>JASUAD010000028.1:0-5000000 GCA_037013555.1 Sextonia rubra | reverse complement strand
GTACTTAATCAGAACTGAAAACAAAATTTCAACTTGAAGTATAAAATTTGAGAAAGCATTAAAGGCATCAAATTTACAATGAAATGGAAACAAATAGGTATATCTAGTAAAGTTATCTTCAGTGACAGCAAGCACTTCGGTATGCACACCCCGGAAGTCCAAGTTACGAATGGATGCACTACCCTTTACATACCATTCTACAAACCCAATGGAGAAATGGGTACTGACAAGCTTCAGGAATGGGAAGCGAGCCCCAGCATTTACTGCTGAAAAGAAATTCCAGGCGTACTTCATAGATTAGCTTTCTCATAGCTCTCAAAGGTAGATGACAAATGTTGAGTACAAGTATTGATAATTATATGTAATTACCTGAAGTAGATGTCTCAGGGCATGTCTGGGCTGATCGGTCTCCTCCCTGTGATGATGAAGATGTCATACCTATCATTTAACAATGAATAATGAAAATTAAGAAAACAGAAGATAGAATAATACAACGGTTTCTACCATCCAGTGTAAGGCCACTAATATAAATTTCCTATCCAACATCTATAAATTCCATCCTGAAGTTTGAAAAGCAGACATCTAGACCACCCTCAAACAAAATATTGAAGAAAGCCAAAGGTACCTTAAAATTTGATGAAAATCATATCAACAAGCTCTAGGATTGACTTTGCACATACAATGCCTACAGTTGGGACCCACTCCTTTCATATGTGATTAGAAAGGATCAAAATCCAGGGTATGAAATGAAGCATATTTATCATACTAAAGGGAAATCACATCAGCAAGCCCAGTATTGATTTTGCCCTTAACAATGTCTAAAGCTGGGATCCACTCCTTTCAGATGTGATTATAAAGGATCAGAGTAGAGGGTGCAAAAACCAAGAAGGAGCTAATGGTCAAGCGAAATATGAACTCAATTGATCAAACCCAGATTAATTAAATGGTTCCAACCACCAGGTAATGGAAATAATATTGATGAATTCAGGCCATAAATTTTTTAGTTTAATCATCCAATTTAGACCACAATGGCAGCATTACGATCACCTAATCAATGCAGATTCTTGGAACATGTCCCGTCAACAATGGGGTCTACAACTTGGATAATTTAGATGCAAGCAGATACATGTCATGGTCACAATTGCTACGAGCATATGTATAGATTCATCTCTTCAGACTGGGAATCAAATTATCTAGACATAAGAAAGACTTAAGCAATGAGAATGAAGTTTTTTTTTTTCTATGAAGTTAGGTTTAATGTGTTGCAAGGATGCATGTATGTAGCAAGAAATGGAGGGCACTTTGAAGGTCAAGACAGGGATGTTTAGGTCAAAGAAAGCAACTGTGGTGAGTCTCAAGTCGGTTGGGACTTGATCGACATCTAAGAATGGTGAGATTGTCGGTGCATCGGGGATAGGAGGTGCAGGAGCCGTGCTAGGTCGTAGCGTGTGCGGAGGCATACCTTTTAGCGAGGTATGAGAAATCTCAAGTCAGTTTGGACTTGATTAATATCAGACAATGCTAAGATTGTCTATGCATCCAAGCTGAGGGGTGCATGAGCAGCGCTAGAGACTATGGCTGGCTGCCAGTCGATTCAGTATTGAGACAGAACTAGTCTGACTTGGATGAGGATCCACACCCAGCATCATTCCATCAGGTCAGATCCAGGGGAAAAAAAATGTGGGCTTCAATTAGTATTTAAGCAGGGTTGCTGTGTAAAGATTGAATCATTAACATTTTACCAACACACAAATTACGACTAGTAAATAGTAATGACTATATAACGACACAACTATTTAAGTTGAAACCGGTTGGAATAACATGAAGCCATAAACAGAAATCCAAATGCATGAGTCGTGTGATGGAAATTCAACATAGTTAATTAGGCATGGTTCTGACTTCAGAGTCTTCAGACTCTGTTATGTAAGTTCTGTAATAAATAACTAAATAAAACACAGCCCTAATGGACCACAAATAACAGCTTGAAGGCTGGGGATGAAATGCAAGTGGAGTTGGTTGCTCACAAAGAACAAGTTCAGGCCCACACACCATGATGAGCTATAAGCAAGCCATGGTGGACCCACAAACAAAAACTTTGGGCGCAACTCTCTCACCCGGCCTACCCCACATATATGGCTCTAGGTGAAAAGACACACGTACTCATACACCATAAGTCTTGCCTTGGGTGATCAATTCATAGATGTCATGGAGCCCAGTAATATACCCCATAACAGAATTTGCTTTTAGAAGATGTATCAAGAATGGATACCTGACTCTCAACTAAATGAAATTTCAACCAACTATAATATTTTATAAAAGCAAACTCGTTCCCGAATCATTACAAAACAACATGCGAAGTACATAGTTAACCAAACAGAGAAATGGGAGAATTCAGAAAACCTTAATCCATTCCAAAAGTTGGTCACATTCAAACAGAGCTGCTTATCCTAACAACCACTTACAGCTTGGGAATTGTTATGTTAACACTTTAAACAATGGCATGACTCTACTGTTTGATCGCACAATTACAGTAAATTGACTTCAGAAGACAACTGGATGCTAAAATAGTATTCCTAAACAAACAAAATGCAGATGCAGCGGAATAAAATTCCGAGGAGGATAGCTAAAATACAACTTATCAAATTGCTCTCTACAAGTTTTGAGTGTAAACAAATGACCTCTAAGATTTTTCATTTTATTATCTTTTTTAGAATCTCCTCAGATCTTATTTCTTATTTTCAAAAATGTTGTAGACTTATAGTCTTAAAGAATATGTAAACCCCAAGTATCAGGTGAAAGGATAAAGGGGCATTCTATAGATTCATGAATTCTCTTCCTAATTTCAACATTGAAGGCATTGATCATATAGTTTCGTTCACATTAGTGTAGACTATGTTGGTGTTTAACTTAATGGATTGATGATTACCTTAGGGATCATTGGTCCTTTCCTCCCCATACTCTATCACAGTCCACAACAATGGGAACACAACAATGAGAACACCCTGGTGGTCCTTTGTATTTTAAACCATAGATGATTAGATGTATCAGTCAGATATAGTGCAATTCTATCTGGGAAGAGAACATGGAGTACTATGAAAAAATCTTAAATTCAGGGAAGATCCATTGGATTGAGATGATACCTGACAATAAAGGGCAAACCATATATCACAACTAGTTGTCATATATGAAAGCAGGTATTAGGCACACATGTTTCTCAACCACGCCTGTGATATCTTTCAAACATAGAATTATAAAACTAGATAAGTAGGAAAGAAGCAAAATCAAACACCAAAATCTGCTTTCGCTTTCCATTCTTATGTTTCATCCTCATTTTCCAACCAGTTCAAACTATTCATGCAGTATAAACTCCAAAAGCAGACCAAAAGCAAAGCATCTTACATCCACCTTGATTATAAAATAACGAGTGAGATGCCTCTAAAAATAATCAGCTAAATCTGGTGAATGCATGTTATCATTATTAATTACTATAATACTTCATAAAACCAAAGGTGGAATACATACCTCTACTGCCACCACCTTTACTCCCAGATCCACCCCTGCCCCTGGTAATCTGGTTCCAGTTCGCACTTTGGTTAAAAAGTTGAAGAGCAAATATCCCTGCTATAGCTATCCTAAAATGTAAGTACCCCAACTGGGTTAGAGAAGCTGTTCATGATTTCAGGAAACTTGATCTCTCAGACCCATTTTTTTTTAATTTTTGACAGTTAGATAGAGGTGGATCAAGAAGCAAATCCAAGTTCAGAGAAGTTGAAAAGATTAGGTTGGCAATGCAGGTCTTTAGAAGAGACCATCATTGACACTATTGAATACTATCAAGAGGCTGGTATCCTCACCTGCAGGAGAAAGGGAACTCAAGGAGTGAAACAATGAAAGCAGGCCTACAAGCAAACATTGAAAGTGTCTTTAGTTAATCCCAAAGTTCAAGTATAATCAGAAGCCACGAGTTGTCATTATAACTACTGTTGTCAACCATCAAATGTTAACAGGAAAACAAAAAGGCATCAACTACTTAAAATGCTAGAATCAGGTCCTTATTGTAGTGATGTCAACCATCAAATGTCGGCATGAAAACAAAAAGGCAGTAAATACTTAAAATACTAGAATCAGGTTCTTACTGTGAGAGAGAGAGAGAGAGAGAGAGAGAGAGAGAGAGAGAGAAACTTAAAATTTGATGAAAAAACTTGAGTCAATTCAAAAATCTAAAATGGTATCAGAATTGACAAACTCAGCGTCATCACATTCAGAATCATCTCCATAGTCTCTCCTTGCTTGGGTGCCTAGAGGTATGTCGACAGTTATCCAAGGCACATCTGCCCTCGCTTCACTAATATTATCGACATCTATGCAAATTTCTTCTAATTGTTGAGCATTGTATGGCTCACTTTCCAAGTATGTCTCCTCTTCATTTGCATTAACATCCCCATGAATGTCAAAAAAATCCCTAGGTTTTGTCATATTGGTGACATGCCAATCCGTTTCAACTAGGTCTTCCACATAAAATACTTGCAATGCTTGAGAGGCTATCACAAATGGTTCATTGGTAATTAATAAATGAACTCTTCTGAATAAATGGACCGTCAAAACAGAGTAATCTTATGGAGACTTTATTCAGAAACTTGATTAGGTAGGTTCATTTGATTCACTTTCCAATTCATCTGATTTCCCTACCTAGTGACATAAACAATTAGAAAGATTACTATCATCTATATTTCACTATTAGATGGCATAGAACTTGAGGATGGATGCAAGCTAGAAACTCTGGCAGCCAACAAAAGATGAGCTTCTTAAATTCATATAGAGTAGCATGTTCGGATATGAAAGTTTAAATCCCATGTGAGAAGATAATTAGTAATATTGACAGAGTTGGAATTCAAGTATAAAGCATGTGAGCAGAAAAAGAGTATGAAAAGAAGATAAAATTTCACATTTTCAAGACAATACTCATTTTTCTGAAAAAACCTTGCATTCTGAAAATGACCAATATAATTTTGAATAATGGAATCTTAGTACAAGTTCTAATAAATTAATATTATGCACATTCACATTAGTGTGTACTCCAGAAACAGAGCAGCATGTGTGATTTCATTGCCAACCACTTACACCTTGAAAATCATGATAATGTCTAGAATGGGCAAAGGCAAGTTACTTGTTCCTTCAGAGTTGTCAATTGGTGATAATCTTACATTTCAAAACTAAATGTCTCCTGAATCTTATACATCAGTTTACTAAAAATGTCAAGGAATTCTTACACATCATAGATTATATTGTTGGGTGGAACAAAAAAAAAATCTAAATGGATACAAGCAGTGCTAGTTTCAAAGATGTCAAGGAAATGAAATAAAAGGCTATGTATTGGAAAAACAAAAGTATGAGTTTTACTTTACAATATATATATATATATGTGACAACATCTGGTTCAATAGGAGGAACCAGATGATGTCAAAGCTCATATCATTGATACTACAAAAATCAATGATTTTGCCTACTTCATCCCATTACCCAATTTGATTTGTTCCATAGATTTTGCTATTCATTGACAACAAAGCATGAACCCTTTGACAAAGACAAATTGTGCACTAGTGTAACCCATTAAACCATCCCTTACCACCATTTTGATAATTTGGGAAGCAAAATCAGAAATGGTTATCAACATTTAGCAAAAAGCTTTGGGATCAAGCAAGGATTCATAAAAAGAAAGAAACAGAAAAAGATTAACGTAGATTGAGAATTACCAGGATTAAATATACAAGCTAAGATCATCACATGGACCACACAGTGGTTTCAGATTAGTGAACAAGCCAAAATATATCCCACACCGTAAGCCAAAATAACACGATCCACAGAGAAAATACTATAATATAAAGCAACATTGTCGTCCAATTTCAGAAACAGTGGTCAATTTCACTATTATCAAAGGTTCTATGGTCAATCCCCTCAGACAGAAATGCATAAATACAATAAGAGTCTCTTGAATCAATTCCTAATGAATTGATATAAGTAGATCTCCAGAAATTTGCTGGATCAGTTTGTTAAATCAGTTCAGATATGGACAAATCTTCACAAAGAAGCACCTCAAAACAATCTCAAACTATCTCGGATCACCTAAAAAAAAGGAAATCCCCAATTCAATAAAACAAATATACGGTTTACCAAATCTAGATGAGGAAACCTAGCAATCGTTCGAAGCAGAGTTCAACAAACCACTTCTTTCAGCTGCCAGTAACCAAACAAGGGGATTTTGAAGCAGAGTCTCTGCCAAACAGTAAATAATCAAGATCTAAGATGCATACATTAAACAGATCGAGATCACAAGTTCTAAAATCAGAAAGCAAGTGATCAGGTGATCCTTCAATGGATCTAAGATTCTTACCAATGGAGAAGGCAGATTCCCGACAGAGGATTAGGATTTGGGGGAATAGATTGAGCAGATGACGGTTTCGGCCAGAGATTCAGTGGGATTCATAAAGGTTAGGGTTTTGCAGAGTTTTGAGCATCGCAGAGAGGCTAGGGTTTCACAGAGTTTTGAGCATCGCAGAGTTTAGAGCATAGTAGAAATTCAGAGAGGGCTAGGGTTTCGCAGAGTTTTGAGCATCATAGAGAGGGCTAGGATTTTGCAGAGTTTTGAGCATCATAGAGAGGGCTAGGATTTCAGGAAGAGATTCAAGGAGTGAGAGTTTCGTTAACGCGGCTAGGGTTTCAGGAGAAGAAGATGCTTACCTTGGATGTTGATCACCATCACCGACCGATCAGATGCTCCTCTTCTTTTCTTTTGTCCAAAACTCTTACCTTAACCCAAGTTACTCCTGAGTCCTGACTGAATCCCAAGACCTGAGTGGGTGCGCCGTGCACCTATAAAACGAGGATTCTCATAGCCACACCGCACCTCCAGAGGTTCACCCGGCCATTGAAATAAAAATTGGTATGGAAGATTTGGATGGGTACAAATGAAGGTATGTGGTCACTAACAAATGGATCCCTATATGTGGAGATCCTCATGTGGCCTTCACTATGAGGTCGATACTGAATTGGAGACAAGAGGAAGCGAAAGGAACCTGAATACATGAGAGAAAGCAAGAGTTTTGTTAATGCGGGGCCATTGTTTAATGGTTTAAAGAAATTGGAGCCGTTGATCTGATGATGGACATTTGTGTAAGCAATCCGACTAGCGATCCAAGCCAAAACATGAGATCCAAAACCAATTTGGACCCTATCGGAAAATCTTGTACACGAGCCTTGGCTTTTTTTGTTTTTTAAAATGAAATGATATAAATTTCAAATACCTCCTAGTACAGAAAAAATAATTCAATACTTTACTATTCAATAGGCATCCATTAGTTAAAATTCTAATCATATGATTTTTGCATCTATATATAATTCTCTAAGTCTCTCTTAAGCAGCATATAATATATTATGCTATTATACATAAGCTTTTTCAATTACTTCAACAACACCTCCTTACCTATTATAGACAGCGGCTATTACATACCTTTATAGTAGCAAACATTATTCCTGCTGCTGTATATATTAATTTTCCACTACTATAGCAGCATACAGTACTGTCTGCTGCTAATACACTAAATATTGGCACGCTGGAATGAATAAAACGAAACTTTGGCATCAAACATTTTTTTCTGCTACTGTAGAGACGTGAATTTTTAACTTGCAGTGGCAAAGAGTAGAGTGTGCTGCTGATGAAGACATTTAGCGGCGAAATCTAAAAATTGCCGCTATAAAAGTGTCACTAATTGTCATTTTTCTTGTAGTGTTGATAGTGTTGTTTTCCATCTTAATTAAATTAAACAATAGCAAAAAACAAACAACTAACACTGACCTTAACTCCTGCACCAAGCTGTAGATCTCGTCAATACGAGCACGTTAGAAGAAACGGATCTGAATCCAACTCCGGATGGCTCCGATGTCGCAAAAACAGTTTTCTGCGCTTCTGATTTGGTCAAACTCCTCGTTGACCATCAAACAGCCAATCTTCTTCCACAATCACATAGATTTGCTTGAAACGAGTCCATAGGTGCGAACGGATCTCCGATCGAACATCGGATGATCAAGATATCGCAGAAATAAACTTCTGCCATCAATCTGGTCAACTTTGGCCTTTGACCTGGTCTGATGACCTACGCTGACGTCACTCTGGATGACGTCATGCTACTGACATCGGCAGTGGCTGACGGGCTGGACCGTCTGCGAACGGGTTTAGGTCGACCCGACCAGAACCGCGAACCGCCTATGTTACTGACTGGGCTTTCCTCCACAAGTTAGGTTGAAACAACCTGACCCAAAAAAAACCCGAAACCCGGACTGACCTGGGATCACTACCTGGGCTTATACTCCACTACAGTTTAGGTCAAACTGACCGGACCCGAACCCAGAACCTAGGGAGTCTTCTTCCTCAACGCCGCGTCTGCAACCCAGTTGCAGACGGAACTTGCAGCGGGCGTCTGCTGCGGCTTCGACGTATAGTGGTCCGGTGACCAGCGGCTACGCTGGACCGGCGACGGCGTTGACTGGTAGCTGGCAGCTGGCTATGAACGGAGGTGACAGTGAAAGAATGGTCGGCAGTTGCAAGCCCCCCCCCCCCTTTTTTTTGTTTTTCTTGCTGTCTTCCCCTAAGAACGATCCGGCAGTCCTTAAACCGGCGATGTCCAGCAAACCAAGAACCCACTTCTCTGTCTTCTTCTCCGATTCTCATTTCTTTGTTTCAGCAAACAGAGATCCCCAACGTGTGTGGCCCAGCAGAGATCACGATTGATCGCTTTTTCTCGATGATCTTCCATGCACAAACTTAGACGCTCTGGTACCACTTGTTGTGAATTTTTAACATCACCCATTGTGCACATACATCAATTACAAGATCAACAAAGAACCAACCACATAAGAAGAGACATGAGATTTACGTGGTTCACCCAAACAGGGCTACGTCCACGGGTACAAAGACGATCATCTTCACTATCACAAGTAAAGCATACAGAGACTCTCATTCTCTCACATCGTCTCACCTACGTGGTGTGGGAATACCACGGGCAAAAGAGCTCTCACCTCTTTTCAACTGTATAAGATCTAGGGTTACAGACTATACATATATTTAATCTCCGCTTGCTTGGCCACCAAGAAAGCCCTGGTACAATTACCAAAATACCCATGACCTTAAACTAGTCCCTGGCTAACCCAGTGGACTCATCCGGCTAAACCGAAATACAAGACATATACCCAAGAACTCCTTCATTGTTTTCATATTCTTCAATTCAACACATGCTTTTTCGGTGTCCTTATTCTTTCCATCTACAGTCAATGTCATCCCTGTGAGATTGTCACATATGTTCTTCTCTTGGTGCATGACATCAATGTTGTGCCAAAGGTTTAAATCCTTCCAGTATGGTAGCTTGAACAGAATACCTTTCTTTACTCAATTCAGTACAGGATGAGGCCTTTTCTTTTTCCTGGTGCTTGGATGCTTCCTTAACTGTCCAAAAGTTAAGGAATCCAGTTACTCCCGTATTTGTTCCCTTGATAACTCCAAAGGTCTTGACTGGTTCTCAATCTTACCATTAGTGAGCTTACTGCTTTGCCAAAGGTGGTCCTCAGCCAAAAAATGGCAACTGCCCATGTATGCTATCTTCCCTTTTTACTTTTCTGATGATGCATCCTTGTTACAAGTGGGACATGCCAAATAACCCTTGGTTGTCCACCCAGACAGGTTGCCATATGTAGGAAAGTCGTTAATGGTCCAACTAACAGCTGCATGCATTCTAAAAATTTGTTTGGTTAAGGCATCATAAGGAAGCACGCCATCTTCCCACAACTCTTTCAACTCGTCAACTAATGGTTGCAAGTAGACATCAATCTCTTTTGTTGGGTTCTCTAGTCTAAGAATCAACAAGGACATCATGCAAAATAGCTCTTTCATACACTTCCATGGCTGTAGGTGTAGGACATGACTATGACAAGCTACATAATGTAGGAGGTGGTCATGTTTCCAAAATGGTTAAAACCATCAGTGGCCATCCCTAGCTTCACATTTTGGGGCTCTCGGGCGAACTCTGGATACTTCCGATCAAAGTCCTTCCACTCACCATTATCAGTTGGATGCTTTGATAACCCATCTTCCACGCATTTGTCCTTGTGCCATCTCATATCTGGACTCCCCACACACCGGATAGTTTTCTAATGCTGCATTTTTCTTCCAGAAAAGTTCACGATGATATCGACAGGCATGAATGCACACATATTCCAAAGCCAAGTCACGCAAGACCTTTTGGCTTCGTAAAGGGAAAATGGAATAGTATGATAACTTTCTAGTAAAAGGCTTCATCACATCCCATTCCATCCTTGACATCTTCACCTTCGTCATATTGTTTATCTTCCAGTGTGTATGCCTCATTCACAAGTACAGGTTCCCAGTGGTGCAACCAAGTTGTGTGACGCAGGTCTATCCCCCTCAAGCCCAGATGATATTGCACGACTTCACTGGTGTGCCATCAAAGTGCATGTAGTCCATACAAGGGCAATGAATCTTATTATCCATTGCTGAATTGTCCATTGCAAATTCAATGAAAGACTTAACCCCATCCTAGTACAGCTGGCTTTGTCCGTTAGTAAGTTTCATCCAACTCTTGTCCATATCTGGGGCTTGAGAATCTCATAAAAGAAAGGCATCCACTAAGAACACTTCTCCGGTGATGATGCACATAGAACAGGTAGTAAAATGATAAAATTTTACACTCATGTAGTAAATTGATTAAATTTTATACTTTATACCCCCAACAAAGGAAGAAGATAAGGGGCACACATGTCTTTTTGAGGAAAAGATTAGTAACCCCCATCTTCTTTAAAGAAACTAGTGAGATAAAAATTTGTATAACTAAAAAAATCAACAAAACAATACCAAGAGGTTTTATGGTGGGTTTTTTTAAGAGGAAATTAATAACTCGAATACATGTTTTCTTTTCCATGCATCCATGAGTCGATTCTTGACCAGCTTTTATAAACAACAACTTTCATGTAAAAATCAAACCTTAACAAGTATAAATAACCAAAAAAAAAAAAAAAACCCTTCCTGGATCAAGTTTCTAAAGCTTCATCACATAGTGAAAAATTCTTTTACCTCAAAAACTTCATCATAATAAAGAAAAAGAAGAAGAACAAGAACAAATGATCTCATATGCACTACTTCCTTCATTGAAAATCATAACCTAATCGCTCAAAATCACATCTGCCAATGAAAAATATTTGATAAAAAAAGAAAACCTCAATATGTATTCCCACATGTTAAGAATCTTTATCTTAAGCACAATACCCATTCCAAAAAATCATTAGTACCCATCAAAATACAATCCGAAGATCAAAAAAGAATAATAAATTACCCATAGGTCAAAACCCTAGAAAAAAGAACCCACAAACCAAATCATGAGAAAATGGAGATAGAGATTTAAAGAGACAGAGAGAAGTAATTACTTGAAGGAGATTTAGAGAGGCAGAGAGACTATTCTAGACTTGGAATGGAGACACTCTTCTTGAAAGTTCGCTTTGATAGTTGTACACTTTCAATATACTTTTTACCCATTCACTTGAAGGATTAAATGCAACTTGTTTGAAGGTCGCTAATCTCCACCACGGGTACACTGAATATAATCAAATGAAATTCAACTGATATGAGTATTTCACAAGTACCAAACATGACATAAAATTTATTGAAAAAAAACATATATAAACTAGAAAAAAAGAAATTATATTCTAAGAAACCTAGTTCATAGATTTAGAGTCAAGCATAGATTTAGCAAGAAACAGAGAGCTAAAATTAAAATGATTACTATAGAATAAGGCCATCCTCATTCTATTCCCATTCATTCCTCTTCTAAAAAGAATAAAAAAAATGGCAATGAAGTGTTAACTTGATTTTCAGCCTCTTTCAATCTGCTCAGTAAACTAAATCCAAATAAATAAATAGTTTAACCATTTAAAATATTTCTTATTTGCATGAAAAAAATGAAAAAAATCAGCAGATGGGAAAAAGAATAAGAAGATTGGACACTTAGATGAAGATGAATGAGAATAGTAGTCGTAGAAGTAAAGTAAACAAATCTCTAATCTCCTGCTGTAATTTGTCCATACAAACCAAGAAAGATTTCCAAGTCTTAAATAAATTTTTTTTCTTGAAATCCATGTCAGATGCATCTTGTTGAACAAGGATAATTCCTTTTTAACATCTACCTATAGTTGATAAAGAAAATTGATTCACTCATTGTAAGGCCTAGGAATGGATTGGCTAGACCTTCAATTTTATGAGATATTTGTAAGGTCATCAGTTTTATGTGAAAGTAAATTACAGATGTGAGGAGAAATGCATTCATCATAATCAATAAATGCATTCAACTAATCAGTAAATATATTCATCTAAGAATTTCGTAAAGTGAGCAAGTGAGTGCATTCATCATAATCAGTAAATACATTCATCTAAGAATTTTGCAGGCCAAGTATGACATTTTTACAACAATGCCAACATTACGAAATCTTACTATTCAGATTTTAAAAAATATAGAATTCTCATGAAACAACAATTGCTTTTATATGAGATATGAGAAATTCCAGACAAAGGATAATTAAAAATTCTACAAACAAACAAACCCATATAGTGTCCTATATTTTTTCCCCATTTGATTTAGTTGCTGCTTAGGAAATAAAATAAAGAAAAGAAAAAAAAAATAAACAGAGAACCTTGGCAGTCAATACACATACATACACCAAAACCACAAGAGAGAGAGAGAAGACAAAGGCCTTGTTTGGTACTTTTAATCGTATTCCAACAGAGCCATTAAAACAGAGAGGCTAAAAAAATGTATTAGAGCAAACATAGAAAGACATCCATCATTTGGAGCAAACACATAATTTAATATGCTATCCAACCAACTCATTTGATGAGTAGTCTCATAGAAATGATGACACATGTGATTTGGCTTGAACGGTCCTATGCTCAAAATATGGCCTTGGTTTTGTTTCATTCCAAATAAAAAATATTTGGTATTATCTCATTCCATTATTTTTCAAGATGAAAAAGTCTATAAAAACAAATGAGACACAAATGGGTTGACAGCTTCATTTTTGATAAAATAAATACAAGATGGTGGAATGACTTTCATACTTCCAAAATAAGACATTTGTCAGTAGCTAACTTTTTCCAAAGATTGTGATTTTCTACATGCCCACCATGAGAAACTCAAACAGTTGGGACTTGGGTTATTGTTTTTGTTCCTAAAAGGGTCAAAGGTAGTTTTGGTCATGGCTGCAGGAGACACAAGTGTGGAAGAAGAAGTTGCAGCTATTCCTATTTCTCGTTTTAATACATTGCCCAATCTTGTTTTTACATTCATTAATTTAGACAGCCCTAAGTATACAAGGTATTGTCAACACCAAAAAAGGGTGGTGAGTGATTTGAATCAACACATTTACATAAACAAGAAAAAAAAATAGAGAACAAGGCAAAGATAAAAAAGAACTAAAGAACTAATCGGTCCCATGGAAAAGGAAGAAGAAAAACAAATGAATAGGACAATTACTCCTCTCACATTACACAAAAAGAAAGATGAGAGAGTACAACGACCAAAAAAAAAAAAGAAAAGAAAAAAGAAGAAACAACAAACAGAACAAGGGAAGGAGAAATGGGTGGATGAAGCTTAAACAAGCTGAGACCCGAGAATTAAGATGATCTTAACAATAGGAATTGAGTAGCACCTCCAAATAATTAGCCTCTAGGTCCTCCAACGCTACTACATTCTCTATCCTGCCTGTCTCTCTCCTTTCTTCTTCCTGGTTGAGGAAACGATAACACCCTTTGTTCCATGATCAACTATACAGAATATACTAACAAAAAATAACCCTAACATATAAGCATACAATTTGTCTCGTAAAACCCAGTCTATAACAAAATTCAGGAAAGAAAAAAGACCCATTTCATTGAGCTAATAAATTTAAAAAAAATAAAACTTGAATACCCCCCAAACAACAATCAAATAAATATGTTTAGCAAACTCAAAACAACAAAACCCATTTCACCAAAACTCCAACAACCCAAAAAAAAAAAAAACCACATTAAAAAACAAACACACATAAAGCAACAAACTTGGGCAAAATCAAATTAAGCATTCCTATGAAATTCAAATTCAAAACCCAATTAAGAAAAACCTAGCTGGACAAATGTAGCCATCAATTGCAAGATAAAAATAGCACAAACAGAGGAAAAGATGATCATAGCTACCATTTTTTATAAAAATCCTATGTGATTCTGTAGATGGCAGCTTCGCGCGAGTAGGCAAGATCTGATTAAGAGAAAGACAACCCAAACCGAAAGGTTGAAAATTTGTGCGAGATCTGGAATTAATTTCAGAGACAAGATGACGACAAAGGAAAGTCGAAGAGAAGGCGATGAAAATAGAGCAAATGAGCAGCCATTGTAGTTTGGGTTTCCAATCATATTGAAAAGGAAATGATTGAAAGGGGAGCACAACATGAGAGCATCTATCTTGCGCAGCAATGCCTCGTCTAAAATGCCGCCTAATCACACAGGTGAGTAAAGATGATGGCGATGAAAGAAGATGGTTTTGGAAGAGAGATTGGTTACTATGGTGAGAGGACGAGCAAGGAGACCCACTGCCAGAGGCATTCCCATAGCCAAAGAGAGATACACATGGAAAGAAAGGGAAAAAAAAACCTGAAGAAGATTTGGGGATGGGAAGAAAAAAAGCTAGTGTGCCACTGAACATTTGGGGAGAAGATGGCTAGAAAATTAGCTAGCGGAAAGAGGGCAACTGGTGCGCCGCCATTGATGCCGGAGCTGGAGATGGCTTTCAGGAGCACCGTAGTTAAGAGAAGTGCTCGCGGGAGCCTCTGAACAGTATTTCGATGGGTACCCTATTGAAAGGATTTTGCTCTCGCGCCAATATTAAAACATCTTCCGAGACAACACATTCTTGTCTCCAAAACTAAAAGAAGTCCTTCTGCGATGAAATTGTCGTCACCTAAAGTTGTGAAAATCTTTAGGCGACGACTACTCTTCGTAGCCATAAGTGGGTTTCCTGGTTCCCACCAGTGTAAAGGTAGCAAAAAATTTTTCCACTTTTGGCGACACCATGTTAATCGTCACATATCAACCCCGTTGGAAATATATTGTCGCCAAAAGCATAAATAGTTGTCGTCAAAACCTTTCCAACAAATTAGCATGAAATTGCTGATGGCGTGGGTGAGCAAAAGAGGACATATGGCGACGATTAACTGCATTCGTCATGAAAAAACTTATATTAGTCTACAACAGTACATGGTTGTCACAAAATGTGACCTTAAGGCAGCAATATAATCTGTTTGTTGCAAAAAGTCATTGCAAGATTGTTTTTCCTTGTAGTGGATCACAACAGATACTACCAAATCTCCCCCCCCCCCCCCCCCCCCTAGTTACAACTCAACCTAAGAACTGCAACAGTCTCACTGACTCCTCGCTGTTCAAGTTCACCATGCTTGAAAAAACCAACTTGAAAGACTCTTTAAGTTGAATCTACTTCGAGAGAGAGAGAGAGTAGATGAAAAGATTTAAAGTAGCAACTTCAACACTTCAATATCTCTTCAAGTTGCTTTACAAAAGATAGCATAGATCTCCAATGGATTTTTGGGTTTTTCTTATGGGAGATAGATAGCCTCAAAAGGGAGAGAACAAGTGTATTTAAAGGCTCCAATTCATGGCTTTCGTTAGGGCTAAGATCTCCTTTGAATATGGAAAGGATAGAGCACACAATAGGAAGTCCACCTAATATTGGAAACTGAAACCGCATGATGGGCTCGAGTGGGCTTGATCACACACTCGAATGAATAAAAATAATGAATTGTTATTTGTCCCTCATCTGTTAAGCTTGAGCACATAAGAGATCGGCTTGAGCAAGAGGCTTTGTCTCGAGACTAAACATGCACTCGAACGGCTGGAAACATGTGCTCGTGTGCACTGCACAAAAATTGATTTTCTTGAGAAATTCTAAATGGTCTTCACTTCATGCAGTTCAATCTATAAAATACATAAGTAAAACTTTATTCCTTGTTTTGTCTATAACCCAATGAATTTCCCAACATATAAAAGTCCTTACATTGTTGATAATAATGGGTTAGGATTAACAGGATTGACCCCATTATTGCTACTTTTGGTCATCCTAGCAACTATGAATGAGGCCCCATGATTCCAGTTTCTCTCGAAACATGTTAATTAGATTCCTAACAACTGATGATTCCGAATCATCTTCACTCATTTAATTTGCAATCTGAACCATTGGATCTTGACTGTTAATCCGAGTCATCCATTGGTGCATTTGGACTATTTCTTTCTATATGAAAACCCTTAGAAATAATTGAGCCCTTAACATAATCAAGTCTAAGATAATTAGGCTTTTAGCAACGAGACCCCAAGTGGGCTTGGATTCAACAACTAGAGGGAACACAATCATTTTTTTAATTCCATAGTGTCTGGAATTAGGTTTGGACTTTATTCTGATGTCCACCTCCAGGTAGAGGCTTTAAAAGGGTCTCTTTGAGGTCCTGTCTTGGTTGGCCCTGTTATGTATCTGAATGTGAAGATGTGGAGACAGATGGAGTTGAACACGCTTGCTTGGACCCAAATTCGAATGAAATAAATTTAATTGTACACCTTGATATGGATAGCCTATATAAAAGTTGTGTTTTATATTTTACGATTAGTCTAAATGTAATAGTGTGGAACCTGGGCATGTTGTTGTCAAGTCAAGTGGCCGAGCTTGGAATATTGAGAATGTCGGATATGACCAATCTAAGGCACTTGCTCATTCACAATGTCAATAACTAGGGATAGCATATGCTCGACTATTGGGCCATTAGGTTGAGGTGCGACTTCATAATAGGTCCAATTATATAATGGGAAGGATGACAGCCCTTCGAATAGCACATTTCCACACTTGGTCTTGGACTGTTGGGTACGACATTCACGTGGCCAGAGTTGTCCTGGCATTATAAATCTTTCATATACAGCCAGATTGGCAGTATTAAGGAAGAGGGGCTTTGAATGTGCTTTGGATGTTGATAAATCTAGAAACCCAAAAGACACTGAGGTGCTGCTTTATTGAATAATCTACTCACAGGTAATTTCAATTAAGTCTATCAGATTTACTCTAAGATGGAAAGAAGTGTTATGGTGCTTAAAGGTAGCAATCGGGTTGGGTTGGGCTAAATAGTTCAAACCTGTTTAATACATTGCGTCAGAATAGCCTTAGCCGCATCCGACCCATTTATTAAAAGGGTCAGAAACCCTTAACTCACACCCTTCACGGGTTAGCCAAACCCAATCCGCTTTAACCTGCATAGCCTATGCGGGTTATGCGGGTCGGGTTGGGTCGCATAACCCTTCTCGATTGCATTTGTTAAGTCAGAATTTTAACCACAATACAACTATGGCTCATGTAAATAGGAGTTGAAAATAAGGAAGAAAGTGAAAAGCAATGCAGAAACCAAAGAATGTGACAGGATGGAAGTGGAGATAACCATAAGAAACACTTTCTGCTTATGTTCTTAAATAAGTTTTAGAACAAATAAGAATTAATAGGGGTTATGCCGGTTAAGTAGGTCAACCCTAACCCGACCGGTTTAATTGCGGGTAAGAATTTCTTGACCCGTGGCCGACCTATCTATCATGTGGGTCGGGTTATAAGGGTTACATGAGGGTAGGGTCGGTTTCGCAGTTCAGGCTGAATTTTGCCAGATCTAAATTGTTGCCTGAGAAGTTTGCTTATGGTCAATGGTGTTGGACTAATAGTTGAGAAATTTCAGTTCATGGTTAGCATGGGTTTTTTGATGGATTTCAACTCTTGTGATTTAAGAAGATAGGATAAAAATTACAATGCTTTCCTTTTTTTGAGCTATCAATCTACATGCATCACTAATAAAAAAATAAAAATAAGAAACTATGCGTCCATCTCATCGAATATGTTTATATTTTTGTACTTTAATAATAAAAGTTTGAGTATGTAGAAAATTCCTTCATTTTACGCCTTTGCTTGATTTCTATTCCCCATGTCATATAGTTTTTGTTAGGAATTTGTATCACTTCACCCTGAAAGTGATTATCTCCCTTACTGTAATTTATTTTATCTTTTCAATGTGCTTTCTAGATCTCGCCAATATTGACAAGGCGAGGTGGATATGTTGGACGAGGGCAAATATTTTCTCACAAAACCAACTCAATTCAGCTGGGTGGGTTCTCACTCTCTCTCTCTCCAGCAGCACATCTTAGGTATCATTCTCTCTCACTTTCGCTATCTATCTTTTAAATTTGACTGTCATATTCACAATTTCTTCAATTTTAGATTTGATGTAGGATTTATATTATTACTGTCTTTGCTTTCAATTTGATGCATTGTGCTTCTTGTTGTTTAGTTTTTTGAATGTGGTTTGTGTATACATAATCACAACAATTTAAATGAAATACATTCCCTTCGTTTTTTTGAAAAAATAAATATATTTTCCCTTCTGCCATTATTAATATAAAGTACAGCAAAATATTAATCTTGGCTTTTCAATTGACCATCATTCGCACCTGTCAAGTGAAAATCCTAGGCCTGTAACTGGGTCAGCCCATTGGGATTTTTTATTTTTTATTTTTGGCAAAAGTCATGATGTTCCTTCAGCCTCATAAGCACATTGTGTTTCGTGAGTGGGGAAAAACATTTTCAAGAATTCCCTCCCCATCTCACTCCTTGAACCAATTGTCCTATCTCTAAGTGAGTGGAGCGATGTTGTAGCTTTCTGTTTCAATGAGAAAGAAAACAATTTTAATTTTACTACACCTACATTTACGTTGTTGTAGTGCAATGTTATACATATCAAACTCCTTAAAATGTAAGTAAGAACTCTCCGACTCAAGGCCGTGAAATTTCGAAAGTAATTGCATCACTCCTAGTTTTACCTAAAAGTTCCCGCATTGTTTGGAAGTGATATGTACGAGGGAGTGCTAGTCCATGTTTGTTGTAAATAGTCCCACAAAGTCCGAATTGAAGGTGGGTTGTTGATATTAATGGCGAAGGATTAATAGGATTGGTAAGACTGACCCCATTATTGCTACTTTTCGTCATCCTAGCAACTGTGTCTGAGCCTGAATATCCTAGCTCTCTTGAAACACATTAATTAGATTTGTAACAACAAATGATTCCTAATCGTCTTCACTCATTTAATTTGCAATCTGAGCCATCGAATCCTCAAGTGCTACCTTGAGTCATCCAATGTTACATTTGGATCATTTCTTTCTATATGAGCACCCCTTAGAAATAATTGAGCCCTTAACATAATTAGGATAAGCTGATTAGGCTTTTAGCTCAAATTAGGCCCTAAGTAGGCTAGGATTCAAAAACGAAAGGTAATACAATTGATTTTTTTTAGTCCATGGTGTCTGGAATTAGGTGTAGTGTATATTCTGATGTCCACCTCCTAGTGGAGGCTTTAAAAGGGTCCTTTTGAGTTGTGGTCTAGGTTGGGCCTGATATATGGTCCATGCACGCTTTTTTAAAAATATAATTTTATTTGGCCGTATAGAAGTCAAGCAGGTTTGTGACCCTAAGCTCAGATCTGGCCATGCAAGTACCATTTTCACACCCTAAACACATACCCGAGTGTAGCCCATTGGACGTGGACGCATGTCATACCCACCTGAATGGAATCAGTCATTTGTTTATGCGAGTCTGGTTTAGACCCATTAACAGCCTTATTTGTTCATTCATTCGCACGTTTGTTTATTTCTCAATTTGTTTTGTATCAGGAGACACTCTGAACTTGTTATTTGCAGTGCCATACCATGAGTCTCCTTTGATGAGTTGAGTCGGGTTTTTGGCACCCGCACCGAGTCATGGGAAGGAGAAAGAAAGGAGAAGAAAAGAGGCCCCTTCATATTAGGAAGCACAGGTACCGGTATGGGTACCGGTGCGGGTACGGTACGGGTACGTCGATACGGCAAAATCCTTAAAAAATAGGGTACGGGTACGGCTGGGTACGTCCATTAAAAAATTATATTTTTTAAAATTTTAATAATGCAATAGGCTAATAATTAAAATTTTAAAATAAGTTAAAACTCTTAAGTGCAACAGCATCAACAAACGACGGAGCAACAGTAGCAGCTATGGCAAACGGCAGAGCATAAAAAAAAACAGCAGAGCAGGAAAAAAAAAGAAAAGAAAATTAAGCAGCAGACATATAAAGCAGAAAAAAAAAAGAAATTGAATATCGCAGCAAAGCGACAAAGCAGCAGAGCAGAGAAGAAAAAAAAGGACGAAAATACAGCAAAGTAACAACCGAGCATAGCAGAGCATTAAGAAAAAAAAAAGAAAAGAAAACGCAGAGCATCATGAGAGAAAAAAAAATTCAGCAGCAGAAACACCGATCAGATCAGCAGAGCAAAGAAGAGCAGGGGGGAAAAATTACAGCAGCAGAAGATGGGTTCACAGCATAACAGAGCAGGGGGAAAAAAAAGAAAGAAGGGAAGAGGACCTGCAGTTGTGGCTGATTTACAGGGCGGACATATAGCGGCCGACATGCAATGGCGGCAGTGCAGCGGCGGACACGGCGGAAGTGTGGATGCAGCAGGTACGCTTCCTCCTCCTCCTCCTCCTCCTCCTCCTCCTATTCTACGTTTTTTTTTTCCCTGAGCCTCTCCTGTTTTTTATTTTTTTTTCTGTTTCCGAAGGAGCATGCCCTTCGATGATGCGCCTCCCCTTCGATGAGCCTCCTCCTCCTCCTCCTTTCTTCTTCTCTCGGTCCTTTCCTTCTTCCATTTTTCTCCGCGGCAAAAGTAGAGCTTCCATGTGCTTTCGATTATGGCAGATTAGGGCTTCCGTTCTTCTTCTTCTTCTTCTCCTTCCCCTTCTCCTTTTCTCCTATCGCTCTTTTCCTCTGGCAGATGAAGAAGAAGAGGCGAAGAGTCCTTGCTCTGCGATTTGGGCGTTTAGGGCTTCGATCTCAGAGGTGCAGCTTTTATATAAAACAGATTTTAAATTTTACCCCCTCTGTTTTTCCTTTTTTTTTTAAACATAAAACGTTAAAAAAGTAATGTTTCTGTACTGGTACGTACCCGGTACGTACCGGGTACGTACCGGATACGTACCCATGAAGTCAACACCGTATCAGGTACGTTTTGACCGTACCCGGTACGTATTTTGACGTACCCGTACCCGTACCCGTACCGGGTACGTACCCGGTACGTGTACGTGTGTATTTTTGGAGTACCCGTGCTTCCTACTCAAGGCCGTGAAATTTTGAAAGTAATTGCATCACTCCTAGTTTTACCTAAAAGTTCCCACATTGTTTGGAAGTGATATGCACGAGGGAGTGCTAGTCCATGTTTGTTGTAAATAGTCCCACAAAGTCCGAATTGAAGGTGGGTTGTTGATATTAATGGCGTAGGATTAATAGGATTGGTAAGAATGACCCCATTATTGCTATTTTTCGTCATCCTAGCAACTGTGTCTGAGCCTGAAGATCCTAGTTCTCTTGAAACACATTAATTAGATTCGTAACAACAAATGATTCCTAATCGGCTTCACTTATTTAATTTGCAATCTGAGCCATCGAATCCTCGAGTGCTACCTTGAGTCATCCAATGTTACATTTGGATCATTTATTTCTATATGAGCACCCCTTAGAAATAATTGAGCCCTTAACATAATTAGGATAAGCTGATTAGGTTTTTAGCTCAAATTAGGCCCTAAGTAGGCTAGGATTCAAAAACGAAAGGTAATACAATTGATTTTTTTTAGTCCATGGTGTCTGGAATTAGGTTTAGTGTATATTCTGATGTCCACCTCCTAGTGGAGGCTTTAAAAGGGTCCTTTTGAGGTGTGGTCTAGGTTGGGCCTGATATATGGTCCATGCACGCTTTTTTTAAAATATAATTTTATTTGGCCTTATTGAAGTCAAGCAGGTTTGTGACCCTAGGCTCAGATCTGGCATGCAAGTACCATTTTCATACCCTAAACACATACCCGAGTGTAGCCCATTGGACGTGGACGCATGTCATACCCACCTGAATGGAATCAGTCATTTGTTTATGCGAGTCTGGTTTAGACCCATTAACAGCCTTATTTGTTCATTCATTCGCACGTTTGTTTATTTCTCAATTTGTTTTGTATCAGGAGACACTCTGAACTTGTTATTTGCAGTGCCATACCATGAGTCTCCTTTGATGGGTTGAGTCGGGTTTTTGGCACCCGCACCGAGTCATGGGAAGGAGAAAGAAAGGAGAAGAAAAGAGGCCCCTTCATATTATTTATGTATTGCATCTCCTAATTATTATCATTAGGAACACCATAGTAGAGTAGTAGTTGTTGCTATTGTTCACATATCACAAACAACCAGCAACAGCAGTAGTGAGGGAGCAACGACAATAGTAGAATAGAGTAGTAGCGGCAGGGCCGCATTATTGTACGTAGCCTCCAGTCATGGAAGGTATGCTCCAGCTCCAAGGTGTTTGAACTCCACCACAGATGTTTCGAGTAAGTCCGCGTCCACCAGAGAGTCAATGAAGACGGCACCAGGTCTGTTAATCATTGGAGTGGGCTGGCCGATATGCTGGACAAGGTTGGAGATGTATTGTTTGGCGTAGTTTTGGGAGGCATGATCAGTAGGCCCCTCACTTGGCCACCCAGTGACCACGATTATGTCCACCATGCCCAAGCCGGCCACCTTCTTCAGAGCACAACAAACGCTGTCGATCATGGCATCAAACGCCTCACTGTACTTGTATTCCCCGTCATGCATGTAGTAGTTAGCCCCATAGTTGAGAAGGCATTTGTCGATGGGTACTTCATCTTTGATCATGAAGTAGGGCATGATTCGGACGAAGAGGGGCATTGGAGAGCCCACGAGGTCAGAAAGGAAGAGGAGTAGATTCTGGGACCTTGGAATCAACCGGCATGAGGAAGGACGGGTGTCCGCTGCGTAAGAATCTCCAAGAAGGATGGGTGCGTTGACAATGGTGGACAACTTAATGGGGTCTGGGAGTAACTTTTTCAAGTTCCTAGTGGCGTTCTTAAATATTGAGAGATCGAGATCAACAGGCCCAACCACATCACCAATGCAAACATGACTGATGACGCTTACATACATGGTTATGTAAGTGTCAACCCATTTTTTTGCATTGCTGTTGTCGGCAAGTAGATGGAGATCCTTGTAATCGATGCACAGGACAATTTTCATTTTGGATCTGAGAATGGGGTCGTTGATGATGATATTAAGAATGGAGATAATATCTATGCTGTGCGGAGAAAGAGGTGTCGGAGAAAGCCACATCTTTGAGATGTTGTGGCTCATGTATTGGCTCAGAACCACATCCGGCCTTGGTGGTTTGCTTGCCTTTCTGTCGTAACAGAGACCATATGCAGCTTCTGCTCCAGTTGAGTTGCAATGTATTGCATTAGATTAGAAACAGTACCAACCAGTAGGGGAAGAAAGAAAGAAAGAAACCACAGATGTACAGACATACACGATTATCAGTAATAAGAACATACACACATTCATTACATATAATTTATATTTTACAAAATATTTCAGAAAATGATTTTTTTAAACCTTTCGGTTTTAATGGCTTTCTATTTTTTTTTTCTATTAATTGTAATATAACATAAAAGGTGGTGACTGGTGAGAATACATTAAATCCCAATACAAACTCTAGACGTACATCCTATTCATTTGTGGTCTTTCTAAAAAACTGCTGTGTTTTCCCTTTTAGTTCCTGGTCAGCTGGGTATGTTTATTTTGTAGGGTCTAGCAGTTCATTTTGTCTGTATATTTTGTCATGGGGATTTTTCAAAGCCTATTCTTTCCTTCACTGTACATTTGCCTTTCAGGGAAAAATAGAATTAAATCCATTAAAATCTGGTATCAGTGATGGCCAAAACCCTCGTGAACCAAGTGACATAGACTCGGTTTAAGCAAAGCTTTACAATTTTCTTTTAACTTTATGAGTCGCATCTGAATTTTTTCACTTCACTTTTCTCTTTAATTTTTTACAAAACAAACAATAACCATCATCGATAAAATTAAAAATAAAGAAACCCATTAAATCCTTTTTAGACAACTTCTTAAGTCATTCTATTTTAGAAGGAAGATCCAAACCCATACCTCAGGCTACACAAACAATTAGAGTAAGATTGTTTGGGTAGCATGCTTTCCTTCATCTACTCTGTTTTGTTCCAAGAGAGCATATAGCAGGGAGAAGGTAGAGTTTTTGGTGCATATTCTAGATCTGAGTGCACTGTTAAGTCAAACTCAAAGCTCTATATATGCAGATGCATTAATCTGACTGTCCAAGAGTCTAACTACGTACGACTGTGTGTGAGAGAGAGAGAGTACAATTACCTCCAGCCCGTGCACCTAGAGCCTGGGTTGCAATTGGGAGTGTTGCCATTTCGAGTGCTCTTAAACTACGTCTTACACAGGCAATGAAGTGATAACTGGTGAATGAATCACTCAGAACATCTCGCCTTAAATAGAGAGAAAGGAAGACAAAGTAGTTGGATATCATTTTCAGTTGGGAGATCATAGGTGCGTTGTTTGCACATTTTAGGTCCTACATCGAAAAATATTAAAACCCTCATGTATAGGGTTGTATAGTCATGTATAAGCTAATATATTGGGTTTGGGCAAGTTCGGTAGGTTTAAATCGTTTAGCTTAAGTTGAATATAAGTTACGTAGGTAAAGTCGCGTTGGTGCGCATGAGGTGCAGTTTGAAGTTTTTTAAACCAATTTTAGGAAAAGGGCCCCATAATTCACACCTCAGTGGGACCCGTTTGGACGTGATCAATTGGTTCGACACCTCGTATTGATAGCTGACATCATAATCCATTTGTGCTGTCTCGTGAGACTGAATGCACTTCCTCATTTTTCGTTTGAGATATTAATCAGAAGTCCGAGGGCACCTGAACAATCAATTCTGCTTCATTAAAAATCGATATCAGTCATGTCCTCACCTTCACATGTCAAGCAATATCACTAATTCTCTTTTGAGTTTTAAAATAATAAGAAATCTACATTTTATAAGTATGGAAGGTTTTCACCCACAAGCAGACTACATGCTGTGTATATATGGGGTCTAGTTCGTAGAACACAGTTGGATTTATCCTATCAATATTGTTGGTTGGATGGATATAAATATTTGTTTATGGATGGGGATCATGAAAAAATGAAAAAAAAAATTCAGTTCCATCACCTTATCCTATTTCTTTATTTAAACAGCAGAAAATTTTAAGCATAATTTTTAATGAGATTCAATGCTTGCAATAGGAAGTAAGGGATTGATGAACATGAAATTGGGCATTAATGCATATCAAGGATGGAATTTTAAGATTTTGAAAGCGATTATTGAACTGATCAAAAGTAAGGTCTACCGAGTCGCAAAAGTTGGAATATATTTCACATTAAATTCGCTGTAGGAAAAAAATTCCCATATCAAGGATTCTATTATATTAAGCTGTTAAAAATAAATGTATTGCGAACCCCGTGCGGCAAAATTTCAGTATGTAAAAAACTAAGCTCACCTCTAGATTAATCATGTAAACCAATCTAGCCAATTTCCACAGTGGTGAATTTGGCCAAAACCATTCAAATGTAAAGTTTTCGAATGAGTTCATGCCTTAAGAGTATTAGACTCGAGTCATAAATGTCTCAAATGAGATATAGCACAAAATACCGAGAAACATGTACCACATGGAGGCCATCTATTAAAAGTTGAGCGTTGAGGAATTATTTTACGATGGATATACCCAACTGTTTCTAATAAAGATTCTTTAATTTCAAAGTAACAGTCACGTTCACATGGAAGCTAATTTTAAGGATCTACCCAACTGTTTCTAATTTTATGTATCCTGTTTTCGGGATATATAAATAAGCCCATGCAAGATACACCACCTCTATCTTTTTCAGTTTAATGCCTCGTATATTTTAAAAATCAGTAGGTTTAAGATTTACAAAATTTTTAGAATGAAATGACACTTTTATCCCTATGTTGATAATTAACAAATTTCTTAACTAATGGTAAATAACATGCACACATGTGTATTGTTTGACATGCAAATAGAGTGAAACCAAGCTCAAGCTTAAGCCAAACCACTTAACAACTTAAGCTTTAGCTAAGTGAAGGCTAGCTTGAGCTTGACCCATAACACAATTATGCCGAGTCAATAAGCCATTCAGAATTTTTAAAAGGTGAGAGCCACTATTACGTTCTACTCCTCTCACTGAGGAGAAGAGTGAGATACTAAGGGAGTCCAAATGCCTGTGATACCAAGAAAGAGGATATAGAAAATCCACTTGACTGCACCTCATTGGTTAAAACAATAGTCCCCCTAGTTTTTTTTTGGTAATCTAGCAAAGGGTTTGGGACTCGGATACAGACACTCACACTTGTGAGGTAATGGAAACTCTCACATGAGAGGACATAGGCACAAAATTATAATAATATTTTTAGTAATTATAAAGTTATGGGTATTTGTTTGCAATCATTTTCATATGCATAGTAGTTACACATCTGTATGTCTCACTATGGAAAAATGACAAAAAAAAAAAAAAGTTGTGATCTGTGGTTTTTTAGATAAAGACAGCTGCAGTTGTCGTGTTTTGTGTCTCATTTTGGAGTGTAGCTTTTAAAAAACGATAGTCCTAGTATATCATTTTGCATGAGATAATACAACAGTCCAATGCTATGGTAAAATCGAGTTTTATATATGACATTCATTTTAAGCCTTCATATCTTTTGTGTGTCGACCTAATCAAACTCAAATTATTTATTAAATTTACTTCCCCATGATGTCACACCATCCTCCACTTGGCAACCCTTTAC
This sequence comes from Sextonia rubra, assembly GCA_037013555.1. Classification (NCBI taxonomy): domain Eukaryota; kingdom Viridiplantae; phylum Streptophyta; class Magnoliopsida; order Laurales; family Lauraceae; genus Sextonia; species Sextonia rubra. The sequence goes on along the minus strand of JASUAD010000028.1, from coordinate 4,973,091 downwards.
TGGAGAACCATATTATTGTGGCCCCTTTATTGGAGAACCACGTCATGTGATCATCTCTTGAAAGTAAACTTAAGGTGCCTCTAGCGGTCTTTTGTTGTAAATATCTAAAATGAGATATATATAGCTCAGATTACAACCAAACAACATGCTGCACATTGGAGGCTTTTTGTGTGAAGGATATCTTCTAACGGTTTCGTACCATAAATACTCCTTCGAAGAAAGTCACCGTTTCACACGTAAACTAGGTATCCCATTCCCTGGTATCCCAAGTACCGGAAGCTCATGTCATAATCGAAAAGTACATTTCATAACTCATACTGGAAAAATGCAAGCTGTGAATCACGAAGAGAACAAAGGGACGAATAAGGAGGTCCGGACTCACGAATATGTTAAATAGCTGGGAAAGTGACCGATGTACTGAGATGAAAGAGACTTGTTGGGGAATTTTTCACTTTTAAAGCCTTGCTAGAGATTTTTTTTACACACTTTCTAAATCAAGTAAAAAAAAATTTCAGACTCGATTACATAAGTTATATATGGGAATCGGATGGTGAGTCAAATCAGATTACCATGTCTAGGACCGAAGATGGGAGGTAACCACTGTGGATAGCCACCACGGACAAGCCATATGTGTAAAACACTACAAGAAATTACATTTTTGCAGACTAAATTTGCCAACGCAATCTAAGCACGTCGTAAAAAATGTGTTTAGCCGACACATCATAGCGTTAAAAAAATGATTAGTAGACCCTGCCTTGTATGCATCGGAAAATTTTGTCGGCAGATAGGATGACGCCATCTAGATTTTGGAGGGAAATTCTTCTCGACATGAATTGATTTTTCACCGATGCACAATAATGTCAGGAAATAATTATAGTAAAAACGTTGCATTAGATGCATCGGAGATTATGACATTTATTTGTCGACGTTTATAATGCATCAGAGAAGAGAATGGCCGACGCTTGAGATGCACGTCGGGGTATATGTTATAACATAAGACACAAGACACTTGCTCTTCTCACATCTCTCCGCTCAAACAGAACGAAACTCTTGTTCTACAAGACCCTTTCGCCCCACTCTGGGAGCGCTTCTTCCATAGCCACGACCACCTCTTCAATATCTACATCCACGCCGACCCCACCGCCCGCCTTAGCCCCACCATCGGCATCTTCAAGGGCCGCTTCATCCCCGGAAAATGCACCCAACGCGCCTCCCCCACCCTCATCTCCACCACACGCCGCCTCCTCGCCGCCGCCCTCCTCGACAACCCTGCCAACGCCATATTCACCCTCCTCTCCCAACACGACGTTCCCCTCCACTCCTTCAGCTTCGTCTACCACTCGCTCTTCACCTCCGACCTCAGCTACTCCAGCCACTACCCCATTTACAAGAGCATCATCGAGATCCTTTCTAGTGAGCCCGGCCTTTGGGAGAGATACATTATGAGGGGGGATGACGTGATGCTGCCGGAGGTGCCCTTCCCCCTTTTTCCGTAACTACTTCTTCTCTCCCTCTCTCAAACCCTGATTTTTGAAAATCCCAACCGAATCCGCCGTTGATTTTTGCTATAGTACCTTTGAATCAACTCACTGGAAATTGGTCAGCTTTTCTTCTTCTCACATACTATCATTTTGTTCTATTTCTTGGTTTTGCAATGAACAAACCAAGCATGTGACATGGTTTTGCAATGAACAAGTCCCAATCGACACTGCCAAAACCCCAACCCAGCTAACTACCCGACCCTCTCTGTTTTTTGTCACTAACCACTAAACTCCCCTCTTTGATTTTTGTCACCAAGCAGAAGAAGAATCGTGCAGCAGCAGAGAAGGAGAAGAAGACAAAGAAGAGTGAAGCAATAGAGAAGGAGTAAACTACAGAAACTTACCTGGACAACATCTTCTTCTTCCTCTCCTCCGTTGCTCTTGTGGGTTTGGGTTCCATCTCTCTTTCTCTTTCTTCATCTCTATGATTGGGTGTTTTGATTATTGGGTTTTACATGCTTCTTTTAGAGTTTTTTTATGTTGATTTTTTCTATTTTTGATGCCCAAAAATATATTCAGAATAATCCCATGATTATCAAAACTGAAAACCTGAAAACTGAACTTAAACCCATGATTATGTAAATACAATTTGTCCTCATGTATGATAGGATGTGTTTGGTTCTCTTTTTTGCCTATGTGTCCTTGGAAGTCCATTGCAATCCTTTTTTCCTTCATCAAAGTTCAAAATTTGTTGTCCTCATGTGTGGTGCTAATGATTTGGCAAGGTCAAAAGAAAAAAAAATTGATTGTATGATTTTTCCAATTCAAAGCCTCAAATTTCTAATACATCAAATGGCTGTAGGAACATTAACCAAGTAGGTTTCAATTTCATGAGTTGCATGACAAGGGGTCCTAATCTTACATGAGGTCTAAGAAAAATAGTAGAGATTTTCATTTGTCATACCAAGAGAGGGCAAGAGCAAGACAACAATATGGAAAATGAGGAAACCTAGTTGAAGTGCAGATTGTTCCACAGTCCAAAGGTTAGCATCTTGTAAATGGTACTTATCAATATGATTATACTATGGACTCCACATGCATCATAAAATGAGAAATGTGGCACCCAGTAATTATTTCATCACAATTTGTAAGGTCCAAACCTGAGTTAATCATAATTTACAGTAATTAATTTTTTTTACTTTAACTAATATATAATTAGGCTAATTCAACTCAAATGTCCATGGGTTTAGGTCATGAATAGGTAGTCTGGTTGGGTTTGAACCTTACTTAGGTAGTTAAGGACTTTTTCTTATTTTAGAATTGCATGGTTTGAATCATTAAGGCATCGTATTAATTGCATCGAGTGTGTCTCATCTTGTGGGTCATCTTTTATGTTTGGCCCAACTCAATTTGGATTCATCTCGGCCCAGTTTAAGTCCAACTACTCAAATTGGAAAATCCAGAAAGTTAATGGGCCTATTTGCAATTTCCAGAAACCCACCATTTAAAATAAGAAGAACCCACCTTCGTTCTCTTCCTTTTCCCTCATTTTTGCTGGAGCAAAAAGCCTTTTTCCTTCTCCCATGCTCTCTCCCTCACCTTGTCTTCATTGGGCATTAAAAGCGTTGCATGCAAGGGCCTGTGCTTCTTCTTCAACCTCTTCACTCTTCTTGTTCTGCTCCTTGGAATGTAAGGCCTCATCTTCTTCTTTGTACTTGTAGAAGCCTTGAGGTAAGAAAATCCCATCACCATTTTATTTCTTGGGTTCAATAGAGTCAAAGAGACTCAAGCTTTTAGCATGCATGCATCGCATGCTCATTTCTCTCAATGCATGTTTTAGATGATCCTCTAGTGAAGCCTTCTCTACCATCAAACCAAAGGACAATTTGATTTGGGTGAAGCACTGAACTTAAGGCAAGTATAAGAATGGATATTCTCTAAATGCATGGTTAATTTATTGATTCTTGATGAGCTCTTTTCATGTACCAATTTACAGCTCTTTTAATCTCTAATTAAGGTTGTCAATGATTGGGTGGTTGAATGAATGATAAAAATAGAAGGTAGGGAGGCCTAAGAATGTATTATGAAGGGTTTGTTTGGTGATTGAATGTAGGGGAAGTAAAGAGGAGCAAAGGAGAAATCAGTTAGAAACTGATTCTACCTGGAGCAAAATGCTTCAGGGCTGACTGTGTAAGGTCCTGATCCCAACTAATCTCGATTTGTACTAGTTAATCTTGTTTTTACATTAATTAAAATGCATTTAGACCAAATTAATTTAAAACCCTTTGGGCTTGGGTCATGGATAGGTAGTTGGGTCGAGTTTGAACCTTACATAAGTAGTTAAGGACCCTTTTGTGAATTGTTCATACATCATATGGATATCTCATCAATCGCCTCTTGTGTAATTCTTTGGGTAGATCGCCTTTCGTGTTGGGCCCGACTTGATTCGGCCTCATCTTGGCCCAATTGAGGCCATGTGACCTAAACCGTAAATATCCCCAAAGGAATGGGTTTGCATGCAAGGACAAGAATTTCATTTAAAAAGAAGGAACTCAACGTCCCTTTCCTTTTTGCTCTTCTGCTACTGTAGTCTCCTTCTCTTCTTCCTTCTTTAGCTTTATCCCGATTCGGTGTTGAAACAAAGCTTAGGAGGCCTTGCATGCAATGGTAAAAACTTCTATTCTTCATCTTCTTCTTCTTCCCTGTGCATTTCTCTCTTAGAGTATTCCCTTCTTTAAACTACAGCTACCTAAGGTGAAGACTTACCTCCATATCATTCATTTGGGTTTATTAGAGTCAAAAAGACTCAATTACATGACATGCATGCAATTCTACATTCCATTCATCATTTGCATATCCTATTTTTAGAGAACCCACTTTTCATTGGAGGTTTTCTCTAATCACACATCAAGGAAGGACTAGTGAGGGCAAGCACTATTAAGAGGCAAGTATTAGAGTTCATATATGCTGCATGTGTGTTCAAGCTGTTGATTCTTGGGTTGATTCTTTAACTCTCAAATTACAGCTCCTTTATCCTTTTGTTTAATTGTATACATATGTGGTATGTGGTATGGAATGGGTTAGAAGGTAAATATGGAATAGGAGGGTGTGTGAGTACTGAATATCTATTAGGGACATTCTGATGAAGCTATAGGAACTCCCTACAATCTCTTCAATTCAAAATTCTGTCTTGTAATTGAGTTACAGAACTAACTTCAGGTTTTCTGAAGCTTACAGCGAAGCCACAGCTAAGCCGTAAGTGTTTACGGCTTAAAGTTCCGAGAGTAACACAATTTATTTTGTACTGCGGCTTACCCACGGCTGCACCGTGAAATAAACTACAGCTAAGCTGTGCCCATCCCGTGCCCAAGCCGTAGGCCTTTTTACGGCGAACTTTCCCGAGAGTTTGAAAAACCTACCTTCTTCTACGGCTTACACACGGTTACACCGTGTAATGCCTTACAGCTAAGCCGTAACCTAGCCGTAACCCCAACCGTAGGCTTAACATAGCTAAGCCATAGGCTAAAATATGGCTGAGCCGTAAGTGCGCCTGAAATTGAGGAGGAAACCTGAGCCATTCGACTAGACCGTAATATATACATGGCCAAGCCGTAAGAATATTGTGAACTTAGGATGTTAGGAACTCTCAATGACCTTATGGGGACCTAGTGATGGCACATCCTTTACAACCACACTAGCTTAGTGGTAATTAAATGTTAAGGAGGATGAGTGTAGAGTTGTCACTTATCCCCATTGATTTTCCAGATGATGTCCCAATGTCACATCATGGGTGTTGGCATAAGAAGGGGTGTCCTTTATGTACACAAGGTAATACCAAGATATGGTAACACAATGACACCGGACGTTTTATGAGTACATCATGTTGAATGACCTTGGGATCATGGATTATCTAGTATAGGGTTGGCTAGTAATTTCCTTTGACACTTACTCCATCCGAATGCATTCATATTATTAAGATACCTTGCTCTCAATATGATTTGTTTATGTGTCCAATCTCCTGGGTCAAACCCTGAGGCAAATCAGACTTGAGCTTCTAATGAGTATGTTTCTGACAAGCCAGAGCTTCTACTGAGTGTGTGCTTGCTAGTCAAACGGGTATAGGCGAGGTTGAGAGGGTTCGAGCCTTCTTAGCTCATATAAGTATGCCTAGTTTAATTATTAGCTACTTTGCTATCTCTGTTTTTTTCATGATTGATTATGCCTTCAAGACTGATATTCCTTATGTACGATATGATAAGTATGATTGAAAGAGGTGAATCCGAGTTGGCACCACTTAGCTTGTGCCCTTTAGGTATCCTTATGCCATTACTACAGTAGTTTATGGTGGAGTCGTCGGCGCTCCTCGGGAAGTTAGCTTGATCCCCTAGTGACCCATATGTATGCTCCTTTTTGGGAGAATAGAACCTCATAGTTGCCAATTAGTGTGTACGATATCTTATTTATGTTCGTCACTCATTATTACTCATGCACAACATGCCTAGTTGGCTGTTATTGCCCTCTTTAATCAGTGTATATTATTAAGTTCATTTGATACATTATGCTAGTTTCATATACCTCTGTACTTGCTTAACCATTGTGTTAACAGTGCTACCCTTGGTGTTACAGATACAGAACCAAACCACAACTCAGTTGTTGACGCATCCCCGGAGGGTGCCCCAATGGTGCCTCAGGGTGTAGAAGATTGGAAGGATGACGATGTCTTTTATTAGTCATCTTACGGAGAGCGTCCAGTGTTTGGTGTGAAACAGTGTGTGACTATGGTCTCTCACTCGGAAATGTTTAATTGGATCTTATGTACCAACGTGGATAAATTGTGGTTTGTTTGTATAAGAATGTTAATTAAAAGTCATATATATATATGTTATAAGATATGCTTTTCTATGACTTGCTTATGATCATTACAGAGAATTTCACAGGTGCCCGTGTATGCTGAATTCTAAATCTACGTGTGATTGGGTATACTTCACATGTTCCTATGAAATCTACCTTGTAGGAGTTCGTGCATAATTCTTTCCATGGTATGGATTACTATGCGATTACGTATTCACACCCTGGGGGCCCACTTTAATCCCCAATTCCCGAGATTAGGGCGTGACAGACCAGTTGGTCCTAAAGCCTGATCGGTCGAATTCTCGTTCTGGGGTGTCTGACCGGTCGGACATACACCCGATCGGTCAGGTAACCAAAAAAAAAGTTTTGTGTTGGAAATTTTATTTAAAATTGGTTCAATGACTGACCTTAGGCCTTCCATAGCCCATAGTGTGGCATAAGGAGGGGGTTACACCTTTGATCCTTAGTGAACTCGAGGTATTTTAAGCTAATCTTACCTTAGGATTGTAAGGATAATCAAAGACCATTTAGGGCCTTAGAAGTGGAACCTTTACCTCGAAGAAATTAGCCCAATGGTAATTATACACTAAGAAGGAAGAGTGTTGATCTGTCACTCATTCCCTCTTGACTTCTGGTTGTTTCCTGACGCCAAGTCATGGGTGTTAGCATAAGAAGGGGTGTCCATTGCTCATATACTATAACACTAAGATTTTGGTAACACATTGACACCGAACGCTTTATGAATACGCCGTATTGAATGACTAAGGAAACACGGAATATCTTAGCATAGGGTTGGCTAGTAAATTTTCTTGTTAACCACTCAATCTGAATGCATTCATATTGTTCAAGTAAACCTTGCCCTCTACATGATTTAATAAATGCATTCATATTGTTCAAGTAAACCTTGCCCTCTACATGATTTAATCATATTCCCATTCTTCTTGGTGAACCTTGAGGCAAAATCGGAGCGGAGCTTCTATTGAGCGTGAGCCCGTGAGCTAAGACAGGTGTAGCTAAAGTTGAGAGGGTTTGAACTCTGATAGCTCATTTCAGTATGTATTGTTGATTATCAAGTACTTTGTTAACTCTGCTTTCCAGGATGAAAGATGATTTCAAGACCGATATATGTTTCTGTATAAGTATGAGTCGATCGCTTTGTATGATAAGTATAAATCCGGGTCGGTCTTGATACATTGACTCAGCACCACTTAGATTGTACCCATGGAGGTTCAACGGGACCGAATGAGGGTATTCAATATGTTACCTACTACAGTGTTATATGAAGAGTTGGTCAACGCTCTTAGGGTAACTAGATGGTCTTGGCCCGATCGCTAGTGATTTCTCATCGTACGATATGCTCTCTTACTAAAGAGAAGATAGCCACGTGGATGCCAATTAGTGTGATGTTGTCTTTACATCTATGATTTTTTATTCATGCTTATTCACATACACAACATGCCTAGTTTCCGATATTGCTCCCTTCTAATCATTATGTTGTTTTAATTTTAGTTGTTACATCATGATAGGCTTATGTACCCTTATGTTTACTTGACCATCATGTTAACAGTGCTACCCTTAGTGTTATAAGTATGGAACCCAGTGCCGGTACGGCAGTCGATTGCCTCCGGAGGGAACGACAGCGGTACCTCGGGATGTAAACGAGTGGAACGAGGATGATATCTTTTATTAGTCATCCTCTAGAGCGCATAACAGGGATCTTTTTGGGGTTGTTAGTGTGTAGCCATGGTTTGGCTTGTAGTAGAACATGTCATCTTGCATTTGTATATGTTTATGGAACCTTAGTACCATGTGCATGTGGACAGTGAATTAACAGACTTTGGTCATATTAATGAATTAGTGAATGTTTTATTAGTGTCTATGATATGTACATGTGAATTTTCTAGGTTTTCGCTTAATTATTAAAATGATTGACATGTATTTATGGATCTTCCTCACATATACCTGTGGAATCACCCTTGTGGCAGTTCGTACGTGTCTTGATATGGCACGAATTGTCATGGGTTATGTGTGTTGGTCCTTGGGATCCATTATAAATCCCCAGTTTTCGGGTTCGGGGCCATGACACAATTTGTCCTTGGACTTGTACTGAAACAATACAATTTTTGTTTTAGCTTCCTTACCAGAAATAGCAACAAGACCAATTTTGTAGAAACACCCACTTCTTCAGGAAACATGAGGAAAACGTTCTCTAAGAGAAAAACTCAATTACAGAAAATCCACTTTTTTCACAATTCAAGCACTTGAAGGAAAACGTTATATGAGAGAAACCCAACAAGACCCAATGTAGGAAAAGGCACACATACCAGGCAATAGGGATGAGAAGATGATCTGCTGCACCAATCTAAAAGAAAATCAAGCTCAAACTCCCATCCCCACCTTTTGTATTCTACTTTCTCCTTCACATAGATCTCAAATGCATCTCCACCTCAAAAAGTCCCACCTTTTCTACTTTTTCATTATTTTGGAAGCTGTAGAAAGCACCTCCACTAATTAGTCATGTATGTAAATCTTTGTCGTCTTTGAATTCCTTATCAGTGAAAATTACTGCTCATAGATCTTGATTTGAGTTAAGCTTTGAGTTAAGTTGTATTTCAGTTTTATATTATGTCAGACCTAGCAGAAATAAGTTTTGTACTTGTAGGAGGAGATTAGAAATATGGTATACTTTTAAGGATGTATTTCTCATTCATATATAATATTGTAACCCCATTATTTTCTTTGGCATTTCAAATGAGACGGATTTAAGGGTCATTTAGAAACAGTGGTACAAGTACTCTCTATACAGAGTATACATATGAAGTGTGGGTAAAAACTTATTCCACCCTCACTTTCACCTCTTGTCACCCATCAACATGAGACAACTTGAGTGCCAAAAGTCGCTATACTTGACTACCAATTATCTGGTTTTCATAACTTGCTAGTGCTACTTGTCACCTTCAAAGTAGTTCTCTAGCCTCCGTTTTTTGTCGTCACCAAATTAATGTAGTTTCACAATAAAGATTTAATGAAGAATCTTACATGTGCTTGTGGAGATATGATATTTTTGACACAAATATGTAGAGACAAGTTTTCAAGTTTAAATGACTTTCAGTTGATTGGGAGAGTTTTTGAATGATGTTGGTAACTTGGAATCATACTTGAAAGTTGAGTGAAGTGAGTTACGGTAACTTCATTTTAGTCTTCTAGTCTCTGTTTTTGTTGTTAGCCTCAAATTAATGTTAGTTTCAACTATTTGTAGATGTTTTAGTTAAGTGAATTGGGTTTTCCTTTTGGTTCTGTTCCATGTATTTTTATTTTCATCATTGGTTGTGTTTTGAAGGAGAGATGATTGGGTATGTGGTTTTCTCAAAAGTAATAAAAAAATCTTTTTTTGTGGTTGAAGTAAGCTAGGTTCTTCTAATAGTGTAGCCCAAAATCCTTTTCTTTTCCTCTCCGTTGAAGTTGGTAACTCTCATTCTCTCTATATATTTGCTAAATTTACAGCCCTAATGTTCGTTAACCCTTGCCCCAATTTGCAGGCGCAATTTCTCTCTCTAATTGCTGTTCAGCACTACCACTGCACTTCTCTTTCTAATTCTCTCTAAGGTCAGTTTTTGTATGAAGACCTCCATTTGTTTTTCCTTAGATTTCAGCTATGAATTGATTAGATTATTAATTAACCATTGTTAAGATATGGACAAGACTTGGACGACACTAGATAGTGAAGATCCCAAGGCGAGAATTGGTCACTACAAAAAAAGACACATATAGCGACAGTTTTTTTTTTTTTTGCTGCTAAAAGATAAAATCTGCCACTAAAACTTTATTACGGCAGACATTTGTCTGCCACTATTTTTGTCACCAATACCCTCTGTCGCTATTTCTCACTACCTTTTTGTGGTGGAGAAGTGTCTGCCGCTAAAAATGAGGAAACAGCAGCAATTAAACAACTGCCACTGTTAATATTAAAATGTGCCACTAAAAATGTTTTTTAAAATCTGGAGAGTGGTTTTTTTAAGCAGTTTTAGCGGCAGTTTTTTTCTGCCGCTAAAATGGTTTTTATAAAAAAATAATAATTTTTGCCCCTAAAAATACAATGAAATTATTCTATAGGGAAATTTTATCCCAAGATCACACAAAGGCAAATTTTAAAAAAAATAGAAGAGATTCCATTACTCGTGTTTCTTTGACCGAGAATCAACGAGTTAGAAAACAACGTTGTAGAGGTGAACAAAATTGGTTCGTTGATGGAGATTTGACAATTATAGCGCACCATTTTAATGCTTAAAATATTACTTTCACATAGAATAGCCTACTGTTACCTTTTCCCTCTCTCATGTTTTTTAATCACCCCCACCCAAGGGTCCGACGGACACCTGCACAAGCAGGAACAGAGAACCTAAACATGTCCGAAAAGAGCTACTTAACAAAAAGGGAAAATCATTCATGCTCAAAGCCTTAGTAATCTTGTTCATAGGAAGAGAAGTCTGTTGACAAGCAATCTAAAAATAAGGAAATGCAACACACAGTATGTTGATTCTTTACAAAAAGAGAAGAGAAAGAGGGACAAAGACTTTGAAAGATGCTCTCTATGCTGGTTAGTGTTTGCTACAACCCACAGCAAACATTGGCATTAATCACATTTAGATCACATGCAAAAGCAAAACAATCAAACCAACAGCCAATTGAATCTGCAGCTTGCTATGCACGTAGAGTAATGGCATTTGCATCATGGCCTCTAGAAAAAGCTGGTGCAAATGTGGCATGCCACGAGGTGATGTTGTCAAATTGAATACTAAACCTGCAAGAAAGCATTGTTTAGGATTAAAATGGGAACAACTAATGAAAGTGATATAGAAGTTGTCATTAAAGGCATAAAGTACTTAATAAGAACTGAAAACAGATTTTCAACTTGAAGTTTAAAATTTGAGAAAGCATTAAAGGCATCAAATTTACAATGAAATGGAAATAGACAGGTATATCTAGTAAAGTTATCTTCAGTGATGGCAAGCACTTCGGTATGCACACCCCAGAAGTCCACGCTGCGAATGGATGCACTACCCTTTACATACCATTCTACAAACCCAATGGAGAAATGGGTACTGACAAGCTTCAGGAATGGGAAGCAAGCCCCAGCATTTACTGCTGAAAAGAAATTCCAGGCGTACTTCATAGATTAGCTTTCTCATAGCTCTCAAAAGTAGATGACAAATGTTGAGTACGAGTATTGATAATTATATGTAATTACCAGAAGTAGATATCTCAGGGCATGTCTGGGCTGATCGGTCTCCTCCTTGTGATGATGAAGATGTCATACCTATCATTTAACAATGAATAATGAAAATTAAGAAAATAGAAGATAGAATAATACAACGGTTTCTCCCATCCAGTGTAAGGCCACTAATATAAATTTCCTATCCAGCATCTATAAATTTCATCCTGAAGTTTGAAAAGCAGACATCTAGACCACCCTCAAACAAAATATTGAAGAAAGCCAAAGGTACCTTAAAATTTGATGAAAATCATATCAGCAAGCTCTAAGATTGACTTTGCACATACAATGCCTACAGTTGGGACCCACTCCTTTCATATGTGATCCGAAAGGATCAGAATCCAAGGTATGAAATGAAGCATATTTATCATACTAAAGGGAAATCACATAAGCAAGCCTAGTATTGATTTTGCCCTTAACAATGTCTAAAGCTGGGATCCACTCCTTTCAGATGTGATCATAAAGGATCAGAGTAGAGGGTGCAAAAACCAAGAAGGAGCTAATGGTCAAGCGAAATATGAACTCAATTGATCAAACCCAGATTAATTAAATGGTTCCAACCACCAGGTAACGGAAATAATATTGATGAATTCAAGCCATAAATTTTTTAGTTTGATCATCCAATTAAGACCACAATGGGAGCATTACGATCACCTAATCAATGCAGATTCTTGGAACATGCCCCGTCAACAATGGGGTCTACAACTTGGATAATTTAGATGCAAGCAGATACATGTCATGGTCACAATTGCTACGAGCATATGTATAGATTCATCCCTTCAGACGAGAATCAAATTATCTAGACATAAGGAAGACTTAAGCAACGAGAATGAAGTTTTTTTTTTTCTATGAAGTTAGGTTTAATGTGTTGCAAGGATGCATGTATGTAGCAATAAATGGAGGGCACTTCGAAGGTTCAAGATGGGGATGTTTAGGTCAAAGAAAGCAACTGCGGTGAGTCTCAAGTCGGTTGGGACTTGATCGACATCTAACAATGGTGAGATTGTTGGTGCATCCGGGATAGGAGGTGCAGGAGCCGTGCTAGGTCGTAGCGTGTGCGGAGGCATACCTTTTAGCGAGGTATGAGAGATCTCAAGTCAGTTTGGACTTGATTGATATCAGACAATGCGAAGATTGTCTATGCATCCAAGCTGAGGGGTGCAAGAGCAGCGCTAGAGACTATGGCTGGCTGCCAGTCGATTCAGTGATGAGACAGAACTGGTCTGACTTGGATGAGGATCCACACCCATAATCATTCCATCAGGTCAGATCCAAGGGAAAAAAAAGTGGGCTCCAATTAGTATTTAAGCAGGGTTGCTGCGTAAAGATTGAATCATTAACATTTTACCAACACACAAATTATGACTAGTAAATAGTAATGACTATATAATGACACAACTATTTAAGTTGAAGCTGGTTGGAATAACATGAAGCCATAAACAGAAACCCAAATGCATGAGTCGTGTGATGGAAATTCAACATAGTTAATTAGGCATGGTTCTGACTTCAGAGTCTTCAGACTCTGTTATGTAAGTTCTGTAATAAATAACTAAATAAAACACAGCCCTAATGGACCACAAATAACAGCTTGAAGGCTAGGGATGAAATGCAAGTGGAGGTGGTTGCTCACAAAGAACAAGTTCAGGTTCACACACCATGATGAGCTATAAGCAAGCCATGGTGGACCCACAAACAAAAACTTTGGGCTCAACTCTCTCACCCGGCCTACCCCACATATATGGCTCTAGCTGAAAAGACACACGTACTCATACACCATAAGTCTTGCCTTGGGCGATCAATTCATAGATGTCATGGAGCCCAGTAATATACCCAATAACAGAATTTGCTTTTAGAAGATGTATCAGGAATGGATACCTGACTCTCAACTAAATGAAATTTCAACCAACTATAATATTTTATAATAGCGAACTCGTTCCCGAATCATTACAAAACAACATGTGAAGTACATAGTTAACCAAACAGAGAAATGGGAGAATTCAGAAAATCTTAATCCATTCCAAAAGTTGGTCACATTCAAACAGAGCTGCTTATCCTAACAGCCACTTACAGCTTGGGAATTGTTATGTTAACACTTTAAATAATGGCATGACTCTACTGTTTGATCGCACAATTACAGTAAATTGACTTCAGAAGACAACTGGATGCTAAAATAGTATTCCTAAACAAACAAAATGCAGATGCAGCAGAATAAAATTCCGAGGAGGATAGATAAAATACAACTTATCAAATTGCTCTCTACAAGTTCTGAGTGTAAACAAATGAACCCTAAGATTTTTCTTTTTATTATCTTTTTTAGAATCTCCTCAGATCTTATTTCTTATTTTCAAAAATGTTATAGACTTATAGTCTTAAAGAATATGTAAACCCCAAGTATCAGGTGAAAGGATAAAGGGGCATTCTATAGATTCATGAATTCTCTTCCTAATTTCAACATTGAAGGCATTGATCATATAGTTTTGTTCACATTAGTGTAGACTATGTTGGTGTTTAACTTAATGGCTTGATGATTATCTTAGGGATCATTGGTCCTTTCCTCTCCATACTCTCTCATAGTTCCCAACAATGAGAACACAACAATGAGAACACCCTGGCGGTCCTATGTATTTTAAACCATAGATGGTTAGATGTATCAGTCAGATACAGTGCAATTCTATCTGGGAAGAGAACATGGAGTTCTATGAAAAAATCTTAAATTCAGGGAAAATCCATTGGATTGAGATGATACCTGACAATAAAAAGCAAACCATATATCACAACTAGTTGTCATAAATGAAAGCAGGTATTAGGCACACATGTTTCTCAACCACGCCTCTGATATCTTTCAAACATAGAATTATAAAACTAGATAAGTAGGAATGAAGCAAAATCAAACACCAAAATCTGCTTTCGCTTTCCATTCTTATGTTTCATCCTCATTTTCCAACCAGTTCAAGCTATTCATGCAGTATAAACTCCAAAAGCAGACCGAAAGCAAAGCATCTTACATCCACCTTTATTATAAAATAGCGAGTGAGATGCCTCTAAAAATAATCAGTTAAATCTGGTGAATGCATACTATCATTATTAAATACTATAATACTTCATAAAACCAAAGGTGGAATACATACCTCTATTGCCACCACCTTTACTCCCAGATCCACCCCTGCCCCTGCTAATCTAGTTCCAGTTCGCACTTTGGTTGAAAGGTTGAAGAGCAAATATCCCTGCTATAGCTAATCCTAAAATGTAAGTACCCCAACTGGGTTAAAGAAGCTGTTCATGATTTCAGGAAACTTGATCTCTCAGACCCATGTTTTTTTATTTTTGACAGTTACATAGAGGTGGATCAAGAAGCAAAGCCAAGTTCAGAGAAGTTGAAAAGGTTAGGTTGGCAATGCAGGTCTTTAGAAGAGACCATCATTGACACTATTGAATACTATCAAGAGGCTGGTATCCTCACCTGCAGGAGAAAGGGAACTCAAGGAGTGAAACAATGAAAGCAGGCTTGCAAGCAAACATTGAAAGTGTCTTTAGTTAATCCCAAAGTTCAAGTATAATCAGAAGCCACGAGTTGTCATTATAACTACTGTTGTCAACCATCAAATGTTAGCAGGAAAACAAAAAGGCAGCAACTACTTAAAATGCTAGAATCAGGTCCTCACTGTAGTGATGTCAACCATCAAATGTCGGCATGAAAACAAAAAGGCAGCAAATACTTAAAATACTAGAATCAGGTTCTTACTGAGAGAGAGAGAGAGAGAGAGAGAAGCTTAAAATTTGATGAAAAAACTTTGGTCAATTCAAAAATCTAAAATGGTATCAGAATTGACAAACTCAGCGTCATCACATTCAGAATCATCTCCATAGTCTCTCCTCGCTTGGGTGCCTAGAGGTATGTCAACAGTTATCCAAGGCACATCTGCCCTCGCTTCACTAAAATTATCGACATCTATGCAAATTTCTTCTCACTGTTGAGCATTGTATGGCTCACTTTCCAAGTATGTCTCCTCTTCATTTGCATTAACATCCCCATGAATGTCAAAAAAATCCCTAGGTTTTGTCATATTGGTGACATGCTAATCCGTTTCAACTGGGTCTTCCACATAAAATACTTGCAATGCTTGAGAGGCTAGCACAAATGGTTCATTGGTAATTAATAAATGAACTCTTCTGAATAAATGGATTGTCAAAACAGAGTAAGCATATGGAGACTTTATTCAGAAACTTGATTAGGTAGGTTCATTGGATTCACTTTCCAGTTCATCTGATTTCCCTACCTAGTGACATAAACAATTAGAAAGATTACTATCATCTATATTTCACTATTAGATGGCATAGAACTTGAGGATGGATGCAAGCTAGAAACTCTGGCAGCCAACAAAAGATGAGCTTCTTAAATTCATATAGAGTAGCATGTTTGGATATGAAAGTTCAAATCCCATGTGAGAAGATAATTAGTAATATCGACAGAGTTGGAATTCAAGTATAAAGCATGTGAGCAGAAAAAGAGTATGGAAAGAAGATAAAATTTCACATTTTCAAGACAACACTCATTTTACTGAAAAAACCTTGCATTCTGAAAATGACCAATATAATTTTGAATAATGGAAGCTTAGTACAAGTTCTAATAAATTAATATTATGCACATTCACATTAGTGTGTACTCCAGAAACAGAGCAGCATGTGTGATTTCATTGCCAACCACTTACACATTGAAAGGCATGATAATGTCTAGAATGGGCAAAGGCAAGTTACTTGTTCCTTCAGAGTTGTCAATTGGTGATAATCTTACATTCCAAAACTAAATTCTCCTGAATCTTACACATAAGTTTACTAAAAATGTCAAGGAAATCTTACACATCATAGATTATATTGTTCGGTGGAACAAAAAAAAATCTAAATGGATACAAGCAGTGCTAGTTTCAAAGATGTCAAGGAAATGAAATAAAAGGCTATGAATTGGAAAAACAAAAGTATGAGTTTTACTTTACAATATATATATGTGACAACATCTGGTTCAGAAGGAGGAACCAGATGATGTCAAGGCTCATATCATTGATACTACAAAAATCAATGATTTTGCCTTCTTCATCCCATTACCCAATTTGCTTTGTTCCATAGATTTTGCTATTCATTGACAACAAAGCATGAACCCTTTGACAAAGACAAATTGTGCACTAGTGTGACCCATTAAACCATCCCCTACCACCATTTTGATAATTTGGGAAGCAAAATCAGAAATGGTTATCAACATTTAGCAAAAGGCTTTGGGATCAAGCAAGGATTCATAAAAAGAAAGAAACATAAAAAGATTAACGTAGATTGAGAATTGCCAACATTAAATATACAAGCTAGGATCATCACATGGACCACACAGTGGTTTTAGATTAGTGAACAAGCCAAAATATATCCCACACAGTAAGCCAAAATAACAAGATCCACAGAGAAAATACTGTAATGTAAAGCAACATTGCTGTCCAATTTCAGAAACAGTGGTCAATTTCACTGTTATCAAAGGTTCTATGGTCGATCCCCTCAGACAAAAATGCATAAATACAATAAGAGTCACTTAAATCAATTCCTAATGAATTGATATAAGTAGATCTCCAGAAATTTTACTGGATCAGTTTGTTAATTCAATTCAGATATGGACAGATCGTCACAAAGAAGCACCTCAAAACAATCTCATACTATCTCGGATCACCTAAAAAAACGGAAATCCCCAATTCATTAAAACGAAGATAGGGTTTACAAAATCTAGATGAGGAAACCTAGCAATCGTTCGAAGCAGAGTTCAACAAACCACTTCTTTTAGCTGCCAGTAACCAAACAAGGGGATTTTGAAGCAGAATCTTTGCCAAACAGTAAATAATCAGGATCTAAGATGCATACATTAAACAGATCAAGATCACGAGTTCTAAAATCAGAAAGCGAGTGATCAGGCAATCCTTCAATGGATCTAAGATTCTTACCAATGGAGAAGGCAGATTCCCAACAGAGGATTAGGATTTGGGGGAATAGATTGAGCAGATGACGGTTTCGGCCAAAGATTTAGTGAGATTCACAAAGGTTAGGGTTTCGCAGAGTTTTGAGCATCGCAAAGAGGGCTAGGGTTTCACAGAGTTCTGAGCATCGCATAGTTTAGAGCATAGTAGAAATTCAGAGAGGGCTAGGGTTTCGCAGAGTTTTGAGCATCACAGAGAGGGCTAGGATTTCACAGAGTTTTGAGCATTACAGAGAGGGCTAGGATTTCAGGAAGAGATTCAGGGAGTGAGAGTTTCGTTAATGCGGCTAGGGTTTCAGGAGAAGAAGATGCTTACCCTGGATGTTGATCACCATCACCGACCGATCAAACGCTCCTCTTCTCTTCTTTTGTCCAAAACTTTTACCGCAACCCAAGTTACTCCCGAGTCCTAACTGAATCCCAAGAACTGAGTGGGTGCGCCGTGCATCTATAAAACGAGGATTCTCATAACCACACCGCACCTCTAGAGGTTCACCCGCCCATTGAAATAAAAATTGGTATGGAAAGATTTGGATGGGTACAAATGAAGGTATGTGGTCACTAACAAATGGATCCCTATATGTGGATATCCTCATGTGGCCTTCATTATGAGGTCGATACTGAATTGGAGACAAGAGGAAGTGAAAGGAACCTGAATACATGAGAGAAAGTGAGAGTTTTGTTAATGCAGGGCCATTGTTTAATGGTTTAAAGAAATTGGAGCCGTTGATCTGATGATGGACATTTGTGCAAGCAATATGACTAGCAATCCAAGCTAAAACATGAGATCCAAAACCAATTTGGACCCTATCGGAAAATCTTGTACACGAGCCTTGGCTTTTTTTGTTTTTTAAAATGAAATGATACAAATTTCAAATACCTCCTAGTGCAGAAAAAATAATTCAATACTCTACTATTCAATAGGCACCCATTAGTTAAAATTCTAATCATATATTTTTGCATCTATATATAATTCTCTAAGTCTCTCTTAAGCAGCATATAATATATTATGCTATTATATATAAGCTTTTTCAATTACTTCAACAACACCTCCTTACCGATTATAGACAGCGGCTATTACATACCTTTATAGCAGCAAACATTATTCCTGCTGCTGTATATATTAATTTTCCACTACTATAGCAGCATACAGTACTGTCTGCTGCTAATACACTAAATATTGGCACGCTGCAATGAATAAAACGAAACTTTAGCAGCAAACATTTTTTTCTGCTGCTGTAGAGACTTGAATTTTTAACTTACAATGGCAAAGAGTAGAGTGTGCTACTGATGAAGACATTTAGCGGCAGAATCTAAAAATTGCCGCTATAAAAGTGTCGCTAATTGTCAATTTTCTTGTAGTGTTGATAGTGTAGTTCTCCATCTTAATTAAATTAAACAACAGCAGAAAACAAACAACTAACACTGACCTCAACTCCTTCACCAAGCTGTAGATCTCGTCAACACGAGCACGTTAGAAGAAACGAATCTGAATCCGACTCCGGATGGCTCCGATATCGCAAAAACAATTTTCTGCGCTTTTGATTTGGTCAAACTCCTCGTTGACCATCAAACAGCCAATCTTCTTCAAAAATCACATAAATTTGCTCAGAACGAGCCCGTAGGCGCAAACGGATCTCCGATCAAACATCGGATGATTAAGATATCGCAGAAATAAACTTCTACCGTCAATTTGGTCAACTTTGGCCTTTGACCTGGTCTGATAACCTGGCCTGTGTCACTCTGGATGACGTCACGCTACTGACATCGGCAGTGGCTGACGAGCTGGACCGTCTGCGAACGGGTTTAGGTCGACCCGACCCGAATCGCAAACCGCTTGTGCTACTGACTGGGCTTTCCTCCACAAGTTGGGTTGAAACAACCTGACCCAAAAAAAACCCGAAACCAGGACTAACCTGGGATCGCTACCTAGGTTTATACTCCACTACAGGTCAGGTCAAACTAACCCGACCCGAACCTAGAACCTGGGGAGTCTTCTTCCTCAACGCTGCGTCTGCAACCCGGTTGCAGATGGAACTTGCAGCGGTCGTCTGCTGCGGCTTCGACGTAGTGGTCCGGTGACCAGCGGCTGTGTGGGACCGGCGACGGCGATGGAGACCGGTAGTGACTGGCGGCTGGCTATGAACGGCGGTGACAGAGAAAGAATGGCCGGCAGTTGCAGGCCCCCCCCCCCCCTTTTTTTTTGTTTTTCTTGCTGTCTTCCTCTAAGAATGATCTGGCAGCCCTTAAACCGGCGATGTCCAGCAAACCAATAACCCACTTCTTTATCTTCTTCTCTGATTCTCGTTTCTCTGTTTCAGCAAACAGAGATCCCCAATGTGTGTGGCCCAGTAGAGATCACGGTTGATCTCTTCTTCTCAATGATCTTCCACGCACAAACTTAGACGCTCTGATACCACTTGTTGTGAATTTTTAACATCACCCGTTGTGCACATACATCAATCACAAGATCAACAAAGAACCAACCACACAAGAAGAGAAATGAGATTTACGTGGTTACCCAAACAGGGCTACGTCCACGGGCACAGAGACAATCATCTTCACTATCATAAGTACAGCATACAGAGACTCTCATTCTCTCACATCGTCTCGCCTACGTGGTGTAGGAATACCACGGGCAAAAGAGCTCTCACCTCTATTCAACTGCATAAGATCTAGGGTTACAGACTGTACATATATATAATCTCCGCTTTCTTGGCCACCAAGAAAGCCCTAGTACATTTACCAAAATACCTTTGACCTTAAACTAGTCCCTGGCTAACCCAGTGGACTCATCCGGCTAAACCAGAATACAAGACATATACCCAACAACTCCTTCATTGTTTTCATATTCTTCAATTCAACACATGCTTTTTCAGTGTCCTTATTCTTCCCATCTATAGTCATCGTCGTCCCTGTGAGATTGTCACATATGTTCTTCTCTTGGTGCATGACATCAATGTTGTGCCAAAGGTTCAAATCCGTCCAGTATGGTAGCTTGAACAGAATACTTTTCTTTACTCAATTCAGTACAGGATGAGGCCTTTTCTTTTTCCTAGTGCTTGGATGCTTCCTTAACTGTCCAAAAGTTAAGGAATCTAGTTACTCCCGTATTTGTTCCCTTGATAACACCAAAGGTCTTGACTGGTTCTCAATCTTACCATTAGTGAGCTTACTGCTTCGCCAAAGGTGGTCCTCAGCCAAGAAATGACAACTGCCCATGTATGCTATCTTCCCTTTTTACTTTTCTGATGATGCATCCTTGTTACAAGTGGGACATGCCAAATAACCCTTGGTTGTCCACCCAGACAAATTGCCATATGTAGGAAAGTTGTTAATGGTCCACATAACAGCTGCATGCATTCTAAAAATTTGTTTGGTTAAGGCATCATAAGGAAGCACGCCATCTTCCCACAACTCTTTTAACTCGTCAACTAATGGTTGCAAGTAGACATCAATCTCTTTTGCTGGGTTCTTTAGTCTAAGAATCAACAAGGACATCATGCAAAATAGCTCTTTCATACACTTCCATGACTGTAGGTGTAGGGCATGACTATGACAAGCTATATAATGTAGGAGGTGCTCATGTTTCCAAAATGGTTAAAACCATCAGTGGCCATCCATAGCTTCACATTCTGGGGCTCTCGGGCGAACTCTGAATACTTCCAATCAAAGTCCTTCCACTCACCATTATCAGTTGGATGCTTTGATAACCCACCTTCCACGCATTTGTCCTTGTGCCATCTCATATCAGTAGCTGTTTTTCTCGACATATACAATCTCTTCAATCTAGGTGTCAACGGGAAGTACCACAATATTTTGTAGGTGATATTCTTACCCTTTCCATCATTAAGCTTGTATCTGGACTCCCCACACACCGGATAGTTTTCTAATGCTGCATTTTTCTTCCAGAAAAGTTCACAATGATATCGACATGCATGAATGCACACATATTCCAAAGCCAAGTCACGCAAGACCTTTTGGCTTCGTAAAGGGAAAATGGAATAGTATGATAACTTTCTAGTAAAAGGCTTCATCACATCCCATTCCATCCCTGACATCTTCACCTTCGTCATATTGGTTATCTTCCAGTGTGTGTGCCTCATTCACAACTACAGGTTCCCAGTGGTGCAACCAAGTTGTGTGACCCAGGTCTATCCCCCTCAAGCCCAGATGATATTTCACGACTTCACTGGTGTGCCATCAAAGTGCATGTAGTCCATACAAGGGCAATGAATCTTATTATCCATTGCTAAATTGGCCATTACAAATTCAATGAAAGACTTAACCCCATCCTGGCATAGCTGGCTTTGTCCGTTAGTAAGTTTCATCCAACTCTTGTCCATAGCTGGGGCTTGAGAATCTCATAAAAGAAAGGCATCCACTAAGAACACTTCTCTGGTGATGATGCACATAGAATAGGTAGTAAAATGATAAAATTTTAAACTCATGTAGTAAATTGATTAAATTTTATACTTTATACCCCGAACAAAGGAAGAAGATAAGGAGCACACATGTCTTTTTGAGGAAGAGATTAGTAACCCCCATCTTCTTTAAAAAAACTAGTGAGATAAAAATTTGTATAACTAAAAAAATCAACAAAACAATACCAAGAGGTTTTATGGTGGGTTTTTTTAAGGGGAAATTAATAACTCGAATACATGTTTTCTTTTCCATGCATCCATGAGTCGATTCTTGGCCAGCTTTTATAAACAACAACTTTCATGTAAAAATCAAACCTTAACAAGTATAAATAACCAAAAAAAAAAACCTTCCTGGATCGAGTTTCTAAGGCTTCATCACATAGTGAAAAATTCTTTTACTTCAAAAACTTCATCATAATAAAGAAAAAGAACAAGAACAAGAACAAATGATCTCATATGCACTACTTCCTTCATTGAAAATCATAACCTAATCGCTCAAAATCACATCTGCCAATGAAAAATATTTGATAAAAAAAGAAAACCTCAATATGAATTCCCACATGTTAGGAATCTTTATCTTAAGCACAATACCCATTCCCAAAAATCATTAGTACCCATCAAAATACAATCCGAAGATAAAAAAAATAATAATAAATTACCCACAGGTCAAAACCCTAGAAAAAAGAACCCACAAACCAAATCATGAGAAAATGGAGATAGAGATTTAAAGAGACAGAGAGAAGTAATTACTTGAAGGAGATTTAAAGAGGCAGAGAGACTATTCTAGGCTTGGAATGGAGACACTCTTCTTGAAAGTTCGCTTTGATAGTTGTACACTTTCAATATACTTTTTACCCATTCACTCGAGGGATTAAATACAACTTGTTTGAAGGTCGCTAATCTCCACCACGGGTACACTGAATATAATCAAATGAAATTCAACTGATATGAGTATTTCACAAGTACCAAACATGACATAAAATTTATTGAAAAAAACATATATAAACTAGAAAAAAAGAAATTATATTCTAAGAAACCTAGTTCATAGATTTAGAGTCAAGCATAGATTTAGCAAGAAACAGAGAGCTAAAATGAAAATGATTACTATAGAATAAGGCCATCCTCATTCTATTCCCATTCATTCCTCTTCTAAAAGGAATAAAAAAAAATGGCAATGACGTGTTAACTTGATTTTCATCCTCTTTCAATCTGCTCAGTAAACTAAATCCAAATAAATAAATAGTTTAACCATTTAAAATATTTCTTATTTGCATGAAAAAAAATGAAAAAAACCAGCAGATGGGAAAAAGAATAAGAAGATTGGATACTTAGATGAAGATGAATGAGAATAGTAGTCGTAGAAGTAAAGTAAACAAATCTCTAATCTCCTGTTGTAATTTGTCCATACAAACCAAGAAAGATTTCCAAGTCTTAAATAAATTTTTTTTCTTGAAATCCATGTTAGATGCATCTTGTTGAACAAGGATAATTCCTTTTTAACATCTACCTATAGTTGATAAAGAAATTTGATTCACTCATTGTAAGGCCTAGGAATGGATTGGCTAGACCTTCAATTTTATGAGATATTTGTAAGGTCATCAGTTTTATGTGAAAGTAAATTACAGATGCGAGGAGAAATGCATTCATCATAATCAATAAATGCATTCATCTAATCAGTAAATGCATTCATCTAAGAATTTCGTAAAGTGAGCAAGTGAGTGCTTTCATTATAATCAGTAAATACATTCATCTAAGAATTTTGCAGGCCAAGTATGACATTTTTACAACAATGCCAACATTACGAAATCTTACTATTCAAATTTTAAAAAATATAGAATTCTCACGAAACAACAATTGCTTTTATATGAGATATGAGAAATTCCAAGCAAAGGATAATTGAAAATTCTATAAACAAACAAACCCATATAGTGTCCTAGATTTTTTCCCCATTTGATTTAGTTGCTGCTTAGGAAATAAAATAAAGAAAAGAAAAAAAAAATAAACAGAGGACCTTGGCAGTCAATACACATACATACACCAAAACCACAAGAGAGAGAGAGAAGACAAAGGCCTTGTTTGGTACCTTTAATCGTATTCCAACAGAGTCATTAAAACAAAGAGGCTAAAAAAATGTATTAGAGCAAACATAGAAAGACATCCATCATTTGGAGCAAACACATAATTTAATATGCTATCCAACCAACTCATTTGATGAGTAGTCTCATAGAAATGATACACATGTGATTTGGCTTGAACAGTCCTATGCTCAAAATATGGCCTTGGTTTTGTTTCATTCCAAATAAAAAATATTTGGTATTATCTCATTCCATTATTTTTTAAGAAGAAAAAGTCTATAAAAACAAATGAGACACAAATGGGTTTACAACTTCATCTTTGATAAAATAAATACAGGATGGTGGAACGACTTTCATACTTCCAACATAAGACATTTGTCAGTTGCTATCTTTTTCCAAAGATTGTGATTTTCTACATGCCCACCATGAGAAACTCAAACAGTTGGGACTTGGGTTATTGTTTTTGTTCCTAAAAGGGTCAAAGGTAGTTTTGGTCATGGCTGCAGGAGACAAAAGTGTGGAAGAAGAAGTTACAGCTATTCCTCTTTCTCGTTTTCATACATCGCCCAATCTCATTTTTACATTCATTAATTTAGATAGCCCTAAGTATACAAGGTATTGTCAACACCAAAAAAGGGTGGTGATTGATTTGAATCAACACATTTACATAAACAAGAAAAAAAAATAGAGAACAAGGCAAACCTAGTAAGATAAAAAAGAACTAAAGAACTAATCGTTTCCATGGAAAAGGAAGAAGAAAAACAAATGAATAGGACAATTACTCCTCTCACATTACACAAAAAGAAAGATGAGAGAGTACAACGACAAAAAAAAAAAAAAAAAAGAAAAGAAAAAAGAAGAAACAACAAACAGAACAGGGGAAGGAGAAATGGGTGGATGAAGCTTAAACAAGCTGAGACCTGAGAATTAAGATGATCTTAACAATAGGAATTGAGTAGCTCCTCCAAATAATTAGCCTCTAGGTCCTCCAATGCTACTACATTCTCTATCCTCCCTGTCTCTCTCCTTTCTTCTTCCTGGTTGAGGAAACAATAACACCCTTTGTTCCATGATCAACTATACAGAATATACTAATAAAAATAACCCTAACATATAAGCATACAATTTGTCTCGTAAAACCCAGTCTATAACAAAATTCAGGAAAGGAAAAAGACCCATTTCATTGAGCTGATAAATTTAAAAAAAAATAAAACTTGAATACCCCCCAAACAACAATCAAATAAACATGTTTAGCAAACTCAAAACAACAAAACCCATTTCACCAAAACTCCAACAACCAAAAAAAAAAAAAACCCACATTGAAAAACAGACACGCATAAAGCAACAAACTTGGGCAAAATCAGATTAAGCATTCCTACGAAATTCAAATTCAAAACCCAATTAAGAAAAACCTAGCTGGACAAATGTAGCCATCAATTGCAAGATAAAAATAGCACAAACAGAGGAAAAGATGATCATAGCTACCATTTTTTATAGAAATCATATGTGATTCTGTAGATGGCAGCTTCGCGTGAGTAGGCAAGATCTGATTAAGAGAAAGACAACCCAAACCAAAATATTGAAAATTTCTGCGTGATCTGGAATTAATTTTAGAGACAAGATGACGACAAAGGAAAGTCGAAGAGAAGGCGATGAAAATAGAGCAAACGAGCAGCCATTGTAGTTTGGGTTTCCAATCATATTGAAAAGGAAATGATGGAAAGGGGAGCACAACAGGAGAGCATCTATCTCGCGCAGCAATGCCTCATCTAAAACGCTGCCTAATCACATAGGCGAGTGAAGATGATGATGGCGATGAAAGAAGATGGTTTTGGAAGACAGATTGGTTACTATGGTGAGAGGAGGAGCAAGGAGACCCACTGCTAGAGGCATTCCCATAGCGAAAGAGAGATACAGATGGAAAGAAAGGGAAAAAAAAACCTGAAGAAGATTTGGGGATGGGAAGAAAAAAAAGCTAGTGTGCCACTGAACATTTGGGGAGAAGATAGCTAGAATATTAGCTAGCGGAAAGAGGGCAACCGGTGCACCGCCATTGATGCCGGAGCTGGAGATGGCTTTCAGGAGCACCGTAGTTAAGAGAAGTGCTTGCGGGAGCCTCTAAATAGTATTTCGATGGGTACCCTATTGAAAGGATTTTGCTCTCGTGCCAATATTAAAACATCTTCTGAGACAACACATTCTTGTCTCCAAAACTAACTGAAGTCCTTCTGCGACGAAATTGTCGTCACCTAAAGTTGTGAAAATCTTTAGGCGACGACTACTCTTCGTAGCCATAAGTGGGTTTCCTGGTTCCCACCAGTGTAAAGGTAGCGAAAAGTTTTTCCACTTTTGGCGACACCATGTTAATCGTCACCTTAAATATATCAACCCCGTTGGAAATATATTGTCGCCAAAAGCATAAATAGTTGTTGTCAAAACCTTTCCAACAAATTAGTGTGAAATTGCTGATGGCGTGGGTGAGCAAAATAGGACATATGGCAACGATTAACTGCATTCGTCATGAAAAAACTTATATTAGTCTACAACAATACATGGTTGTCACAAAATGTGACCTTAAGGCAGCAATATAATCCGTTTGTTGCAAAAAGTCATTGCAAGATTGTTTTTCCCCATAGTGGATCACAAGAGATACTACCAAATCCTCCCCCCCGCCACCCCCCCCACCAAAACCCCTAGTTACAACTCAACCTAAGGACTGCAACAGTCTCACCGACTCCTCGCTGTTCAAGTTCACCATGCTTGAAACAACCAACTTGAAAGACTCTTTAAGTTGAATCTACTTCGAGAGAGAGAGTAGATGAAAAGATTTAAAGTAGAAACTTCAACACTTCAATATCTCTTCAAGTTGCTTTACTAAAGATAGCAGAGATCTCCAATGGATTTTTGGGTATTTCTGATGGGAGATGGATAGCCTCAAAAGGGAGAGAACAAGTGTATTTAAAGGTTCCAATTCATGGCTTTCGTTAGGGCTAAGATCTCCTTTGAATATGGAAAGGATAGAGCACAAAATAGGAAGTCCATCTAATATTGGAAACTGAAACCGCATGATGGGCTCGAGCGAGCTTGATCACACACTCGAATGAATAAAAATAACGAATTGTTATTTGTCCCTCGTCTGTTAAGCTTGAGCACATAAGAGATCGACTTGAGCAAGAGGCTTTGTCTCGAGACTGAACATGCACTCAAACGGTTGGAAACATGTGCTCATGTGCACTGCACAAAAATTGATTTTCTTGAGAAATTCTAAATGGTCTTCACTTCAAGCAGTTCAATCTATAAAATACATGAGTAAAACTTTATTCCTTGTTTTGTCTATAACCCAATCAATTTCCCAACACTCAAAAGTCCTTACATTGTTGATAATAATGGGTTAGGATTAATAGGATTGACCCCATTATTTCTATTTTTGGTCATCCGAGCAACTATGTATGAGGCCCCATGATTCAAGTTTCTCTTGAAACATGTTTAATTAGATTCCTAACAACTGATGATTCCGAATCATCTTCACTCATTTAATTTGCAATCTGAACCATTGGATCTTGACTGTTAATCCAAGTCATCCATTGGTGCATTTGGACTATTTCTTTCTATATGAAAACCCTTAGAAATAATTGAGCCCTTAACATAATCAAGTCTAAGATAATTAGGCTTTTAGCGACGAGACCCCAAGTGGGCATGGATTCAACAACTAGAGGGAACACAATCATTTTTTTTAATTCCATAGTGTCTGGAATTAGGTTTGGACTTTATTCTGATGTCCACCTCCTGGTAGAGGCTTTGAAAGGGTCTCTTTGAGGTCCTGTCTTGGTTGGCCCTGTTATGTATCTGAATGTGAAGATGTGGAGACAGATGGAGTTAAACACACTTGCTTGGACCCAAATTCAAATGCAATAAATTTAATTGTACACCTTGATATGGATAGCCTATATAAAAGTTGTGTTTTATATTTTACGATTAGTCTAAATGTAATAGTGTGGAACCTAGGCATGTTGTTGTCAAGTCAAGTGGCCGAGCTTGGAAAATTGAGAATGCCGGATATGACCAATCTAAGGCACTTGCTCATTCACAATGTCAATAACTAGGGATAGCATATGCTCGACTATTGGGCCATTAGGTTGAGGTGCGACTTCATAATAGGTCCAATTATATAATGGGAAGGATGACAGCCCTTCGAATAGCACGTTTCCACGCTTGGTCTTGGACTGTAGGGTACGACATTCACGTGGCCAGAGTTGTCCTGGCATTATAAATCTTTCATATACAACCTGATTGGCAGTATTAAGGAAGATTGGCTTTGAATGTCGTTTGGATGTTGATAAATCTAGAAACCCAAAAGACACTGAGGTGCTGCTTTATTGAATAATCTACTCACAGGTAATTTCAATTAAATCTATCAGATTTACTCTAAGATGGAAAGAAGTGTTATGGTGCTTAGAGGTAGCAATCGGGTTGGGTTGGGCTAAACAGTTCAAACCTGTTTAATAAATTGGGTCAGAATAGCCTTAGCCACATCCGACCCATTTATTAAAAGGGTCAAAAACCCTTAACCCGCACCCTTCACGGGGTCAGCCAAACCCAATCCGCTTTAACCTGCATAGCCTATGCGGGTTATGCGGGTCGGGTTGGGTCGCATAACCCTTCCCGATTGCATTTGTTAAGTCAGAATTTTAACCACAATACAACTATGGCTCATGTAAATAGGAGTTGAAAATAAGGACGAAAATGAAAAGCAATGCAGAAACCAAGGAATGTGACAAGATGGAAGTAGAGATAACCATGAGGAACACTTTCTGCTTATATTCTTAAATAAGTTTAAGAAAAAATAAGAATTAATAGGGGTTATGCCGGTTAAGTAGGTCAACCCTAACCCGACCGGTTTAATTGCGGGTAAGAATTTCTTGACCCGTGACCGACCCGTCTATCATGCGGGTCGGGTTATAAGGGTTACATGCAGGTAGGGTCCGTTTCGTGGTTCAGGCTGAATTTTGCCAGATCTAAATTGTTGCCTGAGAAGTTTGCTTATGGTCAATGGTGTTGGACTAATAGTTGAGAAATTTCAGTTCATGGTTAGCATGGGTTTTTTGACAGATTTCAACTCTTGTGATTTAAGAAGATAGGATAAAAATTACAATGCTTTCTTTGTTTTGAGCTATCAATCTACATGCATCACTAATAAAAAAATAAAAATAAGAAACTATGCGTCCATCTCATCGAATATGTTTATATTTTTGTACTTTAATAATAAAAGTTTGAGTATGTAGAAAAATCCTTCATTTTACGCCTTTGCTTGATTTCTATTCCCCAAGTCCTATAGTTTTTGTTAGGAATTTGTATCACTTCACCCTAAAAGTGATTATCTCCCTTACTGTAATTTATTTTATCTTTTCAATGTGCTTTCTAGATCTCGCCAAAATTGACAAGGCGAGGTGGATGTGTTGGACGAGGACAAATATTTTCTCACAAAACCAACTCAATTCAGCCGGGTGGGTTCTCACGCTCTCTCTCTCCAGCAACACATCTTAGGTATCATTCTCTCTCTCTTTCGCTATCTATCTTTTAAATTTGACTGTCATATTCACAATTTCTTCAATTTTAGATTTGATGTAGGATTTATATTATTACTGTCTTTGCTTTCAATTTGATGCATTGTGCTTCTTGTTGTTTAGTTTTTTGAATGTGGTTTGTGTATACATAATCACAACAATCTAAATGAAATACATTCCCTTCGTTTTTTTGAAAAAATAAATATATTTTCCCTTTTGCCATTATTAATATAAGGTACAGCAAAATATTAATCTTGGCTTTTCAATTGACCATCATTCGCACCTGTCAAGTGAAAATCCTAGGCCTGTAACTGGGTCAGCCCATTGGGATTTTTTATTTTTCATTTTTGACAAAAGTCATGATGTTCCTTCAGCCTCATAAGCACATTGTGTTTCGTGAGTGGGGAAAAACGTTTTCCAGAATTCCCTCCTCATCTCACTCCTTGAACCAATTGTCCTATCTCTAAGTGAGTGGAGCGATGTTGTAGCTTTCTCTTTCAATGAGAAAGGAACAATTTTAATTTTACTACATCTACATTTACGTTGTTGTAGTGCAATGTTATACATATCAAACTCCTTAAAATGTAAGTGAGAACTGTCCGACTCAAGGCCGTGAAATTTTGAAAGTAATTGCATCACTCCTAGTTTTACCTAAAAGTTCCCACATTGTTTGGAAGTGATATGCACGAGGGAGTGCTAGTCCATGTTTGTTGTAAATAGTCCCACAAAGTCCGAATTGAAGGTGGGTTGTTGATATTAATGGCGTAGGATTAATAGGATTGGTAAGACTGACCCCATTATTGCTAATTTTCGTCATCCTAGCAACTGTGTCTGAGCCTGAAGATCCTAGTTCTCTTGAAACACATTAATTAGATTCGTAACAACAAATGATTCCAAATCATCTTCACTCATTTAATTTGCAATCTGAGCCATCGAATCCTCAAGTGCTACCTTGAGTCATCCAATGTTACATTTGGATCATTTCTTTCTATATGAGCACCCCTTAGAAATAATTGAGCCCTTAACATAATTAGGATAAGCTGATTAGGCTTTTAGCTCAAATTAGGCCCTAAGTAGGCTAGGATTCAAAAACGAAAGGTAATACAATTGATTTTTTTTAGTCCATGGTGTCTGGAATTAGGTTTAGTGTATATTCTGATGTCCACCTCCTAGTGGAGGCTTTAAAAGGGTCCTTTTAAGGTGTGGTCTAGGTTGGGCCTGATATATGGTCCATGCACGCTTTTTTAAAATATAATTTTATTTGGCCTTATAGAAGTCAAGCAGGTTTGTGACCCTAGGCTCAGATCTGGCCATGCAAGTACCATTTTCATACCCTAAACACATACCCGAGTGTAGCCCATTGGACGTGGACGCATGTCATACCCACCTGAATGGAATCAGTCATTTGTTTATGCGAGTCTGGTTTAGACCCATTAACAGCCTTATTTGTTCATTCATTCGCAGGTTTGTTTATTTCTCAATTTGTTTTGTATCAGGAGACACTCTGAACTTGTTATTTGCAGTGCCATACCATGAGTCTCCTTTGATGAGTTGAGTCGGGTTTTTGGCACCCGTACCGAGTCATGGGAAGAAGAAAGAAAGGAGAAGAAAAGAGGCCCCTTCATATTATTTATGTATTGCATCTCCTAATTATTATCATTAGGAACACCATAGTAGAGTAGTAGTTGTTGCTATTGTTCACATATCACAAACAACCAGCAACAGCAGTAGTGAGGGAGCAACGACAATAGTAGAATAGAGTAGCAGCGGCAGGGCCGCATTATTGTACGTAGCCTCCAGTCATGGAAGGTATGCTCCAGCTCCAAGGTGTTTGAACTCCACCACAGATGTTTCGAGTAAGTCCGCGTCCACCAGAGAGTCAATGAAGACGGCACCAGGTCTGTTAATCATTGGAGTGGGCTGGCCGATATGCTGGACAAGGTTGGAGATGTATTGTTTGGCGTAGTTTTGGGAGGCATGATCAGTAGGCCCCTCACTTGGCCACCCAGTGACCACGATTATGTCCACCATGCCCAAGCCGGCCACCTTCTTCAGAGCACAACAAACGCTGTCGATCATGGCATCAAACGCCTCACTGTACTTGTATTCCCCGTCATGCATGTAGTAGTTAGCCCCATAGTTGAGAAGGCATTTGTCGATGGGTACTTCATCTTTGATCATGAAGTAGGGCATGATTCGGACGAAGAGGGGCATTGGAGAGCCCACGAGGTCAGAAAGGAAGAGGATTAGATTCTGGGACCTTGGAATCAACCGGCATGAGGAAGGACGGGTGTCTGCTGCGTAAGAATCTCCAAGAAGGATGGGTGCGTTGACAATGGTGGACAACTTAATGGGGTCTGGGAGTAACTTTTTCAAGTTCCTAGTGGCGTTCTTAAATATTGAGAGATCGAGATCAACAGGCCCAACCACATCACCAATGCAAACATGACTGATGACGCTTACATGCATGGTTATGTTAAGTGTCAACCCATTTTTTTGCATTGCTGCTGTCGGCAAGTAGATGGAGATCCTTGTAATCGATGCACAGGACAATTTTCATTTTGGATCTGAGAATGTTGTCGTTGATGATGATATTAAAAATGGAGATAATATCTATGCTGTGCGGAGAAAGAGGTGTCGGAGAAAGCCACATCTTTGAGATGTTGTGGCTCATGTATTGGCTCAGAACCACATCCGGCCTTGGTGGTTTGCTTGTCTTTCTGTCGTAACAGAGACCATATGCAGCTTCTGCTCCAGTTGAGTTGCAATGTATTGCATTAGATTAGAAACAGTACCAACCAGTGGGGGAAGAAAGAAAGAAAGAAACCACAGATGTACAGACATACACGATTATCAGTAATAAGAACATACACACATTCATTACATATAATTTATATTTTACAAAATATTTCAGAAAATGATTTTTTTAAACATTTCGGTTTTAATGGCTTTCTATTTTTTTTTCTATTAATTGTAATATAACATAAAAGGTGGTGACTGGTGAGAATACATTAAATCCCAATACAAACTCTAGACGTACATCTTATTCATTTGTGGTCCTTCTAAAAAACTGCTGTGTTTTCCCTTTTAGTTCCTGGTCAGCTGGGTATGTTTATTTTGTAGGGTCTAGCAGTTCATTTTGTCTGTATATTTTGTCATGGGGATTTTTCAAAGCCTATTCTTTCCTTCACTGTACATTTGCCTTTCAGGGAAAAATAGAATTAAATCCATTAAAATCTGGTATCAGTGATGGCCAAAACCCTCGTGAACCAAGTGACATAGACTCGGTTTAAGCAAAGCTTTACAATTTTCTTTTAACTTTATGAGTCGCATCTGAATTTTTTCACTTCACTTTTCTCTTTAATTTTTTACAAAACAAACAATAACCATCATCGATAAAATTAAAAATAAAGAAACCCATTAAATCCTTTTTAGACAACTTCTTAAGTCATTCTATTTTAGAAGGAAGATCCAAACCCATACCTCAGGCTACACAAACAATTAGAGTAAGATTGTTTGGGTAGCATGCTTTCCTTCATCTACTCTGTTTTGTTCCAAGAGAGCATATAGCAGGGAGAAGGTAGAGTTTTTGGTGCATATTCTAGATCTGAGTGCACTGTTAAGTCAAACTCAAAGCTCTATATATGCAGATGCATTAATCTGACTGTCCAAGAGTCTAACTACGTACGACTGTGTGTGAGAGAGAGAGAGTACAATTACCTCCAGCCCGTGCACCTAGAGCCTGGGTTGCAATTGGGAGTGTTGCCATTTCGAGTGCTCTTAAACTACGTCTTACACAGGCAATGAAGTGATAACTGGTGAATGAATCACTCAGAACATCTCGCCTTAAATAGAGAGAAAGGAAGACAAAGTAGTTGGATATCATTTTCAGTTGGGAGATCATAGGTGCGTTGTTTGCACATTTTAGGTCCTACATCGAAAAATATTAAAACCCTCATGTATAGGGTTGTATAGTCATGTATAAGCTAATATATTGGGTTTGGGCAAGTTCGGTAGGTTTAAATCGTTTAGCTTAAGTTGAATATAAGTTACGTAGGTAAAGTCGCGTTGGTGCGCATGAGGTGCAGTTTGAAGTTTTTTAAACCAATTTTAGGAAAAGGGCCCCATAATTCACACCTCAGTGGGACCCGTTTGGACGTGATCAATTGGTTCGACACCTCGTATTGATAGCTGACATCATAATCCATTTGTGCTGTCTCGTGAGACTGAATGCACTTCCTCATTTTTCGTTTGAGATATTAATCAGAAGTCCGAGGGCACCTGAACAATCAATTCTGCTTCATTAAAAATCGATATCAGTCATGTCCTCACCTTCACATGTCAAGCAATATCACTAATTCTCTTTTGAGTTTTAAAATAATAAGAAATCTACATTTTATAAGTATGGAAGGTTTTCACCCACAAGCAGACTACATGCTGTGTATATATGGGGTCTAGTTCGTAGAACACAGTTGGATTTATCCTATCAATATTGTTGGTTGGATGGATATAAATATTTGTTTATGGATGGGGATCATGAAAAAATGAAAAAAAAAATTCAGTTCCATCACCTTATCCTATTTCTTTATTTAAACAGCAGAAAATTTTAAGCATAATTTTTAATGAGATTCAATGCTTGCAATAGGAAGTAAGGGATTGATGAACATGAAATTGGGCATTAATGCATATCAAGGATGGAATTTTAAGATTTTGAAAGCGATTATTGAACTGATCAAAAGTAAGGTCTACCGAGTCGCAAAAGTTGGAATATATTTCACATTAAATTCGCTGTAGGAAAAAAATTCCCATATCAAGGATTCTATTATATTAAGCTGTTAAAAATAAATGTATTGCGAACCCCGTGCGGCAAAATTTCAGTATGTAAAAAACTAAGCTCACCTCTAGATTAATCATGTAAACCAATCTAGCCAATTTCCACAGTGGTGAATTTGGCCAAAACCATTCAAATGTAAAGTTTTCGAATGAGTTCATGCCTTAAGAGTATTAGACTCGAGTCATAAATGTCTCAAATGAGATATAGCACAAAATACCGAGAAACATGTACCACATGGAGGCCATCTATTAAAAGTTGAGCGTTGAGGAATTATTTTACGATGGATATACCCAACTGTTTCTAATAAAGATTCTTTAATTTCAAAGTAACAGTCACGTTCACATGGAAGCTAATTTTAAGGATCTACCCAACTGTTTCTAATTTTATGTATCCTGTTTTCGGGATATATAAATAAGCCCATGCAAGATACACCACCTCTATCTTTTTCAGTTTAATGCCTCGTATATTTTAAAAATCAGTAGGTTTAAGATTTACAAAATTTTTAGAATGAAATGACACTTTTATCCCTATGTTGATAATTAACAAATTTCTTAACTAATGGTAAATAACATGCACACATGTGTATTGTTTGACATGCAAATAGAGTGAAACCAAGCTCAAGCTTAAGCCAAACTACTTAACAACTTAAGCTTTAGCTAAGTGAAGGCTAGCTTGAGCTTGACCCATAACACAATTATGCCGAGTCAATAAGCCATTCAGAATTTTTAAAAAGTGGGAGCCACTATTACGTTCTACTCCTCTCACTGAGGAGAAGAGTGAGTGAGATACTAAGGGAGTCCGAATGTCTGTGATACCAAGAAAGAGGATACAGAAAATCCACTTGATTGCACCTCAATGGTTAAAACAATAGTCCCCCTAGTTTTTTTTTGGTAATCTAGCAAAGGGTTTGGGACTAGGATACAGACACTCACACTTGTGAGGTAATGGAAACTCTCACATGAGTGGACATAGGCACAAAATTATAATAATATTGTTAGTAATTATAAAGTTATGGGTATTTGTTTGCAATCATTTTCATATGCATAGTAGTTACACATCTTTATGTCTCACTATGTAAAAATGACAAAAAAAAAAAAAAGTTGTGATCTGTGGTTTTTTAGATAAAGACAGCTGCAGTTGTCGTATTTTGTGTCCCATTTTGGAGTGTAGCTTTTAAAAAACGATAGTCCTAGTATGTCATTTTGCACGAGATAATACAACAGTCTAATGCTATGGTAAAATCGAGTTTTATATATGACATTCATTTTAAGCCTTCATCTCTTTTGTGTGTCGACCTAATCAAACTCAAATTATTTATTAAATTTACTTCCCCATGATGTCACATCATCCTCCACTTGGCAACCCTTTATTGGAGAACCATATTATTGTGGCCCCCTTATTGGAGAACCACGTCATGTGATCATCTCTTGAAAGTAAACTTAAGGTGCCTCTAGCGGTCTTTTGTTGTAAATATCTAAAATGAGATATATATAGCTCAGATTACAACCAAACAACATGCTGCACATTGGAGGCTTTTTGTGTGAAGGATATCTTCTAACGGTTTCGCACCATAAATACTCCTTCGAAGAAAGTCACCGTTTCACACGTAAACTAGGTATCCCATTCCCTGGTATCCCAAGTATCGGAAGCTCATGTCATAATCGGAAAGTACATGTCATAACTCATACTGGAAAAATGCAAGTTGTGAATCAAGAAGAGAACAAAGGGACGAATAAGGAGGTCCGGACTCACGAATATGTTAAATAGCTGGGAAAGTGACCGATGTACTGAGATGAAAGAGACATGTTGGGGGAATTTTTCACTTTAAAGCCTTGCTAGAGATTTTTTTTACACACTTTCTAAATCAAGTAAAAAAAATTTCAGACTCGATTACATAAGTTATATATGGGAATCGGATGGTGAGTCAAATCAGATTACCATGTCTAGGACCGAAGATGGGAGGTAACCACTATGGATAGCCACCACGGACAAGCCATATGTGTAAACACTACAAGAAATTGAATTTTTGCCGACTAAATTTGCCAACGCAATCTAAGCACGTCGTAAAAAATGTGTTTAGCGACACATCATAGCGCTGACAAAACGATTAGTAGACCCTGCCTGTATGCACCGGAAAATTTTGTCGGCAAATAGGATGACGCCATCTAGATTTTGGAGGGCAATTTTTCTCGACATGAATTGATTTTTCACCGATGCACAATAATGTCCGGAAATAATTATAGTAAAAACGATGCATTAGATGCATCGGAGATTATGAAATTTATTTGTCGACGTTGATAATGCATTAGAGAAGAGAATGGCCAACGCTTGAGATGCACGTCGGGGTATATGTTATAACATAAGACACAAGACACTTGCTCTTCTCACATCTCTTCTCACATCTCTCCGCTCAAACAAAACAAAACTCTTGTTCTACGAGACCCTTTCGCCCCACTCTGGGAGCGCTTCTTCCATAACCACAACCACCTCTTCAATATCTACATCCACACCGACCCCACCGCCCGCCTCAGCCCCACCATCGGCATCTTCAAGGGCCGCTTCATCCCTGGAAATTGCACCCAGTGTGCCTCCCCCACCCTCATCTCCACCACACGCCGCCTCCTTGCTGCCGCCCTCGTCAACAACCCTGCCAACGCCTAATTCGCCCTCCTCTCCCAACATTACGTCCCCCTCCACTCCTTCAGCTTCGTCTACCACTCGCTCTTCGCCTCTGACCTCAGCTGCTCCAGCACTACCCCATTTACAAGAGCTTCATCGAGATCCTTTCTAGTGAGCCCGGCCTTTGGGAGAGATACATTGTGAGGGGGGATGACGTGATGCTGCCGGAGGTGCCCTTCCCCCTTTTTCCCTAATTACTTCTTCTCTCCCTCTCTCAAACCCTGATTTCTGAAAATCCCAGCCGAATCCGCCGTTGATTTTTGCAATAGTACCTTTGAATCAACTCGCTGGAAATTGGTCAGCTCTTCTTCTTCTCACTTATTGTCATTTTGTTCTATTTCTTGGTTTTGCAATGAACAAACCAAGCATGTGACATGGTTTTGCAATGAACAAGTCCCAATCGACACTGCCAAAACCCTAACCCAGCCAACTACCCGACCCTCTCTGTTTTCTGTCACCAACCACTAAACTCCCCTCTTTGATTTTTGTCATGCCACGAACCCGAGAATTGGGGATTAGCTGTGGGTTCCGAGGAATGACACACGTACCCGTGACAATTCGTGCATGATTAGACACGTACGAACCGTCATAAAGGTGATCCCACAGGTACGTGTGAGGAATATCCACTAACATGTATCATCAGTATAAGGAATTTAAGCGGAAACCTGGAGATTTCACCTGTGATATATCATGAGCATCCATAAAACATTCGTTCATTTCCATTCATTAAATAAACAAGTCTATTAATTAACCCATCTGTATGCATAGGACATGGGGATCCATAATAATACAATATATATCAATGCCAAGGTGAACCCTAAGTCCAATCCCAAAATGTTCCCTGTTGCGCACTATTGAGGAGAATCAAGAGAAGATGTCCTCCTCACTCCGCTCGTCCACGCCCCGAGGAACCATTGGGGTTGCCTCCAGGAGCGCACCGGTTGCCTAATTGGCATCGGGTTCTGCACCTGTAACACCATGGTAATTCTAGTTAACACGACGGTTAAGCAAAGATAATGATACATGAGCTTAACATGATAGATCAATGGAAATAAATAATATACTGATTAAAAGAGGCCAATATCGAAATCTAGGCACTGATGCATATGAGTTAGCATGAGTAGTGAATCATGAAATAAAGAATATATCATACCAAAATAGCAACCACATTCGCTATCTCCTCTCTAAAAGAGAGTAAACTGATCCTTGGGATACTACTAGCGGCCGGGCCAGGGCCGACTAGCTGCCCGTGAGAGCGTCGACTCACTCTCTTGATACTACTGCAGTAGGCAACTGATACCACATCCCATGGGGTCCCGTCGAACCTCCTATGGGGAATAACGCATCTCATGGGGTCCCGTCGAACCTCCTATGGGGAAGAATAAGCTAAGTGGCGCCGACTCTAACATGTCGGGAATAATCTGGGATCTTTACTTGC
Source organism: Sextonia rubra (assembly GCA_037013555.1). Lineage (NCBI taxonomy): Eukaryota > Viridiplantae > Streptophyta > Magnoliopsida > Laurales > Lauraceae > Sextonia > Sextonia rubra. The sequence goes on along the minus strand of JASUAD010000028.1, from coordinate 4,934,469 downwards.
TATATACCAATCTGTTTATAATGATATGAGAAAGTAACTCAACCTGGTTGAAGATATCAAACATAGGTTCACAATTAAATAACTGACCATCATTTATGCAACTGATATAAATTATTATGTAGAGATCAAGGTTATCATCAATATGAATGCAATTAGATTATAAGGTTATCAAGGATGAATTACTAGCCAAACCTATACTAGATAATCCGGGTTTCCAAGGTCATTCAATACGGTGTATTCATAAGACATTCGGTGTCCCGGTATTACCATTCTTGTGTTACCTCATGTATATATATAGGACACTTCATCTTATGCCAACACCCATGACGTGACATTGAAAACTAACCAAAGAATCACAAGAAAAGGGGTGACAGCTTAACACTCCTTCTCCTTTATATTAATCACCGTTGGGCTAGTTTGGGGTAGCAAGGATCCATCTCTATGTTCCTATAAGGTCTTTGGTTGAACTTACAACCTATAGTAATGTGTGGGTGGATATCTCAGTCTCTTTCTAAGGTTCAAGGGAGTAACCCATCATTAGGCTATCCCATAGACTATAGAAAGTCCATAGTTAAGCATAGAATGCATTTCGGGACACGTTTCTATAACCTACAGGTCTGGCTTACCCGACCGGTCGAGTATGGGTCCGATCGGTCAGACCACATCCAGAAAGGAAATTCGACCGGTCGGCTAGGTGACCGACCGGTCGGACTACTCATGAGGCAATTCGACCGATTTGGCTTCAGGACCGACCGGTCGGCCCTGAAGCACTCTGTTACGGGAGTGTTTCTATTCCAAAGGGTTTCCTCTCCCAGTACATCATTCTACCTGCAATAAAATCCACCTAAAAGCTTCCATTCCACACTCTTGGGTTCCCTAAAGGACCATTATCAATTTATTTATCATAAATCACCATAAAGCACAAATCAATCCATGTATTTTCCATTGAGCTATAGAAAGGGGTAACATCACAAATCTATCAAGAATCAAGGAAATCAAGCCATGCATGTAAGATAATGTATCCTTATACTTGCCTGGTGCTTGGTGCTTCACTCAAACCGATGTGCCCTTGATTAGATGAAGAATAAAGCTCTCTAATGGAGAATCTAACACATGCATGAAGGAAAACGAGAATGAGATGGAATGCATGCCAATAGATGGGTTCTCTTGACGCTTATTGCACTCAATAACTCACAAAGAGGTAGGAATCCATACCTTAACCCTTCTATACGTGAGATGGAGGAGTTGATGCCCTAATTTCAAGATGAGAGCAAAAGACCAAGGAGGAAAGCAAGAAGTCCAAGGAGGAAGAAGGAGGAAGCTTAAGCTTCTTGCATGCAAGATCCAATCACAGCAAGATGAAAAAGAAGATGAAGGAGGAATGGAGGAGAGGACCGGCTGCAATGTGAGGAAGGAAGGAAGAAGAGCGAGGGTCGATGGTGGGTTTGGGGGTTTATAAAGGATTCAAGTTTCTGGAATTTACAGATGAGTCCTCCCATTATATGCATATTCCAATTTGAAGTAGCTGGGCTTAAGGTGGGCTGGAATGAGTCCAAATGCAATTGGGCCAAACATGAAAGATGTCCCACAAAATAAAACTCACCCAATGCAACTAACATGATGCATAATTAATGTAAAACCATGAAAATATAAAATGCAATAAGGTCCTGGGCTACCTAATAAGGTTCGAACCCGACCCAACTACCTATCCATGACCCGAACCTCTGAAGACTTGGGCTCAATTAACCCAATAACATCTTAATTAAAGTAAAACCCAACTTAATTACTGTAAATCATAATTGTCTAGGGTTGGGGCATTACTTCTTCCCCTAGTAAAAGCACATTCGGTCCTCTGAATGCAACTTACCTCTGGAAACAGTCCTGGATACTTCGCACGAACTTGCTCCTCAAGCTCCCACGTAGCTTCTTCAGGTCCATGATGCTCCCAAAAAATCTCGACCCACTTGATCGTCCTAGTTGTCACGCCCCGGTCCCGAGAATTGGGGTTAGGATGGCCCCATGGGGTGTGCATACGTAATCTCGTAGTAATCTGTGCATGTAAATGTACACACACAAACCACTACAAGGGAGATTGCACAGGAACGTGTAGAAAAGTTCTCCAACACGTTAATTTACAATCAATAGTAAGCGGAAGCCTGTGTAATACATCTGTAATGATCATAAGCAATAACAAGCGAATTATCAAATCATTCATAAATAAGTCTATACTTAACCATTTCTCATTTACAAGATAACCGTTAATTAAGCATGAACAAAGTCTTAAAGTGCAAACAGGCCTATCTAAACTTAAACACTCAACAGTAATCCGTTGTCGCTCTTCGTACGATGACTAACAGAAGGCGTCATCTGCATTACTCTCACCTATTCCCCGAGGTTTAGTACTTGTAACACCAAGGGTAGCACTATTAACACGACGATTAAGCAAGGATATAGAGGTACATGAGACTATCATGCCGTATAAAATGAAGCAAGAATATATATTGATTAAAAGAAGGCAAAATTTGTACACTAGGCATGTCATGCATGAGTAAGCATAAGTAATGAATGATAGACAGATTATCTTACAAACTTATTGGCAACCACGTAATCATAATTTCCCAAGAGAGAGCATATCATCTAGAGGAAACGTGCGTATTCTAGGGGATCAGCCTAGCTTATTAAGAAGCGCCGACAACTCCTCCAAGGACTACTGCAGCAGCGACATATCGTATCATACCCAAACTGGTCCTGTCGAACCTAATAAGGGCGTAGTCAAGTGGTACCGACTTAATGTATCAAGACCGACTCAAATGCATATCTTATCTTTTATTCGTCTTAATTATACTTGTCATATCATACATACCAGGAGTTCGGTCTTGAGATTACATTCATGCATTCATTCATATCTGATAATCAATTCATGCATATTTAATAGAGCTACATATGTTGAGGGCATGGTTTCTTAACAATATGGATGCATTCAGATTGAGTACGCATCAAGGATAATTACTAGCCAACCCTATGCTATATAATCCGCGATCCCGAGGGCATTCAACATGGTGTATTGATAAAACGTCCGGTGTCATCATGATACCAACTCTTGGCATTACATTATGCATGCAAAGGACACCTCTTCTTATGCCAACACCCATGACGTGACATCAGGAATTCGTCCGGAAAATCAAAGGGGATGAGTGACAGCTCTGCACTTGTCCACCTTTTAGTTGATCACCATTGGGCTAATTTGGTTAAAGAGTAGGTGCCATATCTAGAGCCCTATAAAGTCTTTGAAGGTTCCTCACATCCTACATTCATTGGGTTCTTACGGCTTAGCCGTATACAAGGCTACGGCTTAGCCAAGTGGCTTAGGTTTCCTTCTTAATTTGATGCGCATTTACGGCTTGGCCGTATATTGACCTAAGGCTTAGCCGTGCTAAGCCTACGGCTAGAGTTACGGCTTGGGTACGGCGTGGCCGTAGTAGAGTTCACGATGTAGCAGTGTATGAGCCATAGCTAAATCCTGGGTTTGGGGCTCTCTGGAAGGTTCATTGTAGAATATCCTACGGCTTGGTCACGGGGAGGTTACGGCTTAGCCGTAGTTCATTCGACGGCTTAGCCGAGTGTTAACCGTAGTGTAATTTGGCTCTCTGGATTCTGAGCCGTAGAGACTTACGGCTTAGCCGTGGGCTTCGCCGTAAGCTTCAGAATTTCTGAAACTGATTCTGCAGCTCGGGTTCAAGTGCAGAACTCTACCACATGGGTTCCAAGGGTTCTACATGCTTCCAAACTCCATCATAGGTCTTAAATTCTTCAGTGTCATTACTATTGCCCAATCATACTCATTATCACCTAATTCCATATCTATATGTGCTTATTTAAGAGGAAATGAGCTGTAAGTTGAACATTGAATCATCAATCCAAGAATCAATCAAACTAAACATACATGCAGTACCATACATACTCTATTACTTGCCTCTTAGCAGTGCTCGACCTTCTCTAACTCTTTCTTGTTGTGTAGCTAAGGAAAACCTCCAAACGAGAATGGGTTGCTTCCAGTGAAAGAGTTACCCAAAGCTTGAAGGAGAAGTCATGTAGAGTCTAATCCTCATGCATGCAAGGCTCCAATCTTAGTTTCCAACTCTAAGATGAAGAGAAGATGAAGAATGCTGAAGAGAGGGGATGGCTCCAATGAATACAGAAGAAAACAAAGAAGAAGACGTTGGAGCTTTATAAACTCAATTTTCCTACAGCCTTTACATGCAAGTCCCAGTTTCTTGGGATATTTACAATTTAGGTCACATGGCCTCAATTGGGCCATGACGAGTCTGAATCAAATTGAGCCCAACATGAAAGTTGACCCACAAGATGAAATGCACATAGTGCAACTGATGAAATGTCCATATGATGCAAGATTAATTACGAAAAGGTCCTTGACTACCTAAGTAGAGTTCGAACCCAACTACCTATTCAACTAAAACCCACTGATAATTTAAAAGCAAGGTGAATTAAGACTAATTAGGCATATTAATAAGAAAATCAAGCTTAATTAGTATAAATTATAATTACGCCGGGTCGGGACCTTACACGAGCACAAAGCACTTGGTGTTTGGTGTCGATGATGTGAAGAAGTCGCTCCTCATAGCTCGCATCCAATTCCACTTGGATGTCATCCATCTCGAGAACATGAGAGGTCTGAAAGATACTTCCTAAGCATCGAGACGTTATATTCGTTATGAACTCCGGCGAGTTGAGGTAGTAGTTCTAACCGATGCGCCAGATCTCCCACTTTACTCTGGATCTCGAATGGGCCAATAAATTGTGGAGCAAGCTTGCTCTCTTGACCAAACCTGATGATGCTTTTCATTGGAGAAACTTCCAGAAAAACTTTGTCTCCTACTTGGAACTCGAGAGGCCTTCGACAGTTATCCGCATAGCTCTTCTGACGAGACCTAGCAATCCTTAGTCTGTCTTGAACTTTTCGCACTTTCTCCGCTGTATCTGCAACAATAGAAGGTCCATGAAAACTCCTAACTCCAACTTCTTCCCAACACACCGGTGTACGACATTTGAGTCCGTACAAAGCCTTGAATGGAGCCATTCCGATGCTCGCGTGATAGCTGTTATTAGACATAAATTCTCACAAAGAGAAGTGTTCATCCCATTCCTTCCCAAAGTCTAGCACGATGGCTCGAAGTATATCCGCTAAAGTCTGTATCATATGCTCCGACTGCCCATCAGCCTGAGGATTCCTAGAAAGATCGCCAGAGAGAAGAAACAAACCTACTACCTCGGTCCGAGACTATAGACACTGGAGTGCCATGCAATCGCGTAACCTCATCAATGAATATCTTGACCATTAGGATACAAATAAACAAGGTGTCTCACCAGTATAACAATATTAATTCATAAAATTACTCAACCGAAACAACTATATCATGAACACACATGAGTAAGAAATTAGGGGTGAGTATACCTGGAGACAACTCGACATCAAAGACGTACATGGGTCAAAGAAGGATTGAGAAAACTATCATTAAAAGAAAGGAAGGGGTTTTAAAGATAAGACACACTAATACAAGAAGGAAGGGAATTTTGACTCATGTTTGAAATGTGAGAATCGACATTTCACGAAGAATAAGGAAACAAGTCCATCACAATAAGATAGAGAAGAAAACAAGGAGGTTAAGAGAACAGAAAAAGGGAAGCTCCGGATCTAAAAGCATTTCGTTGGTCAAAAGGAAGGTTGTAGCTATCGGAAGAAGACAAGCTGCTGAGCAAAGCGGAATAGAGGGACCAAGAAAACTCGAAGAACATGGGTTTACAAACAAATAGTCGTATATGGTCCATCCTTTTAGATACTCAAGACACTAGAAAAAGCCAACAGAATATTCTGCAATTCAAGATATGGAAATGACAACGTTGATGGATGTAGTTGGGGTCATGAGTAGAGCACATATACTCGTAGGATGATAGCGTAGCTTGGAAAAGAGAGAGTCCCAACTTAAGGAGTAGTGAACACTGTACGCGGAAGTCTGGAATTCGGAAGGATACACTAATCAGGATGGATGGCATGAGCAGAGAAACAAGACACATGAAGAGTGTCATAATTAAAAATAAAAGACACTAGAGTTCAAATACTTGCATTAAAGAAATGGAACGTTACAGAGAAGCAACATGGTATGGAGGAACAAGTCAAGCAGAATGGAAGGTTAGGTAACTCAAATCACCACTAAAGCAGAGATAGGAAATGAGGTTCACTAGAGAAGGACAGAAAGGAAATCAAGTATCATAGAAAAGGGAAAGCGTTGATCATTTGACTCATAGATGTCTCTAAAATAAACAGGACAAGATCCCTGAAGAGAGAACAAGAGTTGAATGAAACTTAAATGGAAGAGTCACGGAAGTCACGAACATGAATGTCACACTAGGAGAAGCATAGGTTGGGTACTGGGTATAGGGAAGACAGCAAGACACTTAGAAGAGATGACACACAAGCATTCTATTAATTGACCACCAAGAATTTGTCGTGCTCTTAATAAACTTCAAGAAATTAGGCCAGACAATAATCTCATCCATTATACGATTAAGAGCTTCAATCAAATCTGAGTCCTCAACTATCTGATTATATCTATTCGATCAGTTCCATTATTTGCATCTTCATACAACTCTACTGGCTCACAATAATCAAGGAATTTCACAAGACTGAAAAGTTATACTTACCTTGATCTGTCCACACAAAAGGATCATTTCCCCCAAATCAATTAACAAGTGAAGCTGCACTTTCGGAACTATTCTTTACAATCTTATAATAACATCTTGTAAAACCACAAGGAGCTTCAAGTCTGGTTAACCGGCTTGCAACTTGTCAACAAAATTAATGTCTCCTCAAGAAGTTTCTCAAAAGATGAAGAAAGTCCCCATAAGATTATCATGAGTACTAACATATTGGAATACACCAAAATATCAACAATAGTTATGACCACGTATCAGTTTAGGTACGGAGCAAGGATTCGATTCCTCAACCTACAAATATATTTGAAACACTCATCAATCCAATAATCCATCAAGAACTCCTAACATCCAAATTTAATCGTAAGAGTTGGTCGTCAGACCTATACCCACAAGCTTGGGATTGAAATAGTCCATCCTCAAGTCAACCTTCAGAAGTCTACCTACACCCTGAAAATGATTGAACAATTCATCAATATAAAGCAGTAATTACCTATACTCAATGACCATCGGGTTAAACTGCTTAAATTAATATGCATCCAAAGGGGTGCCAACTGTATCCCAACAATGACACCAATATCGGCTTAGGACTACTAAGGAAAGTAAATTTTAAATCTCACTTCAAACTCCTGTTCAACCAGAATCTCGGAAAACTATCTCAAATCTCAAATAGCAATCACACAACTACTATGACATCTACAAGTAAAAGGATAACAGAGAATGAAAATAATAGCTAAGGAGATCACCCTTGCTGACTACGCTTGCAGCTTGATTCTGATGAGGTTGCTGATCTGATTGCTGCTGCTGGTACCAAAGGGCATCGCTGACATTTTTCTTCCCTGGACATTTTGCCCGCCGATGCTCCATCGGACCACAACAATAGCAGGCTCCAGTCTTTCTCTAGCATTTGGTTGTCTCATGGCCCTTGCCACACAGTTCACACACTGGTCTCCCGGAACTACGAGTCTCGATCTTTTGTTTCTTCCACTGTTTAGGATCCTTCTCAGAAGATGGTGTGTTCCTATTGGATTTCTCCTGTAAAGCATCTTGCAACCTCTCTTCCACTACAGTTAAGTTCTGTTGCAGCTGAACTTGCCTCTCCATTATTGTTACCATTTGTACTTGCATTACAGCCTGAGTCTCACTGATCCTTATTACTTGCTCCATCATCATCATCAAAAAATGTTCCTCGGTGGTATATGTCGGACGAAGAAGTGGAGGCGGCGGAGGATCAACACCCTCTAGCTCTATGTTATCATGGTCATCGTTCCCCATGTGGCTACTTGTTCCTGATCCAGAAGCCAATTATCTGCAACTATGATAGGGATTAGGCTCGATCAATGCTGATATGGAAAAGCAACTAAATCCTTATGCAAAATCTATTCCCCCAACTAGATCTATCGTATCCTCACCACGTTTCCTAGGGTTGTTAAGTCTTTTAATTGACTTATCAATGCTCTGATACCATACTTACGTATGTCACGCCCCGAACCGAGAATTGGGGATTAGCTGTGGGTTCCGAGGAATGACACACGTACCCCTGACAATTCCTGCCATGATTAAACACATACGAACTGTTACAAGGGTGATCCCACAGGTACTTGTGAGGAATATCCACTAACACGTATCATCAGTATAAGGAATTTCAGCGGAAACCTGGAGATTTCACCTGTGATATATCATGAGCATCCATAAAACATTCGTTCATTTCCATTCATTAAATAAACAAGTCTACTAATTAACCCATCTGTATGCATAGGACATGGGGATCCATAATAATACAATATATATCAATGCCAAGGTGAACCCTAAGTCCAATCCCAAAATGTTCCCTGTTGCACACTATTGAGGAGAATCAAGAGAAGATGTCCTCCTCACTCCGCTCGTCCATGCCTCGAGGAACCATTGGGGTTGCCTCCAGGAGCGCGCTGGTTGCCTGATTGGCATCGGGTTCTGCACCTGTAACACCATGGTAATTCTAGCTAACACGACGGTTAAGCAAAGATAAGGATACATGAGCTTAACATGATAGATCAATGGAAATAAATAATATACTGATTAAAAGATGTCAATATCGAAATCTAAGCACTGATGCATATGAGTTAGCATGAGTAGTGAATCATGAAATAAAGAATATATCATACCAAAATGGCAACCACATTCACTATCTCCTCTCTAAAAGAGAGTAAAATGATCCTTGGGATACCACTAGCAGCCGGGCCAGGCCGACTAGCTGCCGTGAGAGCGTCGACTCACTCTCCTGATACTACTGCAGTAGGCAACTGATACCACATCCCATGGGGTCCCGTCGAACCTCCTATGGGGAATAACGCATCCCATGGGGTCCTGTCGAACCTCCTATGGGGAAGAATAAGCGAAGTGGCGCCGACTCTAACATGTCAGGAATAATCTGGGATCTTTACTTACTATATATCAATCTGTTTATACTGATATGAGAAAGTAACTCAACCTGGTTGAACATATCAAACATAGGTTCACAATTAAATAACTGACCATCATTAATGCAACTGATATAAATTATTATGTAGAGATCAAGGTTATCATCAATATGAATGCAATTAGATTATAAGGTTATCAAGGATGAATTACTAGCCAAACCTATACTAGATAATCCGGGTTTCCAAGGTCATTCAATACGGTGTATTCATAAGACATTCGGTGTCCCAGTATTACCATTCCTGTGTTACCTCATGTATATATATAGGACACTTCACCTTATGCCAACACCCATGACGTGACATTGAAAACTAACCAGAGAATCACAAGAAAAGGGGTGACAGCTCAACACTCCTTCTCCTTTATATTAATCACCGTTGGGCTAGTTTGGGGTAGCAAGGATCCATCTCTATGGTCCTATAACGTCTTTGGTTGAACCTACAACCTATGGTAATGTGTGGGTGGATATCTCAGTCTCTTTCTAAGGTTCAAGGGAGTAACCCATCATTAGGCTATCCCATAGACTATAGAAAGTCCATAGTCAAGCATAGAATGCATTTCGGGACACATTTCTATAACCTACGGGTCTGGCTTACCCGACCAGTTGAGTATGGGTCCGACCGGTCGGACCACATCCAGAAGGGAAATTCGACCGGTCAGCTGGGTGACCGACCAGTCGGACTACCCGTGAGGCAATTCGACCGATTTGGCTTCAGGACCGACCGGTCGGACCTGAAGCACTCTGTTACGAGAGTGTTTCTATTCCAAAGGGTTTCCTCTCCCGGTACATCATTCTACCTGTAATAAAATCCACCTACAAGCTTCCATTCCACACTCTTGGGTTCCCTAAAGGACCATTATCAATTTATTTATCATAAATCACCATAAAGCACAAATCAATCCATGTATTTTCCATTGAGCTGTAGAAAGGGGTAACATCACAAATCTATCAAGAATCAAGGAAATCAAGCCATGCATGTAAGATAATGTATCCTTATACTTGCCTGGTGCTTGGTGCTTCACTCAAACCGATTTACCCTTGATTAGATGAAGAATAAAGCTCTCTAATGGAGAATCTAACACATGCATAAAGGAAAACGAGAATGAGATGGAATGCATGCCAATAGATGGGTTCTCTTGACGCTTATTGCACTCAATAACTCACAAAGAAGTAGGAATGCATACCTTAACCCTTCTATAAGCGAGATGAAGGAGATGACGCCCTAATTTCAAGATGAGAGTAAAAGACCAAGGAGGAAAGCAAGAAGTCCAAAGAGGAAGAAGGAGGAAGCTTAAGCTTCTTGCATGCAAGCTCCAATCACAGCAAGATGAAGAAGAAGATGAAGGAGGAATGGAGGAAAGGACCGGCTGCAACGTTAGGGAGGAAAGAAGAAGAGCGAGGGTCGATGGTGGGGTTGGGGGTTTATAAAGGATTGAAGTTTCTGGAATTTACAGATGAGTCCTCCCATTATATGCATATTCCAATTTGAAGTAGCTGGGCTTAAGGTGGGCTGAAATGAGTCCAAATGCAATTGGGCCAAACATGAAAGATGTCCCACAAAATGAAACTCACCCAATGCAACTAACATGATGCATAATTAATGTAAAACCATGAAAATATAAAATGTAAAAAGGTCCTGGGCTACCTAATAAGGTTCGAACCCGACCCAACTACCTATCCATGACCCGAACCTTTGGAGACTTGGGCTCATTTAACCCAATAACATCTTAATTAAAGTAAAACCCAACTTAATTACTGTAAATCATAATTGTCTAGGGTTAGGGCGTTGCAATTTTTGTCACCAAGTAGAAGAAGAATCGTGCAGCAGCAGAGAAGGAGAAGAAGACAAAGAAGAGTGAGGCAGTATAGAAAGAGTAAACTACAGAAACTTACCTGGACGACACCTTCTGCTTCCTCTCCTCCATTGCTCTTATGGGTTTGGGTTCCATCTCTCTTTCTCTTTCTTCATCTCTATGATTGGGTGTTTTGATTATTGGGTTTTTCATGCTTCTTTTAGAGTTTTTTTATGTTGATTTTTTCTATGTTTGATGACCAAAAATATATTTAGAATAATCCCATGATTATCAAAACTGAAAACCTGAAAGCTGAACTTAAACCCATGATTATGTAAATACAATATGTCCCCATGTATGATAGGATGTGTTTGGTTCTCTTTTTTGCCTATGTGTCCTTGAAAGTCCATTGCAATCCTTTTTTCCTTCATCAAAGTTCAAAATTTGTTGTCCTCATGATGTGTGGTGCTAATGATTTGACAAGGTCAAACGAAAAAAATTGATTGTATGATTTTTCCAATTCAAAGCCTCAAATTTCTAATCCATCAAATGGTCGTTGGAACATTAACCAAGTAGGTTTCAATTTCATGAGTTGCATGACAAGGGGTCCTAATCTTACATGAGGTCTAAGAAAAATAGTAGAGATTTTCATTTGTCATACCAAGAGAGGCAAGAGCAAGACAACAATATGGAAAATGAGGAAACCTAGTTGAAGTACAGATTGTTCCATAGTCCAAAGGTTAGTATCTTGTCAATGGTACTTATCAATATGATTATACTATGGATTCCACATGCATCATAAAATGAGAAATGTGGCACTCAGTAATTATTTCATCACAATTTGTAAGGTCCAAACCCGAGTTAATCATAATTTACAGTAATTAATTTTTTTTACTTTAATTAATATATAATTAGGCTAATTCAACTCAAATCTCCATGGGTTTAGGTCATGAATAGGTAGTCGGGTCGGGTTTAAACCTTACTTAGGTAGTCAAGGACCTTTTCTTATTTTAGAATTGCATGGTTTGCATCATTAAGGCATTGAATTAATTGCATCGAGTGTGTCTCATCTTGTGGGTCATCTTTTATGTTTCGCCCAACTCAATTTGGATTCATCTCGGCCCAGTTTAAGTCCAACTACTCAAATTGGAAAATCCAGAAAGTTAATGGGCCTATTTGCAATTTCCAGAAACCCACCATTTAAAATAAGAAGAACCCACCTTCGTTCTCTTCCCTTTCCCTCATTTTTGCTGGAGCAAAAAGCCTTCTTCCTTCTCCCATGCTCTCTCCCTCACCTTGTCTTCATTTGGGCATTAGACGCATTGCATGCAAGGGCCTTTGCTTCTTCTTCAACCTCTTCACTCTTCTTGTTCTCCTCCTTGGAATTTAAGGCCTTATCTTCTTCTTTGTGCTTGTAGAAGCCTTGAGGTAAGAAAATCCCATCACCATTTTATTTCTTGGGTTCAATAGGGTCAAAGAGACTCAAGCTTTTAGCATGCATGCATCACATGCTCATTTCTCTCAATGCATGTTTTAGATCATCCTCTAGTGAAGCCTTCTCTACCATCAAACCAAAGGACAATTTGATTTGGGTGAAGCACTAAACTTAAGGCAAGTATAAGGATGGATATTCTCTACATGCATGGTTAATTTATTGATTCTTGATGAGCTCTTTGCATGTACCAATTTACAGCTCTTTTAATCTCTAATTAAGGTTGTCAATGATTGGGTGGTTGAATGAATGATAAAAATACACTACAAGAAAAACCACTTTTGGGGACAAAAATAGTCGTCCCTAAAACTACTATTATCGTTGCAGAACATTTTTTGCGACTAATATCAATTCGTCGCTATTCCGTCGCAGAACCTTGGTCTGCGAATTTCGATAGCGACAACCAAATTTTTTCATCACTTAAAAAACCTTTCGCGACAACTGCATTTGTCGCTAATTGCTGGCAAATATTGGAAGAGAGATGACTTAGGCTATCCTTTAGGGACAAACAGAGGTCGTCCCAAAACGTTTGCCCTAGGTTTTTGCAACGAAATAAGTTGTCCCTAAATACCTATTGGGATGAATTATGAAGGCTGCAGAAAATGCCTGGCCAGGTTTTAGTGATGAAAGAGGTTGTCCCTCAAAACGTCTAGGGACGAATAATAGTCGTCGCAAAATGTGTGCCCCATTATCCTTCCCTATGCACGTTTTAACAACGAGAGGATCTGTCTCTGAAAACTTTTTGGGACGAAGTCTGGGTAGCCCTGATGGTTTTTTAGCGACGATTTTGGTTGTCACCAAATGTTTTTTTTTTTTCAAATGCCATACCTGTTTCGAATTCCATTATGTACAACCTATTTCCAATTCCATTCTACATAATCTGTTTCCAATTGCACTCTACATAAAGCTATCTGATTTCATCTCAGGTAAGCATTAACATCTATAATCCCAAATTTAATTTAAACTAACAATCATTCATTATGATAAACATGATAAAGTCTACCATGCTACAAATGTCAATACATATACAAAAATAGGTACAAATTTCCAACTTAAAATCCCCCAAAAGTCTATTGTAATCAAACAATTTAACAAAATGGAAATAGCTCTGTAACCACATCTTAATGATCCATATCCATTATTAATCTGCAAAACAAATGAAACTTATATATCATTAAAGGAACATAACTGATATAGGCATATTATTAAATAAACATAACTGATATATAATTTATACCTGATGTATTAGCAATGCTAAAAAAGAAAGTGAATACCATCAAAATGAATACAAGCATAGTCATTGTTTTGTTGTACTTCATCACATGTATTAAGTAATGAGCATGTCATAGAACTGACATTGTTTTTCAGTTGAAATAGTTAATGGGCTCAGATTGGTCGTGACTATAGATATGCAAACTACTTCCATCAAATTAAACAAATTGAAGCATAAAACTTTAAGCATTCAATAGTTGTACAACTGTATCTGTATTTGTTAAAATAAATGAGTTCAGTCCATTTGTCTTAGTTTATTGTAGTTATGACTAGCCTTTGAGTAGCCTTTATCTTTCAGATCAACAGACCCCCCTCAAATTGATCGGTCTACCACACACTTGACAGTTTGGATCCGAGAATTGAAAATCTGCTGAGATGAAGACCTTTGGTAAAAACATCTGCTCATAATTGATCTTAGGTGGAAACATACTTCACATCAAGATCTTTTCTGAGAACTCTTTCATGCACAAAATGGTCGTCTACCTCTATATGCTTAGACTTGACACAGAAACGAGGATTAGAGGCTAAGGAGATAGTAGAGATATTATCACACCAAATTGTTGGCTGAGTAGGTATGTAGAAAGAGATGAATGCCTTCAATAGAATGTGAATCCAAGATAACTTGGCTACAGTGTGGGCTAGAGATTTATACTCAACTTCAGTTGTGGATCTTATAACAGAGTGTTGCTTTTTTGCACATCAAGAGATGGGTGAGGAGCCAAGAAACACACAAAGGCTAGCTGTAGATCGTCTATCTGCCCAATCTACGTTTGAGCATGCATTGAGATAAAGTGAACTCTTCCTAATATGTATTCCAAAATCTAAGGTTCCTTTAACATATCTTAGAATGTGTTTGAGACCAGTAAAGTGAGACTCAATTGGGGAATGCATGCATTGACATGTAAGATTTACATCAAAAGACAAGTCAGGGCTAGTAAGTGTCAAATACTGAAGAGCTCTGGTAATGCTCCTATACAGAGTAGGGTCTAATAATTGCTTGTCAGAAGAAGTGGTAGAGATGCCTTTGTAATTGTAAGGTGAGCCAATTGGCTTGCATCCTATCATCGAGGTCTTGTTTAACAAATCTATGGCATACATGGACAGGGATGAGAACAAGCCAAAACTAGTGTAGTTTAGTTCAATTACTAAGAAATGGTGGAGTTTCCCCATATCTTTCATCTCAAATAGGATGTTCAATTGCTGCTTTAGAGAGACAATGTAGGTGGTGTCATTGCTAGTGATAATAAGGTCATTAACAAATAATAGGACTAGAGTAATAATATGCTTATAGTGCCTGGTCAACATGGATCGATCAGCATAAGTGTGTTGAAATCCCAGTTCTACCAAATAGTTGGAGAACCTCTCATACCACACCAAGTGAGCCTATTTTAAGCCATGCAATGATTTATGCAGCTTGCAGATATGTTAAGGGAAACAAGAGTATGTGAGGGCTCAAAAAGTTTTCCAAAAGATTGGGTTAAAAAGTGAGCTTCAAACATACATAGAGTAAGCCCCAGTGGATGGGTTCTCTGCTTGCCTAGAGAGCTTCTCGGCTAGCTAACACACATCATTTGCTTTAACTTCTAATATTGGAAGTTTAAGGTTACATAAGGGTTTTCTATGATGCTATCTTATTTTCATCAAAACATTTTTGCTAACCAAGATTGACAAAGCCAATTAGTTTGCACCAGTTCTGAAAATAGACTGACAAAATTCAAGCAACGCTGCAGTGTTTCAACAGAACAGATTATTATCCTTTCACTGTACATCACCTAAACTAGAATCAAATGATAAAATTCTTTTAACTGAGATGTTTATCTATATCAGTTTAGAGACAAAATGCCTAGAGAGAGAGACAACCTACTGCATTTTCTTATTTCAATCTATCCTGCCAAAATTTTTTTAACTCACTTCATTAGTTTTCGTGCAGTTTTTAAGTTAATCATAGCATAAATTATTACTTTCTGTGAACTGTAATTTTTTTTTTAATTCTGATTTCTTCTATTCTGTTAGTTAAACTTGTTCCATGTTTTGTGTAGTTTATTACTTTCTAAGACACTTGCCATTCATGTATATAGAACAAATAAGACTTTGGAGAAGTGTTTGAGAGGATCGCGGTAGAGAAAAGTACCGTTGATTCTCATGTAAGTAACCATATATTGCAAAGCTATTTTGTTGCTACCTTCCAAGATTGTAGATAAGCTTGAAGTGGACTGAACATCAAGTTCAAACAGAAGTGTTCTTGAGGTCATTTCTTTGTTAACTAGGGCAGTAGTTGTTTGTGATGATTATACATGTATTGTTTTAGTGTTGAGTTGCTATTTCATGTGGATTAGCTTATTTTAGTTGATAATTCTTGGCTTGTGCAAAATTGATCATAGCTTTTAACAAAACAATGGTGACCCTAATAATGCCTGAAGAGAGAGAGAACTCCATCCAATCTATAGTGTCACAGAAATAGTACACTTCTACTTAAGAACGCACTGTAAGTGAAACCTGGCCCTTACTAGTAGAATACAACAATTTATTATCCAACACAATAGCAAGTCAGCAGTTCATCCGATGTGGCTCACTGTTATTTATTTATTTAATTTCTCTGATCAACTAGGAGAGAGGAGTATGTGATAGCTGTAAGGTTTTTATAATTACCACATAGTTGCCTCAGTCCACGCGTTTAAGTCCCATCCAAGAGCGTGGGCGCGCCCCCGTGACGTACAACCATCTCCATTCCCACACAAACCTTATACTCATCCAAGAACTTATTCCAAATTCCACTTACAATACAATAGTTGTAGTCAAATGGCTGTTGGTGGTGCAGAGCATGTCCTTCCGTGACATGAGCACACCTATATCCTGTAATACCAACACAAGTTTTGGCAGCGCCTTCTTAGGAGTATGCGACCACGCATGGAACTGTTTGCAAAAGATGATGCAAGCACCAAACACACTAACAAATGCATGCACTGTTGCATCACTTGATAATAGAGAACTCCATCACTTGATAACAAGACAGTCAAATCGTAGCCGTATCCAACTCAAATCGTAGCCATAACCAACTCAAATCATTCTATCCAACTCAGTACTGATGCTTAGAGTCAAATAGTATATATATATATATAACTGTGCCACCAACACCTTCACCCCCACTACCTTCTCATCACACCCATCATTGCACAGCCCATCCTTGCATCTAACATCACTGCCAACACCACTCTTCACTACATCACCACATTTCTATCTAAAGTAAAATGGGTACCCACCAGCTTTTCAAAGTATTTAATAGAAATATCCTGAGCATCTTATCTTACATTATGATGATAGTGGGATTACCTGTTACACTACTAAAGGATCATAAACAAGCTCAAATCTGATTGTATAATTCAGTCAATGTAGTTTCAGATTCAAAGTTATTTATGGGCTGTTTTTAACAGTTTTAAACATTTAATAGATATTACTTTAAATGGTCCTAGGCATTTCTATGCAACTACATTGTGGGAGACTTGGACCTAGGCTGATAATCCAGTCCCCTCAATGAGTGTTGACTATTGTTAACTTTTATTATTGTAACAATTTTCTTTCAAACTTTACTAGGTATGCAATGAGTGTTTAAAACTTTGAAATTTACGCTCAATATTCAAAGTAGCTAAACAAATAAGGTTATGAACAACCTAAATGTACTCACCATAAGAGATGGATGGCTAGTCGCCAGTAGATGATTGCACCCCTCCACCGACTGCAAGCATGTTCCTGATCATCTGCTCCATCTGCGCATGCATACGAGACTCGTGATCGGCATACATCTTATTTTGTGCCTCAATCTGTGCTTGCTGGATCTGGGTCAGCCCTCTCAATGTATCCAACTCCTCCCTGAGGGTTTGCATGGCTTGATTATTTGCCTGTGATGTGGTGTAAGTACGTGAGGAGTAGTTAGGAGGCTTCGGGCCGACTCCGAATCCCCGCATGTAACCTCGCTTGCTCCCAAGCACCTCAATAGCCATCTCCTCCTGTGTCATCTGCTGGGACGATTCTGTTTGAGAATTTTGGTCGCGAAGCTTTTCGAACTACTCCTGTCATCCAACTCAAGATTTAAGCAATTAGATTCTTTTCCCAAATAGTAATATATGTGGGAATAAAGATAAATGTAATGAATAATTATCCATTTTTGTTAGACGTACATGTTTGTCAGCACACACCGGGGCTATCCAATCATTCGTCTTCTTTCTCCAATGAGACTCCTTAAAGAAGTCGGCAATATGAGGCCTCTCACCATTATTCTTGGCCGCCTGATTCCATTACTTTTAAAACATTAGTACATATATGTATGCTTCATGTTCGGAAGTAAGGTGTATGAGAACTTTAATTCACATCACCTTAATTGACATCGCAGTTGGAAAGGATCTTGACCCCATGTATGATTATAAGGTAAGCGCTTCTGGTTTTCACGATTTTTTTCACATCGTTTCTAGAATAGAATTTCAGTATTAGTCTATTTGATATCAAATAAAATAAATAGAAAATTTTATATAATATTACCAAGAACTTCTGATCCTTCCAAGCGACATCGATCAGCCACCTCCATGCTCCCTCTGTAACCCCTTGGAAAGGCTTGCTATATAGGTCAACACCATCCTCCAGCAGTTGTAGGTAGTGCTTCCTCATGTCATAGCGCCAATCTCTATACCTCTCCTGGCACTTCCTGTTGATTGTTGCTCTTACATTTGGATTCTCGTCATATCCCGCAATATCAAATTTATCCTGCATACATGGTTAATGCCATTTTGAGTACTCAAATATAAGAACACTACTTTTGTACTAGTTGGTAGTTCAGAACTCGATCGTAAACAGTGAGAAGAACAGAATCAAACTTAGTTAGGGCTAAAAAAAATGGAATAAGTTTCATTATGACTAAACCATATAACTTAATAATGTTTAGTCCAATAATTTAAATGGATCCAATATGTAATTACCAGGATTGCCTGTATGATAGAAGCCTTAGTCCCACCATCAATCTGATCCCACACCATCACTACCTCAATAGGTGCCGATAAACGAATTTCTATACCAATTTACTAGCCACCTTATTGGCACAGTACCCAACTGGTGCATTGACCCCATCAGGTACCGCTACAGGGAGCTTTTGGCCTCCATTCTCTCTCCAAAGCTGTGCAGTTTCCTTCCCGCGTGACTTACTACGTACCCGTTTCGGATTTGAACCTGGCCAAGACCAACAAAAACATGTAACTCACCTACCTGTTTGTATGTGTGAATGTATTAGATTTAAATTTCACTTACATACGCTGCTGGTGCTGGTGTGCTGGGTAGACGCTACTGGTGTAGGCGTGTCTGACTGGGTAAGGAGGGTAGGCACATCCAATGCAGGTCGACTGGTGGCCGTAGACGATGTACTGATACGTTTGGGAGGCATGGATGGAATCTAGCAAAATAGTAAAGATTAGTAAATCAGCAGATATACAATAATATATCACGTTTGGGAGACATGCCTAGCTTTCATTTGTAGGACATTTCTTATAATGTATTTGATCTTTTAAGTGAGAACCTTCATATGGATTTATAACTTCCAATGCTTGGGATTTATAAATCTGGGTCAAACAACACTGAGGGTATATTTTTAACAATCAATCCTAGGTTTGAGAAGCTATCATTAACTCATAGGAAGAAGAAGTGAATTCATTAATAATAAGTCATTACATCAAGTTTCTATATCAGGATCTATATCAGAATTAGAATGATCATACAACTCTTCTTCTTCATTATTGGTAAGCTCCCCATCACATTCATCTTCATCACTGAAGATCAAGCCACCCTCATTTTCTTCATCGAGTTGTTCTAGAACCCCATCACTTGGAATAATTTCAAGAGCAATATCATTCCTACATAAAGGGAACATGTCGGGATCATCCTCAACGATTGGGATAAGCCCAGTGGATTCTTCTTGCTGGAACACATCATTGGGATTGAACAATTCCCCATCATTGGGTCTTGCATCATCTAGCTCTGGCACATCCCATACTCCTCGATGTTTGGCTCGTTGTACAACTTTCCAATGTTCACCATATTTTGTATCATTCACAGAAAAGACTTGTTGCACTTGACTTGGTAGGACAAAGGGGTCTTCATCGTACCAATGACTTCTTACATCAATGCTTATGCAGTGTGCATCATTCTGCATTGTCCTGTTACTACTAGTGTTATACCAATGACATTGGAACAAAACAACCCGATGCCCATACATATAATGAAGTTCCCATACATTACACAAGTAACCGTAAAAGTCAATTGTATGTCCCTCATGGACCCCTTCCACAACCAACCCACTATTTTGAGTCATGCGATGGGATTCTCTGTCTTTGGCATGGTATCTGACGCCATTACAGTAGCAACCAGAGTACATATCCACCATCGCACGAGGACCATTGGCTAATGACCACAATTCATCGGTTGCTTCTGGTGAACCTTGACCTCGTAATTGATTCATCTACAAAAATATTGTGAGACAAGTACCACATGTTAATATCGATTCAAGTATAGAAGAATAAGGTATAGTTCTTCGAAACACATCTCTAAATCTTACCCGATTTTTAAACCATCTAGGAAATTCCTCTTTTTGTTTCTTTGTGATGTCATGTATACCTTAACTCTCTAACAAATACTTATGTTCCCTACTTGTGAACAAGAAATTCAATAATACCATATTAATTAGTATTGAACATCGTGGAGAAAATTTAAAGGTACACATATAGTATATTAAAGATAAATACGTACTCTAAATAGTCATCCAATTCAGAGTTATTATGCAAAATAAACCAATAAGCCATGTCACGTTCCTCTTGGGACACATCGTAAGCCCTTGTGATGCGCGCATATGGATTGACACGCAGTGTGAAAACCTCCAACCCTGGGCCACGCTCACCTCCAACGTCATTCCTTTCACTACAATTAAATACAGTTTTGATCCCATCTATGTACATTGAGCAAAAAGTAAGAGACTCTTTGACCCCGTAAGCCTCTGCGATCGAACCCTCTGGGCAAGCTCTGTTGGTAACATAACCTTTCAGAGTCTCGAGTTGCCTTCACATATAAGAGCAACATATAGGTATATTAATTATACCAAACAATTAAACAGAAATTTGACTTTAAGTTCATACGAGTCCTGAGACGCTAATAATTACCTTTCAATGGGGTACATCCATCTATATTGCATTGGACCTGCAAGCATAGCTTCACGAGGCAAGTGAACGGCCAAATGGACCATCACATCAAAAAATGCTAGAGGAAAAATCTTTTCTAACTTACAAAGTATGATTACTATGCGATCCTCTAGTTTTTGAAGATCTGTTATCTTCAATGTCTTCGAGCACAGCTCTTGGAAGAAATTCCCCAATTCAAACAATGCGGAACAAATATCCTTCCACAAATATCCTTGTCAAGGTACCCACGCATCCCAACCGGAAAAAGCTGCTATAGGAGGACATGACAATCATGAGTTTTCAGGCCCGTCAACTTACCACCATTGGTGCTCACGCACCTTGAGATGTTTGCTGCGTATCCATCTGGAAACTTAATCGATTTTAAGAACTCACAAAAGCCATGTCTCTCCTCTAGGGACAATGTGTATCGCGTTAGGGCCTTTTCGTAGGACCCATCCGCACGTCTCTTTAGGCGCAACTCCTTCCTTATTTTCATTTTCATCAAGTCCACATGTGCTTTTTCGGTATCCTCATTCTTTCCATCTATGCTCAATGTCGTCCCTATGAGATTATCACATATATTCTTCTCTAGGTGCATGTCATCAATGTTATGCCGAAGGTTCAAATCCTTTCAGTACGGTAGCTCGAACAAAATGCTTTTCTTTACCCAATTCAGTACAGGATGAGGCCTTATTCTTTTTCTAGTGCTTGGATGCTTCCCTAACTGTCCAAAAGTTAAGGAATCCAGTTGCTCCGGTATTTGTTCCCCTGATAACTCTAAAGGTCTTGACCAGTTCTCGATCTTATCATTAAAGAGCTTACCCCTTCGCCAGAGGTGGTCCTCAGCTAAGAAACGGCGACTACACATGCATGCTATCTTCCTTTCTAACTTTTCTGATGATGCATCCCTGTTACAAGTGGGACATGCCAAATAACCCTTGGTTGTCCACCCAGACAAGTTACCATATGCAGGAAAGTCATTAATGGTCCACATAACAGCTGCATGCATTCTAAAAGTTTGTTTGGTTGAAGCATCATAAGTAAGCACGCCATCTTCCCATAACTTTTTCAACTCGTCAACTAATGGCTGCAAGTAGACATCAATCTCTTTTCCCGAGGCCTCTGGTCCAGGAATCAACAAGGACATCATGCAAAACGGCTCTTTCATACACTTCCACAGTGGTAGGTTATAGGGCATGACTATGACAGGCCACATACTGTAGGAGGTGCTCATGTTTCCAAAAGGGTTAAAACCATCAGTAGCCAGCCCTAGCCTTACATTCCGGGGCCCTTGGGTGAACTCTGGATATTTCTGATCAAACTGCTTCCACTCATAGTTATCTGCCGGATGCCTCGATAACCCATCTTCCACGTGTTTGTCCTTGTGCCATCTCATATCAGTAGCTGTTTTCCTCGACATATAAAATCTCTTCAACCTGGGTGTCAACGGGAAGTACCGCAATATTTTGTGGGGGATCTTCTTACCCTTTCCATCATTGAGCTTGTATCTGGACTCCCCACACACCAGACAGTTTTCTAGAGCTGCATTCTCCTTCCAGAAAAGTGCACAATGATATTTACAAGCATGAATGCACACATATCCCAAACCCTAGTCACGTAAAAACCTTTTGGCCTCGTAAAGGGAAAATGGGATAGTGTGATAACTTTCTGGTAAAAGGTCTTTCAAGAGCGTCAGCAACATGTCAAATGACTTGTTGGTCCACTTATTCAACACCTTTAAGTGAAGCATCTTAATCACGAACGACAATAAAGTAAACTTTTTGCAACCTAGGTACAGTTCACGTTCCACATTAGTGAGCATTTTCTCAAAGTTCTGCACATTCTCACTCTCGGCGCTATCAAGCAGTTCATCTAGATCATCATTCCCGATATTTCCCATGTAATAATCTTCCAACATGTCAAATAATTCATCCTCATCCTCAATCTGTTCATCGCATCCCATTCCATCCCCAACATCTTCACCTTCATCATATTCGTTATCATCCAATGCATGTGCCTCATTCACGGGTACAGGTTCCCTGTGGTGCAACCAAGTTGTGTAACCCGGGTCTATCCCCCTCAGGCCCAGATGATATTCCACAACTTCACAGGTGTGCCACTCAAAGTGCATGCAGTCCATACAAGGGCAACGAATCTTGTTATCCTTTGCTGAATTGGCCATTGCAAATTCAATGAATGACTTAACCCCATCCTAGTAAGGTTGGCATCATCTGTTAGTAAGTTTCATCCAACTCTTGTCCATAGCTAGGCGTTGGAAATCTCATCAAAGCAAGGCATCCACGAAGAACACTTCCCTGGTGATAATGCACATACAACATAGTAAACTGATAAAATTTTAAACCCTTGTAGTAAAATGATAAAATTTTATACTTTATACCCCCCAATAGAGGAATAAGAAATGGAGCACACATGTATTTTTGAGGAAGAAATTAGTAACCCCCATCTTCTTTTAAGAAACTCGTAGATAAGAAATTTTTAGAACTAAAAAATCAAGGAAAAACAATACGAAGAGGTTTTATGGTGGGTTTTTTTCAGAGGAAATTAATGACCCCAATACATGTTTTTCTTTTTCCATGCATCCATGAGATGGTTCTAGGCCAACTTTCATAAACATAAAATTTCATGTAAAAATCAAATCTCAACAAGTATAAATAACCAAAAAATAGAACTTCCCAAATCAAGCTTCTAAAACTTCATCACATAGTAAAAAATTCTTTTACTTCCAAAGCTTCATCATAATAAAGAAGAAGAAAAGAATTAAGAACAAATAATCTCATATGCACTATTTCCCTGAATGAAAAATATTTGCTAATAGAAGAAAGCCTCAATATGTATTCCCACATGTTAGGATTCCTTATCTTAAGCACAAGACCCATTTCCAAAAATCATTACTACCCATCAAAAAACAATTAGAAAAAAAAAAAAGAACCCAAAGGTCAAAACCACAGACAAAGAAAAACCCCACAATCCAAATCATGAGAAAATGGAGATAGAGATTTAGAGACAAAGAGAAGTGAGTACTTGAAGGAGATTTAGAGAGACAGAGAGACCATTCTAGGCATGGAACGGCGACACTATTCTTGAAAGTTCTCTTTGATAGTTGTGCACTTTTATATACTTTTTGCCAATTCACTTGTTGCATTAAATATAGTTTTTTGAAGGTCTCTAATCTCTAATCTAATCAAATCCAACTGTTATGAGTATTTTACAAGTAGCAAACATGATTGAGAGCTCATAAGAATATTTAAAATGGTGGAGAAGAGCCATTGGGCCAATGTTATAAGAATATTTAAAATGATGTAGATGATTGGCATATTCTTAGCTACAGAGAATTTGCACATTGGGCCAATGTTATAGTTTATCTTTTCGTTGCTCGTGAAGAATTGGTTGCACATCAAATTTTTGCAATGGCCAAAGCATACATGGAGCAACTTGAGAACAATAACAAGGCCTACAAGGATGGATTAAGTGGAGATCAAATAACGGGTCCCACATCTCCATAAAGCACATGAAATTAGACGACAAGGGCTTTTTTTGATAGGGCTAAAGGAATAAACTGCAGAAAAAAAAAATAGCGAACATGATGTTTTTGTTGACCTTATTCCCAGACTCACAAGTCTGGTTATTAATAGTGTGAAACATTTAGGTCCAAATATTAATGATGAAATTGGGATGTTCCCCAAATCTATAGGTTGAGATTTTCTAATGAGCTCAAGCAGTGGGGAATTGGAAAAACAAATCATATGGGGGCTTTTCTTTTTTATCCTCCTTTTCTACCCCATTTCCTTGCTGGTGGCCATGCCAGACATTGATTTTGAGTGAAAAGGCAACAAACGCACCACAAGGAATGTGGTTTTAAATTTGCATAGTGTCCCCAAAACAGAGGTGAAAGGATAGCAACTTTTTCAACAAAAATGTTAAAATAGCAAGCCATTTGGAGAAGACCCAGACACAGCAACAAAGGGAGGCCAAACATAGTAGAGATTAAAGCTTCATCCACATTCGTGTGACAGGGGGAAGAGCAGCTATGTTAAAACTACAGTCGCCTTCCACCTCTCTTTTTTCTAGACCTCTGTACCGAAACCAAAAAACACAACACAGGGACATTTCAATAGCTTCAAAAGAAGAGCTGTGCAATCAAACTTGCCGTGCAAATCAAACTTGTCATGCCTTTCTTTCAAAAGTTGAATGACAGAAAATTGCAATCTGTTCCACTCATTGCATTGTTGTGTGTTCATTTTCGCAGATGACATTTGAAAAGTTATGAAGTCTACAGGCAATACAAGCTGCCAAAATACAACAACTTCAATGAGGTTATGATATAAATCTTAACTAGGACTCACGTGAAAGTTTGCCAATGTGTGCTTGTTTGACAATAAGTTAGAGGCATTCTCATCGCCAAAGAGAGATAGAGATGGGGAGAAAAGGGAAAAAAATGGAGCGCCGCTGAACATTCAGGGAGTAGATGGCCAGAATAATACCTGGCGAAGAGAGGGTAACCGGTGTGCCGCCGTTGATGTCGGAGCTGGAGATGCCTTTCAAGAGCGCCGCAGTTTGAAGCACTATTTCCTTCAAGAGCGCTCGCGGGAACTTCTGAAATTGTTTTCAGATGGGTACCCTAAAGAAAAGATTTGGGAAAATAATAAAAGGTTTTCTGTGACAAACACCAATCGTCGCCAAAATCAACGAAAATCTTCCCGCGACGTTTCCACTCCGTCGCCATAAGTCAGTTTCCCGGTTCCCCTCTACCAAAGGCGGTGAAAATTTTTTCCCTTACTTTTGGCGACGACATACTCTTTGTCGCCGTAATGCCAACGCATAGTCCTTGTCGCCAAACGCATGAGAAATTGTCGCTAAAACCATCCCACAAATTGGCGTGAAATTCCTGATGGCGCGGGAGAGTAAACCACGGATATATAGTGATGATTGGCTGTATTCATCGCAAAATGTTACATAAATGCGACAATCAAAATTGGTCGTCGCAAAAAGTCATCGCCATAAGTGTTTTTCCTTGTAGTGATAGATGGTAGGGAGACCTAAGAATATAGTATGAAGGGTTTGTTTGGTGATTGAATGTAGGGGAGGTAAAGAGGAGCAAAGGAGAAATCAGTTAGAAACTGATTCTACCCGAAGCAAAATGCTTCAGGGCTGATCGTGTAAGGTCCTGATCCCAACTAATCTCGATTTGTACTAATTAATCTTGTTTTTACATTAATTAAAATGCATTTAGACCAAATTAATTTAAAACCCTTTGGGCATGGGTCATGGATAGGTAGTTGGGTCGGGTTTGAACCTTACATAAGTAGTTAAGGACCCTTTTGTGAATTGTTCATGCATCATATGGATATCTCATCAATCGCCTCTTGTGTAATTCTTCGGGTAGATCGCCGTTCGCGTTGAGCCCGACTTGGTTCGGCCTCATCTTGGCCCAATTGAGGCCATGTGACCTAAACTGTAAATATCCCCAAAGGAATGGGTTTGCATGCAAGGACAAGAATTTCATTTAAAAAGAAGGAACTCAACGTCCCTTTCCTTTTTACTCTTCTGCTACTGTAGTCTCCTTCTCTTCTTCCTTCTTTAGCTTTATCCCAATTTGGTGTTGAAACAAAGCTTGGGAGGCCTTGCATGCAATGGTAAAAACTTTTATTCTTCTTCTTCTTCTTCTTCTTCTTCCCTGTGCATTTCTCTTTTAGAGTATTCCCTTCTTTAAGCTATAGCTACATAAGGTGAAGACTTACCTCTATATCATTCATTTGGGTTTATTAGAGTCAAAAAGACTCAATTACATGACATGCATGCAATTCTACATTCCATTCATCATTTACATGTCCTATTTGTAGAGAACCCACTTTTCATTGGAGGTTTTCTCTAATCACACATCGAGGAAGGACTAGTGAGGGCAAGCACTGTTAAAAGGCAAGTATTAGAGTTCATATATGCTGCATGTGCGTTCAAGCTGTTGATTCTTGGGTTGATTCTTTACCTCTCAAATTACAGCTCCTTTATCCTTTTGTTTAATTGTATACATATGTAGTATGTGGTATGGAATGGGTTAGAAGGTAAATATGGAATAGGAGGGTGTGTGAGTACTGAATATCTATTAGGGACATTCTAGTGAAGCTATAGGAACTCCCTATAATCTCTTCAAGTCAAAATTCTATTTTGTAATTGAGCTACAGAACTAACTTTAGGTTTTCTGAAGCTTACAGCGAAGCCACGACTAAGCCGTAAGTGTTTACGGCTTAAAGTTCCGAGAGTAATACAATCTGTTTTGTACTGCGGCTTACCCATGGTTCCACCGTGAAATGAACTACGGCTAAGCCATGCCCATCCCATGCCTAAGCCATAGGCCGTTTTACGGTGAACTTTCCCAAGAGCTTGAAAAACCTACCTTCTTCTACGGCTTACACACGGTTACACCGTGTAATGCCTTACGGCTAAGCCATAACCTAGCCGTAACCCCAGCCGTAGGCTTAATACGGCTAAGCCGTAGGCTAACATACTGCGGAGCCGTAAGTGCGCCTGAAATTAAGGAAGAAACCTGGTCATTCGGCTAGACCGTAACATATACATGGCCAAGCCGTAAGAATATTGTGAACTTAGGATATTAGGAACTCTCAATGACCTTGTAGGGTCTTAGTGATGGCACATCCTTTATAACCACACTAGCTTAGTGGTAATTAAATGTTAAGGAGGATGAGTGTAGAGCTGTCATTTATCCCCATTGGTTTTCCAGATGATCTCCCAATGTCACGTCATGGGTGTTGGCATAAGAAGGGGTGTCCTTTATGTACACAAGGTAATACCAAGATACGGTAACACAATGACACGAACATTTTATGAGTACATCGTGTTGAATGACCCTGAGATCATGGATTATCTAGTATAGGGTTGGCTAGTAATTTCCTTTGACACTTACTCCATCCGAATGCATTCATATTATTAAGATACCTTGCTCTCAATATGATTTGTTTATGTATCCACTCTCCTGGGTCAAACCCTGAGGCAAATCAGACCTGAGCTTCTAATGAGTGCGTGTCTGACAAGTCAGAGCTTCTACTGAGTGTGTGCTTGCTAGTCAAACGGGTATAACCGAGGTTGAGAGGGTTCGAGCCTTCTTAGCTCATATAAGTATGCCTAGTTTAATTATTAGCTACTTTGCTATCTCTGTTTTTTTCATGATCGATTATGCCTTCAAGACTGATATTCCTTATGTACGATATGATGAGTATGATTGAAAGAGGTGAATCCGAGTTGGCACCACTTAGTTTGTGCCCTTTGGGTATCTTTATGCCACTACTATAGTAGTTTATGGAGGAGTTGTCGGCGCTCATCAGGAAGCTAGCTTGATCCCCTAGCGACCCATATGTATGCTCCTTTTTGGGAGAATAGAACCTCATAATTGCCAATTAGTGTGTACGATATCTTATTTATGTTCATCACTCATTATTACTCATGCACAACATGCCTAGTAGACTGTTATTGCCCTCTTTAATCTGTGTATATTATTAAGTTCATTTGATACATTATGTTAGTTTCATATACCTCTGTACTTGCTTAACCATCGTGTTAATAGTGCTACCCTTGGTGTTACAGATATAGAACCAAATCCCAACTCGGTTGTTGACGCATCCCCGGAGGGTGCCCCAACGATACCTCGGGGTGTAAAAGATTGGAAGGATGACGATGTCTTTTATTAGTCATCCTACGGAGAGCGTCCAGTGTTTAGGTGTGAAATAATGTGTGACTGTGGTCTCTCACTCGGAAATGTTTAATTGGATCTTATGTACCAACGTGGATAAATTGTGGTTTGTTTGTATAAGAATGTTAATTAAAAGTCATATATATATGTTGTAAGATATGCTTTTCTATGACTTGCTTATGGTCATTACAGAGAATTTCACAGGTGCCCGTGTATGCTGAATTCTAAATCTATGTGTGATTGGGTATACCTCACACGTTCCTGTGAAATCTCCCTTGTAGGAGTTTGTGCATAATTCTTTCCATGGTATGGATTGCTACACGATTACGTATTCACACCCTGGGGGCCCACTTTAATCCCCAATTCCCAGGATCAGGGCGTGACAGACCAGTCGATCCTAAAGCCTGATCGGTCAAATTCTCGTTCTGGGGTGTCTGACCGGTCGGACATACACCCGATCGGCCAGGTAACCAAAAAAAAAGTTTTGTGTTGGAAATTTTATCTAAAATTGGTTCAATGACTGACCTTAGGCCTTCCATAGCCCATATTGTGGCATAAGGAGGGGGTTACACCTTTGATCCTTGGTGAACTCGAGGTGTTTTAAGCTAATCTTACCTTTGGATTGTAAGGATAATCAAAGACCATTTAGGGCCTTAGAAGTGGAACCTTTACCTCGAAGAAATTAGCCCAACGGTAATTATACACTAAGAAGGAAGAGTGTTGAGCTGTCACTCATTCCCTCTTGACTTCTGGTTGTTTCCTAACGCTAAGTCATGGGTGTTGGCATAAGAAGGGGTGTCCATTGCTCATACACTATAACACTAAGATTTTGGTAACACATTGACACCGAACGCTTTATGAATACGCCGTATTGAATGACTAAGGAAACACGGAATGTCTTAGCATATGGTTGGCTAGTAAATTTCCTTGTTAACCACTCAATCTGAATGCATTCATATTGTTCAAGTAAACCTTGCCCTCTACATGATTTAATCATGTACCCATTCTTCCTGGTGAACCTTGAGGCAAAATCAGAGACAGAGCTTCTATTGAGCGTGAACCCGTGAGCTAAGATAGGTGTAGCTAAAGTTGAGAGGGTTTGAACTTTGATAGCTCATTTCAGTATGCATTGTTGATTATCAATTACTTTGCTAACTCTGCTTTCTAGGATTAAATATGATTTCAAGACCGATATACGTTTCTGTATAAGTATGAGTCGATCACTATGTATGATAAGTATAAATCCGGATCGGTCTTGATACATTGAGTCAGCACCACTTAGATTGTACCCATGGAGGTTCGACGGGACCGAATGAGGGTATTCAATATGTTACCTACTGCAGTGTTATATGAAGAGTTGGTCAACGCTCTTAGGGTAGCTAGACGGTCGTGGCCCGATCGCTAGTGATTTCTCATAGTACGATATGCTCTCTTACTAAAGAGAAGATAACCACGTGGATGCCAATTAGTGTGATGTTGTCTTTCCATCTATGATTCTTTATTCATGCTTATTCACATACACAACATGCCTAGTTTCCGATATTGCTCTGTTCTAATCATTATATTGTTTTAACTTTAGTTGTTACATCATGATAGGCTTATGTACCCTTATATTTACTTGACCATCATGTTAACAGTGATACCCTTAGTGTTACAAGTACGGAACCCAGTGCTGGTACGACAGTCGATCGCCTCCGGAGGGAACCACAGCGGTACCTCGGGATGTAAACGAGTGGAACGAGGATGATATCTTTTATTAGTCATCCTCCAAAACACGTAACAGGGATCTTTTTGGGGTTGTTAGTGTGTAGCCATGGTTTGGCTTGTAGTAGAACATGTCATCTTGCATTTGTATATGTTTATGGAACCTTAGTACCATGTACATGTGGATAGTGAATTAACAGACTTTGGTCTTATTAATGAATTAGTGAATGTTTTATTAGTGTCTATGATATGTACAGGTGAATTCTCTAGGTTTTCGCTTAATTATTAAAATCATTGATACGTATTTAAGGATCTTCCTCACACATACCTGTGGAATCACCCTTGTGGCAGTTCGTACGTGTCTTGATATGGCACGAATTGTCATGGGTTATGTGTGTTGCTCCTTGGGATCCATTATAAATCCCCAGTTCTCAGGTTCGGGGCCATGACACAATTTGTCCTTGGACTTGTACTGAAACAATACAATTTTTGTTTTAGCTTCCTTACCAGAAATAGCAACAAGACCAATTTTATAGAAACACCCACTTCTTCAGGAAACATGTGGAAAACGTTCTCTAAGAGAAAAACTCAATTACAGAAAACCCACTTTTTTCACAATTCAAGCACTTGAAGGAAAACGTTATATGAGAGAAACCCAACAAGACCCCATGTAGGAAAAGGCACACATACCAGGCAGTAGGGATGAGAAGATGATTTGCTGCACCAATCTAAAAGAAAATCAAGCCCAAACTCCCATCCCCACCTTTTGTATTCTACTTTCTCCTTCACATAGATCTCAAATGCATCTCCACCTCAAAAAATCCCACCTTTTCTACTTTTTCATTATTTTGGAAGCTGTAGAAAGCACCTCCACTAATTAGTCATGTATGTAAATCTTTGTCGTCTTTGAATTCCTTATCAGTGAAAATTACTGCTCATAGATCTTGATTTGAGTTAAGCTTTGAGTTAAGTTGTATTTCAGTTTTATATTATGTCAGACCTAGCAGAAATAAGTCTTGTACTTGTAGGAGGAGATTAGAAATATGGTATACTTTTAAGGATGTATTTCTCATTCATATATAATATTGTAACCCCATTACTATCTTTGGCATTTCAAATGAGACAGATTTAAGGGTCATTTAGAAACAATGGTACAAGTACTCTCTATACAGAGTATACATATGAAGTGTGGGTAAAAACTTATTCCACCCTCACTTTCACCTCTTGTCACCCATCAACATGAGACAACTTGAGTGCCAAAAGTCACTATACTTGACTACCAATTATCTAGCTTTCATAACTTGCTAGTGTTATTTGTCACCTTCAAAGTAGTTCTCTAGTCTCCATTTTTTGTCGCCACCAAATTAATGTAGTTTCACAATAAAGATTTAATGAAGAATCTTACATGTGCTTGTGGAGATATGATATTTTTGACACAAATATGTAGAGACAAGTTTTCAAGTTTAAATGACTTTCAGTTGACTGGGTGAGTTTTTGAATGATGTTGGTAACTTGGAATCATACTTGAAAGTTGGGTGAAGTGAGTTACGGTAACTTCATTTTAGTCTTCTAGTCTCTGTTTTTGTTGTTACCCTCAAATTAATGTTATTTCAACTATTTGTAGATGTTTTAGTTAAGTGAATTGGGTTTTCCTTTTGGTTCTGTTCCATGTATTTTTATTTTCATCATTGGTTGTGTTTTGAAGGAGAGATGATTAGGTATGTGGTTTTCTCAAAAGTAATAAAAAAAATTTTTTGTGGTTGAAGCAGGCTAGGTTCTTCTAATAATGTAGCGCAAAATCCTTTTTTTTTACTCTCTGTTGAAGTTGGTAACTCTCATTCTCTCTATATATTTGCTAAATTTAAAGCCCTAATGTTTGTTAACCCTTGCCCCAATTTGCAGGCGCAATTTCTCTCTTTAATTGCCATTCAGCACTACCACTGCACTTCTCTTTCTAATTCTCTCTAAGGTCAGTTGTTGAATCAAGACCTCCATTTGTTTTTCCTTAGATTTCATCTATGAATTGATTAGCTTATTGATTAACCATTGTTAAGATATGGACAAGACTTGAACAACACTGGATAGTGAAGATCCCATGGCGAGAATTGGTCAGGAGTATCGTGACAGGGTAAAGTCATTTATTGAATTTGCAAAGGAAAATGCGGGGGATGCTATTGAGATTTGGTGCCCATGTAGGGTTTGCAAGAACAATCGTAGGTTTGACTATGGAACTGTGAACTTTCATATTTGCCATTGGGGGTTGCAAGCATCCTACAAGACCTGGATTGACCACAGAGAAATAACACCTCCTGTGGATGAAGTGGTTGAATAAAAAAATGGGGGTGAGAGTGATGATGAGGATCGGGATGAATATCCAAAAATGATGGAAAACCATGACATGGGAACTTACACCGACGTTGAGGCAGTCCAGAGTAATACAATGCATCACTTTGAAAGGCTGTTGGATGCTTCTCAGCATCCACTGTACCCAGGTTGCTCTGTAGATAACTCTCTGCTAGATTTTATTGTTAAGATGATAGAGCAAAAGGTGGAAGGAAAATGGAGCAACAAGTCATTCAACAATGTGATGCAGATATAGAGGGCACTCCTACCAGATGGTAATTTGGTTCCCGATTCAATGTATGTAATGAAGAAGATACTGTGTGACTTGGGACTACAATATGAGCACATCGATGCTTGTCAAAATGATTGCGCCTTGTTTTGGAAGGAAAATGCAAGTTTGGATAAATGCCGAGTATGCAGGGAATGCAAATACAAGCTAAATAATGGGAAGGGTAAGAAGATCCCTCATAAGGTTTTACATTACTTCCCGTTGATACCGAGGTTGCGGAGATTTTACATGTCCAGGAAGACTGCCACACACATGAGATGGCACAGTGATAAATGCAAAGATGACGGGATAGGTATGCATCGGGCCAATTATCAGGAATGGAAGGATTTTGATAAGGAGCACCCTAATTGTCACGCCCCGGTCCTGAGAATTGGGGTTAGGATGGCCCCACGGGGTGTGCATACGTAATCCCGTAGTAATCTGTGTATGTAAACATACACACACAAATCACTCCAAGGGAGATTGCACAGGAACGTGTAGAAAAGTTCTCCAACACGTAATTTATGTTCAATCGTAAGCGGAAGCCTATGTAATACATCTGTAATGATCATAAGCAATAACAAACGAATTATCATAACATTCATAAATAAGTCTGTACTTAACCATTACTCATTTACCAGATAACAATTAATTAAGTATGAATAAAGTCTTAAAGCGTAAACAGGCCTATCCAAACTTAAACATTCAACAGTAATCTGTTGTCGCTCTTCGTACGATGACTAACAGAAGGCGTCATCTGCATTACCCTCCTCTAATTCCCGAGGTTCAGTACCTGTAACACCAGGGGTAGCACTGTTAACACGACGGTTAAGCAAGTATATAGAGGTACATAAGACTATCATGCCGTATCAAATGAAGCAAGAATATATATATTGATTAAAAGAAGGCAAAAATCGTACACTAGGTATGTCATGCATGAGTAAGCATGAGTAACGAATCATAAACAGATTATCTTACAAACTTATTAGCAACCACGTAAACATAATTTCCCAAGAGAGAGCATATCATTTAGAGGGAATGTGCGTACATATTCTAGGGGATCAGCCTAGCTTATTGAGAAGCGCCGACAACTCCTCCAAGGACTACTGCAACAGCGACATATCGTATCATACCCGTATTGGTCCTGTCAAACCTAATAAGGGCGTAGTTAAGTGGTGCCGACTTAATGTATCAAGACCAACTCAAATGCATATCTTATCTTTTATTCGTCTTAGTTATACTTGTCATATCATACATACCAGGAGTTCGGTCTTGAGATTACATTCATGCATTCATTCATATTTGATAATCAATTCATGCATATTTAATAGAGCTACATATGTTGAGGGCATGGTTTTTTAACGATATGGATGCATTCAGATTGAGTAAGCATCAAGGATAATTATTAGCCAACCCTATGCTATATAAACCGTGATCCCGAGGGCATTCAACACGGTGTATTCATAAAACGTCCGGTGTCATCGTGATACCAACTCTTGGCATTACATTGTGCATGCAAAGGACACCTCTTCTTATGCCAACACCCATGATGTGACATCGGGAATTCGTCCGGAAAATCAAAGGGGATGAGTGACAGCTCTGTACTTGTCCACCTTTTAGTTGATCACCATTGGGCTAATTTGGTTAAGGAGTAGGTGCCATATCTAGAGCCCTACAAAGTCTTTGAAAGTTCCTCACATCCTACATTCACTAGGTTCTTACGGCTTAGCCGTATACAAGGCTACGGTTTAGCCGAGTGGCTCAGGTTTCCTTCTTAATTCGATGCGCATTTACGGCTTGGCCGTATATTGACCTACGGCTTAGCCGTGCTAAGCCTACGGCTAGGGTTACGGCTTGGGTACGGCGTGGCCATAGCAGAGTTCACAGTGTAGCCGTGTATGAGCCGTAGCTAAATCCTGGGTTTGGGGCTCTCTGGAAGGTTCACCGTAGAATATCCTACGGCTTGGTCACAGGGAGGTTACGGCTTAGCCGTAGTTCATTCGACGGCTTAGCCGAGTGTTCGCCGTAGTGTAATTTGGCTCTCTGGATTCTGAGCCGTAGAGACTTACGGCTTAGCCGTGGGCTTCACCGTAAGCTTCAGAACTTCTGAAACTGATTCTGCAGCTCGAGTTCACTTACAGAACTCTATCATTTGGGTTTCCAGCGAGGGTTCTTATACTTCTAAACTCCATAATAGGTCTTACATATTCCATATCATCAATCTTGCCTAATTATACTCATTATCACCTAATTCCATACCTTTGTGTGCTTATTTAAGAGGAAATGAGCTGTAAGTGGAACATTGAATCATCAATCCAAGAATCAATCAAACTAAACATACATGCAGTACCATACATACTCTATTACTTGCCTTAACACAGTGCTTGACCCTACTCAACTCCTCCTTGGTGTGTGGGGAGGGGAAGGCTCCTAAGCTGAGATGGGTTCTCTTGAGTCTATAGTTTAGAGAGAGAGAGAATGCCAAGAGGATGAAGAAGAGGAGGGATGAAGGCTGTCACCGTTGCATGCAAGCACTAAATCCCCCGTTTCCAGCTGTAAGATGAAGAGAAGATGGAGAATGGATGAAGAGAGGAGTGGCTTCGATGAGTACAGAAGGAAACAAAGAGAGGAAGAGACGTTGGTTCTCTTATAAACCAAATTTCTGTGGTTTTTGCATGCAAGTCCCAGTTTTTGGGATATTTACAATTTAAATCACATGGCCTCAATTGGGCCAAGACGAGTCCAAATCAAATTAAGCCCAACATGAAAGTTGGCCCACAAGATGAAATGCACGTAATGCAACTAATGAGATATCCACATAATGCAAGATAAATTACAAAAAGGTCCTTGACTACCTAAGTAGAGTTTGAACCCAACTACCTATCCAACTGAAACCCATTAATAATTTAAAAGCAAGGTGAATTAAAACTAATTATACATATTAATAGGAAAATCAAGCTTAATTAGTATAAATTATAATTAAGTCGGGTCGGGATCTTACACTAATTTTGCAAGGGAGACCCGTAATATAAGGATGGGGCTAGCCTCTGATGGGTTCAACCCTTTCAGGGACATGAACACATCCTGCAGTATGTGGCCTATCATACTTATGCCATTCAGCTTGCCACCCTGGATGTGCATGAAGGAGTCGTTCTTCATGTTGTCATTGCTGATTCCTGGACCACATCAACCTGGGAATGATATTGATATTTATCTTCAACCCTTGATTGATGAGTTGAAGGAGTTGTGGGAGAATGGGGTCGAAACTTACGATGCCTCCAACAAACAGAGCTTCAAAATGTGCGCGGCTGTGTTGTGGACCATAAATGACTTTCTGCATATGATAACTTGTCTGGCTGGTCCACCAAAGGCTACAAGACTTGTCCCATTTGTAATGAAGATTCCTTATTAGTCAAGTTGAGAAGGAAGTTTGCTTACATGGGCCATAGGGCTTACTTGCCTAAGCGGCATAGTTGGTGACGTAGTAAGGACTTTAATGGTAAGTATGAGAATTGGGTGAAGTCATTGGAGTTGCCGTAAGTGGAATAGGTACAAGCACAATTGGAGCGATTGCCAGATATAAAGTTTGGGAAGCACTCTATCAACAAGAAAAGACCCTTTGACCCTGAAGACTTGAACTAGACGAAGAAAAGCATTTTTTATAAGCTACCGTATTTAAAAAACTAAAGCTCTAACACAACATTGATGTCATGCATGTAGAGAAGAATATATATGAAAATCACCTCTGCACAATGGTAGGCATAGACAAAAAGAGCAAGGACATGGAGTATGCCCATCGGGATTTAGAAGATATGAACATTAGGCCAGAATTACATCTACGCAAGAGAGGTAATGGAACCCTTGAGAAGCCCCGTGCGTTCTACACATTAGGACCGAAGGAGAAAGATAGTTTTTATCAATATCTAAAATCGATCAAGTTCCTAGATGGCTATGCTGCGAACCTCTCTAACTATGTGACGTCAAAGAATGGGAGATTAGCAGGCCTGAAAAGCCATGACTGTCATATTCTTCTACACCGTCTTCTTCCGATTGGTATGCATGGGTATGTGAACAAAGAGATATGCATAACACCGTTTGAGCTGGGCAGCTTTTTCGAGGATATTTGCTCGAAGACATTAAAATGGAGCCACCTGGAAGAATTCGAGAAGAAGATAGTTCTCATACTGTGTAAGTTGGAGAGGATTTTTCCTCTGGCATTCTTTGATGTGATGGTTCATTTGGCAGTTCATTTACCGTGTGAGGCTAAGCTTGCTAGGCCCATGCAATATCGATGGATGTATCCAATTGAGAGGTGATTACGTTTACCATCTTTATATTGTTGATTGGTGTCGTATTTCAGTTTTTTATCTTGTTGCTTTGTGCATTTGAAGGTTCCTGGGAACCTTGAAGGGTTATGTCACCAATCGTGCTTGGACAGAGGGTTCGATCGCGGAGGCTTACATTGACAAAGAGAGTGTTAATTTTATCAATATATACCTAAAGGGAGAAGTTCCTAAAGAATATAATGATAATGGGGGCAAACGAGGTTTAGAGTTAGATGTCTTTAAGCAATGTGTTTGTCCTTTTGCACCTATCACGAGGGCTTCCAATGTGTCCAATAGGGAACGCCACATGGCCCATTGGTTGTTGTATAATACTCTGGAGGTCATATCTTATCTAGAGTAAATGGTTCAGTTTAACTAATCATATGCATTACATGTAAGCTTTCTGATCTTCCAATGTATCACACTAAATTTATGTATCACACTAATTTATGTGTCACTAACCTCCTGAGTAGGGAGCACAAGAGGCAAGTGAATGAGCCTGAGGGACACAACATCACTAATATACAACAGGAAGAATTTTTTGGATGGTTCAAAGATCACGTATGTAAAATATTTGTACAATAAATGTTATCAATCCGAAACAATAAAAACTCTCATGTTTAATTTTTATGTTAATGCAGATGAATCAACTAAGATCTTAAGGTTCTCCATAAGCAACCGATGGACTGTGGGCATTGGCAAACGGTCCTAACCATCTGGTGCATCAATATTTGGGTTGTAGAGTTAATGCCATCCGGTTCGTCACTAAAGACCGCGACAACCATCACAAAAGCCAGAATAGCGGGTTGGTCG
Organism: Sextonia rubra; assembly: GCA_037013555.1. Taxonomy (NCBI): domain Eukaryota; kingdom Viridiplantae; phylum Streptophyta; class Magnoliopsida; order Laurales; family Lauraceae; genus Sextonia; species Sextonia rubra. Next base: position 4,896,341 of record JASUAD010000028.1, on the reverse strand, counting down.
TGAAGGGGGACCACAATGAGGAAAAAATTGACTTTTTCGGTTACATGACTAATATTTATAAATTGTCATACATCACTGGTGTTGAAGTGGTTTTGTTCAAATGTGAATGGTATAATACTGGTCATAAATCTAAAATACAAATTGATGCACATGTGACTAGTATTTACGTTAATGACCGGTGGTATGAGGAGGATGCCTTCGTCTTACCAAATCTGGTAAATCAAGAGTTCTACGTCAATGATACCAAATTAGGCCCAAATTGGAAAGTCGTGGAACGGGTCAAGCACCAGGGAGTTTGGGATGTGCAAGAGCGAGATGAAGGTAAAGGACAAAATGTGATAAACGAGCCATATCAATAGGAAGAAGCCAGTGAAACTGTTTTAATCCCCGTTCAAGAGGATTTTTCCTTTTGTTACACTGGGGATGACATTGAACCAGAGATCATCCCTAAGAATAATGAACCAATGGCTAATGATGATGAACCAATTGCCAACGATGGTGATGACGAGGATGAAACATTGACAAAGTACATAGATGAAGAGAAAACTGATCAGTCTGACCCTGATATTGATTCTGATATGGAATTATGACATGTAAATCTTATTCTTTCATGTGTGTGGACAAGTATTTTAATGCAATGCAATCATTAATTTACCTTTCAATCGGCTAACTACTGTGTGTTTACTTTTAAGATGTGGTGACTTTTTGTCAATTTATTGATCATAGTGGTCAAAAATGCTGAAGAAAAGAAAAATTTTTGTCAAACCCGGAGCATTGAGCCAAAAGAAGAATGCCTATGAATTAGCTATAAACAAGAATATTGAAAGGAATATAACTCAAACAAGTGGGGTGGGTGCATGGCATTTGGAACGAGAACTTCATATTCCACCTCGATGGATACCATCACATGAAGGCAAAGATGATGACATCAACATGGAGTATAGACCATTCAAGAGCGAGGAAGAGTTGAGTTCCTCAGATGAAGAAAAGTTCGAAGATGAGGTTGTTATATCTAACATCAAATGTGAGGCAGGTATGATATTTCTTGATATTATACTCACTTATTGTGTTATTCAGTTCACTCACATGGGCCCAGGAAATTGTAGCCAATGCAGTGCAGACACTCAGGACACAGTCCCAAATCATGGCACCAGTCAGCCTGTCATCGGTGGTAACCAACCTGTTATGCCTAGCCCGCCTACTAGGTTAGTAGTGTTGGTAAGACATATTGGACCCCATTATTTTTTCCAAACTTATCAGATATTTCATTTGTTTGTCATTAAATAACTCATATTTATTTGTGGTGGTTGTAGCATCATCCTTTAGACGAGTGCAGGGCAGGGTGGTGGGCCATGAGTTAGAGAGGAGGATGAGGGATTTTGAGCAATTGGATACCTATTCCACTAGGTGCACTGTCGAGGGCATTCGAGGGTGTAAATGCCTCTACATTTGCAGTCGAGCTAGGTAGTCATATTCGCAGGCTTGCACCTTTGTATAAAGAAACATGGGGAGCTATTGATGATGGGTGCAAGGAGGCCATCATAACTGTAGCGGCGTACTAAAATAATCTTTTACTTCCTAATCTATATTCAGAGGCTTTATTATTTACTTATCCCACTTATGGGTTCAAATTGACAGCAAAAGTATAACTTTGGCGATTGGAAGATCGATGCACATGTGGCAGTTGTTGCCGGGAAACTAGCGATGCATATTTATAGGGAGTTTAGGGCTGAGCTACACAAGGCATATAATAAGTTATTGGAAAAGGGGCATGATCCGAAACAGTGCCCATATGATACGCAAAGGGCCTCCCAGTGGATATGGCTGATAGAAAACAAACGGGAGACACCCGAGTGGAAGGTAACTAAATTATATAAAGTGTCGGTGTGTTAGGTGTTTGTTTCTTTGGCTGCTTTTGAACTGCTTTTGGATTGTGTTTGTATCAAAACAATTAGTAGATGGTTTAGTTGGGCATGAAAGCTTTATTGGTGGCTGATCCTGTTTCTTGCTTTTAACCTTGGCTTTCTCCATTGGGATCATTACTATGAATTCAACATATTCCAAGTTCTTGCAGTCTTATATAAGAGTTAGGAACACATTTCAGCCAAGCTTTCATCGAAACTACACAAAACACCTTCTGTTGGAATGCCTCTTATTTCCTTGTTCTTCAACTTTTTTTATAAAACTTTTCACTGCCTTTCTTATGATGTTACCCTTGCCTCTCAACTAACCCTTTTCTTGAGGCATAATTTTGGATTATGGTTATTCCATATTGAATGTGTCTAGAAGCCAAATTGGCACACTCATGAACCAATGTTATTAGGTGGATGATAATATTGTTCAACCACATGGTGGGCATTACTTGAATAGGCATCAAATATCAAGACTTCACATCTAACCTATTAGTGATCATCCCTGTCCACCCTCTACTATCAGCCCTATAGCAAGTAACATATACATTCTGAGGTAGATAGAGCTTCTCAGTCAACCAATCCACCTCAAGATTAGAGAAGTTCTGGTGGAAAACAATAACTAAATGGCAGCTCTCCCACCCCTTCTGATCACTCCACTGCAACCTATAGGCTATGAGCAACTCCTAAGGAGAGCAGGAACCAAACACTAAGCTGAGCATCTCCTACCCACTATCCATCAAAAAATGAATAACATTAAAATTCCTAAATTTTCTTATGGAAAAAATATGTTGCACTTGGAAAGTGACATGTACTAAATAGAAGACAGAAGAGTAATTTCTATCATGGCATTCTTCCCACTAACAAATTGTTTGTTGAACTTCAAGGTAGAGAGCCTTTTATCAATTCTTTACAGAAGGGGGTCCCACTATTGCTTTCAGGCTCCTTCAATATAATGGAAGGCCCAAAGAGGGTGAATTTAATTTCTTGCTGTCGACAACTCACCCAGCAGCCTCTATCAAAACTGACACTAATCAAATCTCTTCTAGAAATGTTTATCCACAGCCTTGACAGACTTTGAACTGCCTAATAATCACTTTGATGCCCATGATCTACTCCATATATGCATGAAAAACCATGAATGTATCATTAGCAGACTGTAAATAAATGGAAACATTGTGGACTTTGCAACAATAGAAACCAGAAAACAAATATGCTTGCTGGGCCATTCAGTCATCCTACTTAGTGCTTCACTGACCTTCACAAATGAGAAGTGCAGCCTAAAGTTGAGAATTCTCAGCACGTAATTTCTATTGTGCAGGATCCTGTAGTCTATCTACATTGGGAACCACTGCCAATGAATGTTAGGGACCATGGAGCATCAAGCCATGTCTTTGATCTTGATAGTGATGTGCCGCACAATTTAAGTGCAGCGATTTGAATTTTCCCCCATTGTTGTGAGTTGTGACATGGTGATGATCTCCTATCTTTAGATTCTAGATTCATACCTTCTATTTTCCTCAATAATTTTTAGCAATTGACCAATGCATTCCTTCTTTTCCCTTTTTTTTTTAAATAAAAAGCAAGACTTTATATTGAGGAATATGTTAAAGAGGTGGAGGTTTACAGGGTATATCCTCTAGGGCATGGGCTCAATGATCAGATGTGAACTTAATCTTGTTGATGCATTTCATCTTTTCTTTGTCAAGAAATGGAATGCCAAAAAGACACTTAAGTTTTGAGTATCACCATTTTTTTTATTTCTATCAAAATAAAATAAAATGATATAAAAGATTTCTAGTTAGAAAAATCCACTTGTTTCAGTATGGTTCTTATGGCTATAGCCCCTATCAAGATCGCTACATGTGTAAGTAGATGATTATCACCAGTCCCAGATATTTGGAAAACGATGGAATTGTATAGGAAAAAGTTCTTTGCATTGATTGTTCTTTTGTTTGTTATTGTGAACATGTAGAAGACTCAGTTTTGACCTCAGAGTTTTTTTTTTCTTTTTTTTCATTCCTTTTCACCTATGAAGTCATTTTAGCCTGTATATGCATGCATTAAGCTCTGTTCAGCAAAATGGGAACTTTTTGGTTCTTGAAATGTCATTTTTTTTCATCTTTACAGAAGACTCGAGCTCACAAACCCCATGCTTACTACACTATGTTTCTAAACATTTGAGCAACAACTAGGGACCTTGAAAGTTCCATGTTTATATATGAGGAGCTGAACCACTTAGTTTAAGTTGCCACAAATATTGCATGTTGCTCTTTACAAGAATTTACATCCAAAGGGGTTTTTCTTTGAAAAAAAAATAGCATTTTGATGAACCAAAAGGCTTCATGGGCTAGTTGTGAGTTTCTTTAAGCCATCCATTGGGATTGCTCAAAATGACCATTGTGATAAGCAACCACCCCCTCCAAGAGCTCCAATCTGTTTAGACTTTAAGGGAGGAATCTACAGAGATGTAGTAAACCACCCATATAGATAAGAAAAGGTGAAGATGTTGGCATATACCTTTCAACAGTCTACTGTACTAGTTTCCACAAAGTCACATATCCAGACATGGGACAAGTTACCATGTCCAAGCCATTTAGATTACTAGACAAAGTCAGCCTTACATCATGCCAGACAAGTATGTAGATCATGGGCTAGTTGTGAGTTTCTTTAAGCCGTCCGTTGTTTTTGTAATACCAGCTCATCTGACAAGTAAACTAGCTTGATCTCTAGGCAGGAGATATACATGTGAACCTCACTTTATGTGTAGTGTTGATGTGCACAGTAACAGCATGGAAGTAGGTATACAAAGGTCGGAATGTGACATAGAAAGCTAGCCTCAGATGGCAGAACTGGATGTGACACAGCCAAGATTTCCCAAACTTACTAGGCTTTTTTAGACATGAAGCTTATATCATGGAAAAAACACCAGTGTGTTTAATCTCCTTTGGTCATATATATTGTAGAAAGTTGTAAAGACCTTCAATAAGCTAATTACATTTTCTATTACTTGTAATTTTCAGTGTAAGTCGCAGAGGAATTCAAAGAGCCAGAGCAAATTGAAAACCACTCATACATCTGGCTCTCGATCATTTGCAGCCCAGTTCTCACTCATACATGCATATGAGGAGCAGGCTCCTCCTTCTGAACTTGATTTATGTCGGCATTGACACTACAGCATGAAGAAAGACCGATGGATCACAAATCATGTTGAGGAGGCACGTGTGAGTTGTTGAATATTCGATATTGTATGTCATTGTTTATTTCAGTTTCCTAACATATATTACCTGACATATTTGAATGCTTTGAGAATGCAGCGAAAAATGGAGGCGACATTGTCACATTCTAAAATTAACTCTCCATTGGCTGAGCAACAAGCGATTGAGGATCTACTGGGGAAGGGAGTCGTGAGGAGGCAAGGGTACTGCTCGAGGGGCCCATCATTATTTTCCTATAATATTTCAATGGGGTCTGAGATGATCAGCCTACAGCAGTAGTTAATCGAGTCATTAAGAACACAAGAAGAGTTGCGACGACAGCATGAAGAGTCACAGAAGCAACTGCAAGATCAAGCAGCTACGCAAGTTCAAATGCAGAATCAGATTAAGATGCTACTTTCTCGAGTCGGTATGGACAGTTTGAGCTCCTTTGAAAACTAAAGATTTTTGGTTCTACAAATTGGCATGGGTCCTCCCTATGAGTTCATTTTGTTGTTGAGTGGCCATGTTTCATGGTGTATTTTGGATGTTTGATGATCACAGGATTTTATTTAGGATTTATTTTACATTACTTTTCTTGATAGAAGATGTTATTTTCTATATGGTATGGATATGTTTATGGTTGGTTTTAATTAATTAATGACTCTTTGTTTTTTATTGTTGCATGATGAATGTGGGGTTGTTTTTAGTTTATCAATGTTTATAGTTGTGCAATGTTAAATTTAGATTTCAATAAAATTTTTTTAAATTTTACAATTGCTGTATTTAATTAATAAGAAAACCTATTTCCCGACGCACTATATGCATCGCAAAAAAGGAGGTAAATTTGGCTTCTCAATGCCCTGCGATAAAAAGATTTCCTAATGCGGTATGTTTATTACCGACGCACTTTAAGTGGCGTTGAATTGGAGGATAATAGATTATAACAAATTTTATTTTAAATCCCGATGCGTAAGTGCATCGTTAAACACTTTTATCGACACAACTAATGGCGTCTGCAAAAGAATACCCGATGCGTAAGTGGTCGTTAAACACTTTTACCGACGCAACTAATGGCGTCTACAAAAGAATACCCGATGCGTAAGTGCGTTGTTACACAATTTTACCAACACAACTAATACCGTCTGCAAAAAAATACCCGACGTGTAAGTGCGTCGTTAAACACTTTTATCGATGCTACTAATGGTGTCTGCAAAAGAATACCCGAAGCGTAAGTGCATCATTAAAAACTTTTACCGACGCTACTTATGGCCTCTGAAAATGTATAGTCGACGCTTTTAGGCATCGGCCTTGAGGTGTGAATGCCGACGCTGCTAGCATTGCCGACGTTGTGACCAACACACTATTGTGTTGGTAAAAGACTTTATCATTTCCGACACTTAACATTATTGTGTCGGAAATTGAATTCCCCGCAATAGGTAGTCGACGTTGTACCGATGTAGTATAGTGCGTCGGAAAACCTCTGCCGATGCAGTTTTACAAATGGCCGACGTGTTAAGTGCGTCGGCAAAGCTGGATTTTCTTGTAGTGAAATGAATGTACACCAGCATACACGCTAGAGATATTTGCTAGAGGCCAACTTTTAACTTCTGCCATAACATTATTGCCAATTTGCATCTTGAGGGGTAGACCTAAGTACAAGAATGTGGGTGCAGTTGCACCTGTCAAATTATGGTGCGCTTCCATATCCTTAGTGAAAAATCTGAATTTGCTTCAAAAAATCCAATGAAAATCATGGGTCCACCCTCAAAATCCACATGACAAATCCTTAGCTTGCCTCTAAAATCAAACTACCTATTAGTGTCTACACCCCTCAAACTAGAGCTGGCAAAACCTGGCCCGACCCACCAACATGACTAGACCTTGCCCTGTTTTTGACTGGCCTAACCCGACCTGTTTTAAATATGGGTCGATCACGATTTAGGGTTTTCCAACCTGTGTAAAAACGAGTCAGGTTAGGGTTGACCATCCTAACCCGATTGACCTGTTTAGGTTTTCCTTATTTATCATTACTTTTATATTTTCATGTGACTTTTTTTTCTAATTTTTGTAGGCCATAAACTGTAACACTCCGACCCAGCTTGACCTAGTTTAGCGGTTAATTAATCTTGTTTTCATTGCTAATTGTGTTTTGTTTGTGTTTTGGTTTTCGTTGCGGGTCATGGATAGGTAGTTGGGTTAAGTTTGACCTGGATTAAGTAGACCAAGCCCTTTTTCGTAATTTTAGCTTTTCTAAGACATGGTCATTTTTGCATCATCTTGATGTCAACACGTGTCTTTCATTGAGCTCGTAAACTTTTGTAACTACGCCGTTTGCAAACGATGCCGTGTGATTCCATTGGACCAGGATTTGACTCAAACTGATAATAGAATGTTGACTTGCACTTCATTGTAATTTGGACATCCCCTTATCTTATATATACTTCAGACCATCGACTAAAGCTTTTTCTCTCTCACTCTCTTCGCTCACTGTTCACGTGAAGTCTCTCTCTCTTCAATTCTCTCCTCCATCGTCGATCAAGCCAAAGGAGGGTTCTTTGCAAGCTCTGTTGTGTTGATTGTGAGGTGAGTTGGGGATTCTTCCATCTCTCTCATCTCCTTCTTCTATTTTTCCTCCTTCTTGTTTCCCTGTTGCATAACGTGTCTGTGCCTTGATATTCTCTCTGTTTCTCATGCATGCATGTTGTTTGGTTGGTGTTAGGTTGTGTTTAGAGCCAAGGACAGCAGTTGTGTGATTGAATTCAATTGAGGCAAGTATAACCATAATATGTAGAACCCATGTTGGTATTTGTTTGGTTGTGGTTAATTCACATGAAATGGCATGGGAAACTTGTTTACAGCCTTAAATTGTTAGTATTCTACCTTATCTCTATTGGATATTTGCAATTTTGATGGTTTCACAGGTTTTCTGTACGTGATTCAGAACTTGACTTCATGCATGTACGGCAAAGCCGTATGTCACTTACGGCTTAAAGTCCAGAGAGGGTAAAAACCCCGTTTTCCTCTACGGCTAGGGCATGGCTCAGCCGTGTATTGCACTACGGTTAAGTCGAACCTCAGTCGTGGCCCAGCCATAGATCAATACAGGGTGCTTTTTTCTGTATTAACTGAGAGCAATCAATTTGTTAGACCTTCTACGGCCCAGCCACGGCTAAGCCGTAGAACACACACGGCTAAGCCGTAGAACAAAATATGGGTGAACCATAACGCGGATGAACAGTAAAGGGAACCGCGGTGGAGCCGTAGTGCATATTACGGCTACGCCGTAAGCTGCCTACGGCTAGGCCGTACGTTCACCTACGGCTAAGCCGTATCAACACTAGAATAATGAAGAACAAGGATAGGTGTAAGGGAAAGACCGATATGGCCTTCATGATAGGATGTAGAGCACCTAGACCTACCCAACTGAATGTGATACAATGCGTGAATGATCTCGAGGGCTGCGAATCATTAATGTTCGTTATTCGGATGTTAAGCACCTCCCCATGGGTGTTGGTTTAAGGGACTTCGGTGTACTATCCGATTCAATGCAACACTAGACAACGGTGTATCGAATAACTTAAAACTACATCATCATGCACGGTTAGAAATACCAGATAATTAGATTAGAATTAGCTTGTAAATAAAGATGATCCGATTTTGCATGATTTGTTGCATAACATATTGCATTCGATCATTGATCTCTACTCTCTGATATGATTACTTGTGTTCCATTACTTTCACATTGTGGTTCTTTACCTTGAGTATGTATGTATAATTTCACGTATAAAATATGCTCACAGATATGCACGTATGATATGTTGTCACGAGCTACTCAGGGTTTTCATGATTGACTCTGTATGGTCAGGCACTACTTAGCCTCAGCCTTAGGATCTCGATGGGGTGAATTTGGTATAGTTTACATGGCCTTGCTGCAGTAAGGAAACGTCTTGGGGAACCGGACCCCAGGAAACCGAGACCCATTGTACCCTGGCCCGGACAATGGTGTTCTTTGCAAGATACAAGATCCCTCCTTTGGGAGCATATGGCAATGTAGTAGCCACTAGTTATGTACACTGCATGTATACATTGATTCGCATAGCATATTTCTTTCTTGCATGACAGCCTAGTATACGAAAATGCTTTATTTAATTTACATGATGTCCTTTATTCTATTAGACACAGCGTGTGTTAACTTGTTATGGTTTATACTTTGCTGAATCGTCGTATTCACAGTTGTTTTTGGTGTTGTAGGCCCAGATACCCCTACCGACCCCTCGCCGGTCGGCCAGATTCCAGAAGAGACCCCCGAGGCCCCTTCAGGCCTAGAGGAGTGGATGTGATCACTCCACAGGAGAGCGTTCTTGACATGCATGGCATTGGAGTCTTGTTTTTTTTGGGGATCTTCATACTTGTATATGTCATGATTGTATATATTATTTTGTTCATTTTGTAAGACCTTCACATGTAATTTTCTCCGTTCTTTCTTCGTATTCTTTTTTCGCACTGTTAGTTTGATGTTTCTGATATTTACAGCTTCCGCGTACATGTTTGGCACGTGTGAATGTTCTCTTGTGGGTGTGCATTTAGACCAGGTCTACGTGTACGGGCACGAGAGTACGTGTGTCATTGGTTTGGCCTTTGCTAACCATCGAACCCTGGGCTCGGGTTGTGACATAAACCATGTGACTTTTAATTTTATGCCGAGGAGTTATACAATAGTTTGCATCTTTTATTTTTATGTTATATGGTTAAATATTTTGACACTTAGAATATGAAACCTATTTGTTTATTTGACAATATGATGTTTTGTACTTAAAATATTGATTTGTGTATTTTATTTTTATGTTGGGTAGTTAAGCATAAGAATTTACCATTAAAATATGGATATCAATGGAATACGGTAGCATTGATGAGTTTTATACTCAAGCTCAAATATGACATTATAAAATTGAAAAAGAAAATTGTGTGTGAAGGGATTATCTCAATAAATGGGTCTAAAATTGTTAATGGATTTTGGCCACATTTTTACACCTTAAAATTTGGTAAATTATAAATTCATGCTCAATTCAATACTTGAAATGAACTTAGACCTAAAAAAATCTTTACAAATGAAATTTGACCACACAAAATGAGTTGGATCACAAACAAAAGAAAAAAAAAAGAATTAAACAGGTTAGGTCGGGTCAAGTCGACCCAACTCGCAGTAAATTCGGGTTAGGCGGGGTCGGATCGAGTTGACTTGCCATGGGTGAGGGTGCGGGTTGAAGGTTTTCAATCCATTTTTAATAAAACCGGTCGAGTTAGGGCTAGAGCTAGCAAATTCGGGTTCAGTTTGGCCTAACCCAAATTTATTCAACCCAACCCGTTTGCTAGGTCCACTTAAAATAGAACCCTGTGCATCTTCATCATGCTTCTAAGCATTATTTTAGGTGTTGCATCTTTATCATCTATAGGCTAATGTATTAGTTTCTAACTGAGAAATTAGCTCCTATTTGTTATTTTTTATGAAATTATTTTAAAAAAAAGAGAGAATTGAACTTTTGTAATCATCATTTTTAATTAATTTTAGAGTGTTTTAGATGTAAGTAAAGTATCAGATTTGATGCAAACGGAAGTGAGAACTTTCTGTGTTCCAAGGCATTTTTCATTTTTGAGCGAACTTACAAAAATCAATGTCTACCATGTCATATAAAGCTTCAGATATCAAGCACTATAACTAAGTTTCATTCAAGTTTTAAAACCATAGTTTTTGTCTAGGAAGACCATTTCTAATCAATTAAATACTTTCATAAAACTTTCTTTTCCGATATGCACTAGGAGCTCGGGCCCAAAATATATATATATATATATATTGATATGATATCTTCTTTGAAATATTATTGGTAAATAAACAAATTTTACAAAAATAATATATATTTATCATTATCAACATAAAACTTTATTCAAATAGGAAAAAAAGTAAAAATTACATAAACTAGGAATCAAATTTTGATTTATAGGTTTTAAATGTACCTAAAGCTTTTTCCTGTAATTTTTTGTAAAATTTGAAATTGCTTAAAGAAGTTTAGTTCTACATAAAAATAAGTAAAATCCACTAAAATGAGTATCTCATCAAAAGAAAACTCGTTCAGCTAATCAAAAGAAAATATGTTAAGCTATTAGGTCTTTCGATAAGTTAAAAGTTCCACATCATTTGAAGCAAAATTACCTTCCACTCTACAACTGGAAATTCTCAATACTATCTTTAAAAACATACAAAGAAACTAGAAATTGCACTCACATCATTTGGACATGCTATGAAAGAGCTAACCAAATCAAAAGCAATACAGTTATTCAACCGATATTACAGTACTTCAATTGAGAAAGGAACCTCACATTAATATGAAATTGATAATATCCAAGAAAAATAACAAGAAAAGAAAACAAAGAAGTTCAAGAACATACCATGAGATTGCAGATCGGTAGTAAGAGATGACTTTACTAGGAGTCGACAATTTTTTTTTTAAACAAGAGATAATTTATACATAATATAATAATGAATCGCATTTGTGAGTAGAGACTTCCATGGTGTTTAATTTTCTCCAAACACATAAATTTGTTTACCTCGCTTCCTTCCAAGCAAGAACTTTTAGTAGATATATTTGTTTTGAAAGCATAAAGCCTATTGAGAATGATATTGTATTACCAATTCTGCTTACTCTTAAATTTGTAAATTTATGATGTGAATTGGATAACTGAGCTTGTGAATTTTCACAAAAAATGATCTCCAATTCATTGGGGTTGCATTCATTTGTAGGTGATGAATTTTCATGTAGTTGGAAGAGACTAAGTTACATGTGAATTATTGGCAGTTTTGAGGGGTATTCATTTGAGTTCTATGAACAAACTTATTTAGAAAAATGAACTACTACAAAATTTCAATATAACGTGTGGTTTTATTTTGCTAAAGGAGAATGTTTTAGCCATTTGGACTGGACTAATCCCTTCAGGCCCAAGGGAAGCTGGGTAATTCCCCTGTGGCCCCAATATAGTAGCACAATTCAAACCTTCAACCTTCAGAAGCAAACCATGGTCCTAGGTCAACTAAGCTACCCCTTGGGGTTATATTACTTCTGGTTTGAATCATACATGATAACCCAAAGCTGCCTCAAGCCATGATCGAAGACATTGTGTTACATTGGTTTGTTCCTGGTTCCATTTTTAAGTCCATAAAAATAAAAAACCAGCCATTGGGAATGCAATCAAATCCATTGATACTTTATTAGGGATTACATAAAATAAGATCACATCTAGCATATTAAGTGAAGCTATGAATGGGAGAATAAAATAATTGAGAGATTTATGCTCTTGCTAGGAAAAAGATGCATATGAAGCAGGAAAAAGAGAGAGTTGCAGAGGTGAGTAGGAATTACATAGAACAAGATCACATCTAGTATATTGACACGAGCTATGAACGAGAGAATAAAATAATGGCGAAAACTTAGCTATTGATAGAAAAAATTCGATTGAAGCAGGAAATAGGAAGTTACTGAGGTGAGTGACCAAGGGTGATGGAGGCTCTATCGCGCCAACAAAATCTTACTTTTGGATCATGTAATATATATGGAAGGATCCAACATCTAGAGAGGGCCGCCTGGTCGACAACCCGATCGATGGGCACATGGGTCTTCTTCAATATACTGCAAGGAGAGAGAAAATAGAAAGGAGTGAAGGACTTTCAACAAAAAAAATGTAGTACATAATTTTAGTGAGTTTGGTTGGGTTTATCCTTCACTTAATTTGAGTCAATCATCACATATTTAATAGGATGGAAAAGAGTACAATGAATGTGGAAAATTATTACTAAGAAGAAACCGTTCACATGGTTTCATGATTCATCACCTAATTAATAGGGAGCTAATATTAAGAGAAAATTGTAAATATATAATCAATATGAAGAAAATATGTATTAGGAGGTAACCTTGAATGTAGGTAATTATTATTAAATGGAAATGTTCACATTGTTTAAGTGAATCATCTCCTAATTAACATGAAATTAATATTAAGAGGAAACAGTAATGCCAGGATAACATGAAATGTTGACACAACATTTCATGTCACCCTAGCATTACTATTTGGCGGAGTCTAAAGTGGAACTTGGAGGTTCAAATCAGTCCACTCAAAAAGTGAATGGAAACCATTTCATATTCTTAGCCTATTCAAACGCTAAAAAGCAATTAAAAGATTAGACTAGGGAAAATTATTTAGGATTATCTAAAATATTGAAGATGAATACAAATTGTAAGAAATGATTCATAGCCATTGAAATTAGAGTTTGGGTGGATTGGATTTAGTACATATAAAATTCATAAAAACTAAAAAAAAAAGGAAAATCTGTCAACACCCTACTTTCCCAACCCTAGCAAAAGAAAAAAAAAGAAGAAAAGAAGATCTATAACCAAAAAAACAAAATCTAAGACAATGTATAGTCACAAAATAGCTCAAATCATTACCATTAAATCACTATTAGCTATGGCCACGACCAGCATGTAAATTGGCCATTAGATAACAACACTTCCTTTACACTCCTATTATACACAAATCTATCAAAAAAAAAAAAAATCAATCATCAGAAAAACAAAATAATTAATAAAAAATTATAAAAGACAAAAGGATTATAAACACTGAAAAAAAAAAGGAAAAGCCACACAAGCATTTTCTTACTTAATAGATATAGGCGAGCACCTATTAAATCAATGCCAAAACAAAAAAGGGGAAAAAATACATCCCCAAGAGAATGACCTCTCCATTGATGTACTTCAATCACCCAAATATAAAGCAATATAAAAACATCAAACAAAATAATAAAAAAAACAAAATAAATCATTGAAAATCTCACTACTTGATCAACAACTATAAAAGATAAAAGGATTATCAACACAGAAAAGAAAAGGAAGAAAAAAATTAAGTAGACAATTACTTCTTAAGATACCTAGGGGAGCACCCCAAACAATCAATGATGCACATAAAATGAGTTTCAAAATCTATGAAGAAGAAGATAGAGCCATAGAACAGTAGCAGATATGGTAATATGGTTATTCAAGATATTTTACAAAGATGGAAAATCTCTTAACCTAAAGATTACAAGTATAAAGAGAAGAAGGGAACCGTGTAGCTTAAGCATAGAATCATTAAAATTATGTTATGATTTTATTTAGGAAATTCATTGTTGCTCTTAAATATATAGAAGTGGAAATGACAATGAAAAAGGAGTTAAGGGAGCCCAATGAGCATATGGTACAAGAAGAGTTTAGTTGTTCTCAACAATGGTCAAGATAGAGGAGCTTCACTTGTATTTTTGATGGTTGAGGTATTACATAACGTCTGAAAGGAAATTGGAGGAGTCAAAAGAAATTAGGAAACGAAAAAAATGCCCTTCTCAAGTTTAAGTTCACAGATGAAATCAGCAAGCTTAATATTAGCAATAATATGCTGATGCTTAGCACATGCAATATAATTCATAATTATTCAAAAGCTAAATTAAAAATAAGAGCACAATTTGTTTAACTTAAAAATGAGAGAATAGTTTGCGCAGAATTGATTGTAAATTGACTTCAACATTCATTTAGAAAACACTTTCTAAAAATACTACTTTCTTAAAATCATAATAATCATTCGGTTAGTAAAATCTCTGTAAGTGTGAGTCCATTTGTTGGAAGTGAAAACGATTAAAAAAAGAAAGGGGAGATGAAGGGTTCAACTAAAACGGATAAAAAACAAGATCAATAGGCATGTGACCTTCTCCAAGGGGACGTGGGGGCGTTTCAAGAAAGCCCACGAGATCTCTATTCATTGTGATGCTGACGTCGTTGTTGTGTGCGTGTGTGCAAACGCAACCTAGATCAAACAATCACCACACAAGAAGACAAGAAGATTTACGTGGTTCGGCAAAGATGCCTACGTCCACGGGAAACCAATTTCCACTAGGTTCTCCTCCAGTTGTGAAACCACAGCCTTGGAATTTCAGCCACTCTCAGCCTCTCTGATTGACTCTCTAGGGTTACAGATTACATCATATATATAACCATTACATCCTTATCCCTCAAGAACTCTATCTCAAGAAAAAGGAAAGTCCTAACATATTAGAAAACTACTATTTGACAAAACAGGAAATTCCTAATATCATTAAGGAAACCACCCCAGATATAGAACCCAATCATGGTCTGGACCCACATGGCCAACAAATCTCCCCCTCCAGACCATAGGGAAGATGCCCTGAACCCCTTAATGGGAGTTCAGTCCGGCCAACTCTGAACACAGCTCCAGCTTTTCCTTAGACACAACCTTGGTCATCATGTCCAAGGGATTATTGTCCGAATGAATCTTTTCCAGCTTCATGAAGTTCTTCTCGATTACCTCATGAATCCAATGGTACTTGATGTCAACGTGCTTCATGCGACTATGATATGTAGCATTCTCACTGAAATCCATAGCACTTTGACTATCACAGTAAACTACATATTCTTCTTGCTTCAAACCAAGTTCTTGAAGGAATCTCTTCAACCAAAGCATCTCTCTCCCTGCTTCATTAGCAGTTATGTATTCCGCTTCAGTTGTAGACTGTGCTGTACACTTCTATAACTTTGATTGCCAGGAAATAGCTCCCCCTACGAAAGTAAACAAATAACCAGAAGTCGACAACCGACGATCAAGATCGCCTGCAAAATCAGCATCAGTATAACCTTCCATGACTAGTTTTGAGCCTCCGAAACATAAGCACACCTTGGAAGTACCTCTTAAATACCTAAAGATCCACTTCACTGCTTCCCAATGCTCTTTTCCAGGGTTTGCGAGAAATCTACTCACTAAACTCAGAGCATGAGCAATGTCTGGCCGTGTATAAACCATGGCATACATGAGACTCCCCACAGCAGAGGAGTAAGGAACACATGCCATCCGTTCCTTTTCATCATCTATAGTAGGACACAAGCACTTGCTTAGTTTGAAGTGACTGGCTAGAGGTATGTTAACTGGCTTAGCATTCTTCATGTTGAACCGTTCGAGAACTCGTTCAACATATTTCTTCTGTGACAACCACAGCTGCTTGGAACTCCTATCACGACGTATTTGCATGCCCAATATCATTCGTGCGGGACCCAAGTCTTTCATGTCAAACGACTTTGACATCTCCTCTTTCAACTTGCCAATCAACTTGCTATCCTGTCCAACTATCAGCATATCATCTACATATAAAAGAAGGATGATGAACCTGCCATCGATAAATCGACGAACATAAACACAATGATCTGTAGCTGTCCTCCGGTACCCATGACTCAACATGAATGAATCAAACTTCTTGTACCACTGTCTCGGTGCTTGCTTCAGCCCATAGAGACTCTTCTTCAACTTGCAAACCATCTGTTTTTTTCCTTCTACCTCAAACCCCTCTGGTTGAGTCATGTAGATCTCTTCTTTCAAGTCACCGTGAAGAAACGCGGTCTTCACGTCCATCTGTTCAAGCTCAAGATCCATGCTGGTGACTAAACCCAAGACGATTCTAATAGAAGTCATTTTCACAACAGAAGAGAAAACATCACTGAAGTCGATACCCTTCGTTTGTACGAAGCCTTTTACCACTAACCGTGCTTTGTGCTTCACCAGTTTTCCATTGTCATCCTTTTTCAGCTTGAACACCCATTTGTTTTTCAGAATATTCCTATCTTTAGGAAGTTGCACCAGCTCATATGTCTGGTTCTTCTTCAAAGAACTCATCTCATCCTTCATAGCCTTCATCCACTCATTTTTATCAGCATGAGTCATTGCTTCTCGGAAGCTATCTGGCTCTCCTTCATCATTAAGCAACACATATTCAGATGCAAGATACCTAGTTGATGGTTGACGCTCTCGGGTAGACCTCCTAACTTGAGGTTCCGTGGTTTCAATCCGAGGAGACTGCAGCTCCCCCTGCTCAACACCCTCATCATCTGGCAACCCCTGTGCCTCATGATGCAGCCCTAGGGTTAGGGCTTGCGTGGAGGTGCCTAAGCACGTGTCCAATGACACTTCGAACCGTCAAGAGGACTTCAACACACACGAGGAAACACCTCTGGGAAAAACCCAATTCTATTAATCAACCAAATCTGAGAAGTTCTTCTCTACAAAGCCATATATATAGTAAAACAATCTTAATAAGCAAGAAAACCCTAGACTAAAATAGAAACTTTCCTAATAATATTAATAATAATCCTAATCTAATTTGAAGAGGGGCTGAGAGGCGGCTGGGCCCTAGACTGCATCATCCTCCCTGGGTTGAAAGAAGAGTTCGTCCTCGAACTCGATGCTGCTTTGGATTGCCAGTGTAAATGTGTTGAACATGAAGGACATCCTTTGTGGCAGCTTTCCAGGAATTCTTCTTTGGCGGTTGTGGTTTCTCAGGATGAAGAGTAACTTGCTGTCCACCATGCATGAATGTATAGGTGTTGTCGCGCATACCATGAGTTCCATTTTTATCATACATCCAAGGACGGCCCAATAAGATATCACCACTATCCATAGGTAGCACATCACACCAGATTGTATCCTTGTAAGTCTCACCAATGGCAAAAGTAACTTTGCAAGTATGTCGAATATGCGCTCGATCACCATTCATGAGCCACTTGACAAAATAAGGACGGTTATGCTTATAAACTTTCATTTGAAGGCGATCAACAAGAGCCTGGGAGATGAGGTTTTCACAACTTCCACTGTCAATAACAACTGTGCAGTTTTGTCCCTGAACCATTCTTGTGGAACGGAAAATATTTTTGCACAACCACTTATGCTCAACAATTGGTGAAACATCCTTGAGGACAATAAGAGCGTCATCTGGGGGCTCTGCATCGGTGAAGTCAATGTCCGCAGTGTCAATATCCTTGGAATTGTCAATATCCTTAGGATCAGTGTCAATATCATCTTGGATATTGTTATCAACACCTTCAATCTCAATTAGATGTATTCGCTTTGGACAATCTGCGGCGCGATGCCCGTGCTGGTGACAATGAAAACAAACCATCTTATTTTGACCTTCAGTCCTAGCAAAAATCTGTCCATTGGATTTAGCTTCTTGTAGAGGGGAATTCTTTGGCTGAGCCCATTTTGATTTTTGTACTTGATGATTAGCAATTCCCTCGGCCTTGATAGCATGTTGGATGAGTTCATCGACATTATCAAAATGTTGGAAGGCAAGAATATGCTGAATGTCTAGTTTCAATCCATTGAAAAATCTATCAACTACCACATCATCCTCTTCATTCAAGCCACAACGAGCTTGTAGAGTCAAAAAGTCCTCATAATACTCAACAACTGTCTTGGACCGTTGTTTCAAGTTTTGAAAACTGGAACGGAGATCTCTTGCATAGTTGACAGGGAGGAATTTTTGTTTCAAAATATTTTTCATCTCTGTCCATGTAGCAACAGGGTCCATGTTTTGATTCCTCCATTTTCGTTGCAATTCAGCCCACCAAGTTGCAGCATAATTATGAAATCTAGTGGCAATTAGTGTGACTTTATGGTGCTCAGTCATTGGCTTGTGTGCGAAAATATTTTCCACACATACTAACCAATTCATGAATTCAGCGGGTTGCAATTTGCCATCATATTCAGGAATCACAATTTTAATCCCTAAGTCTAGATCAGGATTATTAACTGGAGGATCCCGTTGATTCCGAATATTTGCACCATCATCACGGTGGTGATGCACACGTTGATGAATTTCCAAATTTGTCACTCTAATGTCCAATTGTTGCAGGGTGGTGTGCATGCCATCAACTTTGGCAGATAATTCCTTAATGGCACTGGCCAAATCTTCAAGTGAAGAAGATGAAGATTCAGCATCCACTTGCTTCTTTGGAGGCATTTTTTTTAATGCAAAATTGAAATCTAATTGACCTGATGTGTAGATCTACCCTTTAGGAACACGCTGGTGAAGACGGAGGTGAGAGCAGATAGCAGATGGCGTCCTGCTGCAATTGGGCCGAGATGAAACTGTTTGGACGAAACAAGAATCGAAAGGAGTGGTCACGCACGTGTTGAAAGGCACGTGTGACAAGATATTTTAAACCACAGAGACCACGATGAAGGGGGTTCTGTGTCTCGTCTCGTTTGCAAAAAGATGCCGAGGACTGCGTCTTGTCTCGTTTGCAAATAGATGCCGAGGAAGACCTGCGTCTCGGCTGGCGACAACTGCACGCGGTAGCAGCGAGGAGGGGGAAGTCTGCGAGGAGGGAGAAGTCCCGGTGCAGATGGCGACAAGCAGCGTCAGGCAGAGGCGGAGGGGGAAGTCCCGGTGCAGATGGCGACAAGCAGCTTCAGGCAGAGGCGGGCAACGGCGACTGCGGGCAACGATCAGCAACGACAGCAACGACGGGAGGCGGCCCAGGTATGTTGTCTTCTCTCTCTCGGTTGCGGATCCTCTCTCTGCTGCTCCTCTCCCTTGTTTTTTTTTTTTTTTCACTCCAGTGGGGGAATTGAGGGTGGCGAGGGATTTGGTGTGGGATTGACTGAGAGGGGTCGATGGGGGTGGATGGGTGCCGGCGAATGGGATTGAACAGAGGCGTG
Source organism: Sextonia rubra (assembly GCA_037013555.1). Lineage (NCBI taxonomy): Eukaryota > Viridiplantae > Streptophyta > Magnoliopsida > Laurales > Lauraceae > Sextonia > Sextonia rubra. The sequence continues at coordinate 4,876,657 of JASUAD010000028.1, read as the reverse complement.
ATTTTAGGGTTTCGGGAACAGAGGCGTGGTTTTATGGTGTCGGTTGGTTAGATGTTGGGTTTGGAGACTCGGGATCTTTGTGGTAGGGGGAGGGGTTTGGCGGTGTCCGCAGAGGATTGGGTGGCTCCGGTGCCTAAGGCCGAAAGGGAAGGATTAGGGTTTTGGGTCGGCGAAGGGTTTCGAAAAAGGGGGTGGGCTTTGGTGGTGATGTCAAACGGCGGGGACTGAATGGACGGGATGGCGTTGTGGTTGTCTGTGATGTTGAGGCTGCGACAGTGGGGTTGTGTTGCTAGGATAGATGGCAGGGTGTATCGGTTATGGGAGGGGGCAGATGGTTTCGGAGATGGCTTTTCTAGATCGGGAAAAAGGGGTAGTGGGGAGGATAACACGCCAATATATCAAAGGAATGGCTTTGATACCAATCTGATGCAGCCCTAAGGTTAGGGCTTGCGTGGAGGTGCCTAAGCACGTGTCCAAGGACACTTCGAATTGTCAAGAGGACTTCAACACACACGAGGAAACACCTCTGGGAAAAACCCAATTCTATTAATCAACCAAATCTGAGAAGTTCTTCTCTACAAAGCCATATATATAGTAAAACAATCTTAATAAGCAAGAAAACCCTAGGCTAAAAATAGAAACTTTCCTAATAATATTAATAATAATCCTAATCTAATTTGAAGAGGGGCTGAGACGCGGCTGGGCCCTAGACTACATCACCTCATCACGATCCGTATCGTTTTGTCCACCTTCTCCACCTGTAGTCTGCACCGGAGAAGGAGTCGGTGTGAGATCAACCACTGCATCAACTATCTCAGAAGACTTATCAATCTTCTCAACATCTCCAAAGAACTGATCTTCATGGAAAACCACATCCGTACTTCTGATAAGTTTCCTCTTCTCTGGATCCCATAATCTGTAGCCAAACTCATCTCCACCATAACCAAGAAAGATGCAACTCACTGCCTTATCGTCCAACTTGGAACGCTGCTCCTTTGGTACATGTACAAATGCTTTACACCCAAACACCTTCAAGTGCGAATAGGAAACATTTTTACCTGTCCATCTTCTCTCTGGAAGATCATAATTCAAAGGAACTGAGAAAGATCTGTTAATCAGATAAACGACAGTCAGAACGGCTTCACCCCAGAATGACTTAGGCAACCGTGCTAATCTTATCATGCATCCCATCTTCTCAAGAATAGTGCGGTTCATTCTCTCTGCCACACCATTGTGCTGTGGAGTACTAGGAACTGTTTTTTCATGTTGAATGCCATGCTTCAAGCAATAGCTTCTGAACTGGTTGGATGTGTATTCACCCCCATTATCTGAGCGGAGACACTTCAAGAGTTTACCTGTTTCTCTTTCAACCTTGACATGAAACTGTTGAAACATCTGGAACACTTGATCCTTTGATTTCAACGGATAAACCCAGACTTTCCTGGATGCATCATCGATGAACGTGACAAAGAACTTATTGCCACCCAATGATTCTACCTCTATGGGACCACAAACATCAGAATATACCAAATCCAACACATTTGATTTCAATTTTGATGTCGAAGAGAAAGCAACCCTACGCTGTTTACCATATAAACAATAATCACAAGGGTCAAGGGACATAACTTTGGAGCAAGGAATTAAATCCTTCTTTGCCAACATCTGCAAGCCTTTCTCACTCATATGACCAAGCCTCTTATGCCACAGATTCAGAGAGGAATTATCTTGAACTGCATTCAATGCATCTTTGCACAGCTTTACTTGTATTTTATAAAGAGTATTACCCGCTGTTCCTCTCGCAATAACAAGAGACCATTTAGTGAGCTTCCATCTACCATTTTCGAAGTAATTCTCATAACCTGCACGGTCCAATGCATCCCGGAAATCAGATTCAACCGTAGATCAGGAACATGTCGCACATCTTTCAGCGTCATTGTGCAACCAATATCGGTTTTAATGCAGACATCACCGATACCAACAATCTCTGAATGACTCGTGTTGCCCATCTTCACAGTACCAAAGTCACCTGCTTTGTACGTAGTGAACATCTCCCTGCAGGGAGTAGCATGGTAGGATGCTGCTGTGTCAACAACCCACTTAACCTGACCATCTGCAACACTCAAACACTTATCATCATCGTCGGCGAGCACCACTACTTCCTGTTCCAAAGTAGCTGTAGTGTTATCACTGTCATTCTTCTTCTCATTGTTAGATCATTTCTGTTCCTTCATGGCAAAACAATTTTTCCTGATGTGGCCCATCTTGCAACAGAAAAAGCATTTTACAGACCTTTTCTTGCTCTGTGATTCACCGCTAGACTTGGCCTGTGATTCACTTCTAGACTTGCCACGACCCCCCTTTGGACCTCTACTCTTACTCCTCCCCCTGTTCTCAGTAACAAAGGCCTGTGCATTATCTGTCCCTGCAGATTTCCATCTAGTTTCTTCATTCTATAGACTACTTGTAACTTGACTCATAGATAACACACCATCTGGAGTAGAATTGCTCAAGGAAACAACCAATGTCTCCCATGTATCCGGCAAAGAACTCAGAAGCAACAAAGCATGCATCTCATCATCAAGGATCATCTTCATAGTGGCTAACTGATTTACCACACTTTGGAACTCATTGATGTGATCTTCGATCTGACTACCATCATTGAATCTTATGTTCACAAGCTTTCTGATCAAGAAGGTTTTGTTCACTAAGGTCTTTTTATCATACATTGCTTTTAGCTTTTTCCAAAGGGTATTCGCATTGGTTTCATTAGATACGTGGTGAAATATACTGTTATCAACCCACTGTCTGATGTGGCCAATCACTTTTCTATGCAATTTGTTCCATTCAGCATTTTGCATATCTTTCGGTCGGGCACTATCCCCCTTAACAGGATCATGGAGGTCTTTACAATAGAGAATATCCTCCATCTTCGGTTTCCAGATCAACCAATTGGAATGGTTGAGCTTAACCATGGTAGTGTTGATAGTATTGTTCTCCATCTTAATTAAAATAAGTAACAGGAAAAAAAATAATTAACACTAACCTCAACTCCTGTACCAAGCTGTAGATCTCGTCAACACGAGCACGCTGGAAGAAACGGATCTGAAATCCGACCCCGGATGGCTCCGATATTGCAAAAACGGTTTTCTGCGCTTCTGATTTGGTCAAACTCCTTGTTGACCGTCAAACAGCCAATCTTCTTCTACTAACACGTAGATCTGCTCGAAACGAATCCGTAGGCGCAAACGGATCTCCGATCAGACTTCGGATGATCAAGATATCGCAGAAACAAATTTCTGCAGTCAATCTGGTCAACTCTGGCCGTTGACCGTCTGTCCGATGATGTGGGATGACGTCAGCCTGATGACGACACTCTGCTGACGTCTGTGCAGTGGCTGACGGGCTAGACCGGACTGCTACAAGGTTTAGGTCAACCCGACCCGAACCGGCCTGCACTGCCAACTAAACTGGGCTTGCACCGCGGGTTGGTTCGCACCCAACCCGAAACGTAACCCAACCTGAAAAGAGGCACTGGGCTTATACGCCAAGGCTGGTTAGGTGGAACTGACCCGACCCGAACCCAAGACCCAGTAAACTGGGTCGTCTTCAACCCAGTCTCTGTGCTCGACTGCAACAGTCGATTGCAACAACTGCAACATTGCAGTCGAGTCTTCCTCTCTGGCTCCGGCTTCCTGGTCTGGCGACGGCGGCGCGGGACTGGCTGCTGATGGAGACGGCAACAGCAGCAGCAGCAGCGATGTCCGGCAGCTGGCGACCGGTGAGTGATATATATATATATATTTCTTCCGGTCTTCCTCGTCTGGAAAACCCGACAACCCGCCTTCTTCTACGATGAAGATCACAGCACACCAAGAACCCCCTCTCTGTCTTCTTCTTCCAGCAACTGCAGAGACCAATTTCTCTGTAACAGAGAAATCGTGATTCGCCCGTGGCCCACACAGAGATCACGTCTGATCTCTTTCCATTGATCTTCCACGCACAATCAATAGCTCTGATACCACTTGTTGTGCGCGTGTGTGCAAACGCAACCTAGATCAAACAATCACCACACAAGAAGACAAGAAGATTTACGTGGTTCGGCAAAGATGCCTACGTCCACGGGAAACCAATTTCCACTAGGTTCTCCTCCAATCTGTGAAACCACAGTCTTGGAATCTCAGCCACTCTCAGCCTCTCTGATTGACTCTCTAGGGTTACAGATTACATCATATATATAACCATTACATCCTTATCCCCCAAGAACTCTATCTCAAGAAAAAAGAAAGTCCTAACATATTAGAAAACTACTATTCCTAATATCATTAAGGAAACCACCCCAGATATAGAACCCAATCATGGTCTGGACCCACATGGCCAACAGTCGCTACCTTCATCTTCTCCTCCAAAGGCAAGCTCCCCGAATACGCCAGCACCAATTCAAGGTCCCCATCTCTTTCTTTCTTTTCTTTCTCTTTCTTCTTCTTCTTATGGATTTTGTGTAGAAGTTTTGGAGTTGAGCTGTTAAGAATATTTTGTAGCTTTTGTTTTCTACCTCTCTTTGAAACCCACGTTTCTTTAAAATAAACCATGTTATGTACTCAATTTGTATGCATTTTAATGCAACAAACAGAGTCTAGATTTAGGGATTGAATAAATGGGAGGGTGGGTGTACGTACGCTCTAGGTGTTGGTAGCCAATTGATATGAAGCAAACGAAATTGGCTGTCAGCACTCAGAAGATGAGTTTCTGTCAGCAATGGAAGTTACCCTCACCGAATTGCTCCTGATCTTCTCGTCTTCTTTCTTCTTTCATGGTAGAATCATGGAAAGCCGCTGAAAGGGGAAAAAAGATGAGAGGACCAGTCTCGTATCCCTTTGCGAATTGTGAGTTTGAAGGAAGAGGAACACATTATCCCAAGCAGAGGAGGAGTACGATGGAGAGGAGTTGGGAATGCAAACGAAGAGTAAACAAGAGGTGTATGCGGATTCGTGGAAAGATGAACAGACGAAAATGAAGACTGGGTAATAAAAAAGAAAAAAATGTGAGGAAGGGGAAAAGCTGAAAAGGAAAGCGGACTGGAGGAGTAGCCTTGCTGTGCTGTCATTGATGGTGACTTAATGGAGTGCCATTCATGAGAGAGTCAAAATGAATTCGATGGTCAAAATCAATTATAGATTGCCAATTGAATTCAATTGGCTTAAAGGGCCTGAGCTAATATATTAAAATATATTGAAGTATGAGATTTTTCTTGAAATATTATTGCAAAAAAATTAATGGAAACAAATTCATTATTTTTCATTATTAAAAGTTTATAAATGAGACTTTACTCAAAAGGAAAAGAAATCTATATTGGTACAACTTATGCGTTATAATTGAAAACTTGAATATTACCTATGTCCTTGGACTTTTAGTTATCATCTTTTATAAGCACGGGCCTCTATTCGCATCAAGATCTAAAATGATGATGAAAAAAATATTACCTATTTGAAGGAGCAAATGAAAAACATCTTCCAAAAAATCTAATAAATATTTCAATCAATGGAAAGAGATAGACATAGAAAATACTCATCATTCCCTACAAAATCTTAAAAGGAAGAAGATAAATCTCACCATAAACTTGCATTTCTTTTCATGTTTTCTTTATATATATATCTATATATGTATTTAATATCAATAAAGAAGAAAGAAAATAGTCATGAAAGAAAATAGTCATCTTCCAAAAACATAAAATTTAAGAAATTCTGGAAAAAAAATCACATACTATCATAATACTATGATAACATTGTGATATTGTGATTCATAATACTATGGTCAAGATCATTTGAGAAGGCAAAATCATTGAACAAATTGATGCTCATTTAAAAATTGAGATGTCATGACTCAAATAAATGTAAATTACAATAAAATGATAACATCGCTGTATTTGAGAATCTTACTCAAAATTTCATAGAGAGAGAGAGAACCCAGTCTGTGTTAAGTTTCAACAAACAATTCCTTGATTAGGAAAAGTTTAAAATATAAAATTTATGTATTCAACACAAATTATAAACAATTTTTCATTTAAACAGAGCATATAATAAAAAAATCAAATAGAAAAATATATTTCACTAAAAAGCCTTAGGTGTCTCCCTTCCACGGTTTGGATTGGCACCCTACAATTATTAACTGAAATATAACTTGCTTCATATGCATAAGTCACTCATATGTCATTAGAATTAGAAGAAATTAGAAGTTATAAAATCAACATAAACTAGATAATCTACCAAAAATTTCAAGAAAAATTCAATGTAAAAAAAAATTCATAGAAAATTAACAAACATTTGACTTATATAAAACTGATGTGGATATTGATCTACAAAGCATAACCAAAACAAACAGCATAGAAAATAAAAATAAAAAATGTGTGTATGCAAAAACCTTGCTAAAGAAATTAGAGAAACATAGGAAAAAAAGTAAGATCATAGATTCAATCAATATGGGAAAATTTTCAAGTTTATGTAAGTATACCTCTTTGTCCATGAGCAAAGTGATACTTCTCACCAAACAAGCAATGTCCCATCACAATGATATATTAACGGATCGGGTGTAAATTGAAACCTCATATTAAAAAATCCAAAAAAAATTCCTAAAATTTAGCTTGGCACGGAATAGTATTTGAATTGAAGAGTGACAGAGGATTGAATGGCCCACAATGAAACAGCATTAATTAGCTATCTTATCTCTTAACTTATTCAGAAGTAAAGTGGAGTAATTCCTACCAAATTGCTTGCCATTCTTGTATTGTAAAGTTGTTTCATTGAGAGATGGTTTCAATTGAGACGTTACATTATCTTATTTTAAAGTGTCATCTTATTTGAAATTTTTTTTTAAGGAGGAATAAACAGCACACCATGTGTCTCGTCATTTTGAACCATTAAAAAAAATAGAGAGTGCCACTCCATGCACCACCATTTCTACCTCAAAGTATATCAATATCAATTAATAGTAAAAATGCTGATATAACAAAAAATATGTGAATGAACGTTGTGCGATGGAGGATATTAAGTGAGTTAATTTTTCCTCTAAGGGACTTTGAGTTAATTTCTTTTAAGGCACTTAGAGGATTTGAGAGGTTTTGGGAGAGAATTGAGCACTCAATATTTAAGAGATTTTATTATATTAAATAATGTTTTAAGTATAGGAAGATAACTCTTAAGAGAATAATAATATATTCAAGGATCGGGTGTAAATTGAAACCTCATATAGAAAAGATCCAAAAAATATTTCCTAAAATTTAGCCAGGTACGGAATGGTCTTTGAGTTGAAGGGTAAAAGAGGATTAAATGGGCCACAATGAAATTGCATTAATTGTTGGAGTACCCATGTCCAAGGAACTCTTCAATTCATCCTAGCTCAAAGACTCAAGATCCTCAAAGTGCTCCTTAAAGGCTGGAACAGATCCACTTTCGGAGAGCTTAGATTAAAAATTCTGGAAGCTCAGTCTCAGGTTATCTCTTGTCAGCAATCCTTGGACGACTCTCCTTTCGAGCATCACCTTGTAGATCTCAACCTTGCAAAAGCCTCCCTTCCTAACTGGCTTAAGGCTGAAGAAACCCATTGGAAAGAAAAATCTAGAATCACATGGCTTCAAGAAGGAGAAAATAACACCCGTTTCTTTCACCTTTCTGCCAAAAGAAGAGGGAGAGTCAATCTAATAGGAAAAATCTCTATGGATGGAGAGACCATAGACGAGCCAATGGTTATTAAGCAAAAGGCAATTGAATTCTTCTCCAACCAATTTACAGCTTTCCAAGAGGCCCAAGCTGAGTACCTTTTTCAAGCTCAGGGCCCCATAGTGTTAGAAAATGATAATGCTCTCTTACCTTCAGTTCCATCTAATGAGGAAATCAAGAAGGTAGTCTTTTCCCTAAGCAAGGGTAGCTCCCTAGGTCTAGATGGCTTCAATGGCATCTTCTTCACATCAGCTTGCCCCATAATAGGCAAGGATGTCTATCTAGGAACTCAGCACTTCTTCCAAACTAGCCGCTTGTTGAGAGCTTCAAATGCCTACCTTTTGGCATTAATCCCCCAAAATTCCTCTCCCTAGTCTTTTGCAGGCCATCGCCCGATAAGCTTGCTCAACTTCTCATATAAGATCATCTCCAAAATTTTGGCAGCAGCACTTTCTATCATCCTCCCAAGTCTAATTTCCCCTAACCAAGCAGCCTTCATAAAAAAAGGGAGATCCATCCACCACCATGCCCTCTTGGCCCATGAGCTCCTCCAAAAACTAAACACCAAGGTTGGGGGTGGCGTTATTTGCATGAAACTAGACATTTCCAAGGCTTTTGACAAATTACAATGGTCCCTCCTCTTTAAATCCTTAAAATTCTTCAACTTCTCTGACATGTGGATTGCTTTGATATCAAAACTGATCACCACTTCCAAATGTTCAGTGCTTATTCATAGAACCCTTGTAGCTTCTTTGGCTCTTCTTGTGGTCTTCGTCATAGTGACCGTCTATCCCCTTACCTTTTCATTCTTGCAGAAGAAATTCTCAGCCTCAACCTTAACGCCCTCTAAAAAAAGGCAAAATTCAAGCAGTTTCCCTCTTCCGATCTATCTTTTCCTAAAAGCTCGGAAAAGAAGTATGCAGGCGGTCAAGAACCTTTTATCTAGTTACCAAAGAGCTGTAGGTCAAGCCTATAACCTCTCAAAAAGCTAGCTCTTCATTGGTAAAACCAATTCCTCCAATCTCTACTCAATATGCTCAATCCTGGCAATTCCACAAGCTTCTCTTCCTTCCTCCTATGTAGATATTCCTTTATTCATTGGTAGTCCTAAGCATAGACATTTCATGAAGCTACTTGAAGCCTTGAGATCAAAACTAGATGGATGGAAAATGAAAACCCTTTTCTTTCCTGGCCGACTTTTTCTTGTAAAGCATGTTTTAAGTAGCATCCACATACATATTTTAGTAGCCATCCCCATCCTAGTCAAAACTTGCCAACAAATGGAAAGATTAATGAGAAACTTTCTTTGGTCTTCAAATTCCACCCAAACCAAAAAAAACTTTGTTAGATGGGAGAATTTGTGCCTTCTAGAAAAGAAGGCAGCCTAGGAATCTAAAAAGTGGCTGAATCAATTGAAGCTTTTATGCTCAAGCTAGGCTGGCAAGCAACGACATCTTCCTCTGTATGGGCTTCTTGGTTCAAAAGGAGATACTTCAATAGCTCCTCTATTTGACACCCTAGCATCCACCTTGCAGGATCAAGTATTTGGAGGAAACTTAGATCCTTGCCTGAGATCCTCCATTCAAGAAGCAGATGCACTGTTGGGGTTGGGAATTCTATCAACATTTGGCATGACAAGTGGCTAGACCTTTCCCCTATTGCCCCGAGGCTTCCTAATCTCTATCTACCCCATGCTAATAAAGTTTCAGCTATTATCAGAGAGAGATCTTGGATCTTCCTAGGCCACCTTCCCATGGTTATTCTCCACATCCTAAGGCAAGCAAAATCTATGAACTTGGAAATAGCTCCCTCCAAAGATGAGCTCAGATGAGAAGGTAATCCCTCAGGTTCCCTTTCTTTGAAAGTTGCTTGGGAGCAAATCAGGTTAAAAGATCCAGAGGTCCCTTGGACTCCTGATTGATGGCCCCAAGTGTAAGGCCTCAATTATAGTTTTACTCGGTGAGTCAGGATCATATACGTAAAGAGCTATATATCCCACAACCTATCCTATTGAAAAACTAGTACTATCCTAATAAGATCTATTCAAAATAATGTCTTACTAAACTAAAAATTAAGTTAAAATTACAATCTCAAATCTAAAATTAAAATTAAAAATTAGAAATAAAGCCAAATCTAAAATTCCTAATCTAAAAAATAACCTAAACTAGTAAACTTCAAAACTATAAAATTCATCAAACTACTAATTGGAGAAAAATAAACAAACCATGCATTAAACTGAAAATCAGAAATAAATCATTGAAGATAAATGAAAAAAATAAAATAAAAAGAATTATAGTCGCTTTTATTATGGGAAATTAGAACATCACATTGGCGAAATTAATAAAATAACACAAAAACACCGCACCAAGTGCATACTATCATCACACACAAACACACGATGCCAGTCCAACACCAAACACCTTGACCTCACGAATTGCGTCTTTTAAATTAAAATGGACCAATACAACCAATAATCCCCTAAAACAATTAAAACTAAAAATGGAAACTATCCTTACCCCAGATCAAGACATCAACAAAGAGACGGCACCTTGTGCCCAATCCGCGATCTATTTTTCATGCTTCACACCACGGGAGGATAATTGGACAAGAGAATGATGATGAAATGGAATGGATGGAGTGGATGGGACCTAAGAGGGTTGCCTTAACTCCTATGGAGATGGAGGAGAAATGGAGAGAGAGAGAGAGAGAGAGAGAGAGAGAGAGAGCTTGTGGTGTGTTGGACAGCTCCCCTCTTGAATCCCTTTTATATTGTTTGGTCTTCTTCTTTGGCCAATGGTTAGCAAATATATAGTAAGTTGAAAGAATCTTGATACCTTTTCTTATGCAAATTTCTCTCCACACCCACTTTTTAAAATCAAAACAAGACTTCAATTTTCTGCAATCCCGCCCAAAAATATACAGCAAACTTTCCAAGGTTATAACTTTATCGTTTTAACTCCGATTGGTACAATCATGGGTTGCATGGATATATACTCGAAAAGAGCTTTTCACTCAATGTGAGAGTTATGACTGTTTTAATCTATGCTGTCCAAATAAGAACGGGGTTGACTATTCATTTTTTATCTTTTCTTCTTTGATTTTCCTTTTCTTGAATTTTCTCTACCATGGCTTTTCTTTCTTCATTCCATTTTGAGTCCTGAAATCCAAATTTAGATTCATGCAACAATTGAAAAGTTGGACACTTGTCTTCAATTTTTCCTAGACACAAAAGCAACTTTTAATTAAAATGAAAATTTTGACCAAAAGTCACGAACACACTAATGTGGGCCCAATTCACATAGAATGGTAACCTTAAACTACATCATTGCTCATGATTTAACTAATGATGATGAAAAATTATATCATAAAAATAAGATTTTGAAAAACCTTCTAAAAGTAGAAATCCAAAATTAGAAAGTTTCATAATTTTATGAAAAAATTATGATTTTTAAATGAATTTTGTATGAAAACCGTATAATAATGCTGAAATCCAAAAACACATGATTTATATTAAATGAAGAGATTTTTTATGCATAAGTCCTTAAAATTATATAGAATGTACATGAAATGATGCAGTTTTAAGGATTTATCACGCTTCTAAGCAATGTTTTGCTAGTCCCGAGCAAAATATGTGATCTAGAGTGGAAAACTAAATTAAACTAACCTAAATGATAAAAATGGAATACAAAAAACAAAAAGAAAATGGCACTTTCATTGGCATTCTCGACTACATTTAGAGTATGCAGCAAGCCCTTAAAACCTTAGGTTCCTCTAAGTGGATGAGCTATACCTCATGTGCGTTTGCAGTGAATATACTTACAAAATTTTTCTTTTTCTTTATTTTTCATTTTTTTGAAATAAATTAAAAACAAAGGTAAAAGAAATTCTCAAAAAGAAAATCCAATCAGATCAGATATTTTTGAGATATGGAATAATTAAAATCCCAGACTTTTCAAAGTCCAATTCATAATTCTATTTCAAATTCAAACCAAACTTGCATGCAAAGTAAAAAATGTGTACATCAAAAACTTGTTTCAAACATTCCACAATAATGCTGCAAAAATAGAACTTTTCCTTCAAATAGTCCGATCCCCCAAATTTAACAAAAATAAATTTCCTATCAAAGCTACTAAGATGGCTACCACACTACTGTTACTTCTATGGGCCTCTTTTCTCCCACTCTCTTTTTTTTACTCAAGGATTTACGTGTTCGTATGATATAAGGAAAGTTAGGATCTAGGGAGCAAACCTAGTCCTTGTTCATCCCTGCACATACTCCCTTACAAAATCTTATGGATGCTCTTTACTCATCACTTTTTCCAACATAGAAATTCCTAAGTTCATATGATATAAGAAGAGTTGGGATCTAGGGAGCAAACCTAATCCTTATGCATTTTTGCGCATATCCCTTGAAAATTTCTATGCACACTCGTTGAGCTATAATTCACCATCATCCCTTTTTTTTAACAAATCATTTTGTGACTATGCAATGTCTAGGTCCCTTAAGATTTCTAATTAACCCATGTAACAAGCATTAGGCCAATGACTCACAAACCAGATGGCTTTAAGGCACCAGATATGAAAACAACCCTATGGGCTTACTAGCTTGAGTTTAAAAGACTACAAACCCAAACTAGTTACAAACTATTTTTTTTCTTCTCTATGTTTTTAAATGAACTATTATAAAATTGAAAGTAAATACTAGGTGGCCTTACTCATTTTGCTTGAATTAATTCATTTTGGTTCTATTTTATACAATCCACCATAAATGAACTAGGAAACAAAAATATTTTACAAACTGAATCTTAGGTTCTCATCGTATTCTGTTAAAGATTTCCAAAAATATAATTAAAGTTTCCTAACCAAAATGTCGAAAAAATGTATATGTATGTATATGTGAGAAACAAGTTTTGCTAATTTTCTGATGGGTTTCCTCCTTTAAAAACAACGAACTTTCTTTTCACTTTCTTCCAAAATTTTTAAAATTTTTAGATTTCTATATATCTTCAAATTGCTTTAATTCTTTTAAAAACTTTCTTTTCCAAAATTGAAAAATGTGATCGCAAGAATTCCTAAAACCAAAAACAAAAATTCTAAGAATTCAAAAATTTCCTAAAAAAAGAAATAAAACAAAAAAGCGAAAATTTTTATCTAAAAGTGGACAAGTGTGCTTATTCTCACCCCCCAACCTAAGATGAACATCGTCCTCAATGTTATGCATGAAATGTAACATATAAATGAAAAAGATAACATGAAGAAATAAATTAATGGAGGTTAAGGTGGAAGAAGTACTTGTGTGTATAGCTATTCCGCGCCTTGTCCATGGTAAAAAAAACAAGAAGAAAAGAAAAATCTACACTATAAAAAAGAAGAAGGAAAAAAAATTATCTATACTATTGGATCCAAAACTTGAAATCCACCTAGATCCTAAACAAAATTTTCCTCTACATATATTGTAAGGTCCCAATCCCAACTAACCTTGATTTATGTTAACTAATCTTATTTTTACTAATTAAAAACTTTTTTAGGTTAAATTAACTCAAACCCTTTGGGCTTGGGTCATGGATAGGTAGTTGGGTCAGGTTCGGACTTTACCTAGGTAGTAAGAGCCTTCTTGTAATTTCGAGTTCTTGCATCATATTGACACCTCATTAGTTGCATCTTGTGTAATTCTTCGTGTAAACCATCTTTCATGTTGGATCCAACTTAATTCAGATTCCTCTTAGCTCAATTGAGGTCCATTGACCTAAACTGTAATTCTTTCAAAGATGTTGGACTTGCATGTAAAAACTCTAAGAAAATTAAATTAAAAAGGAGAACCCAATGTTCACCTTCATTTTTCTTCTTTTGAATTGCTGGAGCTGCTTTTTTTCTTCTTTCTTCTTCATCTCCACCTCAATTTAGAGCTGGAAACAAGGTCTTGAAGCCTTGTATGCAGGAGGGATAGCCTCCATTCATCTTATTCTTTGTCCTTTTGATAAGTTCTTAAAACTGCATATTTTCATACCTCTTTTGGACCATTTTAAGGACTTATTAACTTAAAAGAGCCTCATTTAGTGTGATATAGTGGTTTCAAGCATTTTAAATTCATTTTAGTAATTCTCTGCATAATCTGTTTAAAAATCATACTTGTTGCATACATTCATGAAACCTGTCATTTTTGGAAAGTTTTTTGAAAATAATTTTTCTCATTATTTCAATTGAATTTTCATCATCGTTAGTTCATTCATATAAAATTATGAAGAATGATGTACATTTTTATTATCATTTCATGAGATATACGCCCACATTCATGCATCTGTGATGTTAGGAGTAAAATTGTCTTTTCACATGAATTCACATTTGTTTTGTAGGAAATTCATTATATGGGTCCCATTTATAAAGAATTGAGGCAAGGAATTGATTTTCAAGAGAAAGGAGAGAATAATTGAAATGAAAAGGAAATTGGAAGAAAATTGCAAAAAATTGGCTTCATGGTCCCACACACACATGCACATGTGTGGTGTACACTTGTAAAACATCCAAGATGGGGTCCATTTATTTGTTGCACATTTTCAAGAGACTTTGAAGAGAATTTGAGAATATCTCATCAAGGATGGATAAGGAAAGCCACATAGGAGTTCTTTTTGGATAAGAAAAGGATTTAATTGAAAAAAAATAAAAATAATATGTAACCAAGCATTTCATGTCCAAAAGAGGATTTAATTCAGATTTGGCTGAAAAAGAAAAGGAAAAAAAATCAAAAGGGTTATCTTCAAAGACCTCTTCGAGTTTGGGGCCAACAAGGAGAACTTTCCAAAAAAGGAAAGTTGACAATGCAAAGAGATAAAAGGGGAAGTTCTACACCTTATGTGGGCCAAGTTTGATTCTAAGGGAGGATTCTTATCCCTGCTTCAAATCTTCAAAGATCTCAATTGAAGGTGGCACATACAAGAAAGGAAAGAAGCATCCATGAGGGACTTCCAAACAAAGCAAGCAAGGAAAGAAAAGAAAAAAAATAGAAAAAAAATCCAAAAGATATGTCACACCCAAGCCATTGTTTGGGACCCTTTTTCTTTCTTTTTTTTTATTATTTTTAAGATTTCAAAGTTTGAAAAGGAGTAAGACTTAAAAAGGTATAAATAGGGCACCCCTCTCCCATATTCTTCATAGAAGAATTGCCCACCTCCCACCTCTAGAATTTCCACACCCCACCTCTCCCTTTCTTGTTGTCTTCATCTTAAGTTATCAAGGAGGCTTAGCCCTAAAGCCACACCACCAACGTTGAAGATCAACTAGAAGGAGAAATTCTTTTCCATCCAAGTATGTATAATCTTTTATTTTAATTTTTTTCATCTTATGTAACGGATTGTCATACTAGTTCAATAATATTCATCTTATTATTCTTCTTATTCTTATGGTTATATGATTGCTTGATTTTTGTTTTTCTTGTTTAGATTGATGACCCAAATAGGGAGCATACTTTAAGAAATTATTAGGCCTAGATTAAGAGAGAATTTTGAGTGAATATACCGCCTTTGACTTCCGTTGCTTACCGCCTTTGACTTCAATTGTTTTACTACCTTTGACTTCCTGCGATTTTAATTTCTTTTATTGCACTTTTGAATCTTAAAATTCTGCACTTTTAAATTTCTGCACCTTTATTTGAATTTTTTCACTTTTTATTTTAATTTCTGCACACTTTATGTTATTGCACAATTTTTTTTTGTTTACTATTGTAGTTTAAATTCGATTTATGCATATTTCAAGTTTTAGAATCGTGTTTAACGGTGTCTATCATAGAACTTCAGAAATCAGATTTCACATCTGAAATTTATGTGTTTTAAAGTCATGAAATCAGATTTGAATTACACTTGAAAATAGTCCAGAATTTTGTAGAAAAACAATCCTAATCAGGTTCATTTTGGATGAATTTTCTTGGACTGTTTTGACATGTTTTTAACAGCTGAATGCCTATGTTTATAGCAGTTTCTAAACTTAAAATCATACTTGGAATACCCTTTAAAACAGTCAAGAGAAATCAGTCCTAAAACTATTAAGAAAGCTGGCGTCTATCCAAGTGATTGTGTGACATATTTGTGAAGTGTATAAATTTCTTTTAGAAACTGATTTCTATATTAAGTTGAATAAGTTTTCAGATCTGAAATAAGTCTTTCAAACTGAATTCTGTGTGTTTGTTAACAGCCCAAATCTGTTTTTCAATAGTAAAAAAATCTAATTAGAATTGAGTTCAATTTGGACAATTTGTACATGAATATATGTGGACTGTTTTGAGAATTGTTGGAACCATTATCAAAACTGATTTTATGTGTTTAATTGATAATTTTCAGATCTGAAATTGAACTAAAACAACAAGAAGAAACTGATTTTTTTATTTTTATTTTTGGCAACCTTCTAGTTCATGCATCATACATCACATGTACGACTTCACCATGTTAGAAATAGACTACATGATCATGCATTGAGTCCATCGTTTTTCTTCATCATTCTTACATCTTGTTTATTTTAGGAAATTGAGTTTTCAGATTTGTATTTATTTTTTTTAGTTTATCATGTTGGAGTAAATTCATTCATAAAAAAGAAAAAGTTGTGTGTAGTTGTATTGTAGTTGTTTGTACAATTGTATTGAATATTGTTGTTTTAGAAATTTGTTTAACATTAGGAGATTATTAATTTGATTTTTTTTCCATCTAGAGTTTCATCTAAACTTTAATTTCTTTCTTGAATAGGATTTAAAAATCTTTTGTTTTTTTTAGAAAGTATAGATTTTTAACCTAACATAATTTCTAACTTAGGAAAGTTGTATTTTCTTTCTAACTTATTTGTTTCTAACTTTGTTTAGTTTTATTTTTAGTAAGTTGCTAATTTTAGATTTAGTTTTATTGGAAGTTCTAACTTGTATTTTGTTTTGCAGTAAATTTAATTTTATTTTTAGGAATTTTTAGATTTAGGATTTATTTTCTTTATTTGAATTGTGATTGTAATTATTTTTTTAGGAATGTATGTATTTGTTAGATTTTAATTAGGATAGTTTTAGAATTTTATTTAGGCAGGTGACAAGTTGGAAATATTTTAAACATTGCTCCCTGTGGATTCGACCCCGTACGTACGGAGATATTACTATATCATAGCTCTACACTTGGAGTTGACGAACACCTTTGTGCATCTCTCTCTTTGGAACCACCTTCTTCTCCAAGCTACAGCTCCTTAAGGTGAAAACTCTACTTCCATTTCACTTCTTTGGGCTTAATAGAGTCAAGAAGACTCAATTATACAACATGCATGCATTCTACATTAGATTCACCATTTGCATTCTTTCATGTAGAGAACTCATCTTCTTATTAAGGCTTTCCCTAACTACACACTAAGGAGAAGTTGGTAGGGTCAAGCACTGTGTAAAAGGCAAGTATTAAAGTATATATAACACTGCATGTATGTCTAAATCGTTGATTCATGAACTGAACCCTCTAATTTCAAGTTACAGCTCTTTCCTCTTTGATTTAAGTATATACATGTTGAATTAAATGAGTTAGAGTATGATTATGTAATGTGGGTGATATGTGAACTTTGTAAAAAAATCCATAGTGGTATCTAGAGGCAATAGGAAGCTCGTTGTAACCTTAAACTAAGAGTTCTGTATTGAACTCTAGCTCGAGAGTTATTTCCAAAATTTCTGAAGCTTACGGCAAAGCTATAGCTAAGCCATAAGTCTTTATGGCTTAGAATCCAAAAAGCACAAAAACTCATTTTAAACTACGTCTAAACCACGGCTAAGCTGTAGCTATCCCGTGACCAAGCCATAAGTCATTTTATGGCGAGCTTTTCCGAGGGTCTAAAATCCTACTTTCTTTTTACTGCTCACCCATGACTAAGCCGTGGATTATACTACTACTAAGCTGTATCCCAAGAGTAGCGTAGCTATAGGCTTAGCACAGTTAAGCCGTAGGCTAATATATGGTTAAGCCATAAATGCATATGAACTTGAAGGAATAACTAAGTTACTTGACTAAGCCGTAGGATATGTATGGCTAAGCCATAAGAACACTATAAACTTAGGATATTAGGGATTTCAAATGACTTTGTAGGACTTTAGATATGGCACCTTTTCCACAATTAATTAAGCCCAATGGTGATCAATGATAAGGGAGACGAGTGTAGAGCCGTCACTTATCCCCTTCGATTTTCTGGATGAATTCCCAATGTTACGTCACGGGTGTTGGCATAAGAAGAGGTGTCCTTACATACATAATGTAATGCTAAGATTTGGTAGCACAATGATACCGGACGTTTTATGAATACATCGTATTGAATGCCCGGAGGATCATGGATTATCTAGCATAGGGTTGGCTAATAAATTCCCTTGATACCTTCTTGATTTAAATGTATTCATATTGTACAAAACCTTGCCCTCAACATGATCTAGTCATGTACCCATTCTTCATGGTGAATCTTACGATGAATCGAGCCTGAGCTTCTACTGAGTGCGTGCCTATTAGCCAAAATGGGTGTAGCTAAGGATGAGAGGGTTTGAGCTCTCAAGCTCATTTAAGTATGCATTGTTTAATTATCAATTACCTTGCTAATTCCAATTTCTATGACTGCATATAATCTCAAGACCAAATCTCCCTTATGTATGATATGATAAGTATAACTGATATATATGAATATGAAACGATCACTATGATTGATCATAAGTATGAAAGATATGAATTCCAGTCAATCTTGATACGTTGAGTCGGTACCACTTAGCTTCTTCCCTTATTAGGTTTGACAGGACCAATTTGGGTATTCTCTATGTTCCTACTGCAGCAATTTACGGAGGAGTTGTCGGCGCTCCTCGGGAAGCTAGCCTGATCCCCTAGCGTAATTCTCATATGTATATTCACGCTCTCTTTAGATGATACTCTTTCTTTTGGGAGAATATAGCCTCGTGGATGCCAATTAGTATGTATGAATCCTGTTTATGATTCTCTACTCATGTTTACTCATGCACAGCATGCCTTGTTTACGATTATTGCCTTCTTTTAATCTATATATTCTTTAATTCATTTGATATAGCATAATAGTCTTATGTATCTTTATATTTGCTTAACCTCGTGTTAACAGTGGTACCCTTGGTGTTACAGGTACAGAATCAAATCTAAACATGACTGTCAATGCGCTTCTAAAGGGTGCCCCAGTGATAGCTCGGGGTATAGAAGAATGGAAAGAAGATCACATTTTCTACTAGTCGTTTTACGAAAAGCATCGAAAAGGGGTTGTTCACTTGGTTGCTAGGATTAGCCTTGTTGGGATTAGTTTTGTATAACTGAACATGGTTAAGTGAATTGTGGATCGTTTGTGGTTTATGTGTTTGAGAATGTTTAAGTAAAAGACTTCAAGTTTATTTACGATTGTATAATGTTTCTTCCATGCATTGCTTATGATCATTACAGGTGTATTTCATAGGTTTCCGCTTTATATTTGAAATTAAATCTATATGTTGGTGGATTTTCCTCACACATTCCTATAGAATCTCCCTTGTAGTGATTCGTGCGTATTTTCACATGACACGGATTACTATGGGTTATGTATTCACACACTAGGGGCCCATTCTAATCCCCAATTCCTGGGATCAAGGTGTGACATATTTCACAATGAGCATATGAAAAGATGGTATCTTTAAACTATGCAATTCAATGAACATGAGGACCGAATGTTCCTTGTGAATGTACGTAGCAATGACCACCATGAAAAACTCTTCCTCTTTTAAGAATGGGTCTTCAACTTTCATATGAGGAGCAAACATTACAAAAAGGGGTAATACATGGTCCTCTTGTGCCTATAACTCTTGTATTTTACCAAATTCCTTTGGCACAAGCATTAAACTCTCCATAGCAACATCATGATTGGAAGGTGCAACCAATGCCAACTGTGATTCCAAAACATCTAACTTGGGGTTATGATCATGGCCATGTTTCTCTAAGTCTAAGAATTAATCCATGCAAATTTCTTCTTTCACTTTCCACAATTCTAACAACTTTAGAATTGGATGTGCAATTTCTCGAAGAATGGGATCATGTAATTGCACACCAATTGTCACATCATTTTCCACAAATTCCAAAGTCTTAGATTCTAAAACCTAAAAAATTAGATTCTCCTTCCAATTTTGATTTTTCTCGAAAGGCTCATGGGATCTATTTACAGTGTCATTAATCATGGGAACCTAAAATTCTTGAAAACGCGCAATGCTAGATTCCTCAAAAGAATTGGATTCATAAAAGGTATCATCTTGAAGTGGCTCATCATCCTCATTAAGGAAGTTTGGTTTCTTCTTGTTGCTTTAGCTCAATCTTTGAGGGAAAGGGGCTATGGGCTTATGTATGTCAAAGTCAAAATCATCATCCATCATACCACTATAAATTTGCTCATCATCACCCTTTGATTTCAATTGTGTGTTTGTGTGTTCCATTGATGAATGATATTCATTGTATGTTAAATCACTTTGTAGAATGTCTGTGTCACTTTTAAGGGTTATAGCTCGTTGCTCATGAAGTGCAACTTGAGAGGTACATTCTTTTACTAAAGATCTTATTTCATCTTTTAAAGCATTCATAGTTAATTGATGGATTTGATTTATACATCTTCGAATGGAGTCAGGGAGTATGTCCTCCAAAAATTTCCCCGAGAGTAATGGTGGTGATTCATATGACTGTTTAGGCAAAGGGAGTTTATTGGGGGCATATGACCATGGGGATATTGTGGGTGCATAGGAATCCTTCTAGAAAGAACATCCGTATGAACCCCCTGAGTAGAATCTTGAGGCATGTAAGCATTTTATGCATCCGGCCCGTTATAGCAATTGTAATTGGAATGATTTTTCCAACTTGGACTATACATATTACTCATTTCGCTCGAATAAGGCCATTGATTTAATTCCTTCCTTTGTTTTTGCAACACATTTTTGCAACACCTCTAAGAGAAATTCTAATCTTGAATGTTAATTCACAGAGGTTTGGGTGTCACTTTGACAGCCTCCCCACCCATCCATATTGGAAAGATTGAACGATTGTGTGGGGTATGACTAATTATGTGGGGCCCTCATTGGTTGATCACTTATTCTATTGGTATCCTCATTTGTTGGCTCCTTGCTATAATTATATCCATAGTGATTTTCCCATTTTGGACCATACGTGGTGCCTATTTCATTGGAACAAGTCCTTTGATATACATTTGCTTTTTCAGCTTGTTCGCACAACACCCCCAATATGAAATATTGCCCAACATCATTAGAGGATGAAGATTTGGTGTTACTTTGGTCACTTCCCCACACATCTATATTGGAATGATTGAACATTGGTGTGGGGTACAGGTAGCACGTAAAGACTTCATGGGAATTTCACTACAGGATGATGATTTGGTAATGCGTTGATCACCTCGCCACGCAACCATATAAGAAGTAAATGTCGGTGTGGGGCATAGGTAATCACTTGAAGATTTAGCCATGTTAGTGGAAGAACTTTTGCAATTGATGGATGCCTCTTGACTGCAGAGTCCCACTGATTCATCATATGGGTGTCTAGAGGGGAGGATGGCCAATTTTTGAGAGTTTCTTTTTTTTTTTTTGGTATATGAAGAAACTAAAAAAGCTTCTAAGAACAAGAGAGGTTTCCTAAAAATTGATTCCTAAATTTAAAAACAACCAAAAGAAACAAGTTTCCAATGAAAGTTCTAATTTTTTTTTTTTTTGCAAGTTTTTTGGCCAAAAAGCCAAATTTGAAAGGTTTCTTTTTTTTTTTACTTAACTTTTAAGGAGTGCTTTAGAATTTTTTTGGAAACTTGAACGACCTAAAAAGTGATTAAAAATAGAAAGAAACTAATTTTAGTTGGCCCTAAACAGCGAGAAAAAGAAACAACCTAAACTAGCTGACAATAGAACTAGTTTAATGGTAACTTTCCAAAATAAATGTGATTTTTGAAAAGTCAAATCAGAAAAATAATTTTTCAGATCAAAAAATACCCAATTTTTATCAAAAATCAGAGATGAATACTCCTTTTTTTAAATGTTTTAGGGCTAGTTTAAACATTCTATGCATGCTACCATTAAATCTAGAATGATGCTCAAAATAGTAACCACACCCACGAAAGCAATAAATAAGGAAAGTTGGGAAAATTACCTTGGCGATGAAAGCTCCCCAGCAACTGCACCAAAAAATTGATCAATGGGCCCAAATATAAGGCCTCAATTATAGTTTTACCCGGTGAGTCAGGATCGTATCCACAGGGAGCTACATATCTCACAACCTATCTTATTGAAAAACTAGTACTATCCTAATAAAATCTACTCAAAATAATGTCCTACTAAACTAAAAATTAAATTAAAATTACAATTTCAAATCTGAAATTAAAATTTTAAATAAAAAATAAAACCTAATCTAAAATTCCTAATATAAAAAATTACCTAAACTACTAAATTGCATAACCATAAAATTCATCAACCACTAATTGTAGTAAAATAAACAAACCATGTATTGAACTAAAAATCAAAAATAAATCATTCAAAGATAAATGATAAAAAATAAAATAAAAAGAACTCTAGTGTCTTTGATTATGGGAAATTAGAACATCATATTGGCAGAATTAATAAAAGACCACAAAACACTACAACAATTCTGGGATTTGGCGAAGAAATGTTTCGTCGCTGAAAAATATTTTTTCGTTGCAAATTACTTATGATTCGTCGCCCGTTTCATCAATGTTGTCCTATCTCTAAATGCATTTGGCAACAAAATCTAGTTCCGTCGCCGTAACATCGCAATTCGCGATGTCATTTTTGTCACCAAATATGCCAAAATTTCATCGCTTTATATTATATTTCATCGTAAAAGACACACAGGAGAAAGCTAAAAAACCTTTTAGCAACAAAATAATTTTGTCGCGAAAGGATAAAGCTAAAAAACCTTTTAGCAACAAAATAATTTTGTCGTGAAAGGATAAAGCCTTTGGTGACGAAATTATTTTGTCGCTTAAGTATTTTAAAAAAGATGAAAATACATTTGATGATGAAATGGAATTTTTTTAAAAAATACATATTTTTCTACCCTCTCACCTCTTTTTCCCCTCTCTCTTTTTCGCCCTCCCCCTCTTTGTCTTCTCCCCCCTCCCCTCCCCTCTCTCTCCCTTTATTTTTTTCTTCCTCCCCCTCTAATTTCTCTCTCCCCTCTCCCTCCATCTCCCTCTCTTTTTTCCTCCCTCCCCCTCCTTTCCTCTCTCCCTCCATCTCGCTCCCTCTATTCCTCCCTCCCGCCCCCTCTGTCTCTCCCCATCTCTATTATCTCTATCTCTCTCTCCTTACCTTTCCCTCCCTCCTTCCCCATCTCTATTCTCTCTATCTCCTTCCCTCTCCCGACCTCTATTTCTTTCCTTTCCTCTCCCTCCCTCCCCGTCTCTCCCTCCCTATCTCTATTCTCTCCCTATCTCTTTCCCTCTCCCTACCTCTCTTTCCCCTTTCCTCTCCCTTCCTCCCCCTATCTCCGTCCCCACATCTCTATTCCCTCTTTCTTTCTCCTTCCCTCTCCTTACCACTCTCTCCCCTTCCCTCCCCCCTCTCCGTCTCCCCCTTCCCTCTCCCTACCTCCCTGTTTCCCTCCCTGGCCCTTCCTTCCATCTCCTTCTTTCTTCTTCCTTCCCCCTCTCTATTCTCTCTCCCCTCTCCCAAGGCTTCCATTTTATAAAATTTGCTTTACTTTCGTGATGAAAATTTTTTTTTTCACCAAACATTTCCTTAGCACTTTTCGTGGGAGTAATGGCGCCCTTTTTTTTAATATTTTTAGAATTGGCTATGAAATTTCAATTTCGCTACTAATAGTACACCTTTGGTGACGAAATTCACGTTTTCGCCGCCAAATATGAAAAAACAAACAAAGTAGGCGCCAAAAATGGCACCATTTATTTTTTTTGGAATTTTCAGAATTGGCGATGAAAATTCAAAATTTCATCGCTAAAAGTATACTATTAGCGATGAAATTGAAATTTCGTCGCCAAAGGTATACTATTAGCGACAAAATTGGAATTTCACTGCCAAAGGTAGCGACGAAATTAGTGCCGTCACCGAAGGTCCACTATTAGCGACGAAAATTAAAATTTGTTGCTAATAGTATATTTTCAGCAATGAAATATTTTTCTGTCGCCTAATGTCATGTATTTTTCTATAATTAGCAATGAAATCAGAATGTCGTCATAAATTCAATAGTTATCAACGACAAAAATAGATGTTTATCGCTAAAAGTATGCCCTTTGGCAACAAAATACTATTTCGTCATTGATTCTGGATCAACAACAACGAAATATTGATTTGTTGCCAAATTTCGTCGCGAATAATTTGTTTTCTTGTAGTGAAACACGATATCAAGTGCGTACTATCACCACACATACACACGATCCCGGTCCAAGGCGGGACACCTTGACCTCACTAATTGCACCTTTTAAATTAAAACAAACAAATACAACCAATAATTCCCAAAGACAATTAAAACTAAAAAAAGAAACTATCCTTACCCTAGATCTAGACATCAAGAAAGAGAAGAAACTTTGTGCACAAACCCGATTTATTCTTCATGCTTCACACCACAGGAGGACAGTTGGATAAGAGAATAATGATGGAATGGAATGGATGGGGTGGATGGGACCTAAGACAGCTGGGCTAACCCATCTGGGCGTGGAGGAGAGATGGAGAGAGAGAGAGCTTATGGTGTGTTGGACAACGCCCCCCTTGAATCCGTTTTATAATGTTGGGTCTCCTTTTTTGGCCAAAAGTTAACAAATATATAGTAAGTAGAAAGATTCTTGATTCCTTTTATGCAAATTTCTCTTAAACTTTCTAAAATCAAAATAAGACTTCAATTTTATGCAATCTCGCCTAAAAATATACAGCCAACTTCCCGAAGTTACAACTTTGTCGTTTTAGCTCCGATTGGTGTAATCTTGGGTTTCATGGATATCTACTTGAAAAGAACTTTCCAACGGTACATCGATTCCCCCGATTTGAAACTTAGTTTGAGAGTTATGAATGTTTTAATCTATGTTGTCCAAATAAAAATAGGATTGACTTTCCATTTTTTAGATCTTATTATTTGATTTTCCTTTTCTTGAATTTTCTCTACTGTGGCTTTTCTTTCTTCAGTCCAATTTGAGTTCCTGAAATCCAAATTTAGATTCATGCAACAATTAAAAAGTGGGACCCTTGTTTTCAATTTTCCCTAGACACAAAGGCAACTTCTAATTGAAATGACAATTTTGACTAAAAATCACGAATGCACTAATGTGGGCCCAATTCACATAAAATGGTAACCTTAAAGTACATAATTGCTCATGATTTAACTAATGATGATGAAAAGTGATATCATAAAAATAAGTTTTTGAAAAATCTTCTAAAAGTTGAAATCCAATAAATGGAAAGTTTCATGATTTTATGAAAAATTTGTGATTTTTGAATGAATTTTGCATGAAAACCATATAATGATGCTCAAATTCATAAACACATGATTTCTAACTAAATGAAGAGATTTTTAATGCATAAGTCCTTAAAATTTTGTAGAATGTGCATCAAGTCATGCATTTTTAACGTTTTATCAGCTCCTCTAGTGTCGAACATGTACGTTCATAAAAGGCTCTCTTGCTTTAGCTGGCGACTTTTACATAGGGAGACTCCCACACAAGCTTGGGCTCAAACGGTGGGCACTCACTTAGCCCTCAATGCATTCTTTTATGTCCAACCCTAAAACAAACAATCATCTTTTTTTCAGTTGTTCTTATGCAGTCCACATCTAGGAATGGATTTTGGAAACCTTCCGTTGTCCTCAACCTCTATCTCATTTAGCTGGCATCTATTGGCATGCCCTCTCCTCAGGCAGAGAGGAGACTGGAAGAAAATTCATTGCTTCAAATTTCTTCCACCTCATCTCTTCTATTTGGTTCAAGCACAATGAAGCTACTTTCAACAACATGCTTCTCGCTGCTCAAAGACTCAAAATCCAAATTATCCAGCATATTCTTGAGTATCTTGGCTATACCGCTTCTACATATACTGAAGAAAGCATTTCCCACTAATCGAGGCCTTAAACAAACTATAGGCAAACTATTTATGTACTTAGCTTCTCTCTTGTTTACTCTTTTTGGTTTTATTCTTCTGGCTAGCTTGAGCATGTACATTTCTTATAAGCTCTTTGGGGTCTTTTGCCCATGTTTCTCTTCCTTTTAATATTATTTACCTCATAGCAAAAAAAAAAAAAAAAAGAAAATGGCTTTAATTAGCTATCTTATCTCTTAAAGCTATTTAGAAGTAAAGTGGGATTAATTCTTACCATGTATTGTATTGTAGATGAAGTTATTTCATATAGAGATGGTGTCAATTGAGATGTTACATTATCTTGTTTTAAAGTGTCATCTTATTTAATATTTTCTTTTAAGGAGAAATAAGTCGCATATATGTAAATTGAAAACCATTGAACTAAAGAGTATTTACTATAACCAAATGGTCAAAATCATTTGAGAAGTTAAAATCAATTGAACAAATCGAGGCTGATTTCTCAAATGAAATCGGTCTCTTTCATATATAATAATTGGTCCTAGTTTGTCTCGTCTCTTATCATTATTCACTGACTAATTTAGTAATAATAAACTTATGCTATATAGACCTTTTTATGTTAAGCTGTTCAAAAATAAATCTTCTCTTATACGGTTTCCTTTCAAATTTCACTCTAATAAGAATTAGTTCGCCCGATATCATGTAAATCACTCTATCATCCTGACCATAGTGAAATTTGGCCAAAACTACTAAAGAAGACGAAATTTATTATGAGTTGTTTAAAATTTTACTTAAAAGCCTCTTATTTTTGGAATTATTGCCTCAAGTATCAGTTTGAGAGTTGTAATTATCTCAAATAAAATTATAGTGAAGCATGTAACACATGGGAGATAATGCATTAAAAGTCAAGCATTGAAAACAATTACTGTAGGAAGGATATATTGTGATGGTCTCTTATCATAAATACTCCTTTAAAGATTACCATTTCACATGAAACCTATTGGCCAAGTTGGAACAGACCAAGTTTGTTCAGGCTTATGGGTATTTTGGTAATTGTACTGGGTTTTTCTTAGGGGCTAAGAAAGCGAAGATTATATGTATGATGTAATATGTAATGCCCTAGATTTAGTTTTGCATGCTAAGAGTGAAATAGAACCCTGTGGAAATTTTTTTATCGTGGATGTAGGCATCTTTGTCGAACCACGTAAATCTCTTATCTTCTTGTGTGGTTGATTGTCGATTGGTGTTTGCTTATGCTTTTGCACATACGAACACAACAAGTGGTATCAAAGTTGGGCTAAGGTTCCCTAAGGCCGATTGTGCATGGCTGATTGATGGATTGAATCTTCTTGAGGATTAAGATCTCTGTTTTTTAAAACATGGAGAAAGAGATCTGCTATAATCTGCATTTGGCCGCACAATCATTAGAGAAAAGAGAGAAAGTGTTTCTTGGTAACTGTTTCAATTTGTAGAGAGGGGAAGAGGATCGTCTAACAATCAGCTTGAGCATAAAAGAAGAAAGACTCTCTTCTTATTGCAGATCATCTTCACTGAAGAAGATGATCTACAAAAGGGGGCTGAGTTTGCAGATCTAGGTGGTTACTATGCTGTTTTTCTGCACACAGTCCTCCACCCACAAAAGTCTTTGTCATCTGCATAAACCATCACTGGAGTGTCCTTGCCGGTTGCAAGTCGCCTTCGCCTTCCACCACTACCTAAAGATGAGAAGGGCCAATGGTCTCTCTCTACTGCAGAGAGATTGAAGGGGAAGAATACATGGGCTTGGGTTTCATCCTAGCTCTAGTTGGGTTGACCTAACCTGCTTTAATAATGATGCGGATTGGAATAAGATGAACAGAAAAGCCATTGGTCACATCAGACATTGGGTTGATAACAGCATATTTCATGATGTGTTTGATGAAACCATTGCACATACCCTCTAGAAAATGTTAGAAGCAAGGTATCATAAAAATAGAGTAGTGAAAAAACCTTTTTACTCAAAAAGCTTGTAAATATAAAATTCAAGGAGGGTGGTCAGATTGAAGATCACATTAATGAGTTTCAAAATGTGGTGAATCAGTTAGCTATAATGAAGATGATCCTTAATGATGAGATGCTATTTTTGTTGCTTCTGAGTTCTTTGTAGAATACATGGGAAACATTGGTTGTTTGTGTGAGCAACTCTACTCCAGATGGTGCATGCAGGCACCTTATTTGGCATCTTATGTAGACCCAAACCACTTATCATATTTAGTGATGCCCCTATTTTACCCCAAATTAATTTTTTTCTAGTATGATCCAAATCAATTTCAAAATACTTTAATTATTGAAAATTTATGGAGAGTCTTAGAAGCCATGCATTGCTTTTCATCATTAAGATTTTTCATCTCGTATTAAAACATGCATTCCATTAAGGTAAAAATACTACAAATAAAAATAAAAGAAAATGTCAAGAGAAATTAGAAAATAAAAAGCATATTGAATATAATTATAACATGAATGCCCTGCATGACTTTGAGAATAACCTAGGTCCATTGATCACAATGAAAATCTGGGCCTTTTAATGATGAAAGCTAAGGTCAGAAACACTCACTAAAAATTTCACCATTGTTCTCTAATCTTCCGGTCATCCAAATATATAGCTCATTTTGATTTACTTGTCGAGAGATTTCCAACTATCTATAGAACTCCAAAATCCGGCGAACGAATCAAAAGCTATTAGGCCAGGGGCTCATTAAATTTAGCCTTGATTCTGAGGGACACGCTCGTGAAAAGTTATTCTTATTACTGTTATATATATATTAAAGCTACAAGAATTGAGGCCTTTGGAGGGTGCCACATCAGCGCCCCTTATTTTTCTATTTTTAGAGAGCCACATCAGCTTTTAAGAAATTGACACTTGGCATGCCATCCTAAATTCTCAATCATCCATATCAACCCCCTAAAATCTCTCCCCCTTCAAATTAATTACACTGGTCATAAATTGATTTTACCATAACTAATTATTATTGTACACCCTAAAATCACTCCATCATTCATTAAATATCTTTATATTCCTCAATTTAATCCCCTAAAATCTCTCCTCCATTAAACACCTTTATTATTCTACACTAAAATCTCTCCACTCCCTACCAGTTTCCATCACCCCCCTAAAATCTCTCTTCTACGGTCTACCAATTGATTAAATTTTATCTGTCCCACTCCCTATCATTTTCCATCACCACCGAAAATCTCTCTCCTACCAACCAGTTCAATTTCAATTCCTAAATGTGACTATGCCTATATTGCCATAAATCAACTCTAGAATATGGGCAGATTAAGTAATAACAAGGCATTATGGCCTTAAAAGGTAGTGTGGTCTCAAAAGGTTGTGTAGTTTGTGTTCAGAACACAAGGTCATCTTTGAGTTCCTCCTTTTCCATACTTATGGGAAGAGCCCTTGCTACTCTAAGCTTGGATTGCACAGGGTCCATAGATTGCTAAGGAGGATGCATTGCTTACCAAATATATTTAGGCACATAAAGAAGAATAATGGAATCGATACTGCCAGAGTGACCTGGACATGATTAGTACATTACAAAAATTAAATTTTTTATTTTATATATATTTTCACACTATATTTTTGTTTGTTTTAGATAACACATGCCATGAAAGCGATTTAAGGTAATGTATCTTCTGCTTTTATAATCTTTTTGGGTTTTCTTCTTAAAATATTCTATTTTTTAAAAGTTTTATTATTTTAGCTTGAGCACACCATTTAAGCTATTTAAGGTGATTTGCTTCTATTGATGGTTTCTCTCATGCCAATTATTGGGTGAAAACCTATTGAGCATTTATTTTCTAATTACCTAATTTACTTTTACTAGTAGATTCTCTCATGTCTATTATTAAGTGAAAACTTATTGAGTATTTATTTCATTTTACTTTATTTTATTTGTTTTTTATATCTCTTTATAATTTGCTTGTATGGACTTGGGCACACCTACATGACTTGGTTTTAGATGGTCTTACTATTGCTTAAATTAGTTGGTGATGGGGTTAGCTTGTAGAACCTTTCTTTGTGTTTAATTATTATTATTTTGATTCAATAGTTGATAATTGTAAAAATGCTATTTTGTGATTTTAAAAATTACATTCTTGTTTTTTTCATAGATGTTCGTATTCTTTATCATTCATTTAATTTAAGTTCCTCTTCTATTATACATGGTCTTAACACTGGTGAATTAGTTAGTGAGGAGGTTAAATAGAATGCTCCTTCCACCTCCCCTACAATTCATTAACAAATATTCTCAACTTTTTGAAAAATTTCTTATTTTTTATGAAAAGTTTTCAAAAAAATTTATAAACATAAACATACATTAGTATTTATACAATATAATTTCCAAAATTTACCTAAAATATTATATTTAAATTATTATTCATGTCTTCAATTTTCCTATTTCAATATTGTGAATAATTTTGTAATTTAAAAAATATTACAACGACTAAGATATAGCATATTTCTTTTTTTTGAAAAATACAATTGGGTGGAAATTTATAATTTTGGATTATGTTTATATATTTTCTAAGGTTATTTCAAAATTTTCTTTTTTATTTAGAATGTTATTCCGTAGAATAAATATTAATGATGAAAGATAAATACATTATATATTTTTTTTATTTAAGATTTACTTCTCTTAAAAATATTCCCAACAAAAACTAAATTTTTGATAATATATGTTAATTTTTGGGCCCGGGCTTAGCATGGGCCTTTGTTGCTAGAAATCTAAAACTAAGTTTATTACACTTTTTATTTGAAATAAAAACTTAATATATAGACTCTAATAAATAATAAATAATGTAAAATTATTTTTAAATTGATATTATTTTTAATAAAAATAAAAATTTTAAATTTTATTATTATTTATTTTTCAGCTCGGGCTTATCACGGGCTTCGTTGCTAGTTATTTCTTTTTATAATCTAATCTTCCTCTCAATTGCCCAAAATCCAGTCTCTCATCTCAAATTAAGCAAAGAGGGCTCTCCCATCCTCATTCGCACATCAATACCCTATGCTTTTTTGACCTGAGGATGACTTACCTTATGAACCTAGGGTTCATCCCAGACTAGATGGTGAGCCCACTATGATGACCGAGCACCTAGGACCTTATCCCATCCCTACCATCACTATTATTATTATCAGTATCATCATCATCATCTATCATTATTCTCTTCATTATCAATGTCATTAGCATTTGTTTTATCCTCATTTCCATTATCATCATTCATCTTAGTTAAATTCATTGCTTGTGGGTCCTAATGGTAAATCCTTAGAAATGTGCTGGCATGAATGGCCCCACCTAAATTAATTGGTGAGATTGACCCAATCGAGACATCAAGCCAAACCTGGATCCTTGACCCATTAGTCGAACTCCAAATCAAACCTAGGCCCTCGACCCATTAACCCAACTGCTAAGCCCTCACCCATATCCAACCTGTGCAGTATCAGGCTCATTAGCCCAAGGACATATTCAAATTCCATTTCCTATGTGCTGGCTCAGATCCCATCTTATCCTCACCATCTCAACTGTCCAATCCCAATCGAGCCAATCCAACAATTTCAATTTTAAAACTAGCTAACCAATCACGATAAAGGATTTGGGAAATCCAGGCTCTCCATTTCTATCCATTCCAATTTCAAACGAAAGAAAGAGAGAAACAGAGGAACGGGAGGGAACACAACTAAAACTGAGAAAAAAAAAAAGACAGAGAAACAAACAAACAAAAATAAAAGGAAGAAGGAACAGTTGGCTAACAGAGAAGAGGAACAAAGGAAGAAAAGAAAAAGAAACAGAGAGAGAAAAGAAAGAAGAGAAAGAAAGAAAAAATAAAAAAAAAAGGAAAGAAAAGAAAAGAAAAGAGAAGAAAGAAAAAAGGAAAGAAAAGAGAAAAAGTGCAGAGAAGAGAAGGGAGAGACGATCCCTAGTGGGGTTATCTCCTTCCTCCCTTACCTTCAAGCAGCCCTTATGAGATCATTAACAGAACAACCCAACAGGTTCCATCTCCCCAATCACTCTGTTTAATTTTTTCTGTTCTTTTCATCTGTTATTATCTGTTTTCTCTCTCTCTTCCTTTCTCTCCTTCCATTTTCAACACTCATTCTCTTCACCACACAACTCCACCTTCTTTTCTCCACAGTACACCACCCATCATCAACATCATATCCTCCATCACAGAACTTCAACCTTCACACATCACCAGCCCTCTTCCTCCAACACCAACGGCAACACTACACACACCCCCAACCTCTATCACTGTTGATCTACCATCTTCATCATTGTCTTCACCATCACCCATGCAACTCGCATCTTCACAAAACCAGCCACTTCAACCTTCACCATTGCCATCTTCTCTTCACTCTCATCACATTTTTTTCACCCAACACCAACCATACCCCTCACCTTCAAACAACCCACTTCACACCATCACGGTCAATCCCAGAACACCCATGTCCATCACCACCATTACATCTCACTCTACCTACCTCACCTTCACAACCCGTCAACCACACAATCCAGCCACCTTGCACCTTCCTTGTTGGCTGTCAGCAGGATAAATGGAAACAAACTGAATGGGAGAGAGAGTTACACAGAGATTGTAATAGAAATTTCATTCGTTGGATGCTCATTTCACTAATACACAACTTATAAATACACAAAGGTGACTTAACAATAAAAGGACAAGTGTCCCATGACCCCTAAACTCTAGAACTAACAAATACATGTTCACATGAACGTTTGTGGACTTCTTCAGCAACGATGACTTATTCAAAGCAAGTATTTGAATTCATATTTTAACACTCTCCCTTAATTCAAATGCCTTCAACACCATACATTCTTCGTAATTTAAAAAATCTTTCTCTAGAAAGAGCCTTTGTGAAAATATCAGCAACTTGTTCCTCCGTGCTACATTACTCCAGCTTGATCTCTTTCTTTCCCACAAGCTCGCGAATAAAATGGTGCCGAACTTCTATGTGCTTTGTTCTTCCATGGAAAACTGGATTCTTTGTTAATTCAATTGTTGACTTGTTGTCACAAAATAAAATTGTTGCTTCCACTTGCTTTTCCTTCAGGTCGGATAGAATCCTCCTAACCCACACAATTTGACAAGCCGCACTTGTAGCTGCCATATATTCTACTTCGGTTGTAGACAATGCTGTCGTTTGCTGCTTTTTTGAGGCCCATGATATCAATGCAGACCCAAGACTAAGCCCATAGCCTGTAGTGCTTTTCCTGTCATCTACACAACCAGCCGAATCACTGTCAGTATGAGAGACAAGTTTGCAAGTATTTGATTTTTTATACCTGAGTCCGAGATCCAATGTTCCACAAATATATCGTAGTATTCTCTTAGCTGTACCCATGTGAGCTTGATTTGGACTGTTCATAAACCGTGGAATCAAACTTACTGAAAACATTACATCTGGCCTTGTATGTGTGAGATAAATCAAGCCGCCAACCATACTTCCAAATTCTTTTGCATCTGCCTTTTCAATTCCATCCTCTAAAATAAGCTTCTCATCTGTATTCATGGGTGTTTTAGCAGGATTGCAATTTGACATATGAAAATTTTCCAGCAGATCCCGTGCATATTTTTCTTGGTGGAGAAAAATACCATTTGAGTCTTTAACAACATCCATCCCCAAAAAATAATGTAACAGACCTAGATCTGTCATTTCAAATTGGGACATCATATTTTTCTTGAATTCTTCAACCAATTTTGGAGAGTTACCAGTAAATATCATATCATCAACATACAAACACCACATGAGAATTTCATCCTTACCTCCCACCTTCACATAAAGGGTCGGTTCACTTTCACTTTTTTGAAATTTATGGTCTAAAAAATATTTGTCAATCTTGCTATACCAAGCTCGTGGAGCTTGTTTGAGCCCATATAGTGCCTTTGTTAACTTGTAAACTTTATGTTCAGACCCTTTAATCTCAAACCCAAGAGGCTGTTCAACATACACTTCCTCCTGCAACTCTCCATTTAAGAAAGCTGATTTTACATCAAATTGAAAGAGTTTCCATCCTTTTTGGGCAACCATAGCTAGAATAGTCCTTATAGTGTCGATTCTAGCAACAGGAAAAAAGGTTTCAAAGAAATCAAGACCTAGAACTTGTGCATACCCTTTGGCCACCAAACGGGCCTTATATTTTTGCAAAGAGCCATCTGCAGTAAATTTGGATTTGTAAATTCATTTGAGCCCAATAGCCTCTTTACCTGGTGGTAAATCTACCAACTGCCATGTTTTATTTTTTTCAATGGCATTCATTTCAATTGTCATTGCATCATGCCAAGTTTTCTCCCTTACTGCATCTTCAAAACAAGTGGGTTCAGTGGCAAAGCATATAAAATCACATGATTGATAAATATCAACAAGACTTCTGACCTTTCTAGGAGGTGATGTGGATCTAGTCGGACTAGATGGAGTATCGGGTGATGGATCAAAAGATGTTATCTCTTCTTCTTTAACAATTAGAGGGTAGTGATCAACCTCACTATTCCACCTCCATCCATCATTCTCATTAAAAATTACATCCCGACTAACGCATAAAGTTTCATTTTTAGGATCATAAAGTCTATATTCTTTTGTTTCTTCACTATATCTGACAAAAATGCACTTAAGACTCTTATCATCTAACTTGTGCCTTTTTTCACTTGGGACATGTGCATAAGCTATAGAACCAAAGATTTAAAGTGACTTACATTTGGCTTTCTCCCATACCATGCTTCATATGGTGTTTTTCCATTGACTGCTTTTGTAGGAGAGCGATTAAGCAAATAAACCGCTGTACATACTGCCTCAACCCAGAAGCTTTTTGGAAGCACTTTTTCTTTCGACATACATCTTGCAGTTTCAACAATGCTACGTTGCTCTGCAACTCCATTTTGCTGTGGAGTGAAACTTGTAGTAAGTTCTCGTCGTAATCCTGCATCTTTACAGATCATAAGGAAATACTTGGATGTAAATTCACCCCCTCGATCAGTTCTTACCGTCTTAAGTAAAAATCCACTTTGTTTTTCAACATAAGCTCGAAATTGTAGAAAGCATGAAAGAGCTTCAGATTTTTTCTTAAGAAAATACACCCAAATCATCCTTGTGCAGTCATCAACAAATATTAAAAAATACTTGCTATCACCAAGTGAATTTGTGCGCATAGGGCCACAGATATCAGCATGTACCAACATTAACGGTTGATTAGCCCTCCAAGATTTACCCACTGGAAAAGGGGTTCGATGACGTTTGCCAAAAATGCAAGCTTCACAAATTGTATTACCATGATGTACAATAGGTAAGCCAACAACCATATTTTTTTTATACAGTGAATCCAAACCATGAAAATTTAGATGCCCATATCACTTATGCCAAAGCCATGAATTATCATACTCCACAGACTTGAATGCATTGAGGGTAAGATCAGAAATTTTGAGAGGAAACATTTTATTTTGAGTCATTTTCACTGTCGTGACCAATTCCATATTCTTCTTTTTAAATAACATGCATTTATCCTCATCAAAAATAGCATAGTACCCCTTTTTCATTAACTGTCCCAAGCTAATTAGGTTTTGAGCTAAACTTGGTACAAACATAACATCATGTATAAGCTTTGTACCTGACTTGGTGTTCACAGAGACAATTCTTTTGCCTTGCATCTGGACTTGACTATCATTTCCCATTAGGACTTGTGATCTTACTGATTCATCCATCTCAACAAATAATGTTTTATCACCTGTCATATGGTTACTGCACCCACTATCCAAAAACCAAATAACTCCAACAAATTCAGCATTTGCAGATAAACATGAGAGAAATAAATTTGCCTCAACTTCATCATTTGTCTTTTCTTCATGGAAATTTACTTGATTTTTGTTTTTATGCCAACAATCCTTTTCTTCATGTCCAAATTTGTTACAAATTGAACATTGAGGCACAGTTGAGGACTTGTTTTTGTACCAACAATCTTTTTCAGTATGACCTCTTTTCTTGCAATTATAGCAGTGAGGAGGTTTGAGCTTACCTTTGTTGTGGTTTCTCTCATTTCCATTATACATGGCTCTTCCTTGGCTTCTTCCACGAAAATTTTGCCTCCCGTGACCACGACCGCGACCGCGACCTTGGCTATTTTGCCTTTGGTTGGAGGTAGCCCCTGCATTATTGCTTGATCCCTTCTTCAAATCAAGTGTTGTTCGGAAAACCTGCTCAACTGGCTTATCTGTAGTTCTGTTTAATCTTTCTTCATGTGTTTGCAAAGAGCCCATTAGTTGAGTCAAAGATAATTTAGTTAAGTCCTTGGATTCTTCAATGGCAGCAACAACATGGTCAAATTTGGGAGTGAGACTTCTTAACACTTTTTCAACAATTTTTTGATCAGTTAGGTCCTCACCAAGAGACCTAATTTGATTTACATTGGTTGTAATTCTTGTAAAGAATCCCTGAATGGACTCAGAATTTTTCATCAATAAATTTTTAAACTCACGACGAAGAGTTTGTAATTTCAAGATAACAACTTGATTGGATCCTTTACATTCATCTTGAAGCAATTCCCATGCTTCATTTGACGTGGTGGCTCCCATTATCCTAGGAAAGATAGTCTCATCCAAAGCTTGTTGGATGTAAAATAAGGCCTTTGCATCCTTTTCCTATTTTCTTTCATTTCATTTTTTTGGGCTGCAGTAAGTCTACCCTCTTATGAGTCATATTCAGGTAACCCATTCTTAACTAAATCCCATAAATCATATGAAATAAATAAGGTTTTTATTTTGATACTCCAAAATTGATAATTATCACCTTTAAAAATAGGAACCAATGGTTGAGAAATACTTATAGCACTAGCCATTCCTTCCTTCCTTTGTTTTCTTTCCTCTTCCTTCACTTCCAGTCAACTGCCGTTTCCCTTCTTTCTTCTCTTCTTCTTCTCTTTTTTTTTTCCTTCCTTCTTTCTTTTTCTCTCCTTTTCCTTCCCAGCCGACTGCACTACACTATTCTTCTTTTTCCTCCTTTTTCTCTTTTCTCTCTGTTTTTTCTTTCTCCTTCTTCTGTTTTTCTTCACCTTCTCCTTCCCAGCCGAGTGCACTTCTCCTCTTTCTCTTCTTTTCTTTTCTTTCTTTGTTTTTCTTCCCAGCCGAGGGCACTACTGCTGATCCTCGCTTTTTTTTTTTTGTTTTTCTTCACCCAGCCGACTGCTCCCTTCTCTCTTCTCTTCTTTTCTTCTCCTTCCCTGCCAACTGCTTTACAGCTCTTCTTCCCAGCCGACTGCTGCTCTTCTCTCTCTATGTTCTCTTTCTTCTTCTTATGTTTTTTTTTTTCTTTCCCAGCCGGCTGCTTCCCTTTTCTCTTCTCTACTTTTTCTTTCTTCTTCTCCAAGCTCTGATACCACAAAATATTGGCTGTCAGCAGGATAAATGGAAACAAACTAAATGGGAGAGAGAGTTACACAGAGATTGTAATAGAAATTTCATTCGTTGGACGCTCATTTCACTGATACACAACTTATAAATACACAAAGGTGACTTAACAATAAAAGGACAAGTGTCCCATGACCCCTAAACTCTAGAACTAACAAATACACGTTCACATGAAAGTTTGTGGACTTCTTCAGCAACGATGACTTATTCAAAGCAGGTATTTGAATTCATATTTTAACGTTCCTATTAGCCCGCCACTGTCACAGTCCGACCAACCAAACACCCACAACTGTCTCCACAACAACCACCTCACTCTTCATCCACCACATTCTGAATCCACCACTCATCTCCAACACCTTCACCCCTCACGTACCCACTGCCTTCCGCCACTGCACACATCATCCCCCATCTCCATCACCACTGCCGCCCTCTCTTGTATCCCATCATCGACCAGACCATCAACCACTGTCAACCATTCCTTTACCACCTACAACTCAAACACAGCCCACACCCGTCTTCACCAGCTAGACATCCTGTGGAGCCTTTCAATCAACTTTAGACCAGCCACTTAATCTGTCAAGCCCAAACCCATTTGACTGTACAAACTAGACCCACTTCACCTACAGTTTGACTCAAAACAACGCCTACTTAGACCTGAACCCATTTCCACTTAGGGCCTTCTGCTCCTCATATCGTTCATGGATGTTTTCAATAGGCAACGTCTGCATGTAGTCTCAGTTACTCTCAAACTATTTGCTCTACTGCATTTTTTTAATTACTTACCACACTGGGGTCATCCATGCAAAATGCTTATATTTCATCCTTTTCTGTGACTATTTGCCCCATACACCTCATTATTTTACTTGTTATTTCATCTATCCCTTAAATACACCACCATCATCAATAAATATTAAAATTGCATAAACATTAAAAAAAAGAGATAACCATAAAAATCATTTTTTTCCTTGTCATTTTTATAAATAAGCAAAATAGAAAAGAACAAAAACAAAGTAAAAGATATCCAAAAAAAATTTCTAAAAATAATAATAATTAAAAAACTTGGATTAATTGGATCGGGCCTTTAAGTGAAAATTAAATTTAATATCAATTTAAAAATCACAAATCCAGTTCATCCAAGTAGATCTTGAATTTAGAATAGTAGGTTAGGCCCCATCACCTTGTTTTTGTTCCGTTAGGGGACCGAGAGGGCAAATGTGGATAGTTAATTAGGACCTTCAGAATAGGGTAGGAATCTAATAATTAATAAAGCATGATTTAATTAGATTAAATTTAAGTAGAAATTCCTTAGTTAGGCCCTCCTAGCCCCCAATTATCAAAAATCCAAAAAAAAAACTATAAAACTCACAAAATCAACCCCAAAAATATTTCTTCTCTTGTCCTCCACCTTCGATGCTAGATATTTTAATGTGCTTAATGATAAAACGGGAACAAACACCAATATAAAAATTAATTTAATGGTAATGGTAAGACTAATGTGTGATCTCAATCCCCATTTCAATTATTCAATTAATCAAACAATTGATCCCAATGTGGTCGCCCCCTCAATTGACTTGAATGCGGTCAATTTCAATCCAATTAGCCCATTGGCCACAATCTCCTTTTTTTTGTTTTTTACCTTTTCTATTTATTGAAAGCACGCATGACACCTTATTTGCATCGTTACTTTCATTTGAAAATTGATGTTTAAACCTTTTTCTGCCAAGGAATCTGAAGGGGTTACCCAAGAATGAGACTGAACCTCTTCTAAAATATTTGGCACCTCCCACCTTTTTACTTTAATTTTACTTTTATTTATTTTATTCTATTTGAATTTGATTTGAATTACTCATATATTATAAATATGGATTATCTCCCTACTTGAACCTAACAATGAGACCCATATTTTGATGAGACTCAAATTGAGTGAAGGACAACCATCGTGTGTTGCCAGCAACACATTAGACAATAGAGAACCCACCTTATTTTCTCTCATTATTTTTTTGACATTAGTCAAAGAACGGAGTCATGGATGTTATACCATGACTCGTGATCGTGATTCGTCAATTTTGTAGGTAGTTAGAATCCTCAATTTTGAAGTACAAATATTAAATATCATATATAGATGAATGGCGATCTCCCTCCCCGGGGGGATCAAAATTCACGTCCGACAATGTGTTGTCTATGAGTTAGGTTACTGACAATTTATTGAATGAAGAAACAAGAAGAAAAACTACAAGAAAAAATAATGCATAGGCCCTAATTACTGAGAAAAGGGGGTGCAATAATAGTAGGAACCAAAGTGGCAAGTCTAGAGGTGGATCACAGATCTGGAAAAAGTCTGTAAAATGCTTTCTCTGTGATAAGGTGGGTCACATTATAAAAGAATGTCTTGCCTTAAAGGAATAGAAATAAGCCAACAATGAGAAAAAGAATGGTGGTGAAAAAACTACGGTTACTTTATAGCTGGAAGTAACGATTCTCACCAGTGAAGATGATTAGTATTTTAGTATTAAATATGATTAGGATGAGTGGGTTGTTGACACAACGGCATCCTACCATGCTACTCCATGTAGGGAGATGTTCACAATATATAATGTAGGTGACTTTGGTACTCTAATCATTCAGAGATTGTTGGTTTCAGTTTTATCTGCATTCAAACTGATATTGGTTGCATAGTGATGTTGATAGATGTGTGACATGTTCCTATTTTGTGGTAAAATCTAATTCCAGGACTGCATTGGATTGTGAAGGTTATGATAGTCACTTCAGAAATGGCAGATGGAAGGTCTCTAGTGGGTCTTTTGTT
Organism: Sextonia rubra; assembly: GCA_037013555.1. Lineage (NCBI taxonomy): Eukaryota > Viridiplantae > Streptophyta > Magnoliopsida > Laurales > Lauraceae > Sextonia > Sextonia rubra. The sequence goes on along the minus strand of JASUAD010000028.1, from coordinate 4,836,624 downwards.
ATTGCGAGAGGGAAAGAGTATAATACGCGATACAATACGCATGTAAAGTTGTGTAAAGGTGTGTTGCATGTTGTTTAAGACAGTTCCTTACCAATCTGTGGCACAAAAGACTGGGACATATGAGTGAGAAAGGACCACTACAAGAAAAAAGGTTTTTAGCGATGAATACAATTCGTCACCTAATGAGTAAAATTCGTAGCCAAAAATATTTAGCCACAAATAAACATTTGTCCCCACATTGTCCCAGAAACCCTGTCTGGGAACATATTTAGCAACGAATATGTGTTTGTCCCCAAATGTTGAACCTTTAGGGATGAATTTTGTTCGTCACCTTATGGTGTTCGTTGCCAAATGTCCTATTTGAGGTCCCCTAATAACCAACTATTAGACACAAATTCATTCGTCGCCTTTTGGTGTTTGTCACTAAATATGTAATCTTTAGGCACGAATTTATTTGTCGCCAAAAATAGATAATCAGCGACGAACAAAGGTTTGTCCCCAAAAGTCCAACCTTCAGGCACAAAATTGTTCATCCCCAAAAAATAGTTAATCAACAAAGAGTTTGTCCCCAAATGTCCATTCTTTAGGCATGATTTTGTTTGTCTCCCTATGGTGGTCATCATGCATTTGAAAAATGTGGTTGACCATTTAGCGAAGATGGAATTCGTCATCAAAAATAGATAATTAGTGATAACAATTCTCATTCACATCCCAACAATTAGCATTCACATCATCACAAAATAAAAATAATACATTCATCTAAATATCTGTCTAAGTATCCATCCAAATATAAAAAATAATGCATAACAAATTTCCAAATAGTAATTTGAACATCCTTCAAATACTAACAAAAAAAAAACCCTCATCAACAACAGTTCATGCTTGCTTCATCAACAGTTCATGCTTGCTTCATCGTCAATCTATGAACGAAGTAAAAAAAAATTAGCAAATTAATTATGAGGAGTCTTCATGTGTATATGTCCCTCACCATTTTGATGAGGGACATTTCCTTTTTTGGACTTTTCAAGCTTAAAAAGGCATGCAGTTTTGTCCTCTTGCATATTAATGCTTTCCAAAAAAAGAGTGTCCCTCACTAAAATGGTAAGGGACATATGCACATGAATATTCTCCATTAATTATATATCAAACAATAAAGTAAACTTACTTTATGTAAGGTTGTGAATTATCTTATGTTCATTATGAGTTTCTATCATTATATATCAATTTGATCAGCAAAATCCATTTACTTATCATTGAATAAACTTATAAACATTGAATTTATACATTTCTTTTATAAGGAGTACTGATTCCTACAAAACAAACTACAGTGACAATCAGAATAAGCACAAATCCATCACTTGATATGATATTGAGGGTTTAGATAAGAACAAAGTTGTAGATTGAAAGAAAAAATATACTTGGAATAGTAGATTTACAACAAATTCTCATTAATTTATCACACAATTCAACATCTAATACAAAATGAGACATCTAAACATGTAGTAGATCATAGAAAAATGCATCCTTTTTTGAAATAAAAAACAAGAAATTACCACAAAAGAGGAAGACCACAGCTTGTTTTCTTTGAATGCCCTGAGGGCACATTTGGTAATGGGGGAGAAATCCTCTCTTTGGAGAAATCCATGTTTTGTTTGAATGTATTCTTAATGCTAGAGGGTCTATTGAAAGTTTGTTGGATGTGTAAAGCAGTTCTAAACTATTCATAAGTTAAAACTAAGTTGGTAAGAATTATATACTAAGAGACTGCGAAATTACTGAGAATGCACTGTTTAGAAGCTCAATGCTGCTCACTCAAGTTGCCTACGTTTGTGTCGTTTGAAAATACAATGGAATTCAGGCTTTCACATCTAAAATTGACACATCAAAGAACGACAAGGGACTAGGACTCTTCACACACAGGACAGAAGATATGGTAAGCAAATGACTTTTTTGCATACTCAAGTACCACTATCCATTAACTATATCAGAAAAAAATGAAAAAGATAAAAAGAACATAATGGGAGGTTGAAAAGGACAAAAAGAGACTTACTACTTCCATTGGTTTGTCTCATTTGATGGGTGATTTTATGCATCTCCATGTAAACATTCATGGAGCACTGAACAACATCTAGACAGGGACTCTATTTAAGACCATTTGGCCTTTCTTTTCTTCTTCATTTTATTGGTGTTTTGGTTAGGTCTTTTGAATTACCATTTCCACTTTTTGATGAATCTGATGTTTCTAAACCTTCAGAGAAAAAAGAAAGATTCATCGTGAAGGGGTTTCAATATCTAAAAAGCACAACAAAAATAAATGACAAACAACAGAAGTGATGGATCATTTTTTCAGATTTTCACTCATGAAAAGTTTACACTAAAGATGCTTTCCTTCAAACCACACCCACACCCCCCCCCCCCCCCCCCCCCCCCCCCCCCCCCCACCTCTATGATGAACTGAGTAATGAAGCACTTTCAACCAGAGTAGTATATTAATAAAGACCCCCCACACTTGCACATTATGTTATATATCTATAGTAAAACAAAAGTTGTATGGAAGATACGTGCTGCATTTTTAAGAACAACAAAGACCGAATGCAGTAGTAGATACAAGAAACTCCTTTTCCTCAATGAAATAGATGTAGTTGCGAAATCCAAATCTTTTTTGAAACAAAGATCCACCATTCAATACTAGTAAAATGCATACAGACAGAAAGGAGCGATAGAGGGAAGAACAGAGCTAGGAAGCAAGTAGTATCAATGGATTAAAAAAACACTGACAGATCAGAACCATCCCATTATCCAACTTCCCAAGAATTGGAGAAAAAGAGAGGAACCCCAAATCAAAACCAACAACATAAAATGATAAAAAGAAATAGCCAGGATGAACAAAACAACAGAACTTAGCAAGATGGGAAATGGACAAATGTAAGTACTTACAAGCAAAGAAATGCAATACAAGACAAGGACCCACCAGAAGGAAGAAGGTGGTCTGTTTGGACTTGCTACTGTGACTCCTTGCTGATGCAGCAGAGATCTTTCCATTTCCTCCAGCCATCTTTGCCAAGATTCTTTTTTTCATGGATTGTCAGAGAATGGGAAACTGCAAAACTTAAAAATTGTAAATATACAATCTGGTAGTACCTTTCTCAATCATAAACAGCAAAATCTATATGCAAAACTAATAAGTTCTTAAAATTGCATATTTTCATACATCATTTTGACCCATTTTAAGGACTTATTAACTTGAAAGAGTCTTATCTAGTGTGATCTAGTAGTTTCAAGCATTTTAAATTTATTTTAGTATTTCTCTGCATAAATTGTTTAAAAATCACACATTTTGCATACATTCATGAAACCTGCTATTTTTAGAAAGTCTATTTTTGGAAATTTTTGTGAAAATAATTTTTCTCATGAATTAAATTGAATTCTCATCATCATTAGTCCATTCATATAAAATCATGAAGAATGATGTATGTTTTTATTATCATTTCAGGAGAGATGGGCCCATAGTCATGCATTTGTGATCTTAGGGGTAAAATTATCTTTTCATATGAATTCACATTTTTTTGTAGGAAATTGATTATATGGGTCCCGTATATAAAGAATTGAGGCAAATAACTGATTTTCAAAAGAAAGGAGAAAAGAATTGAAGAGAAAAAGAAATTGGAAGAAAATTGCAAAAAGTTGGCTTCATGGTCCCACACACACATGCACATGTGTGGGGTACACATGTAAAACATTCAAGATGGAGTTTATTTACTTGTTGCACATTTTCAAGAGATTTTGAAGAGAATTTGAAGAATATTTTATCAAAGATGGACAAGAAAAGCCACATAGGAGGTTTTTTTTTGGAGAAAGAGAAGATTTAATTGAAAAAAATAAAAATAAATATCTAACCAAGCATTCCATGTCCAAAAGAGGATTTAATTCAGATTTTGGCAGAAAAAAAAAGGAAAAAAAATCAAGAAGGTTATCTTCAAAGATCTCTTGAAGTTTAGGGCCAACAAGGAGAACTTTCCAAGAAAAGGGGGAAGTCCTACACCTCATGTGGGCTAAGTTTGATTCTAAGAGAGGATTCTTATCCCTACTTTATCTCTCCAAAGATCTTAATGCAAGGTGGCACATACAAGAAAGGAAAGAAGCATCCAAAAGGGACTTCCAAACAAAGCACGCAAGGAAAGAAAAGAAAAAAAAAATAGAAAAAAATCCCAAAAGATATTGCACGCCCAAGCCATTGTTTGGGACCCATATTCTTTCATTTTTTTTATTATTTTTAAAATTTTAAAGTTTGAGAATGAGTGGGACTTGAAAAAGTATAAATAGGGTACCCCTCTCCCATATTCTTTATGGAAGAATTACCTACCTCCCACCTCTAGATTTCTACACTCCACTCTCCCTCTCTTGTTCTGTACATCTTTAGTCATCAAAGAGACTTAGCCTTAAAGCCACACCATCAACCTTGACATGTCAACTAGAAGGAGGAATTTTCATCCATCCTAGTATGTAATTGTTTGCTTTTTATTTTCAATATTTTGTAAAACAATTTCATATTAGTAAAATTTACTTCTTTTTAATTTTTCTTTTTTTTTATTTTGTGGTGTTCATAATCTTAGTCTTGTTTGTGGTTGGGTTAATTTTCATTCTTGTTTAAATATTGGGATAGAATTGGAATCACAACTAGTAACCCATCTTAGTATCCTTTTCAATATGCTTTGTTTCTTCGAATACATTATATGTTTGGAGGCAATGCAAGATGGAGTTAAAGAGGTTTGAGTGAAAAAAGATTAGAGGCCAATTTTGTAATTTATTTCTACATTGAATGGAGATTTGTTACTCTCACCTGGATTGACGACCCAAGATGAAGAATAAGACCTTAGCACAATACTTCTAATTTTTTTGAGCAAAAATTAAGATAAGGAATTGAAAGGAGCAATCTACCGCTTTTGACTTCTATTGTTTACTGCCTTTGACTTCCTGTTATTACTGCCTTTGACTTCCTACATTTTTATTTTATCTTCTGCACTTTTGTTATTTTTCTTGTTATGTTTATGTTGATTTTAAGTTTCGTTTTTTCATAGTTTGTTGGTTGGATTAGAATTCATTGTATGTATTTTCATATCATAAAATTTTGCGCATATTTAAGTTGCTAAAAATTAAGCTTTCAGATCTGAATTGGATGAAGAAATTTGGACTCAATATATAAACAGCATAACTTAACAGTTTCAGCAAACTGCAGAAACAGTTTTTGACAAAAAGTTTGAAGTAGGTAGACTAGTCAAATCATGATATTTTTCTTTGAAACTTGGAAAATTTAAAGTTTAGGATGTGGTCTTTCATTCCCTAGAATTTTGGATCAAAATAATTTCGGAAGGCTTGTGAACCAGAGGCTTAAACTTTGCCAATTAGTCAATTCAGATTAGAATTTTCTATACAGAATTTTGCAAAGTTGTCATGTTCATGCATTCATAACTTTTTCATTTTAGATCCTTTTTCACTTCCTTTTTTTTTTTTTTGTTGGTTTCTTGCATCAGTAGAGCATGATTTTCAGCTATTAAAATTAGATTTAGGATGCATTAGAATAATTCAAATCATGCATAAAATTTACATCAGCATACTAGTTTTTCTAGACTTAGAATTTTTCAGCATCTCCTGCCATGCATTGCATTACTAATTTTACTAACTTTCTAATTTTAAATTTGTTTCTAGTTTTATGTTTTTTTTGTTTTAGATAGTTTTTAGAACTAAAATATCTTTCTAAATTTGTTTTAATTGAAGATTTTAAATTGGAAAGTTTTCTAGTTTTGGAAATTTTATCTTAGGAAAGTTTCTAACTTTTGTTTATTTTGTTTCTAACATTGTTTAGCTTAGTTAGTTTCTAATTTTAGCTTTTATTTTTGGAAGTTCTAACTTCTGTTTTATTTTTGCAGCAACTTTAGTTTTGTTTAGGAAATTTTAGATTTAGGTTTTCTAGATTTAGAAAAGTTTCTTTTTTTTATTGGTTTGTAATTAATTTAATTTTGTCAAGTAGGATGCTTGTATTTGTTAGATTTTAAATTAAGATAGTTTTAGATTTTCAATTAGGACAAGTATAAGTTGAAAAAAAATCCTTAAAATACATAGCTCCTTGTGGATTTGACCCTGCACTTACCGGGATATTACTACATCGCGGCTTGCACTTGGAGCTCACGATCAAGTTTTTGGTGCCGTTGCTGGGGAGCGTCATTTAAGGTAACTTTTCTAACTTTCCTTATTTACATTGCTTTGAGGGTATGGTTTAATTTTGGCATCTTTCTAAAAATTGGAGGACATAAATGGAATGCTCAATTGCCCTTAACTGGAATAGGAAAGTGCATGGAATGTTAGAAAGTTAACATCACTTTGATTTTTAGAAACTTTCTAAAATTGGGAAAAGTTACGGTTTTCAACTTGTCATAACTTCTTTCGGAAAAAAAGTACACCAAAAGTGATCTAATTGCTGTCCTTAATCTTCTCGGTGTCTAAGAAAGCCTTTGCCCCTGTAGTGTGCGACAGCTTGTCTGTTCAGGAAACTGGTCGTTCAAACGAGTCCATCTATGACTCAACCACTTCTTGGTGGCTGACCTAGATGAGTTGGTTTCATAGGACCAGATTGGAGAACTAGAGGAAACTTTTCAACCTTAGGGAGTTACTTAGATATTTTTTTGTATAACTCAGATTTTTATCATTTTTCAAAAAACAAAAAAAGTGATTCCAAAAAAATGGATTGGTAGGAATCCATAAACATGAGCGGACTTAACAATGGGCAAACCAATGGGAATGAAGTTAATGCTGATGGCCCCCCCGAAGTCCTGGCGTGCCTTATGGGAACAAGAAAAAAATGCAAAGTTACATCAAAGGAATTGTTCAGCTAGATTTTATGAACAGAATTGGGCCAATCACTATGATCATTGTTACAATAAGGAATTTGTGGAGGATTTTAATGGAATGATTAGCTCAGATCATCAACCAATAAGGGTCCCGCGTGATTATCCATACCCCATACAATCAATCACTCATTATGATATGGATGTGGGAATTCAATGGCAAGCTGAATTAAAGTCAAATCAAGGGCATTACCACAATGAAATGGGTGATATGTGTGGTCCAAATTGGGATGATCAACCACTAGACAATTAGCAAAATGGGCCCGATATGGATCCTATCTCTTATCCTAAAGAATTTACATAGGATGGGTCGTATGACTACCCCTCACAGGATACATCATATGCACCCCCTTCTTCCCCCTGATTATATGCACCTCATAATTCCCTATTGCCTAAATGGTCATATGAACCACCACCACGCCTGAAGAATTCTTTGGAGGATACTTTAGCCGACTTGGTTGAGTTCACACAAAATACCTTGCAATCTATACAAAAAACTTAAGAATGCATGAAAAGCCTAATGGATTCGATTAATCAAATGGGGTTTGAAATGAGAAAACGAAATACCACTCTTGGAATTAAAGATGATCCTACATATATTGAAAATCTTGTAGATATGGATCACGCAAACACACAGTGGATATCGAAGGGTACACATGAGTACATGGATGATGGTGTGATACATGAACCATTAATTGAGGAATCACATGAGCCTGTGTACCGCACTTTTCCTCAGTATCGGCCATTCCACTTCATTAAAGAGGAATCTATGCCCTTTTACATAAATCCTTTCTATGATTCAGATTCCTCTGATATATTTGGCATTATAGTCTTCAAAAAGTTGATATTGCTACAATTGAGGAAACTGCAAATGAACCTAATGAGCCCTAAATGGGAGATTACAATTGGGAGGATGACCCCATTTTTTAGATTTTTGAGTCGGATACTTTGGAATCTTTGGAATCATGTACTGACTTCTTTCTGAAATCTGATGACCCAACCCTTAGAGAAATTGCCCTCGCATTTCTTGGCCCTCAATGTTTTTCAAAGAATCTTGTGGAATTGGAGAATAGTGGTCCCATTAAGACTCCCAAGTTTGACAATTTGGAATCCTTTGAGCCTGTTTCTGAACAAAATGCTGAAATTGAGCTATGAAATTTATGGCACGGGAGGACCTAGGGCCACCTCGTTGCTCATTGCATCCTCTCCTATCTTTCAAAGATCCATTTTTAAGGGAAGAGGAAGAAATTTTCTTTCTGGTCCATTCTTCACGTAGTGTACAAGAACATGCGGTCCTAATATTCATTGAGCCCACTAACGACATGATTTCATCTCTTTTTGTGCTTCTTGTAAACAGTGTCTAGGAAAATTTCATTTGGGATTCGGGTGGACTCATGATTTCGAATCCAGTAGTGTAGGTTTTTGTTTCTTTTCTTTCTAGAGTAGATTTTTTCTTTTAGCATCGCTTCTTATCTTTTCCTTCTTCTTTTTTTGTTTTGTCTAACCTTGGAACAGGGAGCAACTAAGACTTATCTTTAGGTGACTTCTTCTCTCTACCCTCCTTTACATTTATGTTTCCTCATGTTACTTTACAGTTCTACATTGCTACACAAACATCGAGGACGATGTTCATCTTAGGTTGGGGGGGGGGGGGACCAAGCACGCTTGTCCGATTTTAGACAAAATTTTTTGATTTTTCTATTAGTTTTATCATTTTAGTCAATTTTTAATCATTCTAGTTTTTTTTAAAACAAAAAAATTAGGACCTTTATTTTCTTTGTTGGCATTTATTTTTCATTTTAGAAAAGAAAGTTTTCAAAAGAATTGAAGCGATTTGAAGATATATAGAAATCTTGAATTTTGATACTTTTGGAAGGAAGTAAAATTAAAGTTTGCATTTTCGATAGGAGGAAACCTAACAAAACTTGCTCTTCATATTCATACATGTATACATTTTTCAAAATTTTGGATAGGAAGCTTTAATGTTGTTTTTGGAATTTTTCGGGGGAATACAATGTGAACTTGAAATTTAGTTTGTAGAACATTTTTGTTTCCTAGTTCATTGTTGGTGAACTGTATATATTAGAACCAAAATGAATTAAGTCAAGTGAAATGAAAACTACCACTTAGTGTTTGCTTTTGATTTAAAAAAAAAAGGAAAAAAAAAAGAGAGCATATAATGAGCAGTTTGTGACTAGTTTGGTTTCGTAGCCTTTTTAACTTGAGCTAGTAAGCCCGGAGGGATATTTTTATATCTAGTGCCGTAAAGCCATTTGGTTTGGGAGTCATTGGCCTAATGCTCACTACATGGGTCAATTATAATCGCGCTTAAAAATAAACGTGGAAAATGGGTAACGGATTCGATGTCCGACATTGATGTACTTTAAGCGTTAAGAAGAATGGGAAATAATTACAGTTCACCATTAATTTTCCTTTGTTTACATGGGTTCAAGTGCCCTGACCGCTGGGATGTAGGTTGTTTACATGCATTTTGAAAGTTTACAACCCCTCCCTCAAGTCTTAGATGTGATCTCAACTTAGAATTTTCAAGAAAAGTACATAAAATAACCAAGAAAATGCAAAAAAGTAGAAAAAAGGGGAAAAGGGGGGGGGGGGGGGGGGGATTGGTGACCGAGACTCTCGGTCACTCCCCCATTCCAGTGACCGTTTCGTCACTGTTTCGCCTCCGGTTTCGTCCTGTTCGCGATGGTTCTTTCTTGGAACTTCTTTCAAGTGTTGAAACTCCATTTTCATGACTTTGGAGTGGTGGAAAACCATCAAGAAGATAACATTTAACCATGGAATCAATCAAAACCTCTGTAACTCATCATTCGTGTTTGTGGACTGCGTTTTAATTTCAAATCCAAAATGGGCAAATATGAAGCTGGAGTTGTTTCATTTTGAACCTATTATTTTTAAGGAACAAAATGAGACCTAGAGAAGCTTCTTTCACAACTCTTGCAATGGCTAGGAAGCCCTACGAATAAGAGAAATAGAGGTGACAATATCATCCTCTCAAAAATTGCCGACATATGAACATATCATGAAATTTGGCCATTCCACTTCCTTCTTTTCTTCTGAATTTTCTTCCTCACCTTCAAAACTAAGAAAAGAAGGTGGGAATGGTTGTGGAAGTGCTGTTGGAGTTTGCTTCTTGTTGCTCTAAGTGCTTTCTTCCTTTGATTTCTTCTCTTTTCTTCCTTATGTGTGTTAGTGTCCCCCCCTTTCCTTCAAAATTTGAACCTTTTATAGACTCCCAATCAGTTTGTGCAGTTTTGGGGAGTTAATAGCAGTTTTGGGGAGTTGGATTTCGAAGAGGAGTGGAGAGAAACCACCTAATGTCGTGGAAAACATCTTTTGAAGGTCCGTGACAGCGAGCCCGGTCACGGACGAGGCCCAATTTTGGGCTTTCGTGTATGTGGCCCATTTTCATCTGTTTTGGGCTCAAACGAAGTCCGATTGCCATGAAACTTGGAGGGATGCTTCTTGACACTATTTCCTCTGTGTCACAGGAGTTTCAGCTCTGTTTGACCACCTGAACATGGTCAACTCCTTCTGTTTGTGGGCCTCGGTCACTCCCAAGGCCCATTCTTAGACTTTTGCATATGTGGCTCGTTTTCACCTGTTTGGGGCCTGAACGATGTCCAATCACCACGAAACTTGGAGGAACACTTCCTGACACTATTTGGAGTGTGTCATAGAAGTTTCAGCTCTATTTAACCACCTGAAGCTGGTCAACTCTCTAGTTGACTTTTTATGAAAGTGGGCCCTTGTTTCAGCTGTTTGAAGCCCAAATGACCTCGGTTTGATTTGAAACTTGGAGGGACTGACGTCAGAGTTACCTTGGAGTGTTCACCCAAATTTCATCGATTTTAGACCTCGGTAAGTAGGACCTCGGTCAGGAACCCCAAGTAGACATGCTTGTAACTTTTTAGGTCAAATGATGTCCGTTTGACCCGAAACTTTGCAGATTATCTCCTAAGCATGATTAAAGCTTTGTGTCTAGGTTTCATTAATTTTGGACCTCAGAAAGCAAGACCTCGGTCGGTGACCTCAAGAGATATATTCTGTGCTTTTTCGAGTCGAATGATGCCGTTTTGTCTTGAAACTTTGCAGAGCTTCTCTCGGTCATAACTGGTTTAGTCTTCATGAGTTGTTACTCTACACAAAGACTCACAGAGCATAGTATATCATCACTTCGACATGTAGGAATGCCGGGTCTCACAGTGATTCCCAAGATGGCAAATAACCTCTAAAGCCTAAATTAAGCTGAGATGAGGTGTCTTCGCTGCAGTATTTACAATTTTTTATGGGTCAACAAGTGCCCCCTCGAAGTGCAATGATTATAGTATAATAATCATTGTGCCTCAAGATAGCCAATCTGTGGGAATGATGGATGGCTTGAAGAAAATACAGTTTTGTCAAGATAGGTTGTAGGCCTAAACTTGGGATTTTGAAATTTTTGATAAAAACCATGAAGGGTTTGAGATAGAATTTGGCAAAAACAAAAGAATTCCGAATTTCTTTGCCCCGTTTCCACAAATATCAAAAGTAGCATCTCTGTGGAGACTGTGGGGAACACCCACAAAAGAATCCATGAGGTATTTAGAAAATTCAGAAGTTTATGAATTTTTTGTTTGGATTTTGGAAATGGATTTGATTCTCTCATGAGCTATTTATCACAGATATCCAAAGTGGCATCTCTGTGGCGACTGTGGGGAACACCCACAAAAGAAATCCCTGAGGTTTTAAGAAAAATCAAAGTTCGAATTTAAAATGGATTTGGGTTTGGAATTTTCATGGATTTTTTGGTTTATTTTCAAAAATCATAGTTTAGGTTTTAACTTGGCTTGACATGAGGAAGTATGAAAAAGATTGGCTTTTGTGGATTTTGATTCAAAGCAATTTGAGATGACAAATTTGGCTCAAAATTGGGTTTGTCCCAAGATGAATTTAAAATTTGGATTAGGTTGGCTTTTAAGAAACACACATTTTTGTTTGGAGCAAAATGCCCAAAGCGGGTTCACCATATTGTGTCTTGAGACAAAACCAGATATTTGGCTGTGGGGAACATGGTAACCACAGATCATCACATTGTCGCAATAGCTTTCATCTTTGAAAGATGATGTTCTGAAGCTTCGAGGCGCCATGAATGGCTTGATGCTGTTGTCCCAGCTTGCCCAAGCTATAATGGGCACAATCTGAGTGAAAAGAAAAGAAAAAAAAATTCTGAATAAAAGGAAGCGGCTTGAGAAGTTCTTGGACTAGATTTCATTGCCACAGCTTCTTGTTTAACTCTTTTATCTTGATCAGCTTAGGTGGCCATCTATATATTATCTTCATTCTTTGTACTTAAACTTCAAATGAATATCAACAGAAAACTTTTCTTTTCCTCTATTTTGTCATTGGCATGGGTGTTTGGTTTGATTTTTTGTGGATGTTTGTATGGATGGCTTGTTTGTTTGGTTTTCTCAGACTTGTAGGAAGGTGTGATTTGTGATCTTTTGGATCCACAAATAAAAAATAAGGGAGTCATATAGGTGGACGTTATTTGGTGCCCATGTGTGAGGCTTTCTCCAGGGTCCATGACTTGATCCTTTTGGTGTCGAAAGGGGTCAAACAAAGTGGATGTTGTCCGGTGATCATGTGTGAGGCTTTTCTCGAGATCCTTGACTTATTCCTTAGGACAAAGATTTGGTTTTGGATTTTTGTTTAGATTTTGGTTATACAGGGTCTACAAAAAGACTTGTTTTATATAACCGAAGGTAGTCATATAGGGTTTACAAAAGACTTGTTCTATACAACTAAGGATTAGTTGTATGGGGTCTGCAAAAAGACTTATTCCACATAGCTAAGTTTTGCTACACAGGGTCTACAAAAAGACTTAATCTATATAGCAGGATGTTACAAGGGGGTCTTGTAAGGACGTTATCCAAGTAACGAAAGTTTGACTAGAGGGGTCAAGGGACTTGATCCTCGTAGTCATTTTATACAAGTCTGAGGGATTTTGGTTAGGAGTCATAGGTTGTGAGGCTCGAAACTAGAGAATTTTGGTTTTGGAATGAAAATGTACACGGTACATGGTTTGGGTACATGGCATGGGTGCACCAATGACATTCAGGTATAGTATTTCTTGAGAAGTTTTCCATTGATGGGCATCATGCATCTGCTCCCTTTAAGTGTGAGGAGCGCATAGGCGCCATTGGAGTAAACCTTGTCGACAACAAAAGGTCCTTCCCATTTAGGTTTGAACTTGCCTCTCAACAAGTGCGTGGAAAACATAGGTCTTCTAACTGCAAGGACTAGATCTCCCTTCTTGTAAGCTCTATACTTGACTTTTTTATTGAAAGATGCAGCCATACGAGCTTGATACAACTCAATACTTTGTCGAGCGGCAAGCCTTTTCTCATCAAGGCTTTCTAGCTCTTGTAGTCTGAGTTTGGCATTCTTTTCTTCAGTATATTTGTTTATCACAGCCACCCGAAAAGAGGGAAGTTGAATTTCCAAAGGTATTACAGCTTCACAACCATAGACCAAGGAATACGGTGTTGATTTAGTAGGACCACAAACTGTAGTTCTGTGAGCCCATAATGCTTCAGGAAGCCTGGTACTCCAACTCTTTTTGTTGTCAGAAACCATTTTCTTCAAAATCTTGCAAATGGTTTTGTTAAAAGCTTCAGCAAGTTTGTTGGCCACGGGGTTATATGCTGTAGATGGACAACACTGGATCCCGTATTTGTCACGGAATCTGTAAAATTTATTATTATTGAATTGTGGGCCATTGTCATGATACAGACATTTGAGCACCCCAAAACGGCAAATGACATGAGTTTTCAGGAAGCTAAGGACTGTATCAGTTTTAACTTCTGTGAAAGGTACTGCTTCTGCCCATTTGGAGAAGTCATCGGTTGCGGCCAAAATGAATTGATGTCCACGTTCTGAGGGTGGACTGATCTTCCCCATTATATCCATTCCCCAAGATTCAAACGGCCAAGAAGTGGTCGTAGGGTGCAAATATTCAGGGGGCTGGTGAGTGTAATCACCATGAATTTGGCACTCATTGCATCTTTTAGCAAAACTAATAGTGTCGGACACCATGGTAGGCCAATAGTAGCCTAATCTTTGAATTTGATCATGAAGTTTTGGTCCAGCTTGGTGAGCACCACATAGGCCAGCATGAACTTCTCTAAGAACTTGCTCAGCTTCTTTCGGGGACAAACAACGAAGTAGAACTCCATCGTATGACTTGCAATAAAGAGTTTTTGAGGGCAAATCAAAATGGAATTTGAGAGCTCACCTTTGAATACTGGTTCTATCTTTAGGGTTCTCTGGTAATACTCCATGCAGAATATAATTAATAAAAGGATCTCTCCAATCCCTGAATGAGTTTTGGAAATATGAAATTAGATTTTTGATTACAGTGAAGCTATCTTCTACTGCCTTGTAAGTATCGAGTGGGGGTAGAAGTCTTCTCTCAACAACTTCCAATATCATCTTGTCATTTTCAGGGATTGACATTGAAGCTGCCAAGCTTGCTAAGGCGTCTGCTTTGACATTCTGACATCTCGGAACATGATGAAATGCAATCAATTTAAACCTTTGCTTGAGTTCATATGCCCTATTGAAAAGGGGAACTAGGTCTGGTTTCTTTACTTCATACTCGTGATTCATTTGCTTAATCACAAGTTGTGAATCTCCATAGACTCCTAGCATGTTAATGCCAGCATCTAAAGCTAACTCAAGCCCCATAATTAATGCCGTGTATTCTGCCACATTGTTCGAGCATGGCTTGATCAATGAGAAGAAGTGAGGAACATAAAGTTTTCCTGGACTACAGAAAATAATTCCAACCCCTGATACTAGCTTTCCTCGTGCATTAGTCTTGGAAGCTCCATCAAAATGCATGGTCCAATGCAGATCTGAATCAATGTTGGATTTCCATGTTTGTTCAATGAAGAAGACTGACTCATCAGGGAGATTGTCTATGAACTCAGAATCTTCTGACAGTGGATGTTCTGCTAGAAAATCTGTAAGAGCTTGTCCTTTTACTGCTTTCGCAGGAGTGTATCTAATTTCATATTGAGAAAGAAGGATGGACCATTTGGGCAGATGTTCGCTCAACGCCCCGGCTTTTGTCACTAATACCTTTAATGGATTAATTTTGGAAACCAGATACACCACATTAGAGAGGATGTAATGTCGTAGCTTTTGTATTATAAACATAAGCGTAAGACATTCTTTTTCTATCGGGTGATAATTGTGCTCAGCACCAACTAGCATCGTCGACAGGTAATAGAGTGCCACCTCCTTTCCTTCATCATTCTTTTGAGATAACAATGCTCCCAAGGAATGATCAAGAGCCCTTGTACAAAGAATGAAAGGCTTGCCCGGAATTGGAGCTGACAGAACTGGCGGGTTTGTAACATATTGTTTGATAACCTGAAAAGCATCTTTACAAGCTTTGTCCCATACAAAGTCCACTCCTTTCTTCATCAATTTGGAGAATGGTCTGCACTTTCCGGATAAGTTGGAAATGAACTGTTGGATAAAGGCGAGTCTTCCCTGTAATCCTTTCAATTCTTTCAAATTTCTCGGCGAAGGCATTTCCAATATGGCTTCGATTTTGATGGGGTCTATTTCAATGCCACTTTTTCGCACCACAAATCCTAGAAACTTTCCGGAAGAAACTCGGAAAAAACATTTCAGGGGATTCATTCGAAGATTGAATTTCCGTAATCTCTCAAAGACCATGCGGAGATCGGCCAGATGATCTGATTTATGCTTGCCCTTGACTGCCAAATCATCAACATAACATTCAACAGATTTATGTTGTAAGTCCTTGAATATTTTCATCATTGCTCTTTGGTACGTGGCTTCAACATTTTTGAGACCAAATGGCATGACAGTATAGCAGTATATGCCGAATGGAGTTCTAAAGGAAGTGTGTTTCTCATCCTCTTTGAACATTTTGATCTGATTATAGCCCGATAAGCCATCCATGAATGACATTCTTTCGAACCCAAAAGTATTGTCAATCAATATTTCTGGTATAGGTAATGGAAAATCATCTTTGGGGCAGGCTTTATTCAGATCTTTGAAGTCAATACAGACTCTGATTTGTCCATTCTTTTTAGTAACTGGGACTATATTAGCCAACCAGTCAGGGTGTTGTTCTTCACGGATGAAATTAACGCCCCTGAGTTTTTGAACTTCTTTTTCTATATGCTTCATGATTTCAGGCTTTGTCCTCCTTTGGTCCTGTTTTACAGGTTTAGTATCATCTGCTATATTTAATTTATGTACAGAAATTTTTGGATTTAGGGCCCGGCATTTCTGCATAAGTCCATGCAAAGCAATCTATGAACTCTCGCAAGAATCCCATATACAGATCAAGTTCACTTCCTTTAATTTGGGAGCTTACAAAGGTAGGTCCGGGATTTTCTGGGGTTCCCAAGCTTATTTCTTGTACTTGGTCCTCAGTTGGAGGATTAGGAGGAAGTGTTTCTACATTGTTACTTGAAGTTTCTAACTCTGTGAAACCTTCTGGGGTTTCAGTTAGGGGTTTTAGCTAGGGCCTGATCCCTTTCCAAGGATTTGGTTTTTTAGGCTCTTCGGCTTTTACATCAAGGGCTAAGCATTCCTAGTGGACATGTTGGGACGGGCTTATTTCCTCGTTGAGTTCAGGTGGCCAATATTCAGTGATTTGTGATGCAGCGTCATCCTGATTGCTTACCCCCCTCAGGATGCTGAAAAATGGCCCAATCAACGGGATCTTGAAGCACAGGAATTTCATGAGAGTCATCCAAGTCATATTCTTCAGTAAAGACTACCGATTTGGCTTTAACACTTTGTTTAAACTTAGGAATGTTACTGTAAGGAACATATCCTATGCAATGACACAGCTGCTTAATTCTGCCCCTTGTCTGGAGATCTTCTTTCATCTCTGGAGTAAAGACATCCAAAGGAGCCCGTATGCCATTTGCATTTAATCCAAGACCCATAGGTTTCTTGAGATTGTACCCGATATTCTTCATCATGTTACAGACCACGGGATTATAAATATCGAGCTGGATTTTTCCCTCATTACTGATTTTATCAATAATATCTGGTGGAGAAGTATCTTCAGCCCGATGAAAAATAATCGAATGATTATACTGCTTAGATGAAGGTACCAAAAAGCAAAAACCTTCGAATTCATAAACATGAGAGGGAGTAGGCCATGGCATAAGTGGAAGATCACAGTCTACCATAGAATGCACAAAGGTGCTCATTTCTTCAGCGGCTTCAGAGTCCGACTCAGAATCTGTATCTCTGATCATTGAAATGACATGTATTGGACCCGTTCTTCTAGACCTCCCGTGTAGCCGGTGGAGTGCCACTTCAAGAGATGACACAATTCGAGACATCTCATAAAAGGTTTGAAATTCCATCGCCATGGTTAAGCTGCGGAGAGCTGGCCGAAAACCTACCCAGCACAAGTGAATCCATATGGAGTAATGTGGAGGATTTTCACATCTTTCAGCCAAACGGAGCCATCTATCAATGTACCTGTAGGCTAATTCTCCTCTCTGCTATGATGTCAATATCAATTGACTAAAAGTGATAGGAGAATCAGGCCTTATAGGCGATATTCCCCTAGTAGGGGGAGGTATATCATTGCTTTCTTGATTGAAGCTTGAAGTGCTAGTTGAGGATACCATGTTGGCCAAAAATGAAAACCTCTGACGTTCGATATCATTGCTTTGTGGATATGATTAAAGCTGGATCTGGCTTTTTGATTTCAGATTTCACCTTAATTATCAAAGGAGCTTTGATATCCACGCATTTTGTCGCAGATTTTCCTGCACATTCCAACTTTATGGGAGGATTAGATTTGTGACCAACCTTCTCTGCTGAAATAGTGAAAGGTTCTACAGGATTATCATTCATAGGAGCATTCTTCGTATCTGAGTTGGATTTTGTAGACTTTTCTTGATACATTGCTGCGTCCGTGAAATAAACCTCCTTTCCTTTAAATGGCTTTTCCTCTGTAAAGACTCGATGTACCTTCCCTTCATCGTCGATGTATTTAAGGCATTGATGGAGAGTAAAAGGTACTATGGCATAATCATGAAGCCATCGTCTCCCCAAGAGGATGTTATAACAAGCACACGTTTTTATTACATGCAGAGTGGCCTCCAAGACTAAATCTCCTAACTGGAATCGAATCGGATTTTACCAATCGGATCCTAGACTTCCCTATCATAACCTTGAATAGAAGTCTTTGTAATAGACAGCTTGCTCACTGGAATACCGAGCTCTTGAAGGGCCGTGATTGTGATGAGATTTAGAGCTGACCCTGGGTCAACTTAAACTCTTGGGACAGGCATATCTTTGATGTAGGCCGTGAAATAAAGTGGCCTCACATGCTTCATATTGCCCAAGAGGAGATCCTCTTCGGTGAAAGAGATAGTAGCTTTAGAAGCATTGTGAGTTAAGAGACACTCCTTGCATTGCTTTTGAGGCCTCTTGGATTTCGCCTTCAAATAGTTCTTTTCTATTTGGTGCACTTGTGCTATATGAGTAATAATTCTCAGTATTCAAGGCCTGTAGTGCTCGTATGAAGTTGTCACAAGTCTCCTTGGACATCTGCAAGAGATCAAAAATGTGGAGTCGTGCAGGTATGTGCTTAAGGTGTTCAACAACATCATACCTGAATGGCTCTGGTGGCCTTGCATTATCATTTACTTCTGGAGAAGTTACATTTACATTGGTATTGCCTCCTAAAGGGTTTACATAAGAAGAGGAAGGAACAGAGGATTTATCATAGTTGACCCTGTAGTTGCGACCAGAGCGAGTGCCATCATTAAGCATGTTGCTTCGGTCAATTTCCGGTCGTGCGTCTCTTCTTATGGCATTAACTTCTTCTGGTTCGATGAAAAGCTGATTGACCTCTTCCAGGCCTACTTTTTGGTTTACATCATTAGGAATAGCCTGCGATGTTTGGGACTCTATGGCAGCATTCAAAATCACCAAGGTAGGAGCCGTTGACAGTTCCTCTTCAAAGTCAGAGATATTCCCGACAATATTACCAATACTGGGGTTATTATATCTCCTCGGTAACCCAAGTTCCCTGGTTGAGTTAAAGTCAACCAACTAATTACTTAATTCAGAATTTTCATTTGAAAAGATCAACTCTGAATTAGGTGTGGAAGAAGCATCTGGTGTGGAAGGAGGAAAAACCGTCTGCTAATGCTGAACTTCATCGTGCCTGACTAATGGTAGTGGATCCAGATGAACTTCTGGAGGTAGTGGAAAAGGAGGAGGATCATTCGACCAGCCACTTGAACTTGGCCTGTGTATGTCATACAAGGTCACCAATAGTGTATTTAGACCATGCTTGATATTAAGTGTACTTGTCTCGGGGTCAAGGGCTTGTTCGAAATCCTCATCTTCATCAGAAGGGTATTCATCAGCAAAATAATCATCGATCCATTGATCGTCTTCAAGATCAGAGTAATCCGACCATTGATTTTCATCATCGGAGTTAGGGGGTGTACCATCCCATGATATCCGATTGCAGCTGGATATTGCTGGTTCTTCCTCATCTTTTGAAATTGGAATGATGTAGTCGGCTAGAGTAAAATGACCTCTGGCTGATCTGGGAGGATTTTCTAAGACTGGGGCCTTGACCGCCTTGTCTTTCTTCTGCTTAAACTATTGTTTTTGTTTCTTTTGAGCAGTCTTCTGGAGACCTTTAATTTGCCTTTTGATCTTTCTTCTTTCCACAGGTGTGGGTTTGGTTTTCACTTTTTCCCATCCTTCATCATTTATTAAGTCCGAGTGAACCCACATTTCCTCCCCTGAAGAATCTTTGATAGGTATCAGCCCCTGTTCACTATGTAGTGCATTGATGACCCGAAATTCGACCATTGGTGGCCTTGATGGAGTGGGTATTGCTACAGGTGCAAACTGCCCGAAGGAAATTATATTGACTGGAGCTGCATCATATTTTCGATCAAATGTTATTACTCCATTTTTCCACATCTCATTGACCTTTTCCTTTAGGATAAAGTAATCTTTCAAAGGATGAGATACCATCCGATGGTATGCACAATAGTTTGGATCATTAACACGACCCGCTTGCTCTGGCTTTTTCATGGGTGGAAGCTTAAGCTTGTTATTCTCCATCAATGCTTGGAAGATGACTTCAATGTCCCTGTCAAAAGGGTATTTAGTTTGCTTCCTCTTTTCACATTCTTCTTTTTTGTTTTGCTTCGTTTTACCATTCTATGGTTTTTGAGGAGGTGGTTTGGAGGTTTGTACATTGTATACCTCCTGCTTCTTTTGAGGTTTTGGCACAGCTGGTTTTGGAGCAGAAGATGATGATGATTCCATTTTTCGGGAACTTGCTTTCTTCTCGTTAATTTCTTTCAGGGTTAACTCCGCATTAGTAGCTACCTCAACCAATCTGGCCAAAGACTTAGTTTTATGACTAAGTATGATAGCCTTAATCTCTGGCCGCAAATTAGTTTTGCGCATTTCAATTGTCGCCTTTGGAGATGGTTGTTCTAGGCATCTGTAAGACAATGCTCTCCATTTATTGATTGATAAAGGCTTACGTAGTTTCATTATCCCCTTGCTTTGTACTACTGAGCATAGCGAAGGTGACCGTTTGATCTTCTTCCTGATAGTGAAGTAGAAACTTCTCTTCTGTAACTGGCCATGTAGTGAAGGAGATTTCTGTCAATTGTTTGTACCAATCGAAAGCAACTCCTTTCAATGTACCAACAAATGGCCTTATTTTTAGTGCATCCAGTTCGGGTAAACTGCCAAGGAGCGACTTAAAATATACTATATGCTGCTAGGCTGACCCTTTTCCAAGGTAAGGCTGGAAAGTCGGAAGTTTGTAATCTGGAGGAAATGGAACCAAATCAGACTCCGGAGGGTATTTAGATGTAATACCCTTTTTCTTCATCCTGGTCTCCACTTTTCATTTATTTAATATTTCCTCCACTTCTTTAAAAGTTACATGTTTTTCAGGATCTGCGTGGAAACCAAGGATTGAGGAGTGATCACCTCCAGCTAAACCTGAGGCGATTACTTTATCTGTTAGTGCCTTGATTTGTGCGGTGAGTAGGTCAATTTTGGTGGCATTCTTCCTGATCATTGCCTGTTCTCTTCTATCAGCAAATAAGGGGTTAACAGGAGCTTCAACCGAACTACCCAACTTGTTGGCCAAGGTTTTCAACTGAGCCGTCAGGTGGTCAATTTTAGCTCCTTGTTGCTTGACAACATTACGGACTTCATTCTCTTGATTTTTGTCAGCATTTTCTTCGCTAACATCTTTGCCTCCACTGGCATCCTCTTCATTACCGGTCCCACTCCCATCAGCCATAAATACAGTGTACTGACGGGGGTAAGAGGATGTAGGAAGAGTGGATTTACTATCTTCGGTGTCTAGGAGAGTTATTGAGTCCTTATCAGAGCCATGTTCGTCAGAGGTCCTATCTGAATGAGAGTTAGAATCAGACTCTTGGGACTGAGTCCGAGCCACACTCCAAGTGACTCTCCTGGTTGAGCCAGGTCCGACCATACATGAGGAGGTTAGGTTTGGCTCATCTTCTTTAATCACCCATTTTTTAGTGATTGTATGTTGTGACTGCTTCCGAGCATGCCTTTTGGAGCGAGCCAAAGCCCTCTTCTTTATTTGCTGGGCCAAGTTGGTTGCTAGATTGGCAATTTGGAATAACAACATCCTTCTGACCCTTTTCACGAGCTAGGGCTTACTCGCGAGTGATTTGCTTTTTGAGATGCACATATTGTTTAGGATGCACCCTTTGTTTAGGATGCACAAATGAGGACTTAGCAGTCTGTAAGGTCCTGACCTGACTTAATTATAATTTATACTAATTAAGCTTGATTTTCCTATTAATATGTATATTTTAGTCTTAATTTACCTTACTTTAATTATTAGTGGGTCTCGGTTGGGTAGGTAGTTGGGCTCGGACTTTACTTAAGTAGTCAAGGACCTTTTTGTAATTAATCTTGCACCATATGGACATCTCATTAGTTGCATTATGTACATTTCATCTTGTGGGTCAACTTTCGTGTTGGGCTTGATTTAATCCGAACTCATTCTGGGCCAAATGAGGTCCATTTGGCCTAAACTGAAATTTCATGAAAAACCTGGACTTGGATGCAAAAGCTGTAGGAACTTTGAGTTTAAAAAAACAACCCAACGTTTCTTCTTCACTCTCTCACTGCGTTCGTTGGAGCCATCCCCTCTCTTCAGCAGTCTTCATCTTCTCTTTAACTTAGAGCTGGAAATCAAGAGTGAGAGCTTGCATGCAATGGCAATAGCATCCATCTAGCCTCTCCTTCTCCCTTTGGGCATCTTCTTCTTAGAAATCACCATCTCCTACAAGCTACAGCTCATTAAGGTGAAGAATCTACTCCCCCTTCACTTCCTTGTGTTTGTTAGAGTCAAGAAGACTCTATTACATGACATGCATGCATTCTGACACCTTATTCATCAATTGCATGACTTCTATGTAGAGAACCCACCCTCCATCAAGGATTTTCCCTAACCACACACCGAGGAGGAGTTGAGTAAGTTCAAGCACTGTGTAAGGCAAGTAATAGAGTATGTATGGTACTGCATGTATGTTTAATTTGGTTGATTCTAACATTGATCATTCAATGTTCAACTTACAGCTCATTATCCTTTAAATAAGCACACATAGGTATGGAATTAGGTGATAATGAGTGTAATTAGGCAAGATTGATGATATGGAATATGTAAGACCTATTATGGAGCTTAGAAGTATAAGAACCCTCATTGGAAACCCAAATGATAGAGTTCTGCAAGTGAACTCGAGCTGCAGAATCAGTTTCATAAATTCTGAAGCTTACGGCGAAGCCCACAGCTAATCCGTAAGTCTCTACAGCTCAGAATCCAGAGAGCCAAATTGCACTACGGCTAACACTCAGCTAAGCCGTGGAATGTACTACGGCTAAGCCGTAACCACCCCGTGACCAAGCCGTAGGCTATTCTACGGTAAATCTTCCAAAGAGCTCCAAACCCAGGATTTAGCTACGGCTCTTACACAGCTACGTCGTGAACTCTGCTACGGCCATGCCATACCCAAGCCGTAGGCTTAGCACAGCTAAGCCGTAGGTCAATATATGGCCAAGCCGTAAATGCGCATCGAATTAAAAAGGAAACCTGAGCCACCCGGCTAAGCCGTAGCCTTGTATACGGCTAAGCCGTAAGAACCTAGTGAATGTAGGATGTGTGGAACCTTCAATGACTTTGTAGGGCTCTAGATATGGCACCTATTCCTTAACCAAATTAGCCCAATGGTGATCAACTAAAAGGTGGACAAGTGCAGAGCTGTCACTCATCCCCTTTGATTTTCCTGACGAATTCCTGATGTCACGTCATGGGTGTTGGCATAAGAAGAGCTGTCCTTTGCATACACAATATAACGCCAATAGTTGGTAACACAATGACACCAGACGTTTTATGAATACACCATGTTGAATGCCCTCGGGATCACGGATTATATAGCATAAGGTTGGCTAGTAATTATCCTTAATGCTTACTCAATCTAAATGCATCCATATTGTTAAGAAACCATGCCCTCAACATATGTAGCTCTATTAAATATGCATGAATTGATTATCAGATATGAATGAATGCATGAATGTAATCTCAAGACCGAACTCCTGGTATGTATGATATGACAAGTATAACTAAGATAAATAAAAGATATGCATTTGAGTCGGTCTTGATACGTTAAGTCGGCACCACTTAGCTACGCCCTCATTAGGTTCGACGGGACCAGTTTGGGTGTGATATGATATGTCGCTACTGCAGTAGTCCTTGGAGGAGTTGTCGGCGCTTCTCAATAAGCTAGGCTGATCCCCTAGAATATGTACGCACGTTCCCTCTAGATGATACGCTCTATCTTGGGAAAATAAGGCCACGTGGTTGCCAATAAGTTAGTATAATAATATGTTTATGATTCGTTAGTCATGCTTACTCATGCACGACATGCCTAGTGTACGATTTTTACCTTTTTTTAATCTACATATATTCTTAATTCATTTGATACGGCATGATAGTCTTATGTACCTCTATATACTTGCTTAACCGTTGTTTAACAGTGCTACCCTTGGTGTTACAGGTACCAAAACCTTGGGGCCTAGATGAGGGTAATGCAGATGACGCCTTCTGTTAGTCATCGTACGAAGAGCGACAACAGAATACTGTCGAGTGG
This sequence comes from Sextonia rubra, assembly GCA_037013555.1. Classification (NCBI taxonomy): domain Eukaryota; kingdom Viridiplantae; phylum Streptophyta; class Magnoliopsida; order Laurales; family Lauraceae; genus Sextonia; species Sextonia rubra. The sequence continues at coordinate 4,812,458 of JASUAD010000028.1, read as the reverse complement.
TTAAGCTTAGATAGGCCTGTTTACACTTTAAGACTTTGTTCATACTTAATTAATTGTCATCCTGTAAATGAGAAATGGTTAAGTATAGACTTATTTATGAATGAGGTGATAATTTGTTTGTTATTACTTATGATTATTACAGATGTATTACACAGGCTTCCGTTCACTGTTGAATGTAAATTACGTGTTGGAGGAACCTCTCTACACGTTCCTGGGCAATCTCCCTTGTAATGGTTTGTGTGTGTACGTTTACATGCACAGATTACTACGAGATTATTACGGGATTAAACCATTTATAGATGCCATCTAGACCAACATGGTTTTGAACCGGAATGGTTAGATATAGGCATAAATCCCATCTCATTATGCTATGCTGACTATCCCTGCTGTCAGAATTTCTGCAGCATTTCAGGTTTATCGAGTCAGGCTTAAAAGCATGCTATGCTGACTAGACCTGGCTACCAAAATTTCAGCAGCATTTCAGGACTATCTGTGTCAGACTTATAAGCAAGAGAGGGTTGGATCAATCAAAGGGATAGGGCCCACAGGATCAAGCCTGCACCACTATCACAATGACCACACAAGATCCATCAGTGGTTGACGCCGGACAATGCATAATTACAATGTTGTTGGTCTTATCACTGATTTAATAAACATTTTATATGGGTCAAAAGCCCTTTGAACTGAATCATCACTCTTCTAAAGTGAAAAGGGTGATGATTTGGTCCATGCACATCAAGGTGCAAACTCTTCCAATCAAATGACAAGTGTATGCACATCAAGGTGCGAATTCATTCAATCAAGTTATGCACATCAAGGTGCAAATTCTTCCAATTAAATGGCAAGTGTACGCACATCAAGGTGCCCAATGCCTTCATTTGTATGAACAATATGCACTTCAAGGTGCAAAAGTCATTTAATGATATTTTCAAACCCATTGTAGGCATCAAAGGTCTTGTATGGGTGTAATTGGAGGTTAAATAAGCTTTTGTCATCATCAAAATAGGTAAGTGACCGTGTGCCCCGGTCACAGGCTTTTAGCAGCAGTTTTCAATGAAACAGCAGCAGTTTCCAGCACAACAACGGCAGTTTCCAGTGCAATAGCAGCAGTTTCGGTAGAAACAGCAGCACTTTCCAGTGCAATAGCAGCAGTTTCAGCAGAAATAGCAGCACTTTCAGCAATTTTCAGCACTTTCATGCATTTTTCACCAGATTTGATCACAAATTAGGGCAAATAACTTCCCACAGACGGCGCAAATCTTCTGATCGAGCTTAAAAATAAATGTGGAAAATGGGTGACGGATTCGAAGTCCGACATTCACGTACTTCAAGCGTTAAGAAGAATGGGAAATAATTACAGCTAATCATTAATTTCCCTTTGTTTACATGGGTTCAAGTGCCCTGACCGCGGGGATGCAGGTTGTTTACATGCATTTTGAAAGTTTACAACCCCTCCCTCAACTATTAGATGTGATCTCAGCTTGGAATTTTCAAGAAAAGTACATAAAATAACCAAGAAAATGCAAAAAAATAGAAAAAAGGGGAAAAAGGGGGGGTGACCGAGACTCTCGGTCACTCCCCCATTCCAGTGACTGAAACTCTCGGTCACTGGCAAACAGTGACCGTTTGGTCACTGTTTCGCCTCTGGTTTCGTCCTGTTCGCGATGGTTCTTTCTTGGAACTTCTTTCAAGTGTTGAAACTCCATTTTCATGACTTTGGAGTGGTGGACAACCATTAAGAAGATCACATTTAACCATGGAATCAATCAAAATCTCTGTAACCCATCATTCGTGCTTACGGACTGCGTTTTTGTTTTAAGTCCGAAATGGGAAAATATGTAGACGGAGTTGTGTCATTTTGAACCTATTATTTTCAAGGAACAAAATGAGGCCTAGAGAAGCTTCTTTCACAACTCTTGCAATGGCTAAGAAGCCCTATGAATAAGAGAAACAGAGGTGACAATGTCATCCTCTCAAAAATTGCCGACATACGAGCATATCATGAAATTTGGCCATTCCACTTCCTTTTCTTCTTCTGAATTTTCTTCCTCACCTTTAAAACTAAGAAAAGAAGGTGGGAATGGTCGTGGAAGTGCTGCTGGATTTTGCTTCTTGTTGCTCTAAGTGCTTTCTTTCTTTGATTTCTTCTCTTTTCTTCCTTATGTGTGTTAGTGTCCCCCCCTTTCCTTCAAAATTTGAACCTTTTATAGACTCCCAATCAGTTTTGTGCAGTTTTGGGGAGTTAATAGCAGTTGTGGGGAGTTGAATTTCAAAGAGGAGTGGAGAGAAACCACCTAAAGTTGTGGGAAACATCTTTTGAAGGTCCGTGACCGCAGGCCCAGTCACGGACGAGGCCCAATTTTGGGCTTTCGCGTATGTGGCCCATTTTCATCTGTTTTGGGCTCAAACGAAGTCCGATTACCACAAAACTTGGAGGGATGCTTCTTGACACTATTTTCTGTGTGTCACTGAAGTTTCAACTCTGTTTGACCACCTGAACATGGTCAACTCCTTTTGTTTGTGGGCCCCGGTCACTCCCAAGGCCCATTCTTAAACTTTTGCATATGTGGCTCGTTTTCACCTGTTTGGGGCCCGAACGATGTCCAATCGCCACAAAACTTGGAGGAACTATTTTGAATGTGTCACAGAAGTTTCATCTCTGTTTAACCACCTGAAGCTGGTCAACTCGCCAGTTGACTTTTCATGAAAGTGGGCCCTTGTTTCAGCTGTTTGAAGCCCAAATGACCTCGGTTTGATTTGAAACTTGGAGGGACTGACATCAGAGGTACCATGGAGTGTTCATCCAAATTTCATTGATTTTAGACCTCGGGAAGCAGGACCTCGGTCGGGAACCCCAAGTAGACATGCTTGTAACTTTTTAGGTCAAATGATGTCCGTTTGACCCGCAACTTTGCAGATTATCTCCTGAGCATGATTAAAGCTGTGTCTAGGTTTCATCAATTTTGGACCTCAAAAAGCAAGACATCGGTCGGTGACCTCAAGAGACATATTCTGTGCTTTTTTGGGTCGAATGATGCCGTTTTGTCTTGAAACTTTGCAGAGCTTCTCTCGGTTATAACTGGTTTAGTCTTTATGAGATGTTACTCTACACAGAGACTCACAGAGCATAGTATATCATCACTTCGATATGTAGGAATGCCGAGTCTCACAGTGATTCCCAGGATCTGGCAAATAACCTCTGAAGCCTAAATTAAGTTGAGATGAGGTGCCTTTGCTGCAGTATTTGCAATTTTTTATGGGTCAACAAATTAGAAAGCATAAGGGACTTAAACATTGCACAGTCATAAGAAAAAAAAATGAATATGAATTATGGCCCAACGAGAGTCCATAAAAATTTTGAAGGGATATTTGCGGAAATGCATAAGGACTAAGTTTTCCATTAGATCCTAACTTTTGTTATATTATATGTACTTGGAAATTTCTACGTGAAAAAAGTAAGTGAATGAGGAGTGTCTGTAAGAGTTTCTAAGGAAGTATGTGCGGGGAGGACAAGGACCAGATTTGCTATTTGGATTCTAACTTTTCTTATATCATATGAACTTGAGAACTCTTGCGTGGGAAAAAGATAGTGAGAGAAAAAGAGGCCAATCGAAGTAAATAGTAAAGTCGAAGCTATATTAGTAACTTTGAAAGGAAATTTCTTTTTGCTAAATTTCAGGGGATCAGACTATTTGTAGGAAAAATTTTGTTTTTGTGGCATTATTGTGGAATATTTGAAATAGGTTTTTAATGTATATAATTTGTCACCGCGCATGCAAGTTGGTATGAATTTGAGAAAGTTTTTGAGAATAGAGTTGTGGACTGGACATTGAAAAGTCTGAAAGTGTAATTATTTTAGATTTCAAAAATATATGATATGAGTGAATTTTCTTTTGGGAAATTTCTTTTCTCTTTACTTTTGTTTATTTTGCTTTTCTTAAAAAAAATAAAAAAAAGAATTTTATAGGTATATTCACTGCAAACCCTCATAATGCACAACTCGTTCACTACGGGGAACCTATGGGTTTAAGGGCTTGCTGCATACGCTAAATGTAGTCGAGAGAGCCAGCGAAAGTGGCATTGTATCCATGTTTATTTTTCCTGCATTAAATTAGCTTTAGGTTAGATTAGGTTATGATGAATCCCTCATATTTTTCGAATTTTTTGCTGGGGCCTAGCAAAATGCTGGTTGGGGGGTGTGATAAGTTCTAAAACTACGTATTTTCGTACATCATTTTGATCCATTTTAAGGACTTATTAACTTGAAAGAGCCTTATCTAGTGTGATCTAGTGGTTTCAAGCATTTTAAATTCATTTTAGTATTTCTTTGCATAAATTGTTTAAAAATCACACTTTTTAGATACATTCATGAAACCTGCCATTTTTAGAATGTCTATTTTTGGAAAGTTTTGTGAAAATAATTTTTCTCATGAATTAAATTGAATTTTCATCATCATTAGTTCATTCATATAAAATCATGAGGAATGATGTACTTTTTTATTATCATTTCATGAGATATGGGCCCACAGTCATGCATTTGTGATCTTAGGGTTAAAATTGTCCTTTCATATGAATTCACATTTTTTTTGTAGGAAATTGATTATATGGGTCCCGTATATAAATAATTGAGGCAAGGAATTGATTTTCAAGAGAAAGGAGAGCAGAATTGAAGAGAAAAAGAAATTGGAAAAAAATTGCAAAAAGTTTGCTTCATGGTCCCACAAACACATGCACATGTGTGGGTACACGTCTAAAACATCCAAGATGGGGCCCATTTATTTTTTGCACATTTTCAATAGATTTTGAGGAGAATTTGAAGAATATCTTATCAAAGATGGGCAAAGAAAGCCACATAGGAGTTTTTTTTTTAGAGAAAGAGAAGATTTAATTGGAAAAAAATAAATATAAATATCTAATCAAGCATTCCACATCCAAAAGAAGATTTAATTCAGATTTTGGCTGAAAAAAAAGGAAAAAAAGTCAAGAGGGTTATCTTCAAAGATCTCTTCAAGTTTGGGGTCAACAAGGAGAACTTTCCAAAAAATGAAAGTTGACAATGCAAAGAGATAAAAGGGGAAGTCTTACACCTCATGTGGGCAAAGTTTGATTCTAAGAGAGGATTCTTATCCCTACTGCATCTCTCCAAGGGTCTTAATGCAAGGTGGCACATACAAGAAAGGAAAGAAGCATCCAAAAGAGACTTTCAAACAAAGCAAGCAAGGAAAGAAAAGAAAGGTATAGAAAAAAATCCCAAAAGATATTGCACGCCCAAGCCATTATTTTGGGACACTTTTTCTTTTATTCTTTTATTATTTTTAAGATTTTAAAGTTTGAGAAGGAGTAGGACTTGAAAAGGTATAAATAGGGTACCCCTCTCCAATATTCTTCATGGAAGAATTACCCACCTCCCACTTCTAGAATTCCACACTTCATCTCTTCCTCTCTTGTTCTCTACATCTTAAGTCATCACGGAGACTTAGCCCTAAAGCTACACCACCAACCTTAAAGTGTCAACTAGAAGGAGGAATTCTCATCAATCCTCTACGTAATTGTTTGCTTTTTATTTTCAATCTTTTGTAAAAGAATTTCATGCTAGTAAAATTTGTTTCTTTTCAATTTTTCTTGTCTTTGATTTTGTGGCGTTCATAATTTTAGTCTTGTTTGTGATTGGGTTAATTTTCATTCTTGTTTAAATATTGGGATAGAATTGGAATCACAACTAGTAACCCATCTTAGTATCCTTTTCAATATGCTTTGTTTCTTCATATACATTGTATGTTTGGAGGCAATTTAAGATGGAGTTAAAGAGGCTTAAGTGAAAAAAGATTAGAGGCCAATTCTGTAATTTATTTCTACATTGAATGGAGATTTGTTATTCTCACTTGGATTGACCCCCCAAGATGAAGAATAAGACCTTAGCACAATACTTCTAATTTTTTTGAGCAAAAATTAAGATAAGGAATTGAAAGGAGCAATCTACCACCTTTGACTTCTATTGTTTACCGCCTTTGACTTCCTGTTATTACTGCCTTTGACTTTCTACATTTTTATTTTATTTTCTGCACTTTTGTTATTTTTCTTGTTATCTTTTTGTTGATTTTAAGATTTGTTTTTCCATAGTTTGTTGGTTGGATTAGAAATCATTGTAAGTATTTTTATATCATAAAATTTTGTGCATATTTAAGTGTTAAAAATTAAGATTTCAGATCTGAATGGGATGAAGAAATTTGGACTCAATATATAAACAGCATAACTTAACAGTTTCAGCAAACTACAGAAACAGTTTTTGGCAAAAAGTTCGAAGTAGGTAGACCAGTCAAATCATGATATTTTTCTTTGAAACTTGGGAAAGTTAAAGTTTAGGATGTGGTCTTTCATTCTCTACAATATCGGATCAAAATAATTTCGGAAGGCTTGTGAACCAGAGGCTTAAACTTTGCCAATCAGTCAATTCAGATTAGAATTTTCTACACAGAATTTTGCAAAGTTGTCATGTTCATGTATTCATAACTTTTTCATTTTAGATCTTTTTTCACTTCCGTTTTTTTTGTTGGTTTCATGCATCAGTAGAGCATGATTTTCAGCCATTAAAATTAGATTTAGGATGCATTAGAATAATTCAAATCATGCATAAAATTTGCATCAACATACTAGTTTTTCCAGATTTAGAATTTTTGAGCATCTCATGCCATGCATTGCATTACTAATTTTACTAACTTTCTAATTTTAAATTTGTTTCTAGTTTTATGTTTTTTTTGTTTTAGATAGTTTTTAGAATTAAAATATCTTTCTAAATTTGTTTTAATTGAAGATTTTAAATTGAAAAGTTTTCTAGTCTTGGAAATTCTAACTTAGGAAAGTTTTTAACTTTTGTTTATTTTGTTTCTAACATTGTTTAGCTTAGTTAGTTTCTAATTTTAGCTTTTATTTTTGGAAGTTCTAACTTCTGTTTTATTTTTGCAGCAACTTTAGTTTTGTTTAGGAAATTTTAGATTTAGGTTTTGTAGATTTAGAAAAGTTTCTTTTTTTTTATTGTTTTGTAATTAATTTAATTTTGCCAAGTAGGATGCTTGTATTTGTTAGATTTTAAATTAAGATAGTTTTATATTTTCAATTAGGACAAGTATAAGTTGAAAAAGAATCCTTAAAATACATAGCCCCTTATGGATTTCACCCCGCACTTACCGGGATATTACTACATCGTGGCTTGCACTTGGAGCTCACGATCAAGTTTTTGGCACCGTTTCTGGGGAGCTTCATTTAAGGTAACTTTTCTAACTTTCCTTATTTACAATGCTTTGAGGGTGTGGTTTAATTTTGGCATCTTTCTAAAAATTGGAGGACATAAATGGAATGCTGAACCGCCCTTAACTAGAATAGGAAAGTGCATGGAATGTTAGAAAGTTAACATCACTTTGATTTTAAGAAACTTTCTAAAATTGGGAAAAGTAACGGTTTTCAACATGTCATAACTTCTTTTGGAAAAAAGTATACCAAAAGGAATCTAATCGCTGTCCTTAATCTTCTCGGTGTCTAAGAAAGCCTTTGCCCCTGTAGTGTGCGACAGCTTGTCTGTTCAGGAAACTGGTCCGTCAAACGGATCCATCTATGACTCAACCACTTCCTGGAGGCTAACTTGGATGAGTTGGTTTCATAGGACCGGATTGGAGAACTAGGGGAAACTTTTCAACGTTAGGGAGCTACTTAGATATTTTTTTGTATAACTCAGATTTTTATCATTTTTTTAAAAAAAAAGTGATTCCAAAAAAATGGATTGGTAGGAATCCACAAACATGAGCGGACTTAACAATGGGCAAACCAATGGGAATGAAATTAATGCTGATGGCCCCCCGAAGTCCTAGCGTGCCTTATGTGAACAAGAAAAAAATGCAAAGTTACACCAAAGGAATTGTTCGGCTGGATTTTATGAACAGAATTGGGCTAATCAATATGATCATTGTTACAATGAGGAATTTGTGGAGGATTTTAATGGAATGATTAGCTCAAATCATTAACCAATAAGGGTCCCGTGTGATTATCCATACCCCATACAATCATTCGCTCATTCTGATATGGATGTGGGAATTCAATGGCAAGCTGAATTAAAGTCAAATCGAGGGCATTACCACAATGAAATGGGTGATATGTGTGGTCCAAATTGGGATGATCAACCACTAGACAATTAGAAAAATGAGCCCGATATGGATCCTATCTCTTATCCCTAAGAATTTACTTAGGATGGGTCGTATGAATACCCCTCACAGGATACATCATATGCACCCCCTTCTTCCCCCTGGTTATATGCACCTCATAATTCCCTATTGCCTAAATGGTCATATGAACCACCACCACACCTGAAGAATTCTTTGGAGGATACTTTAGCCAACTTGGCTGAGTTCACACAAAATACCTTGCAATCTATACAAAAAACTTAACAACGCATGAAAAGCCTAATGGATTCGATTAATCAAATGGGGTTTGAAATGAGAAAACGAAATGCCACTCTTGGAATTAAAGATGATCCTACATTTATTGAAAATCTTGTAGATATGGATCACGCAAACACACAGTGGATATTAAAGGGTACACATGAGTACATGATGATGGTGTGATACATGAACCAATTGAGGAATCACATGAGCCTGTGTACCCCACTTTTCCTCAGTATCGGCCATTCCACTTCATTAAAGAGGAATCTATGCCCATTTACATAAATCCTTTCTATGATTCAGATTCCTCTGATGAATTTGGCATTGTAGTCTTTCACAAAGTTGATATTGCTACAATTGAGGAAACTGCAAATGAACCTAATGAGCCCTAAAAGGAATATTACAATTGGGAAGATGACCCCATTTTTTAGATTTTTGAGTCAGATACTTTGGAATCTTTGGAATCATGTACTGACTTGTTTTTGAAATCTGATGACCCAACCCTTAAAGAAATTGCCCTCGCATTTCTTGGCCCTCAATGTTTTTCAAAGAAACTTGTGGAATTAGAGAATAGTGGTCCCATTAAGACTCCCAAGTCTGACAATTTGGAATCCTTTGAGCCTGTTTCTGAACAAAATGCTGAAATTGAGCTAATGAAATTTATGGCACGGGAGGACCTCGGGCCACCTAGTTGCTCATTACATCCTCTCCTATCTTTCAAAGATCCATTTTTAAAGGAGGAGGAAGAAATTTTCTTTCTGGTCCATTCTTCACGTAGTGTACAAGAACATGCGGTCCTAATGTTCATTGAGCCCACTAACGACATGGTTTCATCTCTTTCTGTGCTTCTTGTAAACAGTGTCAAGGAAAATTTCATTTGGGATCTGGGTGGAATCATGATTTCGAATCCAGTAGTGTAGGTTTTTGTTTCTTTTCTTTTTAGAGTAGATATTTTCTTTTAGCATCGCTTCTTATCTTTTCCTTCTTCTTTTTTTGTTTTGTCTAACCTTGGATAGGGAGCAACTAAGACACATCTTTAGGTGACTTCTTCTCTCTACCCTCCTTTACATTTATGTTTTCTTATGTTACTTTTACAGTTCTACATTGCTACACAAACATCGAGGATGATGTTCATCTTAGGTTTGGGGGGGGGGGGGGGGGAACAAGCACGCTTGTCCGATTTTAGACAAAATTTTTTGATTTTTCTATTAGTTTTATCATTTTTGTCAATTTTTAATCATTCTAGTTTTGTTTTTAAAAAAAATTAGGACCTTTATTTTCTTTGTTGGCATTTATTTTTCATTTTAGAAAAGAAAGTGTTCAAAAGAATTGAAGCGATTTGAAGATATATAGAAATCTGGAATTTTGATACTTTTGGAAGGAAGTAAAGATAAAGTTTGCATTTTCTATAGGGGAAACCTATCAAAATAGTAACAAAACTTGCTCTTCACATACATACATGTATACTTTTTTAAAAATTTTGGATAGGAAGCTTTAATGCTGTTTTTGGAATTTTTAGGGAGAATACAATGTAAACTTGAAATTTAGTTTGTAGAACATTTTTGTTTCCTAGTTCATTGTTAGTGACCTGTATATTTTAGAACCAAAATGAATTAATTCAAGTGAAATGAAAACTGCCACTTAGTGTTTGCTTTTGATTTAAAAAAATAGAAAAAAAAGAGAGCATATAATGAGCAGTTTGTGACTAGTTTGGGTTCGTAGCCTTTTTAACTTGAGCTAGTAAGCCCGAATGGATATTTTTATATCTAGAGCCCTAAAGCCTTTTGGTTTGGAAGTCATTGGCCTAATGCTCACTACTTGGGTTAATTAGAAAGCTTAAGGGACTTAAACATTGCACAGTCATAAGAAAAAAAAATGAATATGAATTATGGCGCAACGAGAGTCCGCAAAAATTTTTAAGGGATATGTGCGGAAATGCGTAGTGACTAAGTTTTCTCCTTAGATCCTAACTTTTGTTCTATCATATGAAATTGGAAATTTCTATGTGAAAAAAGTTAGTGAATGAGGAGTGTCCGTAAGAGTTTGTAAGGAAATATGTGCGGGGAGGACAAGGACCAGATTTGCTCTCTGGATTCTAAGTTTTCTTATATCAAATGAACTTGAGAACTCTTGCGTGGGAAAAAGATAGTGAGAGAAAAAGAGGCCAATCGAAGTAAATAGTAAAGTGGCAGCTATATTAGTAACTTTGAAAGGAAATTTCTTTTTGCTAAATTTCAGGGGATTAGACTATTTGAAGGAAAAATTTTGTTTTTGTGGCATTATTGTGGAATATTTGAAATAGGTTTTTGATGTATACAATTTCTCACCGTGCATGCAAGTTGGTATGAATTTGAGAAAGTTTTTGTGAATAGAGTTGTGGACCGTATTTTGAAAAGTCTGAAAGTGTAATTATTCCAGATTTCAAAAATATCTGATATGAGTGAATTTTCTTTTGGGAAATTTCTTTTCTCCTAACTTTTGTTTATTTTGTTTTTCTTAAAAAAAAGAAGAGAAAAAGAATTTTATGAGTATATTCACTGCAAACCCTCAGGATGCACAACTCGTTCACTAGGGGGAACCTATGGGTTTTAGAGCTTGCTGCATACACTAAATGCAGTCGAGAGTGCCAGCGAAAGTGGCATTGTATTCATGTTTATTTTTCTTGCATTAAATTAGCTTTAGGTTAGATTAGGTTATGATGAATCCCTCATATTTGTTGAATTTTTTGCTGGGGCCCAGCAAAATGCTGGTTGGGGGGTGTGATAAGTTCTTAAAACTACGTATTTTCGTACATCATTTTGACCCATTTTAAGGACTTATTAACTTGAAAGTGCCTTATCTAGTGTGATCTAGTGGTTTCAAGCATTTTAAATTCATTTTAGTATTTCTTTGCATAAATTGTTTAAAAATCACACTTTTATATACATTCATGAAACCTGCCATTTTTAGAATGTCTATTTTTGGAAAGTTTTGTGAAAAATAATTTTTCCCATGAATTAAATTGAATTTTCACCATCATTAGTTCATTCATATAAAATCATGAGGAATGATGTACTTTTTTTATTATCATTTCATGAAAGATGGGCCCACAGTCATGCATTTGTGATCTCAGAGTAAAATTGTCTTTTCATATGAATTCACATTTGTTTTCTAGGAGATTGACTATATGGGTCCCGTATATAAAGAATTGAGGCAAGGAATTGGTTTTCAAGAGAAAGGAGAGCAGAATTGAAGAGAAAAAGAAATTGGAAGAAAATTGCAAAAAGTTGGCTTCATGGTCCCACACACACATGCACATGTGTGGGTACACATGCAAAATATCCAAGATGGGGCCCATTTATTTGTTGCACATTTTCAAGAGATTTTGAGGAGAATTTGAAGAATATCTTATCAATGATGGGCATGGAAAGCCTCATAGGAGTTTTTTTTTTTTGGAGAAAAAGAAGATTTAATTGAAAAAAAATAAAAATAAATATCTAACCAAGCATTCCACATCCAAAAGAGGATTTCATTTAGATTTTGGCTGAAAGAAAAAGGAAAAAAAATCAAGAGGGTTATCTTCAAAGATCTCTTCAAGTTTGGGCCAACGAGGAGAACTTTCCAAAAAAGGAAAGTTGACAATGCAAAGAGATAAAAGGGGAAGTCCTACACCTCATGTGGGCCAAGTTTGATTCTAATAGAGGATTCTTATCCCTACTACATCTCTCCAAGGATCTTAATGCAAAGTGGCACATACAAGAAAGGAAAGAAGCATCCAAAAGAGACTTCCAAACAAAACAAGCAAGGAAAGAAAAGAAAGAAAATTGAAAAAAAATTCCAAAAGATATTGCACGCCCAAGCCATTGTTTTGGGATACTTTTTCTTTTATTCTTTTATTATTTTTAAGATTTTAAAGTTTGAGAAGGAGTAGGACTTGAAAAAGTATAAATAGGGTACCCCGCTCCTATATTCTTCATGGAAGAATTATCCACCCCCACTTCTAGATTTCTACACTTCATCTCTTCCTCTCTTGTTCTCTACATCTTAAGTCATCACGGAGACTTAGCCCTAAAGCCACACCACCAACCTTAAAGTGTCAACTAGAAGGAGGAATTCTCATCAATCCTAGTATGTAATTGTTTGCTTTTTATTTTCAATCTTTTGTAAAACAATTTCATGCTAGTAAAATTTGTTTCTTTTCAATTTTTCTTGTCTTTGATTTTGTGGTGTTCATAATTTTAGTCTTGTTTGTGATTGGGTTAATTTTCATTCTTGTTTAAATATTGAGATAGAATTGGAATCACAACTAGTAACCCATCTTAGTATCCTTTTCAATTTGCTTTGTTTCTTCGGATACATTGTATGTTTGGAGGCAATGCAAAAAGGAGTTAAAGAGGTTTGAGTGAAAAAAGATTAGGCGCCAATTCAAAAATTTATTTCTACATTGAATGGAGATTTGTTATTCTCACTTGGATTGACGACCCAAGATGAAGGATAAGACCTTAGCACAATACTTCTAATTTTTTTGAGCAAAAATTAAGATAAGGAATTGAAAGGAGCAATTTACCACCTTTGACTTCCTGTTATTACTGCCTTCTACTTCCTGCATTTTTATTTTATTTTCTACACTTTTGTTATTTTTCTTGTTATGTTTATGTTGATTTTAAGTTTTGTTTTTCCTTAGTTTGTTGGCTGGATTAGAAATCATTGTATGTATTTTCATATCATATAATTTTGTGCATATTTAAGTGCTAAAAATTAAGCTTTCAGATCTGAATTGGATGAGGAAATTTGGACTTGATATATAAACAGCATAACTTAACAGTTTTAGCAAACTGCAGAAACAGTTTTTGGCAAAAAGTTCGAAGTAGGTAGACCAGTCAAATCATGATATTTTTCTTTGAAACTTAGGAAAGTTAAAGTTTAGGATGTGGTCTTTCATTCTCTAGAATTTTGGATCAAAATAATTTTGGAAGGCTTGTGAACTAGAGGCTTAAACTTTGCCAATCAGTCAATTCTGATTAGAATTTTCTACACAGAATTTTGCAAAGTTATCATGTTCATGCATTCATAACTTTTTCATTTTAGATCTTTTTTCACTTCCGTTTTTTTTGTTGGTTTCTTGCATCAGTAGAGTATGATTTTCAGCCATTAAAATTAGATTTAGGATGCATTAGAATAATTCAAATCATGCATAAAATTTGCATCAGCATACTAGTTTTTCCAGATTTAGAATTTTTCGGCATCTCATGCCATGCATTGCATTACTAATTTTACTAACTTTCTAATTTTAAATTTGTTTCTAGTTTTATGTTTTTTTTTGTTTTAGATAGTTTCTAGAATTAAAATATCTTTCTAAATTTGTTTTAATTGAAGATTTTAAATTGGAAAGTTTTCTAGTTTTGGAAATTCTAACTTAGGAAAGTTTTTAACTTTTGTTTATTTTGTTTCGAACATTGTTTAGCTTAGTTAGTTTCTAATTTTAGCTTTTATTTTTGGAAGTTCTAACTTGTGTTTTATTTTTGCAGCAACTTTAGTTTTGTTTAGGAAATTTTAGATTTAGGTTTTGTAGATTTAGAAAAGTTTCTTTTTTTTATTGGTTTGTAATTAATTTAATTTTGCCAAGTAGGTTGTTTTTGTTAGATTTTAAATTAAGATAGTTTTATATTTTCAATTAAGACGGGTATAAGTTGAAAAAGAATCCTAAAAATACATAGCTCCTTATGGATTTGACCCTGCACTTACCGGGATATTACTACATCACGGCTTGTACTTGGAGCTTACGAACAAGTTTTTGGCGCCGTCGCTGGGGAGCGCCATTTAAGGTAACTTTTCTAACTTTCCTTATTTACATTGCTTTGTGGGTTTGGTTTAATTTTGGCATCTTTCTAAAAATTGGAGGACATAAATGGAATGCTGAACCGCCCTTAACTGGAATAGGAAAGTGCATGGAATGTTAGAAAGTTAACATCACTTTGATTTTTAGAAACTTTCTAAAATTAGGAAAAGTTACTATTTTCAACTTGTCATAACTTCTTCTGGAAAAAAGTACACAAAAAGTGATCTAATCGCTGTCCTTAATCTTCTCGGTGTCTACGAAAGCCTTTGCCCCTGTAGTGTGCGACAACTTGTCTGTTCAGGAAACTGGTCCTTCAAATGGGTCCATCTATGACTCAACCACTTCTTGGTGGCTAACCTGGATGAGTTGGTTTTATAGGTCCAGATTGGAGAACTAGAGGAAACTTTTCAACCTAAGGGAGCTACTTAGATATTTTTTTGTATAACTCAAATTTTTATCATTTTTCAAAAAAAAAAAAAAAGTGATTCCAAAAAAATGGATTGGTAGGAATCCACAAACATGAGCGGACTTAACAATGGGCAAACCAATGGGAATGAAATTAATGCTGATGGCCCCCCAAAGTCCTAGCATGCCTTATGGGAACAAGGAAAAAATGCAAAGTTACATCAAAGGAATTGTTCAGCTGGATTTTATGAACAGAATTGGGCCAATCAATATGATCATTGTTACAATGAGGAATTTGTGGAGGATTTTAATGGAATGATTAGCTCATATCATCAACCAGTAAGGGTCTCGTGTGATTATCCATACCCCATACAATCATTCCCTCATTCTGATATGGATGTGGGAATTCAGTGGCAAGCTGAATTAAAGTCAAATCAAGGCATTACCACAGTGAAATGGGTGATATGTGTGGTCCAAATTGGGATGATCAACCACTAGACAATTAGCAAAATGGGCCCGATATGGATCCTATCTCTTATCCCCAAAAATTTACTTAGGATGGGTCGTATGACTACCCCTCACAGGATACATCATATGCACCCCCTTCTTCTCCCTAGTCATATGCACCTCATAATTCCCTATTGCCTAAATGGTCATATGAACCACCACCACGCCTGAAGAATTCTTCGGAGGATACTTTAGCCAACTTGGTTGAGTTCGCACAAAATACCTTGCAATCTATACAAAAAACTTAACAACGCATGAAAAACCAAATGGATTCGATTAATCAAATGGGGCTTGAAATGTGAAACGAAAAGCCACTCTTGGAATTAAAGATGATCCTACATTTATTAAAGTTCTTGTATATATGGATCACGCAAACACACAGTGGATATCAAAGGGTACACATGAGTACATGGATGATGGTGTAATTCATGAACCAATTGAGGAATCACATGAGCCTGTGTACCCCACTTTTCCTCAGTATCGGCCATTCCACTTCATTAAAGAGGAATCTATGCCCTTTTACATAAATCCTTTCTATGATTTAGATTCCTCTGATGAATTTGGCACTGTAGTCTTTCACAAAGTTAATATTGCTACAATTGAGAAAACTGCAAATGAATGTAATGAGCCCTAAAAGGAACATTACAATTGGGAGGATGACCCTATTTTTTAGATTTTTGAGTCGGATACTTTGGAATCTTTGGAATTATGTACTGACTTCTTTCTGAAATCTGATGACCCAACCCTTAGAGAAATTGCCCTCGCATTTCTTGGCCCTCAATGTTTTTCAAAGAAACTTGTGGAATTGGAGAATAGTGGTCCCATTAAGACTCCCAAGTCTGACAATTTGGAATCCTTTGAGCCTGTTTCTGAACAAAATGCTGAAATTGAGCTAATGAAATTTATGGCACGGGAGGACCTAGGGCCACCTAGTTGCTCATTGCATCCTCTCATCTTTCAAAGATCCATTTTTAAGGGAGGAGGAAGAAATTTTCTTTCTGGTCCATTCTTCACGTAGTGTACAAGAACATGCGGTCCTAATGTTCATTGAGCCCACTAACAACATGGTTTCATCTCTTTCTGTGCTTCTTGTAAACAGTGTTTAGGAAATTTTCATTTGGGATCTGGGTGGACTCATGATTTCGAATCCAGTAGTGTAGGTTTTTGTTTCTTTTCTTTTTAGAATAGATATTTTCTTTTAGCATCGCTTCTTATCTTTTCTTTTTTTGTTTTTTTTTTGTTGTGTCTAACCTTGGACAGGGAGCAACTAAGACACATCTTTAGATGACTTTTTCTCTCTACCCTCCTTTACACTTATGTTTCGTCATGTTACTTTTATAGTTCTACATTGCTACACAAACATCGAGGACGATGTTCGTCTTAGGTTGGGTTGGGGGGGGGGGGGGAACAAGCACGCTTGTTCAATTTTAAACAAAATTTTTTGATTTTCCTATTAGTTTTATCATTTTAGTCAATTTTTAATCATTCTAGTTTTGTTTTTAAAACAAAAAAATTAAGACCTTTATTTTCTTTGTTGGCATTTAATTTTCATTTTAGAAAAGAAAGTTTTCAAAAGAATTGAAGCGATTTGAAGATATATAGAAATCTGGAATTTTGATACTTTTGGAAGGAAGTAAAAATAAAGTTTGCATTTTCTATAGAAGGAAACCTATCAAAATATTAACAAAACTTGCTCTTCACATACATACATGTATACATTTTTAAAAATTTTGGATAGGAAGCTTTAATGTTGTTTTTGGAATTTTTCGGGAGAATACAATGTGAACTTGAAAATTTAGTTTGTAGAACATTTTTGTTTCCTAGTTCATTGTTGGTGACCTGTATATATTAGAACCAAAATGAATTAATTCAAGTGAAATTAAAACTGCCACTTTGTGTTTACTTTTGATTTAAAAAAAAAGGAAAAAAAACAGAGAGCATATAATGAACAGTTTGTGACTAGTTTGGGTTCGTGGCCTTTTTAACTTGAGCTAATAAGCCCGGAGGGATATTTTTATATCTAGTGCCCTAAAGCCAATTGGTTTGGGAGTCATTGGCCTAATGCTCACTACATGGGTTAATTAGAAAGCTTAAGGGACTTAAACATTACACAGTCATAAGAAAAAAAAATGAATATGAATTATGGCCCAGCGAGAGTCCCTAAAAATTTTTAAGGGATATGTGCGGAAATGCATAAGGACTAAGTTTTCTCCTTAGATCCTAACTTCTATTCTATCATATGAACTTGGAAATTTCTATGTGAAAAAAGTAAGTGAATGAGGAGTGTCCATAAGAGTTTGTAAGGAAGCATGTACGGGGAGGACGAGGACCAGATTTGCTCTCTGGATTCTAACTTTTCTTATATCATATGAACTTGAGAACTCTTGCGTGGGAAAAAGATAGTGAGTGAAAAAGAGGCCAATCGAAGTAAATTGTAAAGTGGCAGTTATATTAGTAACTTTGAAAGGAAATTTCTTTTTGCAAAATTTCAGGGGATCAGACATTTGAAGGAAAAATTTTGTCTTTGTGGCATTATTGTGGAATATTTGAAATAGGTTTTTGATGTATACAATTTCTCACCGTGCATGCAAGTTTGTATGAATTTGAGAAAGTTTTTGAGAATCGAGTTGTGGACTGGACATTGAAAAGTATGAAAGTGTAATTATTCCAGATTTCAAAATTATCTGATATGAGTGAAGTTTCTTTTGGGAAATTTCCTTTCTCTTTACTTTTGTTTATTTTGTTTTTCTTAAAAAAAAAAAGAATTTTATGGGTATATTCACTGCAAACCCTCACGATGCACAACTCGTTCACTAGGGGGAACCTATGGGTTTAAGGGCCTGCTGCATACGCTAAATGCAGTCGAGAGAGCCAGCGAAAGTGGCATTGTATTCATGTTTATTTTTCTTGCATTAAATTAGCTTTAAGTTAGATTAGGTTATGATGAATCCCCCATATTTTTCGCATTTTTTGTTGGGGCCTAGCAAAATGCTGGTCGGGGGGGTGTAATAAGTTCTTAAAACTACGTATTTTCGTACATCATTTTGACCCATTTTAAGGACTTATTAACTTGAAAAAGCCTTATCTAGTGTGATCCAGTGGTTTCAAGCATTTTAAATTCATTTTAGTATTTCTTTGCATAAATTGTTTAAAAATCACACTTTTATATACATTCATGAAACCTGCCATTTTTAGAATGTCTATTTTTGGAAAGTTTTGTGAAAAATAATTTTTCCCATGAATTAAATTGAATTTTCACCATCATTAGTTCATTCATATAAAATCATGAGGAATGATGTACTTTTTTTATTATCATTTCATGAGAGATGGGCCCACAGTCATGCATTTGTGATCTCAGAGTAAAATTGTCTTTTCATATGAATTCACATTTGTTTTCTAGGAGATTGACTATATGGGTCCCGTATATAAAGAATTGAGGCAAGGAATTGGTTTTCAAGAGAAAGGAGAGCAGAATTGAAGAGAAAAAGAAATTGGAAGAAAATTGCAAAAAGTTGGCTTCATGGTCCCACACACACATGCACATGTGTGGGTACACATGCAAAATATCCAAGATGGGGCCCATTTATTTGTTGCACATTTTCAAGAGATTTTGAGGAGAATTTGAAGAATATCTTATCAATGATGGGCATGGAAAGCCTCATAGGAGTTTTTTTTTTTTGGAGAAAAAGAAGATTTAATTGAAAAAAAATAAAAATAAATATCTAACCAAACATTCCACATCCAAAAGAGGATTTCATTTAGATTTTGGCTGAAAGAAAAAGGAAAAAAAATCAAGAGGGTTATCTTCAAAGATCTCTTCAAGTTTGGGCCAACAAGGAGAACTTTCCAAAAAAGGAAAGTTGACAATGCAAATAGATAAAAGGGGAAGTCCTACACCTCATGTGGGCCAAGTTTGATTCTAATAGAGGATTCTTATCCCTATTACATCTCTCCAAGGATCTTAATGCAAAGTGGCACATACAAGAAAGGAAAGAAGCATCCAAAAGAGACTTCCAAACAAAACAAGCAAGGAAAGAAAAGAAAGAAAATTGAAAAAAAATTCCAAAAGATATTGCACGCCCAAGCCATTGTTTTGGGACACTTTTTCTTTTATTCTTTTATTATTTGTAAGATTTTAAAATTTGAGAAGGAGTAGGACTTGAAAAAGTATAAATAGGGTACCCCTCTCCCATATTCTTCATGGAAGAATTACCCACCTCCCACTTCTAGATTTCTACACTTCATCTCTTCCTCTCTTGTTCTCTACATCTTAAGTCATCATAGAGACTTAGCCCTAAAGCCACATCACCAACCTTAAAGTGCCAACTAGAAGGAGGAATTCTCATCAGTCCTAGTATGTAATTGTTTGCTTCTTATTTTCAATCATTTGTAAAACAATTTCATACTAGTAAAATTTGTTTCTTTTCAATTTTTCTTGTCTTTGATTTTGTGGTGTTCATAATTTTAGTCTTGTTTGTGATTGGGTTAATTTTCATTCTTGTTTAAATATTGGGATAGAATTGGAATCACAACTAGTAACCCATCTTAGTATCCTTTTCAATATGCTTTGTTTCTTCGGATACATTGTATGTTTGGAGGCAATGCAAGATGGAGTTAAAGAGGTTTGAGTGAAAAAAGATTAGACGCCAATTCAGAAATTTATTTCTACATTGAATGGAGATTTGTTATTCTCACTTGGATTGATGACCCAAGATGAAGAATAAGACCTTAGCACAATATTTCTAATTTTTTTGAGCAAAAATTAAGTTAAGGTATTGAAAGGAGCAATCTACCGCCTTTGAGTTCTATTGTTTACCGCCTTTGACTTCCTGTTATTACTGCCTTTTACTTCTTGCATTTTTATTTTATTTTCTACAGTTTTGTTATTTTTATTGTTATGTTTATCTTAATTTTAAGTTTTGTTTTTCCATAGTTTGTTGGTTGGATTAGAAATCATTGTATGTATTTTCATATCATAAAATTTTGTGCATATTTAAGTGCTAAAAATTAAGCTTTCAGATCTGAATTCGATGAAGAAATTTGGACTCGATATATAAACAGCATAACTTAACAGTTTCGGCAAACTACAGAAACAGTTTTTGACAAAAAGTTCGAAGTGGGTAGACCAGTCAAATCATGATATTTTTCTTTGAAACTTGGGAAAGTTAAAGTTTAGGATGTAGTCTTTCATTCCCTAGAATATCGGATCAAAACAATTTCGGAAGGCTTGTGAACCAGAGGCTTAAACTTTGCTAATCAGTCAATTCAGGTTAGAATTTCTACACAGAATTTTGCAAAGTTGTCATGTTCATGCATTCATAAATTTTTCATTTTAGATCCTTTTTCACTTCCATTTTTTTTGTTGGTTTCTTGCATCAATAGAGCATGATTTTCAACCGTTAAAATTAGATTTAGGATGCATTAGAATAATTCAAATCATGCATAAAATTTGCATCAGTATACTAGTTTTTCCAGACTTAGAATTTTTCAGCATCTCATGCCATGCATTGCATTACAAATTTTACGAACTTTCTAATTTTAAATTTGTTTCTAGTTTTATGCTTTTTATTTTTTTATATAGTTTTTAGAATTAAAATATCTTTGTAAATTTTTTTTAATTGAAGATTTTAAATTGGAAAGTTTTCTAGTTTTGGAAATTCTAACTTAGGAAAGTTTTTAACTTTTGTTTATTTTGTGTCTAACAATGTTTAGCTTAGTTAATTTCTAATTTTAGCTTTTATTCTTGGAAGTTCTAACTTGTGTTTTATTTTTGCAGCAACTTTAGTTTTGTTTAGGAAATTTTAGATTTAGGTTTTGTAGATTTAGAAAAGTTTCTTTTTTTTACTGGTTTGTAATTAATTTAATTTTGCCAAGTAGGTTGCTTGTTTTTGTTAGATTTTAAATTAAGATAGTTTTATATTTTCAATTAGGACAGGTATAAGTTGAAAAAGAATCCTAAAAATACATAGCTCCATGTGGATTTGACCCTGCACTTACCGGGATATTACTACATCGTGGCCTGCACTTGGAGCTCACGATCAAGTTTTTGGTGCCATTGCTGGGGAGCGTCATTTAAGATAACTTCTCTAACTTTCCTTATTTACATTGCTTTGTGGGTGTGGTTTAATTTTGGCATCTTTCTAAAAATTGGAGGACATAAATGGAATGCTGAACCGCCCTTAACTGGAATAGGAAAGTGCATGGAATGTTAGAAAGTTAACATCACTTTGATTTTTAGAAACTTTCTAAAATTGGGAAAAGTTACTGTTTTCAACTTGTCATAACTTCTTCTGGAAAAAAGTACACAAAAAGTGATATAATCGTTGTCCTTAATCTTCTCGGTGTCTAAGAAAGCCTTTACCCCTATAGTGTGCGACAACTTGTCTGTTCAGGAAATTGGTCCTTTAAACGGGTCCATCTATGACTCAACCACTTCCTAGTGGCTAACCTGGATGAGTTGGTTTCATAGGACCAGATTGGAGAACTAGAGGAAACTTTTCAACCTTAGGGAGTTACTTAGATATTTTTTTGTATTACTTAGATTTTTATCATTTTTCAAACAAAAAAAGTGATTCCAAAAAAATGGATCGGTAGGAATCCACAAACATGAGCAGACTTAACAATGGGCAGACCAATGGGAATGAAATTAATGCTGATGGTCCCCTCGAAGTCCTAGTGTGCCTTATGTGAACAAGAAAAAAATGCAAAGTTACATCAAAGGAATTGTTCAGCTGGATTTTATGAACAGAATTGGGCCAATCACTATGATCATTGTTACAATGAGGAATTTGTGGAGGATTTTAATGGAATGATTAGCTCAGATCTTCAACCAATAAGGGTCCTGCGTGATTATCCATACCCCGTACAATCATTTACTCATTCTGATATGGATGTGGGAATTCAATGGCAAGCTGAATTAAAGTCAAATCAAGAGCATTACAACAATGAAGTGGGTGATATGTGTAGTCCAAATTGGGATGATCAACCACTGGACAATTAGAGAAATGGGCCCGATATGGATCCTATCTCTTATCCCCAAGAATTTACATAGGATGGGTCGTATGACTACCCCTCACAGGATACATCATATGCAACCCACTTCTTCCCCCTAGTCATATGCACCTCATAATTCCCTATTGCCTAAATGGTCATATGAACCACTACCATGCCTGAAGAATTCTTTGGAGGATACTTTAGCCAACTTGGTTGATTTCACACAAAATACCTTGCAATCTATAAAAAAAACTTAACAACGCATGAAAAGCCTAATGGATTCGATTAATCAAATGGGGCTTGAAATGAGAAAACGAAATGCCACGCTCGGAATTAACGATGGTCTTACATTTATTGAAGATTTTGTATATATGGATCACGCAAACACACAGTGGATATCCGAGGGTACACATGAGTACATGGATGATGGTGTGATACATGAACCATTAATTGAGGAATCACATGAGCCTGTATACCCCACTTTTCCTCAATATCGGCCATTCCACTTCATTAAAGAGGAATCTTTGCCCTTTTACATAAATCCTTTCTGTGATTCAGATTCCTCTGATGAATTTGGCACTGTAGTCTTTCACAAAGTTGATATTGCTACAATTGAGGAAACTACAAATGAACTTAATGAGCCCTAAAAGGAAGATTACAATTGGGAGGATGACCCCATTTTTTAGATTTTTGAGTCGGATACTTTGGAATCTTTGGAATCATGTACTGACTTCTTTCTGAAATCTGATGACCCAACCCTTAGGGAAATTGCCCTCGCATTTCTTGGCCCTCAATGTTTTTCAAAGAAACTTGTGGAATTGGAGAATAATGGTCCCATTAAAACTCCCAAGTCTGACAATTTGGAATCCTTTGAGCCTGTTTCTGAACAAAATGCTGAAATTGAGCTAATGAAATTTATGGCACGGGAGGACCTAGGGCCACCTAGTTGCTCATTGCATCTTCTCCTATCTTTCAAAGATCCATTTTTAAGGGAGGAGGAAGAAATTTTCTTTCTGGTCCATTTTTCACGTAGTGTACAGGAACATGCGGTCCTAATGTTCATTGAGCCCACTAACGACATGGTTTCATCTCTTTCTGTGCTTCTTGTAAACAGTGTCTAGGAAAATTTCATTTGGGATCCGGGTGGACTCATGATTTCGAATCCAGTAGTGTATGTTTTTGTTTCTTTTCTTTTTAGAATAGATATTTTCTTTTAGCATCGCTTCTTATCTTTTCCTTCTTGTTTTTTTTGTTTTGTCTAACCTTGGACAGGGAGCAACTAAGGCACATCTTTAGATGACTTTTTCTCTCTACCCTCCTTTACACTTATGTTTCGTCTTGCTACTTTTATAGTTCTACATTGCTACACAAACATCGAGGACGATGTTCGTCTTAGGTTGAGGGGGGGAACAAGCACGCTTGTTCAATTTTAGACAAAATTTTTTGATTTTCCTATTAGTTTTATCATTTTAGTCAATTTTTAATCATTCTAGTTTTGTTTTTAAAACAAAAAAATTAGGACCTTTATTTTCTTTGTTGGCATTTATTTTTCATGTTAGAAAAGAAAGTTTTTAAAAGAATTGAAGCAATTTGAAGATATATAGAAATATGGAATTTTGATACTTTTGGAAGGAAGTAAAAATAAAGTTTGCATTTTCTATAGGAGGAAACCTATCAAAATATTAACAAAACTTGCTTTTCACATACATACATGTATACATTTTTAAAAATTTTGGATAGGAAGCTTTAATGCTGTTTTTGGAATTTCTCGGGAGAATACAATATGAACTTGAAATTTAGTTTGTAGAACATTTTTGTTTCCTAGTTCATTGTTAGTGACCTGTATATTTTAGAACCAAAATGAATTAATTCAAGTGAAATGAAAACTGCCACTTAGTGTTTGCTTTTGATTTAAAAAAAAAAGGAAAAAAAAGAGAGCATATAATGAGCAGTTTGTGACTAATTTGGGTTCGTAGCATTTTAACATGAGCTAGTAAGCCCGGAGGGATATTTTTACATCTAGTGCCCTAAAGCTATTTGGTTTGGGAGTCATTGGCCTAATGCTCACTACATGGGTTAATTAGAAAGCTTAAGGGACTTAAACATTGCACAGTCATAAGAAAAAAAAATGAAGATGAATTATGGCCTAACGAGAGTCCGTAAAAATTTTTAAGGGATATGTGCGGAAATGCGTAAGGACTAAGTTTTCTCCTTAGATCCTAACTTTTGTTCTATCATATGAACTGGGAAATTTCTATGTGGAAAAAGAAAGTGAATGAGGAGTGTCCGTAAGAGTTTCTAAGGAAGTATGTGCGGGGAGGACAAGGACCAGATTTGCTCTCTGGATTCTAACTTTTCTTATATCATATGAACTTGAGAACTCTTGCGTGGGAAAAAGATAATAAGAGAAAAAGAGGCCAATCGAAGTAAATAGTAAAGTGGCAGCTATATTAGTAACTTTGAAAGGAAATTTCTTTTTGTTAAATTTCAGGGGATCAGACTGTTTGAAGGAAAAATTTTGTTTTTGTGGCATTATTGTGGAAAATTTGAAATAGTTTTTTGATGTATACAATTTCTCACCATGCATGCAAATTGGTATGAATTTGAGAAAGTTTTTGAGAATAGAGTTGTGGACCGGACTTTGAAAAGCTTAAAAGTGTAATTATTCCAGATTTCAAAAATATCTGATATGAGTGAATTTTCTTTTGGGAAATTTCTTTTCTATTTACTTTTGTTTATTTTGTTTTCCTTAAAAAAAGAAAAAAAAGAATTTTATGGGTATATTCACTGCAAACCCTCACGATGCACAACTCGTTCACTAGGGGGAACCTATGGGTTTAAGGGCTTGCTGCATACGTTAAATGCATCGAGAGTGCCAGCGAAAGTGGCATTGTATTCATGTTTATTTTTCTTGCAATAAATTAGCTTTAGGAGAGATTAGGTTATGATGAATCCCTCATATTTTTTGCATTTTTTGCTGGGGCCTAGCAAAATGCTGGTTGGGGGGGTGTGATAAGTTCTTAAAACTACATGTTTTCGTACATCATTTTGACCCATTTTAAGGACTTATTAACTTGAAAGAGCCTTATCTAGTGTGATCTAGTGGGTTTAAGCATTTTAAATTCATTTTAGTATTTTTTTGCATAAATTTTTTAAAAATCACACTTTTTACATACATTCATGAAACCTGCAATTTTTAGAAAGTCTATTTTTGGAAAGTTTTGTGAAAATAATTTTTCTCATGAATTAAATTGAATTTTCATCATCATTAGTTCATTCATATAAAATCATGAAGAATGATGTACTTTTTTATTATCATTTCATGAGAGATGGGCCCACAGTCATGCATTTGTGATCTTAGGGGTAAAATTATCTTTTCATATGAATTCACATTTGTTTTATAGGAGATTGATTATATGGGTCCCGTATATAAAAAATTGAGGTAAGGAATTGATTTTCAAGAGAAAGGAGAGCAGAATTAAAGAGAAAAAGAAATTGGAAGAAAATTGCGAAAAGTTGGCTTTATGGTCCTACACACACATGCACATGTGTTGGTACACATGTAAAATATCCAAGATGGGGCCCATTTAGTTGTTGCACATATTCAAGAGATTTTGAGGAGAATTTGAAGAATATCTTATCAAAGATGGGCAAGGAAAGCCGCATAGGAGTTTTTTTTTTGGAGAAAGAAAATATTTAATTGAAAAAAAATAAAAATAAATATATAACCAGGCATTCCACGTCCAAAAGAGGATTTAATTTAGATTTTGGCTGAAAAAAAAGGAAAAAAAATCAAGAGGGTTATCTTCAAAGATCTCTTCAAGTTTAGGGCCAACAAGGAAAACTTTCCAAAAAAGGAAAGTTGACAGTGCAAAGAGATAAAAGGAGAAGTCCTACACCTCATGTGGGCCAAGTTTGATTCTAAGAGAGGATTCTTATCCCTGCTGCATCTCTCCAAGGATTTTAATGCAAGGTGGCACATGCAAGAAAGGAAAGAAGCATCCAAAAGAGACTTCCAAACAAAACAAGCAAGGAAAGAAAAGAAAAAAAATAGAAAAAAAATCCCAAAAGATATTGCACACCCAAGCCATTGTTTTGGGACACTTTTTCTTTTATTCTTTTATTATTTTTAAGATTTTAAAATTTGAGAAGGAGTAGGACTTGAAAAAGTATAAATAGGGTACCCCGCCCCTATATTCTTCATGGAAGAATTATCCACCCCCACTTCTAGATTTCTACACTTCATCTCTTCCTCTCTTGTTCTCTACATCTTAAGTCATCACGGAGACTTAGCCCTAAAGCCACACCACCAACCTTAAAGTGTCAACTAGAAGGAGGAATTCTCATCAATCCTAGTATGTAATTGTTTGCTTTTTATTTTCAATCTTTTGTAAAACAATTTCATGCTAGTAAAATTTGTTTCTTTTCAATTTTTCTTGTCTTTGATTTTGTGGTGTTCATAGTTTTAGTCTTGTTTGTGATTGGATTAATTTTCATTCTTGTTTAAATATTGAGATAGAATTGGAATCACAACTAGTAACCCATCTTAGTATCCTTTTTAATATGCTTTGTTTCTTCGGATACATTGTCTGTTTGGAGGCAATCCAAGATGGAGTTAAAGAGGTTTGAGTGAAAAAAGATTAGACGCCAATTCAGAAATTTATTTCTACATTGAATGAAGATTTGTTATTCTCACTTGGATTGACGCCTCAAGATGAAAAATAAGACCTTAGCACAATACCTCTAATTTTTTTGAGCAAAAATTAAGAAAAGGAATTGAAAGGAGCAATCTACCGCCTTTGACTTCCTGTTATTACTGCCTTTTACTTCCTGCATTTTTATTTTATTTTCTGGACTTTTGTTATTTTTATTGTTATGCTTATCTTGATTTTAAGTTTTGTTTTTCCATAGTTTGTTGGTTGGATTAGAAATCATTGTATGTATTTTCATATCAATTTTGTGCATATTTAAGTGCTAAAAATTAAGCTTTCAGATCTGAATTGGATGAAGAAATTTGGAATCAATATATAAACAGCATAACTTAACAGTTTCAGCAAACTGCAGAAATAGTTTTTGACAAAAAGTTTGAAGTGGGTAGACTAGTCAAATCATGATATTTTTCTTTGAAACTTGGGAAA
The DNA here is from genome assembly GCA_037013555.1 of Sextonia rubra. Taxonomy (NCBI): domain Eukaryota; kingdom Viridiplantae; phylum Streptophyta; class Magnoliopsida; order Laurales; family Lauraceae; genus Sextonia; species Sextonia rubra. Next base: position 4,785,168 of record JASUAD010000028.1, on the reverse strand, counting down.
GTTAAAGTTTAGGATGTGGTCTTTCATTCCTCATAATTTCGCATCAAAATAATTTTGGAAGGCTTGTGAACCAGAGGCTTAAACTTTGCCAATCAGTCAATTCATATCAAAATTTCTGCAAAGAATTTAGTAAAGTTGTTATGTTCATGCATTCATAACTTTTTCGTTTTAGATCCTTTTTCACTTCCGTTTTTTTTTTTTTTTTTTGGTTTCTTGCATCAGTAGAGAATGATTTCCAGCCATTAAACTTAGATTTAGGATGCATTAGAATAATTCAAATCATGTATAAATTTGCATCAGCATACTAGTTTTTCCAGACTTTAGAATTTTTCAGCATCTCATGGCATGCATTGCATTACTAATTTTACTAAGTTTCTAACTTTAAATTTGTTTCTAGTTTTATGCTTTTTATTGTTTTAGATAATTTCCAGAATTTAAATATCTTTCTAAATTTGTTTTCATTGAAGATTTTAAATTGAAAAGTTTTCTAGTTTTGAAAATTCTAACTTAGGAAAGTTTTAACTTTTGTTTAGTTTGTTTCTAACATTGTTTAGCTTAGTTAGTTTCTAATTTTAGTTTTTATTTTTGGAAGTTCTAACTTGTGTTTTAGTTCTGCATCAACTTTTGTTTTACTTAGGAAATTTTAGATTTAGGATTCTAGATTTAGGAAACTTTCTTTTCTTTTTATTGGTTTGTAATTAATTTAATTTTGGCAAGTAGGATGCTTGTATTTGTTAGATTTTAAATTAGGATAATTTTAAATTTTCAATTAGGACAGGTGCAAGTTGAAAAAGAAACGTTAAAGTACATAGCTCCTTGTGAATTCAACCCTGCACTTACGGGATATTACTACATCACGGCTCTGCACTTGGAGCTCATGCTAAAAAACCTAGAATATTACAGCAAAATATACAAGACCCAGATAGGAAGTTGCAGAAATAAAGCTTTAGAAAATTGAAAAATGGGAATTAGTGATCTGCACGATGGGAATTCATACGGAAAAATAGCAACTTTTTTTCTTGATTTTATAGGTTTTTAACCTGAAGTTGACATCTTTGGTATTTGAAGTTGAGACAAGAATAAAAGTTCCAAGTCCAAAAATAAGTGCTGATTTAGATATGGCTCTCCACAGTACCAAATTCACTGAGGAAACAACAGAAAACAAAGAATCAAGGAGGGGAAGAGAATGAAAATCAATGGGCTAATAAGATCACAAGAATCAAAACTCACCAAGGCTCTACATTCGGTTTTAGCTTGAATCTATATTCTCAAATGCATCAACAACAGGAATTGAAAAAAGCCCAAAAGAAAATGAGATGGAAACAGAGAAACTCAAAAACCAGAACTGTAAATTAACTTAAATTATTGAAGAAAAAACCTCTTACTTAAGAAAGGCACTACTAGAACAATTACTCATCTGAATCTACTAAAATCAACTAAAAACATTGCATATAGAATTGGAACTCGAATTCAAGTAGGGTACAAAATTGCAAAACCTAAAAATTTGTTTCTCACTCTTAAGGTCAATCATAAGGCTTATAGGAAAACCTAGGTTTACAGAGTAATGGTTTTCTCTGCTTCTCCTTTGTTAATTTTTTTCCTGATTAGTAATAGTATAAATAGTTGTATTAGACAAATGTTTGGAAAGTTATTCAGTCATTCCAAGATAATCAGTATCCTTACAAGTATATGCATAACAAGACATCTTAATTTAAGGTTTACATTACTGAAATTAAACCAACCAGGCTTTGCACAAAAGATTCAGAAACAACAGATGATAAGTTTCTTTTACATCAATTAAGAAGAAGCAGAAACCCATCAATCAAGATGAAATTTCATCCCACCCAATTATATAATCAAACAGTTGGTGTGCATGGTAATTAATGACAAAGAGAAACATCAAACAATTGGTGTTCCTAGTAACAAATAAAAATATCCAACAATTTCCCATTACAACTAAAAAAATACTATCCATAAAAAAATAACAAAAAAAATACTTGAATTAGGTTTAGGAAGATAGGGAAACCCATAAAAAATCATAACTATAACTAAATTCTACCAAACCACCATCCGCCAGTGTGCAAAAATTCTCAATTGCAACTGAAGAAAACACTTACTTTAATGAACTGGAAATGCAGAGGAGAGCCTATTTGCAACCATCCAACATCCATCAACCTCCTCAACCTCCATCAATGGCCCCAAGCCCCTAATTGGAAACCCCAAACCCTAATTAGAAGCCCAGACCATCCCAATCCCTACCAAAGCCTCACTCAAAACCTTTAACCTAAACAACCTCCATCTATAGACCAGCAACCTTCAAACCCCCATCGTTTTGCACTTAACCATAAACCCAAACCCACAAAATCCCTTCAATCCGCCTAAAGTTCCAAGACATCGAAAACCCACTGCAACGTTCGGCTACTTTCGATCACTTTCCTAACCTTCGCCCTTCACCATCCGGCCTCTCTCGACCCCACTGCCCATCTTCACAAAGCCCAGCCGAAACCCCTGCCCGAGCCCCATTTTCGTCAAACCCTTCAACCAATAGAAAAAAAAAACCAGAGTGCAAGAAGCAGAGAAAGAATAAGAGGGAGAAAAGGAGCAGCACAATTGATGCTGAAAGTATTTTTAGAGCCAAAAACCTTTTTTTCGTAAGAAAAACCACAAAAAAGAGAGAGCAGCAAGGATCATTTCACTCTTCCACTTAGTCAGGACAGAGAAAGAGAAAAAGAAGTGAAAAATTAGATATAAGTGAAGAAGTTATTCATCGCCATAGAGGCCTTGCAGTTGGGGTTGCCGCCGGCTGGATGGAGCGAGTAGAGAGGGGTGGTTGGGGATGCCGCCGAGTAGATGCGAGCCAGCAGAGGGGAATGAGCAGGGACGCAGAGATTTGGAACCTGGAAAACATAAGTTGGAAACTTGGAGGGCTTTTCAGCGAGGGAAGTAGAAACCCAAAATAAAAACCCTTGGAGGGCTTTATAGCAACACTAGAGGTTCCTTCGTTTTTTTCTATGTTTTACGCTAAGTGCCAAGCACCAAATGCCAAACGGAAGTCCTAAAATAATAACAGATTTGGCGACGAGTGAAAGTTCGTCGCTCCACTTCAGCGACAAATTGTGGTTGTCGTTAAACAGAATAATGTTAGCACGAATTTGATCCTAGGGCAGGAATTCACCAGGACGACAATTGGAGACGAATTATTTTATTTGTTACGCAAAAGGTAATATTTAGGGATGAATAATTTTGATTGTCTCTAAATTTCGTTACAGGAAGTGTATTTTCTTATAGTGGACTGTAGATTTTGGAAAAGAAATATTTAATTCCTTACTCCAAAGGTATATCCCTTGACCCTTATGATTATTTCTTGTTTCATAAATAGTGTTGAATTGCATTCTTTTTAATGTCAAAATTAAAATTTAATGTGTTGAATTTGGTATATTCTAGTGTTTGTGGTCCTTTGGAGGTAGAATTATTGGGAGGCAATAAGTTCTTTGTTGCATTTATTAATGATGCATTTAAGAAAGTCTAGATTTTTGTGTTGAAATTAAAGGATCAAGTGTTATAGATTTTTCAATAGTTTCATGTCATGGTTGAAAGAGAAATTGGTAGAAATAGGTAAACTCTTGAAGTGTCCCCGCATAGATAATGGTGGTGAGTACACATTCAACTAGTTTAGAAGTTATTACTCGAAGCATGATATTCGACATGAAAAGATAGTTCCGGCTGGTACTCCACTGCATAATGGTATGGTAAGGAGAATGAACCACACTATTTTTTAGAGAATGAGATGCATGATGAGAGTGCTACTGTTGCCTAAGACATTCTGGTGTGAAGCCATTCTGACTGTTGATTAGCTGATTAATAGGTCTCATTCAGTACCTTCGGATCTTGATTTTCTAGATAAGATATGGATTGGTAAAAATGCTTCTTATTCACACATGAAGGTGTTTGGGTATAAGGCATTTGTACATAAACCAAAAGAATAGAGTTCAAAGTTGAACGATAAGGTAGTGAATTGCATCTTTATTAGATATGGTGAAGATGAATTTGGCTATAGGATATGAGATTCAGATAAGAGAAGAATTATTAGAAGTAGGGATGTGGTTTTCCACCAAGGCTAGTTCTTTGAAGATGTTAAGAAGGCTAAAAAGTCTGATGAAATAGTTGATAGAGTGATTGATCTCACACCAATTCCTTCTTCGGTGTAGACTACAGGTGTAAAAGGTGGACAAAATAATTCGGATCGTGATAAGGCACAAGGCCTACTAGGTGATGAGGGTGTTGAGCAAGGGAAGGTATAGTCTTCTTAATAAAAAACCACAAAACCACAAGTTAGGAGGTCAACTTGAGCGTGTCAACCATCAACTAAGAATTCTGCATTCGAATATATTTTGCTTACAAATGAGGGGGAGCCAGAGGGCTTCATAGAAGCAACCATTCATTATGATAAAAATGAATGGATGATGGCTAGTAGGATAAAATGAGTTCTTTGCAAAAGAACAAGATTTATGAGTTGGTACAACTTCCTAATGATAGGAAGGTTCTAAAAAAAAAATGGGAGTTCAAGTTGAAAAAGGATAAGAGTGGATCACTGGTGAAGCCCAAAGCACGATTAGTAGTAAAAGGCTTCACGCAGGCGAAGGATATCAACTTCGATAAGGTTTTCTGTCCTGTTATAAAGATGACTTCTGTTAGAGTTGCCTTGGGTCTAGCCGCCAGCATAGACCTTGAGCTTGAACAAATGGATATTATAACTACGTTTCTTCATGGTGACTTTAAAAAAGAGATCTATACAACTTAGGCAAAGGGGTTTGAGGCAGAAGGAAAGGAATAGATTATTTACAAGTAGAAGATGAGTCTATGTTCTAAAGCAAGCACCAAGACAGTGGTATAAGAAGCTTGATTCATTTATGGTGAGTGAAGGGTACTAGATGACAACTGTAGATCATTGTGTTTATGCTCGTTGGTTTACTGATGATGTGTTTATCATCCTTCATTTATATGTAGATGATATGTTGATAGTTGGACATGATAACAAGCTGATTGACAGGTTAAAAAAGGAGAGATGTCAAATTTGTTTGGCATGAAAGACATGGGTCCTGTACAAACGATTTTGGGTATGCAAATATGTCGTGAAAGAAATACCAAGAAACTATGGTTGTTATAGGAGAAATATGTTGAACGGATGCTCGAGTGGTTCAATATGAATAATGCTAAGCCAGTTAGCGTGCCTTTAGCCAATCACTTCAAGCTCAAGAGATCATGCCCACAGACTATTGTGGTAGTGTCAGATTCTTGGTTAGGAGGGCATTTCTTTGTTGCGCGCTTATTCTTTGGAGGTTGATTTCATTTGTTATATTGTGGTTTATTTGGATGGAAAAGAACGACAGAATCTTTAAGGGGTCTTCGTCTTCTATAATAGATTTGATTTCTTCAATTAGCATGAGGATCACAAAGTGGGTTTTGTTAAGGAATGAGTTTTCTAATTTTACTCTAAACAATGTCCGTGTTAATTGGAAAGCTTGTATGGAGTATGGCCTAATTAAGTTAAAGAGATTTTTTTTTTTGCTAAAATGCAAATGGTATTATAAAGGGAGGGAAGAAAAACTAAGAAAACAACCCCCAAAAAATAACAAGAATGAGCACAAAGGGGCTCATCTCCCAGGCCTGAGCAAAACCAATAAAAAAGAAACTTACAAAGGAATATAAGCTCCCAAAAATTGGCGAATATAAGTCAAAGTTTAAGCAAGGAAAGGCTTAGGGGGGATTAAGTTGAAGAGATTTGTTGTTTGGTCCCTGCCTCCTTTTGGTGTGCTTAAATTTAATGTTGATAGAGTTGCAAGAGGTATGCCGAGACCAGCTGGTTTTAGAGGTGTGCCTTGTAGCTATAAGGGTGAGGTTTTATTTATGTTTTCTAAAACTACAGGTATTTGTGATTCGAATGAAGTGGAAGTTTTAGCTATTCCAGAAGCTCTTCGATATTTTTTTTAAAAGTTTTAATGGTAGCCTTTTATGGAAAGCAATTCCTGTAATGCAATCGATTGGGTATCCAACCAAAAATTATATTCTTGGGAGTTTCAATTCATTTTTAATAAGATTCGATTTTTATCTTCAAGCATAAACATAGTGTTTTGTCAAGAGCTAAGATCAGCAAATTCTATGGCAGATGCTTTAGCTAAACAAGAGGTTGATAGATTATTTCCTTGGCAAAGGATCATTATGTAGTCGAATGTATGAGGTACAGTGCTCTTGTATCTCTTGCTGCTTTTCTTTCTTCTCATTCTATTTTTTTTCTTTTTAATGGAAGTTTTCGTTACTAATAAAATAAAATAAAAGCAGAAGAAGAAGATGAAGAAGAAGAACAAGAACAAGAAGACTTTCATGGTACATTTGTCCATGCTCCACAAAAGCGGGATGTACATGTGAGCAGTGTAGGCTTTTAACAAGTACCCCACCAAAGAATTTCAACTATTAGGTTGAGAAAACAGGAATATTAGAATGAGAGAAGAGAAAATGGAAATTCTGAATGAATATCTTTTTAGTCTTCCTAAATAATCTTTTGACTTTATCTTTAAGAAAATAAACCACAGCGCTAATCAAACTTTGTTTGTTACCTTGTTTTATATCATCTTCATCTCATTAGCATTTTCTGTAAAAGCCTATGTACTCATGCTAGCTAAGTTAGTTGGAAAACAGTATGCCACCCTTTACATGGACTAGTTTGCATGTTTATCATCTAAATGCCCCACATTCATTTTTTTTCTAAAAAATTTATTTACCACTAACCTTAATGTTTACTCACCCAAAGTATAGGGTTCTGAATTGCATGATATAATAATAAGCCTCTTGAGTATGGGGTTAATCCACAGGAAGTGGGAAATGAATAACTTGTGTCTGTCCTAAAAAAAATCTAAAAATTCTATGGAAAATCTATACAAACCAGCGATAAATTTCTGAATTTAAATTAATTACAAAAGTTACTAGCGACTAAAGTAACACTAACTAAAAACCCTATACTAAAGAACCAATCTAAAAGAATAAAGGTTGCATCCACCACAAAAAGAAAAAAAAAATCAATTTGAGAAAGAAAAATATAAAATAATAGATGGAAATTGAAATCTAAGGATGAGGATCCGTTGCTTTCTAAAAACTAAAATATGATTGGCTTAGTTCAATCTCTCCTATAAGAATGAGCCAAGATGAGCTTTATAATTTTTTAATATATATATGTGAGAGATGTGACAGTCATCGAGGCTCCAACATGCATATTTTCACTACTAGAGGTCCCTAAGCATTCAATATATCCAAAGGAAATAGAGAATCAGAAAAACGTACATAGATAATGAAAGTAAATCAACAATTAAAGAAAATCACATCTTTTAATGAAAATGTTCATGCGTAGAATTAGTCAAAAAACAGTCAACATCTCCTTCTCCTAAGATTATAGTTGGAGTTTTAACCCCTCCTTCATCTTCAACTAAAAGATTTCAAAATTTTTCTGAAAAATGGAAAAGAAAAGAAAGGAGAAACGGAGGCGTGGAAGAGATAGTGGTGTGTGGAGAGAGGGTGGGAGGATGCATGGGACCACGCCCGCGCGCCCCCACCCCCACCCCACCACCCCCCAAAAAAAATAAACACCAAATGGGTTTTTGCATGCTTTGGTTTCCATCTTGGTTTGAATCTTCTTAGCATATGAACTCATTCTAATTTGGACGTCATAAGAATCTTCTTGGAAATTTCACTCAATGAACCCTATGTTAATTTGAATTGATTTTCAAAGGATAGAAAATTAAACTTTAAACATGTAGGGATCCCACCTTGGGCGTGCAAGGCTAGTGGACCCACAAAGGACATTGCATGTGTGGATGAGCTTCACTGTTTCTCTTCTCTTTCTTTCCTTCCTTCTTTCCTTTCTTACATCCTTGGATTCAAAGTTCTTTCCAAATCTCTCTCAAATTCAATTTTGAATTTTCAGTTTCAAATCCACAAAAGAAGAGAGGAAGCCTCTAAAAAAAAGAATTAAAAAAATGAAAGAAAAAAGAAACAACCACGCCCCCCCTCCCCACCCAATAAATAAATAAATAAATAAATAAATAATGCATGGGGATTCATGCCAATGGGGTGTGGTTCCCATTAGGACTTTTCTTCTTCAATTTCTCTCCTCTTTAATTCTTTAATTTCTCTCTTTCAATTCTTTTCAATGTGGGTCCCAAAATCTGAATTTTTCCTACACAAATAAGAAATTAAAGTCAGCAATAATTATTTTATGTAGAAAAGAATAATGCATTGCATGGGGTCCAATTCAAAACATATGTACTTGCAAGAATTTACCATATTCATTATTTTTTTTTATGTAGAATATAGTGGTCCAAAGAAAACACATGAGTTTACATGTAACTTTTAAAATATTGAGTGCGATAATAAGATAATGCAAAAGGATAATTTCACCAAAATCATGCAATTTAATAAATTCTGACCAATTTTGAACTAAATTCAACTTTGAATGCTCAAATGCATGAAATTATGAAATTCAATTAAATTAATACAATTTACCATAAATAAGTCCATAATTCTACTGAAGTTCTGTGAAAACTGCATAACGTTATGGACTTATCACTTAAGCTTAGTTATCATTAATTAAACATATTTTGTTATACAACCAGTTCTTGTCTTAAAGTCAAATTATATTCTAGTTGAAAGTATAGCATGCTCACATGTGTGTAATGTAATACACAAATAGAGCCATGCCAACCTTAAGCTTAAGCCAAACCACTTAACAAGGTAAGTTTGGACTAAATAAAGGCAGCTTGAGCTTGACTGAGGACACAATCGAGACAAGCCAATCTTAAGCCCATCCGAACTGAGCCTTATGAACTTGCTAGCCAACTTAGCTTTAGATCCTCAGTGGTGGCTTCGTCTTACATCATATCATTTTCAAAGCAGAAGAAGATTAGTATGTGGGTTGACTCAAATGCAACGAAAAATAGTAATCATAGAGAAATGAATTTGTTATCTCTATTCGTTTCTCAAATCATGTGGGAACATTACCCGGAAAAGATCATGTCTATCACCCTCAATGTAGACTTCAACTAAATGCTAACTACTTTGTTGTCTCCAACTCATGATTCACGAGCAGTGGCATCTTAAGTTGATTAAGAAATTTATAAATACTGACAAGTACTTGAGAAACATGTCATTTAAAAAAAGAAAAGTGAACATGGCATTCGTTGTTGTGCATACGTGTGCAAAAGCATGAAGAATCCACCATCGGGGATCAATCAAAGCCATATAAGAAGATAAAATTATACAGAAACTGATGTAGTTCAGAAAACTCGCCTACATCCATAGAAAACTAATTCCCATTGGGTTCCCAACTCTGCCTCCGTGCTTAGCACGTACACTATAGGTCTAGGGTTACAAATTAGATTAATATATAATTTACTCTTTCTTGGCCCCTACGAAACCCTATCTTAGCCAACAAAAATATCCTAGTACAATTACCGAAATGCTCATTACCCTTTACCTTCGTGGTCTGGATCCACTTGGCTAACATTTGTAAGGACATGCATCAATCAACATGACACAGTTCCTCACATTATATATATATATATATATATATATGGGCTATGCTTTTATGAGAACCATGCCCACAGGAGTACCTTGTGCATCACTGAGATAGTTGAGATTTAAAGATTCAAGTGAGACCACCGAAAATATGAAAGTTTGAAGCCAATCCAAGAGTGGATCAGTGAGAACTTCCGAGTCCACCTTATTCATACGAACGATCCACACGCTCGGAACCTCGCTTGTTAGTCTCCTAGATTAGTCCACTGAATTGAGGGTTAGAATTTTTTGGACGCTTCTTGCTGACCTCTTATGCAGAGCCAATTTATAATTGATCCATCCCGTCGCACTCACTTCCGTTCATGAATTGTCACTTGCTTCTTCTGCTGATTGGAACTATATCCACTACAAATTAAAAAAGAAGAAAGGAAAAGAAAGTGCATTAGAAAATACAAATAAGCTTCTCTCTTCCCAAAAATCAGGGGTTATTGATTGTAGCTATGCATTCAGCCCTACCACTAAGATGAGACCTACCAATCCCTTCTCTATTGAGCTTGACGGACTCGGATTGAGCTCAACCAGATCTCAAGCTGAGCCCTGATTAGAAATTGAGTCGAGCCAAGCTAAGGTTGGATTTGGCTTGATGATGGATAAGAAGCTTAAGCTCAACTGAAGCTCATAATATACTTCACATAACTTTTAAGCATCCCCTGTACAGTCACCATTAGAGTACCGTTCTGTTTTAACCGCTTTGGGCAAGGACTAGCGTGTGCTATGTGCAATTTGATTGTTAAAATAACATGCCCACATATATCACACTTAGTATATAATTAGAAATATCATTTATTTATTTTCTTTTTTTTACCATTAGAAATATTAAGAGGATTTTACCAAAAGAATTATCATAGTTGACTCCTTAACCCAAAAGGCCATCTTAGTAGCGGGTGCACCATGTGACCACTCCAATAAATATATATATATATATATATTTGTCTAATGTAAGTGGGGAGCTTTGAATTCGATGCATGTGTTTTGCACCAACATTGAATTCGATGCTCCATTGTTCCCTTAAAACTCGAAGAAACTAAGGGGGCTGTGTTTTGGGAAGATTGAAGGGGTTGGGATTTTAGATCAAATGCATTGATGTATGTACATAAGGATTTTTTAAGTTGGCTAATTCATGTGCTGGACAAAACTCTTGGTCTATTGAGTTGTCTTTGTTATTTCTTTTAGATGGACTGTGATTCGCATCACTAGAAGACCTGAAGTGAAGAAATCAGCAAAACAGAGCACGTGCTCGAGCGGATATGCTCACACACTCAAGCGAGCCTAGACTAAACCGAATGCGCTTAAGCCCATGATGTACGTGCTTTAGCTAGACTAACAAATCATCAAAAAACTGGATGTGCAAAGCACGTGTTCGAGCGGGCACTCACCTACGCTCGAGCGCAATGACCAAAATAAACCACCGACCTACAATGACAGATTGCAAACAATCAGACAATATGTAAACGCAGCAGAAATCAAAAGCAAGTAAACACAAGCACACACCACAAGAAGGTACTCAGATTTTTAACAGGTAAAAAACACAAATCCAATAGGGATCAAGTATGAATCAATAACTATCAATTACAAAATATACTCACACCCTTTTTACACCTTAAGGACTGAGTTTTTCTTGCTACAACTCTTTCTGCTCAGGGACACTCTTTCGCTATACGTTGCTCTCCTCTTGATCAACTCACAACTTGATTACTCAAGATGGCCTCAATCTTCTACAAGAGATGTATAGCAACAGCTCTCTAAAACAAAATTTTAGCACTTTAACTTTCCAGTGGAAGCTCTAGATAATAAGGGAATCTCCATTGTGAAATCTTAACTCAGATTATGGAGATCTGTGTCTTAGGGTTGAGAGAGGAACCCTTTTTATAACCCAAAATTCGTGCCTCAAAAGGATAATCCTTATAGAACTCAACTTACTAATCTTAGCACAAATAAGAAAAGAATCTGTGCAGGTCGGTGAGATTTTTTCCGCCATTCGATCGATTAGGTACCTAATTCGATCGATCATGTGCCTCATCTAATTGATCGGGTACCAACTTGATCGATCAGGCACCTACCCTATCTAGGTACGTTTTCTGAATTTAGCTTGTTTAGAGGGTTTTTGGATAAACACAGCATATAATATTAATAAAATTGGATATTGGAAGATTTCATTATTGCAGAACAAAATAGTATCATATTATAAATAATGATGTTTGGTAGTATCTTGAAAAGATACATTTCCTAAATATTTGCTCCTACAAGGATATGGAGAAAAAACAAATCTTGTAATTTTTAGTAGAAAGTTAGATATTGTAGAATACATTCTAAGTTAACCAAACACCTAATTTTTAGGTGGATAGATTATATCATAATGTAACATATAATATCACATAATCTTTTAAAATATCCTATTACCAAACACCTCCTTAACTATAACCCTTTCTAGATCTGATTGATTGGATAAAATTTTTCCAATTTTGTTTGGATTTTCTTTAGATCTTCTCTTCAGTTCATTCAGAGCCTCAAATTGCAGTCCATTGAAAAGAAATATAAAACTCATGAATTAGACATCATACAAAATCCTTACAATCTCCCCCTTTGCAATTTATGGACAAATCTCCCTATACATTCAATTTACCAAAAGAAAATATACATTAAGCACATTGTACTGCAAAGAAAAAAAAATCTATACCATCAGTACTAAGTCAATAACCATGTATCTTCAGCAACTTTGTACCTTCAAATTATCATATCTCCCCCTAAATTTATTCCTCTCCCCCTTTCTATCCATAATTGATGAACTTATGATATAAACATGCAGTATAATTGTCAATCAGGATTCAGTAGTTGCGCCCCCCCCCCCCCCCCCCCCCCCCCCCCACACTTCATTGCAATTCCCCCTTAATTGTCTCTTCTTAGTAGTACTAGGGGTGGGAGTGTGATCTTCTTGATCAGAGGCTTGAAGTCTTTGGTACTCACACTTGCGAATTAGTAATTTTCAATGTAATGTTTACCAAATCAACAGACAATTCAGATTTCCTCAACTAGATGGCTCTTCTTTTGACTTTTAGCGGAGCCAAGTTCTTCCTCCATTTTTTATTTTTCGGTAAAGCATTCAGCTTATTGTAATTGGAACGAATGTGTCCTTTGATTCCACAAGAAATGTGGTTGAGCGTACAGAATGTGACACATTCTTTTTCTTTGTACTACTCTCAACATTTTCAACATGTATAGCATGTGGAGTAGAATATGCATTACTTGAAATATAAATAAATTTACCTTTAACCTTTGAAGTAGATGCGCCTTTATCATAACCAAGATGGCATGTGTCATTAGGCCTTTTCTAATTACTCTAGATGTTGTCAAAAATTTTTGAACTAATATTCATCTTTTCAGACAGGCCTTTGTAAAATCCAAATTAGACAACACAATCTTCAGTTTGCCATTCACATTATCTTTTTTAGCTTGGCAAGAGCTCAACTCTTTCTTAAGTGACTCCAACTCTTTTGCATGTAGCTCAAAGTCATCATACAATGAATCAAATTTTTCATTCATTAAACTTTTATGCTTTTCCAAGAGTCTAACCTTTGCATGTACATCTACTAATTTACTAATTTTGCCTTGAAAGACACAATGTAATCTTAAGAAGCTTTTGACTTACGTGCAATCTCATTCCCTAACATGGTCAACGTGACACACTCTTCATACAATGTGTTGTACTTCCCTTCCTAATTTGGTTCTTCATATGAAACTTCATCATCTTCACTATCATCAGCTATGTCTTGTGAAGATCTACCCATGAAAACAACATACTTAACATTGACAATGTCAAGAAGTGGATTTTCTGCATGCTGTATCTTTTCTATTTACTATTTGAACATTTAGATGTTCATTGGCCAAGCCCTTTGCATTTAAAACATTGAATAGATCTAGGGCTTTTCTTCCTAGATTCATATTTAAGCATCTTCTTAAAACTAGATTTCTTATCTTTCAACTAAGATGGCTTCGTCTTTAACTTGACTTCTTAATTAAGTCTCATTCTCGAAATCACAATGAATCAAACACAGTAACTTTGTGCAACCCTCTCTGATACACTTGAAGGTTTCTTTTTTTTTTTTTTTTTTGGTTTTGTGGTGTGGGGTGGGGGGGGGGGGGTGTATTTCCTAAGTAGGTGTGTAAAAAATAACCGAAAAACCATCTAACCAACTGAACCAAACCGAATTGACAATTAATAATCGTATTTTACGGTTTAGTTATGGCTACAGTTTTTAAAATCGAAAAAGCATCTTCCACAGTTCGGTTTTGATTTTCACTCTCAAGTCACGGTTATTAACCGAATCGAACCATAATTTACGGTTTGGTTAACCACAGTTAACCGTGTGACACCCCTAAAACTAGGCCAGATCCAAACCCGGTTCTAAGGGTGTGAGATTGGGGCCAATTAAAATTTTTCTTACATAAACGATACGAGCCCTAATTTCGAGTGGATCGAAGTCCTTCGTGAGGTTATGCTTGGTGATAAAGCAACCATAATCACACGCGGAATTGAAATCCATGATCATCACAAATGAATATCATACATTAACCAAAGAACAAATCTTAATAATAATAAAGTCAAGGTCAAGTGCTTTGATGCATAGTAATTTAAGTTATAATTCCAAGACAAATAAATTTAATGAATAAACTAATGGCCCAAACATGGCCTTATTACATAATCTAAAGTTTCTAATCTCTACACCAACTCTAAGACCCTTCAGACGATGTCAACGATGCTTCACTCAACAATTCTACCATCTGGCGGAATCTCCTGCATTGTTTGACCCTCCGGTTTGGTACCGGTAATGGAACCTAGACACCAAAAGTAGTTGTCAGATTGACGTAATCTGGTAAGAGGGTAAACTACAAGCAATGGTGTTAATCAATTAAATTAAAACATAATATTCATCCTAACCCAACATATACGGAATGCGAACCCAATATTATGAATGCACAAAAACGGGTAACCCCGCAGATACAATATACCAAAAATGGGTACTCCCACAAATATAATATACAAAAATGGGTATTCCCACAGACAGATAAGCAAAAACGGGTATTCCCGCAAACAAATAAAGAAAAACGGGTATGCCCATAAACCGATAAACAAAAATGGGTATTCCCCACAGATATAATAAATGGCACAACTGTGTACTGTATTCTAAAATACATGCTGACCGATGGCATACGTCCACCTCTGAACTGTAGTCGATCAGAAATACATATATATATATCTACAAATACATACTTCTAGCGATGTAAAATGAACCATGATATGAAACCCTTAATCCCAATACCAATTTGAGTATTTAGATTACTTAATTTAAAAGTGTGTTATGAATTGTGTGTCTTTTCAAGTTCCCTGGGGGAAAATACTAATCCACCTAACGGCCATAGTTAGATAAATATGCACATGAGAACTAACCCTTTTTCACAATGGAAATATGAGTCTACGATGCCAAATCCTACTTTCAATGTCTATCATGTGGTGCATCACATTCCCATTCTAAATTCAGTCTAATTCTCATATGAATATTCAACCAACTTTTCTAAAAAGACATGAATCATCTAATCCAATTATATATATTTAGTGTATATTACAAATTTGGTAAAAGATATTCAAATTCCAAATCTAAACTTAATCAAATTATGATAAAAAAAGGAAGAGAACAATTAGGTTCTTACTTAACGTTGTTGTGTACAAAAATACCTTATGATCTTATATAAAACAAAATATTTAAACTCCATATTCAATTAGAAATTAAACCCAATCTAAAATCCAAATTAGAATTTCAAATACTTTTTAATTAAGATTTAAACACTCCCAATTACTTCTTAATTAAATTCTTAAACAAACTAAATAAATTATTAATCACAATAATTAAACCCCAATCATAGTGATAAATAAACCTAATTAAAATTTTAATCCCACCTAATCAAGTATTAACTAGTTCTAATCAAGCTATCATTAAATCTTAGACAATATTCTATCCAATTATGATTAATAGATATAAAAAGCCTAATTAATAATCTTCATCAAAGTGGGCAACCTAATTAATAATTTTTATCAAGTGGGCCCAGCCTTGTTGCAACTTGGCCCAGCTGCGACCGGGGCTCTCTAGGAAGCCAGCCCAGCCTAGCCGGGCCAAGCCCGCTGCCCAGCTGGCCCAGGTGCATAAGGCAGCAGCCTTGCTAGGCAATTGCTGCTGCTTACGCACATCGGGCAACACTGCTGCTTTCCTTTTTATTTTATTTTATTTTCTTTAAACATTTTTTGTTACCCACAAATCTAATCTCAAGAAAAACGACATCGTTGCTTCAAACCTTTATTAATCCTTAATCAAGATACTAAACCCAATCAATCAAGATACTAAACCAGATCAAAGAAATCATACCCAAAGCATCTTATTCAACAAATACCAAAACAACATTGTAAGTAACCCAAAAACATTGTTTATAATTATCCACTTGCCTAGATCTCGATGCCAAAAGCGGATCTGAAGATCCTACCTTAGTTTTTCCCCGGAGAGCTTCTAGGGCTTAGTTGTAGAGGAAAAGAAGAAGATGGGAGAATTAGGAGAACCCTAAGGGTTTATATTATGTAAAAGTTTTTCTAATTTACAAGGAAGGGTCCTTACTTCTAATGAGTTTTACAAAATTTCAAAAAAAGCCTTTTTTGGCTTAAAAAAGTCAAATAACTCAGGCCCAAAGCCCAAGACTGTTTAAGCGGTTCATCTAACCCCTCTCAACCCAACTCAAACTCGATAAATTGACTCGACCCAAAAATCAAAATCTGGAGCTTGACATCTCATTCCCCTTAGAAAACATTTGGTCCTCCAAATGACTAATATACCTCAGAAAGAAGGTGCAGATACTATCTTTGCACTTCGTCTCTAAGCTCCCACGTTTCTTCCTTCGGGCGATGATGACTCCATTGAACCTTCACCCAATGCATGACGTGGTTTCTCAACACCTACTCTTTTATGTCGACAATCCCCACTGGCTACTCAATGTAGGTCATATCATCCTACACTTACAATGGCTCATATTGCAACACGTACGAAGCATCTGCTACATACTTTCTCAGCATAGAAACATGGAAGACGTTATGAACACCTGGTAACTCTGGTGGGAGTGCCAACCGATAAGCCACGTCGTTGGCCTTGCTGATAATCTGGAACAATCAAATTTATCTTTTGGAAAGTTTCCCTTTCTACCTAAACCATAAAGTACCATACATAAGTGATACCTTCAGAAATCCATGGTCACCAACCTCAAACTTCAGCTCTCTCCTCCTCTTATTTGCTAACTCTTTTAGCAATTGCGGGCAACCTTTAGCCTTTCCCAAATTTGTTTTACCTTGTCACTGGACTCTCCAACCACAGATGGTCCATGAAACCACGAGCTCCAAAATTCGACCAACATATAGGAGTTCAACATCTTCTTCCATACAAGGCTTCAAAAGGTGCCATTCCAATGCTAGAGTGGTAACTGTTGTTGTACGCGAATTGATATAGAGCCAAACTTTCATCCCAACTGGTCTTGAAATCCAAAACACATGCCCTTAACATATCCTCCAATATTTGGTTTGTACACTCTATCTGTCCGTCTGTCTGGAGATGATATATTATACTAAAACTCAACTTAGTTCGTAAGGCTTCTTGCAGTGATACCCAAAACCAAGATATGAACTTGCTATCCCGATTAGAGAGTATCGAAACTGGTGCTTCATGCAATCTCACCACTTCCTTGATATACAAATCTGCCATTTTCTCCATTCCTTGACCAGTCTTGAATGGTACAAAGTGGGTTGACTTAGTCAAACGGTCCATTATTACCCAAATTGCATCAAATCCCTTTCTGGTGTTAGGTAATCCAAACACAAAGTCCATAGTAACGTGCTCCTACTTCCACTGAGGAATCTCCAACTAATGCAAAAGGCCTAGGGGTCTCCTATAATCTGCCTTAATTTTGCTGGAAAACCAAACATTTTCTAACAAATTCTGTGATATCCTTCTTCATGTTCTTCCACCATTGGTGATCCTTCAAATCTTGATACATCTTGGTACTGCTTGGATGAATAGTATACCAAGTATCGTGTGCCTCGACCATGATTTCATCTTTCAATTTTGGAAAATCAGGCACACAAATTCTGCCTTTATAATACAAAATATTATCTTCCAACTTAAAATTAGGCCTCTCATCCATATGATCTTTGATTCTTGTTATCTCGGGGTCTAGTAACTGGTATTCTCTAATCTTCGGAGGTAATTCAAGTTCCCACGAGAATATACTAGCGAACACTGCTTGCTCACTGATAGGCTGGAAATAAACATCCATATCTTTCAAACATCGAATCTAGAAGTATTATGCAATTAATCCTCCAGTGAATGCTGCTTTTCTACTTAGAGCATTAGCGACTACATTAGCCTTTCCTGGATGGTACTTCAACCCAAAATCGTATTCCTTAATATACTTCGTCCATCTCCTCTGTCTCATGTTCAAATCACCCTGCGTGAAAAGATATTGGAGGCTTTTATGGTCTAATGCACTTTAAAAGTGGCTACGTAAAGATAATGTCTTCACATCTTCAAAGAAAAGACCATTGCTACTAACTCCAACTCATGGGTTACATACTTCCGTTCATATTCCTTCAACTGTCTGGACCCATAAGCCGCCGCCTTCCCATGTTGCATGAGAACACAACCAAGTCCAACTCCGAATGCATCGGTGAAAATCACAAAACCATGATTACAAGCAGGTAAGGTCAAAACAGGGGCTGTCGTCAACCTCCTTTTCAACTCCTGAAAACTCTGCTCACAATCCTCATTTCACACAAAAGGAATTCCCTTACGAGTCAATCTTGACAATGGGGCTGTTATTGTGGAAAATTCTTCCATAAATCTACGATAATAACCTGCGAGGCCTAGGAAACTTCGGATCTCTGACACTATTTTCGACCTATCCCATTTAAGCACCACCTTAATTTTTGTTGGGTCCACCACTAAACCTTTCATAAAGATGGTGCGACCAAGGAATCCTACCTGTTCCAGCCAAAATTCACACTTACTTGCCTTAGCATACAATTGATGTTCCCTCAACAGTTGTAATGAAGTACAAAGATGCTGAGAGTGTTCTTCCTGACTCTTCGAATATACCAGTACATCATCGATAAATACACCACAAATTGGTCCAAGTACTGTGCAAAAACCCCATTCATCATAGTTATAAAAGCTACCGTCACATTAGTCAATCGAAAAGATATCACCAAAAATTCGTAGTGACCATATCTAGTTCTAAAAGCAGATTTCGAAATATCCTAATCTCATACCCTCAACTAATGATATCCTGATTTCAAATTGATCTTAGAAAAATACTGAGCACTCTATAATTGATCAAACAATTAATCGATTCTAGGTAAAAGGTACTTTTTCTTGATGATCACTTGATTTAGTTGTCTGTAATCAATACACATTCTCAAAGAACCAGCTTTTTTTTGACAAATAAAACTAGAGGCCCCCAAGGAGAGACACTCGGTCTAATAAGAACCTTGTTCAACAGCTCCTGTAATTGGTCCTTAAGTTCTCTCAACTCAGCTAGGACCATCCTATAAGGGGCTTTCGAGATCGGAGCCATGTCTGGCACAAGCTTAATTGCAAAGTCAATCTCACAGACCAGCGGCAATCCGGGAATGTCATCAAGAAAAACATACGGAAACTTAGACACCACTGGTATCTCCTACACTGCTTTAGTCCATTTATCCTCCATGATAAACGCTATATACCCCTCAAAACCTTTTATCAACAACTTCGTAGCCTTAATAACTGAGATCATACGAGTAACAACCTTCTTCTTAGATCCCACAAATAGCACCTCGGTGCCGTCATCAGCTGTTAACTTACCGTCTTGGCATAGTAATTCCTAACTGCATTATAACTAGCAAGCTAATCCATATCCAAAATGGCATCAAAGTCATTCATCACCAACAGTATTAAATTAGCCTTAATTACAACTCCACTTATCACCAATTTGCAATCAGATAGTATTTCAAACAACAAACCTTATTACCCACCAGGGTACTCACAATTAAATCAAATGGCGGCTCAGCTGCTCTAACACCAATCTTCAATGCAAAACTAGGGAAAAATCAAGAATGGTTAGAACCAGGATCAAATAATGCTTTAGCATGATTATCACAAATAGAAATAATACCTTCCACATTGTTCTCTGAAGCATCAGCCTGTTCTTGAGTCATGGCATACACTCTACCTACCTGCTGGGGCCTTGATTGTTGTCTATTAGGCCCTGGTGGGTGCTGAGGTCCTTTCTGAGGCCCGGGCTTCTGGGGAGGTCAGTACAACTGCATCTGTTGTTACGGTGCCTAGGGTTGTTGTCACAACCCGAGCCCAGGGTTCGGGGGTTAGCAAAAGCCAAACCAATGACACACGTACTCCCGTGCCTGTACATGTAGACCTGGTCTAAATGCACACGCACAAGGGAACATTCACACGTACCAAACATGTACGCGGAAACTGTAAATATCAGAACATCAACAACAGTGCAAAAAGAGAATATGAAGAAAGAATTGACATAATTACATGTGAAGGTCTTACAAAATGAACAAAATAATATATACAATCATGACATATAAAAGTGTGAAAATCCTCAAAAAAACAAGACTCCAATGCCATGCATATCAAGAACGCTCTCCCGTGGAGTGATCACATCCACTCCTCTAGGCCTGAAGGGGCCTCGGGGGTCTCGTATGGAGTCTGGCCGACCGGCGAGGGGTCGGCAGGGGTATCTGAGCCTGCAACACCAAAAACAACTGTGAATACGACGATTCAGCAAAGTATAAACCATAACAAGTTAACACATGCTGTGTCTAATAGAATAAAGAATATCATGTAAATTAAATAAGGCATTTTCGTATACTAGGCTGTCATGCAAGAAAGAAACATATTATGCGAATCAATGTATACATGCAGTGTACATAACTAGTGGCTACTACATTGCCATATGCTCCTAAAAGAGGGATCTTGTATCGTGCAAAGAACACCATTGTCCGGACCAGGGTACAATGGGTCTCGGTTTCCTGGGGTCCGATTCCCCAAGACGTTTCCTTACTGCAGCAAGGCCATGTAAACTATACTAAATTCACCCCGTCGGGATCCTAAGGCTGAGGCTAAGTAGTGCCTGACCATACAGAGTCAATCATGAAAACCCTGAGTAGATCGTGACAACATATCATACGTGCATATCTGTGAACATATTTTGTACGTGAAATTATACATGCATACTTAAGGTAAAAACCCACAATGTGAAAGTAATGGAACACAAGTAATCATATCAGAGAGTAGAGATCAATGATCGAATGCAATATGTTATGCAACAAATCATGCGAAATCGGATCATCTTTATTTACAAGCCAATTCTAATCTAATTATCCGGTGTTTCTAACCGTGTATGATGATGTAGTTTTAAGTTATTCGATGCACCATTGTCTAGTGTTGCATTGAAACGGATGGTGCATGAAGTCCCTTAAACCAACACCCATGGGGAGGTGTTTAACATCCGGATAACGAACATGAATGATTCGCTGCCCTCGAGATCATTCACGCATTGTATCACATTCCGTTGGGCAGGTCTAAGTGCTCTACATTCTATCATGAAGGCCATATCGGTCTTTCCCTTACACCTATCCTTGTCCTTCATTATTCTAGTGTTGATACGGCTTAGCTGTAGGTGAAAGTACGGCTTAGCCGTAGGCATCTTACGGCGTAGCCATAATATGCACTGCGGCTCCACCGCGGTTCCCTTTACTGTTCATCCGCAGTTACGGTTCACCCGTATTTTGTTCTACGGCTTAGCCGTGTGTGTTCTACGGCTTAGCCGTGGCTGGGCCGTAGAAGGTCTGACAAATTGATTGCTCTCAGTTAATCCAGAAAAAAGCACCCTGTATTGATCTACGGCTGGGTCACGGCTGAGGTTCAGCTTAGCCGTAGTGCAATACACGGCTTAGCCGTGCCCTAGCTGTAGAGGAAAACTGGATTTTTACCCTCTCTGGACTTTAAGCCGTAGGTGACATATGGCTTAGCCGTACATGCACGAAGTCAAGTTCTGAATCACGTACAGAAAACCTGTGAAACCATCAGAATTGCAAACTCCAACAGAGAAAGAGAGAATACTAACAAAAATTAGGCTGTAACATGTTATCCATGCAATCTCATGTGAGCTAACAAAAATCAAATGAATACCGACATAGGTTCTTACAGATTATGGTTATACTTGCCTCAATTGAATTCAATTACAAAACTTGCTGTCCTTGGGTCCAAACACAACCTAACACCAACCATAACAACATGCATGCATGAGAAACAGAAAGAATATCAAGACACAGACACGTCAGGCAACAGGGTAACAAGAAAGAGGAGAAATATAAGAAGGAGATGAGAGAAAGATGGAAGAATCCCCAACTCACCTCACAATCAACACAACAGAGCGTGCAAAGAACCCTCCCTTGGCTTGGTCGATGATGGAGGAGAGAATTCAGGAGAGGGAGAGAAAGCTCTTCACGTGAACAGTGAGAGAGAACTTGGGTCGATGGTCTGAAGCATATATAAGATAAGTGGGTTGTCAATTTACAATGAAGTCCATGTCATAATTCTACTATCAGTTTGAGTCAAATCCGGGTCCAATGGAATCACACGACATCGTTTGCAAACGACATAATTACGAAAGTTGACGAGCTCAACGAAAGACACGTGTTGACATCAAGATGATGCAAAAATGACCATGTCTTAGAAAAGCTAAAATTACGAAAAAGGGCTTGATCTACTTAATCCAGGTCAAACTCAACCCAACTACCTATCCATGACCCACAACGACAACAAAACACAAACAAAACACAATTAACAATGAAAACAAGATTAATTAACCACTAAACGAGGTCAAGCTGGGTCAGAGTGTTACATCCTCCCTTACTTTAGAATCATTCTGTCATCGGAATGAACACTCACTCACTCATACCTGCGAAAACAGATCGGGATATTGTCGTGCCATCTGCTCTTCTAACTCCCATGTAGCCTCATCGGGACTGTGATGCTCCCATAGCAGTTTGACCCATCGAATTGTCCTGGTGTGGAGTATCTGCTCTCGGGTTCCCACGATACGGAGCGGTCACTCAACGTATGCAGCATTCGGCTGAATCTGAACCTCGTCGTAAAGAATGACATGGGAAGGATCATGAACATATTTCCGAAGCATCAAAACGTGGAAAACGTTGTGTACTCCTAAAAATGTCTTGGGAAGATCTAATCGATAGGCCAAATCACCAATCCGACTCTTGATCTCGAACGGTCCGACATATCGTGGAGCTAACTTGCCTTTCTGGCCGAAACGGATTGTACCCTTCATCGGTGAGACCTTCAGAAAAACTCACTCACCAACTTGAAACTCTAATGGCCGTCTACGAGTGTCTGCATAACTCTTCTACCTCGACCGAGCAACTTTCAAGTTCTCAATTGCTTTCTGTACCTTCTCCGTAGTTTTGGCGATGATCGTCGGTCCGTGAAAACTCCGAGTTCCAACTTCTTCCCAACATACCGGACTTCTACATTTCTTCTCGTACAATACTTCATATGGCGCCATCCCAATACTCTCGTGGAAGCTGTTATTGTAGGCGAATTCGCACAACGATAGGTGAAGATCCCATTCTTTCTCGTAGCTCAACACGCTGGCTCGCAACATATCCTCCAAAGTCTGAATAGTCCGCTCTGATTGCCTATTTATCTGTGGGTGGTATGCCGTGCTGAAGCTCAACTTCGTACACATAGCCTCTTGGAAGGCTCTCCAGAAAGATGAAACGAAACGGCAGTCACGATCAGATACAATCGAAACTGGGGTACCATGGAGCCTGACGATCTCATCCACGAACTTCTTCGCCATCTCTGAAAACGTCATACCCTTCCGGAAAGGGATGAAATGAGCTAACTTCATCAATCGATCTACAATCACCCAAATGGCGTTGTTCTTCCTACTCGTCGGTGGTAATCCGGAAACGAAGTCCATGGTGATGTGTTCCCACTTCCACTGCGGTATATGCAAAGGATGCAACGAGCCTGGTGGTCTCTGATGATCTGCTTTCACCTTCTGGCATGTCAAATATCGAGCAACAAATCCTGCTACTTCTCTTTTCATATTGTTCCACCAAAAGCGATCTTTGAGATTCCGATACATCTTTGTGCTACCTGGGTGCATCGCATATCTAGCGAAATGTGCTTCGTTCATCAGTTTCTCCTTGAAATCATCAACTGCTAGCACGCACAACCTACTCCGAAAGTAGAGCACACCATCCTCTAGTCTGAAATCGGGTCTGTCTCCAATGTGGTCTCGAATGCGCTTCAAGGTTAGATCTTCGAATTGCCTGTCTTTCATCTGCTGAATCATCTCAGGCTGAAACACTAGCGTACTAGCCAAAGTCACGAACTCATCCACTTGTTTCACTTCAATAGGGAGACCATGGAACTCTAAGAGGAAACTGCTCAACATCTGCACAGACTCTGCTTTCCTGCTGAGTGCATCTGCCACCACATTTCCCTTGCCTGGCTGATATTTGATCGGAAAATCATAATCTTTGATAAGCTCAAGCCATCTCCACTGTCTCATGTTCAGCTCCTGCTGCATGAATAAGTACTGCAAAGTGTGGTGGTTAGAGTGAACCTCAAATCGCACACCATACAGATAATGTCTCCACACCTTTAATGCAAACACGATGGCTGCCAATTCCAAATCATGGGTGGCGTAATTCTTCTCATGTTTTCACAACTGTCTCGATCCATATGTAATAACCTTCCCGTGCTGCAGCAACACACAGCCTAGACCAACTCGAGAAGCGTCTGAATATACCACGAACCCTTCACTACTATCTGGCAAAGCTAACACTGGGACGGTAGTCAACTTCTCTTTCAAAGTCCGGAAACTGGCTTCACACTCCTCGGTCCAATCAAACAGCACATTCTTCCTGGTCAACTTCGTCAAAGGAGAAGAGATCTTAGCAAAGTCCTGGACAAATCGACGATAGTAACCCGCTAGACCAAGGAAACTGCAAACTTCTGTCACGGTCTTAGGGCTAGGCCAATTCACAACTGCCTCTACTTTAGATGGATCAACTGCCAATCCCTCTCGTGAAATGATATGACCTAAAAATGCCACCTGCTCAAGCCAAAAATCACATTTCGACAACTTAGCAAACAATCGATGTTCTCTCAACAACGACAAGGCTTTCCTCAAGTGCTCCCTATGCTCCTCTACTGACTTAGAGTATATCAATATATCATCAATAAAAACAACTACGAACTGGTCCAAGAAAAGAGCAAAGATCTTATTCATCAATGCCATAAACGCTGCAGGTGCGTTGGTTAGTCCAAAAGGCATCACGAGGAATTCATAATGTCCATAACGAGTCCTGAAGGCAGTCTTAGGAATGTCATCTTCTTTGACCCTCAACTGGTGATATCCAGATCTCAAATCAATCTTAGAAAAATACGCTGCACCCTGAAGTTGATCAAACAACTCATTAATCTTGGGTAGGGGATACTTGTTCTTAATAGTCACTTTGTTCAGCTGTCGGTAGTCTATGCACATCCGAAAAGTACCATCCTTCTTCTTGACAAACAAGACTGGTGCTCCCCAAGGTGAGACGCTCGGGCGAATGAAACCCTTGTCTAAAAGTTCCCTACAATTGCTTCTTCAACTCTGACAATTCGGCGGGGGCCATGCGATACGGAGCCTTACTGATCGGTGCCGTGCTGGGAACAAGCCCAATGGCGAACTCCACATCTCGAACCGGGGGTAAATCTGGCACATCGTCTGGGAAGATATCGGGAAAGTCACAGACCACCTGGATCTCACCTAGCTACTTCGTCTCTTTCTTCGCTGAGATAAAGGCAATGAAGCCTTCACACCCTCTGCGGATCAAGTAATCTGCCTTACACGCCGAAATCACACGTCTAGGACATCTCTGCTGACTGCCTTCGAAACGGAAACCCTTACCTAAATCGAAGAAGATCGTCCTGTTCTAACAGTTAATACAGGCACGATATCGAGCGAGCCAATCCATACTAAGGATCACGTCGAAATCCAACATCGACAACAGGATCAAATCAACAGGTAACTGATGACCTGCAATCTGCACGTCGCAATGGGGGTAGTATACACTACACTCCACTCGCTTGCCAACTGGGGTGGATACAACCAGCACATATGGCAATGGCTTAGACGATTGATGTAACCGCTCGGCGAAATGAGGTGCTACGTATGACCGCGTAGACCCCGAATCGAACAATGCTAATGCCTCGACGTGCGAAATCAAAACAGTACCTTCAACCACTTGTGGATCCTCAGCACTCTCATGGGTAGCAGCGTATGCACGGGCTGTCTGACGAGGTTATCTCGAGCCTGGACGAGCTGACTGTGACTTGCTCAGAGCTGTAGATGCACTGGGTCTGCCAGGAGCTGCACCAGAGGTAATACCAGATGGTGGGGGCTGGGAGGCTCTATATCGAGGACAATTGGCTATCATATGCTCCCTCGAACCACAGATGAAACAAGCACCTGCCTTCCTCCAACAAGCTTCAATCTGTGGCTTTTGCCACAATGCCCACAAGTCACTCCGGCAGAACTGGAAGTACTCTACTGGCCTTTTATCTTCTTCTGTACTTGTCCTCGTGCACTGAAAGACGGCTGTCGCTTAGGCTCAACGGCTCTCGCAGCTTGGTGGATGGCCTTAGCAGAATAGGCCCTGTCCACTGCATCATCTAACGTAACCAGATGCTGAAACGCAGTCAAGTGGTGCATGTACCGGGGATGCAGACCTTCAACGAACCGATTCACCTTCCTCTCTTCGGTACTGATCATATCAGGAGCAAAGTGCGACAACTGAGTGAACTTGTTCACATATTCTGCCACGGTCATCTGCTGCTGGCAGAGAGCTAAAAACTCAACCTCCTTGGCTCGAAACACATGAGCCGGGATGAACTTCCTCCTAAACTGTTGCTTGAACATCTCCCAAATTATCGCACTAGGAATGTCTCTGTATGAGTCTTTCATGCTTTTCCACCAAGTTTTCGTGACATCTCTAAACATGGAGGCTGCCGTCCGACTTTCTGCCGGTTCATGCACACGACGGTCTCAAAGACATCCTCCGTCTGCTCCAGCCACTGTTCTGCCTTCAATGGTTTTTCTGTCCCATAGAACTCAATAGCTCATCGCTTGCAAAATTTATCGTAGAGGGCATTCGGGTCATTCTCTCGAGGCTGAAAGACCACCTGCTGGTCTATATATGACGGAGCTGGGGCTTGGCTTTGTCAGTCTAACATGGTTGTAACTTGTGCTTGTAAGTTTTGCATTGACTGCGATTGTGCCTGTAGGGACTGAAATAACATGAGGATGCGTTCATCTGTGTTCTGTGTCTGCGGTGATGGTGCGGATCCGCTTTCATTGTTTCCGGCGTTCTGCTGAGAACCCGAACCTGACGCCATCCTGTAAAATGGAAAGAGTCAGACACTAACACAAAACAATCTCGACCAACAAGCCCCAAAATCTAGAAAAACCACAAAGAAATAATCGTATCCTCACCACGATCCTACATGCCTACATGCTTATCATCTAGAGCAAGGAATGCTCTGATACCATACAATACGTATGTCATAACCCGAGCCCAGCGTTCGGGGGTTAGCAAAAGCCAAACCAATGACACACGTACTCCCGTGCCTGTACATGTAGACCTGGTCTAAATGCACACGCACAAGGGAACATCCACACGTACCAAACATGTACGCGGAAGCTGTAAATATCAGAAACATCAACAACAGTGCAAAAAGAGAATACGAAGAAAGAACTGACATAATTACATGTGAAGGTCTTACAAAATGAACAAAATAATATATATAATCATGACATATACAAGTGTGAAAATCCTCAAAAAAACAAGACTCCAATGCCATGCATGTCAAGAACGCTCTCCCGTGGAGTGATCACATCCACTCCTTTAGGCCTAAAGGGGCCTCGGGGGTCTCGTCTGGAGTCTGGCCGACCGACAAGGGGTCGGCAGGGGTATCTGAGCCTGTAACACCAAAAACAACTGTGAATACGACGATTCAGCAAAGTATAAACCATAACAAGTTAACACACGCTACGTCTAATAGAATAAAGAATATCATGTAAATTAAACAAGGCATTTTCGTATACTAGGCTGTCATGCAAGAAAGAAACATGCTATGCGAATCAATGTATACATGCACTGTACATAACTAGTGGCTACTACATTGCCATATGCTCCTAAAAGAGGGATCTTGTATCATGCAAAGAACACCATTGTCCGGGCCAGGGTACAATGGGTCCCGGTTTCCTGGGGTCTGGTTCCCCAAGACGTTTCCTTACTGTAACAAGGCCATGTAAACTACACCAAATTCACCCCGTCGGGATCCTGAGGCTGAGGCTAAGTAGTGCCTGACCATACAGAGTCAATCATGAAAACCCTGAGTAGATCGTGACAACATATCATACGTGCATATCTGTGAACATATTTTATACGTGAAATTATACATGCATACTCAAGGTAAAAAACCACAATGTGAAAGTAACGGAACAAAAGTAATCATATCAGAGAGTAGAGATCAATGAACGAATGCAATATGTTATGCAACAAATCATGCGAAATCGGATCATCTTTATTTACAAGCCAATTCTAATCTAATTATCTGGTGTTTCTAACCGTGCATGATGATGTAGTTTTAAGTTATTCGATGCACCGTTGTCTAGTGTTGCATTGAATCGGATGGTGCACAAAGTCCCTTAAACCAACACCCATGGGGAGGTGTTTAACATCCGGATAACGAACATGAATGATTCGCAACCCTCGACATCATTCACGCATTGTATCACATTCCGTTGGGCAGTTCTAAGTGCTCTACATTCTATCATGAAGGCCATATCGGTCTTTCCCTTACACCTATCCTTGTCCTTCATTATTCTAGTGTTGATACGGCTTAGCCGCAGGTGAAAGTACAGCTTAGCCGTAGGCATCTTACGGCGTAGCCGTAATATGTACTGCGGCTCCACCGCGGTTCCCTTTACTGTTCATCCGCAGTTACGGTTCACCCGTATTTTGTTCTACGGCTTAGCCGTGGCTAAGCCGTAGAAGGTCTGACAAATTGATTGCTCTCAGTTAATCCAGAAAAAAGCACCCTATATTGATCTACGGCTAGGTCATGGCTGAGGTTCGGCCTAGCCGTAGTGCAATACACGGCTTAGCTGTGCCCTAGCCGTAGAGGAAAACTGGATTTTTACCCTCTCTGGACTTTAAGCCGTAGGTGACATATGGCTTAGCCGTACATGCACGAAGTCAAGTTCTGAATCACGTACAGAAAACCTGTGAAACCATCAGAATTGCAAACTCTAACAGAGAAAGAGAGAATACTAACAAAAATTGGGCTGTAACATGTTATCCATGCAATCTCATGTGAGCTAACAAAAATCAAATGAATACCAACATGGGTTCTTACAGATTATGGTTATACTTGCCTCAATTGAATTCAATTACAAAACTTACTGTCCTTGGGTCCAAACACAACCTAACACCAACCATAACAACATGCATACATGAGAAACAGAAAGAATATCAAGACACAGACACGTCAGGCAACAGGGAAACAAGAAAGAGGAGAAATAGAAGAAGGAGATGAGAGAGAGACGGAAGAATCCCCAACTCACCTCATAATCAACACAACAGAGCTTGCAAAGAACCCTCCCTTGGCTTGGTCGTTGATGGAGGAGAGAATTCAGGAGAGGGAGAGAAAGCTCTTCACGTGAACAGTGAGAGAGAACTTGGGTCGATGGTCTGAAGCATATATAAGATAAGTGGGTTGTCAATTTACAATGAAGTCCATGTCATAATTCTATTATCAGTTTGAGTCAAATCCGGGTCCAATGGAATCACACGACATCGTTTGCAAACGACATAATTACGAAAGTTGACGAGCTCAATGAAAGACACGTGTTGACATCAAGATGATGCAAAAATGACCATGTCTTAGAAAAGCTAAAATTATGAAAAAGGGCTTGGTCTACTTAATCCAGGTCTAATTCAACCCAAAAGGGCTTAGTCTACTTAATCCAGGTCTAACTCAACCCAACTACTTATCCATGACCCGCAACGATAACAAAACACAAACAAAACACAATTAGCAACGAAAAAAAGATTAATTAACCGCTAAACGAGGTCAAGCTGGGTCGGAGTGTTACAGTTGTTGCTACTGCGAAGGAGCTGGAGCTATCTGTCTTAGCAGCTATGCTTGAATAGGAGCTCCCTGTGTAGATGTCTGCCAATACTGTTGGCCTTTCTTCTTAGGGCAACCCTTGACTTGATGACTAGTGTCTCCACAGTGAAAACACCCCCTGTCTAGCTCCAACACTTAGACGTTGGGTAGTTATTGCCACAAATGCCACAAGACTCCCTATTTTGCTTCTTGAATTGGTGCTATGGGGCTAGAGACGGAGCAACTTTCTGCTTGGGTTGGCCCGTAGGGGCCATGTGCCTAATCACCTCCTTGGCCAAATATGCTTTATCCAAGTATGCCTAGTAAGTATTCGGAACTTGTGATTTGGCATGTACCAGTATATCTGGTTGAAGGCCATTGAGGAACCATCGAATCCTCTTGTTTTCTGGAGTGATAAAAGTTGGTGCGAAACGAGAAAGACAGGGAAATTGCAGCTCATACTCCTAAGTGGACAAATTCCCTTGCTTTAATCTATCAAACTCTATTCGTTTATGAATGGGAACATGCTCCGGTACATACTTATCACGGAACTGATTACGAAAAGTAGTCGAAGCCACCTCTTTAGCGATCCCCTCATATGTCTCCTTAACAGTAGTCCACCACCTGTCCACCATATCTCGAAACATGGAAGCTACCAATTTAACCTTCTGTACCCCTGTGCAAACTAGATTCTCAAATATGTTCTCCATTTGGATGAGAAATTTCTCTGCCACCATTGGATCTTCACCCCTGTTAAACTCCGGTGGACCCCTTTTCTTAAACTTCTCAAAAATATAATTTGGATCATGGGGGTCTAAGGGCAATAACAACCTGAGGCTGCTCGATCCTCTGCAAAGTCTCAAGTACACCAGTCTAAAATGCTGCTTGATCCACTATTTGAGGTCATACCACAGGCATTGATTGCTGCGTTATCGGTGGCTGAGTTACATGCGTCGCATGAGGTCTGTTCATCCTTTGCACAACCTCCAACAACTGTGCTATCTGTTGATCCTAACATTGTTGATGGGTTAACATATTCTGGAGCAGAGTCTGTATCCGATCATTGGCGGTACGGCTAGGCTTACCCGACTCCGAACTGGATGGGTTAGGTTTTATTTTCCATTTTCTAGGTGCCACGTCTACAAAACAACCATTTGTTAGAGACTAAATGACCAAAAATGCAGAGGATAACAAACTCTTGTAACCTCTAAACCATACTAAAGTTTGTATACGGTTATACGCATCAAAACCCCAATGTTCCCACTTAAAATTTCTAATCCTCACATCGGACCTACATTCTAGCATATTTTAGAACATTTAGAACTTGACTAGATCTGATACCATCTGTCACGCCCCCAAAACTGGGCTGGATCCAAACCCAGTTTTAAGGTGTGAGAATTGGGGCAAATTAAAATTTTTCTTAAATATATGGTACGGACCCCAATTCCAAGTGGATCGAAGTCTTTCGTGAGGCTATGCTTGGTGATCAAGCAACTATAATCACACGCAGAACTAAAGTCCATAATCATCGCAGATGAATATCATATAATAACCAAAGAACAAACTCAATAATAATAAAGTCAAGGTCAAGTGCTTTGAAGCATAGTAATTTAAGTAATAATTCCAAGACAAATAAATTTAATGAATAAGCTAATGGCCCAAACATGGCCTTATTACATAATTTAAAGTTTCCGACCGGCACCAACTCTAAGACACCTCAGACGATGTCATTGGTGCTCCACTCAACAACTCCGCTATCTGGCGGAATCTCCTACGTCGCCTAACCCTTCAGTTCGGTACTAGTAACGGAACCTAGACACTAAAAGTAATGGGTCAAATTGACGTAATCTACCAAGAGGGTAAACTGTAAGCAATGGTGTTAATCAATTAAATTAAAACATAATATTCATCCCGACCTAACATAAACGGAATACAAACCCAATAGTATGAATGCATAAAAATGGGTAACCCCACAGATACAATATACAAAAAACGGGTACTCCTACAGATATAATATACAAAAATGGGTATTCACATAGACAGATAAACAAAAATGAGTTTTCCTGTAGATAGATAAACAAAAACAAGTATTCCCTCCTGATATAACAAATGGCACAGCTGTGCACCATATTCTACAATACATGCTAACCCGATGGCATACATCCACCTTCGAATTGCAGTCGTCAGAAACACATATATATATTTACAAATAAATATGTCTAGCGATGCAGAATGAACCATGATATGAAACCCTTAATCCCAATATTCAACCCAATATTAATTTGAGCATTTAGATTACTTAATTTAAAAGTGTATTATAAATTATGTCTCTTTTCAAGTTCTCTGAGGAAAGTACTAATCCATCTAACGGTCATAGTTAGATAAATATGCACATAAGAACCAACCCTCTTTCACAATGGAAATGTGAGTCCACAATGCCAATATCCTACTTTCAGTGTCTATCATGTGGTGCATCCCGAATCTCCCATTCCCATTCTAAATTCAATCTAATTCTCATGTGAACATTCAACCAACTTTTCTAAAAAGACATGAATCATCTAACCCAATTATGTATATTTAGTGTGTGTTACAAATTTGGTACAAGATATTCAAATTCCAAATCCAAACTTAATCAAATTATAATAAAAAAAAGGGAGAAAACAATTAAGTTCTTACTTAACCTTGTTGTGCATAAAAATACCTTATCATCTTATATAAAACAAAAAAATTTAAACTCTGTATTCAATTCAAATTTAAACCCAATCTAAAATCCAAATTAGAATTCCAAATACTTCCTAATTAAGATTTAATCACTCCCAATTACTTCTGAATTAAATTCTTAAACAAACTAAATAAATTATTAATCACAATAATTAAACCCCAATCACAGTGACAAACAAACCTAATTAAAATTTTAATCCCACCTAATCAAGAATTAACTAGTTCTAATCAAACTGTAATTGAATCTTAGACAATGTTCTATCCAATTATGATTAATATATATCAGAAACCTAATTAATAATTTTCAACAAAGTGGGCAACCTAAATAATAATTTGTATCAAGTGGGCCAGCCCTGTTGCAACTTGGCCCAGCCGTGACCCGGGCCTGCCAGGCAGCCAGCCTAGCCCAGCTAGGCCAGGCCTGCTGCCTACCCGCCCTAGGCGCACAGGGCAATAGCCTTGCCAGGCAACTGCTATTGCCTGTGCATGTCAGGTAGCGCTGTTGCTTTCCTTTTTAATTTTAATTTATTTTACTTTAAACATTTCTTGTAATCCACAAATCTAATCTCAAGAAAAACTACATTGTTGTTTCAATCCTTTATCTTTAATCCTTAATCAAGATACTAAACCTAATTAATCAAGATACGAAACCCAATCAAAGAAATCATACCCAAAGCATCTTATTCAACAAATACCAAAAAGACATTGTAAGTAACCCAAAAACATTGTTTACAGTTATCCAGTTGCCTGGATCTCGATGCCAAAAGCAGATCTGAAGATCCCACCTTAGTTTCTCCTCGGAGAGCTTCTAGGGCTTGGTTGCAGAGGAAAAGAAGAAGATGGGAGAATTGGGAAAACCCTAAGGGTTTATATTATGTAAAAGTTTTTCTAATTTACAAGGAAGGGCTCCTTGCTTCTAATGAGTTTTATAAAATTTCAAAAAAAGTCTTTTTAGCTTAAAAAGGTCAAATAACTCAGGCCCAAGGCCCAAGAGTATTTAAGTGGTCTATCTAACCCCTCTCAACCCAACTCAAACCCGACAAATTGACTTGACCCAAAAATCAAAATCTGGGGCCTAACAAACCGAACCATCTATTGGCTTAAGATTAGGGAAAAAAAAGGGAAGGGGCCAAAATGTAAATGTTTCTAACTTTAAGGAAAGGCTGAAGCCCTAAACCCTAAATGTAAAAACAAAAAGAAAAACAAGCAGCCCTAGTTGTTTTCAATGAAACAAGAAGAAGAAGAAAAAGAGGTTGATTCGATCATTCGAAGGACTAAAGGAGGAAGAACAAAAAGAGGACCCAGTCCTTTTTTAGTGAAAGAAGAAGAAGAAGAAAAAGAGACCGTCCACCATCGATCACTGGAGATTTTGTGGTTTGCCGATTTCAAGAAGGAGAGGAATTTCAAGAACTCCTCAAAACTGTAAGTGAATGTTACTTCTTCACTTAATTCCGTGGCTTGTTTTAGTTGGAATAAGCCTTAATTTGGGGACCTTGAAAGAGGACCAAGTACAACTCACAAAAAAGTCCTCCTTGGAATAAGCCCCAATTTGGGTACCCTTGTTTCACGCCAATTGTTGGATTATTAAAGTTGAGGCAAGTATCATAGTATGATCTGATGAGTTTAAGCTCTCCAAAGTTGTTTTCTATCTACCCATTGGTCAAAATCATCGGATCATGCAGATTTTCAAAGTGTGCATGTAACTAAAACATGATGATTGATATATAGCAATCTGGGTCATACCAAAGGTTTTGCAAATTTGAAACTTGTGTCCAGTTGGTGGCCTTATTTTCCTTTTTAATAATGTTTCATTTAGATCAAGCTCTATTTTTGTGGATATGTGTTGCACATTTGTGAGATATGGACGCTACAGTCATCTGTTTAGCCATTCAGTGAATTGTCCATGCTTTAAAAACTGACATGGGTGGATGATTCTGTCTAGAAATTTGAATGCAGTTAAAAATTTGAATGTTGGACATTCATTTTGATTTCCCCTCTTCTGCCAAAGGCCCATTGTTTTAAGGCTTAAAAACTATTCATGCATCCAGGCAATCAAGCCTAAAATGTACTTTTGAAACCTGCCCTCAAGGCTTAAAAATTGTTCATGCATCCAAGCAATCAAGCGTAAAATGTACTGTTGAAACCTGCCCAATGCAAGCCTGGGTCGGGTTTGTGTGGTCGATCGGCATCGCATTTAATCATGGAAAAGAATGATCAAGTTAAATCATGAATTGTTGAGTTGGGTTGAGAGTGGATTGGCAGTTTGGGTAAGAAATTGTCCAATACGCTTAAGATTTTTTTTTTATATCCAGTTGAGTCAAGCTGGACCAGCAGCCATACGTTGGATTATCTTTCATACTACTGCCTGTCTTTTTTAAAATTTACACATCCTTAGGCATATGCAAAAATTTTTGTTGCCATTGTAACTGGGTTGTTAAAAATGGATGGCAAGAATGTTAATGGTAACATAACCCAACAGATTATATGTATCATATCTGTAACGGTTAACCGTAACTGTAACAGATTATATGAACATGTATTTTGGATTCTAACAAAAAAAAAAAAGGAAAAAAAATATAACGGTTAACCGTAATCAAACCATCTAATACAGTTAACCACGGTTTGGTTTTCATCGGTTGTTAAGGGTATGGTTATGGTTTTTAAAAAGTGAAAACCATAAGATATGGTTCGGTTAATAGTTTTCTCAAAATATACGGTTTACTGAACCGTTACACCCCTATTCCGAAGTATGTATGCAACTTTTAGATTGCAAATAATAAGAAAATATGTTTACACTATAGAAATTAAAAGCAAGTAAACACAAGTACATACTACAAGAAGGCACGCAGATTTTTAACGTAGAAAACCCCAACGGGTATAATATAACAAATCCAATAAGGATCAACTATAAAGCAATAATGAATAATTACAAGATATACTCACTCCATTTTTCCACCATAAGGATTGTGTTCTTCTTGCTACAACTCCTTCGCCATACACTGCTCTTCACTTGATCAACTCACACCTGAATCGCTCAAGAACACCTTAATCACTCAAGATGGCCTCAATCTTCTACAAGAGATATAGAAGTAACAACTCTCTAAAACAAAGCTTTATCACTTCAACTCTCCAATGAAAGCACTAGAGAATAAGGGAATCTCCAATGTGAAAACTTAACTCATATTATGGAGATCTATGTCTTAGGGTTGAGAGAGGAACCCTTTTTATAACCCACAATTTGTGCCACATAAGAATACTTTTATATAGCTGAACTTACTAATACTGGCACAAATAGAAAAGAAATTTGTGCTAACCGACGGGATTTTTGTTTTGCCATTCAATTGATCGAGTACCTATTTTGTCTTAGTATTTTTTTTAATTTTGCCTGTTTAATTGTAACTCTTTTTAGGTCCAATTGATTTGAGCTTTATTCGATTGATCAGATAAGTCTTCCTACTTTTCTTTAGATATCTTTTCTTCATCTCATCCAGAGACTCAAACCACAGTCCATCTAAAAGAAACATAAAACCTATGAATTTGCCAACATACAAAATCCTTACATTGGAAATCTTCAGTTACTATAGGCAAACCCATTTTTTAAGGAGAGAACGGAGTCTAAAGGTCTTGCCTCAAAAAGTTTTCAAAAAATCAGCAAAGAAAGTTGAAACTAATTCTGATTCTGATTTTCATGATGGTAAAACTATAGAGTTATGAAGCAATTCAAAACATTCATAAAAGGGCAAGAAAACTAAGTGGATAAATCCAAATTCTAAAAAGAGAGTATCTTCAAGGCTGTCTAAATGTTTTGAATGTCAGGGCTATGGTCACTTTGCTCATGAGTGTGAAAACAAGCAAAGGAATCTTAAGAAGAAGGCTTCAGTCTTACATGAGATGATTCTTCTGAAGAAGAGAAAGAGAATGAATGAAAGCTTGAGACTGGGAAATCTAATATAGTGAATGGAAAATTCATGGACTTTCATAGCTATATCTTCAAAAACTATGTTTGACTATGATGCATGTCTAACTGTGATGCTGATGAAGATAATGATGAAAAGTCAGATTCTAATAATGATTTGGCTGCAAAATACAAACTTTTGTTGAAGAAATCTTCAAAGATGCACAAGTTAGATGAGAAAGATGCCCTCAAGTGAAGATCTTTTAAGAAGAGAATTTTTCTCTCAAGAAAGAATTGGCAAAATATTTTACTAAGGTCAATCTCTTGGAAGGTGAAAACTAAACCTTGGCTGATAAGTTGAATACTCAGAGTCATTAAAATGACTAACTAAAAACAATTTTGAGAAGTTTAAGCAAGAGATTGAGACCTTGAAGAGAAATTTGAAAACATGCCAAGATGAGAAAAAGGATTTCAATGGCAAACTGAGATTGTGTTGTCTGAACTGGATTCCACAAAGGCCTATCTGAAATAGATGAACATTGGTTTGAAAATTCTTGACAACATTGGTTTGAAAATTCTTGACAACATCTAGAACAATCAGCGAAGGGATAATGGCACTCGATCTTGGTTATAATCATGGTGTATCTACTTTGAAGACTAAAGGTAAAACTACTTTTGATAAAACTTTTGCTTTAAATTCAATAGCACATATACTCCACATGCTGCATGCACAAATAATGTTGGGAGTAAATCAAAGAAGAAGAATGTGTCACATTCTACATTCATTACCACATGTTATCATTGTGGGATCAAAGGATACATTCGTCCTGATTACAATAATTTGAACAATTTACCTACGAAAAAGTAATAGAAGAAGTAATTGTCTAAGCCAAAGATCAAGACGAAAGCCATTTGGATAAGGAAATTTGACTTGCCGACTGATTTGGTACAGATTGTGCTAAAATTTTAAAATTTGCAAGTGTGGATACCAAAGTTTCCGAGCCTCTAATCAAGAAGATCAAGCTCACACCCCTAGTGCTACTACTAAGAAATAATTAAGGGGGAATTGCAATTGAAGGGGAGCTACTTCTTTATCCTAATTGGCAAATATGTTTCATATGAACATTATTATCTTTGTCAGTTTTGGACAAAATGGGGGGATATAAGATATTCAGAGGGAGATATGACGATTTGAAGATTAAGAGTAGCTGAAGATACATGGATTCAATTGGTGAAGGGTACAATGCTGATGGTATTGATTTTTTTTTACAATTCAATGTACTCATTGTAATTTGGTTTTATTTTTGAGTAGATTGAATGTATAAGGAGTTTTATCCAAAAGTTTCCAAAAGGGGAGATTGTAATAATTTTTTGTGTTGTCTAATTCATGGGTTGGAAAAATCTCTGAGTCCATTGAGTTACATTTGTTATTCCTTTTAGCTAGACTATGATTCGCATCACCAGAAAAGTTGAAGTGAAGAAATCCAAAAAATAGAGAATGTACACAAGCGGACATGCTCACTCGCTTGATTGAGCAGGCATAGACAGAAGCAAATGCGTTCAATCCCTTCATGTGCCTGCTTTAGCCCGACTAATAGGATGTGCGAAGCACCCGCTCAAGCAGCCGTTCACCAACATTCAAGTGCGATGATAGAAATAACCCACCGACCTAAGCAGATTTCTTTCTAATTTGTGTGAGGATTAGTATGTTAAGTTCTATAAGGAGTATTCTTATTAGGCAAGAATTATGGGTTATAAAAAGGGTTCCTCTCTCAACTATAAGACATAGATGTCATTATTTTGAGTGGAGATTATACATTGGAGATCACTTTTCTTGTATAGAGCATTTATTTGAGAGAAAAGTGTCGAAGCTTTATTCTTAGTCTTCTACATCTCTTGTGGAAGACTGTCAAGTAGTCAAGCAGAGATTGGATCTGGTGCATCAATGATGTTAAGTAGTTGCAAAGTGATTCTTTGATGAGATTTAGAGTCCTTAGTTGTGAAAACTTGATAATCTAGTGCATCAACAATGTTAAGTCATTGCAAAGTGATTCTATGTAGAGACCTAAAGTCTTTAGGTTGCGAAGACTTGATCAGGTTGTAAGTATCTTGTAATTGCGAGATTCATCATGCTTGATTATTGTCTTATTTGGACTTGTGGTTTTTTTCTTGATTGGGTTTCCATGTAAAAATCATGCCTTCTTGTGGTCGTTGCTTGTTTACTTTACATTTATTTTCTGCTACATATTGTATGTATGTTTGCAATTTAGAAAATCACATACTTGAGAGCACCCCAAAACTTTCAGTACATTTGAAGCGAGTTGGGTCTAGAAGATTCCTTTTTATCCAAAATCATCATAGCCAACAATATCAGAGTCTCTATGTTTTAGCAACGAAAGAGGAAAACCCGCCTTTTTATCCAAAATCATCACATTGAAGGTTTTATAAACTCTTCCTTCCTTTCTCTATTTTTGCTTTAATAGGGGCATTTTGCGTTGTTGGCTTCTGAAGGAGAAAATCAGTTGAACAAAATTAATATCTTTGTTTTTATTTTGTGGGTTGTGGGGCAAAAGAGGGAATCCCTTTATTTTTAATGGGTTTTGGATCTCATTCCATTGGCTTGTGAGTTTTGTGGGAAAAAAACTGGCTTGTGAGTTTTGTGGGAAAAAAACCCACTTTGATTAGCAATGAAAGAGGAAAACCCACCTTTTTTATCTTTCATGAAAAGGTGGGTTTCCCTCTTTTATGAAAAAAAAATCCACTTTTATTAGTAGTGAAAAGGAAAACTTACTTTTATGAGCATGGATTTCAATCTTCGCGAAATCAACCCACTTGAATGTACATACATCAATGCATTTTATCTGAAATCCAACCCCTTCAATCTTTCCAAATTCAACCCCCTTAAGTTTCTTTAAGTTTAAGGGAAAAGAGGAGCATTGAATTCGATGCTTACACCTGCATTGAATTCAAAGCTCCCCCTTTACATTAAAAAAAAGAAAAAAAACATAGGAATGGTCACATGTGACCACTCTATGCACCCACTGCTAAGATGACTTTTTGAGTTAAGGGGTCATCTAAAATGATTTTCCTAGTAAAATCCTCAAATATTAAATTGATGTACCACAACAATCTTTTTCATTTAATCTCTTCATCTCTAAATAATCCTTTTTTATTGTTAATATGTATTCAACAAAAGAGGAAGTAATTACAAGGGCATAAAGCTCCCAAAGAATTACTAGGACTTTTTGAACAAGCCCTCAAAATAGAGTATAAAATTAGAGAATTAGTTCATTTACGAACTGTTGGAAAGAAACTAAAGTGAGAATCTACATCTTCTTGCCATGGGAATATTGAACTTGGAGAGAATATTGTCAAGGGACTTCCTTTTGAAGAGAGTTCTAGTGCTGTCAAGGGAATGTTGAGCTTCTTCAATCACAATGGTATAAACTTGGTCAAGGGATGCCCTCTCGTCATGGAAAACTTTTTGGCCTGTTTCTTAGCTTCCGAAGGGTATCTTTAAATAAAATTAAGTTTAATGTATAATTAGTTAACTTATTTTGTTATTACATTTTGTTAAATGTATAAATATATCTTAAATAAAGGCATAAATATGTATATATTACATTTATATATATATATGTCCACCCGAGGCATGCTTGAGCTCAAGATGAGCCTTACAAACCGAACATATCTTAGCTCGAGCTTGACTCATAAAGTAATTTAGTTTCAACCTCAAGTCCAATCAAATTAAGCTCAATTAGCTTGTGAGTGAAATTGCTTGTTTACATCCTTTGTGGTGCTAGAGTCTCACATCAATTTTTTTTCCAAATAGAACGAAGAAGACTGGTATGCCCATTCATCATCACCATTATCATCATCATCATCACAGCATTGTCTCCAACTATGTCAAGTTGACTACATGAATTGATCTTTCTCCATTCGACGTATTTTGAGTCAATTCTCACATAATTTAAAATTCTTTATATCTGATTTTACTACCGTCATTCATGTCTTCTTCAGCCTACCCCTTTCTCTTAGTGGTCACTGCATGGCGCCTAAACTTTTTTTTTACCACGCTGTTGCTGGCCTGTATTCAACATGTCCAAACTATGGCAAACGGGTTTCTCTAATCTTATCTCCTATTAATGCTATCCCTAAATGCTCTTGAAAGCGTTTATTTCTAATTTTATCTTTTTAAATTTTACCATGCATCTACCTGAACATTCTCATCTATACTACATCCATTTTATACATATGCTGCCTCTTAATTAACCAACATTCTACCTCATATGTCATAGCTGGTCTAACGATCACCTTATTCATGCCTTATTAATATGTTAGCACAAGTAGATGCCGTTAATTAATTGAAGAGGCCAAACTCATGTTATTACCCTTATCCAAAAATCATTGGTCCTTTTCTCATCAAAAAAATGGTCCTTACCTCATTCCATTTTGATGTGCAACAACGTAACCAATGAAAGATACTGGTTACGATCCAACGCTAAAATCCTTGTCCAAAAGACTTAACTCAATGCAAAACTTTTTTGGAGTCCACACATTTTAAAATGGAAGATGTCACTAGCGCTATCAATCATACATCATAATTGGGATTTATTGAAATTGACAATCATAAATGCTACAGTGACATGAGATGTCACTACAAGAATTCACATTTTTAGCTACGAAATTTTTTATCACCAAAAGATAACAAAATGTCGGTATATAACTTTATTGACGAAAATATTTTCATTGTTTGAACGTCGCCAAAAAAAGGTCAGCAAAATATTTTACCGATGAAAAAGAAATTCATCAGCAAAAACAATATTTACTGACGACAAATTAGACATTTACCGACTCTAAACAATGTCGGCAAAATTCATTTCATCTATTTTCAATTTTAATTTCACTTTTACCGATGACTTTTTAATGTTAGTAAAATTTTTTGTATTTTTTAAATTTTAAATTGGACATTTACCGATGCTAAAAAAAATCAGAAAAATTCATTTCATTTATTTTCAATTTTAATTTTCACTTTTACCGACGATTCATTCATGTCGGCAAACTCATTCATTTTTCATTTTAATTTTTTTATCTTTTAAATTTTAAAATCTCATTTTACCGACCTTTTAAAACATCGGTAAAAAAATTACACAAAATTTTAAAATTCCAATTCGCCGACATTAAGAAAACATCGCAAAATTAATTCTAGCTTTTTTAATTTTTTACTTTACTTTTTCTGATGTTTTCTAATGCCGATAAAATCATTCATTATTCAATTTCATTTTTTTTCATTTTACCAATGTTTTTTAACATCAGTAAAATTTATCCCTATTTATAAAATTTACAATATCATTTTCCCGATGTTTTAGATTTATTTTTTGAAAACATTATTTTACTTTTGCCCATGTTAAAAAATGTCGGCAAATATCATTTTTCATCAGCAAAAGTTTATTTTTTTTAAATATAATAATTGTTTTTTCATTATAATCTTCCAATAAACTTGTTTATACACCTTTATGAAATATAAACCTATTCATCTACCTGTATTTAGCATCAGAAATCAATTCATACAAGAATTGCTAAATAAACAAACAACCAACACCATTTTTTGTCAAGTCATTCATCTCATCTAACAAATATTACAACGATGCAGTCCCACATAAATATCCAATATACAAATACAAATAGACTAAAACGAAAATAAAACACCCCTACAAGTCTGCAACCGAACCCAAATCATCCATCAATCTATAATGACAAAAATAACATTAGAACCTTTTTAATGAATTAAATTACAAATGTACAATAAACATGTATATATAATATTTTCCTAAGTTTTTCGGCGGCTTGTTTTCCGGCCTAAGTATTGAGAATTAAGCGGTTATTGCAGCAAATTCGTTAATCGAGAGTCCAATTCATGATCTGTCAATTCATACAAGTTACTTTTGCCTCGAGTGAGGTACTCGTGTCAGTTTCCAAGCCACTCGATGGCCGTTCCCCCTTTTGGACCTTCGGCGGCCTATGTTCAAGCCTAAGTGTTTGGAATCCAACATTTTTAGGTCTAATTCCCTAACTGGGAGTCCAATTTGTAAACTGTCAGTTCCTATAAGTTACTTTACTACCAGCGAAGTGGTCGTGTCGGTTTTTGATTTTTCAGGGGCCATTTCCCATTTTTGACCCCTCGGTGCGCAGTTTCCAAGCCTAAGTCTTGGGAAATCATAGGATTTTGCTTTCAATTCTCTAACCGGGAGTTCGATTTGTGAACCACCAATTCCTACAAGTTACTCTACCCTCGAACGAAGTGCTTATGCTGGTTTTTTATTTTTTGGGGGCTGTTTCTCCTTTTTGACCCCTCGGTGGGTAGTTTTCGAGCCTAAGTCTTGGAGATTTTAGGTTTTTGCTTCTAATTCTCTAACCACGAGTCCGATTTGCAGACGGTCAGTTCTTACAAGTATTCTACCCTTGAGCGAAGTGCTCATGTTGATTTTTTATTTTTCAGGAGCCGTTTCTCGTTTTTGAACCCCCGGTGGGCAGTTTTCGAGCCTAAGTCTTGAAAATCGTAGGTTTTGGCTTCTAATTCTCTAACTGGGAGTCCGATCTATGGACCGTTAGTTCCTACAAGTTACTATACCCTCTTGTGAAGTGCTCGTGCTAGTTTTCAATTTTTTCTGGGCCATTTCCCATTTTTGACCCCACGATGGGCAGTTTTCGAGCCTAAGTGTTGGAAATCATAGATTTTTGCTTCCAATTCTCTAACTGGGAGTTTGATTGGTAGACCGTCAGTTCCTACAAGTTACACTACCCTTGACCGAAGTGCTCGTGCTGATTTTTGATTTTTCTGAGGCCGTTTCCCATTTTTGACCCCCTGGTGGGCGGTTTTTGGGCCTAAGTCTTGGGAAATCAAAGGTTTTTGCTAATTCTCTAATTGGGAGTCTGATTTGCGGACCCTTAGTTCCTACAAATTACTCTACCCTCAAGCGTAGTGCTTGTGCCAATTTTCAATTTTTCTAGGGCCATTTCCCATTTTTAACCCCACGATTGGCAGTTTTCGAGCCTAAGTCTTGGAAATCGTAGGTTTTTGCTTCCAATTCTTTAACCGGGAGTCTGATTTGTGGACCGTCAGTTCCTACAAGTTACTCTACCCTCGAGCAAAGTGCTCATGCCATTTTTTTATTTTTCTAGGGCTATTTCCCATTGTTGACACTCCAGTGGGTAGTTTTCAAATCAAAATCTTAGAAGTCATAGGTTTTTGCTTCCAATTCTCTAATCGGGAGTCCTATTTGCAGCACGTCAGTTCCTACAGTTACTTTACCCTCGAGCGAAGTGTTCGTGTTGGTTTTTAGTTTTGCTAGGGCCGTTTCCCATTTTTGACACCCCGATGGGCAGTTTTAAGCCTAAGTATTGGGAAATCAGAGGTTTTTACTTTTAATTCTCTAACCTGGAGTCCAATCTGTGGACCATCAGTTTCTACAAGTCACTCTACCCTCAAACAAAGAGATCGTGCCATTTTTCAATTTTTCAGGGGCCATTTCCCATTTTTTGACCCCCCCCCCCCCCCGGTGGGCGGTTTTCAAGCTTAAGTGTTGGAAATCGTAGGTTTTTACTTCTAATTCTCTAACCAGGAGTCCAATTTACGAACCATCAGTTCTTAGAAGTTATTCTACCATCGAGTGAAGTGCTTATGCAGATTTTTTATTTTTCCAGGGCCATTTCCCTTTTTTGATCCCCTAATGGGCAATTTTCGAGCCTAAATCTTGGAAATCATAGGTTTTTGCTTCAATTCTCTAACCGGGAGTTTGATTTACAGACCGTCATTTCCTACAAGTTACTCTACCCTCAAGCAAGGT
This sequence comes from Sextonia rubra, assembly GCA_037013555.1. Lineage (NCBI taxonomy): Eukaryota > Viridiplantae > Streptophyta > Magnoliopsida > Laurales > Lauraceae > Sextonia > Sextonia rubra. The sequence continues at coordinate 4,740,742 of JASUAD010000028.1, read as the reverse complement.
GCTTGTGTTGGTTTTTGATTTTTTCAGGGCCGTTTCCCATTTTTGACCCCTCGGTGGGCAGTTTTCGAGCCTAAGTCTTGGAAATTATAGGTAGGTTTTTGCTTTTAATTCTCTAACTATCAGTCCGATTTGTGGACTGTTAGTTTATACAAGTTACTATACCCTCTAGCGAAGTGCTCGTATTAGTTTTCAATTTTTCGGGGCCATTTCCCATTTTTGAACCCCTGATGTGTAGTTTACGAGTCTAAGTCTTGGAAATCGTAGGTTTTTTCTTTCAATTCTCTAACCGGGAGTTTGATTTGTGGACCATCAGTTCCTACAAGTTACTCTACCCTTGAGCGAAGTGTTTATGCTGGTTTTTTATTTTTCCGGGGCCGTTTCTTATTTTTGACCCCCTCGTGGGCATTTTTTGAGTCTAAGTCTTGGAAATCATAGGAATTTGCTTCCAATTCTCTAACCGGGAATCCTATTTGTGGACCGTCAGTTCCTCCAAGTTATTCTACCCTCGAGCGAAAAGCTTGTGTTGGTTTTTGAATTTTCCAAGGCCGTTTCCCATTTTTGACCCCCTGGTGGCTAGTTTTCGAACCTAAGTTTTGGAAATCGTAGGTTTTTACTTCTAATTCTACAACCAGGAGTTCGATTTACAAACCGTCAGTTCATATAAGTTACTCTACCCTCGAGTGAAGTGCTTGTGCTGATTTTTCAAATTTTTCGGGGCCATTTCCTATTTTTGACCCCTCAATGGGCAATTTCGAGGGTCGTTTCCCATTTCGACCAGTTTCGAGGGCCGTATCTCTAATTGTAGGTGTTGAAAATCTTACATTTTCAGTGTTTATAAATCTCAATGAGTTATTATGTTAAAATTTCAAGAGAATAATTTACTAACCAAGGGGTCGTACCATGTTTTCTAATAGCTGTGCCATCACCAGCAGAACTAGTCCCTTTAGAGATGTTGAAGCAGATCGTCGAATCTATCCCTGCCGCAGCTGCTAGCTGTTGAACAAGGGCTTCGAGTGCAACTGTCCTCCTATCTTGCTCAGCCTGCCACTTGTCCTGCTTAGCTTGCCTCCTAACCTACTTAGCTAGCTGCTCACGCAGGGCGATCACCTCAAAATGCGATGCTCGAGACTGTGTGGAAGATGAAGAGGTCCTCGTGTATATACCATACCCATTCAAGTAACCCGACCTCTTCCCAAGCACATCAATAACAATTTGTTCCTCAGTCACCGGAGCTGTGACAGAGGGCTGCGACTACTCCCTAGTCCGCTGCACCAAGGCCTCCTACCATTTAAATCAATAAGGGATTCAAAATGCTTTTGTGGCATCATTGATCAAAATTGAATTGAAGAGAAAACATACATGTCTCTGCTGAGCCACATCATTTACCCATGAATTACTCTTTTGCCTATAGTGGGTGTCATGGAAGAACTGAGTAATAGGCCGTGCCTGACCGGCATTCTGTGCCATCTGTCATTTGAAATTATTTTGTATTAGATATGAACCTACATTTTGAGAAATTAATAAACGTAATCAAGTTTCTTCATATGAATATAATTAGTACCATCAAAGACATTCACGATGCAAATGACCTGGAGCCACTAGTGTGATTGTATGGCAGCTTGGATCGATTCTCTTGAGCCTTCTTCGACTTCGCCTACATAGAAGAGGAACAATACAACAGTTTTTTTAAACAAAATCATAACTAATAAAATTACATTGGAATATAATTAATTGTTGTAGATGACATCCAAATGTTACCCTCCACTGTGGTGATTCCCAACACTATGAGATCATCAACTGCCAGTCGACTAGATCATAGCCATCTGCCGGGTGGTCCTAGGGTCGGGGAACTACCTGCTCCAACAGCTCAACATAGTGGCTATGCAGCTCGTATTTCCAACTCCTATGCAAAATCCCACATTGGCGGTCAATGTTTACACTGAGCTGCATACCGTCCTCGTAGTCCTCGATATCAAATATTTGTTGCAATTAGGAGAGAGCCATATAATGATTAGTAATAATAAAATATAATCCATGTCTTGTAATATCGAGCACAACTATGATCAGTTTGGTTGATAATTCTCATTATAGTTTACCTAAACTAAACCAATGACGGCAAGCTTAATCCCACTATCAAGCTTCTTTTAACCATAGGGTCGGACTGGGGCCATCTCTCTAATGGCTAACCTAATATGGTTAACCATTGATGGTGCATGCTCCCCCTCTGGCCTATGACTTGAGCTGGGGATCGGAACTAGGATGTTATGACCTAACTCTCTCCTCAGCTTTGCCGCCTTCTTCCCTTCAGTAGCGCCCCTTACACAGCTTTGAACCTCTGAGACTGGGGCTGATGATGTTAAGATGACAGCGTTAAATGAGTTAGTAAGCACAAATCATTAAATTGAGGTGAATTCAGGATTTTAAAAGGTCATAATTTTCTCACCAACACTGCTACCAACTGTATGAGGAATCGACGGAGGCAGGGATGGCAGAAGTTAGGTTAGTGATGGCTATGTGGTAGGAGGCTGGGTCGGCGAGGGCCGTGTGGTAGATGGCTGCATCGGCGAAAGCTGTGTGGTCAGAGGCTGTATTGGTAAAGGCTGTGTCGCAGCCTCGGGTGTGCTCTCTGCATGAGCTAACCCAAGTGCAGCTGCAATACTCCGAGCACGCCTAACCCTCTTCTCCCATGGCATATCTGCAATCTAGCTTAGAGTAAGGTGACAAGGAAAATAAATAATTATTAGCAAAAATCAATAATATTAGTAAAGTGAATGTCAACAATTTACATTCAATGGAAATGAAAATCATTTTAGCATGAATGTCACTATCAAAAACTAATATTTTAAAGCACATGTCATACATATTAACATAAAGGTTACCTCATTTGATTTAGATGAAGATGTCTCGTCATCTACATCATCATCTTGTGGGGGACTCTAGTTCTTGTCATTATCATTCCCACTAACCTTTTTCTTTCTGTTCTCTTTGTACCTTTAGCCGAACCAAATATAGCATGTGCGGTCGACAAGAGCCCTAGAGATGCAAGTTTATCTGCATTCTACTTAATTGTCTTTTTTCTCTTTAATAAATAATTAAATGCTTGCACATGACGGGACAGCTCTCCTGGTTTGACACATTTTTTCCCTCCGTTTGCCATTGTTTACAACTATGATATATATAAATAAGCATAAAACATACAATATAGAAATGTTTTATCCATACATAAACAAATCACAAGAGAAAATGAAATTGAAGACAATGTCATTCTGTAAGGTAAGATATTTATTAATTTACTTAATCGTTACATGTACAAAACCTAAAACAAACACTACATGTCATATTTCATGTTAGAGTTAGACTGATTAAGTACACCATTGTCTTCTTCATCTTCGTACTCCGCCAATGTTTCATCATCGTCTTAGCCCTTCTCATCTTCTGACTCATCACCGAGAACTATCTCAGGATCTATATCATCCCTAGAGTGTTGGATACTAGTACAATCGACGAGGACTGGGACAACGAATGTCATTTGGTCCTGCTGAAATGCATCATTGCACGCAACATCATCGACATCATCATCCCGCTTAGCGGGTACATCCCATACTCTCTGAGGCTTGACCCGTTCTACAACTTTCTAATTTTTTCCTCTAATGGTGTCATTGATGTAAGAGACCTGTATCACCTAACTTGGTAGGACAAATGGATCATCCTTACACCAACGACCCGTGATATCAATGCTTGTAACATGTTCTTCGATGTTTATCTTGTGCTTGGTCGAAGTGTTGTATCATTCACATTCAAATAAAACCACTTTACCCCCGTGCAAATAGGAAAAATCCCAGATTTTGCGGATATGTCCATAGTAGTCATGTCTCTCTCCTTCGCATTCCCTGTTCACAACCAAGCCACTACATTGACTTCTATGGTAATTCTCACAGTCTTTAGTGTGATATCGGATGCCATTGCAATCACACCCCTGATATAGATTCACTAGTGATCTAGGGCCATTTGCTAATGACCAAATCTCATCAGTAGCTTCAGGTGACCCCACTAGTTCGCAATTGATTCATCTACATAAGCATATTAAGACAAATGTATTATGCTAATGTCATTTGAAGTGTAATCCAATAAAGTATAGCAATTAAAATGATAATGTTTTATATGTCTTACATGTTGTTTGAACCATTTGGTAAATTCTTTTCGCTGTACATGCCCGATTTCTCCACCGTGCTGATTTTGTACTAAATTCTTGTGTACCCTACTCAAGATAGTTTTTAGTGAATAAGTAAAAGTAAAGAATAAATCAAAGAGTTAACAAGCAATACATAAATATGGTTAGATTGAAACACATACTGTAGATACGGCTCCACCTCAGGGGTATTATTCAGCACAAACCAATGAGCCATGTCACGCTCTGCTTGTGAAGGATCATGTGCCCTTGTCATCAGTCCGATTCGACAGACAGCTTATGTGAATATTGACATCCCCGGGCCATGTTTGCCACCATCATCATAATGTTCAACTCGATCAGTCTGCCTTAAATGCATTGAACAAAAAGTAAGACACTCTTTGACAATGTAAGCCTCGGCAATCGAACCTTCGGGCCGAGCTCGGTTACGAACGTACCCTTTTAGGGTTTTCAGAAACCTTTAAACAACCAATGATAATAATTACAAATTTCAATGCAAGGCAATTGCACTAATAAATAAATAATTAATAAATGGTCATTAACTATTACCTTTCTATTGGGTACATCCACCGATATTGCACCGGTCCACCAAATATGGCCTCGCGCAGTAAGTGAACCGACAGATAAACCATTACATCAAAGAAAGCAGGAGGAAAAATCCTCTCCAATTTGTATAATATTAAAACTATCTGCTCCTCCAATTTTTTCAATTCATCATGTCTTTGTGTTTTTGAGCAGATGCCTTGGGGGAAAAAAGCCTAACTCAAGCAATTTGTATAAATATCCTTATTCAGAAAGCCGCGCATACCAATAAAAAGGATGCGTTGGATAAGGATGTAGCAATCATGGCTCTTTAAACCAAATAATTTACCATTTTTTGAGGTTACACACCTCGAGAGGTTTACCCCATAGCCATCTGGGTATTTAATTGACTTTAAGAATTCATAAAATTCATCTCTCTGTTTTGATTCCAAAGTGTAAGAGGCATGCGGCTTTAAGCTGGATCCATCGCCCCTTTCACTAGATGCAACTCTGGCCTAATGCCCATATTTTCAAATCCTTACGCGCTTTCTCCGTGTCTTTGTTTTTGCCCTTTTATGCCCAAAATTATGTCAACCAAAGTTAGACAAATGTTCTTCTCAATGTGCATAGGATCAAGGTTGTGTCGAAGTTTTTTACACCTCCAGTAGGGCCATTCAAATAGGATGCTTTTCTTTGTCCAATTCAGTTCTCCAGAGTCAAGCGGTTTTTTCTTATTCTTGACAAACTTGACCGGCGCTAGTTCTTCTAGCCAGTCTAATACCTTCTGCACCGGTAAATCCAAAGAATTCTTTTCATGCTCAGGCTGACCATTGAAGGCCTTGCTTCTATGTCATTGGTGGTTCAGTTCCAAGTATTTTCGATAGCCAATATACCCAATCTTATCTTTCAACTTGACCTGTAACGAGTTGTCGTTACATGAGGGGCAAGCGTTATAACCTTTTGTGCTCCACCCAGACAAGTTGCTATATGTAGGAAACTCATTTATAGTCCACATCACAGCCGCATGCATCTAAAAGGTTTGTTTAGTGGAGGCATCAAAAGTGGATAAACCATTATCCCACAAGTCCTTTAACTCATCAACCAAGGGCCTTAGATATACATCGATCTCATTTCCCGGTAAGCTTGGTCCGGGAATAAGAAATGACATCATAAAAAATGGCTCCTTCATGCACATCCATGGTGGCAAATTATAAGGCATAAGTATGACAAGCCACATGCTATGAGAGGTGCTCATGTTACCAAAAGGGTTGAATCCATCGGTGGCTAACCCCATCCTCACATTATGTGTCTCTCAGGCAAACTCTGGATATTTCTTATCAAATTCTTTCCATTACACGAAGTTAGCCAGATGCCTCGCTATCCCATCATCAATGCGCCTCTCACTGTACCATCTCATATCTGTGCATGTCTTCCTTGACATATACAATCTGTGCAACCTCGGTGTCAATGGGAAGTAATGGAGCACCTTATGAGAGATCTTCTTTCACTTGCCATCATTGACTTTATACGTAGGCTTTTGACATTCTGGAGATTTATCAAATTAAGCATTTTCCTTCCAATACAACACATAGTCATGTTTGCAGGCATCTATGGTCTTGTATCCCATGCCCAAGTCACGTAATAATTTCTTCGCCTCGTAAATTGAGGCTGGCACCACATGACCTTCGGGTAAGAAATCCTTAAAAATCTACAGGAGTTTGTCAAACGACTTATTGCTACACCCACTTTCGACCTTTACATGCAATATCCTGATAACAAATGCTAATAGAGTATCTGAGCTCTTACATCCTGGGTACAGGCCACGCTAGGAAGCTTGTAACAATGTTTCAAAATCTTGTACATCATCCCTCTCTTAAGTATCTTCCTCCAAGTAAGTTCCCCTATGATGGTCCTTTATCAAGTCATCGTATTCGTCCTGATTCTCTTCTGATTCAACTTCACTCTCATCTGAATCATCGGGTTTAACTATAGGTTCCTCGTGAGCTATCCACTGTTAATATGAGACCATCATTCCATGAATGTACAAATGACTTCTCACGATTCCATAATCATGCCTCCGATGGTTACAGCAATCATTACATGGGCACCTAATGACCATTGCCCCATTCAAATTCGCCTTTGCAAAATCAATAAATGTGTTCACCCCGGCCATGTACTCCGCGCTAAATCGGTTCTGATAATTTAATATCCAACTCCTGTCCATATTTGACCTAATCACAAGCAATTAGAAGTTAGAAATTGCTCCATGTGTGATATCTTTGGCAGGAGATTTCATGTAATGATGGCAAGTCTAATCTATTGAAACTTCATCATACAAGTTTTAGCTCTAAAAGAGGAAACAAATACCTAAAACCCAATAGCCAAAATTTTTGCAAAGAAGAAAATTACTCTCTCGTGTATATTAAATGCATTCATGTTTGAACTATGAACTAATTTATGAAAAATGGACTTCACCCTCGCTATTTATCCAAATAGTATTTTTAGAACAAAAAATGCGATATTCAAATGTCATTTATCTATCATTCAAACACGATATAGTGTTACATGACTTTCCTAGTGTCCACCATTGCACATTTCTTTTGATCACTGGAATCAATACATGTTCATCATCGTTTATCAGTTTTTCTACATAAGATTGTAATTGTATTTGACTTGATTACCTTTAAAAAAGGTTTTAGCTTATTGTGTACCTCATTTTGCTTTCAAGGTTCAAGTAAGGATATCCCTGCCTAAAACCAAGCAAAATTGTGACATATCAATACTTTATTGCATAATTAGAATTTATTATTGAAATCTAGTTGGCCTTTAGCTCTCAGCACAAGCAATTGGGCATACAAAAACATTAATTCATTTTATTTTTTATTTTAATCAACTGAATTAATAAAGTTAAATTTCACGCACTACAAAATTGACTTCTTTGGTGGCCGTGTCATTGCATACACAAATGTCATGTCATTTTTTATATTAGTCAATTAAATAATTTGGCTTTTAGCAAGAATTATCTATTAAATATTATTTATATGTATATATGTATATTCAAAAGCAAAAGAATATAAAACTAAAGGTACATACTGACTTGAACCCAATTCAATTTAATCATGCAAGTCCCAATTATGGGAGAGACCCTTTTGATTGATTAATGAATTGAGATTTGGTTTAAAGATTTGAGTATTCTCTTGTGATTGTGATTGCAATTGCTCTTGAATCCATTTGGATTCAGCCAAATCCCTGCTGGAAAGCTTTTAAATGGCATGAAAATGCTACAGAAGAAAGAGAACAAGAACCCCTAAGAAGACGGAGGCCGAGTCAAGTCGCAACTGAGCAAAGTACTTTTAAGGTATAGAAGGTTGCTTGCAGAATGATTGCTAAAGTAGAAACTTATTTGAGAGGTAATAACTTTCTAAACTTTTCTCTTGAAAACAATTCCATTACTGCTCCCTCAAATATTTGTGTACTATAGCAATTAACACTAAGGAGACACTACCTGACCCAATGAACAAGTTTATCCTCTAAGGTCTATATTCAACATATCAAATATAGGTCTTAGTTTATTAATTGATGGCTACAGGTCAATGATATAATTTTACAGTACATAAAGATCAGATTGATAATATTGTTATATTATCTTCATTCTTACAAAACTGTACATTATATTTGCAAAATAATATGAAGCAAGAACAGTCGAAGACAAAACATTACAACATGACCACTAAGATAGGCATTAGTTCAAAGAGTAAGGGTTGTCTCATTACGAGCTTAGTTTAATTATGCCACTAGTCTATGATTGATGGAATGAATCATGTTAATTTTGAACATGTAATGTCCATAACTCACACTCAGTTAATTAGTGTAATTTAGACATCTAAGGCTACTACAAATCATTCAAACTATTTCTATCAAGCACATTTCAAGTTTCCAATTAGATCCACGGGAGCCTAATTTTTTACAGTTAATGTGGTTTAAAATAAATGGCCACATGGGCCAAATGGGAGATCATTAGCAACTTAGCATGAGTGGCCCACATTTCCATTGTGATTGTGATTGTGTTGAACTAGGTAAATTAACCTGGAACAATTTACAAGTAAATTTTCAAATTGAACCCAGGAAAGCATGATCATCGTAATATATATATGTATATATTTATCTGTTTGGATTCAAAAGCAAAAGATTGATAGATAGATGGATGGTTGGATGAACAAGAGATGATGATGCAACAGCAGCAACAACAACATCAACTGCAACAACAGTAGCTGAAGAGGAAAGAAACTGAAAAAGAAAGAAAGAGAAAAAGGGCAGTTGGTCTTTGCCTTTGGGGTGGAGAATAAATCACAGGCCAGAGATAGAGAAAGGGCACAAAAACACAAATACATGAAATACATTCAATTAACCAAGATACATGAAATCGTAGGCCAAAGACAGAGAGAGGAGATATTGCAATTAGAATGGACTTTCTCTATCATAAATACATGAGATTTAGCAATTCAGAAACTAGAATGCAATCACCCGCACATCATTTTCTAGCTTCAAAAACCCAACATTTCTACAAACTAAACCAAAGAAAAAAAAAAAGCCCATCAGTGTCTAGCTGAAAAAAAAACCCAACATTTTTATAAATATAACCAACACACAAAAAAAAAAACCAAAAAACTTTTAGAGATTGAGGGAGGGAGGGAGGCATTACCTGAAGAAGGGCAATAGAGCAGATGGAGAGGAAGAGAGCAGAGAGGGGATGCCACCAATTTCTGTTGTTCCTTTCTCTTTTGTCCTTCCTTCTTTTGGTTGGCAGAGGCAAAGGTCGGTGCTGGGATCGGAGTGAGATGAGCAGAGCGAGTGAGACTTCAACAATAGCGAGAGAGATAGAGGAGCAAAGGGAAAGAGAGAGAGAGCAAAGAGAAAGATTGGAAAGAGAGAGATCAGAGAGAGCGACAGAGAGAGCAGCGAGAGAGATTGAGAATAAGTAAAGAGAGAGCGAGAGTAAGCAGATAGAGAGCAGAGAGAGCGAATGAGAGAAAGCAGAGACAGAGAGCGAGAGAAAGAAGAGACAGAGAGAGAGCAGCGAGATCAGAGAGAGCAAGAGAGAGATAAGAGAGATCGAAGAGAGCGAGAGATTAGAAAGAGTGAGAGAAAGAGAGCAGAGAGAGAGAAACAAATTTAGGGGCGAGAGATAGAGTGAGAGATCAGAGAGTGAGAGAGAGAAACGGATTTGGGGGCGGGGGAATGAAAAAGGGAAACAAGTGGCGCTAAGATTAGGAAGTTTTTACCGATGATTAGTTTTCGTCGACAAATGTATAAAATTTCATCGACAAATGTTAATCAAACTACCCTTAAAATTTTCAAAACTTTACCGATGTAAATCATTTTTCATTGGTAAAATTTACTTTTTACTGACGATTACAAAAAAATCATCGGTAAAAATCGACTTTTACCGACGTAAACATTCGTCAGCAAAAAATTTCCATTTTCTAAAAATTAAGTAAAAAATTTTGTATATTTACCAACGTCTTCCATTTTACGTTGGTAAAAGTACAATACTATTAATGACGAAAATTGAAAACATCAGCAAAACTATCAATCTTTGCCGATGAATTTTGAAATAACGAAGGTAAAATTTAACTTTTACCCACATTTTATATAGGACATCGGTAATTATCTAATTTTCGCCGACGAAATAATATGCGTTGGTAAATAATCATCCATGCTTACTCTTTACTGATGAAATTTTAAAAGCGGTGATATAAAATGTCGCCAAAACTGCATCTTGTTGTAGTGTGTTGACACAATAGCATGTAGCACATTTGCCGAAACAAATTTATAAATCACGAGTGTTGGTATTTATTGACATTTATTGACATTGACATTCATAAATGCTATGGTGACATGAGATGTTGGCACAAAGCATTTACATGTTGTTGTGTCAACACCATGATTGGCTACCATTCCTCTCTCTAAAATGGTAGCCATTTACTTCAACCAATCATATTGTTGACACATCAGCATGTAAATGCTTTGTGTCAACATTTCACGTCACCATAGCATTATTGTACACCACTTACTTTTTGAATATTTTACTAATGAAAATTCATACATATGGCTTAAGCCAAAACCCTTTTTCATAGTTTTACCTAGGAAAGAACTCCCATATGGAGAACCTTAAATTTCCTTTATTAAATGTGAGAAGACTGATTGATGTGGTTGAAAACCGATACACCCAAAATTGCATTAAAGGTACGTCTTTTTTTAACCTAAGATATATTGGCTCTGATACCATCTTAAGTTGCTAACCAATATAGCCAAAATACCAAAACATTAAAGATGCAACAAATTAATTACTTAGCAAATAGGAGGTCGAAAGGCAACTCCCATATCACAAGATAGAATTTCTTATATGTAAGAAATATTTCAAGCTTTTGCGATCGATATAAAAAAAATGGAATGATCCCCTATATATATAAGATTAATTTGATCGATGTCACAAAGAATTTACTATGATGTATTATCATCACTGTCACTGCTCAAGCAAATAGACATGAAAGTGTGACCACTACTAACCAAGTGCTGCATCTTCTACATATGATATCCATTGCATTGCCTCAGATTATTTTCTGCACCAATATTAAGCAATTTGTCAACACTCTGTCAAGAAAGATTCATTTCTGTAGACCTTCATTGTAGATTGGATAACCATTCTCTAATTTAATTATTTTAAATCTCCATCAACAAGTGATCAGAAACTATACAAACTTCATAGTTTGAGATCCTTGAGTAGCAATGCCAGAAAATGGATAATGTAGTAAGATATTTACATGTACAAAGAGCAACAAACAATACAGTGGACATAACACATGAGATTGTAAATGGAATGTCGTAAGAATTTTCACTCCAAACACTAAAAAAACTCTAGTAACTTCCCACAATAAAGAGTAGTGTTGTCATCCATGCAAAATAGAATATACCGTGAAGCATTCACCATCGCAATCTAAATTCTATGCTTTGATTTTTTTTTTCTTTTTTTAGAGAAACTTGGATTACATGAAGAGGGATGAGTGAGCGTGCACTACACCAAAATGCACAATTAGGAATGCTTAAAGCCATTCCAAACCAAATCTGGAATGGTTTTAAGCCGTTTCAGATAAGGGCAGAAAAATTGGAACAGGTCAAAGCCGTTCCAGAAAAATAAATCAGGAACGGCTTGAATAATCTGTTTCAAATATAAAAGTTTGGAATGGTTTCTAACCGTTCCTGAATAATTTTGATCTTGTTCCTGAATATATTTATGGATCACATTTACATTGAATTTGGAACGCTCAACACAGTTGGGAGTCATCCCCAAATTGCACTTTGGAACTGTTGAGAACTGTTCCTAAATTCTAAATCCATTCCAAAAAAAAGTTTCTAAAATTGGATACAAATTTTAAAGGGCTACTTATATTTCATTTGAAACGATTAAAATGATTTCAAGCAGATAACATTGGAGAAAAAGTCATCTAATCATCCAACAAGTGAATTCACATTCATACTAAATTAACATTGCTCATCAATGGTAACATTTATTTATTACAATCATCAATGTACATCAAAAAATGCAAATAATATATCTTTTGCTAAAGAATAAGTTTTATTAATTGAAATAACATTCATTATAAATAAAGTCAAGCCTAAAAGATAATTGGTACAAGTGAATCAGCCCTATAAAAATCACTCCATAACTAAAGCAATCTAGGTGGGTGTGCCTCAAGTTCTTTGGTCAACTTTATAAATGCTCCAAAAGTTGCTTTGGGCAATTCTTATCTTGAAAAGAAAAAAAAAAGATTGAAGAATGTGAGTAAATGGCTCTTTTTTATTTTCTTAGTTCATTGATAAGTTTTATGGTCAAAATACACGCAAGAGATAGCAGAGGAGGAACCACCCTCACCAAGAGAATTTGGTTATGAATTAGTCTCCTTAAGTATATACAACAAATAAAAAAAAGACATAATGATCAAAAAATGAAAGAGACATGTAAAGTATTCCACCCATTTTGTTGATCTCCAAGGTTATGAATAAAAGCCCACTGAATGGCACTTTCTGTGGCCATACTAATAAGTGACAAATTACAGAATTATTGAAGCACTGTAATCTGGATTTGTCATACTAATGAAACTTAAAATGACATTAATTTTTTTATCCTTCCCTTACTATAATCAGCATGTACAAAATGTATTAAAATGTACTTAAAAATTACAAGAAAGTTAAGAAAATTTCTAGTCATAGACAAACTAGACACAAGTCCTGCTAACAGAAGGAATTTAGGTGCATCATTCAAAATTATATATTTCAGTTGCATCCCAAAGGACGTAGTACTGATCAACGATTGATGAAAATGGCAGGCACATAGTGGGAAAAAATCCAGCTTTCTTGATAAAATAACAAAATTTCCTGGTTTCCAAGCAATGTCATTGATGGCATGATCACTTGATCAGTGATTCAAGCAAACCCTTAGTGCACATTTAGATGGAATCCATAAGAAGTCTAATGTAACGGAAGATGGGGGGTCTCAGAAATCAACTGAAGCATATCATATGACCTTTTTCCTTGTGTCAAAACCCAAATCAATTCTGTGCAATCATTGATTAAGGTATCAAATAAAAAATCAAACCTAATTTGACCTAATGTGCTCTTACTTTGCTCTTCTGTATATACTCGAGGCATGAACAGAGAAAGGAAAAAAACATTCATTACAAAATATTGGACAAAAATAAAAACTTGAAATACCTTAAACATGCATGAGAAATTTTTCTCGGAAGATGTTTCATGGCATGGAATCCAAAACCTTCAAGTAGTGATAATTGAGGAAGGAAAGCTTGTTGTGCCCTTGTGTGCAAAAGCAACCAAGATCAACAATCATCACACAAGAAGACAAGGAGATTTAAGTGGTTCGGCAAAGATGCCTACGTCGACGGGAAACCAATTTTCACTAGGTTCTCCTCTAATCTGTGAAACTACAGCCTTGGACTCTCAGCCTCTTCCAACCTCTCTCTCTGTCTATCCAGGGTTATAGATTACATCATATATATAATCATTACATCCTTATCCCCTCAGAACTCTATCTTAGAAAAAAGGAAAGTCCTAACCTATTAAAAAATTGCTGTTTGACAAAACAGGAAATTCTTAATATCATTACGGAAATCACCCCAGATTCTGAACCCAATTATGGTCTGAACCCACTTAGCCAACAATCTCCCCCTCCAGACCATGGGGAAGACACCCCTAAACCCCTTACTGGGAGTTCAGCCCTGCCAACTCTGAACACAGCTCCAGCTTTCCCTTAGATACAACCTTTTTCATCATGTTCGAGGGATTCTTGTCCGAATGAATCTTTTCATGCTTCATGAAGTTCTTCTCGATCACCTCACGAATCCAATGGTACTTGATATCAACGTGCTTCATGCGACCATGATATGTAGCATTCCCACTGAAATCCATAGCACTCTGACTATCACAGTAAACTACATATTCTTCTTGCTTCAAACCTAGTTCTTGAAGGAATCTTTTCAACCAAAAGATCTCTCTCCCTGCTTCATTAGCAGCTATGTATTCCGCTTCAGTTGTAGACTATGCTGTACACTTCTGCAATTTCGATTGCCCGGAGATAGCTCCCCCTACGAAAGTAAACAAATAACCAAAAGTCGACAACCGACGATCAAGATCACCTGCAAAATCAGCATCAGTATAACCTTCCACGACTAGTTTTAAGTCTCCGAAACACAAGCACACCTTGGAAGTACCTCTCAAATACCTAAAAATCCACTTCACTGCTTCCTAATGCCCTTTTCCAGGGTTTGCGAGAAATCGACTCACTAAACTCACAGCATGAGCAATGTCTGGTCGTGTACAAACCATGGCATACATGAGACTTCCCACAGCAGAGGAGTAAGGAACACTTGCCATCTGTTCCTTTTCATCATCTGTAGTAGGACACAAGTGCTTGCTTAGTTTGAAGTGACTGGCTAGAGGTATGCTAACTGGCTTAGCATTCTTCATGCTGAACTGTTCCAGTACTCGTTTAACATATTTCTCCTGTGACAATCACAGCTGCTTGAAACTCTTATCACGATGTATTTGCATGCCCAATATCGTTCATGCGGGACCCAAGTCTTTCATGTCAAACGACTTTGACTCCTCCTCTTTTAACTTGCCAATCAACTTGTTATCCTGTCCAACTATCAGCATATCATCTACATATAAAAGAAGGATGATGAATCTGCCATCGATAAATCGACGAACATAGACACAATGATCTGCAGCTGTCCTCCGGTACCCATGACTCAACATGAATGAATCAATCTTCTTGTACCACTGTCTCGGTGCTTGCTTCAGCCCGTAGAGACTCTTCTTCAACTTGCAAATCATCTGTTCTTTTCCTTCTACCTCAAACCCCTCTGGCTGAGTCATGTAGATCTCTTCTTTTAAGTCACCGTGAAGAAATGTGGTCTTCACGTGCATCTGTTCAAACTCAAGATCCATGCTGGCAGCTAGACACAAAACGACTCTAACAGAAGTCATTTTCACAACAGGAGAGAAAACATCACTAAAGTCGATACCCTTCGTCTATGTGATGCCTTTTACCACTAACCGTGCTTTGCGTTTCACCAGTTTTCCATTCTTATCCTTTTTCAGCATGAACACCCATTTATTTTTTAGAACATTCCTATCTTTTGCAAGTTGCACCAACTCATATGTCTTGTTCTTCTTTAAAGAACTCATCTCATCCTGCATAACCTTCATCCACTTATCTTTATCAGCATGAGTCATTGCTTCTCGAAAGCTCTCAGGCTCTCCGTCATCAGTAAGTAAAACATATTCGGATGTAGGATACCTAGTTGATGGTTTACGCTCTTGTGTAGACCTCCTAACTTGAGGTTCCGTGGTTTCCAACCGAGGAGACTGCAGCTCCCCCTGCTCAACACCCTTATTATCTGGAAACCCCTGTGCCTCATCACGATCCAGATCGTTTTGTCCACCTTCTCCACCTGTAGTCTTCACCGGAGAAGGAGTCAGTGTGAGATCAACCACTCCATCAACTTTCTCAGAAGACTTAACAATCTTCTCAATATCTCCAAAGAACTAGTCTTCATGGAAAACCACATCCCTACTTCTGATAAGTTTCCTCTTCTTTGGATCCCATAATCTATAGCCAAACTCATCTCCACCATAGCCAAGAAAGATGCAACTCACTGCCTTATCGTCCAACTTGGAACGCTGCTCCTTTGGTACATGCACAAATGCTTTACACCTAAACACCTTCAAGTGTGAATAGGAAACATTTTTACCTGTCCATCTTCTCTCTGGAAGATCATAATTCAAAGGAACTGAGAAGGATCTATTAATCAGATAAATGGCAGTCAGAACGACGTCACCCCAGAATGACTTAGGCAACCACGCTAATCTTATCATGCATCTCATCTTCTCAAGAATAGTGCGGTTCATTCTCTCTGCCACACCATTGTGCTGTGGAGTACCAGGAACTGTCTTTTCATGTCGAATGCCATGCTTCAAGCATAGCTTCTGAACTAGTTGGATGTGTACTCTCCCCCATTATCTGTGCGGAGACACTTCAAGAGTTTACCTGTTTCTCTTTCAACCTTGACATGAAACTGTTGAAACATCTGGAACACTTGATCCTTTGATTTTAACGGATAAACCCAGACTTTCCTGGATACATCATCGATGAACGTGACAAAGAACTTATTGCCACCCAATGATTCTACCTCCATGAGACCACAAACATCAGAATATACCAAATCCAACACATTTGATTTCAATTTTGATGTCGAAGAGAAAACAACCCTATACCGTTTGCCATATAAACAATAATCACAAGGGTCAAGGGATATACCTCTAGAGCAAGGAATTAAATCCTTCTTTGCCAACATCTGCAGGCCTTTTTCACTCATATGACCAAGCCTCTTATGCCACAGATTCAGAGAGGAATTGTCTTGAACTGCATTCAACACATTTTTGCACAACTTTACTTGTGTTTTATAAAGAGTATTACCTGCTGTTCCTCTCGCAATAACAAGAGACCCTTTAGTGAGCTTCCATCTGCCATTTCCAAAGTAATTCTCATAACCTGCACGATCCAATGCAGTCCTAGAAATCAGATTCAACAGCAGATCAGGAACATATCGCACATCTTTCAGCGTCATTGTGCAACCAATATCGGTTTTAATGCAGACATCACTGATACCAACAATCTCTGAATGACTCGTGTTGCCCATCTTCACAGTACCAAAGTCACCTGCTTTGTATGTCGTGAACATCTCCCTGCAGGGAGTAGCATGGTAGGATGCTGCTGTGTCAACAACCCACTCAACCTAACCATCTGCAACACTCAAACACTTATCATCATCGCCGGCGAGTACCACTACTTCCTGTTCCAAAGTAGCTGTAGTGTTATCACTGTCATTCTTTTTCTTATTATTGGATCATTTCTGTTCTTTCATGGCAAAACAATTTTTCCTGATGTGGCCTATCTTGCCATAGAAAAAGCATTTTACAGACTTTTTCTTGCTCTGTGATTCACTGCTAGACTTGGACTGTGATTCACCTCTAGACTTGCCACGACCCCCCTTTGATCATCTACTCTTACTCCTCCCCCTGTTCTCAGTAACAAAGGCCTATGCATTATCTGTCCCTGCATATTTCCTTCTGGTTTCTTCATTCTGTAGACTACTGGTAACCTGACTCATGGACAACACACCATCTGGAGTAGAGTTGCTCAAGGAAACAACCAATGTCTCCCATGTATCTGATAAAGAACTCAGAAGCAATAAAGCTTGCATCTCATCATCAAGGATCATCTTCATAGTAGCTGACTGATTTACCACACTTTGGAACTCATTGATGTGATCTTCGATTTGACCACCATCCTTGAATTTCATGTTCACAAGCTTTCTGATCAAGAAGGTTTTATTTATTGTGGTCTTTTTATCATACATTGCTTTTAACTTTTTCCAAAGGGTATTCGCATTGGTTTCATTAGCACGTGGTGAAATATACTATTATGAACCCACTGTCTGATGTGACCAATCGCCTTTCTATGCAACTTATTCCATTCAGCATCCTGCATATCTTTTGGCCGGGCATTATCGTCCTCAACGGGATCATGGAGGTCTTTACAATAGAGAATATCCTCCATCTTCGGTTTCCAGATCAACCAATTGTAATGGTTGAGCTTAACTATGGCAGTGTTGATAGTGTTGTTCTTCATCTTAATTAAATTAAGCAACAGGAAAAAACAAACAATTAACACTGACCTGCACCAGGCTGTAGATTTCGTCAACACGAGCACGCTGGAAGAAACGGATCTGAAATCCAACTCCGGATGGCTCCGATATCACAAAAACAGTTTTCTGCGCTTTCGATTTGGTCAAACTCAGTGTTGATTGTCAAACAGCCAATCTTCTTCCACTAGCTTGTAGATCTGCTCGAAACGAGTCTATAAGCGCAAACGGCTCTCCTATTGGACGTCGAATGATCAAGATATCACAGAAGCAAACTTCTGCCGTCAATCAGGTCAACTCTAGCGTTGACCGTGCATCCGATGACGTGGGCTGACGTCAACCTGATGACATCACTCTACTGACATCGGCACCGGACGGGCTGGACTGCTGACGGACGGGTTCCGGTCAACCCGACCTGAACTGCAAACCTGCAACCTCTAGGCTTTACTTCAAAAGGGCCAGGCCAACCCGAGCTGACCCGAACCGAAACCTGAACTGCTTAACTGCGCTGGGCTTGCACCACGGGTTGGGTCGAACTGACCCAACCCGAAACCTGAACTTACCTTCATGCGCTGCTAGGCTTATTCTTCACGGCGGGTCAAGTCAAATGGACCCGACCCGAGACCCGTAACGTGGGTCGTCTTCTTCTTCAACTTTAGGTCTGCAACCCAGTTGTAGATTGCGATGTAGCGGCAGGCTTTGCTTCTTCTCCAGAGGACTGGTTCGGCGACGGTGGTGGGCAGCATACGGCCGGTGACTGACAACGACCGGTAAGTTGCATTTTTTTTTCTTCGCAGACGATTTTCTTCTTCAAGAAATCCGGCAGGCTTTCTTCTTCCTTAGATCTGGTAACCAATCCCTTTTCCGACGAAGATGTCCAGCCAACCGAGAACCCACCACTGTCTTCTTCAAGTTCTTCAAAAACCAATTTCTTTGTTTCTTGAAACAGAGAAACCGAAGTATGTGGCCTAGTAGAGATCACGTTGATCTCTCCACTTCCGTTGATCTTCCAAGCACAACTTCCGAGCTCTGATACTACTTGTTGTGCCCGTGTGTGCAAAAGCAACCAAGATCAACAATCACCACACAAGAAGACAAGGAGATTTATGTGATTCGGCAAAGATGCCTACGTCCACGAGAAACCAATTTCCACTCGGTTCTCCTCCAATCTATGAAACCACAGCCTTGGACTCTCAGCCTCTTTCAGCCTCTCTCTGTCTATCCAGGGTTACAGATTACATCATATATATAATCATTACATCCATATCCCCTAAGAACTCTATCTTAAAAAAAAGGAAAGTTCTAACCTATTAGAAAACTACTATTTGACAAAACAAGAAATTCCTAATATCATTAGGGAAATCACCCCAGATTCTGAACCCAATTATGGTCTGGACCCACTTGGCCAACAAAGCTACCATGGGGAAGAAGAATTTCTCTAAGGTGAAAAACTAAAATTTTCCACATAACGTTCCCTTTATCGGGTATGAAATAGCTGTCCCATGAAGAAGCTTAACCAGTTTTTCACACACAAAAGGATCAAAGGTGGGCCCTATTAAAGTGAAATTAATTTTGATCTGTGACTATCCAATGTGTCAAACCCTCGCCATTGGATATATAGCTGTTTTCATAAAAAGAACGACTTTCATCATGTCGTCAAAATCCGACGGCAGTTGCAGCAATACGAGCCAGAGAGCAAAAACTATACTGAAGTGGGTCATGCAGAATCAGATTTTGATCAGGGCAGGGTGAGGTGATGCCTAAAATCCATACGCCCTAATAGCGCTCATCGCAAAGATGTTTTTCGCCTGAATCTGAGGCCGGATGAAGTCCTAAGGACCACAATAGTGGAGAGTATCAAGAAGTGGGCCCTACAGATCAAGTTCTTACATGGCTGTCGTGCAACAAGGAAGAAGGCCTTTCGTTTTGTCAAACTGGGACCCCTAATGAGGTGACAGGAAAATATGGTTCCAAACCCACAAAACGGGTCCCACTCGCCACATAAGCAACTCCATTTGGCACCGAGATGATGACACAATAGCATGACACGGCAAATCCAATCTACATGGCAATTCAAGTCGGCATTCTAGCTTACATGGCATGACTTGTCACTAGTATGATGCGACAAATCCAGTCTACATGGCAATTCAGGTCGGCATCCTAGCTTTCATGGCAAGACTTGTCACTAGTATGGATCCTCTGTCGCAGTTATTTAAGGAAACCATCTAACCAATTTATGGAACTCCATCAAACCACATAGAGATAATCTAGATCATTCATGATAAATTCCATCATATTTATTGATATATTTTTAAGTTTTATTTTAAAAGGAATGGATCCTACTGTCCAATTCAGGACTATGACAAAAATATGATTATATAGAAAAGAGATGAGTGGGGATATGATGGATAAAGAAAGAAAATCAGACATGCATGACGAAATCTTAAAACAAGAAATAAAAACTTGAAGTACCTTATACATGCATGAGAAGATAAAATACAATTTTTGTAATGATTTGTCATGTTATGGGAATCCAAAACCTTGTGAAGTGGTAATTGAAGAAGGAAAGCCATCTTGGGGAAGAAAATTTTCTATGTCAAAAACCTAAAATTTCGCACATTGCAATTCCTTCATCTAATGGAAAAAAAAAGTTCCTCCCATAATTAAAAGCCTAACATTTTTCCTTAGAGTTTTTTGTAAATACCCCGCTAAGGTTTACAGGATTTGTAAATAAGCCCTTGTGGTTTTAATATTTGTAAAAAGGCCACTACCTTTTCATTTTAATACCTTTTGTGTCCCTAAAATCAGTGGACTTTCAACCACCATAATTTTTTAGAGTGAAATGATAATTTTGCCTATCTCTTTTATCCATATATGCATAATTTTAAAAGCATAGCATTTTTTTTTCTCTTATGAGATTAAGAGTTACATCTAGTGGGAGAGCATACCCTATATAAATCTAATCATCTCAATCTATGACCAAAATCTATCATGATGACAATCAATACATGTACTTATAACCAATTCTAATTTATCCTATCCATACATGGCCCACCATTTGATTGATAAAAGTCTTAAAAGACATTATTAGACTTTATATGCATGAGAGAGTTATTGAGAGAGAGGGCATTGGGACTTGAGATAAAATAATATTATTTTTACAAATAATAATAAAATAATATTATTTTTACAAATAATAATATACTTACTTTTTGTTTAATGAGTGTAAGGGTAAAGCTGTCATTTTTGTAAAAATTAAACACAAACCTCATTATGGTTGTCCATTTTCGTTAGAAATATTTATTCTAGGGACTTGGCAAGTATTAAAATGGGAAAGCAAGGGCCTATTTATAAATACTAAAACCACAAGGGCATATTTACAAATACTATAAATCTTAAGGGGGTATTTACAAAACCTCTTTTCCTTATAAAAAATTCTTTTAACCTATATTGGATATCCCATTTCCCACATGGGGAATCTTGGAAGATTTCGTTTATGAGAATTCCTATCTCCCAATATAGGGCAATTAACTTTTTAAACTTTTAGCGTATTGAAAAAGACCCATCATATCAATTTAGTCACATTTAATGAAGGGGCCTTTAAGGTTTCTCATAAGAGAGCTCTTTCCCACGTAGGAAATGAAAGAAAGTTTTTGTGCAAGTGATGTTTTTGAGTCTCTTTACAGCACATATACAAAAAGTACTTACTCAAGGGAATTTCAGAGTCTGTGGTTTTTCAAGAAAATGTCCCAAGAGGATAAGCAAAATGGAAAATGAGAGATATATCAATAAAAGAAGGAAAAGAAAAATTAGTGAAACATTGGTGTAGATATGCACTAATTAGTGGCAGGTCCAGACTTTTCGTTTGAGGGCTGCACACCCAAACATGCAATTGTGTTTTGGGAACAAATGCAAAATTTTCATTTGGCTTTTGGGGGTGGACATAGAATCTTCATCTAAATTTTCAAAGCAAAAGTAGAATTTTAATTGTTGTTTTAGAAGCAGACCAAAGTCCAACGGGTGCGTCTTGCCACACGTGAATGTATGTAGGTCCGCCCCTGGCACTAATTATTATATATTTATAGGATCTCAATTCGAATTGGAGTCCAACTAAATACCTCCATATACTTGTGCAATAAATTTATAAGAAAGTTTATTGTCTATATTTGTACTTGTAAAACCATTAAACTCTTCGACCTTAGTCAGACGATTTGGATCATTGGATTGTGGCCAAACAGAGTTTATCCATTAATTTATATATATGAGAGATTATTTTCAATTTGAAATTAGCTCCAATTGATTTTTACCATCCCCATAATTTTGACCTAAGGACCATCATCAATTCTGCAACTTAGTTCCCTTTTAATATTATTTAATATAATTCAATTCAATAAAATGAAGTTTATTATTCACCCCCCACCTTTCCCCCTTTCGAGATAGCTCCTCTTAGAAGACTCTTTTCCCTTTTATGGCACTCAAGTCTCTATCTCTCCTCCCCATGCTCTCACCTAAGAACACCTCTTTGTCTCAATCCCCATCAAAGCTAGGTCTCCATTGTCACTTTCTCTTTTTTCTTTTTTCTCTCACTTTTGTTTTTATGCTTTCTATGTTGTCAGGATTCAGGTTTTAGGTAACTCAATTATTGTCAAGATGTAATGGAGGATGATTGGAGTCCAAGGATCTATGACCTAATGCATTACCATCATTAGTTGCCTCTCTAGTTCAATAGTAATTATAGAGAAAGTGTCTAATATCTCTCTTTTGTTGGCCATGTGGGTCCAGACCATGATTGGGTTCTATATCTGGGGTGGTTTCCTAATGATATTAGGAATTTCCTATTTTGTCAAATAGTAGTTTTCTAATATGTTAGGACTTTTCTTTTTTTCTTGAGATAGAGTTCTTGAGGGATAAGGATGTACTGGTTATATATATGATGTAATCTGTAACCCTAGAGAGTCAGTCAGTCAGAGAGGCTGAGAGTGGCTGAGATTCCAAGGCTGTGGTTTCACAGATTGGAGGAGAACCTAGTGGAAATTGGTTTCTCGTGGACGTAGGCATCTTTGCCGAACCACGTAAATCTTCTTGTCTTCTTGTGTGGTGATTGTTTGATCTTGGTTGCGTTTCCACACATGCGCACAACAAGTGGTATCAAAGAGATTGATTGTACGTGGAAGATCAACGGGAAGAGGAGAGATCAAGGTTGATCTCTGCTGGGCCACACGTCAATCGGGCATCTCTGTTTGAAGATAGAGAAACCGGAATCGGGAAGAAGAAGATAGTGAGTAGGGTTCTCTGCTAGGCTGGACATCTTCGTCGGACAAGAAGTCGTTGGGCGCCGGATTTGAGGAGGACGACCGGAGGAAGAAGAAGAAAAAAAAAAAAAAAACAAAAACCGTCACTAACCTGTCGTCGCCGGCAGTCGGTCCACGCTGCCAGCAGTTGCCACCGCTGGTGTCGCCGTCGCCGGTCCCGCGCTGCAGTCGCCGGACCAGGAAGCCGCAGCCGCAGCAGCCCCGACAGCTGCAGCTCTGCGCTGACTGCTACTGGGTTGCAGAACCAGGCGCAGAGAAGGAGACGATCCTGCTGTGGGTCAGCTGAGTTCGGGTCGGGTCCATTCAACCTGACCCGACGTGGAGTATAAGCCCAGCGCCTGATTTTCAGGTTGGGTCAAGCTTCGGGTTGGGTCCGAACCAACCCGCGGTACAAGCCCAGTTTCAGTTAGCCGTGCAGGCCGGTTCGGGTTGAGTCGGGTCGACCTGAACCCGGCAACAGACGGTCCAGCCCGTCAGCTGCTCAGACGTCAGCAGCCTGACGTCATCAGGCTGACGTCAGCCCACGTCATCGGACACGCGGTCAACGGCCAGAGTTGACCAGATTGACGGCAGATATTTGTTTCTGCGATATCTTGATCATCCAACGTCTGATTGGAGATCCGTTTGTGCCTACGGACTCGTTTCGAGCAGATCTACGTGTTAGTGGAAGAAGATTGGCTATTTGATGGTCAACAAGGAGTTTGACCAAATCGGGAGCGCAGAAAACCGTTTTTGCGATATCGGAGCCATCCGGGGTCGGATTTAAGATCCGTTTCTTCCAGCGTGCTCGTGTTGACGAGATCTACAGCTTGGTGTAGGAGTTGAGGTCAGTGTTAATTATTTGTTTTCCTATTACTTAATTTGATTAAGATGGAGAACAATACTATCAACACTACCATGGTGAAGCTCAACCATTCCAATTGGTTGATCTGGAAACCGAAGATGGAGGATATTCTCTATTGTAAAGACCTACATGATCCCGTTGAGGGGCATAGTGCCCGACCGAAAGATATGCGAGATGCTGATTGGAACAAATTGCATAGAAAAGCGATTGGTCACATCAGACAGTGGGTTGATAACAGTATATTTCACCACGTTTCTAATGAAACCAATGCGAATACCCTTTGGAAAAAGCTAGAAGCAATGTATGATAAAAAGACCTCGGTGACCAAAACCTTCTTGATCAGAAAGCTTGTGAACATGAAATTCAAGGATGGTGGTCAGATCGAAGATCACATCAATGAATTCCAAAGTGTGGTCAATCAGTTAGCCACTATGAAGATAATCCTTGATGATGAGATGCAAGCTTTGTTGCTTCTGAGTTCTTTGCCAGATTCATGGGAGACATTGGTTGTTTCCTTGAGCAATTCTACTCCAGATGGTGTGTTATCTATGAGTCAGGTTATCAGT
This sequence comes from Sextonia rubra, assembly GCA_037013555.1. NCBI lineage: Eukaryota > Viridiplantae > Streptophyta > Magnoliopsida > Laurales > Lauraceae > Sextonia > Sextonia rubra. Next base: position 4,716,026 of record JASUAD010000028.1, on the reverse strand, counting down.
AGTCTACAGAATGAAGAAACAAGACGGAAATCTGTAGGGACAGATAATGCACAGGCCTTTGTTACTGAGAACAGGGGGAGGAGTAAGAGTAGAGGACCAAAGGGGGGTCGTGGCAAGTCTAGAGGTGAATCACAGTCTAAGTCTAGCGGTGAATCACAGAGCAAAAAAAAGTCTGTAAAGTGCTTTTTCTGTGGCAAGATGGGCCACATTAGGAAAAATTGTTTTGCCATGAAGGAACAGAAAGGCTCCAACAATGATAAGAAGAATGACAGTGATAACATTACAGCACCTTTGGAACAGGAAGTAGTGGTGCTCGTCGGCGATGATGATAAGTGTTTGAGTGTTGCAGATGGTCAGGTTGAGTGGGTTGTTGACACAGCAGCATCCTACCATGCTACTCCCTGCAGGGAGATGTTCACGACGTACAAAGCAGGTGACTTTGGTACTGTGAAGATGAGCAACATGAGTCATTTAGATATTGTTGGTATCGGTGATGTCTGCATTAAAACCGATATTGGTTGCACAATGACGCTGAAAGATGTGCGACATGTTCCTGATCTACGGTTGAATCTGATTTCCGGGACTGCATTGGACCGTGCAGGTTATGAGAATTACTTTGGAAATGGCAGATGGAAGCTCACTAAAGGGTCTCTTGTTATTACGAGAGGTACAACAGGTAATACTCTTTATAAAACACAAGTAAAGTTGTACAAAGATGCGTTGCATGCAGTTCAAGACAATTCCTCTCTGAATCTGTGGCATAAGAGGCTTGGTCATATGAGTGAGAAAGGCTTGCAGATGTTGGCAAAGAAGGATTTAATTCCTTGCTCCAAAGGTATGTCCCTTGACCCTTGTGATTATTATTTATATGGTAAACAACATAGGGTTGCTTTCTCTTCGACATCAAAATTGAAATCAAATGTGTTGGATTTGGTATATTCTGATGTTTGTGGTCCCATAGAAGTAGAATCATTGGGTGGCAATAAGTTCTTTGTCACATTCATCGATGATGCATCCAGGAAAGTCTGGGTCTATCCGTTGAAATCAAAGAATCAAGTATTCCAGATGTTTCAACAGTTTCATGTCCAGGTTGAAAGAGAAACAAGTAAACTCTTAAAGTGTCTCCGTTCAGATAATGGAGGAGAGTACACATCCAACCAATTTAAAAGCTATTGCTTGAAGCATGGCATTCGACATGAAAAGACAGTTCCTGGTACTCCACAGCATAATGGTGTGGCAGAGAGAATGAACCGTACCATTCTTGAGAAGATGAGATGCATGATAAGATTAGCACGGTTGCCTAAGTCATTCTGGGATGAAGGCGTTCTGACTGCTGTTTATCTGATTAACAGATCTTTCTCCGTTCCTTTGAATTATGATCTTTCAGAGAGAAGATGGACAGGTAAAAATGTTTCCTATTCACATCTGAAGGTGTTTGGGTGTAAAGCATTTGTGCATGTACCAAAGGAGCAGCGTTCCAAGTTGGACGATAAGGCAGTGAGTTGCATCTTTCTTGGTTATGGTGGAGATGAGTTTGGCTACAGATTATGGGATCCAGAGAAGAGGAAACTTATCAGAAGTAGGGATGTGATTTTCCATGAAGATCAGTTCTTTGGAGATGTTGAAAAGATTGATAAGTCTTCTGAGAAAGTTGATGGAGTGGTTGATCTCACACCGACTCCTTCTCCGGTGCAGACTACAGGTGGAGAAGGTGGACAAAACGATCCGGATCGTGATGAGGCACAGGGGTTGCCAGATGATGAGGGTGTTGAGCAGGGGGAGTAGCAGTCTCCTCAGATTGAAACCACGAAACCTCAAGTTAGGAGGTCTACACGGGAGCGTCAACCATCAACTGGGTATCCTGCATCCGAATATGTGTTGCTTACTGATGAGGGAGAGCCAGTTAACTTCCGAGAAGCAATGACTCATGCTGATAAAGATGAGTGGATGAAGGCTATGCAAGATGAGATGAGTTTTTTGAAGAGGAACAAGACATATGAGCTGGTGCAACTTCCTAAAGATAGGAATGTTCTGAAAAACAAATGGGTGTTCAAGCTGAAAAAGGATGAGAATGGAAAACTGGTGAAGCACAAAGCATGGTTAGTGGTAAAGGGCTTCGCACAAACAAAGGGTATCGACTTCAGTGATGTTGTCTCTCCTGTTGTGAAAATGACTTCTATCAGAATCGTTTTGGGTCTAGCCGCCAGCATGGACCTTGAGCTTGAACAGATGGACGTGAAGACCGCGTTTCTTCACGGTGACTTGAAAGAAGAGATCTACATGACTCAGCCAGAGGGGTTTGAAGTAGAAGGAAAAAAACAGATGGTTTGCAAGTTGAAGAAGAGTCTCTACGGGCTGAAGCAAGCACCGAGACAGTGGTACAAGAAGTTTGATTCATTCATGTTGAGTCATGGGTACCGGAGGACAGCTGCAGATCATTGTGTCTATGTTCGTCGATTTATCGATGGCAGGTTCATCATCCTTCTTTTATATGTAGATGATATGCTGATAGTTGGACAGGATAGTAAGTTGATTGGAAAGTTAAAAGAGGAGATGTCAAAGTCGTTTGACATGAAAAACTTGGGTCCCGCACGAACGATATTGGGCATGCAAATACGTCGTGATAGGAGTTCCAAGCAGCTGTGGTTGTCACAGGAGAAATATGTTGAACGAGTTCTCAAATGGTTCAACATGAAGAATGCTAAGCCAGTTAGCATACCTCTAGCCAGTCACTTCAAACTAAGCAAGCGCTTGTGTCCTACTACAGATGATGAAAAGGAACGGATGGCATGTGTTCCTTACTCCTCTATTGTGGGGAGTCTTATGTATGCCATGGTTTGTACACGACCAGATATTGCTCATGCTGTGAGTTTAGTGAGTAGATTTCTCGCAAACCCTGGAAAAGAGCATTGGGAAGCAGTGAAGTGGATCTTTAGGTATTTGAAAGGTACTTCCAAGGTGTGCTTATGTTTCGAAGGCTCAAAACCAATCATGGAACGTTATACTGATGCTGATTTTGCAGGCAATCTTGATCGTCGGTTGTCGACTTCTGGTTATCTGTTTACTTTCGTAGGGGGAGCTATTTCCTGGCAATTAAAGTTACAGAAGTGTACAGCACAGTCTACAACTGAAGCGGAATACATAGCTGCTAATGAAGCAGGGAGAGAGATGCTTTGGTTGAAGAGATTCCTTCGAGAACTAGGTTTGAAGCAAGAAGAATATGTAGTTTACTGTGATAGTCAGAGTGCTATGGATTTCAGTGAGAATGCTACATATCATGGTCGCATGAAGCACGTTGATATCAAGTACCATTGGATTCGTGACGTGATCGAGAAGAACTTCATGAAGCTGGAAAAGATTCATTCGGACAAGAATCCCTCGGACATGATGACCAAGGTTGTGTCTAAAGGAAAGCTGGAGCTATGTTCAAAGTTGGCCGGACTGAACTCCCATTAAGGGGTTCAGGGCATCTTCCCTATGGTCAGGAGGGGGAGATTGTTGGCCATGTGGGTCCAGACCATGATTGAGTTCTATATCTGGGGTGGTTTCCTAATGATATTAGGAATTTCCTATTTTGTCAAATAGTAGTTTTCTAATATGTTAGGACTTTCCTTTTTTTCTTGAGATAGAGTTCTTGGGGGATAAGGATGTACTGGTTATATATATGATGTAATCTGTAACCCTAGAGAGTCAGTCAGTCAGAGAGGCTGAGAGTGGCTGAGATTCCAAGGCTGTGGTTTCACAGATTGGAGGAGAACCTAGTGGAAATTGGTTTCCTGTGGACGTAGGCATCTTTGCCGAACCACGTAAATCTTCTTGTCTTCTTGTGTGGTGATTGTTTGATCTTGGTTGCGTTTGCACACACGCGCACAACATCTTTACCTCAAGACTCACCTGAGCACTTTCAGAATTCATTTATTAGTGTATCATTTGCATTTCAACTAACTTGACTGTGAAAGACGATGCAAAGAAGGATAATTTGTATCTAAGATGTTGTACCTGTTGATGTTTATTTCATATTTTTTTGTAAGAAAAGGTTCAACTATTAAGATGATGCAAATGAGGATGATCATAAGTGAGAGCAGTTTTAAAAAGGAAAGTAAGATGATGGGATTATATGAAGATTTTTGTGATTTTGTTTCTTCATTGGGCATTTAATTTGGAAGAATGGCATGTTTTGATTCCTATCCATTTTGTCTGTATCATTATTTTTAAAAATTATATGTATTTCTGTATTTTATTTCCATGTTTTAAGGATTTAATGTTGAGATGTAGGTAGAGTTTTACTGCCAATACACTATTTGTTATGAGAAATATAAATGAATAGTTACGATCCTTTTGCTTTATGGTTTTTCTTAAGAAAACTTCAAAACTTTTATTGGTTTGTGTTTTTTTATGTTTCCAGTGATTTAAAGGTTAGATGTTTGTAGAGTTTCATAACCATTGCCCTGACATATTATTTGTCACGAGAAATGTAAATTAATGATCCATATAATGCATATATTTATATATATATATGTCATTCTTAGCAAATTATCATGGCATATCTGCTTCGTTCTCCATAGCAAATTATCATTTGATTATTGGAAATTAATATTATAATTATTTTTTACCCCTAGAATTACAAAAATCCAACACCTCATAAACAAATTTTGTTCCATTTCAAACCTTTTGATGAGACAGTAACAAGACACAACACACGCTCATTTAGTGTTATGCTAAATTTTTGTCTATTTGATGATCATTTTATCTTTACTAAACCTACATTTTACATGTTTTTTTCCTAATAAATTCAACTTTTAGTCATTTTAGCTAAAACTTCTACTATATCTATATTCAATAAAAAATTTGTCATGAAGAAATGTAAGTAGCATTAATTTTATCAAATTTTATCAACGTGATGGTGAGTGAAACAAATTAGAATTTGAGCCCAAATTGAATCCGGCTAGGGTCAAACTCTTATAAGGACCCAAACCTATCTGAACCTAACTAACTCACTACCAAACAATCTTTAACTGGAAAAATATCATATTTTAAATTTCTTAGAGTTTTTTCATCTCGATAATATTTATAAATAAATATCATATTTCAAGTTTCTAGTAAAATTTTAAAAATTTTTATATCTGTTATTTATTTAAAATTTCAATCGTGTGATTTTAAGAAACCGTTTATTTTGTGTTTTGTGAAGAATGAGATACTAGACATACCATCCTTCCTGTCGGTGATTATAAATTTAAGACTATAGGTTTTTTGTTTTTTGATAAATACTTCTATTTTATATTTTATGTATAGAAACTTATTTATGAAGACAAAATAAATTTAATTAAATGGTATTTTTTAGTATGACTTTTGTTGCCCTAAACACGGGGCATTTTTGTTAGTGCATTATGAGACCAGAGGGCAGAGACCTATCAATTCTCTACTACTTTATTTATTGACTTATTTTACAGAAGTCCCCTATATTTTCTCAATACCTCCAAATGGCTACTATATTTTGAGATTTTACCAAAAACCCAATCGACCACGGTTCACATGGTACAAAAAGCAATAGAATGCCCTATTTTTATTTTTTGATGGATTTGCCCCCTAAGTGGACTTTCCATCTGAGTAGCGCACAGAGACATGAGTCATGAGTGAGACGGGTTTTGCCTTCTTTTTTGTTCATCTTTTTAATTAAATAAGTGAGAAAGTACTCTTTTACGTTACTCCTTACTCCTTAATTCCCAGAATCCCTGCTTCCCAAATGTCACTCCCTTTGTGAGTGGGATGAAATTTTCGTAATTGTTAGGAATTTTTTAGGTGCCAACTAGAGTTTTCTACATCTTGCCAGAGCTTCAGAAGATTAAAGACCATTTCATCAGATAAAACAAGATCTCTCCCTTCAGACCCATCGTTCCAAAAATCCATCAGAAATATAACAAGCATCAAATTTGCAAAACGCTAAGAAAACCCCACTAACATTCTATACAACAAGCCTTCACAGATCTTAATCAAAACCAGCTGAAGATCTCCAACATTTCTAAACCCAGATACAAGAAGAAGCAAAACCCATCGACTCCAATGTTTGCAAGCGTAAGCCTTTGCTTGGTAGAATTTTTTGAATTAGATTAGGAGTTTAGTCTACTAAGAGTGTGCACACACAAATAACCATAAGAAAATAATATATGAGAGAACAAAATCTTTCGTCTTTTGAAGGATTCTAACTATGGCGCAAGTTAAGCTCCCAACATAGATTTCTTATATGCAGTAAAACAAGCATTAACCTAAGTTAATAATCAATCAACCACAAGAGATGGACATAGTATTTTTTACGTAGAAAACCAAAATGAGAAAAAACCACGAGACCTACTACCGGTCCACCAAGAGCAACCACTATGCAAGAGAGGTTACAAGATCTATTTACTATCCTTTTTCCAGTTGAATACAACCTAAAGGACTTGAAGTTATTCTTGCCAATGCATACATTGTTAGCCTTCTTCACGCTTGATCCACGCGTCTTGATTCTCCCCAAGACAAATCTCCGGGAACAATAGGAGAAGATGTATCATAGGAACTCAAAGCTTTAGCACAGTAGGGAAGAGAAGCTTCGAAGAAGAAAGGGATCTTTCAAAGGTATTCTAGGGTTTAGAACTGTGAGAGAGGTAATTTGAGCTAAGAGGATGATGTATATATAGTCCAATATTTGTAAGATACTATTAGGGGCAGCCTCCAAAGGAAATTAGGAAGTATTGTTTGCAAATGAAACAAATCCAGAAGTTTGGACTTGAAATATGTTGCATGTCCTATCAATCGAGTAGATGTCCGATCGATCAGGCATCCCTCCGATCGATCAAATTAATGTTCTACCTAGGTGTCTTTTTCTGTGGAATTCTTATACCATCATCCAATTCATCCAGCATCCATCCAATCAATCAAGCATTGTAACAATTTTTTTTCAAGCCTTTAAATAGTCACTTTTGATCCGCAACTTTGACACAAACTTCAATCCATCTAAAAATGTAAAATTACAACTCTTGTAAACTCGAGTTTTGTCCTACTCATGAATTAGCCAATATTACATTCCTTACAAGCTCCTCTTTTGGCAATTAATGGACAAAACATTCTAGACAATACAATCTCCCTAGACAAACCAAAACAAAATTTAACTTCTTTGAATCAGCAACTGTGCACCTTTGAACTTGCAATATCTGCCATGACTTCCTAGACAAAAGAACAAGTTAAAGCGGTTATGAAATAAGATATAAACACCTACACACAACTCCCCCTTTTTGTTTATAAATTGACAAAGGTAAAAATAACTGAAAAAAAAGTTAATTCCATTAATAGCTGTAAAAATACAACCCATAACAAAAATTAGAATTAAATCAGCCAGAATAAATGCCAAGAAAAATAGTAGTAAAGGGAATAAAGTAATTATGCATTCAAAAATAGCAAAGAGGCATAATTTAAGTGAAGCAGAAGAGTCATTGTCGATGAAGATGTTATATGATGGAATCAAGCTTCAAATTCGAAGATGTTATATGATGGAATCAAGCTTCAAATTCATCTAATTGAACTTGCCACTCAAGGTCTAAACTTGATCATGTATGACATCAAGATATGCAACTTGATTATCATGGTTTTCTTCAAAGACTAACATTCTTTCATGCAAGGTTGCTTGGTTAAGCTCATCCTAATCCTCCGCAGCTGTTAGAGCAGGTGCTTGGGCTCTATGAACAGCTTGGTGGCACACATGTGAGAGAGATTGCATCAAAGCACTCAAAGAAATGGGATTTGGTATGGCCACAATCACTTCATGAGCCTCAAGAAGGACTCCTTGGGTGACCAAAAATTTCAAGAAGATGACCACAAATGTCAAAGAAGCATTCCTCGCAGCAAGCTAAGCTTGAAAGATGGAATCATAAATGACCTTAGGAATGTCAATAGGAAGACTTCTTCCAATCATAAACAATAAATACCTAGGTTCTTGACTATTCTCTACATGATGCCGCTTAGGCTCAATGTTGTGAGAGACAAATATATTGAGCAACCTATAAGAGTCAGTGAGCTCTTTTTGCTTGAAAAGAGTTCCAGATGGCCATGATCATTCACGACCACAAAGCTCGGTACTAACCTCATCATAACCTATGTCCTCCAAATGATCATCCATGTCATCAAAATCAATGTCAGGAATTGGATACTTAGGATTCGCAGCACGAGGAACTTCCAAAACTCTGCTTAACAAGTGATGGAAATATCCTTTCCACGGACAAAAGTCTTAAAAGCTCCTCCAAGCATGCCATACATATTGTTACAAAATTATCGTACTAAATCGGGAAAATTTTTTGTTTGAAAGTGATATAAGGAGTACAACTGATAGTGTGCAAGCCATCCTCCAAAAGGAATGGCTCGAAACTAACGAACATGCACTAGTCGTTCATAGATAATGGCTCTTTCGCTGAATATCTTTTTAAATTGTGTCGAACTATCCTCATTCTTAAACTTGTAAGTATCAAAGTTAGAAAAGGAAGAACCATTAGATACACCCTTCTTCTTGGAGACAGGTATCTTCTTAGGAGCCATTAACAATCACTTAAAAGAAGAACCTAAAAATCCAATAAGTGCATCACAACAATCTCTTAGTCAAAAGAACATGATATGCATTAAGAAACTTCACCTTGACATTGCATCAAACATGTGGAGAGCACAAAGGAATAACAAGAGTTCATGTAGACAAATTCTTCCAAGAAGGTATCATAGTTGTAGACAACATCATATTGCATCAATATTATCAATCTAGAGTCATGAAATCCTTATGCAATACAAAGAAATTCTTTAAAGCATTTTGACAAACACCTTGTGAGCACATATTATTCCAACCATGGAAACATACTTATCTCCACTTGAAAATGAACCACAAGAACTTCAACAAGCATAATGAAACCTTCATTTTCACAAACTTCTAATAAGAAAAGGAACAATCATCTCCATAAATCAAAGCATCAAACACAATGTTTTGAAAGCACAAAATAGATGAACAAAATGAAAACATGATTCTCAAAATAGTTTTGAAATGAGGAGATTGAAAGGAGAAATTACCTTATGAGAGTAAGAAAGTTGGAGAAAATGAAGGAGAGGAAATGAAGAAATTCAGCTAGGGCTAGGGTTCAAAATGAAGGAGTGAAAGGAAATAAGAAACGCATGGCCCATATATTGAAAATATGACAGTTCCCAATTGATCAGACAAGGGATCCGATCAATCAGATTAAAGTTCTATGATCAACGCAGGCCAAACCGAATATCAGTTTTTTTTAATTGATTTTGAACCCCGACTAGAATAAGGATTTGATCAAAAAACATGATTTAATGAAGCTTCCCAAATTACTCAAAAACACCCTTAAGAAACAACAATACCAAATCTTAATCATGCTAAAATCATGAAAATCCTCGATGATCAAACACGATGATTTGCAAAATTTAAAATCTACCTAGATCAAGCAATACATACTTTGGGAATTTGATATGTGTGAAATATGTGTGTGAGAGACAAATTCAAATGAAACAAACACACAGAAATTAGTGATCAGCTAGATATCAGCATTCGTTGAGTACAAAATAAGATTCACACTTTAACAGAAACATGAGACCCAATCAAGATGAGTGGAAGGTCCCCCTTAATGTGGCGACCTATGATTTTTTATTGCTTGAGCACAATGTCAAGAACCTTCATTAGCAGATGCACGCTAGGTAGCTATTTATTTATTTATATTGCTTTCGCCTAGGTAGCCTTTTCCTCCACGTTCAAGACAATAAATTGGAAAAACTACAAATCAAAACAGTGTAGGAGACTATCAACGTCGGTGAAACAAGACGGCAACCTCCTAGTGTTGGATAGATTTTACGGGAGATTTCATTTTGTTAGCTCAAAATATTTTACAGTATTTTTTACATGGAAAACCCAAATGGGGAAACGGCAATTGGTGATGGGAAATGGCAAAACAATGATTTTTTGGTCTTCTCGATTGTATTAGGAGGCATTTAAGCATCACTCTACATAGGTGCCTGAGGGTTGTACCCGGGGCCTAACATATCCCCCTCACTGGTACCACCCGAAAGGAGACTTGAACCCCCAACCTCACCAGGCTCTAATACCACTTAATGGATTCTAATTTTGACATAGCTTAAGGTCCCAACACAGATTTTTTATATGTAATAAAACAATCAATTAACATAAGTTAATAATCAATCAACCATATGAGATGGATGCAATATATTTAATGTAGAAAATCCAAATAGGAAAAACCACAGGACCTAGCACTGGTCCACCAAGAACAAGCACTGTGCAAAAGAGGTTACAAGATCTACTTACTACCATTTTCCAGTTGAACACAACATAAAGGACTTGAAGTTCTTCTTGCCGATACACACGTTGTTAGCCTTCTTCACAATTGATCCACATGTCTTGATGTCCCTCAAGACGAATCTCCACGAAGCATTAGAGAAGATGTGTCTCAAGAACTCAAAACTTTAGCACAACAAAGAAGAGAAGCTCTAAGAAGAAAGGGATCTTTCAAAAGGTATTCTATGGTTTAGAATTGTGAGAGAGGTAATTTGGGTTAAGAGGGTTGCCCAATATTCATGGGAGGTTATTAGGGATAGTTTCCAAGGGAAATTAGGAAGTATTGTTTGCAAAGGAAACAAATCTAGAAGTTTGGACTTGAAATCTGCCAACCGTACGTTTGATTGATTGAGTAGATGTTCGATCAATCAGGCATCCCTCCGATCTATCAAATTAATGTTCTGTTTGGGTGTCTTTTTCTGTGGAATTCTTTTGTAATCATCCAATCGATTTGACATCCATCTGATTGAACATGCGTAAAGATTTTTTTTCAAGCCTTTAAATCTTTGCTTGTGATTCATAACTTTGACACAAGATTTAGTTCATCTAAAAATGTAAAATTACAACTCTCGTGTACCCGAGTTTTGTCCAACCCATGAATTAGCCAATATTGCATTCCTTACATCTTCTATAATACCCTACTTTTACTTTCATTTTTCTCATATTTGTGCTTTTCTTAATGTAAATTTACACAAAAGATCAAGATATATGAAAATCAATTTTGCTTCATATTAGGGAGGTCAATTATGAATGCTATCTCTTACTTGAGAATTTAATATAAAAATACTGAATGAAAAGGAAATTAAACTTACATATGGTCTTTATTGATCTAGAGAAAGCTATAATAGGATATCTAGAGATTTATTTGATGGTTTTCAAATAATAGGAGTGTTCCAAGAGGTTATATTGAAATCATTAAAGATATGTATCAAGGAGTAGTAATAAATATAAAAACTATGTATAGACGGAAAGGTGAGTTTCCAATGACCATACGTTTACATCAATGATCAATCCTAAGCCATTGTCTCACACACTAATTATCAATGAGTTAATTATTCATATTCAAGAGGAGGTAGCTTAGTATGTGTTGATTGTATATGATATAATACTAGTGGAGGAGGGAGAGATGATAGATACAAAACTTGAGAGATGAAAGGAGACTTTAGAATATAAGGGCTTTAAAATAAGTTGTGCAAAGATAGTATTTTTGGATTGCAACTTTAGTGAGTATATACAAAGAGTTAAACTATTTTGAGAATTGAAATGGAGATATACTTCTAGAGTGATTTATGATTAGTGCGTGCCAACAAGATTAAAGGGAGATTTTTAAGGAATAACAATCAGACTAGTTTTGATTTATAGAGCTGAATGTTCCCAATCAAGAACCAATACAAGCTCAAAAAGAGTGTGACAGAGATGGAAATTCTAAGGTGAATGTATAACAAGAGTAGGAAGGAATGACTCATAAATGAGTGCTTTTAAAAGCATTTAAGGGTCACATGATTAGGTGATAATATATGATAAACTCTTTTGAGATGGATTGGAAATGAGTAATACAAAATAACAACATCAATGAGGACAAGTTTGTCTGTGTAGGTTGATGACCCACCAAATAAAAGTTGTAGATCAAAGAGAATGGGGATGGCACTAGTAATGTTGGATTTGAAGAAGTGCAACCTATTTGAGAATTTTTCTTAAGATAAATTGGATAGAGAAACATAATTCATATAGTCGAATCTGGCATAATTACTTTAAGAAAGACATAACTTGTTACATCCTTTCAGAAGAACATCAGATGATAAGAGGGAGATTTTCAAATTCATGATTTTTGAAAACATATTTCTAGTTTATTTTAAAGAAAAAGAAAGGGATCAAGATACCTTAAAAAGGAAGGGATCAAGATACCTTACTCAGCCCAACCAAACATAAAGCAAATTTGTGCACGGCTTTGTCACAAACTTAAATTGCCAAAATGCCCATTTTTGAACTCCAATTCGTTCTAGCAATCCCCATTTCATTCTATAGATTGGATTTAGCCATACGAAAATGGTGTGAAAATGATACATTTGTGACCAAACCACATCAATTAATGGTTGGCAATTCGTTATAGTAGTCCCCATTTCATTCTCTAGATTGGATTTAGTCATATGAAAATGGTGTGAAAATGATACGTTTGTGACCAAACTACATCAATTAATGGTTGGCAACACTCACTCATGCATCACATGTGTGTAAAAAAGGTGAGAAAAGGGGTGTTAGTGTAATTGTGTATTTTTTCAGCCCCAAATTTTACCATGAACTGGAGAGATAAAGAGCTTCTATTGGCACTAAAAAAATTTCACTTCCCACTCATCATTTCTAAAGAAAGAAAGAAAACATGTATTATTACCCAAATGCCCCCACCTTCTTCTCTCCCCACTCACCTCCCCCACCTCTCCCTCCTCTCTCCTCCTCTTCCCCACCTATCCTACTATTTTGGCCTTCCCTCTCCATCCCCCTCTTTCCACCTAGCAATCATGGAAAGGGGGGGGGGGGGAGGGAGAGGGCGGGAGAGAGAGAAGAGAGAGGGGTCGAGGAGGGAGTGGTGGGGATGAGAGAGAATAGGGAGGGAGGGAGACACAAAGAGAAAAGAGGGGGCTGATGGGTGGGGAGGGAGCAGAGGAGAGATAAAGGAAAGGGAGAGAGAGAAGAAAGATGGGTGGAGGGGTGGGAAGGTGTAAGGTCCTGGATCCCACTAATCTCGATCTATGCTAATTAATCTCATTCTATATTAATTAAACCTTGTTAAGGCTAATTTAACTCCAAACTCTTTGGGCTTGGGTCTTGGATAGGTAGTTGGGTCAGGTTTGAACCTTACCTATGAAGTTAAGGACTCTTTTGTAATTTGTGTTTGCATCATATGAACACCGCATTAGTGGCATCTTGTGTAATTTTTTGGATAGATCATCTTTCGTGTTGGACCCAACTTGATTCGGATTCGTCTTGGGCCAATTGAGGTCATGTGACCTAAACCGTAAATATCTCAAAGGAATGGACTTGCATGCAAAGGCAGGAAATTCTCATTTAAAAAGGGAGAACTCAATGTCCCTTTTGTTTTGCTTCCTCTAGTGCTGGAGTTTTCTTCTCCTTTTTCCTTTTTTCATCTTCCCACCTCAATTTGGTGTTGAAACAAAGCTTGGGAGGCATTACATGCAACGATGAAAGCTTTCACTCAGCTTCTTCTTCTCCTTCCCTGCGCATCTCCCCTCTTAGAGTATCTCTTTCTACAAGCTACAATCTATTAGGTGAGAAACCTACTTCCTTCTTACATCTTTTGGGGTTTGTTAGAGTCAAAAGGACTCAATTGCATGACATGTATACAATTCTACATCCCATTCATCATTTGCATGTCCTACTTGTAAAGAACCCACCTTTCATTGGAGGTTTTCCCTAATCACACTTCAAGGAAGGATTAGTGAGGGCAAGCACTGTTAAAAGGCAAGTATTAGAGTATATATATACTACAAGTGTGCTCAAGTTGTTGACTCTTAGATTTGTTCTTTCAATCTCAATTTACAGCTCTTTTACCCCTGTTAATGTATACATATTTGAGGTGTTGAATGAGTTATAATGTATATGTATGGAGTAGGAGGGTGTGTGAGTACTGAATACCTTTTAGGGACATTCTGATGAAGCCATAGGAACTCCAAACAACCTCTTCAATCCAGAATTCTGTATTAAAATTGAGTTACATAACTAACTTCAAGATTTCTGAAGCATACGACGAAGCCACAGCGAAGCCGTAACTGTTTACGGCTCAAAGTCCCGAGAGCGACACAATATTTGAACTATGGCTTACTTACGATTACATTGTGAAATGAACTATGGCTAAGCCGTGCCCATCCCGTGCCCAAGCCGTAAGCCTTTTTACGGCGAACTTTCCCGAGAGCTAAAAAAACCTACTTTCTTCTACGACTTACACACGGCTACACCGTGTAATGCTTTACGACTAAGCTGTAACCTAGCCTAACCCAGATGTAGGCTTAGCACGGCTAAGCCGTAGTCTAACATGCAACTAAGCGTAAATGCTCTTGAAATTAAGAAGGAAACCTGGCCCATTTGGCTAAGCCGTAATATGTACACGGGTAAGCCGTAAGAACACTGTGAATTTAGGATATTAGAAATTCTCAATGACCTTGTAGGGCCTTAGTGATGCCACATCCTTTATAACCACATTAGCCCAATGGTAATTAAATGTTAAGGAGGATGAGTGTAGAGCTGACACTTATCCCTTTCGATTTCCCGGATGATTTCCCAATGTCACGTCATGGGTGTTGGCATAAGAAGGGGTGTCTTTTATGTACACAATGTAATACCAAGGTACGGTAACACAATGACACTAGACGTTTTATTAGTACATTGTGTTGAATGACCTTGGGATCATAGATTATCTAGTATAGGGTTTGCTAGTAATTTCCTTTAACACTTACTCAATCTAATTGCATTCATATTATTAAGATACCTTGCCCTCAACATGATTTATTTATGTACCCACTCTCTTGGGCCAAACCCTGAGACAAATCAGACCTGAGCTTCTAATGAGTGCGTGTCTAACAAGCCAGAACTTCTACTGAGTGCGTGCTTGCTAGTCAAACGGGTATAGCCAAGGTTGAGAGGGTTCAAGCCTTCTTAGCTCATATAAGTATGCACTGTTTAATTATTACTTACTTTGCTATCTCTGTTTTCATGATTGAATATGCCTTCAAGACTAATATTTCCTCATGTCTGATATGATGAGTATGATTGAAATTATGAAAGATGTAAATCCGAGTTGGCATCACTTAGCTTGTGCCCTTTGGGTATCCTTATGTTACTACTACAGTAGTTTACGGAGGAGTTGTCGGTGCCCATTGGGAAGCTAGCTTGATCTCTTAGCTACCCATATGTATGCTCTCTTTTAGGAGAATAGAGCCTCGTGGTTGACAATTAGTGTATATGATGTCTTGTTTATAATTCTCGTTCATTGTTACTCATGCACAACATGCCTAGTAGACTGTTATTGCCTTCTTTAATCAGTATACATTTTTAAGTTTAGTTGATACATTATGCTAGTTCCATGTACCTATGTACTTGCTTAATAGTTGTGTTAACAGTGCTACCTTTGGTGTTACAGGTACGGAACCAAACTCCAACATGGTTGTTGACGCATCCTCGGAGGGTACCCCAATGGTACCTCGGGGTATAAAAGAATGGAAGGATGACGCTGTCTTTTATTAGTCGTCTTATGGAGAACGTCCAGTGTTTTGGTTGTGAATAGTAGGTGGCTGTGGTATTTCACCTGGAGACGTTAAATGGACCTTATGTACCAACGTGTCTAAATTGTGGTTTAGTTTGTATGAGAATGTTAATTAAAAGTCTTAAGTATATATATATGTATGTTGATAAGCTCTGCTTTTCCATGTCTTGCTGGTGATCATTATAAAGATATTTCATAGGTGCCCGCCTTATGCTGAATTCTAAATCTACATGTGGTTGGGCATACCTCACACGTTCCTATGAAATCTCCCTTATAGGAGTTCGTGCATAATCCTTTTCATGGCATGAATTACTACGGGATTATGTATTCACACCCTGGGGGCCCTCTCTAATCCCCAATTCTTGGGATCGGGCATGACAAAAGGGGCGGAATATAGAGGCTGGGGACTATAAAGGGAGAGGCGAAGAGAGAGAGGGGGGAGTAGGGAGGGGGCAGAGGAAAGAGGGACCAAAGAGGGGGAGGGAGAGGAAGAGAGAGATGAGAGTGGGAGGGAGGGTGGGGAGGGGGGAGGAGGGAGTAAGGGGGCGGTGGGGGAGAGAGATAGAGTAGAGAGGGAGAGAAGGGAGACAGGTAGTCCCCCTACTCCGGAGCCACCGATTGTCGCCGGACGAGGAGAGGGATGTAGGAAAGGGGACGAGAGAGCAAGGAGAGTTCGAGAGGTTTAGTGGGGAGAGAAGAAGGTCGGGGCATTTGGATAATTACATGAATGTTCTTTTGTTTTTCTTTTAAATGATGAATGAGGAGAGAATTTTTTTTAGTGCCATTTGAAGCTCTTGGAGAGGTATGAAACAAAATTGCACTTGAGTAACACATCTTCAAGACCTTCACCTTTTATTTTACTCTTTTGACTCGTGGACCCCATAAACAAGATCTAAACCATTCAGACTCTTTAAAAGCCAAATGTGGCTAGGGGTTAAATTTCAACTGTCGATTCATCACGAATTTTGAAATTCATGCAAAAAAGTTCAAACATTAAACTCTATAAGTCTAGACTTTTATGGGGATCATTTTCAAGGTCTAAACATTCATCCTTTTTAGAATGGAAAAAATGACTAAAGGGTGAAATTATACATCTTAACTCTTCATGGAATTCAAGAAATTATCAAAAAAAAAAAATGCAATCATTGGAGCTTTTTCCTTTTTCTCAAAGTACCCCAGGCTTAGGGGGAAAAGACCCTTAATCCTTTAGTGAGGGAGCCCACTAATGAGGGTAGAAGACCTTTGGTGATGTGGGTGGGGAAACCCTCTAGTAGGGGTCTAAAAATGGGCAGGCTTCCTAAGTCTATAAATACCTCATCGCCCTCATTTCTTAACACTTGTTTGCAAACTTTTCTAGCTTTCTATAGCTCTCTAATCTCTCTCTAAGATCTCCTTTCTCTAACTTCATTTTCCATCTCTAAGTCTCTATGGCATCAAAAAATCTCTTCAAGCTCTTAAAGGCTAAGAATTTTGTTGGTGATAAAGACAATGGGGCCTGGAGGTGAATTATTGAAAGATCTCTCTCTCTAAGCTCCTAAGGTATTTATTAATTTAAATTTTAGATTTTAATTATTATAATAGTATACAGTAACTCTCCTCTTCCACCATTTCTTATATAAATTATCACAACAAACATAATATATATGTATATTTTTTATTCTTATTTTTTTAAACTTTATTTTTTAAAAATGATGGGACAATAAAAACCCTTCAACCTAGACTTTAGCCTAAATGATGTTGATCTAGAACATTTGGATTGAAAACAAGAAAATATAGAAAGCAATGTGTCACGCCCTGATCCTGAGAATTGGGGGTTAGTTATGGGTTCCAAAGAATGACACACGTACCCGTGACAATTCGTGCCATGACCAGACGCGTACGAACTGTCACAAGGGTGATACCACAGGTACATCCCAAGGTAACGCTGGGGTTCCCTTTGGGATCGCACTGAATGCCGAGTTGGCCTCGGGTTCTGCACCTATAACACCACGGTAATTCTAATTAATATGACAGCTAAGCAAAGATAATGATACATGAACTTAACATGATAGATAAATGGAATTAAAATGACATACTGATTAAAGAGATCAATATCGAAATCTAGGCACTGATGCATATGAGTTAGCATGAATAGCGAATCATTAAGCAAAGAATATATTATACCAACATGGCAACCACATCCGCTATCTCCTCTCTAAAAGAGAGTAAACTGATCCTTGGAAAACCACTAGCGGTCGGGGGCTAGGACTGTCTAGCAACCCGCGATAGCGGCGACTCACTCTCCTGAAACTACTGCAGTAGGCAACTGATAAAACACTCCCATGGGGTCTCGTCGAACCTCCTATGGGGTATAAGCCAAGTGGCGCCGACTCTAAACTATCAGAAATAACCTGATGTCCTTACTTACTGATCTGTTTGTATTGATACGAAAAGGTAACTCAACTAAGCAACTGATTATCATTAATGCAACTGATATAAATCCTTATGTGGAAGTCAAGGTTATTATCAATATGAATGCAATTAGATTGTGGGGTCATCAAGGAGAGTTACTAACAAATCCTATATACTAGATAATCCGGGTTTCCAAGGTCATTCAATACGGTGTATTCATAAGACGTTCGGTGTCCCCGTATTACCATTCTCGGTGTTACCTCATGTACATAAAGGACACTCCATCTTATGCCAACACCCATGACGTAACATTGAAAACTAACCGGAGAATCCAGAAGAAAAGAGTGACAGCTCAACACTCTTCCTTCTCCATGTTAATCACCGTTGGGCTAGTTTGGGGTAGCAAAGGATCCAATTCTATGTACCTCTAAGGCCTTTGGTTGAACCTACAGCCTATGGTAATGTGTGGGTAGATATCTCGGTCTCTTTCTAAGGTTTAAGGGAGTAACCCATCATTAGGCTATCTCATAGACTATAGAAAGTCCATAGTCAAGCATAGAATGAATTTTGGAACACTTCTCTAAAAGTTACAGGTCAGGCTTACTCGACCGGTCGGATATGGGTTCAACCGATCGGTCGCTCCCAGAAGGGAAATTCGACCGGTAGGACTACCCGTGAGGCAATTCGACTGATCGGGCTTCAGGACCGACCGGTCGGCCTTGAAACACTCTGTTACAGGAGGGCTTCTATTCCAATTGGTTTTTTCTTCCAATACACCATTTTACCTGCAAAAAAAAGCAATCTAGAAGCTCTCATTCCACACTCTTGGGTTACCTAAAGGACCATTATCAATTTATTCCTCAAAAATATCACTAAAACACAATCAAATCCATGCATTTCCATTGAGCTGTAAGAAGAGGCAAAATCACAAATCTCATCAAGAATTAAGAAATAAAGCCATGTGTGTAAAGAAAATGTATCTTTATACTTGCCTTAAGCTCAGTGTTTCACCCAAATTGATTTGCCCCTTGATTAAATGGAGAATAAGGCTTCACTAATGGAGAATCTAACACTTGCATGAAGGAACACAAGAATGAGATGCATGCATGCCAATAGATGGGTTCTCTTGACCCTTATTGCACTCAATAACTCAAAAGGAATGGGGTTTCATACCTCTAACTCTTCTACAAACAAGTGGGAGGAAGATAGTGCCTTAATCTCAAGAAGAAGGGCAAGAAGACCAAAGAGAATGAAGGAAGAAGCTCAAGCTTCTAGCATGCAAGCTTCAATCACCGAGAAATGGAGGCTGTAGGAGGAAGAAGACGATGGAAAGAGAAGAAGGGGGAACGGGTTACAACGTGTGGGAGGAAGGAGGAAGGAGAGGATCGCTGGAGGTTAGGGTTTTTAAAGGAATGGAATATCTGGAATTTACAAGAAAGCCCTGATTGATTCTTGGACTTCCAAATCAAGTCAGTTGAGCTTAGTTGGGCCGGAATGAATCCAAATGGAATTGGGCCAAACATAAAAGACGTTTCATGCATAATACAAAAGATCTTGGACTATCTAATGCAACTAATATCATGCATAAGTAATGTAAAACCATGAAAATGCTAAATACAAAAGATCTTGGACTATCTAATGAGGTTCGAACCCGACCCAACTACCTATCCATGACCCAAACCTTTTGAGACTTGGGCTCAATTAGCCTAACTACATATTAATTAAAGTAAAATCAACTTAATTACTATTAATCATAATTATCTAGGGCTAGGACCTTACATCTTTCCCCTCTAAAACAACATTTGGTCCTCCGAATGCAGCTTACCTCTGGCAAAAGTCCCGGATACTTCTCTCGAACCTGCTCTTCAAGCTCCCACGTAGTTTCTTTGGGTCCTGGATGCTCCCATAGGATCTTGACCCACTTGATCGTCCGGGTACGAAGCACTTGGTCCTTGGTGTCAATGACAAGGAAAGGTCGCTCTTCATAGCTCGCACCGATTCCACTTGGATGTCATCCATCACGAGAACGTGAGAGGGGTCTGGAAGATATTTCGGAAGCATCGATACGTGAAACACGTTGTGGACTCTGGCGAGTTGAGGAGGTAGCTCTAACTGATACGCCAAATCTCCAACTCTACCTTGAATCTCGAATGGACCAATAAATCATGGAGCAAGCTTGCCCTTCTGACCGAATCTAATTGTACCTTTCATCGGAGAAACTTTCAGGATAACTTTTTCTCCTACCTGGAACTCGAGAGGTCTTCGACGATTGTCTGCATAGCTCTTCTGACGGGACCTTGCGATTCTCAATCTGTCTTGAACTTTTCACACTTTCTTCACTATCTCTGCCACAATAGAAGGTCCATGAAAACTCCTAACTCCAACTTCTTCCCAACACACCAAGGTACGACACTTGCGTCCATACAAAGCTTCAAATGGAGCCATTCCGATACTCGCGTGGTTGCTATTATTATATGTAAATTCGCACAAAGAGAGATGTTCATCCCATTCCTTCCCAAAGTCTAGCACGCTGACTCGAAGCATATCCTCCAAAGTCCGTATCGTACGCTCCGACTGTCCATCGGTCTGAGGATGGTACGCTGTGCTGAAGTTAAGCTGGGTACCCATGGATTCCTAAAAAGATCGCCAAAAGGACGAAACAAATCAACTATCCCTGTCTGAAACTATAGACACTGGGGCGCCATGCAACCGCGTGACCTCATCAATAAATACCTTGGCCATCTGATGAAATTTCATCCCCTTCCTAAAAGGAAAAAAATGGGTTGATTTCGTCAATCGGTCAACAATCACTCATATAGCATCATGACGTCTACTCGTCCGAGGTAGCCCTAAGACAAAATCCATCGAGATGTTCTCCCATTTCCACTCAGGAATAAGTAGAGGATGTAACAAACTGGGAGGTTTCTAATGTTCAGCCTTCACACGCTGGCAGGTAAGACATCTAGCCACAAAACCTGCAATGTCCCTCTTCATATTGTTCCACCAAAACTTGCCATTCAAATTTCGTTACATCTTAGTACTCCCGGGATGCATACAATATCAAGAATGATGTGCTTCAGCCATGATCACTTCTTTTAGATTTTGGACTGCTGGAACACATAATCTATCTTGGAAATATAGCATACCATCAATCATTCTAAAATCTGGCCTTAGAGTTATGTGCTCCCGAATCTTGACGAACTCTGAATCCTCAAACTGTCTTTCCTTAATTTGTTGAATCAGGGTTGGTTCAAAGACAGACATAGCTACTAACATAACCCTATCATCCACAAGTTCTACCCTCACATCCAAATCTTGGAATTCTTCCTCCAAAGACCACTCCCCAAATAATGCGGCAATCTCAATCGTCGACTTCCTAGTCAAGGCATCCGCCACCACATTGCCCTTCCTCGGAAGGTACTTAATCGGAAAGTCATAATCCTTTATAAACTCTAGCCACCGACGTTGCCTTATATTAAGATCATGTTGAGAGAATAAGTATTGAAGGCTACGATGGTCACTATGAACCTCAAGTCTCTCTCCATACAAATAATGTTTCTATAACTTCAAAGCAAAGATGACAATAGCTAGCTCCAGATCGTGGGTGGCATAATTCTTCTCATTCTCCCTCAGCTGTCGAGATCCATATGCTATAACCTTTCCATTCTGCATCAACACACATCCCAATCCAATCCTGGAAGCATCTGTATAAATAACAAATCCACCATTACCCTCTGGTAAAGACAGAATTGGGGCTGAGATCAACTTCTCCTTAAGCAATTGAAAACTCAACTCACATTCATCCGACCAAACGAATGGTTCATTCTTCCGAGTCAATCTAGTCAATGGGGCTGCAAACTTAGAGAAGTCCTTAACAAATCTCCGATAATAACCTGCAAGACCAACAAAACTTCTAACTTTGGCAACTGTCTTTCGGCTTTACGAACTAGTTATCGCTTCAATCCTGGCGGGGTCTACCGCAAGTCCATCCTTCGAAATGATATGCCCCAAGAAAATAACTTGTCTCAACCAGAAGTCACACTTGTCCAATTTCGCATACAGTTGATGGTCTCTCAATAATTAAAGTGAAGTCCTCAAATGCCCAGCATGTTCATCTTTAGTCTTAGAATATACCAATACATCATCAATGAAAATCACCACAAACTGGTCAAGATAAGGAGAAAAGATTCTGTTAATCAAAGCCATGAATGCAGCAGGGGCATTGGTTAACCCAAATGGCATAACTAAGAACTCATAATGCCCATATCTAGTTTTGAAAGCTGTCTTAGGTGTATCTTGATCGCTAACTTATAACTAATGATATCCAGACCTTAAGTCAATCTTAGAGAAATATGTTGCACCCTGTAATTGATCAAACAATTCATCTATTCAAGGCAGTGGATATTTGTTCTTGATCGTCACCTAGTTAACTGCCTGTAATCAATGCACATCCTAAGGGTGCCATCTTTCTTATTCACAAATAGAACTGGAGCTCCCCATGGCGATGTACTGGGACAAATAAATCCCTTGTCCAATAGATCCTGCAACTGCACCTTAAACTCCTGTAGTTCTGCAGGCGCCATTCTATACGGGGCTCTAGAAATCGGGGCTGTATCGGGCCCAAGCTCTATAAAGAAATCTACTTCCCTAACTGGAGGAAGACCAGGAACTTCGTCTGTAAACACATCCGGAAACTTGCAGACTACGGGAATCTCCTCTAACTATGGAGGTGGCCTTTTCTCAACAATGAAAGCAATGAATGCTTCATAGCCACTCCGAATTAGCCTCTTTGCTCGAAGTGCAAAAATTATCCTGGTGTTTGAACTCTTCTTCTCACCTTGAAAAACAACAGTTGGACCAGCTTCATCAATCCTCACGGTGACGGTCTTGCAAAAACTATCCAAAGAGGCCATATACTTATTCAACCAGTCCATGCCTAAGATCACATCGAAATCATGCATAGGCAGCACAATGAGTTCTGCTGGAAATGACATCTCACCAATCACGACCTTGCAACTAGGGTAGTACACCTCACAAATCACCTTCTTATCTACAGGAGTGAAAACATGCAACTCATACGGTAACGGTACTAGTAACTCCCGTATTCTAACAGAAACTGAGGGGAAATGAATGAATGCGATGATCTTGAATCAAACAGTACCTTGGCTTCTATGCCACAGATAGAGACCTTACTCACAACCGTATGATCTGCCACTTCTTCCTCCTCTGAAGTAACTGTATATGTGCGGCCCTGTCGTTGAGGTCGGTTGGATTGTCCTTGCTTCGATTGACTTTATCTCTCGGCTGGCTCTGTCCCGATCACAATGGTCCTTGGCTTTGCTTGGTGGGTGTCTATTGACATGAAGGAGCAGATGGTGGGGTCCTAAAAGACTGCGAAGATTGCTGCTGTTGTGATATTAGATTTATACTCCTCCTCTTTGGGCATTCAGATTTTTGATGTCCTATAGAGCCACAAATGTAACATGCTCCTGTCACTCTCCAACACTTGTTAGTCTCATGATTCTTCCCACGCATGTTACAAATTGGCCTTGAAGGTCCACTGACAGCTCCCTTCTGCTTCCTGGAGTACTGCTGGCTCTTTCGCAAAGGCGGGACACTCTTCCTTAGTTCACTCAAGAACAACCTCCTCTCAATCTCTTCCGCTGCATAGGCCCTTTTCATAGCGTCATCATACTTTGTTGGGCACTGAAAGGACATAGATTGTCCCCTAATAGCTGGCCTTAATCCTTTCGAGAAACCTTTCAACTCTCTTTCCTTCGGTATCAATCAAATCTGCAGCAAACCGAGAGAGCTAACTAAATATATGCACATACTCCGCTACCGTCCTGGTGCCTTGCTTCAAAGAAAGGAATTCTGCCTTCTTCTTGCGGGTGACATGCTCAGGGATGAGCTTCTTCTTAATTGCCTCTTGAAAGCGTCCCAAATAGTCGCTTCAGGCATGGCCTTGATGTGAACACGGGCCGTCTTCCACCAAACATCTGCCACATCCCTAAACATTGAGGTTGTCATTACCACTTGCTGTGCCCTTGCACAAGTCAAAGATTCAAAAACATTTTCTGTGTGCTCAAGCCATTCATCCGCTTGCATCGGGTCTTCTTTTCCCATTGAATTCAGTGGCTCCTCTCTTCCTGAACTTCTCATATAGAGATTTTGGGTCTCCCGCTTGATTATGTCTTTCTAATAAGGCTGCTAGCTGGATTGCTTCGCCACTTCGTTAGCATTGCTCGCCGCCAACTGATGCAACATCATCATGACGCGTTCATCTATTGTATAAGTAGGACGAGGAGGTGGAGGCGGTGGAGGATCAACGCCCTCTATCTCTACATTATCACGGTCATCATCTCCCATATTGTTACCTGTTCCCGATCCAAAAGCCATTTATCTGCACTATAATAGTAATCAGTCTCAACCGACACTAAAACAAAAGATAAACTATAAATCCATATATAAAAATCCATCTCCCAACTAAATCTATCATGTCCTCACCACGTTTCCTAGGGTTGCTAAGTCTTTTAATTGACTTATCAATGTTCTGATTCCATACTTACATATGTCACGCCCTGATCCCGAGAATTGGGGGTTAGTTATGGGTTCCAAGGAATGACACAGTACCCGTGACAATTCGTGCCATGACCAGACACGTATGAATTGTCACAAGGGTAATCCGACAGGTACGTGTGAGGAAATTTCACAAACATGTATTATCAATATTAGTCAATTAAGCGGAAACATGGAGATTCCACCTGTATATATATCATAAGCATCCATAAAACATTCATTTCAATTCATTAAATAGACAAGTCAATTAATTAACCCGACTACATGCATAGATATGGAAGTCCATGAATAAAATAGAAATATCTCCAATGGCAAGATGACCCTAAGTCTAATCCCAAAATGATCCCTGTTTCGCTCTGTTGAGGAGAATCACGAAAAGATGTCTTCCTCCTTCCACCCGTTTACGTCCCGAGGTAACGCTGGTGTTCCCTCCGGGATCGCACTGAACGCCGGGTTGGCCTCACGTTCTGCACGTGTAACACCACGGTAATTCTAATTAATATGACGGTTAAGCAAAGATAACGATACATGAGCTTAACATGATAGATAAATGGAATTAAAATGACATACTGATTAAAGAGATCAATATCGAAATCTAGGCACTGATGCATATGAGTTAGCATGAATAGCGAATCATTAAGTAAAGAATATATCATACCAACATGGCAACCACATCCGCTATCTCCTCTCTAAAAGAGAGTAAACTGATCCTTAGGAAAAGACTAGCGGTCAGGCTAGGACCGACTAGCTGCCCGCGAGAGTGGCGACTCACTCTCTGATACTACGGCAGTAGGCAACTGATAAAAAACTCCCATGGGGTCCCGTCGAACCCCCTATGGCGTATAAGCCAAGTGGCGCCGACTCTAAATTGTCGGAAATAATTTGACGTTCTTACTTACTGATCTGTTTATACTGATACGGGAAGGTAACTCAACTAAGCAACTGATCATCATTAATGCAACTAATATAAATCCTTATGTGGAGGTCAAGGTTATTATCAATTTGAATGCAATTGGATTGTGGGGTCATCAAGGAGAGTTACTAACTAATCCTATAAACTAGATAATCCGAGTTTCCAAAGTCATTCAATACGGTGTATTCATAAGACGTTCGGTGTCCCCGGATTACCATTCTCGGTATTACCTCATATACATAAAGGACACTCCATCTTATGCCAACACCCATGACGTAACATTGAAAACTAACCGGAGAATCCAGAAGAAAAGAGTGATAGCTCAACACTCCTCCTTCTCCATGTTAATCACCATTGGGCTAGTTTGGGGTAGCAAAGGATCCAATTTTATGGTCCTAGAAGGCTTTTGGTTGAACCTACAGCCTATGGTAATGTGTGGGTAGATATCTCGGTCTTTTTCTAAGGTTTAAGGGAGTAACCCATCATTAGGCTATCTCATAGACTATAGAAAGTCCATAGTCAAGCATAGAATGAATTTTGGAACGCTTCTGTAAAAGTTACAGGTCAGGCTTACCCGACCGGTCGGATATGGGTTCAACCGATCCGTCGCTCGCAGAAGGGAAATTCGACCAGTCGGACTGCCCGTGAGGCAATTCAACCGATCGGGCTTCAAGACCGACCGGTCGGCCCTGAAGCACTCTGTTACGGGAGGGCTTCTATTCCAATTGGTTTTCTCTTCCAATACACCATTTTACCTGCAATAACACCAATCTAGAAGCTCTCATTCCGCACTCTTGGGTTCCCTAAAGGACCATTATCAATTTATTCCTCAAAAATATCACTAAAACACAATCAAATCCATATATTTCCATTGAGCTGTAAAAAGAGGTAAAATCACAAATCTCATCAAGAATCAAGAAATAAAGCCCTGCGTGTAATGAAAATGTATCTTTATACTTGCCTTAAGCTTGGTGCTTCACCCAAATTGATTTGCCCCTTGATTAGATGGAGAATAATGCTTCACTAATTGAGAATCTAACACATGCATGAAGGAACACAAGAATGAGATGCATGCATGCCAATAGATGGGTTCTCCTGACCCTTATTGCACTCAATAACTCAAAAGGAATGAGGTTTCATACCTCTAACTCTTCTACAAACAAGTGGGAGGAAGATAGTGCCTTGATCTCACGAAGAAGGGCAAGAAGACCAAAGGGAATGAAGGAAGAAGCTCAAGCTTCTAACATGCAAGCTTCAATCACTGAGAAATGGAGGCTGTAGGAGGAAGAAGACAATGGAAAGAGAAGAAGGGGGAAATGATTGCAACGTGAGGGACGAAGGAGGAAGGAGAGGATCGCTGGAGGTTAGGGTTTTTAAAGGAATGGAATTTCTGGAATTTACAAGAAAGCCCTGATTGTTTCTTGGACTTCCAAATCGAGTCAGTTGGGCTTAGTTGGGCCGGAATGAGTTCAAATGGAATTGGGCCAAACATGAAAGACGTTTCACAAGATGCAACTCACCCAATGCAACTAATATCATGCATAGGTAATGTAAAACCATGAAAATGCTAAATACGAAAGGTCTTGGACTATCTAATGAGGTTCGAACCAGACCCAACTACCTATCCATGACCTAAACCTTTTGAGACTTGGGCTCAATTAGCCTAACTACATATTAATTAGAGTAAAACCAACTTAATTACTATTAATCATAATTATCTAGGGCTGCGACCTTACATCCTTCCCCTCTAAAAGAACATTCGGTCCTCCGAATGCAACTTACCTCTGGCAAAAGTCCCCGATACTTCTCTTAAACTTGCTCTTCAAGCTCCCAAGTAGCTTTTTCGGGTCCATGATGCTCCCATAGGATCTTGACCCAGTTGATCGTCCGGGTACGAAGCACTTGGTCATTGGTGTCATGACACGGAGAGGTCGCTCGTCATAGCTCGCATCCGATTCCACTTGGATGTCAACCATCATGAAAACGTGGGAGGGGTCTGGAAGATATTTCCGAAACATCGATACGTGAAACATGTTGTGGACTTTGGCGAGTTTAGGAGGTAGCTGTAACCGATACTCCAAATCTCCAACTCTCCCATGAATCTCGAATAGACCAATAAATCATGGAGCAAGCTTGCCTTCTTGACCGAATCTGATTGTACCTTTCATCGGAGAAACTTTCAGGAGAACTTTATTTCCTACCTGGAACTCGAGAGGTCTTCGACGATTGTCTGTGTAGCTCTTCTGACGGGACCTAGCAATTTTCAATCTGCCTTGGACTTTTCACACTTTCTCCGCTGTATCTGCCACAATAGAAGGTCCATGAAAACTCCTAACTCCAACTTCATCCCAACACACCGGGATACGACACTAGCATCCATACAAAGCTTCAAATGAAGCCATTTCGATACTCGCGTGGTTGCTATTATTATACGCAAATTCGTACAAAGAGAGATGTTCGTCCCATTCCTTTTCAAAGTCTAGCACGCTGGTTCGAAGCGTATCCTCCAGAGTCCGTATCATATGCTCCGACTGTCCATCGGTCTGAGGATGGTAAGCTGTGCTGAAGTTGAGCTGGGTACCCATGGATTCCTGAAAAGATCGCCAAAAGGACGAAACGAATCAACTATCCCTGTCTGAAACTATAGACACCGGGGCGCCATGCAACCGCATGACCTCATCAATAAATACCTTGGCCATCTCATGAAATTTCATCCCCTTCCTAAAAGGAATAAAATGGGTTGATTTCGTCAATCAGTCAACAATCACCT
Organism: Sextonia rubra; assembly: GCA_037013555.1. Lineage (NCBI taxonomy): Eukaryota > Viridiplantae > Streptophyta > Magnoliopsida > Laurales > Lauraceae > Sextonia > Sextonia rubra. The sequence continues at coordinate 4,687,720 of JASUAD010000028.1, read as the reverse complement.
AGATAGCATCATGATGTCTACTCGTCCGAGGTAGCCCTAAGACAAAATCCATCGAGATGTTCTCCCATTTCCACTCAGGAATATGTAAAGGATATAACAAACTGGGAGGCTTCTTATGTTCAGCCTTCACACGCTAGCACGTAAGACATCTAGCCACAAAACTTGCAATGTCCCTCTTCATATTGTTCCACCAAAGCCTGCCATTCAAATTTCGGTACATCTCAGTACCCCTGGGATGCATAGAATATCGGGAATGATGTGCTTCGGCCATGATCACTTCTTTTAGATTCTGGACTGATGGAACACATAATCTACCTCGGAAATATAGCACACCATCAATCATTCTGAAATCTAGCCTTAGAGTTATGTGCTTCCGAATCTTGACGAACTCTGAATCCTCAAACTGTCTCTCCTTAATCTGTTGAATCAAGGTTGGTTCAAAGACAAACATAGCTACTAGCATAATCCTATCATCCACAAGTTCTACCCTCACATCCAAATATTGAAATTCTTCCTCCAAAGACCACTCCCCAAATAATACGGCAATCTCAATCCTCGACTTCCTACTCAAGGCATCAACCACCACATTGCCCTTCCCCGGAAGGTACTTAATCGAAAAGTCATAATCCTTTATAAACTCTAGCCATCGATGTTGCCTCATAATAAGATCATGTTGAGACAATAAGTATTAAAGACTACGATTGTCATGATGAACCTCAAATCTCTCTCCATACAAATAATGTCTCTATAACTTCAAAACAAAGACGACAACAGCTAGCTCCAGATCATGGGCGGCATAGTTCTTCCCATGCTCCCTCAGCTGCCGAGATCCATATGCTATAACCTTTCCATTCTGCATCAACACACATCCCAATCCAATCTTGGAAGCATCTGCATAAATAACAAATCCACCACTACCCACTGGTAAAGACAGAATTGGGGCTAAGATCAACTTCTCCTTAAGCAATTGAAAACTTGACTCACATTCATCTGACCAAACGAATGGTTCATTCTTCCGAGTCAATCTAGTCAATGGGGCTGCAATCTTAGAGAAGTCCTTAACTAATCTTCAATAATAACCTGCAAGACCAACAAAATTCTAACTACGGTAATTGTCTTTCGGCTTTGCCAACTAGTTATCGCTTCAGTCCTGGCGGGGTCTACCGCAAGTCCATCCTTTGAAATGATATGCCCCAAGAAAACAACTTGTCTCAACCAGAAGTCACACTTGTCCAATTTCGCATACAGTTGATGGTCTCTCAATAGCTGAAGTGAAGTTCTCAAATGCCCAGCACGTTCATCTCTGGTCTTAGAATATACCAATACATCATCAATGAAAATCACCACAAACTAGTTAAGATAAGGAGAAAAGATTCTATTAATCAAAGCCATGAATGCAGCAGGGGAATTGGTTAACCCAAATGGCATAACTAAGAACTCAAAATGCCCATATCTAGTTTTGAAAGCTGTCTTAGGTGTACCTTGATCTCTAACTTGTAACTGATGATATCCAGACCTCAAGTCAATCTTAGAGAAATATGTTGCACCTTGTAATTGATCAAAAAATTCATATATTCGAGGCAGTGGATATTTGTTCTTGATCGTCACCTGGTTAACTGCCTATAATCAATGTACATCCTAAGGGTGCCATCTTTCTTCTTCACAAATAGAACTGGAGCTCCCCATGGCGATGTACTGGGACGAATAAATCCCTTGTCCAATAGATCCTGCAACTGCACCTTAAGCTCCTGTAGTTCTGCAGGCGTCATTCTATATGGGGCTATAGAAATCGAGGCTGTACCGGGCGCAAGCTCTATAGAGAAATCTATTTCCCTAACTAGAGGAAGACCAAGAACTTCGTCTGGAAACACATCCGGAAACTCGCAGACTACAGGAATCTCCTCTAACTTTGGAGGTGGCCTTTTCTCAACATTGAAAGCAATGAATCCTTCATAGCCACTCCGAATTAGCCTTTCTGCTCGAACTGCAGAAATTATCCTGGTGTTTGAACTCTTCTTCTCACCTCGAAAAACAACACTTGGACCAACTTCATCAATCCTCATGGTGATGGTCTTACGAAAACAATTCAAACAAGCCATATACTTATTCAACCAGTCCATGCCTAAGATCACATCGAAATCATGCATAGGCAGCACAATGAGTTCTACTGGAAATGACATCTCACCAATCATGACCTTGCAACTAGGGTAGTACACCTCACAAATCACCTTCTTATCTACAGGGGTGAAAACATGCAACTCATACGGTAACTGTGCTGGTAACTCTCGTATTCTAACAGAAAACTGAGGGGAAATGAATGAATGCGATGATCCTGAATCAAACAGAACCTTGGCTTCTATGCCACAGATAGAGACCTTACTCACAACCGTATGATCTGCCACTTCTGCCTCCTCTAAAGTAACTGCATATGCACAGCCCTGTTTTTGAGGTCGGTTAGATTGTCCTTGCTTCGATTGACTTTGTCTCAGCTGGCTCTATCCCAATCGCAATGGTCCTCGGCTTTGCTTGGCGAGTTTCTACTGACGTGAAGGAGCATGGTGGGGTCCTAGAAGATTGCGAAGACTACTGCTGTTATGAGACTAGTTCTATACTCCTCCTCTTTGGGCATTCAGATTTTTGATGTCCCATAGAGCCACAAATGTAACATGCTCCTGTCACTCTCCAACACTTATTAGTCTCATGATTCTTCCCACGCATGTTACAAATTGGCCTTGAAGGTCCACTGACAGCTCCCTTCTGCTTCTTGGAGTATTGCTGGCTGTTTCCCGAAGACAGGACACTCTTCCTTGGTTCACTCAAGAACAACCTCCTTTCAATCTCTTCCGTTGCATAGGCCCTTTCCATAGCATCATCATACTTTGTTGGGCGCTGAAAGGCCATAGATTGTCCCCTAATAGCTGGCCTTAATCCTTCAAGAAACCTTTCAACTCTCTTTCCCTCGGTATCAATAAAATCTGCAGCAAACCAAGAGAGCTAACTGAAGATATGCACATACTCCGCTACCGTCGTGGTGCCTTGCTGCAAAGAAAGGAATTCTGCCTTCTTCTTACGGGTGACATGCTTAGGGATGAACTTCTTCTTAAATTGGCTTGTGAAAGCGTCCCAAATAGTCGCTTCAGGCATGGCCTTGATGTGATCACGGGCCATCTTCCACCAAACATCCGCCACATCCCTAAACATTGAGGCTGTCACTACCACTTGCTGTGCCCTTGTACAAGTCAAAGATTCAAAAACATTTTCTGTGTGCTCAAGCCATTCATCCGCTTGCATCGGGTCTTCTTTTCCCATGAATTCAGTGGCTCCTCTCTTCCTGAACTTCTCATATAGAGAGTTTGGGTCTCCCGCTTGATTCTGTCTTTCTAATAAGGCTGCTAGCTAGATTTGCATCGCCGCTTCGTTAGCATTGCTTGCCGCCAACTGATGCATCATCATCATGAAGTGTTCATCTATTGTATAAGTAGGACGAGGAGGTGGAGGCGGTGGAGGATCAACGCCCTCTATCTCTACATTATCACGGTCATCATCTCCCATATTGTTACCTGTTCCTGATACAGAAGCCATTTATCTGCACTATAATACTAATCAGTCTCAACCGACACTAAAACAAAAGATAAACTATAAATCCCTATATAAAAATCCATCCCCCAACTAAATCTATCATGTCCTCACCACGTTTCCTAGGGTTGCTAAGTCTTTTAATTGACTTATCAATGCTCTGATATCATACTTACGTATGTCACGCCCCGATCCCAAGAATTGGGGGTTAGTTACGGGTTCCGAGGAATGACACATGTACCCGTGACAATTCGTGCCATGATCAGACAGGTACGAATTGTCACAAGGGTGATCCCACAGGTACGTGTGAGGAAATTTCACAAACACATATTATCATTATAAGTTAATTAAGCGGAAACATGGAGATTCCACCTGTATATATATCATAAGCATCCATAAAACATTCATTTCAATTCATTAAATAGACAAGTCAATTAATTAACCCGACTACATGCATAGATATAGAAGTCCATGAATAAAATAGAAATACCTCGAATGGCAAGATGACCCTAAGTCCAATCCCAAAATGATCCCTGTTGCGCTCTGTTGAGGAGAATCACGAAAAGATGTTTTCCTCGGTCCACCCGTTTATGTCCCGAGGTAACGCTGGTGTTCCCTCCGGGATCGCACTGAATGCCGGGTTAGCCTCAGGTTCTGCACCTGTAACACCACGGTAATTCTAATTAATATGACGGTTAAGCAAAGATAATGATACAAGAACTTAACATGATAGATAAATGGAATTAAAATGATATACTGATTAAAGAGATCAATATCGAAATCTAGGCACTGATGCATATGAGTTAGCATGAATAGCGAATCATTAAGTAAAGAATATATCATACCAACATGGCAACCACATCCGCTATCTCCTCTCTAAAAGAGAGTAAACTGATCCTTAGGAAACCACCAGCGGTCAGGCTAGGACCGACTAGCTGCCCGCGAGAGTGGCGACTCACTCTCTGATACTACGGCAGTTGTCGATAAAACACTCCCATGGGGTCCCGTCGAACCTCCTATGGGGTATAAGCCAAGTGGCATCGACTCTAAATTGTCGGAAATAATTTGATGTCCTTACTTACTGATCTGTTTATACTGATACGAGAAGGTAACTCAACTAAGCAACTGATCATCATTAATGCAACTGATATAAATCCTTATGTGGAGGTCAAGGTTATTATCAATATGAATGCAATTGGATTGTGGGGTCATCAAGGAGAGTTACTAACCAATCCTATATACTAGATAATCCGGGTTTCGAAAGTCATTCAATACGGTGTATTCATAAGACGTTCAGTGTCCCCGTATTACCATTCTTGGTATTACCTCATGTACATAAAGGACACTCCATCTTATGCCAACACCCATGACGTAACATTAAAAACTAACCGGAGAATCCAGAAGAAAAGAGTGACAGCTCAACACTCCTCCTTCTCCATGTTAATCACCGTTGTGCTAGTTTGGGGTAGCAAAGGATCCAATTTTATGGTCCTAGAAGGCCTTTGGTTGAACCTACAGCCTATGGTAATGTGTGGGTAGATATCTCGGTCTCTTTCTAAGGTTTAAGGGAGTAACCTATCATTAGGCTATCCCATATACTATAGAAAGTCCATAGTCAAGCATAGAATGAATTTTGGAACGCTTCTCTAAAAGTTACAGGTCAAGCTTACCCGACCGGTCGGATATGGGTCCGACCGATCAGTCGCTCCCAGAAGGGAAATTCGACCGATCGGGCTTCCGGACCAACCGGTCGGCCTTAAAGCACTCTGTTATGGGAGGGCTTCTATTCCAATTGGTTTTCTCTTCCAATATGCCATTTTACCTGCAATAAAACCAATCTAGAAGCTCTCATTCCACACTCTTGGTTCCCTAAAGGACCATTATCAATTTATTCTTCAAAAATCATCACTAAAACACAATCAAATCCATGCATTTCTATTGAGCTATAAAAAAAGGTAAAATCACAAATCTCATCAAGAATCAAGAAATAAAGCCACGCTTGTAAAAAAATGTATCCTTATACTTGCCTTACGCTTGGTGCTTCACCCAAATTGATTTGCGATTAGATGGAAAATAAGGCTTCACTAATGGAGAATCTAACACATGCATGAAGGAACAAAAGAATGAGATGCATGCATGCCAATAGATGGGTTCTCTTGACCCTTATTGCACTCAATAACTCAAAAGGAATGGGGTTTCATACCTCTAACTCTTTTACAAACAAGTGGGAGGAAGATAGTGCCTTAATCTCAAGAAGAAGGGCAAGAAGACCAAAGAGAATAAAGGAAGAAGCTCAAGTTTCTAGCATGCAAGCTTCAATCACTGAGAAATGGAGGCTGTAGGAGGAAAAAGTCGATGGAAGGAGAAGAAGGGGGAACCAGCTACAACGTGAAGGAGGAAGGAGGAAGGAGAGGATCACTGGAGGTTAAGATTTTTAAAGGAATGGAATTTGTGGAATTTACAAGAAAGCCCTGATTGTTTCTTAGACTTCCAAATCGAGTCAGTTGGGCTTAGTTGGGCGGAATGAGTCCAAATGGAATTGGGCCAAACATAAAAGACGTTCCACAAGATGAAACTCACCCAATGCAACTAATATCATGCATAAGTAATGTAAAACCATTAAAATGCTAAATACAAAAGGTCATCTAATGAAATTTGAACCTGACCCAACTACCTATCCATGACCCAAACCTTTTGAGACTTGGGCTCAATTAGCCTAACTACATATTAATTAGTGTAAAACCAACTGAATTACTATTAATCATAATTATCTAGGGCTGGGACCTTACACAGTGCTCCAAATGTAGCCAAACAAAATGTACCTTTAGTAGAAAGAAAAAGAAAAACTTCTAAAGTTTGAGAATATTTTGAAATAATAAAAGTTACTAATCCCACAAGAAAAAATAGTGGAAAATGCATAATATAAACATTGTAAGGAACATTACAGCTCTGAGTCAACAGGTGGTACTAACCATCTTATTAGACATGTGTGAGCGTTTATGCCAAAACATACCGAAGCTAATCCAAAAGCAAGGGGTCACTACAACAAGTTGCACTTTTGGCGACGTGTTTTGGCCACGATTTTATAATTTCGTTGCTAAAGACTATTATTTGCCGACGCATATAAATTTTTCGGTGAAAAGGTGACTTTTACCAACATTTTTTCTAAAAATGTCGCTAAAAGTTAGACATTGCCTCCGTTAACAGTTAGACTTTTACCGACATTTTTAAAAACGTCGGTTGTAACGACCCAGTCCCAAAAAGTACATGTAAATGAAAGAATATAAGTAATAATCCGTCCTAAACTGTCGAGGCGCCTTTTGGGGACAAAACCGTGAGGACTTTCATAAAAAACTATAAAGTTAAGCGTACTCGAGTCAGAGCAATTTCAGGATGGGTGACCTCCTGGGAAGTCCAAAGCGGACAATACCTCGATGGTGCGGGGCGGGTTGTTACAGATGGTATCAGAGAAGGGGATGGCTCTCCTCTGAGTGGTGGAGGGTGAGGCCGTTAGGCCGGACCCCTTGGGGACCGCTCGAATCCTGCTTCCCTCTCGAATCCTGCCCTCCACAAATAGGTAGGGGGGAACGAAGGAGGAGGAACGAAGTCCCACATCGCTTATGAGGCCGTCTTCGGTCCGACATTGTGCTAGATATGTGGATATGGGGACATATCCGGCGGAAGCTGGTGGGCCTGTAACGACCCAGTCCCAAAAAGTACATGTAAATGAAAGAATATAAGTAATAATCCGTCCTAAACTGTCGAGGCGCCTTTTGGGGACAAAACCGTGAGGACTTTCATAAAAAACTATAAAGTTAAGCGTGCTCGAGTCAGAGCAATTTCAGGATGGGTGACCTCCTGGGAAGTCCAAAGCGGACAATACCTCGATGGTGCGGGGCGGGTTGTTACATCGGTAAAAGTCAACTTTTACAAATGTTTTTAGAAAAATCATCGCCAAAAGTTAGACATTTACCTCCGGTAACAGTTAGACTTTTAGCAACATTTTTTAGAAAACGTCGGTAAAATTTGACTTTTACCGACGTTTTTTTAGAAAACGTCGCTAAATGTCTTTATTATACTTCAATAAAGGTGTAATGATTTTTAGAAACATTTGATGACGAAATACGATTTTGTGCGACAAAAATTTATCGTCAGTAAAAATTTTATAAAATCTCCCGCCCATCTTTGTCCTTTTTCATTCCCTGCCCCCATTTGGTTTCCTATCGTTCCCCTTTTTCATTCCCCCACCCCCATTTCGTTTCTCTCTCTCACACTCTCTGATTTCTTGCTGATCTCTCTGCTCTCTCTCTCGATGCTTTCTCTCACACCGAGCTGGGGTTTCGGGTTTGGTGGGAGGGTGACGGAGGAGGTGCTGATCGTCTTGAGGGGAGGGACTGGAAGACCACTCTGGAGACGAAGAGAGCTATTCAGCCACTCTGGAATGCCCTTCTTCTTCAACATCTCATTGCACATGTGGAAATCTTAGCTTGTTTGATTTCCTTCAAACTGTCTCTCTTTGGGTTCAGAGCATTTGATTTAGAGCATTTTTGTCTAGAACGCCCTTCTTTTTCAACATCTCAGGTTTTCGATTTCTTGGGTTTTGGGTTCAGAGCATTTGATTTCCTTCAACTGTCTCTCTTTGATCTCTTGGCTCTATTTCTCTAGCTCGCTGTCTCCGATCTCTTGGCTCTTTCTCTCTCTCGGTCGCTCTCCCCGATCTCTCTACTCTCTCTCAGTCTCTCTCTGCTCTCTCTTTCAGTTGCTCTTTCTATGCTCGAAACTCTCTTTGTCTCTCTTTCCGATATCACCCTCTCTGATCTCTCCCTCTCTCAATCTCTCTCTCTCTTCTTTCTATCTTTCAGTCGTTTTCTCTGTGTGCTCTCTCTGTCTCTCTCCGTTCTCACTGTCTCTGATCTCTCCCTCTCTCTACTCTTTCTTTCAGTCTCTCTCTGCTTTCTCTCTTTCAGTTGCTCTCTCTCTGTGCTCTGTCTCTTTGCTTTCTCTCTTTCAGTCGCTCTCTTTGTGTGCTCTCTCTTTGCCTCTCTCCGATCTCACTGTCTCTGATCTCTCCCTCTCTCTGCTCTCTCTTTCAGTCTCTCTTTGTTTTCTCTCTTTCAGTCGCTCTCTCTCTCTGTGTCTTTCTCCGATCTCACCGTCTCTGATCTCTCCCTTTCTCAGTCTCTCTCTCTACTTTCTCTTTCAGTTGCTCTCTCTCTCTTTCTTTCTCTCTCTCCGATCCCACCCTCTCTGACCTCTCCCTCTCTTAGTCTCTCTCTCTGCTCTATCTTTCAGTCGCTCTCTCTCTGCTCTCTTTCTTTCTTTGTCAGCTTTAGTGGACAACAATGCAGATGGAGAAGCCCAGGGTTTGGTGTTGACGCATGCCGCAAGGTTGATCGGATGGTGCGTAATCGCACAATTGAGTGGAAGCCTAAGCCAAATTGGTATCTTTATGCAATCTGCATGTCCGGTCAGATGTCGAACCATTTGATCTGCTTGGAGAAGCACATGTTCTTCGCAGCACTTCTAGAGCGCGTGTTGGTTCTGCCGAGTCCCAAGTTCGATTACGATTACGATCGCGTTATAGACATCCAACACATCAATGAATACTTTGGCAGGAAGGTCGTCATCTCATTTGATGAGTTTGCCGAAACAAGGAAAACCAAGTTGCACATTGAGAGGCTGATCTGCTATGTAGCAAAGCCACCTTGTTATTTGGATGAGGATCACATTAAGAAGTTAAAGTCGGCGGTCGTTTCATTGGGAATGATTGAAGCTGCATTGCCTGAGGATGTCAAGGTAAATGAGCCAAAGAAGAGGACGGTTAAAGATGTTCTGCGGAAATTCTCGTCTTCTGAAGAAGTTGTTGCAGTTGGAGAATTGTTCTTTGCTAATGTGGAGGAAGAGTGGGTGATGCAGCCTGACGGTTGGCTTGCTCACAAATGCAAAACTGTTATCCAACCACGTCGGCTTATTGTCCTTACCACGCAGTGGTTTGTACAAACTTTCTTGGGAGGGAATTTCATCGCGTTGCACTTCCACCGGCATGGTTTCTTGCAGTTCTGGTATGCTTTCTGTTTCTCTGTTTCTTTCTGTTTTTGTTTTTTCCATTATAGTTCTGTTCTTAAAGCAATGAAGTGGATTGTGTTATTGGGAGATATTTAAATATTGGGATTATGCATTAACCTACAATAGAAGCTGCCAGTAACTAGTACTGTTGGGATTGTAAGTAAGTGCAGAAGGTAAAGAATCATCATCATCATCATTGCCTTATCCTATTCATTTGAAGTCAGCTCTAAAAAATAAATAAAGGGTGCTAGTAATATATTTTTAAATTTATCATGTGGAGACTGGAGGCCACTGCTTATTTGTGTTTTATTTATTGAATTATTGGAAGATGCATATTATTAATGTTGATTAGTTGATCATACTTGGGTCACAGTTTTGGTATTTCTCAAATTGTTCAATGTAGTAAGGCATAACTAGCACAATAACCCATGCTTAGCGTAGGTATTTTCATGCATTGCATAAAAAAAATTCATGCATTAAAAAATTCTGCTGGAAGCAGAGAGAAAATTAACTGTTACATCTAAAAGAAATATTACCCCTCCCCTCATTAAACTCTGATTACAAACCCTGTTTCTAAAACTGCAATTTGAAAGCTGAGCATGAGAACAGAAAGTGAGAAGACCAATCTTCCACAGAAGGTTCTTTCAACACAGTCCAAGGCCTCAATTTACTTCCTTAGAAGAAGATCCATTTCGACAGTGAAGAATTACTTACAACTTACAAGACTGCCCAATACGATGATGCATCTTTTATTCCTAGTCTTTTGATGGGAGACACCCTGTCAAAGAATAAGGTGAATAGATTATGAAGATTCTGTAAGGGCAGAAAAGTAGGTTTATATTTGATATAAGTATAAACAGGTTTATTTGAAGACTATAACGAAAAACAGTTATTATATTTTAAAAAAATTCAACTATTGCCGACAAAAAATGACTTTTGCCGACGTTTTTTAACGTCGGCAATAGTAAATCAAATTTTTTTTAAAATATATATTGCCGACGTTTTTAAAACATCGGCAAAAGTAATTTAAATTTTTAAAAAATAAATAAATTAAATAAAATGACTTTTACCGACATTTTAAAAACGTTGTTAAAAGTAATTAAAATTTTTAAAAAATTAATTAATTAAATAAAATGCTTTTACCGACGTTTTAAAAACGTCAGAAAAAAGTAATTTAAATTTTTAAAAAATTAATTAATTAAATAAAATGACTTTTACCGACGTTTAGAAACGTCGGTAAAATGAGATTTTAAAATTTAGTAAATACGAGAAATTATTTACCGATGTTAAATTTCATTAGTAAAAGTCAAATTTAAATTAATGATTTTTGCCGACATTTTTTAACGTCGATGAATGTATATTTTATCGTTGGTAAAATATAATTTTCGCCGACGTTTTTGGATTTCATCGGTAAAGTGTTTTGCTGACGTTTTGTTATCAACGTTCGGGCGATGAAAAAATTTTCATCGGTAAAAGTTTTTACCGACGTTTTGTAGCATTTTGGCGACGAAATTTTTCGTAGCTAAAGATGTAATTTCTTGTAGTGGATAGTGGGGTTCAAACTCAACTGTCTCAAATTGCTTCTAGTGATGGTTTAGGGGTTTTTTCACATAGCCCTTCTAATGCTACATACCAACTTGTAAAATTTACTATAATTAATTACTTAATATTTTTAATTTCTAAAAATGAATTATTTCAAGAGTTTATAAATGAGGCTTCACTCCCTTGTTTAAAATGATTTCTAGAAATACTTCACAAAATAATCAAGTAAACAAAAAGAAATAGATGATTTAAAAACTGGTCTCCAAAACATATTAGAAAAAATAAGATTAACTTCAGATTTATGGCCATCTAAACTAAATGTTGGGCATATTACAATAAATGTGCATTATATTGATTTTGACTAGACTATGTAGAAGATAATTATTTCATTCTTTTTTACTTGAGTACCCACATATTGGTAGTAGGATAGTGGCCATTATCCTAGAAAAAGTAAGAGACTATAATATTCAAAATAAAATAATTTATATAACTTTAGATAATGCAAGTTCTAATAATGTCTCAATAGACATGTTAAAATCAAAGCTTTGATTTAATTTAAATGGGATTGTCTTTCACAATAGATGTGCATGTCACATCATAAATCTAATCATACAAGATGGCTTATCATTTATTAAGCATAAAATTGAAATAGTTAAATACATTGTAGATTATATTTTCCCATCTCCTTCTAAAATACAAAATTAGAAGGAAATTTGTAAAACTATGAATAAAACCCTCAAAAAATACAATCCGGTATAAAACATAGGTGAAATTTTACATATGAAGTGTTAAGAAAAACTTGTAATTATAGAAGTGTAGTTAGTCAATATTGTGCTTTTATATTTAGCACATGCAAATATTTTTATAAATGAAGAAAATTGGAAGTCTTTTATAATGCAACCTTATTGTTTTATGGAATGTATTATCCCATACATTCTCAAGCTTTGAACCACTTCTATGAAATTCATCTTGTTTTTGAGAAAGATAGTAATATACCAAATTTTAGTGATATGTGTTTAGCAATGAAAATAAAGTTTTCACAAACTAAAGCAATGCTCTGAAAACATTTTGTTTAGGCTCAATATTAGATCCAAGGTTAAAATTAATAGGTTTAGAAACTTCACTTGAACCAATAAATAATAATATGAATACTATTAATGCAAAATAATATTTATATACTCAAATCTCATTTAAAACAACTTTATTTTAAATATTTTTCCAAAATGGGTAGATTGGTACCTCTTTGCACCCTCCCCAACAACAAAAAGAGATTAGAAGGCTACATGGTGCCTTCCTAAAAGTAAGGGGTTTTTCTCGAAAAAATCCCATTAGAGTTTTTATAGAACAAAAAGGACCCTAAAGATTTTTATGGCCCAGAGTGGTCCCCTAGGCCCTTTATGTTTTTTTTTTTTTTGCAATATTATTCATGAGCATAAATATCTATGCTCAAGCATAACATACAGCAAACCTTTTCTCTATTCCTTTTTCCTCTTCATCATCTCTTATTCTTAATTTAGTCGAGGGTTCTGTTTGGGTTCTGTCTGGGGCAAAGAGGGGAAAATCAAGAAGAAGAAAACAGAGAAAGAATATAAAACAAAAAAAAAAGAGAAGACAAGGAAGAGGATAAAAGAAGAAGAAAAGAGAAGAAGGATAACAAGGAAGAAGAAGAAATGTTGGAAGGAGAAAGAGAATGAGAGTGTAATGAAAGGTGAAATAAGAAGAGAAATATGCAGAATAGTTAAGGAAGCGAATCAGAAGAAGGAACTAAAACAAAAAGAAAAAGGGAGAAAATGAAATATTATGTTTGAGCATAGATACTTTTGCTCATGCGTAATATACCCATAGCATAATCATTAATTTTTTTAGACATTGTTGATGAGCATAAATATCACTGCTCATCAACAATGTCTACAAGAAAACCTTGATTCTACTTTTGGTATAGTACGCTTGAGCATAGATATCTATGCTCAAGCGTGCTATGCATAGATCAAAATATCGGCCGATACCGGTACATATTGCTTAATACATGCCGGTATCGGCCAGTACTACACCAATAAATGACATAAAAATGGTATCAGTTTTACACAGTCAAAATATCACGAAAATATGGTGATATATCGGCCGATATTTTCAAAATATCAACAATATATATAAAATAAATTAAAAAATGTGTAACCCTAAATTTTTCCGTCTTTGTCATCCTTTTACTCATCTTCTACTTTCCAAACACACTCCAATTGCTGTAAATCTTCCTTTCCCTTGCAAATAAATAAATAAATCTTTCTTTTGATGGATTTAGCCTAAGAAATCACCAAAATAACTCTACAAAAGTAGGTAATTCTACTTCTTATATATATTTTTTGTAATTATTTGTTTGGTAAAAGCTAAAAAAGAGCCATGAATATGATAATTCCATTCCACTCTTTTTCTTATATGCTTCTATTATTTGGTATTTTAAAAATAGAGGTTTTTAACTTTTAGGTTTTAACTAGTTTTCACTTTTGTTGAGATTTAGATATTTTTTAATGGTAAGACTACTAATTATTATTTTTATTTTATTAGTATAAAAATACATGATTTAATGAATCAAACTTGATAGATCTAGTAGTACAATACGTAGATCTTCAAGATGTGGAGGATCTTGGTATGTACTACACAAGATACCAATTACCAACACTACATACAAATTACAAATAAATTGTATTTTATAAAATTTCACACTAATAAATAGTTCATAAGTCATAATTATGATTCTTACAAATAAACATTGCAATTTCAGACAAGATGTCATGATTGAGGGGGACCGATAATTTGATTTATACTTATTACTAATGAAAAAAATATATTGTTTTCTAGCTTTTTCTAATATTTTGAATTTCTTGGATATTTTCTCAAATTTTTTTGGAGAAAAAAGAATCACACCGAGACGACCTTGACGGGCTGCGAACCGTGACCGATACCAATACTATATCGATTTTTGGGACCGGCCGATACCACGACAGATACCGTGATTTTCATCCATGGTAGTATGCACAGTACGCTTTCTCTATTCCTTCTTCCTCTTCATCATCTCATGATCCTGATTTAGTGGTGGGTTCTATTTGTATTCTATCCGGGGTGAGGAGTGGATATTTAAGAAGAAGAAAAAGACAGAGAAAATAAAAGGAAAAAAGAACCCAAACATTTTTCTTCCCAGCATTTCTTCTTCGTCTTCTTCTCTTATCTTCTTCCCTCCTCATCTTCCTTGTCTTCTCTTTTTCTTTTATTTTCTCTTTCTCTTTTTCTTTTTGATTTTCCCCTCCTCACCTTAGGTAGAACACAAATGGAAACCTCCACCAAACTAGGAAAAAGAGATAACAAAGATGAAGAAGGAATGGGAAAGGGTTTTGTGCATACTATGCTTGAGCATAAAGATCTATGCTCAAGCATAATATAGCAAAAGCAAATCAAGGTTTTTTATTTCTTTTTTGTGGACATTGTTAATGAGCAACGATATCTATCCTCATCAATAATGTTTGAAATCATGATTATGCTTTGAGTATATTACGCTTGGGTGTAGATATCTATGCTCAAGGTAATATCTCTTATTCTTCCTCCATTTTCTTGTTTCAGATCCTTCTTCTGATTCTCTTCCTCATATCTTCTGCTTATTTCTCTTCTTATTTCACCTTTCATTACACACTGTCATTCTCTTTCTCCTCTCAGCATTTCTTCTTTTTTATTTCTTCTTCCTTCATCCTCTTCCTTGTCTTCTCCTTTTCTTTTATTTTGTTTTTTTATTCTTGTTGATTTTCCCCTCTTTGCCCCAGACAGAACCTAAACAGAACCCTCACCTAACCAAAAGAAAGAGTTGATGAAGAGAAAAAAAGGAATAGGGAAAGGATTTGATGTATATTATGCTTGAGCATAGATATCTATGCTCACGAATAATATTAAAAAAGAAAACACAGAAAGGGCTCTGGAGACCACTGCGGGCTATAAAATTCTTTGGGGCCCTTTTGTTTTATAAAAACTCTAAGGAGATTTTTCAGACAAAAACCCCTAAAAATAAGTTGAAAATGGAAGTAGTTCCTCTTCCTCCGGTCAACCTATCAATGAATTAGCATTGTATTTACAAATGCCTCCGCTTGAAGTCCTAAAAGATGAAACCGATTTTAATCTTTTGGCTTGGTGAAATGCATGTAAATTAATATTTTCTGTGTTTTTCGCCATGGCTCGTGATTTTTTAACAGTTTCAATGTCCACAGTTGCCACGACGCAAGCTTTTAGTACAAGTGGAAGACTAACCAACAACAAACTAACAATTCTATCAAAAGAAATAATGGAGACATGCATGTGCTTGTGAAATTGGTTTTTAGCAGAAAAGAGGAAGCAAAAGTTGATACTAGATGAAGTAATAAAAGATGAATTTTTAGCATTAGATATATCATTGTTCGTACTATTCACAAAATTGCCACACTTGTGTTTTTTTCTAAGATTTTATTCCAATTAGAGTGTAACACTGACACTTAGGCATTATTATCATAGTTGTTGTAAGTTGTAAGTTAAAACACACTTTTATACTCATAATTTTTGTCTTTATTAAGACTTTATAAAGTTGAGATTATTAATAATTTGTAAATTTTATTTAAAGTTCTTGTATATTATAGTCAAAGTCATTGTACAATTCATTTGTGGAAATATAATATAATTTATAATTTTCTTCAATTATTGTTTGTGAATTTATTATATTTATTTTAATTTCATTATTAATTTTTATTTAAGAAATTCAAAAAAGCAAGCTCACTAGTGGGCAGCATGGCTCAACACAAGTGGGGCACGACTAGGCTAGCCTTTGGCAGGTCCTGCCATGCATATGCCTACCCTCTAGTGAGGTAACCCATTGGTGATGAGTCACTAAACATGCATATTTTTATACACATTTTGATCCATTTTAAGGACTTATTAAGTCAAAAGAGCCTCATTTAGTGTGATATCATGGTTTCAAGCATTTTCAATTCATTTTAGCATTTTTCTGTATAATTTGTTTAAAAATCACACATTTTGATTACATTCATGAAACCTGCTAATTTTGGAAAATCTATTTTTGGATAGTTTTGTGAAATTTATACACTCATGGATTAATTGAATTTTCAATACCACTAGTTCATTCACATATGATCATGAAGAATGGTGTGCATTTTTATTGTCATTTCATGAGAGATGGGCCCACAGTCATGCATTTGTAATCTTATGGTTAAAATATCTTTTCACATGAATTGACAGTTGTTTTGTAGGAAATTGATGATATAGGTCCCATTTCAAAGAATTGAGGCAAAGAAACGATTTTCAAAAGAAAGGAAAGAAGAATTGAAGAGAAAAAGAAAAAAGAAGAAAATTTTGCAAAGTTGGCTTCATAGGGACACACTTGTGGAATGTTCAAGAAAGAGGTCCCACTATCCAATTATTGCAAGAATTCAAAACTAATGTAAGAAAAGAAAGCCATGGTGGAGAGAATCCAAGATTAAAAAAGTCAAGGAAGGAGAATTCAAAAATAGAAAGTTAATCCCGTTTTTCTTTGGACAGTATACATTAAAATGGTCATAACTATCAAACCTAGTGTCGGATTTGGACAATATACCTATGTTGGAAAGCTCTTTTTGAGTAGATGTTCGCAGGAATAAAGATCATACAAATCGGAGTTAAAATGACAAAGATATAACCCCAAGAATATGGCTATAATTTTTCTACTCGGGATTGAGATTGTCTCATCAAAGGTGGGCCTTATCCTTTGGCAAGTGTTAGCTAAGAAAGATGGATACATTTAGAATTCCAGCAAGAGAAGAAATCTTATCTCATCTCAAACTTGGAAGACTTGTTAGCCAAGAAGAGGACTTATCTAAAGAAGGAAAGCCACATATGAGACCCTTTTTGAAAAGGAGT
Source organism: Sextonia rubra (assembly GCA_037013555.1). Taxonomy (NCBI): domain Eukaryota; kingdom Viridiplantae; phylum Streptophyta; class Magnoliopsida; order Laurales; family Lauraceae; genus Sextonia; species Sextonia rubra. Next base: position 4,670,614 of record JASUAD010000028.1, on the reverse strand, counting down.
AGAAAAAAAAAAGTATAAATAGGGAACCTCTCCCATACTCTTAATAGAAGAATTACCCACCTCCAAGCTCTAGAATTTCTACACTCCATATCTCCCTCTCTTGTCTCTCCATCTTAAGTCATCAAGGAGGCTTAGCCCTAAAGCCACACCACCAACCTTGAAGTGTTATCTAGAATGAGGAATTCTCATCCAACCTAGTATGTAATTGTGTGCTTTTTATTTTCAATCTTTTGTAAAACAATTTCATGCTAGTAAAATTTGTTTCTTTTCAACTGTTCTTGTCTTTGATTTTGTCTTGTTTGTAAAGGTTAATTTTCATTCTTATTTAAATAATGGGATAGAATTGGAATTACAACTAGTAACCCATCTTAGTAACCTTTTTAATGTACTTTGTTGCCTTGGATACATTGTATGTTTGGAGGCAATGCAAGTGGAGTTAAAGAGGTTTGAGTGAAGAAAGATTAGAAGCCAATTCTGAAATTTATTAATTTCTACACGAAATGGAAATTTGTTATTCTCACTTAGATTGATGACCTAAGATGAAGAATAAGGCCTAGGGACAACACTTCAATCCTTTTGAGCAGAAATTGAGATAGGAAAATGAAAGGAGCAATCTACACCTTTGACTTCCTGTTATTACCGCCTTTGACTTCAGTTCTGCCTTTTTTGACTTGCTGCACTTTTATTTTATTTTCTGCACTTTTGTTATTTTTCTTGTTATTTTCATGTTGATTTTAAGTTTTGTTTTAGCATAGTTTGATGGTTGGATTGGAATTCAATGCATGTATTTTCATATCATAAGATTTTGTGCATATTTAAGTTGCTGAAAATTAAGCCTTCAGATCTAAATATAATGATTAGATTTGAACTCAATACACAAACAACATAACTTAATAGTTTTATCATAAAGAAACAGTTTTTGACAAAAAGTTCGAAGTGGGTAGACCAGTCAAATTATAATATTTTTCTTTGAAAGTTGGTAGTATTAAAGTTTAACGTGTGGCCTTTCATTTTACAAAATTTTAGATCAAAATAATTTCGGAAGCTTTGTGAACCAAAGGCTTAAACTTTGCCAATCAGTCAACTCGGATTAGAATTTCTACACAGAATTTTGCAAGGTTGTCATGTTCATGCATTCATAACTTTTTTGTTTTAGATCCTTTTTCACTTTTTTTTTTCTGTTAGTTTCTTGCATCGCTAGAGTATGATTTCCAGCCATTAAACTTAGATTTAGGATGCATTAGAATAATTCAAATCATGTATAAAATTTGCATCAGCATACTAATTTTTCAGACTTAAAATTTTTTAGCATCTCATGGCATGCATTGCATTACTAACTTTACTAACTTTCTAATTTTATATTTGTTTATAGTTTTATGTTTTTTATTATTTCAATTAATTTCTAGAATTAAAAGATCTTTCTAAACTTGTTTTAATTGAAGATTTTAAATTGGAAAATTTTCTAGTTTTGGAAATTATAACTTAGGAAAGTTTTTAGCTTTTGTTTATGTTGTTTCTAACATTGTTTAGTTTTTATTTTAGTTAGTTTCTAATTTAAGTTTTTATTTTTAGAATTTCTAACTTGTGTTTTAGTTTTACAGTAACTTTTGGTTTATTTTAGGAATTTTTAGATTTAGGTTTTTAGTTTTAGGAAAGTTTCATTACATTTGTTGGTAATTAATTTAATTTTGGCAAGTAGGATGCGTGTATTTGTTAGATTTTAAATTAGGCTATTTTATATTTTTATTTAGGGCAGGTACAAGTTGAAAAAGGAACCTTAAAATATATAGCTCCCTATGGATTCGACCTGGTCTCACTAGTTTATTACTACATCACGGTTCTGCACTTGGAACTCACGATCAAGTTTTTGGCACCAATGGTAGGGAGTGCCATTTAAGGTAACTACTCAAAATCTCTTGATTTACATTGCTTTGTGGATGTGATTTAATTTTAGCATCTTTCTAGAAATAGGAGGAGATGCAAAGAATGGTGAGCCGCCCTAATTTGGAATAGGAAAGTGCATGGAATGCTAGAGAGTTCACATCACTCTTATTTTTAGAAACTTTCTAAAATTGAAAAAAGTTACTATTTTCAGCTTGTCATAACTTTTCTTTTGAAGAAAGTACACCAAAAGTGATCTAATTGTTGTTCTTGATCTTCTCAGTGTCCAAGAAAGCCGTTGCCCTTGTAGTGTGAACAGCTTCTCTATTCAAGAAACTGGTCCTTCAAATGGGTCCATCTGTGACTCTACCACTTTCTGGTGGCTAAGCTGGCCAAGTTGGTTTCATAGGACTGGATTGGAGAACTAGAGGAAACTTTTCAACCTTAGGGAGTTACTTAGATTTTTTTCTATAACTAAGGTTTTTATCATTTTTCAAAAAAGAAAAAAGAATTAAAAAAAAAAACAAGTGAATCCTAAAATGGATTAGTGGGAATCCACAAACTTGAGGGGACTTAACAACGGGCAAACCAATGGGAATGGAATCAATGCTGATGGCTCACCGAAGTCTGGGCATGCCTTGTGTGAACAAGAAAAAATTGCAAAGTTACATCAAAGAAATTGTTCAATTGGATCTTATGAACGGAAGTCGGCCAATCACTATGATCATCATTACAATGAGGATTCTGTGGAGGATTTTAATGGAATGTATAGCTCAGATCATCAACCAAAAAGGTCCCACATGATTGCCCACACCCCACACAATCATTCACTCATTTTGATATTGTTGTGGGAATTCAATGGCGGGCTGAATCAAATTCAAATAAATGGCATTATCACAATGAAATGGGTAACATGTGTTGTCCAAATTGGGCTGATCAATCACTAGACAATTGGTAAAATGGCCTAATATGGATCATGTCTCTTATCCCCAATAATTTACTTAGGACGGGTCATATGACTACCCCTCACAGGATACATCATATGTACCCCCTTCTTCTCCCTGGTCATATGCATCTATAATTCCCTACCGCCTGAATGGTCATATGAACCACGACCACCCCTGAAGAATTCTTTGGAGGATACTTTAGCCAAATTGGTTGAGTTCACATAAAATGCTATGTAAACCATACAAAAAAATGAACGACGCATGAAAAGCCTAATAACTTCAATTAATCAAACAGGGCTTGAAATGAGAAAACGAAATGCCACCATTGGAATTGAAGATGATCCTACATTCATTGAAGATCTTGTCGATATGGATCACACAAACACACAGTGGATATCCAAGGGTGTATACAAGAACATGGATGATGGTACGATGCATGAACCAATTGATGAATCACATGAGCTTGTGTACCCCACTTTTCCTCAGTATCGCCTATTCCACTTCATCAAAGAGGAATCTATGCCCTTTTACATAAATGCTTTCTATGATTCAGATTCCTCTGATGAATTTGGCATTGCAGCCTTTCAAAAGTTTGATATTCCTACAATTGAGGAAACTGCAAATGAACCTAATGAGCCCTAAAAGAAAATTTACAATTAGGAGGATGACCCCATTTTTAAGATTTTTGAGTTGGATAATTTGGAATCCTTGGAATCATATACTGACTTCTTTAAGAAATCTGATGAGCCAATCCTTAAAGAAATCGCTTTCGCATTTCTTGGCCCTCAATGTTAATTAGAAAAACTTTTGGAATTAGAGAACAATAGTCCCATTCAGACTCCCAAGTCTGATAATTTTGAATATTCCTCTGAGCTCGTGTCTAAACAGAATGTGGAAATCAATTTAAAAGAATTTGTGGTACAGGAGGATCTAGGGCCACCCAATTGCTCATTGCATCCTCTCCTATCTTTCAAAGATCCATTTTTAAGGGAGGAGGAAGAAATTTTCTTTATGGTCCCTTCTTCACATAATGTACAAGAACATGCAGTCTTTATGTTCATTGAGCCCCCAACCAACATTAGTTTCATCTCTTATGTGCTTTTTGTAAACTGTGTGGAGGAAAATTTCATTTGGGATCCAAGTGGACTCATGGTTTCAAATCCGGTAGTGTAGGTTTTTTTTTCCTTTCTTTTTAACATAGATATTTTCTTTTAGAGTAGCTTCTTGTCTTTTTGTTCTTGTTTTTGTGTTTTGTCTAACCTTGGACAGGGAGTAGCTCAGACACATCTTCAAGTGACTTTTTCTCTTTACCCTCATTTACATTTATGTTTCCTCGTGTTACCTTTTACAGTTCTACATTACATGCATAAAACATCAAGGACAATGTTCATCTTAGGTTGGGGGTGGAACAAGCACGTTTGTCTAGTTTTAGACCAACATTTTTTTTATGTTTCTATCACTTTTATCATTTTAGTCAGTTTTTAATCATTTTAGTTAGTTTTATTTTGTTTTTTAAAAAAATAGGACCTTTATTTTTTGTTGTCAACATTTATTTTTCAAAAGAATTGAAGCGACTTAATGATATATAGAAATCTGGAATTTTGATACTTTTGGAAGGAAGTAAAAGGAAAAATTGCATTTTCTAAAGGAAGAAATCTATCAGAGGATAACCAAAACTTGCTTTTCACATACATGCACGTATATATTTTTTGACATTTTAGATAAGAAGCTTTAATGCTGTTTTTGGAATTTTTTGGGACAATACAATGTAAACTTGACATTTAGTTTTTAGAATATTTTTGTTTCCTAGTTCATTCTTGGTGAATTGTATATATTAGAACCAAGATGAATGAATTTGAGTGAAAATGATAATTGCCACCTAGTGTTTACTTTCGATTTGAAAAAAAAGCGCAAGAGTGAAAAAAAATGAGCATATAATGAGCAGTTTGTGACTAGTTTGTGTTCGTAGCCTTTTTAACTTGAGTTGGTAAGCGCGGAGGGATATTTTTATATCTAGTGCCCTAAAGCCATCTGGTTTGGGAGTTATTGGCCTAACACTCGCTACATAGGTTAATTAGAAAGCTTAGGGACCTAAACATTGCACAGTCATAAAAAAATAAAAAGAAAAAAAATGAAAATGAATTATGGCCCAACGAGAGTCCATAGAAATTTTCAAAGGATATATGCAGAACTACATAAGGACTAAGTTTGCTCCTTAGATCCTAACTTTTGCTATATCATATGAACTTGGAAAATTCTACATTGGAAAAAGGTAAGTGAGTGAAGAGTGTCTGTAAGAGTTTGCAAGGAAGTATGTGCGGGGAAGGAGAAGGACCAAATTTGCTTTTTGGACTCTAACTTTTCTTATATCATATGAACTTGGGAACCCTTGCGTCAGAAAAATTCATTGAGAGAAAAGAGGCCTATCAAAGTAAATAATAAGTCGCAGCCATCTTAGTAACTTTGAGAGGAAATTTAGTTTTGCTAAATTTTAGAGGATCAGACTATTTGAAGGAAAAATTCTATTTTTGCAACATTATTGTGGAATATTTGAAATAGGTTTTTGATGTATTCATTTTTTCACCATGCACGTAAGATGGTTTGAATTTGAGAAGTTTCTGAAAATAGAATTATGGACTAGACTTTGAAAAGTCTGAAAGTGTAATTATTCCATATTTCGAAAATATCTGATATGAGTGAATTTCTTTTTGGGAAATTTCTTTTCTCCTTTACTTTTATTTATTTTCTTTTTTTAAAAAAGAAAATTTTGTGGGTATATTCACTGCAAACCCTCACGAGGCACAACTCTTCCACTAGAGGGAACCTAGGGGTTTAAGGGCTTGCTGCATACGCTAAATGCAGTTGAGAGTGCCAGCGAAAGTGGCGTTGCATTCATATTTAATTTTATTGCATTGCATTAGTTTTAGGTTAGATTAGGTCAGGATGGAAGCCTCACATTTTTCACAATTGTTACTAGGGACTAGCAAAACGCTAGTTGGGGGGGTGATGAGTCTTTAAAAATGCATATTTTCATACACAATTTGACTCATTTTAAAGACTTATTAAGTCAAAAGTGGCTCATTTAGTGTGATATCATGGTTTCAAGCATTTTCAATTCATTTTAGTATTTTTCTGCATAATTTGTTTAAAAGTCACACTTTTTGTTTACATTCATGAAACCTGCTGCTTTTGGAAAATCTATTTTTGGAAAGTTCTATGAAAATTATATTCTCATGGATTAATTAAATTTTCATTACCATTAGTTCATTCACATATAATCATGAAGAATGGTGTGCATTTTCATTGTCATTTCATGAGAGATGGGCCTGCAGTTATGTATTTGTGATCTTAAAGTTAAAATTATCTTTTCACATGAATTCACATTTGTTTTATAGGAAATTGATGTTATAGGTCCCATTTTCAAAGAATTGAGGCAAAGAAACAATTTTCAAAAGAAAGGAGAGAAGAATTGAAGAGAAAAAGAAGAAAGAAAAAAATTTTGCAAAGTTGGTTTCATGGTCCTACGCACATATTCACATGAGTGGGGACACACTCATGGAATGTTCAGGAAAGAAGTCCCACTATCCAAGTATTACTAGAATTCAAAATTAATGTTAGAAAAGAAAGCCAAGGTGGAGAGAATTCAAGGAAAGAAAAGTCAAAGAAGGAGAATTCAAAAATAAAAAGTCAGTCCCACTTGTCTTTGGGTAGCTTACATTAAAATGGTCATAACTCTCAAATCGAGTGTCGGATTTGGACAATCTATCTACCGTTGGAAAGCTTTTTTTGAGTAAATATCTGTAGGAACAAAGATTATACCAATCAGAGTTAAAATGACAAAGATATGACCCCAAGAAGATGGCTATAATTTTTCTACTTGGGATTGAGATTGCCTCATTAAAGGTGGGCCCTATCCTTTGGCAAGTGTTAGGTAAGAAAGATGGATACAGATAGAATTCCAACAAGAGAAGGAATCTTATCTCATCTCAAACTTGGAAGACTTATTGGCGAAGAAGAGGGCTTATCTAAAGAAGGAAAGCCACATATGAGACCTTTATTGAAAAAGAGTAGAACAAAAAAATGTATAAATAGGGAACCCCTCTCCCATACTATTAATGGAAGAATTACCACCTCCCACCTCTAGAATTTCTACACTTCAGATCTCCCTCTCTTGTCTCTCCATCTAAAGTCATCAAGGAGGCTTAGCCATAAAGCCACACCACTAACCTTGAAGTGTCAACTAGAAAGAGGAATTCTCATCCATCCTAGTATGTAATTGTTTGTGTTTTATTTTCAATCTTTTGTAAAACAATTTCATGTTAGTAAAGTTTTTTTCTTTTTAATTGTTTTTGTCTTTGATTTTGTGGTGTTCATAATTTTAGTCTTGTTTGTGATTAGGTTAATTTTCATTCTTGTTTAAATATTGGGATAGAATTGGAATCACAACTAGTAACCCATTTTAGTAACCTTTTTAATATACTTTGTTTCTTCGGATACATTGTATGTTTGGAGGCAATGCAAGGAGTTAAAGAGGTTTGAGTGAAGAAAGATTAGAGGCCAATTCTGAAATTTATGTTTACATGGAATGGAAATTTGTTATTCTCACTTAATTAATTAGCGAACTAAGATGAAGAATAAGGCCTAGGGACAACACTTCTAATCCTTTTGAGCAAAAATTAAGAAAGGGAATTGAAATGAACAATCTACCGCCTTTGATTTCCTGTTATTACCACCTTTGACTTCAGTTGTTTTACTGCCTTCACTTCAGTTCTACTGCCTTTGACTTGCTGCACTTTTATTTTATTTTCTGCACTTTTGTTATTTTTCTTGTTATGTTTATGTTGATTTTAAGTTTTATTTTTGCATAGTTTGATGGTTGGATTAGAATTCATTGCATGTATTTTCATATCAAAAAATTTTGTGCATATTTAAGTTGCTGAAAATTAAGGCTTCAAATCTGAATCTAATGATTAAATTCGAACTCAATACACAAATAACATAACTTAACAGTTTCAACATACAGAAATAGTTTTTGACAAAAAGTTTGAAGTGGGTAGACCAGTCAAATTATAATATTTTTCTTTGAAAGTTGGTAGTATTAAAGTTTAGCGTGTGGTCTTTCATTCCCAGAATTTCAAATCAAAATAAATTTTGAAGGTTTGTGAACCAAAGGCTTAAACTTTGTCAATCAGTCAACTCGGATCAGAATTTTTGCACAGAATTTTGCAAAATTGTCATGTTCATGCGTTCATAACCTTTTCGTTTTAGATCCTTTTTCACTTTTGTTTTTTTGGTTAGTTTCCTTTATGAATAGAGTATGATTTCCAGCCATTAAAATTAGATTTAGGATGCATTAGAATAATTTAAATCTTGCAAAAAATTTGCATCAGCATACTAGTTTTTCAGACTTAGAATTTTTCAACATCTCATGGCATGCATTTTATTACTAACTTTACGAACTTTCTAATTTTAAATTTGTTTCTAGTTTTAATTTTTTATTGTTTTAGATAATTTCCAGAATTAAAAGATCTTTCTAAACTTGTTTTAATTGAAGAGTTTAAATTGGAAAGTTTTTTAGTTTTGGAAATTATAACTTAGGAAAGTTTTTAACTTTTGTTTATTTTGTTTCTAACATTGTTTAGTTTTTATTTTAGTTAGTTTCTAATTTTAGTTTTTACTTTTAGAAGTTCTAACTTGTGTTTTAGTTTTATAACAACTTTAGGTTTATTTAGGAATTTTTAGATTTAGGTTTTTAGTTTTAGAAAAGTTTCATTTCATTTGTGTGTAATTAATTTAATTTTGGCAAGTAGGATGCTTGTATTTGTAAGATTTTAAATTAGGCTATTTTTAGATTTTTATTTAGGGCAGGTACAAGTTGTAAAAGGAACCTTAAAATACATAGCTCCCAGTGGATTCGACCTGGTTTTACCAGTTTATTACTACATCGCGGTTATACACTTGGAACTTATGATCAATCAGCAAGTGAGGAAAGGTGTCTTCCTAGGTTCGAACCCTAGTCCGCAGATAAGAGCTAGCACCTCGTATCACTATGGTAAGAGGTTGTTCTTTGCAATTGTTGGATTGAACCAAAGAAGATGACATATTATGGACGTCTCTCATTGCTAATCCATTCTTTTTCAGTTTTATGAATTGTGTGTCCTCTAAAATCAAGATCTGAACAATTAATACTCTTTCGAAAATTTAAAACGGCCATGTGGTAAAATTTCATCCATTGATTCATCACAGATTTGAAATATTTGTGAAAGAGTCCAAAGCCTAAAATATGTCATTTTAGACTTCTAATAATAATAATAATAATAACAACAACAACAATAATAAAGAGAAAAACGGGATTGCCTATGTACCAATAAAAATTTGTGCCTGTTACACATCAATGGTTGTTATTTGTTCGCATATTTCTCGAGATCCACTAGGTATCAAACTTGAAAATTGACCTCATAACTATGTTTAGCCTTCCAAAAAATTCTAACCACATGGATATTGTGTTTAGGGCCCATAGATTTCAAAAATTAATATCCAATGGCTCACTTTTTTCACATATCTCAAGATTAGCGATGATCCAACGACTAAAATTTGGTGTCAAGGATGTGTTTGATCTTGTGAACTTTTTCCAATGGTTCGGATCTTTATTTACCCTTTCAAAATTAAAAGAAAAGGGGATTGGGTGCGATCCATGTGGTGGTACTGTAGTTTCACTTCTTTTTTCTAGGCCCTATTTCTCAACTACAGCTTAAAACGGGTTGTGGGAAAAAGAGGCAATGCCTTCACTTCTCTAAAGAAGGCAGAGCATAAAAACAGATGCTAAGCTCTTATTTCTCAAAATTCAACCTGCTTTAGGCATTTAGACAAGTAGGCGCTAAAAATAATGATGCCAAATAGGGGCTTATTACTTTCTTAGCTTTTTTCTTTGCCTTCTTATATATCTCATGGTTTTCCATATTCTTAGTCCCCTATCAACCTTTGTAGCAATCTCTTTTCTCTCGAACAGTTTCTTGAACCTCTACACTCCACTACCATGTTTCTTTATTATAACATCTTTTCTCTTTCGACTTTCCAAGCACCTATTTTGCAACATTCAAAGCTTTTAAGTGCAAACCTCCAAATCTCTAGCTTAAGTAAACCTTTAATCATGGAAATGATATGAAAAATTGATGAATGCCATGAAAAGATGATTTGATAAGTGTCTAAGCTAGAAAAACGCTTTGCAATATTCAAATGAGCATAAATACCAAGATAGGTTGTGTTTCTTACTTTAAAAATGGTGCCAAATGGTGAAGATGCTCTTTTTTCTCCAAACAAACAATAAATGGGGTAAAAGGGAATGTGGAGAAGGAGGTGAATCTAACTTCTAATGGGGCTAGAACCTTTCTTTCAGACACTCTGGGCTTATAAGAGCAAGGAAGATGGAGTAGGGAGACCTTGGGGGCTAGGTTTTTGTCTTGGAGGCATAAGGAGCTATTGCTTTGGGGAGAGCGTCTTTATATAGTGCTATGTATTGACCCATAAAAAATTTTTTTTGAAAATAATGCAGCAAAGATATTACAAACTTTGGATTATAAATTTCCAAAGTTTTCAAAGCATTTGGACCTCATCTCAGTTCAAGTCGGGCTTTGGAGACTCTTTGCCAGCTCCTTGGGAATCACTGCGAGACCTGGCACTTCCACATGTTGAAGCAAGCTTCTAGTCAAGGAAAAGCATTCAAGTACATTTAAAAGATTACTCCTCAAGGATTCAGAGCATTTTGACATCATTTGGATCCAAACTTGGTCCATATGATCCTATACTATACTCTGTGGGCCCCTGTGCAGAGTGACATCCCATGAAGATCAAATTAACTGAAACTCTCAGGGGAAGTTCAAATGATGCCCAAGACAGGTTCTACAAAATTTCGAGTTCAACAAACATCATCGAACCCAAAAGCTAAAAGCATGTCAACTTGGGGTCAGTTCCCCCTCAAGCCATCGGGTCAATGACTAAAGTCCTGCTTCCCGAAGTTTAAAATTAATGAAATTTGGGTGCGAAGCTTCAGTCATGCTCAGAAGATACTCTGCAAATTTTCAAGTTGAAAGGACTCCATTTGGTCTAAATTTTATTACATGTCAACTTAGAGGACCGTAATCCCGAGTTATGGGGGTCACCGGCTAAGATCTTACTTCCAAAATGCCAAAGCTGATAAAATTTGGAACAAATGCTCAAAGAATGCCCCAAGTTACTCTCCTAAAGTTTCAAGTCAATTGGACATTGTTCGGGTAGAAAACAAGTTGACTACCTACTATGTGGGATGAATAGTGACTTAACACATGCAATGAATAGGCCATTGTTCAAAATCCTACTTCCTCTGATCCAAACTACATAAAATTTGGATGAACACTCCAAGATATCCCCGATGTCAGTTCCTCCAAGTTTCGGACTAAACCGAAGTCATTTGGGCCTCAAACAGCTGGAACAAGGGCCCACTTTCATGAAAAATCAACTAGAGGGTTGACTAATTCCAGAAAGTCAAAACGGGCTGAAACTTTTATGACATACTCAAAATAGTGTCAAGAAGCATCCCTCCAAGTTTCGTGAAAATTGGACATCGTTCGGACCCCAAACATGCAAAAACAAATCACAAATGCAAAAGCCCAAAATTGGGCCTTGTCCATGACCGTAGCCTGTTCATCAAGGGCGTTGACCAACTTCAGATGGTCAAAACAGGCTGAAACTTTTATGACACACTCAAAATAGTGTCAAGAAGCATCCCTCCAAGTTTCGTGAAGATTGGGCATCTTTTGGATCCCAAACAGGCGAAAACAAGTCACAAATGCAAAAGCCCAAAATTGGGCCTAGTCCGTGACCGTGGCTTGTTCATCAAGGGAGTTGACCAACTTCAAATGGTCAAAACGAGCTGAAACTTTTATGACATGGTCAAAATAGTGTTAAAAATCATCCCTCCAAGTTTTGTGGTGATTGGACTTTGTTTGGACCCTAAACAGGTGAAAACGGGCCACAACTGCAAAAACCCGAAATTGGGCCTTGTCCGTGACCGCGGCTGCGGTCACGGACCCCCAAAGGACACTTCTGTGGTTTGGGGTGGTTTTTCTCCACTCCCTTTCGAAATCCAACTTCCCATAACTCCCCTCAACTCCCCAGAAGCACCAAAAAACCACCTGGGGCCTCTATAAAAAGAAGAGTGTTTGAAGGAAGCAAGGAGGACACACAGAAGAGAGGAAAAGAGAGAATTGAACGAACGCAAGAGTATTGAAGCAAGAAAAGCAGCATCCCATGACCATTCCCTTCCTTCTTTAGTCACCAAGGTGAGCAAAAAGATTCAGAGAGGAAGAGGAGAAGGGTGGAGTAACTACGGAATGAACTATGTTCATGCAATAACGACGATTCGAGGGATGACGTTGTCATCTTTGTTTCTCATTCGAGGGATTTCTTAATCGTCACAGAGGTTGTGAGCAAGCGCTTTTGGGCATCATTTTGTTCCTTGAAAATCATAGGTTTAGAATGACACAACTTTGGCTTCCTGTGATACCCTCTTCGGACTTGAATAAAAGACAGTCCATAAACATGAATGGTGAATTACAAAGTTTTCAATTGATTCCATAGTCAAATTCGATCTTCTCAATGGTCATTCAACACCCCAAGATGTCGAAAAGGGAGTTTTGACACTTAAAAATGTTTGGAAGAAGAACCAGCGTGAGCAGCACGAAAAATGGAGGCAAACAGTGACCTCATGGTCACTGGCCTGGGGCAGTGACCGTGGGTCACGGTCACCCCCTTTTCTTCTTCTTTTTTTCGCATTTTCATATCCTGTGTACATTTTCTTGTAATTTCCAAATTGAGATCACATCTAAGACTTGAGGGAGGGGTTGTAAACTTTGTAAACTTGTGGAAACAACCTGCATCCCTGCGGTCAGGGCATTATAACCCATGTAAACAAAGGGAAATTAATGATGAACTATAATTATTTCTCATTCTTCTTAATGCTTGAAGTGCGTGGATGTTGGACATCGAATCCATTACACATTTCCACGTCATTTTTAAGCGCGATCAGAAGATTGGTGCCGTCTGTGGGAATTTCTTGCCCTAATTTGTGGTCAAATTTGGTTTAAAACGCATGAAAAGTGCTGAAAAATGCTGAAAAGTGCTGCTGTTATGCTGAAAAGTGCTGCTGTTTTGCTGAAAGGTGCTACTGTTGTGCTGAAAAGTGCTGTGACCTCGGGAAAGTGTGTAAAATGTGCTGTGACCGCGGGAATCAATGGAAAATGGGTAGTGACCGTGGGTCACAGTCACTGACCTATTTTGTTACTAAAACTGACTTATTTGACCCTTGAAGACACCCATGCAAGACCTTGATGTCTACGATCGGTTTGAAAATATTAATGAAGAAATTTTGCACCTTGAAGTGTTTTTTTTTATCATTCAAATGAAGGCATTAGGCACCTCGAAGTGCATACTTTTGCCATTTAATTGAAAGATTTAGTTGAGGGAACTTGCATCTTGATGTGAATGGACTAAATCACACCTTTCATGCTTTAGAAGAGTGGTGATTCAGTCCAAAGGGCTTTGACCCAAATAAATGTTTTATTAAATCATTGATAAGACCACCGACATTGCAGTTATGCATTGTCCGGCGTCATGCACTGATGAATTTTGTTTGATCATTGTGGTAGTGGTGCAGGCTCGATCCTGTAGACCCTATCCCTTTGATTAGATCCAACCCTCTCTTGCTTATAAAACTGACACAGATGGCCCTGAAATGCTGCCAAATTTGTGGTAGCCAGGTCTAGTAAGCTTAGCATGCTTTTAAGTCTGACTATATGATTCCAAAATGCTGCAGAAATTTTGGCAGTTAGGACAGTCAACACAGCACGATGAGATGGGATTTATGCCTATGTCTAACCATTCCGGTTCAAAACCATGTTGGTTTAGATGGCATCTATAAACCATTCCGGCTAGCCCAAGAGTCAGGCATGTTGGTTATACCACTAATATAGTCCATTGTGCTTACTTTTTGCAGAAGAATATCATGGGCTCTTTAATCATCACTTTCAACGAAGCCAAGGAGAGACTTTTCAGAATCTCCATGACACAGAACAAACCACATACAAGATCACAAAAAAGGGCCCAAACATATATTATTACTCCTCCATCAAGAGTTTCAATTTTCCAAAGGCACTCCAGTCCAATGGGCTCCACCACCTCAGCTCAGAATGGGTCATCAGTGACCCCAAAGATCATTAGGAGAATAGAAACTCCTCAATCATGGGTTTCCAAATATGCTCAAAACCCATTTGGAGTCTTTCATAAGGGTCACAAGGACCTGAAATGCAAACCAAAGTCAGGGGGCAGTAGTCTCCGTGTCATCAAGCCTCGACTGGGGGCAAGGCAAGTTTGTTATACAGATCACAAACCAAGGGTGCTTAACAAGTTGCCTCGAGTGGCCACCCAAGCTCCAGGAGCATCCCCGGTTCTGCCCAAATAAGGGGCTGTGACAAGGGACTCTCGACAAATCCCCAGAAAAGCCCAAAACATGCTGCCATCCCAAGCTGTAACACATGGTCGCCACAACCACGCATGCGAAGTTACAAGAAGGCTGACAGCGAATCTTTGGTGTCACTTGAAGAGAACATCTTTTACCCTTTGACTCAAAAAGAAGGGCGGAAGTTCGGAAGGAAATGTCTGCCTTTAGTCATTGTAGCACCACAACATTCATCACATGGTGCTAAGAACAAAGAGCCAGCTGAACGGTTGGTCATTAACGATCCGACCGATCTGGTTCGTTTCAAGAATTCGCTTCAACAGAAGAAGGGTAAAAAGAAGAATAATAAAAGAAGTACTGTCGATATTCTTTCATTCCCTACTTCCAACCCTATGGGCTGGAATCAACTCGCCAGTACTTCTAAGCCATTGATTGCCAGATTTAAGGATCAAACTTTAACGGCCAGAGGGTCATACAAATTAGGGAGAAGGCTTTGGCTCGCACCCGGAAGCAATCTCGGCATACAATCACTCCAAAATGGGTGGTCAAAGAAGATGAGTTAGAACTGACTTCCTCATGCATGGTTGGACCAGGCCCAACCAGAAGGGTTACTCGGAATATGGCTCAAACTCAGTCACAAGAATCTGATTCCAATTCTCATTCAGGCGGAACCTCTGAAGGACATGTTGAAACAGATTCCGACAAAGACTCAATTACTCTCCTGGACACGGAAGATAGTCAGTCTACTCTTCCTACGTCTTCTTACCCCCGTTAATATACTGTATTTATGGCTGAAGGAAGCGGAACTGGAAACGATGGAAATGAAGGTGCTCGTGAGAGTAAAAATACCGGCGAAGAAAATGTTGATGAAAATCAAGAACATGACGTCAATAATGTCAAATAGCAAGGAGTTAGAATTGATCACCTAACTGCCCAATTAAAAATTTTGACAGACAAGTTGGGTGGTCCTCTTGAAGCTCCAGCTAATCCTTTATTTGCTGACAGGAGAGAGCAAGTTATGATTAGGAGGAACGCCACCAAAATTGACCTGCTTACAGCTCAAATTAAATCATTAACAGATAAAGTAATGGCTACAGGTTCTGCTGCGGGCGACCATTCATCAATCCTTGGACTACTTGCGGATCCCGAAAAGCATGTAACTTTCAAGGAAGTTGAAGAAATATTAACCAAATCAAAGGTGGAAAACATGATGAAAAAGAAAGGTATTACATCCAAATACCCTCTGGAATTTGATCTGGTTCCATTCCCGCCAGATTATAAACTTCCAACTTTCCAGCCTTATATGGGAAAAGGGTCAGCCTACCAACATATAGTACATTTCAAACCACTCTTGGGGAGCTTGCCGGAGTTGGATGCGCTAAAAATAAGATTGTTCGTAGGCACTTTGAAAGGAATTGCTTTTGATTGGTATAAGCAATTACCAAAGCTCTCCTACACAACATGGCCAGTCACGGAAGAGAAATTCTTACTTCATTTTCAAGAAGAAGATCAGACAGTTACCTTCGCCATGCTCAGCAGCACAAAGCAAGGAGAAAACGAAACTGCACAAGCCTTTATTATCAGATG
Organism: Sextonia rubra; assembly: GCA_037013555.1. NCBI lineage: Eukaryota > Viridiplantae > Streptophyta > Magnoliopsida > Laurales > Lauraceae > Sextonia > Sextonia rubra. The sequence continues at coordinate 4,654,708 of JASUAD010000028.1, read as the reverse complement.
GAGGGCATTGTCTTATAGATGCTTAGAACAACCATCTCAGAGGGCTACCATTGAAATGTGCAAAACCAACCTGCGGCCAGAAATCAAGGCTATCATACTTAGTCACAAATCTAAGTCTTTAGCTCGTTTAGTTGAAGTGGCCACTGACGCAGAGTTGACCTTTAAAGAAATCAGCCAAAGGAAGGTAAATTCCCAAAAAGCAGAATCATCGTCGTCTTCTGCTCCAAAATCAACTGCTCTGAATTTGAAGAAGAAACAAGAGGTATTCAATGTGCAAACCTCTAAATCAGCTCCTCCAAAACCACAGAATGTCAAGACCGAGAAAACTAAAAGGGAGGAATATGAAAAGAGGAAAAGAGCTAAATATCTCTTCGATGGAGATATTGAAATAATCTTCCAAACATTGATGGAAAATAACAAACTTGAACTTCCACCAATGAAAAAACCGGAGCAGGCAGGCCTCGTTAATGACCCAAATTACTGCGCATATCATCGGATGGTGTCTCATCCCCTTAAAGACTATTTCATTCTGAAAGAAAAAGTCAACGAAATGTGGAAAAATGGAGTGATAATATTTGACCGAAAATATGATGTTGCTCTAGTGAACATGATTTCTTTTGGACAATTTGCACCCATAGCAGTATCCGCTCCATCAAAACCACCTACTGTTGAATTCCGGATCGTTAATGTAATACACAATGAGTAGGGGTTAATACCAGTCAAAACCTCTTCAGGAGAAGAAATGTGGGTTCACCCGGACTTGGTAAGTGACAAAGGCTGGGAGAAAGTGAAAACTAAACCCACACCTGCAGAAAGAAGAAATGCTAAAAAGCAACTCAAGAACCTTCAAAAAGCCGCCCAAAATCCCTTGGTTAAGCGAGAAAAACAAACTAAGTGGAAGGAGGAAAAGATAATTAAAACTCCAATCTCCAAAAAATCTCCCAAACCAGCTAAAGGTCACTTTACTTTAGCTGACTACATCATACCAATACCAAAAGGTGAGGAAGAACCATTGATATCCAGTTGTAATCGGATATCATGGGATGGCACACCCCCAAACTCAGATGATGAAGAGGATTGGTATGATTACTCAGACTTCGAGGATGATCGGTGGGTTGATGACTACTCTGATGAGTATCCTTCCGACGAAGATGAAGGTTTCGAACAAACCTTTGATCCTGAAACCAGTACACTCAATATTAAGCATGGTCTCAACACACTATCAGTTGCTCTTTATGATATACATAGACCAAGCTCGAATGGCTGGTCGAGTGACCCTCCTCCTTTTCCATTACCCCCGGAGATTCATCCAGACCCTTTACCACTGATTGATCCTGGGGAGGCACAACAACAACAGGTAATTCCTCCTTTTCCATACACAGTAGCCTCTACATCAGATGTTCCTTCCCAATCAAACTCAAAGATGACTTCTCCAGATACGAATTCCAAACCAAGCACTCAATCGGTTATGTTTGACTCGACTAATGAACCCGGATTTCCGGAGGAACATGATGATTTTAATACTGACATTGTCGCACCACAGGAAATCTCTCAAGTTCAAGATGATGGTTCCGACTCTGAAGAAGAGATGCCAGCGGCTCCCACTCTGGTAATTTTGAGTATTGCTAATGAGCCCCAAGCATCTCAAGCCATTCCTAATAACACAGGGCAAGATTCATGCTTAGAGGAAATTAGCCAGCTTTTTGAGTCTGAAGAAGTTAACGCCATAAGAAGGGACAGTCGTCCAGAAATTAACCGAAGTAATATGGTTAATGACGGCACTCGGTCCGGTCACAATTACAGGGTCAACTATGATGGACCCTCTTCTGCTTCCTCTTCCTATGTAAACCCTTCAAGGGACAATGTTAATGTAAGCCATTCACGTATGATGTTGTTGAGCACCTCAAGCACAGACCTACACGACTTCACATTTTTGATCTCTTGCAGATGTCCAAGGAAACTCGTAATAATTTCATACGAGCTTTACAAGCTTTGAATACAGACAATCAAACACATGTAGCGCAAGTTCATCAAATAGAAAAGAATTATTTGAAAGCAAAATCAAAAAAGTCTCAAAAGCAATGCATGGAATGTCTTTCAATTCACAATGCTTCTAGAGCTACTATATCTTTCACTAAAGAGGATCTCCTCTTAGGTGATATGAAACACGCAAGGACACTCTATTTCACAGTCTACATCAAAGACATTCCTGTCCCGAGAGTTCAGGTCGACCCAAGGTCAACTCTGAACCTCATCACAATTACAGCTCTTTAAGAACTCGGCATCCCAGTAAGCAAGGTATCTGCTACAAAGACTTCTATCCAAGGGTATGACGGGGAAGTTCAGAATCCGATTGGCAAGATTCGAATCCGGTTCCAATTAGGAGAATTAACTTCAGAAGCTACTCTACACGTAGTTAAGACTCGTGCTTACTACAATATCCTTTTAGGAAGAAGATGGCTCCATGATTATGCCATAGTACCCTCCACTCTCCATCAATGTCTCAAATATATTGATGATGAGGGAAAAGTGCATCGGGTCTTTGTGGATGAAAGACCTTTCAAAGGAAAAGAAGTCTACTTCACTGATGCAGCCATGTATCAAGAAAGACCCCCCAAGTCTAAAATGGACACAAAAAGTACTCCAGTGGATGATAATCTTGCAGAGCCTTTCACTATTTCAGTAGTAAAAAGAACCTACTCAGGAATTGATGAGCAATCCAGTCCTCTCGGAATGTTGCAGCTAACGAAACAGCCTGTAGCAAAATGTATAGAAACCAAAGCTCCTTTGGTGATCAAGGTCAAAACTGAAATCAAACAGTCAGATCTACCCCTGATCATATTCATAAAATCGCCGAGAAAAAGGGAAGCAGGATGTCAAACGCCCTCATATTCGACAAATGCAGTTTCCTCAGCCAACAGTTCAGATGCTGGTCAGGATAGTAACAATGTAACTCCTCCTACCAGAGGAATATCACCTATAAGGCTTGATTCTCCTATTGCTTTTCGTCAGCTCGTGCTAACATCACAATGAAGACGAGAACTATCCTAAGATATATAGACAGATAGCTCCGTTTGGCTGAAAGATGTGAAGATCCTCCACACTTCTCCACTTGGATTCATTTATCCTGGATAGGTTTCCGGGCAGCTCTCCGTAGCTTAACTATGGCCATAGAATTTCAAAATTTCGATGAAATGTCTCGAATAGTTTCATCTCTCGAAGTAGCACTCTATCGTCTGCGTGGGAGGTCTAGACGGACGCGTTCAATACATGTCATTTCAATGATCAGAAGTTCAAATTCTGAGTCAGACTCTGAAAACGTCGGAATAAAGAACGCTTCTGTATATTCTATAGCAGACTGGGAACCGCCACTATTACCATGGCCCACTCCATCTCATATTTATGATTTTGAAGGATCTTGCTTTTTAGTGCCTCCATCGAAGCAGTATGATCATGCAATTGTTTTTCATCAGGCTGAAGATGCTTCTCCTTCAAATCCTATCGACAAAATCACTAATGATGGGAAAATACGGTTTGATAACTACAACCCTGTGGTCTATAACATGATGAAGAATATGGGGTATAATTTTAAAAAGCCCACAGGCTTTGGATTGAAGGCAAATGGGATACAGATTCCTTTGGACGTCTTCACCCCGAAAATGAAGGAAGATCTCGAAATGGGATGCAAAATTGAACAGCTACGTCACTGCATAGGATATGTTCCCTACAATAGCATTCCTAAACTGAATTAAAATGTCAGAGTAAGACCCGTGATCTTTGCCAAAGAGTATGAAGCTGATAACTCTTATGAAACTCTTGTTGCTCAAGAACCTGCTGATTAGGCTACTTTTCAATATCCTGAGGAGGCAAGTGATAACGATGACGCTATGTCACGAATCACTGAACACTAGCCGCCTGAACTCAATGAAGAAATAAGCCCGTCACAAAATGTTTGTTAGGAATGCTTAGCCCTTAATGTAAAAGCTAAAGAGCCCAAAAAATTGAATCTATGGAAAGGAATCAGGCCTTGGCTTAGACCCCCAAATGAAACTCTAGAAGGCTTCACGGAGTTGGAAACTTCCGATGACGTTGTGGAAGTACTTCCTCCTGAGCCTCCAACTGAGGACCAAGTACAAGAAATAAACTTAGGGACCCCAGAAAATCCTCGACCTACTTTTGTAAGTTCTCAAATCAAAGAAAGCGAACTTGATATGTACGTGAGTTTCTTACAAGAGTTCATGGATTGCTTTGCATGGACCTACGCAAAAATGCCCGGTCTAGACCCAGAGATTTCGGTACATAAATTGAACATAACAGGTGATATTAAACTCATAAAGCAAGACCAGCGGAGGACAAAGCCTGAAATCATGGATAAAATAGAAAAAGAAGTTCAAAAGCTCATAGATGTTGGCTTCATTCGCGAAGAACAACACCCAGACTGGTTGGCTAATATAGTACCAGTCACCAAAAAGAATGGACAGGTTAGAGTCTGCATTGATTTCAGAGACTTGAATAAAGCTTGCCCTAAAGATGACTTCCCATTGCCTATACCAGAAATCATGATTGACAATACTTTTGAGTACGAAAGGATGTCATTCATGGATGGATTCTCGGGGTACAATCAAATTAAAATGTTCAAAGAAGATGAAAAACATATAGAAGATGAAAAACATACTTCATTCAGAACTCCCTTTGGCATATACTGCTATACCATCATGCCTTTTGGCCTCAAAAATGCTGGGGCCACATACCAAAGAGCAATGATGAAAATCTTCAAAGACATACAGCATAAATCTGTTGAATGTTACGTCGATGATTTGGCAGTCTAGAGCAAGCAGAAATCAGATCATTTACACGATCTCCGCACAATTTTTGAAAGGTTATGGAAGTTCAGACTTCGGATGAACCTTTGAAATGTTTCTTCGGAGTTTCTTCCGGAAAGTTTCTGGGATTTGTGGTTTGAAAAGGCGGTATTGAAATAGATCCAATTAAAATCAAAGCCATTTTGGAAATGCCTTCTCCAAGAACTCTAAAAGAGTTATAGGGATTGCAAGGAAGACTCACTTATATTCGTCGGTTCATTTCAAATTTATCTGGAAAATGCAGACCCTTTTCCAAACTGATGAAGAAAGGAGTAGATTTTGTCTGGGACAAATCTTGCGAAGATGCTTTTCAAGACATCAAGCGATATCTTACTAATCCACTAGTTCTTTCAGCTCCAATGCAGGGAAAACCTTTCATTCTATATACCCGAGCTTTTGATCACTCCCTGGGGGCAGTATTAGCTCAAAAGAATGATGAAGGGAAAGAGGTGGCTTTTTACTACTTATCAAGAATGTTGGTTGGTGCTGAACACAACTATCATCCAGTAGAAAAGGAATGTCTTGCCCTAATGTTTGCAATTCAAAAGCTGCGTCATTACATCCTCTCCAATGTAGTGTACCTAGTTTCTAACATCAATCCATTAAAAGTACTGGTAACAAAAGCCGGGGCCCTGAGCAAATGCTTGGCCAAATGGTCGATTCTCCTCTCTCAATATAATATCAGATATACCCCTGCAAAAGCTATAAAAGGGCAAGCTCTTGCTAACTTTCTAGCAAAACATCCGCTCTCGGAGGATTCTGAATTCATAGATAACCTCCCTGATGAACCAGTCTTTTTCGTTGAGCAGCTGCGGAAATCCACCATTGACCCAAACCAGCATTGGATCATGCATTTTGATGGAGCTTCCAGAACTAATGAATCGAGAGAACCGGTTTCAGGAGTTGGAATTATTTTCTGGAGCCCTAAAAAATTCTACATCCCTCACTCCTTCTCATTAATTAAACCATGTTCAAACGATGTAGCAGAGTATACCGCATTGATAATGGGCCTTGAGCCAGCCATAACATCAGGTATCAATATGCTCGGAGTCTATGGAGATTCACAACTTGTGATCAAGCAAATGAATCATGAGTATGAAGTGAAGAAACCTGATTTGGTTCCTTTCTTCAACAAAGTCTGTGAACTCAAGAAAAAATTCGATCTGAAAGAGTTTCATCATGTTCCGAGACATCAGAATGTCAAGGCAGACGCATTGGCAAGTTTGGCGGCTTCGATGTCGATCCCTGAAAATGATAAGATAGCATTAGAAGTGGTTGAAAGAAGACTTCTACCTCCACTTGACACCCATAAGGCAGTGGCTGAAAGTTTTACTGTGATTAATAATTGGATTTCATCTTGCCACAATTCATTCAGAGATTGGAGAAATCCTTTTATTGACTATATTCTTCATGGAGTATTACCAGAGGATACTAAAGACAGAATTAGTATTCAAAGACGAGCTCTAAAATTCCATTTTGATTTACCTTCAAAGACTCTTTATCATAAATCATATGATGGGATTCTTCTTCGTTGCTTATCACCAAAAGAGGTAGAGCAAGTCCTCAAAGAAGTCCATTCTGGTCTGTGTGGTGCTCATCAGGCTGGGCCAAAGCTTCATGATCAAATTCGAAGGCTAGGATACTATTGGCCTACTATGATATCTGATGCCATCAATTTTGCTAAAAGATGCAACGAATGCCAAATTCATGGTGATTACATTCATCAACCTCCTGAGTATCTACACCCTACGTCCACCTCTTGGCCATTTGAATCTTAGGGAATGGACATAGTTGGAAAGATCAGCCCACCATCAGAACGTGGCCATCAGTTCATCTTGGCTGCAACGGATTACTTCTCCAAATGGGCAGAAGCAATACCTCTTGCAGAAGTCAAGACAGATACAGTCCTCCATTTCTTGAGGACTCATATCATTTGTCGTTTCGGGGTGCCCAGACGTTTATATCATGACAACGGTCCCCAATTCAATAATGATAAATTTTATAGATTCTATGACAAGTATGGAATCCAATGTTGTCCGTCTACGGCATACAATCCTTCAGCTAATGGACTTGCTGAGGCTTTTAACAAGACTATTTGCAAAATTTTGAAGAAAATGGTCTCGACAACAAAAAAGGGTGGAGTACCAAGCTTCCTGAGGCATTATGCGCTTATAGAACTACAGTTCGCGGCCCAACGAAATCAACACCATATTCCTTAGTTTACGGCTGTGAGGCTGTAATAACCCTGGAAATACAACTTCCTTCTCTTCGGGTAGCTGTGATAAACAAATATACTGAAGAGAAGAATGCTGGACTTCGACTCCAAGAGCTAGAGGGCCTTGATGAGAAAAGGCTTGCCGCTCGACAAAGCATTGAATTGTATCAAGCTTGTATGGCCGGATCCTTTAACAAAAAGGTCAAATACATAACCTACAAGAAAAGAGACTTAGTCCTTGCAGCTAAGAGGCCCATGTTCTCTACACACTTGTCAAAAGGCAAATTTGAACCTAAATGGGAAGGGCCATTTGTCATTGACAAAGTTTACTCCAACGGCGCCTATGCACTTCTCACGCTTGAAGGGGATAGATGCATGATGCCTATCAATGGAAAAGTTCTCAAGAAATACTATTCCTAAATGTCATTAGTGTACCCAAATCATGTACAGTGTACATTTTCACTCTTAACCAAAATCAAAATCCTCTGGTTTCAAGCCTCACAACCTACGACTTGTAACCAAAATCACTCAGATTTGTATCAAATAACTGTGAGGATTAAGTCTTTCAACCCCTCTAGTCAAACTTTCGTTACTTGGATAACGTCTTTACAAAACCCCTTGTAACATCCTGCTATATAGATTAAGTCTTTTTGCATTCCCTGTATAGCAAAACTCAACTGTGTGGAATAAGTCCTTTTGTAAACCCCATATAGCTAATCCTTAGTTGTATAGAACAAGTCTTTTTACAGGCCCTATATGACTACCTTCGGTTATATAGAACAAGTCTTTTTGCAGACCCTGTATGGCCAAAATCTAAACCAAAAAAATTAAAACCAAATCTTTGTCCTAAGGAATAAGTCAAGGATCCCAGAGAAAGCCTCACACATGGGCACCGGATAACATCCACTTCGTTTGACCCCTTTCGACACCAAGAGGATCAAGTCATGGACTTTGGAGCCGGCCCCACATATGGGTACCGGATGACGTCCACCTATATGACTCCCTCATTTTCAGCTTGTGGATCCAAAAGATTGCAAATCACACCTTCATACAAATCTGAGAAAATCAAACCAGACAAACCATCCATACAAACCACCTCAAACATCCACACAAAATCAAACCAAACATTTAATTCAATGACAAAATAGAAAGAAAAAACTTTTTCATTGATATCCATTTTAAAGTTCGAAGACAAGCAGTGAAGTCAATGTACACATAGCCCTCAGGACTAATCAGAATAACAAAAAAAGAGAGAGAAACCATCAAATGGGAGTTGCAACAGAGAATCTCAGTCTAGGAACTTCTCCAGTTGTCCCTTTGCATTCAGTACTTCTGCCATGAGGATATGCCCTTTGTAGCTTGTATAAGTTGGAATAGCAGTATTAATGTCAATCTCATCCAGTTTAATATTCAATTCAATCTCCAAGGACTGAACAAAGTCATTCAAGGCTATACGTTTCGCTTCTGTATGCGTGAAAAGATCATCTCGGCAACGAATTCTCTCTGAAACAGACTTCTGCAAATTTTCAATGGTTTTCTCCACGGAAGATAACTAATGTTGCAATACGACAATCTGCTGTTGAATATGTGCACATTGGTCCGCATGCACAGCCAATTCCTGTGTTAGCTTGGTCTCTTCCGCATTTATTACCTGTATCTCCTCCTCACCACTTTCAATCTCCGCAGCCAATTGAATTTTATGCCTTAAGACCTCATCTTGGAAAGCTTTGGCATGATCAACATTTTTATCCCAAGAGTCTTTTTCTTCGAGTTTGTTAAAGAGGAGGACAAGGGCATCGCGAAGACCACTCAAGTCGGTACCAGAAAATATCAACATATCAGTTAAAGCCTTGGCACCTTGAATCTTCTCCAAAGAAAGCTCTCCTTGAAAAACAGTAGCCAAAATGCTGCGAATGGTTATCTTTGTGGCAAAATTAATAGCAAATTGAGGCTTTGGGGTGTCCCCGAATAAGCTAAGTTCTTTAGGGATAGAAAGGTTTGATTCTCGCTCTTGCAAATTTGACTGGATTTGAGAACTTGAGCGATTATCCCTTTCTCTCTCGACATCTACTCTGCATTCAGGAATCGCCAATGCTTCTTCACGAACAGATGGTGAATCATGTGACCCTTGTGAAGACAAAGTAGTTGAAGGATCCCTAATGGCATGAGGTTGACTGTCACATGCAGTAAGGCTTTTCGGAGCCCTCCACCTTTAGTAGCTGAAGCCTCATCCAATATTTTCTGAACAACAGGGTCTTCAATAATTTTTAAAGGCGATGATTGATTCGCCCTAAAGTGGACTCTCAGAGGTGTCACGGCCTTGGGAGGTGTAAAACTACCAACAACCAAAGGCACACTACTAGTGACAGGTGTTACAGGAGTATCCTCTACCGGGAGACTTGCACCTTCTAAAACCAATGCCTGTTGAACAGAAGAGCCTGCTCTGATTACAATAGTATCAGCTACAAGGACTTCTGTGACTGGAACCATGACACTGTCCGCTTCTTTTTCTACGTCGCCAATAGGTTCAATATGTTATTCCATCTGAATATCCTTAGCCTCATCAGCCCTTGGCTCATTACTAACAAGCAAGGTAGTACCGGCCGACGATAATCTCGCACTATCATTCATACTTTGGGTTAATGAACCTGATGATAAACTTTCTACAAAGCGTTGCAAATCACTCCCCAGAGGGCTGCCTGGTGATATCTCTAAGTATCCACTATGAAGTGAGACGTCATCCAAGTCAATCAAAGCTTCAGCATGCTCCTTCTCCGCTTGCTCCTCAATAGGGGATCCAAAAGATCTCCTAGGAATGGTAGGAAGTGTCTTAGCAAGTGTATTAGAAACACCCTCTTCCACCGGACCACCTGGAAAAGGGGAATGAGCAGAATTAAAGCACGAATGCTAAAATGCTAACCAGGCTAATGTGGGCTTTACCTTCAGCGACAACTGGAGTTTCTGCGATATCCCTTGAGACTCTGGCCGCAGATTCCTCGACAATCTCAGAGGGAGGCTTCTGTTGTTCAACCTGGAAAGCAGCCTCCGTAATAGTAGCAGTACCAACATCATAGATAGATTTCTCTGCAATGATGGATTCTGTCAGTACATCTGTTGCCACTTCTCTCTCAGATTTAGGCATCTGTGCTTGATCAAATATATCTTTTTCAAAATCAAACTCGATGTTAATAACACTATCAGTTCGCTCTCCGATCGCAGGAATATCAAAACTACTTTCTCCTCCACTCCTCTCATCAGAGGCATAATCTTCAGCAACTTTGGCCACTTGCCTCGCAGACTCACCAGCAATTGAGGGTTGAGCTAATAAAATCGCCAAAAAAAAATACCAATGTTAAAACAAGAGATACAGAATCAATGAAGATATGATTATAAACAACTATATGTATGTTACCAGTTTTTAGCCTCTGAGAACGATGTGCTGGAGGACTTTCAACTTTTCTCTTCCTGGAAGGTGTCTCTTTACTAGCTAAGGCTCAGACTCGAGTTACCAATTTTGAGCGGGTGGCTCTGATTTTCTTATGCAAACCTAGATCCTTCGAAGGGTTCACAGGCATTATGATAGATGGCCTTGCCCTCGTAGTCACTTCCGCAGATGGGACCCCCTCTACTGGACTTTGACTGACATGTGTCTCTGTCAATACAGGAATATCAGCAGTAGTTTTTAATCGCTAAGCAAAATCTGCCTCAGCAGCTGCATGCATAACAGACCGCTCTTCTTCAAACTGTCTAGTCTGTTCTCCTACTGATACCGTGGTTCTGACAGAACGGGAAGCAGATCCAAAATCCAAAGCAGCCCTGCCCATCTCCCTGATTTCAGCAAGGCTAATGCTTTCCTGTAAATTTTCTTCTATGGCTCGTTGCACTTTCATTGCGGGTACATTAGGCAGAGGCATGTAACTTTCATCTTCCTCACCTCTTAAACCACAGTGAGCTCGACAGATATCGGATCCAGTTGTCAACCCAATTCGCCATTGGTCCCCATCATGTAGCCAACTTTCAAAATTCTCTGGGATGAAACGATCTTTTTCTCCCTTTTCTCCTTTTTCCTTCTTCTTAGAAGCAGGCAAAACACGACATTTAGCTCGAGGATTGCTTGTGTATGCCTGCACAATGGCGAGGGTGCTTTTAGCAAACCACTGAACAAAGCCACTTGTATATCCAGGATTCGAAAGACGAGGATATCCAAAACGGGCCTCAGTGTCAAGCGCCTGGTAGAACTCCCAAGCGTTACGAACATCTTACAAGGAACCAATAGTGCCTCGAATCCGGCCTGGTGCTCCCACGATGGCTTGATAAAAATTGAATTGTCTACAGAATCTGGCATACATATAAGGTTGAATATTGATGTATGTATTTTTCCTATACACCAGGTCTGCAGGCCTTAAACTCAGAAGCCAACTCTTTTCTTCATCTGACAAACCAATATCTCGGCCACCCTCCCCAACCTTGTCAATTGATGGCTCCACAGCATTCCTCATTTGACTCGGAACTTCAATATTGGGACTAGCGTCGCGGGAAGCAACATAATTGTTAAAGTTGCACAAATGTTGGCGCAAATCAGTCATGGAATAGTTGTTGATTAGGCAACTACCACCGACCACACCCTCCATGAAAATGTTCCCCGGTGCACCGCTGTGTAAATGAAGACCATTGTAATGGTAGGTAAACCAGGTGTACAGTAGATATTCGGCATAAAATCGGTTGAACGGTTTTCCTTCCCTGACGGTGAATCCTGAAAGCTTCAGCTCTGTCAGCATATAAGATACAAAAGCAGGACCAAAGCGAGGCTATGTCCAAAGGCCATCTTGAGGGCTGGATATATGCAGCCATGCCTAAGGTCGTTTCCAGAGCACGGAAAGAGAACCTCGGACAACCATGCTGTTAAGAATGAAGCAAGCCAACATTTCCTTTTCAAATCTAGATACTTGGCAAAAATATAAGGCTGAAAGTCCATATCTTCATGAAAGATAATTGTTGGACCCTTCTTAGGATCTTCGCACGGGATTACCCTCTTCCACTTAAAGAACCCACCTCCATTAGCGAAGAAAGGATCAGTGATTCTCTTCACTTGACTCATCCATTGAATGACTTTGCCTCGACTCCGGCTAGTTGTTTGAATAGAATCTTCAAGCGCAAACAAGAGATAATATGCAGCCCAGAATTCATCATCGATAGTGGCTAATTCTTCATCGGGCAAAATGGTCTCATCATAGATCTCACCGTAAGGTGGCAAACCAAAAATCTTCTTTATTTCCCAAGAGAGAATCCCAACTCCATGTTCGGAGTGAGGAAGGTACCAGTCGCTGGGCAAAACAACTCCAGAATGGCCCTGCAAACATTCTTGTTCTCACACGGGACTCTTTGTGTGGTAGCATTTACGGCATTAAAAATCCCAATTGCTTTCAAATCCTCTGCATAGTGATGTTTGATCGCAGTTACCCAGCCTGGCCAATCCCCGATGCAATTAAACCACTCGCGAGATTGATGCCTCTCACCGAGCCAAGCACTCCCGTCTCCCGAATGAATACCGAGCCCAACAGTCCTGAGCTGTGAAATCACAGTGCCTACTTCCAAATTCAGAGTGCAAGGTTCGAGGGTCTCTATTTCAAACCTTGGATGTTCTATGAAATAATATGGAGGTGGACGCATAAATTTCCCAGTCTTGAAATGGACGTGATGTCTTACTCATGAAAAAGGATCGTGCCTTGCCGGGATTGTTGGAGATAATGACATTATAGTTGGATGCCGTCGAATAGATTGCACAGTGGTTAATTCACGTACGACCCCTGCCAGATTTGTGTAACGGAACCGCATATGATCAGTAGGTTGCTTTGTAGTCTCCTTTGTGGTATCTCCAAATATATATCGTGGTTTTGGGAAAACCACCTTGTCGTTATTCTCCCAATTGGTATTATTTGCTAAGCACCAATACGAGTACCAATTTCTCGTTGATAAAGCTTTAGTTCTCTGGAGCCATAAGTTGACATCAGATGCTTCATTTGGATCTTTTGGATCAGACTCTTTTGCGATCTTACCTTTGGCACGACTTTTAGGTGCCCCAGCAGTTGCAGTTGCAGGTGCTTTACCCTTTCTATCTGCAAAGCAAATCAAAAGAAAGAAAAGATAGGTATCAGTAACAATGATATGGAAGTTCCCATAAAAAAAAATTTCGGCAGCATCTCCCCTTAGTATAAGGCCAAAAGGAGAAGGCAATACTCAGTTCTGAGATCAAGAATTAGCATCAAAGGCACACTTAAGTCTCAGAACCGAGGCTCCCGGTCCAAATAGGTGTTCGAGCACCTTAAGACATTTTCAGGAAGCAACAGATTTGTGTTCAAGCACGAAAATGACATTTATGTACAGCATATGAAGCCTAAACAAACTCAAGCATATATGAAAGAACAATATTTGAAAGTGCATGATATGTTTTCAGCAACATCGACAAAGCATAACATCCATTTCAAGGCTGAAGAATTTTCACATCCCTAATCTTAGCAAACGAGGCCCCGGGCGATGATTTGCTATGATGGGACCATTAGACATTCTTGTGAAGTCAACAAATGCTTTGATTAAACCTCAGTGAGCGAAGGTTTGGGTGGTGATCTGCTATGATGGGACCATTAGACATTCGTAGGGGATCTACAGTTACTTTGCAAAGCTAATCTTAACAATTTTCAACTGTCATCAATAATCGGAAGTGTTAGAAGAAGGCAGGGAAGAACGGATCGGCCTTAGAAGTCGTAGTAGAAAAAGACAATGTAAAATGTCTTATTCAAAACTACATTCGACCGTGTGATCGGTGGATCTTCAAGGTTACATTTAACCGTGTATTTGGTGATTCTTCATCCTTGGAAGTTGTAGTAGAAAAAGATAATGTAAAATTCAGAACTACATTCAACCGTGTATTCGGTGGTTCTGCATGTTTGGAAGTTGTAATAGAAAAAGACAATGTAAAATGTCTTATTCAAAACTACATTCGACCGTGTGATTAGTGGGTCTTCAAGGTTACATTCAACCATGTATTTGGTGGTTCTTCATGCTTGGAAGTTGTGATAGAAAAAGACAATGTAAAACAGTTTATTTAAGACTACATTCAATTTTGGGGTCGATCTGAGGATTTGCCCTATTTTCGTCAATCTCCTTCATTAGCCATTCATAGTCGAGGCAATCTATGCTTCTCATGCTTATGGAGACTTAAGGGGAGTAACCTTCTTATCAAAGGTAGAAGGACTGCACCTTGTGGTCATTCAATTATTTCTATCGATCCCTTGCCGGTTTTCATCGTCAACTACTCATATTCGAGGTGGTCTATGCTTCTCATGCTTATGGAGACTTAAGGGGAGTAACCTTCTCATCAAAAGCAAGAAGAATGCCCTTAATGGCTACCCGGTCTGAGGATTCAAGCTACAATTCTTACCAAGACTATGGTGGTCAAGCTTGTATGGATTCATGTTAGTGGCTGAGCAAACCACCACAATTCAATCCCCTATAAATTCCCACAGAGGCTATGGTGGTCCATTTTATGCTTAAAAAAAATGATGATGATGAAAAATGAAATAATGATTGACAGTGACTATTGGCTTTGACAGTGGATTTGCACAAGTCGTGTTCTTTCCATGAATTTGCAACTTCAACCCCTGTAAATCGCTATAAAATAGAACCCTCAAGAGGCAACAGGGAACATGAAACAAAAAAAAAAAAAACGAAGAAAGAGAAAGAGGAAAGGGAGAAGAGCACAAAATGGCCATTAAACCAGTAGTGACCGTAAGCATGGTTGGACAGTGCTTTAGTGGTATAAGAAACTCCATGTTCTGCTGCAAATTTGGAATCCATTATGGTGCATGACCATTATTAAAATCAGGCATTAGAGACAAAGATCCATAGTAAACACATATTAAGTGACCATGGCACTTCACAGCCACTGTTGATAGTGGGCACTATCCAGATATGGCAAGGCTTCATTATATTTTGTAAAGAGGGTAAAACTCAGAACATCATCTTACGTTGAAAGGAATTCATTGAATCAAAATTAGAATAAAAAAAAAAAACTGGTCTTGACTATGGGTTCCTTATGGCCTGTGCAATCGAACACAGTGGCTGCTGGGTTCGAAGCATCCCCCTTTAATGACAACTCCAGCTCGTGTCAGTAAACCTGAAGAAAGTTACAACATTTCTCTCTTATTCTCAGATGCATCAAGTTGCATATCAAAATTTGAACATTGGGTGTACCATGAACCAATGTCCAACTCTGTGAGCTACCCCAAACCACTGTTAAAAATATCGGCCGATACCAGTCCGTATCGGCCGATACGAACCGGTATCGGTCGATACCGGTCCGATAATTTGCAATTTATCGGTATCGGTATAATATCGCCAATTTCTCGCAATATATCGGCCGCTTTTCCAATTTATCGGCAGAACTGATATATCGGCCGATATTTTCAAAATATCAGCCGATAATATATATATATTGTTTAATCCTAATTTTTCCCTCTTTCTCCTCCTCTACTCATCCTCCTCTACCCAAAGTCGGCCCTCTTGCTGCTCCTCCTCCATTAGCCTCCAAGAGCATCACAAAATTATTTTTTTTGGTGGATTTGGCTTATAAAAGTAAAGGAAATACATTTATAAGGTAAGTATATTAAATTTCTTTTTTTTTTAAATATTTGTTAAGTAGGAGCTTAGATGTGATCCATGATAATGATTCCACTTGTTTTCTATTATAGATTTACATGTTGTGATTTATGAGTGTGGATCTATTATTTGGTTTTTTAAAATATTAAGATTTTAACATTTATTAAGATTTAGAGTCTTTTAATGTTAAGTATTATTTTTAATTTTATTAGTATGTAAAAACATGATTTTATGAAGCAAGTTTGATAGATTTAGTAGTAGAAGACATAGATCTACAAGATGTGGATATTTTATGTTTATTTATTTTCGGATTTTTAAATATTTTAATATTAAAATAAGATTTTTTGAGGATTTAATCACAAATTTGTTATTTTGTTGTATACTTCATATATGATATGAATATGGTAAGTTTTCATTTTTTTTTCAAAACATTATGTAAATACTAAATAATTTTATATTTTCAAATTTTATTTTCTTGTATGATAATGAAATAATAATTTAATATTTAAAACTAATATTTTGAGGATTTCACTATAATTTTTTTAAAGTAAGCATAATCTTTGTAAATTTCATGTAAGATTACTTTTTTTAATTGTTCTTTAATGTAATTAGTTTTATATTTTTTAATTTATTTTTGGATTTTTCTAATTTTAGATTAAACTATTATATATTTAGATTTTCATTATAAGTATGATTTCCTAATTTTATATAATCATTGTATACTTCACATATGCTATTTTTTTTTATAGTTGCCTCATCATTTATGTGAATATATAACATGTCAACAATTTTTATATTTCTAAATTTATTTTTGGATTGTTAGAACATGGAATTAGAAAAATTAAATAATTAATGTATCATTTAAAATGTACCCTTTTGAGATTCCAATTACTTTTATATGAATGTATTAATTTCTTTGTTTTTATTATATTCTGGATCTTAGTTTAAATGTTATAAATTGTGCCAATGTGTTCTTTTATTTTGAAGAAGCGAGATTAAAATGGTGCGTGACATTGATCCAGCATGGAACCATTATGAAGAAGCTGGAAGCAAACACAAGATTAAATGTAATTATTGCCAAAAAATCATAAATGGAGGGATAACTAGATTGAAGCAACACTTGGCTCATAGGCAAAGCCAAGTAGCAAAGTGTCCTCATGTACCACCTAATGTGAAAAAAGAAATGCAAGAGTTGTTGGATGCAGGAAAACAGAAAAAGGTTGTCAGAGAGAAAAGAAAAGAGGAGGAATTTGAAGCATGTAAGGAAGAAGTTTTGGGTCTCGGGAGGGAGATATTATTTCCTCCGATGATGATGAGGATCCAAATTTAAGCAGTGCTAGAAAAGAAAGTTTGAGGTCACTTCAGGAGGAAGAAGAAAGAAGAAGAATGCAGTATGAGGCAGCTATGAGAGGTGGTCAATATGATGAGGGTGGCTCATCTGGATCTAAGAGAGGGGGTTTGCGTCGAGCATTTAGTCAAAGACAACCCCGCTCAGCAGATATTGAGGATGATGATGAACCTCCTACACAGGCACCTCGTAGGCCAAGTGTAGTGGGTCCAATGGATCCATTTGCATATAGAAAACCAACAGCCAAGCAACCAAGCATTGTAAAAGCACTAAAGGGAAAATTTAATAAAGCAAGAGATAATTTGATAAGAGCTACTGGAAAGTTCTTTTTAGATGCAGCTATTCCACCACATAAGAAAAACTCTCCTTATTTTACCACTATGTTAGATGCAGCAGCGGAACATGATCCCGGTATAAAAGCACCCACCCCATATGAGATTGGTCATCTCTGTGTTAAAAAAGAATATGAGGAGTTACAGCTCTGGGTGGAAACTTTTAAGAGGATTTGGAAAGAAAAGGGCTGCACACTAATGTGTGATGGGTGGACGACCCTCACAAAACGTCATCTCTTGAATTTTCTAGTTTATTGCCCTTTGGGAACAGTTTTTATCAAATCAGTTGATGCAACTGATTATGTTCAAGATGCTAGATACATCAATAAGTTGTTTAATGAAGTGATTAATGATATTGGGGCAGATTGTGTAGTTCAAGTTGTCACCGATAACGCTGTAAACATGAAGAAAGCAGGACTAATGCTTATGCAGCAGAGGCCAAATATTTTTTGGTCACCATGTGCAGCACATTGCATAGATTTAATGCTTGAAGAAATTTCCAAAGGAAAAGTAATGAAACTAGTGATTGAAAAGATGAAGAAAATCACTAATTTTTTCTACCAGTCTTATAGACTTGTTTCGATGATGAAGAAATTTACAAACAATCATGAACTACTACGGCCTGGCATTACTCGATTTGCCACCCACTTCATAGCCATTGAGAGTATTTACAAGTATAGAGGAGGGCTTCTCCAACTCATCAAATCAGATGAATGGCTGAATTCTAAGTGGGGAAAGCGGCCAACTCCCCTATCAGAAGAAGTATGCAAGACCATTGAGTCCAATAAGATTTGGCCTCATGTTAAAAATTGCTTAAATGTTTTTGAGCCTCTAATAAAAGTTCTTCGATTGGTTGATGGTGATGATAAGCCAACTATGGGCTTTTTACATGAGGCCATGGAGAGAGCAAAGATGGCCATTAAAGCAAACTGTAGATATTATACTAAACATTGGCAAATCATCGATAGCCGTTGGGAGCGTCAATTGCATCATGACTTACACACTGCTGGTAAGTGGAGACTAATTTCTTATTGATTTTCATTATTATATTAAATTCTTTTTAATACATTACTCATGTAAATTTTTGCATTTAATAGGTTACTTTCTCAATCCACAATTTCGATATGAATCTTTAGATCGAAATATAACTGATGAAATTCGAGTGGCATGAAAAATGTTATTGAAAGACTAGCAAATGACGCTGATGAGGCTATTAGGGCAACAAACCAAGTAAGTAAATTAAAAAGTAAAGATCTTATATAATGTATATTGTTTTCTTCAATTTAATTTATATCATTATTCATTCAAAAGTCATAATAGTTGATATTGATAATTCTTTTGCATTTTTATTCTTTAATGCTATTAGATCGATGTATATAATGAAGGAATGAGAAGTTTTGGTACCACCATTGCTCGAAGAGCTGTCACACAAACATATCCTGGTAAGGATTGTATAATATAAATAGTAAATTATATTTTCATTATTTGAAAATTCAAAAATTAAATGTTTAATATTATTTTCTTTTATTTTCAGCTGAATGGTGGTTAAATTATGGAGAGAGTGCTCCAGCATTAAGGACGATGCAATTAAAGTTCTCAGTCAAACTACATCTTCGTCAAATTGCGAAAGAAATTGGAGCACCTTTGCTTTTATCCACACAAAAGTAAGGAATAAAATCACGATGGATAATTTGAACAAACTGGTCTACATTCACTATAACCTCAAGCTCCGCAGTCGAAATCGAAGAAGAAGAGCATTTGAGGATCAACAAGATTACTTCTGCCCAATTAATTTAGACTATATATTTTCAGCAGAAGATGATTTGTTAGGTGAGTGGCTAGAGGAGGCAGAAGAGCCATTATTAGATGGAGATCCAGAGCTAGCAGAACTGGTTGAGGACTTGACTGGGAAGCAACTTGAGCCAATGAAAGCCTCTGAAAGATTACAAGAGATTAATTTGACACAACAACAGAGGGGTACTACGGTTGATCCTACAGAAGCAAGAGGAAAGGAGGTGGGTGAGGAGAGTGAGTCAAGTATCTCTTCATCTTCCTCATCAGCAGGAATTCCTCCTGATTCCCCTGGGACTGGCGGTCACTATGGAGATAATGAGCCACCAATGTATGAGACAGTTGAGCATTTTCCTAGTGCTACAGACTTAGATCCCCATCGTGGTTATATAAGATATGTCTCACAAACTGAGACAGGGATTGGTAGTAGCATCGGTCAAGGAAGAGGGGAAGGTACTTCCGCAGGCAATGTTGGACAACAGCAGGCTATGTATGAACCGTATGGATACAATCCTCATTGGCCAACTCAACTGCCTTTAGCTTCACTGTTACAACCGTGGTATGAGTATGGACAAGGAATGATCCAACGTGAACCCCAACAAGCTATTTTTCGTCCTCATGAATTTTTTAATTTAAATTTGGGCCCCCAGTCATCTCAATCTACTGAGGATAGCTCATCATATTATGAAGGGATCTTCGTTCCTCAGCAACAATATCAATATGGCCAAGGGCATGGGAGTGCAATGCAAAAGTTTGGATCATATTATTATAACCCATACCAAAGAAGAAGAAATGATGATGATGATGATATCGAGCCTGGAAGACACTCCACTTGGAATTAGGGTATGTATTGATTCTCTCCAATTGCTTTATAATATATTTTACTGTCATTATGTTATATGCTATGTTAATATTCATGTTCTTGAATTTTACAACTTGCTTGTTAATTGAGTGATAAATTGATGGTTGATAAATGATGAATGATAATTGATGACTGATAAATAATGATTTATATATTATATAAGATACAGGTATAACTTACAAGTGTACAACACTACAAGTCTACAACCACTATATATAAATTGAAAATAAATTGTATTCTCTAAAATTTCATACTAATAGATAGTTCATATTTTATAAGTCATAATTATGGTTTTTATAAAAAAAAATCACAATTTCGGACAAGACAGCGATACAGGATACCATAAGTTAGGGGGACCAATATTTTGATTTATATGTGTTACTAATGAAAAAAAACATTGTTTTCTAGTATTTTCTAATATTTTGGATTTTTTGGATATTTTTTCAATTTTTTTTGGATTATAAAAAAATTCACACCGCAATGACCGCGACGGACCGCGAACCGCGACCGATACCGATACCGTATCGGTTTTTTGGACCGACCGATACCGCGACCGATACCGCGATTTTTATCCATGCCCCAAACACCTAGGATTCATCCTTCAACATTTGGAATTCATGGAATGCATACAAGCTCAAAAAAGAGGCGAGTTGTACCAAGTAGTAATGCTCATCAAACAAAAGAGTGGCTGTGAATGTGCTTGTATTAATAGAAAAGAAAGAAGAAAGAGGTCTCGGCAATGACCGTGGGTTCCCCATGGCGTGTACACTTGGATACAGAGGTTGTCTGGTTTTAAGCCTCCCCAAATGTTTGGTTTGAAGCATTCAAAACAATGATAATTCCAAGCATATCAGTTACCATGAAAGGAGATAAAATCATATAAATGGCCTGTGACAGGGAACACAACCAATAGTTGTGCCATGGTTGTATTTAGATAGTGCCCAGGCTAAGCCTGAACACAAATATCAGAAGGGAAGAAGGAACTGCAGCCCACTTCAGTTCAGTGTACATGAACGACTTGTGACATGGTTTATGACCGTGGGATAAGCCAAAACACTGGTAACGACTGGAGGTGCTCTGCCAGTATGGGATCAACCAAGCCAAGACAGCAATGGCTGTGACCAAGAATCCATTTGGGCAATCCCAAATCTTATAAAACAGCACTACAGTAGAAGACATGAAGCGAATTCAGCAAAATTTTTCAATTGGGCATTCCATCAAATAGGTGGTGACCGAGGGCTCCTGCAGATAATGCAGGTTGTAATTCAAACTTGAAACATGGGCTCCGGCGTAGTAGTAATAAAAACAAAGAGAGAAGAAGAAAAGAAAGAAGAAAGGAGAAAAGAGGAATAGATCCTAGACTCAATTCTACCTTGCCACTGGCTGTGACTGTGAGTGTGCTCACACGGTCAGTCACAAGTTAGCCGTGACCGTGGTGTTCGCCCGGACTGTGCTGCAGTTTGAAGATACTCATCGTGCAAAATCAGATTGTGTTATGCATAAATATATATATATATATATATATATATATATAAGAGAAGAAGGAAGAAATCCCGGGCAAAAACTCAAGTCATCTATTCGGCCATGACAGAGTTTAAAGAAGCTGAGATGTAGAAACTTACTAGCCATAGCTATTAGTTGCAATTGATGAGTCCACAAGATGGAAGACCGAAGAAGAAAGCCTCGAATTCTTGGAATCTCGGTCTGTCTCCTTTTCTCAATCGGTTCAACTTGAAGTCCCGGTCTCTCTTCCTCTCCCAGTCAGTGCTGATTCCCCTCTCCCAGTCGGTGCTGTCTCTCCTTCTCCCAATCAGTTCTGTCTCTCCTTCTCCCACTCAGTTCGGCCTCTTCCTTCCCCAGTCAGTTCGGTCTCTCTCTCTCTCTCTCTCTCTCTCTCTCTCTCAGTCAATTTGGTCTCTCTCAGTTGGTGGGTTTGAACAGCAAAGTGAGAAAAGAAAGAAGGCAGAGACGTTGGGTTTTAAAAGCCCACGGTCTCCCCCCTGTTGGTCTCTTTGCTCACGGTCTTGGTCCCTTGCCCACGGTCATGACACACCTGAAAATCGAGACCCACTGCTTGAAAGGCCAAGTTGTGCATCTTCAATACCCAAATTAGCTCTCTTTCATTCCCATGGTCATTGCAAACTTGAACTAGTGGAGCCCATTGCCTAATCCCCTCAAGCTCAAGTCATTGACGCGTCACCCTCTTTCCTACAAATACAATTTAGTTAAAATCAGTGGAGTCTAAGCCTTGATCAAGTTTAGATGAATTCGACCTTCTTCATCTATAGTCTCGGTGATTTTAAGCAATGGAATCTATAACATGATGACCCATCCTTTCATCTTTAATTATTCGAAATTCCCATGGTGGGTCCACTTGGAGTAATTTACAAAAGAAATGATCATATTTTTAGGGTATTTTGAGGGAAATTATACAAAAAGAAAGGGTGCGGGGTTTCTTTCCAAATCAACTTTGGGTCAAAACTTGATTTTAAACCAATATCCCAAATTATTTTGAATCAAAACTCATAAAAGCCAATCTCTTTCAAAATTACATCTCATTTTGTCAAAATTGCATCTCATTTTAAATCATGTCAAGCCAAGTCAAAAACCCAAAATTTTGATTTTGAAAACAAACCAAAAATCCATGACCATTCCAAACCTAAATCCATTTTATATTCAAACTTTGATTTTTCTTAAAACCTTAGGGGTTCTTCTGTGTGTATTTCCCACATCTCCACAGAAAAGCCACTCTAGATATATGTGATAAATAGGTCAAAAGAAAATCAAATTCATTTCCAAAAATCCAAATAAAATTCATAAGCTTCTGGATTTTCTAAATACCCTGGAAAACCTTTTGTGAGTGTTCCTCACAGTCCCCACAGAGCCCCACTTTGGATATCTATGAACTTGGGTAAAGAAATTCGGAATTCATATGTTTTTGCCAAATTTCGTCATCAAGCCCTTCAAGGTTTTTCATCAAAATTTTCAAAATCCCAAGTTTGGACTTACAACATATCTTGACATACTGCGTTTTCATTGAACCATTCATCATTCCCACAGATTGGCTATTTCGAGGCACCATGATTATTATAATATAATCATTGCACCTCGAGGGGGCACTTGTTGACCCATAAAAAAAATTTTTTGCAAATAAGGCAGCAAAGACATTACAAACTTTGGATTATAAATTCCCAAAGTTTTCAAAACATTTGGACCTCATCTCAGTTCAAGTCGGGCTTTGGAGACTCTTTGCCAGCTCCTTGGGAATCACTGCGGGACCTGGCACTTCCACATGTTGAAGCAAGCTTCTAGTCAATGAAAAGCTTTCAAGTACATTTAAAAGACTACTCCTCAAGGATTCAGAGCATTTTGACATCATTTGGATCCAAACTTGGTCCAGATGATCCTATACTATAGTATGTGGGCCCCTGTGTAGAGTGACATCCCATGAAGATCAAATTAACTGAAACTCTCAGGGGAAGTTCAAATGATGCCCAAGACAGGTTCTACAAAATTTCGAGTTCAACAAACATCAGCGAACCCAAAAGCTACAAGCATATCAACTTGGGGTCAGTTCCCCTTCAAGCCATCGGGTCACTGACCAAAGTCCTGCTTCCCGATGTTCAAAATTAATGAAATTTAGATGCAAAGCTTCAGTCATACTCAGAAGATACTCTACAAATTTTCAAGTCGAAAGGACTCCGTTTGGTCTGAATTTCATTACATGTCAGCTTAGAGGACCGTAATCCCGAGTTATGGGGGTCACCGGCTAAGATCTTACTTCCAGAAGGCCAAAGCTGATAAAATTTGGAACAAATGCTCAAAGAACGCCCCATGTTACTCTCCTAAAGTTTCAAGTCAATTGGATGCTGTTCGGGTAGAAACAAGTTGACTACCCACTGTGTGGGATGAATAGTGACTTAACACATGCAATGAATAGGCCACTGTTCGAAACCCTACTTCCTCTAATCCAAACTGCATGAAATTTTGATGAACATTCCAAGATATCCCTGATGTCAGTTCCTCCAAGTTTCGGACTGAACCGAAGTCTTTTGGGCCTCAAACAACTGGAACAAGGGCCCACTTTCATTAAAAATTAACCGGATGGTTGACTAATTCCAGAAAATCAAAACGGACTGAAACTTCTATGACACACTCAAAATAGTGTCAAGAAGCATCCTCCAAGTTTTGTGAAGATTGGACATCGTTCGGACCCCAAACAGGCAAAAACAAGTTACAAATGCAAAAGCGCAAAATTGGGCCTTGTCCGTGACCGTGGCCTGTTCATCAAGGGAGTTGACCAACTTCAGATGGTCAAAACAAGCTGAAACTTTTATGACACACTCAAAATAGTGTCAAGAAGCATCCCTCCAAGTTTCGTGAAGATTGGACATCGTTTGGACTCCAAACAGGTGAAAACAAGTCACAAATGCAAAAGCCCAAAATTGGGCCTTGTCCTTGACCGTGGCCTGTTCATTAAGGGAGTTGACCAACTTCAGATGGTCAAAACGGGCTGAAAATTTTATGACATGGTCAAAATAATGTTAAAAAGCATCCCTCCAAGTTTCGTGGCGATTGGACTTCGTTTGGGCCCCAAACAGGTGAAAACGGGCCACAACTGCAAAAACCCGAAATTGGGCCTTGTCCGTGACCTCGGCTGCGGTCACGGACCCCCAAAGGACACTTCTGCTGTTTGGGGCGGTTTTTCTCCACTCCTTTTCGAAATCCAACTTCCCATAACTCTCCTCAACTCCCAAGAACCACCAAAAAACCACCTGGGGCCTCTATAAAAAGAAGAGTGTTTGAAGGAAGCAAGGAGGACACACAGAAGAGAGGAAAAGAGAGAATTGAACGAACGCAAGAGTATTGAAGCAAGAAAAGCAACATCCCATGACCATTCCCTTCCTTCTTTAGTCACCAAGGTGAGTAAAAAGGTTCAGAGAGGAAGAGGAGAAGGGTAGAGTAACTACGGAACGAACTATGTTCATGCAATAACGACGATTCGAGGGATGACGTTGTCATCTTTGTTTTTCTCATTCGGGGGGGATTTCTTAATCATCACAGAGGTTGTGAACAAGCCCTTTTGGGTATCATTTTGTTCCTTGAAAACTATAGGTTCAGAATGACACAACTTTGGCTTCCTGTGATACCCTCTTCCGACTTGAACAAAAGGCAGTCCGTAAACATGAATGGTGAATTACAAAGTTTTCAATCGATTCCATAGTCAAATTCGATCTTCTCAATGGTCATTCAATACCCCAAGATGTCGAAAAGGGAGTTTTGACACTTAAAAATGTTTGGAAGAAGAACCAGCGCGAGCAGTAGGAAAAACGGAGGCAAACAGTGACCTCACGGTCACTGGGAAGTGCCAGTGACCATGACTCATGGTCACTGGCCTGTGGCAGTGACCGTGGATCATGGTCACCCCCTTTTCTCCTTCTTTTTTTTTCGCATTTTCATATTCTGTGTACATTTTCTTATAATTTCCAAATTGAAATCACATCTAAGACTTGAGGGAGGGGTTGCAAACTTTGTAAACTTGTGTAAACAACCTGCATCCCTGTGGTAAGGGTATTAGAATCCATGTAAACAAAGGGAAATTAATGATGAACTGTAATTATTCTCCATTCTTCTTAATGCTTGAAGTGCGTAAATGTTGGACATCGAATCCATTACACATTTCCATGTCATTTTTAAGCGCAATCACTATGGTTACTCCAATAGTTTGGGTATTCACTAGCACATGGATGAGACTTATGTTATTTACAAAAGAGGTCATAGTAGTCCCATATAAGTGACTTAGGTCTCAAATGAAATGGGTCCACTAATGTATAATAGTAATCATGATTAATGCACATGACATGATTAATGAGATGATGAGATAATGCAAAGTTAATCTAGCTACGTTATTAAATGGTCCTTAAACTACCTAATTAAGAGTAAGTTTCCCCCAATGTACCCATCCATTCTGTAATTAAGATTAAAATATAGTTAATTAGCAATAAGCATGAAAGATTAGCAACTTGTAGCACTGAGGTCTCATAAAATTTGAAATGACCTTTAATAAAATATCCTTTCTTATTGTCACTTGTAGCACTAAGGTCTCATGTAATATGAAATGCAATTATTAATATATGAAGTAAAGATATACGGTGCATATCGGGTTGATGCACCCAAAAACTCAAACCATCTTCGAACCCGACTAAAGTTAATGTATAGAAAACCATACCCAACCCGAACACTATGAAGCCCACCGTTGATAGGAGTGAGTTAGGCCGGATCTCAATTTAAACTTGACCCATTACCATCTCTGTTGTCCTATTGTCACTCTTGGTGCCATTTCGACATGAGAGAAGAATTTGAGTTAGCTCACCACCACTGATTGTCTCACATCGCTTTCTATGCTTTTTGGACCCACAACCACAACTATCTCAATCCGCATGGCAAATCTTCACTAGCTGTCTTCTCTGCTTGACTCTCCGTTCAATGCCCCGGGAAGACTTGACTTGTTTTAACAGGTTGGGTGAAGGGGTTTCATGATAGCGTTAGATCGTGATATTATGTGGCTTGGTCTCAGATAGATCGTATTTGTCGGAATATGCCAAAACTCAGTGAGTAGAAGGTATGGAGTGCTGAAAAGATTTGATCTCTTCAATTTTTATTCATTATCTTTCTGAGTTTTTCTTGTAGAAATTTAGACAAGTTCAGTTTTTTGCAACCAGAAATTCTAGAAAGTTCAGTTTTTGGATGGATGGAAAGTGATATCTACTTTTGGTTTTTAATGATTTTGGATTTTGAAAATGGTTTTTGAAGAATTGAGTTTCTCTGACACTCTTGAGTAGAGTTTGTAGCTTTTGGGGTTTTCATAAATTGGATTTTGAAAGAGTGGGATTTCTTGTGAAGGTAATGGGGGGAAAAGGAACTGGGCATTTGAGGGTGAGGGCCTTAGACATTTTGAATCTTAAAGTTTGGGCTTTTTTTTTTTTTTTTTTTTTTGCTAATGAAGGGTGTCCTGGACCTTTGGGTTGGACTAATTCCTTCGGGTGAGGGGGAGCAAGGTAGATCCCTTGTAGCCCTAGTGTGGTACGGTACTTCAAACCTACAACCTTCTTGAGCAAACTGGGGTTCTACGCCAATTGAGCTGCCCCTTGGGGTTAAAGTTTGGGTAGTTCAGATTGTTGAAATTTGAAAATGTAGAGGTTCTTTAAGAATTTTGAATCTTGAATCATTGAGCTCTGAAAGTTGGGCAATAAGATTTGTGGCTTGGAATTCTGTTTTATTAAATTTATGCATTATGGTTTTTGGGCTTCTCAAAATTTTATGCTTTTCTGATAATTTAGGGTCTTGAGGAGTCTTTTTTTTCTTTTAAAGCAACGATTTGAATCTTTTTGGTTTTGTTAAACAAGCATGTGGGCCTGTTTGGAACTTAGGTTTTGAAGAATTTTGATTGTAGAAAATTATAAAGATGATCTTGGTGAGACTAGTTCTTTCATTTTTCGTTGTTACTTTCAGGATTATGATGATCCATGCATTACCTCATCAGACAATTACTTGATAGCATGCGGTTCTGCACAAAACGTCACCATTGAAGGCCAGAGTTTCATTCCTGATTCGCACCAATCTTCTTTTATATTGAAAAGTGAAGGAGAAAGTATCATTGCTAGCTCGAATTCCACTGCTCCTTCAATCTATCGATCTCTTCGGGTTTTCACCCAACCATCTTCCAAATTCAGCATCCAACAGCAAGGTCGGCATTGGATTCGCCTGTATTTCCATCCACTTCCCTAATAAGAGTATTGATATGGATAAGAAAAGACAACAAAGTTTGACCTAGACTCAATCATGTGGGTCTCACATGACAGCCACATGACAGCCAAAATCTTCTAGAGATTGAGCTTAAAATCCTCTAATGATTCTATGACATCTTGGAATGACTGAAATCTTGGATTAATTGATTTCATTGAAATTGTAATTTCAAGGGGAGGTATCACTGTATTAGTTTACTTTGATTGGCTTGATACTACTACTGTTTCATCCAAATCTCAAGTTCTTGATCGTATCCATTTACAGAAACTATTGACGTCTCCCCAGAATACATTTCATTGCCAATGTCGGATGCTATAGCTCCAATCATTGATAATGTTACCATTTCTAATGAACTTGATGAAATTGATAGTAATCATCATGCCACATTTGAAGATAATGTTGACACCTCCACTTCTATAAATATTGGTGCCACATCTGCACCTACAGCAGTTCCATCTCCTTCGATATCACTTGAAACCATAACATGAACAGATGTTATTACAGCTCCATCATCCTCGCCTGTACCTATTTATCATTCTAGTACTAGGTCTAGGGATGATACTCTCAAGCCACGTGTACTACCATCTCTAACAATCTCACAAATAGATAACATTCCTTTTGAGCCTAAATCTACAAAGTCCGCTTTACGGCATTCTGGATGGAACCAAGCCATGCAAGAGGAGATAACTGCAATACAACAGAACTGTAACTTGAGAGCTTGTCCCACGACAACCAAGTATGAATGTAGTGGGTTGTAGGTGGGTCTACAAGGCCAAGTTAAAAGCGGATGGGTCACTTGAACGCCTTAAAGCTAGGTTGGTGGCCAAAGGATTCAACCAATTAGCAGCTATTGATTTTTTTGAAACCTTCAGTCCTGTCATAAAACCTGCTCTATTCATATTATCCTTACTATTGCCATAACAAAAAATAGGTCTCTAAACAATTGGATGTTAAAAATGCATTTTTGCATGGTGTCTTGAAAGAACCTGTCTACATGGAGCAACCCCCAGGTTTTGTTGATCTGACTTTTCCCACTCATATCTGCCAACTAAAAACGGCTTTCTATGGCTTCAAACAGGCCCCACGAGCATGGCTCAATCGGTTTAGTAGCTACCTACTTCTTTTGAGATTTTTTTCGTAGTAGAACAGATTCCTCATTATTTGTTCAGAGCTCTACTCATGGCACCATATATCTACTCTTATATGTTGATGACATTATTATCATGGGTGATGAGAGTGATCATCTAGACTGGATTATTTCACAACTTAGTCATCAGTTTGCGATGAAAGATTTAGGAAGGTTGCATTACTTTCTCGGAATTGAAGTGCAATATTTTAGTGGAGGTAAGATACTCTCACAATCCAAGTATGCTCTTGATCTTCTTAATCGTGCCCATATGAGTAGTTCAAATTTCAAAGGCAATCTTTACACCTATGGCAACAAACAACTTTACATCTTATATTTTAACTCCATTTCTTGATCCTGAGTTATTTCAAAATATTGTAGGACGGTTACAATATCTTACAATGATTAGGCCTAATATTTCATTCACTATAAACTCAGTATGTCAACATATGCAGTCTCCTACAATAGGACACTTTCAAGCGCTAAAATGCATTCTTTGTTATCTTAATGGCACAATAGATGTGGGGTTCCGCATATTGTCCCAATCAACTATTGATCTATATGGGTTCTTGGATGCAGATTGGGCAGGTTGCCCTAATACTCAATGGTCTACCGTAGGATATTATACCTTCCTTGGAGGAAATTTAATATCCTCGTGTGCCAAGAAGCAACCTCCCGTTTCTCGATCATGTGCTGAAGCCGAATACAGATCTATAGCCTACACAACTGCAGAGCTAACTTGGTTGTCATTTATCCTTCGTGATGTTGGTGTCCCACTTTTGTAACCTCCAACACTTTTTGTGACAATTTTAGTGATTTATATATGACAGTAAATCTTGTTTTTCATGCCCATACTAAACACATTGAGTTGGACTATCATTTTGTCTATGAGAAAGTGGCAATCGATCAGTTAGTCACAAAGTTTGTCTCATCTTCTAATCAGTTTGTAGAAATCTTCACTAAGCCTCTTGCTCGTGATGCTTTTCAGCACCTGTGTGTCAACCTTGGCCTCATAAATTGGGCTCATTCGAGGGGGAGTAATGAGAGTATTGATATGGATAAGAAAAGACAATAAAGTTTGACCCAGACTCAATCATGTGGGTCTCACATGACAACCACATGATAGCGAAAATCTTCTAGAGATTGAGCTTAAAATCCTCTAATGATTCTATGACATCTTGGAATAATTGAACTACAACAAATTGCATCTTTGCCAACACTTTTTACCAACACAACCCAAAATGCGTTGGTCAAGGGCATCTTTTGCCAATGCAAATGAGGATGTGTCGGGAACAGTTAAAAGGAAGAATACTTTTACCAACACATTATTATTTGTGTTGCTAAAAGTACCCTTTTGCCAACGTAATAAAATATATGTTGGTAAAGATTACTGTTTACCAACACAAATGAGAATGTGCTGGAAAAAGTCACAAGGGGAGAGTACTTTTGCCAATGAAGTAGTATTTGCGTTGGTGAACATACCTTTTTGCCAACGTGATAAAATATACGTAGCTAAAGGTGACCTTTTACCAACACAAATGAGAATGTGTTGGAAAAAGTCAAAACGGGCAATTACTTTTCCAACACATTATTATTTACGCTGGTGAAAGTATTATTTTGCCAACATAATAAAATATGCATTGGTAAAGGTTATCTTTTACCAACGTATCAAATAATATGTTGGAAAAGGTCCCCGAAACATTAATTTTGCCAACGAAGTAACGTGCATTGGTAAATGGATACTTTTTCCAACGAATAAAAGAATGAGTTGGTAGAAGGTGGAGATAATATATAGCTTTGCCAACGCATATTTGGAATGCATTGGCAAAGGTCCAAAAAATGGTTTGAGAAATTTGCCCCCAAAAATTAAAAAGCCCCAATATAAACAAAAAGTGGTCATTTTTAAATCCTAAACTTATTATCCTTTCTTACGTCAATCAAGCTCTCTTTTCCTGGCAAAGAGACGTCACCTACAAGTTTCTATTCTTTCTCTCCACTTTCTCACTAGGGATGAAGGAAGGTAGAAGTTTGAAGAAAAGTCTCTTTTGTCCATGTACTTAGTCTTGTATTTTCTATTATATAGGAGCTGGAAGTCTAGCTGCAGCATATCATGCATTTATTATGTAAATAGATGTGAATTCCTAGCCTTTTTTTAAGATAGGATATGGAAGAAATCAAGGAAAAAAAAATGATCTTTTCACTGATCATTTCAATTTCGAATGGTGTGGATGCAAGCATTCTTATTTGTTTGGGCCTTTTGGGTGTTCATGTTGAACTGAGAACATGATTAGATCTTGGCCTTTCATCAGAAAAGGCCATTATAAATGGGTTCTGGCCCAAGAATTAAGGGTCATCATGCCTTTTCAAGCCCAGGGATATAAACGCATGTAATGCGTGGATCGAAATGAGACATTGTTATCCATATCAATGTCACAAATATTGGCAAATTTGGAAAATATTATGATATTGTTAAAAGAAAATGTTCATCTATAGATGATCTTTCAATAGTTTAAAAATATTGCAAATATTGATAATGTAACAGGAAAAATACAATGAAAATCATTCTAAATTTTTAATAAATTAGTAAAAGATATATTATAAAAACTTTTTTAAAGTGACTTATATCTATTTCCTAAATTTCATGTATACAGTCTAAGTTTTTTTCCTTAGATACTTTTTCAAGTAACTTATAGAAAAAACCCATTAAAACTAAACCTTTGTGAAGTGGTGCATTAAATCAATGAGGATTTTCATAAAAAAAATTAAACATTAAATTAAGGAAAGAAATAATTAAGGATTTCTCATCTTTTCACTGATCATTTCAATTTCAAATGGTGTAGATGCAAGCACTCATATTTATTTGGGCCTTTTGGGTGTTCATGTTGAATTGAGAATATGATTAGATGTTGGCCTTTCATAAAAAAAAGGCCCATTATGAATGGGTTCTGGCCAAGAAATTAATGGTCATCATCGCCTTTTCAGGCCCCGGGACATAAACGAGTGCGATGCATGGATAGAAATGGGACATTGTTATCCATATCAGTGTCATAAATATTGACAAATTTGGGAAAATATTATGATATTGTTAAAAGAATATGTTAATCTACTAATAATCTTTGAATATTTTTAAAATATTGCAAATATTGAAAATGTAACAAGAAAAATGCAATGAAAATCATACTAAGTTGTTAATAAATTAGTAAAACATATATTATAAAAACTTAAAACATATATTATAAAAACCTTTTTAAAGTGA
This sequence comes from Sextonia rubra, assembly GCA_037013555.1. Classification (NCBI taxonomy): domain Eukaryota; kingdom Viridiplantae; phylum Streptophyta; class Magnoliopsida; order Laurales; family Lauraceae; genus Sextonia; species Sextonia rubra. Next base: position 4,622,455 of record JASUAD010000028.1, on the reverse strand, counting down.
CTTATATATTTTTCCAAAATTTCATGTATACGGTATAAGTTATTTTCCTTAAATTTTTTTTTCCAGTAACTTACAGAAAAAACCAATTAAAACTAAACCTTTGTGAAGTGGTCCATTAAATCAATGGTGATTTTCATTAAAAAAATCAAACATTAAATCAAGGAAAGAAATAATTAAGGATTTCTCGTCTTTTCACCAATCATTTCAATTTCAAATGGTGTGGCTGCAGGCACTCTTATTTGTTTGAACCTTTTGGGTGTTCATGTTGAACTGGGTGATTAGGTCTTGGCCTTTCATCCAAAAAGGCCCATTATGAATGGGTTCAGGCCCAGGACCTAAGGGTCATCATCGCCTTTTCAGGCTCAGGGACATAAACGGGTGCAATGCATGGATTGAAATGGGACATTGTTTTCCACATCAGTGTTACAAATATTGGCAATTTTGAAAAAATATTACGAGATTGTTAAAAGAAAATGTTAATCTATTGATGATATTTCAATATTTTCAAAATATTGCAAATATAAAAAATGTAAAAGGAAAAATATAATGAAAATCATTCTAAATTTTTAATAAATTAGTAAAAAATATATTATAAAAACCTTTTTAAAGTGACTTATAGCTATTTCCAAAATTTAATGTATACAATAAAAGTTAGTTTCCTTAAATTTTTTTCCAATGACTTATAGGAAAAACCCATTAAAACTAAACTTTTGTAAAGTTATCCATTAAATCAATAAGGATTTTTCATAAAAAAAAATCAAACAATAAATTAAGGAAAGAACTAATTAAGGATTTTCTTTCCAATAAAAGATTAAATTCTCATGAAAAAGGCCCAAGAATTTCTCTGCTCACACCTCTATCTTCCGGTCTTCCACATGAACATTTCATCTACACAGTTTTTTTTTTCTCCTCTCTCAACATCTCCCATAAGAAACAGCTGATAAAAACATCTCCTTCTTGCTCCCTTTGCTGCAAACTCTTTGGTCATTGGTGAAGGGTCCTCAGCGAAAATAAGACCGTTCGATTAGCAGGTATGCTTTTGTTTTTTTTTTTTTTTTAAAGTTTCTATTCATTCTCTATTCATCCGTCAGAACCATTCTGTGAAGATGAAATCAAATGTAGCCCAAAGGTCTTGATATGTAAGGATGGACCAAATCAGTGTGGTGTGGTCACCCAACAGTATCCTGCCAAATTTGAGGATGAGATTTGGCATCAGGTGCTCCTTTTGGGTTCACAACTTCTGTCGACCTGATGCAATCATTTTCATCTTCCAGTTTGTAGAAACCAGACCAAAACTTTTTTTTTTATGATAACAAAAATAGACCAGATCACCTGATTAAAAGAAAAAAAGAGGAAAATAAAACACTAAAAGATGCAGAGAGAAAGGAAGGAAGGAGGTGAAAAGGTACCTAATTAGCCATCTAGCCTTGCCGCCGTCGGAGCAATCTAGCCTCGTCTGCTCTTGTTTTCAAGCTCCCCCTCCTCTTCCTTTTCTTCCTCCTCTTCTCCTTCCCTTTCCCATTTCTCTTTCCCGTTTTTCTTCCCTGTTATGCAGCGTCTCTGTTTCTGAGATGATGGTGTAAAAGGCGATGGGCACATGCCTTTTTTAATGGCTGCTTTTGTATTTTTTTAATGTTTAATAGTCAATACATGCATGTTTGTAACTTTATAACCATGCCACTTCGTGGTCCCCACTATTAGGTCCACTTACATAAGATCCAAGCCGTTCAAAGTGATTTCCCCTCTCTCTATTATGCCCTAGTAAAATTTCACTCTAACTGGTAATTGACATATTATCAAATTAACCAAATAATCAATTTAAAAAAAATAAATTTAATAACAACACGTCCCTTATTATAGTGAAAATTAGATGAGGTTAAAAATCAATGCTTGGCCCGGCATCATCGATCACATTAAAATATATTATTTATTTTTATTTCTCTGATTTTAATGTTGTGTTTTAGCCTTTAGGTTCATTTAATATCCCAATGAGTTTAACTTTTACTAGCATAAATTATCCTTGGGGTTAAACAAGTGGGTCGACGATCTTTAGTGGGTTAGATTTCATAAATGAGCCCCACTAATGAATTATAGTAGTAGCCTCACCGAGTTAATTATATGTGAACAATAATAAATTTCTTTTGTTCAATTGAAAGATATTAATTTTAATTGCTGAAATCAAATATAAATCTAAAAATGAAAGAGGCTGATTTTTTTTGCTATTTTTAATATTGTGAATTCTATTAAGAAATATATAAAATATAAACTATTGTTGTCCCATATATAAGCTTCCTAACCAGCCCACCTATGGCTATAGGAGATAAATTTTCTAGTATTATTAGCAGATCCTAGCTTGAAATTAACAAATTAAAAGAAAAGAATGAAGCAACTCAGGAGAAGATTAAAAAAAAACATTATAAGCTTTGTGAAAATTACCACTCAAGAAAGTTAAAATCATAAAAGTATGTTTAAATGCTCAAGAAAATGTTTAATAGTCTGAATATATTGGCACCATGAGTGGTTATCCCTTACTCTTCTAAACATTATAAGGTATGATAAAAGTTTTCTTCCCGTCTTTTTGTTCAAAATCATTCTCTGCCAATTAATGCCTTTATTTTTTTCCCTCTTTCCTTGTGTTTCTTGTTTTTTTTTAAGCAGTGGCTTAGGTTATTGGTTGGGAAGATGATCCACAATGTCCAATCCAATGCAAATCCTAATTTGGATATACTGAAAGTACTAAAAATTATTATAGTATTATCTATACCCTCACTAAGGACCCAGTTGAGGTATCTTGAGTCACATTCAAGTAAAAGTTGTTTTTGTTCTTTAACATAAATAACTGAGCAGTAAAACAGAGTAGATGTTAATTGATTTTTGGTAAAGTTGGTTGCTTGGAAATGATAAAATCAGTTCAAGTTTCGGTCCGTGGTTTATTCATATAGACATATTAATTCCTATGTGAATAAGCAACTCACATCATTGTCAATTTGAGATGATGTATTCTAATGTAAAAAAGAAAACTCTAAATAACCTAATAATACTATCCTTTTTAATTCTGGTGGAGCTTAGAAATTGAACTTTGGTTATCATTAAAAAAATGAGTCCGGATTTCTTTGAGGCAACACTAAAAAATTTTAAGCTTTTAGACTTATCCATTGTTAGGTTAGTTTTAACCTATCACTGTTCAATTGAAAATTTTTAGTTTTAAGTGCTAAAATCAAATATAAATCTAAAAATGAAAGAGGTTGATTTTTTTTGCCTATTTTTAATATTGTGAATTCTATTACTCCAATTATCTAATAATGAACTTGCATGTGATAAGATATGGATAGGAGTTGGATATTTCTTAGAGATAAATTTAGTAAGCAGCATATGGATGGAGTGGATTCGTTTATTGAATTTGCAAAAACACATTTGGCCGGGGTTGGAGAGATTAAGTGCCCGTGTGCAAACTATTGCAACCATTTTACACACCCGTATGATACTGTGAAACGTCATCTGCTCAGATATGGGATGAGGGAATCTTACACTGTTTAGTTAGATCATGGGGAGATTCCACAACCTGATGAGTCGGGTGAGATCGTGGATGAATTCGATGAGGACCATCATGATTTTGATGAATTGATGGAGGACCATTATAGGGGGACTTACATAGAGGATGATACTCTAGAGCTAGAGAATGTACAGAACTTTGAGAAAATATTGGAGGCCTTTCAGCAAGGCTTGTACTATACTCTACTATCATTCGTCATTCAGATGCTACAGGTAAAGGTAGAATACGGGTGGAGCAATAATCCTTTTAACAAGATGTTCGAGACATTCAAGAAGTTCTTACCAAAGGAAACTATATTTCCCGGATCAATGTATGAGTGCAAGAAGTTACTTCGTGACTTAGGGTTGGGGTATGAACTTATCGATGCATGTAAAAACGATTGCGCACTATTCTGGAAGGAGACTACTAAATTGAAAAGATGCCCTGTATGTGAGGAGTCTAGGTACAAGGTTAATGATGGCGAGGGTAAGAAGATTCCTTACAAGATACTGCGTTGGTTCCCATTAGCACTGAGGTTGCGAAGATTGTACATGTCCAAGATTACAGCGAATGACATGAGATGGCATTGTGGTAAGCGTCTCGATGAAGGGTTAATGAGTCATCCAACCGATTGTAAGGAGTGGAGGGACTTTGATCGGCATTATCCTAAGTTTGCTCAAGAGATCCGGAATGTAAGATTAGGGTTGGCCACTGATGGGTTCAACCCTTTTGGAAACTTGAACACTTCTTACAGCATGTGGCCGGTGATACTTACGTCCTATAATCTGCCACCTTGGAAAGCAATAAAGGACCCACTTTTCATGTTGTCTTTACTTATTCCAGGGCCGAATCAACCGGGAAAGGACATTGATGTCTACCTAAGGCCATTGATTGACGAGTTGAAGGGTCTATGGGAGATGGGGGTTTTGACTTATGATGCTTCGACTGAAAAGACATTTCAGATGCATGCAGCTGTTATGTGGACTATAAATGACTTCCCTGCATTTGGTGACGTGTCTGGGTGGGGAACAAAATGTTACTATGCTTGTCCCATTTGTAACGATAATCCAATGTCCCGCAGGTTGATAGATAAGCTTGGGTGGGTGGGCCATCGAGCTTACTTGCCTGAGAACCATCCCTGGAGGAAGGACAAAAGGTTTGCGGACATTATGAGCTTCAAACAAGATCCTTGGAGTTACCGGTGGATAAAGTAGTAGCTCAGGTGGAGGAAGATCATTTGCGAGATGTTAAGTTTGGGAAGGCTCCTTCCAACAAGAAAAGACCCCGTGACCCTCAACAAATAGGTTGGAAAAAAAGAAGCATTTTTTGGGAGCTATCATATTGGAAGTCATTGAATCTTCGGCACAACCTCGATGTCATGCATAATGAGAAGAACATATGTGAAAACTGCTATGGAATTCTGATGGCCATAGATGGGAAGAATAAGGATACTTATAAGGCCCGTGATGATTTGGAAAATATGCACATAAGGCCAGAATTACACCTAAAAAGGAATGAAGATGGATCCATTGTGAAGCCTCCGGGAGTCTACACGTTGCACCCAAAATAGATATATGGCTTTTGTGAATTCTTGAAATCGATCTGTTACCCGGATGGTTATGCAACCAACATCTCGAGATGTGTCAGCTCAAAAAATGGCAAGTTATTAGGTTTGAAAAGTCATAACTGCCATGTCCTCCTTCAGTGTCTTTTTCCTATAGGCATGCGCGGTTTTGTGAACAAGGAGATATGGACGACACTATTTGAGTTGAGTAGCTTCTTTCAGGAGCTTTGATCAAAGACATTAAGGCTAAGTGATTTGGAAAAATTACAAGAAAGAATAGTAGCGTTGGTAAGAAATATATGGCTTTATATATACATAACAAATTGTTCTTACTTTAATATTTTTTATAAACTAATTCGAATTAAATTATTATCTTAACAGCATTGGTCCTAGCATCTTCTAAAATGCATGGACGGGGTGCGTTCCGGGGTTTGAGCGCTGATAAATTTAGAAAACAACTCGGTCATACCATTCCAGTTGAAATTGACTTTGACCAAAAGGAAATAGTGGGTTATTGGGCCCCTTCCTTGGCTAGTGCTCTTGGGGAACAAATTCGATCTTTTGCACCACTCCGAGATATTAAGTTCGCAAAACTTGATAGTGGATTAAGGGAGTCAATTATTCAGAGAGTTTCTGTACTTTTTATAACGTATATATTCCAAGCATGTTATTTATAATTTTAGCTAGGGTAATTTTGTTGTTTCCAATTGCGGCAAACCTTTGACTTTGGAGACTACACAAACAATGAGTTGGTCAGAATTATCATTGACAAAAGGTGCCAAAAATTATTGAAGTATTGGAAAAGCATCTTGTACAAGCGGTACCTTGCGCTTAAGGAGGAGGGAGTGGCTGACCTCAAGAGTATTAAAGACCCTCCTTGTAAACCAGATGACTGGGTGTTGATGATTGAAAATGTGTGGGAGAATAATGACAAGTGGAAGGTATATGGCCTAGGACTACTCTTCGTAATTTATATAAACATACACAAATTGTTAATCTTTTACTTCCAATTCTTATTTTATATACACATCCTATTAATTGATTATATTTCCCTTGCAGAAAAAGTCAGAAAATGGGAAGACAGCTCGAGCTACCCTGAAATTCAATCATACAAGCGGTTCTAGATCGTTTGCATCCCGAGCCGATATTGCTGTGAGTGCATGTTTAGAAATTCCTATAGTGGTTTTATAAAATTTAGTGTTTAATTAGTATAATTGGTTTATCAAATGAAACAATAGGCAAAAGAGAGTGGTGTACAACAGTCTATGCCTGATAGATTTGCTAACACCCACAAATGTCATAAAAAGGGAAGTGTGTGGATAAACGACATTGCTGAGCAACATTATGTACGTATATCTAACTCATTTGAAATGGACACCCAAAACTATATTGTTATATCTTTATTGGAGTTTAATATATTCAAAATTGACAGTCTACGATAGTGGAAAAGATTACCTCACAGTCGCAGTCAGATGTTCCAGATCCACAGATTGAGATGCAAGTTTCCCAAGAAGTGCTTGGAAAGAGGTCGGCCTACACATTGGGATATGGGATTCGCAACACCTGTTCATCTTTTACACAATCTCAAGCATCTAATACTGAGTTGATCGCTCTACGCCAGCAGGTTGCTAAATATCAGAGTCAAATGTCAGGAGTTCAAAACCTTTTGCTAATGGTGGCTGAAAAAACAGGGATAGATCCAACTAGCATGCCTATATTTAGTCCAGGGAGCAGTAGTGGTGATGCCACTTTGGCTGGAGGGCATGATGAGGCTTCTCTTGATTAGCATCTGTTTTGCAATAGACAGTGTCACTCTCCGAACCCGAGAATTGGAGATTTGTTATGGGTTCCGAGGAATGACACACGTACCCGTGACAATTCGTGCCATGACAGGATACGTACGAACTGTCACAAGGGTGATCCCACAGGTACGTGTGAGGAAGTTCCACAAAACACGTATTATCAATGTAAGTCATTTAAGCGGAAACCTGGAGATTTCACTTGTATATATATTATAAACATCCATAAAACATTCATCTCAATTCATTGATATAAAGACAGTCTGTTAATTAACCCGACTACATGCATCAATATGAAAGTCCAAAATGACACAATTAAGTCCAATGCCAAGATGACCCTAAGTCCAATCCCAAAATGATCCCTGTTGCACTCTGTTGAGGAGAATCACAAAAAGATGTCATCCTCGTTCCACTAGTTCACGTCCCGAGGTAACGCTGGGGTTCCCTCCGGATCGCACTGAATGCTGGATTGGCCTCAGGTTCCGTACCTGTAACACCATGGTAATTCTAGTTAACACGACAGTTAAGCAAAGATAAGGATATATGAGCTTAACACGATAGATCAATGGAATTAAAATGACATACTGATTAAAAGAGATCAATATCGAAATCTAGGCATTGATGCATATGAATTAGCATGAATAAGGAATCATAGATAAAAAATATATCATACCAACGTGGCAACCACATCCGCGATCTCCTCTCTAAAAGAGAGTAAACTGATCCTTGGGAAACCACTAGCGGCCGGCCCAGGACCGGCTAGCTGCCTGCGAGAGCGTCAACTCACTCTCCTGATACTACTGCAGTAGGCAACTAATAAACACTCCCATGGGGTCCCGTCGAACATCCTATGGGGAATAAGCCAAGTGGCGCCGACTTTGAGTATATTGGAAATAGTCTGATGTCCTTGTTTAACGTATACTGATCTATTTGTACTCAGACAATAATGCACTCAATCTTGTTGAAAATATCAATCAAAAAATCATAATTAAGTAGAATACTTTTCATCAATAAGCACACTGGTATGAACGAACCTGTTTGAGGTCAAGATTACTATCAATATGTATGCAATTAGATTGTGGGGTCATCAAGGATAGTTACTAGCCAATCCTACGCTAGATAATCCGAGTTTCCAATGTCATTCAATACGGTGTATTCATAAGACATTCGGTGTCCCGGTATTACCATTTTCGGTGTTACCTCATGTATATAAAGGACACTTCACCTTATGCCAACCCCCATGATGTGACATTGAAAACTAACTGGAGAATCAAGAAAAAAAGGGGTGACAGCTCAACACCCCTCTTTTCCGTGTCTATTCACCGTTGGGCTAGTTGAGCCAGTAAGGGATCCAATTTCTATGGTCTTATATGGTCTTAGGTTGAACCTACAGCCTGTAGTAGGTGTGGGTGGATACCTCGGTCTCGTGCTAGGGTTTAAGGGAGTAACCCACCATTAGGCTATCCCATAAACTATAAAAAGTCCATAGTCAAGCATAGAATTCATTTTAGAATACTTTTCTAACAGTTACATGTCAGGCTTACCTGACCAGTCGGATATGGGTTTGCCCGATCGGTTGCTCCCAGAAGGGAAATTCGACAGGTCGGGCTGGCTGACCGACCGGTCGGACTACCCGAGAGGCAATTCGACAGATCAAGCTTCAGGACCGACCGTTTGGCCCTGAAGCACCCTGTTACGAGAGGGTTTCTATTCCAAAGGGTTTTCTCTCCCAATACACCATTCCACCTGCAATAAACTCCACCTACAAACTTCCATTCCATGCTCTTGAGTTCCCTAAAGGACCATTATCAATTTATTCACCATAAATCACCATAAAACACAAATTAATCCATGTATTTTCCATTGAGCTGTAAAAAGGGGTAAAATCTCAAATCTCATCAAGAATCAAGAAATAAAGATATCATGTAAAGAAAATGTATCCTTATACTTGCCTTAAGCTTGGTGCTTCACCCAAACTGATTTCGCCCTTGGCTAGATAGAGAATAAGCTCTCTAATGGAGAGTCTAACACATGCATGAAGGGAAAACAAGAATGAGATGGAAGCATGTCAATAGATGGGTTCTCTTAACCCTCTTTGAACTCACAAACTCAGAGGAAGATGGGATTCCTTACCTCCAGCTTCCTACGAGCAAGAGGATAAAGACGGTGCCTTGATTCCAACGATTCCAACAAAGAACAAGGAGAGAATAGAGAGGAAGAAAAAGACTCTAGCTTCTTGCATGCAAGTCTAACCACCCAAGAATGAGAGCCTGGAAGATAAAGAAGATGATGGAAAGAGAAGAAAGAGGAACCAACTGCAACGTGAGGGAGGTAGGAAGAAGAATGAGGGTCGATGGTGGGTTTGGGGTTTATAAAGGAGTGAGATTTCTAGAATTTACAAGAAAGCCCTGATTGTTTCTTGGACTTCCAAATCGAGCCAGTTGAGCTTAGTTGGGCTGAAATGAGCTCAAATGGAATTGAACCAAACATAAAAGATGTCCCACAAATTGAAACTCACCCAATGCAACTAATATAATGCATTAATGATGTAAAACCATGAATATACTAGAATACAAAAAGTCTTGGACTACCTAATAAGGTTTGAATCTGACCCAATTACCTATCCATGACCCAAAGCTCTTTAGATTTAGGCTCAATTAACTTAATTACCTATTAATTACAGTAAAACCGACTTAATTACTATAAATTATATTATCTAGGGTTGGGACCTTACAGACAGTCTTCTATTTTGGTATATGTACTTTGATACTTTTCGATCTTTCTTTTAAGATATTTGCAAACATTTGATGTTTATTCTATGGGATATATATATAAATGTTTTGAAGTGTATGTTGACTTTTTGAATATAAATTTTTATTTATGTGCTCATATTTTGGATTTGTATTTACTGTATTGCTAATGTGTTTGGATGGGATATAAACAGGTATAAACAGGTTGCAAAAACATTTTTTCCAAAATTTAAAAAAAGCCAAAATTACTTTTGCCAACACAAATTATGTGTGCCAACGCATTTTTGTGTGCCAATGCATTTTTGTGTTGGCAAAAGTTGTTTTTCCAATTTCTTTTCCTACTTTTGCCAACACCATAGTGTGTTGGTAAAGTTTAACTTTTTGTAGCATTTTATTTTACGTTGGCAAAAGTTTATTTACTAACTTATTTTTCTACTTTTCTCAACACCCGTTTCTATTGGTAGAGATCAACTTTTGCCAATGTTTTTAATTTGTGTTGGTAAAAGTTGCTTTACTAACCTGTTATATCTAATTTTGCCAACACCATTTTGTGTTGGTAAAGATCAAAGTTTACCAACATTTTTTGTTTGTGTTGGCAAAAGTTTATTTACCAACCTGTTTTCTTACTTTTCTCAACACCCGTTTATGTTGGTAAAGATCAACTTTTGCCAACATTTTTAATTTATGTTGGCAAAAGTTGCTTTACCAACATGTTATTTCTAATTTTGCCAACACCATTTTGCGTTGGTAAAGATCAAAGTTTGCCAACATTTTTGGTTTGTATTGGCAAAGGGAACTCCCCACATACTTTTACCAACACCTTTCCAACTCATTTTTTTGGGTTGGTAAAGTGTGTTGTTAACATTTATTGGTTTTTTCCAACATTTTGTTGTGTGTTGGCAAAAGTGAATTTTATTGTAATAATCTTGGATTAATTGATTTCATTGAAATTGTTGTCAATTTTGATTATAGAATTATAAATAAGATACATCTTTATTTTCTTACTCATCTTTTGAGTGAGAAAAGTTCTCTCTTCAATTAAATTTCTAAATGTTTTTATTCCCAACTCAGGCCATGACTTGTATTCTGCTCCCATCACAGCCATTACAGAGAAGTTTGTTCTCCTAAATAACTTCAATAACTAGAAGAGTTCCTATCTATTTAAGGAATATATGATTAATGTGGCATCTGCAAAGTTGACCATAAATTTCCTTCCTTCGAAAGATTCAGTGTCTTTTGTGAATGGGATTGAAGTTGTTTCAATCCCATATTATTTGATTCCTGACCATGTCTATCTATTATTGTCTTATTCTAACCCTTTTGATGGTCTCTCTGAGCGTGGTTTGGAAACTGTCTTTAGGTTGAATATGGGAGGGCCTCTAATTACTCCTCAAAATGACACACTAGGAAGGACTTGGGAAAATGGTCAGAAATATCACAGTGTTCCTTCCTCGGTGGTGAATCTGTCTGCAGACCTAGGAAGCATAAGACATAGGTATGGAGTGATTGCTGAAATAGCACCCAATTTGGTTAATGCAACTCCAGATGCTAGGCCTGTGGACGTTGCAAAGACTTTAAATTTCAATATCTCATGGGCCTTCTCTGTTGATTCGACCTTTGTTTACTTAATTCGCCTACGTTTCTGTGACATTGTCAGCAAAGTCAACAATGAGCTGATTTTCAATGTCCATATTAATTCCAAGAATGGAATCGAGTGTCTTGATCTCACCAACGAAACCAAAGGGTTCAGAAAAATTACATATTACAAACATTTTACTTCCAACTATTCCACTGGTTCAAACGGATTGTTCATCATCATTGGGCCAGATAATTTGTGTGGCATAACTACTGCAATTTTGAATGGGTTAGAGCTCATGAACATCAACAGTGATGAGGGAAGGTTGGACGAGGAATTTTCTGTTGATGATCTTCTTCCTGGTGATGACCTTCTTCCCAGTCACGCGCAAAGGAGAGAAAGATGAGAATTGTTATTGAAATTATTGTAGGAGCTTTCACGTTGGTGGGGTTGATTGTTTCATGCTACTGCTATTTTGTGGTCCACAGATCTAGAGCTAGCGCTTAACCTTATCTGCATGGGAGTTCAATGGCCTCTTTAGAGCTTGGCCAAGTCTTAACATTTCAAGAGATTAAAGATTCAACGAATGGCTTTAGTGAGAGCTTGCTTGTTGGTGTAGGTGGTTTTTTTAAAGTTTGCAAAGGGATACTAGAAGAGGGTACTCGCATTGCTGCAAAAAGAGGGATCCAAGATCCAACCAAGGCCATGCTGAATTCTATAACGAGCTTGAATTGCTATCCAAGTTAGGGCATCACCATCTTGTTTCACTGATTGGCTATTGCGTTGAGCAATCGGAAATGATTCTGGTTTATGAGTACATGGAAAATGGAACTCTTAGAAGCCATCTTTATGGGAAGGACCTCCTGTCTCTCACTTGGAGACAGGCTTGAAATATGCTTAGGAGATGCAAGGGGTCTGCATTATCTTCACACAGGAGCAGCCCTAAGCATAATCCACCGGGATGTGAAGACCACAAACATTCTCTTGGATGAATACTTTGTGGCCAAGGTTGCAAACTTTGGCATCTCAAAGATGATTCCATCTTGGGATCGATTCCATGTGAGTACTGCTGTTAAAGGTAGTTTTGGCCACCTCGACACAGAGCACTTTCGGTGGCAGCAGCTAAGAGAGAAATTTGATGTCTACTCATTTGGAGTAGTTTTGATTGAAGTCCTCTCTAGGAGACCTGTTTTCAGCATTGATCTCCCAACGGAACAGGTCACGATATGGTTGCCAAAACATGAAAATCATTTAATTGAAAATCTGAATCATCATCAGCTGAAAGTGACTTCTAATAACTGGTGTAATTTTCTAAACTTAATATGAGCTAGGTTGTGTTTATCAATATCCATAAATATGTACTGGTAAACTTGAAATGATCTACATCAATAGCGCACCTCGGACTGACAAACCCTATGGTTTTTTTTTTATCTTCATATGATTAAATTGGTGGTCTTCTCGCAACATATTGCTAGTTTCAGGGTCATTTGAAAGACCTCAAGATCCTAGAGACCAACTGAAAGTTATTATTCTCTGCATGTCATTGCCTCTTATCATTTGCACTTGGCTGTGGCAGTAGATAGATTATACATCTAGCAGATTCGAGGTGAAATGAGCTCATCCAGGTTTGTCTCAAGTTTCCACTTATAAATACAGTAGACTATGGCAACATTTTGTGATTGAGGCTTCATGTTGAATCCTTTAGTATGCATGTATAAAGTGATAGCTTCATGTGCACTAGGATCATGTAAAGATATAGAGAAATTTGGGAAACAATTAAAAAAGGCGGGGCCGTCATGTAAACTAGCCTTTACCAATCTAATTAATGAGTCTCTAAATGATTGGTGTCTTTTATCTCTTACATACGCAAGAGCAGATGTATTAAGACTTGTTCTTGTTAATGGCTTTATTGCAACCTATATTAGTCTTATATGTAGATAATTATATTTGGCTTTATGCATATTAATTTTTTTCCCAAGGAATTAAATGAAATTTTTATCATTTTAATAGATTGATTTAGTTTCTTCAACCGTCTTGATTTTATAACTATTTTTTAATTTAAATGATCCTACTTTATAAATTTATTTTAATGGAACTTCTGGGATTGTCCAATCTTGAATTAATTTTTTAATATTATTAAAACTAATTTCTTCTAGATTTTTAATAGAGATTTTATCTATATGATGAGAGAGAGATGAGAAGGAAGAAGAAGAAGATGCAGAAGATGAAGAAGAATTTCTTCTTAAAGATCTAATAATTCCAGATATGATTAACTAAAAATTATTACTAATTAGAATGACTGGTAGCCTGTCAATGACTTTGGCCAACAAAAGCTGTTAAACGTACTCCTGGCTAAACGAGCAACAACGGCAACGCAACAAGGGGGCCTCGAACCCAAATCACTCCTTTTAACAACAAAATTTGAATAATGCAATCTAGTTTCATCAGATCTAAAATTAGCAGTCCAACCTTACCTACGAAAACTTCAACTTAGAAAAACAAGGGGAAAAACATGACATGATGCATGCACGAAGTTTGAAAACATTGATAAAAAAAAAAAAACTTCATTGAAAGAGAAACTTTTATGGAATTTCTTACAAGGAGAGAAGACTGGCTTGGCTCCGATACCAGCTTGGGACTAAGGATCTCCAGAAAAACTCTCGAAAACAAACTAAGACTAAAACTTTGCATATTATTTTGAACTTAAAAGACAAGAGGGCTCTCAATATCTATTTATAGAGATAGTGGACTTGCAAACATTTAAAGTCCATACAGTATCTAGATAAGATTTATAGGGATATTTTTGCATTTTGCATTCATATACATTATCTTATAAGCTTGGAGTAATTGTATGTGTATGTTATGTTTCCTTGTATTTGTTGCTGGATGAGGCCATATGTAACATTCTAACCCAAGCTTAGCTTAATTAGTAAGTAATTAATCACGATTACTAGCTAATTAATTTTATTTTATATTTTAATAAGACTACTTTAGTCTTATGGAGTCCAGTGGGTCAAGTGTAGGTCCGGTATAGATAGTTTGGGTCAAGTTTAACCTTAACTAGGTAGATGAAAGCCCTTTTTCGTAATTTTATAATTCATGGTTTCATGTCATACATGCATCATATTGAAACCATCATGTTTGTCTCGTTAAGCTTGTCAACTTTCGTACTTGACCCAAATGCATTCGGCTCCACTGGAATTCATTGGACCCTCATTTGACTTACATTGAAAATATAATAAACTAGATGGCCTTTTTTATAAACTTCAAAAGTTTTTCTGTATAAAAGAAGCCAGCTAATTGTTCGAGCTCCTTTCTTCTTCAACTACAGCAACAAAGCTTCTCCCTTACCGTTCTTTTTCCTTTTTGTCACTATGAGCAAGATGGGTCCTACATGCATGATCTCAAGCACCCATTTCCTCATCCCATCCCTCTTCTTCTTTCCTTCCTTCTTGGAATAGAAGATGGTGGCTTGCACATTTTCCTACAGCTCCCTAGTTGTTCTCTTGGTAAGATCTTTTACTCATTTACAGAGTTTCTTGGTTTAGTAGAATTAATAGAGTCAGGAGGCCTTTACCTTAAGCATGCACTCACTTTTCTCCATTATTTTCTTACATGCATGTCATTTTAGGGCCAAGTATAGTGGATTCATCTTCTCTACTTGAGCCAAGATAAGAATAGTGATTTGAATCTCTAAGCAAGGCCAGAATAAGCTAATCTTGGTTGAATGCATATTGGTAGTTTATGATTCCTGTACTTCTACTGTATTCTGATGTTATGTTCCAGCCATGTACTTCTGCTTTATCTGCATAATTAAGGTATTTTAGTAAATGAATGAAAGATGGAGTTAGAAGTGCAAAGTGATAGAATTGAATGGAAATGATTACCTGAGACCATAACATGTAACATGTATAAGCAATCAGAAGAAAAATATTCTAAATAGATACAACTTCAGAAATTTTGAAGCTTACGGTTAAACCGTACAAGCACTATGGCTAGCTTTCCAGATTTCTTCTATGGCTAAGCCGTAGGGGCCATACGGCTAAGCTGTAGGCTCTTAGACGGCTAGGCCATGTGTGTTGGCGAACAGTGATGAAATTACAGCTCAGCTATAGTGTAATATACGGCTAAGCTGTAGGCAACTCACGGCTAAGCCGTAAGCTATATACGACTAAGCTGAAATAACCCTAAAACTCTAGGTTTAATTAGGGGCATTCTAAAGATTTTATATGACCTTAGTTCTTGGATCCCTTTTGCCCTATTAATTGGCCCAATGGAATAATTAAACACCATGAAGGATCTTGAGGGCTGAGATTCTTTCATGGGGTGTTGTCCATTTGTTTAGCACATCCCCATGGGTGTTGGTTTAAGGGACTTTGATACACATACATTACGTAATATGACAACAAAATGAGAAAACCTTATATAGGATAACTTAAAACTACGTCATCATGCACGGTTAGAAAAAATGGATGACTAGATTAGGGTTAGTTTGTAAATTACCTTGATTCTATTAATTTGAATTGCATTGCATATTGAGTTATCGTTATTGACTTCTATTCTTGAATGATCATAGTATAAATTAACTCTACTTGAAATATTTATTGATATACGCTTCCCTATTGTTAGTGTTTAATTGAATAAGAATGAATTGAAGGTATAATGCATGGTTCCCAATGAACATATATATGGTCTCAATGAAATAAATAGCAGGATTTACTCAAATTCAACTGCATGAATCAAAATGGTCTGGCTCTACTAAGCTTCAGCATTATGATACTCGGCGGGGCTAACTTTGACGTAGAATATGAATGGTGCCACTGCAGTGTGCCTTTGGAAGTTCCAAACTCCATGTATGAAGAGACCCATTCGGACCTTGGCCCAGTCGATGGTGTTCTCAATGTGAAGATCCATAGAGGAAGAATATAGCAAATGTAGTAGCCAAATAGTATGTATTTTCACTTATTGATCCTTATATCATGCCTTGTTTCAATGGACAACATGCATAGTATACTAAATTGACCTCTATTGATCTCTTGTCATTAATTCTTTTAGATACAACATGTATGACCTTAATTATGCTTACACTTTGTTGAATAATCTTATTCATATGTTGTCTAATAGTGTTACGGCCCAGATCCCATCACGGTCTAGCAGAAACCCAAGAGTCAAAAAAGAAGACCGCAGTGGTTCCTTCAGGCTTTAATGAGTGGACATCAGAAGCTTATTGACTGATCTATATGCTGAGAGTGACATACTATTATTTTAGGAATGTGTATATCAGGTATTTTTTAGACTTTTAGCATGAATATTTAATTGCATCCATGTAGGCTGTTATTTGCATAACCTGATCTCGTTATGTATGTCTTTGTTTCCTTGTGCATCATACTTATACCTTCTCTCTGTAGACCTGTTTCGATGTTTCATCCTTGGCATAGATATATCTATGTGCACATCATGAGTGGGTTGTACAGGATATAAATTGAATTGATATAATTATCTTATGCTCTTTAAATGTTAAGATTGGACTGCTTCATGGGTGGAATGATACTTGTAAATTATTTAATGGAAAGTGAAAAATTATAGGTGATATTAACAGGCTTCTGTGCATTGAATGCTTGGACAGATGTCCATTTAAAGCATCTCACACATGTAAGTATGTGAATATTCCTTGTGTAATTCCATTCAGACTCTGGTCTAGGAGTAAATTATGTAGGAGTACGTGTGTCATACCTCGGGATTAACACCAAACACTTGATTCTAGGGCTCCGGACGTGACACCACACGTAACTTCATTAAAGCTTCTAGCATTTATCATGAATAAGAAAGTTTAAAATCTATGTGTTCATGGTTGAAAGGAGGAGTCTTTATTATGAGAATTACTTGTTGACTTTTGTGGCTAAATTGAATGGATGGAGAGTTCTCGCTAGGCAATTGCATTATAATTTTCATGACTGATGTTGACATGAAAAAGACAGGTCACACTATAAAAATAATTCTTTATTGGAGAGAATCTGATATCCGGAGAAAAACTTCACAGTGGATCATCTTTAACTTCTTTATTGGTGGTGAATTGATGGATGACACCTTTCATGGAGGAAGAAAGCCTTTAAAGAGTGCATGCTGCATTGTCGGCAAACTTGAGAATCTTCATTAAAGAGGATAATTGCTATATTTCTAGATTAAGAACTTGAATATCAAAAGTCTTCAACTGATGGTGGAAGACATAATTGACTTAAAATTACGATCATCTCAACCATCATCTTCAATTTCTCCTTGAAATAGCTAGATTAACTCTTCACGAATTTTATCAGGAATGTCAAAAGACATATCATCAGAGCTATCGAGAATTTGATTTAGAACTTGATGTCTAGATTTTTAGGGTAATAGAAAATAGAACTCTAATTAGAAAAATCATCGTCAATGCAAACAATCCAAAGCCCATCACACCAAATATTTCTATATATACTTGCAAATTCAAGATGCCCTTTTAGGTTATTGAACCATTGATATTGGTTTGTTACTTGACTATCGTCATGTAGATGCTTTAGGCTGTATTTTAAGGATGCTTTATTAGAGGATTCGTACCAAGCAAATGGATTAGCAATTGGGATGTTTTCATAGTCTTTGATTGAAGATTTAAATTTGTGGTAAACTAGATCACCTTCTTCATAATTCATTATGGTCCATAATTCATATGGTTGAAAGAAACAAGTTTTACATCTTTCACCCAATGTCGATGAGATGGCAATTAGAAGTTGTCTGTTAGTAAGACTAAGAAAACTAAGAGCATATCTCATAACAGCAGGTAATTGATGAATTTTCTTGAGATCATCTTGGATTAAGACAAATCTCTGGACCAAGCCTTGCTCAATATATGAAATATTGAGTTCATTAGCTAGCAAAAACATCTTTGGAAAGCTCTAGCCCAACTTAGGTAACAAGCTTTGAACATTAAACATTCTTTGATTTGACAAGATAAAATGTTTTCTTTAATTCTTGCAACTAAATCATTTGGAAGAATTGTGTTAACTCTTTCCAAGAGTTGTAATCTGAATGGTTTTTCATTCTTTGAGGTAGAGGACGATGCTCTTTGATAAGACATTGTATTTGCGTTTCTAAATTTTTGAGGTAATTGGCTACATCAGTCAATGCTTTTCTGGTATGTTTCCGTTTTTCAAGCAAAATAGCACTCCATGGAGTATTCATAAGCTCTTGGGAATATGAAGACAAACTGGGATTGAAGAAAGGAATTCAAATTTTTTAAGATGTAGGAATTGGAGAAGGATGGGATTCATTGATTGGGTTTTAGCCTTTTTTTTATTTTTTTTGGAAACATCATTGCTTCTCACCATACTTGTTCCCAGGAGAAATTCACGAGAGAGAAAATAGGGAAGAGAATTTTAACAACCTTCGATAAATTCAATATCAAAATAAACAATTTCTAGCAAAGCTTGGCATCATGAAAAAAATTGTTATGATGCAAGAGTTTTAGCATCAGTTTATAAAGTATTATCATTTATAGGTTTACAACCAACGCGAATGAGAAATTTTTGGTTCAAAAGATCACTTTGAAATTTGAGAATTCATAAGACTATCGCTAAAACTTCTTTTTTCATTGTTGAATAATTTTGTTGGGCTGCATTCCAAATTCCTGAATAAAATCTAACAATTTGTTCTTTTGATTGGGAATTTCTTTGCAGCAAGATTACACCAAATCCTATCTCAAATGCATTTGTTTGCACAATTTTGAAGAGATTTGGATTAGAGATGCTTAAGCATAGAAGTTTTTTAACTTTTTTTTTTATTTGTTGGATAGCTTTAGTATGGGCGGATGTCCATTCTATTGGAGAGTTTTTAAGGCATTGTTGTAGGAGCTTTCTTTCGTGAGAGAGATTTTGATAAAAATCTGAGACATAATTTATGCATCCTAGAAATATTTGTACTTGTTTTTTATTTGTTATTTCATCTTGAAAATTATCAACAAATTTTATTGCTCTTTCTACTGGAGATATTGTTTTATTCTTTATTTCTACTAGGGTGCACTCCTACTAATATGGGCATACTTTTTTCCTTCATAGAGTGACTTGAGATGCCAACTAGTTCTAAAACGTAGTTTGTATGTACATGGAATTTTAAGGTATAAGGTGATTCAAATATCCTTTTAATTAGATGACTATCACTCCCAATTTTTTAAATTAAAAAATACTTAGTAGTCATGTCCATGTTAAGTTGAAAGTAATGTCAATTAATAAAAGGTAAGTGAATGTGAATAGTTTAGATTTCTCAAAGATTAAACTTTGGTTGATTGATTTGAAACATGGAAGTTCTTTTGTTAAAGGTGTGAGATAGAATAAATTCTTTAACCATTTTCTTTTTGACAAAAAGAAAAAACCTTACATGTCTAAAACCCAAGTAACCAAAGTATATATGCTTTGCTCAATAATAGAAAGCTTTTAGAGACAGTTTTCTATTCTTTAAATGTTTTCTTAGTGATCCCTCTGCAATAGAAGTTAGACAAGATAAAGCTCAGTTGACACTTAACACTTGGTAACAATGCAAAAAATTATTGGTTTTCTTGTTTTGAGGCCCTAAGCTCTTGCTCTAGCCCTTAGTAGTGTAGGCCCTCAAGCGCTTTTGTAAGTTTTAAACCCAAACTAATCTCAATTTACAATAATTAATCTTATTTTATCTTAATTAATGTTTATTTAGACTAATGCAACTCTAAATCGACTTGGATTTGGGTCATAGATGGGTTGTTGGGTTGGGTTCAAATTGTACTTAAGTAGTTAAGGATCTTCTTGTAATTTAGAGTCACATGGTTTCCATTATCTTGACACCATATTAATTGCATCATGTGTATTTCATCTTGTAAGTCGTTTTTCATACTTGGGCCCGCTCAGTTCGGATCTATCTTGGCCTAACTACGGTCCCATTTGACTCAAACTATAATTTTCTCAAAAACAATGGACTTGCTTGTAAATTCCAGGAAATCTGAATTTAAAAACAAGTTCTATGCTCATTCACTGCACCTCCTCTACATCTTCGCTGGACCTTTAGCTTCTCTTTCTCTCTCATTCTTCTTCTCACTAAAAACTGAAGTTGGAGTTGTTGCATGTTGGAGCTAAACCTCCCATTGTCTTCTCCACCATCCTCTTACTCATCTTCTCCATTGGAATCTGTTAATTTCATCTTCTCTTCTCTCTATAGCTCCCTAAGGTGAGGATCCCATCACCATTCCATTTTCTTGAGTTCAAAAGAGTCACGGAGGCTCAAATAAGCAACATTCATGCATCTCATATCCAATTTACCCATTGCATGTCTTTGCATATAATAAGATCATTTTCTATTGAGGTTTTCTCCATCATCAACCAAGGGAGAAATTGATTATAGTCAAGCATTGAGACAAGGTAAGTATAAGAGTGTATAAAACTACATGCATGTTAGATTTATGTAGATTCTTGAAAAACTCCTTGTCTATGCTATACTATAGCTCTTTTTACATTTAATTATAAGGATGTATGATGTTTATGAGCTAAGGAAGATAATTTGAGAACAGATGATGGATTAGGTGAAAGAGAATCCGAATGTGTTAAAATGTGAATTTGAAAATGTAAATGATAGAATGGAGTGGGGTAAACCATAATGTAACCAAATTGAAGAAGTTTTGTATTGAACTTCAGAAACAGCTTCAAAAATCTGCAGCTTACGGCTAAGCCGTAAGTACACTACAGCTTGGAATCTAGAGAACTAAATTTAACATTTCTTTTACGGCTAACCTCATAGCTGAGTTGTGGAATACACTGCAGCTAAGTCGTAGCCTAGCTATAAGCTAATCAACGATAAGCCTTAGGCCAATATACGGCTGAGCCGTAACTGCAGGAGAGTTTAGTTAAAAACCTTGTGCACAAGGCTAAGCCATGACCTATACACGGCTAAGCTGAAAATACCCAGTGAACTTAAGGAAATTATGGATTTCCAAATACCATATAGGACCTTAGAATTGGCACCTTTGCTTTGACTGAATTAGCCCAATGGTAATCAATACTGAGGAGGAAGAGTGTAGAGCTATCACTCACTTTCTCTTGATTTTTCAATTGTTTTTCGACGTCACATATGGGTGTTGGCATAATTAGAAGTGTCCATTACCTACACAATGTAACATCAAGATTTTTGGTAACACATAGACATCAAACATTTTATAAATACACCGTATTAAATGACCACAGAAACACAAATTATCTAGTATAGGGTTGGCTAGTAAACATCCTTATTAATCACTTAATCCACATGCATTCATATTGCTAAGTAATCATTGCCCTCAACATGATCTAATCATGTATCCATTCTTCTCGGTAAACCTTGAGGCAAGACCGGAGGCGAAGCTTTTACTGAGCGTAAGTCCATGAGCCAAGATAGGGGAACTAGGGTTAAGAGGGTTTGAGTTCCAATAGCTCATTTAAGTATGCATTGTTTGAATAACAGATTACTTCGTTTAATTTGGATTTTTATGACCGAATACGATCTCAAGACTGGTATATATCTTTGTATAAAAATGAGTCGATCATTACGTATGATTAGTAAGAAAGTACGAATTCTGATAGGTCTTGATACATTGAGTTGGCACTACTTAGTGTATACCCATAGGAGGTTCGACGGGACCAAATGAGGATATTTTATATGTTACCTACTGCACTAACTGTACGAAGAGTTAGTCGGCATTGTTAGGGTAGTTAGATGGTCTTAGCCCGACCGCAAGTGATTTCTTACAGTATGATATGCTCTCTTTAGAAAGAAGATAGCGATGTGAATGCTAACTAGTATGTTATTATATTTTTGTTTATGATTCATTACTCATGCTTATTTACATGCACAATATGCCTAGTTTCCGATTATTGCTCTCTTTTAATCAATATGTTTCTAATTCAATTGATATATTATGATAGTCTTATGTACTCTAGATTTGCTTAACCATCGTGTTAACAGTACTACCCTTGGTGTTATAGGTACCGAACCTAATATCGATTCAGCAGTCAATGCAGCCCAGAAGGGAACCCCAACGATACCTCAGGAGGTAGATGAGTGGAATGAGCATGATGTCGTTTACTAATTATCCTCCGAAGAGCATCATGGATTTATGTTTTGGAGTTTGTTTTAGGACATAGTCATGCTTTGGTTGTGGTTTAACTATGTTATTTTGGAGTCCTAGTTGGGGCACATGACATTCGCGATGATGAATATGTTTATGTATCTTAGTATTGTGTGCACGTGGATGATTAATTAGTGGAGTTTGATTTATGTTAACGAATCAATGAATGTGGTTTTATTAATACCTATGATGACTTTCTTCAGGTTTTTACTTAATTGTACAAATGATTGATATATGGATCTTCCTCATACGTACCTGTGGCTCCGTTGTAGCGGTTCATACTTATCTTGACATGGCACGGATTGCTATAAGTTACGTGTATAGCACCTTGAGATCCATTTTAATCCCCCATTCCCAGGTTTAGGGCGTGACAACTTTGGCCCACCAAGGCTCTACCCTGCATATAAAAAGGGTAGGGTAAGGACAACCATAGGCCCGGCGCTTTAACACCTCAAGTGCCTGGTTTGGTTCTAGGCCAGCCCAACCCGCGAGCATCCTATTGATCCAGTATTTAGTAGAAGTATGGATTTGAAGTTGAGGTTACAAGCGAAAGAAAGAGATTTTAAATGGTGCATGCAAGCTTTTTTTTTATTTTTAATATCATTTTATTTGGCCTTTTCGAAGTTAAGCAGGTTTGTGACCCTAGGCTCGGATCTGAGTGTAGCCCATTGGACCTAGAGATACCCAAGTGTTGCCCATTCGACCCAGACACATACATGTTTGATGCCCACAAAAATGGAATCAGACTCTGTTTGATGCGAGCCTGGTTTAGACCCATTAATAGCATTACTAGTTCATTCATTCACACGTTTGTTTATTTCTCAAAATTGTTATGTATGCCAAAGAAGTGACCGTTGCTCATCCTTGCTTGAGTAGAGCTCCAAGTCCTGGATCTTGCTCTCCATCCCAAATCGTCATCTGGGTTCTCTCCATCCCAGATCGTCAAAAGGGTTCTGGATCTCTTTCTCCATCCCAGATCGGCAGTGGGTTCTGGATGTCGCTTGTGCTTGATGGATTTGCTCTGTTTTGAGTGATTCAGTTTTTGTTTTTTGTGGAAAATGATGGACAGTGCCTCTTGCACGTCCTCCTCCACCGCTGCAACTTCCCTTCTTTCCCCTTCATCGTTCCCACCCGACCTCACCATCTTAAACTTTCCTCCTCTGCCACGACAACAAAGTCCAGGCCTATGCCCTTTAAAACCCCTATTCTCCATCTGCCCCACTTACCTTAAAGCAAGTGGGGAATCTCCTCAAAGCTTCTAACATCGACCCAACCGTGCTCCATCACTGCACACCCATGGTCAGAAGTCCTGGACAGATCTATTCCCAGATTCCCAACCCATCTGCCCTTTGTCCTTCCCCCCTTCGTCTCTGTTTGATGGTAAGCTGGTGATGATGATCCCATCTTCCATGATTGAACCTAGCAAAAGCTCCTTCTCATACTCGGTAATAGGACGTTTCCTTGGTAAAAGGCCATCAGTAGAATGGCTCACACAATACACAAATGGTCACTGGAACCTCACAAAACCCTGTCTAATTTCTCTCACGGAAAACGGCTATATCCTCTTTAGATTTTGCTCCAGAGATGACAAAGATCTCCTCCTCTCCCAATCCCCAATCTCTGTGGCAAATAAGAAACTGCAACTCCTTCCCTGGTCCCCTGGTCAAGCCTCTTTTGAATGGCCCTCCCTTGCACCAGTCTCGATTAGGCTGCAAGGAATCCCTTATCGTTGTTGGAGCAGCAACATCCTTCTCTCCATCGCCAGTTCTGTGGGCAGTCCACTAATGCTTGATGACATCCTTCTCTTGGTACATATTGGTTGAAATTACTTCCGCAGAATGGGAATGAATGTGAATGGCCTAAACTCACCACGGCCTAAGATCCTGTGGAAAAGAAATAATTAGGAGTCAATGGTTTTGTTTCCAGAAAAAAAAAATTTTTTGACTCCTAATTTCACGTAACCCTATTTTTATTTTTGGGGACGTGACAGTTGGTATCAGAGAAAAACGGGCATGTTTCTAGATCATTAAAAGTGGATAGAAACATAGGACGTGGGTGAGGTTCCGATTTCGTTAGACAGATTTTACCCGCTTAAGTGTAAAGTCTATAGAATTGTTTGCTAGAATTTGTTTAATAAAAATTCACCATCTTGAACTATTTTACAGATCATGGCTCAGAGAGTTACTCGTTCACAACCCAACGGAGACAATTCGCCATCCCAAGATGACAGGTTCTCACAACTCTTGCAGGCCTTTATGCAAGCTCAAAATAACCAAATTACTATGCAAAGAGAGCATGAGAGACAACGAGCTGCAGATAGGCAACAAGAACGTGAGGAGAGGGCTGCAGAATGAGCACGGGTTGAGGCAGAGAGGACCGCAGAGAAAGCCCAAGCAGATGCTGACAGGGCAGTATTTCAGGCCCAGTTGTTAGCTGCCGCAGATAGAGCAAGTCAGCCAGTTCAGGTTACTTTACCCCCGAAGGAAGTGGATCCCAACGACATTTTTGATAAATTCATGAAGAGGTTCCCCCCACAATTCCATGGTACGGAGGATCCTATGGCTGCTAATGATTTCTTGGAGCATTTGGAGCAGATTTTTGCAGCATTTAGATGTACCGGCATCCAACAAGTTCAGCTAGCTGCATATATGTTAAAAGGGGCAGCTAAACAATGGTGGGACTCTGTTAAAGCAGCTGTGCAAGCAGACACAGTGCAGGAGGCCGATGCTTGGGCGACATTCACGACGGCATTCACGGATAAATTTATGCCTAAATATCTGCAAGATCAGAAGATGGAAGAATTTGAAAAATTGAAGCAGGGTGACATGACTATCCAGCAGTATGAGACCAAGTTTACAAGGTTATCTAAGTATGCACCCACTCTTGTCCATCCTTTGACAGAAAAAGTCCGACGTTTCCTCAAGGGTATGAATGCCCGTATCGCATCAAAAGTAGGGGATATGGAACGGCCAACATTTCAAGATTATGTCAAGAGTGCAAATTGGGCCGAGGGCATGGTTAAGCGGGAAGACGAGGAGGCAGCCTCATCAGGGTCGAAGCAGTGACAAATGCAGAATCAGTTTGTAGGCCAACCTCAGCAGAAAAAGCAGAAGTTCCAGAACTCTAATCCTGGTACGAGAAAACCACAGTGTGCTCGGTGCGGGTATGGTCACCCAACAGAGAGGTGTCAGTGGGGTACAGGTTTTTGTTTTTATTGTGGACAGCCGGGGCATAAAACTCGTGATTGTCCTAACGGAGGTCGAGAGAGCACATTGGCGCAGGAGGCAGCACAGGATGGTTATGCGCAGCAGCAGCCGGGGAGGCAAGCACCCCAGTTTAGGCCGCAGCAGTCTTACCAGCAGCCACCTCGGGCTCCGCAGCAGCAACAGTTTAGAGCCCCAGCACCTCAGTATCAGCAGATTAGGGGACCAGCCCCTCAGCAGCAGCAACAGCAGAGAACAGTAGGCCAACAAGGCCAAGGGCAGCAGATGGGTCACCAACAACAGAGGGGTCAGCAAAGGCCACAGCGGCCAGTACAAGGCCACCAACAAAGGCCACAGCAGGTTGGACGAGCTTATGCTATTACTCACGAGGAAGCAGATGCCTATGGAGAGTGCGTGGAAGGTATTATTCTAATCTCAGATGTTGAAGCTAAGGTGCTATTTGATTCTGGTGCCACTCATTCTTTTGTTTCTCAAACTTTTGCTAAGCATTTGCATGAGAAGGTAGCGCGATTAGATTGTCCTCTATTAGTTAATACTCCCATGGGTGGGCGAGTTAGATGCCATCAGTACTTTCCTCGTATCCGAGTTCAAATAGAGAGGTTGATTTTACCAGCAAACTTGGTGCTTATGATGATGAATGACTTTGATGTCATTTTGGGCATGGATTGGCTGAGGACCTATCGAGCAAATATGGACTGTTTTAACAAGATTATCAAGCTTAAAGTCAAATCAGAAACTGTTAAGTTTATTGGACAATCAAAACGGATTCCCACTAGCCAGATATCAGCCTTAATGGCAGATCGTATGCTAAGGAGTGGTTGTGAAGGTTATTTAGCGTTTATCACGGAGGATAAACAGTCCCAGGCGGAGGGGGATGTATCGGAGATACCTGTAGTTTGTGAGTTTCCGGATGTCTTCCCAGATGAGATTCCGGGATTACCACCGATTCGAGAAATCGATTTCACCATAGAGCTAGCTCCAAGGACAGCACCGATCTCAAAAGCTCCTTACAGAATGGCACCAGCTGAGTTGAGAGAATTGAAAATTCAGCTGCAAAACTTGTTGGATAAAGGTTTTATAAGGCCTAGTGTATCACCATGGGGAGCACCTGTTCTCTTTGTTAAGAAGAAAGACGGTTCCATGAGGATGTGCATCGACTACAGACAACTCAATCAGGTCACTATAAAAAACAAATATCCATTACCTAGGATCGATGAGTTGTTTGATCAGTTACAGGGAGCCGAATTCTTTTCGAAAATAGAACTGAGGTCAGGATACCATCAGCTGAGAGTTAGAGATCAGGATGTGCAGAAGACAGCATTCCGGACTAGATACGGCCATTATGAATTTTTAGTGATGCCGTTTGGGCTAACAAATGCTCCAGGAGTTTTCATGGCTTTGATGAATAAGATCTTCGCTCCGTTTCTTGATCAATTTACAGTGGTTTTCATCGATGATGTGTTAGTATACTCCAAATCTCGTGAGGAGCATGAGAACCATCTTAGAACTGCATTGCAGACTTTGAGGGATCACCAGCTCTATGCGAAATTGAGTAAGTGTGAGTTCTGGTTGGAGCAGGTGTCTTTCCTCGGTCACATTATTAGTAGAGAGGGTCTAGCAGTGGATCTAGCGAAGATTGAGTCAGTTGTCAATTGGCAAAGACCCACTTCAGTGTCAGAGATACGCAGTTTTCTTGGTTTAGCCGGTTATTACAGGAGATTTGTGCAAGGATTTTCGTCAATTGCAGCGCCGTTGACTAAATTAACGCGGAAAGATGTGCCTTTTGTGTGGTCCGATGTGTGTGAAGCCAGTTTTCAAGAGCTAAAAACCCGGTTGACTACAGCTCCTGTACTTACACTACCATCGGAGAATGGTCAATTTGTGATTTATACTGATGCTTCGGGTGTTGGTTTGGGATGTGTACTCATGCAGGATGGAAAAGTTGTTGCCTATGGGTCTAGACAACTTAAGGAACATGAGAAAAAGTACGCTACCCATGATCTTGAGCTCGCAGCAGTAGTTTTTGCACTCAAAATGTGGAGACATTATCTATATGGTGTAAGATTTGAAGTGCATTCAGACCACAGGAGTCTTCAGTATTTATTCACTCAGCCAGAGTTGAACATGAGACAGATTAGATGGATGGAATATATCAAGGATTTTGATTTTCCGATCAAATACCATCCAGGGAAAGCCAATGTAGTGGCTGATGCGCTAAGCAGAAAAGCAGCAAGGAATGCATGTTTGCGGACAGAATGGTCGTGGGCAGAGATATTTCTGGACTTAGGGGTTGATTTGCAGCCGGTTAATGATAGGGTGATGATTGCCAGTATGTTTGTTTGGGAACCAGAAATTTTGGGCAGAATCAAAAGCACACAATCAAAGGATCCAGAGCTGGTCAGGGTGATTGAGCAGATTGAGAGCAGGCCAGACTTTAGATTGATAGATGGTGTGTTGTACTATCAGGATAGATTGTGTGTGCCAAATATAGAGGAGTTGAAGAATGAGATCCTGACAGAAGCGCATCATTCTCGTTTTACCATTCACCCTGGTAGCACAAAGATGTACCAGAATCTCCGTAGTCATTACTGGTGGAACAACATGAAAAAGGAGATTGCAGGATTTGTTGCCAGGTGTTTGGTTTGTCAGCAGGTTAAGGCAGAACACAAGAGACCCCCAGGACTTTTGAAGCAGTTGGCAGTGCCGGATTGGAAATGGGAACATATCACGATGGATTTTATATCAGGACTTCCGATGATTCATGGTAAAGATAGTATTTGGGTGATAGTGGACAGGTTAACTAAAGTTGCACATCTTCTGCCAATGAGCTTAAAGACACCCAAAGATGAGTTGGCCAAGATATACATGGAGGAAGTAGTTAGATTGCACGGTGTACCGGTATCGATCGTCTCAGACAGAGATTCGAGATTTCTGAGTAAGTTCTGGACACGACTTCAAGAGGCACTCGGTACTACCTTGAACTTCAGTACAGCGTATCACCCGGAGACAGATGGGCAGACTGAGAGAACCAACCAAACACTGGAGGATATGTTGCGTGCTTGCGTGTTGGACTTTGGAAAGGATTGGCAGAAAAGCCTTCCTCTTTGTGAGTTCGCATACAACAACAGCTACCATTCAAGTATTGGTATGGCCCCTTTTGAAGCACTGTATGGGCGCAGATGTAAAACCCCACTTTGTTGGGAGGAAGTTGGTGTTCGGAGTTTTCATGGGCCATCGATAGTCAGTGATACCAGTGAGAAGGTTCAGCAAATTCATGCTAGATTGAAAATCGCCAGGAGTAGACAGAAGAGTTATGCTGACTTGAAGAGGAGAGATCTTGAGTTTGCAGTGGGCGATCATGTGTTTCTAAAAGTGTCGCCGGCTAGAGGAACACTCAGATTCGGACAGAAGGGCAAGCTGTCTAGGAGATTCATCGGGCCGTTTGAGATTCTCGAGAGAGTGGGAGATGTAGCCTACAGATTGGCATTGCCAGCAGAGTTGTCAGGAGTTCATAACGTCTTCCATATCTCGATGCTGAAGAAGTACGTCGCCGATCCTTCGCATGTTCTTCAATATGAACCACTCGAGATTCAGCCGGATGCCACCTACGTGGAGAAGCCGTTGCGGATCATTGACACGAAGGAGCAAGTCCTACGGACGCGAACTATTCATTGGGTGAAGGTTCAGTGGGAGCACCACAGTCCAAAGGAGGCCACTTGGGAGCTCAGAGACCAAGTGAAGAAGTTGTACCCGGATCTTCTCCCTGAGGTATGTTAGACATTTGGAGGACCAAATGTTCTAAGGGGGAAGGAATGTAAGGTTCCTAACCCAGTTCCCATTTTTAATTAATTTAAATATAATTTTTATTTAATTGTTTGTATTTTAGTTAATTATGGTTATTATAATTATTTAATTTTCTTTTGGGTTTTGGGTTAATCAGATAGTAGGTTAGGATCATGAGTATTCACCTTTTGACCCGGCCCAATTCGGACCCATTCTGGGCCCATTAAACCAAACCAGGCCCATATTTATAATTAGCCTAAACAATAGGGTTCTTTTTATAAAAACGCAAAACTCTTCCCCAAACCCTAAGCCTACTTATATTCCATCGGTGGGTGCTCTCTTCCCTCACCTCTACAACAGCTCTTCTTCCTCCTCCATCACCTTCTCTTGATCGGCCAAGGTGGGCAAGCCCAAATCCAAGCCCAACAGGTGGATCCTCTTCGTCATCTCTTCTTCTTTCCTCCTTCTTCTTCATCTTCTCTGTTGGGGTAGGCGGCATGACCGAGGGAAAGAGAGAGATCTAGATCTTTTGCATCAAAGGCAAGTGGATTTGCACATATCTCTAATGGTTTCACTAATTCCATTGATTTCATGATCTTAGATGTATTGTAAATGCTCATTTAAATCTCTAAAGATTGATGACAGGTTAGATGGGTATGTGTTTCACAGATTTTTGGTTGATGGGGTTTTGATGGATTTGATGATCTTGATAGATTTGATGAAAGGGGATTGGGCCATTGTGAAGATGGGCCTTTGTTTAAAAAAAAAAAAAAAAAAAAAAGAGAGATGATCGTGTCTGGGAATGAACCCAGACACGTTTTTGTTGGCACAACACAGGGTGTTTGTACACTTTTCATCAAATCGGTGATGGGCCACCGGTTTTAAAAAAAAAAAATGCATGATGAAGACGTCTGGGATTGAATCCCAGATGACTTGTGCACAAGTGGGTTGGCGCCTGTGCATTACTGCACAGGCACACATGTGCCTGGCAGTAATGTACAGGTGGGCCACCCACATGCACATGATGGTGGGTGCCCCCCCCCCCCCCCCTAGTCACCAGTTTTGTTTTAAAAAAAAAAAAATGAATGAAACGTCTGGGAATTTAATCCCAGACGTGAAGTGGGTGTAGTGCAGGCAGCAGCCTGTGCACTACTGCACAGGCGCACAATGCGCCTGTGCAGCAATGCACAGGTGGGTCACCCACCTGCTTGTGCCTACAGGTGGGCCCCATTTCCCCCATTAATCACCAACATCAAAAAAAAAAAAAAAAAACCTGCAGCATGTGCAGGGGGGTTTCCACCTTTTATAAACATGGTGGGCCACCACCTACAGGTGGGCCTCATTGCCGTCACGTGGACCCTTGATTACTGGGTTGATGGTGGGCCATTGATATAAAAAAATAAAATTTGCAACATATATATGGGATGAGTCAGTCCCTGCACACGTTGCTGTTTGGCAGCAACATGTGCAGGGAGGGGCATTTCTCTTAGATGTAAATGTGGGTCTACCACTTATCTTGGTGGGCCCCATGACGGTAACATGGACCATGATTATGTGGAATTCATCACGTGGGACCTTAGAAGATGGTGGGACCTCTTGATCCAACACTTAGATCCATGGTGGCGATGTGGAATTCCTTGGCACCTGTGTGATGATGGAGCCATTACTGTAAAAATCAATGCACTTTGTGATAAGTCATCTGGGTTGTGAAGAAACATTATATACATATATACAAGGGCCACCTGGGTACCTAAGAGACATGACATCATACATATATATTTATATATGTAAAAAGAAAAAAAAAAAGTGGGTGTCTCCAAATCTGTGTGGTTGTGCACAACAGGGGAATCTTATTCTTGTGTATAGTTGCTATAGTATAGGGGGGGTCCATCACCTTGTGGGTCCTGGTATATATGCGGATTTATAATTATTTGGACTGTTGTTAAGAGTGAACAGGTGGGCCATCCCTTGCGTGAGATCATGAGAATGATAAATTCGGGCCCGATAATTTATTTTAATGATTATTTAACCAATCATTTATTATTATTATTTTTGGATGGTTATATACTCCGTAAGACCCTTGTGTTGGTCTTAGAACCCAATGACTCCGATTTAACCAAATCCATCACATCATCAAAGTAAGGGGTCATGCGGGCAGATTTCCTCTTACAGATTTCATGGTTTGCACATGACGGTACAAACCACTCACACTCAGATGAAGTGAGAATTGGGCTATGCATCACCCCGTTTTCAAAAATTCCCAACCTTACTTCATCTTGGTTCGTGTGGAATTGTCGCATGCGTGAATTGTGGTCACAGTACTAGGAATATGTGTGGAATTATTTCTTGATCATCATGTTGTCTTTATTTACCTTGATGCATACATATTAGAATTTATACCCGTTATTTTATGATGACTTTGACCGTATTGTGACTTGGACTATACAGTGTTTATTTATGAGGTATTCATGTTATGTTGAACACTATTCGGTTGATATAATGTTTTATTACATGGTATTTGAATACCTATTATGACTAGCCCTTCACACTACCATAGGATGTGTCTGTTGAACAATCACTGAGCCATGTTTATGAGTCTCGACACATGAAGGGGCAGGGCTGTGTGAGATTATTATGCGGATCTGGTCATTGGACGACTGCAGTCGGTTCACAGATGTACACTGTGATGATTTTTACCGGACTTAGGGCCGAAGACGAGCTTACCACTCGTACACGGTTGGTTTCACCGTGATTTTGGACAGGATGCTTGGCATCCGAAGACAGATTTGATCCACCGTTTCTGGACAGGATGCAAGGCATCCGAAGACGGTATAAATTCCGTAAGGGCATCAGCTGATGCGATGCTCGGCGAAAGTGATATTGTTCATTTGATGTAGAGTCGGATGTAGGATCCGTTCTTTTTATATTGCATGGCATTCTTTTATTTATATTGTTTATATATTCTTATGATTTTTGTGGCTAATCTCACATTGATAGTGTACTTCATTTTGAGTTATGTGTATTTTACTTGCCGCCATTTATGGTTGACCCTTGTTTTCTAAAATTGATGCATAGGTACCGAGCCCGGCTTTGCCGAGGAGGAGGCGCAGGCTCAAGCGTTTCAAACGCTTGAGCCAACTAATGTTCCCGAGTGGGGTGCAAACGATGGCTTCGAGGCCATCTAACCAAGCACAGGAGTGACTAGTTAAATTTACAATTAATTTAAATAAATCATTCTTTAGAGACTTGATCTTTCAGTGGGACATTGTAATAAATTATTATTTACTTCTTTTGCAACTTGGAATATTATTATTGTTATCTAGTGATATGCAAACTTGTTTTCTTCTCTTGGTACATATTGGTTGAAATTACTTTCGCAGAATGGGAATGAATGTGAATGGCCTAAACTCACCACGGCCTAAGATCCTGTGGAAAAGAAATAATTAGGAGTCAATGGTTTTGTTTCCAGAAAAAAAAAAATTGACTCCTAATTTCACGTAACCCTATTTTTATTTTTGGGGACGTGACATCACTTCATGTCAAAAACTCTTAACCTTTGCAAGAATCCTGGTGAACTAAGATATCTCAAAACCAAAGCCTCATCAGATGCTGGTTGATCTTGAAGTAGACTCTGAGGTCCTAGTCTCAATCACCTACGAAAATGTTCCCTGCTCCAAATGCCTCTCTCATGGCCACCCGGATGGCAAATGTCACACTGCAAATGCCTCTATTTCTGGTCAAATACCCAATGATGTTCTTAAAGGCGAAGGCATTCTTGGCAAGGTTCCCAACATCCCAGCCACAATTCCGCAGACCTCTGCTCCAATTGAACCAGCTGCAATCTCTGCTGAACCTCTGCTCCCATCATCACACATCTTCTCCACCTTCATGACTTCAGTGTCTGCTGAACCCATCCCCACCACAGGTGCTTAACCAGATTCCTCTGTTTCAACTGAATGAACGGCCACTTTTAAAGCTACCCCTGCAGATGCCTCTCAAATGG
The DNA here is from genome assembly GCA_037013555.1 of Sextonia rubra. Taxonomy (NCBI): domain Eukaryota; kingdom Viridiplantae; phylum Streptophyta; class Magnoliopsida; order Laurales; family Lauraceae; genus Sextonia; species Sextonia rubra. The sequence continues at coordinate 4,589,075 of JASUAD010000028.1, read as the reverse complement.
TGGAAGACGACCCTGACCAGAAGAACCCATTGTTCCAGCTCAGGGCCGGCTCTTTCATTAAGCAAGGAAAGCCCTTGCTTTAGGCCCCCAAAGAAATCCCTAAAAAAAAGGCCCCATAATCTCTAATTAAAGAAACAGATGAGGCCTTTTACATTCCAACAACATAACTGTCAGTCCTTTATTTTCTTCCTAAAAATTAGGCCTTTTACATTCCAAAAAACCTATTCCAACATTGAGTGCTGAGGCCATTAAAATCAAAATGTCATTCTCTCCTTTGCACCTTCTCTCTTTCTTTTTCTCTTTCTTCTCTCTTTTCTCCTCCTTTCTGTTGTGTTTTCTGCCTTCCAAAAAAATTTCAGCAATAACTATGAAGAAGAACAAGAAGAGAAGGGAAGAACCTTGTCTTATGAGGTAACTATATGATTAAATTTTGTTAATTAAGTTTATTTGTTTTTGGTAGGATTTTATTTGATTTTAGTAGGATTTTGTGTTTGGCTGGGATGTATTTTCATGAAAAGGGTTGGGGGCCCCTAGCCCAAGTGGACCACTAGATGAGTGATCACTCCATAGATTTGGAAGCAGACCCATAGGCAACTATGATAGGTGTATATTGGATCTCTTACATGAGAGAGTTGGCTGTTGGCATTTCAAATTCAATTCTTTAAATCAAGATAATATAGAAATAGATTTTGGATTCATGTGTAAAGAATAAGGGACTATTTTTTTATAATTTTTGGGTCAATGTGCATTTTTCTAATATTGATTGATTAGATTTATTTTCAAAATTAAAAGTTTTAAAAGAAATTTTACAAGCTGAAGAAAACACTCCAATTGACTACTTAATTATATAAAAAGATTAAATTCTTTTCTAAATGCATATATTACTTATAGAATACTATTGACAATATCTATAACCGTTGTTTCTACAAAAAAAAGTTTTTCAAAATTAAAATTAATAAAGTCCTATTTAATATCAATAATGTCACAAGAAAGATTAATTAGATTAGCCATACTATCAATTGAAAAGGACATATGAGCAAAACTTGAATATAAAAACTTAATTAGTAATTTTTCATCACAAAAAGCAAGAAGAATAAATTTTAAATAAAATATTTATAATAATTTTTAAAAAATAAAAAAGCCTTATTTAGTATTGTCGTTTTAGGCCTCAAATTGTCGTGAGCAGGCCCTGTTCCAGCTCCATCTCAGGTAAATGCCTCTACCAATCTTCCCATCTCAAATGCCATTGCTATCACATCCGTAACCTTCCCTCCAAAACAAACCAAGCCAAGGAAACCCATTTCCAGATTGAACCCTCTACCCAAAGATAATGCTGATGGAAGTCCTATCTAAAATCCAAGCCCCCGTTCTCGATACCTCTAACCTTTTCTCTATCTTGGAGCATTGCACCATTAGAGACAAAATCTTGGAAAAACCTTTCTCTAGCTTTCTTCCCCTCAACTTCTACCTCTGGAACATGGGTTTCGAAGGGTACAAGTTCACGTGGTCCAACAATCGTCGTGGAAAAGCTAATGTAGCCGCTAGACCAGACACGGCATTTTGTAATGCTGGCTGGAGTTCCTCCTGTGATTACACTATTGCTCACTTACCTAAATCCTCCCCAGACGACTGCCCCATTTTGTTGTCCCTTAATCTTTGCTTCAACCCCACAAATGTTCCTTTTGGGGGTGTTTCGATGCAGGATAGGGGGGATAAGTGACTTTTTGCATCCTCTCCCACTTATCCTGCGTTTGTTTGCACTTTTAGTGCATGGGATAATATTATTATAGTTTCAACTCAATAGTGAATTAATCCCTAGTTTAGGGGCTTAGATAATCCTACTTGGGAGGTGAGATAACTTAAGTTCCTTTAAGTGAGGGGTGGGATTATTTTTTTTAAAGTCTTTTTCTCCCTATTTCACCTCTTTTTATCCCTTGTCCCTCATTTATCCGAGTACAATCAAATATGGGATTGAATTGTTCTTTGGGATAAATGGAATCCCATCCCATGCAATAATACCTTTGGATAGGCTTTGATGGTATTAGCCATCCAACCCCACATAAAATTTATCCCACTTCCAAACACACCGTTCAAGTTTGAAGCAATGTGGCTGCAGCACCCGGATTTTATGAACTTAGTTGAAAGCACTTGGAACACAGATCTTGTGAGAAACCCTCAAATAGCTTTAGCCCAAAACTTGAAGTACATGAAACTTGCTCTAAAACAATGGAATAAAAATGTTTTTGGAAACCTGAATCAAAATGTTCAAAATGCAGAGGAAAAGGTTGTCAATCTTTAGTTTCAACTTGATCAAGGTCCAACTGAGCAACTTCATTCGGATCTTTTGTCAGCTAAAGCTTCTCTTCATAATTAGTTGCAAATCAAGGAAACCCATTAGCACCAAAAATCTAGAATCAAATGGCTAAATGAAGGTGATGGGAATAGTGCTTTTTTCAATGCCTATGCAAAATCTAGAGCAGTGGTCAACATAATTGATAAGATTAACATGGAGGGTGTCCGTATTGAGGATTCGGTTCAAATTCAACAACATGCTGTTAACTATTTCTCCAAAATGGGTCAACCTCTCCAATCGACTGTGGAAGATCCCTATTTGATATTGATAGCCCCAAAGTCACAAATACCCAGAATACCCAATTGGTAATATGCCCACACAAGTGGAGATTAAAAGAGCGATTTTTGCTCTTAATAAAGGAAGCTCCTCTGATCCAGATGATTTCTCAGGGTACTTCTTCACTAGCACCTGGCAAATTACAGGTCCCTCTATCATCCGTGTTGTTCAACATTTCTTCAACTCAGGAAAGCTTTACAAAGCTTCAAATGCATATTTCTTAACCTTGATCCCCGATCCTTTTCAGATTACAAACCAGTTAGCCTCAATTTCTCCAGCAGAATTGTCTTTAAAACCCTGCCCTTCAAACTTGCACTCATGACCCCCTCTATCATCTCAAATCATTAAGTTGCCTTCATAAATGGTTGTCCCATACACCAATACATTGCCTTAGCCCATAAACTTTTCCAAAAACTTCACAGCAAAATTAGTGGAGTATCTCTTTGCTTGCAACTAGACATATCTAAGGCGTCTGACAAGCTTAATTGGGTTTTTCTTTTCAAAGCTCTTTCTTTCTTTGGCTTCTCCCAAACCTAGATCAACCTCATCAAGCAATGTGTCTACACCGAAAAGGCTTTTATCCTCATCAGGAGAAGTCCATGTGGGTTCTTTGCTTCCTCCTGTGGCCTAAGACAGGGTGACCCTCTCTCCCCTTACCTATTTATTATAGCTGAAGAAATCCTTAGCCTAAACATCCAGAATTTAATCAACAAGGGCCTCATCTTCCCAATCTCCAAAGTGGCAAATACTCCCTACTATTTGCTATATGCTGATGACATTCTTCTTTTCCTAAGAGGCCGAAAGAAAAGTCTTCTTGCCTTGAAAAAATCACCAATTATCAAGGAGCTTTGAGTCAAGTCATCAACTCCCCCAAAAGCAAACTTTTTATTGGTAAATGCAATATGAGGACCAAAAGTCTGATTCTAGATATTCTTGAATTCCCTGTAAGCCCTCAATATTCCTCAATGTACCTTAGGGCCCCTCTCTTCATTAGCAATCCAACGAGACATTATTTCACCCCCCTGCTTAACAAAATCCTATCCAAACGTGTAGGATGGAAATCTCGATTACTTTCTCTTACTAGGCACAGAATCCTTGTGAAACATGTGCTAGTTAGTATGGCTACTTACATTGTGATATGGTCTTTCTCCTCCCTAAATCAATCATCAAAAACATTGAGCGTCTTATGTGCAATTTCCTATGGTCCGCTGCTGCTACTCCCTTTAAAAGAAGCCAGATTCACTAGGACATGGTTTGTCTCCCCTCTTTAGAAGGGGGTTTGGGCATCAAGAAAATTCATCATCAAAATGAAGCCTCCCTCCTCAAGCTTGGTAGGGCAGCTACCTCTTTTTCCTTTTTATAGGCCACCTAGTTTAGGAATAGATATTTCAAAAACAAGACTATTTGGTGCTTGTCCACACCAAAATCTAGGTCCTATATTTGGCACAAATTGAGAAATTTGGCTTACCCTCTGCAATCAGGTGCTAGGTGGGAAATTGGAAACGAAAAACTCGCTGACCTTTGGTATGACGCTTGGGTTTATGATTTCAGTATTGCCTTAAAATTTCCTACAGATCCCCACCCACTTCATCAAAAGGTGGCCTCAATTTTGAATGACAATTCCTGCGTCATTTCAGCCAACATCCCTTTCCCTATAGCTCACTTCTTTCTCTCAACTATAGTAGACATTTCTCCGAACCAACAGTGTAATAACAAAGTTTATTGGAAATCTCACCCAAGTAAAAACCTATCTATCAAGGAGGCTTGGCACTTAGTGCACTCTAGGGACTCTGAAGTTGATTGGGCTCTTTTTATTTGGAATTCTCTCATTCAGCCCAAGGTATCCTTCTTTGCTTGGAGGCTAATGCATCGGAAGATCCCAACTCAAGTCTGGGCCCAATAAGTGGGCATCTCTTTAACCTCAATGTGTTCGCTCCGTAATTCAAACACTGAATCGGATCTTCACCTTTTCTTCCACTACATGTTTGCTAATTCTCTCTGGAGGTGAACTCTTGAAGTTGCGGGTTCGCAACCCTCATCTACTATATCTCCTTCTAGAATTTGGCATAAGCTATCTTTCAATAGTGACTTGTTGGCTCAAAAAGGTACCTCCTGTATTTTCCTCACCATGGTTTATGTCATATGGAAATGCAGAAATGATCAAATTTTCAAAGCTGCAAAGCTTCTTAGACGAAGGCCAAGCTCTATCTCACCGAGCTTCTCTCCATCTCTCTCCGGCATATAGACAAGCTCTTTTCTGGCTAGTCTCTTCAAAATTTTTGTAATTTTCTAAATATAAAGCATGCTCTTGTAACTTTCTCTTTTTGTGTATTTTATTTTCTCCCTTTTTCTTTTGGATGTAAGCTTTTCTCTGTTTCTTTCTATTTCCTCAATGGCCTACCTGTTTTGGGGCATCTATGCCTTGTATGTTTCTTCTCCTCTTCAATATACAATTACCTTATAGTAAAAAAAAAAAAGAAAAGAAAATAAATTGTCATGTGCAGGAGACCCTAAACTTGTTAATTGCAGTACCATGCCCTGAGTGTCCTTTGATGAGTTGAGTTGGGTTAATGGCACCCGGAACGTACGGTACGATGGGAAAGAGAAAGAAAGGAGAATAAAAGAGGCCCTTCTTATTATATATTTATTTATTACATCTCCTAATTATCATCACTACAAACACCATACTAGATAGTAGAGTAGTAGTTGTTGCTACTGTTTACATATCACAAACGACCACCAGCAGCAGCAGTAGTGGGGGAGCAACGACAACAGTAGAATAGAGTAGAGTAATAGCGGCAGGGCCTCGTTATAGGTAGCCTCCACTCATGGAAGGTATGCTTCAGCTCCAAGGTGTTTGAACTCCTCCATAGGTGCTGGGAGCATGTCCTCGTCCACCAGAGAGTAAATGAAGGTGTCAACAGGTTTGTTACCCCTTGGAGTATTGGGCCGGCCGATACGCTGGACAAGGTTTGGGATGTACTGTTTGGCGTATTTTTCGGAGGCATAATCTTTAGGCCCGGCTGTCGGCCACCCACTCACCACGAGTATGTCCACCTTGCTCAATACGACCACCTTCTTCAGAGCACCACAAATGCTGTCAATCATGGCGTCATACGCCTCAATGTACTTGCATTCCCCGTCTTGCATGTAGTCATCTGCGTCATAGTTGAGAAGACAATTTTTTATGGGTACGTCTTTTGTGATCATGAGGTAGGGCATCATTCGGACGAAGAGGGTCATTGAAGAGCCCAAGAGGTCAGTAAGGAATTGGAGTGCCGTCTGGGATTCTTCTGTCAACTCGCATGAGGAAGGATAGGTGTCCGCTTTGTAAGATGGTCCTAGAAGGAAGGATTGGTTGACAATGGCAGACAACTTAATGTTTTCTTGGAGTATCTTTGCCAAGTTTCTCACGGCGTCCTTAAATTTTGAGGGAGGGAACTCGGTAGAGGGAACCACATCGCCCACGCAAACATAACTGATGACGCTTACATAGCTGGTTATGTAAGTGTCAACCCATTTTTTGGCATTGCCCTGGTCGGCAAGTAGTTCCAGATCCTTGCTATTGATGCACAGGACAATTTGCATTTTGAGTGTTGGAGACGGGTTGCCGATGATGCGGTCAAGAATGTCGATAACATCATTCTTGGGTGAAGAAAGAGGTGTCGGAGAAAGCCACATCTTTGAGATGTTGCGCCTCTTGTATATGTTCACAACCTCAACGGGCCTTCGTGGGTAGCTTGTCTTTGTCCCGTAACAGAGACCATATGCAGCTTCTGCTCCAGCCGAGTTGCATTGTGTTGCATTAGGTTTGAAACAGTACCAGGAAGTAGGGGAAGAAAGAAAGTAAGAAACCCCAGATAGACAGACATACATGATTATCAGTAATAAGAACATATACACACATTAATTACATATGATTTATATTTTACAAAATATTTCAGAAAGAGAATTTTTTTAAACCTTATTTGGGTTTTATTAGCGTTCTAGTTTACAAAAACCCCACTAGTTTTTGCTGCCGGTCCCAAGCCCGGGTAAAGGAAGAGAATTCCATTAGGTAGGTTGATAGCCAGCATAAAACTTTGTCACAATCCAAATATGAATTCTGAGATAATAGAATCGAGAAACAGAATTCATGTAGCCGACCCCAACATGGTTGGGATAAGGCTTTGATGATGATGATGATGATGATTTGGGTTTTAATGGCTTTCTAGTTTTTTTACTATTAATTGTAATATAACATAAAAGGTGGTGAGAATAAATTAACTCCCAAAACAAACTCTAGACGTTTGTTTCTTTGCTAGTATTTTTGGGCATTTTTAAGAACTGTTGTGTGTTTTCCAGTCATTTGTTTGCAATGAAAGTGATTCATATGTGTAAATGACCCACATGTGAGTCACCTACATATGCAAATGACTCACATGTGGGTCAAAATGCAGCGTTTGTTATCATCACAACATTTCACAAATGAATCTATGAACAAGTTATATATTTTTTAAAGATATCTTAACATCAAGGCAACATCAATGGTTAAAACTTGAATACGTAGCTGTCTTTGAGCTTTCGAAGAGGATGATTGATTCTAATTTTACAAATAGGTCCCACAAAAAAAAAAAAAGGCAGACTGGGAATGTCATTTATATATTAATCCAACGGCTGTAATTTTTTGATGATATCTCAACATCCAAGCAACATCAACAGTTAAACATTGGATATGTGGCCGTTCTTAAACTTACCAAGAGGACGGTCAGTTTTCATTTTACAAGTGGGCCCCACAAAAAATGAGAAAAAACCATAAAAGATGGACTGGGAATGTCATTTACAATATATTAATCCAACAGCTATAATAATTTGATGATATCTCAACATTTAAGAACCATCAATGGTTGAAAACTGGATACATAGCTGTTCTTGAGCTTCCCAAGAGGATGATCGATTCTGATTTTATAAGTGGCTCCCACAAAAAAAAATTCTTAAAAGAAGAACTGATTGTGTCATTTACAATAGATTAATCCAATGGCTGTAATTATTTGGTGATACCTCAACATTCAGGGAACATCAACGGTTGAAAACTGGACATATAGGTGTATTTGAGCTTCTAACAAGAGGATGATTGATTCTGATTTTATAAGTGGCTCCCACAAAAAAAAAATAAAAATCTTAAAAGAAGAACTGATTGTGTCATTTACAATAGATTAATCCAATGGCTGTAATTATTTGGTGATACCTCAACATTCAGGGAACATCAACGGTTGAAAATTGGACATATAGGTGTATTTGAGCTTCTAACGAGAGGATGATTGGTTCCAATTTTACAAGTGGGCCCCACAAAAATTTAAAAAAATAACAATAGGCGGACTACTCAGATGTGAAACTGTAGCACTGCCTAGTAACAATGTAGTGTGAAAGTGTTTCACATCTCTTTAGGTGTGAAAACTTTGGGCAAAAAAAGGGCTACTTTTCACACCATCTTTACAAGTACTTTACACACCTCATGCGTAAATTAGTCGAAACAAACGTGAATGCGTGTAACCATTATGCATCCACACCATTTACATATGTAAACGAAAGTAAACAAATGACGCCTTAGTTCCTGGTTAGTTGAGTTTGTTTCTTTTTTAGGGTCTAGCTATTAATTTTGTATGAGTATTTTGTTATGGGAATTTTTCAATGCCTAATCTTTCATTCGCTATACATTTGCCTTTTGGGGGGGAAAAAAGAATTAAATCCATTAAAAGTTGGTATCTGTGATGTAACATTCCATAACCTAAATATGAGTATTAGCCTAATTAAATTGTATTTTAGTTAATTAAGCTTTGTTAGCGGCCAGAAAAGTTTGAATTAATGTTAGGATCGTGTGTACGGAGTTTCGTAGGGTTTCGAGCTCTTTTGAATTTAGAGATGGTTGCTTGCAATTTTAGGAAGTTTAGAAGCAAGTTTTCATAATGTATCCTATTGTAAGGTTTTGGGTTCATCGAATAACTCTCCTAATTCTAAGACTCTTATCCTTCTACCCCGACCCGATCCGAAACCAACTGGACCATCAAATACCTAAGCCACCATAACGAAGCCCTTGCTTGTAATTTCCAAAAAGCCCATCCCAAAGTATAAACCAACGAGCCCTACCCTTTTCTTTTCTTTCCTTCTTCTCATTTCTCTTTTTTTGCTCTCGTTTTCTTCTCTCCCTCATTCCACCACTCGGTTGCCACCAGATTTCAAGCCTCCAAGCCATTGCCGGATTACAATCTTCTTCTTCATTGAGCTCCCCTCACCTAAGGGGGCACTGTTGTCAAGATTCCCTTCTCCAAACCGAGCCCTAGGTAAGGTCTAAACACTCCCATTTTTAGGTCTTTGTAGTTTTCAAGCTTAGAAAGTGTCTAGAATGTTCATTAGGCCCTTCTCTTTGTGTTTGTAAGGTTGTTTGGCTTTGGGTTTGGTTTTGTGCTTGAGTTGAGCTTTAGTGGGTGTCATTTGAGGTAGTGCATGCCCCCATTTCTTTCAATTTCATCAAAGGCAAGTAGATTCACATAAGTTTATTAAAGATATGCTTTTCTTATTGATGATTATAACATCTATTCTTGTGGTTTATAGTTTGCCCATTTTTAATGAAAATGGGACTTAAATGCTAGTAAGTTGGATTTTGATGTTGATGAATGTAGTGGTTGTAGGTGGATTTATGTGATCAATGTAGAGGGTTGTGCACTATTTTTATGCAGGTTTGGATGGGTGTGAATGTAGGGAGTTGGTTTCTCAAATGACCAAAAACAAAGGACTCCCCATTTCATTGAACACAGGTCTAATCGATCAGGTCCTTGCTTGATTGATCGAAACTGATTTCTATTTGGCAAAAATTAGGATCCAATCGATCAGATATGGGTTAATCTGTCTAAGGGGGTGGTTTCAGGCCTGTAGGCCTTTGGTGGGGGATGTTTTGGGTTATTTGCAACCCATAATTTCCCAACATGTGTATTTTAACTTTGTTTTAATTGGGGGATCCTATAATTTGACCCTCTTTTAAATAAACTCACCTTAAACCACTATGTAAGGAGCATATTTGTGCATGTGTACCTCTTATGAATCATGCAGTTCACGTAGAAGTACAATCTACTATGAACTTTGTTGAAATGAGAATTGGGACTATGCATCGTAGTTAATTGGATTAAATATCCCAGCCTCACCTCACTCGTGGTTTAAGTGGAGATGTCGGGTGCGTGAATTTGAATTGTTGAATTGGGAGTTGGTTGTGTGAACACTCCTTGGCCATAGGGCTTGCAATGTTTGCATCGTTTATGCTTTTTAGGGATTGTACCCTTGCTTTGTCTTGGAACGTTTCATGGCTTGGCTTTATGTTTCGTTTTCTAGAGGCTAATCATATTGTTGGATTGTGTTGGAATCATCAAAGTGGAGCACTCCCTCGTGGTTTGGTATCTGTGTATAACAATATAGCCAGCCCTTCACGTTAACCTAGGAATGGTCTGTCGAGCAACCACTAAGCTATGTCTTATAGGTCTCGCACAGGAAAGGGTAGGGGTTTTATTAAAGCATCGGTAAAATTAAAGCAAGAATTTAGAAATAAATTTCTGAATTTACCGACATTTTATTAACATTGATAAAAGTAATATAAATATTTTTTAAAAAGGAAAATGATTTTACTGACGTTAAAAAAATTAATAAAAGTAAAAGGAAAATTAAAAAAATGAAATTAATTTGCTAACATTTTTTAACGTCGATAAATTGAAATTGAAAATTTAAAATATAAGGAAAATTTTTTTACTGACGTTAAAAAACGTCTGTAAAAGTGAAATTATTTTTTTTAAATAAAATGAGTTTACCGACGTTATTAAACATTGGTAAAATAGAAATTATAATCAGTGAAGATGTAATTTTTGCCAATGGAATCTAATTCTATCAGTAAAATCTTTTGTCCATAACCTTTTACTAATGTTCGGCATACGTATATATTTTTGTCGGTAAAGTGTTATACCAATGTTTTTGTCTCTTTTGGCAACGAAAATTTTCATAGCTAAAAACGTAAATTGATGTAGTGAGGGTTGTGTGAGATTGTTGTATAGGATCAGGTCATCAAGCAACCGCAATTGGTTTACGCAGATGTACACCGTAATGTATAGGACAGGATGCTAGGCGGGCTTACTAGTCGTATTTGAACAGAGCTTTGGTTCTATAAATCTAACAGGATGCTAGGCATTTGAAGACGAATTTAATCCACTATATCAGACAAGATGCTAAACATCCGAAGGCAGTATAAATTCCTTATCGGTATCGGTGCGATTCGATGCTCGGTTGATGTGGGTGTTGTTCAGTTGTATTGAATTGGATTAGGATTTTCGTTCTTCTCCTATTGTCCTTTTGTTTTCCTCACATGATCACATTGACTTTATTTGCTTTGATATTGTATATCTTTAATGGATTATGCTTATCTGCTTGCTAGCTACGCTTGTAGTTTGATGTTGTTGTTCTTGGTGCATAGGTACCAAGCCTGGCTTTGCCAAGGAGAAGACGCAGGGTGAAGCGCTTCAAGCACTTGAGCCATTTGATGACCCTAAGTCGGGTGCTAACGATGGCTTCGGTGCCCTCTAGACGTACACAAAAGTGACTCATACATCCCTTTTGGTTTATATTTTGGATAACATTATTTTGACACCCTAGGTTTTGGTGGGCTTGTAATTAACTGCTTATATGTTTTATTTTGCAACTTCAAATGTTATATCCAATATCTTTTGATGTGTATACTCCAAAATTTGTATGGTACCAATTACTAGAAATGCTTCCGCAGGTATTGATGTATGTGTGCTATTATGGACTCACCGTGAGCTTAAGATCCTGTGTGGGACTTGATTAAGAGCCACATGTTGTTTTAAACACAAAAAATTTTAATTGGACCCTGATCTCACATTAACCCTGATTTCACTTTGTGGGACATGGCATGTGATGGCCAAAACCCTCATGAATCAAGTGACATAAACTTGGTTTAAGTAGAGCTTTAAAACCTTTCTTTTAACTTTATGAATTGCATTTGAGGTTTTTCATCACCTTGCTCTTTAATTTGAACAGACCAAACAATAAGCATCATCAATAAAATTAAAACTAAAGAAACCCATTAAATCCTTTTTAGACGACTTCTTAAGTCAGTCTATTTTAGAAGGAAGATCCAAATCCATTCCTCTAAGTACACAAAAGATTTAGTTAGATGCTTTGGGTAGCACGCTTTCTTTCAACTACTTTGTTTATTCTAAGACAACATAGCAGGTAGAAGGTAGATTTTTTGGTGCATCTATATCTCAGTGCACGGTTAACAAAAACCCAAAGCTTTATATTTGCAGATGCATTAATCTGACTGTCCAAGAGTCTAACTACATACAACTGTGTTGCATTGCTTTGCATTGTGTTTGTAAGAGTAACAAGGATTAGGAGAAGAAAGAAAGAAATAAATCACATACGTACAATATGATGATAATTAGAATGAATAACTACAAACACATACATTTTTTACATAAGATGCAACATCATCATTATTATATTTCAAAGCCTTATTTCAACTATGTTGGATTCCGCTACATGATTTCTGTTTCTCCCTTATGCCCTTACATATTATGCAACTTTAATTTTAAAGAGTAACAAGGATTAGGAGAAGAAAGAAAGAAATAAACCACATACATACAATATGATGATAATTAGAACAAATAACTACAAACACATACATTTCTTCCATAAGATGCAACATCATTATTATTATATCTCAAAGCCTTGTTTCAACTATGTTGGATCCCGCTACATAATTTCTGTTTCTCCCTTCTGTCCTTATATATTATGCAACTTTAATTTTAAAAAAAGTTGAGAATGAATTTTATTCTGCTTTTCTTTTTTTCTTCTTTTTTTGCGAATATTTTTTATTTTTTCATTTATTTTATTTATGTATTTTATGTTTAAATAGAATTATAAAAATATATAATATAACATAAAGTTGGTGAGAACAAATAAGGTTCCAATTATCCAACGATTCCGACCCATGAAAAACCAGGTTTCGAAACTATTTTAGGTTTCGATTCATAAATGGGTTCGGGTTTGGAACCCAATTCAGGTTCCGATTAGTACACAGGTCCGGTTCTATGTTTATATAAGTTCTGACCTATTGATGCGGGACCTGGCACAAGAGCTTTTAATATTACAAATTGTAACTCAAAATCAATTTTGGTTTGATATTTTTATATTTAATCTTAAATATAGTAAACTTAATGCATTGTTATACGATGAATGGTATCCTTATTTAAAAAACCAAATAAAAAAATAAGAAATTAAAAAAATGAAGTCAGAAGCAATTTTGGAACTAGATTATAGTTCTCTTGTCAGACCTGGTTCTGAAACCAAATCCGGGTCCTCTTATTGTAATCGGATTTGAAACCAACAAAATTATTTCAGAGTAAAAGCCAATTTTGGAACCAGAATCGTTATTTAGAATTGGATCCGGGTCGAGGTCCAGTATGGCTCCGGTCCAAAGCCAACCCATTTGCAACACTATCCGACATGTCTCGGCCAATTGCTGGTAATGCATCTCTTCGAATTCTGCCAATATTTCATGCCTCCAAGATTCCCAGATCGGTATCATTATTATTATTTTTTTTATTTTAGCAGCAGCCCCTTTTCTGTAGTTTTTACTTTTCAAGAAACCCAAACCCATTCGTTCTTAACACCACACAAACAATTATCTTTCTTTGTTTCATGTACTTAGTTTTCTTCCAAGAGTCATAGCATAAAGGACAATTCAGGTTTAACTCAACGTCATTTAATTGTTTTGCTTGACACAAAGCTCTACATTTGCAGATTGATTAGACGGACCGCACCCAGGAATTTTAATACAATTTACAGAGGGAAAAGGGAAAAGAGATCATCACCTTGAGCCCCCGGACCTCCAGCAGTAGCACTTGCGCCTGTTGCCATTTCGAGTGCTCTTCGACTACTAATTGCACAGGTAGTGAAGTCGTGGCTGATGAATGAAACACTCTGATCTTCTCGCCTTAAATAGAGAAAGAGGAAGGCTAGCAGTTGGATATCATTTTCAGCAACCGACTCGGGACATTTTTAAATTATCTCGAGTTCGCTAATTGGTTTAGTGGGAACAAGTCCTGCTCACAGAACAAAAAATTAAAATTAAAATTATATCGCGGGCTCTTGTCGTCAATATCTCAAACGAGATATATACAGCTCAGATTACAATGAAACAGCATGTTACACGTTGGAGGCTTATTATGTGAAGGATATCTTCTAACGGTTTCTTTTCTTACCATAAATACTCCTTCTAAGGTCACCATTTCACCTGTAAACTAGGCATCCGTTTCCCAGGTACAGTAAGTATCCCAAGATCATGTCATAATCGAAAAATACATGTCATAACTCATCATGGAAATCCTCTTCCCTATCCTCTCCTAGTTCTTCTTCTACTTTCTTCTTTCTTCGCTGCGCTAATTTCTCTTCTTCTTTTCTTTTCGTTCCTTTCCTTTCCTCTTTTGGCGTTCCCTAACTGATGAAATGGGTTCCCTCATACAAGAGGGTGTAAACTGTACATGCCCCTATTTTTTGTCTTCTTTTTTTCAGCTCCACCCTATCTAAAGCAAGTCGTCGTACATACGAAGGGACCTGAATGGTCCGCCACGGTCACTCCGTAAATTTTTTTTTTTCAGAGGATTTTGATTCCAAAGGAAAGACCTCTTTTTATTTACCATTCGTTGTATCTAACGTGGGAGACACACATGACAGGCGAGCACTACCGGCTACGCACACCCTTGCGGCGTGATTCTCGCAATTACGTTAACTGGCATTGTTCAATGTTTTTCGATAGAGGAAGACTTTAAATGGTAGTTGGCAAGTAACCTGCTAATTGACACATTTGCAGACCACTGATTTTACCGCAGCATCCAAGTAAAAGTGGAAACGGATGGAATATCGCACTATGGACATTTGTTCCGGCTTAGTATGGACATCTCCCGGTGTAACTGCTGGCTCTAGGACGGGTCCTAGGGCCTAAATACAAGTAATCTAAGTTCTATTTTAATTTCTTACATTGTAGTCGATTTTGAGAATCAATAAAGAAAAGAAAAGAATTATTTGATTGGCCGATGAAATGTTAGAAATAATTATTACGTAAACATTAATATAATAATAACTTTTAATGATATTACACTTGATAATGTCTTCAATATTTAATACTTTACTCTTCTTCTAATATAGATGTTTGTTAATATAATTGGTAGGGTAAAGTTAGGTAAATGGTAATTTTAAAAGATAAAAAAAGAAAAGAGTTAAATCAATCACATAATGAGATTTTATCTTTTTATGAAAGTAGATTATAACTTTATAACTTCTTGTATTAAAATAAATATTTTTTAATTGGTTAGTAAGATGATAAAATAGCTTTTTGACTTTTTAGTGTAAAAATATAGTAAAATTTTTTGAAATGTGGTATTTTGATTTAACCATTTTAGTTTATTGTATTTTAAAATGACAAATGGCTTTCACTTTACTTCAAGATGAAATTTTCAAACAATCCAAGGTTCAACGCCAGTGCTTGGGTTCAATTTGCACAATGGCTTGATTTGCTATCGATTTGTATGGACATCAATTTTAAATAATGAGCAAGCAATTACACTTAGAGGCCAATTTCATAATTTCTACTTGCTTCCTTCATTGTTTTGATTGACTTGCATCCTTCAAGCGTCACATCACATCTCACATGTGACACTTAGAGCCAATAATAATGAGCCAGCAACTATGTTTAGGGAATTTCAAAATTTTCAGACATAGTAGAATTTCTTGATGCTTCCTTGCACTTAAGCATCCCGAAATTCCTGCAAAAGGTAAAGGATTTGAAATTTTGAAATTCTCAAAGGCTATTTAAGACCTCTTAGATAGGTGGAATTTTGAAATGCTTATGATGAAATAAGGCATTTGTAAATACTAGAAGGCAAAATGTCACATCATGTCCCAAAATTCCCAACAATCTAAATTCTTGGCAAGAATTTTTATAAATGAACAGGCCTGTAGAAGCCAGTTTCCTAATTACACTTAAATTCATCTGACACTAAAATCTCTGAAGATTTTGATTGTTTATGCAGGCAAGCCCACCTAAGTTAAACTAAAGATATCATTCTCTCTCTCTCTCTCTCTCTCTCTCTCTCTCTCTCTCTAAATTTTCAGATATTTAATTTATATAAAGCATACTGATACGACAACAATGGTGATAAAGATAATGAAAACAACTTATGTTAGATTCCGGTGCATACGGATTACTGAAATTAGTTGCAAAATCTAAATAATCAAGGAAACGGTTAAAAATAATCAAAATAATCGGTAGTCAAATTACGTCTTTAAAGATGCTGTATTTAGACATTTTTTACCCCCACACAAGTGTAAATGGACTCACAAACATCTTTTCCAAAATAATATGGCTTAAACCGTTGCAGTAACGGCTACGAATCCACCAACAATCCAAAAATACACGCATGAGGTCAAGGCCTAACTTACGAGGAGGACCATACCCAGTCCACCACCACGAGTGAGCCAACCCGCAAGGCACGACCCAACAAGAACAAGTAGGCCCGAGACAGCCAGCCCGCACACACTTATATGGTTATCATCACTATACCTACTTAGAAGCTTAACACCATAAGCCTATGATGAATTCATTATAAACACCTCGTTAAAAATTCCATATAACCGATGTGGGACTCTAAGAAATAAAGAGGAGAATAAATGAGGGGAAACAAGTGCATTAAAATGGAGATTTTGTGATTTAATGTACACAAAACTCCAACGGCTTAAATATATACATGAACAAAAGGGTCTTTTATTTTAAGAAAAGATAATTTTCTTAAATATATTCATTAACGAAAAGGTTTTTTATTTTAAGAAAAGATAATTTTTTTTAATTTCAAAGGAAATACTAGAAAAAAGAAAGAAAAAAGTAGTTTTATGGTTTTTTTTTTTTGTAAATGTAATAATAAATCTCTGATTCGTTAAATAAAAAGTTACCTGAATCACAATTCATTTTAATTTATAAATGGGGAAGCTCGTAGGTTTAAATTTTATCCTATTACAAGGACGGCCATGTTTCAATCCAAATTGGTTTTTAGTTTTGATATTGATTATGCAAATTGACACAACCTATTCAAATGGAAAAGTAACCCCCACATGCCAAAAGAACGTCCCACACGAAGGAAAATAGAACTACTACTCGTTAAAATGGTGAGAGACACACATGACTAGCAATGGAAGCACCATCATACACCAAAGCGCGTGATGGAGAGACCCAGCAAAAGAGATAGGATAATAGACAGGAATCTTTATGTTAAATCAATCATACCAAATTCGCAAGCTTTGTTAGATGGTGTTTTAATGTTTCTAAAAGTGATAATCATAGAGCTTAATACTCTCCTGCCGGGGTCACAAGAAAATTTCTCCTTGGTAAACGTAGAGTGGAAACAGAATAGCTTTTTACTTCAATAGTTAGTGGAGGCTGTACTACCCTCTTTGGAGGGGGTCACAACCCCCGTAGCTATGGAAAAAAAAAGTATAGAGTGAAAATAAGACTTTCATTTGCATTTAGGAGATAATTTTGACATTTGCTGATCATTGAAGCTAAATGCCAATTATATGCAGAACTATAAATCATTTAAATGTATAACTCTCACTTATAAAATAGATTCCCTCCTTAAGAAAAAAAAAAAAAAAGGGCTTCCACTGATAAAGTCATAAAAAGCAAGATTCTTTTCATTCAAAAGGTTTGAATTCATGTCATAAGGAGGGCCCGGACGGTGTCTCGTGCGAGACAAGCAATCACCACTTCACACCCGGACATCCAAGCGCCACCGCACACCCCCGTTGTGCCCTCCGTTGTCAGTACATGAACAAACAATTAATACATTTGCTGGAGATGACTTTAGAAGAACACTGCCTCATTTCAATTGGAGAAACGAACTAATAAACCGACACTTGTATCCTCATTTTTTAGGGCATGATTGTTAATTTTACCAAAGCGCATGTTTAGAAGAGGGGAGGATAAAATATCATGGGATTAATTCAAAAACGAGAAAAAATAATATATGATTGGATTATAATAATTTTTTATTTTTAGTTGTTTGATTTAGAATTTTTTTACTTTTTGTATAAAAAGTAGAGATTATTTTGTAGTTTACTAATTATATTTTGACCTTTTTGAAAAAAGATGAGAAAAGTTTGATTTTTTAAAAAAAGGAGGAGGAAAAATTAAAATTTTAAAATTTAACTTTACCTCACCCTACCCTTTTACTAAACATGCCCTAAGAGTAAAATTAAAATTATATTTCATTACAGGGCATAATAAACTAAAAGAGTCAAATTAAAATACCACATTTAAAAAAAATTTTACCTTTTTATACAAAAAAGTCAAAAGCTACATTCCAATATCACTAATTGATAAAAAATATCTACTTTTAACACAAATAGTCAAAAATTTATATTCTTTTTTACTAAAAGACAAAATTTCGTCTTTGAATTGATTTAAACTCTCTCATTTTTTTTATCTTTTAAAATGGTCATTTACCCCACTTTACTCAACTAGTTAAATTAACAAACAGCACAAGGATAAGATGGATGGTTTTTTAAACGGAATGGAAAATATAAAAAAAAGGACTTAATTTGTTGTCATATTTCAAAAAAGATACAAATTTCAAAACTTTTAAAATTAAGATCTAAGTTTTCTAATAAATTTTTATAATTTGATTATTTTTAAGAAAAAAAGAAAAAAATGGCCAAAAAATAACTTTAAATGACTAGTTACCCTTACTTGAAAACTTACTAGAAAATTTAAGCCCAAATTTAAAATTTTTGAAACTTTTGTCCTTTTTTTTAAATGAAAAAAAATGCAAAATTTTTCTCTTAATACAAAGGAGCTCTTTTCCTTTTCTTTTTTTTTTTTTTTTGTGGAAAGTTTTTTCCCATTTAGTCGAATCCTTTGTTGCAGCCATGATACCAGTTAAGATGATTTCATCCCCTCAAACCATATATCCTTAGCTCAAAAGGAGAGGGCCATGCCGTCCGATTGAGCACCACAATGGTAGGACCCATTCCCTTTGAGTGAAACTTGATGATGGAGGCGATGAGATTCACCTTTGAACGCTTAGGGTGATTTCTTTGTCGGCCCTCCTCATCTCAAACTCCACAAGTCAAACTCTCGTGCTAAAGGATTTGCAGATGAGTAATACTTTGGGTGGAAACTGATGGATTATTGATTTTTGTTGTGGAACACTACATTGTGTTCCACAATTAAGATTCAAATCATTAATCATGTTTAAAAGGTCTAAAATAGTTACCTAGTCAAATCTCCTCTATTTATTTCTTGTATATTTTGAGATATTAGCAAAAAATGCAGGCCTTTGGACGATGATTTATGAATTTCTACAGGCCCCATTTGCAATTTCGAACCGCTCAATTTGTTCAAAAGGCCTAAACCAACTCCAAGGTTAAATTTGATAGCCAACTTCATCACGAATTGTGAGAATATGACAAAGGATTGATGAGCATTGATCATCCACAATGTAAAGATGACACTAAGTTGGGGATGAATTGTTTCATGGTTGATAAATTAAAGATTGTCATTCTTTACTTTGGAACTCCACCTTTGTCTCATAATCACAATCCGAACTATTAATCATGTTTAGAAGATCCATAACGGTTATAAAATCAATTTTTAGTGGTTGATTCCTCACGTATTTCTATAAATTTGTAGAAATGTTCATGCCCTAAAAAATAATTTTTTAAAATTTTGGTGGATCTACAATGAAATCTGAACTATACATCATCTATAGATCGTCAAAAACGCCTAAGGGAAAAATTTTGAATCGTGAGAAATTAAAGAAAAACTTGTCACGGTTGGATGTAACATAATGTATATCCAGCTCCATGGATGTTTGGCAAACGTTGAATGCCTTGAGAGAAATCCTTAGTGAGGATGTCCATCAACTGTCGAATGACACAAATGCACAGGCATTTAGATTTTATGGCTGACTCTTTAAATTGTGAGAAAATTGAGAAAAATCTGTTAACATTGGATGTGGTATATGTAAATCTACAGTTCCAATTATGTTTGCCAATTGTGGAATGCGATGGGAGAAATCCTCAAATGTAGCATTTCTAAAAATCAAGCAAATCCTCTAACTCTTTAGATTGTGAGAAAATTGAGAAAAATCTGTTAACATTGGATGTGGTATATGTAAATCTACAGTTCCAATTATGTTTGCCAATTGTGGAATGCCATGGGAGAAATCCTCAAATGTAGCATTTCTAAAAATCAAGCAAATCCTCTAACTCTTTAGATTGTGAGAAAATTGAGAAAAATCTGTCAACATTGGATGTAGTATATGTAAATCCACAGTTTCAATGATGTTTGCCAAATGTGGAATGCTACGGGAGAAATCCTCAAATGGAGCATTTCTAAAGATCAAGCAAATCTTCTAACTCTTTAGATTGTGACAAAATTGAGAAAAATCTATCAACATTGGATGTAGTATATGTAAATCCACAGTTCTAATGATGTTTGTCAAATGTGGAATGCCATGGGAGAAATCCTAAAATGTAGCATTTTTGAAAATCAAGCATATCCTCTAACTCTTTAGATTGTGAGAAAATCGAGAAAAATCTGTCAACATTGGGTGTAGTATACTTCATTTTGCCCAACTTGGAACGCCATTGAAGAAATCCTGAATGTAGCATTTCTGAGAACCAAGCAAATACTCAAATAAAGAACTGCCCTCCCTTCATGAGAATAGCTGCCAAACATGCCCCGATTTTTAACATTTAGTTGCTTGCCAGATAACCTAGTAAAAATAAAGATATACTACCCTCCCTCTCTCAAATCTCTGATATTGCTTTACATAAAGTATACTGATATGACAACAATGGCGATAAGAAAATGAAAGTTGCTTATTGGGTAAAAAAAACCAAAAAAGAGATTTTATATTCTTAAAAAATATCGGTATGAATTTGAGAAGTTAGTTTCAAGGGATTTTTATGAAAAATTAATCCTAAATTTAGATCACACAATTTGATTAAGAAAGATTAGAAAAAATCCAATTTGGAGTTTGTATTCCATCAAAAGATAAATATGCCCTCAGCTAACGGTATAATTAGGCGTACAAAACCTTACATTTTCCCATCCTTTTTCTTATTCTTCTTCTCTTATTTCTTTTCCTTTTCCTTTCTGCAGAACCGGTATGCCCTCCTCCTCCTCCTCCTCCTCCTCCTCCTTCTTCTTTCACTAGTACGCCTTCTTCTTGTTCTTTTTTTTCTCCTCCTTCTTCTTCTTCTTCTCCTCCTTCTTCTTCTTCTTCTTTTTCTTCTTTATTTTCTTTCCCTTTAATCTCTCTTTCTATTCTGACAATCCCTTCACCCTTTCGTGTTTTTTTTTCTTGCATTCCTCTTGGTCCTCTTTTTCACTCTCTCTGTTTTCTCATACCCCCAACTCTTCTATTTCTATCCTCTCTATGCTTAGTTATTTTTAGTTTTTGTTTTGTTTTTTTTTCTTTTCTCATAAGTCCTCTCTTTTTTCCTCCACTATCATCCCACTCAATTCCCTTTTTCTTCTCATTCTTTTCTCATTTTTTCCCTTTCATCTCTCTTTCATTTCATTTTTTTTCCTCTTTAGTCTTAAACAAAAAAATACAAAAAATTACTCTTTGGATTGTGGCCCGTGAGTTCTACGGCTTAGCCATAAATTGTTCTATACGGCTTCACCATATGGTCAGCAATAAGCGAAAAAAAAAAAAAACCTCTCTAGATAGTGGCCCATGAGTTCTATGGCTTAGCTGTAAATCGTTTTATGGCTTAGTCATAAGGATCTTACGGCTTAGCCTTAGGGTCAGCCGTAAAATAAGTCAATAACTTTCAGGTAATGATATCGTTACCTGAAAGTTATAAATTCACGCATGAATCAAATTATTTGGATTAATTTCTATGTCCTCTACATAGTTTATGTATTTCAATATGAAGATATTTAAATAATGAATTTTGAGAACTAAACTGGACATATAAAAGCATTAAAAATGGTAACGATGTCGTTACCTGAAAGTTATAAATGCATATATGAATCAAATTATTTGAGTAAATTTCTATGCCCTCTATATAGTTTTTGTATTTTAGTATAAAGATATTTAGAGAATAAATTTTGAGAACCAAATTGGATATATAAAGCGTTAAAAATTGTAACGATATCGTTACCAGAAAGTTATAAATTCATGCATAAATCAAATTATTTGGGTCAATTTCTATG
Source organism: Sextonia rubra (assembly GCA_037013555.1). Classification (NCBI taxonomy): domain Eukaryota; kingdom Viridiplantae; phylum Streptophyta; class Magnoliopsida; order Laurales; family Lauraceae; genus Sextonia; species Sextonia rubra. Next base: position 4,567,131 of record JASUAD010000028.1, on the reverse strand, counting down.
CCATCTACATAGTTTATGTATCTCAATATAAAGATATTTAGAAAATGAATTTTAGAAACTAAACCGGACATATAATGCGTTAAAAATGGTAATGATATCATTACCTGAAAGTTATAAATTCATGCATGAATCAAATTATTTGGATCAATTTCTATGCCGTCTACATAGTTTATATACCTCAATGAAAAGATATTTAGATAATGAATTTTGAAAATCAAACTGGACATATAAAGCGTTAAAAATGGCAACGATATCGTTACCTGACAGTTATAAATTCATATTTGAATTAAATTATTTGGGTCAATTTCTATGCCCTCTACATAATTTATGCACATCAATATAAAGATATTTAGATAATGAATTTTGAAAACCAAACTGGACATATAAAGCATTAAAAAATGATAATGATATCATTAGCTGAAAGTTATAAATATATTGATTATTTGGGTCAATTTCTACGCCCTTTACATTATTTATGTATCTCAATATAAATATATTTAGAGATTGAATTTTGGAAACCAAACTAGACATATAAAGCGGTTAGATTTATAACAATATTGTTACCTGACTGTTACGACTTAGCCTTACGTGCTATAAGTGAGAAAAACTGTACAAATACGGTCCACCTATAAAATGATGTACGGCTCAGCCGTAAATGTACTATAACTTAATTGTAAAGCTTAGCCGTAAGTGAAAAGATACTACGCAAATACGGTCTACCCGTAAAATGATTTACAGCTCAGCCGTAAATGCACTACGACTTAACCGTAGGGCTTAACTGTAAGTAAAAAACTCTGCGCAAATACGGTTCGATCAAAGTTAAGGGTATATTTGTCTTTTTGATGAAGTACGAACTCCGAATTGAATTTTTTTAAACCCTTCTTAATCAGTTAGTATAATCTAAATTTAGAATTAATTTTTTGATAAAAATCCCTAGTTTCAAAGGAAATACTAAAACAAAGGACATGTTGTTCATGTGGGGAAGTGAAATATATGGTTAACAATAAAACTATACAAAAAGAGATAAAAGCACGTCAGAAGAATTTACATCATCGACGACCAGCACTCTTTACTATCACCCCTAGGGCATAAGGTTATAAGTTCTATGATTTATATAATTATATGTTTCTTATGAGTGCTAAAGGCGCACAACCTTTTTTATTCACATGTGATTTTAAAAAATATATACATAATAAAATTATCAAAATAATCCCCCCCCCCCCCCAAAAAAAAAAAAAAAAAACTTTGTTTTCTCTCTCCCCCACCCAATGGTGGACCTACATGTAAAGGAGTGGGGGCTGAACTGGAAAGATCCCATATAGATTATACAGCCGTTTGGCAAAGCCCTTAGCTAAAATAGTACAAAAAAATAATTTTTTTCAATTGGCCATCATTAGCTTTCCTCAAATAAATATCTTGAATGTACCACTGCCCCCACCACTCCCGCTCTCCGCTCTTCCCACCCCTCGAAGTCGGTGTGTGATATGTTTTTCTTTAAATTTAACATAAGATGACCCACTGTGAAAACTTACAAGTGGGTTATGAGATACGAAAAACTGATGGATTTCTCTTCTGGGTTTTTTTTTTTTTTTTATTTGAATTTCTCTTCCAGCTCTGGGCAACTTGGGAAAGTTTTCACAAGATGGCCTTTTTACACTTTGTATGTCCACTGTCAAAAGTAAAAAATGCATTTTTTTTTTTTAAGTAGAAGTGAAACCTGCAGTTAATTGTGCCGTGCAGGTTGATGCATAGAAAGAACAGAGTTGGTGGCGAGTCTCCATCAGGGCTAGTCGCTGGTTTGGTGAGAGTAGGCTGTCGGTGTCAGGAATGCACATTCTTTTAGGAGGAGAATGCACATGTGTCAGGAATACACATGACTGGCTGCTGGGGGACCACCATCACAGATTTAAATAAGTGCACTTGACTGTACCCTTTGCCTGGCATGGTTTCACTGTTTGAGAAGAGATAGCGATAGACAGGAATTTTATGTTAAATCAACGTACAAAATTAATAGCTTTATTAGCTGGCATTTTGACTTTTAGTAAAAAGAGAACAGAAAATTTTGAATATCTATCCATCGCTGCAGCTCAATGCAGATCATTTACCATGGTAGTAGACCAGCAACAAAGTTCTATCCTTAACCGGGCTTATAAATTATAATAAAAATTAGAAGAAAAATTACAATTATTGTTTTTAAAAGAAAATAAGACGAAAGTTGAGCTTAAAATTATATGATAAGAGAAATATATTCCTCTATAAGACTAATAGGAAGATTTTATCCAAAAAAATCTCAAAAAATGAGATCCACACCAAAAAGGATCCTATAATTCTTTTCTGGCAATACTAGCATGGTTAGATCTCTAGGCTCTTTGTTTGTAGGGCACAGTAGAAGAGAGTAAATCCAAAATAAAATAATAATAATATATAATTGGGTCATAATAAATTTTTATTTTTAGTTGCTTAATATGAAAAATTTTTAAACTTTTGTATAAAAAGTATTTTTTCTTTATAATTTAGTGATGATTTTTTTTACTTTTTTTTAAAAATGAAAAAATTTTGAATTAAAAAATAAGGGAAAAAATTTGAACTGAAAATGAAAAGAGAAAATTTGAATTTTAAATATTTTACTTTACTCTATTTTACTCTACCTTATAAATAAATAAGTTGACAAATTTGTGCTGATGACCCTCTAGAATATGTTTCTTACGTTTGTTAAGTATGCATGACTTAAATCATATATGCTAACGAATGGCCTTAGCTTTAAAGTTCTATGTACACAGGAACAAAACTAAATATCATATCATGGAAAAAAAATCAACATACAAGAAATTTTTAAAAGAGAAAAATAAAAAAAATTTATTAATTTAAAGAAGCAATACCTGATCAAAGCCTGTCTTTCTATCTATTGATAGGATTTTAATGTAAGAAAATGCATACGAGAAAAGATTAGAAAAATATAGATTTGAGATATTTGAAGCAGATCTATAGATATACCGGATCTAATGACTTTTTTTTAGATTGCCTTAGATTTGCATCCTCATATACAGCCAAAACTATAGGTTTGACTTTGGTTAGAGAATAAAGAACATAAAATATTAAAAAACATACATATGCGGTCCTAGAAGAGGAGCTATAGTTACACCTAATCCAATGATGGTTTTGAGATCTTCAACAGAGGTATTTAGATTTCCTCTTCATAGAGGAAGAACTGAAGAACGCATAAAGCAATGATCTTCGAATTTGTGTTTGAAATGGGCAAAAGATAAACCCCTTATGTATTTTTTTATTTTTTTTCTTACTAAGAAAAATTGATAATGGAGAGATGAGGCGTGTGGGTTCTTGCTTTACCATTTAAATTTCGGATTAGAGTTTACATTTCGTGGTTTGTATGGCTTGGCTTGGATCTCAAAATTGGGCCCATGTGACTTGGCTATGGATTTCAAAATTGAGCCCATGTGACCTGGCATTAGGATGAAAATTGTCAATCTTCTTTAGTAAGTAAAGAGAGAGATTTTATGGGCTAGGGATGATCGGTGATGGAAACTTTCTTGAGTAAATAAATGAGATATCTTAGGGTGTAGGGATGAATGGATGACAGTAGTGATGAAAACTTACTATTCTAACAAGATAAAGAGGATTTAGGTGGAATGATATGGAAATATATGGCAAGTTGAGCAAAATTATAGACTTAAAAAGGGATAAAAATGAAAAGATTTTAATAATATAAAGAGATTAAGGGCATGTTTGTATAACACTTTTTCTCAAAAAAGTAAGAGGTTTTCTACGAAAAACTTAATTTTCGTGCGTTTGGTGTAGTATATTTCCACGAAACTACGTTTTTGCCATGTTAGCTTCTGCCTTAGGAAAGCTGGAAATAAACTTCCGATGGGGTGCCATCCGGCCATGGGAATTTTATTTTTACAAAAAAGTTGTCCCCCCTTTCTGCAAGTTATTCTTTAGATGAATATAATTATCAAAATTCCTCACTAGTCCCCCTATCAAAATTCAAATATGTCAAATGTAAGGGTGCTCATGGGCTAAGCTAGCCATAGCTTGGATATGCACTGAGGGCTCATTTAATAATTGAGCCAGGGTTGGATTTAGTATAGAAAAGCCCAAAGCCCGGCCCAGCCTAACCCGTATAAGGAATGCATATAATTTAATTTAATTAGTACAAACAATTACCCAAATGGCCACAAAAATTATAAAAATCCTGATTCAACCAGACCCATGAACATCCCTAGTCAAATGTTCGATCCTAGCTTGTGATATGCACTGTCCAAGACTAAAAAATGTGATTGTATGAACTACAATATACCCAGACTTTATTAGATGTAGGATACTTGTGATATGCATACTCTAAGTGTAAAAATATAAACTAAGTTAAGCATGTAAATGTTAGCCGTGCTGTGTTAGCCTAGACACCTAAGGGGCTAGCCCAGCACGGTCCCAATCATGTCGTGCTGGGCGGTGCCCCACATGGGCTGAGCCTCCTACCCTGGCTTGGCCCACATGCCCTTTCTTATATTTTTTTAAATTTGAAACTTTTTTATATAAATTGAGGGATAGATTATGCATTTTTGGGGTTTTCAATTTGAAATAAAATTGAAACTAGTAGAATAAATATATAAATATGGATGCTAATTTACAAATGAAGAAAAAAACTAATCATGGAACATTTTATACTTAATTTATATAAAAATAAAACAAGTTTCAAAATTGAATCTCAAAATTGAATCTAACTTTTCGGGACATTTCAATCAGAACAAAAACAATACTACATGTCAAATCACGGCTTAACTTTCCACATTTATTTCAGATGATGACAAACAGCCCTATTTCACATTTTCCGGCGACATTTTCCCTAACTTTTTTCAAAAACCCAAATACTTTCAAAAACCCAAATAATCTTTCAACAATGTTGGGGCCGGCTCATGCAGGGGTACTCGCGGATCCGACAGTGGAAAATGAGCTCTAACATGTGGGGGACGGTCGATGCGGTACCCAGCTTTGGGAGCGATTGTGGGTCTTGGGGCCGATCCCATGGTTGGTGATGCAAGGGCATATGTCTTTGTAGATTGGGTAGTCAGAGCAAAGACCTAGGAGATCCAGATTGAAATGAGATGGGAGTTTTGGGAGGAGGATCCAACAGGCGTTACATACTTCCTCTTCTCCTTGACATTATTGATATCGCTGTTGTTGGAAAGATTAATGGGATTGGGTCTGGTGTAAAAGAAAGAAAGAAAGAAAGAAGAAGAAGAAGAAGAAGAAGAGGAGAAGGAATTTTATGATGATGGAATATGAGGCCCTAGTGTTTGTTGAAGGGGGAGGCTAGGATTCTGTTAGGACAGTTGTATGTTAGCTAAATTCATGAATTGGATAAAACTCTAGTTTTAGTCAACTTGTATTTCTATATATTTTAGAGTATGAGTTTGAAAATGTTAAAGAGTCTCAGAAGTGCTGGAATAAAGGAATTTACATTAAAAAGGTCATATTTGATAAACTGAGGTTCGGATTGGAGCAAGTTATTTACCATTGGAAAGCTCATTTCTAGTAAATATCTATAGATTTAAGATTGCATAAATTGAAGCTAAAACAATAAAGTTATTGCCTTTGGAAGTTTACAAAAATCATGCTGTCCGAAATTATGAAATTGCTATTACGCAAATTTATATTTCTATTTTAAGTGGAAATTTTATGTTTTGCACTAATTCATATCCTAGTTGGATTAACATAATGAGGTTTGAAATTTGGGTTATAAAAAAGGGATTTTTCTCAATCCTAAGATATCTATCTCCCTATTCTAAGTTGAGAATACACATTGGAGATGCCCTTCTTCTCTAGAGCAGCCATTGGAGATATTATGTTGAAGTTTTGAGTTTTAGAGATTTATGCTTCTACTTCCTTGTAGAAGATTGACTTCTCTTGTAGAAGGTTTGTTCACTATGCAGATTTGAGATGGTTGTTTCAAGTGCGGTTAGCGGTAAACAGCTAGTAGTCAGCAAGAAAAACTTTAGTCCTTAGGTTGAGTTGTAACTGAGAAAAGGTCTGTGAGTATACCTTGCAATTGCTTATTATTAGTGCTTAGTTTTTTTTGGTCTGAGGAGGACTCGTGGTTTTTCTCAAATAAGGTTTTCCATGTAAAAATCTACGTACCTTCTTCTTGTGCTGTGTGATTGATTTATTTGCTAGTTTTTTAATTTTTCCACTGCATATATTTTAAATTGCAATCTAGAAATTCGGATTTGGAACATTCTTTCAATTGGTATCGTATCTCCATCATATGTGACAATTGGGAGATTTTGAAGTAATTTTGGTCAAGAATTTCCCTTTTCATGTTTTATTGTTTCTTGTCCAATTTTTTTTCAATAGAGAGAGATGATATAGGAGATGTCGTGGCCTTAGATAATGTTTTAGTAGAGCAGTTCCTTTCCTTCCATTAAGACTCCGTCAACCTCAGGATCGACAACACATGCATGATTATACACAGGTGCTTGTACGTTGTAAGTGATGCACCCATATGTTGGATGGACAGATAGAGTCGTGTAAGTGGCTAGTTTGGGTGGCCATCTATTGGTAGAGAGAAGAGGAATGTAGTGGTTAAGGTGGGGATGGGTGTAGAGAAACCGCTATGATCCATTGATGTCGGTGGAGAGTTAGCATGTATTTAGGTAGCGTTTGGTTCGTTAGAATGAAAGTCGAAATGAAATGGTCATTTTGTTGGAGTGACCATTCCCACATTTGGTTTGTGAAAAAGTGGATGAATGACCATTCCATTTCGGCGAGGGGTGTTGAGGAATGGCCATTCCATTCATTTATAATTTTTTTCTTAAGTCCAAAATGCCCCTTTGAACAAATCAAATAAAACCCTTTTGCCCAATTCATTGTAGCCTCCTTCGTCCTTCGTCTCTGGCCTATTTCTCCTTCTCTGATTCATTGTAGGGGCTAGGTGAGAGAGGGAGAGGGCTAGGACAGAGAGAGGGGGCTAGGACAGAGAGTCCTTTCACAACTGAAGTGGAATTCAACATTAAAATCACCTCCTTCATATGGTAATCTCACATTTGATCTTGGATTGGAGTTTCAAGTTTTTGGTTGGCTGAGAAGATATAACTAAACAATGCAGATTTTCACCACATGTAATGTTTGGCAGCTCGTGTCACAACCCGAGCCCAGAAATCGGGGGTTAGTGGAAGCTTAACCAGTTACATATGTACCCCGTGTATGCACACCTAGACCCGGTCAAGTGTACACACACAAGGGATTAATCACACGTGCAAACAAGTGTACGTGCAAGCTGTAAGTATCATGGCATACCACAAAATAAACAGAAGATAGACAAGAGACACGATGATACAAAAGATTAGACTGATCTACATAAATGTACAACAACATAGGGGAATAGTCAACAAAAGCAAAATATAGATGTAACCCAAACTTAGACATACAATCCACTGAAATTCCCCACATCTGCTGAGACTCCAAATAGAATGAAAACAAAATGATGCAAACCGCGCTCAAAAGAATGGGTCAAGTCCACTCTTCTAACCCGAAGGAGGTCTCACGAGCCTCTCTTGGAGTCAAGTCGACCGACGCAGGATCGGAAGAGGGAGTTGAGCCTGCAATACAAAAAACAACTCATAAGTACAACGACTTAGCAAAGTATAAGTAATAAGAAGTTAACATGCATTGTGTCTATCAATAAGCAGAATGAGTAACATGCAAGGATCCATAGTAATCATGTCCGTATACGAGGCAAATAGTGTATATGAATAAGTATGCTATCAGAATCATAAATAGATAAACTGTCAAAGTGGCTACTACATTTGCCATATTCTCCCTTTCGAGAGCAATCGATACGAGAACATCATCGACCGGGCCAAGGTATGAATGGGTCTCTAGTTCCCGAGGTTCGGAATCCCAGGACACAAGCACTCTGCAGAGGTCATCACACACTATGCCAAAGTCAACCCCGTGGGTATCCTGAGGCTGAGGCTAAGTAGTGCCATATATAAACAATCTTAATCGAATCAGAGGATGCACACCAATCAGTGTCACATACATATCACATATCACAATCTATCACAACAAACGAACCAATAGTAAGTGCATCACATACTGATACTCAATACGAATAACCATACAAATAAGCACTGATGAATGGACACGAATAACAAATGATCACTGAAGCAAGTACTAAGTACTCCATAGGAGTAATGTGTTGAATACACAGTAGTGGATTGTTCCTGCCCGGGCTCCGTTCTGGGGATGCTACTACATTTCCCACAGATTCGAGAGGTCCAGCGCAGAACGCTTAAGAGGGCAAAACCGAAATCAATATGCAGTGCAAATCAGATTTACCTTGAGGAATCAAGGTCAATGACTAGCCAATTCTAACCTAGTTGTCCAGTGTTTCTAACCGTGCATGCTGATGTAGTTTTAAGGTATTCAATACACAGTTGTTCAATCGCGGAGTGTTGCATTTTATTGCTAAGGTGTACTGAAGTCCCTTAAACCAACACCCATGGGGAGGTGCTTAACAGCTGGACAACACACATGAATGAATCACAGCCCGACGGATCATTCATGCGATATTTACATTCCATTGGGCGAGTTGAGTTGCCTACATTCTACCTCGAAGGCCCTACAAGGTCTCAGGCTTCACCTATTCAATTTAGTCATCTTCACTGGGTATACGGCTTAGCCTTGATTTGTTCTACGGCTTGGCCACGGCGAGGTTACAGCTTAACCGTAGGTCAATTCACGGCTTAGCCGTAGCTTGACCGTAAAAGAGCAGTAGATTTGCCAACTCTCAGTTATTCCAGGTGTCACCCTATATTGATCTAGGGCTAGGTTACGGCTAGGCTTACTTCTTAGCCGTCGTGTATTTTACTGCTCAACCGTAGTATAGTTTACGACTTAGCCGTGACTGCGTTGGGTTAATTTCCTGAAACAGTTATAGAACAACAAAATTGACGAATTCTCCACTAGAGTCGGAACAATAAACATAAAGCTTACTCAATAGGGCTGTACATCCATAATCCAGACAAGAAGAGTAAGAAAACATCAAAGCATTACCAATAGGTGTTCACGCTACTTGTGCTTATACTTGCCTCAATTGGAAATCACACACACACGAGTCGTTGTCTTGGGCTCAATCCACTGTCCAAACACAATTCTACTCATCAAACACTTAAGAAACAAAAGGCACGTTGAATACATGCACCGTAGTTGACGAAGAAGAAGAACAACAGGGAGAAATATAGGGAAAACACAAGACATACCGTCAATTTCACGTGAAGACGATGAGTGCACAACTCCTTTCTCTAACTTGATCAAGAAGGAAATGAAAGAAAGAGAAAGAGAGAAAAATGAGAGAGAGAAGAGCAGGAGAGAGCGTTGAAGAAGGGAGAGAGGCGGTGGTTGGGTCGTATATAAGATAAAGATGAGTCAGAATTGCAAGAAAGTCCACAAGTTTACATAATTTCCAGTTCAAGTCAAGTAGCTATCCAACGTGAGCAAACGAAGTCATTTGCGTACGAGTCAATTACGAAGATTGACGAGCTCAACAAAATACACGCGTTGACATCAAGATGATGCAAAACTGACAATGTTCGACAAAATCAGAAATTACGAAAAAGGGCTCGAACTACCTAAACCAAGCTCAAAACCAAAGAAAAGCAAAACTAGCACACACTAAACAACAAAGGCGCCATTAATTAGGCACTAATCCCAATTAAGTTGGGTCGGAGTGTTACAGTAATACACATAAAAAGAAAGGTAAGGAATAATCAAAGAATAGTATTACAAAGAACAAAAGCAACAATGAATCTATCATAGAAAGGGAATCAAATATTATTAAGTTCTTTAGTTGTTTGCAATGCCTACTGCAATTTGTGAAATGCACAAGTACACATTCCCGCAAAATAAGATCGAATTAAATCTTCACAATGCACAAGCCAATATCGAGGATTGTGCCTTTTATCAGGTTGGGCAATTCCCTCAGCTACGTAAAAAATGGATAGTTAAAGCAAGGGAAAAATTCAAAAGAGGGCTCAACATTTGCCCATATTTCAAATCGTGCATCACTTCTGCAATTATTGTATCTTTCTAATTCCAATCACCCTTCCATGTTGGCCTCTAAACTCCCTTTGTAGGATTGTTGACTGACAAACAATGGAACCTCCATTGTCCATAAAGCCAATGACTAGCACTTGAATTTTATTAGGATTTAGGAGGAACAACTCTTCAATCCAATTAGTGTTAGATGACTTTTAAGGTTGGTTCAGCATGAAGTATTTAAACTATACAACGCTCACATTTTGGGATTATTGTATTAGATGTGGTTGTATCTTGAAATATTAGTTGCCTTGTAAAGTCCATTGTAAATCTCTCTCACTGTGCATCACTACTGTAATTATATGTCCTGTTTTGCTCATTTGCAAGCAACAGCAAACAAATTCATGGTAATAAATGAAAACTATTCCTGGTATTAAATAAAGCCAATGCCTAGCACTGGAACTTAAAATTAAATTTAATATTTACATTTTTTTAATTTAATTGAATACAGAGCATGTGTTGCATTGATCTTACATTTAATCAGATAAAAAAATGTAAATACAAAAGTCATGCCTTGATAGCTAACCTTATCTGTATCCCTAAATCAAAATCTAAACTTCTATATATTTTTTCCCCATAGTTTACACAAAAAAAAAGACGATGGTCTAAGAAATGAAGTGCAAATTGTGAAAAGGCACCCATTTTGGAGCCTACTTGTGGTTGGCATTTAATCATGGAAGAAAAATTAAGGTGTTCCATTTGATTGATTCCGGTTTTTATTGATTGACTGGTTTTTTGTTAACTTCTTCTCCATGGACATGTAATGTCATAGTTTGGAAGAAGAAAACATATGATTTGTTCAACACTTGTGACAATTATATAAATGATTTTCTTGATTGATCCAACATTGCAAATTACTTGCAATAGATTTTGGCAACCACGGGACTTCAGAGTATTCCAGACCCTCTCTCTATCCCATTTCATATTGCAAGCCAACTCTGCTTCCAGCATTCAGTTGAACACACTGTCTTTCCTTTCAAGCCCTACAATAAGAGGGGTAAAAATGTTGAATGGATAAGAAAAGCATTTTACAAAGGGACAGATGCTTATGTCATTTTGCCTTCACCAACCTATTCAGGATTTGGCTCAACTGCTATGAAAACATCCTCGCCTATAAACATTAATAACGAAGATATTCAATGTTTTAAGTTCTCTACATTTATAAAGTTCTTGTATCATAGACCAATCTTTTGGCTGAAATTGACACATCAGCTGAAGCATATTGCTTCTGCAATAGAATCATATACAAATCAAGAATGTTTCAAAATCATGTAATAAAGGAGAGAAATGAATCATCAACCAAAAAGAGCCAATAAACGCAGAAAGAGTTCACCCTGTAGGTAATATAACAAAACTCTTTTTAGAAGCTATAGAAACAGAGAAGTGTACAGGGGAAAATATCAATATAAGGAGGAATTTCTTTTTCTTTTAAGTGTGCATCTAACTTTGTATTTCGAATGTTGGATTGACCATATGGTTGACGTATAATAAAGAAGAAAAATGATCTTCAACTGAGCAATTCTCAACCTTGGAAAAGGCAAACCCAAATCATAATCAGCTGTCTGAGTCCGGGGGAACTTGTGTTTGGCTAGTTTCTGTTGTGCACAGCAATACCAACCTGATCTTCATAGTACCATTGGAATCAAAATTAAACGCAATTGTGAACAGAAACAAAGCTTACAACAAAAGGCTAACATTGATGATATCAATCAAATACCTAAACATGACCCATAGAAGATTAATGGATAACAGAGGACCAACATGTTGGAATAAGATAGATTAAGAGCTTAGAAATGAAAAAAAGAAAATAAAACCATCAGAGGTAGCCTAAGCAGATATTAGTCCATCATTCAACCAACAAAATTAATTTGTTAAAACTAGAAAACCCACAAATATCAATTTTAAAATTGAACATGCTTAATATCACCAAAAAAAAAAAAAAGAAAAAAGAAAGAAACAGATATGAAGAACTTGAAATAGCCAGCCCAATTCGGTCAAAATGGCTTCTTGGCGATGAAGGAAAGGAGAAAGTTTTCAGAAGAAGATTAATCCATGAAGCTATATGGTCCCAGGAGAGCAAAAATCCCTAACAGGGAAATGGCAAAGGAGCATTAAATGAAGAAGCTAAATTTAGAAACAGTAAACTACTTCTTCCGTCATTGCTTGAACAGTTTGTTTATTTCAAGCTGGTGGTAACAAAGATTTAATGGTACCTTTTCGTCATCACACCGTCCATTTGCGGAATCATCAAGAAAGTTTTTGCACTTCGGTTTTAATTCATAGCAGGAGAGTAGCGGGCCAAGGATTCTACCTCAATGGATCTTAGGCTAACAATCTGTTATCACATTAGCATCCAAGAAAAAAGTTAGATCATTACTTTGGTTCAGTACACGGGCATGCAGGTGCTGATATCATACAAGACCCACAAGTAGTAGATCTCACTCAAAAGAGCGTAAAAATTCGTCATATTTCTTGGTCCTTCAGAAAGCAAGAGTAAGGCTTTAGGGCTTTTATCGCTTGTTAATGTCCGAGGTCCAGCCAATAAGAGTGAGGATTGGATAGAGATTATGTTGTCGTTAAGGTGACATGGGCTCCATATCAAAGGAGACTTGAAGCATTCTATATTACTTTGTAGAACTTTCCTGGTCCTAACGAATTTATGTGGAAGTTTGATCCTACATTGAACTTTCCATCCCTCTTTAAATTACTCTCTTCCATCAACTTGTGGAGTCTTAAGTGAAAAGTGAGGCTAGCAATGTTCAAGCAAACAGACAGTGCAACTTAAAAATCTGTCCACAGGGCGTCACATATGCTCTAGCTTGCCTTGTGGCCACTGCTTGATGATCCTTTGATGACTCATACAGAGACTCTCCCCATTGGCAGTGTGTAAGGAATACAAGCATTCAGTTACTCAAGCAGATGGATGGTTTAATCCACTGATGCTGCTCTCCAGAAAAGTAGATGAATGTTACTCAAGCAGATGAATGTAAAGGTCCTTTGATGCTACTCCTAAGGATACACCAATCTGTCACCCTTCTAATACTAAATGCGACTTTTACATATGCTATTATCTTGGTGCCTGTACCCATGTAACATCAATTAACCATCACAACTATGATAACTTCTATTCTGAGGACAATAAAAATAATGACATGTGCTAGAGAATTAACATAATAGCATACCCATTCATTTTCACAAATTACTTGCAAATTTACATGCAAGATACTTACATAAATCTGCTTCACCTAAAAGTGATTAAAAGTATAGCCTCTAGTTTAGCTGCTTACAAGTTGATCCATGAGCCTAAACTACAATGGCAGTAGCTTAAGTATGGAATGAGCCCATATGATAATATGACTGCCGACATGAAGAATCACAAAAGCATGCATGCTGCCAATGGGCTAAGCTGGGACCCAATTTGGTACTACTATTCTGGTATATCCTAACACCAGGTATCTAAGGTTTTTTGTACCCTGTTCTTACTTCCTTCAAATACTAGCATGTTCAGCATCAACTGATTACAAATCAAAGAAGTAAAAGGTGAATTACAAAGAAGCAAAAGGTGAATTAATATATTTTTACAGGAAAAGATTTTGACATTTTTACATGAAGAGTCCAATGAGAATGAGTTCTTAAAAAATTATTTAAAAACATGATTCTAGATACCCACTCACATGGGCTTGTCCCGATGCCACATTTGAAACAGTGACAGTGTTACGCTGACCTGAGTCATTTTAAACCATAGTATTAAAGGAGAAATAAGATGCACTACCATCTGTCACATGGTAGAAAACCCACTCAGATCATGAAACTTTTGATCTCATTACACAATCAAAATGGCTTTGGGTCTTTGACATGCTATATTTTTATTTTTGATATTTTTACAAAAATGCATTTAGGGTTTGCTTGTTTCTTGCCATTGAATACACAGAAGACTTCTACTTTTTAAAAATCGCTAAAGTTAGAACATAATATGTGAATTAAAAAAAAGACCCCCCAACTATCTCCCCTTTAAAAGGAAGGTGGAAAGGAATACCCAACTACCACCTTAGGAAATGAATACCCAACTACCACCTTAATAATTCATATCCCCTCTTTTACTTTTTCTTTTTTATGCATTATTATGTTCTTGAAAAGGTGACTGGCTTGACAATTGAACTACTTGAGCATAGGTATGTCTGCTTAAGCTTTAATTTTACAGGCCCACAAGCTTAAGTCAAGCTCAGGCCCTGTCCATTAGAAAATTGTTGTTCTTATTTGGGTGGAATTTGTCAGGTGAAAGGGGGCCATCGAGTTGGGCCCTCACGTGGGAATAGGTCTAAGCTCACTCCATTAGTAATTGACCCAGGACACTAGCTTGGCTCAACCTATGGGCTTAAATCTTCGCTCATACCTACCCACAATTAGGGTTGTTCGGCGGGTGGCCAGCCCAATTATCCATCCTTATATCAAATGAGCCTGGGCCTGGGCACATATGTGCTTAAAGGTTCAGCCCAGACCAACATATTGACACAGAAATGGTGTATATTCACAAACCCATAACTGGATCTGGCCCCCAATATAGGCACAATAACTGACTCGCTAGGTTTAAATCGAACATTGGATCCAAACAGACCCCAGCCCATGAAATCCTAATTGGAATAATGACTTAAAGCACTATATAATACAAAGTCACTTAAATGTCTGAATCAAATCCATGGCACTCTTTGTTAGTCCAGTTTTGCAGAATGCAAAATGATCCTGATTTGCTGGGGATGACAAGATCATTCGTGGTGAACGCTTGTTATAGAGCTTGGCTCTCAAGGATTTAAGATTGTTAGGTTCATAACCATTGGCTATGGTTCACTGTGACAAGAAGACAATTACATAATAAGATCTGAGCCATCCAGTTTTTGTCGTTTTGATGGATGGCTGCTATTTGTTTGTTTGTTTGTTTTTTTTTTTTAAATCTCTCTCTATTCTAGTTTCAGTAGTCAATAGGTCCCATATTATCAGTAACATGGATCGCTTAACTGTGAGGTCTACTCATACAAATGGGAAGATCCATTCAAAGTCACTAAATGATTGAATTACACCATTTAGAAACATAGATTACGGACTAATATGATCCTACTCATTTGCTACCTAACTGCGAATCCAACATTGAACTAGAGTGATCTTATAATCCTGAGATAATATGGGTCGCGTCCTCATTTTCTGATGGCAGATGAAGGCAGTCCCACCACAACAAATTTAAACAATCCCAAAAACAATACCGTGTATTCATATTGGCCGAAATTTCAGTTTATTTAGCTTGGGCCAATTGTGCTAGGGATGGCAATGGGTTGGGTATAAATAGGCAGGTTTTGTTTTTGTCATGCCCTACCTCGAATATATAATATTTATATATTTATTACTAAAGTAATAAACAAAACTCATGTGATATAGGTGGCTTTGGCCTTAGCATAAGACATATGAGAAGAGAAGGTGGCATGTTCACAATCTGTTACACATATACTCATATATTTTTACATATTTTAAAATTTTTAAGTTTTAAATTTGATTTGACCCACTCTAACAAGGTAGGTTTGATATTACAATCAGTGATCTAACAAGGGGTGAGGCGGGTTTGGAAGAAATAAATTTAAGATGAGGATGGTATGGGTTTATCCCAACCCATACCAAACCCTACCCGTTGCCATCCCTAAATTGTGCAAGTGATCGTGTCAAACAAAATTTTGTGGGGAGGAACATATTATACTTAGTAGAACTGAAAAGAGCTAGAAACTCATATCTTCTACAAGAATAATTCGTATCAAAGTGGACACGTCCGTACTCATTAGAAATGGAAAACAAAGGATTTGAATACATAAGAGTTCATGTTGAACAAGCTCCACCAAAAAATTATTATTTTTATCAGTAACGAAAACTTTCATTAAAAAGAGAACAAATACAATGAAAAGAAAGAAAAGCAACAAGAGATAGCATTGTACCTCATACATCAAACTACATAATGATCCCTTTCCAAGGAAACAATCTATCAACCCATTGTTTAACTAAATTATCTACCATAGAATTTGCCAATCGTAGCTCATGACGAAATACTATGTTAATGCCTGAAGATAAAGTCAAAATCTCATTAAAAAAGAATTGAAACTTCCAAAGATATACTTTTCGCTTTGATACCTAAGCGATTGCATTAGAGGAATCGCTCTCTAAAATAAAGCTGCCATTAAAAATAGTTAAAGCTTCCAGAATAGCTAAAATTTCTGCTTTATTCTAATCACAAATACCTATGTTTTTAAAAACCATAAATAAAATCTCAACTTTGTAATTACGAAGCACACCTCCAAAAGATTCACAAAAAGATTATTAGAAAGGTGATGGGTGAAGAATATAAGATGAAGATATAATGGGACCTTGCTTTTTTAAGTATTGACTTATTTAGTGATAGCTATGTATTCATTTCATATCTTCCCCATTCAATTTCAGTTAGCCAAGGTTGCTTCATGGACAATCTTGGCTGTTTACCTTTGGTTCATCTTCTTCGACATCTTTAAGAAATACAATCCTACAAATTTAATTATAAGAAACAAACAGGTCCTACACCATCTTGAGGTTCAATCTAGGACACGGTAAACCTACCAAACTGGATCCTTCCATCATGAGGGGCATATCAATATGTGCACATGTTCCCATGTAACCCTTTGTGTCTCTTTCCACCTTATATTTCTGGTTACTGACGGTATAAAATAATACATACGTTTAATGAAAAGAATAGACAATTTTAAACAATGCCAGCCCTGGTTATGCAAGGAATAACCCTACTACACATATTTGCCAGAAACTTGTTTCGCAGCAGTTGGATGGACCTTGCATTTTTCACTGGAAATGTCATACAAGTCATCTCTTCCTTCCCTTAACTGTTTCTGTTTTTAGTTTTTACCCAACAAACGAAACCATATAGAATCCTATGACTGTTGACAATTACCACGGGGTAAAATGCACATAATTTGCGAGTCCAAGAAAAATGAGATAGTTGAGATTGATTATATAATCTAGCTATAGGACTATGATCACCCCTTAAAACATGGACGACTGACTTTTTTAATTTTACCAGTATAAATCTTTGGAATATTAATAGAGAAAACGAAGAAAAAGAAGAATGCTTCCGGAATAAAAAAACAAGAAGAACGTGTTACTATTTAAAAACTAAGAAAAATATGCATATATGTAGGAAATGACCCAGTGAAGTATATTCAAATGTATTCTTTTTCCTTTGAAACCCCAATTTAGGGGGCTGGATCCCCTAGCCCTCTTGAGAAAGGAGTCGACCATAGTCACGTGGGGTGTCCTCAGGTGAGGAAAGAGAGGTGGAATGACAGTAGAGCTCTCGATTAAGGAAAAGTGATTGCCCATGACCGAACCTTAGACACCTAATAAGGACAAATACCTTTTACTAATGAGGTAAATGGCCATTTTTAAGTATATTCTTGGAAGGAAAACACGTAAATCAGGGCTTAAGTTTTTAGCAAATTTCAAAAAAAGATAAATAAAAACCACATTTTAAAACAGGCCTCCTTAAGTGTTTCAAATATATTTCAAATTAGGACATCCGGTGAAAATTGATATTTTTCCAATAAAATGCACCCTTTATTTTTTAAAATCTCCAAAATTCCCATTGGATCCCAAAAGTTATGAGTGCCTGGGAATTCATTCAAATAGCGTATTCCGACATCTCTGGCAAAATTGACCCACTTGAGATAAGCGCTTCCTTAAAACCATGGCTTCTCCTCTGGTGCCATTCCGTCCAACGGCCAACCGACATTGAACTCGTTCACCGTCTCAAATATTGCTTTTGAAGGAGAGATCACAGCTAATTTGAAGAGTTTCGGCGAGGACTCGTTCTCCGGCAATGTTGGGCTCTGTGGGCCACCACTGGCGAAACAATGTATTGCTGCAGCGAACTCCGCAGTAATGGCAGCGTCGGCTTCTGGGAGGAGAAGAACAGCACGAACAAGGTGGTGTCAGTGGCAGTTGCGGTGGTGGTGCTGCTATGTGTACTGGCAATGGTAGTCACGGCGAGGTCGAGGATGCAGAAGAGGGAGTTCGACAAGCTGGGTCAAGACAGAAACCAGTGTCCCACTTGAGATCAGATGGACACATATTGAACCAGGTCCAGATCTTCTGATTTTACTACAAACCACTGGCCCACTTGAGATCAGATGCAACACTAATTTCTTCTCTTTGATCCGCAACCTAATCAAAACGGAAACCAGATTCCATTCCTCTCTTTCTGCATGACTGCCTCCTCGTTCTCTTGCACAGAACCGAACAAAACTACCCCAGATTTACTTCAGACCCGAGAGGCTCTGTGCGTGAGATGTAACAACACACTAATCTTCTGTTGATCCTAGGTCCTCGCTCTTTCAAGCAGTGCTGGAGCGGCTATAACCTTCGACTGACAACACCTGGCCGTGCGGGATTCCCAGCAGCAGTGACTTCCATGCTTGGCGATGTGAGAGGTGGAAGCATCGCTCTGATGATCATAGGTGGGCCTTATTTTAAAGGGCACAAACGGAGGGTGGCAAATATCATGTTGGCCCCGTTTGTTCAAATCTGTTGTGTTTAAAATCAAGGAGATGTAGAACCTTCTTCTACCCGTTCCATGCTGTGTCAATGACCTATTATTGCGGAAACGGTGTTTTTTTTTTTTTTTCAAATTAAAAGCCCTAAGGGCATTTTGGGGATTTTAAAAAATAAATAGTGCATTTTAACTGAAAAACATCCATTTTTGTCCCATGTCCTGAATTGAAACACATTTGCAAAGTTAAGGCTCATTTTGAAATGTGGTTTTAATTTTATCCAGTTTTAAAATCTACCAAAAAACTTAAGCCCTGTTTTGTAATTTTCCTTTCTTGGAATTTAGACAACCCACATCATCATGAATCAGGACGCTCTGGTTGTCCACGTCAGTTTCACTAGACCAAGTATAGAAATAAGTAAACCAGGTGGATGAGTGGATGATATTGAGCCCTATGATTTCATTAGTGGATCTGTTGAAAAGTTTGTATTGAACCATCTGGATTGTTCTGATTGATAATGTAGAATGCCCATAGACAAACAGAATTCTTTTTATCTGGACGATCTTATCTCATCCACATCACTCTCTCTCTCTCTCTCTCTCTCTCTCTCTCTCTCTCTCTCCATATGTAAAGATTTAAAATTTTGACATTTGCTCTGCTCCTAGTGGAATCCTCTTTTGTAAAGATTAAAATATTAATCTTTGCTCAAAATGTAATGCTCACAGATGCCTTCTCTCGTGATGTAAATGCAAATCTATTGCCTCTCCTTAATTTGAGAGACAAAAATTATGCATAATTCAATTGTTCTAAATGAGACTCTGAGAGTTCCTAGGATCCAGGTAATTCGCATTGAATATAAAATTCAACCGTGCACTTGAATGAATTAATCAACGTTTCTATTACTGTGCAAATGCGGAAGCACTTATACCATTGTTGTGGCTATCATGCACCTGTTAAAATCAGATATAAGACAATTACATCAACGTCAATTATACATAGAGAAGAAGATAAATATGCAATCATAACACACAGATTTTATATAGTTCACCATAAAGGCTACCTCCACAGTTATAAGTATTTGCTTAATTTTAGTATGAATCATAGGTTTTAATCTTGCTCTCACAGCCTCCTGCCAAACGTGGTGGGCAAAACTCTGAATACCACGCAAAGAGCCCACACCTCTTACAAGCACTAATGGCTATACGTGGTTGATCACCATGAGAAAAAGATCTGTCACATCTCCTTCACAGAATTTAGTATTATATTCCATGAATATATAACTTCTGCTTTTTTGGCCCCCAAAAAATCCCTGATACAAAGAATAAAATAACTTTGACCTTAAACTTGATCATTGACTAGACCAATGAACCAATTCAAGTAAACCAAAATACAAGATAAAAACCTAACAACCTCCACCTTGGCTTGAATTTTGTCAATCTTTAAGCCACGTTGAAGATACCCAGCTATGTCTTCCCGTACTTTGCTAAAAGGTACATCCGTCTATCAATGCTGCAAACTTTTATGGGAGCTATTTTCTTTTTTTTTTTTTTTGCTACTATTTTCTTTCTCCTTTTTTTTCGAATTACTGATGTTCCTTCTTTTTTTTTTTCAGTGTCATTTTTTTTCCCATGGGACTGCTGTGCTGTTGTTGTTGTTTTCTTTCTTTTGTTTTTTTTTTTCAGAACAGCTGCTGCTATATTTCTATGCTGCTGTTGTATTTTTTTTTTCCAGAACTGCTGCATTCTTTTTCTAGTTTATTTTTCAATGTGATAGTTTATTTTTCAATGTGATAGGAAATTGATTTGAGAATATGTCATTGTCTTCTATGGGAGCTTGTAGCCCTATACTGGCTGAGGGCTCAGATCAAGATGAAAATAAGCCCCTTTGGAACTATACAACGAAGTTGGAGAAAATTGGAGAGGGAGGAGGAAATTTTCATTTTCAATGCAAATTTTGCTACAAAGCTTTTAAGGGTTCATATACTAGGGTAAAGGCACATTTGCTAAAAACTAGTGGTCAATGAATTCAAATATGCTCTAAAGTCACTCCTAAAGAAATGGTTGAAATGCAAAAAGCTGTTAAGGAAGCTGAAGCTAGATTGCAAAGCTTTAAACAAAAAAAAGTTCCTTTGCCCCATCCTAGAGCATCTTTGGGTGGCATGACTACTAGTCAAAGGCTAGGCCTCTTTGAATCAAAGAAGCGGTCGAGGAGTGGAAGTGGAAGTGGAAGTGCCATTGATAAGGCATTTAACATTGGGGCATGAGACCAATTACATTCTGAAATAGCTAGGATGTTTTATTCTGTGGGCTTGCCCTTTCACCTAGTTAGGAACCCCTATTATGTTAATTCCTACAACTTTGCTGCCAATAATCAGATTTCGGGTTATTTACCTCCTGGTTATAATTTGTTGAGAACCACTTTGCCTCAAAGAGAAAGGGCAAACATTGACAGATTATTGCAACCAATTAGATGCACATGGAAGGAAAAGGGGGTTAGCATTGAGTGATGGTTGGAGTGATTCACAAAGGAGGCCATTAATTAATTCTATGGCAGTGACGGAAGGGAGGCCTATGTTTTTAAAAGCAGTTGATTGTTCAGGTGAAGTCAAGGATAAATTTTTCATTGCTAACTTGATGAAGGAAGTCATCCTTGAAGTTAGGCTCCAAAATGTGGTTCAAGTGATTACCGATAATGCCAAAAACTGCCAAGGAGCGGGGCAACTTATTGAAGGGCTATTTTCTCACATTGTTTGGACACCATGTGTAGTACACATTGAATCTTGCCCTAAAAGACATTTGTGCAGAAAAAATGTAGAAACAAATAAAAAAATGTATGCAAAGTGCAGTTGGATTACCGATGTTGTTGGGGATGTCATGATGATAAAGCATTTTATTATGAATCATTCAATGAGATTGTCTATGTTCAAAGACTTTGTTAGTTTGAAATTGTTTTTAGTTGCGGAGACACGCTTTACTTCGATGATTGTGATGCTTAAAAGATTTAAATTGATAAAGGGTGGTCTTCAAGCTATGGTAATTTGTGACAATTGGTCTTGTTATAGGGATGATGACATTGGAAAAGCCAAGTTTGTGAAGGAAAAGGTGTTGGATGGCATTTGGTGGGATACGATTGATTACATCCTTGCTTTTACCTTGCCTATTTATGATATGCTTCAGGCTTGTGATACAGATAAGCCTTGTCTTCACTTAATTTACGATATGTGGGATACAATGATAAAGAAAGTGAAAGTTGGCAATATATAGGCATGAAGGGAAGCAGCGAAATGACACATCAACCTTTTATAATATAGTGCATCAGATTCTGATTGACCATTAGAATAAGAACAACACTCCACTTCATTGCTTGGTACATTCATTAAACCCAAGGTAACCTCTAAGCTTTAGCATATTTTTTTTTAGAAAAACTATTAATTAAAAAATATAAACTAATCATATAATTTTCATTTTTGTATTTAAGGTACTATAGCGATGCATGGCTTCACAAGGACCCAAATCGAGTTCCTCCACATAAAGATTTGGAGGTTTCAAGAGAGAGAACAAAGTGCTTAAAAAGATATTATGTTGACTCAAAAAAGAGACAAAAAATTCAATTGGATGATGCAGCTTTTTCAACTAATTCTGGGGGGTTTTCAAAGGTTGATTCCATACATGATAAATCTACCATGGATCCAAAAAGTTAGTAGGTTATTTATGGTGCATTTGCTCCCTCGCTTCAGACCTTAGCTTTGAAGCTACTTGTGCACCCTTCTTTCTCATCTTGTTGTGAGAGGAATTGGAGTATTACTCCTTTATTCACTCACTAAAAAGGAACAAAATATTACCACAACGTGCTAAAGATTTGGTATTTATTCTTAGTAATCTTCATCTTCATACAAGGACAAACTAAGATGTGGGATATTGCAAGAGATGAATTTGAATCCTTTGAGGACGTTGGAGTACTTGAGGTTGCAAATCTCTCACTTGATGAGCCAGAATTAGAGGCTGTGCTATTTACTGATAATGGGAGTGTTGGTGGGGATGATGATGCCATTGAAGTTGTCTTTAATGATGAATCATGAATGAAGCGAGGATTATTATTATTATTTTCTTTTATGGAGTGGGGTAATGGAGGAGTGACTTTTTTTCGTTGTTTTGATTATGATGTAATTGTGACATGTACTGTTGATGATAATTGATGTACTATGGGCCAATAGCCTACTATTACATTACAGTATGCATTATGGATTTTATTTTTGACTTTTCCAGTATTAGTTATATTTTTTCTTTATTAATTGTGACATTATGCTTTTTAATTTAGCTAAAAATATAACTATTCTTTAATTTTATGATTATATATAAAAATATATATTTATTATTTACCATGTCCTAGCCATGTCCGTATCCTATTTTTTTAGGATTTGTCGTATCGCCATGTCCGTGTTGTGTAGTATCCATGTCTCGTGTCCATGTCCGTGCTTCATAGATAGCAATTGAGCTTCAACGAAATTCTCCTTTTTTCATGCAGTCAATGATTAGAGCCATGATGGTACTGAAGCCTTTGATAAATCTACGGTAAAATGTGGCCAATCCATAAAAGCTACGTACCTCGTGAATATTAGATGAAATTTTCCATTCAACAATAGTGCAAACCTTTTCAGGGTCAACGGTCAGGCCCGTGGCAAAGACTACGAAACCTAAGAAAACCAAGTTATCCGTCATGAACGTACATTTCTTAAGGTTTGCGTACAGTTGTTCTTTCCGCAAAGTACTACACACTTGCAACAAGTGCCTAAGATGTTGTCCTTTGGAGGCACTATAAATGATGATGTCATCAAAATAGACTACAAAAAACTTATCAATAAAAGGCCTCAATACTTGTGTTGTCATGATCCGCATAAAAGTACTTGGTGCGTTCGACAACCCAAATGGCATGACGAGCCACTCATACAACCCATCCTTCATCTTGAAGGCGGTCTTCCATTCGTCACCAGGACGAATGTGAAATTGATGGTAGCCACTCTTAAAGTCTATTTTGGAAAAGATGATGGCAACAGCCATCATGTTGAGCATATCATCGAACTGAGGCATCAGAAATCGATACTTGACAGTTATCTTGTTAATAGCTTGACTGTCTACACGCATTCTCCATGTCCCATCTTTTTTGGGAGTCAATAGCGCAGGAACGGCACAAGGGCTTAGGCTATCCCTAAGGAAACCCTTGGCAAGGAGCTCGTCTACCTGTTTTTTTAATTCTGCATGTTCCGCAGGATTCATCCGAAAATGAGGCAGATTAGGTAGGGTCGCTCCCGAAAGGAGATCAATTGCGTGCTGAATGTCATACATGGGTGGAAGCTCGTTTGGCAACTCTTCGGGAAAGACATCCCGAAATTCATGAAAGACAGGTTCCACTTCGTGTGGAACACTAGTGGCGGGCTCTTTGGAAACTTCTGTAGAAACTACGGCATAGATAATGGGGTCCTCCTTAGAGCCTTTACTAGTCCTCTCGTCCAGATCAGCTTGGAACTCACTCGCACTCAGAATGTGTAAACCCTTGATTTTGGAGTTTGGAGCACTGATACTGGGTTTCGCACTCTCTGTAGGGTTGTAATTGTCCTTAGGAGGCAATGGATGTAACTTCACCTTCTTATCCTTGAAGTGGAAAACGCAAATGTTCGTGCATTCAAAGTTGATGACATCCATAATATAGAGTAAGGTCTCCCTAAAATAACATCCCACATCCATAGGGACCACGTCACACCATAGTTGGTCCTGATAGGTAGGCATGTTGATGGGACCAAGCAGCTTTGGGTAACGGCCAACGGGAATAGATGTAGAATCCACCCAAGAGACGCAGTATGGCTTAGGATGAGATACCGGGGTCAAGCCTAAACGAGATAAGTTATTGGCTGAGACCACATTGGTACAACTCCCGTTGTCAATGATGACCTTACAGCTTTTCTCATTGCACTTGACGTAGGTATGAAAGATGGAAGTCCTACGCCAATCCTCATTTTCTTGGATGGTCAATGCACATCTTACTACCATCATTCGTGGTAGATCACTTTTCATTAAATCTTGTGCATTATCATTTGCATGATAAGAGGGTGCAAATCGAAGGAATGATAACCGATCCTCCGGATTTTTGCATTCATCATCACTAGGCACAAAATCCGGGATGTAGGCATCTACTGTTAGATCATACTCATCATCCACGTCTTCTACGCAGAGATTGAGCTTGCGGGTGGGACATTCATGGGCATAGTGTCCAAGACCATTGCATTTGTGACAGGTAAAAGATTTAGAGCTGCCACTAATGATTTCTTTGCCTTTGTTATCCCTAAATGTATGCGTTGCATTTGTGGGATTACGGGTAGGTTGGCCACCAGGATTAAATTTTCTACCCGCAGAATAGGGCTTAGAATCCATTCCCCGATAATCATTGCGTCTAGCCTGCTTACTTTCCATGGCTACCTTAAGGTTGAGGGCCACGTCGTAAATGCCCTCTAAGCTGGCTGTCTTAACAGTGATTAATTTCCTCTGAAATTCAGGGTGAAGACCTGTTCTGAATTTTGAAATTCGTTCGGAAAAGTCTTCTTGGGTATTACATCTTAAATTAAGTTTTTCGAATCTATTGATATAATCAATCACGGACAAACTACCATGCCTAAGGTTAGACTCTTGATCAAAAAGTTTATCTCGGTCGGATTGGGGCTGGTATTTGACCCGTAAATGTTCCTTCATCTCATCCCAAGCTTTAATCGGTGCCTCATGATGGAGTTGTAGACCCCTCTCAAGGTCAACCCAATACAAGCGCACTTGACTCACTAACTTCATCTTGGCGAATCGGACCTTTCTCTCCTCAGACATGTCATACCACTCAAAATAGTGGTCCATGTCGGATTCCTATTCAAAGTGAACCCTCGGGTCGATGCGATCATCAAAGGTTGGGGCTTCAACCTTCACACTTTTCACAATCCACTCATCGGGTTTCTTTCTCCTACCATGGGGCCTACGATCATCACCTGCCTAGGATTCAAGGTTGGTATCATTATCGTGCTCGCGACCCCTATATCTCTATTGTGGTTGATTCCAGGTATGTCGATGCCCGTTATCATCACATTGGGATCTCTTAATTTGTTCAAGGCATGCCTGGAGACGTGCCGTGCCTCATAAAAGCAAGTGTAAGATTACGCTTGCATGGCAACTAATCTGTCATTCACAACCACGTTGTGTGTGGCCAACGCCTCATCCAACATCTTAGAAATTTGGGACAAATCCATCTTAAGGTGTTCAGGTGGTTGAAAATCATTGCCACTCCTTGTAGGCATACAAGGTGGGTGCTAAGATGAACTATCCTAATGATGCTATGCAATAATGAAAATAATTTAAAATGTAGTTCGATGATGCATTTAAACTACCCTAGGTGAACCTATGGGCTGATACCACAATTGATGCAGGACAACATGAAATTTACTCTAACGGAATGCAATGCAATCAGGAATAAAATTAATTAATAAGAAAATTTAAAGCATGCCAACCATGTGTAAAAAAAATATTCCAAGAAGATAATCAGCCATAGATCTATAACCTTTTCTCAGATCCCGCAGTAAAATCCTCTGATTTGAAGGGTAGGATCCTAATGAAAGATAGAACTTCCAGCACTTCGGGTTGTGATTTTTAGGGAAAAGATTTATAGAAAAATAAGACAAAAATATGCAGCATCAGATCTGAAGGTAAGGCTCAAAATCTATTTTTCAGATCTGAAATTACAATGGTTGTAGTAAAGGTTTGCAAAAGGGAAAAGTAGAAGAGATAGTGATTACCTTTATTGCGCTCTCACCAAACTCCAGTCGCAGGAGGCATTAATGACGGTTGACAAGAAAGGTGACCTACAAACCCAAGAAGAAGAAGAAGAAGAAGAAGAAGCAACCTCGTTTATTTTCATTCAATATTAAAGTTCATACATAGCATAAGGAAAAGAAGAGAATCCCTAAATCTGAAATACCATAAGCCTACCAACCAAAAAGGGAAGGAAACGACAAAATAAAGAAAAAAAAAAGAAAAGAAAGAGAGGTGATCCCTCAGGATCTATGCGCATAGTCCTTTTTTTTTTCTTTTTTTTTTTATTTAAATGCGCCCCCCCCCCCCCCCCCCCCAAAAAAAAAAAAATCATTCTTTTAATACGTATGACTTAAACATGGGCCCCTTTGCTTTAATAGAGATTCTAACAAAAATTAAAACATGGGACCAAACAAATTAAAACATGGGACCCTTCAATTTTAAAAGATCTGTTTTTCAACCTATGTGACACTTTCCAATGTGGGGCCTTCAATAAAATTGTGCACATGGGGCCTTCATTCCTCCACAGATGCCATCATCCAAAATCCAACAACCGGATCTCCTCTAGGTGGTAATCTAATGGTGGACTTATGCTTTTCTTGCGATCAAAGCTTGGATATTGATCAGCCATTCAAATTATAGCTTAATCTGCTGCCCTATGCCTTCTTCTCTGATAAACCTCGTATGGGATGAAGGAATTGGGTATGATGTCCCCATCATAATTATTCCCAACTGCTATCTGTTGCTCATTTTATGTAGACTTCGGAGGCAGAATTCATCTTTTGGGAGGAATCCACTGCACACCGCTATTTAATTTTCTGCACTGTTATCATTATGTTTAGATCTAATGGAGATTTGACTTTAAAAAGGGAGTTGGGACCACTCTCAACTTTTTTTCAACAGTCATTACAAAAGCTGTAGGGTTTTGTAAACTAGATGCTTTACAGAAAACCTTGTATTATATAAGATTTGCTTCAATGAGTAGTTATCTAGTTGGATAGGGGCTTAGGTGTTAGCATCATTCGCAATCATCAACTAAATATCTTTTTTTTTTTTCTTGGGTAACAGATATGACTTTAATAACGCATTGTAATTATCTACATGCAAAAACCTTAATTTATGCTAAAGGAGCTCTAGCATTTGGGGTCCATCTATGAATCTAAACCAACCCACCCCCTCTCCCCCACACAAAACACAAAAAACAGAAACACACAAACACACGCACTGGGGAAAAAAACAAAAAAAGGTAAGTCAACACATCCTGACTCAGAGGTTGACCGAATTCAAATTAGGCCTTCAACATTAGAAGACACAGTAAGTGGGCATGCTGCGAAACATTGAAAAATGGCATACCGCAGAAATGTAGAAAGCACTATCCAACTTGGTGTGGTTTCTGCTCTCCACTCCAACCCACCCCAGAGCATACAATTGTTTCTCCTGTGATATTTAGGTCTCTTGTATCATCAAAAGCACGCTCAATATGCAAAACAAGTATACAAACAACACCATCAGCTACAGCAAAAACAACAAGAAGGGAAGTAATACCTTATTGATAAGCGAAAACACAGAGAACAAGTGAATCTCTCCACCAACACAAGCAGCTAGAGCAGAAGAGTCGGTAGACAAAGCCAACATAGAAACCCTACCAATAGTAACATCAACAATACTCAATTCCTGAATACTACCCGAACCCTTCCCCTTTTCCTTAATCTTCTTCGCCAATTCGATGGCATCCTTCGTCTTTGCAACGTAAAACCCTAGATCAAAACCCAAGAAATCAAAGCAAATCCGGCATTTAGAAACAAACAATGATGAAAGGATCGGAAGACGACGCCAGATTCAGCAAGAAATGTAGCTGACCTTCGGAATGCGCGAGGAATAGGACGCCGAACTGCTTGGAGACTGCGAAAGCCTGGGAAGGAGTGGTTTCGAAGTCGAAGGTGGAATCGGAAGGCTTGAGAGGGACGGAACTTCCGATCTTTCGGAAGATGAAATCGATGGTTCCGATGCTGTTTCCTTCGGATTCTTCCTCTAATCGTATGAGATTCTTGGCGTCCTCTGTCGAATCCGCCATTGGAGTTGCAGATGCAGAGATGTGTGTGTGGAGAGTGTTCGAAACCCTAATCCTAGAAAGAGATTGAGAAGACGAGAGCTTCAAAAACAGAAAGGAAAAGCTTTTGTGGATGATTAGGAGCTGCTTAAGCAGTGGAGTTTTTGTAGGGTTTATTCAAATTAGAGGGGGTTGAACTATGAGTGTGGGCGGGAACGGAAAGAGAGACTCAGGTCATGTGGGAATGGAAGGGAGAAGCGAAAGTGGGGGAGATTGCGTAAGTCATGTTGGAGGCTAACTGGGGATATTCACTCGACACCTGGAGGAGTTAAGTGCTTAGACTGCACATTTTCGCTGTCTCTGCGGCTAGTTTAAGCTTAGACATGTGTGTGGGACCAGCTCGGCAAAAATATGATTGAAAGGAGATCTTGGTACTTGGACATCATCAAAATAAATGGAGGCCCTTGTTTAATTGAAAAGACAAGGCCCTTGATCCATGAAATCAATGCTCTTCTAAAACATTTTATTAGTTATGAAGTATTTACGTAGGAATTGATAGTGATACAATAGCTCACAAGTTAGCATAATGTAATTGTGAACATTTTGTGTTTTTCTTAACTATATTCTACCAAAATCTTTTCATAAAAAAATCTAATAGTTTGAGTTATATTTATATTTGAGTGCATTCTTCATTTAATCATTTACTATTTTTTAGTGTCACTTGCATATTGTTAAAAAAAAATTCAAACTATTTTATCTATTTGAACTAATGTACATTGTGCATCTTCTTTCAAATTCAAATTTGGGATTAGAATTTTTTTTTTTATAGATTTTTAAATAAAGCCTTAAGTTTTTGCCTTATTTCAAAATAATGACACAACTTTCCTAACAGCCTGTTTATCATTATTTTCATGTTGTAATCAATTTTATGCTTAGATCAAGTTGTGTTGATGTCGACTTGTGCCGATACTATACTCTACAAAACTTGTTTAATAACATTATAAATTTTTGCTCTAATGAACAAAAGTGAGAGAGTCGCAGAATTTAAAATGTGGGATGCGCCTTTTATTGTTTGTATTACTCTATTAATGTCATATATCAAACTAGGTGAAGAAGTTACAACATGACACTCGCATTTAAAAGTTAAAATATGGGAACCATATTCATAGGATTTGTTAGGTGGACTTACATTTGTAGGAATTATAATAAGACGCCTTTTGTAAATATGAATATGGGACCTATATTAGAAATTACAAGGTGGTACAAACCTTTGAAAATTAGAACAGGGAGGCCACATTTAAAAGATTTACAATGTGGGTTCAACTTTTGTGTTCATGACTATTTGAGTCACATTTAGGAATTACAATATGAAGCCAAACTTTTTTTTTTATTTTGTACACAAGATCCACAGTTAGAAATTGCAATGTGGTGCCATCTTTAAAAATTAGGAAAAATTATAATGTGGGGCCATCTTATATGTTGATTGTGAATACATGATCCACCTAAAATTTATGTGGTACTCACCTTTAAAAATTAAAACATAAGGCAACATTTGTAGGATTTACAATATGGGCTTACATTTATCGGAATTATAATGTGACACTACCTTTTGTAATTGTGATAACCTTTTAAGAATTATAAAGTAAGGTTACCTTTTTCCTGTGATTGTGGACACGGAAGCCATCTTTAAAAATTGGATCATGATGCCCCACGTTTAACAATTAAAACATGGGGCCTACACTCAAAGGATTTATTATGGGATCCCACCATTATTAGAAATTAGGAATTATAATATTAGCCCACCTTTGATGATTGTGACCATGAGGCCTATATTAAGGAATTACAAAGTGGAGCCACCTTTTTTAAGGTAAGAGATAAATAAGAAATAATTGTGCCAAAAAGTTGTTTCTCAATATATATATATATATTGTTTCGACCTTCTTTCACTAGCCGGTTAACATTTTTTATATTTCTTCCCATGGGATCAAAATTTGAAACATTGATTTTGCACATACCAAATGTGTTTTTTGTAACCTTATCGCTTGGGAACACTGGAATGGCACAATGCCAAATGAACCCTAAGTTCTCCAAAAAGTTTTCAATTAAGGACGTCTGTCCATTTAAAGTTATTTTCGATAACTTTTTTACTCAATTTTTTTATAATACCTAGATAAACCTTTATTAAAATAAAATCCCCAGTCTTCATAAAAAAATAATAATAAAATCCTCATTCAATTCCTTTATATTCTCCACATTTCCTTCTCCAACATCCTCATGATGATTAATGACGACCAGTATCCCCATGGGGATCGGAAAAAATGTCGATGGGAAGTACCTTTAAACGCAGTGTTGTTCATGGGCTAGGTCAGCTCGAGCTAGATCCGGGCCCAGCCCACCTTGGGCTGGGCTTGGATTAAGTAATGGAAAGCCCAAGGCCCTGTTTGCGTAAGGAATGCATGTAATTTAATAATACATGTAATTTAATTTAATCAGTACAAACAATTACTCAAAATGGGCACAAAACTGATAAAAAAATTGATTCAGCCCAGTTTGTGTAAGGAATGTATGTAATTTGATTTAATTAGTGCAAACAATTACTTAAATGGCCACAAAATAAAAAAAAAACCCAATTTGGCCTGATACGATTGATTAAGTAGGCAAACTTTGGCTTGACTTTTACAGCTTGTTTTGGGCATGGGCTGGGATGGGCTAGTGTTTCTAAACTTGGGCCGGATTGGGCCCAGCAATGAATGTCCTTAATTGGAAACTTCTTGTAAACTTGGGGACTAATTTGATTTTTTTGTTAACTTGCGTTCTTTTTTGAAATAAGGCAAAAAATTAAGGCCTTATTTGAAATTTTTTATTATTTTTTTAAAATTGTGGCTGGCAAACACCAACTTAGATGTTCACGGGAGAACAAATGGCCCAGGAATCAACCATTCCGAATAAACTCGTGGAGGTGCTACTTGGATTATCATAGAATATGAGGAGTCGCCTTAGAAAATGACTTCACAACAAAGACAGATGCCACCACTGCAAGGCAAGGGAACAATGTTGTCTAGCCTTGTAGTGCAAACCAGATGATCTTCCCAAGTCCATGAAAAGGAAAAGGGAAATAAGCCTGCATAGGCAACTGTAGAAAAGTTGGTGCTAGGTTTGGGTACAACACATTTTTTGTAGGATTTGAATCAAAAATTAGTTTTTTGAAAAATGTTCAAATAAGGCCTTAAGGTTTTAACTTATTTAAAAAAAGGACAAAAGTTTTAAAAATTTTCAAATTAGTCCCTATCTTTTTCAAGAAATTCTCAATTAAGGACATCCATCCATTTAAATGTTTGTCTTGGCGACTTTTTCTTTCAATTTTCTTAAAATACCAAATTACTAATTATTTTAAGTCATGACATGGTTTCAACAACTACAATATGCAATAGATCAATGTGGGGGCACTAGTTGTCCTTGATAATCATAAGGATGTCGGAGAAGGAAATGAGGAGAATATAGAGCAATTGAATAATGAATTTATTAAAGGGTAACCTAAGTATTTTAAAATTTTTGAGGGAAACAGTAGCATGAAAATAACTTTAAATGAGTAGATGTCCTTAATTGAAAACTTTTTAAAAATTTTAGGGGCTACTTTGAAAAGTTTTGAAACTTGTGTCGTTTTTGAAATAAGGCAAAACCTTAGGGCCTTATTTGAAAATTTTCTTTTTCTCTTTTTTTTTTGTGAGATCTAAATACGAGACATAGGTAATCGGATCCAAATAATGAATTAAATCTTAATAATAAATTTGATCCACCATGATTTCACTCTAGATATGACGAGTACACTATCCTATGCTAAGAACGCTTTTTATTTACATGAGCTTTTTCAAGTTTCCGTATAAATGATATATAATTTTTGTAAATGTTATTCCCGGTAGGAATCCCATCAAACAACAAAAATGACCTAGCATTTATGGAAGCTGAATTTAGAACAAATTAGAACGCGGGATATTTATAGGGAATTTCGGATACCAGAGTAACATTCTTTTACCCTCCTAGTTCCTTCTTTCAAAATTTATCAGGCAGCAGTGGCTGGTTGGCATGTTTGCTGCATGGTGTGGGTGTGTGCAGTGGCAGTGCGGCACCAGCCAACGTGTGGTGCAGTGCCGATGGTTAAGTGCCATGGGGCTATGTGGCATTGATGCGAGGTTAATGGGATGAAGAAGTCAAAGGTTTTTTCTCTCTGTTTTTTTTTCTATAGGTTGTGGGGTCGGGACCCAATCCCCCCTGTAGGTTAGGGGGTGGGGACCCAATCCCAAATGAGGGGAGTAACTTCGAGCGAAGAAGGTAGACCTCAATTGAGATAGCTAGCACTTTAAACCGTTCAAACCAACTTCCTGGGAGTAGGGTTCTCATTAGATAAAAAAGCCATTTCAAACTATTTAACATTAGCTATATCATATGAGACCAGAAATTTCAGGATAACAGTCAACGGCATGACATCAAAAGAAAAATATAACATAAAGTCTTACTAAAAAAAGAGTCATAAAAATAATTACCAGAATGCAGCATAAAATTTTTTTTCATAGGTTTATATTGGAATTATTTTGACCCTTTTTTGTCACTTGTATTACATATGAGAATTTCCTCCTCTATCTAGCTGGAACAGAACCAGTTCTCATAAACTTATTACATTTTATAAAGACAGTGACGTAATAGGATGAACTTGCAAAAATGAAAATAGCAGGGCCTCCCGTGTGCATACATTGAGGTTCAACCAACCACCTATAAAAAGGTGGTTTGGTAAGAATGGCCCTCGCAGAAATAAAATAGAAACTGACAGCAGAATGGCCCTCACCACTAAAACAACGTTATATCCAATGAAACTGAGTGCGATTTCAAAGGCTGAAGATGTTGGTACTGCATTTACTCTCTATTTTTTGAGAAATAATCAAAATATATCAGTGCATTGACAAAAGGTGCCCTCATAACTCATCTTATCCGTTGGGATACTTTACACACTTGTAATTGCTGTTGTGTGAGCTCAGCTCCCATATTTCTTTTTCAGGAATTTTATTGTTCACTCACGAAGAAAATTGCTTCCGAAACTTCATTATCCACAACAGTTCAAAATAAAATTTGTCAACCTCCACCAGAGCAACTACTTTATTGGAGTCATTTTATTGCATTAAATTGCAAGAGAACAGATATGTTGCACAAAAATGGCCATCCACTTGGGTGAAACACATTTTTTGGCCTGTGAAGTTTCCCCTCCAACCCCAAAAAAATCACGACCAGCCCCCGGTGCATAGGAGAAGAAGAAGAGCATTTACAAAATTTAACCAATTTTGGTTGGATGAAAAGCATCTTATCCATCTTAAAAAAAGGGCGCCCAAATAAAGCATAGCGCTTTAAAAGCTGAAAGGTGCAAGGTCTCCTTTTTCTCAACCTGCTAGTTTTTACATTTCCAGCATTGAACAGCTTGGAGCAGTAAAGTCCATGTTTCCTATTGCCTTCCCCAGTTCATCAAATCTCAATTCTGGCGATTAACCAAATTTCACATTTAGATACACCTCAATTCTGTATCTTTCCATCAATCTCTCGCACCAAAAGCTTGGACTCATCGACCAAGCATTTGCTTGCGTAAACGATGGTGCTACAGAGTTCGTGCCTGGCTGCGGGTTTTAGATGCTTGTCTACGGTGAAAGGGTCTGTTGTTAGATCCAAATGGCACAGCTCCTTTGCAGGCTAAACATAAATCCACCAGAAATCAGATAAAGCTGAACTTAATAAGGGCTTGTTTGGTAGCCCTAATTTTATTTTTATAGACAATTCAAAATAGGGGCTTTAAAAAAAGAGCTGTAAAAAAAGGAGGCTAGAATTAAAATATGTGTTTGGCAATGGAAGCATCTATTTTAAATAGACCATTTTAAATAAATAGTTAAAAGCTTTTCACAAATATATTAAGATCTACTAGGTATCAAGCCTTGAAATTTTACTTCATAACCATGTTTGGCCTCACAAAGAGATATAACGGTTTGGATCTTGTGTTTGAGGCCCTTAATTTTTTAAAAAAATATTTAATAATCCACATTTTTACATAAATATCTCAAGTTTGGTGATGATCCAATGGCTGAAATTTGGTCTCACAATGGTCCTTGACCTTCTACACATTTTCAATGGTTTGGATTGTTATTTATTATCCCAGAAATAATAATAAAAAATAAAAAAAGGGACTGCCTGTGGACTAGTTACAAATTCAGGATATTAATTCAATAGTTGAAAGTTTTTCACAAATATCTTGAGATCCACATGGAATCAATCCTTGAAAATTGACCCCATAGCCGTTTTTAGTCTTCCCAACATTTCCAATGGTTTGGATCTTGTGTTTGGGCCCCACAGAATTCAAAAACTAATATCCAATGGCTCACGCTTTTTTGCACATATCTCGAGATTCAGGATGATTTAACAGCTGAAATTTGGATGGATGGCCATGTTTGATCATGTGAACATTTTCAACGGTTTGGATCTAGATTTAGTGGCTCGAATTTTGAGAAAAATTGAAAAAACCAAACTGAGTGTGATCCTTGGAAGTCACTGTAGCAGCGCCTCTTATTTTCTTCCTCTTATTTGGAAATGCATCATGAGGAGGGCTGTGGGAAATAGAGCTAAAACCTCTACACATCTAAATTAAATAGAGCACAAAACACATGCCAAACGCTCTTATTTTTCCAACTCTATTAGATTTAGACATTTAGACAATAAGAGCCTAAAATTTAGTGATGCCAAATATGCACTAACTCCCAGTATTCACGGTCTCTCTGTAACCGAAATAAGCTACCACCACATGGAGTCCAAAATAAAAATTCATCCAGTTTTTGTCCAGAATTTCCATCAACCCTTGTGCTTGTGGCATGCAATGAAGAGGAATGCGAGGCCAAGGAAAAGCTTGGTGAGCTTCTTC
Organism: Sextonia rubra; assembly: GCA_037013555.1. Lineage (NCBI taxonomy): Eukaryota > Viridiplantae > Streptophyta > Magnoliopsida > Laurales > Lauraceae > Sextonia > Sextonia rubra. Next base: position 4,531,617 of record JASUAD010000028.1, on the reverse strand, counting down.
ATAGTGAAGTGGACACTTGACCTCTAGCACCCCACCACGTGCCAACCAATAAACATCATGTTCGACTACTAGAAGCAACACAAAGAAGAAGAATAGTCAACGGGCTAATCTTCAAACCAAAAGACTTAAAGATAGGATGTTTAGATGTCTCATCAAAGACAACAAACAACTTTCTCAATTAAAAATTAAACTCAAATTCTTGTTCAATATCAATGTCTGTATTCAATGAAGAAATTATATCTTTATTTATAACTAAGATACTTTTTTAATTGAGGAAATAATTAATTTAAATCAAATAAGAAGTTCTAAACCAAACATAAGAAAGCAACTAAAGCAAAAACAACCATTAATAGGATCTACTGTTTTCTACTGGGCTTTATTAGTCTTGGGTCCAATGGGCTGGCTAATCATGGATCTAGCCTGCACAGTTCTCCCCCGCTTGGAGGATAACTCGTCGTCGAGTTCAATAAATGTCTAACTGGGTCGAAAATCATTCAAACGAACTTTTTTGTCAATGGTGGAGCGTCATAGTGAGGGCATGCCGTGAAAGCAAGATCAAATCTTCTATTCCACTTAGAAGTAAGTTAGAGGTATTACGTCTTCTGATTACTGCTTGCATCTTGACGGTGTGATATTACCACTAAATGCTTTTATTGTAGACTCTATAACAATATAACATAATTGCTAATTGGCATTGGTTGATCTCTGAAGGTGAAATTAATGTGGTGCACGTCAATCAATGGGGATATATCTTCTTGCAAAAACACCGAAGCAATTGAATTGTCGTCTGATGTTGCAATCAAATCTATTAAATGATTAATATCCACTTCTACGTCATCTTGATGTACCTCTTGCTTCTCACTTGAAGTTGTAATGATATCTTTCTTTCCATGAATAGGCTTCTTAACATCACTATTGAAATTTGTTTCTTCTTAAGAAATAAAAAACTAGCATGAGCATCTCGTTTAAGGCCAAAGTAACTTGTAGGAACAAATGGTTCATAAATCAGACTCTCGGTTAGAAAATTACACACATAACGTAGGATTTTTAACACTTCAGCTTAAAAACAGGCTGCTTGAGCTACAAAATGGGAAATGGCTACCGGACGGCCCAGAAACCAGCATGGGTACCTCGCTCGTGGCCAAAGTAACTTAAAGGAACCAACGGTTCATAAATCGGACTCCCAGTTAGAAAATTAGATAAAAAAACCTATGATTTCAACATTTAAGCTCGAAAACAGGCCGCTGGAGCTCCAAAATGGGAAACGGCCACCGGATAGCCTGTAAATTGGTATGGGGACCTCATTCAAGGCCAAAGTAACTTGCAGGAGCAAATGGTTCTCAAATTGGACTCTTGGTTAGAAAATTAGACACAAAAACCTACGATTTTCAACACTTAAGCCCAAAAACAAGCCGTTGAAGGTCCAAAATGAGAAACGGCCATTAGACGGCTTGGGAATTGGCACGGGCACCTCGTTCGAGGCTGAAGTAACTTGCAGGAATAAATGATTCGTAAATTGGACTCGCGGTTTGAAAATTAGACACAATAACCTCTGATTTTCAACACTTAGGCCTGAAAATAGGCAGCCGGAGGTCCAAAATAGGAAACGGCCACTAGATGGCCTGGACAATGGCACGAGCACCTCACTAGAGGCCAAAGTAACTTAAAAGAATAAACGGTTCGTGAATTGGATTCTCGGTTTGCGAGGTAGATGGAAAAACCTAGGATTCTCGAAACTTAGCCTTAAAAATAGGTTGCCGAAAAACCTAGGAAAAGATTCTATATATATACAAGTTTTTCTTACATTTTTAATTTAATTCATTGAAAAGATTCTAATATTGTTCATGTCATTGTAGATTGATGGACGTTATGCGGTCGGTTACAGACTTGTAGTGGTGTTTTCCCAGTTCTTAATTTATTTGTATTTGAATCTCAGACATTTGTATGTGACGTATAATTGATTGTAAAATTTGTTATATGAGATGAATGACTCGATGTATAAATTAAACAGTAGCTTGTTGATTAGAAATTGCTGAAAATAGTAGTGGTGGTTTGTTTATTAGCAATTGTTGTATGAATACATATGTTATGTTGGATATAGGTTTTAGTTGGGTGTATAAACAGGTTTATAGGAATTTTATTTTGAAAAAATAAATATTATGCAATTTTTTGGATAAGACCTTTGCTGACGAAAACTATCATTCACCGACATTTTTAACATTGGGAAAGTATTATTAATTTTTTTGTTTAAAAAATTAACATTTTTTGCCGATGATAAAAAATGTCTAGAAAATATTAAATCTTTTTAAAAAGAAAGAAAATACTTTCATTGAAGTTTTTTAACGTTAGTAAATTGTTACAAAAAGTTTTGGAATAAATTTTAAATTTTTTGCCGATGATAAAAAAAAGTCATTAAAAGTAAACAAAAAATTTTCAAATTACCTTCACCGACGTTAGAAAACGTCGATAAATATTTATAATAATGTTGGATTAAAAATTATAAAATAGTTGCTGACAAAATAAAAGGTTGGTAAAGTATTTTCTCACAATGTTTTTAGAGTTGGAAAAAAATTGACCAATGTAATATATCATCGGTGAATGTTTGATATTTACCAACGTAAGTTAATTCCATCGGTATAAACTTTTCTCCATGGGGTTTTGCCGATGATCGATAGATGCAAATTATTTTGTCAGCAAAGTTCTTTACAAACGTTTTTCACACCTTTGGCAACGAATGTTTTCGTAGCTAAAAATATAATTTGTTGTAGTGGATTATGCTACCTTTTCTTACTTTACTGGCACCATAAGTCTCTATTTGTTATATATATATATTTTTTGCAAGGAATCTATTTGGTATATTTTGTTGTGAACATCATAGGCACTTCCATTTGGATGGCCAAAATCTAATTTTTATGAAGATTTCCATCAAGTTTGCTCATTTACTACTACTATGAAAATAGGAAGGTATTTAGTTTTCTTTGTAAAAATTTCTTCTTTTTTCTTCTTTTTCAAATAGTTATAGGTTTTCATTATTTTCCTATTTTTTTCTATATGTTCTCTCTCTTTCTTTCTTTAAGAGGTAACAATATAATTTTTTTTAATAAAAGAAACGTATACAAACAATAACTTGCTCTAACTAAATGTTGGACTTTTTCACTGCGTCTCCCTTTTAACAATTCTAATAGCCACTCATTAGGTTGTTGGTGCTTCCTTTAGCTTTATAGATACATGGAGAGTATTTTTTTTTTCAGATTATTATTCTTTTACTTCTGCTTTTGTGTCTTACAAATCCTCACACACTTTGCTTTGCCAAAACTGTTTTCCTTGTGTAGGTGAATGCTTGGATATTATTTATTGACCCATCAACAAGAGCTGTTGGTTTGACCATGAATTCTCACCTTGGTCACAACAAAGCTCCTCCATTAGTAAGTGTTTATTGTGGTGTTGTGGATTCTATTTGATTGCATAATTCTTGACATGCACATTGAGGTTCAAATTGTCATAAATTAGAGTTCAGCTATTGCTTTTTCTGTGAAATTATATTTTTGTTTTTGTTGCTGCTCATTTGTATAGGTTACTAACAAGTGGTAATCTTACTGATCATTTTATTGATATAGGAATTGCTCATTTTGAACCTTTTCTCATCTTTTGTTTAGCATGTTAAGATTGGAGATATCTATGATGGTTTCCGCATTGTCAGGGTTGATAAAGGATTTGATCTTCTACTTGAAATTCCCTCCACTCCTATCCCTACACCTGCATATGTCAGTGTATGTACATCCCGTTAAGTTTTTATTTTATTGTTGGTACTGTTATTAGTTTCTTAGCTACGGGCATTATTTTTTTTTCTAGGATGTTATGACTAGTATTCATTCATTGGTTATAGTTCATTAAAGGTAATTGACTCGTTCCACCAAGTCCTTTTACTAATGGAATCACAAATAAGAGTTGAATTCTTTTGTTGCGGAGACCATTATATCGCTTGATACTTGGCAATTTCTTCTTTTCTGAAACCATTTCTACTACCTGGAGTAATCCTGCATGGTTTATTATTAATCAATGAATTGTTGAACACAATAAATTTTTTTTATGGCTTATGGATACCTTCCATTAGGCACTAATACATTTACACCTTGCCTTGTCTTATAGGCAAGTGTTTTGGAAGGGCAAACTTCAACATATGTCAGAATTTGATATTGTGAAACCTGCAAAAAAAATTTAAGGCCATTTTATAACTTGGTATTGCATTTATGGTGGTATTTATTTAACCATTTATTCCATGGTTTTGGTCTTCTTTGAAGCTTAAAATTGTAATATGTTATTCCTTTTCTTCTATATCAAGTTATTAGCGTGCTTATCAATACCATATGAGTAGGAGCTCAAGGGTCCTCTTTTATTTGAATGCGTATAAATTGCAGCGAAGTTGCTATTTCTGGTCCTGGGTTGCAAATCAAAGAGAATAACGGTTACACATAAGAAAACTCTGATAATTTTTATTCTTGAGTTCTTCATTGATATTTGTTGGTTCAATACCATGACTATTTTGGCTGAAAAACTGGTTTTAATACAATTTATGAATTATATTTATCTCATACTTATGCAAACCATCTCATAGCAAAATTTTGAATGCATGATCTAGTGCTTTTAATTTTTAATATAGTCTCTTCTAATTTAACTTAAGGGTAATTTAACTCTAAATTACCTTTTCAGGCGATTTCAACTATTTTAGCTTTATAGGATGCAATGTGCAATGAATGACTAATGGCACCTGATTGCGGATGTTGTGGTGATATTTGATGTTCCATCGGTGTACGTTGAATGTGTTGTGGATAATGTGAATTGGTGTGGGTGAAAAATCAACTCCATCCAATACAACTACCCTTGTGATGTGGACTTGACTTATTTTTGCCATGGTAGATGTTTGTGATTGGATATCTATCGTTCACTTCCCATCCTCATGGTCCCCATCACATTCCTTACTTTCGTTGAATAGGATCTCCACAATAATGATTGCTCTAATCATCACACTTAATTGATGCTATTAAATGTAGGATTTCACGTAAGCATGCACATTCACATGCGTGCGTGCTCTTGTGCTTCTATTTTTAGCTTCCATCATAATAATATTTATTAATTGTTAATTGTTGTGAAACACATCAAAACAGGTAATGCCTCAACATGTTTTTCCTGCTCTCAATCCAATTGTTAACATGTTTATTTATTTATTTATTTTTTGAGTTTGGTAACTTGACTAACTCACAACCTCAAGGTTGCAAAAGTGAGCACCTTCTACTTTGCCACAGGCTTTTGTCATCCAATGGCAAGCATCCACTTCGATGACATTGCAATCTTGGGTGCATGGCATGGGTGATTCAAACTGATCGTTTGAATCTGCACTGGTAGGTCCCTTACAAATTTTTTGTAAAGATCAAATGCACTTTTTGAATCTAAATCTAACCCTTTTGAAGTTCTCTCTCTCTCTTCTAGTATATGGATCTAACCATCGATGCATTTATGTCCAAGACCTTGCACAAACAAATACAGGTGCTCGTTCACATGAAAGTTTCATTGAGATGCGCATTAGTTCGATGTCTTGGTGGTTGCATAATTCTATATATTTTCTTTGTTCTTATAGGGACTACAATCCAATTTATTGAGTCATCACGTTCTTCCTTGTAATCAAGATTTTGTTTGACAATTTGGTAATATTTATCCAAATGTGTTTGAACAATGAAGTAAAATCGGGAGCGAAAGCTCATTTTTATCAAAAATTAAAGCTATGTGATCATCTCATCATCATCATCATCATCATCATCATCATCATCCCATGGGTTGGTGAAACTGTGAAACAACTTTCTTATGCATACATTTTGAACATAGGGGGGTTTTCTTTTTCGTTTTTCCACTCTTGGCACCTCTTTATTTAACAGGAATCTATTGTCAAGTTTTTAGTTTTTTCAGATTGATATGGAATCCAATAATTTCAACTCGGGTGTTTCCTATTTGCAGTTTTCAAATTTTAATGGCTCATTGTCATTACTTAAAAGTCTTCTAGAAAAAAGAATTGTTTCATTTGATGATCTCATGGTAATTGGAATGTATTCATTGTCACAACCACAAGGTTCAAGTCAAATTACCAATAGACAACTCTTTATTTCTGCAAGCACACTCAACTGGAAATTTCATCAGATCATTGATGTTTGTCTTAGTGCATGTTCTTTTTGTCAAGAAATTTCAAATAGTACCATTTTCAAGAAAGGATATTCCATTGTAGCTTGTTCTCAGTGTTAAGCATGTTTCTCATTCCATTCATGCATGTTAGTGTTATTATTTTACTTTGTATACACACCATTACTATAGTCATACTATTTTCTTTTTGATATGGGTGGCGTGCATGTAGCATTTTCTTCATCCTTTTTTATGTTGTCATAGCTTTCTTCTTGGCAAAATCCAAGCTTAAAGTTCTTGCTTCATAAGCTGATGTTACCGGTGGATTAGTTCGGATGAATGGATTACCAAAATTGAAGACTACAGGTTTTGTGTAAGTTATTACAATAAAGTGCAAGGGTATATTACTTTTATACCCTTGTACTTTTGTTTGTCTAATTAATAAAGTTTTCATTACCGATAAAAGTAAAAATAAAAAGTGTAGGGGTTCTCCCATTGGTGTGGGAGCAAACTGTTTACTCATGATTTAGAGTTTTCAAGCCATATAAACTAGTGTAAAATCTTTGTTCTTGCTCTATTCAACACCGCCCCCCCCCCCCCCCCACAAACAAACAATCCAATTGGGGCCAAAAGCCTATGAAAGGACCATATGGATTTAACCATGATTTATTTCTTATTTCTAAAATCCTATTTAGAAATGAAAAGAACAGGGAAAAAAATTGAAACTTTTGGAGTTACTATTGTTTTATTGAATCTCAATTTTTAAAAAAGAAAACTAGGGTTTATAATTTTCTTTGTGATTATTTTATTTTATTTTCATTTTATTTTAATTTTTGGATAATATTTTTCAACTAGGTTTATTCTCTTGTAACTAATGGTTCGATTTTAATTTTTTAATTGCTTTCATGCAATGGAAATCTATGTGCATTTTCTCTTTTTTGTGTTCTCATGATATATGATTATATGAGTTCATTAACTTTGCCTTTTCACATATGTACATATATGGATACATACACACACACACACACACACACACACATATATACATATATTGAAAGGATAGTTTTTATTTTACTTTGCTGAATTTTTCAATTTGAAGGTCAAAATCTCAGATACTCAAATGCTTAAGATTTCTTTTCTGTTATGATCTTTTTTTTTAATAAACTCAGACTTCTCACCATACATCGGAGTGTAATTTTGACTTCTTTGCATCCATTTTTTCCCCTATTTTCTTTTGATAGTAATCTTGCAAATTTTATGCATGTTGCTTAACATTTTATTCAATTGACACAGTTACCATGTTTTCTATGGGTGTTGTTGGTCTAGCATATCTTCTTTTCCCTACCAAATCCTTCTGAGGAGTATTAGAAGAGCTCATTCGGACTTTAATTAGGCATTCTATGAAAAAGTATGGCTAACTGACAAATGGATAATGAAAAGTGCTAGTGTAGAAGCTTACAATCTTGCAAAACTTAAAGGCGAGGGGCTCTACCTGTTCTTTTTTCTAATTGGGAAATTTCTTTTAGTGCCAAGTTAAATTAGTTATTTTTCGGCCCTCAGGTTATATGAAATCGACAATCACATACTAGAAATTAAGTCTAATATTGTGATACTACAAATGTCAACTTTTATAATTATGTGTTGTGATTTGCTAAATCAAACCTTTCATTGTTGTGCTATATTAATATTTTCATTCCTCCACAAACTATAGTGGCATCTCTCTATTCTTTTTGTTTTCCCTGTCTTTATAAACTGTTTTATTTGATCTTGTTGAATATCTTGATATCAATTGCTTTTAGAAAAAGCTTTAGAAGAGAGTTATCCTCTCACAAGTTGTTGAGATTTCTACCTTTATATATATGAGGCCCATAATAAACTATTGATTAGTAACACTACAACATCATCATCATCATCATCAAAGCCTTATCCCAACTATGTTGGGGTCGGCTACATGAATTCTGTTTCTCCATTTCATTCTATTTTGAGTTAAATCTTTCGATAAGTTAAACTTCTTCAAATCTGAATTAATGACTTCCATCTATGTTTTCTTCGCCGCCCCTACTTCTTGATGGGCCATCCACTTGTGTATCCAAACTTTTTCTCACCAATGCCATTACTGGCCTACGCTCAACACACCCAAATCATCTTAAATAGATTTCTCTAATCTTATCTCCTATTGGTGCTACCCCTAAATGCTCTTAAAAGTGCTCATTTCTAATTTTATTTTTCCTAGTTTTACCACACATCCACCTAAGCATTCTTGTTTCCGCTACATCCATCTTATGAATATGCGCCTTCAACACTACAACATATGGAGATCTAAAAGCCCCTAGATTGTTGGGCATATAGTCCTATTCAAGCCTAATAAGGTTTTTAGGGATAGATCTATTATGACTTTTATATGAATCAAAGATATACATGTATAGTTTTATTATATATTTGCATCAAGCTAAGTTCAATTACATGGTATTGTCTTTGTAAATCATTATGAGATAAATGCTCTACTTCAGCGGTATATACATGATTATCATTATTCCACAAAAATACTTGTCTTCTAATGAGTTTGGGGAAGGTAAAGATCTCATCCGGCGTAACTTTCTCCAAAGCCGATCCTATCAAATGTTTCTGCCACCTTGATTTATGACCCTATAATATAATGATTTTAGAGCTCTAAATTGCTTTTCTTTTCCTTAAATTTATTTAATCAAACAATCAAGGATGGCATAATTTATAGCCCAATAATTTAATTATTTCAAACCTGTGTATTTTTTTTCCCTTGTATTTATTCAATTAAATAGTAAGGGATGCCATGAATTGGAGTAAGTGCCAATCCACAGGTTTAGTGAGGAGCCCAAAACTTGTTCGTATATATATGCATGTATAAAATCTTTCTCATCTTTCACTTCTTCATTATCTTACAAGATATAGAGATAATTTGGAATCTCAACAACATAAAACCAAAAAAATAGTGTTCAATAAAAAAAAATAAACACATGTATATGAGTTGGATATATTGGCTCTCTACTATCACTACAAAACTAATTTGCCTTAGAAAACACCAAATTGAGTGCTTTAACTTATGCAAAATTGAAACTGTGAATTCCTTGCATGTGCCTTGCATGTGTAGGGCCCCACTAGTATATTGAAAAAGCAAGAGAGATATTCATATTGCTCAATTGAAGAGCATGCAACATAGGCTCAGAGTTCTAGATATTTGCATTAGAAGTAAAAAGCGAGTGGTAGTAAACAAAATGGGCCCTAAAACAAGGTGGAGAGATTTCAAGGGGGAATGGGCAAATATTTTTAAGGACAAAATGATTGAGAAGAGAGAATGGAATCTTGAGGGAGAAACTACAGTAATGTGGAATAAAATGGCTAATTACATTAGGAAGGTTGCAAAAGAGGTACTTGGAGAATCGAAAGAAAAGAGACATTTTAATAAAGAAACATGGTGGTGGAGTGTGGAAGTTCAGGAAGTTATTCGAGAGAAAAAACATTGCTACAAAGTTTAGCAGGGGACTAAAACTATGGAGAATTTTGAGCTGTATAAGAAGGCAAAGAAAAAAGTTAAGAAAGTAGTAAGTAGTGCAAAGTTCAAAGCATACAATGACCTTTATAGTAGGTTGGGAACAAGAGAAAGAGAGAAGGATATTTTTCAGCTAGCAAAAATAAGAGAAAAGAAAAGTAGGGATTTAGATCATGTCAAATGTATCAAGGACAATGAAGAAAATATTCTGCTGAAGGACAACAATATTAAAGAAAGGTGGAAGGAATATTTTAGCAAATTTTTAAATAAAGAACATATGGGGGTTACAAAAACTAGCGAGGATACTTTATTATCAGAGCATACTTTTCTCCGTAGAATTAGAGAGGTGGAAGTGAATGAAGCATTCAAGTGAATGAAGACAGAAAAGGCTACAGGCCCGGATGATATTCCGATAGAGGTATGGAACTGCTTAGGAGAGGTTGGGGTGATGTGGTTATGTAGACTATTTAATATGATATTTATAACAAAGAAAATGCCAGATGAATGGAGAAGAAGCATTATGTACCTATATATAAGAATAAGGGAGATAAACAAAATTGTACTAACTTCGAGAGATTAAACTTATGAGTCATACTATGAAGTTATGGGAGAGAATAATGGAGTAAAGACTTAGGTGGAAGACCAAGATCATTGAAAATCAGTATGGTTTTATGTCAAGGAGGTCAACTACGGAAGCTATCTTTTCACTTAGACAATTAATGGAAAAATATTAAGCAAAGAGGAAAAATCTACACATGGTCTTCATTGATTTAAAAAAAGCCTATGATAGGGTACCGAGAGATTTAACTTGGTGGGTTTTGAAGAAAATGAATGTCGAGCCATTTCCCGAAATAATATTTTTTTATTACTTATTTTAAAAACTAAGGCCGTTTTGAACTTAATTCCAAAACTACTATAAGACTCCGTTAGAAATAGAGTCTTCATAGAAAATGCTATTACAAACAGCATCTTCACTGAAGACGCCATCAGCAATAGCATCTTTGTTATTTAATTTTTGAAATAAAAAATTAAAAATAAAATAGGAAATTTCGAAGACGAAGACTCCGTTGCGAATGGAGTCTTCAGTGAAAACTCCATTTCCAATAGAATCTTCACTAAAGACTCTATTGCTAATAGAGTCTTCGTCTTTTATTTTCTAAAAATAAAATAGAAAAAGTATATTTTAAAAAAGCAATTAAGATTGGAAAAAGTTAAAAAAAAGTAGAAGGCGAGTAGTTTTAAGCTAAAGACTCCATTGCTAATGGAGTCTTCAACTTGAAGACTCCATTAGCAATGGAGTCTTTTATTGAATTTTATCTTCCATGTCACGTGCCTACGAGTAAGTTGAGTAGTGGGTAGAAATGAAGACTCCGTTGGAAATGGAGTCTTCTTTGCTTTTATTTCTTTATATATACATTACGGATAGTACTGTATATATACAATACTTCATCAACTAAAGACATTGAGAGAGAGAAAAAAAAACGTCCCAATACACGAAATACCTATGGGGTTGGCAGGTCGAGTCAAGACCGCCCACCCCAAAGCACATCCCAACACGCGAACAAAGCAAAGCAAGTAGCAACACTCAAATGGGGCCTGCGTCCTCTCTCAGTTAGACAGTGAACTGCATCCGTCGCTTTAAGCTGCAATATGTTCCCAACATCGAGTAAAAGATGATGATCTTTCTCCCCAAAAGGCTTCCTCTGCTTCTATCCCTCAACCCCAGAGGTATTCAAAGCTTCCCTTTCAATCTTATACATGACCTCTCTACGTTTTGGGCATTGCATTTGATTTTTGATATTGGGGTGAATGCGTTTTTTGCAGCTTTTTCGATTAATAAAGGACCCTCTCTCTACCCAACCGCAGCGTCGTTTTCTACAGACATTATTGGGGATACCCAATACTTGTGAGTTATATTTTTCCTATTTGGAAGTTGTATATCCCTTTCTGGTTTAAGCATTATTGGTGGATTTGGGATGTTTCTGTTGGTACTTGTAGGTGAGGGACTTCATTAATTCTGCATTATACCATCGTTTTCTACAGATGTTATTAGGGATACCCCAATGCTTGTGAGTTATATTTTTCCTATTTGGAAGTTGTATATCCCTTTCTGGTTTAAGCATTATTGGTGGATTTGGGATGTTTTTGTTGGTAATTGTAGGTGAGGGCCTTCATTCATTCTGCATTGTACCATCCCAACCATGGGTATTTCTCCGAATGTCCGGGATCCATTGGAATGCTTGATAAAAGCATAAGTTCAATCAGCTCCAAGGTACTTGCTTCTTCTTCTCTGCTCGTTTTTTCTCTCACTTTCTAGAACTTTATATGGGTTTCAATGGCAAAAGTGTTGTTTGTGCTCGTTCGGAGTGATAAATCTAGTACTGCCCAATCATAGTTGCTACATGATTTGTATTGGTTATTGGTGATGCGACCAAAGATGGTATATGGGTTTTGCTGGAGTGCCAGCATTGAAGTTACTTTCTATGTCTAACTGGTGTCTGAATGCCATTAAAGTGGATTAAATTGCATGCCTTTTGCACATGGTTAGGTTTGTGAAACTCTGACTATCATTGAGAAACTTATGGTGTTATGATGAGTTTTAGGGTTCTTTTAGTGTTTTTCCCCATTTCTATTATGTTTGTGGGGTCAAGGCTAAAGCTGGGGATGTAAAGGAGCTGAGCCAAGCTGGCTTGAGTTAAAATTTCATTTTAGTAGAGTCGAGCTCAAGCTAAGCCAAGCTTGAGAGATACAGCTTGAGTTTGGCTTTATTTTTCCTCCGATATTACTATATATGTATTTTTTTCTCCAATATGTCATCTATTGATGCTACCCCTGAATGTTTCTGAATGAGCTCATTTTTTATTATGTTTTTCTGAGTTTTACTTTTACCACACATCCATCTCAGCAATCTCATCTCTAGCGCACTCATTTATTTCATGTTGTTTCCTAACTGGCCAACATTCTTCTCTAGAGGTTATTGTTGGTGTAATGACTATTGACCATCTTGTAAAAATTTTTATTCAATCTTGTCGGTATGTGCTCATCACAGAGCACTCCAATAGTGAGTCTAGACTTCAACTATCCAACTCTTGCCCTATCTTCAACACCTTCCTAAAACCCAATAATCATGGTGTGCAGGTAGCATTGAAAGGTTCCAATGTGGTTGAGGTTTGAGGCTAAAAAGCGTCCTTTAAAGTGGTAGCTATCTATATAAGGTCCCCAAATATTTAATGGTGTTGACTTAAACTCGTTGACGAATATCAATCCAAGTCAGTTCAATTTGTGGGAAGTGCCAATACACAGGGTATGTGAGCGTGAGGGGGTCGTGTTTACGTCAAGTGGTTCTTGCAAAAGGATCATGCATATATCCATCTATAAATATTTGAGTTCAACTTCGTCATATTGCTTCTATTGAAGTACTATAGCTACTTGTGCTTATTCAGACTTTGCCAGCAGTTACTTATCAGGTACCTTTTTTGAGTTACCCAAATGTGTCTAGAATTTTGAAAGATATGTTTTCTGCTTTACTTTCTTACAAGTAATTTAAACAATAATGGTTGCTTATAGTTAGTCAATGAATTTTGTGTGAATTTTCTGTGTTTTCCCATAATGAAATAGATCTTAGCTTTCACATAGTAGGTTTTTTTTAATTATTTATTTTTAACCTAGTAGCTTTATTATAGTTATAATTGAAATGCTACATTTCAGGTAGGAATGCTTATTTACGCCACTTGGATAATCTTTATAAGCAAAATGATATAGCATGGTTTACTCCTGTGGAGCTTTTTAAGGTAAATATTCTTCCTTTTCTTTTTTTTTTTTAATTTTGAAAGGTCTTCCTTTTCTTTTATTGAAGTCATAAAAAGATTTTAGAGCATGGGGTGTTTTTTTTATTCTCCAATGCTTGTTGGTTTACAGGAATGAAATTTTCGTATTCATTAAACTCTATAGGATTACCACTTATTTATGGGGACGAAAGGCTTCCCTAAAAGGGGGCCAAAGGAGAACTCCATGGAAATTATTTTAGACTTCCTGTTTCATGCCGCGGTCAAATGTAGGAATCCTCATTCCATTGATTCCAAGTTGGATTCCATGCACACAGACCAATCTTAATGATTCTTGTATTGTGCGACTAGCTTGTCATTTACCTATTTAGAACTACAAATATGGTGGGCCTGGTACGGTTCTATCCTATTCATTCTCACCGTATCATATTATCGGGCATGGGTTCTCATCTGGTAGGAAGAAAGGACTTTTACCTGGATCTGACTACGTAATTGGGCCCAATACTAAAGCATGCCAGATTATGTTCCCGAGTGTAGGGTTGCTGGATCAAAACTTATAGTAACTGACAGAGTTATATATTAAACATCTTATATTAACTTATTATTATAATGATAGTGAATTTAAGGTTATAAATGGGTTTTGGTTCAGGTTGAGTGCAATCCTACATAGGTCTGTTTCTATTAGCATTTGACCTGACAGTCAAATCTGGCTCTCTTTTTCTCTCTCCCTCTCCCCCGACTAATAAGCTTCTTTCCTTGCAGCCATGGTATGCACATGGTATTGCAGAGGCCATTTTACGTACTGCTGACCTTTCAGTTCCCTTAAAGGTGAGATCCTTCTTTATACTGCTTACAGAAAACTTGTGATGATGTCTGCACATGGTGATGCATTGTGGGCAACTCTGGATTCTTGTAGCTTTTGTGTCTGGTTTTATCTCGACATTGGCAGCCTAGCATAGCTACTTTTCTACTTTATGTTTAAAATTGCCACTTTGTATCCAGTATTCAAGGATAAACTTATATTTCCAATCATATAAATTTGGATGACCTTTTGGTATGGTCTGGATTTGCCAAAGCTTATATGTGATGCATCAGACATTGTCTTCAACTAAGATATTCTAAAAAATCCAATAAATAGGCTTTGCACTTCACTTCAAGCCAAAACAATGAAATGCCAAAACGAACATCTAAAAATATAGCAAAATCAAGCTCTTCGGTTGATCAAGATAGCGATGATGATTTCATCAGTAGACCAATGATGGGATCCTACACAAATCCATTTCGTAATAAATGGTATGGAGAAAAATGTGAGTGCTATAAATGGTATGGCTGGTGAGAAAACCTATGTTTTTCTTTAGTGCCATAAAGTTACATATATGTACAACAAATACAATAGTGCCAAGAGCATCCTGGTCAAAATAATACAAACAAAGTCAATTAAACATAACTAGGCACCACATCGAGGCCGACGTACAACCCTCTTCAACCTCTTCTGCTGATATATCGCATCACCGTGTCCTTCAACCATTGGCACATGAATCACTCCCTCAACCCGAGTCTCCTGACGCACTTGACCTCTGCCCCTGCCTGTACCCCTTCCCCTACCCGTACCCCTGCCCCTACCCTTGCCCCTGCCCGTCGCTCTGCCCCTGCCTCTACCATGACTAATGTCCTCTGGCCCTGCCTCTGCCTCAGTGAATCCATCCTCTGGAACGGAATCCCCTAGTGTGTCAGCAATGTGTGGCAAAGTGAAAGGAACTCTGGATGGATCTAGCTGTGCATATGATGCAAACCCTAAAAGAGGGCCAGCCTCAACAACTGGGATGGATGATTGTGTCGGTGATGCTCTTGCTGAAACTGCTATGGTGGGTGGGGTGCTATAACCCTATGTTATATCATCGTGCAGATCCAACACCAATTCAATGTCTTCCATGACAATTACTGAGGTGGATAGGGTGGCATCAAGCTACTGGGGTGTCGGCGAGCATCCTGTCATAGCTACCGAGGTAGATATGGTGACATAATGATGCTCTGGAATAAGGGATGCACCCGTCATAGTGAAGGGTATTAGGGATGAAGATGACATGTCGTCTAATGCTATTCATGTGTCCGCGGGGGGCATCATAGTGGACTGTGGTGGGGATGATGATGGCATGTCGTTCACTGCTGTTCCTGTGCCCGGGGGGGGGGGGGGGGGGGGGGGGCGCACGATGATGGTCTTTGGCATAGACGATGATGCATCATCATGAGTAGGTACAATTGAAGGATGCTGAGTAGTTATAGACGATGGGACATCCAGTACTAATGCACTCTTAGATGGTACAGAGGCTAAAGGCATTGGACGATCCCTACCAACACGACCATCTCGTGTAGCCTGATGAGGCCTCCTGGGAGGAATGATCATAGGCATAGGAATGGCATCAGGGACAGGTACCTCCATCCCAGTCTGGACCGCTAGTCTATCGTGCTCACCCATCCGCTGCAACATATATCGACATCCATCTATAATGTCGCGCAACACATTGGTCGACACACACCTATGGTCATCTGACCCACTGGCCTCGGTGCCACGACGATAAATATCAGTCACCAGCTGCATCTAAAAAAATTTGTGCCACAAATAAAGAGGTTAAGGTGCAATTAGATTAATATTTTACCAAATGCTCATACATTCAATTATTATATTAGGAAATAAATATAATAAAAATAACGAAATTGTTGTACAAATTGCTCAGTGATACCTCCTGACCTATGGTAACCGATGATTGGTCGGGGGTGCTCTGGGTTGCCGATCAGCAATCGCGTGATCCTACGGAACCACACCATGTAGGGATCCCCATATGCTATAGGGGTGCGGTCAATGACGCCCAACATGACATAAGTGCGCCGCCTCCTCCAGTAGTCAATGTAGCATGCGTGGTGAGTGCTCCAGTCGTGCCCCTGGTGGCCACGCCTATCTATCCGATGGAGCAAGCGACCTGTCTCAACTGGAAGGGGTACATGTTGCCTAAACCCGAATTGTTGTACGACATGGTAAGGAAGATGCCACTCCACAATGTCGTAGCATATCAAGGGCGACCGTGTGCGCCAAACATCCCGGCTAGTCAAACAGTAATCAGGTAGGGCAGCTATAACATCCTCTGCGTAAGGCTCCCATATGAACTGAGAACGAAAAAGAAAGTCCAAATAAACACATGAAATAATATATATAATACTAATATACATATATATATATATAATGAGATAATAATAATTTAATCATAAACCTCGACAGCGTAGTTGATCAAACTGATAGCGATCAATTCTAACAACTGATGAGGCCAGCACGTCCATATGCTTCGCTACCGTCCACCTAATAAATACAAAATGGGATTAAAAGAATTAAATAACATTAAACAACTCACAATATCATAAATGAGGGTATGAAACTGTCTAATACCTGCATCCTTGTGGGCGAGGGGGTAAAGGTGGGTTTATCTTGGGAATAGGCCTAAATCCAGCAGGGACGGCATCGCGTAGAGATGGCCGAAAGCAGGGGAGTCACTCCCATGCCCACATCTGTAAATAGAGAAGAACAAAAAATAATAGGTTAGACGTCAAACATTAATTTATTACATCAAACCATTAAGGTAGTGCACCACATATTATGTTACCTGAAGTAGAGTAAGCACCTCGGATATCGATAATGCACCCCTCCTAGTGGCCCGACACAATGCCCAATATAGTGCCCCTAATATGGCACTACCCCAACTGAATCTGCCAACTACGCCCAAATCACGTAATAAAGGCAAGTACATAAGCTTGACGTATGTGTCGGACATATCACCTTGGAGATGACCCCCAAGGATGGATAGTATGTATGCTTTAGTGTACTGTTCAATGACTACGGCGTTATTTGCGCCCTCTGGTATCTATCTAAAATGAGTAGTCAACCAACTAATCCGTAGTCGAGCACTAGTCAACCGACTATCCTCTGGCATCCTGCCCATCAACTCCTGACACATGTCCTGCCACTGCTGACGAGTACGTGTCTCGTCCACACCAGTGATTGGCTCACCATCCACAGGTAGGCCCCACAACACAGCAACGTCCTGCAGAGTCACGGTGGCCTCGCCGACTGGGAGATAAAATGTATGGGTCTCCTCACGCCATCGCTCAACCAAAGCAATGATCAATCCATGGTCCAAGCGAAAATAGCCTACATGGTACACTCCATAAAATCTAGCCAGGATCATGTATGGCATAACTCAAGGATTGGGTGCCCCTATACTCCAAAACGTCGAATCAGCGCGGCGACAACTCAGAGGTCCAACATCCTGCCAAAATAGCGTGACTACATCTTTATTAGTACAAGATTTACACAAATTATAAAAACTTCGATGATAAAATAACAAAAAAATGGTGTGAAAATGTTCTCACCAAGGATGGATAATAATGTATTGATACTAACCTGACCAGCCCATACATCCTCTGAACAATGCTCCGACTGTAGAGTGAGAATGATATCACCTGCTCCTGCCTGTCTCGTCATGAATGCTGCCATAAGATTGTGACATGTCATTCGTAGACTAATGCAAGTATAACTATTGTGGAAAAATAAATTAAAAATTATATTCTTCAGTTGAAGACTCCATTGGAAATGGAGTCTACTATTGAACATCAAATGAAGAACACTCCAATGACATATTCAACTTCAGTTGAAGACTTCTTTGGAAATAGAGTCTTCAACTGAAGAACACTCATATGACGTATGTAACCTCAATTGAAGACTCCATTGGAAATAGAGTCTTCGACTGAAGAATAAGACTCCATTTCCAATGGAGTCTTCAAACACAATTGAAGACTCCATTTCTAATGGAGATTTTAATGAAACGTAATTGAAAACTCCATTTCCAACGGAGTCTTCAATGATGGAGTCTTCAAATGACCTTTAGTTTGTTTAATGTATGTACTAAAATACCTTCTAAGCCAATTGGCCACCTACGATCTTATTATTGTTATATTTTCTTTCTCGTTTTTTGGCTATGAACCTAAAAGAGGTTTTGTAAGAACCTAAATACTTCATTTATTTTTGCTTATTGGCCAACTGGGAGATGTTGGCATATGAGACTATTAATGGGGCCACATGTGGGAGGGTGGCCCAATGCACGAAGTTCCTGCATAACAAGGCTATAAACATTTCCCGTTGGGCTAAGTAATGCCAACCTAGGCAGGCAATGGCATCTTTAGGAAGGAGAAGAAAACCAGTAGAATAGTGCCAGATACTAAGAGAATGACCTCAGATCTTTATACTATATGAGGAAAAAAAAAAAACACTGTTCCCTACATTGAAAGCTCCAAAATAACAACAATCATTAACCTTTTTAATCAATCTCAACCGAAAAAAGTGACAACTACAAGAATTCAGCTTCAGAGACAAGAGAAACCCACGACAATGGCAATCTATTTCCTCTCTCTCATGATTTTATTCTTCCACACCTCCCAAATCACAGCTCAAATGCCTTCTCCCAACATCACAGATTTCTCATGCCTGCTGATCAACTCAGATTCATGCAACACTTATTTCATCTATCGTGCCCAGTCACCTGATTTCTTGGATCTTGGACACATATCTGATCTTTTTGGTGTCAGTAGGGGGATGATAGAGACAACTAGTAATTTGGTCAGTGAGGAAGTTGGCCTTCTTGCTGATCAGCTCTTATTAGTACCTGTATCATGTGGTTGCACAGGAAATAGATCCTTTGCAAATATCAGCTACGAGATAAAGGCAGCTGACAACTTCTACTTGGTTTCAATCCACACATTTGAGAACCTTGCAGATTATCAAGCAGTGGAAGACATGAACCCGACGCTGAATCCCAATGACTTGCAGATCGGTGACCGAGTAATTTTTCCAATATATTGAAAGCGTCCCACTATGACCCAGATAGAAAAAGGCCTTAAGTTCCTCATTACATATGTCTGGCAGGCAGGAGATGATGTTTTACAATTGACTAAAAAGCTACAGGCATCACCAGTTGATGTCATAACTGAAAATAACCACCAGAATTTCAGTGCTGCTGTGAATAAGCTAGTGCTGATTCCAGTATCTAAATTACCAATCCTGTCTCAGCCATTTCATTCATTGCATATTCTACAAAAGAAACCCACATGGATCTGGATTCTAACCATCATTGTATGCACTGTTGGTGCACTTTTAATTCTATTAGGTTTGTTGGTTTTCGTTTTTGGTAGATGTTACAGAACAAAGACTGTAAATCTTGAGGCATCTCAGTTGGAGACCGTTGATCTGACCCGGCCAAAGAAAGGTAGCAAAAATGAGAATTTTAGTCCTAGAAGAATGCAAGAAAAGCTTTTGCCTAGAGTTTCTGGCTATCTAGGAATGCCAATTGTGTACAAGACAAAAACTGGATAAATATATGAGACAGAAAGCTATCTTGAAAACAAAAGATGAAATAACTGTATTGAAAGTTTTATGACTTGGGGCTTGATTTGATTCAAATAGTATTAGGAAAAGAAAAAGATAGTGCGAAATCAATAATTCTATGTAACATGCTCCAAATCAATAAAATGCCCCACAAAATAGCATGAGGGAGGCACTAAGTTCACATCTGATCCAAGAATTCGATGGACTGTTGAAGACACCAAGATGACACATCAAGCTTTGTAAATTCTAAGCCTTTTATTAACATGGGGCATGAGACAATCTACTAACAACCACATGGGGCAAGGACACGTCTCAAATAGATGAGACTTACTTGGACATGTTCACCTATCGTGTCCTATCTCAAAACACGGGCCACAATGATTCTTGGTTCGTGAAATGGATGAATCCATTTCATTGTGAATACGAGTCGAAATTGGACGACCCGGTCTAACTTGACGCCGAGTATGGTAATTAGGGATCATGGTGGGCATGTTAGGCTCATGCCAATAATCTTCATGGGGCATTGGGTTGAACATTGGCTCACAAACATGGATGTAGACGTCCATCATGTACTCCCGTGCAACCAAATTAAAAGAGTCCTGTCCGGTTTCTGCGCAAACGGTTAACATGTGAGAGCAAGGAATTTTGTATGTTTGCCACTTATTGCAGTCACAACTAGGAGCTTCCATACGAACCACGTGTGTGATATGACCTCCCTTCAAATGCGATGATGTTTTCACCTCGTAAATGCTGTGTTCCCTACGCATGACCAAATTATATATTTTTAATATATTAACAAGTAGAATTGAACTTGTATGATTGCAAAGCCACTTACCTATTGAAAAATTTCACCTCAAATATGTTTGCTTTGGCCTGATACGAATCAATCTTTTTTTTGTACAAGATCAGTTAACTTGCGACCACTTGCCATCTGTCTGCTTACTTCGACCTGATACTTGTCAAAGTATTCCACTAAACGGTAGAAGGTGAGTTGGACACCAGTGGTGATAGGCATATTTCGTGGGCCTTTAAGTACACCATTGAAAATCTCCACGTGATTAGTTGTCGTTATCCCCCAACGTCGTCCACCATCATGTGCAAGTGTCCACTTTTCCTTCTCGATAGTACTCAACCATCTTCTC
Source organism: Sextonia rubra (assembly GCA_037013555.1). Classification (NCBI taxonomy): domain Eukaryota; kingdom Viridiplantae; phylum Streptophyta; class Magnoliopsida; order Laurales; family Lauraceae; genus Sextonia; species Sextonia rubra. The sequence goes on along the minus strand of JASUAD010000028.1, from coordinate 4,510,569 downwards.
GCATTGGGGTTTATCTTTCCGATCTCTTCTATAATGTGGTTGTACTTTCAAATCTGATGAGCAACCCCAGCTTTCTGGACAAGTTTCCTAAGTACGCCATCTTTGAATTTAGAATTGAAATTACTGTGCACATGTCTGAGGCAGTACCGGTGATAACCACGAGGTCCCTGTTTAGCATTATTCCAGACACTTTGAATGGCCCTTAGAATGGTAGTGTGACGATCAGATATCAAGGTGACTCCCTCTCGGTTCGGGATAATATGAAGTCTGAGGTTATGGATGAACCATGTCCACCTTTCTCCGTCCTCCTCTGGAACAAAAGTGAATGCAAGTGCGAATATATTATTATTCGTTGTGGTTCCCATTGCTATTAGCATCTTCCCTTTGTATTTTCCATAAAGGTGAGTGCCATGGATGCATATAACCGGCCTACAATGCTCAATCGATGGTCTGAATGCCCATAATACCTTTTTAAGGACAACCGAATTAGGGGTAGCTGCATGGTAGTAGTCCCAAACCACTATGTGCCTGGGTTGTGTGTTTGCAATGCAAGAATAAACTTCAGCAGCTTCTTGTAGGACTCGTCCTAATCCCCAAATACAATTTCGCTGGCTTTTGTTCTTGCAAGCTATGCCTTCTTATACGAAATGGAGTAGTTTTGATGTTTAACCGCCTCCTTTATGATAACCCGGATCTTGATACCTGGATCTTCCTACACAATACATTTGGAGTCATGTCAGGCATATAGAATTATGATTATTATTTCTATTTAGTAAACATGGGAAATTAGTGGATCAATACCTGCACTAGTTCCATGATGAGCTTAGCAATAAGATTTAAACTAAGATTGCAGTGGTCCCGATTATCTCTTGCATACATACAATGGTGGTCACCATTGTACTTAGTGATCTCAAACATCTTGTGTTTCTTTTTAATTGTTGCACGCAGCATCCAGCTGTAGTCATGCTTGCAGTGAACGACCCAAACATGGGGAGTAGACAAACTGACCATGTACTCTCGATGATGTTTGATGTGGTAAAACTTTACTGCATCCTTCAAACTATCTTTATTCTTAAAAATCATCCCAACCTTCAACGTTGCATCCTGTTTAGACCATATCATAAATGAAGGAGTATCTTCATTACTGGTTATGGAGTTGTCAGATTTCCAGTTTACCGTGGTAAAATATGGAACTGGAGTGTGAATCTCTTGCATGCAACCTAGAGATGGAACTTCGTGCCCCACATCAACGGTGTCTTCGGTTGCTTCCTCAACCTTCAGTCCAACATCAATATCTTCATCGGACTCTGACTCCTCAGCCAGGCTATCCACGTTATCTCCACCACTAGGCCATCCAAAACCATCACTCCGAACAAACTTTTCTACAGGATTCACATCGCGAGCTTCGTTGAATGATGAAGTAGTATTGTGTGTCCTCAATGAATCCATATCCATCACTCAGCTTGATGAGAAAGTTCTCCTGTATGGTTGAGCTGAAGGTGTAAACGCCAAGGACAGACCAGACTAAGACTCGTATAATGATTGTGATGATAAAGCTCCCACGTTATGTTGGTAATGGTCTATAAAACCGAAATAGGGTGACAACATAGATGAAGTCGGAGGATGATAGATGTAGGACCCCTGTGTCAACAACCGTGTGAAAGGTCCAAGACTTTCAAAATCATCCTAGGGCCTTCAATTGGGGGTCGGAAGAATGGCTCCTTTTCCACGTAAACCTCGACATAAATCATCCCAAGGAAACCCAATGGGATATCCATCACATTATGCAATGCCGCGTCATCGTCGTTTGGCACTTCGACATATTTTATTGTCCTCGTTGATTGCCAGTGAACCAATGGAAATCACATATCAACTTCAAGCGAACATGTTCCCCATCCGCCACAACTCTAAGTCTAAGAATATACAATAATTCATTTAGTGTTGTGTGCCGGTGAACCGTATAAACCCACCTAGGAGATCCACTGTACGAGACACCCACCTCGAAGTGTTACTCTATACTTCCCCCCCAATAAAACATCATTTGAACATTCGCCATGATTGCACCTTCTACAAAACAATGACCAAAACAAATGTTTAGTAGCAAACTTACGTATATAAATCGATATACACCACAAAGACAAGGCTCATGAAGAGGACCCTTTCCAAGTAGCAGCCAAAAAACCATTAAACTGTTTAAAAACCGTTCCACCCAGATGCAAAGTAGCCAGGAATTATACCAACTTTCAAAATCAAAACGAGTTTAACTACAATATCTTAAAAAATTACAAAACAAATTAGAATAAATCAAACCAAAACATTAAATACCAACACGAATGGACCAATGCTTTAGAGGTACGACTGACAAATCAAACCAAAACATTAAGTACCAACACAAATGAACCAATGCTCTAAAGGTACGACTGACAAACAATTTCCAAATAAATGGTCCAATCATCTAAAAAAAATAAGAGAATGATGAGACAGCAATGAAAACAACTATCCAAACATGACACATGTTTCTCACACTCAAAATACATACAACCATATGGAAATGCCACAAAGGTACCCAATCAATCTATCCAAATCACACTAAAATCAACTCCGATATGAAAAAAAAATCAAAGCCAAAAGATGTCGAATATACCAATACAAGAACAACCGCTGCGATCACCCTTTTCCAGTTGCAGCTTCTACACCCCAAAAATCAATCAGAACTCATCACCTGAGATTCAAACTTCAAGTTAAAACACTAAAATAACACAAGAACAACAAAACATTAAAAAAAAAGTATATATACTCCCATGAACTTAAAGAGTTGAACTCATGAAATTCAAACAAACATCTACTTACTAATTATTAGAGTAGAAATTTGTTTAGATTGTCAATTTACACAACCTCTGCATGGAAAGAGAGGCAAGGCTAATGTTAAAGCTGGATTTTTCTATCAATTTTCCCTCAATATGTTTACCATGTCAGATTAGTTAACATGAACATGAATCAAAGAAAGTGCATCCAATCCACTTCAAATTATAAGACAAGTGAGTTCAAGACATAAAAGCTGATTATAAAAAACAAAAAGATAAATAAGCAGATAAAATCTGTAATTATAAGAAAAATAGATAACTCTAAAGGAAACTTGGCAACCGGACCACCTCATCAACATCATTCAGATCAATCCATGGAAGCTCAAACCAATCGCGTCCCAAAGTCAAACCAATCGCATGTAGCAGGGAAACACCCCAAAGCCAAGAATAGCCCTTTCATCTCAATCATAACAAATCTAGAGAATTAATGAGAGTCAATGATTTGTGGACTAGGCTTGATGTACGTTTGCGGTCCTGAACTCGATTTGTTTTAATTTCAAGCTTTGTGAACTGGGTTTGATGTAGTTTTGCGGTTCCTAAACTAGGTTTGTTTTAATTTCTTGATTTACAAACTGGGTTTGATGTGGTTTTGCGATTCCTGAAATAGGTTTAGTGCAATTGTTCATTTTGTTAATGGTTTTATTTGATAGCTGTTGTCTGTTGATGTTTCTGATTTGTTGAGTTGTGAAATTATGTAGTTTATTATTATTATTTTTTAACCAAGCATCTCTTTTGTATTGGTTGGGAGGATGATAATATGGAGAATTACAAAAGTCAACAGCTAATATGGAGAATTCTCTTCTTCTTCATAACTGATGAGGATAATTCACTTTCGGGAAAAATGTGTTGATGGATACTTTCTTGTTGGCTTCAAGATTTCAAAGACTTTATATGACATCAAATTGTAAAAGGGCACTCATCGAATGTTGAATGGGGCAGGTAGATGGGCATAAAAATTTGTAATGCTACTTCTAGAATGATATGATGGACTTTGGAATTGAGATGGTGGCAAATGTAACGGGATATCTTATTAGAAGAGATCCTGTAAACATGAACTTTATATGGTATCAGATTTAATGATTATCCTTGTGGTTAAAAATGGTTATCCCTAATGATGTGGTGCCATAGTGTTGCATTCATGGATTTCTTAAATACTTTTTTTTTAATTACTTCTGACCCTTTCATCTGTCTCATCTTTTGTGTTCCATATATTTTGCATAGGTCCAAGGAGCAAATGTTCAATAATATACCACAAAATTCTGAAACCAAGAGATTTTTCTTAGGAAAAAACGAAAGTAACGGAACAGTTATCCATACTGCAGAAAAAAACAAAAGAAAAAAAAACAAAGCAGAGCAAAAAAATGCACCAAACGCAGAGCAACAGTAGAACAAAGCAGGGAAAAAAAAAGAAAATGTAAATGCAACAGTAAACGTACATTAATAGCAGAATAGAGAAGGGGATAAAAAAGAAAGAAGGAAATGTAATTTTTCAGCAGACCAGAGTAAAGCAGCAAAAACAAAAAGAAAGGAAGACGACCTGCAGCTGTCGCCGTCGTGCAGGTTGCAGAGGGAGAGCAGGTGCAACAGGTACGCCGCGGCCTCCTCCTCCTCCTCCTCCTCCTTCTTCTTCGTTTTTGTTTTCTTCCAGAGCCTCTCTTAAGTTTTTCTTTATTTCCAACTTTGATGAGCCGCTTCTTCTTCTTCGCAATGAGAAAGACGATCGCAGTGAGGAAAACGATCATAGTGAAGAAGCTGATCGAAGCACTCTTTCTTCTTTTTTTCTCGTCGTCTCTTTCTTCTTCTCTCTTCTCGGCTTCGTTTTTTTTAGCAACAGCAAGACGAAGACGGAATGAAGGAGTGAAGGGAATTAGGGCTCAAATCGTTTTATGTAAAGGAAAATTTGCATTTAGGCCCTTCAGTTTTTTTTTTAAGATAAAAAATTGGAAAAAATGAAATACATGTTATTAACGACTAATCCCACTTATTATATTAAACTCAAACTTATGAGGACTAAATAATGTAAATTAGGGGTTCGGGTCTTACAGTTTCCATTGGCATCAGGTCGGGGTATTTTTTTACTGAAGACTCCATTTGCAATGGAGTCTTCAATAAAAACTCCATAATTACCAATGGAGTCTTCAATACTCCATTTCCCTCCACATGCAATACGGTCTATAATTTTTTAATTTCTTTTCGATATTCAGTTTTTTTTAAATATTTATTGATTTATTAAAATTAAAACACAAAGACACCATTGGCAGCGGAGTCTTCGTCTCCGAATTGCTAAATTTTTTTTTCAAAAATTAAATAATGAAGACGCTATTGATAAAGGCGTCTTCAGTGAAGAAGCTATTAGCAATAGCGTCTTCTATGAAGACTCCATTAGTAATGGAGTCTTATATTAGTTTTGGAATTAAGTTCAGAACGGCCTTAGTTTTTTAAAAAGTAATAAAAAAATATTATTCCAGGAAATGGCTCAATGAATGTCCCTAGAGGTTACATTAAAAATTTTAAAGATATGTATGAAGGAGCAGTAACAAATTTGAGAAGCACATGTGGAGAAACAGGTGGATTCCTCGTGACTATAGGTTTGCATCAGGGATTAATCTTAAGTCTTTATCTCTTTGCATTAATTATAGATGAGTTATCTACACATATTCAAGAAGAAGTACCATGGTGTATGTTGTTTGCAGATGATATAGTATTGGTGGATGAATCAAGAGATGGTGTAATTGCAAAACTCGAGATATAGTGGGGAGCATTATAATTTAAAGATTTTAAAATAAGTCATACAAAGATAGAATATATGGATTGCAGCTTCAGTGGACATATACAAAGTATTGAAACCGCTGTCAAAATTAAAACTCATGAAATACCACGTAGAGACTCTTTTCAGTATCTAGCTCGATGATTAGTAAGGATGGTGAGATTGACGAAGATGTGAAGCATAGGATAAAAGTTGGATGGCTGAAGTGGAGACTAGCTTCTAAAGTGCTTTGTAACAAACGAATGCCAATGAAATTGAAGGATAAATTTTATAGGACAGTGGTTAGACTAGCTATGACATATGGAGCAAAATATTAGCCAATTAAGAAGATGCATATACATAAGATGGATGTGGTGGATATGAGAATGTTTAGGTGGATGTGAGGTAAAAGTAGAAAAGATAAAATTAGAAATGAGCACTTTCAAGAGTATTTAGGGTAACACCAATATGGGATAAGATTAGAGAAACCCGTTTAAGATGATTTAGGCATGTTGAGCGTAGGCCGGTAATGGCACCAGTGAGAAAAAGTTTGGCTATACAAGTAGATGGCCCATCAAGGTAGGGGTAGGATAATGAAAACATTGATGGAGGTCATTGAATCAGATTTGAAGAAGTTTAACTTATTTAAGGATTTGACTCCAAATAAAATGGAATGAAGAAACAGAATTCATAAAGTCGACCCCGATATGGTTGGGATAATGCTTTGATGATAATAATGATGATGATGATGAAATGGTCAATGTAGCTTCTTAAAAAAAAAAGAAGAAGAAGAAAAAAACAAAAAGGCCCTCAAAAGACCCTCCTATATTCTGAATGTTTACTAAAACACCCTAATTTGACGATAAAACAAGTAACTATTAGTCTTATTTGTAAATGACAAAAACACTCTTATTGTAATGCCCAAAATTCAAGGACCTTGGGATGCTTAAATTTCGAGGTGTTACAGTCCCACTTAACATAATATAAATCATAGACAGTTACATTAAATTAATGCATCAATATTAAGTGGCTGGCAATGGAGATGAACCATAATGTCTAAATTAAGAACTATCTAACATAGCATAATCCGACTACTTCACTATGTGAAATAACCACTAGAGAGCTAAATGATGAGTCGCTTCTCAAGCCTCTCTTGTTCCCACAAATAAGCTAAGCTCCTTCATAATTGGGGTCAACCTCGATATCTAAAAAAAAATGAAAACAATACAAATATGAGCATAAAGCTACAAAAGTAAATAGACTATGGAGCTATAGCAAATGGTTATTCAATCAAATGGTAGCAATTTGGGTACAATGTATGAATACGGTTAATTCTGGAATATTCCATCAATATGATATACTAAGAAATATTAACAGGATAACTTGGACAATGGTAACAAGATTAATATTTGAATAATGGCATGAATTATAGATTACATAATCTAATCTAAGAAAAAGGCATATCCTCCATCACAATGACAAAAGTACCTGTAAGAATTAAGCCTTGACATGGTACAAATATAGTCACACATATAAGGGCCTAAAGGTATAATCACATATATAACTAGCACAAAGCCAGCATTACCTGATAGAGTTATGCTCATCCCAGTAACTTAAATCAAATCCACATTACAAGGGACTAGCTACAGTCTAGTTATCATGCACAAAGTGGATCCCAGGCCCCAGTATCATACCCATAAGGTGTGCTACAATCTGCGTATGAGCGTCCCCACATTGCATTACCCATGTGTCAGATAATGCCTTTGAGGTCAAAGGTTTATGATCAAGGGGGAACAATAAAACTTAGAATTCAATCTCATAGCGTAATATGGTTTGGAACATTTTCGCAATATAAGTGGAATCATATCATAGTATTGAAGTTCCAACCATAACATAGAATATGATATAAATATTTTTAGCAAGGGTCAACATCAAAAATTATATATCTCATGGTAGCATCAAATGAACATGGAACGAGTTCTATATTCAAAAGTTGGATCATTGATGAGCATCCAAATTAATTTATAAGGCATAATCATATCAATAAACCAATGGTCCTAATTATGTTAAGATGCTAGGACTGGCCCCGCATGAATAGTAGGATTACATGTCAATTTAACATATTGGAGGGCAAGGTTAAAAAACTCTAACTACTAGAGGATCATAGTAAGGTTACTTGCCTTGATCAACAGTAAATGATGGAGTTATGTGACATGGCAAGCCTTGGTCTAAGCTCTTTTGTGAAGAAATGTAGGTCGCTATTAGTGATGATAATTGCTCTATTTGCTAGTTTAACTAAGTGGAGAGGATGAAAGTATGATTGGTTTTTTTTATCCTATTCTTGAATTATATTCCTTTTGGTAATTCTAGTACTTCCTAGTTGTTGGAGTGATTTAGCAATTTGAGAGTTTCAAAAGCATTGAGCAACATGTTTAATGGTATCCTATCGGGCCCCTGTCGATTGAATGAGTTCTGTGATTTTGATTTGTACGTTTGATTTGTGTGGGATTTTGAGTGGAGCTTGGTGGGTGTCTTTTGGTGAGTTACGCCTTTCTCTTTTTCTCCCCAAATTTCATCAAGGAAAGTGGCTATACACATTTCATTGAGGATGTGTGATGATTAGTTATGATTTTACATTTTTATGTTTAATTTCCATTTAATTATTTTGATGGAAAATGCTACTGCTGGGTTTGATTTCTATTTTTTTCTGTCATTATTCTTGCCTGAACTCGTATGAAGAAGCTCAATCAGTCATGTGATTTCCCTAACCCTAACCCCTGTAACCCCCAATCCCTCGGATTTCTTCAATCTGAAGGTGTGCATTTCCCCTTCTCCTCCACTGAGCATCTCTTTCTATGATGAAAAGTTTAATGATATCATTGGTTAAGAAGAGACTCGTTTATTGAAAGAGTTTGTTGTAGGTCTTGGCGAATGCTAGATTTTTCGTTTAAAGATGCATTACTTGATCTGTTGCGGCCATTTTGTTGATTTCCTTTACTCACTGTTTTTTTCCCCAATCTATTATAACTAATCTCATCATTAAATAATTAGAAAATAGTATGGTAGAAACCTTGGATTCTGTTCATTATTTTAGATCGCTAATGATATGTTTTATCTTATGTGTCTGTGAATCTAGAAATATCAAGTTCTGTGCTTCCATAAAAATAGTATCTTTCTATATCAGGCTACTGTGAGCTGTCTACTTGACTTTGGAGCATCTCTCTACTCGCTTGACTATGGAAGACACGTTTATGTTGCCATTGGACTTATGAATAAGTTGATGATGAAATTGCTGATCACATGAAGAAATTAATTACTGTATTTTTTAATATGGTACAATTGCTTCATGCTTTGATGTTGTTTCTTGGTTTTCAAATCTTGGCTGGCATTACCACTCTCTAGTAGCAAAAGTACAGATCAACAACTCATTGATGTTCCTTGTGGCATATTAATTTTGGTGGAAATTTTACTTATTATGGCTTTCAAGAGTTAGAGGTGGTGCATCATTATCCATGTAGGTTAAAAATGCCAAAGTCTAGCTTATCTTTTGTAACCTTATGAGATGGTTGGAGACAAAACTCCATGCATTCATCTTTTAACTTAAACTTTTGGCAACTATTTTGGAATTGTTGTCATGAGTTCCAAAATGTGGACACTACTCAATAGTGCATCTATACCTTGATACTAGTGTTTGTTGTCATGAGTTGTGGGCTTGGTCGCTTTATAGATTCTTAGTGGTTGAGTTACATTCTAGAGTATTCGATTGTAATATAATTTCCTCAGTGCATGGTCTCATTTTGTCTTCACAGTTTTACCATGAGATATAGTGTTTTCTTTATTTCTTATATCTTTTTTCTAGTGTAGCTCAGAAGATTAAAGCATCTGTGGTATTTCATTCTGAGAAATCAGATATTCAGTTAAAAGATAGCATAGATATGGACGCATCAAAGTCAGATTCTCATATTTTTACAAACTGTAGGTCTTCATCTTTATTTTCTGAATAAATAGGAAAATCAGTTCCTGATGGATGTATAGATGGTTGGATTGATGGGCATCTTTGTATTGATGGAGATGGAGAAAAAGTTTTATTTGAAGATGAGGAAGTGGCAAATCTAGAAGATCTACTTCCGAAGGGATAGATTTTCTTGATGACGAAAAGTATGAGATTTTCTTGATGACGAGAAGTATGATTTTGATGTATTAGCAAAAGCAATTCCTGATGGATGTATAGATGGCTAGATTGATAGGCATCTTTGTATTGATGGAGATGGAGCAAAAGTTTTCTTTGAAGGAGAGGAAGTGACAAATCGAGAAGATCCTACTTCCGAAGGGATAGATTTTCTTGATGACGAAAAGTATGATTTTGATGTATTGGCAAATTTATTATTATTTTTCCATCTGAATGCTCAGTTATTGATTCTACATCATCTTAGATATGCTTTACTTTAGGTTGTGCATCATCAAGTTCCCATCGTTCAGAAAGATTAACATCTTTCCAGACTATGGCTTTGGGTGTAGTAACTTTATTTTTAAAATTTGTAAGGGATAACATTGTTACTCATTTTACTTGAGAAGAATATGCTATGTCAGGTACAATAGTATTCATTACTTTAAAATATGGTACACTATGCCAGCATTTTGTGATTGAGGCATCATGTTGAATCCTCTAGTATATATGTCTAAAGTGATAGCTTCATGTGCACTAGGATCACTTAAAGATATGGAGAAATTTGGGAAGCAATTAAAGAAGGCGAGGCTGTCATGTAGACTAGCCTCTACCAATCCAATTAATGAGTCTCTAAATGATTCATGTCTTTTATCTCTAACATAGGCAAGAGCAGATGTATTAAGACCTAATCTTGTTAATAGCTTTATTGCTACCTATATTACTCCTATATGTAAATAATTAAATTTTGCTTTATGCATATTAATTTTTTTCAAAGGAATTAAATGAAGATTTTCTTCATTTTGATTGATTTGGTTTCTTTAATTGTCTTGATTGTATAATTAATCATTTTTTAATTTAAATGATCCTACTTTATACATATCTTTTAATGGAACTTCCGGAATTTTCCATTCTTGAATTGATTTTTCTATATTATCAAAATTCATTTCTTCTAGATTTTTAGTAGAGATTTTATCTATATGATGAGAGAGAGATGACAATGAAAAAGAAGAAGTAGAAGCTGAAGAAGAATTTTTTCTTAAAGATCTAATAATTCCAGACATGGTTAACTAAAAATTATCACTAATTAGAGTGATTGGTGGCCTGTCAACAATTAATGCCAACAAAAGCCCTTAAATGTACTCCTGGCTAAACGGGGAACATTGGCGATGTGACAAGGGGACTTCAGACCCAAATCAGTCCTTTTACCAACAAAATTTAATTAACACAATCTAGTTTCACTAGATCTAAAACTAGAAGTCCAACCTAGGTGGTGTTAAACGGACACCTAGGATCTCCTGATTCTGTGTGGATGACTTAGGCAGAGTTAAACGGTTTGGAAAGGGTGACAATAGTCTGAACCCTGGAGGAACTGGGATTTTCTTTTTTATATGAATTTCAGGATTTTCTTTTTTCTTTTTCCAGCTCTGCATTCTGATATGAGGAAGCAGGTTGCTTATCTTTTTCCAAATCAAGTTTCTGAATTTTTTTACCACTTCGTAGAGTGGTAATAGTTTGAACCTACTCCTAGGGGTTCGAAGGTCCAGCGTAATGGACTTCATACTATCCTTTTGGATTTGGTTGTGGTTGAGCCAGAAAAACCCCTTTATTTTGAGATTGTACGAAATTTCTAATTTCATTTGAATTCTTGCATCTCCTATTTTTAAGCCAAAAGGAATTCAGCCAGCATTTCTTCCAGAGGCTGAGTTTGATTTTGAATAGTAGATGGTGGTATTTGTTGCATTTTAATTAAATTGTCCCGAAATACCACCATACTTGTTCAGCCTTCGGGAGAAATTTGACTAAGTAACATTGGGCCCTTTCCTCTAATTGAAGTTAGGTGATTCCACCAGTTAGGGTTGAATATGTTAACCCAAAGAGTAGTTGAATGGCTAGTTGTATGTGTTTGTGCCTTTTGCTTGCTATTGAAATACCTCTTGAAATGTAAGGAGAGTGAGGCACTCCTTAGATGTATGGGTGTCGTAAGCGTAAATGCTACAAACAATTGCAGGCTCCTTGTTCCTTACAAATTTCAAGGACTTAATTTCTCTTTTCAGAAAGGCAATTTTAGCTTGAATATCATCATCCTCTCTAAGTAAATATAACCCCCTCCTGTTGCCTGATTCGATTGCTTTACAGGTTCAATATCTTTAGACGTGTCCCAATTTTGAGAACTGTCCACCAACAATTGAAGGTATGTCCTTGCCTCATTTGGATTTTTGGCCATGAACTCCCCATTGCACATTATCTCAACAAATTGACGTGTTCCCGACTCAATCCATCATAGAAGTGGCCAATTCTGCGATGCAATTCAAATCCATGATGTCGAAATGGAAGGAGAAGTTCATTGAACCGTTTCAAAAACCTATAATAAGACTCTCTTTCTTTTTGTTTAAAATTCATCATGTGCCTTCTTAAGGTGTTGGTCTCATGAGGTGGGAAGAATTTTTCAAAAAAATTTGTGGACCATGTCGGCCCATAAAGCAATTGAATTAGGCTGTAAGGAGTGAAGCCATGCTTTTGCCTTATCTTTGAGGGCGAATGGGAATAATCGAAATTTTATAATGCCTTCCCTCACATTGTTAAAGTGAAGTGTTGCACACATTTTTCAAATTCCATTATGTGCAAGTATGAACTTTCCGTTTTGAGTCCATGGAATTTAGGAAGAAGTTGGATGACCCTCAGCTTAATATCAAATTAACCCACACCCGCGGCTATGACCATACATAAGGCGTAGCTTGATATGTTGGTTGGAGGTAATCACATAAACTCCTAAGTTGTTGGTTCACCTCATTATTATTCGGACTGAGCCCATTTCCATTTTCATTCCAGAGGTCCATGTCCATTGCCGTTGAGATTTATCAATTGGTCATTATTGCTATGACCAGTACTATGTGCATCCGCCGTAGTTTCTGAATTCCTACGAGGACTAAGAGATCTAGATTGATCGAAGATTTCACTTAACCTCTTGAACTTGGGTTTCTTACTCATACAAAGATTGAATCAAGAGGGCTGGTGAGGGTGTCCAGTTTTTTATGTTTTTTAACAATCTTTTTTTTTTTTTTGTTGACTAAGCTGAAGTCCTAAGAAAAAAAATTTCTTAATCTAAAACTAATGGAAAAGATAAGGTTCGCAATGAAACTTCTAAAACTTTTAAATTTGGTAAGTTTCTTGGCCAAAGCCAAAAACTTGATTAATGTGGACCTTAAGTGCATGGTCGATGATTGTAGTTTTACCTAATAAGTCCAGGATTGTATTCATAAGGATCTAATTTTTGCAGAAAACTTATCTTAATTGAAAAACTAGTACTAACCTATTAATGATATATAAAAAATAATTCAACTACTAAATTGAAAATTAAAATTAAAATACAATCCCAAATCTGAAAATTAATTGACAAATTAGAAATAAACTTAACCTAAAATTCTTAAACTAAAATAATCCTAGAACTAGAAACTACAAAACAAAAGACTGGATCAAACCACCAATGTAAATAAGTTCACCATGCATTAAAATAAAAATCAGAAATAAATTATTCAAAGATAAAATATAATAAATAAAATAAAAAGAATTCTATTTTCTTTTATTATGGGAAATTAGAACATCATATTGGCGGAATTAATAAAAAAAACCATAAAAACACAGCACCAAGTGCATACTACCACACAGAAATACATGATGTTGATCCAAGCGAGACACCTTGACCTCACTAATTGCGTCTTTTAAATTAAAATGGACCAATACAACCAATAATCCTGAAAATAATTAAAATTTGAGAAAGAAACTACCCTTAACCTAAATCAAGACATCAAGAAAGAAAGAGGGATTTTGCATGCAATTTAGGCTCTAATCTTCAGTCTTCACACAAGGGAGGATGTAGATGGATAAAAGAAGGCGATGGAATGGATGGGACGGATCCAAAGGTGGGCTTGGCCGAATCCCACTTTAGCTGGACATGTGAGAATGGTGGTAGACGGTTGTGAGATGGAATGGTGGGATGATGGGAGGTCTGTGGAAGTGAATGGTGGTGAGGATTATGGAAAGTTTGTGTGTGTGTGGGGGGGGGGGGGGGGGGGGGGGGGGGGGGTGTGGGGGGTGGGAGGCGCAGTATGAACGTTGAATGGGGATGGGTGCTTGAGTAGGTTTTGTACGTGCACTCCTCTTGACTTCCTTATATATATTTTCATGCTCTTTTGCTTTCTTCTTTTAAGTCTAGCCAATTTTCCTCCTTTTGGTAATTGGACTCCTTGGCCACCAAGGCTTCTTAACAATGGAAAGAACTGTGTACTAAAGGATTCTCTACACTACTTTCCATATCTAAAACCTCTAGATCTTGCTTAGATTGACCCCAATGAGATGGACTTTTACTCTCCATGATGTGTATCGATTATTCTTCACTTTCCTTGAATTGTGGAAGAGTGAATTCCAACAAATCACTATGGCCGTGGGGTAGAAAGAATGCAAGCCCAACACATGTATGGCCATTCTTTACTTTCTTGATTTATTTTTCTACACACAAAAGTGATTTTTCATTAAAAATAATAACTATTACCTAAAGTCACAATTACACTAGTGCAGGCCCAATTCACATAAAATGATATAATAAATTCACACCATTGATCATGATTTGTCTCAAATAACTAATGATGACGAGAAATTTTATCATTTCATGTAAAAATAAAAATTTGGAAAACCTTTTAAAAATGAAAATCCAAAATTAAAAAGTTTCATGATTTTAAAAAAAATTGATGATTGTCAATGATCTTTGTAGGAAAACACAATAATGATGCTCAAAACTACAAAAACATGGTTTTTACCTAAATGAAGAAATTTCTAATGAATAAGTCCTTAAAATTTTCCTAAAAAGAACATACCATGATGCATTTTTAAGGACTTATCAATGTCTCCATAGAATAGGAATCAAAGGACTCAACAAGTGAGTTGTCCGCAAGGGTTCAATTAGATCTACCTCGTGAAAGTCATCATCAACATTCCACTTGTTGGTGCAAACATTGAATATATTTAGCTCAAACGTCATGTTCCAAGAAGAAAATTTCATGATCCCATTCCTACGATTAATTAGTGACCCAAGATAACTGGAATTTGTGAGCTTGGTATCTTAGTAGGCCGTGTTTCCAAGAATGTAAAGTCTATTAGAAAGTAAAACTTGTCAATTTGTAGAAGGACATCTTTGATTGCCCCACATGATGTCTTGATTGATCGATCGGGTGGTTAAAGTGTAACAATGGTAGGTATTAGTTCACCCAACCCTAATTGTTTGTACACCGTGTAAGGTAGAATTCTCACACTTGCTCCAAGATCAAACAATGCTTGCTCAACTTGATAGTACCCAATTATACATGTTATAGTCAGGCACCCTAGATCTTTGTATTTGGGGGGAGCATTGTGATGTATGATAGCATTAGTGTTGTGACTACTTGAGGAAGCAACTTCATGCACACCCTTTCAGTTAGGTGAGGTTGGGCAAAAAGATCCCTTTCTCCTTAGCTTGTAGGTTGTCATTCATTTGGCCATCTACTTTTGCCTTCAATCTTTCAGTAGCTTGTTGTCTGCTTTGGCTGAAAACAATTTGAGGCACATGTGGATTATTTTGAGGAGGGAATTCGGGTTGTTTTGACTATTCGCGGCTTGGCCATTTCTCCAAATGAAATTCGGATGGTTCCTCCAACTAAGATTGTATGTTTCTATTGTGGGATTAGCGAAAGTCCTCTTGTATTGATTCAAGGCATTGACCTATACATACAACATTTCTTGAAATGCAAGGAATAGTAGGACAATCTTTTATATGATGAGTGTCACAATCACATATATCACACACAAAATCCTCACAATCACATATATCACACACAAAATCAACAATTGTTTATGCATTAATAGCATTTGCCTTTTGAAGTTCCATGGCCTCAATTTTTTGAGTCAAAGACAATATCTTAGCATTTATGTCATCTTCCTCTCTCAAAAGGTGCATGCCTCTTCCCCAAGAGTTGGACATTGGTTTGGGCCTTTCATGACCATCAGTTGCATCCCAAGATTGTGCAATTTCAGCTAGGAGGTCTAAGTAATCCCGTGCTTCATCGGGATCGTTATCCATAAATTCTCTTTCGCACATCATTTCAACAAATTGTTGATTTGGAGAGGTCATCTGATCATAGAAAAAACAGATGACTCCCCATACCTCAAAGCCATGATATGGCAGGCTAGAAGTAATTCCTGAAATCTCTCCCGACTCGTGAAAAAAGGATTTTTTTTTTTTTTTTTTTGTGGGTTTGTTTTGTTGGTGGGGGGGGGGGGGGGGGGGGGGGGAAGGTCATGATGTGCTAGTGGGGAAAACTTTTTCAAGAATGTTCTACTTATCTCACTCTATGAATCAATTGTCCTTTCTCTAAGTGAGTGGAGCCATGTCATAGGAATGAAATTTTGAAAGTATTTGTATCACTCCTGGTTTTATCTCAAAAGTTCTTCCTGCATTGTTTGGAAGTAACATGCACAAGGGAGTGCTCTCCCATATTGGTTGTAAATAGTCCCACAAAGTCCTAATTGAGGCGGGTTGTTGATATTGATGGGGTGGGATTAATAGGATTGACCCCATTACCACTATGTTTCGTCATCCTAGCAACTGTGTATGAGCCCAAAGATTCGAGTTTCTCTTTAAACACATTAATTAGATTCCTAACGATTGATGATTCCAAATCATCTTCACTCATTTAATTTGCAATCTGAACCATCAGATCTTGAAGTGTTAATTTGAGTCATCCAATGTTACATTTGGACCATTTCTTTCCATATGAAAACCCTTAGAAATAATTGTGCCCTTCACATAATCTGGTCTAAGACAATTAGGCTTTTAGCCCAAACTAGGCCCTAAGTGGGCTAGGATTCAACAACTAGAGGTAGTACAATCATTTTTTTTATTTTATTCCATAGTGTCTGGAATTAGGTTTGGTCTATGTTCTAGTGTCCACCTCTTGGCAGAGGCTTGAAAAGGGTCTTTTCTGAGGTCTGGTCTACGTTGGGCCCTGATATGTATATGAATGTGAATATGTGGAGCCAGGTGGAGTTGAACCCGCTTGCTTGGACCCAACTTCAAATGCAATAAATTTAATTGTACTTCTTTACCTTGATACGGATAATCCGAATAAAAGTTGTATTTTATATTTTACGATTACTATAAATGTAAATAGTATGTGCCATGAGCATGTTGATATCAAGTCAAGTGGCCGAGGTTGGAATATTGAGAATGCTGGTTATGACCAATCTCGGGCACTTGCTTATTCACGATGTCAATAACTAGGGATAGCATATGCTTGACTGTAAGGCCATTTGGTTGAGGTGCGACTTCAGAATAGGTCCAATCCAATTAGCTAATGGTAAGGATTACTGCCCTTCGACTAGCACGTTTCCATACTTGGTCTTGGACTCTTGGGTACAACATTCATGAGGCCGGAGTTGTCCTAGCCTGACCCCGTGTCCAATTGATGAGTTCCAGTCCAGGTCTGGATTGAACGTGGGCCTAAAGTATATTCCCAGCCCACTTGTTGGTGAAATGGGTACTCCAGCGCCCACCCATCTCATTAGTGGACACTGCTGATTCATAGATGTGTTAACGGGGAGGGCTGGGATAAGCTTAAGCATATCCAAGCCCAACCCGTCTTTGAACTCACAAGCCGAAGCCTTGCCCATGCCTGATCCACTCCTTAACTACTTAGCCCTCCGAGCCCATTTTTCATATGTGAGGCCCAAGCTCGCCCTCTCTCTTTTATAAGAAGATAGTTCACTCTCTAACAATACCTATTTCATTGTAGTATACATCCGTAACTTTTCTCTTTCTCTTAAATCTTATCTCTGATTTTCTCTCTTCCAAGTGCCTCACTAGAAACGTCACACACACACACACACACACTCTCTCTCTCTCTCTCTCTCTCTCTCTCTCTCTCACACACACACACACAAATTTAACGCAATAGCATTCCTCCAACCGGCCGGGCCATGCTTCCGATCACTTAACATTGGACTGGCCCAAATATAAAACAGGCTTAGAACCTAAATCCAGGTCTATTTCAAATAGTAGAAAATAGGAGCCCAATCCGGCCCAAATTTCCTGGCTAACGGTGGGCCCAAAAATTTGGCCTTGAGATAGGGGCTTAGCTTGGCCCTGGCCCTAGGTCTAGTACTTTTTTTATTTTATTTAATATATATATTTTCACATGTTAGTATATACTAAAATTCCCTTCTAACAATCACTTAGAAATTATTATAAAAAAATCACTTAGAAATAGTAAAATGGGGTTATGAAGTTAATTTCATTGTTGCATACCCGTTACGAAATATATTAAAAACCTATAATCATACATAGTTCATTTTTTCTCTATTTAATTATTAAAGCTATCTATTATCAACGGCGGACTTAAGATTTGCATTTGAGTGGTGTGAGCAATGGTAAATTGAAGAAGTTAAATAATAATATTATCAATTTTTTTATAGTCTAATATAAGGGGACTTCTAGAATCACCCGGGTGCGACGGCACCCCGTGACAATGCTTGGGGCCACCCCTTTGCATTACAGTTAATGTATAAGCAATAAGTGTTTCTCGGTTTCTTTCAATCCCTTTCCCTAGTTTTAATGTTCCTTATTCAGACTTTCTTTTTTATATTCCTAGTAGTGAAAAGGGAGTGCACTCCTATTAATATAGGTATACTTTTCTCCTTTACAGAGTGCTTAAGATGCCAATCAATTCATAAATGGCAGTTTGTATGTACATGGAACTTTAAGGTATAGGGTGATTCAAATATCCTTTTAATTAGATGATTTTTACTCCCAATTTTTTAAATTGAAAAATACTTAGTAGTCATGTCAGTGTTAAGTTGAAAGTAATGTTAATTAATAAAAAGTAAGTGAATGTGGATAGTTTAGATTTCTCAAAGATAAAACTCTACTTGATTGATTTGATACATGAAAGTTTTTGTTAAAGGTGTGAGATAGAATAAATTCTTTAAAAATGTTTCTTTTTTCCAAAAAAAAAAAAAAAGACCTCTATGTCTATAACCCAAGTGACCAATGTATATATGCTTTTGTTCAATAATAGAAAGCTTTTAGAGACAACTTTCTATTCTCCAATCATGTTCATAGTAATCTCTTCGTAATAGGAGTTAGGCAAAATAAAGCTCGGTTGACACTTAACACATGGGAACAATGTAAAAAATTATGGTTTTCTTGTTTTGAGGCCGTAAGCCTTGGCGCTAGCCCTTAATAGTGTAGGCCCTCTGAGGGCTTTGGCCCACAATGGCCCGGCCCTGCATATAACCAAGGTAGGGTAAGGACAACCATAGGCCCAGCCCTTTGAGACCTCAATTGCCCAGTTTGGTCCCAGGCCAGCTCAACCCATGATCACCCCTACTCATCCAGGATTTAAGTATAAGTATAGATTAGAAGTTGAGATCACAAAAGAAAGAAAGAGATTTTATATGGTGCATGCACGCTTTTTTTTTTAATATAATTTTATTTGGCCTCATCGAAGTCAAGCAGGTTTGTGACCGTAGGCTCAGATCTGAGTGTAGCCCAGTGGACCCAGACATCCGAGTGTTGCCCGTTGGACCCAGACGCACACACGTGGATGCCCACCTAAATGGAATCAGACTCTGTTTGATGCAAGCCTGGTTTAGACCCATTAACAGCCTTATTAGTTCATTCATTCACACGTTTGTTTCTTTCTCATACCATGGGAAAGCGAAAGGAAGTAGAATAAAAGAGGCCCTTCATATTATTTATTTATTACATGTCATAATTATTATCATTACGAACACCATATTAGATGGTAGAGTAGAAGTTGTTGCTATCGTTTACATATCACTGACGACCACCAGCAGCAGTAGTGGGGGAGCAACGACAACAGCGGCAGGGCCTCACTATTGTACGTAGCCTCCATTCATTGAAGGTATTTTTGAGCTCCAAGGTGTTTGAACTCCTTCACAGGTGCTTCGAGCTTGTCCTCGTCCACCAGAGAGTAAATGAAGGTGTCAACAGGTTTGATACCCCTTGGAGTGGTATGGCCGATATGCCGGATAAGGTTGGAGATGTAATGTTTAGCGTATTTTTCGGAGGCATGAACAGTAGACCCGTCTGTTGGCCACCCACTCACCACGAATATGTCCACCTTGTCCAATCCGTCCATCTTCTTCAGAGCACAATCAATGCTGTCGATCATGGCATCAAACGCCTCAATGTATTCTTGCATGTATTTGCCATGCTGATAGTTAAGAAGGCAATGATCGATGGATACCTCTGAGATGTGGAAGTAGGGCATGATTCGGACGAAGAGGGGGATCGGAGAGGCCACGAGCCCAGAAAGGAATTGGAGTACCTCCTTGGACTTTTCAATCCACACGCATGAGGAAGGGTGGGTGGCCGCTGTGTAAGAATCTCCAAGAAGGATGTTTTCGTTGACAATGATGGACAACTTAATAGGGTCTTGGAGTAACTTTTCTAAGTTATTCATGGGATCCTTAAATATTGAGAGGTTGAAACGACCAGACCCAACCACATCGCCTATGCAAACGTGGCTGATGACGCTTGCATAGCTGGTTACGTAAGTGTCAACCCATTTTTTTGGCATTGCTCTCGTCGGCAAGTAGACCCAGATCCGTGTAATCGATGCACAGGACAATTTGCATTTTGGAGCTTAGATCGTGGTCTTTGTTGATGAGTTTAAGAATGTCGATAACATCTTTGTTCGGTGAACAAAGAGATGTCGGAGAAAGCCACATCTTTGAGATGCATTGGCACTTGTATATGTTCACAACCTCAGCCGGCTCTCGTGGTTGGCTTGTCTTTGTCCCGTAACAGAGACCATATGCAGCTTCTGCTCCAGTTGAGTTGTATTGTGTTGCATTAGGTTTGAAACAGTACCAACCAGTAGGGTAGGAAAGAAATGAAGAAACCACAGACAGACAGACAGACATGATTATCAGTAAGAACATACACATACATTCATTACATATGATTTATATTTTACAAAATATTTCAAAAATTGAATTTTTTAGTACTTATTTGGGTTTTAATGGCTTTCTAGTCTTTTTTTTACTATCAATTGCAATATAACATAAAAGGTGGTGAGAATAAATCAAAACCCAGTACAAACTCTAGACGTACTTCTTTTTCTTTGATGGTCTTTTGGGGCTTTTTTTAACAAAATGTTGTGTGTTTTCCCTTTTAGTTCGTGGTCAGTTGGGTCTGTTTCTTTTGCAGGTCTAGCTGCTCATTTTGTCTGTATATTTTGTCATGGGGATTTTTCAAAGCGTATTCTTTCATTCACTATACATTTGCCTTTCGGGGAAAAAAAGAATTAAATCCATTAAAAGTTGATATCTGTGATGGCCAAAACTCTCATCAATCTAGGGAAATGGACTCGGTTCAAATGGCGTTTTAAAACCTCTCTTTTAACGTTATGAATTGCATTTGAATTTTTGTCGCCGCTCTTCTCTTTGAACAAAACAAACAATAACCATCATCAATAAAATTAAAAATAAAGAAACCCATTAAATCCTCTTTGGACAACTTCTCAAGTCAGGCTGTACTTGAAGGAAGATCCAAATCCATTCCTCAGACTACACAAACAATTAGAGTAAGTGCATGTTTGGCATCACTAATTTTAGGCTCTATTTGTCTAAATGTCTAAACCAAATAGAGTTTATAAAAATAAGAGCATTTGGCATGTGCTTTTGTGCTCTATCTAATTTAGACATATAGATGCTTTACCTCTATTTCTCACAACCTTCCTCATGATGCAATTCCAAATAAGAGGAAGAAAATAAGAGGCGCTGCTACAGTGCTTTATAAGGATCACATCAATTCAGTTTTTTCACTTTTTCTCGAAATCCGAGATGATAAATCTAAATTCAAACCATTGAAAATTACAAGAAATTACATTATCGCATTGTCTTTATTTGCTTTGATATTGTATATGTTTAATGGATTATACGTATCTGCTTGCCAGCTACGGTTGTAGTCTAATGTTGTTTCTCTTGGTGTATAGGTATCAAGCGTGGCTTTGTCGTGGAGGAGATGCAGGGTGAAGCACTTGAGCCATTTGATGAGGCTGAATGGCTTGTTGATGATGGCTTCGGTGCCATCTAAACCCACACTAGAGTGACTCATACATCCCTTTTGGTTTACATTTTGGATAACATTATTTTGATGCCGAGTTTTTGGTGAGCTTGTAATTAACTACTTATATGTTTTATTTTGAAAATTCAAATGTTAAATCTAATATCTTTTGATGTGTATACTCTAAATTTTGTATGCTACCAATTACTAGAAATGTTTCTGTAGGTAATGGTGTATGTGAACTATTATGGACTCATAGCGCACCTAAGATCCTGGTTGAGACTTGATTAGGAGCCATGTGTCATTTTAAATATGAAAAATTTTGATTGGCTCCTAATCTCACGTTTACCTCAGTTTCATTTTGGGGGACGTGACATGTAATGGCCAAAACCCTCATGAATTCAGTGATATAAACTTGGTTTAAGCAGAGCTTTAAAACCTTTCTTTAAACTTTATGAATTGCGTTTGTATTTTTGTTGCCACCTTTTGCTTTAATTTGGAAAACAACAAACAATAACCATCATCAATAAAATTAAAAATAAAGAAACCTATTAATTCTTTTTTAGACAACTTCTTAAGTCAATCTATTTTAGAAGGAAGATCGAAACCCATTCCTCATGCTACACAAAAAATTTAGTGAGATGGTTTGGGTAGCATGCTTTCTTTCAACGACTTTGTTTTGTTCCAAGACAACGTAGCATGGACAAGGTAAATCTTTTGGTGCAACTATATCTGAATGCGTGGTTAACTCAAACCTAAAGCTTTATATTTGCAGATGCATTAATATGACTGTCCAAGAGTCTAACTACATACGACTCTGTAGCATTGCATTGCATTGCTTTGGGTATGCAAGAGTAACAAGGATTAGGTGAAGAAAGAAAGAATTAAACCACATGCATACAATATGACGATAATTAGTACAAATAACTACAAACACATACATTCCTTACATAAGATGCAACATCATTATTATCATATCTCAAAGCCTTGTTTCCCCCATTACATGATTTCTATTTCTCCCTTTTGTCCTTACATGTTATGCAGCTTTTAAAAAAAAGTTTAGAATGAATTTTATTCTGTTTTTCTTTCTTTCTTTTTTTTATTTTTGAAAATCTATTTTATTTATTTTTTAAATTTCTTCATGTGTTTCATGTTTAAATAGAATTATAAAAATATATAAAATAACATAAAGTTGGTGAGAACAAATAAACTTCCAATTGACCACCGATTCCGACTAGTGAAAAACCTAGTTTACAGCCTATTTTAGATTCCAATTCATAAATGAATTCGGGTTTGAAACACAATTTAGGTTCCGATTAGTACACAGGTCCAGATCTATGTCTATAGAAGTTTTGACCCATTGATGCAGGACCCGTCACAAGAGCCTTTAATATTACAAATTATAACTCAAAATCAACTTGGGTTTGACATTTTTATATTTAATCTTAAAGATAGAAGACTTGATACATTGTTATAAGATAAACGATATCTTTATTTTAAGAAAACATATAAAAAAAAGAAGGTCGAAGAAAGTTAGAACCAATTTTGGAAATACATTACAATTCCCTTGTCAGATTCAATTCTGACACCAAATCCGAGTCCTCTTGTTGTAATCGGGTTTGGAACTAAAAAAGCTAGTTCCGAATAAAGACTGATTTCGGAACTGCAATCGTCATTTAGAATTGGGTCCAGGTCCAGGTCTTGTGTGGCTCTGGTCCAAAGCCAACCTATTTGCAACATTATCTAACGTGCCTCGGCCAATTGCTGCTCCTAATACAACTCTTTGAATTCTGCCAATATTTCATACCTCCAAGATTTCCAGATCGGTATCATAATTTTATTTATTTATTTTAGCAGCAGCCCTTTTTATTTTCTGTAGTTTTTATTTTTCAACAAATCCAAACCCATTCGTTCGGAACACTACACAAACAATTATCTTTCTTTGTTTCATGTACTTTGTTTTCTCCCAAGAGTCATAGCGTAGAGGAGAATTCTGGGTTATCTCAACGTCATTTAATTGTTTTGTTTGACACAAAGCTTTACATTTGCTGATTGATTGGACGGACTGCACCCAGGAGTTTTAATACACCTTACAGAGAGAAAAGGGACAAGAGAGCATTACCTGGTGGACCTCCAGCAGTAGCACTTGCGCCTGTTGCCATTTCGAGTGCTCTTCGACTACTAATTGCACAGCTAGTGAAGTCGGGGCTGATGAATGAAACACTATGATCTTCGCCTTAAATAGAGAAAGAGGAAGGCTAGCAGTTGGATATCATTTTCAGCAACCGACTCGGGACATTTTTAAATTATCTCGAGTTCGCTAATTGGTTTAGTCGGAACAAGTCCTACTTACAGAACAAAAAATTAAAATTAAAATTATATCGCGGGCTCTTGTCGTCAATATCTCAAACGAGATATATACAGCTCAGATTACAATGAAACAGCATGTTACACGTTGGAGGCTTATTATGTGATGGATATCTCCTAACGGTTTCTTTTCTTACCATAAATACTCCTTCTAAGGTCCCCATTTCACCTGTAAACTAGGCATCCGTTTCCCAGATATAGTAAGTATCCTAAGAAGATCATGTCATAATCGAAAAATACATGTCACAACTCATCATGGAAAAATGCAAGGTGTGAATTAAGAAGAGAACAAAGGGACAAATAAGGAGATCCGGACTCCCGAATAAGTTAAATAGCTGGAAAAGTGACGAGGTACTGAGATGAAAGAGACATGGTCGGGGAATTTTTTACTTTAAATCCTTGTTAGTGAAAATGTTTTTTTTTACACCCTTTTTAAATCAAGTATAAAAAATTAGAAAAAAAAATTCAGGCTCGATTACATATGTTATATATGGGAATGGAAGGGTGACTCAAATCAGATTACATGTCTAGGACCAAAGATGTAGGTACCCACTATATATCGATAGCCACAACGTACAAGCTATCAGCGTAAATCACGTGGAAATGAATTCACCTCAGCATTCTCATTGGAGATATTTACTAAACAAGTTAAACTTCCACAACGGTATTGCTAGTTTGCATCTCCATCATGCTTTTAAACATTATTTAAGGTGCTGAATCTTTATCATGTATAGGCTAATGTATTAGTTTCTGACTGAAAAATTAACTGTTCAAAATTTTATTTGAGAGCCTCTCAGTTTCGAAATCTTTGCCTCAAGTATCGGTCTGGGAGTCGTAATTATCTCAAATGAAATTACAGTGAAGCGTGTAGCACATGGGATGCAATGCATTAAAATTAGTAGGGCGTTGAGGCAATGCATTAAAAGTAGAGCGTTGAGGACAACCACTATACCAATGATATCTTGTTACGGTTTCTTACCATAAATTCTCCTTAGATGGTGACCTTTTCACATGGAAACTTGGCATCCTGCCATAATTGGAAAATCCATGCCCTATTTGAAAAAGGCATATTACTCGCAGAATTGTCCTCAGACACAATAATCTCCTTTAAATAGTCAAAGTTTAAGTATTTGTCATAAAACAATTTATGTGATATCTTAAAGCCGTGTGATATCGCAACTTCCTAAGGCCATGATGTATCGTAGATATCACCTTGTGTGATATCCTAGGGCTATGTGATATCCTATTATTATTGTACAAACAATGTTGCCGAAAATATTAAAATTTTGACGGTTTTGGAGCAAATGTTTAGTTTAAAGCCAATTGTATGGCCAATATCCCATTGAAAAATCCAAAGAACATGAGTGCCTTACCATAGTGGCTCACTAAGATAAGACATCCTGTCTTCTTGCACATGTGAGTTCTTTCTCCTCCCATGTATGAGTTTTGTGTTCTTGTATGTGGGAGTACCCTTTTCCTCACATGTGTGAGTTACATTGTCTTTGTATGTGTGAGTTTCCTTTGTCTTTGTCTTCACATGTACAAGTCTCTCAAAGGGACACAACCATTAGCTAGACTACCATTTTTTTTTTTTGAAAATAAATGCATATTTGAAAATAAATTTATACATGTACGAGTCCCTCAAAGGGACCTATTCCCTTTAGCCTCAACCTTTATTTTCAATTTTAGGAGCAATTCAGAATTCTTAAAATTAAGTGGGAACCACTATTATGCTATACTCTTATTAATGGGAAGGGTGAGCGGGATCCTCTTATTAAAATTCTCATGGCTTGCCGAGGCTGCCCATTGGTGACATGGTGGGTCCACGATCACCATGGGGTTTTTCCTCAAACAATCTCAATTCGTGAGTAAGATACTCAACTTCCAGAAATCTATGATCCAAAGAAAAAGGGAATTGGAAAACTAATTGAATGCTCCTCATTGGGTAAAACACTGGTCTTCCCCTGAGGTTTTTTTTTTCGGTAATCAAGTTGAAGGACTAGACCTGGAAAAGACACTAACTCAGATATAGACCCTAACTCACACATACGAGGTAATAGGACTCGCATATTTGAGGACACAGACACTAACTCACACATGGGAGGTAATGGGGACTCACGCATGTGATAATATCGATACTAACTCATACATACGAGGTAATGGGGACTCACACATGTGAGGCGATAAAAACACACATATGCAAAGAGAGGGGAGGTTAGGTTTGAGCTTGAAACCTCCAAGTAAAAATAGACACTCCTTACCACTAATGTAAGGAGCCATTCTCGATACCCCAATTAAATATAGGAGTTTACAACATGGCTCACATGTTGAAAACCCCATCCACTGAAAATGGTTAAAATCCCTTTGTATGGAGTGCCCTTGAGTTGATCCCACCATATGATTGAACTTATCACTCATAATATATAAGATCAATGAGTATTATTAAGATTGCCTATGTCAAATTAGGTGGCATGTGGCGTAAGTTGATTTTTTCATCAAAAAAGTTGCATGTTTATCATCTTAATGTGCCTAATTGATTTTACAAAAAAAAATATATATCATTAAGCTTAACCATAATTATCATTTTTTAAGTAAAACTTGTCATACAATCAATTACTACTTTTAAAATTCTAATTATATTTTAGTTAAAAGTATAACATGCCCACAAGTGTTTATTCTCATGTAATACACAAATAGTGTCAAGCCAACCTCAAGCTTAAGCCAAGCCACTTAACAACATATGCTTGAGCTAAGTAAACAGTAGCTTGAGCTTGACTCATCACAATTGATCCAAACTGACCTCAAGGCCAATCGAACTGAGTCGATCAACTTGTTGAACAACTTCACTTTAGATCCCCAGTGGTGGCTTTGTCGACTTACATTATATATCTTTTTGACAAGATGGAAATTTCTCAAGAAGGATTTTGGTGATACGCTTTTTGTGTTTCATAGGAGTGATAGAATTAACAAAGAGATGAATGCAACTTTGCTAACTCTCATACCTAAAGTTCATAACCAGCTGTTGGAATTACGCGACTACAGGCCTATTAGTCTAGTGGGATGCTGCTATAAGCTATTGGCTAAGATTCTGGCAAACAGATTGAAACATGTCCTCCCTCTCATTATTAGTCCTTTTCAAGAGGTTTTGTGGTGGATAGCAAATTTTTGATGGTGCGTTGATACCTAACAAGCTCATTGATTCTAGGAAGAAATCTAAAAAAGAAGGGATTATCTTTAAAATTAATAAGGAGAAAGCCTATGATCATGTGGAATGGAGCTTTATAGCTTATATGTTGCTCATATTTGGATTTGGGGATATCTGGCGTGGGTGGATTTGTGAGTGCATCTCTACTACTTCTTTCTTTGTCTTGGTGAATGACTCACCCACTAAGCTCTTTAAAGCCTCTACGGTTTTTCAGCAAGAGGACCTTTCTTCCTCTTTTCGGTTTACAATTGTGGTAGAGGCTTTGAGCACTCATCTAGTTAAAGCAAGAGAGTTGGGGGTGATCAGCCATTTTGAGGTTATTTGGAGTGGTGAGGTTATTACTCACTTGCAGTGACCATTTTTTTCAACTTAACTAAAAGAGAAGAAATTTTAGCCCTCAAGAGAATCCTTCGGTGTTTTTAGTTTTCGAGCCTAAATGTTCACGTTTTCAATAGCTTATTGGCGGGGTAGGGTCTCAGAGGAGACCACTCAATCATTGGCTACTTCTATTCATTGCAAACCTAGGAGGCTTCCTTTTACTTACCTTGGCCTTCCTATTAGCGCAAGCCAAGGTCTATTTTGTTGTGGAATTCAATTATTAAGAAATTTGTGAGAAGAAATTGTCTTCTTGGAAAAAGCAGCATTTATCATTGGGTGGGAGGATAATGTTAATTAAAGCGTGCTTGTCTAATCTTCCAGTGTATTATATGTCACTCTTCAAAATGCCAAACGCTGTGGAGGAAAAGTTGGATCGCATCCTTAAGAATTTCTTATGTGAGGGTCAAGGAAATCAAAAGGAATTACACTTAATGAAATGGAGTGATCTGATCTAACCAAAATTGAGTGGGGGCTTGGGTTTGGGTAGTTTGGAGAAATAGTGGTGGAGGTTTGTGGAGGAAAGAGACACTCCTTGGAGTAAAGTTATTGCTTCTAAGTATGGAGAGCACTAGTGAGGTTATTGGCTAAACTTTAGACCAAGGTTCCATAGGTCAAGTTTGTGGAGCGGTATTGCTCGGTTGGGGATGTGTGTAATGTTAGTGGGGAAATTTTGTCCAAAGGAGTGGGTTTTGTGGTCGGGGATAGGAGAGGTAATAAATTTTGGCTGATGATTGGGTGGGGGTAGGTCCCTTTTGTGGGCTGTTTCCTATGGTTTTTAGAGGGCTTATAATAAGAAGTCATCTATTAGTGATTGCTATGAGGAAAGGGATGGTTGTATTCTATGGGATGTACCTTTTAGAAAATCTCTGTGTTCATCTGAGGAGGCCAAGTATGTGGAGATGTTGAGTATTTTATCTAACATTTTTTTGTACAAGAGAACTCTAAGGAACCTCGAATTTAGAAGCCTTCCACTTCTAGACAATTCTTGGCGAAAATTTTCTATTTGGCTTAGGAGGGAATCATGATCATAGAGCCTCTTTCTCTTTGGTTTGGTTGGGTTTAGTTTCATCTCGTGTTGAGGCGTTTTGTTAGTTATCTATTGCAAGAAAGGTTTCTACGGCTGATAATTTAAGAAAAAGAGGGCTATCTTCTAATAACATCTCATATATTTTTGTAATGTGTCATGAGGAGGAGACCGTTAACCATTTATTCTTTCATTGTGAGGTTACGGCTATAGCTTGGAGTCATTTCATTGGAAGGTGTGTGATTGTTTGGTGTTGCCCACAGACTATTGAGGTAGTGGCAGAGTTTTGGTTGGAAGGGCATTTTTTTTGCTGCAGGCTTATACTTTGGAGGATGATTTCATTTGCTATCTTATGCTTTATTTGGATAGAAAGGAATGATAGAATCTTTATGGGCTCTTCGTCTTCTATAATAGATTTGATTTCTTCGATTGGCATGAGGATCTCAAAGTAGACTTTGGTAAGGAATAAGTTTTCTAATTTTACTCTAAAAGATATCCTTGTTAATTGGGGAACTTGTATGGAGTATGGCCTAATTAAGTTGAAGAGATTTTTCTTCTTCTTTTTTTTTTTTTTTTTTGCAAATGGTATTATAAAGGGAGGGAAGAAAAGCTGAAAAGACAACCCCCAAAAAACAACAAGAAAGAGCACAAATAGTATCATATCAACAAGCTTGAGCAAAACCAACAGAAAAGAAAATTACATTGGAATATAATCTCCCAAAAATTGATGAATATAAGTCAAAGTTTGACTAAGGAAAGGCCTTGAAGAGATTTGTTGTTTGGTCCCCACCCCTCTTGGTATGCTTAAATTTAATGTTGATGAACTGCAAGAGGTAAGCCAAGACCAGCTACTATTGGAGGTGTGCTTTGTAATTACAAGGGTGAGGTTTTATTTGTGTTTTCTAAAATTATAGGTATTTGTGATTCAAATGAAGTAAAAATTTTAGATATTTTGGAGGTTTTTCGATGTTTTTTTAGAAGTTTTAATGACAACGCTATTGTGAAGAGAAATTCCTTTAATGCAATCGCTTGGGTATCCAACAAAATAATATATTATTAAAAGTTTCAATTCATTTTTAATGAAATTTGTGTTTTATCTTCAAGCATTAACGTAGTATTTCGTCATGAGTTAAGATCGGCAAATTCTATAGCAGATGCTTTAGCTAAACAAAGGGTTGATAGATTGTTTTCTTAAGAAGGGATCATTATGTAGTTTGATGTATGAGGTACAATGCACTTGTATCTCTTGTTGCTTTTCTTTCTTCTCATTGTATTTGTTCTCTTTTTATTAGAAGTTTTCATTACTGATAAAAAAATAAAAAAAAAAAGTAGAAGAAGAAGAAGAAGAAGAATTTCATGGTACATTTGTTTATGCTTCACAAAAGCGGGATATACATGTTAGCAGTATAAATTTTTAACAAGTGGCTCACCAAAGAGTTTCAATTGTTAGGTTGAGAAAACAGCAATATTAGAATGAGAGAAGAGAAAATGGAAATTTTGAATGAATATCTTTTTAGTCTTCCTAAATAATCTCTCGACTCTATCTTGGAGAAAATAAACCACACCTCTAATCAAACGTTGTCTTATATCATCTTCATCGATCTCATTAGCATATTCTATAAAAGCCTATGTACTCAGGCTAGCTACGGTAGTTGGAAAACTGTACGCCAGCCTTTACATGGACCAGTCTGCATGTTTATCATCTTAATGTCCCACATTCATTTTTTTTCTAAAAAATTTATTTACCACTAACCTTAATGTTCACTCACCCAAAGTACGTAGGGTCGCAAATTGTGTGATATAATAATAAACCTTGTGAGTATATGGTTGATCCACAGAGAGTGGGAAATGAATAACTTGTGCCTATCCTAAAAAAAAAATCTAAAAATTCTATGCAAAATCTATACAAACCAGCGATAAATTTCTGAATTTAAAATAATTACAAACGTTACAAGCGATTAAATTAACACTAAAGACCCAATCTAAAAGAATAAAGGTTGCATTCACCATAAAAAGAATAAATTAAAAAAAACCAATTTGAGAAAGAAAAATAAAAAAATAATAGATGGGAATTACAATCTAAGGATGAGGATCCGTTGCTTTCTAAGCACTAAAATATGATTTGCTTAGTTCAATCTCTCCGATAAGAATGACCCAAGACGAGCTTTATAAATTGTTAATATATATATCTGAGAGAGCATTGTGACAGTTATCAAGGTTCCAATATGCATATTTTCACTACTAGAGGTCCCTAAGCAGTCAATATATCCGGAGGAAATAGAGAATAAAAAAAACATAGATAATGAAAGTAAATCAACAATTAAAGAAAATCACATCTTTTAATGAAAATATTCATGCATAGAATTATTCAAAAAATAATCAATATCTCCTTCTCCTTAGATTATAGTGAGAATTTTAATCCCTCCATCTTCATCTTCAACTAACAAAATTACAAAATTTTTCTGAAAAAAGAAAAAGAAAAAGAAAAGGAGGCGTGGAAGAGATAGTGGTGTGTGGAGAGAGCGTGGGACGATGCATGGGACACTAACCCCTCCCTCCCCCACACCCCCCAACCAACCCAACCATAAATACGCAAATGGGTTTTTGCATGCTTTGGTTTTCCTCTTGGTTTGAATCTTCTTAGCATATGAACTCATTCTAATTTGGACATCATAAGAATCTTCTTGGAAACTTCACACAATGGACCCCATTTTAATTTGAATTGATTTTCAAAGGACAAAAACTTAAATTTTAAACATGTAGTGATCCTACCATTGGCATGCAAGGCTGGTGGACCCACAATGGGCATTGCATGTGTGGATGAGCTCCGTTGTTTCTCTCCCCTTTCTTCTCTCCTTCCTTTCCTTTCTTACATCCTTGGATTCAAAGTTCTTTCCAATTCTCTCTCAAATTCAATTTTGAATTTTCAGTTTCAAATACACAAAAGACGAGAGGAAGCTTCTAAAAAGATATAAAAAAATAGAAACAACCACCTCCTCCCCCAATGCATGGGGATACATGCCAATGGGGTGTCGGTCCCATTGGGATTTTTCTTCTTCAATTTTTCTCCTTTTTAATTCTTTAATTTCTCTCTTTCAATTCTTTTCAATGTGGGACCCAGAATCTGAATTTTCCTACACAACTAAGAAATTACAGTCACAAATAATTATTTAATGTAGAAAAGAATAATGCAATGCATGGGGTCCAATTCAAAATGTACGAACTTGCATGAATATACTATATTCATTATTTTTTTGTGTAGAATACAGTGGTGCAAAGAAAACACATGAGTGTACATGTAAATTTTAAAATATTGAGTGCGATAATAAGACAATGCAAAAGGATAAATACACCAAAATCATGCAATTTAATAAATTTTGACCTGAAGTCAACTTTGAATGCTCATGAAATGCATTAAATTAATGCAATTTACCCTAAATAAGTTCATAATTCTACCTAAAGCTCAGTGAAAAATGCATGATTTTTTGGACTTATCACTTAAGCTTAGTTATCATTAATTAAACATAATTTGTTATACAACCAATTAGTGTTTTAAAAGTCAAATTATATTCTAGTTAAAAGTATAGCATGCTCACATGTGTGTAATGTGATACACAAATAGAGACATGCCAACCTCAAGCTTAAGCCAAACCACTTAACAAGGTAAGTTTGGACTAAGTAAAGGCAGCTTGAGCTTCACCCTTGACACAATCGAGCCGAGCCAATCTCAAGCCCAACCGAACTGAGCCTTATGAACTGGCTAGACAACTTAGCTTTAGATCCTCAGTGGTGGCTTCGTCTTACATCATACCATTTTCAAAGCAAAGGAAGATTAATATGTGGGTTGACTCATTTGCAACGAAAAATAGTAATCATAGAGAAATAAATTTGTTATCTATTTGTTTCCCAAATCATGTAGGAACATTACCCGGAAAAGATCACGTCTATCACCCTCAATGTAGACTCCGACTAAATGCTGACTACTTTGTTGCATCCAACTCATGATTCACGAGCAGTGGCATCTTAATTTGATTAAGAAATTTATAAACACTGACACGTAGTTGAGAAACATGTTGATTTAAAAAATGATAAATCAACATGGCCTTGGTTGTCGTGCGTGTGTAGAAACATGAAGAATCCACCATCGGCGATCAATCAAGCTGTACAAGAAGATAAAATTACACAGAAATTTACATAGTTTAGAAAACTCGCCTACGCCTACAAAAACACTAATTTCCATCGAACTCTCGACTCTGCCTCTGTGCATAGCACCCAACACATCTAGGGTTACAGATTAGATTAATAAATAATTCACTCTTTTTTGACTCCTAAGAAATTCTATTTTAGTCAACAAGAAAGTTCCCATATAATTACCAAAATACTCATTACCCTTAACCTACTTGGTCTAAACCCACTTGGCTAACATTTGTGAGGACATGCATCAATCATCATGACATAGTTCTCACATTATATAATATATATATATATATTTATGTATAGGACCTTGCCCACCACCAAGATTTTTGAAATCGAAAGATTTAAGTGGGACTACCATAGATATGGAAGTTTGAAGCCAATCCAAAAGTAGATCAGTGAAAACTATCACGTCCACCTGAACAATCCACACGCTGGGACCCCGCTTGATACTTACCTAGATTAGACCACTGAATTGAGGGTCACAATGTATTTGGACGTTTCTTGCTCACCTCTTATGCAGAGCCAATTTATAATTGATCCATCCCGTCACACTCACTCCCGTTCATGAATTGCCACTTGCTTCCTTTCCTGATTGGAACTATATCCACTACAAATGAAAAACTAAAAAAGGAAAAGAAAGTGCATTAGAAAATACAAATAAGCTTCTCTCTTCCCTAAAAGCGCATTAGAAAATACAAATAAGCTTCTCGCTTCCCTAAAATTAAGGGTTATTTGTTGTGCCTATGTATTTAGCCCTACTGTATTTAGCCCTACCACTAATCCACGATGCGACTTACCAATTCCTTCTATATTGAGCTTGACCAACTTAGATTGAGCTCAACCAGATGTCAAGCTGAGTCCTGATTAGAAATTGAGTCGAGCCAAGCTAAGGTTGGATTTTGCTTGATGATTATTAAGAAGCTTAAGCTCAACTGAAGCTTATAATATACTTATATAACTTCACATTTTTTTAAGCATTTCTTGTACAGTCACCATTAGAGTACCGTTCTGTATTAATTACTTTGGGCAAGGACTAGCGTGTGGTATGTGCAGCTTGATTGTCAAGAGTGCCCACATATATCACACTATATATTTAGCAATATCATTTTTTTTTTCATTAGAAATATTTAGAGGTTTTTACCAAAAAAATTCTTAGGTGACCACTTAACCCAAAAAGTCATCTAAGCAGTGGGTGCACCATGTGACCACTCTGATGTTTTTTTTCTTTTTCTAATGTAAGAGGGGAGCATCAAATTCAATGCTGGTGTAAAATACCTGCATCAAATTCAATGCTCCCCTGCTTCCTTAAAACTCGAAGAAATTTAAGGGGGTTGGGTTTTGGGAACATTGAAGGGGTTGGGATTTTAGATAAAATGCATTGATATATGTACATGTAAGGATTTTTTATGTTGGCTAATTCATGTGTTGGACAAAACTCTGTGGTCTATTGAACTATATTTGTTATTTC
This sequence comes from Sextonia rubra, assembly GCA_037013555.1. Lineage (NCBI taxonomy): Eukaryota > Viridiplantae > Streptophyta > Magnoliopsida > Laurales > Lauraceae > Sextonia > Sextonia rubra. Next base: position 4,476,034 of record JASUAD010000028.1, on the reverse strand, counting down.
TTTTAGGTGGACTGTGATTCATATCGCTAGAAGAGTTGAAGTAAAGAAATCAGAAACATAGAGCATGAGCTTGAGCGTACATGCTCACACACTCGAACAAGCCTAGACTAAAGCGAATGCGCTTGAGCCCCTGATGTACGCACTCTAGCCTGGCTAACGAATCATCAAATAATTGGATGAACAAAGCACATGCTCTAGCGGGTGCTCACCTACGCTTGAAGGCGATGAAATAAAGAACCCACCGATTGGCGTGGACTTCTTTCTTATTTGTGCTAGGATCAATAAGTTGAGTTCTATAAGGAGTGTTCTTTTGACACATGAATTGTGAGTTATAAAAAGGGCTCCTCTCTTAACCCTAAGATATAGATATCATTATTCTAAGTGGAGATCAACCTTCTTCTATAAAGCATCTATTGGAGAGAAAAGTATTGAAGCTTGTTTCTAGAGATTCTAGTATTCTATATCTCTTGTAGAAGATTTTTTGAGAAGTCAAGCAAAGACTGGATCCGATGCATCAATGGTGTGAAGTTGTTGCAGAGTGATTATGTGCAGAGATCTACAGTACATAGGTTGCGAAGACTTGATTAGGTTGTAAGTATCTTGTAATTGCAAGATTCATAATGCTTGGTTGTTGGCCCCGCTTGGACTCATTAATGTGTTTTCCTTGGTTGGGTTTCACATAAAAATTATATCTTCTTATGGTGGTTGCTTATCTACTTACTTTTCTTTTTACTTTGCATATTGTGTATTTGTTTGTAATCTAGAAAATCACATACTTTGAAGCACCCTCAAAACTTTCAATTGGTGTTAGAGAGGGTTGCACCAAGTTACCATATAGATCTATTTGTGATATCTACAATGGCACTCAATCAGGAAAGCATATCAACTACTAAGCCTCCTTTGCTTAATAATACTAGTTATGCCTATTGAAAAATAAGGATGATTGGCTTTCTTAAGTCCATTGATGATACGATTTGAGATATTGTTGATGAGGGTTATACCAAACCTATGATTGTGGCTAATTGACAAACTATTCTTAAACCAAAAGCCCAATGGAGTAAGGATGAGAAGCATGCCTCCAATTGCAACAATAAAACTATGAATAGTATCTATAATTGAGTGTCTGCTAAAGAGTTTTGTAGGATTTCTAAATGCAAAACTACAAAAGAAACTTGGGATATCCTGGAAACTGTGTATAAGGGTACTAACACGGTGAAGCAATCAAAACTGCAAAGATTGACTGCTACCTTTGAAATCATATAGATGGAAGATGATGAGACCATTAATGAGTTCTATGCTAAGCTGAATAATATTGTCAATTCTATTTTCAAATTGGGTAAACCAATCCTACAATTAAAATTGTCAAGAAAGTTCTGAGGTTTGTACCTAAAAGATTTGATTCAAACATTGATACTATTGAAGAAAACAAGAATCTTGACACCCTCTTGGTAGATTAGTTGGTTGGATGAAAGATTTGGAGAGGGAGAGGTTCCCAAGTATGTATTTAACTTCTAGATCACAAACTCTCAAACAATATGTATACGTAGTGGAAATTAAAAGCAAGCAAATACAAGTACACACCACAACAAGGCACATAGATTTTTAATGTGGAAAACCACAATGCGTAAGCACAAATCTAGTAAGGAGCAACTATCAAGCAATAACAAATAATTACAAGATATACGCACACCCATTTTGCACCTTATGGACTGAGTTCTTCTAGTTGCAATTCCTTTTGCTCATGGACACTCCTTTGTCATGTACTACTGTCCGCTTGATCAACTCACACTTTAATCACTCAAGATAGCCTCAATTTTTTATAAGAGATGTAGAAGCAACAACTCTCTAAAACAAAGTTTCAGCACTTCAACTCTCCAATAGAAGCTCTAGAGAATAAAGGAATCTCCAATGTGAAATCTTAACTTAGAGTATGGAGATCTATGTCTTAGGGTTGAAGGAGAAACAGTTTTATAACCTACAATTCGTGCCTCATAAGAATAATCCCTAGAGAACTCAACTTTCTAATCTTAGCACAAATAAGAAAGAAATTCGCACAAGTCAATGGAATTTTTCTGCTATTCAATACTTCAGGAACCTAATTCGATCAATTAGGAACCTTATTCGATTGATCAAGTACCAATCCAAACCATTGGGTACCTATTCTGTCTAGAAACTTTTTATGAATTTCGCCTATTTGACTGTAACCCTTTTTAAATTCAATCAATCAAATAGAGTCTTCCGAGTTTTCTTTAGATTTTCTTCAAATCTTCTCTTCAACTCATCCAGAGACTCAAACCACAGTCCATCTAAAAGAAATATAAAACCCATGAATAAGCCAACATACAAAATCCTTACAATTTCCCCCTTTAGCAATTCATGGACAAAACTCTATACATATTCAATCGACCCAAAAAAATATAAAAAAATACATTGAACATATTGAATTGCAGATAAAAATCTGTACCTTCAGCACTATATCAATTACCATGTATCTATAGCATCTCTGTACCTTCAAAATTTCATATCTCCCTATTAATTTCTTCTTCTCTCATTTTTTGTCCATAATTCACAAAATTATGATATTATCCTGGAGCATAACTATCAATCAGGATCCAGCAGTCGCTCCCCCTCAATTGCAACTGTCCTTAATTCTATTTTCATAACAGCATTGGGGGTGGGAGCACGTGATCTTCTTGATCAGAGGCTTGAAGTCTTTGGTACCCATACTCGGGAATTAGTAATTTTCAGCGTAATGTGTACTAAATTAGTAGACAACTCAGATTTCCTCACCCAATTGGGTCTCGTTTTGACTTTCAGTGGAGCCAAGTTATTCCTCCATTACTTATTTTTCAGTAAAACTCTCAGCTTATTGCAATGGAGAAGAATTTATCCTTTGATTTCACAATGATGACATGTGATTGTGCGTGCAAAATGTGATTTATTCTTCTTCTTTGTACTACTCTCAACATTTTTGACATGCGCAGCATGTGGAGTAGAATTTGCATTACTTGAAAAATAGGCCTTTGAAGTACATGCATTTTTATCATAACCAAGGCCGCATGTGTCATTAGGCTATTTCTAATTGCTCCAAATGTCATAAAGAATTTTTGAACCAATGTTCATCTTTTACAAACAGGCCTGTTTAAAATCCATCTCATCTAATACAATATTTAGTTTGCGTTCGCTATTTAGATTTTTTTTTTATTTTCTTACTAGTGCAAAGGGGGTGCACTCCTATTAATAAGGGTATACTTTTTCCTTTATAAAGTTACTTGAGATGCCAACCAAAAGGTAGTTTGTATGTATATGGAACTTCAAGGTAAATGATGATTTGATTATCCTTTTGATTAGATGATTATAACTCCCAATTTTTTAAAGTAAAAATTACTTAAAAGTCATGTCAATGTCAAGTTGAAAGTAATGTGAATTAATCAAAGATGAGTGGTGCATGGTTTAGATTTCTCAAAGATAAAACTCTACTTGAATGATTTCATACATGCAAGTGTTTGTAAAAGGTATGAGATGAAATATAAAGCTTTTAGAGACAGCTTTCTATTCTCTAAATTCTTTCTTAGCGATCCCTTCACAATAGAAGTTAGACAATATAAAGCTCGGTTGACATTTAATACTTGCTAACAGTGCAAAAAAGTATGGTTTTCTTGTTTTGAGGCCTAAGTCCTTGCCCTAGCCCTTAGTAGTATAGGCCCTTTGAGGGGTTTGGTCCACCAACCCCGCCTTGCATATATCAAGGGTAGTGTAACGATTTGACACCATTGGTGCCTAGCTTGGTCCTAGGCCAGCCCGACCCATAACACCCTCATTGACTCAGTGATAATTTCTTAAAAATGCATCATTTTATATGTACTTTAAGAGATTTTAAAGATTTAAGCATTAAAAATATCTTCAGTTAGTTGAAAATCATGACTTTATGGATTTGGGCATCAATGTAGTATTTTCATGCAAAATTCTTAGAAAAATCTGCATTTTTCTATAAAATCACAAAAAGTGGCATTTTGGATTTCTAATTTTAGAAGGTTTTTCAAATCCAAATTTTCACATAAAAATGGCAAGGATTTTTTTATCATCATTATTTATTTAAAAATAAATCATTATCAATGTTGAGAATTTATTGTGCCATTTTATGTGAATTGGGCCCGCATTAGTACATTTATGACTTTTGGTCAAAATAATTCTTTTTAGTAAAATTTCATTTTTCTTTGTAGGAAAATTGAAGAAAAGGGCCCCACATCAAGATTTGAAGGTAAAGAAATTATTTGTCAAGAAATCTAATAAAAGAAAGAAATTAGGAAGTCTTGAAGTCAAGAATTGAAAAATTAGAAAGCCATCTTTGCAATCAATTTTCCAGCCACTCATTGGATATCCTTAGTGGGTTCAAAGCCAATTTTTCCAAATACTTATGAGATTTTATCTCTTCATTTATCTTAACAAATCCAAATCCAAGTGGAAGATGAATCAAGGAGCAAAGAAGTTTTTCACATGAGAAGAAATAGGAGAAAAACATGGAGTGATCCAATCCAAGCTAAGAATGTCCAAACAAAAGCATGGTTGGAATTACAAGGCCACTTTCATTTTGAGGTCTCACTACTCTACCACTAAAGGCAAGAGGAAGAAAACAAAAGGTGGTTTCTAATTGTGGTTTCAATGCACATGGGATGTTACCTACATCTTAGGACTATTGGTTGATGAAGCCAATAAGATTCTTATTCAAGTCCTATTTCTAAGAAAGCCCATTCACAACTGATATAAGAAGGCAGCCACACACATTCAAAAAGACACATCTCATGTCCCATACTTCCTCTCTCCCATACACCACACATACGACCCACCATCCTCTCCATCTCTCATCATCCCATGCCCACTTGGGTCCATCCATTCCACTTCATCATCTTTTTCTTGTCCAATTATCCTCCCTTGGTGTGAGGCAGGAAGATTGGATCCCAGATTGCGTGCGAGGTCCCCTCTCTTTCTTGATATCTTGATCTAGGATAAGGATAGTTTCTTTTTTTAGTTTTAATTGTTTTGAGGATTATTGGTTGTATTGGTTCATTTTAATTTAAAAGACGTAATTAGTGAAGTCAAGGTAACCTACCTTAGATTGGCACCGTATTTTTGTCTGTGGTGACAGTTTGGTGCGGTGTTTTTGTGATCTTTTATTAATTCTGCCAATATGATGTTCTAATTTTCCATAGTAAAAGAAACTAGGGTTCTTTTTATTTTATTCTTTATCCTTTATATTTGAATGATTTATTTTTGATTCTCAGTTTAATGAATGGTTTATTTATTTTTCTACAATTGGTGGTTTGATAAATTTTATAGTTTTGCAGCTTTAGTAGTTCTGGTTACTTTTCAGTTTCGGAATGTTAGATTAAGTTTTATTTCTGATTTGTTATTTGTTTTTTAGATTTGTTATTGTAATTTAAATTTAATTTTCGGATTTAGTAGTTGTGTATTTTTATAGATCTTATTAGGCTAGTATTAGTTTTTCAATTAGGACAGGCTTTCAGCGAAAACTAGCTCCCTGTGGATATGAATCCAACTCACCGAGTAAAACTACAATTGAGGGCTGCACTTAGGGCCATTGATCAAGTTTTTAGTGACATTACGGGGTGCTTTCAGCGCCAAGGTAATTTTCTAACTTTCATTTTAATCGCGTTGTTGGTGTGCATTTAATATTTCTGCATCATTCTAGATCAAGGTGTAGCATGCATGGAATGTTTAGACCAGACCATGAACATTAAAATTGGATTAATTATCTCTGATTTTTTTATAAAAAATGGGTATTTTTTTATCTGAAAAGTTATTTTCTTGGATTTATTCAAAAATCACATTTTTTTTGTTAAGTTTAGGTTGTTCATTTTTATGGCTATTAGGATCTTCTAAAACTATTTCTATCTCTATTTTTAATCACTTTTAAGGTTTTTAAAGTTTCTAAAAAAATTTTGAAACAGTTCCTTAACAGGCAAAAAAAAAAACCTTCCAAATTTGGCTTTTTGGCTAAGAAAATTGCCCAAATCTAAAAATTTTAAAAATTTCATTTCAAACCAAGTTTTTTTTAGCTGTTATTAAACTTAGAAATCACTTCTTTTTTAGGAATCTTTACTTCTCATTAGATTTCATTTTATTTCATTTATTTTATTGCTTTTCAAAACAAATTTTCAAAAAAAAAAACATCAAGAATTCAAAAACAAAAAAATCCAAGATTGGCCACCCTTCCCTCTTGACACCCATCATGATGAATCAATGAGACTTCACGGTCAATAAACCATCCACAGATTGCCTAAATTCTTCTAGGAACAAGGCTAAATCTTTATGTGATCTCCTATACCCCACACCAACATTCACTTCTTCCAATATGGATGTGTGGAGAAGTGATTACCAAATTAGGGCCCAACATGATTACCCATACCCCACACAAACTTTCACTCCTTCCAATCTTGATGCATAGGGAAGTTATCAAAGAGACTCCCAAACATCTACGAATTCAAATGCTAGAATGGAAGCTATTTTAGAGGTGTTCCAAAAACAAAAAGAGGAATCAAATCAATGGCCTCATTCTAGAGAAATGGGTAATATGTGGAGTCCAAGGTGGCAAAATCACCCCAATTACAAGTGGCAAAACGGACCTGATGTGCACAGTGCTTACATGCCTCAAGATCCTACTCCGGGTGGGTCATATGGATTTTCTTTTCGAGATGATTCCTATGCACCTCCAATATCCCTATGGTCATATACCCCCAATGAACCCCTTCCGCCCAAATGGGCAAATGAACCACCACCACCACCCTTAGAGAAATCTTTGGAGGACATGCTCCCTGAATCGATTCGAAGACAGATCGAAATCCATCAATCAACTATGAGCAATTTCAAAGATGAAACCAAATCTATATGAAGAGAATGTACTTCTCAAGTTGTACTTCTCAAGTTGCACTCCAAGAGGAGCAACAAGCTAGTACCCTTAGAGGTAATGACACAGAAATTCTGCAAAGTGATTCATGAATATCACTCATCAATAGATCACATAAATATATAATTGGAATCTAAAGGAGATGATGAGAAAATTGATTGTGGCATGATGGATGACAATTCTGACTTTGACATGTATAAGCCCGTAGCCCCTTTCCTCATAGATTTAGCCAACCGAGTAAGAAAAAACTAGACTTCCTTAATGAGGATGATGAGCTCTTTCTTAATGATACTTCCTTTGAGTTTAACTCTTCTGAGGAATCCAACATTGCAGGTTTTCAAGAATTTCAGGTCCCCATGATTAATGATATCACAAATTCTGGTAGGGAGGCCAAGACGGACGGAAAAAAAATGCATTTAATTAAATGGAAAGAACTATGTAGACCCATTGAAGATGGGGGTTTGGTGATTAGGGAACCTGACAGTAACAACATAGCTCTTTTGGCTAAAACATGTTGCAAATATTTAACTAATTCAGATCTTCTTTTTGTTAAACTATCCAAAGCTAAATATTGCCCAAATAAAGACTTATAGGAGGTGTCAAGTAGAGGAAGGAACTCTTGGTTTTGGAAAGGTTTTGTTGAAACCTTGAATATTATTAAAGAAAATATCAGATGGATTATTGGGAATCGAAATAAAATTTTAGTGTGGAATTGTAATTGGATTCCTTATGTGGGAGGCCTAAGGAAGCCCTTCTCCCCTATCAGTTGGTCAAACCTAATGGTCAAGGATCTCAGGAATTCAAGAGGGAATTGGGATCTCCTTAAGATCAACAACATCTTTGGCAATCAAAGAGATAGGAAGGACATCATGAGAATTTTCCTCTTACTCTATGGGGGAGTATAGAAAAATATGGACCACTACTAATAATGGGGATCTTTCTACTAAATCAGCTTACAAATGCATTCTTAAAAAAAAGCTTAATCACTTTGACTCAAATATAAGTTGGAAATCTTTTTGGAAGTGCCCACTACCTGAAAGACTATTACTATTCGGATGGAAATGTCTCAAGAAAGCAACACTACAACAAGTTGCACTTTTGGCGATGTTTTTTGGCGACGAATTTATAATTTCGTTGCTAAAGACTATTATTTACCGACACATAAATTTGTCGGTGAAAAGGTGACTTTTAGCGACGTTTTTTCAAAAAACGTCAGTAAAGGTGACTTTTACCGACGTTTTCAAAAAAACGTCGTTAAAAGTTAGACATTACCTCCGCTAACAGTTAGACATTTAGTGACGTTTTTAAAAAACGTCGGTAAAAGTAACCTTTACCGATGTTTTTAGAAAAAACGTCGCTAAAAGACACTTTTACCGACGTTTTCTAAAAAACGTCGCTAAAAGTCTAGCCTTTATTCCACTAGCAGTTTAGACTTTTACCGACGTTTTTTAAAAAACGTCGCTAAATGTCTTTATTATACTTCAATAAAGGTGTAATGATTTTAAGAAACATTTGTCGACGAAATGAGATTTTGTGCGACGAAAATTTATCATCGGTAAAAATTTTTTAAAATCTCCCGCCCATCTTTCTCCTTTTTCATTCCCCACCCCCATTTGGTTTCGCATCTTTCCCCTTTTTCATTCCCCCGCCCCCATTTCGTTTATCTCTCTCACACTCTCTGATTTATTACTGATCTCTCTGCTCTCTCTCTCACTGCTCTCTCTGCTCTCTCTCGCTGCTCTCTCTGCTCTCTCTCTTGCTGCTCTCGCTGCTCTCTTTGCTCTCTGTCTCGTTGCTCTTTCTGCTCTCTCTCTCTCGCTGCTCTCGCTGCTCTCTCTGCTCTCTCTCTCTCTCTGCTCTCTCTCGCGGCTCTCTCTGCTCTCTCTCTCGCTGCTCTCTCTGCTCTCTCTCGCTACTCTCGCTGCTCTCTCTGCTCTCTCTCTCTCGCTGCTCTCTTTGCTTTCTCTCTCTCTCTGCTCTCTCTCTCTCGCTGCTCTCTCTCGTTGCTCTCTCTGCTCTCTCTCTCGCTGTCTCGGCAAAAGTTGAAAACGTCCGTAAAAATCATTTAAATTTTTAAAAAATAAATAAATTAAATAAAATGACTTTTAACGACGTTTTCAAAACGTCGGCAAAAGTAATCTAAATTTTTAAAAAATAAATAAATTAAATAAAATGACTTTTACCGACGTTTAGAAATGTCGGTAAAATGAGATTTTAAAATTTAGTAAATACGAGAAATTATTTACCGACGTTAAATTTTCGTCGGTAAAAGTAAAATTTAAATTAATGATTTTTGCCGACATTTTTTAACGTCGGTAAATGTATATTTTATCGTTGGTAAAATATAATTTTCGCCGACGTTTTTGGATTTCGTTGGTATAGGGTTTTGCTGACATTTAGTTACCGACGTTCTGGCGACGAAAAAATTTTCATCGGTAAAAGTTTTTACCGACGTTTTGTGGCATTTTGGCGACGAAATTTTTCATAGCTAAAGATGTGATTTCTTGTAGTGCAATTTCAGTAAGATCCATCCTAAAATCAAGAATTGGAGACCCAAATTTCAATTCTAATTGTCCTCTTTGTAAGAATGAAGAGGAAATGATCTAGCACATCATGTTTAAGTGTGACTTTGCTCGAGCTGTTTGGTTTGGATCACACTTTGGTGTGTTGACCCACAAGTTCCCTTACTATTGTATAGATGAATGGTGGAAATGGTGGACCAAGGATGCATCTTTAGAATAACATTCGCACATTGAATCTCAAGCTTTCTTCATAGCCGTATGGTGGGCCATATGGAGGGCGACCAAGGATTCATCTTTAGAACAACATTCTCATGAGAAACGATTCCCTTTTCAAAGCTAAATTTCCTAATCCGACGTGGGCTCTATCTGTTGCTAATAGTATCATTATTCAGCCCAAAATGGCTAGTCACCCTTCTATGGATAATTTTCCAACTATGTCTCTTGTTCTATCTTATCTTCCTCTATTTGGGGTTTTAGATTTTGAAAATGCAACTATTTTGTTTAGTGATGCAGCTTATAACCCCTCTTCTAGCCGGTCAGTTTTTGGTTTTGCAATGTTTCATAATGGTTCACATGTAGCTAGTAGTTGTTATAAGCAAACTTTCTTATAGCAGTCAACACTCATGGAAGCAGGCTAAATTTTGTATGCATGCTGGATTCTATATGAACTAAATTAAAAAAAAAAATCTGAATCTATTCTAAAGGAGATGCAAATTCATGACCTGTAAAAACAAACCTGTACCCTTTAAAAACAAAACTTCATTCAAACCTTTTATGTTGAAACCTGCATCATAATTATATTTTTAAAAACTGAATTTTCCAATATAAAGAATACAAACGCCGTTCCATTCCAAATAACATTCAACACAACATTTCATTATTGGATATCAACACTGGAACGTCGTCTATCACAAAACTTGTTTTGCTTATCACTATTCTTATTCAACTATTCACCTATAACATTCACATTCAAGCTCAACCTGTTTTTGTCCATCACCTATAACATTTAACATAAAAAAAATGTCATTGAATATCAAGGCTCAACATCTAATGAGAGCCTTTAACAATTCAAGTGGTGATTCCTATTGTACAAAATCTATAACAGTAGCTCAACAAAAGTTCAGCCAAATTGAACATAAACTTCATAAAATTTAAGATAAAACTTCATAGTCAAATTGAGCAGTCAATGCGTATTTTTTGCAGTTGATAGATACACTCTCTGCTTGATGTATCTTTTTAATGCTTAAACTGTTAAGCGAAATGTATGTTAGGTTATTTTTCATCTTCTTTTTACTTCGACCAATATTTATGAAAGTATCTCAGAAACGAGGAACAATCATCTTTATTTTTACCTCTTTTTTTTTTTTTTTGTTGATCTGACTTTCTTTTAACATTTTATGTTCTATTAGGTGATATATATTTTCATATCATTTCTTTTCCTTGTAGCATCGCCACTGAGTGTGACCATCAATTCCTCAAAATCTATGGCTACCAAAAAATAACTATTTGTTTTTCAATTTTTTTTAAAATTTTTTTGGTTTTAGGACAATTCTTTCTTGTAAATCTCGTGTTTCCAAACATACTTCAGGTTAGAGAACTTGAGAAGCTCAGTCCCAAGAAAGGCGTCATCAGCCAATCTGTGAAAGATGTTGTCCAAAGCCTAGTGGATGACAATGTTGTCTCCAAGGACAAGATAGGCAGTTCTGTAAGTATCTCAGAATGGTTGAAGAGTTGAAGTTGAGATTTTCATTGACTTGTTTGTTGCACAGAACAAATGAAGCATCGTTTAACCTATGAGGGGATAAAAAAAAATTTATTTGAAATCAACCCAGACAATTTGGACCATTTCAAAATTGGCACAAAGTTAGTTTCAAGCCTTAGGAAGAAATATGTGCTGAGGCATATGATTTGTTTACTAGTGCTTACTCAGGTTATAAACTAACGTTTTTCCTCTTTAGACCAGTGTTGTGAAATTCAAATTGGATAATACAATTGTAAGACAGTTAAGAGTCATTAATCACGAATCTCAAAATCGTAAGATTGCTTGTGTGACCACCGTTCCACACGTGAGATTCAGATTTTCTGTTTTGCATATGTCTGCCAGTTCCTTAAAACCACTTTCACATTCTTAGCATACGAGAGTTTCTGCCAGTTCCCTCAAGGCGGAAGCTACTTTCAGATTTTACTCTTGGAGAGTAAACACGTGTATTGTTGAACCACTGTCACACATGCCTTTCACATTGAATGCTGTTTTCTATCACTGTCTCTGGTTATTGCTGCTTCTATTGGACTTGTTGCCAGCTGCACCATAACCCACTGACAGCATCTTCTCATGTTAAACACAAGGCTTCAAAGGATGAATCTATCTGAGAATATCTTAATCAACCATTTTTATTTGTCTTATTCTATCCAGTAATGCGATGTGGCTTACCTTTCGATCTTGCAGATATACTTCTGAAGTCTTCCTAGTTGGGATGGAAATCAGGTAATCATTTATGTTCTTGTCACGCCCCCAAAACTGGGCCGGATCCAAACCCGGTTCCAGGGGTGTGAGAATTAGAGACAATTAAAATTTTTCTAAACATAAACAGCACGGGCCCCAATTCCGGGTGGATCGAAGTCCTTCGTGAGGCTATGCTTGGTGATCAAGCAACCATAATCACACGCGGAACTAAAATCTATGCTCATCGCAGATGAATATTACATCACAATAAGATAATCAATCTCATTAATAATAAAACCAGAGTCAAGTGCTTCGAAGCATCACAATTAGAGTTAAAATTTCAAAACAACCAAACTTAAATTAATAAACTAATAGCCCAGACATGGCCTTATTACATAATCTAAAGTTTCCGAACTCAGCACCGCACTAGGACACCTCAGATGATGTCATCGGTGCTCCAGTCAATAACTCCGCCATCTGGCGGAATTTCCTGCGTCGCTTGACCCTCCGGTTCGGCACCGGCAACGGGACCTAGACACCCAAAAGTAGTGGGTCAGATTGACATAATCTGGCAAGAGGGTAAGCTGCAAATAATGGATTAGTCAACTAAATTAAATGATATATTCATTATTAACCAAAATAAATCAGATGCAAACCCCAATGACATGAATACGCAGAAACGGGTATCCCCGCAGATAAATATACAGAAACAGGTAAATCCCGCATACAGATAACAGAAACGGGTAGTCCCGCAGATAATAACAGAAACGGGTAATCCCGCAGATAATAACAGAAGGCACAGCTGTATACTATTATCCACAGTATACTCTGACCCGATGGCGTACGTCCACCTCCGAACTGCAGTCGGTCAGATACATATATACAAATATACTTATTTACAAATACATACTTATATCGATGCAGAATGAACCATGATATGAAACCCTCAATCCCAACATTCGATCCAACACCATTTGAGTATTTAGAGTACTTAAATTTGAAAGTGTATTATGAACGTGTGTCAATTCAAATTCTTGAGGGTAAGCACTAATCCACCAACGGTCAAGTTAGATAAATATGCACATGAGAACTAACTCTCTATCACAATGGAAATATGAGTCCACGATGCCGATATACTATTTTTTGTGCCTATCATGTGGTGCATCCCGAACGTCACATTCTCATTCTGCATTTAGTCTAATTCTCATGTGAACATTCAACTAACTTTCCTAAAAGTCATAATTCATCTAATCCAATTATATATAATTAGTATGTTTTACTAATTGGGTAAAAGATGTTTAAATTTTAAATCCAAATTTAAATCTAGTTATGATCAATGGGGAAAAGGGAATAATTAATTCCTTAATTATCATTGCTGTGTACAAATACACCTTATTAATTTATACAAAACTAAAGGTATAACTCCCGGGCCCCAGTTTGAAATCAAACTCAGATTAAAAACCCAAGTTAGACGCATAAACACAATCTACATAAGATTTTATTCATCCCCAATTGCATCTTAGTTAATTTCTAAGCAAACTAAATAAAGTATAAATCTTATATTTACTAACATAAAATTCTAATTACAATTATATAAATATATATGCATTTTTTTTTAAAAAAACAAGTGGGCCTAATTACATTAACCTGGCCCAGCCACAACTGGGCCCAACAACACCCGGGCCAGGCGCTGCCAGGCCCAGCTGAGCTAGGCCCGACCTGCATCAACCCGGCCCAGCCGCAGCTGGGCCCAGCAGCACCCGGGCTGGGCGCTGCCAGGCTCAGCCGGGCTAAGCCCGGCCTGGCAGGCACCATGCCGGGTAGCAGCATGTGCTGCCGCCTGGGCAGCAGCGCCTGCTCTCTCTCTTTTTTTTTTTTTTCTTTTTCTTTTTTTTTTTAATCAAAACTAGACATATATTATTTTTATAAAACCAGAATCAAATCCATGAGTTATGCTTGTTGCAACAAAAGGAGTATAAACAAATCTTCATTATTAATCTACAACCGCAAAGATTTTACCCAAATCAAATAAATCATATAAACAACATGTGATTTAGGAAAACAATCAAGAAACATTATTTGCATTCATCCACTTGCCTGGATCTTGAAGCCAAAGTAGATCTGAAGATCAAAGCTTGGAAGAGCCCACCTTGGTTTCCCCCTTAGAAAGCCTCTAGGGTTTTGGTTGAAGAAGAAGAAAAGAGGGTTGGAGAATGGGGAAAAACCCTAAGAATAGAGTTTATATAAAAGAGGGGGTTTTTCTAAATTACAAAGAAGGGCCTCCTGCTTTCTAGTGGGTTTTAAAAAATTTCAAAAAAAGTCCTTTGGCCCAAAAGGGTCCATTAACTCAGGCCCCACTTGTGTTAAATCAATTTATCTGACCCTCTTAACCCAACTCAAACCCGACAAACGGTGTGGCCCAATATAAAAAAATTCGGGACATGACATCTCACCCCCCTTAAAGGACATTTGGTCCTCCAAATGACTAACATACCTCTGGAAGAAGGTGCGGATACTGACGCTGCACTTCGTCTCTAAGCTCCCACGTTGCTTCCTCTGGGCGATGATGACTCCATTGAACCTTCACCCAGTGGATGACATGGTTTTTCAACACCTGCTCCTTGGTATCGACAATCCCCACCGGTTGTTCAGTGGACGTTGTATCATCCTGCACTTGCAATGGCTCATATTGCAGCACGTGTGAAGGGTCTGCTACGTATTTCCTCAACATAGAAACATGGAAGACGTTGTGAACACCCGACAACTCTGGTGGCAGTGCTAATCGATAAGCCACGTCATTAATCTTGCTGATAATCTGGAAAGGTCCCACATATCTTCGAGAAAGCTTCCCTTTCTGCCCAAACCGCAATGTACCACGCGTAGGTGATACCTTCAAAAATACATGGTCACCAACCTCATACTTCAACTCTCTCCTCCTTTTATCAGCATAACTCTTTTGACGACTATGGGCAACCTTCAACCTTTCCCGAATCTGTCTTATCTTGTCACTGGACTCTCCAACCACAGACGGTCCATGAAAACCACGAGCTCTAAAATTCAACCAACATATAGGGGTTCAACATCTCCTTCCGTACAAAGCTTCAAAAGGCGCCATGCCAATGCTAGAGTGGTAACTGTTGTTGTACGCAAATTCACATAGAGCCAAACTTTCATCCCAACTAGTCTTGAAATCCAAGACACATGCCCTTAGAATATCCTCCAATGTTTGATTTGTCCGCTCTGTTTGTCTGTCTGTTTGAGGATGATAGGCTGTACTAAAACTCAGTTTGGTTCCTAAGGCTTCCTGCAGTGATACCCAAAACCGAGATACAAACTTACTATCCCGATCGGAGACAATAGAAACCGGTGCTCCATGCAATCTTACCACTTCCTTAATATACAAATCTGCCATTTTCTCCATTTCTTGACCAGTCTTGAATGGTACAAAGTGGGCTAACTTAGTCAAACGGTCCACTATCACCCAAATAGCATCCAATCCCTTTCTAGTATGAGGCAATCCAAACACGAAGTCCATAGTAACGTGCTCCCACTTCCACTAAGGAATCTCCAACTGATGCAAAAGACCCGGGGGTCTCCTATAATCTGCTTTAATCTGCTGGCAGACCAAACATTTTCCAACAAATTCTGCAACATCCTTTTTCATATTCTTCCACCAATAGTGATCCTTCAGATCGTGATACATCTTGGTACTGCCTGGATGAATAGTATACCGAGTATAGTGTGCCTCGACCATGATTTCATCCTTCAATTCTGGAAAATCGGGCACACAAATTCTGCCTTTATAATGTAAAATATTATCTTCCAACTTAAAATCGGGCCTCTCCTCCATATGATCTTTGATTCTTGTAATCTCGGGGTCTAGTAGCTGGTATTCTCTAATCCTCGGGAGTAATTCGGGTTCCCACGAGAATATACTAGCTAATACTGCTTGCTCACTGATAGGCTGAAAGTAAACATCCATATCTTCCAAACATCGAATCCAGAAGTATTCTGCAATTAATCCTCCAGTGAACGCTGCTTTTCTACTTAGAGCATTTGCGACCACATTAGCCTTCCCAGGATGGTACTTCAACCCAAAATCATAATCCTTAATATACTCCATCCATCTCCTCTGTCTCATATTCAAATCACCCTGTGTAAAGAGATACTGAAGGCTTTTATGGTCTGAATGTACTTCAAAAGTGGCTCCGTAAAGGTAATGTTTCCACATTTTCAAAGCAAAGACCACTGCAACAAGTTCCAAGTCATGGGTTGCATACTTTCGTTCATGATCCTTCAACTGTCTAGACCCAGAAGCCACCACCTTCCCATGTTGCATGAGAACACAACCAAGTCCAACTCTAGATGCATCAGTGTAAATCACAAAACCATCATCTCCAGCAGGTAAGGTCAAAATAGGGGCTGTGGTCAACCTTCTTTTCAACTCCTGAAAACTTTGTTCACAATCCTCATTCCACACAAAAGGAACTCCCTTACGAGTCAATCTCGATAATGGGGCTACTATTGAGGAAAATCCTTCCACAAATCTACGATAATAACCTGCGAGGCCTAGGAAACTTCGGATCTCCAACACTGTTTTTGGCCTATCCCACTTTACCACTGCTTCAATCTTTGCTGGGTCCACCGCTAAACCTTCCTTAGAGATGATGTGACCAAGAAATCCTACTTGTTCCAACCAAAATTCACATTTACTTGCCTTAGCATATAATTGGTGTTCCCTCAATAACTGCAATGAAGTACGAAGATGCTGAGCATGCTCTTCCCGACTCTTCGAATATACAAGTATATCATCAATAAACACCACCACAAACTTATCCAAGTACTGTGCAAAAACCCTATTCATCATAGCCATAAAAGCTGCTGGCGCATTTGTCAACCCAAACGACATCACCAGAAATTCGTAGTGACCATATCTAGTTCTGAATGCTGTTTTTGGAATATCTTGATCTCGTACCCTCAACTAGTGATATCCTGACCTTAGATCAATTTTAGAAAAATATTGAGCACCTTGCAATTAATCAAACAATTCATCGATTCGCGGTAAAGGATACTTATTCTTGATGGTCACTTGATTTAGTTGTCTATAATCAATGCACATTCTCATAGAACCATCCTTTTTCTTCACAAACAATACTGGAGCCCCCCAAGGAGAGACACTCGGTCTAATAAGACCCTTGTTCAAGAGCTCTTTCAATTGCTCCTTGAGTTCTCTCAACTCCGCTGGGGCCATTCTATAAGGGGCTTTTGAGATCGGAGCTATGTCTGGAACAAGCTCAATTGAAAAATCAATTTCACGGACCGGTGGCAATCCGAGAATATCATCGAGAAAAACATCCGGAAACTCAGACACCACCGATATCTCCTCCACCGCTTTAGTCTGTTTATCCTCCGTGATAAACGCAATATACCCCTCGGAACCTTTCATCAATAATTTCATAGCCTTAATGACCGAGACCACATGAGTAACAACCTTCTTCCTAGATCCCGCAAATAGCACCTCAGTGCCATTATCAGCTGTTAACTTCACTGTCTTGGCACGACAATTCATAACCGTACTATGAGTAGCAAGCCAATCCATACCCAAAATGGCATCAAAGTCATTCATCGTCAATAGTATCAAATTGGCCTTAAACACAACTCCACTTATCACCAATTTACAATTAGGGTAGTATTTCAAACAACTAACCTTTTTACCCATCGGGGTGGCCACAATTAAATCATACGGCAAATTAATTGCTCTAACACCAATCTTCAAGGCAAAACTAGGGGAAACATAGGAGTGCGTAGAATCGGGATCAAATAAAGTTTTAGCATGGGTATCACAAATAGAAATAGTACCTTCCACAATGTTTTCTGCAATATCAGCTTGCTCCTGGGTCATGGCATACACTCTGCCTGCCTGTTGTGGCCTTGATTGCTGTCTGTTAGGCCCCTGTGGTCGCTGAGGTCCTTTCTGAGGTCAGGGCTGCTGGGGAGGTCGGTACAACTGCATTTGCTGTTGCGGCGCCTAGAACCGCTGCTGCGGGGGAGCTGGTGCTATCTGTCTCAGCGGCTGTGCTTGAATAGGAGCCCCTTGTGTAATTGCCTGCCCATACTGCTGACCTTTCTTCTTAGGGCAATCCTTGACCTGATGATTAGTGTCGCCACAGTAAAAGCACCCCCCTGTCTGTCTCCAACACTTAGAAGTAGAGTGGTTATTGCCACAAATGCCACAAGACTCCCTCCTTTGCTTTTTGAATTGGTGTTGTGGGGTTGGAGATGGAGCACCTTTCTGCTTGGGTTGGCTCATAGGGGCCATGCGCCCAATCACCTCCTCTGCCCAATATGCCTTATCCAAATATGCCTGGTAAGTATTCAGAACTTGTGACTTGGCATGAAGGAGTATATCTGGTCGAAGGCCATCGAGGAACCGTCGAATTCGCTCACTTTCTGGAGTGATGAGGGTTGGTGCGAAGCGAGAAAGACGGGTAAACTGTAGCTCATACTCCCGAACAGACAAATTCCCTTGCCTCAATCTATCAAACTCTATTCGCTTTTGAATGCGAACATGTTCCGGTACATACTTTGCACGAAACTAATTACGAAAGGTAGTCCAAGCTATCTCTTCAGCAATCTCCTCATATGTCTCTTTAACTGTAGTCCACCACCTGTCTGCTACATCTCGAAACATGGAAGCTGTCAACTTGACCTTCTGTATCTCCGTGCAGACTAGATTTTCAAATATCTTCTCCACTTGAATGAGGAATTCCTCTGCCACCATTGGATCTTCACCCCCGTTGAACTCCGGCGGACCCCTCTTTTTAAACTTTTCAAAAATATCATTTGGAGCATGGGGTCTGGGGGCAACAACAACCTGAGGCTGCCCAATCCTCTGCAAAGCCTCAAGTACACCAGTCTGAAATGCAGCTTGATCCACTACTTGAGGTCGCACCACAGGCGTTGGTTGCGGCATTACCGGTGGCGGAGTTTCATTTTCTGCATGAGGGTGGTTCATTCTTTGCACAACCTCCAACAATTGTGCTATTTGCTGATCTTGACGTTGCTGATGGGCTAACATAGTCTAGAGCAGAGCCTGTATCGGATCATTGGCGGTACCGCTAGGCTCACCTGACTCCGAACTGGATGGGTTAGTTTTCGTTTTCCTTGTTCT
Source organism: Sextonia rubra (assembly GCA_037013555.1). Taxonomy (NCBI): domain Eukaryota; kingdom Viridiplantae; phylum Streptophyta; class Magnoliopsida; order Laurales; family Lauraceae; genus Sextonia; species Sextonia rubra. The sequence continues at coordinate 4,456,973 of JASUAD010000028.1, read as the reverse complement.
AGGTGCCATGTCTGCAAAACAACCGTTCATTAAAGACTAAACGACCAAAAATAAGAAAGGTAACAAATTTTGAAACCTCTAACCATGCTAAAGTTCATATACGATTATACGCATGAAAACCCCATCGTCCCCATCTAAAGTTTCTAATCCTCACATCGGACCTACGTTCTAGCATCTTTTAGAACTTCTAGAACTTGACCGGCTCTGATACCATCTGTCACGCCCCCAAAACTGGGCGGGATCCAAACCCGGTTCCAGGGGTGTGAGAATTAGGGCCAATTAAAATTTTTCTAAACATAAACAGCACGGACCCCAATTCTGGGTGGATAGAAGTCCTTCATGAGACTATGCTTGGTGATCAAGCAACCATAATCACACGCGGAACTAAAATCCATGCTCATCGCAGACGGATATTACATCACAATAAGATAATCAATCTCATTAATAATAAAACCAGAGTCAAGTGCTTCGAAGCATCACAATTAGAGTTAAAATTTCAAAACAACCAAACTTAAATTAATAAACTAATGGCCCAGACATGGCCTTATTACATAATCTAAAGTTTCCGAACTCAGTACCGCACTAGGACACCTCAGATGATGTCATCGGTGCTCCAGTCAATAACTCCGCCATCTGGCGGAATTTCCTGCGTCGCTTGACCCTCCGGTTCGGCACCGGCAACGGGACCTAGACACCCAAAAGTAGTGGGTCAGATTGACATAATCTGGCAAGAGGGTAAGCTGCAAATAATGGATTAGTCAACTGAATTAAATGATATATTCATTATTAACCAAAATAAATCAGATGCAAACCCCAATGACATGAATGCGCAGAAACGGGTATCCCCGCAGATAAATATACAGAAACGGGTAAATCCCGCATACAGATAATAGAAACGGGTAGTCCCGCAGATAATAACAGAAACGGGTAATCCCGCAGATAATAACAGAAGGCATAGCTGTATACTATTATCCACAGTATACGCTGACCCGATGGCGTACGTCCACCTCCGAACTGTAGTTGGTCAGATACATATATACAAATATACTTATTTACAAATACATACGTATATCGATGCAGAATGAACCATGATATGAAACCCTCAATCCCAACATTCGATCCAATACCATTTGAGTATTTAGAGTACTTAAATTTGAAAGTGTATTATGAACGTGTGTCAATTCAAATTCTTGAGGGTAAGCACTAATCCACCAACGGTCAAGTTAGATAAATATGCACATGAGAACTAACTCTCTATCACAATGGAAATATGAGTCCACGATGCCGATATACTACTTTTGGTGCCTATCATGTGGTGCATCCCGAACGTCACATTCTCATTCTGCATTTAGTCTAATTCTCATGTGAACATTCAACTAACTTTCCTAAAAGTCATAATTCATCTAATCCAATTATATATAATTAGTATGTTTTACTAATTGGGTAAAAGATGTTTAAATTTTAAATCCAAATTTAAATCAAGTTATGATCAATGAGGAAAAGGGAATAATTAATTCCTTAGTTATCATTGCTGTGTACAAATACACCTTATTAATTTATACAAAACTAAAGGTATAACTCCCGGGCCCCAGTTTGAAATCAAACTCAGATTAAAAACCCAAGTTAGACGCATAAACACAATCTACATAAGATTTTATTCATCCCCAATTGCATCTTAGTTAATTTCTAAGCAAACTAAATAAAGTATAAATCTTATATTTACTAACATAAAATTCTAATTACAATTATATAAATATATATACATTTTTTTTTAAAAAGCAAGTGGGCCTAATTACATTAACCTGGCCCAGCCACAACTGGGCCCAACAGCACCCGGGCCAGGCGCTGCCAGCCCAACCGAGCTAGGCCCGACCTGCATCAACCCGGCCCAGCCGCAGCTGGGCCCAGCAGCACCCGGGCCGGGCGCTGCCAGGCCCAGCCAGGCTAGGCCCGGCCTGGTAGGCACCATGCCCGGGCAGCAGCATGTGCTGCTGCTGCCTTAGGCAGGCAGCGCCTGCTGCTGCCTGGGCAGCAGCGCCTGCTCTCTCTCTCTTTTTTTTTTTTTTTTTTGTTTTTTAATTAAAACTAGACATATATTATTTTTATAAAACCGGAATCAAATCCATGAGTTATGCTTGTTGCAACAAAAGGAGTATAAACAAATCTTCATTATTAATCTACAACCGCAAAGATTTTACCCAAATCAAATAAATTATATAAACAACATGTGATTTAGGAAAACAATCAAGAAACATTATTTGCATTCATCCACTTGCATGGATCTTGAAGCCAAAGTAGATCTGAAGATCAAAGCTTGGAAGACCCACCTTGGTTTCCCCCTTAGAAAACCTCTAGGGTTTTGGTTGAAGAAGAAGAAAAGAGGGTTGGAGAATGGGGAAAAACCCTAAGAATAGAGTTTATATAAAAGAGGGGGTTTTTCTAAATTACAAAGAAGGGCCTCCTGCTTTCTAGTGGGTTTTAAAAAATTTCAAAAAAAGTCCTTTGGCCCAAAAGGGTCCATTAACTCAGGCCCCACTTGTGTTAAATCAATTTATCTGACCCTCTTAATTCAACTCAAACCCGACAAATGGTGTGGCCCAATATAAAAAAATTCGGGACATGACAGTTCTTTCACAATCTTCAGATAAATGCTAGCCTCCCCTGCCCCATAGCCATAGGTGGGCTGTAGATATGCTGTGCCTCTGCCGAGATGTCTTGGATTCACGCTCAAATTACAGCTACCACTTGAAGATGCCAACTGGCATGACAGAAAGGGGCGAAACAACTATGAGAACTATTTGCAAATACTCACACAGATCAGTCTCCGATGCAGGGCAGAATCATCCATCTGATTGCATGGGCCTGGGCCATTGCTGATTCTTTTTATTTTCATCCTTACAGCCCATTTTGGGGTGGGGTGCATTTAAAGACATTTCCTCTCTTTGAGGATTAGGGTTTCTTCTGGGATCTATGTAATGAAGGAGAGGGGATACAAGAAGGGGCTTTTCATTTTTGAAGAAAAAAACACACTCCATGCCTTGAATAGGTTGGATTTTGTTGCCACAGATTGGCCTTTGCCAATCTGGAGTGCATCAGTTGGTATCGAAGCATCTAGGTTTGCAACGCTCAGGCTCGTTCGTTGCTATGGATCGATGGCTCGGATATCAAATTGTAGATCTCCAAGGGTTGGAGATTGATCTCTAGTTGGAAGAGGAACAAGGAATAGAGGAGGAGATCTTGGAGAAGGGTAGAGAGCTCTTGGCTTCAGATCATTCCCATTCGGTCCTATGTATTGTTCAAAACCAATAGAGTCAATTCTGTTCACATTGCCGCGAGACGAAATTCTGAAGACTCAGATTCTGCAACAAGTGGCATCTTCTTTTCAAACTGTTTGCTGTGGTTTTAGTTTCTGTTCTCTCCTTATTGCTTGCGGTCCTCTCTTATTTCTGTTCTATAACCTATTTGCTGTTGGGTGGTGACTTGTGGATGCAGCGTTTGGGTTTGTAAACTGTTTTGTGTATTGTGTGAGCTGTTTTTGCTGCTGTTACAGGTGTCACAGGGACCTGTTTTTGCCGCTGGTTGTGTTCTCCGGCCAGCATTGTTTCACACCACCTGTAGTGCACCTGCATAGTAGATTCTGTGCAATCTGAAAATAGTAGGTGAGAGTTGTTTGGGGGCTACTAGTTGCTGGTTCCACTTTCCAGCCACCCATTGCTAAAAACAGTGTGCTATCTTGGTCTCTTAGTAATGCCTTCTCATAGAGTATGGGATTCTAGACAGTTTTCTGAGAATGAAGGTGATAGCAAATATGATCGGCAATATATGGAAATCCAGAATCTGCGTAGGCAAGTAGAGATCCTAGCATGGCATATGAGTAAAATCAAACCGCGAACTCGGTTGTTTGATGAGCTAGCCTCCGAAGGTGGTGATGATCATTCTGTGTACGGTGATAGACTGGATGACAATAGTGATTTTGAGGATCCAAATTACGTAGATGAGTTGGATGGAGAATCTAACAATGACCTAATTGTTCTATCAATTGATGACCATGGATGTGATCACAGTTTGGAGAGGGGATAAAAGAAGGAGCTTTTGATTTTTGAAGAAGAAAATACACTCCATGCCTTGAATAGGTTGGATTTTGTTGCCACATATTGGCCTTTGGCAATCTAGAGTGCATCAGTCTCTCTCTTAATCCTTCATTTGCTATTGGTTGTCTTTGGCGACAATTGACTAATACATACTCCAAACTTGAGTCCGATCTTGCAAACAGTAAAAAGAATTTAGGAGAACTGGTTGCACAAAGGGACAACTTAAAGAAAGGCAGGGAGGATTATGTATGCCTATTCTGTTCCATTCTGAGCATTAGTTAGAACTGAAGTACAATTTAGAGAGTCTAGCGACTGTTTAAAGGTGGAGAGTAGAATGAGAAATTCTTGTATATTTAATTCATGTAATTCTCATATTTGGGAAATGTCTTTGACGAATTTCTCCTCTCGTCACCGAGAACTGACAGATTGACTTTATAAGATCCTCTTATAGGTTTGTGGTTGTAATCAGGACTGATTGAAGCGCCCCAGATGAATCCAAGAGAAGCCCCATCAATCAGACAGGGACCCACCACATGGACAAAAGAATTGTCCAATTCACAAACTACAAGAAAAAGATGGAAATCAGATGAACCATAAAGTAGCTGCAATAGAATAGGCCAAACTCACAACTCTGGAGACATGGGTATTTCGAACTCTCCTCCTGTTACTTATCATTTAGTTTTAAAATCACACAGGGAAATGGTGTTATTGAAAATTTTACAAGAAGCACAAATTGTAGAGCTCCCCTTCTTTTCCTGCCACCAGTTTTGGCCATTGTTTTCCTCATTTCCCTAATTTTGTTGTTTCCATCCACTTTTCCAAGTAGTTCTAAGGCATCCCAGTTCCCATGATCTCATCAGAGAAAAGAACCATACTGAGGTCAGGTTTCCTATAATAATAGTGAGCACATTGAAGCTTACACTTTGTGCCAGAGTTCTGTGGTATTAGGTACATAGTAATGACACAGAGAACCTACCTAATAGCTGTTTAACATTTAATATCGAAGATTGAATATTGACAATGAAATTGCTATAATCTTGGATTACATGACAGTTTTGAGTTTTCCCCAACTCACTAAGGCAATTTTCACTGGAACAAATTGATGAACCATCAATATAAAACATTAGTCTTGACAGTTCGATTCATCTATTTCAGGCCATTGAGCCCACCATTTCGATTGAATACAGAATAAGCCATTGAGCCCACCATTTGGATTGAATACAGAATAAATGGAGGAAAAGCGTAGTGGTTTTATTTTTATTTTTTTTTTTAAGCCAAACCTAGAAGGTTCTTGCATCAAAAATGGATCTCTGTGGATAGCAACCCCACAATAAACCATGACAAGAAAAGCGGATGCATTTAGGAAGTATCAGTGAAACTCACAAAAAGTAAAATGTTACAAAGTGAGAATAGTCACAAAACTCATGTGAGCAAAAATGCCGCTCTCAAAAGTCAAAAGACAAAACATCTTGTGTTTATATAATTAAAAAAAACATATAATTATATCATTCAAATGCAACAACTTGTTCTGCCTACTAATAGTTTTGGAAATTTCATCCAAGTAGCAAACTGAGATACTTGTCTTTAACTATGATCATCACCCAAAATGAACCAAACACAATTATTCACATGTCTTTAGCTGCGTAAAAAATAAATTTAAAAAGCATATAATGCATACTAAACAAGTCAATTCCGCGGAGAAAAGAAAAAAAAAAGCATGGCTAGAAAATTTGCATGACAACTCAAAAGCATAGCAGTCACTATGCAAAAATGTCACACAACCATTCTGAATAAAAGTAAGAAGACTTCTTTCATTCTACACAAAGGAGTATATTTTATAATTAAACATCACTAATTTCAAACTGATAACCTATTTAGTGTATTACACTGTCAGGACCCAGGACATGTCAATACAAAAAAAAAAAAAAAGGACAAGGTACTAATATATATATCAGTACTAATCAGGTAAATAATGAGGTGGACTTTAAGAACATCAGAGAGTTCTTGAAGGCCAATACATAGTAATGCTAGAGAATATCAGACTCTCTCCTTATGGTTGTGACCTTTCACGGTTCTTGGACGCACTTAAACATTTGATTTAATTGAAAAACATAAGCCTTTAAGCTCTGAAAAAGAAAATAAAAATAAAAATACAGAAACTGAAACAACATAAAATCATCTACAAAAACCTAGGCCTCTGGGTCCCTGTGTCCAGGGGCCCAATTCCAGCAATTCAATTAGAAACCACCAAATCCAGAAGGTAATCCATCATTCCATTTGTACAACTGTCAAAGAGAGAAAAAGGAATTCTACATTCCTACCATTGATTTAGAAAACCAAAATCTTGTCGACCAAGAAAATCAACTCTTCTTCCCATTTTTATAAAAAAAATTTATCACACTAAACAACAGAAAAATGTATAGAAATATCTAAATAATTTTCCGTCTAAGTGGATTCTTCTCACCTCGTCCCACAAATGCACCCTAAATCCACATGGAGTTACGATTTCTTCGATGTCTTGTGAAATTGTACCACAACTCTGATGGCTTGGTGTTGTGAATCAAATTCATACTTGCCCTTACCATGTCTTAGTCAAAACTCACAAATCCAAGGCAAACGAACCAAACCCACATAAAACCAAAGCCAAACCCAATTACAAAACCAACTCTAAAGCAGGGGCAGGTCGAGGCAGGTGACTCGTTTAACCTCGACTGCCCTCACACGATCCCAAGCGGTTCTTGTCCATGATCCATTTCAGTCACCTTAGTCCTAGTGCTACTGGCTTCATCTAACATATGCAACGTCGCACCAACAGCCATCCAAATCCATGATCCCCATTCAAACTGAAAAACCCTTAATGAAATATATAACACACACAAAGAGAGAGAGAGAGAGAGAGAGAGAGAGAGAGAGAGAGAGTGAGCGATCAGAGTGACTGAGGATGGTAGTCGGGGAGTAGAGCTCTGGATCGGAGCAAAGATAGGGATTCCCCCTTGGCGATTTGGGCAGAGAAGAGACCTAGAGACAGGGCTAAATGCAGAGAAAAAGTGGGAGTGGGAGTGGGAGAGAGAGAGGGCTTCGCCTCGTTATCATTTTGGGCGGAGAAGATATGGCTGGAGCTTATATTAATTTAGGCTGCCAGATGTAAAATTATTGGGTTTGTGAGTGCCGCACAATACCATGGTAAATAATATTAATCCACCCTTCGTTTTAGTGACCCAAGTTATTTTGTTAATTGAAATAATTTACAGTAGGTGGTAGGCCTACTTATAAAAATATAAGTCACAAAAAATAAGTTTCCCTTCTTGATGTGGGCCCTAAATAAATTCAAATCAAGCTAAAATTGTATTCATCATTTATTTGTCTCTTGTTAAGTCATCTAAATTAAAAATATAAAAAAGATAAGATTCAAATGCTTTATAGTAGTTAATCTAAGGATAATTCTTTGCAGTGTCCACTTTTATTTTCTTTGAATTATACTTTTGTAATAGAATCAACCTATAAAAAATAAAAAAACTAAATAACTCGTAACAAAATGCCTCCCTAATAAACCCTCAAATAGAACTTATTCATATAGGATTTAGGTCCAATGACATATTAATCATTTATAAATATATATATATAAATAGTTAATAAATTATTAAGAAAAGGTTCAAGTGTTCTTATAGGCATTGTCGGTTACATTAAAAGATATGCAAATTTAAAACATAAAAAAAAATTATAACACCAAAATATGAGCAAATTGGGTTACAAGAGATTAAACAATGATGCACAATGGTATGACTTGTAAGTTAATATTTTGCTTTATAGTTGTTACTATTGGAAACAAAATTTATCATCTAGCATTTTACAATATTCTCGATTAATTTGGATGTTTATCCAAAAATGGTTTGGCTGAAAAAATTCTCACATGCACAATGATTGTGACAAACACTAAACTTGTGGTATCAATTTTTTTAATCTATTTATAACTTTCATCCATATCTTGGTGTAAGAAATATGGTGGATTCAGACATAGAGCTCTGCACTTGTTTCAATCACATGCATAGTTTCCGAATTCCCTCAAGTTTTACCGTGTGAAAAAAAAAATAAAAAACAAATTCAAGAAGAAAACTTCAACTTTATTATTTTTTTTCTAAAACAAGAGATAGCCCCCGTTTAAATAGATTGTTGTGAAGTGAAAAAGGAAATGAAATTATGAGAAATATGAAGATGAGATTGAAAGGTAGAACATAACCTCTTGCCTAAAAGAAGATTTTCTCTTGTCTTGCTTATTATTTCTCGCAACTCATTGAAAAGAAGATACCGAGGCGATTGGGTGTGTTGCCCTATTCAAAAAGCATCGATTAGGTGTCTAGTCCGGATTTGGCTTATTTAGAAATCAAGAAGGGTCTACTCGGTTCTTCTACGTACTCCACGAAGGAAGAAGTTAGTCTCTACATGCAAAAAGGTTTTTTTTTTTTATAAGAAGGGTTTTATTTTTGAAGCAGGCATATACGGAGAGTCAGTAAAAAGAGTAAATTATGGGAAATCTTTTAGCGGGGGCCATAAAACTATTGTCACAAAACTGTTTTAGTGGGGGTCAATTTCCGACCATCACTACAAATACCTTTTAGAGGGGCGAATGGAAATAGTTTCAGTAGTGATAAGAAGTAATAATAATAATAATAAATAAATAAATAAATATAGACTATGTCCGGCTTGAATAGTGCACTAGCAAAAAGAATATCAAAAATTCATCAACAAAAGTAAAATCTTAGAAACAAAAATATTTGGATTTGCTCACGGAAACCCATGGGTAGCCGAAGTATTGGGTCCTATGTAAATATATATATGGCCAAAGGTTTTTTTACTTGCCCACAAAACACCATGTCGCCCAAGGATATTGCCCACGGAAAACTATGCGTGGTTGAAATGTTGGACGTATGGTTCTCATGAACGCATATCTAACATTGTTAGGGCCCACGGTTTGAATGTAGTAATTTAAGATCCTTTCACCTTTTGGCTCTTGGTTTTACTAAATATATCTTGAATTCAATTTTAGTAAGCCCATCAATTGAGAAATCTTATTTGACAATCTTTGTGGGGATTAAGGGAACTCACCTTTAATTGATTTTTTTGATGGAAAAAAATCTCTCTAAGACTTATTTATAAAAGTAGTTTTACGGTTCTCTCTCTTAACCTACGAGATTTGCAAAATATCAATCAACTTTCACGTATCTTGGAGTGGGTGGTCAGGGAGATAGGAGAAAATTCGATTTGAGAAAGCGCGATTTGCTCATCATCATGACATGGCACAAGGTACTTACGCTTTTATTCTTTGAGATTATTTAAGGCTTAATGCATAAGTCTAGATCCTTAGGTTTGATGTTTTGTTGCAAATCATGTTAGATATTATAATAGTATCAGAGATAGTTTTCTGATTTATGCATTCAACAATCTCTTAGTTGGATAATATATATATATATTTAAAAAAACCTTTGCGATTTAATAAAGTTCATATCTCGGATATTGAATAATCGTCCCTAATTCTGGTTGCATGGTGGACTTTCCTTTGTTTGATTCTGCTCCAACTCGATTAGTGACTCCATTGGTTGTTGGAACTCGTTGTGGATGAATAGTCTTGAGTCAATAATGGCCACACGGTTTTGTGTGAGTGTGACTGAGATGCACTCAACAAGATGCGTCTCCACATGTCATGCTCCCACTCCCTCTTGGTTGTGCATCATGTAGAGGTTTTGGTTTCTGGGCACCAACGTACCAGAGACTGTTGTTTACAAAAATCGTTCGGACTTGGTTTTGTAACGCGGGTCCATCGTGATTCATTGTTGTTAATCTATGATTTTTTTTTTTAGTTTTGGTTATTACTATGATCAAACAAATGATCGAAACCATCTTGCATAAGAGAATCAGATTTTTTTTTCATTTTTTGGATGAGAACCGTACACACTGATTTGATAAAATCATGTCTAAAAAATTTCAATTACATGATGGATCTATGTGTGTTTTGCGCTTACTTGCACATCTACAACGATCCAACCCATTAGAACATGATCTGGAGCACGATCCAACCCATTGGAGCATGATCTGGAACATGCATAGCATAAAATATATGCAGATGACAGTGGTGACCAATTAAATTGGTTGGATTGGTTAGATCAACCATTCAATTGATAATCTGACAATTTCAATTACATTTGATACCGGAATTTCAATCCGTGTTTTCCAATGAGCTTTGGAGATCAAATATATCAGGCTAATGGTTTGGATCATCTATTCTAGTTTTATGACAATTTTCTTTTATGCCTGATGTAAGTGGAATTATTGGATGGATTTTATTGATTATCATGCAATTGTTAACCTTTTGTTTAATTGCTATAATTTCATGGTGACATATATGATGTGATTTTTAATTACTATTTTTTTTGGAGGGTCTTGACTATTTATTAACTAGATTGGAATTTTTTTATGTCACATTTATTGGGTTTTTGTACACTTTGGGTCATTTTATTTAAATACATGAAAAGTGTTCATAAATATTTGGGATCCATAATAACTAAATATTCAATAATTCTACATTTAGTCCGTGGACCTAAAAACTATTATGAGACTTGATAATATGGATCAATTTTGGAGAAATCATAGCCTAATATTTTAGTATTCATCACTAGTGACTTTGTAACCAATCTAAATTACATGCCTTTATGTCATTTATAAATGCCATTAAGTCAATTGAAACCTATAATTTTAAGTAGTGTGGTAGTCACCAAAGTAGCCCTATTATGAAAAACTTATAGCTAATACTTGAAATTTAAGACTCCTAAGATTATTTATTGTGTAAGGATTATAGTATTAGACTTACGATCTTAAATTAGAAGAGTGAGAATTAGCCCAAAGGTGAAATTGCCATTCAAATAATTGTAAGACGAAATAGGGTGATTTGATATATATACTTAATTGGGATTGGTTCATATATCCAAAGTATAAAGCCTATCAAATTATATTCATATTATCATGTTAGCTTTATGGATGGATAGTTTTCATCTACGAGCAATCCTATTTCCATGTTGTAGTCTCGACCCAAAGGAGGGATTATGATAATGTACTATATCACTCACCAGATTTGTTTCATTTATGTAAAGAATCATTCTGGATTTCTGTTTTAATGTGAACTCAAAGCATTTAAGTAAATTGAGCATGTTTTCCCTTTATGTTTTAGCATTAACCCCTACTGCCTTGAATGGACATCTTTTGAACATGCCGATGTTGAATGAATCAACTTTTACTAATTGAAAATAAGAGCTTTTAATAACCTTGGGTTGCTTTAACTTGGACACTGCATTATTGGAACCCAAGCCCACTGATCCTACAGAAGATAACTCTTAAACTCAGAGAGCATATTATGAAAAATGTACCAAGGCCAATTGTTTGAGTCTTCTGATGATAAAAAGGTCCATTTCAAAAAATAGTTATGGTTCAATCCCTGATAATGAAAATGCTAAGGTATATCTTGAATCAGTAGAGCAGCAATCTCAAACATCGGATAAGGCTTTGGTAACTACTTTGATTGCCAAATTATCTTCTATGAATATGATGGATTTAGCGGGCTTAGGGAACATATCATGCATATGAGGGATATATCAGTCCAACTCAATTCTCTTGAAATGACAATTTCTAAGAATTATGTAGTCTAATTTATTTTAAACTCTTTGCCCCCTCAATTTGGTCCTTTCAAAAGTTTATATTAAACAACCAAAAGGACAAATGTACTATGAATGAGTTAGTCTCAATGTGTGTTTAAGAAGAAGGAAGACTTAGACAGGAAGGCGGCTACACAAGATAAATATTGTCTATTACAACCCTTCAAATGAGATACAGTTTCCCAAGGGTAACAAAGGCTTGAAGAAAAAGGGCAAGAAACCTACACTGACTAATCAAATCGGGAAGAAAGGTAGTGAACCAAGGTGCTTCTTTTGCCGTAAAATGAAACATTTCAAGAAAGACTATTTGAAGAGACAAAAATGTTTCGAATCTAGAGGTATAAATAATTATTTTGTTTGTTATAAAACAAATCTTTTAGATGTTCCTTCATATACTTGGTGGATTGATTCTAGTTCCACTGTTCATGTGGTGAATTCCATGCATGGCTTTCATTCAAGTCGGAGTCCAAGTAATGAACAAAGAAATATTTTGATGGAGAACTAGCTAGTGGCTGAAGTGAAAGCGGTGAAGACTTGCACACTAATTATTGATTTTGGATTATAGTTGGACCTTAATACCACCTTTTATGTTCTTATAATAAGTAGAAATTTAATTCCTTTATCTAGACTTGATTTAGCTTATAACTTCTCTTTTGGACAAAGTACTTTAAGTATTTACAATAATCAAGTTTTAGTTGGTAGTGGCATTGTATGTGATGGTCTATATAAATTGAATTTGGGTCCATATTTTGCTAGTTTCATACTTACCTTATATGAGAATAATTTTATGAATTTTGGTGTTAAGAGAAAGACTTTTAATGAAAACTCCTCAATCTTATGGCATAAAAGACTTAGACACATCTTTCAAAAAAGATAAAAATATTAGTAAATGATGAGGTATTGAGAGCCCTAGATTTTATTGATTTTGGTGTTTGCATAGACTGCATAAAAGGCGAGCAAACCAAAATCATCATCATCATCATCATCAAAGCCTTATCCCAACTATGTTGAGGTCAGCTACATGAATTCTATTTATTTATTTCGTTCTATTTTAAACCAAATTCTTCCATAAGTTAAACTTCTTCAAATCTAAATTAATAACTTCCATCAATGTTTTCTTCGGCCTACTCTTACCTCTTGATGGGCCATCCACCTGTATAGCCAAACTTTTTCTCACCGATGCCATTACTGGCCGACGCTCAACATGCACAAACCATTTTAAACGGGTTTCTCTAATCTTATCCCCTATTGATGCTACTCCTAAATACTCTCGAAAGCGCTTATTTCTAATTTTATCTTTCCTAGTTTTACCACACATCCACCTAAGCATTCTCATTTTCGTTACATCCATCTTATTAATATGCGTCTTCTTAATTGGCCAACATTCTGCTCCATATGTCATAGTTGATCTAACCAATGTCCAGTAAAATTTGCCCTTCAATTTCGTTGGCATTCGTCTGTCACAAAGCACTCCAAAAACTAGTCTCTACTTTCGCCATCTAACTTTTATCCTATGCTCCACATCTTTGTCAATCTCCCCATCCTTACTAATCATCGAGCCTAGGTATTAAAAAGAATCTCTACGTGGTATCTCATGGGTTTTAATTTTGATAGTGGTTTTAACACTTTTTATATGTCCACTGAAGTTGCAATCCATATATTTTGTCTTTGTACAACTTCTTTTAAAGCCTTTAGATTCTAATGCCCCCCACATCTCTCAAACTTTGCATTTACACTATCTCTTGATTCATCCACCAATACTATATCATCTACAAACAACATATACTATAATATTTCTTCTTAGATATGCGTAGTTAACTCATCCATGATTAATGTAAAGAGGTAAGGGCTTAAAGTTGATCCCTGATGTAAACCTATAGTCACGGGGAATCCACCTGTTTCTCCACATGTGGTTCTCACATTTGTTACTGCTCCTTCATACATATCCTTAACAATTTCAATGTAACCTCTAAGGACATTCATTTTCTTTAAAATCCACTAAATTAAATTCCTCGGTACTCTATCATAGGCTTTTTCCAAATCAATAAAGACCATATGTAGATTTTTCCCCTTTGCTCAATATTTTTCCATTAATTGCCTAAGTGGAAAGATAGCTTCCATAGTTGATCTCCCTCGCATAAAACCAAATTGATTTTCAGAGATCTTGGTCTTCCTTCTCAATCATTGTTCCATTATTCTCTCCTATAACTTTATAATATGACTCATAAGCTTAATCTCGGTATAGTTGGTACAATTTTGTATATCTCCTTTATTCTTATATATAGGTACTACAATGCTTCTTCTTCATTCATCCGGCATTTTCTTTGTCACAAGTATCTTATTGAATAGTCTATATAACCAACTCACCTCAACCTCTCCTAAGCATTTCCATACCTCTACCGAAATACCATCTGAGCCTATTGCCTTTCCTATCTTCATTCGCTTTAATGCTTCCTTCACTTCCACCCCTCTAATTCTGCGGAGAAAAGTATGCTGTAGTGATGAAGTATCCTCCTTAACTCTTGTATCGCCTAAATGTTCTTCATTTAGAAGTTTGTTAAAATATTCCTTCCACCTTTCTTTAATATTGTTGTCCTTCACCAAAATATTTTCCTCATTGTCATTGATACATTTGACATGATCTAAGTCCCTACTTTTCTTTTCTCATATTTTTGTGAGTTTAAAAATATCATTTTCTCCTTTTCCTGTTCCCAACCTATTATAAAGGTCATCGTATGCTTTGAACTTTGCACTACTTACTACTTTCTTAGCTTCTTTCATTGCCTTCTTATACAGTTCAAAATTTTTCATACTCTTAGTCTCCTGCTAAACTTTGTAGCAATGTCTTTTCTATCGTATAACTTTGTCACAACCTGAGCCCAGAAATCGGGGGTTAATAAAACCTAACCTGTGACATACGTACTCTCGTGCACGTATACCTCGACTTAGTCTAAGTACACGCACACAAGGGATGTTCACAGGTGCAAATCAAGTGTACGCAGAAGCTGTACGTAGCAAGCAAGGCAAAGAACAAATACATACCCATACGGAGTCAATAAAATAACATTAATTACAAATGTACAATACAAAATGAGGAGATGGTTCCTTAGGGACCAATACAAGAACAAAACAAACAGACAAACAAAACACAAGGAAAGGTCATGAATGGATGCAATGCCACGCTGCTCTCCGTGGGAGTGATCAAGACCACTCCTCTAGCCCTGACTGGGTCTCCCGGGTCTCTCCAGGAATCTGGCCAACCGACGAGGAGTCGGTAGAGGAATCTGAGCTTGCAACACCAAGAACAACCAATTAGCACGATGACTCAGCAAGGTATAAACATCAATACGTTAACACGCATTGTATCTAGCAAAATAAGTAACAGTTAACGATGAACAAATGCATAGAGATCATGTTTGTATACTAGGCGGATCGTGCGCATCAATAAGCATGTTATAAGAATCATGAACAGGTAAACTGGCGAGGTGGCTACTACATTTGCCACATTCGCCCAATCGAGAACAATCAGTACGAGAACACTATCGACCGGGCCAGGATACGAATGGGTCTCTAGTTCTTGGGA
Organism: Sextonia rubra; assembly: GCA_037013555.1. Lineage (NCBI taxonomy): Eukaryota > Viridiplantae > Streptophyta > Magnoliopsida > Laurales > Lauraceae > Sextonia > Sextonia rubra. The sequence goes on along the minus strand of JASUAD010000028.1, from coordinate 4,441,599 downwards.
TCTGGAATCCCAGGACAGTTGCCCTCTGCAAAGGCAGTACAATAACAGTCTACACCAAAGTGAACCTCGTTGGGTATCCTAAGGCTGAAGCTGAGTAGAGCCAGACTAATAAAATCAGTCATGTGATATAATGCACGTCAATTAATATCAGTCAATCAATTAATCAATGTCAATCCATGCAATTCATTACCATACAGGTCAAGTCATAGTCGGATAATACAGTACGTGTGTCATTCTGAGTCAATACCGTTATAAGTAAATAATTAAACAATTGTAGATTGAACAATAAACAAAAACAATTGTAAGTTGAACAAGAAACAAGACAAAAGACAAGAAATGAAGCTGTTTCCGCCCGGTATGTACCATGGACAGAGCTCTCAAGGATTATCCAATCATTACCCCAGCGCAGAATGCGTACCATATGACTAAGAGGGCAAAACCGAAGTCAATATGCAATGCAATTCGAATTATTGCCGGAATCACGACCCTTTTACTAGCCAATCCTATCTAAGTTGTCCATTGTTACTAACCATGCATGATGATGTAGTTTTAAGTTATTCGATACGCCGTTGTTCCCTTAGGAGTGTTACCCTGTAGTAAGAAACGTGTATCGAAGTCCCTTAAACCAACACCCATGGGGAGGTACTTAACAATCGGACAACGCACACGAATAAGTCACAGCCCGCAAGACCATTCATCTGTTCAAAGTAATCCGTTGGACAAGGTATATGGTTGAGTAGTCCATGGGGAAGGCCCTATCAGGTCTCGTCATGAACCTAGAAGGTAACATAAAAGGTCCTATGGTGTTACAAGAACAAGGGAAGAAAAATGAGTAAACATAGGATTCAGTTGAACCCTAATTCTCTCGGAGCAGGAATGCATCAGGGTCGACCGGTCGGTTATGAAGCTCGATCGGTCAAATTTTGGTTCTGGGAGTGTCCGATCGGTTGGACCCTAGTCCCGATCAGTCGGACAATTGGGTTCTGTACAAAACAAAACAATAGTATTACATGCTTTTCTTTCGCGAAAACAACATCTATCACATTTATACAAGACACAAGGGCTATCTAAACACCACATACTCAAGGGAAGGAGTAGAAGAAACACAATCATCAATGTGTATCAACATGTGTTCATCCATACGGTGCTTATACTTGCTTTAAACACGCTCCTTTCTTTAATTTGTCTGTTCTTGGTCCAACGGTCTCGGAGAAGCAATTCTTAACATTATGCATGGCAAGAGTGAGCAAGAGAAAAGGGTGCATGTAGTGCAATCACGGCTTAAACACAAAAAGGAGACTGTGACTTAACTTTTTACCGTAAACGAACAGAGACGACGGTGCAAAATTCTTGTCTACAACAAAAAGACAAAGAAGAAGAAAGCGAAGACGAGAGAGACGTAGCTAGAGAAGATGCCGGCGAACCCAAAGAGAAGACAAGAGGCCGGTGTACAAGAATTCTTCCCTTCCTCTACGTTGATCGCAAAGAAGAAGAAGAGAAGAAAAGAGAAGGAGAAAACAGGAAGAAGAAGAGAAGAAAACTAGAAAGGGAGCTGGGGTGTAAGAGCAATAGAATTGAGAGAGAAAGAGAGAGAGAAACGGTGGCTGTCTTTATATATAAGATAAGGATTGACAAATTTGCGTCAAAGTCCAGCAGTTCAGGTGAATTACAATTCAAGTCAAACAATGGCCTCACAGAAACAAACGACCTCGTTAGCCTTCGAGCCAGTTACGGAAGTTGACGAGCTCGACAAAATACACATGTTGACGCCGAGATGACGCATGAATGATGAACTTGTATAAAATAAAAAATTACGAACAAGGGCTCGAGACTACTTAAGGCTCGTTCAACTCAACTTAATTCCTTGTCTATGAACCGAGACAAATCCCAAGAGACTAAAACCACGAGCTTAATAGGAATTCGCTCTAATTAGTATTGAACTCTCATTAATTAATCGTTAGTTAACCGTTAAACCAAATTAAGCTGAGCCGGAGTGTTACAAACTTCCTGAACCTCCATACTCCACCACCATCTTTCTTTATTAATATGTCTCTTTCCTTTTGATTCTCCAAGTACCTCCTTTGCAACATTCCTAATACAATTAGCTATTTAATTTTACATTACTATAGTTTCTCTTTCAATATCCCATTCTCCCTTCTCAATCATTTTGTCCTTAAATATATTTGCTTTTTCCCCCTTCAAATCTCTCCACCTTGTTTTAGGGTTCATTTTTTTTACTACCACTCTCCTTCTACTTCTAATGCAAATATCTAAAACTCCGAGCCTATGTTACGTAGTCAAACTCTCTCCTGGGATAATCTTGTAATATTTACAAGCTAATCGGTCCTGTTTTCTAACTAGAAAAAGGTCTATCTGACTCCTATTACGTCCACTTTTATAGGTAATTAAATGCTCATCTCTCTTTTTGAAGTAAGTATTTGCTAAACTACAAGATCAAATGCCACTGCAAAGTCCAATATAGTGTTTCTGAATTCATTCTTTTTCCAAATCCTTGCCCTCCATGCACTCTCTCATATCCTTTATTATCTCTTCCTATATGCCCGTTTAAATCCCCTCAAAGGAAAATCATATCATTATTTGGGATTTCTCACATTAAATCATCCATTTCCTCCCAAAATTATCTTTTCACACTTTCCTTTAGTCCTACTTGGGGAGCATATGCGCTAATGATATGAATTATGTCCTCCTCTAGCACTAATTTAATTGCTATAATTCTATCACCAAACCTCTTTACCCCCATAATTTTCTCTTTGAAATCCTTATCTACAACTATACCCACTCCATTTCTTGTATTACTCTTTCCTGCATAGAAAAGCTTATACCCATCCGCGAGCTCCTTAACTTTATTCCCTTTCCACCTTATTTTCTATATACAAGCCACACTAATTCTTCTTCTTTTCATTACCTCAGCCAACACTATGTTTTTGTCTGTCAAAGTTCCTATATTCCAAATAGTAAGTCTAATTTTTCTATTCCCTTTCTTCTTATCATAGACTAACTTCTTTAACTGCACTAGCCTAAAGTCATGCGGTAACCCTTGCACACTTTTCACTACAGCCGGGCGACGCTACAATGCGTCGCTTAAAGTGGAGAAGGCCCTAGTCTTATCGTGAAATATTATTTTCCCAGAATTCATGTTTGGGTTGTAATAAAGTTTTACGCTGGCTGTCAACCTACTTAACGCAACCCTCTTCCTTTACCCGGACTTGGGATCGGCAGCAAAAATTGGCAAGCAAACCAAAATATCAATAAAAATAATGCAACAAGATGTTTAAAACCACTTGAATTAATTCACACAGATATTTGTGGTTACTTTCCCACACCATGTTATAGTAGTAAAAAATACTCTATCTCATTTATTAATGATTTCACTAGTTATGTTCATATATACTTGTTATATGAGGAATCCAAATCTCTAAAAGCCTTTGAAACATATAAGGCTGAAGTGAAAAATTAGTTAGACATAAAAATAAAGGTTGTGAGATCTGATAGAGGTGGAGAGTACTATGGGAGGTATAATGAAACCAGTCAAAATCCTGGCTCATTTGCTAAATTCCTGGAAAGTCATTGTATTCATATTGAATATACATTGCGTAGCCCTTCACATCAGAATGGTGTGGTTAAAAGACAAAATAGAACGCTTACGGAAATGGTACGGAGTATGTTATGTAATTTTACTTTACTTGACTCTATGTGGAGAGAAGCCTAAAAATAGCTGTATATATTCTAAACTATATATCCACTAAGGTTGTTCCTAAAACTCCTTATGAGTTATGGATAGGTAAGAAGCCAAGTTTAGGACATTTCCATGTTCAAGGTTATCTGATGGAAGCTAGAATTTATAACTCACAAGAGAAGAAATTGGACCCTAGGGTTATTAGTGGGTATTTTATTGGATATCCAAAAACGTCCAAAGGCTTTAGAATTTATTATCCTACTCATACCACAAAAGTTGTTGAAATTGAAAATGCCGAATTCATAAAAAGTGATGATATTAGTGGGAGTAATGCACCACAAAACATAGTATCTTAAGAACGTCGGATACCTGTTCATGCACTAATTGAAATGGTTAGAGTTGGTATTCCAAATGATTTCGTTCAAAACAATATGATGGAAATACAACCTACCATATTAGATGCACCACTAGATGAGAATCTCATTCAAAATGATATATTTGAAGATATCAATCATCCAAATCAAAATTTAGCAAAGCCAGAACCTTTAAGAAGATCTCAAAGATCCAAGAGGTCCAGTGTATTAGATGATTATATTGTTTATCTTCAAGAATCTGATTTTGACATAGGTGTTAATGAAGATCCAGTAACATTTTCACAAGCTGTTAAATGTGATGATTCGAATAAATAGATTGATGCCATACAAGAAGAGTTAAAATTCATGTCTTTAAATAAAGTTTGGGGTCTCGTCGAATTGCCTCAAGGGTCTATGGTTATAGGATGTAAATGAATCTTTAAGAACAAATGAGAGCAAAAAGGAAAAACTAGAACGATTTAAGGCCATATTTGTAGCTAAGGGAATTACTTAAAGGGAAAATATTGATTATAAAGAGACATTTTCACCAGTTTCTTCAAAGGAATTTTTTCTAATCATAATGGCATTTGTAGTTCATTTTAATCTAGAGTTATATCAAATGGATGTGAAAAAAATATTCTTATATTAGAATTTAGCTGAAGAGGTATATATGAAACAACCAGAAGGATTTCAAGAAAAAGACAAAGAGAATTTAGTTTGGAAATTGAAGAAAAACTATATATGGGCTTAAACAAGCTTTAAGGCAATGGTACATCAAATTTAATGATACCATTACTTCCTTCAGGTTTAAGGAAAATATTGTTGATCATTGCATATACTTGAAGATCAGTGGAAGCAAATTTATTATTTTAGTCCTATATATAGATGACATTCTGCTTGCTAGTAGTGATCTAAGCCTATTGTGTGAAACAAAATAATGCCTTACAAAGAACTTTGAAATGAAAGATATGGGCGAAGCATCCTTTGTACTTGAAATCGAGATTTTTAGAGAAAGGTCTCAAGGTATAATAGGACTATCACAAAAAGCTTACATCAATAGAGTTCTTAAAATATCCAATATGTATAATTGTTCTGGAGGAAAAGTGCTTACATCAAAAGGTGATCGATTCTCCAAAGATCAATGTCCCAAAAACAACATCAAAAGAAAGCAGATGCAAGACATTCCAGATGCTTCAGTTGTAGGAAGTCTCCTGTATGCTCAGACTTGTACATGTTCAAACATTAGTTATGCAATTAGCATGCTAGAAAGGTATCAGTTTGACCTTGGCATGGCTCATTGAAAGGCAGCAAAGAAAATCATACGATATCTACAAGGGACTAAAGAATATATGTTCATTTGTAAAAGATCTGATCAGTTGGAAGTGATTAGATATTTAGATCTAATCAGTTGGAAGTGATTAGATATTCAGATTCAGATTTTACTGGGTGCATCGACACAAGGAGATCTATATGAGGATACATTTTTCTCTTTGCTAGTGGGGCTATTTCATGAAAAAGCATTAAATAGACTACAACTGCTTTTTCCACATTTCAAGCTGAATTTGTGGCATACTTTAAGGCTACTAATCAAGCTATATGGTTGCGAAATTTTATTTCAGGGCTTTAGACCCTGGACATCATCACTGAGCCGTTGAAAAGTTATTATGATAATACCTTAGCTATTCGTTTCTCTAATAATGACAAAAGTTCGAGCGCTGCAAAGTACTTATAAAATATCTTGGTATAAAAGAGAATGTTCGGAATAATCATGTGTCTATAGAGCAAATAAGTGCAAGGCTCATAATTGCGGATTCTATACAAAAGCATTACCGCCAAAGGCTTATAATGATCATGTTAGAAAAATGGATCTTATTGTGTTACCTTAATGTATGTGGTTGAAAGGATTTATGCTTATTTATTAAACACTTAGTTGATCGATTTTTATTAATGATGATTTTGTTTTCTTGCTTATTTTTGTGTGCACAATTAATGAATTATTGAAAAGTAGGATAAGTTGCATTTGGACCATTAATAGGAATTTTATTCCTCCCTAATGTTTTCTGCGATTTTTGACTTGATTAAATGGAATCACTAATGTTGTGGTATATGAAAGGAATTATATCGCATAATTGATGTTTGACCATCATGAGCCATGAGCTGCATTAATAGCTTTATTTAATTACAGTATATAAGAATTAGCATAAACAAGATTGATTGGGTAGTTTTTCAAATGAGTGGCCACTCGCTGAGATTATGAAATTTAGTTGAATCCAAGTTGAGTCAATTTTTCTTTTTTACAAAATTTTTCTTTTCGAAACTTATATATTATAATAAAGGTGGATTGTTTTTATATAGTCATCATGACCAAGTGGGAAATCATATATGTGTGGTCATTCGGATCAAGTGGGAGATTGTTAGACATATATGGTCCTCATGACTACATGTCTAATACTGTTGGGGCCCATAGTTTGAGTTCACTAATTTAAGATGCTTTCCCCTTTTGGCTTTTGGTTTTACTAAATGTATTTTGGATTCAAAGCTTAATAAATTAGGAATCTTGTTTGAAAATCTTCGAGGGAATTAAGGAAACTTACCTTTAATTGATTTCTTTGATGTGAAAAAATATCTCTGAGGCTTATTTATAAAAGTGATTTTCCAATCCGCTCTCTTAACCTATGAGATTTACAAAGTACTCATTAACTCTCACACATTTTAGAGTGGGTGATAGGAGAAAACCCGATTAGAGAAAACGCAATCTACTAGTCATGAAGATCATGGCACAAGGTACGCTTTTATTCTTTGAGATTATTTATTATTTAATGCATAAGTCCAGATCCTTAGGTTTAATATTTTGTTGCAAACCATGTTAGATTTTACTTGAAAGTCTTGGCCTTTCCCTAAGCAAATTTATTTGTGGCCAAAGGTTTTTTACTTTGCCTACAAAATACCGCATTACCAAAAGATATTGTCAAAAGTCTTGGCTTTCCCTACACAAATATATGCGTGGCCAAAGGTTTTTCACTTTGCAAAGAGAATCACGGCCACTTTCATACATGCAAATATCTTGCATTGCTAAAAGCAGAAAAGAATTGTAACTTTTGCCTATATAAGTTCATTTTCATGAGCAAAAAATAACATTTAATGTTACAAAATGGGCCTGTGTGGGCAAAGTCATAGCTAATAATGTATTTTGTTGTGGTGGCTGCAAGTGCCACGAAAGAACTAAGAGCCTTCTTTGCTAAAGAGGCTGAAACGAGGTCGGCTCTTTTTGCACTAAAGGCAATGAAAGGATGTGGGCTTTCAAGAATTATTTTGTGCATGGATGCTTTGGAAGTGGTAAAACTTTTTAGAGAAGTTTCTGATTGGAGGATCCAAGCCATCATAAGAGACATCTACTTACTTTTTTTACTCTATAAAAGTTTTTTGCATCCCTAGAAATCTAAATTTGGCGGCCCACTATTTTGCCAAATGGGGTCAAGCAAGTCTCAACTATGTGTGGACTAGGGACCATATCACATGGGTTGGTTGTGGACGGTTTTTGAGGGGGTGGGACTAGTACTTTTCTGTTGTTTTGGGTTCTTCACTTGTGTTTTTGTATTTGATTATGAAATCTTCTTTTACCCAAAAAAAAAAAAGGTGGGGCCAAATGGTGGGGGTGATGGGTAATGAAGTCTCTAATTTTTAAGCCTTTCGAAGTATGTAGAGTCATAACCGATTTTATTTCCTAGTAGCTCGAGTTGTGTGGAATCCAAGGCAAGGTGGAGATTGGAGTACAAGACATAACACCAACAAATTTCCTACATATCTCACTCTATGAATCAATTGTCCTATCTCTAAGTGAGTGGAGCCATGTTATAGGTATGAAATTTCGAAAGTATCACTCCTGGTTTTATCCCAAAACTTCCTGCATTGTTTGGAAGTGACATGCACAAGGGAGTGCTCACCCATATTAGTTGTAAATAGTTCCACAATGTCCTAATGGGGTAGGGTTAATAGGATTGATAGGATTGACCCCATTATCGCTATTTTTCGTCATCCTAGCTGTGTATATGAGCCCCAAGATTCTGGTTTCTCTTGAAACACGTTAATCAGATTTTTAACGACTGATGATTCCGAATCATCTTTGCTCATTTAATTTGCAATTTGAACCATTGGATCTTGAAGTGTTAATCTAAGTCATCCAATGTTGTATTTGGACCATTTCTTTCTACATGAAAACCCTTAGAAACAATTGAGCCCTCAACATAATCAAGTCTAAGCTAATTAGGCTTTTAGCCCAAACTAGGCCCTAAGTGGGTAAGGATTCAACAACTATAGGTAACACAATATAAATATTTTTTTATTCCATAGTGTCTGGAATTAGGTTTGATCTATATTCTGTTGTCCACCTCCTGGTAGAGGCTTTAAAAGGGTCTCTTTGAGGTCTGGTCTAGGTCAGGCCCCGATATGTATCTGAATGTGAAGATGTGGAGCCAGATGGAGTTGAACCCGCTTGCTTGGACCCAAATTCAAATGCAATAAATTTAATTGTACACCTAGATATGGATAACCTGAATAAAAGTTGTATTTTATATTTTACGATTAGTACAAATGTAAGTAGTGTGGGCCCTGGGCATGTTTTTATCAAGTCAAGTGGCCGACATTGGAATATTGAGAATGCCGGATATGACCAATCTAAGGCGCTTGCGCATTCACAATGTCAATAACTAGGGATAGCATATGCTTTATTGTAAGGCCATTAGATTGAGGTGCGAATTCATAACACCAATTAGCTAATGGAAGGGATTACAGCCCTTCGACTAGCAAGTTTCCACACTTGGTCTTGGTACGACATTCACGAGGCCGGAGTTGTCCTGGCCTGACCCCGTCTCCAATTGATGAGTTCCAGCCCAGGTCTATTTCGAACATGGGGCCTAGAATACGTCCCAGTCCACTTGTTGGTGAAATGGCCAGGCAAGGGCCTACCTATCTTAAGCTTATTAGAGGACACTGATCCTTAGATGTGCTAACAGGCAGGGCTGGGACGGGTCGAAGCATATCCAAGTCCAGCCGGTCTTTAGACTCACCAGCCTAAGCCCTGCCAAGGCCTCATCCAGGCCTTAACGACTTAGCCCGCCTAGCCCACATATAATATGTGAGGCCCAAGCTCGCCCTCTCTCTTTTCTAAGAAGACGATTCACTCTAACACTACCCATTTCATTGTAGCATACATCCCTAACTTTTCTCAAATTGTTATGTATGTGCAGGACACCCGAAACTCGTTAATTGCAGTTCCATGCCCTGAGTCTCCTTTGATGAGTATAGTTGGGTTATTGGCACCCGCACCGTACGATACCATGGGAAAGAGAAAGAAAGGAGAACAAAAGAGGCCCTTCTTATTATTTATTTATTACATCTCCTATTATTATCATGACGGGCACCATACTAGATGGTATAGTAGTTGTTGCCATTGTTTACATATCACAAACGACCACAAGCAGCAGCAGTAGTGGGGGAGCAACGACAACAGTAGAATAGAGTAGAGTAATAGCGGCAGGGCCTCATTATTGTAGGTAGCCTTCACTCATGGAAGGGAAGGTATGCTTCAGCTCCAAGGTGTTTGAACTCCTCCACAAGTGTTGGGAGCAACTCCTCGTCCACCAGAGAGTAAATGAAGGTGTCAACAGGTTTCTTACCCCTTGGAGTGAGATGGCCGATATAAGGGACAAGGTTGGTGATGTATTGTTTGGCGTATTGTTCGGCGGCATAAATTGTAGGCCCGTTAGTTGGCCACCCACTCACCGCGATTATGCCCACCTTGTCCTTGTCCGATTCTTTTATCGGCTGCAGAGCACAATAAACGCTGTCGATCATGGCATCAAACGCCTCAGTGTACTTGTATGGCCCGTCTGTCATGTAAATGTCACCCTCATAGCCGAGAAGGCAATTTTTGATGGGTACTCTGTTTGCGATCATGAAATAGGGCATGATTTGGACGAAGAGGGTGATTGGAGAGCCCACGACGTCACAAAGGATTTGGAGTACCTCCTGGGACCATTTAGTCAAGTTGCATGCGGAAGGCTTGGTGTACGCTGTGTAAGATTTTCCAAGAAGGATTGTTGGGTCGACAATGATGGACAACTTAATAGTGTTTTGGAGTAACTTGAGTAACTTTCTCAAGTGACTCATGGCCTCCCTAAATATTTTTGCGAGAGAGAAATTAGCAGACCCAACCACATCACCGCAGCAAACGTGACTGCTGACGCTTACATCGCCGATGCAAACGTGACTGATGACGCTTACATAGTCGGTAACGTAAGTGCCAACCCAGTCTTTGGCATTGTCGTAGTCGGCAAGTATCTGGAGATCTTTGTAATCGATGCACAGGACAATTTTCATTTCGGACTTAAGAACCGGGTCTTTGATGATCAGTTTAAGAATGGCGATAATATCTTCATTGGGCGGAGAAAAAGATGCAGGAGAAAGCCACATCTTTGAGATGCCGTGGACCCTGTATTTTTCCAGAATCTGTTCAGCCGGCAGTCGTACGTTTCTTTTCATTGTCCCGTAACAGAGACCATATGCAGCTTCTGTTGCAGTTGAGTTGCATTGTATTGCATTAGGCTTGAAACAGTACCAACCAGGCGGGGAAGAAAGAAAGAAAGAAAGAAACTGTAAAGAAACTACAAAGAAACTAGAGATGACAGACAGAGATGATTATCAGTAATAGGAACATATGCGCACATTCATTACATATGATTTATTTTTTACAAAATATTTCAGAAAGTGATTTTTCTTTTTTAAAACCTTATTTGGGTTTTAATGGTTTTCTATTTTTTTACAATTAATTGTAATATAACATAAAAGGTAGTGAGAATAAATTAAATCCCAATACAAACTCTAGACAAACGTGTTTTTCTTTGCTGGTCTTTTTGGGCTTTTTTTAAGAACTGTGTGTTGAGTCTTTCTTTTTTAGGGTCTAGCTGTTAATCTTGTATGTAAATTGGTCGTGGGAATTTTTCAAAGACTATTCTTTCATTCACTATACATTTGCCTTTTGGGGGGAAAAAAGAATTAAATCCATTAAAAGTTGGTATCTGTGATGTAACATTCCGTAATCTAAATATGAGAATTAGCCTAATTAAATTATATTTATCCAATTAAACTTTGGTAGAGTCTAGACAAGTCTGATTAACATTAGGATCGTATGTAAGAAGTTTCGTCGGGTTTTGAGCTCTGTTGAGCTTAGTAAGGAATAGTTTGCAATTTAAAGAAGTTTAGAAGTCTTTTTCATCATTTACCATATTAGAAAGTTTTGGATCCTTCGGGTAGCTCTCCTAATCCTAAGACTCTCATCCTTTTACCCCAGCTAGATTTGAAACAAGCGTGGCCATCAAATACCCAAGCCACCATAACTAATCCCTTTCTTGTAATTTCCAAAAAAACCCATCCTCAAGTATAAACCAACGAGCCATACCCTTTTTTTTTTCTTTCTTTCTTCTCATTTCTCTCTTCCTGCTCGCATTGTATTCTTTCCCTCACTCCACCGCTCAGCTGCCATCGGATTTCAAGCCTTTAAGCCACCATAGGACCACCATCTTCTTCCCCTCACCTCAAAGGCACCGTTTTCAAGCTTCCCTTCTCCAAATCGAGCCCTATGTAAGCTCCAAACCCTCCAACTTCTTGGTCTTTGTGGTTTTCAAGCTTAGGAAGTGTCTAGAGTGTTCCTTAGACCCTTCCCTTTGTGTTTGTAGGGTTTTTTTGGCTTCGTACTTTATTTGAGCTTAATTTTGGTGGATGTCATTTGAGCTAGGGCATAACCCCAATTCTTTCAATTTCATCAAAGGCAAGTAGATTCACGTATGTGTATTGAAGATATGCTTTTCCTATTGATGATTCTAGCATTTCTTGTTGTGGTTTATGGTTTGCCCAATTTTAATGAAAATGGAACTTAAATGGGAGAATTAGGTTGGATTTTGATGTTGATGAATGTAGTGGTTGGAGGTGGATTCATATGATCAGTGGAGAGGGTTGGGCATATTTTTATGTTGGTTTGGATAGGTGTGAATGTAGGGAACTGGTTTCCCAATTGAGCAGAAACAGGGGATTCCCTGTTTCATTGAACACAGGTTTGATCAATTGGGTCTTTGCCCGATCGATCAGAATTCAATTCTATCTAGGCAAAAATTAGGATCCAATCGATCGAGCCTTGGTCCGATCAATCAGATCTAGGTTTTGTCTAAGAGGTTGGTTTCAGGCCTGTGGCCACTGGTGGGGAATGTTTTGTGTTCTTTCCAACCAATGCATAATTTCCCAACATATGTGTTTTAACTCTATTTCACTTGTGGGACCCTGTTTGACCAGCTTGTGATGGGTGAAATGGGTTTTGTGTTTTGGATGAGAGAGATATTTTCAATAATTATTATTATTTTGGGTTGATGTGGGATGTGAGTGATATTTTCATTAATCAAGTTCTTTTCTATTTTTTGTCTCTTTTACATTTTTTGGGAGACGGTTTTTATATTTTGTCATAGAGAGAGAGAGAGAGAGAGAGAGAGAGAGAGAGAGAGAGAGAGAGAGACTTTCTATAACTGGGTTCTTTTTCTTGGATGATGTTAGAAATAAGTGTTATGTTTTATATGTGTTCATTTTGATTCTGGAAGATGAAAATGTATGAATTCTTTTTTTTACCCTTGATGCTGATGTTTACTTTTATTTGATTCTTTAACTGGGAAGTGTTTCCTTTGTTTTGATCAATGCAGACAAAACCTCATTCTTTTCTTCATGAGTTTTCTTTATCTCTTTGCTTTGCTTTTATGAGAATGAGATTTGTTTCATGAGAAATTTTAAATTGAAAGTTTTTTTCCCTTTTCTGATTTATTTTTATTGCCTTTTATTCTACTGAAATTATCTTTCAAATAAAATCTGGTTTCTAGTTTAACTTGAATGTGTATGGATGTGAAGAGGTTGTTAATTGTATGATGGATTTACGGTTTGGTATATCCATGTGATTATCTTATTAAACTACACGATGAGATTCGTCTATGCCCACTTTCCCATCAACTCCAGCATTACCAACTCCAACAAGAGCATCGAGATCCACAACTTCCTCGGAGGGAAGAAGGTAGTTTTAATCATACTAAACTTTAGGTTGTTCATTCTGATGAAATTGTGTTCAGATGATACCAGCTTTTTATGTTTTTTTTTATGGTTTTGACAATCTAATTAATATAAATCTTGCCCATTCTTTTTCCATTTTTATGTATTTTGGACTCTACATCCTATGGTGGTTCATGGTTCAGCTATTAATATTCCTATATTTCTATGCCAAAAATAAAACTCTAGTCTTTCTTTTATAAAAAAATCTTCATTGCTAGATTGTCCATAATGTTAGATCCACTCATCTTAAGTGATGGGATTTATTTACCTGTAATATTTCATATTTTGGATTTGTATTTACTGTATTGTTTATGTGTTTGGATGGGATATATATAGGTTTAAACAGGTTACCGAAACATTTTTTTTTTCCAAATTGGAAAAAAAATTGAAATTACTTTAGCCAACACAAGCTATTGGAAAATGTTGGCAAAAGTTACTTTACCTATTTCTTTTTCTACTTTTGCCAACACCATAATGCTTTTGTAAATATCGTCTTTTGCCAACGTTTTGTTTTGCATTGGAAAAGTTTATTTACAACCCATTTTTCTGCATTTTCCAACACCTAGTTGCATTGGTAAAGATCAACTTTTGCCAACGTTTTTAGTTTGCATTGGCAAAAGTTGCTTGTGTAGGTAAAGATCAACTTTTGCAGACATTTTTTGTTTGCGTTGGCAAAGGGTATTCCCCTACATGCTTTTACCAACTCCTTGCCAACGCATTTTTTTGCATTGGTAAAGAGTTTTGCCAATGTTTTTTCACTTTTGCCAACATGTTTTTGTGCATTGGCAAAAGTGGATTTTGGTGTACTGGCCAGCCCTTCACATTTACTTAGGTATGGTCTGTCGACCAACCACTAAGCTATATCTTGTAAGTCTCGACATAGGAAGAGGCAGGTATTGTGTGAGACTGTTATATAGGATTGGGTCATCGAACAACTGCAGTCGGTTAACACGGATGTACACTATGATGCATCGGATAGTATGCTAGGCAGTCTTACTAATCGTATTTGGACAAAGCTTTTGGCTCTATAAATCAAACAAGATGCTAGGCATTCAAAGGCGGATTTGATTCACTGTATTAGATAGCATGCTAGGCATCCAAAGGTGATAAAAATTCCAAATGGGCATCAATGCGATTCGATGCTCTACTAATGTGGGTGTTGTTCATTTGTATAGAATTGGATTAGGATTTTCATTCTTCTCCTATTGTCCTTGTTGTTTTCCCTCACATGATCATGTTATCTTTATTTGCTTTGATATTGTATATGTTTAATAGATTATGCGTATCTACTTGTCAACTAGGGTTGTAGTCTGATGTTGTTGTTCTTGGTGCATAGGTACCAAGCTCTGCTTTCCTGTGGAGGAGAGATAGGGTGAAGCGCTTGAGCTATTTGATGAGGCTGAATGAGGTGTTGATGATGGCTTTGGTGCCGTCTAAACCCGCACGAGAGTGACTCATACATCCCTTTTGGTTTACATTTTGGATAACATTATTTTGATGCCCGAGTTTTTGGTGAGCTTGTAATTAACTACTTATATGTTTTGTTTTGTAACTTCAAATGTTAAATCTAATATCTTTTGATGTGGATACTCTAAATTTTGTATGATACCAATTGCTAGAAATGTTTTCGCAGGTATTGGTGTATGTGAACTATTATGGACTCACAACGGACCTAAGTTCCTGTGTGAGACTTGATTAGAAGCCACGTGTTGTTTTAAATGTGAAAAATTTTAATTGGCTTCTAATCTCACATTAACCTCAGTTTCATTTTAGAGTACATGACATGTAATAGCCAAAACCCTCATGAATAAAGTGACATAGACTTGGTTTAAGCGGAGCTTTAAAGCTTTCTTTAAACTTAATGAATTGCGTTTGTATTTTTGTTGCCACCTTTCTCTTTAATTTGAAAAACAACAAACAATAATCATCATCAATAAAATCAAAAATAAAGAAACCCATTAAATCCTTTTTAGACAACTTCTTAAGTCGGTCTAGTTTAAAAGGAAGATCGAAACCCATTCCTCAGACTACACAAAAAATTTAGTGAGATGGTTTGGGTAGCATGCTTTCTTTCAACTACTTTGTTTTGTTCCAAGACAATGTCGCAAGAAGGTAGATTTTTTGGTGCATCTATACGTGAATGCATGGTTGACTCAAACCTAAAGCTTTATATTTACAGATGCATTAATCTGACTATCCAAGAGTCTAACTACATATGACTCTAAAGCATTGCATTGCATTGGGTATGAAACAGTAACAAGGATTAGGAGAAGAAAGAAAGAAATAAACCACATACATACAATATGATGATTATTAGTACAAATAACTACAAACAAAAACATTTCTTACATGAGATGAAACATCATCATTATCATATCTTAAAGCCTTGTTTCAACTATGTTGGACCCCACTACATGATTTCTATTTCTCCCTTTTGTCCTTACATATTATGCAACTTTTAAAAAAAGTTTAGAATGAATTTTATTCTGTTTTTCTTTCTTTCTTTTTTTTATTTTTGTAAATCTATTTTATTTAATTTTTAAATTTCTTTATGTATTTCATGTTTAAATAGAATTATAAAAATATATAATATAACATAAAGTTGGTGGGAACAAATAAAGTTCCAATTGTCCACCGATTCCGACTACTGAAAAACCTAGTTTACGATCTATTTTAAGTTCCAATTCATAAATGGGTCCGGGTTTGGAAACCAATTTGGGTTTCGATTAGTACACAGGTCCAGTTCTATATCTATGTAAGTTTTGACCTGTTGATGCAAGACTTGTCACAAGAGCCTTTAATTTTACAATTTTAACTCAAAATCAACTTTGATTTGACGTTTTTATAGTTCATCTTAAAGATAGAACACTTGATGCATTGCTATAAGATAAACGATATCCTTATTTTAAGAAAACAAATAAAAAGAAAAAGAAGGTCAAAGAAAGTCAGAACCAATTTTAGAAATAGATTACAATTCTCTTGTCAGATTCAATTCCGAAACTGCTTCCAAGTCCTCTTATTGTAATCAGGCCTGGAACTAAAAAAGCTGGTTCCAAGTAAAAACCAGTTTCGGAACTGTAGTCATCATTTAGAATTGGGTCCAGGTCCAGGTCCAATGTGGCTCCAGTCCAAAGCCAACCTGTTTGCAACATTATCTGACATGCCTTGGCCAATTGCTGCTCTTAATACATCTCTTTGAATTCTGCCAATATTTCATGCCTCCAAGATTTCCAGATCGTTATCATAATTTTATTTATTTATTTTAGCAGCAGCCCCTTTTCTTTTCTGTAGTTTTTACTTTTCAACAAATCCAAACCCATTCGTTCGGAACACTACACAAACATTTATCTTTCTTGTTTCATGTACTTTGTTTTCTTCCAAGAGTCATAGCGTAGAGGAGAATTCTGGGTTATCTCAACGTCATTTAATTGTTTTGTTTGACACAAAGCTCTACATTTGCTGATTGATTAGACGGACCGCACCCAGGAGTTTTAATACACCTTACAAAGAGAAAAGGCACAAGAGATCATTACCTGGTGGACCTCCAGCAGTAGCACTTGCGCCGGTTGCCATTTCGAGTGCTCTTCGACTACTAATTGCACAGGTAGTGAAGTCGTGGCTGATGAATGAAACACTGTGATCTTCTCGCCTTAAATAGAGAAAGAGGAAGGCTAGTAGTTGGATATCATTTTCAGCAACCGACTCGGGACATTTTTAAATTATCTCGAGTTCGCTAATTGGTTTAGTCGGAACTAGTCCTGCTTACAGAACAAAAAATTAAAATTAAAATTATATCGCAGCCTCTTGTCGTTAATATCTCAAACGAGATACATACAGATCAGATTACATTAATGAAACAACATGTTACACATTGGAGGCTATTGTGTGAAGGATATCTTCTAACGGTTTCTTACCATAAATACTCCTTCTAAGGTCACCATTTCACCTGTAAAGTAGGCATCCGTTTCCCAGAGATAATAAGTATCCCAAGGTCATGTCATAATCGAAAAATACATGTCATAAGTCATAATGGAAAAATGCAAGGTGTGAATTAAGAAGAGACCAAAGGGACAAATAAGGAGATCCGGACTCCCGAATAAGTTAAATAGCTGGAAAAGTGACTGAGGTACTGAGATGAAAGAGACATGGTCGGGGAATTTTTTACTTTAAATCCTTGTTAGTGAAAAATTTTTTTACACCCTTTTTAAATCAAGTATAAAAAATTAGAAAAAAAAAATTCAGGCTCGATTACATATGTTATATAGGGGAATGGGAGGGTGACTCAAATCAGATTACCATGTCTAGGACCAAAGATGTAGGTACCCACTATATATCGATAGCCACAACGTGCAAGCTGTCAGCGTAAATCACATGGAAATGAATTCACCCCAGCATTCTCATTGGAGATATTTACTAAACAAGTTAAACTTCCACAACGTTATTGCTAGTTTGCATCTCCGTCATGCTTTCAAACATGATTTAAGGTGCTGAATCTTTATCATGTATAGGCTAATGTATTAGTTTCTGACTGAAAAATTAACTGTTTAAAATTTTATTTGAGAGCCTCTCAGTTTGGAAATCTTTGCCTCAAGTATCGGTCTGGGAGTCGTAATTATCTCAAATGAAATTACAGTGAAGCATGTAGCACATGGGAGGCAATGCATTAAAAGTAGAGCGTTGAGGACAACAACTATACGAAGGATATCTTGTTAACAACAACTATACTAAGGATATCTTGTTACAGTTTCTTACATAAATTCTCCTTAGATGGTGACCTTTTTGGAAACTAGGTATCCTGCCATAATTGGAAAATCCATGTCCTAATTGAAAAAGGCATATTACTCACGGAATTGTCTTCGGACATAATAATCTCCCTTAAACTTTCAAAGTTTAAGTATTTCTCATAGCAATTTGTGTGATATCTTAAAGCCATGTGATATCGCCCGTGCGACTTCCTAAGGCCTTGATGTATCGCAGATATCACCTTGTGTGATATCCTAGGGTGTGAGATATCTTACTATTATTGTATGAATAGTGTTGCCAAAAATATTAAAATTTTGACTGTTTTGGAGCAAATATTAAGTTTAAAGCCAATTGTATGTTCAATATCCCATTGAAAAATCCAAAGAACATGAGTGCCTTACCATAGTGGGTCACTGAGATAAGACATCCTGTCTTCATGCACATGTGAGTTCTTTCTCTTCCCATGTATGAGTTTTGTGTTCTTATTATTGGAAATTTATACTAAAAGCATACTTTTATGTATTTGTCTTTGACTAATTTACTTATTAGTAAAATTTGTTTTTTCATCTTGATGAGAATCTGTATGGGCAAATGATTACATTATTATTTATTATGTATAAGAGTGTCTTTTATTCTATAAAGTAGACAAGTTGATATGTAGAGTTTAGCTTACGCACGAAAGACTTGTTTGTCAGTTCTTATAAAATATAAGTTATTATTGTTCACAATCTAGATGGAGCTGAATACACCATCGGTACGATTGTAGCATGATGTTTTAGTATGCTTGTCTGGGCTGTAGGAAACGGTATAGTTTCGACTTTTTATGCTAGTACGCTTTGTGTGTATTGAATAGGACCGCTTTTAGGTTGTTGTCTTTATACTGGCTATATAAGATGATCAACATCCAAATGATTATTATGAGTACTTGTACTCTTAATCCCGATATAATTAATAGACACGTACATTTAGTATTTGGTATTTTGATTTACAAAGGAGTAAGATCTTTTATGGGTCAATAATCTCAATAAATTAGATACATATATGGTGCATATTAGTTTATTAACGGAATCCACGTCCCGTAATAGGGATTAATGATATTTCCTTCATGAAGTTTATAAGTTTTAATTATGTAAAACCCTGCAGGTGGACTTTGTGTCCGACATATTAAATAAATTAAGTGTAAGGTCTCAAAGAAAAATAAAGATATCGATTAAATATAGGTGTCAATAATTATTTAATCGATGGATATCTGAAATCTTAACGTGGGGAGATTAATAAGCATTTAATAACAAGAAGCGCGAAATATTTTTTTGAGAATAAGGACAAGAGTGCAATTACAATTCTCCAGTGAACTGAATTGTAATTTATGGATCTAGGATTCTAATTTGGGTCGAATTAGGGTTTCCTATTTCCATAAGAAGCCTATCCCTTATTTCTTTCTTAAGGTCTATATTGTAACCTATAAATATGTGCTATTACTCTATAGGAAAAACAGACAAGAGAAATCTCATCTTTGAGATCAAGGAGAATTCGCAGAAGAGGCCCACATCCTAGTGTGAGTTCGAGCATAAAAGAATATAGTAGAAGGTCTTGAGATTTTCGGGCTGCTGTAAGACTGAAATCAAATCAGAGAGATCTCGCAGGTATGGTTCTTGAATTAGCATTGTTTAAACTTATTTTCGCAGTGATTAGTACACAATATCTAGAGATCCTGGCGGCTACCTCCTAACAGTGGTATTAGAGCCAACCTTGATACTGCATATGGATTGAAGAGAATATAGTAAGATTATAGGTTGCTGTAAAAAAATATAGATTGCGTTTGCTGTAACTAACCATTGTTTTGCAGCGAATTATCTAACCTTTGTTTTGCAGCAATTGATTTGGTTATCATGTTCACCATGTGTGTATGTTATGTGAATTGATCCCATGAATCAAATTTGTGATTACTGTTTTACATATTTTACAATGTTTTCATGGTGATATAATTATATTGATATAGCATGTGAACTCCGTTCATCAGGAGGCTTAGGATTCAATTTAATTTTTCATAGAGATGTAATTATGTTGATATAGCATGTGAACTCCGTTCGTCAAGAAGCTTAGGTTTAATGTAATTTTTTTTTAAAGGAGGGACATGGGTTTTAAAGGCAGATATTCGAAGGCAGGTTTTTAAAACTCGATCCCTACTGGGGGATACCCCCAGACCCCCTCTACGAAGCGCATATTTTGAAGAATTAACAATCAAGAAGATAAAGGATTCTACTTGACCATAATAGTTAGGACCCTTATGTTGGTTGTATTTCTTTTTTGTGCTTGGATGTCTATGATTATCATAACTTGTTTCATATGATAGTAGATATGTTTAATACTATTTAGAATGGAGAAATAGGTAACATTTATGTGATTTGCAAATAAAATTGAACTCTAGTTTTCTTTTATTAATCACACCAATGCTGTGATGCGTAAAGATAGGGTAACCTAAATATCTTGATAACGTATTAGTTCAAAATTCTAAACTGGCCTCATTAAACTATCATACAAGAACCCTTATTTTTAAATAACTAAGTGGGATAGGGAACCTCTTAATTCCCATGGTCTCCATCATTATTTTGTGGGAGATGTAATTAATTTATGTGTTGACCTTGGAGTCTTCTTTCTCATCGAATAAGTTAATTATGGAATCTCCAGTACAAACTCTTATATGAAAGATTTAGGGTAATTATTAGTATAGGTCACCTCTCCATCTAACGAGACTGAATACAGAATAATGGACCTTGAATTAAATGATGGTATGCACTTAGCTATAAATAACAATATGCTCTCCATTTGAGTCACTGCTATTATTTATAGGACCAAAGTCATGGTAGCTATTTGGTTTTACTTGGCACGGTTTGTTGCCTTGATAGTAAAACTAATTGGTTGTGTCCTATCTAAATAAAATAAGCATAGTAGAAGTCCTCACATCGAGGCATACTATGAATAATGTTTTACATTACTGTTGGATTCTTTTATTAATTAGTAAAGGGAGCCTTTTCCTTTCATTTGAATCCAAAGTTTATTTGCCCATCATAATTTGTTGAATATGTAATTTTCAGGATTTAAGATGGAAATTTTTAATCCACTCATTGTAATTCTCAAAAAACACAAACTCACTGGACGTAATTATATTGACTGGAAAAGAAACTTGGATATTGTGTTAACTGCTGAAGAGTACAAATATGTACTTAATGAGGTGTGCCCAGAGAAACCTTCGGATAGTTGTACCAATGAAATGGCTGTCCAGGCATACAAAAAATGGATCAAGGTGATGAGATAACACGGTGTCACATATTGGTTGGCATCTATGTCAAATGTTTTGCAACATCAGCATCAGTCTTCTCCTATTGCTTATGACATCATGTACAATTTCAAGGAAATGTTTGGTGATTAGGATTGAGCAGCAAGGTAGGTTGCTATGAAATAACTATTTAACATTAAGATGGCTAAAGGTACCTCTGTAAGGGACCATGTTCTGAAAATAATGGGAACCTCAATGAACTAGAGGTCCTTGGAGCTGAAATTAATGGAGAAACCCAGGTTGATATCATTCTCCAGTCCCTAACTAATTCCTTTAAGAATTTTCACCTAAATTACAACATGAACAAGCTCAATTATTCTCTGGCGGAATTACTCAAAGAACTTCAGGCTGCTGAGGGCCTTCTGAAAAAGTTAGCTAGCGTTCACATTGCTGAAAAAGGTTTTGTTTCTAAGCTAAAAGGCAATAAAAAAAAAGAAAAAAGGTCAAAATCGTAATGTAGTTCCTCAAGGCAGCAACGGACCTCAGGGAGGAGTGAAAAATCCTAAGGGCAAGTGTTTTCATTGCAAGCAAGCAGGGCACTGAAAAAAGCAATATCCAGCTTATCTCAACAAAGTGAATAATAAAGGTAAATTTCATTCACTAGTTGTTGATTCATGTTTGGCGATTATAACTACCAGTATCTGGTGTGTAAATACGAGAGCCACTAATCATATTTGCAATTCTTTACAAAGGTTCCAGGAAACTAGGCAACTAAGTGATGGAGAAATTTATTTGCTTATGGGTGATGCTATGTGTAATACTTTGACCCAACTTAATCCCGTTTAACGACTAATTAATGATGAATTAGTTGTTAATTGTGTTTTGCATTATTTTTGTTTTGTTCTGGGTTATGGATAGGTAGTTGGGTTGAGCTTGACCTAGTTTAGGTAGCCCAAGCCCTTTTTCGTAATTTTAGATTTTATAAGACATTGTCATTCACGTATCATCTTGGTGTTAGCACGTGTCTTTTGTTGGGCTCGTAAATTTCTATAATTGCACCGTTCGCAAAAGATGTCATTTGTTTCTATTGGACCTGCATTTGACTTGAACTGTAATTCGTATAACCTATTGGACTCGTTCGTAAATTTGCTTATCCTTATCTTATATATATCACCGACTCCCTTTCCCTCTCTCATCTTCTTCTCACATTACTTTTCTCTTGTATCTTTTTCCTTCTTTCTTCTCAATCAAGCCAAGGAAAAGGAATTGAGCACTTCCCTCTTGGTTCATCCCTTGTTTACATAGAGGTGAGTCATGGGTTCTGGATGTTCTTCTTCCTCTCTTCCTTCTTCACGTCAGTTACTGTGTGCATGCACTCACGTCTTTTTCTTTTTTCTTTTCTACATGCATGGGGGATTAGAACTATGTTTGGACGTTGGATTTGAGATTAAGGACAATGATTCTCGTATTAAAGATCAATTGAGGCAAGTATAAGCATGATTTGTATAAACTCATGTTGGTATGTATTTGATTTTGATTAAACTCGTAAGTTTGCATGTGAAAAGGTGTGTTATAGCCCAATTTGTGTTAATTCCCATCTATTTGATGTGGTTTGCCATTTCTGTACACTTCCAGCTGATTCTGTAACAGATTCAGGAGAACGACTTTGCCCAGTCACGGCTAAGCTGTAAACTACCTACGGCTCAGAGTCCAGAGAGCTGTGAACCTAGTTTTCTTCCACGGTTAGGTGACGGCTAAGCCATGTAACATACTACGGCTAAGCCGTAGCTCAGCTGTGACCCAGCTGTAGATCATTACAGGGTGCAGTTTTTTGGATTATCTGAGAGTCAACATTTTGGAGGACCTTCTACGGCCCATCCACGATGAAGCTGTGTGTAGTGTTACGGCTAAGCCGTGACCAGCCGAGGCTGAGCCGTAGAACAAATACAGTGTCGCCGCAAAAGGATACACAGTTTGACCGTGGTTCACCGTAAATGCGGAGGAACAGTCAGGGGGACCACGGCTGAGCCATAGTGCATGTTACGGCTAAACCGTAAGATGCCTATGGCTACGCCATAAGGTCACCCATGGCTGAGCCGTAAGACCTTTGAACATTAAGAAAGATAGGTTGTGAAGAGACCTTGTAGGACCTTTAACTCAGAATGTAGGCAACCCTGACTTGCCTAATGGATTATGATAAGAATTGCATGAATGATCTCGAGGCTGCGACTCATTCATGTATGTTATTCAGTTGTTAAGCACCTCCTTATGGGTGTTAGTTTAAGGGACTTCGATGTACACTTATGATGCAATGCAACACTAGACAACGGTGCATCGGATAACTTAAAACTACATCATCATACACGGTTAGAAACACTAGATAACTAGATTAGGGTTGGTTAGTAAAAGATCTTGATTTGAGTGAATGTGGATTTGTATGGCATCTTGCATGACGCGCATTGACCTCCACTCTTCAGTATGGTTGATAGTTCTCGTTTTGAAAGTTCGACTTGTTGATTTGTTCGCTACATTTCCAGAACTTTGAGTATTGTACACATGTATAGATGCTTGGACTGTATGCACGTATGATATATGCTTGGACTGTATGCACGTATCATATATGCTTGACACGATATGCATGATCTACTCAAAGTCTCGTATAGGATTGACTCTGTATGGTCAGGCACTACTCAGCCTCAGCCTTAGGATACCTGACAGGGTTGAATTTGGCATAGTTTATATGGTCTCGTTGCAATGAGTTTATGTCTTTGGGCTTCCGGACCCTAGGAACCCGAGACCTATTCGTACCCTGGCCCGGTCGATGGTGTTCTCAGCACGGATATACGATCCCTCTTAGGGAGCATATGGTGAATGTAGTAGCCACCTAGTATGTATATGTTATGTAAACATTGATTCTGAGAGCATGTTTTATTTAAATACACGACTGCCTAGAATACGAAATTGAAATGCTATAATTTATCTAATGTCATTTATTCTATTAGATACAACATGTGTTAACTTGTTATTGCTTATACTTTGCTAAATCGTTGTATTCACTAGTTGTCCTTGGTGTTGCAGGCTCAGATACCCAAATCGACCTCTCATCGGTCAACCAGACTCCAAGGGAGAGACCCGATGTTCCATCCGGACTAGAGGAGTGGATGAAGGCACTCCATCGGAGAGCATGATGGACACATTTGCATATAGGTCTTCCTTATTTTGAGATTGACACGTTGGATCCATTCATGATTTGTATATCTGTATTTTGATTCATTTTGTATAACTCTGATCCTTTTGTAAGCTTTGGATAATATATATTATTTTGTTCTCGTATACTTCTTTTGTTATGCATGATACCTACAGTTTCGGCGTACATGTATGACACGTGTGAACTTTTCCTTGTACGTGTGCATTTAGATCGAGTCTAAGTGTATAGGCACATGAGTATGTGTGTCATTGGTTAAGGTTTTTTCTAACCCCCGATCTCCTAGGCTCAGGTTATGACACTACGAGAGTGGCATCAGTTGTAGTACGAGATGTTTATCTTAGTTTTAATAGAGATAGAACTTTAATTTTAAAAGATTGTCTGTATGTTCCCTTTATTAGGAGAAATTTAATTTCTGTTTCTAAGTTAATTGAAGATGGATATTCCGTTTATTTTAATAAATTTGTGGTTATCAAGTACAAAACACGCTGTACCTGTTCTGGTTCATTGGTGGATAATCTTTATATTATTGATCCTATCTCTCCTAAACTGCAACTAACTGAATCAAATACCACAATTACCCTACCATGTAAGAGAAAGAAACCTTTACAATTGAACCAAACTTATCTTTGGCATTTAGGCTTGGGTCATATCAATCTAAATCGGATTTTAAGACTAGTTGCAAATGGGCCATTAGATTCATTGGAAGTGAAGGTACTTCGAATCTGCGAATCTTGTTTAGAGGGGAAAATGACGAAGCACTCTTTATCGGCAAAAGGTTATAGGGCCAAAGAACCGTTGGAATTGGTTCACTCTGACCTATGTAGACCCATGAATGTGCAAGCAAGAGGTGAATTTGAGTATTTCATTACTTTTATTGATGATTACTCAAAGTATAAGTATATTTACTTAATGCGTCGTAAGTTCAAATGCTTTGAGAAATTCAAGGAGTATAAGGTGGAAACGGAAAAGCGTCTAAGTAAGAGTATCAGGACACTACGATCTAATTGTATTGGCAAGTACCCCTTTGGAGAATTTAGGGATTACTTAGCACAGGCTAGGATTACATTCTAGTTGCCTGCACCAGGTACACCTCAACAAAATAATGTAGTAGAACGAAGGAATAGGACTCTTATAGATATGGTGAGGTCGATGATGAGTTATTCAGATTTGCCTAATTCGTTATGAGGGCATGCTCTAGAAACGGCTGCATACATTATAAACTTAGTTCCATCTAAGTCAATACCTACTATACCCACAGAACTATGAACTGGACGCAAAACCATTTCAAAGCACGTTCAGATTTGGGGTAGTCCAGCACATGTGCTGAAAGGGAACACAGAAAAGTTGGAACCAAGAACAGAAGTTTGCATTTTCGCTGGATATCCCAGAGGAACAAAAGTTGGTTTGTTCTATAATCCTAAAGATCGGAAGGTCATTGTTGGCACCAATGCCCGCTTCTTAGAAGAGGACAATGTAATGAACCACAAACCCAAAAGCATAATTGTTCTAGAGGAATTGAGAGGAGAGAGACCTACCCAAACTTTTCCATTACCAGTGACACAAGAAAAAACACCACAAGATGAAGAATTTGGCGTTCCATTACCTTGTCATAGTGGGAGGCTTGCTGAGTCTCAAGCTGATGATATTCCAGGTGAAACCACCAACCTGCTGGGTGACGAGCTGGATTAGCATATCGATTATGGTACACTAGGATTAGTTTTAGCATAGCGTAACACTACTCATACACGGACATAGGATGTGCCTCGTCATAGTGGGAGGGTTGTTCGTCAACCTGAGTGGCATATGTTATTGGGAGAGTCATTTGACAGAGTCCCTGATGAGCTAGGTACCGAACCCTGTAACTATAATGAGGCACTCCAAGACAAAGATGCAGAACTATGGCAAAAAGCTATGAAATCATAAATGGAATCTATGTACTCTAATCAAGTCTGGGACCTGGTAGAACCACTAGAGGGGTTAAAACCTGTCGGTTATAAGTGGGTCTACAAGAAGAAAAGAGGGGTGGATGGAAAGGCTGAAACCTTCAAAGTTAGGCTTGTTGGGAAAAGGTTTACTTAGATAGAAGGAATCAATTATGAAGAGACTTTCTTGTCTGTTTTTCCTAAAGAGCAATAACGCATATTTATAGGCTACAATAGAGACTTTAACACCGCAACACTTGTATGTGGGAGTACCCTTTTCCTTGCATTGTGAGTTACACTCTCTTTGTATGTGTGAGTTTCTTTTGTCTTTGTCTTCACATGTATGAATCTCTCAAAGGGACACTTTTTGAAAAAAAATGCATATTTGAAAATAAATTTATGCATGTATGAGTCCCTCAAAGGGACCTATTTCCTTTAGCCTCAACCTTTATTTTCAATGGTAGGAGCGATTTAGAATTCTTAAAAGGTGGGAACCACTGTTATGCTCTTCTCCTCTTATTAATGAGAAGGGTCAGCGGGATACTCTTATTAAAATTCTCACGGCTTGTCGAGGCTGCCCATTGGTGACATGGAGGGACCACGATCACCATGGGGTTTTTCCTCGTACAATCTCAATTCGTGAGTAAGATACTACAGATTCCGGAAATCTATGATCTAAAGAAAAAGGGAATTGGAAAACCAATTGAATGCTCCGCATTGGGTAAAACACTAGACTTCCCCTAAGTTTTTTTTTTTTTTTGGTAATTAAGTTGAAGGATTGGACCTGGATAAGACACTAACTCAGATATAGACCCTAACTCACACATGCAAGGTAATAGGACTAGCATATTTGAGGACACAAACACTAACTCACACATGCGAGGTAATGGGGACTCACACATGTGAGGATATCGACACTAACTCACACATATGAGGTAATAGAGACTCACACATGTGAGGCAATAGAAACACACCTATGCAAAGAGTGGGGAGGTTAGGTTTGAACTTGAAACCTCCAAGTAAAAACAAACACTCCTTACCACTAAAGTAAGGAGCCATTCTCGGTACCCCAGTTAAATATAGGAGTCTACAACATAGCTCATATGTTGAAAACCCCATCCACTGAAAATGATTGAAATCCCTTTGTATGGAGTGCCCTTGAGTTGATCCCACCATATGATTGAACTTATCACTCATAATATATAAGATAAATGAGTATTATTAAGATTGCCTATGTCAAATTAGGTGGCTTGTGGCGTAAGTTGATTTTGTCATCAGAAAAGTTGCATGCTTATCATCTTAATGTGCCTAATTGATTTTACAAAAAAAATTATCATTAAGCTTAACTATAATTATCATTTATTAAACAAAACTTGTCATACAATCAATTACTACTTTTAAAATTCTAATTATATTTTAGTTAAAAGTATAACATGCCCACAAGTGTTCATTCTTGTGTAATACATAAATAGAGTCAAGCCAACCTTAAGCGTAAGCCAAGCCACTTAACAACATATGCTCGAGCTACGTAAATAGTAGCTTGAGCTTGACTCATCAAAATTGATCCAAGCTAACCTCAAGGCTAATCGAACTGAGTCAATCAACTTGTTGAACCAACTTCACTTTAGGTCCCCAGTGGTGGCTTTGTCGACTTCCATTATATATCTTTTTGACAAGATGGAAATTTCTCAAGAAGGAATTGTTAGCGTCATTGTAAGAGTGTGTTGTCAATTACGTGACCAAAGTGTAGTTCGGTTCTAGAATAACATAGTTCACCTCGGAAGTTCATTAAAGATCAAGCCAAGTTCAAAGATGTTCAAACAAGTTCAAGACCATTCAAGAAAGACCTATCAATGAAGACTAAGCAAAGAACTTCAAGATCATTCAAAGAAGAACATCTGTGAGTGCCAAGGGATAAGGCAACTGTGATCCCTAAGTGTCCATAGAAATAAAATAGGATATTAGGTTTTTCAAACACCCTGTTCTGTTCTACGGCTTGGACCACGGCTAAGCCGTGGATCCTACGGCTCACTTTCCAGAGAGTATATTTTGGAGCTTTTTGTTCTATGGCTGACCCTACGGCTACACCGAAAAATGTTACGGCTAAGCCGTAGTGTGTTTCACGGCTAAGCCGTAAAATCTACGGGCCACAATCCAGAGAGTGTACTTGGCCATATAATGCCTACGGTTGACCTTGCGGCTAAGCCGAAGGGCCTTCACGGCTAAGCCGTAAGGTTATTTACAGCTAAGCCGTAAAGATTACGGGCCACTCTCCAGAGAGCAGTTTCTGGGAAATTTCAGCTTACGGCTGACCCACGGCTAGGCCGAAAGGTGCTCATAGCTAAGCCGTATAAGGATTTACGGCTAAGCCGTAAGCCTAACCGTAAGAAGGAATTTTTGTTGAATCTTGTCAAACTAGCCGTTGGATGTTGTCAGAACTTACGGCTAAGCCGTAGACCATCCTGTTCTTAGCCGTAGATCTGTCCGTTAGAGCTCATCTGTATTTAAAGAGGACCTCTCCCTTACTCCAACCACTGAATTTATTGCTGAGAAAATCACTAGTATAGCTGAGCCTTTGCACCTCCATTAAAATCACCTCCAAAGCTCCCTCAACCACCTACTCTTCAAAACCAAAGAGTGCCATTATTGCTACAAGTAGAGTAGTTGGTGATTTAGGAAAGGCTCCATTAAATTTGAGAGAATACTTTAGCCTTCCAAACCCTCTTAACACCTCTTCCCTTGGCTGAGCACTCATCTGAAGATCTTCATCACCAAGGAGCAAGAACAAGAGGCCAAAGCTTGGAGGTAGTCTTCAAGCATCAAGAGCACCACTCAAAACCAAGGTATACAATTCCTTGTTTAGGTGTTCTTTAATATTTCAATTCTCATTGCTATATTTGGTGGAAGACAAACCACCGCATCAAAAATTGTTGTAGTTGGTGGACTAGATCAAGGATCAACCACCTGATCAAAAATCCTAGTTGGTGGAAGACAAACCACTGAATCAAAAACTATTGCAAGAGGTGTATGTTATGTAAGTACCTCTTATTTAGTGGAACCAAGAGAGATTGCTCTTGAGAGTGGATGTAGGTCTAGGACCGAACCACTATAAATCTCTGTGTTTATTGTTTGTTGTGTGTGGATGTTGCCTTGCTTTCTTGTCTCTTGAGTTGATGATCTTTTATAAGCTACATCCTCGTTGCTCTAGTTGCATTTCTAAACACTCACAACTCTGAATACCTCTCTTAAATCTTCTTGGGGACTCTCAATTTTAATAATCTTTCAGATTGCTCACTAATAAAACCTAAGTCTTGAAAAGAAATTTTTAATAGTCCTATTCACCCCCCCTCTAGGACTTGGTGAGATCTAGTTATTCCACTTTCAGGAATTTAGTGATATGCTTTTTGAGTTTCATAGGAGAGACAGAATTAACAAAGAGATGAATGCAACTTTTTTTACTCTCATACCTAAAGTTCATAATTAGCTGGTGGAATTACGCGACTATAGGCCTATTAGTCTAGTGGGGTGCTGCTATAAGCTATTGGCTAAGATCGTGGTAAACAAATTGAAGCATATCCTCCCTCTCATTATTAGTCCTTTTCAAGAGGTTTTGTGGCGGATAGGCAGATTTTTTTTATGGTGCTTGATACCTAATAAGCTCATTGATTCTAGGAAAAAGTCTAAAAAAGAAGGGATTATCTTTAAAATTAATATGGAGAAAGCCAATGATCATGTGGAATGGAGCTTTATAGATTATATGTTGCTCAAATTTGGATTTGGGGATACCTGGCGTGGGTGGATTTGTGAGTGCATCTCTTCTACTTCTTTCTCTGTTTTGGTGAATGACTCACCCACTAAGCTCTTTAAAGCCTCTACGGTTTTTTGGGAAGGGAACCCTTTTCCCCTTTTTGGTTTACAATTGTGGTGGAGGCTTTGAGCACTCATCTAGTTCAAGCAAGAGAGATGGGGGTGATTAGCCTTTTTGAGGTTATTCGAAGTGGTAAGGTTATTACTCACTTGCAGTGACCTTTTTTTTCAGCTCAACTAAAAGAGAAGAAATTTTAGCCCTCAAGAGAATCCTACGGTGTTTTCAGTTTTCGAGCCTAAATGTTCACAGTTTCAACAGCTTATTGGTGGGGTAGGGTCTCAGAGGAGACCACTCAATCATTGGCTGCTTCTATTCATTGCAAACCTGGGATGCTTCCTTTTACTTACCTTGGCCTTCCTATTAGTATGAAGCCAAGGTTTATTTTGTTGTGGAATTCAGTTATTAAGAAATTTGTGAAGAAATTATCTTATTAGAAAAAGCAGTATTTATCATTGGGTGGGAGGATAATGTTGATCAAAGTGTGCTTGTCTAATCCTCCAATGTATTATATGTTACTCTTCAAAATGCCAAACACTGTGGAGGAAAAGTCGGATCTCACCCATAAGAAGGTCAAGGAAATCAGAAGAAATTACACTTAATGAAATGGAGTGATCTGATTAAACCAAAATTGAGTGGGGGCTTGGGTTTGGGTAGTTTGGAGAAATAGTAGTGGAGTTTTGTGGAGGAAATAGAGACTCTTTGGAGTAAAGTTATTACTTCTAAGTATGGAGAGGACTAGTGGGGTTAGTGGCCAAACTTTAGACCAAGGTTTCCTAGGTCAGTTTTGTGGAGCGGCATTGCTCAGTTGGGGATGTGTCTAACATTAGTGGGGAAATTTTGTCCAAAGGGGTGGGTTTTGTGGTCAGGGATAGGAGAGGTAATAAATTTTGACTGATGATTGGGTGGGGGTAGGTCCCTTATGTGGGTTGTTTCCTAGGGTTTTTGGAGTGGCTTACAATAAGAAGTCATCTATTAGTGATTGCTATGAGAAAAGGGATGGTTGTATTCTATGGGATGTACCTTTTAGAAGATCTCTTCGCTCATCTGAGGAGGCCAAGTATGTGGAGATGTTGAGTATTTTATCTAACTTTTTTTTGTACAGGAACTCTAAGGAACCTCGAATTTGGAAGCCTTCCACTTCTAAAGAATTCTTGGTGAAAATTTTCTATTTGGCTTAGGAGGGAATCATCATCATAGAGTCTCTTTCTCTTTGGTTTGGTTGGGTTTAGTTTCATCTCATGTTGAGGCATTTTGTTAGTTATTTGTTGCAAGAAAGATTTCTACAGCTGACAACTTAAGAAAAAGAGGGCTATCTTCTAATAACATCTCATATATTTGTGTAATGTGTCATAAGGAGGAGGAGACCGTTAACCATTTATTATTTCATTGTGAGCTTACGGCTATAGCTTGGAGTCATTTCATTGGAAGGTGTGGCATTGTTTGGTGTTGCCTACAGACTATTGCAGTAGAGACGGAGTCTTGGTTGGAAGGGCATTGTTTTGGTTGTAGGCTTATTCTTTGGAGGATGATTTCATTTGCTATCTTATGGTTTATTTGGATAAAAAGGAATGATAGAATCTTTATGGGCTCTTCGTCTTCTATAATAGATTTGATTTCTTCGATTGACATGAGGAACTCAAAGTAGGTTTTGGTAAGGAAAAACTTTTCTAATTTTACTCTAAACGATATCCTTGTTAATTAGGAAGCTTGTATGGAGTATGGCCTAATTAAGTTGAAGAAAGTTTTCTTTTTCTTTTTCTTTTTCTTTTTCTTTCTTTTTTGCAAATGGTATTATAAAGGGAGGGAAGAAAGTTGAGAAGACAACCCCTAAAAAACAAGAAGAAAGAGAACAAACGGTATCATATCGACAAGCTTGAGCAAAACCAACAGAAAGGAAAATTACAAAGGAAAATAATCTCCCAAAAATTGACAAATATAAGTCAAAGTTTGACCTAGGAAAGGCCTTGAAGTGATTTGTTGTTTGGTCCCCACCCCCCTTGGTGTGCTTAAATTTAATGTTGATAAGCTGCAAGAGCTAAGCCAAGAACAGCCGTTATTGGAGTTGTGCTTTATAATTACAAGGGTGAGGTTTTATTTGTGTTTTCAAAAACTATAGGTATTTGTGATTCGAATGAAGTAGAAGTTTTAGATATTCTGGTGGTTTTTTGATGCTTTTTTAGAAGTTTTAATGGCAACCTTATTGTGGAGAGAAATTCCTCTAATGCAATCGCTTGGGTATCCAACCAAAAAGTATATCCTTAAAAGTTTCAATTCATTTTTAATGAGATTCAACCGTTATCTTCAAGAATTAACATAGTATTTCGTCATGAATTAAGATCAGCAAATTCTATGGCAGATGCTTTAGCTAAACAAGGAGTTGATAAATAGTTTCCCTGATAAGGGATCATTATGTAGTCTGATGTATGAGGTATAATGCACTTATATCTCTTGTTGCTTTTCTTTCTTCTCATTGTATTTGTTTCCTTTTTATTGAAAGTTTTCATTACTGATAAAAAAATAAAAAAAATGTAGAAGAAGAAGAAGAAGAAGAATTTCATGGTACATTTGTCCATGCTCCACAAAAGCGGGATATACATGTGAGCAGTATAAATTTTTAACAAGGGGCCCACCAAAGAATTTCAATTGTTAGGTTGAGAAAACAGCAATATTAGAATGAGAGAAGAGAAAATGGAAATTTTGAATGAATATCCTTTTAGTTTTCCTAAATAATCTCTCGACTCTATCTTGGAGAAAATAAATCACACCTCTAATCAAACGTTGTTTTATATCATCTTCATCTCATTAGCATTTTCTATAAAAGCCTATGTACTCAGGCTAGCTAAACTAGTTGGAAAACTGTACGCCAGCCTTTACATGGACCATTCTGCATGTTTATCATCTTAATGTCCCACATTCAATTTTTTTCTAAAAAATTTATTTACCATTAACCTTAATGTTCACTCACCCAAAGTGTAGGGTTGCCAATTGCGTGATATAATAATAAACCTTGTGAGCACAGGGTTAATCCACAGAGAGTGGGAAATGAATAACTTGTGCTTGTCCTAAAAGAAATCTAAAAATTCTATGCAAAATCTATACAAACCAGCGATAAATTTCTGAATTTAAAATAATTACAAATGTTACAAGCGATTAAATTAACACTAAAGATCCAATCTAAAAGAATAAAGGTTGCATTCACCATAAAAAGATCCAATCTAAAAGAATAAAGGTTGCATTCACCATAAAAAGAATAAATAAAAAAAACCAATTTGAGAAAGAAAAATAAAAATAATAGATGGAAATCACAACCTGGGGATGAGGATCCGTTGCTTTCTAAACACTAGAATATGATTTGATTAGTTCAATCTCTCTGATAAGAATGACCCAAGATGAGCTTTATAAATTGTTAATATATATATATATATATCTGAGAGAGAGATGTGACAGTTATCAAGGTTCCAATATGCATATTTTCACTACTAGAGGTCCCTAAGCATTCAATATATCTGGAGGAAATAGAGAATAAAAAAAAACATAGATAATGAAAGTAAATCAACAATTAAAAAAATCACATCTTTTAAAAATGTTTATGCATAGAATTAGTAAAAAAATAATCAACAACTCCTCCTTAGATTATAGTGAGTATTTTAATCCCTTCATCTTCATCTTCAACTAACAAAATTACAAAATTTTTCTAAAAAAAGAAAAATAAAAGGAGGCGTGGAAGAGATAGCGGTGTGTGGAGAGAGGGTGGGACGATGCATGGCCGCCCCCCCCCCCCCCCCCCCCCCCCCCCCCAAAACAAAAACCAAACTGGGTTTTTGCGTGCTTTGGTTTTCCTCTTGGTTTGAATCTTCTTAGCATATGAACTCATTCTAATTTGGACATCATAAGAATCTTCTTGGAAACTTCACACAATGGACCGCATTATAATTTGAATTGATTCTCAAAGGACAATAAATTAAATTTTAAACATGTAGTGATCCTACCATTGGCATGCAAGGCTGGTGGACCCACAATGGGCATGGCATGTGTGGATAAGCTCCGTTGTTTCTCTCCTCTTTCTTCTCTCCTTCCTCCTTTCCTTTCTTACATCCTTGGATTCAAAGTTCTTTCCAATTCTCTCTCAAATTCAATTTTGAATTTTCAGTTTCAAATGCACAAAAGATGAGAGGAAGCTTCTAAAATGAAAAAAAAAAAAAAAAAAAAAAGAAACAACCAGCCCCACCCCCAATGCATGGGGATACATGCCAATGGGGTGTCGGTCCCATTGGGAATTTTCTTCTTCAATTTTTCTCCTCTTTAATTCTTTAATTTCTCTCTTTCAATTCTTTTCAATGTGGGTCCCAAAATCTGAATTTTTCCTAGAGAAATAAGAAATTATAGTCACAAATAATTATTTTATGTAGAACAGAATAATGCAATGCATGGGGTCCAATTCAAAATGTATGAACTTGCATGAATATACCATATTCATTATTTTTTTGTGTAGAATATAGTGGTGCAAAGAAAACAAATGAGTGTTCATGTAAATTTTAAAACATTGAGTGCGATAATATGACAATGCAAATGGATAATTTCACCAAAATCATGCAATTTAATAAATTTTGACCGAAGTCAACTTTGAATGCTCATGAAATGCATTAAATTAATGCAATTTACCCTAAATCAGTTCATAATTCTACCTGAAGTTCAGTGAAAAATGCATAATTTTTTCAACTTATCACTTAAGATTAGTTATCATTAATTAAACATAATTTGTTATACAACCAATTACTGCATTAAAAGTCAAATTATATTCTAGTTAAAAGTATAGCATGCTCACATGTGTGTAATGTGATACACAAATAGAGCCATGCCAACCTCAAGCTTATGCCAAACCACTTAACAAGGTAAGTTTGGACTAAGTAAAAGCAGCTTGAGCGTCACCCATGACACAATCGAGTCGAGCCAATCTCAAGCCCAACCGAACTGAGCCTTATGAACTGGCTAGACAACTTAGCTTTTGATCCTCAGTGGTGGCTTCGTCTTATATGATATCATTCTCAAAGCAGAGGAAGATTAATATGTGGGTGGGTTGACTCATATGCAACGAAAAGTAGTAATCATAAAGAAATAAATTTGTTATCTATTTGTTTCCCAAATCATGTGGGAACATTACCCGGAAAAGATCATGTCTATCACCCTCAATGTAGACTCCGATTAAATGCTGACTACTTTGTTGCATCCAACTCATGATTCACGAGCAGTGGCATCTTAATTTGATTAAGAAATTTATAAACACTGACACGTTGTTGAGAAACATGTTGATTTAAAAAAAAAAGGAAAAACCAACATGGCCTTCGTTGTTGTGCATGCGCGCGCAGAAACATGCAGAATCCACCATCAATTATCAATCAAGCTATTTACAAAAAGATAAAATTACACAGAAATTTACGTAGTTCAGAAAGCTCACCTACGTTCACAGTAAACTAATTTTCAACGAGCTCTCGACTCTGCCTCTGTACTTAGCACACAACACGTCTAGGGTTACGGATTAGATTAATAAATAATTCACTCTTTTTTGACCCCTAAGAAATTCTATTTTAGTCAACAAGAAAGTCCTCATATAATTACCAAAATACTCATTACCCTTAACCTACTTGGTCTGAACCCACTTGGTTAACATTTGTGAGGACATACATCAATCATCATGACACAGTTCTCACATTATATAATAAATATATATATATATATAGGACCTTGCCCACCACCAAGGTTTTTCGGATCTAAAGATTTAAGTGGGACCACCATAGATATGAAAGTTTAAAGCCAATCCAAAAGTAGAGCAGTGAAAACTTCCACGTCCACCCTAACAATCCACACGCTGGGACCCTGCTTGATAGTTACCTAGATTAGACCAGGGACCCTGCTTGATAGTTACCTAGATTAGACCAGTGAATTGAGGGTCACAATGTATTCGGACGTTTCTTGCTGACCTCTTAGGCAGAGCCAATTTATAATTGATCCATCCCGTCACGTTCACTCCCGTTCATGAATTGCCACTTGCTTCTTTTCCTGATTGGAACTATATCCACTAAAAATGAAAAAAGAAATAAGGAAAAGAAAGTGCATTAGAAAATACAAATAAGCTTCTCTCTTCCCTAAAAGTGCATTAGAAAATACAAACAAGCTCCTTGCTTCCCTAAAATTAAGGGTTATTGATTGTGCTTATGTAGTTAGCCCTACCACTAATCCATGATGCGACCTGCCAATTCCTTCTCTTTTGAGCTTGACCGACTTAGATTGAGCTCAACCACATGTCAAGCTGAGTCCTGATTAGAAATTGAGTCGAGCCAAGGTAAGGTTGGATTTTGCTTGGTGATGGTTAAGAAGCTTAAGCTCAACTGAAGCTCATAATATACTTATATAACTTCACATTTTTTTAAGCATTTCTTGTACAGTCACCATTAGAGTACCGTTCTGTATTAACCACTTTGGGCAAGGACTAGCGTGTGGTATGTGCAACTTGATTGTCAAGATAATGTGCCCACATATATCACACTATATATTTAGCAATATCATTTGTTTCCATTAGAAATATTAAGAGGATTTTACCAAAAAAATTCTTAGGTGACCACTTAACCCAAAAAGTCATCTTAGCAGTGGGTGCACCATGTGACCACTCTAATCCTTTTTTTCCTTTTCTAATGCAAGAGCGGAGCATCAAATTCAATGCTGGTGTAAAATACCTGCATCAAATTCAATGCTCCCCTTCTCCCTTAAAACTCGAAGAAATTTAAGGGGGTTGGGTTTTGGGAAGATTGAAGGGGTTGGGATTTTAGATAAAATGCATTGATGTATGTACATGTAAGGATTTTTTATATTGGCTAATTCACATGTTGGACAAAACCCTATGGTCCATTGAACTATATTTATTATTTCTTTTAGGTGGACTGTGATTCACATCACCAAAAGAGTTGAAGTGAAGAAATTAGAAATGTAGAGCACGAGCTCAAGCGGACATGCTCACACACTTGAACAGGCCTAGATTAAAGTGAATGCGCTTACGCCCTTGATGTATGCAATCTAGCTTGACTAACGGATCATCAAATAACTAGATGCGCAAAGCACATGCTCTAGCGGGCGCTCACCTACGCTCAAACGTGATGACAGAAATAACCCACGACTGGCGTGGACTTCTTTCTTATTTGTGCTAGAATCAGTAAGTTGAATTCTATAAGAAGTATCCATTTGATACATGAATTGTGGGTTATAAAAAAGTTTCCTCTTTCAACCTAAGATATAGATATCATTATTCTGAGTGGAGATCACCCTTCTTCTATAAAGCATCCATTGGAGAGAAAAGTGTTGAAACTTATTTCTAGAGATTCTAATATTCCATATCTCTTGTAGAAGATTTTCTGAGAAGTCAAGCAAAGACTAGATCTAATGCATCAATGGTGTGAAGTAGTTGCAAAGTGATTATCTGCAGAGATTTACAGTACATAGGCTACGAAGACTTGATTAGGTTGAAAGTATCTTGTAATTGCAAGATTCATAGTGCTCAGTTATTGGTTCCGCTTAGACGCATTAATGTATTTTCCTTGGTTGGGTTTTCACATAAAAATTGTGTTTTCTTGTAGTGGTTGCTTATCTGCTTATGTTTTTTTTTTTTTTTACTCTGCATATTGTGTGTTTGTTTACAGTCTAGAAAATCACATACTTTGAAGCACCCCCAAAACTTTCAATTGATATTAGAGAGGGTTGCACTAAGTTACTATGTAGATTTATTTGTGATATCTACAATGGCTCTCAATCAAGAAGGCATATCAACTACTAAGCCTCCTTTGCTTAACAATACTAATTATACCTATTGGAAAATAAAGATGATTGGCTTTCTTAAGTCCATTGATGATATTGTTTAGGATATTGTTGATGAGGATTATACCAAACCTATGATTGTGGCTAATTGACAAATTTTTCTTAAACCAAAAGCCCAATAGACTAAGGATGAGAAGCATGCCTCCAATTGCAACAATAAAACTATAAATAGTATCTATAATTGAGCGTCTGCTAAAGAGTTTTGTAGGATTTCTACATGCAAAACTATAAAAGAAACTTGGGATATCATGGAAACTGTGTATGAGGGTACTAATACGGTGAAGCAATCAAAACTGCAAAGACTGACTGCTGCCTTTGAAATCATAAAGATAGAAGATGATGAGACCTTTAATGAGTTTTATGCTAAGCTACATAATATTTTCAATTCTATTTTCAAATTGGATAAGTCAATCCTAAAATTAAAATTGTCAAGAAAGTTCTGAGGTCTATACCTGAAAGATTTGATTCCATTAAAGAAAATAAGAATCTTAATACCCTCTTGGTAGATCAGTTGGTTGGATGAAGGATTTGGGGAGGGTGGGGTTCCCAAGTATGCATTTGACTTCTAGATCACAAACTCTTAGACAATATGTATATGTAGCAGAAATTAAAAGCAAGCAAATACAAGCACACACCACAACAAGGCACACAGATTTTTAATGTGGAAAACCACAACAAGTAAAAAAGCACGAATCCAGTAAGGATCAATTATCAAGCAATAACGAATAATTACAAGATATACGCACACCCATTTTGCACCCTATGGACTAAGTTCTTTTTGTTGCAACTCCTTTTGCTTTTGGACACTCATTTGTCATATACTGCTGTCTGCTTGATCAACTCACACTTTGATCACTCAAGATGGCCTCAATCTTCTATAAGAGATGTAGAAGCAACGGCTCTCTAAAACAAAGTTTTAGCACTTCAACTCTCTACTAGAAGCTCTAAAGAATAAGGGCATCTCCAATGTGAAATCTTAACTTAGATTATGAAGATTTGTGTCTTAAGATTAAGAGAGGAACAGTTTTATAACCTACAATTCGTGCCTCATAAGAATAATCTCTATAGAACTCAACTTTCTAATCTTAGCACAAATAAGAAAGAAATTAGCGCAAGTCAATGGAATTTTTTCTGCTATTCAATTCTTCAGGCACCTGATTTGATTGATTGGGAACCTTATTCGATTGATCAGGTACCAATCCGAACCATTGGGTACCTATTCTGTCTGGAAACATTTTATGAATTTCGCCTGTTTGACTATAACCCTTTTTAAATTCAATCGATCAAATAGAGTCTTTCGAGTTTTCTTTAGACTTTCTTCAAATCTTCTCTTGAGCTCATCTAGAGACTGAAATCACAGTCCATCTAAAAGAAATATAAAACCCATAAATTAGATAACATACAAAATCCTTACAATCTCCCCCTTTGGCAATTCATAAACAAAACTCTATGCATATTCAATCGACCCAACAAAAATACAAAAGATTACATTGAGCATATTGAATTGCAAAAAAAAAATATGTACCTTTAGCACTGTATCAATTACCATGTATCTGTAGCATCTTTGTACCTTCAGAATTTCATATTTCCCCATGAATTTCTTCTTCTCTCATTTTTTGTCCATAATTGATGAAATTATGATATGAGCATGTAGCATAACTATCAATTAGGATCTAACAGTCACTCCCCCTCAATTACAACTCCCCTTTAATTCTATTTTCATAACAACATTGGGGGTGGGAGCCCATGATCTTCTTGATCAGAGGCTTGAAGTCTTTGGCATCAACACTCGTGAATTAGTAATTTTTAGCATAATGTTACTAAATCAGTAGACAACTCATATTTCTTCACTCAGTTGGCTCTCGTTTTTACTTTCGGTGGAGCCAAGTTCTTTCTCCATTGCTTATTTTTCAGTAAAACTCTCAACGTATTACAATGGAGAAAAATGTATCCTTTGATTTCACAATGATGACATGTGATTGTGCATGCAAAATGTGATATATTCTTCTTCTTTGTACTACTCTCAACATTTTTGACATATGCAGCATGTGGAGTAGAGTATGCATTGCTTGAAACAAAAACAGGCCTTTGAAGTACATGCACTTTTATCATAACCAAGGCCGCATGTGTCATTACGCCGTTTCTAATTGCTCCAAATGTTGTAAAGAATTTTTGAACCAATGTTCATCTCTTTCATATAGGCCTTTTTAAAATCCATCTCATCTAATACAATCTTTAGTTTGCCATTCACATCTTCTTTTTCAGCTTGGCAAGAGCTCAACTTTTTCATAAGAGACTCCAACTCGTTTTTATGTAGCTCAAAGTCATCATACAATGAGTCATATTTTTTATTCATTGAACTTTTTTGTCTTTCCAAAAGTTATAACATTTGCATGTACATCTACTAATTCAGCCTTTGAAAAACACAATCTAATCTTCGGAAGCTTTCCACTTCTGTGCAATCTTATTCCCTAACTTGATCAATGTCACTCACTCGTTCTACAATGTGGTGTACTTATTTTACCATTATGAATCTTCATCTGAGACTTCATCATCTTCACTATCAGAACTATCGTCAAGTATGTCTTGTGAAGATCTACCATTAAAGGAACATACTTGACACTAACAGTGTTAGAAACTAGATTTTATGCATATTCAAAATAATCAACTTCACTACATCTCTTTTTTTTTTTTTTTTCTATTTGCACATTCAGATGCTCTATGACCATACCCTTTGCATTTAAAACATTGAATAGATCTAGGATTTTTCTTCTTAGATTTAGATTTCTTCTCTTTCAGCTAAGATGGCTTTGTCTTTGACATGTCATATTAAGTGAGTCCTATGTTAAAAAATCATAATGGATCAAGCACCGTAACTTTGTGCAGCCCTCTCTGATACCACTT
Source organism: Sextonia rubra (assembly GCA_037013555.1). Classification (NCBI taxonomy): domain Eukaryota; kingdom Viridiplantae; phylum Streptophyta; class Magnoliopsida; order Laurales; family Lauraceae; genus Sextonia; species Sextonia rubra. Next base: position 4,400,626 of record JASUAD010000028.1, on the reverse strand, counting down.
GAAAGTGTTTTTTTTTTTTTTTTACGGGGGGAGTGGGGGTTATCTTAAGTATGTATGTAACTTCTAGATTGTAAGCAATCAAACAGTATGTATTGCAACAGAAATTAAAAGCAAGAAAACAGAAGTACACACCACAAAAAGGCATGTATATTTTTAACGTGGAAGACCCCAATGGGTACAAAACCACGAATTCAATAATAATTAACTATCAAGAAAAAACGAATAATTATAAGAAATGCTCACACACTTTTTTCACCTTAAGGATTCTGTTCTTCTTGTTGTAACTCCTTCTGCTCACGGAAACTCCTTCGTTGTGCACAGCTCTCCGCTTGATTTACTCACACCTTGATTACTCAAGATGGCTTCAATCTTTTATAAGAAATGTAGAAGCAATAGCTCTCTAAAACAAAGCTTCAGCACTTCAACTCTCCAGTGAAAATTCTAAAGAATAAAGGAATCTCCAATGTGAAATCTTAAATCAGATTACGAAGATGTATGCGTTAGGGTTGAGAGAGGAACCCTTTTTATAACCATTCGTGTCTTATAAGAATACTCCTCATAGCACTCAACTTATTAATCTTGGCATAAATAGGGAAAGAAATCAGCGTAAGTCGGTGGTATTTTTTTCGACATTCGATCGATCAGGTAGCTATTATGTCTAAGTACTTTTTTCGAATTTCACCAATTTAAATGTAACCATTTCTAGATCCAAGCGATCAAATAAGGTTTTCCAAGTTTTCTTCAAATTTGCTTTAAATCTTCTCTCCAGCTCATCCGAAGACTCAAATTATAGTCCATCTAAAAGAAATATAAAATCATGAATTAGCCAACATACAAATTCCTTACATTGGAAATCTTCAGACATTTAAGGCAAACCAAATTTTTAAGGGAAGAACGAAGTCGAAAGGTCTTGCCTTAAAAGTTTTCAAAAAATCAACAAACAAAGTTGAAACCGATTCTAATTCTGATTTTGATGATGCTGAAACTATAGAGTTTACGAAGCAATTCAAGACATTCATAAAGGGCGAGAAAACTAAGTGGAAAAATCCAAATTCTAAAAAAAGAGTTTCTTCAAGAGGATCTAAATGTTTGGAATCTTAAGGATATGGCCACTTTTCTCATTAGTGTGCAAACAAGAAAAAGATTCCCAAGAAGATGGCTTTTAGTCTTACATGGGTTGATTCTTCTAAAAAAAAGAAAAAGAAAGAAGAAAAGCCTAAGACTAAGAAATTTGATATGACAAATGGGAAATTCTTGGACTTTCATGGCTAGATCTTCACAACCTATGTCTGACTATAATGCTAATGGGAATAATGAAGAGTCAGATTCTAATAATATTGGCCATAGAATACCAATTTTTGTTGAAGAAATCTTTGAAGATGTACAAGTTGTATGAGAAAGATGCCCTTAATTGGCTATCTGTCATGCCCCGATCCTGGCAATTGGGGATTTAAGTGGGCCCCCAAGGCGTGGATACGTAATCCCGTAGTAATCCATGCCCTAAAGAATTGTGCACGAATTCCTACAAGGGAGATTCCACGGGAACGTGTGAGGTATGCCAACACACGTAGGAATATAACTCATCATAATGAACTCCTACGAAATACTCTGTAAGGATTAAGAGCAAAACAAGAGATATATATCTTCCAACTTTCATAGATAGATATAGAGATATATATCAGTGTTTAAGACTTTAGATAACATTTTGCATAATTCAAACTACTATTTAAAGAAGTTGAGTACAAAATGTCCAATTTGCACATTCCCAAGGGTAGACCAAAATGACCGCTGTAACACCTCCAAAACCGGCGCACTCCTTAGGATGATTAATAAAAGACATCGCCATTTTTCCATTCATCTATACCCCAAGATACCGTTGGGGCACTCTCCGGGGGCGCGTCAACAACTGGATTGGGATTTGGTTCCGTACCTGCAATACCAAGGGTAACAATGTTAACATGACGGTTAAGCAAATACAGAGCATATGAACTAGCATAATGTATCAAATGAACTTATTAATATACATTGGTTAGGAGAGCAATAATAGTCTACGAGACATAATGCGCATGCGTAACAATAAGTGAGGAATCAAAAATCAAGATGTAGTACACACTAATTGGCATCCACGAGACTTTATTCTCTCAAAAAGGAGCATACATACATATGAGTCACTAGGAGATCAAGCTAGCTTCCCAAGGAGTGCCAACAACTCCTCCGTAAACTACTATAGTAGTGACATAATAATACCCCCAAAGGCACAAGCTAAGTGGTACCAACTCGGATTCACCCCTCTCACACTTTCAATCATACTCGTCATAACATACATAAGGAATATCAATCTGAAGGTATGATCAATCATGAATACAGACGGACAATTAAATGAAGCATGTTTATATGAGCTACAAAGGTTCGAACCTCAGCTATACCCCCCTTTGGCTAGCAAGCACGGACTCACTAGAAGCTCTGGCTTGTCAAACACGCACTCATTAGAAGCTCAGGTCTGAATTGTCTCAGGGTTTGACTAGAGAGAGAGTGAATGCATAGACAAATCATGTTGAGGGCAAGGTATTGAACAATATGAATGCATTCGGATTGAATAAATATCCAAGAAATCACTATTCACCCTGTATTAGGTAACCCATGATCCCCAAGGTCATTCAACTCGACGCACTCATAAAACGTCTAGTGCCATTGTGCTACCGCATCTTAGTATTACCTTGTGTATATAAGGACACCCCTTCTTATGCCAACATTCATGACTTGACATTGGGAGATCATTTGGGAATTTCTCATTGGGAATTTCTCATTCTCTTTAACGTGTACTTACCGTTGGCCAGTGTGGTTGTGAGAATAGGCCAATACTGAGGCCCTATAAGATCATAGAGAATTCCTAATATCCTAAATTCACTGGGTTCTTACGGCTTACTATATATAATGTTACGGCTTAGCCAAGTGGTTCGGGTTTCCTCCAATAGTTTAGGCACATTTGCGGCTTAGCCGTATATTAGCCTACGGCTTAGCCGTGCTAAGCCTACGGCTAGGTTAAATTTAGGTCATGGCTTAGCCGTAAGGCATTACACGATGGAGCCGTGTGTAAGCCATAGAAGAAAACAAGTTTTTCAAGCTCTCGGGAAAATTCGCCGTAAGAAGGCTTACAGCTTAGGCACGGGCTGGGTACGGCTTAGCCGTAGTTCATTTCATGGTGCAGCTGTAGGTAAGCCGTAGTACAAAAACCAATTTTGTTGCTCTCGGGACTTTGAGACCTAACTACTTACAGCTTAGCCGTGGCTTCGCCGTGCGCATCAGAATTCTAGAGTTACTTCTATAACTCACTTCCAATACAGAAATCTGAATTGTGGGGCGTTTATGTGACTTAATCAATATGTCTCTGAAGGTATCCAGTACTCACACACCCTCCTATTACATATTTACCTTCTAACTCAATCCATACCACATAAGTGCAAAAATTAAAACAAGGAAAATGGCTAAATTTGAGAATTAAAGAACCAACCCAAGAATCAACAACTTAACCACACATGTAGCACATATGAACTCTAATACTTGCCTCTTAACAATATTTGTCCTCCCTAAGCCCTTCTTGTTATGTGGCTAAGGGAAACCTCCAAATGAAAATGGGTTCTCTACAAGTAGAACATGCAATGAAGAATGAGATTTAAATTTGCATGCATATCATGTAATTGAATTCTTATGACTCTAATAAACCCAAAATGAATGAGATGGAGGTAAGTTTTCACCTTACGTAGCTAATTCCTTGAAGAGGGAGAATAGTCAAGGGGAGAAATGCACAGAGAAGGAAAAGAGGAAGAAGAAGAAAAGTTTCCGCCACTACATGCAAGGCTTCTCAAGTCTAGTAGCTCCCTAATCTGGAAATGAGGATGAAGATTGAGGAGGAGAGAACCACTCCAGCAGCCAACATGAGAAGGAATGAAGAGAAAGGAGAAGGGACGTTGAGTTCTGTCTTTTTTTAAAAGGAAATTTCCTATCTTGCATGCAAACTCATTTTCCTTGGGGTATTTACGATTTAAGTCACGTGGCCGGAGTTAGCCTGAGATGAATCGAAATCAAGTTGGGTCCAACACAGAAGATGATCTACACGAAAAATTACACAAGGAGTAATTGGCGAGGTGCCCATAAGATGCAAGAACAATTTACAAAAGGTCCTCAACTACTGAGGTAAAGTTCAAACTCCGCTAAACTCCCCGTCCAAAACCCAAACCCAATCGTTTTTAAACTAGATTAACTTAACAAGGTTTAATTAACATAGAACGTGATTAATTAACGTAGATTAGGATTAGTTGGATTCGGAACCTTACACTATCTTTTAAGAAGAGTGTTAACTTTATAAATTTGCATCAATTATGCATCATTTTAGGGTGGATTAAGGACTTGATTAGGTTAAACACATCATTATTAATTCAATTTCACCATTGCATGCATTTTCACCTAAAAATTGGAATTTGCACAATTTTTTACACATTTTTTGTGTTAATTAAGAATGTTTACAAGTTTTCTCCAAAGAGTCCTAATTTGAGTAGGACTCTGTTTGGGTGGGTCCGGCTTAAATGTGAGCTCTTCAGTATTTGATGGGTTTAATTAAAATGTGCAAAAAATGAAATTCGTAGGACCCACAAAACCCTTAGATGATTTGAATCCCACTGCTTGAAGGTCCACACACTTAGAGTTCATCTGCCTGTGGATCCCACCTAAAGATCAGTTAAGGCTTCCAGAGGTTCTTATCTCATCCTATTGTGCCAAAGAATATTTTTCTGACTTGGCTAATAAGTCACAACCACTATAGAGATAGAGTTCATTGCAAATTAGAATTCAAAATTCAATCCCGTTTTTCTCAAGATAGCCTATTTTAAAATGACTATAACTCTCAATCCGGACATCGAATCGATGTAAATGACCCACCGTTTAAAAGCTCTTTCAAAGTAGATGTTTGTGGAGCCCAATATTGCACAAATTGGAGCTAAAATAAGAAATTTATGGGCTTGGAAAGTTTCAATTACATTTTAGGTAGGATTGCTATTGCATCTACACTATTGAAATATAATTGCTATACATCCCTCTGTGGACCCCATATGAAGATCAATAAGAATGCCAAAGGCTTCCACCACATCTTATCCCCAAGATCTCTCTCATCTCAGGAGATAAGCCCAATCAACAAGCAACAGATCATATCTCTCAATCCATCAAAAAGAGGTCCTAATTCAATGAACCTAAGGAGCCAAAAAACTATAAAAGGAGGCCACCATGAGAGGCCTCTCCTTATTCCCAGCTAGATCTACAGATCCCAAATCTCTTTCTCCCTCTCTTCTCCACCTCTGCCCTCCATTAATTTTTTATTTTATTTTAAAGGTATTATGGAGCCTTGTTCCAGAAATTAAGATCTAAAAGAGAGAATTTTGAAAGACCATTGTATAAGTAGAAGATATCAATGAAGTTATTTTTTAGGTTTTTTATAATGGTGGGCTAAGTTTCTGATTAAAGAGAAAAAAGATGCTCTAAGTATTTTAATGTTCTAATTTATATTTGTGTTTATGCTCTTTCTGATTGTCTCTTGTTAATATGCTTTATTAAAATAATAGATCCGTCTTCATACCAAACGTAAACATCTAATTTATGTTTGTAATGAATAAATTTTGATCATATATGCTTACTTTGATAGATTTTGCTTGGATTTGTGCTTATCTTTGATAGTCTATGCTTAGTTTGCTAGGTTATGCTTAGGATGTTCATTCTTTTATAAGGTGAAGAAGGTCTTGAGTATTGATTTTGTTTTTCTTAATTAAGAATTGGATTTTGCAATAGTCAAAGCATCTGAATCAGAAATATTGATTTGTTTCTAATCTGAGTAATAATTGAGACAAAAAAGGTAAATTAATTGCATAAATTGGATTTTTTTTAACTTAGTGGATTCTGGCTGCTATGATTTGTTTCTTATCATTGTTATTAATTTATTTTCTAATTTGCATACCTCACTTCTTTTTTATTATTGTTTTCCTTTTAAGAAAAATTCAGATTTTTAATTACAAAGTTCAAAAGTGCTTTCTGTGGAATCGACCTATATTTGCCACTGTCTTAACAAGACAACTGTGTACTTGTAGTTTTAAGTAGATTAAATTCACATCAAAGAGAATTTAGCTCTTAAGAATGAACTAGCAAAATATTTTACTAAGGTCAATCTCTTAGAAGGTGAAAACGAAACCTTGGTTGATAAGTTGACTAGGGTCATTAAAATGAATTACTAAATGATGATTTTAAGAAGTTTAAAAAAGAGATTGAGACTTTGAAGATAGATTTGAAGACATACCAAGCCAAGAAAGAAGATTTGAGTGGATAGCTGAAGATTTTATTGACTCAAAAATTCTTGACAACAGCTAGAGCAATCGGAAAAGGCCTAATGACACACATGGTCTTGGTTATAATCAGGGTGCATCTACTTCGAAGACTAAAGGTAAAACTACTTTTGTTAAAAATTTTCCCTTAAATTTCATGGCACCAAATACTCCACATGTTACACGCACATATATTGTTGTGAGTAAATCAAAGAAGAATGTATCAGATTCTACACGTACTATCACATGTCATTATTATGGAATCAAAGAACACATTCGTCCCCCTTATAATAAATTGAGTAGTTTACCTAAGAACAAGCAATGGAAGAAGCAAATGTCTGAGCCAAAGACTAAGACAAAAGCTATTTCGTAGAGGAAATCTGACTTGCCTATCAATTCGGTACACAGTGCTAAAAATTGAAGATTTACAAGTATGGGTACTAAAGTCTCCAAGCCCCTGATTAAGACGATAAAGCTCACACCCTAAGTACTTCTACAAAGATACAATTAAGGGGAAGTTGCAACTGAAGGAGAGCTACTTCTTTATCCTGATTGACAGATATGTTGCATGTTAGCATCATTATCTTTGTCAATTTTACACAAAAAGGGGGAGAATAAGATATTCAGAGGGAGATATGAGGATTTGAATATTCAAAGCGACTAAAGATACATGGTATTTAATTGATAATTAGTATCTGATCACGCTTGAAAATGGGTGAAATGTGTGTAACGGATTTGAGTCCAACATTCACGCACTTCAAACGTTTAAAAAGAATGAGAATTAACTACAGTTCATCATTAATTTCCCTTTTGTTTACATGGGTTCAAATGCTCTGGCCACAGGGACGCAGGTTGTTTACATGTTTTTGAAAAGTTTTTAACCCCTCCCTCAAGTCTCAAATGTGATCTAAATTTGGAAAATATAAGAAAATGTACAAAAAGTGAGAAAAAATGCAAAAAAGAAGAAAATTGGGGGAGTGACCAGTAGTTATGGTCACTGGAAAACTGGGGAGTGACTGCCAGTCACTGTCACTGGAAAACTAGGGAGCGACAGCCAGTCACGATCACTAGAAAACTGGGGAGTGACCACCAGTCATGGTCACTAGAAAACTAGGGAGTGACCGGCAATCATGGTCACTAGAAAACTAGGGAGTGACCTGCAATCACGGTCACTGGTTAACAGTGGCAAAAAAAGCCACTGTTTGCTCCCAGCTTTGTTCCGTTCACCTCTATGACTCTTCCAAGGTGCTAAAACTTGTTTCTTCTGATTTTTGGAGTGTTGAGTGATCATCCAGAGGGTTGAATTTGACCATGGAATCGATCAAAACATTTGGTGATCATCACTTTTGGTTACAGACCGTTTTTATACAAGTCCAAAAAGGGTGCTGCATACCAGCGAAAAGAAGCCAAAGTTGTGTCATCATGAACCTATGATTTTCAAGGAATAGAATGAAACCTAAAGAGGCTTGTTTACAACTTTTATGATGGCTAGAACCACCCACCAAGTGAGAAAAACAAAGGAATCGATGGTTATCCTTGGAAGGCCTGCCAGTGCTTGAACATAGTCCTTTTTAAATGGCACCCATACTCCCCTTCTTTCTCTGAACCATCTCTCACCCTGAGTGACTGAGAAGAAGAAAAAGAATTAGGTTGGAGTGCTAGAGGATGCCTTGCTTAAAGCTCTTAGTAGAAATTCCTTTTGCCTTTTCTCTCTGTTTGTCTCTGAGTGCCTCCCCTTTTTCAGAGTACAAATGTGCTTTTTATAGGTTTTAGAGGGAGTTGGAATGATTCCCAGTAGTTGTAAGGGAGCTATGCTTCAAAATAAAGTGAAATAACTCCCAAAAACCATCTGGGACCAAGTCACAGGTGGGAGTGACTGTGAGCCGCGGTCACTCCGAAGGCCCATTTTTGAACTATTACATATGTGACCCATTTTTACCTGTTTAAGGTTCAAACGATGTTCGATCTTCACGAAACTTGGAGGGATGCTTGTTGACATTATATTGAGTGTGTCATAGAAGTTTTAGCTTTATTTGACCTTCTGAAGTTGTTCAAATCCCCATTGATTACGGGCCATGGTCACTCCCCAGGCCTATTTTTGGACTTTTACATATATGACCCGTTTTCACCTGTTAGGGTCCCAAACGATGTCCAATCTTCACAAAACTTGGAGGGATGTTTCTTGACACTATTTTGACTGTGTCATAGCTTGATTTGACCTTCTGAAGTTGGTCAACTCCCTGTTGATTATGGGCAGCGATCACTCCCAAGTCCCTTTTTTGGACTTTACATGTGTGATATGTTTTCACCTGTTTGGGGCACAAACGATGTTTGATCTTCACAAAACTTAGAGGGATGCTTCTTGACACTATTTTGACTGTGTCATAAAAGTTTCAGCTCAATTTAACCTTCTGAAGTTGGTTAACTCCCTCATTGACTTTTCATGAAAATGGGCCTTTGTTTCAGTTGTTTGAGGTCCAAATGAGCTCGGTTTGGTCTGAAAATTGGAGGAACCAATATCAAGAGTATCTTAGAGTGTCCATTCAAATTTTATGTAGTTTGGATGTGTCGAAATAGGATTTCAAACAGTGACCCATTCGTTGCATGTTTTAAGTTACTATTCACCCCACACTATAGGTAGTTAGTTTGTTTTCTACCTGAACAACGTTCAATTGACTTGTAACTTTGGGGGAGTCATTTTAAACACATTTTGAATCTTTGTTCCAAATTTCATCAGCTTTGGCTCGCTGAAAGTAGGATTTTGGCTAGTGACCTCCATGGCACAAGGGTCACTATCTTCTAAGCTGACCTGCAGTGGAAGTAGGACCAAACGAAGTCCTTTTGACTTAAAAATTTGTAGAGTATCCCTTGAGCATGAATGAAGCTTTGTTCCCAAATTTCATCAATTTTGGACGCCGAGAAGTAGGACTTTGGTCAGTGATCCCATGGCTTAGGGGTCACTAACCCAAAGTTGACATGTTTGAAGACTTTGGATCAACTGATGTTCATTTGACCTAAAATTTTGTAGAGCTTCTCTTGAGAATAATTTAAGCTTCCTCCCAGAGTTTCAGCTAATTTGATCTTCACAAGGTGTCACTTTGCACAATGACCCCACAAGCATAGTAGATAACCCTCTGACTAAGTTTGAGTCCAAATGATATCCAAATGCTCTAAGATTTTAAAGGAAAGTCTTTGGATGTATTTGAAGGCATTCCCCTGAGTTTGAGCTTATTTTGACATGTAGAAATGTCAATTTCCACAGTGACCCCAAGGAGCTGGCAAACAGTCACTGAATCTTTGTTTGAGCTGAGATGAAGTCCAAATGCTTTGAAACTTTGAAACATAATTCCCAAGTATGCTTTAGAGTTTCCATGTGATTTTCATCCACTTTGGTAATCCAGAACCTTGAGTATGTTCAGTGACCCCTAGTTTTTGAGCCAATAACCCTGAATTTGGTGTTTGGCGAGTTGAGTGACGAAATGAAGTCCACTAACTCTGAAGTTTGAAATGCTGTATTCTAAGCTTATCTGAAATCTTCTAAGTGGATTGCAACAACTCTGAACATATGGATGAAGTACTTGACCTAGCATTCCATAATCCTAGTGTTTATGTGCCCTTTGACTTGAATTTGCTTGTAATTTTCTCACTGCAACATTTGTGGTTTTTTATGGGTCAACATAGTGCAATGCTGATGGAACAAATTTTTTTTACAATTCAATGAATCATTATTATTTTGGTTTTATTATTGGGTAGATTAAATGTATAAGGAGTTTTGTCCATAAACTGCCAAAAGGGGAGATTGTAATGATTTTTTCATGGGTTGGAAAAACTCTAGGTCCGTTGAGTTGTATTTGTTATTTCTTTTAGATCGATTATCATTCACATCGCCAAAAGAGCTGAAATGAAGAAATCAAAAACATAGAGCACGTGCTTAAGTGGACACTCACGCACTCAAGCAGACCTACATAAAAGCGAATGTGCTCAATCCCCTGATGTATGCGCCTTAGCCTGACTGAAAGATCATCAAATAACTTAATGCACAAAACATGCACTCGAGTAAGCTCTCACCTATGTTAGAGCACGATGACGAAATAATCCACCGACCTAAGAGGATTTCTTTCCTTTTTGTGCCGGATTAGTAAGTTAAATTCTATAAGGAGTATTCTTATTAGACACGAATTCTAGGTTATAAAAAGATTTCCTCTCTCAACTATAAGACATAAATCTCATTATTTTGAGTGGAGATTACACATTGGATATCATATTTCTTCTCTATAGCATCCATTGGAGAGAAAAGTGCTAAAGCTTTGTTCTAGAGATTCTAATCTTCTACATCTCTTGTAGAAGATTATCAAGAAGTCAAGCAAAGATTGGATCTAGTGCATTAATGGTGTGAAGTCATTTTAGAGTGATTCTATGCAGAGATCTACAATCCTTAGGTTGCAAAGACTTGATAAGGTTATAAGTATCTTGTAATTGCAAGATTCATAGAGCTTGATTATTTGTCTTGTTTGGATTGTGGTTTTTTCCCTAGTTGGGTTTCCACGTAAAAATGATATCTTCTTGTGGTGGTTGCTTGTTTGCTTTACATTTATTTGTTGTTGCATATTGTGTCTTTGTTTGCAATCTAGAAAATCACATACTTGGGAGCACCCCCAAAACTTTTATTATATTTGCAGTGAGTTAGGTATCGAAGCTTCCTTTTTATTCAAAATCATCGCAGCGAAAAATATCAAAGTCTCTGTGTTTTAGCAATGAAAGAGGAAACCCTACCTTTTCATCCAAGATCATCACATCTAAGGTTTTTTGAACTCTTCCTTCTTTTCTTTGGTTTTTTTACACTAGGGGTATTTTGTGTTGTTAGCTTCGGAAGGAGAATACCACCTGAACAAAATTAATGTCTTTCTTCCTTATTTTCTGGGTTATGAGACAAAAGAGGAATCCCATTATTTTTAATGGGTTTTGGATCTTATTCTATTGGCTTATGAGTTGGTGGAAAAAAACTCATTTTTATTAGCAATTAAAAAGGAAATCCTACCTTTTTATCTTTCATGAAAAGGTGGGTTCTCCTCTTTCAAGGAAAAAAAAACTACTTTTCTTAGTCATGAAAAAGGAAAACCCATTTTTATTAGCATGGATTTCAATCTTCACAAACTCAACCCACTTTGAATGTACATACATCAAATGCATTTTAAAGGCTTTTTTTTTTAAGGGAGGGGGGCCCTTCTGGGTTAAAGCAATCAATCTCGATATTCTATGTGCAAACAATCAACTACGAGCCGAAATAAATCAAACAAAAGAATACACCACAAGAAGACACGATTTTTACTTGGAAGCCCAAACCAGGAAACAACTATGGCAAAAAAATTAAGCAAAATAAATCATACCACAGTTACAAGATATATACTCACAACCCTTATTCTATTCTTACACAACATAAGGACTAGTAATTCTTATTGCACAGCACCCCGCTGCAATGACTCTCTACCATTCTCTGTTACAGATCCAAGCACCTAGATGCCTTTTTGATGTTGTATTTGATTCCTCAAAACATGCTTTTACACTTAGAAGACGATATTCTATAAAGAGATGTAGAAAACAAAGATCTTTAGAACAAAACTTTAGCCTTTCAACTCTTTAGGGAAAAACTATAGAGAAAACGATCTCCAATAAGTAGTCTCTACTTAGAACAAAAAGATCTCTGTTTAGGGTTGAGTAGAAACATTTTTTTTAACCCACAATTCGTGCCTTACGGTTAGAGTCCAAGCAAGAACAAAACAAGCAATTCTGACATAAACAGAAAAGGTTTTCATGCAAGTCAGTGGATTTCTATACAATGCTCAATCAATCGGTCGAAGTTCTAATCAATTGGATTAAGCTACTATCTCAAGTCAGATTGTTTGGATGTCTACTCGATTAATGGGATGAAATTCAACACAAATTTTTACAAACTTCTCAAAGTAAAAACTTTGTCGTTTTAACTCCGACTAACACAATCTTAGTCTCTAAATATATCTATTCGAAATGAGCTTTCCAACAGTAGACAATTTGTCCATATCCAACGCTAGGTTTATGAGATATGACCTTCTTACACCATAGAATCCTTAAAAAAACACTTCAATTTGTCGCTCTTTGTTCGATTACTTCACTTTAGTGCATTCGATGACTCATACCACAGTCCAAACTAAAATATATATAAAATAAAACACCAATAGACTTAAGCGTTGTCCAACCCATGAATTATCGAATACAAAAATCCTTACATTTGCCCCCTTTGGCAATTCATGAACAAAACTTCCTATACAACCAATCTACCTAAAAATAAAATAAAAAATGCATTTAATAAATTGAAATAACAAAAAAAAATTTACTATTAGCTCTTCCCCAATTTCAAAAAAAAACAGTAAAACCATCTTCAGCTCCATCTATCTTCAGACTTCCCAAAAATTCCTCATCTATCTCCAGACTTTCCAAAAATTCCTTATTCTCCCCCTTTTTTCCATAATTGACAAACTTATGATGTCATCGTGCAACTTATCTATTAACTAGGATCCAGTAGTAGCTCCCCTCAATTTCAACTCCACCTTAGTTGTATCTTCATAGCATCCCTAAGGACGGAAGCTTGATTATCTTGATCAGGGATTTTTACACATAGCCACCCATATTTGTGTAGCTTGATCTTTCAGCATAGTGTAGCAACTTCTGTAGATAAATCATATTTCCTAACCCACATAGCTTTTGTCTTGACCTTTCACTCAGACAATTATTTCCACCATTGCTTATACTTTGGCAAAGCATATAGCTTCTTGCAATGTAAGTCAATTTTTCTTTAACTCCACGGTGAGGAAAAGTGGATGTGTGTGCAAGACATGACACATTCTTCTTTTTTGAACTACTCCTCACATTATGAACATGTGCAACAAGTGAAGTAGTAGGTGCCGTAGAATTAAAAGTAAAACTTTTAACAAAAGTAGTTTTACCTTTCGTCTTCAAAGTAGATGCACCACCATGGAAACCAAGACTGTGTTTACCATTAGGTAGCGCTGAACACACAAGATGTCTTTAAGATATTTTGAACCAGTACTCATCTTGTTCAAAGAAGCTCTTTTTGAATTTAGCTCAAACAATACAATCTTTCAGTTTGCCAATCAAGTCTTCATTTTCAACCTCAACAGTCATTACCATGTTTTCAAAGTCTCATTCTCTTAGTTAAACTTCTCACAAGTAGCTTTCAGGGGACTATATTTGTAACCTTCAGTAGTCAACTTATCAGCTATGCAGTTCTTCTATCCTTCCAAGAGATAAACCTTTTGATTTTTCATCCTCTACCTCTTTCTTAAGAGACAAAATCTCTTATTTTCACTTCAGAATATCTTTTTCGAATAACCTGCTCATCTGGATAGATTTTTCTAGCAAAATTCCGTATTCTATTTCTCAATCATCTTATTCATCTGAGACTCCATTTATTAGAATTCTTTTCAGCAAAACTCACATCAAACAAAGTAAATCTAGCCATAAAAGCTATACACTTGCCATCTACAATATCCGAAGGATCAAGCACAGGATCTTCCTCTTTTTCAGAACAATCATTATCCCAAATTTTTAGATCTTTATGCTTAGGATTCTTTTTCCTGTTGGACAGTTATTAGCAAAATAACCATAACCTTGACATTAAAAACACTTGATCCTTGTTAATGTCATCTTTTTCTCGGACTTTGATCCCCTCCACTTAACTTTTTTAGCCTTCATGAGCTTTTAAAACTAATTCATTAACTTAATTATGTCATCCTCGGAATCTGTATCAGTCTCAATTTTCTTATCAGGTTTCTTCACTGATTCTCTGAAAGCTCACAAAGCCAAACCATTATTCTTCACTTATTTTTCCTTATTTAGATGGTTTTCTTCAAAAGTCTAAAAATTTCCAACCAATCGATTTACAATGAGGGTTTCTAAATCCTTATTCTCCTCAATAGCATCCACCTTTGAATCGAACTTTGAATTAAGAGACCTCATAATCTTCTTTAAAATGTTACTTTCAGAGATTTTTTTCACCAAAGTTGAAAATATAATTAACAATGTCACTCAACCTAGAATAGAATTTATTAAAGGTCTCATCTTCTTCCATTACAACAATTTCAAAGGATTTATTTAACCTTTATTGCCTAACTTGCTTGATAGTATCAGTACCCTCATATATGGTTTGCAAAACATCCCATGTTTCTTTTGTTGCTTTACATGTGGAAATCCGACAAAACTCATTAGCAAATGCTGCACTATAAATACCATTCTGGCCTTATTATTGCAGTTGGAGGCATACTTCTTATCCTTAGTCCATTGGGCTTTAGGTTTAGCAATTATTTGCTCATTAGTAATAATTGTGGGTTTTGAATAACCAATCATCTTTTGCTTCCAATAAATATAATTTGAGCCATCAAACAATGGAGGCATGGAAGTGGATGTGCCTTCTAGATTAAGCGTCATTCTAAACATCTCTTAGGATCAAACATAGTAAATCAGTGTAAACCTTTCTAATACCAATTAAAGGCTTTTGGAGGGGCCTTCTGGAATGGATTAACATAATCAGTCTCAATATTATGTATGCAAACAATCAACTACGCAATGAAAATAAATCAAGTAAAAGAACACACAACAAAAAGACATGATTTTTACGTGGACGCCCAAACCAAGAAACAACCATGAAAAAAAATCAAGCATAATGAATCATACCACAGTTATAAGAGATATGCTCATAACCCTTATTTAGTTTTCGCGCAACATAAGGACTAGTGATTCTCATTGCAGAGTACCCTGCTATAACAACTCTCTACCATCCTCTATTATAAATCCAAGAACTTAGCCACCTTCTAGATGTTTTACTTGACTCTTTAAAACAATCTTCTACGCTTAGAAGACAATCTTCTATAAAGGGATGTAAAAGATAAAGATCTCTAGAATATAACTTTAGCCCTTCAACTCTCCAAGAAAAAACTCTAGAAAAGATGATCTTCAATAAGTAATCTCTACTTGAACAATGAGATCTCTGTTTAGGGTTGAGAGGAAACCCCTTTTTATAACCTACAATTTGTGACTTAAGATTACAGTCCAAGTAAGAACAAAACAAGCAACTCTGGTACAAATAGAAAAGGTTTTTATACAAGGCAATGGGTTTCTGCACAACGCCTAATCAATCTGTCAAAGGTTGGATCAATCAGATTAAGCTACTATCTCAAGTTGGATCGAACGGATGTCTGCCCCATTGATCGAATAAAATTCAGTAGAAATTTCTATAAACTTTCTAAGGCCATAAATTTATCATTTTAACTCTAATTGATGCAATCTTAGGCTCTACGAATATTTACTCGAAACGAACTTTTCAACTATAGATGGCTTGAACATATCCAACTCTTGGTTTGTGAGATGTGACCTTTTTAAACCATATTATCATTAAAAAAATATTTCAATTTGTTGCACTTTCTTCAATTCTTCACTTTAGTGCATCCGGCAACTTATACCACAGCCCATACTAAAAGATATATAAAATACAACACCAATAGACTCAAGTTTTGTCCAACCCATAAATTAACCAATACAAAAATCCTTACACATTTTATCCAAAATCCAACCCCTTCAATCTTTCCGAACTCAACCCACATAAGTTTCTTTGAGTTTTAAGGGAAAAGGAGAGCATCAATTCAATGCTTCCACCTGCATTGAGCTTGATGCTCCACCTCCCGTGCCCACCCCCCCCCCCCCCCCCCCCCCCCACACACACACACCTTACATTAAAAAAAAAACACCACAGTGGTCACATGTGACCACTCCGGTGCACCCACTGCTAAGATGATTTTTTGAGTTAAGGGGTCATCTAAGATGATTTTTCCCGTAAAATCCTCAAATATTAAATTGATGTACCATAGCGATCTTTTTAAATTTCTCCATCTCTAAATAATCATTTTTTATGTGTATTCAGCAAAAAAAGGAAGTAATTAATAGGGCATAAAGCTCCCAAAGAATTACTACGACTTTATGAACAAGCCCCCAAATAGAGTATAAAATTAGATAATTAATTCATTTACAAAACTGTTGGAAAGAAACTGAAGTGAGAATCTACATCTTCTTGCCATGGGAATGTTGAACTTGGAGAGAATATTGTCAAGGGACTGCTAGGAGGCAGCCGTCAGGATCTTTAGATATCGCACATAAATCACTGCGGAAATAAGTTTAAATGATAATGATTCAAGAACCATACCTGCAAGATCTCTCTGATTTGATCTCGGTCTTATAACAGCCTGAAAATCTCAAGATCTTCTATTGTATTCCTTTATGCTCGAACTCGCACCGAGGTGTGGGCCTCTTCTGTAAATTCTCTTTACTCTCAAAAAGCGAGATTTATCTTGTATAGACTTTTTAGAGAGCAATAGCGCATATTTATAGGCTACAATGGGGACCTTAAGAAGGAAATAAGGAATAGGCTTCTTATAAAAATAGGAAACCCTAATTCGACCCAAATTAGAATCCTATATCCATAAATTATAATTCAGTCCACTAAAAAATTATAATTGTACTCCTATCCTTATTCTCAAAATAATATTTCAAGCTTCTTGTTATTAAATGCTTGTTAATCTCCCCACGTTAATATTTTAGATATCCATTGATTAAATAATTACTGACGCTTATATTTAATCGATATCTTTATAATTCCTTGAGACCTTACACTTAACTTATTTGATATGTCGGACACTAAGTACACCTACAGGGTTTGACATAATCAAAACTTATAAACTTTATCAAGGGGATATCATCAATCCCTATTACGGGATGTGGATTCTGTCAATAAACTAGTATGCACCATACACATAGTGTAGTCATCCAATTTACTGAGATTATTGACCCACAAAAGGTCTCACTCCTTTGTAAATCAAAATACCAAATACTAAATGCATGTGTCTATTATTTATATCGGAATTAAGAGTATAAGCTCTCATAATAACCATTTGGATGTTACTAATCTTATATAGTCAGTATAAAGACAATAACGCAAAAGTGGTCCTGTGCAATACACAAAAAGTGTACTAGCATAACGAGTCAAAACTATACTGTTTCCCGCAGCCAAGACAAGCCTACTAAAACATCATGCTACAATCGTACCGATGGTGTGTCCAGCTCCATCTAGATTGTGAACAACAATAACTTATATTCTATAAGAACCAACAAATAAGTCTTCCGTGCATAAGCTGAACTCTATGCACCAACTTGTCTACTTTATAGAATAAAAGATGCACTTATGCACAATAAATAATAATGCAACCATTTACCCATACAAATTCTCATTAAGATGAAAAATGCAAACTTTACTAATAAGTAAATCAGTCAAAGAAAAATATATAAAAGTATGCTTTTAATATAAATTTCCAATAGGGACTTCCTATTGAAGAGAGTTTTAGTGCTACCAAAGGAGTGTTGAGCTTCTTCAATCACAATGGTCTAAACTTGCTCAAAAGATGCCCCCTCATCATGGAAAACTTTTTGGCCTGTTTCTTAGCTTCTACCAGACATTTGTAAATAAAATTAAGTTTAATGTATAATTAGTTAACTTATTTTGTTATTACATTTTATTAAATGTATAAATATATTTTAAACAAAAAGTATAAAGTATGTGTATATTACATTTATATATATGCCCACCCCAAGTAAGCTTAAGCTCAAGCTGAGCATATCTTGGCTCGAGCTTTACTTATAAAATAATTTAGCTTCAACCTCAAGTCCAATCAAATTAAGCTCAATCAGCTTTGCTGAACCATAAAAAAATTACAAATGTTGCAGCGAAAACATTACAAGTAAATTCCAAACCAAAGATACATAAGCCTTGGGATTGTGGAATGGCAAGTCAAATAGTACATCCAAGTGCTCAGAGCTTTTACAATCCACACAGAAGACTTCAAATGAGCTCAAATTGCAACATTTCAAACTTCAGAGTTAGTGACTCGTCAAATTCCAAATTCAAGGTTCATTGGCTCAAAAACTAGGGTCACTGAACACACTCAAAGTTCTAGATTACCTCGATTACCAAAGTGAATGAAAATCACATGACAACTTTAAAGCATGCTTGGAGATAATGTTTCAAAGTTTCAAAGCATTTGGACTTCATCTCAGCTCAAACCAAGCTTCAGTGACTATTTGCCAACTCTTTGGGGGTCATTGTAGAAATTGACACTGTTATATGTCAAAACAAACTTAAACTCAGGGGAACGCCTTCAAATATGGCCAAAGACTATCATTCAAGATTTCAGAGCATTTGAACATCAGTTGGACCCAAACTCAGTCCATATGGTTATCTACTCTACTCTATGGGGTCACTATGCAAAGTGACACCTCGTGAAGATCAAATCAACTGAAACTCTCGGTGGAAGCTCAAATTATGCTCAAGGGAGATTCTGAAAAATTTCATGTCAAACGGACATCATTTGACCCAAAGTCTACAAATATGTCAACTTTGAGTTAGTGACTCCCAAGCCATGGGGTCACTAACCAAAGTATTGCTTCTTGAAGCCCAAAATTGATGAAAATTGAGCAAAGAGCTTTAGTCATGCTCCAAAGAAGTTCTGCAAATTTTCAAGTCAAATAGATTTCGTCTGATCCCACTTATACTGCATGTCAGCTCAGAAGTCAATGACCCCCGAGCCATAGAAGTCACTGATCAAAATCCTACTTCCAAGAGGGCAAAGCTGGTGGAATTCAGCACAGAGATTCAAAATATGTTCAAAGTTAGTTCCCCTAAGTTTCAAGTCAATTGAACGTCGCTCGGGTAAAAAACAAGTGTACTGCCCACAATGTGAGGTGAATAGTACTCAGAACATGCAATAAGGGAGTCACTGCTCGAAATCCTACTTTCACAAATCCAAAATGTATGCAATTTGGATGGACACACCAAGATACCCCTAACATTAGTCCCTCCAATCTTCAAGTCAAACTGAGGTTATTTGGGCCTCAAATAGTTGAAACAAGTGCCAATTTTCCTAAAAAGTCAATGGGGGTTGACCAACTTTAGAAGGTCAAATCAAGTTAAAATTTTTATAACATACTCAAAATAGTGTCAAAAAGCATTGCTTCAAGTATCGTGAATATTGGGCATCATTCGAGCCTTAAACAAGCGAAAACAAGTCACACATGCAAAAGTCTAAAAATGGGCCTTGGGAGTGACCATGGCTCATGTCACTCCCACCTGTGACTTGGTCGCAGACAGATACTAAGAGTTATTTCTCTTTATTTCAAAGTGTAACTCCTTTACAACTACTGAGAACATCCCAACTCCCTTTAAAGCCTATAAAAGGCACATTTGAACTCTCAGAAGGGGACAGAAGCAAGAGAGGACACCAACAATGAGCGAGAATACATACAGTGAAGAAAACAACATGTGTAAATTCCTAAACCAAGTTCCAGAGTTGGAAGTAACTTCAAGCAAGCCACAAAGCATTTTCAATACCCCACCTACTTCTTCTTCTTCTCATTCTCACCAATTCAAGGTGAGAAGTAATTCAGAGAAGAGGAAGAAACATGTACCTCACTTAATGAAGACATATACAAGAGCCACTTGGATGGCATCTTCTTCTTTTGATTTTCTCAATTGGGAAGGGTTTTGAGCCACACTGGAAGTTGTGAACAAGCCTCTTTAGGCTTCATTCTGTTCCTAGAAAATTATAGGTTCAGAATGACACAACAATGGCTCCATTTTTGCTTATTTAAGCACACTTTTCGAATTTGTACAAAAACAATCCGTAATAAAAAAAGTAATGATTATCAAAGGTTTAAGTCAATTCCACAGCCAAATTCAACATTCTTGATGGTCATTCAACACTCCAAAGATCAGAAAAACAAGTTTCAACACCTTGGAAGAGTCACAGGATAAAACAGAGAGCAAACAGTGGCCTTTTGGCCACTGTCTACCGGTGACCACAAGTCATGGTCACTGGCAAAATGCTAGTGACCATAAGTCACGGTCACTGGCCAGCCACTGTCTGCCAATGACCGTAAGTCACGGTCACTGGGAGAATGCTAGTGACCATGAGTCACGATCACTGGCAGGGGGCCAATGACCGTGACCCATGGTCACTCCCACTGTTTTCTTCCTTTTTGCATTTTTTTTCACAATTTTCATATAATTTCTTGTATTTTCTGAATTTGGATCACATCTGAGACTTGAGGGAGTGGTTGCAAACTCTTTAAAAACATGTAAACAACCTGCATCCCCACGGTCAGAGCATTTGAACCCATGTAAACAAAAGAGAAATTAATAATGAACCGCAGTTAATCCACATTCTTCTTAAACGCTTGAAATGCGTGAATGTTGGACTCGAATTCATTGCACATTCGCCATTTTCAAGCGCGATCAAGCTTGTGAGTGAAATTGCTTGTTTTTATCCTTTGTGTTGATAGTGTCTCACATCATTTTCTCTTTTTTTTCCCAAATGGAACAAAGAAGATCAATATGCCTGGCCGTTCCTCATCACCATTTTCATCATCATCATCATCATTATAGCATTCTCTCCAACTATGTCGAGTTGACTACATGAATTAATCTTTCTCCATTCCGACCTATCTTTGAGTCAAATCCTCACATAAGTTAAATTTCTTTATGTCCGATTTATTACTGTCATTCATGTTTTCTTTGGCCTACCCCTTCCTCTTAGTAGGCCATCACCTTGCATAGCTAAACTTTTTTTCTTTTTATCATGTCGTTGCTGACCTACATTCAACATGTCCAAACTATCTCAAACGGATTTTCTAATCTTATCATTTATTGATGCTATCTCTAAATGCTCTTAAAAGCGTTCATTTCTAATTTTATCTTTTTTAAATTTTTCCACACATCTACCTCAACATTCTCATCTGTAGTACATCAATTTTATACATATGCTGCTTTTTTGTTAACCAACATTCTACCTCATCCGTCATGGTTAGCCTAATGATCACCTTATTCATGCAAAAGTAGATGCCATTAATTAATTGGAGAGGCAAAACCCATGTTAATTACCCTTATCCAAAAAGCCTCGGTCCTTATCTCACCGAAAAATTGGTCCCTACCTCATTCTGATTCGATGTGAAACAACATAACCAATGAAAGATACTGGTTACGATCCAATGCTCATCTCCTAGTCCAAAAGACTTGACTCGATGCAAAATGTTTTTGGAGTCCACACATTTTAGAATGGATGATGTCACTAGCGCTATCAATCATACATCACATTTGCCAAAAAAAAAAAAAATCATAAATCATGAGCGTTGGTATTTATTGACATTACTGTCATGAGAACACAACACTTACTTTTTGCATATTTTACAAACAAAAATTCAGACACATGGCTTGAACCAAAACCCATTTTCATAGTTTTACCTAGGAAAGAACTCCCATATGGAGAACCTTAGATTTCCTTTATTAAATGTAAGAAGACTGACACATTGATGTAGTTGAAAACCAATGCACCCAAAATTGTGTTAAAGGTATGCCTTTTTTAATCTAACACATGTTGTCGATATGACACCACCATTGTACACGTGTGCCTACGTCCAAGACACTGAATCATTACGAGACTGGTGGGGTTGGGAGTGTTTTCAAGCGCTTATCTAGCTGTTGGTTAATAGGCTTCATTACGAGACTGGGTAGCTATCAGTTCAGTACCTTGGGTTGCCTACTGGGGCCAATATAAGGCTGAAAACTTTCCGGGATCCTGTTGGGGGAAATCTTAGAAGTAAGTTACATCGACAAAAAGATAGTACTTTTCTTTTGTGGGCTAAATTAACTAAACCAAAGCTACAAAGTTTAATGTTCCAGTGTGACAGGTCACTTTACTGGATGCCTCGAGCAATGCTGGAAAGGCTGGACCAAATCAAAATAGATCTCCTGTGTATGGTAAAAGTGAGAAAAATAATTCTATCCGACGAAATGGAGTGTAATTATAGAAGACAAGTCTTCCATGAATTTGGGATTGCGAGGCGTAATGCAACAGAATTCAGCTTTCTTAGTAGAATGGAGGTAGTGATTTGGTGAAGATGAATAGGAGTGAGAGAAAAATTATTTCTTTAAAGAGAATTGCTGGATGAACTCAAAAACAAACTCTTCACACGCAGGAGAAATTTTTTTTAAAAGAATTAAAATCCCCATTTTATTTTTTTAAAAACAAAAGAAAATGAGAACCCAAACGTTTCTCCTCCTAGCATTTCTTCCTCTGCTCTTTTCTTCTTCCCTCTTCCTCTTCCTTGTCTACTCTTTTTCTTTTATTTTCTCTTTCTCTTTTTCTTCTTCTTGATTTTCCCCACCTCACCCCAGACAAAACACAAACAGAACCCTCCACCAAACCACGATGAAAAGATGATGAAGAGAAAGAAGGAATGGAGAAAGGCTATTGTGTGTACTACATTTGAGCATAGATATCTTTGCTCAAGCATAATACACCCAAAGCAGAATCAAGAATTTTTTTTTATATAGACATTGTTGATGAGCAACGATATCTATGCTCATCAAAAATGTCTAAAAAAGATCATGATTCTGTTTTAAGTATATTACGCTTGAACGTAAATATCTATGGTCACGCATAATATTTCTTCGTCTCCCTTTTTTTTCCTTTTTCAGTTCCTTCTTCTAATTCTCTTCCTCATCTCTTCTACTTATTTCTTTTCTTGATTTTCTCTTCTTATTTCACCTTTCATTACAGACTCTCATTCTCTTTCTCCTCCTAACATTTCTTCTTCTTCTTCCTTGTTCTTTTTCTTCTCTTTCTTCTTCCTTCATCCACTTCATTGTCTTATCTTTTTCTTTTGTTTCTCTTTTTTATTCTTCTTGCTTTTCCCCTCTTTGCCACAGACAAAACCTAAACAGAACCCTCAACCAAACTAAGAAAAAGAGTTGATGAAGAGGAAGAAGAAATAAGGAAAGGGTTTGATGAATGTTACGCTTGAGCATAGATATCTATGCTCATGAATAATAGTAAAAAAAAAAAACTAAAAATAGCTCAAGGGACTACTTCGAGCAACAAAAATCCTTGGGGTTCTTTTTGTTCTATAAAAACTCTAAGGGGATTTTTTTGAGAAAAACCCCTAAAAATAAAGTTGAAAATGGAAGTAGTTCCTCTTCCTCCAGTCAACCTATCAATGAATTAGCATTCTATTTACAAATGCCTTCGGTTGAAGCCCCAAATGATGAAACTGATTTTAATCTTTTAGCTTGGTGGATTGCAAGTGAATTAATATTTTTCATGCTTTTCGCCATGGCCCATGATTTACTATCAGTTTCAATGTCCACAGTTACCACAAAGCAAGATTTTAGTGCAAGAGGAAGATTAATTGAAAATAGACTGACAATTCTATCAAAAGAAATAATAGAGACATGCATGTGCTTCTGAGATTGGTTTTTAGCAGAAAAGAGGAAGCAAAACTTGATACTGGATGAAGAAATAAAAGATAACTTTTCAACAATAGATATATCATTGTTCATATTATTTACAAAATTATCACACTTGTGTTTTTTTCTAAGATTTTATTCCAATTAGAGTGTTACACTAACAATTACACTGACACTTGGGCATTATTATCATAGTTTTTCTAAGTTGTACGTTATAACACACTTTTATACTTGTAATTTTTTCCCTTATTAAGACTTTATAAAGTTGAGATTATCAACAATTTGTAAATTTTATTTAAAGTTCTTGTATATTATCATCAAAGTCATTGTAAATTCATTTGTGGAAATATAATATAATATTTTTTTCTCCAAGTATTGTTTGTGAATTTATTATATTTATTTTAATTTCATGGTTAATTTTTCTTTAAAAAATTCAAAAAAGCAGGCTAACTAGTGGGCACAATGGCTCAGCCCAAGTGGGGCATGGCTAGGCTAGCCTCTGGTAAGTCCTTGTGCACATGCCTACCCTCTAGTGAGGTAGCACATTAATAGGTGAGGAAAGGTGTCTTCCTAGGTACAAACCTTGGTCCGCAAGTAAGAACTAGCACCTCTTATCACTAGGGTAAGAGGTTGTTCGCTGCGGTCATGAGATTGAGCCAAAGAAGATGGCATGTTATGGACGTCCCTCATTACTAATCCATTCTTTTTCATTTTTATGAATTGTGTGTCCTCTGAATCAAGATCTGAACATTTAATACTCTTTAGAAAATTCAAAATGACCATGTGGTAAAATTTCATCCATTGATTCATCACCGATTTGAAATATTTGTGAAAGAGTCCAGATCCTAAAATATGTCACTTTAGACTTCTATGAGGTCTATTTTCATGATTCAAACCATTTATCCAATTTGGAAAGCCAAAATATGTTGTGTAACCATCTCTCAAGTTTTAATTCATCATTAATTTCGAGAAATTTGGAAGGAAAAAAAAAGGCAATTTTTTGCATGAAAATTACCTTTTTGCATGCTTAGAAGCATCCTAATTTTCTTTTTTTTTTTAATTTGTGGAGCCCTATTTCATGATCGGCATCATTCACCCGCTTTGAAAGGATAAAAACAATTTGGGGTTTTGTGTGTGTGTGTGTGTGTGTGTGTGTGTGTGTGTGTTGTTGGGGGGGGGGGGGGCGGGCGTGGTTTGAATTAGGTTTTATTCATTGATTCATCATACATTTTGAGAAATTCATGAAATCTCCAAATTGATAAATCTGGTTCTCTGGACTTCTATGGGCTCCAAAATCACAACCCGAACCATTCTTTATCTTTAAAGGTTAAAAATAGCTACAGGGTCAAATGCTATGTCTTGATTCATCATAGATCTTGAGAAAATTTGTAGAAAAAGTGAACCATTGAGATTCAAATGTGAAAATGACAGTGAAAACTGCTTCCATGAGACTCAATTGCATATAAAAATAAATCACATGTAAATTATTTACTTACGTATAAAAGCCAAACAACCCTATAAAGCATGTTTGGCAATAAGTAAGAAATTTACAAAATTAGGGGGGAGGGGGGGATAGGTTTTAGTCATTGATCCATCATACATTTTGAGAAATTCATGAAATCTCCAAATTGTTAAATATGGTTCTCCGGACTTCTATTGGCCCTGGAATCACAAACCGAACCGTTCCTATCTTACGAAGGCTAAACATAGCTACAGGATCAAATGCTATGTCTTCATCACAGATCCTTAGAAATTGATAGAAAGAGTGAACCATTGAGATTCAAATGTGAAAATGACAGTGGAAAGTGCTTCCATGAGACTCAATTGCATATGAAAACAAATTACATGTAAATTATTTGCACATATAAATTAGGGGCTTCTACCCCCAAGTTCATTTTTTAAAAGACATGTTGCTTTAAGTCCACCTCCAAAAATTTTAAAAGTTTAAGTCTACTAGGACATTTTGCCCCTGAAACACTAAAACGCTATCATCGTGTCCATCTCTTTAAAAAAACACAAATCTCAAAAAAAGTGATAGTTACATTCTGACCAACTATGTTGGCGACCAGAATAGCTTTTTTTTTTCTTTTTTTCCCTTATTCTTTTTTTTACATACCATGATCACATGTTCTTGTTTTTGATCTTATAATTTGTTTCATTAATTTCAAACATATTTTTATTTTTGACACATCAATTGATGTTCTTATTTATCATGTAAACTAATATATGATCATGTTCCTTCAATTTGTGCACTAAAAATTCAAATGGCCACTGGCAATTTCTTGTTTCCAGGTTTTTTTATTTTTTATTTTTTGTTTTATACACCATGACCACATGTTTCTATTTTTAATCTTGTAATTTGTTTCATCAATTTCAAACATGTTGCTATTTCTGACACGTCTGATTGATGTTCATATTTATCATGTACAGGCACATGATCCTATTTCTTCAATTTGTGCATTGAAAATTCAGACACCCACCAGCAATTTCTTGTCTCCAGTTTTTTTTTTTTTTTTACACACCACAACCACATGTTCCTATTTTTAATCTTGTAATTTGTTTCATCAATTTCAAACATATTCCTATTTTTGACACATCTGATTGATATTCCTGTTTATCATGTATACTAATACATAATCATATTTCTTAAATTTGTGCACTAAAAATTCATAACTCTTAAAATTCTTACGTCTCATATTCTTGATTCTTCAATTTGTACACAAAAAAATTTAAAATTCTTAATGTTCCCATATGTCACGTTCCTAATTCAAATAGGTTCTTGTTTCCAACACATCTTATTGATGTTCATGTTTATCATGTATATTAATATATAATCCTGTTTCTTCAATTTGTGCACTGAAAATTCAGAATTCTTAATATTCAAGTGTCTCATTTTCCTAATTCTTCAATTTGTCACACTAAAAATTCAGAATTCTTATTGTTCATGTGTCTCATGTTCCTGATTCTTCAATTTGTGCACTGAGAAATTCAAAATTCTTTAATGGTCATACATCTTATGTTCCTATTTCCAACACACCCCGCCGAGCCCCAGTATGTCACAGTCCTAAATAGTTATAAAATTTAATTTGACGAACTCGATCAGTCATGGGGCTTTTGGCATATTGGTTTTGGGGCCTTTAGCGTATTGGTTATCCATAACATTTGGTATCAATGCTAACCTCTACGTCTCAGGTTCGAGTCACGAAAAGGGCTACCTGGAGTAAGTAAGAAACCTTATAGCATTAGTGAACTCTTCCAACCAAGAACAAGAGAGATGGAACTTCTACCAAATAAAGTTTGAAGAATCAAACTTCCACCAAAACTACCCTATAAAGTATTTACTCACATATAAAAGCCAAACAAGCCTAGAAAGCAAGTATTTACTCACGTATAAAAGCCAAACAAGCCTAGAAAGCAAGTTTTGTAACAATTGAGGAATTTAACAAATCTAAGAATTTCTTACTACCCATTAAATAGGGATTACTCAGAGAGGATTTGTACAACTAAGGATTTCTCATTGATATTGGGGCATAGTGATGCATATAGCCGACAAAAATTGGTTCAAGTGCACAAATCCACAAAACTGAGTATTTTCAATTTCTATTGGGGGAGAGGGAATCTGAAAAGCCTCATACATGAGGATTTTCATAGGTCCAAATCCTTGCAGATTTACTAATGCAAATGGGTTTTGTCACATCTTCGTGGAAAGATTAATAAAAAAACAAAAAAAACTTTTTCCTGAGCCTTTGGTTCTCCAAAATCACAAAAACTCACCGGTCTTTTTGTGCTGCGGGCGCAAACTCAAGGCTCGTGCAGAACCACCGCCACCATCTATTTCCAGTCTCTCGCCTTCTGTTTAATGAAGAGTTTATTGTCCTACCGATGCCAGGGGCCATGCCTTTTTAATGAGAATGAGTTTGGGGAAATGGAAGTCTAGGACATCACCAGCACCACAGCAGCAGTCAAACAAATCAAATAGACATTGCCCAATCACCCACCACACCCAAGCCATTGCCAAAGCTTCAGCAATTGCATCGTCAAATACAAATTTTTCCTGAAAGTGCTGCTACAACTGAAGCCCGGCAAGAGAAGACGGTAAAAAGTAATCCAGTTGCAAAGATCAACATTATCACGGCCTCATCACTTCCAGGCACAATTGCATACAAAGAAGCAAGGCTGCAAATGGTGCATTGCAACCCAAATAACGTGTAGGGAAGCAGGGAAGGAAAGAGCCGATTGCATTGATGTTCAAAATGATCATGAAGCCCCACAAACAGCAGGTTGAAAAATACCTGAGTAAACATTTCTAATGCAATGACCCAAAACCAACTTGAATCAATTTAGAAATGGACGCATTCAGTTATCCAGGATGGTACCTTGGAAATCTGACATGAAGACACGTCAGTTGAGTAGAACTATTTTATGGCACCTAAGGCTATTTAGTCAATTATGAATATACGAACATAAACGGTTGGACAGCTTGGATAGCTGAATAAATGTTTTACTCTCTCCCCATTTGTTCACTGGACCCAGAGGCACACATGTACCATCGTGATGCTACTGGATCTCTTCACTATAGATTATAATCGATAATGCCTCCTTCGGAAGTAGCATGTCTGCGATTTCAGTGCCCTAGTCATGCTTCTCTGGGTATGTTGGTATTTTACTGATTTTAATTTGGTGTTCATATTTCTTATGCTTCAAAAAAACAAAAACAAAACCAAAAACTACTGTCATCAATCCAACAACCAAAATAAATAAATAAGGAAGAACAAGAAACTGTGGATGCAGAACTGAAATTCATGTGTTATGGAAAGTTTATTATCATGACCCATGGGGCCTAAATTAAATAGGACACAAAAGGAAGTACTGTTGTCACATAACATTAACAGCCAAGAAACTACGATGTTTTAACATACCCTCGTAGTTCTTGGTCAGATCAGAACTAGAAAGTGAAGCGTATAAAATATCAGACAAGATCTTACCAGCCACCACCACCACCACCACCACCACCAACATTATTCCCACCCCATCGATCTTGCATCTCAGCCGCCTTCTCTTCTTTCATCTTCTTCACAATCTCAAGTATCTTGGGATTGGTGAATCGCTCATGGACATATTTCCTTTCCTCTGCCTGTATCTCCTTGATTGCACTTGGATAAGGATTGGGTGGTGGCTTCTTCCCTTGAAGCCTTGCAATTTGCTTCAGCCGGACATACGCCTTCTTCTTTGCCTTCTTTTCCACTCGATATTCCATCTAAGAAAATGCACAATTATTTGACAAAGAATTAAAAGAGAAAGAAAATGAAAAGGTCTGCTGTTATCATATGAGCTTGACACGCAGTAACACAGGAGACCGAAGTGGAAACCAGAAGACAAAGGTTTGTCCAACTATCCTGATACCTAAGAGAATGTTTCAAAAGTTGATACATACATCAGCTACAGCCATGGCTTCCTCTTCACTAACTCCTTGCTCTTTTAACTCGAGCACACGCCAACCAAAAACACGAGCTGGAGGGGGGTCAAAACCACTAAACCTGTAATTTGAAAAAAAAAATTTGTTAAGCATTCTCAATTTTATGCATTTCCAAATGCTGACAACAATATTAGTGGGAAACCAATTCTCCGATGTCCAGAACGGCAAATTATCTATTCTCTACATTTACAAGACCCTGGATGACAAATGAAAGGTGCTCAATGTCCCAACCAAGGATGAAAATAGCGGTAATGGCGAGCGTAGCTGTCCACCACCGAAATGCTATGTAGCAAGCGCCACGTACTAGTAGCGGCATAGCAGTGCGATTTGAGAAAACCATCAAAAAATTCTTAAAAAGTTTCAAAAAATCTAGAATATTGAAAAATGATAGAATATGAAGGACCTCAATTGGTCAACTCTAGTACCAAAGAGAATGTCAACTAAGGTATATGACATCATCATCCTCATCCAGATATTTGTCATCATTTATAGTGCCACTACCATATTGCATATGCCTACCATACTGAATTTGATATTTGTGGATATAGGGACTCTAGAATGCAAAAGAGGCATCATAAGAACTTGGAGAAGGCAAATATCTATATTGACATTGACCATAGTCACCATATGAGTAAAACCCTAATAGAGGCTCTATTTTGGGGTGTCTGCCAGGACATTACCTAGAGAAGATCCATCAAGAGGAACTCTTTGCATTATCTTCAATTCAGCAAGATCTTATGTGTTTTGGTGTTCTTTGAAGCATAGATGGGTAGAAGAGTTGCACAAAAATGTTGTTTGGAGTGAACAAGTAAAGAAATAAGCCTTACTATGTATTTAAAAATATTTTGGAAAATAGCTATCAATCACATTTCGCAGCAACCGTAGCAGTCCTGTAATGGGGCTAAATTCAATTTAACGTAGCAGTCTTGCCCGCTACACCCAATATGGTGGCTGCTATATAGATCTATGGTCGCAAAAATGAGGTTGCTGGTTTGGGTCGTGACAGTTAAAAAAATCATGATAATAGCTAATCATGTCACCATTCATAAAAATAAATAAATAAATAAAATAACTACATTCAATATTTTTAGAAGAACAAGTGCAGATTTGCTAAACCGTGGACTAAGAGGTCTATATGAGGGCTGCACACTCTAGCTACACGGTATTGAACTGGATTATATATATATACATTGGTCCTATGAAGTAATTGTCTATGTTTACTTTCTACCACGTTGACAGGTTACAGCTAATTCTGGCATATTTATCTTCAGTAGTGATCTGTGCATTATACCTCTTCCCTTTCTTTTGTCAAATCTTACCATTATTTTTATTGGTAATTATAACATTGCATACCAGACGAAATTAGTACAAATATTATAAGGTATAGGAAAGGGTAAAGATTAAAATCTATGATAATTTCAATAACAAAGAAGCAAAATAAAAGTTGCAAGCTCGAGGTTGTGGTTTCAATTTAGCATATCATTTGAAAAGAAAAATATGAAGCCCCTACAGTACATGTCATTTAAAGAAAGATGTAGGGGGCACAAAACTATAACCAATAGACGAAATCATCTTCAACTTATAGTTGAGAAGTTTGTTCCAGACTGCATTTCAGTTTGGTCCCCAAACCGAACAATTTTGGCCAATTTGGAATTTCGGCAAAATGTTTCAGAAAAATATAATATACATCTCTTTTCTCGTTTGTCAATCGGGCAGCCGTTTTGAAATTCAAATGAGGTTTGCTGATGTCATCTTCTTCCTCCTCTCACTCCATGCATGCCAACTTTCCAGCAACTGGATCTCCTTCGGACTACCTCTTCTCTTGATTTCTCCCACTCCTTTTCCCAGCCAGTACAGACTGTAGCAGTCCTCGTCAAGCTCAACAGGGATTGAGGATCTCAAATCTTCCACTTAGATGAGCATCAAAATAGGCAAGGATATTGAACTATCGATAAGAAGCATGAGTCTTCCCTCCAGATTTTCCTTTTCAATTGTCCTTCCATCCACCTCCTCAGTGCAACCAATACAATCACAACCCAACTGAAAAGCTCATTTATGCCACGCATGTAGCAGAACTCCTTTGATCTTCTCACCCAGAAAGGGCACAAGGGAGGGCCCAAGAACACCATCAGCCTGCTAATCACAAAAAAGGGGAAGGAGTTTAGTTGACTTCTGCACTCTGAATAACTTCATCAACCCTGCTTTTAAAAAAACTGCATCCAGACAACCTGTTCATCTAGCATTTGCATCATGATTGTCATCTTACCCCACCACTTCTCCGACCACAGTTCTGCTTGCATCAAACCTTGAGCTTTAGATTTGAAAAAACCAAACTGCAAAATAGATTTTTTTTCTGCTCTCTGACCATCCATGGGGCTACCCTGGCTATCTTTTGTCCCCCCATCAACTATTATCCACCCAGCCAATCTCATCTTTGACAAATAAGCACCACTCTCCCTTTCGAAACTTGCATAAACACTCAGCTTGGATAGCCTACATAGATCACTATGACACATACCATAGCCAAATTAGTTAGAATTGGAAATTGCCTCCTACCCTGCTCCTGCGGAACTGAAGTGTCATATTTCACTAGAATCTTTCTCCCACCCTAAGACGTCCCCTCACAAGATCAATAGCCCTCTCAACCTCTCGGCCCATAGCAAAACAAAGAAATGCAAATCCCCTACTTCTCCAGCTCCCTTGATTGAGAGGAATGAAATATCCCCAATTGGCCTGCCCTTCAAACCATCACTTCAAGCTCTGTCTTTGTGATTGAATTAAATGAATCACTAGATTTGAGATGAAAACTGAGAGTGATTTCTCCTTAGCATACTAACAATCAGATCTAACCAATCCAACCATGATCTTCCTCTATGTGGTTTCCAAGAAGTCTCATCTTGTTTCCACCACCAACTAAAGTTGCCTGAAAGTTGTCCTTACTGACCCAGTCGTCGTCTTCTCTCAAACATCTTCACAAGCAATGTATTTTTACCTACAGGTAATTCCAGTTACTTATCCAGTTTACCGACAATCTATTTTGGATGCATCTTATGATACATGTGAATAGATATTCTTGTAACACGATTCTAGATATATATATATATATATAGACCAAAATGTTCCCCAACAAATAATCACTCTCCAGACTATGATTCAAGCCACAGTAAATGCCAATCTGATATAAGACAATGTTCCACCTGCAAATGAGAGTAGGAAAACATTGTACATATGGAGATATGAACTGAGTGGAATGGAAGATTACCGCCACAAATCGAGGATAGATTAAACCTCCTTAAGATAAAATATCCAAATTCAAAGATGGACTAGATCTCTTTAAGCAAGCACTGACTTCGGCGATAATTTCTGATAACTTTCTCATTAATGCTTCTCTACTAAAGAGCCAAGGCCGATTAAATAAAAATAAAATCCAAGCTGACTCCTATAATCAAGTACAAATTTTCACCAACTACGAAAGAAGATTATGAAGACAACTCCTACTCAATCTTGCCAATTAATGGATAAGATTAGCCTAATCACTCCTGCATTTATCATCGGCTACATGAATTATGTTTCTACATTCCGACCTATTCTAAGCCAAATCCTCACATAAGTTAATTTCTTCATATTTGATTTTATTACCTCTATTCACGTCTTCTTTAGCGTACCCCTTCCCCTTGGTGGCCCATCCACCTATATAACCAAACTTTTTCTCACAGACGACCTTACCAGCTTGCATTCAATATGCCCAAACCATTATCCCATTTTGATGCTACCCCTAAATGCTCTCCAAAGGGATCATTTTTAATTTTATCTTTCCTACTTTTAACACACATCCACCTCAACATTCTCATCTCTACCACATCCATTTTGTACATATGTTGCTTCTTGATTGACCAATATTCTTCCCCATACATCATAAGTGGTCTAATCACGGTCTTGCAAAATTTTCTCTTGAATTTTGTTGGCATGTGTATATCACAGAGCACTTCAGAAGCAAATCTCCACTTCAACCATCCTACTTTTATCTTATGCTCAACATCTCCATCAATCTCCCCATCCTTACTAATTATCGAGCCAAGGTACCTTAAAGAATCTCTGTAAGGTATTTCCTAGGCTTCAATTCTCACAGTAGTTTCAGCTCTTTGTATATGCCCACTGAAGTTGCAATCTATATAATCTTTGTACAACTTATTTTAAATCCTTTGGATTTTAAAGCCTCTCGCCATCTCTAGAGTTTTGCATTTACATCATCTCTTGTTTCATCTTCCAAACTATATTATCTGCAAACAACATACACTAAGACACCTCCTCTTAAATACGAGCAGTTAACTCAACCATAATCAATGCTTAAGGCTGACTCCTAATGCAAACGTATAGTCGCTGGGAAAGCACCTGTCTCTCCACATGTAGTTCTTACACTCATTACTGCTCCTTTATACAAGGCTTTAAAATTTTTAATATAACCACTTGGAACATTCCTTTTCCAACACCTACCAGATTAAGGGCTTGTTTAGCAAATATTATCTATATGAAATAGATATGTCTCAATTGGCCCGGTTTGAAACAAACATTTAAAAATAAGTTTGTTTGGAAAAACACAAAAACGAATTAAAAAAGGTTTTTTTTAGTTAACGGTTGAAGGTATAACATAAATCACTTGAGCTCCACAAAGAATCTATCATTATTCATTGAAAATTGACCACATAGTTGTATTTAGCCTTACAAAAATAATTAACAGTTTGGATCTTATGTTTGGGGCCTACAGACTATAAAAAAAAATTAGGTATAACAATCTAGAGATTTTCATAAATATCACAAAAGATATGATGACCCAACAGCTAAAATTTGAATCAATAGTAGTGTTTAACCTATTAAGCATATCCAAAGGTTTGGATTGTGATTGACGGCCCCAAAATTTAAAAACAATTGGAAAAACGTACTGCCTAGGGAGATGTAGAAAATCCAGCCAATAATAGTACATGAGATATCATCGTGCTACATTTTTTTGAGGGATTTTCTCAAGATCTACAAGGAATCAAAGGGTGATTTTTTACCTCAATTGTTTTTAGCCTTCTCAACAGGATTAACGGTTCGGATCGCTATTATTAGGCCCACAAAATTCAGAAATTTACATCCAATGGTCCACATTTTTTTTTGCACAGATCTCAAGATCCAAGAAAGATCAATGGGCTAGAATTTAAACCACTATCCGTTCTTGTCCTCCTTAACACCTCCAATGGAGTAGATTGTTATTTAGGCTCTCAGAATTAAAAACAAATAAAAGGAACAGTGATGACAAACCCAGACACATACTACTGTACTTCCGC
The DNA here is from genome assembly GCA_037013555.1 of Sextonia rubra. NCBI lineage: Eukaryota > Viridiplantae > Streptophyta > Magnoliopsida > Laurales > Lauraceae > Sextonia > Sextonia rubra. The sequence goes on along the minus strand of JASUAD010000028.1, from coordinate 4,366,066 downwards.
TTTCTCTACCGCTTCAGACTTTTGCATCTATTTGGATTCTTCTAGATTTTGGAGCTGCTCAAAATAGACATAAAACCTGTTTATGAGGTTTGAAATAGAGACTCCTATTTTGGTTACCAAACACTCTGTTTGCGGTTTTAAACCTCTTTAAGACAATAAGATCCTAGAATTAGACTTGCCAAACGGGAACTAAATCTCTCGATACCCTGTCATAAGCTTTTTCCAGATTGATGAAGCCCATATACAGATTTTTGATCTTCGCCCAATAGTTTTTCATTAATTGCCTAAATGAGAAAATAGCTTTCATAGTTAACCTCATTGGAATAAAACCAAATTGGTTTTCAAAAATCCTTGTCTTCTGTCTAAGTCTTTGTTCCATATTTCTCTCCCATAGCTTCATAATATGATCATAAATCCCCCGTTAGTTGGTACAATTGTGTACATCTCCCTTATTCTTATTATATATAAGTACTACAATACTTCTTCTCCATTTATTCAGCATTTTCTTTGTTATTAATATCTTTTGAAGAGTTTCAAACCTCTCCTAAGCATTTCCAAACGTCTATCGGAATGTCATCTAAACTTGGAGCGTGTAATACCCAAGGTTTGCAAATTCTGGTCTTGTTTTTAAATTCTTAATTGTTGATTTTATGGTGGGTCCTAGTGGTAATTAGTTATTTTGAGACAAGATTTTGATTTAAATATTATGCATTGAGTGATGGGACCCATTCAATAGCAACATGGATTAGTTTTCCAAAGGAGGAAAGAGACTCCTGTTGCACGACACCTCCATTCCAAAGGAAGTGAACTTTGGATGGGAGAGAGTCTTGCTCATGGCTGTTATCAGGAAAGTGGGGATCGGCTATATATAATCTAGGGGTCTCTTATTGCCTCACTCTACTTCTTTCTAAACCTTAGGAGAGAATCAGAGAGAGAGAAACCTAAGAGACTAAGAGGAAGAAGAAGGCAATCAACCAAGCAACGGTTAATGTCCTACTCTCGACCACAAATAACAAACATCACAAGAGTCTACAAGAGGTAAGTGATTTCCCACATCTATTCAGTTTGACGGTGGGATATTGTGAATTAGAGACTTAATAGAGGTAATCTAGTCTAGGTTTTATTAGTAACTGAGAAGAAAATACACTGAATTCATTGTGAATAAGGCCATATCCTAATGGGTGACATCGTGTATCTCCACTATTGTGTGTTGTTCTGGATTCAATCTATGTACATAGATCAATTGGCTAACTTCTTTAGGATCTGTAATGATGATTAAGGGGTATTACAAATCTGTTCAAATAAGTTATTCAACTCTGATTGGAAGTCTCTAAACATGAGTAGTTGAATTTCTTCTTAATACTTGAGTGCTACAGTGACTGATGACACCTAAAGGGAACAAATTTGGGTTTATAATCCATGCTTCCGAGGTATAATCTTGTTAAACCTAAGGGGGTGACAATGATGTGATGATGAGGGAACTTCCTAACTCAAATCCCCTTCATCGGGATGAGAAATCTGCACTTTAGCTCAGATTTCTCAAAATCAGGCCGACTGGGAGTTCTTTTTTGGCGTGGCGTTGTGGGCCTGGGTGGGCCACATGAAGGGAGATCAGCACCATGGATCTTAGAGAAGACCCATGGGCGACCCCAATCATGATGGACCCTAGAGGGTGGGGCCCTAGATGGCCCACCATCTGATGACCTAAACAGGACATGGCGTCAAGAGGATTTTTTTTTTTTTTACAGAAATGGGTTCTGTTGAAGACTTGTATTCCTGGTAGGGATTTCAATTTTTGTCGAGTGAATATTTCATTGGGAGTTTATAAAAAGGCCCCTACTGTTATCTTAATTACATAAGAGTCCTTCCACATCTTAATAATTAATGTTTAAAGGAAAGGGTGTACCATTGATGACACTTAAAATATATATACTGCATTTGAAAAAGTTTTTGATATAAAAATCTGAAATTGTGGAATGAAATTGTGGCATGTACAAATTAATAAACAAGAAAATATTCTGACTTATAAATTCTGTTGTGTATAATTTGATTGAAATGGAACATGATCTGAACTACTAACACGGTATGATCTATTATGGCTGTGTGATTCTGGACCACTAGGTTCGATTTGTTTATGTTGTCTATGGATGTGGATGATAGGACACTAAGGTCCTAAAGCAGTGGGTCCTATGAGACGCCAGGTGAGGAGATGCATGAGTGGCATCTCGATAATTGTGATATGTGAAAATGGTACAATGATGTAGACTGGGTGCGAGGATGTAGTTCAGAGATGTATCATGGAATGAATTCTATTCAATGATTGAATTATTTATTGTTATTACTAATTTGTTTCTAATGATGTCATTATGTTGATCGTGGATGTATTTTAGAGTAGGAATTCATTCACCAGTTATATTGATGTTAGGTTGCCCCCTTTAGGACTGAAGAATGGCGAAGATCAACCCGCAGTGTTTGGCACGCATGGCTGAGGAGAGCGTTACATCAATACTCAGTAGTTTAGGAAAATTGATAGTATTGAATATTTTATTTAGTTGAAGAATTTTATTATGGGAATTGTTAGACATATGAGACACTATTAGTTGGTTATTTAATTTGGTTAGATTATATGAGAAGACAATTTTAATAAATGATGTTTATGCCTTACGTGTTCATTTGATTTAAGCATGTGAATTGTATGCCAATGCGTTATAACTTAGATTCCGACAAGGCCCCGGCATTTGGGTCGTGACAAAGTGGTATCAGAGCCAGGTTTGGTTATGGCAAGTAAAAGAATTAGTAACTGTAGGTCACGTGGTGAGGTGGTGGGTATGGATGCATAGAAGAGAATTTGGTCTATTATTGTTATAGGATGGCTTATTCATTGTTTATGTTGCAGAAGAACTAAGAAAATGAGTAACACTATTGGAAACCCTAATCAAGTTGAAAGATTTGCTGAAATGCCGGAATATGCCCAGCAAATGTTCGAAAACTTTATGAAGGTTTACAATCAGGTTCACGAACAGATCACTACCATTAACAATCGTCATGGAGAAAATGTTGAGGAACTCAGTGTTGCTAGATATGGTTCTGGGGATGGTAATAATAACAGGGTCAGGGATTGTGAGAAGGATAACCTCTACAAAAGATTCAATGAAGTTATCAGTTGCACAGAGCATCAAAAGGAAATACTAGGGGCATTCAAACTTTAAGGCAATGCTAAAGAATGGTGGAAGGATGCTAAGAAGTCTCTTCATTCCATTTATGCTTCTTTCACTTCCACCACTGTTAACTCTATGAAAAAAAAGTATGCTCTACTAATGAAGAATTCCCTCTTATTCTTGTATCTCCTATACTTTCTTTATTTAAAAGCTTGCTAAAATATTCATTCCACCTTTCTTTGATATCATTGTCATTCACTAGAACCTTTTAGTCATTGTCCTTAATACATTTAACATGATCTAAGTCTCTACTTTCCTTTTCCCTTAATTTTACAAACTTAAAATTATCCTCCTCTCCTTTTCTTCATCCCAACCTATTATAAATGTCATCATATGCTTTGAACTTTGCACCACTTTAGAGCTTGTTTGGCATCTCTACTCTTTTTCTTACCAACCCATCCAAAATAAGGTCATTAAAAAAAGAGCAACAACAAAGAGGCCAGAATCAAAATATGCGCTTGGTAATACATGGATCTATTTTCAATAGACTTTTTTTAATCAATGGTTCAAAGTTTTTTTTTTTAATTTCTCGAGATCTATGAGGTATCAAGTCTTGATTTTTGACCCCATACCCATGTTCATCCTTCCGCAGAAATCTAATGGTTTGAATATGGTGTTTGGGGCCCACAAATTTTAAAAGCTAATATCAACTATTCCACATTTTTTAGAAAATATCTCAAGATCAGTGATGTCAAATGGCTGAAATTTGGTCTCCAATTGATCATTGACCTTATAACATTTTCAATGGTTTGGATCATAATTTATTGTCCCACAAATAATAATAATAATAATAATAATAATAATAATAATAATAATAATAATAATAGAGAGAAACACGGGATAGCCTATGGAACAATACAAATTTGTGCATGTTACACATCAATGGTTGTTATTTGTTCGCAAATTTCTCGAGATCGACAAGATATCAAACCTTGAAAATTGACCTCCTAGCCATCTTCAGCCTTCCAAAAAAATCTAACGGCATAGATCTTGTGCTTGGGGCCCAAAGATTTCAAAAAATAATATCCAATGGCTCACTTTTATCACATATCTTGAGATTAGTGATGATCCAATGGCTAAAATTTGGTGTCTAAGGCCGTGTTTAATCTTGTGAACATTTGCGTCTAAGGCCGTGTTTAATCTTGTGAACTTTTTCCAATGGTTTGGATCTTTATTTTCCCTCTTATGAGTTTTTTTTTTTTTCTTTAAAGAAAAGGGATTGGGTGCAATCAACATGGTGGTACTGTAGCTCCACCTCTTTTTTCCAGGCCCTATTTCTCAACTACATCCTACAATGGGCTGTGGGAAAAAAAGGTGCCTCGACTTCCCTAAAGTGGGCAAAGCATAAAAAAAGATGCCAAACGCTCTTATCTCTCAAAACTCTACCCGCTTTAGGCATTTAGACAAGTAGAGGCTAAAAATAGTAATGCCAAATAGGGGCTGATTACTTACTTAGCTTTTTCTTTGCCTTCTTGATGTAGACTAGATCTATGATTGACCAGCCCATTGGGCCCAAATCCAATAAAGCTCAGTAGTGAATATTAGTTTTTATTATTAGTAGGAGTCTTATATTTTTATAATGGAAATTAGTATTATGATTGAGTTAGAACTCTTAATTAGGATTGTTTCCACGAAATAAATTAGGGTATGAATTTATATAAAGGATTGAAATCCCTTCTTATGGGATAGACTATTAATATTAATGAAATTCAGAATTTAGCTCTCAATTGAGAGTTACTATTTGTCTTTGGTGAGGCACCTAGACATTCTATCCTTAAGGCTTTTTATTTAGAAATTAGCCCGTTGGTTATTCTTCTTCCCCGCACTGCTTCAATTAGTATCAGAGCAAAGATCCAATCCCCGATCGCCGTTCTGATCACCAATCCAAGGTAAGCCAGGTACCCCATCTCCGTAATTTCATTTCTGTCATTCATCGTTCATCCCCATCCCACCATCATCCTCGTCACTCATCATACTCATATCATCCTCATTCATCCCCATCACTGCTAACCCCTTCAATCAACACCCAACACCAACAGCATAACCCTCTCACACCCTACCTGAAACCCTAACACTTTTCCCAAAGCTATTTTCACCACCGAACGAAGCCTTTTTCCATTCGGAAGCACTACCCAATCCAAATCTTTTCCTAAACCCTAATCAACCCACAACCCTAATCCTCTCCCATCTCTGCAACCTCATCCATACCCACCAAATCCCTAAAACCTAGTCCCCAAACCCTAGGATCCAATAGACCCAAAGAGGAAAAAAAAAAAAAAACCATTGTTGTCCCTAGCCTCCCTCCTACATCATCACCCACAGCATCACCACCAAGCCCCAACCACACAAATACACCCTCCGTCATCATCCATCCCCTTCGTCGGCTACCCAATCCATAAAAACCAACCTAATCCCTTCCCCCATTGAAACCATCCCACTCCACCACCGCCGCCGCCGCCGCCGAACCCCTTTGCTGTCCCAATCCCTACACCAACAGCCATCCATCGAAACCCAACTGTCCAAGAAAACCCCAAAACACCACCGTAACCTCCCCCATCACACCTTCGGACTCCACCCTATACCCTAAAACCCTAATCCCATTGAAAACCTAATGTGGAACGGAATAGAGACACGGGGCGGGCAAGGTAAAAGATGGAGATCCAGGAAAATTGGGCTCTCACCAAACTCCAGTCACAGGAGGCATTAGAAAATTTCAAGGAGAACTCGAAGAAACTTGGGGAAACAGCCAAGATTTTTTCATTAATCATTCATAACTACTGAGCCAAAGAGGCTTTACAATATTTAAATAGATAAAAGACTAACCCTAAAAATAATCTAAACTATCTAATCACATTGATGGCCAAGATTAAAACGTCATTAAAGCATCTTATTAAAACAACTTAAAGCAAATAAAACCCTAAATAAACTAGGATAGTTGGGCTAAACCCAAAGACGAGTCGACCCACTTGAGACCATGGATCTGTCTTGCATCAAGCCATGGGTGTCAGCAAGGATAAAATTAACGGTTGTGGTGGGCGCAGTGGCCAGTGGTGAAAATGCTACGCAGCAAGCGATGTGTTGCAGTTGCGGCAGTATGTAGCAGTGTGAGTTTTAAGTGGTAAAAAATTTTAAGTCTTGTATAACAGCAAATCTCGTGTGTTTTTAGTGATTTGAAACTATATAAGGGTAGAAATAACTATAGAAAAGGCTACTAAGGAGAAGAATAGGAAAAATAGTGCTATAAATTAATATTGCTTGGCTTCGCTAGGTTTTAGACTGTAACACTGCTATTTTCAAAATAGCGAAGCAGCCTCAACTGTACTGCCGTTAAACCATAGGTATCAGTGTTGAGCAATTCGTTTCAGACACTGTTTCTGTTTGTCCTTTAAATCGAAATATTTCAGCCAGTTTGGGATTTCGACGGAATGTCTAGGATTTATGTTTTAGAAAATATAAACATTTAAAATATATGATACGTATGGAAAAATATAAGATTAGTACCAAAAATTAAAAATATAGTTTCATACAAATAGTTTCTTCTTCTTAATCGACTCATAACATGCCATATGTATGATCATAACATTCAACAACCATAAAGTTGTACCACTTTTCCCAACCCCACTCATGATAATTGTCAAAAGAGAATTTTTTTGTAAAAATCACTTTAGAGTTTTGATACACACTACACCAAAAGGCCCCTCTACATTTTTATGCTTGGAAGTCGTCCCTGGGGACCACTTTTGTTTTTTTCAATTTAGTGGTCACGAGCGTCGAATTTGACCCTCGTAAAAATACACCCTCCCCTGTTTGCTTTTAAATTTACGAACCCTACTTTCTTCTTCTTCCTTCTCCCTCCCCAAATGATGAAATCAACTTCCAGTGTCCCCCATCTTACAAACCCTACTTTGAGGTGGCCCTAGGTGTTCTCCTTCACTATATTTTGTCCCCACAAGAATGTCAGGATAGAGTAGAAAATCAGCTGCTGGGCTAACTGTTCCGAAAAAATGGTTTAAAGAACTGATTATCATCACCACCAAGTGTAAAGTTTGCATAATAATAAGGTGTTCATGTTCATTTCTTTGACTTTGACACGATGCTTATTATACACAACTTCTGGATAATTCAAATAAATAAATCAAAAAATAATAAAGATCAAAGACATGTTACCACAACCACAGTATTACTGTATAATCATATGTATACATCGTCCTGAATTGGTCGACACTTACATGTACATTGCATTGTATCATCCAGATTGGGGATGGAAAATTGTCCTGCCACTTGACAAAAAATGATGGGCAGTTCTCCTCCCCTTTGGCAAAACCTTCAAAAAGGTTCAAATCATCCATAATCTTGATAAATGTCAACACCATTCATTTCATATTCACATCAAAATAAGAAATGCCCTACTTTTTGTGATGTCAGTCGTTTACAACAGATCTTTTTTGAGACTTCATGTTACAGAGTATAGACAGGTGTTATTTCGTCTCATTTGCAATTTCAACTGCCGCCACATAGTAGTGCAGTCCCCAAAGTGTCACATTACCCTAAGGAAACACAAATAGCAGTAAATTAGAATAAGGTTTAGATAGCTCATCCTAACTATGGTTGGTTGTATGAAGATTTGAGAGCTAGGGAAGAAAATGGGTTGCAATTGCTGTTGAAAGGATGGAAGAAGAAAAAGAAGATTAGGGTTTCATTGATATAAAGTGAAATAGAGGAGGGTCGAATTTGATCCTTCTCTGTTTAAACAAGTGTCGAATTCGATCCTCGTTCCCACTAAACTGAAGAAGAAGAAGGAAAAAAAAAAAAAAAAAAAAACCAGAGGTAGTCCCAGGGGATCACTACCCAGCATTATGCACTAAAGGGGCCTTTTTTGGTGTAGTGGCCACCTAATGTAACTTTTCGGGTAAAATCCTCTTGGCAAAAAGATACCAAAGTTCCTAATTTCTGATATAATGGAAAACATGAAACACAAAAAAAAATAAAATAAATAAATAAAAATTCAGCCTAGCAACCCACAGCAATTGAAAAAAATAAAATAAAAACAGCAATGTGCAAACCCAGCCCAGCACTCAGTAAGACAGCACTTGAAAATAAAAAAGAGAGAAACAAAACAGCAATAAGCAAACCTAGTACATCACTCAGAAAGACAGCAATTGAAAAAAAAATGAAAATAAAAACAAAAATGAGCAAACCCAAAAACAACACTCAGCAGACAACAGTTGAAAAAGAAGAGAGTGAAAAACAGCAATGAACAAGCTGAGCCCAACACTCAACGGATGGCAGTTGAAAAGGAGAGAGGGAAAGAAAAGCAACAATGAGCAAAGTGCAATCCCATCCTGGCAAACAACAGTTGATAAAAAAAAAGACAGTAATGAGACAATCCATACCCATCCCATCAGATGCAATTGAGAGAAAAAAAAAACCACAGCAAACCCAGCACAGTCCAAAAGGGAGGAAATAACAAAAGAGCGGGTGGATCTTGAAGAGGTGGGTCACGCAGTCAACACCACAAATAAAAAGCACTACAGAACTGAATAAGAAGAAAAAAGCAGCACGACAGTTGGGTCTGGAAGGGGCATTGCAGAAGGAGAAAAAAAAAGCAACACAAGCAGTGAAAAAGAAGAAGAAAGCTTGAATGGCTGGTGGGGGTTGAATGGAAAGCAGCAGTCCAACAAAAGTTGAGAGAGAGAGAGAGACAGATCGTTTTTTTCCCTGCTTCTTCTTCTTCTTCAATTCCACAGAATGGAACTGCATGATGACAGGGGTTTGTGGTTAGGGTCTTTACTTTGTCAAACAGCATGGAAAAGGGGCTTTGGGTAAAGGCATTTGTTTATTACTTTTTAAGGTAAAAAATATTCAGTTTACCCCCTCAGTTTTTGTTCCTCTTTTTAAGGCATGCTACACAGTTCAGGTGAATTTCTGAAGGTGGAACCCCATCAATTCAGTCCAAAATTCAGAAATTCAACCAAATTGGTCTGAATTGTGGAATGAATTCTTACAGTGGTTGCTTTTGGTAGAGGGACTGAACTGAAATTATTCGAAAGATTCAGCCCAAACGGATCGAATTTCATAATACTGGTGGGGGTACTATGGTTAGCTTTATGTCTCACCATGGGTAAACCTACGGCTAGACGGGATGTCACTTTAGAACAAAATTGTAATTTTTGCCTCTCTGGAAAACCTAGCCATAGTACACTTACGGTTAGTTGTTTTGTGTCTTACGGCTGGTTGTAAATGAAATATAGTTTGCCAACTGCCGTAAATTCCCAGTTTTGAAATTCAAAATGATGAATCCATTTAAATGGGGATCTCAATTCTACCATCGAAACCTGCAGAATTTCATTTTCAACATCACAGTACCAGTTTAATTCACCACATGCAAGACCTAAACCTACCCGTTAAGCCATATATAATCCATAATCATGTAATTAACATCCAAAACCCCCAAGAGCTTAAATTAGGGAATTCTAGAGTAGATCAACCATCAAATCAATAAAAACAAGCATGGTTGTTATGGAATTATAGTTTACTTGCCTTAACCAAATCCAAGTAAAATCCACCAAGAAATCCTCAAAAACCCTCACTGCCACTAGCCAAACTTCCATGAAAACCCAATCTACTCCCAAACAAGAGGTCCTACACCAAGAAGAAGGGAATTGGGGCCAAAGAAGAAACGAAGGATCTATTACTCATACAACATTTTCCTGATTTTGACCATAATGAAAGGTCAGTTTTGAAGTGGGGAGGAATGATAAGAGCCAAGTGTAATAAGGGTTAAGTCATTGGACGAACCAATGAGCTTGCTATTGTGGTGGTTCAAATCCAGAGTAGGTCAATTTGAATTTACTTGAATTAGGTGCAAGATAAATGCAAGAGGTAAAGGAGGAAGGTTACGTTAAGTTGGTTAATAGCCAACGTAAAACTTTATTACAACCCAAACATGAATTTTGAGATATCAATGTTTCAAGATTATGCTAGAGCATTCTCTGCTTTCAGTGACATATTACATTGTCGCCCGGTTGCAATGAAAGTGGCCAAGGGCTACTACACCACTCTGGACAAGTGAGGCTAAAGAAGTCAGTCTAGAAGAGGAAATTCGTAGTCTCGAAGAAAAAAATTCGACTTGCTATTTGAAATATAGGAACCCTGACAGGAAGGAGCACGGAGTTGATCGAGGTAATGAAAAGAAAAATAATTAATGTAGCTTGTATATAGGAAACAGAGTGAAACGAGGATAACGCTAAGGAGCTTACTAATGGTTATAAACTGTTTTTTTATGCAGGAAAGAATAATACAAGAAATGGAGTGAGTATAGTTGTGAATAAGGATTTTAAAGAAAAATTTGTGGGGGTAAAGAGGTTGGGTAAAAGAATTATAGTAATTAAACTAGTGTTAAAGGAAGACATAATTCATATTATTAGAGCATATGCTCCCTAAGCAGGATTAGATGAAAGTGTGAAGAGACAATTTTAAGAGGAGTTGGATGGTTTACCGCAGGAAATTTCAAATAGTGATAAGATTTTCCTAGGATCAGATATAAATGGGCATAGAGGAAAGGATAATAGAGAATATGAGAGAGTGCATGGTGGGCAATGATTTGGAGAAAAAAAAAGAGTTTGGAGACACTATCTTGAATTTTACACTAGCATTTAATCTTGTAGTAGTAAACACTTGTTTCAAAAAGAGAGATAAGCATTTAATTACCTATAAAAGTGGAACTAATGGGATCCAACTAAACTTTTTTCTAGTCAAAAAACATGACCGATTGACTTGTAATAACTGCGAGGTTATTCTAGGAGAGTTTGACCACACAACATTGGTTAGTAGTTTTGGATATTTACATTAGATATAGAAAGAGAGGTAGCAATCAAATGGCTAATTGTAGTAGGAAGGTTGCAAAAGAGATGCTTGGAGAGTCAAAAGGAAAAATGCACTATAATAAAGAAACATGGCGGTAGAGTATAGAGGTTTAAGAAGTTGTTTGAGAGAAAAGAGATTGCTACGAAGGTTGATAGGGGACTAGGAATACGGAAAACTGTGAGATGTATAAGTAGTGAAGCAACTCGGGGAAAAAGAATAGCCAACGAGCTAATCTCCAAGCTAAAAGGCTTAAGGATAGAATGTCTAGGTGCCTCACCAAAGACAAACAGTAACTCTCAATTGAGAACTAAACTCTGAATTTTATTAATATCAATAGCTATCCCATAAGAAGGGATTACAATCCTTTATATAGACTCATACCCTAATCTATTTTTGGAAACAATCCTAATTAAGAGTTCTAATTAATCATAATATTAATTTCCATTATAAAAATATAAGACTCCTACAAATAATAAAAACTAATCTTCACTACTGAGCCTTATTGGATTTGGGGTCAATGGGCTGGCCAATCATGGATCTAGCCTACATCAGTTCTCTCTCTCTTGCAAGAGAACTCGTTGTCAAGTTCGGTAAATGTCCATCGAGGGCGATAATCATTCTAACTTCTGTGTAACTGGTTGAGCGTTATATTGAGGATATGCCTTGAAAGCAAGATCGAAACTTTTATGATACTCAGAAGTAGGTTAGAGGCATTGCTTCTTCCAATAACTACTTGTATCTTTACTGTGTAATATGACCATTAGATGCCTAAATTGTGAACTCTGTAATAATACAGTAGAATTGTTGATTGGCAATAGTTGATCCCTAAAGATGAATCCAATGTAGTGCACTTCAATCAATGTGGACACATCTTCTTGCGAAAATACTGAAACGAGTGACTTGTTTTTTGATGACCCACTAGGGCTTTTTGATGGAGGCACTACGATCAAATCCATTGGACGATCGTTTTCCTTACTAACCATATCCAAGTCTTCAATGTTTGTCTCAACTTCTAGTGGTGCATACATTGTTTGATCAGCACTGTTCACAGAAAGAATTTTGCGCTCCTTGTCTTCTAATTCTTTTAAAGCATCAACTATTCTTGGAGTACCATATGATGTCTCAACTAACCTTATTGTGACGGTTTCCATTCTTTGATCTTGCGCCATAATGTTAGCCTTGATATCCGTTTCCTCTTTCACTTCGTCTTTTGACTCTTCAAATGATGGTGAGGATGTAGACAAAGGCTGCGTGTTGCAGAGAATTTTCTTTCCGAGACTTAACTTGTTGCAAGTGAGACCATTGAAGCACGTGCTCAACACAAATAGCTTCTTTGTATGCTTCGTGAACATTGTTGTAGCGTTTCATCTTCTCGAGAATGATTGACTTCAAACCTCTGATAAAGCAAGTCAAATCATGCAGCTCATTTTGTTCCAAGTCACAAACTTGGTGTAGCCTTGAAAATTAAGTCAAATATTCATAAACTGTCAAATCTGCCTGTCCGAGATTGATAAGCTACTCAAAGTAGACATTATTTGCATAATACTAATCTCCATTTAAGAAGCATGGACACGGACACGAACATGGGATACGGATACGACACGACACGGACACGCCGACACGGCATTTCTCAAAAAAGCAGGACACGGACACGTCAGGGACACATGAATAATATATATTAATTTATATATATAATCATCTACTAAAAAACTAATATCATTTTAACTTTTTTAATCAATTTAGCAATCAACAAATAAAAATTCACCTATCAACTAGCAAACATATCAAATTATTAAATATCAATACAATACTAAAACATAATTCATAATTATTAAACATAAAATATCCATAGTTCTATAAAATCCATATAAAGAAAAAGGCGGATCATCTCTTTCCCCTCCCTTAAAAAAAATAAAAAAAGCAAAAGAGAAGCCAATCTTGAGGCCTATTCTTTAGTGAAATATTTATTTGTCTTTTGCTTGTGATATGATTGATATTTACAATCATATATTTTTCCATGGTATAAAATTGTTATATATCAAGTTTACAAGTTTTAATAACCACGTATTAACAAAGTGTCTAAGAGATATTAGCCACATGTTTATTTTTTAGTCATAGACACGAGCTAGAAATTGTGGGACACGTTGCAAAAAGAGTATCAAACAAGTGTCCGAAATTAAGATTTTTAGTTCTTAATTATGGACACGGCTAAATAGTATCGGACACGTGTCCGAGAGTGTCCGAGGAGTGTCGGTGTCCGACACATGTCCGACACGGACACGTCACTTTCTTAGAAGTGTTCGTGCTTCTTAGATCTCCATATTTATACTCATCTAGCATTCTTTGAAAATCATCGGATGGTCCAAAGATTTATATATTGACTTTGATGCAAGAAAATTAAAATCTCTAAATTTTCAAAAATTGACTGATCTCATGGCTTGATCTTGTTGATAGAAATAAGCACTTTAAGACGGATCGTGAATTGGAGTTTTGTTGGACAAGATATCATTGCTTTTGAGAATCAACCGATGAGATTGATCAATGAGAAAATTTGTGACTTGGATGGGCCCACTTGTATTTTTTATTAATGTTTTTTTGTTTTTTGGATTAGACTTGGCTCGGGCCCAAACTTGGGTCAAATTTAATTTACAGGTCCAACAGTTGCCTATCACTTATAAAAGAAACAAGTGCCCCAGGAGCACCCTTTTTTTTGTTCTTCTCAATGGAGGGGACTGTGCGGAAAGAAAACAAAGAGAAGGCGTCCTCTTCTAGTTTGCAAAGAAAAGAGAGGAGGGATATTGGGGTAGTGGTTCTAGTCAACAGCAGTGGAAGGCGCCTTTAGCAACATCGCTACTATACCCGTCCAAACAAGAGAACCCTGCTATGGAGCAACGATGGAGCTAATGGTGCCAGGTACGCTCTCAAACTCAATCTCTCTTCTTCTACCCTTTTTCTCTGTTTCTCCTCTGTTTTTGTTTTTTAATATTTGGAAGGGGTTTTGGCCATAATTGGTGGAGGGCTAGTTTGGGGTTGTGGCTAGGTGGAGCTGAATAGGGAGGTAGAGTCAATGGGGGAGTAAAGGGGTTTTAATGCAGGACATACCATGGTCCCCCATAGTCGACCCATCTTTGAGCCTAGTCCAACTATCCTAGTTTATTTAGGGTTTTATTTGCTTTAAGTTATTTTAATAAGATGTTTTAATCTCAGCCATCAATGTGATTGGATGGTCTGAATTAGTCTTAAGGTTAGTCTTTTATCTATTTAAGTATTATAAAGCCTCTTTAGCTTAGTAGTTATGAATGATTAATGAAAAAGTTTTAGGATTTTCCCCAAGTTTCTTCAAGTTCTCCTCAAAATTTTCTAATACCCCCTATGACTGGAGTTTGGTGAGAGCCCAATTTTCCTGGATCTCCATCTTCTACCTTACCCGCCTCGCGTCTCCATTCCGTTCCACATTATTTGGTATCAAAGCCAAAGAGCGATCCATTCCAAGTTCAAGTTTCAGCAATCTCCACGCCCTCGGATATTCGCCGGCATTCATCGTCGTTGCCAAAAGCCTTAGCATCTCTAAACCTCAACGACCCCAAATCCAATCACTCTCACCCAATTGAATACTGCCAAACCCAACCCTTGCCAACATCACCCACAAACAACACAAGAACCCATTTCCCCCAATCCCGACACCCAAAACCCCATCGCATCCTTTCCCGATCAAAGCCCTCATACCAAATCCCCTTTGACAAACCCATCTAACACATCCACTACGAACCTAAACGAATCCCATCCTTTCTTCCTACAACCCCCGAAACTCCTCCCAGATCCGACAACGCCAAGACCCCTGTCCCCACTACCTCTTGAAAATGCCTATCCATGGAAAAACCCCATAACAGCCCCGATGCCAAGATCTGTCAGATCTAAAGCCCCAAAGACCACCGATTGCCAAAACCCCACCACCTTTATCACCAAAAAAAAAAAAAAAAAACCAAATCTGCCAAAATCCTTAGCCTCTCTAAACCCCAAGCCCATCATCATGTTACCCAAATCACCCAACCCCTAACAGCTGTGGCCGATCAGCACCAATATCCCCACCATCGTCAACCTACATCATCCCCACAAATCCCACAACACCCATTGGAAACCTAAAAAAAAAATTCAGCAGAAGCAAGGTAGAGGGCTGCCATTTTTTCTTTTCCTCCCAGTGTCATTGGACCACTATTTGTTGTTGCCGACATTGCCATCTCACCAGTTGTTGCGTTGCCGTCGATCTACTGTGGCTAGACCCAAGTTCCCGGTCTACCACCATCCATCACCAGAGAAGGAAGAAAAGGACAAGGGGTTGCTAGTTTCGTTTCTGTCTATAGGCCAGAGTCGAGGAGGAATCAATTTGAAGGCTTTGGTATATGGTGCTCCGAAGCACCACAAAAAAATTTGTGGTTCCTAGTCCACTTCGCAACATTCAACAATAAAAAGTTCGGGCCTGGTTTAACCTGACTTGTTTGCAGCAAACCCAGCATTTCAGCAATGCAGTGCTGATGTTAGCAAAGTACAGTCACAGCAATTTGACTAAAATCAGCGGTAGATCTTATTTTCATGATATCGAGACCATCCGGACACCGATTTCAAATCAGTTTGATCCTGCGCGATCGTGGTAACAAGATCTACACAGTAGTGAAGGTATTGCGGCAGATCTCATCACTCAAGAACCCATCGTGACTTCAAATTCAGCCATCCATCTTCAAATCACAAGATCTCCCCCATCCGAACTTTGATTTCAGCTATGTTTGATCCTGTGCGCTTGTTTTAAAGAGATCTACACAATAAGTCAGATTGATTTATATTTTTTTTAAGAAAAAAAGGTGCATCGTGCATTATTCTAGAAAGTCTTCCACAGGGAATCGGAAGAAGAGCTAATGTTGATAATTCACCATGCTATACTTAAAGCAACACATTCATTTAAGTATGAACAATGGTATGCTGATAATCAGCCTACTTCGATCAATTTCTAAATTTGAGACAAGGTAAGAAGCTATCAGTTCTTGAATACGGTGATGAATTTTCAAGACTACAAGCATTATGTGGACTACATGAGAGTGATGAACATTATGTTACAATCTTCGTTGAAGGTTTGAGACCAAGCGTATGGAAAAATATGCAAAAGGAGTGTAAAAATATGTATGAAGCATTTTGGGAAGCGTTTCGTGTTCAACATTTGATAAAACGCTATCGCCTCCAGAAAGCTAAGTTACAAGAGGAAAAATCCAATGTTGTGGAACCACCTATGGAGAATATTCAAGCTAATATTGAGAAACAAAAGAAGGAAAGAAATGATTCCATGATCAATTCAGACGGTGTTGATTAAGCAGTGCAGGAGAAACAAGAAGAAATACACAATAAAGAAAACCACAAGGCATCCCATTATCTCGTGAATCTGCACATAAGTCCACTTCCTAAGGAGCAAAATACATTAACAGTCAAATAGGTTGTTGTTTTGAAGGTTGAAAATGATGATAAACAGATGCCAACAATAAGTAAATTTGAAGACTTGAATATGGTTAGCAATCAACCTGAAGCTCCAATGGATCGGACTATAGAATCATATTCAAAAAAGCTTGTCTCCACCGAAAAAAAAGCCATGTCGAAAAAGTTGTGCAACTCATTGATATCCCTCACATTGATTTCATTTTTGGGAGTAGACTGTTGACAATAAAAGACTATGATCTACTGCTTCAACACCAATAATTGCTACATCTAACGATCAAATCACACATTAATGTTAAAGTCAAACATCAGCAGAAACCATACCTCCAGTCCCCTTATATCTGGATGAAAAGATTGATTATAGCTTCCAAAGTATGCTAAGAGGTTGAAAATCAAGAAGCACATCGAAGATTTGTACATTTGATATTTGAACCTGGAGGACTTCTACTAAAACTCGAGGTCGAGTTTTCTCCAAGCAAAGGAGAATTTATGCAGAACAGACCCATGGTCCCCCACAGGTCAACCTGTCTTTGGGCCTAGCCCACCTATCCTAGTTTATTTATGGTTGTTATAATAAGATGTTTTAAAGATGTTTTAATCTCGGCCATCAATGTGATTGGATGGTCTAGATTAGTCTTAGGGTTAGTCTTTTATCTATTTAAGTACTGTAAAGCCTCTTTGGCTCAATAATTATGAATGATTAATGGAAAAGTTTTGGATTTTTCCCAAGTTTCTTCGAGTTCTCCTCAAATTTTTCTAATGCCTCATGTGACTTGAGTTTGGTGAGAGCCCAATTTTCCTAGATCTCCATCTTCTACCTTGCCCGCCCCGTGTTTCCATTCCGTTCCGCATTACGGCTACCCGTACCCAAGTCATAGATAACCATAAGCCCGGATTTCTTTAAAGTTCTAAATTCTTACCTTAAGACCTTTGGACTAGCTTGGGACCCTTTGACCATGTCATGCCCTATTGGTAATTAATTATGAAATCATTGTAGGTAGTGTTTGAGCTGACATTTACCTATGGGTTGCCCAAATTAGTTGAAGTTCAATGCTAGGCCAAGTCTACATAGGTTTAGGGCCTTTGATGTCATTCAACTTCAGAATGCCAATGGGATAATACTATTGGACATCACGGACCCTAACGCTATGTAGGGTTGGATGGAATCAACCCCAGGCAATCTGGACCTAGGTTGGGTCTTGTCTTTTGTCCATGACTTGTCTTGACTCATGTTATATGTATATCATGGTATTCCACTCTAGCATGACTTGTACATGCTTCCTTACTCGTTGTAAATGTAGTTCTTAATTGCAATTGTTGTCTTGCTACAGTGGACTATACCTAGAACCTAATAAAGCTCCTAGGAAGAGTCTTATATGTCCAATTGGGGCATGTGGCACCTTAGATGCCAATGTTGTCATGTGGATTGGGCAGGTAGAGGGAAAGGAAAATATATTATCTCATAAACATGATTGTGCTCTTTTTTTTTTCTTCTTTTGACATACCTATGGGAAATATTCATATGCATCCATCCCTAAGTATGTAAATGTGAGCCATGCCATAGGCTAGCCTAGATGCCGTGCTGGCCCATGTAAATACACAGGCATAGCCATGACATGCCTAGCCCCCAAGAGGGCCAGCCCTACACGACCCAGGGCTCAACCCCAGCCTACCATGCTAGGCCGTGCTGCCCACGCCAATGCGGACCTTGTTTAGAAATTAATTAGTATAATAAATCTTTCATATTTGTAGGAGAAACCGTTATCACCTTTATCTTAGAGACAAAGACGATGGAGGACCCGTAGGTGGGGATAGTAGAGTGGTCTCCAAACAACGTCCAATAGGCATCCAGCTTGCTTGGATGGGTGACACTTTGAGTTGGAGATTACTAGTGGCTTGGTTTAGTTATCTAGTGGAGGATGTGTGATTTTGGATAAAACATTGCAATAAAGATTCTACAATTTATGCTAATCCAAATTTCCTAATCCAAATTAAGCAAATAATAATGTTAGAAGTAGGATAAATATAGAAGACGTCATAGTAGCTCTCAATCAATTAGGCCTATGGCTTAACCCAATGGACTGATTTGACCCGTGGGTCAATGTTTGGGCCCAGCTGCCTTCTTGGGACGGGTCCATACTACACCCAGCCTACCATATTGGGCCACACTGCCCATGCCAACGCAGGCCTAGTTTAAAAATTAATTAGTATAATAAATCTTTCATATTTGCAGGAGACATTATTACCACCTTTGTCTCAGAGACAGACGCTGGAGGACCCGCAGGCAGGGATAGTATAGTGGCATCCAGATAATGTCAAGTAGGCATCTAGGTTGCTTGGAGGGGTGACACTCTGAGTTGGAGATCACTAGTGGCTAGGTTTAGTTATCTAGTGGAGGATGTGTGATTTTGGATAAAACATTGCAATAAAGATTCTACAGTTTACGTTTCCACATTGCATTGTTTTACGTTACTTTGGACTAAATATGCTCTGACATCATGTGGCTATTCATAGATGTATCATATACTTGTCTATGATACCATATATTGCTATTGCTTCTACTGAAATGCAATGTAACAGGTTGGAATTGTACGCATCCTCACATGTGATATCCTATGGGAACCAAGTGTGGGGTACTGATTGTCATTACTTGTAAACCCCACACCCATTGCGCATCGAAATTTGGACATATTCTCGAAGTTCCGGTTTGGGGGTGTGACGATACTCTTATAGTGGGCCCTTTTATCAAATCCAACAGAAAGCCTCATCAAAGTTCTCATATTCAGTTGACTCCAAATGTACACAAATGGCCATATGCAGCATCTCGCATGTCAACTATTTCTGTGCCCTCTCACACCACCCAAACCATTGCATTGTGATGCAGGCCAAACCCAAGTCCGGCCCAGATCACAGGCCCGCAAGACATTCAATTGATCCTTAGCCCGCTCAAGGATCCCTATCCTTATTTATCTTTATTTACTTCCTATTTTTATTTTTATTTTTAGTAGGTCATGTCTGTGTACAATTAGGCCTTCTATTTTAGAATTAATCTCTCCTATATAAGGAGGAGTTTTTCATTGTATTAGATATGTTTTTATCAATAAAATTTCAGTTTCAAGAGATTTTCTCTCTAGTTGTGATCGTGAGTTTCATTGTGATTGGGAATCCCTCTTTGGATTCAAACAATCCTTCAGGAGATTGTTCTACAATCAATCGGAGATCCGAGGCTGTGCCAGATTGGTATCAGAGCCCAGATCCAGTTGCCGGTAACCATCGTTGTTCCCGGAATTCATCCTTACACCCATTGTCCGCCCCCTTACCGAAGAACCCTAGCAGCCTCAAACCCCAACCTCTGCGACACCCAACTACCCGATCACCCTGTACCGACTCCTTTATCTACCCAGATCCACCACCGAATATCCATCTCCCTGTCTCTTTCCCAGATCAACAACCCCTATCCTACCAAATCCCTACCTCCCCACATCCATACCGAACCTTAAAACCACGCCCCTGTCAAAACCCCTCCGCCGGCACCAACCCATCCCCTCTCGGTCTTTCCCACACCACCCCCCTCTTCAAATCCTAAACCCCCTCTTTACTCCTCGGCCCTTTCCTACCTCTAAACCCTGATCCTGTACCGATACCCCTTCTGATCTCCACTCATGCACCAGCCGTCCCTTCACCCTTCGACCACTGTTTCAACCCTCGACAGTGGCGTCCATTCCCCCCAGAGCAAAAAAAAAAAAACGAGAACAAAAGAGAGCAGCCGGAGCGAGAGAGAACAGAGAGCAAAGAAGAAAGACGAGAGACAACATACCTGGCCCCATCAGCCGTGGCCTCCATCGCGCCATCACTGCTCCCCGTCGTCATCGACAGAAGCAGCAGCGGCCTCCAACGTCTTCAGCAGCGGCACGAAGCACTTCAGCGTTCGTCATTGGTTGCGCTCCCCATCATCGCTGCAGATCATCGCCCGTCTCTCATTTCTTTCCTCTTCCCGCTGTAATAGCTAATTTTCCTATCGTCTCCCTTTATCTCCTTTCTCTGCACAACTACCGAGACAGGACGGACCGAAAACGAGCCCTCGTTCGCACATTTGGTTCCGGCTTTGTACTTGGGCCTAAGTGTGTGGCCCATCAATAATCCAATCCGATCCATCTTCTTTCATTTTTTTTCCAAGAAAAAAAAAAACCCAGCAATCATGCCTAGAAGAGGTGATGATCTTCAGCATTAGATGACAGACAGGCAGAGGGATGAAACCATCCTTAAACTAAGTCAAGAATTAGAAGATGTCACAGGACGTCTCAAAATTGCAGAAACTGCCATTGCCGAGCTTCATCAAAGGCAATTTGTTAGTCAAGAGGGATCATCCAATGTATCTATGGTTTACACGCCCATCCAACCAGAAAGACCTGTAAATCAAGAATCCATTCGTGATTTTATGCAGCGCCTTCTGGCTGAACGAGATCATCAAGCTCCCCCTGTTACATCACCACCTGATGACATCACTGGGAAAGTCAAAATTGAAATTGCTGACTTTAGTGGTGATGCGAGCCCAAAAGTTTTTGTTGATTGGCTTAATTCTTTGGATGATTATTTTGCTTGGTATGGTATGAATGATGCACAGAGGATAGCCTTCACCAAGGTTAAACTAAAGGATCCTGCTCGTATTTGGTGGTATGGTGTTGAAAACAATAAGCTTGCAGTGGGACAGCCGATTCTCCGGTGGAATATTATAAAAGAAAAGCTCAAGGGCAATTTCCTTCCTTTTGATTATATGGATACACTTCACCAAGAATATCTGAGTCTCAAGCAAGACACTATGACTGTGAAAGAATATACCAATAAGTTCGTGAGTACATTGTTCGCTGTAACTTGAGAACTGATGACCGTCTGACTATCACCAGATACAGAGATAATCTGCGTGCCGATATCAGACAAAAGGTTGCAATGTTTGATTATGCCACAGTGGATGAAATATTCAATAAAGCCTGCAAAGCCCAACATGAAATTCAGTCGCGGAAGCGCAATATTTTTCAAGCCGGGGAGCCTTCCACAAAAAGAGGTCCTGACTCTACTTATAATTGTACTCAAGCACCAGTTTATAGGCCTCCTCCTCAGCGTCAAGTTCAGCAGACTCCTCAGAATCTTCGACCAGGGATGCAACAAAGGCAGATGAACCCCCAACAGAATCAGAGGTTTCCACAGAACCAGCCTGATAATCGTGCTTATGGAAGAACAGACGGGAGGGATATTGTTTGTCATGCTTGTAAGCAACGAGGACATCATGCCAATGAATGCCCTCATCGCAATTTATACACTTCCAATGAGCCTAATATTGATACTCAGCATGATGAGCATGTCGAATCAGGGCAAGCTGACACAGATCCTCCTTATGAAGATCAAGCATACCAGATAGATTATGCAGACGCTGATGATGGTATTCCACTTCTTTTTCTAAATCGTCGTTTGCTAGTAGCAGATGCTAAAGAGGAAGAAGATTGGAATCATGCTTCTATTTTTCGGTCTCGTGTCAGATGTATGGGCAGATCATGTAATATGATTATTGATGGTGGAGGTGCTATGAATGTTATTTCTCAAGAAACAGTTGATAAGCTTAAACTTTCCACGGTAAAGCATCCAAGGCCATATAAAGTTGCATGGGTTGATAATTATTCCATTCCTGTTTGTCAGCAATGCTGTGTGCCTTTTAAGATTGGCAATTATGAGGATACTCTTCTCTGTGCCGTCATCCCAATGAACGTTACACATATTCTTTTTGGGAGGCCATGGTTACAGAAGCTTAAAGTGATCACAGATTATGAACACAATACCTATGCTTTCAATTGGAAAGGTAGACGGATCGTGCTGCGTCCATTGCAGACTCCGCCATCCTCTCCTACCTCTTCTCCTACCGCCGCCACATCTTCTCCTACATCGCATATTTTAACCATGCGGAAATTTGAAGTTGAAAGCAAAGAGGAAGGTGTCATGTATGCCTTAGTTACTAAGCAAGTTGCTGATGATTCTCATGCCATTCCTCAGGAAGTGAAGCTATTATTGGACAAATTTGCCGACTTAGTTCCTGATGAGTTACCCAAGGAACTACCCCCACTAAGGAACATTCAGCATGCTATTGATCTTGTTCCAAGAACTTCTTTGCCTAACTTACCTGCTTACTGGATAAGTCCAGCAGAACCTGCAGAGTTAAAAAGGCAAGTTGATGTTTGCTTCAGAAAGGCTATATAAAGAAAAGTCTCAGTCCTTGTGGTGTTCCAGCACTTCTCACTCCAAAGAAAGACGGAAGCTAGCGAATGTGTGTAGACAGCTGTGCAATCAACAAAATCACGGTAAAATATCGCTTCCCTATCCCTCGTTTGGATGATATGTTAGATATGATGACTGGTGCATGTATATTTTCCAAAATTGACCTGCGGAGCTGATATCATCAAATTCGCATAAGACCAGGAGATGAATGGAAAATTGCCTTTAAAACAAAGGATGGTCTCTTTGAATGGATGGTTATGCCTTTCAGTTTAACCAATGCTCCTAGTACTTTTATGCGGGTTATGACACAATTATTGCAGCCTTATATTGGAAAATTTGTTGTCGTCTACTTCGACGATATTCTTATTTATCGCAAGTCGAAAGAAGATCACGTTCAGCATTTAGATAAGATCTGCCAACTTCTCCGCCAGGAGCGTTTCTATATCAATCTCAAGAAATGCACTTTAATGAGTGATTCTGTTGTTTTCTTGGGATCTGTCGTATCTGCACAAGGAATTAAGATGGATCTTGATTGGCCAATTCCTACTACCCTTACTGAAGTTCGCAGTTTTCATGGTCTTGCAAATTTTTACAAAAGGTTTATCAGAAACTTCAGTACTATTATGGCTCCTATTACTGATTGTATGAGAAAAGGTGACTTCAAGTGGACCAATGCAGCCACCAGGGCTTTTGAGAAGATCAAGCAAAAGATTACTGAAGCACCCGTTCTACAGGTTCCTGATTTTAGCAAGCTATTTGAAATTGCTTGCGATGCCTCAAATGTTGGCATTGGCGGTGTCATTAGCCAGGAAGGACATCCTATTGCATTCTTCAGTGAGAAACTTTCTGATGCTAAGCGAAAGTATACTGCATATGATTTGGAATGCTATGCACTTGTCCAAACACTTCGTCATTGGAGACATTATTTGATTGCTAATGAGTTTGTGCTTTATTCTGATAATGATGCTCTGCAACATCTACACTCTCAGCATAAGATCAGCGCTAACCGTGCTAAATGGAGTGCATATATACAAGAATTCAAATTTAGCATTCGTCATAAAGCTGAAAAGGATAACCTTATTACAAATGCATTAAGCCGAAGGAAACATCTTTTGACTGCCATGTCTATTAATGTGCCTAGTTTTGAGCAAATCAAACAAGATTATGCAGGCGACAAAGATTTTGGTTCTATTTATGCGGATCTTCTTAATGGCGATCATATTCAGCATCCTCATTATAGTCTTCATGATGGCTTCTTATTCAAAGGTACGCAACTCTGTCTTCCAGCCACTTCTTTTCATAAATATTTTGTTCGAGAGTTGCATGCAGGAGGATGTAGCAGACACTTAGGTCGCGACAAAACACTTGCTCTTGTAAGTGACAGATATTATTGGCCTCACATGAAAACTAATGTGATTCATATTTGTGAAAGATGCCGAACATGCCAGATTGCAAAAGGAAACAAGAAGAACACTGGATTATATCAGCCTTTGCCTGTTCCACATACTCCTTGGGAAGACATTAGCATGGATTTTGTGCCCGGTTTACCCACAACTGCTAGAAAGGTTGATTCTATCTTCGTTGTTGTTGATCGCTTTTCAAAGATGGCACACTTTATTCCTTGCACTGCAACTGCTGATGCTTACAAAGTGGCTAAATTATTCTTCGAAGAAGTTGTTCGGCTACATGGACTTCCAAAGACTATTGTTTCTGACAGAGATATAAAGTTTATGAGTTACTTCTGGAAGACCTTATGGATGTTGTCTAACACCAAGCTTAATTTCTCCACTGCTTATCATCCTTAATCTGATGGACAAACAGAAGTGGTCAACAGAAGTCTTGGACAACTGTTACGTTGCCTTGTACGTGACCGTATCACAAATTGGGATCAAGTGTTACCTATGGCAGAATTTGCTTACAATAACTCTGTCAATTGATCAATTGGAATTTCACCATTTGAAGCTGTGACAAGAGTTCGTCCACGACTCCCTGTTGATCTTGTCCCGTTACCAGTTGATGCCAGAGTCAGTGCAGATGCTGAGCATTTCTTTCTACATATGCAGCAAGATCACAATGAAGTACATCGCCATATATCTGCCAGCAATGATGTTTATAAGCAGCAAGTTGACAAGCATCGTT
This sequence comes from Sextonia rubra, assembly GCA_037013555.1. Classification (NCBI taxonomy): domain Eukaryota; kingdom Viridiplantae; phylum Streptophyta; class Magnoliopsida; order Laurales; family Lauraceae; genus Sextonia; species Sextonia rubra. The sequence goes on along the minus strand of JASUAD010000028.1, from coordinate 4,341,101 downwards.
GCTTTGTTGAATTTAAGGAAGGTGATATGGTTATGGTGCGTATTCGACCTGAGAGGTTGCCACCTGGAGCTAACAAGAAGTTACACCGTCATAATTCAAGCCCTTTCAAGGTTCTCCAGAAGATTAATCCCAACGCCTATATTCTTGATAGTCATACTGTTTTAGGCATCAGTTCTTCATTCAATGTCGAGGATCTTACTCACTATCGTGGCCATGATAGTGAAGGAGATAATGAAGAGCAACTTATATCTTTACCAGTTAATTCTCCACCTACTGATGAAATTATTAATGTCCTTGATGATCAAATTGTTTCTACACGTCAAGGAGGTTACCAGAAGTTTTATATACGTTGGCGGAATCATCCTCTCCGATGCTACATAGATTACAGCTACTGACTTCCAGCACATCAATCCTGATCTTTACGAGAGATATCAAGCGCTCAACTCGCCGAAGTCAAATTTTTCCAAGCCGGGGAGAGCTGATGCAGGCCGAACCCAAGTCCGGCCCAGATCAGAAGCCCGCAAGACATTCAATTGATCCTTAGCCCACTCAAGGATCCCTATCCTTATTTATCTTTATTTACTTCATATTTTTATTTTTAATAGGTCATGTCTGTGTACAATTAGGCCTTCTATTTTAGAATTAATCTCTCCTATATAAGGAGGAGTTTTTCATTGTATTAGATATGCTTTTATCAATAAAATTTCAGTTTCAAGAGATTTTCTCTCTCCAATTGTGATCGTGAGTTTCATTGTGATTGGGAATCCCTCTTTGGATTCGAACAATCCTTCGGGAGATTGTTCTACAATCGATCGGAGATCCGGGGCTGCGCCACATTGCTTCCCCATCTAAATGAAAGGAAGCAACGAGCACTTTTAGAAAGCATCGATGCTACCCATGGGTCAAAATAACTATGTAACGGCCACTATATCTGGTGTAGCAGTCAAGACCTCTATGCTATAGATAATTTAGCCCCTCTAGCAAATGTGCTATGGTCCGCTAGGGTCCCGCTAAAAGCCGCTATGGACCCACTACAGAGTGCAACTAACATCAGCACTGCATAAATTTTTAAAACACATGGTACTGGTACAGCTTCTTTCTTCTTTTTCTTCTCTCCAAGCAACTTTCGGTGTAACTTTTCTACACTTCCATGCATAAAAGAACACTAAAAAAGCAAAATATTTCGCCAAATTGAAGCTGATATATAGAATTTCTCTCAAGGGCTCTTCTCTAGGCATAGCGTGATAAGCACGTCCTTTGGTATTAGTAGAGGTATTCTTTTCTCAACTCTCTACAAAAGTACATTGTTTGTATTTAATGGAAATTAATTCGTCATTTGGTTTGAACTTTAAGCTTTATTTAAGCATTACTTTATAATTTATTTATCTTGTATTATGTACAATTATGCTAAAATGCTTGCAAACTATGAATTTAAAAATGCATAACAGTTTCTAACTTAGATTAACTAACATGAAAACATGTGAAAAAAATGGGTAGAAAAGAATTTTATAATCATTCAGTAATACAAAACCACTGAATTGAAGGGACTGATACATCCCTCTATCTTAGTTACTATACGAAAAAAAGCATCAAATTCTAATATTTTCTAATATTATGGATTTTTTGGTTTTTTTTTATTTTTTTATCACCTTTTCGATTCACACCGCTATGTACACCCACTATCTTAGTTACTATAGGAAAAATTTTTATAATCATTCAACAATACAAAACCTCTATGCATTGAAGGGGCCGATACATCCCTCTATCTTAGTTACTATAGGAAAAAAGCATCAAATTCTAATATTTTATAATATTATGGATTATTTTTTTTATTTTTGAAATTTTTTTACCACTTTTTTGATTCACAACGATACATATTCTTGGTACCGCTATGTACAACCACTATATAGCATTTTGGTTATTGACCGTTATGCTCACCACTACCGCTATTTTGATCCTTGATTGTGTGGGGTTTGGGCCTTATGGAATTTGTCAAAATAGAATGGTCGCTAGGGTGTTGGATCTGGTTGTGGTGGATCTAGATGGGATTGAAGATGGGGTCAGGTTTTAGAGAAGCTTTAAGGAATGAACTGGACCTAAACTATGATTGGCTTTGACTGGTTAAGATGATTGCAAGTGAAGATGCGATCGGGCAAAATCGATGCTCTGATATCAATTAATATGAACTGAGTGGAATGGAAGATAACCGTCTAATGATGGACTAAACCTCCTTAACATAAAATTACCCAAATTTGAGGATGGACTAGGCCTCCTTGTGCAAGCTTAGATTTGGAGATAATTTCTAATACATTTCTCATTAATCCTTCTATACTAAATAGCCAAGGCTGATTAAATAGATCAAAATAAATCCAAGCAGACTCCTACAATCAAGGATAAATTATCACTAAGAAAGAAGGTTATGCTAACAACTCCTACTCAAACTTTCAACCTAATGGATAAGATTAGGCTAACCACTCTCGCCTTTATCTTGTACCTTGTTTTTTAATGACAAGGAACCCGTTGACGCCCACCCACCAAACCGCTACAGTTGATCATTTGTAAAACTCTAGATAGAACACCACCCAAATAGTCCAACTCTAGATTTGGCCCACCATAATAGCAGGTTCATTGGCTCGTCCAACAATTTAACCCTTTTCGCACAATTGGGTTGGGCTCTTGTCATATGGCCACCTAAATTTTGGAGGATCAAGGCAAGAGCTCCAGGTGGTGGTATATATATATAGAGAGAGAGAGAGAAAGAGATCATCTAATGGGCTCAATCGAAAGATTCACACATAAATCCTAATATTTTCCCATAAATGGAATTTTTCACATAGGCATGAAACTTATTTTCCCCCTAAAATCCAATATGAATCACAAGATTCAATATACAAATCATAAGGTTTAAATAATGAGCACAAACTCAATTCAAACCAAACTCATCCATAAATTCAAGTGAAAAGTGTCAACATGAATCAAAATTCCAAATCAACAAGAAAAAAGTATAAAAAAAAAAAAAAAAAGAGGATTTGAGATACGAATTGTAGGGTTTTAAACAATAATGAGCATGGACTCAATTCAAAACAAACTCAACCACAATCAATATGAACCCAAACTAAAAAGGAAAAGAGGCAGCACAAAATGATAAATTATTACGCCTGTAAGGCAGAGCCAAGAAGGTAAAACAGGCTTTCCTTTTCCACTCTAAAAGATTCTTCACGGGAGCCACTCTATATAGTGATATCCCTTTCAGTAAGTCTCTAGAGATATCCATCACTGATACTTCAATGTCCATCTTTTGCAGTACATGTCACTATTATAACTTTTCAACATCGTATATCTCGTTCCACCCCAATAGCTCAAAAGCCATTTGCGCCGGTTGGCAATACATTTTTGTTACATACTGGGTATTCTTAGACCACCTTCAACTTGAAAATTGCGAAGTGCTAAAGCAAGCGAATTGTGTGAGATGGATATTAGTCTTGCTTTGTTGTATGGAAACTGAATTTGGGCAAAACAGAAAAGAAAAGAAGCAACATGTAGTTGAGATGTATAAGCTCAGATGGATGTTTGAGTTACAAATGAAATTAGAATTAGAAATGAGTACATACAAGGAATCTACCAGCAACCCCGCTATTAAAATAAAAAAAATTCAAGAACTCGACTTGAGATGACTTGGTCATGTGCAAAGATCACAAAACAGTTCAATCCGTCTGTTCATTGTCAATATGAATGGCATGATATATCTTTACTTTTTTGCAGCTTAATAAATTAAAAGTTGTCATTAAAAAAAGTAGAAACAGCCCCAATGCAAAGTATTGAAGTATAGAAATTCAAGGACAAGGATGTAGAATATCATATAATGCGGTAGTGAGACTTCTAGAGTTGCTGAGAACATGGCTTTACACATAGTCGGGTTATAAACTGGGATTCACAAAGTTGACCATAGATAGAATGGATAAGGCTTCAATGGCAATGATCCTATAATTCAAGAACTGCTCTTTCGTAGACAATGGATGCTAGGCTTTTGCAAAGTGGCTTTTAAAAGCTACGGAGATGAGTGAGAGTAATAGCTAATCTCTTAATCACTTCTAAGTCACAGGCCACTTCCAAATTCACTTCATCACCAGCTCCAAAAGAACAAAAGAAGGTTGGCTCATCCCAATGGAAGGCCAAGATAGAGAACTAGGAGAATTCCACTCTTCAAATCAACCAATCATCATCCACACCTATCCTAATTGTAACACATCTGTTACTGAGACCTTAATCTTTAAGCAAAAACAAAAGGGGGGGTCTCAAACATAACAGAGAATTGGAGGGTAGGAAAATCCAGTGGCACTTAGACCAACCAAACAATTACAGATGATAAGAAGCACCCAATATCTTTCATTACTGGAATCAATGGCTAAGATCTTATCTGGAGGTAAAGAAGAGAACCGACCTGATGGCATCTTCGTATTTAGAATCTGGATGCTTCTGAAAGAACTTCTTGATGTAAACATCCTCAGGGAGAGTGATCGCTTTAACTTTCCCATCTGTACGAGGAAAGGTTACCGGCGGTGCCCTGTCCAATACAAAACCTCACTTCTCTAGTCACACTCACTACAAACAACAGATAGCAATAGAGAGAGAGAGAGAGAGAGAGAGAGTAAGGCATGTACTCTTCCATGGCTTTGAGCCATAGGGGCTTGGCCTTGGCGAGGCCCTTCACGAGCTTTCTCGTCTTCGTCAGGAGATCTCCACGCATGAAAGACATCTCGTAGCCCCCTTTTTGTCCCCCTATCTTATTCAGAACACCATTTCCCACTCTTTTAATCCTATCGGGGATGACCCAACCTAATCAAAATCGGAACTAGGGCTGGGTGCTTGGGCTTGATTTGATTTTGGGTGGCCAACCCAAACTGTGACCGACCCATCTTACCTTAATGTACTGTCAGGGGTCAGGCTATTGGTCGTAATTTTAATATAGTTAATTCAAAGGTTGGGATGGTCTAATTGAAAAACTTTCCATCCATTCTACCCCGAGTGGGCAATGATGGAAACGAATCCAAATGCGTGCACAAGAAAGAGGCATATTGTGCATATAACGTGTGCTGGCAGGTGACAATCTTCATACAATCCATCTAAAATGGGTAAATTCAATGGTGTAAGTGAATTTTAAAAGATGGCAGTCATGCAATGTAAACATGTTAATCCAGTAAAGGTACGGCCCCAAGTAAATCAAATCAGGTGTTCAGTTAAGAGCTCATGTAAATCAAATCAATTCATATGTGAAGTACAGCTTCCTTTTGAGAGACAAAACAATGTGGGGTCATATCAAAGGCATAGAAAATCAAAACTCCCTCATTCTATTTTAAAGAAAAAAAGAAACCAGAAAACAACATTTTCAAACCATTAAATAACAAAAAACTACCTATTTTTTTATATTAAAAAAGTCAAAAAGATTCTTTATTAAGAAAATCATCATCATCATCATCAAAGCCTTATCCTAACTATGTTGGGGTCGGCTACATGAATTCTATTTCTCCATTCCATTCTATTTTAAGCTAAATCTTTCGATAAGTGCAACTTCTTTAAATCTGAATTAATGACTTCCATCCATGTTTTCTTCGGCCTACCCCTACATCTTAATGGACCCTCCACCTGTATATCCAAACTTTTTCTCACCGGTGCCATTACTGGCCTACGCTCAACATGCCCAAACCATCTTAAACGAGTTTTTCTAATCTTATCTCCTATTGGTGCTACCCCTAAATATTCTCGAAAGCGCTCATTTCTAATTTTATTTTTTCTAGTTTTACCACACATCCACCTAAGCATTCTCATTTCTGCTACATCCATCTTATGAATATGTGTCTTCTTAATTGGCCAACATTCTGCTCCATATGTCATAGTTGGTCTAACTACTGTCTTATAAAATTTTCCCTTCAATTTTGTTGGCATTTGTCTATCATAAAGTACTCCCGAAGCTAGTCTCCACTTCAGCCATCCAGCTCTTATCATATGCTCCACATCTTCGTCAATTTCCACATCCTTACTAATCAGCGAGCCTAGGTACCGAAAAGAATCTTTACGTGGTATCTCATGGGTTTCAATTTTGACAGTGGTTTCAACACTTTGTTTATGTCCACTGAAATTGCAATCCATATATTCTATCTTTGTACGACTTATTTTAAAGCCTCTAGATTCTAATGCCCTCCGTCATCTCTCAAGCTTTGCATTTACACCCTCTCTTGATTCATCCACCAATACTATATCATCTGCGAACAACATACACCATGGTACTTCTTCTTGAATATGCACAGTTAACTCATCCATAATTAATGCAAAGAAATAAGGGCTTAAGGATGATCCCTGATGTAAGCCTATAGTCACGGGAAATCCGCTCGTTTCTCCACATGTGGTTTTCACATTTGTTATTGCACCTTCGTACATATCCTTTAAAATTTCAATGTAACCTCTTGAGACATTCCTTTTCTTTAAGACCCACCAAATTAAATTCATCGGTACCCTATCGTAGGATTTTTCCAAATCGATAAAGACCATATGTAGATTTTTCCTCTTTGCTCGGTATTTTTCCATTAATTACCTAAGTGAAAAGATAGCTTCCATAGTTGATCTCCCTGGCATAAAACCAAATTGATTTTCCGAAATCTTAGTCTTTTTTTTCAGTCTTTGCTCTATGATTCTTTCCCATAACTTCATAGTGTGACTCATAAGTTTAATCATTCCATAGTTGGTACAATTTTGTATATCTCCTTTATTCTTATATATATAGGTACTACAATGCTTCTTCTCCATTCATCCGGCATTTTCTTTGTCATAAGTATCTTATTGAATAGTCTACATAACCAACTTATTTCAACCTCTCCTAAGCATTTCCATACCTCTATCGGAATACCATCTGGGCCTGTTGCCTTTCCTGTCTTCATTCGCTTCAATGCTTCCTTCACTTCTACCCCTCTAATTCTACGGAGAAAAGTATACTCTTATAATTAAGTATCCTCCTCCACTCTTGTATCGCCCAAATATTCTTCATTTAAAAGTTTACTAAAATATTCTTTCCACCTTTCTATAATATCGTTGTCTTTCACCAAAATATTTTTCTCATTGTCCTTGATACATTTGACATGATCTAAGTCCCTATTTTTCTTTTCTCTTATTTTTGCAAGCTTAAAAATATCATTTTCTCCTTCTCTTGTTCCCAACCTATTATAGAGGTCATCGTATGCTTTGAACTTTGCACTACTTACTACTTTCTTAACTTCTTTCTTTGCCTTCTTATACAACTCAAAATTTTCTATACTCTTAGTCCCCTGCCAAACTTTGTCGCAATGTTTTTTTTTTGCCGAATAACTTCCTGAACCTCCATACTCCACCACCATGTTTTTTTTATTAATATTGCTCTTCCCTTTTGATTTTCCAAGTACCTCCTTTGCAACATTCCTAATGCAATTAGCCATTTGATTCCACATTACTGTAGTTTCTCCTTCAATTTTCCATTCTCCTTTTTCAATCATTTTGTCCTTAAATATATTTGCTCTTTCCCCCTTCAAATCTCTCCACCTTGTTTTAGGGTCCATTTTGTTTACTACTGCTCTCTTTTTACTTCTAATGCAAATATCTAAAACTCCAAGCCTATGTTGCATAGTCAAACTCTCTCCTGGGATAATCTTACAATCTTTATTAAGAAAATAAAGATAAAAAATCATCACATTATAATTAAACACCCTTGTATTTTAATCTTTCTTGATTTGAGGCTTTACTTTGAATTCACTTTACAAGTGTGCCATGTTTGGTAACTTTACTTGGAGATTGAAGTAAGGGAAAGCCTAAAATCAAGAGAGATTAAAATATTAAGAAGTTCAATCATAATGTGATGAATTTTTTGAATTTTTTTTTCTTTTATTGGATTGCTAATAAATCCTTTTGACTTTTTTCTGTAAAAAGTATATGGTTTTTTTACTTTTCTTTTAAAGGAAAGAAAATTTGGAATCATTGTACTTTTGATATGACCCCCCTTCATCTTTTCATGTCTCTTATATAGGAATTTCACTTCACTTCACTTTATTAGTAAAGTTACTATTAGGTTTTATTTATGTTAGCTAATTCATGGGTTGGAAAAAAAAATCTTAGTTCATTAAGTTGTAATTTTATATTTTTTTATTAGAATGGACTATGCTAGCAGTCGTCGAATGCACTGAAGTGAAGAAATCGAAGAAAGAACGCAAATTGAAGTATTTTGAAGTGATTTTCTAAGGATTGCATAAATTAAAAAGGTCGTCTCACAAATCAAGCGTCAGATCGAGACAAGTTATCTACCAATAGAAAGCTCTTTTCTATTAGATATCCATATTTTTCAAGATTTCATCAATCGAATCTGAAAAGACAAAGTTATGGCCTTAGGAAGTTTTTCGAAATTATATTGTCCGTAATTATGAAACTGCCATTAAGCAAAAATTACAAAACTTCCATTACCCGCAAACCTTTCCTTTTATGCCAGGATTAGTAAGTTGAGTTTTACAAGGATTAGTAAGTTGAGTTTTGCAAGGAGTAGTAGTTTGAAGCACGAATTGTGAGTTATTTAAAAGGTGTTTCACTCAACCCTAAGGCATCCATCTCCATATTTTGAGTTGAGATTTTATATTGAAAATTCATTTCTTCTCCAAAGCATTCATTGAGAGGATGTACTGAAATTGTTGAGTTTTAGAAAATATCACTTCTACTCTCTTGTAAAAATTGTCTTTTCTCTTGTAGAAGGTTGTTCGTCTTGAGTGGCTTCAAGGCATGCTAGATCAAGTATGATAAAGGTGAAAGGTGTGTACATCAATGGAGAAGAACTTCAGTCCTTTAGGTTATGTGCAATTGGACAAGGATAATAAGTAAATCTTGTAACCTTTCATTCATAGTACTTGATCTAAGTGTAAACCGATGTTAGGTCTTGTAGTTTTTTCTAAATTTGGGTTTTTCATGTAAAAATCATGTGTCCTCTTGTAATTGATTGTTGTTAACTTAAGTTAATTGCTTGCATATAGAAATCTATATTAGGACCTTAACCTATATCAAAGGTTAGAATTCATCAAGTGGTATCAGAGAGGGTTCACACAAGTCTTTCGTGTGAGATCTAATTAGATTTCTGATATTGAGTTTGCTAGAGATGGTACTTCGATTACCAAACCCCCTTTGTTAGATGGATCTAAATATACCTATCATTGAAAAGTTAGAATGACTGATTTTCTCCAATCTATCAATGTGGAAGTCTCATATTATGTTTTTAATGGTTATACTCATCCTACTATTGTTACTTATGGGAACATTACAATTCCAAAACCTATACCCTAGTGGATCAAAAAAAGATAAGCAGGCATTCACCTTTAACAATAGTGCACTTAATGTTATCTTTAATGGAGTTACACCCACCGAGTTCCGTCATATCTTTAAGTATAAGATTGCCAAGGATGCATGGGATACCATGGAGACTGTTCATTAAGGCGTTGTAGGTAGGCCCCAGTCAAATATTTAGGATAAAACTTTGACCGAAGATATCTCTCGCATTCAAACTCTGATTGATGAGCAGTTTGTTTCTACGGATTTGTAGCAACAAGCATTTTGCAATAGCAGTAAAAGAAAGACAATCCCACAGTTAAAAAAACAAAAGTGTTTTGACCAGCAAAACAACCAAAAGTTTGAAGAAGGCTTAGATGATGAACAAGATTTGAAAGAAGCATGTACCTCACTGAAAATTCCATGAAGATGGCCACATTGAATAATAGGATAAAAGAGAAGTGAAAAACTGCAGGAAAATCAAATTTTCTCTTTCAAGCAAGAATTAGAGAATACTTTTGTAAAGGTACATCTCTTAGAAAATCAAAAGAATACTATGGTTGATAATCTAACCAATTCAGACCAAAAATATGAATTGTTATTTAAGGAATTTGAGAAATCTGAAAAAGAGATGAAAACTTTAAAGACAAAGTTGCAAACATATTAGGCTGAAAAATCTAATTGATTGGCAAGAACAAGATGATCATGTTAGAGATGATAGTTACAAAAGCTTCACTGACCAAGATGAACACTAACTCAAAGAAACTCGAAGGCATCTTATGGAGTCAGATGTTGCCAAGTGACAAACAAGGTCTTGTTTATGTCAAAGATGCATCTACCTCAAAAACCAAAAGTAAATATGTATTTGTTAAAAGTTCTAATTTGATTTCCATAACACCTACTGCAATTGCAAAACATACTGCTTCTACTTCAAGGAAGAATGTGTCTCATCCTGCATCTACACCTACATATATATCATCATTATAGAATCAAAGGAAACATTTGTCCCCATTGCAAGAAGTTGAGATGTTTACTGAAAAAGAAGCAATAGAAGAAGCAATTGTCTCCACCTAAGATCAAGACTCTATCCGGGTTAAAAAGTTTGACTTACTTACTGAATTGGTATACACTGTGCTAAAAGTTCTAAATTCGGCAGTGTGGGTACCAAAATCTAAGCAACCTTTATTAAGAAGATCACGCTCCCACCCCCAGTGCTAAAAAAAATATAACATTAAAGGATAGTCATAATTGAGGAGACGTTGCTAGATCTTGATTGACAGATATGCTGCATGTTCCATTAATATCTTTGTCAATTATGAACAAAAGGGGGAGATATATACAGGGGGAAACAAGTACAAGTTGAAGGTAAAAAAAATTTATGCAAATATTCAATGTATTTTGGGTTTTTATTTTTTGGTAGAATATTTGTAAAGTCTAAGGAGTTTTGTCTATGAATTGCTAAAGGGGGAGAATATTAAGATTTTTGTACGTTGGCTAATTTATGGGTTGGGTAAAACTCTTGGTTCCTGAGTTATATGTTTTTATTTCTTTTAGAATGGGTTATAGTATGAGTCGTCAGATGCACTAAAGTGAAAAAATCAAAGAAAAAAATACAAATTTAAATGTCTTGAAGTGATTTTTTAATGATAACATAAATTAAATAGGTCATATCTCACAAATCGAGCTTCGAATTGAGGCAAGTTACCTACTGTTGGAAAGTTTTTTCGAGTAGATATTCATAGCTTTCAAGATTTTATCAATTGGATCTAAAAGGACAAAGTTATGATCTTAAGAATTTTTGTAGAAATTGTGTCATTCGTAATTACAAAATTGCCATAGCCTAAAAATTATGAAACTACCATTATGTGAAAACCTTTCCTTTTTTGCCAAGATTCATAAGTTGATTTTTACAAGGAGTAGTATTTTGAAGCACGAATTGTGAGCTATTTAAAGGGTGTTTCTCTCAACCCTAAGGCATCCATCTCTATATTTTGAGTTGAGATTTCACATTTGAAATTCCTTTTTTTTTAGAGTATTCATTGAGAGGCCATGCTGAAGTTATTGAGTTCAAGAGAATATCACTTCTACTCTATTATAGAATATTGTCTTTTCTCTTGTAAAAAGTTGTTTAGCTTGAGTCAGTTCAAGGCGTATTGGATCAAGCCTAAAGAAGGCAAATGATATGCGCATCGATAAGAAGAACTTCAGTCCTTGTGTGCAACTGGAAAAGGGTCGTAAATAGATCTTGTAACCTTTCATTTATAATACTTGATTTTAATGTGGACTGGTGTTAGTCCTGTGGTTTTTTCCCAATTTGGGTTTTCCACATTAAAATCGCTTGTCCTTCTCTTATGGTTAATTGTTTTTAGCTTAGGTTAATTGCTTGCATATAAAATCTGTGTTGGGACCATACCCTGCATAAGGGTTAGAAACTATCGGTTACCAAATAGGGGGTGATTCAGCGGAGGTTCTTGACATGGATCACAAGGTTTTTTAAATGAGAGATTAAAATATTACCATTTACTTTCTCATTGGCAATCCCTTTTACAGTTTTAGATTGGCTAACTACCAATATCTGACTTAATCCAATCTTTAACACACTATTAACCTACATGCTGCTAATCCCTAGATCAATAATGAATCTATAGTAAGGCATCTTCCTTAGAAGGATGACAGGGGATTGATTCCTTTTTTTTTTGTTGGTTTTTTACTTTGCTAGTTAGGGACTTGTACAGTGGGTTGCATAGATAGGTTAAGAACTTACAAATTAGGGAAAATAACAAATTACTCCCTTGTATTTTGACTTGATTGCAAAGTGCCCCATCAACTTTAAACTTTTGCGCTAAACTATCCTAAACTTAAAAATGAAGTGCAAAAGTAATAGAATCCGTTTATTTTGACCGGAGCTCCCATTTAAATATACACAATTTCTCAGTTTAGAAACCCACTAAAAAAAAAAAGAAAACAAAATTCTCCAAAATACCCTCACCCTCTCCATTCCGTTTTCCTCTTTATTCTCTCTCTCCCTTCTCCTTCCTCCCCATCCTCCCCACTTCTGAGTTGTTGAACTAAACTTGGATCTTAAGTCCCAAACAGAAAACTTGGATCCTAATGTCATTGTCTTTCTTCACCATTCATTTGAAGATGTTGGAAACATTTCTTATCACATGGCATTCTAGAAAGTGGAAACCCACGACCCCAGAAGTTGAAGGCCCAGAAGTCTGATTTCATTTCATTAAAAAAAAAAGGAACAATACACAGGGATATTTTAAGATAATTCTCCTTGATTCTTAGCAATAAATCTGAACTCAAATCACATAGTGTTGGATGTCTTTTAGCTTGGATTCTCCTTCCCTTTTTGCAATTCTTTGCTCATACAAAGAATTTTCCAAGTGAATCTTCCTTCGATGCCACCAATGTAATTTCTTTAGAATTTCTTTGAATTAGCTTCAAGATAATTTGAAGTGATGCAAGACAAGATGGTGGACCTCTCTTGGCCATCCCACATGTATGATTGACACATCGGCATGTGTGCGGGTCCCCATGAAGCCATTTTCCAACCTTCTTAAATTTTCTTCTTCTCTACATTTTCCTTCTTTCTTTTCTTTAGAAATGCAATCCTTGTCTTAATCCTATGTTGTGGGACCAACTCATCATTTCCTACGAGCCAAAATGTGAATTTTATATGGAAAGATAATTTTATCCTTAATTCATAAATGCATGACTGCGGGTCCAATGCTTATGAAATGATAGCATAAACGCATATCATTATGCGTGATTTGATTTTATTAAACTAATGATGACGAAAAGTTGCATCATGCCATGAGAAAAACAATTTTGATAAAACTTCCCAAGAATAGATTTTAAAAAATGGTAGGTTTGTGAATTCATACAAAAACTGTGATTTTTGGACAAATTGTGTAGGAAAATACTACAATGAATTTAAAATATATGAAACCATTATATCACATTAAATGGGGCTCCCTTAGCTTATTGAGTCCTTAACATATTCAAAACTAACCTTTAAAAAGTGCATTTTTGAGGACTTATCACACCCTCAACCAGCATTTTGTAGTCTCTACCAAGAATTGCGAAAAAAATATGTGAGGCTTCCATCTTGACCTTGTCTAATCTAATGTTAACGCAATGTAATAAATATGAATGCAACGCCCTTTTCACCGGCACTCTCAACTACATTTAACATATGCAGCAAGCCCTTAAATTCTTAGGTTCCGCTTAGTGAAAGAGTTGTGTCTCATGAGAGTTTGTAGTGAATATACCTACAAAATTCTTTTTTTCTAAAACAAAAAATAAAAGGATAAAAGAAATTTTCAAAAGAAAATCCACTCATGTCGAATATTTTTGAAATCTGAAATGATTAAACTTTCAAACTTTTCAATGTTTAGTTCATGGTTCCATTTTTGGAAACTTTCTCAAATTCTAGCCAAACTTGCATGCATGGTGAAAAATATATACATAGAAAAAATGGTTCCAAGTATTCAACGATAATGCTGCAAAAATATAATTTTCCTTCAAATAGTCTGATCACCCCAAAATTTAGCAAAAATATAATTTCCTCTTAAAGCTACTATGATAGCTCTTACACTCCTGTTAAGGGTCGTAAAACTTTTCCCCTAAATATATATATATATATATATACATACTATCTTTTTTTCTTTTTTTTTAATCTCTTGTGACTATGCAATGTCTAATCCTTAAGCTTTCTAATTAACCCATGTAACGAGCATTAGGCAAATGATTCTCAAACTAAATGACTTTAGGGCACTAGGTATGGACATACTCCCATGGGCTTAGTAGCTGGAGTTAAAAAGGCTTCAAAGCCAAACTAGTCACAAAACATAATTCTTACCAAGACTACTTGCTATGTAGCTCACTGTATTTTTTTTTCCACTCTCTTTTTTTTATAACATAACTAATATGGAGAAGAATATTGATTCCTAAACAAAAGGTGAGTTCGCTCGAATTACTTCATTGGTTTTAGCAGTCTCATGAAAACCACCCAAATGAGCCCGGAAACAAAAAATATTTACAAACTAAATTTTGGATTTCTATCATATTCTCCTAAAAAATTTCTAAAAACAGCATTAATGTTTCCTATCCAAAACTTCGAAAAATGTATATATGTGTGCATGTGGAAAACAAGTTTTCGTAATCCTTTAATAGGTTTCCTCCTTTACAAAAAGTTAACTTTCTTTTATTTTCTTCCAAAAGTATGAAAATTCCAGATTTCTATAATTCTTCAAATCGCTATAATTCTTTTGAAACTTTTTTTTATTTTTTTTTCTTTTTTTAAATAAAGTTCCTAAAACCAAAATAATTGTCCTAAAAATTTTGAAAAATTTTCCTACAAACTAAGTAAAATGATAAAAGTAATAGGAAAATCCAAAAAAAAATTGTCTAAAATTGGACAAGCGTACTTGTTCTCACCCACCAACCTAAGATGAACATTGTCCTCGACGTTTATGCGTGCAATGCAGAAGATGCAAAGTAACATGAAGAATGTAAACAACATGAGGGTAAAGGATAGAAGTCACCTAAAATGTGTCTGTACTATTCCCTATCCAAGGTTAGGCAAAACATAGAAAAATAGAGGAAATAAAAAAAAGCTACTCTAAAAGAAAAGAAAAATCTATGCAACTAGACCCAAAACCATGACTTCACCCAGATCCAAATTGAAATTTTCCTCCACAAACCTCACTAAAAGTACAGAGAAAGAAGAAATCATGTGAACTTGAAGGATATTGAACATGAGGACCGACGTTCCTTGTGCGTGTGTGTGAGGAAAGGACCACCAAGAAAATTTCTCCTCCTCCCTTAAAGATGGATCTTTGAAAGATAGGAAAGGAGAATGTAATAAGCAACTGGGGGGGGGCCTAAGTCCCCCCATGCCACAAATTCTTTTGAATGGATTTTCATAATGTCCTTAGGCATAGGCTCAGATGATTCCAAAATGTAAGACTCGAATGTCTGAGCAGGACCATACTCCTCTAATTCTACTAGTTTTTTTGAATAACATTGAGGGCCAAAACATACATGGGCAATTTCTCTAAGAGTAAAATCAACAGATTTCATGAAGAAGTCAGTACATGATTGCAAGGATTCCACATTATCTGACTAAGAAATCTAAAAAATAGAGTCATCCTCCTAGTTATAATCTTCCATTTGGGGCTCATTGGGTTTATTTGCGGCTTCATCAATCATGGGTATATCAAATTTGTGAAAGACCGCAATGCAAAAATCATCAGAGGAATCTGGATCATAGAAATGATTTATGTAAAAGGGCATAGATTTCTCTTTGGTGAAGTGGAATGGGTGGTATTGAGGAAAGGTAGGGTGCACCATCTCATGTGATTCATCAACTGGTTTATGTATCACACCATCATCCATATTTTCTTGTGCATCCTTGGATATTCACTGTATGTTTTTGTAATCCATATCCATTGGATTTTCAATGAGTGATGGATCATCACATTGAAATTCATTCTCACTTCAAAAGGTGTTATTTAATTTTTTTCATTTGAAGTGAAGTTTGACTAATTATAGTCATTAGTTTTTTCATGGATTGTTCATTGTTTTGTATGGATTTCATGGTGTTTTGAGAAAACACAAAAAATTTAGCTAAAGTATCCTCCAAAGAATCATTTGGCGGGTGGTTCAAATGACCATTTAGGCAGTGGGAGTTCATGAGGTGCATCTGACCAGGGAGATAAAGGGCATGCATATAACATTTCCTGTGAGGGGTAGTCATACGACCCGTTTGAAGTAAATTTTTGGAGATAGGAGGAATGATTTGTGTTGGGTCCATCTCGCCAATTGCCAAGAGTTTGAGTTTCCCAATTTTAGCCATACATGTCACCCATTTCTTTGTGGCAAGGCCATTGATTTGAATTTGATTCAATCCGCCATTGAATTCCTACATCCATATGAGTGAATGATTATATGGGATATGAGTAATCATGCAGGGCCCTCATTGGGTGATCATTTGACATAATCATTCCATTAAAATCCACCACACATTCCTCATTGTAATAATGACCATAATGATTGGCCCACTTCCGTTCATTAGATTTAACCAAACAATTTGTTTGATGTCACTTTACAATTTTTTTTGTTCGTACAAGGCATGTCAGGTCTTTAGTGGGCTATCACTGTTGATTTCACCCTTATTTGATTGCCCATTGTTAAATCCCCTTATGTTCATGGGTTCTCATTGGCCCATCATTTTGAAATCACTTATTATTATTATTATTATTCTTTTTTTGAATTTTTGGATTTTTGGATTTTTTTTGGAATTTTTTTAAATAGATGAGAAAAACCTAACCTAAAAAGGCATGACTAAGTCAACTCTTGAGGTTAAAAAGTTCACCTAAGTTCACCAACCTGGTCCTATGAAATCAACCAGGCCATATTAGCCACCAGGAAATGGAAGTCATAGATGGATACATTTAAAGGATCAGTTTCCTTAACAAACAAGTTGTCGCACATTATAGGGGCAAAGGCTTTCTTTGGCATTGAGATGATTAAGGATAGCCACTTGGTCACTTTCGGTTACTTTCTTCCAAATGGTGTTATGACAAGTTGAAAAGCTGTTACTTTTATCAATTTAAGAAAGTTTCTAAAACTTAGAGTGATATGTACTTTCTAAAAATCGATGTACTTTCTTATTCCAAATTAGGGCGGTTCATTATTCCATGCATGCACCTTCTACGTCTATAAAGATGCCAAAAATATCACACTCACAAAGCGATGTAAATAAGGAAAATTCGAAAAGTTACCTGAAATGGAGCTCCTCGGCAATGGTGCCAAAAACTAGATCGTAAGATCCAAGTGCAGAGCTATAATATAATAATAAAAACTAGTGAGACAAGGTGCATCCAAAGAGAGCAATGTGTTTAAGGACTTTTCAACATTTACTTGCTCTAAATAAAATCTAAAACTAGCCTAAATTAAAAACTATAAGTACAACCATTCTTACTTTGCAAAAATCATATTAATTACAAATCAAATAAAGAAAAGAAACGTTCCTAAAATAGAAGACTCTAAAACTAACACTTTCTAAAAACTAAAGTTGCTGCAAAATAAAACATAGTTAGAACTTCCAATAATAGCAAAAAATAGAAACTTACTAAAAATAAAACTAACATAATTAGAAACTACAAAAAATGTAAAGTTGGAAACTTTCCTAAATTAGTAAACTAAATTAGATTAGAATCTAAAACTAAATTGGAAACTTCCTGATGTTAAACAATTCTAAAAACTAAACAATGCAAAAGAATTAAACAATGAAACTTTTCAAATTTTGAATGAATCAAATCTAAGTAAACATGCATGCAAGACTCTCTAAAAGAAAATGCAAATCTGAATCTAAACTTTCTAATCCTAATCATGATGCAAAAATTTTACGAAAATGCAGTTTCTAAAGAAAGAATGATACAAGGATGCATGTGATGCGTGGCCTAGTACAAGTGCAAAATTTTTAAGATGAGTACAAATTGTTCCTAATGCAAATATGAAATTATCATGTTCTCTAAACTGATGTTTCGGGCTGAATTTTAACACCCTAATATGAATGAAATAATTATAAGAAAAGCAACACAAAACAGTTTGAAACCATGGACACTAGTGCACAAAAGGCTGAACTAAGTTTGGGTGAATTTTAGGTCTGGTTTTAAGTTTAAGAAAATTACTTCCAATGCAAATATTCAACAGTTGACATTAACAAATCTGTACATTGGAATTGGCCAACATGAACCTGACTCAAAGCTAGTTCCTGTACAAATTCTGGAATGTATTCTCTTCATGTTCAAATACGAATTTCAAGTTCTTAATGTGGTTTAAACATTCAACACAGGACATTTAAGAATGTGCACCATCTGACAATATAGTTTGGCCAAAAACAGTTTCCAGTATATTCTTCTGTATGGACTGTTTGCAACTCAAAAGCACTTAACATAATAAATTTTCAAATTTGATTTCTGAATCCAACTTATTTAACACCCCTAAACATGAATTTAAAAATTCAAAACATGCATGAATCTAATGCAACTTTCAGCAGTAGGGGCAGACCCACCTTATCCTACTTGGATGCGGCCGCCCCAAGTTGTATTGAAAAAGTGTTAAAGAGGGCAATGGTCATTTGGTCCAAGCTCTATTGTAAAATCCATCCCACTCCATGATGCACCATACAACGGCCCATCCCTTTAATGCTTTCTAGTTGTGTAGCAGGTGTCTTCACTTTTCTTTCTCTTCTACTTCTCTACCCATGCGACCCGAGGCTGAGTGAAACAAAAAATAGGTAGCAATAACTATTGCTTTTACCTTCTAGAGAGGCAGTCCCATCTGAGATTTTACCATGTGTGGAAAAGTGATTTTCCTCTGCTTACCTGACCAAAAGAACAAGTAATCTTCTTTTGTGCAATTGAAAGAACTTTGTGTGCTGTTAGCTGTGATGTGGATAAGCAAAGAGAAAATCTCAGCAATGGCTGGGACTTGACTCACACTCTTTCACGGCTTGGAAACCTCGATTGGAAATACCCGTAAAAGAGAATATGAACACCACCCAAATCCCTTGATTCGCAGCCTTATCACTGATCAGAACCATCAAACATTGAGATCTGACTCCAATACTAGTTGAAATATAGTGCTGGTCAAGAAATGTGGGATTCTAGGAGGGGTAGAAACTTTCAAAAACCCTCTTTTTCCGCATCGAAGACCCCTAATTCCATAACCCTTCTTATTGAAAACTATGTCCTTTCTCCGGTCTCCATCGCAGCAAATCAACATTGGCAACCAATAGCGTCTTTGGATTCACTTCAGACTCCGACCATCTCTCTCTCTCTCTCTCTCTCTCTCTCTCTCTCGCCTTTAATTTGTACATCATTTTCAAAATTATTTCAACTGTAAATTTTATGTAGGGTTTTATCTCATTTATTTTGTGCTTACAATTTTATTTATAAATATTCATATTTAAGTACTTCATATTGTTTAATTTGGAAGTGGTTTGCATATACATAGCATAGTCTTGTCCAATGTGAATAAAAAATAAAAACTAGCTAAGTTTAGCAAATGTTTAGCCCCACTAAAACAAAAATTCTGAGCTCGCCACTGTTGAATAGTAAACCTTCCTAAGCAAAATTGTACAAAGACATCAACAAAAAAGAGGGCAGTAAAAATAAAAGTGTAGCAAATCAAAGGTGGTGTTTATAGATTAAAGGCAGTAGACTTGAAATTAAAAGTAGTAAAACTGAAATAAAAGGTGGTAGAAAATAAAAGTGGTCAATTGTTCTTTCAATTCTTTATCTCAACTTGGGCTCAAAAAGATTAGAAGTGCTGTCCTAAGGTTTTATTCTTCAACTTGGGTTGTCAATCCAAGTGAAAATAACAAATCTCCATTCAAAGTAAAATAAATTTTAGAATTGGCCTCTAATCTTTCTTCATCAAACCTCTTTAACTTCACCTTGCATTGCCTCTAAAAATACGGTGTATCCGAAAAAGACAAAATATACTGAAAAGGTTACTCAGATAGGTTAATAGTTGTGATTCCAACCCTATCCCAATCTTTAAACAAGAATGAAAATTAACTTTATTGCAATGGCTCACAAGACTAATATTAAGAACACTACAAAATTAAGGATAAGAAAAATTAAAAAGAAACAAAATTTTATTACTAGCATGTGATTGATTACATAAGATGAGAAATTAAAATACACAAAGATATACTAGGATAAAATAGATTCCTCCTTCCAGTTGAGCACTCAATGTTGGTGGTGTGACTTTAGGACTAAGCCTCCTTGACGATGTTACAGTCAACGTGGAATGGTTCCATTCATGGAATGTTTCTTAGAAGTAGTCTTCCATCTTTTGAGTTTGTTTTAGAATAATTCAAGTCTATATATTCTGGTGAGTCTTCCTATTATTTTGGGTTTATCAACTTTGTTAGGACTTCCTACTAATTAGGAAGTTACTATTGTATGATTTTGTCTTTAAATAGTAGAATAAAATAATGAAAGGACATGCATGATTTATCCCATCAGTATAGTGTGTGCACAAATCGGAGGACTTTGGTTCCCTCAAAGTAACCCAACAGTGTTTATTTCTTGTGTTCCTTACACCAATCAAGATAACCAGGGGAAAGACTGGCCTAGCTATACCAAAGTGGTACCAAAGCTCTGGCATGGACCAGAGAGTGGAGCAGCTAGAGCAAATTATTGCATCACTCTCTACCAACTAGCATGAGTTCATGACTCACATGGCTAAGATGTTTGAACAACTCACTGTCAGGGTGGATCAAATAGTAGTTCAATCATCTAATGAAGTTGGAGAAGCATCACAAGGTTCCTTCCAAAGTAATGAAGGGCATAATAACAGCAATGGTGGATTCCACCATATTGGCTATACCAATTCATATACACCTATGCTTGTGAAGTTGGATTTTCCACGTTTCAATGGTCGAGAATACTAAATTAGCTGGATATGTAGAGCTGAACAGTTTTTCCAATTTCATGAAACCAAGGAAGGTTAGCGTGTATCACTGGCATCCTTTTGTCTTGAGGGTGATGCTCAACTATGGTATCAATTGCTCAAACAAGAGATTGCTGTCATCACTTAGGAGGAATTCAAAGATGGGCTTCTCTCTCATTATGGTCCAAATCAGTTCTATGATTTCTTCGAAGAACTCACCAAGCTGTAGCAAATCGGGTAGGTAAAAAACTACCAAACTCAGTTTGAAAGATTACTCGCGAAGGTCTGACATCTTGCACAAGCTTGACAAGTAAGTTGTTTTGTTAGTGGTTTGCGAGATTCTATTAGAACTGATGTACAGGGAGGTAGGCCCACTGCCTTATCAACAACAATAGGATTGGCTCACTTGTATAAGTCTGAAACCTATCTCAGCGAAAGGCAAATCCACCAGTGTCACAACTCGAGCCCAGGAGATTGGGGGTTAGCAAAAACCTAACCAGCGACACACGCACTCCCGTGCATATACACTTAGACCCGGTCTAGATGCACACGCACAAGGGAAAACACACGTGCAAAACATGTATGCGGAAGCTAAAAATATCAACAAGAGACACGAGGCACACAAGAACAAAGACATAATATCCAAAGGCTGATACAAAAGTCTGAACATACGCACGGGATCCAATTACAATGTATAGAATATGAGTACAATCAATGACATGAAAAGAAAATAAGATGCATGCATGCAGAGAACAGTCGCGCTCTAATGGAGTGAAAGCATGCACTCCGCGAACCTGAAGAGACAGCTGGAGTCTCCCAAGCAAACTGACAACCGACAAAAACACGGTCAAGGGTACCTGAGCCTGCAACACCAAGGATAACTCATGAATACAACAATTCAGCAAAGTATAAGCAGTAACAAGTTAACACGTATGGTCTCTAATCGAATAAAAGACATAAATAATCATAACATGTCAATGTAGTAGTCTAGGCAGTTGTGCAGTCAAATTAATATATGCTCTGTGAATCAATGTAAGTAACATAACATGTACATACTAGTTGGCTACTACGTACGCCATATGCTCCCAAAAAGGGATCTTATATCGTGCAAAAAACACCATGGGCCAGATGGGTCTCGGTTTCCTGGGGTCTGGATTCCCCAAGATGTTTCCTTACTGCAGCAAGGCCATGAAACTACACCAAATTCACCCCGTCGGGATCCTAAGGCTGAGGCTTAGTAGTGCCGGACCATATCGAGTCAATCAATATAAGAACATACATATCATAACGTGCATATTATAACGTGCATAGCTGAACATGTATCTTATCAGAACGTGACGTGCATGTCTTGTTAAGCATATATCAACAACCATATCCAATTGAACAGATCAAACTAACAAGATAATGGATGATAACGAAGTAAAGGCATCTCAACTCATGTACATCAAATAGTAAGATCGAACATGCAAGACCGCTGTTCCACCCGAGATTAACCATGGACAGAGCTAGAAATATCCAATCGTGTGCCCCAGCATAAAACGCGAATAAGAGGACAAGAACCGAAGTCAATATGCCATGCAATCAGATGTTCTTGCAGGAATCACGATCTGTTACTAGCCAATCCTATTCTAATTATCCAGTGTTTCTAACCGTGCATGATGATGTAGTTTTAAGTTATTCGATGCACCATTGTCTAGTATTGCAGTGTATCTGGAATGTGCACCGAAGTCCCTTAAACCAACACCCATGGGGAGGTGCTGAACAATTGGATAACGTGCATGAATGATTCGCAGCCTTCGAAATCATTCATGTCATACACTCATACTATTGGACAAGTTTAGGTGATCTACATTCTATCATGAAAGCCATATCAGTCTCTTTCTTAATCCTATTATTTCATTCATTTCTCAGGGGTGGCATGGCTTAGCCGTAGGTGAACATACGGCTTAGCCGTAACATGCACTGCAGCTCCACCGCGGTTCCCTTTACTGTTCATCCGCAATTACGGTTTACCCGTATTTTGTTCTACGGCTTAGCCGTGTGCTGTTCTACGGCTTAGTCGTGGCTGGGCCGTAGAAGGTCTGTCCAATTTCTTGCTTTCAGTTCATTCAGAAGAAGGCACCCTGTAATGATCTACGGCTGGGTCACGGCTGAGGTACGGCTTAGCCGTAAGACAATATATGGCTTAGCCGTGTCCTGTCCGTAGAGGAAAACTGGGTCTTTCCCTCTTTGGACTCTAAGCCGAAGGTGAGTTACGCCTGAGCCGTAGTACACACGAAACATATTCTGAACTGATTACAGAATCACTGAAACACGTACAAACGGGATAAATCACATGAAATAGAGGGGAACAAACACAAGATGGGCTGTAAAACATTCATACTCAAGAATACATTACTCAATCTAAATCAAACACATACCCACATAGTTTAGCCAAGTTATGCTTATACTTGCCTCCAATGGAGTCTAACACACGATCTTGTTGTCCTTGGGCTCAATCACACTGCCAACAAGCTTCGAATCGCCATGCATGCAAGGAAAGAAGAAAAGAGAACCGTGAGGATCCATACCCATCGATAATGAGAACAAGAGGAAGAAGAAGGAAGGGAAGAACCACAACAAAAACCTTGAGCTCACCTCCAATCACACGAGTGATGCTCAAACGTGGACATGCACCGATGCTCCCCTTGACTTGATCGACAGAAGCAAGGAAGAACGAGGAGAAGAAGAAGACTCGAGAGAGAGAGAGAGAGAGAGAGAGCTGTGTACTGAAGAGAAAAAAAGGGTCGGTGGCTTATAAATATCAAGACCAATTGCAATGAAGTCCAAAGTGTTTTAATTAATTCCAGTTCTAGTCAATTGCGGGTCTAACGAGAACACGTGACCTCTTTGGTAAATAACGTAGTTACGGAAATCAACAAGTATAACAAAAGACACGCGTTAATAACAAGATGATGCATGAATGACGACATCACACAAAATGCAGTATTACGAAAAAGGGCTTATGTCAACCTGAACCAAGTCAAACTCAACCCAACTACCTATCCAGAACCTGAAACCAAACAAAAACAAGAACAAAGCACAATTAGCAACCAATTCCTCCGAAATTAGCCACTAATTCAGATCAACTCGGGTCAGAGTGTTACAACCAACCCCAAAACCTGGCTTCCAACTTACCAAGGCAGCAACTGACAATCCACCAATAATTCTAGTGTGAAAAATGTCACCAACAAAGTTGCAGGGGTGGAGAGATAACGGACTTTGTTACAATTATAATGAGAAGTTTAGTCCAGGGCATTGTTGAAAGAAGTTACTCGTCATCAAAGTATGTTTGGCTGAGGGTGATGGTGACATAGTAATGGAGGATGATGAGGCCAATGATCACTTTACAGAGACACTCGAAATCTCCTTTCATGCCATTAGTGGGAGTCATGCACCGGAAACTATGCATATCAAGGGCAGTCTTGGACATGTGGCAATTTTTATTCTTGTTGATTCCGGTAGTACTCACAATTTTGTGAGTGAGAAGCTGGCACAGAAAGTGGGATTGCGGCCATTACTAGGTGGCAGTTTTGAAGAGGTCGTGGCTTCTAGAGAGAAGTTCGTAAGCCCAGGTAAATGTATAAATGTCAAGCTTCATTTTTAAGGAGTCCCGATTTATGTTAATTTTTATTTATTGCCTCTTGAAGGTAATGTACACTAGGACCCATTGTTTGGAATTTTTCAAAGTTACAAATGAAATTTCACATCCATGAGAAGGAGGTGACATCACATGGCTTATCTATGCCAGATGATAAAGTCATTAGTGGGCAACAAATGGAGCATGCAGCAAGAAAAAGCAAGGGAGGAGTTTTATTGCAAATGTTTTCCTTAGGGAACCCGCAAATGCAACCAATTTGCTCCTTCATCCCAGACCAAGTGCAAAAAAATTCTTGAGAAATACAATGAAGTATTGGCTGAACGTAAAGGACTTCCACCACTACATATCCAGTTATTTTGGTTAAGAAACATGATGGCTCATGGAGAATGTGTATTGATTACAGGGCATTGAATAAAATCACAATCAAAGATAAATGCCCTATTCCTATGATTGATGAGCTCTTGGATGAATTGCACGGAGCCCGCATCTTTTCGAAGTTGGATTTACGATCCGAATATCATCAAATTCGGATGCATCCAAATGACATCGAAAAGACGACACCCATCAAGGCCATTATGAATTTTGGGTAATGCCGTTTGGCCTCACCAATGCACCATCGACATTTCAAGCTCTCATGAACAAGGCATTTAAAAATTATTTGAGGAAGTTTATCCGTGCCTTTTTTGATGATATCTTAATTTATAGCAAAACATGGGTTGAACATGTAAGAGAATTGAAGACTACTTTTTCTATCCTAAAGCTTCACCAATTGTTTGTCAATTCAGCCAAGGGGAAGTTAAGTACCTAGGCCATGTTATTTCCAATGCAGGGGTGCCTGTGGGCCTAGAAAAGATAGTAGCAATGATGGAATGGCCGATGCCTAAAATGCCTAAAGCCTTAAATGGTTCCCTTGGTTTGACCAGCTACGATCGAACTTTTATTAAAGATTATGGTAAAATGGTTAGACCCCTCACAAAATTGCTCAAGAAAGACTCTTTCTCTTAGAACCCATAGGCTAAAAATGCATTTGAGCAACTCGAGGAAGTTATGACGTGCGCACTAGTGCTAGCCCTTCCTTATTTTTCAAAACCTTTTATAGTGGAATGTGATGCATCTGGATCTAGTGTGGGAGCTGTTTTACTGCAAGAAAGGCCAATAGCTTTTTTTAGTCATGCACTAAATGGAAGACATCTTTTGTTATCTACATATGAGAAAGAGATTTTAGCTCTTGTTTTTGCAGTTCAGAAGTGAAGGTCTTATCTCTTGGGTAGACAATTTGTAGTACATATAGATCAATAGAGTCTCAAGCATTTATGGGACCAAAAAATTGCAACAATCGCCCATCAAAGATGGCTTTACAAGCTAATGGGGTTTGACTTTGTCATCAAATGCAAGAGAGGTAAAAAAAAAATATTGTAGCGGATGCCTTCTCTAGACGAAATGAGATAAGAAGCCATCAAGCAGAATTTTTAGCCTTTTCTCAGCCAATACCCAACTGGGTGGAAGCAATTAAAGAAGAGACCCAACTTAGTCCAACTCTCCAACGACTAGTATAGTTGGTCAAAGATGGAGAAGCTGTGGGCCCTTGGAAATTTCAAAATGAACTTCTATTCTTTTAAGAAAGAATTTATTTGGCTGATGACTCTTCTCTTGTTGAAGAAATAATTGTAGAGTTCCATAATAGCACACATGAAGGGTCCACAAAATCTCTCCATCGCATCTGGTCCACATTTTATTGGAAAGGCATGAGAAGGCAAATAAAGGAGTTTATTAAAAATTGTGAAGTTTGTCAACAACACGACGCAGAGCATCTCACCCCAGTAGGCCTCCTACAACCATTATCGGTACCAAACTAGGTATGGGAAGGTATCTCAATTGATTTTATAGATGGATTACCAATTTCAAAGGGAAAATCTACCATATTTGTAGTAGTAGATAGATTATCCAAATATGCACACTTTACAGCCATATACACCAATATATGGCAATGGAAGTTGCACAAGTTTTCTTCGATCAAATATTGCGCTTAAATGGAATGCCTAGATCCATTATCTGTGACAAAGATCTAGTTTTCTCAAGCATGTTTTGGCAAGATTTATTTCGATTGAATGGTACTAATTTTAATTTTAGCTCAGCTTACCTATGGCAAGTCCTAAAAAATGCACTTTTTCCATGTCATTTTCAAAAGTTTTAAGGACTTATTAAGCTGAGAGAGCCTCATTTAGTGTCATTTCATATCTTTGTGTATTTTAAACTCAATGTAATTTTTTCTTGCACAAAAATGCTCAAAAATCATCATTTTTCATAAAATTGTAAAATCTACCATTTTTGTAATTTATTTTTAGAAAGTTTTGTGAAAATAATTTTTCTTATGAAAAAAATCAAATTTCTATCATCATTAGTTCATTCACATAAAATCATGAAAAATTGTATGCATTTTCATCATCATTTCATGAGAGATGGACCCACAGTTATGCATTTGTGAACTTAGGGTTAAAATTGTCTTTTTACATGAATTCACATTTGTTTTGTAGAAAACCAATGATATGGGTCCCATTTCCAAGAACTGAAGCAAGATAATTATTTTCAAAAGAAAGGAGAGAAAAATTGAAGAGAAGAAAGAAATTAGAAGAAAAAAATGCAAAATTGGCTTCATGGTCCCACACACATTCACATGTGTGGAGACGCACTTGTGGGATGTCCAAGATGGGGTCCATCTAATTACTGCATATTTCAAGATATTTTCAAGAAAATCTCATTAAAAATGAAGAAGGAAAGCCACATATGAGAGTTCTTCTTTGCAAAGGAGTAGAAATTGAAAAAAAAAAAGAAGAAAAATGGTAAGAAAGCATGGACACCCAACATGATTTGGGTTTAGATTTTATTGCAGAAGAAAAAGAAAAAAAATTCAAGGAGAGTTATCTTAAAATATCTCTTTGATCTTGGAGCCAATAAAGAGAATATTCCATGCAGGGAAAGTTGACAATACAAAAGACAAAGGAGGAAGTTCTACACCTCATGTGGGCCACGTTTGATTTCAAATGAGGATTTTTTTCTAAGATATCTCTCAAAAGAACCTGAATGCAAGGTGGCAATGACAAGAATAGAAAGAAGTATCAAAGAAAGATTCCAAAGAAAAAAAAAAAAAAAGAAAGCAAGCCAAGCCCAAGTGGATCTCACGCCCAAGCATGAATATGCACCCAATTGTTTTTCTAGTTTTAATTGCTTTAAAGATTTTATCAAATCAAATGAGAAAGGAAATTTTAAGGCTTGAAAAAGTAAAAATAGGGGCACCCTCGTGGTATTCCAAAGCATGGAAGAATTATCCACCTCCCACCTCTAGATCTCCTACACTCATCTCTCCCTCTCTTGTCCCTCCATCTCAATTCATCAAGGAGACTTAGCCCTAAGGCCACACCACCAACCTTGAAGATTTAGCTAGAAGAAGAAATTCTTTTCCATCCTAGTACGTGTAATCTCTTTGTTTCAAAATTTTTTTTCTTGTGTAAAGAATTGCCATACTAGTGTAATAATATTCTTCTCTTTATTCTTCTTATTCATATGGTTGTTCTTATTGCTTGATTTATGTTTTCTTGACTGGATTGATGACCCAAGTCTAAGATAGTATATTTTAAGTAATTTTTTTCGCGTAGATTGAGAGAGGATTTTTAGAGAATATTCATGCTAATTTTACCACCTTTGATTTCAGTTCTACCACCTTTAACTTCTGTTTTTACCACCTTTAATCTCCAGTTTTCACCACCTTTGATTTCAGCACACTACATTTATTTTCCTGCACCTTTATTTTATTTTTTCTGCTTATTTTATTTCTTGCACACTTTAAGTTGACAATCTTTGCTAGAACTGTTCACTGCTGAAACTTACATTAGGTTCATGCATATTTCAATTTTTTATAAGAGTGTTGATCATGGAATTTCAGAAATCAAATTGAATGTATGAATTTTATGTATTTTAAAACCATGAAAAGCAGTCCATAAATCAAGACAAATCTGAATCTGAATCTGAATTTGAATTTGTGCACTCCATTGTATGTATGATCTTTTTCACAGTTCTATTTATTGCGAGAAGTGAATCAGAATTTGAAAATCAAGTTTAAGGATAACCTAATAACAGTCCTGATTTTGTGCAGAAAATAGTCTCAAATAGGTCTATATTGGACGAATTTTCAAAACAGATTTGCACATGTTCATATCAGTTGAATGCTTGATGTTTACAACAGTTTTTAAACCCTGAAATCAGAACTAAAATACTCTTGAAAGCAGTCCAAAATCAGTGATGGAAGCTGGCCCTTATTCAAGTGATTGTGTGACATATTTGTGAATTATTTAAACTACTCTTAAGAACTGATTTTCTGTGCTAAAAAGTTGAAAGTTTTAGATCTGGAACTGCTATAAATCAGTGATTCAAAAACAGATTTTTGATGTGCTAATACACGTTCATCTATCTCATGCATCATACCCTCACACGCGCCACTTATTCATGTATATATTCCAACATGTTAGCTACTATTTAATGGTATATTTTTCATGATTACTCATGCATTTTAGGACAGGTAAATTCAGCAATAAAACATTAGGATAGGATTCATGTATCACAACATTCTTTGCACTAGACTAGTTCACACATCTCATACATCATGTAGTAATTTTTTTTTTTTTTTTAGTTTGCATTGTCATTATACATACATCATGGAGTAGTTGAGGAAAGCCTAGTTTTAGATTTTTTTTATTTTTAGAAAGATTCTTGTGTATGATAATTTAGGATAGATTCATTCTTAATTTAGAAAGTTGCTTTGTTTAGTTGCATTGTAGAGTTTTTTTTTTTTTTTTTAGAAATTTTTTAGCATTGGAAGGTCACTAATTTGATTTTAGATTTTCATTTAGATTTCTTTCTAAAATTAGATATCTTTCCAATTTGAATTGGTTCTGCAAATCTTTTGTTTTAGAAAGTGTAGTTTTTTTAACCTAATTTAGTTTTTAACTTAGGACATTTTTTTGTTTTTCTTTTAATTAGTTTCTAACATTGTTTAGTTTTTATTTTATTGGAAGTTCTGATGTGTGTTTTATTTGGTAGAAACTTTAGTTTTATTTGTAGGAAGTTTTAGAATAAGGATTTCTAATTTAGAGATTTTTATTGTAATTGTTTAATTCTTAGGAATGAATGCATTTGTTAAACTTTAAATTAGGTTAGTGTTAGAATTTTATTTAGGTAGGTGACAAGTTGAAAACATCTTAAAAACATTGCTCTATGTGGATCGACCTAGCCTCACCAGTTTATTACTACATCGCAACTCTACACTTGGAGTTGACGACATCCTCAAACAGATGGTCAAAGTGAAGTAGTGAACAGGACAATTGAAATGTATCTTCGTTGTTTAACAAGTTCCCAACCCAAAAATCGGGTCAAATGGCTAGCATGGGCAGAGTATTGTTATAACACAAATTGGCACTCCACCATTAGAAGGACACCATTTGAAGTAGTGTATGGACGCAACCCGCCAACACTCTTATCTTATGTGGCTGGAACAACGAAGGTAGCTGTACTTGAGCAAGAATTGCTGGATCGGGATGGGGTTCTGACAGAATTAAAGGAGAACATAAAAAAGGCCCAAAGCAAAATGAAAAGCATTTATGACTCAAAACATAAAGAAAAAAAGTGTTTTGTTGGAGACTAGGTGTATTTAAAGTTACAACCATACAAGCAAATGTCTGTATCCATGAGAAAAAATTTAAAGCTTTCTCTTAAGTATTATGGTCCATTTAAAATTTTACAAAGGATTGGAGCAGTCACTTACAAATTAGAATTGCCAAAGGATGCTCGACTTCACCCAGTTTTTCGTGTCTCTTTACTCAAGTAGAAGGTTGGGTCCAATGTCACGATTCAATCTCAGCTAACATTGGTAAATGAAAAACATGAGATTATTCCAACCACACAAACAATTTTGGATCGTCGGTTGCGGAAGCAGAGTCAAGATATTTTGACCCATTAGCAAGGGCTCTCACCGGCTGATGCAACATGTGAAGAAGTTGAATTTGTTAAAAATCAATTTTCCATCTTTTGCCCTTGAGGACAAGGGAAATGTTTAAGGGGCGAGGAGATGTTATAGTCAACTAGCGCGCTATAGGCCCGTGCCCAACACGGGCCAAAAAGTTAAAAAAAAAAAAAGGCATATAAGCTAATATGAAATCAATATCTAAGCATATGGAAAAAAACATTCAATAAAAATATTGAAATAATTGATGAAAGAAAATCTATAGCCATTGTAAATACACAACTTTAATTTAAATGGCCAAGTGTTGTATAAAATCTAACACGTCTTGAGAGACACTATCATTTAACTCTATTATACCAAAAAAAATGCATTTTGTCCTGATATATTACATGTTTTTGTAATAATAATTATCATATATTTAAAAATAACAAAGCATATTTAGAACACTACACATGGTTGGCATTGTTTATTAATAGCTTAATTTATTATTTTTATATTATTAATGAAATTTTAAATAAAGCCCCATCAATTGATCAATTAAAAAGAGATATATGGTCTTTGTTTCTTCTTTTTTTTTCTTTTTTAGTTGTTTACTCTTTTATAGTTGATTTTATAATCTATTAGACGCACTGATTTATGAGAATCTCCATTACACATGTGAGATGAAAATGATTTTAGGAGAGTCCGAAGGGAAGTTTTTTTAAGATATATGATATTGTGTATTATAGCGCAATATACCCGTTATATAATATTGTCTATTATCGTTTTTCATACTATAGGGTATGTCACGTGTCACACTTCTCTGTCAATTCCTATTTTTTAGAGATTTTAGGGAACAGGGTTCTATTGAGAAAAACAACTCTCTGTCAATTTCTATTTTTTAAGAGATATTTTAGATTTATTTTAGGGGATGCCGCGTGTCACACTTTCACACTCTCTTGCAAAGATGTCAATTTTTTTAATATAATATAATATAATACTTAAAATAGTAAAAAAATAGGCCAACAAAATCCACCAATTATTTGAGAAAGATAAATATAATCCCTCCTTGCTTCGCGATCCATCTGTGGTGAAACCAATTTGAAGATCGGTAAATGGTACCACTACCTAATAATCTTCATATTTAATAATTCGTGCCATGAGCCACCATGCCAAAGACAAACTTAAGTAGAAGTTTGTGGGTGTGATCGCACCAGTCACACTGTGGTATATTTTACAAATATTACATAAAAATTTTTAGTTTACTACTAAAAATCCTATAAAAGTTGTGGGCCACCATCAAAATCCATATAAAATTGTTCCCAAAACCAAATTATTTATTAGGGTTCACACCCCTAAACAAAAACGCTCTCTTGGTTAATCCATCAGTGGTCAGGGCTTAATTTATTTTCTATGAGGCTCACATTTCGTTCAAACATACTCGTACTCAAGTTAGGCATATTAAATTAATAAATTCATAGTTGAGCCCTTCTATTTGATTGGGGCCCAAAATTCAAATGTGTTTTACATGAATGGAGATCCTAATTCTCTATTTTTAACCAATGTGATTGGTTAATGAAGTGGGGCATGATATGCTATATGCTCCACTCATTTTGCAAGAGTCACATAAAGTCACATCCATTGTCAATAGTAGGCTCATGATTTTTATTAATTCGAATGTGTTTTTTATGAATAGCGTACATGCAAATCTTGCATTAATGGTAAATTTATAATAATATACATTCACGTCGATCTTGTATTGATGGCAAATAGGGAACCGAAAGAATATATCACATGCTTTAGATTTTTTAGTAATAACATTTTTTTGAATAGATTTTGTTGACAATGAGATGATGATGAGGGAAAGAGAGAGAGAGAGGATTAGGTTGGATGAGATTTGTAGAAGATTTAGGACTTTACTTCTTAAAGGCATTAGAATATTTAAAACTTTAATCAAACCGCGTCACATGTCGCACTCCCGCAAAAAGAGTGTACCACGTGTCACACTCTTTTAATACAGGGCCCATGCCCAACACAGGCCAAAAAAGCCAAAATACCTAATGATATAACAAATAAAATAAATATAAAATATATAGATATATTATTTAACATTTTGAAATTCACTATGTCAAATTCTATAAAAAAGAAAAAAGAAAGAAAAGGTGCAATGAATTAACATAAATTACAAATCAATCATGTAAGTTTTTTATTTAAAGTTATTGATGTATAAGAGTATAAATATTAAACCAATAACAAATCTCTATATCCTATATTGATTTGCGATACTAATGAAATAATATAAAATGAAGTGATATATGAACTCAAGATAAATATTAAATCTGAAAATAAAATATATAAGTATTCGAAACAAATGGTCAATAGGAAAGCAAAATACCTAAGCCATGATTGTAGCTAATAATGAGAGAGAAAAAAAAGGAACATTGTAGTCATTATAATGATATTTAAATAATAATAACAATAATAATAACTATTATTATTACATAATCATAAGAGAAAGTAAATAAAATTTGAGGAGGTTTTAAAAGTCTAAATGAGGTAAAAACCAAACAAAAAAATAAATTTAGTAAAACTTCTTCCTTAAATTTTCTATTACAAACTATACAAAAATAAATAAATAAAAAACAAGTAAGAGAGACAAATCTAGTAGCACAAACTCTGGCCACTTAATTTTGGTTGACTCTTCCCTCTTTATATAGTAGTATTATTGCTTATTCAACTAAGAAAGAATTAAAATAGAAATTTCAATATCTAATTACCTCAACTATGCTATAGTAGCTAATGAAATGGAAGTGATCCCCAACTTATATGACACACGTTGATAAAAAAAATGCCCATCGAACTCACCCATATACTTGAACATTGCAACAATGATATATTTCCAATACATGAAAAATAAGTAAAGAGAGAATTTTGATGAGAAAAATCACTTGATACACACCACCCCACTTAAGGGTGATCCTGGGCTAGTCTAACCGAGTTCGGCGGGCTTGGATATGTAATTAGAGCCATTTTAATAATTGAACTGATCTTAAATTAAGTGATAGAAAGTCCAAAACTCAACCCAACTTGTGTAATGAATGCATATAATTTAATTTAATTAATACAAACAATTACTCAAATAGCCGCATAATTGATTAAAAAACCCAATTTAGCTTAGCGGGCTCGGGCCTGACTCTTACAGCCAATGTTGGGCTTAACCCAAGCTTGGGCCAATAATTCTAAAGTTGGGCTGGGACTGGATATGCATTAAACTGGCTCAACCGTCCCATGAACACCCCTACTACCCCACTTGTTCATGGATGCAATGCATACTACATCAGTGGGCTTTACCCTTCCTTGCATATGTTGTAGAGGGATGAGAGAGAGAGAGAAATTAGAAAGAGAGATTTTATAGAAAACAAAGGAGAGATTTTAGAGATTTGGTATGAATAGAGTTTAGTTAATATAGATGGAATCCTTAGATTGGACCACGTGTCGCCCTCTCAGGAAGAGGGATGCGTCACGTGTCGCTCTCCGGCGAAAGGGGGGATTGTCATAATATATACTAGCGCTTCAGGGCGCGGGCCTTATTAAAAATTGTATTATTTGTAAAAAAAATATTTATAAATATTTAAATGATTTATAATTTAATATTAACATTAAGTTCATTTTACAATTATAATCTTAAACTTACTCATGTATTCGAACATTGCATTAATTTTACATTTCCAATGCATGAGGAATAAGTAAAAAGAGGATTTTGATGAGTTAAATCAGTTGAACCAATATATCTAATGTTGATTAAATCTTTATCATTATCAATCAAAATTTTGTTTAGAATATATAACTCATATGAGTTGATTCTGATAAATTTTAAAAAAGACATATAGTACCATTGATATTAAGTTATCCTTGAATGATTAAAGGATTTACATGTAGTATAAGGAAAAAATAAGCATTGATATTTGTTTATTGGCATGAACTTGTTTCAGTAGTTGCAGTTGGTTCATCTTCTCCACTTGTCTCGACAGTTGCGATTGTTTCAGCTTCTGCAGATCTTTTAACTCCTTCACTTGTTTCAATTTGCGCGGTTATTTCAAAAAAGTTATTTGTTTTCGGTATTGGAATGGAAGTATCTGGCCCAACATCTTGAAGTTTCACATTTCCTTTATAATTTGACATTGCATAGTAAACATTTAAATAAATTAGTAAAAGAAACTGATATGAAACAAATTGTATTGATGGCATTAAAATAAAACTTACAATTTTCAATTTCTAACAATAAAATGGTTGATTCCTGAGTGTGGCTAATTTCTTCAAATTTCTTTACTGGGATACTACTTTCTGGCGTTAGTTTGTTCATCATTGAGTCTATTTTTATATGAAATAAATATTGCCTCCACAATGCTTTTTTTATTTCATTTTCCAACAGTTCATACCAATTAACATGTAAAATAATAAAAAAAAATAATATATATACATGATTATAGTTCAAATAAAGAAATAACTTTATGTAAAAAAAACTATTTATAAAATACCTTATTTGCACATTCTTGAAATTGTTCTTTTGTTTCATTTATGAAAATTTTAAGTACTTCGTCATGCAATAAAAATGATGTTTGGTTGGTATGATCCACAACTGTTATAGTTGCGATGTATCCGACAATAAAAAATATAAAATATTTGTTTAATAATATGTGCAATAGATAAATATGTTAAAGTTATCTCTAGTTCTTGTATATTTGCATACCTCATTTTTGCTGGTATAGTTGTATCATTACAACGAATACAATAACCGTTATTGATATTTTCATAAATCTTCTTATCGCATTTACTACATGAAAGATATGCTAAAGGTGCATCCATGTATAACATTGCGACTGTAGCTTTTATCGCAACATATTTGACCTAGAAATTTTTATAATAGAAAATAGTTCATAGCTTGAATTAGATAAGAACGAAAAAAAAATTAGTAAATAAGGAAAATGTATGTAAATTGGATTTTACCTTTTTAACACCATTCTCCAATAATGAAAATAATTCTTGTAATGATAATCTGACTGAAGTTGAATCATTCAACAATAAGAGCTCGTTGCTGTAATTTGATAGTTAGCAAATATATTAGTATTAAGAAATATAAATAAAATAAATATATATTGATGAAAAACTATGATTTTTACCATAGTAGCAAATGTCTTGCCAATGGAATATCAGGGTTGATTTGTAGTTTTGTAGCGGTTGATGGGCTAAGATAAATGTTTCCTGCATATAGGTTTAATAAATTATATTAATTCCATATTAAATTAGTAGAAATAATAATTATTTAAGGTAAATGACTCTACCATTGTATTCTTTAACCATAATTGATGTTCCTATTAGAACTCTGCCTATATTTGAATGTAAGGAGGTAAAGTTGCTTAAAGCAAAGTCACCCCATAAAGTAAGATTCATTCTTTTACAACTACAAGAGTAAAAAAAAACTTTTAGTAATCAATATATATTTAATTTCAAGAGAATATAAAAAAAATAAGTACTATTGAATTTAAATTACCTTTCATCGCATAATGTGATATCTAACTTTGCAAGCTCCTTTTGATGTTGTTTTTTGATGTATGATATACTACTTACATCTTCAATAAGTCCGATAACGCCTGCATCATTATTATCCAAAGAAATAATAATTTAAAATTTTAGCAAATTATTTAAAATAAATTTGTTTATGATAATTGTAATACCTTGAAGATACTTAAATTTGTTGAGATAAAGTGGCATTCGATCAAGTGCAGTAAAGTAATCTGCGTAGGGAGGAATATCTACATACGATTCTATTATCTCTGTGACAACTGCATCTCTTGCTAATGAGAGCCGGTATTGATGAGGTATGACATTATATGTTTCTGGTGCTTCTTTAACCTTCACATTTTTAATTGTATAACAATTTCCTTCATTTAATTGATCACCAAATTTTGAGATTTCATCATTAAACAATGTGAGAAGTATTTGATCTGCCTGAAAGTATAACATGAAAAAAAATTAATCTGAGTATTATGTATTTGTTAATTATATGCAATTGAAATAAATACTTGTACATAATGTTACCTTGATATCAAT
This sequence comes from Sextonia rubra, assembly GCA_037013555.1. Lineage (NCBI taxonomy): Eukaryota > Viridiplantae > Streptophyta > Magnoliopsida > Laurales > Lauraceae > Sextonia > Sextonia rubra. The sequence continues at coordinate 4,304,553 of JASUAD010000028.1, read as the reverse complement.
GAGAATTATTTTCTTTATTCTCCCCGAACCTTTAGCGTTGTTGTAATGTCTATCTTCAATTATTCTGCTTATTCGCACTTTAATGCACCATCTGTCGCTATAAGGATGCAATTCTTCGAGACGATCAAATCTTACAGTTGTCATTGACTATTCTTTAATAATCTAACAAAAAAAATTCAATTATCATTAATTTATTTTATTCTTTTATAGTTATTTTTTTGATGTTGTCAATAGAAATTATAAAATATGATTCAATTATATAAAATTCAATTATAGTAAAATGAAATAATAAGTTTGAAGTATAACTTATAGTTATTTGATTATTTATAATGAAAAGAAATGAATTGTTTATGCCTCTAAGAGTAGTTTGTAGAATGGCTTCTTACTTCATTTAAGACTTCTCGGTATACAACAGTTTTTGTATATCCAATTGGGATTGTATTATTTGTTTTCAACAAAACTTTTAGTCCTGATTGATTTGTAACTCTAGATAGAGCCACATACAATTGTCCATGCGAGAAGACTGGCTTTGGGAGATAAAGACCTATTTTTTGTATAATTTGTCCTTGACTTTTGTTTATCGTAATTACAAATGCCAATTTAACTGGAAATTGTCTTCTTTTTAAGATAAAGGGCAAATCCGGATCAGTAGTTGACATTACTATTCGTGGAATGGCTACACGATCGCCCGTATTTGTTCCTGTGATTACCTTTGCTTCTATTGCTCGCTGTCCCAATCTAGTGACGATTAATCTCGTTCCATTGCATAATCCAATAGATTGATCTAAATTACGCAAAAGCATAATAGGAGCACCCACTCTTAGTTTTAAAGAATGATTTGGCAGACCTGGAAATTTAAGAGTATTTAAGTACTAAGTGGTATACAGCATATCTTGATTGACTTCTCTACCTTCAATCTCAACCATTATATCTGCATTTAGATATGTCTTCTTATCAAGCTCATCAGAAAGCATATTAAGAATTTCATTGTTGATACTGTCAACATAATCATTCAATGGTGTTAAGATCACTCTATCTCTAAAATAAGAATGATTCTTAATGTTAGCATTTAAGTTATCATAAACAAAGCTGATCAATGGTGAAATGTCATCATTATCAGTATCTATTCTCAGTTCGCTTGGAATCTCAACCCAATCATCATCTGAATAGATATGGCTACGTAAGGAATTACAATCTCCATCTCCAATTTTCAATACCCATCTTGCAAAGTGTACAATTCCGTCATCATTAGATAAATTCTGTAGACGCATATTTTCTGTGAGGTTTAAGACTTCACAATGTTTCAAAATTTTGGATCTTGTTAATGAGGCTGCTACTATATCTTCTCTTTTTCCGTTTTTTACAACTGGCAAGATCTGTCTAAAATCCCCTCCCAAAGCAACAGTTAGTTCACCAAAGATTTTTTTTCCACCATTAAAATCAATAGCACTGACTATGTCCCGTAGAGTCCTGTCAACTGCGTCAAATGCATTCTTATGCATCATAGGTGCTTCATCCCATATAATTAAAGAAGTTTTTTGAATTAGCTTCGCTAAATTTGATTTTTTACCAATAGCACAAGACGATGCTTCATGAGTTTGTAACGGTATCTTAAAATGCGAATGTGCAGTCCTACCGCCTGGTAATAACAAAGATGCAATTCCGGATGATGCGATAGCTAAAACAATCTTTCCATGACTTCGAAGCTTTGCAATTATTGTTTTTCATAAGAATGTCTTTCCGGTCCCACCACTGCCATTGACAAAGAAAACCTCACCTTTACCATTTAAACACGACCTAACAATTTTCTCAAATATTGTAGCTTGTTGTCGGTTTAATCTCAAGTGCAAGTCATTAAATTCAGATGCAAGATCTTCAACATTGTATGACATTTCCTCATGTACCAAATTATTTGATATAAGTTGATCATGATCATACTGTGGAAACAGCATATCATGAAACTCTTTTAGCGATCTACCATCTTTATTTAGAATTGACTCAATCTCTATAAGTGCTTGATTTTGGATTGCAGAATCTGATAAATTGAGATTGATTGATATTTCCTGTCTATGTATTCTCATTTGTAAATCATCAGAGAGTGATTTCCAGTGTTTATTCCATACTTGTAATGGATTTGATACTTCACAGAATATAAGCATCTCTGCAAACATATTTCTCAATTGATATGCTGTCGCCCATTGTGATGTTTCTGTTAATGCTATATCCCATTCATTGTCATCATCTAATAAGCCAAGTGCTATGCATGCTGCTTTAAAAGAAGTGTGAGTTTCTCCATCAACTGTTCTCAAATCCTTATAGGATGTAGCTTCTCATATTATATGGAGTAACATTCTTAAATAATATCTCTCACCTGTTATTGGATGGGCATAATGTCACAACCCGAGCCCAGGGTTCAGGGGTTAGCAAAAGCCAAACCTAGTGACACACGTACTCCCGTGCCTGTACACGTAGACTGAGTCTAAATGCACACGCACAAGGGAACATTCACACGTGCCAAACATGTACGCGGAAGCTGTAAATATCAGAAACATCAACTAACAGTGCAAAAGAGAATACGAAGAAAGAACTGACATAATTACATGCAAAGGTCTTACAAAAAGAACAAAAGAATATATACAATCATGACATATCGTGACAGATACAAATATGACAAATCCTCAAAACAAGACTCTAACGCCATGCATGTCAAGTACGCTCTCCCGTGGAGTGATCACATCCACTCCTCTAGGCCGGATGGGGCCTCGGGGGTCTCGTCTGGAGCCTGGCCGACCGGTGAGGGTTCAGCAGGGGGATCTGGGCCTGCAACACCAAAAACAACTGTGAATACGACGATTCGGCAAAGTATAAACCATAGCAAGTTAACGCACGCTGTGTCTAATAGAATAGAGAACATCATGTAATTTAGATAAGGCAATTTCGTATACTAGGCTGTCATGCAAGAAAGAAATATGCTATGCGAATCAATGGATACATGCGGTGTACATACTAGTGGCTACTACATTGCCATGTGCTCCCAAAAGAGGGATCTTATAACATGCAAAGAACACCATTGTCCGGGTCAGGGTATAATGGGTCTCGGTTTCCTGGGGTCCGGTTCCCCAAGACGTATCCTTACTGCAGCAAGGCCATATAACTATACCAAATTCACCCCGTCGAGATCTTAAGGCTGAGGCTAAGTAGTGCCTGACCATACAGAGTCAATCATGAAAACCCTGAGTAAATCGTGACAACATATCATACGTGCATATCTGTGAGTGAACATATCATACATGCATACTCAAGGTAAAGAACCACAATGTGAATGTAACTGAACACAAGTAATCACGTCAGAGAGTAGAGGTCAATACTCGAATGCAATATGTTGTGCAACAAATCATGCAAAAGTGGATCATCTTTATTTACAAACCAATTCTAATCTAATTATCCAGTGTTTCTAACCATGCATGATAATGTAGTTTTAAGTTATTCGATGCACCGTTGTCTAGTGTTGCATTGAATCGGGCGGTGCACGAAGTCCCTTAAACCAACACCCATGGGGAGGTGCTTAACATTCGGATAACGAACATGAATGATTCGCAGCCCTCGAGATCATTCACGCGTTGTATCACATTCCGTTGGGCAGGTCTAGGTGCTCTACATTCTATTATGAAAGCCCTATCGGTCTTCCCTTACACCTATCCTTGTCCTTTATTATTCAGGTGTGCATACGGCTTAGCCGTAGTTGAGTGTACGGCTTAGCCGTGTGTGTTCTACGGCTTAGCCGTGGCTGGGCCGTAGAAGGTCTGTCAATTTGCGTGCTCTCAGTTAAATCCAGAAAAGGCACCCTGTACTGTTCTACGGCTGGGCCACGGCTGAGCTTCGGCTTAGTTGTAGGGCAATACACGGCTTAGCCGTGCCCTAGCCGTAGAGGAAGACTGGAGTTTAATCCTCTCTGGACTTTGAGCCGTAAGGGACATACGGCTTAGCCGTACCTGCACGAAGTCAAATTTCTGAAGCACATACAGAAAGTATGGGAATTCATCAGAATTGCAAATTTCCAATAGAAAAGGATAGAATACTAACCAAATGAGCTGGACACACATTTTTTCCATACAAACTCATGTGAATTAACCAATATCAAATGCATACCAACATGGGTTCTTACAAGTTATGGTTATACTTGCCTCTCAATTGAATTCAATTACACCACTTGTTGTCTTAAGCCCAAACACAACCTAACACCAATCAAAACAACATGCATGCATGAGGAATGGAAAGAAATTCAAAACACAGACACACCATGCAATAAGAACAAGAAGGAGAAGAAATAAAGAAAAGAGATGAGAGGAATGGAAGGATTTCCAACTCACCTCACATGCAAAAACCAACTTCCTCAATTTGAGCTTGATCGATGGAGGTCGGTGGAGGAGAGAATTCAAGAGAGTAAGAGGAACTCCACGTACACAGTGCAGGAAAATGAGAGAGGACGTGTGTTGGTCGATGGATGAGTTAATATATAAGCTAATGGGGGTGTCCAAATTACAAGAGAGTCCAAGTGAGAAGTGTATTTTTAGTTTGAGTCAAATCCGGGTCCAATGGAATCACACGACATCGGTTGCAAACGACGTAGTTCCGAAAGTTGACGAGCTCAACGAAAGATACGTGTTGACATCAAGATGATGCAAAAATGACCATGTCTTAGAAAAGCTAAAATTACGAAAAAGGGCTTGGTCTACTTAATCTAGGTCAAACTCAACCCAACTACCTATCCATGACCCGCAACGAAAATCAAAACATAAACAAAACGCGATTAGCAACGAAAACAAGATTAATTAACCGCTAAACGAGGTCAAGCTGGGTCGGAGTGTTACACATAATATAGTCTTCCAATGCATCTTCCATGTTCTCTTTTTCGCCACATTTTTTCATTACTTTTCCAAGTCCATTTTGTTGGAAAGTCAACATATCTAAGATTTTGTGCTTCTGGATATTGACGATTTGTTTCGAACCATTGAGTAAACATGGTAACTTCGATTCTAGGTCAATTTAGTATAGATTTTAAATTTTCATAATCATTGAAAACAACGATTTATTGATTTTCAAGATGATATTGTAAACGCTCAACAGATGGATTTCTACTATGTAGATTGAATTCAAATATTCGCCAACATACTTCTGGAGCTGAAATATAACGACAATCAAAGTACTGTTTGATTTCATCAACCTCTCTATACCTCGTTTGGCCAGTTTCATCGGGTGACTGCATACTTTCCTCAATAACGATAGTTGCTTTATTTGGGCCTTTATGAATATATTTGTACAAATACTTAATGACTTATATTTGGCTACGAATCTCAATGTTTAGATGTGCATTATATTTTCTTAACAAAAAAGGATTATAAGGAACTACCCATCTATTATCAAGTTCCACATCTCTTATCTTAATAGTCCTTCCATCATTTCTCCTCTTCTATGTTGGATAACCATTGTTGTCGATTGAGGTCTGTTGGTTGAAACGTTTAGGATATTTTTTACTACATTTTCCATCAACCATACATGGAGAGGCTGGATTTAATGAACCACATGGGCCATGCATCATACACCGCTTTATCGTATCATACAATTCTGGATCTTCATCAACATCGGGTATCTCAGCTGAAACAACATTATCTATCTCTTCAGTTGTTGATATCTTATCATTTTTATCCAATGTGATCAATACATGTGCATGTGGAAGGCCCCTCTTTTGAAACTCAATGGCATATATATCTGTAATTCAAAAGGTTGAATATATAACTATTAGAAATTGTAAATTATTAAAACAATAAAATAGTGTGTAGTGGAAAGAAGAATTTACCTGCAATAACTGTACCGAAAAGCTTTCGATCCTTTATATCTTCCATCAATTCTTTCAGTTTTATATGAAATACCCTATCAACAATGTCGGGACGGTTTTGAACTTTTTGTCCAGGAAATAAGCCTAAAAAGTATTCAATTTCTTTCCATTTTTGGTTGCATGTGAACGTTAAAAAAATATCTGGGCAGCCACCCCATCGACATATTGCCATTGCATCTTGATACTATTGAATCATATAGTGTGGTCCTCTTACGAATGTAGAAGGCAAAATGAATCGTCTGCTAATTGCCGATGCTCTTGTATCTCCTTGAACTACTGCATCTGAGACGCCTTGAAAAAGTTCATATCTAAATGTGCTCTGATTAATTCTTATGTATTTTAATCTGCATTGCTCAATATTTGTATATGCATCTACAATAAACTGGTGGAAAAGTCGTCTAGATAATAAAATTGTCTTCCCTTCCTCGTTCCTTTGTTGTAACCTGTAACAATAATACTTTCTCATTGACACTTTAGAATTTGACGACCGTGTAGAATGATTATATAATATGTTTGTACGCCATCCATCTTCTCCATATGGAAATAGAAGTGGGTATTGCAGTGCCATATAACTTGGATGTAATTCATTTATTCTTTGGAGAGATCCCGAAACTGTTTCTAAAATGATATCCCGACTATTATATTCAGAAGAATCTCCACCAATTATTAATGCAGCTACTTCATTTGCTGTTGGACGATTGTATTGTCTTGCATCTTTATATCTATCATACAGTATTCTTATCTTTAGATCTTTTGGATATTCACTTCCAATTCTATCTCGCAATGATCGGAAGCAGCTTACATATGGATTGATTGCATCTAGATCAAGTTTTAATCCTTCTATGATCAAATGATCCAGGCCTCCAGATTCTTCATGTTGTGAAGATGCAATATTTCTATTTTGAAGTTCATGTTCTGTATCATAGATATAAAGTTGAGCGAACTTTGGCTTTTCCCCTGGCACTGGTAGCATCGAGCCAATCTTATGGTGAGTTTGACCATGTATTCTAAATACAAATGGTCCTCCTCCATTTCATACATTGTAGTCAATATTTGCACAAAATGAAGTAAATGAAAATGCACTAATATATGCTCGGATATACTTTTTGAATTTAGATGATTGTTGAATATTGGAATTTTCCATTAGTGATCTCAAATAAGTTGGAGGGTGTTCTAAGAGGGGTAATACTATCTTCTCATCTTTACAACATCTGTCAAAAATGTTTCTTTGATCATTACTTCTTCATTTAGCTCCCTCTTACTTCCACATTATAGCTCCACATTTAATACATATCTCAGTGGGAGGCCCAAAATCTCTCCGCCTAACCATTTTTCCTACATAATAGAAAAAACGTTAACTTGATGTAGCTAATTGATGAATAGATAAATATAAATACTAATTCGTATTAAAATTTCCACATACTTTTTCATGACAAAATGTCTTGAGTTTTCTGAGGAAACACATGCTTCCGTGTCATTAACTCTGCCTTCATGTATTGATGATACATCATTTTCCACATGCAAATCTGTGGTATTTAAAACAGTTGGCAATTCTTGACGGCTTGATAAACGACGATGTCGTAGCTTCATTATTCTTTGGTGCCGAGTGAGTTTATATATGTAGTGTTGATTTTGATATGACAAACGTTGCTAAACACGTGCTTCTATGTCATTAACTCTTTCTTCTTGTATTGGCGACACATTATTTCCTATATAAAAATCTGTGGTATTTGAAACAGTTGGTAATTCCTGATGATTTGATAGACGACAATGTCGTAGCTTCATCATTCTTTTTTGCCTAGCGAGTTTATATATATAATGTTGATTTTGAGATGACAAATGTTGTTGAATATGTGCTTGTGTGTCATTAACTATATCTTCATGTACTCGCGAAACCTCATTTTCTAAATGGAAATTTGTGGCATTTGACACAGCTGGTAATTCCTGGCGATATGATGCACGACGATATCGTATCTTTATCATCCTTTGTTGTCGAGCGAGTTTATACATATAATGTTGATTTTGAGATGACAAATGTTGTTGATTCACAACAATTGAATGATTGTCCTCACGTTGTTGTGCATATAGTTGATGACTACGTTGCTAGACTGAAAACAAAAGTAAACACTATATTAATAATTATTATGTGATAAAATATTACTAAGTAATTAGATTATTAAATTAAGATATTTATATTCATCATTTTTGTATTTGTATCATGTTGGAGCATCTCAATGTCATTATTTGAAAATTCTAACATAGTGTGTTGAGATCGCATAAAAGAAATGGTACCAATACTTTCTCATTGTCTCTTAAACAAATGAGCTCTCTCTCTCTCTCTCGATTTCCCCTTTCCAATCGTCAGAAAAAGTGCTAATATTTTTTAGTATGATACATAGGTTTATTCTAATATAATGACAATACAAAAGAAAGAAAGAGAGGAAAGATGAAGCATAGCTGTAAAGTAGAGAGAAGTTGAATGAGAAGAGAAAAAGGAGAGAACATCTGAGAAACAATAATATTGCAAGGTTGTTTGCATGTTGTTAATTGTGACAGTTAAATCTCTAATGGTACCAATCAAATATTAGTATAATACAAAAAATTCAATTTAAACCAGAGATATCAATGCAAACACACGAATTTTAAATATATTATATATTATACAGAACAACTTAAACCAGAGATATCAATGCAAACATAAGAATTTTGAATATATTATATTATACAGAGAATACATGGGTAAAAGCATGAAATATGGATGAATGGAAAAACAAATATATTTGACACAAATAATAGAGAGGGAGAAAGCATACCTTGAGTATAGGAATAGAGCTTAATATTGAATAAGTGAATAGAGCGTTGATATAAATAGTAGAGAGAGGGAGAGAGCATACCTTAAACAGGGGAATAGAGCTTGGTGTTGAATAGGTGTTGAATGGAGAAAGATATTTTGAATAGCTAAATAGTTGTTGATGAAACTACAATTACCGACAATAAATGGCCTAATTAAATAATTGAGATTTTAGGGAAAGATATCAGTCAGTACATCTAAAACTTGGCCTCGTTAAGAAAATAAATATGGCCTATTTCTTTGATTGTTGTATATTAGTTAATAAATAAAGGAGGGGTAGAAGACGTGTTTGTAATTTATCAATTTGAATTAAAAAAATGGTCCCTAATGATGGATGGATAAAGATGTGTATTCAACAGCAGCAGCAAGTGTTTCTTTTTAAACACCTTTCTTTTTTAATCTTTTGGTTTGGTTGCAAAGACTTCCTGTTCTGTAACAAAACAGAAGAGAGAGAGAGAGAGAGAGAGAGAGAGAGAGAGAAAACCCGGTGGAGCCTGGTGTCTCCAAAGTGGAGCCCGGTGTCCACATACTTTCTCATTGTCTCTTAAACAAATGAGCTCTCTCTCTCTCGATTTCCCCTTTCCAATCGTCAGAAAAAGCACGCTAATATTTTTTAGTATGATACATAAGTTTATTCTAATATAACGATAATACAAAAGAAAGAGAGAGAGGAAAGATAAAGCATAGTTGTGAAGTAGAGAGAAGTTGAATGATAAGAGAAAAAGGAGAGAACATCTGATAAACAAAAATATTGTAAGGTCGTTTGCATGTTGTTAATTCAGACAGTTAAATCTCTAATGGTACCAATCAAATATTAAATTAAAGAAGATGAAGATTCCACTTCATTTTTCCAATGCAAAATTAAAAATCTGATTGACCTGATGTGTAGATCTGCACACTGCAAACACAATGGTGAAGACGGATTGGAAAATCAAGTTTTAGATGGTATCAGAATTGTAAAATCAAAATTTGATTTTAAATTGGGTCAACGCTGTTGTCTTGATTTGATCTGCTGGGCTCCTTGCAACCGTGCTGGAATTGACCTGATCTGTAAAAGCACCCTACAGGCACCTCTTCAATCTCACTCTCCCCAATCTCTCTCACTCTCTCTCCCTCCCCAATCTAGGGTTATTCTTCCAATCCCCTGTTCTCCTTCAATCTCTCTTTGTTTCTCTCTGTGACCAGATCTAGATCTCTCGCCGAAGACGGCTGGACTGGCCTTTATGTTTGGCAACAAATTAGAAGAGATTGAGTCGGGATTCGGGGTTAGTGATCCGGAGGAGGAGCAGGTGGGGATTTTTCGTGATTCTGCGCTTGGGTCCTAGGGTTATTTTTCCAATCCCCTGTTCTCCTTCAATCTCTCTTTGTTTTTCTTTGTGATCATATCTAGATCTCTCGCCGAAGACGACGGTGGTGGAGAGTAAGCTTCTCAATCTATGATCGTGGAGGAGGCTGGTACGAGGATTAAGAAGAAAGGGAAGTGCATGAGGGATCTGGACTCGTCTCTATGCTCGAAGAGATTGAACCGGGATTCGGGGTTGGTGATCCGGAGCAGGGCAGGTGGGGATTTTTATTCTTTCAGTTTGGCTTTGATGATGAACATTGCTTCAGATTTTTAGGGTTTCAATAATCAATTGCAGAAGCAGCAGCTATGTCTCTGAGGCCGAATGCCCGGACTGAGGTCCGCTGCAACCGCTACAAGGTTGCCGTCGACGCCGAAGAGGGCTGGAGAAGAAGAGAAGGCAGCATGGTCGCGGCCGGGGTGGGATGCAGGCGCAGCAATTCCATTCCTCCGTCCATCAATCCACCGTTGAGAAGAAGTTTATTGTTTTGCTAACTTCTTCCACCCATCGATTCATCTTTTGCTTCAGTTTTTAGGGTTAGGATTTCAATTTCTTTGGATCTGGTTGGTGTTCCTTTTGTTTTGTTTTCGGACTGTATGTGTTTTATATTTTGCTGTTGATTTCATTTGAGAATGAAAGAAAGAAAAGAAGAAAGGAAAAAAGGAAGGAATAACCGAAAAAGAAAGGAACGAAGAAAGAACGTTTTTGGGATGCGTCGATGGCCAAAGATAACAAAGAAGAAAAAGAAAGAAAAGCAGGAGTTGCAGTTGCAGTTGGAGATCATCGTCACGATGGTAATGGCATATTAAGATAAATAAATTAATTTTGATTGAAGGAAAAATACAGACATACATGAAGTTGTACTCGAAGGAGAAGAGGAAGAGGACTTGTGAGAAAGCTTTAGGGGAGAGAGAGGACTTGTGAGAAAGCTTTAGGGAGATGATTTAGGGAGTACGTTAGATTGTGATTCTATTTATTTATATATAAGATAATGAAAATTTGAAAATAGTAATTCATGATGAAGTAGAAAACTTAAATTGTAAAGAATTTTAATAGAAACTTGCAAATAGTAATCCATGATGAAGTAGGAAACTTAATTTATAAAGATATTGCGCTACGTGTCGCGCTCTCGTAAAAATAATGCGCCACGTGTCACCCTCCCGCGAAAGGGGGGATTGTTTTAATATATATAATAACATGAAGCAGTTCCGTTCATGCAACGTTTCTTAGAAGCAGTCTTATATCTTTTGGGTTTGTTTTAGAATAAGTCAAGTCTATATATTTTGTTAAGTCTTCCTATTATTTTGGGTTTATCAACTTTGTTAGAACTTCCTACTAATTGGGAAGTTACCTTTGTATGATTCTGTCTTTAAATAGTAGGATAAAATAATGAAAGGATATGATTTATCCCATCACTACTATGTGTGCGCAAACCGGAGGACTTGGGTTCTCTCAAAGTAACCCAACAGTGTTTATTTCTTGTGACACCAATCAAGATAGGCAGGGGAAAGACTGGCCTAGTTGTACCAGTTGACTTGAATGAGGAGAAGAAGAGATGGAGAGGTGGAATGATCTTAATCTAGAGGAGGTGGTCAATCCAACCATGACCTAGGGGGTGTCCCATGAACCCTTAAAATAGGGCTTTGCAAGCCCTATTTTATCTTTCAAGATCCAAATTTGTAGCTAAAATCTTCTCCACTTTAGTAAGTATCTTCCTTGGCCAGCACTCATTCAAAATTTGACAAAAATTGTAGAGATTTTTGTGAGAAAATCTTCTCTACCAATTTGAAAAACTTTGTACACCCACTTGCCAAGTATAATTCTCATGCAAATCCCTATATTTTGGGCTCACTATTGATATAAATTTTCCAAATAAGGTGGGACCCATGAGGATCTTCAATTTTCTCCAACTTGCATGAGGTGAGACTCATGATTTCATCATGGGCATCAGTCTAAGTGGAGTGGCTGGTTTTGCACTTGTATTGTAATGTGCATCAATAACTTGTTGCCCTCTAGTAATTCATTCTCCATGTTGGACTTCCATCTTTCTAGGGTAAATTTGGAAGACTAGCTAACTTTGACCCTTCAAAAGATTTGAATCTCCCCATTGAGTTGGACTTGTGAATCTTCATGACTGATATACGTCCATTAGCTAGCATGGATTCTTTCCTCTGAATGCTATATTCAAAGATTGGACTTCTTTCTTTGATTTTATCTCCTTGTTGGCTCCAATATCAAAGAAATATTTTAAGATAATTCTCCTTGATTAATAGAATGTGAACTCAAATCACATAGCGCTGCGTGTCTTTTAGCTCGGATCCCCCTTCCATTTTTGCAATTCTTTGCTCATAAAAAGAATTTTCCAAGTGAATCTTCCTTCCATGCCACCAGTGTAATTTCTTGGTAATTTCTTTAGAATATCTTTGAATTATCTTCAAGAAAATTTGAAGTGATGCAAGACAAGATGGTGGACCCCTCTTGGCCATCCCACATGTGTGACTCAAATGCACATGTGTGTGGGCCCCATGAAACCATTTTCGAACCTTCTTGAATTTTCTTCTTCTCTACATTCTCCTTCTTTCTTTGCTTCAAAAATTCAATCCTTGCCTTAATCCTATGTTATGAGACTTAACTCATCATTTCCTATAAGCCAAAAAGTGAATTTCATGTGAAAAAATAATTTTACCCTTAATTCACAAATACATGACTGCAGGTCAACGCTCATAAGATGATAGCATGAATGCACATCATTATTCATGATTTGAATTGAATAAATTAATGATGATGAAAAGTTACATCATTCCATAAGAAAAATAGTTTTGACAAAATTTTCCAAGAATAGATTTCCAAAAATGACAGGTTTATGAATTCATATAAAAAAGTGTGATTTTGGGCAAATTGTGTAGGAAAATACTATAATGAATTTAAAATGCATGAAATCATTATATCACACTAAATGAGGCTCCATTAGCTTAATAAGTTCTTAAAACGTTCGTAACTAACCCTGAAAAAGTGCGTTTTTGAGATTTATCAAGCTCGAGCTCTAAGACTCCATTATGTTGCAAATCTAAGTAGTTAGCAAACAATTGTTCGATTTTCGGGAATCTTAGCTGCGACATGCCCGCGGTTGCAATCCATGTAGAACACATGGGAGTACTGTTTGATCTTGAAAGTCTCATTTGGGTGCTAGGTTTCGATGCAGATTTGGCAGAAAACCATCTCCTACTCTAGCTTCAAATTCGTAGATTCCCTTGTTTCGTTGACCGAGTGTTGCTACTGCTTCTTAAAGGTGGAACCTTTGGAAGCGGTTTTGCGAAATGGGGTGAGCGAATCTTCTAATTCGTAATTCTCCACGATAATTGGGTTGTGTGGGTGTCCTTTTCCTTCTTCTTCAATATATGAGGGATTGATTGTTCAGTTTTTGTGGGAAATGGATGGAGATAAGTCTTCATGGAGGGCGAGGTCGAATGTGTATTTCTCAACAGAGATTGGGTTACTGCTGTCTCCTTTCAATGATAAAAGGGTTTTGATATCTTCTTCTGATGATTTAGTGTCTTGTATGATTTGGATATCTGGGTCTTCCATCTTCTTCTTTTCTTTATTTGTTGTTTTCAACAATAACAGAACCACCACCAGAGAGCATCTTAAGCCAAGAGCAAGACAACAATGTCATGTATGATTTGGATATCTGGGTCCGATGACTTGGGGGGTTATAGGGGATTGTCCAAGCTCTCTGAGGTGGGTTAAGAGGTTTCAAATGGATGTGAGAGGGAGAAAGGGGATGGAAAGACCAAATTGAGAGGAAGGCTAATTTGATACTTTTACAAGTTACGTTAACAGACATCCATTTTGCACTTTAGTGAGTTTGGTAGGTTTTGTGCAAAAGTATAAACTATGATAGGGCACTTTGAAATCAGATCTAAGTAGAGGGGGTAAATTACTATGATCCCTGCAAATTGCAATAGCAAAATAATCAAAAAAATAACATGCATGCTGTGTTTGATCCGGCAAGGACGCCACCTTATACTATGTATAAAAGCTGCATAGACCCATATTTTTCCTTTTTTTTTAAGAAACTCTTTAGACTACTAGGATTAGGATTTGTTGATAATGTGGACTAGAAAAAAAAATAAACCTTCCACAAAAAATTTTAAAACCTTTCAAAACAAAAAAAAAACTTCCAAAAAAAATGTGGACTAGAAGGTATGGAAGGGTAGATATGATCATTTAGACTGTTAGGATCGGGATTAGTTGGTAATGTGGACTAGTAGGTGTGGAGGGTAGATATGATCATTTCTCTTGTTATTACAACTATCACTTCTGGGGCTTTAATATAACCGTTCTCGCGAAAACAATACAACCGAACGACCATCTTTAAGGTTGAAAAGGAACCCCTACATTGGTCGGTGCCTTGCCTCTCGTCTGGATAAGTTTCCTCATTTCGTCTCATTGCACTTTGCTGACTGAAGCAGGTCTCTTCATTGACAGTTTTCCATCAAAACAACTGGAGCAGTCCCTCTCATCTATCAGTGTAAGTCTTCGCCTTTTTCTTCTAGCTTTGAAGCATTTCTCTTCCACCATGCACGTAGCAAGTCACCAGGCATTGCATCTAGATTTGGGTTTTAGATCAACTTGGAAAAAAAACAAAGAAGAAGAAGGAGGAGGAGGAGGGCTGGGCCGGCAACCACAGGGGATTTTTTTTTCTTGGAAGGCCACTAGTGAAAAAAAATTTATAAAAAAAATTAAGCTTAAACTCACTTTTAATGGATTTATTAAGAAAAATAATAAAAATACGGGAGAATTGTTCATATTTGTTTTTTTTTACCAAAGTAAAAATAAATAAATAAAAAATTTGTAGGCTATGGCCCTTGTGAAGTGGGAATGGCCAACAAAAGTAGATTAGGAACCTAGACAAATATAAATAAATAAAATTTAGTTTCCCTTAAAAAAATGAAAGGAAAAGACGACCTTGTGTGAGGCTATGAGTGCCACCTATATGTGTTTCAATGATAGAGGGTTTTTTTTTTTTTGAGAAAAGAGGTAAGTAATTGAAAACATGGGTTCCATTACTTGCTTCCCTAGTTTGTTGGCCAAAACCAGGTACATCCTTGCTATATACATCCTGATCTTGTATTGGTGTGATCTAAAAAAAAAATTGTTTCAATGGTTCCAAAAGATTTATTTAAATGGATATAACACCACCGTTGTGCGCGAGTATGCGTGAGCAACGAAGATCAACTATCAACCATACAAAAAGACAAGAGATTTACGTAGTTCGGCAAAAGTTGCCTACGTCCACGAAAACCAATTTCCACTAGGTTCTCCTCCAATTTGTGAATCCATAGCCTTGAAATCTCATCATATATATAGGGTTACAGATTACATTATATATATAATTATTACTTTTTTATCCCCCAAGAACTCTATTCTTATAAAAAAGGAAAGTCCTAATTCTATTAAGAGATTACTGTTTAACAAACAGAAAATTCCTAATACAATTAAGAAAACTACCCAAGATAATGAGCCCAATTGGTCTGAACCCACTTGGCCAACAATCTCCCCTTCCAGACCAAGGGGAAAACTCCCTGAACCCCTTATTAGAGTTTAGCCCTGCCAGCTCTGAATACAGTTCTAGCTTTTCCTTAGATACAATATTTGTTATCATGTCCGAGGGATTCTTATCAGTATGAACCTTTTTCAGCTTTATGAAGTTCTTCTCGATCACCTCACGAATCCAATAGTACTTGATATCAACGTGCTTTATGCAACCATGATATGTAGCATTCTTACTGAAATCCAAGTACTTTGACTATCATAGTAAACTACATATTCTTCTTACTTCAAACCTAGTTCTTAAAAGAATCTCTTCAACCAAAGCAACTCTCTCCCTGCTTCATTAGTAGCTATGTATTCTGCTTCAGTTGTAGACTGTGCTGTATACTTCTGCAACTTTGATTGCCAAGAGATAGCTCCCCCTACAAAAGTAAACAAATAATCAAAAGTCAACAACCAACGATTAACATCGCTTACAAAATCAGCGATAACCTTCCACCACTGGTTTTCAGCCTCCAGAACATAAGCACAACTTGGAAGTACGTCTCAAATACCTAAAGATCCACTTCACTGCTTCCCAATGCTCTTTTCTAGGGTTATATAGAAATCAACTCATTAAACCCACAGCATGACCAATGTCTGACCGTGTGCAAACCATGGTATACATAAAACTCCCCACAGCAAAGGAGTAAGAAACACATGTCATTCGTTCTTTTTCGTCATCTGTAGTAGGACACAAGCGTTTGCTTAATTTGAAGTGACTGGTTAGAAATTTGCTAACTGGTTTAGCAGTCTTCATGTTGAATTGCTCAAGTACTTGTTCAATATATTTCTCCTGTGACAACTACAGTTGCTTGGAACTCCTGTCATGACGTATTTGCATGCCAAATATCGTCTGTGTGGGACCCAGGTCTTTCACGTCAAACGACTTTGACATCTCCTCTTTCAACTTGCCAATCAACTTGTTATTTTGTCCAACTATCAGCAAATCATCTACATATAAAAGAAGGATGATAAATCTGCCATCGATAAATTGATGAACCTAAACATGGTGATCTGCAACTGTCCTCTGGTACTCATGACATAATATGAATGAATCAAACTTCTTGTACCACTGTCTTGTGCTTGCTTCAGCCCATAGAGACTCTTCTTCAACTTACAAATCATCTGTTCTTTTCCTTCTACCTCAAACCACTCTGGTTAAGTCATGTAGATCTCTTCTTTCAAGTCACCGTGAACAAACGCGGTCTTCACATCCATCTGTTCAAGCTCAAGGTCAATGCTGGCAGCTAGACCGAAGACAACTCTAATAGAAGTCATCTTCACAACAGGAGAGAAAACATTACCGAAGTTAATACTCTTCGTTTGTGCAAAGCCTTTTACCACTAACCGTGCTTTGTTCTTCACCAGTTTTTCATTCTCATCCTTTTTTATCTTGAACACCCATTTGTTTTTTAGAACATTCGTATCTTTTGTTCCACCAGCTTATAAGTCTTATTCTTCTTCAAAGAACTCATCTTATCATGCATAGCCTTCATCCACTCATCTTTATCATCATGAGTCATTGTTTCTTGGAAGCTCCCTGGCTCTCCCTCATTAGTAAGCAAAATATATTCAGATGCAGGATATTTAGTTGATGATTGACGCTCTCATGTAAACCCTTTAGCTTGAGGTTCTGTGGTTTCCAACCTAGGAGGCTGCGGCTCCCCCTGCTCAACACCCTCATCATTTGGCAACCCTTGTACCCCATTACGATCCAAATCGTTTTGTTCACTTTCTCCATCTATAGTCTGCACCGGAGAAGGAGTCGGTGTGAGATCAACCACTCCATTAACTATTTCAGAAGACTTATCAATCTTCTCAACATCTCCAAAAAACTAGTCTTCATGGAAAATCACATCCTTACTTTTGATAATTCTTCTCTTCTCTGGATCCCATAACCTATAGCTAAACTCATCTCCACCATAGACAAGAAATATGCAACTCACTGCCTTATCATCCAACTTAGAACGTTACTCCTTTGGTACATGTGTAAACGCCTTACACCCAAACACCTTCAAGTGTGAATAGGAAGCATTTTTACTTGTCTATCTATCTCTGGAAGATCAAAATTCAAAGGAACTTAGAGCGATCTATTAATCAGATAACCGGCAGTCAGAACGGCTTCACCCTATAATGACTTAGGCAACCGTGCTAATCTCATCATGCATCTCATTTTCTTAAAAATAATGCGGTCCATTCTCTCTATCACTCCATTACGCTGTGGCGTATCAGGAACCGTCTTTTCATGTTGAATACCATGCTTCAAGTAATAGCTTATGAACTGATTGGACTGTACTCACCGCCATTATCTGTGCGGAGACACTTCAAGAGTTTACTTGTTTTTCTTTCAACCATGATATGAAACCATTGAAAAATCTGAAACACTTGATTCTTTGATTTTAACACATAAACCTAGACTTTTCTGGATGCATCATCAATAACTGTGACAAAGACCTTATTGCCACCCAATGATTTTACCTCCATGAGACCAAAAACATCAGAATATACCAAATCCAATGCATTAGATTTCAATTTTGATATTGAAGAGAAAACAACCCTTTGTTATTTGCCAAAAAATAATAATCACAAGGGTCAAGGGATGTACCTTTGGAGCAAGGAATTAAATCCTTCTTTGCTAACATCTGTAAGCCTTTTTCCGTCATATGACCAAGTCTCTTATGCCATAAATTCGAAGAGGAACTATCTTCAACAGCATTCAACACACCTTTACACAGTTTCACATGTGTTTTGTAAAGTGTATTACCCGTTTTTCCTCTTGCAATAACAAAATACCCTCTAATGAGTTTCTATTTGCCATTTCTGAAGTAATTTTCATAACCTACATAATCCAATACAGTTCCAGAAATCAGATTCAACTGCAAATCAGGAATATGTCTCACATCTTTCAATGTTATTGTGCAACCAATATCGGTTTTAATGCAAGCATCACCGATAACAATAATCTCTGAATGACTTGTGTTGTTCATCTTCACAGTACTAAAGTCACATGCTTTATACGTCATAAACATCTCCCTACAAGGAGTAACATGGTAGAATGCTGCGTGTCAATAACATACTCAACTTGATCATCTACAACACTCAAACACTCGTCATCATCATCGGTGAGCACCACTACTTCCTGTCCCAAAGTACCGTAGTGTTATCACTGTCATTTTTCTTCTCATTGTTGAGTCCTTTTTGTTCCTTCAAGGCAAAATAAATTTTTCTGATGTAGCCCATTTTACCACAGAAAAAACATTTCACAGACCTTTTTCCGGTCTGTGATCCACCTATAGACTTGCCACAACCCTCATTTGGTCTTCTACTCTTACTCCTCCTTCTCCTATTCTCAGTAATAAAGGCTTGTTCATTATCTGTTCCTGCGGTTTTCCTTCTAGTTTCTTCATCCTGTAAACTACTGATAACCTAACTCATAGACAACAAACCATTTGGAGTAAAGTTAATCATGGAAACAACCAATGTCTCTAATGTATCTGGCAAAGAACTCAGAAGCAACAAAGATTGTTTCTCATCATCAACAACCATCTTCATTATGGCTAACTGATTGACCATAATTTGGAACTCATTGATGTGATCTTCGATCTGTCCACCGTCCTTCAATTCCATGTTCAAGCTAGAAGAAACAAATTTAAAATCCGACCTCGGATGGCCCTGATACCGCAAAAACAATCTTCTACAATCCTAATTGGTCAAACTCCTTGTTGACTGTCAAACAACCAATCTTCTTCCAAAAACACATAGATCTGCTCGAAATGAATCCGTAAGCACAAATGGATTTGCGATCGGACGTCGAACGATTAAGATATCACAAAGCTAAACTTCTGCCATCGATCTAGGTAAAACTGGCTTTGACCATACGATCTGCTGACATGGCTGACGTCAGCACTACTGCTAGTGGCTAGGCTTTGCTTCTGCAAACAGGTTCAAGTCAACATGACCCAAATAGAAACTGCACCTGTTCTCTGGCTGTGCTTCTACACCACAGGTCAGGTCAAACTGGCCCAACCCGAACCCAACCTAAACTTGACCTGGGATAAATCCCAGGCTCCTTTCTCCTCTCTCTCGTCCCAGGTTCCCTAAACAGAAACTGGAAATAGAGGGTCCCTTTTGATCCTCTGCGCACCTTCCTCGCCGATAGTGGTGGATAGGGTACAGACGAAGAAGTTACTCCAGCAAAGCTCGGTAATGGCAGGAGACCTAGTGACGACGACTAGTGAGGAATGGCAGCGGCTGCGCAAGGCGGCGACATAGTGGGTAGCAGTAGCAGATTTCTTTTTCAACAGAAGGCAATTTGCAACAGAAGAGAGTCTCTCTTCTTTTGCACTAAGGCGATCCTTAGACGATCCTCTTCCCCTCTTCCCCTCTCTACAAATCAAAACAACAACCAAGAACCCAGTGCTCCTTCTTCTACAACTATGTGCCCAGAGATCACAGAACTGATCTCTTCTCTTTTTTTCACAAATAGAGTTCCGAACCCTTCAAAGAAGGATTCAATCCGTTAATCTTCTGCAGCACAACTCCGAGCCCTAAGAGACCCTAGCCAGGCTCTGATACCACTTGTTGTCGATATGACACTACCGTTGTGCGTATGTGCACATGAGCAACCAAGATCAATAATCAACCACACAAGAAGACAAGATATTTACGTGGTTTAATAAAAATGCTTATGTCCATGGAAAACCAATTTCCACTAGGTTTTCCTCCAATCTGTAAATCCACAGTCTTGAAATCTCAGCATGTATCTAGAGTTACAGATTACATCATATATATGATCATCACTTCCTTATCCCCCAAGAACTCAATTCTTAGAAAAAAAGAAAGTCCTAATTCTATTAAGAGATTATTGTTTAACAAATAGAAAATTCTTAATACAATTAGCGAAACTACCCAAGACAATGAACCCAATTGGTCTCAACCCACTTGGCCAACATATACCCCTCCATTTTTTTATTTTTTTTTCACTGAATGGACGAATAGTGCATTACCTATAAGACAACCAACCTATACCTAAGAATCAAAATGTTTGAGTGAGATGAGACACTTTTGGCATTGGGGTGTTTTGTGTTTCTCAAATATATTCTCCTTTTAGCGCATATCCATCCTTGTACTACTAGTAGGGGGACTCCACCCAAAAAAAAAAAAAAATCCAAAAAATTGCCAAGTTACGTTGGTAACCAAATTCTTGGGGATACTTACCAAAAAAAAATGTTGGGGATAAAATCCATAGTTTCACAAGTTCAAACACCACATATAGGATTTGAAAGTTCTCACTTCTATAGATTTATTAATTAAAATTATTTTTTCTCAGCTCTATGCATTGATATGATGATACACTGACCTTGATGTGAAATCCTCAATGATACAAATTCTACCTACTCTAGAAACATTGAGGAATCCTCACATTTATGAATTCCTTGCTTGTTATCAAATGCGCACTTTATGTTAAAGGGGATTTTATGTAGTTTTTCCTAAATTAGCTCTCCCAAAAATTATATATTTTACATAATGGCCACACGAAGGCAAATTTTCTTGGTTATGTCGTTGCCATTGATGTTTTCAACTTCAACATACATTTTGTTTAGCTATCAACGCTTGAATTGTACAATAAATTCTAAGTTTTGTGTTATTAGTGATCAACTGTTATGTTTCATACATGAAGACGGTATGTGTGTCTTCAAATTCACTATAATTTTTAGGCTTTCAATTAAGATATTTAGAGTATTTAGATAAACGGAACATTTTAAAAATAACTAATCAATTTTAGTTACTTAAGAAATTAATAATCATTAAAGCAATAAGCAATGACAAATCTCACATTTTTTTTAAGCAATGACAAATCTCACATTTTTTTATCTTTTTTTTATTGGTAACAAAAACTGTCATTAAAAGAAGTAGAGAATATAAAGGAGAAGAAAGAAAAGAAAACAAAAGCTCTAAAGAGAAAGAGTACGAGAGTAATGTACTCTCTTACAAGAAACTAATTAAACAACATCCACCCAAAGAACACTTCTCTCAACCGCAATTTTGCTCAAGCATCAACCATAGAGTTGGCCGAACTAAACACATGATGGAAGACAACATCTAAATTTGTAAATAACATACAAATTTCATTAAAATGGAATTGGAACTTTTAAGGGTTAGCTTTCCTATTAGACACTTTAAGTCATTGCATTAGAAGAGTTGCTTTTCACAATAAGGTTATTATTGACATGACTTGGAAAGAACCAAGAGCCTCCAAAATCGCTAAGACCTCTGGTTCATTGAAGTTACGCACATCGACAGACTTAGAAAACATTAACAATACCTCACCATTGCTATTCCAAAGTACACCACCAATACTTGCCGGGCCTGGCTTCCTTCTTGATGCACCATCGACATTAAATTTAAACTTACCAAGGGGAGGATAAGACTAAACAATTGACTTTGATACCTTAAAGGAGCTACACCCCATACAAGCTTCCCAATTAATAAGGATGTCATCAAAGGTGAAGTTAGAAAACTTCTTCCTAACCAAAGCCCCTTTTGTAGTCTTCATTGATTTCAAATCGATCAACTTCATTGGAGAAGAGGAAAGTTCTTTCCTTCCAAATAGACCATAAAACGACAAAAAGAAGTAGTTTCGAAATAGTAAGGCCAAATCCAACAAAATGTCCTCCCAACCACGACTCTGCCGTATCCGCAATCTTCTCCGGACCACGCCAAGCAATCCCGCAACTTTCCAAGAAATGACCCCAAACACCAGCTGCTATATCATAGTGAAGAAAAGGTGGTTGACTGATTCCACATCCTTATGACACATCACATCGATGTTTGAAATATTTGAGGCCAATATCCCTTTCCTTCCCGAATTATCTATCGTCGAAACCTTACCGCCACACCTAGCCAACAAAAAACCTCAACCTTTAAAGGAGCCAAACCCATCAAAAGTAGAGAAGAAGGTGCGATTGGAGATTGGTTCCCTTCTAGGCCAAGTAAAAAGCCTTCACAGAGAACTCCCAATATATGGAAAGTTTCCGAATCCGAGAATCCAAGGAATTCTTGTACAAAAAAATATTAGAAAGCATACTCAAAAGCTCCCTATACTGGATATCCTCCGAATACCAAAGACTTCTTCAAAAAGAAACACCCCACGCCCAAGAACTATTTCTTGCCTGATAACAATCAATCACAAGAATCTTCTTATTGATTATCACTTTAATAATCATAGGAAATAACTCACATAGAAGGCCTACCCCACCCAATCATCCAACCAAGACCTCACACTCTTTCCCTCCCCCACCATAAAACTAGCCCCTTTGGACAACACCGCCACTGTCATAGAAGACTCCCCTGCAATAGAAGCAATAACACCCCATAAACCCAATCCACAATACTTCGGGCTCGAATTGGGCCATCATCCCCACTTGTCTACCCCATATTTTGGGGCAATGACCCTCCTCCAAGGCACTTCTTCCTCCTCCCCAAACCTCCACCACCACTTTATTAAAAGAGACACATTCTTAAATTCCAACTTACCAAAACCTAATCCCCTACTTATTGTTGGTTCAATCACCTCACTCCACTTGATTATAGGTAATTTTTTCTTATCACCTTCTCTTCCACACCCCCCCACCCCCGCCCAACAATAAATAAATAAATAAATAAATAAAAGAATTCCTACAAATGCGATCCACCCTTTCCACCACAAAATTTGGCATCTTAAAAAGTTACATATAATACACTGGAATATTAGACAAGCAGGATTTTATCAGTGTTATCCTTCCACCCATCCACCCAAAGATAAATAATGTTTCTTCCAAGATTTTTCAATTACTGGATCCCAAAAAGACTTTGATCACGGTTTCGCCCCAATAGGAAGGCTAAGATATACTATAGGGAGCTTTCCTGCTTTACATCTGATCATGTTTGTCAGAGAATGAATGATTTCTTTAGGACACCCAATCCCGACCAACATGCTCTTGGAAATATTCACCTTTAAGCTCGAGACTAATCACAAACACCTCAAAATTCTTTTCAAAGCCAATAATTCTTCCCTCTTGGTAGCACTAAAGAAAATGGTGTGATCAACAAATTGTAAATAGGAGACAACCTCCCCACTACCAGTCACTTCAAAACCACTAATCATCTCTAACTCTCTAGCTCTCACCATAGGAGTACTTGAGGCCTCCACTATAATCGTAAAAAGAAAAGGAGAGAATAAATCACCTTGCCGAATACCTCTAGAAGCTTTGAACAACCTTGATGGAGAGCCATTGACCAGAACAGAGAAGTAAGAAGTGGAATTCATTCACAGATCCATCGACACTTTTTTTTTATCTTCAAACAAAGTGTGTATCGATAGGCATGGGAGTTGGCAGAATTGCATAAGGTGTGGATTTACTTTCCACATCTTGTGCTCAAAATTGACCTAGATTTACCTTATGTGCATTTGTGTGTGCTTAGCAAACTTTGCGGGAGGATTAGTATGTTGGGTCAAAGACCAAAAGATACCCATGTGATATATATATATATATATAATAGGTATATTTGGGACTAGAGTATTGACCAGTGGATAGGCCACCTATTCCCATAGCACCCGCTAGGGATCAATCTCTGACAAGTGCTTTGTTATTTCTACTGGCCATTGGGCTAATCATCTCCTTGAGTCACATTACATACCACGTATATTTTTTCTTAAAAAAATCTCACTTCTTGAAAGGCCCACTTCTATAGATACGGATCAAATGACCATAGCACTAATTTATATATTCTAGCTTTAAATCTTAGCTCTCCTTGGTAGTTTAAATGACCAAGCATGGTACAAATTTATTGTGAAAACATCATATGCCGAATAATATTTGAATGGTGTCAAGTTAGACTATGAGTAAGCGTTTGTGAAAGGAATGGATAACTAATTGGTGGACTTCAATCCTTCTACAAACACCTTGCATTTTGGGCCTTAAAATCGAGGGGTAAGAAAGGCCAGCCCCTGATCAACCCATCCAAACTGCTTTCCCCCTCACATAAAACATGTGAGGAACGGCGGTGATTGATCACACCCTTCTTTTTATCTTTAAGATATGTTAAATAAATAAGAAACCATCCTTACAAGAGAAATGATCCCTTGGTGGCCCTCAGCACAAAGTGATGTAGGAGCTAAAAGCCTAAAATCATATTCATCCTACAGCATAGAAAATCTTCACTCAATTTTCGCTCCTTATAAAATGGCATACACTATTGAATTGATTATGTGCAGAGAGAAAACAAATAATTTATATATAATCAATCCAACAGTAAACCCAGGTATTATGTGAAAGGAGTAGAGTTAGGCCAGGTCAACAGTTTTAAGAGATAGAAGCCTGAGCAAGGGCGTTATACTATGTGCTTGCTTGTTATGCCTAATTCTAATTCATGGCCTAAGAAACGTGAAGGGCTGGACATAAATGCCGCACAGCCTAGCACAGCTTACTTTCAGCCCTACCTTTTCTTGCATGTTATTATTCTTGTCTCCAGTTAACTTCTGTGTGCTCTCCGCTTTGGCAGATTCATAGGACTCTGGAGCATTGATAATCCTTCTGGCCAGTTTCCGAGTCAAGCTGTTCTAACTCTGAGAGGACAATATCTGAAACAGGAATATAGGGTTGTTTACCAAAAACAAAGACAAAGTCAGAGCAATCCAAGTTCAAAAACTGAAACTAAATCGAAAGAGAATGCAGAAAGACTCTTCCATTGCTCCAATGCATGTGGCCCTCTTTCCAAGCACCGGAATGGGGCATCTGACCCCATTTCTTCGAATCGCCGTGGGCCTTGTCGGTCGGGGCTGCACTGTTACATTCATCTCTATCCTCCCCACAGTTTCCTCTGCTGAGTCGTCTCATTTGTCGCAGTTCTTCTCTACCTATCCGCAAATCCACTGCACGGAATTTCACCTCCTCCCCTATGAACCGTCCAATGCTTCCCTTGTAGATCCTTTCTTCTTTCAATGTGAATCCATTCGCCGCTCAGCACACCTGCTCCCTCCTCTCCTCACATGCACTTCACCCCCTATCGCTGCGCTTATAACCGACATCACCCTCACCTCCTCCATCATTGATGCCGTTGCTAACCTCCCCTTCTCCAACTACACCCTTTTCACCTCTTCCACCGCAATGCTCGCCTTTATCACCTACTTCCCAATAGCTTCCAAGTCTGATACTTTTGACGAGAATAATCAACTTGAAATTCCTGGCCTACAACCCATTCCAAACTCTGATATCCCTCCTTTGCTATTACATCCATCTAACCTCTTCAAGACCATTTTAATGGAAAATGGCCTTGCGCTCGCGAAACCTGATGGAATAATAGTAAACTCTTTTGGCGCACTCGAGCCCAACACACTCATGGCATTCAACAAGGGCATTGTAGTACCTGCCCTTCCACCTGTGTTGACAGTTGGGCCTCTGGAGCCCTGCAGTTTCGAGCATGGCAGAGAAAGCACACAACAGCAGCTGTTCTCATGGCTCAATGCGCAACCAGAAAGGTCCGTTGTGTATGTGAGTTTCGGAAGCAGGAATGCGCTCTCAAGGGACCAGATCAAACAATTGGCCGAGGGGTTAGAAAAGAGCAACTGTCGGTTTCTGTGGGTGGTGAAGAGCAAGATTGTGGATAGAGAGGACGGGGTGGCATTGGGGGAATTGGTGGGTGATGCGTTCCTGGAGAGGGTGAAGGAGAAGGGGCTTGTGGTGAATGGTTGGGTGGAGCAGTGGGGGGTGCTGGGGCACCCTGCAGTGGGGGGATTCATGAGCCACTGCGGGTGGAATTCAGTGACCGAGGCGGCATGGCATGGGGTGCCTGTGTTGGCATGGCCACAATTTGGGGATCAGAGGATAAATGCCTGGGTCGTGGAGCAAAGTGGCTTGGGCATTTGGGAGAGGAAATGGGGTTGGGGTGGGGACAAGGCCGAGGTGGTAATGGGAGCTGAGATTGGAGAGAAGGTGCAGGAGCTCATGAATAACGCAGGCATCAGGGTCAGTGCCGCAACAGTTGGAGAAGAAGCAAAGCGCGCCATTTCTGCTGGGGGCACATCTTCAAATTCATGGATGAATTTGATAGAAAAATTGAAATCTAAGGTCATCTGAGAGGAATGCAAGGAACACCACGAGAACTTCTATTTGATAGAGGAATGCTCTATCGGTCTATCCCTCAATTGCTACCCCACAGCCAGGAAAGGTGCTGTTGCATCATTCCTTGTCACGGCTTTCTCCCTGTGGAAGGTTAGTTGTGAGCTCATCCTTAACAACAGCAGAACTTCCTAGACAAAAATCAGAACTTTCCTTTACAGACGTCCTGTTTTTACCCGAGTCAGATTTCCAATTCCTTTCACTGGCAGTACAACACACTTTATTTTCTGCTCTGGGATTGAATAGCCATTACACTAGCCACGGACGTGGGATACTTTTGAGAATTACAAATAACCTGAACGAAAACGACCCACTGAATTGATCCACATTCCATGCCCAAAAATATTCTATTTGGCTGCAATGATGATCCAGCTGAATTTTAAAGTGTAGACCAATAGCATTAGAGGACAAACAGCTGAATGATCATAGTTTAAAGAGTCCAGACCGTCTTATGCTTTTTGGTGGCTCTCAGTGGATCAACCACTGTTTGGCATGTCACCATGGAGAGAGGCTACCTTGGATGGGACACCACTAACATGGCAGACACAAATTGATCCACTTATAATATCAAAAGCCTCATAGAATCTGTACTAATATTGGCCAATACCAAATTATATCCATCGATATCTTTCAGTCCTGGCGCAGCAAAATATCACCATCATACTAGACATGTTTTGATATCGTATCGTTATTGATTCAGTGTTGAAAATTTTCTTTTTTTCTAAAAAAAAAAAGGAAAGAAAGGAAGAGGAAGATTGAGGGAGAGGGAAGACACTGACACTATTTTTTAAAATTACATCCACACCCCCTGAATTTTGCCATAAATACAAGGATACCCCTTGTCAATGTTGTTGGGAACAAAGCTAATGAAATATGGCCTTTTACTTATTTGCCCTTAACGGAGATACATCCACACCCCTATCCTTTTCTTATTTTCCCCTTCTCCCTCTGTCTTCCCATTTGCTTTTCCCCCTCACCGCCGAATCACCTCCTAGCTAGCAACCGACCACCTTCTCCGCAGGACCGCCACCACCTGCCTTCCCATTTGCTTTTCCCCCTCACCGCCGAATCACCTCCTAGCCAGCAACCGGCCACCTTCTCCGCGGGACCACCACCACCCACCTTTCCACGACACCCATCCTTCTCCATATTTTCTCACCTTCATCACTACACCAACACCATTCACTTTCTCCACCAACTTCATCTTTCCCACACTGCACAAACCGCCGAACCCACTATACAAGTCCGGATCCTCTGAGTGGGTTGAAATACGATCCTCTGAATGGATTGAAAAACAATGAGCATGAGTGGACAAATTGGAAGATGCAACCTGTGACTCGTTATTATGTCAAGTGGCAGTCCAACACTAATTTCGTTTGCAGAAATAATAAGAAAATGCATAAAGGGGTTTTGATAAAAAAAAAAAAAAAATTCATCCTCAGCCTGAGAACACCGAAATCCCTGTTGGGTTATGTCTTGTATTCCGGTTTAGCCGGATCGGTCGTCTGGGTTAGCCAGAACCGAGACTCAGGGTTAGGGGTATTTTAGTCATTATGTATGGGTTTTCTTGGTGGCCAAGAAAGCGGGAACTATATATATTGATGTATTGTAACCCTAGATCCTGAGGGGATTGAGATGGGATCATAGTAGATGAGTTCTCTTCTCCCGTGGACGTAGGCATGGTTGCCGAACCACGTAAAACTGCTGTGTCATGTGTGTGATTGCTTGATGGTGTATTTGCTTGCGTAGATCGTGGTAGATCCGTTGATCGCGGGTTGTTTCCGTTGCGCCGCTTTTCTCAACAAGTGGTATCAGAGCGAGGTTGAGATCGCTCGTGGTTTTGCGATTGACGGATCCAGGTTGATTGTGCGTGGAAGATCAACGGGAAGAGGCGAGATCAAGGTTGATCTCTTGCTGGGCCACACGAGAATCGGGGAAGAGGACGACTGGTGGGTTCTGTGCACCGGAGAAGAAGAAGACCGGCGACCGTCGCTGACGATCAGCGAAAGAGGACCGGAGAAGAGAAGTGTACAGCCCGTCGCCGTGTCTGCCATCACCGTCTCTGTTGCAGAACGATCGGAGAAGAACGCCGTTGCAGTCACACCTGACGTGCCGCAGTTGCAGAACGATCGGAGAAGAACGCCATTGCAGTCCCGTCGCCGTGCGCCGTCGCTCGTTACCGGACCAGTCTGCCAGCACCGCAGCAGACCGCGGCCGCTGCACCACTGTCTGCAACCAAGTTGCAGACAGGCGCCAGTTGAGGGTTGAAGACGACACCCCAGTTCGTCTGGGTTCGGGTCGGGTCCACTTGACCTGACCCGCCGTGCAACACAAGCCCAGCGTCTGGTTCCGGGTCAGGTCCGTTCAACCTGACCTGATTGCAGCAAAGCCCAGCAGAGCAGTTCGGTTCCGGGTCAGGTCGGACCCGAACACGGTTCGCCAGAGAAGCCCAGCAGAGGGGCAGTTCAGTTCAGTTCCGGGTCAGGTGAACCCGACCCGAATCCGTTTCAGAAACCCAGTTTGCCAGCAAGCCGTGACGTCAGCAGTGACGTCAGCACGGTCAACAAGCAGGTTTGACCATATTCAACAGCTGAAATTGTTTCTGCGATATCTTGATCGTCCGATGTCCGATCGGAGATCCGTTTGAGCCTACGGACTCGTTTTGGGCAGATCTACGCATATATGGAAGAGGATGGGCTGGTCAACGGTCAACATGGATGTTTGACCAAATGGAGTGTAGAGAATTAATTCTGCGATATCGAAGCCATCCGGAGTCGGATTTCAGATCCGTTTCTTCCAGCGCGCTCATGGTGATGAGATCTACAAGGCTAGTAAAAGATATTGGCAGTTTGATGGGCAGAAAATTGGGGAACTGAAGAAACTGACAGATTCACGATGATAGCAATGGATTCAAGCATCACAGGCCAGATTGAAGTGTTTGATGGAGAAACGACTTCAGAGATTGGCAGGATAGAGTGTTAGACTCCATGACACAGCAATGATTGAAAAGTGTTACTTGATGTCGTCAATGGTAGATTGCTCCAAGTACTTTGATGGAAAGCTCAGATCCGCGTCGAAGGGATCAGGAAGGAACGACATGCCAAAGTGGAAGAAAAAGCAAAAGGAATCAGAATCAGAAGGAGGTAGTGTGCAACAAATCTCGGATTCGGTTGACAGGGAATCAGTTTTGGTCGCTACAGGTATGGATCCGGTTGTTGATTCATGGTATTGGGATTCAGATTCTTTCTATTATATGTTCGCGTAGAGATTAGTTTGATGCAAATAACTATCATGGTTGATGGATTTGTTCTTATGGGGGGATAATGCAACTGACGAGCATTTGAGATAAGAACGGTAGAAATCCAGATGTATAATGATGTTATTCAAACCCTAACGGTTGTGATATATGTTCCGGGATTACGAAGAATTGGATTTCTTTGTGTGCCTTATACTTCAAAGGCTGCAAGTGCACTGTAGCGGGTGGAGTTACGAAGGTGGAAAAGGGAACATTGGTCATCATGGAGGGTGAGATGGTCAAAAAATCTCTACAGGTTGGTAGGGGATGCTTTTTTCAGGTGGAGCAGTGAAGGAGACATCAAATAACAAGGGAGGAAATCGTGGTTCAGGTGGAGTTAGATGCGACGGATCATTGGAAGATGGATTGATGGATCTTTAATGATATCATCTAGTGGAAATCCAGGAAGCCCTGAACGGAGATGATTTTCTCGGGAAAAAGTAGTTTTGTTCAGGTCGGAGTAAGCCGGTTTAAGCATCGGGTCATACTTAACCCGCATGTACTGTGCCCAACCCACCAGAACAAGCTAGAACAGGACAGTTGCAGATTTGACGGAAAGAACACCGGAATGGAGACAGAAGGAAGGATTCACAAGGTACCAGTGAGATCCGGATTCGGGGAGGTCTTCGGTTTTGTCTTGACGGATGGAAGTTAGGTTCATTGTGTTGCAAGGATGCATGCATGTGGCAACAAATGGAGAGCACTTCGGAGGTTCAAGATGGTGGTGTTGAGGTCAAAGGAGGCAACTGTGGCCACGCTAGGTTATAGCGTGTGCGGAGACGTACCCTTCAGCGAGGTGCGTGAAAGACATTACCAGGTATCTCAAGGTGGCTTTGAAGATTTGCGGAGTCCAAGCCAAGGTGGAGATTGTTGGGTTATGTCTTGTATTCCGGTTTAGCCGGATCGGTCGTCTGGGTTAGCCAGAACCGAGACTCAGGGTTAGGGGTATTTTAGTCATTATGTATGGGTTTTCTTGGTGGCCAAGAAAGCGGGAACTATATATATTGATGTACTGTAACCTTAGATCCTGAGGGGATTGAGATGGGATCATAGTAGATGAGTTCTCTCCTCCCGTGGACGTAGGCATGGTTGCCGAACCACGTAAAACTGCTGTGTCATGTGTGTGATTACTTGATGGTGTATTTGCTTGCGTAGATCGTGGTAGATCCATTGATCGCGGGTTGTTTCCGTTGCGCCGCTTTTCTCAACAATCCCTTTCTCCTCTCTCGGGACGAAGCTCCAACCGGACACAAACTGATCTTCTCCCGAAATGACTGGAACAAAATAAAGTTATCCCAAGCCAAGAGACACATCTTCACTTGTCATCCGGCTTTGGAATCTATTGGCTTGTAACTTCTCAGACCTGGAAATTTGAAATAGTTGGAGTTACGATCAAAGCTTTCCATTAAATCTTTCTTTCCAGAAGAACCCACTTGGTTTTTGAAATACATCAAATCTTTGATTATCTTTTCTAATTGTCCAATAATTTTTATTTATGAGTGGAAAGAAAACAATATGGTTATCATTTTACTTCCTCAATCCCAGATATTCTACCCTAAATAATTGAAAAGAAATCTCCTCATCTTTTCATCCCATCATCTATTTCTTGTTTGGAGTTATAGCCTACATCAATCACGTGCAGCTGGCCCAGTGATGATCTCTTCATACCTATAGAAACTTCTGATGGCATTTACCATTCATTCATCTTAGACTCCTGTAGGATAAATGGTCAAAACTCCACACCCAAACTGAGTTGTAACATTTATGGAAGAAGAAGCAAAAGGGAAGAGATGGGAGTTAGAAGAAGAAAGAACGATGGAAGAGGAAGAAAGACTTTTACAGTGGCAAAGTGTCATGCCCCAAAATTTTATTTTGGGTTATAATAGCCTGTCGGGTTTGAGTTCGGTTAAGTAGGGTTATATAGGCTGAGTATATACTTTTGGGCCTTGAGTTTACGTTATTTGACCCTTTTAGGCTAATAAACTTTTTTTGAAGTTTCGTAAAACTTACTAGAAAGCAGGGAGCCTTTCTTTGTAATTTAGAAAATCCTCTTCTTAATATAAACCCTTAGGGTTTTTCCCATTCTTCCATTTTCTTCCTTTCGTCTTCAATCAAGTCCTAGAAGTTCTCTGGGGGAAAACCAAGGCTTGATCTTCAGATTTGCTTTTAGCTTCGCGATCTAGGCAAGTAGATAACTGTAAACAATGGCTTTTGGTTACTTGCACACCTTTTAGTTGCCTGTTGGATAACATGCTTTTTGTAAGATTTCTTCGTTTAGGTTTAAAGTTTTGGTATGATTTCTTCGTTTAGGGTTAATACCTTGATTTGGGATTAATAATGGAGATCTGAATTCTTTTCTGTAATGTAATATTAAATCTATATTAAAATTAAAAAATATATATATATATATTATGTAGCCGCAGCCGCAGCCGCAGCCGCTGCCTCTGCCTGCGCTGGCAGGCTGCAGCAACGCTGCTGCGCTGCCTAAACAGCATGTGCTGCTTGCAAGTCGGGTAGGGCCTGGCTACAGCTAGGCTTCTGGCGCCCGGTTTGGGTTGCTGCTAGCCTAGCAGCAGTCGGGTTGGGTTGCAGGTTGGTCTGGGCTTGGCCCAGTTTAAATAAGAAAAATATATATATTTATATAAATAAAAATGATTAGAATTTCTTTTAGAGTATTAACTATAATGTTTAGAGAATTACAAATTGGTTAATGGTCTAGTATGCTATTAGAGACTTGATTCCATTAAATTAATTTGTAATTCGATGTTATTAGAAATTTAATTAGGATTATTTATAATTTAATTGAGAATTAGGTAATTTTGATTAATGTTTATTTAGATTGAATTGAAAGTAATTAAGATGTATTTGGTAGTAATTAAATCTTAAATAGAATCTATTTTTAAATTTTAAATTGGATTTTTAATTTGAGTTAGATTTCGAATTAGGATCCAAGATTTGTATCTTTTGTTTTGTATAAAATTATAAGGTGTATTTGTACACAACAATGCTATTTAAGGAATTGAATATTCTTGTACCTAATTTGTAACACACAATAAATTTACATAATTGGATTAGATGAATCATGTCTTTTAGAAAAGTTAGTTAAATATTTACATGAGGATTGGACTAAATGCAGAATGAGAATGTGAGATTCGGACGCATCACATAATAGACATTAAAAATAGGATATTGGCATCATGGACTCACATTTCCATTGTGATAAAGGGTTAGTTCTCATGTGTATATTTAACCAACTATGACCATTAGGTGGTTTAGTGCTTACTTTCAGAGAACTTGAATTGATACACGTTCATAATACATTTTTAAATTTAAAAGTCTAAATACTAAATTTGATATTAAGTTGAATACTGGGATTAAGGGTGCCATATTATGGTTCAATTCTGCATTGGTATATGTATGTATTTGTAAATATATACATATATATATCTGACTGACTGCAGTTCGGAGGTGGACGTACGCCATCGGGTCAGCGTGTACTATGGATTATAGCACACAATTGTTCCTTCTGTTATATTTTGGGAGGAATACCCGTTTCTGTATATTTATCTGCGGGAATATCCGTTTCTGCTTATCTGTCTGCAGGAATACCTGTTTCTAGTACATAGTATCTGCGGGGATACCCGTTTTTGTGCATTCATGCCATTGGGGTTTTCATCTAATATATTTTGGGTCATAATGAATATTATGTTTAATTCAGTTGATTAATCCATTACTTGCATTTACCCTCTTGCCAGATTATGTCAATCTAACCCACTACTTTTGGTGTCTAGGTTCTATTACTGCTGCCGAACTGGAGGGTTAGGCGGCGTAGGAAATTCTGCCAGATGGCGGAGTTGTTGAGTGGAGCACCGATGACATCATCTGAGGTGTCCTAGTGTGGTGTAAAAATCGAAAACTTTAGAATATGTAATAAGGCCATGTTTAGGCCATTAGTTTATTTAATTAAATTTATTTGTTTTGAAATTATAACTTTAATTGTTATGCTTCGAAGCACTTGACCTTGATTTTATTATTAATGAAATTTGTTACATGATTGTTATATGAAATTCATCTGCGATGAGTATGGATTTTAGTTCCGCGTGTGATTATAGTTGCTTGATCACCAAGTATAACCTCACGAAGGACTTCGATCCACCCAGAATTGGGGCCATATTGTTTATGTTAGAAAAATTTTAATTGGCCCTAATTCTCGCACCCATGGAACTGGGTTTAGATCCGCCCAGTTTTGGGAGCGTGACAGATAATATTAGAGCCGATCAAGTTCTAGAATTTTTAAAAGATGCTAGAACGTAGGTCCAATGTGAGGATTAGAAACTTTAAGTGGGGGCGATAGGGTTTTGATGCATATAACTGTATACGAACTTTAGTATGGTTAGAGGTTACAGGAGTTTGTTACCCTTCGTATTTTTGGTCGTTTAGTCTTTAATGAACAGTTGTTTTACAGACATGGCACCTAGAACAAGGAAAACAAAACCTAACCCTTCCAGTTAGGAGTCGGGTGAGCTAGCGGTAGCGCCAATGATCCGATACAGACTCTGCTCCAAACTATGTTAGCCCATCAATAACGTCAGGATCAACAGATAGCATAGCTGTTGGAGGTTGTGCAGAGAATGAATCAACTTCATATGACGCATGCAACTCAGCCACCGATAACGCCGCAATCAACGCCTATGGTACGTCCTCAAGTAGTGGATCAAGCTGCATAGCAAATTGGTGTACGTGAGGCTTTGCAGAGGATTGGGCAGCCTCATGTTGTTGTTTCCCCTAGACCCCATGATCCAAATGATATTTTTGAGAAGTTTAAGCAAAGGGGTCCGTTGGAGTTCAACGGGGGTGAAGATCCAATGGTGGCCTAAGAATTTCTCATCCAAGTTGAAAAGATATTTGAGAACCTAACCTGCAAAGGGGTACAGAAGGTTAAGTTGGCACCTTCCATGTTTTGAGATGTGGTAGACAGGTGGTGGACTACAGTAAAAGAAACATATGAGGGGATCGCCGAAAAAGTGGCTTGGACTATTTTTCGTAATCAGTTTCGTGAGAAGTATGTACCGGAGCATGTGTGCATTCAAAAGCAAATAAAGTTTGATAGATTGAAGCAAGGGAACTTGTTTGTTTGGGAGTATGAGCTGCAGTTTACTCGTCCCTCTCATTTCGCACCAACTCTCATCATTCCAGAAAGCGAGAGGATTCGACGGTTTCTCGATGGCCTTCGACCAAATATACTCCTTCATGCCAAGTCACAAGTTCTAAATACTTACCGGGAATATTTGGATAAGGCATATTGGGCTAAGGAGGTGATTGGGCGCATGGCCCTTACTAGCTAACCCAAGAAGAAAATTGCTCTGTCTTCAGCCCCATAGCACCAATTCAAAAAAAACAAAAGAGGGAGTCTTATGGCATTTGTGGCAATAATCACTCTACATCTAAGTGTTGGAGACAGACAGGGGGTGCTTTTACTATGGCGACGCTAGTCATCAAGTCAAGGATTGCCCTAAGAAGAAAGGTTAACAGTATGGCAGACATCTACACAGGGGGCTCCTATTCAAGCACAGCCGCTAAGACAGATAGCACCAGCTCCCCCGCAGCAACAACGACCCCAGGCACCGCAGTAATAGATGCAGCTGTATCGACCTCCCCAGCAGCCTCGACCTCAAAAAGGACCTCAACGACCACTAGGGTCCAATAGACAGCAATCAAGACCCCAGCAAGCAGGCAGAGTGTATACCATGACTCAGGAGCAGGCTGATGCTGTAGAAAACATTATGGAAGGTGCTATTTCTATTTGTGATAATCTTACTAAAACTTTATTTGATCCCGGTTCTACGCATTCTTATATTTCTCCTAGTTTTGCGCTTAAGATTGGTATTAGAGCAGCTGAGCTACCTTTTGATTTAATTGTGGTTACTCCGGTGGGTAAAAAGGTTAGTTGTTTGAAACACTACCCTAATTGCAAATTGGTGATAAGTGGAGTGGTGTTTAAGGCTAATTTGATACTATTAATGATGAATGACTTTGATGCTATTTTGGGTATGGATTGGCTTATTACTCATAATGCAGTTATGAATTGTCGTGCCAAGATGGTTAAGTTAATAGTTGATAACGGCACCGAGGTACTATTTGTGGGATATAAGAAGAAGGTTTTACTCATGTGATCTCAGTTATTAAGGCTATGAAGTTGTTGATGAAAGGTTTTGAAGGGTATATAGCGTTTATCACAGAGGATAAACGGACTAAATCGGTAGAGGAGAGACCAGTGGTGTCTGAGTTTCCAGATGTTTTTCCATATAATATTCCAAGATTGCCGCCAGTCCGTGAGATTGACTTTGCAATTGAGCTTGTACCGGGTACAACTCCGATCTCGAAAACCCCTTATAGAATGACCCCAGCTGAGTTGAGAGAACTCAAGGATCAATTGCAGGAGCTATTGAACAAGGGTTTTATTAGACCGAGTGTCTCTCCTTGGGGGACTCCAGTATTATTTGTAAAGAAAAAGGATGGTTCTATGAGAATGTGTATTGATTAGAGACAACTAAATCAAGTGACCATCAAGAACAAGTATCCTTTACTGAGAATCGATGAATTGTTTGATCAATTGCAAGGTGCTCAGTATTTTTCTAAGATTGATCTGAGGTCAGGATATCATCAGTTGAGGGTACGAGATGAGGATATTTCGAAAACTACATTTAGAACTAGATATGGTCACTACGAATTTTTGGTGATGTCTTTTTGGTTAACAAATGCACCGGCAGCTTTTATGGCTATAATGAATAGGGTTTTTGCACAGTACTTGGACAAGTTTGTGGTGGTATTTATCGATGATGTACTTGTATATTTGAAAAGTCTGAAAGAGCATGCTCAGCATCTTCGTACTTCATTGCAGCTGTTGAGGGGACACCAATTGTATGCTAAGGCAAGTAAATATGAATTTTGGTTTAAACAGGTAGGATTCTTTGGTCACATCATCTCTAGGAAAGGTTTAGCGGTGGACCCAGCAAAGATTGAAGCAGTGGTAAAGTGAGATAGGCTGAAAACAGTGTCGGAGATCTGAAGTTTCTTAGGTCTCGCAGGTTATTACCGCAGATTTGTGCAATGATTTTCCGCAATAGCAGCCCCACCGGCCCCACTGTCGAGATTAACTTGTAAGGGAGTTCCTTTTGTATGGAATGAGGATTGTGAGTAGAGTTTTCAGGAGTTTAAAAGAAGGTTGACCACAACCCCTATTTTGACCTTACCTGCTGGTAATGATGGTTTTGTGATTTTCACCGATGCATTCGGAGTTAGACTTGGTTGTGTTCTCATGCAACACGGGAAGGTGGTGGCTTATGGGTCAAGATAGTTGAAGGATCATAAACGAAAGTATGTAACCCATGACTTGGAGCTAGTAGCAGTGGTCTTTGTTTTAAAGATATGGAGACATTATCTTTACGGAGCCACTTTTGAATTGCATTTAGATCATAAGAGCCTCCAATATCTCTTCATATAGGGTGATTTGAACATGAGACAGAGGAGATGGATGGAGTATATTAAGGATTACGATTTTGGGTTGAAGTACCATCCAGAAAAGGCTAATGTAGTGGCAGATGCTCTAAGTAGGAACGCAGCATTCACTGGAGGATTACTTGCAGAATACTTTTGGATTCGATGTTTGGAAAATATGGATGTTTATTTCCAGCCTATCAGTAAGCAAGCAGCGTTGGCTAATACATTCTCGTGGGAACCCAAATTACTTCCGAGGATTAGGAAATACCAGTTACTAGATCCCGAAATAACAAGAATCAAAGATCACATGGATGAAAGGCCTGATTTTAAGTTGGAAGATAATATTTTATATTATAAAGCCATAATTTGTGTGCCTGATTTTTCAGAATTGAAGGATGAAATCATGGTCAAGGCACACTATACTCGGTATACTATTCATCCAAGCAGTACCAAGATGTATCACGATATGAAGGATCACTGTTAGTGGAAGAATATGAAAAAGGATATCACATAATTTTTTGGGAAATGTTTGGTCTACCAGTAGATTAAATAAGATTATAGGGGACCCCCGGGTCTTTTGCATCAGTTGGAGATTCCTTAGTGGAAGTGGGAGCACGTCACTATGGACTTTGTGTCAAGATTGCCTAATACTAGAAAGGGATTTGATGATATTTGGGTGATAGTGGACCGTTTGACTAAGTCAGCCACTTCGTACCGTTCAAGACTGGTCAAGGAATGGAGAAAATGGCAGATTGTATATTACGGAAGTGGTGAGATTGTATGGAGCACCGGTTTCTATTGTCTCTAATCGAGATAGTAAGTTTATATCTCGGTTTTGGGTATCACTGCAAGAAGCCTTAGGAACCAAGCTGAGTTTTAGCATAGCCTATCATCCCCAGGTAGATAGACAGACAAAGCGTACAAACCAGACATTGGAGGATATGTTAAGGGCATGTGTCTTGAATTTCAAGGCTAGTTGAGACGAAAGCTTGGCTCTATGTGAATTCACGTACAACAATAGTTACCACTCTAGTATTGGCATGACACCTTTCAAAGCTTTGTACGGGAAAAGATGTCGAACCCCTATATGTTGGTCGAATTTTTGGAGCTCGTGGTTTTATGGACCCTCTGTGGTTGAAGAGTCCAGTGACAAAATAAAACAGATTCGGGAAAGGTTGAAGGTTGCAGTCGCCAAAAGAGTTATGCAGATAAAAGGAGGAGACAGTTGAAGTTTGAGGTTAATGACCATGTATTTCTGAAGGTATCACCTGCATGTAGTACTTTATGGTTTAGGCAGAAAGGAAACTCTCCAGAAGATATGTGAGACCGTTAGCTGTTAGGTGTTCATAACATCTTCCATGTTTCTATGTTGAGGAATTATGTAGCAGACCCTTCGCATGTGTTGC
This sequence comes from Sextonia rubra, assembly GCA_037013555.1. NCBI lineage: Eukaryota > Viridiplantae > Streptophyta > Magnoliopsida > Laurales > Lauraceae > Sextonia > Sextonia rubra. The sequence goes on along the minus strand of JASUAD010000028.1, from coordinate 4,265,508 downwards.
AGTATGAGCTATTGCAAGTGCAGAATGATCCAACATATACTGAGTAGCCGGTGGGGATTATCGACACCAAAGGGCAGGTGATGAGAAACCATGTCATCCATTAGGTGAAGGTTCAATGGAGTCATCATCGTCCGGAGGAAGTAACGTGGGAGCTTAGAGACGAAGTGCAGCGACAGTATCCGCACCTTCTTCTTGAGGTATGTTAGTCATTTGGAGGACCAAATGTCCTTTAAATGGGATGAGATGTCATGCCCCAAAATTTTATTTTGGGTTAGAGTAGTCTGTCGAGTTTGAGTTGAGTTAAAAGGGGTTATATGGGCTGAGTATACAGTTTTGGGCTTTGGGTTACGTTATTTGACCTTTTTAGGCTAATAGACTCTTTTTGGAATTTCGTAAAACTTACTAGAAAGTAGGGAGCCTTTTTTGTAATTTAGAAAATTTTCCTCTCAATATAAACCCTTAGCGTTTTCCCCCTTCTCCTATCTTCTTCCTTTCGTCTTCAACCAAGCCTTAGAAGTTCTTTGGGGGGAAACCAAGGCTTGATTTTTAGATTTGCTTTTGACTTCGCGATCCAGGCAAGTGGATAACTGTAAATAATGGCTTTTGGTTACTTGCATACCTTTTAGTTGCCTGTTGAATAACATCCTTTTTGTAAGATTTCTTCGTTTAGGTTTAAACTATTGGTATGATTTCTTCATTTATGGTTAATACCTTAATTTGGTATTAACAATGGAGATCTAAATGCTTTTCTGTAATGTAATATTAAATCTGTATTAAAATTTTAAAATATATATTATGCAGTCGTAGCCGCAGCTGTAACCGTTGCCTCTTCCTACGCTGGCAGGCAGCAGCAGCAGCACTGCCTGCGCTGCCCAGGCAGCATGTGCTGCCTGCCAGCCGGGTATGGCTTGGCTGCAGCTGGGCCTGTAGCGCCCGATTTGGGTTGCTGCTGGCCCAATTGCGGTTAGGCCGGGTTGCAGGTTAGTTTGGGCTTGGCCCAGTTTAAAAAAGAAAAAAATATATACATTTATATAAATAAAAATGATTAGAATTTCTTTTAGAATATTAATTATAATGTTTAGAGAATTACAAATTGGTTAATAGTCTACTATGCTATTAGAGACTTGATTCCATTAAATTAATTTGTAATTCGATGTTATTAGAAATTTAATTAAGATTATTTATAATTTAATTGAGAATTAGGTAATTTTGATTAATGTTTATTTATATTGAATTAAAAGTAACTAAGATGTATTTGGTAGTAATTAAATCTTAAATAGAATCTATTTATAAATTTTAATTTGAATTTTTAATTTGAGTTAGATTTCGAATTAGGATCCGAGATTTGTATCTTTTGTTTTGTATAAAATTATAAGGTGTATTTGTACACAACAATGCTATTTAAGGAATTGAATATTCTTGTACCTAATTTGTAACACACAATAAATTTACATAATTGGATTAGATGAATCATGTCTTTTAGAAAAGTTAGTTAAATGTTCACATGAGGACTGGACTAAGTGCAGAATGAGAATGTGAGATTTAGGATGCACCACATGATAGACATTAAAAATAGGATATCGGCATCATGGACTCACATTTCCATTGTGATAGTGGGTTAGTTCTCATGTATATATTTAACCAACTGTGACCGATAGGTGGTTTAGTGCTTACCCTCATAGAACTTGAATTGATACACGTTCATAATACATTTTCAAATTTAAAAGTCTAAATGCTGAATTTGATATTAGGTTGAATACTGGGATTAAGGGTGTCATATCATAGTTCAATTTTGCATTGGTATATGTATGTATTTGTAAATATGCACATTTATATATATATCTGACCGACTGCAATTCGGAGGTGGACGTATGCCATCGAGTCAGCGTGTACTATGAATTATAACACACAGCTGTGACTTCTGTTATATTTTGGTGGGAATACCCGTTTCTGTATATTTATCTACGAGAATACCCGTTTCTGTATATTTATCTGCAGGAATACCCGTTTCTGTATATTTATTTGCGGGAATACCCGTTTCTACTTATCTGTCTGCGGGAATATTCGTTTCTTGTAAATAGTATCTGCGGCGATACCCGTTGTTGTACATTCATGCCATTGGGGTTTGCATTTGATATATTTTCGGTCATAATGAATATTATGTTTAATTCAGTTGATTAATCCATTGCTTACAGATTACCATCTTGCCAGATTATGTCAATCTGACAAACTCCTTTTGGTATTTAGGTTTTGTTACCGATGCCGAACTAGAGGGTCAGGTGATGCAGGAAATTTCGCCAGATGGCGGAGTTATTGAGTGGAGCATCAATGACATCATCTGAGGTGTCCTAATGTGGTGCAGAGATCAAAAACTTTAGATTATGTAATAAGGCCATATTTAGGCCATTAGTTTATTTAATTAAATTTATTTTTTTTGAAATTATAACTTTAATTGTTATGCTTCGAAACACTTGATCTTGATTTTATTATTAATGAGATTTATTACATGATTGTTATGCAATATTCGTCTTCGATAAGTATGGATTTTAATTCCACGTGTGATTATGGTTGCTTGATCACCAAGCATAACTTCACGAAGGACTTCGATCCACCCGGAATTAGGGCCCGTATTGTTTATGTTAGAAAAATTTTAATTTGCCCCAATTCTCACACCCCTGGAACCAAATTTGGATCCGGCCCAATTTTGGGGGCGTGACACAAAGGCAGGAGAAGTTATTTTCATCCTTGGCCGGACCTTCCCCCAAAAGATGACGGAGAAGGAAGGGATTTGGATATTGGGTTCTCTGCTTTGGGGAGATTTTTTATAATTATAAAAAAAACCCATATGCCCAACCTTACTTTTTGTGCATCGGAAGAAAGAGTGGGTGTGGGACGGTAGACCAATGGGTGGCATCCTCCTACTTGTCCACTCATGCTACCCAAATCACAACCCACTCAGAGGATCCCGACTCATCTCTACACCACTACATACCCTTTTCATCGGTCACCACTCACCACTTTCCCTTGGCCATTGAAACCTCCAATTATCTTACCACCCATCACTAACATACCATAGCCTCCACACCTTCGCCGAACCTATCACCTTCACAGAATCCACAAATTGCCATCCCTCCATCTCCACTACATCTTCACCTCACAACTCATCACCCACATCCTCCATCACCTTGGCCACAGACCCATCGCACCTTCAGTGCACTCGACACCAACCTTCATCACACCACATCACCTGTCCCCACTCTCAACACCTCTCCAATGTCCCACACCATCATAGCCACGACCCAACACTCCCATCCCTAACCTAGTGGCATTACAACCCACCATCTTGGAGCCTCACGGTCACCCCAACAGTTTTCATTAGAAGTTAAAGAATACCCAATTCTCTTGCAGGTGCTCCCAGATCGGCTTGCCCCCTTCGCCATCATTGCAAACGCACCGACAGTGATGGCATCTCGATAGTAGTCAGCATCGCATGGAACCCTCCAATTGTGTTTTTTGTTAGCCAAAATGGCCCATTCTTGGAACTCTGAACGGATTAGATTCGCACACCAATGGTTATGATTAAACGTAAATGGATTTTAAAAATTTCAGGACATACCTGTATCCATCGCTAATGGAGACGGAATGGATGCCAAAATGGGTCTTACAACTCTCTCAGTCTTCTCTTGATGCCAGCAACTCGATGGTGATGCTCAGCCTTTGATATGAATCCGTATGAGTGTATGTGTGTGTGAAGAAGAGGGAGTTTCCCTGCTTTTATAGCCATCTAACCATCATTGATGGCTGCAACATCTCCCATTCATTATGGACCGTTGCAAGGTTTCATTCATGGAGATTTAAGAGAGGAGAAACTGAAAAAACGTGAATGGGCAGTGAATGGCAATGAAGAGATGAGAAGAGACGTTACAGTCATGAGCAGTGGTCATTTGGACCACCACTATCGTCTTCCAACAATCTCCCACTTGGTCCATATGACCACTATACATCCACTTAGTATATATATAGTGTATAGAAAATACTTTATTTTGCAAACGAATTTTGAAAACGACTCTAACTGATGCGCATCATTTGAAAAAAAACACCGATTATCCATGAAAACTGTAATGCTAAGATCTTTAATCTGAGATTAGGTTAGTTTACTAATGCGAACTGTGGCAGTTACAAATCTTTACGATATATTTCCTTCCACAATCACAACATCAGTATCCTTTCCTAATCAAGAACTTAACTTTAATATGACTACTTTAATGGGAACTATAATGTCATAATACTTTTATATTCTTACTTCATTACATAATTATCACATGTGAATATATAACAAAGTAAGAGTTGCAAAATCGTTTCTTTAATTGATCATTAAATAGTGTCATACATCATTGATTCCTTCAAGGCATATCTTTCAATCCCATACTCAATACATGGTCTTTAAAATCATTTCGCGCAATGGATCAGCAACCATGAGCTTCGATGGAGCTCCAACAATTGACACTAAACGATCTCGCACCTTTTCCTTCAAAACAAGGTACTTTACTTCCAGAAACTTTGATTTACTGAAACACTTGTCATTCTGCGTAAAAAGTCGAGCAGCATTGTTATCGCAGTAAATCTTTAGCGGTTCAGAAACACTGCCCATAATTGTAAGTCCCTTGATGAAGTTACGCATCCATAATGCGTGACCCGTGGCTTCAAAGCACGCCACGTATTCTGTATCAAACGTGGATGGAGTGACTAGCGTTTGCTTTGCACTCCTCCACGACACTGCCCCGCCAGCCAACAAAAAGATGTATCCAGATGTTGACCTTTTAGTATCGAGACAACCCGCAAAGTCAGAATCTGAATATCCAATGACCTCCAATGTATTGGATCTCTGATATGTGAGCATGTATCTTTTAGTGCCATTGAGATAACGCATCACTTTCTTAACAGCTACTCAGTGAGGTATGCCTGGATTACTTTGATATCGACTTAATATCCCAACTGCAAAACTAATATCTGGCCTCGTGCATGTCTGAAGGTACATTAGACTTCCTACTGCTGCCGCATAAGGGTATTTATTCATTTCTAACTTTTCTATATCAGTCATGGGGCATTGATCTTTACTAAACCTATCTCCCTTAGACATTGGGGCAATTTGTGATTTACTCCTTTCCATTCAAAAACGTTTGAGAATACTTTGCACATAGGCTTCTTGACACAACCCGAGTACTCCTTGAGATCGATCTCTGAATATCTCGATTCCTATTACAAAAGTTGCTTCACCCATATCTTTCATGTCAAAATTATTCTCAAAGTATACCTTAGTTTCTCGGATCATACTAAGGTCATTGCTGGCTAGTAAAATGTCATCTACATACAGGACTAAAATAATAAACTTGCTCCCACTGATCTTAAGGTAAATACAATGGTCAACTGGATTTTCGGTAAAACCGAAAGATGTAATAATATGATTGAACTTTAAGTACCATTGTCTGGAAGCTTGTTTCAGCCCGTATATTGACTTCTTTAACTTACAGACTAGCCTTTGATTATTACCTTGTTGAACAAACCCTTCAGGTTGTTCCATGTACACTTCTTCATCAAGATTCCCATTTAAAAATGCTGTTTTAACATCCATCTGATATAGCTCTAAGTCATAATGAGCTACTAGAGCCATTACAATTCTGAATGAGTCTTTCTTAGATACCGGAGAGTAGGTTTCGTGAAAATCGAGACTTTCTCTCTGAGTGAATCCCTTAGCCACTAGTCGGGCTTTAAATCGTTCAACTTTACCTTTAGAGTCCTTTTTGGTCTTAAAGACCCATTTACAACCGACGGTCTTGGACCCTTCGGGTAGTTCAACGAGATCCCAAACGTCATTTATAACCATGGATTCTAACCTTCTCAATACTTCCGGATTTTCTTCAGGGATGTTTGGTTGTATTGGAGGAGTTGGTTGTGTATCTTGAGGAATTGGATCAACAGATTCTTCTGGGAATATCCTTATATCAAGTGGAATCATTAATCCATCTTGAGTAAAGGATTGAGGCTCATCTCTAATCTCCTTATATATAATGTTTCTAGCCTCGCTACTCCCACTGTTGTCATGATTCTCCAAAAACTTAGCATTATGGGACTCAACTATTTTTAGTGAATGATTGGGACAGTAAAATCGATACCCTTTAGACCTCTCTGGATAACTAATAAAATATCCGCTTACAGTTCTAGGGTCTAACTTCTTTTCTTGTGGATTATAAACTCGTACTTCAGATGGACATCCCCAAACTCTGAAATGGTTTAAGCTGGGTTTCCTTCCAGTCCACAACTCGAAAGGAGTTTTGGAAACTGCTTTACTAGGAACCCTATTTAAAATATACATAGCCATATTCAGTGCTTCACCCCACATAGACTCAGGTAACGAAGTATTACTAACCATACTCCTAACCATACCTAAAAGAATTCTATTCCTTCTTTCAGTAATTCCATTTTTCTGAGGAGTTCCAGGCATTGTGTATTGGGCAACAATACCTTCGGATTCCAGGAATCTTGCAAACGGACTAGGGTTACGGCCCGTTTCAGTATACCTACCATAGTATTCACCACCACGATCCGATCTCACAATTTTGATCTTCCTATCTAATTGCTTTTCTACTTCTGCCTTGAATATTTTGAACATAGTCAAAGCATCAGATTTTTCTTTAATAAGATAGACAAAACCAAAACGTGAGTAATCATCTATAAATGTAATGAAATATTGTTCTCCTGTAAAACAAGGTATATCTATCTTTCCACAAACATCCGTATGGATTAACTGCAGGAGTTCAGAACTTCGTGTGGCAGTTTTCTTGACTGTTTGTGTCTGTTTTCCTTTAATACAGTTAACACAGACACCGAAATTAGTGAAATCAAGGGTTGGTAATAACCCATCCTTCACTAATCTCAACATCCTCTCTTTCGAGATGTGTCCTAACCGTTTATGCCACAACATGGAGGAGTTCTCTTTTATCAGTCCTCTTTTCATGCCAACATTCATTCCACAAGAAACATGGTGTGTAGTCAGTGATTGTGTATATAAAATATCTAACTGTAACTTATATAAACCATCACACAATAAACCACTACCAATCATTATATTATTGAAAAATAGTTTCAAAGATCCTCTATCAAAATTAAAGACATATCCTTTCACATCCAATTGAGAAATGGAAACCAAATTTCGGGAAATCTCCGGAACATAGAAGGTGTTCGGCAGATCTAAAACGAATCCGGTATCTAACACCAGCCTATATGTGCCTACTGCCTTGACTCTTGACTCCTTCCGGTTCCCCATAACGATGGTTCGTTCCCCATCACTTGGCCTCCGAGTTGAAAGGAATCCCTGCATACAACCAGAAATGTGAACGGTTGCACCAGAGTCTACCCACCATGTATTAGATGGGACATTAATAATATTGGTTTCACATACAAGAGATAAATTTCTTTGCTTACCTCTTTTCTCAAACCAATTTTTCCTTTTGAGGCAGTCCTTCTTGAAATGTCCTTTCTTGCCACAAAAGTGACATTTTTCAGACTCTTTCTTCCCTTTTCTCTTCATCGGTTTCTGACCTTTCGGATCTACCTTGGGCATGTTGGCATTGTTCTTGAGGTTTTTAAAACCTTTCCTGCCCTTAACTTGGGAGACTAAGTTTAATTGAAATTGCCCCTCAGCCTTAAGCCTCCTCTCTTCTTGATCACATCTTGCAATCAGTTCAGTTATGGTCCACCGACTAGAGCTCTGATTGTAAGTTACCTTAAACGGGCCAAATGCAGGGGAAGGGAATCCAGAATGAATTGGATCAAATATCCATCTAAGATACTCATGTCTATATCCTTCAATTTGGATGCAAGGTTAGACATGAGTAGGATATGTTCCCTAACTCCCTTCGTCCCATCGTACTGCATGTTTGTTAATTTGTTCATTAATGTGGCACCTAATGCCTTGTCAGTCACTTCAAATTGTGACTTGATCTGTTCTAAGAGTTCCTTGGCATGTTTTCTTGGATCAAGTGATCCCCTAATACTCTTAGAAACTGAAGTCATTATGATCTTTTGGCATTTCTTGTCACATTTGTGCCACTGTTCATGTTTCGCCTTTTCAGGTGCAGAACTCTGTTCGGTGAGGGCAGGAGGCATGGGCTCATCTAAGGCCATTTCTAAGTCGAGAAAAGTTATGGTCAATGCTAACATGTCTAACCATTCGGGGTAGTTTGATCCATCTAATAAAGGAATGGTTCCTAAGCACAAGGGAAGAGTCAATAATCTGGAAGAAGAAGCTGTAAAAGAAAGAAGATATAAACTATTACTTTCACAATTCTATAATGCTTTGAATTCACAGGGAATCTTACAACAAAATAATAATTTGACATCATTACAAATAACCTTTGGGTCAAATGCAACATGTTAATATTATTATTCTCGATTTTAATAAAACCACAATTTATTAAGTGAATAAGTGAGATCCCACCTTTGGGCATAGATCAACACGAATTCACAAAAATCTTTAATGTGTTTTATCTCAATTTTCAAATAATCAAAAGATAAACTCCTTTGGGTCGATTATCTATCCTTTAAGTGAAATTGCAATTTAAATGTCATATGTGGTATCTTTTATTCAATATGTAAAATATGAGTTTCATCGTAACTGGGCCACTTTGGTGACTACCTAGTTAACTCATAATTTCAGATTGAAACCTATGACACTAATTTATTTATCAAACATTCATGCATGTAACAAATTATAACTCAAACAACATTAATCATGTAAACAATAAGTGGAAAACATGAATTTAAAGGAGTTAAACATGCATAAAACCTTATGATATTATCATTGAACCATTGGATCGAGAATTAAATTCACTAATATGGTAGATTTCATCATAAGGAACACAACAAAAGAAACGGATCGAAAATCCGATATCATATGTGTCCGTAATGATCAAAATAAGATTTTGATCGTTCGTTTTTCCTTGATCTGGCCTTGATCTGATCACATTTAAATGATCCAGTCCCATCAGAATGATTACAGCATTTAAATATATCAAATGGACGGTTCTGATCGGAACGGATCAATTTTATAATGACCCAATTATTCAAAACATACAATTATCAAAAATTAATAATACTTTATTCAAATCAGGCCAGGCCAGTGGGTCGGGTCAGACCCAGGTCATAAAATAACCTATTCAGTCCAGTCGGGCTTGATAGGTTGGGCTGGGTCGGAACCAACCTATGAAATAACTGGAAGCCCAAGTCTGCTGGGTTCAGATCAGGTCGGGTTGGACCTGACCTGCCATTTATATATTCTGTTATGTTGGGTTGGGCCAGGTCAGTCGACCCGGGTCAGTCAAAAACCCGAATCCGAGGCCCAATCTACTTTAATTCCAGTTGAACCGGGTCAGTTGGGTCAAGTTTGATCTGTAAACCAAAACTGCAAGCCTGACCTGCAAATCGGGTCGGATCCAAATCGGGTTGCAATATCTGGCCCGCATAAGGTCCGGGTCATGAACAGCAGGTCGGGCCAGTTCAGTGGGTTGACCCATCTTAAAAAAAAACCTAGACCCATTTTTAATTGGGTTACCTTCTAGGTCATCGGCCTGACCCGCATAGCGACCAGGCAAACCTGAAAAATGACCCGCAGAACGACCCGCACTGTTCATCGTCTCCTTCACAGAGACGCTGACAAGCCGGGGTCCCCAGACACGCCGGCAAGGCCGCGGACGGAGGCTGGGGTCCCGCCCGAGGTCGGCGACGGCAACGGCAGGGCTTGCCGGTCCATTCTCGTCGCCGGCCGGCGACGCAGAATTTTTTTTTTTTTTATTCTGCAGCGCTGCGCAGCCTGCGCAGCGGCTGTGCGCCGCTGCTACCAGTGACGGCCGTCGTCTCAGGCGACGGCCAATCCATTTTTTTTTTATTACACTGCTCTGTATACTGTTCTGAAAACGGAAAAACAGAGTTTCCGGTTTTCTGCAATTCCAACCCGTCCAACACAAATACCATTGTCTCTTATACCAATTGTTAGCCAAAATGGCCTATTCTAGGAACTCTGAACAGATTAGATTCGCACACCAATGGTTATGATTAAACGTAAATGGATTTCAAAAATTTCAGGGCATACCTGTATCCATCACTAATGGAGACGGAATGGATGCCAAAATGGGTCTTACAACTACCCCAGTCTTCTCTTGATGCCAGCAACTCGATGGTGATGCTCAGCCTTTGATTTGAATCCGTATGAGTGTATGTGTGTGTGAATAAGAGGGAGTTTCCCTGCTTTTATAGCCATCTAACCATCACTGATGGCTGCAACGTCTCCCATTCATTATGGACCGTTGCAAGGTTTTATTCATGAAGATTTAAGAGAGAAGAAACTGAAAAAACGTGCATGGGCAGTGAATGGCAATGAAGAGATGAGAAGAGACGTTACAGTCATGAGCGGTGGTCATTTGGACCACCACTCTCGTCTTCCAACATTTTCACCTTGATCCAAAAGTTGTAGAGAGGAGAGAGAGCAAGAGAAAGAAAATGGAGAGAGGGGTTGGTATAGGGGTAAAATAGGTATTATACATAAATTTTTTTGCTGACATCACCTCTTTGAGCTGTCGATAACAACAGCAGGAGCTACATATGTAAACCACATATAAATTAAAAGTTGGTGCGACGTAATTTAAGAAAGGGAGGGGATGTCCTTTATATTTATGGTAAAATACAGGAGGTATAAATGTAATTTTTCCTTTTAATTTTTAATGCTATATATGTTGGGCAACATGTTGACCAAATGCCCATTGAATGTTGTGTTCGGCAAAGTATTGAATAAAGGACCCTTTTAAGCTCACAAAATTCGTGGGTTCCACTCTATAGTTTCTAAAGTTTTGTCTAACTAAATTAAGTGCCCCATTTTAATACATGGGGTCTACATCACTGTTTTCTTATTATAACCCTTATTTTTGATGTCATTATAACTCTTAATGCACTTAATCTTTTAACTATAAATTTAATAATCTCAAAAAATTTAAACTACTAAAAGGATGAACTCCTTTTATAATGGACCCAAATAAAATTTTATAATAATAAGATGTATACACACTATCACATCAATGACACTAATAAAACATGTGAATAAAATATTAAAATATTATATGAACTATCTAAACTTTTTTTTATTAAACTAATACCGCTAATTAAGCCCACTGGCCCTTAACAAAATTTACTCCTTAAAAAGCAGGATCTATTGTCATAATCAATAAAGTAAAAACATGGAAATAAAGTATTAAGAACAATCCAAGTACATCATAATGGTCAAACCGACAGGCAGGTCAAATCCTCTTAGAGATAAATAGTTTCTTCTATCTATCTATCTAAAGTTATTAAATGGACAATAAGCATAATTTTTTTAACCATGAATTATGGATATTTAACAATGAAATTGTTTTACAAAGCTAATATAAATTTTGAATTTTTTTAGGAGTTTAGATTCTACTTATGAATTACATTTATGGATATATAAACCATGAGGATAGGGGAAAATATTGAATAATAAAATATAAAATTTTTATTAGTTAAAAATTAAACATTGACACAGAATGTATTGATGGATATATAGACCATAAGGATAAGGGGAAATATTGAATACTAAAACATAAAATATTTATCACTTAAAAATTAAACAACATTGATACAAAATGTTATGATTTAGAAAGACTGATATTTTTATTTATAGTTGTTATTAATGAAAAGAAATAGTTTTTTCTAACATTTTATAATATTATAATTTTTTTGGATATTTTCAAGTTTTCTGAGGTGAAAATAAAATCACATCACAACAATCACGGCGAATTGCAAATTACGACCTATACTGCGTTTATGTCGGTTTGTCGAGTTTGCCGATATTGCAATTGATACCACAATTTTTATTTGTAAGTTGCAACCTGATCCATGTGTGAAAATAATACGTGGATATAAGGCATAGATAGATACTACACAGCAGGCCCATGCTAAGCTTGGCCAAATGTTAATTTGGTTTGTCAATTGTTATTTTGTTTAAAACTCAGCTTACTACAAACTGTAGTTTTATTTATTATTAATTTTTTTCTACATTGGGAGAGTGGTAAGGATTGTGAGACTACTAATCGTTTTAAAAAACTACTAGATACAAACCCAAAACTACAACAAAGAAAAAAGGAAGAAAAAAACACTCAAAACACTTAAAAACATAAGAAGTTTTAGAGATATAAAGCTAAATATAAAAATACTAATACAGAATCATGAAAGAGCCAATTCAAGCACCAACTTAACCCACATTACACATACTTTATATTGAATTTTAAAATAGGTTATTTTCTAAAATCCCATTGACATTTGTTTCTAAGAACCACACTGACAATCAAAGCAGAATTTTTAACAAAAGATAATATAAAAATAAAAAACACCTTGGAGAATTGCACAAAAAGGACAAATAAAATAAAATTTCTCAGGCAGAAAGTAAAAGATTTTTGCAATCAATTACACCTTGAATTTCAAATTAGGAAACAAGCTCAGAAGGAAGAAAGCTACCCGTTCTCATATGAATATGTTCATATGACATTTCAGATGCATATTCTAACGCATCAAAAAATTTTGAAATATTTAGCTTTATTTTATTCTTTCACTGTTACTTTTTTTTTTGTTACTTTTCTTTTTTTTTTTTTGCTACATTGAACAAATGATAAGTATTGTGAGATTACTACCTAACAACCTTAGGTATCAATATAGAAAACTACTAGATACAAACCCAAAAACACTACTTAGAAATAAAGAAAAAATTAAAAAAATAGACATATCATCAAAACACTCAAAATCATCACAAAGTTGAGAGATATACAACTAAGAATAAAATTGTTAAATATCAAATTTTAGAAAAGCCATTCCAAACCTGACCCAAAATTCCAGTAAACCAACATTACATGATTTAAATTGATTTATAAAATAGGTTATTATCTAAAATCCCGATGAGCTTGTATTGATTAATTCTAAAAGGAACTAGACGATTAAAAGAACATTTCGTTGTAACAATGTATTTGGTTGTAATTTTTCCAATCTTAATATATATCAATGTTGCTGATCAAGAAATAAATAAAAAAATGTTTAAAATATTAAAAAAAAAAACAAAACAAAATAAAAGTCTGCTACCTAAAAAATGTTAAAAATCAAAATATTTTACATCATGCACCAACTCAATTGTCTCAAAAGTTTCAATTCAACTTGAATCCCCACTGAATCTACTAAAAAAAAAAGGATTCAACTTAAATTCCAATTCTATCAACTGCATAGATTTCTCAATTTAACTCAAATCCACAATAAGACCACATTTTCCATGAAATCCAACCCAATCAATCACAAATGTTTCAATTTAACTCACATCCCACTCAAGCAACCCAATCAACTCAATCACGAATGGCAAATGAGCTATGAGATTAACAGGCATAATGACCCGCCAAGTTAGTAAGACGAAACCCAACTGATGGGGACATCATGCCAAATTCCCCAAATTCATTCAAAGTATATCAAAGAAGAAGGTGCAGCGCAACGGATCAAGCTTTGATCTGGATGAATGATCAATATCTAAGCTTTGATTGCGATGAAAGTATAAATCTGCTGTTGGATTGTCACATAGAGGAGATCCGACGGTTGGATTTAGATGATGATACCAGTAGAGCAGTGAAGGCCCCATGTGCACAATCTCATTGAAGACCCCATATAGGGAAGTGTCACATGGGTTGAAATAGAGATCTTTTAAAGTGGAATGGTCCCATATTTGAATTTGTTTGGTCCCATATATTATTTTGTTTAATATGTTTGGTCCCATGTTAAGTCTCTATTAGTGAAGGGGGACCTACATTTAGTCTTATGTAATAAAAGAGAAAAGGGGGACCGCAATTTAAAAAAAGAAAGAATGTGCGCAAGCTGTACTTGAGCACGAATCCCAAGATGTGCACAAGTACAACTTAGTCTTATGTAATAAAAGAGAAAAAGGGGACTGCAATTTAAAAAAAGAAAGATTGAGCACAAATCCCAAGACGTGCACAAGTACAACTTAGTCTTATGTAATAAAAGAAAAAAAGGGGACTGTAATTTAAAAAAAGAAAGAATGTACGCAAGCTATACTTGAGCATGAATCCCAAGACGTGCATAAGTACAACTTAGCACCCCCCCCCCCCCCCCCCCCTTCTTTTTCGTTCTTCCTTTTTTGCTTATCTAGATTTTTCTCCATTTTTGGTGGGAAACTTATCCTATTTTAGATCTACGTTTTTCTTTTCTTCCATACTATGTATGAAATTGATTATTGAATATAAAAAGAGAATTCTTCTTCTTCTTCTTCTTCTTCATCTTTTTCAACTTAGGTTTGCAAGTCACCTTTTTTGTCAACTGCTATTAAAGCCTCCTGCGATTAGAGTTTGGTTAGACCCCAATAAAGGTAACCAGTATCTTTTCTACTTTTCCCTTCTTAAGCACTTTCATATAACTATAGGATTTCAGATCTGTTGAATAGGTTGTAGAGCCAATAACCCCAAGATTTGATATTGAGCACTTTTGGCTTTATTTTGTTTTATGAAACATTTTCTTCACAAATCAAGACCCTAAGTGTTAGAAGTCCTACATTCCATCAAGATCCTTTCCTCAAATCTGAGGATTACTACCACGAGATCTGTGAAAAGGCCTAGATCTATAGCTGATTCATTCTTGAAATTAATTAACCATTGGTAATTGGCAAGATCTAAATTTTCTTTGTTGATTAATTTATTTTCTAATTGCATTGCATTGCATTGGATTAGATTTCACATTGTCCTACATCAATTTTGGTATCAAAGCCATAAGTTCACTTAAGGGTCATTTGTTTTGGGCGATTTACATAGGCAAATGAACCACATGTGTAATGGTTACTTACCATCACGTTTGTCTTCACTCATTTATACATGAAGTGGGTAAACTAAATATGAAAATTGTGTGAAAATGGCTTGAAAATCAACCCAGAATTTTCACACCTCAACAGGTGTGAATCCATTACACAAGCTACTATTACCAGGCGGGTGAACAGTGCTCATATATGGTAATCTGCCTTTTTGCATTTTTTCTAAATTTGTGTGTCCCAAAATACCAATCTAAACTATCCAGACTCTTCTAAAGACCAAAAATGGCTCAGACACTAATTTTCAGCCGTTGGATCATCATACAACTTGAAATATTTTCAAAACAGTTCAGACCGTTGGATGTGATTGAACACATGATTGAACCTAGTCCACCTTTTTTAATTTTTTTACTCCTGTAGGCCCCTTAATGTAAATCAAAACCATTGAAACTCTTATAAAGAAACGGCCATGAAACCAATTTTCAACCATTGGATCATAATAAAGGTTGAGATATTTGCAAAAAGATCCAACAATAAAAATCTGAAATTCTTAATTTTAAGGGCCCCATCTTGACAATTTGAACCGTCCAAACTCTTTAGAATGCCTTTTTTGGCTTAAAGATGAAGTCCTTTTCTATATACATTTGAAGATATTTTTGAGAAATCATGAAAAGTGGCAAAATATTTATGATAAATGGTGAACCGTTGGATTACTTTTAATTCACATATGAGGAAGTGTGAAAATGACAAACAATTGAATGCATTTCACATGTGGGTCAATTGCATATGCAAATGATTCACATGTGAGTTATTTACCTATGTAAAACATTTTCACATGATAAGTGAAATTAATAAACGACCTCTTAGGGTGGTCTAAAACCATTATTGCACTACATCTAAAATTATTTTCATCATTGCACAATATCACTAGGATAGTCATCTTAGCACCCACCCTGCATGCCCACAAGGAATGGTATTGATTTCCAACCCGAACATCTTAAGATAGATTTGTCCAAAATTTCTAAGTTGATGGATGAGGCGTTGGCAAAAAAACAATGTAATTATGAATGACCGATTGGTGGCCATGCAAGCGCAATCTGACACTCATTTTCATGAGGCCACAGCATGTCTTGAGGCATACCTCGAACAAATTGAGAGATCCCAACTTGATGCAAACAGGCATCGGCATGCCTGGAATCGACCACAATGGAAAAATAGGGATCAAGAGCGTGATAATGATACCGACCTTGAATCTAAGGCAGGTGATGACTATAGGCCCCATGGTAGGAGAAGGAATCTCGATGAGTAGATCATGAAAACTGTAAAGGTTAAGATCCCAACCTTTGATGGTCACATCGACCCGAGGGTCTACTCTGACTGGGAATCTGACATGGACCACTAGTTTGATTGGTATGATATGTCTGAGGAAAGAAAGATCCGATTTGCCAAGATGAAGTTGGTGAGTCAAGCGCGCTTGTATTAGGTTGACCTAGAGCGGGGTTTACAACATCGTCATAAGGCACCTATTAAAACTTGGGATGAAATGATGAAACATTTACGAGTCAAATACCAGCCCCAATCTTACCGAGATAGACTTTTAAATCAAAAGTCTAATCTTAAGCAAGGTAGTTTGTTCGTAACCGATTACGTTAATAAGTTCAAAGAACTTAATTTACAATGTAATAAGCAAGAAGACCTCCCCGAATGAATCTTAAAATTCAGAACAAGTCTTTGCCCTAAATTTCAAAGAGAATTAATCACTATTAACATCGCTAACTTGGAGGACATTTACAAGGTGACCCTCAACCTTGAGGTAGCCATAAAAAACAAGCATGCTAGACGCAATGATTATCGGGGAACGGATTCAAAGCCTTATTCAATGGGTAATAACTTTAATTGTGGTAGTCAATTGACCCAGAATCCCATAAATGCACCACATGCATTTAGGAATAATAAAGGCAAGGGAATTATTAGTGGCAGCCCTAAACCTTTTACCTATCACAAATGCAATGGTTTTAGAGACTACGCCAGTGAATGCCCCACCCACAACCTCAATCTCTGAATAGAAGACGTGGAATATGAGAATGATCCAATAGTAGATACCTACAACCCGGATTTTGTGCCTAGTGTTGAGAAATGTGAAAATCCGGAGGATCGGGTATTATTTCTTCGATTTACACCCTTTTATCATCAAAATGAAAATGCACAAGCTTTAATTAAAAATGATCTACCACAGATAATGGTAGTAAGATGTGCATTGACCATCCAAAAAATGAAGATTAGCGTAGAACTTCCATCTTTCATACGAACTTCCATCTTTCATACCTATGTCAAGTGTAATGAGAAGAGCTGCAAGATCATTATTGATAGCGGGAGTTGCAGCAATGTGGTCTCAACTAATAATTTGACTCATTTAGGCTTTACCCCGGTAACCCATCCCAAGCCATACCGCGTCTCTTGGGTAGATTCTACATCCATTCCTGAGACCCAACAACGCCTAGTCCCAATCAGCATGTCTACCTATCAAGACCAGCTATGATGTGATGTGGGACATATCATTTTAGGGAGACCTTGGCTTTATGATATGGGTGTCATCAACTTTGGACGCACAGTCATCAACTTTGGACGCACAAACATTTGCACCTTCCAATTTAAAGATAAAAAGGTGAAATTACATCCATTACCTCCTAAAAACAAGGACAACCCTAAAAAGAGTGTGAAACCCAATGCCAGTACCTTAACTCTAGGTTTACGCATTCTAAGTGCAAGTGAGTTTCAGGCTAATCTGGACAAGAGGGTTCATAAGGGCTCTAAGGAAAATCCCATTATTTACGCCATAATCCTTAGTGTTGCAAACTCAAATTCCGCTGCCAACCTCTCGTTGGTCAATAAGACTCCATAAGAGACTTTAGAAGCCCCGTCAGGGCTAAAGGAGTGGATATGACCACTCCATCAGAGAGCGGCATTACATGATAGGCTCCTTATGGGATTTTGTAGGATGCATCATGTTTCTATCTTAGAGTTGTTTACCTCCTTGCATTTTCTATAGTATTTCATGGAAACTGTTTTCTTACTCTTGTACATCTTGTAATTAATGTAATGTTTTGTCAACCTTATTTATATTTGTGTACCCACTTTTCATGTAATGATACTTACAGCTTCCGCATGCACAGTGTTAGCACGTGTAACTTTTCCTTGTGCATCTGCATTTAGACGGGGTCTATGTGTGTATGCACAGGAGTATATGTATGATTGATTAGATTTAAACTTAATCCCTAATTTCTTAGGCACGAGTTGTGGCGTACGTATTGTATGTTATCAGAAAATAGTAGTAATAGTGGATAAACATATAGGCATATAGGAACGTGGTGATGATATGATTTGAAATATTTGACTTTCAAGTCTGATATTGTAATGATCCGAATTTTTATTTTAAATTAGTTTTGACCTTTGATTTGATCTGTTATAGACCCCACATGCATTTGTGTTATTTCATTTAAAAAATTTAGAATTATTTGTGGGCCTATGTTTTGTTAGAATTTTGCATCCATCTTGAAATTGGTGTTCAATTCTATCTTGTATTTTAGAGTCTCACTTAAAATTATTCTCTTTGGCTAACTTAGTATAGAATTCTTATTCCCTTGGAGACTCTCCCTTCTTTTGCTGTAAAAGGATACATTCCCCCTCTCTTATACGAGCACCTCAAATCCCTCCTCTTTTTCCTAAGCCCTCTGTCTTCTCCCTAAGGTATGATTCTCTTCTCTCTTTTTACTTCATGCTTTTGAGATTACTGTTATAGTAGTGCTCTGGTATATTCCTCACTATGGCATATTGATCATTGGCCATCTTCAATAAGGGGAAAACACCCTCTATCTTCAACTAGTCATCCCCCCTAGACTACCATACGTACCTAAACAAAACCATCTGCCAGATGGTCTCACCATTGGCCAAAGCCATCATTAGTGCCATCGCTGATGAACCCTTGCCCTGGACCCAGCTCAGCCAAGTCAGGCCAGACCTGACCTCGACATGACCTGGACCATCTTCTTCTCCTTCCCTTCATCATTTTCTTCTTCTGCTGATGTCATTTTTTTTCTTCTTCTTCTTCTTCGGTTTTTCATCTTCCTTCTGTTCCTTCCATTCTTCTTTTTCTTGTTTTGATTTCCTCGTCTTCGACAGACTGCATAAGGTGAGTGACCATTGAAATCAAAAAAACCAGTGCCGGTCTCTTTCCCTCGCCTTCTCAGATTCTAACCCACACTTGTCTTTTGTTCTTTACTGTTCTACTCCACTTCCATTCTTCTACTTCTTCTTCCTTTGTTGCTCCTTCTCCCTTCACCTCTGCCTTATCCTTCCTTTCTTCTCGCTTTCTCCTCTGGATTTTCTCTTCCCTGTTTCTCTTCTTTCCTGGTTTCCTCTCATCCAAATGGAGAACTCATCTTCATGTTCCCTCTCTGTTCACGGCCAGCCCAGCATTAGCTCCACTGTTACCATCTTCTGTTGGATATCATGGGTGGTGGCCCACATGACCACCACTTATGTTGATTCGTTCAAAAACGACATCTTCCCATTAAAGCCACATTCCTGGAAACACTCCAGTCGTGCGATAATGGAAAGCTTTCCGTTGATGGGGAAGAAAGCATTAACGCAATCTATAAATAGCTTGGGAACTCTCTCATCTTCACACATACAGATTATTGCTTGGCATACCCATCAATCAGCAGGCATTACGAGAAGACTGAGAGAGTTCAGGTATGCCCAATATTGGTTGTCTTTCATAATACAAATCAATCCGTCAGAATGCAAATCTAATCCGTTAAAGTTTTTCCTAAGGGGACATTTTAGCTTATAATTTGTATCAGAGGCATGGATTTCCATTGATAGGGTTGGATTTGCATCAAGGGGGTTCACAGTTTTCAGAAAATAAAATTAAAAAAAAGGTCGAGGCGACGGTTGTTTCCGGCGGAGCAGTTCGACTCTGGTGCAGCGTAGTGCCCAGTTATGCAGCGGGCACTACGCTGCGGTTGCGCCTGGCCACTGCGCAGAATGATCTGCGCAGTGCCCAGTTCCAGCCGCTGCAACAACGTCGAAAGAAAACAGGAAAAAATCAATCACAGTTGGCCGTCGCCTACAGCGATGGCTGTTCCCGGCAAAACGATCACAGCACCCAGTCGGGCGCTATCCTGCAGGGAGCTGCCAGCGGCAGCGGCAAGCAAAAAAAAAAAAAAAAAAAAAATTTCCACCGTCGCCGGAAATGTTTACAACCGGCAACAGATGCTGCCGGCGTCGTCCAAGCGCCGGCCGTTCGTTGCGGCCGGAACTATTGGCGTCAGAAGAGGGATAAGCCGGAGAATGGGGCAAACGGTTTTAACCGATTGCCCCCTGTTTTCGGGAGGTTGAAGATGAACTAATCGGGTCAGGTCGGTTCGACCTGACTCGACCCGACCCAGTTAGGTTTATTAAAGAAAAGGGCTGGGTTAAAGGATCAGACCCGACCCGACCCGACTGATCCGGTCTTTGTTCTGTGATCAGGTCAGTTCGACCTGGCCTGACCCGACCCGATCCAATTCAATAAATAAAAGAACGGGGTAACAGACCTGACCCGACCCAACTTTTCAAACACAAGCTGACCCAGTCCATTTAAAATGCAGATTAGATTAACTGACCCGACCCGATTCAGTTAGTAAATAAAATGAAAATGGACTGGGCTTTTACCTGTACCTGAATTCACTAGACTGAACAGTCCAATTACTGACCTGGGTCTGACCCGACCCACTGGCCTGGCCTGGTTTGAATAAATTATTATTAATTTTTTATATTTATGTGGTTTGAATAACTGGGTCATTATGACAGTGATCCGTTCCGATCAGAACCGTCCAATTGATGCATTTAAATGTAGTAATCATTTTGATAGGACTGGATAATTTAAATATCATCAGATCAAGGCCAGATCATGGAAAAATGAATGATCGAAATAGTATTTTTGATCATTTCGGACACAAATGATATCGGATTTTCGATCCGTTTCTTTCGTTGTGTCCCTTATGATGAGATCTATCATATTACTGAATTTAATTCCTAATCTAATGATTCAATGTTGATATCATGCATGTTTAACTCATTTAAATTCATGTTTCCGCTTATCGTTTGCATGATCAATGTTATTTTTGAGTTATATTTATTACATGCAAGCATGCTTGATAATTAAATTAGTACAAATTTCAAAGTTATGATAGATTGATTAAAGAAAGTTATTGTTATGATGAGATATCAATAGTCCAATTAATGTTCATCAGGACAACTAATTTTAGGAAATCTCATTTTTTTTCACAATAACATAATAATTGCTAAGGTTAGGTCTCCCCTAAATGTTTAGATTTAAAAATATTAAATGCTCAATTAAATTAGAAATAGAGCATCAGGATCGTTTAAATTATAAAGAGACTAAAAATTAGTGTCATAGGTTTCAATTATGAGTTAACTAGGCAGTCACTAAAGTGGCCCAGTTATGATGAAACTCATGTTTCAATTATTGAATTAGAGATACCATAAATGACGCTACAATTGCAACTTCGCTTAAAAGATAAGTAATCGACCCAAAGGAGTTTATCTTTCGATTATTTGAAGATTGGGATAAAACACATTAAATATGTTTTGTGAATTTGTGCTGATCTATGCCCAAAGGTGGGATCTCACTTATTCACTTAATAAATTGTGGTTTTATCAAATAAACGAGAATAATAAAATTAATATGTTACATTTGACCCAAAGGTTATCTGTAATGATGTAAAAACTATTATTTCTGTTGTAAGATTCCTTCTAAATTTAAAGCATTATGGAATTGTGAGAATAATAGTTTATCTCTTCTTTTACAGCATCTTCCTCCAAATCCATATCTCTTCCCTCGTGCTTAGGAACTATTCCTTCATTAGATGGATCAAACTACGCTAACTGATTAGATATGTTGTCATTAACCATAACTTTTCTAAACTTAGAAATGGCTTTAGATGAGCCCATGCCTCCTGCGCCTATTGAATAGAGCTCTGAATATAAAAAGGTCAAATATGATCAGTGGCACAAATGTGATAAAAAAATGCCAAAAGATTATTATGACTTCAGTTTCTAAGAGTATTAGGGGATCGCTTGATCAAGGAAAACATGCCAAGGAACTCTTAGAAGAAATTAAGTCACAATTTGAAGTGACAGACAAGGCATTAGGTGCCACCTTAATGAATAAATTGACAAACATGTAGTACGATGGAACAAAGGGAGTTAGGGAACATATCCTACTCATGTCCAATGTCACATCCAAGTTAAAGGATGTAGACATGAGTATTTCCGATGGATATTTGATCCAATTCATTCTAGACTCCTTTCCCCCTGCATTTGGCCCATTTAAAGTAACATACAATCAGAGCTCTAGTCGGTGGACCATTACTGAGTTGATCGCACGATGTGATCAAGAAGAGAGGAGGCTTAAAGTCGAGGGGCAACTTCAGGTAAACTTTGTCTCCCGTGCTAAGGGCAGGAAAGGTCCTAAAAAATTCAAGACTAATGCCAACATGCCCAAGGTAGATCCAAAAGGTAAGAAACCGGTGAAGAGTAAGGGAAAGAAGGGATCCGAAAAATGTCACTTTTGTGGCAAGAAAGGACATTTTAAGAAGGACTGCCTCAAAAGGAAGAATTGGTTTGAGAAAAGAGGTAAGCAAAGAAAATCATCTCTTGTATGTGAAACCAATATTATTGATGTCCCATCCAATACATGGTGGGTAGACTCTGGTGCAACCGTTCACATTTCTGGTTATATGCAGGGATTCCTTTCAACCCGGAGGCCAAGTGATGGAGAAAGAGCCATCGTTATAGGAAACCGGAAGGAGTCAAGAGTCGAGGCAGTAGGCACGTATAGGCTGGTGCTAGATACAGGATTCGTTCTGGATCTGCCGAATACCTTCTATGTTCCGTATATTTCTCGAAATTTGGTTTCTATTTCAAAGTTGGATGTAAAAGGATATGTGTTTAACTTTGATCGAAGATCTTTGAAACTTTTTCACAATAATATAATGATTGGTAGTGGTTTATTATGTGATAGCTTGTATAAGTTAAGGTTAGATACTTTATACACACAATCACTAACTACACACCATGTTACTTGTGGGATGAATGTTGGCATGAAGAGAGGACTAATAAAAGAGAACTCCCCTAAGTTGTGGCATGAACGGTTAGGACACATCTCGAAAGAGAGGATATTGAGATTGATGAAAGACGGGTTATTACCAACCCTTGATTTCACTAATTTTGGTGTCTGTGTTGACTGTATTAAAGGAAAACAAACTCAAACAGTTAAGAAAACTGCTACACGAGGTTCTGAACTCCTGCAATTAATCCATATGGATGTTTGTGGAAAAATAAATATACCTTGTCTTACCGGAGAACAATATTTCATCACCTTTATAGATGACTACTCACGCTTTGGTTATGTCTATCTCATTAAAGAAAAGTCTGATGCTTTGACTATGTTCAAAATATTTAAAACAGAAGTGGAAACACAATTAGATAGAAAGATCAAAATCATGACATCAGATCGAAGTGGTGAGTATTATGGTAGGTACACTGAAACAGGTCGTAATCCAGGCCCGTTTGCTAGATTCCTAGAATCCGAAGGTATTGTTGTCCAATATACAATGCTTAGAACACCTCAGCAGAATGGAATGGCTGAAAGAAGGAATAGGACTCTTTTAGATATGGTTAGGAGTATGGTTAGCAATACATCGTTACCTACATTTATGTGGGGTGACGCACTAAAGATGGCCATGTATATTTTAAATAGAGTTCCTACTAAAGCAGTTCCTAAAACTCCTTTTGAGTTATGGACCACTAGGAAACCCAGCTTAAATCATTTTCGAGTTTGGGGATGTCCATCTGAAGTGCGGGTTTATAACCCACAAAAAAAGAAGTTAGACCCTAGAACAGTAAGTGGATATTTTATTAGATATTCAGAGAGGTCTAAAGGGTATCGATTTTACTGTCCTAATCATTCAATAAGAATAGTTGAGTCCAATAATGCTAAGTTTTTGGAGAATCATGAAAACAGTGGGAGTTCTGATGCTAGAAATATTGAATATAAGGAGATTAGAAATGAGCCTCAACCTTTTTCTCAAGGTGGATTAATGATTCCACTTGATATAGAGGTTTTCCCAGAACGATCTGTTATTCCGATTCCTCAAGATACACAACCAACTTTTGAAATACAATCACCTGTTATTGAAGAACATCCAGCGGAATTGAAAAGGTCAACTCATATGAGAAGACCAGCTATTTCAGATGATTATATTGTGTATCTCGAAGAATCAGATATTGGAATTAAAGAAGATCCAAAGACTTTTAAAGAGGCAGTAGAAAGTAAAGATTCTGATAAGTGGTTAGACGCTATGAACGAAAAGTTAGAATTCATGTTTATAAACGAAGTTTGGGATCTCGTTGAACTACCTGAAGGGTCCAACACAATTGGTTGTAAATGGGTCTTTAAGACCAAAAGGGACTCTACAGGGAAAGTTGAACGATTTAAGGCCCAACTTGTAGCTAAAGGATTCACTCAGAAAGAAGGTATTGATTATCATGAAACCTACTCTCCGGTGTCTAAGAAAGATTCACTCAGAATTGTTATGGCACTTGTAGCTCATTATGACCTAGAGCTATATCAGATGGATGTAAAAACTGCCTTCTTAAATAGGAATCTAGATGAAGAAGTGTATATGGAACAACCGGAAAGGTTTGTTCAACGAGGTAATGAAAGGAAACTGGTTTGTAAATTAAAAAAATCGATATACGGACTAAAAACAAGCTTCCAGACAGTGGTACTTAAAATTTAATCATGTTATTACATCTTTCGGTTTTACCGAAAATCCAGTAGACCATTGTATATATCTTAAGGTCAGTGGGAGCAAATTTCTTATTTTAGTCTTGTATGTAGATGATATTTTACTAGCCAGTGATAACCTAAGTATGATTCGAGAAACTAAAACATACCTTGAGAATAATTTTGATATGAAAGATATGGGTGAAGCAACTTTTGTATTAGGAATCGAGATATTTAGAGATCGATCTCGAGGATTACTTGAGTTGTGTCAAGAAGCATATGTCAAAACTATTCTCAAACGTTTCCGAATGGAAAGTAGCAGACCACAAAATGCACCTATTACAAAGGGAGACAAGTTTAGTAAGGAACAATGCCCCATGACTGACTTAGAAAAGTTAGAAATGAATAAATATCCCTATGCAGTAGCAGTAAGATGTCTAATGTACTTACAGACTTGCACGAGACCAGACATTAGCTTTGCAGTCGGAATGCTCAGTAGATATCAAAGTAATCCCGGCTTGCCTCATTGGGTAGCTGTCAAGAAAGTAATGCGTTACCTTAATGGAACAAGAAGATATATGCTCACATATCAAAGATCCAATAAACTGGAAGTCATTGGATATTCAGATTCAGACTTTGCTGGATGTCTCGATACAAGGAGGTCAACATCATGTTACATTTTTCTGTTGGCTGGCGGGGTAGTATCGTGGAGGAGTGCAAAGCAGACGCTAATCACTCCATCTACGTTTGATGTAGAGTATGTGTCATGTTTTGAAGCCACAGGTCACGCATTATGGATGCGTAACTATATTATGGGACTTGAAATTATGGGCAATATGTCTGAACCAATAAAGATTTACTGTAACAACGACGCTGCTAGGCGTTTTGCTCAAAATGACAAGTGTTCCAGTAAATCAAAATATCGGGAAGTAAAGTATCTTGTACTCAAAGAGAAAATGTGAGATCGTTTAGTGTCAGTTGTTGGAGCTCGATCGAAGCTCATGATTGCTGATCCATTGACAAAGGCATTGGCGCCAAAGGATTTTAAAGACCATGTGATAAATATGGGCTTAAATGAAATGCCTTGTAAAAGTCAATGATGTATGACACTATATATATTGATCAAATAAAGAAATGATTTTGCAATTCTTACTTTGTTGTCAGCTCACATGTGGTAATTGTAAAATAAAGTAAGAATATAAAAGCAGTATGACATTACAATTCCCATTAAAGTAAGTCATATTAAAGATACTCATTAAGTGCTGGATTAGGCGAGAATATTAATGTTGTGATTGTGGAAGGAAGCATATTACTTAAGATGTGTAACCACTACAATTCGCATTAATAGACTAGCCTTATGACAGATTAAAAGATCTTAACATAAAGTTACATGAAAACCGGCATTTTCAAATGATGCACATCAGTTAGAGTTATTTCTTTCAAAGTTCTTTCTTATATTTGCAAACAAGTTTTATAAAATTAAAAAGAATGAATGGTGGTCATTGGACTAAGTGGGAGATTGTTGGATATCATGGGTGGTGGCCCACATGACCACCACTTATGTTGATTCGTTCAAAAACGACATCTTCCCATTAAAGCCACATTCCTGGAAACACTCCAGTCGTGCGATAATGGAAAGTTTTTTGTTGATGAGGAGGAAAGCATTAACGCAGTCTATAAATGGCTTGGGAACTCTCTCATCTTCATACATACAGATTACTGCTTGGCATACCCATCAATCAGCAGGCATTACGAGAAGACTGAGAGAGTTAAGGATACGGATCTCCTCTCCGTTTCTCGATGGATTCAGGTATGCCCAATATTGGTTGTCTTTCATAATACAAATCAATCCGTCAGAATGCAGATCTAATCAGTTAAAGTTTTTCCTAAGGGGCCATTTTAGCTTACATCTTCTTCTTCTTATTCTTCCTCCTTTCGCTCTTCTGCTATTCCCCTTCGTCTGCTACAAGACCCAGTCGTTTGTTTTTCTTCTTCCTCCTTGCTTTCTCCTTCTTCCTGTTTTTCTCTTTGTGTCCCTATTCCTGAACCGAAAAACCCATCTTCTTCTTCTTCTTCTTCTTTTCTTTCCTTCTCTGGTTCCTTCTCTTTATCTCTGTTTTTCTTCTTCTACGTTCCTCCTCTTGTTTCTCACTCTCTTCCTCCTTTGTTCCTCTCCCCCAGATTCTTCTTCTCTGTTTCCTTCTTCTTCCTTGCTTCCTTTCCTTTTCTTGCTTCTTTATGTTTCTTTCTTGGTTTCGTTCCTCTGTTTTCTTCCATTCTTTCCTTATTTTCGTATTTTGTCTCCTCCCTACTCATTCTCTACGTTCTATTTCTTCTTTAGTTTCTCCTTGTGATGTTCACCCAAGCCGAACCCAAGCAACCGAACATCTTCCTCCTTAGTACCAGACTTCACCATTTCTTCTTCCCTAACATGCTTTTTTTTCGATTATAGGATCGATCTCCACCACTTCACCTCGTCTTCTTTCCTTTTTTTTCTTGTCTTCTTCTCTTCATCATGCTTTATCCTTCATCTTCTCCTTTGTTTCCTTTATTCTCGCCCTGTAACTCTACCCAACCACTCTTCTCTGACTAAGACACAGTCGTTTATCTTCAGCCCTGCCATTTTTCTTTCCTTTCTTCTTGCTTTCCTTTTCTTCTTTTTCTGCTCCTCTGCCTCCGAACCCATCTTTCCGAACTCGACCCAGCCTTCCTCCATGGGTTCTCTTCCTTTCTTGTTCCTGTTTCCTTTCTCCTCTTTTTTCCGTTTCTGCCCAGACAACCCAGCAACCAGCGTCTTTTCTTCATCTTGTTTTCTCCTTCTTCATCTGTTTCTTTTTCTCTTCTTTCTTCTTTCATCTTCTAGACAACCTTGGGCCACTGTTTGACCATACTCACCGCAAGTCTCATGTGCCCTTCTCTTTCTTATTTCTTTAGCTCAAGTCAAGACCCCAAGCCCACTTCAACTGAGACCCCATTTCCTTCCCTGGGCTCTGTCAAACCAAATCTCTGTAACAGACCTCTAAACCTAGACTCACAGCTAGAACCAATGAATCCACTGCCCCTAACCCACCTTCTCTTTCAACCTTAGAGCCCAGAGGTTAAACCCACTGCCATGGCCTACTTGATATACATGTATTATTCAATTTCATGACTAAATCATCTGGGCCCAACTTAGGCCATGGTTACCCTTGACTTGATAATCCAATATACATACCCAAGCCCGACTTAAGTCTAGTAACTGTGGATGAACCTAATCATTGGACCACATTGCTAATCTATTTATGAAATATCATTATCAAGAACCTACTCTGAGACATTTGGACATTCAGGTTAGATCGGATTCGCTGATTATCCGCTGTTGATCCAGGCGAGTAGTCTTACTATGTTACTCTAGTATTTGCATTTTCGATTCCTTGTCTCGATTATGTTTTAAATTGTAATTTTGAAATTTGTTGAAATAATCATAGAGCTCCTAGGAATTTTGTTACCTTTGATTGTTGATCATTGGATTTGATATTTTCATATTGATATCATCATGCTGTCATTTGATTTGTTTTGGATTTGATATTGATCCTTGGACACCATTCTGTTATGAATTAAATTCTAAGTGAATTATTGATACTTGATTGAGAAGGTTAGGTTTGTTCAAATATTTGATGATGTATGACTTGATTTATGTTTCCAACCTAACCTTTGCTTGTAAATTGAAAATTCATGAAGTATTGGATTTTGTTGCTCGTACATCTTTGACCTCAAGGCATTATTTAAAGTATGGGCAATGCACCATGGAGACGTTTACACACGGATTTTAGCCCCTTTGGGTATGACATTACGATTGGGACCCCTTATATGATATTTCTTGTATGCATCTTGCCCGCTTTGTTTTGGAGATTACTGGGATCTCAGGCTTCGTGCCACTTTGGATATCAAATGGCTTGTACCCAGCAAGTACCTTGTGCTTAGCGCAAGCTTATTCGAGCATACTTTGTCATTTTGTTTACTGCGGAAATGCCTTATCTTAGTTTGGTTTTAGGATGTTACTCCTAATTTGTGATGTTTTGATTAATTGTTGGAGTATTTTTGCTCATTTCCTCCGTCTTGTGTAAATTCTGCCGAAATCTGATTTTGTAAATTTGTATTTGATCTGATCTTGCTATCAACGTTATTACTTTTGAGATTTTTATATTTCTCTCCTTGACAATTTGTTCAAAACCGCGGCTCATAAATTTGCTACCTTGATTAGTACCCATTTACTACAATTTCTTAATGGGTCTACTTGCAGAGTTATACTCAGCCCCCTTTGTTTTTCCCCAGATTTCGCAGTTGAGCAGGACATAGAGGATACTTAGCTTGCATGCGGGACTGGGATTGAGAAATGAATTGCAAGAATTTTATTTTAAACATTAGTAGCATGTATAAGAATTATTTGTTCGTATAACTATTGTATATGAGCTTTATTAATAAAAATTTTCTTTTACTTTAGCTATCATGGAGATGTCGTGCCTCATGATCTGAGGGTCCCAAGGATCTCAGATTTCGGGGCGTGACAGATATTTTGATTTGTTAGGGGGACATGTAGTCGGGTACAGCTTGTGTTTAAGTATTGACACTTTCCTTTTACAGGATATGACATTCAGATCTGGTATCAATAACAATCATGGAGATAATGAGAGTGGATCAGCACCTCCACAACAGCCACTTAACACGAACGATCGATTCTTTATGATGTTATAAGCAATTTAAGCTCAATCACAAACAGTGCATTCTTTGCAAGCCCAAGTAGCATCCATTGTAGACAGGCAAAGCCAAGTATTTGTTCCACCTCATGTGGAGCAATAGGTGATCTTTCAACCTAAGGAAAGTGATCCCAATGCTCTCTATGATAAATTCCAGAAATGCGGGGCCACCGAATTCTATGGGAATGAAGATGCCTTAAAAGCAAATCAATGGTTGGAGCATACGGAGGATCTATTCGATACAATTATGTGTACCAATAAATAGAAAGCCGTACTTATAGCTTCGGTGTTTTGTGATGTGGTGAAGACATGTTGGAAGAGTGTGAAAGATTCCTATAAGGACATGCTGGGTGTGGTAATCTGGGAGACCTTTAAGAAATAGTTTAAAAGAAAGTTTATTCTAGCTTATGTGCAAAGGGTAAAAGAAGTGGAGTTCTTAGCTTTGCAGTAGCAGCAATTGTCAGTGGTAGAATATGTGCATAAGTTCACGTAGTTATCTCATTTTGATGAGGATATGGTCAATACGAAAGAAAAGAAGGTTAACTGATTTATTAATGGCCTGAATCCCAAATCTAAGAACCATGCAACAGTGTTTCAGAGGCCAGCTACCTTTGATAATGCCGTGGATAGAGCCTATGCTGCAGAGGCCAACCTTCAAGAAGAGAGAGCTGTGGACTCTAAGCGGAATGCGCCTTTTAGTACAAGAGGGCAAGCACATAAGAAGATGAGAGGCCAACAAGGTACTTCTAGTTCAGTTAATGTGACATGTGGGCATTGTGGTAGAGCACATAAGACAGAGCAATGCTGGAGAAAGATAAGAGCCTATTTGATCTGTGGTTCCATGGACCATTTAATGGCCCAATGTCCGAAGTACAAGTCTTCCCAACCCCAACAATCCAGGCTAACTACTTATACAGCTCAAGGCAGGTTACAGCCACCTCGTCTAGGCCAGAAGCCGAACTGCCAAACCACTCGTGTTTATGGCGCTACTCATAAAAGCGCAGAGGATGCGAATGTGGTGGAAAGTGCTATTTTGATTGCTTAAGTAGAAGCTCTAGCATTGTTTGATTCGGGGTCTACGCATTCGTACGTAGCACCTCAGTTTGTTGAACAGCTATGGCAGCCACCTAAGCTGCTACCATATATATTGGTGGTGTCCACTCCTATTGTCAAGAGAGTGGAGTGTAGTGTATATTACCCCCAATGCGATGTACAGATTAGAGGTCATCAACTCCCCATTGACTTAATATTGTTGTAGATGTTGGACTTTGATGTGATCCTTGGAATGGATTGGCTATTGAGGTATTATGCCTGTGGGAATTGTTACAGCAAAATAATCTATTTTGATCTAGGAAATGGGTTTCGTTTCGACGGCAGTCAGAAGAAATCCCTTAGGCGCATAATCTCCGCATTCAAGGTGGATCGACTAATCTGCAATGGATGTGAAGGCTTTATTGCCTTTGTTTCAAAGAAAAAGGAACTGAAACAACGTGGAGAGATTCTGGTAGTGCGTGACTTCTTGAAGATATTCCCCGACGAAGTTCCAGAGTTACCCCCTGTGCGAGAAGTGGAATTCTTTATTAACTTTGTGCCAGGTACAGCACTGGTTAGTAAAGCTCCTTATCGTATGGCCCCAACAGAGTTATTAAAGTTAAAGAAGCAATTACAGGATCTCTTGGATAAGGGCTTTATACACCTAAGCGTGTCACCTTGGGGAGCTCTGGTGTTATTTGGTAAGAAGGATAGCACTTTTTAGATATGTATTGACTACCAACAATTGAATAAGGTAACGATAAAGAATAAATATCCCATGTCGCGTATTGATGAATTGTTTGATCAACTTCAAGGTACAGCATGTTTCTCAAAAATTGATTTGAGATCTGGGTATCACCAATGAAGGGTGAAGGAAGACGATATTCCTAAAACTGCCTTCAGAACAAGGTGTGGTCATTATGAATTTCTCGTGATGCTTTTTGGATTAACCAATGCACCTGCTGCTTTTATGGCTTTGATGAATCGGATCTTCGCTCCTTTCTTAGATCATTTCGTTGTTTTGTTCATTGATAACATTTTGATATACTTTAGGATTGTAGAGGAGCATACGAATCATTTGAGGAAAGCCTTGAAATTGTTGAGAAACCATCGGTTGTATGCCAAATTTGCAAAATGTGACTTTTGGCTTAAGCAGGTAGTGTTTCTTGGTCATATCATTTCATGAAAAGGGTTGGCAATTGATCTAGCAAAAGTTGAAGCAGTTGTCAATTGGCCCAGTCCGAAGTCTGTGACGAAAATTAAGAGTTTTCTTGGATTTGCAGGATATTACCGCCGATTTGTTCAATACTTTGCTAAGATATCTGCTCCATTGACCAAGCTAACTCGGAAAAATATATCTTTTACTTGGACTGATGTGTGTGAAACCAGTTTTTAAATTTTTAAGGAAAGGTTAACTACCACTCTAGTATTGACCTTACCTGATGGAAGTGAAGGATTCATGATGTATTCTGATGCTTCCCCAGTCGGTTTGGGATGTGTGTTGATGCAGCATGGTAAAGTGATTGCCTATGGTTCTACACAACTTAAAGAGCATGGGAGGAACTATGCCACACATGACTTAGAATTGGCAGCTATCGTATTCGCTTTGAAACTATGGCGACATTATGTATGGCGTGAAGTTTGAAGTACACGTAGATCATCATAGTCTACAATATTTGTTCACGCAGCATGAGTTAAATATGAGGCGACACAGATGGCTTCAATTTATAAAGGATTATGATTTCCCTATCAAGTATCATCCAGGAAAAGAAAATGTTGTGGCAAATACTCTTTGTAAAAAGTCAGAGACTCTCAATGCGTTAGTAAGTTCCCATGTGTTTATACAAGATGAATTTAAAGATCAGCCAGTGGAAGTGAAAGTGGTGGATAACTTGGTGATATTTGCAAGTACCCTCGTTTTCCAGCTGGGGGTAATTCAACAAATCAAAGATAGACAATTGGAGGATTTGAACTTGGTGAGACTCAGAGATCATATACAAGATCAGCTGGATTTTTGTCTGGAGGATGGAGTGCGGTATTTTCGAAACAAGTTATGTGTCCCAGCTATCGATGACTTGAAGGAAAACCTCATGACACATGCACATTATGCTCAATATGTGATACACCCAGGAAGTACGAAGATATACCGAAATTTAAAAGATCGGTTTTGGTGAAACAATATGAAAAGAGAAATCGCAAGGTTTATCGCTAGATGCCTAACTTGTCAAAAAGTGAAAGCTAATCATCAGAGGCCTTTGGGTTCTTTACACCCATTACATATACCTTGGTGGAAATGGAAACACATTACAATGGATTTTGTTTCAGGCTTACCCCTAACAAGCAAGAGGAATAATGCCATTTGGGTGATTGTAGATAGATTGATGAAGTCAACCCATTTTTTTCCTTTTAAAAAGAGCATGACATTTTTGGAGATGGCTAAGAAGTTTGTAGATGAGATTGTCAGGTTGCATGGTACGCCAGTGTCGATTATATCCAATTGTGATAGCCGTTTTGTATTGTTCTTCTGGAAGGCTTTTCAAGAAACTATGGGTACCAAGTTGAGTTTCAGTACTGCATATCACCCACAAACAGATGAGCAATCTGAACGTACGATCCAAATGTTGGAAGACATGTTATGGGCCAGTGTTTTAAACTTTAAAAAAGAATGGGACACACATCTCTCATTGTGCGAATTTGCCTATAATAACAGCTTCGACGAGAATATTGGTATGGCTCCATATTATTGGGACAAGAGAGCAAATATTGCATACTAGAACCATATTATGGGTCAAAATGCTTTGAGAATATCGTGGTCCTGACGAAGCCACCTGGGAATTTGAAGAACAGATGGCACGACAGTATCCCAACCTCTTCACGCAGGTATGTGTTCATTTCGGGGACTGAATGATTCTAAACGGAGGATGATGTAACACTCTGACCCAACTTAATCCGATTTAACGACTAATTAATGTCGCTTTGGGTCATTTTCCAGCAAATTTGTTTAATACTTGTCGTTTTGTCTTTTTGAGTTTCGTTTCGGGTCAAGGATAGGTAGCTGGGTTGAGTTTAACCTGGATTAGGTAGACATGAACCCTTTTTCGTAATTTTCTCTTTTGTAAGATCCCGTCATTCATACATCATCTTGGTGTTATCACGTGTATCTTGTTAAGCTTGTTGATTCTCGTAACTAACTCACATGCGAATAACTTCATTTGTCTCCATTGGTTGGTTATTCGACTCAAACTATAAGTATCGTACACTTTTGGACTTTCTTCTAATTCACTTTGTCTTTATCTATATATATGCATAGACTTATCTCCTTCCTCTCTCTCTTTCTCTCAACGTCAGTTTCTTCCTCTCTCACTCTTAACAATTCCTTCTTCGAGTTTCTTCGTCATGTCGGTGAAGCGATCCTTACGTCAACTTCTCAGTTCATCACTTGTGTGTGTGTTCTAAGGTTCTAAGGTAAGACCTTGATTCATGATTGTCACAACCTAAGCCAAGGAGTTCGGGGGTTAGCAAAAGCCAAACCAATGACACACGTACTCCCGTACCTACGCACTTAGACCCAGTCCAAATGCACACGTACAAGGGAAGATTTACACGTGCAAACATGTATGCGGAAGCTGTAGATATCAAAACATCACAACAATATGTAGGAACCAAGTGGAAAACCAGATTTAGACATAATCTCCGACAGTATTACAAAATGAGATAAAATACTATATACAAGTCATAAATGGATCTAGTCATGATAGCTCTCAAAAGAATGGAGGCATGGATGCAAGATGAGGTCTTGGCGCTCTCCGAGAGGAGGGATCACACCCACTCCTCTAGCCAGGATGGGGCCTCGGGGGTCTCTCTTGAAGCCTGACTGACCGACGAAGGGTCAGTCTGGGGATCTGAGCCTACAACATCAAAGACAAGCATGAATACAACGATCCAGCAAAGTATAAGCAGTAACAAGATAACACATGCTGTCTCTAATCAAAATAAAGAATAGAAATAATCATAATAGATCAATGCTCGTAGACTAAGCAATCGTGCAAGAATTTCAGCATGCTCTCGTGAATCATAAATACATACACTGTACATAACTAGTTGGCTACTACACATGCCATATGCTCTCAAAAGAGGGATCTTATAAACATGAGGAGAACACCATTGTCCGGGCCAGGGTACAAATGGGTCTCAGTTTCCTGGTGTCCGGATTCCCCAAGACGTGTCCTTACTGCAACAAGGTCATATAACTATATCAAAGTCACCCCGTCGGGTTCCTAAGGCTGAGGCAGAGTAGTGCCTGACCATAGTGAGTCAATCATGTGTTACACCTCGAGTTCAACATGCTAACAAGTGTATCATACATGCCTAATCGTGATCAACATATGTGTACACTCCAGGTGTAAGAAACATACCAATTAATCCATCCAAATGACGTGTAGACAAAATAGCATAATCATGGTGAAGATTGGAGGTCAATGCTTGACATGCAAGATGCAATGCAATGAAGCCATACCGAATCAAGGGTAATTACAATCCAACCCTATTCTAGTTATCCAGTGTTTCTAACCGTGTATATTGATGCAGTTTTAAGGTCTCCGATATATTATTGTCTAGTGCTGCAGTCCACCTAGAAGTACACCGAAATCTCTTAAACCAACACCCATGGGAAGGTGCTTAACCGCTGGATAACGAACATGAATGATTCGCAGCCCTTGAGATCATTCACAGAGTAGTCTCATGGTCCGTTAGGCAAGTCATGGTTATCTACCTTCTAAGTCCAAAGCCCTATCAAGTCACATTCATTTCCTATCCATTCATCTGTATATTTCTCTCAGCTCCGCCATAGGAGATCCTACGGCTCAGCCGTAGGTTCCTTACAGCTTAGCCGGAAGAGAGGACACGGCTTAGCCGTGGCCACGCCGTAAAAGAGATGCGGATTTGCATACTCTCAGTTATTTTCAAGAACACCCTGTATTAATCTACGGCTGGGTCACGGTGGGGCTTACGGCTTAGCCGTATTGCCTGTTACGGCTTAGCCGTAGCACAGTTCACGGTTCAGCCGTGAATGCGCTGGGCCAATTTCTGAAGCAATTACAGAATAGCTGGAACGAAGGAAAACAATGAACTTAAAAGAGAAGAACTGAACTCAACTGGGCTGTAAGCACACTGTACAGACATATAAGAGCATGAAATCAATTCAATCACACACATATCATCATGGGTTCATACAAGTTGTGCTTATACTTGCCTCAATTCGATTCTAACACTCCAATGGCTATCCTTGGGCTCAAGTCACTCCTAACCACAGTCCACAGCTATTGTGCATCCAAGAAGAGAGAGAAACTCATGAATACAGTCATGGAGAACCAGAAAAGAAGGAAGAAAAGGAAATCCAAGCCAAGCCATACACTTACCAGCAAGCACAAGAGGAAGGAGATGGAACAAACAGAGCCTTCTCCCTTCTACTAGCTTGGCTGAATCGAAGAGGATGGAAAGAGGGAAATCGAGAGAGAGCAAGAGATGAGCGAGAGAGATGAAGAACAGAAGAGAAAGAGAGAGGAAGGAGTTGGTGGGATATATATAAGATAAAGTTTAAGGCCAATTACAACCAAGTCCAATGATTAAGGCTATTTACAATTCGAGTCAAATCCCTGTCCATTGGAACCATGTAACCTCGTTTGAAATTGACACAGTTACAGCATTTAACGACCTCAACAAAAGACACGTGTTGACACCAAGATGATGCATAAATGACGAGATCTTAGAAAAATACAAATTATGAAAAAGGGCTTGGTCTACCTAAATCGGGTTAAACTCAACCCAACTACCTATCCAGGACGCACAACAAAACTAAAACAAGAAGAAAACACTATTAGCAACATGAACAATATTAATTAGTCACTAAACTAGATTATGCTGGGTCGGGGTGTTACAATGATGATGAGCCTAAAGCTTTCTTCATGCACTGCACGCCCACGTTTCTTCTCACTCTTGGCAAGTTTAGAAGTGGATTAACTGTGTGCTTAGCGTCTTATTTGAGGATTTTATGCAGTCATTGTGTTTTGCTCTTCTTGGGTTATGTTAGGGGTCTTGGATAGATAGTTGGATTGAGTTTAGCCTGGATTAAGTAACTTCGGGCCCTTTTCCATCATTTTTTATTTTTTTCGCGTTTGTCATTTGGGTGTCCTCTTGACGTCATCGCATGTCTTTTATCGTGCTCATTCTTTTCTGTAACTAACTTGAAAGTGTTTGGAAACCAATTGAACCGTTAGTGTCTATTTGACTCGAATTATAATTTGTATAACTTTTTGACTTTATTGCAAATGGCTAATATACATATATATATCACCTACCACTCGTTCATCCTTAGCCTCCGTTTTGTTTCTTCTCCCTTCAGCGTCCTCTTCTGTTCTTCTCCTTCTTCTTCGTTTCTCTTCTTCGCCGGTGTCAAGCCTCGATCTTCCATGCGAGTGTCTTCAGAAACTTCAAGCCTAGAACGAGTGAACGCTTGGTAAATCCTTGTTAAGGCAAGCATAAGTAACTATTGGCTTAAGTACACGTTGGTATATCGTGAATGTTGTGTTTTTCCATTACTTATGTTTAGCATATGCATGGTATAACAGCTCCTGTTCAGTTTCTCCTTTCATTGTACAAAGAAACACAGTTTCGGACGACCTCTGTTCACATCCTTCTGCTTCAGGTCGGACCGGTTGGTCATGAAGCCCCGACCGGTCGAATTTCGGTTCTGGGAGGCGCCCGTTCGGTCGGATACCCCAGTGATTGATCGGTTGGGCAAAAATTTACAGGATTGTAAATATTCATGAAAAGGACCTTCTTGACTGACCAGAGACTACGTGGAGACCTAAAATGGACCACCCTAATGTGTGACTATGGGCATATCATGAATAGTCTTGGGGGCTGAGATGTATTCATGAGTATTATCCTTTTGTTAAGCACCTCTCCATGGGTGTCGGTTTAAGGAACTTCCGTACTCTTTCTTTTGAGATGAGACACCATAGGAAGAACAACCGAGTATTGGATACCTTAAAACTACATCATCATGCACGGTTAGTAACGATGGATAATTAGATTAGGGTTGGCTAGTAACTAACCTTGCTTCTCCATTAACTTGAATTGTATAACATCTTGCAGTATTATCTTTGCCTCAAAGCTTGATTGAGTAAAAGATAAGCATTGGTTTGTTTTGTGTCATATTATTTCTGAGATCTAGATATGGTTACAGACATTGACTTACATGTATGATTTTATTAGGTATCGTTATTAAGCAATGTCCTGATATCTACTTGAATGGTTATGTCTGGCTCTACTATGGCTCGGCCTTAGAATACCCGACGGGTTGAATTTGGAATAGCATGTTTGTTGCCGCTGCAGTGAGCTCACGTCTTGGAGATTCCAGAACCCAGGAAACCGAGACCCATTCATACCCTGGCCCGGTCGATGGAGTTCTCTTACGTCACGATCTCAAATTTGGGAGCATATGGCAAATGTAGTAGCCACCTAGTACAGTGTGTCCCTATCTTGAATCTGATGCATTCATTATTCATTGCATGACTTGCCTAGTATACGACCTTGCACTTCTATGTAATCTGCCTGTTATGAATTCTTTTAGAGCCAACGTGTATTACCTTTATATTGCTTATGTTTGTTAAATCGTTGTATTTACATGTTGTTTCTTGGTGTTTCAGGCTCAGATTCCATCCCCGATTCCTCGAAGGTCGGTCAGACTTCAAAGGGAGTCATAGAGACCCCATCTGGACTCGATGAGTGGACTTGATGGAGTCACTCCGAAGTACGTCCTGGCATTAACACATTGACATTTTGTTGCATGACATTTTAGATTGACTGTATAAATCACTTTTGTATTTAACGTAACCTTGTATAATTACCAGTAATGCAGTGTTTTGTTGTATTCTCTTGTTCTTTGCCCATGCTTGATTCCTACAGCTTCCGCGTCTTTTGTTTACACATGTGAGTGCTTCCCTTGTGTATGTACATCGGAGCTGGGTGTAGGTGTATGTGCACGGGAGTACGTGTGTCACTGTTTAGGTAGACCCTAATCCCCGATTTCTTGGGCTCGGGTTGTGACAACATGCATGGTGATTAGGGTTGCAGAAAGTTCTTTCACTCTGAGCCAAAGGACAGCAATTAACTTGACAAAGCTCATTTGAGGCAAGTATAAGCACGTTATAGATGAACACACGTTGGTACACTATGATTGTGAGTATTCCTCTTAATCTTGCGCATGTTTTGTGTTTTACAACCCTTTTGTGTCCAATTACACACACTTGTTCTCAATGTTTCAAATTTGTGTAAATTCAGTTTTGTCTATAACAGGTTCATATCGTAACATTTCTGAAGCTTATGGCTAAGCCATAGAACTTCACGGCTCACTTTTCCAGATCGCTGCAAAACCATATTTTACATTACGGTCAGGCTACGGCTAAGGTTTGAATTTACTGCGGCGAAGCCATAGGTTAGCCATGACCTAACCGTAGGTCAAGCTACGGCTTAATGTCCAGAGAGTAGAAATTAGAGAGAACTTTCTACGGTCCGGCCATGGCGAAGCCTGTGGTATGCTACGGTTAAGCCGTACTCAACCATGGCTAAATCGTAGACCAATCACAGTCTAGTCATTAGAGGCAGCATGGGTTTGTCGTGGCTCACCGTAAATGTGGAAGAAATTCTTGGGAACCACAGCTGAGCCGTAGTGCATAATACGGCTAAGCCGTAAGATGTCTATTGCTAAGCCGTAAGTCACCCACGACTAAGCCATGAGACCATTGAAAAGTAAAAAAATGTAAGTTTTGAAGAGACCTTATAGGGCCTTCGAGTTGGAATGTAGATAACGCTTAACTTGTCCAATGGAACATGGGAATAGCATGAATGGTCTTAAAGGCTGTGACCCATTTATGTGTGTTGTCCAGTTGTTAAGTACCTTTCCATGGGTGTTGGTTAAAGGGACTCCAATATACCTTCCCAATACAATGCAACACTAAGAAGACGACAACTGTGTATCGAATAACTTAAAACTACATCATCATGTACGGTTAAAAACACCGGATGATTAGATTAAGGTTGGCTAGTAAACTGTTTTGATTCTACCAATCTAGATTGCATGGCATACTTGACAACGCTTATAGTCCTCTACTTTTATGTATGGCTTGATTGTTCTATATATGTTTTTTCAATATTGTATGAATTAGATCTGGTTGATCTGTTTTTGACAATGGCTCTTTCACGTACATTGATTATTATTATTGATATAGCCTTGAGTATAAAATGAATTGAACGTGATTCAGTATTGTTCTTTCCCTTTATGCATTGCATGTTTTACTCAAGTCCAAGTATATGCTTGATTCGAAATAGTTAGGCACTATTCAGCCTCAGCCTTATGATATCCTGCGGGGTTGACTTTTGCGTAGTATGTATGTTGTCGCTGCAGTGTGTTTATGTCTTGGAACTTTCGAACCCCAGAAAACCTGAGACCCATTCGTACCCTAGCCCGGTCGATGGTGTTCTCTTCATGTATAGATCCCTAAAGGGAAGATATGGCAAATGTAATAGCCACATAGTATAGTATATCCATCCATTGATTCTTATAACATGCTTTATTATAATGCACAACTTACCTAGTACACGAAATTGATCCTTATGCAATATTACCTATTCATGATTCTTTTAGACACAATGCATGTTGCTTATTGTTGCTTATGCTTTGCTAAATCATAGTATGCATTAGTTGTCTTTGGTATTGCAGGTGGCCGACCCTTTGTCGGTCAATAAGACTTCAAAAAAGACTATAGAAGCCCCATAAGGGCTAGAGGAGTGGATATGATCACTCCATCGAAGAGCAACATGGGCATGATAGGCTCCTTTTGAGATTTTGTGGGATGCATCATGTTTCTGTTTGCGTTGTTTACCTCCTTGCATTTTGTATAGTATTGCATAGGAACTATTTTCTCACTCTTGTACATCTTGTAATTAATGTAATCTTTTGTCAACCTTGTTTATATTCTTGTACCCTCTTTTCATGTAATGATACTTACAGCTTCCGCGTATACAGTGTTTGTATGTATAAGTTTCCCTTATGCGTGTGTATTTAGCCGAGGTCTAAGTGTATGCACGGGAGTACGTGTGTCACGGATTAAGTTTAAACTTAATCCGCAATTTCTTGGGCTTAGGTTGTGACAAATATAAAGTTTGAAGATAGAGTTGCAGACATGTTAAGTTGAAAACTTTGATTTGATTAGCAAAAACAAGATGATCATATTAGAGATGACAATTACAAAAGCATTGCTGACCAACATGAACACTAGCTTAAAGAAACTCGAAGGCATCCTGTGTAGTCGAAAGTTACTAGGTGACAAACAAGGTCTTGGCTATGTCAAAGATGCATCTACCTAAAAAATCAAAGGTAAACATGCATTTGTTAAAAGTTTTACTTTGGTTTTCATGACACCCACAACAACTACAAAACATGTTGTTCTACTTCAAAGAATAATGTGTCTCATCCTGCATCTACACCCAGATATCACCATTATGGAATCGAAGGACATATTCATCCCTATTACAATGAATTGAGATGTTTACCGAAAAACAAGCAATGAAATAAGCAATTATCTCCACCAAAGATCAAGATTCTCTATCTGGGTTAAAAAGTTTGACTTGCCTACTGAATTGATACACACTATGCTCAAAGTTCAAAATTTGCAAGTGTGGTATCAAAATGGAATAAATCCTGATAAAAATGATCAAGCTTCCACCTCCAATGTTGAAAAAACTATGACATTAAAGGAGAGTCATAATTGAAGGAGAACTGTTGGATCCTGATTAACAAATATGTTGCATGTTTCATTAATATATTCGTCAATTATGCACAAAGGAGGGGAGACATACTTAGGGGGAGACAGGTACAAGCTTAAGGTAAAAAAATCTTATGCAAATATTCAATGTATTTTGGGTTTTAAGAAGTTTGTTTATGAATTTCCAAAAGGAAATAATGTTAGGATTTTTGTATGTTGGCTAATTCATGGGTTGGAAAAACTATTAGTCCATTGAGTTGTAATTTTTCATTTCTTTTAGAATGGAATTTGGTATGAGTCATCAGATGCACTAAAGTGATGAAATCTAAGAAAAAATGCAAATTGAAGTATTTTGAAGTGATTTTTCAAGGAGAATATAAATTAGAATTTTCATATCTCATAAATCAGGTCTCGAATAGAGGCAAGTTACCTACCATTGGAAAGTTCTTTTCGAGTAGATATCCATAAGTTCCAAAATTGCATCAAACGGATCTGGAAATATAAAGTTATGCTCTCAAGAAGTTCACAAAGATTGTATCGTCTATAATTATGAAATTGCCATCATATGAAAATTATGAAACTGCCATAGTGCAAAAACTTTTCCTTTTTTTGTCAAGATTAGTAAATTGAGTTTTA
The DNA here is from genome assembly GCA_037013555.1 of Sextonia rubra. Classification (NCBI taxonomy): domain Eukaryota; kingdom Viridiplantae; phylum Streptophyta; class Magnoliopsida; order Laurales; family Lauraceae; genus Sextonia; species Sextonia rubra. The sequence continues at coordinate 4,223,508 of JASUAD010000028.1, read as the reverse complement.
AAAGGAGTATTATTTTGAAGCACTAACTGTGCGTTATTTAAGGGCATTTCTTTCAACCCTAAGGCATCCATCTCCATATGCTGAGTTAAGATTTCTCATTGGAGATTCGTTTTTTCTTTAGAGCATTCATTGAAAGGCAGTGCTAAAATTGTTGAGTTATAAAAAAATATTATTTTTACTCTCCTTAGTTAGAAGATTGTCTTTTCTCTTATAGAAAATTGTCTTTTCTCTTATAAAAAGTTGTTTATCGTGAGTGGTTTCAAAAGGTGTTAGATCAAGTGAAAATAATGCGAACGACATGTGTGTAGATAAGAACAACTTTAGTCCTTTATGTTGTATGCAAGTAGACAAGGGTAGTATGTAGATATTTTAACCTTTCATTCATAGTGCCCAATCTGAGTGTGGACAAGTGTTAGACCCCTTGGTTTTTTCTTGATTTGGTTTTCCACGTAAAAATCACATGTCCTTCTCATGTGGTTGATTGTTTGTTAATTTAGGTTAATTGCTTGTATAAAAAATATGTGTTGGGACCTTAACCTACATAAAGGTTAGAATCTACTAGTTACCAAACAAAGGGGATTCAATAGAGGTTCTTGACATGGATCATAAGGTTTTTGAAATGAGAGATTAAAATATAACCATTTTTCCTATCTCGGTCACAGTCCCTTTTATATCTTTAGATTGGTTAACTACCAATATCTTACTTAATCTATTCTTTGACACACTGTTAACCTACATGCATCTAATCTCTAGATCAGTAATGAATCGGTAGTAAGGCATCTTCCTCAGAAGGATGATAAGGAATTGATTCCTTTTTTCTTTTTAATTTTGTTAGTTAGGAACTTCTATAGTGGGTTGCATGGGTTGCTTGATTACAAAGTGCCCCTCTCAACTTTATACTTTTGCACTAAATTACCTTGGACTTAGAACTGAAGTGCAAAAGTGACAGAATCTGTTTATTTTGATAAGCTTTTTATTCAAACACATATAATTTCTCAGTTTACACACTTATTTTAAAAATATTAAAAAAAAAACCTTCTCAAAAGGACCCTCACCCTCTCCCTCTCCCTCTCCCTCTCCCTCTCCCTTCTCTCTGCCTCTCTGTTCCTCCCTCCCCCTCCCTCCTGCTTCCTCCCCAGTCTCCCCACTTTGAGTTGTTGAACTAAACTTGGATCTAAGTCCCAAAGAGCAAACTTGGATCCTAATGTCATTGTCTTTCTTGACAATTCATTTGAAAATGTTGGAAATAATTTTGTATCTCATGGAATTCTAGACATTGGAAACTCACAACCCCAGAAGTTGAAGGCCTAGAAGTCTGATTCATTTCATTAGAAAAAAAAAAAGGAACAATACATAGGGGTCGGGCGAATGCGGTATTGAGAGAGAGAGAGAGAGATGAGGTGTTAGCAAATTATAGAACCACCACCAGAGAGCATCTCAAGATAATACAAACACAAAACAATACAAACCTACAACAACCAGACAATCTCTTGCAATGTGGGCACTCAGACATCGTTATGATCATAGAATCGCTTCCCCTCTCATCCACCAAAAGAGCCGAGCAGTCCTTGAAGGGGCAGTAGAACTTCATCGAACCCAGAATCAAAGACTCGCTAAAAACACTCCCCCACCTCTCAAACACCTTCGAAGGGAGGATTGGGTGGTAAAGCTCGAGCTCTAAGACCCATTACACTGCAAATCCGAGCAGCTAACAGTCCTCTGATTCTCTTGAATCTTCACCGCAACCTGCCTGTAGATGCAATCCATGCAGAACACATGGGGGAGCATTGATTGATCTTGAAAGTCTCATTTGGGTGCTAGGTTTCCATGCAGGTTTGGGAAAATATCATCTCCTACTCTGGCTTTGAAGATTACCCTGTTTCGTTGATTGAGTGTTGCTGCTGCTGCTTACTGGTGGAAACTTTGGAAGGGGTTTTGCGAAATGGGGTGAGCGAATTTTCTAGTATGTAATTCTCCGCGACAATTGTGTTGTGTGGGTGTCCTTTTCCTTTTTCTTCTACGGTATCTGAGAGATTGATTGTTCCGCTTTTGTGGGAAATGAATGCAAATATGGCTTCTTGGTAGGCGAGGTCGAATGTGTATTTCTCAACAGAGATTGAGTTACTGTTGTCTCCTTTCCATGATAAAAGGGTGTTGATATCTTCTTCTAATGATTCAATGTCTTGTAAGATTTGGATATCTGGGTCTTCCATCTTCTTCTTTTCTTTATTTGTTGTTTTCAACAATCACAAAACCACCACCAGGGAGCATCTTAAGCCAAGAGCAAGACAGCAATGTGTTGTATGATTTGGATATCTGGGTCCGGTGAGTTGGGGGTTACAGGAGATTGTTCGGACTCTCTGAGGTGGGTTTGGGGGTTCAGACGGATGTGAGAGAGAGAAAGGGGATGAAAAGACTGAACAGAGAAGAAAGGTAATTGGATACTTAACACATCTATTTTGCACTTTAATTGTGAGTTTAAGTGAGTTTAGTACAAAAGTTTAAATTAGGAGAGTCACTTTAGAATCGGGTCTAAATACAGGGTAAATTGCTATTTTCCCTACTAATTACAATAGAATAATAAAAAAACTAACATGTATGCTGTCTTTAATTTGGCAATGACCCCACCTTATACTCCGTATAAAAGCTGATTTTTTTATTCCTTTTTTTTAAGAAACTGTTTAGACTGTTAGGATCGGGATTAGTTGGTAATTAATGTGGACTCGTAGGTACGGAAGGGTAGATATGATCATTTCTCTTGTGACAACTATCACTTAGTAAAATGTTAAATTCAAAATAAAACCGGAAAAAATACAACCGAACGATCATTTCTCCGTGCTGCACGCAAGCCCTTTTGTGCCTTTTGGGGCTTTAATATAACTTCTGCATTCTGGCAAAAAATTACAACCGGACGACCAGCTTTCGTCTCATTCCATTTATCTGACTGAAGCAGGTTCATTGACAGTTCTCCATCAAAACAAGTCCAGCAGTCCCTCTCATCTGCCAGTGTACGTCTTCGCCTTTTTCTCTTATCTTTCAAACATTTCTCTTCCACCATGCACGTATCAATTCACCAGGCATTGCATCTTGATTTGGGTTTTAGATCAACTTTGGAAAAAAAAAAAAAAAAACCGAGAAAAGAAGAAGAAGGTCTGGGGTGGGAACCACAGGGGAGATTTTATTTTATTTTATTTTATTTTTTTTTGGAAGGCCACTAGAAAAGAGAAATTTTTATAAAAAGAATTAAGCTTAAACTCACTTTTAATGGATTTATATAGAAGCATAATAAAACTACGGGATAATTGATCCTATTTTTTTTTACCAAAGTAAAAATAAATATATAAAAAGTTTGTAGGCTATGGCCCTTGTGAAGTGGGAATGGCCAACAGAAATAGATTAGGAGGCTAGACAAATATAAATAAAAAAAATTCAATTTCCCTTAAAAAAAATGAAAAGAAAAGATGACCTTGTATGAGACTATGAGTACCACCAGTATGTGCATTAATGATATAGAGGTATTATTTTTTTTTTTTTCGAGGATAGAGGTAAGTAATTGAAAGCATGAGTTCCATTACCTGCTTCCCCACTCAGTTGGCCAAAACCGGGTGTATCCTTGCCATATGCATACCGATCTAGCATTGGTGTGATTTCAGAAAAAAAAATGTTTCAATGGTTCCAAAAGATTTATTTAAAAAAAGTCAATAAAACATATCCCTCCACTGTTTTTTCATTAAATGGACGAGTGGTGCATAACCTATTAGACATACTACCAAACTAAGAATCAAAATGTTTGAGTGTGATGAGAAACTTTTGCCACTCGGTGTTTTGTGTTTCTCAAATATATGCCCCTTTTTGCGCATATCCATCTTTGTAACACTACTAGGGGAACTACACCCAAAAAAAAAATCAGAAAATTGATAGGTTACGTTTGACAACCAAATTCATGGGGATAAAATCCATATAGGCATGGAAAACTGATGCTAGGAAAATTGAAAATTCCTAAGGATTTGGCATTAATGAAAATCCTTAATTTATAGGATTTACAAGTTCAAACTCTACACATGAGATTTGAAAATCCTCACTTTTGTAGATATATTAATTAAAATTATTTTTTTCTGGGCTATATGCAATGATATGCAGCTATACAGTGACCCCAATATGAATTCCTCAACTATACAAATCCTTCCTGCTATAGGAACATTGAGGAATCCTCACATTTATCAAAGGCGCACTTTATGTTAAAGTGGATTTTATTTAGTTTTTCCTACATTAGCTTTCCCAAAAATTATATATTTTACATAATGGCCGCTCGAGGGCAGATTTCTTGGTTATGTCGTTGCTACTGTAGATGATGTTTTCAACTTCAACATACATTTTGTAGCTGTCAACACTTGAATTCCTAAGGACAATAAATTATAAGTTTTGTGCTATTAGCAATCAACTGTTATGTTTCATAGACTAAGACGGTATGAGTGTCTTCATATTCACTATAATTTTTAGGCTGTAAATTAAAATATTTAAAGTTTTCAGATAAACGGATCATTTTAAAAATAACTAACTAATTTTACTTACTTAAGAAGTTACTAATAATTAAAGCAATAAGCAATGACAAATCTCACATTTTTTGTCTATCTTCAAACAATAGGGTGTCTCAATAGACATTGGAGTTGGCGGAATTGCATAAGGTAATGGATTTACTCTCCATGTCTTGTGTTCGAAATTGCCCCAAATTTACCTAATATAAATTTGTATGGATTTAGCGGGCTCTCCGGGAGGATTGGTATGTTGGGTCAAAGACCAATTGATACCCATGTTATAAAAAAAAACCAAGTATATCTAGGACTAGAGGGTTGGCCCGGTGGATAGGCCACCCATTCTCACCAAACCCGCTAGGGATCAATTCCCGGTGGGTGTTTTATTATTTTCAGTCATGGCCATTGGGCCAACTCAGCAAAAATAAAGAACCAACGGGTGTATCCGTTCATCTCCTTCTTGAGTTGCATTACAAACCACATGTATGTTTTTCCTCAAAAAAATCTCACTGCTTGAAAGGCCCACTTCTATAGATACGGATCAAATGACCATAGCACTAATTTATAGATAATAGCTTTAAATCTTAGAAATTACCAGTATGGTACAAATTTATTGTGATAACATCATGTGCTTAATAATGTTTGAATGGTGTCAAATTAGACTTAATGAGTAAGCGTTTGTGAAAGGATTGGACAGATAATTGGTGGATTCCAATCCTATTTAAAATAGTTTGAATTTTGTGGTCTTAAAATCGAGGGCTAAGAAGGGCCAGTCCCTGATCAACCCATCCAAACTGATTTCCAACTCACACAAAACTATAGAACATGTGAGGAACGGCCGTTGTTCATCACACCCTTCTTTTTATCTTTAAGATATGTTAAATGAATAAGAAACCTTTCTTACAAGAGAAATGATCCCTTGGTGGCCATCAGCACAAAGCTGATGTAGGAGCTAAAAGCCTAAAATCATATTCATCCTATAGCATACCAAAATCTCACTCAATTTACACTCCAAATAAAATGGCATACACTATTGAATTGATTGTGTGCAGTGAACAGAAAACAAATAGTTTATATCTAACCAATCCAATGGTACACCAGCGATTATATAGAGTCAGGCCAGGCCAACAGTTTTAGGATATAGAAACCTGAGCAAGACCCTTATACTATGTGCTTGCTTGTTATGCCTAACTCTAGTTCATGGCCTAAGAAACGTTTCCAAGCCCAACGCAGAAGGGCTGGGAATAAAGGCCCAACAATCCAGCCCAGCTCACTTTCAGACCTACCTTTTCTTGCATGGCATTGTTCTTGTCTCCAAATTACTTGGTATACTTGTCTCCAAATTACTTGTCTGTGTGCCCTCCCATTTGGCAGATTCATGGGATTGTGGAAGCATTGATAATCCATCTGGCAGTCTCCGAATCAATCTGTACTTACTCTGAGGGGACAATATCTGAAACAGGAATACAGGATTGTTTACCAGAAACAAAGACAAGGTCAGAGCAACCAAGTTCCAAAACTGAAACCAAGTCGAAAGAGAATGCAGACAGACTCTACCATTGCTCCAATGCATGTGGCCCTCTTTCCAAGCGCCGGAATGGGGCATCTGGCCCCATTTCTTCGACTTGCAGCGGGCCTCCATGCTCGGGGCTGCACTGTTACATTCATCTCTATCCTCCCCACAGTTTCCTCTGCTGAGTCCTCTCATTTGTCACAGTTCTTCTCTACCTATCCCCAAATCCACTGCATGGAATTTCACCTCCTCCCCTATAAACCCTCCACTGCTTCCCCTGTAGATCCTTTCTTCTTTCAATGGGAATCCATTCGTCGCTCAGCACACCTGCTCCCCCCTCTCCTCACATGCACTTCACCCCCTATCGCTGCGCTCATAACCGACATCACCCTCACCTCCTCCATCATTGATGCTGTTGCTAACCTCCCCTTCTCCAACTACACCCTTTTCACCTCTTCCATCGTAATGTTCGCCTTGTTCGCCTACTTCCCAATAGCTTCTAAGTCTGATACTTTTGACGAGAATAATCAACTTGAAATTCCTGGCCTACAACCCATTCCAAACTCTGATATCCCTCCTTTGCTACTACATCCATCTAACCTCTTCAAGACCATTTTAATGGAAAATGGCCTTGCGGTCGTGAAACCTGATGGAATAATAGTAAACTCTTTTGGCGCACTGGAGCCCAACACACTCATGGCATTCAACAAGGGCATTGTGGTACCTGCCCTTCCACCTGTGTTCACAGTCGGGCCTCTGGAGCCCTGCAGTTTCGAGCATGGCAGAGAAGGCGCACAACAGCAGCTGTTCTCATGGCTCAATGCGCAACCAGAAACGTCTGTTGTGTATGTGAGTTTCGGAAGCAGGAATGCGCTCTCAAGGGACCAGATCAAACAATTGGCCGAGGGGTTAGAAAAGAGCAACTGTCGGTTTCTGTGGGTGGTGAAGAGCAAGATTGTGGATAGAGAGGATGGGTTGGCATTGGGGGAATTAGTGGGTGATGAGTTCCTGGAGAGGGTGAAGGAGAAGGGGCTTGTGGTGAATGGTTGGGTGGAGCAGTGGGGGGTGCTGGGGCACCCTGCAGTGGGGGGATTCATGAGCCACTGCGGGTGGAATTCAGTGACCGAGGCAGCATGGCATGGGGTGCCTGTGTTGGCGTGGCCACAATTTGGGGATCAGAGGATAAATGCCTGGGTCGTGGAGCGCAGTGACTTGGGCATTTGGGAGAGGAAATGGGGTTGGGCTGGGGACAAGGCCGAGGTGGTAATGGGGCCTGAGATTGGAGAGAAGGTGCAGGAGCTCATGAATAATGCAGGCATCAGGGTCAGTGCGGCAACAGTTGGAGAAGAAGCAAAGCGCGCCATTTCTGCTGGGGGCACATCTTCAAATTCATGGATGAATTTGATTGACAAATTGAAATCTAAGGTCATCTGAGAGGAATGCAAGGAACACCAAGAGAACTTCTGTTTGATAGAGGAATGCTCTATCGGTCTAACCCTTAATTGCTACCCCACAGCCGGGAAAGGTGCTGTTGCATCATTCCTTGTCACGGCTTTCTCCTTGTGGAAGGCTAGCTGTGAGCTCATCCTTAATAACAGCAGAATTTCCTAGACAAAAATCAGAACCTTCCTTTACAGACTTCCTGTTTTTATCTGAGTCACATTTCCAATTCCTTTCACTGGCAGTACAACACTTTATTTTCTGCTCTGAGATTGAATAGCCATTACGCTAGCCACGGACGTGGGATACTTTTGAGAATTACAAATAAACTGAACGAAAAAGACCCACCGAATTGATCCACATTCCATGCCCAAAAATATTCTATTTGGCTGCAATGATGATCCACGTGAATTTTAAAGTGTAGACCAATAGCATGAGAGGACAAACAGCTGAATGATTATAGTTTAAAGAGTCCAGACCATCTTATGCTTTTTGGTGGCTCTCAGTGGACCAACCACAGTCTGCCATGTCACTATAGAGAGAGGTTACCTTGGATGGGACACCACTGACATGGCGGACCCAAATTGATCCACTTATGATATCAAAAGCCTCATAGAATCTGTACTGACATTGGCCAATACCAAATTATATCAATCGATATCTTTCAGTCCTGGCGCAGCAAAATATCACCATCATACTAGACATGTTTTGATATTGTATCGTTATTGATTCAGTGTTGAAAATTTTCTTTTTTTCTAAAAAAAAAAAGGAAAGAAAGGAAGAGGAAGATTGAGGGAGAGGGAAGACACTGACACTATTTGTTAAAATTACATCCACACCCCCTGAATTTTGCCATAAATACAAAGATACCCCTTGTCAATGTTGTTGGAAACAAAGCTAATGAAATATGGCCTTTTACTTATTTGCCCTTAACGGAGATACATCCACACCCCTTTCCTTTTCTTATTTTCCCCTTCTCCCTCTGTCTTCCCACTTGCTTTTCTCCCTTACCCCTGAATCACCTCCTAGCCAGCAACCAACCACCTTCTCCGCGGGACCGCCACCACCTGCCTTCCCATTTGCTTTTCCCCCTCACGGCCGAATCACCTCCTAGCCAGCAACCGACCACCTTCTCCGCGGGACCACCACCACCCACCTTCCCACCACACCCACCCTTCTCCATATTTTCTCACCTTCATCACTACACCAACATCCTTCACTTTCTCCACCAACTTCATCTTTCCCACACTGCACAAACCGCCGAACCCACTATACAAGTCCGGATCCTCTGAGTGGGTTGAAATACGATCCTCTGAATGGATTGAAAGACAATGAGCGTGAGTGGACAAATTGGAAGATGCAACCTGTGACTCGTTATTATGTCAAGTGGCAGTCCAACACTAATTTCGTTTGCAGAAATAATAAGAAAATGCATAAAAGGGTTTTGATAAATATAAAAAAAAAATTCATCCTCAGCCTGAGAACACCGAAATCCCTTTCTCCTCTCTCGGGACGAAGCTCCAACCGGACACAAACGGATCTTCTCCCGAAATGACTGATACAAAATAAAGTTATCCCAAGCCAAGAGACACATCTTCACTTGTCATCCGGCTTTGGAATCTATTGGCTTGTAACTTCTCAGACCTGGAAATTTGAAATAGTTGGAGATACGATCAAAGCTTTCCATTAAATCTTCCTTTCCAGAAGAACCCACTTGGTTTTTGAAATACATCAAATCTTTGATTATCTTTTCTAATTGTCCAATAATTTTTATTTATGAGTGGAAAGAAAACAATATGGTTATCATTTTACTTCCCCAATTCTACCCTAAATAATTGAAAAGAAATCTCCTCATCTTTTCATCCCATCATCTATTTCTTGTTTGCAGTTATAGCCTACATCAATCACGTGCAGCCACTACAACAGAATGGTGTTTTGGCGAGGAAATATAGCGACGAAATTTTATTTCATCGCCTAAAGTCATTATTAGTGACGAAATTTATTTTTCTTCGGCAATTTAATGGAAAAAAATTATTTTAGCGAGGAGTAAAATTTCGTCTCTTTAAGGTAAAATATCGTCGCCAAAAGCCATTATTAGCTACGAAATTTATATGTCGTCGCAAATTTCAACAAATACGTATGTTCGTGCAAAAAAAATTTGTGTGACAAATAGGCGACGAAAATTATCGTCGCAATAAAAAGGGACTGGTTGGCGAGGAAATGAATTTCGTCGCCCCAAAGTCTATATTTTCCTTTGCGCTTGAGATCAGACGTCTCCTGATCATTTCGGCCCCTGCCTCCAGAAGCGTCCATCCTCCATCCTCCATCCTCACTTCAAAGCCTCCATCCTCCATCCTCCTGTCCACGCCGAAGCAACTACATCAAGAGACGTCTGCTCCAACCTTCTTCTTGTGAAATCAAGAGATCCAGGTCTGTTTCAAGCCCTAAATCTCGGTTTTTTATTTCCCTCTAGTTTGGATTGTGATGTGTTAGTGAAGAAATGATTGTTGCTTGCAATGTGTTTGATGAAATGCCCGAAAGTAATGTTTCCCATTTTTGAAGCATTTCAACATTCATAGCTAGCAACATTCATAGCTAGCAAGATGAAATGTACCGATTTAGAAACAAGACCGATTGATGCAAACAAGATGATCGAATCATGGGTGTCATTGTGAATCATGGGTACTTTGCAGCATCAGGTGGGCTTTCAATGAAGGCATACCCACATTGGAGTACTTTTAGTTTTATTAATAGGATTTTGAGTGAATTTAATTAGAGTTCGGATTCCATGCAACCTTTGTTGTAAGGAATGTGTGTCTGTGTGTGGGCGCTTCTGTTTCTCAATTTGAAACTTATAGGTGATGATTTAGGATTCCATGCAATCTCTTTTTTAATTGGATTTTGTTGCAGTCGTTGGTTTAATTGTTTATCATCATCATTTCTATTGTTTCTCTGGGTCTCTTTTGCACAATGATGTAAATGAATGGGGCCCAAGGTCAGTGCTCAAATGGGGCATGTTTTGGCTGGATTGTAGTTCTAATGATGGGTCTTTTACACAGTTTTTTATTGTGTAAAAGAGTTGTTTGTTCACACAATGAAAGCCTGATCTAATGATGAGTCTTTTTCATAGTGATTAAATGGAGGCTTTTCTTTTCACTTCTTTGTATATATCCATTTGGTATGCGTATTGAGCTAGCTAAATTTTTTAGACAACGGAAAGTAACTGGCCTACAAGAAGTTCCTCTAAATGGATTTTTTCAAATTATTTTTTAAAAAACTTTCATTGGTGGTGTTGTTTTCAATGGCCAGATGGACCATGAAATGGGCTAAGGCTACAGAAGGACTACCATTAGCCTTTTTTGTTCACAGTCGGTGCAATGTAAGGCCAGCAGCGGAAATTTGAACGTCTGGAATTGGCGACGAAATGTTTCGTCGCCTATGTTTGCCTTTTCGTCGCTAAAAAGTCCCCAGCGTACAGGAATTTGGCGACGGAAAGTTAGGTATTACGCGACGAATTAGCGACGAAATCTTGTTGTCGCCAAATTGGCGACGACATTAAAATTTCGTCGCTAAGTAGCGACGCAATTAAGGATTTGTAGCCAAACAGGATTGTCGACAAATCTATGGCAGGGACATTGGCGACGAATATTTTTCGTCGCCTATACTAAAGGCGACGAAATGTGGAATTTAGACGACAAAAGTTTTCGTCGCCTAAGACAATCCATGTTGTAGTGAGCTGGCCCAGTGATGATCTCTACATACCTGTAGAAACTTCTGATGGCATTTACCATTCATTCATCTTAGACTCCTGTAGGATAAATGGTCAAAACTCCACACCCAAACTGAGTTGTAACATTTATGGAAGAAGAAGCAAAAGGGAAGAGATGGGAGTTAGAAGAAAGAAAGAACGATGGAAGAGGAAGAAAGACTCTTACGGTGGCAAAGTGTCATGCCCCAAAATTTTATTTTGGGTTATAATAGTATGTCGGGTTTGAGTTCGGTTGAGTAGGGTTATACAGGCTGAGTATACACTTTTGGGCCTTGAGTTTACGTTATTTGACCCTTTTAGGCTAATAAATTTTTTTTTGAAATTTCGTAAAACTTACTAGAAAGCAGGGAGCCCTTCTTTGTAATTTAGAAAAACCTCTTCTCAATATAAACCTTTAGGGTTTTTTCCATTCTTCCATCTTCTTCCTTTCGTCTTCAACCAAGCCCTAGAAGTTCTCTGGGGGAAAACCAAGGCTTGATCTTCAGATTTGCTTTTAGCTTCACAATCTAGGCAAGTAGATAACTGTAAACAATGGCTTTTGGTTACTTGCACACCTTTTAGTTGCTTGTTCGATAACATGCTTTTTGTAAGATTTCTTCATTTAGGTTTAAAGTTTTGGTATGATTTCTTCGTTTAGGGTTAATACCTTGATTTGGGATTAATAATGGAGATCTGAATTCTTTTCTGTAATATAATATTAAATCTGTATTAAAATTAAAAAAATATATATATATTATGTAGCCGCAGCCACAGCCACAGCCACTGCCTCTGCCTGCGCTGGCAGGCAGCAGCAGCGCTGCTGCGCTGCCCATACAACATGTGCTGCTTGCCAGCCGGGCAGGGCCTGGCTACAGCTAGGCTTGTGGTGCCCAATTTGGGTTGCTGCTGGCCCAGCTGCGGTCGGGTCGGGTTGCAGGTTGGTCTGGGCTTGGCCCAGTTTAAATAAGAAATATATATATTTATATAAATAAAAATGATTAGAATTTCTTTTAGAATATTAACTATAATGTTTAGAGAATTACAAATTGGTTAATGGTCTAGTTTGCTATTAGAGACTTGATTCCATTAAATTAATTTGTAATTCGATGTTATTAGAAATTTAATTAGGATTATTTATAATTTAATTGAGAATTAGGTAATTTTGATTAATGTTTATTTAGATTAAATTGAAAGTAACTAAGATGTATTTGGTAGTAATTAAATCTTAAATAGAATCTATTTTTAAATTTTAATTTGGATTTTTAATTTGAATTAGATTTCGAATTAGGATCCAAGATTTGTATTTTTTGTTTTGTATAAAATTATAAGGTGTATTTGTACACAACAATGCTATTTAAATATTCTTGTACCTAATTTGTAACACACAATAAATTTACATAATTGGATTAGATGAATCATGTCTTTTAGAAAAGTTAGTTAAATATTTACATGAGGATTGGACTAAATGCAGAATGAGAATGTGAGATTCAGACGCATCACATGATAGACATTAAAAATAGGATATCAACATCATGGACTCATATTTCCATTGTGATAGCAGGTTAGTTCTCATGTGTATATTTAACCAACTATGACCATTAGGTGGTTTAGTGCTTACTTTCAGAGAACTTGAATTGATACACGTTCATAATACATTTTCAAATTTAAAAGTCTAACTACTAAATTTGATATTAGGTTGAATACTGGGATTAAGGGTGCCATATTATGGTTCAATTCTGCATTGGTATATGTATGTATTTGTAAATATATACATATATATATCTGACTGACTGCAGTTCGGAGGTGGACGTACGCCATCGGGTCAGCGTGTACTATGGATTATAGCACACAACTATTCCTTCTGTTATATTTTGGGGGGAATACCCGTTTCTGTATATTTATCTGTGGGAATACCCATTTCTGCTTATCTGTCTGCGGGAATACCTGTTTCTAGTACATAGTATCTGCGGGGATACCTGTTTTTGTGCATTCATGCCATTGGGGTTTGCATCTAATATATTTTGGGTCATAATGAATATTATATTTAATTCAGTTGATTAATCCATTGCTTGCATTTACCCCTTGCCAGATTATGTCAATCTAACCCACTACTTTTGGTGTCTAGGTTGTGTTATTGCTGTCGAACCGGATGATCAGGCGACGTAGGAAATTCTGCCAGATGGCGGAGCTGTTGAGTGGAGCACCGATGACATCATCTGAAGTGTCCTAGTGTGGTGCAGAAATCGAAAACTTTAGATTATGTAATAAGGCCATGTTTAGGCCATTAGTTTATTTAATTAAATTTATTTGTTTTGAAATTATAACTTTAATTGTTATGCTTCGAAGCACTTGACCTTGATTTTATTATTAATGAAATTTGTTACATGATTGTTATATGATATTCGTCTGCGATGAGTATGGATTTTAGTTCCGCGTGTGATTATAGTTGCTTGGTCACCAAGCATAACCTCACGAAGGATTTCTTTCCACCCGGAATTGGAGCCCGTATTGTTTATGTTAGAAAAATTTTAATCGACCCCAATTCTCGCACCCATGGAACTGGGTTTAGATCCGCCCAGTTTTGGGAGCGTGACAGATAATATTAGAGCCGATCAAGTTCTAGAATGTTTAAAAGATGCTAGAACGTAGGTCCGATGTGAGGATTAGAAACTTTAAGTGGGGACGATAGGGTTTTGATGCATATAACTGTATACGAACTTTAATATGGTTAGAGGTTACAGTACTTTGTTACCCTTCGTATTTTTTGTCGTTTAGTCTTTAATGAATAGTTGTTTTACAGACATGGCACCTAGAACAAGGAAAACAAAACCTAACCCGTCCAATTCGGAGTCGGGTGAGCTAGCGGTAGTGCCAATGATCCGATACAGACTCTGCTCCAAACTATGTTAGCCCATCAATAACGTCAGGATCAACAGATAGCATAGCTGTTGGAGGTTGTGCAGAGAATGAATCAACTTCATACGATGCATGCAACTCAGCCACTGATAACGCCGCAATCAACGCCTATGGTACGTCCTCAAGTAGTGGATCAAGCTGCATAGCAAATTGGTGTACTTGAGGCTTTGCAGAGGATTGGGCAGCTTCATGTTGTTGTTTCCCCTAGACCCCATGATCCAAATGATATTTTTGAGAAGTTTAAGAAAAGGGGTCCGTTGGAGTTCAACGGGGGTGAAGATCCAATGGTGGCCGAAGAATTTCTCATCCAAGTTGAAAAGATACTTGAGAACCTAACCTGCAAAGGGGTACAGAAGGTTAAGTTGGCACCTTCCATGTTTTGAGATGGGGTAGACAGGTGGTGGACTACAGTAAAAGAAACATATGAGGGGATCGCCGAAAAAGTGGCTTGGACTACTTTTCGTAATCAGTTTCATGAGAAGTATGTACCGGAGCATGTGTGCATTCAAAAGCAAATAGAGTTTGATAGATTGAAGCAAGGGAACTTGTTTGTTTGGGAGTATGAGCTGCAGTTTACCCGTCCCTTTCATTTCGCACCAACTCTCATCATTCCAGAAAGCGAGAGGATTCAACGGTTTCTCGATGGCCTTCAACCAGATATACTCCTTTATGCCAAGTTACAAGTTCTAAATACTTACCAGGAATATTTGGATAAGGCATATTGGGCCGAGGAGGTGATTGGGTGCATGGCCCCTACTAGCCAACCCAAGCAGAAAGTTGTTCCGTCTTCAGCCCCATAACACCAATTCAAAAAAACAAAAGAGGGAGTCTTGTGGCATTTATGGCAATAATCACTCTACATCTAAGTGTTGGAGATAGACAGGGGGCGCTTTTACTGTGGCGACACTAGTCATCAAGTCAAGGATTGCCCTAAGAAGAAAGGTCAGCAGTATGGGCATACATCTACATAGGGGGCTCCTATTCAAGCACAGCCGCTAAGACAAATAGCACCAGCTCCCCCGCAGCAGCAACGACCCCAGGCACCGCAGTAATAGATGCAGTTGTATCGACCTCCCCAGCAGCCTCGACCTTAAAAAGGACCTCAGCGACCACCAGGATCCAATAGACAGCAATCAAGACCCCAGCAGGCAGGCAGAGTGTATACCATGACTCAGGAGCAGGCTGATGCTGCAGAAAACATTATGGAAGGTGCTATTTCTATTTGTGATAATCTTACTAAAACTTTATTTGATCCCGGTTCTACGCATTCTTATATTTCTCCTAGTTTTGCGCTGAAGATTGGTGTTAGAGCAGCTGAGCTACCTTTTGATTTAATTGTGGTTACTCCGGTGGGTAAAAAAGTTAGTTGTTTGAAATACTACCCTAATTGCAAATTGGTGATAAGTGGAGTGGTGTTTAAGGCTAATTTGATACTATTAATGATGAATGACTTTGATGTTATTTTGGATATGGATTGACTTATTACTCATAGTGCAGTTATGAATTGTCGTGCCAAGATGGTTAAGTTAATAGCTGATAACGGCACCGAGGTACTATTTGTGGGATATAAGAAGAAGGTTTTACTCATGTGATCTCAGTTATTAAGGCTATGAAGTTGTTGATGAAAGGTTTTGAAGGGTATATAGCGTTTATCACAGAGGATAAACGGACTAAAGCGGTGGAGGAGAGACCAGTGGTGTCTGAGTTTCCAGATGTTTTTCCATATAATATTCCAAGATTGCCGCCAGTCTGTGAGATAGACTTTGCAATTGAGCTTGTACCGGGCACAACTCCGATCTTGAAAACCCCTTATAGAATGACCCCAGCTGAGTTGAAAGAACTCAAGGATCAATTACAGGAGCTGTTGAACAAGGGTTTTATTAGACCGAGTGTCTCTCCTTGGGGGACTCCAGTATCATTTGTAAAGAAAAAGGATGGTTCTATGAGAATGTGTATTGATTATAGACAACTAAATCAAGTGACCATCAAGAACAAGTATCCTTTACTGAGAATCGATGAATTGTTTGATCAATTGCAAGGTGCTCAGTATTTTTCTAAGATTGATCTGAGGTCAGGATATCATCAGTTGAGGGTACGAGATGAGGATATTTCGAAAACTGCATTTAGAACTAGATATGGTCACTACGAGTTTTTGGTGATGTCTTTTAGGTTGACAAATGCACCGGCAGCTGTTATGGCTATAATGAATAGGATTTTTGCACAGTACTTGGACTAGTTTGTGGTGGTATTTATCGATGATGTACTTGTATATTTGAAAAGTCTGAAAGAGCATGCTCAGCATCTTCGTACTTCATTGCAGCTGTTGAGGGAACACCAATTGTATGCTAAGGCAAGTAAATATGAATTTTGGTTTAAACAAGTAGGATTCTTTGGTCACATCATCTCTAGGAAAGGTTTAGCGGTGGACCCAGCAAAGATTGAAGCAGTGGTAAAGTGGGATAGACCGAAAACAATGTCGAAGATCTGAAGTTTCTTAGGTCTCGCAGGTTATTGCCGCAGATTTGTGCAATGATTTTCCGCAATAGCGGCCCCACTGTCGAGATTCACTTGTAAGGGAGTTCCTTTTGTATGGAATGAGGATTGTGAGTTGAGTTTTCAGGAGTTTAAAAGAAGGTTGACCACAACCCCTATTTTGACCTTACCTGCTGGTAATGATGGTTTTGTGATTTTCACCGATGCATTCGGAGTTATACTTGGTTGTGTTCTCATGCAACATGGGAAGGTGGTGGCTTATGGGCCAAGATAGTTGAAGGATCATAAATGAAAGTATGTAACCCATGACTTGGAGCTAGTAGCAGTGGTCTTTGCTTTGAAGATATGGAGATATTATCTTTACGGAGCCGCTTTTGAATTGCATTCAGATCATAAGAGCCTCCAATATCTCTTCACATAGGGTGATTTGAACATGAGACAGAGGAGATGGATACAGTATATTAAGGATTACGATTTTGGGTTGAAGTACCATCCAGAAAAGGCTAATGTAGTGGCAGATGCTCTAGGTAGGAAAGCAGCATTCACTGGAGGATTACTTGCAGAATACTTCTGGATTCGATGTTTGGAAAATATGGATGTTTATTTCTAGCCTATCAGTAAGCAAGCAGTGTTGGCTAATACATTCTCGTGGGAACCCGAATTACTTCCGAGGATTAGAAAATACCAGTTACTAGACCCCGAGATAATAAGAATCAAAGATCACATGGATGAAAGGCCTGATTTTAAGCTGGAAGATAATATTTTATATTATAAAGCCATAATTTGTGTGCCCGATTTTTCAGAATTGAAGGATGAAATCATAGTCGAGGCACACTATACTCAGTAAACTATTCATCCAAGCAGTACCAAGATGTATCACGATCTGAAGGATCACTGTTAGTGGAAGAATATGAAAAAGGATATCACATAATTTTTTGGGAAATGTTTGGTCTACCAGTAGATTAAATAAGATTCTAGGGGACCCCCGGGTCTTTTGCATCAGTTGGAGATTCCTTAGTGGAAGTGGGAGCACGTCACTATGGACTTTGTGTCAGGATTGCCTAATACTAGAAAGGGATTTGATGCTATTTGGGTGATAGTGGACCGTTTGACTAAGTCAGCCCACTTCGTACCATTCAAGACTGGTCAAGGAATGGAGAAAATGGCAGATTTGTATATTAAGGAAGTGGTGAGATTGTATGGAGCACCGGTTTCTATTGTCTCCGATCGAGATAGTAAGTTTGTATCTTGGTTTTGAGTATCACTGCAAGAAGCCTTAGGAACCAAATTGAGTTTTAGCATAACCTATCATCCCCGGTAGATAGACAGACAAAGCGTACAAACCAGACATTGGAGGATATGTTAAGGGCATGTGTCTTGAATTTGAAGGCTAGTTGGGACGAAAGCTTAGCTCTATTTGAATTCGCGTACAACGATAGTTACCACTCTAGTATTGGCATGACACCTTTCAAAGCTTTGTACGGGAAAAGATGTCGAACCCCTATATGTTGGTTGAATTTTTGGAGCTCATGGTTTTCATGGACTGTCTGTGGTTGGAGAGTCCAGTGACAAAATAAAACAGATTCGGGAAAGGTTGAAGGTTGCCCGCAGTCGCCAAAAGAGTTATGTAGATAAAAGGAGGAGATAGTTGAAGTTTGAGGTTAATGACCATCTTATTTCTGAAGGTATCACCTACATGTAGTACTTTATGGTTTAGGCAGAAAGGAAACTCTCCAGAAGATATGTGAGACCGTTAGCTGTTAGGTGTTCATAACGTCTTCCATGTTTCTATGTTGAGGAATTATGTAGCAGACCCTTCGCACGTGTTGCAGTATGAGCCGTTGCAAGTGCAAAATGATCCAACATATGCTGAGCAGCCGGTGGGGATTATCGACACCAAAGAGCAGGTGATGAGAAACCATGTCATCCATTAGGTGAAGGTTCAATGGAGTCATCATCGTCCAGAGGAAGTAACGTGGGAGCTTAGAGACGAAGTGCAGCGACAGTATCCGCACCTTCTTCCTGAGGTATGTTAGTCATTTGAAGGACCAAATGTCCTTTAAAGGGGATGAGATGTCATGCCCCAAAATTTTATTTTGGGTTAGAGTAGTCTGTCGAGTTTGAGTTGAGTTAAGAGGGGTTATATGGGCTGAGTATACACTTTTGGGCTTTGGGTTACGTTATTTGACCTTTTTAGGCTAATAGACTCTTTTTGGGATTTCGTAAAACTTACTAGAAAGCAGGGAGCCTTTATTTGTAATTTAGAAAATTTTCCTCTCAATATAAACCCTTAGCGTTTTCCCCCTTCTCCCATCTTCTTCCTTTCGTCTTCAACCAAGCCTTAGAAGTTCTTTGGGGGGAAACCAAGGCTTGATCTTTAGATTTGCTTTTGACTTCGCGATCCAGACAAGTGGATAACTGTAAACAATGGCTTTTGGTTACTTGCATACCTTTTAGTTGCCTGTTGAATAACATGCTTTTTGTAAGATTTCTTTGTTTAGGCTTAAACTTTTGGTATGATTTCTTCATTTATGGTTAATACCTTAATTTGGTATTAACAATGGAGATCTAAATGCTTTTCTGTAATGTAATATTAAATCTATATTAAAATTTTAAAATATATATTATGCAGCCGCAGCCGCAGCCGCAGCCACTGCCTCTTCCTACGCTGGCAGGCAGCATGCGCTGCGTGCCAGCTGGGTAGGGCTTGGCTACATCTGGGCCTGTAGCGCCCGGTTTGGGTTGCTGCTGGCCCAACTGCGGTCAAGCCGGGTTGCAGGTTAGTTTGGGCTTGGCCCAGTTTAAATAAGAAAAAAAATATACATTTATATAAATAAAAATGATTAGAATTTCTTTTAGAATATTAATTATAATGTTTAGAGAATTACAAATTGGTTAATAGTCTAGTATGCTATTAGGGACTTGATTCCAATAAATTAAATTGTAATTCGATGTTATTAGAAATTTAATTAGGATTATTTATAATTTAATTGAGAATTAGGTAATTTTGATTAATGTTTATTTAGATTGAATTGAAAGTAACTAAGATGTATTTGGTAGTAATTAAATCTTAAATAGAATCTATTTATAAATTTTAATTTGAATTTTTAATTTGAGTTAGATTCCGAATTAGGATCCGAGATTTGTATCTTTTGTTTTGTATAAAATTATAAGGTGTATTTGTACACAACAATGCTATTTAAGGAATTAAATATTCTTGTACCTAATTTGTAACACATAATAAATTTACATAATTGGATTAGATGAATCATGTCTTTTAGAAAAGTTAGTTAAATATTCACATGAGAACTGGACTAAGTGCAGAATGAAAATGTGAGATTTAGGATGCACCACATGATAGACATTAAAAATAGGATATCGGCATCATGGACTCACATTTCCATTGTGATAGCGGGTTAGTTCTCATGTATATATTTAACCAACTATGACCGATAGGTGGTTTAGTGCTTACCCTCATAGAACTTGAATTGATACATGTTCATAATATATTTTGAAATTTAAAAGTCTAAATGCTGAATTTGATATTAGGTTGAATATTGGGATTAAGGGTGTCATATCATAGTTCAATTCTGCATTGGTATATGTATGTATTTGTAAATATGCACATATATATATCTGACCGACTGCAATTCGGAGGTGGACGTATGCCATCGAGTCAGCGTGTACTATGAATTATAGCATACAGCTGTGCCTTCTGTTATATTTTGGTGGGAATACCCATTTCTGTATATTTATCTGCGAGAATACCCGTTTCTGTATATTTATCTGCGGGAATACCTATTTATACTTATCTGTCTGCGGGAATATCCGTTTCTTGTAAATAGTATCTACGGGGATACCCGTTTTTGTACATTCATGCCATTGGGGTTTGCATCTGATATATTTTCGGTCATAATGAATATTATGTTTAATTCAGTTGATTAATCAATTGCTTGCAGTTTACCATCTTGCCAGATTATGTCAATCTGACAAACTCCTTTTGGTGTTTAGGTTTTGTTATCGATGCCGAACTGGATGGTCAGGCGATGCAGGAAATTTCGCCAGATGGCGGAATTATTGAGTAAAGCATCAAGGACATCATCTGAGGTGTCCTAGTGTGGTGCAGAGATCAAAAACTTTAGATTATGTAATAAGGCCATATTTAGGCCATTAGTTTATTTAATTAAATTTATTTGTTTTGAAATTATAACTTTAATTGTTATGCTTCGAAACACTTGATCTTGATTTTATTATTAATGAGATTTGTTACATGATTGTTATGCAATATTCGTCTTCGATAAGTATGGATTTTAATTCCGCGTGTGATTATGGTTGCTTGATCACCAAGCATAACTTTACGCAGGACTTCGATCCACCCGGAATTGGGGCCCGTATTGTTTATGTTGGAAAATTTTTAATTTACCACAATTCTCACACCCCTGGAACCAGATTTGGATCCGGCCCAATTTTGGGGGCGTGACACAAAGGCCGAAGAAGTTATTTTCATCCTTGGCCGGACCTTCCCCCAAAAGATGACGGAGAAGGAAGGGATTTGGATATTGGGTTCTCTGCTTTGGGGAGATTTTTTATAATTATAAAAAAAACCCATATGCCAAACCTTACTTTTTGTGCATCGGAAGAAAAAGTGGGTGTGGGACGGTAGACCAATGGGTGGCATCCTCCTATTTCTCCACTCATGCTACCCAAATCACAACCCGCTCAGAGGATCCGGACTCATCTCTACACCACTACATACCCTCTTCATCAGTCACCACTCACCACTTTCCCTTGGCCATTGAAACCTCCAATTATCTTACCACCCATCACTAACATACCATAGCCTCCACACCTTCGCCGAACCTATCACCTTCACAGAACCCACAAATCGCCATCCCTCCATCTCCACTACATCTTCACCTCACAACTCATCACCCACATCCACCATCACCTTGGCCACAGACCCATCGCACCTTCGGTGCACTCTACACCAACCTTCATCACACCACATCACCTGTCCCCACTCTCAACACCTCTCCAATGTCCCACACCATTACAGCCACGACCCAACACTCCCATCCCTAACCTAGTGGCATTACAACCCACCATCTTGGAGCCTCACGGTCACCCCAACAGTTTTCATTAGAAGTTAAAGAATACCCAATTCTCTTGCAGGTGCTCCCAGATCGGCTTGCCCCCTTCGCCATCATTGCAAACGCACCGACAGTGACGGCATCTCGATGGTAGTCAGCATCGCATGGAACCCTCCAATTGTGTTTTCGCCTTGATCCAAAAGTTGTAGAGAGGAGAGAGAGCAAGAGAAAGAAAATGGAGAGAGTGGTTGGTATGGGGGTAAAATAGGAATTATACATAAATTTTTTTGCTGACATCACCTCTTGAAGCTGTCGATAACAACAGCAGGAGCTACATATGTAAACCACATATAAATTAAAAGTTGGTGCGACGTAATTTAAGAATGGGAGGGGATGTCCTTATATTTATGATAAAATACAGGAGGTATAAATGTACTTTTTCCTTTTGATTTTTAATGCTATATATGTTGGGCAACATGTTGACCACATGCCCATTGAATGTTGTGTTCGGCAAAGTATTGAATAAAGGACCCTTTTAAGCTCACAAAATTCGTGGGTTCCACTCTATAGTTTCTAAAGTTCTATCTAACTAAATTAAGTGCCCCATTTTAATACATGGGGTCTACATCACTGTTTTCTTATTATAACCCTTATTTTTAATGTCATTATAACTCTTAATGCACTTAATCTTTTAACTATAAATTTAATAATCTCAAAAAATTTAAACTACTAAAAGGATGAACTCCTTTTATAATGGACCCAAATAAAATTTTATAATAATAAGATGTATACACACTATCACATCAATGACACTAATAAAACATGTGAATAAACTATTAAAATATTATATGAAGTATCTAAACTTTTTTTTTATTGAACTAATACCGCTAATTAGGCCCACTGGCCCTTAACAAAATTTACTCCTTAAAAAGCAGGATCTATTGTCATAATCAATAAAGTAAAAACATGGAAATAAAGTATTAAGAACAATCCAAGTACATCATAATGGTCAAACCGACAGGCGGGTCAAATCCTCTTAGAGATAAATAGTTTCTTCTATCTATCTATCTAAAGTTATTAAATGGACAATAAGCATAATTTTTTTAACCATGAATTAAGGATATTTAACAATGAAATTGTTTTACAAAGCTAATATAAATTTTGAATTTTTTTAGGAGTTTAGATTCTACTTATGAATTACATTTATGGATATATAAACCATGAGGATAGGGGAAAATATTGAATAATAAAATATAAAATTTTTATCAGTTAAAAATTAAACATTGACACAGAATGTATTGATGGATATATAAACCATAAGGATAAGGGGAAATATTGAATACTAAAACATAAAACATTTATCACTTAAAAATTAAACAACATTGATACAAAATGTTATGATTTAGAAAGACTGATATTTTTATTTATAGTTGTTATTAATGAAAAGAAATAGTTTTTTCTAACATTTTATAATATTATAATTTTTTTGGATATTTTCAAGTTTTCTGAGGTGAAAATAAAATCACATCACAACAATCACGGCGAATTGCAAATTACGACCTATACAGCGTTTATGTCGGTTTGTCGGGTTTGCCGATATTGCAATTGATACCACAATTTTTATTTATAAGTTGCAACCTGATCCATGTGTGAAAATAATACGTGGATATAAGGCATAGATAGATACTACACAGCAGGCCCATGCTAAGCTTGGCCAAATGTTAATTTGGTTTGTCAATTGTTATTTTGTTTAAAACTCAGCTTACTACAAACTGTAGTTTTATTTATTATTAATTTTTTTCTACATTGGGAGAGTGGTAAGGATTATGAGACTACTAATCGTTTTAAAAAACTACTAGATACAAACCCAAAACTACAACAAAGAAAAAAGGAAGAAAAAAACACTCAAAACACTTAAAAACATAAGAAGTTTTAGAGATATAAAGCTAAATATAAAAATACTAATACAGAATCATGAAAGAGCCAATTCAAGCACCAACTTAACCCACATTACACATACTTTATATTGAATTTGAAAATAGGTTATTTTCTAAAATCCCATTGACATTTGTTTCTAAGAACCACACTGACAATCAAAGCAGAATTTTTAACAAAAGATAATATAAAAATAAAAAAAACCTTGGAGAATTGCACAAAAAGGAAAAATAAAATAAAATTTCTCAGGCAGAAAGTAAAAGATTTTTGCAATCAATTACACCTTGAATTTCAAATTAGGAAACAAGCTCAGAAGGAAGAAAGCTACCCGTTCTCATATGAATATGTTCATATGACATTTCAGATGCATATTCTAACGCATCAAAAAATTTTGAAATATTTAGCTTTATTTTATTCTTTCACTGTTACTTTTTTTTTGTTACTTTTTTTTTTTTTTTTTTTGCTACATTGAACAAATGATAAGTATTGTGAGATTACTACCTAACAACCTAGGTATCAATATAGAAAACTACTAGATACAAACCCAAAAACACTACTTAGAAATAAAGAAAAAATTAAAAAAATAGACATATCATCAAAACACTCAAAATCATCACAAAGTTGAGAGATATACAACTAAGTATAAAATTGTTAAATATCAAATTTTAGAAAAGCCATTCCAAACCTGACCCAAAATTCCAGTAAACCAACATTACATGATTTAAATTGATTTATAAAATAGGTTATTATCTAAAATCCCGATGAGCTTGTATTGATTAATTCTAAAAGGCACTAGACGATTAAAAGAACATTTCGTTGTAACAATGTATTTGGTTGTAATTTTTCCAATCTTAATATATATCAATGTTGCTGATCAATAAATAAATAAAAAAATGTTCAAAATATTAAAAAAAACAAAACAAAACAAAAGTCTGCTACCTAAAAAATGTTAAAAATCAAAATATTTTACATCATGCACCAACTCAATTGTCTCAAAAGTTTCAATTCAACTTGAATCCCCACTGAATGTACTTAAAAAAAAAGGATTCAACTTAAATTCCAATTCTATCAACTGCATAGATTTCTCAATTTAACTCAAATCCACAATAAGACCACATTTTCCATGAAATCCAACCCAATCAATCACAAATGTTTCAATTTAACTCAAATCCCACTCAAGCAACCCAATCAACTCAATCACTAATGGCAAATGAGCTATGAGATTAACAGGCATAATGACCCGCCAAGTTAGTAAGACGAAACCCAACTGATGGGGACATCATGCCAAATTCCCCAAATTCATTCAAAGTATATCAAAGAAGAAGGTGCAGGGCAACGGATCAAGCTTTGATCTGGATGAATAATCAATACCTAAGCTTTGATTGCAATGAAAGTATAAATCTGCTGTTGGATTGTCACATAGAGGAGATCCGACGGTTGGATTTAGATGATGATACCAATGGAGCAGTGAAGGCCCCATGTGCACAATCTCATTGAAGACCCCATATAGGGAAATGTCACATGGGTTGAAATAGAGATCTTTTAAAGTGGAATGGTCCCATATTTTAATTTGTTTGGTCCCATATATTATTTTGTTTAATATGTTTGGTCCCATGTTAAGTCTCTATTAGTGAAGGGGGACCTGCATTTAGTCTTATGTAATAAAAGAGAAAAGGGGGACCGCAATTTAAAAAAAGAAAGAATGTGCGCAAGCTGTACTTGAGCACGAATCCCAAGACGTGCACAAGTACAACTTAATCTTATGTAATAAAAGAGAAAAAGGGGACTGCAATTTAAAAAAAGAAAGATTGAGCACAAATCCAAGACGTGCACAAGTACAACTTAGTCTTATGTAATAAAAGAGAAAAGGGGACTACAATTTAAAAAAAGAAAGAATGTGCGCAAGCTGTACTTGAGCATGAATCCTAAGACGTGCAGAAGTACAACTTGGCACGCCCCCCCCCCCCCCCCCCCCCCCTCCCCCCCCTTCTTTTTCGTTCTTCCTTTTTTGCTTATGTAGATTTTTCTCCATTTTTGGTGGGAAACTTATCCTATTTTAGATCTACGTTTTTCTTTTCTTCCATACTATGTATGAAATTGATTATTGAATATAAAAAGAGAGTTCTTCTTCTTCTTCTTCTTCTTCTTCTTCTTCTTCTTCTTCTTCTTCGTCTTCTTCAACTTAGGTTTGCAAGTCACCTTTTTTGTCAACTGCTATTAAAGCCTCCTGCGATTGGAGTTTGGTTAGACCCCAATAAAGGTAACCAGTATCTTTTCTACTTTTCCCTTCTTAAGCACTTTCATATAACTATAAGATTTCAGATCTGCTGAATAGGTTGTGGAGCCAATAACCCCAAGATTTGATATTGAGCACTTTTGGCTTTATTTTGTTTTATGAAAAATTTTCTTCACAAATCAAGACCCTAAGTGTTAGAAGTCCTACATTCCATCAAGATCCTTTCCTCAAATCTGAGGATTACTACCACGAGATTTGTGAAAAGGCCTAGATCTATGGCTGATTCATTCTTAAAATTAATTAACCATTGGTAATTGGCAAGATCTAAATTTTCTTTGTTGATTAATTTATTTTCTAATTGCATTGCATTGTATTGGATTAGATTTCACATTGTCCTACATCAATTTTGGTATCAAAGCATAAGTTCACTTAAAGGTCATTTGTTTTGGGTGATTTACATAGGCAAATGAATCACATGTGTAATGGTTACTTACCATCACGTTTGTCTTCACTCATTTATGCATGAGGTGGGTAAACTAAATATGAAAATTGTGTGAAAATGGCTTAAAAATCAACCCAGAATTTTCACACCTCAACAGGTGTGAATCCATTACACAAGCTACTATTACCAGGCGGGTGAACAGTGCTCATATATGGCAATCTGCCTTTTTGCATTTTTTCTAAATTTGTGTGTCCCAAAATACCAATCTAAACTATCCAGACTCTTCTAAAGGCCAAAAATGGCTCAAACACCAATTTTCAGCCGTTGGATCATCATACAGCTTGAAATATTTTCAAAAAGTTTAGACCATTGGATGTGATTGAACACATGATTGAACCTAGTCCACCTTTTTTAATTTTTTTACTCCTATAGGCCCCTTAATGTAAATCAAAACCATTAAAACTCTTATAAAGAAACGGCCATGAAACCAATTTTCAACCGTTGAATCATAATAAAGTTTGAGATATTTGCAAAAAGATCCAACAATAAAAATCTGAAATTCTTAATTTTAAGGGCCCCATCTTGACAATTTGAACCGTCCAAACTCTTTAGAATGCCTTTTTTGGCTTAAAGATGAAGTCCTTTTCTATATACATTTGAAGATATTTTTGAGAAATCATGAAAAGTGGCAAAATATTTATGATAAATGGTGAACCGTTGGATTACTTTTAATTCACATATGAGGAAGTGTGAAAATAACAAACAATTGAATGCATTTCACATGTGGGTCAATTGCATATGCAAATGATTCACATGTAAGTTATTTACCTGTAACACTCCGACCCGATTTGATCCGGATTAGTGGGTAATTGCGTGCGATTTTGTCGTTAAGTGTGTTTTGATTTTTTGCTTTTCTTTGGTTTTGAGTCATGGAGAGATCGTTTGGGTTGAGTTGACCTGGTTTAGGTAGTTCGAGCCCTTTTTCGTAATTTTGGCTTTTGATTAACCTTGTCAGTTTTGCGTCATTCGGACGTCATCGCGTGTATTTCATTGAGCTTGTCGATCTTCGTAACTGTCTTGGATCCGAATGATTTCGTTTGCTCTCGTTGGATCGTCAGTTGACTCAAATTGGAATTGTGTAACAGATTTGGACTTGCTTGTAAATTCGATTCATTTGGTTTTATAAAGATCCTACCTACCCTCTCTCTCTTTCTCTCGATCGTCAGCTCAACTTGTCTCTCCCTCTCGCTCAGCTCTCTTTCTCTCTTTCCTTCTCAGTTTCTGTTTAGTGAGGGAGGAAGAAAGGAGCCAGATTTGTGTGTGTTTCCAGTGGACTGAGCCAAAGCAACGACCGTAGGGTGTGTGATTTCCGTTTGTGAGGCAAGTATAAGCACAAGTAGCATGAACACCGATTGGTAGTATTTTGATTATTTGTCTCTTACTCTTTGTTGTATGCATAGTGTTAGAAAGCCCTATTGAGTCAGTTTTTCTGTTATCTTCCTGTTTTCAGTCGAAAGTTCGCTTTCTGTATGTCTGTAACTATTCTAGAAAATGACTCAGTGCACTCACGGCTAAACCGTGAAATGTGCTACGGCTGAGCCGTGAAATGGCTTACGGCTAAGCCGAGACCCAGCCGTAACCCTAACCGTAGAACAATACAGGGTGACAATTGAAATAACTGAGAGTTGGCAAATTGCTACTCTTCTACGGCCCAGCCTGATCTAAGCTGTACAGTGTACTACGGCTAAGCCGTGGACCAGGATACGGATGCGCCATAGAGTAAATTACGGTTGAGCCGTAAATGCGGATGAACAGTTTGGGGAACCTCGGCTCCGCCGCAGTGCAGATTACGGCTAAGCCGTAAGGTCACCTACGGCTACACCGTGTGATTCTGAGAAAGGAATAAAAAGACTAGGCTTAAGAAAGAGACCGTATAGGACTTTCATGTAGAATATGACTAACCTGAGCATGCCCAATGGAATGTCTGAATGACATGAATGATCTCGAGGGCTGTGAATCATTCATGCCCGTTATCCAGTTGTTTAGCACCCCCCCCCCCCCATGGGTGTTGG
The DNA here is from genome assembly GCA_037013555.1 of Sextonia rubra. NCBI lineage: Eukaryota > Viridiplantae > Streptophyta > Magnoliopsida > Laurales > Lauraceae > Sextonia > Sextonia rubra. Next base: position 4,195,091 of record JASUAD010000028.1, on the reverse strand, counting down.
TTTAAGGGACTTCGGTGTACATCCCAGATACACTGGAACACTAGACAAAGGTGCATCGAATAACTTAAAACTACATCAACATGCACGGTTAGAAACACTGGATAAATAGGTTAGGATTGGCTTGTAATTGACCTTGATTCGTAAAAGTACTCTGATTTGTATAGCATATTGACTTCGGTCATGCCCTCTTATGTGTTCTGCGCTGGACCTCTCAATTCTGTGGGAAATGCAGCAACCCCAGAGCGAAGCCCGGGCGGGACCATTCTATTACTATGTTTTTATCGTTGCTCTGGTGGAGTACTTGAGTCAGTGATTATTTGTTATTGGTATTCAATTGTCAGTGCTTCTTTTATTGCATTCAGTATCAGTATCAGTATCGGTATATGTGATGCACTTCCTATTGTTCGTTTAGTGTGATATGTGAGATCTGTATGTGGTATGATTGATTGATTGAGGTGCATCATCCGATTTGATTGTGATTGGTATATGGCACTACTGAGCCTCAGCCTTAGGATGCCCGACGGGGTTGACTTTGGTTTAGTTTATGTGTTTGCCTCTGCAGAGTGTTCTGTCCTGGGACTCCGGACCCCGGGAACTAGAGACCCATGCGTACCCTGGCCCGGTCGTTGGTGTTCTCATTCCGACTGCTCTCGAAAGGGAGAATATGACCAATGTAGTAGCCACTTTGACCATTATCTGTTTATGATTCTGACAGCATGCTTATTCATTTGCACAATTGCTTAGTATACGAACATGCTTACCATGGATCTTGCATTGTGACTTTTGCTCATTAATAGACACAATTCGTGTTATCTTCTTGTGGCTTATATTTTGCTAAGTTGTTGTACTTATGAGTTGTTTTTGGGTGTTGCAGGCTCAGATCCCTCTCTCGATCCTACGTCGGTCGACCCGACTTCAGGAGAGGCTCGCGAGGCCCCCTCCGGCCTAGAGGAGTGGACTTGATCCATCCTCCAGAGTACGATTTGCATCATTTTGTTTCCCTATTCATTTGAGTCTGGGTCTATTTAGGGGATTTTTCTGTAACTTGTACCGTGGGCTTGATTGATATCTGTATTTTGATTTTGTGAGCCCTCTTTATTGTCATACGGTCTTGTAATTATTCTTGTCATCAGTCTAATGCTTTTGTAATCCATTATGTCTTTTGGTATGTTGTGGTATGCCTTGAAACGTACAGCTTCCGCGTACATTTGTTTGCACGTGTGAATGATCCTTTGTGTGTGTATGCTTGGACGGGGTCTAGGTGTACATGCACGGGAGTACGTGTGTCATTGGTTAGACTTTCTCTGACCCCCAGTCCCTGGGCTCGGGTTATGACATTACCTATGTAAAACATTTTCACATGATAAGTGAAATTAATAAACGACCCCTTAGGGTGGTCTAAAACCATTATTGCACTACATCTAAAATTATTTTCATCATTGCACAATATCACTAGGATAGTCATCTTAGCACCCGCCTTGCATGCCCACAAGGAATGGTAATGATTTCCAACCCGAACATCTTAAGATGGATTTGTCCCAAATTTCTAAGTTGATGGATGAGGCGTTGGCCAAAAACAATGTAATTATGAATGACCGATTGGTGGCCATGCAAGCGCAATCTGACACTCGTTTTCATGAGGCCACAGCACGTCTTGAGGCATACCTCAAACAAATTGAGAGATCCCAACTTGCTGATAACGGGCATCGGCATGCCTGGAATCGACCACAATGGAAAAATAGGGATCAAGAGCGTGATAATGATACCGACCTCGAATCTAAGGTAGGTGATGACTGTAGGCCCCATGGTAGGAGAAGGAATCTCGATGAGTAGATCATGAAAACTGTGAAGGTTAAGCTCCCAACTTTTGATGGTCACATCGACCCGATGGTCTACTCTGACTGGGAATCTGACATGGACCACTAGTTTGATTGGTATGATATGTCTGAGGAAAGAAAGATCCGATTTGCCAAGATGAAGTTGGTGAGTCAAGCGCGCTTGTAATAGGTTGACCTAGAGCGGGGTTTACAACATCGTCATAAGGCACCTATTAAAACTTGGGATGAAATGATGAAACATTTACGGGTCAAATACCAGCCCCAATCTTACCGAGATAGACTTTTAAATCAAAAGTCTAATCTTAAGCAAGGTAGTTTGTTAGTAACCGATTACGTTAATAAGTTTAAAGAACTTAATTTACAATGTAATAAGCAAGAAGACCTCCCCGAATGAGTCTTAAAATTCAGAACAAGTCTTTGCCCTAAATTTCAAAGAGAATTAATCACTATTAACATGGCTAGCTTAGAGGACATTTACAAGGTGACCCTTCACCTTGAGGTAGCCATAAAAAACAAGTAGGCTAGACGCAATGATTATCGGGGAACGGATTCAAAGCCTTATTCAATGGGTAATAACTTTAATTATGGTAGTCAATTGACCCAGAATCCCACAAATGCACCGCATGCATTTAGGGATAATAAAGGCAAGGGAATTATTAGTGGCAGCCCTAAACCTTTTACCTATCACAAATGCAATGGTTTTAGAGACTACGCCAGTGAATGCCCCACCCACAACCTCAATCTCTGCATAGAAGACGTGGAAGATGAGAATAATCCAACAGTAGATACCTACAACCCGGATTTTGTGCCTAGTGATGAGAAATGTGAAAATCCGGAGGATCGGGTATCATTTCTTCGATTTGCACCCTTTTATCATCAAAATGAAAATGCACAAGCTTTAATTAAAAATGATCTGCCACGGATAATGGTAGTAAGATGTGCATTGACCATTCAAGAAAATGAGGATTAGCATAGAACTTCCATCTTTCATACGAACTTCCATCTTTCATACCTATGTCAAGTGTAATGAGAAGAGCTGCAAGATCATTATTGATAACGGGAGTTGCAGCAATGTGGGTAGATTCTACATCCATTCCCGTGACCCGACAACGCCTAGTCCCAATCAGCATGTCTACCTATCAAGACCAGCTATGATGTGACGTGGGACATATCATTTTAGGGAGACCTTGGCTTTATGATATGGGTGTCATCAACTTTGGACGCACAAACATTTGCACCTTCCAATTTAAAGATAAAAAGGTGAAATTACATCCATTACCTCCTAAAAACAAGGACAACCCTAAAAAGAGTGTGAAACCCAATGCCAGTACCTTAACTCTAGGTTTACGCATTCTAAGTGCAAGTGAATTCCAGGCTAATCTGGACAAGAGGGTTCATAAGGGCTCTAAGGAAGATCCCATTGTTTACGCCATAATCCTTAGTGTTGCAAACTCAGATTTCGCTGCCAACCTCTCGTTGGTCAATAAGACTCCATAAGAGACTTTAGAAGCCCCGTCAGGGCTAAAGGAGTGGATATGACCACTCCATCAGAGAGCGGCATTACATGATAGGCTCCTTATGGGATTTTGTAGGATGCATCATGTTTCTATCTTAGAGTGGTTTACCTCCTTGCATTTTGCATAGTATTTCATGGAAACTGTTTTCTTACTCTTGTACATCTTGTAATTAATGTAATCTTTTGTCAACCTTATTTATATTCGTGTACCCACTTTTCATGTAATGATACTTACAGTTTCCGCGTGCACAGTGTTAGCACGTGTAAGTTTTCCTTGTGCGTGTGCATTTAGACGGGGTCTACGTGTGTATGCACAGGAGTACATGTATGATTGATTAGATTTAAACTTAATCCCTAATTTCTTAGGATCGAGTTGTTGCATACGTATTGTATGTTATCAGAAAATAGTAGTAATAGTGGATAAACATATAGGCATATAGGAACGTGGTGATGATATGACTTGAAATATTTGACTTTCAAGTCTGATATTGTAATGACCCGAATTTTTATTTTAAATTAGAAATTAGTTTTGACCTTTGATTTGATCTGTTATAGACCCCACATGCATTTGTGTTATTTCATTTAAAAAATTTAGAATTATTTGTGGGACTATGTTTTGTTAGAATTTTGCATCCATCTTGAAATTGGTGTTCAATTCTATCTTGTATTTTAGAGTCTCACTTAAAATTATTCTCTTTGGCTAACTTAGTATAGAATTCTTATTTCCTTGGAGACTCTCCCTTCTTTTACTGTAAAAGGATACATTCCCCCTCTCTTATACGAGTACCTCAAATCCCTCCTCTTTTTCCTAAGCCCTCTGTCTTCTCCCTAAGGTATGATTCTCTTCTCTCTTTTTACTTCATGCTTTTGAGATTACTGTTATAGTAGTGCTCTGCTGTATTCCTCACTATGGCATATTGATCATTGGCCATCTTCATTAAGGGGAAAACACCCTCTATCTTCAATTAGTCATCCCCCCTAGACTACCATACGTACCTAAACAAAACCATCTGCAAGATGGTCTCACCATTGGCCAAAGCCATCATTAGAGCCATCACTGATGAACCCTTGCCCTGAACCCAGCTCAGCCAAGTCAGGCCAGACCTGACCTCGACATGACCCGGACCATCTTCTTCTCCTTCCCTTCATCGTTTTCTCCTTCTGCTGATGTCATTTTTCTTCTTCTTCTTCTTCTTCGGTTTCTCATCTTCCTTCTGTTCCTTCCATTCTTTTTTCTTCTTGTTTTGATTTCCTCGTCTTCGACAAACTGCATAAGGTGAGTGACCATTGAAATAAAAAAAACTAGTGCCGGTCTCTTTCCCTCGCCTTCTCAGATTCTAACCCACACTTGTCTTTCGTTCTTTACTGTTCTACTCCACTTCCATTCTTCTACTTCTTCTTCCTTTGTTTCTCCTTCTCCCTTCACCTCTGCCTTATCCTTCCTTTCTTCTCGCTTTCTCCTCTGGATTTTCTCTTCCCTGTTTCTCTTCTTTCCTGGTTTCCTCTCATCCAAATGGAGAACTCATCTTCATGTTCCCTCTCTGCTCACGGCTAGCCCAGCATTAGCTCCACTGTTACCATCTTCTGTTGGATATCATGGGTGGTGGCCCACATGACCACCACTTATGTTGATTCGTTCAAAAAGACATCTTCCCATTAAAGCCACGTTCCTAGAAACACTCCAGTCGTGCGATAATGGAAAGCTTTCCGTTGATGGGGAGGAAAGCATTAACGCAGTCTATAAATGGCTTGGGAACTCTCTCATCTTCACACATACAAATTACTGCTTGGCATACCCATCAATCAGCAGGCATTACGAGAAGACTGAGAGAGTTAAGGTTGCGGATCTCCTCTTCGTTTCGCGATGGATTCAGGTATGCCCAATATTGGTTGTCTTTCATAATACAAATCAATCCGTCAGAATGCAAATCTAATCCGTTAAAGTTTTTCCTAAGGGGCTATTTTAGCTTACAATTAGTATCAGAGCCATGGATTTCCATTGATAGGGTTAGATTTGCATCAAGGGGGTTCACAGTTTTCAGAAAATAAAATAAAAGAAAAAGGTCGAGGCGACGGTCGTGTCCGGCGGAGCAGTTCGGCTCTGGTGCAGCGCAGTACCCAGTTATGCGGCGGGCACTGCGCTGCGGCTGCGCCTGGCCACTGCGCAGAATGGTCTGCGCAGCACCCAGTTCCAGCCGCTGCAATAGCGTTGAAAGAAAACAAGAACAAAAAAAAAATCAATCACAGTTGGCCGTTGCCTACAACGATGGCCGTTCCCGGCAAAACGATCGCAGTGCCCAGTCGAGCGCTGCAGGGCGCTACCAGTGGCAGCGGCAAGCAAAGAAAAAAAAAATTTCCGCCGTCGCCGGAAATGTTTACAATCGGCAACAGATGCTGCCGACGTCGTCCGAGCGCCAGCCGTTTATTGCGGCCGGAACTATTGGCGTTAGAAAAGGGATAAGCCGGAGAAAGGGGCAAACGGTTTTAACCGATTACCCCCTGTTTTCGGGAGGTTGAAGATGAACTAATCGGGTCAGGTCGGTTCGACCTGACCCGACCCAACCCAGTTAGGTTTATTAAAGAAAAGGGCTGGGTTAAAGGATTAGACCCGACTCGACCCGACTGATCCGGTCTTTGTTTTGTGTGGTCAGGTCAGTTCGACCTGGCCTGACCCGACCCGATCTAGTTCAATAAATAAAAGAACGGGGTAACAGACCTAACCCGACCCATCTTCTCAGACACAAGCTGACCCAGTCCATTTAAAATGCAGATTAGATTAACTGACCCGACCCGATTCAGTTAGTAAATAAAATGAAAATGGACTGGGCTTTTATCTGTACCCGAATTCACTAGACTGAACAGTCCAATTACTGACCTGGGTCTGACCCGACCCACTGGCATGGCCTGGTTTGAATAAATTATTATTAATTTTTTATATTTATGTGGTTTGAATAACTGGGTCATTATGATAGTGATCCGTTCAAAATCAGAACTATCCAATTGATGCATTTAAATGTAGTAATCAATTTGATAGGACTGGACAATTTAAATATCATCAGATCAAGGCCAGATCAAGGAAAAATGAACGAACGAAATCATATTTTTGATCATTTCGGACACAAATGATATCGGATTTTCGATCCGTTTCTTTCGTTGTGTCCCTTATGACGAGATCTATCATATTACTGAATTTAATTCCTAATCCAATGATTCAATGTTGATATCATGCATGTTTAACTCATTTAAATTCATGTTTCCGCTTATCGTTTACATGATCAATGTTATTTTTGAGTTATATTTATTGCATGCAAGCATGCTTGATAATTAAATTAGTACAAATTTCAAAGTTATGATAGATTAATTAAAGAAAGTTATTGTTATGATGAGATATCAATAGTCCAATTAATGTTCATCAGGACAACTAATTTTAGGAAATCTCATTTTTTTTCACAATAACATAATAATTGCTAAAGTTAGGTCTCCCCTAAATGTTTAGATTTAAAAATATTAAATGCTCAATTAAATTAGAAATAAAGCATCAGAATCGTTTAAATCGTAAGGAGACTAAAAATTAGTGTCATAGGTTTCAATTATGAGTTAACTAGGCAGTCACCAAAGTGGCCCAGTTATGATAAAACTCATGTTTCAATTATTGAATTAGAGACACCATAAATGACGCTACAATTGCAACTTCACTTAAAAGATAGATAATCGACCCAAAGGAGTTTATCTTTCGATTATTTGAAGATTGGGATAAAACACATTAAATATGTTTTGTGAATTCGTGCTGATCTATGCCCAAAGGTGGGATCTCACTTATTCACTTAATAAATTGTGGTTTTATCAAATAAACGAGAATAATAAAATTAACATGTTACATTTGACCCAAAGGTTATTTGTAATGATGTAAAAACTATTATTTTTGTTGTAAGATTCCCTTTAAATTTAAAGCATTATGGAATTGTGAGAATAATAGTTTATCTCTTCTTTTACAGCATCTTCCTCTAGATCCATGTCTCTTCCCTCGTGCTTAGGAACTATTCCTTCATTAGACGGATCAAACTACCCTGACTGGTTAGATATGCTGTCATTAACCATAACTTTTCTAGACTTAGAAATGGCTTTAGATGAGCCCATGCCTCCTGCGTCTACTGAACAGAGCTCTGAATATAAAAAGGCCAAATATGATCAGTGGCACAAATGTGATAAAAAATGCCAAAAGATTATTATGACTTCAGTTTCTAAGAGTATTAGGGGATCGCTTGATCAAGGAAAACATGCCAAGGAACTCTTAGAAGAAATTAAGTCACAATTTGAAGTGACAAACAAGGCATTAGGTGCCACCTTAATGAATAAATTGACTAACATGCAGTACGATGGAACAAAGGGAGTTAGGGAACATATCCTACTCATGTCCAATGTCGCATCCAAGTTAAAGGATGTAGACATGAGTATTTCCGATGGATATTTGATCCAATTCATTCTAGACTCCCTTCCCCCTGCATTTGGCCCATTTAAAGTAACATACAATCAGAGCTCTAGTCGGTAGACCATTACTGAGTTGATCGCATGATGTGATAAGAAGAGAGGAGGCTTAAAGCCGAGGGGCAACTTCAGGTAAACTTTGTCTCCCATGCTAAGGGCAGGAAAGGTCCTAAAAAATTCAAGACTAATGCCAACATGCCCAAGATAGATCCGAAAGGTAAGAAACCGGTGAAGAGTAAAAGAAAGAAGGGATCCGAAAAATGTCACTTTTGTGGCAAGAAAGGACATTTTAAGAAGGACTGCCTCAAAAGGAAGAATTGGTTTGAGAAAAGAGGTAAGCAAAGAAAATTATCTCTTGTATGTGAAACCAATATTATTGATGTCCCATCCACTACATGGTGGGTAGACTCTGGTGCAACCGTTCACATTTCTGGTTGTATGCAGGGATTCCTTTCAACCCGGAGGCCAAGTGATGGAGAAAGAGCCATCGTTATGGGAAACCGGAAGGAGTCAAGCGTCGAGGCAGTAGGCACGTATAGGCTGGTGCTAGATACAGGATTCGTTCTGGATTTGCCAAACACCTTCTATGTTCCGGATATTTCTCGAAATTTGGTTTCTATTTCAAAGTTGGATGTAAAAGGATATGTGTTTAACTTTGATCGAGAATTTTTGAAACTTTTTCACAATAATATAATGATTGGTAGTGGCTTATTATGTGATGGCTTGTATAAGTTAAGGTTAGATACTTTATACACACAATCACTAACTACACACCATGTTACTTGTGGGATGAATGTTGGCATGAAGAGAGGACTAATAAAAGAGAACTCCCCTAAGTTGTGGCATGAACGGTTAGGACACATCTCGAAAGAGAGGATATTAAGATTAGTGAAAGACGGGTTATTACCAACCTTTGATTTCACTAATTTTGGTGTCTGTGTTGACTGTATTAAAGGAAAACAAACTCAAACAGTTAAGAAAACTGCCACACGAGGTTCTGAACTCCTGCAATTAATCCATATGGATGTTTGTGGAAAAATAGATATACCTTGTGTTACCGGAGAACAATATTTCATCACCTTTATAGATGACTACTCACGCTTTGGTTATGTCTATCTCATTAAAGAAAAGTCTGATGCTTTGACTATGTTCAAAATATTTAAAACAGAAGTGGAAACACAATTAGATAGAAAGATCAAAATCGTGAGATCAGATCGAGGTGGTGAGTATTATGGTAGGTACACTGAAACAAGTCGTAATCCAGGCCCGTTTGCTAGATTCCTAGAATCCGAAGGTATTGTTGCCCAATATACAATGCCTGGAATACCTCAGTAGAATGGAGTGGCTGAAAGAAGGAATGGGACTCTGTTAGATATGGTTAGGAGTATGGTTAGCAATACATTGTTACCTACATTTATGTGGGGTGACGCACTAAAGATGGCCATGTATATTTTAAACAGAGTTCCTACTAAAGCAATTCCTAAAACTCCTTTTGAGTTATGGACAGGTAGGAAACCCAGCTTAAATCATTTTCGAGTTTGGGGATGTCCATCTGAAGTGCGGGTTTATAACCCACAAAAAAAGAAGTTAGACCCTAGAACAGTAAGTGGATATTTTATTGGATATCCAGAGAGGTCTAAAGGGTATCGATTTTACTGTCCTAATCATTCAATAAGAATAGTTGAGTCCAATAATGCTAAGTTTTTAGAGAATCATGAAAACAGTGGGAGTTCTGAGGCTAGAGATATTGAATATAAGGAGATTAGAAATGAGCCTCAATCCTCTTCTCAAGGTGGATTAATGATTCCACTTGATATAGAGGTTTTCCCAAAACGATCTGTTACTCCGATTCCTCAAGATACACAACCAACTTTTGAAATACAGTCACCTATTATTGAAGAACATCCAGAGGAATTGAAAAGGTCAACTTGTATGAAAAGACCAGTTATTTTAGACGATTATATTGTGTATCTCGAAGAATCAGATATTGGAATTAAAAAAGATCCAAAGACTTTTAAAGAGGCAGTAGAAAGTAAAGATTCTGATAAGTGGTTAGACGGTATGAACGAAGAGTTAGAATCCATGTTTATAAATGAAGTTTGGGATCTCATTGAACTACCTGAAGGGTCCAAAACAGTTAATTCTAAATGGGTCTTTAAGACTAAAAGGGACTCTACAGGGAAAGTTGAACGATTTAAGGCCCGACTTGTAGCTAAAGGATTCACTCAGAAAGAAGGTACTGATTATCATGAAACCTACTCTCCGGTGTCTAAGAAAGATTCACTCAGAATTGTTATGGCACTTGTAGCTCATTATGACCTAGAGCTATATCAGATGGATGTAAAAACTGCCTTCTTAAATGGGAATCTAGATGAAGAAGTGTATATGGAACAACCGAAAGGGTTTGTTCAACGAGGTAATGAAAGGAAACTTGTTTGTAAATTAAAGAAATCGATATACAGACTAAAACAAGCTTCCAGACAGTGATACTTAAAATTTAATCATGTTATTACATCTTTCGGTTTTACCGAAAATCCAGTAGACCATTGTATATATCTTAAGGTCAGTGGGAGCAAATTTCTTATTTTAGTCTTGTATGTAGATGATATTTTACTAGTCAGTAATAACCTAAGTATGATTCGAGAAACTAAAACATACCTTAAGAATAATTTTGATATAAAAGATATGAGTGAAGCAACTTTTGTATTATGAATCAAGATATTTAGAGATCGATCTCGAGGATTACTTGGGTTGTGTCAAGAAGCATATGTCAAAACTATTCTCAAACGTTTCCGAATGGAAAGTAGCAGACCACAAAATGCACCTATTACAAAGGGAGACAAGTTTAGTAAGGAACAATGCCCCATGACTGACTTAGAAAAGTTAGAAATGAATAAATATCCCTATGCAGCAGCAGTAGGATGTCTAATGTACTTATAGACTTGCACGAGACCAGACATTAGCTTTGCAGTCGGAATGCTCAGTAGATATCAAAGTAATCCTAGCTTGCCTCATTGGGTAGCTGTCAAGAAAGTGATGCGTTGCCTTAATGGAACAAGAAGATATATGCTCACATATCAAAGATCCAATAAACTGGAAGTCATTGGATATTCAGATTCAGACTTTGCTGGATGTCTCGATACAAGGAGGTCAACATCAGGTTACATTTTTCTGTTGGTTGGCGGGGCAGTATCGTGGAGGAGTGCAAAGCAAACGCTAATCACTCCATCTACATTTGATGTAGAGTATGTGTTATGTTTTGAAGCCGCAGGTCACGCATTATGGATGCGTAACTACATTATGGGACTTGAAATTATGGGCAGTATGTCTGAACCGATAAAGATTTACTGTGACAACGACGCTGCTAGGCGTTTTGCTCAAAATGACAAGTGTTCCAGTAAACCAAAGTATCTGGAAGTAAAGTATCTTGTACTCAAAGAGAATGTATGAGATCGTTTAGTGTCAGTTGTTGGAGCTCCATCGAAGCTCATGATTGCTGATCCATTGACAAAGGCATTGGCGCCAAAGGATTTTAAAGACCATGTGATAAATATGGGCTTAAATGAAATGCCTTGTAAAAGTCAATGATGTATGACACTATATATATTGATCAAATAAAGAAATGATTTTGCAATTCTTACTTTGTTATCAGCTCACATGTGGTAATTGTAAAATAAAGTAAGAATATAAAAGCATTATGACATTACAGTTCCCATTAAAGTAAGTCATATTAAAGATACTCATTAAGTGCTGGATTAGGCGAGAATATTAATGTTGTGATTGTGGAAGGAAGCATATTACTTAAGATGTGTAACCGCTACAATTTGCATTAATAGACTAACCTTATCATAGATTAAAAGATCTTAACATAAAGTTACATGAAAACCGGTATTTTCAAATGATGCGTATCAATTAGAGTTATTTCTTTCAAAGTTCTTTCTTATATTTGCAAACAAGTTTTATAAAATTAAAAGGAATGAATGGTGGTCATTGGACCAAGTGGGAGATTGTTGGATATCATGGGTGGGGGCTCACATGACCACCACTTATGTTGATTCGTTCAAAAACAACATTTTCCCATTAAAGCCACGTTCCTGGAAACACTCCAGCCGTGTGATAATGGAAAGCTTTCCGTTGATGGGGAGGAAAGCATTAACGCAGTCTATAAATGGCTTGGGAACTCTCTCATCTTCATACATGCAGATTACTGCTTGGCATACCCATCAATCAGCAGGCATTACGAGAAGACTGAGAGAGTTAAGGTTGCGGATCTCCTCTCCGTTTCGCGATGGATTCAGGTATGCCCAATATTGGTTGTCTTTCATAATACAAATCAATCCGTCAGAATGCAAATCTAATCCGTTAAAGTTTTTCCTAAGGGGCCATTTTAGCTTACATCTTCTTCTTCTTATTCTTCCTCCTTCGCTCTTCTGCTATTCCCCTTCGTCCGCTACAAGACCCAGTCGTCTGTTTTTCTTCTTCCTCCTTGCTTTCTCCTTCTTCCCGTTTTTCTCTTTATGTCCCTATTCCTGAACCGAACAACCCATCTTCTTTTTCTTCTTCTTCTTTTCTTTCCTTCTCCGGTTCCTTCTCTTTATCTCTGTTTTTCTTCTTCTACGTTCCTCCTCTTGTTTCTCACTCTCTTCCTCCTTTGTTCCTCTCCCCCAGATTCTTCTTCTCTGTTTCCTTCTTCTTCCTTGCTTCCTTTCCTCTTCTTGCTTCTATCTGTTTCTTTCTTGGTTTCGTTCCTCTGTTTTCTTCCATTCTTTCCTTATTTTCTTATTTTGTCTCCTCCCTATTCATTCTCTGCGTTCTATTTCTTCTTTAGTTTCTCCTTGTGATGTTCACCCAGGCCAAACCCAAGCAACAGAACATCTTCCTCCTTAGTGCCAGACTTCACCATTTCTTCTTCCCTGACATGCTTTTTTTCGATTATAGGATCGATCTCCACCACTTCACCTCGTCTTCTTTCCTTTTTTTCTTGTCTTCTTTTCTTCATCATGCTTTATCCTTCATCTTCTCCTTTGTTTCCTTCATTCTCGCCCTGTAACTCCACCCAACCACTCTTCTCTGACCAAGACACAGTCGTTTATCTTCAGCCCTGCCGTTTTTCTCTCCTTTCTTCTTGCTTTTCTTTTCTTCTTTTTCTACTCATCTGCCTCCGAACCCATCTTTCCGAACTCGACCCAGCCTTCCTCCACGGGTTCTCTTCCTTTCTTGTTCCTGTTTTCTTTCTCCTCTTTCTTCCGTTTCTGCCCAGACAACCCAGCAGCCAGCGTCTTTTCTTCATCTTGTTTTCTCCTTCTTCATCTGCTTCTTTTTCTCTTCTTTCTTCTTTCATCTTCTTGACAACCTTGGGCCACTGTTTGACCATACTCACCGCAAGTCTCATGTGCCCTTCTCTTTCTTTTTTCTTTAGCTCAAGTCAAGACCCCAAGCCCACTTCAACTGAGACGCCATTTCCTTCCCTGGGCTCTGTCAAACCAAATCTCTGCAACAGACCTCTAAACCTAGACTCACAGCTAGAACCAATGAATCCACTGCCCCTAACCCACCTTCTCTTTCAACCTTAGAGCCCAGAGGTCAAACCCACTGCCATGGCCTACTTGATATACATGTATTATTCAATTTCATGACTAAATAATCTGGGCCCAACTTAGGCCATGGTTACCCATGACTTGATAATCCAATATACATATCCAAGCCCGACTTAAGTCTAGTAACTGTGGATGAACCTAATCATTGGACCACATTGCTAATCTATTTATAAAATATCATTATCAGGAACCTACTCTGAGACATTTGGACATTCAGGTTAGATCGGATTCGCTGATTATCCGCTGTTGATCCAAGTGAGTAGTCTTACTATATTACTCTAGTATTTGCGTTTTGGATTCCTTGTCTCGATTATGCTTTTAAATTATAATTTTGAAATTTGTTGAAATAATCATAGAGCACCCAGGAATTTTGTTACCTTTGATTTGTTGATCATTGGATTTGATATTTTCATATTGATATCATCGTGCTGTCATTTGATTTGTTTTGGATTTGATATTGATCCTTGGACACCATTCTATTATGAATTAAATTTCTAAGTGAATTATTGATACTTGATTGAGAAGGTTAGGTTTGTTCAAATATTTGATGATGTATGACTTGATTTATGTTTCCAACCTAACCTTTGCTTGTAAATTGAAAATTCATGAAGTATTGGATTTTGTTGCTCGTACATCTTTGACCTCAAGGCATTATCTAAAGTATGGGCAATACACCATGGAGACGTTTACACATGGATTTTAGCCCCTTTTGGGTATGACATTGCGATTGGGACCCCCTTATATGATATTTCTAGTCTGCATCTAGCTCACTTTGTTTTGGAGATTACTGGGATCTCAGGCTTCGTGCCACTTTGGATATCAAATGGCTTGTACCTAGCAAGTACCTTGTGCTTGGCGCAAGCTTATTCGAGCATACTTTGTCATTTTGTTTACTGCGGAAATGCCTTATTTTAGTTTGGTTTTAGGATGTTACTCTAATTTGTGATGTTTTGATTAATTGTTGGAGTATTTTTACTCATTTCCTCCGTCTTGTGTAAATTCTGCCGAAATCTGATTTTGTAAATTTGTATTTGATCTGATCTTGCTATTAACGTTATTACTTTTGAGATTGTTATATTTCTCTCCTTGACAATTTGTTCGAAACCGTGGCTCATAAATTTTCTACCTTGATTAGTACCCATTTAATACAGTTTCTTAATGGGTCTACTTGCAAAGTTATACTCAGCCCCCTTTGTTTTTCCCCAGATTTCGCAGTTGAGCTGGACATAGAGGATACTTAGCTTGCATGCGGGACTGGGATTGAGAAATGAATTGCGAGAATTTTATTTTAAACATTAGTAGCATGTATAAGAATTATTTGTTCGTATAACTATTGTATATGAGCTTTATTATAAAAATTTTCTTTTACTTTAGCTTTTATGGAGACGTCGTGCCTCATGATCTAAGGGTCCCAAGGATCTCAGATTTCGGGGCGTGACAGATATTTTGATTTGTTAGGGGGACATGTAGTCGAGTACGGCTTTTGTTTGAGTATTGACCCTTTCCTTTTGCAGGATATGACATTCAGAACTGGTATCAATAACAATCATGGAGATAATGAGAGTGGATCAGCGCCTCCACAACAGCTGCTTAACACGAACGATCGATTCTTTATGATGTTATAAGCAATTTAAGCTCAATCACAAACAGTGCATTCTTTGCAAGCCCAAGTAGCGTCCATTGTAGACAGGCAAAGCCAATATCTGTTCCACCTCATGTGGAGCAACAGGTGATCTTTCAACCTAAGGAAAGTGATCCCAATGCTCTCTATGATAAATTCCAGAAATGCGGGGCCATCGAATTCTATGGGAATGAAGATACCTTGAAAGCAAATCAATGGTTGGAGCATACGGAGGATCTATTTGATACAATTTTGTGTACCAATAAATAGAAAGTCGTACTTATAGCTTCGGTGTTTCGTGATGTGGTGAAGACATGTTGGAAGAGTGTGAAAGATTCCTATAAGGACATGCTGGGTGTGGTAATCTGGGAGACCTTTAAGAAATAGTTTAAAAGGAAGTTTATTCTAACTTATGTGCAAAGGGTAAAAGAAGTGGAGTTCTTAACTTTGCAGTAGCAGCAACTGTCAGTGGTAGAATATGTGCATAAGTTCACGTAGTTATCTCATTTTGATGAGGATATGGTCAATACGAAAGAAAAGAAGGTTAACCGATTTATTAATGGCCTGAATCCCATTTCTAAGAACCATGCAACAGCGTTTCAGAGGCCAGCTACCTTTGATAATGCCGTGGATAGAGCCTATGCTGCAGAGGCCAACCTTCAAGAAGAGAGAGCTGTGGACTCTAAGCGGAATGCGCCCTTTAGTACAAGAGGGCAAGCACATAAGAAGATGAAAGGCCGACAAGGTATTTCTAGTTCAGTTAATGTGACATGTGGGCATTGTGGTAGAGCACATAAGACAGAGCAATGCTGGAGAAAGACAAGAGCCTGTTTGATCTGTGGTTCCATGGACCATTTAATGGCCCAATGTCCGAAGTACAAGTCTTCTCAACCCCAACAATCCAGGCCAACTACTTATACAGCTCAAGGTAGGTTACAGCCACCTCGTCCAGACCAGAAGCCGAACCGCCAAACCACTTGTGTTTATGGCGCTACTCATGAAAGCGCAGAGGATGCGAATGTGGTGGAAGGTGCTATTTTGATTGCTCAAGTAGAAGCTCTAGCATTGTTTGATTCGGGGTCTACGCATTCGTATGTAGCACCTCAGTTTGTTGAACAGCTACGGCAGCCGCCTAAGCCGTTACCGTATATATTGGTGGTGTCCACTCCTGTTGTCAAGAGAGTGGAGTGTAGTGTATACTACCCCCAATGCGATGTGCAGATCAGAGGTCATCAACTCCCCATTGAATTAATATTGTTGTAGATGTTGGACTTTGATGTGATCCTTGGAATGGATTGGCTATCGAGGTATTATGCCTGTGGGAATTGTTGTCACAACCCGAGCCCAGGGACCGGGGGTCAGAGGAAAATCTAACCAATGACACACGTACTCCCGTGCATGCACACCCAGACCCGGTCCAGGCATACACACACAAGGGATCATTCACACGTGCAAACAATTGTACGCGGAAGCTGTACGTATCAAGGCATACAACGACATACCAAAAGATACAATGGATTACAAAAGATCATGAACTGATAACAAGAACAATTTACAAGAACGTATGACGATATAGCGGGCTTACAACAATCAAAAATCAAAATACAGATATTACTCAAGCCCACATTACAAGTACAGAAAATCCCCTCAATAGACTCGGACTCAAATGAATGGGGAGAACAAAATGATGCAAACCGTACTCTGGAGGATGGATCAAGTCCACTCCTCTAGGCCGGAGGGGGCCTCACGAGCCTCTCCTGGAGTCGGGTCGACCGACGCAGGATCGGGAGAGGGATCTGAGCCTGCAACACACAAAGACAACTAATAAGTACAACGACTTAGCAAAATATAAACCACAAGAAGATAACACGAATTGTGTCTAATAATGAGTTACTAGTCACAGTGCAAGATCCATAGAAATCATGTGCGTATACTAAGCAGTAATGCAAATGAATAAGCATGCTATCGGAATCATAAACAAATAACAATCAAAGTGGCTACTACATTGGCCATTTTCTCCCTTACGAGAGCAGTCAGAATGAGAACACCAGCGACCGGGCCAGGGTACGCATGGGTCTCTAGTTCCCGGGGTCCGGAGTCCCAAGACAGAACACTCTGCAAAGGCAAACACATAAACTAAACCAAAGTTAACCCCGTCGGGTATCCTAAGGCTGAGGCTCAGTAGTGCCATATAACAATCACAATCAAATCAGATGATGCACCTCAATCAATCAATCAATCATATCATATCACATACAGATCTCACATATCACACTGAACGAACAATAGAAAGTGCATCACATAAACTAATACGGATACTGATACTGAATGCAGTTAAGCAATAACGGAAGGTACTGAATGCAATTAAGCAATACTTAATCTCTGACTCAAGTGCTAATCACAATAAGCACTGATGCAAGTACTCCAGTGGAGCAACAGTAAAGCACAATACACAATAATAGAATGGTCTCGCCCGGGCTTCGCTCTGGGGTTGCTGCATTTCCCACAGAATCGAGAGGTCCAGCGCAGAACACATAAGAGGGCATAACCGAAATCAATATGCTGTACAAATCAGAATGCTTTTACGGATCAAGGTCAATTACAAGCCAATCCTAAACTAATTATCCAGTGTTTCTAGCCGTGCATGTTGATGTAGTTTTAAGTTGTCCGATCCACTATTGTCTAGTGTTGCAGTGTCTGGAGTGTGCACCGAAATCCCTTAAACCAACACCCATGAGGAGGTGCTAAACAACTGGATAACTGTCATGAATGATTCGCAGCCCTCGAGATCATTCATGTCATTCAGACATTCCATTGGGCATGTTCAGGTTCGCGACATTCTAACATGAAAGTCATATACGGTCTTTTGCTTAAACCTAGTCCTTTTCAATCAATTCTCAGGGTCTCACGGTGTAGCCGTAGGTGACCTTACGGCTTAGCCGAGGCATCTTACGGCTTAGCCGTACTATGCACTGCGGCTGAGCTGAGGCTCCCAAAATGTCCATCCGGATTTACGGCTCAACCGTATTTTGCTCTACGGCTCAGCCGTATCCTGGTCCACGGCTTAGCCGTAAGACAATGTACGGCTTAGATCAGGCTGGGCCGTAGAAGAATGGCATTTTGCCAACTCTCAGTTATTTTCAGATGTCAGTCTGTATTGTTCTACGGTTAGGGTTACGGCTGGATCTCGGCTTAGCCGTAAGCCATTTTACGGCTTAGCCGTAGCACATTTCACGGTGTAGCCGTGAGTGCACGGACTCATTTTTCTGGAATTGTTACAGACATACAGAAGTTGAACAAAACGACTGGAAACAAGAAGCTAATAGCAAAATGAGCTTAATAGGGCTGTCTAATACTGAGAAACACAATGAAGAATAAAAACACAACAATCAAATCCATATCAATTAGTGTTCATACTACTTGGGCTTATACTTGCCTCACAGATGGAAATCACTTCGTTGCTTGGCTCAGTCCACCGGAAAACACACGCGAATTGCTCCTTTCTTCCTCCCTCAAGCAATGGAAACAGAGAAGGAGAAGGAGAGAAAGAGAGCTGAACAGAGAGAGAGACGAGCTGAGAGACAGAGACGATCGAGAGAAAGGAAATGAGTTGGTAGGATATTTATAACTTAAGTTGAGTCCAAATTACATATAAGTCCAAATCGCTTATACAAATATCAGTTTGAGTCAAATGACGGTCCAACGAGAGCAAACAAAATCAGTCGGATCCAAGACAGTTACAAAGATCGACAAGCTCAACGAAATACGCGCGATGACGTCAGAATGACGCAAAACTGACAAGGTCAATCAAAAGCCAAAATTACGAAAAAGGGCTCGAACTACCTAAACCAAGTCAAACTCAACCCAAACAATCTCTCTACGACTCAAAGCCAAAGAAACCAAAAATCAAAACACTCTTAGCGACAAAATCGCACGCGATTACCCACTAATCCGGGTCAACTCGGGTCGGAGTGTTACAATTGTTACAGCAAAATGATCTATTTTGATCTAGGAAATGGGTTTCGTTTCGACGGCAGTCAGAAGAAATGCCTTAGGCGCATAATCTCTGCATTCAAGGTGGATCGACTAATCTGCAATGGATGTGAAGGCTTTATTGCCTTTGTTTCAAAGAAAAAGGAACTGAAACAACGTGGAGAGATTCTGGTAGTGCGTGACTTCCTGAAGATATTCCCCGACGAAGTTCCAGAGTTACCCCCTGTGCGAGAAATGGAATTCTTTATTGACTTTGTGCCAGGTACAGCACTAGTTAGTAAAGCTCCTTATCGTATGGCCCCAACAGAGTTATTAAAGTTAAAGAAGCAATTACAGGATCTCTTGGATAAGGGCTTTATACGCCCAAGCGTGTCACCTTGGGGAGCTCTGGTGTTATTTGGTAAGAAGGATAGCACTTTTCAGATGTGTATTTACTACCAACAATTGAATAAGGTAACGATAAAGAATAAATATCCCATGTCGCGTATTGATGAATTGTTTGATCAACTTCAAGGTACAACATGTTTCTCAAAAATTGATTTGAGATCTGGGTATCACCAATGAAGGGTGAAGGAAGACGATATTCCTAAAACTGCCTTCAGAACAAGGTGTGGTCATTATGAATTTCTCATGATACCTTTTGGATTAACCAATGCACCTGCTGCTTTTATGGCTTTGATGAATCGGATCTTCGCTCCTTTCTTGGATCATTTCGTTGTTTTTTTCATTGATAACATTTTGATATACTTTAGGACTGTAGAGGAGCATACGAATCATTTGAGGAAAGCCTTGAAATTATTGAGAAACCATCGGTTGTATGCCAAATTTGCAAAATGTGACTTTTGGCTTAAGCAGGTAGTGTTTCTCGGTCATATCATTTCATGAAAAGGATTGGCAATTGATCTAGCAAAAGTTGAAGCAGTTGTCAATTGGCCCAGTCCGAAGTCTGTGACGAAAATTAAGAGTTTCTGTGACGAAAATTAAGAGTTTTCTTGGATTTGCAGGATATTACCGCCGATTTGTTCAATACTTTGCTAAGATATCTACTCCATTGACCAAGCTAACTCGGAAAAATATATCTTTTACTTGGACTGATGAGTGTGAAACCAGTTTTTAAATTTTTAAGGAAAGGTTAACTACCACTCTAGTATTGACCCTACCTGATGGAAGTGAAGGATTTATGATGTATTCTGATGCTTCCCGAGTCGGTTTGGGATGTGTGTTGATGCAGCATGGTAAAGTGATTGCCTATGGTTCTACACAACTTAAAGAGCATGGGAGGAACTATGGCACACATGACTTAGAATTGGCGGCTATCGTATTTGCTTTGAAACTATGGCGACATTATGTATGGCGTGAAGTTTAAAGTACACATAGATCATCATAGTCTACAATATTTGTTCGCGCAGCATGAGTTAAATATGAGGCGATGCAGATGGCTTCAATTTATAAAGGATTATGATTTCCCTATCAAGTATCATCCAGGAAAAGAAAATGTTGTGGCAAATACTCTTAGTAAAAAGTCAGAGACTCTCAATGCGTTAGTAAGTTCCCATGTGTTTATACAAGATGAATTTAAAAATCAGCCAGTGGAAGTGAAAGTGGTGGATAACTTGGTGATATTTGCAAGTACCTTTGTTTTCTAGTTGGAGGTAATTTAACAAATCAAAGATAGACAATTGGAGGATTTGAACTTGGTGAGAATCAAAGATCATATACAAGATCAGCCGGATTTTTGTCTGGAGGATGGAGTGCAGTATTTTCGAAACAAGTTATGTGTCCCAGTTATCGATGACTTAAAGGAGAACCTCATGACACATGCAGATTATGCTCAATATGCGACACACCCAGGAAGTACGAAGATATACCGAAATTTAAAAGATCGGTTTTGGTGAAACAATATGAAAAGAGAAATCGCAAGGTTTATCGCTAGATGCCTAACTTGTCAAAAAGTGAAAGCTAATCATCAGAGGCCTTTGGGTTCTTTACACCCATTACATATACCTTGGTGGAAATGGAAACACATTATAATAGATTTTGTTTAAGGCTTACCCCTAACAAGCAAAAGGAATAATGCCATTTGGGTGATTGTAGATAGATTGATGAAGTCAGCCCATTTTTTTCCTTTTAAAAAGAGCATGACGTTTTTGGAGATGGCTAAGAAGTTTGTAGATGAGATTGTCAGGTTGCATGGTACGCCAGTGTCGATTGTATCCAATCGTAATAGCCGTTTTGTATTGTTCTTCTGGAAGGCTTTTCAAGAAACTATGGGTACCAAGTTGAGTTTCAGTACTGCATATCACCCACAAACAAATGAGCAATTTGAACATACAATCCAAATGTTGGAAGACATGTTACGGGCCAGTGTTTTAAACTTTAAAAAAGAATGGGACACACATCTCTCATTGTGCGAATTTGCCTATAATAACA
Organism: Sextonia rubra; assembly: GCA_037013555.1. NCBI lineage: Eukaryota > Viridiplantae > Streptophyta > Magnoliopsida > Laurales > Lauraceae > Sextonia > Sextonia rubra. Next base: position 4,173,611 of record JASUAD010000028.1, on the reverse strand, counting down.
GCTTCCACAAGAGTATTGGTATGGCTCCATATTATTGGGACAAGAGAGCAAATATTGCATACTAGAACCATATTTTGGGTCAAAATGCTTTGAGAATATCGTGGTCCTGACGAAGCCACTTGGGAATTTGAAGAACAGATGGCACGACAATACCCCAACCTCTTCACGCAAGTATGTGTTCATTCCGGGGACTGAATGATTCTAAACGGAGGATGATGTAACACTCTGACCCAATTTAATCCGATTTAACAACTAATTAATGTCGCTTTGGGTTATTTTCCAGCAAATTTGTTTAATACTTGTTGTTTTGTCTTTTTGAGTTTCGTTTTGAGTCAAGGATAGGTAGCTGGGTTGAGTTTAACCTGGATTAGGTAGACATGAACCCTTTTTCGTAATTTTCTCTTTTGTAAGATCCCGTCATTCATACATCATCTTGGTGTTATCACGTGTATCTTGTTAAGCTTGTTGATGCTCGTAACTAACTCACATGCGAATAACTTCGTTTGTCTCCGTTGGATGGTTATTCGACTCAAACTATAATTATCGTACACTTTTGGACTTTCTTCTAATTCACTTTGTCTTTATCTATATATATGCATAGACTTATCTCCTTCCTCTCTCTCTTTCTCTCAACGTCAGTTTCTTCCTCTCTCACTCTTAACGATTCCTTCTTCGAGTTTCTTCGTCATGTCGGTAAAGCGATCCTTGCATCAACTTCTCAGTTCATCACTTGTGTGTGTGTTCTAAGGTTCTAAGGTAAGACCTTGACTCATGATTGTCACAACCTGAGCCCAGGAGTTCGGGGGTTGGCAAAAGGCAAACCAATGACACACGTACTCCCATACCTGCGCACTTAGATCCGGTCCAAATGCACACATACAAGGGAAGATTTACACGTGCAAACATGTACGCGGAAGCTGTAGATATCAAAACATCACAACAATATGTAGGAACCAAGTGGAAAACCAGATTTAGACATAATCTTCGACAGTATTAAAAAATGAGATAAAATACTATATACAAGTCATAAATGGATCTAGTCATGATAGCTCTCAAAAGAATGAAGGCACGGATGCAAGATGAGGTCTTGGCGCTCTCCGAGAGGAGGGATCACACCCGCTCCTCTAGCCTGGATGGGGCCTCGGGGGTCTCTCCTGAAGCCTGACTGACCGACGAGGGGTCGGTCTGGGGATCTGAGCCTGCAACATCAAAGACAAGCATGAATACAACGATCCAGCAAAGTATAAGCAGTAACAAGATAACACATGCTGTCTCTAATCAAAATAAAGAACAGAAATAATCAAAATAGATCAATGCTCGTAGACTAAGCAATCGTGCAAGAATTTTAGCAGGCTCTCATGAATCATAAATACATATTCTGTACATAACTAGTTGGCTACTACACATGCCATATGCTCCCAAAAGAGGGATCTTATAAACATGAGGAGAACACCATTGTCCGGGCCAGGGTACAAATGGGTCTCGGTTTCCTGGGGTCCGGATTCCCCAAGACGTGTCCTTACTGCAGCAAGGTCATATAACTATACCAAAGTCACCCCGTCGGGCTCCTAAGGCTGAGGCAGAATAGTGCCTGACCATAGTGAGTCAATCATGCGTTACACCTCGAGTCCAACATGCTACCAAGTGTATCATACATGCCTAATCGTGATCAACATACGTGTATACTCCAGGTGTAAGAAACATACCAATTAATCCATCCAAATGACGTGTAGACAAAATAGCATAATCATGGTGAAGATTGGAGGTCAATGCTTGACATGCAAGATGCAATGCAATGAAGCCATACCGAATCGAGGGTAATTACAATCCAACCCTATTCTAGCTATCCAGTGTTTCTAACCGTGCATGTTGATGTAGTTTTAAGGTCTCCGATATATTATTGTCTAGTGCTGCAGTCCATCTAGAAGTACACCGAAATCCCTTAAACCAACACCCATGGGAAGGTGCTTAACCGCTGGATAACGAACATGAATGATTCGCAGCCCTTGAGATCATTCACGGAGTAGTCTCATGGTCCGTTAGGCAAGTCATGGTTATCTACCTTCTAAGTCCAAAGCCCTATCAAGTCACATTCATTTCCTATCCCTTCATCTGTATATTTCTCTCAGCTCCGCCGTAGGAGATCCTACGGCTCAGCCGTAGGTTCCTTACGGTTTAGCCGGAAGAGAGGACACGGCTTAGCCATGACCACGCCGTAAAAGAGATGCGGATTTGCATACTCTCAGTTATTTTCAAGAACACCCTGTATTGATCTACGGCTGGGTCATGGTGGGGCTTACGGCTTAGCCGTACTGCATGTTATGGCTTAGCCGTAACACAGTTCACGGTTCAGCCGTGAATGCGCTGGGCCAATTTCTGAAGCAATTACAGAATAGCTGGAACGGAGGAAAACAATGAACTTAAAAGAGAAGAACTGAACTCAACTGGGCTGTAAACACACTGTACAGACATATAAGAGCATGAAATCAATTCAATCACACACATATCATCATGGGTTCATACAAGTTGCGCTTATACTTGCCTCAATTCGATTCTAACACTCCAATGGTTATCCTTGGGCTCAAGTCACTCCTAACCACAGTCCACAACTATTATGCATGCAAGAAGAGAGAGAAACTCATGAATACAGTCATGGAAAACCAGAAAGGAAGGAAGAAAAGGAAATCCAAGCTAAGCCATACACTTACCAGCAAGCACAAAAAGGAAAGAGATGGAACAAACAGAGCCTTCTCCCTTCTTCTAGCTTGGCTGAATCGAAGAGGATGGAAAGAGGGAAATCGAGAGAGAGCAAGAGACGAACAAGAGAGACGAAGAACAGAAGAGAAAGAAAATGGAAGGAATTGGTGGGATATTTATAAGATAAAGTTTAAGGCCAATTACAACCAAGTCCAATGATTAAAGCTATTTACAATTCGAGTCAAATCCCTGTCCATTGGAACCATGTAATCTCGTTTGAAATTGTCACAGTTACAGCATTTAACGAGCTCAACAAAAGACACATGTTGACACCAAGATGATGCATAAATGACGAGATCTTAGAAAAATAGAAATTACGAAAAAGGGCTTGGTCTACCTAAATCGGGTTAAACTCAACCCAACTACCTATCCAGGACGCACAACAAAACTAAAACAAGAAGAAAACACTATTAGCAACATGAACAACATTAATTAGTCACTAAACTAGATTAAGCTGGGTCGGGGTGTTACAATGATGATGAGCCTAAAGCTTTCTTCATGCACTGCACGCCCACGTTTCTTCTCACTCTTGGCAAGTTTAGAAGTGGATTAACTGTGTGCTTAGTGTCCTATTTGAGGATTTTATGCAGTCATTGTGTTTTGCTCTTCTTGGGTTATGTTAGAGGTCTTGGATAGATAGTTGGGTTGAGTTTAGCCTGGATTAAGTAACTTCGGGCCCTTTTCCATCATTTTTTAGTTTTTTCGCGTTTGTCATTTGGGTGTCCTCTTGACGTCATTGCGTGTCTTTTATCGTGCTCATTCTCTTCCGTAACTAACTTGAAAGTGTTTGGAAACCAATTGAGACTGTTAGTGTCTATTTGACTCAAATTATAATTTGTATAACTTTTGGACTTTATTGCAAATAGCTAATATACATATATATATATCACCTACCACTCGTTCATCCTTATCCTCCGTTTTGTTTCTTCTCCCTTCAGCGTCCTCTTCTGTTCTTCTCCTTCTTCTTCGTTTCTCTTCTTCGCCGGTGTCAAGCCTCGATCTTCCGTGCGAGTGTCTTCGGAAACTTCAAGCCTAGAACAAGTGAACGCTTGGTAAATCCTTGTTAAGGCAAGTATAAGTAACTATTGGCTTAAGTACACATTGGTATATCGTGAATGTTGTGTTTTTCCATTACTTATGTTTAGCATATGCATGGTATAACAGCTCCTGTTCAGTTTCTTCCTTCATTGTACAAAGAAACACAGTTTCGGATGACCTCTGTTCACATCCTTCTGCTTCAGGTCGGACCAGTTGGTCATGAAGCCCCGACCGGTCGAATTTCGGTTCTGGGAGGTGCCCGATCGGTCGGATACCCCAGTGATTGATCGGTTGGGCAAAAATTTATGGGATTGTAAACATTCATAAAAAGGACCTTCCTGACTGACCAGAGACTACGTGGAGACCTAAAATGGACCACCCTAATGTGTGACTATGGGCATATCATGAATAGTCTTGGGGGTTGAGATGTGTTCATGAGTATTATCCATTTGTTAAGCACCTCTCCATGGGTGTCGGTTTAAAGAACTTCCGTACTCTTTCTTTTGAGATGAGACACCATAGGAAGAACAACCGAGTATTAGATACCTTAAACTACATCATCGTGCACGGGTAGTAACGATGGATAACTAGACTAGGGTTGGCTAGTAACTAACCTTGCTTCTCCATTAACTTGAATTGTATAACATCTTGCAGTATTATCTTTGCCTCAAAGCTTGATTAAGTAAAAGATAAGCATTGGTTTGTTTTGTGTCATATTATTTCCGAGATCTGGATATGGTTACAGACATTGACTTACATGTACGATTTTTTTAGGTATCGTTATTATGCAATGTCCTGATATCTACTTGAATGGTTGTGTCTGGCTCTACTATGGCACGGCCTTTGAATACCCGACGGGTTGAATTTGGAATAGCATGGTTGTTGCCGCTGCAGTGAGCTCACGTCTTGGAGATTCTAGAACCCAGGAAACCGAGACCCATTCTTACCCTGGCCCGGTCGATGGTGTTCTCTTACGTCACGCTCTCAAATTTGGGAGCATATGGCAAATGTAGTAGCCACCTGTACAGTGTGTCCCTATCTTTGAATCTAATGCATTCATTATTCATTGCACGACTTGCCTAGTATACGACCTTGCACTTCTATGTAATCTGCCTGTTATGAATTCTTTTAGAGACAACGTGTATTACCTTTATATTACTTATGTTTGTTGAATCGTCGTATTCACATGTTATTTCTTAGTGTTTCAGGCTCAGATTCCATCCCCGATTCCTCGAAGGTCGGTCAGACTTCAAAGGGAGTCATAGAGACCCCATCTGGGCTCGATGAGTGGACTTGATGGAGTCACTCCAAAATACGTCCTGGCATTAACACATTGACATTTTGTTGCATGACATTTTAGATTGACTGTATAAATCACTTTTGTATTTAACGTAACCTTGTATAATTACCAGTAATGCAGCGTTTTGTTGTATTCTCTTGTTCTTTGCCCATGCTTGATACCTACAGCTTCCGTGCCTTTTGTTTACACATGTGAGTGCTTCCCTTGTGTACGGAGCCGGGTGTAGGTGTATGTGCACGGGAGTACGTGTGTCACTGTTTCGGTAGAACCTAATCCCCGATTTCTTGGGCTCAGGTTGTGACAACAGGCATGGTGATTAGGGTTGCAGAAAGTTCTTTCACTCTGAGCCAAAGGACAGCAATTAACTTGACAAAGCTCATTTGAGGCAAGTATAAGCACGTTATAGATGAACACACGTTAGTACACTATGATTGTGAGTATTCCTCTTAATCTTGCATGTGGTTTGTGTTTTACAGCCCTTTTGTGTCTAATTACACACACTTGTTCTCAATGTTTCAAATTTGTGTAAATTCAGTTTTGTCTATAACAGGTTCATATCGTAACATTTCTGAATCTTACGGCTAAGCCGTAAAACTTCACGGCTCACTTTTCCAGATCGCTACAAAACCTTATTTTACATTAAGGTCAGGCTACGGCTAAGGTTTGAATTTACTGCGGCGAAGCCATGGCTAGCCATGACCTAACCGTAGGTCAAGCTACGCCTTAATGTCCAGAGAGTAGAAATTAGAGAGAACCTTCTACGGTCCAGCCATGGCTAAGCCCTGTGGTGTGCTACGGTTAAGCCGTACTCCACCATGGCTAAATCGTAGACCAATCACAGTTTAGTCATTAGAGACAGCATGGGTTTGTCGTGGCTCACCGTAAATGTGGAAGAAATTCTCGGGAACCACGGCTGAGCCGTAGTGCATAATACGGCTAAGCCGTAAGATGTCTATTGCTAAGCCGTAAGTCACCCACGGCTAAGCCATGAGACCATTGAAAAGTAAAAAAATGTAAGTTTTGAAGAGACTTTATAGGGCCTTTGAGTTGGAATGTAGATAACGCTTAACTTGTCCAATGGAACATGGGAATAGCATGAATGGTCTTGAGGGCTGTGACCCATTTATGTGTGTTGTCCAGTTGTTAAGTACCTTTCCGTGGGTGTTGGTTTAAGGGACACCAATATACCTTCCCAATACAATGCAACACTAAGAAGATGACAACTGTGTATCGAATAACTTAAAACTACATCATCATGTACGGTTAAAAACACCGGATGACTAAATTAAGGTTGGCTAGTAAACTGTCTTGATTCTACCAATCTAGATTGCATGGCATACTTGACGACGCTTATAGTCCTCCACTTTTATGTTTGGCTTGATTGTTCTATATATGTTTTTTCGATATTGTATGAATTAGATCTGGTTGATCTGTTTTTGACAATGGCTCTTTCACGTACATTGATTATTATTATTGATATAGCCTTGAGTATAAAATGAATTGAACGTGATTCAGTATTGTTCTTTCCCTTTATGCATTGCATGTTTTACTCAAGTCCAAGTATATGCTTGATTCGAAATAGTTAGGCACTATTCAGCTTCAGCCTTATGATATCCTGCGGGGTTGACTTTTGCGTAGTATGTATGTTGTCGCTGCAGTGTGTTTATGTCTTGGAACTTCCGAACCCCAGAAAACCTAAGACCCATTCATGCCCTGGCTCAGTCGATGGTGTTCTCTTCATGTATAGATCCCTAAAGGGAAGATAGGGCAAATGTAATAGCCACATAGTATAGTATATCCATGCATTGATTCTTATAGCATGCTTTATTATAATGCACAACTTACCTAGTATACGAAATTGATCCCTATGCAATATTACCTATTCATGATTCTTTTGGACACAATGCATGTTGCTTATTGTTGCTTATGCTTCGTTAAATCGTAGTATTCATTAGTCGTCTTTGGTATTGCAGGCGGCCGACCCCTTGTCGGTCAATAAGACTTCAGAAAAGACTATAGAAGCCCCATAAGGGCTAGAGGAGTGGATATGATCACTCCATCGAAGAGCAACATGGGCATGATAGGCTCCTTCTGAGATTTTGTGGGATGCATCATGTCTCTGTTTGAGTTGTTTACCTCCTTGCATTTTGTATAGTATTTCATAGGAACTATTTTCTCACTCTTGTACATCTTGTAATTAATGTAATCTTTTGTCAACCTTGTTTATATTCTTGTACCCTCTTTTCATGTAATGATACTTACAGCTTCCGCGTATACAGTGTTTGCATCTGTAAGTTTCCCTTGTGCATGTGCATTTAGACGAGGTCTAAGTATATGCACGGGAGTACATGTGTCACTGATTAAGTTTAAACTTAATCCGCAATTTCTTGAGCTTAGGTTGTGACAAATATAAAGTTTGAAGATAGAGTTGCAGACATGTTAAGTTGAAAACTTTGATTTGATTAGCAAAAACAAGATGATCATATTAGAGATGACAATTACAAAAGCATTGCTGACCAACATGAACACTAGCTCGAAGAAACTCGAAGGCATCCTGTGTAGTCGAAAGTTACTAGGTGGCAAACAAGGTCTTGGCTATGTCAAAGATGCATCTACCTAAAAAATCAAAGGAAAACATGCATTTGTTAAAAGTTTTACTTTGGTTTCCATGACACCCACAACAACTACAAAACATGTTGTTCTACTTCAAAGAATAATGTGTCTCATCCTGCATCTACACCCAGATATCACCATTATGGAATCGAAGGACATATTCATCCCTATTACAATGAATTGAGATGTTTACCGAAAAACAAGCAATGAACTAAGCAATTGTCTCCACCAAAGATCAAGATTCTCTATCTGGTTAAAAAGTTTGACTTGCCTACTGAATTGATACACACTATGCTCAAAGTTCTAAAGTTGCAAGTGTGGTATCAAAATGGAATAAATCCTGATAAAAAAGATCAAGCTTCCACCTCCAATGTTGAAAAAACTATGACATTAAAGGAGAGTCATAATTGAAGGAGAACTGTTGGATCCTGATTAACAAATATGTTGCATGTTTCATTAATATATTCGTCAATTAAGCACAAAGGAGGGGAGATATACTTAGGGGGAGACAGGTACAAACTTAAGGTAAAAAAATCTTATGCAAATATTCAATGTATTTTGGGTTTTAAGAAGTTTGTTTATGAATTTCCAAAAGGAAATAATGTTAGGATTTTTGTATGTTGGCTAATTCATGGGTTGGAAAAACTATTAGTCCATTGAGTTGTAATTTTTCATTTCTTTTAGAAAGGAATTTGGTATGAGTCGTCAGATGCACTAAAGTGATGAAATCTAAGAAAAAACGCAAATTGAAGTATTTTGAAGTGATTTTTCAAGGAGAATATAAATTAGAATTTTCATATCTCATAAATCAAGTCTCGAATAGAGGCAAGTTACCTACCATTGGAAAGCTCTTTTCGAATAGATATCCGTAAGTTCCAAAATTGCATCAAACGGATCTGAAAATATAAAGTTATGCTCTCAAGAAGTTCACAAAGATTGTAGTGTCTATAATTATGAAATTGCCATCATATGAAAATTATGAAACTGCCATAGTGCAAAAACTTTTCCTTTTTTTGCCAAGATTAGTAAATTAAGCTTTAAAAGGAGTATTATTTTGAAGCACTAACTGTGCGTTATTTAAGGGCATTTCTCTCAACCCTAAGGCATCCATCTCCATATGCTGAGTTAAGATTTCTCACTGGAGATTCGTTTCTTCTTTAGAGCATTCATTGAAAGGCAGTGCTGAAATTGTTGAGTTATAAAAAAATATTATTTTTACTCTCCTTAGTTAGAAGATTGTCTTTTCTCTTATAGAAAGTTGTTTATCGTGAGTGGTTTCAAAAGGTGTAAGATCAAGTGAAAATAATGCGAACGATATGTGTGTGGATAAGAAGAACTTTAGTCCTTTATGTTGTATGCAAGTAGACAAGGGTAGTATGTAGATATTTTAACCTTTCATTCATAGTGCCCGATCTGAGTGTGGACAAGTGTTAAACCCCTTGGTTTTTTTCCCGATTTGGTTTTCCACGTAAAAATCACATGTCCTTCTCATGTGGTTGATTGTTTGTTAATTTAGGTTAATTGCTTGTATAAAAAATATGTGTTGGGACCTTAACCTACATAAAGGTTAGAATCTACTAGTTACCAAACAAAAGGGATTCAATAGAGGTTCTTGACATGGATCATAAGGCTTTTGAAATGAGAGATTAAAATATAACCATTTTTACTATCTCGGTCACAGTCCCTTTTATATCTTTAGATTGGTTAACTACCAATATCTTACTTAATCTATTCTTTGACACACTGTTAACCTACATGCAGCTAATCCCTAGATCAGTAATGAATCTGTAGTAAGGCATCTTCCTTAGAAGGATGATAAGGAATTGATTCCTTTTTTTTTTTTTAATTTTGTTAGTTAGGAACTTCTATAGTGGGTTGCATGGATTGCTTGATTACAAAGTGCCCCTCTCAACTTTAAACTTTTGCACTAAATTACCTTGGACTTAGAACTAAAGTGCAAAAGTGACAAAATCTGTTTATTTTAATAAGCTTTTTATTTAAACACATATAATTTCTCAGTTTACACACTTATTTTAAAAATATTCAAAAAAAACCTTCTCAAAAGGACCCTCACCCTCTCCCTCTCCCTCTCCCTCTCCCTCTCCCTTCTCTCTGCCTCTCTCTTCCTCCCTCCCCCTCCCTCCTGCTTCCTCCCCAGTCTCCCCACTTTGAGTTGTTGAACTAAACTTGGATCTAAGTCCCAAAGAGCAAACTTGGATCCTAATGTCATTGTCTTTCTTTGCAATTCATTTGAAAATGTTGGAAACAATTTTGTATCTCATGGAATTCTAGACATTGTTCACTCACAACCCCAGAAGTTGAAGGCCTAGAAGTCTGATTCATTTCATTAGAAAAAAAAAAGGAACAATACATAGGGGTCGGGCGAATGCGGTATTGAGAGAGAGAGAGAGAGAGAGATGAGGTGTTAGCAAATTATAGAACCACCACCAGAGAGCATCTCAAGATAATACAAACACAAAACAATACAAACCTACAACCAGACAATCTCTTGCAATGTGGGCACCCAGACATCGTTATGATCATAGAATCGCTTCCCCTCTCATCCACCAAAAGAGCCGAGCAGTCCTTGAAGGGGCAGTAGAACTTCATCGAACCCAGAATCAAAGACTCGCTAAAAACACTCCCCCACCTCTCAAACACCTTCGAAGGGAGGATTGGGTGGTAAAGCTCGAGCTCTAAGACCCCATTACACTGCAAATGCGAGCATCTAACAGTCCTCTGATTCTCTTGAATCTTCACCGCAACCTGCCTGTAGATGCAATCCATGCAGAACACATTGGGGAGCATTGTTTGATCTTGAAAGTCTCATTTGGGTGCTAGGGTTCCATGCAGGTTTGGCAAAATATCTTCTCCTACTCTGGCTTTGAAGATTACCCTGTTTCGTTGATTGAGTGTTGCTGCTGCTGCTTACTGGTGGAAACTTTGGAAGGGGTTTTGCGAAATGGGGTGAGCGAATTTTCTAGTATGTAATTCTCCGCGACAATTGTGTTGTGTGGGTGTCCTTTTCCTTTTTCTTCTACTGTATCTGAGAGATTGATTGTTCCGCTTTTGTGGGAAATGAATGCAAATATGGCTTCTTGGTAGGCGAGGTCGAATGTGTATTTCTCAACAGAGATTGAGTTACTGTTGTCTCCTTTCCATGATAAAAGGGTGTTGATATCTTCTTCTAATGATTCAATGTCTTGTAAGATTTGGATATCTGGGTCTTCCATCTTCTTCTTTTCTTTATTTGTTGTTTTCAACAATCACAAAACCACCACCAGAGAGCATCTTAAGCCAAGAGCAAGACAGCAATGTGTTGTATGATTTGGATATCAGGGTCCGGTGAGTTGGGGGTTACAGGAGATTGTTCGGACTCTCTGAAGTGGGTTTGGGGGTTTCACACGGATGTGAGAGAGAAAAAGGGGTCGGACTCTCTGAAGTGGGTTTGGAGGTTTCAAAGGGATGTGAGAGAGAAAAAGGGGATGAAAAGACTGAAAAGAGAAGAAAGGTAATTCAATAGTTAATGGACATCCACTTTGCACTTTAGCTGTGAGTTTAAATAGGTTTAGTGTAAAAAATTAAATTAAGAGGAGGCACTTTAGAATTGAGTCTAAATACAGGTTAAATTGCTACTACAAATTACAATAGAATAATAAAAAATAACATGTATGCTGTCTTTAATTTGGCAAGGACTCCACCTTATACTCCGTATAAAAGGTGATTTTTTCATTCCTTTCTTTTAAGAAACTGTTTAGACTGTTAGGATCGGGATTAGTTGGTAATTAATGTGGACTCGTAGGTACGGAAGGGTAGATATGATCATTTCTCTTGTTACAACTATCACTTAGTAAAATTTTAAATTCAAAATAAAACCGGAAAAAATACAACCGAACGATCATTCCTCCGTGCTGCACACAGGCCCTTTTGTGCCTTTGGGGCCTTTAATATAACTTCCTCCATTCTGGCAAAAAAATTACAACCGGACGACCAGCTTTCGTCTCATTCCATCTAGCTGGCTGAAGCAGGTTCACTGACAGTTTTCCATCAAAACAAGTCCAGCAGTCCCTCTCATCTGCCAGTGTACGTCTCTGCCTTTTTCCCTTATCTTTCAAACATTTCTCTTCCACCATGCACGTATCAATTCACCAGGCATTGCATCTTGATTTGGGTTTTAGATCAACTTTGGAAAAAAAAAAAAAAAACCGAGAAAAGAAGAAGAAGGTCTGGGGTGGGAACCACAGGGGAGATTTTATTTTATTTTTTTTTATTTTTTTTTTGGAAGGCCACTAGAAAAGAGATATTTTTATAAAAAGAATTAAGCTTAAACTCACTTTTAATGGATTTATAAAGAAGCATAATAAAACTATGGGATAATTGATCGTATTTTTTTTTACCAAAGTAAAAATAAATATATAAAAAGTTTGTAGGCTATGGCCCTTGTGAAGTGGGAATGGCCAACAGAAATAGATTAGGAGGCTAGACAAATATAAATAAAAAAAAGTCAGTTTCCCTTAAAAAAATGAAAAGAAAAGACAACCTTGTATGAGACTATAAGTACCACCAGTATTTGTATTAATGATATAGAGGTTTTTTTTTTTTTTTTTGAGAAAAGAGGTAAGTAATTGAAAACATGGGTTCCATTACCTGCTTCCCCACTCAGTTGGCCAAAACCGGGTATATCCTTGCCATATGCATACCGATCTAGTATTGGTGTGATTTCAAAAAAAAAAAATGTTTCAATGGTTCCAAAAGATTTATTTAAAAAAAGTCAATAAAACATATCCCTCCACTGTTTTTTCACTAGATGGACGAGTGGTGCATAACCTATTAGACAGTCTACCTAACTAAGAATCAAAATGTTTGAGTGTGATGAGAAACTTTTGCCACTCGGTGTTTTGTATTTCTCAAATATATCCATCTTTGTACCACTACTAGGGGAACTACACCCAAAAAAAAAATCAGAAAATTGATAGATTACGTTTGACAACCAAATTCATGGGGATAAAATCCATATAGTCATGGAAAACTGATGCTAGGAAAATTGAAAATTCCTAAGGATTTGGCATTAATGAAAATCCTTAATTTATAGGATTTACAAGTTCAAACTCTACACATGGGATTTGAAAATCCTCACTTTTGTAGATATATTAATTAAAATTATTTTTTTCTCGGCTATATGCAATGATATGCAGCTATACAGTGACCCCAATGTGAATTCCTCAGCTAGACAAATCCTTCCTGCTATAGGAACATTGAGGAATCCTCACATATATCAAAGGCACACTTTATGTTAAAGTGGATTTTATTTAGTTTTTCCTACATTAGCTTTCCCAAAAATTATATATTTTACATAATGGCCGCTCGAGGGCAGATTTCTTGGTTATGTCGTTGCTACTGTAGATGATGTTTTCAACTTCAACATACATTTTCTAGCTGTCAACACTTGAATTCCTAAGGACAATAAATTATAAGTTTTGTGCTATTAGCGATCAACTGTAATGTTTCATAGACTAAGACGGTATGAGTGTCTTCATATTCACTATAATTTTTTGTCTTCATATTCACTATAATTTTTAGGCTGTAAATTAAAATATTTAAAGTTTTCAGATAAACAGATCATTTTAAAAATAACTAACTAATTTTACTTACTTAAGAAGTTACTAATAATTAAAGCAATAAGCAATGACAAATCTCACATTTTTTGTCTATCTTCAAACAATAGGGTGTCTCGATAGACATTGGAGTTGGCGGAATTGCATAAGGAAATGGATTTACTCTCCATGTCTTGTGTTCGAAATTGCCCCAAATTTACCTAATATAAATTTGTATGGGTTTAGCGGGCTCTCCGGGAGGATTGGTATGTTGGGTCAAAGACCAATTGATACCCATGTTATAAAAAAAAAAAACCAAGTATACCTAGGACTAGAGGGTTGGCCTGGTGGATAGGCCACCCATTCTCACAAAACCCGCTAGGGATCAATTCCCGGTGGGTGTTTTATTATTTTCACTCATGTCCATTGGGCCAACTCAGCAAAAATAAAGAACCAACGGGTGTATCCGTTCATCTCCTTCTTGAGTCGCATTACATACCACATGTATGTTTTTCCTCAAAAAAATCTCACTGCTTGAAAGGCCCACTTCTATAGATACGGATCAAATGACCATGCACTAATTTATAGATAATAGCTTTAAATCTTAGAAATTACCAGTATGGTACAAATTTATTGTGATAACATCATGTGCTTAATAATGTTTGAATGGTGTCAAATTAGACTTGATGAGTAAGCGTTTGTGAAAGGATTGGACAGATAATTGGTGGATTCCAATCCTATTTAAAATAGTTTGAATTTTGTGGTCTTAAAATCGAGGGCTAAGAAGGGCCAGTCCCTGATCAACCCATCCGAACTGATTTCCCCCTCACTCAAAACTATAGAACATGTGAGGAACGGCCGTTGTTCATCACACCCTTCTTTTTATCTTTAAGATATGTTAAATGCATAAGAAACCTTTCTTACAAGAGAAATGATCCCTTGGTGGCCATCAGCACAAAGCTGATGTAGGAGCTAAAAGCCTAAAGTCATATTCATCCTATAGCATACCAAAACCTCACTCAATTTACACTCCAAATAAAATGGCATACACTATTGAATTGATTGTGTGCAGTGAACAGAAAACAAATAGTTTATATCTAACCAATCCAATGGTACACCAGCGATTATATAGAGTCAGGCCAGGCCAACAGTTTTAGGATATAGAAACCTGAGCAAGACCCTTATACTATGTGCTTGCTTGTTATGCCTAACTCTAGTTCATGGCCTAAGAAACGTTTCCAAGCCCAACGCAGAAGGGCTGGGAATAAAGGCCCAACAATCCAGCCCAGCTCACTTTCAGCCCTACCTTTTCTTGCATGGCATTGTTCTTGTCTCCAAATTACTTGGTATGCTTGTCTCCGAATTACTTGTCTGTGTGCCCTCCCATTTGGCAGATTCATGGGATTGTGGAAGCATTGATAATCCATCTGGCAGTCTCCGAATCAATCTGTACTTACTCTGAGGGGACAATATCTGAAACAGGAATACAGGATTGTTTACCAGAAACAAAGACAAGGTCGGAGCAACCAAGTTCCAAAACTGAAACCAAGTCGAAAGAGAATGCAGACAGACTCTACCATTGCTCCAATGCATGTGGCCCTCTTTCCAAGCGCCGGAATGGGGCATCTGGCCCCATTTCTTCGACTTGCAGCAGGCCTCCATGCTCGGGGCTGCACTGTTACATTCATCTCTATCCTCCCCACAGTTTCCTCTGCTGAGTCCTCTCATTTGTCACAGTTCTTCTCTACCTATCCCCAAATCCACTGCATGGAATTTCACCTCCTCCCCTATAAACCCTCCACTGCTTCCCCTGTAGATCCTTTCTTCTTTCAATGGGAATCCATTCGTCGCTCAGCACACCTGCTCCCCCCTCTCCTCACATGCACTTCACCCCCTATCGCTGCGCTCATAACCGACATCACCCTCACCTCCTCCATCATTGATGCTGTTGCTAACCTCCCCTTCTCCAACTACACTCTTTTCACCTCTTCCACCGCAATGCTTGCCTTGTTCGCCTACTTCCCAATAGCTTCCAAGTCTGATACTTTTGACGAGAATAATCAACTTGAAATTCCTGGCCTACAACCCATTCCAAACTCTGATATCCCTCCTTTGTTACTACATCCATCTAACCTCTTCAAGACCATTTTCATGGAAAATGGCCTTGCGGTCGTGAAACCTGATGGAATAATAGTAAACTCTTTTGGCGCACTGGAGCCCAACACACTCATGGCATTCAACAAGGGCATTGTGGTACCTGCCCTTCCACCTGTGTTCACAGTCGGGCCTCTGGAGCCCTGCAGTTTCGAGCATGGCAGAGAAAGCGCACAACAGCAGCTGTTCTCATGGCTCAATGCGCAACCAGAAATGTCTGTTGTGTATGTGAGTTTCGGAAGCAGGAATGCGCTCTCAAGGGACCAGATCAAACAATTGGCCGAGGGGTTAGAAAAGAGCAACTGTCGGTTTCTATGGGTGGTGAAGAGCAAGATTGTGGATAGAGAGGATGGGGTGGCATTGGGGGAATTAGTGGGTGATGAGTTCCTGGAGAGGGTGAAGGAGAAGGGGCTTGTGGTGAATGGTTGGGTGGAGCAGTGGGGGGTGCTGGGGCACCCTGCAGTGGGGGGATTCATGAGCCACTGCGGGTGGAATTCAGTGACCGAGGCAGCATGGCATGGGGTGCCTGTGTTGGCGTGGCCACAATTTGGGGATCAGAGGATAAATGCCTGGGTCGTGGAGCGCAGTGGCTTGGGCATTTGGGAGAGGAAATGGGGTTGGGGTGGGGACAAGGCCGAGGTGGTAATGGGGGCTGAGATTGGAGAGAAGGTGCAGGAGCTCATGAATAATGCAGGCATCAGGGTCAGTGCGGCAACAGTTGGAGAAGAAGCAAAGCGCGCCATTTCTGCTGGGGGCACATCTTCAAATTCATGGATGAATTTGATTGACAAATTGAAATCTAAGGTCATCTGAGAGGAATGCAAGGAACACCATGAGAACTTCTGTTTGATAGAGGAATGCTCTATCGGTCTATCCCTCAATTGCTAGCCCACAGCCAGGAAAGGTGCTGTTGCATCATTCCTTGTCACGGCTTTCTCCTTGTGGAAGGCTAGCTGTGAGCTCATCCTTAATAACAGCAGAATTTCCTAGACAAAAATCAGAACCTTCCTTTACAGACTTCCTGTTTTTATCTGAGTCACATTTCCAATTCCTTTCACTGGCAGTACAACACTTTATTTTCTGCTCTGAGATTGAATAGCCATTACGCTAGCCACGGGCGTGGGATACTTTTGAGAATTACAAATAAACTGAACGAAAAAGACCCACCGAATTGATCCACATTCCATGCCCAAAAATATTCTATTTGGCTGCAATGATGATCCATGTGAATTTTAAAGTGTAGACCAATAGCATTAGAGGACAAACAGCTGAATGATTACAGTTTAAAGAGTCCAGACCCTCTTATGCTTTTTGGTGGCTCTCAGTGGACCAACCACGGTCTGCTATGTCACCATGGAGAGAGGCTACCTTGGATGGGAAACCACTGACATGGCGGAAGCAAATTGATCCACTTATGGTATCAAAAGCCTCATAGAATCTGTACTGATATTGGCCAATACCAAATTCTATCAATCGATATCTTTTAGTCCCGGCGCAGCAAAATATCACCATCATACTAGACATGTTTTAATATTGTATCGTTATTGATTCAGTGATGAAATTTTTCTTTTTTTCTAAAAAAAAAAAAAGGAAAGAAAGGAAGAGGAAGATTGAGGGAGAGGGAAGACACTGACACTATTTTTTAAAATTACATCCACACCCCCTGAATTTTGCCATAAATACAAGGATACCCCTTGTCAATGTTGTTGGGAACAAAGCTAATGAAATATAGCCTTTTACTTATTTGCCCTTAACGGAGATACATCCACACCCCTTTCCTTTTCTTATTTTCCCCTTCTCCCTCTGTCTTCCCATTTGCTTTTCCTCCTCACCCCCGAATCACCTCCTAGCCAGCAACCGACCACCTTCTCCGCAGGACCGCCACCACCTACCTTCCCATTTGCTTTTCCCCCTCACCGCCGAATCACCTCCTAGCCAGCAACCAACCACCTTCTCTGCGGGACCACCACCACCCACCTTCCCACGACACCCACCCTTCTCCATATTTTCTCACCTTCATCACTACACCAACACCCTTCACTTTCTCCACCAACTTCATCTTTCCCACACTGCACAAACCGCCGAACCCACTATACAAGTCCAGATCCTCTGAGTGGGTTGAAATACGATCCTCTGAATTGATTGAAAAACAATGAGCGTGAGTGGACAAATTGGAAGATGCAACCTGTGACTCGTTATTATGTCGAGTGGCAGCCCAACACTAATTTTGTTTGCAGAAATAATAAGAAAATGCATAAAGGGGTTTTGATAAATATTAAAAAAAAAAAATTCATCCTCAGCCTGAGAACACCGAAATCCCTTTCTCCTCTCTCGGGACGAAGCTCCAACCGGACACAAACGGATCTTCTCCCGAAATGACTGGTACAAAATAAAGTTATCCCAAGCCAAGAGACACATCTTCACTTTTCATCCGGCTTTGGAATCTATTGGCTTGTAACTTCTCAGACCTGGAAATTTGAAATAGTTGGAGATACGATCAAAGCTTTCCATTAAATCTTCCTTTCTAGAAGAACCCACTCGGTTTTTGAAATGCATCAAACCTTTGGTTATCTTTTCTATTTGTCCAATAATTTTTGTTTATGAGTGGAAAGGAAACAATATGGTTATCAATTTACTTCCTCGATCCCAGATATTCTACCCTAAATAATTGAAAGGAAATCTCCTCAACTTTTCATCCCATCATCTATTTCTTGTTTGGAGTTATAGCCGATATCAATCATGTGCAGCCAGCCCACTGATAAACTCTCCTTACCCATAGAAACTTTGGATGGCATTTACCATTCATTCATCTTAGACTCCTGTAGGAGAAATGGTCAAAACTCCACACCCAAACTGAGTTGTAACATTTATGGAAGAAGAAGCAAAAGGGAAGAGGTGGAAGTTAGAAGAAGAAAGAAAGATGGAAGAGGAAGAAAGACTTCTGCACTGGCAAAGGCCGGAGAAGTTATTTTTGTCCTTGGCCAGAGCTTCCCCCAAAAGATGACGGAGAAAGAAGGGACTTGGATATCGGGTTCTCTGCTTTGGGAAGATTTTTTATAATTATAAAAAAACCCATATGCCCAATCTTACTTTTTGTGCATCGGAAGAAAGAGTGGGTGTGGGACGATAGACAAATGGGTGGCATCCTCCTAGTTGTCCCCTCACACTACCCATATCACAACCCACTCAGAGGATCCGGACTCATCTCTACACCACTAAATACCCTCTTCATCAGTCACCACTCACCACCTTCCCTTGGCCATTGAAACCTCCAATTATCTTACCACCCATCACTAACATACCATAGCCTCCACACCTTCACCAAACCTATCACCTTCACAGAACCCACGAACCGCCGTCCCTCCATCTTCACCTCACAACTCATCACCCACATCCACCATCACCTTGGCCATAGACCCATCGCACTTGCGGTGCACTCTACACCAACCTTCATCACACCACATCACCTATCCCCACTCTCAACACCTCTCCAACATCCCACACCATCACAGCCACAACCCAACACTTCCCTCCCTAACCCAGTGGCATTACAACCCACCATCTCGGAGCCTCACAGTCACCCCAACAGTTTTCATTAGAAGTTAAAGAATACCCAATTCTATTGCAGGTGCTCCCAGATCGGCTTGACCACCTTCGCCATCACTGCAAACGCACCGACAGTGATGGCATCTCGATAGTAGTCAACATCGCATGGGACCCTCCAGTTGTGTTTTCACCTTGATCCAAAAGTTGCAGAGAGGAGAGAGAGAGAAAGAGAAAGAAAAGGGAGAGAAGGGTTGGTGTGGGCGTAAAATAGGTATTATACATAAATTTTAGGCTAACATCACCTTTTTGAGCTATCAATAACGACAGTCACAGTAGGGGGTATGGATGTAAACCACATATGAATTAAAAGTAGGTGCAACGTAATTTAAGAAAGGGAGGGGATGTCCTTATATTTATGGCAAAATACAGGGGGTGTAGATGTAATTTTCCCTTTCGGTTTTTAATGCTATATATGTTGGGCAACATGTTGACCAAATGCCCCATTTAATGTTGTGTTCGGCAAAGTATTGAATAAAGGACCCTTTTAAGCTCACAAAATTCGTGGGTTCCACTCTATAGTGTCTAAAGTTTTATCTAACTCAATTAAGTGTCCCACTTTAATAGATGGGGCCTACATCACTGTTTCTTATTATAACCCATATTTTTAATGTCATTATAACTCTTAATGCACTTCATCTTTTAACTATAAATTTAATAATCTCAGAAAATTTAAACTACTAAAAGCATGAACTCCTTTTGTAATGGACCCAAATAAAATTTTATAATAGTAAGATGTATACGCACTATCACATCAATGACACTAATAAAATATGTGAATAAAATATTAAAATATTATATGAAGTATCTAAACTTTTTTTATTGAACTAATACCGCTAATTAGGCCCACTGGCCCTTAACAAAATTTACTCCTTAAAAAGTAGGACCTATTGTCATAATCAATAAAGTAAAAACATGTAAATAAAGTATTAAGAACAATCCAAGTACATCATAATGGTCAAACCGACAGGCGGGTCAAATCCTCTTAGAGATAAATAGTTTCTTCTATCTATCTATCTAAAGTTATTAAATGGACAATAAGCATAATTTTTTTTAACCATGAATTAAGGATATTTAACAACGAAATTGTTTTACAAAGCTAAAATAAATTTTGAATTTTTTTTAGAAGTTTAGATTCTAATTATGAATTACATTTATGGATATATAAACCATGAGGATAGGGGAAATATTGAATACTAAAATATAAAATTTTTATTAGTTAAAAATTAAACATTGATACAGAATGTATTGATGGATATATAAACCATAAGGATAAGGGGAAATATTGAATACTAAAACATAAAATATTTATCACTTAAAAATTAAACAACATTGATGCAAAATGTTATGATTTAGAAAGACCGATATTTTTATTTATAGTTGTTACTAATGAAAAGAAATCGTTTTTTCTAACATTTTATAATATTATAATTTTTTTGGATATTTTCAAATTTTCTGAGGTGAAAATAAAACCACATCACAACAATCATGGCGAACTGCAAATCACGACCGATTCCACGGCTATGTTGGTTTGTCGGGTCTGCCGATATTGCAATTGATACCACGATTTTTATTCATATGTTGCAACCTGATCCATATGTGAAAATAGTACATGGATGTTAGGCATAGATAGATATTACACAGCAGACCCATGCTCAGCCCAGCCAAATGTTAATTTGATTTGTAAATTGTTATGTTGTTTAAAACTCAACTTACTACAAACTGTAGTTTTATTTATTATTAATTTTTTTCCTACATTGGGAGAGTGGTAAGGATTGTGAGACTACTAATCCATGGATCATTTTAAAAAACTAGTAGATACAAACCCAAAATTACAACAAAGAAAAAAGGAAGAAAAAAAACACTCAAAACACTTAAAAACATAAGAAGTTTTAGAGATATAAAGCTAAATATAAAAATACTAATACAGAATCTTGAAAGAGCCAATTCAAGCACCAACTTAACCCACATTACACATACTTTATATTGAATTTGAAAATTGGTTATTTTCTAAAATCCCGTTGACATTTGTTTTAATTCTAAGAACCACACTGACAATCAAAGCAAAAGTTTTAACAAAAGATACTATAAAAATAAAAAGCACCTTGGAGAATTGCACAAAAAGGATAAATAAAATAAAACTTTTCAGGCAGAAAGTAAAAGATTTTTGCAATCAATTACACCTTAAATTTCAAATTAGGAAACAAGCAAAGAAGGAAGAAACCAACCCATTCTCATATGAATATGTTCATATGACATTTCAGATGGATATTCTAACGCATCATAAAATTTTGAAATATTTAGCTTTATTTTATTCTTTCACTGTTACATTTTTTCTTTTTTCTTTTTTTTTTTTTTTTTTTGCTGCATTGAACAAATGGTAAGTATTGTGAGACTACTACCTAACAACCCAGGTATCATTATAGAAAACTACTAGATACAAACCCAAAAACACTACTTGGAAATACAGAAAAAATTAAAAAAACAAACATATCATCAAAACACTCAAAATCATCAAAAAGTTGAGAGATATACAACCAAGTATAAAATTGTTAAATATCGAATTTTAGAAAAGCCATTCCAAACCTCACCCAAAATTCCAGTAAACTCACATTAAATGATTTAAATTGATTTATAAAATAGGTTATTATCTAAAATCCCGATGAGCTTGTATTGATTAATTCTAAAAGGCACTAGATGATTAAAAGAACATTTCGTTGTAACAACATATTTGGTTGTAATTTTTCCAATCTTAATATAAATCAGCGTTGCTGATCAAGAAATAAATAAATAAATAAATGTTCAAAATATTCAAAAAAAAAAAAAAACAAAACAAAACAAAACAAAAGTCTGCTACCTAAAAAATGTTAAAAATCAAAATATTTTACATCATGTACCAACTCAATTGTCTCAAAAGTTTCAATTCAACTTGAATCCCAACTGAATCTACTAAAAAAAAAAAAGGATTCAACTTAAATTCCAATTCTATCAACTGCATAGATTTCTTAATTTAACTCAAATACACAATAAGACCACATTTTCCATGAAATCCAACCCAATCAATCACAAACGTTTCAATTTATCTCAAATCCCACTCAAGCAACCCAATCAACTCAATCACTAACGGCAAATGAGCTTTGAGTTAACAGGCATAATGACCTGTCAAGTTAGTAAGATGAAACCCGGCCCCATATCCATAACAAGTTTCAACATGCATACCCAAACCCACCCCGAACTAGTAAAAACCTCTGCTGCTACCAGGAGTGAGTGAGGTCCAGTCCCCATTTAAACCTACCCATTGCCGCCCCTAGTTCAGCTAGCCATCTCCCCAAAAGCAAAAACAAGAAAAATAAAAAAGAAAAAAAACCAAGACTGTTAGCCAAACAAAGAAACTAAACAAAGACTCCAACTGGAATTAGAAAGCTAATCCTATTACAACTCGATAAAGAGAGAGGAGAAAAAAAACATAATCCTAGACTTCTTTGAGTCCCACACATGGGCCACAAGTTTGCTTGCATCTGCCGATTGGCTTTTTAAAATCCAAAGCTCGACCTCAAACTCAAGTTTTATTTGCATTGCCTCTATAGAACTGGCATGCTTGAAGCAATTATTTTGTAACGTTTGCCCTTGCTCATCCTCTCTTTGGCGGTTCTGGTTTCATAGAACATAGTGTAACAGTTTTTTCCATCATGAATACAAGTATTGCTTGCATCCCATGGATTCTGTTTTGTGGCAAACATCTAGGGTCTCCCAAGTAAAATATCCTCAATCCATTGCTATTGCAGACCAGCGTCCTTAAAGCCTTTGCCGACAACAAGAGTACATTGACACGTATGCCGTACTTGCACCCCATCACTTGCCATTATCAACCAAAATGCAGGCGAAAGTATTTGCGTACCCTCAGCTTTAGACGATCCACAAGAGCTTGTGATATAATGTCACCCCAACTTCTCCAGTCAATCACAACAATAGAAACTTGACCGTTTACAATACCTGTTAAAGATTCTATTTCATAGCCATCTTTTGCATGAATGTAAATATCGGCCACCTTGAAGCGGAGTGGCCGATATATCACAAATAGCACCCATGGGCACTACAATTTTTATGAAAAATCAGCGCTCGCAACCATAGTGGCCCGTAGCGGCCGTACATATCGAGTGGGGTTCACTCGACTTTTTCTCTCACTTTTTCATCTTTACTCCTTGTCTTCTCCACTTTTCACTACTCCAAACCCCTTTCCTTACCTCCATTTTTTAAATCCTCTCAAAAAAACACTAGAATCATAAACAAAAATATCAAAAACATCAAAACATCAAGCTAGTATTCAAGATTCAAGTATCAAACTCAAAAAAGGTGAGCTCTGGGGCTTAGTTTTTTCTACTTTGAGTTTATTTCTCTCTTTTCTTTCATGAATCACTTGAAAATGAGTTGTTGTTGGATCCATTCTCCCCTTTGATCAAGCCCCTCTTTTTTATTACTTTCTTAATTTTTTTATTTTGAATTTTATTTTCGGATTATTTTATTATTTGAAAAAAGAGATCTATTTTATTCCCGGAAAACCAATAAAATGAGTTGAAAATGATTCCTAAATGTAAGATCTATGTTTCCCATAGATCAATCCCACATATTTTTGTGTTCTTCTAATTTTTTCATATTTTTTATTTTCAGATTTTTGTATTTTTTTAAAAAATATTTTTTTTAATAAAAGTAAACTCAATCAAATGGGTTGAAAATAGTCCCTAAATGTTAGATTTATGTTTCCCATAGATCAATCCCACATATTTTTGTGTTCTTCTAAATTTTTTATATTTTTTATTTTCGAATTTTTGTTTTTTTTAAATACTTTTTTATAAAAGTAAACTCAATCAAATGTGTTGAAAATGGTCCCTAAATGTTAGATCTATATTCCCCATAAATCAATCCCACATATTTTTGTGTTCTTCTAATTTTTTCATATTTTTTATTTTCAGATTTTTGTATTTTTAAAAAAAATATTTTTTTATAAAAGTAAACTCAATCAAATGGGTTGAAAATAGTCCCTAAATGTTAGATCTATGTTTCCCATAAATCAATCCCACATATTTTTGTGTTCTTCTAAGTTTTTCATATTTTTTATTTTTGGGTTTTTGTTTTTTTTTAAACAAATTTATAAAAGTAAATTCAATCAAATTGGTTGAAAATGGTCCCTAAATGTTAGATCTATATATTTTCCATAGATCAATCCCACATATTTTTGTGTTCTTCTAAGTTTTTCATATTTTTTATTTTCAAATTTTTGTATTTTTTCTTAAAAAATATTTTTTTTATAAAAGTAAACTCAATCAAATGGATTGAAAATGGTCTCTAAATGTTAGATCTATGTTTCCCATAGATCAATCCCACCCACGTAGTGGCGTGTTCTTCTAATTTTTTCATGTTTTTAAAATTTATTTATATTTTAACCGATTACTTTTGAATATTTTTTAGGTATTGTGACATAAAAAAATGCCACGTGAGACAGATTTTGCATGGAGTTATGGTGAGGCAATTGAAAACAATCGGTTGAAAATTAAGTGCAGTTTTGTCATAAAGTGACCAATGGGGGCATTACAAGATTTAAATAACATTTGGCCCATGTGCAAGGTAATGCTGTAAGGTGTCCTGAAGCGCCCCAAAGAAGTTAGGGAGCAAATGAGAAATTTATTGAATCAAACAAAACAGAGAAAAGTACAAATTAAAGAAAAGAAGCAGCAAGGTGTTGATGCAGCAGGCTATGATGTATTTAGGGATGAAGGTCTTTGTACTACTTCTGATGATAAGATTGAAGACCCAGAAATGATGGTTGCACGCCAAGAGTCCCATATGTCATGCCAAGAAGAAGTAGAGCATCAAGCATATAGTCAACGTAGAAACTATGATGCAGGTGGCTCATCTAGTGCAACAAACAAGGGCAAAGGCATTGCAGGAAAATGCGTAGACCATTTAGCACCCAACAACGGGATGATGATATAGAGATTATTTCTACTTGGATGGCTACACCTATACAAATTGGAAGAGAGGTTAGTTTTGTTGATCCTCTAGCACATTGATCGGAGGCAGCTAAGCAACCTTATGTTGTCAAGGGTGTTATGAAGGCTACAAGAGATAGATTAGCCAAAGTTACAGCAAAATAGCTAATTCATAAGAATATCCCCTATCGCAATTGATTCTCCTTATTTTCAGATAGTTCTTGATGTTGCGGCTCAACTTAGGCGGGGTATTACGTCGCCATCCATGTATGATGTGGGCACCAAGTATCTTGAAAAAGAGTATAAAAAAATAAAGACTTGGGTAGAAACGTTTAGGCCCATGTGGGGGCAAAATGGGGTCACTATTACATGTGACGGGTGGACAAGTGGCACCCAAACACAATTAATTAACTTTTTGGTGTATAATGTTGCTAGGACCGTCTCTATAAAGTCCGTTGATGCATCTGAAGAAAAACAGACGATAGATTATATTTATAGGCTTATGGATAAAGTTGTAGAAAGTGCTGGAGAAGAGAAAATTATCCAGATTGTGACAGACAATGGAGCCAATTTTAAGAAGGCTAGTAAACTATTAATGGAAAAAAGGACGCATTTATTTTTGACCCCATGTGCAACGCATTGTATTGACCTTATAATGGAAGAAATTGGAAAGAAGAAGCAAGTAGCCGCTGTGATCAAGGCATGTAGAGGCATTACAAGGTTTATATACGACCATTCATGGCTCTTAAGCTTGATGAAGAGATTCACCAAAAAGCATGCCTTGGTGCGTCGGCATCTACTAGATTTGCTACCCATTTCATTGCTATAGAAAGCCTAGTACGATGGAGAATGGAGCTAATTCAGATGTTTGCATAAGAAGAATGGCTTCGTTCGAAACAGGGCAAAGCAACAAGTGGTCCGAAGTTTGATATCCCAATTCTAATGAGGGATAATAAATTTTGGGCAAAAGTAAAGAAGATATTAAAGGTATATAAACCTTTAGTGAAAGTGTTGCGGGTCGTAGATGGTGATGGACAGCCGACAATGGAGTACATTTATAAAGCAATTGACCGGGCAAAGTAAGCCATTATATAAAATTGCCAATATCATAATGAATATATAAGAATTATTGATGCCCGGTAGAACGATCAGCTACACCATCCATTGCATGCTGCAAGTAGTTAACAATTTAACATAATTCTTTAAATGCTTGCTTTTTTTAGTTTTTTTTTTTTTGACTCATTAACAATTTAACTCATTGTACGTTTTATTTTTTTCAATATAGGTTATTCTTTAAATCCTAAATTCTAATATCACAATGCCCCACACCACACTGAAGCAATAGATACGGAATTGCGAATAGGATTAAGGACAATGCTGAAAAGAATTTCGAGTAAAGATGATCACATCGAAGCTATACAAGAGGTGAGTTAGTTAAGAAATTTGTTTAATCTTTTAAACATATTTGAGATAATTATATTAATATGGTGCACTTATTTATTTCTAATTTTTTGCATTGTAGATTTCTACATATACACATAAAAGAGGGACTTTCGCTAACCCTCTTGTACAGTGAGTGATTGGAAGATGTCCACCTGATAGTTCTACACAACTGATAACACATAGAAAAGGGACTTTCTACGACTTAAAGATGTCTATTTTTTTTCTTTTATTTTGCATTCCAACCGATTGGTGGGAGCGTTTTGGAGAGAGTACTCCACATCTAAGGAGAGTGGCCATTCAAATCCTTAGTCAAACAACAACATCATCAAATTGTGAAAGGAATTGGAGCACTTTCTCCATAATCCATACGAAGCCAAGAATCGGATAACCATGAAAAAACTCAACAAATTGGTATACTGCCATCACAATCTCAAGTTGAGAAACAGAAATAAAGAGAGAAAGGCAAGGGATGATCCTACTTATTGTCCAATTAATTTGGATCACATATTCAGAGACGATGATCCCTTACTTCCATGGATAACCGAGACTCATGATCCATTGCTAGATTAAGATCCGGGCTTTCAACAAGACGTGCAGCGTTTAATTGCTGAAGATGCACAAATGTCAGAAGGACAGCCACCTCAAGGAAAAGGAAGTAGTGCAAGTGCAAGTGCAACATCTAAAGGTAAGGAACCAATTCATACTGTGTCATCTTCTGACAATAGTAGTTCCACTGTTGCCTCTTCCAGTAGCCATGGTAGAGGAGACAGCGGGACAGGTGGTACTATTGAATTTTATCAATATGATGAAGAAGAAAATGTCGATCCTGTTGAGACCGTAAAGGGGTTTCCCCAACAATCAAGAATGGATCTAAAACATGCTTATCAAAGGCAATGGAGAGCATCACCACCCGCACACATAGATAAGCAAGGGAATATGGGTGGAAGTGGAAATGTAGGAGGGGAACAAACAGCATCTTGAAACCCTATTTACAATATTCCACTTCCACGTTCAAACTACAAGCCGTATCCTCATGAACCATCACAATATTGTCAGTATGGCCATGAACAACAACAAGAACAATCTTCGCCTTCAAGGTTTTACTTATATGGTGACTATGACGATAGTCAACCTCAATATAGATATCCACATCCTCCAAGTCCCTTTGATTTCTTCTTTGCATTCCAAGATCCCAATGCCCACCAATATCAAATTCAATTTGGTGGGAATGTGCAATATTGTAGTGGCACAATAAATGATGATGGAGATGATGACACTAGCAACAATGTGATTCCTGGAAGACATTCCCTTTGGTATTAGAGCCAATCAGCAAGGTATTCCTCCATTACAAAGTCTTTGCTCTCTAAGTAGATTAGTAGATTGTTTTTCTATAAAATTTGAACATAGTTTATCTTTTATTCTTGAATAAATCTTAAAAAAATTTGTTTATAACATTTTTTTATAAGCCTTAAGTTAGTATTTAAGTTGACATAACTAAACAACATGAATCCATATGAAAAACATTAATCATTCCTATTCTTTTCTATTGATACAGCGATATAGGACCCCATACAATGAAGAGAGCACTACATACCCATATAATAGTTACTTTTGCAAAACAAATATATATTCCATCATTTTCCAATATTCTGAATTTTTTGGAATTTTTTCAGATTTTTTTGAAGACTTTTTCAAATTATACCACTGCGCCGCTACGTAGCGCCCCTATTTTCATCCTTGATCTTTTGTCAACAATTGGCATGGACTCCTTTAGTACTACCCTTTTGATTCATCAGGACTTTACATTTGGTGTGACCATAGACATCGACTTGCTCTAACTTTTCTTCTTCCTTTGATTTTATGGTCAACTTCTATTTAGATTCTGGCTCATCCTATTCTTCTGCGGCTCTACTATCCCAACAGAAGTAATGTTGTGACGACAGCAAAGAATACAATGCCTCAATGGATTCTAGGTGCTGGGGAATTCCACTTTCATGCAACTATGAATAGGAGTCAAAATGCAAACAAGTAACTAAAAGAAAACATAAATACATATAGAGAAATTTTCAAAAGCTCCCCTTTTTTAAAAGAAAAGTTTTTGCCCCTCTTGATTTGTCAAATGAGATGATGTCACCTCACTTGTACATCCCAACTCATATTAAAAGAAAAAAATTAAGAATGTTTAAATGCTTTGACTTCCTAAATAATAGCGCAAGAGGAATACATCAATCAATCAGAAAAGGGATGTTTTTCCTAAAAAAAACACCCGAGGAATTTTCTAGCGTGCCTCACATATATATATATATTATCAAACAAAACAAAAAAAAAAAAAAAGAAATATATCTATTTCAAACCATACACAAGAAACAGCAGCAGCAGCAGCAATCCCAGTCATAGATAATTACACCAGGAATAACAAGAACAACAACTATAACAACAACCACAGGAGTTCAACCATCCCATCCACAAAACATAGATATTACAGATATCACAGGAGAATCCAAGTTAAGAAAAATGAAAGATCAATGTCAAACCACCAAAATCATTTTTAGTAGGTTCTAAAGCTAAATTGCATTCAAGTTATATATGACCCAAGTTGGAAAATCTCAATCCTTGAAAAACAAAAGACCAGGAAAAAATAAATAAATAAATCAGAGATACCAAAAGTCCATGCCTACTGGAAAGAAAAATGAAAATGAGAGGGATTCTAAATCAAAGTAAAAAACAGCAAATCTATTTAAAAAAAATCTCATTTCATCACCAATATCATAAATCAAAGAAGAAAATGAATCAGCTGATTTGAGAGCAAACCCAGTTCAGATCTGAAGGAGACTCTCTCTAATCTAACCAGCACAACAGAATCCAATTTCAGATTTCATCAATTTGAAGAACCCAGATCACAGACCACTGAGTAGATGCAAATCGATGTGAAGCAGATTTCCAAAAACACACAAATTTTGACTATGTTTTCCGAATGAATATTATTAGATCTGGTTCCATACCTGTGATCCTCTTTGATGATGGAATTAGATTCTGCAGCATTGACGAAGATGCGTGTAGACTGGAGAAAAATAGATAAAGAGAAGGAACAGGTTTTTTTTTAACCATTTGAGGGAGGTAAAGTTAGAATTTTACCTCAGTTTTCTGAGGTTAAGTATTTTGCCAGCCAGTAGAGTAAAGGTGGGTTCTTTTGGCAGCTGAGATTTCACCTTGCCGCTAAACTTCACCAGCCAAGCATTGTGGAAAAGAAAAAATGGACAAATGGACTCGACCATTAATTTTACTTTCCCACATTACAAACAAACATTGCCTTATGGAAAGGCCCTTTAGGCTAATATCCCTCAAAGATTTTGGAATGCACTGCCGCAAACTTAGAAGCTTACATAAATAGAGTTCAGTTGCCTACAAGAACATAACAGCAAAAGCAGCCTTGATGCAGATGGAGGTACTATCCAGCAGCAAAAAGGAAAGGAAAAGGCATGCAAATGAACCGGCAAAAAGGCTCCAGACAGTGAGCAATGACTGTAATGGAACACAGATCCAATCACACAAACATAGAGAGAATTAAAACACAATATAAAATGCTGAAGATAAAGTGTTCACACCCAGACTTTAAAACAGATAGGAGACTCAGGACTCTGTTTCAGGATTTGGTTAGCATGTGGGAGTCTTCAGCAGACCTCACTGGTTTCCAGCTTGGCTGGCCAGGTCCTTTAACAGCCTGGCTGCTGACAGTGTGGCCCAGCTGGGCCGAACCTGCCTAGGTCTGGATGGACCTCACATAATTCAATGACACAGATGCATCACTAATGTTGATGGGCCGCATTCCAAAACTACATCTCCGAAACCAACAGATGGGAGGAATTTTGCAACACTAAAGTCGAACAATAATCCTCAGAATTGAAGAGCTACAATCATTCAATAAGCATGATATCGACTGTGGTCCATCCAAGGTACAGCCTAGAAGATAAATGGTTTAGAATGTGTAAACCCAGCATTCTTATGGAATCATCTATAATAGGATCACATGGGGTGAAAGAGCAAAATACAAGACCATCTGTCCATTTTCTTCTTTAAAGCAAACTTTTGCTGCTCTGTACTTTTCAGCTTGTGAGACAAACGTTAGATACAAAAGATTCCCTAACTAAGGACTGAGTTCCACAAAGTCACATATCTTACAAGAGGAAAATTCAGCCCCGAACCATGCTGCAACTTTTAAGTTGTGGACATGGGTTATGGCTCAGCTGTCATGCCAATCAGCAAGGAAGGATTAAAAACTCACATGCTAGATGAGGCACGTGCCCCATTTGAGCAAGATCTTATTATTGTAGGTCGAAACAGCTATTTAAGGAGCCCAAGGTGTAACAGTTTTACAAGTGATTGTTGAACTGACTAAGTAAGAGCTATCAAAACATATGGTTACAATCATGATATAATGCCAATGTGGGGACTGCCCCAAAAACAAATAAATAAATAAATGAGAACTTCCAAACCCTTTCCTACCAATTAATGACATGAACAAAGTCGAGGCCCTATGGCCCAGCCCAGGTTCGTAAGTTAGAAGCTACAGCCTACAGCCGCATTCGCAGTTGAAATTTCCTCAATATATGCATCTGCTGTTATTTTTTGATACTTTTGAGGTGCATACAGATTAAACCACAGTTTTCTTTTGCTCTTTTTTTTTTTCATCTCAGTTTAGGGTGCCACATGAATGAGTATTTTTATTTAGAAGACGAATTTTTATTTAGAAGACGAGTATTTTTATTCAGAAGACGGACCACCTTCCCATAACAACTACATGCAGTAGTCAAACTAAGTTTATGAACCATTGCAATGGTATAAAATGCAGAAGACTTTCTATTAGGAGCCAGAGAAGTTTCATAAACCCACAATAACAACATACAAGAAGACACTGCAGACTAAAGAGAATATTAGAAAGCTATTTAGTAGCAGGTAATAAAAAGGACATTTCACAAGACAAAAGACAGCTGAAAAGATAACATAGTTCACTATTGTTGACTAAGGATGGTTGTCACCTCTTTTGTTTTGGGCCCCTTCCACCAGAAAAATTACTGCGCCCACCTCGTGGTGGAAACCTTCTCCCTGGATTGGATGCCATCCCAGGACTAAATTGTCGGGGCACAGAAAAACCACCTTGACTAGTAGATGGGGGAAACTGTCCACTGCTTGAATCTCCTTGCTCACCCATACAACCATAGGAGTGTGGGTGCTGACCTTGACTTTGAATGCCCATCCCAAATGGCAACTGATTAAAGAAACCAAGTCCCATGTTCCCAGTCAGAGATGTCGGTGTGGACCCCACACATAAATTCCCAACAAATGGAGCAGAAGTTGCTGTTTGCATTTGACTTGGATTGAATTGCGGTTGGAATGGTATCCCATTTGGAAAAACTTGCATCTGACTGGGATTGAACTGTGGTTGATATGGTATCCCATTTGGAAAACCCGCAAACATCTGAAGTTGTTGGTGATGTTGATGATAATGAATGGGCTGTAGGTGATTTTGCATCCCATTCATTGAGAATTCACTGGGCAAGTGCATATGCTGTTGCTGAAGAGGCATCCCAGTTGGCCAGACAGGATTTGATGGTGGCAATGAGTGCAAGGTTGGACCTCCAGTCATATGTGGAATTGGTGGACCGCTGCCTTCAACTTGCCCAGGACCATGAGAGCATCCACAACTACCACAACCATGTGAAACTGGAAGAGATGGCCCTTCGACCTGGCTTGGAACAAAATTCAAGCCACTACATGTTGGTCTCGGTGGCCCAATACAACCTGGTGAAGTTGGAATTGGATGTTGGAGATTCTTATGAAACCCACCTTTAACTTGAACCTTCTTCTGACGAAATTCTGAGATTCCATGTTTCCTATCGTCCTTCCCCCTCTTTGTTATCTGCCGCAATCTCTTGTACTCAGCTTCCTTCTCATCATCGGAGAATTCAACCTCATCAGAAAGCTCCTCGTCATTCTCGCCAGATGCATCATACCCTTTCTTGTAGAGGTTCTTATCATTGAGGATATGATCCGCAAAATCTGAAACAAAGGAGACAGCAGTGCCTTGACAGATTCCAGTAGGAACTTCCTTCTCAGAATTGTACCTAACAACATAATATGGGTTTTTAACTGGCCCAAAGATTTCATCTATCAGTCCTAATGGCACTCTGGTTTCTGTGATCCAGAGGATAGAACCTTCATTGAGTGGATTGTGCTTCTCGGCACCCTCTACTATGACTTTATTACCGATAATCTGATGAAAACAATGATAAATATCATTAGTAAATTATCATGCATTACTGATAGAAAAAACCACATTATAATATTAGACAAAGAACATTCGATCTCTTCTTATACAGAAACATATCCTAAAGAACAAATTGCAATATAAATTCTAGCTTCATCATAAACTCACTGATAAAACCACTCCAACAGGCAGTGTCTGATGATGAGGTTCCAAAACAACATCCACAGTCGGAACTGGAGGAAGAATCTGCAAGATGAGTTCTATGGTCAAAATTCATGTCTAAGTTGTGACAAGTTTTATGCTGGCTGGAGTACTATAACCACTAACAACTAAAATGGAATTTGAAATATTCATACATGTATATTTAAACAATATGAATTACATAAACAATATGGTTAGAACTTAGGTACTCAATTAAGCTCATCACCCAGTGTGGGTCCCACCAAAGCAGGGACCTGGGAGGAGCAAAACAGGAGACAGACCTAACCATTGCAATTTTGCACAAAGTGGCTGCTCGCTGGTCCCGAACCTCAATGGTTGACTAAAAATAAAAGTTGTTAGCTAGACCCAACCTGGTAAAATAATAATTATAGAACAATAAACAAGTCAATGAGTAAAACTTGAGAAAGCAAAACTCAATATAGAAATTATGAAAAGTTAGACCGAGTTCTCATGTAATGAAGTTCTATAAAAACATTCAATATGATCAACAATTTCAAACTATTAGACTAGAACGTAGTGCTATGTTTGTGTTTTGGACTCTAATTTTCTAAAAACCAGATTTTGTAATCATTCACTCACACAAAAGCAAGTTGTCAGCCACTTTCCAGTTTCTCTCCACAAAATGAAAAAATCTGAAAATTAAGACCCAAAACAGCTTGAAGCCCAAACACACATTTTATTAGGAAAACAACTCAAAGAATACCATTTCATGTTTCCAAGACCTTGCCATAGTCTAAATCAATTTGACATGAACTAGCCCCATGCCACTAATCATCTAGTGAAAACTGCTAATTAATAAAGGAAGGAATCCATTGCAAGAACCTTGAACAGATTTAACAGAACACCTGAACTTTAAAAGAACACAACATTAGATTTCCATGCCACATTATATATACAAGGCATCACCAAAATCATTGCCCCTAATTATAGCTGTAGTAAGTTACCTCGAGCTCATTTTTAGATCTGATGGGTCCTTTCACGGCCCCTTCTTCCTCATCGCCACTGCCGAGGGCTATCTCCTCTGCTTCAAAATTTGTTATCTCACCTTCTTCAATATCTACATCCTTTCCTCCCTCCTCTTCTACATCATCGTCGCCACCTCCATCATCATCATCAGTAACTTCATCGTCTTCGCTGCTCGAAGAAGAAGAATCACTGCTATCACCACTGCTATCATCGGCATCGGAACCGCGGCCACTGCTCTCATCCTCATGAATTACCATCTCGCCACTCTCTGCATGACTATTCTTGGTGACATCACTCTCCACATTCACAATGGTGCAAGACACATTAG
The DNA here is from genome assembly GCA_037013555.1 of Sextonia rubra. Lineage (NCBI taxonomy): Eukaryota > Viridiplantae > Streptophyta > Magnoliopsida > Laurales > Lauraceae > Sextonia > Sextonia rubra. The sequence goes on along the minus strand of JASUAD010000028.1, from coordinate 4,139,341 downwards.
CTTCACTCCCTCCAGCGCTATTCTCTTTCGACATTGCAATTTTGTCACAACCCATCAATAAAGAGCCATCTCTGCCACCATTGCTCTCATCTTTGTGACTTACTATCTCACCACATGGTGCATTACTCTCCATATTCACCACACTATCAGGAACATTAACTTCCCTCCTACCATTGCCTTTCACTTTTGGCATCACAAGTTTTTCAGACTCCATAATCAAAGAGCCATCTCCTTCACCAGAAGGAATACCATAATCCACAGACACACCATCGCAAGCCCCAACTAAACTGAACTTCTCCATCTCCCTCTCTATAGAGACCCCCAAAACCCCAAGTTCTACCTCCTTACAATCAGTGCCGTTTCGGGCATCAAATTCATGCAAGAACCCTTGTTCCACAAGTTTCGAATCAGACCCAGTCTGAACCAACGCGTATTTTCCGAGATTTTGTTGATGGGTTTCTTCGAAAACCCCCAAAATCCCAACTTGGGCTGTTTTCAAACCAGAATCAGAACAAGAACAATCTGGGTGTGGAGGATTCTGACTCTCAGTAGTGACTTCTTGATGGGTTTGTTGAGAAATTGCACATTCAACCACATTCGGAACAGACCCACCTGGATTTTCTGCTTTCATATCATCGTTCGGACGCATCACAACAGGGTCGTCGAGGATCCAATCGTCGATAAAGCTGAAATCGAAGAAAGGGTCGTGGAGAGAAGGGAGAGAATCGTCGGATTCGGCAAAGAGAGGAGGAGGAGGAGGAGGAGGAGGAGGTGGGTCTTTTGGTGTGAAAAGCTTGGAGTGCTTGCGTAGTTCTTCTCTATTGGCGGGATCCCACCCCACCATCTGCTGCTGCGGAGCTAGGGTTTTTTAGAGTGGAACGAGGGCTTTAGACGAAGAAGCGAAAGCCATTATATAGGAGGATGGAGAGAGCGGCAATCGGTTTGAGGGGCGCCCCAGCTCCAGCTGGAGGGCCACTTCCCAAAATCCAACCTAGGTGTTGGTCATGATTCCGAATCCAACTGAGCATGTAACACTTCCCAAAATCCACCCTGGGGCCCACATATATATAATCTAGACTATTCACAATGGATTCATTTTGAGAAAAAAATTCGGAAGATATACGAGGGGAGGGGATGAGATTCATTTTGAACGATGCAAATTATTTCTTTATGGCCTTGAAACATAGGTTCCAAACCCATTCCGAAGCTATGCCACATCAGAGGTCAGTCACCAAAGCCCAATCATAGGATTCTGTCAAAGAATTTTAAGAGGCAGGATTCATAAAAATGAAAAAAAAAACCCAAATCACTGCCCTCAAACCCTTGGTTCCTCCACTTCCTCTATAGACTGGCATCATTACGAGATTGAAGTTATGTAAGCAATGTAAAGACGGAAAACAGTAGATCCATTGAAATAGACTAGAATCTAATTATAAAATAAGGTTTAAAATTCTTCTTCATATCCATTGTAAGCAACATCACTCCTAGACTCTGTCCAAGAAAGAATGAAAGAAGGTGCTCAACTAATTACAAAACCTAAAAGGAGACTCACAAAAGAAGCACATCCAAATAACAGACGACCCAAACAAAAACATGAACTCCACCAGAGATATCAATAGACTTTGACATTCTTCTTCATATCCGGCAACTTCACAGCCAAAGCCCTATCATCATTCATTGCACTATTATGGTAAACTTTTTTTAAAGGAAACTGTTATTTGCGATATCAGACAATGCAATATTGCACTCTTAGGAAAATATTTAAAATTTAGCTATTCTGGAGCAAATTTCAGGTCCAAGGGCAATCGTCTAGGGAATATCTAAAAAAAAAAAAAAGATCCGGCAACTACACAGCCAAAGCCCCATCCTCATTCATCACTTTATTATGGTAAGTTTTTTAAAGAAAACTACCATTTGCAATATCAGATCATGCAATATCGCACTATTATGAAAATATTTAAAATTTAGCTATTTTAGGGCAAATTTCAGGTCTAAGGACAGTCGGATAGGGAATATCTATAAAATATATATATAAGGGACTTAGAGTCCTTTTGTGATTACAGTAACTATTTCAAATACAGAAGAAAATCACAGTAGTACAAGTACAAAATAATAAATTCTAACTTACAGCAAGTGCAGTCAGCAAAATATATTTTGACGATCAAGACTAGTGTTTAACACTATATTTTTAAAATAAAATTCGTCTCCACTATAGTGCTCACGGTGTACGGACATCTATCTCCCAGGATACAATGATCAATGCGACACATAAATAACACTTCAACCTGTGTTGCTCGACGAACAGAACTGTTTTCTTACTCTCTCAAGCAGACAATGTATGCTGAAGAATTAATTCGAAAAATCAATGCACAAATGCAAAGACGAGATGGCTTTAAATAGATGAACCGGTGACTGTTCTAAATAGTTAACAGACACTAAGAACAGATGTTTTCATTCGATTTTGTGAAATAAAAATAATACAACACCAGTTTAGTGGAGGAGACACAACTATTGGACCAGTTCAGTGAAGGAGATACAACAATTCACTGTGTCTATTAAAAGAAGAGACACTACTGTTGGAAAGAACTCCAAAAAGATATAATTACTGGAAGTTATCTACACAGAGGCCCATAACCCAACCTAACTCAACCTGACCCGACCCTCCCGCTAGCCGGTCAGATGGACAGCAGAGGCATGCGCGAGCATGTTGGTTGTGGTGTCATGTAAGTCCTCCCTCCGGGGTAAAATATAGGTACCCCTTAAGTCTCAAACTATATCTCCACTCTTAGTGTATATAAATATACACACTCAGACTTTAGTACAAAAGCAATGTGGCACCTAGTTTTCATGAGTGCTTTAGAGAATTCAACCTTAAAAATTCTCATGGAAGTGGCACCTTCACACTCACATAGGTAACTAATTATTAAGAGTATCCTACTATACCCCAGTTGGATTGCCAAGCTATAAGAATCATTCAAAGCATAGCTCATCCAAATCAACATTGCAGGCATCATTGTGTCATCATAGGAATGGGAAAGAGAGGTTATCTCTGCAATGATTCTATTAAGTCACACATAACTCAATTGTCTCATTGAACCTAGATCTTGGGATCTCCAGTCAACTAGGTTAGGTTACCATTATGTCGAACTTTAAGTGATAGGTTTTAAATCCATTCCCTTCGATGAGTTATAGACTAGTTCTTTGGTTAAACCTTTTTGTTAAAGGATCTGCAATATTCTCTTTTGACCATATGTAATCAATAGATATGATTCCATTTGAGAGCAACTGCCATGCGTTGTTGTGTCTACGACGCATATGCCTAGACTTACAATTATACATCTTACTTTGTGCCTTACCAATTGCAAATTGGCTGTCGCAATGTATACATATTACAGGCACTAGTGTCAGCCACATAGGAATATCTTCTAGGAAATGACGAAGCCACTCTACTTCCTCTCCTGCTATATCCAAAGCAATGAATTCTAATTCCATGGTGGACCTAACAATGCATGTTTGTTTAGTGGACTTCCATGATACGGCTGCACCTCCAAGTGTAAACACATATCTACATGTAGATTTTGAATCTTTTATGTCAAATGTCCAACTTGCATCACTGTAACCTTCCCGTATACTTGGTTCCTCCACTTCTTTTGTAGACTTGGCGGGCTTTGGGCCTTTTTGGCATCATTACAGAATCGAGATTATGTAAGCAATGTAGAGACAAACAATAGTAGATCCATTGAAATAGATGAGAATCTAATTATAAAATGAGGTTTAAAATTCTTCTTCATATCCATTGTAAGCCACATCACTAGACTCTGTTCAAGAAAGAATGAAAGAAAGTGCTCAACTAATTACAAAACCTAAAAGGAGACTCACAAAAGAAGCACATCCAAATAACAAACACTACACCAAAAATCCAATTTAGGAACGGATAATGGGCCCAGTTTTGGGCCGTTGCTAAAATGAAACGGATTTGATCCGTTTCTCACGAGGCCCGTTTGATAAAAACCGAGGTTATTTGCTTAAGTCCGTTCCATCCGTTCCACTCTTAGGCAATGCTTTCGCTAAACGCACTGCCTGTTCCCGATCTTCCTCTTCCTGTTCTTCTTCGGATTCTTCAGATCAGGGCTTCCTCTGTTCGCGTGCTGCTAAGATCAGGGCTTCCTCTGTTCGCAGAAACCATTTGATCTGTTCGCAGCCGTTCCCACAGATCTGTTCGCAGATGGCAAGAACCACAGCTTGCGTTTCTTCTTCTTCTTCCCAATCTTCAACTCTTTTTTTCCCGATTTCTCAAAAGGCAAGTTAGGGTTTTTTCTTCTTAGATCTAATCGATCTCTCAACTCTTAGATCCTTGTTGTTTAGGGTTTGATCTTGTTTTTTATGGATCTGTTGTCTCTCGTTGGTCGCAGGAGGAGAGAAGAGACGGCTAGGGTTTCTCCAAGTCTTGAATCTGGTCTGTCCAGATTCACAGATTTTCGATCTGTGTAAGGTACGTCACAGACTCTGATTCGATTCCTCCCTTTCCTAATCGAGTGCTGTTGTTTATATGATAATTCATATTATTCATGCACATGTGGAGCTGCATCTTCCTTTCTTGTTTCTGGATTTTGGGATCTCTTTATGAGGCTTGTTGATAGCTATCTTATGATATTGATATTCAATTTGAATTTAGATGGTGTAACCATCTTGTGATGTTCCTTCCATATGTCTTGTAAGTATATTTGTGTTTTCAATCCTTTTATTTTTCTTATTATTCTGTATTAATTATTGATAAGCGATACATGCAGCTGCTTGAATTTGGTTGGAAACTTGGGATGGAATGTGAACAAATTGAAATTGGTTGGTGTATTGGCTTTAGAGTGGAAATTAATTGCATAAGGTTTATTATTAATTATAATGCCTTTATTTTAACTGAACCAAATCATTGATCCACAATTCGGTTTTGTATGATTTTTAAAGGGCAACGGATTAATTGCGGATTACAAAACTGTCAAACCGTAGGTAATGGATTGGACTCTCCATCGGATCCAATCCGAATCATATACACATCTAAAATTTATGTAAATAAGAGGCGTGCCTCTGTGAGCTTGAGCTTTTGTTATACTTATGATTGAAAGCCAAACCACTTTTTAGGTGTGGTCAATCCATAAATTTGCACAAAAATAAAATGGAGAAAATTTATTGTTAACTGTTTGGATTCAAATGGAGGAAAATTTTGATTTATTAAATTGTCATTATTTTTATTTGACTGGAGCTTAGAGAGAGAGAGAGAGAGAGAGAGAGAGAGAGAGAGAGAATATATGAAGATGAGAAACGTGTGTTGGTGATTGGGCGTTTGGAAAAGGGGCGGGTCGAAGGCGACGCAGGTTGCTTTCTTTGCCCGATTTGCATGGACCCATGGTCTTCCGAAGGCGCTCACCGAACATGGTTACTTCTCAAAACCCTTCATTCCTTGTTCCTCTTTCACCCCTCTGCCACCCACCCCGACACACCCCACGCCCACCACACCACACCACTGTCTGACACAAAGGGCAATGGAGGCATTTTCATGGAATTTAGTTTCTGGGGTTTCTTTGCATTGGGGAAACACTTAATGGGGTCCTGCCCTTTTGATGGGGTTGTTTGTGCATGACCCATTTTGACTGATATGGAAATTCTGTAGAAGTTGTGGAAATTCTATGAGAATGCCTTTGCACAAACATGCCCAAGGGTTCTTTACGCCTTATATGGTTGTGTGTTGGTTGGAATTTTGTGAACTGTTTGGTTGATACTCTGTTCCCCTCTTCTTGGAGATGAACTGTAATTGTAAAGGTGAGCCTACCTTAGTTCCATTGCCTAGTGATTAAGTAGTAGTAGTAGTTCAATTCTTAAATTAGCAAGAGGTTCTTCCATGAAATTGGCTCCTTGATGAGAAATTTAGAATGAAATGATCCCAGCTAATCAATTTTCTGATGAGGTGATATGGACCCTTGAAGGTAATGGGAAAATTTCTTTAAATTTAACATATTCTTTATTTTCAAATCAAAATGCACAACAACTATCATGGCCCCCACTTACATGGTTTAAAGGTTGCATTTGTAAACAATCTGTTTGTTTGTTCCTTGATGTTTTTCAAATAGTGCTTGAAAACCAAGGACTGTCATTTACTAAGAAACGTCCCTTGCGACACCAATTGTGTCTTATGTGATGCAACATGGGAGTCTAGTCCTGTTTATCCATCCCTTTATGGAAATGTTTGCTTCATAAATTATGTCCCCAACAAATCCCAGTTTCAAATCCAATGAAGATAATTGAATCTATTATTCAACAGTTGGATCAAATTTAGGGTGTCCAACTCTAGGAAAATTAATATCTCAGTTTTTTTTTTTTTTTTGGAATATATGGCAAGAAAGAAACTTCAGAATATTTCGTAATAAAGTGCTCCCTTTGACCGTGGTGGAAAAAAAGAGTACAATCTCAAATTTGAAGCAAAATCCTTTTCCTGGGGCTACAAACCTACAACTACCGGATTGTATCAGATTCCAATGGGATATTCCACCTGATGGTGTTGCAAGGACTCCTACTCCAGTTTCTCCTTTATCAAATACGTGGCTTTTAACAATATGTAAAAGAGGGTGTCCTTTATGCAGTTGATGCACTCCTGTTGTCTGAGACATCTTCAGGGTCTGTCCTTCAGAAATCTAGGAACATCCACCATTCATCTGGTCAAACTGCCAATAGATGCTTATGTTACATATTTGATATGGGTCAGTCTTCTTTGTCATCCAAAACAGCTCATTGCAAAATTGAAAAGGATACTGTCTACACATTAGCCAAGCACTTAAGGGCCACCTACTTTGGTGGAGAGATGTTGAATTCCAATCTCGGGTTGACAGAGACCATTCAGAAGCTCAGAACCTTCTGTGCAGTATTAAGTAATGATGTGGAGGAATTGTCACAAAATGATTGTTGTGCTGATGTGGAATACTTATCTCACATATTAGGACAAATAATGGTGGAACTTAATGGAGCAAATCCAATTTCTACTTTTGAGTTATTGAAAGTGGGGTGGTAGGATCTTTGGCGCAATACCTGTCCAATGGGAAGTATTTGAAGGAAAAGGCCGATCGGCTCCTACCAAGTAATTTCTGTGTTCTGTTGAAGAGGTTTGAGACATTTGTTAAAATTTCTTTAACAGCGGTGAATCTGCAATGTGAGGATACTTGTCTTACCTCGTTAGTACGGAGACTGCAAAGTGCACTGTCATCATTGGAGCATTTTCCTGTTATTGCGAGTCATGCACCCAAGTCAAGAGATGTTTATGCTAGTATTCCTGGGTGTTGTACTAAGCATCCATGTTTAAGAGTTCGTTTAGTGAGGGAAGAAGGGGAATCAGTCTTATCTGATCACTCTCTGGATGTTTTAACGGTTAGTTCATTTTCTTCTTTTGATGACATTGAACGATTTTTGTGGCCTAAAGTTGGCACGGATGGAGTGAAAGATTCTGTAGAACCAAAAGGTCTGCTCTTCATTTTTCTTTCCCCTTTCACTTTTTATTAAACAACTATATAATGAATGCCTTTATTAATGCTGGATTTTGTCTGATACTGCTTGCATTTTTGTTCTTTTCTTTCAGTTCACAAATTGTACAGTAGTGAATATACTCCTTCAAAGCTGATATTTTGCTTCAAAGGGAAAGAGCTTGATCGCTCATTAACACTCTATCAAGCAATTGTGCAACAAGTGAATGAAGACAATGATGTAACTTTCGGCCCAAAGTCTGATGTATATGAACTGAAATATAGAAGGGCTGTAGAACAAAACCAAAGTGATTCTCAAGGAAGTGATGATTCCGAGGTTTCTTCTGCTTGTTATCGAGAGCCAGAGTCTTCATGGCAGAAACTTCCATTTTTCTCCAGCATGATGGCTGCTGAGCTTCCTTGTAACTTGGATAGGTCAAATCCTACTTACGATATACTGTTCTTGCTAAAATTCTTGGAGGGATTGAACAGGTTTACATTTCAAATAATGTCTTACGAAAGACTCAATGCTTTTGCTGAAGGTAGGATAGATAACTTTGATGATTTGAAGGTGAGAATCCCTGCTGTTCCACAAGTTGAGTTTGTCAGCACTAAACTGTCTGATAAACTAACACAGCAAATGCAAGACACATTGGCAGTGTCTGTCGCTGGCATGCCTTCATGGTGTAGCCAGTTAATGGATGCATGCCCATTCTTGTTTAGTTTTGATGCAAGGAGGACGTACTTCCGGTTGACCATAGTTGGTTCGTCGCAGTCTCAGTCACATCTCTCCATAAGGTTGATCACATGGTTAAAAATATAATTAATATAGTCTTATACACATTTATTAATTGTATTTTTTTTTATCAAATAGTCAATCTTATAATGGGGGTTGCCCCCAATAATTTTTTTCTTGCATTTGTATTATATATAATTGCCACAGTACCTGTCTTTGTCTTTTGTTGCATATAATTCTGACTTGAGGCCCGAGCCCTCCCATCAACCTGTTGTGATCTCATCTAGTGCTGTTGCCCAACCAATGCCTAGGGCAACAATGCCTTCACAGAGTATGATCCAACTTCTTTCACTGCTTTTCACTTGTGTTCATCATTTTCATCTTCTCATCTTATCATCTGCTTCTTTTGTTTTAGAACCTGGTTTGTTGGGTGCTTCTCCCAGACAAGTAGGACCTACCCTGCCTGATATGAGTCTAGACATAAGGAGAAAACTCCTTATGCTGCAAAATGGTCAAGGTTTACGAGATCCTAATTCTGTTGGTCCTTTAATATCGAGGCCACCTGCACAAGTATTAACATCACAGTTACAGTCAAACGGAGGCTGGTCTGTTGTAGATGAAGTCAGCAATGGTGGACAGTTTAACAGGAGGCTGCAAGAAATTGGAAGGAGGTGCAGTTCAAAGGTATTGTAAGCATTGAAATCAAGAAGATCTTAAATAGCTTTTGCACCTTTTCTAATCGATACTACCATTTTTTTTTTTTTTTGCTGTGTAGGTTGAATTCAGGCCTGTCGTAAGCAGTGGGAAGGATCTTCAATATTCTGTTGAGGTCAGTGACAATCAAAAAATCACTTAATCTTTTGCTAGCATGGTTCTGGCTACTGTTATTGACATTGTTAATTTTATTGACCATGTTACAGATCTAACTCCCACCCGCCAGGACCACCAATGGAACTTTCTTGATAGCCATGTCATTGAAGGCACGAGAGTCGAAAGGTGGGCACTGATAAGTTTTGGTGGCAGCAATTGTTAAGGTTCCTGTATTTACTTCTATAGTATGTATAATTGTCAACCTTTTGTGATTCCATCCAAGTATTTCCTCTATTAAAGTAGCCACTCCTATCCCCTCTTTCTTCCATTTTATTTCTCTCTATTTGATCAATGTTCATTGGTACTAGGATTTTTTTATTTTTGGTTTTACTTTACACATCCATTGTAAAAAAAAGTGATAGTCTTCTTTTTATCCTTTTTTTGATCATTACTTGAATTTTGTTGAATCACAACCAATGAGAAAATATTTAAACTGCCAGTAAATTTAAATTTAAAAGATTAGTAGGTTGCTGTTATATGTTGCCCACCAGCAATATTCTAAATTAAGTGTTCTTGCAATGACATCTAAACATAGCAACTAGCACAAAATTTCTATGTGAATTGGCTGGCTGTTGGGTCCAATCTTTCTTCTACACAGGGCTTTCGATAGATGAGTTCTCAAGGAATAAACTTGATGCAACTGCGGCAGAGCTGAGTGAGGAAAAGACTCTGGCATATTCATGCCTCTCTTAAAAAGGTCTCTTGCTTTAGAGAGTGAGTTCCAACCTGAGTGGTGGACTTTGTTTTTTACACTTGGGAAGTAGCTATGGTTTTGAATAAAATAGAGAACTGTGCGTACGAGCAGTTGATGGGGGAGCCTGGACTCTCGGTTTTAATTGCCATTCTTATCTGGCATGTATAACTGTCGCTTGCGATATCCCTTTTCAGACTTTGCATAATTGAGTGGGGTTTTGTACTCTCTCATCCATCCATAAGTTTGTTGGTTGAATCCAGGCTACGAGTTGGGGAAATGCTGGGGTGAGGTGATGTACTTCCCAGGATTTTTACTGTTGAAAAATGTATGATGCTCCTGGTGGTCCTAAGAGGGTGCATGTGCAGTGAAAATCTAATTAGGCTTGAAAGATTTGAGTTAATCCTCATTCCATGATTGATCAAGAATACCTAAATGCTGACGCCTCCTCCTCATCTTATGATAATTGATCATGGTGCATTTGCCTGTGTGATTTGTTAATTGGGCTGCCAAGTATCCAACAATCTTTATGTTCAGACGGATTTTATTTGGCCAAATTAACCACCATGAATTTGCTTATTGACCTATTCTCTGAAAACATGATGGTGATCTAGCTAAAATTCTTTCATATTTGTTTATCTATCAAGTTTCTCAATGTTTGAGATCCTTGCGGGATTACATAACTTGTGAACCATCTGAAAACCACAGGAAAAACAAAGGGTCTTAGTTCGAAGCTCTAAAATCGTGTCATTGCGCTGACCAAGAGGGGCACAAATAAAATTCATGAGTCGCAGCGGGTCGATCATGTAATGCCTCAAATATTTATTTATTTGATTAATATTGTTGGGTCATCCACCTTGTGGGCCACACTGTTGATGTGAGTACGTCTTAAGAACTGTCCAATGAAGACTTGGAAGCAAGATATATTATTCCGGTGGAGAAACTATTTGCCATTTGGAAAGTTGTTTTTGACTTGGGTGGAGAAAATTTGGAACGGTTTTGAACCGTTCCAGATTTTTAGCTCTGGAACGGTTTTGAACCATTCCAGACTTTCAAACCGTTCCAGATTTTCAAATCTGGAACGGTTCAAAACCGTTCCAAATTTTCTGCGACACCCATTTTTGGAACGGTTTGAAACCGTTCCAGATTCATTCAGGAACAGTTTTAAACCGTTCCAGATGGGCATTTTTGGTGTAGTGAAATGACCCAAGCAAAAACATGAACTCCACCAAAGATATCAATAGACTTCGACATTTTTCTTCATATCCAACAACTTCACAGTCAAAGCGCCATCATCATTCATCACACTATTATGGTAAATTTTTTTAAAAGGAAGGGGCCATTTGCGATATCAAACCATTCAATATCGCACTATTATGATCATATTTAAAATTTAGTTTATTCTAGAGTAAATTTGAAGTCTAAGAGCAGTCCTGGAAAATATCTATAAAAAAAAAAAACAATATCCAGCAACTTCACAACCAAAGCCCTATCATCGTTCATTGCACTACTATGGTAAATTTTTTTTAAAGGAAACTACCATTTGCGATATCACTATGCAATATCGCACTATTATAAAAATATTTAAAATTTATCTATTCTGGAGCAAATTTGAGGTCTAAGGGTAGTAAGGGGAATATCTAATAATAAATAAATATCCGGCAACTTCACAACCAAAGCCCCATCATCATTCATTGCACTACTATGGTAAAAATTTTTTAAAAGAAACTACCATTTGCGATATCAGAGCATGCGATATCGAGGTATTATGAAAATATTTAAAATTTAGCTAATTTGAGGCAAATTTAAAGTCTAACGGCACTCGTATGTGGAATATTTAAAAAAAAAGGCACCTTATTAAAATTTATTGTTTTCTCCGAGTCCTATAAGTGAGTGGGCTTTGGTAACCTGGTACCAGCATGGATAGCCATACATGTGGTGCATCATGATTCATCCACACATAGGAAGCATGTATCACACACCATAGAACATATAAAGAACATAATTTACCAAAAAATTAAAATTCTTACATTCCAAGTAGAAAAAAATCCATAGGTGGGCCTACTTCTGTAGTGCCCATTCGCTTGCATGAAACTAAATATACAAAAATTCATGGAGAAATGAGACCATCCAAAGGATTATAAAGTGAGGGGTGAATGATGGTGGAAACATAGATGGAGACCTAAGATTCGAATTGTAATGAGTTTTTTGTAGATATCCCCGATGGTTTCCAATATTTGTATGTAGGCCGTTGTGTTTTAGAATTTATAAATAGGTCATTGCATATACATTTTTATACCTTTCATATTCCAAAATCAATGCACTTGACCACAAAAACAGAGGACCACTAAGCTTTTGCTGAATTTTTATGAAAAAGATAATTTTGCCCTTATAATTATTATTTATATGTACCCCTATGGTTTCAAATATTTATAAATAGGCTCCTGCAGTGGGCTGAATAATAATAGATCCTTCTCCACTACTACGATAAGTTAAATTTCCTCAATCCTATAAAGATCTCACTCATTTCTTGCTTCTCTTAGTCGTGATTGATGATTTTAATCTATTCTTCTTTTTTGTCACATGTGCATGTGGCCCGATAGCAAACCATATTTGAAATTGATTGCATTCGGAGATCATTTTAGTGGAGCAAGTGGTTGAGTGAGGTTTCATTTAATCTATTTAATTTCCATCATTAATTGTTCTCATTATTTTCATTAAAAAATCATATATTCAATTAAATGAGTGGCTCACCACTAAAACTTTATTCAAATTAACACATTTTTCTTTCTATAGTGGACTATATTTAGCTAAAAGTTGAAGTGTTAAATAGGTCAACCACATAGGTAAGCTCCACATGATTAAATGGGCAAGCTCAGACCTAACATTTATAGCTTGGATTGGGCTTGGGCTAGTGTTTCTAAAGTCGAATCGGGCCTAGATATGCCTTAGTCCGGCCCAACCCTGCCCATGGAGACCCCTATGGGCCAAGCCTTTGATAGTGCTTTGAACGTCGCACCATGGCTAAAAATGCCTTAGTCTGGCTCGACCCCACCCATAAACAATAAAGAACAAATAAAAATGGCTTTTCTACCACTAAAAAAAAAAGTTGCATTGTGTTCATAAGTATATCACACAAGTAGTATCAACAAAATTATAAAAATGCAAAAGATTGACTAGTTTCATAAAGAATTGACTCTCTTATTTTTTTTAAGGTGGATCTTCATTTTAGTTAATTAACATTAATCTTCCAATTTCCAAGTGTGATTTTAGAAACGTTAGCCCAGGCCCCGATCATAGGGGTGTTATGGGTGGGGCCGAGCTGGACTGAAGCATTTTTGGCTCAGATCGACTTTAGAAGCCCTAGACTAGGCCTGGTTGATAGGGGTGTTCGTGGGCAGGGTCAGACCGAACTAAGGCATATCTAGGCCTGACTTGACTCAAAAAACACTAGCCTAAGCCTGATATGAGCAATAAATTTTAGGCCCGAGCCTGCCCATTTAATCATGTGGAGCCTATTCATGTGGTTGACTCATTTAACAATTCAACTTGTAATCAAATATAGTCTATGACATAGAAAGAAAAATATGTCAATGGAAATAAAGTTCTAGTGGTTAGCCACCCATTTAAATGAATATATAATTTTTTAGTGAAAAAATGAGAAAATTTAATGGTGGAAATCAGATAGATTAAATGAAACCCCACTCAACCACTTGATCCACTAAAATGGTCTTTGAATGCAATCAATTCCAGACATTATTCGCTCTCTTGTCACATGTTCACATGCACACATGCGCGTATGACAAAAGAAAGAATAGATTAAAATCATCAATCACAACTTAGAGAAGCACAATAAATGTGTGACATGTTATAGGATTGAGGAAATTTAATTCATTATAATAGTGGAGAAGGATCTATTATTATTTATCCCACTGCGAGGGCCTATTTATAAATATTTAAAACCATAGTGGGGTTTCTATAAATAATAATTATAAGCGAAGATTTTTCTTTTTCATAAAAATTCAGCAAAAACCTAACAATCCTCTCTTTTTACTGTCTAGTGCATTAATTTTGGGATATGAAAGGTATAAAAATGCATATGCAGGGACCCATATACAAATTTTGAAACCATAGGGGCTTATTTGCAAATTTGGGAATCATAGCGGGTATCTACAGAAAACTAAATTACAATAGTAGTACTCCTTTTCCATTTCCCTTTGTTCATTTTTTATTAGGGAGATTATTTAATGGTCATTTTTTATTTTCACTTTACCTCTCCATTTATGACAACTTTTAAGGCCTATACCTTTATTGGAAATAAAGGAGTTTCTTTCACAAAAAAAATTATAAATTTTTAAAAGAAAATTGCTGGATAAACAAGTTTTTGGTCTCTCTACACACATATTCTCTTCACACACAAGTGAAGTTTTAAAAAAATGGCATTACTTCTCTCTTAACACACCCTATATCCCTAAGATACCCAATCTCTCTTTTCTCCCTACACACATGGCCTCCTTTACACTTTTCCCCAACACTAACTCTCTTTTCATTTCAACCCTAAAGGCTAAAACCATCTTCCATGGCCTTCTTTCTTTCACTTCTTCCTTCATTCCAAGCCTAAAACCCTCTTCCATTTCAAGGTAAGTCTTCTTTTTCATTCTCTTCTTTTATTCCATTGTGGTTTTAAAAGTATATTTGGTTTTGTGCATCTATTAATCATGAAAGTGGTCATTGTTTGTGATTTAAATCTTAATAGATCATTTTTTAGGCTTATAAGGTGTAGAGAGAATACACTAGGGTCGGAAATATTCTTGCATCCCTGATCTGTTAGGCTTTCCAAAAGCTCCTTTGTTCAGCCATGCAGGGCCAGGGTCGAACACATTGAACTTCGTTCGGCCCTCCAAAGCTGAATAGACGCATTTTGTTTAGCCCTAGATGACTGAAGACATCTATACACCCTTTTTTTTGTAATATATGAAATAAACGCTATACAAATTACAGATATTGATAGACCTAGTTCTTCAATATTGCAACCTACAACTCCAATAGAAGGCGTCATCAACGGGTGGAAGAGCCTGTAGAACAAGAACCTAAAATTGAAGAACATTCAGCTCCTAATAACAATGAACAACGGGAAAAGAAGCCTACAATTGGGCTATTCAATCGAAGCTTACTTAAAAGTTTTGATTCGCACGTTGCTAGATTTCTATGGAAGCGCAAAGTGTGTTTTAGTAAAAATATTTCATCTAAATAATTATCTATTTGTTGAAAGAGGATAGTTAATTTTGAATTTGTATTTAATGTAGGATCGTGGAACGCTGAACGCCTAAGTCATGGGCAGAAACTAGAATTGTGGCCGTTGAACGATAGTGAACGGTTTAAGGAACTAGTGAAAGCTTCTTTCTTGGCTCCATTGATTAATTGTTCTTACAAAATAGTGAACAAGACTTATCGTGTCCAGTTTTATTAAAAGGTGGCACCCTGAAACAAACTCCTTCTACATGCCTTTCAGTGAGATGACAATTACATTAGACGATGTTTCATGCATCTTGAATATTTCCGTTTATGGTTCTACTACTATGAATGATGAGAAATTGATATACCCCAACACCATAGATCTTATCGTTGATGCATTGCAAGTCTCTAATGATGAGGCAAGAGAAGAACTTTTCACTCAAAGAGGCCAATCACTAAAGTTATAATAGCTTAAAAACAATTTTGCTGAAGTGAATGATGATACTATAGAGGATGGTGTTAATTGTGAGTAAGAGCTTACCTTCTTTATTTACTTGGTTGTACGCTCTTTATTGACAAAACCGGGAAAAAGGTTCCATGCATATACTTGAAAATGCTGATGGATTTAGAAAATATCAAGAACTACACATGTGGTACCGGTTTTCTAGCATATTTGTATCGGTAATTGAGCTTAGTGAGTCATTATGAGGTCAAACAAATGGTTGGATACTTGATGCCACTGGAAGCATAGGTATACGATTACTTTGAAACACTAGCTCCTATAGCCAATGTATCCTATTTAGTGAGGTAGCCTCGTGCTATCCGTTGGACTCCTTATAGGGAGATCGGTTCAGGTCTACCAAGTCCGCGAGAAAAACTAGACTAGGTGAATCAGTTTACATTTTGTTTTCGTTCCATTGAAAGCATATATTATCATTCTAATGCATCATATTATTTACGATGATTATCATGTTTGTAGGTCACTTGGGATCCTTATATTTCTTGTAGGCAAGAACATCCATTACATCAAATTGCCTTCTACAATGAAGTCATAATGCACATAGATATTATAGAGACCTACCATATAGATAGGGTTCTTTGGTAATTTATTCGAATCCAAACCATTCCAAATTTGCCTTTAGAGCTTCTCCGCCGTTCGTGGGGTAATACAGCCCAATCGCATCATATATTATTCAAATTATATGATCAAATGTGGGATCAATGGCATAATCGCTTACTGGCCCAAGTAAATCGGAGTACATCGGTTCATTGTCCTTGGGATTACGCACAGATTACATGGATTGGTACACAACAGTGTCATGGAGAACATTGACAAACCCCGAATTACAGTCCGGTTATCGTCAAAGTGAGTCGGTATCACATGCATATAAGGTAATTAATTATGAATTGTACAACACAAATGCTCTTCGCATTTATGAAAGAATCGAGCCAAGGGTTGAAGAAGCATTCGCACTAGACAAACATAGTTTGTATTGAGATGTTCGTCATATGACCTGAGCTTTGCGCAGACTTTCTATTGAGGATGAAACAAGGAGATATCCCCGTATGACATCATGTGCTTACCCTTGTTAATTTAGAAATGAGAGATGAGTGCTGATTTGACATATGTGTTAATTGTAGTTTTAATTACAATAAGTCTATGTACTGAATTATGATTCAAGTTAATGAAATATATTTTCTTTGTGCAACATGATATTCTAAAAAAGATTATATTTTCATTACAAGATTCATTACATCACTCTTTAAACACTACATCATTCATTCCAAATCAATATTTTCACATGTAGCTACGTCAGGATTGATAAATTGTCTAAATCACTCAATCCGATCTGTATATGTAGTTTTCCATCCACTTGCACAAGAATTATAGAATTCTCGCCACTTTATTTGCAATTGGTGGTGTTATGACTGGGTACTAAGAAAACTTGAAAAAATAGACAACAATGTTAGAAAATTTGAAAAGTAGACATTAATAATTAAACATCAATTGGTATAGCAGTTGAATCGTATTGAATTGTACCTGACCATAATGACAACCGCCAATAAAACTTATAGTTATCTTTCTCCTATTAGAGATAGGCATAAATGTTGACTTAGAGGAAGAAAAGTAAGACACTGTTCATTGCTCAAATGATACAAGATCAAATTATAATGAGATGTTATAAGATGACCCATATCAAGCATAGTCATCCAATAATCATATGATGGGTGGTCCTCATAGTATGATAATGATGTTATTAGATCTTCAATTCTATTTTGGACCCTATATATGCCTTATAATAATCCATATTTGCAATGAGGTCTTCTACAAGTTCTCTCCTGACCTCTTTCCAACTTTCTTCATTAAGACCAAGTAAGCCCGTAATAGCTGTAAACCCGCAATTACCGTTAGTCGGCATGTCCTTGACAATGCTTATATAAGGCCTTATTCCCTGTGAGAATGAGTCATGCCAGGGTAAAGTCTTCAAACTATTCTATCGTGTCCAAACTTTTAGCTTCCTAACCTTTTCTTACTTTTTTACTTTGGTCTTGGAGTCAATCACTACTCCAGTGGATATAGAACTGTAACTATCCTGTGCAGATGAGACCAACTCAAAAGCACTTGTGGCACACTTAGTGGATGTATCAAGTCTTAATGGTAGCGTACCCTACTTCCTTGACTTCACTTCTGGTTCTAGTAAAAAGGTAGTAGCCGGCTTAAAAATTTCCTATAATTTTTTCAATACTTGCATTTTATGAGTACAATCAAAATCTACGAACATTGATTGAATATAAGACAACTTCACCATACACTTTGATTGAATATAAAACAACTTCACCATACACTCTATGTCCATAGTTCGAGTTTTCGATGCACGAGTAGGCAGCATATCTAGCTTACCTCAGTAAGGATGTATGCATGGGAAAGGAATTAGCAGACCTTCAATCATTTACTCCATAATCTCATGAGTACAAGGTAAACCATGTGTACCTTTCATAACGCACTGACACCCATTTTGGTCAATTCCAACAACATTTGATCTTTGTCTTTCAGTTAATATTTTTTTCAATGCATTTTTAGAAATGTTCCCATGAACCTCTTTGAATTTAGTAGGCTTGATGTTGTGTTGGACAAGTGTCTTACTTTTATCAAATGATGCTTTAGTACCCGTGTGATGCATTTCAAGTAAACTATGAATCTTTGACTAATTTGTTTCAAAATTTCATTGACTAGATTGGAGATGCCTCTTCAACTAAACATGCAAACTCTTTGCCCTGTAAAGAAAATAACGACACAATATGTTAATAATTCATAATGTTATAAAACTGCATAACATTCTTAAAAAACTCCAAAGTCTAAAGCATACCTATTCGATATAGTATTTCTGAAATGCATACAATTGTCCATCCAAGCTGGGACAAATCTTTCCTTATACGGGTCTAGCCAGTTAGATTTGACATATTTAAGTGCCTGCAGATATGTGCTGAAGTTTTCATTTAACTTTGTCAATTATTCAATGTACTCTTCTTCCGTTGATGAATTTGTCAACAAATTCTAATGCACAATGAATTTGTTCTAACTTTACTTTGTTTCGAACAACTTCTTATATTTAGTAAGCACATTTTTATTGCTGTACCATTTGCATAATAAATGTATAGCATTTGGAAAGAATTATCAATGAAATTCATTAGTGCCAATTCTCTATCTGTCACAATAATATCGGGAATGACACTATTCCTAATTACAGAATGCAATACACTCAATACCATGTATAATTGTTTTCACATTCAGCTTCCATATATGCAAAACATATAGAAAATGTCATGTCTGTAGATGTTACCCCAATAACTTCCAACAGAGGCATGCGATACCGATTGGTCTTGTAAGTGGAATCCATTATTTATACGTGTGGAAATGCATGTAACAAGTCAATATTGGTTGGGTGTGTCCATAAAAGATCCTTCACAATATTGGAAGTCTCTTAATTTTTATGCCATTCAATGTACTTATGTTATGCCAACTTTCCTAACATAAGTTGCATTCAGCTTCTCCCACCTCGCTCAATAACTTTATGCCTATGCCGTGCATTGTAAATAGCCTTCGTTGTTGTCACATTAAATTCATTTATTCTATTCAAAGTAACTAAAATTTCTTTTGGTATGACCATGCTTTTAGATATATCAACTAACAAGTTTGTTTTCTCTTCTGATAATTTACCTACACGTGAATGACCCTCTAGGTATTGCGCAGCAGAATAGTTATGCACACCACAAAGAACCTCTAACATCCAATCATTATTTATTTCCCTTCAATGAAAATGGGCATCTACATTTCTTCATACTAGTTTACTTTATCTTCTTCTTAGCAGGCTCTACGACAGTGATCTTCTTTGCATTATAATGTCCATTTCTCACGAATGCAAGTAATACTCTAGGTTTTACTCAAACCCCAGCCTCATTAGAAACTTTGATAATAATGATAAAGCCATTTCTCCTTTTAACAGTACGAGCCCAATCAATTAATGCCTCCCGACTATGGAATATCAACAAATGCAACTCTTATAAAAAAAAGTTTGATAGAAAAACTTTTACAAGAATGTTTACAAAGAGTTTTGGTAAAAACTATGACGAATCTTCCTTATCTCATAGGTAGTAAACTCGTTAGCATAATCCTTAATACATTCAAAGCCTACTTTACCTTTTTGTGTATAAACCTGTGGAAAACTTTAAAAAAATGGCAAAAATTAACAAAAATCTTATGGTACTAACTTTGCCACTTGTATTGAGAGTGTAAACAACTAAATTCTTGTTCATTTCCTTCTCCATTGCACTCTTTGATTAGTAATATCCTTTTCCAAGTAAGTTGGAGGAAGAATAAAATATGAGTCAATGATGGAGGAAGAAGATAGAGGAAGAAGGTGTAGGAAGAAGATGCAGACCTTAGAAGAAAAGATGGTGGAAGAAGAGATCACTCAATGAAGGAAGAAGAGATGGAGGAATAAGAGATGGTATGGAGTTAAGGTAGGGAAAAATTTTGTGTGAAGAGGAAAAATTCTATGCATTTTGGAGGAAAAGGGCAATTTTGTCATTTTAATGAGGGGTAAAATTGGGTTTAAAAAATTCATTAGAATCCTGTTTTTGCAGAGACCTTTTTTGTGTTCAAATAACAGCCCTCTTTTTCAAAAGACGTCTCTCATGTGGATTTCCTAGATTCCCCTCTTGGGCCTACATTTTATCAAAATTTCTAACAAAGAATTTGGGGTTTTTGGGGATTTTTGGACATGATGTCATGGCTTTTTCCCTGGTATTTGGAATTTCCATCTTTTTTCATATGAATTTCAAAATTCAACCACCTAAGAAAAATGTATCTTAAACTTGTAGGAATTGAATTAAATGACGTAAAGAAGGCCCAAATAATTCATACTCACCATAAAATTGATGACATTATAACATATTAAAGCCAAGCATTCTAGCATTGATTTTGATAGTTAGTTATAATTTTGACTTGTAACGAATCCTAATGAACATTATCTCCTCATTTCTAATGGTAAGTTGGAAACTCTCCACTTATAAGTTCCTTCTTATCTTTTATTCCATACAACTACTTAAGTCTTATCTCACGCAACCACTTAAATCTGCCTTCTACTTTGTTCCATTCTCCTTTCCCTTTTTCGCAAAACCACCCATTCTACCCAAATTATATTTATTTATGCATATTCTCCTGCTTAATGTGTATCATACTTCTCCTTCTACCTCTTTACTCTTTCTTGAAACAGTTATTATTATCATGATCTTTTCTTTCTAAAAATTTACTTTTGTGTATAATGTAGATTTGCATATAATGTATATTTTATATTATTTAAAGTTAATTATTCTTCAAAGGTATGATATTTTCTTTTAATCATTAATTAGGCGAGAAGGGGTTTTTTTTAATGAGGAGAAAAGGATTTTGTTCAATTTATTTCTCTTTTTATTCCAAACTTATTTATTGTGATTTTCCCCCTATTCTCAAATTAGCTAATTAATCAATTTAAGTCTTCTAGAAAATTTAAATTTTAATTTGCAATGCTCATTAATTAATTTTTTCTGTATGTATATTTTTACAATGTGCAGATATTTAATTGGCAATGTATGGACATACCTGTGAGCACGAGCTATTGCGCTGGTATAAAACTTATGATCAAAATCTTGAATATATATATATATATATATAAAGTCATGATCAATGGACCGTGGCCCCACTTGGTCAGTGAATGTTTGTCTTCGTTTTTTTTTTAATTTTTTTTTCTGATGGAATGGTAAGTAGTCTTTATGAAAGGAAGCGTGCCAATAAAAGCGATATAATGGAAGCCCACCAAACTAAGCAACAATTAACAAAGTTAACGATATAGGAATGGAAAATAAATTCCTTCTCAATCAATAGACACCGAAGTTCGCCCCCGTCCTCGGCCAAAAGCATAAGTAATTGAGTTAGAACTACTCTTTACATGAGACAAGCTTGCTTCCAATTCTCTGACAGTCTTACCAAATCCAGCACCCTTTCAACTATATCTGGCTCCGGCTAAGGAGCTCTACACAAAACTAAAGCCAATTTACAACAAGAGAAGATAAAGACTTCTACGTTTAGCTTATCAAAGGCTAGTTATTAGAGTTCCCATCTCTGCCTTTTTAATGAAGCAATATATATATATATATATATTAGACCCTCTCCGGCCCAACTTTGAAACCTTTGGCCTCTGGCCCGAAGTAATCCGATTTTGATGAGCAAAGACTATTCCTTAGGAGATACATATATGGTAGCATACATATTACTCGGATAACGTAAAGGGTGAGAGTCGAACTCGAGATCTTCAAAAACAAACTCAATGCTCAAACCAATTGAGCCACCACCTTACGAATCAAAGAAGGACAAGACAATCAACCTGCACTATCCGCAGATAATCCCTCATAAACCAGCTGATCAAAATTATTAATAGTACTACCATCAAAATTCAATTGAAGAGACCCAGACATAGGGAGTTCCATCTAGGAATACAATAATGACTCAACACAGGGAAAAAGCCACCCATGTAAATTTGTATCGATATGGAGAAATTGAGACACAGATAAAGCATAGATGACCATGAAGCCACTAGAATAATTTTATCTATGAGATGTAAAAAAGAAAGAAAAAAAATAAAAAAGAAGAGAGGAAGAAGACAAATTTGGGGTGGTGATTTTGAGTTGTTTAGATTGAATAGGGCGTACCATTAATGATTTCAAAATGATGGTCCTTCCTCTAATTGGAGTGAAATTTCACTCAGAGTTAAAGCAAAAGTAATAGTAATTTTATAGGCTTGGATTTCAAATGTGGGCCCATCTATTGGCATTAGCATTATAGATGATTGCAGGCTAGCCTTCCCATAATTGATATCTTGACATCTTCTAGGATAAAATCTTCCATGCAGATCACGTATAAAACAAATATTGAACTCATTTTTAAAGAATTTTTATCACATGTTTCAAGAGTGATTAATGACTCAAATTGAAATAAAATTGTGTCAAAACTAAAATAGTATGTGCATGGGCGGACCCAAGTAGACTTGATTTTAGCCCCAATCAAATTTGTATACTTTGATTTCAGACCGCCGCCCCCTCCCCCACCCCCACAAAAAAAAAAAAAAAAAAAAAAAAAAAAAAAATTCTGGGTTCACCCCTGACTATGTTATAGTGATTTTTGAGCGCTCTGGAGTTCAAATATGGGCTCATAGAATAACAGTACCCAGTCTTTACAAGATGGCTTTAGATGATTAAATAAGAAGATTTATCGGTTTTGAAACTTCTGAAAGTTTTCATTTGTAGAATAAAGTAAGCTCGGGACTTAATTAACCCTAAAAAGTGCTCTGCCGCGAGGCACACCAGCCATCCCACTATAAGCTTAATTGGCAAATCTACTTTTGAGTCTCTTTGACTAATGTTCTATTTGGTAAGTCTTATTCATCTGAAATAAAACTTTTTAAAATAAAACAGTTTGACTTAAACTTCTTTACAAATAGGGTTTGGAATCATCGTTAACATTAAAGCCTTGTCACAATTATGTTAAAGTCAACCATATGAATTTAATTTTTTTATTCCAATCTATTTAGAGTTAACTTCTTAAGTTATACTTCTTCATATCTATTTTTACTATTTACAACTATATCCTATCAACCTACCCTTTCCCCTTGATTTGTCTGATTCAATTAGATAAGGTAAACCTGTCACTCGAGAAACATTACATGGGTAGAGTTTGGTCCCAGATCAATCTGAGTATTAAAACCGATGGTCCAGACTATGAATGGACACAAGTACCTGCATGGGGGGCAATCATACCCATTGGACCTCAGTCCACCTTTATGACCTTAATTAAAATTCTATTTCCACTTTAAAAGTTCACATTAAAATCCTATATCTATCCCTAAAACACATATGAAAATCCTGTGTTTATTTCTAAAACACAATTACCTGTTTGGGGCACCCCTCAAAGAAAAATTCTCACCCCTCAAATAAAAATTCTATGTCCACCTCTGGTCCAAACATGACCTAAAGTTGGCTAGGATTGGGTCTAGCTCAAAGCCCCTGCGACACTTATTCTATCTCCACGATAGGATATCCAGGGACCTTGAGCCCATTGGAAAATGGGTCTCAGACCTACAAATCGCACCAATCACAAGATCCAAAAAATAAAGTAAAATAAAATAAAATAAAATAATCAATGGGATGGCAAACTCGACAAATTTAAATAATAAGAGGTAAGAATATCTGTTTCACACATCATAGCTTAAGTAAATATTCAAAGTGTGGTAATGATATTATCTCCAAATAAAATAAATAGGATTGGAGAAGGAATTACCATCTACAACTAGTAGAATAACTAACAGGGGATGAGACTACGAACTAGCTCGCCTTTTCATGAAGCGCAGTGACAAGGGGAGGGATGGAGATGACTGCCTATGTGACATAGGATCAGAGCATGAAGAATTCTTCCTCTTGTTCTCATTCTTGTGAGATTAAAGGGTAAGGAGCAAATATCCGGTTAAGTGTAGCCGCCAAGCGAACCCCACCTTGGGCAAGCCTCTTCTCAACAATTGGAAAACGAGTGAGGAAATAGTCATCTGCACACAACAGCAAGAAAAAATTAAGGGCACTTTTCATATAAATTGATGTAACATTTAGACGGTAGAACAACATGATATAAGAACATTTTTAAAACTCCCCTCGGCCACACCATTGTGCTGACAGTCCAGTGGCATGGACATTTCTTTGTAATGCCCGGGGACAATTCCCTGCTCCCAAGGTTAGAGGCACTAAGCAAAAAATAAAAATAAAAAACACTTGGCCCAAGTTGACTTGCTGCCTTTTTCTTCACTAGAATTCCTAGAATTTCTATCTAGAGAATTTTGAAATTCTTCAGCATGGGGGAATTCCTAAATGCTCCTTTGTACTTGAGCATTCAGAAATTCTACTAAAAACAAAAGAGCTGGAATTCCAAAATTTCCAAAGGTCATTTGAGACCTTTTAGGTAACCAAAACTTTAGAATTCTCCTTTTTGAAACATGGTATTTGCAAATACCATAGAATAAGACGTCACATTATGTCCAAAAAATTCCAATAAGGTAAATTTTTATCATGAATTCTAGTAAAGAAACAAGCCCTAAGCCAAGTATTATTGTTCTTCTTCTCATCGCAAGTGACCTCTATCTCTCTCATCAATTTATTTGTCACAACCTAGTCTAACTTAGCATGATATTGTTCGTTTTGGCCCACATGCGTGCTAGAACTTCTCGGGTGGTCACCCATCCCAGTACTACTCTCACCCAAGCACGCTTAACTCCAGAGTTCTTATGGCATTCAAGGCCGCACGGCTTTAAAATGCATCATGTCGAGTTACAATGGGGTTTGATTTATAAGCTTAGAGATCTAGATGCTCCCTTGCCGATATGGAACCTTGAGACCATAGTCCGCCAGGTGGACTCTGTGGTCAACACACTAAGCCCCCTTAATACCCAAGTTTTGTGGGGTGGCTTCTGGTCCGAGGCCTCACACTAACCTCATCGTCCTTTTAATGAAAACCCATCACTCAAAAACAAAAACCCATTTACCCTCTTCCGTCAGTCTCCCCTTCTCCCAAACAAAATTAAATAAAAAAGAGGAAAAACTAGACTCAACCCAACCCAAGCCCAGTCTGGGCCAAGTCAGAGTTTTAAAACATTGATGCACAAGGAAAGCTCAAAATAGGTGATCTTATCGTGTAGAAAAAATACAGCTGTGTAGGGGTAAAAACCAATTTCCTCCAACTTCTTCAGAAAAAGTAATGTTCGCTTTCAATACTCATCAACTGCAATAGTAAGATTCATGATAGAATTTTAACTATATTAATTCTAAGATGCATACACAAAATGGAATATGACCAAGGGTGACCCAACTACACCATGATGACAAAGTCTACTGCAGGGCCCACCTGCTACCATGGTTAAGGAGCCACCATGCATCGCATCTGGCCTGACATTCAATTCAAATCCTTGGCAATAGGTCTGTAAATAGACAATTAGAAAAGCTATTACAACTATTTTTTAGGCTAGAGATAACACTACTTTTATCTACAAATAACCATACCCCCATAATTCATGTTTGGGTTATAACAAAATTTTACGTTGGCTGTCAACCTACCTAATGCAACCCCACTCCTTATCTAGGGCTTGGGACCGGCAGTAAAAACATGTGAATTTTTAGTGACCTTAGGTTTGCAACAAGGGTCAATCTCACCTCTCAAGTCTTAATCTCTTTATATTGATTGTGGAAGAGTTAGCTACTCATATTTAAGAGAAGGTACCATGGCGCAAATGATACAACATTGATAGATGAATCGAGAGATAGTGTGAATGCAAAACTTAAGAGATGATGAGAGTCTTTAGAATAAAAAAGACTTTAAAATAAGTCAAGTAATGTCAGAATATATGGATTGCAACATCAATGGGCATATGCCAAGAGTTGAAAGTGACATCTTGGGAAAATGTTATGAGCAAAAGACAGGAGAAAAGAATATTGTTGAATGTCATATCCCTTTTTGATACGATTGAGTACCTATTATATAGTGTTGGATCCCCCAATTACAGGATCTGTTACTGGCCCTTTAAAAGACAACGAATATTTTTCATGGCCATTATATCCCTAATCCTAACAATTAGTTATTAAAATGCATATAATCTTTGTGACTATTGAGGCTAGTTCTGGGCCCCGGTAGAGTACAACTAGAACTGATTCCAATGAATCAGACAACACCAATTTGGAAACAATAAGCTGATGATGAAGCCAAGGTAGTCCCTCAGTGAAGATATCAGCAAACTGAAGTTTGATAGAGACATGAGGGAGACTGATGACATCATGTTCATATTCGTCGCGAATAAAATGACAATAAACTTCTATATGTTTGGTGCATTCATGAAATACTGGTTTTCAGTAATTCTGATAACGCCAGCATTATCCACCAACAAAGGTGTTGGAGAAGTTTGTGCAAATCCTTGAGCTAAAACAAGGCCTCGAAGACATAAAATGTATGAACATTCAGAGGACATTGTATGACATTCAGCTTCAGTTGAAGATTTGGATACACGTTCCTATGCATTTCCATGAGATGAGAGAATTGTGAATGTACATGTACCAACCAGTCGTAGACTGATGTGTGTCAAGACAACCTAACCAATCAATGTCAACATAAGCTGTCAGAAGGAGAGGATTGCCCTTAGGAAAAAAGAAAAACACAAGTGGTAGTTCCCAATAACTATCAAATAATCATTTTTAGAACAGTGAGGTGGAGTTGTCTTAGAGGAATCATGAACTGGCTCACAACATTGACAGTGTAGGATATGTCTGGATGTGTGATAGTGAGATAGACCAAACTTCCCACTAATAGCCGGTACAGTGTGAATCTGGGAGGAGAGTGCCTTCACCATTTCGTAATTTGAGGTTGACTACCAGCAGTGTCTCAAAAAGTGTGGAGCTTTGAATACTTGTGTTGATTGATAAACGGACCATTGGGAGTCTGATGCACCTCCAAGCCCAAGAAATAATTCAATGGACCCAAATCCTTCATATGAAAGGAATCACGGAGAGAAACCTGAAGGGATTTGATCATACCATCATCAATACCTGTGATAATAATCTTATCAACATATACCAAAAGAACAATAACACCAGTAGATGTGTTTTGAAGAAAGAGGAATAGATCATAAGGACTTTTGGTAAAGTTAATTTGTCGCAATGTGGATTTAAATTTGTCGAACCATGATCGAGGAGCTTGCCTTAGGCCATAGAGAGATCTACGCAATCTGCACACATGTCTTGGATGGAGAGAAGACACCTTGTGGGACCCACATATAGACCTCTTCTTTTAGATCACCATGAAAAAACACATTCTTCACATCCATCTGGCATAGCGGCCAACATTAAGAAGCAGCAATCGCAAGAAGTAACTGAAGAGTGGTCATTTTTGGCAATAGGAGCAAATTTCTCCTCATAGTCAATGCCATATTCTTGTATGTTGCCTAGAGCCATAAGTCTAGCTTTGTGCCTGTCCAGAGAACCATCGGGCTTAAGTTTGATAGAGTAGATCCACTTGCACCCTATTGGTTTGATTGAGGATCGATAATCTACAGTATCCCAGGAGTAATTCTACACTAAAGCATTCAATTCTTTATGCATCACCCATTTCCAATCATGCTGCATAGCCTGTGAATAAGAACAGGGTATAGAGATAGAAGATAAGGTCGCCATCAAGGAAGCATAGGAAAAACCATAATGCTCAGGTGGACAAGAGATTCTGGAAGATTGACACAAGTTACTACTAGGAGGTGGACCATTTGTCTGTGGAGGGTTTGGAGGGTGTTTGCTAGTAGTGGTAGCCTTTTCCCATCTGTGATACACATAATTAGGGTTAAACCTAGAAAACATTGTTTCATCACAGAAACTAGGCAGTAAAACCTTGGACGGAGAATTAGGGCAATCAACATGATTTTGGAAAAAATATTAATGTTCAAAAATAAAAACAACATTGCATGAGATACTGATGCGGTGAGCAACAGAATCATAACAAACAAAACCCTTTTGATGGGGATCATATCCAAGAAAAGGCACACCTAGCAGATTGAGGAGTTAACCTTGTTCTTTCAATAGGGGGAAGATGAACAAAACATACACAACTGAAAGTAAGAATATGATCAAAGGAAGGATTGTGCTTGTGCAGTTTGAACTAGGGTGTTTGATGATTAATGATAGGGGGATGGCAGTCTATTAATGAGATGAACTGCAATTATGAGAGCTTTAGACAAAAAATGAGTAGGAATTCAAGATTCAATTAGGAGTGTCCATGTGACATCAAGAAGGTGCCTGGTTTTTCTTTCAGCTACTCCATTTCGTTGTGGAGTGTATAGACACGTCCTCTGAGGAACAATTCCTTTACCCTGTAGGAAATGTCGGAATTCTATAGATACATACACCTCCCGAGCCCAATCGCAAGATTTTAATGCATGTGGAAAATTAATTTTCAACATAAGCAACAAAAGTTAAAATGCATTAAGAACAATCTGAGTCTATGTTTCAAACCTTGAAAACAAGCCCTAAGCTTCAAATGTAAATAGGCCAACATGCCCAAGCAAAACACATTTTGTTTTCCTACTCCCACTAGCATCTACTATTAGTCATCGTTGACTCAAGCACATCACTGGAGGGTAGGGCTAGTGAAGATTATCCAAATAGGACCCAAATAGGTGAGGATGCATTAGGATATTCCTTTCTTAGTTTAGATTTGACTTTATTTGATTTGGGTTACCTTAGGAGTTAGGAGATTTATATATCTAATCTAGATAGGATTACTTGCCTAAAAAAAAGGAGGTTCCTCTAAAGGAGGTTCCTCTTATATAATTTAACACATTGAGATTCATCAGAACACTCACAGAGAGCCTGTGTAGTAAAGAAGGAGATGGTCTCTCAACACAAGCTTCCACCTACGATGCCCATATAAGACATGGATATGGCAAGGCCACACCTTACACATGGCAGGGACGTGAATTTCACACATAAAAAGTGAAGTATTGGATATTATATGACACAAAACATTGCCCATTTTGAAGTATCCATGCATCATAGGCCATCACCCTTACCACCACCACATGTTGCGACATTGGCTAACAAACGACTAGTCACAGCAAGGTTGAAATCGAACCTACGGCAGTGCCAGAAAGCAGTCACCTCTTCCAACCTCACACCTTTCCCCTTTCTGCCTCATGTTAAAAAACTCAAATCGAGTTAGGTCAGGCCGAACCAACCCATAACTTGAGAGGAACCCTAATGGCCACATTGGCAGCGTTAGATGGTCAACGGTAGGGTTTGACTAGATCAGAGAGATGAGTTTCATTCACAGATTGTACAGCCATTCAGACTCAGATTTTAGATCCATTTTGGCCTGCACACTCCTAACAATTTTAACTACACAATGGCGCAAAAATAAGCAAATCAGATAAGATCAGCTCATATAGGCAATGACATGGGTTTCTCTTTCTCATGGTAACTCAAAAAATCCAAATACAAATTTCGTTGCATTATGAGGTTAAGGATGTGACTTATGGCAAAGGCACGGCATCACCAGAAGGTGTTACTACAAAGGAAAAGTGAAACACCAAAGCCCAGAAAGCACTCTATGCAATTAAGTAGTCAGTAGATGATGGCATGCTTCTTCTTATAAGGAGGCATTAACCCCAAAGGAAGCATTAGACATGTTTACAATTGTGTTTGCCAAGCAGAAATGTAGAATAACCATCGACTCCAACTTCAGAAGAGACAGGAAGCTTACTACAGGGAAATTCTCCATTTTGGATTATATTTGGCATGTGAAGGTCTCATGTCGATAGTTGTTTATGCTAGATCTAGAAAACAAAAATTGGATGATGAGCTTTAGAGGCTTTTGATCAATGGGTCGTATCTGGATATGTGACATATTTGCAGCCATTACTGAGTGGGAAAATCAGCTTTCCATAGAAGACCTAGAGAACCTTCTCATCAGCCATGAGATGATGCTCATCAAAATAGAGATTGAAGACAAGGAGAAGGCCATGTTTCAAAGGGTTCCAAGTCAAAGTAACGCCAAAAATCCAAAGGTTCCTTAAAAGAATGGGGAGAGACCACTTGTCAAAGCAACAAAGGTGGGAAGACAACGAGCAAGGAGGTCAACTTCTGTTAATGATATAGGGAACCAAGACACATTGCATGTAACTTAAGGGTGAAGATCACACCCATCGAAGGAAATTCTGCCACAATGGCCTTGTGGCATGAAAAAGCTACTGAGTAAAGGGTACCATTGACAAGAAGGGTTACAACCCCACAAGCAAATTATACATTTATTGTTAAATCGAAAGAGTGCACCTTGAGATTATAGATATATGACACTGATGAACTTGTGTTGTCGGATTCCTTTAAGCTTGAAGATCGAGTGTAGGATCATCTAAAGGAACAAGAATCAAAGGAGGGGAGATATGACACAAATCTGTATGATATAGACTTGTTCGAAATGGAGCAGTTTGAAATAGATGTTTCATGGATAGATTGTTTGGTAAGGCAAAAAAATTGCTTGAAATAGATGTTTAACATACAATGGTTTCCGGTTTTTTCATTAATTTCGCGAGATCTACAATGAATTAGAGGTTAAAAATTGGACACAGACATTTTCAATGTTCCAAAGAGGATCAATGGTTTGGATCATGATTTTCAGAACTATGGAATTCCAAAAATGCAAATCTAATGTTTTGAGGTTTTTGGCAAATATCTTGAGAGTCGAAAATGATAAACTGCTAAACACATGGTTGTGCTAAACAAAAGGGAAAACGGGGACAGGTGCAAAATCATGATTTTTGTAAATTTCTCAAGATTTGCACTGGATCACGGGCTGAAATTTGAACTCAGCCGTTTTCAATATTCCAAATAGGATCAATGGTTCCAATCATGACTGTGGGGCCCACAAAAGTGCAAAAATGCAGATGTATGGTTTTGCATTTTTTTTTTCTCAAATATCTCAAGATTCAAGAATGGCCAACAGTTCAAATTTGGAAATGAAGTCATGTTTGGACTTGTGAATAATTCCAACGGTTTGGATCATCAATTAGGGTCTCAAAATTTTGAAAAAATCTTAGAAAAAAAAAACCCTACAATGACCATTTTTTGAATAGTGCTAGCACACATGTGCGGTTAAGAGGCTTTCCTCTATTTCAATTCTGCCCATTTCCCAAGTTGTCCAAAATAGACCTTTTGCCTCCTTTGGAGTTTTGAAATAGATGTGGATGAAATGGTTCCCAAATGCTCTTAATGCATTTTGAATCAGTTTTAAGACAATAAGAGGTAAAAAGTAGAGATGCCAAACGCCACCTTAGTCTAGGGCTAGATAAGATCCTCAAGAGATAATCAATGGAGCGTTTCCAGAAGCTATTCCTTGCAATGCTTTAGAGACTACACAATTGTAAAACTAACTTTGTTTAGTGCCTCACAAGGGATCAATAAGTGGCAAGATGCGATTGGCGAAGAGAATGAAACCTTAATGAAGAAAAAGACACGGGAGTAGGTACCGTGTCCAGAAAGTGTGAATCTAATCACATGCAAGCATGTCTACAAAGTGAAAAGATGGTTAGATGGGACTGTAGACTGCCACAAAGGCGTGGTTGATTGTGCGCAGGTTTTGCCAGTAGTATGGAATTGATTGCCATGAGACAATCAGTTTGTTATTAAATCACTACCATATGGGTGGTGTTTGTTATCACAAGTAGAAGTTGGACGTCAAAAATGCCTTTCTAGCTACATGGTGAAATTCACAAGGAAATTTACATGGAATAGCCCGCAAGCACGAAAATTTTTCTCCAAATTCCGATGAAAATTTGGCGTAGCGAGCAAAGCGTCAGCACTGAGGGGAGTATTAGAGTATCCTTAACTCGAGCATATCATCGGAGGGGTAAGTCTAATGAAGAGTATCCAAGTAGGACCCAAGTAGGTTAGGATATTTTTTAGGATATTCCTTTTTTAGTTGAAATTGGATTAGATTTTATTTGAATTGGGTTATTATAGAAGATTTAGATTTCTTATCATAGTTGTCAAGTTTGTTTCGGATCCCATTTTAGTTTGACACCAAACTGAAACATTTCAGGTAGTTCCGCATTTCATCCTTCCAATTCGGAATTCCATTTCAGAATATATAAAAAAATTTAATATATATAAATCATTGTGATAAGATCATTTCCAAAAGATATAATTTTTTTTTTATTTTCATCAAATACCACAACATAAAATAGAAAGTCACTACTACCCCACAGATTATTTGAGGGTGGGCCTTGATAATTAGCAAATTTATCATCCTACTCAGATAATACGTAGCAAAATTTATGGAAACTGAAATTACTCACTAGATCTATAATAGGGCCATAAAAAAAGTTTTGTTTGGTAAAATTGCATGCATGCTATGGTATGGAATTCAAAATGGTTATACATGTGCAACATAAAGTGAAAACCTCCGAATGTTGGCAACCTATGATCCATCAACTATCTCACACTCAATAACAATACCAGCGCACCCCACGGCCCCCTGCCCCCCCTCCCTAAGGATGGGACCGGAGGGGATTGAAAGATCCCCCCCCAACCCACTAACCCTTCTATGGTGACAGGGCTCAAATCATCATCCTAAGCACTTGATCAATGGCTGACTCATTTTACAATCCAAAATGAGTGCAAGCCAATCCAACGGTCCAATCCATTTGGATGAGTGCTAAACTTGGTTTTGGAGACTATGACGGGGGGTATTTGTTTCATGGTCCACCTGGATGGATCACAAATTAGGCCCTACTAGTTTTTTGACACACAATACTCACCTTATCGTGAGCACTGGTGCTCGGCAGAGGTTTTCCAATATATATATGTATATGTATATATATACGTTAAATTGGCTCTAGCTACACGTTATATTGATTCATTTGTTACTCCATTGGATTAAAACCTAAAGAAGCTATTTTGAAATTATTAAAGACATGTACGAAGGAGCGGTAACGAGTGTGAGAACTACCTGTGGAAAGGCATGTGAGTTTGCACTGACCATAGGTTTGCATCAGGGTCAGCCCTAAGCCTTTGTCTCTTTTCATTGATTATGAATGAATTAACTGCTCATATTCAAGAGGAAGTACATTAGTGTATGTTGTTTGTCGATGATATAGTGTTTGAAGATGGATCAAGAGATGATATGAATACAAAACTCAAGAGTTGAGGGAAGCTTTAGAAACCAATGACTTTAAATAACTTCTACAAAGATAGAATAAGAGATAATATATCGACTGCAACTTTAGTGGGCATTTAAAAAGAGCTGAAACTATGGTGAAAATTGAAGGCCAGGAGATACCACAAAGGATTCTTTCTATTATCTTGGCTCGATAATTAATAAGAATGAGGAGATTGATGAAGATGTTGAACATAGGATAAAAGAGAGAAGGTTTAAGTGGAGACTTGCTTCTGAAGTGCTTTGTGACCGAAAAATGCCAACAAGATTGAAGGAAAAATTTTTCAGAACTATGATTAGACCACCTATGATCTATGGAGCAGAATATTGGCCAACCAAAAGGCAACATATACACAAAATGGATGTAGAAAAGATGAGAATGTTGAAGGAGATATGTGGGAAAACTAGGAAGGATAAAATTAGAAATGAGCGATTTCAAGAGGATTTAGGGGTAGAATCAATAAGGGATAAAAATAAAGAAATTCATTTGAGAAGGTTTGGGCATGTACAACACAGGCCGGTAACTACACTAGTAAGAAAAAATTTGGTTATGTAAGTTGATGGACCATTAAAAGGAAGGGGTAGGCCGAAGAGTACTTAGATAGAGGTAGTAAAAATATATTTGACTTAGTGCACTTATCTGAAGATTCAGCTAATGACAGATCGAAATTGAAAAACAGAATTCATGTAGCCGACCCCAATATAGTTGGCCCAAGGCTTTGACGATGATAATGATAATGATGGATTAAAATACGAAATGTCATGTGTCTAAAACCATTAAATTTGGAGGGGGCCAAAACTCAAGTGTCTGGATGATGTCATGGGGATCATATTTTTTATCCAATCCTAGTTGCCAAATGAGATATTTCCATTTTTCCCCAACCCCAACCCACTAACATGTATTTTGCTATGACATTTAGGTGGGCCCACCAGTGTTTTAAAAGATAACTTGGGGGCCGACTCAATCCCCCCTCGAGTCATGTTGCCCTGTCTGACTCTTGCCTCTTTCTTAGCACCACAAGGACAATATAAGCAAATGACAATTCAAGTACCTTTGAAAATTCTATCTCTAATTACATTTTTGTGGTTGTAAATGCCTAGGGAAAGAAAAAGACAAACCACCTTCTCGAGAATGATGATAATATAACTATCTCTATAGAAAGACAAAGACTCATTTGCCCTTCTTACTGTTAACATTGGCTCACGTATAGTAGCCCATGTACATCAAATGGATCTTGACCCATTATAATGACACAGTAAAAAAGATTAGTAAGTATATCCTTTCTTTCCTCTTTTGTATGATATGCTAGCTATGTATCGGATTGTAATTGCATTGATTTGAGCCTTGATTAAGGCAATGAGGAATTATAAAGGGAGTATTAGTCGACTCCCACAAACAGGATTTTCTCTTCACTCAATACTTCTCTCTCTTTTTATTTTCTCTGCATCAGTGGCTCATGAATGACATGGTATTAGAGCATATGTATGAAGGGTCTTCTCTACTGACTACTTCATGTTAGAAGATCAAGGAATCTTGGCGATCATATCTGCAATCCCTTCTTCTTTATAAAGCAGTAGTTCCAACGACTGTACGCAGAACTCTTCCAGGTGTGGCCCACCCATTGATCAGATCTCTCCAAACAGACAACACCATGTTGGTTGACCAAGGGTGCTGAGATTTCTGAAGATTTTTTTTTGAATTTTTTATCATCTGAGGTAGGCCATCTACCCTGATTTGTGTCGTGGGGATTTTCTGCACATTGTTTCATCAAATCCGTCCAATTTTTTGGTTGCTTGTTTGTTTGTCCTGAAATTTTGTTGAGAGGATAGTAACTACGATCGCATCATGCTCTTTTGCCCTAATCATATTTTTTCTCTTGTTGTGGGGCCCACGTGCTCATCGTATTCATAAATTCTTGCTTGCTTGGGATTTTTTTGCTCAATTTTGTGATTAGGTCACAGATCTGCCCAGTTCTTGCTCTGATTTAGACATTCTACACAAGCCTGTGATTATTTGTTCTTCTGGTGACAATTTCTGGTTATAAATTGCATTCCGGCTGCTTCATCTACATCCATTTATGTGATTTCCTGGTCTTCTGGGCACTAATCTCTTCTCCGTTTCTGCATTCTGGTGTCTGTGACTTTTTGTTTACATTGTGTTATCATGGATAAATCTGAAATTCCTCTTTGCTCTTGTCAAGTTTAATGGAAAAAACTATACTTCCTGGGCCATCCAACTACAAATTTACCTCAAGGGTAAAGACTTATGGGGCCGTATTGATGGGACTAATGTCAGCTCAACCGACAAAAAAGACTCAGCCAACTGGGAGATCAAAGATGCACAGATCATGAGTTGAATTCCAAGGTCTGTTGAATCTCAATTTATTCTACATCTCCGTCCCTAAAAAGCTGCCAAAGAAATGTGGACTTACTTGAAAACTATCTATCAATAAGAAAACTCTGCCCGCAGATTTCGCTTAGAGCGTGAAATTTCTCAATTTATTCAAGGAAATCTATCCATTCAAGAGTATTATTCTTAGTTTGTTAGCCTATGGACTGATTTTACTGAATTGATTTATGCGGACCTTTCTGCCACCTCCCTCCCTACTATTTAAGCAATTCATAATACAAGTCGGAGGGATCAATTCTTGATGAAACTAAGGCCAGAGTTTGAAACTATCAGATCCAACCTCATGAGCCATGTGCCCTCTCCCTCCATCGAAATCTACTTAGCAGAACTTTTGCGTGAGGAACAACGGTTTGCCACTCAAGCTATGCTTATGCAAAAAGCCCTGGGAGGTCCAATTGATGTTGCATATGCCGCTCGCAGGAAGCTGCACAAGATGGGATAGTTCCTTCCACAAGAGGGATTGAAAAGGAAGATAAGTCAAATGACTCATCCACGATGACTTACCAACCTGTGACAACTAAACAATGAGTCAATGATAACACCTTTGCTTTTTGATATGAAGCGTAACCTGGATTGGAATATTTTATACTCGATATATATTGTTTGCATGGCCATTAATTTTTAGGAAGTTTCTCCTCTCCCCTTGTCTCCTCTCTTTTCCGCTGCCACCATCTCCTCTTCCAAGCACTGCTACATCCACCTCCACTTCCCTCACACCCTCACCATATCCTCTCATCTCCATCACCTAAGCCCAACTCCAATCTCAAACCTAAACCCCAAACTAAAAATAGGATTTTCAGACTGAAACCAGTCTACATTCCCAATGACCTTCATATGCCTCCCCAAATTGAAAATAAGGCTCTGCAAAGTCATCTCCAAAGGGACTCGACCATGGCATAGTCCGAGTCAACTCGAAACTAGCAAAGTTTTAAAACACTGATACAGGTAGGAATGACTCCAACTTAACCTCTTGTTGCAACAATGAGCACGTTCTAACTGCTATGGGCTCTTAATATTATACTATATAAGCATGAGAAAAGTGAGTAACAAGCTAGCCACAGAAAGCAAATTCTTTTATAATTAGTTACATGGTTTTTGAGAAGAATAGACACTTTACTGAATTACAATGAAACAAAGATTAATATTCACAATGAAAGTTTCCAGCACTAAATCAAATTTTTAGTTTCTACAAAATCAAGTGTATCGTTATACTTAAATCAACTTCAAATATATCTATTTCCAGAAAAAGAAAAGAAAAAAAAGCAAAGAACCAAGTTTCTAATGAACTGATAAATATGTTAAAGGGAAAATAACAATTTACCCCCCCGTACATAGACCCAATTCCAAAGTGCCCCCTCGTAGTTTAAAATTTTGGACTAAACCTGCCTAATCTCACAACTAAATTGCAAAATCGATGTTTGTTAATGGAACTTATAAAAGTATCAAATTACCCTTCTTCTCTATTCGGTCTTTCCATCTCCTTCCTCCCTCTTTCATCCATTTGAAACCCCCAAACCCATCTCATGAGTCCCACACACCTTGGTATCAAACAAAAAATAATAATAATTAACAAAAAAACAAATTGTGGCATGGGGATGAGATCGTTTGATATTTGGCCTCACAAAAACTGCTCAACTGCTGGGGTCATGTGGTAGAGTAGCTATCGTGTGGCTTTTTGGAGGTTAGTTTTGATAGGTGTGGGTTGCTTTGGCTAGTGCAGGAGGTCCAAGAGCGCACAAACAATATCTCCTTCTCCTGTTTCTCTCTTCCTTTCAGTTCCTGTTCATCTCACTAGCTTTTAATCCCCTACATAACCATCTAATCACATGTGGGTCAGACTCCATCACAAACATTGATGGCAAGGATTTCACCCTAGATTCCAACACCAACTCAGTCCTCCTCTCTACACCTTCAAAGATCTCCATCAAAGACCCAAACCCATCTCCAGATTCCTTCCCTCTCTACCACACGGTAAGAATTTCAATGGTCTAATTATTCAGGTGCTAGAAACTATTCATAGGATCAATGTTGGAGGACTCAATATTGTTCCTCTCAATGACACCCTTTGGAGGACTTAGATTCCGGATAAAGAAGTTTTGTTTTTGAGGTTTGCGGCGAAAAGGGTCAATTTTGGAGGTAGAATCAACTACCACAAGGGGGGTGCTAGCCGTGAAATCGCACTTGATAATGTTTACAGCATTGCTCAAGAAATGAACACAGGCAATTTGATAGTGACGTCAAATTTTAACGTAACTTGGATTTTTCTTGTGAGCACTATTATTCAGGTGTTAGAAACTATTCATAGGATCAAAGTTGGAGGACTCAATATTGTTCCTCTCAAGGACACCCTTTGGAGGACTTAGATTCCGGATAATGAATTTTTTTTTTAGGTTTGCGGTGAAAAGAGTCATTTTAGAAGGTAATATCAACTACCAGAAGGGGGGTGCTAGCCGTGAAATCACACTTGACAATGTTTACAGCACTGCCCAAGAAATGAACATAGGCAATTTGATAGTGATGTCAAATTTTAACGTAGCTTGGATTTTTCTTGTGAGCACTAGTTTTAGATACCTTATTCGATTGCATTTTTGTGATATTGTTAGCATAGCACTTAATGAACTGTATTTCGATATTTATATCAATGGCTATTTGCTGGCCTCCCCTTACTACACAGACCTCATCGCCAATACTGATGATTCAGGGGTTATTCGTGTGAGCATTGGTCCTTTAGATCGGAGTTCTGTATCAAGAAGAAATGCGATACTGAATAGGGTGGAGATTATGAAGATGAATGGAGAGTTGGTGCCTATTTCAGAGACCAGATCAAAGAAGGAACAGGCAGTGCCTGTTTTGTTCTTCAATTCGCCGCAGACAATCAAAGAAGAAGGGAGAGAAAGAGAATCTGCTCTTGTCTCTGTGGATCTGGTTTCACAGATCTGAGAAAGGGCCTGATTGGAGAAGTCGAACGGGGATTTCATCCCTGGTTGCAGCGCCACCTTCGCCGCCCTTCACGGGCATCTGTCACTGCTGCCAGAAGCCGCCCGCAGCCCCTGCCTTGCCGCTGAAATCGCCAGTGCTGGTCACCGTTTCAAGAAAGAAGACGGGGGTTTGGAGAATGGAAAAAAAGAGAGACTTGGGAAGATGAGACTCGGAAAAAACAAGATGCCATGGTTCAAGGGACTCGGCCGAGTTGCACTAAAGGGTTAGAAAAACACTTTCTGTTTGAGGTAGAGGGTGACTGGTGGGACTGTTTTGATAGGTCTGAAAACCCGACCTTTGGCTCATGGTTTGGGTAATGGAGGGAAGGGGATGTGGTGAGGTTGTGACTTGTGAGGGAGGTGAAGCGAGGTGGATGTGGTGATGGCAAGCAGAGAGGAGGAGATGGTGGTGATGGCAGTGGTGGAAGAGAACATAGCTCAGTGGAGTGGAGAGGTTGAGGTTTAGGTTCGGGGTTAGGTTGGATTTTTTTGGGTGATGGAGGAGATGGGAGATGTAGGGGCCATGAGCAAGGTGGAGATGGATGTGGTGGTGGCGGGGTGAGGAGATGGTGGTGATGGAGGAGGAGGAAGAAAGAGGAGGGAGGAGGAGAGGAAGGAGAATAAAAAGAGATAGAGAAGGTCGAGGCAACTGCACTGAGTTTGCTCTACTTGAAAGGGGATGAGTCAACCCCCCACAAGTCCGTTTTTCACTGCCTGAATCAAGTTTGTACACTTGATCGCAATCAAATGGAAGCTGCATTTTATATACAAATATAAATATCCTCCTACACACACATGCACACACAAAAAAAAAAAAAAAAGCATCAAAATGACAAGGAAGTTGATTTGGATTACCAGTCAGAGTGCTTCCTGGTGTGGCATTCCTGTATGCAAATTTGCAGGCCAATCTAACACTTTCAGAAGCATACCTGAAAAAATGGTATCATTCATGTTATCTTACTGAAGCCTTGTTTACTGCTATTGAAAACATCACGAAAGAAACATGTAGCCTTAACACTTTCTTTAATAAGGGCATGTTTGGCAAACCTTATCTATTAGAAATAGAGTTGACTCAAATAGATCTGCTTGAAATACAGTTGTTTCATTTAGAACCCCTTTTTTGAGCTGTAAGTCATTCAGATCCTTTAGAAATAGACCGTTTGGTATGTTTAATTAAATTAGACAAAGCAAATTTGTCATATTGTAAAAGTTGTAAGGAAAATTTTGTCATATATTATAGTTGTAAATACTATTTTTTCAAAAAGTAAAGAAAGTATAGGTGAACTTGTCATATTATGAAAGTTATATGGCGCAAGGTCTTAACGATGATTGAATTGGACATCCACAAAACTTTGCCAAACAGCACTCAAACATCTATTTGAATAAAGTTTAAGTAAAAAGACAAAAAAGTAAACTCGCCAAATGGAACATAAATTTGTACATTGTTTTGGAAACTCAATGAACAATTCAAACTATGGAGATAGCTCAGATGATTGAAGATGTCCATATTCTTCTATCTTTGGCCTCCACTGGGATCTAGACATTCCCAATAAGCTCCATCATGGCACGAAACTAAGTACCCCTCACATTCCATTAAGTTTCTTCTAAAGATATAGGACCCAAACAATCTGGTCACCCAATCTCTCCAAACAATCTTTTACCAAGGCTCTTTTATTTCATGCACATCTAAAGAGTTCTGGAAATAACAAAGCCAAGGGCGACCCCACCCACCAATCAAGCCAAAATAGAATTTCTTCTCCATTCCCAATTCGGAATTTGATATTTCTGAAAAAACTCTTCTTAACAAAGAGAATACCTTTCCACAAGGCAGAACAACGAAGTGTTAACTCTCCGGATAGCCCACCCATCTTTAGAAATATCATACTTGGGAACTAGGATTTGCTTCTACAGACCATCCAAACCAGCTCCTAGTCTCCATAGACATTTCCCAAGGAGAGGAGCATTCATTTCCGTTAGGGATATTATGCTAAGAGCCCGAGACCTCCTTCTTCCTTAGACCTGCGCACTCTAGTCCGTTTGACCAGGTGATACTTTTTCTTTTTATCATTTCCTTGCCCCAAGAAATATCTTTGAAGCTTCTCTAAACACTTCAGAATCTCCACTGGACATCTAAAAAGAGACAAAATATAAACGAGGTTTGCAAGGGCTGCTTTAATAAGCATAATTTGCCCACCAAGGGATGGATAATTTACCTTCCATATAGACAACTTTTTCCATCCTTTCAATCATGGGGGACCAAAGAGCCCTAGAGGCCGCTCCAAGACATAAAGGAAGACCGAAGTAAGAGGAAGGAAGCTTTCTTTCTTTAAATCCTAGCAGCTTTGCAAATTCGAAATGAGAGAATCATCCAACCTAACCCCAATAATATTGCTTTTAAAGAAGTTAACTTTTAGGGCCGAAACAACTTCGAAGCATAGAAGGATGGCCTTTACGTTCTTAAGCTAATCTTCTATAGCATCACAGAATATGATGGTGTCATCTGCAAACTGAAGATGGTTGATAGACAGGCCATTAGGAGAAGGGTGGAAGCTGCCAATA
Source organism: Sextonia rubra (assembly GCA_037013555.1). NCBI lineage: Eukaryota > Viridiplantae > Streptophyta > Magnoliopsida > Laurales > Lauraceae > Sextonia > Sextonia rubra. Next base: position 4,098,044 of record JASUAD010000028.1, on the reverse strand, counting down.
AGGTTAGCAATAGCAGCAGTTGAAACCATGTGACTAAGCGCTTTACCATTAACATAAAAAAGGAATGAATCAGGAAACCTAATGCAAGCATGCATCCTTCAACAATTAGATAATGTGGACAGTTTTGGTTACCTGAAAACTAAGAAGATAGGCATGATTAAAAACCTAGTATCTGTCTAGTGTCCTTTCTGTCTTTCATTTTTTTCCTTCTTTTTTTTTTTTCGGTTTGATTGCTAAAGTGAAATTTTTTTTAACGAATGTTGAAATGCAATGATATGGAAAAGAAAATTGCTCACTTTGCTGAATGTAATCCATATAAACGGGTGCTATGAAAGTTCAATGTTGTAAAATTCTCAAAGTCCTTTTCTCTTTCCTTTTTTTTTCTATTCTATTTTTTGTCTTTTGATTGCTACATGCAAATTTTATTAACTACACATTGAAATGCAATGCTATGGGAAAGAAGATTGCTCTCTTTTCTAAATGTAGGTCACATAAGTGGGTGTTAGGAAAGTTCGTTATTGCAAAATTTGCATTAACATAAATAACAAATCTGTTCATTAAGAACAGGTTGATATGCCCTTGTATCTTTAACTAATACCACCAAGTCAATAACCCAGAGATTAGTGGCGTAGAAACAGATTGATAAAAGCATATAAACAGAGGTTAGGTATATGTACAGGAACAGTTTGGTTAAAAGGCCAATGATTGGATTGGCTACAACCTTATAATCAAGATTTATCCATTGTATATAGATAGGCTGAATCACCAATCTATCACCCCAGTTGTATTAAATTAGTGCACTACAATGGTGTACGTTCCTAAGGAATTTCAACACAATAATTCATCAATTTGTTCTACAAAGAATAAAAAAGAAACATGTGTATCCAAATAGAACTTCATAAACCAAGACTTACGGATCCGGACAAACAGTGCGATTTGTCACACAGTTCTCCCATAATGGAATATCTTCAGACCAACCCTCCTATTCACATCAAAGCCGTAAAAAAAGGAAGGCAAAGAATAGATCACAACTAGTTTCAGTAAGAAATAGACCCAACATAACCAATCACAATTAGTTTTCAGTAAGAAACAGCTGACCGTCTTACTATAAGCTTCTAAAATATAATCTAGAGATGTTAAAAAATGTGATTTAGAGAAAAACATGTAATATTCATTTTAAGCTTCATTGATTTAAAAGTATCATAAAAAAATTTAAATGGGCTTAAGTGTACATGATACTCAATTGCAGATTTGTGTGGTAGAGTATAAATATTCTACTAGTTGACAGAAGCAGGCATGAAGAAAAGAAAATTTTCAACTGCAATCACAAAATAAAAAAATTAAAAAGGGCAAAGTTAGGGTCCTGTTCCGCAGAATATGAACAGTTTCCATATCTAACAGAATCTGCACCCATTTTACAATCATCCAGACTACTGATTTGATGGATCTCACCATGAGCATCACAAGGTAGTATATAAAAAATCTCAGGTTGGACAACTCTACCATATATTCATTCACTTTTTTCCTGATCTATTATGTATTCTATTGATAACGGTCTATGCTGTTGGCTACTGATTGGGTAGCCAGGAATCTCTAATCTGGAAGGTTTTTGGGTCACGTTCATCCAATGGTGAGACCATCACATCAAGAGTCCATATCACCGAGCTATAGATCCTGCTTGATGGAACAGGGAGATATGGCTTGCTGTAAATTTGCTGCAATACAAGACCCTGTAAGTCATCACCTAAAGAGCTTAAACATCTAATGGAATAAAGATCTTAGACATCTAAGTCAATAATTAAGAAGAAACATTATTTTAAAGTTCCGAAAGTAGAGGGATTCATCATATCTTGATGTCTACATTGTAATTGATGTCATTTCTTAATCTATTTGATGTTCACATTTAAGGGTCACTTCCTCAAACTTTGCATGTGTGTAAGCAGGAGTTTGCCCTTTCTAAGTGAAAGTACAAGGGAATTTGTTGTTTTGGGGTTTGTTTGATTTGCACAACTGGAAGGACCTGTCCCCAAATATTATTTTTAAATAATTTTATAAATTAAATATTAAATTAGTAGAACATGACTATTTTGGATTAGGGAACAATCGAGTTCAATTTGGGGAAATCGACTCACAGTGAATAATTAGGGCATGATTTGGGAATAACAGGACCTGTTTGTAATTTTGAGAAAATATGAAGGGTTTTCATAATTTCAAAAGTACGTCAATATGGGTTTCATTTGATAGAGGATAATAAATTATAAAACTTTAATAAAGCATGTGGCGCCTTTTGGTGTCAAATAGACACCAATAAAGGTGGATTTTATAAAAGCAACACGTTAGTGATGTGGGACCCACAAGTTCAAACAAAAGAGAGAGTTGCGAAGTATTAGACTCGATATTAGTGAAACAAGGAGAAGAATGGGACCCAAAAGTATTGCAGTATTCTTTACTAGGTAGAACTATTAGTTCTACGAGTTAATAGAAGGGAACTCACGACCATACATGTAATGACAACAGTATTACACACAGTAGTTTCTTTGAATAATTTCTGATGATCTCAGTGAGAGATTGCATTTTCTTATATAGATTAATCTATCTCCAAATATAGGAAGTTTGACAATTACAATCCCTATGATAGGGTGATTACAATTAATGATTACATAATTAAATCTCCTAATGAGGAATTTATACAACTGTACATGATTACATGTTTTGACCACGTGATAATGAGAATTAGCAAGTGGGTCTAGGCTTATGTGATTAGCCCATGTAGGTCCAGATGGAACTACATTAACACCCCCCCTCAAATTGATGTTGGAGAATCAACAAGCATCAATTTGTCAGTTAAGAATTGATGTTGAGGTTGCAGAAGCCCTTTGGTAAAAATATCTGCAATTTAAAGTGCCGAAGAGATGAATGGAAGAGAGATAACGTCACGTAGATACTCATCTCTCATAAAATGACAATCGACTTCAATGTGTTTGACCCTTTCGTGAAAGACTGGATTTTTAGTAATCTGACTGGTAGTTGTATTATCCGCATGAAGAGGTGTAGGATGAGAAAAACCCAATTCTTTAAGTAAACCAGGTAGCCATAGGATTTCCGAACAAGTGGCGGACATGGCTTGATATTCAGCTTGAGTAGAAGATTTGGAAACTCTCTCTTGTTTCTTACCTTTCCAGGAGATCAAAGCATTGCCAAGAAACATACACCATCCTGTCGTCGATCGACAAGTGTCCTGGCATCCAACCCAATCAGCATCAAAGTAAGCAATCAGACCGAGTGAGGTTCAATCCGGATAGAATAAACCACGATTCGGCGTGCCAAGTCGATATCGTATAATACGCTGGGCAGCTGCTAAGTGGAGGTGACATGGAGTAGTCATGAATTGACTCAGTATATTGACTGCATACGCAATATTTGGTTGAGTATTAGTCAAGTAAATCAGGCTGCCAACTAACTAGTGGTAGAAGGTTGGATCAGGAAGAAGATCACCACTGTCTTTAGTCAATTTCAAATTCACTTTAAGTGGGATATCAACTGGAGTAGAGTGAGAAAGGCCAGCCATGTCAATGAGATCAAGAGTATATTTGAGTTGATCCAAAACCAAGCCTTTCATAAATTGATGAACTTCAAGACCTAAGAAATAGGTAAGAGGGCCCAAGTCTTTTATTCGGATGAAGAGAATTTTGAAGTTCTTTAATCATTGCAGCATCCGTACCTGTTATGATAATGTCATCTACGTATACGAGGAGCACAGTAATGCCAATAAATGTATAATGAAGAAACATGGATGGCTCGTACGGACTTTGGCATAATTTTAATTTGAATAATGCATCTCAAAAATTTTCAAACCACGCTCGAGGAGCCTGTTTGAGACCATACAAAAAGCGCCACAAACGAGCAGCATGACCATTGCTCGACACTGAATAACCTTGAGGGAGCCTTATATGCACTTCTTCTTTTAGATCGCCATGCAGAAATGCATTAGTTACATCAAGCTAAAATAGAAGCCATGATTGAGATGCAGCAATGGCAAGAATAGTGCGAATCGTGGTCATTTTAGTCACCGGGGCAAAAGTCTCATCATAGTCAATGCCATATTTCCAACAATTTCCTAGTGCCACAAGTCGAGCTTTATATCTATCCAAGGATCCATCAGACTTCATTTTTACGAAGAAGACCCATTTGAACCCAATTGTCTTAACTGTGGCTGGACAAGGGACAGCATCCTATGTGTGATTTTCTTGAAGGGCATCTAATTCCTCTTGCATGGCTTGTTGCCAATATTCATGCTTTATAGCCTGAGAGTAAGAGTGAGGAATAAAAATAAAGGACAAAGTTGCAAGTAAAGAGGTATGAGCAAGCCTGTAGCGATCAGGAGCACGGTGATATGTGAACATCGAAGCGGAGGCACTGGGTCTGTATCAGGCATCGTATTAGGTGGCTGTGATGGAGGAAGTGTGGCAGTATCTGTTTGTCTCCTTCGGCCATACACAACATTTGGTTTAATTCTTTGTGAAGATAAGGAAGAATTAGAAGGAGAGAAGGCGGGTAAACTAGATAGAGTAACTGAAGGCAATGGATTAGAATGACGATGAAAAAAATATTGGTTTTCAAAAAACACAACATGGCGAGAAACCCGAACATGTTTGGCCGTTGGATCATAACAGAGAAAACCCTTTTGATGAGAAGCATATCCTAAAAAGGCATATTTTACAGATTGGGTAGATAATTTTGTGCGCTTAGATGAAAGGAGATGGACAAAACAAATACAGCCAAAAGTGTGGAAGTTCATGAATGAAGGTTGTTTTTGAAAAAAACGAAAGTATGGAGTTTGATTGTAAAGTTTAGTTGATGGAAGGCAATTGATGAGATGGACGGCTGTGGTTAATGCTTTAGACCAAAACCAAGGTGGGACAGAGGATTCAAATAAAAGACAACGAACCACATCAAGTAGATGATGATTCTTCCGTTTAGCTACACCATTTTATTAGGGGGTATATGGACAAGTCCATTGAGAAATAATACCTCGATCTTGTAAAAATTTTTGAAATTGATGCGAAACCCACCAAAATGTAGTCTCCCCCTGAATCGGAGCGGAAGGTTTCGATGCAAGTTGAGAAATGATTTTCAACATAAGCTAGAAATTTTTGGAAAGCATAAAAAACATCCGATTTGGCTCTTAAGAAATATATCCATGCAAACCTACTATGATCATCAATAAACGTTACAAAATACTTGTAATGTGAGTGAGAAATTACTGGTGTAATACCCAAAACATCACTATGCATTAAGTCAAAACATTGTGCAGATACCGAGTCATGCATAGGAAATGGGAGATTTTTGCTCTTTCCGAGTTTACAAGTAGAAAAATTCAAGGTAATATCAAGAGTAGAATTTTTAATATTATTAATCAAACTAGACTTAAATAAAGTTAACAATACTTTAGAGTTCGGATGGCCTAATCTATTGTGCCACAATTGCACATTAGAATGTAAGCAAGAGAAAGCAAACACAGATTTATTCCTATTTTGTGTCGATAGGTTAAGAGGAAACAATCATCCGCACTTAGGTCCCTTTGTGATCACCTTCCCCAACTCCTGATCCTGTACCACACAGCTAGAAGAAGTAAAAGATACATCACAATTACTATCAACAAGTTGACCAACAGAAAGCAAATGGATAAACCAGGAGAAAGGAAAACATGCTTTAAATGTAAAGGATGAAGTACATCACCGATGGCGATGATAGGAAGTTTCTCACCATCAGTGGTGCAAACTTGAAGGTTACCATCATAAGGATGTACATTCGAAAAATGAGAAGGAGAAAAAGTCATGTGGTTAGAAGCCCCAAAATCAAAATACCATATAGAAGATGAGGATTTATGTTTACCGGAAATACCCAAAGTGGAGAAGGCATGAAGGATCATTTGTTGAATCATTTCTGGGGTCACAGGAGGAACACTAGTATTGGACGGTTGTGATAAAAAAAAAATTGCCAAAAACTGAAAAACCACGAGAAATTGTAGAAATCCCACCTCTGTGATGCAAAAAAACTCCCAAAAAATACCAAAAACTTCAGAATATTCAGACAACTAGGATAGTGGTGGTATTCAGAAGTGGTTATGATGATCTAAGGTGGGCCATGTATGATCAGACCTTCGGTTGGTAGGATTCTTGCGGCAGATGTGAAGAAGAGAAACTTCGATGACTTCTAATGCTTGGAAGATGAAAAATTATCACCAAGAAACTCTATAGAGAGAGTTTTGTTAATTCAAAACATCACCCTCTTTCTCATGAGAGTATTTGAAGCTCTGATACCATGTAATGACAATAGTATTACACACACAGTAGTTTCCGTGAAGGACTTCTGATGATCTCAATGAGAGATTGCATCTTCGACAATAGTATTACACACAGTAGTTTCCGTGAATAACTTCTAATGATCTCAATGAGAGATTACATCTTCTTATATTGATTAATCTATCTCCAAATATAGGAAGTTTGACAATTACAATCCCTATGATAGGATAATTACAATTAATGACTATATAATTAAATCTCCTAATGAGGAATTTATACAACCGTACATGATTACGTGTTTTGACCACATGTGATAATGAGAATTAGCAAGTGGGTTTAGGCTTATGTGATTAGCCCATGCGGTGCTCTCCCTCTCCCCACTTGGCGTCTCGCTCTTCCCCTCTTCATTGATTCACCTTTTCCCTCTCCTCCTCACTTCCCTCTTCTCATCCATCTCTCCATGTGACTAAAAGCCCCTAAGAAGGGAGCAAACAAGAAGATAGAGCTTCGGATTGGGACATTGGGAAGATAACTCACAACAAGAACAGAAAGGGCACCGAAGGCAAGTACACAATCTGAAATAAGCAAAGCATGCGTAATTTCTCCCTTTGATTTTTCCATATTCAATTTTACGTGCTTTAGGATAAGTTCTTGATAGAAATCATGACGCTAATCATGAATTGAGTTTTAGTGTCATGATTTCTATCAAGAACTTACGCTAAAGCACGTAAAATTGAATATAGAAAAATCAAAAGGAGAAATCACGCATGCTTTGCTTATTTCAGATTGTGTACTTGCCTTTGGTAAGCCAAGAGAGCCCATTCTTCTTGTTGTGAGTCGTCTTCTCAAAGCCCTAAATCAAGCTCTATCTTCTTGTTTGCTCCCTTCTTAGGGACTCTAGTCGCATGGAGAGATGGATGGGAATAGGGAAGTGAGAAGGAGAGGAAAATAGTAAATCGATGAAAAGGAGAGTGAGATGCCGAGCAAGGAGAGGGAGAGGGCCTCATATATGGCTGCGAGTTCCCTTTTATTAACTCATATGAGTTGTAGTTCTATTAAAACTAATGTTCCCACCTAGTAAAGAACTTCCTCTTTCACTTACACTTATACTTATACTACAATACTTTTGGGTCCCATTCTTCTTCTTGTTTCACTTATATCCAGCCTACTATAGCTAACTATGCAAATCCCTCTTTTGTGTCAACTGGTGATATATATGTGGGTCCCACAAGTGTTACTTATACAAAAATTCGTGTCTATTTGACATGAAAGGCCCCACATATTTTGACATATTTTTAAATTATGAGAACCCCTCTTATTTTCTCAAAATTACAAATAGGTCCTATTATTCCCAAATCATGCCCTAATCAAGTTTATGCCCTGATTCTAACTTAATTGTCCAATGTGGTTCGATTTCCCCCAATTGAACCTCAATTTTTCCCTAATCCAAAATGGTCATGTTCTACTAATTTAATATTTAATTTAAAAAATTAATTGAAATTATTAAAAAAAAATATCTGGGGACACATCTTTACAACAACTCATGGTTACACTGTTATTTATTTAAAATTTTGGTATCAAGTTTTTCTGCAATACTAGACACATTTATTACAATAAAACTTCTTATCATTATTTGCATACTTTTTATTATTAGTACAAAATATTTTGTACTGTCCTCATAACAGGCATTGAAATCAGCTTTGGATTTAAACACATGACCTCTTTCAAGGAAACAAACTTCCTTATGTTAAGTTATAATTTCATTTAATAGCAAAATTTTTTAAAAATAATTAATCAAGCTTCTAATCTATTCACTACTGAAGTTTGTAATTTATAATCTAACAAATCATGATCCAAAAAATGCCAAAGGGAACCTTATGATCGAATTACCATCCCTCGAACTATTTTAAGGAAATGAAATACTAAGAAACATGTACCAGAATATTCTTTTGGATGCTGTGTATCATGCTATCGAGATCAGAGTCATAGAATTCCTTCAGGGCTGACTCAATGATCATGGTATCCCATACCTGGAAGAAGAACAAGTAGAAATGGATTTGACTTCCATGCAATTGGAATGCAGAGCAAGCAGCAAGGATTTAAAAAAAAAAAATTCATTGACTCTTTGTGAAAGAATGTGAGTCACAAGCCAACAATTCTGTCCCTAAGAAAAAAACCACTAATGATCATAAGCCTTACAGAAAAAAAAAACGTGATATTGTGAAGAGAATACTCTCTTCACAGGTATACAAGGACTCTCTCTCTGCCCTCCACTGTGATGATGGCCCAAGACAACGATCAAAATTAATAAATAAAGAAAAAGGGTAGTTTTGAGTCTTGATTATTATTGGCCACTATAGAAAGTCTGAGTGCAATACCATCCTTTTGAAAGATAGGTGCAACTGACATAAATTTATATTCATTAGGTCATTCAGTTACGTATCAAACAAACTCCAAATAGTGCAACTATGCCATGATCAGTAGTTATGACTTATGACCTGTTTAAAAAGAGTTTAGTTCTATTATGAATTTAGTTAAATGTAGTCATAGAGTTTTAATGCAACTTGTTGCACATCCAAAGTTGAGTCTATAAATATACGTTAAGCATAGTTATGTTTTCGTCATTTATTCATTAAATAAATAAAATTTCAGCCAAATTGTGGATAATGTGTGTTTATGGCTGCTTGATCTTGAGAGCGGAATCTCAGAGCCAGCTAGAGTGCAGGAGTGGTGTGTGGGTTGGCATATCATCATCATCATCATCATCATCATCATCAAAGCCTTATCCTAACTATGTTGGAGTTGGCTACTTGAATTCTGTTTCTCCATTTCATTCTATTTTGAGCCAAATCCTTAGATAAGTTAAACTTCTTCAAATCTGAGTGAGTTGGCATATCAAAGTGAAATATTAGAATTCCAAGCCCTAGCGGATTGGCATAACCATAGCTGCCTGGCCCTACATGATTTCACCCAAGATATTGTTAGATGGGCAGCAAGAAATATGAGAGAGTTCCTGTTTTCAAGGACTGCTGATACTGCAGATGCATTCTCTTTTCTTTGTGGTTAATGGGTAATGCTAAGATGATGCCGGCAATGGCTCTATTTCCTTCCTTGTCTCTCTCATATTTGCAGGCACATTCTCTTCCCTAGCGCCACTCTTGAAGAAGAAACAAACTCAATCACTACTTATAATAAGAGTACAAAAATTGTAACAGATACCTTTCCTCAATGGATGTTCATTGTTAATGTTGCGGCCTGTGCCCGTTATGACCCATCAGATTTTTTTGCCATCACTTCAGTATAGGAGTTACCAGTCTTTAACACATTCTTTTGGACAGATGGGCACCAATGCATATCATGGGATTTTTTTACAACTTCAAGTGTGAATTTTGATACCTGATCATGGATCGTAGCGGCCGCTATATCGGCCGTAGTAGTAAGGGCCGCTATACTATTTGAGTGTTAGCACCGCTACGTAGCGGTTGGGTTTTGCTAACTTCAAATAGTCCCCCTTCTCTCTTTTTACTTCTCTTCTTCCATTTTTACCACAATTCTTCTCCAAGTTGGGTCCCTAACATCACATTCTGCCAATTTAAAGCTAGAAGACACACCCAAAAGAAAAATAATAATAAAATAAGGGGATTGCTATGCCTCCCTTATCTTAGTTACTTTTGAAAAAAAAAACACATATTCTAACTTTTTACAATATTCTAGATTTCCTGTAATTTTTTCGAATCACGCTACTACCCACTATGTAGTGCAACTACAGCTATATAGCATTTCGGCGGCCGGCCACTACGCCAACCGCCACCGCAATTTTGGTCCTTGTACCTGGTACTTTCCACCAATGGCAATCTGATCTCTACTGAACTTTTCCTAAAATAATAGATGAGAAAAAACATGAGATGGAATTATCAAAACCTACATGATGCAAATTGGTCTTCCGTCTAAACCAACGAACAATTATTGTGTTCCCACCTTCATCTCCAAGGAAACCTACATGTAGGGGCTGTCATCACAAGGAAAAAAAGGAGGAAAAGGTCAAATTTTCTTGTCATTGTTTACCATAAGATGATCAAACACAAAGCTTGACTATAAGTAGTATTCATGCCCAATAAAATAAAAAGAGATGCATTCATAAACACCATTGGAAAATTTTGCATTAATATGGATAACTAACGATGACTAAATTAGATTCATGGTTAATCTTTGTGATCAAATTATCAAAACACATATGTAACGAAGTATTTTACAACAGTAACATAGTTTGGTTAACCAGAGCAAAGATGTTTGCACAATAATTTAATTGAAAAATGGTATAAATATGATATTTTATGAAGTCCAAAACAATAAAAAAAAAGTACAGATAATATATAAAAATAAGATTAGATGATATAGTATGTAATAATATTGATGATTGACGAACAAGAATAACAATTTTCTTTCAACGGATGAAAATTTTTATTAAAGGGAAAAATGTACAAGAGCAAAGAAACTATACAATAGCCCAACTAGGTGTGGAGTGGAGTCCTTAACAGTATATAAAACACTGAGAAACATGAGCCTCTTTATAATACAGCTCCCAAATAAGCATTGCTATATCTGAGATGAGTTTCCTCTATCCTTTCCTTGGGAAGATACTACAACAAGTGTTTTAATACTTGGCCAAGATACCAAACACTGGGAAACATGTTTTAATCTCTCATCCTAATCCTAAAGATTTTCTACATATCTTATGAATTTCAATTATTTACACGTGCAGATGTGGTGGTCCCCAGTCCCACACTAATATATAACCTCTCTTTTTTTTTTCATTTTCCTTTTGAACAATAACAGTAATTGCATTGAGAAGGAAAAGCACAAAGGAAAATATAAAACAAGTGCTACAAAAGGTGTACACCAAAAGAATTAACTACTCGAACCGAAATAAAAAGGCATAGATCAAAACAAAAGGGATTAGTAACAAACGGGGCCCCAAATATAATGGAGTGATCTAGCTTTTTGAGAAGATATTCTACATAATCTTGAAAAATGCTATTGCCAAGAGCAAACACACCTGCCATGAGTCCCTTGAAGACGATCATTCTCCATTACCAAGAACTGTACCTTTTTAATGTATGCAATGGTGAGAATAGGTTCAACATGTCTTTCCACAATCCACAGTCTTGATACCATCATCCCAATCTTTCATGTGGTCCCCACCCTCTACCATGCTTGCCATATTTATTTTTAATTACCTTTCTCCATAGCGCTTCTCTTTCTTCTCCTAATTTCTGTTAGAGATTAGTATGTTAAGTAAAGATTAGTTTGGTTTTTATAGATTTTTGGTAGTTTCAATTTTGAGTAATAGTTTATTAGGTTTTTTCTTTAAAGTATAAATTGAGATCATTTCTCAATTGAATGTTACGGTGGTCTTTATCCAATGAATCGATTTATTTAAGTATTTATGGTATCAAAGCTTCTCTGCTGCCATGCAATTATCATCTGATCAAGTATGGTTTTATTTCAATAAAGAAAACGAGCATCCTCTCTTACCCATCCATTTACCTAAGCCCTACGATCTCGCCATCTTCATCAAATCTCCATCTCCATCAATTTGCACGATCAAATCCACTGGAAGAGGCCACGCCAAATTTGATCTAGTGAATGTTACGGTGGTCTTTATCCAATGAATTGATTTATTTAAGTATTTATGGTATCAGAGCTTCTCTGCTGCCATGCAATTATCATCTGATCAAGTATGGTTTTATTTCAATAAAGAAAACGAGCATCCTCTCTTACCCATCCATTCACCTAAGCCCTACGATCTCGCCATCTTCGTCAAATCTCCATCTCCATCAATTTGCACGATCAAATCTACTGGAAGAGGCCACGCCAAATTTGACCTAGTAGACCAACGACACCGACAGACTTAGCACGAGCAGATTGTGACGGTGATGGATCAATAGACGGATGGTAATCCCTAGAAAGACATAATTGTTTCTACAAAATATTTGCCATTTATTTTTTTAGAGATCAAAGGTTTTTTATTTTTCATGTCAAGAATCATGGAGGGGGGATGTTAGAGAGTAGTATAAAAGATAAAGATTAGTTTGGTTTTTAGAGATTTTAGGTAGTTTGAATTTTGAATAATAGTTGATTAGGTTTGCTCTTCAATGTATAAATTGAGATCATTTCTCAGTTGAATCTTACGGTGGTTTTTATCCAAGGAATTGTTTTATTTAAAAGTCTTTAATCTCCACCACCATCTAAATAGGAGAGCCCAATTCCTTTCAATGCCTAGCCCTACATTCCATAGGAAGAGCCAATGTATCCAAATTGTTCAGATGAATCTTCTTCTAATCTCCTTTACATCCCAAAGGAAGTTTTTGTGAACCTTTGAGGGTCTTAGCCAGTCTTGCGAGAATTTTGGAAAGCATGAGGAAGAGAATGTTTGATCCCAAGAACCATAATGATAAATTCAACACATTGTATCTAAATGACTACCAAATCAAAAACTAACCAACAAAATAGTTCCTTTTTTTTCTTTTTCTCTCTTTTTTGGAAAACAGAAAAAGCTTTTCATTAACCACCACAAGGTCTTTATTAATTCTTGAATTTTAAGGCACTTAGGAAAAATGCATACCTGGTGGATATCTCCAATAAAATGTGACAGGAACATAAGAGCTTCTGTTAGATTATCTGTGGACAACAAGAAGCTCTGTTTACTGAAAGTAGATAAAGCCTGAAGTAATAAAAAGAATAACTGAAAGTAGACAATTAAAACTAAATCAATCAAGTTAAGAAGAGAAATGAGGTAGTTACATTTCCATTCGTATTTAGATTCCTGATAAGATACTAACTGTGTTGAGTAGTTGTATATTGCTCCGGAGACACACATATCCCTGTTTCCAGCAGTGTTGTGGCAGTCTCCTGTACAGAAAGCAGAAGATATAACCTCCATGAACAATTCAGGAGTACTAATAATAAAATAAAGGAAAAATGAAAACACAAAATAAATCAAAGAGGAGGCAATAAAGCTACAAGAAGATTGAAGTGCACTCCACACAGCATGGCAGATTGTCACAAATCTAGTCTTCCATGAACATGCAAAACATCATTTTGACAAAGAAAAGACCGAAAGAAGATATCAGAGTGAAGCATGTTCACAGTCACACAGATGACCAATTGGCAGATATTCTCACCAAGGTTGTTTCAAGAAGAAAATTATAGAAAAGTATCATATGCATAGTCCAAGCTGGGCACAGTTCATTTCGATGTGTTTTCAATAAGCAAATGAAATGGCAACTGGTTTGTCCAAGCAAGGATCACTCAACGCAGATTCTAGAATCTCTACTCCATTGTAGTTTGCTAGTGTTGTTTTGGTTTACAGGTCTGTTGCTCTGGCGTAAGGCATAATGCTCTTATCCCTTCATCTTTTATTGTGCTTGATGTTGTAATCTTTGTTTTCTCCTACAATAAAAGTTCATTGCTACCCAAAAATCAAAAAATTCAAAATTAAAAACAAAGACAGCTCAAATACAGTAACAGATCCTTCCCTCACTACTTGCGTGAGGTCGCTATTATCAATTCTTACATTTCAACAGCAGGATGGAGTGGATGACTGAAAATGTGAATGCATACCTATCATGTGGTTTGTGGCACCTGAAAGGCTGAAACAATGACCCATGCAGGAGCAATAGACAAGGAAGAAGCCACTGCAATAGAACTGCTGGACAATACAAATGATAAGCCAAGAGTCCATAGGGCAGATGAGAAGGCTATTATCACTTCCAATATCAAAAGTCTGTCATAGATTGATGACATCTTCTAAAAATTCTACCTGTCCCTTTTATTAGATGATTGTTCTTAAGTGCCTAGCTCATTAGACTTTTCTGAATTAGCTGAATAAGCTGAAGCAATATGAGGATGATGGTCCACAAGATACAAGTATCTCTCTAGCATGCCTGTGACGTAGCACGAGAAAGAAGAATAGCCAATGGGCTATTCTCCAAGCCAAAGGCTTAGGATAAACTGCCTCAGCCTCACACCAAAGACAATAATTCAACCTACAAGGAGAAGAAAACTAAAATTTCATTTTATAATAATGTAGTATGTCTCATGAGAAAGGATTACATCTATTTAAAACTAAATTACTCTATAAATAAAGAAACAAACCAGTTCAATCCAAATAAGGAGTACTAATTTAAATATAAAATCAATTTCTAAAACTTAAGAAAGCAACTATTATTAATAAAGCAACTACTATTAATCAATCTTCAGTGCTGGGCTTTGAACTTGGGCCTACGGGTATAAACTTTCAAGCGGGGCCCATTATTCTGGCCTGCATCAGTTCCCCCCCTCTTGGGGAAGATCTCGTCCTCGAGTTCGGTAAATGTCCACTTGGGTCGAAAATCATTCGAATAAACTTTCAAGTCGCTTGTTGAGCTTTACATTCATGACAATTCTTGAAACTTTGATTTGATATTTTCTCTTCCAAGTAGAAGTAGGGTTGAGGTGTGGCTTCTTTGAATGATTGCACTTTGCTCGAATGTATGATCAAACCATTGGATGCTTCAATTGTAGACGTTTTACCAATAGATCAAACTCTTTTATTGGCAATAGTTGATCTCCGAAGATGAAATCAATGTGGGGAACTTCAACAGATAAATTTGCTTCTGAAACTAGTGAAATAAGTGATTTGTCTTCTAATGATCCAATCAGCTTTGCTGATGGTGGATGGTCATTTTCCTTACTAACCATATTTAAGTCTTCAATGCTTGTTTCAACTGGTTTTGGTGCCTGCATCTTGTGATCAACACTGTCAATAGAAAGAATTTTGGGTTTACTTGTCATCTAATTCTTTTGAATTATCATCCATTCCAAGAGTGCTATATGATGTCTCATCTGTCTTTGTCATGAGGTCCTCCATTCTTTGATCTTCCTTTGCAACGTTAGCTTTGAGAGTTGTTTAGCTTTGAGAGTTGTTTCTTTTTCTGGCTCTTCCTTTGGCTCTTTAGTTGAAGAAGATGATGTAGACAAAGATGGAAGGACGTGACCCATCGTCCTTGCCACTTGAAGGTATATGTGTTCTTCGCATTGTCTTCATGCACATGTCGATCAGAAATCCATGGTTTTCCCAAAAGAATATGAGTTATATTCATAGGGATTACATCACACCAAATTTTAGGGATTAAATCACACCAAATTTTATTTTTATATCCACCAATCTTAGAAGATACCAAGCATCTGTGAGTCACAGGAATGACAGAATCATTAGACCATATAAATTTGTTAGGCTTCGGGAGAGTCTCTGTAGACCAATTGAGTTTGTCAATAACCTCTTACGCGACAAAATTGACAGCACTGTCACGATCAATGACAAGATTAGCTAACCTATCTTCACACATTGCTCGCGTACGGCATATCATAGTTTGCTTCCATTCTTCTTCTCCCATTTTAGTGGTGGTGAGAAGTCTGCGAATGACAAGGGTGAGACTATCTGCTCCTGTTTCCACTTCATGAGCTTTCGTTCGTTGTGGAGAATATTCTTTCGAGACTTGACTTGTCTATGCGGGACTGTTAAAGCATGTGCTCAACATGAATAGCTTCGCTGTGTGCTTCGTAAATGGTGTAGCAGTGATTCATTTTCTCTAAAATACTTGGTCTCAATCCTCTAATAAAAGGAATCAAATCATGCAACTCATTTTGTTCCAATTCACATACTTGATGCAGTCTTGAAAATTGATCTAAATATTCATCAAATGACAATTCAATCTGCTTCAAGTTGACAAATTGTTCGAATAAGGGTTGATTCTTAAAATACCAATTGCCATATGTATACTCATACCGCGTTCGTTGAAATTCATTTTTTTGGATCCAAAGATATGCATACTGGCTTTGATGCAAGAAAACAAAATCTTCTAAATTCTCAAAAATGAACTGACCTGATAGCTTGATCTTGATGACAAAAAAATGCAAGTGAAGACTTTGTGACTGGCCCACCTATATATATTTTTTTAATGCTTCTGTTGAACTATTGGGTCGGGCTTAACCCGAAACCAGAACAAAGGAATTGAGGAATTGGGTCGGACCCAAACTAGAGCCCAGAAAGTGGGCTTAGCTGCTACTTCTTGAAAACTGGCTCGTGGGCTCGAGACAGACCCGATAGCAAAGAAAAAAAAGAAAAAGGGTTTTCAAGACCCTTTTCTCTAATCTTGCTTGGCTAAGGTAGGAAGCAGAAGGGAGCAGCGATGGGGAAGTGCAGCGGTGGTGCCGACGAGGTGCAGGCGATCTTCGGTGCATGGCACGCCTTCAACCCTCGATCTCTCCCTCTTCGTCTCCCTCCGTTTTTTTTTTCTTTGGGAGTTGGGTTCAGGAAGGTCGAAGAGGGAGGTGGGACTCAAGTTGGTTTGGGTGATGGTTTGGATTGATGTTGGTGTTTTGATGTGTGAAGATGGGGTTGGATTATGGTTGTAGCGGGTTGATTTGGGCTGTCAGGTGGACCGAGGATGGTAAATGGTGAGGTTTCTATGAGGGTTAGGGTTTTCGTGGAGATTGGAGAGGGGTTTGACATAAAGGGTTGGCAGTGAGTGGGGGATGACGAGGGATGGAGTAGAGGGCTGATGGGGTGTTCGTTATTGGCCCATTGATGGAGATTAGTTGTTCGGGTTGGTCGAGTGGGGACTAGGGACCTGAGATTGGGGTGATTTGGGATTGGGGTTGTAGTTGAGTTATGGGGCTCAGAGGAGATGGGTGGATGTGGATGTGGTTTTAGGCGTTAGGGTTTGCAGTGATGGGGCAATTTAGGGTTGCGGAAGAAGATAGTCAACAAAAGGGTTCTATGGTTTGGGGTGGTGGGGCTTGGTAAGGGTTCAGGGGCTGGTGATGACTGCAATGGGTTGAGGGGGTTATGGCAATGGGTTGAAGGGGTTATGGCAATGGGTGTTCAGTTGGGGTAGGGGTTTCTGTGCTGGGCTTTGGTTCCGCACTGATGGAAATGAATGAAGATGATGTTGTGATTGTGGATGATTATGATAGATGAGATGAGGATAACGATAGATGTATGGAAGATGATGAACAATAGATGAATGGGTTACCCGGGTTACCTTGGATAGGCGATCAGGGCAGCGATCTGAGATCGGATCTTCACCTGAGATCGAATCTTCACTCTGATAACAAATGACACAGCACGAGAAAGAAGAATAGCCAACGGGCTATTCTCCAAGCCAAAGGCTTAGGATAAACTGTTTTAGCCTCACACCAAAGACAACAATTCAACGCACAACGAGAAGAAAACCGAAATCTCATTCAATAATAATATAATATGTCCCATGAGAAGGGATTACATCTATCTATAACTAAACTACTCTCTAAATGAAAAAAACAAACTAGTTCAATCCAAATAAAGAGTCCTAATTTAAATATAAAATCAATTTCTAAAACTTAAGAAAGCACTATTATTAATAAAGCAACTACTATTAATCAATCTTCAGTGTTGGGCTTTGGACTTGGGCCTGCGGGTATAAACTTTCAAGCAGGGCCCATTAGTCTGGCCTGCATCAGCCTAGATCCACCACAATGTGTAATTGTGTATAGTGAAGTTTATCTCAGTCAATACCAAGCAATCCAACAATGCTCATCGACCACCTCCAAGTAGACACCACATCCACGACCTCTACCACCTCCATCTATATCATCACTTGCAAGCTGACAGCAATCTATAGGAGGATGAGAAGAGTTCTCGACTGACTTAGTTCTTCTATGATTCTCCTCACCTTGAAAAGTGTTGCAATATTCACAAAGGAGGTAGGGGATCCTGAGTGAACATTTGTACACTCGCTGTCCCATACATCAACCAATGGTTCAAATATATGTTGTTTTTCCAGTTCCATTCCTTCTTGTTTGCACGACACTATCTAGGACTGCAGTGCAAAGCCAATTCACGCTGCATAGCTCCAAAATTACCATTCTAGTTTCCAATCGACAAGTCCCTCATTTAAAAGCTACAACCTCTTTGGTTAACTCAAAGATTCCAGATTTTTTTTAAGGGCCACAGCAGCTTCAACTTACTCCCAAAGTTCCCTTCCGGTGTCACAAATTAAAATAACAGAAGCATGAAGCAATACCCTCTTCCACTGAATAATTCATGATCAATATGTTTCAGATTCCCAGTCAAAATATTTTGGATCCTTTTTAGGAGGTTCCTCAATCCTCTTATCTATATAACCAAGCCCTTTGGCCCCTCCAATCACCATTTTTAGCCAAGAAGACCGTTTCCCATAATTATTGCCATCAAACAATGTTATCCTAGTATTTGATTAACACCATTAGGCAATTGGGAAGGATTCATAAAACTTTCTACCCCTTGTTCAAGCTCCATTGTTAACTCTAAAGTCTAATTAGCAATCTCAAACACAAGAAAACAACAACCCCAAGCAATCACTCAAATCAAATTAATCAGTCAAAGATGACTACTCAACTCCCATCATCTTACTCAGCTTTTTAAGCTGAATACTCATCTACAACACTTCACAAAGGACCTTCGCACAAACACTTCATGAAACCAATATGAACTTCCACCAAAAACTATAATAAAACCCTTTACTGGCTTTATACAACTTACAAGAGGGTTTTGAGAATGTTTCAACACCAAGCAGCCAATGTGACCCTCAAAAGTGTTGATATCAGCACATACAGGCTCTCAACAGCCCTAGGATTCACAGGAAGCACTAAAATAACACTTGAAGATTGCTCCTTCCCATTTTGTGACTCTCTAAGCAACCATTGCAAGCAGATTCTACTTCAAAATGGAACGAACACCAAGATGAATAGGAGCAGCTCAAGCAACCCTACAAGAATCTCAACAGCCCCATAGATCCTAGGATTTGGTCACTTGTTCTCCAATCCAAACCACAAAGTATCTTCCTAGATGAGTCTCTTGCTGAACAGAACATACCGATACTAAACTGTCAGTTCAGATTCTAAGACATTTTAAATCCAAAGAGAGTCCATAAACTAGAGAAGAAAGAAGAGAAAATAAAATAAAAAGAATCAGGGCAAAGAACTATAAGGATGTCCTTCTTAGGATTGGATAACCATGCATGCATATTTATACAATCTCTATTTATCCAAAAACTACAAAGAAACAAAACCATAAGCAAAACAATCCCTAAGTTCCTAAAAATGAATGAAGGTTCAATTAAATATAATCTAGGGTTTTATTGTTAGAGGTATGATAAACCGTAAGACGAGAGAAAGGAGAAAATAGAGAAGAAATTGGGAAGAAAGAAGCATACGATAGTGCTTGCTAGGGTTGGGCAACCACTACGGTATATATACTTTATTACTATATTCATTTTTCCAATAAAAAAATTGTAGTTTCCTAAATTACAATAAGTCCCTGGAGTTTAATTATTTACAAATGATTCCTACACTCTTTCATAACAAAAATTACATAAAAATCTTGTCTCATAACAGCTAACAGCTTTCCACACATGACAGGTGGAAAAAGTTGGTGGGAAAAATGTGAGGCAAACATCGGAGCTTTCCTAGATACCCAGTCCATCCTGTAACCAGAATCAGGGACTTTCATCACCACAACAATGAGGTGATGAGGCTGATAACGCTAAGAGATCTTTCTTATCATAGTAAAAGGAGGAACACAGTTTTGAACAAAAAAAGAATTATAGTTCCCAGCGGTGTGGCAAAGCATGGGAAATGAAGAATAGCCAAAAAGCCAATCTCCAAGCCAATGGCTTAGTGATTAGGATTCATAGGATCGAAAACATCTTGGTCTCACACCACAAACACACAACCAAGAGAAAAACTCAAAAGAGAAATATTATTGATCAATGAAAGAGAGATTACAATTCTTTATATAAGGCCTAGAGTCCTCAACCTAATTTGGAGTCAATTCCAATAACAATAGAAGGTCTAAAATAAATAAAACTCTAATGCAGATAAGATAAGGCTTGCTAAGATTTTCCACTATTCTTATAATTTAGATACACCTAACATAACAAAGCTCTGCACATTCTGGAAATCCTTTTTCATATGGGCGGGGGCCCAATGGGCAGGCCGATCATGGATCTAGCCTGCATCAAGGTGCCTCCATGTATGTGGGGCCATGGTTCACTAATCCAGGCTGTTGATGATAAGCTTAACAGTGTATGATCATACTACATGACCATTCAGAATAGAAGGCCCTAGCCATCTATTCCTAAGGATCTCTTTCTGCACCATCATTGTGCTCCCTGACCATCATCCATTCATAGGTCATTAATCAAGACATAAGATCTATCTTCCCATTAGCCAATTACAACAACAATCTAGATCACCAAAAGAAAAGATTCAAATTACAGACTGAGTTGAATTAGCTGACACTCAACTACTGGCTCCCTACTCGATGACACGACGACATATGAGAACAGCTTCTTAACATTGCAGACTAGGTTCCAAATATTTTGATGAATGATGGTTAGAGATAATGGGTCTTTTTTTACAGTAACGTCAATTCAGGAAGGCCTTGTCCTTTATAGTGGTTGAGTAAGAAGACACTCTGGGAAGAGAAGAAAAATTGTAGAGGGAGAGAGAGAGAGCGTCCTTTTCATTTGTATTCTCAAAGAGATTATAGCAACAGGGCCGAAAACAATTTACAAAATGGTTCCTAGCTATTTCAACCACAAACAAATTACAAAATATGAGCAGACAAAGGAACTTCTCCATCCACCCCTTGTTTAGCAAGGAGGCCTACTATACAATCGGCAGTTCACCCACATGATTGAAGCTAATCTAAAAAGGAGTCCTAAACTTGATCTTCCTGAGGTGAAAGTAAAACTTATTAAGACATTTTCAGTAGAGAAGTACCCATGAGATAGCATTAGAAAAGTCGCTCTCCAGTCTCCATTATTAGGCTTCCATGACAAGTGTAAAGATAGTGGCAACCTCAATGGTCATCTTAGCACACTAGGTCAACTTAACCTATTGGGCGAGTCCAAAGTCCAACCAGGCTAACTTAACCCAGTCAAGAATCAATTCTGTACAGTCAAATCCTTAATGTATATTGGTTGTAGTTTCTCCTTTTAAATTGTAAATCACCCAATCAATGGGTCAAACATCCTGTATATAGACAAGTAGTGTACTGTGGGATCACAAGGTGACTCACGTTTTCCTCAAATCCTTTTCCTTTTGGTTTAGTTTGTTCATATGGTATCAGAGCATACGATCTGATCAGTCCTATTTGTGAAAGAGGTTCTTCAGAAGAAGACATCATCTTCTTCTCGTCAGCACAAGTTGTGCATCATAGCTGTCCAAAGTTCTGATCAACTGCGGCCCACCTCGGATCATCACAACTGCATCAAAGAATCACATCATCTTGATCAACCACATCCCTTGGGAACTTAGAGTATTTTTTCAAATTTTTTGGCTCATCACAGGTCGGCCATTTGATCATCGTTGTGGTTTTATTATTTGGTATAGTTGTTTTCATCAAATGGGCACTGTTTCTTGGATTTACATCTCATTGAGGTAAAACTTGAACCTCCTGGAACAAAAAAAAGGACCTTTAGATCTTAAACTGATAAGATCATGGATTTGATCCTCATCTTGACCCCACATCTCAAATCAATGGTGAAATTGTGGGTTGCCTCGCTTGTTTTTTATTTTGTAGTGCTCATGTGTTTGTTGATCTTGCTAGAAACATTTCTTAGATTTTTGTTGGAAACATTAGAAGTAGAAAGAGAGCGGTAGTAAGCAAAATTAACCCTAAAACAAGGTAGAGAGATTTGAAGGGGGAAAGAGCAAATATATTTAAGGACAAAATAAATGAGAAGGGAGAATGGAATCTTGAAGGAGAAACTACAGTAATGTGGAATCAAATGGCAAATTGCATTAGGAATGTTGCAAAATAGGTACTTGGAGAATCAAAAGGAAAGAGACATATTAATAAAGAAACATGGTGGTGGAGTGTGCAAGTTCAGAAAGTTATTCGAGAGAAAAGACATCGTTACAAAGTTTGACAGGGGACTAAGAGTATGGAAATTTTTGAGCTGTATAGGAAGGCAAAGAAAAAAGCTAAGAAAGTAGTAAGCAGTGCAAAGTTCAAAGCATACGATAACCTTTATAATAGGTTGGGAACAAGAGAAGGAGAAAAGGATATTTTTAAACTCGGAAAAATAAGAGAAAAGATAAGTAGGGACTTAGATCATGTCAAATGTATCAAGGACAATGAGGAAAATGTTCTGGTGAAGGACAACGACATTAAAGAAAGGTGGAAGGAATATTTTAGCAAACTTCTAAATGAAGAACATTTGGAGGATACAAGAGTTAAGGAGGATACTTCATCACTAGAGCATACTTTTCTCCGTAGAATTAGAGGGGTGGAAGTGAAGGAAGTATTGAAGCAAATGAAGACAGGAAAGGCAACAGGCCCAGATGGTATTCCAATAGAGGTATGGAAATGCTTAGCAGAGGTTGCGGTGAGTTGGTTATGTAGACTATTCAATAAGATACTTGTGACAAAGAAAATGCTGGATGAATGGAGAAGAAGTATTATAGTACCTATATATAAAAATAAGGGAGATATACAAAATTATACCAACTATCGAGGGATTAAACTTATGAGTCATACTATAAAGTTATGAGAGAGAATAATGGAGCAAAGACTGAGACGGAAGACCAAGATCTCTGAAAATCAATTTGGTTTTATGCAACGGAGATCAACTATGGAAGCTATTTTTTCACTTAGGTAATTAATAGAAAAATATCGAGCAAAGAGGAAAAATCTACACATGGTCTTTATCGATTTAGAAAAAGCCTATAATAGGGTACCGAGGAATTTAATTTGGTGGGTTTTGAAGAAAAGGAATGTCCCCAGAGGTTACATTAAAATTTTTAAGGATATGTATGAGGGAGCAGCAATAAATATGAAAACATGTGGAGAAACAAGTGGATTCCCCGTGATTATAGGTTTACATCAGGGATTAACCTTAAGCCCTTATCTCTTTGCATTAATTATGGATGAGTTAACTGTGCATATTCAAGAAGAAGTACCATGATGTATGTTATTAGTAGATGATATAGTATTGGTGAATGAATTAAGAGATGGTGTAAATGCAAAACTTGAGAGTGGAAGGGGGCATTAGAATCTAGAGGCTTTAAAATAAGTCGTACAAAGACAGAATATATGGATTGCAACTTCAGCAAACATATACAAAGTGTTGAAACCACTGTCAAAATTGAAATCTATGAGATACCACGTAAAGATTATTTTCAGTGTTTAGACTCGATAATTAGTAAGGATGGAGAGATTGACGAAGATGTGGAGCATAGGATAAAAGCTAGATGGCTGAAGTGGAGACTAGCTTCTAGAGTGCTTTGTGACAGACGAATGCCAACGAAATTGAAGGGCAAATTTTACAGGATAGTGATTAGACCAGCTATGATATATGAGCAGAATGTTAGCAAATTAAGAAGACACATATTCATAAAATGGATGTAGCAGAAATAAGAATGCTTAGGTGGATGTGTGGTAGAACTAGAAAAGATAAAATTAGAAATGAGCGCTTTCGAGAGCATTTAGAGGTAGCATCAATAGGGGATAAGATTAAAGAAACCCGTTAAAGATGGTTTGGGCATATTGAGCGTAGGCCGATAATGGCATCGGTGAGAAAGAGTTTGGTTATACAGGTCGATGGCCCATCAAGAGGTAGAGGTAGGCCGAAGAAAACATTGATGGAGGTCATTGATTCAAATTTGAAGAAGTTTAACTTATCGAAGGATTTGGCTCAAAATAGAATGGAATGGAGAAACAAAATTCATGTAGCCGACCCCAACATGGTTGGGATAAGGCTTTGATGATGATGATGATGAAGTTAGATTGCAGATTGCAAAATAGGGTATCATCAAACCCTATTATTCAGATTGTTGATTTAATCATATTTTGGGACCCATTGTAGTTTCCAAACCTACCTATCAAGGTCTAGTGACTGTTTTTGTGGTCGGCCAGCACTGTTTTGGCTGTGTTTTTTGTGATTTTAGTCCCACATCTCACCATAAACAGAATTCGGGTGACTGTTTTTAGGTCGGCCAAAACTGCACTTCGTCCCTAGTTACATATCTGTGCTGCCTCATTCTAAATTGTTTGGGAATCAGACTTGGTTATGTTACTGCTTATTTGTTTTGATCATGTCTTCCGACCGTATTAATGGGATTAATGTCACATTAGATGGAACAAATTATTCTTATTGGTCTCATCTCATGGAAAATTTTCTGAAAGGACATAAATTATGGAAATATCTTGCTATCAAAATTGATCAACCTCATACTAAAGACCCTAAATATAAAGAATGGGAATCTGTTGTTGGCAAAATCAACTCTTGGATTGCTAACTCTGTCATACCTTCTATTGGAAATCAATTGGCCAAATTTAATTATCCAAAAGATGCTTAGGATTATTTAGCCAGACTATACTCAAAGCAATGCTACCCATCGCTATCAAATAGAATGGGAAATTAAAAATGCTGATCAAGGAAATGACACTATTCATGACTTCTATGTGAAGATGACAACCTTATGGGATCAACTGGCTCTAATGGAGCCACAGTTCAAATCCACTGAGGATGCCAATACCTTCAATACTTATAGACAAGAAACTCGGCTAGTACAGTTCCTCATGGCTCTCAAATAAGATTTTGAACATGTCCGAGGACTTTCATTACATTAATCTCCACTCCCATCAGTTGATGTGGCTCTATCTGAGTTATTGGTGGAAGAACAAATTCAGCGATTCCTAAACAAAAAGAAACCTATCGAGAAAGAATGTTTTTTCAGCAAATGTAACCTCACAAAAGGTAGAACGGCCTATCGCTCCTGGAGTTTTAGATATATGCAATTACTGCAAAGAAAAAGGGCACTGGAAATATAATTGCTTAGTTTGACCAAATCGACAAGGGAACAAGCCCAATTGGTCTTCACAAAAGCAAACCTATCGTGGTCCATCTACTCCAAATCAACACACACGTCCATCAGGCCCCAGTTAGCACAATCAATCCAAACCATACGGTCACGAACTCAGATGGGATTATTTCAACATCCCAAATCCAATCTATGATAGCTAAAAGAATGCAACAACCATTTCTGGCTTTTGGCAATACTTCCGCTATGGCAAATTCTCCTTCTGAACCTGGTTCTGCGATGACCATGACTGATCCATTAGGTAACTCACATTCTCAATGGATATTTGATTCGGGTGCTTCTTACCACATGACTCATGACATTTGTTTATTGTGAGATTGTCAACCTCCTCCTGTTCATCTCACCATTCATACAGCAGATGACACTCATCCATTTCCACTAATTTGTTGACTCTTAGTTATGTACTGTGTGTTCCAAATCTCTTTATTAATTTAATTTCCGTCAGTCAATTGACTTCATTTGGCTATCTTGTCTCATTTTCTTCCACTGGCTGTTCTATGTAGGATCTATGCACCGAAAACAGATTGGGACGGGCCAAGAGGTCTTTATTACCCCAAATCCTTGCACCTACCATCTCTTATTTCATCAGCAAAGGAATTTGCTACATTTGCCGCTCCTTTTTCTTTATGGCATTCCTGCTTAGGACATTTATCTTTGAATAAATTAGAACTTTTACATTCCAATGGTAGTCTTGGCAATATTTCTATAACAAATATTTCTGGATGCTTTGGATGTAGACTCAGAAAACAACATGCATTACCTCAAAAAAAAAGCTCTTTTGTTACTCATGCACCCTTTGAGTTAATTCATTCTGACATTTGGGACCCTGCTTCCCAACCATCAAAAGGTGGTTTTTACTATTATGTGTCTTTTATTGATGATTTTACTCGCTATACATGGCTTTATTTGATGAAAAACAGGTCTGAATTTTACTCAATCTACACTACCTTTTCCACCATGGTTTTTACACAATTTGAAAAATGGATCAAAATTTTTTGATCAGATTCTTGGTTTGTTTTGTGTGTGTGTGTGGGGGGGGGGGGGGGGGGGGGGGGGGGTGGGTGGTTATACATGTCTCTTCGATTCCTTAACTTAATAGCCTCTCACGGGGCACAACATCAACATGTCCTGCCACTCCACAACAAAATGGTGTAGCCGAACGAAAACAAGGACATGTCCTAGAGACGGCTAGATCATTAATTTACTCCTCCCATGACCCCTTGCAATTTTGGGGAGAAGCCGTGTTAACTGCTATTTCTTTAATTAATAGAACTCCTTCCATTGTTTTAAATGGCGCATGCCCGTATGAAAAACTGTTCTCTTGTAAACCAAACCTCTCTCACCTTAAAATCATTGGTTGTACCTGTTCTGTTCTATTGAATGCAAATGAACGTACAAAGCTTTCACCAAAATCCACATTTGTGTCTTCTTAGGATATGGCATCAAACAGAAAGGGTATCGGTGTTTTGATTCTAAAACAAATCGATTGTAGGTCTCCTACAATGTCACTTTTCTTGGACATATCCCATTCTATACCTTACCTGTTTCTTCTCCAGCAACACCTACACATTATCCTCTTGATCCATGCCCTGACTCTTTCCCTTCTGAGCCAACCTATCCTAACTTAGTGCCTGCCTCTCCTGAATCTCCATCTCCATTGCCACCGCCACCACCCCCACAACCTCCATTACAAGTTTATAACCACCGTAAAGAAGCTATCACTTTTGACCGTGTCCCTAGCTATTCTATTCCTGCTGCAAGTGATCAGCTCGAAAAAAGACATCCTCTCCGAAAACAAAACCCAGTTTCCCAGTTTCTCAGTTTAGTTTTGTTTGCACTAATCATTTTTTTCGATCCTATCAGTCCTTTCTTGCAGCAATCCACAATCTGTGGGAACCACAGTCCTATAAAGAAGCAATTACTTCTCTAGAATGGAGATCTGCCATAGCAGAAGAACTTACTGCTCTTTAGAAAACCAACACATTGGATCTAGTTCCTATTCCCCCTTATACAAATATTATTAGTGCAAATCGATCTTTAAAATCAAGACCAAGTCAGATGGATCTATTGATAGATACAAAGCCCGCTTAGTTGCAAAGGGTCAGACTCAAGAGTATGAAATTGATTCTAAAGAAACGTTTGCTCCGATCGCCAAGATGACAACTATTCAAGCCCTTATATTTGTAGCGGCCGTTCGAAAATGGCCCCTCTATCAACTTGATGTGAAAAATGCCTTTTTAAATGCGTTCATTTATGAAGAAATTTATATGACTCCTCCTCCTAGGCTCATCCAAACCCCACATCATGTTTGTCATCTTAAACATGCTCTCTATGGTCTTAAACAAGCGCCCGTGCTTGGTTTGACAAGTTTAAGACTGTAACTATTAGCATTGGTTTTTGCCAAAGTAACTATGATTTTGCTCTGTTTATTCCCAAGTCAAACAACGGCTCTGTCTTTCTTCTACCTTTTCCAGATAACATGCTTATTACCAGTTCAGACTCAATGGGTATTCAGTTACTTAAACAATTCCTGCACCAACAATTTGAAATGAAGGACCTGGGCCATCTTCGATACTTCTTAGGAATAGAAGTTGCATATTCTCCTCCTAGATACCTCCTCTCCCAAACAAAGCATTGTAATAATGTTATTCAACGATCAGGACTAACGCATCAGAAACCTGTATCCACTCCAATGGAACATAACCTGAAACTTCGAACTTCTGATGGTGTCCCACGGTCCGATCTTACTCGCTATCAAGAGATTGTTGGCAGCTTAATTTATCTCACAATTACCAGGCCAGATATTGCTCATGCTATACATATAGTCAGTCAATTTGTTGTTAATCCAACCTCCATCCATTGGTCCGCTATTCTTCGAATATTGAGATACAAGGGACAACTAATAAAGCTCTTCTCATGTCTTCCAATTCCAGTCTTGCTCTATACGGATTTATAGATTCAGACTAGGCTGGTGATGTAAATGACAGGCGGTTTGCAACAGGATTTGCCATTTTTCTTGGCTCTTCATTAATTTCATGGAAAAGCAAGAAATAGGAATCTGTCTCTCAATCTTCCACAGAATCAAAATATAGTGCCACTAGCCATACCACTACTAAGATTAACTGGTTTTGTTGGTTACTCCACGATTTAGGAGTTCCCATTAAATATTCCACACCACTTTACACTGATAGCGAAAGTGCAAAAGACTTAGCTTTTAATGAAGTATTCCATGGAAGAACTAAGCATACAGAGGTCGACTGTCACTTCATTCGTCAACATATTCGCAATCACACCATCCAACTCTCTCATATTCCTTCTACTTAACAAATTACAGATTTCTTCACCAAAAGCCAAACCTCACCACGATTTATGCAGTTGGTCTCCAAGCTCTCGATGCTCACATTTTCACCTCCAGAGCCTAAGGGGGGTGTAAAGATAGTGGCAACCTCAATGGGTCATCTCTGCACACTGGGTCAACTTAACCTATTGGGCCAGTCCAAAGTCTAACAAGGCTAACTCGACCCATTCAAGAATCAAATCTGTACAGTCAAATCCTTAATGTATATTAGTTGTAGTTTCTCCTTTAAAATTGTAAATCACCCAATCAATGGGTCAAACATTCTGTATTTAGATAAGTAGTAGTATATTTAAAGATACAGTGAGATCACAAGGTGACTCCCGTTTCCCTCAAATCCTTTTCCTTTTGGTTCAGTTTGTTCATAACAAGTACATGAAAAAAATATATAATAATAATAATTGTAACTGCTTCAAATATGGTCAAGACATCCTCTTCATTAGAACCTATGATTCCCACAAGCTTGGAAAACATTAATTAAATTTTAAAAAAAAAAAAACATGTCCCCTTTATGGTTGCAATGAATGCCTCCAATACCCATCAAACCCGGTTTATCAATTGCTGCCCATCAACATCGAACTTCAAATCTTCAATACTCAAAATGGTGTGAGAGACCAATATTGCAGTGCCTTCTTCCTACACGAGCCACATATGATATCATACAAGCTTCCCAATTTTGGAGAATGTAGTCTACTAACTCCTTGGCCAATTTTCTCACAACCGCCCAATTTGCTATCATCCCCATAACTGAAGATGAGATGCCCTTGAAAGTTCTAAGAAAAAACCTCTTGAAAACAAGAACCTGATCAAGGAGCAATTTTGGCATGGAAATATGCAACTTGTGGGAATTCACTAGAAACAAAACTCACTGGAGTAATCATAGTTGCACTTGAAGTCTGGTGTATCAACATAATGCAGACAACTGCTCCAACGCCACTTGTAGTGCCAACGAATTTCATCGGCCCAGGAGCAAACAGCAGCAAGATCACCTTCAGCAGCGTCTGGAAGTAACATTTTGACAGCAGCAGTGGCATCTTTAGTCAATAGACCCTGAATCATGTAACAAATATGTTAACACAACTCCATTAAGAAATATGTGTGTGAACACAACTCCAATCAAGGCCCAGGCCCATGGAAAATGACTTTTAGTAAATTGCCCTGTCATAAGTCCTGTGCTATTCGCTATATAAACTCTTCTACTAGAAAGTCAGTCAAACGTTTAAATTAAGGATACATGAGTTAGTTGCAGTTTCCTTGTTGTGATATGTTGTTGAAAAACATAGGTAACTTAACACAATAAGCTTTTAAACAGTAACAGACCTTTAATTTTAAAGTGAAAAATAACTGTTACAATTTACAAAAGTAAATTTGTACAATACAAGTGGGGTATAATACTGTAAAAACTGTGCTATTACAGAAAATTTAACCCCAGCCCAAAAAGGACCACATAAACTAAGATTAAAAAGTGTCCCAACATTATCTTCCTTAATGAAGAAGCAATGCACCATTGTCCCTTCCAGCTTTTCTTTGCCAAAGCTGTAGCAGTCAAAGAATTCTTAAGTTCTGGGATTTTCAGTAAACAAACTCTTGAAAATTTTCAAGGTTTTCATATTACAGCAACCCCTTCATTATTCAATTCCCGGTTACTTACTGGGCCTAACAAGATGCAAGTGAAGCACATTGATCAGATATAGCTAATCATTAGCACCTGCCAGATCCTGAAGAAACACAAGATGCCACGATCCCAGGGCAGGTAGGTAGTCCCACATATACTGCCACAGACCTAACTTAGCACAAACTGGTTGCAGCATCTACATTGAACTTCTTATAAGGTGGTAGGAGGAGACCATCTCTTGATTTTCTTTTACTGGCTTATTTATCACACTTTTTAAGTAAAATGATGCAATATTGAGGTAGCATGATGCAGCCCATATGCAAGGGAGCCACCTCATCACAAATCTAAATCCCAAAGCCATGGCCATGGGTGGGCAAGTTGTGAGTTTAGTTTTAACCTATTTTAATGACCTGATTTCATGTGTTGAATGGTGTTGGCATGACCTGCAATTGGATTCGCTGGATAGCTTATTCAATTAGCTTTCCAAAGAGCCCAGGTTTGTACAATCCTGATTCGTACTGAAAAAGATATTGCTAATTTCCTAGTACGATATAAGAAAATTATCTCTTCTTTAAGATATAAGAGAATTATGAATATAAGAATTGTTTTTTTCATTTTTTTTATGTTTAGATGGCTAGTATTGAGCTTTAACTTTTAATGATTTAGATTGATTACGTTTTTTTCTTTTACTTATAAGGGAGATGTAGAACTGTCGCATGCATTGATGACTGGATGAATTGAATTAATAGATCACTATGATGGGCAAGTCAAAGGGGCTGACCAGTTATGAGCTGCTTACTCAGACCCACATGAACATTAAAAATGTCCAAAAGGAATTTACAAACCTAGTTCCTAACTAGTTTTGTTGATCTTAGAGTTGCATTACTTTTCTCACTTCCTCAACATTAAAAGGCTATAGCATTTCAATGTCATTTGGTCACAAAACCAGCCAATATTAAAAAATGGGAATCAAGTGTCTAAATATAAATGCATCAAAGTGTTTTAAAAGGAATGTAAAAGGAAATACTTCCAATACCAGTCAAAAAAAGACCTTTCAAAAAAAAAAAAAAAAAGGAAACTTCCAATAAACTTAGGAATGTTCTTGCAACCATTGTGGCACTTCGTAAGGGAACTACTCATTTCAAAATAAAGATTCAGGAATGTTCTAACTTCTAAAGAATTAAATAATATTCTTAATGTTAATAGCATGTTGGAACTCTTTTCTAATAGAAATCATAACATTAAAATACAAAGATCATTGCATGGATGGGATATCTTATAACCTTAATCCATATCTTGACAACAGAGTAGACACCTCTTTCCGTGTATGAGTATCCACAAACATATATAGCCATGTGTGAATTTGTTTATCCAATAGACACCAAGACACTAGACACCCTAGGATGTCCATTATTTTGTCCTCAAAATTATATCGTTATGTCCAGATTTCAAAACGCTGGAATAACTACTAGATTTTTTGCTTCCAATCAATTTTCCATTGTTCCTACTGTACTTTTTTTTTTATTTAAGTGTGCAGATTACAAAAAACTTATACCAGACTATTATTAGAGTTTTGTTTACTTGAGTTGTTCTATGTGCAAAAACTATAAAGACATAATTTAGTACAGATTTGTATCAACAGTTATGACAATGTTACACATGTGTCACACCACGAGCCCGAGACTTCAAAATTAGGGTGAGGCCCAAGGCATGACGTACGGAACCAGTGGCAATTCGTGCCATGCCAAGGCACATACGAACCGCCACAAGGGTAATCCAACAGGAATTACTTGTGAGGAAGATCCTTAAACGTGTGTACATTTTAAACAATTTGCAGAAGCCTGTGAATTACACCTGTATTATCATTGAGCATCAATAACATAAAACAAGACTAATTAGCATTAAAATCGATTAAATTGGGTTCAGAACTTACAACATGTTTACACAAATGCAGTATATTGGCAACAGCTACTACAAAACTTCAGAAAAACCAAGCAACCCATGAAGCTTATAGAACAAACAGTCACAACAATTGATGAAAGTCTGCAATATGTGTATGTATTCACCTCTGCTATTTTACAAATCACATAGTGGCCTTCCTTTCCCCAAGCTTGAGTTCCAACAAGCAAGTGCAGAAGAACTAGAGCCCTCCCAATAACGAAAAATGCAAACCTGGTCATTCCTGATGCAATAACAAAATGTCAACTAACATTAAAATTCCATGGAGTAATAACAACAAGCTTCTACCTCAGCAATTGACAACAACCGAACACGTTAGGACAGAACAATGGGTGATCATTTTACATAGGAAACCATTTACATTTGAGCAGAAAATACACCGCATGAACATATCCTAGGTTCTGCAGTGTATTCTCAAAACAGTGATTTCATTTTCCACAGTGATATGTGTTTCTGCCTCAACATGTAGGACTCCAGAATATGCATTTTCACCTCCCCAGTGTGAATCAGCTTTCCGCGGAAAATGCCTTCACCTCAGAAAATGAAAACTGCAGAAAATGTTACTAACACCAAAAATCTCATTATCCCAAGAATCCAATTTTTTTTAAATTTTGCTCAGAAATTGCTTATGCATCCTAGGGACACATTTGTGTTCCCACTATAAGAAAGAAATCGATTTTCTGCGCTCCTCATTTCTACCAATTTGGTGACAAAATCCAACTTTTTTCCAGAAGAGGAAAAGTTGCAGTTGGTGGGCCTACAAAACTACAAACTCTGAAAAAATCTCCAGAAAGGTCCCAGCTTTGATCATCAAAGCCAGGGTTTCAAACTGAAAACCACTTAGAATCAACAAATCTCACAAACTAAGGTTTTGATCAGCAAGAGTATATAAATACTACATGACTCTGACTACCCCAAAAAACAGAAATAGAATCGGACCCCAACTTTTCCAGTAAAACGCATCGAGCTTCCAATCTTAAATCCAATGTTTGCAATGGAAATCATTTGAAGCTGCGAATCAAGAAGAATTCCTGGAGCCACGATCGAGATTTTTCAGAAAAAATTCAAGCTTACTGAAGAAAGATTCAAGCTTGAAAAGCATTCTTTGGTGAGAGATGGGACTGTTGGATTGTCAAAGAGGTGAACTTGGAGAAATTTGGATGGCGATTTCGAATGTTACCGGGAAGAATTCGAGCTTTTCTGCGATCGGTCGGAATCGGATTGATGATGGATCCGAGTCTGTTGTACTAATGGAGTGCAGTCCTCACGATCTTGAATATTGTGCATGTGGGGCCCATAGCTCTATGTGGACCAATGATAGCTAGACAATAGAAAAGGACATGCATTATTATAATAAAGCTGCTTTTGGGATGGCAGGAGCACGTGGACGTTTCCCATCCGTTGAATCCCATTTCTTGCATGACTTACATAGGAATCGTTTTCCCACGCGGAATAATTAGATAAATGGATTTTTACGAATAAAAGCCTCGGCCATGATTATACTTAAGCACTAGCAACAGGGCCCTTGCCCTGCCCAGCCCAAGCCTCCATAAAAAAAAAATTAAATAATTTATTTAAAAAATTATAAAAATAAAAAATGTCAGATATTTTTAAAAGTTTACATACTAAAAGAATAAAATAAAATTAGAAAATGTCTAAAAATATAAGGAGCCCACTAATGATTCTCGTAGTTTATATAAAAGAAAAAAAATTCAGTTATTAAATTTTATAAACATTTGAAATTTAATTATTTAAATAAACTTTATAATAAATTATTTAAATTTTTAGCATTATAATTCGATGGTGGGCTTAACTCCTATAAGAAATGAAGCCATCTATTTTGATTGGTGTAAAATATTTATAAATAAGCCGTACAAGAAAAATTAGCATATTATCATTTAAACAATAAATAGGATTTAGCCAACATTCTTGAGTTGACTAATATTCAATGGGTCATATGGAATAGAGAAGTGATTTTAGAAAATGAGAGATTTTAGAGAAGTCATTAAAGAGGGAGGGATTTTAGGTCACTGGAAAACATCAACCACCCAAACCAAACGTCATTGTAACACTTTCTTACTCTTTGTCCAAAATAGGTTACCTGACCAAGACATCTGTCGAACCGTATGAAAAGTATTTAGTATTATTGATAAATGGTAGAGCACTCAAGAAAATATAATAACTTTTAAATTAAAATTTCTAATTTCATAGAGTAATGAAATAAAATTTTATGAAAGATATAATAAGAATGAGGAAGGACTAGAGAAAGACAGACTAAGTCTACCTTTTTAGCTTTTCGAAAGAGTGGCATGTTATATGTAGGATGAAACAGCTCCATTTCTGATGCTACTTTTGTGTGTGTGTGTGTGTGTGTGTGTGAGAGAGAGAGAGAGAGACCTTTCAAGTATTCAAATTCTTTTGTACTATGCAACATCACAGAATCATGTCGAACCATACTGTAATAAAAACTATTAAACAAATATGCACAGCCTTGAAAGTTTTAATAAATGATCACAATCTTCACCCTTTGTAGCTTGAAATTTTCATTCAAGGTTAGCAGACCAACATTTTCATTGACTACTCTGTTTACCATAGGGAGCAATAATTGAACCTGGTTATCCCTCCTCATTCCATCTGTAGTTCTGTTATCAAACAACACTGCTCGGCTACTACGTTGGTGGATAAAAATTCCTACATCAACATTACCCAATTCAAATTAATAAAGCATAAGCATACAAGACAAACTCCATGCAACATCGAAGATATAACAACACCAGTAGAAATTAAATTGTTGGGAAACCGATACAAAATTACTATGTTAAAAAATCATAGGAAAGAAAACCAAAGACTGAAAACTATATTGGAAAGAAATAATTGAAGATTCTTGACCTTTGAAAGAGTACACCCATTGCCTCCATGCACCCATCGGTCCTTCGAGAGTGGGAGAGAAAGTTGAAAGAGCAAAGAGATTTTCCCGATGCACCTGTTGACCATTTGACACTTACCCTTCATTAGACATAAATTCTAATTAAAGGTGGAATGATTAGATATTAAGAGGGAAAATCAATTGGAGATTTTAGAGGATGAAAAAAGAGATTTTAGGAAATCCAAGTTTAAAAAATACTAATTGCCTAAAAGATAAAAGGGAGAGAAAGAGATTATAGGAGGAGAGATTTTAGTATTTTAGAATGTTGATATGGCATTTTAGAAAAAAAGAAAAATAAGGGATGCTAATATGGCACCCTTCAGAGGCCTTGTTTCTTAGAACTTTAATATATATAATATGTAATGCACAAAAGCTTAATTTTTTTTCCTGACCAAACTGCTCTTTACTTAATCTCCTACGAGGTAGGAACATGACATTTGCAAGCTCAAAGTATGCCCCGCAAGTTTGATACAGAATACTTGTGAGCTTAGTATTTACTCTCCATTTATGTGCCCAACATTATTCCCACCCCGAATTTTCTGCTTCTTTTAATCTCATCTTCCAATATTCCCAAGCATTCATAAAACATCTCTATTATGTTAGAGTTATTCATATTTTCTATAAGCTTCAATAATATTTCTATTCTAAATGTACTCTTACTACAATTAATAGAGAATTAACTCAAAGTTTTAGAGTGATTCATATTTGTTAGTGTCATTGTAAGAATGTGTTGTCAATTATGTGACCCAAGTCTAGTTCTAGAAAGACCTAGTTACATCTATGAAGTTCAAGATCAAGTTAGATCAAGGAAACTCGAGGTCTATCAATGAAGATCAAGCAAGTTCAAGGAAGATCAAGATTCATCTAGAAGACCCTCTATGAGTGCCAAGGGATAAGGTAACATTGACCCTCAATGTCCATAGAAATAGAATGGGAAAAAGGGTTTCTAAACACCCTAACTTTGAACTACGGCTTGAACCACGACTAAGCCGTAAAACCTACGGCTCACTCTCCAGAGAGAAAATTTTGAATCTTTTGTTCTACGGCTGACCCTACGGCTGCACCGAAAAAGGGATACGGCTAAGCCGTAGTATGATTCACGGCTAAATCGTAATATCTATGGGCCACTGTCCAGAGAGTGCTCTTGGCCATATAATGCCTACGGTTGACCTTACGGTCAAGCCGGACGGCCTTCACGGCTAAGCTGTAGTATGATTCACGGCTAAGCTGTAAAGGTTATGAGCCACTTTCCAAGAGCAGTTTTGGGAGATTTTAACTTATGGTTGACCTACGGCTAGGCCGTAAGGTGCTCACGGTTAAGCCGTATAAGGATTTACGGCTAAACCGTAAGATTAACTGTAAGAAGGAATAACGTTGAATCTGGGTCAAACTAGCCGTTGGATGTTGTCAGAGCATATGGCTAAGCCGAAGGACTTTTTGTTCTTAGCCGTAGATCTAACCGTTGGAGCTTATCTGTATTTAAAGAGGACCTCTCCTTTCTTCCTAGCACATTGATTGAACTGAGTAAAATCCCAACATAGCTGAGCCTTTGCACCACTAGTAAAATCTTACTAAAAGCTCCCACAACCACCTACTCTACAACTCTTGAAGTATCATTATTGTCCTAAATAGAGTAGCTGTGCATTTAGGAAAGGCTTCATTCAATCTGTGAAAATCTTAGCCTTTCAAACCTTCTTAAAACCTCTTCCCTTGGCTGAACACTCATCTGAAGATTTTCATCACCAAGGAGCAAGAACAAGAGGTCAAAACTTGGAGGTAGTCTTTCAAGCAACAAGATCACCACACAAAACTAAGGTATACAATTCCTTGTTTGGGTGTTCTACTTTATTTCAATTTTCTCTGCTGTATATGGTGGAAGACAAACTACCGCATCAAAAATTGTTGTAGTTGGTGGACTAGATCAAGGATAAATCACCTGATCAAAAGTTCAGTTGGTGGAAGACAAACCACCGGATAAAAAAATTGTTGCAAGAGGTATTTGTTATGTAAGTACCTCATATTTAGTGGAACCAAGATAAATTGCTCTTGAGAGTGGATGTAGGTCTGAGACCGAACCACTATAAATTTCTGTGTTTATTTCTTGTTGTGTGTGGTGGATGCCGTATAGCTTTATTTACTTGTGTTGATTATCATTTTAAGCTATATCTTCTTTATTCTAGTTGCATTTCTATACACTGTCAGCACACACAACTCTGAGCATCTTTCTTGGTCTTACTTGTGGACTCCTAATTTCAATTAACTCTGTAGATTGCATACTAATAAAACCTCATTTCTGGAAAGAAATTTTTAATAGTCCTATTCACCCCCCCCCCCCCCCCCCCTTCTAGGACTTTGTGAGATCTAGTTGTTGTATTTTCAATATTTTCTATAAACTCTAATAATATTCCCATTCTAAATGAACTCTTACTACAATTAATAGAGAATTAGCTTTAAGTTGTTGGAATCTAGCATGGCCGCACCTAGAACCTTTCAATGGACATGATTGCTATATCAAGCTCAAGGATTTGTGAAAGTTAGAGTTGAATAATTTTACTATGACTTTCTTTAATCGTTAATATACTCATTTTAACCCTACTTTTAGTGCAATATGTGGAGAATTTGCTCCAAAGTTTAGAATGTTCTACCCTACTATCATTTTAACCATACTTTTAGCATGAATTGAACTTAACATGATTAGCTCACGGTGTTGATAATCAACTCACAATGTCAAAAAGAGACTTATGAGTCCAATAATTAATGTTGTTATATATATGGTACATACTGGTTCATTAGGTTTGACTAATGATTTTGAAGTTGAAGAAATAATTTTTATGAATGTATAAGTTGAACTATTCCATTACAAGTTTGTTCAATAGTGAACTATGATCATTTTTTTACAACAAATTGTGGAGATTTTGTTCCCTAAAAAGATAAATCATTTTAATTTTAGAAGAATAAACATAAAAAATTGTGCTTCTTTTCATTCCCTATTTGCAACCTTACGTTATTCTATTCTATGGAGGATTAGGTATAAAGTTGAAGATATTTTTCTCCATGTTTCTCTCTTTCAAGTATGAATTTAAAAAAAACATTTACTATGCACGATGTCGATAATAAATCAATGAGTTTGAGAGTTGAAATAAAAATAATGAGTCTCGAAATACCTCAATGTCGAAATGCAATCGAGTCTTGATATTGCAAAAATAAAGTAAAGGGCAAATTGGTCCAAAAAAATAAAGTATATGGTATGAGATGCTTTTGAGCATCAAATGTATTTAAGATTGCTTTTTGAGGTTTATAGATATTTGAGGCTTTTTTCGTAAAAACTTCTTAGTTAAATGAATTAAATTAATATTTTAAAAGTGGAAAATGTTCTCCTTGGAGGCTCTATGGAGCCCACTTGTCCACCTTTAATCAATGGAACCCCTTTGGTAATGAGATAATAGATTTTCATACTTTAAAGTGAAGAAACTCGAGGAGAGCATTCTAGGCTTTAGAGCAAATTACCCGCATATTGTACTAAAAGTAGGGTCAATGAGTACATGAACTTTTAATTAAAGTTACAATAGAATTATTCAACCCTTCCTTTACATATTCTCGAGCTCTATATAAAAATCATAACCCTTGAAAAGTTCCAAGTCATGCTATGCTAGATTCCTATAGGATTGAGCTAATTTTTTACCATTTGCAGTAAGAGTACATTCAGAATGAAGGCATTATTACATTTTATTTAAAATATAAATCTATATAATATGAGAGAGAAGGTTAATGAATGCTTACGGATGTTTGTGAATGGAATTGAACAAAAGTAGAAAACTTGAGCTCTCAAATAATGCTGGGTAAAATCTTAAGCTCACTAGTGCTATGTCTCAAACTCATGAGTCATGTATCAAGCTTATGAGTGTTATATCTTGAACTTACAAGAGATAAAGTGAAGAACAATTTCTTACAAGAAAAATGAAGTCTATAGTATAGTGCTTTTGGACATTACATGTATTTGAGGATACTTCTGAAATTATAGGGATATTTAAAGCTTCTTTTAGTAAAAACTCCTTAAATTAATAGTTTATATATAGAAAATGCTCTCATTAGAGGCTATTTGGAGGCCACTTGGCCACCTTTGATCATTGGAAACCCTTTGATAATTTTGTCATCCCATGATCTACCATTAGAACTAATGATCATAGAACTTTCACTCACCGTTGAATTGAAGCTTAATAAATTCTATTGGTAAGAGGCCATGAACTTTTAAGGCTACTAAATCAAAGGTTGGGATAATTTGATGAGGCTGATTTTTTTGCTCCTCTTTGTACATAAGGAACCTTTCCAGTTGGCCTCTACCCAATGATAAATATACATCTAAGTGGGTCCCATGACTTGGCTGCATACAAGCATAATGTAGTTTGTCACGAGTACTATGGTTGATGCATCTAAGTGGGTCCCCACACATTGTATATATGGCCGATTCAAGGTGATAATTTTGTCACGGGTCAGGGGTTGGCACACCAAACCCAACCCATGACAGCTATGGATCAGCTTAAATTTGCTTGCGGTTTATTTTATAATTTTGAAAAATATAAATACCGGAGATTTGAAATGATGACCTTTAATGAAATATTCTTTCTCATTGTCACTAGTAGCACTGAGTTGTTATGAAATGCACTAATTAACATGTGACGTAAAGATAAACGGGATGGATCAGATTGATGCACCTAAAAACATAAACTGGCTTCAAACCCGGCTCCAGTTAATGTAGGAAAACCATACCCAACCCGAACCCAGCAAGCCCGCCATTGATAAGAGCGAGTCAGGCCGGGTCTCAATTTTAACCCGATCCATTGCCGTCCCTGTTTTAGCTGCTGTCACTCTTGCCGCCATTTTGACGTGAGAGAAGAATTTATGTTAGCGCTCCGCCACTCACTGTCTCAACGTAGCGTTCTATGCTTTTTGGATCCAAAACCACAACCGCAACTGTACAATCCGTGTGGAAAAACTTCACAAGTTGATCTTCTCTGCTTGACTTTGTGTTCGATGCCCGGGAAGACTTGACTCTTTTTAGTCAAGGTCGGTTGAAGGGGTTTCATGGTGGCGTTAAAAACGTTTTCTTTTCATGTGGCTTGGTCACGGATAGAGCCTATTTTGTTGGAATATGCCGAGCTCAGCGAGTGGAAGGTATGGAGTACTGAAAAGATTTGATCTTTCTTCAATTTTTATTCATCAACTTTGTGAGTTTTTCTAGTAGGATTTCAGACAAGTTTAGTTTTTCCTGCAGCAGAAATTCTGAAAAGTTCAGTTTTTGGATGGATGGATAGTGATATCTAGATCTGTCTTTTAATGATTTTGGATTTTGAAAATGGGGTTTTGAAGAATTGAGGTTCTCTGAGACTCTCGAGTAGAGTTTGTAGCTTTTGGGGTTTTCATAAATTAGATTTTGAAAAAGTGGGATTTCTTGTGAAGGTAGGGGAAAAAAATGAACTGGGCATTTCAGGGTGAGGGCTTTAGACAGATTGAATCTTAAAGTTTGGGCAGTTCAGATTGTAGAGATTTGAAAAGTTGAGGTTCTTTAAGAATCTTGAATCTTGAATTTTTGGGCTCTGAAAGTTGGGCAGTATAAGGTTTGTGGTTTGGAATCCTTTTTTATTAAATTTGCGCATTGTGGTTTCTGGGCTTCTCAGAATTTTTTGCTTTTCTGATAATTTAGGGTCTTGAGGAATTTTGTTGTTTTTTGGGAGCTAAGATTTGAATCTTTTTGGTTTTGTTAAGCAGGTATTAAAAGTGGGTCTGTTTGGAACTTGGGTTTTGAAGAAATTTGGTTGTAGAAAATTATAAATATGATCTTGGTGAGACTGGTTCTTTCATTTTTCGCTGTTACTTTCAGCATTATGATGATCCATGCATCCAGTATTTCCTTTACGCCACCAGACAATTACTTGATAGCATGTGGTTCTGCACAAAATGTCACCTTTGAAGGCCAGATTTTCATTCCTGATTTGCACCAATCTTCTTTTGTGCTGAAAAGTAAAGGAGAAAGTGTTATTGCTAGCTCCATTTCCACTGCTCCTCCAATCTATAGATCTCTTCGGGTTTTCACCAAACCATCTTCTTACAAATTCAGCATCCGACGACAAGGTCGGCATTGGATCCGCTTGTATTTCCATCCACTTCCCAACTCTGGTCATGACTTGTATTCTGCTCCCATCACAGCCATCACAGAGAAGTTTGTCCTCCTAAGTAACTTCACCTTCAATAACCAGAAGAGTTCCTATCTGTTCAAGGAATATATGATTAATGTAACATCTGATGAGTTGACCATAAATTTCCTTCCATCGAAAGATTTGGTGTCTTTTGTGAATGGGATTGGAGTTGTTTCAGTCCCAGATGATTTGATTCCTGACCATGTGGATGCATTATCGTCTTCTCACCCTTTTGATGGTCTCCCTGAGCGTGGTTTGGAAACTGTCTTTAGGTTGAATATGGGAGGGCCTCTAATTACTCCTCAAAATGACACACTAGGAAGGACTTGGGAAAATGATCAGAAATATCTCAGGGTTCCTTCCTCGGTGGTGAATCTGTCTGTTGGTGTAGGAAGTATAAAATATATGTTTGGAGTGACTGCTGAGACAGCACCCAATGTGGTTTATGCAACTGCCGATTATATGCCTATGGACATTGCAAAGACTTTAAATTTCAATATCTCATGGGTCTTCTCTGTTGATTCGACCTTTTTTTACTTTATTCGCCTACATTTCTGTGACATTATCAGCAAAGTCAATTATGAGCTGATTTTCAATGTCTATATCAATTCCGAGAATGCAATCTCGCGTCTGGATCTCTCCAGCAAAACCGCTGGGTTAGGACAAATTCCATATTACAAGGATTTTATTTCCAAGTCTTCCACTGGTTCAAACAGATTATCCGTCATCATTGGGCCAGATAATTTGAGTAGCCTAACTACTGCAATTTTGAATGGGTTGGAGATCATGAAAATCAGCAATGATGAGGGAAGCTTGGACGGGGAGTTTTCTGTTGATGATCTTCTTCCCACTTCCCACTCAAAGGAGAGCAAGATGAGAATTGTAGTTGAAATTGTAGGAGCTTTCGCATTGGTGGGGTTGATTGTTTCATGCTGCTGCTATTTTGTGGTCCATAGATCTAGAGTTAGCACCCAACCTTATCTGCATGGGAGTTCAATGGCCTCTTTAGATCTTGGGCGAGTCTTCACATTTCAAGAGATTAAAGATTCAACGAATGGCTTCAGTGAGAGCTTGCTTCTTGGTGTAGGTGGTTTTGGTAAAGTTTACAAAGGGATACTAGAAGATGGTACTCTCATTGCTGCAAAAAGAGCGGATCCAGGATCCAAGCAAGGCCTTGCTGAATTCAGTAATGAGCTTGAGATGCTATCCAAGTTACGGCATCGCCATCTTGTTTCACTGATTGGCTATTGCATTGAGCAGTCGGAAATGATTCTGGTTTATGAGTATATGGAAAATGGAACTCTGCAAAGCCATCTTTATGGGAAGGACCTCCCATCTCTCACTTGGAGACAGAGGCTTGAAATATGCTTAGGAGCTGCAAGGGGTCTGCATTATCTTCACACAGGAGCAGCGCAGAACATAATCCACCGAGACGTGAAGACCACCAACATTCTCTTGGATGAGAACTTTGTGGCCAAGGTTTCAGACTTTGGCATCTCAAAGATGGTTCCATCTTGGGATCAATCCCATGTGAGTACTGCTGTCAAAGGTAGTTTTGGCTACCTTGACCCGGAGTACTTTCGGTGGCAGAAGCTGAGAGAGAAATCTGATGTCTACTCATTTGGAGTAGTTCTGATGGAAGTCCTCTGTGGGAGACCTGCTCTTAACCATGATCTCCCAACAGAACAGATCAATTTGGCAGGATGGGCATTGAATTGGCAGAAAAAGGGCATGCTGGAGGATCTCGTAGATCCTGCACTAGTAGGGAAGATAAATCCTACATCCCTAAGAATATTTGGTGAGACAGCAAAGAAATGTTTGGCAGAGCTAGGTGTCAACAGGCCGACAATGGCAGATGTTTCGTGGAATCTTGAATATCTTCTCCAGCTTGAGGAGAAGCTAATGTTCCCTGTTGTAGACGAGAATAGCATGGACCATGCTGCTGAATTATATTCCACTGATGCCACTGCTAGCACTTGTGATCTATAGAGCCTCAACTAAGGCCTTGTTAAATTGGTTGTTAACATACAGACCTTGCAAGTTTACCATGTGATATGGCCGGCAAAACATGAAAAACATTTCACTGGAGATCTGAATCATCATCGTCAGCTGAAAGTGGCAACTAATAACTGGTGTATTTTTCTCAACTTACTATAATCTGGGCTGTGTTTCTCAATATCCATAAGTATGTACTGGTGAACTTGAAATGATCTGCATCAATATCACACCTGGGACTGCCAAACCCTTTGGTTTTTTTCCCTTACATGATTAAACTGGTGCAGTCTTCTCACAGCACACTGCCAGTCTCAGGGTCATTTGAAAGACCTCAAGA
The DNA here is from genome assembly GCA_037013555.1 of Sextonia rubra. Lineage (NCBI taxonomy): Eukaryota > Viridiplantae > Streptophyta > Magnoliopsida > Laurales > Lauraceae > Sextonia > Sextonia rubra. The sequence goes on along the minus strand of JASUAD010000028.1, from coordinate 4,054,404 downwards.
TCCTCGCGACCAACTGAAAGTTGTTATTCTCTGCATGTTATTGCCACTATCATGTGCACTTGGCTGTGGGAGTAGATAGATGATTTATCCAACAGATTGGGGGTGAAATGAGCTTATCCAGGTTTGTCTCAAGTTTCCACTTGATAGGTTTATTTTCCTCTGCTAATTTTTACTCCTTTTTTCTCTAGGACAAAGTATCTAAGTCATTCAAGGAAAATTCTAAAATGAAGCTTGAAGCTGTATCCACTCTTTTCAATGCACAGGGTAGTAAGTCGTGATTATGTGAGAAGCAACTTCGTGGACTAGCCCTCTATCTAACATTTTTGCATTGATGACTGTCTAATATTTAAGCCTAGACAGCTAAAATGAAACCTAGTGAATGGTTCATCACCTTAGATTAGATGGCCAGTAATATCCAGCCAATCAAATTTCTTGTAATGGCTAATTCTCGGAAGCCTAGCCAACATACCATGCATGTCACTATGTCAAAAAATGCAATAAACAAAAATGACTACTGTGATGTCTTAAAAATCGAAGTTGTTTAATGAAAGCGACTGTCCCAGGGCCGTTGTTTTTTTTAAAACCTAATGGTAGTATTGTGTAGTTTACAGGAAACGACTGCCCCAGGGCCGTCATTTTTTTTCTGGCTGAAATACAGTACTGCACTTTGCCCTACTGAAATCTTTCAGCTCATATCTTTTCATTTTTTGGTTACTACAGTACTACACTTTACAAGCCCTACAGAACAAAATACAATCTATTTCCATTTTCTACTCATTTAGTATGCCATCCATTCACAATTTCGCACATACAAATACACATGCATATGCTGCAAACATTACTTGTTACTCTTTACAGGACTTCGAAAAAAAGATGCCTAGAAACACAAAAGCCATGCAAAAAAGGAAATCCACGCGGACAACACTCACAGTCAAGAAGCTGATGCTACTTGGACACCCAATTCCCAGTTTCCTCCTTTGGGAGAACTGGTGGACAGAACATTTGCTGCCATTTCTTTGCAAATATATCCGTCCAAGCCAAATATCATCCTCCCACCTGTTTCCACCACTCTCCATATTGGCCATATATTCAAGCAAGATGGAGATCAGGACTTGAACATATACAACTCAACTTTGGTACAAATTATATGAAAGTTTATTGCACCAATGTCGAGTTTAATATGAAGGCTTTAAGTTCTGTCCAGCTTCTTTTCTGGCATTCTGAATTCAAATAAGTGTACCAAAGTGTATACAACTTTGGTACAAATCCTTTGGGAGAACTGGTGATCTCCAGGTCGTTTCTTACTGCTCATCTCTAATGTTATCTTCCGCCGCCTGATTTGGTTCTCCAACCGTATCCTTTTCAGGGCCCGAACCCTCTGCTCAATCTCAAGTGCCTGAGGGAAGTTCCAGATCTGTCCAACACCCTCCTCTCCACCACAAACAATTCTATCCAAACCAATATCCACCGAAAACAAATTGCACCCATACCCATGCAGCATCCTTTGAGGTGGCTCCAAATTTATGGGGGCAAACCTGTTAGCTTTAGCATGATATCTTGATGATGAACATCGGCTTGACCTTAACTGCTTTCTTACATCAATCAGAACAAGTCGTCCATCACTGGAAGGTGACACAAGCAATTGGAACTCAAGCGCCAGGAAGCCATATCACTACTAGCTTAATGTCATCATAACTGCACTGGCTGGCAACATCAAACATGCGGATGGCCATCTTCTCCTCCAGTAAAAGGAAGATCTCCCGTGTAGCTCCAAGCCAAGGAGTATGCATTACCAACATGAGCATTTTGGATGACTTCCATCTTAGTCCCACTTTCTACATCTCAAATATAAACATCTCCACCAGCAGTGTTCGCAACAGTCTGGCCACAAGGTGCGACACTCCAAACCCAATCTCTATGCTTCAAGACATTCAAACATTTCAACTGAACCTGATCCCACACTCTGACACTCATGTCTTTGAACTGTGCTGCAACACTAGTCCATCTGTAAACTCAGATACCCAAAAAATAAAAAAATAAAAAAAAACGCATCAGTTCTAATAATCTAGGAATTGTTATATAATTGTTGTTTAATCTGCAAACAGAACTTTACCTTTCTGTTCCATATGGTTTGGAAGCCTTCCTGATATCAAGTGCCACCTGGAAAATCCAAAATCTTAACTAAACAAACAGAAGCTAAAAAATAACTAGCAAATCATGCGTGCGTATTTCATTTGATCAGTACAATCTGTGTTGGCAAGATCAAGTGCCTGCATGTCTAGTACAAATATCATCATGATGTAATCCTTATCATATCTGAATGGAGTTGCTGAGTTATACTTCTCCACTCTTCTCAAAAAACAAGCTCATATTGAACTGTTTCAAGTTTGTCATTATACCCTCCTGTTTGCTCAACAACTTGAAACTGACACATGATGAAACATGACAGCAATCAGCGTGGGTGCAATATATGTGGAGAAAACTACTTGAAGAAGCTTATCTGATAAACCATCAATGTAAAAATAACCAACCAGATCAGTGTTTTCTTTTCCTAGGGGCATGCTTGGCATTCAGATAATTCTTGAGGGGTTAAACTAGCTAACCACCCAGGAGAAATCTTTGTGCTTTGCTGGTTAAGTTGTTTAAACTGAAAATATCTCCTCCTCTCAGTGCTGTCAACAAAAACTTAAAGCTTTAACTTATATTACAAGCTGTCAACAAAATCTACACTAGTTGTGCATTGGAGATTTCAAATTGAAGATCCGGGTTTAGATTAATACAGTGGTTAAGCAATGGAGATTTTAAATAGAAGATTCTGGCTTAGATTTACCCGTCTCCGAGCACTCGATGAAGCCTGCATATCAAATCTTCTTCGTCTGGTAACATGTCATGCCATTTCTGTTTCTCACTATGATTTTCTCCCATTTCTGACTCCACGCGATCTATTATTTTCTCATTATTCATGCAAGTGAATATATGAAACATAAGTCAGCTATTCTTGTTTGTAGATCCAAATCACTTGATCTTTATGAGCATAAGAAGATGGTTCTCATCATGAGGACTACTTACACAGGAAGGTAAGATTCCATGAGAGCACACATTATTTTCAAAGCTTAAATATAATGGTTTTTCAAACGTTAGATTTTTTACTCTTTTGGGGGATGATTAAGTGCAAAGGTGGTAAATATTCAAATCAATAATTGGGATTGGTGCCAAGTACAATAGAGATGAGGGAAAAGGGGCTTGAGAGAGGAATACTCAAGAGGGAAGAAATTCCTAATTCTAAAATAAGGAAATTAGTGTGGGACATGTTGATGCACACAAATAATGGGAAGGGAGAATAGGTTGGGGCACGTGAGGATTCTGGGTAGACAAAAAAAAAGTTTTTGGTATTGGTTCATAGGTGCACTAGGTGGCCAAAATTAGATGTGTGCAAATGCCGTTGCTTATTTCAGTCTTTGCGTGCAAAAAAAGTGGAGAATTTGATGGTATGATAACTAAATTCTTGGTCAACTTGATCGGGGATTCTGCAGTTAATCATTTCGCGAATGAAATTTAGTGTGTAGTAGACTTTATCTAGTTGTTTGGCTCAGATGAGAACTTGGGTAAACCCAAAATTGCAGACAGAATAATCTTCTAAAATTTTCACAAACCATATAAAGAAGCATGCTGTTTTTCCTGTATTTCACTAACCACACAGTACCTGCTCCTAAAAGATTAAAACAAAATCACATTATACAAGTATTAAGCTTCCCTTTCACCTCTATAGGTTTATCATAATATTTAATATTTTGTTACTGCAAAATATTCACGTGCTTTGCTCAACTTCCGTATAAATGTAGTAAATGAAATGAGCACCCGAGGACAACAGATTGGCATGTGAAAAAACTTTGACCCAACGTGGTTATAGCATCATTATTATGTGAACTTCAGAAATCCAAGGTATCCTCTAAAATTAACTTTTCAGTAGTCAAAGAAGAGGTAAGATTCCAGATTCTAATTTTTACCTAATTCATACAATTGTATTTGTTCCTCCAAATCCAGGAATTAATCCAAGTTGAAGTTCGGGCAGGCCTAGTTGGGCAGTAGAAGAAGAAATGCGAGCATGGAAAGCCTGACATGTTAAATTAACAGGGTGATAAATCAGACAACATGCTTAGCTCAAGCATACATCAATATGACAGCATATGACAAACAATATACAATGCATATCATTGGAACCTCCAGCCCACCACCAAAAGCAAAACCATCAATAGCTACTACTGAAGGCTTTCTTGCAGCTGAAACGTCAAGTAAATAACAAACATGGAAAGCGTGAGAACAAATCTAAACATTTCTCAATTGATTCATCAGCAAGGCTTGTCATTCTACCTTAATTTTTCCCAAAAATAAACAATCTCACTGATGTGCTAACTTGCTAACCAAAATAGAATCTTAAAAGAGAAGTTATAAATTTACCAAACACAAGCCTTAAAAATCCAAAACAGGGAAGAAAGAATATGAAGCCATTTAATTCCTTTGAAAATAGTAAAATACAATCAAAACTTCTGATACATTGCCAGACTTTTGCTGCTCACCTGAGGAAAATATATCTTAAGTTTGACGAAAAAAAAAGAGAGAGCAAAAGTTCTAACAATTTGAGGCCAGAGATATTAGTTATACTCATTGCCCCTTGAATTCCACCAAATGCAGTAATATCAAAACCTCCAGAAAATTTGCCTTCTGAACCTGCTCAATTGAAAAAAGCTGTTAGACACCTGCTTCGGTTAATCATCACCTTGCCATTTAAAAAAGGGAAAAAAATTATAAGGCTACATATTAATTCATTTTACCAGTTATAACAACTGATTTCACGTCATCACTCAAAATTTTCCGCCAAGTGGATAATACTGCGAAAGTCCAAAATGAGACGGAATACTAGATGTTATGTTAATGTCAACAAATAATAACAACATACATGATAACATCATTTGCTATATCTTCAAACATAATGTTTTGAACATTTACACATACTGTACCAGATGTTGAAAACAAACATATTAGTGGAGACTAATGGATTAAATTCCAATGCATAATAATAGCATGTGATATTATTGTTGACCAGCAGCAACAAGTGGACTGACATATACACCTAACTAAGAAAGATGATGTCAACCTTCAGTTAACAAGGCTTGTTTACACTAAATGTTGGCAATTTCTATACAAAAGAACCTATTACTATAAGATATCTAGATGTGCAAATTATTCTGGTTCGGAATAGAAGAAAACAAGATTGAGATGCAGATTAAATCATATCAGTATGACTTCTATATCAAGCAATAAGATCGAATACCTTTGAGATGTGCACTCCAAGGCTTCTATGAATACTAGAACACTTGATACAAATAAATACTCCAATAATTAGTGACCTCGCCTACATTCAATAAATATGGCCAAACACACGCCATACTTTATCATATACTAGCCAACTAATGAATAAACAAGTTAGATCTCTTGCTACGGGAGGAATTGTATGATTCAATAGGCCAAGGTCTTGTACAATAACTTTGACCCATGAGTTTCCACAAGTTGAACCTATGAGGATCATAAGATCCTTTGAAACAAAGCTAGAAGATAAAGAAGGTTGTATGGTTTTTGTAATTGGCAAATTCATGGGTTAGACAAATCTCTGGGTTCACTGAGTTGTGTTTTATATTTCTTTTAGCATGAATTGTAGTTCGCATCGCTAGAAAAGTTGAAGTGAATGTTGGTAAAAAATCTCATGTCTCACATTGCCCAAGTAATGAGTTTGATATGGCTTCATATTCTTGTTTCGGCCTTCCACCAATAAGCTTAAGTTTTTGTGTTGGTACATAGTATCTTACATGATATCAGAGTGGGTGTTGTTCTTCTATAGCCCATGTGCACATTGCCTGCCTGTCCATGGAATCTGTTAGGCCTACATGTGAGGGAGAGTGTTAGGAAAAAGTCCCACGTCCCACCTCGCCCAAAAAATGGGTTAGACATGGTTTCATATACCTATTTGGGCTTTTCACCTATATGCTTAAGCTTTTAGGTTGGTACATGATATCTTATAATGAAGATTTCAGAAAATAGGACACATGCTCAAGTGCCCCTATATCTGTGGTCGAGCGCCCAAGACAGAAGCACACGTGCTCAAGCTGGATAATTACGCATTGAAGCCCGATTGACTTACAGAAATTGCACTGAATGAAAAAAACTGGGTGATTTCATAATGTGCTTAAGTGCCCCTACTGGAAAAAACCCACTTTCCTGATGCGGAATTATTTCTTGTTTGTGCCAGAACTGGTAGTTCTTATTCTATAAGGAGTATTCCTTTAGGGCATAAATTGTATTTTATTTAAAGAGTTCCTCTCTCATCCTTAAGACAAGTTCTCATTGTTTTGAATTGGGAATTTACATTAGAAATCACCCTACTTCTCTAGAGCTTTTATTAGAGAGATTGCATTAAAGCATTGGGCTAAAGAATATTGCTTTTACATTTTTTGTAGAACATATTGGGCTAGAGAATTTTGCTTTTACATCTCTTGTAGAAGATAGAAAACACCTTATGTGTTCAAGGTGTGATGTGATGAAACGGAGAGCAATGCACAGTGAAGGAGAGTCATGGTAAAGAGTTGTGCAAGAAGAACTTGGTCCTTAGGTTGAAGGAGTAATTGAATAAGGGTTGTGTGTATATCTTGTAACTATTCATGATTAGTGCTTGATAGTTGGTCTTTGTTGGACTTGTGGTTCTTTCCCAGTTTGGGTTTTCCACATGAAGATTGTGTGCCTCTTGTCTATTGTATGGTTGATTAATTTATTTGCTAGTTTGTTTATTTCTTCCGCTGCATATAAAATTGGAATTACAATCTAGAATTCTAGATCTGAAACAATCCTTCAAAGATGTTGGATAAATTGGTTGTATCCCATAGGAGGATCGACTATTCCATTAAGCTTTTTGTCTCGTCTTATATTTCCAGCTTATGCTTGGCACTTGTGGAGGGAGAGGAATAAGTGGATTTTTTCTCATCTATCCAAACGGTCTTTTCAGATTCTCCATGGCATTTTACATCAAATACATAGTCAGCTAGTATACTTGCAAGTTAAATTGCCTTTACCATATCATAGTCTTTGGTGTCTCCCTCCTAATAATGGTGTCTTACTAGTGCTAACTCGTTCATTTATAATACATCGAGGTTGGAGGTTTTCTATTGTTCACATTCCTAATTGTCTCATGGGCATAGTTTGGCATCCCACGGGCAGCCACTTCAGGCAATGCTCAGCTCTGTCCTACAATATCATTAGAAGATTCAATTCTTGATTGAGGCTTTTCCCTCTCATATTCCTAAGGTGTGTTTGGAGATTGACAAGAAGCTCATGATAGCTTTGCAGAGTCCTTCGCTATCTCAATGGAGGTACAAATTTGAGTACAGGAGGATAGTGAGTGCAGTCAGCCTTCTCTCCTCAATTTCCTATTCTTTGGTTTCTCCTATAGTTTGGCATCTTGCAAGGAAATTCAAACAACAACATGGAATTCTTGCCACTATTGGAGTTTATGAGTGTTCTTGTTTTCTAGATGGTTAGGGGTCTGGTTTGTGGAATCTGGACAACATAGTAATTTGGAAAGTAAAAAGTCATGACGTTCCTTGGGCATTGCTTTGGTAAAAATGTCTGGCAACTGATTGTGTGAAGAAATATGAGGAAGATGGAACGTCAGAGAAAAATTGTTGCCGAATGAAATGACAATTGATCTCAATATGTTTAGTATGCTCATGAAAGACAGTATACAATTTGAATGGCACTTGTGTTGTCAACATAAAGAGGGGTTGGACTAGTGAGGAAAACACCAAACTCTCTCAATAGTCGCCGAAGCCAGATAATTTCGCAATTGGCGGAGGGCATTGATCGGTATTCCACTTCGGCCTAGGATTTAGACACTGTAGTCAGTTTCTTACACTTTCTTGAGATGGGTGAAAGGCCAAGGAACATACATCACCCTGTAGTGGAGCAATGGGTATCAGGGCAGCTGCCCAATCAGTATCAACATAGCCTTGTGGTTGTAAGGAGGAAATAGAAGGATAGAAGAGGCCACAATCTCTACTACCTTTGATGTATTTGAGAATGTGATATATTGTATGAATATAAGGTTTGTGTAGAGTACCAACACACTATCTCACAGTATGGACTGCATGAGAGATGTCAAGCCTAGTCATAGTGAGATAAAGAAGGCTACCTGCTAACTGTCGAAAAAGAGTAGGATCATCAAGTGGACTCCCGTCATCTTTGCTAAGTTTAACATTGAGCTTCAGAGGAGTGATTTGGCTTCGCTGAGTCTAGCAGATTTAATTAAATCATTAACATATTTGGTTTGATGAACTTGTATGCCCTTTACATTTTTGGAAACCTCTAGACCAAGAAAATATGTGAGTAAGCTAAGATCCTTCATTTGAAAAGTACGCATCAAATGAGTTTTGAGATTAGAGATGCCGGTAAAATCATTGCCACTCTTGATCATATCATCAACATAGAACAACAAAATTGTGCACCCGTGAAATATGTGTTGAATAAAGAGAGAGCTCTCATTGACACTTTGCAAGAAACCAACTGGAAGGGTGGCAGATCGAAATTTTTCAAACCATGCACGAGGAGCTTGTTTTAGGCCATATAAAGCTGTTTGTAGCTTATAGACATACTTACAAGGACAAGCATAGAATGGTGGAGCTCTCATGTAGATAGTCTCATGGAGAGGACCATGTAAAAAGGCATTCTTTACATCCATTTGCCAAAGGGGCCAGTGCCGCACAGTTCCAACACTGAGTAGACACTGAACAATAGTAATTTTAGCAATGGCTGCAAAAGTTTCTTCAAAGTAAATGCCATGTTCTTGTATGAAGCCTTAAGCAATAAGTCTAGCTTTATAGCGATTAAGAGTGCCATTAAATCTAAACTTGGTGGAATAACCCACTTTCTCCTAATAGGAGACACATTTGGTGGAGGAGGCACCAGATCCCAAGTCTGATTTGCTTCTAGAGTAAGCAATTCCTCTATCATTGCATCTTACCAACATTGGATATTAGCAACCTTTGCATAAGAGGTTGGGATAGCAATGGGATTTGAAGTGGTAAAGAAGGCAAGAATATCATATCTATTTTGGGCTATTGAGATACGACTGGATTGTCGTAAGGGCGGTGGGTTAGGAGGATAATTACCTTCAAGAGCAGGAAGCGGTAGTGCCAGTTGATTTGGAGCAGGAACGGCAAGAGGTGTCGGTTTTGGACGACAGACATAAACCAGTGTGATGGAAGGAGAGGAACTCAGTGCTGAAAATGAGGAAGATAAGAAACTTGGACATCTTTGTGAGTAGGGTGAACAGTATTAAAGGGGATATGTTCTAAGAAGTCAACATTCCGAGAAATTCGAACTCACCTTTCGTCATGGTCGTAACATTGAAATCCTTTTTGGTCATCACTGTATCCTACAAACATACAACGTGTTGCCCAAGGAGATAACTTTTTACACTTAAGAGATAGTAAATGAACAAAATAGAGCCTTCTAAATACTCACAAATGTGAGTACGTAAGTGGATCACCAAACAAACACTCATATGGGGAGAGTTTGCTAAGAATAGATTTAGGAACCCTATTGATTATATGAACTGCAGTGTGGGCAGCTGCACAATAGAATGTAGGAGAAACCAATGATTCAACATGCAAGGTTCTGACTATTTTGAGAATATGCCGATTCTTTCTTTCTACTATTCCATTTTTTTGAGGTGTGTGATGGCAAGAAATCTGGTGTATGATTCCCTTGTTAGACAAGAATGTAGAAAATACAGTTGAAGTATATTCTCCCCCTGAATCAAAATGCAAAATTTCATTGATTTTTGAAATTGGGTGTTAACCAGATTGTAAAATTTTTCAAAGGCAGAGAAAACTTCATATTTGAATCTCAAAAAATATATCCATGTATAGCAACAATGAATGTAAAATAGTACTTATAACTCATTCTACTTAAATGTGGAGCAATTGCCCATACATTAGTGTCTATGAGATCAAATGGTGTAGTTGTACATGAATAACGAATTTGAAAGGGAAGGACAGTGCTCTTACTATAACAACAAGTTTCACATTTAGAGTTAACAAGATCAAAACTAATTTTATTATTGAAAGATGATTTAAAACAACCAGTTTGAAATAAAGACAGCAAGCTACAATTATTCAAATGACCCAGGTGACGATGCCAAGTGGTCCACAAATTATTCAAATCACTCAAAGTAGAAGCAAAAAAGGAACTAGAGCATATGGGACATGATCCCATGTCCAGAACAAACAGTCTACTATGCTTACTCCCCATCCCAATCACCTTTCCTGTTTATCGTTCCTATCTAACACAACCAAAAGAAGAATATCAGACTGAGCAACCATTACACCTAATTGTCTCACAGAAATTAGATTTGCAGATAATTTGGTAACAAAATAAACATCAGAAAGATGAAAGTAATTAGATTAAGGTGTAGCAAGTTCTAAAGAGCCTATACTAGAGATAGGAAAGTGATGACCATTTGCAGCGGTTATCTTTTCTTTGTCAACATAAGTTTGATGGTCTTTTAGATTGTGTGCAACAACAATCATATGGTTTCAGACTTCTGAGTCTAAAGCCCATGTAGAGAGTATAATGGATGTTGAAGAATGAAAAGCATGGAATGATGTTGAAGGACGAGGCAGACCATTAATACTCATGGAGGTAAGTGCGAAAGTGACAAAAGCATTAATCATCTCACGGATCTAAGCAGAAGTCATGGAGACTGTGTCATTGGCATCTATCGGCATCTAAGCTTGAAATGTAGTTTGAGGTTGCTTCAAGGAATTATCATTTTTCCTAAGAGGCCTCCTAGTACAGATATGACATGATCGGTTCTTTTGCAGTAGTTGGAGAATAATTTCTTTTGGCAGTAGCATGCTATATGCCATAGCCTTTGCATCCAAAGCACTGAATCTTTTGAGCACGAGATGCTAATAGAGTCATTTTCTACGTTGGATTATTAACTGGTGTTGGGGAAGTAAGAAACACCTTTGGTTCCTTAGAAAGAGTGTTGAGAGGTAAGTTGGAGCTATTCTCGAAGAATCTCCTGGACACATGTATCAAGATCGAGAAGGGTCTTTCAATTCATAAGTGAAGTGCGGGATGGTTCTAACTTAAAGCGCAGATTAATGAGAAACTGACTGATATACAAATCTTCTCAGAGCTAAAGTACTTGCGGGAGAAATTATAAAGGAACAGAATGCAAGAGCATTTGATCTCTTTCCGTCCACAGGGCCAAAAATTTGCCGTAGTATTTTTGCACCGACTTATCACCTTGACAGTACTTGGAAAGCTCAATGTCAAGATTGAATTTTCTTGCTTTATTTGTCTGATGATATAGTTTCTCAAGGTGATCCCACATGTCTGATGCCTTTGTAAAGGCTTGAAGTGACATGGATACAGACAGGGCTATTGAATTAAGAATCCAAATAACTCCTTGGCATTGTTTTGATTCCAGAATGCAATTGCTTTTTCATCAGCAATCGTAGAATCAGAGCTGCTACTGCTTTCCGTAGTTATGGTTATCATTGGTCGAAGAATTGTTTCATTGAGATACACAATTAGACCTTTTCATTCTACAAAATTCTTAAGGTGGAAGGACCAACTCATATAATTTTTTCCATCTAATTTGATTCGAATATTGTCTCCCTTTTCCATGATTTCAATATAAACTAGAAGTTAATATTTGTAACTAAGTAGAAATTTTTCAAAAAAAAAAAAAGTGTTGGGTGTCCATTAATTTTGGTGGCAGAATGGCTTAAACACCCAAGTTCTAAGAGAGAATGGAAAATCATGCCTTTACGTTATATAAAGAATCTAATTATGTAGCTATTCCCAGAATTTTAGGCAAATCCGATTGTTGAATGCAAAGTTGGAACAAAAAGAACAGAACTATGCTTTAAAATTGTCAACTGTAAGAAGGGAATATGAACCAACCTAGATGTCTTCAAAAATCCAAAAAAAATGATGAAAAATCTGAGCATCAATAGTTGACTAGGTTGGTGTTTGCCTTCCTTAATTCGAACCATAGGAGGTGGAGCCCGCCTTAGAATTAGCCCCCTGCCAAATGCATGGATGAATGGTGTTTTGAGAACAGGTTTGCTAGAAAATGATTCAAGGATGTCTTTACCTCAAGAGGATGATTCGAAGATGTCTTTAACTCAGGAGGACTCTCAGTAGAGTCTATGATTAATAAGGATAGCCACCAAGATTTGATGAATGACTGTTACGTAGTAGATAGTCATAGCGCATTCAATCAAAAGATAGCAGGACCTAGAACTTCTTGTGAAGGGTATCTCTGATTCCATGTGAGGATCCTAAGATCGTTTGAGACAAAGCTAGAAGATAAGAAGATGTTTGAGAAATGGGTCGTATCCCATAGGAGGATCGACTAATCCTGCAAAAATTCCCAAAACATCATGAAGTACATGCATTCTTTCTCTTTGTGTGAAGAGAGACCACTAGCTGTTACATCAAGGGGCTTAAGATAATCTGATGTGGCTATTACTTTGAGAAACCCTTGTTTTCATCTGTGACATCCTTGTGTCCCACAATGACTATAAAGAGGAAAATGATTGGGCTTATATATAGAGCTTATACCCTTACATTGTATGAAGCCTTTTAGTTGGTTGAGGCCCACCAGAGGCAAAACTGTGAGGCCCATCGGCCAAAGCGGATAATATCATGTATGCATGCGGGGTGGAGTGTTACAAATGGTATCAAAGCCGACTCTCGCCTAGTTTTAGTGTGGGTCCTTACTTTGGTCTAGTGCAAGTGGGCAGGTTTCTGTGTGAGCTGGCAGGCGCTATTGCACAGGGGCATGCAGCCCTAAGGGGGGTAAATTGTAACTCCTCGAGTCCCACAGTGACTATAGAGTGAAAAGTGTTTGGGCTTATATATAGAGCTCACATGCTTACCTTGCGTAAGGCCTTTTGGTTGATTGAGGCCCACCAGAAATAAAACCATGAGGCCTATAGGCCAAAACAGACATTATCATGCATGCGTATAGGGTGGAGCATTACACTATCCTTTAATAATTAAAAAGTCCTTCTGTCTGCCTTTACAAGGTAGATCGCACAATGCAATGTATGGTTAGTTTAAGGTGTAATTTTTTCATGGGTGAGGGGTTAGCACAGCTAACCCACCCCATGACATATGGAACGGGTTAAATTTGTGTCATGCTCGGGGCCCAAGATTAGGTAATTACGGATTGATAAGTCCTTAAAAATGCATCATTTTATGTGTATTTTTAGGAATTTTAAGAACTTATTCATTAGAAATTTCTTCATTTAGCTGGAATTCATGTTTTTATGATTTTAAAATTCATTATTGAATTTTCTTGCAAAAATTCATTTAAAAATCACAATTTTCCATAAAATCATAAAATTTGCCATTTTGGATTTCTGTTTTTAGAAGATTTTTTCAAATTCATGAATTTACATGAAATGATAAAATTTCTCATCATCATTAGTTAATTAAAGATAAATCATAATCAATGATATGAATTTATTGTATCATTTAATATGAATTGGCCTGCATTAGTGTATTTGTGATTTTTGTTCAAAATTATTAAATTAACTGAGAATCACTTTTATTTGTAGAGAATTGAAGAAGTTGGACTCACAATTAAGAATTGATGCCAAGGAATTATTTGAGAAGATACTTAAGAAAAATGAAGAAAGGAAAAAGATTGATCAAATTGGAAAGTGTATACACATACTAAGGAAATACACTTCAGCCATGAGTTGGAGTTCAATTTGATACAAATATTACCTCCTCATTATCTCTAAATCCAGAGGAAGAAAGAAGATTTTCTTAAAGAGGAAACATGGTTTGCACCAAAGAAAAAGTTGGAGAATTTCTAGGAGATTTTCAATCCAACCAAATGACTAAGCTTAGCCATACTCATGCATCCTCACGGCTATGGAGATTTGTTGGGACCTAGTGGCCATAGAAAAAGAGAAAAAAAAAGAAGAAAGGAATAATCACTAAGAGCTTTACAAAGGACACCCTAGATCATTATATCCAAAGGCCGCCAAACACATACAATTATCCCATACCAGTCACGTGTCCTACATCCCTGCTTTCTATTCATTCACATCACTAAGCACATATCATATCTCATCAGCCAATATGCACATTCCAAAAATTTCATCACCATTCTCACCCCAACCCACTTTCCAATTTGAAAAAAAAATCTCATCATAAGTGTCCTCATCAATTTCATGCACAAGTGGCCCAACAATCCTATCCACTCTCAACTTTCTATTCCTACCTTTCCTTCACGCCATTCTCTCTCCATACCTATTCTTTAAATATAGAATCCCAGCCATCTCTCCTGAAAGACATGTCAACACCAACCACCCCTCATCTCTCTCTATATCTCTATATATATCACCAATAGAGAGGATTTTTCACGCCCAGAACATTCCATCCAGGTAACCTCAATGTCCCAGCCACCCTCCACTCCATCAGTGCCTATCTCATCACAATCCAAGTGGGGTTTGGCTAGCCACTTGGATCCATCCTCTTCCATCCATCTACTCCTTTCATCTAATCCTCCTTGGTGTAAAGATTGAAGATAAGAGCATGGATTGCGCGCGAAGTTCCCTCTTTTTGATGTCTTGATCTAGAGTAAGGGTAGATTTTCCTTTTCTTGTTGTAATTATTTTTTGGGGTATTATTGGGTGTATTAGTTCGTTTAATTTTAAATACATAATTTGTGAGGTCAAAGTGTTCCGCCTTGGATCAACATCGTGTGTTTGTGTGTGGTGACAGCACCCACTTGGCAGTGTTTTTGTGGATTTTTTTATTCTACCAATATAGTGTTTTAATTTCCAAAAATAAAAGATACTAGAATTCGTTTTATTATTTTTTTATTATATCTGAATGTTTTATTTCTTATTTTTAATTTATTGCATGATTATTTATTTTTTTACATTGGTGGTTTGATCTATTTTATTGTTTTGCAGTTTCTAGATCTAGGATTATTTTTAGTTTAGGGTTTTTAGGCTAGATTTAATTTGTAATTTTTTTTTCAGATTTGGAATTGTAATTTTCAAAAGTAGTAGTGTGTATTTTTGTAGATTTTATTAGAGTAGCTTTAGTTTTTTAATTAGGTCAAGTTTTTTGCGAATACTAACTCCTTGTGGATACGATCCCAGACTCACTGGGTAAAACTACATCGAAACCTTGCACTTGGGGTCCACGTTGATCACAGATAGACCCGTGCGTGGCACGCGTAATCCTGTAATAATTCACACCGCACTAAGGTAAACATGGACCATTATAAGGGAATTTTTGAACTTTTCTTATATGTAGAGAAGATCCATAATACATGCACATTTAACCTAAATGCGGAAATTAGTGCTTAGTGCACTGAATCAACACCCTGTGATAGTATCAGGCAACACCTTGTGATAGTATAAGAGACCTGTTTAAATGTTTCATAATTAAACTCTTTAAAGAGTTATCAAAATGATATAATCCCATGCATAAACTACATGTCTTGATACAGATAAGGTGATAAAGTGCGGAAATATATAACGGTCATAGATCGACTGTATAATACATATCCTCAAATGAAATGAACTTAAACTAAGTCTGTAGTCATGATAATATGATAAAGCAAGCAACATAACTCAAATCCTAAATGCCCAAAATCCCATCAATCGCTCTAACAAATACGTCTAATAGAAGACATCATCCGGTCCCCACTCAACTAATATGAAAGGAACCTATGTGGAATCCTCTGAGAGCATATCAATAATCATGTCGAAACTGGGGCTTACTCCTGCAACACTAAGGATAGCACCCTAAGCATAACAGCTCAATAAAAAATAGGCAAGTAATACACTAAACATGTTGTTCCAAATAGATTTAAGGATATACTGGTTAAATAGGGCAAGAAAGCAAAATCTAAGCATATTAGCATCAGATAAAATATAATCATAAGGAATCAAGATAACAGAATATCACAACTAGATGGAAAATTACGTGGCTACAATCCTTTCCGAAGAGAGACAGATATCAGAACAAAAAAAGAGATCAGGTAATTAATCTGACCACCCAAAGGAGCGTTAACTTACTCCACAGAAAAATTAACTGCAACAGTGCATAGATTTCAACCTATATTCAGCCCCACTGGGCCTCATAGAGTCCAACTTAATGGTGCAGACTCTATGAATCAATATAGCCAAAACAGATAATACCATTGTACTTTCATACTTGCCTTCTCAATAGAATTTACCGACTTAACATTTACAGTAATAGAAGCATGATGGTATCAATAACGGATACTAATAACAAAAGCAAATATGAAGGTAATAAGAGGAAAATAACTGAACTAATAACATAATGAAAAAAAAATAACTGAATTGATAATATAAATAAGTGAAGAATTTAGACGTCATCGAAATATGCATAATTTTTTATTAATTAAGAAGCAAGGATAATTTACAAGCTAAACTAACTAAGATGTTTGTGTCCTTAATTTTCCACATCGACATAACTATAAGGATTCCGATGCCATGTATTACCAAAATCTTGATATTGCATTGTGTATAAATCTGGATACCAAGTTGCTTATACCTATATACGATGGGCGTACCATTAGAACAAGCCGAATCATCTAGCAAGAATGAGTGACAGCTAATACTTTCCTTGTTTACCCCATTTGATTTTGTTGGACAAAGTTTAAGGTATAATGGTTCCAAGAAACAAGGCCCTACATAATCATAAGGTTCACCTAATAAATCTAAGGTAATACTTGACCATGGGTCAAGTCCAAATGTGCATAATGAGAGGTATGGTAAAGCTAATCCAATTTAGATAGAAATTGGAATAATAAATAAATAAATAAATAAATAACTAATTAATTAAATATATTGGATCTACGCTCAAGTGGCGTTGAGCACGTGTTTGAGCAGGCTTCATAGAGACTAACATGCTTGAGCACAGATAAGCATGAGCTCGAGCCTAACATACCGTGCTCGAAGTAAGTCAAAGTTTTAACTGCATGCTCGAGCACGCTTCGGTCCGCTCCAGCGTGCCGGCTGGGGATCCAAATTTGCAGCTTTGTGTTACATTTGAGTTTCATCATTTCAACCCCAACTTCCACCTGTATTAATACATACATTTATACTCTAAATCTTCCACATTACTGGCCATTTTAACCTCATTTCAAATCATTTAATCCTAACATTTATATACTCTATTTAAAATCTATTTTCTACCCACCACAACATTCTCATTTATGAAACAAGTAGAGAATGAGCTGTACTAATATTCTAAAATATAAAAATCTCAAAGAATCAAATACATATACAACCATATATGTTACTACTTGTTTAAATTTGCCTTGGGTGCTTCAAAAATCCAAATGCAAAGCTTTTAAGTGCAAACCCCCAAATCTCTAGCTTAAATAAATCTCTAATCATGGAAATGACATGATAAAGAGATGAAAGATGAGATGAATGCCATGAAAAGATAATTTGATGAGTGTCTAAGCTCGAAAAAATACTTTACAATATTTAAATGGGCACAAATACCAAGATAAGTTGGGTTTCTTACCTTAAAGTGGTGCCAAAGGGTGAAGATGCTCTTTTCTCTCTAAACAAACAATAAATGGGTAAATGGAAATGAGAAGAAGGAGGTGAATCTAACTTCTAATAGGGCTAAACCTTGTTTTCACATATTCTGAGCTTGTAAGAGGAAGGAAGATGAAGTAGGGAGAGCTTGGGGGCTAGGTGTTTGTCTTGAAGGCACAAGGAGCTCTTGCTTTGAGGAGAGTGTCTTTATATAGTGCTAGGGTTGCTCCAATAGTTTGGATATTTACTAGCAAGTCGATAAGACTTATGTTATTTACAAAAGAGGTCATAGTGGTCCCATATAGGTGACTTAGGTCTCAAATGAAATGGGTCCATTAATATATAATGGTAATCATGATTAATGTACATGACATGATTAATGAGATAATGAGATAATGCAAAGTTAATCTAGTTACATTACTAAATGGTCCTTAAACTACCTAATTAAGAGTAAGTTTCCCCCAATCTACCTACCCATTATATAATTAAGATTAAAATATCATTAATTAGCAATAAGCACGAACAATTAGCTAACTTGTAGCACTGAGGTCTCATGTATCTTGAAATGACCTTTAATAAAATATCCTTTCCTCACTTGTAGCACTGAGGTCTCACGTAATTTGAAATGCAATTATTAATATATGAAGTAAAGATATACGGTGTATATTTGGTTGATGTGCCCAAAAACTCAAACCAACTTCGAACCCGGCTCAAGTTAATGTATGGAAAACCATACCCAATACGAACACTATGAAGCCCACCTTTGATAGGATCGGGTCAGGCCAGATCTCACTGTAAACCCGACCCGTTGCCATCGCTGTTGTCCAATTGTCACTCGCGGGGGCATTTCGACGTGGGAGAAGAATTTGAGTTAGCTCACCGCCACTCACTGTCTCACATCGCTTTCTATAGTTTTTGGACCCACAACTACAACCATCTCAATCCGCATGGGAAGTCTTCACTAGTTGTCTTCTTTGCTTCACTCTATGTTCAATGCCCTGGGAAGACTTGACTTGTTTCAGTACAGGTTGGGTGAAGGGGTTCATGATAGCGTTAGATAGTGGTATTTTGATGTGGCTTGGTCTCGGATAGATCTTATTTGTCAGACTATGCCGAACTCAGCGAGTGGAAGGTATGGAGTGCTGAAAAGATTTGATCTCTTCAATTTTTATTCATTATCTTTTTAAGTTTTTCTTGTAGGATTTCAGACAAGTTCAGCTTTTTGCAGCCAGAAATTCTGGAAAGTTCAGTTTTTGGATTCATGGAGAGTGATATCTACATCTAGTTTTTAATGATTTTGGATTTTGAAAATGGTTTTTGAAGAATTGAGGTTCTCTTACACTCTTGAGTAGAGTTTGTAGCCTTCGGGTTTTTCATAAATTGAAATTTGAAAGAGTGGGATTTCTTGTGAAGGTAAAGGGTGGGGGGTGGTGGGGGAGGGTGGCCTGGTATTTGAGGGTGAGGGCTTTAGACAGTTTGAATCTTAAAGTTTGGGTAGTGTTTTTTTTTTTTTTTTTGGGCTAATGAAGGGTGTCCTGGACCTTTGGGTTGGACTAATTCCTTCGGGCGAGGAGGAGCAAGGTAAATCCCTTGTAGCCCTAGTGTGGTAGCATAGTTGGAACCTACAACCTTCTGGAACAAACTGAGGTCTTAGGCCAGTTGATCTACCCGTTAAGGTTAAAGTTTGGGCAGCTTAGATTTTAGAAATTTGAAAATGTTGAGGTTCTTTAAGAATTCTGAATCTTGAATCTTTGAGCTCTGAAAGTTGGGCACTAAAAGATTCGTTGCTTGGATTTCTTTTTTATTAAATTTGCGCATTATGGTTTCTGGGCTTCTCAGAATTTTGAGCTTTTCTGATAATTTAGGGTCTTGAGGAGTCTGTTTTTTTGGGAGCTAAGATTTGAATCTTTTTGGTTTTGTTAAACAGGTATTAAAAGTGGGCCTGTTTGGAACTTGGGTTTTGAAGAATTTTGGTTGTAAAAAATTATAAAGATGATCTTGGTGAGACTGGTTCTTTCATTTTTTGTTGTTACTTTTAGCATTATGATGATCCATGCATTTACCTCATCAGACAATTACATGATAGCATGCGGTTCTGCACAAAATGTCACCGTTGAAGACCGGATTTTCATTCCTGATTCACACCAATCTTCTTTTATATTGAAAAGTGAAGGAGAAAGTGTCATTGCTCGCTCGAATTCCACTACTTGTCCAATCTATCGATCTCTTCGGGTTTTCACCCAACCATCCTCTTACAAATTCAGCATCCAACGACAAGGTCGGCATTGGATCTGCCTGTATTTCCATCCACTTCCCTAATGAGAGTATTGACATGGATAAGAAAAGACAACAAAGTTTGACCCAGACTCAATCATGTGGGTCTCACATGACAGCCACATGATAGCCAAAATCTTCTAGAGATTGAGCTTAAAATCCTCTAATGATTCTATGACATCTTGGAATGACTGAAATCTTGGATTAATTGATTTCATTGAAATTGTAATTTCAAGGAGAGGTATCCCTATATCAGTTTACTCTGATTGGCTTGATATTACTACTGTTTCATCCAAATCTCAAGTTCTTGATCCTAAGCCATCTACAGAAGCTACTGACATCTCACCAAAATACAATTCATTGCCAATGTTGGATGCTATAGCTCTAATCATTGATAATGTTACCACTGCTAATGAACTTGATGTCATTGATAGTAATCATCATGCCACATCTGAAGATAATGTTGACTCCTCCACTTCTATAAATATTGGAGCCACATCTGCACCTATAACAGTTCCATCTTCTTCGATATCTCTTGAAACCATAAGATGAACAGATGTTATTACAGCTCCATCATCCTTACTTGTACCTATGCATCATTATAGTACTAGGTCTAAGGATGGTACTCTCAAGCCACGTGTACTACCATCTCTAATAGTCTCACAAATAGATAAAATTCCTTTTGAGCCTAAATCTACAAAGTCTGCCCTATGACATTCTAGATGGAGCCAAGCCATGCTGGAGGAGATAACTGCACTACAACACAACTCAACTTGAGAGCTTGTCCGATGCCAACCAAGTATGAATGTAGTGGGTTGTAGGTGGGTCTACAAGGCCAAGTTAAAATCAAATGGGTCACTTGAACACCTTAAAGCTAGGTTGGTGGCCAAAGGTTCAACCAAGTAGCAGGTATTGATTTTTCTAAAACCTATAGTCCTGTCATAAAACATGCTCTATTCGTATTATCCTTACTATTGCCACAACAAAAAACTGGCCTATAAAACAATTGGATGTTAAAAGTGCATTTTTGCATGGTGTTTTGAAAGAACCTGTGTACATGGAGCAGCCCCCAGGTTTTGTTGATCTGACTTTTCCCACTCATATATGCCAACTAAAAAAGGCTCTCTATGGCCTCAAACAGACCCCACGAGCATGGCTTGATCAGTTCAATAGCTACCTACTTCTTTTGGGATTTTTTTGTAGTAGAACAGATTCCTCATTATTTGTTCATAGCTCTACACATGGCACCATATATCTACTCTTATATGTTGATGACATTATTATCATGGGTGATCAGAGTGATTATCTAGACTGGATTATTTCACAACTTAGTCATCAATTTGCTATGAAAGATTTAGGAAGGTTGCATTACTTTCTTGGAATTGAAGTGCAATATTTTAGTGGAGGTATGATACTCTCACAATCCAAGTATGCTCTTGATCTTCTTAATCGTGCCCATAGAGCAATTCAAACTTCAAAGGCAATCTCTACACCTATGGCAACAAAGAACTTTACATCTGATATTTCAACTCCATTTCGTGATCCTGAGTTATATCAGAGTATTGTAGGACGGTTACAATATCTTACAATGACTAGGCCTAATATTTCATTCAGTGTAACCTCAATATGTCAACATATGCAATCTCCTACAGTAGGACACTTTCAAGTAGTGAAGTGCATTCTTCGTTATCTTAATGTAACAATAGATGTGGGGCTCCGCATATTGTCCTAATCAACTCTTGATCTATATGGGTTCTTGGATGTAGATTGAGCAGGTTGCCCTAATACTTAATGGTCTACTATAGGATATTGCACCTTCCTTGGAGGAAATTTAATCTCCTCGTGTGCCAAGAAGCAACCTACCGTTTCTCGATCATCTGCCGAAGCCGAATACAGATCTATGGCCTTCACAGCTGCAGAACTAACTTCGTTTTCATTTATCCTTCGTGATGTTGGTGTCCCATTTTTGCAGCCTCCAACACTTTTCTGTGATAATATTAGTGCTTTATATATGACAGTAAATCCTGTTTTTCATGCCCGTATTAAACACATTGAGTTGGACTATCATTTTGTCCGTGAGAAAGTGGCAATCGGTCAGTTAGTCACAAAGTTTGTCTCATCTTCTAATCAGCTTGCAGAAATCTTCACTAAGCTTCTTGCTCGTGATGCTTTTCAGCACCTGTGTATCAACCTTGGCCTCGTAAATCGGCCTTGTTTGAGGGAGAGTAATGAGAGTATTGATGCGGATAAGAAAAGACAACAAAGTTTGACCCAGACTTAATCATGTGGGTCCCACATGACAGCCAAAATCTTCTAGAGATTAAGCTTAAAATCCTCTAATGATTCTATGACATCTTGGAATGACTGAAACCTTGGATTAATTGATTTCATTGAAATTATAATTGATTGTGATTGTAGTATTATAAATAGCATACATCTTTATTTTCTTACTCACCTTTTGAGTGAGAAAAGTTCTCTCTTCAATTAAATTTTTATGTCTTTATTCCCAACTCTGGCCATGACTTGTATTCTGCTCCCATCACAGCCATTACAGAGAAGTTTGTTCTCCTAAATAACTTCTCCTTCAATAACCAGAAGAGTTCCTATCTGTTCAAGGAATATATGATTAATGTGGCATCTGCAAAGTTGACCATAAATTTCCTTCCATTGAAAAATTCAGTGTCTTTTGTGAATGGGATTGAAGTTGTTTCAATCCCAGATTATTTGATTCCTGACCATGTCCATGTATTATTGTCTTATTCTAACCCTTTTGATGGTCTCTCTGAGCGTGGTTTGGAAACTGTCTTTACGTTGAATATGGGAGGGCCTCTAATTACTCCTCAAAATGACACACTAGGAAGGACTTGGGAAAATGATCAGAAATATCAGAGTGTTCCTTCCTCGATGGTGAATCTGTCTGCAGACCTAGGAAGTATAAGATATAGGTATGGAGTGACTGCTGCAACAGCACCCAATTTGGTTAATGCAACTCCAGATGCTAGGCCTGTGGACATTGCAAAGACTTTAAATTTCAATCTCTCATGGGTCTTCTCTGTTGATTCGACCTTTGTTTACTTAATTAGCCTACATTTCTGTGACATTGTCAACAAAGTCAACAATGAGCTGATTTTCAATGTCCATATTAATTCCGAGAATGGAATCGAGTGTCCGGATCTCACCAACGAAACCAAAGGGTTCAGAAAAATTCCATACTACAAACATTTTATTTCCACCTCTTCCACTGGTTCAAACGGATTGTTCATCATCATGGGCCAGATAATTTGAGTGGCATAACTACCTGCAATTTTGAATGGGTTGGAGATCATGAAGATCAGCAGGGATGAGGGGAGCTTGGACGGGGAATTGTCTGTTGATGATCTTCTTCCTGGTGATGATCTTCTTCCCACTTCATGGTCAAAGGAGAGAAAGATGAGAATTGTAATTGAAATTATTGTAGGAGCTTTCACGTTGGTGGGGTTGATTGTTTCATGCTGCTGCTATTTTGTGGTCCATATATCTAGAGCTAGCGCTCAACCTTAACTGCATGGGAGTTCAATGGCCTCTTTAGAGCTTCGGCGATTCTTCACATTTCAAGAGATAAAAGATTCAACAAATGGCTTCAGTGAGTGCTTGCTTGTTGGTGTAGGTGGTTTTGGTAAAGTTTGCAAAGGGATACTAGAAGAGGGTACTTGCATTGCTGCAAAAAGAGGGGATCCAAGATCCAACCAAGGCCTTGCTGACTTCTGTAACGAGTTTGAATTGCTATCCAAGTTAGGGCATCGCCATCTTGTTTCAATGATTGACTATTGCGTTGAGCAGTTGGAAATGATTCTGGTTTATGAGTACATGGAAAATGGAACCCTTAGAAGCCGTCTTTATGGGAAGGACCTCCCGTCTCTCCATCTCTCACTTGGAGACAGGCTTGAAATATGCTTAGGAGACGCAAGGGGTCTGCATTATCTTCACACAGGAGCAGCCCTGAGCATAATCCACCGGGATGTGAAGACCACAAACATTCTCTTGGATGAATACTTTGTGGCCGCAGACTTTGGCATCTCAAGGGTGGTTCCATCTCGGGATCAATCCCATGTGAGTACTGCTGTCAAAGGTAGTTTTGGCTACCTCGACTCGGAATACTTTCAGTGGCAGCAGCTGAGAGAGAAATCTGATGTCTACTCATTTGGAGTAGTTCTGATGGAAGTCCTCTCTGGGAGACCTGCTTTCAACCCTGATCTCCCAACAGAACAGGTCAATTTGGCAGGATGGGCATTGAACTGGCAGAAAAAGGGCATGCTGGAGCATGTCATAGATCCTACATTAGTAGGGAAGATAAATCCTGCATCCCTAAGAATATTTGGTGAGACAGTGGAGAAATGTTTGGCGAAGCTAGGTGTAGACTGGCCAACAATGGCAGATGTTTCAGGGAATCTTGAATATCTTCTGCAGCTGAAGGAGGTGCTAATGTTCCCTGTTGTAGACGAGAATAGCATGGACCATGTTGCTGAACTATATTCCCCTGATGCCACTGCTAGCACTCGCAATCCACAGAGCCTCAACAGAGGCCTGGTTAAATTGGTGGTTAACACAAATAGATCTTGCATGTGTACTATGCGATATGGTCGCCAAAACATGAAAAACATTTCACTGAAAATCTGAATCATCATCAGCTGAAAGTGACTTCTAAATAACGGGTGCAGTTTTCTAAACTTAATATGAACTGGGCTGTGTTTATCAATATCCATAAATATGTACTGGTAAACTTGAAATGATCTGCATCAATACCACACCTGGGACTGACAAACCCTATGGGTTTTTTTCCTTCATATGATTAAACTGGTGGTCTTCTCACAGCATATTGCCTGTCTCAGGGTCATTTGAAAGAGCTCAAGATCCTTGAGACCAACTGAAAGTTGTTATTCTCTACATGTCATTGCCTCTGATCATTTGCACTTGGCTGTGGGAGTAGATAGATGTTATATCCAGCAGATTCGAGGTGAAATGAGCTCATCCAGGTTTGTCTCAAGTTTCCACTTGATAGGATTGATTTTCCTCTGCTCATTTTTACTTCTTTTCCCTTCAGGACATAGTATCTAAGTCATTCAAGGAAATTCTAATATGAAGCTTGAAGCTGTATCCACTTCCTTTCAGTGCACAAGATAGCAAGTCATGATTGTGTGAGAAGCTGCTTCATGGATAGTAAGGTGTATCGATCTTACATTT
Organism: Sextonia rubra; assembly: GCA_037013555.1. NCBI lineage: Eukaryota > Viridiplantae > Streptophyta > Magnoliopsida > Laurales > Lauraceae > Sextonia > Sextonia rubra. Next base: position 4,029,238 of record JASUAD010000028.1, on the reverse strand, counting down.
TTGCATTACTGGATAGTACTATCTGCTCGTTTCTCATGTGAGGTCCACCCATAATCAAGTTATCCCCCTCACACACTACCCTGACTGCGGTCTTAAATCCGACATCCTCCTACCTTTGCTCACTGTCGACCTGGGCTTGTCGAGTTTGAGTTGATTCAGGAGGAGCTTGTACCTGAATAGATCTCGATCCAAATTTGTGCTCGATTCGAGCTGCAACTCGAGCTTGCCTCGCCATCATACATGCTGTTGGCTGATAGTGGATCCTTATTTCACAGTGTATAGCCCGGACTTTTTTCTCAGAAGAATGTCCTTTTCTGTGGGGCTCCCTGTGGGGATCCCTTGGAGAATCAAGGTTTAAGCCATATCTTAAAACAGAATCGTGAGTGAAGATCCAAAATCCCAGCAAAAGGAAAAGGGGTTCGAGTTCCAATAACTCTAATAGTCATTTGAGACTTTCTTAGGTGATTGAGATTCGAAATTCTCTCAAAAAAAGTAATTGCGGCAAGATAAGCTATCACATCATGTCCTTGAATTCAGAGTGTATCATATTCTTACCAGAAATTTTAGTGAAGGAACAAGCCCATAGTTAATGCTCCATTCATATATGGGCCCCCGGCATGATGGCCGTCTGCTATATGCAGGGTTTTTTTAATCTAGCCCCATAGTAATGTTCATCTCTTTGCCACCTATAAATCTCAGAACCTAAAAGAAAGGTGATGTGAGAGATTTCTTTCTTCCTAGTTTCATATATCTAGAGTAGGGTAGTCAACTTTGAACTCTTAACAAGGATATCTGGCCCGGCGTAGGTTCTAAAAGGCCCGCAAAATGAGACTTTTTCCTCCCTAAAAGCCCAATGGTAAATAGTTTCTCCTATGTAATCAATTTTATTACCAAAATGCCCAATTCTTTCACCCTTTCGCATGATTCACTTTATGACATTTGTTTTAGCTATATTTGCAAAGGTACGAAAGTAATTTTTGTAATTATATTAAATAAATATGGCTATTGTTCACATACATATATAGTCAATCCCAATTCCTATGTAAGTAAATAAGCTTATTTGACAATGAATTCGTATGTACTCGACTCTATGCAAAAAAATAGGTTCCATGCAAACAAACATGATGCCAATGGGAATCAATTACTTACGACATATTACAATCTGTATGCTTTGTCGAATCCACATTTCCTTGTTACTTAATTGTTTTTATAAAAGGGAAATAGTCATATGAGAACTAGTTTTCACTACTTTTATGTGAAAAGTCTAGGTGGAGTTTATTTATCACTCAATCCAAATCTTACAATCAATAGAGACCCCTCGGATAGCCACTCACCCCAAGTTTTGGTGAAATCCGAATTTATGAGACCGTTGGATCAGTTATGCACCAATTCGAATATATTGGATTTATGGGCTATGGATGAAGGTGTTAGGAACACATGATTGGAGCCAAACTTGATATTTAGGGTGGTCTAACATAGATCTTTTCATTTACTTAGTCCCAAAATGGAATCCACAGGTGGGCCTTATAAAAAATTCCCATAGTAGGTGTATGAGAACACTTCTCATAGGATTAAAACTCTTTATAAAATATACATACATATATATATATATATATTATATATTCCCACCATATACTCCATTAAGAGCCAATCAGCTAAATTTGTTTTTTTGATTTTTGTTGTTCTTTTTTTTTTTTTATAACTCGCAATGTTGCTTATCGTATTGCATCATTGGTCTCAAACCTAAGCTAGACCTCGCCTGTGAGGGTTGAGTGAGGGTTTTAGATGGTGCAGGCCTTCCAAGGCTTTGGCATACGCTAGACATGACCCACATGTACTAAGGATAGGGTAGGAATGGCTTGTTGGGAAAAAATTTATGTAGGAATGTGCTTTTGGGAAAACAGATATTCAATTCCAAAAAAAAAAAAAAAAAAACGTGTGAGCGAGGCACATCGTTTAGACGTTTTCTTCTGAGACAGAGTGAACTTCCCGGTGTAGGTAGCCTTGTCAAAACGCCCATCTCTACGAAGAACCCTCCCCAATTTGCTTGGTTGTGCCTGTTTTTAAAGTGAGATTTCAGGGTCCCATGGCTGATTAATTTTTACCTGTTTGATCCTAACCTTGATATTGGCCGCTTGGTCTACAAAAGTAGAAAGTTCAAATCCACTTCTCAGCGGCTAGAGTCTCTTTTAATCTGCTCTAAACATTCCACTGATTAGTGGTTTGCATACATAGAGTTCAATTCACAAAGGTGAAATACATATAGGATGTGTTTGGAAGCAAGATAAGGGGGGATAGCAACTTTTTGCATCCTGATCCTAGTTATCCCTTGTTTGTTTGTATTTTTAGTGTCGGTACTATACCATCCAAGTCTCGAAGCTATAGTGACTTAATACCTAATATTCCAGCTTAAATAATCCCACCTAAGAGGTAGGGTAATTTGGGCTGGATTTGAGTGGGTCTTGAAATATTTTTTTTTAGGTCATGTTTTCCTTCAATACTATTTCCAAATGACATTACTGTCATTGAAACCAAACATTCTTCAATACTATTCCTCAATACTATTTCCCTTGTACCCCATTTATCAGGATGCAAATTAAAAATCGCATTAGATTCATCCATGGGATAAATGGAGTTTTATCCTGTGCAATAATATCATTGGATGGACTTAAATCGTATTAACTATCCAATCCAACCAAACAATTTTCTAACTTCCAGATAAATCTAAAAGAAAAGCGTCAAATAATCCACTCATCCGAAATGAATTAAGAGGAGATGAAAAAGTAATATCCAGCCACCAAGTCAGTCCTAGGGAAACTCATTGTCCCATCTACATCTCCTCCTGGTATCATTCAAAACTCTAGTTATCCTTAGATGGAACCAACTCTGCTATGAATTTCCAGAATTTCAATTCCATTTAAAGAAACGGTCCCTTTTAAGGGCTTGACCGCTGTAATGTCATGGTTGGATTTAGAAATTCTCTCGTTGTGAAAAAATAGCCCCCACCACAAGCGGGATTTCTGCTAGAGTACTAGTGTAACAAAGGAAGAAGAAAAATACAAATAGGAAACTGGATCCTATCCTGCAAATTTTCTACGGATTTGGTGTTACACAAACTGCCCAAAGGATAAAGAAAGAACGCAGTGAAAATTGTAAATAAAAATTTTCAGTTAGTTTTCTCTTCCATATCCAACCACTTACAAGAGTTAACAACACTAATAATATATTATATATCCCTCGTGTAAATGGGGTTGTACAAATTTTGGTGCAATGTAGTTCAGTTAGACTCTTCAGCAGTTTAAAGTCCACTCTAAACCATTCTAAACCATTCATCCACTCTTTCTTATCATCCTTAGATCCAAAGTAGGTGGCAATAATAAATTTCTCATCATCCGGTCAATCATGGGGCATTTAATATTTAAAGAAATTTCCGGTGGGATTTCCAAATGTTGGAATTCTTGAAATCAATGTTACTTGTCCGCCAAATATTTTCCAATACCCAATTTGGTTAGTTTTTATTTATTTATTTATTATTTTTTATAGAAAATTTTTTTAAATATAATATTAAAAGAATTATATCATAGAGTCAACAAATTCATGTTGTCTAATAAAATCCGAGACAGAATACTACCAAGCCACCATGTCATCCACAACTTTGGCGTGTCTAGCTAACTTATGAGCTACTTCATTACCTTTCCTCCCACATGAATTACTTCATATCTACAAAATCATTTTAACAAAACTTTGATCTCATCAATCACAAGACCCTATCTTGACGGATTAGGAGAGGATGAGTTAAGCGCTTTCTCCGTCCAAAAGGAATCACTTTCAAGAATTACATCTCGTATCCCAAATCAGTGGAAACCTCTCAATGCTGTTAGTGCTTCAATATCCTCAGCCTCTTCCGCCCCATTCTCAATCTTATTCATGGCAGTCACCACGCTACATGTCTCATCCCTTAGAATAGCCCCAACCCACAAGACTGCTGAGTTTTGGGAAACAAGGCGCCGTCTATGTTGAGCTTTAACACACCAGTAGGAGGGGGCTGCCATCTTAGTACTTTCTTCTTGATTAAAATGAATTTGCGAGCCGTTACATTTATGAAATCCTATAACACCATTACATCCCTTTCAACAACCATCCTAATTAAGGTCCATGGACTTGCCAATGTGAATGCAGAAATCTCCTCTATAACCATATGCGCCGAGTAGTGGAGAAAATATGTGCCATATCCACTATTGGAGCCCTTTCCTTCAGATCCCAAGCGAACATGCTAAAACTAAAACGGAAAAATTGTCCAAATTCAATTTCAGGAAGACTCTTTTGCCACACTTATCTCAGTAGGGGGCATGAGCATGTACAATGCGTGAAAGTTGTCTTCTACTTTTCTCCTGCAAAAATCGCATATGTCAGTGTCCACAATTTTCTTTTTGGCAAGATTTTGATTAGTTGGAAAATTTTCTTTGCAAACTATCCAAGCAAAATTTTTAATTTTGTTGGGGATCTTCAGATATCATAGAGTTGGCCAAAATTTCCTCCGTGCACCTACATTTGAGCTTTTTCCCACATCATAAGTCTTCTGAAGTTTGGTTGCTATCAAATAAGCACTTTCCAATGTGAACTACCTAGACTTGTTACCTACCCATATACTATCCTTTAGCATCATGAGACTCTAAGGTATCTTTAATATTACATCATCTTCATGTGGGAAGAAAATAGTTTGAATTTTTTTCATGTCTCACCACTCTGAATCTTGGTCAATAAGTTCCACCACTATTGTATCTTCATGAAGAATCCTATGTGGCGTTGTAACCTTAAAAGTTATTAGTGTGGGTAACCATTTATCCTCGCAAATCTTGATATCCTAGCCATTTCCCACCCTCCACTACAACCCTCATGCAGAATCTTTTTTCAGCTCAAGGAATCCTCTCCATGCATAAGAGGACTTTCTCCCAACAGTAGCTTGAAGAAAAGAGACATCATGGGGAAAATATCTTACCTTGAAAATCTTGTAAAAAAAAAAAGATTAGTTATCTTTCATAAGCCGACACCCCTACTTGGCAAAAATGGTTAAATTGAAAGCTTCCAAGCTTCTAAATCCCATACCCCCACTATACGTTTGGACTCACACATGTTATCCCTGCTAACCCGGTGAATTTCCCTCTCCTTGTCTCTTGCACACCACCAAAACCTAGCCATCATACCTACAATTCTTTACAAAGGTAAGAAGGCAGTTTAAAGCTGCTCACTGCATATTGCTTGTGCTACATCTTTCATCAATACCTCCCTTCCAGCCTGTGAGAGTAACTTCTCCTTCCACCCTTGGAGTATTCGACACACCCTCTCCACAAGATCCATGAAAGTCTATTTTTTGGACTGCTCAACAAGAGAAGGCAAGCCAAGATACTTGACATGTTGTTTTATGTTCTCCACCCTACAAATCGCCTTAACTCTCTCTTGATCAGCTTGAGTAGTTTTCTTGCTGAAAAAAGAGGGAAGTCTTCTCTTGGTTAATTCTTTTCCCCGACACTTCCTCATAAATAGTAAGAAGATGTTGAATATGTATGTTTTCTTTTTTGTTTTCCTGGCAAAAAAGGATGTTGTCATCTGCAAAAACTAAGTGTTGTCATATGCAAAAACTAAGTGGCTTATCCTTGAAGCTCCTCTACAAAAACCAATGTATGTGATTCATTGTTCGTGTTCTACTTGTCTCAGCAGGGAGTTGAGCCCTTCTTCATAAAAGAGAAATAAATAAATGAAAAGAGGGTCACCATGTCTCAATCCCCTAGATGGAGCTACAAGACCTTTTAGTTCACCATTAATCATAACAAAATATGTGACTAAGGAGACACATTCCATGATCAAAGAAATCCATTTTTGGTGAAACCCTAACTGATTCATCACCTTTTCAAAAAAAGACCATTCCACCATATCGTAGGCCTTACCCATGTTTTAAACCCATTTTTACCCCTTCTCTTTTGTTTCAAAAAATTAACGACCTTAAAAGCCACCAACACATTGTCAGTAATCAACCTTTCAGAAATAAAAGGCACTTTGGCTCTCTAAAATTTGGTTAGTGTTGGGAACCCAAAATTCTGCCTTTGAATTGCCACCTTTGACTTTTGACTTAGGGATTGTTTGTCTTTACACATAGGATGGGAAATTAGGGTTGACACATTTGATTTTAACACACATGAGTATTACATATGCAAATGTTACATACATGAAACACATTACCATGATTATCAAAATCACCATTTTCACAAGTAAATGAGTATGTGTTGATGGGGTTCAAATCATAGTTATCGACTTTGCAATTTGATTAATTTGCATTCAAGTTCGTACTTCGTAATTTGAGTCTTTGTTGGATCAATGAATTTGATTGAGTAGGTGCATTTGATTCAAATCTCAATTCATCTAATTCACAGTTCAAGTTCAATGAAATGAAAAAACTCATTCATTAGTATCCATGTTTAGACAATTACTAGACCCCACATCTAATATCCAAGTCATTGATGATAATTGGTCTTTATGTTTTCTACAGTGAGATTTTACCGAATAGAGTTGGGCCCACATAGATTGATTATGTGTAAAAAAAACATGGTTAAAATAAAAATAAAGTAAAACTTAATGTTTTACCAGTCGGGAGTATTAAGATGCCACTTTTATTGGAGATAGATGTGTATTAGTGCTAATGGACAGGGGCACCATGCTTTTATATTGCTTGGATTTTTAGGTGGGCACAATAATTGGAGACTCAATCTAGAGAAATAATACATGAGACTAGTTCTATTGTAGTTCGTGAATTGAATTGCGAATTGTTCGAAGTGAATTATTTAAAGTTTGAAGGCCTCATGAACGAACAAAGTAACTATGGTTCAAAACCATAATAGGCGTTTCAGACTCTAACCCTCCTTGTTATAGTGACATGTACCCATTTTAACACCTCTTCAGATGTGCAAATTTCAATGCAAACATGCCATATTTACCCTTTATTTTTACACCTCATTTATGAATTACATACATAAATAAATACAAACCTAAGCATGCAAATTATTTACCTATAATGATTGCAAATAGACCCTCACAGAACTTTTCAAATTTTATCTTCAAAATGATGGTGCTTACTCAAGCATTTATTTGCAAATGCAGGTGAAGAAAGCACCTCAAGTTCAATATTACCCTAACACACCATAGAAAGTAGATGTTCAAGGTCCTCATGTAAAAGGCCACAAGATGAAAGTCGATGAGACGAAAAAGAGGTTCCACTCATTGTGTGGAATGCCCTAGAAATGTTTCATTAATATAAAATGAAGAAAATACACAACAGGAGCTGCATAAAAGGGAAGAAACCCCAACTCGAACATCGATTGATGGAATCTAGCACAAAGAAGGGACTTGGTAAAAATATAAGCAAGTTGAGCATAAGAAGGAATAAATGGTGTCATAACCATACTAAGAGCAACTTTCTCACAAACAAAGTGATAATCAATTTCAATGTGCTTTGTTTAGGCATGAAAAACAGGATTGACAGTCATATATCAGGCACTTAAATTGTCACAAAACAAGGAGGTGGTGAAGCTAAAGAAACTCTAATGTCTCGAAGAAGAAAACTAATTCAAGTTAGTTCAATTGCAGTGGAAGCCATTTAGTTCAATTGCAGTGGAAGCCATAGCCTAATATTCTGCTTCAGCACTATTACAAGCGATGGTTGATTGTTTCTTGGTATACCAAGATATACAATTAGCGCCAAGAAAAAATGCAGTATCTAGTAGTAGAGCATCTACTAAGAGGGCTTCATGCCCAATCGACATTACAAAAACCACGGAGATTAAGAGTACTTTGAGAGAGAAATTGAATACCATAGCATAAAGTACCCTTAAAATATCGAAAAATGCATTTTACAATTTGGAAATCTCCATATGTGGGAAACTGCATGGATTAACAAGCCTAGTTAATAGCAAAGGTAATCTTTGGTCATATCAGTGTAAGATATGTCAAGTCCTGAATTTTTATATTGGGTCATACCGGTTTGTCGGGTTTGAGTTGGGTTAAGAGGGTCAAATAGATCGGTTTAACACATTTGGGCCTGAGTTAATGGACCCTTTTTGGGCCAGAGGACTCTTTTTGAAATTTCTTAAAACCCACTAGAAAGCAAGGGCCCTTCCTTGTAATTTAGAAAAACCCCCTCTCTTACATAAACTTTACTCTTAGGGTTTCTCCCCCTTTCTCTAACCCTCTTCTTTTCTTTTTCAACCAAAACCCTATAGGCTTTCTAAGGGGGAAACCAAGGTGGGCTCTTCCAAGCTTTGATCTTCAGATCTACTTTGGATTCAAGATCCAGGCAAGTGGATAGCTAAAACAATGGTTTTTGGTTCTTGCAATATGTCTTAGTTACTTGTTGATTAACACACTTTTTTGGCATGACTTCTTCTTGTTTGAATTAATGGCTCTTGGGGGTAATAGGTGTGGTTTGATTTTCGTCTAAACTTATAAGTATGATTTATGATTATGTTTTGTTTCAAAAAAAAAAAAAATTGGAGTCCCGGCAGTAGCTGCCGCCTGGCAGCAGCCGCGCGGGTCTGGGCTCGGCCTGGCGGGTCTGGGCCCGGGTGCGGGTCTAGGCCCGTCAGCCCATTTTCTTTTCAAAAAAAAATATATTATTAAATATATATATTTATACACAATATTACTAAATAAATAATTAGATTAGGATATTCTTATAAAGAATTAAAATGTTATATTTTGATTAATGGTTTAGTATTTTAATGGAGATTAGATTTTTATTAAATTAAAATTTTATTCGACATTATTAGAAATGTATCTGGATTATTTATAAATTTAATTGAGAATTATGAAATTTTGATTAATGTTCATTTAGATTGATTTGAAATAAACTAAGATGTATTTGGTAGCGATTAAACCGTAAATAGAATGTATTTATAATTTTAATTTGGATTCTTAATTGAGTTAGATTTCAAATTGGGATCTAAAATTTGTACCTTTTGTTTTGTATAAAACAATAAGGTGTATTTGTACACAACAATGATATTAAGGAATTATTTTCTCCCCCTTTTTTATCATGACTTGATTTAACTTTGGATTTAGAAGTTGAACATCTTTTACCTAATTTGTAAAACACACTAATTATATATAATTGGATTAGATGAATTATGTCTTTTAGGAATGTTAGTTGAATGTTCACATGAGAATTAGACTAAATGCAGAATGGGAATGTGAGGTTCGGGATGCACCAAATGATAGGCACCAAAAGTAGTATATCGGCATCATGGACTCATATTTCCATTGTGATAAAGAGTTAGTTCTCATGTGCATATTTATCTAACTTTGACTGCTGGTGGATTAGTGCTTACCCTCAAAGAATTTGAATTGACACACGTTCATAATACACTTTCAAATTTAAGTACTCTAAATACTCACAATGATATTAGATTGAATATTGGGATTAATGGTTTCATATTATGGTTTATTTCGCATCGGTATACGTATATATTTGTAAATATGTATATTTGTATATATATATCTGACCGACTGCAGTTCGGAGGTGGACGTACGCCATCGGGTCAGCGTGTATTATGGATAATAGTATACAGCTATGCCTTCTGTTATTATCTGCGGGATTACCCGTTTCTGTTATTATCTGCGGGATTACCCGTTTCTGTTATCTGTATGCGGGATTTACCCGTTTCTGTATATTTATCTGCGGGAATACCCGTTTCTGTGCATTCATGCCATTGGGGTTTGCATCTGATATAATTTGGATCATAATAAATACTCATGTTTAATTCAGTTGATTAATCCATTGTTTGCAGCTTACCCTCTTGCCAGATTATGTCAATCTGACCCACTACTTTTGGGTGTCTAGGTTCCGTTGCCGGTGTCGAACCGGAGGGTCAGGCGACGCAGGAAATTCCGCCAAATGGCGGAGTTGTTGAGTGGAGCACCGATGACATCATCTGAGGTGTCCTAGTACGGTGCTGAGTTCGAGAACTTAGGATTATGTAATGAGGCCATGTCTGGGCCATTAGTTATTAATTTAAGTTTGGTTGTTTTGAAATTTTAACTCTAATTGTGATGCTTCGAAGCACTTGACTCTGGTTTTATTATTAATGAGATTGATTACCTTATTGTGATGTAATATCCGTCTGCGATGAGCATGGATTTTAGTTCCGCGTGTGATTATGGTTGCTTGAACACCAAGCATAGCCTCACAAAGGACTTCGATCCACCCGGAATTGGGGCCCGTGCTGTTTATATCTAGAAAAATTTTAAATTGGCCCCAATTCTCACACCCCTGGAACCGGGTAGGATCCGGCCCAGTTTTGGGGGCGTAACAGATGGTATCAGAGCCGGTCGAGTTCTAGAAGTTCTAAAAGATGCTAGAACGTAGGTCCGATGTGAGGATTAAAAACTTTAAGTGGGAACGTTGGGGGTTTTTTTGGCATTCATAATTGTATCCGTACTTTAGCAAATGTTTATAAGTTATAGGAGTTCGTTACTTTCCGCATTTTTGATCATTTAGTCGCTTATATATAGGGGATTACCAAAAAGGTGGCCTAGAACTACTTTTAGTAATCTATTTCCCAAGAAGTATGTACCGGAGCATGTTCGCATTCAGAAGCGACTAGAGTTTAATAGATTGAAGCAAGGGAATCTATCTGTTCGGGAGTATGAGTTGCAGTTTATTCATCTCTCCTGTTTCGCACCAACCTTCATCACTCTAGAAGCAAGAGGCTTCGACGGTTTCTTGATGGCCTTCGACCAGATATACTACTTCATACCAAGTCACAAGTTCTAAATACTTACCTGGCATTTTTGGATAAGGCATATTGGGATGAGGAGGTGATTGGATGCATGGCCCCTACAAGCTAAATCAAGCAGAAGGTTACTCCGTCTCTAGTTTCACAGTACCAATTTAATAAGCAAAAGAGGGAGTCTTGTGGCATTTGTGGCAATAATCACCCTACAACTAAGTGTTGGAGACAGAAGACAGTTAAGTTATAGTTGATGATGACACAGGGTGCAATTGTGAGATTAAAGAAGAAGGTTGTTATTCGTATGATTTCAATTATTAAGGCTATAAAGTTGTTGAGGAAAGGTTCTGAGGGGTATATAGCGTTTATCACGGAGGATAAACGGACTAAAGTGGTGGAGGAGATACCAGTGGTATCTCAGTTTTTGGATGTTTTTCCCGATGATATTCCTGAATTACAGCTGGTCCGTGAAATTGATTTTTCAATTGAGCTTGTTCCAAGCACAGCCCCGATCTCAAAAGCCCCTTATAGAATGGCCCCAGCGGAGTGGAGAGAACTCAAGGAGCAATTGTAAGAGCTTTTGAACAAGGGTCTTATTAGACCGAGTGTCTCTCCTTGGGGGGCTCCAGTGTTATTTGTGAAGAAAAAAGGATGGTTCTATGAGAATGTGCATTGATTATAGACAACTAAATCAAGTGACCATCAAGAATAAGTATCCTCTACCGCGAATCGATGAATTGTTTGATCAATTGCAAGGTGCTCAATATTTTTCTAAAATTGATCTAAGGTTAGGATATCACCAGTTGAGGGTACGAGATCAAGATATTCCAAAAACTGCATTCAGAATTAGATATGGTCACTACAAATTTTTGGTGATGTCGTTTGGGTTGATGAACGCTCCAGCAGCTTTTATGGCTATGATGAATAGGGTTTTTGCACAGTACTTGGATAAGTTTGTGGTGGTATTTATTAATGATGTACTTGTATATTCGAAGAGTCGGGAAGAGCATGCTTAACATCTTCGTACGTCATTGCAACTGTTGAGGGGATATCAATTGTGTGCTAAGGCAAGTAAAAGTGAATTTTGGTTGAAAATAGATGGGATTCGTTAGTCACATCATCTCCAGGGAAGGTTAAGCGGTGGACCTAACAAAGATTGAACCAGTGGTAAAGTAGGATAGGTCGAAATAGTGTCAGAGATCCGAAGTTTCCTAGGCCTCGCAGGATCTTACCGCAAATTCATGGAAGGATTTTCTACAATAGTAGCCCCACTGTCGAGATTGACTCGTAAAGAAGTTCCTTTTGTGTGAAATGAGGATTGTGAGCAGAGTTTTCAGGAGTTGAAAAGGAGGTTGACCACAGCTCTTATACTGACATACTCGTTGGCAATGATGTTTTGTGATTTTTACCGATGCATCTGGAGTTGGACTTGGTTGTGTTCTCATGCAACATAGGAAGGTAGCAGCGAATGGGTCTCGACAGTTGAAGGAACATAAACGAAAGTATGCAACTCATAACTTGGAGCTAGCAGCAGTGGTCTTTGCTTTGAAGATATAGAGACATTATCCTTACGGAGCCACTTTTGAAGTGCATCAAACCATAAGAGCCTCCAGCATTTCTTTACACAGGGTGATTTGAACATGTGACAGAGGAGATGTATGGAGTATATTAAGGATTACGATTTTGGATTGAAGTACCATCCAGGAAAAGTTAATGTAGTCGCAGATGCTCTAAGTAAAAAAGCAGCGTTCACTGGAGGATTAATTGCAGAATGCTTCTGGATTTAATGATTAGAAGACATGGATGTGTATTTTTGACATGTTAGTGAACAAGCAGTATTAGCTAGTATATTCCCGTGGGAACCCGAATTACTCCCAAGGATTAGAGAATACTAGCTACTAGACCCCGAGATTACAAGAATCAAAGATCATATGGAGGAGAGGCCCGATTTTAAGTTGGAAGATAATATTTTACATTATAAAGGCATAATTTGTGTGCCTGATTTTCCAGAATTGAAGGATGAAATCATGGTCGAAGCACACTATACTCGGTATACTATTCATCCAAGCAGTACCAAGATGTATCACGATCTGAAGGATCACTATTGGTGGAGGAATATGAAAAAGGATATTGCAGAATTTGTTGGAAAATGTTTGGTCTGCCAGCAGATAAAAGCAGATTATAGGAGGCCCCCAGGTCTTTTGTATCATTTGGAGATTCCTCAATGGAAGTGGGAGCACGTTACTATGGACTTTGTGTCTGGATTGCCTCATACTAGAAAGGGATTTGATGCTATTTGGGTGATAGTAGACCGTTTGACTAAGTCAGCCCACTTTGTACCATTTAAGACTGGTCAAGGAATGGAGATAATGGCAGACCTCTACATCAAGGATGTGGTGAGATTACATGGAGTGCCAGTTTCTGTAGTCTTCGACCGAGATAGTAGGTTCGTATCTCGGTTTTGGGTATCACTGTAGGAAGCCTTATGAACTAAGTTGAGTTTTAGTATAATCTATCATCTACAGACAGACGGACAGACAGGGCGTACGAACTAGACATCGGAGGATATGTTAAGGACATGTGTCTTGGATTTCGAGACTAGTTGGGACGAAAGCTTGGCTCTATGTGAATTCGTGTACAATAACAGTTACCACTCTAGCATTGCCATGTCACCTTTTGAAGCTTTGTACGGGAGAAAATGTTGAACCCCTGTATGTTGGTCGAATTTTGGAGCTCGTGGTTTTCATGGAACATTGGAGAGTCCAGTGACAAGATAAGACAGATTCGGGAAAGGTTGAAGGTTGCCCGTAGTCGCCAAAAGGGTTATGCGGATAAACGGAGGAGAGAGTTGAAGTTTGAGGTTGGTGACCATGTATTTCTGAAGGTATCACCTACGTGTGGTACTTTGCGGTTTGGGCAGCAAGGGAAACTTTCCCGAAGATATTTGGGACAATTCCAGATTATCAGCAAGGTCAACGATGTGGCTTATTGGATAGCATTGCCACCGGAGCTATCAGGTGTTCATGATGTCTTCCATGGTTTTATGTTGAGAAAGTATATAGCAGACCCTTCGCACGTGTTGCAATATGACCCGTTGCAAGTGCAATTTCAGTATCCGCACCTTTTTCCTGAGGTATGTTAGTCATTTGGAGGACCAAATGTCCTTTAAGGGGGATGAGATGTCAAGTCCTGAATTTTTATATTGGGTTATACCGGTTTGTCGGGTTTAAGTTGGGTTAAGAGGGTCAAATAGATCAGTTTAACACATTTGGGCCTGAGTTAATGGACCTTTTTTGGGCCAGATGACTCTTTTTGAAATTTCTTAAAACCCACTAGAGAGCAGGGGGCCCTTCCTTGTAATTTAGAAAAACCCCCTCTCTTATATAAACTCTATTCTTAGGGTTTCTCCCCCTTTCTCTAATCCTCTTCTTTTCTTCTTCAACCAAAACCCTAGAGGCTTTCTAAGGGGGAAACCAAGGTGAGCTCTTCCAAGCTTTGATCTTCAGATCTACGTTGGCTTCAAGATCCAGGCAAGTGAATAGCTAAAACAATGGTTTTTGGTTCTTGCAATATGTCTTAGTTGCTTGTTGATTAACACACTTTTTTGGTATGACTTCTTCTTGTTTGGATTAATGGCTCTTGGGGGTAATAGGTGTGGTTTGATTTTCTTCCAAACTTATAAGTATGATTTATGATTATGTTTTGTTTCAAAAAAAAAAAAAAATTTTGGAGTCCTGGCAGCAGCCGCCGCCCAGGCAGCAGTGCTGCCTGGCAGCAGCTGCTGCTGGGCAGCAGGCCTGGCGGGTCTGGGCCCGGGTGCGGGTCTAGGCCCGTCAGCCCATTTTCTTTTCAAAAAAAAATATATTATTAAATATATATATTTATACACAATATTACTAAATAAATAATTAGATTAGGATATTCTTATAAAGAATTAAAATGTTATATTTTGATTAATGGTTTAGTATTTTAATGGAGATTAGATTTTTATTAAATTAAAATTTTATTCGACATTATTAGAAATGTATCTGGATTATTTATAAATTTAATTGAGAATTATGAAATTTTGATTAATGTTCATTTAGATTGATTTGAAATAAACTAAGATGTATTTGGTAGCGATTAAACCGTAAATAGAATGTATTTATAATTTTAATTTGGATTCTTAATTGAGTTAGATTTCAAATTGGGATCCGAAATTTGTACCTTTTGTTTTGTATAAAACGATAAGGTGTATTTGTACACAACAATGATATTAAGGAATTAATTATTTTCTCCTCCTTTTTTATCATGACTTGGTTTAACTTTGGATTCAGAAGTTGAACATCTTTTACCTAATTTGTAAAACACACTAATTATATATAATTGGATTAGATGAATTATGTCTTTTAGGAATGTTAGTTGAATGTTCACATGAGAATTAGACTAAATGCAGAATGGGAATGTGAGGTTCGGGATGCACCACATGATAGGCACCAAAAGTAGTATATCGGCATCATGGACTCATATTTCCATTGTGATAAAGAGTTAGTTCTCATGTGCATATTTATCTAACTTTGACTGTTGGTGGATTAGTGCTTACCCTCAAAGAATTTGAATTGACACACGTTCATAATACACTTTCAAATTTAAGTACTCTAAATACTAACAATGATATTAGATTGAATATTGGGATTAATGGTTTCATATTATGGTTTATTTCGCATCGGTATACGTATATATTTGTAAATATGTATATTTGTATATATATATCTGACCGACTGCAGTTCGGAGGTGGACGTACGCCATCGGGTCAGCGTGTATTATGGATAATAGTATACAGCTATGCCTTCTGTTATTATCTGCGGGATTACCCGTTTCTGTTATTATCTGCGGGATTACCCGTTTCTGTTATCTGTATGCGGGATTTACCCGTTTCTGTATATTTATCCGCGGGAATACCCGTTTCTGTGCATTCATGCCATTGGGGTTTGCATCTGATATAATTTGGATCATAATAAATACTCATGTTTAATTCAGTTGATTAATCCATTGTTTGCAGCTTACCCTCTTGCCAGATTATGTCAATCTGACCCACTACTTTTGGGTGTCTAGGTTCCGTTGCCGGTGTCGAACCGGAGGGTCAGGCGACGCAGGAAATTCCGCCAAATGGCGGAGTTGTTGAGTGGAGCACCGATGACATCATCTGAGGTGTCCTAGTACGGTACTGAGTTCGAGAACTTAGGATTATGTAATGAGGCCATGTCTGGGCCATTAGTTATTAATTTAAGTTTGGTTGTTTTGAAATTTTAACTCTAATTGTGATGCTTCGAAGCACTTGACTCTGGTTTTATTATTAATGAGATTGATTACCTTATTGTGATGTAATATCCGTCTGCGATGAGCATGGATTTTAGTTCCGCGTGTGATTATGGTTGCTTGAACACCAAGCATAGCCTCACAAAGGACTTCGATCCACCCGGAATTGGGGCCCATGCTGTTTATATCTAGGAAAATTTTAAATTGGCCCCAATTCTCACACCCCTGGAACTGGGTAGGATCCGGCCCAGTTTTGGGGGCGTGACAAGATATTGAAAAGTACCAACAACGCTCTGATAGAGAGATGCATCAGCAAGTTGAGTTCATGTTTGGATTTTGTAACCTTGATAACGAGAAGAGTGAAAGTGGAAGAGCATTCAAGCATAGAGGCTCTATCAAGGGTCTCTTTGGCATACTTCCTTTGATTTAGGAATATACCTCCAAAAAAATATGTTACTTCAACTCCAAGAAAATAATATAGATCGCCAAGTTCCATCAATTCAAATTCATCATGTAATCGAATTGCTAACTGAGATAATAATTAATCATTGCTTCCAGTGAGAATGATATTATCAACATAGACTAAGAGCGAAATAGTTCCAGCTAAGCATTGTTGAACAAATAAAGATGAATCTACTTGACTACAGGAGAAACACAAGTATAGCAAATACAGAGAGAACCGGTTGAACTAAGCTCTAGAAGCTTGTTTGAGTCCATAGTTTTCCTTCTTGAGAAAGAAAACATGATGTGGAAAGTTTGGATGAGCGAAGCTAGGTGGTTGTTTCATATACATAGTTTCTTTGCGAAAACTATGTAAAAACGTATTTTCGATGTGAAGTTGGCATACTGAACACTTTAGCATTGTGGTCATTAGGAGAACCAATTGGATGGTGGTGGGTTTAACGACTGGGCTAAAGATGTAAGGTCCCGAATTCCACTAATCTTAATTTATGTTAATTAAGCTTGTTTTATACTGATTGAACCTTATTGAGACTAATATAATTCAATACTGTTGAGTTTGGGTCTTGGATAAGTAGTTGGGCAGAGTTCGGACCTTACTTCTGTAGGTGAGGGCCTTTTTGTAAATTTTCCTTATCTCTTATGGACACCTCGTCCATTGCCTTGCGTGTAATTCTTTGCTAGATCGTCTTTCGTGTTGGGCCCGAGTCGATCCGGACTCATCCTGGGCCAATTGAGGTCCATTTGGCCTAAACTAAAATTTCTTAAAACATATGGCCTTGCATATAACTTCAAGAGAAATTCATGTTTAAATGGGAGCTCAACGTACCTTCCTCTCTTCTTTTCATTCGACTGCTGGAGCTCTCCTTTCTCTTCAGATTTTCTTCATTTCTTTTCCACTTGAGGTGCTACCACGACTGGAAAGGGGCACATGTGTTAGGGATAGTCTTCACCCATCCCCTTCTTCCTCCTTTGGGCATTCTCTTTAGAAATCACAATCTTCTCTAAGCTACAGACCTAAGGTGAGAATTGTATCTCCAATTCACCTCTGTAAGTCTGTTAGAGTCTAGGAGACTCAATAACATGACATGCATGGGAATCTAAATCTCCATCTTTGTTGCATGCTCTGTTGGTAGAGAACCCATCTCAGTTTGGAGGTCTTTCCCTAACCACACCGCAAGAAAGAGTTGGAAAAGGGGTCAACACTGTTAAGAGGCAAGTATTGAGTTGTGTGTACTGCATGCATGATTAAGTATGGAGGATTGAGCTAGTTACCTGCATTTTCTCAATTTCAGTCATCTTCACTGTTTTAATTGATGTAAATGTGGCATGGAATGAATCGTAAGGTAAACATGCATTAGGAGGGTGTGTGGGTATCAAACACCTTCAAGGACAATGTTATTGAGCCATAGGGGTACACCACTTATTCATGTTCTGTGTTGATTTGCATTGGAACCGCGCTACAGAAATGATTCAGATTTTCTAAAGCCTACGGCGAAGCTCGGCTAAACCGTGAGCATTTACGGCTCAAAGTCCAAAGAGCAGTAGAATTGGATTTTGTACTACGGCTCACCTACGGCTACGCCGTGGATTTCACTACGGCTAAGCCGTATCCAGCCTGTACCCAAGCCGTAGGTCTTGCTACAGCGAGCTTTCCAAAGAGCTCATGGAACCCAGTTTTTTCTACTGTTTGCACACGGCTGCACTGTGGAACACCCTACGGCTAAGCCATGACCCAACCGTAACCTAGCCGTAGGCTTAGCTCGGCTAAGTCGGAGGCCAATATACGGTTATGCCGTAAATGCGTCTAAAATTTTAACTGGAACCTGAACCACTCGGCTAAGCCGTAGCCCTGTATACGGCCAAACCGTAAGAACCCAGTGAATGTAGGATGTTAGGAACTTCCATTGATCTTGTAGGGCCTTAGTATGGGTACTGCCCACACCCCCACATTGGCCTACTGGTAATGAATGAATGACTTCTGAATGATCTCCCAATGGCAAGTCATGGATGTTGGCATAAGAAGGTGTCCCGTATGCCTATAAGGTGATACCAAGACGCGGTAACACAACGACACCGGACTTTTTATGAGTACATCATGTTGAATGTCCTTAGAAATCTAAGGTTACCTAATACAGGGTGGACAGGGAATTCTTAAATGCTTACACAATCAGAATGCATTCATATTGCTGTAATACACCACCTTCAACATGAATTACTTCTTCTAGCAAAACCCTGAGGCAATTTAGACCTGAGCTTCTAATGAGTGCGTGTCTGACAAGCCAGAGCTTCTAATGAGTGGGAGCTTGCTAGCCAAGGGTATTATACGATTGATATGATTGAATCTGAGTCGGCACCATTCAGCTTACGCCCTTTGGGTATATGTATGACACCACTGCAGTAGGTTTACGGATGAGTAGTCGATGCTCCTCGGGAAGCTAGATTGATCCCCTAGCGACCCATATGTATGCTCCCTTTTGGGAGAATAGAGCTCCGTGGTTGCCAACCAGTATGTATGATGTTTCTACTATAATTCCTCATCCATTGTCACTCATGCATTATATGTTTAGCATGTCATCATTGTTCTTTTAAATCAGTGCATCCTGTTAAGTACTTTTGATATCTATTATGTTATACTTGCTCCATATGCCTCAGTAATTGCTTAAGCGTCGTGTTAACAGTGTTACCCTTGGTATTGCAGGTGCCGAACCCGATCCCAACGCGGGTGTTGACGCGGCCCCGGAGAGTACCCCAACGGTACCTCGGGGTATAGGTGAATGGAAAGATGGCGATGTCTTTTATTAGCCATCCTGCGGAGTGCGTCAGTCTGGAGATGTCATAGTCATGTTTTGGATTATACTTGGGGAACGTACATAGTGGACTCTTATGTACCTAACTCTTTTCAATGAATGTGAATGGTGTGAAATGTAATGGGAACTTAAGCACTATTATATATATACATATATATATATATATATCTATGCTTGACGAAAGATATGTGCAATTAACTTGCTCTTGATAATTACTGAGTATTTCTCAGGATTTTGCTTATGATAAGTTAAGTTTATACGTGTGTCAGCACACCTCACACGTTCCTGTGGAATCTCCCTTATAGGAATTCGTGCATAATTTTTCAGGGCACGGATTTCTACGGGATTACGTATCCACGCCCTGGGGGCCCACTCGAATCCCCAAATTCTCGGGATCGGGGCGTGACAAAAGGTTTCATCAAAATCAATGTATAGCGCTTTAGTAAAACTTTTGGCAACCAATTGAGCTTTGAAGCACTCAATAGAACCATCAAATTTTAGCTTAACTTTATAAACCCAACAAAAGCCAACTAAATTCATACTTTTTGTGCGAGGAACTAACCCCCATGCTTTATTATTATGAAGAGCTTGTAATTTTTCTTACATAACAGTGATCCAAAGAGGTATTTTCATGGCATACATAATTGGTTAATTTATGGGTTGGACAAAACTTGAGTCCATTGATATTTTAGTTTATATATATTTTAGTATGGACTATGGTATGAGTCACTAGATGTACTGAAGTGAAGAAATTGAAGAAAGAGTGACAAATTGAAGTGTATTTCTAAAAATAACATGGTTTAAAAGGTAATATCTCATAAATTGAGCATTGGATATGGGCAAGCTACCCACTGTTGAAAGGTCGTTTCGAGTAGATATTTGTAGAGCCCAAAATTGCATCAATCAGAGAAAACAACAAAGTCGTGGCCTTAGAAAGTTTATAAAATTTGTGCTGAATTTCATCCGATCAATTGGGTAAGCATCCAATCAATCCGACCTGAGACAGTAGTTTAATCTGAGTGATTTAACCTTCAGCTGATCGATCGACATCGTGCAGAAACCCACCAACTTGTACGAAAACATTTCTTGTTTGTGCCAGGGTTGCTTGTTTTGTTCCTACTTTGACTTTAATACTAAAGCACAAATTGTGTGTTATAAAAAGGGATTTTTCCTCAACCCTAAACATAGATCTCATACTCTAAGTCGATAATACTCTTTGGAGATCATCTTTTCCCTTTAAAGCTTCCATTAGAGAGTTAGCTAAAGGCTTCTAGTTCTAGCGTTTTGCTGCTTCTATATCCTTGTACGCAATTGTTCATCTTATGAAGATAAGGTATTGTGGATTAAGTGCGGAGAGCAACACATGCAGAGTCGAGTCGTGTTATAGATTCTTGCAAGAAGAACTATATCCTATGGTCAAGGGACTGACTGTGTAAGGTTGTGAGTATATCTTGTAACTACTTAAAATTAATTCTTGATTAGTCCTTTGGGTTTCCAGAAAGGGATCTCTTTTTTATCTTGGAGTTTCATGGCAATGGGGCTATTTTTTTCTATCCACTGCCAAGGCTCTCTGTAGCAAGACTCTGTAAGAAAGCTCCATCATCTATTACAACTAAGACTCTTGCAACACTTTTTGCAACCATCTCCAACCTTTTCAAGGTACTGCAATAAGCCCGCAAATTTTACAGAATTTCTACACTACCTGCAACCTTTTTTTTTAAATCATTTTTGTTTTCTTCCCTTGTTTGAAGAAAGAATACAGAGGTAGTTGCAGACACAATGGGGAAGACAGAAGAAGAAAGAGGCTGCCATGGCCCTTTGATATCTTATTTTTAGTTTTTTTTTGGTAAACTTTTCAGTTTCTTCCCTATAATTACTTCTCATCTAGCAACCAAGTCATCGACATAGCATTCGATTAACTTGTGTTGGATGTCTTTGAAGATCTTCATAATAGCCCTTTGATATGTGGCCCCTGCAAACTTTGAGACCAAGGGGCATGACGGTATAACAATACAAGCCAACAAGAGTCTAAAAGGATGTATGCTTTTCATTGTCTTTGAACATCTTGATTTGATTGTATCCCGATAACCCATTAATGAATGACATTCTTTCATAACCGAAAGTGTTGTCAATCATAAGTTTTGGTATGGGTAACGGGAAATTGTCTTTAGAACAAGCTTGGTTCAGATCCCTGAAATCAGTGTAGACCCTGATTTGTCCATTCTTTTTGGTGACCGGCACTACGTTGACCAGCCATGGATAAAGCGAACATCTTTGAGATTTTGGACTTTTTTTCTATCTTGTTCATGATGTCTGGCTTGGTTCGTCTTTGATAATGTTTTATGGGTTTAGCCTCGTTTGAGATGTTTAATTTGTGAACAGATACTGTTGGGCCTAAATTAAGCATTTCCGCATAAGTCCATACAAAATAATCCATAAACTCACACAAGAAACACACGTAGGCCTTAAGTTTTTTCCCTTTGATTTGAGAACTTACAAAAGTAGGTTGTGGACTTTTTGTGGTGTCTAAGTTTATTTCTTCAACTTGATCCTCAGTTGTAGGATTATGAGGAGGCTCTTCCACAATATTTTTGGAAGATTCTAGTTCCATAAATTCTTCTAGAGTCTCAGTTGAGGGTTAAGCCAAGGCCTGATCCCTTTCATGGATTCATCTTTTTAGGCTCTTGAACTTTTACATTAAGGTTTAGACATTCCCAATGAGTATGTTGCGATGGGTCAATTTCCTTATTGAGTTCGGGAGGCCAATACTCTGTGACTTGTGATATTGTATTGTCATCATCATCACTTGCCCCTAGTAGATGTTGATAAGGAGCCTAATCAACAGGACCTTGGAGGGTGGCGGTCTCACAGGAATCATCAAAGTCAAATTCTTCTGTTTAGATCACCAATTTTTCTCTAAAATCTCCTTTTGGTCTAGGAATGTTGATGTACGAGACATATCCTAAGCAGAAGAAAGGGCAGCCTTTCTGGAGATCTTTCTTCATTTCCAGAGTGAAGAGCTCCAGAGGCACTTTAACTCCATGCATGCACTTACTGAGACAGATAGGCTTTTTGAAGTTATTTGCCATCTTTCTCATCATTTTCTGGACCACTGAGTTGTATTTGTCAACCATAATATGCCCTTCATTGGTGGTTTCTTCTATGGGAAGAGAATTAAGAGCATCTTCCGCTCTATGGAAAATCATAAGATTTTTGTATTACAAAGAAGGTGGTACAATGAAGTTAGCTCCCTCTAGATCATAGATCTGCAGAAGAGTCAAATTGGAGAAGAGTAGAGGATTCCAACCTTCTATTCTTTGCTTGGAGGAATTTGAGGATCCCGCTTCTTCATAGTCTGATTCCGAATCAAATTCCACAATCGCCGAAACAACGTGCACCAGGCGCCTCTACCTTGACCTTTCAAGTTGGTGGTGAAATACAATTTCAATCGATGAGACTATATGAGATATCTCATTGAATGTTTGGAAATCAATGGTGATTGTCAAGATGCCAAGTGATGTTCGCAGACCCATCTAACACGGGTAGATCCATGATGAACGATGTAAGGGATTGTCACATCTCTCAGCCATGTGAAGCCATCGGCTTATGTATTCATGAGGCAATTCATCCTGGAGCTGTAATGTTAGCACCAACCGCCTGAATGTGATAAGAGTTTCATCTCTTAGAGGTGAGGACCATGCGACTGAAGAAGCACTATCTTCTTTTGGATCATCATCATTCTCACCAGTTGTAAAAATAACCAGCGTGGGGGTAGAATGGTCTGGATTGTCTCAATCTTCTGGATGGACGTTGGAGAGCAGCTTCTAGATGAGCCATTAATTGAATCATCTCATCCAAACCTTCAAATTCCATCCCAAGGTTAATCTGAGGAGATAGGTGTAAGGTCTCGACTGACTTAATTATAATTTATATTAATTAAACTTAATTTCTTATTAATGTGTGTATTTTAGTCTTAATTCATCTTTTTCTTAATTTTTAGTGGGTCTCAGTTAAATAGGTAGTTGGGTTCGAACTTCATTTAGGTAGTAAAGGACCTTCTTGTAATTTAAAGTCATATTATTGCATCATTCTGGTACCGCATTAATTGCATTATGTGCATTTCATCTTGTAGGTCAACTTTTATATTGGGCTCATCTTGATTTGGGCTCATCTTGGCTTAATTAAGGCCATGAGACCTAAACTGTAATTATTCCAAAAATATGGACTTGCATGTAAACACCAAGAAAACTTTGATTTAAAAAGAGAACCATCGTTCCTCTTCTCCTTTCTCTATTCTCCTACTGCATCTTCTTCCTTTCTTTCACTTTTCTCTTTCCCTTCCAGCTGAGATTTGGAGCTTGGAACCATGCATGTAAGAGCCAAGCTATTTATTCTATTCCTCCTCACTTTTTTGTTCATTTCCTTCTCTTGAGTCTTTAATTTCACCATCTTTCCCACAATCTATAGCTCCCTAAGGTGAAGACTTGCCTTTAATTCAATTCTTTGGGTTTGTTAGAGTCAAGAAGACTCAATTACATGACATGTATGTATTTTACATCATATTCACCATTTGTATGTCTTTTATGTAGAGAACCCACCTTCCATTAAGGATTTTTTCTAATCACACACCAAGGAAGAGTTGAGTGGGGTCAAGCATTGTGTAAGGCAAGTATAAGATTATATATATTACTACATGCATGTCTAAATTTATTGATTTTTGAAGTGATTACTCTAAGTGCAAGTTAATAGCTCATTTATCCCTAGATTAAGTACATATATATTGGATTAAGTGAATATGAGGATAAATATGTAATGTTAATGATATGTGGGTAGGTAAGCTTTAAGTTGAGGCAAAAGAACCCCATTGAAACCCAAGTGATAGAGTTTTATACTGAACTTGTGCCCGAGAGCCTGTTTTTAGAAATTCTAAAATTTATGGTGAAGCCCACGGCTAAGCTGTAAGTCTCTAGGCTCAGAATCCAGAGAGCCAAATTGAACTATGGTTAACTCATGGCTAAACCATAAAACGAACTACGACTAAGCTGTGACCCTACCATGACCAAGCTGTAAGACATTCTACGGTGAACTTTCCCGAGAACCCCAAAATCAAGAATTACTCTACTACTCTCCCACGGTTAAGTCGTAAATTAAGCTACGGCTATGCCGTAACCCTAGCTGTAGGCTTAGCACGGCTAAGCCATAGGCCAACATACGGTTGAACAATAAATACGCATGAAATTAAGGGGAAAACCCAAGCCACTCGGCTAAGTCGTAACATGTATACGACTAAACCGTAGGAACACTGTGAACTAAGGATATTAGGGATTTCTAATAACCTTATAGGGCCTTAGTGATGGCACATTCTTCCCAACTAAATTAGCCAATGGTGATTAAATGATAAGGAGAACGAATGTAGAACTGTTACTTATCCCCTTCGATTTTCCGGATGAATTCCCGATGTCACGTCATGAGTGTTGGCATAAGAAGAGGTATCTTTTACGTATACAATGTAATACCAAGATATGGTAACACTACGACACCGAACGTTTTATGAGTACATCGTGTTGAATGCCCTTGGGATCATGGATTATCTAGCATAGGGTTGGCTAGTAATTATCCTTGATGCTTACTTAATCTAAATGCATTATATTGTTAAGATACCTTGCCCTTAACATGATTTAGTCCTGTGCCCACTTTTTCTGGCAAACCTTGGGACTAATCAGACCTGAGCATCTACTGAGTGCATGTCCGTCAAGCATGAGCTTCTACTGAGTGCATGCCTGTTAGTCCAAATGGGTGTAACTAAGGTTGAGAGGGTTCAAGTTCTCTTAGCTCATACAATTATGTATTGTTAATTATTAGTTACCTTGTTAACTCTAATTTTTATGATTGAATATGATATCAAGACCGATAATTTCCTTATGATAAGTATGACTGAAAGGTATCAAAAATATAAATTCGAGTCGGTCTTGATACATTGAGTTGACATCACTTAGCTTGTGCCCTTTGGGTATTTTTATATCGCTACTACAATAGTCTATAGGGGAATTATTGGCGCTCCTCGGGAAGCTAGTTTGATCCTCCAGTGACCCATATGTATGTATGCTCCCTTTAGATGATTTGTTCTCTCTTGGGAGAATATAGCCTCATGGTTGCCAATTAGTCTGTAGAACATCTTGTTTATGATTCATTACACATGTTTGCTTATGCACAATCTGCTTAGTTTTCCATTATTGCTTTCTTTTAGCTAATATGTACTTTAATTCATTTGATATATCATGATGGTTTTATATATATTTATATTTGCTTAACCGTCGTGTTAATAGTGCTACCCTTGGTATTACAAGTACTGAACCCAACCCAGTAAGGCGAACGATGCGCCTCGGTAGGAACCTTAATGGAACCCTGGGGACTAGATGAGTGTAATGCGGATGTTCTTATTAGTCATCCTACGAAGAGCGACTATGGGATCTATGATGAGTGTTTATGATTTTGGATTTTGTATATGCTTAAGTAATTGTTGTCATAAAATAGGGAAGGTTAAGTACAAGCTTATTTATGAAATGGATGATGTTTCTATTATTACTGCTTATGATCCTTACAGAGGTATTCTACAGGCTTTCGCTTATTGTTGAATTTAAATTACGTGTTGGAGAAACTTCTCTACACGTTCCTGTGGAATCTCCCTTGTAGTAATTTGTGTGTGCTTCCACATGCACAGATTACTATGGGATTATGTATGCACAACCCATGATATCCATTCTAACCCCAATTCCCGGGATCGGGGCGTGACAATAGGGACGCATCCTGTTCCAGCACAGGTAAACTCTCACTGCTGATCTCGAAGGTTCTCCATATCTGGTTGCTAGATGTATCCATCTATTAGTATATCTTCTGACTATTTCGCTAGTATGTTGTGACATTGATATCAACTGTCTACTGGTAACTAAGAAGTAGGACCTATGTGGATCCCGATCTTCCTCACTTTGATATGAATTTATTGTCTACTGCCAAGATGGGCAATATTGGGAAGCCCCGTCTCGAATGCCTTAATGTCCGAGATGGATGCTTTAAGGCATTCTCAAGATGGCCCATGAGCTGGGACATGTCATCGATGTTTTGGAAAGTCATGGCCACTGTTATCCTGCGAAGATACAAAAGTCAACAGTGCAAATAAAGGTAAACTTGTACTCTATTTGACAAAGGTATTTCACATCTTGCTACCGCACGAAACCACCTGATGATGTACCTTTAAGCAAGCTCATTTTGGTATTGAACGGGCCTATACTAGTTCTTCTACTGAAATTGGACAAGGAGAAATAAGGTGTTGTCATCAAGACAGGGAGGATCATATCATCATCTTTGTCTTCTTCTTCATTGTAGCCCATTTTTTGCGTAATATTTTAGGCGACTTTGCTGAAGGAGGAAAACCTCAATTCCTCAAGTGGTCTGGGTTCGAGGAGGAGAGTAAGGTGATTAACAATCGAGGTTAAAACCATGAGGCTTTCTCTTTGTTCTGCGCTAGCATTGTGAAGGATGATCGGCAGCCTGCTATTCCTTGCCGGAACTATGAAGTCCCGATGTAACGACCCGAGTAGCCCACTAGCCTAATAACTTGGTGAGCCTGTCACGTGGCTCAAAATACTTAGGCCCAAGTTATTAGTAGTGACTTACATAGTTCATTATATACAAGAGTCATATTTTATTCATAAGCGATGTGGGATGGGGTATTACAATCTACCCCCTTTAAGGCCATATGTCCCCGTGTGGATTTACTTAACTTCACCAGACGATGTGGGACCGAAGCATTCCACACCCGTGTCCCCTACGGATTCCCCTATCTTGACTCACAGGCTCGCGCACCCTATCTCTGTCCTGATCTTGCCTTAAGGGCTTTCCCAGCAGGATTGGGGGTCCCTCATTTCCGACTGGTGATAAGCTCTAATACCATTTGTAACGGCCTAAGTAGCCCATTAGCCCAATAACTTGGTGAGCTTGTTACGTGACCCAAAATGCTTAAGCCCAAGTTATTAGTAATAATCTATATGGTTCATTATATATACGACTCATATTTTATTCATAAACGATGTGGGATGGGGTGTTACACCCGACTAGGAGGTAAAGTAGTATTTTGGATAGATACTATTAACACCAGCAAATTCTAAGTACTGTTTGCATGGATAACAAACCCATCTGTTTGGTGCTGAGTTTCTTGGTTGATATGATTAAGGGTTTATCCAATTTTTTTATTTCAAACTCAACTCTAATCACCAAGGGAGCTTCCGGATTTGCAAAACAGACCACTATTTTTCTAGTAGGTCCTTTTTCTTTGGCAAGCTTAGGTCTCCTTCTAAATCTAGGGTAGGTCCTTTTCTCACAAGAAATAGTGAAAGGATCTGCTTGATCATCCTTAACTGGAGATTTGCCTTTGTTCTTTTCCTTTTTGGATTTGTCAGGTCTTTCTTGATACATTGCTGCATTCGTGAAGTAGATCTCCTTCCCTTTGAATGGCTTTTCGTATGCAAAGACTTGATGTACATGTCCATCATCATCAATATATTTGAAGCATTGATGAAAAGTGGAGGGTACGATAAAGTAGTCATGGAGCTAGCGTCTCTAGAGAAGGATATTGTAGCAGGCTTGAATCTTGACCAAATGCAAGGTATAACCTCCGAGATCAAGTCAACAAGCTAGAACCAAATTCGGATTTTACCTATAGGATCTTGAGCCTCACCATCATAGCCTTGAATGGATGTTTTGGTGCTGGAAAGTTTGTTCACTGGGATGCCTAAGTCTTAAGGCGCTGTGATGGTGATGAGGTTAAATGCCAATCCTGGATCAACTTGTACCCTTGGGATAGGCATGCCTTTAATGTAGGCTATGAAGTACAGTAGCCTATTGTGCTTCATGTCGCCTTGTAGGAGGTCTTCCCTTGCAAATGAAATAGTCGCCTTGGAAGCATTGTGCACTCCAAGGCTCTTCACATTGCTTTTGAGGCCGTTTAAACTTTGATTTCAGATAGCTTTTCTCTATCTGATGGACTTGAGCAACATGATCTTAATTGCCCGTGTTCAACATTTGCAGAGCTCATATGAAATTGTTACGAGTTTCTATGGCATCTGCAAAATATCAAATATGTGAAGTCGTGTAAGTATGTGCTTTAAGTGTTTGACCACATTATACGTAAACGACTCTGTTTGCCTTACATTCTCATTCATCTCATCAGAATTTACATTTACATTTTCATGACTCTCCAAAGGGTTTACATAGGAGAATGAAGAAGAAGGTTGATCATAATTGACCTTAATTTCGGCCTGAGTGAGTGCCATCGCCCACTGTGTTGCTTTGATTAACTTCATAGAGCCAGTTTCTCCCTGTCGTATTTACTTCTTTAGGCTCAGTAAAGAGTTAGTTGACATTCTCGATACCCTTTTCCTTGTTAGAGTTTTGAAGAGTTAAAGATGAGTTCGAGGCGACAACTGTTTTCGAAGTTGAGGGTTCACTAAGAATGGTGTTGATGACTACTGAAGCAAGAGACACTCGAAGTTCCTCCTCTAAATCGGAAGGGTCCTCATTAACATGGAACACTTCTTATGGGGGATCTAATGTGGCTAAATTGTTAAGTGTCGGGCTTACTGCATGTTTGGCGGGACTTGATTTCATAGTCATTTCCTAAGACCACTGGTTTGGAGTTTGTTCCAAATCGATGACCAGAAGACTCAGCTTTCTGCTCAGAAAAGTAGCCAATTATCTAAAATACCATGAAATTTCGAAGAAGTTTGATAAGTCATCTTCTTCGTCGTCGGAGTTCGGCGATGAGCCTACCCAAGATATCCCATTGCAACTGGATACAAGCGATTCTTCCTCGTCCTTTGAAATGGGAATAATGAAATCCGCCAAAGTGAAATGACCCTTGGCTGATTTTGAAGAGGATTCTTCGAGAAGATTAACTTTCATGGCTTCTTTTTTTCTGTTTTTGTTGTTTGACTAGGTTGTTTTGAATAACTCTCTGGATATTTTTAAACTATTTCCCTGCCTTCCTCCTTTCTTTGGGAGTGGGTTTGATTTTTACCTTTTCCTAACCTTCATCATTTACTAGGTCGAGGTGGATCCACATCTTTTCTCCCATGTTTGTTTTGACCAAGATCAAGCCGCGCTCGTTTTGGACTCTATTAATGAGCTAAAACTCCACAATCATGGGCTTTGGAGTAACTGGTAGTATGACTATCCTAAATTGGCCAAAGGAGGTCATGTTGACCAGAGCAGGATCATACTTTTGATTGAATGTGACCACGCCATTTTTTCACATTTCATTTATCTTTTCCTTAAGGATAGAGCACTCCTTAAGGGGATGTGAAGATATCCTGTGATACAAATAGTAGTTGGGATCATTCATTCGACCTTCTTGATTTGGCCTCTACGGCTGTGGGAGCTCAAGTTAGTTATTCTTTAGTAGAGACTAGAAGATTGCCTCAATTTCCCCGTCAAAAGGATATTTGACATTCTTTCACTTTTCATACTCCTCCTGTTGAATGGCTTGACTTTTGGTGTTTTGATCTTTTAGGGGAGGTGCAGGTTTAGAAGTCTACACGTTAAAGACTTCTTACTTTTTCCTTTATTTCACAAGAGCAATTGAAAAGGAAGGAGCAGCATCTATTGAACGAGGAATTGCTTTCTTTTGATTCATCTCCTTTATAGTGAGCTCAGCATCCATTGCCAGCTTGATCAACTCTGCCAGAGATTTAGTTTTATGACTAAGCACAACTGCTCTGACCTCTGGCTTTAAGTTGCTCTTGTACATATCAATGGTGGCCTTCTGAGAAGGAGATTCTGAACATTTGCACGATAAAGCTCTCCACCTATTGATGAAAGCTAAAGCATATTCACTTTCTCCTTGCTTAGTGTTACTCAGCACATCAAAAGTGACGGTTTGATTTTCTTTTTGAAAATGAAGCATGCACTTTGCTTCGGTCATTGCCAAGTGAGGAAAAAGAGTTATGCCAAATGCTTGTACCAATCAAAGGCAATCCCTTTCAAGGTGCCTATGAATAGTTTGATTTTTAAGGCATCGAGAACTGAAAATCTAATTTTCAAGGCATTAAGATCTGAAAGGCTTTCAAGTAATGACTTGAAATGCACAATGTGATGGTAGGTGGACCCTTTGCAGGTGTACAGTCGAGAGCCTATAATCTAGCGGGAAAAGCACCAGATCGAACTCCAGAGGATATTTGGATGCAATGCCCCTCTTTTTCTTATGATGCTCTTCTTTAGATTTGTTAAAGATCTCAATAACTTCTCTGATGGTGATGGGTTTGTTTGAATCCAAATTTAGACCTAACCATGTTGAATGTTCACCATAAGATCTGATCCTAGGCTTATTAATCAACGACTTGATTTGAGCCATGAGTAAGTCAATTTTGGTGGCATTTTTCCTCATCTAGACTTGCTTTCTCCTCTCTGCATACAAATTAGGATTTTGTAGGGCTGTTAGGGCCATTTTTCTTTTCAATGAGAGCTTGAAGTTGCACAGTGAGTTGTTCAATTTGTTCTTTTTGTTTTCTGATGACATCACTCATAACTTCTTCTTCATTTCCGCCATCATCATTGAGATTTTTTGGCCTTTCTTGCTTGTCATCTTCGACACCGTCATCATTTTGGTTGGTACCGACAGTGTATTGTCAAGGGTATGAAGATGTAAAAGGGCTGTCTTCTGTGGTTAAGACAGCGAGAGGATCAACTTCATAATCTATTTCAACATGTCCTTTAGAAGTTCTGCTTGAGCTCGAAGCCGAATCAGACGCTTATGCTCGGGTCTAGGTTCTGCCTCTTGTCGCTCTGTGACTTGACCTTGTCTCCACCATGTGAACGGGAGCCAGGTCAAGGTCTTGCTCTTTAATCACCCATTTTAAGTGATTTTAGGGCACATGTGTTTTTGAGCATGTTTGTGGTGGCGGGACAAGGCTTTCTTTTCACTTGATAGGCTAGCTGATCCGCCAGTGTTTGGTCTCAAAATCTAACTATCATTAGCTTTGAAGTGCCGAATACACAATCAGAGCTCTTGGTAGGAGGAGTCGGAAGTGGCAGGACGTTGACCTCCCTCTGTAGGTTTTGCCTTATTTGCTCCTTTTTGTCACGGAGCATGTTTTTGAGTTGCTCCTTTTTTTTGGTGGAGCACCTCCTTAAATAGAGCCAGTTCCACTGCATTGTTGAATACAAGCCGCGAGACCCTCTTTTGAGATTTCCAATTCGCCGGTTTGTGAGATGAAGATGGAGGGGTAGGTGCAACGATGACTGATGGAAGGCGTGTCCTTCCAAATTTTCGATCCTCTTTCTGTGTAAGAGGGTAGAAGGGGTTATCTTTTAGTGTAAAGACCCGAGTAGCCCACTGGCCCAATAACTTGGTGAGCATTTAACGTGTTATATATAGGGCTTGCGCCCTTACTTTGGATGAAGCCTTTTGGTGGGTTAAGATCCATCAGAAGCAAAACCGTAAGGCCCATGTGTCAAAGGGGACAATATCATGCATGCGTGTGGGGTGGGGCGTTACATTTAGTGAGGCCAAAAACTTGTCTTGACTTTGTTGGGTTTTAACTTGCGTGGTTGAGGTGACCACTTGTTGTAACCCGGGTTAGAGATATCTTTTTGAGACCTCCAATGAGTAACGAACTGGGGGAGATCCTGAGATGGTTGAGCTTACTATTTTTTGATGACATGCTTCTTGGGCGGGGGTGTTGCCAATTTCGGACCATCGGTAGCCAGAGTCTTAGAATTCTTGTTGGAGAGGTGCACCACTCTTGCATCTTACTAACGTTTGGTGATGTGAAGGTTGCCATTGCTGCTACTGTGAGCCATTGCCCTTTCTTTCCAGTTTGGACCCCTTTTAAATTTGCCAAAGGGGACCAAAACGATTTTGGGCGTATTTAAAGACCTAAGGCTTGAGTGGCTCAAGCTTCTTGGTGGGTCTCGAAGTCATTTATGACTCATTAAGACCTACTAGGGCAATAGAATTAATTGGAGTAGAAAGTCTCTCAAAGACGGAGACCCATGGTGCAAGAGAATTAGTTGGAGCAGAAAGTGACTCAAAGACGGAGACCCATGGTGCAAGAGTCTTAGGCTTAATCTTGGCCCATTTGAGAGCTTTGAGAGGTGAGCCAGCTTTAGTTATGGAGATTTTGAGCAAACTCTCCTTGGCTTCATCATAGGTTATTATCAGGGATTCCATTGGTATTTTTCCACAAGACAGAACCAATGGATCGTGTCAATCATATCATCAACATGGCTGTGTTTCACACTAGCCAGAATGACTTAATAAATGCCCTAAATGCCAAAATGATCCCCCCCCCCCCCCTCCCTTCTTGGGACCAAGATGGTTTAAATTGGGCATGAACTCAATTTCATTACGCTATACTGACCGGTCCGTGCCTATCAAAATTTCAGCAGCATTTCGAGACTACACCATCAGTTTTATAAGCAATGCCATGCTGATCAACTCTTGAGTTACCGGTATTTTGGCAACATTTCAAGGCTATGTGATTAGTCTTCTCAGCAAGAGAGAGTTCGGATTTGACCAAAAAATAGGGTATTTGGATCAAAGCCGGTACCACTTATCATGATGATCATATGGGATCCTATCAATGGAAGACTCCTAAGTGATGCAAAAATTGCAAATATCGTCGTTTTTTGACCGATTTTAATGTCAACAGTTAAGCGTAGTCTTACAAACGTACTACTGATCATAAAGTCAATAACGTAAGCCTGTCATTTCAACCGAGTCGACACTCTTTTTCCACATGAAAGGGTATTGATTTAGTTTTTACACATCTCTGCGCGATTTTTTCTTCTTGCAAGACTGCACTCTTTGAAGTGTTTCGGATACCCAAAATTCATTTCAGACATCGCGGTCGCGAAATCAGAGTAAGAGACCCAAAATGGGGCTTTCCAAGTGCAGAATTTCCTCTTTCTAGCTACTTCTTGATCACATAAATCAGTCCAATAATTTGGTAAAATGGACTTGGAATGTTGTAACCATCTATGGCTGATGTTTTAACGAGTAACAAGAGTTGGGATCTCCCATTTTCTACAGAGAACTAAGCCAAAAATTAGTTCTTTTGACTTTGTTCGACAGCCTGGACATGGGCCTCTGATAATCAGTTTCCGCACTTCTCAATTCTGTGAAAATGGCTTGGCTAGTATCTCCGCTTCATTTTTCCCTTCTTTTTTTTTATGAACAGATGACCGAGAGACTAGGGTGGGCAAGGAATAAGGGTTGCTGGTAGCCAAGAGGATACAGTGCTCTTGCCCATCCACATTTGGCTGAGTTTGGTTTCCATTTGATGTCATGGAGAAGAACATCAATGCTTCAGGAAGGTCTTTTGAATTAGCAACTTCACTAAAACCTCCACTTGTGAATGGAATTGATGCTAACCACTGGAAGAAAACATTCGTATCTCTGGTTCAGCCAGATCATTGTACTAGGGAAGCACCATAAGGTCCATGTGTGTTGAACACAACCAATGCAAGCTCGACACTTGTGCCAAAAAGCTTCTGCCATGTACCCTCACTCCCACACAAGCACTTAATGATCTTGTCAAGGTGTTTTGTGGAACGTTTGGCCTATACAATTGATCAACCCTTTGTTTTAGCAAATTGGACTTCTTCCCTCTACTAAATGAACTGTCAAGAGGATGCACCAGAAATTTGAATTTCTCAAAAACACCTCCATGTTCGAGAATTACATTTGATCGAGCACGGAGACTACACAGGCCGTTTGTTCCGTTTCTGTTGGCTTTCTTTTTCTTCAGTTATGCAATTTTCATTTAGTTTTTTTTAGACTTTCAATTCAGTTTTTTTACCAAAATTAGAGCAATTCATTTCCACATACGGCGCCAATTTTCTGATTTGAAGAAAATTTTGAGAAGGATCTAGCCATTCTCTCATAACTTAAGAGAAAAAACTCCCGTTGTTTACATGGGTTCAGTACTCTAACCTTGGGGTAGTAAGCCATTTACAATATTTAACATGTCCTCTCCCTCCGATCTCAGAGGTGATCAAAAGGGTGGTTTACAGATGAGAAGCAATTATAGGGAAGAAACTGAAAAGTTTACAAAAAAAAAAAAAAAAAAAACTAAAAATAAGATATCAAAGGGCCATGGTAGCCCTTTTCTTCTTCTATCTTCCCCACTGTGCCTACAACTACCTCCGTATTCTTTCTTCAAACGAGGGAAGAAGACAAAAATGATTAAAAAAAAAGGTTGTAGGTAGTGTAGAAATTCTGCAAAATTTACGAGCTTACTGCAATACCTTGAAAAGGTTGGAGATGGCTGCAAAAGTATTGCGGGAGTCTTAATTGTAAAAGATGATGGAGCTTTCTTGCAGAGTCTTGTTGCAGAGAGCACTTGCAGAGTATGGAAAAAAAAAAACAGCCATATTGCCCTGAAACTCCAAGATAAAAAAGAGATCTCGTTCCATAAACTGTAGTGAGACTTTTGCATTCTCTCCTGGGAGCCGTTGCATTTTCAAATTGAGAACTGTTGTCACCAAGGCTTTTCAAATTAAAGGTAACAACAACTGCCATAAGCATCATCACCCATATGTATAAATGAGTTTGGTTCAAGATGGCTTAGAGTGAAACTGTTGAGATTTTTTTTTATCTCTTATGGGGGTAGTTACCGGCAGTTATTTTCCCCAGCAGTTTTAAATGCTTTTTTAAATCTCTTCTGGGAACTGTTTAAAACTGTCCCACACAATTGAGACAGGTTTGAATTGGATTGGGCCTGGGTTATAGCTGACCCGCTTGTCCTTTTTACATACAAGTGAACCAATGAATATGGTTTTGGGCCCAAATGATGTGCAAATCTCATGAAATATGGAGGGATGGACTATGACATCATTTTAGGTACATATGCCATAAAATTTTCATTAGGTTTTGACTTTGAAAAGTGGGTCAACCCATCTGTTGACCTTTGGTCAAAGTGGCCCATGCTTCAATTTTTTGGGGCCCAAATGATTTCAGATGGCCACTAAATTTTGGGGGTTTGATGAGGAACCCATTTTGAGGTTTCCATCCGATTTTCTTGTGATATGACCTTAGGGAGGTTAGACTTTGATTCAGTGTCCCCTTGGCTTAGTGGGTATGTTGACTTTGAGTCAACAATGTCCAATCGACCCAAAATGTTGCAGAACTGTCCCAGAGCATGACTATAGCTTTCCATACAGATTTCAGCCAATTTGGTCTTCAGGAGGCAAAGTTTCACACAGTGTTCTCAAAATTTTAGAATGAAGCTCTTAGAATTTAAACTTGTATCTAATGGTGTTTGAAAATTCTGAAACTTTGAGAAAATTACCCTAAACATATTTTAAGCCTTTATTGTGAATTTCATTTCATTTCATCATCGGAAAGTATGAGTTGCCGGTAATGTCCCCAAAAACATTGAAAAGAACCATCTAAACTAGATTTTGGCTGAGATGAAGTTTGTCTGCCTTGAAACTTGGACCCATGTCTTCTATACACATTTTGGAGTCTCTTGAATGACTTTGAGCAGCTTTGAATGTCAGAGTGATGAATTTAACTCAATGATCCATAACTCTAAGGCTTATGTACCCTTTTAAGTTTAGAACAAGCTTGGAATGCTTTATTGTAAACACTTGTGATTTTTTAATGAGTCAACACATGAGAAAGGGTTGAAGTATATGCAAGCAAGCTTGGGCTGAATAAAGAAACCTTTGATTATCTTTGTGAACTATTGAGACATAGAGGCCTGCTTTGAGACACTCGTGAAGTAACCATAAAGGAAGAGATCATTGCATGCTTGCACACACTATATAAAAACCGAACCATTGCATCATGGTTCTGGAGATTATGTGAAACAGTCAGCTGACATTTCCATAGTCGCCTCCATGCGATTTTAACTTTGACCCCTAATTTTAATTAACAATCCAATGGATATACACACAGTGGACCAACTGGTTTTGAGGTACAAGATTTTTAATTGAAGTGAACCTCTACCCCTCAATTTCTTTTTAAAAAATTATTAATAGAGAACAATATGATTGATTTACTCTTAATTGCATTAGCACTATGTTGGTGGGATCGACAGTAGTCATATCCGTGCATTTCTTCCTATCCATGCACAACCTTCATATCACAATAAGAACAGTACGTTATCATAAAAATGTTCTTATTGCATGCAGTTTTAACTTGAAGTTTCAGTATGTACTACTCTGTTAGTAGGATTCCACAACTGTTGTATGCATCCTCTAGAGTGCATTGTCTAGGGGTGATCCATTGGTCATACCTGAAGGTAAATATCTATAACTTCTTCTATGTTCCAAATTTGTGAATTATTGATACAAGAAGGTGAATGTTACCATTCAAAACCCTCTCTTTAGAAATAGGTCATTATTACCTAGTTGACACAGGATATGCCAATGCACCGGGCTTCCTTGCATAATGTCGTGGAGTATGTTATCATTTGTGGGACCACTGTGGAAGGATACAACGAAACATTCATGAACTGTTTAACAAAAGGCATTGCTAAGCTAAAAATGTGATAGAGGAGGGCATTTGAGCTGCTAAAGGGGCACTTCAGCATTTTACCAACCACACCTCAATATAACTTCATTCATCAAGTTTTCGATAGTGCATGTCTGTTGTATCTTACACAACTTCATCCTGGATCAAAGTGATGCATTAATGGCGGATGGGGATGGCATAGAAGCATTCGAGTTGTAGAATACTTCTAAAGTTGATGAAGCAAATAATGAAGTTGATCTAGCACATGTAGTTTGGCCATATACTTAGAGGGAGAGGGATAACTGGCATGCATTTAGAGATAACTTTGCAATCAAAATGTGGGAAGAATATAATTTCAACAGGATGCACTGATAAAAAAAATTCTAATTTTGATTATAACTCATTTTATTATATTACCTTCAAACTTGGTGGGCTGTATGTTATATGGTTGAACTTGCTTCTTTTAAAATGCTGGAGTTTCTTATGTTTAATATTATCATTTACCATCAGATCATTTAATTGCACTATACTGTGTATAACTCAATTACCTTTGATGTTTTAACTATACTTTTTTTGTATTTATTTCATTACAACTATTTGTTCACATTTAATTTACTACCAGATAACAAAGTCAAAGATACATAAGAATGTTGTCTTCAATGTGGAAATGGAAAAGGAGCTACTGGACCTGATGCTTGATCAAGTGATGATGGGCCGCCGTAGAGATCATGGCTTTAAAGAAGAAGTGTATGCATTCATCACTGCTACTATGATCGCCTTGAGCAAAAAGAACAGAATTTTCACTAAAGGCACTATCCAAAACTGTTGTAAGATGCTCAAAAAGAATTTTGCAACAGCCACTGAGCTTCTAAATGCTTCTGTATTGGGATATGATACTGCCACAAAATGTGTAGTCGCAAGTGATGAAGTTTAGGAAGCATGGATTTTGGTATGACATCGTACTATCCATACTTAATTTATCGAATTACCTTGGAAAACATTGTTATCTCTTACAACGAAGCTTACAATGTAGGGATACCCTAATGCAGTTTTATGGCGCTTTAGGACTATTGATTATGACAAGCTTTCTATGGTATTTGGTTGTGATGTTGCCCGTGGCCAATTTGCAAGATCTTCTCAAAATGCCATCCAGACTTTCAAATATCATTAACACACTAACACCCAAGCAATTTCTAGTAGTGCCGAGATAGGATTGGAAAATATACTTGAGGAGCTATGTATGGGGACAAGCGGATGCGAGGGTTCATCTAGATCTAGAAAGCGCTCGAAGAGAAACATAGCATTTGAATAATTTATTATCGGTTTCAAAGAAGCATATGAGGTTATTAGCCAAGACATTAAAGGGGTTGAAAAGAATATGTTAGAACCATCTGAGTGACTATCAGCCACTGTTGGGGTTGAACTTGACAAAATCCATGAGCTATCACATACTGACGTTGGCATCACACATGAATGGTTGAATGCCAACGTGGAGAAGACAACAACATTCCTCCATGCAAAGGACATGATGGCTTGGATTCTCCGTCATTTGTCCCACATACACAGGGATGCAAGAATGTAGGACGACTTGGATCATCCATCGTTTGTCACGAATACAAAGGGATGCAAGAATGTGAAGTCAAGGAGCCCACAAGCTTTAACCTCAATGCTCATTATCCGCCCTGATCTAATGCAGCCAATGTGATTGATGTTATCTGATAACTAGTTGCTAGTAATAGTTATGCGCTTTGTGAACTTTTTAATGACACAGCTTACTATCCACCATTGATGACTGTCCATTTCAGCACTATGTTATGGAACAGTTATTGTTGTTAGTGATTAGTGGGCTCCTTTTGTCCATTAACTTTAATTTGTCTCGTATTTGAACTTTATATATCTTTAACCTATCTTTTTAACTATTGCATATCATATCTATTATCTTTCTCATAGAAATCTGTTTTTTGTGAAATATAGTAGAGTTTTCTGCTATAACCACTAATGAAAATCAACATCGTATTGTGTTTAAATCAACATTGTATTGTGTTTACTATTCACTCGTTGTAATCTGATTCAATAAAACAGTCTAAACACCTGCGTTCAAATGTTAAATATTAATAAGCACATCCTATGGGGAAGACTTTACTAGCATTTACATCGAGCTCGGAGTGCAGGTAAACTATCCCCTTTGGTATGATGGTTGACGGGTATGAATTGTTTTATGACCTTTTAAGCTATGTTATTGTAAGAAAATTTCTTTGTTTTTACCAAAGTTTCATAAACTTAATTTCTATTCCTTCCACCGTACAGCAGGCTTGTCATATGTTGTTGGACGAGACCTTTCTTACTTGACTTGTAATGAGAGTATGTGGTAGACTAAAGCAACCAAGCAGGTATCAGAAACAGTTTAAAGGCTTAGTTGTGAGACCTAAAATGCTAGGAAGCTCAGAACTATACTACGGTCCCATACATTGTGTCACATCATCTAACAAATATGATTACGCAACCATGCTGTAGGCACAAAAGATTTTTTTTTTCTTTGTGAAAAATGTTGTTTTCTGAATGTCTATGTATCTAGCGGCAATCCTGTACCACAAAAAACATCAAAACTGCAATGGACCTAGTCAATGTTTTTCTTTTAAAATGATCTCTTGTTGTTACTTTGATTTATTGTAATCATCTATTGGTTATGCTTGCTATTTGGTTTGTGATGTATAGCTAATCCACTTTCTGATGGATATGAATCGTGTTGAAACCTGGCAACTCAACCATGAATTGGTGATTGATACACATAGAGTCCATTTCTACACAATAATTAAATGGGACTGTAGTGACAAAGTTAGAGACCTCATTGCCAGAACAAGCACAAGTTGTTTACCATCAAAATAGAAGTGTGATGAATCCTCTACTTTATATATGGGTTTGTGTATGAGTCGCGTGTAAAATGGTATGATTAGACCACATACAAATGAGTGGGCCCGAGTCTCTAAACATGCAGTATGCACAAGAAGATGGAGGGAGCTTGTGGCTCCACGGGCATCATACATTTTGTAAGGCATCCTACACGTGTAGAATTTTGTTTCAGTTTCGAAACATTATACGTTAGCTTTTATAGACAAGGTGGATTTAACTTGGACTCAAGTAAGGATGGCGGATCCAAACAAGGAGTAGTAAACTTCTTAAAACTTTATCCAGTGTACCCAAACACAGGTATCAGAATACTAATAGGGTAGACTCTACTTTCAAAATTCCACTTCTCTCCGCTTAGTGTGACATCTTACTTCCCATTTCTATACAAGTGAAATTACCAAAAAGGCATGCACAATGGCGGACTCAAGATTTACGTTTGAGGGGTGCGGACGATGTCAATTGAAA
Organism: Sextonia rubra; assembly: GCA_037013555.1. Classification (NCBI taxonomy): domain Eukaryota; kingdom Viridiplantae; phylum Streptophyta; class Magnoliopsida; order Laurales; family Lauraceae; genus Sextonia; species Sextonia rubra. The sequence continues at coordinate 3,989,012 of JASUAD010000028.1, read as the reverse complement.
AGGCCAAAATTTTTATGTTGTTATGCTTTTTTAACATTTTAAAAAATTAAAATACATTGACATCACGTCACATGGCAATAAACAAAAAAAATGCATTGGAATAGTGTTTTAATAGACTAGCATTACATGGCAATGAAATGCAGTGATATCACATCACATAATCGATGGTGAATTGGAATTAATATTTCTGGCGGAATAGAATCTCAACTTCACAAAATATATCCAAGGAAAATAACATTTTTCCATCACTATGAGCTCAAAACACTATGACGTCCACAATCAATGAAAATAAGCCCAAAAACCTAAAACAAAAGACCCTAGGTACAAAACTAAGGTCTCGCAAATCAATAAAAATCATAAAATAAAAAATAAGTAACATCATTCCTTTATTTCAACTATAAGCCAACACTATTGAATTACGATAAACTCGTAGCACAAAAGGTTTAAGGTTAACATAAATCAACTCTAACCCTTAGCTCCCTAGATCTGAACCTCATTTCCCCCAAAACATTTTACCATGAATCATCTAATAAAACCCAAATCTAAGAACACCTAACGTTTCAAAACATGACCCCCAATGATTCAACCTTAAATAAGGCTAAAAAGCAAGCATAGTTTATAAAAAATAACACAAAAACAATAAATCCTCGGTGCGAAAAAAACTGAATTGTTGACTTCAAGAAGAGCTTTCGATGGATACAGGGGTTGGAGAGAAACAAGGATTTTCAATTTAGAGAAATGGAGAAAGATTTCAATTGGTGGATTCCGAGGTCGAGTCATTTTAGTTATGGAACTTAATTGGAGATTGTGAGATGGGCTTTTAAATACGGCATAGGATATATGATTCATACCCCTCTAAAAATTTTTAAATTTTACCGCGTGCATCTACCCCGCGTCACAACAGGTGGGTGTGCCCCTGCAAACAGGTATATGTCTGCGGAAAAAACAACCCTTGTTCGTGAAATTTTACTTCAGAACTCTCAGAAAAAATGCTTTTTCATCATAAAATCATTAAATGCCTTGTTGGTTGAGTCTAGACATACTGATCAGTCTACATCAGTGGACCAATCGTGGTGAGACGTATTCATACACCAAGTGCAACTGCTCTTCATTCAATTGAAGCTTTAAAACTGTGTGGTTCACTGATTGGTCCACTTATGTGAGTGCGTACAAAAATGGTGATAAGAGGATTCGGATTTTCGTTGGCTTTGTAGTTTGCAAAGAGTTGTTTGAAATGTGACATAGACCCAAGATGTCACTGAGGTGGGCCATCTATTTGTTGGTCCACCAGATAATAGTCAGTGGAGAGGCCACGTGTAGAGACCAGATGTAGGCGCCTCTCTCATCATAACATGATTGATGAAGAAAAAGAGAACAACATTGACTGGCTGACCTGCATGGGGCGGTGTAACGTGGGTGACGTCACTTGCCGCGTATACAACTTCTCCAGTTGGAAGTGAACTCATCACCAGCTTGCTTTTGTACCGTCTCCTCTGCCCTCAAGTCCTCCTCTTAAACGCTTTCACACGAAATGGTCCAGATCTTCATAGCCACTCATACAAAATTCATAGGCCCCTCGGTGGGTCCCATTTGTTTGCAACACAAACAGAAAAAAAAAGCATCTTTTTTGTTGTAATTTTTCAATTCCATAGGAATTGGGTCACATTTAGATTAATTGCTTATAAAATATTTGCATTTGTTTAAAATATTTTATTGATTTGCTTCATACATCATCAATTTAGGGAGAAGTTCTCATAGTTGTTGAATCAAGTGTTAATATAGCTCATGGGTTGTTTCTTTTAGGTTCTACAAGTGTATAAAGAGATCTTTCCATCTACCTTTCTCTATTGCATGTTTCTTTCATAGAAATTTGGATAAAAAAAAAAGAATTTTAGGTGTTGGGGTTTTTTCAACATAATATCATAACTTGTCCCCTCGCCTATGCAAAATATCATATTTCTCTACAAAATTTTAAAATTTAAGCCACCTTAAAAAGTCTCAAACGCCTTTCAAAAATTTTAAGATTTCCTTTTTTTTTCTCCAAAAATTTTGAAATTTCAACTCTTTGATTTTTAGTAGAATTTCTGAATGCTTAAGTAAAAAAAGAGATTTTAAGAAGTCTACTATGCAAGGGCATTTATAAATTTTGAGGACATAAATTCTATAAATTCCATTGAAAATATAGGCTCTCATTGATAGACATATATCTAAATGAGCTACATGAGTTAATTCGCATATCAGCAGTTGCCTGGACCAAAACATTGCCTCATCGATCATTTGAATAATATGATTAACTTCTATTAAAGTAAAATTTATATAATTTTTATATAAGTTTGAAATTTTTTAATCTTCTCATCTACGTTAAGAGTTTGAATCATTTGTCAAAAACCCCGACAGTTTAATCATATTATTAGTGGACAACCTGCCATGCACCTAGTGGGTGCATACAAGGTTACCTGCTAATATGACGGGACTTAATTGTTCCCCCACGTTGGCGTGAGGTTTTACCTCACTAAGGTTGCCGTGACAAATGACCCCACAAAAGAGCCGATGAATTCTGCACGAGAACAAACCAGAGAGGATGCGGACCGGAGCTGTAATTGTCCTACACTCCACTGTACATCACGACACGTTAACCTCCGGATTTAGTGGCACTTATCACGCAGGTTAGAGCCCCCACCCTAATTTCCAAACTTCTACGTCTCCTTGCTACGTCCGGTATCAACGTTAGCCTAACAAAAATATCAACGGCCCAACGTGATTGACGCAGAGATTGATCGCAGGATCACACCTTCTTGATCAGAAGTCAACCTCTGCCCTTTAACAGCTGGATGGAGGAACTGGAGCTTTTTTTTGCACTTTCGGACGAAACAACAACATAAAAAAGCCGGTCGAGTGTGACGGTTTTCTCTTCGGCCATGTGCACTTAACGTCGCCGTTACAAACGGGTTTGGAGGTCAATGGTCGTCTACAGCTGTCTTCGCAATGTAACGGCCGTTAAAGGGGAATCAAAGATTCCGTCCTTCGTCGCTGCCTCGCGGCGTCGTCTGTGGATATGAAGCTATGAATCACGACTTGGGGAATGGGATGCAGCTGTCCGTTGTAGCGTCCGTTAAGATGGGGAAACGGCGTTAGTAATGTATTAAGGTTCATTTACTTCACAAACATTCCTGAGAATCTTGAGGGATGCTATCATGCTATTCTTAGGCCACATGACAAATGCACATGGCACAAGTGGTTCATTGCGGCGTGGAAAAATCAATGGGGTGTTTCAATATGGTTTTCGGAGATGTTATTGGAAATATGTTGCAGCATCCCAAATATAAATTACTTTGAGATAGTTGAAATTATGAAAAAGAAAATAGCATAGACTCATTAATGATTTTAATATGTTTTTCACCATGGACCATGTCCATATTACTATTTTATTAAGATAATATTGTTTTTTTTCATAGTATTTCTAACGTTTTTTTTCGATATTGTCAAAGGCCTGTTTGGTTCATGTAATTGGATTTCTAGGAAGTATAAGACTTATATTTTTAATAGTGTTTAAAAATGAAAAACAATGGTGAATATCACAAAATGGTTGTTAAATCGTGTTGCATTTAATAGAAAGTAAATATAAAAAAATATGAGAAATTGTACACGCAACTATCCTGATGCTAATTCATATTCTAAGAATATCATTTATATATTTATCTTATATCATTCACCCTTACCTCTTTAAGGGTCCTTTGGTATATGTCATTTGACCAACAATTCTCATGTCTTAAGTTCCATGCAACAAATGGGTTTTAAGAAATTTTCAATAATTTTTCAATATGATGATACCAATGACGTCATAGTATTTAATTTAGAAAAATCTTACTTTTCATGAATCTTATGTATTTATGAACTGTTCATAACTCTTGGCTTGTTTGTGTAAAGCCGTGGCATAAGAAAGCAAGAGCAAAAACAGAAATTAGAACGGTGTGTTCAGACTAGGTTGTTTACAATTAAGAAGGAAAGACAGTAAAAAAATATTCTTTTCAACCTACTGCACCGAACAAATACGTTTGCACAACAACAAAAGAGTCCTTCTTTTTCGCCAAAAAATTTGTCAGTACAAACATGCCCCGCGTAGATGCATGGGGAAGAGGAATTGGAAGGTCTTGTCATGGAATTGTTGAGACCTACATAAATATAATTTAATGATTCTAATAATCTGATTAAAGGTTTGAAACATACTGGAAGATTATCAAATTTACTAGTCTTTAATCAAGTGGTGTCTATGTTGTGTCTCTTTCAAACCACATGCTAATATGTGCCCCAAACATTACTATTCCCCTACCTCTTAATTTGCATGCATTGAGGTGAGTTTCAACTTTCACAAACGAGGTTTAGATTTTCAGAGTCACAGGGAATTCTTGATTCACAGCCAAAAACTATTCTATTTTTCATTGAGTTCATGAAATCTATTCATGAACAAGATGTCTGGTACGAATGGTTTGAATTAACCAAAGGTGGATTGGAAGAGGGTCCATGAAAGTGATAGCATTGAAATGTCCCAATTGTGGTCATGAAAATGGAATCCATAAGGCTGAATCGTTTGATGATATTTTACAATCAGCGACATGGTCCCATATGAGCCCCAAACCTATGCAGTTCACAGCAGCGGAACCCACATGAGCACTCCACGAGATTCTCAATGGGGGGACGTGACACAGACAGTCACTATCTGCTCCTTCTCTGTATTACGCTTCCAAATTCGATGCCACTATTTTCTTCTCCACTAGAGTCTGGTTTCATTGCACTTGATAGAAGCACGCATGCAAATCACTCTTAATTTAATAATTAAGTGTAAAATTTTCTTGTAAGCAAAAATGGCCACTTTAGAAAGACTTTAACGGATTAGATTTGAATTTTAACGGTCTGATTTGCATTAGGAAAGACAACCAATTTATGGAGCGTACCTGAATCCATCATAAAACGAAGACGAAATCCGCAGGAACTTTAACTCTCTCACTCTTCTCGTAATGCCTGCTAATTGATGGGAATACCAAGTAATTGTATTTGTAAAGATGAGAGAGTTTCCAAGCCTTTTATAGGCTATGTTTACACTTTCCTCTCCATCAACAGAAAACATTCCACTATTGCATGAATGGAGCCTTCTCAGGGATGTGCTTTAGCTGTGAAAGATGTCTGTTGTTGAAAAAATCAAAACAAGTGGTGGTTATGTGGACCATCACCTATGATATCCAACATCTCTCTCTCAAAATTAATGTTTTTTGGTGTTAGACATAACAAGGGGTATTATTTTTAGAGAGCTGCTAAAACAACAACAACTTTTTGTTCAGTCTATAAAGCTAAAAAAAAAGTTATTCTCTCTTTCCCTCTCCCTCCCTCTCTCCTCCCTCCCACTTTATCGCCCTCCTTGCAGGGAGAGAGAGAATGGTGGGAGAGGAAGAGGAAAAGGAAGAGGGGGAGGAGGGAAGGGAGGAAGAGGGAGAGCCCCCCTCCGCCGCTTGAGCTTGTCGCTGGCTAGTGGGGTAGGTGGGGAAGAAAGGAGAGAGGAGGGAGGGAGTGAGGAGAGAGAAGGGGGTGGCGGTATTTTAAAAATTTTTTTATTTTTATTTTTTTGGCTATATAGACTGAGCAAATGTTGGTGTATTTTTAACAACTCTCTGCTTTAATGAGATGGGGTTAATGTTTTCACCTTTTTCTAAAATATGCTTCAATTTTTAGAAATGGTTTGTACACAGGTATGCCCGTCTTTTAATGGTATTTAAAACTGAGGTATGAAAAGCGATTTTTGTTAATAACTATGCCGCACCTAACAAGTAGTTAATAATTTGGCAGGGAAATGAGCCTTCCACTTTCTCGAAAAGCTACTTGCACAAATGTGCCTTTAGACTGCCAGTCAAAATTTTTTATCTGGTGGCCTCTTTTGAATAGAGAATATAATGCCCTTTGTTAGCATTTCAACCCTTTGTTAGCATTTCAATTTTACACCCATTAGAGCCGATAAATAATAAATGTTGGGAGAATTTATCATATGAACATATTACGTATTGCTTACATTTTGTGAGAATAGATATAAAGGTCCCTTTAAGAGCAAAAAAAAAAAAAAAAGCTGCACTAGAGTATCCTAGCCATTTATTTAATAACGTCTTGAACAAAGTTTTTTTTTACTCCAATGGTGTGTAAGGGTTCAATGAGTGTAAAATTAGATCTGATGCTGGACCATGGGATGACTCAATTATCAATAGGCCGCATTGATCAAGGGTGTCACAGTTGGATCCCATAGAGCTGGGAGAACATTTTCCATATTTGTCATAGCATATGTTTGGCATTATTATATTTTATACAAATGATAATGTTATAAGTATAAAACGCTCGTAAAAACTCATTTCTATTCTATACAATGAAGCCTAGACACAATTCTAGGTCACATTTTCCATTAGGTCCATGCCCATGGTACATGTACATGGGTTTATTTTTCCCAAGTGATGGTTTCAAACAGAATTATTATTTAAGTAAAATCAACAAAGTACTAAAAAGTGAAAGAGGGGACCAAATGAAATAATTAATATATTCAAAAGCTACAATATGACAATAAAATATCCAAGATCTAATGAGACGCTGAAGAAAAAAAATTAAAGATCTAAAATAAGATATATATATATATATATTACGAATCACTTTGCAAAATATCAATAAAAAATAAGTTTTGTAAAGAAAAGAAACAATAAAATAACATAGACAACATGAGGGCAAAGTTAGAAAATAAAAAGGAAAAAATCAGGACGGGAAGACTTAAAATAAGAAAAATAATGCATGTTTTCCTTCTGATTTTTAATCACACATTTTCAGTTTTGATTAATTTTCACACATAAATTTTGTTAGTTTCAATCAATTTTAAATATTTTTAATTAAAAATTATAGGTTCAATTTCAATTTCAATGATAAATTTTGTTTTAGCAAGAAGATTTCACATTTTAGAAAGAGGAGCTATAATGCCAAGAAAGATTTACATCTCACCAAACTTCTTAAAAATTTATATCTCAATTTTATTTTTTATTGATAAAGTTATGATATAAGAAGAAAGACTTTTATTAAGTAAGATACTTTGTTCCAACTAAATTTAAAATTTTATTTTGGAGACTGGTTTTGTTCCACTAAGAATAGTTTTATTTTTAATTTTTAATTATAAATTATAAATTTTAATTCATATTGATAAGTTATGAATTAAAAAGAGAATTAATTTACTTTTAGATTTATCAAGAACAACACTTTCTACCAATTAAGAAAATCGACTTTATACCAAGTGGGACACATTTACATTCTCAGGAACTCTCTTATGGATATATAGCAACAGTTTTTATTTTAATTAAATATTAATCTAGTTTTTATAGGTAAACCTTATTTACCATGAATGGTTTGTTATTTAGAACAAGTTTTTTTATTTTAATGAACTTTCACCTCTATTTTTATTTTGAAAAATATAATTTAGCTAGAAGGATTTTTATTGCCACTTTTGAATTTAAGATTTTTACAAATTACTTTCTCTTTAACATGTGTTCCACAAATTAATGACAAAAGTCCCTATGAGTTTTGACTTGTAATTATAGTTTCTCAATGATTTGGTTCCAAGAAAGATTTCCTTCATACAAATAGGGTTTGATTTTTCCTGTGAATTTTAAATTCAAAATTCATTTTGTAGAAATTTTTCGTAATGCAAAAGTTTCTTATTACCAAATCGACTACATGTCATGAAATTTTGAGCTTTCTTGTTATTTTAGTTCTATACAGGTTATGTAAGTGAATATTGGTGTTGATAAGTTAACGAGGGTGTTTTAAAATTTTTGTAAGGGTGCAGGATGTTGATCTAACCCAGTAAAATGAGTTTGACTAGCATACTTAAGAGACTTTGAAACATTTCAATGAAATGGTGAACAATTTATAATGACAACTCAAAAAGAAAGAAAAATATATAAATAGGCCATAAGTAGTGAATTGTATGTCCTAGCAGCCAAATTATTATTTCAAAACCTTTCTGCATATGGCTGTTATTCCTTTTTTACTTCCACATAGTAGGTCCCTCAAGTAAAATTTCACAAGAACCCTTGGTTAGTAGCTCAAATTTTACTCTAATTAGAGTGTTCTAACAGTAACATAACTATCAAAAGTGCCATTAGTATCTAAAATGGGTGGGGCATGCCTGAGATGTGGAATTTGGTCCGCCTTTGTGGAACGGTCTAACCATATGTAATGGTATGGTATGAACAACATATTTTATAGTTATCCTTTTTCTCTTGAAATAGTTAATTGGTCTCAATGCAGAAAGGGACATGACATGTATATATAGGTCCTTCCCTCTAATTTGTCAATTATAATTTTAATGTACTATTGTGGGTATTATATCAAGAATTCTTCATGTGCATATGTCTTTCACGATTTTGGTGAGGAACACTTCCTTTTTTGGACTTTTTAATCTTAAAAAGGCGTAAAGTTTTGTCCTCTTGCATATTAATGCTTTCCAAAAAAGGAGTGTCCCTCACCAAAATGGTGAGGGACATATGCACATGAATATTCTCCTTATATTAATCTAAGAAAAACATTTACTTATCAACTAGTATATTAGTTTTAAACAAATAAAAATTTCTCTTTCAATTCTCTCTCTCTCTCAAAGAAAGAAGTCTCAAAATTTTTTGAGTTCATAAACTGTCTAACTTAACTTTTACTTTTTTCAGGCTGGTTTAGATGTAAATAAAATAACACAATAAAACATGAAAGAATGACAAGAAAGTTCAATACATTATATAAACTTGATATTGATCATGGTGGAAACCAGAATGTGTCTGGGGATTGACTTGATTTACAAATAAGTTTTATAACTATCCTTTGACAAAGGAAACAGAAAGGGCAAAAGAAAAAGAAAAGGCAAATTCCCCGGCTTTGCTTGGGAGCTACTGTATCCCACAGGTTCGCACATGAGTTGGTTTAGACTGGATCAAAATTTATTTAATTCCAAACAATTAATAACTAGCAAAATATGCACGCCCTTAGTACGGATGATATAATTCATACTAGAAGAAATAAAAAAAATATTAAACTAACTTGATTGCATGTGAGATATGTAACTAAAAACAATTATACAATTAAGCCCTGCTAACACATGAATTAAATAAAAAAAAAAATCTTGATCCATGCTAGATCTCAATTCTTATCAAAGGGGCACATATATATTTAAATGGCGCAAACCAGCCATTAAAAATCGAATAGTGCTTAAGTATATGTTTTTTATATTTATTTATTCAAATATCCAATATAATTATAATTTATACAAGCCCCAATAATAGGAAACCTAAAATCAATAGTTTCTCCTAATTTCCAAACAAAGAAATTTGGATTTGAACATGAAAGTTTAACTAGAGAAATACTTGAAAAATCTTATTTAAAAAAACTATACTTCACAAAAATAAAGCATACCTGGAGCTTGAAGCTTAGAGGATGGTGTTGGTGATGGTGCCAAAATTCCCTTTTTCTTTTGATGCTCTCTGTTGTACGAGGTCTTACAAGACAGATAATGTGACGGAATACAACTCTTTTGTAACGGGATACAAGTGCAACTCTTTTGCACTTGCAGTCTGCTAGAGAAATGTATAACAACAATATTAGGAGATTTGATCAATGACATTTTGCCTTTCAAAAATAACTAACCTAAAATCCTAACTAATACACCATTCATGTGAGTCATGCTCGTGCTTAGCACGGGTTATTGTGCTAGTTATAATTTATAAAGTTAAAGGTTTTAGATTTAATTTTAACTTTTCTTTTTTATTGAGCCTTGGTAAAACGCTAAGATTATATAAGTTGTGAGATTTGAAATCCATAACTTTTTATTTCTTTAAATAACTAACTTTAGCGAAGCATGGCGCAATCTCAATATGTAATTGTTTATTAGAAAAATATCAAAAGTAGTGAGATGGAGTGGAGTGGGGACACTAGCCATGCGGGTCATGCTCGTGCTTAGCACGTTGTATTGTACTATTTCTCTATTATGTTATTGAAAACTTTTGAATCAACTAAACGAAAAGGAAAGCAATGAGATGTTTTTGGATCATAGTTTTTCATGATCATCCAAAATTATAGGAGATGTTTTTTGGAGTGCTCTCTTCAAAGATCTCCAAAGCTTTAGAAGGTATCTCAAAATAAAAATTAAAATTGGAGTTCCACTTTTGCAATCAATTGCAAAATCAAATCCTATCTCATTCACGTATTACAATATTATTGTGTTTTAATTCATCCAATCTTTCTATGATATCATTCAAATGCAATGTAGATTGTATAGGTACCCAAATGCATACCAATCATTATGAATAAAGGGATAAAAAAGATCACATCATAAATAAGGCTCTACACAAAAAAAGCAGCTCTATGAAATTGTTTTGACCATTAATATTGACCCCATGAAATTCCTCCTTTTCGTAGAGCATTTGTAGGATTCCAAAAATTCCAAAAGGCCATTTGAAAACTTTTAGTTAAACAAAATTTGAAATTATAGTAAGAGAATTATGAAATTTTAAATGTTAGGAAAAAGCCATCACATTATGTTTAAAGAACCTAACATACCAAATTCTTTTTAGAAATTTCAAAATGAAACAAGCCCTAAAATTCCTATGAGATTTCATCCAAGAGTGAGTATTAGTTTTTCTTTTTGGTACCCATCTTAAAGGGATCAGATCCTAACTCTCTAATGAAGGAAGTAGACCTCAGGTGAGGTGGGAGAGCCCTTTCATGAGAGAAGTAGACCTCGGATTAGGTAGAACAACCCTTTGATGAGGAAAGAGGACTGTTCAATTTTAATTGATCAACCACATAAGAACTAACGCTTCTTACCACTGAGGTAAGAGTCCGACCTTGAATAGCTAGGCGAGAACTGTTGACTCCTACCATTGAAGTAAGATGCCTTTCTCAAGCGAATTTAAGCTGAATGAAAATTAAATGACAGCCACCGTTGAGATAAGATGCCTTTCTCAAGCAAGTTTAAACTGAATAAAAATTAAATGAAAGCTCGAGAGAGAGCAAGATCAGAGTCCTATTATTGTATAAAGCCTCTCTATAAAGTAATGCCAAATTTTTTTTGCTATTTATAACACCACCTGCAAGCTTCACTCTCAGTAACAAATTGAAGAAGCCTCAGGTCGATGATCATAAACACTTCAACAACCAAGCCCGTTCGTTGTCTTTCTACTTGAACCTCAACCAGTACCCTTCCGTCTCTCGCCGTCAACTAACGGCGTCAAATCACCGTCATCTAAACCGCGTTAAATGTGGGCCCATTATCCAGTTGGTCCCACCAACCCCCTCTCTCTCTCTCTCTTCATATTCCGCAGAACCTGAAACAAAATAGAAGTAAAACGTCAATTGCAGAGCACCCATGGCGGTTCTGTTTATTCAAAATCCACAGCTGTTTCATCCTACGTGGAAAATCTTCACCGAACAGTAGCTTAATTTTTGAATTTGTGATGTGGGGTCATTGATCTCCTGTAAATGACAGCCTACTACTACTACTCCATTAGCTGGAAAGAGCTGTTTGTTAGATCTGCCGAATAAGCTTAGACGAATGACTCTCCTGGTAGTAATTTGGTCGTGGCCTTTTCAGTTGGTTTGCTATCTGATCTGATCTGATACTATGTTGTCGGAGGACCCGGAATTTGGTGAGAGGTACGGGCGGTTGCTGTAAAGATTTGATCTTTCTTCATTGTTTTTTTTTTTTCATCAGTATGTTTGTGGGTTCTTGCAGTTCTTCAGAATTTAAGAAGAAGAAGTAAGCTTTTCTTGATCCTTCATTTTCCTTTTTAAGCATCAGAAGCTTCGAGGGTTGGAATTGGATAGTGGGGCTTCTTTTTTTAGATCTGGGTTTGTGAGGGTGTTGCATTCTGAGTGGAGTTTGGGGAGTTTTGGTTGTCGGGGTGGATGGGTTTCTCAGTTTTTGTGTTTTGGAATGTGGGCATTTGAGGATTTGGGGGTTTGGGAGAGTTTTGAGTTTTATCATTTGGGGAGTTTAGGCTTTGAGAAATTTGGGTTTTAGAAGTTGGGCATTTGGGTTTGTAGGAGATTATTTTGTTTTACTTCTTTTCACTATTCATTTGGGAATTTGGTTTCTGGGCTCTTTAGAACTTTGGGGTATTTTATCCTGAGGATTTGGAGTCTTGTGTTTTGGAGGCTGGGATTTTGAGGATTTTCTGGTGCTGTGAATTGGGTTCCTAAAATTGGATTTTGGGTGTTTGGAGAATTTGGGTCATAGGAGGTGATGAGGATGAGGTTGATGGAGTTGATTCTTTCCATTTATGCTTTTGTGTTCTTTGGTTTGGTGATTCATGGCTCTCATGCAGCTTTTAGCCCTGTTGACAATTACCTGATTGCTTGTGGCTCTTCACAAAATATCTCATTTCAAGGCCAGACTTTTGTTCCCGATTCACCTAAATCTTCTATTCTGTTGAATAGTGAAGGAGATAGTGCTTTTTCTAGCTCTAATTCCACTGCTCCATCTCCAATCTATCGGGCTCTCCGGATTTTCACCAAACCATCTTCCTATGAATTCAGAATTGGTCAACAGGGCCGGCATTGGGTCCGCCTCTACTTCCATCCTCTTCCTAACTCTGGACATGACTTGAATTCTGCTTTGATCACAGTCATTACAGAGAATTTTGTTCTCTTGAATAACTTCACATTTAAGAACCAGAAGGATTCTTATCTGTTCAAGGAATTTTTGATCAATGTGACGGTGAACACATTGATCATCAATATTGTTCCATCGAACAATTCGGTGGCCTTTGTGAATGGGATTGAAGTTGTTTCTGTTCCAGATGATTTGATCTCTGACCAGGCGTTGGCAGTGTCACCTTCTTCTCCTTTCAGTGGTCTCTCAAAACGAGCTCTGGAAACTGTCTTTCGGTTGAACATGGGAGGACCTCTGCTTACTCCTCAGAATGACACACTTGGGAGGACTTGGGAAAATGATAAAAAATATCTCCTTGTGAATAACTCAGCAGTGAATGTGTCGGTGGATCCAGGGAGTATAAAATATCCAGCTGGAGTGACCACCGAGACAGCACCCAATTCGGTTTATTCAACTGCACAGGTGATGGGCAATCCGAATGTGCCGGACTCGAATTTCAATATCACATGGGTCTTCTCCATTGATCCAGACTTCAATTATTTTGTTCGTATGCATTTTTGTGATATCATCAGCAAGGCTATGAATGAGCTCCTTTTCAATGTCTATATCAATTCCGGTATCGCTTTTCAAAGTCTGGATCTCTCCAAACTTGGAGACTTGGCGGTAGCATCCTACAAGGATTTCGTTTCCAATTCTTCAAATGGTTCAAAAACGATGTCTGTGAGTATTGGACCTGACGTAGCGACTGATATCACTAATGCGATTCTGAATGGGTTAGAGATCATGAAGATCAGCAATGATGCGGGAAGCTTGGATGGGAAGTCTTCTGTTGCTGGCATTCTTCCCCCTACACTTTCAAAGAGGAACAAGATGGGAATTATAATTGGAGTAGTTGCAGGAGCTCTGGCTGCTGTGGTGTTGATAGCTATATTTTATTGCTGTTATGCAACCAAAAGATCTAAAGCTAGTGCTCATGCTCCATGGCTTCCGTTGCCCCTATATGGAAATTCTCACACCATGACGAAAGCTTCCACCGCCTCCCAAAAGAGTGCAACAGCAAGTTTCATCTCTTTGGCCTCTTCAAATCTTGGACGGGTCTTCACATTCCAGGAGATCATGGATTCGACAAACAAGTTTGACGAAAGCTTGCTTCTTGGTGTAGGTGGATTTGGTAAAGTGTACAAAGGGATGCTAGAAGATGGTACTAGGGTTGCTGTAAAGAGAGGAAATCCAAGATCGGAGCAAGGCCTCGCTGAATTCCATACTGAGATTGAGATGTTATCAAAGCTCCGCCATCGCCATCTTGTTTCTTTGATTGGCTACTGCAATGAGCGATCAGAAATGATTCTGGTCTATGAATATATGGCAAATGGGCCTCTAAGAAGTCATCTTTATGGAACGGACCTTCAACATCTCTCTTGGAAACAAAGGCTCGAAATCTGCATTGGAGCTGCTAGGGGGTTGCATTATCTTCACACAGGGGCAGCCCAAAGCATAATTCATCGAGATGTGAAAACAACAAACATTCTGTTGGACGAGAACTTTGTTGCCAAGGTTGCAGATTTTGGCCTCTCAAAGACTGGTCCAGCTTTGGATCAGACCCATGTTAGTACTGCTGTCAAGGGTAGTTTTGGCTACCTCGACCCAGAGTACTTTCGGAGGCAACAGCTGACAGAGAAATCGGACGTCTATTCTTTTGGTGTAGTTTTAATGGAAGTCCTATGTGCTAGGCCAGCTCTCAACCCTGTGCTTCCAAGGGAGCAGGTCAATATAGCAGAATGGGCAATGAGCTGGCAGAAGAAAGGGATGCTGGAGCACGTCATGGACCCAGTTTTAGTGGGGAAGATAAATCCAGCTTCGCTCAGGAAGTTTGGTGAGACTGCCGAGAAGTGTCTAGCTGAACAAGGTGTTGACAGGCCGACGATGGGAGATGTTTTGTGGAATCTTGAATATGTTCTCCAGCTTGAGGAGACTTCCACGCTGTCAGACATAGATGAGAACAGCACGAATCACATCGCTGATATCCCATTGACTCCACTTCAACCCTTCGATAACAGTGTGAGCATGATTGACCCTGTAAATTCAGGTACCGATGATGATGCTGAAGAAGGTGCAACCAGTGAAGTTTTCTCACAACTGGTGAATCCCCGCGGAAGGTGATAAAGAGCTGAATCATTCTTAATGTTAGATACTGATGCTACCTTGTGATAATGAAAGGGAAAAGCTCGTATTCTTCGCATTGAATGGGAGGCCATTTCCCTCTCTGTATTCTGTTTCCATTACAAGTTTTGCTGATATATGTTGAAGATGTGCTGCTTTGGTTTGTACTAATAATAAATTGTTTGCAGTGGAGAATCCATCATAAATTGCGTTGAAGTTGCGCTTGGATGGATTCATCTGCTCTTTTATGTTTTGGACTAAGTTGAGTTCAATCTTCCAGACGGGTCTATGTTTACTTAGATATTGGTTGTATTATTTCTGATATTAATAGAATCTTCTCTTCATTAATTGGTAGGAGAAAATGAAGAACATCGTATAATTATCTTTGGAACTTGTTGGTATATTTGGAACTTATTAATACTGATTTGTCTCTTATTTCTGTTTTTGGTCTAGTTGTGGTTCCTATTTCAGACAGATATCTAGCTGAAGTTCTCAGCTTTGAATTCCTTGAAAAGAAAAGAATGGAGCAATCTGCTTTAGTTTTTCTGTATTTATTGTTCTTATTAATGGGGATTTAACTAACAAGAGAAGTATCAGATTTCTCATCATCCCAATTAACTCTTCACTTGAACCAAAATTGGACTAAATCGCATGTTTCTATAGTACCATGGCTAATGCATACATGAGCTGTGATTGTCAGGTGGTTCAACAGCGATTGAAGTGAACTTACCATCCTAGTTTGATATATTAGGTGAAAACGAAGTCTTCATGGATTACCTGCTCTGTAAATTCCTTCGAAAAGGAGTGGACTCTGTTTACTACTTTTTATGGAAAGGAGATATATATGAAGATTAATTATCAGTTCTACGGGTTCTGGTATTGGTATTGCCATTTCTCCTCTTTGGAATCTTCTCTTATTTAGAGAAATTATTGACATTGTTATTATCTGTTCCTTTGGAAACAGTGAAATGTTGTCTTCGTCTATCTATTTTTTGTGATATCACCTCTCAACTATCTTGTAGCTTGTGACTTTTTCATTCCTCTGGTTATTGCTAATTTAGTTACTACAACAACAGCTCACCTTAGAACGGATTTAAAAGAAGAGCTATGGTCATGGAAGCTAGAGGCCAAGCTAAGATTGGAGTAGGAGTTGAGGTTTTATGGAGAGTTTTGTTCAAGGATTTGAGGTTTGTTTTGCCTAAAGTAGCTACAAATCTAGTGAGAGATGTAGAACTTCTTGAAGGAGATGGTGGCCTTGGTACTATCATGCACTTCCATTTTGGCCCTGGTAAACCCAACTAGTTGTCTACTTGTCTCAAGATTTATATATTAATGATACTTTTGTCAGGTTGGTTATTGGGAGATGGGAAAGTGTTGTTTAGATCGGGTAAGCTAGAGTCGAACTAGCATTTCTTTGGACCCCATTTGCCTACTTCGAATGGAAAATGGTGGTGTTCTAGATGGGACCATCACTTTTGAAGGATTTTATTTGCTAGGGTGATGAATTCCTATCAAAGGGGAGATATTCTGATAGCCTGGTATGAGTCTTCGGCTTAATCCTTTATTTTTAGCCCTTTCTACAGGAAGGCATTACTCAAAAATCCTAGAATTAGTACTTGATTGAAACAAATGGGCCTGCAAATTTTCTGATTATAGAAAGTCTGTTCTCTGTTTTGAGTTGTCAACATCAATTTTTGAATGATTATCAATTAAGAAGCGTCAGCCGAGCTATATAAGATTTGTTAGTCATTATCTACAATCAGGAAAAATACAGGGAAAAGGAACAATTGAGACCAATTAAGTTCCATTTTGACTATTAAATGTCTACACAATATCAAACTTTTCATCTGTACGCAGATGTCTCACACAACAGATCAGAAAGAAAGGATTGTAGAACTTGATGAGTCTCAACTACGAATTGGGTTACAGGTAATTGAAGGGGGCTGCCTGAATCTCGGATTTACATCATATGGGACTTTTTTCAAGCTAACTGAAACAGGAGACGGTGATTCTCTGATTGATTTCAACATACGATTTGCTGCTGTGATGGAGGATGAATCCTTATCAGCGAAGACCATGAGTTCCACATTGGCTTTCATTAAACTCTTGGAAGATTATTTGCTAGAGGCTAGTGCATGATTTTTGTTCCTCTCCTGTATAAGGTAAACTCAGGTCCATATTCTATAATCTTGACGCGGGCCGTTTGTATCTCATCCTAGCCTGTTATGGCATTGTGCTTTAGTGGACTTTAGCTCACAGATAAATTTCTTTTCCTAATGAATAGAATTATGAACTCTCAGATTGGGATTGGGTACTTGGGTTGGGATTTTCTTTGAGCTTGATGGATGTGTAAACCTGATTTGGGAAAAATCCTAGTGTGGATCCAGTTCTATCCATGATGGATTGGACCTGGGGCTGGTCAATTTTGGCCCATATGCTATCAGTTCTAGTATGGGTTCTGGACGGACATGTGTCAAGTCCAAGTATCTATGATAACAATGCATAGATACAAGATTCTTACATAATTGCTGTCTTCATTGACCAAGCTTTAACCCATAAATTTGAAGCCTGCATGCTTGATTTAGGAATTGTAATGGATTGGGTTAAATGGGTGAGTAACCCCAACTAACTCCCAGGGGAATAATTGGCAGTGGTTTTGATGGTTTTGAAGCAGTTAAGAACTTATAGGTGTTTGAATCTTGAGTCAGATTTATGGTGGGGATGGGTTCTCATTTTGGCTGTTATTCTTCTCAAACCATTGAATCACTCTTCTAACTAAAAATGAACGTGGATAGGCCCCATCGAGCCTGACCCAAAGCACTCCCGTCCAAGGGGAAGTGTCTGGTGTCACATAACTTAAGCTGGTCAGAACGGCCGGTCAGGTATGGTGTTTACAATTTTCAACTTTTCATCATAAGCAAAAAGTTAAAAAAGTTCTTTGAGAAATTGCAACCACCCCCAAGACGTTGTGGGGCCACACGATTTAAAATATTTTGCATGGGGTTAAAATATTCTCCATATGGCTAATGGCTTCCACATGATTTCATTTACATTCTCTTGCTTTCCTAAAAAAGGCACCTTGTACTTCCTATGTGATTCTCCCTATGTCCTTGTTTGATACGAAATTGCCTTATCCCTATTTGTTCTCCACCCCTCTCTATTTGCCTTATACTACTTATGTTAGTTCTGTTTATTTCTGTTTTTGCTACAATTGCATTCTTAATTTGGATTGTGCCAACGACTTAAAATTTATACATTCAGATAAAACCACCTACACAAGTTGAAGAAGGCCCTCAATTTAAATAGACTCAATTTAAATACACAAGTTGAAGAAGGTCCTCAATTTAAATAGACTCAATTTAAATACACAAGTTGAAGAAGGTCCTCAACTACGTGGAAAATCTTCACGGAACAGTAGCTTATTTTTTGAATTTGTGATGTGGGGTCATTGATCTTCTGTAAATGACAGCCTACTACTACTACTCCATTAGCTGGAAAGAGCTGTGTGTTAGATCTGCGGAATAAACTTCGACGAATGACTCTTTTGAAGAAGGTCCTCAAGTAGGAAAATGGTGGTGTTCTAGATGGGACCATCACTTTTGAAGGATTTTATTTGCTAGGGTGATGAATTCCTATCAAAGGGGAGATATTCTGATAGCCTGGTATGAATCTTCGGCTTAATCCTTTATTTTTAGCCCTTTCTACAAGAAGGCATTACTCAAAAATCCTAGAATTAGTACTTGATTGAAACAAATGGGCCTGCAAATTTTCTGATTATAGAAAGTCTGTTCTCTGTTTTGAGTTGTCAACATCAATTTTTGAATGATTATCAATTAAGAAGCATCAGCCGAGCTATATAAGATTTGTTAGTCATTATCTATAATCATGAAAAATATAGGGAAAAGGAACAATTGAGACCAATAAGTTCCATTTTGACTATTAAATGTTTACACAACTATGAAGTTATGGGAGATAATAAATAGAGCAAAGACTTAGACGAAAGACCAAGATCACTGAAAATTAATATGGTTTTATGCCAGGGAGGCCAACTAAAGAAGCTATCTTTTCACTTAAACAATTAATGAAAAAATATCGAGCAAAGAAAAAAAATCTACACACGGTCTTTATCGATTTAGAAAAAGCCCATGATAGGGTACCGAGAGATTTTATTTGGTGGGTTTTGAAGAAAAAGAATGTCTCCAGAGGTTACATTGAAAATTTTAAGGATATGTATGAACAAATAGTAACAAATGTGAGAACTACATGTGGAAAAACAGGTAGATTTTCCGTGACTATAGTTTTGCATTAGGATCAGCCTTAAGCCCTTATCTCTTTGCATTAATTATGAATGAGTTAATTGTGCATATTCAAGAAGAAATTCCATGGTGTATGTTGTTTGTATATGATATAGTATTGGTGGATGAATCAAGAGATGGTGTAAATGCAAAACTCGAGAGATGGCGGAAGCATTAGAATCTAGAGGTTTTAAAATAAGTCGTACAAAGACAAAATATATGGATTACAACTTCAGTGGACATATACAAAGTATTAAAAGCACTATTAAAATTGAAACTTATGAGATATTATCTAGATACTTTTCGGTATCTAGACTTGATGATTAGTAAGGATGGAGAGATTGACGAAGATGAGGAGCATAGAATAAAAGCCAGATAGCTGGAGCGAAAATTAGCTTCTGGAGTACTTTGTAACAAATGAATGCTAACGAAATTGAAGGACAAATTTTACAGGACAGTGGTTAGACCAGCTATTACATATAGATCAAAGTATTGGCCAATTGAGAAAGCGCATATACATAAGATGGATGTGGTGGAGATGAGAATGCTTAGGTGAATATGTGGTAAAATTAGGAAAGATAAAATTAGAAATGAGTATTTTCGAAAACATTTAGGGGTAACACTAATAGAGGGATAAGATTAAAAAAACCATTTAAAATGGTTTTGGCATGTTGAGCGTAGGCCGGTAATGGCACCGGTGAGAAAAAGTTTGGCTACACAGGTAGATAGCCCATTAAGAAGTAGGAGTAGACCGAAGAAAACATTGATGGATGTTGTTGAATCAGATTTAAAAAAATTTAATTTATCTAAGGATTTGGCTTAAAATAGAATGGGATGGAGCAACTGAATTTATATAGCTGACCCTAACATGATTGAGATAAGGCTTTGATGATGATGATGATGATCTGTATGCACATATCTCACACATGACACACCAGAAAGAAAGGATTGTAGAACTTGATGAGTCTCAACTACGAATTGGGTCACAGGTAATTGAAGGGGGCTGCCTGAATCTCGGATTTACATCATATGGGACTTTTTTCAAGCTCACTGAAACAGGAGACGGTGATACTCTGATTGATTTCGGCATATGATTTGCTGCTGTGATGGAGGATGAATCCTTATCAGCGAAGACCGTGTGTTCCACATTGACTTTCATCAAACTCTTGGAAGATTATTCGCTAGAGGCCAGTGCATGATTTTTGTTCCTCTCCTGTGTAAGGCAAAATCAGGTCCATATTCTGTAATCTTGACACGGGCTGTCTGTATCTTATCCTAACCAGTTTTGGCATTGTGCTTTAGTGGATTTTAGCTCGCAGATAAATTTGTTTTCCTAATGAATAGAATTATGAACTCTCAGATTGGGATTGGGTACTTGGGTTGGGATTTTCTTTGAGCTTGAAGGATGTGTAGACCTGATTTGGGAAAAATGCAAGTGTGGATCCAGTTCTATCCATGATGGATTGGACCTGGGTCTGGTCAATCTTGGCCCATATGCTATCAGTTCTAGTATGGGTTCTGGACGGACATGTGTCAAGTCCAAGTATCTATGATAACAATGCATAGATACAAGTTCTTACATAGTTGTTGTCTTCATTGACCAAGCTTTATCCCATAAATTTGAAGCCTGCATGCTGATTTAGGAATGTTAATGGATTGGGTTAAATGGGTGAGTAACCCCAACTAACTCCCGAGGGGATAATTGGCTGTGGTTTTGAAACAGTTAAGAATTTATAGGTGCTTGAATCTTGAGTCAGATTTATGGTGGGGATGGGTTCACATTTTGGCTGGCCCAACCCTTTCAATGTTATTTTCCTCATGCCATTGAATAATTGTTCTAACAAAAATGAACGTGGATAGGCCCCATTGAGCCTGACCCGAAGCACTCCCGTCCAAGGGGAAGTGTTTGGTATCACATAACTTAGGCCCTGTTTAGATGTGAGGTAGAGTAAAATAGAATAGAGTAAATCCAAAATAAAAATACATATATGATTGGATTATGATTACTTTTTATTTTTAATTGTTCAATAAGGAATCATTTTGACTTTTTATATAAAAAGTAAATTTTTTGTGTAATTTAGTGATTGCTTTTTTTTTTTACTGTTTTTTAAAAAGAAGAAGAAATTTTTGAAATTCAAATATTAAATTTTACTCTAATTTATTTTACAATATACCCAAACACACCCTTCAACTGGTCAGAAGGGCCGGTCAGGTATTGTGTTAGCAATTTTTTAACTTTTCATCATAAGCAAAAGTCAAAAAAGTTCTTTGAGAAATTGCAACCACCCCAAGACATTGTGGGGCCACACGATTTAAAATATTTTTCATGGGGTTAAAATATTCTCCACAGGCTAATGGCTTCCACATGATTTCATTTACGTTCTCTTCCTTTCCTAAAAAGGGCACCTTATACTTCCTATGGTATTCTCCCTATGTCTTTGTTTGATACGAAATTGCCTTGTCCCTATTTTTATTCCACCCTTCTCTATTTGCCTTACACTACGTATGTTATTTCTGTTTTTGCTACAATTGTATTTTTAATTTTGATTGTGCCAACCACTTAAACTTCATACATTCAGATAAAACCACCTGCACAAGTTTAAGAAGGTCCTCAATTTAAGAAGACTCTTTTACTAGGCATCGGCAGTATCTCTTTTAAACTTAACTAGTGTCAAATCATAAGCATTCCTTTTTTATTAGAAACTCCATCGGTGATTTCGACTCCACCCAAATTTCTCTCTCTCACCTTACAAATGGAGTCTTCTTAGAGAAAACTGTTAGGAAAAGTGGTGCAACAAAAATACCCGTGATCAACGGATCAATCAAGATGAATACACAAGCAATCACACCATCAAGTAATCACACACACGAACACAGTAATTTCACGTGGTTCGGCAACTTTGCCTACATCCACGGATGAGAGAACCCATCTATCATGATTCCATCTCAATCCCCTTACGATTTAGGGTTACAATACATCAATATATATAGTTCCCGCTTTCTTGGCTAACAAGAAAATCCATATATAATGACTAAAATACCCCTAACCCTGAGCCTCGGTTCTGGCTAAATAAGACGATTGAGCTGGTTAAACCGGAATACAAGATAAAATCCAATAATCTCTACCTTGGCTTGGATTCCGCAAATCCTCAGAGCCACTTTGAGATATCCAGTAATGTCTTCACGCACCTTGTTGAAGGGTACGTCACTACACCGATGGCATAGTCTTCTCTCTTCAATACTCTAATATGTTGAAGCAGCACTTCACGCACCTTGCTGAAAGGTACGTTTCCACACATGCTACGACCTAGCGTGGCACCTGCACCTCGTGGCCCAAATGCACAGACAATCTTAGTATTGTCTAGTGTTGATCAGGTCCAAACTGACTTGAGACTTCCTATAATTGCCTCCTTTGATTTCAACACCACCGTCTTGAACATCCGAAATGCTCTCCATTTGTTGCCACAGGCATGCATCCTTGTAACACAATAAACCTTACTTCCATCCATCAAGAAAATACTGAAGACCTCCCCAAATCCGAATCTTACTAGTACCTTGTAAATCGTTCATTCTGTCTCCGTCCTAGTGTTTTTTTCGTCAAACCTACAACTGTCCTGTTCAAGCCTATTCTAGTGGGTTGCACACAGTACATACAGGTTAGGTATGACCCGATGCTTAAACTAGCTTATTCCGACTTGAACTAGACTACCTTTTTTCAAGAAAATCATCTCCGTTTAGGTCTTCCTGAATTTCTGTTAAATGATATCATCAAAGACCCATCAATCCATCTTTTAATGATCCGTCACATCTAACTCCACCTGAATCATAGATTTCCTCCCCTGTCATTTGATGTCTCCTTTACTGGTCCACCTGAAAAGGCATCCCCTATCAACTTGTAGAGATTTCTGACCATCTCACCCTCCATGATGACCAATGTTCTATTTTCCACCTTCGTAACTTCACCCGCTACAGTGCACTTGCAGCTTTTTAAGTCTAAGGCACACAAAGAAATCCAATTTCTTTGTAAACCTAGAACATATATCACATCCGTTAGAGTTTGAAAAACATCAACAGACACCTGAATCTCTACCACTATTATCTCATATGCTCATTAATTTGCTTTCTCCCCCATAAGAATAGATCCATCAACCATGAGAGTTATTTACGTCAAACCAATCTTTATTCAAACACATGATAGGAAGAATCTGAATCCTAATACCATGAATTATCAATCCAATCCATACCTGTAGTGTCCGAAAGTGATTCCCCATCAACCGAATCTGAGCTTTCTTGTACACTACTTCCTTCCGATTCTGATTCTTTTGATTTTTCCTTCTATATTGGCACATCGCTTTTTCCCGATTCTTTCGAGCGGATCTGAGCTTTCCATCAAAGTACTTAGAGCAATCTACTATACATGATAATAAGTAACACTTTTCAATCATTGTTGTGTCACGGAGTCTAACACTCTTTCTTACCAATCCCTGAAGTCGTTTCTCCATCAAACACTTCAATCTGGCCTATGATGCTTGAATCCATTGCTATCATTGTGAATCTGTTAGTTTCTTCAGCCCCCCAATTCTCTTCCCATCAAACTGCTAATATTTTTATCTGCTTCGTAGAACTCATCACCATGAGTATGCTGGAAGAAACAGATCTGAAATCCGACTCCTGATGGCTTTGATATCGCAAAAATAATTTTCCGCACTGCGATTGATCAAACATCCATGTTGACCGTTGAACTACCCATCTTCTTCCACATACACGTAGATCTCCTCACAACGAGTCCGTAGGCTCAAACGGATGTCCAATCAAATATTGGAAGATCAAGATATCGTAGAAACAATTTCAGCCACAAATCTGGTCAAACTGCCTTTGACCATACTCTTGCGGATGTCGGTTGATGTTAGTGTTGACCCATAAAATTTTGCAAATAATGCAGCGAAGGCATTACAAGCTTTGGATTATAAAGTTCCAAACTTTTCAAAGCACTCGGACCTCATCTCAGTTCAAATCAGTTTCAGAAACTCTTTGCCAGCTCTTTGGAAATCATTGCGGGACCTAGCACTTCCACATGTTGAAGCAAGCTTTTATTCAATGAAATACTTTCAAGTACATTTAAGGACTACTCCTCAAGGATTCAGAGCAGTTGGACATCATTTGGATCTAAACTTGGTCCAGATGATCATATACTATGCTCTGTGGGTCCCTGTGAAGAGTGACATCCCATGAAGATTAAATTAGCTGAAACTCTCAGAGGAAGCTCAAATGATGCCCAAGATAGGCCCTACAAAAATTTGGGTTGAACAGACATCATCGAACCCAAAAGCTACAAGCATGTCAACTTGGGGTCAGTCCCCCCAAGCCATGGGGTCACTGACCAAAGTCCTGCTTCCTGATATCTAAAATTGATGAAATTTATGCAAATACTCCAAGATATCCCTGATGTCAGTTCCTCCAAGTTTCAAACCAAACCGAAGTCATTTCGGCCTCAAACAGCTGAGACAAGGGCCCACTTTCATAAAAAGTCAACTGGAGAGTTGACAGACTTTTGAAAGTCAAAAAAGGTTGAAACTTCTGTGACATGCTCAAAATAGTGTCAAGAAGCAACCCTCCAAGTTTCGTGGCGATCAGACATCGTTCGCGCCCTAAACTGGCGAAAACAGGTCACATATACAAAAGTCCAAAAAAGGGCCTTGTCCGTGGCCGCGGCTCAATCATTAGGGGAGTTGACCAACTTCAGGTGATCAAAACGAGCTGAAACTTCTATGAGACACTCAAAATAGTGTCAATAAGCATCCTTCCAAGTTTCGTCAAGATTAGACTTCGTTCGGACCCCAAACAGGTGAAAATGGGTTACAAATGCAAAAGTCCAAAAATGGGCCTTATCCGTGACCGCGACCTGTTCATCAAGGGAGTTGACTAACTTCAGGTTGTCAAAATGAGCTGAAACATCTATGACATACTCAAAATAGTGTCAAGAAGCATCCCTCCAATTTTCGTCAAGATTGGACTTCGTTCGGACCCAAAACAGGTGAAAATGGGTCACAAATGCAAAAGTCCAAAAATGGGCCTTGTCCGTGACCGCGGCCTGTTCATCAAGGGAGTTGACCAACTTCAGTTGGTCAAAATGAGCTGAAACTTTTATGACACACTTAAAATAATTTCAAGAAGCATCCCTCCAAGTTTCGTGGCAATTGGACTTCGTTTGGGCCCCAAATAGGTGAAAACGGGTTGCAAATGCAAAAACCCGAAATTGGGCCTTGTCCGTGACCGCGGCTGCGGTCATGGACCCCCAAAGTTCACTTCCTGCGGTTTTGGGCGGTTTTTCTCCACTCCCTTTTGAAATCAAACTTCCCAAAACTCCCCTCAACTCCCAGGAACCACCAAAAACTACATGGAACCTCTATAAAAAGAAGAGTGTTTGAAGGAAGCAGAGGAAAAAAGGAGAAAAAAAGAGGAAATCCAACAAACACAGAAGTATTCAAGCAAAGAAAAACAGCAATCCCACGACCATTCCTTTCCTTCTTCAGTCACTAAGGTGAGCAAAAGATTCAGAGGAAGAGGAGAAGTGTGGGGTAACATTATGGACATGCAGTAACGGCTACGCACGACTACGCAAAGGATGACGTTGTCATCTTTGTTTTTCTCATTCGGGGGGGATTTCTTGGCCATTACAGAGGTTGTGAACGAGCCCATTTGGGCCTCATTTTGTTCCTTGAAAATTATAGGTACAAAATGACACAACTTTGGCTTCCTGTGATGCCCTCTTCGGACTTGAACAAAAGACAGTCCGTAAATAAGAATGATGAATTACAAAGTTTTCAATCGATTCCGTAGTCGAATTCGATCTTCTCAATGGTCATCCAACACCCCAAGATATCATGAAAGGGAGTTTCAACATTTGAAAAAGTTTGGAAGAACAACCAGCACGAACAGCACGAAAAACGAAGGCGAATAGTGGCTTCACGGTCACTGTCTGCCAGTGACCGTGGGCCAGTGACCGCGGGTCACAGTCACCCCCATTTTTTCCTCTTTTTCACATTTTTCCTACTTTATGTACATTTTCTTGTAATTTCCAAATTGAGATCACATCTAAGACTTGAGGGAGGGAATGTAAACTTTGTAAACTCATGTAAACAACCTGCATCCCCGCGGTCAGGGCATTAGAACCCATATAAACAAAAGGGAACTCAATGATGAACTGTAATTGATTCCCATTCTTCTTAACGCTTGAAGTGCGTGAATGCTGGACATTGAATCCATTACACATTCCATGTCATTTTTTAAGCAGGATCAGAAGATTGGCGCCATCTGTGGGAATTTCTTGCCCTAATTTTTGATTAAATTTGATTAAAAATGCATGAAAAGTGTTGAAAATTGCTGAAAAGTGCTGCTGTTGTATTGAAAATTGCTGCTGTTGTGCTGAAAACTGCTGCTGTTGTGTTGAAAAGTGCTGTGACCATGGGAAAGTGTGTAAAATGTGTGTAACCATGGAAATCAATGGAAAATGGGCAATGACCGTGGGTCACGGTCACCGATCTGTTTTATTGCTAAAAATGGCTTGTTTGGACTTTGAAGATACCCATGCAAGACCTTGATGTCTACGATGGGTTTGGAAACATTAATGAAGAAATTTTGCACCTTGAAGTGCATTCTTTTATCATTCAAATAAAGGCATTAGGCACCGCGAAGTGCATACTTTTGCCATTTAATTGGAAGATTTAATTGAGGGAACTTGCACTTTGATATGCATGGACCAAATCACACCCTTTCATGCTTTACAAAAGTGATGATTCAATCGATGGGGCTTTGACCCAACTAAATGTTTTATTAAATCAGTGATAAGACCAACGACATTGCAGTTATGCATTGTCCGACGTCATGCACTGATGGATCCTGTTTGATCATTGTGGTAGTGGTACAGGCTCGATCCTGTAGGCCCTATCCCTTTGATTAGATCCAACCCTCTCTTGCTTATAAGACTGACACGGATGACCCTGACATGCTGCCAAAATTGCGGTAGCCAGGTTTAGTTAACTTAGCATGCTTTTAAGCCTGACTATATGGTCCCGAAATGCTGCCGAAATTCTGACAGTTAGGACAGTTAACATAGCACAATGAGATGGGATTTATGCCTATATCTAACCATTCCGGTTCAAAACCATGATTGGTTTAGATGGCATTTATAAACCATTCCGGCTAGCCCAAGAGGTGGCCATGTTGGTTATACCACTAATATAGTCCATTGGGCTTCTTTTTGCAGAGATATCATGGGTTCCCTAATCATCACTTTTGATGAGGCCAAGGAGAGGCTCTTTGAAATCTCCATGACCTAAAACAAACCAACTGCAAGAGCACTGAAAAAGATTCGAATGGACTCTACTGCCCCTATGTCGAGAGTCTCAGTCTTCCAAGGACTCTCTACTTCAATGGGCTCCATGACTTCTGCTGATCCAAATGGGTCATTAGTGACCCTTAAATCCATCAAGAAGGCTAAGATTCCCAAATCCTGGGTTTTCAAATGTGCCCAGAATCCGTTTGGAGTTTTCAACAAGGTTCAAGAGGAACCAAATCACAAGTTGAAGTCAGAAGGCAGCAAGCTTCATATCACCAAGCCTCGTTTGGGGGCATGGCATGTCCAGTTCACGGATCATAAGTTGGTGACACTTGGCAAGTCACATTTAGTGACTGCTCAATGCTTAAAGTCATCACCTACTCAGCCCAAACAGCGGGTCATTACCCAGCAAATATCAGAGGACCTCCGGCAGTTCCAGACTCGTAAGAAGGCCCAGAAGGGTGTATCCATCCCAAGATACAGCACGTGGTCACCTCAACCACACACTCCAAAATCCAATAAGGCTAAGAACAAACCCTTGGCCACACTTGAAGAGAATACCATTTACCCTCTAACTCAAAAAGAGGAACGGAGGTTTGGCGGGAGGCGTCTACCCTCCATCATTGTGGCACCATCCCTGCCATCTTCACCCCAGGGCTTATCACATGGCGCTAAAGGCAAAAAGCAAGCTGAGCGATTGGTCATCAATAATTCGACTGATCTTGCTCGTTTCAAGAATTCACTCAAACAGAAGAAGGGGCAAAAGAAAAAGAACAAGAGGGGTGCTCTTGACATCCTTTCACTTTCCACTTCTGATTCCATGGATTGGGAATGAGTTGCCAGCACTTCCAGCCCACTGGTTGCCAGGTTTAAAGATCAAGCCTTGGCAGTTCAGATGGCTTTGCAAATCAAGAAGAAAGCTTTAGCCCACTGCAATAACGAAACTCAAAAGCTATCACAACGCAAGATCACTTGGAAATGGGTGGTTAAAGAAGATGATCCAGACTTGACCTCGTCCTACATGGTCGGGTCAGGTTCAATTCGAAGAATTACTCGAAGTATGACTCGGACTCAATCACAGGGGTCTGATTCAGACTTCCATTCAAGTAGTACTTCTGAAGGACATGTCAAAACTGATTCTGATGATGATCCTATCACTATTTTGAATGCAAAAGATAGTCAATGCACTCCTCAGGCATTAACATCATCTTATCCCCGTCAGTACACTGTGTTTATGGTTGAGGGCAGTGGAACTAGCAAGGATGAAAATTACGATGCTAGTGGAAGTAAAGATGCTGACGAAAAAGATGCTGGTTGATCGTGAGTTCCAAGTGCAGAACCGCGATGTAGTAATAAAACTGGTGAGACCAGGTCGATCCTCAGGGAGCAATGTGTTTAAGGTATTTTCAACTTGTAACCTGTCTTAAATAAAAATCTAAAACTAGCCTAATTTAAAATATAACAAATACAAGTGTCCTACTTACCAAAGTTAAATTAATTACAAACCAATGAAAGAAACTTTCCTAAAACTAAAAACCTAAAATAAAACTAAAATTGCTGTAAATCTAAAACACAAGTTAGAACTTCCAAAAATAAAAACTAAAATTAGAAACTAACTAAACTAAACAATGTTAGAAACAAAATAAAAAAAAATTAGAAACTTTCCTAGGTTAGAATTTCCAAAACTAGTAAACTTTTCAATTTAAAATCTTCGATTAAAACAATTTTAGAAAGATATTTTAATTATGAAAATTAACTAAAACAATCAAAAACATAAAACTAGAAACAAATTTAAAATTAGCAGAAAATAACATAAAATTGCAGGAAGTCAAAGGCGGTAATAACACGAAAGTCAAAGGCGGTAAACAACTGAAGTCAAAGGCGGTAAACAACTGGAGTCAAAGGCGGTAATAACAAGAAGTCAAAGGCGGTAGATTGCTCTTTCAATTTCTTATCTTAATTTGGGCTAAAATAGATTAGTAGTGTTGTTTTAAGGTCTTATTCTTCATCTTAGGTCGTCAATCTAAGTGAGAATAACAAATTTCCATTCCATGTAGAAATAAATTTCAGAATTGGCCTCTAGTCTTTTTTTCACTCAAACCTCTTTAACTCCATCTTGCATTGCCTCCAAACATACAATGTATCCAAAGAAACAAAGTATATTAAAAAGGTTACTAAGATGGGTTACTAGTTGTGATTCCAATTCTATCCCAATATTTAAACAAGAACAAAAATTAACCCAATCACAAACAAAACTAAAATTATGAACACCACAAAATCAAAGACAAGAACAATTGAAAAGAAACAAACTTTACTAGCATGAAATTGTTTTACAAAAGATTGGAAATAAAAAGCAAACAATTACATACTAGGATGGATGAGAATTCCTCCTTCTAGTTGACACTTCAAGGTTGGTGGTGTGGCTTTAGGGCTAAACCTCCTTGATGACTTGAGATGTAGAGACAAGAGAGGGAGAGATGGATGAAGAAATCTAGAGGTGGGAGGTGGGTAATTCTTCCATGAAGAATATGGGAGAAGGGTGCCCTATTTATACTTTTTCAAGTCCTACTCCTTCTCAAACTTTAAAATCTTAAAAATAATAAAAAATAAAAGAAAAAAGGGCTCCAACCAATGCTTTGGACTTGCAATATCCTTGGGGATTTTTTTTCTTTTTATTTTTCTCTTCTTTCCTTGCTTGTTTTGTTTAGAAATCCCTCTTGGATGCTCCTTTCCTTCTTTGTCTTTGCCACCTTGCATTGAGATCTTTCAAGAGATGAGATAGGGTTAAGAATCCTCTCTTAGAATCAAACTTGGCCCACATGAGGTGTAGAACTTCTCCTTTTATCTCTTTGCATCGTCAACTTTCCTTTTTTGGAAAGTTCTCCTTGTTGGCTCCTAACTTGAAGAGATTTTGTAGATAATTCTCCCTTGATTTTTTCCTTTACTTTTTCAATCAATATCTGATCCAAAATCTCTTTTGGACGTGGAATAGCTAGTTTGCATATTTTTTTGCATTTTTTTTTCAATTAAATCTTCTCCTTTTAAAAAAAGATCTCCTATGTGGCTTTCCTTGTCCATCTTTGATGAGATATTCTTCAAATTCTCTTCAAAATCTCTTGAAAATGTGCAACAAATAAATGGACCCCATCTTGGATGTTTTACAAGTGTGCCCCACACATGTGCATGTGTGTGTAGGACCATGAAGCCGACTTTTTACAATTTTCTTCCAATTTCCTTTTCTCTTCAATTCTGCTCTCTTTTTTCTTGAAAATCAATTCCTTGCCTCAATTCTTTACAAATGGGACCCATATAATCAATTTCCTACAAAACAGATGTGAATTCATGTGAAAAGACAATTTTACCCCTAACATCACATATGCATGACTGTGGGCCCATTTCTCATGAAATGATAATAAAAATGCACATTATTCTTCATGATTTTGTATGAATGAACTAATGATAAAGAGAATTCAATTTATTTCATGAGAAAAATTATTTTCACAAAACTTTCCAAAAATAGACTTTCCAAAAATAGCAGGTTTCATGAATTTATGCAAAAAGTGTGATTTTTAAGCAATTTATGTAGAAAAATATAAAGATGAATTTAAAATGAATTAAACTATGATATCACACTAAATGAGGCTCTTTCAAGTTAATAAGTCCTTAAAATGGGTCAAATTGTGTATGAAAATATGCATTTTTAAAGATTCATCACACCCCCCAACCAGCGTTTTGCTAGTCCCTAGCAAAAAAATGCGATAAAATATGAGGAATTCATCCTAACCTAATCTTATCTAAAACTAATTTAATGCAATAAAATTAAACATGAATGCAACGCCACTTTTGCTGGCACTCTCGACTGCATTTAGCTTATGCAGCAAGCCCTTAAACCCCTAGGTTCCCCCTAGTGGACGAGTTGTGCCTCGTGAGGGTTTGCAGTGAATATACCCACAAAATTCTCTTTTTTGTTTAATGAAAAAAAAATAAACAAATGAAAAAAAGAGAAAAGAAATTCCCCAAAAGAAAATTCACTCATATCAGATATTTTCCAAATCTGGAATAATTACACTTTCAGACTTTTCAAAGTCCAGTCCACAATTCTATTCTCAAAAACTCTCTCAATTTCAAACCAACTTGCGTGCATTGTGTGAAATTGTATACATCAAAAACCTATTTTGGATATTCTACAATAATGCTGCAAAAACAGAATTTTTCCTTCAAATAGTCTGATCCCCTAA
The DNA here is from genome assembly GCA_037013555.1 of Sextonia rubra. NCBI lineage: Eukaryota > Viridiplantae > Streptophyta > Magnoliopsida > Laurales > Lauraceae > Sextonia > Sextonia rubra. Next base: position 3,957,314 of record JASUAD010000028.1, on the reverse strand, counting down.
AATTTAGCAAAAAGAAATTTCCTTTCAAAGTTACTAAGATAGTTGCCACTTTACTATTTACTTCGGTTGGCCACTTTTTCTCTCACTATCTTTTTCGACGCAAGAGTTCCCAAGTTCATACGATATAAGAAAAGTTAGGATCCAGAGAGCAAATCTAGTCTTTGTCCTTCCCCGCACATACTCCCTTGCAAACTCTTACGGACACTCTTCACTCTCTTACTCTTTCCAACGTAGAATTTTTCAAGTTCATATGATATAGCAAAAGTTGAGATCTAAGGAGCAAACTTAGTCCTTATGTTTTTCCGCACATATCCCTTGAAAATTTCTATGGACACTCGTTGGGCCATAATTCATCTTTATTTTCTTTTTTTTTTTTTTCTTTCCTGTGACTGTGCAATGTTTAGGTCCCTTAAGCTTTCTAATTAACCCATGTAGCGAGCGTTAGGCCAATGACTCCCAAACCAGATGGCTTTAGGGCACTAGATATGGAAATATCCCTCCGGGCTTACTAGCTCGAGTTAAAAAGGCTACAAACTCAAACTAGTCACAAATTGCTCATTATATGCTCTTTTTTTTCTCTCCTTTTTTTTTCTTTTTTAAAACCAAAGTAAACACTAGGTGGCAATTCTCATTTCACTCCAATTAATTCATCGTGGTTCTAATATATACAATTTACCAAAAATGAATCAGGAAACAAAAATATTCTACAAACTAAATTTCAAGTTCATATTGTATTCTCCAGAAAAATTCCAAAAACAAACAGCATCAAAGCTTCATATTCAAAATTGTCGAAAAAAATGTATACGTGTATGTATATGAAGAGCAAGTTTTGGTTATCTTTTAATAGGTTTTCTCCTTTAGAAAATGCAAACTTTCTTTTTACTTCCTTCCAAAAGTATCAAAATTCCATATTTCTATATATCTTCAAATCACTTTAATTCTGTTAAAAATTTTCTTTTCCAAAATGAAAAATAAATACCAACGAAAAAAAAAAATTTCCTGTCCTAATTTTTTTGTTTTTTAAAAAAAACTAAAATCATTAAAAACTGACTAAAATGATAAAAGTGATAGAAAAATAAAAAAAAAATTGTCTAAAATTGGACAAGTGTGCTTGTTCCCACCCCCCATCCTAAGATGAACATCGTCCTCGATGTTGATGCATGCAACGCAGAACTGTAAAAATAACATGAGGAAATATAAATGTAAATGAGAGTAGAGAGAAAAAGTCACCTGAAGATGTGTTCGCGCTGCTCCCTGTCCAAAGTTAGACAAAACAGAAAAACAAGAACAAAAAGACAAGAAGCTACTCTAAAAGGAAATATCTACTCTAAAAAGAAAAGAAAGAAAAACCTATACTACTGGATTCAAAACCATGAGTCCACCCGGATCCCAAATGAAATTTTCCTCCACACAATTTACAAGAAGCATAGAAAAAGATGAAACCGTGTGGGTAGCGGGCTCAATGAACATAAGGACTGCATGTTCTTGTACATTATGTGAAAAAGGGACCACAAAGAAAATTTCTTCCTCTTCCCTTAAAGAAGGGTCTTTGAAAGAGAGGAGAGGATGCAATGAGCAATTGCGTGGCCCTAGGTCCTCCCGTGCCACAAATTCTTTTAAATTGATTTCCACAGTTTGTTTAGGCACGAGCTCAAAGGATTCCAAATTGTCGGACTCGGGTGTTTGAATGGGACCACTATTCTCCAATTCTGCAAGTTTTTCTAAATAACATTGAGGGCTAAGAAATGCGAGGGCAATTTCTCTAAGGGTTGGATCATCAGATTTCATAAAGAAGTCAGTACATGATTCCAAAGATTCCAGATTATCCGACTCAGAAATCTGAAAAATGGGGTCATCCTCCCAATTGTAATTTTCCTTTGGGGGCTTAGTAGGTTCATTTGCAGTTTCTTCAATTGTAGGAACATCAAATTTGTGAAAGACTGCAATGCCAAATTCATCAGAGGAATCTGAATCATAGAAAGGATTTATGTAAAAGGGCATAGATTCCTCTTTAATGAAATGGAATGGCCGGTACTGAGGAAAAGTGGGGCACATAGGCTCATGTGATTCATCAATTGGTTCATGCATCACACCATCATCCATGTACTCATGTACACCCTTAGATATCCACTGTGTGTTTGTGTGATCCATATCTACGAGATTTTCAATGAATGTAGGATCATCTTTAATTCCAAGAGTGGCATTTTGTTTTCTCATTTCAAGCCCGGTTTGATTAATCGAAGTCATTAGGCTTTTCATGTGTTGTTCATTTTGTTGTATGGTTTGCATGGCATTGTGTGTGAACTCAACCAATTTGGCTAAAGTATCTTCCAAAGAATTCTTCAGGGGTGGTGGTGGTTCATATGACCATTCAGGTGGAGAGGGATTATGAGGTGCATATGACCAGGGAGAAGAAGGGGGTACATATGATGTATCCTGCGAGGGATAGTCATACGACCCAGCCTGAGTAAATTCTTGGGAATAAGAGACATGATCCATATTGGGCACATTACGCCAATTGTTTAGTGAGTGATCATCCCAATTTGGACCACATGTCACAACCCGAGCCCAGGGTTCGGGGGTTAGCAAAAGCCAAACCTAATGACACACGTACTCCCGTGCATGTACACGCAGACCGAGTCTAAATGCACACGCACAAGGGAACATTCACACGTGCCAAACATGTACGCGGAAGCTGTAAATATCAGAAACATCAAACTAACAGTGCAAGAAGAGAATACCAAGAACGAACTGACATAATTACATATGAAGTTTTTACAAAAAGAACAAAATAATATATACAAGCATGACAAGTACATGAGTGTGCAATCCTCAAAACAAGAAATAGACTCCCATGATGCATGCCAAGAACGCTCTCCCGTGGAGTGATCACATCCACTCCTCTAGGCCTGATGGGGCCTCGGGGGTCTCATCTGGAGTCTGGCCGACCGGCGGGGGTTCGGCAAGGGTATCTGGGCCTGCAACACCAAAAACAACCGTGAATACGACGATTCAGTAAAGTATAAACCATAGCAAGTTAACACACGTTGTGTCTAATAGAATAAAGAACATCATGTAATTAAATAAGGCATTTTTGTATTCTAGGCTGTCGTGCAAGAAATAAATATGCTATGCGAATCAATGGATACATGCTGTGTACATAACTAGTGGCTACTACATAACCATATGCTCCCAAAAGAGGGATCTTATAACATGCAAAGAACACCATTGTCCGGGCCAGGGTACAATGGGTCTCGGTTTCCTGGGGTCCGGTTCCCCAAGACGTTTCCTTACTGCAGCAAGGCCATATAAACTATACCAAATTCACCCCGTCGGGATCCTAAGGCTGAGGCTAAGTAGTGCCTGACCATAAGGAGTCAATCATTAAAACCCTGAGTAGATCGTGCCAACATATCATACGTGCATAGCTGTGAGTGAAGATATTATACATGCATACTCAAGGTAAAGAACCACAATGTGAAAGTAACGGAACACAAGTAATCATATCAGAGAGTAGAGGTCAATAATCGAATGCAATATGTTATGCAACAAATCATGCGAAATCGAATCATCTTTATTTATAAACCAATTCTAATCTAATTATTCGGTGTTTCTAACCGTGTATGATGATGTAGTTTTAAGTTATTCGATGCACCGTTGTCTAGTGTTGCATTGAATCGGGCGGTGCACAAAGTCCCTTAAGCCAACACCCATGGGGAGGTGCTTAACATCCGGATAACGAACATGAATGAGTCGCAGCCCTCGAGATCATTCACGCGTTGTATCACATTCCGTTGGGCAAGTCTAGGTGCTCTACATTCTATCATGAAGGCCATACCGGTCTTTCCCTTACACCTATCCTTGTTTTTCATTAGTCTAGTGTGGATTCGGCTCAGCCGTGTGTGTGCTACGGCTTAGCTGTGTGTGGTCTACGGCTTAGCCGTGGCTGGGCCGTAAAAGGTCTGTCGATTGATGGCTCTCAGTTTAAATCCAGAAAGTGCACCCTGTATTGATCTACGGCTGGGCCACGGCTGAGCTTCGGCTTAGCCGTAGGGCAATACACGGCTTAGCCGTGCCCTAGCCGTAGAGGAAAACTGGGTTTTTATCCTCTCTGGACTTTGAGCCGTAAGTGCCATACGGCTTAGCCGTACGTGCACGAAGTCAAATCTCTGAAGCACATACAGAAAGTCTGGGGATTAATCAGAATTGCAATTTTCTAATGGAAAGAGATAGAATACTAACCAAATGGGCTGGACACACATTTTTCCATACAAACTCATGTGAACTAACCAAAATCAAATGCATACCAACATGGGTTCTTACAAGTTATGGTTATACTTACCTTAATTTGAATTCAATTGCACAACTTGTTGTCCTTAAGCCCAAACACAACCTAACACCAATCAAACAACATGCATGCATGAGGAATGGAAAGAAATTCACAACACAGACACACCATGCAATATGGAAACAAGAAGGAGAATAAATAGAGAAAGGAGATGAGAGGGATGGAAGGATTTCCAACTCACCTCACATGCAAGACCCAAACTTCTCTCAATTGAGCTTGATCGATGAAGGTCGATGGAAGAGAGAATTCAAGAGAGGGAGAGAAACTCCACGTGCACAGTTGAGGAAGAAAATGAGAGAGAACGTGCTTGTTGTCGATGAGATGGGATTATAAGCTAATGGTTAAGTCCAAATTACAATGAAGGCCAAGTTAGAATGCTATTTTCAGTTTGAGTCAAATCCAGGTCCAATGGAATCACACGACATCGGTTGCAAACGACGTAGTTACGAAAGTTGACGAGCTCAACGAAAGACACGTGTTGACATCAAGATGATGCAAAAATGACCATGTCTTAGAAAAGCTAAAATTACGAAAAAGGGTTTGGTCTACTTAATCCAGGTCAAACTCAACCCAACTACCTATCCATGACCCGCAACGAAAATAAAACATAAACAAAACACGATTAGCAACGAATACAAGATTAACTAGCTGCTAAAGGAGGTCAAGCTGGGTCGGAGTGTTACATCCTCCCTTACTTGAGAATCATTCCGTCCTCGGAATGAACACTCACTCACTCATACCTGAGAAAACAGATCGGGATATTATCGTGCCATCTGCTCTTCTAACTCCCAGGTAGCCTCATCGGGACTGTGATGCTCCCAAAGCACTTTGACCCATCGAATTGTCCTGGTACGGAGTATTTGTTCTTGGGTTTCCACGATACGGAGCGGTCGCTCAACGTATGCAGCACTTGGCTGAATCTGAACCTCGTCGTAACGAATGACATGGGAGGGATCATGAACATATTTCCGAAGCACCGAAACGTGGAAAACGTTGTGCACTCCTGAAAACATCTCGGGAAGATCTAATCGATAGGCCAAATCACCAATCCGACTCTTGATCTTGAACGGCCCGACATAGCGTGGAGCTAACTTGCCTTTCTGGCCGAAACGAATTGTACCCTTCATCGGTGAGACCTTCAGAAAAACCCACTCACCAACTTGAAACGCTAAGGGCCGTCTGCGGGTGTCTGCATAACTCTTCTGCCTCGATCGAGCAACTTTCAAGTTCTCAATTGCTTTTGGTACCTTCTCCGTAGTCTCGGCAATGATCGTCGGTCCGTGAAAACTGCGAGTTCCAACTTCTTCCTAACATACCGAACTCCTACACTTCTTCCCGTACAATGCTTCATATGGCGCCATCCCAATGCTCTCGTGGAAGCTGTTGTTGTAAGCAAATTCGCACAACGATAGGTGAAGATCCCATTCTTTCTCGTAGCTCAACACGCTTGCTCGCAACATATCTTCCAAAGTCTGAATCATCCGCTCTGATTGCCCATCCGTCTGTGGGTGGTATGCCATGCTGAAGCTCAACTTCGTACCCATAGCCTCTTGGAATGCTCTCCAGAAAGATGAAACAAAACGGCTGTCACGATCGGATACAATCGACACGGGGGTACCATGGAGCCTGACGATCTCATCCACGAACTTCCTCGCCATCTCTGAAAATGTCATACCCTTCCGGAAAGGAATAAAATGGGCTGACTTCGTCAATTGATCTACAATCACCCAAATGGCGTTGTTCTTCCTGCTAGTCGGCGGTAATCCGGAAACGAAGTCCATGGTGATGTGTTTCCACTTCCACTGCGGTATATGCAAAGGATGCAACGAGCCTGGCGGTCTCTGATGATCTGCCTTCACCTTCTGGCATGTCAAACAGCGAGCAACAAATCCTGCTACTTCTCTCTTCATGTTGTTCCACTAGAAGCGATCTTTGAGATTCCGAAACATCTTTGTGTTGCCTGGGTGCATCGCATATCGAGCGTAATGCGCTTCGTTCATCAGTTTCTCCTTGAAATCATCAACTGCTGGCACGCACAACCTACTCCGAAAATAGAGTACACCATCCTCGAGTTTGAAATCGGGTCTGTCTCCAATGTGGTCTCGAATGCGCTTCAAGGTTAGATCTTCAAATTGCCTGTCTTTTATCTGCTGAATCATCTCAGGCTGAAACACTAGCGTACTAGCCAAAGTCACGCGCTCATCCACTAGTGTTACTTCAACAGGGAGACCATGGAACTCTAAGAGGAAACTGCTCAATAGCTGCACAGACTCTGCTTTCCTGCTGAGTGCATCTGCCACCACATTTCCCTTGCCTGGCTGATATTTGATCGGGAAGTCATAATCCTTAATAAGCTCAAGCCATCTCCGCTGTCTCATGTTCAGCTCCTGCTGCGTGAATAAGTACTGCAAACTGTGGTGGTCAGAACGAACCTCAAACTGCACACCATACAGATAATGTCTCCACAGCTTCAATGCAAACACGATGGCTGCCAATTCCAAATCATGGGTGGCGTAATTCTTCTCATGTTCTCGCAATTATCTCGATCCATAAGCAATAACCTTCCCGTGCTGCATCAACACACAGCCTAGACCAACTCGAGAAGCATCTGAATATACCACGAACCCTTCACTACCATCTGGCAAGGCTAACACTAGGACCGTAGTCAACTTCTCTTTCAAAGTCCAGAAACGGGCTTCACACTCTTCAGTCCAATCAAATGGTACATTCTTCCTAGTCAACTTCATCAAAGGAGAAGAGATCTTAGCAAAGTCCTGGACAAATCGACGATAGTAACCTGCTAGACCAAGGAAACTGCGAACCTCTGTCACTGTCTTGGGGCTAGGCCAATTCACCACTGCCTCTACTTTAGATGGATCAACTGCCAATCCCTCTCGTGAAATGATATGACCCAAAAATGCCACCTGCTCAAGCCAAAAATCACATTTCGACAGCTTAGCAAACAATCGATGTTCTCTCAACAACGACAAGGCTTTCCTCAAGTGCTCCCGATGCTCCTCTGCTGACTTAGAGTATATCAGTATATCATCAATAAAAACGACTACGAACTGGTCCAAGAAAGGAGCAAAGATCTGATTCATCAATGCCATAAACGCTGCAGGTGCGTTGGTTAGTCCAAAAGGCATCACGAGGAATTCATAATGACCATAACGAGTCCTGAAGGCAGTCTTAGGAATGTCATCTTCTTTGACCCTCAACTGGTGATATCCAGACCTCAAATCAATCTTAGAAAAATATGCTGCACCCTGAAGTTGATCAAACAACTCATTAATCCTGGGTAGGGGATACTTGTTCTTGATAGTCACTTTGTTCAGCTGTCGGTAGTCTATGCACATCCGAAAAGTACCATCCTTCTTCTTGACAAACAAGACTGGTGCTCCCCAAGGTGAGACGCTCGGGCGAATGAAACCCTTGTCTAAAAGCTCCTGCAACTGCTTCTTCAACTCAGATAATTCAACTGGGGCCATGCGATACGGAGCCTTGCTGATCGGTGACGTGCCGGGAACAAGCTCAATGGCGAACTCCACATCTCGAACCGGGGGTAAGTCTGGCACATCGTCTGGGAAGATATCGGGAAAGTCACAGACCACCTGGATCTCACCTAGCTGCTTCGTCTCTGTCTTCGCTGAGATAAAGGCAATGAAGCCTTCACACCCTCGGCGGATCAAGCGATCTGCCTTACACGCCGAGATCACACGTCTGGGGCATCTCTGCTGACTGCCCTCGAAACGGAAACCCTTGCCTAAATCGAAGAAGATCGTCCTGTTGTAACAGTTAACACAGGCACGATATCGAGCGAGCCAATCCATACCAAGGATCACGTCGAAGTCCAGCATCAACAACAGGATCAAATCAACAGGTAATTGATGACCTGCAATCTGCACGTCGCAATGGGGGTAGTACATACTACACTCCACTCGCTTGCCAACTGGGGTGGATACAACCAGCACATATGGCAACGGCTTAGACGGCTGATGTAACCGCTCGGCGAAATGAGGTGCTACATAAGACCGTGTAGACCCCGAATCGAACAATGCTAATGCCTCGACGTGCGAAATCAAAACAGTACCTTCAACCACCTGTGGATCCTCAGCACTCTCATGGGTAGCAGCGTAAGCACGGGCTGTCTGGCGAGGCTGTCTCGAGCCTGGACGAGTTGACTGTGACTTGCTCGGAGCTGTAGGTGCACTGGGTCTGCCAGGAGCTGCACCGGAGGTACGACCAGAGGTTGGGCGCTGGGAGGCTCTATATCGAGGACAGTTGGCTATCATATGCTCCCTCGAACCACAGATAAAATAAGCACCTGCCTTCCTCCAACACGCGTCAGTCGTGTGGCCCTTGCCACAATACCCACAAGTCACTCCGGCGGAACTGGAAGTACTTTGCTGGCCTTTTGTCTTCTTCTGTACTTGTCCTCGTGCACTGAAAGGCGGCTGTCTCTTGGGCTCAACGGCTCTCGCAGCTTGGTGGATGGCCTCAGCAAAATAGGCCCTGTGCACTGCATCGTCGAACGTAGCCGGACGCTGAAACGCAGTCACGTGGTGCATGTACCGGGGATGCTGACCTTCAAGAAACCGGTTCACCTTCCTCTCTTCGGTACTGATTATGTCCGGAGCAAAGTGCGACAACTGATTAAACTTGTTCACATATTCTGCTACTGTCATTTGCTGCTGACGGAGAGTTAAGAACTCAACCTCCTTGGCTCGAAACACATGAGCCGGGATGAACTTCCTCCTGAACTGCTGCTTGAACATCTCCCAAACCGTCGCACTAGGAATGTCTCTGTATGAGTCTTTCACGCTTTTCCACCAAGTTTTTGCGACATCTCTAAACATGGAGGCTGCTAGTTCGACCTTCTGCCGGTTCGTGCACACGACGGTCTCAAAGACATCCTCTGTCTGCTCCAGCCACTGTTCTGCCTTCAATGGCTCTTCTGTCCCATAAAATTCAATGGCTCATCGCTTACGAAATTTACTGTAGAGGGCATTCGGATCATTCTCTCGAGGCTGTAAGACCACCTGTTGGTCTATATGTGACTGAACTGGGGCTTGGCTTTGTCGGTCTAACATGGTGGTAACTTGTGCTTGTAAGTTTTGCATTGATTGCGATTGTGCTTGTAGAGACTGAAATAACATGAGGATGCGTTCATCTGTGTTCTGTGTCTGCGGTGACGGTGCGGACCCGCTTTCATTATTTCCGGCATTTCCGGCGTTCTGAGAACCCGAACCTGACGCCATCCTGTAAAATGGAAAGAGTCAGACACAAACACAAAACAATTGCGCCCAACAAGCCCCAAAATCTAGAAAGATCACAAAGAAATAATCGTATCCTCACCACGATCCTACATGCCTACATGCTTATCATCTAGAGTAAGGAATGAGCAAGGAATGCTCTGATACCATACTATACGTATGTCACAACCCGAGCCCAGGGTTCGGGGGTTAGCAAAAGCCAAACCTAATGACACACGTACTCCCGTGCATGTACACGCAGACCGAGTCTAAATGCACACGCACAAGGGAACATTCACACGTGCCAAACATGTACGCGGAAGCTGTAAATATCAGAAACATCAAACTAACAGTGCAAGAAGAGAATACCAAGAACGAACTGACATAATTACATATGAAGTTTTTACAAAAAGAACAAAATAATATATACAAGCATGACAAGTACACGAGTGTGCAATCCTCAAAACAAGAAATAGACTCCCATGATGCATGCCAAGAACGCTCTCCCGTGGAGTGATCACATCCACTCCTCTAGGCCTGATGGTTGTATGTCACAACTCGAGCCCAGGGTTCGGGGGTTAGCAAAAGCCAAACCTAATGACACACGTACTCCCGTGCATGCACACGTAGACCGAGTCTAAATGCACACGCACAAGGGAACATTCACACGTGCCAAGCAAGTACGCGGAAGCTGTAAATATCAGAACATAAACTAGCAATGCAAGAAGAGAATACGAAGAAAGGACTGACATAATAACATAAGAAAGTCTTGCAAAAAGAACAAAAGAATATATACAATAAGGACATGTCATGCCAAATACAAGTTTGAAAATCCACAAAACAAGACTCCAATGATGCATGCCAAGAGCGCTCTCCCGTGGAGTGATCACATCCACTCCTCTAGGCCTGATGGGGCCCCGGGGGTCTCATCTGGAGTCTGGCCGACCGGCGAGGGTTCGGCAGGGGTATCTGGGCCTGCAACACCAAAAACAACCGTGAATACGACGATTCAGCAAAGTATAAACCATAGCAAGTTAACACACGCTGTGTCTAACAGAATAAGAACATCATATGATTAAAGAAGGCAGTTTCGTATACTAGGCTGTCATGCAAGAAAGAAATATGCTGCGTGAATCAAGGAATACATGCTGTGTACATAACTAGTGGCTACTACATTACCATATGCTCCCAAAAGAGGGATCTTATAACATGCAAAGAACACCATTGTCCGGGCCAGGGTACAATGGGTCTCGGTTTCCTGGGGTCCGGTTCCCCAAGACGTTTCCTTACTGCAGCAAGGCCATATAAACTATACCAAATTCACCTCGTCGGGATCCTAAGGCTGAGGCTAAGTAGTGCCTGACCATAAGGAGTCAATCATGAAAACCCTGAGTAGATCGTGCCAACATATCATACGTGCATAGCTGTGAGTGAACATATTATACATGCATACTCAAGGTAAAGAACCACAATGTGAAAGTAACGGAACACAAGTAATCATATCAGAGAGTAGAGGTCAATACTCGAATGCAATATGTTATGCAACAAATCATGCGAAATCGAATCTTCTTTATTTATAAACCAATTCTAATCTAATTATCCAGTGTTTCTAACTGTGCATGATGATGTAGTTTTAAGTTATTCGATGCACCGTTGTCTAGTGTTGCATTGAATCGGGCGGTGCACGAAGTCCCTTAAGCCAACACCCATGGGGAGGTACTTAACATCCGGATATCGAACATGAATGATTCGCAGCCCTCGAGATCATTCACGCGTTGTATCACATTCCGTTGGGCAAGTCTAGGTACTCTACATTCTATCATGAAGGCCATATCGGTCTTTTCTTTACATCTATCCTTGTTATTCTTTCATTAGTCTAGTGTGAATACGACTTAGCCGTGTGTGTGCTACGGCTTAGCCGTGTGTGGTCTACGGCTTAGCCGTGGCTGGGCCGTAGAAGGTCTGTCAGTTGCTGACTCTCAGTTATTCCAGAAAATGCACCCTGTATTGTTCTACGGCTGAGCCACGGCTGGGCTTCGGCTTAGCCGTAGGGCAATCCACGGCTTAGCCGTGCCCTAGCCGTAGAGGAAAACTGGGTTTTTCTCCTCTCTGGACTTTGAGCCGTAAGTGCCATACGGCTTAGCCGTACCTGCACGAATTCAAATTTCCTGAAACACATACAGAATGTCTGGGAAGCATCAGAATTTGAATTCTCCAATGGAGATAGACAAAGTAGTAATCAAATAAGGAAGCAAATGGGCTGTAAACACCTTTTTCCATACACATTAATGTGAGCTAACCAAGATCAAAATCATACCAACATGGGTTCCCACAAGATATGGTTATACTTGCCTCAATTTGGAAATCAATTGCACAATTCGTTGACCTCAAGCCCAAACACCACCTAACACAATCAAAACCACACGCATGCATGAGGGATGGGGAGAAATTCACAACACAGACCCACCAATAAGAACAAGAAGGAGAAGAAAGAGGGGAAAGAGATGAGAGAGATGGAAGAATGTCCCACTCCCCTCACATGCAAGAACCCAAATTCCTCTCTGATCGATAGAGGAGAGAAATCTCAAGTGAAGGAGGGAGAGAGCTAAGCTCCACGTGCACAGTGAGGAGAAAGAGAGAACGTGAGTGTTGGTGTCGATGGATGAAGTATATATAAGCTCATGAGTGGTCAAATTACAAGAGGGTCCAAGTCATAAGTTTATTTTCAGTTTGAGTCAAATCAAGGTCCAATCGAATCACACGACCTCGGTTGCAATTGACGTAGTTACGAAAGTTAACGAGCTCAACGAAAGACACGTGTTGACATCAAGATGATGCAAAAATGACCATGTCTTAGAAAAGCTAAAATTACGAAAAAGGGCTTGGTCTACTTAATCCAGGTCAAACTCAACCCAACTACCTATCCATGACCCGTAACGAGAAGAAAACACAAACAAAACACGATTAGCAACGAAAACAAGATTAACTAGCTGCTAAACGAGGTCAAGCTGGGTCGGAGTGTTACAATAGGGCCTCGGGGGTCTCATCTGGAGTCTGGCCGACCGGCGGGGGTTCGGCAGGGGTATTTGGGCCTGCAACACCAAAAACAACCGTGAATACGACGATTCAGCAAAGTATAAACCATAGCAAGTTAACACACGTTGTGTCTAATAGAATAAAGAACATCATGTAATTAAATAAGGCATTTTTGTATTCTAGGCTGTCGTGCAAGAAATAAATATGCTATGCGAATCAATGGATACATGCTGTGTACATAACTAGTGGCTACTACATTACCATATGCTCCCAAAAGAGGGATCTTATAACATGCAAAGAACACCATTGTCCGGGCCAGGGTACAATGGGTCTCGGTTTCCTGGGGTCCGGTTCTCCAAGACGTTTCCTTACTGCAGCAAGGCCATATAAACTATACCAAATTCACCCCGTCGGGATCCTAAGGTTGAGGCTAAGTAGTGCCTGACCATAAGGAGTCAATCATGAAAACCCTGAGTAGATCATGCCAACATATCATACGTGCATAGTTGTGAGTGAACATATTATACATGCATACTCAAGGTAAAGAACCACAATGTGAAAGTAAAGGAACACAAGTAATCATATCAAAGAGTAGAGGTCAATAATCGAATGCAATATGTTATGCAACAAATCATGCGAAATCGAATCATCTTTATTTATAAACCAATTCTAATCTAATTATCCGGTGTTTCTAACCGTGCATGATAATGTAGTTTTAAGTTATTCGATGCACCGTTGTCTAGTGTTGCATTGAATCGGGCGGTGCACGAAGTCCCTTAAGCCAACACCCATGGGAAGGTGCTTAACATCCGGATAACGAACATGAATGAGTCGCAGCCCTCGAGATCATTCACGCGTTGTATCACATTCCGTTAGGCAAGTCTAGGTGCTCTACATTCTATCATGAAGGCCATACCGGTCTTTCCCTTACACCTATCCTTGTTTTTCATTAGTCTAGTGTGGATTCGGCTCAGCCGTGTGTGTGCTACGGCTTAGCCGTGTGTGGTCTACGGCTTAGCCGTGGCTGGGCCGTAGAAGGTCTGTCGATTGATGGCTCTCAGTTTAAATCCAGAAAGTGCACCCTGTATTGATTTACGGCTGGGCCACGGCTGAGCTTCGGCTTAGCCGTAGGGCAATACACGGCTTAGCCGTGCCCTAGCCGTAGAGGAAAACTGGGTTTTTATCCTCTCTGGACTTTGAGCCGTAAGTGCCATACGGCTTAGCCGTACGTGCACGAAGTCAAATCTCTGAAGCACATACAGAAAGTCTGGTGATTCATCAGAATTGCAATTTTCTAATGGAAAGAGATAGAATACTAACCAAATGGGCTGGACACACATTTTTCCATACAAACTCATGTGAACTAACCAAAATCAAATGCATACCAACATGGGTTCTTACAAGTTATGGTTATACTTGCCTCAATTTGAATTCAATTGCACAACTTGTTGTCCTTAAGCCCAAACACAACCTAACACCAATCAAACAACATGCATGCATGAGGAATGGAAAGAAATTCACAACACAGACACACCATGCAATATGGAAACAAGAAGGAGAATAAATAGAGAAAGGAGATGAGAGGGATGGAAGGATTTCCAACTCACCTCACATGCAAGACCCAAACTTCTCTCAATTGAGCTTGATCGATGAAGGTCGATGGAAGAGAGAATTCAAGAGAGGGAGAGAAACTCCACGTGCACAGTTGAGGAAGAAAATGAGAGAGAACGTGCTTGTTGTCGATGAGATGGGATTATAAGCTAATGGTTAAGTCCAAATTACAATGAAGGCCAAGTTAGAATGCTATTTTCAGTTTGAGTCAAATCCAGGTTCAATGGAATCACACGACATCGGTTGCAAACTACGTAGTTACGAAAGTTGACGAGCTCAACGAAAGACACGTGTGGACATCAAGATGATGCAAAAATGACCATGTCTTAGAAAAGCTAAAATTACGAAAAAGGGTTTGGTCTACTTAATCCAGGTCAAACTCAACCCAACTACCTATCCATGACCCGCAACGAAAATAAAACATAAACAAAACACGATTGGCAACGAAAACAAGATTAACTAGCAGCTAAACGAGGTCAAGCTGGGTCGGAGTGTTACACCACACATGTTATCCATTTCATTATGGTAATGCCATTGATTTGATTCTGTCCACCATGGAAACCCCACATCCATATCAGAATGAGTGGATGATTGTATGAGGTGTGGGTAATCATGTGGGACTCTTATTGGTTGATCATCTAAACTAACCATTCCATTAAAATCCTCAAATTCCTCATTGTAACAATGATCATAGTGATTGGCCCATTCCCATTCATAAGATCCAGCTGAACAATTTCTTTGATGTAACTTTTCAATTCTTTCTTGTTCACATAAGGCACGCCAAGACTTTGGTGGGCCATTAGTATTGATTCCATTCCCATTAGTTTGCCCATTATTAAGTCTCCTCATGTTTGTGGATTCCCCCTAATCCATTTTTTTTTTGTTGGAATAACTTTTTTTTTTTTGGATTTTGAGATTTTGAAAAAAAAAACCTAAGTTAGACAATAAACATCAAAGCAACTCCCTAAAGTTGAAAAGTTTCCTCTAGTTCTCCAATCTGGTCCTATGAAACCAACTCGGCCAGTTAGCCACCAGGAAGTGGTAGAGTCACAGATGGACCCGTTTGAAGGACCAGTTTCCTGAACAGACAAGCTGTCGCGCACTACAGGGGCAAAGGCTTTCTTAGACACCGAGAAGATTAAGGACAATGATTAGATCACTTTTGGTATACTTTCTTCCCAAAAAAAAAAGTTGAGACAAGTTCAAAAACAGTAACTTTTCTTGATTTTAGAAAGTTTCTAAAAATAACAATGATGTGTATTTTCTAGCATTCCATGCACATTCCTATTCCAAATTAGGGCGGCCTATCATTCCCTGCATGTCCTCCTATTTCTAGAAAGATGCCAAAATTAAACCACACCCACAAAGCAATGTAAATAAGAAAAATTAGATAAGTTACCTTAAATGGCGCTCCCCGGCAACGGCGCCAAAAACTTGATCGTGAGTTCCAAGTGCAGAACCGCGATGTAGTAATAAAACTGGTGAGACCGGGTCGATCCTCAGGGAGCAATGTGTTTAAGGTATTTTCAACTTGTAACCTGTCTTAAATAAAAATCTAAAACTAGCCTAATTTAAAATATAACAAATACAAGTGTCCTACTTACCAAAATTAAATTAATTACAAACCAATGAAAGAAACTTTCCTAAATCTAAAAACCTAAAATAAAACTAAAATTGCTGCAAAACTAAAACACAAGTTAGAACTTCCAAAAATAAAAACTAAAATTAGAAACTAACTAAACTAAACAATGTTAGAAACAAAATAAAAAAAAATTAGAAACTTTCCTAGGTTAGAATTTCCAAAACTAGTAAACTTTTCAATTTAAAATCTTCAATTAAAACAATTTTAGAAAGATATTTTAATTATGAAAATTAACTAAAACAATCAAAAACATAAAACTAGAAACAAATTTAAAATTAGCAGAAAATAACATAAAATTGCAGGAAGTCAAAGGCGGTAATAACACGAAAGTCAAAGGCGGTAAACAACTGAAGTCAAATGCGGTAAACAACTGAAGTCAAAGGCGGTAATAACAAGAAGTCAAAGGCGGTAGATTGCTCTTTCAATTTCTTATCTTAATTTGGGCTAAAATAGATTAGTAGTGTTGTTTTAAGGTCTTATTCTTCATCTTAGGTCGTCAATTTAAGTGAGAATAACAAATTTCCATTCCATGTAGAAATAAATTTCAGAATTGGCCTCTAGTCTTTTTTTCACTCAAACCTCTTTAACTCCATCTTGCATTGCCTCCAAACATACAATGTATCCAAAGAAACAAAGTATATTAAAAAGGTTATTAAGATGGGTTACTAGTTGTGATTCCAATTCTATCCCAATATTTAAACAAGAACAAAAATTAATCCAATCACAAACAAAACTAAAATTATGAACACCACAAAATCAAAGACAAGAACAATTGAAAAGAAACAAACTTTACTAGCATGAAATTGTTTTACAAAAGATTGAAAATAAAAAGTAAACAATTACATACTAGGATGGATGAGAATTCCTCCTTCTAGTTGACACTTCAAGGTTGGTGGTGTGGCTTTAGGGCTAAACCTCCTTGATGACTTGAGATGTTGAGACAAGAGAGGGAGAGATGGATGAAGAAATCTAGAGGTGGGAGGTGGGTAATTCTTCCATGAAGAATATGGGAGAAGGGTGCCCTATTTATACTTTTTCAAGTCCTACTCCTTCTCAAACTTTAAAATCTTAAAAATAATAAAAAATAAAAGAAAAAAGGGCTCCAACCAATGCTTTGGACTTGCAATATCCTTGGGGATTTTTTTTCTTTTTATTTTTCTCTTCTTTCCTTGCTTGTTTTGTCCAGAAATCCCTCTTGGATGCTCCTTTTCTTCTTTGTCTTTGCCACCTTGCATTGAGATATTTCAAGAGATGAAATAGGGTTAAGAATCCTCTCTTAGAATCAAACTTGGCCCACATGAGGTGTAGAACTTCTCCTTTTATCTCTTTGCATCGTCAACTTTCCTTTTTTGGAAAGTTCTCCTTGTTGGCTCCTAACTTGAAGAGATCTTGTAGATAATTCTCCCTTGATTTTTTCCTTTACTTTTTCAATCAAAATCTGATCCAAAATCTCTTTTGGACGTGGAATAGCTAGTTTGCATATTTTTTTGCATTTTTTTTTTCAATTAAATCTTCTCCTTCTCAAAAAAGATCTCCTATGTGGCTTTCCTCGTCCATCTTTGATGAGATATTCTTCAAATTCTCTTCAAAATCTCTTGAAAATGTGCAACAAATAAATGGACCCCATCTTGGATGTTTTACAAGTGTGCCCCACACATGTGCATGTGTGTGTGGGACCATGAAGCCGACTTTTTACAATTTTCTTTTAATTTCCTTTTCTCTTCAATTCTGCTCTCTTTTTTCTTGAAAATCAATTCCTTGCCTCAATTCTTTACAAATGGGACCCATATAATCAATTTCCTACAAAACAGATGTGAATTCATGTGAAAAGATAATTTTACCCCTAACATCACATATGCATGACTGTGGGCCCATTTCTCATGAAATGATAATAAAAATGTACATCATTCTTCATGATTTTGTATGAATGAACTAATGATAAAGAGAATTCAATTTATTTCGTGAGAAAAATTATTTTCACAAAACTTTCCAAAAATAGACTTTCCAAAAATAGCAGGTTTCATGAATTTATGCAAAAAGTGTGATTTTTAAGCAATTTATGTAGAAAAATATAAAGATGAATTTAAAATGAATTAAACAATGATATCACACTAAATGAGGCTCTTTCAAGTTAATAAGTCCTTAAAATGGGTCAAATTGTGTATGAAAATATGCATTTTTAAAGATTCATCACAGGTAAAAATGAAAATGACAATATCAGTGATATTGTCAAACAACAAGGAGCTATGATCGACCACTTAGCTACCCAATTGAAAATCTTAACAGATAAGCTAGGTGGTCCGGTTGAAGCTCAAATAAATTCTCTTTTTACCAACAGAAGAGAACAAGCAATGATGATGAAGAACGCCACTAAAATTGACCTTCTCACAGCTCAATTTAAGTCCCTAACAAACAAGGTGATAGCTGCAGGTTTTACTGGTGGTGATCATTCATCAATCCTTGGTCATCATGCAGATCCTGAAAAACACGTAACCTTTAAAGAAGTTGAAGAGATACTGACAAAATCAAAAGTGGAGACCGGGATGAAAAAGAAAGGTATTACACCTAAGTATCCTCTAGAATTTGATTTGGTTCCATTTCCACCAGATTATAAACTTTGACTTTCCAACCATACCTTGGGAAATGGTCAGCATATCAGCATATTGTGCATTTCAAATCACTCCTAGGAAGCCTGCCAAAGTTAGATGCACTAAAAATAAGACTATTCATCAGTGCATTGAAAGGAGTCGCCTTCGATTGGTACAAGCAGTTACCAAAACTCTCATTCATGACATGGCCGATCACAGAAGAGAAGTTCTTACTCCATTTTCAGGAGGAGGATCAAACAGTCACCTTTGCTATGCTCAGCAGCACAAGGCAGGGAGACAACGAAACTGCACAGGCCTTTATCAATAGATGGAGAGCATTATCGTATAAATGCTTAGAACAACCATCTCAAAGGGCAACGATCGAAATGTGCAAAATCAATTTACGACCAGAAATCAAGGCTATCATACTTAGTCATAAAACTAAGTCTTTGGCCCATTGGTTGAAGTTGCCACTAATGCAGAACTGACTTTCAAAGAGATCAGTCAAAGTCAAAGTTATATTGAAGATGCCTTCTATGAGAACTCTTAAATAACTCAAGGGATTGTAGGGCAAACTTGCCAATATTTGCCGGTTCATCTCAAACTTATCTGAGAAGCTAGAGCATTATCCAAACTCATGAAGAAAGGAATTGCATTTGTGTGGGATAAAGCTTATGAAAATATCAAATGGTCTCTTATAAACCCACTGATCCTTTCAGCTTTAATTCCAGGCAAACCTCTTATCTTCTACATTCGAGCTCTTGATCACTCTCTGGGGACATTGCCAGCTCAAAAGAAAAACGAGGAAACTATACCACTATATTATTTCCAATGAAATGTATTTGGTTTCCAACACCATTCTACTGAAGGCATTTGTGACAAAGGCTGGTGCACTGGGTGATTGTCTATCCAAATGATCTATTATTTTCTCTCAATATGAACTGCTTGAAAGGTAGTGAAAGGACAAGCTCTTGTTAACTTCCTAGTAGAACATCTACCTTCGGAGAATTCTGAATTCAGAGACAATTTTCTTGATGAACCAGTCTTTTTCATTGAACAAATATGGAAACCCACTATTGATCTAAACTTACATTGGGTCACACACTTTGATGGAGCTTCCAGGACAAATGAATTTGGAGATCTAGTT
Source organism: Sextonia rubra (assembly GCA_037013555.1). Classification (NCBI taxonomy): domain Eukaryota; kingdom Viridiplantae; phylum Streptophyta; class Magnoliopsida; order Laurales; family Lauraceae; genus Sextonia; species Sextonia rubra. Next base: position 3,937,690 of record JASUAD010000028.1, on the reverse strand, counting down.
TCCAGGGTTGGGATCTTTTTCTTTAGCCCAGAAAGATTCCACGTTCCTTACTCCTTCTCATCAATCAAGTCATGTTCAAATAATGTGGTGGAGTATACGACATTGATAATGGGTCTCGAGCTAACCTTGGAATTTGGTATCACTATATGGAGATTCATAACTTGCAATCAAATAAATGAATCTCGAATATAAAGTGAAGAAACCGGACATGCTTCCTTTCTTCAACAAAGCTTATGAAATCAAGGAGAGATTTGTGCTAATCGAATTTCACCACATTCCAAGACATCAAAATGTAAAAACAAATGCTTCTTGAAGACTCACTCATTTGTCGTTTTGGGGCACCTAAACGTCTACATCATGACAATGGTCCTCAATTCAACAAAGATAAATTCTACAGATTCTGTGACAAATGCAAAATCCAATGCTGTCCCTCTACGGCATATAACACTGCAGCTAATGGACTTGTTGAAACTTACAATAAGACTATTTGCAAAATTTTGAAGAAAATGGTCTCTGACAACAAAAGAATTAGAGTACTAAACTTTCTGAAGTGTTGTGGGCATATAGAACTACTGTTCGTGGCCCGACCAAATCAATACCATATTCCTTGGTTTATGGCTGTAAAGCTGTGATACCCTTAGCTATTCAACTTCCTTCTCTTCGGGTAGCTGTGATGAACAAATACACTGGAGAAAAGACTGCCAAACTCAGACCTCAAGAGTTGGAAAGCCTTGATGAAAAGAGGCTTGCTACTTGATAAAGCATTGAGCTCTATCAAGCTTATATGACTAGATCTTTCAACAAGAAGGTCAAAATACAAGGCTTACAAGAAAGGAGACTTAGCCCTTGCAATCAAAAGGCAGATGTTCTCCACACACATGTCAAAAGGCAAATTTGAAGTCAAATGGGAAGGACCTTTTATTGTTAACAAGGTTTACTCCAATGGTACACATGCACTCCTCACACTCGAAGGAGACAGCTGCATGATGTTTATCAATGGAAAACTTCTCAAGAAATACTATACTTGAATGTCATTGGTACACCCAAACCATGTACAATGTACCCAAACATGTACAGTGTACATTCTCACTCCTAACCAAAATCAAAATCCTCTGGTTTCGAGCCTCACAACCTATGACTCCTAACCAAAATCAAAATCCTTTGGTTTCGGGCCTCACAACCTATGACTTGTAACCAAAATCCCTCAGATTTGTATAAAATGACTGCGAGCATCAAGTCCTTCGACCCCTCTAGTCAAACCTTTGTTACTTGGATAATGTCCTTACAAGACCCCTTGTAACATCCTGCTATATAGATTAAGTCTTTTTGCAGACCCTATATAGCAAAACTCAGCTATGTGGAATAAGTCTTTTTGCAGACCCCATATAGTTAATCCTTAGTTGTATAGAACAAGTCTTTTTGCAAATCCTATATGACTACCTTCGGTTATATAGAACAAGTCTTTTTGTAGACCCTGTATAACCAAAATCTAAACAAAAAAAAAACCAAATCTTTGTCCTAAGGAATAAGTCAAGGATCCCAGGAAAAGCCTCACACATAGGCACCGGATAACATCCACTTTGTTTGACCCCTTTCGACACCAAAAGGATCAAGTCATGGACCCTGGAGAAAGCCTGACACATGGGCACCGGATAACGCCCACCTATATGACTCCCTTATTTTCGATTTGTGGATCCAAAAGATCGCAAATCACACCCTCATACAAGTCTGAGAAAACCAAACCAAACAAACCATCCACACGAACTACATCAAACATCCACAAAAAATCAAACAAAACACCCATACCAATGACAAAATGGAGGAAAAGAAAGTTTTTCCATTGATATTCATTTGAAATTTAAGTACAAAGAATGAAGTCAATGTATACATGGCTACCCAGGCCGATCAAGATAAAAGAGTTATACAAGAAGCTGCGGCGATGAAATCTAGCCCAAGAACTTCTCAAGTGGCCTCCCTCAGGATATGCCTTTTATAGCTTGGATAAGTTGGGACAAAAGCATCACTGTCAAGTTCATTCAGTTTAATACTCATTTCACTTTCAAGGAATTAAACGAAGTCATTCAAGGTTGTCTGCCTCGCCTTTACTTTGGCAAGAATGCATTCTTTGTAGGCCTGGTTCTTTGAACTAGACTTTTCTAAGCCATTTACGGTGCCTTAAAGCTTTAGAACATCATCTTTCAAGGATAAAAGTTGTTGCTACAATGTGATGATCTATGGTTGCAATGTTTCTTTACAGTGGTTCTATCTCAAGACACAATATGGTGAACCCACTTAGGCATTTTGCCCAAACAAAAGTGTGTGTTTTCTTGAAAGCCAACCTAATCCAAATTTTAAGTTCAACCTGGGACAAACCCAATCTTGAGCCAAACTTGTCATTTCAAATTGCTTTGGATCAAAATCTACAAAAGCCAAAAGCCAATCTTTTTCAAAATTGCATCTCATTCTGAATCATGTCAAGCCAAGTCAAAACCTAAACTTTGATTTTTGAAAATAAACCAAAAATCCATGAAAATCCAAACCCAAATCCATTTTAAACTAAAACCTTTGATTTTCGTAAAACCTTAGGGATTCTTTTTTGTGGGTATTCCCCACGTCCTCACAAAGATGCTACTCTGGATATCTGTGAAAAATAGGTCAAAAGAAAATCAAAATCATTTTCAAGATCCAAACAAAATTCATAAACTTCTGAATTTTCTAAATACCTAAGGGATTCCTTTGTGGGTGTTCCCCACAGTCCCCACAGAGATGCTACTTTTAATATCCGTGAAAACAGGGCAAAGAAATTCAAATTTCTTATGTTTTTTCAAAATTCCACCATCAAACCCTTCATGGTTTTTATCAAAATTTTTAAATCCCAAGTTTAGGCCTACAACCTACCTTGGTAAACTGTCTTTTCATCAAGTCATCCATCATTCCCACGGATTGGCTATTTCGAGGCACAATGATTATTATACTATAATCATTGTACCTCGAGGGGGCAATTGTTGACCCATAAAATTTTGCAAATGATGCAGCGAAGGCATTACAAGCTTTGGATTATAAAGTTCCAAACTTTTCAAAGCACTCAGACCTCATCTCAGCTCAAATTAGTTTCAGAAACTCTTTGCCAGCTCTTTGGACATCATTGCGGGACTTAGCACTTCCACATGTTGAAGCAAGCTTCTATTCAACGAAATACTTTCAAGTACATTTAAGGACTACTCCTCAAGGATTCAGAGCAGTTGGACATCATTTGGATCCAAACTTGGTCCATATGATCATATACTATGCTATGTGGGTCCCTGTGCAGAGTGACATCCCATGAAGATTAAATTAGCTGAAACTGCCAGAGGAAGCTCAAATGATTCCTAAGACAGGCCCTATAAAATTTCGGGTTGAACAGACATCATCGAACCCAAAAGCCACAAGCATGTCAACTTGGGGTCAGTCCCCCCAAGCCATGGGGTCACTGACCAAAGTCCTGCTTCCTGATATCCAAAATTGATGAAATTTATGCAAATACTCCAAGATAACCCTGATGTCAGTTCCTCCAAGTTTCGAACCAAACCGAACTCATTTCGGCCTCAAATAGCTGAGACAAGAGCCCACTTTCATAAAAAGTCAACTGGAGAGTTGACCGACTTTTGAAAGTCAAAACAGGTTGAAACTTCTGTGACATGTTCAAAATAGTGTCAAGAAGCAACCCTCCAAGTTTCGTGGCCATCAGACATCGTTCGGGCCCTAAACTAGCGAAAACGGGTCACATATACGAAAGTCCAAAAAAGGGCCTTGTCCGTGACTACGGCCCAATCATCAAGGGAGTTGACCAACTTCATGTGGTCAAAAGGAGCTGAAACTTCTATGACATACTCAAAATAGTGTCAATAAGCATCCTTCCAAGTTTCGTCGAGATTGGACTTCGTTCGGACCCCAAATAGGTGAAAATGGGTCACAAATGCAAAAGTCCAAAAATGGGCCTTGTCCGTGACCGCGGCCTGTTCATCAAGGGAGTTGACCAACTTCAGGTGGTCAAAACGAGCTGAAACTTCTATGACATATCAAAATAGTGTCAAGAAGCATCCCTCTAAGTTTCGTCAAGATTGGAATTCGTTCGGACCCAAAAACAGGTGAAAATGGGTCACAAATGCAAAAGTCCAAAAATGGGCCTTGTCAGTGACCGCGGCCTGTTCATCAAGAGAGTAGACCAACATCGGTGCTCAAAACGAGTTGAAACTTATATGAAACACTTAAAATAGTTTCAAGAAGAATCCCTCCAAGTTTCGTCAAGATTGGACTTCGTTCGGACCCCAAATAGATGAAAATGGGTCACAAATGCAAAAGCCCAAAAATGGGCCTTGTCCGTGACCGCGGCCTGTTCATCAAGGGAGTTGACCAACTTTCGATGGTCAAAACGAGCTGAAACTTTTATGACACACTCAAAATAGTGTCAAGGAGCATCCTTCCATGTTTCGTCAAGATTGGACTTCGTTCGGACCCAAAACAGGTGAAAATGTGTCACAAATGCAAAAGTCCAAAAATGGGCCTTATTCGTGACAGCGGCCTGTTCATCAAGGGAGTTGACCAACTTCAGGTGGTCAAAATGAGCTGAAACTTCTATGACACACTCAAAATAGTGTCAAGAAGCATCCCTCCAAGTTTCGTGGCAATTGGACTTTGTTTGGCCCCAAACAGGTGAAAACGGGTCGCAAATACAAAATCCCAAAATTGGGCCTTGTTCGTGACCGCGGCTGCGGTCACGGATGCCCAAAGGACACTTCTTGCTGTTTTGGGTGGTTTTCCTCCACTCCCTTTCGAAATCAAACTTCCCACAACTCCCCTCAACTCCCAGGAACCACCAAAAACTACATGGAACCTCTATAAAAAGAAGAGTGTTTGAAGGAAGCAGAGGAAAAAAGGAGAGAAAAAGAGGAAATCCAACAAACATAGAAGTATTCAAGCAAAGAAAAACAGCAATCCCACGACCATTCCCTTCCTTCTTCAGTCACTAAGGTGAGCAAAAGATTCAGAGGAAGAGGAGAAGGGTGGGGTAACATTATGGACATGCAGTAACGGCTACGCACGACTACGCAAAGGATGACGTTGTCATCTTTGTTTTTCTCATTCAGGGGGGATTTCTTGGCCATTACAGAGGTTGTGAATGAGCCCATTTGGGCCTCATTTTGTTCCTTGAAAATTATCGGTATAAAATGACACAACTTTGGCTTCCTGTGATGCCCTCTTCAGACTTGAACAAAAGACAGTCCGTAAACAAGAATGATGAATTACAAAGTTTTCAATCGATTCTGTAGTCGAATTCGATCTTCTCAATGGTCATCCAACACCCCAAGATATCATGAAGGGAGTTTCAACACTTGAAAAAGTTTGGAAGGACAACCAGTATGAACAGCACAAAAAACGGAGGCGAATAGTGGTTTCACGGTCACTGTCTGCCAGTGACCGTGACCCACGGTCACTGGCCTGGGGCAGTGACTACGGGTCACGGTCACCCCCCATTTGTTTTTCTTTTTCGCATTTTTCCTACTTTATGTACATTTTCTTGTAATTTCCAAATTGAGATCACATCTAAGACTTGAGGGAGGGGTTGTAAACTTTGTAAACTCATGTAAACAACCTGCATCCCCGCGGTCAGGGCATTAGAACCCATGTAAACAAAAGGGAACTCAATGATGAACTATAATTGATTCCCATTCTTCTTAACGCTTGAAGTGCGTGAATGCTGGACATTGAATCCATTACACATTTCCACGTCATTTTTTAAATGCGATCAGTTAGCTCGTGCTGGTGGGCTGGGCTTGTTGCAAACAGGTTCAGGTCAACCCGACCTGAATCGTAAACTGCACCTGCTTTGCTGGGCTTGTACACAACGGGTCAGGTCAAAATGACCCAACCCGAACCAAACTGACCTGCTCTGCTGTGTTGGGCTTCTTTGTGTAATGGGTCTGGTCCTACCTGACCTAACTTGGCCCAGATCCGAGCTAGGCTCTGCTACTACTGGGTCAGGTTCAACTTGACTTGACCCAACTTGTAGCTTGTTTCTGAACGTTGGGCTTCTCCTATAGATCAGGTCCAACCTGACCTGCGACCTGGCCTGAGTAACCCAGGCTCACACCCCTCTTTTCCTTCCTCTTTCCTCTGTTCTGTAACAGCGATGGAAACTTGTTGCCTTTTCTTTCCTCGGTTGCAGCAGACAGTGGATGGAAGCGAGGCGACCAGGTTTGGTGACAGCAATCGGAACACGGCAATGCGGCGAAGCAGCGGGTGGCAGCAACATAGGACGATGCAGCAGCAACGATGGTGGCCTGCACTTGATTCTCGGTGATCACAGAAGCGGTGCAACGGTGGGACAGGGGCTTTCAACGATGCCCAGGACGGTAGACGGTGATGGCGGAGACTCCTTGTTCTCCGGCCTTCCTCTTTTCTGAGTAATTTCTTTGCAATAGTAGAAATAGGGAACCAGAACCCACCGGAGCCCTCTCAGATCCACTTCTTCGACTGTGCCTCAGGTAGCAGATCTAGAAAGTCAAATCTTGTCCTCTTTTTCATAGGAACAGAGATCTATACCAGACAAGGATCCAATCCATTAATCACAATTGTAGCAATCAACTCCGAGATTTGAACCAAACCAAGCTCTAATACCACTTGTTGGGAAAAGCGGCGCAGTGGAAATACCTGCAATCAACGGATCAATCACGATTTACACACAAGCAATCACACCATCAAGCAATCACACACATGAACACAGCAATTTTATGTAGTTAGGCAACTTTGCCTACGTTGATGGAGGAGAGAACTCATATATGGGTATTGTTGGGTTTTGTCTTGTATTCTGGTTTAGCCAGATTGGTCGTCTGGTTTAGCCAGAACCGAGGCTCAATGTTAGGGTATTTTAGTCATTATATATGGGTTTTCTTGTTGGCCAAGAAAGCGGGAATAAATAGATATACTGTAACCCTAGATCCTAAGCGGATTGAGATGGGATCATAATAGATGAGTTCTCTCCTCCGTGGACGTAGGCAAGGTTACCGAACCACGTAAAATTGCTGTGTTCATGTGTATGATTGCTTGATGGTGTGATTGCTTGTGTATTCATTGTGATTGACCCATTAATCGCAGGTATTTCCGTTGCGCCGCTTTTTCGAACAAAAACAATCTTTAAAGAAGGAAAAAACTTAAGAGATACCATGGTTGCCTTAGCCATCGACACATATGATACCTATTGAGAAGTAGGCTCCACTTGATGGGAACTATTAAAAGTTTTTTTGGTGCCTGTATTAATACCTGGAGGTTTTGATAGTAATGTTAGCTATGGTATAGGAGTCAACTGATCATGAGTTTGAATCATAGGAAGAATGATTTGGGACTAAAAATATGTGTCGTCAAAAGTGTATTGATTGGGTTCTACTTAAGGGGAGTATTGAAGAGTGGGCTTTATCTAATGGAAAATATTGAAAAGTATTTCTGCTGCCTCTGCTAACACCTCGAGATTTTTGTAGCAGCGGTTAGCTAAAAAAGTTTAATATCGTTGGCATCATAGTACTCTTTGCAGGAGTCATGCCTCCATGACTTCCTATCCAACTGGCTCTTTCGGCATGTCAGAATTAAGCCAGTGAATACCCTACTAGAAGAGGCCGCTTCCTTGCCCGTCTAGATTTTTCATTCTTCATGCTTTTCAAGATTCAAGAATATATTTATTTTTATGTTTTTACTGTTCTACACCATTTTTTTTCCTATTTTAGTTGTAGGATTTGACAATTGATAAACTAAAGATGTATAAACAGAGAGTGAAAAGAAAATCAGACTTTAAAAAATTCTCCCTCATTTTTACTTTTACCATGGTTAGATTTTCAATATGCTACCGAGACCTTAATTTTCTTTTATTTCATTTTATTTATTTTTTATGACCCATAGTATCCCTCGCTAGCCCAATCTTCAAACCTTCATTCCGGGGGTTATTCGATTCTAATGAGTAAAAACTATTTTCTACGGGGTATATACATGGCCCCACATAGTCTCCAGATACTGCAAGGAGTGGAAGTCAAACTTGAGACCTTGGGGAGCAAACCCAAAGTTCAAACCAACTGATCCACCGCTTGATATCTAATTACACTTTTTTTGCTCAAACCAAGACTTTGCGTGATTAATTACACTTTTTTTGTTTTACAATCAATATGCCATCCGAATTTTAAGATATAAGAAACTTGTGGCTTTGTGGTGTTCTAGGGCTTTTAGTTGTTGGTTAGAGCATGTATAATATTATGCATGGGTGCATGATACAATGATTGTGACTTGCTTCTTAATCAAAGAATTTAGGTCGTTGGCCGTAAGGTGATGCATAACAATCTCTTGACCAGTCCAGAACCGAGTAATAGACAAATTACACTTTCGAATTTACTTATTTTGTTTAATAGAATAGATAGTAATTGAGTCTCTCTCTCTCTCTCTTGAGAGAGAGAGAGAGAGAGAGAGAGAGAGAGAGAGAGACCCTTGCATAAGCTCAAGCTTAGGGTCAGGTCAGCTTAAGTATGTGGCTTAGGCCTGTGGGGCCCACTTGGGGACCCACATGGGAATGGGGATGCGGGGATTTGAGGGACTCTCTAAGACCCTCTTCTTTGTTAAAAATCAGGCATAACTGTGGTTTCTATTATCTCCATATTGGCCCAAAAATTTAATGGTCAATAGTCTATTCAGATCGGTGTACAGTCGATCTAACCGTCCAGTAAATTCGAATTTGATGAAAAATTGGTAGACATATGCAATAGGGGGGGTTCAAGTATTTGGTTCATTTAGATGGACCAAAGATGGACCAAAGGTGGGCTCTAAGGGCTTGAGCTTATGAAATTTCTTATATAAGCTTTAGCTTATGAGAGGCTTACCCATATATATATATATGGGCTTTGATCCTGTGAGAACCATTCTCATGCACCTAACATTAGAACTTTTTATAGGGCCCACTTGTGAGTCCCATTTGGAAATGAAACCATGGGATGAAAAGATCTATATATGATCACTCTAAATATCAAGTCTAGCCCTAATCATATGTCCCTAATTCCTTCATCCATGACCCATAAATCTAGTCTATTCAATTGGTGCACAGTCGATTCAACAGTCCAATAAATTCAGATTTGACCGAAATTTGGGTTGTGTGACTATCAAGGGGACCCTATATATTACAAGGTTTGGATTTGGTAATAGGTGAGTCCCACCTAGAGATCTCACAAAAAAATGGTGAACACTAGTTTTTATTGAATTATTTTCCTATATATATATTTATGCACGCTAAAAAACGTCCCCAAAATGCTTGGGGTGTTTTCTTATGAAAAATGTCTCTTTTCTAATTGGTTTATGTATTCTTTTTGCTATTTATTAGGAAGTCAAAACCATTTAAACATGCATATTTTTTCTCTCTAAATATATATTGGCATGTAAAGGTGAGGTGGCATGATTTTATTGGACAAATAAAAAAGGGCAAAAACTCCCTATTTTTAAATAAGGAGCTTTTGAGAATTCCTCATACATATAGATCATTATCATCATCATCAAAGCCTTATCCTAACTATGTTGGGGTCAGCTACATGAATTCTATTTCTCCATTCCGTTCTATTTTGAGCTAAATCTTTTGATAAGTGAAACTTCTTCAAATCTGAATTAATGACTTCCATCCATGTTTTCTTCGGCCTGCCCCTACCTCTTGATGGGCCCTCCACCTGTATATCCAAACTTTTTCTCACCGGTGTTATTACTGGCCTACGCTCAACATGTTCAAACCATCTTAAACGGGTTTCTCTAATCTTATCCCCTATTGGTGCTACCCCTAAATGTTTCCGAAAGCACTCATTTCTAATTTTATTTTTCCTAGTTTTATCACACATCCACCTAAGTATTCTCATTTCCGCTACATCTATCTTATGAATATGCATCTTCTTAATTGGCCAACATTCTGCTTCATATGTCATATCTGGTTTAACCACTGTTCTGTAAAATTTGCCCTTTAATTTCATTGGCATTCGTTTGTCATAAAGCACTCCCGAAGCTAATCTCCACTTCAGCCATCCAGCTTTTATTTTATGCTCCACATCTTCGTCAATCTCCCCATCCTTACTAATCATCGAGCCTAGGTACCGAAAAGAATATCTACGTGGTATCTCATGGGTTTCAGTTTTGACAGTAGTTTCAATACTTTGTATATGTCCACTGAAGTTGCAATCCATATATTCTGTTTTTGTACGACTTATTTTAAAGCCTCTAGATTTCAATGCCCCCCGCCATCTCTCAAGCTTGCATTTACACCTTCTCTCGAGTCATCCACCAATACTATATCATCTGTAAACAACATATACATGGTACTTGTTTTTTAATATGTACAATTAACTCATCCATAATTAATGCAAAGAGATAAGGGCTTAAAGTTGATCACTGATGTAAACCTATAAGGGAATCCACCTGTTTCTCTATATGTGGTTCTCACATTTGTTATTGCTCCTTCATACATATCTTTAAAATTTTCAATGTAACCTCTAGGGACATTTCTTTTTTTTAAGACCCACCAAATTAAATTCCTCAGTATCCTATCATAGGCTTTTTCTAAATCGGTAAAGACCATGTGTAGATTTTTCCTCTTTGCTCGGTATTTTTCCATTAATTGCCTAAGTGAAAAGAAAAAAGGGAGGCCCAATGCACGAGGCTCCCACATAGCGGGGTCTGGGGAAGGCAAGATGTACGCAACCTTACCTTCATTTTAAAGAGGCTGTTTCTGTAACTTGAACCCGCGTCTTCCAGGACGCTACCGGTAAGCCTTTACCATTCGGCCAAGCTGCCTTTCTTCATATATATATAGATATAGGGCTTTAATTTTGTGAGAACTGTTCTCATTCATCTACCGTGAGAACTTTTTATGGGGTGCACTTATGGGTCCAATTTGGAGATGAGACTAGGGTGATGGAAAGATCTATGTGGGACCACCCAAATATCAAGTTTGTCTTCAATCATATGTCCTTAACTTCTTCATCCGTAGCTCATAAATCCAGTCTATTCAGATTGGTGTACAGTTGATCCAACGTTCTAGTAAATTCATATTTGATCGAAACTTAGGGCATGTAACTATCAAGGGGGTCTATGTGCATTAAAAGGTTTGGTTTGGATGACAAATGTGGCCCACCTAAGATTCTCACAAAAAAAATGGTGAGAATTAATTTTCATAGGATTATTTTCCATATAAATATATTATATTATGGTAAGAATTAGTACTCATAGAATTATTTCCCATATATATTATATTATATTATATTATATATGGAAAATAATTCTATGAGACCTAGTTCTCACCGTTTTTTTGTGAGATGTTTAGTTGGGGCCCATCTATCATCCAAACCAAACCTTGTAATGCATATGGACCCTCCTGATAGCCACACACCCTAAGTTTCAATCAAATCTGAATTTAATGAAACGTTGGATCACATAATCTGAATGGACTAGATTTGTAGGCTACGGATGAAAGGGTTAGGGACATGTGATTAAGCCCAAATTTGATATTTGAAGTGGTCCTACAAATCTTTCCACCCCCTGGTCTCATTCCCAAATGGGACCCACAAGTGGGCTCTATAAAAAGTTCGAATTAATACCTATATATATTATTTATATATATTAGTATGCATCTATCTCTCACCCTATGGTGAGGGACGCTTGTACGGATACATATAAACATTTCTCATATATATCTCATATATATATATATGAGAAATAATCTTATGAGAATTAGTTTGTAACACTCTGACCCAACTTGACCAGGTTTAGTGACTAATTAATGACGAATTACTTGTTCCTTGTGTTTTGACTTCATTTCTATTTCGTTCTGGGTCATGGATAGGTAGTTGGGTTGAATTTAACCTGGATTACGTAGGCATGAGTCCTCTTTTGTAATTTTAGATTTTGTAAGATGTTGGCATTCATGCATCATCTTAGCGTCAACACGTGTCTTTCGTCGAGCTCGTTCACTTCCGTAACTACCTCATATGCTAACGACGCCGTTTGTTTCCATTGGATGGTTAGTTGACTCAAACTGTAATTCCCCTGAACCTTTGGACATTTATAAAATTTTCTTCATCTTTATCTTATATAAGTCAATGCCTCAGCCAACTCTCTTATTCTTCTCTCTATTCACGTCGGTTTCTTCTTCTTCTTCTTCCTTTCATTTCTTCTCTTCTTGTTTTCTTCTTTTCGAACAAGCTCAGGAAGGGGGATTTAGTGCTCTCATCTTCTACGTTGTCTTCTTGCGTGTTTTAGGTAAGAGTTGGGTTCTTGCTCCTTTTTATAAGTCTTGAATTCCTTTCCTTCTTCACTACATGCACTCACTCTTCCTTCTTCTTTTGTATACATGGGTGTTAGAACAGTGGGTAGACATCGAGTTTGAGCCCAAGGACAACGGTTAACGTGTTAGAACCCATTTGAGGCAAGTATAAGCATGATTTGGAGGAACCCATATTGGTATATGTGTGATTATGAAGAACTTCTTAATCTTGCATGTGAAGTGTGTTTTACATCCCAATTGTATCAAATCCCATCTTTTTGATGTTGCTATTCCGGTTTTGTGCACATACAGTTCATTTTGTAACAAGTTCAGAAAATGACTTTGTGCAGCTTGCGGCAAAGCCTTAACTGCCTACGGCTTAAATTCTAGAGAGCTGCAAAACCTAGTTTTCTTCTACGGGTAAGCTGTAGGCTAGTTGTGACCCAACTGTAGGTCAAGCTGCGGCTTGATTTCCAGAGAGCTGAAACTGAGAGAACCTTCTACGGTCCAGTCACGGCTAAGCCTTGAGGTGTGCTACGGTTAAGCTGTACCCTTACTGTGCCTAAGCCGTAAAACAAAAACAGAGCTAAGCCGTGAATGCAAATAAATAGTAAGGGGAACCATAGCTAAGCCATAGTATATATTACGGCTAAGCCCTAAGATGTCTACGGCTAAACCGTAGGTCACCCACGGCTGAGCCGTAAGACCAGTGACAAATCAAAAAGAGAGGTGTTGAGGAGACTTTGTAGGGCCTTTGAGCTAAAATGTAGATGACCTTGACTTGCCCAATGAAATATGACAGAATTGTATGAATGATCTCGAGGGCTGCGAATCATTCATGTACGTTATCCAGCTGTTAAGCACTTCTCCATGGGTGTTGGTTTAAGGGATTCCGATACACCCTCATGAGACAATGTAACATTAGATAACTGTGTATCGGATAACTTAAAACTACATCATCATGCATGGTTAGAAACACTGGATAATTAAAGTAGGGTTGGTTAGTAAATGCTCTTAATTCGAGCAAAAGTGAGTTGCATGACATATTGAATGACGATTATTGACCTCCACTCTTCTGTCGGTTTATATAGTCTTCATCATGCCTTTTTTATTTGGTAAGTTCAATTTGTTTGATATGTTCGATATATTCAATATGTTTCCAATGACTTGAGTATCGTATGCATGTATGAGTTGAACGTATGATTGGAATGTATGATACATGCTCGATATGATAGATATGTTTTACTTAAGTTCTAATATATGATTGACTCCGTATGGTCAGGCATTACTCAGCCTCAACCTTAGGATACTCGATGGGGTTGAATTTGGCGTAGTATGTATGGCACCAATGTAGTGAGTTTATGTCTTGGGGCTTCCGGACCTCAAGAACCCAAGACCCATTCGTACCCTGGCCCGGTCAACGGTGTTCTCAGTATGTAAGCTCTCAAAAGGGAGCATATGGCAAATGTAGTAGTCATCTAATTATGTCCATCTCATGTAAGCATTGATTCTGATAGTATGCCTCATTTGAACGTATAACTGCCTTGTATACGAAATTGAAACTCTCTGATTTATCAGTTGTTATTTATTCTGCTAGATACAACATGTGTTAACTTATTGTTGCTTATACTTTGCTGAATCGTCGTATTCATGAGTTGTCCTTAGTGTTATAGGCTCAAATCCGTCAACCGACCCTTTGTCGGTCAGTCAAACTCCAGGGGAGACCTCGTTAGGGCTAGAGGAGTGGATGTAATCACTTTGCCGGAGTGCGACATTGACATGCATATGAGTAATCTTTGGTGTGGGATCGAATGGGTTTTGTCTTGTTAGTGATTTCTATCAAATGTATTCTGGCTCTTTTTGTTTAACTCTGAACTTCGTGTAATCATTTGTGTATCTATTATTTTGTTTTAGTATTTTTGTCATTGTTGTGGTTTGATACTTATAGCTTCCGCGTACATGTTATGGCATGTGTGAAGTCCCTTGTGCGTGTGCATTTAGACAAGGTCCAAGTGTTCATGCACGGGAATACGTGTCACTGGTTAGGTTTAACCTTGACCCCCGATCTCTTGGGCTCGGGTTGTGACATAGTTCTTACCACTTTTTTTGTGAGAAGTTTAGGCAAAGCTCATCTATCATCCAATCCAAATCTTGTATTACACAGGGCCCCCTGATAGTCACACGCCTTAAGTTTCGATCATATCTAAATTTACTGAACCACTGGATCGATTGTCCACTAATTCGAATGGAATAGATTTTGTGGGTAATGGATGAAGGGGCTAAGGACATGTGATTGGGGCCAAACTTAATATTTGGGATGGTCCCAAGTCTTTTCATCCCGCCCCCTCCCCAATGGGACCCACAAGTGGGCCTAATAAAAAAATCTCACAGTAGATGTGTTAGAACACTTCTTATAGAATTAAAGCCCATATATATATAAAGAGAGAGAGAGAGAGAGAGAGGAATGTTAGTATGAATCTTTTCCTTACCATAAGGTAAGGGATTCTTATATGGCTTTCCTTATTTATACTTGAGCATTCATATTTTTCATATAGCTTTTATATTTTATACACTAATATTTCTAAATATGGAAGTGTCCCTCACTTTATGGTGAGGGATAGATGTATATTAATATTCTCCACACACGCACACACACACACGCACACACACACACACACACACACACATAGGGGAATGTTAGTATACATTGTTTCCTCACAATTGAGTGAGGGGTATTTGCACAATTGAAAATATTCATGTGCAAAAGACAGGTCTATGAAAATGAAGAATGTCCATGTACAAATAAGAAAGCCATGTAAGCATCCCTCATTTTATGGGGAGGGAATAATGTATATTAGCATTTCCCATATATATAGGGAAAACCTCTTCCGAGCACCCGGTGCTCACGATTAGGTGAGCACTGGGTGGCAAAACACTAGTAGGGCCCAACTTTTGATCTATCTAAGTAGACCATGATACAAATATTTCCCGTGATAGTCATTGATACCAAGTTTGACACTCATCCAAATGGATTAGACCATTGGATTAGATTGCACACATTTTGAACAATGAAAACTTGTCGACCATTGATCAAATGCTTCTGATGATGATTTGAGCTTCTATCACCATGGAAGAATTGGTGGTGGGGAAATCTTTTAATCGCCCCTGGTCCCATCCCCAAGTGGGACCCCTAGTGGGCCCCACTAGAAAGTGGTGCTCACCTTATGTGCTCAGTAGAGGAGCTCCTATATAGATAACATAAAGTTTTTCCAAGCTCGAGCTTATATTAGAAATTTTATAAGCCCAAGCCCTTAGTCCTTCCAAATGGACCAAACACAAGACTCCCTTGAATTCCACTAAATTTTAGTTAAATTCAAATTTATTGGACCGTTGGATCGAGTGTACACCGATCCAAATGGACTGTTGACTATTAAACTTTTGGGTCCCAAATGAATACAATGGAAACCATGGTTGGGGGTCGGGGCTGTTTTTTTTTTTTTTTTTTTTTTTTTTTTTTTTTTTGCAGAAAAGAGGGTCCTAGGGAGTCCTTCAAATGCCCTCATACCCATCCCCATCCCAGTCCCCAGGTGGGCCCAACCGCACACTTGAGCTTACCTTACCTTAAGCTTTAGCTAAATTAGGGAAGTTGACCCCTCTTAGTTTGGACAACTATGGTGTACGACAACCATTTTAGATGAATTGTACTTATATAAAAATTTTCATCTCCACTAGATTATCAAAATCCCTTAAACCATGACCTACAAAGTTTAATGATTTTAAAGGCATCACATTTTTGTTTTTTTAATCCAATTGAGAGTAAAAGGTAGATGAGTGTCTAATTTTGTGTTTATACCAACTCCAGGGGAAAGTATGCATGAAATGATTGGATTGGGTCAACGTGGCTCCCTACCAAAAAACATGGAGCAAAAGGTGAGATTTAGTTAGGAATTTTTTTAGAACTCCCCTCTGTGTGTGTGTGTGTGTGTGTGTGTATGGGCTTGATCTTGTGAAAACTGTTCTCGCGCACCCACCATGAGAAGTTTTTATGGGACCCACTTGTGGGTCTCAATTGGGGATAAAGCCAGGGGATGGAAAAATTTATGTAAGACCATCGCAAATATCAAGTTTTGCCCCAATTACATGTCACTAACCCTTCATCCATGACCCACAAATCTAGTCCATTTGAATTGGTGCACAGTCGATCCAATGATCCAGTAAATTTGGATCTAACCAAAACTTGAGGTGAGTGGCTATAGGGGTCCCTGTATGATGTAAGGTTTGTATTACGTGATAGATGAGCCTCACCTAGACTTCTCACAAAAAAGTGGTGAGAATTAGTTCTCAAAGGATTATTTCCCTACATTGGGCTTTAATCCTATAAGAAGTGTTCTCACACATCTACTATGAGAACTTTTTATGGGTCCACTTTAAGTCCCATTTGTGGATGTGATGAGGGGGATCGAAAGATCCATGTGGGACTTAAATGTCAAGTTTGGTCCCAAACACATCTCCCTAATCCCTTCATCCATGGCCAACAAATCTAATCCATTTAGATTAGTGAACAATCGATCCAATGGTCTAGGAAATTTAGATTTGATCGAAATTTAAAGTGTGTGGCTATCAAGGGGGGTCCATGTGTATTGCAAGATTTGGATTGGGTGATAGATGAGCTTCACCTAGAGATCTCATAGAAAAATGGAGAGAACTAATTCTCATAAAATTATTTATATATAGCGCTGTCTCGGCGTAACAATTTTTAAACCTTTGTCTTAGAGAGGACTTGTCTGCAAGGAATATGGGAAACTTTTATACTCTTTTGAAATGTTCAAATCTTCATGTATCTTTTTTTTTTTTTTTAAAAGGAGTGAAAGTTTTGTACCTTTTTTGCCAATTTTCCTTAAAATAAAATCTCCATTCATCCTAATTCTTAGCACGAATAGCATTTTTTTAAAAAATGGGTCTGAATACAACACTGTTTCATCTAGAAAGTGAAATATATTCAAACTGATTTCACAACCTTTATATGATAATTTTTCTATTTTAAATAAGTCTGAAGGTTTTGGAGGAACATCTAGAATGGATTAGTGTAATCACTCTTAATACTATGTGAGCAAACAATCAACTACGCAGCAGAAATAAATCAAACAAAAGCACACACCACGAGAAGACATAATTTTTATGTGGAAACCCAAACCAGGAAAAAAAATCACTATCGAAAATCAAGCACAATGAATTATGCCATAGATATAAGAGATACTCACACCCTTTATCCAGTTATCGCACAACCTAAGGACTTTGTGATTTTCTTACTCTGCACTCCTGCTGTAACGACCCCCTGCCGTTCTCTGTTACAAATCCAAGAACCTTGACGGCTTCTTGATGTTGCACTTGACTCCCCACAATAATCTTTTATGCTAAGAGAAGTAGAAGATAAGGTTCTCCAGAGCAGAATATCAGCCCTTCAACTCTCCAATGAAGAGTTCTAGAGAAGATAATCTCCAACAAACAATGAAGCAATCTCTACTTAGAACAATGAGATATATGTTCATTACCTTAGGGTTGAGAGAGTACCCCTTTATATAGCTCCAAATTCATGCCTCATAAGTATATTTTAATCCTGAAAGGAGTTGGCAAGAAATAGGTAAGTTCCACTAAAAATCGGACTGAAAAATCATAAGTCAGTGAAATTTTCTACACAGGTTTGATTGATTAGATTAAGCTAATGTCTCAAGTCGAATCGATCAGATGTCTGCCCGATTGATCGGATGAAATTTAGCACAAATTTTTACAATTTTCCCAAGACTATAACTTTGTCGTTTTAACTCTAGTTGATGTAATCTTGGGCTCTATGAATATCTACTTAAAACGAACTTTTCAATGGTAGGTAGCTTGCTCGTATCCAATACTTGGTTTATGAGATATGACTATTTTAAACCACGTTATCTATAGAAAAACACTTTAATTTGTCACTCTTTCTTCAATTTCTTCACTTTAGTGCATTCGGTGACTCAAACCACTATCCAGACTAAAAGATATATAAAATATAACACCAATTGACTCAAGTTTTGTTTAACCCATGAATTAGCCAATACAAAAATCCTTACAATCTCCCCTTTCAGCAATTCATGGATAAAACTTTCTATACAATCAATCTACCTAAAAAGAAAACAAAAAATACATTGAATAAATTTAAACAGCAAAGAAAAAAAATTACCATTAGCTCCTCACCAATTGCAAAAGAAATCATCTTTATCTCCATCTGCCTTCAGACTTCCCAAAAATTCCTCATTCTCCCTATTTTGGTTTATAATTGACAATGCTAACGATCACCATGCAGTAAATTTATCAACTTGGATCTAGCAATAGCTTCCCTTTAATTGTATCTTCATAGCAGCACTTAGGGTAAGAGTTTGATCATGTTGATCAGGGTTTTTTGCATATAGCCA
The DNA here is from genome assembly GCA_037013555.1 of Sextonia rubra. Lineage (NCBI taxonomy): Eukaryota > Viridiplantae > Streptophyta > Magnoliopsida > Laurales > Lauraceae > Sextonia > Sextonia rubra. The sequence goes on along the minus strand of JASUAD010000028.1, from coordinate 3,918,940 downwards.
CCCAGCCTTGTGTAGTTTGATCTTTTAGCATAGTGTAAGCAATTTCTGTAGATAAATCAGACTTTCTAGCCCAAATATTTCTTGTTTTGACCTTTGGCCCAGACAATTGTTTCCATCATTGTTTATGCTTTGGCAAAATATACAGCTTCTTGCAATAGGAATGAATGTGTCCTTCAACTCTACAGTGATAACAAGTTGGTGTGCATGCAGATGTGGCACATTCTTCTTTTTTGAAATACTCAACATATTATGAATGTGTGGCATGTGGAATAGTGTGAGCAATACTTATAACAAAATAAAGTTACCTTTAGATTTTGAAGTAGATGCACCATCATAGAAACCAAGACCACACTTATCATTAAGCAACTTCTGAATACATAAGATGTTTTCCAAGTATCTTCAAACCAGTATTCATCTTATTCAAAGAGGCTTTTTTGGAATCTAACTCAAACAATGCAATCTTTAGTTTACTAGCCAGGTCTTCCTTTTCAGCCTTAATAGTCATCAAGTTTGTCTTCAAGGTTTCAAGCTTTTACCCAACTTTCTTAAAATTAACTTTCAGTGACTCATATTTGTGACTCTTAGTAGTTAACTTATCAGCTATGGAGTTCTTCTATATTTCTAAAAGAAAACTTTGATTCTGCATCTTCTAACTCTTTCTTAAGAGACAAAATCTCTTCTTTCCGCTTCAGAGCATCTTTTTCAAATAACTTGCTCATCTTCATAGGCTTTTCTAGCAAAATTCCATATTTTGTTTTCTAATCATCTTCTTCATCTGAAATTCTACTATCAACATCCTCTGTAGTAGAACTATCATCAAACACAGTGGATCTAGCTATAAAACTATAAACTTGCTATCCACAATATCATTAGCAACAGGTTCTAGATCTTTCTCTTCTTCTGAAGAATCATCATCCTAAGTTTTCAAAGCTTTATACTTGGGATTCTTTTTCCTACGAGGACAGTTATTGGCATAATGACCATATCCTTGACACTCAAAACACTTAATCTTGGTTGATATCATCTTCTTTTTAGATTCAATTCGTTCCACTTAGTTTTCTTAACCTTTATGAGTTTTTGAAATTGAACCATTAACTCAGTATATCATCATCAAACTCTGAATCAGTCTTAATTTTCTTTTTAAGTTTTTTCACTGATTCTCTAAAAGGTTTAAAAGCCAAACCGTTATTCCTCACCGATTTACCTTTATTTAAATGGTTTTCTTCGAAAGTTTAAAGATTTCCAACCAACTAATTCACTATGAGGGTTTCTAAATTCTTGTTTTCTTTAATAGCATCAACCTTTGAATCAAACTTTGAAGAAAGAGACTTTAGAATCTTCTTGAAAATTTTACTTTCAGGGATTTCTTCACCCAAATTGAAAACAGAATTGCCAATGTCATTCAGTTTAGCATAGAACTAATTGAAGGTCTCATCTTCTCCCATTACAATGGTTTCAAAGGATTTATTTAACCTTTACAGCTTTTCTTACTTGACAGTATCAGTAACCTCTATACAATTTGCAAAACATCCCATGCTTTTTGAAAAATTTTCAAGCGGAAATTCGATGAAACTCATCAGCAGACACTTCATTATAAATACCACTTATGGACTTATTATTGCAATTGAAAGCATGCTTCTCTTCCTTAGTCCATTGTAGTTTAAGTTTAGCAACTGTTTGCCTATTAGTAGTAATTATGGGTTTTAAATAACCATCCTCAACAATATTCCACACATCATCATCAATGGACTTAAGGGATCCAATCATCCTTTGCTTCCAATAAGCATAATTCGGACCATCAAACAATTGAGGCTTTATAACAGATTTGTCTTCTTGATTGAACACCATTCTAAATATCTCTTAAGATTGAACACAACAAATTAGTATAACCTGCTCTGATACCACTGTTCATACTGAAAGATATATAAAATACAATACCAATGGACTCAAAGTTTGTTCAACCCATGAATTAGTCAATACAAAAATCTTTACAAAATCTAAAGATCTATTTAAATACAAAAAAAAAGTCAAAGAAAATGAATATGAAAAAAATAACTATAGTTCAATTTTATATTAAGAAAACTTTTTTAGACTTTTTTTTTATATTTCATTTCACCAAACCTAAAAGTTCCTAAAATAATAAAAACAACTCCACCCAAAACATACTTACGATATACTGCAATTTACCATCATATGATAATAGTAGATATGTTTGAGTTATAGTCCATCTATGTATCGTACTACCTGGCAAGAGTGGGAAAGAGTGATCTATCTATTTCCTAGCTAGTACACTATCATCCATTAGTGGGTCCAAGGTCTAATCCTTTTTAACTCTTCAAAGTTAGTACCTTGGCTTGGACATGGCATTTAATTCATATCGCTATTCCAAGATCAATGGGGCAGTATGTTAAATAGATTAATTTCTCACATGTATTACCCCATCTAAGGTTTTAGGGAAGTAAGGGGGAAGTAAGAAGTTGGTTATGGAAATAAATTTTGAGAGGTTGTACAAACACCCATCTTGTAAAATGTTTTATTTTTATTTTTTTTATTCTTGAGACCATTTGAAAATGGAATTAGATAGAATAATTTCTTACATGTATTATCCCATCCCAAGTTTTGGATGTGTAAGAGGGAAGTAAGAAGTTAGTTATGGAAATATATTTTAAGAGGTTGTACAAACACCCATCTTGTAAAATGGAATAAAATAAACTGACAAATCACAAATAATAATAATCTCCAAATTAGTTTAGTTGTAGTGTAGTTGATTAGAGACACAAAACACACCCCCCTTGATGAGAGAGCTGCTTAGTAAAAAAAAAAAAGATTTGAGTGGGAGAGAGAGAGAGAGAGAGAGAGAGAGAGAGAGAGAGAGAGAGAGAACAAATAAAAAAAACTAACATACGAATAAATACAATAAGCTATATTCACATGGCAACCATCATCTATTAGAGCCACTTTTACTAACTAGCAACAAAAAGTCCGAAATTTGGCTTAAAATAAAGTACACTCCTTATTTTAGGACTCATTGGCCCCATCAGACAAAGGATGGTATATAAATTTATTATACACCAGAAAATAATGTTGATAGTTTGACCTAAGGCCCAAAAACTGAGGATGTAAATGGGTCTCTTTTTTTTTATTATTATCTCGAGATTCTGACTTGCTAATAAATAAGTTTGGGTCTTTATTTAGGTCCTAATAAGTAAATGGGTCTAGATTTTGGTCCTTTTGTGGACTTGTGACTTAAATGGGTCTAGGTCCGGTTCAACCTTGGTTTAGGCTTGTGGACCTGGGACTGACATATTACCTTAATTTTTAAGACTTTTTGATAAAAATTAGTCTTTTTCGTATCATTCTCTACCTTGACTTGGAGCTATACGATCACGTGTGTTGAGCGAAAGAAGCATGACATCCATAGAAACAAAATAGTTATGATTTAAACCAACTATAAATTCATTTGCAACAATAGAGTCTAATTAGTCACCAAACTTCAATAAAACTATATACAACCGAGGATCTTTCAATTAACTCCTTGGACAACTGTTCATTAGAAAAATGGAGTTTCTATTTCTTTACCAAGAATTGCTTAGTTTAAACACTATTTAAAAAATTAAAGATTCTCCAAAATCTGCCCACCCCATCTCTCCCCACACACCTTCCGTCTCCTCCCTCCTCTCTCCTCCTCTTCCCCACCTCTGCCTTTGACTGGCGACGAGTTCTGGTGGCTAAAAGGGCTCTCCCTCTTTCTCCCCTCCATCTCTTGTAAGGTCCTAACCCAAACTAATCTTAATTTATGATGATTAACCTTATTTTGTGCTAATTAATACTCGTTTAGACTAATTTAACTTAAAACTACTTGGGTTTGGGTCATGAATAAGTAGTTGGGTCGGGTTCAAACTTTACCTAGGTAGTTAAAGCCTTCTTGTAATTTAGAGTCACATGGTTTGCATTATCTTGACACCACATTAGTTGCATCATGTGTCTCTCATCTTATGGATTATCTTTCATATTTAGCCCAACTTGATTTAGATCCATCTTGGCCCAATTGATACCCATTCGACTCAAACTGTAATTTCTCTAAAGAAATTGAACTTGCATGCAAATCCCTGAAAAAAATTGAGTTAAAATAGGGAACCAACGTTCTCCTTCATTCTTTCTACTCTTTTTCTTGGAGCTCTACCTTCTTCCTTTCCTTCTAGTTCTTTTCTTCACCAAATCTAATCTTTGAAGCCTTGCATGCAGGGGGAATAGGTTCCATCTACCTCTTCTTCATCCTCTTGTTCATCTTCTTTCTTTGACACTCACAAATCCAACTCCTCATTTTCTCCACAGCACCTCAAGGTAACAACTCCATTACCATTTCATTTCTTTAAATCCAATAGAGTCAGGGAAACTCAATTTGGTTACATGCATGCATCTTACACTAAATTGACCCATTGCATGTCTTTGCATGTTATAGGAATTCTTTCTATTAAGGCTTTCTCCAACCCCCATACTAAGGGAGAAATTGATTTGAGTTAAGCATTGATATAAGGCAAGTATTGGAGTATATATTACTATATGAATATTTAAATTTTTTTTATTCTTAAACTAATCACTCTAGTTGCAAGTTACAACTCATTCACCATTGATTAAGTATACATGTATTTGATTAAGTAAATTTGAGCATGAATAAGTTATGTTGATGATATGTGGGCATTGTAAAACCTATTATGATATTTTGAAGCAAAAGGGAAGCTCATTGGAACTAAGAACTGAGAGTTTTGTATTGAACTCGAGCTTCAGGACTAGGTTCCAGAATTCTAAAGTTTACGGTGAAGCCCACAGCGAAGCCGTAAGTGTTTCACATCTCGGAATCCAGAGAGTTAAAATCTTGTATTTAAACTATGGCTAACCCACGGCCAAGCTGTGAAATAAAATACGGCTAAGTCGTAACTACCACATGACCAAGCCGTAAACCATTTTTCAGCTGGCTTTCCCGAGAACAACCAAACCCAGTTTTCTTCTACGGCTGACTCTCAGCTAAGCCATGAATTGTGCTACTGCTAAGCTGTAGCCTAGCCGTAGGTTTTATATGGCTAAGCCACGGATGTGTTTTAAGATGAAGTACCCGGTCTTCCTCCAGTTAGGGAATTAGACTTTACTACAAAATTAGTACCTAGTACAACTCTAATCTCTATAGCTCCGTATAGAATGACACCTGTAGAATTACGTGGGCTGAAGATACAGTTACAAGACTTACTAGATAAAGGGTTTATTCGTCTTAGCACATCACCATGAGGAGCCCCAGTTTTATTTATACAGAAGAAATATGGCACCCTCAGAATGTATATTGATTACAGGCAATTGTATCAAGTGACGATTAAAAATAAATATCCATTGCTTAGAATTGATGAACTGTTTGATCAATTATAAGGTGCAACGCATTTCTTAAAGATTGATTTGAGGTTTGGATATCATTAATTACTAGTTAGAAATCAAGATACATCAAAAACAGCTTTCAGGATAAGATATGGGCATTATAAATTCTTAGTTATGCCTTTCAGGTTGACCAATGCCCCAGCTGTATTTGTGGCCCTAATGAGCAGAATCTTTTCACCTTATCTAGATTGATTTGTGGTGATTTTCATTGATGATGTATTAGCGTATTTTAAGACTTGAGATGAACATGCTGAGCATTTGAGAATTTCATTGCAGTTGTTGAGAGATCAACAGTTGTACGCTAAACTGGATAAGTGAGATTTCTAGTTAGAATAAGTTGCTTTCTTAAAGCATATAATTTCCAAAGATGGACCTGCAGTGGACCTAGCTAAGATTGAGGCAATAACTAGTTGGCAAAGCCCGAAGATAGTTACAGAAGTTAGAAGTTTTGTCCATTTAGTGGGCTACTATCAAAGGTATAGCAACACCATTGACGAAGTTGACTCAGAAGAATAAGCCATTTGTGTGGTCGGATGAAAGTGAATTGAGTTTGCAATTCCTTAAGGAGAAATTAATCTCAACCCCGATCTTATCTTTACCAAAAGGTAATGGTGATTTTTTTTATATATACTGATGTTTTAAGAATTGGGTTAGGATGTGTATTAATGCAAAATGGAAAGGTGATAGCATATGGATCTCGACAGTTAAGGGGACATGAAAAGAATTATGCCACACATGACCTAGAATTGGCCACTGTCGTTTTTGCTTTGAAGTTGTGGAAATACTATTTGTATGAAGAGAGATTTGAAGTCCACAATGACTATCGTAGTCTTCAGTACTTATTCTCTCAATATGAGATAATGTAGATGGCTAAAGTTTATAAAAGACTATGATTTCCCAATCAACTACTTTCCAGGAAAAAGAAATGTTGTGGCTGATGCTTTAAGTAGGGAATCGATTGTTAAAATGGCAGCTATGTATGGTGAGTGGTCTCTAGTGGAAAATTTTCAAAAATTGGATGTGGAAGTCGAATTTATGAACGACAAGATCATGCTAGTAGCGATATCTGTCTTTGAGCCAACTTTGAAACAGCAAATTAAAGAGAGACAATTCGAAGACCCAGAGTTCGTTAAAATTCTTGACCATATATCGCAAAGACTAGATTTCTGGATGGTAGATGGTGCGTTATATTTCAGAGATATGTGTTCCAGTAGTTCAAAATCTAAAAGAAGCAATCATGACTAAAGCACATCATGTAAAGTATTCTATGCATCCCGGCTTACGAAGATGTACCGAAATCTGAATGACAGGTTCTGGTGGAACAACATGAAAAGAGACATTGTAGGTTTTGTGGCAAGGTGTCTTACCTATCAACATGTGAAGGCTGAACATAAAAAGCCTCCCGGTTTGTTGCATCCTTTGCATATTCCAAAGTGGAAATGGGAAAAATATTTCAATGGATTTTTTGTCAGGACTGCCTCGGAGGAGCAAGCATCATGAAGCTATATGGGTAATTGTCGATCGACTAATAAAGTCAGCCCATTTTATTCATATCAGGAAAGGGATGAGATTCCATAAGTTAGAGAAGATCTTCATTAATGAGATTACACGGTTGCACAGTACTCCAGTCTCCAAAATCTCTGACAAAGATAGTAGATTCGTTTCTTTCTTTTGGTAGTCTTTTTAGAAGTCCATGGGTACCAAACTCAATCTTAGCACTGCTTATGATTCTCAGATCGATGGACAATCTGAGTGTATAATACAAACCCTTGAAGACATGCTTCAAGCTAGCGTATTAGAGTTTAGGAGAGAGTGGGATGAACATTTTTCTTTGTGTGAATTTGCAAACAATAATAGCTATCACATGAGTATCGGAATGGCTCCATTCAAAGCTTTGTATGGTGTAAGTGCCATACACCGGTTTGTTGGGAAGAAGTTAGATTTAGAAATCTCCATAGACCTTCTCTTGTTGAAACTACGACATAAAAAATGCAAAAGGTTTAAGATAGATTGAAAGTTGTGCGATCTCGTCAGAAGAGTTATGTGGATAATTGCCGTAGACCTCTTGAATTTCAAGTGGGAGGCAAGGTGTTCTTGAAAGTTTCTGTGATTAAGGGCACTATCATGTTTAGACAAAGCAAGCTAGCTCGTGGTTTGTAGGACTTTTTGAGATTTAAAGTAAAGTCAGAGATTTGGCTTATTGGTTGGAATTTCCACCTCAACTCATGGAAGTTCATAATGTATTTTACATGTCAATGCTTAGAAAGTATCTTCTGGACCCTTCACATGTTCTTAAGTTAGACGATATCCAAGTTAATCTAGACGTCAACTCTGAAGAAAGACCCCTATTGTTAACACCAAGGACCAAGTGCTGCATACTTGGATGATTAAATGGGTTAAGATTCTATAGGAGCATCATGGACAAGAAGAAGCTACTTAGGAGCTCGAAGAACAAGTTCGGAAAAAATATCCAGAACTTTTACCTAAAGTATGTTGCATTTAGAGGACCAAATAATCTTAAATAGGGAAAGGATGTAAGGTCCTAACCCAAACTAATCTTAATTTATGATAATTAACCTTCTTTTATGCTAATTAATACTCATTTAGACTAATTTAACTTAAAACCCCTTGGGTTTAAGTCATGGATAGGTAGTTAGGTCGAGTTCGAACTTTACCTAGATAGTTAAGGACCTTTTTATAATTTAGAGTCACGTTGTTTGCATCATCTTGACACCACATTAGTTGCATTATGTGTCTTTCATTATATGGATTATTTTTCATATTTGGCCCAACATGATTCGGATCCATCTTAGCCCAATTGAAACCTATTCGACTCAAACTGTAATTTCTCTCAAGAAATTAGACTTGAATGCAAATCCCTAAAAAGTTTTGAGTTAAAATAGGGAACCAACTTCTCTTTCATTCTTTCTACTATTTTTGCTAGAGCTCTACCTCCTTCCTTCCCTTCTAGCTCCCTTCTTTACCAAATCCAGTCTTTGAAGCCTTGCATGTAGGGCGAATAGGTTCCATCTACCTCTTGTTCATCTTCCTTTTTTAAAGCTCACAAATTTAACTCCTCATCTTCTCTACAACACTGCAAGGTAAGAACTCCAATACCATTTCATTTCTTTGAATCCAATAGAGTCACAGAGACTCAATTTGGTGACATACTTGGATCTTACACTAGATTCACCAATTGCATGTCTTCGCATGTTAAATAAATTCTTTTTATTAAGGCTTTCTCCACCCCCCACACCAAAGGAGAAGTTGATTTAAGTGAAACACTGATATAAGGCAAGTATTAGAATATATATTACTACATGAATATTTAAATTTGTTGATTCTTGAACTAATCACTTTAGTTACAAGTTACAGCTCATTCACCATTGATTAAGTATACATGTGTTGGATTAAGTGAATATGAGCATGAATAAGTGATGTTGATGATATGTGGGTATTGTAAAACCTATTGTGATAATTTGGAGCAAAAGGGAAGCTCATTAGAACCAAGAACTGAGAGTTCTATACTAAACTTAAGCTTCAAGAATAGTTTCCAGAATTTTGAAGCTTACGGTGAAGCTCACGGTTAAACCGTAAGTGTTCTACGGCTTGGAATCCAGAAAGCTAAAATCCTGTATTTAAACTATGACAAACCCATGGCCAAGCCGTGAAATGAACTACGGCTAAGCCATAATTACCACGTGACCAAACCATAAGCCATTTTTTAGCTGGCTTTCCGGAGAGCAACCAAACCCAGTTTTCTTTCACAACTGACCCTTGGCTAAAGCCATGGATTCTGTTATTGCTAAGCCATAGTTAAGTTGTAGCCTAGCCGTACGTTTCAAAAGGCTAAGCTGTAGACCAAAATACGGCTAAGTCGTAAATGCGTATGAAATTAAGAAGAAAACCCACAGCACTCAGCTAAGCCGTAACCTGTGCACAGCTAAGCCATAATAACACTGTGAATTTAGGAAATTAGAGATTTCCAACACCTTGTAGGACTTTAGGTATGGCACTTTTACTCCAATTAAATTAATCTAATGGTGATCAAATAATAATGGGGAAGATTGTAGAGCTGTCAGTCATTCCCTTCAATTTTTCGGTTGTTTCCCAATGTTACATCATGGCTGTTGGCATAAGAAGAGGTGTCCTTTGCATGCACAATGTAATACCAAGATTTTGGTAACACAATAACACCTGACGTTTTATGAATTATCGTATTAAATGATCTCAGAAACACGGATTATCTAACATAGGGTTGGCTAGTAACTATCATTGATAATTGCTCAATCTATTTACATTCATATTGTTAAACAACCTCGCCCTCAATATGATCTAATCATGTACCCCTTCTTAACAAACTTTGAGGCAAAATCGGTGCCGAATCTTTTATTGAGTGTGTGCCATGAGCCAAAATGGGTGTAGATAAGGTTGATAGGATTCTAGCTCTGTTATCTCATTTAAACATGCATTGTCTAATTATCAGTTATTTATTTAATTCTGACTTTTATGATTAAATATAATCTCAAGACCGATACTCCCTTATATATGATATGAAAAGTACGAATGATTATGTACGGATATGAGATGATTACTATGAATGGTGATAAATATGTATAATATGAATTTGGGATGGTCTTGATATGTTGAGTCAACACCACTTAGCTTGTACCCTCATTTGGTTCAATGAAACTAATTTAGGTATTCCTTATGTCACTGTTGTAGTAGTTTATGAAGGAGTAGGCCAGTGCTCATCGGAAAGTTAGACTGATCCACTAGCAATATTCCCTTCTGTATGTTATACGCTCTCCTTAGAGAGAATATAGCATCGTGGATGCCAACTATTTTGTTATGATACTCTATTTATGACCCATTATTCATGCTTATTTCACGAACAATATGCCTAGTTTACGATTTTTGATCTCTTTTAATCAATATGCTCTCTAATTCATTTGATACATCATGATGATTTCATATATCTTTATATTTGCTTAACCATCGTGTTAACAATGCTACTCTTGAATTACAGGTTCAGAACTCAACGCCGGTTTGGTGGATGACTTGCCACCGGAGGGAACCTCAATGGTACCTTGGGGAGTAGATGAGTGGGGCGTAAACGACATATTCTATTAGTTATCACACGAAGAGCGTCGTTGGGATTTTTTTTGGGGTTGTTCAATTTTAGATAGGCTTGGACTTATACGTATACATACCATCAAAATTATGTCACTTTGGGCTTAAGATTTGATGTACATATTAATTGGATTTTGTATAACTATGTTTATTAATTTGTGATCATGTGTAGTTGTGGATAGTTAAGTAACAAACTTTAGATTTAATCACTTTGGATGATGTTTCTTCTATTATTACTTATAATCATTACAAGTGTATTTTATGGGCTTTCGCTTTATTGTTGCTTAATATACGTGTTTGTGGAACTTCCTCACACGTTCCTGTGAAATCTCCCTTGTAGTGATTCGTGTGTGTCTTCACCTAGCACTGATTATTACGGGATTACGTATGTACACATTAAGGGCCCACTCTAATCCCTTATTCTCGGAATCAGGGTGTGACATCTCCCTCTCCCTTTTCCTATTCCTCATCCTCATCCTCTCCCTCCCTCCATCCTCTTTCCCTTTCCCTCCCTTTCTCCCCCTCCCCACAACCAGCCTCCCTGCAGTAGGGTCTCTACTGCAGGGAGACTGTGTGAGGAGGGTGTGAAAAGGGGAGGGAGGATAGAGGGAAGGAGAGGGGAAGAGAGAGAGAATAAAAAAGGAAGAGGAACAGGAAGAAGCCCCTTCCACCGCCGGAGCTTGTCGTCGGCTGGAGGGGGAGGTGGGGAGGGGAGGAGAGAGGAGGAAGGAGAGGGAAGGTGTGTGGAGAAAGAAGTGGTTAGGGGTATTTTGGAGAATCTTTAAAAAATTAAATGGTGTATAAACTGAGCAATTCTTGGTGTTGAAATAGAGCCTCCCTTAGAAATAACACTAAATAGGAAAGAAACCTCAACTATAAAACTAAGCTCTTGCACATGATTTTTATCATGCAATCTCTTGACTTTGCCCATCCATTATTCACCTAAGCCTCTTCATCTGGAAATTTTTAATGAAATGAGCTACCATAGCCCAGCAAGCAATCTAACATGACTTAAGTTAATGAGAGAATATGAATAACTAATTTGATCATTTAAATCGTAAGATCAAATCCACATGATTGGTGTGAAAGACTTAATTTGATAAAGTATTATGTTCAAAATAATGGATAATAAAGAACTAAAAACACTTATATTTATTAAGTAATCATACCAACATAATCACATGATTAATTTCTAATTTAAGATTGAAACTTTGAACTCCTCAAGACAAGTAGGTCACTTACATGATGAAAAGCTAGTGACAAGTGCAACAATTGTTTTTGAAAGTGCTTTGAGAAAATAGGATTTGAAGCCTCGATTAAGAGACCCAATGACATGGGGTTTAGGTCCCAACAAAATTCTAGTATGTTGTACAAATACCTTAAACCAGTAAATAAAAGAACTAAACTAAATCAATTGCCATATAGAGAAGACACTGAAATTTTTTAATTGGAAATCCCTAACAGGGAAAAAACTATGAGACCAATCTCCCCGATCTAAGGAAAACTAAGCACTAGTAAGAATGAAGAGTTACAAGATATACTTGCAAACATTTTCCTTAGTTTCTCTCAATATAAGGACCGTAGTTCTTCTTACCAACGAGCACGCCTTTCACCTTTCCCTGTGCTTGATGCAACTTGTCTTGATGTAGCTGAAGACGCAAGATTTCATACTAGAGAGTAGAAGCAAAAACCTCCGAAAACAGTAGCTTGAACACACAGCAATTGGATGCTCCATAAAGAAAAAGATCTCCAATAGGTATTTTAGGTTTAGAATAGGGAGATGGATGCTTAGGGTTCGCAAGAGATGCCTTTAAATAGGCTGGGGTTTGCGGCTTAAAGTTATGTAAGGATTTTTGTATTGGCTAATTCATATGTTGGACAAAACTTAGGTCCATATGGGTTGTATTTTATGTTTTGTCTAGTTTCTCCAAAAGAATTGAAGAGAAGAAAATCAGAAAATAGAAAACTGGACTGCCCGATCAATCGCCCAGATACTCGATCGATTAATTTGATCCAAAGGCCGATCCTCGAATGCTGCTTATCCCGCTTTCCTATTTTGGAAATATTTCTTATTTGTACTAGGTTTAGTAAGTTCGGTTCTATAAGAGCTATTCTTATAAGGCACGAATTGTGGGTTATAAATAAGGGTTCTCTCTCAACCCTAATACAAATCGCATTAATCATAAGTTAAGAATACTCTTTGGAGATTATCATTCTTCTCTAAAGCTTCCATTGCAAAGAGTTATTAAAGACTTCTAGTTCTAGATTTTGCTGCTTCTACTTCCTTGTAGAGGATTATTCATTTTGTGAAGAAAAAGTATTTTGGATTATGTGTGGAGAGAAAAGATTCAAAGTCAAGTCCTGTCGTGGATTCTTGCAAGAAGAACTACATCATATGGTCAAGGGATTAACTTTGTAAGGTTCTGAGTATATCTTGTAACTGCTCGAAATTAGTGCTTGACTACTCCATTGTGACTCGTGGTTTTTTCCCATTGGGTTTGCACGTAAAAATCAGTGTGTCTTTTTTTTGTGTAGTTGATTGCATTTTGCTTAGAAGTTTACTTTATTTATTTTGCTATATATTGTATAGCTTGTAATCTAAAAATCCTGTACCTTATAAAACTTTCGATTAGTATCAAAGCAGGCTATAGTAATCTACTACATTAGATCTTTTGAGATTTGTAGAAAGAAAATCAATCAGGAAGGCACATCTACAACCAATCCTTGTGTTCTGAAGAGAATAAATCTGGCTCAAAGAAGATGCTCAAATTTGAGTCTGAGAAAAATAACCCTAGATCTATTCAATGATTTGAATGCAAAAGGGTTTAGCCATAAAGCATTAGAATGTGCAAGTAGAAAAAAGAAGAAATGTAGTAAAGTTGATGATTCTGAATATATAGAAAATCCTCTTCTTGACACCGTCAGTGCCAGGTATGTTGTTTTCATGGCTAGATCTTCACATGTTTCCTCTAAAGTGATCATGAAGATGAAAGTAGCGAGTTAGAGGAAAAACAAGATTAGAAGGAAGAATATCAGATTCTATTTCACAAATCCGTGAAGATGAGCAAGATGAATTAGAAAGTTACAATTAGTTGGCAAGCTATAGAAGACCAGATTACTTCAATGAAAACTGAATTAGATGAAGTTCATTATAAAGTAAAACTCTTTGATAGTCAAAAGAATAGTTTGGCTAGCAAGTTGATTGATGTATCACAAAAGCATAAGTTGTTTATTGCTGATCATAAGAATTTTACTCAAGAGATAGAAGAATTGAAGAAAAAGCTTCATACTTGTCAAACTGAGAATGCTAACTTGAAAGGCAAGTTAAAGATGACATTGTCAGAGTTAAATACTTCAAAGGAATTGTTTGACAAGATGAATGATGTGTCTGCAACGTTTGATGACATCTTGTACAATCAGAAACGAACTAATGACAAATGTGGTCTTAGATATGATGAAGGTGCTTCCATTTCAAAGGCAAAAAGTAAAACTATTTCTATTAAAAGTTTTGCTTTAAATCCTTTGGCACTAACTGCATGTCATGTTGCATGGAAGAATCATATTGATGGTGCATTCAAGAAGAAGGGCTTGACACATGCTGTTTCAAAAGCTACACCCATATGTCATTATTGTTGAGTTAAAGGACACATTCGACTCTATTGCAACTAGCTAAAAGCCTTACCAAAGAATAAGCAATGGAGGAAACAGACGTCTGAGCCAAGGGTTAAGAGTAAAGCCATCTGAATTAAGAAAGATGATTTACCCAATATATTGATACACACTGTGCTGAAACTCTTAAGTGTGGCTACTAACATCTAAAAGCTCGTGATAAAGAAGATCAAGCTCCCACTCCCATCTGCTATGAGGATATCATTAAGGGAGAGTCACAATTGAGGGGGAGCTATTGCTGGATCTTAGTTGACAGATATACTGCATGCTAGCATTATAAGTTTGTCAATTATGGACAAAAACAGGGAGAATGAGGAAGTTTTGGGAAGCCTAAAGTTTGCAGATAGATAGAGCTAAAGATGGATTCAAAATTTTTTTACAATTAGTGAAGAGCTGATGATACAAATTTTTTCATAATTCAATGTGCTCAATGTAATTTTGATTTTATTTCTAGGTAGATTGAGTGTATAGGAAGTTTTGTCCATGAATTACCAAAGGAGGATATTGTAAGGATTTGTGTATCATTTAATTCATTGGTTGGATAAAACTTAGGTCCATATTAGTTGTATTTTATGTTTCGTATAGTTTAGAATGAAGTTCGGGGTGCCAGAATAATTGAAGAGAAGAAAATCGAAAAATAGAAACTAGAGTGCCTGATCGATTACCCAGATACCCAATCGATCGATTTGACCTAGAGGCGATGCACGACCGATCGGATGAAGTAATCAATTTCTTGTTTTGGAAGTATTTTCTATTTGTGCCACGTTTAGCAAGTTGGGTTCTAAAAGGGCTATTCTTATGAGGCAAAAATTGTACGTTATAAAAAGAGGTTTTCTCTCAACTCTAATATAGATCTCATCAAATCTAAGTTAAGAATACTCTTTGGAGATCATCCTTCTTTTCTAGAGCTTTCATTAGAGAGAGTTACTGAAGGCTTCTAGTTTTAGAATTTTGCTGCTTCTACTTCCTTGTAAGCGATTGTTCATTTTGTGAAGACAGGGTATTTTAGATCAAGCGCGGAGAGCAGGGCACGTAGAGTTAAGTCGTGTCGTGGATTATTTCAAAAGAAATTACATCATATGATCAAAGGACTGACTTTGTAAAGTTGTGAGTATATCTTGTAACTACTCAAAATTAATGCTTGATTAGTCCATTGTGAATCACAGTTTCCATGTAAAAATCTGTGTGTCTTCTTCTTGTGTGGTTAATTACATTTTGCTTGCAAGTTTACTTTATTTATTCTGCTACATATTGTTTGCATTGCAATCTAAAAATTCAGAACCGTATAAACTTTCTAGTTATAAAGTAATTAGGACTCAAATAGGTATGTCTTGATAAAATAGGAAAAGAATTCTCACAGGTCGGCTAGGAATTTTACGCATCTCACTTGACCTTAGAAAGGTTCGGTTGAGCAAACTAAGTTTCTGCTTAGAAGTTTTGTGCAGGTTAGGTTGACCGAGGTCTAGTTCTGTCTCGATTCCTCTGTTCACTTCAATTTGTGCTAAATCTTTAATTTCTTCACTTTAATGTATCCAATGAAACATGCTACAGTCCAAATCTAAAAAATGCAAAATTACAATTCACTTAGGACCCGAGTTTTTTTCAAAAACCCATGAATTAGCCAACACACAAAATCCTAACATGCTTCCTTATATGTTGATCCTGTCAACCTTTTAGATGAGCAAAATGGAGATCTATAGTTGAATGAGGATTTTAGGTTCTCGTAAGGATCACCTCTTCTTACAAGTTCCTATTTAATTATTATGGGAGTGCTTGCAAAGGATCTATTTGCTACAACCGTATCCTTATTTGATGAGATCTTCATCCTTATCTCAACCTCGCAGGTTTGACTCTACCTACAAACGAGCCTACATTTATAGAAGGGTTGTGATAAGAACCCTTTTAAACAAATGGGTATACCATGAAAGTGGGAACTATAAGGACAAAAAATAATCTTACCAATAATTATTTACTTAATTGATTCCTTATACCCAAGACCCACATTAGAGCTGATTAACTTGTCAATTGGGATGATTAGGATGCAAAGAATAATTTAACTATTGATTAAGATTGATCAAGTCCAATCCTAATTTTGAGTCATTACATCCCTCCCCCTATAGAAAAAATTAGTCCCCTAAATTTTCTAAAAGAGATATTGTTATCTCAAGTAAATAGATGTGGGTACTTTTCCTTGACTGCATCCTCCTGGTCCCAAGTGGCTTCCTTCAATCCATGGTATTGCCAAAGCAGTTTGACAAGAGAAAATTTTTTCTTCTCAACCTATGGTCCTTCCGTTCTAAGATTCGAATGGGCTCCTCAAAATAAGTCAAGTCATGCCCAAGTGCAAGCAGTGCAAAATTGATCACATGTGAGCCAGCTCTATTTTCCAACAAGGCGTGGAGATAAGGTGATGCGGTAAGCAACCTCACCTACTCGATCAAGGATCTTGAAAGGCCCAATAAATCTTGGGCTTAGTTTTCCCTTTTTGCCAAACCTCATTACAAACTTCTTTGGTGAAATCTTCAAGAAAACATGATCCCTAGTTTGAAATTCTAGTTTTCTCCTCCGATTATTTGCATAGCTCTTTTGGCGACTCTAAGCCACATGTAGCCATTTCCAAACGAGAGTAATTTTGTTTATAGTTGATAAGTCCTTAAAAATACATGTTTTTATTGACAATTTAGGAAATTTTAAGGGCTTTTTCATCTTAGATTGTTCCATTTAGGTAGATGTCATGATTTTATGTTCTTGATCATCTTGTGTGCATTTCATGCAAAAATCTTAAAATTATGAAACATTTTATTCTCGGATTTCAATGTCACAAAGGGCCTATACAATTTTATTTTCACAAGAAATGATAATGTTTCTTTTCATCATTAGTTAAATCAAGATGAAACTTAATCGATTGTGTTATTTTATGTTATCATTTTATGTGAGATGGTCCCACAATCATGCATTATAACTTAAGGGTAAAATTGTTATTTTTAATTGAAAGTCATTTTTCTTGTAGGAATTTCACAAAGATGGGACCCACAACCAAGAATTGAAACCAAGCATTGAATTGTAGAAGAAATGCAAGAAAGAAAATAAGTGGAAAAATGAGAAAAAGAAAAAGACCAAAGAGGGCCCACATGAACATGCATATGGGACATAAGCAAATGGGATGTCCAAAGAGGAGGTCCACTTTCAAAGACTTGCAACTTTTGATTAATTTGAATTATTTTGTGGATAATTCAAAGAAAGTTTCAAGAAAATGTTTGAGGTGAGAAATATCGGAAGTCTTGGTAGGAAAAGATAAAGAGGAATTAAAAAAAAAATTAGAAAGAGAAGCAATCCTATGGGAAGTCCATCCTCTCCTTTGTTTTTAAATTCAAATGTGTAAAGATATCATCATCTTTGAAAATCTAATCCAAGTGGGAGATGGAAAGATAGAAAGAAGATAAAGAAGAGAAGGAGAGAAAATCTAAACCACATGGGATGGGATATTCTCATGGACGTCCAAGATGGGGTCCACACCCCATGATCCTATCTCATGCATGATGAGAACTTCACATCTTTAAAAATTTTTGCCTACATTATGTGGGACCATCGCTGAAGATTACAAGATGAAAACAAATTAATATTGTGCGCGGTTTTGCATAAGCAACCAAGATCAACAATCAACCATACAAAAAGACAAGAGATTTACGTGGTTCGGCAAAGATGTCTACGTCTACGGGAAACCAATTTCCACCAGGTTCTCCTTCAAACTGTGAAACCACAGCCTTGAAATCTCGGCCTCTCTCCTAAGTTACAGATTACATCATATATATAATCATTACTTTCTTATTCCCCAAGAATTCTATTCTTAGAAAAAAGGAAAGTCCTAATCTTATCAAGAAATTACTGTTTTAACAAACAGGAAATTCCTAATATAATTAGGGAAACCACCTAAGATACTGAACCCAATTGGTCTTGACCCACTTGGCCAATAATCTCCCCCTCCAGATCATGAGGAAGATGCTCTGAACTCCTTACTGGGAGTTCAGCCCCGCCAACTCTAAACACAGCTCCGGCTTTCCCTTAGACACAACCTTTGTCATCATGTCCAAGGGATTCTTGTCCAAGTGAATCTTCTCCAGTTTTATGAAGTTCTTCTCGATCACCTCACAAATCCAATGGTACTTGATATCAACGTGCTTCATGACACCATGATATGTAGCATTCTCACTGAAATCCAAAGCACTCTGACTATCACAGTAAAATACATATTCTTCTTGCTTCAAACCTAGTTCTTGAAGGAATCTCTTCAACCAAAGCATCTCTCTCCCTGCTTCATTAACAACTATGTATTCCACTTCAGTTGTAGACTGTGCTGTACACTTCTGCAGCTTCGATTGTCAGGAGATAGCTCCCCCTATGAAAGTAAATAAATAACGAGAAGTCGACAACCAAAGATCAAGATCGCCTACAAAATCAGCATCAATATAGCCTTCAACCACTAGTTTTGAGCCTCCAAAACACAAGCACACCTTAGAAGTACCTCTCAAATACCTAAAGATCCATTTCACTGCTTCCTAATGCTCTTTTCCAGGGTTAGAGAAATCTACTCACTAAACTCACAGCATGAGCAATGTATGGCCGTGTACAAACCATGGCATCCATGAGACTCCTCACAATAGAGGAGTAAGGAACACACGCCATCCGTTCCTTATCATCATCTGTAGTAGGACACAAGCGCTTGCTTAGTTCGAAGTGAGTAACTAGAGGCATGCTAACTGGCTTAGCAATTTTCATGTTGCACTGCTCAAGTACTCGTTCAACATATTTCTCCTGTAACAACTACAACTGCTTGGAACTCCTATCACGGCGTATTTGCATGCCCAATATCGTTCACGTGGGACCTAAGTATTTCATGTCAAACGACTTTGACATCTCCTCTTTTAACTTGCCAATCAACCTGCTATCCTGTCCAACTATCAACATATCATCTACATATAAAAAAATGATGATGAACCTGCCATCGATAAATCGATGAACATAGATACACTGATCTACAGCTGTCTTCCGGTACCCATGACTCAATATGAATAAATCAAACTTCTTGTACCACTTCTCGGTGCTTGCTTTAACCCGTAAAGACTCTTTTTCAACTTGCAAACCATCTGTTCTTTTTCTTCTACCTCAAACCCCTCTGGCTGAGTCATGTAGATCTCTTTTTTCAAGTCACAGTGAAGAAACACGGTCTTCATGTCCATTTATTCAAGTTCAAGGTCCATGCTAGCAACTAGACCCAAGACGACTCTAACAAAAGTTATTTTCACAACAGAAGAGAAAACATCACTGAATTCAATACGCAAAGCCTTTTACCACTAACCGTGCTTTGTGCTTCACCAGTTTTTCATTCTCATCATTTTTCAGCTTGAACACCCATTTGTTTTTCAAAACATTCCTATCTTTAGGAAGTTGCACCAGCTCATATGTCTTATTCTTTTTTAAAGAACTCATCTCATCCTGCATAACCTTCATCCACTCATAGTTATCAGCATGAGTCATTGCTTCTCGGAAGCTCTCTAGCTCCCTCTCATCAGTAAGTAAAACATATTCGGATGCAAGATACTTAGTTGATGGTTGACGTTCTCATGTAGACCTCCTAACTTGAGGTTCCGTGGTTTCCAACCGAGGAGACTGCAGCTCCCCCTGCTCAACACCCTCATCATCTAGCAACCCCTGTGCCTCATCATGATCTAGATCGTTCAGTCCACCTTCTCCGCTTGTAGTCTACACCGAAGAAGTAGTCGATGTGAGATCAACCACTCCATCAACTGTCTCAGAAGACTTATCAATCTTCTCAACATCTCCAAAGAACTGATCTTCATGGAAAACTACATCTCTACTTCTGATAATTTTCCTCTTCTTTGGATCTCATAACTTATAGCCAAACTCATGTCCACCATAGTCAAGAAAGATACAACTCACTACCTTATCATCCAACTTGGAACGCTGCTCTTTGGTACATGTGCAAACACCTTACATCCAAACACTTTCAAGTGTGAATAGGAAGTTTTTTTACCTATCCATCTTCTTACTGTAAGATCAAAATTCAAAGGAACTAAGAAAGATCTATTAATCAAATAACTGGTAGTCAGAACGGCTTCAACCCAGAATGACTTAGGCAACCATGCTAATCTCATCATACATCTCATCTTCTCAAGAATAGTGCGGTTCATTCTCTCTGCCACACCATTGTGTTGTGGAGTACCAGGAACCGTCTTTTCATGTTAAATGACATGCTTCAAGCAATAGCTTTTGAACTAGTTGGATGTGTACTCAACCCATTATCTGTGCGGAGAAACTTCAAAAGTTTAACTGTTCCTCTTTTAACCTTGACATGAAACTATTGAAAAATCTAGAACACTTGATCCTTTGATTTCAACAGATAAACCCAAACTTTCGTGGATGTATCATCGATGAACGTGACAAAGAACTTATTGCCACCCAATGATTCTTCCTCCATGAGACCACAAATATCAGAATATACCAAATCCAACACAGTTGATTTCAATTTTGATGTCGAAGAGAAAGCAACCCTATGTTATTTTCCATACAAACAATAATTATAGGGTCAAAGAATATACCTTTGGAGAAAGGAATTAAATCCTTCTTTGTCAACATTTGCAGGACTTTCTCATTCATATGACCCAGCCTCTTATGCCACATATTCAAAGAGGAACTATCTTGAACTGCATTCAACACACCTTTACATAACTTTACATGTGTTTTATAAAGTGTATTACCTGCTTTTCTTCTCGCAATAACAAGAGATCCTCTAGTGAGCTTCCATCTGCCATTTCCGAAGTAATTCTCATAACCTATACGATCCAATGCAGTCCCAGAAATCAGATTCAACCACAGATAAGGAACATGTCGCACATCTTTTAGCGTCATTATGCAACCAATGTCGGTTTCAATGCAGGCATCACCGATATCAACAATCTCTGAATGAATCATATTGCCCATTTTTACAGTACCAAAGTCACCTACTTTGTACATCATGAATATCTCCATACAAGGAGTAGCATGATATGATGCTACTAGGTCAACAACCTACTCAACCTTATCATCTGCAACACTCAAATACTCATCATCATCGCTGGCGAGTACCACTACTTCCTCTTCCAAAGTAGCTGTAATGTTATCACTGTCATTCTTCTTCTCATTGTTAGATCTTTTCTGTTCTTTTAAGGCAAAATAATTTTTCCTGATGTGGCCCATCTTGCCACAGAAAAAGTATTTCATAGACTTTTTCTTGGTCTGTGATTCACCACTAGACTTGGCCTATGATTCACCTCTAGACTTGCCATGACCCCCCTTTGGTTCTCTACTCTTACTCCTCCCCCTGTTCTCAGTAACAAAGGCCTGTGCATTGTTTGTCCCTACAGATTTCTTTCTACTTTCTTCATTCTGTAGACTACTGGTAATATGACTTATAGACAACACACCATCTGGAGTAAAGTTGCTTACGGAAACAACTAATGTTTTCAATGTATCCGGCAAAGAACTCAGAAGCAACAAACCTTGCATCTCATCATTAAGGACCATCTTCATAGTGGCTAACTAATTTACCACACTTTGGAACTCATTGATGTGATCTTTGATCTGACCTCCATCCTTGAATTTCATGTTCATAAGCTTTCTGATAAAAAAAGGTTTTGCTCACTGTGGTCTTCTTATTTTACATTGCTTCTAGCTTTTCCAAAGGGTATTCTCATTGGTTTCATTAGACACGTGGTGAAATATACTGTTATCAACCCACTGTCTGATGTAACCAATCGCTTTTCTATGTAACTTGTTCCATTCAGTATCTTTCATATCTTTTAGTTAGGCACTATTCCCCTCAACGGGATCATAAAGGTCTTTACAATAGAGAAATCCTCCATCTTCGATTTCCAAATCAACCAATTGGAATGGTTGAACTTAACTATGGTAGTGTTGATAGTGTTATTCTCCATCTTAATTAAATTAAGCAACAAGAAAAAACAAACAACTAACACTGACCTCAACTCTTGCACCAAGCTGTAAATCTCATCAATACAAGCATGCTGGAAGAAACGGATCTGAAATCCTACCCCGGATGGCTCCGATATTGCAAAAAACAATTTTCTGCGCTCCAATTTGGTCAAACTCCTTGTTAACCATTAAACAACCAATCTTCTTCCACAAACATGTAGATCTGCTCGAAACGAGTTCGTAGGTGCAAACGGCTCTCCAATCGGATGTCGGATGATCAAGATATCGCAGAAACAAAATTCTGCCATCGATCTGGTCAACTCTGGCCTTTAATTGTTTGTCCGATGACGTACGCTTATGTCAGCCTGGTGACATCACTCTGCTGACGTCGTCAATGGCTGTCGGGTTGGACAGCTGACGAACAGGCTCAGGTCGACCCGACTCGAACCATAAACTGCGGTAGGCTTGTCACCACGGGTTAGGTCGAAATGACCCGACCCAAAACCTGGAAACTGCACCTATTCTGCTGGGCTTATCCACAACGGGTTAGGTCGAAACAACCTGACCAGGAACCCAAGTGACCTGGGTTAAGAAACCCAGGCCAATTGTCTTTTTCGCTGCTCTGTTCTGCAACCGAGTTACAGACAAAAAAGTTAGGCCGCTGTCTGCTTCAGCTCTGGTTGACTGATCCGGCGACCAGCGGCGGGCTCGCGGTTGGTCCGGCAACAACAATGCTGTTGATGGCAGCGACCGGCAGTTGGTGATGATGGCGACGACAGCGAACGAGGACCATTTTGCAGTGTTTTTTTTTTCTTGCAGACGACTAAACCCTTCTTCCTCAAAAATCCGACATCCCCAAATGCTTCTCTGATGGTGGCAAAAGAAGGATCTGTAGCAAAACCCGAGAACTGAGAACCCACGTCTTCTTCTTCCGGTGGCCAACAGAGACTTTCTTCTTCTCTGTTCTGCAAAACTAATTTCTCTGTTATAGCAAACAGAGATCCGAGTTTCTCCCGTGGCCCATCGATGTCTCTGTTATTGAAAACAGAGATGAATCTCCACTGAATGTTGAGATTGAATCCGTCGATCACCCAGCACAAATAAGCTCTGATACCACTTGTTGTGCGCGTGTGTGCATAAGCAATCAAGATCAACAATCAACCACACAAGAAGATAAGAGATTTACATGGTTCAACAAAGATGCCTACGTCTACGAGAAACCAATTTTCACTAGGTTCTCCTCCAATCTGTAAAACCACAGCCTTGGAATCCCAGCCTCTCTTCAGGGTTACAGATTATATCATATATATAATCATCACTTCCTTATTCCCCAAGAATTTTATTCTTAGAAAAAAAGGAAAGTCCTAATCATATTAAGAGACTATTGTTTTAACAAACAGAAAATTCATAATATAATTAGGAAAACCACCCAAGATACTGAACCCAATTGGTCTAGACCCCACTTGGCCAACAATTAAAAAAGTTGGAAAAAAAGCTAATCTACACTTATCTAACTTGGAAGCCAAAGATGGTTGTTAAAGGGATCCAAATCTAAGAAGGAAAGATATAAGAATATAAGAGAATATATATATATATATATATACACTAGAGAGGGGGACATCCATTCCACATTTGGACGCCCATCCTCCACTTCCCCACTTCTTCTCTCCCCTTTCACTTATTTTATTTTATTTTCATATGCCTTGGGCCATGTCCAAGTATTTTTCCTTTTGAGAAAGAGAGATTGTGTGAAATAAACTTCTGTAATAAAGATGATATTAATGAAGAATGAAGTAACTTTCTTTACAATGGTTGGCTGAACTCTCTGAATATTAGAACTATGGAAAAAGCTAAGTAGATTTTTCATTACTTATTAATTAATTCTTTTTTATTTCCCATGTAAGTTGTGCTTAATAGTTTTAATATTGTGGACCCTACAAGAAACTCATCTATTTGGATTATTAATAAAAGTTAATCAAGTTCTCCATCACTGGGACACTAGGAAGATATCATATACATATAGCCCACAAGCCCGCATGCAGGGATGAAGAAACCAGAATTGAAGAAAAAACTCTAGCCATAGTTCTGATATTTGGACCCATTTTTTATTTTGGTCTACATTCCAAGAATAAGTATATTAAGTAATTGATATAAGTATTTACTTCCCAGTTTGAGCCTTAAATCAGCTCCAATTAGGGTTTGGATTTGGGTCTTTAATTTGAAACTCGAGTATGGGTTTAGCTCCCAAGTTGGGTCAAGGTTTGTATACAAGTTCTCTGAAAGTTTTATAGGGTCTTGGATTTCTAAATTGTGAGCCAAACAATATGCGATGGAATAAAATAAAGCAAACAAGCAAACAACCACATAAGTAAAAGGCACACAGATTTTTATGTGGAAACTTCTATAGGAGAAAACCATAAGCCCTAATGGACTAATCAAGTAGTAATTTTGAGTAGTTACAAGATATACTTACAACATTACATAGTCAGTCCCTCAACCACAGGATGTAATTCTTCTTGCAAGAATCCACAATACAACTCAACTATGCATGCCGTGCTATCTGTGCTTAATGACCACCTTAATTCTATAAGGTTGAACAGATCTCGCGCACCAAGACAACAATTTTCTATAATGAAGTAAAAGTAATAACTCTAGAACTAAAAGCCTTTAACAATTCTCTCTAATGGAAGCTTTAGAGGAAAATGATGATCTCCAAAGAGTATTCTCAACTTAGAATATAAGATCTGTGCTTTAGGATTAAGAAAAAATCCTTTTTTTATAACCCACAATTCATGCCTTAGAGTTAGAGTCCAAGTAAGAAGAAAACAGGCAACTCTGGTACAAACATAAAAGGTTTTTGCGCAAGTCGGTGGGTTTTTTTCCATCTTATGCTCGAGCAAACAAGTGGGTGCTTCAGCGGGACTTAATTCTGCCTTCAGATACAATTCTGTGATGGGATTTTGCACTGGGCACTCGAGCGGATTGTATTTTCATAAATATTTTGAAAACTTTCCGAAGCCATAACTTTGCAATTTTAGTTTCGATTAATGCAATCTTGAAACTTATGGATATCTACTCGAAACGAATTTTCCAATGGCATGTAGATTTCCTAGATCCAACCATTGATTTGAGAGATATAACCATTTCTCTCTAGAAACCTCCATTCAAAAAACTCAATGAAGCACGTTATAGTCCAATCTAAAAGATATAAAAGTCCAACTCAGTTGGATCCAGAGTATTACCCAACCCATGAATTAGCCAATATGCAAAATACTAACTTTCTCTATTAGTTGTTAGTAATTAGGTGCAGATCTGAGTGCACTATGGATCCTATGCAACCCCAACTTGTTCTCATCCTTCGCCAAATGGCGTAAAAACTAATAACCACCACTACCCGCATTATGAGAAATCTTCGGGAATATATCCATTCAGGATATAAAAGACTTAATTTTCTCCAAAATGGTGTTGACCAAAACTTTATACCAAATATGAGTATTTCACATCTGTTATTAATTTTTTTTTCCAAGTATACCCTTTTGTGCAATATCGCACTGTAAGCGATATCGCATAGACTGAAGGATAAACTATTCGTAGTCCTCTATGGCTAACCAATAGCTAAGCCGTCAATTGTACTACGGCTAAACCGTAGCTCAGCCGTGGCCTAGCCGTCGGCTTCATACTGCTAATCCATAGACCAGCATACGGCTGATCCGTAAATGCAGGTAAAGATATATGACTGAGCCATAAATGCGGGTGAATTTAAGCACAACTTATGCCTAACAGCTAGGCTGTGACCTATACACAGCTAAGCCATAAGATTTATGAATAGAGAACCAATCCGAATCTAGAATCAAAGGTTCTTCACTCTTCCGGTCTGCAACCCATGCCTGTGCTTCAGTCTGTGCGACATTGCCCACTGTGCGATATCACACAAAAGGGTATACTTGGAAAAAAATTAATGACAGATGTGAAATACCCAAATTTGGTATAAAGTTTTGGTCAACATCACTTTTAGAAAAATTGAGCCTTTGATATCCTGAATGGGCAAATTTCCGAAATCTTTTCCTAGATGGATTTGAATAGGTACAGCTTACCTGTGGTCTTCAAAGAGGCGTGGTATCCAAGCGTTGGTCGCTCTGAGTTGCAGTCTCTGGGATGGCAATGGGTTGAATCAGGTCAGGTTCAATTTGGGTTTACCTCTTCGGGAAACACGTCTTTCCCAAACTTGAGCTCGTCCTGCTTATTAATCAGGGTGGAAAGTGGAAATACAAACCTGTCACAGGTTGGGCTACTCTCAGGTTCCAGGTTGAAGTAAAATGAACCAAGTTGGATAGGATTTGGGTCCGGTTGGCCGGTTGAATTGCATGTCCAAATTAGTCAACCTGGGCTCGAAAATGATAACTGGATCCTGGAATTACCTGATTGGATTTGAGTTTTCTCTTATGAGCCTTGACTGGGTAAAATAAGGTAAACAACCAACTGCGCAGGTTGCACAAGTTTGGTCGACACAGGAATTCCCACCGCATGAACTATTGGTTTTTTTTAAATAGAAGGTTTAGGTTCAGTCGAACCGGGCCCAGCTGGTAGTTGATATGGGCCAAACTTACCCTCTAGAAGTTTAACTATCTTTTAATGGACCACACGCTGAAAATTTTCATTACTTGTGTTGCATTATCTATGATAATGATTTCAACGGTATGAATATTGTTGAAGTAAAATTTAGAAAATCCTTTTTAGCGATGTTGGCTACTTATATTTCCATCAATATGTACATGTTATATTACAAAAATATTAGCAACAAAGCCACGTGCTAAGTCTGAGACAAAATTGAAAATGTATTAAAATTTGAGACTTTTTTGAAATATTATTAGCAAAATATAAAACTAAAAAATATATTATCTATCATTATGATACTTAGTTTATGTATTAAAATATAAAGAAAAGATTGCAAATTATTAAAAACCATAATGTAGAGCGAGGTGTACCTATAAATAAAAAATTAAGCCCACATCAAAGTTGTATGAATTTTTTAAGCACTTTCTTAAAAGGAGAATTCATGGGTGCTGACGTGGTGCCCTCTCCCACCTTCATTTTCTTTGCTTTAATATATATAAGGGCAAATTCTCACTCAAGTAGTTCGTGAGTGAATTAAAATTGCATGTTACTCGCTTTCTCTACCGTTTCATTGATATGAGCATAGTTTTAAAAAAAAAAAAAGAAAATAAAAAATTTCTATGAACATTATGTGAGACGTTTCGGTTAACAAGCACCTAGGCGGGCTAGGATGGTCTTCGTAACATTTTTTTTTGTGGGCATTTGGATAATTTTATCATACAAATAATATGAAGTAACTGTCAAGTATGTGGGAAACAAAAGTATGGCTATGGCCTCTTACACTAGTGGTAAGAGGTGTTTTCTTACCTATCTGATTATGATTCAAAGCTGGACATCACTAGGATTACAATCGGTTCCAATCCGGGTCCATGGTGAACTCCAAGCTGAAACCGTTAAAGAGAAAAAGGACTCAGACCCGGATCCTGACCTGGTTCGAAACTAGTTTCTTGGACTCGAAACCTTTAATGAGAATATAGAACCAAAACTAGTTTCCTGGACCCGAAACCGCAACCGGTTCGAAACTAATTTTCAAGTATGTGTTAGCTTACTAGAGGTCTTTTCCCCTCACCAGAGAATTCCCCATCCTCACTCGATGTGTTTTTCCATACCAAAGAGCTATGGTTCCCAGCCCATAAAATTAGGGTAAAAAAAATTACAAAAAAGTTGGTGGGAAATACAAAATAAAAAATCCAATTGTTTTCATGAGACAAGTGGTCAAGTAAAAACCACTTTATATTTAAATTTTAATCAGGATTTAAACTTAGACAGACACCATTCCTCAATCCAAAATATATTACCTCGCAAGAGGCCTTTTTTTCTCATCAAAGAGTTCTTTAACTTCACCTGATATATATTCCCTCGCTGGAGCGTTAAGGGTCTCAACCCTGCAAAACTGGGTCGGGGTGAAAAAAAAAAAAACGTTGGTGGGAAATACAAAGGAAAAACATGCAATCGTTTTCGCGACACAAGTGGTCAAGTAATAACCACTTTGTGTTAATGGAGTATAAAAATTTTTGACAGTTTCTTCGTGGCTTCCCACTTTGACTCTTGTTGTGACCATGGGAATAGAACACGTTTCCCCCTGTTTTTTACTTTACCAAAACCTTGCCTTTCGTTAGTAAATAGGGGCATTTTGGGCAAATCCATCTTGTGTCTTCTAAATGGACCACATGATTCCCTACGATACGATATGGCAGGATGAAATGACCAGAGTTAACCGTCACGAAAAGCTAGGCTTTGATAATATCCAAGAAAGTTGAAATGACCAGATACTGTAATAAAAAGCTAGGCTTAGATGTCATCAAAGAATGTTACTGAGATTCTTGCAAACCATATGTTCGACGAAATGTCAGACTGCCCCAGCGAGAATCTTCTCGCCCATTAGAGGACGATGATAGTTGTTGGCAGAGTTTGATACCAATAAAGAACAACTCGCCACTGTGAGGAGGTTGATGCAACAAAAATCTCAGCAACATGGAGCTTCTAAATTTCCAAAATCTTTCCCATTTCAGAAACACCCCACCAGGAGAGAATGAGAAGACAATACCCAGGGGAGAGTTAGGAAGAAGAGCAGCTGCATCTAGCAATCAAGAATTCAAAAACCTGTGTCAAAATCGCAAACTCGGACAAGCATTTGAGCTTCTCAGCACAAATCAGAACGAAGCCAACTCTGTAATCAGCCCTTCCTCTTATGGGCTTTTGCTAAAAGCCTGCTCAACAGAGAGATTACTACAGGAGGGGCGTCAAGTTCATGCTGGCATGATTAAAAGAGGATTTGAATTTGAAGGTTTCCTTCAAACAACTCTGCAGAACATGTATGCAGAATGCGGAAGCTTGGATCTCGCTCGCCGAGTTTTTGATAGGAGCGGTGACCGCGGTAGCATTGTTGCCTGGAATTCGATGATTGGCGGGTACTGTCGATTCGGGGAGTTGCAAGAGGCTTTGGTTTTGTTTTGTGACTTGATGGAAGAAGGGCTCTCACCGGATCAGTTCACATTTTCTGCTATTATTGAAGCAACCGAATGGAATAGTGCATTGTTTGTAGGAAAACTGTTTCAATCTTTATCTATAAAGATGGGATGCCAAGAGGATGAGTTTGTGGGTAACTCTCTGATTCAAATGTATGCAAAGTGTGGTTGTATGGACGATTCTCTCAAAGTGTTTGATGGGATCTCTGGGAATGGTAGTCCTGTTTGTTGGAATTCGATGATTGCCCGGTTTGCAGAAAATGGATTTTATGGAGATGGTATTGAACTTTACAAACTAATGATGGAAAATGGAATTCTACCAACTACATCGACTTTTGGTAGTGTAATTAAGGCGTGTGCAGGGTTAGAAACAACGTGGGAGGCGAAACAGGTCCATGCCCAACTGATTATTCGCGGGTTGATTTCAAGTGTTATTTTAGAAACTGCTCTCATTGATATGTACATGAAATGTGGAGAGATAGCGCTGGGAAGACGGGTTTTTGATGGAATGAATGAGAGAAATGTCATCACTTGGAATTCTGTCATCAGGGGCCATTCTCTATTGGGTTATGTAGAGGAAGCATTTGAGCTATTTGGGATGATGAGGAAAAAGGAAATGGTTGTTCCTGAGAAGTTTACATTTCCTGCTCTACTGATGGCAGCTACAAAGAATACTACTGTCGCTGAAGAATTCTTTGAATTCTTCAAGGCTATACATGCTTACGCTATTAAAATTGGATTAGAAGCCGATAGGTTTGTTGGGACATCTCTTGTTGCAATGTATTCCTCAAACCAAAGCCTTGAGGATGCTCAATTGGCATTTGAAGATAGCTACTCTAAGGACATTGGCCTTTGGTCTTCAATAATTTCTGCAAATGGGCAAAATGGTAAGGCCGAGGAAGCCCTCTGGCTTTTCTATGACATGCTGTTTTCTGATATCAAACCCAATCGGTTCATATACTCGACCTTATTCATGGCTTGTGCTGATTTATCAACAATGGAAACAGGCAAACAGATTCATGGCCATAGCTTGAAAAGTGGCTGCCCTTTTGATGTCGCTGCAAGAAATTCCCTCCTGTCCATGTATTCAAACTGTGGATGCATCGATGAAGCAAAGAGGATATTCAATTCGATAGAAAACCCCAATGTTATCTCATATAATTCCATGATTTCAGCTTTTGCAAAACATGGCCTTCCAACAGAAGCTGTGCAGCTCTTTAGAGAGATGAAAGATATAGGGCTAAAACCTGATGACACCACCTTAGTGGCCCTTCTTTCTTCTTTCAGCCATGCAGGTCTTGTCGAAGATGGCCTAGAACTGTTTCACTCAATGAAAGAGAACCATGGTGTCGAACCAAGTTATCAGCACTATGCATGCATTGTTGACTTGCTAGCTAGAGCTGGACTAGTAGAAGAAGCAGAGAAGTTTGTTAATGAGATGCCCTTTAAACCAGGCCCTTCACTTTGGAAAGTCATACTTGGTGCATGTAGCAAACACCATAATGTTGAGATTGGAGAACGAATAGCTGAAATTCTCTTAGAACTGGAACCAAATGAGGCCATTACCTATGTTCTCCTCAGTAACATTTATGCAAAATGTGGCAGATGGGTAGAAGCTGAAAGTGTCAGGAATTTGATGGTAGAGAGAAGAATAGAAAAGGACAGTGGTGTCAGTTGGATTGAGATTGAAAGAGAGATGCATGTCTTTGGGGTCGAAGATCGATCGCACCCTTGCTCGAAAGAGATCTATGAGAAGTTGGATGAGCTTATCAGGAAGATAAGGGAAAATGGCTATGCCCCTGATATCACCTTTGCAGCACATAACATGGAAAATTGTAGAAGAGAAGAATCGCTCAATTATCATACTGAGAAGCTGGCTTTTGCTTTTGGCATTCTTTCTACTGCCCCAGGAGTCCCTATAAGGATCATGAAGAACCTCCGTGTATGTGGAGACTGCCACAATGCCAACAAATACTTTTCTTTGATTACAGGCAGAACAATTATCTTGAGAGACAATCACAGGTTCCACCATTTCAAGGAGGGAAAGTGCTCATGTGGTGATTACTGGTGATTGAAGTTTCTGAAATCTCAGTGTCCACAATATAATTTCCATGATTGGATTCAAATTATATGGAAGGCAACATTTGCGAATCAACTTGAATTCTATTCCCCTAGGAGGAATTATATGATTCTTCATTGTTTTTCAGAGTATCCTAGAGACTTGAGTTTATACACTGGCCAGAATATAGGGGATATAGACATTACTTGATGGTTCTCCGATGTATGGACAATCACAGAGCGAGGTTGATAAAGTGATCCATATTCTACCTTTTCCACTTGACAGTGGACCTTTGTTGTGCTTCCTTCTTTCCTTACATCGTGTTGATCACCAAAACATGGGCATCTACATACTCAAGTTTACTGAGCAAAATTTTGAGAGGTGGATTCTCTACTTTGGAAGTGGTTTTGTTGCTTCGTTTTCCTTTGAGTTTATTGATATAGCTTAGTTTTATTTTAAGAGATCAAATATTTGTCATCATCTATGTAGGTGGTTTTTCATCACGTTGGTCGATCTGCTAATGGTATGGCAGACTCTGTTGCTAAGCACGGGGTGGACAGGGTCTCATCATTCGTTGCTTTTATTATATAGTTATATATTGGTGTTAGGTATGAAATGATGCTCCTATACCTACTCATTAATCTTTTTTCTTTTGATCCTGTGTATTTAGTATGGACCCTTCTTTTGATTACTATGATCTACCATTACTAACCAATAGAAATTTTTATTGATGTAGCATTCTTCCTGTTCTCATGAAAGAACTCTTCTTGTGTTCTCAAAGTATCATGTCGTTTACAATGCCACATCATCATTAGAACGGCAAAAGTTGCCTCTGTACATGACTCTTGGATTGTCCATCCATCCAAAAATATGCACCTTATATCTCTCTGCATAACTTTGCTTTCATCTCTTTCACCTTCAGTCTCATGTGACAAATTTTTCTCTCTGTCTATCTATTACGAGATTTGGTCAAGAACTGTGTTAGGCACCCCATCAATAAGGTCATCTATCACATGCTCATCACTTGCTAAAGCAAGTGTTGGGTATGGAGGGAGGAATGCATGTTGACTTCTGTTTGCTACAGAAAAGTAAGTAACATGATCATGACCATGTGCCTGTGCATTTCCATTTCTGTTTGCTACAGAACATATTGTAGAGTTTATTGAAGGCTGGGTAAAGCATATGGTCATCTGACATGCTGCAACAACTCTCTCAGGTAAGATTTGTGTGATAACTGAAAAATACAGCTAAAAAGTGGGCCATAGAAGTGGTGATATCAAATAAGGGTATGTTTTGGACATAACAGGGCTACAGTTTTCTCCAAAAAATCCCAAGTCAAACTCCTACATGTGTGTGTTGGTGAATGCTGCTATATATATTTTTTTAAATAAAGTTTTCTGAATTTAGAATATTAAATGTGATTTTACATTAAGTATTTTTATTAGAATCTGTAAAAAAAAATTTAAAGTGGCCATTTGGTCATGTTATTGTTCACCTGCACATATTATTATCTATGCATAATGTGATCTATTTGGAAATTCTTTCATATAAATCTTCATCTTTCAAAAGATACCCCGTGCTAAATGTATTCTTGAAAGATTTTTATATACACAAATTATACATGTACTATGCTCAAATTGACAAATTAGGGGACACAAGTACAAACGGATATACCAACATTCCTATCTTTCACTATTTAACCATCATAGTTTAGGCCATGCGGCTTCTATATATTTTTGTATTTTTCTTTGACTTTTCAAATCATTTCTTAAAACTTTTTTCATAACCATTTCTTTTTAGGCTATATGAACTACTTTGTTTGCTCATCTAAATTGTACATGCTGAAGATGTATGCCATAACTTCTAGTAATTCTAAAAGGGAGCTGCTATTTGTACACAGGTTTGGACTCTTCATGTACAGCCCAAAAATTTTAAAAATAATAATAATAACTAAAAATTCCCAAAACACCCACACCCACTTTTCTCTTTACACACTCTCTCTCCCTCCCTCCTCCCCTTCCCCACCTCCCCTTCGGTGGGCGATGAACTCCGATGGCAGTGGGGAACTCCCCTTCCTCTCCCTCTCCCTCCTTCCTTTCCTCTCCCTCTTCCTCTCCTCTCCCTCCTCTCCTCCTCTCCCTATGTCTTCCTCTCCTCTCCTCTCCTCTCCCCCTCTCCGCCCCATTCCGCCCAACGAGGGCGAACAAAACCGGCCAAACAACCACGATGCTGTTTGGCCCTGAGAGGCCAAACAGGGCAGAGAGGGGGAGAGGAAAAGAGAGGAGAGGAGAGGAGAGGAAGAAAGAGGGAGAGGAGGAGAGGAAGGAGGAGGGAAAGGAGAGGAAGGAGGAGGAAGAAGGAGGGAGAGGAGAGGAAAAAGGAGGAAGAGGAAATGAGAGGAGAGGAAGAAGGAGGAGAGGGAGGGCAGTTCCCCTCCGCCGCCAGAGTTTGTCACCAGCCGGAGGGGTGGGGGGGAAGGAGAGGAGGGAGGGAGAGAGAGTGTGTAGGGAGAGAAGGGGGGGGTGGTTTTGAAAATTTTTAATTTTTAATATTTTTTAATTTTTGGGCTATGTATGAAGAGTCCAAACCTGTGTACAAATAGCAGCTCTCTTTCCAAAATTACCTTTCTGCAACCTTTGCATATCTATTCCAAATGAACTATACTAACCCACCTTACGTAGTTATATTCACCTTCTCTTGGTGAATAGCAGTACCATAAACTCAATGAAGAAACAAAACCATTTAAGTAGAGTCCAACTGCAGTTGCTTTTCTACTGTTGCAATCTATGATGCATGGATACTTCAAAATGGACAATATATCATGTTGTTTCGTATCCAATACTTCACATTTTATATGTAAAATCCGTGTCCCTTCCATATCCATGCCGTGTCCTTATCGTATCTAAGTTGTATCCAGGCATCATAGGTTGCGATTGCACTTGTCTTTCTACTATTGCCTACAAAAGAGAAGGAAAACAAATGGAGCTTTGCTCCTCTAAAAAATATCTTAATTATGAAAGAAACAAAAAAAAATTTTTACTACTTTATTATTAAAGTTTAGTACTATTAGCTTTTATGCTAGTACATTTCCATATCTAAATGACCATTAGCTGTATTCCTACAGCCATGAATTTCCATGGGTGCTCAGTTGAAGAGGAGTGGGAACTGTGGCTCTCATCCAGTGGCAGCTGTAGACTACTGAATGACTTCTTTTTATGTTAAGTATTTGCCGAAAAAAAATATCTTCATGCAGATTATTTATTATTTCTAGAACTAATGTTATTGTCATTCCTCTCCTCTGTATATGTTGGATACTTGGATTAGTTAAAATTGCTGGTATTATCTATGTGCTGTGTTCTGCTTAAACATGACATTCTGCTTAAGTTTCAGGCTAATCATGGTGATACGGGGGTGGAAATCCCCTTCATTGATGATGGGCCTCCAAAAAGGCTACTCTTAACAATTGTAATCTTGATTTAAGGACCTAGAGACTCTTTTGGATTTCTTGACAAATCTTACTGTGGATATGGTTCCGGTTAGGGGTAAATCATGGCTGGTGACAATGTATGGGGGCATAGTAGGAGTATTATCTATTTTCAGTTAGGCGACACTTGCATCTGCCTGAATAGTTTTGTAAATCACAAACATAGAAGCCGACTATAAACTTTCAAAGCTTGATGATGCTATGGTCCATTAGTGATGCAGGCCAAATCCATAATTGGCCAGTCCATTGAACCCAAAACCAATAATGTCCAGTAGATTAGAGTAAATTCTATTATTAGTAGTTGTTTTAGTTGCTTTATTAATATTTGGCAACTCTAATCATGTTTTGTTTAGAACTTCTTATTTGATTTGAATTGGTTTATTTCCTTAGCTAGAAAGCATGTTAGCTATAAATAAAGATGTAATCTCTCTTTATGGGATATACACACAGACATTGATATTGAATAAAGAGTTTCAATTTGGTTCTCAGTTAAGAGAGTTTGTTTGTCTTTGGTGAAGCACCTAGACATTCTATCCCTAAGCCTTTTAGCTTAAAAATTAGCTTGTTTGCTAATATTTTTCCCCTGCGCTGCTTTAATTAGGCACCAAGACCAAAGATATTTTTGAAAAAAAAAAAATGAAATTGCAATTAAACCTTGAGAAAGTTCCAGGGGAGATTGGTGTAAAAGGCCTTGCCTAAGGATGGCTAGGAAAGGACACTGTCATATTAGCATAAGGATGGCTAGGAAAGGACACTGTCATATTAGCATAAACCATGACACAATTACCTTTGGTGGGTGTCAATCAATCCGGGGTCCCGAAAGATGGATTGGCAGCGTGCTATGACTGATGGTGGATCAAATGATGAACCTAATTAGAGCATAACTGCAAGATCAAAATGGAATTTAGCTTTATGAGCAGTTTTTTTAGTTGTTTTGTTTATCATCATTATCATATTCAAAGCCCTGTCCCAATTATGTTGGGGTTAGCGCTAATGGTGGAACAAATAGTGAACATGGTTAGAGCATAATCTCAAAATCAAAATGAAATTCAGAGTTTTGAGCGGTATTTTTAGTTGATTTCTTCATCATCATCACTGCTGCTATTCTAGGCTGTCTCTAAACTCATGTTGCATGCTTATGTGTGTTTACGTGCGTGTGCATGTGAATTTCAGAGTTTTGAGAGCTATTTTTAGTTGATTTCTTCTTCATCACTGCTACTATTCTAGGCTGTCTCCAAACTCATGTTGCATGCTTGTGTGTGTTCATTCATGTGCGTGTGCATATATGAATAATATCACACTAGTCAATGGCACATGGAACACTGAAAAAGAAAATCTCAAGTATTTAACCTTGTGAGAACTCTTTAATTCAAGTCAATTTGAAATTGGGATTCAATTTAGCAATTAATTTCATGTTACGAGCTATCCAAATAGATCACACACATGATCCACTTAAATTGCACACATCCATCAATTATGGATTCCATCCAAATCAATTAGACCGTTGGATCGACTGCACATCCATTCGAATAGACTTTATATATGTTTATCTATTATATGAGTCTGCAATCGATCCAACAATCTAATCTATTTGAATCGGACCTAAAATTGATGGACATATGCAATTCATGGAGGTAATGTGTGTGATCCATTTGGATGACGCACAATGTGGACTACATTATCTAAAATGGTTAGAAATGGTTTGTACGGACTCTCTCTCTCTCTCTCTCTCCCCCTATATATATGTGAGGAATTCTCAAAAACTCCCCTTTTCAAAAGGGGAGTTTTTGCCCCTTTTGATTTGTCAAATGAGATCATGTCACCTTACCTTTACATGCCAACTCATATTAAAAGAGAAAAATTAGGGATAGGTAAATACTTTGACTTCCTAAATAATAGGACAAAAGGATCACATTAGCCAATTATAAAATAAGAGTTTTTCTTAAGAAAATGCCTAGGGAGTTCTATAGCGTGCCCATATATATATATATATTTAGGAGGATATTCATGCGCATACATCCCTCACCATTTTGGTGAGGGACACTTCCTTTTTTAGACCTAAGAAGATAAAAAAGTATCATAATATGTGATGGTTTTGTCTTTTTGCACATTAATACCTTTCAAAAAAGGAGTGTCCCTCATCATTTTGCTGAGAAATGTATGCACTTGAATATTGCCCATATATATATATATATATGTATATATCCTAGGTGACTCCAACTCATTTCCTCTCACACACGAACACAAAACCTAATAAGAAAAGCTACAACTTTGGGTAGTAAGTAAAAGACATTTCTTTAATAAAAACAAGACCCAACTAGGCTCGGGATTAACCTTTTTTAGGCAGGCCGTGCTTCGGTCAAACACATATGTCCCTAGTTGAGAAAGGATCAGGCTTGGGCCAATGGTCTAAAATCCTTAGATATTGTTGTCTTTTTAGTTTTTTTTATCCTTCTTAGATATTCGAAATAATCTTTCTCATCATCTCAACAACGACCCCCCAAATCCATTAGGTATTGGTTTCCTTTTTTATATCTTTTTTCATTTTTTAATTTAGAATCTCATGTTACTATTTATTGTATTATTGTATGATATGGACTTTTAGAATTTTTTTTTAATTTTTTAAAATAAAATTGGGATTAGGGTTTTATTGGGGATATTATTTTTTATTTAAAATTTCTAAATAGGGATTTCGATTTTTGGGGTAGGGATTTCTAATTAGGGGATTTCAATTTGGGGTTAGGAATTTTTAGAATTGAGAATATTTTGATTATGGCTAGAGATTTTTTGATTTCTGATTAGAGATTTCAAATTCGAAACTAGTGATCATTTCTAAAATTGGGAATAGGGTTTTTCTCAACTCTGATTATGAATTACAGAAATTGAGAATATTTTTATTTTGGAGTTAATGATTTCTAAAACTTGAATTAGGAATTTCAAATTTGGAGTTAGTGGTTTCTAAGATTGGGAATGGGTTTTTCAATTGACAGGGTATGGATTTATGTTAAGAATGATATAATTCAGCACATTTTTTATTCTTATATATCTAAAAATTAATAAAAAATAGGCAACATGTATAAAAAAAAGTTATTTCTGATTGTTACTTTTGATTCAAAAATTTATTTTAATAACGATAAAATTTAGCACATTTTTAAATCTATTTTCTATCTAAAAATTAATAAAAACTTTAGTTTGTGATTGTTACTTGGAAATAGCATCCTTCCAATCAGTGACTATATTTAAGCATATGAATTTTTTTTAAGAAATAATACTATATTTTAAGTTCCGAATAATCTATGCATATGAAATCAAATTAATTTTTATTATAAAAACTAAATGATTTTTTAGTGTAGACTTTATTGACCATGTTAAGCATGAGCGTATTGATTGATCCAAATAAGGGAGCTCATGGACTGAGCTGGTCCAAACCTAGTTAGGAACCAATCTGCTTTGGATGGGGTTTTAGCTTTAGTTTTTGGTACACAGACCAAACTTAGGCCTAAAATGTATGAAGGTTTAAGATATAGGTTGGCCTCGGATTCGGTGGTAGAGTGCCCGAATTCAGGCCTGACCTGAATAAGATACACAATTTAATAAAAAAATAACTTTATCTCTTACAATAAATAGTTTTATAGAAAGAACTAATTATTAAATAGTTTACTATTGTTTCTTATAATAAATGAGAAAAAATCTAAATTCCTATTGCATATGACCTTGCTCATCATTCGACTTGTACTACTTTAAATATTGTCTCTTTTCATAAAGAAGCAATGCTAGTGCTTACAAGTACAAATGAGTTATCGTTACTCCTATCGAGTGTAACGATTAAGTAATATTTTCATTTTAACATTTACTTGTAACATAATCTCATTTTACTGATATTCTTTTTTAGAGGATATCTAGATGACACGAGCGCACACAAGATTCAACATTCTCCTTTCATTTCAAATATTAAAAAAAAAGGATTAGAAACAATCATATACTGTCATTAGGACTAGACAAATTAATTACGCCACCGAATCAAATTAACGTCTACTATCATTGATTCATTGTGCTCAAAACGTACAATAATCTTTCAGTGTAGAAATGTAAAACATTACAAATTTTAGTAGATATTAATTTATTATTTATTGTTTAAGTACATTTAAATATTTGTTTTATGTTTTATTAATTGCTTACTTAGTTTGCACTTATAATTAACTAAAGTTCTGCTTTATTTCTTAATTGAATAAGTGTTTAATTTATAATTTATAGTCTTCATATTTTTTTAATATATAATTTTTTGAATGATAGTGCAGAAAAAAAAAATGTGACCGTTTTCGGGCAGAAAAAATATGACTATGCTCAGAACAAACTACAATGCTAGCTAAAATGATACAAGACCTTGATATACCGGGCAACAACCAGAATTATTATTAATTTTTTTTATAGGAAGAGTCTCAAATATTTATATTGAGCAATCAATATGGCATCAACAACTACAAATTGTTTGATCACATTTGGGGTAGAATACCACTAGATCAACATCTCATCCACCAATTGGGCATGCTTAGCTAACGTACGAGCCACTGCATTCTATATCCACATGATTAACTTCATGACTATTTAAAAAAAAGGGCAATAAAGCTTTTATCTCTTCAATCAAACGACCATGCCTAGATAAATCTAGAGTGGATTTATTCAATGCATCTTCCTTAAGTAAGGAATCACTCTCAAGAATAATATCTTTTACTCCAATGTAGCATATCATCTAAAGACCCTTTAGAGCAACCATAGCTTCAATATCCTCAACTCCCTCAAAACCATTTTCTATTTTACTCGTAGTCATTACCACCAGACCGCTCTCATCTCTAAGCAAGGCACCCATACCAGCCTTTTGAATCTAATCAAACAAAGCCCCATCCACATTAAGTTTAAAGATCTTCGTAGAAGGAGGTTTCCACTTTAAGGCTTTCTCCTTGATAGAAAACTTGCAAAGCATTTGAGAACATTTAAACTCCTAAGCTAAGCAAGTTGCCCCTTCAATAACTAGCCACAAGTGAAGTAACTCCTCATTATGTAAAAATAGATTCCTTCTATACCATATTCTCCATGCCAGAGAGAAAAACATTTCCAGGTCAATTATTGGCTCTTTCTCTGTCAAATCCCACACAAACAAACCGAAGTTATGATAATGCAAAAAACTCACTCTAGAAAAGCCATGCCTCCACACTCGGAGGACTACATGGCACAAACAAAAAGCATGCATACAATCTTCAAAATCC
Source organism: Sextonia rubra (assembly GCA_037013555.1). NCBI lineage: Eukaryota > Viridiplantae > Streptophyta > Magnoliopsida > Laurales > Lauraceae > Sextonia > Sextonia rubra. The sequence continues at coordinate 3,878,836 of JASUAD010000028.1, read as the reverse complement.
ACCATACACAAATCGCAAGTGGTAACAGAAAGGATTTTTCTTCGTCGGTAGTAGCTCCCTGCAGGCTCTCTAGGCAAAGGTCTTAATCTTATTAGGTAATTTCATATTCCATATCTTCAACCAGAATTTCCTCCTTACACCCATATTTGAATTTTCACCCATACTAGCATTCTTCCACAATCTAAGCGTAACCCCATATACACTCTTGACAAAAAATTCACCCAATTTACTTTCAACCCATATGAGTACATCACTTTGCATGCCAAGACTCAATGGAATCTTTAGGATCACATCAACTTCATTAGGGAAGAAAATGTCCCGAACCTTCTGCACATCCCACCACCTGGTATCCTGATCAAAAAGTTCCTTAACTATTGCTTTATCTGATAAAATCTAGCTAGGAGTGGTAACCTTGTAGGTAACAAGAGTCGGTAGTCATTTATCTTCCCAAATCCTTATCGTTTGACCGTCACCCACCGGCCATCTACACCCCTCCCTAAGGATCCTCTTGGCTTCAAAATTTCCTTTCCATGCAAAAGATGAATTTCTGCCAATAGATTGAAGTAAAGGGGCACCCAGGAAATACTTAGCCTTGAACACTAGAAAATGGAATTGTTCATTGTGCATGAGCCGCCAACCTTATTTGGCTAGTGGAGCTAAATTGAAATCTACCAGACTGTGAAATCCCATTCCCACACCCCCCCCCCCCCCCCCCCCCCCCCCCCCCCCCCCCCCCCCCCACAACAACACATGTTTCGACTCACATAGCTTTTTCCCAGCTAACTCGGTGGATTTTTCTTGTGTCATTACACTATCCCCACCAAAACCTCGCCATCATGTTTTCCAATTCCTTACAAAGTCCAAATGGCCCGATCATGAAAGTAACTTTTCCTTACAACTTCGCAGCTTTCTCCACACTCCCTCATTGACTTCCTGAAAAGTCCTCTTTAATCTTCCAACTAAGGATGGTATCCCAAGATACTTTTCATGTTGTGTGGCCACATCTACCCCCAAGTAGCTTTGATCGTTTCTTGAGCTTCTTGTCTTGTGTTCTTACTGAAAAATACTAAAGTCTTCTCCTTGTTGATTTTTTTGGCCCAATGCTTTCTCATAGATATCAAGTGATGCTGAATATAAATATTTTCTTCTCAGTTCGCATAGCAAAATAGAGGGCTATCATCTACAAAGAACGGGTGGCTGAGTCGAGGGCCCCCTTTGCATATGCAAAGGCCAGAGGTGTTTTTTCCTTATTTTGCACGTCTCAGTAGAGAAGTGAGCCCTTCTGTGTATAGGAGAAACAAGTATGGGAAAAGGGGATCACCTTGCCTTAGACCCCTAAATGGATGAATCACACAAGTATCGTGACAACTAGATGTTAATCCCTAATTCTCCCATGGTAAAGGAGATGCCTTGGCACTAAACCATTAGTAGATTGGCTTTATACCCCAAAGTCATAGGTGAACATCATCTAACAGAGCCATTCCCATTTATCCCTTCCCATACAATTTGGTGTATTTTGTGCACAAAAATCCTCTTCTTAAGTCATAGGTGAACATCATCTAACAGAGCCATTCCCATTTTCCCCTTCCCATACAATTTGGTGTATTTTGTGCACTGAAAATCCTCTTTTTTCCATCTTTCAAAGCGAGAAAATGCACGAGGAATAAAGTTTACTGTGCAGGGACATAGAGGTGATGCCCCCATACAAAAACTACTTCATATTTTAGATATTTTAAGATAAAAGGAAAATGGTTATTACTTCTCCATCCTCAAAAGAATCATTTCTCATTAAGAATGTTCAATACAACTATTGAGCATCTTTGATCAAAATCGAATTTGAGATGGTCCCAATTAAAGGGATTGGAGTGGCTCTATGGGGGCCCCTCCAAATGGTCACACTTCGTCACTTTCCAGGAGTATTCTACCATCCAACACGTGCCATCAAATGAAGTTTTACTGATTTAATTGTGTATAGGGAGAATAATCAGAATCATCTACTTATGGAGCTTCTAACTAGCTCACTTGTAAGTCACATTTTGTGTACGGAAGTTTCCATGAAAGCAGGACTCTTAATACCTTCACGTCTTTGTTCGGTGCGACATAAACCTCTAAACGAAAATACAAGATTTTAAATGTTTTTTTTTTCGAAAATCCATTTATGCATTTTCTCTTTCAACACATTACACAAACAAGCCCTTAAAAAATAAACATTCATTAAAAATTTGTACCCCAAAGATCATCTGCAAACTAAGCCCATTCTTGCTCAAATCAAGGTTGAAAGCCCGCACATTATATTATATTAAGCCCGGCACATATACTATATTAAGCTCAAAGTTTTTTAAATCAATTTTGACTGTTAGTCATGATTTTGATTGTAAGTTACTTTTTTAAACTTACCATCAGTTCCACTTTCTCTCCCCACTTTCAATCAATTAGTTCAACTTTCTCTCCCCACTAGTCATCTCTTACAACTGCCTTATCTCTTTTATTTCATCAAACTACTTATCTTCAACCACAGGGATAGCCCAATGGTTGGTTCTCCCAAACTCAGAATTTAACACCTTCTATTTGTAGAATGGGCTGGGAGAGATTGGCGCACCATCTAATTCATGCAGGTTGGTTGTTTCTCAAATCTTGTTTCCAATGAGGAGAAAGAGCCACAAAAATTCTTGTCTCTATCTCACCTCTTTTGTTCCCCTTCTACCCAAGTTTTCTATTTTCATTCTAAGCCATTTGCTCTCAGATCTCAAAAACAGTACCCGTAACTTTTTCAATATATAAATTTTTTATTTGCATGAAAATATATGTGCTAAGCACGGGTTACTGTGATAGTATCACATGCCCTTAATAATGAGAGGATTCCATTCCATACGAAATGGAAATCCTTCCTACCATGTAAATCAATCCATTTTCTTATGTCCCCCTTTTCCCCCCTGCGAGATATCACGCTACACAACAGAAGTAAACTATGGTGATTTTCCTGACGGTGTGTTCCTCTTGCAACAGCATCGTACCATAAAAGAATTTTACTCCAATGAGTAGGATGTGCAGTGTTTACTGGGAGGTTAGGGTTTCGACCCTAGTGTCCCCCTCCCCTTGCACATGTAAGTTTTTCTCCCTTCTCCTTCCATGTATGAGTTTTGAGTCATTACATTGCATGTGCGAGTTCTTATTTCCTTGCATGTACAAGTCTCTCAGGGATTTAGCCCATTGGTTGGGTTACTAAAAAAAAAATTTTCGTGTCATGAAGTGATATTGGAGTCATGTGTTAATTTAAAATATGAAAAATATATTAAAATCTTTCTAAAATATGAATATTCAAAAAAAATTTCCTGACATGAGTGTCCCCATGGTATTCAACCTGATAGGACTAATCCCCTAGGAGCACGAATAAACTCGCAACACATGTGCACCAGGTGATTCTAGGGGTGTCCAAGACAAACCCACATTTTACGCCAACTAACCAATACCGAGGTGGGTTAAAAAAAATGAGGTCAACCACCCCCTCTATTTGGCACGTATAAAGCAGTTAGATTTTCTCCTTTTTTGCTTGTAAAATACAATGTAATCAAAAGCTTTATTTAACTAACGGACATAAAAGGATACCCTTACGATATCATGGGAGAATCATAATCCGAACAAAACCAATATATTTATAAGTATCATTTAGCAAATTTAATCACAATATTAAGGCAATATGATAGAAAAAATGTCAATATTTTTTAACACAGTTTTTTTTTTTTGGCCTCTAAACTAGCTATAATAGTTTCTATGACCAGTATATAAGAACTACTAATGCCTTTAGCGAGATGACTCGACAATTAGTACAACAAAGAATGTATACAGTTCAGTGGACCAGAGAGTCGTGAAGATGAGTCAGTCAAAAAATGAGAATAACCTGATGGATTCTGATAATTGGCCTAAAAACGGCAGAAAATACAGTGCTTGAGCCATTATCACAAATAAGATGATCAGCACATGGTGGACAGAAGGAGACAAACAATTGTGGGCACAGTGCAGATGTCCACCGAGGAGACGTTCTTTTTTTTGGGTAAGGAGAGGGGACATGTTCTTGTAATACAGTTAGACCTACATTTCTTTATGGATCTGGACGGCAGGTGAAAAAAAAAAAAAAAAGATAGTATGTATGGCTCAAATTGCATGCCAAGCTATTAGGGCAGTTTAGCAAGCATCCTCGCCGCAATTTTTTAGCTGAAAATTCGTGTATTCTTAGCCGAAAATTCAAGGATTCATGGTTACCCACATTTCACAAAAGGGCGAAAAGCATGGAAAGAATTCCACCGTCCGACCACCCCACATCGGATAGAGCGAAAAGGCCAATGAACAGTGCCTAGGGCATCATTTTGGATCCTTCTGCCTTTTATTGATCTGATTAGTGGGTAGGCCTACCATGAATGATCTACACCGTTAGATGTGAGCAGCACCCCCTAAGCAATAAGGGACATATTTTCAACCATTGATTCTTCTTAGATGTGATGATATTTTAAAAAAGGTGATTAACGTTCAACAAGAAAAAAACTTAAATGGAGCCCTTTTGAAAAATTCAAACTATTTGATCTGATATAAAGGCCAAGCATAGCTATGAAACCAAATTTCATAATCTAGAGCCTCATAGATCATAATATATTGACCAAAATATTTCAAGCCATTGCCATCGTAAAAGTCTCTTTCGGAAAACCCTCTGTTTTGCCAAACCTGGGTTTTTAAAATATGATAGATCGGTTCCAGGCTTTAGGAAAGGTTCTTCGAAAATATAATATCCCCTCATCACTGCTGACGATTGCCAACCGTGCCCTTTGAGTAAGACAAAGATTCAACAAAACAAATAATGACTACTCAAAGTGAAATCTGAGTGTGAAATCGAATGGAATTCATGTCCCAACTATTTGAGCACACGTGTAAAAATAACGGCATTACGAATTTTAGAAAACGGACTTCGACCGTAAACAAAGTCAAGCAGAAAGAGGAAATGAAGATGTGAAAACGATAAGATGTGGTAATGATCATAGTTGATGGACTTTTTTTTTTTTAAATGCACCACCATTGTCCATTATAGAAACATATCTTTCTCCAATATCTAATCAAATCATATGTTGGCATAAAATATGTATAATCATCCTCAAAAGAGTTTGTTTAGACCATACAAACCAACCACCAGTGGGGGACCCTGAACTTCTTCCTTTTTATTTATTTATTTATTTATTTTCTTTTGGGCAGGGGGGTAGTTTAAAAATAAAAACAATATCTTGGGAGGGCCACATATAAAAAAAATGTAATCTTTCAAAATATATATTGCCTTTTTTGAAGTATTTTTTACTGATACTGTTGAAAACATAGTAGGGTCTATCTCAATGTGCCAATTAAAATGGGCGAGGGAAAGAAATGTTTTTTAGTTTTTTGTACTTCCCCTTTTTTATGGAATCCTACTTAATTTTTACATAGCAGCCCCTCAAAAAGTTTAATCTTTATAGTGGCCCCTGAAGATGGGGTTGATAAAATCAAACCCCTCATTTTTACCTCTTATCCCAGCAAACGGATGAGAGAAAGTGAAGTTACTGTTGTAACCCAAAATACAAACATATTTTACGCATGACTTTCAATCCTTCCAGTTGATTGCCCAAAATTTGCACACACAAGAAATTTCTAGCCACAATCATCCAATACCTTGAGTCTCATGCATGGACCATGCAATCAATAATCAATGAAGAAATTCAGTACCATGTTTCCAACAGTTTAGACAGCAATCGCTGAGAACAATAAAAACTGACCTCAGAGACTGAAACATTAGAGTTTTGCATGGAAGCAACAATGCTTAATGCTTTAATAAATGGAGCCTGAAAGGCACAAAATTGGGAAATACCCACAAAAAATTACCTGATGAAGGCAACTAAGTTTTGGAATTCATTGTAAAATCCATGCATGTCTGGCAGCTGCAATCAGAAAACCTGCAGATCTCACACCCAAAACAGACACATGAGGTGCATCCACTGCAGGATGGAGCACGGGAGCATCCTCTGTATACTTTACGGCTCGCTCGCTCCTCTTCATCTTCGCAAGTAATTCTAATACAAAACAGAATTTATCCCCGATTATATTCAAGCGCATAAGAGCATTTTCAGAAAAATCACATCACAATTTGTTCAAGGGATGAACCAAATTGTATTGCAAATCGTACTATTTTTTTATTACAAAAGAAGAAGCAATTATTCACAATCCATTCGTTTTCCATCCACAGCAGCATGAAATATAATCACAAATAAGACCAGACAATCATCTAAATGTCATTGACAGATACTATTATATTACAAATGATGAGAAAATAGTTAAAAATGTTTAAGATATCAATGCCATTGGTGGAAAAAAAAAAAAAGACAAGATGCAAAAGTTTTTTGTTCCATTTAAATAAAAAAAAGTAATATCCAAATCAGCAACCTAACATGATTAGGATGTCTCTTAGAAGTTAAAAATGTGCCCATGGAAAACAAAACACGAAAAAATTAAGAAAAAAAAATTAGATACAGGGCAAAATGTCATTCCTTCCAGTCGAACACTTAGTAACTTGCCTGCTCCTTATTTATCTTTAAAGCATCACAAAAATTCTTAAGAGGTTTTGTTTACCTCTATAACATGTTAAAAACAGAAACATTAACCAAAAAGAAAAGAAAAAGTAAAAAGAGTACTAATATAAACCTCTTGCATGTGGCAATTTCCATTCATCTGAATCACTTAATCATAAGCTTTTCTGAAACAACTATCAAATCTCAAGATTCACACCTAAATCTAAAGATCCATATGTAAATAGAATTCATTGCATGCATATGAATCATTATCATTAGGATTTGACATGAATCGTGCGATTTGGGATACTCTGAAAACAATGCATTCGAGAACTAATGATAAAAACCTAACATTCCTGGTAATACGATTCTGTTATGTAGTACAGTAGTCCTACTAGTTGGACTTTGGACTCCCATCAGTTCTACAGTTCAAGACCCCTGTGTTTCATTGGCATGTCTATTAACCTTAAGCAGGTCCCCACACCCACGCAAACATGACAAATTATATGAATGGGCAGTGGCAAACCCAGCACATTCTCTTAGGGGACGCAAAAAATTTTCATAATGAGAAATTCAAAAAAGAATTCTAAAAAACGTCTTTACATAACATCAAGATATAGATATCATGCGTTTATTTTGGTTTAACTAAAAATTAGCTATTAGGTTCTTTCTCAACGATAATAAAAAAAATTATAAATTTGCATTGCTCTCCACATCCAACAACATTCAATAATGAATCCAAAAGATTAAAGAATTAAAAATTGCATGATTTTACCACTTCTACTTGTAAGCACATGATTCTATTGATAAAAAAAATTAAATTAATTTATTTTCTTAAACCCCATATTTTGGGGCTGATCTTCATGAAAAAGGTCTTGAACTTTGGCCCATTGTTCATAGCTCAAATATTTTATTATTTATACAAAAATGCCAAGGATGATGAAACCTTTACATATATAATTAGCATAGAGAACCCTTAAGCACCTCTAGTTTTAGCCATATGGAATTTCTTGATTAAGATTTTATGGTAGATCTAATTTAATTCAGATTTAAATTTTAAAATTTAAAAACTGATGACAATTTAAACAGTCAAATCTTTAAAATGTGCAAATAAAATGAGTGCCAAACTTGATTAGTCCGGCACAAAAGGCTAAGACACCCTCTGTCAGTAAAATAAATAAATAAATAAAAGAATGCCAAAATTGAGAGGCTTTGGACTATACACTCAATAGAAAGAAAAGGAAGGAAAAAAAAAAGGAATATGAAAAGGGTGCTATAGTAAGAGATGAATAAAATAACTTGGATTTGTCTAGAAGAAAAGATAAAAAGTAAAAAGAAACATATTTGAGAGATCTGGTTAAAGAATAGGAACAGTAGTTTGATGAGTTATCTTCTTGATAAAAATAAATGACATTACTAGCCTTAGTAGTCTAAAGTTTCATCATTTACCAAAAGTACAAAAAGAAATTGATGAGGCGCAAAAATGAAAAAAATAAAAATTGAGGGGCAAAGTGGAGATGCCCAAAAATTCTCCTTTGAATTTTGCGTATTTTTCTCCTATTTTAAAGGAGAGAAAGAAGTTGAGAGGGGGCAATTGCCCCTCAACACTATGTGGGTCTTCCACTGCCAATGGGCGCAACAGACTATGACCAGCACTTCTGGGCAGTGTGATTCCTTGGTCGATGACAGAAAGAGGAGTTCAGCCCTCTTGAACAGCCACTAAAAAATATGCAAAAAAGATACTTTCCTTTACGTTGGAGAAGTTGAGTTGAACCCACAAAGTGTGGTTCCAATGATAACAACTATGATATGGGAACTCTATAGATACTACCCTTAGATGCTAAATGACTTCTATGATTTACTGTTTGCAAAACAAGTAACGCTACATTTTTTTGACAAAATCAACATCCACGCAATTTCTTATCTTGAGGAAATATCAGGAATTTCTCAATTCTTTTTCTTTTCCCTCAAGGTTTAATAAAAGAAGCATATAAATGTAAAAAAAAAAATCAAAAATAAAATACAAAGAATTTAACCCCCGGAAATTCTAAAAGACACAATTCAAAAGTAATTATATTTAAAATCTCAAAAGAGAGTATCATATACTTAAGTACATATCTCAAGCAAATCACATTTTTCAAATATTTTTAAAATCTTAAAAAATAACTAAGGTTCATCTTGATTGCTAGACAAGTTGGTTCAGTTCAACTGAAAAGGTCAAAATTGTTTGGTTCATGAAGATGACCATACCAAACAGCCCTGTGAAAAAATATTACAGAATTAAGACCTCTCCAGACTTGTTCAGACACCAAATTTCAGCTGCTCGGGATAACATTGCATTGTTTCATCTCAATATAGGTGCAAGTTTACCCATGAATGTCTTTACTTTGTATTAATTGAAGTCACAATGATAATTATAGATGAAAGTTGCAAAGGAATGTCATAATGTCAAATTGTCAGTCACACATAAACATGGCTTATAAGCTATTTATTTGCCATGGAGAAATATTTTATTGTATTGTTGATTCTGTAGAATGAATTAAATCTATGTACTTACCAAAAAAATAATCAAATATATGCAGTATACATGTTAACTTTAAATTTTATTACTTCTTTCTTCTAATCCTATAATTTTATCTTTAGAAATTTACCAGAATTGAACTCTGAAAGGAAACACCAAAACATTGAACTGGTTGAAACATTTCAGTCTAAAGTCAAATCAATATAGAATTGATGACAACTATGGATCATAATATGATAGGATCCAAGGACCAAGCATAGGTTATGCAAGTTGTGGGACCTAGAAAAGACTATACAACTCTATTACATTGCTAGGAATAAAAACAACATTATTAGGCTGCAAATCTTTGATTATGTCAATCTCCCATATTATGGAGACAATAAAGTACTCATTGAATACCTTGATTTAGGCAATTTGATTAGTGATTGATTACCTTCATTTAAGTGATTGATTACCGATTAATTACCTTGATTTAAGGTAATTAATATCCAAGATTTAGGGTAATTGATTATTAATTGATATTCATGGCTTAAAGTAAATGATTAGTCGTTGATAGAACAGTTTCTATGTTTAAGGCAAGGAATTTTATAGGGGAAAATTTCAAATAAGGCCCTAAGTTTTTTGCCTCATTTCAAAAATGGACATAAGTTTCAAAACTTTTTAAATTAGTCCCTAAGTTTTCTACAAAGTTTTTAATTAAGGACGTCCGCCTATTTAAAGCTATTTTTCAATAACTTTTTCCTTCAAGTTTTTTAAAATACCCAGATTACCCTTTATTGATATAAGTTCCTCATTCAATTCCTCTATATTCTCCTATTTTCTTCTTCGACATCCAGACGATGATTAAGGACAACTAGCATCCCCAAGGTTATAGGTTATCGGGTATATGTAGTGGCTGTTAAAACCATGTCATCGCTTTAAATGATTGATAATTCGGAATTTTAAGAAAACTAAGGAAAAAAGTCGCCAAAAGTAGCTTTAAATGGACGAATGTCCTTAATTGAAAACTTTTTGGTGAACTTAGGGACTAATTTGAAAAGTTTTGAAACTTATGTCCCTATTGAAATAAGGTAAAAACTTAGGACCTTATTTGAAAATTTTCCATTTTATAAATATCTTGTATCTATCTTTATGAAAATAAAAAAAATTTATTCCCCAAAATTTTGTAATTGCACAAGGAGTTCATCGATCTTCAAATTGGGCAATCTTACCATCATCATCATCATCCAACTAGTATCATAACAATTGGTATCAGGGCATCGTTCTTGACATGGCCACCAATAACAAAAATGAAGTTTTGGCCACAAAGGTTGATAAACTTAACGAGGAAGTATGCCACTACATGGAAGCATTGCAAGATATCAAGGTGATCTTGGCTACGATAGACTCCAAATATAACCGCATCATTTCAATTCTTTCTAACAAAGTTGAAAAGGAAGATTCCCATGAAAGCAACATGATTTAGAATCAAAACGAAGATTTGCATGACCACAATGCAAATTAGGATCAAAAAGAGGATTTGCAAGGCAGTCATGCAAATCAAAATAAAAATGGAGTGCTTCAAACTCATATTACAAGATTGGATTTTCCCAAGTTCTATGGGGGACAGCCAACGTCTTGGACCTACAAAGGAAACCAGTTTCTTTTCAATACCAAAAGAAATTGGAGGAGCAGATGGTCCTTTCTACAAATTTGGTAGAGGAATGCCCCAAAAAGGTGTTCTTTGGTTGTTTCATTGGGGGCTAATGGATGAAATTGCAACAAAGATAAAGATGGTTAAACCCACAAATATTTTTCTAGCAATTAAGCTCTCTTGAATGCAAGAAGAAAAGTTGCATCATATATGTTGGGTGGGACAGCCTCCACCTCAACCACCACCAAATTGACAAGCAAGACTTGTGGGGCCCTGAGATGCACCACCTATTCAACAAATCAATTAAAAAGGTCTAGTGATAGTGCAACAATGATTTTCTCAATTCAACCTTGCAGACAAGGTTAATCTTCGAGGGGGTGAGAATGATAGGATCCAAGGGCCAATCACAGGTCATGCAAGTTGTGGGACCTAGAAAAGACTAGACAGCTTTATCACATTGCTTTGAATAAAAACAACAACATTAAGTTGCAAATCTTTGATTAAGTCAATCTCCCATATCATGGACATAATAAAGTAATGACTGATTACATTGATTTAGGCAATCTAATTAGTGATTGATTACCTTCATTTACGTGATTGATTATCGATTGATTACCTAGATTTGAGGTAATTGATTAGTAATTAATATCTATGATTTAAGGTAATTGATGTGGAGCAGGGTACCAGATGTAAGCGGGTAAGGACGGAGGGCCCAGGAGATGGAGGGTAGAAGGAATAAGTGGCCCCACGCCAAACTCCCCATCGCAAGCAATGAAGAGGAAAACTCTGGGAAACCCAAAAGCACTTCAAAAAGACTTTTCATTAATCATTACCTGCCTAGCTAAGGAGGCTTTATATCATTATATAGGAAAACAAAAGCTTAAAACTAATATGAACCATTGAAAAACATTGATGGCTAGGTTTAAAACAACCAAGTAAAAAAACATAATAAAAATCCTAAATAAACTAAGATACGTGTGATGGGCCCAAAGGCGAGTCAACCTTGGGGGACCACAGGTCTACCTACATGAACTCTCCCTTTGTTGGAGGGAGAGAACTCAACCTCGAATTCTATAGAAGTCCCCCAGGATAAAAAATCCAACGAGCAAATCCACGACATGCTTCTTCGCCTTCATTCTCTTTACATGGTTGGTTGGCTTGACTCAATGCTTTTGATTTCAAACAGATCTTCCACTTAGAAGGAGAAGGGAGGCATAGTTGCTTGTGAAATCGAAAATATTCTCGGATGTGAGATCCAACCGTTAGATGCTTCAAATTTTGGATTTGTACCATCTGCTCTAAATCTTCAAATAGTAAATGGTCAACCCCCAAGGATAAAGTCAATCTGAGGAGCTTTGATGATATCATCTTCTTTTGTAGTAGCCTGCATTGGCTCTTTGTTTACTGGTTTTTGCATTTTAATGTCAACTTTAACGTTTTTTCCATAGATTGCTCGACATGCACTTTTATTATTTTTCGAGGTCTTTCCTCTGTGGACTTAGATTTTTGCATGCGCGATCGTTGAAGTTTGTGCTCAACATGGATGGCTTCTGCAATTGCTTCTGCGATAGTCTTGCATTCACTCAGTCTCTCCAATATATCTGGTCTCAAGCCTCGGAGAAAACTAATTAAGACATGTCTTTTATCCTGTACTTGCTAACATAAATATAGGAGCCTTGCAAATTCATACTCATATTCAACAACTGTCAACTCTCCTTGTTTCAAATTAAGAAATTGGTGAAAATAGACTTTCACTCTGGAAATACCAATCCCCATAATTAAGTTTGTAGAGAAGTCTTTGAAATGTATTGAAAATTCAAGGCTTTCCAATTTCATATTGACTTGAATGTGAAGATTGAAAATTGAATGCGTTTTTTTAAAAAAGATTCAAACTAATCAGATGTGTAGATCTCACTAATTGGAATATGAGGATGAAGACGTATCGTTGCTCTAAGTCCAGATGGAGAAGACAGCTATTTGAAGATGGAGGGCTGAAATTTTTATAGAATATGGGCACACTTACAACTAAAAATATATTTCTGCAGTCAACCTCGTCCCCCCCACCCAAAAAAAAAACTGTTGAGTAGGATTTCACCTATTTCAAGCTCAAGCCCATAAGCTGGGTTTAGTTGAAATGCTGAAGGGTCTAGTGGTGGGTCGGGTCAGGCTCACTTGAACTAAACCTGATCTGAACTCACACCCATAAGGTGGCTCAACTAAGATCATGTGGGCTTGGCCTCATTCAACATGTTGCACCCATAAGGTGGCTCAACTAAGATCATGTGGGCTTGGCCTCGTTCAACATGTAACCATGAGAAAAAAAAAAAAAAAAAGAAGGCGGAACCCTCTCTTCTACTGCTTTTGCCTTTGCCGACAAGAGAGAGGCGATGGATTTGATGCTGCTGACGACAATGGCAGTAGACAATGATGCAGCGCTTTTGTACATGTTGTGAAAATGCCTTGACTGATGCTGGCTTACAGGAGAATATAAGATGGAGGTAATGATCCTGGATGATGGCGATGATAAAGGCAGCAGCAACGCAACAACCTACAATGGCGTGGTGAGGTGCTGATGCGAGCAAGGTGGGGCTAAGGCGAGGTGTGGTTGTTCCAGCGACACGTGCTGCAGCAGCTGGTTCCAGGTACGTCTCTCTCTCTCTCTCTTTTTTTTTTTTTTCTTCTCCGATCCTCTCTGTTTTTTTTTTTTTTCCCTCCTTTTCTCTGGTTTGGGTTCAGTGGTGGGATAGGGGCTTGGTTGCGGTGGGAAGGTGGCAGGTATTAATGCCTTTGGCTGATTGGGGAATTAGGGTTTTGTAAAAATAGTGGTAGGTTTCAGGATTGGGGTGGTTCGGCAGGGAAGGTTGGGTGTCGATTGGGGTTTGGCCTGTGGAGTTTTTTTTTATTTTTTATTTTAAGAATGGGTATTAAGGTTTTGAAAAAGACGGATGAATCGATTAGGTTAGGTCTATGCTTGGATGGAGTTTTAGGGATTTGCAAGGGTTGTTTCAGTAGTGGTGGGCATTTGCAGGGACTTGGGGCTTCAGGTTTTATGTGGTGTTTGACATTGGGGTTTGATAGGGTTTGGTTGAATGCAAGGACAAAGATTGGATGCTGTAGATGGTTGAGGATCGGCAGAGATGGGGTGCTCAAATCTTATGAATCTAAGACTGCCGTATGTGGGTATGAGATGGTTGCGCAAGAGGTGACGGATTGCCGAGAATCATATCCGGGTTGGATCGATCTTCGGCTCTAATACCAATTGATGCGGAGCGGCGTACCAAATACGGCCATGCAGAGATGGCAGGGCTAGAAATGGAAGGTGGAAAGAATAGATAACCTCACGCCAAACTCCTTATCACAGGCGAGAAAGAAGAGAACTCTAGAAAACCCAAAAGCACTTCAGAAAAACTTTTCATTAATCATTAATTGCCTAGGCTTTTTATCATTATATAGAACTTTGGTCCATTGAAACACACTAATGGCCAGAATTAAAACAACCAATTAAAATAGCCTAAAAAAAACCCTAAATAAACTAAGATAAGTGGGCTGGGCCCAAAGGCAGGTAGACCTATGGGGGACCACGAGTCTATCCGGCATTAGTAATTGATTATTAATTGATATCCATAAATTAAGGTAAATGATTAGTGATTGATAGAATAGTTCTATGTTTGAGGCAAGGAATTTTATAAATATTTTGTATCTATCTTATGAAAATAAAAAAATTATTCCCCAAAAGTTTATGCTTGCACAAGGAGTTCATCCATCCTCGAATTGGATAATCTAATCATCATCATCATCCAACTAGTATCATCTAGGAAGCACGGACAAGCGCCTAGGGTCCCTGTGTTCATGTTGGACACAAACATAGCTCGGACACGACCATACACATGTCTAACACGCCAGGAAACGTGTCTATTTTTTTTTTTAATTTTTAAAATTTGGACGCTACAGGTTATTTTAAATTTTTAAATTTTTTTCCTTTTTTTTATCATTGAGCGTAACCAAAGCTTATTATCAAAAACAAAAAAAAAAAAAAGAGTGTTAAATGAGGTTTCAAAAGTTCATAAATAATTTGGGAGCAATTTAAGACCAAATATGAAATTTCCCAAACAATCTCTGGTTTTTTTTTTTTTTGCTACCCTCTTTTTTAGCTCTTTTTTTTTATTTTTTACAAGTCTCATCTTTTTTTACTTTTCCCGTATTAGTTATGCTTTTCTTTGCTATTAATTGTGACATTATGCTTTTTAATTTGGCTAAAAATATAACTATTCTTTAATTTTATGATTATATATAAATATATATTTATTATTTGTCGTGTCCTAGATGTGTCCATATCCTACTTTTTTAGAGATTGTCATATCCCCATGTCCATGTCGTCTTGTATCCGTGTCCCGTGTCCATATTCGTGCTCATTACACAATCCTAAAGGTTTAGCAACCAAACCCAAACATCTAACCAAAAAAATTAAGCAGTTTTTTTGTGGCACATGATTGTCCTTCCATTTCCATTAGTTGAATTTTCTAACTTTTGTATTCTAAGCCAATCCGTGTTATGTCCTACAAATGGTAGTTGGCCGATCTCCATGTTTTGACTCCAATAGTCCATACCACTTTGACAGTAGGTGGAATTCTGTAACACTGACTTTTCTTGGGTGTCTAACATCTGTATCTCTTAAAACTAACCTTTGATATCTATTTCTAACACCCCCACCCCAAAATAATAATAATAATAATAAGAGCCTAATATATGTGATGGATGTGGGTGGGCTCTATATATAGGAACAGCTTTCACTTGACCAACTTGTAAAGCCTGTTTTAAGATGGTTCCTTAACCCTTCCCATTACCTAGGTGTTAACTTATTTACTATTAGCTAACTGAGACAACAAAAAAGATCAACTATACCTGTTGCAGCTATAGTATCTCAATTTTGAAATGTTTCAAAATAGTGGGCCCACTGTTGTAAAGACCAAAATGGCATTTTCTGTTGTGGTTAGGACATTGCCATATGGGTAGGAGATAAATTAGGTTCGAGGATTTTCTATTCCAATAGATAGAACCCTGTGAAACAAGAGAATTTTTTAAGTCAAAATTGATCCAAACTCACTTTGTCTATCAGATGAGAAAACCTACAATATTTATCTTAAGTGAGGGTAGCTTCAATTTGAGAAATTGCTCCTGCTTCCCCAATCTTTATACCTGATACAACATGCTGCTTCCATGTTCCTCTCACTTACACAACGTATATAATGGTCGATACATTAACCAAGAAAGTTTCAGTTCTTTTTAGCCAAGACATTACTATGTATAGAAGAAAAGGCACAAATTATATTAATACTATCATAAAAAGCTATTTGTAAGGTACTGCCACTATTTTTAACAATTTGATTGGACATAACAGACTTCCCAAAAAAGATCATAAAAGAAGTTAAAAAAAAATGGAACAATGTGGAATAGCAGCATTTAATTAATCGGGCATTAACAGCTGAATAAAAAAGACGACTACTGTCAGTGTTGTTTGCTGTTATAGTCAAAACAAAATAAAGCCGTTAAGTCTAGTATCACAATACCTCCCTTAGCTAAAAGGTCTGCCAATGGTTCTCACACCCTAGTAACAACAAAACTCAGAGGAGTACAACCCCAAATAAGCTCCCTGTGAGCTAGCTTCATTATAAACACTGAAGAAAAATGTATTTGGATCTGCCGAAGAGGAGGGGATCATTCCTAAAATTTTCACATTAATCCATAGAAAGCAATTTCATTTATGCATACTTTAAGAAATATGAATTGGATCTAATAGGATCTCCGAAGTCATAATCAAACTTACATTGTAAGGCTTTTCCCCAGACTTTATGTTCACCAAATTCTTATGGTGATACCTTTCTGTATTTACATAAAAAACCAGATGCTCCAACAGAAAGAAGAAGTACTCTTGAAATTTGAAGTGAAATCATCAAATGGGATTTTGACAAGATGACCTTCACATCAAATACATATGGGTGGTACAGAACATACACTACATTGAGGCTTTTATTTAGGCAAAGGAGTTCAGTGGCAAACTTTGCACATGATGCAGACAGAAGGAGATCATTGAAACTGTTGAGAAACAGTGGGTCAATGGGTTTAATTTTCTTAAATTAAGGTGAAACTAAATTTGAGTTACTTTCATCAAGTATTATCTTGTGATTAGAATTTCCTATTGTGATAACAATTAGGTTACCTAGTTCGGTTCAACCTCTTTGATTGTACTCTAGAACTAGCCATTGGCTATTCACAAGAAATCATACCAAACAATTGTGATAAGATGTAGCTCTAAAGTTCCAACTTGGTATCAGAGCTAAGTTATGTCTAGATGTTGGATTAGTTTGATGGTTTCTCTGTTTTCTGATGTTTAGTTTATGGTAAGTAGAAACATCAGTACATTCCCATTCCATCTTCTCAGGTTCATTCCATCAGTGTCCTTCATCAAGCAAGAAAATCAGCAATCAAATGGTGTCTCAGATTCCCTTCTCTCTCCGAATGCTGCGGTTTTCTGTCCGTCTTCATTGGGGGACAAAGTCAAATTCATTGCAGATTGGAGGATCTGTGAGCAGGAAGTTACTGTGGCAGCAAGGATGAAAAGATAGAAGCTATGACTTTAGAAGTCAGAGCCCTTTGTCTATGCATCCATTTAAAGGTTTTCTTGGATTTTGTGCCTGAAAGTTCATGGATCTTCTGGTGGGGCCCCACTCACTAGGGTGTTGAGAGGTTTTAACAGCAGAAGAAAAAGTAACCATTCTCCAACTCCAACACATTAATGACCCCAATTCATGACTCGAAGACAAATGGAGGTGGAAATATCATCTTTGGCACATAAAGAGCAGCCCAACCATACTTAAAAGACTTGTTTCAAACCACATTTTGCTCTGGCCTTCAAATGAAATTTTCAGCTTTGAGATATTTTTTGTAAAACATTTCGGAAAAAAATATAATAAAATAAAGCATATCGGTAGGGCCTTATTCCCTATTAGAATGAAATTTGGGTATGGCCCTATTTCCTATTAGGGTGAACGTTGGCTACGACTCTTTTTCCTATTGGAATGAGATTTGGCTAGGGCCCGCTGTCAATTAGAGTGGAATTTGGCTAGGGTCCTATTTTCGATTAGAGTGTAAGTTAAGCTAGGCAGAGTGGAAGTTGGCTAGGGCCCTATTTCCTATTGAGTGGAATTTGGCTAGGACCATATTTCCTGTAAGAGAGAAATTTGGTAAGGCTCTTTTTCAGTTAGAATGAAATTTGGCTAGGGCTCATTTCTTATTACAATGAAATCTCGATAGACCCATAGATAAGTGCTATTAGAGTGAAATAAGCTAAACCCATATACAAGCAAAGAATTTAATTTTACATGGACTGATTTTCAACAGGTGGGCTCTCCTCCACAAAAAAAAAAAATCAATATAAAAGGGCAAAAGGGGTGGTGTGGTGAAAACAATACATGAAGAGAAAAAAAGTGAAGCAAAGACAAGAAGAGAGAGAGAGAGAGAGAGAGAGAGAGATCCCCCGCCCCCTCCTTTCTTCATTTTCTCTCTTTTTCCCCTCTTTAGCAACCGACCTCATCTCACTCCCTCTCTAAAAAACAAGTTGAAACCTCATATCAGCCATTTCAGGCAAAATTTTGGAATTTGGAACAAAAATGGTTCAAAATCTAAACCAAGATTTTCAAGGGGTAGTTTGGTTTTATCTACTAGCAAAACTGAAATTATTCAGCCAATTAGGCCAAACCCGAAACGAATCGAATTTTGCAATAATGAACCCAACCCTCCTAGTCTTCCAATTTTGAGTCAATTTTGACAAAGGGGGAAAGGGCAGATCTCATAGTGGTGTTTGGAATTGAATCGGACGTGTTACACGAGCTTTTGTCATCCTCCATGACATAATAGAATTCACAATAGGTGAAAACGCAAATATCATCTAAGTAGATTCAACTTTGTGCAAAGCCTTGAGATAAGAAGTAGACAATGAGAGAAGAAGAGAGAAGGAAAACTTTCAAAAAGCAATGAAACTGATAATGAAATGGTAAAGGTCACTTGGTAAAAGTCTCAGGTGCCACGCGTGCTAATGTAGGTTCAAGAGCTGCAAGCAACCACCTTGTGCAAAATTGCCAAAGGTTAGATCTATCTTCAGTCTAGAAACCTCTTAGGACGCTGCTTAAGTGGGATGGGACCCACACTGCGTAATGACTTGTGACCTTTTTTATGAAACATTTGGCCAAATTTCAAAAAAAGAAAAAAAGATGTACAAGAATTGGTTATTTCAAAACAGTATGAAAGTTTTCCAAAAGTCTTTAAAAAAGGTCCTGTGGTAATTTGTCTCCACCACTGGCAACTTTTTTCTTAAAATGATTAAAATGAGAAAACTACAACTTACCCAAGACAAATTAGAGTTTTTACCTCTTTTCTTCGCCCTACTCTCCCAACCCCACTGGCCACCACTCAAAATCCAATGAAGGCACCAACATATAACACCCATCACAACTCTATCTGATGAACCCAAGGACAAACAAAATACTAAATTGCTTCAGTTTTCCAATCCTAAAGCCTCTTGGCATTGACCCAACTCATGGAGGGTTCAACAAGACTTACAGCCCAAATAGAACTTCACTAAATGTACAAGGCGAAATACATTAGAAATGGCTTGACAGTGAACTCAGGCTTCATTAGTTGTACCTATTCATTTGAATGCAGAAATGAAAAGAAAGAAATACAAGCACATGATAAGTAAAAATAGGTTAACAAAAAATCTTAAATGACTGAATTTGATTAACCTCAGATTACCCAATATGGTAATTGTCAATACTTCACTTTGATGCTTGATACTACATATGCATTACATTTGGTGGGCCTCTCATTGGAGTTCTGGATAATTGACATGGTGGGTTTCAAGAGGGATAGTGGAAACAAAGAGATAAAAACTCTATTTTGAATTGGATTATGGTAGTTTTCATTTTAGTTTTTTAGAAAAAAGTTGCTGGTGGTAAAGAAAGTACCAGGGGACCTTTTTGGTATATTTTTTCCAAAATCAGCCAAAAGTTCCATACCTCTTCGAAATTTACCTAGGAGAGGAAGAAACTCAAAGAAGAGGATGATGAAGGCACATCAGAAGTCAATTAAAGAAGAACAAGAATTTTCTAGTTTGGTTTCTTGAAGAAATTGCTTCAATACTCCTTGGGGGCCTCATGGAGATTAACTGAACATCCAATGTGTGATTTAATGACTAGGGTGCTCTCTCTCTCTCTCTCTCTCTCTCTCTCTCTCTCTCGCTCAACAAAACAAAGGTTTTCAGCAATGCCATTGAGAAAGTGAAGTTCAGGTCGACATGACCCACTAGCCCATCCAGAAACAACCATAGTTGACAAGCATTATGTCATTTGTGCCATGTAGCATGCCACATCATCAAGCAGCCTTGTCAGCGGCCAATCAGATCTTTGACTTCAAAGTAGACAAGAATCAATAATCCATATAAGTTTGAACCATTTAGAATCATCCAAATTATAATCTTCAAGCTGCATAATCCATATAATTCTAGAAGAGATCATGACAAATCTTATCTAGTAGGCCACCGGCTCCAACAGACTAAAAAAGAGTAGGATGCACCAAAGATCACTAACTTTACTGACAGACGGTGATCACAAATAAAACAAAGGACATTTTGGCAAGACATCAACTGAGAAAAGGGATTATCTAAAAATAATTAGTAGTGCAGTGGGAGATTATTCAAGACTTCGGATCTATAAAAAAACGTTCTGTTTTCATCACAAAAGTTAAGGTTACAAGATTATACAAGTCAGGTGGTGAAAACTCTATAGATACTTTACACTACAGTCACTTAGTAGGTCACTTCGTAGGTCCAAGACTCCAAGTAATCACAAGGTAATTGGTTTATAAGAATGCTATGTCGCATTCAGCCTCTTTGGATAGGGTATGTAACATATCAAGACATTATCTAAATCAATAGTGTTTCTGAGCATGCAGTTTTTGTCAAGGATATGAAGTTTTCATCTCCTTGATTAGTTAAGTTGCAAAAATAGATCAAATATCTGCCAAAGGTTGTATAATGAAGATCAAGCTGACAGAACTCCTCACCAAAGCAGTTGCAACAAAAAGCTCATATATGATTTTAATTCCAAGTTGGACATAGTATCTAGCACGGCTTAAGGGGAAGTGTTGAAAAATAGGGGTTTATTTGTGATTTGGTTCCATGGGTTTAAGTTTCTTAAATTAGGATTAGATTATGAGTTATTTTAGACTAGTGATAGCTTGCAATTGTTATCTCAAAATTCATGCTTGAGTTGTAACAAAGTTTTACGTTGGCTGTCAACCCATCTACAACAACCCTCCTCCTTTACCCAGGCTTGGGACCGGCAAAAAACCTGGCAAAGTTTTCTAAGGAGTGCAACACGAGGACTTCCCAAGAGGTCACCCATCCTAGTACTACTCTCACTGAAGCACACTTAACTGTGGAGTTTTGATGAGATTCGGAGCTTTAGCGCTGATATGATCAATTTAGAAAAAGCCTATGATAGGGTACCAAAGGATTTAATTTAGTGGATTTTGAAGAAAAGGAATGTCCCTAGAGGTTACATTGAAATTTATAAGGATATGTATGAAGGAGCAATAATTAATGTAAGAACCACATGTGGGGAAACAGATGAATTTCCCGTGACTATAGGTTTACATCAGGAATCAACCTTAAGCCCTTATCTCTTTGCATTAATTATTGATGAATTAACTGTGCATATTCAAGAAGAAGTACCATGGTGTATGTTATTTGCAGATGATATAATATTGGTAGATGAATCAAGAGATAGTAAATGCAAAACTTGAGAGACGGCAAGAGGCATTAGAGTCTAGAGGCTTTAAAATAAGTCGTACAAAGACAGAATGTATGGATTGCAACTTCAACGGACATATACAAAGTGTTGAAACCATTATCAAAATTAAAACCCATGAGATATTACGTAGAGATTCTTTGCGGTACTTAGGCTCAATAATTAGTAAGGATGGAGAGATTGACGAAGATGTAGAGCATAAGATAAAAGCTGGATGGCTGAAGTAGAGACTAGCTTCTGAAGTGCTTTGTGACAAACGAATGCCAACGAAATTAAAGGGCAAATTTTACAAAACAGTGGTTAGACCAACTATGACATATGGAGCAGAATGTTAATGATGCAGTCTAGGGCCCAGCCGCCTCTCAGCCCCTCTTCAAATTAGATTAGGATTATTATTATTATTATTATTATTATTAGGAAAGTTTCTATTTTTAGCGTAGGGTTTTCTTGCTTATTAAGATTGTTTTACTATATATATGGCTTTGTAGAGAAGAACTTCTCAGATTTGGTTGATTAATAGAATTGGGTTTTTCCCAGAGGTGTTTCCTCGTGTGTGTTGAAGTCATCTTGACGGTTCGAAGTGTCCTTGGACACGTACTTAGGCACCTCCACGCAAGCCCTAACCCTTGGGCTGCATCAGATTGGTATCAGAGCCATTCCTTTGATATATTGGCGTGTTATCCTCCCCACTACCCCTTTTTCCCGATCTAGAAAAGCCATCTCCGAAACCATCTGCCCCCTCCCATAACCGATACACCCTGCCATCCATCCTAGCAACACAACCCCACTGTCGCAGCCTCAACATCACAGACAACCACCACGCCATCCCGTCCATTCAGTCCCCGCCGTTTGACATCACCACCAAAGCCCACCCCCTTTTTCGAAACCCTTCACCGACCCAAAACCCTAATCCTTCCCTTTCGGCCTTAGGCACCGGAGCCACCCAATCCTCTGCCGACACCGCCAAACCCCTCCCCCTGCCACAAAGATCCCGAGTCCCCAAACCCAACATCTAACCAACCGACACCATAAAACCACGCCTCTATTCCCGAAACCCTAAAACCACGCCTCTGTTCAATCCCATTCGCCGACACCCATCCACCCCCATCGCCCCTCTCAGTCAATCCCGCACCAAATCCCTCGCCACCCTCAATTCCCCCACTGGGGTGAAAAAAAAAAAAAAAAAGGCAGAAGCAGAGGCGCGAGCTCGAGAGACCGAGAGAAAGATTAGCATACCTGGTTCTTGCTCTGTTTGCCCTCATCGCCGCCATTAGCCGTCGTCGTAGTCGTCGCCGTACGCTGTCGTCGCCGCTGCAAGTCGCCGTTGCAACCTCATCGCCACCATCAGCCGTCACCGTACGCTGTCATCGCCGCTGCAAGTCGCCGTTGCAAGGGCCTTCTTTTGTCTGCTAGCGCCGATCGCAGCACCCCACCACCTGCACCGGGACTCCGCTCCTCGCTACTACTGCCTGCAGTCGTCGTCAGCCGAGACGCAGCTTTTCCCCTCATCCGCTCTTTGCAAACGAGAAGCAGACAGTAACAACAGCAGGGGCTCACCTGTTCATCGTTTATTCTGTGATGTCAACAAAAGGTCTCACGTGCCTTTCATCACGTGCGTGCCAAGTCTTTTGGGCTTGACTTCTATATAGATCCTTGTTGGGTCTAGACAGTTTTATCTCGGCCCACTTGCGTAGGAAGCCCACTTGTTTGTCATTCCAGTTCACGGACGTCATTCCGATTTCCGATCTGTCTTCACCAGCATACTTCTGAAAAGTAGATCTACACATCAGGTCAGTCAGATTTAACTTTTGCATTGAAAAAAAAAATGCCTCCTAAGAAGCAAGTGGATGCTGAATCTTCATCTTCTTCACTTGAAGATTTGGCTAGTGCCATTAGAGAATTATCTGCAAAAGTTGATGGCATGCACACCACCCTGCAACAATTGGACATTAAAGTGACAAATTTGGAAACTCATCAACGTGTGCATCACCACCGTGATGATGGTGCAAATATTCGAAATCAACGGGATCCACCAGTTAATAATCCTGATCGAGACTTAGGGATTAAAATTGTGATTCCTGAATATGATGGCAAATTGCAGCCCGCTGAATTCATGGATTGGTTAGTATGTGTGAAAAATATTTTCGCACACAAGCCAATGACTGAGCACAATAAAGTCACACTGATTGCTACTAGATTTCGTAATTATGCTGCAACTTGGTGGGCTGAATTGCAACGAAAACGGAGAAATCAAAACATGGACCCAGTTGATACATGGACTGAGATGAAGAATATCTTGAAACAAAAATTCCTCCCTATCAACTATGCAAGAGATCTCCGTTCCAGTTTTCAAAACTTGAAACAACGGTCCAAGTCAGATGTTGAATATTCTGAGGAATTTTTAACTCTGCAAGCTCGTTGTGGTTTGAATGAAGATGATGATATGGTAATTGATAGATTTTTCAATGGATTGACACTAGACATTCAGCATATCCTTGCCTTCCAACATTTTGATAATGTCGATGAACTCATCCAACATGCTATCAAGGCCGAGGGAATTGCAAATCATCAAGTACAGAAATCCAAATGGGTTTCTCCGAAGACTTTATCTTTACAAGAAGCTAAATCCAATGGACAGATTTTTGCTAAGACTGAAGGTCAAAATAAGATGGTTTGTTTTCATTGTCACCAGCACGGGCATCGCGCCGCAGATTGTCCAAAGCGAATACATCTAATTGAGATTGAAGGTGCTGATAACAATATCCGAGATGATATTGACACTGATCCTAAGGATATTGACAATTCCAAGGATATTGACACTGCGGACATTGACTTCACCGATGCAGAGCCCCCAGATGACGCTCTTATTGTCCTCAAGGATGCTTCACCAACTATTGAGCATAAGTGGTTGCGCAAAAATATTTTCCGTTCCACAGGAATGATTCAGGGACAAAACTGCACAGTTGTTATTGACAGTGGAAGTTGTGAAAACCTCATCTCCCAGGCTCTTGTTGATCGCCTTCAATTGAAAGTTTATAAACATAACCGTCCTTATTTTGTCAAGTGGCTCATGAATGGTGATCGAGCGCATATTCGACATACTTGCAAAGTTACTTTTGCCATTGGTGAGCCTTACAAGGATACAATCTGGTGTGATGTGCTACCTATGGATAGTGGTGATATCTTATTGGGCCGTCCTTGGATGTATGATAAAAATGGAACTCATGGTATGCGCGACAACACCTATACATTCATGCATGGTGGATAGCAAATTACTCTTCATCCTGAGAAACCACAACCGCCAAAGAAGAATTCCTGGAAAGCTGCCACAAAGGATGTCCTTCATGTTCAACACATTTACACTGGCAATCCGAAGCAGCATCGAGTTCGAGGACGAACTCTTCTTTCAACCCGGGGAGGATGATGCAGTCTAGGGCCCAGCCGTCCTCTCAGCCCCTCTTCAAATTAGATTAGGATTATTATTATTATTATTATTATTAGGAAAGTTTCTATTTTTAGCGTAGGGTTTTCTTGCTTATTAAGATTGTTTTACTATATATATGGCTTTGTAGAGAAGAACTTCTCAGATTTGGTTGATTAATAGAATTGGGTTTTTCCCAGAGGTGTTTCCTCGTGTGTGTTGAAGTCATCTTGATGGTTCGAAGTGTCCTTGGACACGTGCTTAGGCACCTCCACGCAAGCCCTAACCCTTGGGCTGCATCAGATGGCCAATTAAGAAGACCCACATTCATAAGATGGATATAGTAGAAATGAGAATGCTTAGGTGGATGTATGGTAAAACTAGGAAAGATAAAATTAGAAATGAGCGCTTTCGAGAGCATTTAGGGGTAGCACCAATAGGGGATATGATTAGAAAAACCTGTTTAAGATGGTTCAGGCATATTAAGTGTAGGCTGGTAATAGTACCAATGAGAAAAAGTTTGGCTATACAGGTGGATGGCCCATCAAGAGGTAGGAGTAGGCCGAAGAAAACATTAATGGAGGTTATTAATTCAAATTTGAAAAAGTTTAACTTATTAAAGGATTTAGCTCAAAATAGAACGGAATGGAGAAACAGAATTCATGTAGCCGACCCCAACATGGTTGGGATAAGGCTTTGATGATGATGATGATGATGATGATATCTTGCAATTACAATTTCCTATTGTGATAGTGATTAGCTTTCCTAGTAGGGGATAACCTCCTTAAACACACTCTATGAATAGCTGCTTTTTATTCACAATAAATCAAATAAACAATTATGTCAAAATGTAGGGATTAAGTTTCAACTAAAACTCAATAGAGCTTCTTGAAAGAAGTATTGTCGTTATCATCATCATTATTCAGCCCTATGATGATGCATTTAAGTCTTTTGGAATGATGATGATTACAGATCTAGAGTACACCAGCTCTTCATTATTGCATATATGCGAAGACAGAACTACCCACAGCTGTCTTTTCTTTCATTAAATTATATATACCACAGTCCATAACTATTCCTTCTTTCATTAAATTCTCTACATCACACTCCACAACTATTCATCCTTTCATTAAATTCTATATACGTCTCCTTTAATTATGTCTACCATTAACACCCATACATGCATCTTTTCCATGTCGGTTTTCATTACCATCTTCAAATTCCATCACCTCAATTCATGAAGCACATTGATCGATCAGATACTCGATCATCAAAATGAGTCTAAAGATCGAATTTACAAAATATACAACAAAACTAGATAGGTTTGATGAGGGCAGTGTCTAGAAGCTCAAGAAGAATTGACTTGGCAAAATTTTTATAGAGAAAAAACTCAAAACTGTCACAACTCAGCAAGACAGGCAAGTTTCATAAAAAAATCATATTTTAATTGAGTTTGCATTTATTAAACTAGGCCGATGCTTGATCAAGGCTTGCAACTTGTAACAAGTCATGACAATCCAATTCAAGTCATGTTTCCAGGTTTTAAAACACTGGAGAAAGAAATAATAATAATAATAATAATAATCATAGAAGAGTAGTCAAGGAGACAATATCACAAATGATAGCTAAGAGAAGACAGGAACTCATGCAAAAACCACTGTGCTAAACCATTTTGCTCAAAAACACAGCGACCTGAGCCACCTAGAAACTAAAGTGCTACACCAATATGCCTATGGTTCAGTAGGGTTCTCAAATGACCTAGGCTGGACCATTATATTAAAAAACACAGCCACCTGGAAACTATGGTGCTACACCGATATGCCTATAATTCTATAGGGTTGCCAACAGACCTAGATCCACCCTAGGTCCAACAAAATCCACCTAGCTATGCAGTGGACCGGACATTAATTTGGGTTAGAAGGGCAGAGCCTAGATCCGTAAATGGTCTATATTTGCAAATGGCCATGACTGAGGCCTCGGCTTTACTGTCCACTGGAGTTTATTGGCTCTAAGAAAGAAAGATGGATACAAATTTACTCCTACTTACTTTACATTGCCATTTTAGTTTTTACACCTCAAATTTATATCCACTCTCACTAATAATTGTAACAATATCCTTCTCTTCCCACCATTTCATCTCCCTCTCCGTATTGCCTCTGCCCTCTCACCAGTCACCACGAATGAAATATGATCATAAATCCATCATCAAAAGCTGTGGGCCAGCATCACTGGGTCAATGGCAATGGTGAAAAATCCATCTTTCTTATTTCCTCTTTTGTTTTGTCTTCTCTGCTTTCTAATTCCTCCTCTTTCCTTCTCTCTTATTTCCTTCCCTATTATCTCCTCTCTCTTCCATCTTCACATTTCTCCTCTTCTCTCATTTCTTCTCCTCATTTCCAAAAACCTTGAGCATGCTCAGATCTTGCTAACTGTTAAACAGGTGAACTCAAGACTAGATTTTAGGATCTATATAGGATCCATATTCATGTGGACATAGCCTAATATGACCATTGATGGTTCTATGCCTCTAATAAGCCATTTTCCGCATATATTTCATACACATACAGAACTGTGATGTCAAATGCAGTAAAATGATAAGTTCCCAGAAAATTAGAAGTCTTCATTTTTAAGAGCTATATGCCGCACTTGCATGATGTGTTACAAAGTCAGCATCTCCAATAACGCACTGATCAAACTGCTAAGAGTTTACACTTTACACAGATTCAAGGTGTATTTCAACCATGATAACATGGATGCATTCCAAGTGACTTACTAACATATACCAATAAAATGAAACTTCAAGTTACAATTTGATATCCCTTTGATCTTGCTCCCAATAATTCTTAAGTTCGTATGAAATTTCAGCCAACCAAGCACTGAATACATTTAGATAGATGGAATGATTATGCATAAAGGCTTTTCTTTTTTATGCCAATCCAAAATTGATATGCTTCTCATAAAATAGACAAATTTCTGCAATATTAAAAATTGATAATTGAAATACAAGTTGATGAAGTTGGATGAGGAGTTTACCTGTCAGATGCCAACTCAGAACATTTCCAATTAATATCTGCCAAAGCATCATGGTAAATCCGGCATTCCTCTTTAGTTCTAAGCCGAAACCTGCGTTCCTTGCCGCACCTTGAACAGCGTATGAATTCATCACGATGACAAGGTCGTCCATTGTGACCTTTATGAGACCCATTACCATTTTTTGATGCTTCATTGTAGAATTTAAGAAGCACTGTTTTTGCCAGAGAAACCTTCTCCCCTCTAACCATGACCCAGACATTACTTTTCCATTTCCTGGTACCCTCCCTGCCAGAATGTTTCTCAAAAGCTGATGGGCTCAACTTATCTGCGCAAATAATAATAATAAATACAAAATGTTCACTCAAATTGTAAAAAGATAAATTGATAATAGAAAAATACTATGCAACTAACATAAATGTACAGTAATGGCGCTAATCTGACATTTATGTTTGAGACTCGCAGTTGCTGTTGTTGTAGTTTGCAGTGAAAAATTATCAGCAGAAGTCACATAAATCATCCTATAGAGAATCTACATGAGCATAATCCGTTGTTTTCTAATTCATATGCAAACCATGAAGAAAAGGTGATATGATTGCCAGATAACTGTACAGATATGCCAGTACATCGTATGTTCCTTTCTGGCATCAACATCCATAACCACATCTAAGTTACACAATACTGTACACCATGCTGTTCCCAGTATTTCTGGCATCGGTGTAGGGAAGTCTAAATCTTACACTTTTGTTACCAAATAATAAACCCATATAATAATAATAATAAGAAGAAGAAGAAGAAGAAGACAGAATGTCATCACTGAATTTCAACTGTAATCCACACCTTTTGTACACTGGACAAACCATGGAACAGAAATAGCTCAAATTCATTACAAAAAGAAATGAACAATGCGGAGGCCTGAAGATGAGCAATGTATAAAAATTCAATGTTGAATACTCGACCAATGGGATGGTTACGCATGTACACTTGACAAAAAACATGAAATATGTTGAATTCATAGTAATGATCCCAGTGGAGAAAGCCCAGGTTAAAGACTAGCCATTGTTTGGCAAATTGAGCCATTTACAATCAAACTTGTCTTTTCTTAAGAAATTCAGTAGAAGCTTCATTATAAAAAATGTTAGTTAAGATTGAAGAACAAGATCCAAGGAGATCGGCTGGAAAAAAACCCCAGACACAACTCCTTTTTTCTTGTTGCATAAGAATAGGGAAAACCACTCACCAAACTCAATATAGATAAACTTTCCAGCCTCCTTTTCCTCTGAGATTTGTCTAAGTCAGCCCACAAATAAGTACCATATTCTTATGGAAGAGCACCAAATGGCAGTAACACAAAGAATTTTGAACAGCATGGAATGGAGAAAGATTCATATCTCAAATGACAGCCAGAGCAACAATTCAAAAGGTTGCTTCAATTAGGGAGACACAATTACCAAATTTTGAATTCAAATTGAATTCTTCCCTGTAAATAATATGTAGATTAATAAATTCATGCATACTTGTTGCATTTTGTTAGCTTTTTACGTATCATAAATCAATTCCATTACATTCTAGTCTTGAAATAAAGTGAAGCTGTGAAAATAAATATCATAATTTCAACCAATGACAACCAACCTGTGCAAACCACAAAACAACCATTACAAAGAGATCTTTAGCCATGCACTCTCAAGAAGTGGGAGAAAAACACAGTTACTTCAAGCAAATTCATTGCAAGGATACGTAAAGCAACACCTTTAGACTTCCAAAGAAAATAATTTAACTGTCCTAGTTATGGGCAAGGTGGTTGCAATGTAGGACTAAAAGCCAGGAATTGATTCCTCAAAGAATAACATTAGTCTTGCCTGAGATGATGACTTTGATGAAGAATGCATAAAAATAAAAAAAGATAATTATCATACCCAAAGGAAGTTTAGCAGATAGAAAGATGAAGGAATGCAAGCCAGAAGAGTCTAAAGCAAGAAACAGGATCAGCCACCAATGAAGCTTCCATGATGTAATAACCACCTATGAGTATGACTGGCACTTAAACTATCAATTCAAATCAGTATAAGCGAGTGGATCCAAGGAAATGAGAGTTGCCACATCAACCAACTTGCATGGAATGAAGAGATCAAGAGAAGGCATACATGACAAACAAATCAACCATACACTTGCATAGTTAAAAAGACAAACAACAGCATGCAATGGTCTTGAAAACCAAACAAGTGGAAACATGCCACAGACATTATCAGACTCCTGAGAACATCAAACATCCGAACAGATCAAAACACATCAACTAAAAACAAGAAAAACAACAAAAGGCCAAAGTCAGAAAAAAGAAAAAAGGTCTAACTGACCTTCCTGACAACCAGGAGTACATTCACAGCTGATCTCAAGATCACCAGAAGCAAAAACCTTAAGCCTCCCAACGGCATCTCCATACCTTTGGCTAGTGCACCCACACATCACTTCAATGAAATCTCTTCCTCTCTTCAACCCACTAATCTCAGCCAAGTCCTCGTCACTAAACATGATAACACCATCCATCTCACCCCCACTCTCCATCACTTTCTCAGCCAGGGAAAACAAAAGGTGAGAAAACTTCTCAAACAGGGTTACAAAGACAACCCACAGAAACCCATCAAAGAAAGCTCATCCAACGTCCTTCTCCGGGTCTCTCTCCTATAATATGGTAGATTGGACGTGAAAAGAGATAAAAATGGCCAACCAGGCTTCTTTCACAAGCTTTCCATCGAATGCGTCTATTCAATGCATCTCAACTTGCACAGAACATAGAAAAAATACTATCTTTTTGACGTCAGACCCAAAAGGCAAACAATCAAAGGCTCTCTCTCTAGAACCCAAAGCGAAAACAACCAAAAACTCAGACTGGGTCTTCTTCAAAACATGAAAAACACCAGCTTTTCCACTCTCTTCTCTCTATTTCACCGAAATAAGAGACTTACAGATAGAACAGACAAAAACCCAGGAGAAGAAACTCATGAAAGGATGGAATCTGGTGGAGAAAGAACCATTTTTTCAACACCAGCCAAAACTACAGAGAAAACCCACAAGATCCCGTCAAGCAAACCTCACCCAAACGCCCATCTCCGAGTCGCTCTCCGAGAAATCTGGTGGAGAAAACGTGGAAAAGGCAAAGGGATATTGCGGGATGGGATTTTTCTAGGCTAAAAACGAGAAAGGCCTCACTGTTTTTGGAGAATTAGATGATATGATGCTCTTGCAGAGTACGCTGGAATTGGATCTTCTGTTTTTCCACTCACATGTATGGCGTCACTCAGGTAGCGACCCCTCCAAGTCGTTATGGTAGCCCCTCAAATGTTGTTAGATCCGGACCGTCCAAATTGCGAGCCCCAGGAGCTCTATCATCCATAAACCAACTCATGATCAGCATCATTCTGGCAGCAAATGAATATTGATAAGGGTGTAAATTGGTCCGGGCCAGTCTCAAGCCTGCATTTCTCTAATTACATGAAAGTAAATTAGCCTGGTTATGCTCCCAACAAAATCAAGCAACAAGAATTTAGGTCATTCTTTCCTTTGAGGGATAAAACCCACGTTGATCATGGGTAGATCTACAAGGGTCGGCCACATTACCGTCAACAGCCCCTCCATGCATACATACCAAGCTGCCCATGATGATGTAACATGATAGACTTTGATATCATGGTATAACATTCATCCCGCTTCCAATCGCTATGAGATAAATTCACACGGATCCAGACTCATTTATATAACGATAACATTGACTCTGTAAACATTTTTCAACTTATGTGAATTAAAAATTTATGTTAGACCAACCAAGAGAAAAAGTATGACACGGGTTTTACTAAATGGTTTTTCCTTTTATTAATGTCCCTTATTTTATTTTTTTTTTCTTGTGAAAAAGCAACTTTACTAAATGTGAAAACCTTTCTTCGTTTAACCAAAACCCAAGGTCCCACCACTAAGCTTGAGCTGGCCTCACAAGTCACAACTTGAATTGTATATGTCAAGTTCTTACATTGAAGAATGACTCCTTATCATAGTTGTAAAGAGTAAAAGTTTTTATATGGTTATCAAAGAGTTCAAGTCCTAAGTATCCTATATTTCTACACTCTGTAGGCTTTCTTGAGTTGGGCATGGCCATTTATGATGAGAAATATACTGACTTTGGCAAAATATGAGACCCACCAATCATCAATCAACCCCTTAAATAATTCAACCGGGTTCGATGCATAAGGCCACTTAGAAATCAGCTCAGGCTCTGGCTTATTATTTGTATAGCTCATATCATACCATACCCTTATACCATGCGAGCTGGCTGTGGGTTGTTTGTTAGCCATGGCCCACCCACCAGTTGGACGGGGAGGGTCCTGTTTCCCACATATGATTTGCGTCGATTTGTGTATCACTAACACCGTACTCGTGAGAGCACCGTATGTTTATGAGCTGGACAATGACATTGGTGATGCTACAAAACAAAAGGCCAAATTGCATGCGCTAAAACCGAGCAAGCACTGAAGGAACACGGACAAAACTGTAATCGCGCAGTGAATAACAAACAGTATCATGATCATAACAACCATTGAAGAGGTGGGCCATAATGTTTATTTTTTTATAGAGCTATAATGTTTATTAACAGTTTAAAGAAGCAACACCTCTCCCTCTGGATTTTCATAGTGTTTTAGCAGCAAATGGCTTTTAAGATGTCACACCATTCATATTCCAAAGCTTTTACTCCAATGCTCAACATTTACTTTTTTTTCTCAATATAGGATAGCAAATTTATCAGGCAAATAAGTAGAGCCCTGTGAATGAAAGTGGATAGACTTCAGGTGAAATAACATGAGACTACTGGTAAAATAAAGTGCTTGTCCAAAATCAAATCCCGAATAGGCAGATAAGAACAACCGACTTTTACAAATAAGGTAAGAGGTCTCTTATCATTCAAAGAGCTTAAGACATTCATTTCAAATGTTTTAAACTCACTCATTATTCATTTTAATTGTGTGTGAGAAATCTGATGGGTTTTGGCATGAGGATTATTTAGATTTAGAAAATCCCAATCACCAATTGGGTTCAGATAGGGATAGGGATAGGGCTGGCAATGGATTATATTTAGTACTGATCAAGCATAACTTAAATTTACACTGTAACTTAAATTTACTCCTACTTGCACTTACCTATCTAATGATCACCGGATGGAACTCATAATAAATTTATAGTCTTTTTATAAAGGACTAGGTCAGGTTTGGTACTAATTATTTCTAAATTGTAGGTAATTTGAACCTGCAATTCAATATTTCTACTTCTAAACACATCCACTATCGATCATTTAACACAAGTTTTTGATATCACGGTCTACTTAACAAGAAATTAGTGATAAATGAGATGAGGGGGACAAAATGGGCAGACAAAACCAGAACCCACCCTTAAATTCTTACTGTAGGTCAACATTTTAAAAATTCATTACCCACCCAAGACATGTACGGATCACCTGGATGAACCCCACCAACTGCCAGACATATAGAATGGGTGCTCCTGCTGTGTATGGTAGTGGCTCTTGTTTGCATGACCTGACATGAATTTCTTTTTATCGATCTCAGATCCTCTCTCACACAGGCAGCCGCACTCATATTGTTGATAAATGGGAAAATCCTCTGTTGAGAGCAGACGAGGTTTTTTCAAAATCTGTACTTTTTTTTACTGCTCATTGTGTGTTTGCTTTTCATTAATTTATTTACCTTTCTTCAAAAATCAAGCTTGGATTCTGGGCCACCCAAAAGCCTACACTGCAAAGTCGAACATCTTCTTTGCGCAGACAGTCCACGGCCGAGAAGAATTGAGAATTGCTTATGCAAGCATTGTATTTGGTAATGGCTTGACCCGGTTTTGGGTGTTCCTGATTTTGTTCATCTAAGTGAGATCAGTGGACAAAATGCTCAATCCGCATCTGTTTTCGTATCCTCACCCAAGGATTTGATGGGTCTCACCCCTCTTACTAGGTTAAAAAAAAAAACTAGGAGATCATGCTCTTGAGAAAGACACAATACTCAGCTTATGAAGCCAGCTAGTAGTCATTTGACTTACTTGACTCAGTGTTTGTTGCGTGACTTCGATTCTAGTTTTGTCGAGTGAGGTTGACTCTTAACACATTGAGCCAAAATGAGTTTTAGAGGTAAGAGTCCCTGTGAGTCCATATCCAATGAGCCAAATCTTGTTCGTGATCTAGCCCTACAAGGATACGGATGTGGATATGCATTTGGGTCGCTACATATGAGTGGGTCAAAAGAGGTCACGACCTTTGGATGAAGCAGTC
Source organism: Sextonia rubra (assembly GCA_037013555.1). Taxonomy (NCBI): domain Eukaryota; kingdom Viridiplantae; phylum Streptophyta; class Magnoliopsida; order Laurales; family Lauraceae; genus Sextonia; species Sextonia rubra. The sequence goes on along the minus strand of JASUAD010000028.1, from coordinate 3,844,472 downwards.
ACTCTTGCAAGGAACTCTTCTCAACGAGTCACCTCCTTCAATGAAGTAATCACTCTGGGTACACGCTTGACATTCCTATTATCACCCACTATTTGTCTAAAGCAAGCAGAGGTTTGAAATATTCTACCCTCTATCCACTTGAAGAGATGTAAAGGCAAATCCACTTAAAATGAAAGGAGCCCCCATTATTTGGCCTATGAAATAAGTGCTTTAGCCTCTTCATTTTATGACTATATTTTGATTTTTGATGGCTTTGTTGGAAAAAGAGTAAATGTGCCAAACAAGGCGTCAATGGGCAAAACCAAGTTCAAGTACTTTTACATCATGATCTCATCAAATCAAAACAATAAATGAAGAATTTCATATTTTCATTATATTTACAATTTCATATTTATTATTTCACACTCATTTGTGCAATTTAATCTTATGTTTATAAAAAAAAAAATCATTCTCATGGTGAGAGTTTTTGTCAAAATGGAAAAACCGAATCTCAGAGATTTGTTTTTATTAAATTGCCCATAAGCTTTGATGTTGCAGTCTATGTTCATTCCCCTCCTCACCCGAGCATTGATTTTTTGCATTATAGCATAGGTTATTCTTTCTTTATTTGAGTTTTAGACCCCTATCGGTCAGGTTCACTACATTCCATCTGGCCTAGCCCATTTTCTACTAGTTGTTGGGCAGGTATGAGATGTAACCATTGTAGAATTGTGAGACTAGCCGTTATGGAGTTATGAGGCATGAAGTATGACCGCTTGCGTTAGTGGTGTGATACCATTATCATCAACGGCTATAATATGTAATAAGTGAAATTGATTATTTGGATGTTGGCTAATTCATGGGTTGGACAAAGCCCAGTGTCCATTGACTTGTAAATTTCTATTTCTTTTAATATAGACTGTAGTTACTAGCGGATTTAAGTGTTGTCATGCAAGTGAGACCGCACCCGCGTGATTTAAGAAATTCCTCAAATAAGCTCTTAAAAATTTTAATTTTATTGATTAATGAACTTCTTCACCTAATCATTACCCACACCCAACGGTGGACCTACATACATCCATGTGAAGGCAGACGCACCCGTTAAACCTTTGTCCACTTTTAAAACTATAGTGAAAATTATAATTTTTCTTCAAAACTCTTATAGAAATTCTACGTCCACCCCCAAAATTCAAAAAAAAATTTTGTATTTGTTCCTAAAACACAATTGCCTATTTGGGTCTACACCCTTCAAACGAAAACTCTTGGTCTACCAATGCCCGCACCCAGAAGTGAACCAAGGTAATGACATGTGGGTGTGCTCACACCCGTCATGTGGCATTACACTTTCAAATCTTATATGAAATTCTGAGTTTACTACAAAAAATCTAATAAAAATCATGTGTCCACCCTCAAAATCCATTTAAAAAATTTCAATTTGCCCCTAAAACCAAGCAAGCAATTAGAGCCCGCACCTCTCAAACAAAAATCCTGAATCCGCCACTAGTTGTAGTATGAGTCACCGCAAGTGCTAAAGTGAAGATTTGAAGAAAAGTGTAGAAATTTAGAAAAAAGCAATTCAGGGACAGAATGAAGTCATCACCTGCTCGAGCAAAGGGTGTCCACTTGACCAAACCACTTGCCCACTTAAGAGAGTGATCTGGGTTGCACGATTTTTTTTTTTTTTTTTGTGCCAGGTTTGCCTGTTTTGGTTCTACATTAACTCTAACCCTAGGGCACGAAAACTGGGTTATTTAAAGGGTCCTCTTTCAACCCTAAGATACCAATCTTGTTGTTCTTAGCAAAGAATATCTTTTGGAGATTTCCTTTTTCTCTAGAGTAGCCGTTAGTAAGTTGCGATGGAGATCTAAACTTCTAAAGGATACTGCTTCTACTCTCGTAGTAGATTCATTTGCCTTGCAGATTTGTGACGGTGTTGACCAAGCGTAAGGAACGAAGGAGCGATGAATGGCATGGTTGTTTGCAAGCGATAGTACTGTAGTCCTTAGGTTACGGCAAACTGGGAAAGGTATGTTAGTATATTGTACCTATTCATCTTGAGTGCTTGGTTTCCGTTGGTCCCAATAATAGGACTCGTGGTTTTTTCCTATGTTGGGTCTCCACGAAAAAAATCATATCTCTTTTTTATGTGGTTGATGAATTTATAGTTCTTCTATTTTTTTTGTCATTGTTAATTGGACTGCAATCTACAAATCTGATTAAAACCTTGAACCCTTCATCTTTGGAGGTTTTAAAAACCATCAAGTGGTATTAGAGTAGGTATACAAATTTGTTGTATAGATCTATTGAGATTTCTATAATGGAATTCAACCACAAAGCCACATCAACTACTAAGCTATCTTTGTTGGATGAATCAAATTATGCATACTGGGAAGCTAGGATGATTGCTTTTCTTAGGTCCATTGATGATGAAGTCTGTGATTGTGTGGAATATGGCTTTACTAAACCCACCGTTGTGTCTGAAGTGAAAAATATTCCTAAACCTAAAGCACAATGAACCAAAGAGGAAAAGATGGCTTCCAACTGTAAAAATAAGGCCATTAATGTTATTTACAATGGAGTTTCTTCCTTTGAGTTTAGAAGGATCTCTACCTATACATCTGTTAAGAAAGCATGGGATATTATACAAACTGGTCATGAGGGAATAAGTGTTGTTAAACAGTCAAACTCTATAAATTGACTACTTCCTTTGAAACCCTATAGATGGAAGATGATAAGACCTTTTATGATTTCTATACCAAATTAAGTGATATTGTCAATTCTAATTTCAATTTGGGTGACCAAATTTTTAAAAATAAGATTGTCAAGAAAATTCTAAGGTCCCTACCTTAAAGGTTTAATTCAAGGGTTGTGGCTATTAAGGAAACTAGAGGTTTAAACACTCTCAATGTGGATCAACTTGTTGGTAAACTTCAGACTTTTTAGGCAAATCATAAGTCTAGTGGAAAATCGAAAGGCATTGCCCTAAAAATTCCAAAGAATCAGACAAGGGCTATTAAAGTGGATTCAAACTCTGATTCTAAGGAAATTAATTTTCAAGTTGCGCTTAAATTTATGAAGAAATTTGAGAAATATATGAAAGGGGGATAAATATGGCTTAAGGATTTCTAAATCTAAGAAGAAGGCTTCTAAACCTGTTCAGTGTTTTGAATGCCAAGGTTTTGGTCATGTTGCTAATAGTGCGTAAACAGAAAACTAAAGACCAAGCGTAAGGTTCTTGCAACCACATGGGATGATTCTTCTAAAGAAGATGAGGAAAATATTTTTAAAATGAAAAATCTGCCCATGACACTGCCAATGCTAATTTTATTTATTTCATGGCCAGATTTAACATTGTCTCTTCGTAAGGTTCTTCTGATAATGGTTCTAACGATGATTAAAATGAAGTGTCAAATATAAAACAAGACTGGGAGGCAATTTATAACTCCGTATTGAAAAACTATGTAAAGATGATCAAGTTCAACAAGTAGGCCATGGTGAAATGGAAAGTTGCCAGAGATCAACTTTCTTTATGAAAGCAAGAATTAGATGAAGCTCTTCGAAAGGTAAAACTTTTGAAAATTCAAAATGGTACTGTGTCTGAAGATCTGTCTAATGCAGTATGAAAATATGAATTGCCATCTGAGCAAGCTAAAAAGTCTGCTAAATAGCTAGAAATTTATAAGAAAGAGCTGCAAACATCTCAAGAGAGAAAAGATGATTTGAATGGAAAGTTGAAGATGGTTATGTCAAAGCTTACCATTACAAAAGCTTCGCTAAACAAGATGAATACTGGATCGAAGAAACTTGATAACATCTTGTGTAGTCAAAAGGTACCAATTGACAAAAAAGGTCTTGGCTACGTCAATGGTGCATCTACTTCAAATGCCAAAGGTAATTAAATATGACTTTATCAAAAGTTCTACTTTAGCTTCTATGGCACCTCCTACTTCAAAAATTACATATGTTACTCATGTTGCATCTCATTCATGGAAGAATGTGTCACGGACTACATCTACACCCATATGTCACCATTGTGGAATCAAAGAACAAATTCAACCCCATTGCAATAAATTGAGACGTCCATAAAAAAATTTGTAATAGAAGAAGCATTTGTCAATGCCAATGATCAAGACCAGAGCCATTTAGATCAGGAAGTTTGACTTGCTTAATGAATTAGTACACACTATGCTGAAAGACACAAATTCTCAAGTGTGGGTACCAAAATTCAATTCTTGAACAGCAAGATCAAGCCCCTATCCCCAAGCTGAAAAAGAGAAGATGACATTAAGGAGGAGTCCTAAAGAAGAGTTATAAAAGATGATTGACAAATATACTGTGTGATGATCATTATTTTTGTTAATTATGGACAAAAAAGAGGAGTGTGAAGGATTTGCAAGGGCATGAAAATTGGGTTATTTAAAGGATTCCGCTCTTAACCCTCAGACACCGATCTCCTTTTTCAGAGCATAGAATACCTTTTGGAGATCCACTTCTTCTCTACAACAACCATTAGAGAGTTGTATTGAAGGTCTACGCTTCTAGAGGATATTACTTCTTCCCTCTAGGCTATTCATTCTTCTTGCGGATTCAAGATGGTGTTGAGTCAAGGGTAAAGAATGGAGGAGCGGTGAATGGCATGATTTTCACCAACTGAAGTACTACAGTCCTTAGGTTGTGGAGAACTAGAAAAAGTCTGTGAGTATCTTGCAACTGATCATCTTTCGGGCTTGGTTTCTGTTGGTCTGAGTGATAAGATTCATGGTTTTCTCCCATGTTGGGTTTCCACATAAAAAATTGTGTATCTCTTCTTTGTGCAGTTGATTGATTTACAATTCTTTTATTTTTCTACCATTATTAATTGGACTGCAATCTACAAATCTGATTGAGCCCTTAACCTTTCATCTTTGGAGGTTTTAGAAAACCATCAGACATTACAGTTTCGGCTCCTCTATATAAGAAAGTTTGCAAATAAGGATTAAGTATAGAATACACAAATATAACCCCTCGCACTCTATTTTCTTTCCCCCTCTCTGTTTTGTTACAAGCAAGTTTGAAATAATAGTTTGCTAATGCTCTAATCCTTCATCCATTAGAGTGTACAAGTGGTAGAGATTGTCTAATTAGAAATAATCACGCTCGAAATGTGATGTAAAATGCAACGGATTCGAGTCCAACATTCACACACTTCAATTATTAAGAAGAATGAAAAATAACTACAGTTTATTATTATTTTTCTCTTTGTTTATATGGATTCAAATACTCTGACCACGGGAATGCAGGTTGTTTACAAGTTTTGAAATATTTACAACCCTTCCCTTTAGTCTTAGATGTGATCTAAATCTGAAATTTACAAAAAAGTACATGAAAACATTAAAAAAAATGCAAAGATAAAAATGCAGGGGAAAGTGACTGTAACCTACGGTCACTGGGCTCCTGCCAATGACGGTGGCTCACGGTCACTGGCAGACAATAGCCGAAAAGCCACTGTTTGCCTCTATTATCTCTCTGTTTTGCTATTGTAACACTTCCAGGGTGCTGAAACTCATTCTTTTCGATTTTTAGAGTGTTGAGTGAAAGCGCTGAATTTGACCATGGTATCGATCAAAACCTTTGTTGATTATCACTTTTGGTTACGGACTGTTTTTTGTACAAATTTGAAGAGGATACTGTATGAAGTCAAAGTTGTGTCATTTTGAACATATGATTTTCAAGGGTCAAAATGAAGCCTAAAGAGGCCTTTTCATAACCTCCGGGATGACTCCAGAACCTTTTCAAGTGAGAAGAACAAAGAAATTGACTTTATCCCTTGCATGCTTGATAGTATTTGAGCATTGTCTTCTTTAAGCAATACACATTCTCTCCCTTCTTTTTTGGAACATTTCTCACCTTAATTAAGTGAAATGGAGAAGAAGAAGTGTACTGGGACTGCTTGAAGTGCCTTGTAAATGGCTCCAAATCTTTGGAAGTTGCTTCTAGAACTTAAAAATTGCTATCTCTGTCTGCCTCTGTGTATCTCCCATCCTTGTGTGTTAAACCCCTTTTTTTATAGACTTTAGCAGTAGTTTAGGGAGTTAGGAGGAGTTAAAAGGAGTTACGGGAAGTTAAGGTTTGCAATAAATAAGAGGGAACCACCGAAAACTAAAGGAATTGCTCCACAGGTGTTATTGACCGCAGCCGCAGTCACTCCCAAGTCCCAATTTTGACTTTTGACATGTGATTCGTTTTCGCATGTTTGGGACTCAAATGATATCCAATCTTCACGAAACTTGAAGGGATGCTTTTTTACACTATTTTAAGTGTGTTATGGAAATTTCAGCCAATTTTGACCTTCTAAAGTTAGTCAACTCCCTCATTGACTTTTTATGAAAATGGCCTTTGCTTCAGCTGTTTGAGGTCCAAATGACCTTGGTTTGGTTTGAAACTTGGAGGGATTAATATCAGGATATCTTGGAGCGTCTATCCAAATTTCATGCAGTTTGGATTTGTGGAAGTAGGATTTCGAACAGTGACCCATTTGTGGCATATTTTAATTCACTATTCACTTCACACTGTAGGAAGTTAGCTTATTTTCTACCCGAATAGCCTTTAATTGACTTGAAACTTTGAGGAATTCATTTTGAACATATTTTGCATCTTTTTTCCAAATTTCATCAACTTTGACTCCCTGAAAGTAGGATTTTGGCCAATGACCTCCATGGCTCGGGGGTCACTAACTTCTAAACTAACATGCAGTGTAAGTAAGATCAGACCAAGTCCTTTTGACTTGAAAATTTGTAAAATCTCCTTTGAGCATGACTAAAGCTTTGTGCCCAAATTTCATCAATTTTAGACATCGGGAAGCAGGACTTTAGTCAGTGACCCCATGACTTGGGGCTCACTGACCCAAAGTTGATATGTTTATAGACTTTGGGTCAGATAATGTCCATTTGACCTGAAATATTGCAGAGTATCCCTTGAGCAAAATTTGAGCTTCCTTTAGGAGTTTCAGCTAATTTGATCTTCGTGAGGTGTCACTTTGCAAGTGACCCACAGAGCTCAGTAGATGCCCATCTAAACTGAGTTTGGGTCCAAATAATATCCAAATGGTCTGAAACTTTGATGGATAGTCTTTGAATATACTTGAAAGCATTCCTTTGAGCTTGAGCTTACTTTGACATGTATAAATGTTAATTTCCACAGTGACCCTTAAGGAGCTAAGAAACAATCATTGAAGCTTGTTTTAAGTTGAAATGAAGCTCAAATGCTTTGAAACATCATTCCTAAGCTTGTTTTAGAGTTGCCATGAGATTCTGAGCCAATTCTAAACATCTGAATGCAGTACTTGACTTAACATTCCACAATCCCAAAGTTTATATGCCCTTTGGTGTGGAATCTACTTGTAATGTCTTCAACAAGAAAATCGTTGTATCTTGAGCTAGATGTTTGCAATTCCCTTGCACAATTATGGGGGCTAAATCTACTTAAAGAAAGTATCCTTTTGTAATGCTCTTCAGCAATCAAATTATTTGGGTTTTTTCTTTCCTTTATCTAATAATTTTATTTATAATTAATTTATTGACAATTTTTACAATTTATTTCCAACAGTACAAATAAATTGACTTTAGCCACATGCTTAGAGCTCTTACTCTGTTCTCTATGTATTCTTAGATCTAAAGGCAGATAATCAAATCCACCATTTTCGTCTTCTTTTTATGTTTTGATGAGATCCCAATATCCTTACACAAAGGTGAGAGTTTATGAATAGTGCTACCAATTACAAATTATTTAGGTAAGTCTGTTCCCTTGGTATGGACTTCATGAACTTTTTTTTGAAATTTTGTAACTTGTGTTACATTGAGCTTCCTTATTCCATTTGAAAATCCAAAAAATTCTCTACTTCCCCTTTATTTTTTTCCCCTACATTTTCAATAGCAAATCCTTTTTTTAATGCTTCTCATAATTTGCGGTTTTGTATTTTAAAAATTATTATATATGAAGCCAATTGATTTTAAATTGAAATTAGATTCAATTAATTTTGACCTTGGATAATTATTTTGACCATCGTTTTTCACCTCACAATACATAAAATGTTACCACAACTGGACCTCCCCCACTTCAGTTTCTCTACATGTATACAAATCTCTATTTGAATCCAATAGATGAATGCAAAGTGCTTCTCCTCCCTCTATAATGTGTTTCAAGCGTAAACCCTAAATATTTCCAAACCCTAACTCTTTTTGATCTTCTCCTTGCCCACAACCGATCAGGTAACTCTTTCACTCTACCTTACTTTCCTCTTTCTTTTTTCGATTGTTTATTTTTGTTAATGGGTTACATCTCAAAAGTTGCATCCTATATTCAAATGACAAGCTCCTCACAAGAGTGGTTTTTGCCAAAGGAACCAAACTACCTTTAGAAGCATAGTGGTGATACCGGTTTCATAGAAAGTGGTTTCTGATTCACACATGTGCCTTGATATAGATGCAAGCAAAGTGAGTGTCATCTCAATCTTTATAGCAAGTTTGAATTGGTTTGTGTCTTTTGGTTTTGAAGTGGATTTCAATATCTATGGTTTCTGAAGTATTTGATATTTTTTAGTTCGATCAAGTGTTTGATTTGGATTGAATTGATGATTTTGAAATTTTATTAGAGATGTAGGTTAGAAGAATGCTGTTAAGCTCGTGAATTTGCATATTTATGCATAATTTTATGATTGATTAATGGTTTAATTAGGTGAATTGCATCACTATTCATCAAATTTTATCATGTCATGCATTTTTACCTAAGAACTAGAATTTTCATATTTTTCACACACATTTTGCATTAATTTAAAATTTTACAATTTTTCTTTGAAGAGCCCCAATTGGAGTAAAACTCTGTCTGAATGGGTCCCACTTTAATATGAGCTCTTCAATATTTTATGGGTTTGCTTATAATGTGTAAGAATATGTGAGCAGATCATGTGGGGCACACAACGCAAGAAATTTGAAAGATTGGCTTCATGAGTACTTCACACACATGTACACACATGCTTGGATGGTCAAAGAGGAATTTCACTCTCAAGTTGTTTGAAGAATTCAAATTTGAATTATAAAAAAAAACCAAGGTGGAGAGAATTCAAGAAAATGAAAGTCAAAGAAGAGGAATTCAAAATGGAAAGTCAATCTCGTTTTTCTTTGGACAGCATCGATGAAAAAGGTTATAACTCTCAAACCAAGCGTCAAAATTGGACAAACTATCTACTGTTGAAATCTGTTTTCGAGTAGATACTGTAGGATCTAAGGTTGCATCAATCAAAGCTGAAATGATAAAGTTATAACCTTGGAAAGTTGGCTATTTATTTTTAGACGGGATTGCAAAAAGATTGGAATCTTTCTCCATATTATACACCTTCCAGTGGGTTCTATCGTTGATCAAGTGAAGTACATTGAAGATCAAAGTGGGATCCACCATCCTTGTATTATTTTTTTTAAGATAATCTAAGAAGATTTGAAAAAAATCTTCAAGAAATTAAAGAGGGAAAGCTTATTTAGAAATTTACTTGTACATGAGAGAAGAATTTTTTAAATATGGAAAGTTTGTATAAAGATAGGTTCTCAAAGAAAAGCAAGAAAGAATCTCTCCAAAGATGCTAAGTCTTTGCTAACCTGGAGGCTAAGCCAAGTGACATTTTCAAAAGAAGACTTTACAACCTACAAAAGAGGAAAAAAAAAAGAAAACAAAGGAGCTCAAAATCCTATTTAATGAAGCCATGGATGTCCAAGGAGGGCATTTTCTCTCTCTTTCCTCTAGCTACTCTTTTTCCTCTCTCCTCTGTTAGGAGTCAACTAACAGGAGCCTTAGATATTGCATATAAATTACTGCGAAAATAACTTTAGAAGATGATGATTTAAGAACCATATATGCGAAATCTCTCTGATTTGATATCAGTCTTATAACAACTCGAAAATCTCAAGACCTTCTACTGTATTCCTCTATGTTCGAACTCGCAGTGGGGTGTGAGCCTCTTTTGCGAATTCTCTTTGCTCTAAAAAATGAGATTTCTCTTGTTATATTTCTTAGAGAGCAATAGCACATATATATGAGCTACAATAGAGACCTTAAGAAGAAAACAAGTAATAAGCTTCTTATAAAAATAAGAAACCCTAATTTAACCCAAATTAGAATCCTAGTTCCATAAATTACAATTCATTCTACTAAAGAATTATAATTGCACTCCAATCGTTATTCTCAAAATAATATTTCAAGCTTCTTATTATTAAATGCTTATTAATCTCCCCATATTAAGATTTCAGATATCCATCGATTAAATAATTACTAACATTCATCTTTAATTGATATCTTTGTAATTCCTTAAGACTTTACATTTAACTTATTTAATATGTCGGATACAAAGTCCACCTACAAGATTTGACATAATTAAAACTTACAACCTTCATCAAGGGATATCATTAATCCTTATTATGGGACGTGGATTCCGTCAATAAACCAATATCTACCATATCATAGTGTAGTCATCCAATTTACTGAGATTATTGACCCATAAAAGGTCTCACTCCTTTGTAAATCAAAATGCCAAACACTAAATGTATACGTTTATTATTTATATCGGAATTAAGAATACAAGCACTCATAATAACCATTTGTATGTTAATCAGCTTATGTAGTCAGTATAAAGACAACAAACCCAAACCTGCTAAACCGTTTCCAGCAACCAAGACAAACCTGCTAAAATACCATGCTATAATCGTACCGATGGTGTGTCAAGCTCCATCTAGATTGTGAACAACAATAACTTATATTCTATAAAAAACAAAAAAATAAGTTTTCCTATGTAAGCTGAACTCTACATACCAACTCATCTACTTTATAGAATAAAAGACACACACATGTATAATAAATAACAATGCAATCATTTGTCCATACAAATTCTCATTAAGATAAAAAGATAAACTTCGCTAATAAATAAGCCAGTCAAAGATAAATACATAAAAGTATACTTTTAGTATAAATTTCCAACATCCTCCACCTTTCTTCTTCCTCCCATTAATTTTCTATTTTTACTTTTAAGGTGTTTTTGAATTTTGTTTCATGAAATAGATTTTTAGAAGAAAGATTCTTACAGAGTGAATATTGTATAAGAATGCTCTTAATAAAATTTTTTATGAAGATCTTGACAATGTCTAGCTAGTTCTTTGAATCGGAGCACATAGATGAAGCGAAGTAAATTTTTACTTTAATTCATGTGATTATTTTGTCTTTTTTTTAATCTCTTTTAAATGAATGCTTTATTAAAATAATAGATTTGTCTTCATGCCTTAGGCAGCCTCTGTTTTAATTTTTAATGAAAATAATTTGATGATTTATATTTATTTTAATAAATTCTGCTTAGGGCCGAGATCCTTTGATAGTTTATGCTTAATTTGATAAGTCATGCTTTTGAGTTTCCATTCTTTTATGAGGTGAAGGAGGTCTTGGGTGATGATTTTATTCTTTTTTTAAATTAAAAATTAGCTTTTTACGAAAGACAAATCTGCAGGATCAGAAACATTGATTTGTTTCTGATTTGAGTTATTTTGAGACAAAAAATAGAATAATTACATGATTAGATTAATGATTTTGATTAATGGATTCTAGATGCTCTGATCTATTTTCTCTATTGATTTTTCACTACTTTTAATTACATCAAGTTTTTTATATTCTTAGTTTCATTTCAAGTCAATTTTCTAGTTAAAAGAAATTTCAGATTTTTAATTAAAAAAGTTCAAAAGTGCTTCATATGGGATTGATCTTTGTTTACCGCTGTCGCAACAAGACAACTGTGCACTTGCAATTTATGTGGGCATCTGCAATCTTATTTGCATGTAATATACACTTTATATATGCATATCAAGTGTTTGTTATAATCCTTGTAAGATATATGAATTAACAAAAAGGACTTGGTAATTTCAGTAATGTACAAATTGTCATTACACATAAAATGCATATGTAACTAGTACGTATCATTTCAATTCAATATCTACGGTTTCTGAAGTGTTCAATTTTTTCAATTTGATTTGGTATTTGATTTGAATTTTATTAATGATTTTGAAGTTTTATTAGAGATGCGCGCTGGAAGAATACTTATGTGAGCAACTACAATCTTATCTACATGTAATATGCACTTTATATATGCATATCAAGTGTTTGTTATAATCATTTTTTTTTTGTTATAATCCTTATAAGTTATATGAATTAAAAGAAAGGATTTAGTAATTTCAGTAATGAACAAAATGTCGTTACAAACAATGCATATGTAACCAGCACATATCTTTTCAATTGATATTTGTCTGTTACTTGTAAAACAAATAGGCCCCTTTTATCGAACTTTTTTAATTGAAGAGTAGTGAGTACAGGGTCCAATAGTCATTTTAAAAGACAAATATCATTATTAAATGGTCTTAAGTCTCACTTCTGAATCCTCCAAATATGTCCCAAAAGACATGGTTGAAATGGCATTTGAAACTCACCTCCATTGGATTAGAATGTTTTCGGTTTTGGTCATTCAATCATGGATTAGAATTGAGACCTAATTTATAGTTCTTTGATTAGCAAAGCATTTATGATGAAATGTAAAATCAGTGTTTACATTTATAATGAAACACTTGATTACATTTCTATCCCCATGGTACAATTATTTTAGACTAAAACCTGTAGTTTACTAAAGGCAAGTTTGATGAGTATTGAGTTTTTAAGATTTCTGACAAACCCAACCCATTGTTTTTACTAGGCTTAAAGGTAAAGGTCTATAAGGAATTTGTTTGAATAATTATAAAATTATGTTGTCTTTGAAACATGCACATTTGACTTGAAAGTGCAACAAATTTCCTCTTTGGAAAATGATTACCCAGCTATCATCTTACCAAATTGAATTTATAAAATAAAAATTCTAATAATTAATTTCTTTGAGAGAGGCAAAAATCTCGAAAATAAAGGTGAAGATCTACAATTGACTACAAAATAATCTTTCATTTGGCAAAAAATAGTTTTCAGTTAGGACACCTCCAAGTTCATGTATCCAATTCTTCAAAAATATAAAAAATATTTGTAGTTGAAGTGGCTCTTCATGCATCCTAAATGATCAATGACCTCTAATTGACAACCCAGGCACAAATTATCAACGTGCTATTCTTTTTTTTTTTTTTCCATTTTAATTGGTCCAAGTTTATTAGACACACTGGTTTAAGTTTATTTCCAAACCATACTTTCCTTTTGATTTTTTCCCTACTCTTGGTAGGCATATCACTCTATTTTAGATCAAAAGATTTTTTTTTTCCTTATCTTTTTTCTTCCTCTTTCCCAACTTTTACCCAATCTCAAACATAGAAGATTTCACGATTTCATATAGAACCTCTATAGTTTGTCATGTTAAATATAATTTGGAGCAAAGAAATATGCTTCTTATTATCCCCAAAAGAATTCGAATTTGTTTAATTGAATAAGACAGCTGAAAACTACAACATAGTTTAAAATATTATATTTCTTTATTATGTGTTGTAATAATGACTAATTAACGAGAACAGTGGATGAATTTTCTTAGTAGTGATTATGCTTCCAGCATGGCTGCTTTATAACATTAAAATCTATTTATTTTCATCTATTTATTACATATGTTATAATTTGAGCTTTGACAATTAGGAAAACAATATCAAACATTACTATGGAAATATTTAGAGACAATATTTACCGATTGGTTTTGAATGCATTTAACTTAATTATTTTTCTTTCAAGGTTTGAATCTCTTAGTCTTAGCTTTTTTAGCCCCATGACAATTCTTTAATCTGAATCTTTCTCTTGTTAGAATAGATTCTAGTAGTTCATTATTACTATTTCGTTGGCAAGGGGTCAACAATATCAATGATTTGAAAAATATGACTAAATTATCGAGCATCATAAAAAAGTAGAAGTATTTATCTAAGGCCCTAGAACAATGATGCACTCATATAGACGTGTTTCCATACAAAAATTCATGAAGAATGAGATTGAAGACTTGCCATAAATATATTTTAAATAATTGCCTATAATTATAATTGCAAGGCTTAAAAGACTTTGAAGAAATCTTGATTAACCAATTTCAATTATTATAGCTCATATTAAAAATATAAGTGCTACTAATAGTATTACCATTGCATTTATGGTTATTTGTATCTATTATCTCAAATTTTTACCATTGTTATTGTCATTTCACATTTCTTAACCTTAGGCCTGCTAGATGCTTAGCTTTTGTATCCTATTTCACAGGACATAGGAATTTCTATCATAACCATTAATCAAACTTTGTTTGTCATTGATTTTTTAATACATTTGAAGAACCTCACAGAAACCAACAAACTATGAACAGGTTGATCTTATTGAACTCACTATATGTGAGCTGTTGTTCTTTATTGCACTTTTCAAACTTACATCTCAAGTCAATCAAAAGAACAAATCTTCATGGAAGAAGTACATGAAAATATGAAAGATTGTCCACGAAGATGGATATCATAGGTTCTTTGCCAAGGTTAAGTTACAGGGTCTACTTTGGTATACAAAACAATTGCACTATCATTATTTGGATTTTGTAAATTTTAAATCAATTAGTATGCAGTAAAAGAAATCAAATTGTGCTAAATCAAATGGATGCCACTAAAATTTTCATTCTCAAGTTGCAAAGTTAATACAAATTATTATTGTACTTAAACTTTATTAATGAATCTTATTGTCGGCTTGATTTTTTAAGTTTTATTAAACTTTTCACAATTATTATTATATATTTAATGTTTAAATTACATTGCCTATGCTTAGAATGGGGCACTCTTCGCTAGTATATTTTAAAAGGAATTATCCAGATGATTGAGGATCTCATATTTACAATTAAAATCAATAAATTTCCATTGTTCATTTTGATATGGTGTACATTCAAATGATTCAAGATAGTCAATGTTATGCACATATAAGATTTTTATAACCTTAATCAAATATTCTACTTTCATTTGCCACATCTTAAAGTGTTGGCCTTCAAAATTGAAAACTTTAGGATTCTTCCTAGTAATAACACCTTTAATTTATCAATAATTTAATCGACAAAATCAAAACTTGCCTAAATTGTTGGAAATAAATTGCGAAAATTATCAATAAATTGAACTCTATGTCTCACAATGTATAATAGTTGGTATAAACTTTATGTCTTTTATAAACGGAGTGTTGTACAAAAATACCCTTGATAGAGTACATCTATGTGAGTGTATCACTTCCCATGAGAGATTAGGCTACTCTCTGGTGCATGCATAAAACTGGGATAGCCCAACATTGTTATTATGTATGGTTATTTAAGAAATAAAGTGACCCTAAGCGTATGTGTGTAAATTCCATTATTGGATTTACAAATGATGATCTAAGTGCCCAATGATTGGTTCCTTTGTTGAGTGCCTACTTCTTTGCTCATGGAGGTTTTAACAAATGTATTGTTATATGTATTCTTTTTCTTTTTTATGAAAATTGTTTTATGTATTCTTGGATTGTAAGGAATATGTTCTTCCTACCACAATAAGTTAAAGAGTATCCAAAGTGCAAAAATCTATGGACATGTTGCATTCGAACTAACATCATCAATGAGTCGAAGAGGGTTGTCTCACCTCTCCTAAGGTCTACTTCCTTCACCAGAGGGCTATGAATCCCGCCCTCCCCCCTCCCCTCACAAGCAGGGTAAAAAACAATCTCGAAAATTATTGTTTTCCCTAATGAGAGGGCTTACAGTGTTTAGGCTACAATTAAAGTTATCATTGTTATTATTGTTGTTGTCATTAATTAGACATGCACCTAATTATGCACTCTGTCAAAATCCAACCATGGATCTTAGAATTGCACCCAGGTCCAATAATATACCAACCTTATCATTATCAAAGCTTTATCTAAACTATGTTCGAGTCGGATAAAAGAGGAAAGTTGCATTAAGTGGATTTATAGCCCATGTAAAAATTTGTCATAGCTAGCACTAATAATATATCAACCATAATCCGACAATATTATGGAACTACACGGATAGAAGAAGAGAGTTGCATAAAGTAGATTTACAGCCCGCCTAGAATTTTGTCACGGTACAAATAATATATCATCCATAATCCAGCAGTATTACGGACCTACATCTAACATACTTCTTTTGCAGTTGGAAGGGCATAGCTGACTACTACTACGATTACGCAAGGAAAGTCCTCCACTGCAAGCCCAAGGTAGTCCTCACACCAAATAAATAAGGCTGTATCATGAAACGTGGCCCCCACCATTACTTCCTTTGGGCTTTCTTGGGCTGAGCATTGCTATATTTTTCTCTCCCCTACGCACTTCCGATGAAACTCACATGAAAAGTTGTCTGGAACATGTAGAAAGAATGTAGACCGTTGAATCAATGGTCTTCCTTTTTGATGACGCAGACGCCTAAAATCTTGCCATGTGAAATTTTATGTGTGCAAGCACGAGATCGATTTACTTTGAGGGCTTTCTGTAACATGAAGATGTCATAAACTAAGTACAAGTAATTTATTC
Organism: Sextonia rubra; assembly: GCA_037013555.1. NCBI lineage: Eukaryota > Viridiplantae > Streptophyta > Magnoliopsida > Laurales > Lauraceae > Sextonia > Sextonia rubra. The sequence goes on along the minus strand of JASUAD010000028.1, from coordinate 3,827,954 downwards.
TTTTCTTAAATCAAGTCATATGTGTTTCAATAGCCTAAGTTACCTGTAATAATTATAGATAAAAAAGGGTATACATCAGGACTAAACAATCAAATTAATTAGGTATTACGGATAATCAAGGTCGAATTAACTAGAGTGCTAATTAAGTCCAATTTGGGTTGCTCCTGGTCCGGGCTTGACCCGGTACCCGCCCCAGTGGGGCCAAGTTCAGGCCCTTATGTTTTAGTGCTCAGGCTAGAACTGGACCTAAATTGGGTCCACTTTTAATATTGGGCTGGACTTGAATTAAGTGATAGATTGACAGAAGCCTGGCCTGGCTCAACTAAGTAGTGCTTATAGTTTTGTGACTAATTGGATAGAAAGGCCCCCCCTGGGTCGATTGACTAAATGTGTGGACTCAGGCCCAGCTTGTTTAACGTTGACCGGCATATACCGCCGGCGCGACGAAAGTACAAATAACTAAATTTACACGTAAACCTATAGTCTTTGCATTTGGGTTGCTTGAGTTACAAATCTCTAGCCCTTGAATATTTCTTTTTTTATTGTGCTACATTGGGCTACATGCCCAGAAGTGATATTTTAACGTTGGACCAAGGGGTTGATTTTTAAGCTTGTGTGAAACTAAGGTGGCAACATCATTCAACCATGAATATGTATTGGCTATAGCCCTTCCATTCCCGGCAGCAATCAATCACAGCCAACAAAAGTCACAAAAAATTGAAATCACAAAAAGAGAATAGAGATGGAGTCCACTATTGTTGTAGATTGTACATAGAGAAACAAACACCTTTTGAATCATAAATATCACCTTTTATTCTATGGAGTGTCATGGCTGGCAAAATTTAACGGCCTTCAAGATTTGGAAGCCTTTAAGAGATGAAAATGAGAAGAAAGCTACATATATCAACCTTTCAACATAAATAAAATCAGATAGGGGATAAGAGAGAGGCCCACCAAGCATCATTGTCTCTTTGGGGAACACCACAATATTAGCTTGGACAGTTGGGGGTGGGTCTTTTCCAACGTTATCTTTATATTTTGTGGTGAATTTTTCTTAGAGTACTAATCTAGTCAGGCCCACCTAACAATAAAGAAAGATGAGATATTGCATCCAATGATTGCTAGGCATTTGTATTTTAGATAGCGATGTTTACATAGCTACTGTGGGGCTAACTTAAATACGGATGTGATTGAAAAATAGTAGATTTGGTTGGCTACTAGATTTTCAAATTCACAACTATCTTGTGGTGGCTGAGCAATTGTCAAGAGAAAAGGCCAATTGAAGAGCCAACTTGCCCATGACAGTGGGATTACAGTTGTAAATGAGATGGTGTTGGTTAGACCCAATTGAATCTTTTCTCTGATCAATGATTGTGACTTATTGGCACATGGCTTGCTGATTCAACTAAGGTTGGTGTGGGGTGGCAATTCCTGAGCTAACCCACCAACCCAAGTTGAACCCGACCTGGTAAATCAGGAAGGGAACGCCACATCGGTAAAAAGATGTAGCACAAACTTTTGTATGCTATTTACGAGCAGGTGGGCCCACCTGATGTATGTCCAGGCCCAGTCTATTGGGCCCAATATTGCGGCCACAGCCAGCTTGCGTGTTTGGAAGGTAGGCCTAACCCATCCTGTATGGAAAAAATCTGTGCCCCTTTGTGTTGGATCCACAAACCCATCCCCAGTAGAAATGGTTCACGGCGGTTTACCCCGGTCTAACTCAAACCATTGTCATCAATTGGTCTAGGTCACAGATCTTTGACATGATCACATAATCATAGCCATTGAATTAAACGATATAACGGGCCATCCATTTGCTAATTTTGTATTAAACTCTTAAGAATCAATCGTAATGTGGGCTTGTGATTGAATATTCAAGAGGTAGACAGTGAAGAACAGGCAGCACCGTTTGAATATGCAAGAGGCAGAGAGTGAAGGATATAACGTTGTAATAATTACTTGTGCACACACTAAAATGTATACAAAACGCACACAAGTGTATCTATCCCATGAGGTGATATCGGTGTGTGTAAAAAAGTGGAATAAAAAGTGAAATACAATTGTTATTGTGTGGTGCTACATAAGCTATTATGCATTTTGTGTGTATTTTAACGTGCGTACATATCACAATTGTATAACGTTGATATGTAATTTGACACTCACTCTCATAGGATTTAATTTACTAAAAAATGAGCATGTTATCCTTACCCAATAAAGGGGAGACTACTTTGTGAATCTTCGGTTATTCGGCTTCAAATGGAATCCCTTTAATAGAAACTAGCAATACAGGCCCATGCCCAACACGGGCTAAAAAAGCCAAAATACCTGATAATATAACAAATAAAGCAAATATAAAATATATAGATATATTATTTAACATTTTGAAATTCATTATGTCAAATACTATAAAAAAGAAAAAGGAAAATAAATGGTGTAATGAACTAATATAAATTACAAATCAATCATGTAAGTTTTTTAGTTGAAGTTGTTGATTTATAAGAATATAAATCTTAAACAAATAACAAATCTCTATACCCTATATTGATTTGGGTTACTAATGAAATAATATAAAATGAAGCCATATATGAACTCAAGATAAATCTTAAATTTTAAATAAAATATATAAGTATTTGAAACAAATGGTCAATAGGAAAGCAAAATACCTAAGCTATGATTGTAGCTAGTAATGAGAGGAAAAAAAAAGAAGGAACATTGCAGTCATTATAATGATATTTAAATAATAATAACAACAACAATAATAATAATAATAATAATAATAATAATTATTATTATTATTATATAATTGTAAGAGAAAATAAATAAATTTTAAGTAGGCTTTAAGAGTCTGAATGAGGTAAAAACCAAATGAAAAAATAAATTTAGTAAAACTTCTTCCTTAAATTTTCTATTACTAAACTATGCAAAAAAAAAAAAAAAAGGGTAAGAGAGACAAATCTAGTGGCAGAAACTCTGGCCACTTAATTTTGGTTGACTCTTCTCTCCTAATATAGTAGTGTTGTTGCTTATTCAACTAAGAAAGAATTAAAATAGAAATTTTAATATCTAATTACCTTAACTATGCTACAGTAGCTAATGAAATGAAAGTGATCCCCAACTTATATGACACATGCTGATAAAAAAAATGCCCATCAAACTCACCCACATACTTGAACATTCCATTAATGATACATTTTGAATATATGAAAAATAAGTAAAGAGAGGATTTTGACGAGAAAATCACTTGCTATACACCACCCCATTTAGGAGTAATCCTGGGCTTGGCCAACCCGAGCTCGGCGGGCTTGGATATGTAATTAGAGCCTTTTTAATAATTGGACTGATCTTAAATTAAGTGATAGAAAGCCCAAAACTCGGCCCGACCTGTGTAATGAATGCATATAATTTATTTTAATTAATACAAATAATTACTCAAATATCCACATAATTGATTTAAAAACCCAATTTAGCTTGGTGTGCTCGGGCCTGATTCTTACAGCCAATGTTGGGCTTAACCCAGGCTTGGGCTAATAATTCTAAAGTTGGGCTGGGACTGGATATACATCAGCCTGGCCCAGCCCAGCCCATGAACACCCCTACTACCCTATTTGTTCATGGATGCAATGCATACTACATCAGTGGGCTCCACCCTTCCTTGCATATGTTGTAGAGGGATGAAATAGAGAGAAATTAGAGAGAGAGAGAGATTTTATAGAAAACCAAGGAGAGGTTTTAGAAAAATTGAGAGATTTTAGAGATTTGGTATGGATAGAGTTTAGCTAACATAGATGGAATCCTTAGATTGCGCACGTGTCACTCTGCCACGAAAGGGGGTATTGTCATAAAATATATAACTAGCGCTTCAAGGCCCGTGCCCAACGCAGGCTATGAAAAAATAATAATTAAGTCTTATTAAAAATTATTAATAATTTAAATAAAATATTAATGAATATTATGACTTAAATCATAATGAAAACATAGTTAAAATATTGAATCTTTATTTTAACCATCATGTGAGGGCTTCGATGCTAGGCTCAGGCTATGCCCAAATATGATCATGCACTGCCAATGGCTAGGCCATGTTGGGCCATGCCAAGTTGAACAAAGTCCAGGTCAATACCTAAGAAAAAGTAATTATATTTTAAAATAAAACCATTTAAATTAATTGTAAAAATATTATGTGGTAAAAATATTATACCTATAGAGTCTCATTAGAATATTAATAAAAAAAAAAGTTAGATCATTTTTCCTTTAATCCGGAAGCTCAACTTAAGAGGAAAAGAAATATTATATAGTAAAAAAAATTTAGATTGAATACTCCAATGTACAAGAATCATTTGGTCAACCAACCCGCTCACTGTGAAAACAATTAATCAGTTGGACTTGAATAAAAAAGAAAATAGACCAACGTCCAGTGTTGTTCATTTGATAAATATATGCAGGTGGAGGCCTTACCTTCCCACTCCTGGCCATTGGGCCAACTTAGGGGAAAAAAAAAACTAAATCATAGCAAGTGTTAGGATGTGTAAAGAATTTTTAATAGGCGTCTTCATGGGCCAGGCTAAGCTGGGCCAGCCTATGGTATATTCAAGCTTGACCCAATTTTAGAAGCATTGGCCTAGGCCTAGCCCAAGCCCAACATAACCTATAAAATTTAGGCCCGAGTTTGCCATTTAATTAATTGGGCCTGGCCAAGTCATTAAAAAGAATTACAAAGATTTATACATGAAAATAGAGTAAGTGTAGTCGGATGTCATCTATGCAGAAAAAATAGAGTAGTTTGGACCAAGTGAATTTTATTAAGATTTTAGGCACAGAAAACCATGTCTTAGAAAAGATTTTTGAGGAGAATTACGTACGTAATATATATAATAATGCATGTCTTTAAACTCCTAGAACTTCATTACTGACCAAGGACGGCAAGGCCACAAAAACATTTCACTGGGCCTGGATTTTTAATATTAGATCAAGCCTATACAAAAAATTGATATATGACAATGACTACTCAATTGCAACCCTAAAACAATGAAGGCTCCAAACTCTAGGGCTTTTTTGTTGTTTAATCAATCAGCTCTAGTTTACTCCCTACACTAGTTCACTCTTCACTTATACAAGTGCTGGTAGCTTCTCAAAAAATTACCATTTTCACAATGAGGTCTAAGAGGTAGGAGGTTGCACTTAGGCGGAATGGGGGGCTTTTACCTTCAAAACCCTCGGCCTCGATCCAACCATGAGATTTGAACTTGGTCCTTGATGTAGTCGCTAACTGGTATGGAATTGGACCCATTGCTTGTCAAAGCCCTGCATGGATGGTCCAGTCGGGCCTGATAATTTAAAAAAAATGTGAACCTAGGCCTGACTTTTAGGGAAGTGGCGTGGATCAGAGTTTAAAAATGTGTTCTGACTTGCCAGAACTTCCCCCAGAGTTACTCAGCACATCAACTGACAGAACTGGGCAAGTCGCAGTTCAAATCCTCCCAGGGATTTAGAGAAAATCCTAAGCTGGAGTGGAGTTCCACAAGTGAGGCCACCTCTTTGAGCTTTGAAGAGCTAAAAATCAATGCATCGCCAGCTCAAATATTAAGAGAAAATTTGGGGAATTTTCAGAGGTACAAAATTTTGCCTATTTAAAAAAAAAGTACATGAAAATTTAAATATTTCAAAAAAAAAAGTATAAAAGTTTTTCACAATTCTTTTAATCAAATCCTTTAACATAAAAAAATCTGAGAACTAATAAGAATACCCTTATGTCATTTTAACAAGATTCCCTTTAATAAAACATTTAATAACGTCTAAGAGAAATGATCAAGTCCAACCCAAATGACTTATTGGTGCCCACTTCAACTATCTTTATGCATAAATGGTTAAAAAAGAGGATTCCAAATTACTAAAAAACTAGCTTTATTAAATCGTTATGATCATCAAAGTCAAAATTGTCAGTTTTAGGGAGGAAAGAGGTTAAGAAAAAGACAAAAATATGTTATAAGAGAAAGGGCAATTTTTGTCATTTCTCACCAAATATATGGAAAGGACTTAATTGAAAGAATTGTGGAAAACTTTTATAATTTTTTGAAATATTCAAATATTCATTTACTTTTTCAAAAATGAACCAAAAGGTTTGTATTTTTTTTGAAGTTTTCTTTCAAAAACTTCTCGCATTGAACAATGTGCATGAAACCCAATAGCAGTTGATAATGCAATGTGGGTCCTTCAACACTTCAGGTGGAGAACGATTTTAAATGATTTAATTACACATGTGGTCACTAAACTATTGGCACCATTCTAAAATGATCACTAAACTTTTAATTTTTTCAATTTGGTCATCCAAGTTCTAAAATCATTGTAATGTGGTCATTCCATCCCATTCCGTCCATATTAAGCCATGAAGTCAACGCACAAGCGATTCACCTGAGGTAGTCAAAGGGTATTTATGTCAACCTATATTAATGCCAGCCACTCCCCTCTTCTATTTCCCTCCAAACTACGATCTCTCTCCCTATTTCCCCTCAAATCTGAGACTCTCTCATCTCTCCCCAAATCAAACCCTAATGTGTAACCAGATCAAGCCCGAACTATTCGTAGTTCTTCAATCCTATAAGACTAACTTGATAAAAAAAACATCAAATAATGATGAATTGGGCATTGAGAATCTCTAATGGTTCTTATAGGAACCCAGATCAATTGTAATGTAAATTGCATACATGCATTCATGTTATTGTTGTTGTAGTAGTAGTTGTTGTTGTAATCCCCATTGTTGATTTCTTTTTTTCTGCTATGATTGGTTGTCTATGAGATGACATTTGGTGTAATTGTTTTTTTGTAGCTGCACACTCAATATTGTTCACAATAGTACTGTTTCACCATAGGGGTCAAGCTAGGATAATGTGGGGTAGGAAGGACTACATTTGGGGTTCAATTGATTACTTTGATAACATTAATCTTGACTAATTGTCAATGCATGAAATTAATGATATGGTCAAAGAGTTGGGCTATGAATTTGAAATGATGAAGTATTGGTATAGAGTTCCAGGATTAGAACTTATGATGGAATGAGGATTTTGGAGAAAAATGATGGCATTAGGGAAATACTATAGTTTGACCCCAAGAATAGGGAAATAGAAATATATTTGTAACACTTGACCACTGAAGAACTTTTTAAAAGCGACTATGTCAACCAAAATCAAAATTACTAGAAAAAAAAAAGAAAAGAAAACACCTACTGTAGCCACATCGTCTACTCTCTTGCCTTAATCTTTCCTTCATTAGCTTCAGCTTTGTTCACTATCCGTACGAGTTCTGGAATGATTTAGTGTGAACTTACACATATCTTAGGGTCGATCCATGAGAAATAATCCCAACCATTGTTCTACAGCCAAGACAAAAAGATTAGTAATGACAATAGAATTGCAAATATAATAGTGTAAAGAAATTACGGGCCATGTCAGCAGGGTACCCACCACACCATTTGAGCAGCCCATAAACCTCCTTGCGGATTACTCTTGTTTCAAGATGTTTTTATCACAATCCTCTTTTCGCAATCATACAAGGCATCCATAGAACTCTCTTTCTCTCACTCTCACTCTCTCTCTCTCTCTCTCTCACCCATATCCCAAAGGTTGTTGTGCTCTAATTTTTGGAGAAGAAAATAGAAGCTTAGAAGCCTCTTTAATGGAAAGAAGAAGCCACGTGAGTAGCATGTGCATTTGGGAGGCAAAGTTGGTGCCTAAAGCCAACTTTCTTAAGCAAAAGTTTTGAAATATCCTTAAGTACCTCAGGTGAACCGCTTGTGCATTGTTTTAACAACTCAATTAGATGGAGTTAGGCAGAATGACCACATTACAATGATATTAGAACTTGGATGACCAAATTGAAAAAATTGAAAGTTTAGTGGCCATTTTACAATGGTGTCAATAGTTTAATGACGATATGTGTAATTAACTCATTTTAAATAGTCAAATTTTACATGAAAAATGCTTTCGTCATCATCTTTTCAGGATGTCTAAGGTAGTGATGGGGAGGTTGGATCAAATTCGAATGAATTTACTATGGGGCGGTAAAGGTGATAAGAAGAAAATCCACTTAATGAAATGGAGTGAGGTGATTAAGACTAAATTAAGTGGGGATCTAGGCCTTGGTAGTTTGGATAATAAAAACAGAGCTTTGTTAGCTAAATTGTGGTGGAGGTTTGAGAAAAAAGAGGAAACTCTTTGGCGTAGGTTGATTGCTTTTAAATATAGGGGAGACAAGTGAGGTGATGGCCTAAGCTTGGTCCTTCTCATTACATATTGGGTTCTTGGAGGGCTATAACTTTAGTTGGGAATTTGTTTGATGTGAAGGGGAAAACTTTTCTCAAAGGGGTGGGTTTTCTTGTGGGTGATGGAACAAATCTAGAATGGGTCTTTAGAGGGCTATAACTTCGGTTGGGAATGTGTTTGATGTGAGGGGAAAAACTTATCTCGAAGAAGTGGGTTTTGTGGCAGGGGATGGGATGGATCTCAGGTTTTGGTTTAATGATTTTTTTTTGGTTGGGGGGGGGGGGGGGGTGGTGCTTTTTTGTGTGGGATGTTTCCTATGCTTTTCAAAATATCAGCTAATAAGGAGTCTTTTGTTAGAAATTGTTTTGAAGTGAGGAGTGGTTTTATAACTTTGGTTGGGAATGTGTTTAATGTGAGGGGAAAAACTTTTCTTGAAGAGGTGGGTTTTGTGGCGGGGGATGGGATGGATCTCAGGTTTTGGTTTTATGATTTGGTTGCTTTTGGGGGGGTGTGTTGCTTTTGTGTGGGATGTTTCCGATGCTTTTCAAAATATCAATTAATAAGGAGTCTTTGGTTAGAGATTGTTCTGAAGTGAGAAGTGGTTTTACTATGTATTGGGATGTGCTATTTAGGAGGAGGCTTCGGCCTTTGGAGGGGAAATCTCATGAGGAGTTTTTCAGTCTTCTTACTAATGTGTTTTTATATAGAAATTCTGAAGATTCTCGGATTTGAAATCCTTACCTTTTTGGAGAGTTCTCAACTAAAGCTTTCTATATAGCCTTAGAGGGAGATCACTATCTTAGGGTCCTTCTTTGGTCTTTCCATGTGTGGTTGGGATTGGCCCCTCCTATGGTTGAGACATTTTGCAAGTCAGTTGTGGTGGCAAATTCTCCACAGTTGATAATCTTATAAGGAAAGGATTGACATCTAACAGCTTCGTAGACACTTGTGTGTTGTGTGGCAATGAGGTGGAATTAATAAATTAGCTTTTCCTCAATTGCAAGGTGGTGGTTAAACTTTGGTATAAATTAGTGTTGCCCAAGAGTTTGGCGCAGCGGAGTTGGGGTAGGGCTAGTGTTTCTTTGGGTGTAGTCATGTCTTGTGGAGGTTAATATCGTTTGCTATTTTATGGTCTATTTATAAGGAAATAAATGACGGGATCTTTTAGGCATCTTCTTCTTCCACAAGTATCTTGATTTTTAAGGTTTCTTTGATGATTGCACAATGGGCTATGATTACAAAGGTTTTATCTCTAATCTCAACTTAAATGACATTCTTTCAAATTGGAAAGCTTGCATGGGGTGTGGCCCTCTTAAGGAAAGGGGATTCATCTTTTGTTGTCTCCTGCTTTTTGGGGGCCTTAAAGTTCAATGTTGATAGCACTTCGATGGATAAGCTAGGGCCGGTGGAAATTGAAGAGGTATTTCGTAAAAATGAGAATGAGATTCTTCTTGTTAGAATAGAAAACTGAACAGTAGAGGGAGGGAGAGAGAGAGCTTTATTGATGAGATTTCTGTGTGTATATAATGGGGGGAGGAGGATCTTATTTATAGAATAAGATTGCTTCCTCCCCAAGCAACCTAATAAGGAAAAACCCTAAACCTTACTGATTCCTTTATCTCATGTGGGTCCCAATGTGGGCATCCACATATGATAATACATCTTATAACACTCCCCCTTGGATGACCACCATTCAATGACAGTTGCCTCATTAAAACCTTGCAAAGGAAAAACCCAGTGGGATAAAAACCAAAGCGAAGGGAAAAGAGTACAACATTCGACATGATCATTGATTTGGTGTTGGACGTGCATAATGCTGCCTCGTTAAAACCTTCACTAGGAAAACCCAGTGGGACAAAACCTAGAGAAGGAAAAAGAGTACAGCGCACATATGTCCTAGGTAGCATACTTCAGGATGCCTCCCCCTGATGACTACTCCCCCTGATGATAACAACCTTGTACACGGTTAGGCATATCCATCTCATATACAAATCTTTAGAATATTGATTTTGACAAGAACTTCATAAACTGATTAGCCAGGTTGTTGCTTGAACGAACTTGCTTGACTTCAATCTTGTTATTCTTTTGAAGCTCATGAGTGAAGAAGAACTTTGGCATAATGTGTTTCGTCTTATCATCTTTAATGTATCATTCTTGAATCTGTTGAATACATGCCCCATTGTCTTTGAAAATAATGCTCGGAGTACCTGTACTAAGAGGTAATTAATAAGAACTACATCTATGCTGAGTTAAAGATTTTCGCCATACACATTCCCCACTGGCTTAAAATCTCAGCATGGTTAGAATAAGTAGCTATCAATAGTCAATTTAGTAGAATATCAAAAATAATGATATTGACATGAAGAAACATATAACATGTCTATGATCGATTCTTATGAGGATTAGGGATATATTCTGAATCTGTATATCCTACAAAATTTGGTTTCAACCATAAAACAGACATAGATATCATAGCATATGTTTAATACCAATCCAAAGCCTTGGTACAAAACTATATATGGGAAGCATATTTATAAAGAATAAAAATCTCATTAGAACTTCTCTCGATCTGCGGGTCGAGATAAAATAGTCAATAGTTTTCTCGAACTCTTTTGGAGACTCTATTAGATATATAAACTTCTACTATTATAAATCCATTTAAGGATTGTATAAAGATAAATAGGCAAATGGGATTGTTTTCATACTCTTCCTTATATAGACATTTACTAAGACGGTTGTACCATATTCTTCTGGAATGTTCAGGCTGTACAATAAACGTCTTACTTATATTGAGTACGTACTCTCTGACTTTGCTTCAGGCAAAGCAAATCCTTCTGGGATTTTCATATATATATATATATATGTATGTGTATGTTTTCAATCCCAAGTTTCTACAGGAAACCTTATATCACAAGTTTGCCTTGCGTTCATTTGCCTTACAAACACCCATTTGTAACCTACAGGGTTAACACCGTTTGGGGTTTGTACTATAGGTTCATATATATACCACGTCTATTTAGAGATTGTAATTCCTTAATGGTATCTCTTTATTTTGGCCAATATGTTCTTTGTCGACATTCATTTATAGAACATGGTTTGTATCCCAATCATCATTCTCATTTTTCCTTGATATTTGAGTAGCTACCGCATATACAAATGCGTCATCGATGATAATTTCATTTCTATCCCATCTCTCTCTTGAATAATTATAAAGTATAGAGATCTCTTTATTTATTGGGTACCCATTGCCTCTTCAGGGGCTTCCAGAGTCTCTTCTGGGACTCATGTCTCTTCCGGGACATTAATTTCTTCAGGAAATTTGGAGAGAGTGGATTTTATCATAAACTCTTCGGGAGTATACCTCTTCTGGAGTATGATTGGGATATAATTGCTCATTTCTCCTCTTCTGGGGAGCTGAGTCCTTGAAACCTATAGTTCTACCACGCTTCTGGCGTGTATAGATTCATTTGTTGCCATATTTGGACTTTGTTCTTCAGGAACACTAATTCGTACTTGTCCTACAGGGACATTAATTCGTGCTTGTGTGTTCATAGCCGATACATGTGACCTAGTCACTTTTGCTGCACCATTAAAAGCATCAAGGAATTCATTTGTAATTAAGTGCACAATTCTCCGTACTTGATTCTCACATTGTGAAGTACATAAATCAAGATGAGATTGAGTGGAAGTATTCCACATTAATTCTCGCCGTTCTTCAGGAACGGATTGTTCTTCAGGAACAAAGTGTTCTTCAGGAACTCTCTTATATCCCCTTAACGGCGAGAAGACTGTCTCATCAAGATGACAATCAGCAAAAACGAACAATGAATATATCTCCTGTCATTGGGTCTAGATATCCATTAATTAGGGTGAAGTATAACCAACATAGAGTCTACGTTGTAGGCTCATGCAAGTCACAAACCTACGATATCAAGCCTTATAAATTTAATAACATGCTTAAGGATGTGTATCCTAGGTTTAATAATATGTGCTAATGGGCGGGATTAGATAGGTTCACAAATGTCACACAATATCCTTTGCGAAAAGGATGGTCAATAGATGGTACTCGAAGGAGTACGTAATAGAAGTATCAATAATTGACCAGAGCATAGGACCCCTAGAATAACAAGCTTCTGGCTTAACTTTGTCGTTTTGGTCATAATCGAATATGATTCGATTTTGAAAGATTGTCTTGTAATATAGCCTTGAAAGATAAGGAGAATCCACTTAGCTTTTCTAGTATCAGCTTCTGGCTGGCAATACTAGTAATGATGTACAAATACCATTATGTAGACTCTTCCGGAGCATTCAAGTATTTGTACGGATACAGCTATGATCGATGCCGTGCACGAATGAAACACTAATTCAGAGAAAAACTTCTGGTTTTTTCAATGTAGTGTGTTTTGTTGCACTGTTTACCAGACAGATATTATCCTCAGTTTCATGCATTCCATGAGCCATAGAGTAAGTAATAATAAACTCACATAACTAGGTAATCGCATTGCAAAAATAAAAGTAAGAACAACTAAACAATTCAGCATTCAAAGCAAATATAACATAATATACGGGGGATTAAAAATAAGTCCTAGCATTCAACAAAATATCTAAGAACTGAACTCAATGTTCAAACTCATAAAAGTAGTTGTAGGTCTTCCAGACCATGCTTGGTGGTTCGCCCAATTTCCAAACAAAATGCCTTGTCAAGCACCTCTCATGGGGTGGTTGTTTGCATCTCTATTGGAGAACATATTATATCTACCTCTTCTGGAGGGATTTTAATTGACTAATCTGGCAGTTATTTCAAGCATTGGGTGTATGACCATCTGCTGGTGATCATCCCTGTCTAATGGGGATATAATGGCGCGGAAAATAAGAGCATATGCCATATCCTTCAGGGATATTTTATTTCCGACTTTGATAGTATTACCAAGCCTTTTAGAGTGTGTAAAGATCGATTTACCAATAACAATCAAACAAAAATAGAACTTCGGGTTCTCAATATCCGATGACAAAATATAATGAAGAATTGGCCAATCAGAAAGTTAGAACTTTGGGTTCTTAACTGATGAATCAGAACTTCTAGTTCTGTCAATACTTCAGGCTAGTGATAGAACTTCAGGTTCTTAGAACTACTGGTTTTATCAAAGCTTCAGGTTTGAATTACAACTTCTGGTTCTATCAAAACTTCAGGTTTGATTTCATGGCCGTTGTATCGATCTACACTACTTTGAATCTTTAGAAATCAAAGCTCCAAGTTTGATTATGAATATGAATCTTCGGGTTCATATTCTAAATCTTAGAACTTCTGGTTCCAGATAATGTATGGATCTTCAGGTCCAGATTATTCATTGGATATAGAACTTCAGGTTCTATTATTTGGAACTACTGCTTCTGGCAATAATAAATTCAGCAAAACTAAAGTTTCAGATAATCAGTAATGATAATTATACCGAAGGAATTATATCAAGCATGCAGTACAATGTTATAGAATATAAAAATAAATGTATATGAGAAACAGAAAATAAAATGTAGAACTTCAGGTTCTTAACATCCAATCAAAGATAATAATAAAAATGTGATGAAGAATTTAGAAATTGAAGTTTAGAACATCGGGTTCTCAGCTTAAGAATCAGAACTTCTGGTTCTATATTAGGATAAGTCATGGATCTTCAAGTCCAAGTTAGAACTTCTGGTTCTAGATTAGGATAATTCATGGATCTTCAGGTCCAAGTTAGAACTTCTGGTTCTAGATTAGGATAATTCATGGATCTTCAGGTCCAAGTTAGAACTTCTGGTTCTAGATTAGGATAATTCATGGATCTTCAGGTCCAAGTTAGAACTTCTGGTTCTAGATTAGGATAATTCATGGATCTTCAGGTCCAAGTTAGAACTTCTGGTTCTAGATTAGGATAATTCATGGATCTTCAGGTCCAAGTTAGAACTTCTGGTTCTAAATTAAAATAACATACAGAACTGCATGTTCAGATTATTTATTCGATATAGAACTTCTAGTTCTAAGTATCATATGAAACTTCGAATACGTATTGTAGATCTGAAAACTTCTGGTTTCAGAGTAAAATAATCGACGGATCTTCTGGTCCGGATTCAAATGAACTTCTGGTTCATAGATTAAAATAATTTACGGAACTTCGAGTCCGAATTATTGATTCCATATAGAACTTCTGGTTCTAAATATCGTATGGAACTTCGGGTTCCAATTTCTTGCATAGAACTTCTGGTTCTATTTATAACTCATGATTTTCAATTTTATCATGATCTCCTTTCGATAAAAAAAAATGAATCATCATCACAAAAATTAAAGATCGAAAAGAAATAAAGATAAATGCATGTTTAGAATTATTAAACTAATAAAAATAATAAAATAAGGTGAAATTACTTAACCTTTGAATCATCCTTCTTTTGGTGCCAATGTGTAAATCTGCTCGCGAGCTTTCCATAGGCACAAACGGATCATTAATCTGACTCCGGATGATGAAGATATCAAAGAATAAAATTTCTGCCTTTGATTTGGTCAAACTGGCTTTGACCGTACGCATATGCTGAGATCATTGCTTACACCAGCGAATGAACATGCTTTTCTCCTTATCCGATTCTGGTACTGCAACCAAAAAAACTGATGAGAGGAAAACTATTCCCTCTCTCTCTGATCTGACGCACGGGAATGGTGGAGAAACAGCGACGGTGACCGGTGCTAACGGTGGGCGATCCTTTCCGTCGACGGTGAAATAGCAGCCGTTGATCGATGAGATATCATACACATTGAGATAGATAGGAACGGTCCCGATCATTGATTGCCTGGGAGGCGGCTCGAGATCGATCATGCGTATCGACATCTTGGCGATCTCGGCAACGGCGGCGTCTCGTACGTCGGCGGCATCGCTTGCGAGCTCCTCATACGCGGCCTCGAACGCCTCCTGCCAGAACCTCGGCAACCGAATGCAGGCACAGCTGAAGGAGATCGTGGCCCAGGAGAAGCTGACGTCACCCTTCGACTTCCCTCGGTTCCTGGAGCTGATGAAGAAGCACATGAAGGCGGAGCCCTTCGACCGCTAGCTCCGCGACGCCTTCAATGTCCTCGACAAGGACTCCACCGGCTTCGTCTCCGTCTCCGAGCTCCGCCACGTCCTCACTAGCATCGGCGAGAAGCTCGACCCAGCCGAGTTCGACGAGTGGATCCACGAGGTCGACGTCGGATCCGACGGCTGGATCCGCTACGACGACTTCATCCTCCGCATGGTCGCCAAATGACCCAGACATCTGGTGCGATGACGATTCTCTCTCGTTTTTCCGTCTTTTAGGGTTTCGTGGTGTTTGTTGGGTTTTGAATCTGGATCTGGTTTTCTTTTGCCATCTCTCTCTCTCTCTCTCAAGCTTTTTGCAGAGATCGAGACAAAGAAGAAGAAGAAGGGCGTTTTAGAGAGGTTTTGGGGGGATCCAACTCGGACTCGACTCGGGGTTGACTTGACTGATCTAGCTTGCCCACAAGAACATTTGATTCCTGAATCTTAAAAAGAAAATAAAATTATTAGAACTCGTGCTGATAACGTGTTAGAATAGAAAACTGAACAGTAGAGGGAGGGAGAGAGAGAGCTTTATTGATGAGATTTCTGTGTGTACATAATGGGGGGAGGAGGATCTTATTTATAGAATAAGATTGCTTCCTCCCCAAGCAACCTAATAAGGAAAAACCCTAAACCTTAGTAATTCATTTATCTCATGTGGGTCCCAATGTGGGCATCCACATATGATAATACATCTTATAACACTTCTTATGTTTTTTAAGTATGTAGGTGTTTTTAATTGCAACAAAGTGGATGTGTTAGCTATTTTGGAAGGCCTTAGGTTGTATTCTAGTATTATAAAGAGCAATACTTCTAATGCAATCATATGGGTGCCGATTGGAAGATTGTTCCTTAGAAATTTCAAATCTTTTGAAATGAAATAAGGAAATTATTGGCTCACATCAATGGTTCTTTTTGTCATGAGTTCATATCTGTACCAAATTGTCTCATTGGGTGGGTTTGGTTATATAATTCGGTTCGGGGATGACATAATGCTCTTTTTGCTCTTTTATATTCACTTTTTCTGTAATGAATGCTTTTATTATAGTAAAATAAATAAATAAATAAACAAGTTAAGGTGCCCTTTATATTTTTATATAAGCTAAATCTCACACTGGCTCAACTCATAATAAAGTAAATTTGAAGAGAGTAAAAAATAAAAGAGCACCTTCCTTTTAATTCTCCCCAAAACACTCTCCCCAATCGTGTCTCAAAAAGAAAGGATTAATGCTATACTCATTTCTTCATTATTTTTTTTTCATTTTATAAGCGCTACTCATTCTAAATAGGTAGAACCACTCACACCTTCGGTTCGAGATTACCCCAAGTCACAACCTCCCAAGGATCCGGACTCGCGGACTCCAGTAAATGGAGTCTATCTTGTTACTCTTGTAACACTTGCCGAGGATGGACCCTGAAAAAATTAAGCCCCATGTTTAAAATGGCTGGGATTCATCATTCAACTAGCCTTGGCTCAGCCATACAGTCATTTTCCCGAGTAGAACCGGCTGCAAAAGTATTTAAAAGTGGGCCCATCGAAGTGCCTGTCGATCACGAATTAAGATTACATGAGGAATACCCTCGTGGCGACCGCCCCAGCATGGGCAGTCTACTCACTAATAATGTGGGTCTTGCCACTGTCCTCATGAGGTTTTTTCTCACTGAATCTCAATTTAGTCATAGGTTATTACATGCATCTAAGTGGGCTACTCGTCTAATTAAAGTATTTTTTTTTTTTGGATTTTTTTGTCCTGAAGGCATTTTTTTTCTCTTCCTTTGAAAATCTAAATAGGTGTCTTC
This sequence comes from Sextonia rubra, assembly GCA_037013555.1. Classification (NCBI taxonomy): domain Eukaryota; kingdom Viridiplantae; phylum Streptophyta; class Magnoliopsida; order Laurales; family Lauraceae; genus Sextonia; species Sextonia rubra. The sequence continues at coordinate 3,810,817 of JASUAD010000028.1, read as the reverse complement.
TGCAGTAAAATTATTTATGCAAATGTTGTACATTATAAGCTATGAGGTTTCCCTTATAACTGTGAGTGGACCAATTACAGATCTCCACGTCACTGTTATCAAGCTTGTAAAAAGCCTTGGAGAATCCTCATTCTATATATTATATGATGTTTCCACTTCAGTAAAAATCTAAGCACACATACTTTGCCGTAAAGCCGCCATCACTCAACAAACAAAAAAATACACAAACAAAAAAGAAGCCGCCATCACTCAATAATTTTACTTTAATAAAGGTCAAGGCTCCTAATTCGTGCATGCTCTATTTTTTTTATATTTTTTATGATGAAAATGCATGCTCTAATTTTGATTCTACGGGACAGACGCCTTTAAAAATTACAAAATAACCAAAATTGTCACACCTTGCATTTTAACTTTTCATTAACATACCAAAAGTGTGTTACAATTATATAAATCGCAGAAACAAGCTGCGAAAACAACGTACTCTAAATAAATATTGTCTGGTGGCATGCAAGCAAGTCATTGGTAGAGTTTCAAAATGAGGGATTTGAATCCTGTACTTCCTATTTGTGTATCCCTCTTTTTTGTTTTTCTTTATTTATTTTTCAGAAATAGGATATAGAGTAGAGTTATGCAATCACTAACCCTACTAGATATGGGAAGATGAATCTATCTAGCGACAACAGCGGACTCAAGATTTTTATTTGAGGGGGGCTTTAAAAAATAATTTTTTTCAACAATAACTTGAAAAATAAATTTTAGTGACAACGAAACTGATATGTGACTGAGTTTTAAGAGCTATTAAAAAATCATACTAATTTTTTTATAACATCAAATGAAATAAAGAGTTAACACTATATTAAGTTCTCTATTCTTATTATTCTATCCTTATCAAACGAAGCTCTCCTTCTTAAATGAATTAATCCAAGACAACCATTGGCACACTCTTCTTAGCTATTGTATATAACTAAATAAGAATAAAGAAATTGGCCACAAGAAAGGTATTAATCAGTAGGATTGAATTATAGTACAAAGTACTAAAGTATTTAAATAAATAAAATTAGATTTGTGTCCAATATTCAAATCATTTTAATTCAAATTGCATTATACTAATAAAAATAAAAATTATGTGTGAATCTAAACAAGCTGCAATTTGAGTTAAAAACTAGGTTTGAAAATGATGCTAGTTTAACCCCATGAGCTGGATCACATTCCATTGTAAAAATAAAGTCATGTTGAAAATAAAATATTCAATATCGCTTATCAGAATTTAGGTATGAGTAGTGGGGCCATATTTTTCAAATGTATCAAAAGTTAATCTCATTTAAATGCGCATGATATGATAATTATACTGAGTGTTATTTTTGAGTCTCTTCCAATTTGAAGATTTTTGAGAGAAAGAATTTGGGAAAATTGATGGGAGCTCGATAATTTTTTAAGTGGGGCCTGGACTAGATGACCTTTAGAGAATGCATGGGTGTTTTTCAAATTGGGTGGGGACTTCAGCCCCCAAACCTCAACATGTGAGTCCGCCTTTGTCTAGGGATATTGGCTATACAATTGTTTTTTATGCCTAGCGGTTAAAACTTGAATATTTTCCGCAGAGTTGTTCGTACAGTAGTAGTGTAATATCGCACGGCCCTAGGATATTACATGAACAATTTTGTGAAATATACTTAAACTTTATCTGTCGAGAGGCAATTATTATGTCCCAGGACAATTCTGTGGCAATATCCCGATCTATTTATCCATAAAATGTGCACCTATTTCATGACCTTAGTTTGGATTATTATCAGAATCCGTTGGACTTTTAATTTTATAATGATGAAGAGACTTTATAGTCTTTGTGTGTTTTGCAAGGCTACTAGGTCCCAGAATACCCACCACATACCTTGGTAAATGAGAAAAAATGAATAGTACGCAGAGCTGATTTTTTTGAGTCGATAACAATCTAAATCTTCTTTTATCTGATAAGACCAATGAACCCCTCCATGGAACTTGCATAAGAGAGGTCGAGTGAGCCAAACATAGACTCGAGTTTTAAAGTCTATAAACTCAAGCCCAGGTGTGACTTTTATAAAATGATTTATTATATGTATCCAATATAATATATATATATATTTTTTTGTAGAAATATGTATCCAACGTTGTGATGGATAGATCTTGATAAAACTTAGCGGTATGCAAAATATATCAACCCCTCAGATCATTTCAACCAGTCTATGGTCTTCAAGTTTAATAGTGTCTTTAGGTATTATTATTTTCTTTTGGAATGAGATCTAAAAGCTCTTTTTTTTTTAGGAATTTCTTAGAGGAATTCAAGTTGTTTGGAAATTCCTAAATTCTAGTAAGAAATTTTATGTTCATTTATTGGAATTCTCAGCATTTGAGGCAAGTAGCACTTTGGAATTCCAAAAAAGTGGAATTCGAATTCTCAAATACTCTAGCATTTACAAATACTGGCATTTCGGGCAAAGTTCAGGCATTTTGATTGCAACTCCGGCTCTCCCCAACTGTCATATGTCATCTTCTCATTTACAAGTCGAAAATAAAATCAGGTTTGATTATCTTCTTTCTCTGCACCCGTTTTATTCATCTGATTTATTTATTTTCCATCTGCAATTTTTTTTCTATAGTGTTTTGATGGAAAGGGAAGGAAAGAGGTTTTTCAAGGTTTTTGATTGAATGAAAATTCTTAGACAGGATTCTAAAGGGAGAATTCAGGAATGCTAGAATTCAACAGCATTTCATAATTCTAGCATCTTAAATTCTGCAAAATCTAGGAGACATGAAATCCAAGAATCCTTATAAAGAAATAGGCCCTAAACATAAGCAACAATTTGATGAATGTATAGTTTGGGCTTATGGAGGTGACTAATGAGGGAGGTAGCTTTGATCATAGGTAAAAGCTGGCAAATAAGTCATTTTCTTGACCAACACCCCCTTCTACCCAAAAAAAGTCTCTTAACCTCAATGGTAAGAGATGACAATTCTCAGTTAGCAAACCCTGGGTAGCCAACCACCTTTCCGCTCGTCAGAGGGTTTTGTTAGCTCCCTCAAGGATTGTTTACTTTTCTCACCTGAAGGTTCCATGCCACCCCTCTAGGTTTACTGTCCTCTCCTGAGGGAGGGTCCCAACCCCCTATAGCTGGGATTAAAATGAAAAAGAAAAAACCCCACTCCCCCTAAAAAAAAAAAAAGGAAAATTTATCAGCCCAATTCTTGTACCTGGACATAAGCTTGAGCTCCATCGAAAATCCTTTTGGGCTTCAAAATCCATCCATAAGCCCGGTGAAATCATGCATGAATTGAATGCATTTTCTTTCAGGTTCAAGCCGGTTTGGACCCAAGTTGCATGCGTCCTTACCTAAACGCTATCCTTTCCAAAATCTATTTTTGGATTGGGTATTTCTTCGTCCTCATAATCCATTTATCTTGCACCACTCATATCTTAATCATTATAGACTAGGAAAACAAGCCGGGCTTAACGGAAAAATATATTCAAGTTGTGTGTATTTTTTAGATAGTAATTAATAATAAGAAAATATATAAACCTAAAACAATATATTTCATTTCTCATTTTTAAAGGTATATTTATCAAAGTTTATTTAAAAGGAAATGTGTAGTAAAATTACATAGTCTGCAAATCAAATTTGAATTTATAAAAGTTCACATATTTAAAACTTTCATGTGAAAAATGCAAGAAATCTTTTAAAAATGCAAAATAGATTGTAACACAAGTATAGTAATTTCTTAAAAAAACACTTAAATGACATTGTTACATAATTGTATAACTCTCAATTCAGGAACCTCTTCCGAATCGAATGTCGTTAGAAAGAAGATCTTTGTTTTATGGTAGCCTACTCAGTTGCCTTATGAAACTTATTGCAATTGGTTACCTATGATTGAGATTCATATCTCAAAATGTGTTTCCTAGCCAAAACAAGCACCAATTGGATTGTATGGTGAGATTGTAAGCCAAAATGGCCCCTTTAGAAAGACTTTAACGGATTAGATTTGCATTCTAATGGTATGATTTGCATTATCAAAGACAACTAATTTATGGGGCGTACTTGAATCCATCATGAAATGAACGAAGACGAAATCCACAGGAACTCTAATTCTCTGACTCTTCTCGTAATGCCTGATGATTGATGGGAATGCAAAGCAATAGTATCTGCAAAGATGAGAGAGTTCCCAAGCCCTTTTTATAAGCTATGTTAACACTTCCCACCCCCCCCCCCCCCCCCCCCCCCCAACCAAAATCAACGGAAAGCACTCCCACTTCTGCTTGACTGGAGTTTTTCCAGGAACGTGGCTTTAATGGAGAAGACATCCATTGTTGAATAAATCAAAACAGGTGGTGGTCATGTGGACCACCACCTATGATATCCAATAGAGAATTGAAACTTCCAACTTTGAACAAATAAGGATAGGAATCACAAATAATAATAATAATAGTTATAATAATGACTAATAACAATGATGATTATGATGATGACAATAGATTTGATGAAACTCCCTCAAGGATTTTTTAGTCAAAAATTCTCACAAGAGTTGAAAAGATCTTCCTCTAACTATAACATGTAGAATCACTCCTTAAGGGACAAACAAACATGCTAACAATAAGTTTCATCTCAAAATCTAATCTTATCACACCATTAAAATAAGACTAACTTCTTAAAGAAAGAGACAATTAGATGAAAATGATTCAAAGGACATCTTACAAGAAATTTATGGAATCTTCCCACCATTTGACTAACCTCACACCTAATCTTAGCAATTTGACAATACATCCAAAATCTAGAGAAAAAGTGGTTGATCTAACCACATTAAATCATGAGACTCAACCTCCCGAAAGAACATCAGCGTCTCCGATTGAGCAAAAAAGAAGCATAACTCTAAGATCTAATATTGCCGTTACCAAAAAATCATCAAAAAAATAAAAATAAAAAAAGAAAAGAAAAGAAAACGAAAGAGAAACAATTAGGAATCTAGCCATTTCAACATCTTAAGAGATATGTCGAGGAAGACAATCTATGTTTGAAGATGAAGAAAATGTTACTTGCACATAGATCAAGGAAAAACAGTTCAACAAATCAAACTATAAAGCTGGCTTATAATCCACCCAAATCAATTTAGGTGTTTTGAAAACACTATGAGGGCTAGTGGATTTATGTGTATGTCAAATGATACATATGTTTGTAGGCAGCATTCCACTGTGTTTTGCCACATAAGCCATCGCATCTCACATGACCCAAGTGCATGTAACTCGTTATATTAATTCCATCTCAAAATGGTCTTGCATAAGAAATGCCAATCCACAATTGCAAAAGACTTTTCTCACATATGCTGGGTGCTTCATTCTCTTTGGCAAAGATTAAAAAACCTTGAGAGGACTATCTCAAGGCATTTTGAATTTTGAAAGAAAAAGTGCGAGGCTATCTTGCAAATGTATTTTGAGAGTAGTTGTTTTTAGTAGAAATAGGATTTGATTAGGAAGAAAAGAAACAACAAATGATTTGGGATGATATAAATATATATATGTATATATACATACATATAGAGAGAGAGAGAGAGAGAGAGAGAGAGAGTATAGATTAGGTATAAGATAGGGCCCAAATTTTATGGAATACAAGAGAGATTTTAGAGAAATAACAAAGAAATAGTTGTGATTGACTTTTAAGTGTGTAACTAAGTTACAATTAACACCAAAATTAAGTTACAATGTGTAAAAGGAATGAAAACATACAAGGGAGAGAGGATATATGAAGGTGGAGAGACATTGAAAAAGAGAGGTCAAAATAAATTGAGCAGAAAGTCAAAATAAATTGGTCACTTTCTCAATTGAATTCATTTGCTTTCATATATTATAATTTGTTGAATTTGAAAATTCAGCCTCTATCAATATATTTCAATTTCTCCGCTATTAATTGACAAAAAAAAAATCTCTCTGCCCATTATGGTTTGCACATATCTAAATATATCTCACATATTGGAGCAGTTTTCAGGTGCTGGGTACAAGCCACAGTTGGCACCTGAGAATTTCACCACATATTGCACCATTTCACTGGACTTTTTCTCTAATTATATATCATTATATGTATAGTAATATGAGGGAAAAAAAAGAACAACCATGAATGGAGGGTCTAACTGACCTTGACTATGGCTTCTAAAGCTTGACCCGGGCTCAAGCTATACTCAAGCATGAGATAATTGATTCTGGGCTGAGCTACAGCTTTGTCAACCTGAACTTGGCCTCGCTCGTTTACACGTGTTGCCTCTGTTGCTGAGAAGACCTCAGCGCTATGTGGCACGGTTCTCTGTGAAACTCAAACATAAACCGGCTATCAAGTAATGGACATCCTATCATATTAAAGGTGACATTATAGTTTATAAGGTATGACCTCATATGAAAGAAAGGTGAGATCAAGAGCCCGTTGTGTGGACGTTTCCTTTTCCAAGGCTTTGATGTCCAACTTAGGACGTAGGTTAGGGGTGCACAAAAAATCCATCAATCCATTAAACCGCTCCGATCCGATCCGATCCGTGGTTTTTTAACCGATCCGATGGTTAATAGATTGGTGACGGATTAGAAAAGTCCTAATCCATTAGTAACGGATTAGCACTACAACAAAATTCACTTTTGCCAGCACACAACAAAACGTTGGAAAAAATCAATCAATGTTGGCAACATACTTTACCAACAAAAAGAAAAATGCGTTGGAAATGTGTTGGTAAAAGTATGTGGGGAGTGCCCTTTGCCAACACAAACAAAAAATATTGGCAAACTTTGATCTTTACTAACATAAAATGGTGTTGGCAAAATTAGAGATAACATGTTGGCAAAGCCATTCTTGCCAACACAAATTAAAAACGTTGGCAAAAGTTGATCTTTACCAACATAAATGGGTGTTGAGAAAAGTAGGAAAATAGGTTGGTAAATGAACTTTTGCCAACACAAACAAAAAATGTTGGCAAATTTTGATCTTTACCAACGTAAAATGGTGTTGGCAAAATTAAAGATAACAAGTTGGTAAAGCAACTTTTGCCAACACAAATTAAAAATGTTGGCAAAAGTTGATCTTTACCAACACAAACGGGTGTTAAGAAAAGTAGGAAAACAGGTTGGTAAATAAACTTTTGCCAATGCAAAATAAAATGCTGCCAAAAGTTAAACTTTACCAATACACTATGGTGTTAGCAAAAGTAAGAAAAGAAATTGGCAAAACAACTTTTGCCAACACAAAAATGCATTGGCACACAGAAATACGTTGGCACACAAAAATGCATTAGCACACATAGTTTGTGTTGGCAAAAGTAATTTTGATTTTTTTTATTTTGGAAAAAATGTTTTTGTAACCTGTTTATACCTGTTTATGTCTCATCCAAACACATTAGCAATACAGTAAATACAAATCCAAAATATGAGCACATAAATAAAACATTTATATTCAAAAAGTCAACATACACTTCAAAACATATATATATCCCATCGAATAAACATCAAATGTTTGCAAATATCCTAAAAGAAAGATCGAAAAATATCAGAGTACATATATCAAAATAGAAGTCTGTTTATTGCAAAACAGATGCTAACCAAGAGAAGCCTCATCGTGCCCTCCAGCCAATGTGGCATCACCAATACCGCTCCGTGGACTAAATATAGGCACACTAGCTGCATCTATCCCTGTTTTTTCAGCCACCATTAGCAAAAAGTTTTGAACTCCTGACATTTGACTCTGATATTTTGCAGCCTGCTGGCATAGAGCGATCAACTCAGTATTAGATGCTTGAGACTGTGTAAAAGATGAACAGGTGTTGCAAATCCTGTATCCCAATGTGTAGGCTGACCTTTTTCCAAGCACTTTTTGAGAAACTTGCATCTCAATCTGTGGATTTGGGACATTTGATTGCAATTGTGAGGTAATCTTTTCTATCATCGTAGCCTGTCAATTTTGAATACATCAACCTCCAACAAAGATATAATAATGTAGTTTTGTGTGTTTATTGCAAATGAGTTAGGTATACGTACATGACGTTATTTAGCAATGTCGTTTATCTACACACCCCCATTTTTATGACGTTTGTGGGTGTCTGCGAATTTATCAGGCATAGACTGTTGTACACCACTCTCCTTTGTCTATTGTTTCATTTGATAAACCAATCATACTAATTAAACACTGAATCTTATAATAATACTGTAAGAATTTCTAAACATGCACTCATAGCAATATCAGCTCGGGATTCAAATGATCTGGAGCCGCTTGTATGATTGTATTTCAGGGCAGCTCAAGCAGTCTTTCCATTTTTGACTTTTTCTGCAAAGAAAATATAATCAATTAACAGGATGTGTATATAAAATAAGAATTGGAAATAAAAGATTGACAATTTGTGTATATTTATATAAATTACAAAGAGTAGTCCTAGGATATATACCTTCCACTTGTCATTATTCTCCCACACATTTTCGATCATCTACACCCAGTCATCTGGTTTACAAGGAGGATCTTTAATGCTCTTAAGGTCAGCCACTCCCTCCTCTTTAAGCGCAAGGTACCGCTTGTGCAAGATGCTTTTCCAATACTTCAATAAATTTTGGCACTTTTTGTCAATTATATTTCTGACCAACTCATTATTTGTGTAGTCCCCAAAGTCAAAGGTTTGCTACAATTGGAAATAACAAAATTACCCCAGTTAAAATCATAAATAACAAGTTTGAAATATTTACATTATAAAAATTACCGAAACACTTTGAATAATTGACTCCCTTAATTCACTATCAAGTTTTGCAAACTTGATATCTCGGAGTGGTACAAAAGATCAAATTTGTTCCCTAAGAGCACTCGCCAATGAAGGGGCCCAAAAACCTACTATTTTCTTTTGGTTAAAGTCAATTTCAACTGGAATAGCGTGACCGAGTTGTTTTCTAAATTTATCCACGCTCAAACCCCAGAACGCACCCTGTCCACGCATTTTAGAAGATGCTGGGACCGATGCTGTTAAGATAATAATTTAATTTGAATTAGTTTATAAAAAATATTAAAGTAAGGACAATTTGTTATGTATATATAAAACTATATATTTTTTACCAGCGCTGCTACTAATAGTAGGTAGACTGGTCATCTAGTCAGGAAGGGCGGGTTGTGGGACTTGATTAATTGTTGCCACCATGGGCAGCTCACTGCATGATTGGCCTCTATCGGTGAAGGTTGTCTCGAAGATGAACCATGGGCATGCCCTCCACATGATTGACCCCTACCTCTTTTTTCGACCACGGGGCCATATATTTGACCTGGCATAGCAGAAAAATGAAGTATTAGTATATGAGTCAATAATTGGAAACAACTTGATATATTTGGAAACAACTTGATTTATATGCAAATGTGATTATAAACAAAAAACAGGAAACATATTTGAGACACACATTACCTTCGACGGTTGAGAACCAGCAGACTATCATCCTCATAACCACCAGTATCTTCACTGGAAGAACTCTGTCCTTCCTCACCCTCGGGCAGTACATACTCCTCGTCATCATCATTTGCCACCAACCTGATTCTCTTTCCCTCTCTTTTGCATGTACTCGTGGTCCGCCTATTTGAACCAAGTATCAAATCTGCTGCTTTATTTAACCCTAACTCATGAAGTTTTATTGAATTCTCCTCAATAGTTTGCTTTCTCTTCTTCTCCAAAGCATTCATCTTAATTCTCTTTACCCACCCAGGCATCACAAACGATTTGCCGCCTTTACGGATTTTTGTGGCAACTATATATGAACATGTATTTAATAAAATGAAATATGACATAAATCAATAATATGAAATGAAATATGAAACAATATTGAGACATTTAAACCAAAAATGACTATTCAATCATAACACATGTCCATACAAGAGAAAAGTAAAAAACAAAAACTACATCTGATAATCCACATCAAGATCTATATCAGGATTGGGCAATCTCTCCATCTCATTGTCTTCATCATCTACATACTCCGCCAAGTGTCATCTTTATCACTGTCATCATTTATATGCTTTGGCCTTAGTTCATTGATATGAATGATCTCGGGATCCCTATCATCCCTACGGTAAGGAAGATCCATGTCTTCATCCTGGATTGAGAGACTAGAAGTGGATTTATCTTGTTGAAATGCATCAGCATAATCTCGCTCTGGAACATCCCATATTCCACGGTGCCTAACCTGTTCTAAAATTCTCCAATTTTTGCTTTTGCTGGTATCATTAACATAGAATACTTGACTTACATTACTTGGTAAGACAAATGGATCATCTTTATACCAACGCCTTGTAACATCAATAGATGTGACATATTTATTATTGTAAATTCTGCTTCTATGACTTGTGTTGTACCATTTACATTGGAACAGAACCACTCTACCCCCATGTCGATATCTCAACTCCCATATTTTGCACAGATAACCATAGAAATCAATCTGTTTTCCTTTATGGTCCCCTTCCATGACCAACCCATTGTTTTGGCACCTACGACGGCTTTCATGGTCTCGAGTATGGAATTGGATGCCATTAGAGATACATCCAAAATAAAAATCAATAATAGGATCGGGACCATTTGCCAACGACTAAAGTTCTTCAGTTGCTTCTACTGATCCTTGAGTTCGCAAATTATTCATCTACATGATCAACATATGAAAAGTGCACTAAGTTAATATCAATTGTGGTCTAGTTCATTATTACTAAGTGGTTTTCATTTTTTTAATATATCTTACCCATTTTTTGAACCAATTTGGAAATTCTTCTTGCTGTACATGAGCTATGTCATGTCCTTGTGGAATTTGCACAATACTCTTGTGTTCTCTACTCAAGGGAATTTTAGTTTGTTAGTATCTAAAAGCTGTGTAAAAATAAATGAATGTAAGAACTGTATGTACATGTAATTAGACCAAACTACATACTCTAAATAAAGTAGGACCTCGTCTGTATTGTATAACACAAACCAATGCGCCATTTCCTTTTCCCTCTGTGAAGGGTTGGAAGCCCTTGAGATTGGTGAGAAAAGACGGACATGCTGGGAGAAGATCTCCATCCCAAAGCCACGTCCGCCACCATCATCATTCCATTCTAGTTTATCAAACCCTTTTAGGTACATCAAACAAAATGTAAGGCACTATTTGAAAATATATAACTCGGCTATTGAACCTTTAGGACGTGCTTTGTTGGTGACATACCCTTTTAGTGTCCTAAGAAACCTTCAAACAAACAACAATTATATTATAATTACATATGGAAGAGAATTACACTAATGAACAACTAATTCACCATAAGAAGGTATCATTTACCTCTCGATCAGGTACATCCAACGGTATTGCACCAGGCCAGCAAGCATAGCCTTACACGGCAAGTGAACAGCTAGATGGACCATCACATCAAAGAAAGCCAGAGGAAAGATCCTCTCTAGCTTGCAGAGTATGAATATTATTCTTTCCTGTAATTTTTCCAAATCACTCAGCCTTAATGTCTTTGAGCAAAGCTCTTGAAAGAAGCTACCCAACTTAAATAGTGTCGTCCATATCGCTTTGTTCACAAAACCATGCATGCTTATAGGAAGAAGACGCTGAAGGAGGACATAACAGTCATGACTTTTCAAACCTAATAACTTGCCATTTTTTGAGCTGACACATCTCGAGATGTTGGCTGCATAACCATCCGGGTAACAGATCAATTTCAAGAATTCACAAAAACCATTTATTTATTTTGGGTTCAACGTGTAGATTGCCGGAGGCTTCACAATGGATCCATCTTCATTCCTTTTTAGGTGTAATCCTGGCCTTATGTGCATATTTTCCAAATCATCACAAGCCTTATAAGTATCCTCATTCTTCCCATCTATGGCCATTAGAATTCCATAGTAGTTTTCACATATGTTCTTCTCAATATGCATGACATCGAGGTTGTGCCAAAGATTCAATGATTTTCAGTATGGTAGCTCCCAAAAAATGCTTCTTTTTTTCCAACCTATTTGTTGAGGGTCACGGGGTCTTTTCTTGTTGGAAGGAGCCTTCCCGAACTTGACTTTCTGCAGATGATCTTCCTCCACCTGAGCTACTACCTTTTCCACCAGTAACTCCAAGGATCTTGTCTGAAGCTCACAATATCCGTCAAACCTTTTGTCCTTCCTCCAAGGATGGTTCTCAAGCAAGTAAGCTCGATGACCCACCCACCCAAGCTTATCTATCAACCTGCGGCACATTGGATTATTGTTGTAAATGGGACAAGCATAGTAACCTTTTGTTCCCCACCCAGACATGTCACCAAATGCAGGGAAGTCATTTATGGTCCACATGACAGCTGCATGCATCCGAAATATCTTTTTAGTCGAAGCATCATAAGTCAAAACCCCCATCTCCTATAGATCCTTCAACTCGTCAGTCAATGGCCTTAAGTAGACATCAATGTCCTTTCCCGGTTGACTCGGCCCTGGAATAAGTAAAGATTACATGAAAAATGGGTCCTTCATTGCCTTCCAGGGTGGCAGATTATAGGGCATAAGTATTACTGGCCACATGCTGTAAGAAGTGCTCAAGTTTCCAAAAGGTTTGAACCCATCAGTGGCTAAGCCCAACCTTACATTGCGGATCTCTTGAGCAAACTTAGGATAATTCCGATCAAAGTCCTTCCACTCCTTACAGTTGGCTGGATGACTCACTAACCGTTCAACTAGACGCTTACCACAATGCCATCTCATGTCATTCGCTGTCATCTTGGAAATGTACAATCTTCGCAACCTCGGTGCCAATGGAAACCAACGCAGTATCTTGTGAGGAATCTTCTTACCCCGGCCATCATTAACCTTGTACCTAAACTCCTCACATACAGGGCATCTTTGCACTTTAGCGGTCTCCTTCCAGAATAGTGCATAATTGTTTTTACATGCATCGATAAGCTCGCACCCCAACCCCAAGTCACGAAGTAACTTCTTGCACTCATACATTGATCCGGGAACTATATTTTCCTTTGGTAAGAACTTCTTGAATGTCTCCAACATTTTGTTAAAAGAATTATTGCTCCACCTGTATTCTACCTTTACCTGTAGCATCTGAATGACGAACGATAGTAGAGTATCAAACTCTTTGCATCCCGAGTACAAGCCTTGCTGAGAGGCCTCCAACATTTTCTCAAAGTTCTGTACATTCTCTAGCTCTAGGGTATCATCTTCTACGTAAGTCCCCCTATAATGGTCCTCCATCAATTCATCAATATCACGATGGTCCTCATCGAATTCATGCACAATCTCATCCGACTCATCAGATTGTGGAATCTCCCCATGATCTAACCAAATAGTGTAGGATTCCCTCATCTCATATCTGCGTATATGACGTTTCACAGTACCATACGGGTGTATAAAATGGTTGCAACAGTTTGGACACGAGCACTTAATCTCTCCAACCCCAACCAAATGCGTTTTTGCAAATTCAATAAACGAATCCACTCCATCCATATGCTGCTTACTAAATTTATCTCTAAGAAATATCCAACTCCTATCCATATCTGATCACATGCAAGTTCATTATTAGATAATCGGGGTAATAGAATTCACAATATTAAAAATAGGCAAAAAAAATCAACCTCTTTCATTTTTAGATTTATATTTGATTTCAACAATTAAAACTAATATTTTTCAATTGAACAATAGATAGGTTAAAACTAACCTAACAATGGATAGGTCTAAAAGCTTAAAATTTTTTAGTGTTGCCTCAAAGAAATTCGGACTCATTTTTCTAATGATAACCAAAGTTCAATTTCTAAGCTCCACTAGAATTAAAAAGGATAGTATTATTTGGTTATTTAAAGTTTTCTTTTTTACATTAGAATACGTCATCTCAAATTGACAATGATGTGAGTTGCTTATTCACATAGGAATAAATATATCTATATGAATAAACCATGGACTGAAAATTGAACTAATTTTATCATTGCCAGGCAACCAACTTTACCAAAAACCAATTAACATGTACTCTGTTTTATTGCTCAGTTGTTTATGTTAAAGAACAAAGACAACTTTCACTTGATTGTGACTCAGGATACCTAAATTGGGTCCTTAGTGAGGGTATGGATAAACATGGTGCCAACATATTCAGACTATTAAGCATTTTCCTGAACATTTAAACATACTTTTATGATTTTAACTTTCTTGAGTAGTAGTTTTCACAAAGCTTATAATGCTTTTTTTTTTTAAATCTTCTCCAGAGTTGCTTCATTCTTTTCTCTTAATTTGTTAATTTCAAGTTAGGATCTGCTAATTATACTAGCAAATTTATCTCTTGTAGCCATAGGTGGGCTGGTTAGGATGCTTATATATGGGACAACAATAGTTTATATTTCTTACTAACTTACTACCAAACCTGCCTTTAAGAGAAATATATCATAGTTTATATTTCTTATAATGTTTTAAATTTTTTGAATAGCTTCTCTATTACAAATTATATTACTCATGCTAAGCACGGGTGTATTTAGCTAGTTGCCAACAGAGTGGAATTTTATCAAGACATAGTAGAGAGAGGGGAAATCAATTTGAACAGTTTGGATTTTATGTAAGTGGACCTAATTGTGGAGCACACAAAGTGGCAAGGTTATGAACATGTAATTTAATAAAATGAAATATGAAATAAATCAATAATATGACATGAAATATGTAATTTTAATGTCACAAAATTTCAATTCAGCTTAAATCCTAGCTTAAACACTTGTAAAAATTTTCAATTCAACTTAAATCCCAATTTTGACACCCACATATGCTTTAAAAAGAAAAAAATGGCAAGAGCAAAATGTATAATCGGGCTACCAATTTCTATAGATGTGTGTGTATTTATTTAAATAAGTATATGAACAATGTCACTTACAAAAAGCTAAACCACAAAAAATAGTTGCCCTTTTTAAATAAGTCATCATCCAAATTTCACCATAATAAGAGGTGTGTTGTTATTAAATTTATTTTTTTAATTGATTGATTGGTTAATCTGATGGTATGCCAATTACCAATTCGAGTGAAATTTTATCAGGGTATAAAAAAGAGAGGGGGAATCATTTTGAACGGTTAGGATTTTATGCAAGTGGACCCATTTGTGGGGGCCACAAAGTGGCAGTTGTATGAAGATACATACATGCATGTATGGACTATGAGCATTAAAAAATTAAAAAGAAACCATCTGGATGCTTTTTAATCTCTTAATCACTCAAAACAGAGGAGCAGAGCAGCACCGACTTAAGAAAATAGAAAACGAGAACGAGAAGGGGAAGGAGAAGAGGAGAGGAGGAGGAGGAGGAGGAGGAGGAGGAAGAAAAGGAGGTGGCCAAGCAGGCAAAGCGATATCCCCAACCGGATCCGAGGAAGTCGTGCCCCAAGGATCCAACCCCCAAGCCCGGCAAGAGCCTCGTGCCCAGGCAGGTGACCATCCTGAAGCGAGGAGAGTCGCTTGATGCGAAGAGGAGTAAGTCGAAGAGATCTGATTTGAAGAAGTCAGTCTCCTTCAGCGAGGCGGATCTGGTTGTTTGCGGGACGGAGCGGCTGGGGTTGGATCTGGATCTGGTGTCGAAGCAGATCCGGCTGAAGGAGCCCGTGCCGTTGCGAGTCGAGACATGACACAGAGAGAGAAAGAGAGGGAATAACCATGTGGAAATGAGAGGCATGGAGGAACAAAATTCATTTTTGGGGGTTTGCTGTGGATCACCTGTTAGGAAACAGAGATGCTGGGACTTAAGGCTAGTAGATTTGGCTTCTTTTTGTAGTGGTTTTTTTTTTTTTTAATTAATCTGAGGTTTGGTTTAACAGAGATTTGGCGAGCGAGATCACATGCTAATGGAGAAAGAGAAAGAGAAGTGTAAGAGTTCTACTAAGTAGTGGCGATTGGGGATAAAGTGAAGAAGAAAGAACATGGCACTTGCCAAACTATTTCCAGATTTGGCTAGGAGTAAGTGTTCGTCTCTCTCTATGCATCTTTTAATTTTTTTCTCTAGTTCTTCTTCTTTTAATTAGGTACCCCAGATCTGGATCGTTTTGGTCTGATTTCTGCAATCAAGATGATCGAATCCCTTGCATGGAATAGATTCATTAAAAAAAAATGTACCTGCAAATTGACTGGCATCTTCTTCTTGCTGGGACAGTGGTTGGGTTTGGAAGAGCTTGACCAAAGACAAGCTTGCAGCAAAGGGAGGAAGGAGGAGATGATTCTTGTGGGAGATTTGGAGAGAAAAAAAAATAGTAGAAACGTGCATGCAGTGTGGAGGACCGGAAGACATAGAGACATTAGCGGATTCTTGCCGCCTTGAAAGCAAATTTTTTGTTTTATTTGGAAAGAGAATTCCTTAATTATTTCTTTCCATATTAAGAAAAATCTATATTTGGTAAGTGCAAATCTTGGTTGAGTTTTTTTTTTTTTTTTTTCAACTATGTGCCCCGGTGTCTTGAACATGCAGGATTTCTAATCTGGAGATCAAGCATGTCAATATTGTGAGCCACAATGTGGATGGTGTCTGAAAATGTCTAAGCTTGAAAGATCTCAACTCTTTAATCTGTGGTCAGACAGCTCATGTAAACCCTAATTTCCAATCCCCTGATCCTTATTTCGTATACCTAATATGGGGTCTCAGTTAAATCTTGAATCTTGATCGTTGAATGTAAATATGCTAGCCATTTTCTGATGAATGTTGAATATTTATGATGCAATGTATGTCTTGCTGACCATATGATTGGTTATTCAATTCTTCCACTAGATTCATGAATTCAATGTGTCCTGAATAATCAGGGTCATGGCATGAGCAATTATCAGATCTAGCCATGAGTTAATACATGGTTTTGAATCATGAATATTTGAAGGCCTTTCAATTAACCATTCAGTGGCATGGTTTTAGTGCGGCTATAGTTGTTGATTTCTTCTTTCTTAGTCATGTTGAATATGTCCAGAAACCATATGGCTTCACTTTATGGGTTTTCTGATAGTGTCAATGTGCTTTCATAGTGAGAGCTTATGGAGTAAATGCTAATTACTATTATTGAATCACCCAAAACATTAATCCATCACTGTGAGATATCATGTATGCATCTCTCTCTCTCTCTGTTATCGAAAATAACACTAAGGTAATTTTTCCCTAACAGACTCGATCCTTAGACTTCTCTAATAATAAGAGAAGGTCTTACCACTGCTTATATACTGCATTTGTAACTTTAGGTCATATTGCTAGAGACAACATACATTAGATACATTTTTAGTTATTAGCATCATTTTTATCCAAGGAAGAGACAGAGACATTAGTAGAGAGATTCTTGCTGCCTTGAAAGCAAATTTTTTGTTTTTTTTGGAAAGAGAATTACTTAATTATTTCTTTCCGTATTAACAAAAATCTATATTTGGTAAGTGCAAATCTTGGTTGAGTTTTTTTTTTTTTTCGACTATGTGCCCCAGTGTCTTGAACATGCAGGATTTCTAATCTAGAGATCAAGCATGTCAATGTGATGAGCCACAATGTGGATGGTTTCTGAAAATGTCTAAGCTTGAAAGATCTCAACTCTTCAATCTGTCTGAAAATGTTTTGCCTTGGGATGTAAACCTCAGGGAGCTCATAACCATAGCAAAGGATTGGTGTGTGCTCACACGAAGGCCTAAAAAGGCTATGTTGTTGTGTGCTTTTAGCCCACCAAAAGAATTTAGTCCTCCTATGTAAACCACACTACTCTTCCTGTTCAGTGAAGATGAATTGCACGTAGTCGATGCTGCTGTGAACGTCATGGGAGAAAGCGCAGATGATGCTGAGGCCATTTGAGTAGGATCCACAATCTACAATGAGAGAATTACATGAGAATTGAGTAGAGGAGGATTGCGGAAGCTTTTTCCAAAAGAGAAGTAGAAGATATTGAAAAGTGAACAAATAGAGAAGGGTGGTAGATTAATTACCTTTTGTGGTAGTATGGAGGATGAACTGCTTGTGGGTAGTGATAGAGAAATTGCAAAAGGATGAGAGGGAGGAAAGAAGACTTTGTATGAGAATAAGAGGAGTTGGATAAGGTGAGGATTTAGATGGTTGGTTGGAAAGTAGGCTATTTTGATAGTGGAGGCCTCTAATATCAAAATACATTGTATGATTTGTTCTTGATAGCCATTTATTCTCAGCCTATATTGGAAGGATTAAGAAAAATCTGACCCTTGCTATTTCTAAAAGTGGTCTGAGGTTGGAGGGGATAAATAAGAATATCATTGCAAGATGTGTTCAAATAATGAGTTGATATGTTATTTGACTTCATTTTTAAGGATATACCAAAAGTTTCCATTGCTTGGAATATCTCAGTCCTTGGAGGGAGTGAGGCTGGGGTTTCAACATTGATGGGCATCCATCTTTCTTTGATATATTTTTTATTTTTTTGTTCATTTCTGAACCCCTCTCGAATGTTAATGTGCCTCTGCTCCTTCATTGTCTTACCATTTTAGGGGTAAGTGATTTTTCCTTTGAAGTTTGTGCATTTCAGACTCTTCAACCACTCTACTTGTTGTTTTGTTTTGTTTTTTTTTTTTTTGGGAATCATAAGTGATTGTATTCCAGAATGGAGAAAACTAGACAAAAGAATGAAAGTGTTTAACCTCAGGCTAGGCCGCTGGGGTCACAGTTCTTATTAACGGTGCATCTAAATCTCTATGGTTTTCGGAAAGGCCCGTGAATTACAATTATTTGGCTTGTCATGATCTTGTACTTTCCACTTCTATTGTTTATTTATTTGTGGGAACTTTTTGATGGCTATGCTTTTTCTGATGAATAGGGCATTTCAATGGAGCTGAACTCCTGGTGGAATTGCAAGGGCAGCATAATATACTAAAAGAATGTATTGCACAGATGATATTTGTTGAATCATCAGTAGCCACTCTACTGAATTCATTAACTAATTCTGTTTTCCTGATTTGGATTTCACTTTGCAGTCTGGGGTTGAGATCTTGATAATTGTTGTCTGAATCTGGTATCAAATATTACTTTGTACTTGGATTGAGAAAATGGCAATATGCAAACCCAAAAATGTGGGTAGGAATTAAGACTCACATTGCAACTTCTTAGTTTTTGGGTGCCATTACTGAATTTTGGAAAGAACTGGTCAACCCCAACCAACTGGCTATTCCTCCCAAAGTGAGGATCGAATTAATATTGGGCATAACGTTTGGATTCTCCTCTTCGTCTTCAGCTATAAGCTTTTTTCAGTTTGTGGCACCTAAAAAGGCTGTCAAAAGGGTCCTCATGCTTAACTACAAAGGAACCTATTGATGAAAGAGAATGGCGATGCTTTCTTTAATTGATTTTGTAGGTGCACATCTCATAGCCCTGGAAAGATTCAATGACAATAAATTTTCACCCATAGTGTAACACTCCGACCCAGTTTGACCTCGTTTAGCAACTAATTAATGTTACTTTAGTTGTAAATTGTGTTTTGCTTTTGTTTTGATTTCGTTGCGGGTCTTGGATAGGTAGTTGGGTTGAGTTTGACCTGGATTAGGTAGACCAAGCCCTTTTTCGTAATTTTAGCTTTTCTAAGACATGGTCATTTTCGCATCATCTTGGTGTCAACACATGTCTTTCGTTGAGCTCGTTAACTTCCATAATTACGTCGTTTGTAATCGATGTCATTTAATTCCGTTGGACCCGGATTTGACTTGAATTGGAAATTGATTTATGACTTGGGCTTCCTTGTAAATTTTCCTTAAACCTTATCTAATAAGACCACTCCACCGACGCCTTGCTCTCACTCTCATCTCTTCTCGGTTTCTACTCTCATGTGAGCTCTCTCTCTCTTGATTTCTTATATTCTCCTTGGTCCCAAGCAAAAGAGGGAGCTTGGAAATCTTGAGATTCAAGGTATGCTTGGAGGTTAGCTTTCTTCTCTCCTTCCATTGCTCATTCTCCATAACTGTACTCATGAATTCCCTTTCTTTTTCTTATGCATGCATGATAGTTATGAGAGTGTGGACGTGAATTGAGTCCCAAGGAGAGCAATTGGAGTGTTAGAACTCAATTAAGGCAAGTATAAGCATAATATGTATGAACCCATGTTGGTATTTGCTTGATTTTGGTTAATTCACATGAGTTTGCAGGGAAAACATGTTTACAGCCCAATTTGATATCATTCTCTCTTTCTCTGTTGAGATTTTGCTCCTATTCTATTGTTACAGGTTTTCTGTATTTGATTCAGAAGTCGACCCAGCGCATGCACAGCTAAGCCGTGAAATGTGCTACGGTTAAGCCGTAAAACACACTACGGCTAAGTCGTAACCTAATCGTGAACCCAGCCATAGATCAATACAGGGTGACACTTGAAAATAACTGAGAGTATGCAATTCTGCGACTCCTCTATGGCTCAGCCACGGCTAAGCCGTGCAGCTTTCTACGGCTAAGCCGTAAGAAGCTTACGGTTAAGCCGTAGGGTTACCTACGGCTGAGCTGGCTGACATGAACAGTAAGAAAGATAGGAAAAGAAGGAGACCTGTAGGACCTTTAAAGTAAAAGGTAGGCAACTTCGACTTGCCCAATGGAACATGATTAGATGCTTGAATGATCTCGAGGGCTGCGAATCATTCATGTACATTATCTAGTTGTTAAGCACCTCCCCATGGGTGTTGGTTTAAGGGACTTCGGTGCACCAGCTGATACAATGCAACACTAGACAACGGTGCAGCGGATAACTTAAGACTGCATCATCATGCACGGTTAGAAACACTGGATAATTAGATTAGAGTTAGCTTAATAAATGAAAGTGATTCGATATAGTATGATTTGCTTGCATAACATGTTGTATTTCGATCATTGATCTCCACTCTTTAGCAGATCATTGCATGTAACGTCGAAAGTCGTACTATGTGTCCACCTTGAGTATGTATGTATGTATGTTATCAAGCTTGCATGTATAAGATCTGTTCTCAGAGATGCACGCAGGATATGCTTGTTACGATCTACTCAAGGTTTTCATGATTGACTCTGTATGGTTAGGCACTACTTAGCCTCAGCCTTAGGATCCCGACGGGGTGAATTTGGAGTAGTTTTCATGGCCTTGTTATAGTAAGGAAACATCTTGGGGAATCCGGACCCCAGGAACCCAAGACCCATTTGTACCTTGGCCCGGACAATGGTGTTCTCTGCACGGATATAAGATCCCTCTTTTGGGAGCATATAGCAATGTAGTCGCCAACTAGTTATGTACACAGCATGTATACATTGATTCACATGGCATGTTTCTTTTTTGCACGACAGCTTAGTATGATTTTCATGATGTTCTTTATTCTATTAGGCACATCATGTGTTAACTTGTTATAGCCTATACTTTGCTGAATCGTTGTATTCACAGTTGTCTTTGGTGTTGCAGGCTCAGATACCCCTACCGACCCCTCGTCAGTCGGCCAGACTCCTAGTGAGGCCCCCGAGGTCCCATTAGGCCTAGAGGAGTTGATGTGATCACTCCATCGGAGAGCGCCCTGGACATTCATTGCATAGGAGTCTTCTTTTTTTTTTTTTGAGATTTGTCACGCTTGGATACATCATGATTTGTACATGTTTATTTTGTTCATTTTGTAAGACCTTCATCTATATATGTCAGTTCTGTTTTCGTATTCTCTTCTTGCATTGTTTAGTGTGATGTTTTGATATCTACAGCTTCCACGTACATGTTTGGCACGTGTGAACCTTCCCTTGTGCGTGTGCATTTAGACCAGGTCTACATGTACAGGCACGGGAGTACGTGTGTCATCGGTTTGGCTTTTGCTAACCCTCGAACTCCTGGGCTCGAGTTGTGACACATAGTCAATCTTCACCCACTCCCATACATATTAACATCCATCCCTATGGCATTGCCTAGCCAAGGAGGAGCATTTTATCAGGTTATAATTTTCTAGGCCCACTTGAATCAAAAGTGGAAGATGGTTGATGATAGAAGGATCTTATTATTATTATTATTATTATTATTATTATTATTATTATTATTTTTATAAAAACCATTTTAGCAGTAAAAAAAAATTGCTGCTGCTAAAACTGCTTAAAAAAGCACTCTCCAAATTTTAAAAAAAAATTTAGTGGCACATTTTAATATTAACAGCGGCAATTGTTTAACTGCTGCTATTTCCTTATTTTTAGTGGCAAATACTTCTCCACCGCAAAAAGATGGGGAGAAATAGTGACAGAGGATTTTAGTGACAAAAATAGCGGCAAACAAATGTTTGCCACAATAAAATTTTAGTGGCAGATTTTATCTTTTAGCAACAAAAAAAAAAAAAAACTGCTGCTATATGTGTCCTTTTTTTTAGTGATTTTTTTTAAATGGGTGGGCTCAAGCTAGACTTTCAAGGACCATGTCGGGCTTAGACAAGGCTTGGACCAATGTTTGTAAAGGAAAGCCAGGCCTAGATATGCCTTACTCTGACCTAGCATGGGTCTGACCTAGCATGGCCATGAACACCCCTATAATCCACAGAATTTATTTTTCGGACAATCATGGAAAACTTAGTTCATTTTTGCTCTCGTCAGTTAGGAATAGTAGTTTCACCAAACATGGATTTTACTATATCACATAATTTAATTTCCATAATCCTTACTTTTTTTTGAGAAAAATCGACTATACAAACATGCCTTAAAAGATCTCTTATATCAATTAACTTGCCTTTACAAGTAAAAAAAAAATAGAGCAGTTAATATAAATATGATAAAACTAGAAAAGATATAATTATAAATGAGTTCATTGGGGCTCATTTAGGAGAGGCATTAATAGGTGATAAATAAAAGCGAGACTTATCTAAGATAACATGGATATTGTTTATTGTAGGCCATCAACAACACTAATGAGGAAAAGTCTCTTCATATAAACTGATGGCCCATCCAGATATTAAAAAGGGTAGGCCGAAAAGGATATTGATGGTAATAGTGAGATTATAACTTAGATCTGAAGAATTTATTATATATGCCTTACTTAAATTGGATCTACTTAAATTGGAATCTCAAATGAGCTCATCTCATTATAAGACTGATCTTCTTTATATTAGATTGGGTAGGTAGGTATATCATTATTAGTCCTTATTTTCTTAAATAGTTGGCATATACTAATAGCTTGTTTTGGCATCTTAGCTAGGCTATGTTTTCTGATATCCATTTCCTTATAATTAGGTGACTATATTTACTAAGTTCCAATGAGATGTGGTGGCTGGGCATTTTTAAATTTCTAATAGGCTTAGGCATATAAAGACCCATTGGGGCGAATATCTAAAATCCAAACCCAACGCAAAACAAATTTGGGTTTTTTTTTCTTAAGCTTTTAGGTTAAAAAAACAAGTATCTAAAAATATGGTATTTGCCAACTTAAGCAAGTGCTTAAAACCATTATTTATGTTAATAATTTTTTCCACAAAAGATTAAGTCCATGGGATATAATCACTTGGAATTGGAAAGATAGTGGAGAGAGCATAGGAACTTGTAGGTAACATTTTTCTGTGAGGAGCAGAGATTTTGATTGGCCATAAGAAGGCATAGTGGGTGGGGGACGGGGGTGGAATCTCTCGCACCATATTTTGGACCCTTGTCAATGTATCATGTATTGCTTTAGAAAAGGTATACATTATCTCCACCTTTCACCAACGCATTATTTTATTTGTTAGAAAAAGTATCTCATTTACCAACACATATTATTACGTTGGCAAAATTACTGATTCTTAGGACCTTTTCCAACATATTATTTGATACGTTGGTAAAAGATAACCTTTACTAACACATATTTTATTGCGTTGGCAAAATAGTACTTTCACTAATGCAAATAATAATGCATTGGAAAAGGTAACCCCGCTTTTGACTTTTTCCAACACATTCTCATTTTTGTTGGTAAAAGGTAACCTTTTACCAATGCATATTTTACTGTGTTGGCAAAACGGTAAGTTCACTAACACAAATAATACTTTGTTGGCAAAAGTACTCTCCCTTTATGACTTTTTCCGACACATTTTCATTTACGTTGGTAAAGGTAACATTTTACCAATGCATATTTTATTGTGTTGGCAAAAGGGTAAGTTCACCAACACAAATAATACTTCGTTTGCAAAAGTACTCCTCCTTTATGACTTTTTCCGACACATTCTCATTTGCGTTGGTAAAAGGTAACATTTTACTAATGCATATTTTATTGTGTTGGTAAAAGGGTAAGTTCACCAACACAAATAATACTTCGTTGGCAAAAGTACTCCCCCCTTATGACTTTTTCCGATAAATTCTTATTTGCGTTGGCAAAAGAGTACTTCTACCAATGCAACTAATAATGCATTGGTAAAAGTATTCCCCCCTTTTGACTGTTCCCAACCCATCCTCATTTGCGTTGGCAAAAAGTACCCTTGACCAATAAATTTTGGGTTGTGTTGGTAAAGATGTAATTTGTTGTAGTGTAGTGACGGATTTTATCCTTAGTCCGTGGATTTAAACCGATCGGATCCGTTAAGATATATATATTTATATAAAAATATTAAAAAACATTAATTTTCATTCATCATCTATCTTTTAATCTCATTATATCATCTCATTTTCAAGGGCTGTTTTAATTTGGATTTTGGTGTACCTGTATTGGTGCACAACTGATATTAGTTTGTAATGAGCTATCATTTTGTTGGCTAGACTTCCATCACAGTAGTAGACAGGAATGAAAAAGCATGGTTGTTCTCTAGATATAGTAACTTTTAACGCATTGTTAGACTACCATGTATAAAGCACATACTAAGTCATAATCCTTGTCACTTACTATGAACGGATTAAACGGATTTAACCGATCCAAACCGTTGATCCACGGTTCGGTTCGGATCGGTTTTAAAGGGCAACGGATCGGTGACGGATTATAAAACCATGAATCCGTAAGTAACGGTTTGGTGACGGATTTGGCTCAATCCGATCCAATCCGATCCGTGTACACCCCTAACGTAGGTTCTCCGGATCCCTCTCGTGAGGAAAAGGCACCTACAATAGGACTTAGGCGAGGAATCGTTGCTGCACCAACCAAATAAGAGGAAGATGGTGCCGAAAAATCCGCGCCATCTACCCCCAGTTTCCTTGGCAGTGCTCTTTACACAAACTCACCTTAGTAGTTTATGAGTTATAATTCTTTGGATGTATTTTAAAGTGAGATAAATTTTTGGTAGGATTGGATATCAAATATTCCAAACTCATCCAATGGTATTATTATATGAGATATGACTTTATTTATCACAAAGATAATCTAATCGGATGTTTGGTTGTGTTTGGATAAATGGGAGACAAGGAACAAAAAAGACCTAAAAAATATGAAATCCCCTCTCCCTACAACTTAAAGCCAACCCAAATTATCCCACCTCTCAGATGGAATTATTTAAGCCGGACTACTATATATTAATTCACTGTAGCATCAGAACTAAGATAATATAATTCCATGCACTAAAAATGCAAACAAACGAGGAATAAGTTGGACATTATGCAAAAAGTTTACTTATCCCCCATTATCCAGCTTCCAAATACATCCTTTGTCATATCTATCATATGTAGAGAACTCAACTCATAAGGCTTTTTGTTATTCAGCACGAGTACACTAAGGGCCAGTTCCCAAATAAAGGTTGACCCGTCTCATTGGCCAACTCAACCCCAACCTGGGCTCAGCCCACATTGATTAGTTGGATTTTTACCATGGACCTGGTGAAGTTGGATTCTTTTGTGCAATAATTTAGAGTCTATGACTTATGGGAGGACCTACATACATTATGTGGCTACGTGGGGGCAGACACACCCATTAGATTTTGGTCCGCTTTTAAAACCGTAGTGAGAGTTTTGGTTTTGCTTACATAATTTATACAAAATCTCATGTCCGCCCTTAAAATCAACATGAAAACTTTTGCATTTTTTTTCAAAACACTAGTCTTTGTTTGAGTTTGCACCCTTTAAATAAAAACTCTAGTCTGCCTAAGCGTCTCTCTCTCCCCGTATATTGAAGATTCAAACACGCGCAACCCTACTCACACTCCCATGAGTCCATGAGCCAACCAGCAAATTAAGTGACAACTTTGAATGGAGCATGCCGCTTGTTAAAGCCACAATATGTCAGGTCGGATAAATATAGGACAACACAATGTAATAAATATCTCCAATATTTTAAATCTATTGAAATAGTATTTGTGATCTTTTTGCCAGTGTATCATATCTTGACATTGAGAATGGCTTCTTACCGGAATGATATAGAGTGGCAATTCTCAAATGCCCAATCACTTTTCTTTGCACACATGATTCCTTTCCGCTTGAGTGGGTTGCATTTCTACAGTGGGCTCTCTCTATCAAGTTCCAACCCCCTTAACTAGAGTATGCAAAAATCATATCTTAACATTACATGCGATCTAATTTATCTTTCAGAATGAGTTTATTTCAATGATATTGACTAAAAAAGGCAAAAGGATTCATGTAGTTCTAGAAAAATGTTTTCATATAGTTCTAGAAGATAACATATATTATTAAATTGTTTCTTAGTTCTAATTTTGTTATTTCAAATTATTTTGTTATCAGTGATATGTTTTTGATATCATGCAATTAAAATTAGAAGCCTGAAATTGCAATGATCTTATCTTTTTGCAAGCATTAGTTTCACACTGATATTGGTAATTGGCAAGAAATTAACACATATCTATATTTTGTCGAACCTTATAACTGTCCACATGGTTCTTATTTGCAATTTAATTTCTCGTTGCTACTGGGCCACATATGATCAAGTTTCACCCTTCGTGAAGGTCCTACCTAACTATCTTCAACCTTAAATTGCAATAAGTTCAAATTTGACGTCCATCCAATTGTTGCTTATGAAGTGTAATAAACAAAAATAATACCAGGAATAAACGGCTAGCCTTTGTGGATAAGGGGTCTCTGCTCGCGTAGATCTGATGAGGTTTCGAAGAGCAAGTACAAGTGTGATCCGGACCATTGATCAAATGTCCCAACAGGATGACAGACCACATCTATAATAGTTTATATTAAATAATGCAGCTATCTTTATCAACGGTGGGACCCAGAAGATCAACGGTCATAAACAAGGTCCGATCAAACAACTATATTTTTGGTCTCTTCAATGCAGAGTTTGTCGAAGTGTCATTCTCTGACACGCTGCTTCTATTTTTAGCTCTCCCCTTTCGCTGCACTCTCAAAGAAGAAAAGAAACGGACGGTCTCGATCTTCGGAGCTCGAAAGATCTACGGTGCTTATTTCTTTGGGCTTCTTTCTCTGCGATTTTGCTGGTGCTTTTTGCAGCGTCTGGATCTTGTTATCTTGTTTGAATGAATCTCTTTGCTTGCTTCCATGTTTCATGGTCTTGAGAAGCTTCAGCTTCCCTTTTGAAAGAAGAAAGCTCGGTTCTTTGTCCTTTTTCCTCTTTGAAATCTCCAAAATCTTCCGAATTCTGCAGATCTGAAGCTCCAATCGAGAAAAGATCCGGTCTTTTTGTGTTTGTTGGGTGAACTTTCTGTTTCTGACTACTCTTTCTCCATTTCATGGTCTTTAGGAGAAAACCCCTTTGCTCAGAAAATATAAAAACTTCTTACACTGATTGGGTTTTCTAATTTGTAGTCTATTAGTTATAGAACTCAAAATTACTGATTCTCCTGAAGTGATTCCCTTTTAATTTTTCTGGGGTACACTAAAATTTTGAATTTTCAGGAAACCCATTTTACAGTTTGTCTTAGGAGTGTTCTTTTTTTTTTTTTTTAATGATTTTTCTCTTGCATTGTTCTTTGTAATTTATGGGTGTTGTTACAGATATACTGGAGATAAGGTTTTGTATGTGATATGGTATTCATATTTACTTCAATGGTATGGATTGAATTGGAAAAATCAATGCTTTCTTGGAAGAGAGTAGAGAGTTAAACTACTAGTGATGTTACCAAAAAGTTGCTGGCTTTGGCATTGTCACTGGAGCTCCTTGGTTATCTTTCTTCAGCCTTCGATTTTTGTCGATCTTTCGCATTGATGGTTTTTTTTCTTTTTCTAGAAGGCTAAAAGAGATTCATCTTTGTTCTTCTGGCTTGCAGTTTTTTTGGGGTCTTAGCTTTTTCTACGCTCTTGTTATTTTCCATTCTCTTGCATTGATCGTTTGGTAATTTGGGACTGTGTATGAGTATGAGGAAAAATGGTAATTCTCATTTGGGCCGGGCATTTAGTGATAGAAGATGGCTTCTTCCATTTCTAGCAAGTCTCCTCATCTCCATTACTCTGTTTCTAGCATCCATATTTGGGGTCTTTTCTTCCCCGTATGGCGGGGATTCACTGTCATTTGATTTCATTTCATTTGCCCGAACAGAGGACTCTAGTGAGTATTTTGTTGAATCAGATTTTAAGATGCCTCGAGTGTTGGATTTGGAAGTGCCACCCCGGTTGGCGTATCTTATCTCGGGGACAAAGGGTGACAGCCAAAGGATGAAGAGGACCTTGCAAGCTATTTATCACCCAGGGAATCAATATATTCTTCATATGGATCTTGAGGCACCTCCAAGGGAAAGGATAGAGCTGGCCATGTTTGTGAAGAATGATCCTACCTTTGGTGAGGTGGAGAATGTGCACGTCATGGCGCAAGCCAACTTGGTAACCTATAAGGGTCCAACGATGATAGCTTGTACTCTTAACGCAGTTGCTATTTTGCTCAAGGAGGGCGCCAATTGGGATTGGTTTATCAATCTCAGCGCATCAGATTATCCTCTTGTGACTCAAGATGGTTGGTGATGTCCTTCACTTATAATTACTGTATTCAAAGATGCTAAAAAAACTGTTCTTTTTCAACTATGCATTTTTCTTCTTCAAATTTATATTAGCATCTGGTTTTTATTATCTGCTACCTTGTTGTGCTCCTTTTATTCCTCATTTGTTAACATTTATAGAATTACAGTAATTCATTATTGCTGTTTTCTGATCTTTATGCACTCAAAAGTGAAGATTGATCAATTTCGCTTAAAAAAATCTCAGAACTCTGTAATCTATCGGAACATTGTTGTAATGTACCATGCACCTTTCCCTTTATGGAAACCTGTTTGTGATGTTTGAATGGAGGGAATTCAGCTAGGCTGCTCTACTTAGGGTGACATATCATTATCATTATATTCGTTTCAAATCATCAATATAAAATTTTATAAAGATGTACTCATAGGATTATATGGTCAATGCTTGGAATAAATATATAAAGATTGAATGATG
This sequence comes from Sextonia rubra, assembly GCA_037013555.1. NCBI lineage: Eukaryota > Viridiplantae > Streptophyta > Magnoliopsida > Laurales > Lauraceae > Sextonia > Sextonia rubra. Next base: position 3,781,607 of record JASUAD010000028.1, on the reverse strand, counting down.
CATGACAGTGGGGGGGACTGTGTTGTGTGCATTATTGCTTTTGATTCTATGTTTCAACTATTGGCACCTGTAATTCCTCACATATGTTTATAGATGGCAATTAGATCTGCTTTGCTGTCAAAGGTGCTAAATTTTGGGCAATGGAAGAAATGCATAGACTCTAAAGTATGTATGGCTGAAATGTGTGTACTAAGGTTGATTCGTGGATTTACAAGAAAAAATAGAATTAATAATGAGTAAAGCGGAAGTTTTGTGTAGCTCCAATAAAGGGGGAGAGATCAAATCGTGTCATTTGAGATGGTTTGGGCATGTTAATAGAATGCCAGAAGCAGCCCATGTGAGACATATTCATAGGTTACAACTTCAAAGAAGGGGAGACCTTGAATGATGCCTTTTGTGCCCTTGGTTCACTAACTAATATAAATCCCTGTTCAAGCCCAAAAAAAGGAAAAAAAAAAAAGGACCTTGAATGATGTTGTTGGGAAAGATGCACTGGAATTTGGAGTTGTAGAGAGCATGGCAGAGATTGGAAGAGTAGAGCACACAAATAAGACCTAAATGGGTTGAGGCTACATTTACATTGAAGTTGATGATCCCTTGATATTGAAGTGACTAGTCTTAGAAAAACATAAACACTGTTTGTTAAACATTAGATAGGGAGGATACCCCATATTGTGTAAGTATGATCCATGATGTGCTTTTTGGGGGATACATGCTATAGGAATAATAGTGATGCAACCTAGGAAGGAAGCTCATTCTAGATTGTCTAAATAGGAAAGTGGTGAACTATGCCTTAGGTCTCATTTGTGCATGCTGTGGTAATGGAAAAGCAGAGGCTTTTATGCTTTTCTGTTTGAAGCATTGAAAGGAATTGGAAAAGTAAAAAAGAATCTTGGTAATTTGGTGCTTCACTATTTCGCAATCCAGTGTAATTCTCATTTCGAGGGGAGGGGTCTGAACGAGGATTCTGCCCTCCATGAATAAGCTGATCTTGCTTGTCAAGAATATCCATCCTATGGACACATTTAAATAACCATTGATATCACTGCCTGTCACCTAAACAGAGGTCATTGTAATATGATGCAAAGTAGTTTGGAGGATCAAAAGGAACTTGATGTTTACTTTGATTTTCAATTACAATGGATCTAGGATTCCATCAATTGTGCTCCAAACTGCTAATTGATTTTATGAATGATCAGTCACCGAAAAGTACAAAATTACTGGAATTACTGAAGAACACCACAGTCCAATGTAAATGTTTTAGATTAGGGTGATTTTGTCCACGTGTTGCAGTTTGTGACTTTTGAGTGATTCAACTAAGAGAAGTAGCAGTAACTCCCCTCAATAAATGTTGCTTAATGCTGTGCTTTTCTGGGAAATGAAATTTAGAGAAATCTGACCTGTTTCGATTGTCTCGGATGTGGTAGAATGCTAAAGATAGCTGCATGCTCTGTCTTGTATCAGTCTTCAGACCTGTGTAAGTATTTTATTAATGAACCTATCCAATAAAGTCGTAGCAACCTTTTATGTACTTGATATATCTTGTAGGGCATGATTGTAATATGATAAATGACATCCATAGCATAGAAATTACAATGCAGCATCAGGAAAAAAGGTCCTCACGCAAAGCATGCCATTACCTTGGCCTCACACCCAAGTATACTCACACAGGGATCAAAATTAACTCAAGTTTCACAAGGGAAGGCTCAGTTGGTGTTCTTCAAATCCAATGTTATCTTGAGCAGTTATCCTTACAATGTATTTGATTGTACTTCAAAAGAATCTAAATCTAATTCTACTGTTCACTTAAATCAATCTCAAATAATCACTATTTTGATATCTTAAATATGAATCTTAAAGATAACCAATTAGAGCAATGATATCATGGTCCTAAACAAAGTAGGAAGGGAGCCTATACATGGAATTGCACAATTCGAATTTTACAAAACTCCCCTTTTTTAAGTGGTTTAGTGAGTCATGAGTTAAGGTGGGGTCCCATGTGAACCATCATATGCTTGCAGACATTATCATTTCCTTTCGAAGTGTATTCTTTGTATCACGCAGTTTTATATTCCTTTCCCCATAGCCACCAATAAGCTTCATGGACAGTGGTAATTTAGAAAAAAAAGTTGATAGCTAAATTTTTTGTTTTCTTTTAAAAATAGAACTCATTAAACCAATCCCAAATTAATGTCGCAAATTGTTCAACGGGATGAAGTTGAATCATATCATGAAATGCATGGTTTATTTTTCTTATATAAATGAAACCTATCTATTTTCCATCCATTGCAACATATGTACAATGCCAAATAAGACAATGATACAATCATATGAAGAACATCCTTTACAAGTTAATATATATCATATATGATATATGTGAATAGTTTAAGATATCAGTGTTTATTAAGGTGAAAAAAGGTTTCAACGGGTCTTTTTTTTTTGTTTCTTTAAATAAAAAAAATCAAATCATCAACTGAGGATATCCTGCAATTTTTTTTAGAAAGTGTTAATGTAGAAGAAATTGAGAAAATAAAACAATGAATTTGGGAAAAACCCAAATGTACGTTATAACGCTTTACTCACATGCCTATTCATTATTCATCTCTAAAACCGCCCCAAATAGCAAAATTTTTTAAGAAGTTTTGTAACCACCAAGTAACCTTTAAAAAATGAAAACCCTAACCCTCAAAGAAAAAAAGAAAGAAAGAGAACAAGTAAAAGATTACTAATATTAACTTATTAAAAATATTACTCGACCTAAGTTTCAAAATCAAATGCAAAGTTTCAAGCATGAAATTTGAATATGTTTGTTTAAAAGTTGAAGTTGATAAATTTCTAAATGTGTGTGGTAAATTAAGAAAGATATGATAAAAAATGAGTGCTTTTGGGAGCATTTAGTAGTATCAATGGGTGATAAATTAAGTAAACTAGTTCTAGATGGTTTGGACATGTTTAACATAGGCCAACAATGTCGTAGGTTGATGGCCTACTAAGGAAAGAGGTATAGCCCGAAGAGGACATGAATGGTAGTAGCAAGGATAGATTTGGAGAAGTGCAACTATTTGATGATTTGCTCAGGATAGATCACACAGGAGAAACAGAATTCATGTAGTTGACCCTGGCACATTGGGACAAGGCTTTGATGAAGAAGAAGAAGATGATGATGATACTTTAGCATAGTTGAGAGGTTCTCGTTGCAACACTAGGCCTTCTGCTTATAAGCTTATAAACATGACACACACACACAAATAACATCATCATCATCATCATCAAAGCCTTATCCCAACCATGTTGGGGTCGGCTACATGAATTCTATTTCTCCATTCCATTCTATTTTGAGCTAAATCTTTCGATAAGTGCAACTTCTTCAAATCTGAATTAATGACTTCCATCCATGTTTTCTTCGGCCTATCTCTACCTCTTGATGGACCCTCCACTTGTATATCCAAACTTTTTCTCACCGGTGCCATTACTGGCCTACGCTCGACATGCCCAAACCATCTTAAACGAGTTTCTCTAATCTTATCTCCTATTGGTGCTACCCCTAAATGTTCTCGAAAGCGCTCATTTCTAATTTTATCTTTCCTAGTTTTACCACATATCCACCTAAGCATTCTCATTTCCGCTACATCCATCTTATGAATATGTGTCTTCTTAATTGGCCAACATTCTGCTCCATATGTCATAGCTGGTCTAACCACCGTCCTGTAAAATTTTTCCTTCAATTTTGTTGGCATTTGTCTATCACAAAGTATTCCCGAAGCTAGTCTCCACTTTAGCCATTCAGCTGTCATGACGCACACACACAAATAACATATCTATGGAATAAAAAAGAGGGTCATGAGGCCTTACCAACTCAACCCATTTAAGTATTATTGGGACCACAATGAAATCTCCTTTCCTCAGTGCCATTGTCTAAAAGAGAACATTGTTGTTTGTCTTACTTCAACAATATTTGTGGATTTTATGGACATTTTTGAGGCCCACATTTTCTTCTTTATGATCTGAAGTTATGAATGGTTTTTTAACCAGCAGACGTCCTTGCTACGTAAGAGTATATGTATGTTCATTTTGTCTTAACCATGGTTCTTTTGTTGCTATTCTATGGTTTACTTGCATGCTAGTAGCCTAGTACTAATACAGTTAAAAAGATGTTCTTTTTAAGAGTACAGAAAAACCTCTTATAATGACTTGTCTATAAGGAAAGAAATCTAATCCTATAGGATTATTGTCGATTATTGTGCAGATCTGCTACACGTTATTTCTAATTTGCCACGGGATCTCAATTTTATTGAACATACACGTGTTATTGGGTGGAAAGTGTAAGTTTTCCAGAACACAAAAGATATGGAAGCTTCTGATGAGTGCTTTACTCCTTTTCATACATTGCTTTTCCTACTTTAAACAGGAACCAGAGAGCAAAACCAATCATCATTGATCCAGGTCTTTACTTGTCTAAAAAGTCTGATGTTTTTTGGACTACTGCACGGCGACCAGTTCCATCAGCTTTCAAGTTATTTACTGGTGAGGTCTCTCATGTCATTCTCATGATTAATCATTGTCCTTTCAATCAATGATTATTGTTCTTTGTTTAGATTTGTCTCAAGTGTTATGCTGAATCTTTTGCATCTCAGCTGATCGCCTGATCCTAATATTTGGAAAGCCATTTCTTAGACTAGGACTCTAAAAACTCATGGATATATAGAAGCAAAGGATCAAAAGATTTTCCTTTCTATCAGATCCTTTCTTTTTTCTGCAATAGATGATTGCATGTATAAGTGTGAATGCCTGATGGATAGTCCCTTCTTTTCATGGACCCTATTCAATGGCCCATTTCAACTGCCCTGTTGATGGTTCCTCGAGGGAATAACATTGCATTCAGCATTGTGTTGGACTTTGTAATGCGCCATTTTCATTGACTTGTTCTATTTTCACTGTTCAATTTCCCTTGCAATATGTCATGCCTTGCCACTCATTAAACCAAATAAATGAAGAGGATTGGTTTGAGAATTGCCGTCAGCTATAAAGACATCTAGTGAAACTAATGAGTTCTACTTTGTGGAATGTTTTGCTATGCTAAGATACCAAGCGATACATTCCAGTTGTTCAAAGTGTGAGGCATAACCATGGAAGGCTTAATACGTGCGGTAGTGATGCAGCCCAAGTGCATCATAGGCCCAATTTTTGGCCCATGTCAACCAGCCCATTGGGCCGTACTTATAGTGGGCGAGCCATCGGGTCTAAACATATATGATCCATTGGGTCAGTTCATGGACAACCAGCCCATTTGCTCTATTATACCTTCTTTCTAACTGTGATACCTTCCAAACAAAGATTCCTTGGTCCAGATAAGATATATTGAATCATCATCATCAATAAGAAATTAATACCATGATATTTTAAATATAATAAATTAATTGATTGACATGTCATCAATCAAGGATAATTGATTGATCATAGTCATAGGAAAGGAAAGAAAATCTGATGCAGGCTAGACCATGGGTTGGCCAACCCATTGGGCTTGGTCCTTAGGCCCAACGGGACATCTATTTAATTAGAAGTTTGGGGGGTCTTTATTAAGTATTTTTTATTTTATTTTAGGAGTTTTATTTTAGTTGGATTTTTAAGTAAGTTTAGTGTTTTAGTTTCCTTTATTGTTTAGGAAAGTCTTGGTGTCGAGTTATCCTGCACCATATAAGGATTATTATGGCTTAGTTGCAATGGAATACTTATTATCAATTAAATCTAAGTTTTTTTTAGTTTTGATATTTTATCTTGGTTATCTCCTCATTATGAGTATGCCTTACTGTTGGAATCCATCTTTGGATTCGATCAATCTCTTGGTGGATTGGTCTAACTTTCGATTGAGGATCAGGGACTGGATCAACCAGCCCATTTGCTCTATTATACCTTCTTTCTAACTGTGATACCTTCCAAACAAAGATTCCTTGGTCCAGATAAGATATATTGAATCATCATCATCAATAAGAAATTAATACCATGATATTTTAAATATAATAAATTAATTGATTGACATGTCATCAATCAAGGATAATTGATTGATCATAGTCATAGGAAAGGAAAGAAAATCTGATGCAGGCTAGACCATGGGTTGGCCAACCCATTGGGCTTGGTCCTTAGGCCCAACGGGACATCTATTTAATTAGAAGTTTGGGGGTCTTTATTAAGTATTTTTTATTTTATTTTAGGAGTTTTATTTTAGTTGGATTTTTAAGTAAGTTTAGTGTTTTAGTTTCCTTTACTGTTTAGGAAAGTCTTGGTGTCGAGTTATCCTGTGCCATATAAAGATTATTATGGCTTAGTTGCAATGGAATACTTATTCTCAATTAAATCTAAGTTTTTTTTAGTTTTGATATTTTATCTTGGTTATCTCCTCATTATGAGTATGCCTTAGTGTTGGAATCCATCTTTGGATTCGATCAATCTCTTGGTGGATTGGTCTAACTTTCGATTGAGGATCAGGGACTGGATCAACCAGCCCATTTGCTCTATTATACCTTCTTTCTAACTGTGATACCTTCCAAACAAAGATTCCTTGGTCCAGATAAGATATATTGAATCATCATCATCAATAAGAAATTAATACCATGATATTTTAAATATAATAAATTAATTGATTGACATGTCATCAATCAAGGATAATTGATTGATCATAGTCATAGGAAAGGAAAGAAAATCTGATGCAGGCTAGACCATGGGTTGGCCAACCCATTGGGCTTGGTCCTTAGGCCCAACGGGACATCTATTTAATTAGAAGTTTGGGGGTCTTTATTAAGTATTTTTTATTTTATTTTAGGAGTTTTATTTTAGTTGGATTTTTAAGTAAGTTTAGTGTTTTAGTTTCCTTTATTGTTTAGGAAAGTCTTGGTGTCGAGTTATCCTGCACCATATAAGGATTATTATGGCTTAGTTGCAATGGAATACTTATTATCAATTAAATCTAATTTTTTTTTAGTTTTGATATTTTATCTTGGTTATGCTATTTCTCCTCATTATGAGTATGCCTTAGTGTTGGAATCCATCTTTGGATTCGATCAATCTCTTGGTGGATTGGTCTAACTTTCGATTGAGGATCAGGGACTGCTTCAAAATCCCATCAAGAATGATAAGATTGTTGTGTAATCAATTAAGGATAAGTGTGTTACCTTTTGCAAACATGTTTGGTGCATTGTTCCAAATATTTTAGCAAGAATGTTGTCTCAGAAGAAGTCATCGATAAGTTGCAACTTCAAGTTGAGACACATAGCAAACTCAAAAAACAAAAATCTTGGTCAATCAAAGGTGTTTTGTGAGTATTATATTTGGAAGGCATGAATACAACGTTCGGCACATTGATTTCCCACTAATGGAACTCGCTTATTGTTGGGCGAACCATGACTTAAGGAACAGGATGCATACCATGATGAAGAACTCCACCTATGAAGCATGTAAGCAACTTTGGAAGCCTGTGTATGTATTTCAAGCATTATCAAGAATGAGGAACAAAGGAAAGAAGATGGGGCAGAAAGGCCATGGTCCAATCAGAAAATCCAAAGCCTATGATAGAACAGAAAAGGAATTATTTGAAGCTGAAATCCTTCTCGTTCCAATGGAAAATCAAGGAAAGGATAACAACATTGAAGTAGAAACTGAAGAAGTCATCAAACATTTAATCCAACAGCAAGAGATCTAGACACTATGAATGATTAGACGGAAGCAACTACGAATGTATCATAAGATATAGATCATTTTGGCGACGTTGCTCCCAATGACCTATCAGACCAATTAGTTGTACTGAATCAACTTTGTGTTTGGAGAGGGATGGTGGATGCTTACAAATGACATTTTGATGGACAATAACTCTTTCATGGATTTGCTGGGCGATTTATATTCTTTGTTGTTCCAATGGTTCGATGGTGCCATCACCTCTAGTTACATTGTCAAAATATATTGCCTCTTTGTTCCAAATGGAGAAAATCATGCTACGTCGTCAAAAGACATTGCCCTTTTGTTTCAAATGGAGAAAACCATGTGTATCACCAAAGCGGCAACAAAAACAAACAAATCAGTTGATTAATCAGAACATGAGACAACTATTCTTTAATCCAAGAGGACTCCATCATAACTCACTAGAGTCTTGTTTTCTCAAGCCTGGGAGAGCTGATCCAGTCCATGTGCATCATACAGCCAAGATTTGGCCCATTGCCAACTAGAACATTGGGCCTTATTGTGGGCCAGCCATTGGGCCTAAGCATAGTGGGCCAGCCATCGGGCCTAATCATAGTGGGCCAGCCTAAATGGCTGATCTGTTGCGCAACCCATGGACAGCCAGCCCATTAGCTCTAGTATGCCTTCTAACTGTGCTACCTTCCAAATAAAGATTCCTAAGTCTAGATAAGATATGTTAAATCTAGGAAATTCATTGATTGATATGTCATAAGGATAATTGATTGACTGCATGTAATCAATTAAGGATAATTAATTGTCATAGGAAATGAAAGAAAATCCCTCAAAGAATAGCGAGATTGGCATGTGATGAATTCGATGAGAGGAATGGGAAATCATATTTAGCCCCTTATGAATACCATTGTAATCTCTCATTGTGACCAATGAAAGTTTCTCTTTTCCTCTTTTTTGAATGGTAAGTCAATATTTATTGAGGGAAAAACATCATAAAACGCATATACTGAGAACCACACAACAGAAAGACCATCCAGAACTAAAGAGAGAAAAAGGTAACACCCTTTGAACAGCCATAGAACTTGGAAAAAGATTAGTGAGCCATGTCAAGAACCAAGTTCTGCCTCCCAACACCATCCTTGGCTAGGCAATCAGCCACCTTGTTGGCTGATCTCTTCACATGTGAGAAACAAATGCTGAGCTTCATAGCCAAATCTAGAAACTCCTCCGTAACGTCCACCAACCACCCAGATGCTTTGAAGAGCCATACGCCTAGAAGAAGTCTTCAATGGTGATGATTTCAATTGCTGGGCATTTGTGGTGAATGTGTGAGGACTGACGAGTGACGAACTCCATCCATAATTGGGTCCTCATCAGGTAGTGGGGAAGAAGGGTGTGTGCGAGAGCTAAAGTTCCTAAGAATGCAACTAAAACGAAGACAAAAGCAAGAAAACCGCATAAAAAGAACCACAGGGAGGCAAGGGATCAATGTTTACTATTATGACTTCCTGGGTGCAAGTAGAACTAACCTCTTTGATGGCATAGCAACCATTGATGTTGTTTGCGAGTGATACAACAAAAGGCTGAAAACAGGCTAATAAAGCCGATCATGTTCTTTAATTTCCTCTTCAGTATTGTTGCCAAGGAGTATAAAAGAAGCTATTTAAAGCTTTGTGATGAAGAACAGTTGTAGAGTGCTTTCCAAAAAGGCTCTAAAGAAGTATTGGGTGATAATGTGATATGGATTCTAGATTGGGATTCCTAAACTCAAAGCATCTTAACCGAATACATGGGAGTCTTCTTCGCTATGGCTTTAGAAGCTTCTGCAAGCCAATCTGATGTCTCAGTTATGTACAGTTGTTGTGTGGTATGCTAAATATGATTGATCATTCCAGTATGTGCATGTTGGTGCAGATTAGTTGTGAGCATTAGTCGTGATGTGTTGACATGAACGCTTTAGTTGTATTGGTGTGAACACATAAGTGGTGATGCCCTGGCCTGAACATGCCAGTAGTGCCCTGGTGCATTGGCTGCATTGGCAGGTCCTTCCTTTCTATTTACATTGGTTTAGAATTGCATAAACCAAGGATGACCTTTGTTTACATGATAGAGACAAGCAAGGATCAAAATACCACTTGGAGTGGGCATAACAGCTGCCAGCCAAAATGCTATGTAGAGATCAGTATTAGAATACCAGTCTGAATCCAATAAGTGGCAAAAGAAATTCATAAAATATCTAAAAAATTAAGAATATTGAAAAATGCTCATGTATTTATTTTTAATAATAACTAAGATAGGGGGTGTAGTGATCCCCTCATTGCATGGAGATCCCGTATCGATGAGAGGTTTTGTATTGTTGTATGATTATACAAATATGTGGGCTTGATCTATGAGAAATGTAGATCTATGTGCCTGAATGTATTTCCAAGTGATTCATATAGGGACAAAAAAGGGAAAAATAAACATAAAAAAATGAAGAAATTCTTGAGAACATTTGGCGTCTGCTATGTCGATAATTTCTTCCATGGGGACAAATGATTTGGAAGATCAAAATTGTATCATGAATCATTTTAGGTGCCGAATTGAATTGAATTGAGAATCGTAGGATTCATTTTAGTTTTTGCAGAATAGTTTTAAAAAATTCAAAAAAAATATGTAAAAATCAGTATAGATATGCATAAATCATCCATTTTCCATACATAGCAATGTCTATATATTGAAAAAGGAAAATATTCTATCAACAAAAGATGCTCATGAGCTAATCTATGACTTAAAACACAAAATATTTCATCCCAAAAACATCAAAAGATGCTATGACTGAGCTCATCGGTGAAAACATTATTCTAAAAACATAAAATGGTTTATATCTCCAAAGTCTAAATAATCAATCCATATCCCCATCATTGCCGATGACCATATCCACATCAGCATCATCATCTTCAATATCATCATCACCAAATGAAGATGATGATCCATCGTCAAGACATTGAACTTCCACCTCCTTAGTGTCAAATGTAGACACCAAATCTTCTTTTTTGTCAAGCTTGGATACTTTCCTCTTTACTTTCTCTTTTTTTCCAAATGTAAGTTTTTTAGGCCTTATAAAATAAGATTATAAATTTTACTTTACTAAAATAAAAAATAAACATTAATTTTTAGACTTACATTTAGTAAATTAGTAGTACCTCATCATCTATCTTGCCTATTAGTTATCCCTTCGTTAGTAGGATTAGCAAAGTCTAATGTCCATCCATGACATGTCGTTATCTAAAATAGGATATTCTTTTCAGTGATTCACTCATCGTCAGAATCCATATCTGAAAAGCAAATAGGATCAAGAGCTTGATCCCTCTCTCTCTCTCTCTCTCTCTTTTATGGACTTGGAGATTGAGATTGTATTTATTGAAGACCTAAGAATTAAGACATTGTTGCTCTAGTCTGTTTTTCCTCTTCAATGTATCTATACAAAAGTTAGATTAAATCATTAAATGTCAAGATTTATATATGTTATATAAATAATTAATGAAAATAAATTTAGCAAATCTCACGTATTCAAATGTGCTCTAATTTCTTTCACACATCGATGAACTACATGTTAAACTTAATATGCAAATTTTTGGCTTTTGTAGTTCAGGGCAATATCACTTTAGCTCTCCCACCATAAAGCTAGTTTATAAGAATAAAATCAGTGATTGTAAAAGAATTGTAAAAGAATAACATGATGAAGAAAAACAATATGAATTAAGGAATATAAAAAATTGAGAATGTAGATTACCAGGTTGTTTTGTCTTGATAGTTCATTTTGACATTTCTCTTCAAAACATGCCGATCTTTTTGTTGAAGTAGTCAATTTGTTCATCAACAAGAATCTAAGTTCTACTATCTTGAACAAATCGTTTCAACATATCATACAAACCCTTTTTAGCTTCAAAATCAGCGTCAGGTTTCTCATCATATAGAAATATAGGATTTAAAAAATATGCGGCTACATGCAAGGGGCGATGCAACTATAGGTTCCATCTTGATTCTCAATATGGGATCATGTCGTTTCTTCACATTGACAAAATTTTTGGCCTAGTCCATTGCTTTGTAAATGTATCCCATTGGCGGTCTTTTATCGGAGTCAACCAAGTGAAGGACTTCTACTAAGGGAGTTGCACATTTATCTCTCACTCTCATACCATCGATATATGTGGGGTATGGACTTTCTTCTCATTCCTTTGAAGCAAACATTGACCATAATTCAAACCTTTGCTCATGAATATATTTCAATGTCAAAGAATTTGTAGCAAAACAGGTGATAGCTTCCTCTTATAAGCTCACTTTCCTTTGTATATTTTCTCATTAAATTTAACACCCATATATGTGTATAGATAAAAACTGTAATCTCTTTGCCTTTGTAATTGTTATGGCATGAGTGGGTAATTTTCCAATATCTGCTAGATCCAAGTCTAGTAGATGTGCCGAATATGGTGACTAAAATATTTTTTTCCTCTTCTCTATTAAGAATTCACTCACTTTCACTAAAGTTGCAGCACTATTCATCACCACTTGCACAACATGCTCTTCTCCAATTTCTTCAACAACTGAATCTATCAGCTCAAACATATTTTGTGCATTTCTACAAACTGAAGATGTATCCATAGATTTAATAAAAACAGTACCATGTGGGCTGTTAATGAAAAAAATTTGCGATGCCTATATTCTTTCCATCGGTCCACCCATCTATCATTAATGTGCACCCGTATTGACTCCATTCTTTTCAATATTGATGATGTAGTCATTTTTCAATAAGTTGCACTTCTTTATGGAAAAAAGTGTGCCTTACTTCATGATAACTTGGGAGTTTCAACCCCGGTCCAAATGAAGCCACTGCCTCCATGATCGGAGCAAAAAATGGATTTTGAAAGGCAATGCATTAGCATACAAAAATCTACATATTGCCAATACAACACTTTCTCTATCTCCTTTTTTCCAAATGTGATTGAGTGTTGGTTTGTTTGGATTTTTTCCTTTAACCACAAAGTCATCCATTGTTTCTTTCTTTTTCCTTAATCTAGTGGTATTTCAATCACTTAATCATTATCTTAAAAACAATAATTTGATAAACGCACAATATCATACATGTCATCTTTTTAGTTTTGCCTTTTGATCTTTGTTATCTTCTCATAATATCTTAAACTGGTTTGCTACGTCATCATCAGCTTGAGTGCATATGCGGCTTTAAGTTTTGTTTTGTTTGGGCTAGATGGTGTTTCATACAAAACACTCTACCCCACATATCCTTTTCAAAAAAATTGCGTCTCACATTCAAGTGACTATTTGGGTTAACCTTGGAACAATAACTCGTTGTCTGGTCATCATCCGTTGGGTTATTTCCTCTCCCTTTTTTAAGCCTACCCATAACTGTTAAATTCAAAAATATAATTTTTTTAATTCGTTCATCACCATAATTTACATGGAAAAAAAAAACGTTAAATTCATGAAAAAGTTGATTGGAACTTGGAAGGTCATCTTAACAGTAGGCCCAACATATTCGTGAGGAAAAGAAATTAAAAAGAGCGAATTGGCAGCTTTAAACCCATGAGCTATCGATGGATTTCTCATTTCTTCATGGGCCTCATAATTTTTTTTAAAAAGATATGCCTCACAAATTCTATATAAAAAAAATCAATTGGATTGGAAGGTCATTACACATGAGACCCAATGTATTCATGAAAAGAAATATGACTTTTGCAAAAAAAAAAAAAAAAAAAAGATGGGAGATACAAAACCCCACTAGCAAATCCACCACAAAATATTCCAAAATTTCAACCATCCTAGAAAAAAAAAAAATCATTGGTAGCAATATCATTCTAGAATCTCAACCATCCTAGGAGAAAAAAAATCATCAGTGGGCCCTACTAATGGGGCCACAGCAAGGCATTCCAGAATTCCAGCCATCATATAGGAAAAAAAATTGGTGGGACCTACTAATGGATGAGGAAAATGGTATGATATTACTATTTTGATGATTTGATGATGTCCCTTCAGCAAAATACTGTCGATGAGCCCCCACCAATTGATAAAAATGAAAAAAAAAAAAAAAGGAGGGAGTGGTCTTTTTCCTGACTGATAGACAAAATAGAAAACAAAAAAAGAAAAAAAAAACTCATTGATAGGTTCCACTGGCGGACGAGAAAAAGTAGTGATGGCATAACTATTCTGATGATTTGATGATGCCCTATCAGCAAAATGTTGTCGATGAGCCCCTAAAATTGATAAAAACGTTAAAAAAAAGGAGGGAGTGGTCTTCTTCTCGACTAATAGACAAAAGAAAATAAAAAAAAAACCTCATTGAGAAGCCCCACTAATGGATGAGAAAAATCAGCATAACTATTCTGATTTTTTGACCATGCCCCTGCTATTTACTTTCGATGAGGCCTGAGATTGATTAAAAAAAAAAAAAAAAAAAAAAAACAGAGACTCTAGAACGATTGAGAGTGGAAGAAAAAAAAAAAAATCCTCGCCGTTGACTCACTAAGGAGCGACAGTAGCAACGATAACAAGAGAGGAGTAGAATGAAAAGGTGTGTATAAATATATTTTTCTTCCACTCTCAATTGTTCTAGAGGCTCTCTGGGTGTTTTTTTTAATCAATTCTAGGAAATATCAATCCAGATGGTCACTTGAATGTGGGATGCAATTTTTGTGGAAAGGAGATGTGGGGTAGAGTGTTTTGTATGAAACACCATTTAGCCCGAACAAAACAAAACATAAAGCCATGCACTTTAGTTGATGATGATATAGCAAATTGGTTTAAGAAATTATTACAAGATAACAAAGGTCAAAAGGAGAAAAAAAAGGATGACATGTATGATATTTGGGCATTCATCATATTATTTTTTCCAAGATAATGATTAAGTGATTGAAATACCACAAGATTAAGGAAAAGGGAAAGGCACAATGGATGGCTTTGTGGAAGGCACAATGGATGGCTTTGTGGTTAAAGGAAAAAAGGAGGCAGTGGCTTCATTTGGACCGAGGTTGTATTGACAATATGTAGATTTTTGTAAGCTAATGCATTGCCTTTCAATGTTGTTAAAAGTCCATTTTTTGCTCCAATGATGGCGGTAGTGGCTTCATTTGGACTAAGGGTCATTATCGAGCAAGGTCGGGAAAGTGATATCCAAGCCCGCCCGGCGGGCTTTACCCAGCGGATTTTTTTTTTCTGGCGGGCTGGGCTTTGTCTGAAAAGTCTAAGCCCCGCCTCCCCCCAATCGGACTTTGTTTTGGCTGGCCGGGCGGCCTGTTTTTTTAAATTTTTTTATCGATTAATAACATCATTTTAAAATGAATGCATTATGCATGAGTACAAAGTACAAACAACTACCCATTGGCCATTGCTAGTTTGCTCCATGGACTGATGGACATGAGTACAAACAGCTAGAAGTTTATATGAATGCATGAGTACAAAGTACAAACAACTACCAATTACTAGTTTGCTATATGAATAGCCTGAGGGTGGTCGTGGTTGGGCTGGGCTTTAAACCCTAAGCTTAAGCCCAGCCCACCCGACGACTGGACTTGGGCTGGGCTAAAACTCGTTGGTCCGGGCGGGCTTGAACAAGGTAATGGGCCCACGGGCTAATTGATGATCCTTAATTTGGACCAAGGTTGAAACTCCCAAGTTAGCATGAGGAGAGGCACACTTTTTTCCATAAAGAAGTGCAACTTATTGAGGAATGACTGCATCATCAATAAAGAAAACAATGGAGTCGATATGGGTGTGCATTAATGATAGATGGGTGGACCGATGGAAAGAATAGAAGCATCACAAAGTTTTTATTAAATTTGTGGATACTTCTCCAATTTGTAGAAATGCACAGAATATGTTTGAGTTGATAGATTTAGTTGTTGAAGGGGTTGGAGAAGAGCATGTTGTGCAAGTGGTGACGGATAGTGCTGTAGCGTTAGTGCAAGCAGATAAATTCTTAATGGAGAAGAGGAAAAAATTATTTTGGTCAACATGTTTGGCACATCTACTTGACTTGATGCTAGCAAATATTGGAAAATTGACCCCTTATGCTACAACAGGTGCAAGGTGTAGAAGATTATTGTTTTTTATCTATACATATATATGTGTGTTAAATTTAATGAGAAAATATACGAAGGAAAGTGAGATATGTAAGAGTTGCTATCTCCCGTTTTGCTACAAATTCTTTGACATTCAATAGTATTCATGCACAAAAGGTTGAATGACGGTCAATGTTTGCTTCAAAGGAATGGGAGGAAAGTTTATACTCTACGAATATTGATGGCATGAGAGAGAGATATTATCTTGGCAAACCAAGAATTTTGGCCTTGCATTAAATATTGCATCAAATGTGTAACTTCCTTAGTAAAAGTCCTTCGCTTGATTGTCTTCGATGAAAGTCTGCCAATGAGATACATTTATGAAGCAATGGACTGGGCCAAAACTTTTGACGATGTGAAGAAGCGATATGATCCCATATGGAGAATCATAGATTCATGATGGAACCTACAGTTGCATCGCCCCTTGCATGCAGCTGCATATTTTTCAAATCTTGCGTTTTAATATAATGAGAAATTTAATGCTAATTTTGAAGTTAAAAAGAGATTGTATGACACGTTGAAACGATTTGTTCAACATAGTAGAACTCGGATTCTTGTTGATGAACAGATTGACTATTTCAAGAGAAAGATCGGCATGTTTGGAAGAGAAACATCACAAGTTACGATCAAGACAAAACAACCCGGTAATCTCTATTCTCAATTTTATATATTCCTTAATTCATATTGTTTTTCTTCGTTATGTTATTCTTTTACAATCACTGACTTTATTCTTATAAACTAGCTTTATGGTGGGAGAGCTATGGTGATCATTGCCCTGAACTAAAAAAGCTAGCAATTCGCATATTAAGTTTAATGTGTAGTTCATCTGGGTGTGAAAGAAATTAGAGCACATTTGAACATGTGAGATTTTTTAAATTTATTTTCATTAATTAGTTATATAATAAATATAAATCTTGATGTTTGATGATTTAATCTAACTTTTCTATAGATACATTGAAGAGGAGATGCATACTAGAGCAACAATGTCTTAATTGTTTAGTCTTTGTTAAGGACAATCTCAATCTCCAGGTTCGTCAAAAAAAGAGAGGGATCAAGCTCTTGATCCTATTTGCTTGTTAGATATGGATTTTGATGTTGAGTGGATCACTGAAAAAGAAGATCCTGTTTTAGATAATGACATGTTATGGATGAACCTTGGAGAATACTTTGTTGATCTTACTAATGAAGGGACAACTAATAGCCAAGATAGACGACAAGGTACTACTAATTTACCGAATGTCAAAAAGTCTAAAACTTAATATTTATTTTTTTAATTTAGTAAATTAAAGTTTATAATCTTGTTGTCTAGAAAACTTACATTTGAAAAGATAAAGGAAAGAGAAAAGTATCCGAGCTTGACGAAGAAGAAGCTTTGGTGTCTACATTTTACACTGAAGAGGAGGAAGTTAAATGTCTTGATGATGGATCATCTTCATTTGGCGATGATTATGTTGATGGTGGATATGGTTAGCGACAATGATGGGGATATGGATTGATTATTTAGACTTTGGAGATTTAAACCTTTTTATGTTTTTAGATTAATATTTTCATGGATGAGCTCAGTCATGAGCATCTTTTGATTTTTTGGGATGAAATATTTTGTGTTTAGGTGATAGAATAACTCATGAGCATCTTTTGTTGATCAAACATTTTCCTTTTTTGATATATAAATGTTGCTATGTATGGAAAGTGGATGAGTTATGCATATCTATATTTATTTAATGTTTTCACAGATGAGCTCAGTCATGAGAGCATCTTTGGATGTTTTTGGGATGAAATATTTTGTGTTTAGTTGATAGATTAGCTCACAAGCATCTTTTGTTGATAGAACATTTTCCTTTTTCGTTATATAAATGTTGCTATGTATGAAAAATGGATGAGTTATGCATATCTATATATATTCTATGATATATAAATATTTTGAATTTTTTGAAACTGTTTTGCAAAAAATAGAATGAATCCTACGAACGATTCACGATTTGATTTGATTTTGACCACAATGGTGGCCTCAACTGCTATGATTAATAATATGGCTGCCACTATTTTGAACAATGGATAGAAGGGTAGTGGTTGGCGGGGCTACCTACAACTGCCACTTTAATGTAAAATGCTCGTAGGAGAGATGAGATGTGGATGGCAAACTGTTAGGATGTCTAGACTTCTGGGTAGAGGACAGGAAATGGGCTAGAGATGTGACAAGGTCCCGAGCTGAAGCCATACAAGGGTTTCAAGATCCAGGTATAAGCCTGAGTCTGTGCAAGCCCAGCCTGACGTGTATTTTGGGTCTGGGGTGTGGGGGCTAAAGGCTTTACCCAATCTGACTTGCACCCTTAGTGGTGGAGTGTGACTGAAGTGCATGTTTATATCACTCAACCATGTGAGCTAGATGGATTGTGGTTTATACCTATGAATGATGGCAACTGCTTTATAGAATCACAATACTATATACAACCTGACAAAATGTAGACTTGTCAAGGACGCTGAAGAATTTTATGCCTTCTCTCAGGGAGACCAATATCATTGCAATCTTTATAGGTGCTTAGTAGCACCGTTGTTGATCTAGTTGTAAAGGAGTCAAGGCAACTAAGGGAACAGTTGGGTGGTACTAGTCAACGCAGGTTTAACCCAAATTATTTCTGACTTGTGTCTGACTCAAGCTGTTTTACAATCTAATAAGCTTACTGATTAACATTAATTCAGCATCAATAACAATAATCAACTGTGCCAGAATCTCTCTCATATCAGCTTGGAAATTGGCAGCATCCTTTCTAACATGACCTTGTAAATATTGTAAGCACTCAACAATGGACATTCACAACATTGAAATGTCAGAAGGGACCCCGTGGCCAAGAAGTGTCTTGACTGTCATGTTACTGTTCTTTTCTTTGGTCTCAAATAGAGCAGTATCGAATCCTCATCGTCCAAACAATAGTTCATCCGTCACCCAAATTTGATTCTTCTGTCTGTAACATACTAATTTCGGATTATCAAAATTCTCATTTCATTCTGTTCCAATCCAAATCTGGTCTAATTCTATTTTGCCAGGCGGGATTTGTGATTCAGTGACTAATAAGTACCAGGCGGCATTTGTGATTCAGTAACTAATAAGTAATAACTAATTAACTTGCCGTAGTGTTTTTTCCCCTCTTAAGAGAAAAACGAGCTTTTGGAGAAGCTGACTTGGAGCCCAAAATGGCTCCAGGTCATCCAGTATCTCCAGTTTTAACTGAAAAGTCATGGGAGATGGATTCAAATATGGCTCTTGATTGTGGACTTCTGTTCAGGATAGGAGGGGAAGTGCGGTTCAGCAAGGGCATTAGCTTTTCTGGTGAGGAAAGATAATGGTATTATGTGGGGCTACAAAGAGCGGGCTCCTGTAGGATCGAATGAAGATGACTGCAGCACACAAACACAGTGTTGAGCCAAGAGGGAGCACAGCGTGAGATTAACTAAATAAGAAGGAAAGAACATCAGAAATATGTAGTAAAAAGATGTGATGGAGAAATATGCCTTACCCTATCTTTGGAGGGGAGAAAAGGTCTCACACCACTGATGCAATCACAAAGGTCATGAAACTTGGACCCGCAACTGCACAGTTACTTTTGTACTGCTGCAACAGCAGATCTGTTGGTCAGATTCTCATGTAGACGGCAAAAATGGTGAAGTAGAGAAGATAACAAGCTGGAAATAAAAGGCAATGAAAAACCAAAGCTAGAATACCACTGAACTCTGGTTTAAATGGTTTAGTCCATTATATCAGGTCCTCAAGGGTTTGCTTTCATCCAAGGAACAATTGCCCCGTTTGGAAGAAAATCGTCCAATGAGTTGCACATCCAAGAAAAAAAAATCTCAATTCCGAAACTGTTTACAAGATTTTTAAATTTCTCATAGCTTCTGACACATAGTTATCTCCAACCCTCATGATCTCCCCGACTATTTTAGTACCTATCTTAATTAGTTGGAAGATCTACTAGAACTCCTAAAATCTGGTTTGAAGTTTGTTAGATAAGCAAAGAAACATAAGCAAGATCCTTATGTAACTGATAAGATATTTGTTAGTTTACAGCTTCCTGCATGAGCCAGTGCGCTTTATCTGACTTGGATCTGCTGGGATCAGGTCAGGTCATGAACGTTTAATGTGCTAAATTTGCAGAAAGCCCCTGGCTCTGTACTGTTTTAACAAAACCTTCCCTAAATGAAAATTAATAATTAATAATAATGGACTGTTTGGGGGTCCAGAAGATTCCTTCGCCTCTTAGACATGTATGGGTCGATTTGTCTAATCAAAAGCCTCTAAAAACCGCATAACTTGGCCCACCAAAGGATATTGTTGCTCTTCATCTAGGGATTTGGGTTGATCCACATTATCCTCTTGGGACACTTTGGATTGACCATAGATGCGGGGTTGTAAGTTGTGACTGTAGGTTAAGACTTGACAAATATGACTCATGGTTCTGGTGGGACCCCATTCATTCTGCCAATTTGTTTGCTTCCAACTCTGAACTGCTTGCAAACCATCATTTGACAGGGAAAAAAAAAAGTGCGTTCTTTGGACTTGGGCTCGTTGTTGATGCCAAAATCTAATTTTTTCGCAAGAATTTACTGTTTCTATTAATCTATAGCCATTATTATTGTCGTTGAAAATCTAAATTTTTTGCACGAATTTACTGTTCTATCATCTATAGCCATTATTATTATCGTTGTTTTAAAATATGTGATTTCTGATCTTTGTTCGTTTTTGGTTTTCAGGCTCTGCATGGGTAATGGTCACACGATCTTTTCTAGAGTATTGTATATGGGGGTGGGACAACCTGCCCCGGACCGTTTTAATGTATTACACGAACTTTGTCTCTTCTCCAGAAGGCTACTTCCACACTGTCGTCTGCAACTCAGAAAAATTCCGGAACTCCACAGTGAGCCATGACCTACACTATATTGCTTGGGACCATCCTCCCAAACAGCATCCGCTCTCATTATCCACCAAGAACTTCAAGGACATGGTTAAAAGTGGTGCGCCCTTTGCTCGGAAATTCGAAAAGGATGATCCAGTGTTAGACAAGATCGACAAGGAACTCTTGGGTCGATCAGAAGGTCGGTTTGCTCCCGGTGCATGGTGCATCGGGAATTCAGAAAATAAATCGGATCCTTGCTCCTTGAGAGGAAATGATGCTGTGTTTCGGCCTGGTCCAGGTGTTGCGAGGCTACAACAACTATTTCAGAATATTACATCTGAGGAATTTCGAAGCGAGAGGTGTTCTTCGCCTAGGTGAAATTTGATTCATCTAAATGTTGTAGATTAATTTTGATGTATTATTTTGATGTAAATGGTGTTCAACTTTCAATTATTGTATCTTGTAGTTGAAGATGTCAATTCAGTGTAACTTACTGACAATCCAGAAATCAAAATGCTACAGGATTTTCAGCTGAAGGATTCATTGCCCTTACATTCCATTTATTTTTGACCAGCTAGTATTTTATTCAATCAGCAGAAAGGAGTTTCATGTATTTCTCTACAATCATCTCTTGTGAAAGATCAGTGAAGTAGCCTTTTTCAACATCTAGGCCTTCTTCAGCAGCAAGCATCTCCACTCGTTTCTGAACTCTATCAGCACCAACCCGCTTTGGCTCCAATATCATGCATGCAATCTCTGTTGTGTCTTCACCATGGACAAGGCCCAATGTTTGCACTGTTGGAAGCCCGCCGCCTCGGGCACTCACCATTCGAGCAATCCTTCTTGTAGCAGAGACATCTGTTGATAGGATTGGCACATTGTAAGCTTCAAACCATGGGCTTGCACCAATTACCACGATGCCTTTTGCTCGAGTTACATGACATGGACCTTCGTCAGGCTTCTCGGGCAGGATATCCGGCACTGCCCAACCTGCCCATTGGTTTCCCATATAATTCGGTCTGTAGTATCCAAGCTCGCGTCTGATTGTGTCGAGTGCCTTGCCATTGGGGTGAGCTGCTTCATATAGGTACACTGGCACTGCAAATTTTCCAGGTTGAATATTCTTTTCGTTAGTAGGAAAAACTGAGGTAGCTTCTTTGTTATGTACTACTTAAATGATTCGCATTCTGATAGAGGAAATGATTTAAAGTAGTAACCTATTTTTCTCAGACATTTCCATTTTCTTGTTGGAGTGGAGGCTGCATCTCATTCTCACCTTAGATCAGATGGTGTGGCATTTGGTTGTGATGAAATGGTGAAATCATAAAACCACGCAAATGGATTTTATCTAGGGGAAATTGGTTTGGTTCAGATCTGAAGACGTGGATGGGGGTACTAAAATCAGATCTGATAAACTTTAACTTGGCTAAGAATTTGACTAAGAATAAGTCGGAGTGGAGAAATAGAGCTAACCCTAATATAGTTGGAACAAAGCTTTGATGATAATGATGAATTTGGTTTGGTTCAGGTTAACAATTCCAACCCAATTAATAAATGAATTGATATTGGGTTGGAACTAGTCAACATGCCAACCCACGTTCATGAGCCCCACAGCTATCCCCTTCATGAACCCTACTGCTATTCCCTGCTGTCAGTATCTGATATCAACCGACACACCATGCAAGAGTGATGGTAGTGATCGTGAAACTAACCTTGAAGACTCTTTCCAATATCTGCTGCTAACAATTTTGCAAGTTGAGCTGCTTCATCCAATGATGCTCGAGCCAATGGATGGAAGCAGATGTGATCAACTACACCGAGCCTTGGATGCGCTCCTGAGTGCAACTCGAGATTTATTGCATTGAAAGCTGCTTCAACCATTGCAAAAATGGTTGCTTGCAGTGGGCTGTAGATCATGCCATTGCCACTGTCACGAACTATGTAAGAGACAAGCGTGTAGCGGACGCGGTTGTAAGCACGGTCTTCAAACTTTTTCACTATGACAGTTTCTGGATTGAGCCTGGCAGCTCGTTCAATCAACTCAAGAGCTGAAGCATTTCTGGATTCAGAGATGTAGAGCTTGCCACACACCAGCATGGAGTTCTTCATGGTTTTCTTCTTGTGCAAGTGACAATCATCATTTTGAGAAGTCTGTAAGGTCACAAAGGGTCTTTTTATAACCATATCACCAGATGGTTTCTGTTTCTTTTATTTATTTTGATCTCCCACCAACCGCAGGGGAGTGGAGTAACGCATTTGTCTTTGTTACATGTAGCTTTCACAGATATGTCAGCTTTAACTAGGCCAAACCAAGACTCAGATGAACCAACCTAACCAAAAGTGACTTTTCAGGATTTGGGTCAATCTAAGGCCTGTATTTTGGACAAGCCATGGAATTCAGCTCAGGCTCGAATTTGGACCCCAGGTTCCTAAATTCAGCCCATATAATTTTTGTTTGATAAAAATTCCGCCCATATAATTGATTGTATTACACTGTTACTATTAGAAAGAATATTGTGAAATTCATGTTCCTTACTTAACCTGAGTCAGCCCAACTCTGAATTGCATTTGAATGGTGAACATACAGTTCAGATTGAGATCGCCCCCAGCTTGCTCAGGTTCATCAGATGGAGGCTGATTTCAGGCCGTGCTCTTTCTTTCTTTTTTTTTTTTTTCGTTTTGTGTTGTTGGGGATGGGGGGTGGTGTGGTGTTGGTGGTAAATACTCAAGCACAAAACCCGAGTCCGTTAACTATCAATGTTAGAGCCGGGATTGATCCTTGGTTATTCCTGAGGGGTGGGGAAGGTGCCTGATGACCATTGAGCTACTAGTGGATTGGCATTTCAGAGTTTGAGTGTAAGACATGCTATATTTCAGGTCAGGGTTTGAGTTGGGAAAATATTGCATCCGACCTCCCAGAGTTGGTGTCTTTTGTTTGATGTCAGTTTCAAAGTGGTGGTCACCATCTTCTTTTGTGGTGTTGCTGTTGTCAGTTATCAGCCAACGTCGAAAGGGAGAAGATAATATCACAAGTCACAACCCTTACCTAGGAGGATTGTCAGGACTGTTCTGATTGTGTCTGCCCACATAGCATCTGATAGCTTGAGCCATTCCAACTAGTGAGCGCTCAACCACTGGACTGGTTTTGATCAGTTAATTTACCCGTGGGTAGTTAGGAAGAAAAGGTAAATTCAATATCTAACAGACAAGGATGGAGTTCTCCTTTTTTTTTATTTTAAAAATTTTTTTAGATATCAGGGTATCTCCCGCCGAGCACAGAGCCTTTAACCTTGAGCCCAAGGACTTATAATTTTGGATAGCCAAGAACTAATTCCTAGGGCACTTTTACAAGCACAAATCAAAGTTTTTTTTTTTATGAATGCGGAAGGTCTAAAAGATTCTTATTCCCACATTATCAAATGGCGTCTGTTTGTTTTTAACCTGTGGAACAATCACTTGACATTCCATACCTAAAGGAAGAAAAGGATAGGGTTGTCTACACTTCATCAACCATTTTGTGTATGTTGTACATAGATGAGGAATATTCACTTACGGGAGTAGTGGACTTAGGAATTACATTTGGGGGAAATTGATGACACTGTTACCCTCTTTATTATATTTTGTCACATGAGGAGGGCGTTCCTTTGTTTTTTTTTTTTTATGGGGGCATGGGCCCTAACACGTATCCCCTTTGGGGCTTTTTATTTTTTTATTTTTTTTTAAATTTTGACAGGGCGACTGGCCAAAATCCAACACGTGGGTCTCCCTCTATCCAGAGACCGGATGGACTCTCCTCATCTGTTAATGCAGGGGGACACGTCTGCATTAACACAGCCAACGCATTTTCACTTGTGGCCTCCCACAAGTGAAAAATTCGCATATGTAGATTATTTCAAGGAATGACTTTGTAGAACTTTACATGTTTCAGTCTTCTCATGGATTGCATGTAGCTCACCTTTTTTCTTTTTTTTTTGTCCGATCCAAGCCATTGTAATCACATGCCCAGCAAGGGATAGGTTGCGATCAAAATCTAACTTGCATTCAGTGTTAAATGCACCATTGCATTGATTAGTAGTTTTGTTTTTGTTATTTATAATATTTTGTAGTTTTTGTTTAGTCAATGCTGGTTGTCAGTTTTTTTTTTTAACTAATAATCCCTTCGGGCTTATGTGGTAATTCGAACCTGCAACCTCCAAACGTAAATCATGGTCCTCTAGTTGGTCTGTGATACTGATAACTTTAGTTTGGGGTTTGTTTTTTTTTTTTTATATAATTTTTTCTTGTGGGGGCCTTGTGTCAGTGAACCTAAAAAAAGAAACACATTACTTTCATCAGGAGGAAGAAACACTTGCTCATAAAAAAAAAGTGCACTTTTTTTTTTTTTTGTTGAAACATCTGAATGATGTTAATAAAAAAGTGTACTTGTGTACAAAGGTAGAACTCAATCTACCCCATGTACAAAGGAATTGACCTTGACAGAAGATAATGCTGGAACTCTATCAATCCAGCAGTCTAGTTTATAGATCGGATTTTGAACCGAAATACCCAAGAAAGGGGGCAAAAAACAAAGGAATTAGAGCTGGTGCAGTGCGTTTTCATGCCAAAGAGTGAAATGTTAGTGCGGGAAAGTCCCATGTTTTCATCCTGCACCCTGACTCAATGAGCCCCAAAATGATAAAAATGTTTCTGCGACGCAGCCCCATTTCATATGTCTACCAAAATAATTGATG
Source organism: Sextonia rubra (assembly GCA_037013555.1). NCBI lineage: Eukaryota > Viridiplantae > Streptophyta > Magnoliopsida > Laurales > Lauraceae > Sextonia > Sextonia rubra. The sequence goes on along the minus strand of JASUAD010000028.1, from coordinate 3,756,191 downwards.
TGCATGCAAAATGGAAAATCACAAAAGCTTACTGCTACAGCCTGTGAGAACATACCTTGGCACTTGACTCTAAGTCCATCCCTTACCCTTCTTTCCTTTCTTCTTCCAACAGAGGTGAAGAGAGAAGAGCTACAGGGCCATATATTGTACCCTTAATCACCGTCCATCGGAAAATATACTCACATGGTAGGACCCACTGATATCTCCTTCATCTTTCCTCCAATAGAGAGTGAAGATAAGAGAGAGAACCTTATCAACAGAACCTTGACCTATAATGAAATGCTCTCAAAAGGAGAACAACAATAATAAAAAGTGAGGCAGGTGCTCTCTTTTAGAACAGGTTGGTTAAACATGTTGGTTTATCTTTATCTCTATTTCTTTTCGAGGACAGAGCCTGTAGAAGAGGGCCCGTGACTGGAACACGTGAAGTTTGGAAGACTTTAAACATGTGTCCCTTGTTAGGACACGTGATGTTCGGACCTTTATTTTTTATTTTCTTTTTATGAGGACTAGTGAATGGCACGTGTGTTGACCCTGGTTGTTAGTAAAATTAAGCATCTTTCTGGTTAATTGTTGAAAATGTGGATTCTGTTCTTGGATGATTGAATAATAAATTAAAATTAATTGTTATAAACTATCAAAAACTAAAATTAATCACCACTAGAAACACAGATTGAGTGAATTGTAAGCCAATTTGTGTAATCAACATAATAATATAATTGATAACAAAGAAGTCAACATGTAGTTCAACAATATGTAAAATGGCAATTGCAAAAGAAACAAAATTACAGTATCGCTAATATGATAATTTATTTATTCTTCAGTCTTGAAACTGAAAAAACAACAATAACCACACATGAACCACCACCAGAACCCAGATTAGAGGTTTTAATGGTGATGATCATGATGAACAGTTAGCATTGTGACACGCATGATTCTGTAGCAAAGATGCAGAATACTAATTTCATTGTGATAAACAATGTATTAAGGATAACATGATTCTAAGCATTTGAGAATGAAAAAAAATAAAACACTGGATTATGCAAAGTGCATATATAAGTGTCAGATTTTAAATTGTACATAGTTATTAAAATGATATTATTAGTTTATAATATTCATTCAAAAATAGATCATAACAAGTGTTGAGTTGGTTCTTATATCCATGTCACATTTCCTTTAAAGAAGATTGGAGATGATATTCAGCCATCATCCTAATCGTTGACAAGCACTTGTCTTTGGTTACTCGTATGAGGAAGAATTAGAGTTACAAAAAACCATAGTTTGCATTTTGCAAGTGTGTATTTATCAAGTATGATCTGTTTGCAAGCACACATGAGCTGGTTTTAAGAATCAACACTGAAGTTCCGAAAGGCAAGGGGAGGTGGTCAACTGGTAAAGCATACCTTGTTGTAAAGGAATCCTGAGTAGTATTTGTGAATCCATCCAATGTAGAAGCATAATCCATAGCCAAGAGGGGTATTCGGGTGAGCGAGCTTACTTATTGTCTTTGAGCTTGTCTACAACCAATTCAATGTAAGAAGAATACTACTGTGTAGAAACTCAAATTTGGGACACCAGCAGAACCTACAAGAGACTTACTTTTAAAAGTGCAAATGTAGACAAGTGTACCCATCAACATCACTGCAGGGTGACAAAAAGCATGTTACTTAGGGTAACCATTGTTTAGAAAGCTACACATTTGTGAATAATGCCATAAAAATTGATTTGGATTGCAAATTTTAAAGCAGCTAAAATCATAATAATAAATCATCAGATTGTAAATTTCTATTATATTTTATTGATGTCAACTTTTATCTTTTACTCTCAAATTGCAATCATAAGATGTACAGAAAAGAGAATCAAGTATAAGATTCGATAGTTTTCCATAAGATTTATATTCAAATAGTGTAATTCTGATAAAAAAATAATTTGAATGAGAAATTATGTGAAGCTTGATTGTTAGAGTGACTCAACCTATGATCACAAATGACATAGAGACAGTTCTTGATGCAGTCAATAATGCGAGAGAAGAATAAGGAAAGTTAAGTCTTATTCCGAGTAGTATAACTGAATCAATGTTGCATTGAAGACCCTGATGCATTCCGTTAGAAACTGTATGTCAAAGTGAAACGCAACATGCTCCCTTTGTGAAAGCGGTACGCTTTCCAGTACTTCTTTCCTGCCAACACATTTGGATAGTGATTATAAATTTTCATGAAAATAAGAGATTTTTCTGAATGATGAGAACTATGTCAACTCCAAAAATATGGAAAACTAACCACAGCATACTATGCATTATAAGACACACTGTACGCAGTTGTATTTGTAGAGCTGTTGGAGAATTCATATTAATGATCAAGATTCAGGGCTCTTCATCAGATCTAGTTCGTTTCTCATAGTCCAATTAAGTCACACTGTCACATGGTTTAATTACTCCAGCAACAATTTATATCATGGGAAGTTCTTATTGTTGGGAAGAGAGTGAGAAAGATAAAAAAAACAGAGGCTAACAGAGCAAAGAAATGCTTTATTCTTAATGATCAATTGAATGCAGTACACCAACATCAAGTGTCTGTATATATAAGCTAACAGTGAAAATGGATAAAACAGAAAATTCGGTCCACTAAGCCACTACTAGGCTGATTATTAGCAAAACAACATAACAAACCAAAGGACTCGGTGACTAGAGAAAATAGAGGAAACAACTTAACAAACCAAAGGACTCGGTCCATAACAAATCCAATTCGAAATATTCGGTCATCACTTTGAATCATTCTTCAACACTCCCCCTTGATTCAAAGTCGCACACACCAGGTAAAGTTCTAAAATAGCAGAACTTCTCTTTAGATAAAGACTTCGTCAATATATCAGCAAGCTGCTCATGAGTGCTGCAATAATGCAAGGCTATCTTCTCCTTTGCAACCAGATCACGAATGAAATGGTAGCGAATATCAATATGCTTCGTTCTGCTGTGGAATGTGGGATTCTTTGTCATGGAGATAGTTGCGTTGTTGTCACAAAATATCTCCGTTGCTCCCTTTTGCTCTTGGTGAAGATCAGTTAACATTCTCCTTAGCCAAATGGCTTGACAAGCTGCGGAAGTTGCTGCAATGTACTTAGCTTCTGAGGTTGACAGTGCTGCTGTAGCTTGTTTCTTTGAACTCCAAGTAATCACTCCTGACCCTAGAGTGAAAACATTTGCCGAAATGCTTCGCCGATCATCCACTGAACTTGCCCAATCGCTGTCTGTGAACCCACATAATCTGAAATTGGAAGTCTTTGAGTACCAAATACCATACTCCAAAGTTCCAACGATGTAATGCAATATCCTCTTTGCTGCTCCATAATGAACCTTTGAAGGTGTTTGCATAAATTTGGAAATAACACCAACAGAAAAGGCAATATCGGGTCTAGTGTGAGTCAAATAAATTAAGCCTCCCACTAAGCTTCTGAACCGTCTAGCATCTGTCATCTCCGCTCCATTTTCATGCTGTAATTTTTCATTACTGTTCATGGGTGTAGCTGCAGGCTTGTAATTAAGCATGCCAAACTTCTTTAAAAGATACTTGGCATATTTTCTTTGGGAGATAAAAATCCCCTCTTCAGTTTGCTGGACTTCAAGGCCAAGGAAATAATGCAATAAACCCATATCTGACATCTCAAACTCATTCATCATTTGTGACTTAAATTCAGCCACAAGAGAGCTAGAGGAACTAGTATAAATGATATCATCAACGTAAAGACAAATAATGATGAGATCATGTTTACCTTCCTGTTTTACATACAAGGTGGGCTCATTCTCACTTCTCATGTACCCCTTTTTCTGAAAATACCCATCAATCTTGCTGTACCAGGCTCGAGGGGCCTGCTTTAATCCATATAATGCCTTTCGCAACTTGTACACTTTTGCTTCTTCACCTTGCATTACGAAACCTTTTGGCTGACTAACATAGACTTCTTCTTGTAAATCTCCATTGAGGAAAGCTGACTTGACATCAAATTGATAAATAGGCCATTGCAATTGTGCTGCTAATGCTAGGACAATTCTCACAGTTTCGAAGCGAGCTACTGGAGAAAAAGTTTCTTCGAAATCAATACCTTGTTGTTGTGCATATCCTTTTGCCACAAGCCGAGCTTTGTGCTTCTGTATGCTTCCATCTGGGCCAAATTTCGTCTTGAATACCCACTTCAAACCAATTGCATTTTTGCCTTCCGGTAAGTCCACCATCTCCCATGTTCCATTCTTTTTTATTGCTGTTAGTTCGTCCGCCATTGCCTTCTGCCATTCTTCTTTTTCAGCTGCGTCATCATAATGTAAGGGATCTGAAACAGGAAGAGTGAATTGATAAGATGCATAAATATCGGTCAAATCTCGCCGCTTCCTTGGTGGTGTCTCATCTGAAGATTCTTCAAGAATGGATGAGGAGTTTCGGCTTGGTGTTACCGAAGTGGATGAATTTGGTGACGCCATAGAGGAGTCAGCTGGGGAACTTGGCTCTTTGCTTTCATCTGGAGAGATTTCAACAGGCATCGGAATCTCTTGTTGCAATTGCTCTTCACCCCAATGCCAGCTCACATTTTCATCAAATACTACATCCCTTCTAATTAGAAACTTGCCACTAAGAGGGTTATACAATCTATATGCTTTGGATTGAGTACAATAACCAATAAAAATGCATTTTTCAGATTTTTCATCAAGTTTTTGACGAGTTTGAGAATTTACCAAAGCATAAGCAACACACCCAAAAACTCGTAAATGACTTACAGATGGTTTCTTTCTACTCCAAGCTTCGTATGGAGTTCGATTCATGACCGCCCTTGTTGGTGAGAGATTCAACAAATAGACAGATGTTGCTATAGCTTCTGCCCAAAATTGACTTGAGAGTCTCCTAGCTTGTAACATGCTTATTGCCATCTCCACAACGGTTCGATTTTTCCGCTCAGCGACACCGTTTTGCTCCGGAGTGTAGGGAGTTGTTAACTCCCTCTGGATGCCATTCTCTTCGCAAAACAAAGTAAATTCTTTGGACATGAATTCTCCACCTCTATCTGGGCGAAGAACTTTGATAAAGCCACCACTCTGCTTTTCCACCATAACTTTAAATTTCTGAAATTTCTCAAAAGTTTCAAACTTGTTTGCCAGAAAATAAACCCAACTCATGCGACTATAATCATCAGTAAACAACAAGAAATAACGACTCCCACCCAAGGACTCAGCTTGCATAGGCCCACATAAATCAGCATGAATTAATTCTAGACATTTTGAAGCTCTCCAAGCTTTTCCAACAGGAAATGATTTCCTAGTTTGTTTTCTATAAATGCACCCTTCACATAAATCAATAGATCCAATTTTTGGGAGGCCATGAACCATACCTCTAGCACTGAGTAATGTCAGGCCTTTAATGTTTAGATGCCCGTACCTCAAATGCCATAGCGTCGAGTCATCCTTTGCACTTGCAGCAAGAGCAAAATTCTCCATATGAGAAACATCCAATGGGAACATCTTGTTTGGAGTCATGTTGACATGGACCTGTTTGCTTGATTGCTTGTTTTTAATGACACATGCATTGTCATCGAAGAAAATAGAGTATCCACCAGCCATCAATTGTCCAACGCTCAATAGATTGTATCCTAAATCAGGCACTAATTGAACGTTGTCTAACACTTTTACTTTACCATAGCTAGTGTCAAGTCTCACAGTGCCTTTTCCTTCAACTTGTATCTCCTTTTTGTTGCCAAGCTGCACCTTGATCCTTTGTGTATCGTCAAGCTCCTGGAATAAAGATTTGGTGCCCGTCATATGGTTCGAACAACCGCTGTCTACAAACCACAAATGATTTGACTTATGATCAGTATCAATACAAGCCATAAACAATTTGTTTTCTACCTCATTTTCTATTGCAAAATTCATTTTCTGATCTTTGTACCAACAACCAGTTTGTACATGCTCGTATCCCTTGCAATGGTAACATTGAATACCATTCTTCGTGTTTCTTTGCTCATTGGATTGCCTTTGCCCTTCATTTCTACCTCTGCCTCTGCCGTTACCACGACCACGACCGCGAAAACCTCCTCTTCCTCGACCTCTACTTGCTGAACGAGCACTTACTCCGGGTCTGATGTTACTTGCTGAACGATCACTTTCTTCGGGCCTGATGGCTGGTTCCTTTACTTGAAATGCCTTCTCTTCATTCTTTTCAAGCGATCTATTGATTCTTGATTCATGAGCTTGAAGAGACCCCATCAGTTCATCAACTGACAGAACTGACAAATCCTTAGCTTCTTCTATAGCAGCCACCACATGGTCAAATTTTGGAGTCAAGCTCCTCAATACTTTTGCAACGATTGTTTCATCAGAAATTAGCTCACCATAGGAGCGCATTTGACTGACTATTGCCATTGCTCTTGACAAAAAATCAGCAATTGATTCACCATTCTTCATAATCAAAGTTTCAAAGTCACGTCGTAGTGATTGCAATCTCACCACTAAGACCTTTGAATCACCTTGGAACTCCTTTTGCAGAATTGACCACGCTTGCTTCGATGTGGTTGCTGCTGCAATCCGTGAGAAAATAGTCTCATGGACTGCTTGTTGCATAAAAAATAAAGCTTTGGCGTCCTTCTTCTTGGTTTCTTTTAGCCGCTGCTGTTCTTCTTCATTGGGGTCTAGCATATCAATAAACCCATATTCTACTAAGTCCCACAACTCTTGAGATCTCAGTAGTGTTTTCATTTTGATGCTCCACCACTCATACTTCTCACCATTGAAAATCGGTATGAGTGGTTGTGAAGAGGAAAACCCAGTGTTTGCCATTCTCTTGTGTGGCACTCTTCGAACCCAAAAGAACACTCCCTCACGTGTTTCCCTCAAATGCCCAAATGACCCAACCTGCTCTGATACCAAATTTGTTGGGAAGAGAGTGAGAAAGATAAAAAAAACAGAGGCTAACAGAGCAAAGAAATGTTTTATTCTTAATGATCAATTGAATGCAGTACACCAACATCAAGTGTCTGTATATATACGCTAACAGTGAAAATGGATAAAACAGAAAATTCGGTCCACTAAGCCACTACTAGGCTGATTATTAGCAAAACAACATAACAAACCAAAGGACTCGGTGACTAGAGAAAATAGAGGAAACAACTTAACAAACCAAAGGACTCGGTCCATAACAAATCCAATTCGAAATATTCGGTCAACACTTTGAATCATTCTTCAACACTTATTACCTTTACTGAAAAATGAAAAATCAAGAAGACAGTAAGTCAAAGAAAAATAGCACCTTGGTTTCCTTCAGAATGCCCTTGGGATCATTTGTCACAAGCCAATCCAGCTGCGTGATTGTGTATAAACAAATCCTACCCATCTCTGTTTATTTATTTATTTTTTCTTTAAGAAGTAATTGTCTTCAACTCATTGTTTATCAAATTCACTACCTCAAATTTCGAGAAAAATGACAGCTATGGCAGTCGTTTTTTCAGACGTCATTTTTCCAAAAAACGACAGTAAGGCCGTCGGGAAATTCATATAAGGCCCGTTGTTTTTCAAAAAAGGGCTGTCGTTTTTTGAAAAAATGACTATAAAATTTATGATGGCCAGTGTTCTTAAAAAAACATCGGCCTCAGACCATCGTTTTTTACGGATTTTGGTGTTGTGATTCCAGGAGCAACGCCGACTAAAAAACAAACAATGCACACCCAACTCATACATTCAGGCAAATGGCTTGCCTGAACGTGTCATGGCTGATGAGCACTTGCTCAGAGACGGAGATCAAATCTCTTATCACCATCATGTTAATTCCTTCTACTGAAGCCATTTTATTGAGCCTAGTAGGTAAGTTTTCATTATTCGAGTGCTACATTAGAATTTCTGATATAATAGTAATTATTTTTGATATAATAGTAATTACCTCCAATAATTTTACACACTAACATGAAAACAAAGAGGAATTGTTTTAAATGGAAATATAATAATCTTCCCCTTGAAAAATAATGGGAGGAGATGTTAAATGATTATCCAACTATTAATTGCATAAATTGAATCTTATAGATTCCATCAGCATCCATCTTACAAAGAGAGACACATAAATGACAATACAACAATCTTCCCTTCAATGAAAAGATAAAAAGGAGATGGTAAATGAAAATCTAGCCATTACTTTTAGTAAATCGAATCTCATGAAAGTTTAGACTCCACCTGCATCTCCACATTCTGTCCTTCATTTCTCACATTTTCAGTAATTCTTTGTCCCAATCTATATTATCATGAATTGCTTGCAAAAAAAAAAAAAAATTGCCCTTGTCCTAACTTATCATAGCTCTTTGATTGTTCATATTGTTGAGAAAGAAGAAGAATAGGAAGCATTGAAGCACACAATCCACACACAACAAACATGAGATTTACGTGGTTCACCCGATGTGGGTTACATCTACGGAGATTCAATCCTGTTCACTATTATTGAAGATCTCCATAAGAAGAGCAATCCTCTTCTTGTGATTACAAGAGCACAAAACTCTCCCTAGGGTTCTTCTCTGTAGAGCAACAACTCTCTCTCTTTCTCCTACCACTCAGAATAATACAGAAGCCCTAATTAACAATACCTGAGTATTTACAACCATTGGATTTGGCCTTATAACAAAAGGTCCATATTAAACTAACATATTATATATTTACCCCAATAAATATTGAATATAACCAGATTAGCCTTCACCAACCCATCACATATCACCACAATTTTATGTCACACAAAAGAGAATAGGAAAAAACCAAAATAAAAAAAAAGGTACAAGCAAAGGGCACTCTAATAGAAAGAGAGAAAAATGGCAAGATAGCTAAGTGGCAAGGTACCATAGTCTCATGGCATTAGCCAAGGATCACCTCATGTTAGTATTAATACTCCTTGTATCACATAGGCAGAATTTTCAGCTTATAAAAATATGGATAACCAGTGATGCAATGGAGGCCTCATTTACTGTGCCTTCCAATTCAGAAGGTTTCATACATATAAATAGAAAAATCCATTTGCCACTGATATTATTTCTTGTGTAGATTAACATATGTAGATCAATGAGTTTTCTTATGGTTGTGTTGAACCAAACCATTGATATAAGATATATATTCTCTTTATATATATAACATATTTTCCTATTGGGTGTGGAGAATAAGCTGAGCTCACCTGTTTTTCTTAAAGCCTATGCCAATAGCATGCCAATTTGTTTGTGTCTTGTTATGATTGTGTCATTATTGGCTGTGTTTAGTTCACATGTGTAATTCAATGTATTTTTAGTTTTGATGTACGTTATTGCTTCGATGCATGTATTTTTAACTTTTGATATAACTAATATGTGTGAAGTTTTTATTATGTAATTTTATAGTTAATTATTTTTTTGTATTGGGTTGCAAGTGAATATTTGGTTGAATTTCTTCAGGTATTTTTTGTCTTATTTTTCTCGTGAATTATGGTTATCCAAACTTTTATCAAGAGTCAAAACCAAGATGATGGGATATGATGTATTCAAAAAGAGGGTGACATTATTAGTGATATATTTATTGTTTGTCCTCTTACACTTTGGAGATGAACATACTGTCATGCCCCTAAATCGTAATCCGGGTTAAAGCGTGAGATTAGGGGCTAATTAAAACTTTTTATGCTTAAAGCAACACGTGGCTCCTAATCAATCCCACACAGGATCTAGTCCTCGATGAGTTCATGAAACTAAACATGTATCAATACCTGTGGAAGCATCATCTAGCAATTGGTATAAAGACACAATAAGAAGCATACACATCAAAAGATAGTAGATTAGGATTAAGAGTTTAAGTTAGCAAAGTATATTAATTACAAGCACACTAAAACTCGGGCCCAAAAGAATCAACCCAATAAAAGAAAACCCAAAAGTTGTTAGCCCAAAATGGAGTCACTCGTGTGCAAGGCTAGACGGGTCCAAATCCGTCATTTGCACCCCACACGGGCTCAGCAGGTGGCTCAGGCACTTGAAGTGTTTCACCCGACGCCTCCTCTTTGGGCTTGAAAGGATCAGTACCTATGCACCAATATAGTATCATCAGACTACAATGAGTTGGCAAGGAGACAATATGAACTATAATAAACATACAGTGCAAAAGTGAGTAAAGATGATGCGATCATGTGAAGAAAACAGTAACAATAAGAAAGGAAGGAATCCTAAACCATTTTATCAAATGAGCACATAAATCCAAACCACGAGGAGTAAACCCTCAACTCATTGGGAAGCATCCCATTGTCAAATCAGTGGGTTATTTTATCAAATCAAGGGGTCAACCTGTCAAAATTGAGCAAAGCCCGTCAAATATCGGATGCCAAGCACTCCATCAAATATGGAGCTCAGTCCATTAGAAATCAATCTGCTGCAATTGTCCAAAGACTCAAGTACATAATATAGATATAAATCCTACTCAGAGGCACCCAGACTCAGATCCTATGTCAATGTGAAGGGCATGCTTCCTGTATACACATATAGCATCAATATCTAGAGGAACTATTCTCGAATCACCATTCGAACCCAAACCATATGAATAGTCCTTTGGTAACCAAGTACCAACATTATCATTCCACAACACCATCCAAATCCTTATGCAAAATACAACCTAAAGACATGTACATCAAGTGTACATAGGGAAAACCATGTAGTGCAACCTAAAGACTAAGGGGTGTACACCAACCGACCCTTGCTTCATTCATCACCGTTCAAGTACGCAACGTCTCTGACTTGAACCACGATTGAAGTGAGTTTGGGGTATTTAAGGTCAAATATCAAAGATGCGTAGTCCCAACTCTCATTTCAACCAAGTGCAAGATAGATTGTTAATCGTACATCAATCTAGTGATTTGTAAGAGTTATGTACACCCAAATACACTTTCACATATTGATTTAAGGTGAGTTTATCAAAATGCGGATGAAATGAGGTCCTACAATTGAAACAAGGCTATAACATACATGTTGCATGAATATGGATCCCAAAATACCCATAAAACATCACCACATTGGCCCCAAAGACCAAAACCCAACTCCAAGGCAAAACTGGAATTTGATTGATCGGGCCTCAGTTTTGTCCCTGATTGGTTCTAGTTCCAATTGATCGGGTAGTGGTCTGATTGATCAGGCCTGGGACCAATCCATATGGGAGTCTCCTATTTCTTCCATTATTGGGAGTTTTGCTCCCTACAGTTATACTTGCATAAAAATAGGGCCTTGCCCTCTCCATTCCATACACAAATTCACCTCTAATCACTTCATTCAAACATCTATTCACATCACACCTAAATCTAGTATAATGTATCCATTATTCATTTAAAAGGACAAACCATCTAAATGAAACAAAAATGCTAGAATCAATAAAAAAATATGCATTTCATTATAAGCGAATGTTTATCAACTTGCCTTGGATGGAAATAGGTGAAAATAGAAGATGCCCTAGCCTTCACACACCCAAATGAAGCTCAAAAGAAGAAGACACTCCACCCAAACCAAAACCACTCTATAAACATGAAGAAGATAGCCTAATAAGCACTCTAAACACTTCCAAGGCTCAAAAACCGCAATGACATAGGAATGAAAAGGTTGAGAGCTTACCCAAAGCTTGATGGTTGATGGGAGAAGGTGAAAATGGTGTCCATCGGTTGAGAAAGGCTTGAGGAAAAAGATGAGAGTGAAAATCCGGCAACTTGACTGCTAGAATTCTGCCAATGACAAGGAGGGCAAGTGAGGAGAAAAAGAAATGAGTGAGAAGAAGAGAAAAAGAGAAAGAAAGGAATGAGTTGGGGGCCTGGTTTTATAAAGGGATATGGTTCTAGGTAATTACAAGAAAGGGTTTAGTTTAAGGGATTCGGATATTTAGAGAGTTAAGTGGATTTAGTTCAGTTTAAGGTAGAAGGATTAAAGACTTAGAACTAGATGATCTACCCGATGAACTCAAAACCTTGAAAAATGATACATTACGAAAAAGTGCTTCTATATTTTCTATAATTGCAAATTGCCCCCTGCAGCACTCGAACAAGTTTGAAACCCTGCGAGATTTCGTACACACGATCCTAATACTAAAACGGACTTGTCTATAGTCTAACAGTGCTTAATTAGTTAAAATACAATTTAATAAGGCTAATACTCATATTTAGGTTTTGGAATGTTACACATAGTTTAGGATCTAGGACTATTTTAGCAAAGGGTTTCCATATCAATTTGATCTCTAGGCACTTTTTGTCACAACCCGAGCTCAAGAGATCGGGGGTTAGTGAAAATTTAACCAGTGACACACGTACTCCCGTGCATATGCACCAAGACCTAGTCTCAATGCACACATACAAGAGAAATTCACACGTGCCATATATGTACGCGGAAGTTATAGGTATCAAACCGTAATACTAAAGTACAGGAAAACCAAATGAAGGATGTCCAACTGATTACATAAAGGTCGGAATATACAAACTAAATCCAATCATAAATATACAGAACAAGAATAAAACCAATGACATGGAAGCAAGACGATATGCATGAATGATACTGTCGCACTCCGATGGGGTGGTGACATACACTCCGCGAACCTGAAGGAACAGCTAAAGTTTCCCTTGCAATCTGAATGACCGATGAGAACTCGGTTGAGGGGTCTGAGTCTGCAACACCAAGGACAACTCATGAATACAACGATTCAGCAAAGTATAAGCAATAACAAGTTAACACATGTGGTATCTAAGAGAATAAATGACATTAGATAAATCATAGCATTTCAATGTCATATTCTAGGCAGTCGTGCATTTCCAATTAAACATGCTCTCAAGATCAATGTATACATAACATGTACATACTAGATGGCTACTACATATGCCATATGCTCCCAAAAGGGGATTTTATATCCGTGCTGACAGCACCATGGGCCAGATGGGTCTTAATTCCTGGGGTTCGGAATCCCTAAGACAATCTTCACTGCAGCAAGGCCATATAAACTATGCCAAATTCAACCTCGTCGGGTATCCTAAAACTGAGGCTTAGTAGCGCTGGACCATATGGAGTCCAACAAATATAAGAGCATACATATCTTATCATAACGTGCATATCATAATGTGCATGTCATAACGTGCATATCATAACTTGCATATCTTATCAGAATGTGATGTGCATGTCATGTCAGGCGTATATCAGACAAATCACGAGGTCATATGAGTTAGATTGATCATACGAATCGAACAGAACAAGCAAATCAAACATACCAGAGCAAAAGATAGAATGGATGCCAAACAGAGCATACAGAAGCAAGATAACCAAAGATATGAAGTCTGATCCATTCACATGGATCAAACGAGTAGAATTGAACATGCAAGACCACTGTTTCTGCCTGGGATTAACCATGGACAGAGCCAGGAAATATTCAATCGTTTGCCCTAGCGCAGAACGTGTATGAGAGGGCAAGTACCGAAACCAAGATGCAATGCAAATCAGATTACATTGTGAGAATCATAATCTTTTACTAGCCAATCCTATTCTAGTTATCTAGTTTTTCTAACCGTGGATGATGATATAGTTTTAAGTTATTCGATGCACTGTTGTCTAGTGTTGCATTGTATCTTATATGTGCACTGAAGTCCCTTAGACCAACACCCATGGGGAGGGGCTCAACAACTGGATAACGTACATGAATGAATCACAGCCCTCGAGATCATTCATGCAACTTTGAGCATAAACCATTGGGCAAGTCAAGGTTGCCTACATTCTAATTCAAAGGCCCTACAAGGTCTTTTCCAAAACCTATCTTTCTTACTTTTCAAAGGTCTTACAGCTCAACCGTGGGTAACCTTACGGCTTAGCCGTAATATGCACTGTGGCTTAACCGTGGTTCCCCTTACTATTTATCCGCATTTTCGGCTTAGCCCTGTTTTGTTCTACGGCTTGGCCACGGTGAGGTTACGGCTTAGCCGTAGTACACTTCACGGCTTAGCTATGGCTGGACCTTAGAAGGTCGGCAAAAGTGTTAACTCTCAGTTATTCTAATTCTGTAACCCTGTATTGATCTACGACTTGGTCACGGCTAGGCTACGGCTTAGCCATAGCACACTTTACGGCTTAGCCGTAGCACACTTTACGGCTTAGCCATGTCCTGGCCATAGAGGAAATCTGTGTTTCACAGGATTTTGAACTCTGACCTGCAGTACAGTTACGGTTTAGCCGTAGACTGCACGGGGTCATTTTTTGAACCTGTTACAGAGACAGCTGAATGTGTACAAAAGTGATAAAATCACATGAAACAGATAGAGACTAACACAAGATGGGCTGTAAACTGAATTCACATGCAAGATTACATGAATTAATCACAATCAAACATTTACCCACATGGTTCATACAAATCATGCTTGTACTTGCCTCAAATGGGTTCTAACAAACTCTGAGTTGTCCTTGGGCTCAATTCACACTTCTAACCATTGATTTAACACCCATGCATGCAAAAGAAGAAAGCAAGAAAGGGACGTGAGTGCATGTAACAGTCGATAACATAAAGAAGAAAGAGGAAAAGAAGAGATGCAAGAAGCCAAAGCTCACCTTCAACTACACACGAGTGATGAAGTAAGCGTAGACATGCACAAACGCTCCCCTCCTGGCTTGATCGACAAGAAGAAAGGAGAAACAAGAAGAGAAGAGACGAGAGGGAGAAGAAGAATAGTGAAGGGGAGAAAGTCGGTGGAGTATATATATAAGGCTAAGGATTAAAACAATTTGCAAGAAAGACCAATCATTCTAGTTAATTATAGTTTGAGTCAATTGCGGATCTAACAGAAACAAACGAGATGATGTGGTTACGAGAATTAACGAGCATAACAAAAGACATGCGTTGACACCAAGATGATGCATGAATGACAACATTTAATAAAATCTAAAATTACAAAAAAGGGCTCATGTTTACCTAACCCAGGTCAACTCATCTCAACTATTTATCCATAACCTTGAACAGAACAAAACCAAAGTCAAAACACAATTAGCAACCAATTCCTCAGTAATTAGTCTTTAAACCAGATTAAGTTGGGTTGGAGTGTTACACTTTTTTTTTCTCATGATGGTTGATATACTTTTAAAGGTAAGTACTTAGAAGATAAAGAAGAGAAACTTGTACTTAGAAGAAAGAGAAGAGAAACTTACTTTTGTAGTATCATAGACATGTATATTTTGGCCTGGCTTAGCCATTGAATTAGTTAGCTTGGATTCAACAAACAATGACTCTATCACATTCATCTTGAGCTGAATAAGTGCACAATGTATTATGTAGATAAAGACATGCATAGTTGAACTTATTAAAAACTTTTCCCTACTTGATTTCATGATTCTCTGATTCTTGATGACGAAAATGACTCCTTTGTTTATGTAAAAGGACATCTACAGAGAAGAGTTTCATTGAAATGTAGCTATGTTTTTGCCAATTTGTTGTCTTATTTGTTTCAATTTTGTGGTAATTCTCTTACTCAATTGTTCTTACATCTAAGAAGGAAAGTAGTCATTTTTTAAATGAATATGTTGTGTCCTATTAAACTCGAATCCTTTTAAATGCATAGAGCCATGATTTTCTAAATGACTAATTTGTCTATATTTTGTAGTAAAATGACATCTATTGAGAAGAGTTTCACTGAAATGTAGCTATTTTTGGCAGATATTCGCTTTTACCAAACCAGAGTTAGAGATCTTGAGCATGCAACTCTTATTTGTTCCATTGTGATTGCATCAATACCATGGACACCACATGTATTAGCTGTTAGGATAGTGATTTAGATTTGTAATCTTGTGTTACTTATCTTCATTTTTACATTGACAAATTTTATTATGATGAATCAACTTGTTTACTTCAAGTTCACTGATAGTGATTTAGGTTTGTGATCTTGTTTTACTTGATTTTTTCATTGACAGATTTCTTATGATGAACCAACTTGTTTTGCTTCAAATTCACTTTTACATTTTTAATTTTCATGTTAGGAGCTTTTAGTGCTTCCATTTGTGACATTATAAATATGGAAAATGAAAAAAAAAAGATTTTGCTGCCCACTATAGTGCAAATTCTTACTTTGGTAGCTTGTCACCAAGTTTGTTTCTCAATTTTAGCTTGTCGCCAAGTTTGTTTCTTAATTTTATCAATCTTTTAGTCAATTGGTCAGCACTCTATTATCTGAATTAAACTTTTACGTAATAACAGCTATGTTTTTTTAGCATTTATCAACATCTGCATGAGGAAAAAATAGATTAAATATGTTCTTTTTTCTTGTGTTAGGTCCTTTGATTTTTTTCTTGGTAAATTCAATTATTCTTTTGAAGAGGACCAAGTGATTTTGACTGGATGGGAATATGATATTTCAAATAGATTTAGATTCTAGAGTAGTAGAAAAGGGCATCACAACACATTCAGAAGACATCGATGATTGTATGAGGATTGAAGGTACAACAGTTCTAAACTCCCTTTTCGACATATTACTCTTCTTTAGCTTATGCATATAAAGTTGTTAATGACCTCTTCCCTCTCACATAGAAGCCCTAATTTGCCATAAGAGCTCTTGGCAAGATCACGAGCAAACATATACTCCCTTGTATGAAAAGATGGTTCTTTAGCTTATATAAATGGTCATATGAACTGTGCTTAAAGGGAAAAGAATGAAAGGGAAATCATTAGAATAACGAAGTGATGCAACTTCGGTTCTTTTATAATTGATACAACTTGAACACCTGGGCTTCCACTTCCATAGCAAGGAGAGGAAAAATATCTATGTGAGTGAAAGGCACACATAATATATAAATACCATCTCTCCTTTCTTCCCCTTGAAACCGAGACCTTTCTTTCCCCTCTTTTATCGGAAAATAGCAAAGCCCCGAAACCTTTCTTTCCCCTCTTTTATCAGAAAATAGCAAAGCCCCAAAAAGAAAAAAAAACAAAATAGCAATGAGGAACAAACAAAGATCACAAAAATGTACATACAAAGTGTGAACCCAAACCAAATATCTTCTTGGAAAATGAAGGGCATTGATGCATCGAAGCCATGACCTGTAGAAATGATGAAGCCAGCAACACCACTCTCTGTTAGCAAACTGGCATCTGAAAAAAAAAAAAACCAAATATGATTGCTTAAAAAGTCAAAACTAAAAGCAACTAAAAGGGCTGAAAATTCTTCCTAGGTAAAACAAATAAAGATGATTGTGGAGGTTCTATAAACTTTTCATTGATGTCTTAAAATAAGAGCAAAACAGTTTTGTAAGTAAATTAGGTTACTAAAACCATGGAATTTATTTATAAAGACCTTTCCAAATGAGCTAAAACCTCGAGTAGTTGTTTTTTGTGTTAAGTGCTTCCTTAGTAATAATTTTTGTAAAGATAAAAAGTAAAGACCATTTAAAAGTGATTTGTTGAAAGTTGTCTACATAAAAGCTTCTTATTGACATGAGAATCTGAGATCAATTGGATACAATTTTCTTTATTATCACCGATGTTAATATCATTTAGAATTCAAAAATCACATGAAATAATTATGTTATAAAACAATAAAAAAAAGCCTCTGTTATACTTAATCTTGCTTAGCACATCAAATTCTTCAATATAAAGTTTCCATGGTTATTAGCAAATTCAGCAAAGACAGAAGTTTTACAATAATTAATAGTAAGGAACTTTGACATGCATGCTTAGACTAAGATATTTTTTCAGAAATTGGACAAATATCATTTACACACAACATGTCAAAAAAATAAAAATGTTACATAATTTTCTGCTTGTATTATTTTGAGACATTTGCATATGAACTTGAAATTCATACTATGCTTCATTTAGAAGTAAAATTATTGCTCCAGATTTTTGCATGGAGTAAAGCTTGCATAAGTACTACATAAATGTTGCATAGGGATTGATCCTAGTTCGACATGTTAAAGTATCACTCTAGGGTTGATAGGGAAATACAAGAAAAAAGAGGCGAAACAATATAATGATCAGAAATGATCAGCTAAAATCAATCAATCATTGCATCTAGTGTAGACCTAAAAAGCAGAAAATCTTAAACTTTGGAATAACAAAATATTTAGAGGTAAAGGAGTTGAAGAAAGTAAAACTAGTAGGAGGAACATATTAAATTCTACATACTAAATATGTTACTTTTACATACAGATCATTTCATCTTATGCATATATAAAATAAAAATGCAAGAGTATGGCACAAAAAAGATAAATAGATATGTCCCCTTCATTGATTTTAGATAAAAGCCAATACACTTGCATTGAAAAGAATTCTCAACAATCAGATAATGGGAAGAGATTGTATTTCTTTCAAGGTCTTTCATGTTGAAATTAATGAGAATTATCCATTCATGGATTGATGTTTTCAAAGGCAATTAAAACAAAATCATTTGTAGATATATATGAAAACTCATGTTGAATTAATGGAGTACTGTAACTACATTGTTGGATTGACCCATTGAAAGTTGAAATTAATGAAAATCCATAGGGTTCTACAAATCAGAATAAAGAAGAATGAAATGAGATGCAACATTGGGAGAGGAAGAGACAATGTTGAGAAAGAGAGACATCTATGGGAGAGAAAGAGTCAATTGTTGAGAAAGAGAGGCATCTATAAGAGAGTTTTACTGGAGAAAGAAAATACTACTTAGAAATAAGGGTGTAAAAGGGGGAATTTACAAAATCTTTGTGAATCCCATTTATACTCTTATCCTTATGGCTTAAAGAAATGTATGTAGTATTTGTATTCGTTATCTTCATTGATTCATTCCAACTTGAATTTAATAAGAGAAATAACTAGTTGAGACTAAGAGAAACACCAATGCAATATCTAAAAAAGGTTAAATTTTGGAAAAGTAAAAACATCAAAGACGGAAAATTACATATAGAGATAGGTTGAAATTGATGTCCTCTATATTCTGATATGATTCTAAGAGAGAGAAAGTATCTAAAGTAGCAGGATTCATTATATTTTTATCCAAAAAAACTGGTACGCTAGAAAATAAATATTGCTGAACTATATGCAGTGATAGTAAAATCTCACAAAGTTTTTCAACAGTGAATAAGTACGCACAAACTTTTTACATTATATATAGTAAAAAAAAAATTACATCTCATATAAAAAACTTATCATTTAACATTTATATGTTGCTATCGGTTAATTACATCGAAGCTATTTCAAAATGATAATCAAAAGAAATTAAAAAGTCTTTAACACAAGCCGTTCAAATTCATTGTTATGTGATAATCATTGTCTCCATATGCGGTTGCCTTTAATCATGCAAAGCATAGAGCTAGTCAAGAAAGGAAATTGAATTTATAAAATAAAAAAATAGCAAAACATTTATATGTTGAAGTTTTTTAATTATATTTTAACATTTCGGGAACGAATTACTATTATACAACTTTGCTTGGAAATAAGCATTGATCTAAACTAATAGATTTACAAATACCAAAGTTATAAATAGTGTTATAAATAATATTTTTAAAGTTAGTAAATGAATAAGGATATGAGTATGATAGTGCTTCTTCATTTTTTTCAAGTTGTAATTGGTTGTGTTAAATAGGAATATTTTTTGATTCAACAATATGTGAAGAGCTACAAAAGGATTTAGAACTTTATAATTATCATTGAATAACTATCTTAAGTATAATAATTGGATATGTAAGTGATTGGATACATGAAATGTTACCTTTTTTGATATATAAACAAATCTAAAAACTATTCATGATTTTGTGATGTGATGATAATAGCCATTTTTTGACCACTTTTGTGATCTTATACTTTTGTGCAGAAAAGGAAACTTTTGTTTTTATAATCTTTCATCTATATTTTGACTTGATCATGATATTCCTACAAATAAAAATAAAAGATAAAAGTTAAATATTATGTTTAGAAACATATTGAATAGATTATATTTGAGAATTAGAAATGTGTTTGAAATAAAAGTACTTTCATTTAAGCATTCATAAAAGATTCTCCAATACAAGAGAATATCTTTTGCACTTCATCTTTAAAAAACATTGCTTGAATAGCTGCTATTGAGTCTCTAATTTTGACATTGATAATGCATTGTAGTTTAATAAAGTTAGTACTTGTTTTGATTTATAAAAGTAAGACATATAAGTTATTTACATTATTAGCATTCCTTGGTTCTACAATTTCTAATTTGTTACAATTATGACATGTAAATGATGAACCATAAGTTTTTTATATCTTATTTTTGCAATATTTAGATGTCATATACTAGAATTATTGGTTTTCTTGCATGTTTGTAATTGAACCTTTCATCTAATGTATAGTGTCCCGTAACAATATATTTACAATGTCATATATGTGGAATAAATAATAAAATAAAATAAAATAAATTTATACATATGACTTCTCTAGAATTAATAATTTTTTGAATTGAAGTCATTTCCAATTCTGTAGGCTTTGACAATTTTAAGTATGATTACTTGGAAACAATATAATTTAACGGTTCCTTTTTTCCTACAGAGTTGTAAAAGATGCAAAACATATAGTTAGAATGATATTCTTTACCCGGGTGCATATAATTATTTTTATAAATAAAGTACTCACAAAGAAATTAATTCCTCGGCTTCAAGTATGGGAGGATTGATAAGGATTCTTGATGATGACCTTGTTGAGAATGACTTTCTTCTTAATAGTTGAGTTTGAAAACATTAGTAAAAGAATTTTTATTAGACATGAATAGGAAGTTAAATTCGTAAGCAATGTATAGCAGTATTTAAATAAGTATACATTTTTATCCTACAAGCTTTAGTAGAAAAGAGCCCAACATTATCTTTCCCATACCTCTGAACTTTTTTGGAGTTAGATTTCTTGCAACAATGATAGGCTTAGATAGCAATATTTGACTTTATATTCATCTTTTATGAATTTATCATAGACAGATAGAAAAGTAGGTTCAAGGTATATATTAGCAAAGTTTAATAGTTAGTATTTTTTGTGGGTATAGTTGAATAGTTTTTTAATATAGATATTCATGTTAATTTAAGATTTTGAAAATGTAAAAATAAACTTTGAATCAATGAGAACTATTTCTTGAATTATTTCATTGTTGTTGTCCCATTTCCTCTTAAATATTTTTTCTTGGGAGAATATACAATACAATGTCAATTATATCTGAAAAGAGAAATGTTATTATTAGAATTTTTTTAATAATTAAAGTAAGAAAGCATTATATAAATATTATAGGAATTGATGTCAGTCGGTAGTGTTGAGCAATGATCAATGGAGGTGGACTTGAGAGGGGTGAAATTATACTTATTTTGTGTAGTGATACTACATCCTTCTTCAACTGCTTCCACTTTTGTGTAATTATTCATGCTCATTTGATAGTCATGCTCAATAACTTTATATTGCGGTGGAATTATCTTAATCAAACCATATGATATATAGTATGTAGAATACTTTGTGATTCCTGAAGTAAATATTTTGATATTATGTTTGAAAATCGTTGTCTGTATTTTTGTCCCCTATGTTGAAGAAATCAAATATGCAGATTAATAATATAATTAAATATTAATTTTTATAATAATATCAATTGTAAACAAAATAATACCTTTTCATCAATTAAGATTAGGTGTTCGTAGGTTGATTTTCTATTCCTTGAAGATTGTGGTCACCTCATTTCATGAATACAAACTTTTGTAGTCTAGTTTTGAGTTCCATCATTGATTTCTTGAAGTTCTTGATATTGTGTTGCCATTTTGTATCTATGTTTGTTTAGAAGAGTAGTAGCCTGAAAAGAGAGAGATTTTAATTTATATTAGAAAGACAGTAATGGAAATTACTAAGTTGATAAAAAATAAGAAGCTTCTATAATATATAGAAAGAAAATAAAAATATGATAAGAAGATTATTGGTTATGATAGCTGTATTTTTTATTTCAATTTAGTTAATACAACAAAATTATTATATGATTTCATAGGTTAAAGAGAAAGTGAATGTGCAATATTGGTGTGTTAGAATGTATATTATGCATAAAAAATATATGAAATAAGGTTAATTAAAATTTTCACTTGTATTATAGAGATAGAAAAGAAAATTTGAAGATATTATATAATTTGGCTTACTAAGGAAGGAAATAAATGTGGAATTTAAGTATGTGTTATAATGTGTATTATATATGAAAGAAATGTATTAAAATAAGTTTAAAGAATGTGAAATATAAAATTGTACATATGAAATATTTGTACAGAAATATATATAAATAATGAGCTAGGTGTTGATATAGATTATGGGGTGATCAACTTTACATTGTAGATGTCACAGACACGAACATGAGGTGGTTAGGAATTTTTTTTGCTCCATTTTTGTTGTTGGTTGGCCAATCATTTTTTAAGAAATTGTTTTATTAATTATGTCACTTTTTCTATGTTGTTCTATAGTTTTCAGATATCTACTGTGCATGGCACCATTTGACTTTTTTAGACATCAGGTGCAAAGACAATTTGAAGTAGTTGAAGAGTTTATACTTTGGCTTGGAAGCAGAGATTTTATTTGGGTACTGTTACATTTTTGTTATTTGTAAGTTCTTTAATATCTTATACTTATTTTTTTTTGTTTCTTTTTTCTTTACTTTGAAAATCAAAAGTACCTCAAGATGTATGGTTACCTTAAAATGCCACTTTCATGCCAATTTGTACTATTGTTGTGTTTTCATACATCTTGATGTTATTTATGGAACTCACCTTATATGTTACAGATGTATTTAGATCTTTAATTTGGTGAGGCTTCAAGGGATTTGAATTAACTTTGTATTTACATAAAAATCTTTCTAAGATCATGATGCAAAGGATAATTGATTTAGTTTGCAAATGAATTACTAGAAAAAGAAATGCATATCTTACTTAAATTAGTGCTTCCTTAAATGGCTAAACTTCTAGTTGAACAATTGGAAACTGCATATTTTGTTGAAAGGAGGCTAAGTTTCTGTTTTGTTTTTATCATATTTGATGTGTTTATATTAATTTTGTTACATGCAGATAGAAATAAGGTTACTCAATATATAAATGTACAAAAGTATAAATAGACAATTTTGTTTGGCTAATGTTATCTCTATGATATAGATCTGTTTCAATTGAAGCGGTTTGAAATAGATGTTTTCAAAGTAGCCCATTTGGTGAGACCAAAATCTATTTGAAATAGATATTTAAAAATTCAATGGTTCATGGATTTTCATTTGATTCTCAAAATATACATTGAATCAAGGCTTAGATTTTGGACCCAAAGATGTTGTCAAGATTCCAAAGAAGATCAGCGGTTGGGATCATAATTGTCGGACCTTTTTAAATTGATTGTGGGACCTTAATAATTTAAGAAATGTAAATTTCTAGTGCTACGTTTTTTTGCAAATATCTTGAGATTCAAAAATGATCAACTGCTCAAATTTGAGTACACACTCATGTTTGATCCCGTGAAGAGTTTAATGGTTTAGATCATCATTTAGGGTCTCATAAGTTTAAAAAGAAATTAAATAGTGGAAAACTGAACATCACATGTGATATATATTTTTTTACTTGAGCATATCCAACGGCTCTTAGTTTTTCTGAATTTTCTTAAGATGTACACATAATCAATAAATGAAATTTGGCCCCGTACAATTCTCATTATTCCAAAGAGGATGGACGGTTCGGATCATGATTGTGGGGCTCACAAACATACATAAATGTATGTCTATCGTTCTGTATTCTTTATAATAGCTCAAGATTTAAAAATGATCAACAGTTCAAATTTGTATAAATGGTTGTATTTGGCCCTTTTAATAATTCTAACGGTTTAGATCACTTTGTAGGGTCACAGATCAAAAAATAAAAAAAATAAAAAAAAAAAAAATACAAAAACGGTGATGCAAAAACTAACGTTTCATTGGACCATAGCAGGCACCTCTTTCCACTTTAGAGCTTCAAGTTTATTTAGATTTCCACTCCTTTTGCTCTTTTTTAAAATAAAGGTAGCTTTCTTTATGAGTTTTCAAATGGATGTTGTTATTGAAGTTACCAAATAGTCTATTCACTTTGTCAAACCACTTTAAAAGAATAAGAGGAGAAAAGTAAACTTACCAAATAGGTACAAAAAGAAACAAAATAAAAGAAATCTCACATCGGATTAAAGAAATCATTACATATAAATAAGATGATCCTATCTAAACAACACCAGCCCTTGTAAGAAAATGTCTAAAAAACAATTATAGTTTGACAATGTACAAATGGCTGAAATGAAGCAGCTATATTCAAATGGGCACTTTAATAATTGAATTTTCCACATGCACATGGAAATAATGTGAATCAATAAATGGACAAAAGTACTAACAAACAACTAAAAAATAGGTTTCAATCAGCTTTTAGATGCATGTAGTGGAGACTACAAATCTGAAACTCATGACTGTTAGAAAAATAAAAAGCAAAGTGCACATTCCATTCAAAAATTTTTTTTACCATCTTACAACATAGATCTCATAAAACAATAAAAAGCATCGGCCATAATATTGATGTTAAAATTTTTTAGCCTTACCTTATCTTTTTATGGTAAACTTTTAGGGTTCTTTAATAAATGCTTTATTATGTTTGTTGTCTATTGATGAACAGTTGAATTGGGTTCTTTTGTGATCAGTTTTAGTTTTCTAAATATGGGTGTTGGGTTTTAATTTTTGTTATTGTACTCTTGTGTTTGTTGTTTTCAAGTCTTTGAAAGCTTGAATTGCTGATAGAAAGACTTACCTATTGGATGGAGATTTAGTATTTTGCAATATTCGGTTGTTAGGGAACTTGATATTTACATAGACAAATATTCCATAATAATGTACATACTATTTATTTCTATTGTTTTTGCTTGTTTTGATTTGATTTACCCATTTTGAGATTGGTATCTTCCATTTCACCGTCTAATCTTTGGTTTGAATTTATATGCTCCTACGATGCATATATTAACAGATAGAGAGACTTATTTTTTGGATGGAGATTAGTATTTTGCACTATTGTTTTGTTAGGGACAAATATTCCATAATCATGTACATAGTTTTTTTTTGTTGCTTTTGTTCATTTGATTTAGCTATTTTAGGAGGTGTTTGGAAAGCATATATTTTACAAGATTTTACTATATTATATCTTAGTTTAGAATATAATCTAGACACACAAAAATGTAGGTGTTTGGGTATCTTGAAAGATATTTTATAATATCTCACTTTCTTATAAAAACCTTCATATAGAAATATTTAGATATTTGCTATATAAAACAATCTTAAAGGCATATTGAAATATAAATAAATTGCCAAAACTATATGTGACACAATATTATAATATGATACTATTTTTTTCCTGTGATTATGAAATCTTACAATATTCAAATTTGATGATATTATATTTTGCATTTATCCAAACACCCCTTTAAGTTTGGTTTCTTCCATTTCGCCATCTCATCTTTGGCTTGAATGTATATGCTCCTAGGGTGCATATATTAAGATCCTATAATGTGTTATTGTAGCATAAGTATTTTATTATTTAAGTATAACAGAACACAAGTCTTATAATATTTGTTGGTTTATATGGTATAATTCATTTTTTGGTTTATGACATTGTATTTGCTAAGTTGAATTTAGTTTTTTTTTAATGGTAGTGTAATATAAATTATAGGTAATAGTACATAGAAAATGTTAAGTAAATGTATGAAAGTAGTTTCCGAAATAATACATACTTGGATTACATGATTTTTGGCATCATTTATTGCTACAAGCAAGTGCTAAGAGTTCTCCATATATAACATTTTTTGTATATGATCTTTCATTCTTTTTGTTGAAAGATGACTTCATTAATATCTTGATGTTTTTTCTTGACTTGACTTTTGATAAGGCAACATGTAGTTTCCCATGTGAAACCACAAGTTGAGGTAGATAAATGTCGACATTTTCCAATGTTTGCCCTTAAGATTTATTTATTGTCATTGCAAAACTTAAATGAATAAGAAACTGCTTTCGCTCGAATGGAAATGGAAATTTCTCTTCTGAATCTGATTGCAATGGAATTCGTAGCAGAAATATTTTTTTTCCTTCATGATGACAACAATAACTTCAAAATCAATTACATTTTTTAAAAAATTTTTGAAAATTAATCGAGTGCCATTGCAAAGCCTAGAAGAAGGGTCGATATTATGCAATAGGATGACCGGACAATTTTTCGTCAATATCAACGCATGTGGTGGTAATCCATTTGGAGTTAAACCCTTTAGAAATTCTTCTAGTAGATTTTGTTTTAATTGAATCTCCTGAGAATTGTTCAATTAAGATTTGCTTATGCTCATTAACAAATTTGATTTTTGTTGTCAATATAGCTTGGTTTATGATAAAATAAATAGCTTGGTTTATAATAAAATAAGCATCATATCCATTCACCATGAGATTTGGGAAGACAAAGTTGATAAGTTCAAACTTTGAGCTAATGTCATCTGTATAAGGAATGATCATTGTTTTTGGAATTTGAATAATTTTTTTTTGAACTAGCTATCTTAGTTTCATTCTCAACGAGCAATAGGAATTCACTAAAACGTGGATCTATTTTAGCTTGCATATTTTTAGTAAGTTGTTTTTTCGTCAATATTATTCCATAATTCTGACATTGCCAAGCTTGCATCAATGTTTTCTTTTTTTCCACCATGAATGATAACATGGGATTTGTCTAAAATCTCCTCCAAAATACTATTGCTTTTCCTCCAAATAATAATTTGCAATCAATTATATTTTACAACATATCATTAAGTGCCTCAATCGCTCGCCTCTTCGCCATAGATGCTTTATTCTAAATAATAAGCTTTGTTTTATGCAATAGTTCTGCTTCACTTTGTTTTGATATATTGCATGTTAATCTATCATCAAAATTTAATGGTAATTTGGTCTCCTAGGAAGATGTGGTAGTTGCTAATAATTTAATGCCATTCTAACCTCAATGTGATAAGAAGAGCTCGATATAAATATGTTTTTCCTATTCCTCCTAGACCTATTCCTCTTAGACCATCAATAAAAAAGATTCCATTGTTGTTACTTCTTGTTCTTTCTAATATGATGGTATAAGCTCGTTTCTGTTTAATATTCAAATTTTGAATTATGCGCAACTCATTTTCTGAAATTAGAACGTTTAACTCCTTATGAATTTCTTTCAACAACTTTTCATCTCGACTATCAATAGTAACAATGGCTGGTACAGCATATTCAGTAATAATTTTACCCAGAGACTTAGGAAGAAGTTTATACTTTGCAATGTTTTTGCTTCAATGGTACGTATAGAGATAAAATTTGTTTTTGCAAAATCTTCTGACATCGCCGCCTTATATCACTACAAGAAAGTTGACATTTAGCTATAGCATTTTTTATGGCTAAAAGTAACAAAGTTGCCACTAAAACTATCAGTGACAATATTTCTTCGTTGCTACGCTTTCGCTAAAAGTGTGTCACTAATTGTTTTAGCTGTAATTTTACAATGTTGGGCTAAAAGTTAAATGTTTTGCTGCAAAAAGAAAATTGCCACTAAAAGTCTAATATTTAGTAACAAGATTTATTGTAGCTAATTTTAAAAATAATTGCAGTTAA
The DNA here is from genome assembly GCA_037013555.1 of Sextonia rubra. Lineage (NCBI taxonomy): Eukaryota > Viridiplantae > Streptophyta > Magnoliopsida > Laurales > Lauraceae > Sextonia > Sextonia rubra. The sequence goes on along the minus strand of JASUAD010000028.1, from coordinate 3,728,586 downwards.
AAGTATAAAATTACCACTAAAAAATCATCATAAGCATATGTAATTGGTGTTTTAGATGCAACTTTTAGTTACAGCTAAATGTATAACTTTTAACTGCGACTATAAATCGTCATTAAAAGTATTAGACTTAATAGTTTTAGTGACAACTTGTTAATGCAACTAAATGCTAAACCTTTAACGACTAACATAAATTGCCACTAAAAGTATTTAAATATAGCAGTTTAATGGTAATTTTAGTAGTGACTTGCAGTTGCAGCTAAAAGTTGAACTATTAGCAACAACCAGAAGTCGTCAATAAAAGTATTACATATAACAATTTTACCTGTGACTTGTTATTGCTCCTAAAAGTTAAAATTAAAAAATAAAAGAAAATATTTTTAGTTTATTAAATTTTTTCCTTTTTATTTATTTACTTCTCATGAACCTGCTTATATAAGATAAGGAAAAAAAAATCATCACCACCATTTATTGAAATATAACTTTAAATTTAAAAGCATTAATTTCCAAAAAGTATTTAAACATCACATAAAGAAATAAAAGCTCATATAAAATTAAAAAAAAAAGCCATGACCATCAGGTTGTCCAGTAGTTATGCATTACATTAGAATTTTTCCTGACTCTTTGAACTGCTGGAGGAGGGTGGTGAATTGAGACTTAAGTGCTGCTTGCACCTCAGCATGCATCTATTGTTTCTGTGAGGCTATTTGAGACTCGAAGGACTCTAGTTGCCTCCTATCCTTTTCAATTTGCTTCTTATCCTCCTCAACTTGCCTTTCGAGCTCCTCACTCTCACTCTTTAACCACGTACGAATTTGTTGTCCAACCATAGATGTCATGAGCATTGGACTAGCCTCATGGCCACGTACATATCTTGATTGCTTTAGTCTGAGCATTGCCTTAGACCTTAGATCCTCAATCTTGGAAGCACCGTCCTTCTTTGTTGGATGAGACTTTAGCCTCTAAGCTCCTCCTACATTTGAAAACCAATTATGATAATTTACAATTTAGGAAAATATATAATATGAGAAAATTAATAGCAAAAAGAGAAGGGTGCAATAAGTTACATAGACTTCCTATGAAGTTGGTCCACCCAAGCATTGTCATAAACATTGTGAGTGAAGTTTACACTATCATAGTTGAACATAGCAAAAGTCTTCTTCCCAGCAATATGACTGATTTTCTGCTTTTTTTGGTTCTCCTCGTTCTATTGCTTACTCTGCATTTAGGAATCATAAATTATAAGTAACATAAGTAAAATTGATAGATTCAATGGAGTAAATGACGTAAGCTTGAAATTAATATGCATACCTTGCATTCTTGAGATCCAAAATGTCTAACAAGATCAACTCAGACATCTTTGCTTAAACCCGAGGGCGATTTTCCAGTCTCATTTCATATGTTTCATACTTAGAATAAGGATCCTTATGCAACCTATGCTGATAGTCCCTATATTGGCAATTCATCTGCTGATGTATAACTTCTTGAATCCAAGGTTCCTCATGGAGAGAACTTTTGTTACAAAAAATTATATGAGTAAGTTAGTAAACATAGATGCAATGTATTAACATCAAATGTAACTATAATTTTACAATTTAATAGATGACCTTCCCAATTAAATGACTTACTTACGTAGCATGCCACATCTTGTTTGTGTCATCACCTAGAATTTCTTTTCATTTGGAAAACTGAAGTGGGACCATTTGTCTTATAATAATACCCACCTCAATGACTAATGCTCCCTACAGCTTATATCAGGTCCAATGGAATATCTACTGCTAGCTTTTCCCCCCATCATGCCTTCTCTTTGTGAGTGTTATTGCCCTAATTTTTCCTCGTCCTTTTTTTCCTGGACGTACATGGCCCTGTTCAATCAAAATACAATAAAATTATTTGATTCCATCAATAAATTTATATCTTGTTGCATAAAACATAAAAAGTGCATGCATAATTTTAAGTGGTACTTAACATACTGGCGCTACTAATAGCAACCTCATCTCGAGCAAATGCCTCAACTTGTATGTGATTTGAGAGTCCTGTCTCTAATTCAGGTTGCCTTAAGTGTAAGGGATGGCCTACCGAAGCTTTTCCTTGTCTACCACTACTGGTCATGTCTATGGTCTATCTGCAACATTTTGCATTAAATTATTATTCCATAAACATATGCATACACATCAAGCACATGTAATAAATCAAAAAGGGATTACTGCATGATCATGGAACATAAAATTTCCTCATTAATGTATTAATTGATAAAAAAATGAAAATGAATATATCATGTAAATTACATTAAGCTATTGGTTTCAATATCATCATCTGTGCTCATTTCATTTTCCTTAGTGTCATAATCAGTGGATGTGCAATCCACCTCACTTTCTTCATTAATGAAAGTGCTAACATCCTCATAATTCTCTTCCTCATTCATTACAAGATTTGCATCAACAAGAATTGGAGGAATATCATTTTTTACTAATGCCACAAAGTCGTCACCACTAACTTTCAATTTGTTAGCTACATTATATGACTCATTCTATTGGAATGACTTGTCATCATTGATTAGTTCTTCATCTTTATTTTTTGGGGCATCATACAAGTCTTGAGCCTGTGTCTTTACCACGACATGCCAATCATTGCCTAATTTAAAGTCTTTGACATAAAAAACTTATTCCACCTGAGACACAAGCACAAATGGCTTATTCATATTCTATCTTCTTACAAAATTGACACTGGTGTAGTTATGTTTATCTCTTTGGATTCCTCTACATTCTTTGCTGACGCTCCACCTATCACATTTTAAGAAAAAAATATTATTATCCCTAAAATAATTTAAGTGAATTATATTTGTTGGGACACCATAATAATCTTGGTTTTCTATTTCGTCATCTCCCTTTACAACCACACCACTATTTTGAGTTTTTTGAAACATTTCATCATCTTTTGTATGAAATAGGAGACCCTTAATGATGCAACTCTTGTATTGTATCACTCTTTTGTCAGGACCTCGTGCTAAATCTAAAAGTTCCTTATTGACATGTGCGTTCCCTTGATTGTACAATTGTGTAATTTGTTCATATATGTGAATGAAATAAATTCATATATAGATAAAACATCCTACACAATAATCAATGAACTTCTTTCAGAGATTCAGTGAATGTGTCCCTGCAAAACCTATCATGAAACATCTTGATAAAAGATCAAGTTAAGTCAATCATGAAATGAAAATATATTCCTACTCTCCCTTTTGTTCATAAATTGATAAAGTGAAAAAGTATAAAGCATTGGAGAGTAGAGAAATAGATTGATTTCACTAGAAAAAAGTTAGCACTGTACAAACCATAGACTGAAAACATCATAAACAACATCCTAAACATTAGAGAGATAGCATATAAGGATTTGCAAAACAAGAAAGTTAGTAGTCTAAACATCAACAACCATAAATAAAAACAGTAAAATGATGAAGTGAACCACAGAAGACAACTTGGAAAGAAGCCATGAGATAATCACAAACGACGAAGATGCTCCAAATATTGTCAAATTTTCCATCCATATGGTCATGCCTTAACTCCATTTGATCAAACCTTGTATTAAGACTAAAGACCGGTTTCTTGATGTTATCAAGATGGACAGCTTAGTAGACAAGGGATTCCTTAAAAGTTATCATCATACCAGGCAAAGAAGTGTCATCAAAGGGTTCTTGACCTTCTTCTTCTTCTTTAGCTTCATTTGCTTTTTGAGCTTCAAAAATGCGGATGTGAGAGGAGGATTGATGCAAAGTACTCATAGTAATTAGGGAGGGCATTGGAAAAGATACTTCATTAGCTTCAGCTACCACACCCTTTGAAATCAATAAATGAGTAATTAACACAACAAAATGTAAAGAAGCATTCCTTTCGGTTTTATGAGCTCTCACCCTAGCTCGATAAATGACCAAGGAAATTCAATAGGTAATCCAGTCCCTATGATGTACAATAGATATCCAACATTCTGTTTCATCTCAGAAGTTTGCCCTTGGTTCTACATTGTTTGAAAACAAAGATGTTCAGCAGACGAAAGGATGGAGTCATTGCCTTCTGCCTAATCAAACCACCAAGCCATGGTCGAGTCTTCCGACATAGTTTAGCACCTATGTCATTCTAGTTAACATCATCATCGTCATCCAAGAAAAGTTAGCAGACTGCCCCTTTAATTTCCGTCATACTAAGGACCTCTTGCTAATTTTGCCTTTATTTTTCCCACATTTAGTTTAATCCCTTGTATTAGGAGCAGCCATTTAACATGCCCATATATCTTTCATTTGTCATCACCTATTCCGTTGCATCATATATATTATTTTAATTGTTGCATCCCACCCTTTCACACACCACCATCATTATCATCGTGTGAAAGGATTTTTGTATGTTGGTTAATTCATGGGCTAGACAAAACTCTCGGTCCATTAAGTTGTATTTTATATTTCTTTTATTATGGACTGTGATATGAGTTGCCGGTTGAACTGAAGTGAAAAAATCGAAGAAAGAATGACAAATTAAAGTGCTTTTCTGATGATAACATGGATTAAAAAGGTTATATCTCACAAACCAAGTGTCGGTCTACCATTGGAAAGCTCATTTTGAGTAGATATATGTAGAGCCCAGGATTGCATCAATTAGAACTAAAACGACAAAGTTATGGCCTCGAGAAGTTTGTAAAGATTTGTGTTGAAAATTGAAAAAAGTATCCAAACAAAATCGGTACCCGATCAATCGAATTGCTATTCGATTGATCGGGTATGTACTCGATCGATTGGACGGCGAAAATTTCCTCACTGCTTGTGTTGGATTTTGTTTCCTTTTTAAAGTGGGATTTCCTATTTTATGCCAAATCCTTTTCTTGTTGGATTATCATTATGAGGCACGAAATTGGGGCTATAAAAAGAGCTCTCTTTCAACCTTAGTGCATGGAACACAGATCTCAATATTTTAAGTGAAAATTATCTTTTGGAGGTCATCTTCTTTAAAGCTTTCATTGGAGAGTTGAAGGGCTGAAGGCTTGCACTAAAGATCCTTGTCTTCTACATCTCTTTATGGAAGATCATCTTCTTTCGTAGAAGATTTGAGAAGTCAAGTTAACAACTAGAAGGCATCTAGTTGATTGGATTTGTAGCAGGTAATGACATGTGGTAGTTGTAGAGTGAGTCTTTGTAAGAGGTTAACGTTACAAAGTCATGCGGATGTTTGTAAGTGGCTTGTAACTGCGTGATAATTCATAGTGCTTGATTATTTCTTCAATTCAGATTTATGGTTTTTTCTAGGTTTGGGTTTCTACGTAAAAATCTTATCTTCTTGTGATGTGTACTTTTGTACTTGATTTAATTTCTGTTGTGTTGTTTGCACACAAATTGTTAAGATTGATTGCTTTAATCCATTCTAAAGGTCCACCCAAAACCTTCATCATTAAAAATTAAAACTGCATAACACTAGCCCAAAAAATATATATTTATATATAACGTCAAATAAAATCCAAAAAACTATAAGCACATAAAATCATAAAAATCATTTAATCATTCTTTCCTTTCCTTGACTTCTCCACACTCTAAGGAAAAAAGAAAAATAGAGAAAAAAAAGAAAAAAGGAAATAGGAAAGAGCAAAAACAAATTAAAAAAGATAAGAAAAAATCCCCCAAAAAATAATTGGATAGCTTAAATTAATTGGATCACGCCTCTAAGTGACATGAATTTAGAATGCATTCAAGAAATTACAAACCCAATTAATCTGAGCAATCCCTAAATCTAAAGTAGCAAAAACGCCCCATCACCCATTCTCTATTCCACTAGGGGATCATGGGAGTGGATGTCGCCATTTAAGACCATAGGATACGGGGAGAAATCCCATGATCAATGAAAACTGATTTAGTTAAATTAAATTCAAGTAGAAACCCCTTAGTACCCCTTAGTTAGGCCCTTCTAGCTCCATTTTTTTAAAATAAAAAATACTATAAAATCAATAGAATCAACCTGAAAAATAATTTCTTCTCTTTTCCTCCACCTTTGATGCCAATATCAAAAAGTGCTTAATGATAAAAAGGAAATGAAGACGAATAATAGTTAATTTAGTGATAATAACAAGACTAATGTGTGATCACAAAACCCCCATTTTTTAATCAATCAAACAATTGACCCGAATGTAGTGATCCTCAATTAGACTGGCCCACTGACCATAATTTCCCTTTTCCTTGTTTAAATTGAAGTCCCACTTGACACCTTGTTTGCAACATCATTTTTGTTTGAAAAACTAACCTTTAAAGGATTTGAAAGGGGTACTCGCGGACGGGGAAAATTCTCTTCTTAAAATATTCGGCACCTTCCTCTATTATATTTCATTTTATTTTTATTTACTTCATTCTACATGGGTTTTTCTTAACTATCTCATTTATTTATAAATATGGATTATCCCCCTATTTAGACCTTATAATGCACCCACATTGTGATGCATCAAACTTTTGAGTCATGCATGAAGGGGTTATCATAATTTAAGGGTTGAGAATTTTTGTGTAAGTAGAATTCGTGTAGATTATTCCATCCAGTGGCATATGGTTGTTATACACCATTGTAGGTCCAACTAGAAGAGGCATCCTTTTGTTTAAAAAAAAAAAAAAATCCCATGAGCTTTCCAATGCCCCTCATAAATCAAAGAAGAATGCTAAAATAAGATGCTAGCATAACAACAAAATATATGAAATTAGATGGAAAAAATCATTAAAAGAATGGAAAAGTTTTAATGAAAGCTTAAATTAATTAAAAAAACTACAAATAAAAGATTCTTTATTTAGAGAAATAAAAAAACTTAAATATATTTTTTTTCATTGATACTTTTTCTACAACACACTGCAAAGTTCTCTACTATGGTTATTGCTACCATGAGTGGATGTTTTGTCTTTGGTGATGGGTTTTGTGAGATGCGTTTTTAATAATGAAAGATGGCTATAGCTTTCTTGTTGAATTTTTGGAGAGATAGAGTAGTTGTTAATTGATTAAAATATGCTTCGACTATTTATCTGGGCAACAACTCCTAATAATGAATCAATACAATATATATGCTTTCACTATTCATCCGGGGAATAAAAAAAAACTAAAGAGAATAATACAGTAAATCGTATATAATGGCAAACAAAATTAAAGACATTAAACTCAATTATTTTTCTCATTCATATCGGAGCATGCTCAGTTCCTCACTGGCCTTTCTATAAATAAATCCTCACTAACCTAACCAACAATGAATGATGATAAGTACCATTAGATAAAGTTGGTCCTTCCTGATTCTCGTTTTTACTTTATTTACTCTTTTTTTTATCATTGAAAGGCTAATTTTTCTTTTAAAAAAAGTACCATTGGATAAAGTTGGTTTGATTGATGGATACATGGTCTATCTTTACATGTTACAAATAAAAAAAGAGTTTCCTGTTAGGCCTTCCTTATTGTGTGGTATCATAGAGAGATAAGGTGACACAATAGGATCTAAATTTGAAGCTATACTTTAAGAGGAGTTTGATTGTCCTTGAGTTTAGGAGATGCTAGATATGAATTCTTCTTTAGGTTCTCTTGTTTAAAACAACACCTAAATTGTAGAGAGCGTTAAGATGTGTTGAGATATTTTAGTAGCAGTGTTTATAGGCTAGATTAGGCAGAGCAAGGCTAAGACATATTCAAGCTCGGCCCAACTTTAGAAGCATTGGCCTAGGCCCTGCCCAAGCTTGACACAAGCTGTAAATGTCAGGCCCGAGCACGTCCATTCAATCAATCGGGCCCAATTAAATCGGGCTTTTCATCAATTTTATAGCCATTTGAGTAATTGCTTGTACTAATTAAAGTAAATCACATGCATTTGTTATATGGGCCAAGCTGGGCCAAGGATCACACTTTCTATCACTTAATCCAAGCCGCGCCCTAGGATTAAATGAGCCTAATTACATTTCCAGGCTTGGGCTAAGGTAGGTTGGGTCCGGATTGCGCTGGCCCACATAAGCACCACAAAGTTTTAGAGAGGAATTAAAGTTTAAAAACAAATTCTAATTTCAGATTGTACCACATGTTGCACCCTCACGAAGAGGGTTGTTGTGACAGGGGCCATGCCCAACATGGGCCAAGAAAGAAAGTATATTAACATTTAATATTTTTGAAAATAATATTAGAAATAAAATAAATAAAAAATGTATGGATATGTTATTTAACCTTTTGAAATTCTCCATGTAGAGATCTACTAAAAAAAGTCTCAATGAATTTCATAATTTCAAATCAGCCGTTCCGATAAAAAAATGTCTACAACCATTGCCCACCCACTTTTATTTATATATTGAATTTGAAGCTATCAAAATAATTTAAATTGAAAAAAACACTTTCTCGGTATTAATCATGAAAAAATCTCAAATAAAAATATTTAAATCATTTCTACATGAAAATAGAATAGGTGCAGTCGGATGTATCTATAGAGAAAAATAGAATAGTTTGACCAAGTGAATTTTATGAAGATAGAAAGATTTAGGCATAGAAAACTGTGTATTAGGAAAGATTTTTGGGAGAATTAAGAAATCAAGATTTGAAAGTAGTGCTTTAGAAATGAGTGGTCTTATATAAAAACTTAGAGACATGCATGAATAAAAGAAAAAACTTTAAAAAACCTTCTGGCCTAATGGAAGATCAAATGGGTGAATGAAATATAAAAACATCTTAAAACCAAATGGGCCAACATGGACCCATGCATTATGAAATCTAATTCATGTGGGGCTCATATTTTATGAATCTCACCAACTTATATTACATGTTTTTTCAATGTACACGTATTGACCTAAAATCTAGGTAGCCCAATGACTTATATGAGGGAGATCTCACATTTGAAAATTGAGGTAAGGTGATCCAAAGAGGCCAATGCTCACCGTTAACTTGTGGGGCCGTTGTTAAGTCCAAGAAATTACATTATAAACTCATCAATTTTTTATGGACTTAATTATATTAAATGCATTATTTTCACACAATTTCATCATTTCATGCATTTTCACCTTGAGATTGAGAAATCAAGCACTTCATTCACATCTTCTGCATCATTTTAATATTTTACACAATTTTCCAAGTTTTTGAAGAATCCTAGTTGGATGGGTCCCACTTCAACTAACGCTATTCAGTATTTAGCTTGTTGAGTTAGATTGTGCAGAAAATGAACTTTGTAGGACTCACCTAATCTTAGGGAGAATTTTGTGAAGTGTCTCATTGCATCAGAATTGACACGTGACCCACCTCGGAACGCAAAATGGCACCTTAGGCCCTGTGTTGTTAAACTGAAGCTGAAACAGTAAGAAATATATTATTGGAAGAATAATTCATTAAGTGAACCCCACACAGTCACCTGTGGGCCCACACTTGTGAAAGAAGACCCAAAGGGGATCCCACACCATGCTGGACATCCAACATAGGTCCTAGTCCCCGCTGCTAAATATTTCTTGGGCTCCACTCATCTATGCACAAGATTTGGGCCCCATCGTTGAATTATTTGTAACGGGCCCCACTAAAGATTCCTTGTTGTACATCTAAAATGGGCCCCACTTGAAGATCGGCTATGGTTTTCAGAACGTTATTGCCTTATCCTCATTCAATTCAAAGTTAGGAAGGATAATAAAGCCCTCTCATCTCAAGAGATAACTCCAATCCACAGGTTTTGCAGAAACTATATAGATTCAATGTATTTGTACGATAACCAGAGAATATAAAAAGGATTCAAATGGGGGTCGTGCATGCCATACTCCTCTCCTTGGACGGACCACCTGTCCCACCTCTTTCCTCTCTCTTCTTACTTCTCTTCCCTCCACTTCTTCTCTAATTTCTTTTATTTTCTTAAGGTATTTTTGGAGCCTTGTTCTGGATCCTTGGGCATAGAAGATAATTTTTGAGAGGATAATTTTCTTTCCAATTTTAAAATCTCTACTGTTAAAAGGTTCAGACCATTTTTTTAAAACCCCCTTTACCGTGGGCTCCTTTTATAGATTTTGAACCCCCTTGTCATTCTCTCTTAGACTCGTGAGAAGATAGAGTCTTATCTCTTCTATGAGAGATTTCTTTCTTGGCCTCCAAGCATAGATTAGATAAGATAGAGAGAAACTTCTAGATGAATCTGGATTCTTGGATTTCCTTGCATACACGCCTTCCTTGAGCTAAAACTTACAAAAGAATTGGGCCCACCTTAGATAATAAACATTTATTCCCGAGTAGAAAATTTGCAGCCAATATCCTAGGGTTATAATTTGGCCATTTCAGCTTCAATTTGCATGATCTTGGGCTCCATAGACGTTCACTTTAAAAGAGCTTTCCAACAGTAGGTCAATTGCGCTAATCAACATTTGGATTGAGAGTTTTCGCTATTTTAAGATAGGCTGCTTTGAGAAAAATGGGATTGAATTTTGAATTTTAATTTGCAATGGACTCTGTCCCTACATAACTTATGTTTTTTTATAGAAGATTAGTTGTGGCCAATTCAAATCCTTCTTATTTTATTCCAAATCTTTTATGCTTTTGAAAGAAGATCAGTTGTGATTGATTCAAATTCTTTTTCTTCTCTTCCAACTCTTTCTCCACTTGCTTAGTTGTCTATGATTTAGTTTGCTCAGTCCCTCTCTCTCTCTCTCTCTCTCTCTCTCATAGTTCTACAAATTTTCAACTCTTGAGAGATAGGAAAAGATGAATGATCTAAACACTTCCTCAACTTCCTAGATGAGGGGATACAAGTGCGAGACGTCCCATAGGGATGTGGGTCTCACCTGTAGTGCATGGCTTCTTTGTAGCATAATGACTAGACTTTCCTTTGGGTTCTACTGGTCTTACATTTTTCTGCACATTCTAATTCAACCAGTAAAATGTTAAAAAGCCCACATTGAGGTGGAACCAGTCCGAACAAAAAGTTTTACTCCAACTATGACTCTTTAAAGAATTATTGCATAAAATACTAAATAATGCAGAAAATGTTTGAAAAATGTGTAAATTTCTATTCCAAGGTAAAAATGCATGAAATGATGAAATTTAATGAAATTTGATGCATTTAACCTAATTGAGTTCCTAATCTAATCAAAAGGATGCATAAATGTGCAAATCATGATCTCAATAGATTGTAATGAAAATATGAGCATTAGGCACTTGCATTTCTATCAAATGATGGGAGGGGCTATATGAGCTAAAAAAAGAGATCAGTGTATTCACCCTTTAAAAAAACAAAAAAATTGTGAAATTACCTCTTTGTTTGTCTCTCCCTTACCCCACCTACCCCTCCCGGTGACAGCATAGGGGGACGGTCCCCTCCCTCTCCCTTTTCCTCTCCCTTCCCTCCCTATTCCTTTCTCTTCATCTCCCTCTCCTTCCCCTCTATTTTTTTCTCTCTCCTTTCCCCTCTCTCTTTTTCTCTCTCCCTCCCTCACTCTCCCTCTCCCTCTCTGTCCCAGTTGTGACGATGCTCCCAGTCACTGTCGACTCATTGCCCGATTGGAGATTGAGTGTGATGGGGCTGCCTGATATCCCAAATGGGGGACCAGCCGACGTTGACTAGGAGCATTGTTGTTGACTAGGAAGGAGAAGGAGAGAGATCAAGAGGGATGGGATGGGGGAGAGAAAAAAACATAGGGAAGGAGAGGAAGAGAAAGGAAGAGGGAGATAGAGGGGACCATACCCCTCATCCGCCACCAGCAATTGTCGCTAGGAGGGGGAGGTGAGGAAGGGGAGAGAGAGATAGAGAGGGGAAGGAGAGGAAAAGGGAGATGGGGGCATTTGGATGATTTCACAAAAAAAAAAATTTTTAAAAAGGGAATGAGTATATTGAGTTTTTTTTTAACTTCAACTAGCCCCTCTACAAATGATTCATCTATTAGCAAAGAGAGCCGTTCAATCTCCACTAATATTGATTACCCGATGACTCAAAATATTGATTGTCAGGGATCCAACTTCAAAGAAGGTACTCCAAACGGGACAAATAATGAAGTTAATGGGCCCATAATATCCATCAATGTATGTGATCCGATAACTTCAAAATCAAAAGGAAGAAAACTGATTGCTGGGCACCTAATTAAAATCGCCCAAGATGTTATCAGACTTGCATGAAATATGTCATGGACGATGATTCACGCATTTATCCGATGAAAGATAAAGATGCAAACTTTGTAAGTCAATGTTTATTCATTATTTAAAAATATTATTTTTTATTTTGTTTGTCTGTGAAATTATTTATTTTCTTTAACTTCTCACCCACGATGATGTTGATGCTAGTTCTTTCTGAAAGTATATCGCTTGTGTTGTGTTCTTAATATTTTGGTAAGTACTTTTTTTTTATATCAATTTGGAACTTATTTATAATTTAAAAATAATGAATGTGGTTCTGACTATTATATTGTTATTTGCAACATATCTTAACCATTTTAGACATCAAAGATGGTGGCTTACAATGAATCCATTTTGTGGTGGCCATGAAAGATGATTTTTTTATTTGTAGTAGATGAGCATTTTCGAGTGATTGATGTCATCAATGGTTATTTTAATTTACTATGGATGAGTATTTGAAATTAATTGATGGTCTAAATTTGTTCTGGATGGGAATCTCAAATTAAATTATTTTTGATGTGCATTTTGGGAATGTATTTCAGAATGCTCTGTGGGCCCCATGTATGATTAATGTTATTGGCAAGCAAGCTAAAAATCATAATTAGGCTTAATTCCCTGTTGGCTTCTTTTGTGGAACCACACATTGGGAATTACCTAGCTACCTACCCCACTTGTGATGAATATTATTGGCAATCAATCTAAAAATTATAGTACAATGAGTGACACCTTCCATTGAAATCACCTAGGTTGGAATCTACCCATGCATCCCTCGGTAAGGTTTCATCTATCAGGTAAGAATTCTTGTATCCTACCTCTCAATTGGGCTAATGATTTATTTAAAAGGAGTGGCACCTTGCATATAAAACACTAGGCTTCCTGCTTGCATCCTCACACACACATTATGATCAATTCAAACTTCCAAATTATGATCAGGATGATGAGGCCTGATTAATTCAAATATCAAACCCACACATGACCATATCCATATGCACTGGCATTTTGCCCAATTTGAAAGTCGTCGGACCATTGTCTACCGTTGGATTGAAGTGGAGACAACAAAATAATAATAATAATAATAATAATAATAATAATAATAATAATAATAAAGAAGCATTTTGTTTTAAAAAGTGAAGCTCATAGCATTTTTTCTTTAGGCAAATCCACCATAGGATCGAAGTGGGCTCCATGTTTGCATCCTCATATAAAGTACTCCACAGACATTATGATCAATTCAAATTTCAAATTATGATTAGGATGATGAGGCCTGATTAATTCAAATATCAAATGCTCACATGACCATATCCATGTGCATTAGTTTTTTGCCCAATTTGGAGGTCATCAGACCACCGTCTACCATCGGTTTGAATTGGAGACAAAATAAAAAAAAAAAATGAAGCATTATGTTTTAAAAAGTGAAGCACATAGCATTTTTTCTTTAGGTAAATCCACCAAGGATCGAAGTGGGCTCCATGCATATATTCAAACTCGAGGTACTACTCTCGAGCATTGAGATTATCTAAAGAATCTTGGCTGGGCCACATTTTGATTGGCTTGGATTAACAGCCAGATTTGTCTGCGTGGTAGCAGACTTAGTAAATTGTACCAAGTTACATCCTCTAGAGGAAAATTGATTTGGAGTAGGACACTTATTTTATTGGTATTAACGAACTTAACGCGATTCTTACAATAGCCTTGGGCAGTGATATTATTGAAGTTAAGATCGACTGGCAATTTGTTAACTATAACCAAATTATGACCTATTAGTTGCAATATATTAAAAAAATCTCCAACATGGGCCTCAGTAAAAAAAAAAAACTACACGCCACCCTGAAATCAGCATTCTGGTGGAAGAGTGGGGCCCACATATCATGGGCCCCATGTACTGGCATTTTAGGCCAAATTTTAATGCAATTGGAGTTGTAGGCATTCCTATTTTACTAGGAATCCAAAGTTCCTCTTCTAAACAACTTTCAAATCATAAGCATTCCTATTTTATTAGAGAAACTCCATTGGTGATTCCAACTCCACCCAAATCTCTCTCTCACCTTATAAATGGAGTCTTATGAAAATAAATAAATAAACAAGCCGTCTTGAGAGAAGAAAAAAACTCCAAAAAAATAGCATGGCCGCCTTACCCATGATTCCCCTACTCTTAGCGCACGACGACCCTGACACAGGACGCATGGTAGCCATTGCGGGCATTATCTGTGCCTGTATGATTGGCATCCCAGCAGTCATTGCGATAGTCATGACCCTCTATGAGTGCCTCCGCGATAGTCTCCGTCGCCGTTTCAACAATAAGCGAGTGAATCCCCCACCAGAGGAGGCCGCTTCCTTGCCAGTCCAGATTTTTTCCGACGGAACAAGGCTTGCAGGGACGAAGGGGAAGTGTACCATCTGCTCATCTGAATTTAAGTCTGGAGATAAGCTCAATGTGTTGCCCAGATGCCACCACGGCTTTCATGTGAAGTGCTTGCAGGGGTTGGCATCGCGCGCTTCATGCCCTGTATGTGGTACCAAGTGCCAGCCAGAAAATCCAACAGAGCTTGATGTCTAGGTTTTTCATTCTTGGTTCTTTTCAAGATTCAAGAGCATATTTGTTTAGATGTTTTTACTGCCCTACACTATTTTTTCTTTTGTCCATTTAAGAGGTAGTGTTTTATGAGTGGTAGATGTAAACAGAGAAAATGTTTACACTTTTCATTATTCATGGTTTTTAAGATTTAAGAGTATATTTGTTACTTATTTATTTATCTGTTTGTGTTTTACTAACCTAAAACAATTTTTTTTTTCTCTATTTTATGATGGATGAGGATGAGAGTATAAGAGAGATGGGTTATCACAGTGTGGATGATGGACAATGGTGGGTTTACAGGTGGTGTTGGTGGAGGGTCGGTTTCGACAGTGGGGAGTGGACGTTGAGATGGTGACATGGTGTTGGTGTTGTGTGCAGAGACGATGGGGTGTGGATGTGTGAAGGAGGATGATGCATGCGAAAGTGCAGAAAGGGTGGCGAGGTGTGTGCATGCGTGTTGGTGATTGGGCGGTAGTGGAGACGGTGGTGATGAATAGACTCTTTTTTTTTTTTTTTTTTCTTTTCTCTCGTTTTTCCGTTTTGATGGAGTACTCTTTTTTCCTGGTTTACCTTTTTGTGTGATCGGTTAGCTAGGATGGGATTCTAGGATTAGACGGTTATGAATATGAATGAATGATGAGGAGAAGGGGATTGAATTAGAAGACGATGTGCAGGGAATTTCACAATTCATTGAAATATTTGTGCGAGCTCTAATGGGCCCAAGATTACATGGGTTGGAAATGGGTCAAGGATCCAGGGCTAGATTGGAGTTGGGTCAAGTATCTAGGTTAGATTGGAGTTGGGTTGATGGGTTGATGGCCTGGTTGGGTTGATCTCACGACTGGGTTTTGGTGGGCCAGACATTTCCTATGTCTTACTGATGAAAAATATGGACCCCATATGATTGAACGTAGCTAAAACAAATAATAACCAACCTATAGCTAAAACAAATAATAGCAATAATGATAATGATGATAATAGTAACAAATAACAATAACAATGTTACAGCGATGGTGATAACGATAATAATGACAATGATACTAATTATGGTCGTCATGATAACGATGGATGATGATGGTGTAATAATAATAATAATAATAATAATAACAACAACAACAACAATAAAGATAAGAATATGTTATAATATAACTATCATAAGATAAATGTCCACATTGGAACCTATATGAGATAAAGAGTTTTTATGGGATAAGAGTCCTACCATAACATTATCCTTGGAGAGGCGGTCTTCTTATTCTATAAATAAGACTTTACTCTTACTCTATTTCTCTCCCTACTTCTTTTTGTATTTTCTTTTTCATCATGGGGTTTGATTTCTCACAAGATATTTTTAATAGAATAATAATAACAACAAGAATTACATATATATATATTTTCTTCTTTTTCAATCCCCGTTCCTCTATGAGTTAACTTCACTTTCGAAATAAATGGAGATAAGACTCACAACTGATCTCAATATCTCATCTAAAAAAACTTCTCTCCCTACTTCACAATCACTATCTCTCATCATATAAAATTTCTCCCCCTACTTCACAACCCAACACATGTTAGTGGGAATCACCTCCACTTCAAACAGGTTTCACATAAGTGGAAATTATAACGTTATGAGACATTAGTACATCATGTCATGGCATCAGATGATGACCATATTCATATGATACATGGGTTCCAAGTACGCTGAACATCTTTACCCAAAAAGAAAAGTACACTCAACATTAAAATGAAGCATTTTTGGTGTTGGAAAGAAAATCCAAAACAAAAGTTCATTCAACTCAACATGATAATTAGGGATTGTTTTGATACATGGAATGCTAGTTTTGAAAGATAGTTCAAATTCTATGAAATATGGATGTATTTTAGTTCCAGGAACAAAAGACAATTTTCTGGAAAGGGTGTTGACGAATGCTGTTGAGATTGATGGGCTCATAAATGCTATTTAGATTGATGGGTTCAACTATTATTCTCAACGTTTGACCATACATGTAATCTGAGATGTGGGTCCCAACAGAAGATGTTTTGCAGTCTAAAAATAATACTGACAACATAATTTCATCCTCATTTGTATTGAACCATACTGTGCGTTGGTCCCATTTAAAATAACCAAAGCTTTTTTCAATGAGAAAATCATATTGTCATCTTTCCTCTCTTATTTATTTGATCACACAAATTATTTTTGACGGTATTTAGATTTGCAATTTGTAAGGATTACACTATCACTGAATTTCATTTTATTTATTGTAACTTTTAATTTTATATTTGTTGGCATTTGGCAATTTCATAAAATCTAATAAGCCTCTCAACCCTTTATAACTCATAAGCAAATGGCCATTGATGCAATTATTCTTCTATAGTTAAAAATAAAGCTCATTAAAAATAATTTCTGAATACCTTCGTTGAAAGTGAAATTAATTTTAAATAATATGTAATTTAGTTTTAAATTTTGCAACTAAGATTCATTGTTAAACATTTTACAAGATTTTTCTGTTTTGAGAACTCGAGCCTAAAGATTGATTTCATATTTTATGGATGCTCATAATTGGGTTTAGCTGAAGCCTAGCATCGAAGCTCTCACTGTGTGATGGTTTGGGCTATGTTTTTGGGATTGCAGGCTGTACTGGAACTTGATTCTCAGGCTTGATTATTAAATATAGGCCGAATCTAAGACTCTCTATATTCTTTAAATCCTGCCGCTGACATATTTTACTTATATGGTACATATATTCCTGAATGAGCACATTAGGTGTGAGTCTTTTTCTTTTCTATTTAATTTCAACTGTTCAATTTTTTTCCTAATGAGAGGGTTGGTTGACTTGATGATGTTTTGTATATTAGACTATTTCATCTAATTTTTTTACCATATAATTTATTTTTTTTCTCTTGAGTGGGTCTAACTTTTTTTTATTAATATTCTGATGAAACTCTGTTGGTACATTATTCTTCTTTTTTATTTAGTTTTACTAATATGATATTTAGTTTTTTAAGAGTACACTTAAATATTTAAAATTATGATTATATAATGAATTTTATGGTAAGATTAGATTACAATTCATTTAAATATTTATACATATTTTTATTTACAAATAATATAATTATTAAACAAGGCTCATATTGGGCACTGTCCTTGAAGCGCTAGTTATTATATATATAAAAGCAGAAGTACCCTTTTGCAGGAGAATAACAAGTGGCATTCCCAAAATTAATAATTCATTTCTTATAACTAGCAATAAAGGCCTGCACTTAGCACAGGACCAAAATGAAAATATGATAAATTAATGTTTTTTCTAAAATATTATTAAGAAAAAATGAATTTAAAAGAAGCTAACATATGATATTTCTCAAAGTTTATTCTATGCACTGTAGACATAGTTAACGTTGATTGATCTTGGTATGTAAGAATTACACACATGGCTGGGGAGCAATTCCTAAGTCTTCAAGTTTAAACCACCACATGAAACCAGTAGTCCAACTTTGTAAAACAAGAAAAGGAGAAAAAAGAAAGAAAACTATATGACAAAATATAAAGAAATTAAAGAAATGAAGTAGACATACATAATAGGAGGACCATTTAATAAAGGGCAATGAGAACGGTGGCAATCACCGTGTCCATGCGAGCACATGATGCGAGACAACATAAAAACGTAGCACTCTTAACATTAGCGCTCAAAAAGTTTGGATGATATAACATCGTTTGTGGACCCTTAACTACAAGGAAACCTAAACTGGTGGCGCCCTCCAACCACAGAAAATACCTGTCTCACAGTACTGGGTTTTTGATGAAGAGTATTAACGGTTTCCATTAATTTTATGAGAATTTTTTAAACAATTCCGGCCATGCCAACCAGAGGATATCTCAATCCACATGTTAAAACCTGAATCCACATGTCGGAAAGGATAAGAATCCTATGAATTTGGTTTGAGCAGAGAGTCCCTAAAATTCCTCATTGTGATTGATTTGGATTAAAATGCAATAACCTTTGCTAATGATGCTATACCATAGTGGATGGATGGATGCAGGATGAGGGGCAAGGCCCGTGTGGAAAAAAAATTACATCTTATTAAAAAATTTAATTTGGTTAAAATTGTTAATATTTTAATAAAATATAAATAAATATGATCATATAAATTATAAGACAAACATAGTTAAAATTAATTTTAAAAAATTATTTATTTTAAGAAAATAATTTATATGTCAGTTCTTTCTTGTAGGCCCTGCACTAGTTTTAAGTGCACATGGTTACACTTGGCTGCCAGCAGCCAACATTTGTGTTCCTACTTTAGTTGTTATTTGTTGTGTACTGTGAATATCCAATATGTCATTAGTCATTCAATAATTTTGAGAAATGAAAAAATCAAGGGCTACCCACAACATGAGTTGGAGTTGTTTATCATTGGGCACATTTGATAATAGGTGAGAAATTTGTAGGTTTATGACTTCCCATTATCCCTAAAAAAGGAAAAATCCTTATCAACTATTTTATAGTTGATGATTTCACATATTCCATATTTCGTTAAAACCGTGAATTGACTAGAGATTTCCTCAATCCATGTTCGGTATTAAACACCAAGATGCGCGTAAAATAAACATCTCACTTAATATCCGGCCTTTAATGGTTAGCCATGACCAAGACGAGTTAGCTAATAAGTGGGGTTTGCTTTTTGATATAGTCTTCACTTTAGTAGCTCTTTTTTGTCCACCTATATTTGCAATTAAAAAACTTTTACAAAAAAAAAAAATGTAGCTTATACCAATATCATTCACATCCATACAAAGAAACCATTAAAATGGTTTAGAAGATTATGCAGCTTTCAATATATGAAAATCCATCCATACTACGTTCACATCTTACAATTACCTTGTAACAGCATTCATCCATTTCATTTCATAAAAATAAAAAAACACATGAAAAAAATAATCTCATTTCTACTTCAAAATCATGTTGCTCTCTAGTGGCGGGCCAATACAGGCTCACAGTATGTTATCAAGCATTGCCCTTTGCTTGAACAGACCATTCATCATTAGCGTTCATGGAGGAACCTGTAGGCTGTAGCACCAACCCCAACAAGGCTGCAATGATGTAGACCTTGCCTTTGGTGGCATAACATTCCATTTAACCATCGTTCTCATAGGGATGCCTCTTGTTCATACTCCCCAATAACAATATTGCCAACCCAAAGGTGACCCTGCAGTGACATCCATGGGACTGCCTCTCGATCCTCCTCAATTTATCAGTGAACTTTGAATTGAATTCAGAATAGTTTGTTGGGGAGATAGTTTTAGTAGTATTTGGCACTTATTGAGAATCCTGTATTTTGCACATGAAAGCGAATGAAGTAATCTAACTGCGTCTTGACCAGTCAATTAAGTTTAACTAATTAATGATCTTTGAATAACTTAATTTATCAGAAGTCTTGAACAGTAGTAGTGTAGAGGCCTATAAAACACAACAACCAAAAGCTCATCAAACATTTAGAGCAACTAAAACCAACCAAGAGTTCACTTATTTAATTAGTGCATGCCTTAAAAGTATGTATTACTTAATAAATTGTAACTATCCGCTCCATATGTTCAGGTTCAAACTTGCCAATCATGTTGCAAGTTCTCCATGACTATATCCATGTAGGTTTGGTCTTTGTTTGATAGAATTCCCTTAAAACTTCAACACATTTAACCTAAAACATGAACAGCTCATACTAGAGAATACAAATGGTTTTGAGGAATTCATGAATCAGGGAAATACTTTCCATTCTCTCCATCTTTAAGGTGAACTACTCACCACAGCAGTCATATACATGTGACAAGTAACTGTCTTTAGTTTAATGACTTTTCTAACATAAACTTGAAGACCATTTAACCAGTTCAGCTTCCATCAATGTAAGCTATTGTCTCTTAGATAGTTGAGGTTCTAATTAGAAGCTTTAGTTGTTCTTGAAAGCCAACAATATCCATTTTTTCTACCGATGAGAAAAAAAATTGTTAACAAACTCCATTCCAATAAAACAGAAAATGCCGATAGTAGAAGTGGACCTTGTATCCCTTAAGATCAGACTCTATTATATCTACAATATCAAAATCTCATCCATTCTTTTGTAAGTACTTCGTATACTGTCACAATTATAACAAGAAACTTGAATATTTACAAACTGAAGTAACAATTTAACAATACCACTAAAAATAAGTAGGTAATATCTTGAGTACATCCATTGCAAAGAAAGATGCCACTACACTTCCAATGCTTGTCTCAAATGATTTCAAGAAAAAACTATTTTCTAGAATACCCATTTCATCCCTTCTCTGTTTAGACCCACAAAAACTCAATTAGGAAGTAAACCTAGTGAAAGTAAGTTCAATCTAAATCAACTATGTTAATGTCATCAAGTTTGTTAAAACAATTAGAGAGTCATGCCATCAGCTGGTATTGTTAATGCTTTTAACACACATGACAAAAATCAGGCACATAACAAAAATAGATTCGGTGGAGCACTAAGATGGATAACAATCACATGAATTACACATATCAATATATTTTTTTATACTCAAGACATTGTATTATAGGGATTTATATAGCATATGTTGCTCTTAGATTTTAGCATATTGCCCTTTGATAATGAACAAATGCAGAATAGTGTTGGTATGTCAACCACTATTTGAAGGAACATATTTATTGGGAAAAGCAGCACAACGGAAATTTACCCCCAATTAATGGATCAATTACAAGGAACAGAAACAATCACACTATCAAATAATCACATATATAAACACAGCAATTTTACGTGGTTCGACAACCCTGCCTATGTCCATAGAAGAAAGAATTTATCTATTATGATCCCATCTCAATCCCCTTAGGATCTAAGGTTATAGTACATCAATATATATAGCTATCGTTTTTTTGGCCAACAAGAAAATCTATACATAATGACTAAAATACCTCTAACCCTGAACCTTGGTTCTGGTTAAACCAGACGACCAATCCGGTTAAATTGGAATACAAGACAAAACGCAACAATCTCCATTTTTGCTTGGATTTCACAAATTCTTAGAGTCACATTGAGATACCCGATAATGTCTTCACGTTCCTTACTGAATGGTATGTCACTATATCGATGGTGCAGTCTTCTCTCTTCAAACTCTAATATTTTGAACTAGCACTTCACACACCTTGTTGAAAGGTACGCTTCCACACATGTTGTATCTAGGCTAGGGCCTGGCACCTGCCACCCTAGCCCAGATGCACAGATAATCTCAATATTGTCTAGTGTCGATCAAGTCCAAACCGACTTGAGACTTCCTACAGTTATCTCCTTTGACCTTAATACCATCGTCTTGAACCTCCGAAGTACTCTTCATTTGTTGCCACCTGCATACATTCTTGTAATACAATGAACTTAACTTCCATCCATCAAGATAAAATTGAAGACATCCTCAAATATGGATCTCACTGGTACTTGTGAATCCTTCCTCGTGTCTCTAACCCCGTGTTCTTTCCATCAAACTTGCAACTGTCTTGTTCTAGCTATTCTAGTGGGTTGGGCACAATACTGCGGGTTAGGTACGACTTGATGCTTAAACTGACTTACTTCGATTTGAACAAGACTACCTTTTCCGAGAAAATCATCTCTGTTTAGATCTTCTTTGATTTATGCTAGATGATATCATCAAAATCCCATTAATCCATCTTCCGATGATTTCGATACATCTAACTCCACCTAAACCACAAATTTTCTCATCTGTTATTTGATGTCTCCTTCATTGCTTTACTTGAAAAAACATCTCTTATCAACCTGTAGAGATTTCTGACCATTTCATCCTCCATGATGACTAATGTTTCCTTTTTCACCTTCGTAACTCCACCCGCTACAGTGCACTTGCAGCTTTTGAAGTTTAAGGCACTCAAAGAAATCCAATTTCTTCGTAAACCCGGAATATAATCGCATCCGTTAATGTTTGAATAACAACATCATACACTTGGATCTCTACCACTCTTATCTCAAACACTCATTAATTTGCATTCTCCGCCATAAGAACATATCCATCAACAATGAGAGTTATTTGCGTCAAATCAATCTTTATTCAAACACATGATAGGAAGATTTGAATCTCAATACCATGAATCATCAACCAAATCTACACCTATAGTGACCAAAAGTGATTCCCCATCATCCAACTCCGAGCTTTCTTATACACTCTTCCTTTTGATTCTGATTCTTTTGCTTTTCCTTCCACTTTGCCATGTCACTTCTTCTTGATCCATTCCATGCGGATCTGAGCTTTCTATCAAAGTTCTTAAAGCAATCCCTTATTCATGACATCAAGTAACACTTTTCAATTATTACTGTGTCATGGAGTTTAACACTCTTCCCTTCCAATCCATGAAGTTGTTTCCATCAAACACTTCAGTTTGGCCTGTGATGCTTGAATCTATTGTTATCATCGTGAATTTGTTAGTTTCTTTAGTCCCCTAATTTTGGACCCATCAAACTACCAATATCTTTTGACTGCCTCATTGATCTTGTCACCGCGATTACATTAGAAGAAATGGATTTAAAATTCGACTCCGATTGGCTTCGATATTGCAAAAATAGTATTTAGCACTCCGATTGGTCAAACCTTCTTTTTGACCGTTGAACTGCCCATCTGTTTCCCCATATGCGTAGATCTCCTCACAATGAGTCTATAGGTGCAAATGGATCTCCGATCAGACATCGGATGATCAAGATATCGCAAAAACAATTTCAGCTGTTGAAACTGGTCAAATTGCCTTTGACCTCATCTGCTGATGTCACTGTACTGACATTAGCATTTCTGCTGGTAGACTATGTTAGACTTCTACACACGGGTTAGGTCTGACCTGACTTGGAACTGACCTCCTCTGCTGGGCTTGTTGTAATCGGGTTAGGTTGAACCTGACATGGACCCGACCTTTTGCTCCTCTTGACTGGGCTTATTTGACGTGTTAGGTCCAAATTGACCTACTCTAGACTGGGCTTCTACAAAAATAGGTCAACCCAATGTAGACCTGACATGGATCTGGCCTGAACCTTCAATTGGCTGGGTTTTACTACACTGAACAGGTCAACCTGCCCTAATAAGTGACCTGGCCTAACTAGAACCCAATTCTTCTCCTTCCTGTTATGGTTTCTGTTCTCCATAACCAAGGATTGAAAAGCTCATGCTCCTATCGTCTTCCTCTCCTACGATGAAGGAACATCGATGATGATCGGTGAGGCGATGAGACTAGTCCAGCGATGGCTGAAGTCTGGTGATGAAATTTGGCAGTCTTCTCCTGCAATGACGAGAACTAAACCCAGGCACGGATCCCTAGTCCTCTCTGTTTTTTCTATAAACCAGAAACCTAGGAGTCGCACTCCTCCTTATCTGATTTCAGTTCACCAAATCTGTACCAAATTTGTCTACAGCTTAGGCAACCGCCTACCCTTTCTTTGTCTTCTCCAATGAAGACTGAAGTCCGACTCTGTTTCAAGAAACCGTGAGAGGGTTCTTGCAACTTGAGTGCATGCCCACCTTCTTGATCACAACCTTGATCTTTAACAAGAAGATGGATCTGAGCAAAACCACCAATCAACTACTGATCCTCTTTTCTTTTTTAATCTTCTCCTTAGGTGAGATGGCTGTGAAGGGGAGAGAGGCTAGATCCTCTTTCTCTAACAGGAACTGCAACTTCTACCTATCTTCTCAAGATGGTTACACAGGTGAGAGATGTCAGATCCTCTCCTTTGACACCATCTGTGACTTTTGTCTATCTTCTCCACCTACGACATTAGCACACGGAGAGATCAAACCGCGCCGATCCTTTAATCGCAATGCCTGAGCGATCTCTATCTTATTTTGACACCACTTGTTGAAAAAGCGGCACAACAGAAACTTACCCGCAATCAATGGATCAATTATAATGAATATAAGCAATTACACTATCAAGCAATCATACACATGAATACAGCAATTTTACGTGGTTCGGCAACCTTGCCTATTTTATTGAGAATAAAACTCATCGATCATGATCCCATCTCAATCTCCTCAGAATCTAAGGTTATAGTACATCAATATATATAGTTTTCGCTTTCTTTGCTAACAAGAAAACCCATACATAATGACTAAATTACATCTAACCCTAAACCTTGGTTCTGGCTAAACCAGACGATCAATCTGATTAAATCGGAATATACGACAAAACCCAATAATATTAACTTAGCACTTAGGAAAAAAATCTCTTTCATCAATTTCTTTTCCCAGTTTTATCAAGAGACAATGTCTCTGAAAAGAAAAGACTAGCAACTCTCGCTTTTTGACATCAACTTTGTCTTTTACATTTTATTTCAGCAAGAAACCCATCTGAGAATTATATGCATCAAGCATAAACTAAGTGGTAAATAAAAAAAAAGATAATAGGAACACAACTAAAAACAGTTGTACGGGATTCATCAAATTCAACCTCATAACTCCTAAAATAAATCAGATTTACCCATTTCATCTGATAGAGTAGAAATAAGAAATCCATTTCTCAAATCATGTAGAAAAGCATTAGCAAGTTCCAATGCAGGGAGAGGTCAGAGGAGTGTTGGGCTAGGGCAGATATTTGGGCAACAAGAGAGAGAAAAGACAAAGGTCTTGCAGGTAGCCGAGATGATGGAAAGACTTACAAACTTGCTGTAGGGAAAGTGCCATTGGAAAGGAACTGGGAGCTGATGTTCCGCGGGGAGGGAAGACAAATATAGAGGAAGAGAGAAGAGATGAGAGAGAGGCTTCATCAAGGACACTCGAGAGAGAGAGAGAGAGAGAGAGAGACTCCTTTGTGGGAGAGCAAATGTGAGACGATATTATGAGATTGTAAATCAGAGGGCGATGATTTTATGTTTTATATCCAGACTCTTTAACCCGAGGATTTGGAGATCCGAAGGGGGAGGTCGGATCTCGAAATCTTGGCTTGCAACGATTTGAGTCTACCAAAATCATTGAAGATTTGGGCTCACCAAACCTGGATTTTTGTGGATGCCATGGAAAGTTGGAATCCTTACCCTTCGATTTTGTTACCAAACGTGCACTGGAGACAATTTCATTCTTTGGTATTGAGATCAATTCAAGTTCCTTGCTGCATAGCTTCTGTATTTTTACAATGGTGCATTATACTGTATTTTAAAAATTCAATGTTAGAGAGAGGAGACAAACGCAAGTATCAAGATATTAACCATTTGAGACAGCTCGAATGACCAAGTGTCATCAATGGGAACCCGTTAACCATGATGCATTGATTATTCTCAGCTGAACATTTTTGGATTTTTTTATTTTTATTTTTCCCTGGTTTTATCTAGGAGTGCAAATGTGGGTCGCTGGCCGTAATAGACAAATGAGACCAATGAGTCTTCTCACCCTCGACCAGCCTCTTTTTCATCTTTTGTATCTAGTTCAAATAGGACTGATACAGTCTGCTAGCCCATGCTGGGCTTTTGTGTTTTTGTTCCTCTGTTTAGATTGCTTTGTAGGTGACATTCCTTTTCTGTGTTAATATACTTCTCCTTCTCAGCAATGTATATGTAAAAAGAAAATTTGAGTTTTCATTGACTTGCATCAATGAGAGATTATATGATTATTTAGACGACGGGATGACAATGTGGCCTATCACAGATCCTAGATAGGATTTCCTTTCTTTTCCAAGACATGTTTATATTCGAATCTCTTTTTCACTTAATTGCATTTTCTTTTTCCTCTCTGATCGATTATATGTCAATTAATTATATCTTTTGCTAATTAAAGGTCAACTACCTATCTTGATTCTTGAATAGTTCTTGTTAGGATTTCCAAACTAACAAAGTATGACCTGAAAAATTCTCTTAAACATTTGTTATAGTAGGAACGTAGTTTAGGCTGGAAACTACTAGACTACCAAAGTAGATATGGTTGGGCCAATCGGCTAGCTGCCATGGGTTAGTTCCAATAAGCTGGCCTACTATGGGTTATTTACTACGTGTTGGCTGATTGTCAGCCTACTATGGGTCTTGTATGAGTTATGATTCAGTAACAACATTAGTTCTCCGGGGGCTTGAGAGAAACTCGACTCTCAAAAGAGTTTTAGAGTCATCTTGAATTGAAGATTAATTGTATCGCCTCTTAAGGTTTTTGGGGAGCGGCTCTATAATAGATCAATGCAATCACTTTCAATACTATGTGTATAAATAATCAACTACGCAACAGAAATAAAATCAACAAAAGCACACACTACAAGAAGACACATTTTTTACTTGGAAACTCAAACTGAGAAAAAACTACGACTGAAAATTAAGCACAATGAATTATATTATGGATACAAGAGATACTCACAACTTTTATCCACTTATCACACAACTTAAGGAGTACCTTGTAACTTCCTTGCTCACCACCCCTGCTGCAATGACTCTTTGCCATTCTCTGTTACAAATCTAAACACCTAGACGCCTTTTAAATGTTGCACTTACTCTCCACAACAATCTTCTACACTTAAAGAAGTAGAAGACAATGATCTCAATAGCAAAATTTCAGTCCTTCAATTATCTAATGAAAAATTATAGAGAAGGTGATCTCCAATAAATAATCTTTACTTAAAACAATGAGATCTGTATTCCATACCTTAGAGTTAAGAGAGAACCTCTTTTTATAGCTCCAATTTCGTGCCTCATAAGTATATTTTAATCAAGAAAGGAGTTGGCATGCCGCTAGTAAGTTTACCTTCAAATTGGACTGAAAAATCACAAGTCGGTGAAAATTTCTGCGCTGATCCGATCGATCGGGTAGTGGTCCATTTAGTTAGATTAAGTTACTGCCTCGCTTGATTGCAGCCCAATTGTTACCCGATGGGTCAGATGAAATACAACACATTTTCTGTAAACTTCTCGAGGCTATAACTTTGTTGTTTTTGCTTCGATTGATGCAATCTTGGACTCTATGGATATCTACTCGAAACAAGCTTTCCAATGGTAGGCAGCTTGCTCATATCCAATTGTTTGGTTTGTGAGATATGACCTTTTTAAACCATGTTATTCGTAGAAAAACATTTCAATTTGTCGCTCTTTCTTTGATTTCTTCACTTCATGAGTATATCTGGCGCCTCAAACCACTGTCCATCCTAAAAGATATAAAAAATGTAATACCAATGGACTCAAGTTTTATCTAACTCATGAATTAGCCAATACAAATATCCTTACAATCTCTATGTTGCTTTTTTAGTGGCACACATGCTCTTCTCTCCATCTCAAAATAAAACGGTAGGGGGTATCTTTGGATGGTTTAGATAAAGTTGATGGTTCCATTTAACTGGTGGATCAACGAAGGATTTAAATCCATCGATTGGAACCCTGGAAGAACATGCCATTGGACCCCTGGAAGAACATGATTTTTTCATCAAAAGATCATCTTAGGTCTCCACTATTGATCTCTACCATAAAGTTAATCCGAAACAACTCAGAGTTGGGATGTCATTACGAGTATCATGACCAATATTCTATCATTTGATATTTCTAAGCATGCTTCTACGATGATCTGATTCCACAAAGATTCTAGATCTTTTGATTCTGGATATGAGTGACTCTTTTAACTTATTTTACCTCTTTAATGACTGCATCATTTCATTGATTTTTTATAGGATTTAGAAGGGTCTCATCTTTAGCAATCTCTTTCTATTCTTTCATAGGGATTTTACATTTATAATCTAATTGTACTCGTTTATTCTCTTCCTTTATTTTCCACTAAATTCTTATAAAATGCTTAGAATCTGTTCACGTGCTTCCAATGTTAGCCTTAAAAGGTGACAATTCCTTTAGCTTTCTAACAATAATTGAGTTACATATTTGGTGCACATTGCATCAAATATTGTCGTCATATCTTTCTAATGGCCGCCAAGTTCCTTTGACTAATCAAGAGTTTTCTGTTATTTGCTCGTACAATGTGACAAAAGACTTGGGTGTCATGTTCAAATTGAAATTGCTACTTATTTATGAGTTCTTCCTGATTATATTCGTGGAAAGTTTTCATGAACAATAATCTTACAAACTCGATTTTGCCATCACAAACGTTTGTGAAAAGTCTTCTTATTCAACCAATTTTTGAAAGAGGAATAATCTGCGAGTACAACCTTTTATGCTCTTACTTATAACGATAGTAGTTGCAAACATTCTCATTTTCATTTTCCTTTCCTCTTCAACAATGAGGGCACATTTGGTAAACTTCATCATGGAAGATTTCAGGGCCTTTTTTCGTAATTGCGCAAAAAACCCACATTTGGTGAATAGAGGAACAGTCTATAAAGGATTCTACACATCAGTGGATTTGATTATTTGTAGGATCCGACCTCCCCCATTGGAAAGTAAAAATCAACGCACAACTGGATATGCATTCTACAATAAATTGTGTGTTAATATTGGACAATTCTTTTTTTAAATTTTTGACTTTTGTGGGTCTCATAACGATGATCTGAACCGCTAATCATGTTTAAAAACACCAAAACGGCTCATATGTTAAATATCAACCATTGATTATTCTATATTTTTAGATATTTGTAAAAAATTTCTAACCATTGGATCACTTTATCTGGACTTTCATGGGCCCATTATGCAAAATCCGGACTATTAGATGTGATCAGGAGGCCACGTAATGTCTATGGAACCAAATTTGGGAATGTGATTCACTATGGACCATGAGATATTGCAAAACATTCTCAACCATTGATTGTGCATAGTTTAAAAAGGGGCTTATTTTGGCAGTTCGTTCTAAATTTTCTAACAATTATGGGACTCAAAATAATGATTCAAACCATCAATCATTAAGAGGAGATCAAACAGGGCTATGGAGTCAAATGTAAGCCATAGATCCTTCCTGAATTTTGAGATATTTGTAAAAAGAAAAAAAAGTCCATACTCTAAAACATTAATTTTTTTTATTTCTGTGGGCTTCTTCTGCATGATGTGAATAGTTTAAATCCTTTAAAAAGCTAAAAATAACAATCTGTTGAATGCTTAACCCTTGATATTTTATGAATTATGAGAAACTTTCAAAATATGTAGAATCGTTGGATTGCAAAAAGCATAGGTTGTGGGATTCCTCTCGTTTGCTAAACTTGGATCTATCTACATAGAGGATGACTTGATTCCACTAGAACAAAGGAATCATCTAGAAGGAGTATTCTCCTTCATAGCATGGATGCTTGCCAAATGAGCCCAAAGAATCTGTAACATGTCCTCTACTCTGTAAAAACTCTTCATTGGAATTTGAATAAGGTTGTCATGTGTGCTAGAGCATATTATCTCTTCACTTCAACAAGGAATATGGATGCCTCAATAAAGATCATCTCTGATGGACATGTAAGATGAAACAATTAGCTGTGAAATGGATGAATTGATGTAAATAATGACTTGAACAAATTGATTGCTAGGTGGAAGTGGATTGAAGGTTTTTGGAGAATGGGGTGGATTTCTAGGATGACCAAACAATCAACACAATAGGTGTGCAAAACAATACGATACGCAGTGAAAAATTTAAACACAAATTAGCATGCACAAAGAAGACAGATAGATTTAATGTGGACAACTCAAATCAGGAAAAAACAATGAATCCAAATTGGACCAACAATCAAACACTATGAATCTCATAATATAAGATCATATACTCACATCCCTTATTTGGTTCTCATGAAGCCTAAACACTGTGTTTCTTTTCTCATAGATTTGCGTTGTGATAACCCTCTGCCACTTAATGCAACAGATCTAATTAACTAAACGCCTTCTAGTTGTTATTGTTGACTATTGAGAAGATCTTCTATAAGAGATGTAGAGGACAAAAATCTCTAGAACAAAATCTCAGCACAATCTCTCTAATGGAAGCTTTAGCTAGAGGAAGGCAATCTCCAATGAGTAATCTTTGTTTAGAGGAAAGAGATGGATCCTAATGCCTTAGGGTTGAGAAAAACACCATTTAAATAGACCCAATTTTGTGCATCAAATAGTAATTCAATAAGAATAAGAATTAGCAACAAACAGGGAAACCCACTTCAAAAAGGAAACACAATCCCGCAGAGTCGGTAGGCAATTTTCTATGCTTTTTTTTTCTTGGTTTCTTCACTTTAGCTTTTTTGGCGATACAAATCATAGTCCATTTAAAAGAAATATAAAATATAACTCAATGGACCCAGAATTTAGTCCAACCCATGAATTATCCAACATTAAAAAATCCTAACAATCTCTTCCTTTGGTAATTTATGGACAAAATTTTCTAGAACAAGACAAATTGATCTATCTAGAATTGAATTTTTCAGCAAATAAAAAAAAATTTACCATTAGCACCTATAGATTTGTATTGCCTCTGGTTCCCCTTGAATTTCTGAATCTTCTCCTCCTAAACCCCTTATTTTCCCCATAAATACCACAATCTTTGTTCCCTTTTTTGTCCATAATTGATAAAAATAATGATGTTAACATGCAGCATATTTGTTAATTAGGATTTGGCAGTAACTCCCCATCATTTACAACTCTTCTTAATGTCATCTTTGTATTATCACTGAGGTGGAAGCTTGATCTTCTTGATCAGGGCTTTTTGCATGTAGCCACTCACACTTGAGTAGTTTGATCTTTCAACATAGTGTGAGTAACTTCAGTTGGTAAATTAGATTTTCTAACGTTTGATCTTTCAACATAGTGTGAGTAACTTCAGTTGGTAAATTAGATTTTCTAACCTAAATAGCTTTTGTCTTGACCTTTGGCTCAGACAATTGCTTCCACCATCACTTGGTCCTTAGTAAACTGTGTAGTTTCTTGCAATGAGGATGAATGTGTCATTTGATTCCACAGTGATGACAAGTGGATATGCATGTAGAATGTGACACATTCTTCTTCTTTGACCCACTCACAACATTATGAACATGTGCATCTTATGGAGTAGTGTGTGCATCACTTGCAACAAAGACAATTTTACCTTTAGCCTTGGA
Source organism: Sextonia rubra (assembly GCA_037013555.1). NCBI lineage: Eukaryota > Viridiplantae > Streptophyta > Magnoliopsida > Laurales > Lauraceae > Sextonia > Sextonia rubra. The sequence continues at coordinate 3,696,931 of JASUAD010000028.1, read as the reverse complement.
AGTAGATGCATCAAAACTGGGACCACGCTTATCATTAGGTAGCCTCTGAACATAGAAGATGTCAATAAGAATTTTTCAACTAGTATTTTTCTTGTTCAGAGAAGCTTTTGTAGAGTCTAGCTCAAACAAAGTTATCCTTAGTTTGTCATTCAACTTTTCTTTTTCAGTTTTCATGGTTTGTAACTCTGTCTTCAAGGTCTCAATCTTTTGTTTAGAATACCTAAAAATCTTCTTTCAGTAACAAATTTATGACCTTTAGTAGTTAACTTGTTAACCATGGAGTTTCTTTGAACTTCTAAGAGAGGAACCTTTGAATGAAATCCTTTAATTTTGCCTTATGAGAAACAATTTGTTCTTCTACAGCTGTTAACTTGATTGTGACCTTGTTCCCATACTTAGTATCCCTCACAAAATCATTGCAAGTAGAATGATATTTTTCTTCCTAATCCTTTTCTTCATGTAATGCTTCATCGTCATCATTATCCCTATTAGAATCATCATCAGACAAAGAAGATCTAGCCGTAAAAGCCACGAACTTACCATTAACCATGTTAGATGGATCAGCGTCAAGATCTCTTTCCTTTTCTTTATCTTCTTCAGAAGAATCACCCCATGTCAGATTAAAAGCCTTTTTCTTGGGATTCACTATAAGAAAATGCACCATTTGTGATGGGATTTAGCAACAAACAAAGTTGTTCATCATTAAATATTACCTTTTGCGCAACGAACATGAAAATTCATCTCCTAATGTTGTCCCTAATGAATTCCCACCTTAAGCTCAAATTTGTACAAAAAATTTTTTTTTTTCAACAACAAGTGCAGTTTGTTGATGAATGGTATTTTTTTTATTAGGTGATGAATTCTTACTCGTCGCCAAATCACGAAATAGTTTGGCTCATTCTGAGCTTCACTTTACCCTAATTCATCACTTCTCTTTCTCTTTCTCTATCCAGACTCAAGTGTAAGAGTCACATGATCCTTGCTACTCTCTCTCGGAATGCATGATCAAAATCCAGAAGAAATCTTTCTAAAGTTTCAATCTCCCAATCCTAACCATGAGACATCCCAAACCCAATTGAATTCTCTCATTACCGAAACACCAGCAACCCAGAAATCCTTCTCCAACTCCACCACAGTTGAACCTAACCAACTCATTGCAACACCCAAAACCTAAATTGTCAAAGCCCAAAAAACCTTTTCACAAACCAATCCACCTCCCTACACTCACTCTTAAATCCCTAGAACCACAGAACACCTATAGCCCAAAAAACCCTGTAGGTATCGAGATGCCTCACTAAACCCTAAACCTTAGCCCACCTCTGACACACCCTAATCAAACCCCCATTGACTAGCCAAAACCCACAGCTGTCTCATGCTACCATCTCCACAACCAAGCCCCAAACCAAAGAAAAAAACAAATGGAAAAAGAGGAGAACAACAATAAGAGAGAAAGAAAACAACAGATAATCAAATCAACCACGTACCTAGCACCATTCGAATGCAGCTCCACTTCATCATTAATAAGTCAAACTCAGCTTCACACAACAGTAGTCGTCGCTTCATATCCATCCCTCCTCCTCTTCACTACATCACGATTGCTAGAGTGGGTCACTTTGTTGTGCTTTTGGTAAAAGCTCTCTCTTTTATGCATATATATTCGAGTTCTGATATTGTAATCTTTAATCTAAATTTCTAAGGCTCTGCTTAATCTGTATTCATTGATTGTGTGGTTATCATGCTTCTATTTGGGATTAAACTAGGAAATGACCATGGTTGAGAATAGTCTCTGAAGGTTTTTGAAGAGATCCTCTAGAATGGATTAATGCAATCAATCTCAATATTATGTTTGCAAACAATCAATTATGGAGCGGAAATAAATCAAACACAAGCACACACTTTAAGAAGACACAGTTTTTATGTGAAAACCCAAATCGGGAAAAAACCACGATCAAGAATCAAGCAGTATGAATCATACCACAATTACAAGAGAAAACTCATAACCCTTATCTAGTTATTGTGCAACCTAAGAACTTTGTGATTCTCTTGCACGGCACCCTGTTACAATGATTGCCTGTAGTTCTCTGTTACAGATTCAAGCACCTAGATGCCTTTTAGATGTAGCACTTGACTCCCCACAATAATCTTCTACACTAAGAGAAGTAGAAGACAAGGATCTCTAGAGTAGAATTTAACCCTTTAAGTTTCCAACAAAAAAAAAAACTCTAGAGAAGGTGATCTCAATAAGTAATCTCTACTTAGAACAATGAGATCTGTGTTCCATACCTTCGGGTTGAGAGAGAATCCTTTTTCATAGCCCCAAATTCGTGTCTCATAAGTATATTTTAACCAGAAAATGAGTTAGCATGAAATAGGCAAGTTCTTCTTCAAATTGGATTGAAACATTGCAAATCGGTAAACTTTTTTGCACCTGTCTGATCGGTCGGATTAATGGTCTGACCGGTCAGATTAAGCTTTTGCTTGGGTGAAATTTAGCACATTTTCTGTAATGTTCCGAAGGCCATAACTTTTTTCTTTTAGTTCCGATTGAGGCAATCTTGGGCTCTAGAATATCTACTCGAAATGAGCTTTCCAATGATAGCTTGCATATATTTAATGCTCGGCTTGTGAGATATGACCTTTTTAAACCATGTTGTCTATAGAAAATTACTTCAATTTGTCGTTCTTTCTTTGACTTCTTCACTTCAGTGCATTCGGCCACTTAAACCATTGTCTATAGTTAAGGATATATAAAATACAACAACAATGGACTCGAGTTTTGTCCAACCCATAAATTAGTAACACAAAAATCCTTACAATCTCCCCATTTGGTAATTCATAAACAAAACTTCTTATATAATCAATCTACACAAAAATAAAACCAGAAATACATTGAACATTGAGTAAATTGAAATAGCAAAGAAAGTTTTACCATCAGCTCTTCACCAATTACAAAAGAAACACTCTTGAGTTCAATTTGTCTTCTGACTTTGCAAAAATTCATTCTCCCCCTTTTTGTCCATAATTGACAATTCTAATAACCATCATCTATTAAATTTACAAACTTAGATTTAGTAGTAGCTCTCCCTCAATTATAGCTTCCCCTTAATTATATCTTAGTAGCAGCAATGGCGGTGGGGGTTTGATTATCTTGATTAGCGCTTTTTGCAAGTAGCTACCAACACTTGTGTAGTTTGATCTTTCAGCATAGTGTAACTTCTGTGCACAAATCAGACTTCCTAACGCAAACAGCTTTTGTTTTGACCTTTGGTTCGGACAACTGTTTCCACCATTGCTTATACTTTGATAAAACTTATAGGTAGCATTTGGTTCGCTGGAATGATTCTTAACAGGAATGGAATGGAGGCTGGAATGAGACTGGAATGGAACGGAGTCTGGAATAGTAATTCCCATTCCAACGTTTGGTTAGACAGAGGAATCAATCCAATAATGAGATTCTCATTCCGATTCCTGTGTTTGGTACGCTGGAATGATGCTAGGAATGGAATAAAATTTATATAAACTGACCAATATACTCCTGTGATAAGATACCTTAAACATGATTTACAATAGCAATAAACATCAACAAAATCTCCATATAACATGTTATTAAACTTAAACATCACATATATTATCTAAACCAAGTCATTTAAAAGTTTGAATTCATCCAACTTGTCCAAAATAACATCCATATAGTGCTTACAATAAAGAGTAGCAAATATAAAATATAGATAATCAATGCATGCCTCAAAGAGCTTCATTTAACAAAACCCTCACAAAGTCTTCTTTCTCATCATCTTCCAAACTAAAAAAAACTGCAGCCATCTCATGATCACGGCCTATAGCAATCAAGGCTCTATGTCGTTCCCTCCTTGATGGATTTGGAAGCTTGCGAAGTTCTTCATTGATTTTATCTCTCTTTGTCGCTATATCCAAATCAACACCAATAGCTCTACTAAACTTCTCAGTAGCTTCATCAATCTTGTTGCCTATGATCATGGCTGCTTCTCGAAATCCATCTATATTATCGATGCTCCTTCTCCTTTTTCCTTTCTGACTAGTTCCTTCATTATTGAATGAAGCTGTGGAAATTTCCTCTAAATTCACATGATAATTTTCTGTATCTTCATCCTCCTCATTTCTAGTCAGCTTATCCAAGATATCTTCAGTGGTAGCAGCTGCTCTTCTTGTGGCATGATCTTTACCAAAGATAGTGCAAATCATTTTATAATGTGGAAAACTCCTAGTCCTCCACTGAGCTGCACCCTTATGCGTCTACAAAAAACATAATAAAAAGACAAATAAAGTAATATATTCAAAGGACAGATAAGAATACATCAAATAATTCTTAAAATAATAATACATTCACATAACCGTTCCAAACTTCATCTTCCGCAACCACCAAATTTTTCTGTGAATCCCATCCAAATCCACTACAATTCATTCCATTGAGCATATCATACACAACACGAAAGTCTTTTTGCATTGTCTTAATTCTAGAATCAATGTGTGGCTTAGCTTTAATTCCACTTTGAGGTAACTTTTGCTTTAACACAGATTCAAGCATTCCAAGAAAACCTAGCTTGAACCCATTGTCAGCCTTATGAGTTCCAGCATTAACCATGTCAAACAATGCAAAGACCAACTCTCTATCCTCAGCTTCGGTCCATTTTCTTTTATTCTTCCCTGGCCCCTTCTTGTTCATGTCTATGTCTTTATTCATGTCCATGCCTATTAATATTGGAACAACCAAATCACCAATAATATGATACTTAATTAGCAATGAACCAACAACATAATGTAGCAAAATGGCACAATGAATATAATGTATAAAAATAACATGATATAGCAATTTAAATTAATCATTACAAATAGTCACTCCAATACAAGCAAATAAAAGAAACATCCATTACAAACTTCGAACATTAAAATACAAATAAATTCAAATAGTTCATCTCCACGCATTAAACATAAAAATAGCCATTACAAACTTGTGCTATTAAAATACAAACAAATTCAAATAGTTCATCTCCACGCATTAAACATAGAAATAACCATTTGTTGTCTAAATGAGGTCCATTCAATTGAAGTCTCAACCATGCCAATTAGATCCATGTCTCCTTCGTTGTCCTCCTTGTTTAGTTCTATATCTTCATACGGGTCCACAAGTAACTTGTTCCTTACATAGTTATGAAGCAAACAACACACCAAGATAATTTGAACTTGAATGTTAATAGGATAAAAGCAGGACTCCTAAGAATTGCCCATCATTTTTTCAATATCCCAAAGGCTCTTTCTATTACATTTCTAGCAATTGAATGCTTCATGTTAAAATATTCCTCTGGGCTCGTCGGTTGACGTCCATTACTCCACTCATTTAGATGATAACGTTGGCCTCTATATGGTGCAAGAAATCCTTCACCATTTTTATAACCAGCATCAACCAAATAGGAGATACCTTAAACAAATTAAACATTTTTATTTTGTTAGTGATCTATAATTTTTTCAAAAAATTAAATGATTATTTATTTTGTAATAGTATTGTGTCTTACCATTGGAATAACTAGACCATGTCTTCTAGCAATTGCATCCCGTAACACTCGACCATCAGCAGCTGACCCCTCCCATCCGGGCAATACATAAGTAAATTGTAGATCTGGGGTACACGCTGCAAGGACATTAGTTGCAATGTGATTTTTTCTAGTTCGATACCTAGGTCTGTCAATAGCTGGCACATGGACCGGTATGTGTGTCCCATCTAAAGCTCCTAAACATCCCTATAAGATATTACAATGTGTCAAAATATATCTACACATAGATGATAAGTTACACAACTACAATTGTCAAAAAATATGAATCATTTACCTTAAAACACTTCCATTTTTCATCTACCGAGTTTTCTGGTATTGGCTCAGGTTTCTTATATGACTCTCCTTGTAGTCTAATGACTGCAACCAAAAACCTTTTGAAGTGCCTATTTATTAACTCCACTGAATGATTAAACTCACTCTGAATTACCCTATTTTTGACATGATGAGCAAGGATATGCACGGAAATTACAACTTGCTCATCAACCAACATATGTCTGGTTGGTTTCAGCTTTCCAATTGTGCTAAGCATGTGACATAACTTCACAAATGGTCGCCTAGTCATTCTAAAATTGTTCAAACATATGTGATCACTCTTGTACACCCAATTCTCAATTATTTCTCTATTACCATAGTAATCTAATTGGTACCTAGATCTAACCCCATGCATGCATTGTTTTTCGAATAACGTATATGATAATTGTATGCATAGCCCTAGTAGATGTAGAATGTCCAACCACCACTGCATAACCATTGCCAATTTCTTCACTTTCAATTTTCTTTTGGCTAGACTAACACATGCCATAACTGTCATAAAAGAAAGATACATCAATTTAAATTAAAATAGGTACCATTGAGGACCTAATTAAAGCATCATTCAAAAAATATAAAGCATCATTCAATAATATGAACACATGCAACTTATCATGCTCAAGATATATTAGAATAAAAGACAACTATAAAAAAGCATCCCAACCCCCTCTCTCTGTGTCCCCAATTCTCCTCCTCACTCTCTCTGTTGAATAATAGCTCTTTGCCTGTTCAGAGGTGCAGCTGGTTTTCACCTTTCAAAAAGCATCCCAGCCGTCAATGATTCGCGAAGGATAAGGAAGCACACAAGGCAATCTCGAAAAAATAGAGCTTTTGAATCGCGCAACTGCCAACCCAGCCGACCGATCCGTTACCCCAGCCGACCGGTTAGGTATGTGTTCTGACCTGTCGGGTACTCATCCAATCGGTCGGTCTTCGGTTCTGTTTTCATGATGTTAGTATGTAGGAAATTCGACCGGTCTGATGATCGAGCTGACCGGTCCGAAGATAAAACACTTGGATGCTCATGTCCGTGTAGAAGATCATCATCTGTGGCTACAATAGAGTGTTCAGTCCATCTAAAACATAAAATTACAACGCTAGAAACCCAAGTTTTGACCATCCCATGACATTGCCAATATTACATGCCTTTCATTATTCACTACCCACCCACTGTAGTGAACTGAAAACTTTCAAACAAAATCCCAAAGGCCAGTTTCAATCTTTGTAAACCAAATGCAAGTAACTCGGTCTATGTGTAAATCAGAGTTAGCAAATTTATAGACCCCGATAAACCCACCCGTGATAGTAGTTTGTTTATTCACTGCCACAACCAATTACGGGTAAACAGAGTTACATTAATTAGATTTACATGTAAATTGAATGGAAAGTAACCAATTTCTGAAAAAACAAATAAATAAATAAAGGATCCAGTCTAATCTAGAGACTGAAATTTCTTTGCTCATGGCTTTGTTAAGATTCTTGTACAAACTCAATTACAGACAATGGGAGCAATCCAAATAGAGCTACCCAATTCAAAATCAGTGCCTAGACCAATCTGAAAAGCATTGCCTTTTCAGTTTCCTATGTAACTCATATATTGCAGGGGAAAAAGCCTATTTTCCAACCTCAGTTTATCAAAAACAAAGGAAAGAAGCCTAATTTCCTACGTAACTCTCTATAAAATCAAAGATTACACTAAAAAAAGAAACCCCAAATATCACAGGGAAAAGGAGAAGCCTCCTCTCTACAAAACCTAATTGCCAAAACAGATCAAACCCATTTGTAACAAACAGTCTTTCAAAGAGAGAATGTGGGTTGAATTCATATTGGAAGAAATTAGACACCAAATCGAGACGGGTGCAGAGAGAGACTCGAGGAGGAGGAGAGATGGAGAAACCGAGATTGGAAGCAACTGATAAGACGTCGGCCATGCCTCCCAACCGTCGCAGAGGCTTCTTCCCAGCCACCCAGCTCGTGTCGCTCCCCATCGATCTTTTGCATGCAAAGCAGCAAAAGCACACTCCCACACCCTAATGTGCTCTCCCTCTCACTCTCTCCCCACTGTCCCAGCCCCCCTCCCTCCTCTGTCCCTTTGTTCCTCTCGCGCAGCCCCCTCTCACCTTCCTCTGTCCAGACCCCAAAAAATAGGGTTTGAAGAGAGGAAGAGAAGTTTTTGTGTGCGTCTGTAGTAGTGAAGAAAGCAGAAGGAGAAGAGAATGATAAAGAGTGAGAAAGGGAGATCAGTACCTGATCTTGTTGGCAGCGTTCGCTTGGCAATAGATCAGACAAGAGAGACAGCAGAGATGAGATAAGAAGGTAGGAACCAGAGACGCAGATTAGGGATCTTGTTTGCTTTGTATCGGGCAAGGCACTATGGGCATTTTTGACTTTAACCAATAATGACAAAGGAATGGAATGGCCATTCCTTTGGGCCCCCAATGGAATGGTGATTCCCCTGTATAAAGGAATGGTGATTCCTGAAGTAATGGTCATTTCACTACTTTTTCATGAACCAAACGTGGGAATGGTCACTCCAACGGAATGACAATTCCATTCCGACCTTCATTCCAGCGAACCAAACGCTACCATAGCTTCTTGCAATGAGGAAAAATGTGTCCTTAACTCCACAGTGATGAAAAGTGGATGTGCGTGCAGAAAGTGACACATTCGTCATTTTTGAACTACTCAACACATTATGAATATGTGCAGTATGTGGAGTAGTCTGTGCAATACTTCTAATAAAAATAGATTTACCATTAGATTTTGAATTAGATGCACCATCATTGAAACTAAAACTGCACTTGTTACTAGATAGTTTCTGAATACACAAACTGTCTTCAAGTATTTTCGAACCAGTATTCATCTTATTTAAAAAGGCTTTTGTAGAATCCAGTTTAGACAACACAATCTTCAGTTTCCCAATTAGGTTTTCTTTCTCAGCCTTAACTGTCTTCAAGTCTGTTTTTAAAATTTTAAACTCTTGTTCAACCTTCTTAAAATCATCTTTCAATAATCATGCTTGCGACTCTCAGTAGTCAGCTTATCATCCATGGAATTCTTCTATCCTTCTAAAAGGTAAACTTTGATTTTGCATGTTTTAACTCTTTCTTAAGAGATAAAATCTCTTCTTTCTACTTAAGAGCATTTTTTTCAAATAACTTGCTCATCTTCATAGAATTGTCTAGCAAAATCCTATATTCTCCTTCCCAGTCATCTTTTTCATCTGAAAGTGCAATATTAGCATTCTCTGCAATAGAACTATCATTAGATAAAGTTGATCTAGTCATAAAAGCAATATGTTTGCCATCCACAATATCTTTAGGATTAGATTCATGCTCTTTCTCTTTTTCAAAAGAATCATCATCTCGGGTTTTTAGAGCTTTATGCTTGGGATTCTTTTTCCTGTTAGGACAGTTAGGACAGTCATTGGCATAATGACCATATCTTTGACACTCAAAACACTTAATCTTGGTTAATGTCATCTTCTTTTTAGATTTCGATCCCTTCCATTTAATTTTTTTAGCCTTCATGAGTTTTTAAAACTGAACCATTAACTCAGTGATATCATCGTCAGAATCTGAATCAGCCTTAATTTTCTTTTCAGATTGCTTCACAGATTCTCTAAAAGCTTTGAAGCGAAACTGTTATTCTTCACTGATTTTCCTTTATTTAAACGGTTTTCTTCGAAAGTTTGAAAATTCCCAACCAACTAATTCACTGTGAGGGTTTCTAAATTCTTATTCTTTTCAATAGTATCCACATTTGAATCAAACCTTGAAGTAAGAGACTTCAGAATCTTCTTGACAATTTTACTTTCATGGACTTCTTCACCCATATTGAAAATAGAATGGATAATGTCATTCAACTTACCGTAACACTGATTGGAGGTTTCATATTTTCAAAATCTTCATGACAATTTTGCTTTCATGGATTTCTTCACCCATATTGAAAATTGAATTGACAATATCATCAAATTACTGTAAAACTAATAAAAGGTTTCATCTTCTTCTATTACAATGGTTTCAAAGGACTTATTTAACCTTTGTAGCTTTGCTTGCTTGACAGTGTAAGTACCTTCATAAATAGTTTGCAAAATATCCTATGCTTTTTTTGCAGTTTTACAAGTGGAAATCCGACGAAATTCAGCACAGACACTCCATTATAAATACCATTGATGGCGTTCTTATTATTGTAGTTGGAGGCATGCTTTTCTTCTTTAGTCCATTGGGCTTTAGGTTTAGCAACTGTTTGCCCATTAGTAATAACAGTGGGTTTTGAATAATCTTCCTCAACACTATTCCACACATCATTATCAATGGACTTGAGGAACCAAATCATTATTTGCTTCCAATAAGCATAATTTGAACCATCAAACAATGGAGGCTTCACAGTGGTTGTGCTTTCTTGATTGAGCACCATTCTAGATATCTCTTAGGATCAAGCATAACAAATTAGTGTAACCTGCTTTGATACCACTTGAAGGTTTTGGAGAGATCCTCTAGAATAGATTAATGCAACCAATCTCAATATTATGTGTGCAAACAATCAACTACGCACTGGAAATAAATCAAACAAAAGCACACACCACAACAAGACATAGTTTTTATGTAGAAACCCATACCAGAAAAAAATCATGACCAAGAATCAAGCACTATAAATCATACCACAGTTACAGGAGAATACTCATAACCGTTATCCAGTTATAACGCAATTTAAGAACTTTGTGATTCCCTTGCATAGCACCTCGCTGCAACGATCATTTGCGATTCTCTATTATATATCTAAGCACCTAGATGCATTCTAGATGTAGCACTTGGCCCCCTACAACAATCTTCTATACTCAGAGAAATAGAAGACAAGGATCTCTAGTAGAACTTTAGCCCTTCAACTTTCCAATGAAAAAAAAACTCTCAAGAAGGTGATCCCTAATAAGCAATCTCTACTTAAAACAATGAGATCTATGCTCCATACCTTGTGGTTGAGAGAGAACCCTTTTTTGTAGCCCCAAAATTTTTCTTTATAAGTATATTTCAATCAGGAAAAGAGTTGGCACGAAACTGACAAGTTCTTCTTCAAATAGGACTGAAAAATCGCAAGTCAGCAAACTTTTCTACACATGTCCAATCGGTCGGATTAATGGTCTGATCGGTCGAATTAAGCTTCTGCCCTAGTGAGACTTCAGCACATTTCCTACAAACTCCTGGAGGTCATAACTCACTATAACAAAAAAGGGTTTTAGCAAGGAATACAATTTGTCGCCAAATGAGTAAAATTCATCGCCAAACACTTTTAGCCACGAATAAAAATTTGTCCACATGTTGTCGCATAAAGCCCGTTTATGAATATATTCTGCGACGAATATCTGTTTGTCTCCAAATGTCAACCTTTAGGTACAAATTTTGTTCGTCCCCTTATAGTGTTCATCGCTAAATGTCTTACCTGAGATCCCTTCATATCCAACCTTTGGCACGAATAAATTCATTGCCCTATGTGTTTGTCACCAAATATATAATCTTTAGACACGAATGTATTCGTCGCCAAAAATAGATAATTAGCAACAAATGATGATTTTTCCCCAAAAGTCCAACCTTTAGACACAAAACTATTTGTCCCCAAATGTCTATTCTTTAGACACGAATTTGTTTGTTGCCGTATATAATGGTCATCACGCATTTGAAAAACACGGTTGACAATTCAATGGTGATGGAATCATTGTCGAAAATATACAATTAGCAACAAAAATTCTCATTCAGATCATACCCACAACAATTTGGATTCACATCATACCCATAACCATTGACATCATCACAAAATAAAAATAATACATTCATCCAAATCTTCATCCAAATATCCATCCAAATATAAAAACTTAAATATAACAAATGTCCAAACACTAATCCAAATACTAACAAAAAAAACCCTCATGAACAACAATCCATGCCCACTCCATCTTCAATCTGTCAACAAAGTAAAAACAACAAGAATTAGCGTGTTATAAGAAACATTACCTACATGAAGTTTGGGTAATATGTATGTGACTTTGATTCAAAAGAACCAAATTAGCAATATCACACTAAACTGAAATGACAGAAGTCTTACCAGTTCTTACTTTTTCAGTGATATTTTCATTTGAAGGGAAAAAAATTTCTGAGCATTAAGTTGAAAACCCTTGTATTTTTTTTCCTCCACTTCTAGTCACAATTTGTAAATGAGACCCTACAGAAGATGCCACATAACTCACACAAGTGTGAACTTTCTTTCACAGAAGTTGACATCTTAAGAGTTTGAGCTTCGACAAAAATATGGTTGTAAACTAGTTATCCTCAATTCCATATAATTTTCTTTTTCAGTTTTAATGGGATCCACCTTCATGAAGGAAAGCTTCGATTATGGCTGAACTCTCTTTTGAGGTTTAAATAGACAATTTTATTGAATTCTTGTGCTTATTATCCCCATTGGAGGATCTAAACTTAATTCTTTTATGCAACCCTTTTAATAATGAACATCAGCCTTCAAAAAGAAATTTATACTTAGCACCTTCCATATTCTCCATAGGATAGGATCTTGACAAACATAATCTAATACTCGACAATCACAACCAATTCAGTTGGGTTATGTAAACAAATTTAAACAAATACAATACTTTAATTTTTCAGTAGAAAATGTAGCATTAGTGGGCAATGCATTAGAATCTTGACAATCTTAATCCAAACAGTTGGTAAAATGAATATATTCTTATAAACAAGATTGGATAAAAGATTAGCATTGAATAGAATGTCCTGGATGATGGGTTCTGAAACCTTATCAGATCCTATCAGTACCATCACCTTAAAAATAATTTTGCACGCATGATAGAAAATTTTGTTACACTAGTTCTTATCACATGTCTAGGCACTATGATTTCATTATTTTTTTTAAAGAAAACACTAGAAATGCTTGACTACAAGGAAAAGGATGCTACAACAATAGCATCAGAAATTATTGTAGCTGCAAGAGGTCCCATGTCAAAACCACTAATACGCTTATTGCAACAAAAAAATAAAAGCAAATTGAGTTAAAAAACATCCCATACCAAAATAGTAGGAAAAAAAGCAAAAAGGGGAAAAGAGAAAAAAGAATTTTGGAACTCTTTTATTCCTTTCCCATAAAGAGAACACTCTCTCCCTTCTCATAACTCTCTCTTGCTCTCCTCTAGGTTTCTCCTCTAGGTTATATATTTTTCTCCTCTACCCTCCTCCTTTTGCAAGTTATTATGTTAGAATTATTGCCTTATTCTCCATGTTGCATCATAGCATGTTTATTAAGTTTCTTAGAAATATATCTTTATTTGTATATGTGGAACTATATAAAAATAGAAGGGCATTTCTGTAATACTTCAAAAGTAGTTATGAAGAAAAAAGTCATCGATCCTACATTGGGTAAGAATGACACTTCCTTTGGCCTCTTTTGTGCTTTTTTCACCACTTCCATCTCTTCTTTTCTTCACCTTTCTTCTTCTCCCTTAATAAAATCTCAAATATTTCACATTAATATTCACAACTTGGTATCAGAGCTCCACATTGGTGGGACAAACACCACACAAAAGCATCTAGGTTAGGAAATTTAAAGTAAAGTGAGAATCTAAATTGATTTTTCCCTAGTTGTTCTTGTGTATGGGGTTCAAATAAGGGTTGAGAATGCTCAATAGAGTCTATTTGATCTCTATTTTGGTCTTTATTTTGGTCTGAAATGTAGGTGGGCATGTTGGCAACCCATGTAGGAGTCAGTATATATGTACAATCAACAACAACTTGGAATGGGATTATTATTAGCCTGGTATGTATGTAGTCGACAATTCTGCATGTGTTACAGCTATTTTGAAAATTGACAATCTGGCAATCTACCCATTGATCTAACTACTTCCTGATGTTCCTCCATTTTCCTACATTTCTTTGTTTTATTTCCTTCTCTTGCTTCCACAATTTCTCTTTTCCTTCTTTGCATTTCTCCCACTACTGTAAAAACCCATCTCCATGCATATGATCATTTCATTAAACATAAAAGTCTACCTCATATAAGAAAAATAATACACCATGAAACCACATTATAATATAACATAAAACAACATTAGTATATGCTGTTTTCTGTTCCTTCCTGCTGTTTTTTATTTTTTTTCCCCTTTCTCCTATCTTCTTTGAATCTTTTCTTTCTCCTTCCAGTACTGTTGTTTCTTTTTCATCTCCTTCTGGAAAACCATAAGAAAACCATATGAAAGACCGAGCCAAAGACAAAGACAGTGAGAGACGATCACACCTTGGAGGTTTGTTCAACACTTTTTCTACACCTCCTTGTTGCCCAGACCTAACCCATTTTGCAAATAGAACCCCCCTGCTGTTTTCCCCTACTGTTTTCTGTTTCTTTCCCTTCTCCTATGCCCTTTGAATCTCTTCTTTCTCTTGTTGTTACTGTTGTTTCTTCTTTATCTCCTTCTTCCACTCCTCCTTGTTGCACAGAACCATCCCATTCTGTAACTTACATGAACTGTTGTTTCCTCTTACTGTTCCCTCCCTATTTCCCACTATTCTTTGTTTTCTTTCCTTCTATTTTTTCTACACTTTCTGTTTTCCTTCTTTGTATTTCTCCTACTGCTACCAGAACCCATCTCCATGCATATGATCATTTTCATTAAACACGAAAGTCTACCTCATATAAAAAAAATAATAGATCCTGAAACCACATTCATGGCTCATAAACCCACATATTATGGGGATGAAAAAACAAAAACTTACCCATATTTAAATATTCAAAAGCATAGAAAAAACTCGAACTTACACAAACATACCTTGGTAGTTAATGCATTCAAAAGTAAGAACTAAAACATGAGATCAAAATAGGGAGGGAAAGAAAAAGGAGAATGAAGGAAGTATAGTCAAGTTAAATTTAAATAAATTTCTGAAACTGTACCTTTTTCCTCTGAGCATTACCAAACTCATCATCAAAGTCGTCCTCCTCATCTTCACTTGGAGAATTAAGAACTACCTCCTCACCCGATGATAGTCGGTACCAGTCATGATCGCCCTCACCTCCCTTTCTTTTTCCCTTTTCACGTGAAACCTTGAACTGATTCACCCCCATGTATATATGTGCTAATTGATGCAGCCCCATTGCATTCATTCTAGCTTTGTTCTCTTTCATTTTGTCATGTCTTTGCATCTCATAATAATAGGACACGCCCCCAGGTTTGACCCATAATTTTTTCCCTTTATTCATTTGTGATTCGACTACATAACAACATATAAAAAGTAAAACAAATAAACTACCTGTGGGGATGAGATTTTCACATAAGCATGACAAAAATTTAATATGAATATAATGGCATGAAACAAAAAACATCCAAAACACATGCACACATTATAACATATACAATGAACTAATTAAGAATATCCAAAAGAAGGTTTTACATCAGGATCTATATCAGACTCATCATCAGGCTCATCTTTTTCATCATCGCTAGTTGGCTTCCGCATTGATTTTACTCAGCTTCCGGACTTCAAAAACACCACCCTTGGAATAATCTCAGCATCAATAGCATTCCGCTTAATCGGTAGTGTGCTGGGATCATCCACGGCGATAGGAAGAGCATCGCAGCTTTCGCCTTGTTGGAACACAACATCGAGAATGGGAAGTTTAGCATCATTAGGTTCTACTCCATCTTGTTTCGGCACATCCCATATCTCACAATGTTTGACTCATTCTACGACTTTCCAATTTTTACCTAGTACGGTATAATTAACATAAAACACTTATTGTACTTGCTTGGATGGACAAAAGGATCATCTTTATACCAACGGCTTCTTACATCAACGCTTATGATATGTCCATCTGTACGACTTGTTCTATCACTTCCGGTGTTAAACTATTTACATTTGAACAAAACAACTTATGCCCAAAGATATAGTTCAATTCTCAAATGCTACACAAATAACCATAGAAATCTTGTCCATCATTGTCCCCCTACATGACAACCCCACTATTCTGAGTCTTGTGACGATCATCCCGGTCTTTGGTATAAAATCAGACACCATTAAACAAGCAACATGAGTACATACTAACTGTTCCACGAGGACCGTTTGCTAATGACCACAATTCATTAGTTGCTTGCACTGACCTTTGACCCCGCAATGCATTAACCTACACAAACCACATATGTTAAGAATGCATTCATGGGAAAATTAGTAAGCGTACATCTCACATAAGATTCTAAATCTTACATGTTTTAATCAATCCAAAAATTCTCTACGCAATCTCTTTTTGATGTTACGTGCTATTTCATTTCCTAACAAACTCTTGTATTCACTCATCACAAATACGTGCTTTATCAGTAACATATTATGCTAAGTAAGGCATGATTAAAAAAAACCAAACAAGATAGATCCGCACGTAAAATGTAATGCAAACTTACAACATATATGGCTCCACCTCCTCCCTATTATTCAATACAAACCAAGGAGCATCCTCCATTTCCTCCCGGGACACATCGGCTGCCCTTATGATTTGTCCAAACGGACGAACTCTCTGAGTAAAGACCGCTAACCCTGGGCCACACTCACCTCCATCTTCATTTTGTTTCGACTGATTAAATACGGTTTCCATCCTATCATCAAGATACATCGAACAAAAAGTAAGACATTCTTTGACAATATATGCTTCTACGATGGAATCCTTTGGATGAGCTCGATTAGACACAAATTTTTTTAGAGTTTCAAGTTGTCTTCAAACAAACAACATCACATTAGTACGTTAATATCATGCAGATTACACAGTTAAGGTTATTTACATATAACTACCTTTCAATTGGATACATCCACTAATATTGCACTGGACCACCAAGCATGGCTTTGTGAGGTAGGTGAACAGCTGAATGGACCATAACATCAAAGAACGCAGGAGGGAAAATCTTTTCTAACTTGCAAAGAATGAGCACTATGCTTCCCTCAATTTTATCCAATTCTGACACTCGTAAATTCTTCGAACACAGGTCCTGGAAGAAACTTCCCAACTTAAACAAAGTTGTACAGATTTTTTCGTTAAGATACCCATGCATTCCAATTAGAAAAATATGCTGGAGAAGGACCTGGTAGTTATGGCTTTTCAAGCCTGACAGCTTATCACCCTCGGTGCTCACACACTTAGAGATGTTAGCTGCATAATTGTCGAGTACTTTATCGACTTCAAAAACTCACAAAAGCCTTGTCGCTCCTTCAAAGTTAATGTATATGATGCTGCGGGCTTTTCTGATGACCCATCTAGTTGCCTCTTCAGGTGTAAATCTTTCCTTATCTTCATATCCTCCAAATCCATATGTGCCTTTTCGGTATCCTTGTTCTTTCTTTTTATATTCATGAATGTCCTAATAAAACTTTCACATATGTTCTTCTCTATGTGAATGACATCTATATTATGCCAGAGATTTAGTGTCTTCTAGTATGGTAACTCAAAGAAAATGCCTTTCTTTGTCCAATTTAGTACCTGATCTTCCCTTTTTCCTTTCTTAAAGCTAGGATGCTTCCCAAACTTAACCTCGGGCAAGATATCCAATTGCTTTGCTTTTTGTTTACCTAATAGCTCCACTGGTCTACATCGCTCCTCAACCTTATCGTTGAAGAGTTTACTCCTCCACCAAGGATGGTCATCAGCCAAGAATCGATGCGTACCAGTGTACCCTATCTTTTCATTCAACGTTTATGATGACACATTCTAGTTACAAGTAAGGCAAGCCAAATAACCCTTTGTAGACCACCCAGACACATTGCCATAAGCGGGGAAGTCATTAATTGTCCACATAATATCTGTTTGTACACATTCGAAATGTTTGTCTAATTGAGGCATCATATGTACTTACACCACTTTCCCACAACTCTTTCAGCTCATCAATCAACGAACGCATACAAACGTTGATGTCTTTTCTCGGGGCAGTTGGTCTAGGAATAAGCAATGACATCATGTTGAACGACTTCTTCATGCACTTTCCATGGTGGCAAGTTGTATGGCATCACTATCACAGGCCACATACTATAGGAAGTACTCATGTTTCCAAAAGGGTTTAAACCATCAATGACAAACCTTAGCCTCACATTTCGGGAATCCATAGCAAACTCGGGATGTTTTCGATCAAAATCCGTCCATTCCTTATTATCAGCTGAATGCCTCGATATCTCATCATCCACATGCTTCTCCTTGTGCCATCTCATTTCTGCGGCTGTTTTTCTCGACATAAACAATCTCTGCAACTTCGGAGTTAGCAGAAAGTATTGTAAAATCTTTTGAGCGATCTTTTTGTTCTTGCCATCATTCAGCTTGTATCTAGACTCGCCACATGTCAGACAGTTCTCCAAATCTACATTCTCTTTCTAGAAAAGAGCATAATCATAACGACAAGCGTGAATGCTCATATACCCTAAACCGAAGTCACGTAAGAACTTCTTAGCTTCATATAGGGAAAGTGGAATCCGATGGCCACTCTCTGGCAGAAGATCTTTTAATAACCCCATGAGTATGTCGAAACACTTATTGCTCATCCCATTCAACACCTTCAGATTGTCACGCCTCGATCCAGAGAATTGGGGATTAGAATGGGCCCCCCAGGGTGGAATATGTAATCCCGTGGTAATCCGTGCCATGTAAAGATACGCACAAATCACTACAAGGGAGATTCCACAGGATTGTATGAGGCAAGACCAACAACATGTAGATTTAATTTCAAACATTAAGCAAAACCTGTGAAATACATCTGTAATGATCATAAGTAATGTATAGAAGAGAATATCACACCATCATGCAATAAACTTAAGTCTTTTGCTTAAACATTCCCAAACACATAAACCACATACTATCCACAATCTACTTAACCATGTTCGTTTATACAAAACCATTCCCAACAAGGCTAAACCTATCAACCCAGTGAATAACCCCTTTCTAACGCTCTTCGTAATGACTAGTAGAAAATGTCGTCGTCTTTCCATTCATCTATACCTCCAGGTACCGTTGGGACACCCTCCGGGGACCCATCAACATTCGGGTTGAGGTCTGAAGCTGTACTTGTAACACCAAATGTAGCACTGTTAACAAGACAGTTAAACAAATATAGAGATACATGAGACCGATATGCTGTATTAAATGAATTAAGAAATATATCGATTAAAAGAAGGCAATAAACATAAACTAAGCATGTTATACATGAGTAAATATGAGTAACGAATCATAAACAGGATATTATACATACTAGTTAGTATCACGGGGCTATATTCTCCTAAAAAAGAGCATATCATTTAGAGAGAGCGTGCATATGGGATGCTAGGGGATTACACTATTTTCCTGAGAAGCGCTGACAACTCCTCATGGACTACTGTAGTAGCGATATAAAGATACCCAAACCGGTCTTGTCGAACCTAATAAGGGCACAAGCTAAGTGGTGCTGACTCAATGTATCAAGATCGACTCGAATTCACATCTTTCATACATTTTAGTCATACTTATCATATCTTTCATACATAAGGGAGTTCGGTCTTGAAATCACATTCATTCATAGAAATTGGAATTTAACAAGTATATGATAATTAATTAATGTATACTGAATTGAGCTACATCATATTGAGGGGATGATCTTTAACAATATGAATGCACTTAAATTGAAAAGGTATCGAGCAAAATTTGCAAACCAACCCTATACTAGATAATCCGTGAACTCGAGGTCATTCAACACGATGTATTCATAAGACATCCGTTGTCATTGTGTCACCAATCTTGGCATTACATTGTGTATGCAAAGGACACCTCTTCTCATGTTGACACCCATGACGTGACATTGGGAATTCATCTGGAAAATAGAAGGGGATAGCTGACAGCTTTATACTTGTCCTCATCATTGAATACCATTAGGCAAATTTAATTATGGAAAAGGGGCCATATCTAAAGCCCTACAAAGTCATTTGAAATCCCTAATATTCTAGGTTCACAGTGTTCTTACGGCATAGCCATACATATGTTACAGCTTAGCCGAGTGGCTTAGTTTTTTTCCCTTAAGTTTCTATGCATTTACGATTTAACTTTGTATTAGCTTACATCTTAGTTGTGCTAAGCCTATGGCTAGGCTACGGCCAGGCTACGGCTTAGCCATAGTACAATCCACAGCTTAGTCGTGGATAAGCCGTAGAAGAAAACCAAGACATCAGGCTCTCGAGAAAGCTCGTCGTAAAACGGCTTACGGTTTGGTCACAAGATGGTTATGGTTTAGCCGTAGGTCATTCCACAGCTTAGCCGAGGGTTAACTGTAGTACAAGAATCGGTTTTGATACTCTCAAGACTTTGAGCGATACACACTTACGGCTTTGCCATAAGCTTTAGAAATTCTAGAAGTGATTTTGAAGCTCGAACTTAGTATAAAATTTTGAATGAAGGGGGTTATAGGGAGCTTCCTATGGCCTCAAAATGTCACTACGGTTATCCAATACTCACACAACACCCACATTACCTATTCATGCTCTAATTCATTCAATTAAACATATATATATACTCAAATAAAAAAGGAAGGAGCTATAACTTGGAATTAGAGTATTCAATCAAAGAATCAACAATTTAGACATACATACAGCATCATATGTACTATAATACTTGCCTTCTACACAGTGCTTGACCTCACTAACTCTTCCTTGGTGTGTGGTTAAGAAAAATCTTAACAAAAGAATGGGTCCTCTACGTGAAAGATATGCAAATGGTGAATCTAGTGTAGAATGCATGCATATTGTATAATTGAGTCTCCTTGACTCTATTAAACCAAAAAAATTGAAACAAAGGTTGAATTTTCACTTTAGGAAGTTATAACTTGAAGGAGATAGTGATTCCTAAGACAAAGATGCACAAGGGAGCAAGAAGAAGCTGGGTGGAAGCTTTTGCTATTGCATGCAAGGCTTTAAAGCTTGTTTGCAGCTTCAAATTGAGATAGAGGTGAAGAAGAGTGGAGATAAGAAGTGGTTCCAAAGAAAACAAAAAAGGAGAAATGAGGAGAGACATTGGGTTCCTTCTTTTAAGCAAATTTTTCTGCAGTTTTACATGTAAGCCCAGCATTTCTGGGAAATTATAGTTTAGGTCAAATGGACCTCTATTGGGCCAAGATGGGTCCGAATCAAATTGAGCCCAACATAAAAGATGATCTACACAAAGAATTATACAAGATACAACTAATGAGGTGTTAATATGATGCAATAACAAATTATGAAAGGGTCCTTAACTACTTAGGTAAGGTTCAAACCCAACCCAACGACCTATCCATAACCCAAGCCCAAAGGGTTTGAGTTAAATTAGCCTAAATATATTTAAATTAATGTAAAACAAGATTAATTAATATAAATCGAGGTTATTTGGGATCAAGACCTTACATAGATGAAGCATCTTAATGATGAACGACAACAAAGTAAACTTTTGGCAACCCGGGTACAACTCACACTGAGCATCATTCAACAATCTTTCGAAGTCATGCACATCCTTCTCCTTTTTAACACTGTCAGGCAATTCGTCCTCCTCAACATCATTATTCATGATGTTTCCCATGAAATAATCCTCGAATATATCATTTAATCCATCCTGATCCTCTTCTTCATCCACTGCCATTGGTTCCACAATATTTTCATCCTCATCGTGGCCTTATTCTAGTTCACGGGAATAGATTCCCCATAATGCAACCACATGTTATAGGAAGATGAAAACCCTCTCCTGATCAAATGAAATTCCACAACTTCCCTTTTATGTCATTCAAAGTTTAAGCAATCAATTCAAGGGCAATGAAACTTACCATCTTGGTCCACACCACCCTCTGCAAACTAAATAAATGACTTAACCCCCTATCGATACTCCTTACTCATTCTATTCCGGATCAACATCCAACTCTTGTCTATAACTAGTTTGCTACAAAAGTAAGGTTAACATCAAATGACATGCATCATGACCTTCAACTACACAATTCATGTAATGTACCCATACATGTGTTACATGTTTTGATGCCTTTATGAAACAGTTGCACATAGCAATTCATATAAAACTCCTAACCCAAGACAATTCATCTTAGACGTCACATTGGAATTATTTTCGTATCACTATAAAAACATACTCTTTTGTTTGAATTGTCCATTGAATAAAACCAATTTTAGAAATAATAAAGAAACATACCTCTTTGATAAGATCCTTACAGCAGTGATACCAAAGCTACCAACATAATTCCAAACCAAGTATGATTTCTTCGCCTTTAAATGTCTACGGGTGTCTATAACAAACCCTTTATGTCTATAATCCCCATCACCTGTAAAATATCTGCAAGTGTTTAGATTTAAATAAGTACAAAATGATTGATTAAAAACCAGCATGTAGGCAATCCATCAAATGTATGATGCCCATAAAATTAACAAGTGGCTCACAGGTAACAAGAGAATCTATGAAAAAGAGAAATGGGCTGAATTTGAAATGGTTAAATCATCGGTTGGCACCACTCACCTCATTCTAGAAAGTATAATTTGATTGCTATTTCAACTCATTCAAACCAGTAGTTGTTGCCATTGGTTTTCAAAAAGGAAGTCTCAAACTGTTAGGCACATTTTAATTATGTAAAAGCAAAGTTTCAGCTTTTTCATTAACCTCCTCCATATAAGTCATATACAATAGAAATAAAGCCAAAAATACATTTTTTTAGTAGTAACCTAATAAATCTTGGGGCAAGTATTGTTTCCCACATCACTTGTTAAACAAGTCTGGGTCACATGCCCACCTACACAAAAATTGAATTTGAAATAAGGGGAGTTGTTCATCTCCATTTCTCATCATTCATTCTAAACTAATCTTATAATCATTAAAAAACAAGCAAATCTTTAGAGAGAGAGAAAGAGAAATTTTTTTTCTTCTTTTTCTTACTAGTGATAAGAGCATTATGAGGAGCAGATCCTCTAAGTTGTAAAGAGAGAAGAAAGCCCTAAAAAGCTATTTCTCATCAAGTAAATTGTTTCAGGGTTCACCTTGAAGCAATTAACTCTATCTAAGTTGTAATGCTTTGGTTTGTTGGTGGGCCTCTTTGAGCCCCATTAAGATGACCATAGCCTAATATGACTCAGTCTTGGGAGTGTTGTTGAGGGAGCAAAAATCCCTTCACAGTCTTGATTCCTTCTCCAAATGAACAACTGCAATTGGGAGTTCGAGATTATGGATAAAAATACCCTTTAGAAAGTAGTATAGAAAAAAGGCAAAGCTACTAGAATTATTGTTATACCAGGAGTATGAAAGTTGAGAAAATACTAGTGGAATAGAGTTCCTTACTCTCTTAAATGCTTTCCTTGGATAGACAAATGAATGAAAGAACCTATGCTTAACAGTACATTTATGACCCTCCTTAAGGCCTTTAAAGCTTTTTACCAAAAATAAGTACTCCCCTTGAATCATCCACAAGCAAAACATTCATACTGAGAGTAGGAGGGCTCTCATCAAGCTTTAAAATTTTAAGCCTTTAGCATGAAGTTGATTAAATAGCAATTAGCAACTAATAAAGTCTATCAAGGTTCTAAGAGCTTCTGAAAACATAGAGTTTTTTCATCTATGTTCCATAAAACCCTATTAAAACAAACCCACATTTTGATATTAGAAACTTTAAAAAAAACCATATCCTATAACATAGTTTAAATTAAAAAAAAAAGAAAAGAATACTATACAATATAATTATGAATTTCAGTAATCCTGAGAAGATTGAATCTTTGTGCTAAAACCCAATAAAAAAAGTTAATCTTGCATTCGAATAGCAAAGAATTGCACAACACCAAAATTCCTACGGCACTAAACTCAAAATTTAACCAAAAAAGCATCAATTAAAAAAAAGTTAACCAAAAAGCCCCAAACCTTAAATGAATTTTGCAAAGACAAGCTCGAGCTCTCACAAGTCACACCTATCTTTCTACAATAACCACTTAAAAAATTGAGTCTTTCAACAAAATCTACGAAAATTAGCAGAAACCCAACTCTTTAAATAGTCAAATTTCACCAAAAAGCCAATCCACCACAATCCGAGACATCTCTCTCCAATCCATCATCCCGCCACCCCAACCATCCCAACATCACCAACTCTAAATTCGTTCTAAGCCCAAAACCCCAGTTTTTGCTCCCTTTACCTAAACCTCAGACCTAATATTCAAAACACCCATAACCCATAACCACCCCCCCCCCCCTCCCTGCCAAACACCGACACCACCACCGGCGTCTTAATAGAAAGAGATAATCCAAACCGCCAAAGTCTCAGGGAAAAGTTGTTTTAGGGCATTAGTTCACGACTTAGGCCACAAGTGAGTAAGGCTCCCAAGCTAAAGATTTTTGTGATTTGGAATTTAAAAAATCCTTTGTTTGGAAGGACAGTGAGAACAGAGTATGGTTTTGCTAGGATTTTAAGATAGTAATTTCGGGCTAAAATTAGTTCTACTTCCGAATGAAGTCCACATAAGCTCATTAGTAACCG
Organism: Sextonia rubra; assembly: GCA_037013555.1. Classification (NCBI taxonomy): domain Eukaryota; kingdom Viridiplantae; phylum Streptophyta; class Magnoliopsida; order Laurales; family Lauraceae; genus Sextonia; species Sextonia rubra. Next base: position 3,672,517 of record JASUAD010000028.1, on the reverse strand, counting down.
AATAGCAAAAGGTAATTGTTTTTCTTAGCTTTATAGTGAGAAGCTTCCATGGCAACCCATGAAAAGAATAAGCAAGAGTTTAATACCCATTACTAACTTGGAGTACTACAGAAGTCAGAAGCTAAACCATCATGAAAAATTAAAAATAATAATTAACAAGCAGGAACTGATTTCAAATTTACATTTATGGAGAAATTAGAATAGATTGAAGACATGGGTTCTAACAATATTAATCTAAAAGCCTACAATTGATGATTTTTGAGAAACCTACTTTACCATAATCCTCTTTGATCTTTCAAAGTAGAAATATTCCTTCAACGGGTAATGTCAAGTGCCCTCAAACAAGAAAAACCTTGAAGAAGCTCACACCTTGAAAAATCAACTAACATATAATGTGAGAAAATAGTAAACAAAAACAATAAAAAAAAAATTAAACCCTAGAAACCAAGACCCCTTCTAGTCTAACATTGCAAAAAATCAAAACCCATAATATTCCAACACAGAAATAGAGATGAACTTTGTAATGTAACAATAAAAATCAACCAAGAGAACCTAGCACAAAAGATTCGATTTTTAGTATTTTTACAAAATAATGTGTCCATACCTTCATAGACATATCAAATGAGCGAAAAGATCTTCCCTTCTTGGCGGAAAACGAGCATCTTGCAATTTCAACATCCATGAGCAGACCCAAACCCACCCTTGAGTCAATACCTAGCCTGATCCCCCTTTATGCCCTTCGATAATTGTTGTAGAGCCCTAAACCTGGAGAGAAGAAAATTACAAAATAGAAAGAAGAAGAAAAGGTAGAAGAAGGAGAAGAGAAAAGAGAGAGAGATAAGGTAGAGAAAGAGATGTGTTGTGATGAATTGGGGATAAAGTGAAGGTCAAACACGCCACTTAAGGTCAAACACGCCAGACTCTATGGATATCTACTTGAAATGAGCTTTCCAACGGTAGGTTGTTTCCCCATATCCGATGCTTGGTTAGTGAAATATGACCTTTTTGAACCATGTTGTCCATAGAAAATCAGTTTAATTTGTTGCTTTTTCTTCAACTTTTTCACTTTAGTACATCCGGCGACTGAAATCATTGTCCATTCTTAAGGATATATAAAATACAATACTAATGGACTCAAGTTTTGTCCAACCTATGAATTAGCCAACACAAAAATCCTTACAGTTTTATGTCTAGTCATTTTTTTAGTGGTTATAAGATTCAGACCCAAAAAGAAAGTAACCTTTTTTCTTTTTAGTAGTCTAGAATCCATTTTTTCTATGCTTCTAGATGAGATAGGTTGAAACAGAATTCACCATGGAAAATGTTGTATTGCACCAAACAATATAAGCAGAAATTGTAGAAATTAGGTCTTCAGTTTTCGTTTTCCATACTAAGTAAGTGCTATAGAAATAAAATGTTATAGAAACTATTATGCAGAAGCGTGTTGATGCAGCTAGACTGGTGTAGAAGGATCTACCAATTGTAGTAGGCATCTTCATGTTAAGCACAATTTTAATTTTTTAAGAATGTGTTTGCCTTTTTGACATCCGAAGACCTTTTTTTTTTTTTAAGAATCAATTTTCTCTTCTTTTTACCTTGGAGTTCAAGACACAGTAGAAACTCATTCAAAGGTCTGAGCAATTTCATTCCCTCCATGCCTTTCTTATTTTTCTTCAATAAAACTCCCTTCTTTCTTTTTTTTCCTTTTTTTTCTCTCTCTCACCATTTGTATAATGTTTTATTACCTTAAGTTTCGTTAATTAATTGTTGTAATCTTTTTTTTAGAGGCATTAAATGCTATAATCTCTTCGCAGCTACATTTATTGTTGATGGAAACCCCCCATTTCTCTTGCTTATTGATTGGATGATATGTAGTTTATGCTTCTTGTTTTAGACTGCTTGAGTGCATGTATGTGTGTTTGTTTGGCATGTTTTTCGGTTGGTTTGAGGCTTGATTGAGTCTTGTGAGTTGAAGAAGTATGTTTAACGTTGTATTTGAAGATACAATAGAGGATTTATTTGAAGAAGATTGATTAAGGAACTGTAGCATTTAACTCATTCCAAGTAGATAGATAGGGTGGAGAAAGAATGGGCAAATATTATCATCATTTCCCTTGTTTCTAAATTTGGTTATTGATTTTTCCTCTTTCTTTCTTATGAATTGAAGAAGGCATTCTCCTATTGTTTTTATTAGTTCAATTCTATTGCTAAGAGCTTGAAAAAGTAACACATTTCCTATTTTGTAGCTGTTATAGATGAAGAAATGCATTCCTAATACTAATTTGTTATTTATGAAGCTCATCATTAGTTTAGAGCCATTTGAAAACCTGCAAATTTGTTGGTGGAGCTTCTATGATCTAATCTGAATTAGATATCCATGTTTTTTTGCTTGATTACAAAATTGTAGGTCAAATGACCATTATACTTGAATGTCCACCTCATTTGTGAGGCAAATATTATCATCATTTCCCTTGTTTATGAATTTGGGTTTTGGTTTTTTTCACTTTCTTTCTTATGAATTGAAGAAGGTAGTTTCATTCTCTTCTTGTTTCTATTGGTTTAATTCTATTACTAAGAGCTTTAAAAAATAACACGTTTCCTATTTTGTATCTGTTATATATAAAGAAATGCATTCTTGATACTAATTTGTTATTTATGAAGAGTACACAGTAAATGTTTGATTAAATGCTAGTGAGGGAATCAAAATGTAATGATGCTTGGTTGCTTTTATTTTTTCTCATTTAGAGTTTGAATTTATGCTCTTTTCTATCTGTTTTTTTACATCCTGTAGATGGTGCATGGTTCACTTAGTTGTACAACAAGGAGTCCATGTGTTCTCTCAACAAAGAAGCATGGCCTTTCAACAAAGGAGCATGGCCTTTATTAGAACATAGGCACCAAATATTTTTAATGTATTGTAATTTATCACATTCCAGTGAGACAACATGCAAATAAATAAATAACATCCAATTAGTTTATTTGCAATTCTAGGACATTATATGTAGTTGTTTGAGATGTAGATTCTTTAACGGCAGCATACATAGCTCAAAAAAACCCAATTCAACTTGCATTAAATTCACAAAAATTTGAAAACTAAGTAGGATAGACAGAATTAGCCTATTTTGTATATGATTCCAAAATCAAACTTTTATTCTTTCATATCAAAAGCAGAATTAAATTGTAATATTTAACCATAGATCCATATGCTTCATTACAAGAGTTGTGAAAACCCTTCCTCATTCAGGTAAATTTATGTTCTCTCTCTTTCTTTCTTTAAGAGGTAAGAATATAATTTTTTTGGTTTAATTTCTTTTTTCCCTATTTTCTAACTAGATGTTGGACTTTGTGACTGGGTCTCCCTTGTAACTATTCTATTGGCCACTATTTGGGTTGCTAGGGCTCCCTTTAGCAATATAGATCCATGGAGGTGTTTTTTCTCTTTTTTTTCAGATTTTTATTCTTTTACTTCTGCTTTAGTGCATTACAAATTCTCAGACAAACTGCTTTGCGAAAACTATTTTCATTTTGTAGATGAGTGCTTGGATTTTATTTATTGACCCATTAACAAGAGTTGGTTTGATCATGAATTCTCACCTTGTTCACAACAAAGCTCCTCCATTGGTAAGTGTTTATTGTGGTCTTGTGGATTATATTTGATCGCATAATTCTTGACATGCACATTGAAGTTCAAGGCATCATAAATTAGAGTTTGGCAGTTTTTTTTCTGTGAAATTATATTTTGTTGTTATTCATTTCTATAGGTCACTTACAAATAGTAATCTTACTGATCATTTTATTAACATATTCATTGTTTATTTTGTACATTTTCTTTTCTTTTGTATAGTATGTCATGACTGTAGATATCTATGATAGTTCCCGCATTGTCAGGGTTGATAAAGGGTTTGATCTTCTACTTGAAATTCTGTCCACTCATGTTCGTACACCTGTATATGTTAGTGTTAATTTTTTTTCTTGTGTTGGTACTATTATTAGTTTCGTGGCTATGGACATTAAAATTTTTTTTCTGGCATGTTATGACTGGCATTCATTCATTGGTTATAGATATTTGATGTGGCTGATGAAGAACTTCGGAAAATAGAGAAAAAGTTAAGGGATAGTGGTCATGCTCGTCTACGTGTCATTGCCTTTAGGCATTTATAAGGATTAGCAATGGATGTATTTAAGGTAATTGACTATTTCCACCTAGTTCTTTTTCTAATGGAATCACAAATAAGAGTTAAATTCTTTTTTTTACGGAGACTATTATTTCACTTGATACTTGGCGCTTTCTTCTCCTTTATAACCGTTTCTACTAATTGGACTAACTCGCATGGTTTATGCGGTCTTTAATTATTAATCAATGAATTGTTGAACATAAGAATTTTGCATATGACTTATGGATAATCTCCATTAGGCACTAATACATTTACACCTTACAAATGATTTGGAAGGGCACTGTGCCCTCTTCCATATATGTCAGAATTTGATATTGTGAAACCTGGAAAAGAAATTTAAGTTCATTTTGTAACTTGATATTGCATTCGTGGGGTATTTATTTAACCATTTACTCCATGGTCTTGGTCATCTCCAAAGCTTAAAATTGTAATATGTTATTCCTTTTCTTCTATATCAGGTTATTAGCTTGTTTATCAATACCATAAGAGCAGGAGCTCAAGGGTCCTCTCTTATCTGAATGTGAATAGACTAGAGCAGATTTACTATTTCTTTTCTTGAGTTGCAAATCAAAGAGAATAATGGTTACACATTAGAAAACTCTAGTAATTTTTATCCTTGAGTTCTTCATTGATATTTATTGGTTCAATACCATGAAGATTTTGGTTGAAAAACTAGTTTTGATACAATTTATGAATTATATTTATCTCCTTCTTATGCAAACCATCTCTTAGCAAAATCTTGAATGCATGATCTAATGCTTAATTTGTTTATTTTTAATAGTCTCTTCTAATGTAACTCTAAATTTCCTTTTTAGGCTTTTTTTAGCTATTTTAGATTTATCTGATGTCATGTGCGATGAATGACTAATGACACCTAATTGTGGATGTTGTGGTGATATCTGATGCTCCACCAATGTATGTTGAATGGATTGTGGATAATGTGAATACTTTTATCTTATTTTTCACATTGGTTTTCTTACAATTTTGTCTGAATTAGAATGTTGGGTGGGGTCTAGTTTATGATATGAGTTTCAGCTATTTTTGGGTCATTGGCATATTTTAGCTTTTTTCCCTTTGATAAGTTTTTATCATGGTGCTGTTTATTGCTTATTTTGATTTGGGTTTTGAACTTTCTCAAAAATAGATGGCTTTTTGATGAAACTCAACCCTTAGATTAAAATCATCTTAAATTTCCTACACAACCCTTGAAGATGGATGTTTCTGGTGGATTTTTTGGTGTTCGCATCTTGGCATGGATTTTGAATAAAAATGACACAATGTGGTCGTGGGGATCTTGGATCTCAAATTTTACTTGCGTATACCGTTTATGTGGCAAACACTATTTAACTTTCAAATTTATGCAGTAGTAGCTACAAGTTCTGTTTACCAATAGAAAGTTGCTCTAAACTCCAATTTCTTAGTGACTAATTCATGCCAAAGTTAGAGTGTTCTTCCTATAGAGGCATGCTTCTTCCATTCGCCTTTTGGACCTTCATAGTTCTTTGTTATATTTTAGAGGTATATTATTAATCATAGATCACATGATGTGTCTAGTCCCCTTGAACAAGCTATGTCTAATCAGTTTTTAAGGCTAATTTTTTCCAAAAAAATCTCTAGAATTTAACTTACATACACATAGTTTATTTATTTATTTGCTAGTAGACTTCTACCCAATAAATTACATGGATTGAAAACTTGGCAAAACTGATTTGTATGGCTCGTTGAAAAGAATAAGGACTTCATTTTAGCCATCTTTAATTATATTTACATGTAGAACACCCTAAAAGAAGTTCAAAAACAAACTAATCTATTAATTGGACAAAATTTGGACCACAACGATTCCCTAATTAAAAAAAAGTGCTAGGAAAGAGTCCACCTCTTGGCAAATTAAAGAAAGAATTAACAACTCCGAGTTAAAGACAAGAACTTGAACGAGAACTGATGGCCTGAACTTGGACCCAAATTAAGGCTCAAACACTTGTAAAATAGATCTAACATACATATATAAGATTTCAGTCCTCAAGCAGGAAATGGATGGACAGGAATTTGGATACATACAATATACATGTTATAAAGTGAACCCAGATCCAAAATAGAAAATAACCCAAATATTGGAAAAATGACCCAATATTTTAATTCAGGATCTAGGAATTCATCTCCCATTTAGCACACATGGGAGATCCTAAAAATCAATAATAAAGTAGGCAATCCATCCTAAAAGTTATGGAATGTCCTGTTTGGAACATGGCAACAAGTGCTTGAGTAATTGCAGCAGAAGTTGTGGCACAACTGGTAAACCAATGTTTCTCAAACTGAACTAGAGAGCAAACTTGTGGAGTGAACAGTTTAGTCCATGTGTTCAAATGGTCTTGTTTAACCAGCTTAACATGACATAAAATATGCACAATAGTATAATTCTAAAATAATACTAATGAGTTTTCCGAATAAGGATCTCTCTAACGTTCTCAAAGAGTCACTATATATATAAGATCTAAAATGATAAATAGGGTCACATGGATACTATTTTTATAACATGTCATTCATGACTGAGGTCAATGATATCTACAAATATCAAAACTGCATATATAATACCTCAACTTCGTATAGGTAATTTTTCTCATAATACATGCTAAATTATTTTTTTTTACTTTGTTCACAGATTGATGATGGAGTGGGCATGGACTTTTGTTGATAAGGGTTTTTTTTTTAAGTATTTGGATGGATATTCACATTACTGTTCGGACATTTGTGATATATTACTTTTTATATTTGGATAGATACTTGGATAATTATTTGGATGAATGTGATATTTTTATTTTGTGATGATGTGAATGGTAATGGTTATGGGTATGATGTGAATGTGAATTGTTGTGATGATGTGAATGAGAATTGTTGTCGCTAATTATCTATTTTCGGCAACAAATTCCATTACCGCTAAATGGTCAATCATATTCTTCAAATGCATGATGACCACCATATGGCAATGAACAAACTCGTGCCTAAAGAATGGACATTTGGGACAAGCCCTTCAATGATTAACTATTTTTTGAGGACGAATAACTTCGTGCCTAAAGGTTAGCTTGTCATTGATTTTTTATTTTTGGTGACGAATACATTCGTGTCTAAAGGTTGGACATTTGGAGGCAACCCTTTGTTCTTCGATGATTGTCTATTTTTGATGAATTTCATTATCGCAAAATAGTTAACTATGGTTTTCAAATGTATGACAAACATTTGGTGACGAGCACCATAGGGCGACGAATAAATTCATGCCTAAAGGTTGGATATTAGGAGACCGTAGGTAAGACATTTGGCAATGAACACCATCAGGCGAACCAAAATTCGTGCCTAAAGGTTAGACATTTAGGGACAAACCTACGTTCATCACTGAATATATTCTCAGACAGGGCTTTTGAGACAATGTGGAGACAAATTTTAGTTTGTGGCTAAAAGTTTTTGGCGATGAATTTTATTAATTTGACGAGGAATTTGGTTCATCACTAAAAATGTTCCTTCTTGTAGTTATTCTTTTTCTTGTTTGCACATTCACTAGGAAAGTGATCGTAACCTTGTGACATCTTGTCATGATTTAATCTTGAATACTATTAATTAATTATAGATTATGTTAAATGATGTTGTTTAAGGTGAAAATATGCCAATTAATTGTAACTTGTCTTATTATGCTTATTTGGGCCAAGGTCGAGTCATGAATGGGTAATATTAGGCCAATTTGACCTTGATCAAGTGGAGAAAAGTCCCTTTTTGTAATTATTCATTTTATGAATTTACTTCATATGCACACCATTTTAGCACCCTTATATATATCTCATTGGGTAAGTCATTTTTCATATTAAACCCCACCAAATTTGATTCTTTTGAATCAATTAGGCTTGGAAATGACATAAACTGAACATAATTTAGGGAATTGGGTTTGCATGTAATTTCTGTTGAACTTGCTAACTTAAAATGGCCCAAACCTTCCTCATCAAGTTTATTCTTCAGAAGAGACTGCTGGAGCTTCTTCTCTCTATATTTCTCCTTTCAATTTCTAGCTGAAACCAACTCAAGACCAACTGCATGTTGGATTAGTGGACAACATCATCTTCCCCACTTCTCCCCCTACTTTCTCATATCCTTGAGTTGCCAAAAACCATTTCCTACAACCCTCTACTTGCTGCCATAGGTAAGAAAATACATTCTTAGCTTAGATTCTTGCATGCAATTTAAGCAAGAGCTCATCCTCCATTTACATGATTTTCACATGTTTGGGTTTGAAATTTGGGGATTTCCTATATTTGAGCACAAGTGAAGCTATTTTGGATATCTTAACACTAAATCAAAGCAAGTATAAGCAAATTTTGGTGAATACATGTTGGTATATCATGATTCGTGGAAAACGATTGGGTCCTAATGTATTTCTTAGCCCTTACTTATACTTTTATTCCACTCCCCTGGAATGCATGTTAAGGTATCTTTAAAGTTGTTGAAAATCCAATTTGGAGTAGATGTGTAGAATAACTGAATGAAGTAGGTAGGAACACCATAGAGAAACTAAATTGAAAGGTTATGAATGGAAACTGAACTTATGTTGAATTCTGTTTCAGAAAATCTAAAGCTTATGGCTAAGCCGTAAACTTACTACGGCTCGAAATCCAGAAAGCCAAAATTTAAGAATTCCTCTACAGTTAAGCCGTAGGCAAGCCATGGCTCAGCCATAGGTTAATTATAGCTAAGCTATAGAAGAGAATACGGTTCAACCATGAATACAGAGTAAGAGTTTGGGTAACCACGGCTAAGCCATAGTGCATTCTATGGCTAAGCCGTAGGCTCTTCCCGGCTAAGTCGTGAGTCACCCATGACTAAGCAGTAAAGTCATTAAAACTTAGGATTAAGTAAGTACTGTTATAAAACCTTGTAGGGCCTTAGCTCCTGGATCCTTTTACCCTATTCACTTGCCTAAGAGAATAATTAAATACCATGAAAAGTCTTGAGGGCTATGGTTTGATTAGAATTGGAGTGTTATATCAATCTTAGAGACTTGAGAAACCTCATGAGCATCACCTAATCAATCTAGCACCTAACCATTGGTGTGAATTTAGGGCACATTAATGTACTAATCATATACACAATGTAACATCAAGAATGGTCATCCATTGGGTGACATAAACCAATTCTAAATGGATGGTTAGAGACGATCGGTGAATAGACTAGAATTGGTTAGTAAACTTGCTTGAGTAACTGACCACGATGTGGAACCATCTTCCTTTGTATTTCTGATATGGTGAAAGTATTAATACTCTTTGCTTGTTTATGATGAATTGAAGTGATTGTGAACATAAGGGTCCATGAATTGGAACTACAAGAATATGAAATTGAATTGAGTTAAGTAAGAAATAATAACTAAAGATTAAGTTTGGCCACTGCAGTGGATAATAGGAGTGTCTGGAACTCCAATCAGGAAATCACTTGTACCAAGGCATGGGACACTGAGTATATCCCACATGATTTGTTTAAGCTCTCGTGAAAGAGTACAATTAGCCACTTAATGAGTTTCCAGCCACAAGCATCATAAGAGGTATGATTTGATTTATGATGGAATGTATTTGGTTGTTTGAATAGTTTCATAAAGAATATATTCCTAGTTGTTTAAAGATGCAATGTGCATTACTCTACTTTTGCTTATACTTGGTTGAATCATCATATTCATAGCTATTCAATTGATGTTACAGGCTCAAATATAAATGCCGGTCCAGCTGAAACTGAGAAGCCTTAGAAGGAAATCCTAGAGGTTCCTTCAAGGTTAGAAGAATGGTCCACTAAGGACATCTTCTGACCACTCATATGGAGAGCACCACCATAAGTCTTATTTTGGGATCTATTTTGTAATAGTGGTTGTATACACCATCTTATCCCTCGCAGTTGAACAAGCAGTGGGATGGTAATTTTGTATACCCAATTTTGTATTGATAATGTACATGAATTTTGTAGCCAATGGTCCAGAGCTCTTCATCATGTGTATAAAACTTATGTTAATGTTTAAAAGATTTAAATTTTATAGACTGTTCAACTATGATACCTCGTGATTAATGAATTGTACATGTGATAACTACAAATTTCTGCTAGAGACACTCATTGACAAGTGTCATTGAGGGATCCTTAACCACATGAAGATTGCAAGTATCCCTTGTGGATTCTATCCTAACACGGAGTTGGGTGGAATTTCACGAGAGTACACGTGTCACTTCTCGCAAATTACCCTATTTAGGGGAAGCTCGAACTTGGGTTGGACATACTTATAGTATGATATCAAAGCCTAAATAAGTCTTTTTAAAAGACATTGAATCTTTAGAATCGCGGTGAGGATGTGGTGTGACGAATAGAAATCTAGTTCATGGATTTATATTGGCTGAATTGTCTTGGTGGGGGTTAGAGGTGTACTTTTAGCCACCGCCATATTTCCTGTTCCAAGTAAATGGCTTCTAGCTCAGGAAGCAGACCTAATCCTGCTGATGATTATGTAGTTCTTAGAAGTGAAGGTCTGACAACTTCTCCACTGAATATGGATGCTCATTTCCTAACATTAATGGATCAAATGGCTAAAAGTAATGAGAATCAAACTGCCGTGCAAGCACAATTGGTACCTAATCAAATTGCAATGCAAACTCAAACAGTAGCCAAAGTAGAAAGGCAAAGCCAACCCCTAGTACCTCCACCTCATGAGGATCAACAAGTAATTGTTCAGCCAATGAGAAAAGACCCTAATGCTATATTTGGTAAATTCTTGAAAAGCAGAGCTACTGAATTCTTTGGAAGTGAAGACTCGATAGTAGCTGATGAATAGCGTGATAATATCGATAATATATTTGATATGGTGATCTGTACTGATATGTTGAAGCTCTACTCATTGCTTCTATGCTAAGAGGTGTGCCTAAAGTTTGGTGGAAAACAATGAAGGGATCATATAAGGAGATGCCTAACACCACCATATGGGAGACCTTTAAGAAGCAATTCCACAAGAAGTTCATGCCAGACCATACACATGAAGAGAAGGAAGCCAAGCTCATATCCCTTCGACAAAATCAGATGACAGTGGCGGCATATGTGCATACCTTCCAACAGTTGTCTTAGTTTGCCTCAGATTAGGTAGACATAGAGGATAAGAAAGTTAAAAGGTTCCTCATTGGGTTAACCCCATCATCTAAGGATCATGTGACAGCTTATTAGAAGCCAACTACTTTTGATGATGCAGTAGATGGGGCATATGCAACTGAAGCATTGTTTAGAGAAAAAAAAAAAGAAATGGAACTCAAGAGGAGTACATTCCACCTTAGAAAAGGATACCCTCAGAAGAAATAGAAGGGCCAAGGGGTGGCAAGTGGTTCCGGCAAAGTGAAACGAGATACTTGCAGCAAGGGACGTCAAACTGAAGTGTGTTAGAGAAATACGGGGGCATGTTTGGTTTTTGGGTCCATGGAGCATCTTATGGCTCACTGTTCCAAAGAATAGAGCAAGTGATGGAACTGCTCAACAGCAACCGCCTCAACAGCAGGCTAGGACAACATTGCCTATTCCTCCTTAAAGACTGGCCTTACCTACACCTCCCACGAGATAACAGTAATCAGGAAGACAAGGGCAGAATAGGCAGCAGCAGCACAAACCGCAACGAATAGGAAAAGCCTACGTAACTAACCAAGAACAAGCTAAAACAGCCGGTACCATTGTACAAGGTATTGTTATTGTCTGTGATAGAGATGCTAAAGTTTTATTTGATCCGGGGTTTACACATTCATTTGTGGCACCTGATTTTGCTTTCGAACTATGGCAGCTACCAGTGTAGGTACCTTATGAGTTATCAGTAACTACCCTAGTCGGTAAGAGTGTGTAGTGTAAACTTTACTACCCTCAGAGTAGTATTCAAATCAAGATGCTACAAATGCCAGCTGACTTGATCATTTTAGCAATGTACGACTTTGACATAATCCTTGGCATGGATTGGCTTACGAAGTACAGAGACAACATGGACTATTTTTGTGAAACTGTCACCTTCGTTAGAGATGGAGCTGGTCCAACAGTAACCTTCAAAGGACTTTGAAAGAACTATGACACTAAATTGATTTCAGCACTCAAGGTAGATCACCTGATCCGTAGTGGTTGCAAGGGCTATATTGCTTTTGTTACAGAAAAGAAACAATCAAAGAAAGTTGAAGAGATACCGGTAGTATGTGAATTCCCGAATGTGTTTCCAGATGAAGTACCAGGTCTACCCCTGTATAAGGAAGTAGATTTTCAATAGAGCTCACGCCCGGTACTGCCCTAATATCTGAGGCACCATATAAAATGGCTTCTGCAGAACTACATGAATGGAAGAAACAGGTGCAAGACTTGTTGGATAAAGGGTTCATACGTCCTATTGTTTTCGCTGTGGGGAGCTTTGGTGTTATTTGTGAGAAAAAATGATGGCATTTTTAGGATGTGCATTGATTACTGGCAGATAAATCAGGTGACCAAAAAGAATAAATACCCACTACCGCGTATAGATGAATTATTTGACCAACTTCAGGGTGCTACTTCTCAAAGATTGATCTTAGATCTGGTTACCACCAATTGAGAGTGAGGGAGGAAGACATTCCAAAGACAGCCTTTCAGATTTGGTATAGAAATTATGAATTCCTTATTATGCCATTTGGTTTGACTAATGCACTTGCGGTTTTTTACAGCTTGAATGAACAAAGTTTTTGCTCCATATCTCAACCAGGTTGTGGTACCTTTCATGGATGGTATTTTAGTATATTCCAAATCTATTGAGGAGCATACCACTCACTTAAGGACATCACTTCAGTTGTTGAGGGATCATCGACTATATGCTAAATTGGAGAAATGCGATTTTTGGTTAAAGCAGGTAGTATTTATGGGGCATGTCATTACACGAGACGAATTGATACTTGACCCAGCAAAAATAGATGCAATCATGAGTTGGCAGAGCCCAAGGACAGTAAGGAGGTTTGAAGTTTCTTAGGCCTTACAGGCTACTATCATAGATTCGTAAACAATTTTTCAAAAATATCAGCTCCATTAACTAAACTAACTCAAAAAAGTACATTTTTTGTCTAGACTGAGGAATGTGAAGCAAGTTTTCAAACACTGAAGAAAAGGTTGATTACCACCCCCCGTGTTATCAGTACCAGTGGGTAATGAAGGCTTTGTAATTTATACAAATGCTTCAGGAATTGGTATGGGGTGTGCGCTTATGTAGAAAAATAAGGTGATTGCTTATGGGTCTCGACAATTAAAGGATCACAAAAAGAGCTATGTTACTCATGATTTAGAGTTGGCAGCCATAGTATTTACCTTAAAGTTGTGGAGACATTACCTGTTTGGAGAGAAATTTGAGATTCAATCGAATCACTGAAGTTTAAAATACATCTTCTCTCAACAAGACTTGAACAACAGGCAACAAAGATGGCTGGAATTCATTAAAGACTATGATTTTTCGATCAAGTATCTTCCAGGGAAAGGAAATGTAGTGGCCGATGAGTTAAGCAAAAAAACTGTTGAGTTGGCCACTTTACAAGGGAAATGGTCACTTATGGATAAGCTCTAATATGTGGATGTTAAAATTGAACGGATCAATGACAAGGGAATAATTGCAGCCATGTTTGTCTTTCAACCAAAATTGATATAGCAAATTAAAGACTGGCAATTCGAAGATCCTAATTTGACTAGGATTCGAGAACATCTTACAGAATGACCTAAATTTCACATGGTAGATGGAGTTTTATACTTCAGAAGTCGCTTATGTGTGCCAGCTATTAATGGATTAAAGGAATGCTTATTAACAGAATCTCATCATTCTCGCTATTCCATGCATCCCAGCAGTACCAAGATGTATAGGAACTTGAAGGACAGATTTTGGTGGAACAACATGAAGCATGAAATTGCTAGATTTGTGTCCAAATGCTATACTTGTCAACGTATGAAAGCAGATCACCAAAAGCCTCCAAGTTTGCTTCACCCTTTGGATATCCATAAATAGAAGTGGGAGCATATTTCTATGGATTTTGTGTCTTGTTTGCCTTATACAAGCAAGAAGAATAATGCTCTATGAGTGATTATGGATAAACTAACCAAGTCTGCTCACTTTATTCCTTTCAAAAAGGGTATGTCGTTTACTAATATGGCGAGGATTTTCACAAATGAGGTTATCAGATTACATAGCATGCCCATTTCGATAGTGCCCGACCGAGATAGCTGATATATATTTTCATTCTGGCAATCATTTCAGAAAGCCATGGGTACAAAACTAAATTTCAACATTGCTTATCACCCACAAACTGATGGACAGTCTGAGCGCACTATACAAACTTTAGAAGATATGTTACGCGCTAGTGTTCTTGATTTTGACAAGGAATGGGACAAGCTTATTTCTTTGTGTGAATTTGCATATAATAATAGTTATCATGAAAGCATTGGTATGGCTCCCTTTGAAGCCTTATATGGGAGGAAATGTAGAACTCCAGTGTGCTGTGAAGAAGTGAACTCAAAGCTTCCATGGACCAACCCTTATAGCGGAGACCATTGAAAAAGTACAAAAGGTAGTCGAAAGATTGAAGGTTACACACTTAAGACAGAAAAGCTACACCAATAATTGTAGAAGAGACCTAGAATTCCAAATTGGGGATTGGCTTTTCCTCAAAGTCTCACCAATGAAGGTCACGATACAGTTTGGTCAAAAAGGTAAATTGGCTCCAAGGTATGTGGGGCCATTCGAGATCAAAAGCAAAATTGGAAATTTGGCCTATAGATTGATCTTACCATTGGAACTCGCTGGAGTACATAATGTGTTTCATGTCTCGATGCTTCGTAAGTATGTGCGAGACCCATCCCATGTCATTTAATACGGTGACATTAGCATAGAGCCCAGTGCATCATATGTTGAAGCCCCACTCCATATTATAGACATGAAGGAACAAGTCTTACGAACAAGATCTACTTGGTGGGTCAAAGTCCTGTGGGAGCACCATGGACCTGATGAGGCCACATGGGAGCTTAAGGAGCAAGTGGCTCAAAAATACCTGCATCTTTTTTCCCAGGTATGATTCATTTGGAGGACCGAATGGTTCTTAAAGTTGTGAAGAATGTGACACCCTGTCACGATTTAATCTTGAATATTATTAGTTAATTATTGATTACGTTAAATAATCCTGTTTAAGGAGAAAATATGCCAATTAATTGTAACTTGTCTTATTATTCTTATTTGGGTTAAGGGCGGGTCACGAATGGGTAATCTCAAGCTGGTTTGACCTTGATCAAGTGGAGAAAAGTCCCTTTTTGTAATTATCAATTTTATGAATTTACTTCATATGTACACCATTTTAGCACCCTCATGTATATCTCATTGAGTAAGCCATTTTTCATATTAAACCCCACCAGATCTGATTCTTTTGAATTAATTAGGCCTGGGAATGACCTAAACTAAAACTAAGTTCAGGAAATTGGGTTTGCATGTAATTTCACCAAAACTTGCTAATTTAAAATGACCTAAACCTCCCTCATCGACTTTATTCTTCAGAAGAGACTACTAGAACTTCTTCTCTCTATACTTCTCCTTTCAATTTCTAGCTGAAACCAAGCACAGACCAACTGCATGTTGGATTAGTGGACAACATCATCTTCCCCACTTCTCCCCCTACCTTCTCATATTCGTAAGTTGTCAAAAACCATCTCCTATAGCCCTCTACTTGTTGGAAAATACATTCTCATCTTAGATTCTTGCATGTAATTGAAGCAAGAGCTCATTTGTGTTACATGCATTCATGCTCATTTTCATTTACAAGATCTTCACTTGTTAAGGTTTGAAATTTGGGGATTTCCTATATTTGAGCACAAGTGAAGCTATGTGGGAAATCTTAACCTCAAATCAAGGCAAGTATAAGCAAATTTTGGTAAATGCATGTTGGTATATCATGATTCGTGGAAATCTATTGGGTTTTAATGTATTTCTTAGCCCTTACTTATACTTTTATTCCACTTCCCTGGAATGCATGTTAAGGTATCTTTAAAGTTGTTAAAAAGCCAATTTGGAGTAGGATTGTAGAATGATTGAATGAAGTAGGTAGGTACACCATAGAGAAACTAAATTGAAAGGTTATGAAGGGAAATTGAACCTATGTTGAATTCTACTTCAAAAAATCTGAAGCTTACGGCTAAGCTGTAAACTTGCTACAGCTCGAAATATAGAGAGCCAAAATTTAAAAAGCATTCTGCGGCCAAGCCGTGAGTCACCCACATCGAAGCTGTAAAGCTATTGAAACTTAGGGTTAAATAAGTACTGTTACAAGACTTTGTAGAGCCTTAACTCCTAGATTCCTTTACCCTATTCACCGGCCTAAGGGAATAATTGAATATTATGAAAAGTCTTGAAGGCTACGGCTTCATTAGAATCGAAGTGTTATATCAATCTCGGAGACTTGAGAAACCTCATGAGCATCACCCAATCAGTCTAGTACCTAACCATTGGTGTGAGTTTAGGGCACATTAATGTACTACTCATATACACAATGTAACATCAAGAATGACCATACATTGGGTGACTTAAACCAATTCTAAATGGACGTTAAAGATAATGGGTGAATAGACTAGAATTGGTTAGTAAACTTCCTTGAGTAACCGACCACAATGTGGAACTATCTTCCTTTGTATTTCTGATATGGTAAAAGTATTGATACTCCTTGCTTGTTTATGATGAATTGAAGTGATTGTGAACATAAGGGCCTATGAATTGGGAACCATAAGGGTATGAAATTGAACTGAATTAAGTAAGAAATAAGAACTAAAGATTAAATTTGGTCACTACAGTGGATAATAAGGGTGTCTGGAACTCCAATCAGGAAATCACTTGTACCTAGGCGTAGGACATTGAATATATCCCACATGATTTGTTTATGCTCTCATGGAAGAGTACAATTAAGCCACTTAATGAGTTTCCAGCCATAAGCATCATAAGAGGTATGATTTGATTTATGATGGAATGTATTTGGTTGTTTGAATAGTTTCTTAAAGGGTATATTCCTAATTGTTTAAAGATGCAATGTGCATTACTCTAATTTTGCTTATACTTTGCTGAATTATCGTATTCACAGCTATTCAATTGATATTACAGGCTCAAATGTCAATGCCAATCTAGCCGATGTCGAGAAGCCTTAGAAGGAAACCCTAGAGGTTCCTTCAAGGTTAGAAGAATGGATCACTGAGGACATTTTTTGATCACTCGTACGGAGAGTGCTACCATAAGTCCTATTTTGGGATCTATATTGTAGTAGTGGTTGTATACACCATCTTGTCCCTCACAGTTGAATAAGCAGTAGGATGGTAATTTTGTATACCCAATTTTATACTGATAATGTACATGAATTTTGTAGCCAATGGTCCAAAGCTCTTCACCATGTGTATAAAACTTATGTTAATGTTTAAAAGATTTAAATCTTATAGACTATTCAACTATGATACCTCATGATAAAGAATTATACCAGTGATAACTACGAACTTCTACTAGAGACACTCATTGATAAGTGTCATTGAGGGATCCTTAACCGCGTAAAGATTATAAGTATCCCTTGTGAATTCTATCCTGCCATAAAGTTGGGGTGGGATTTTCTAGGAGTACGCATGTCACACCTCGCAAATTACCCTATTCAAGGGAAGCTCGGGCTTAGGTTGTGACAAACCTTAATATTCATAACACTTGGTCCTTTTTGAAGATGCCTTCTTCTCAGACTTAGAGACCTTCCATTTATCATTCTTGGCATACATATACTTCTTGAATTGGTTCATAAACTTAGCAATATCTCTATCTTCAGAATTTGAATCAGAATTGCTTTCAATTTTCTTTTCAAGTTTTTTTTGCTGATTCTTTAAATGCCTTCAAAGCAATGCCTTTCAACTTAGATTTTCCCTTATCCAAACACTTTGCTTCAAAAATCTAGAGATTTTCAACCAATTGGTTGACTTTGAGGGTGTTAAGATCTTTGTTTTATTCAATTGCATTAACTTTTGAATCAAACCTTGTAGGTAGAGACCTCAGAATCTTTTCACAATTTTATTTTTTGGGATTCACCACTCAACTTGAAATAGAATTAACAATATCATACAACTTTGCATAGAACTCATTGAAAGTCTCATCCTCTCTCATTATGATGGTTTCAATGACCTTATTCATTCTCTGCCACTTAGCTTTTTTCATAGTATCCATATCCTCAAACACAATCTGTATGATATCACATGCTTGTTTCATAGTTTTGCATGTGCAAATCCTTCAAAACTCTTTAACAGTCACTCCATTAAAGATACGATATATAGCATTACTATTGCAATGGGAGATATTCTTCCTTAGTCCATTGGACCCTAGGTTTAAGGCTAGTTTGCCCATCAACCACAACCATAGGTTTGTTATAGCCTTCTTCAACAATCAGTGATACTTCGTCATCAATGGACTTAAGAAAACCAGTCATCCTCACTTTCTAGTATACATAGTTTGTACCAACTGGAATGGAGGCTTAAGAGTAGATGTGTCTTCTTAATTGAGTCCAATTCTAGAAATCACAATAGATCAAACACAGTAACTTTGTACAACTCTCTGTAATACCACGTGAAAGTTTTAAGGGAATGGGATGGACTTCCAGGATGGCCAAACAATCAACACAATAGGTGTGCAAAATAATATGATATGCAATGGATAATTAAAACACAAATAAGCACACACCAAGAAGACACGTAGATTTAATGTGAAAAACCTAAACTGGAAAAGTCCAAATTGGACAAACAATCAAGCACTATGAATCTTGTAGTACAAGAACATACACTCACAACCCTTATTTGGTTCTCATCCAATCGAAAGACTATAATTCTTCTTGTATAGATTCACTCTGTCATGACCCGTTGTTGCTTACTATAACAAATTCAATCAATTAGATGTCTACTTGTTGTTATGCTTAACTCAGAAGATTTCCTACATGTAATGTAGAAGATAAGAATCTCTAGAACAAAATCTCAGCACAATCTTTTCAATGAAAGCTTAAGAGGAATGGAATGTCCAATGAGTAATCTTACTTGGCATAAGGAGATGGATCATAATACTTTAGGGTTGAGAGAAACACCCTTTAAATAGACCCAATTTTGTGCCTTAAATAGTAATGCAATTAGACTAAGAATTAGCACCAAATAAGGAAATTCACTTTAAAAAGGAAACAAAATCCCACAAATTCGATGGGCAATTTTCCACTGTCTAATTGATCGAGTAAGGGTCTAATTGATTGATTTGCACCTCTAACTTAGATCCAATTGATTGAGTAATCGTTCGATCAATCGAGCAACCTATGCTTTATTTTTTTTTTATTTCTTCACTTCAGCTCTTCTGGCGATGCAAATCACAGTCCATCTAAGAGACAGATAAAATACAACTCAATAGTTCCAGAGTTTGTCCAACATAGGAATTCACCAACACTCAAAAATAACATGGACAAGAACAAGTAAATGGGAACTGGGTGATGAATAGAACTTGATAAAATATCATGAATGTAATCCTTTCTTTTTTTTTTTTTTTTTTTTTGAATGAGGTCCTATAATATTGTTGAACCTCCCATCAACAACCATGGACAAGAGTGGAACTACTTCAAACAATCCCAACAAATCTGTCGTATCTGTCCATTAGGTGAAGAGTATACTGAAATGTATGTGTTAAGTTCATGAATTTGCACATTTATGCTTCGTTTTAAGATGAATTAGGGGTTTAATTAGATGAATTTCATCATTATTCATCTAATTCTATCATATCATGCAATTTTTACCTAGGAACCTAATTTTTCAAAATTTTCCTATATGTTATGCATTAACTTGGAATTTTTGCAGAATTTGTCCCTAAAGAATCCCATCTAGAGTAGAACTCTGTCTGGACAAGTCCTGCTTCGGAGTGAGCTCTTCAGTATTTGATGGGTCTAATTAGAATGTACAGGAGTTGTATAAGAAGGCAAAGAAAGAAGCTAAGAAAGTAGTAAGTAGTGCAAGGTTCAAAGCATACAATGACCTTTATAATAGGTTGGGAACAAGAGAAGGAGAAAAGGATATTTTTAAGCTTGCAAAAATAAGAGAAAAGAAAAGTAGGGACTTAGATCATGTCAAATGTATCAAGGACAATGAGGAAAATATTTTGGTGAAGGACAACGATATTATAGAAAGGTGGAAAGAATATTTTAGTAAACTTTTAAATGAAGAATATTTGGGGGATACAAGAGTGGAGGAGGATACTTCATTACAAGAGTATACTTTTCTCCGTAGAATTAGAGGGGTGGAAGTGAAGGAAGCATTAAAGCGAATGAAGACAGGAAAGGCAACAGGCCCAGATGGTATTCCAATAGAGGTATGGAAATGCTTAGGAGAGGTTGGAGTAAGCTGGTTATATAGACTATTCAATAAGATACTTGTGACAAAGAAAATGCCGGATGAATGGAGAAGAAGCATTGTAGTATCTATATATAAGAATAAAGGAGATATACAAAATTGTACCAACTATCGAGGAATTAAACTTATGAGTCACACTATGAAGTTATGGGAGAGAATAATAGAGCAAAGACTGAGAAAAAAGACTAAGATTTTGGAAAATCAATTTGGTTTTATGCCAGGGAGATCAACTATGGAAGCTATCTTTTCACTTAGGCAATTAATGGAAAAATACCGAGCAAAGAGGAAAAATCTACATATGGTCTTTATCGATTTGGAAAAAGCCTATGATAGGGTACCGAGGAATTTAATTTGGTGGGTCTTAAAGAAAAGGAATGTCCCAAGAGGTTACATTGAAATTTTAAAGGATATGTACGAAGGTGCAATAACAAATGTGAAAAGCACATGTGGAGAAACGGGCGGATTTCCCGTGACTATAGGCTTACATCAGGGATCATCCTTAAGCCCTTATCTCTTTGCATTAATTATAGATGAGTTAATTGTGCATATTCAAGAAGAAGTACCATGGTGTATGTTGTTCACAGATGATATAGTATTGGTGGATGAATCAAGAGAGGGTGTAAATGCAAAACTTGAGAGATGGCGGAGGGCATTAGAATCTAGAGGCTTTAAAATAAGTCGTACAAAGACAGAATATATGGATTGCAATTTCAGTGGACATATACAAAGTGTTGAAACCACGGTCAAAATTGAAACCCATGAGATACCACGTAAAGATTCTTTTCGGTACCTAGGCTCGATAATTAGTAAGGATGGGGAGATTGATGAAGATGTGGAGCATAGGCTAAGAGCTGGATGGCTGAAGTGGAGACTAGCTTCGGGAGTACTTTGTGATAGATAAATGCCAACAAAATTGAAGGGAAAATTTTACAGGACAGTGGTTAGACCAGCTATGACATATGGAGCAGAATGTTGGCCAATTAAGAAGACACATATTCATAAGATGGATGTAGCGGAAATGAGAATGCTTAGGTGGATGTGTGGTAAAACTAGGAAAGATAAAATTAGAAATGAGCGCTTTCGAGAACATTTAGGGGTAGCACCAATAGGAGATAAGATTAGAGAAACTCGTTTAAGATGGTTTGGGCATGTTGAGCGTAGGCCAGTAATGGCACCGGTGAGAAAAAGTTTGGATATACAGGTGGAGGGTCCATCAAGAGGTAGGGGTAGGCCGAAGAAAACATGGATGGAAGTCATTAATTCAGATTTGAAAAAGTTGCACTTATCGAAAGATTTAGCTCAAAATAGAACGGAATGGAGAAATAGAATTCATGTAGCCGACCCCAACATAGTTGGGATAAGGCTTTGATGATGATGATGAATTAGAATGTACAGGAAAGTGTAGGACCTGCAAAACCCCAGGAAAGTTCAGTCATTGTGTTACAAAAAATTGAAGCTGTGCACTACATGTGGGACCATGCATGTCTATGGGACTACCCACACTCTTCTCCTTCCCATCCTTAGAAACTTCCAGAAGGAGAAGGGCCTACACTCACATATGAAGTTCAAGAAGGATACATGGTGTTGTGAATTCCACCCTTTTCAACTACTGCTCTCAAAGTCCAAGTTTAAGAAGGAGAAAATAGTGGAGAAAATCAAGTATGATATTCACATCCAACCTAACTCCTAGCTTTCAATCTCACAACTAGGACAATTTGTGGCTTGTGCTCATCACAAGTTCAAGCCCCTTCAAGGATAATAATGAGAAGTATTTTTCAATCAAAGGTGGGCAAAGTAGATCATCCATAATGGAAGGAATTCCAATTTGATCATTCCACTTATCCATATTTGAGATAAGCCACATGTTTATGAGAAAGGAGTTGGAAGTCAAAGTCCAATTTTTTCATTCCACATACGTCCACTAAACCCCATCTATACCATTCATGCCTAGCCGTCATGTGAGGACTCCACTTCTTCAACTATGAGAAGAATTTGAATGCAAAATGGGCACACCCCTTTGCCATCATGTTTGAAGTAAGATATACATTAAATCTCTCCCATCTCTTAAGGTTGTAGGCTAAGGAAAATATTCTTTTCAAATTGAGATGATGTCAGTCCACAAGAGAGTCCAAGAGAGAGTGACAAAGGGATGAAAATTCTATAAATTCACACCATTGTGAATGTCCAAATCATCCCCTCCAATTAAGAAATTCCTCTCTCCTTCTTCTCTCTCCTCTCTTTTCTTTTCTCCCTAGACAGTGTTATTTGAGAAATATTTTGAGTATTTTGGAGCCTTGTTCCAGAGCTCAGGAGTAGAAGAGAGAACTTTTGAGAGAACTATTGTATAAGATTTAATGATTTTTATATAGAAATTGCTGAAGTTCAGTTCAATGGAGGAGGAAACTTTTATATCAGAGCACTGGGATGGAGTTAAGCACATTAATTTTTAGTTTATGCACTTTATCTATTTTTTTATATATCTCTTTAATTGCATACCTAGAATAATAGATTTGTCTTCATACCTTAGGCAAACCTCTGATTTATGTTATTAATAAATTAGTTTTTGATCATTTATGCTCATTTTGATAAATTATGCTTGTGCACCTTTGATAGTTTATGCTCAATCTGATTAATGATGCTTAGGATAATGTTTAATTTATGAGGTGAAGGAGATCTTGAATTTTGTCAAAAAGAAAAACCTGAGTTTTACAAAGAAAATTCCTCCAGATTAGAAACATTGAGTTGTTTCTGATATGAGTTAATTTTGAGACAAATGAATAGATTACATTGCATGAACTGGTTAATTAATGCACTTAATGGATTATGATTTATATTTTATTATTGATTTTTTTTTCTACACTTCACTTAGTGAATGTTTTTGATATTTTTCTCACTTCAAAATGAATATCTGCAATTTTTATTGATTAATCACAAAAGTTTAGATTTTTTTATTGTAAATTTAGTGGAGCTCCCTGTGGCATCAACTTGTATTTTCTACTGTCTCAAGTAGACAACTGTGTACTTGCAGTCTTAAGTAGATTGATTAAATTTGCATCAGTATGTAAATGTTTTAAGTGTGTTATACCAGACATGTAGGGTGTAGGGTGTAATGTAATATGTTGTGATGAATGGTGACAGTTATTTTACTTAAAGAAAGGCAGAGTTCCTAAAAAGCCAAATGTCTTAGGCCTCCCCCTCGAACCATATTTGGGACTATGCCCTGACTAGTATAATGTCGAATGTTTGGTCGTTTGTGGTGTTAGCGCCCATGTTTTGACCAAGATAATTTGTGTCTTTTGCTCTCAGATCATACTTAAGCGTGCTACAAAGAGTTTTCCTAGCCGCTTCCTTAACATTCCACATGAGAATCAATGTCTATTGACTCCTCGTTGGAGAGTCAATTGGACGACATAACTGTGAAATAGATTAGATCATATCACATGGCCTACCAAGTGTCCATATCTAGGTATGTGGAGGTTAGTTTCATGTCTCAACACCATGGATCCAACTTACTAAGAGTTTATAAAAAAATAAATTGAAATGTATTAGAACAAACTATACCAATAATACAAACTTCATTGAACAAGCCAAATTTACAATGCAAACCATTAACACTAAGCAATGAACATACCTCTAAACAAGTTTTACTAAATGGATACCGACATGATTGGTAATTCAAAATTGTTGACCAATTTCAATCACAATATCACCATGATTATCATCCGTCGATGGTCCTCTTCCATCATTACATCAAAACTTCCCCATCAGTTTTTATGGGGAGCAATAAACTGATAACCACCACAAATGCACCCAAGCTAGCTAGAATACTCTCCTGTGATAGGTGTGCTGGTAGTGATATACATTAGCACCATTGAAAAGAGAAACAAAGTAAAGTGCTTTGTTACTCCAATGAGAGGATGAAACTTTAGTTCTATTATCTGAATCATCTGAATTAGTCAAGCCAAGCCTAAAAATCAATGCAAGGGATGAGAAAAATGCAAGCTTCGTTATGGCTCTGATACCATTTGTTGTTTGCGTGTGTGTGGAAGAGTGAGCAAAACCACGATCGATCCATAATCAATCACCAAGCCACACATGAGGACACAGAGATTTATGTTGTTTGGTAAACCTGCCTACATCTATATGAAACTACTTTCCACCATTCGTCCAAAGTGGTAGGTCAAAGCTCCGAGCACTATGAGGGAGAAAGCACTCACATCTCTCACATAGGGTCTAGGGTTATAGATTACATCAATATATATATCCACTTTATTGGCCTCTTAAAGAGCCTCAGTATAATTACCAAAATACCCATGGCCCTGAACCTGATTATTAACCAACCCAAAAAATCAATCTGGCTAAATCGGAATGCAAGATATAGACCCAACAATCTCCACCTTGACTTGTATTCTACATAACTCGAGCCACCAGGAGATGAAACCAGCAATGTCTTCATATACCTTGCTGAATGGAACGTTACTGCACCAAGGGCATAGTCTTTTTTCATCAACACTTTGACATATTGAACCGGTACTTGAACTATGAGCAAAGTTCATCTTTTCGTCAAACTCCACCTCGAATATAATGCTTGAATCCATTGACGAGACTTAGTGATATTTATATCTGAATCACTTACTATCAACCCATCAAACTTTCTCATCTTCAATATCATTATGAAGATCCAATCATAATAAGCAAGCAACTAAAAACATATCAAAAATCTGAGTCCAGATGACTCCACAATTGCAGAAGAACCTTTGCCTCTGGGTGGTCAAAACTACTATTTAACCTAGCCTCCGATCAATCAAAAAACATGTTTGCCAACTACTAATGTAGGCTTGCATGACATCAACTCCTCGTTGCTACTTCTAGGATGGCTTGGTCTTTGGCAAGATGAACGACATCACATGCAATCTGGAAACATATGAGTCCCAAATGAGCACCTTCATTAGAATCTACAAACCCACTTCAATTTGGTTAAACTTGGCCACATTTGACCTTCCCTTAAGGATGTCAATAACTCTTATTGATTGGTCTTACTTCTACAATCGAGTTAAGTTAACCTAAACCTATCCCGCTATTCAGATCTTCTCCAACAAAGAAGTTAGTTGCCTGAACTCCTCCCTTCTACAATCAAGACAGGATGTCTCCTGGTGAGGTGTGCAGATCTAGATTTCTCTGGTTTAGGAGAGTAGGGGGCAACCATCTTCCTTTTTTCTTAATTTTTGCTCCAATTTTGTCATCATATTTTGTCTTCCATAGGTTGACCAATTTTGTCCACTTGTCTTCATGAAAAATGTAAATAAAGTGTGAACGACTATCTTAGCTGGTTTGAGCCCAAAAAGACTTCTGATAGTTCTAAAACTTTGAGGAATTGACTCTGAACACATGTTGTAATCTCCATCCAGATTTCACCTGATTTGGTCTTCGAGAATCATAATTTTAATCACTAACTTCATGAGCCTATAGTTTAAGTTAGTATCCCCAAGATTATTGGTGACTAGAGGATATAAAGCTCAAATGAGCTCAATTATTCTAAAACTCTAAGAAACTGGTTTTGAACATGCTTTGAGTCCATCACTTGAATTTTATCAAATTTGACCTTCAGGAAGCAAGACTTTGCTTAGTAACCTAATGAAACCTTGTGTAGTGGACACTAGAAGTTGATGTCTCCTTGGGTTAGGTCAAATGAAGTTCAATTGACTTGAAATTTCAAGGAGTTACTTCTAAACATGTTTTGAGCTCCCCATATGAATTTCAGTTGGTTTCGTCTTCAAGAGGTACCAGTTTGCACAATTACCCCATAGACCTGAGTTACTCCCAGTGATCTTGGATTTGGATTCAGATGAGGTCCAACATCTTTGAAACCTCTAAGGGTTACTTCTGAGCATATCTTAGATCCCCCATATGAATTTCATTCATTGAAGGCTTCCTGAAGTAAGACTTCATCTAGTGACCATTATAGCCTCCTGCGTCAATTTCATCATTTCTGATCCTCCCAGAGCAATACTTCACCTTATACTCCAGTGTTTGCACCATTAACACTAAAATGCAATTTTTTATGTGTTAATAACATGAATTAACAAACTCAATTTTGACAATTTGGACATTTTTATTTTACAAATATCTCAAATTCCATGATGAATCATCACTTGAAATTTGATCCCCAACAAATCTTGGCCTTACGAAGAGAATGAACAGTTCTGATCGTGATTTAAAGGCCCACATGAATAATATAAATGGAAGACTTGAAACTCCAAAATACTCACCCTTTCTTTATTCTTTTTGCACTATGCCAAATCATACGATGACCTCTATAATAGGTTATAAACAAAAGAATGAGAGAAGGATATTTTTAAGCTCGCAAAAATAAGAGAAAAGAAAAGAAAAGACTTAGGTCATGTCAAATGTATCAAGCACAATGAGCAAAATGTTCTAGTGAAGGACAACGATATTAAAGAAAGGCGGAAGGAATATTTTAGCAAACTTTTAAATGAAGAACATATGGGGGATAAAGAAGTAGGGAGGATACTCCATTAACAGAGCATACTTGTTTCTGTAGAATTAGAGGGGTGGAAGTGAAGGAAATATTAAAGCAAATGAAGACAGGAAAAGCAGCGGCCCAAATGATATTCCAATAGAGGTATGAAAATGCTTAGGAAAGATCAGAGTGACTTGGTCATGTAGACTCTTTAATAAGATACTTGTGACAAAGAAAATGCTAGATGAATTGAAAAGAAGCATTGTAAAACCTATATATAAGAATAAGAGAGATATATAAAATTGTACCAACTATCGAGGGATTAAACTTATGAGTCATACTATAAAGTTATGAGAGAGAATAATGGAGCAAAGACTTAGATAGAAGACCAAGATTGCTAAAAATCAATATGGTTTTATACCAGGGGGTCAATTATGGAAGTTATCTTTTCACTTAGGCAATTAATGGAAAAATATCGAGCAAAGAGGAAAAATCTACACATGATCCTTATCAATTTAGAAAAAATCTATGGTAGGGTACTGAGGGATTATTTGGTGCGCTTTGAAGAAAAGGAATGTCTCTATCGATTACATTGAAAATTTTAAGGACGTGTATGAAGGAGCAGTAACAAATATAAGAACCACATGTAGAGAAACAGGTAGATTCCCCGTAACTATAGGTTTACATTAGGGATCAGCCTTAAGCCTTTACTTCTTTGCATCAATTATGGATGAGTTAACTATGCATATTCAAGAAAAATTATTATGGTGTATGTGTTTGCAGATGACATAGTATTAGTGGATGAATCAAGAGATGGTATAATGCAAAAATCGAGAAATGGCGGGGGGCATTAGAATCTAAAACCTTTTAAAATAAGTCATACAAAGACAAAATATATGGATTGCAACTTCAATGGACATATACAAAGTGTTGAAACCACTATCAAAATCGAAACCCATGAGATACCACGTAGAGATTCTTTTCGGTATCTGAGCTCGATGATTAGTAATAATTGGGAGATTGATGAAGATGTTGAGCATAGTTTAAAAGCTAAATGGCTGAAGCGGAGACGAGCTTCTGGAGTACTTTATGACAGATGAATGCCAACGAAATTGAAGGACAAATTTTATAAGACAGTGGTTAAACCAGTTATGACACATGGGGAAGAATATTGGCCAATTAAGAAAACGCATGTATATAAGATGGATGTGGTGGAGATGAGTATACTGAGGCGAATGTGTAGTAAAACTAGAAAAGATAAAATTAGAAATGAGCACTTTCAATAGTATTTAGGGTAGCACCAATAGTGGATAAAATTAGAGAAACCCATTTAAGATGGTATAGGGATGTTAAGCATAGACCGGTTATGGCAACTGTGAGAAAAAGCTTAGCTATCCAGGTAGATGGCCCATAAAGAGGGAGGGGTAGGCCGAAGAAAACATTGATGGAGGTCATTAAATCAGATTTGAAGATGTTTAACTTATTTAAGGATTTAACTCAATATAGAATGGAATTGAGAAACAAAATTCATGTAGCCGACCCCAACATGATTGGGATAAGGCTCTGATGATGATGATGATGATGACTATGCTAGATCAAATCTTTGGAGTTTTAAACAATTTTCTCGTGATTCCTTATGCGTCAATTTACCAAATTTGATCCAATAACCATTGTTGCCTTCTAAAAAGGATCAAAGATTTTAGGCTTTTATTTTGGGCCCATATGAGTTTACACATGGTCATCTATTGTTCTTGACTCTTTATTTATTTATTTTTTTTTTTTTGACATATCTTGATATACATGATAAATTAATGGTTGATATTTGACACCTCATGTTTGGTATTTTACTAGCAAAAGTAAAGTGATGGAAAACTTCAAATCAAGAGAATAAAATATGATGGGGTCCAATTATACAGTGATTATTTATTTTATTTTATTTTATTTTTGTCTTTAGTGGCTTGAAAGGGATCCTTTTTACTTTTGTATAAAAAGCTGATGGGTTTTGGTCATTTAGTGGCTTGGAATGTTGTTTTTTGACTTTTTTTTAAAAAAAGAAGGGGCAAATTTTGAAATTTCGAACTTTTGATATGACTCTCACAACTTTTCATGTCTAGTAAATGGAGGCTCCACTTCACTCTACTCTATTGTCATAAAGTGCCAAACATGCGATTTACACATTTTGAAGAGTAACAGTTCAGATCATGATTTACCATAAGAAATAAAAAATAAAAAAAAGAATGAAAAAATTCATCAGATACATTGTCGTTTGTGTTCATAGGCCGGGTCGTGCCAGGCCAAGGAATATCTAGGCTTGACTAGTCTTCTAAACTATAGTCCTAGCCTCGGCCCTGCCTAAACCAGGCTATAACAAGTTGGCGCAACCTGGCCCACTTGAACAACATGAAGCCTGAGCTTAGCCTGAGTTAGGTTTATAATTTAAGAAATGGGCAATGTACACTATGGGTAGCTGATTGGTTTGGTCATTCATGTATTTTTTTCTTAGTTTTTCTAGTATTTGAATTCCTTTATATGTAGTGAGCATACTCATGTGTGCTTGGGAGGTTCATGTTTGATTGTAACTTTGAGTCGAGCATTTATCGGCAATCACTCTCTTCCCCAAAAGAAACCCACGGAAATTGAGGACTTGGCACTTGACGGACCTGCTTATCGAAAGACGATGAGGTTTATGGAGTCTCCATGTTCGCCGCCATTGCCTGATTACTCTACTTTCTTAGCAATTCTCTTGCAATTGAGGTAATAAGAAGGATTGTATAGTTTTTTTGTGATTCCATTAGGAATTATGAATCATTCATCATATGCGTGTGTGTTTTTCGCGAGTGCATCAAAATTCTAGTTTAATGCAAAATTCTACCCATGTTTGCAAAACCAAGTGATTGACAAGATTAGTGGAGTGCAAGGGTTGAGCAAAATTAGTGGAGTGCTTAATGTGTAGCTGAAATTAAAATCTTTTGTAACTATAAATTGGAGAATTCTACCCATGTGTGTGAATGTGAAACCAAGTGATGATTGCATAAGGCCCCAGGCCTTTATTTTATGGGTCGGGCTATTAGTTGGGTTCGGGCCGATCTGGATGGGTATGTAATTGGTCGCTCTAGGAATTAGGTCATCTCATGCACAGTATATTGATGTGGGACCCATTGGAGATAAGCGACCCAAACCCATGGTGGACCTTGGACACGGATCCACTAAACCTTGTT
The DNA here is from genome assembly GCA_037013555.1 of Sextonia rubra. Lineage (NCBI taxonomy): Eukaryota > Viridiplantae > Streptophyta > Magnoliopsida > Laurales > Lauraceae > Sextonia > Sextonia rubra. The sequence continues at coordinate 3,642,191 of JASUAD010000028.1, read as the reverse complement.
GTGTTTAAGCCTAGAAGCCCTTTTTTACAATTATCTAAAGCTCAATAAAGAGCAAGAGGCCCTTTCTTGTAATTTAGATAAACTTTCTTTACAACTTAACCTTAACCCCAATCTCTGTCGATCTTTTCCTCTTTCTTATCTCTACAAAACCATTTTTCCTTTCATTTCAACTTTTTCTCAACCACAACCGGTGCTACCCAGGAGATTAGAGACAACCAAATCATCTAGAGGCTCTCTCCATCTCCCTTTGTCTTCTTTGCTCGCATTTGCATTTCAGGTAAGCCATCATTCCTAAACCCTAGTCATGTATCAATAGATTGAGAAAGTATTCATATTTGTTTGGGGTCTATAGGATTGTCTTGACTTGGAGATTTAGATTCGAGGAGGAGATTTGCTTTTTTGGAGCCAAGCCCTAAAGCAAGTGGATAACTGCAAATAATATGATCTATAAGTTTTTTCTATATTTACTGTTGAATATCATCGATTAATATCGATCTTTGATGTTTAGATGATGATGGTAAACCTCTGTCCCTAAGATTTATGATCTAGGGTTTGCGAGTTGAAAGAAAATCAATTAAAAATCAAAACACCTGCACCTATAGCGAAGCCGTAGACCATTTTTCAACTTAGCTACGACTTACTCTCTAAAGAAGTGATTTTTTGGTTTTGTTCTATGGCTATCCTTATGGCTTAGCTATAGATGCTCTTGTAGTTAAGCTATCAGCCCAACCTGCCAAGTGATACATACCATTCATGGCTAAGTAGTGATTTAGCCACGGCTAAGCTGTGAAACCCTCGTGATGAGATGTAATTGATAGAATGGTATGTGTAGTTTGAGGACCTTGTCTTGGGAGACCCCTTTCCTTTTACCTTGAGCAAAGGTAACTATAGGACCTTTAGGTGGAAATACCTTGTCTTATGATCACGCCCATTAGTTTGTTAATGCACTTGACTCGGACCTTAGAGATGAGTTAGGAGAATATGCATAAGTAGGTCTCTCTGGACCCATAATGGTGATGTGGGATCTGGGATGCCGCATATGATAAGCACCAAATGTAGATTAGTAGCATTATGGGCCCCATTGCCATTATGTTGGATGGTTTGGTCTTGTGTGTATATTTGATTAACTCTATCCATAACTGGTATAAAGCTTACTCGGAAATTAATTATTAATCCATCATTTGACAATTTGCATACATATCTAGATATTTGTACCAACTGTAGTTGGAAGTGGACGTACACTATTGGGCTAGCGTATATTGTAGGATACAATATGCTGCTATGCTATGCAAGTTTGCCTTTTTTTTTTTTTTGTATATCGTATTTGGTATAGCGGAATTACACGTTTTTGTGCATTGTACTTAGTGTACCATTTTTGTACAACATATTTGGTATAGTGTGATTACCCATGTGCATCATATTCATTATATTGATGATTCTAACTCATCTTCTCTTATAATAATAATGGTTGTCTTACAATTCCGGTAAACATTTTCATTACTTGTAGCTTGCCCATTTGCCAGACTATGTCAATCTAACTCTGCTACATTTAGTGTATAGGTACGGATGCCATGACTGAACTAGAGGGTTAGGAGACACAAGATTCCACCTAATGGTGGAGTAATTAATGGAGTGCCGACAACATCTTCTTAGATGTCTTAGTCATTATCAAAATTGGACACTTAGTACTTTTAGTTTTTTCTTAAATAAGACCATGTTTGGAGGCCATTCATTGTAGGATTTGAATTTATTCCTTTTATTGGAATTGGAACTCTAATGCTTTGCTTCGGATTACTTGAACAATAAATATAATGTTTTTAAATTGAGTTGATGATTTGTAATTGACCAGCTGCGTAGTGTATAGCATCTTTGCTTCCCCGTGTGATTATGTTGTCTAATCAACATGCATAACCTCACATACAACTTTCATCCACCCAAAAATGGGTCCGTATCACTTTTCTGAAAAAAAAAATTTTTGATTGGCCCCAATTTTCATACCCTTAGAATCGGGCTTGGATTAGCCTAGTTTTGGGGGCATAAGAGACTGATAATGAACTATTATATATATTGGGCATTACCGATTGAAACATATGAGTTGAAGTTGCTAAATAACTAACTATTGTTCGAAAGTTGGAGAGATGATAGAAATGTAACCTTTTTTACTGATCAAAGTTCATTCATGCTGATATTTGTCATGTGAAAAGATTGAACAAAAGCATTTGAGTGCATAATGCACAATGGTGGCATAGTTTCTAGTACCTCAAAGAGAGAAAGAGAGAGACAACAGAACTTGCACATCTAAATGTCTAAAGAAGATTTTAGTTAGTTAGTTTTTTAAATAAGTGAAAGTTGGAGGATTGATTTGATGACTTTAGGTAAAATTAACTATTGATTACATAAACAACTGTACTAATAGTTTCTACCCAAAAAGATGTAGGGACAGAGATATAAAAAATGTGCAGACAATTTCCAAGATTGGTTAATGTTTTTTCTCTCAACTATTTCATTTTGTCATCGAGGTTGAGGAGAAGAATGTGGAGAGCATGAATAAAAATAGTGGTCGCGGATGGCTTTGCAACTAGTTGCCAAAACGCTACATAGCAAGCTTTACGTAGCGGCATAGCAGTGTGATAGAAAAAAGTTATCAAAAAAATTCTAGAAAAACCAGAAAAATGTAAAGAGCTAGAATATGTATTTATTTTGAAAAAGTAACTAAAATAAGGGGTGTAGCGGTTCCCTCAATGCATTATATCTTGTGTCACTAAATAATTGAAAAACAATAGTATTAATCTTATTTCTCACCTATATTCATGTTGATTACTTCTACTAACTTATAAACTGATGAAATGTAAATAAAATAGCTATATATTCCATGAAGATATCATCAAAATGAATAATGTATCAAGACTTTGAGACTTAGAGTGACTTGACAATCAACATTCAACACAATAAGTGACATAATATATAAAAACTTCATAAATAACATTGTACTTAAAGAGTTGAGACATGAGAGTTCATATAAAGTCAAGAAATGATTAATGAACTGCCTCTGCCACCAAAACGAATGTCTTGCAGGAACTAGATCTGTGGCACTGGCATCGCTGTCCACATCACCATATTGGTGGGCATTGGGACCCTCCAACACAAAGAAATGTGATGGACCTAGATTTGGACATGCATATTGATCAAACGACCCTAATTTTGAATATCATTGTGATGAGGATTTTGCTTGACCATGTGCAGAGTTCCATGGGATATACATTCAATATCCTAAATATGGGTCATGGAAAATAGAGACTTGGAACCCTCCAACATTCCCACCCCCACCACCATTTCGTTGTCCATCATGGAATCTTTGGCATACATAAACATGACCTAGCCTCATATGAGATGAATTTGGAAATTCATCCACATGCTCGATAGGAGTAATGCCACATCCACTTCATCATCATGGTAAGATCCAGTTGGCTCAGCCCCACTACATCCTCCAGATGGAGAGTCACTACTCAAAGTGATGCTTGAACTCGAACTATCAAAGCTCAAAGTAGAGACTACATGAGAGGACTCAGGTTGAATGCCTCTTGATCTTCCATTTTCCACAGCTATATGTGGAGGCGGCCCACTTTCCCCTTTTCTTATGTCTTCATCCATAAATTCTCGCATCTCCTGTTGTAAATTCTTATCTCCATCTAACAATATATCTTCAATATCAGCTAATCATGGAGTAAGGGATTCCTAAAAAATATCATCCAAATTTATAGGTCAATAATTCTAATCATCCTTGTGCTTCCTTTCTCTATTCCTAACTCTTAACTTCAGATTGTAATGACAATATACTAACTTGTTGAACTTATGCATTGATAGTTGAATTCTTGATTTTGAGTGAATTTGAGAATGTACTCCAGTTCGTTTCATGATTGGATGAAGACGTTGTTTGGCATAGGGATGATCCAAATTATTGCCCTATAAATGTGTATATTATCTACAACTATAAAATTACAAAAAAAAAATAATTTAACAAAATTAGAAAAAAAATTAACAATTCCTAAATATCTACAACTAGAAAATTACAAAAATATCAAGGAATGTAGGATTCATCTATATATTTCATTGAGCTAACTGTTTGAAAGGATTTTGAAGCTTTTAGTTGCCTAAATATTATCAAAATATATTTCTTTTAAAAGAATTCGAAGATAGAAAATGCAATAAATATAAATAAATATTAAAGACTGTTGGATTCTTCTATGGAGTTCATTCATCAACTATTTGAATGGATTTGAAGCTTCTTTGTTGGCCAAGTACTTTTTAAAAATATTATTTTCAAAAATAATAAAAATCAAAAAATAAAAAAATTAAGAAAACATCAAATAGTGTTGGGTTCAACTATGGGTTCCATATATCTAAATATTAGGAAGAGATTTTTAAGTGTTATGTCTCACCAAATTGAGAAAAAAAATTATTTTAAAAATAAAAAATATGAAAATAAAAATAATTAAAAAAATAAGGAATGTTGTATATGCATGCATGGGACTGATAGATCTAGCTACTTATGAGTGATTTTAAGTGATTTAGTTACCACATTTGAATAAAATTTAGTCTTTTTCAAAAGAAAACCTAATATTAAGAACCTAAAAAATTAAAAAAACTCAAAAATACAAGAAAAAAAGTGTGATTCATCCATGGGATTCATGGATCTAACACTTGAAAGTGATTTTCAAGTGATTTGGTTAGTATTTCTTCAATAAATCGAAACATAAAAAATCCTAGGATAATAAAAAAAATAAATAAACCATAAAAAATGGTGATATGATTTATGGGAAACATAGATCTATTGCATATAAGGCATTTTCAAGAGATTCATGAAGGAAATAAGAGGAATAGAAGTATATATCTGAAAGAAATCGCATAAAACATAGGTTTGGAGAAATGGTTTTCACCTGAAGGAAGAAGAAGATGTTGATTTCTAGATTTCTAGGAAGTTTTTTGTGTTTCTTTGAGTTAGATCTCAAAGCAGTGAAGCTCCAGTTGCAAGAAGATGAAATAAGGCTAAGAGAAAAAGCTCCAAAAGAGAAAAGTTTGAAAACAATGAAAATGTGGCTTTATGGCCAGCTGAGTTATATCTGAGGGCTAGCCGATACGTAACAGCCACTACATCTATCTCCAGGTGTTAGCACTACTACCATGCCTGTAGCATAGCGATATGGGTTGTGACGGCCGGTATAGCCTATTTTGTTTCATAGTGGAGAAATTTATCCTTTTTTTCTCAGTAAAATCGATAGTTGTTTGATATATATATATATAATTCCTCCACCAAGCAAGAAAGCGAAACCTTAACAAAAGAAATATGGGAAGACAAATCAGGAAGATGGGTGTCCTTTCGAGGCCCTACATGAAGAAAGATATAATAGGAAACATCAATGCTTCTCACTTTCTCCTGGGGGATAAGAATGAGTGCTGCTATTGGCACTTAAATTTTTCCTCTCTCCACTCATCATTTAAAAAAAAAGCCCATGAAATTACCCAAATAACCCCACCCTCTTTCCACGTCCCCCACCTCTCTCATCCCCTCCCTAACCTCCTCCTCCTCCTCCTCCTCCTCCCCCGCTGTTCCACTCCTCCCTTTCCCTCCCCCCCCCCCCCCCCCTGCTCTCTCCACTAGCAGAGAAAGGCTGGGTGGACTACCAGGTGGATAGAGGGGGAGGGAGAGGGAAAGAGTGTAATGACCCGGGCCCACTACCCACATGATATTGTTCGCTTTGGTTCACGAGAGTTCAACCCAATATTGCCACATGATTTAAAATGCTTCATGTGGAGTTAAGGCCAAGGCCACACTTATTTTCCTAAGATCAGACTTGAGTGTTTCTAATGTGGAACTTAAACAAAGTCTCATGGAACTAACCAAAGCATTCTACCCTTACCCCTGCAGAGTTCCATATCTTGGATGACAAGAGCACTTAACCAGACTTGCCTCAAGGGATTACACAGGCGGAGAGGGGTCTCACACTCTACCCTCCTCGAAATAAAGCCATCCTCTGCTTTAATTCCATTTGTAACAACCTTAGCCCACAACCCACATTATGTTGTCCACTTTGGCTCATGGGATTCCAACCCAATCTTGCCTTTTGGCTTTAAGGTTTCATATGGGGTTAAAACCAAGGCTGCACTTATATTCCTAGTATCAAGACTTGAGTATTTCGATGTGGGACTTCAATAAAGTCTCATGGTACCAACCAAAGCATTCCACCCTTACTCTTATAGTGTCCCCTATCTTGGCTTATAGGAGTACTTAAACTAGTCTTGCCTTAAGGGATCACACAAGAGGAGTGAGGTCTCACAAAGAAAGAGGGAGGGAGAGAAAAGAGGGGCGGAGGAGAGAGGGTTGGGAGAAAGAGAACAAAAGGGGGGAAAGGGAAGGGGTGGGGACGTAGGGAGGGGCTGGGTTGAAAGAGAACAAAAAGGGGGAAAGGAAAGGAGTGGAGGGGTAGTGAGGGGATGGGGGAGGGAGAAAATAGAGAGGGAGAGAGAGAGTGAAAGAGAGAGAGAGAGAGAGGGCACGGGCCAAGGGGTGGGGAGGGGGCAGAGGAGGAAGATAATAAAGAGAGGGGGGAGACAATAAAGGAGGGGAGGAGGGGGAGGTGGGGAAGGGGAGGAAAAAGGGAGGGAGGTGGGGAAGGAAAGGAAAGGGTAGTCCGCTTCTGCTATTGCCGCCACCACCTATTGTTACTAGAGGAGGAGTTGGAGGAGGGGGAAAGAGGGAGGGGGACGAGGGGGCAGAAATGGAGGTGGGGAATGGGAGGAGGGAGGAAGGGGTAATTTAATCATTTAAAAAACATTTAAAAGGGTGGTGTGTGGAGAGAAAATTTTAGTGTGCTAATTAGAAGCTTCAATAAGAATTTCATTTTCACATTATGGCCCCTTGAAGGAAAATTTCATGATACCATAACTGCTTCTCACTTTCTCCACATTCAAAAAGCTTGAAAATTAAGTCACCTTCTACTACTTGGAGAAAGCTTATGCAATGAATACAAGAACCTTTAAGTTGATCCTATAGCTTAAAATGATGTGGTCAGGAAACCATGTGTTTTGATGAGTCTTCCATATTTATTATGAGAAAACTTCTAGTACAAGTTGGAGCCTTGTGTACGGCCATTTTGGTCAATTCAACCCCTTAGACTCTTTGCCTCGATGTCAAGCCTCTAGCTAGAGAATATTCGATTAGGAAGAACCCCAAGGCGCGACATAGGTATCACATGGAAATTCGTGCCATGCCCAACGCATTTACAAATCATCATGAATTCCCATAGGATTCACGTGTGAGGAATACCACGTATATTTAAAACCTTTGCAAAACCCTTGTAATTCACTTGCATTAATCACAATACATACCTAAATACCCATATCATGAAGGACATGGTGTGAGCATAATTGAGTCCATATCTTAAAGTTGAAGTTGTAATAAAGGACTTACAACTTACAAACATAATTATCCATATGAGCCTATGCATATACACACACGCACACACATAACATCTCCAAAATAAGCAATCTATATGCCTATAAATCCAAATACATGAGCATAAGTCCATAACAGAATACATGTCCATATCTTGAGCACAATCCATAACAAAATAACATAAACAAGTCTGATGGAATGACATGATGCATAGGACATGCCACTCCATACAGCAATCCTAGACATGCCCAAAACAATCCCCATGTGGCGTTCTACATGATGGACGGCTAGTAAATATTATTCGAATTCCACTCCTTTAAGCCTCGAGTAGACTCTGGGACTCGATGATTGCATCAGTGGGAGGTGCAGTGTCCAAACCTGTAACACCAAGAGTATCATTGTAATTATGACGATTTGACAAGATAAGCAAATATAAAACATAACATGTTGTACCAAATTGAATAAAACAAGAATTTGACCATATGAGGACAATGTGCGGAAGCTAAGGAGTAAGGATGTAAATGAATAAGCATGCATACAAGAATCTTGGATAACATGTATTTATCATACTAGTTGGTAAACCATATCACTACATTCTCCAGGCTATCGGTTGCAATAATGTGACTTATTGGAAGAGAGCATTCATTCGTATGAGGTACTAGGAGGAGGCACATCCAAAAGAATACCAAGTAGCCCTAAGAGTACTAGTCAACTCCAAAATACGTAACTACAGTTGGTTTATATATCCAATACCTGTACTCGGACCTATAAAGCCTCATAGGGCAGAAGTTGAGTGGTGCCAACGACACAAATCATGGTTAACAAAATCATTCTTAACATACTTGTCATTCCTGTCTTATCATATTGATTCGGGATTACTGTCATACGTATCAATCGGACTAGTGTTCGTGGAATCATAATATGTAATGGATGGGCATATATACAAAGACATATTAAGCAATGAGCTGGTCAAAGATCAATGCAAACCTCATAAGAACATGATTGTATCATGTTGAGGTCATGACTCGAATGAGCTATATGTATGCAATAGATCATTGGGGAATCAAAGATTTTTAGTAGCCAACCCTATATCTAAGATCTCCCATTGTCCCTAATCATCCAACACGATAAAATCTTAAAGTATTCAATGTCTGCGTGCTACCATAACCTTGGTGTTGTTGTGTATGAATATGGCATTGAACACCATAAGCCAACACCCATGGTTTGGCTTAAGGACTAACCCCACAAAATCTACATGGGTGAGTGTCAGCTCAGCACTTCCCATGTGAGTTTAACCCACCATTAGGCCATGTTAAGGGATGAAGGTTCCAATACTAAGGTCCCTAATTGGGCCCTATAGTCCACCTAAATATGCCTAAGTTTAGGGTTTCCTCGGCTATCCATGGAATGGGGTTTAGGTAGCCAAAGTACAAAGTGGTCCAAAACTCATCTGCATGTTCGATGACCTATTGGTGACCCTCAGAGAGGTGCTAGGCTAGTCGAGGAGGACTCCTTATCAAATCAAGAAGCACACTGAAGAACTCTCGAGGCAAAACACCCCTTTTGGCTTTGTCGCAGAAGGTTTCCTACGTGTTACTCCTTGGATAGCCAAGGTGGAGTCCTTAGCTCACTAAAGAGCTCAGTGACAATCAGCCCAAAATGTCGTGCTTTGGAAAAAGTCACCAAAGGTAACCAAAGTTAAGCCACTCATCTAGCCAAGAGCTCCAGAAAAACTAAAGCTCGAACGAATCTAGGTGATTACCTTCCTTGCATATGCAAATCCAAACCCACACCATGCAAAAATCCCTTCTCAAAAACACCACCTTCTGGACTCAACCACCTACTAATCCTATCATTCAAGCCATCCATTCATTGCACTAAACCATATCTTATCATAGGACATTACTAAGACATACTTTGGGAGACATGAGCTAAATTTAGGTATAACACATAGTAACAAGACATGAATCAATCTCTAGAACATACATGCATTCCTTGCAATGCTTGTACTTGCCTCAATTCAGTGCTTGAACCATACTCAAGCTCAAATATGAAGAATCCCAAGATCAAACTACTTAAATGAAGCCCTACACATGAATGTGAGTGAAATGGAGATGATATTGAATGCACGTACATGAATTGAGTCCTCTTGATTCAATTGGACGAAAAGAGCTATAATGGAGCTAGAAGATCTTACTTTAGAAGCCTATAGAGAAGAAGAAGTGATGGGGTAGAGAAATCAAATGCTTGAAGAGGGCCAAAGTGAGGATGGAGAAGAAGAGTTCCTCTAATGGTGCATGTAGATGCTCCTTGGCTTGGGATTGAGAAGAAGATGAAGATGAGGAAGGAAGGAAGAAAAACTTCAGCAGATTACATAACCAACTTGCTTATCCTTGCCAAATCGTCATATTTATATGTATTTACAATGCTACTAAAAATCATTGACTCCCAAATGATATATCGCAAACATATTGCTAATCCAAGTCATGACCTCAACATGATACAACCATGTTTTTTTGAGTTATGCATTGATCTCTGATCAACTCATCGCTTGGTACGTCCTTGCAAATATGTCCATCCATTACTGATTATGATTCCATGAATACTAGTACGATTGATACGCATGAAAGTAAGTCTAAATCAATATGATAAGATAGGAATGACAAGTATGATAAGAATGATTATGTCAACCATGATTCGTATTGTCGACACCACTTAGCTTTAGCCCTATGAGGCCTGATGGGGCTGAGTACGGGTATAATATATATGAACCAGCTGCAGTTAGGTATTTCAGAGTAGACCGGTACTCCTAGGGCTACTTCTTGTTCCTTTAGCTGGGCCTCCTCCTAGTACCTCATATGAATGAATGCTCTCTTCCAATACTGTTCGACATCCTACATATGTAGGATATCGCATAGTTAGATGTCCTATACATGTAATATATTGAATTGTGCGATATCCCACGAAGGTAGGATATAACATCATTCGATATCCAACCACTTTAGGATATCACAAGTAAAAGGGTATATTGACTTCTTTCAAACATCCTGTCTTGTCAAGCAGTTATGTGGTAAATATATTTTTGGAGATAATTATTTGGTAAATATAGGGTATAAGGACCTCCGTACGGTAATAATTCCGAAAAGGGGATGTGATACACAAGGCCTCATCATCAATAATTCAGAGCTGACAAGGTTCCCCTTTAAAGGGGTTGCCCAATTAGGGAGTTGTGAAGAAGTGCCCACATGAAAGAGAAACCAATGGCTTGGTGGTCCCTATCTACTACTTACGAATGATTGGTTTGACTTAGCTAGTTATGACACATCGCAGGTCCCTTGTACATGAAGTGCATGCATGCCTATTTAGGCCTAGAGGTGTCAATTGCATCAAACTCGACCTGGTACTGCAGGGTTAGGGTTGGCTTCTATTCTTCTACTACCAATTTGGGTTTAGAATGACAATTCAAACATGGTTAATGAACAATATGTGAATGCCTGCCATTTGACCCACGAACCCAACTGATTGCATTTTGACCCATCTGGCCGATGTGAAGCTTACCTTACAATTCAAGGTACAGGTTGAGATTCCTAACCTTCAGATTGGGTTTGGTATGACTATACAACTCGGTTAATATAATACTGTATTAAAATAAAGGAAGAACCCACATGACCGTGCTCGGGTCTTATGTTGTTCCAACACTCTCACCCTCCTATCAACTCTTGTTTCATTCAACTTGGCAAAGAAAAGGAACAATATTTCACAGAAAATTCAGTTGCTTTTCTGAAATCTGCCAATAAACAGAAGGATTTAGAGAATTTGAGGGGCTGAGAAGAATCCGGAATTTTCTAACACAGAAAAGTGTCACCTAAAATTCAATAGAAGAGAACCTTATTATTAGATAGAGGACCTATTTGGCAAATCTTATCTATATGAAACAGATCTTAGTGATATAAATCTACTTCAAAAGGAGCAGTTTGAGGAATAGCCTGTCGTCTTTCGATAAACAGTTGGTCATCTTACATGACTTCGAAGGAGATTTACAATTATTTCAAGTCCAGATGCATTACTCTTCTTTCTGGATTCGTTTGTTTGAGCTCCCGCTGAAGAGTACGAATGCTCGGCTTGCAAGGGCGATTGCTACATCTATAGGGCTGGTTGAAGATGTTGATGCTACAGAGGGTGATGTTGGTTGGGGAGAGTGTTTGAGGGTTAGAGTTTTTCTTCATAAACTCAACCTTTACTGCGAGGCAAAAATATATCTCTAGGGGATTCGAAACCACTATGGGTTACGCTCAAATACGAGAGGCTCCCTAATTTTTGTTATTGTTGTGGTTGCCTTGGACATGGCGATAGGGACTGTAATTTGTGGCTGAACAATCGTGATAAGTTTCAAAGAGATGGCTTTCCTCATGGCCCTTTGTTTTGTGCAGATAGGGTGGTGACAAGGAGCAGGTTTAAAAGAGTGGATGTTGAAAAGAGAGACAGAGAATCTTCAAAATCTACATCTATCGCTGGTCGGAGGGAAGGGATGGAGGTTGATTTAGAGGTGCACGGTGACTGGAGCTCGAGTCGGTCAGCGGCGCAAATCAAGGAACCTGTTTATGGTGAAAATAACTTGGGCGTTAAGGTAGGATCTGATTCGGGAGTGGTAACCGTTAAAGACAGTATGATGACAAAAACTTCGCAAAGCCCGGTCCTGTATGCAGAATTTCATTGTGAGACAGCTCTGCATGTAGATTACATTTTGAAGGAAGTGGTAAACTGTCAAGGCAAGGTTGGACCAAATAAAAAGCCTATGGCTGAGATGGAAAGAGCATGTCAGTTGGGCTCCATTGACATTACCACGCCAACAAATCTCAACATGGTTGAAAAGGAAAACGTCCATGAATTGGGATCTCTAAACATTAATAGGCCAGTGACTTCCATAGGTTACCATGCAACATAAGAGAGATGTAAAAGACGTCTCATCTAGTGACGATCATGGCAATACAGGTGGATCGCAAGGAGGGCAAGTGGGGACTTGGGGGTTGCTGTTCCGATGGTGATAAAGACCAAGATGGGCAAGAGGTAACTCAGTTATGATCAAGCTGAAGGCAACCAGGTGGATATAAAAGGAAAAAAGCTGAAGTTTGTTCCAGGAGGTTGAAATGCAGGAAGTTAATATACAATCAGCGGCAGCTGGGTTACAGCGCCGCCGACAGCCATGAGGATCTTGAGTTGGAACTCTTGTGGGCTTGGGAACCCACGGACAGTTCATGCCCTGCAAGAATTGGTTCGCAGAGAAGATCCCACTATTCTGTTCCTAACTGAGACCAAGATGGGGTTATAATGTATGGACAGAATAAAACTACAGCAGAAGTGCCATGGTTTACTAACTAGGGGTGAAAAGTGAGTGTAGAAGTGAAGGACTTGCACTATTCTGGAAAGAGGAGCAAAAGTTGTTATTCATAGTTATTCAAAATTCCACATAGATGCCTTAGTCGAGGATGGGAGGAATGGTGTACCTTGTGGAATTGCAGGACTCTATGGTCATCCTGAAGTTCACAAACGAAAGCAGGTTTAGGATCTTCTTTTCTCTTTGAAGGCGGAATTTAGTGGTGCATGGTTGTGCTTTGGGGATTTTAATGAGATTGTGGGTCTGCATAAGAAGTGTGGTGGGGAACAAGACCGAAGCATCAGATGTAGGACTTTAGAGCTGCTTTGGATTTCTGTTGTTTTAAAGATTTGGGATTTAGAGGGCCTCAGTATACATGCTGCAACCATAGGGAGGGCTTAGCAAATATAAGAGAAAGGTTGGATAGATTTGTGGCTAATTTAGAGCGGGTCGAGAAGAGTATGCTTGCAGAGGTTCGGTATTGTATTGTGTCTCACTCGGATCATCTCCACATAATTTTAGACTTTTGTGCTTGTCAAAAGTTCACCCATAAGAGAAACCGACTGTTCATGTTTGAAGCTATGTGGGTGGGAAATAAGGAGTCCGAAGAAACTATGGAAAAGGCTTGGGATCAAAATACCAGAGGCTGCACAATGACTGAATTGAACTGTTCCATTAACGGATGCATGAGGAATCTGTCAGAGTGGAATAAATCTAGATTTGGTAATATTGTTTTTCTGTTGAAGAAAAAGAGAAGGGCGCTGCAAAGAAATAACGATGGAGTTAAGAAGAGTAAAGAGGGAAATATATGAGCTGTTAGAAAGGGAGGAAATTATGTGGAGGCAACGATCAAAGGCTCTGTGGTTGAGTGAGGGGGACCAAGAATACTAAGTTTTTTTCACTCAAAAGCATCTCAACAAAGAAAGAGAAATTATATTGTGGGTATTTAAAACTTAAAGGGGAGTGGTGTGTAGCCGAGAAGATGGAGGAGGAGATTACTGGTTATTTTTCCAAAATTTTCTCTTCTCCCTGTGTAACGTTCCGCACCTTAATTATACTATTATTATAAATTAAGCTGTATTATAGCTAAATAAGCCGTTAGAGTCTAAGCGTGTCCGTTTTAGCATTAGGATCGTGTGTGCGCAGTTTTATTGGGTTTCGAGTTTGTCTAAACTTTGTAGGGGGTAGTTAGTAATTTTAGGAAGTGTAGAGGCCTTTTTCGTAGCTTTTGTAAATTGTGAGGTTTGGGCTCATTGGGTAGCTCTCCTAATTCCATTAGCCTTATCCTTTTATCTGAACCGATTTAGACCCATCTTGTCTACCAAATACCTCATTTTCTAAAATTAAGCCTTTTTATGGAAAAATACTCAAAAACCCATTAAAATAGGACAAAATTTCTCTTCCTCGAAACCATGCCAATAGTATAGTCATTGGAAAGCTAATTTTATTTCATGAACAGTGGCGCTAACAGTGACTCAATCCGACTTATGGTTCACAAGTTATGGACAAAATAAGTTTTAGCCAAGTTATTAATATGAGTGGCAGTTTTGTAATTTTACTTAAATTCCCAACCCATTTCCTTTCTCACTTCACTCCCTCACTCGTTTCACGCCCCCCCCCCCCCCCCCCCCCCCAATCCAGAGACGAATCTCTCTCCTCCCCATCTCTTTTCTTTCTTTTCTTTTCATTCTCCTTTCTCTCTTCACTCTCATTTCGCATCTCTCACTCCCTCTCACCAAACAGCAAGCTCATCTCCCCTCTCCACTCTCGATCTCGATCACCCACCCAAGATCTGGACTCCCCCTTGTCCGGCAACCACCACCGCCACCCACTCCCTCTTCCTTTCTTTCCTTCTTTTTCTATTTTCCTTATTTCCCCTTTTTCCCATTTCCTTCCTTCTTGCTGCCACCGCCGGGATCCACGCCTACCGCCGCCACCGGAGCTTCTCCTTCTCCTTCCATCTTCCTCCTCAATCTGTCATCTTCCCAAGGAACCCATTTTCCAAGTTTTCCCCCAAACCCAACTCAAATCAAACCTACAAAAATGATTAAGAGAAGCTAATGAGCATGCCAAAAATCTATTTTAGTTAAAACTCTAATGACCTAGTTTATAGGGGAGGAAAACCTTACCTAGGGTTGTTTGGTTTGGGGGAAAACTTGGAAAATGGGTTCCTTGGGAAGATGACAGCTTGAGGAGGAAGATGGAAGGAGAAGGAGAAGCTCCGGTGGCGGCGGTAGGCGTGGATCCCGGCGGTGGCAGCAAGAAGGAAGGAAATGGGAAAAAGGGGAAATAAGGAAAATAGAAAAAAAAGGAAAGAAAGGAAGAGGGAGTGGGTGGCGGTGGTGGTTGCCGGACAAGGGGGAGTCCGGATCTTGGGTGGGTGATCGAGATCGAGAGTGGAGAGGGGAGATGAGCTTGCTGTTTGGTGAGAGGGAGTGAGAGATGAGAAATGAGAGTGAAGAGAGAAAGGAGAATGAAAAGAAAAGAAAGAAAAGAGATGGGGAGGAGAGAGATTCGTCTCTGGATGGGGGGGGGGGGGGAGTGAGGGAGTGAAGTGAGAAAGGAAATGGGTTGGAAATTTAAGTAAAATTACAAAACTGCCACTCATAGTAATAACTTGGCTAAAACTTGTTTTGTCCATAACTTGTGAACCATAAGTCGGATTGAGTCACTGTCAGCGCCACTGTTCATGAAATAAAATTAGCTTTCCAATGACTATACTATTGGCATGGTTTCGAGGAAGAGAAATTTTGTCCTATTTTAATGGGTTTTTAAGTATTTTTCCATAAAAAGGCTTAATTTTAGAAAATGAGGTATTTGGTAGACAACATGGGTCTAAATCGGTTCAGATAAAAGGATAAGGCTAATGGAATTAGGAGAGCTACCCCATGAGCCCAAACCTCACAATTTACAAAAGCTACGAAAAAGGCCTCTACACTTCCTAAAATTACTAACTACCCCCTACGAAGTTTAGACAAACTCGAAACCCAATAAAACTGCGCACACACGATCCTAATGCTAAAACAGACACGCTTAGACTCTAACGGCTTATTTAGCTATAATACAGCTTAATCTATAATAATAGTATAATTAAGGTGCGGAACGTTACATTCCTTCCCCCTTAGGACATTTGGTCCTCCAAATGCCTAACGTACCTCAGGAAGAAGATCCGGGTACTGCCTCTTAACTTGGTCTCTAAGCTCCCAAGTGGCTTCCCTTGGACTGTGGTGTTCCCATTGAACCTTCACCCAGTGAATCGTCCGCGTCCTCAAAATCTGCTCCTTCATATCTATGATCTGCAAAGGTCGGTCCACATAAGTAGCATCTAGCTGAAGTTCTAGTGGCTCATACTGAAGAACATGCGAAGGATCTGCTACATATTTCTTCAACATCGAGATATGGAAGACATTGTGAACCCCTGCCAACTCTGCTGGAAGAGCCAATCTGTAGGCAACTTCCCCCACTCTCTCTAAAATCTCAAAAGGGCCGACGAATCTACGAGACAATTTGCCCTTCTGTCCAAATCTCAACGTTCCTCTAATAGGTGACACCTTTAGAAATACATGGTCACCGACCTCAAACTCAAGATCTCTTCTCTTCAAATCAGCAAAACTCTTCTGTCTGCTCCTGGCCACTTTCAATCTATCATGAATTTGCTTCACTTTCTCACTGGTATCGCTGACAATGGCAGGACCGTGGAAACTCCTGACACCAACCTCTTCCTAACATATCGGAGTCCTACATCTACGCCCGTACAAAGCTTCGAAAGGTGCCATGCCAATGCTGGAGTGATAGCTATTGTTATAAGCAAATTCACATAAGGGAAGACTTTTCGGCCAATCTTTCCCAAAATCCAATACACAAGCTCGTAACATATCCTCCAATGTCTGATTGGTCCTCTCTGTCTGTCCATCTGTCTGAGGATGATATGCAGTGCTGAAGTTCAAAGTAGTACGCAAAGCATTCTGAAGCCTAGTCCAAAACTTACCTAGAAACCTCGGATCTCTGTCTAAGACAATTGAGATCGGAACACCGTGCAACCTGACGATTTCATCTATATACATCTTAGCCAACTCGTCCCTTGGTGTTTTTAGGCTCATAGGAAGAAAGTGAGCAACTTTGGTCAATCCATCAACTATGACCCAAATACTGTCCTTATTATGCATCGGTGGCAATCCTGAGATAAAGTCCATCGTAATATGCTCCCATTTCCAATCCGGAACTGCCAACTGTTTCAAAAGTCCTGGGGGTCTCTTGTGCTCTGCCTTGACCTGCTGGCATACTAAGCACCTTGAAACAAACCCTGCAATTTCCTTTTTCATGTTGTTCCACCAATAATAGCTACGCAGATTCTGATACATCTTCGTGCTACCTGGGTGAATGGTGAAACGAGAATGATGCGCCTCTGTCAATATCTCATTCTTTAGCTCTTCTATGTTTGGCACACACAATCTATCCTGAAAATACAAAACACCCTCTATCAATCTGAAGTCTGGCCTGCTATCAATCTGTTCAATCACTCTAACTAACTCTGGATCCTCTGACTGCCTGTTCTTAATCCTGCTCAAAATTTCTGGTTCCCAAACAAACATGCTGGCCAATAGAACCTTATCACCGGATGGCTGCAAATCTACTCCCATATCCAAGAAAATCTCTGCCCATGACCACTCAGCTCTTATGCATGCATTGGTCGCTGCTCTTCTGCTTAGTGCATCAGCCACTACATTTGCTTTCCCGGGGTGATATTTGATCGGAAAGTCAAAATCTTTTATGTATTCCATCCACCGAGTTTGCCTCATGTTAAGCTCTGGCTGCGTAAACAAGTACTGGAGACTGCGGTGATCCGAGTGAACCTCAAACTTCTCCCCGTACAAGTAGTGTCGCCACATCTTCAGAGTGAAAACCACTGCTGCAAGCTCAAGATCATGAGTAGCATACTTTTTCTCATGTTCCTTAAGTTGTCTGGACCCATAGGCCACCACTTTTTCATCTTGCATAAGTACACAACCCAATCCAACTCCTGAAGCATCTGTGTAGATCACAAATTTGCCATCCTTTGTAGGAAGTGTTAACACTGGAGCTGTAGTTAATTTGCTCTTCAACTCCTGAAAGCTAGCCTCGCACTCCTCAGTCCATACAAAAGGTACATCTTTTCGTGTCAACTTAGTCAGTGGTGCTGCAATCGTAGAAAATCCTTTCACGAACCTCCTGTAATAACCCGCCAAACCCAAGAAACTACGGATCTCAGACACTGACGTCGGACTTTTCCACTTAACCACTGCATCTATCTTTGTGGGATCCACTGCTAAGCCTTCCTTGCTGATAATATGACCCAAGAAAACCACTTGCTCCAACCAAAATTCACACTTGCTTAGTTTGGCATAAAGTTGATGATTCCTCAATGTTTGCAATGCTGTCCTCAAATGTTGCTCATGCTCCTCTCGAGACTTGGAATAAACCAACACATCATCTATAAACACAACCGTAAACTGATCAAGAAATGGAGCGAAGATCTTGTTCATCAATGCCATGAAGACTCCAGGAGCATTCGTCAATCCAAAAGGCATCACTAGAAACTCATAGTGGCCATATCTAGTCCTAAATGCTGTCTTCTGAATGTCCTGCTCTCTAACCCTGAGCTGATGATAGCCTGATCTCAAGTCAATCTTCGAAAAGAATTCAGCTCCCTGAAGCTGATCAAACAACTCATCGATCCTTGGGAGTGGATATTTATTCTTGATCGTGACCTGATTCAGTTGCCTGTAATCAATGCACATCCTCATAGAACCGTCTTTCTTCTTCACAAAGAGTACTGGTGCTCCCCATGGTGACACACTAGGCCTTATAAAGCCTTTATCCAACAAGTCTTGCAACTGAATTTTCAATTCCCTCAGTTCTGCTGGTGCCATTCCGTATGGAGCTTTCTAGATCGGCGCTGTCCCCGGAACTAGCTCGATCGTGAAGTCAACCTCTCTGATCGGTGGTAAGCCTGGAATCTCCTCTGGAAATACATCCGAGAACTCACGAACTACTGGTATCTGGGATATATCCTCCACCTCTTTGGACTGTTTATCCTCCGTGATAAACGCCAAGTATCCTCCACAACCACTCCTCAACAAACTATCTGCCCTTAAGGCTGATATTCTACTCGCATGCATCTGTTTGCGCTGCCCAACAAACTCAACAATATCTGAATTAACCTGCAACTTCACTGTCTTGGAATAACAATTCATTATCGCTCTATAGGTAGATAACCAATCCATGCCCAATATGACGTCAAAGTCATTCATCATGAGGATAATAAGGTCTGCGGGTAAAACAAATTCTCCAATTCGAACGCGGGTACCTGGAAAATATTAGTGACACTTGACTTGTCCACCCACAGGTGTACTAACCACAAGGTTAAAATCTAACCGAGCTACCTCTCCTTGCAAACATTTAGCGAATGCATGAGATACAAAAGAATGAGTGGAGCCAGGATCAAATATAACTTTAGCCTCTACGTTAGAGATGAGAAGTATACCTTCCACCACGTCTACGGAGGCATCTGCATCCTCATGCGTCAGTGCATAAACTCGACCCGTCTGTTGTGGCCTGGATTGCTGAATTGGTGCTATCTTTTGAGGTCGCTGCTGACTCTTTTGTTGTTGCTGGCTTTGCTGGCCCCTAAACTGTCCCTGACCATGCTGTATTGTTGGGTTGAACTACTGATGTTGAGGGGCTAATCCCCTAAACTGCGATCCCTGTGGTGCAGGTGGTCGATATTGCTGTTGCTACGGGGCCCGAGGTGGCTGCTGGTAGGGCTGTTGTGCTGCCCTCCAAGGTTGCTGCAGCACAGGAGCTCGAGGTGCTGCAGACTGTGCTGTTGAAGGCGCACTACTGTTAGTGGTGGGGCACTCACGAGCTCTATGCCCGGTATGCCCACATTTGAAGCAACTCCCTGTCTCCCAATAGCATTTCTCCGTCTGGTGATTGTTCCCGCATCTCTCACACTGATATCTTTGACTGCTGAAACTATGGCTATTGGAACTCTGAGATTGAAATTTCTGTTTCTTATGCTGACCCTGCCCTGAAGGTTGCTTAGATTGATATTGCAGCTGCCCTGGCCAACGTTGGCCCAAAAGAGCCAATTCTGCTATTCTGTTTTTAAGTTGTCCTTTTGCCCAATATGCATCCTTCACTGTTTCTGCAAAAACTTCCCTCTGTTGGCGCCCCATCATCATTGTAAGGTCTCCGGACAAGCCATCAACAAACCTCCTGATCTTCTCTGCTGTTGATGTGATAAGCGTGGGAGCATAACGAGATAGCTTAATAAACTAGTACTCATATTCTTGAACTGTCATGGTGCCCTGCGTTAGGTTCTGAAAATCTTTCCTCCACTGATCTCTCAAGTACTCTGGAACAAACTTGTCAAGGAACTCCTTCGAGAAAGTTCCCCATGCCTCAGCCTCTACCACTGTGTCTGCATGAATTACAGCTTTCTCAGTATCCCACCATTGGCGAGCAATCCCACTAAGCCTGTAGGCAGCTAACTCAACTTGTTGCTTTTGAGTACACCTGAAAACAGCAAAGATTTTCTCTAATTGTGCTATGAATTCGTCTGCATACATTGGGTCCCCTAAACCATCAAACTCAGGTGGGAACCTCTTGCTGAATTTTTCAAACAAGTCATTTGGATCAACTTCCTTGGGTGGTAGAATGACCTGAATTGGCTCTCTGGCTCTTTCAACGGCGGCTAGTAATTGAGCTTGAAAAACAACCCTGTCTTCATCAGCTCTAGCCTGATCAGCGGCTCTTTCCTCTCTAGCTTCTTGTCTTTCTGCAGCCCTTTCTGCCTCTAAGGCTCTCATCTGTGCGGTATGAGCGTTCTGAGCTTGGACAAGAGCTTGGAGTAATTGATTAAAGCGTGGATCTAAGGAATTAAAATCATCCCCATTGTTATCCTGGGACCGGCGCCCCTGATGAGCCATAGTCTACAAAAGAACTGGGAAGGTTAGATACCTATCAAACCTATGCTAGAAAGCAACTCTATAGACTTTATACACAAAGCAAGTAAAATCCATCTAACGAAAAATCGAAATCCTCACACGCGTCCTATTGTTTCTATCCATTTTTATTTCCTAGAAACATGCAAGTCTCTGATACCAACTGTCACGACCCCCCAATATTAACCTGGGGTTTCGTGAGATTAGGGCCAATATTTTTTTTTCCTGTAATCATCATGACACATGGCTCTTAATCAATTTACCACAGGATCTTTAGTCCGCGGTGAGTTTAACATTTCATAACAACACAAATACCTGCGGAAGCAATATCTAGCAGTTGGCATTATCAAAATAATCAGAGTATTGCACATAAAAAGGGGTGTAAAGTTTAGAGTTTGAGTTCAAAGTTTAAAAGTTTATACCAAATACGTTAAATGCAAGCCCACCAAAAACTTAGGCTGCCAAAAGAATAATAATGAAAAGCATTAATATCTCAAAATATGTTAGTCACTCGCGTGCAGGTCTAGATGGATCCATATCCATCATTTGCACCCCACTCGGACTCAGCACCTGGCTCAAGCGCTTGTAGTGCTTCACCCTCCTCCGTCGCCTCGGGGTGATAGGACTCGGTACCTATGCACCAAATACTACAACATCAGTCTACAACAGTAGATGGCAAGTGAATAAACATAAACCACAATAATATACAATGTCAAAATGGAATAAAGACATATATGATCATAAGAGTGATGAACAATAAAGGCATAAGAAAGAACGGAATCCTAATCCATAGCTACATAATTACGCACAACCACATAAGCCAATATCCGAGTAAAACCCGGCCCAGAGTACGGTGGCCCAAGTCGTCTTCGGATGCTAGGCATCCTGTCCAGAACGGTGGATCAGTCCGCCATAGGGTGCATCACACCCAGTCCAGAGTCATAGAGCATAAGGCCCCGTCCAGAACGGTTGGTCAAGCCGCCATAGGGTGCATCACACCCAGTCCAGAATCAGAAAGTACATTTGTACCATACCAATATCGATCTGCAGTCGTCCAGAAAACCCCGATCCAACACAACCCACACATAGGCCGACTTAGTGGTGCGTGGACAAGGTTCCTAAGTCAAATGTGAAGGGTTGGCTAAATCCAAACATACCATACAAATATTGAGGAACTACTCCACAACATAATCCGGTCCACAACCATAAATCCATACCCACAATGAGTAGTCCTCCGGTATCCCAAACACCAAGCCAAGCCTCAACACAGTCCATACAATACCAATACAGGGTACAGTCACTAAAAAGTCATAAACAATGTAATAACAATGCAAAGTATGCAAACCCGAAGGCCAAGGAAGATTTACAAGCCATGCCTAGGTCAATGATGGCAACTTGTGTACCTAACAACTCTACTCGAACTCCAGGTGACGTATGGTTGGGTAATTAATTTCATTTAAGTCAAAAGGATGCATAGCCCAGGTCCAACATCAACCGGATTCAGTTAGTTTGTACATTGTACACAAATCATACCATCTATGAGAGGTACATTTGCTCCCCAATGACCCTCATAATAAGTCCTCAGATTTTTTTGAGTTTGAGCTTCTTTGGGGTTTCTTTGGTGAGCAAGGCATACCCTATTTTACCCTCTTCATCTAAGGCAAGTGGATTAACATATTTCAATAATGATGTGCATGTATATTTGATTGATTCTAGCATTCGATTTGTTAATTGTACACCCTTTTGCTCATTTTGGGTTTTATGTTAAAAATGCTAGATTTAGGTGTGGTAATGTGTGTGATGGATTGGTATGTTGGAGGTGATTTAAATGTGCTAAATGAAGGGGTGGGATACCCATTTTCTGCAGGTTAAGATGTGTGAGAAGAATTAAGGGCTTGATGGTGTGTTGGAGGTGATTTAAATGTGCTAAATGAAGGGGTGGGATACCCATTTTCTGCAGGTGAAGACGTGTGAGAAGAATTAAGGGCTTGAAACCCCATTTTAATGGGATTGTTCTATGGTGATGGAGGCCCGGGTGTGGGCTAATTGTGGGACTGATTGTAGGGACATTCTACATGCATATTGGGGGGTCGTGACACCCTAGCCCCCAAATTGTGTACTGCTATTGGACACTTTGGACATACAAGTAGCTAAGGAAATGAACAAGAATCTACTGTAGGAGTTCAAGGCAGAAGAGGTTACCGTGGCCTTATCACAAATGAAACCCACAAAAGCCCCTGGCCCAAATGGTATGCCTCATTTATTTTTCCAGAAGTTTTGGCATATTGTTAGAAAATCTGTAACTAATGCAGTTTTGTCTACTTGAAATACTAGTATTTTGCCTAGAGAGATTAATAACACTTTTATTGTTCTTCTGCTGAAATGCAAAAACCTTGAAAGAATTATTGAGTTTCATCTTATAAGCCTCTGTAATGCAGTGTATAAACTTATCTCGAACGTTCTGACCAACCACGTAGAGCTCGTCCTCCTTTTCATTATTTCTAAGAGTCGGAGTGCCTTCATACCAAGGAGGCTTATTACAAATAATGTATTGGTAGCATATGAGGTGGTTAACTTTTTAAAACAAAAGCAAAGGGGTAAGAAGGGCTTCATGTTTATCATATTAGACATGAGCAAGGCTGACAATAAGGTGGAGTGGATTTTTTTTAGAGAGAGTGATGTTGAAGTTAGGATTCCACTCGAAGTAGGTCTTTTTGGTTATGGGCTGTATTTCCTCAATATCTTATTCCATTCTGATTAATGGTGAGTCGAAGGGTGTGATTAGTCCATCTAGGGGTTTAAGACGGGCGACCCTCTTTCCTCATATTTGTTTCTTTTATGTGCAGAAGGACTCACTTCTCTTCTGAAGAGAGCTAAACAAGAGAGAAAGATCATAGGTGTTAATGCAAAGGGACTCCTCAACTCAGCCGTTTGTTCTTTGTAAATGATAGTCTTCTTTTTTGTTGGGAAAACCAGGAAGAAATCTTTATATTCAGCATCTCCTTCAAATCTATGAGGGAGCTTCTGGCCAAAAGATCAACAAAGAGAAGACCTCATTGTTTTTAGCAAAAATACAAGGCAAGAAGTTCAGGATATAATAAAAGCTTCTTGGGGGGCAACTAATATTAAACAATATGAGAAGTATTTGGGGAAACCATCCGTAGTTGGGAGATCAAAGAAGAGGACTTTTCAGAATGTCAAAGAGAGGCTATGGAAGAAGCTACAAAGGTGAAGGGAAAAGCTACTTTCCCAAGTGAGCAGAGAGATCCTAGTAAAAACAGTTGCTCAAGCAGTCCCCACCTATACTATGAGTTGCTTCAAACTGCCATTGGGCGTTTGTAAGGAGTTGGAGGGTATGATGGCCAAATTCTTGTGGGGTCGATGTAATGAAAAAAAAAAGGAAAATCCACTGGGCTAGTTGGGAGAAGTTTCGTGAGTCAAAACATGTGGAGGGTATGGATTTCCACAGGTTGGAAGATTTCAACTTAGCCCTTCTCGCTAAACAAGGTTGGCAGCTCATGCACAATCAACAATCACTTCTTTACAGCGTGTTCAAGGCAAAGTATTTTCCAAATGTTCCTTTTCTAAAATCTTCTGCGGATAGAAATCCTTCTTTTGCATGGAAAGGAACTTTTGAAGCCAAAAGGAATCTATTGGAGGGATGTAAATGGAGGGTTGGTGACGGTTAATTGATTCAAATCTGGGAAAACAAATGATTACCAACTCCTCAAAGTTATAAGGTTACCTCCCCTAAGTGAGTCTTATCAAAGGAGCCAGTAGTAAAAGACCTTATTAACCAAGAGACCAGATGGTGGGATGAGCAGAAGGTTCGGGATATCTTCCTCCATCATGAAGTTGAGGTGATCCTAAAGATCCCTCTGAGTCTTAGTTCATCGAGTTATGCATTGATATGGGCTGAAAACAAATCAGGTGAATTCTCTATCAAGAATGCTTATAGGGCAGCACTTAAACTGTGAAAGAATAATAGTCGAGGTGAGAGTTTTAATTTGGGTACCTGGAGAAAGTTTTGGTTGCAGATATGGAATGGTCCCAAATAAAATTAAGACTTTTGCTTGGAGAGCTTGTAAATAGATATTGCCAACAAAAACAAATCTTGAGAAAAAAGAAAGGTCTTTTCTATTACCAAGTGTTATTTGTACAAGCGTGAGTCCGAAGATTATATGCATGCTATATGTTTGTGCACTAATATACTCCGGGTGTGGAGGGCTTGTTTTCCACGGGTAGATTTTTCATATTCTCATAAATTTGGTTTGTTTATGTGGGAGCTGTCAAAAAGGGAGCCAAAAATTGATTTAAAATTGTTTTCCCAATGGCATGGGGTATATGGCATAGAATGAACCTCTTTATACATGAGAAGGAGCTTCTTGATCCGTGGTCAGTCATTGACAGAGCTGTATCTTTAATTCATAAATTTAAACATTTTCAATTGCTTCGTAAGATCTCTGTAAAGAATAAATCCTTAAGGTTTATTCCTCCTCCAATGGGTGTTCTAAAGCTTAATGTAGATGGAGCTGTGTTTGAGAAGATTCAAATGGCAACTGTGGGTGCGATACTTAGAAATGAGAAAGGTCATATGGTGATGGCTATGAGTAAGATAGAAAATGGAGTTGAGGGAGCTGAAGATATTAAAGCTTTGGCAGCCCTAAGAGGTCTTCAAATGATTTACCACATTAGGGTAAGTAATATTATTCTTGAAAGTGATTCTTTATGTATGATAAAATGTTTTAAAGAAATCTTCTCCAGTTTTGTCTAGACAGGGCCCTTTTGTTGATGAAATAAAAGGTTTGCTGGCTTCTTTAAGAATTTTAAAGTACTTCATGTGGGTAGGGATGGGAATGCAGTCTCTCATTTGCTAGCTAGGCATGCTTAATTGTGAAAAAAAATGTCGGTTTAGTGGTTTTCTTCCCCGGATCTGATCAAACAATATGTAATTAGTGATTCTATGATGATTTCTCATCATCAATATCAAAATGTTTTTCCTATGAAAAAAAAGGAGTGATTTGAAATAGATGTTTAAGAACTAAACTGCTTGGTAAGACAAAAAAAAATTATTCAAATTGATGCTTTAAAAATCCATGGTTCATGGTTTTCAGAAATTTCTCAAGATCTACAATGAATCAAGGGCTGAAAATTTCTCCCATAGTCCTTTTGAGAGTTCCAAAAAGAATCAACAGTTTGGATCATCACTGTAGAGCCCACAGAAGTCTAAAAAATAGATTTATGGTTTTTCATTTTTTGAAAATCTATTGAAATTGCAAAAAGATCAACAGGTGAAAATTTGATAGGAAGGCGTTCTCTCTCTTAAAAACATTTCTGACGGGTTGGATCATAGAATTATGGCCCACAACTTAAAAATGGACTGGTGAAAAGGCATGTGTAATGCAAATTTTTTATCTAGGTATATCCAACGACTTTAGTTTTTTACAATTTTCTCGAGATATACAATGAATCATGAGTTGAAATTTGAAGTCATGGCCTACAGGAACCACTTGTGGATGCTCCATCATCAGAAGATCCTGCCCAAATGAGCATCACAGTAGCCTGCCACATCAAGATCACGACCATGATTGGAGTATAACAATCCTTTCCCTTGGGCAGACTTCAAATAACGATGATGAGTGCATGGAACATGCATGAACTGACTTGCTACGCTCACAACGTAAGCAAAGTCGGGACGAGTGATAGTCAAATGGATGATCATGAGTCTTCCTGCCAACAGCTGATAGGAGCTAGGATTAGGAAGCAAATCAGACTTTTGATCATGAAGTGGATGATTTACTTCAATAGGGGAGTAGGCCGGTCATCTATTCCAAAGAGGATCACCGATTCTGATCATGGCTTTTGATTTCTATCGGTTCGGATCATCATTTACAATCCTAGAATTATTAGGAAGCAAATCAGACTTTTGATCATGAAGTCGATGATTTACTTCAATAGGGGAGTAGGCTGGTCGTCTATTCCAAAGAGGATCAACGACTCTGATTATGGCTTTGGGGTTCGATCATGACTTCAAATGGTTCAGATCATCATTTACGGTCCTAGAATTACTATATATATATAATGGTGATATGAAAAACATGCCCAATGCACTATAGCTGGTGTTGAATCCATAGATTTGCACATTTTTAGGACTTAATTAGGTGAATGGCATCAAGTTTTTATTTATTTTCACCATTTTGTGCAATTTTACTTAGGATTTGGATTTTTTTTTTTTACATTTTCTGCATTTTTAGCATTTTATGCCTTTTTTTCTCCGAAAAGTCCTATTAGAGTAGAACTGTGTCCGGATGGGCCCCACTTCAAGTGGGCTCTTCAACATTTGATGTGTCTAATTAGAATGTGCAGAAAAATATGAAACCCACATTGAAAAAAAATAAATTGAAGCATACTACATTCCACGCTTTTTCACTTGTGCAAGAGGGACAGTCCCACTCACATCATATTTGTTGTAGAAGATTTTGAATAAGTATCTCTCAAATTTGAATTTGAAAGTGGAGCCCACATTCATTATCTCTAAAGTCAAAGTCTAAGTAAGAGAATAAACAAAGAAGGAAAGTGGCAACTCATGCTAGCCATTTACACCTCATGGACAACTTTTAGTTACTGTCTTTTACTCCTTTAAAATACTAGTATATGAAAAGCTTATCAAGAGGGCTAATTTAAGAAGATTTAAATAAATATTTGTTTCCAAAGAGAATGAGAAGAAAAATCAGCAAGAAAGACTCATAGGTTACAAAGGAGAGCTATAAAATGACAAAGAGACACCACCCACAAAAGACATCATACGTACATAACTCTCTCTCTCTCTCTCTCTCTCTCTCTCTCTCTTATGCCCCTCACTACCATCCAATTCTATGATCCCTATCTCCACTTCTCTCTCCTCTCTCCTTTCTCATATCCTCTTTCTCTAGTAAAAAAACAAAATAGAATATCTGTAGGTATTCTAGAGCCTTATTCTAGAATTAGGCTAAAAGAGTGTGAGAGAGAATTATAATTGCCATAAAGTTCTCAATAAAAATCACATATTTTGCAATGGAGGAGTAGATCCTTGGATCAGAGTGTCTAATAAAATTAAGTATTTCTCATCATTTTTCTATGTGATTTGATTTAAAAATAATTTTTTTCTCTTATGTGTTTATTATAAAAATAAATCTATCTTTTGTCATTGACAACCTATGTTATTCAAATTTTTGTGTGAGCAATACTTTAATCACCTATGTTTTCTAAATAGATTATTCTTAAATTGAAATTCTTTGATAATCTATTTTTGATTAATATATGATCTTTAGTTAAGTTTATAATTTTATTAAGTGAAGGAGATTATTATCTTAAATAAATTGTAAAAAAAATTATGCTCTTAATAGCCAAATTATCCGAATCAGAAACAATAATTTGTCTCTAATTTAAAGGATTTTTGGGACAAGTTATTTTATGAGTTGCATAGAAAGATGGTGGGACTACTTAAAGGATTCATGACTTCCTAATCTGCATTTTCTCATATTTTTTTTCTTTGTGCTTTAGATCTAGAATTTTTCAATCTTATTATTGTTTAATTTTTTTATCCCTCTTGTCATTATCATAAAAAAAAAGTCAGATTTTAATAGAAAAGAGGATTTTAATAGTGCTCCATATAGGTTCGACCTGTACTTGCTATTGTCTCAAAAGGACCACTGTGTACTTACAGTATTAAAAGATTCAATTTAATTTCACATACTAGAGTTGTCAAGGGGCCAGGCTGAGGTAAACCCTTATCCTAACCTCACATGTGTAAGTCAGGCCTAAGCAAGCAAAAGGCCACAATTTTCACAACGAGACCATAATTTCTACGCCCTTGCCCTACCCTTAAGGGCCAAGGCTAGGCTAGGGCTGAGCAACGGCCAAAAGAAAGAATTTTTTTTAAAGAAAATAAATATTTCTTATGCTACCACCCGACTTTCAACATGATGCTAACCATTTTCCTTTATTTAGGCTGGGGAGAGGCAATGCAATGCAAAAGGTAGTATGATAGAGTGAAAAAACATTTTTTATTGGAAGTTAAAAACGTATTTTTATTGGATAGTTCGTGGTCTGATGAAATAATTTTTATAATGTAAAACATAAAGCATATGATAATAATTTTAGAAGTAATAATACATATAAACAAAAAACAACAATTTATTATTTAATTATTTAATCTACTTTTAAGTGCTATGACTTTTGACTTCTAGAACGAGATGTAGACCAACTTCAAGAGAGAGAGAGAGAGAGAGAGAGAGAGAGAGAGAGAGAGAGAGAGAGATTATAAATGAGAAGAGGAGACGACTAGTTCTTCGAATGTGAGGTTTGAGAGTAGATGATAAAGAAATAATTATAGATATAAATGTTGCACTTTAGTTCAACATAACTGTTGCACTTTAGCATATGAGGGGTAATTAAAACTTTTTGATAAAAAATCTAAAATGCTCCGTAAATGTGATTGTTGTAGAAAAGGTGATTGTTGTGTGAATATTAGAACAATGTGTAATTGTTGTAAATACAGAAAAGGAAAGGCTTGAGTGGGTGGTACAAAATTCTTAAGAGGGCCAAATTGCTTAAATATATTATAAATATATCATATATTTTATATTTTATATTAATATTTAATAAACAGCGGAACGGTTTCAGCCCCTTCGGACCGGATGAGTCAAGCCCTAGCTTAGCCCTCAAAATTGCGGGCTTTTCAAATTAAGGCCCTACCCTACCCTTGGGCTTTAGGACAAAAAAAAAAAAAAAAGGAAGCCCTCACTTTGAGGGCTTTTGCAAGCTGAGCCAAGCTGGGCCCCCTCGTCAAAGGGCCGGATTGATAGCCCTAACTCTAGTAAGAAGATGTCTAAGCGCTTCCAACATTAATGTCTGTTCCGATTCTGCAGGGCCTTTTTTATTTTTCAAACGAGCTCTTTTTTCTTACCAAAAACTCTATTTGAGTTTGAAACAGTTTTCAAGTTAATAAGACCGTGCTCAGGTCTTTAGTTGTTCCAACAGTCTCACCCCTCAAATCAACTCTTGTTTAACTCCACGTGGCAAAGAAAAAGAACAACATTTCACAGAAAATTCAGATCCTTTTCTGAAATCTATCAATAAATAAAGGGATTTAGAGATATTTAAGGAACTGATAAGAATCCGGAATTCCCTAACACAGAAAATTGTCACCTAAAATTCAATAGAAGAGAGCCTTATTATTAGATAGTTAAAACGAGTCCGTCAGTAACTATTTGGGCGCTGGCCAATTGGCAAGTTGACCCATCTCGGGAGATATGGACTCAGCTTTTTGTCCATTCTTAGTTTATTGGAAGAATCACCTACTTATCTTTTACTTCCCACAACTAGAAGGAGATCAGAGATGCGAAAGGATCTTGACTTGGTTGTTGAGATCACTGACGACCAGACAGAGCAATCTAACAACCTACAATTCATATAAATTTTGGACTCTTTAAATTATATTTCTTTTATATGATCCCTCATTGTTTTGCCATGACAAAAGAACAATGGCCAACAAGTGTCAATACTATGTGCAAGTTTTGCATCTCTATTTTCAACTTCTTCTTGTCTAAAATGCTTATAATGAATAGTGCGTTAGAAAATAAAAGCGTTTTGGACATGATTCTACCATCACCCTGCTTTAGAAAAGTAGAGATAAATCCTCTTAAATGATAATCCCCAATTTTGGTTGGGGTCTCAAAAAGATGGTGGAAGTTTTTTAAACTCTCTGGAGTTGGCTCAGTTATGGGTTATTTAGGCAGGCCAAGACGTCCGAAGGACCAAGCATGACTTCAGTTACGCGTAATTTAGGCAGGCGTAGACATCCGATGGACCAAGCACGAAACAAAGGCTAGAGAATTCAGCTTGTGAGACTATTAATTAGCCAAGGTGGACTATAATTATGCTTGATGGTTGAAAGGGGCCCAAGCCAAAGCCTACACTAACCAGCATGTTGGATTATTATTGCACCCATTTATTATTACGAGGGTTAATACTTAATAATATACTTGATGGCTCATAATAATATGGGTTGATTGCAGGAATACATGGGCCAAAGAAGATATTTTTCCCTTTCCGTGTAGAAAGATGTTGCACCAAATGATAGAAAATCGAGCCACAAGGAAACATTGATCCAATTTCCTTTCTATCAGGGAATTCTAGAGTTACTGAAACTCACCTGCATGTGTTCTGCCCAGGCATGTATGTAAAAGCTGTGAACCAAGTCTAAACATAGAAGAACGGCTCTTTATCCTAGTAGTAAAGAATGACAGTTCTTACATAGTTATCTCGTGTTTAAATTCTTGGTATGCAACCTTTCTTTCCACATGTGTAGGCTGTCTTCGTACTCTGT
This sequence comes from Sextonia rubra, assembly GCA_037013555.1. Classification (NCBI taxonomy): domain Eukaryota; kingdom Viridiplantae; phylum Streptophyta; class Magnoliopsida; order Laurales; family Lauraceae; genus Sextonia; species Sextonia rubra. The sequence goes on along the minus strand of JASUAD010000028.1, from coordinate 3,611,010 downwards.
AAGCTTTTTTCTTGCATGTGCAGGCTCTCTCTTGAGTGCTAGCTCCCTTAGCAGGGTTGCCAAAAAAAATAAAAAAAGTCCGAACATAGGAAGTAGGCACATTGTGAGCTACTATGGAGTCTATCCAAGGTCTTGGGTCTGTACTGGACCCAAGCCCAGTATTGGACTATTAAATGCAATAATGAATGAGCCTGGAAAATATGGCAAAATCCAGCCCAAAGAGTACTGGACGAGCCAACTGATCAACTAAACTTTCCCATTGAGAAAAGCTAGAATTATAGCTCTCTCTCTCTCTCTCTCTCTCTCTCTCTCTCTCTCTCTCATGAAGTTTCAGAGAGTGGGTGAAATTCCACCAGTCAAAAAACCCTCATCAAATTGATTGACGAGTCATTTTCCTAAGTTTTAACCCTTCTCCGATAATTTCACTTTTCTAGTAAATAACATTTGAAAATTTATTCAAGGACCACAAAATAGGGGGTGGATGTGCCGACAATGTTACCGTTCTATAAATTGCCAATCTTTATTCATGAAAATGGCACTCTAAGCCCGCATTGGAACAAGCTTTCCTTCCTTTACTATCATAATCTGAGACAAAAATCATATCGCTATAAAAAGATGCTTTTCAAGTCACCAGTGAAAGCCCAACTATGTGCATGTTTGGCAAGTCTAAAATTTAGGCTCTTATTGTCTAAATGTCTAAAATTTATAGAGTTCGAAAAATAGAGGCGTTTGGCATGCATTTTTAGCTCTATTTAATTAGACAATAAGAGGTAAAAGCTCTCTTTTGGAGAGGAGGCCATATGATGCATTTCCAAATCAAAGGGAAAAAAAAAGAGGCGCCCAGCTACAGTAACTTGATAGATCACGCCCAGTACGGTTTTTTCAATTTTTCTTGAAATCCGAGCCCCTAAATCTACATCCAAACCGTTGAAAATGTTCACATGATCAATTACGGCCACCCATCCAAATTTCAGCCGTTAATTCATCCTGAATCTCGAGATATGTGCAAGAAAGCGTGAGCCATTGAATACTAGTTTTTGAATTTTGTGGGGCCCAAACACAAGATCCAAACCATTGGAAATGTTGGGAAGACTAAAAACGGCTATGGGGTCAATTTTCAAGGATTGATTCCTTATGGATCTCAAGATATTTGTGAAAAACTTTCAACCATTGAATTTAATATTCTGAATTTGTAACTAGTCCACAGGCAGCCCCTTTTTTTTATTTTTTATTATTATTTCTGGAACAGTAAATAACAATCCAAACCATTGAAAATGTGTAGAAGGTCAATGACCATTATGAGACCAAATTTCAGCCGCTGGATCATCACCAAACTTGAGATATTTATGTAAAAACGTGAATTATTAAATATTTTTTTAAAAAAATTGGGGGCCTCAAACACAAAATCCAAACCGTTAGATCTCTTTGGGAGGCCAAACGTGGTTATGAGGTAAAATTTCAAGTCTTAATACCTACTAGATCTCAATATATTTATGAAAAATTTTCAACTATTGATTTAAAATGGTCTATTTAAAATCGATGCTTTCATTGTCAAACACATATTTTAAATCTAGCCTCTTTTTTTATAGCTCTTTTTTTAATAGCTCTATTTTAGATGGTCTATAAAAATAAGACTAGACCTACCAAACAAGCCCTATGTCTCACCAGAGGAAACAATCTCCCACGAAATAGACAAATATTATATAACAAAAGAAAGGATCCATTTCCTTTTTGGTACTACTCCACCACCAGTCTTGATTAGATAGATGCCCTATTGCTGTAGCCTTTAGGTTTCCTTCCTGGTTTATATTATCTTCTTGGAGGAATCACTGTCAAATGTATGATGTTTCAATGCATGTAACCAGTAGAAATGAACGGAAAAGTGAAAGAAAAAAGTTGATTGATAGATGGGTAACTGAGGAATAGATCCTATCTGAGTAGGGTCATGGAGTGAACGGAAATGGGTGTCTTAGATGTCATCTTGTTGTTATTATAGGCTGCGTCTGTCGGGAGCAAAGGATGGTGTAGGTTAGAGCTCGGCTCACACAAGGCCCTGGACCATCTATGATCCATTCATGAATCTGCACGTGAGTGTGGACAAGTGAATTTGTAAGCACATGCATGTGGTTTTCACGTGTCTAGGTCCAAAAAAAGGGATTCATGTGCTTAGCAACAAAGCAATATGTAGAAGTATAATCTTGTTACTGTTACCATAATAAAGAACAGTTAGCACATGAGACATTATATTATCACAATATAGACATTATATGCTTACTTGAGTTCATAAGTTTCTATGAAAATATCACATCACAGCATTATTATAGCATTTCTCCAAATGCACCACAATCTAATTAGAAAAAGAAACAGAAATTGACAAACCACAACAATATAATCCTTCAAAATAAAACAAGCTGAAACAATCATATTCTATCAATAAAGCGATCTTGAAGTTGGATCTTTAGGTTGGGATCGTCCCACTCCATTGCATCCCACCATTTCTTCTCGCCTCTGACTCTCTTTATAGTGGGTGAAAGATTGTGGCTGGTGAAAGGAAGCTTCTTTAACTTAGGACATTCAGCTATTCCAATGGATTTAAGAGAAGGGCAGGTGACAGTCGTCTCAAAAATGCTCTTCAATTTAGGCAAGTGTTCTAATCGTAAATATTTCAACTTGGGCAGCGAGCAGGTAGTCACAGCATTCCCATCAGTTGCTGCTATATCTTCCATCAAGCAACAATTCTTGATTTGTATACTTCCAAGATTTTGAAGGTTCTGCAGCAACTCAAGTGATAACAATTTCTTCATCTGGTTGCAACCCTCCACATACAACATCTCAAGATTCGCAAAAGTTTCGATGGAGGGAACTCCGAGGGAGAGGGCCCTCAGATTGTGCAAATTGTAGAGATGCAAATACACTAAGTTGATTAATGTCTTTTCATCAGCCATTACTATCAATTCCATCCCATTGCATTGCTCAATGTGGCAGGAGGTGAGTTGTGTAGCATTTGCTAGACAAGTGAATTGCGATAAACGAGTGATATCATGACATCTTTCGATAAACAGTCTTTCAGTTTTGTAAGGAAGTATGAGAGAGCTAGCATTGCTTTCCACGTCTGAACAACCACCCACTAATACAACATTATCCACAGGATGAGGAAGTGGAATTAAAACTAGATCCCCTATAACTAAAGAGAAGCTTTTCACGTTTTTGAACATATCAGATCCCACCAATGTAATAAAACTTTGAACATCCTTAAAAGAAAGCCTGAGAACAGTGATCCGAGTCAAGTTCACAATTTCTTCAATATATGCAGTTTCCCTTGAAGTGGTAGATGGCCATCTCCATCCACTCTCTCTCATCCGCAAATCTTCAAGAAGAGATAGCTTAGGCATAATCCCAGCTGGAAATAACTGTAATCGTGTTGTATGTTCAAGATGAAGCTTTCTAAGGTTGACTAATTCTTCCATCTCTCTTGGCAACTCTTTAATGGATGTCCAATTGAGGCTTAATACCCTCAGTTGTCTCAACCGTACTACAGAGGGTAGCTTCTTTAAATATTTACAGTCATTTAATCGCAACACGCGAAGATTCCCCAACTTGCAAAATGATTCTGGCAAGAACTTAATCTTAGAGTTGGAGAGATCAAGAACTCTAAGACCTTGGATATTTTCAAAGAATGAATTGGATATCTCCAACAACATTGAGTAATTTTGCAACAACAAGGTAGTCAGTTCTGGGCACTTGGGCTGCCCTGACAGCAACTGAATTCTGTTTCTCATTAATGACACTCTCTTAGTGTCTTCTATCCATTCTTCCACTCTTGGCGACTCCTCCAACTGCTTTCTAGCTGTCACAACCCGAGCCCAGGGACCGGGGGTCAGAGAAAATCTAACCAATGACACACGTACTCCCGTGCATGCACACCTGGACCCCGTCCAAGTATACACACACAAGGGATCATTCACACGTGCAAACAACTGTACGCGGAAGCTGTACGTATCAAGGCATACCACAATATACCAAAAGACATAGGAGATTACAAACGATCAAAAACTGATAACAATAACAATAACAAAATACAGGAACGTATGTTACGGAAGAGGGCTCCCAAAACTCAAAATACAATATACAGGTATCACTCGAAGCCCTTAGTGCAATTACAGGAAAATCCCCTCAATAGACTCCAACACAAGGAATGGGGAAAACCAAAATGATGCAAACCGTACTCTGGAGGATGGATCAAGTCCACTCCTCTAGGCCGGAGGGGGCCTCGCGAGCCTCTCCTGCAGTCGGGTCGACCGACGCAGGATCGGAAGAGGGATCTGAGCCTGCAACACACAAGACAAACGTATAAGTACAACGACTTAGCAAAGTATAAGCCAACAAGAAGATAACACGAATTGTGTCTAAAACTGACGAATACCGAACAATAGTCATAATGCAATATCCATAGAAATTTTGTCTGTATACTAAACAATTATGCAAATGAATAAGCATGCTATCAGAATCATAAACAGGTAACAATCAAGTGGCTACTACATTGGCCATTTTCTCCCTTACGAGAGCAATCAGGATGAGAACACCAGCGACCGGGCCAGGGTACGCATGGGTCTCTAGTTCCCGGGGTCCGGAGTCCCAGGACAATCACACTCTGCAGAGGCAAACACTTAAACTAAACCAAAGTTAACCCCGTCGGGTATCCTAAGGCTGAGGCTCAGTAGTGCTGATACCAATCACAATCAATCGGATGATGCACCTCAATCAATCAATCAATCATGTCATATCACTTATCACTTACAAATCTCACATATCATGCTGAACAAACAATAGGAAGTGCATCGCAGATACTGATACTGAATGTACATAAGCAATTACAGGAAGTGCTGACAATGAGTATCAATCACAATCACTGACTCATAACTGATGCAAGTTCTCCAATGGAGCAACGGTATAACACAATACACAATAATAGAATGGTTCCACCCGGGCTTCGCTCTGGGGTTGCTGCATTTCCCACAGAATCGAGAGGTCCAGCGTAGAACACATAAGAGGGCATAAACCGTAATCAATATGCTGTACAACTCAAACCAATCCAGTACTTATACGAATCAAGGATCCATTACAAGCCAATCCTACACTAATTATCCAGCGTCTCTAACCGTGCATGTTGATGTAGTTTTAAGTTATCCGATGCACCATTGTCTAGTGTTGCAGTGTCTCGAGTGTGCATCGAAGTCCCTTAAACCAACACCCATGGGGAGGTGCTAAACAGCTGGATACAAGCATGAATGATTCACAGCCCTTGAGATCATTCATGTCCTTCAAACATTCCATTGGGCATGTCCAGGTTCGCTACATTCTAACATGAAAGTCATATACGGTCTTTTACTTAAACCTAGTCCCTTTTCATTCAATTCTCAGGGTCTCACGGTGCAGCCGTAGGTAACCTTACGGCTTAGCCGTGGCATCTTACGGCTTAGCCGTAATATGCACTGCGGCTGAGCTGAGGTTCCCCAAATATCCCTTCGGATTTACGGCTTAACCGTATCTTGCTCTACGGCTCAGCCGTATCCTGGTCCACGGCTTGGCCGTAAGCCAATGTACGGCGTAGATCAGGCTGGGCCGTAGAAGAATGTCAAATTGCCAACATCCAGTTATTTTCAGCTAACAGTCTGTACTGTTCTACGGTTTGGTTTACGGTTGGGTCTCGGCTTAGCCGTAAGCCATTTTACGGCTTAGCCGTAGCACATTTCACGGCTTAGCCGTGAGTGCACGGACTCATTTTCCCTGAACTTGTTACAGTCATACAGAAACTGAATGAAACGACTGAAAACAGCAATATAACAGCAAAACACACTCAATGGGGCTGTCTAACACTGAGAAACACAATGAAGCATAATAACACAACAATCAAATCACTATCAATCGGTGTTCACACATCTTGGGCTTATACTTGCCTCACAAATGGAATCACTTCGTGGTTTGGCTCAGTCCGCTGGAATCACACGCACAAACGAGCTCCTTTCTTCCTCCCTCAAGCAATCGAACAGAGAAGGAGAAGGAGAGAAAGAGAGCTGACGAGAGAGAGACGAACTGGAGCGTGAGAGAGAGTGAGCTGAGAGACGATCGAGAGAAATGGGAGTGGTTGGGGGATATTTATACTTAATTTGAGTCGAAATTACATTTAAGGCCAAATAGCTTATGCAAATATCAGTTTGAGTCAAATGACAGTCCAACGAGAGCAAACGAACTCATTCGGATCCAAGACAGTTACGAAAAACGACAAGCTCAACGAAATACACGCGCTGACGTCAAAATGACGCAAAACTGACAAGGTCAATCAAAAGCAAAAATTACGAAAAAGGGCTCGAACTAACTAGACCAAGTCAAACTCAACTCAACGATCTCTCTACGAGTCAAAACCAAAGGAAAACCAAATCAAAACACTCTTAGCGATAAAAACACACGAAATTACACACTAAACCGGATCAACTCGGGTCGGAGTGTTACATCCTCCCCCACTTGGACATCATTCCGTCCTCGGAATGAACGCGTACCTGAGCAAACAGATAAGGATACTGTCGTGCCATCTGATCTTCTAGTTCCCACGTGGCTTCATCAGGTCCATGATGTTCCCAAAGTACCTTAACCCATCGGATAGTCCTTGTACGCAAGAGCTGTTCTCTAGTCCCAACAATACGGAGCGGGCGCTCAACGTATGACGCATTAGGTTGCATCTGAATATCATCGTAACGAATCACGTGCGTCGGGTCTCGAACATACTTGCGAAGCATAGACACATGAAAAACATCGTGTACTCCAGAAAACTCCACGGGTAGAATCAATCTGTACGCTAGATCACCAATCCGGCTCTTGATCTCAAATGGACCCACATATCTTGGCGCTAACTTGCCTTTTTGACCGAACCGTACTGTACCTTTCATCGGTGAGACCTTCAAAAATACCCAATCTCCAACCTGAAATGTCAAGGTTCTTCTTCTCGTATCTGCATAGCTCTTCTGTCTCGATCGGGCAATCTTCAAATTGTCAATCACTTTCTGAACTTTCTCTGTAGTCTCAGCAATGATTGTCGGTCCGTGGAAACTCCTTGTTCCAACTTCTTCCCAGCAAACAGGACTTCTACATTTCCGTCCATACAGAGCTTCATAGGGTGCCATTCCAATACTCTCGTGGAAACTATTGTTATACGCAAACTCGCACAACGAAAGATGCAAATCCCATTCTTTCTCGAAATTCAGCACACTGGCCCGTAACATGTCCTCGAGCGTCTGAATAGTTCGTTCCGACTGTCCATCAGTCTGCGGGTGATACGCCGTACTGAAGCTCAACTTCGTTCCCATGGCTTCCTGGAATGCTCTCCAAAATGAAGAAACAAAGCGGCTATCTCGATCTGACACAATCGATACAGGCGTACCATGTAGTCTCACGATCTCGTCAACGAACTTCTTCGCCATCTCGGAAAATGTCATGCCTTTCTTGAATGGAAGAAAATGGGCTGTCTTCGTCAGTCTGTCCACGATCACCCAAATGGCACTGTTCTTCTTGCTCGTCAGGGGTAAACCCGAAACAAAGTCCATCGAAATGTGTTCCCATTTCCACTGGGGAATATGCAATGGATGTAAGGAACCTGGAGGTCTCTGATGGTCAGCTTTCACCTTCTGGCAAGTCAAACATCTGGCAACAAACCCAGCAATTTCTCTCTTCATGTTGTTCCACCAGAATCTGTCCTTGAGAGCTCGGTACATCTTCGTACTTCCAGGATGCATAGAATAACGTGCATGGTGTGCTTCGGTCATCAAACTCTCCTTTAAAGCATCTACTGCTGGCACACATAATCTGCTCCTGAAATACAAAACATCACCCTCCAAACGAAAGTCTGGTCGATCTGCAATGCTATCCCGAATTCGCTTCAACATCGCATCTTCAAACTGCTGGTCTTTAATCCGCTGAATAATATCAGGCTGAAAGCTCACTGTACTGGCAAGTGTCAAACGGTTCTCCACCGATTGCAGTTCCACTGGCTGTGCGTGCCTCACAAAATAAAGGCTGTCCAAAGCCTGAAGAATCTCCGACTTCCTACTCAAGGCATCTGCAACAACATTGCCTTTCCCTGGATGATACTTGATGGGGAAATCAAAATCCTTGATCAACTCAAGCCACCTTCGCTGTCGCATATTCAACTCGGACTGCGTGAAGAGGTACTGTAGACTCTGATGATCTGAATGCACTTCAAATGTCACGCCATATAAATAGTGTCTCCACATCTTCAACGCAAAAACGATGGCTGCCAACTCTAAATCATGCGTAGCATAGTTCTTCTCGTGCTCCCGAAGTTGTCTCGAGCCATAGGCAATCACTTTGCCATGTTGCATCAAAACACATCCCAAACCGACTCGAGAAGCATCTGAATAGATCATAAATCCTTCATGCCCATCTGGTAACGTCAAAACTGGAGCCGAAGTAAGCTTCTCCTTCAACATCCGGAAATGGTGCTCACATTCGTCCGTCCACAGAAAAGGGATATTCTTCCTGGTCAATCGAGTCAACGGGGCTGAAATCTTGGCAAAATCTTGAATAAAGCGACGATAATATCCAGCTAATCCAAGAAAACTCCGTATCTCCGCCACAGTCTTTGGGCTGGGCCAATTCATCACTGCCTCAACTTTCGTCTGATCCACTGCCAACCCATCTCGTGAAATGGTATGACCAAGAAAAGCTACCTGCTCGAGCCAAAAATCACACTTCGACAACTTGGCATATAAGCGATGCTCTTTCAACAACTGCAAGGCTCGACGTAGATGTTCCTCATGCTCCTCTGGGGTCTTCGAATACACCAAAATGTCATCAATAAAGACCACTACAAAACGATCCAGAAAAGGAGCGAAGATCCTGTTCATCAAAGCCATAAAGGCAGCAGGTGCATTGGTTAATCCAAATGGCATCACGAGGAACTCAAAATGTCCGTACCGTGTCCTGAAAGCAGTCTTGGCAATATCGTCTTCCTTCACCCGGAGTTGATGATACCCCGATCGTAGATCAATCTTGGAAAAATAGGCAGCACCTTGAAGTTGGTCAAACAACTCATCAATACGCGGCAATGGATATTTGTTCTTGATCGTGACTTTGTTCAACCGCCGGTAATCTATACACATCCGTAAGGTACCGTCCTTCTTCTTCACAAACAGCACTGGAGCTCCCCACGGTGACACACTCGGCCGTACGAAACCCTTCTCCAAAAGATCTTGTAATTGCGTCTTCAATTCGAGTAACTCAGCAGGGGCCATACGGTAAGGAGCTAAACTAATGGGTGCTGTACCGGGCACTAGATCGATCGCAAACTCTACATCTCGGACAGGGGGTAACTCGGGTACTTCCTCCGGAAATACATCCGGGAACTCACGTACCACCGGAATATCGCTCAACTGCTTCACCTCCTTCTTCTCCGAGACAAAAGCTAGAAATCCTGCACCACCTCTGCGTATCAAACGATCCGCCTTGCATGCGGAGATGACACGCCTCGGGCATCTCTCCTGATTGCCCTCGAAACGAAACCCCTTCGCAAAATCGAAGTAAATCGACCTGTTGTAACAGTTAACACAGGCACGATACCGCGCTAGCCAGTCCATTCCAAGGATCACATCGAAATCCAACATGGACAACAAGACCAAATCAACTGGCAGCTGGCGACCCTCAATCACCACGTCGCACTGAGGGTAGTATACACTACACTCCACTCTCTTGCCCACAGGAGTGGACACCACTAGCAAATAGGGTAGCGGTCGAGGGGGTTGCGGTAACTGTTCCGCAAAACGAGGGGCAACATACGAACGCGTAGATCCCGAATCAAAAAGTGTATGTGCTTCAGCTCGGGCAATGAGAACTTTACCTTCCACCACTTTCGCATCTTCTGCATGATCATGAGAGGCTGCATACACACGAGCAGTCTGACGCTGGGGCTTCTGGCTTTGGCGAGACGGATGGGGGCTGTTCGAAGCTGCTGAACTGAGAGACTTGGATGACCCCATAGATCTGGACGACTGGAAGGTCCTAGTCTTCGGGCACTGAGCTATCTTATGCTCCATGGATCCGCAACTCAAACAAGCTCCAGACTTCTTCCAACACTTCTCCGTCGGATGTCCAAATCCACAAAACTCGCATCTGCTCCCGGAGAAACTCGAAGTTCCTTGCTTCCCTTTCCATTTCTTCTGACTCTGTCCCCTGGAACTCACTGGTGCACTCCTCTTAAAATCCACGGCTCTCTCTGCTAGGTGGTTGGCTTCCGCAGCGTGTGCTCTGTCGACCGCATCATCGAAAGTAGCTGGTCTCTGAAAGGCAGTCACAAAATTCGCGTATCTCGGGTGTAGACCAGAAATAAAACGATTCACCTTCTTCTCCTCGGTATTGATCATGTCCTCAGCAAAATGGGACAACTGGGTAAAGCGGTGAATGTACTCTGCAACGGTCAGCTGCTGCTGCTGTAAGGCCAGAAACTCAACCTCCTTCACGCGTCGAACATGAGCAGGAATGAACTTCCTTCTGAACTGTTTCTGGAACGTCTCCCACACTGTTTCACTCGGCATGGTCAGATAAGCTGCACTAACACTCTTCCACCAGGTCTTTGCCACCTCTCGGAACATCGAGGCCGTAAGCATAACCTTCTGCCGGTCATCACAGATAATGGTCGAGAAGAGATCTCCAGTATGCTCTAGCCACTGATCAGCCTTCAACGCATCTTCATTACCATAGAACTCTGTGGCTCCACGCTTTCTGAATTTGTCGTATAACGCATTTGGATCGCTCTCTCTAGGCTGGAAAACCACTGGCTGCTCTGCAGGCCGAACTGGCGTTTGGCTCTGTCGGTCTACGATCGAAACAACCTGCGCTTGCAAAGAATGGATCGCCTGTAGCATAGTCAAGAAGCGCTCATCAAAATTCACAAGTGGCTGTGGGGCGGCTGACCCACTCTCGTTATCTCCCTGATCATTGTTGTTGTGTGTTCCAGATCCCGATGCCATAGCCTGCAAAACACAAAAGTCAATCTGCTATCACACTCGGTAACTCACACAGACTCACAAGACAAAGGGACCCAACACAACAGTCCAAAACTGGACTACGAAATCTCACCACGTCCTATATGCCTACATGCTTACACACTAAGATAGAGACAATGCCCTGAGAGACAAAGCTCTGAGAGACAATGCTCTGATACCATACAATACGTATGTCACAACCCGAGCCCAGGGACCGGGGGTCAGAGAAAATCTAACCAATGACACACGTACTCCCGTGCATGCACACCTGGACCCCGTCCAAGTATACACACACAAGGGATCATTCACACGTGCAAACAACTGTACGCGGAAGCTGTACGTATCAAGGCATACCACAATATACCAAAAGACATAGGAGATTACAAACGATCAAAAACTGATAACAATAACAATAACAAAATACAGGAACGTATGTTACGGAAGAGGGCTCCCAAAACTCAAAATACAATATACAGGTATCACTCGAAGCCCTTAGTGCAATTACAGGAAAATCCCCTCAATAGACTCCAACACAAGGAATGGGGAAAACCAAAATGATGCAAACCGTACTCTGGAGGATGGATCAAGTCCACTCCTCTAGGCCGGAGGGGGCCTCGCGAGCCTCTCCTGCAGTCGGGTCGACCGACGCAGGATCGGAAGAGGGATCTGAGCCTGCAACACACAAGACAAACGTATAAGTACAACGACTTAGCAAAGTATAAGCCAACAAGAAGATAACACGAATTGTGTCTAAAACTGACGAATACCGAACAATAGTCATAATGCAATATCCATAGAAATTTTGTCTGTATACTAAACAATTATGCAAATGAATAAGCATGCTATCAGAATCATAAACAGGTAACAATCAAGTGGCTACTACATTGGCCATTTTCTCCCTTACGAGAGCAATCAGGATGAGAACACCAGCGACCGGGCCAGGGTACGCATGGGTCTCTAGTTCCCGGGGTCCGGAGTCCCAGGACAATCACACTCTGCAGAGGCAAACACTTAAACTAAACCAAAGTTAACCCCGTCGGGTATCCTAAGGCTGAGGCTCAGTAGTGCCGATACCAATCACAATCAATCGGATGATGCACCTCAATCAATCAATCAATCATGTCATATCACTTATCACTTACAAATCTCACATATCATGCTGAACAAACAATAGGAAGTGCATCGCAGATACTGATACTGAATGTACATAAGCAATTACAGGAAGTGCTGACAATGAGTATCAATCACAATCACTGACTCATAACTGATGCAAGTTCTCCAATGGAGCAACGGTATAACACAATACACAATAATAGAATGGTTCCACCCGGGCTTCGCTCTGGGGTTGCTGCATTTCCCACAGAATCGAGAGGTCCAGCGTAGAACACATAAGAGGGCATAAACCGTAATCAATATGCTGTACAACTCAAACCAATCCAGTACTTATACGAATCAAGGATCCATTACAAGCCAATCCTACACTAATTATCCAGCGTCTCTAACCGTGCATGTTGATGTAGTTTTAAGTTATCCGATGCACCATTGTCTAGTGTTGCAGTGTCTCGAGTGTGCATCGAAGTCCCTTAAACCAACACCCATGGGGAGGTGCTAAACAGCTGGATACAAGCATGAATGATTCACAGCCCTTGAGATCATTCATGTCCTTCAAACATTCCATTGGGCATGTCCAGGTTCGCTACATTCTAACATGAAAGTCATATACGGTCTTTTACTTAAACCTAGTCCCTTTTCATTCAATTCTCAGGGTCTCACGGTGCAGCCGTAGGTAACCTTACGGCTTAGCCGTGGCATCTTACGGCTTAGCCGTAATATGCACTGCGGCTGAGCTGAGGTTCCCCAAATATCCCTTCGGATTTACGGCTTAACCGTATCTTGCTCTACGGCTCAGCCGTATCCTGGTCCACGGCTTGGCCGTAAGCCAATGTACGGCGTAGATCAGGCTGGGCCGTAGAAGAATGTCAAATTGCCAACATCCAGTTATTTTCAACTAACAGTCTGTACTGTTCTACGGTTTGGTTTACGGTTGGGTCTCGGCTTAGCCGTAAGCCATTTTACGGCTTAGCCGTAGCACATTTCACGGCTTAGCCGTGAGTGCACGGACTCATTTTCCCTGAACTTGTTACAGTCATACAGAAACTGAATGAAACGACTGAAAACAGCAATATAACAGCAAAACACACTCAATGGGGCTGTATAACACTGAGAAACACAATGAAGCATAATAACACAACAATCAAATCACTATCAATCGGTGTTCACACATCTTGGGCTTATACTTGCCTCACAAATGGAATCACTTCGTGGTTTGGCTCAGTCCGCTGGAATCACACGCACAAACGAGCTCCTTTCTTCCTCCCTCAAGCAATCGAACAGAGAAGGAGAAGGAGAGAAAGAGAGCTGACGAGAGAGAGACGAACTGGAGCGTGAGAGAGAGTGAGCTGAGAGACGATCGAGAGAAATGGGAGTGGTTGGGGGATATTTATACTTAATTTGAGTCGAAATTACATTTAAGGCCAAATAGCTTATGCAAATATCAGTTTGAGTCAAATGACAGTCCAACGAGAGCAAACGAACTCATTCGGATCCAAGACAGTTACGAAAAACGACAAGCTCAACGAAATACACGCGCTGACGTCAAAATGACGCAAAACTGACAAGGTCAATCAAAAGCGAAAATTACGAAAAAGGGCTCGAACTAACTAGACCAAGTCAAACTCAACTCAACGATCTCTCTACGAGTCAAAACCAAAGGAAAACCAAATCAAAACACTCTTAGCGATAAAAACACACGAAATTACACACTAAACCGGATCAACTCGGGTCGGAGTGTTACACTAGCTTTGGCCATAAAACGAGGCCTTTCTCTTGTGATTTTTATTGCTAAATCCCGAATTAAGTCATGCAACTTTACGGTTGGGATATTGGGATATTCTATAAGATGACTATCCTCCAGCATACATGCATCTTTGAGTTCATTCAAGATTGAGATTCCCTTATCCCTTTCCTTCTCTGTATTCCCTTTCTCATCTATCAATCCTTCAGCCACCCAATTTTCTATCAAAGTCTCACTGTCTATGGAATAATCTTCTGGATATAAGGCACAATATAAGAAACACTCTCTGATCCTATCATTTCTCAACCGATTGTACCCAAACATCAGACGAGGAAAGACATATTCATCCATACCAGGAATCTCGGGATATGAGCATCTTAATTCGTTAACTGCATTCCTCCACACACTAACATCTCCCACTCTCCTTAAAGCGCGTCCAACGGTGATTATTGCTAGTGGAAGACGACCACATTCCTTAATGATACACTTCGCAATGGGTTCTATTTCTGATGAATCCAACACACTGCCGCCAACTTTTTCTTTAAACAAGGCCCATGTTTCCCGATCTGAAAGGAGCTCCACCTTTATTATTCTGTCGCACTCCATGCCTCTACACACCGTTAGATTGCGGGTGGTTATAGCAAGTTTAATGGTATGGGGAATTCCTATTCTCTCCAAGGAAAAAGGTGCCCATACATCATCTAAAATGAGTAGACACTTTTCTCGTCGTGACAGCGCTGCACATATTTTTGATGATACCCTCTCTTCTTCATCATAACAGGCATTTGACAGGTCCAACCCAATAGCATCAGCAATGTCGCGTTGTAACCTCTGTAAATCAAGTTCTTTTGAGACAGTGACCCAAATGATGCTCATGAAAACACCTGGTTGAGAATGTAATAGCTGATTATGGATGTGTTTCATGATGGTGGTCTTGCCAACCCCTGCCATTCCATGAACGCCGACTTTTCTGATCTCAACATCTAGTAAGTTATTCCATATCCTTGTCAATGTTTTGTTTGCCGATTCACCCAGCAGCGTGGCTGTGGGTTGTGGACTTCCACTGCCCAACAAAGGTTCAATTGCCACCCCATCTGAAAACACACTTCTCTCTTGAAGTTGAACTACCTCAGTCACCACATCTGCAATATACATTCCCAATCTAAGACGTTGGGTCCATCCCCTCTCTTCTCTAACTCTTTCTTCAACACTGTCAACTTCGGATTTAACTCTTTTGACATTTTGTAGCCATATATCTACCTCTCTCTTTCGCTTCATTCCTTGCTCCACCTCTTTTCTTTCCAGTTCCATCATTATGTCATGCTCTCTTTCACTCAACATATTGGTTCTGTCTCTCAGGCTCTTCAAGTCATGTTCAACACTTCTGACAATAGTAAACCATTTCCAAAATTTCTTTGTGGCATTGGTGCACGCCCCAGGTATAATCTCCTTAATAAACTCCATGGCTCCTGCAGAAGGACAATGAAGTTGCACGCAAGCACATCCCAAATGGAAAATTAAAATATGAAATTTATGACATCTCTCCACTCAACATGTGACAAGGCCCAACCTTGCTAAACCCAAATTTCTGAAGCCTCAGCTGTTGAGTTGATCATGTTCAAACACTTAGAAGATTGATTAATAGTTACATGTGATCAGCCCAACCACAAGGAGGGAACTTAATTTGGGCCAGTGGTAAGGGTGGTGTTTGGCCTGAAAATTTTAAACCAACATAGTATAAAATGAAATATATATCAATGGCAATGGTGGACCTCAGATTTTCATTTGGACGGTGCAGACAATGGCGGAATGCAGAAGTGAAATACTAAAATCAATTCTTTTGGAGTTTAACTTAAAGAATTTCTCAAATCACATAGGTGCGGTCGCACCTATGTGACAACACCTAGGTCCACCCCTGTCAACGGGTGTTTGGATAAACACAACATATAATATTAATAATTTTGAATATTGTAAGAACTCATTGTTGTAGAACAAAATAATGTCACATTATAATATTATGCTACTAAAGATGTTTGGAGTTATTTTGAGAATACAATAGATTTTGATTTGAATTGTTTGGCAATTGATGAAAATTTTGATATGGGATGAGATCAAAATTGACCACATTTCTTAACAAAATTCTATCAATAGTACCACAACATTTTCAAAATATTGCTAACCATTAAAAATGACTCAAGAAACAAATAAATAAACTATATGATATCTTCAAGATAAAAATTCATAACTCTGTCAGTTTTTGCTGCAGTCCCAAGCCCGGGTAAAAGAAGGGGGTTGCGATAGGTAGGGTGACAGCCAACATAAAACTTTATCACAACCCAAATATGAATTCTGAGAAAATGATATTTCAAGATAAGGCTAGGGCGTTCCCCGCTTTAAGCGACTTATTGCAGCGTCGCCCGGCTGCAGTGAAAAGTGTGCAAGGGCTACCGCATGACTCTGGGCTAGTGCAGTTAAAGAAGTTAGTCCATGAAAAGAAGAGGAGGAATAGAAAAATTAGACTTGCTACTTGGAATATAGGAACCTTGACCGGCAAGAACATGGAGTTGGTTGAGGTAATGAAAAGAAGAAGAATTAGTATGGCTTGTATACAGGAGACAAGGTAGAAAGGGAATAAAACTAAGGAGCTCACGGATAGGTATAAGTTTTTTTTGCAGGAAAGAGTAATACAAGAAATGGAGTAGGTATAGTTGTAGATAAGGATTTGAAAGAGAAAATTGTGGGGGTAAAGAGGTTTAGTGATAGAATTATAATAATTAAAATAGTGCTAGAGGAAGATATAATTCATATCATCAGTGCATATGCTCCCCAAGTAAGACTAGAGAAAAGTGTGAAAAGATAATTTTGGAAGGAGATTAATGATTTAATACAAGAAATCCCAAATGGTGATAAGATTTTTCTTGGAAGGGATTTAAATGGGCATATAGGAAGAGATAATAAAGGATATGAGAAAGTCCATGGGGGGCAAGGTTTTGGAGAAAAGAATGAATTTGGAAACATTATATTGGACTTTGAAGTGGATTTGATCTTATAATAGCAAATACTTACTTTAAGAAGAAAGATGAGCATTTAATTACCTCTAAAAGTGGGAATAATAGGAGTCAGATAGACTTTTTTCTAGTTAGAAAACAAGACCGATTGGCTTATAAAGAGTGCAATGTTATTCCGGGTGAGAGTTTGATTATACAACATAGGCTCGAAGTTTTAGATATTTGCATTCGAAGTAGAAAGAGAGCGGTAGTAAACAAAATAAACCCTAAAACAAGGTGAAGAGATTTGAAGGGCATAAGATCAAATATATTTAAGGACAAAATAATTGAGAAGAGAGAATGGAATATTGAAGGAGAAACTACAGTAATGTGGAATCAAATGGCAAATTGCATTAGGAATGTTGCAAATGAGATACTTGGAGAATCAAAAGGAAAGAGATACATTAATAAAGAAACATGGTGGTGGAGTGTGGAGGTTCTAAAAGTTATTTGACAAAAAAGACATTGCTACAAAGTTTGGCAGGAGACTAAGAGTATGGAAAATTTTGAGCTGTATAAGAAGGCAAAGAAAAAAGCTAAGAAAGTAGTAAGTAGTGCAAAGTTCAAAGCATACGATGACCTCTATAATAGGTTGGGAACAAGAGAAGGAGAAAAGGATATTCTTAAACTTGCAAAAATAAGAAAAAAGAAAAGTAGAGACTTAGATCATGTCAAATGTATCAAGGACAATGAGGAAAATATTCTGGTGAAGGACAAGATATTAATGAAAGGTGGAAGGAATATTTTAACAAACTTCTAAATGAAGAACATTTGGGTGATTCAAGAGTTAAGGACAATACTTCATCACTAGCTAGAGCATACTTTTCTCCGTAGAATTAGAGGGGTGGAAGTGAAGGAAGCATTGAAATGAATGAAAACAGGAAAGGCAACAGGCTTAGATGGTATTCCGATAGAGGTATGGAAATGCTTAGGAGAGGTTGGGGTGAGTTGGTTATGTAGACTATTGAATAAGATACTTGTGACAAAGAAAATGCCAGATGAATGGAAAAAGAAGCATTGTAGTGCCTATATATAAAAATAAGGAGACATACAAAATTGTACAAACTATCGAGGGATTAAACTTATGAATCATACTGTGAAGTTATGGGAGAGAATAATGGAACAAAGACCGAGACAGAAGACCAAGATCTCTGAAAATCAATTTGGTTTTATACCAAGGAGATCAACTATGGAAGCTATCTTTTCACTTAGACAATTGATCGAAAAATATCGAGCAAAGAGGAAAAATCTACACATGGTCTTTATCGATTTGAAAAAAGCCCATGATGGGATACTGAGGAATTTAATTTGGGTTTTAAAGAAAAGGAATATGCCTAGAGGTTACATTGAAAATTTTAAGGATGTGTACGAAGGAGCAGTAACAAATGTGAGAATTACATGTGGAGAAACAGGCGGATTTTCCGTGACTATAGGTTTACATTAGGGATCAACCTTAAACCCTTATCTTTTTACATTAATTATGGATGAGTTAACAGTCACTATAACAAGTTGCACTTTTGGCGACGTTTTTCGGCGACGATTTTATAATTTCGTCGCTAAAGATATTATTTACCGACACATATAAATTTGTCGGTGAAAATTCAGCTTTTACCGACGTTTTCCTAAAAACGTCGCTAAAAGTTAGACTTTTAGCGACTTTTTTTACTGACGCTATTGATTTTTCGTCAGCAAAGGTCAATAGCGAATTATCTTCTTCTTTAGAAAAAAATAAAATAAAATAAATTATTTTCGATGATTTTTGTTGTTTTAACGGTGAAAATAAGCGTTGCTAAATATGATTTTTGACGATGTTTTTAATTTTCATTGTTAATAATACAATTTATCGATGTAAAATAAAACGTCGGCATGATACTATTTTCAGTGTTACCGACGTAAAATTAAAAGACGTCAGTAAATTTACATATTTTTTACTTGTTTTTAGAAAAGAGGAAAACTTTTTACCGTCATATAATTTCGTTGGTAAAAATCGTAGAACGTCAGTAAAGGTTAATTTTACTGAGGGAAAATTATTATACGTCAACAAAGGTGTAATGATTTTGAGGAACATTTTTTGGCGAAATCCGATTTTTTGCAACGAAAATTTATCGTCGGTAAAAATTTTATAAAATCTTCTGCCCATCTTTCCCCTTTTTCAGTCCCCCGCCCCCATTTCGTTCTCTCTCACACACTCTCTGATTTCTTGCCGATCCTTCTGCTCTCTCTCTCTCTCTCGCTACTCTCTCTCGCACTGAGTTGGGGTTTCGGATTTGGTGGGAGGGTGACGGAGGAGGTGTTGGTCGTCTTGAGGGGAGGGATTGGAAGACCAGAGAGAGCTATTCAGCCACTCTGGAATGCCCTTCTTCTTCAACATCTCACCGCTCATGTGGAAATTAGCTCATTTGAAAACTGCGAAAGAGGATTTGGTTTGGAGATTGGACTCTCCTGTCATGGAATTTCAGATCGGAATGGGGATGTTTATAGGGTTCCATGGATTTTAAATCAGATGGGAAGGGAAATGAAGGGGGTCTCAGGTTTTTGATTTTTTGGGTTTTGGGTTCAAAGCATTTGATTTCCTTCAACTGTCTCTCTTCGATCTCTCGGCTCTCTTTCTCTCGCTCTTTCTCTCCGATCTCTTGGCTCTCTCTCTCTCTCTCTCGGTCGCTCTCCCCGAACTCTCTGCTCTATCTCAGTCTCTCTCTGCTCTCTTTTTCAGTCGCTCTCTCTATGCTCAAAACTCTCTCTATCTCTTTCTCCGATATCACCCTCTTTGATATCTCCCTCTCTCAGTTTCTCTCTTTACTTTCTCTCTTTCAGTCGCTTTCTCTCTATGCTCTCTCTGTGTCTCTCTCCAATCTCACTGTCTCTGATCTCTCCCTCTTTCAGTCTCTCTCTCTCCTCTCTCTTTCAGTCGCTCTCTCTGTGTTCTCTCTCTTTTTCTGTCTCCCTCTCCGATCTCACCCTCTCTGATCTCTCCCTTTCTCAGTCTCTTTCTCTGCTCTCTCTTTCAGTCGCTCTCTCTCTGTGCTCTCTCTCTTTCTCTGTCTCTCTCTCCGATCTCACACTCTCTACTCTCTCCCTCTCTCGATCTCTATTTGCTCTCTCTTTCTCTTGCTCTCTCTGATCTCTTGGTCTTTCTCTGTTCTCTCTCTCACTCTTTCTGATCTCTCTACTCTCGCTTTCTTCGTGCTCTCCCTCTACCTACGAAGAGGAAGGAGAGAAGTAATAAAGAGAAAGGATCTAGGAGGAAGCATTAACCTAGAGACCCTCTCTGCTCTCTCCTTCTCCGCTCGGACCCCTTTCTGTCGTTGCTGCCAAGGTGAGGCTTTTCTGGTTTTTTTTTTTAACTCTTACAATTATTGGAGTAAAAAATAGTGTACAATTATTGAAGCAATGGAACTGTGAATATGAGAATTTGCTGGAATTTATTAGTAAGACTGAAAATTTGAGAAAAATAACAATTTTAATTTCAATTCGGTAATTTTATTATACTATTATTTTTAGTTATACTACTGCCTTTATGTTTCTGCAATCCTACTTTTATTTTATTATTTTATTGTAATATCTCCATGACCTTTTGTTGGAATAATTTTGTATATTATCTTGTCTAGTTTAGATTAAGGAGGAGGAGAAGGGAGGGTAGAAGGAGATGGACATGATGAGACATCTCTTTCCATCAACCCAATCAAATCACATTTCCCATTTCTCTAAATTGTTTTCTCTGCTTTCTAGTTTTATAGAAGGAGATGGACAGCCTATTAAAACACACTTACGGATAGTAATTCAAGCACATATATATATATATATATATCCTTTTCTCTCTTTGTCTTGTACCTTTGTACTCAGGTGATATTAAATTTGAATTTTTGAATGTCAATGAGGCCCTCACCTATGAGAAATTCTAACCATCAAAATAACTAGCTCCTAGTTTATAGGATTTAATTGAATCTAAGAAAAATAATTGGCCCCTTGTATATAGGATTTAAAGATTTATTTGCTTATAGTTTTTTTGTGAAATGCCATTATTTAAACACTTAGTAAATAACTAATTCCTGTAAAAATATATATATATATATATTGAATTGATTTACTAACATATTGAAGTATATCAAATTGTATATTTGAATTAGTTTACCGAATTCTTTGAATTAGCATAATTGCATCCACATGCATTCCACTCGTAAGTTATTTATGACACAAATGGTACCACTTAACAGCAAACTGTAATAACAACAAGCTTGTAATTGCATTACACATCTCATTGGACTTATGGTTGTCTTACTTAAGCTATTCCTTGATATCAAAGGTTTAAGACTAATGCTAATTCAAAAGCATAAACCATTCCATGTATGTCAAAATTTCATCGAACACAAGAACTAAAATCCTAGATACAACATGGATGCAAGATGTTTGCACCATTCACACAACATACATGTAAAAATGAAGTATCAAATGCCAAATGTTAGGAATATCTTGCCATATTTGAAGAGTCAAGTATATCATTGAACACGAATGTAGCAATGGAGAATCAACATATAAGTATAGTCTGCATTTGGACCCATGCTGTCATGGGACTAGAGGAAACTATCTTTTAGATTTTGGGTTCATTTTTACCCTCAAAATTCCAAAAATGAATAAGTTGCATTGCTTCCAAATTAGAAAAGAGCCAACATATTATATATATACATGTTTATGATCTTACATTTGTAATTTAATTCAATGAAAAGGTTCTAATGTTATTTTTTGTCATTACAGATTGATGGACGATTTGGGTTCGGTTGCAGATTTGGAGGAGTGTTTTATTTTCATTTTAGTCTATTTGTATTTGTACGTTGGATATTTATTTGGGATTGTATCATTATAATATTTATTAAATGAGATGAATGACTTAATGAAAAATGGTGATGGTTATTTGTTTATTTAACAATTTTTGTATGGATGAATTTATTATGTTAAATACAGGTATATGAATAGGTTTATATTTGATACAAGTATAAACAGGTTTATTGGAAGACTATAACAAAAAAACAGTTATTATATTTTAAAAAAATTAAACTATTGCTCAGGAAAAATGACTTTTGCCGACGTTTTTTAACGTTGGCAAAAGTAAATCAAATTTTTTAAAAAAATATATATTGCCGACATTTTAAAAACGTCGGCAAAAATAATTTAAATTTTTAAAAAATAAATATATTGCCAACGTTTTTTAACATTGGCAAAAGTAGTTTAAATTTTAAAAAAAAAAATAAATTGCCGACGTTAAAAAACGTCGGTAAAAATGAGAATTAAAAATTTAGAAAATACGAAAAATTCTTTGCCGACATTAAAAATTTGTCGGCAAAAGTTAAATGTAAATTAAAATTAAATAAAATGACTTTTACCGACGTTTAAAAAAATTTGTAAAATGAGATTTTAAAATTTAGTAAATATGAGAAATTATTTACCGACATTAAATTTTTTTCTGTAAAAGTAAAATTAAAATTAAAATTAAATAAAATGACTTTTGCCGACGTTTTATAACGTCGGTAAATGTATATTTTGTAGTTGGTAAATATTATTTTCGTCGACGAAATTTGATTTCGTCGGTAAAATGTTTTGCTTACATTTTGTTACCGACATTCTAGCGACGAAAATATTTTCGTCGGTAAAAGTTTTTACCAACATTTTATAGGGTTTTTGCGACGAAATTTTTCGTAGCTAAAGATGTGATTTCTTGCAGTGAGTGCGTCTTCAAGAAGAAGTGCCATGGTGTATGTTGTTTGCAGATGATATAGTAGCGGTGGATGAATCAAGAGATAGTTTAACTGCAATACTTAAAAGATAGTGGGAGGCATTAGAATGTAGAGGCTTTGAAATAAGTCGTACTAAGACAGAATATATGGATTGCAACTTCAGTGGACATATACAAAGTGTTAAAACCACTGTCAAAATTGAAACCTATGAGATACCACGTAGTGATTCTTTAGGTACCTAGGCTCGATGATTAGTGAGGATGGGGAGATTGATGAAGATGTGGACCATAGGATAAAAGCTGGATGGCTGAAGTGGAAACTAACTTCTAGAGTGCTTTGTGATAGACGAATGCTAACTAAATTGAAGGGTAAATTTTACAGGACAGTGGTTAGACCAGCTATGACATATGGAGCAGAATATTGGCCAATTAAGAAGACGCATATTCATAAGATGGATGTAGCGGAAATGAGAATGCTTAGGTGGATGTGTGGTAAAACTAAGAAAGATAAAATTAGAAATGAGTGATTTCGAGAGCATTTAGGGATAACACCAATAGGGGATAAGATTAGAGAAACCCGTTTAAGATGGTTTGAGCATATTGAGCATAGGTCGGTAATGGCACCGGTGATAAAAAAAGTTTGGTTATACAGATGGATAGCCCATCAAAAGGTAGGAGTAAACCGAAGAAAACATGGATAGAAGTTATTGATTCAGATTTGAAGAAGTTTAACTTATCGAAGGATTTGGCTCAAAATAGAACGGAATGGAAAAACATGATTCATGTAGCCGACCCTAACATGGTTAGGATAAGGCTTTGATGATGATGATATTTTTAAGATAAAAATTCATGATAAAAGGGGTTCTTTTGAATCCATAGGAATTCAATTACAGATAAAAGAACATGAGCCTGAATTGTAGTTAGGTCTTCAATTTGGACTGCATGAGCTTGAATTGTTGTTGGGTGTTCAATTTGGACACCATCTATGCATGTGTGACTGATTCGCTTGAAAGCACCTATGGTTTTTACTAAGAGATGGAACAAACTAGTACTTTGATCTCCTTAATTCCCTCAACCAGTTTATCCTTGGTTTCTACCGGTGGTAAGTTTCTTGACCTCTAAGGGCATCATGGAGATGAGTCCTTACCATAAGTAGTAGATCGCACAACAAATCTGTTGGATAGGAGTCAAAAGATTGTTAACTCTGTAAGTGTTTTTTTTTTATTGGCTAATTCATGGGTTGGACAATACTTGGGTCCATCTAGGTTGTATTTTAGGTTTCATATAATTTGGACTAAAGTTCGGGTCACCAAAAGAACTAAAGAGAAGAAAAACAAAGTTCAAAAAAATGGACTGCCAAATCGATCGCCTGGACTACCAAATCGATTAATTTGATCCAAAGGTGATGCCTGATCAATCAGACCACTTCTCAATCTATCAGATGGTATAACTTAACCCACTTTCCTCTTTCAAAAATATTTCTTGTTTGTGCTAGGATTAGTAAATGGAGTTCTACATGGCCTATCCTTATAAGGCACGAATTTTGAGTTATAAAAAGTGTTTCCTCCCAACCCTAAAGTATAGATCTCATATTCTAAGTTAAAAATATTCTTTGGAGATCATCCTTTTCCTCTAGAGCTTCCATTGAAGAGTTTACTGAAGGTTTCTAGTTCTAAAGTTTTACTGCTTCTACTTCCTTATAGGAAATTATTTATTTTGTAAAAATAAGGTGTTGTGGATCAAGCGCGGAGAGCAGGGCACGCAAAGTCAAGTCATGTTGTGGATTCTTGCAAAAAGAATTACATCTTGTAGTCAAGAGACTGACTGTGTAAGATTGTGAGTATATCTTGTAACTACTCGAAATTAGTACTTGATTAGTCTATTGTGACTCGTGGTTTTGCTCATAAGGGTTTCCATGTAAAATTCTGTGTATCTTCTTCTTGTATGGTTAATTGCATTTTGCTTGTAAGTTTACTTTATTTATTTCACTGCATATTGTTTAACTTGCATTCTAGAAATCCGAGACCCTATAATACTTTCACACTCTACATAACTTCATTTTCAACTGAGATGATATTCTAAAGGAGGTGACCAAAAGTAAACTGAGATGATATTCTAAAGGAGGTAACCAAAAGTAATCTTGTTCCAAGTTTCCTGCTTCAAGTTCTTCAATTTCTAAGTGTAACAAATTGAGGATTGCCATGAGTTTGTTCAACCCAACTAGATTGGACCACTTCAAGGAAAGATGGCTTTTGAAACCACATATTTTCAAAGTTGAAAGGGCCTTTTTGGCAAGGATTTGAATTGGTATGAGATAGAAGGATGGGTCTATAGTCAGAAAATAGTTTGGCCGAGTAATGGAGATAATGATCCCATTGTTGACTAAAATTAAGAGCACTACCTAGGAGTTGGTGGAGTCGCATAAGGTGTGGGTTTGCTTCCCCACCTCTCTTCAAGACTCACCCCAAATTTTTTTGGTGTGCATTTATATGAGTTTAGCAGGCGCACTGAGGGGAATTATCATATTGGGTCAAAGACCTCAAGCATGTCCATGTCATAAAAAGTGTAAATTAAGAGCTAAAAATTAGAAACTAAATGAAAAGTTTAAATTGTTATTCAATTTGGTTTAGAAATGAATTTTCATATGTTTGTACAATCTAAATCTTATAATGGGTCATCTCATATTGAAGTAAAATTGGTGTGATTCAACATTTCAATTTTATTCGGCCCACAATTCAATTACACTTATGCACTTTGATTAGTTCGGGAGAGAGAGAGAGCTCAAGGACAATGTTGGCAAGGGAGGAAAGAAAGAAGACAATTTAACACTGCTCTTAAATTAATAGTGCTTTTATATGTACATAAGTTTTGACTCGGTGTACACAACCTTGAAAAAAAATTTAAGAATCCTAAAATACCCCCACCCCTTCTCTCCCTATAGACTTTCTCTCTCCCTCCCTCCTGATCCCCTTCCCCACCTCCCCTCCAATAGGCAATGAGTTCAGGTGGCAGAAGGAGACTCCCCTCTGCCTCCCTCTCTCCTCCCTCCCCCTTTCCACCCTCCCTAGAGCGTCTCCCTATAGTGGGGACATCATCCTAAAGGAAGAGGAAGAGGGGGATAGAGGGAGAGGGAGAGGTAAGTCCCCCTTTGCCGTCGGAGCTCATCGCCTACCAGAGGGGAGGAGAGAGGGAGAGAGAAAGTGTGTAAGGAGAGAAAGGGGTGGGGTATTATAAGGATTCTTATTTTTTTTTTTTTTTTTAAGGCTATATACATTGAGTCAACACTTGTGTACATATAGAAGCACACTAAATTAAACAAGGCAAGATGAGGTTGGGATTGGGGTTGACATTGCTCTTAAATTAAAAGAGGCGATTGGGGGGAAACTGACTTTCAAACATGGTCCTTTGTACATAGTGGGCCTCTCAAGGAAAAGTTTATAGTTCTACCACTAAATCAATCAAAGTAATAAAACTTAAGCTTTTATAAGCTTATTACTTGTGTATTGTTCATTACTTCATATATAAAACAAAAACAAGAAAATAATTGCCATAATTTTTTGTCCACAACAATATAAAAATTTGTAACAAAATAAAGACACACACCTTCAAATATAAAGGAAATTTTATTAAATAATTAAGCTTAAACTCTAATTAAATAGTTTTATGAAAAAGAAAAATGAAACTCTGCATCAGTAGTTCGTACATTTTTTTATGAAAATTACCCAATTGATAATATTGTCAATGGTTGGTGAAAGATATCATCAACCTGCAATTCATCTTCTCCAATTTGTGACACTCATTTTTATTCAATTTCTAAATCAATATTCTCATGTATCCATCCTCAGCACACTCTTTTCTCAAGATAGTAGTCTTCCTTACAATCTATCAAACCTTCATCAACCAAACCACATCTCATCCCCATACACTAACCAAACAACTCTATCATAGTTTCAAATCCCAACCCTTAAAAGCCATCCACACGATAAAACAAAGTTTCATCCTACTGAACCACTCATCTCTATTATAAAATCTTTTTTATCTTTCTCACAACAACTTGTTATCCCACCATCCAATCCCCACAAAAAAACACACCCTCAAAATCCCATCTCCATTGTAGAATTTTCTACCATGAAAACAAGAGCAAAAAAATCTAAGAAAATGGAGGTTTCGGATTTCTAGAAGAATGGCTAGTGTAAGCAAAATCTGAAAAAACACACATCATTTGCTAATGTGATAAGGGGTCACGGTCATAGTTACCTGATTTACAATTTGACCAGTTCTAATTTAAATTTGCAATTCACAGTTCGACAATTACTCCAATTAGAAAATTCGATAGGGTATGTTTAGCTAATTCACTTTTCAATTTGCTTGATTCGTAATTCAAGTTAGATGAATTCACTAGACTAATTCATATATGTAATTCAATGTAGTTTGATATCGTTTGTAAGTTCATTCAATATGTACATAAATATTTTTTAGAAATTTGATGCATTAATAAGCATATAAATAATGAAATTTCACAAAAATTATGGGCAAATAAATGTTTTACGAAATTCATACTTTTTTAGTTCAAGTTTGATTCAATAAACTTCAATCTAACAAGGTTTTGTTTCAAATTTCTATGAACTTTCAATCATTACCAAATCATTGAGTAAAATTAAGTTTGAATGGTTCATATTTAATAAAAAGGAGCCCAACATATCTTATAATTGTTTATTCTTACTATTTTTAAAATTACTTATAAGTTTAATTTGATTAAATATTACATAAAAGGGGGCATATTATTTTGATTTGTTAGGATTTCTTATTGGTGAGATCTAGAATACATATCCACATATTTACACTCGATATTAGATAAGTCCAATATACACAATAAAAGATTCAAAAAAAAAAAAAAAGGAGATAAGATAAAGTGATAGATATCCCTTAAAATGGCATACACAGATGTATGAAGAGATGTTCATTCAAAAAAAATCAAAAGGACATTGCATGAATGAGTAAGTATCTCTATGATTGTAACTTATAGAAATAATAATTTAAAGAATTGAAACTCGATGGTAGCAACCACCTATTAAAATTTGAATGGTTCAAAATTCACACAATGCATTTACTTATGGTATCCTCAAATATTAAATCGATCGGAGTTCATTCAACTATTGGATTGATTGTTTTATAAAAAAATGATTATCATCAAAATTTTTATCTAAATGTCAATCCAATGGTGGATCAAACTCAAATTAATGAATAGTCCATACATTATATAGACCTATAAGAGGATTATTTTTTACTGTTAGGATTTAAATAGGTGGTTTAAATTGGAGCTTCTCATAATTATATTGAGGATTATAAATTGCTTTTAGTATCATAATTCATAAAACCTTTTGGTAAAAGTATCACATAGGTTAGGCAGACTAGGAGAGAGCATAAGAGAGGAAAAAAAGGATGTTAAAATACCATATGGGGGTATGGGGAACAGGAGAAGAATATATTAAATAATGTATGGGGAAATGGGAAGGTAGATGTTGTTTCCCCTATCCGATGGGACAGCTCATCTTCCACCTTCCCCTTATTCAACCTTCCATCAACTTTATCCCCTGAAAGTTCCTTTCCCCTTTCTGTTCACAAAACCTTATGGAAGGAGAAATGCTTATGAAGGAGATGACAAGAACTGTAGCGAATACAGTTATTTCAAAAACAAAAATTCGCTGAATCGAACATCTTTTCTATTCAGATCCCAAGTTACCATGGTCACAGTTTCTTTAAAAAGGGGAAAGGAGGATCTCTAAGATGAGGTCAAGAAAGTCGGATAAGAACTGGCATCATCCAATGCATTCATCAACTCCTTATGCTCCTAAACTTATCATAGAACAAGAAGAAGAAAAGTTGACAATATCGTCAACTCAATGGATGATACCATTAACCAAATTGACAATATCCTCGATTGAGTAGTTTTGTCCAAAAAAGCTCATGAACAACTCTACCATCATTTTTACAGTATTTCTTCATAAAATCATTTAATTAAAATTTATTCTTATTTTTTCCAAAAAATCCCAATATAAAACCATATCCAAATTCTTAATTTATAAAATTATATTTAATCAAATATAATTTTTATTCATTGCAAAACTTCAAAAGACATGCATATATTTACACGTTTGTATGCTAAATATTTGATATTTCAAAAATGTTTGGTCTTAACTTTTGACAAGAAACTGCATTTATGGTTATCCTCTCAAAGATTACAAGAGATGAAGAAGGTTTTTGTATAAAGCACAATTTTTTTAATTGTGTAAAGCATATATACTGGTGGTTTTTGATGAAGAATATTGAAGATTGAAACAGATAATCCGGAATTGTTCCTTTCTCTCAAGGCACAAGGCAAGTTTAGGGTTTGGTTGTAGATCAGTGCTCAAGAACAGATTAGGATCTCAGATCTTCTGAAAGGAAGACTAGCATACAGGATTTGAATAGAGATAAAAAGGAGGCTTGATAAACCGGATTTGACCAAAACAGAATAAATGTCAAAATTGGTTTACCTGACCAAATCGGAGGCAGATTGTTTCACATCCTCTGGAGACATAAGCACTCAGATTTGGAGGCGTTCCATTTTCTCCAAGGTTTAAACATATTCCTTTTTTGGCAAGTGGGCATCTTATCATGGTTGACGTTGACCCAAAAGCTCAATGATAGGTATTCGCTTTAATGGTCTTGATAAGGATTCCTAACATCCTATTGGCCGTCTTAAGGAGGAAATTCTATTGATAGATTATTTTCCTTTCATTATTGATAAGATGTGGGGCTCATCACAGTGGTCTTTTATTTACGGTTTTTACAAAAAAAAAGGGTCCTATAATTTTAGGAAATCTCAAAAAAGCCCCAAGATTTTGCATTTTTACTGGAGATTGACTAAGAGTCAAGCTTAGAAAAGACAACTTGCCGTTTCTACTATCCACTTCTTTTTAACCGCTTTACCCCTTTCTATTTTTTAAAAACTCTTCCTAATAAATACGTTAACAAAATAAACAGGTTGATTCAATTACATTAAAACATGGATTCATGTTCTTTGCCTTTTGATCCGGGCTACCGTTGGGCTTTCAGTGAACACTGAAGAGCTCAGCTCGTTTGCCATTTGCTGCCGAGCAATCAGTAGCCTAGAGCGGCACATTCCCCATTCTTGCATTTGATAGATCCCCTTTACATTTATGGAAGATTAAAGCTATCTGCAAAAAGAAATAGATCATTGGACGAGTTGGATCTTTATTTTGAATGGCTCTCATGCATTTGTGACCACAAAGTGAGGAGTCTAGTGATACGTGATGCATGTAAGAAAATAATAAGAAGAGAATCACTCTGCTAAGGGCTTATTTATTTACGTGGAAAGTAGCCCTGTTTGCTATTAGCTTAGGAAATCAAATTTTGTTTAAAAATAAGAAATATTAGAGAATGCCTTTGGCTGCAAAGTCTTATGTGTTTTATAAAATATAATAATTAAAAATGTTTTTTAAAACTCTCTTGATAGAATAAAAATAAAATAATAAATTTAAACTATAATTTTTTATGAAAAGCATTGAAAAGTAGATGAAAGAGGAGCCATATATCCCATCAAACAAATGTGTTGGGCTCGAAAGCCAACAACTACTTCTGGTGCAGCCTTTATCCGTGTGCCTTTATCCGTGCACTCTGCATTGCTTATGTCATATGTGCACTGTGCGCCACATGTACTAGTCCCATATCTGTGCAGATTTAGGGATAGTGCTGTTTCCGTTTTCTAACACCAGCCCAAAAGGTCATTTCACGTCACATCTTGATGGGGGGATTTATATTAGGGATTTGATGCGACTAGCTAAAGTGAGATGGGTCGCACACTAGGAAAAGAAAGAGGGGTGCTACATTAGGGAAGCATGGAGACTCTGGATAGGGTCTTCTTTTTTCGTTAAAAAAGTGACGTGTACCGAACGTGGACACGGACGAACACATGTCGGATAGAGTAAAAACGCGTTCTTTTTGTAAATTTTTTAATAATGTACACGGCTGGAACATGGAACATGGGATAGGCACATTGGGAACACGTCCAGAAAACAGCGGAGCTAAAAGTATAATAAAAATAGAATAACGGGGTCAACTAATGTCCTTTAGTTATAAATAGAAAAAAAAAATAGAGGGGAGTAAGAGTAAAGAAAAGGAAGATATGTGTCTACTCATCTGCATATCTGCTGGAAAAAAAAAAAAAAAGGTACTTGCTGTTACTGTTTGTTTTTCTTATTTTCTTGTATTGGTTTTTTTCCCTTTCTTCTTTTTTTTCTCTTCTTTACTTGCTCCTACTATTTTTTTTTTGTTTTTTTTATCAGAACTGTTGTTCCTCTATGTTGCTGTTATTTTCATTTTTTTTTCCAGAACTGCTGCTATACCTTGATTTGAATTGTTATATGTTCATAGCCGTGTCCGCATCCTATTTTTTTAAAATTTATCAAATCGACGTGTTTATATTATATTAGATACGTGTCACGTGTTCGTGTTCATGCTTTGTAGGTGATATATATTAAATATATAATAGTTGAACTGAGATTAAGTGAGGAAAAACATACGGTGACCATTGGAGGATGAATTAAATCCCTTCACGTCACCAATGGAAAGCTTACTCACACTGCTCACGTACATAGCAGGCCGTCCGCTGATGACGTGGGGGGACCTGATGGTTTATATGATCGCTGATATTAGTCAAGATCATGTCTCTGTCAGAATGCTATATGGCACTTGTTTTGAAACACATAAAAAAAACCACTCAGAATCGGTGAATTCAAATCTAAGGAACCATGGGACCCACTATAGTCCATCTACCCCAAAAATTTTAACCGCCATGATCAAATTGACCAAATTGTTTTTTGCATAAAATATATATTTCACTATAAGGGCAAAATTTTATTTGATTGATGTTTGAAATAAGAAGATTACAAGGACGACAGGAAATTACATGCCTACAAGATGAAATAGTAGATGCACTTTTTGCGCAACATGGTGTACCTAAATAGTACTTTATTTTTAAATATTTTTTGCTTGATTAATTTTAAAATTTTCAAATTTATATATAGCATGAATATTTTTAATGAATCACTTTTATTTTTTAGTTAATAAAATGAGTGTACGAATATTTTTAACACTATCCAAATTTAAGATTTTGCCAACATTATTTTGATAATTTTGATTATTAGGAATAATTTTCACATAACATTACCACAGCAAGTTTGACAATTTACATTTCAAAAAGAGAAAATTCTCATTATGACTAATTTTTAGAGTGGCATGCTTTTCAATACGGGAATTATGCAAACGGGACGGTTTCTGCTTCCGCTGAAACAAAATTTCTATTACATAGGTAGGAACGTCAGGTCCTTCTCCAATGCAGAAGCACATTATACTTTTAATACTTTTCCATCACCGTACAACATTCCATCAGACAGCGGTTGTTCTGTCTGCATGAAAGTACTTTTCATTTCCATCTCATATCCGCATAAACAGCGGTGGCATGAACAGGCCCTTAATGTAGACGTGAGAATCCCCATCAAGATTCATCAATTCTTTTGTTTTTTTTTTTTTTTTTTTGCTTGAGCTGATGAGAAAAGCTAATAAGAGAAAGTCATTTTAAAAGAGTTATTCACTTTCTTTTCACTTAAAATGATTTCACTAAAAAAGAATTTCACTAAAAATATTTTCTTTTCTCTACCAACTTTGGTGAATATCCTCTTCAATTTTCAAAAGTTAGTTAAAAAGAGAGTTAAAGGAAACAAACTCACACATGTAAGAAGGGAACTCACACAAGTAAAGAGAATACAAACTTACAAATGTAAGGAGTAGAATTCATGCGTGTAAGGGAGGGGGAGTCTAAGGTCCAAGACCTAATAAAAACTGCGCATCTTACCCAATAAAATAATATGCATGTCCTCAAACGGAACTTATTTAACTTTCGTACCAAAAAGTAAACATGAGTCCAAAAAACACCGTCCAAAAAAGGGATGCTCGCAGGCCAGGACACGGTAAAGGTATGCTTATGATATTCAAACGTTATTCAGTGAACATTAGGCCCAAAATGAACGAACGATTAAAGATCAAACCTAGGTTTTTTTTCTCTCTCTCTTTTTCAGTTGTTTTTTGCTTTTACAAAAAGTAGGCACCATTTGAAATTAGTAGCAAGGCCCAGATTAGAGGATTGTCCAATGATTGGGATTGACCATAGGTGGCCTTCCAAGTTTTATGAAAGTAAATGCCTACTCTTCACACTAAAAGGGGAAATATGCCTTCTTGGTTTTCTTAATAAGAGTATTTTGTATATACCTCCAAGGTGTTTAGGATTTATATATAGGCCTCGCAGTTTTAGTATTTGCATGTAGCCTCTTGCCTTTTCATTCTAATACCTTTCATGTCTCAAAATCAGTAGCCCTACAACCATTATAAGTGTTTAGAATAAAATGACAGTTTTGTTCACCTCCTTATATGTATATATATATATATATGTAATTTCAAAATCTTTGATTCGTTTTTCTTTTAAGTTTGTAACACTAGCCATTAGTGTAGCACTTTAGTAAGAGACAGTAATCCTATATAAATCCATTTTTACCAATATACGACCCATTTTATAAATTCAAATCAATTATAACCAATACTTATAATTGGTTATAATTGACTCAATCCATGCATGACCCACTATTGGATTAATGTATGTTTCAAAACACATAATTTGACAGTATGCGCATTGGGGAATTAGTATGAGAAAAACCAATGAATCTTGAGATTAAATAACAATATCTTTTGTAAATAATAGCATCCTCATTTTTTTAATGGATATAAGGGCAAAACAGTCATTTTTATAAATTTTCAATACAAATGTCTTGGCAACTGCTCATTCTCATCAGGATTACTGATATTAGGGGACATAGAAGGTATTAAAATGAAAAGGCATAGAGCTATATACAAATATAAAAGCCACAGTGACTCATTTACAAATTCTATAAACCTTAGTGAGATATATGCAAAAAACTCTTTTAATTATGGAAAGGGGGTTAAAATCATCAAATTCGCAAAAGTTAAAGGGTGCTTTTAAATGCACATACACTTTTTCTTTCCACGCTAACCATTTTTCATAAAAAGAAAAAAAACCCATAGTGAAATAACGGATAAACCCTCCTTCCTATCCTCCCTCCCCTTTCCCACTCCGCCCCTTCCCCTCCCTCTACCTCCTCCCCACGGTTGCCGAGGATTCCCTTAGTACTATTATCACTAAGAAAAATAAAGAAATGAAGGAAAGAGAGAGAGAGAGAGAGAGAGAGAGAGAGAGAGAGGAAAAGAAAAGAGAAAGGAAGCATGAGGTGGCAAAGAAACATAAATGAAATGAAGATGGGTTTATATCTCTCGTATGCACCATCCCTTATCCGGAAACTTCAAGTCCCTAATCCCCAAAACCATAAATATTCTCTCTCAATCCAATTCTCAACTGAAACCTAATGCCCGAAAACCCATCCCCTAATATCAAAACCCGAAATCCCCAATTCTCATCCAAAAACCCAACCTCTAATATCATCGAAACCCTAGATCCCCCATTCCCATCCCCAAACCACAAACCCACAGCAATCTAGGTAAAAAATAATAATGCAAAATGAAGATGAAAAGATGATAAAAAAAGACTTCTATTCAGCATGATTGAGCATTAATCATCATGCAAGGAATAGGGAGGTGGGAAGGGAGGGGAGGGATGAGGGTATATCCATCATTTTATTATTAGGAATAAATTTTTTCTTCTTCAAATGGTGAATATGGAAAGAAAAACTTTGTGTGCATTTAGAAGCTCCCAAAGTAAATGGTAGAAATTGGTAGGTTAGACTGCTAGTCAAGGGATGCACTAGTAAAAACACAAAATAAAGTGTCTTTTTGAGATTTTGTAAAAACACAAGGCTTTTTAAAAAAATGCTCTTTTATTTATAGGAAAAGAATCCCATAGATCCATCAGTCAGTAGATAAAGCTTTCAAGGCAGTAGTAAATTCTTTAAAAAAACGAAAACCAAAAGGGGAAAACAAAATTTTGAAAATGTAAATTACACATAAAAGGAGAAGGGGGGCAAACGGTAGTGACCTAGTTGGCAGTTTCTCTAATATAAATTGAAGTTCCGTTTAGCAATTCATGGGATACTTCCATATAGTTTGTTTTTTCAGGAATGAACTAATTTGACTTTCACCTTTTACATAATTTAATTCAATTTGCAGTCTGCACAGTTAATTTGTGCAACTCAACTAAATTTATACGTCTTTCATTACTCATTCACGTGTTGTATATATATATATATACGAGGAGTCTTCATGTCCATATATCCCTCACCATTTTAGTGAGTGACACTTCCTTTTTTGGATTTTTTAAGCTTAAAAAAGTGTGAAGTTTTATCCTCTTGTATATTAATATTTTCCAAAAAAGGAGTGCCCCTCACCAAAATAGTAAGGGACATATGCACATGAAATTCTCCTATATATATAGATATATATGTAAATTCTAACTAATGCCTCCCTTTAAAAGGAGCCTTCCTCCCCCTCCTTTAATGGACAAACAAAGAATGACAAATAAGTGGTAATGGCCTCGAAACTTGTGCCCAAAAATTGGTGCAACTTCTTGTAAATCTTGGTTCCAATTCCATTTAAAACTCTTCCCTTCGCGTGACATGGATCACTTATAAATTTATCGATAATTGAAATTAGAGAGGGCAAATCTATTCCATTCAATTCTCCTAAAATTATGGATGAATATTGATGAAGTTGAACTATTTGTGCTGTAGAAAAAAATAGGGAGGAGAATATCAACAGTTTGTGCAGGAAAAAAAATATAGGGAGAGAGGAGGATATGAACCATTTGAGCAAGAGAAAAATTAGGGAGGAAAGATTTGATATAACCACAGGGATATTTAAAAAAGGGGAAAAGATAGGAATCCATATCATTAACTCACTCCAACTCATAGCCATTAAGAAATTGAAAAGTCATCCATCCACGTTACACCGTTTTAAAATTCTCTCTTCCCTCACTCATTGCACAAAGGGGCATTTTCAAATGCCCGGGCACCATATAGACCTCCCCATGTGCATATATGTATATATATAAGAGAATATTAGTAAACATCCATCCCTCGCCATAGGGTGAGGGATATTTGCACAATTGGAAATATTTATATGCAAAAGACAAAAAAGTGTATAAAAAAGAGGAATGCTCATGTACAAATAAAAAATGTCATATAAGCATCCCTCACTAGGATGAGGGATAGATGCATACTAATATTCTCATATATATATATATATGTTATATAATTCTAGCGAGAACTGCCATCACCGTATTTTCTGTGAGAACTACAAGTGGGGCCCATCTATTACCCAATCCAAATGTTATCATACATAAAGTCCCCCTTGATAGTCACATTCTCCAAGTTTGGCATATATACGAATGAATTAAATCGTTGAATCGATTGTACACTCATCCGAATGGACTGTAAGAATGGTCCACAGATGAAGGGCTTAGAGACATGCAATTGGAGCTAAACTTAATATTTGGAGTAGTCTCACATGGATCTTTTCATTCTCCTAATCTTAGCCCTTAATGGGGTTCCTAGTAGGCTCCACAAAAGAATTCACATGGACCATTTGTGAAAGCAGTTTTAATATATATATATATATAAGGAATGCTAGTATGTGTCCTTCTTTCACCATAGGGTGAGGGATATTAACATGGCTTAAGCGTTTCTCTTTTCATATAGCTTTTTGTCTTTTACACATTAATATATCCAAATATGAAAGTGTCCCTCACCTTATGGCGAGGGATAGATCATATTAATATTTTACATATATATATGGAAAATAATATTGTGAGAACTAGTTCTCACCATTTTTTGTAAGAACTCTAGGTGGGGCCGATCTATCGCCCAATTCAAGCCTTGATATACATATGGACTCTCTTGATATTTACACTCCCCAAGTTTTTATAAAATCTGAATTTACTAGTACTATTAGATCGACCGGGCACCAATCTGAATGGACTGAATTTGTGTGTCATGGATGAAGGGGTTAGAGAGAAATGATTGGGGCCAAACTTGATATTTGGAGTGGCCCTACATAGATATTTTCATCCCTCCGATCTCAGCCCTAAATAGGACCCACAAGTGGGCCCCATACAAATTCTCACAAGACTAAAGCCTTGTATATATATATTAGTTATCTAGTATACGCAACGTACACTGGATGATTATGCGCACTTTGAAATGGGGCCCCACATATGATTGGGACCAAGGGGATCCAAAGATCTCTCTAGGCCAAGTCCTCCCAACAAGAAATCAACCCCATACCCCTTTGCATCATCTCCATCTAGGTCCACAAGTTTAATGGTGCACAGTCCATTCAGATTGGTGTGCAGTCAAGCCAATGGTTCAGCCACATGGATTTGGCCCAAACTCTGTTGACTGGTGGAATTCAACGGGCCCCATGTGTATTTCATTTGGATGAACCATACATTAGGCCCCACCCAAGGTGCGCACCTGATAACTGCTATATGGAAAAATATTCAAGTGAGAATTAGTTTTCACAATCTTTCTATGAGAATTATTGGTGGGAACCACTTAACAATCCATCCAAACCATGCCCAGGTCCCCAGTAATCATTAATCTCAAGGTTTGGCGCCGATCACAACTTTGCTCACAACTTATGTGCAAAGCTAATGCCGTGGTTCTCCTGCAAGCCTAGTTTGGGGCACATCCATGATGCTAAATTGAGTCGATTTACATCTTATGATCGATTTTACAATATGTCAGTATTAAAAGCGTGGCGTCAAACATTAGAAGAAAAAAAAAAACCCCGCTTACCTGCCTCTTTTATGCAGAATTCAGCAAATACAAAACCAAGGAAAGAATTAAAAAAAAAAGAAAAAAACAATAAATATCATTAAAAGAAAGTGGAGAAATCGGGCCTCGCTTTTGCTGATTCCAAGGAGCAAAGATGGGAAGACAGCAGCCTTGGTTTCGAAAGACTTCGAGCGAAGACCCAACCAAACAGACGAAAGATTCAGATACGAATGGGTTGGACTTGGAAGCAACTGAAATGAGCAATTGCGTACTCAGACATGCATGACCGCGGAGATAAAAACGGATCTAACGTTGCTTTTGTATTGGGTGGCCGGAAGGATCCTTTCTGACAAATAAAAGCAAACGAAACAAAGTCATGTCAAGGATTCATACGGAACTTGCTTGGAAAGTGGATAAAAATATGGACTTACGTATCCCATGCGGTCTCATGCGAGATTCCTTTGTCTCTGATGTGTGAAATCCACCGTGGTCCCCACCTATTCTTAATCTGAAGGAACTGCAAATGTTTTTTTTTCTTTGGCAGGAAATATTCTCAAATTTTATTCCATAGTTTGAATTAAGCACGTAATTAATAAGCATTTAATATATTTAATTAATAATATATAAAATTGTGCTAATTGCATTATAAATTATCAAGACATAAGCCCTCACATCCCGCTCACGGGTAGAGTGTGGAAGACCACTGAGAGGATCCACACTCCACGGAGATGCAAAGTTGGCCCTTCTTGTAAGGCTCCTCAGGTTAAAGGACCAAACGGAACCTACTGCATGGTCACTTCTTATGATGACCTTTCCCTTGTTTGCACTTCTTTTTTTTTTTTTTTTTTTCTTTTGAAGCGCAACTCAAAATGCAAAATGATTAAACACAAAAAATCAGAGATTTCTCAGTACTATTGAAGAATCCTTCATTTTTAGACATGATTGGAAGATTCCATGAAGACCACATATGCTAGTCTGGACTTCTTATGTGGTTCCCTATTCTTGTATGGTCTCATTGGTAAAAGGACTAAAACCAATTGCATGGTTGCTAAATAAGACTACCAAAATGTGCTAAATTGTTTTTTAAAAACCAACAATTTATAAAAGAAAGTTAAAATAGTTATTTATTTTTTGTGTGAATTGTACTGTGGTGGTAAGAATTTCAACAAAAATCAATTGCTAATATATACATTTAAAATAAATAGCATAAAACATTGGAATTGGAGCAGATTTGAATTGGCTTACATATTAAGGCATCCTGGTCAGACTTGGCAAAGGTAAAAGGGGCTGGCTATTTGAACTCATAAAAGAGATCGGTTCACTTACCCCTTTTTTTTAAATAAAAAAATTATGTGAAATTACCCAATGATCCCTCTCCCTTTTCCTCTCCTTCCCCTCTCTCTCTCTCTCTCTCTCTCTCTCTCTCTCTCTCTCTCTCTCTCCTCACCTCCCCTCCCGATGATAATCGCCAGCTTCTGCGGAAGGGGATGGTCCCCTTTCTCTCCCTCTCTCTCCCCATATTCCTCTTCCTCTCCTTTTCCTCGCTATGTTCTCTCTCCCATCCCCTCCCTCCTTTTTCTCTCTCCCTCCCACCCTCTCCCTTTTAGGGTGGGAGGGAGAGATAAAAAGAGGAAAGGGATGGGCGCTGGGAGAGAAAAAAAATAGAGAGGAGAAGGAGAGGAAGAGGAAGAGGAAGAGGGAGAGGGTGAGGGAGGGAACCGTCCCCCTCCACCAAAGCTGGTGATCGTCACCAAGAGTGGAGGTGGGGAATGGGAGAGAGAGACAGAGAGGAGGAGAGGAAGAGGGAGAGGATGGCATTTAGGTAATTTTACACAAATTTTATTTTTATTTTTTTCAACCGGTGAGCGAGCTAAGTCCTTTTATGAGTTCAAATAGCCAATCCCAAGGTAAAAATACAGGTGTGTAATCTCATTTAAATAATCCATTCAAATTATTTTGAAGAATGTATTCTATCCACTACTTCATTGATTGTTATAGTGTTTATATTAGAAGGGAATTAATCAATCTATAAGTTTATAGGGAACGATTATGAATATGCAAAATTATTAAAAACCAACCAAACAGTCAAAAAGTAAACCATTGATTTACAAATTTGTTGATAAATACCTATCTATGCAGTCCATTTAAATGACTTTCATAATTTTATTTCATGTAGTGATTTACAGAGTCCTATTAATATAAACTACTTTATTGGTTATTAGATTGTTCATGTAAAAAACAAAAGAATATATATATATATGAGTGTGGATTTTACAATTGCTAGTGCCTCTAATAAATAAAAAAAGGAACAATGCGATTAAATAAGTTGAAAAACTAACTTGCCTAAAATTAACCTTTTTTCTTCTATTAATGTAAAATCCCACCTGCCATTTGCGAAAACAAATCATCTAGCATAAAGAAACAAAATTTCTGAAAACTTAAATGATAAGATTTTGCCTTGGATTTTCTACGATATCAAAAGTCAAGTTTGGCTACCAAATTCTCAAGAAAAATATTTTTTTCACGCATTCGTGAAAAATTCACATTTGATAATTGGACATTCTCGAGAGTTTAGACCTATGGAAATTCTCATTTTTTAAGATTTTCATATATATCATCTCCCTATAGAATATGGGAATCCTTACTTTTGCATATTTGATACTTAAGTCAAGCTCTCTTAGCTATATACATTGATATGCATCGATATTGATGTAAAATATTCAACTGTTTAAATCATATATGTAAGGATTTTTGTATTGGCTAATTCATGGATTGGACAAAACTTAGGTCCATATGGTTTGTATTTTACCTTTCATATAATTTGGACTAAAGTTCATGTCAGCAGAAGAATTGAAGAGAAGAAAATTAGAAAATAGAAAATTGGATTGTCCGATCGATTGCCCACATGCCCGATCGATCGAATTGGAGGCAAAGGTGATACCCAATCAATCGGACCATTGCCCAATCAATTGGATGGCATATATAAACTCACTTTCCTATTTCGGAAATATTTCCTATTTGTGCCAGGTTTAGTAAATTGGGTTCTACACGTGCTATTCTTATGAGGCATAAATTGTGGGTTATAAAAAGTGTTTCTTTCTCAACCTTAAAGTATATATCTCATATTCTAAGTTGACAACAGTCTTTGGAGATCATCATTTTCCTTTAGAGCTTCCATTGGAGAGTTTGTTGAAGCTTTTAGTTTTAGAGTTTTACTACTTCTACTTCCTTGTAGAAGGTTATTCATCTTACAAAGACAATGTGTTGTCAATCAAGCGCAGAAAGCAGGGCACGCAGAGTTGAGTCATGTCGTGGATTCTTACAAGAAGAACTACATCCTATGGTCAATGAACTGACTATATAAGGTTGTAAGTTTATCTTGTAACTGCTCAAAATTAGTGCTTCCTTAGTTCGTTGGGGCTCGTGGTTTTTTCTCCTTTTTTTTGTGTAACTGATTGCTTTTTACTTGTAAGTTTACTTTATTGATCCCGTTGCATATTGTTAAACTTGTAATCTAGAAATCCGAAATCCTATTAAACTTTCAATTGGTATCAAAGCAGGTTACACTAATTTACTGTGTGAAATCTTTTGAGATTTTTAAAATGGAATTCAACCGGGAAGGCACATCTGCTAAAAAGCCTTGTTATTTGGATGGAGCTGGTAATTATGCAAACTGGAAAGTTGAAATGATTGGGTATTTTAGATCCATTGATGAAAATGTCTGGCGTATGGTTTTTTTATCATCTCTCCAATTGTAGAGCTTCGATTGTAGTAATAAACTGGTAAAACTAGATGGGATCATTAGGGAGCAATATAATTTAAGGTTCCTTTTCAACTTAAACTTTCCGTAATTAAAGTCTAAAACTATCCTAATTTAAAAAGCTAACAAATTACAACCATCCTACTTTAATTAAAATAATTAATTACAAACCAAATAAAAGAAAGCTTCCTAATCTAAAAGCCTAAAACTAAAAGTCTAACTAAAAATACTAAAGTCATTGCAAAACTAAAAAACAAGTTAGAACTTCTAAAAGTAGAAAGTTACTACAAATAAAATTAACAACTAAATAAGACTAAGTTAGAAACAAATCAAAATTAGCAACAATCAATCAAGCAAAGTTAGTAACAAAGAAAATAATAGAATAAAAGTTAGAAAACAAACCTACTTTCTAAAATTAGAATCCTGAAGTTAGAATTTCCAAACTCTTAATTAACTTTTCAATTTTTAAAATCCTCAAATAAAGCAAGTTTAGAAAGATCTTCAATTTTGAAAATTATTTAAAATAATAAAAAAATATAAAACTGGAAATAATTTTAAAGTTAGAAAGTTAATAAAGTTGACAATGTAATGCATGACATGAGATGCTGAAAAATTTTTAGTATGGAAAACTAATATGCTGATGCAAACTTTATGCATGATTTTTCCTAATTTAATGCATCTTAAAACTAAGTTTAATAGCTATAATTCAAACTAGACTAATGTAGGAAACTAACAACAACAAAAGAATAAAAAAGTGAAAAAGGATCTAAAACGAAAAAGTTATGAAAGCATGAACATAACAGATTTGCAAAATTCTATGCAGAAATTTTGATACTAGTTGATTGATTGACAAAGTTTAAGCTTCTAGTTAACCCATTTTCTGAAATTGCATTGATCTGAAATTCTAGGGAATGAAAGACTATATCCTAAACTTTAAATTCCTCAATTTTCCAAGAAAAATATTTTAATTTGACTAGGCTACTCACTTTGAACTTTTTATCAAAAATTATTTTTGCAGTTTGCTGAAATTATGTTGAGTTATGTTGTTTGTATGTTGAGCCCGAATTTTATCATTAGATTCATATATGAAAGCTTGAGTTCTAGCAACTTAAATATGCACAAAATCATATGATATGAAAATACATGCAATGAACTCTAATCGAACCATCAAACTATGCAAAAAAAAAAAAAAAACAACATAAAAACAATAAGAACATGATGAGAAAAATAAAAGTGCAATAATTTAAATGTGTTGTTGAAAGAAAAGTAAATGTGTAGAATTCATAATGAATTTAAATGTATGAAAAGACAAGAATTTAAATGTGTGGCTAACAATAAAAATAAAACTATGGTAAGTGTTTTATTCTCTTTCAAAAACCTTTTTTAAGTGGGTTCATAATTTGAATGATTCTCTTAGGGCCTTTGGGTGTCCAAACGGCAATAAGAAAAGAATATAACCAAGCACCAATCACCAAAGTACAAAAAAGAAAGAAAATACTTTTACTAAGAATGTAATGTCTTTGCATAAAAGATAATAAATTCAAAATCAAAACAATTAGATACTAGGATGAGAAGCTTCTCCTAGATGATTAAACCCAAGGGTGTAGTATGATTTTCGAACCAAATCTCCTTAAGGATTTCAATGGACGGAAAGAGAGATGGAGAGGATGAAGTGTAGTAGTAATTCCAGAGAGGTGGTCTGTCTTCCCATAATATGGGCATCCAAGAGTACTTGTATTTATAGATTTTCCAAGCCAAAATTGCCTTATTTACTCCCTTCTTCCTTTGTAACAAATATCTAATTTTGGAAAGACTTCTCTACTTGGCCTCTAAGTTTGCAAAACTTAAGAGATAATAGCTTGCCAATCTTTGAAAAGTCTCTTGCCACACATACTTTCTTTTCTTGAAAAGTTCTTTTTCCTTTTTGAGAATTTTGAGAGATATTTGGAGAAAAATATCACAAATTTTTTAGCGATAACGTGAACTTTTAACTGATGTGAAAGTCCACCATGTGTATGCAGTCCTTCCAACTTTTGTCTTTTTACCAAGTTACTTTCCATGTTACAAAAAATCTTCTTTTTTTATTTAACCTTTAATGGATCTTCTTTGATTTTTTTGAATTATCTTCAAAATAATCTTGGGATTTTGTGCAATGAAAATAGACCCCATCATCTTTGGATGTCCAACACACGTGTGAGTACACATATATGCATGTGTGGGACCCACTTCACCAAGTTCCTACAAAAAAAGTAAATTATCATTTATAATAATAAATTTAATTAAACTCTATAATCTCACTAATGTGGGCCCATTCCTCATGAATGACATCATTGTACATGATTTTTATTGAATTAATATATGATGATAAAAATTAAGTCATTTCTTAAGA
Organism: Sextonia rubra; assembly: GCA_037013555.1. Lineage (NCBI taxonomy): Eukaryota > Viridiplantae > Streptophyta > Magnoliopsida > Laurales > Lauraceae > Sextonia > Sextonia rubra. The sequence goes on along the minus strand of JASUAD010000028.1, from coordinate 3,567,326 downwards.
AAACTAATTTTTCCAAGACTTTTCAAAAATAAAATTATAAATATGGCAAATTTCATGAATGTAAACAAAAATGATAATTTTTTAGCAAATTATGCAAGAATGCACTGCAATGATGTATAAATACACAAAATTATGATTTTACAATAAATGAAGCTCTTTTGATTTAATGAGCCCTTAAAATGGTCTAAAATATATATTAAAATATGTGTTTTTAAGGACTTATCAATTCTGAAAGGTTACTCCTTACCCACTGTTGTTATTGATGAAGTATCTAGTGAAAAAATAATTATAAAGTGGGCCAAATTGGAAAAACATGCTTGTAATTGCAATAATAAGGATATTAATTCATTATACAATGGAGTATCCTCATTTGAATTTCATTGGATCTCCAGTTGTTCAACTGCAAAAGAGGCATATGACATCTAGCAGAGAGTTCATGAAGGAACTAAATTAGTTAAATAGACTAAGTTGGAAAGCCTTACTACTGCCTTTGAAACCCTTAGAATGGCTAATGATAAAAAGTTTAATGACTTTTATACTAAGCTAAGTGACATTGTGAATTTATGTTTTAATCTGAGGAAACCAATTCTTAAAAGTAGGATCGTTAGATAGATTATTCGATCACTCCCAGATAGCTTTCATTCTAAGGTGATCGCAATAGCTGCAAACTACAGGGTCAAGTCTATTAAAGTTATGATTTGGTAGGAAACTTTTGAACTTTTAAGGCAAGTTTCATTACTAATCGGAATGCTAAGTCAAAAGGACTTGCCTTGAAAGCTATCAAAGAATTTGTCAAAGTTGTTAAAAGTGATTCAGATTTAGATTCTGAAAAGATTGATCTCGAAGTGGCTACTCAGCTTATGGTGCAATTCATGCGATTTATGAAAGAGAAGAACACTAACTATAAGGTGCCAAAATGTTTTATGAGGAAGTCTTTTAAAAGCATTCGATTCTATGAGTATAAAGGACGTGGACATGTAGCAATGATTGTGGAAATAAGAAAAAGAATGTGTAAAAAAAGGCATTCAACTTAACATGGGATGATGATTCTTCTGAAAATAAAAAGAAACATGGAAAAGAGCCTAAAATCAAATGTCTGACTTTATTGGCAAGGTCTAACTTTATGTCTCTTCTTTTCTCCTTCAAAGCTGATTCTAAAGATGAACCTAGTAAGTTAGAGGAAGAATCAGATTGAAAGGAAGAATATTAGATTCTATTTCACAAATTTATGATGATGGGCAAGATGAATAAAAAAATTGCAATCAATTGGAAAGTTGCAAAAGATCAAGTCACTTCACTAAAAGCTGAATTGGCTGAAGCTCATAATAATGTAAAATTCTTTGGTAATCAAAAGAATGATTTGGCTAACAAACTGACTGTTGTAGATCAAAAGTATGAGTTGCTAATTGTTGATCATGAGGATTCTACTCAAGAGATAGAAGATTTGAAGAAAAAGCTTCACACTGTCAAACTAAAAATGTTGACTTGAAAGGCAAGTTTAAGATAACACCGTCAAAGCTAAATAGTTTAAAGGAAATACTTGACAAATGAATGCTGAGTTTGCAACACTTGATGATATCTTGTGCATTCAGAAACAGGCTAATGACAACCGTGGTCTTGGATATGATGAAAGTGTATCCACTTTAAAAGCTAAAGGTAAAATAGTTTAAGCTAAAGGTAAAATAGTTTATGTTCAAAGTTTAGTTTTAGATTCTTGTGCATCAACTATTTCACATGGTGCAAACATAAATCATATCAGGAGTAGTACAAAGAATAAGAATGTGTTAAGTTCAAAAACTACACCCACATGTCAACATTCTGTAATTAAAGGACACATTTGACCTCTTTGCAACAATCTGAAAGCTTTATTAAAGGATAAGCAATGGAAGAAACAGATGTTTGACCCTATAGTCAAGACAAAATCCATCTGGATTAAGAAGATAATTTTCCCAATGTATTGGTACACACCGTGCTGAAACTCTTAAATTTGCAAGTGTGGGTACTAACATCTAAAAACCCTTGATTAAGAAGATCAAACTCCCACCCCCATTTACTATGAGGATATTATTAAGGGAGAGTAATAATTGAGGGGTAACTACTGTTGAATCCTAATTGACTGATAGGTTACATGTTGACATCATTAAGTTTGTAAATTTTGGACAAAAGTGGGGAGAATGAGGATTTCAAGATAGTAAGATTCAATTTTGCTAAACATGGAATCTGTTTTTTTTTTTTTTTTTTTTTGTAATTGGCGAAGAGTTGATGCTACAATTTTTTTTTCTATAATTCAATCTACTCAATGTATTTTTGGTTTTATTTTTGAGTGGATTGATTGTATAAGAAATTTTATTTATGAATTGTCAAAGGGGGAAATTATAAGGATTTCTGTATTAGCTAATTCATAAGTTGGATAAAACTTAATTAGCTAATTTATGAGTTGGACAAAACTTAGGTTCATATGAGTTGTATTTTATGTTTCGAGCAGTTTAGATTGATGTTTGGGTGGCCAAAAAAACTAAAGAGAAGAAAAAAAAAGAAAAAAAAGAAGAAAACTAGACTGCCCGATCAATCAGCTATATGCCCTACGATCAAATGGGAGGTATAGGCGATACCTGATTGATCGAACTATTGCCCAATCGATCGGATGGCATATATTAACCTAATTTCCTATTTCAGAAATATTTCTTATTTTTGCCAAGTATAGTAAGTTGGGTTTTACAAGAGCTATCCTTATGAGGCACGAATTATAGGTTATAAAAATGGTTTCTTTCCCAACCCTAAAGTATAGATCTCATATTCTAAGTTGGGAATACTCTTTGGAGATTATTGTTTTCTCCTAGAGTCTTCATTGGAGAGTTTGCCTTAGGCTTTTAATTCTAGAGTTTTCCTTATTTTACTTCCTTGTAGGAGATTGTTTATCTTGTGAAGACAAGGTGATGTGGAGCAAAACTGGAGAGTAGGGCATGCAGAGTCAAGTCGTATCATGGATTCTTGTAAGAAGAGCTATATCTTGTGGTCGGGGGACTAACTACATAAAGTTATAAGTATATTTTATAACTACTCAGAATTAGTGTTTGATTAATCCATTAGGGCTCGTGGTTTTTCCCATAGAGGTTTCCACATGGAAATCTATATGTCTTCTTCTTGTATGGTTGATTGCTTTTTGCTTACAAGTTTGCTTTATTTATTTCGCTATATATTGTTTGACTTGTAATCGAGAAATATGCGACCCAATTAAACTTTCAGTATATGAATATTAAACCATGTTCCAAGGGTAGTAAGAAATCCTCTAATCCATATATTATCAAACATGCTCAGAATCAAGTTGGCTCATCTTGCATTATAATGAGAAAAATGCAACCAACCATTTTCCACCATCTCGTTACCCTTACATTTCATCATTTTCCTCTTTGCTACTCTCCTCTCAGCGACTAATTCGATGCTCGTTACCCTTACACATCATCACCTTCCTCTCTGCTACTCTCCTTTCAACGGCGAGTTCGATGTTCGTTACCCTTGCACATTATCACCTTCCACCCTGCTACTCTCCTCTCAGCGGCAAATCCAATGCTTGTTACCCTTGCACATCATCACTTTCCTCCTTGTTACTTTTTTCTTTGCAACTCTTCACTCACCAAGTCAACATAGCCTATTCTTTTTTGCAATTTCGTCTTTCTATTTTCCTTCTTCTTTTTCACCCCCTCACCCATCTTTTTGCAACCCGAAGTCCACAACCAGATTCAACCTATACTTTTCGTTCTTTTTCTTCTTCTTTTTTCTTTCTTGCTTCTCTTTTCTTTCAAGCATTAAACACTAAGAAAGGCCTCCAATAACAACCTAAACCCCATATCCTCACCCCCACAAATTGAAATTCGCATGCATTTTATTAGAAGACCCATTGAGTTTTTAATAAGTCACGAATGGGATGGGACACGGATGGGTCGTGATGGGTGTGTTTCCGTTTCCCCCTTTTGTTTGAACAGGTTCATAACAAAGCATCATCATCTCGAAGAAGAAAAGGAATATCCTGTCTTTGTTTGTTTTTCCTCTTTAATTATTATTAATAAGGTCATCAACAATTGAATACAAATCCCCATAATTTATAAATGAAAAACAAAAGAAATGAAAATAAAATAAAATTAAAACAAATAGATCAAGATCAAGAACGAACGAACGTGAAGAAAAGAAGAATGGTGAAGAAGAAGAAAAAGAGAAATAAGGAAGAAAGGGAGGAAGGTGATGATGTGGAAGGGTAACGTAAGTGGCGAGTTCAATGCTCTCATATTAGATTGAAAAACAAATATCAGAATAGTCATGTGTGACCACTTCAGGGCACTCATAACTTGAGTGAGTTATATAATTTTGGGGTCTCCTTCCATAATTTTTTTGGTAAAATCCTCAAAAAAGAACCTCGTTGGTCAAGACTCTAGAGAGGGAGCAAGAAAGAGAATAAAAAAGAACTTAAAAAAAGAAAAAAAGAGGAGAAGTTGTTGGATCTCAAAAAAAAAAAAAAAAAACCCATGGCGGTCAAGACTGAAGAAAGAATATAAAGAAATTAGAAAAAAAAAGAAAAGAAGGTGTTGGATCTTTCACCAGAGGGAGAGAGAGAGAGAACATGCTAGGAAAAAGAACCTCGTTGGTCAAGACTGAAGAGAGAGCAAGAAAGAGAATAAAAAAGAATTTAACAAAGGAAAGAAGAGGATTTTGCCAAAAAAATCCTTTTAGACTCCCTGTAGGTCAAAGGACTTAAAATATATGTATCCACCGCAGGTCTCATGGGCCCTTTAGGTTTTTTTTTTATTGTTTTGCTGAACGGCGATATCTCCTCTCATTCACATATACAAAGCCTTTTTTTCCTCGTCCTCCTTCCTCTTCCATCCTCCTCCTCTTTTTTCTTTCATAATATGGTGACTTTATTATCTTGAACTTGGGTGTAAGTGGGAGCTTATTACCAAAATACCCTTGTATCATATATACCCATTTAAATACATCATCTTCCACATCCCTTTTTCTTTCTTTCATTTTATTTTGTCTCTTTTCAATCTTAATCCCTGCAACTCACCTTAAGTTACATTTATTTCTATAGTTAGCAATCAAAGTGTTCTACAATTAGGTGTCCCTCTCAGTCATTTCATTAAATACCTTATAGGCATGTCCCAAGTTGTCATACTTTCCATGCATGTCGTCCAAGTTCTCTATAAACGGCCGTTCCTCTTAGTTATTTCGTCAAACACCTTACAGGCATTGCCCAGGTGTTCTAAACCATCATCATCTCACCCCATTCCCTCTGTATCTACTTTCCTTATCATTCTAGTTCACAACATGTAAACCAAGTAACCAACCTCAATCTCTACGATTTTCTTTCACCATCATCTTCAAATTCACCCATCATCACTATCTGACATGGGCAGCGATATCCCTACTTAACTGTAAAGAAGAAGAGAAAATGAGCAGGTGAGCAGGGATATTGTTGCTGGCCAACATGTAAAATCATGGGATTATTATGTGCTTGGCCACTAGTGATATCCTCTCTCACATGCTCATTTTTTCTTCTTCTTTATAGTTAAGTGGAGATATTGCTGCTCGTGTAAGATTTAGAAGAAAAAAATTTTTGTTTTGGGAAGGAGAAAGGAAGATGAGGAAGAAGAAATTTATATTTATGACTAAAGGGGATATCGCCGCTTAGCAAAACAACAAAAAACATAAACCAGAAAGGGCCCATGAGACCACTGCAATAGATACATATATTTTAGGTCGTTTTTGGTCTACAGGGAGTTTAAAGGAATTTTTTGGATAAAATCCTCAAAAAAGAATGAGAAGAAGGTGTTGGATCTCTAAAAAAAAAACCTGTCAAGACTGGGGAGAAAGTATAAAGAAATAAAAATAATAAAAAGAAAGAAAAGAAGGTGTTGGATCTCTCGCCACGAGAGAGATATCATGTTAGGAAAAAAAAAAAAAAGACCCTTGCAGTGGCGGGTCAAGACTTAAAAAAATAAAAAAGACCTTTGCAGTCACGCGTCAATAAACAAAACAAAAAAGATGACCCTCGCAGTCACAGGTCAATTAAGACTTAAAAATAAAGAAAAAAAAAGACCCTCTCAGTCACGGGTCAATAATAAAAAAAGACCATTGCAGTTGTGAGAGAGAGAGAGAGAGAGAGAGAGAGAAAGTGTGGGATCCCTCGCCAAAGAATAAGAACAAGTTAAAATAAAATAAAATAAAAACCCTCTCTGGTCAACGCCTGAGAGAGAGGATATAGCCAGAAGGAATTAAATAAGAAAAAGAAAAGTTTGAAGGGAGAGTTTCATTTAAAAACAAAAAAAAGGCAGAAGGAATTATTGGAATTAAAGTACAATAGAAATAAAATAAAACGAGGTGAGAGAGAATATTATTAAAAATTACAATAAAGGATATTATTGGGGTTATGATATCTCTTGACAATGAGCATGTGTCAAGAACTTCAACATTGGCCACATGGAATGCTAGAAATGAGGTCATTTTCAAGGAAGCATCCCTTAAACCCATTTCAAATCATTTTAAGAGAAGAAAAATAATACTTCATCCCATTGCTCGAAGCGACATTGGCAATTTGAAAGTATGTGGTATTACACCTCATTTTCAACCCGTGGATCATGATTTTTGAACTTTCAATGATGCTGCCTTTTTCTAAAGAAGGTGGAAAGGTTTTACTGAATGCAAGTGCTTTCAAAGGTCCAAAAATGCTCAAATCTAAGGAAGCTTAAATGGGGCGGTTCTCTCTGCACTAAGAAAGTAACATGTCAGAATTACAAGAGATTTTAATTTATTAAAAAGAAAGCAAAGAATGGGAAAAAAAACCAAAAACAAAAGAAAGGAAAGGAAGAAGGAAGAGAGCATGCTTTAAGGATTTGATTTAAATAAAATCATGGTCTTTGACTTGCCAACCTCAATGCCCTGACTTGAGATTTTGATCCAAGAGGCAGAGAGAAGCGAAAAAGTTCTTATGTTTAATGTTTCAAAGATGTTGCAGGTATGTAGAAGAAGATGAGAACCCACTTGAATATTTACTTTAAGATTTTACGGTTGGAAAAATGGTTTTGTAGATAATTGTAAATAAACTAAATAAATAAATTATTTGAGGAAAGGAAAGAATTAACAGAGCAACTAGTAATCGAATCACCTCTTAGAGATGCTTTCTTTAGGAAGATTTTATCCCCATAGGTGCAAATGGACTCATGGACATCTGCCCAAGGATAAGATAGCTTTATGATCAAATTATCTCTAGAATTGTGCACTCGAAAGACTGGAAAATCTTGAATCTCGAAGGAACCGCTTTTGCAGACTCACAGCAACAATAAGATAATTTGAGAAAATTTGTGCAACTTTTAATTTCTAGGGGAAAATGCATGAAATGATGAAACTAAATGAATAATTATATATTTAACCTAAATTAAGTCCTTAATCCACCCTAAAATAATGCACAAATGTGCAAATTCATTAACTGAGCATGATCCTAGTGCTCTCTCTCTCTCTCTCTCTCTCTCTCTCTCTCTCTCTCTCGCACACCCACGAATCCTAGCGAGAAGATGAAGAATACGATGGTGGAAGACAAAGATGGATGCGATCCAGCGATTGGAGATTGGGTTGGTTGATCGTGAGATGGAGATGAGGGAGAGGAAAAATAATGAAGAGTGATTGGGGGCCCATAATGATTGTGTGTTTATAAGAAGGGAATAGGGTTTGGGTATATTTTTGGATTTTATAAAAAGGCCCGTTTTGGGAAAATACAAGCAAAGTATTGGTTTGGGCCAATGGGGTTTCTATGGGTCTAAAATGGGTCCGGATTGGGTTGGGTGGTATAGCCTTGCGGATTTAAATCCTCTACCCAATTAACCTAAAACCCAAAATATAGCTAAAAAAATATAACGAACCTTAATTAGCTAAAATATAAATAATTACATAAATTATATTTAAATTCATTAAACTAATTATTTGGCTACGGAATGTTACCAGGGGTAAGTTATGGAGCTGTATCCAAATGGATAAATTATATCTAGTCATATCATCAAAAGATAAAAATCCTCTTAACTCTGGTAGACCCAAGAGTGCTACTAAACACACAGGGCCCTCTTGTCCCAACTATCAACATCCGCTTAAGAAGAAAACTGAAAAGAAAAATTTCCCATGACAATAGGGTTCACATTGGTAACATTAATATTCCTCCATTCAGCCTTAATGCCAAGCTTGACATAATGGATGGATAACTTTCGCCTTCGGAGTGAGATTCCAACAATCGCAAACCTCTCAGAGTTATTAATGAGTTTGTGGTGGATGACATTTGTATCCACTGCAAAACTAGACGTCTGCTATCTAGATTTTAAGATCGTCGACGCTGGTAATTTTTGAGGTGTGGTACGCGTACTGCGGAAAAATTTCACCCAACTTCACACTAGGATAGAATCTACAAGAGATACTTACAACCTTCACATGGGTGGGGACTCCTCAATGACAATTGTCAATGAGTGTCATTAGTGGAAGCCCATAGTTATCACCTGTAAAATTCATCATTCACAAGGTATCACAGTTAAGCAGTTCACATGAATTAAACCTTTAGAACACAAATATAAGTTTTGAATTTATATCTATAAATAAGACCCAACCTTCTATATGTAAATACGATTAGATTATCAAGTCTATACAATAAGTACAAGTGATTGTCCTTGAAGTGCTTGGCTACAAAATCTATGTACGCCATCGATATAGATTTGAATATACAAAATGATACCATCCTAGTGAATTAACCAACTATAATGTATAAGATGGTATAATGCAATACTATCCCAAATAACCTTAAAATGTGACTTATGATAACGCTCTCTATGCGGCAGATCAGAAGATGTCCTTAGCAGTCTATTCTTCTAATCATGAGGAACATTTGGGGTCTCCTCCTCAACCTTCTTGGTCTCTATCGAACTAGTACCAACATTTGCGCCTGTAACACCAATAGAATTGCTGTGAATATGACAATTCAACCAAGGACAAACAAGAGTAGAGTAATACATGTGACATCTCCAAGCATTTATAAAACATACTTTAAAGAGTCTATTCAAACAACTGAGCGCATTACAATATAATTCAAATCGTACCTCATGTGCTGATTATTTTGATGGAAAAACTCATTACGTGGCTTATGCTCTTCTTGAATATGCTCTTCTACGAGAGATTAAACAAATCGTGTGGGATATAATAGTGCCCCATACCTAGGTGCATCTGAACGCCTAATTGGAGTTCTGAACACTCCTGTTATCCACTGTTGTGGCCAAACTTAGTCCATGTTTCCTTAATTCAATGCAATTCCATGCTCACAGAATTTCCAATTCACGAACCTTTATGTTTGCTATCGCTTTATTTCATTATGAACAAACAAGGGAGTGTTTATTAGACCGTATGAGTCACAAGTACTTCACCATATCAATAAATAAAAGGGAAGGTGATTTCACATCTTTCAGTAGATTACTACAGGGTAATTGGTAAATCAAGGAATCATACTAGCCAATCCTGATTTAGTTCACCCATCGTCTCTAATTGTCAATTTAGAAATAGTTTAGGTTACCCAATGTACAACCATTCTTGATGTTATATTGTAATATAAGTTCTACATTGGTGTCCCTTAAACTCACACCAATGGTTAGATGCTAGACTGGTTAGGTGATTCACATGAGGTTTCTTGGTTTTCAAGATTGTTTGTGCATTACAACATTCTGTTTGGTCGGTGATAAAGGTTCTCATTCCATTCCTATGGCCCTATGAGGTCTTGAACACCTAAGAACCCTAATTGGTTAAAGATTATACTATAATTAACCTCTAAGTTAATTACAGATGGCCCTTGAAAAAGAAAATTAGTTAAATAGGCTTCGGTAACCAAACAGGATCCCAAGTGAAAAGGTTAACCAGTTCGATCGAACTTAGGTCCGATTGATCAGTCTTGGATCCCGAGGGATAATTCAATTAATTAGTGCCTGGTCCGATCGATCAGACCTGACACGGATGAACTTTAGTTTTCTTGAAGTTCTTCTTCTTTGCTTCTCTTTCTGTCACACTATACTTGTAGGAACTTCATGTTCCACACAATTATTCCACTAATCCACATTTGTTAATGCTATCCATTACTATTACTATCATCTCATTACAAAGAATCCATTTATAGAACTAAAAACCTATTCTCAATCATCAATGGAAACAATTGGGGACTGAAAAATAGATCACCATAAAAAATACAATTTGTAGGGTTAACATAATACAACATGCATTCAACAAAACCTTGTTTATGCTTGCCTTTGATTAAGTGCTTTCTTCTTAATCGCTGTTACTTTGACTCACTTAATGTAGGAATCACTAATTCAACTCATAATCAAAACCCTACATGAACACATGCATGGGTTGGCTTGAGAGTCGACACATGCAACTGATAATGGAGTCCTCTTGACCCATTTATTTGCTGCCAAATTTGAATTAAGAAGAGCTCCAAACCTGATCAACTGTAAGGTCCAAACCATAGCTAATCTTAATTTACTATAATTAATCTTTTTTTATCTTAATTAATGCTTATTTAGACTAAATCAACTCAAATCCATTTGGGCTTGGGTCATAGATAGGTAGTTGGGTTGGTTTCGAATCTTACTTAGGTAGCTAAGGACGTTCTCATATAATTTAAAGTTACATGATTTTACATCATTAAGGCATCATATAATTGTAACAAGTGTATTATATCTTGTGGGTCATCCTTCTCATTAAGCCTAACTCAATTCAGACCTAACCTGGCCCACTTGAATCCCAATTAACCCAAACTACAAAATTTAGGAAACAAAGAGGGCTTGCTTGCAATTACAAAAATTTGGGTTTAAAACCCACTTCATTTCTCCATCTTTACACTATCTTCTTCTTGTTACTGTAACTCTATCTCCTTCTTCTCATTCACTCTCCTTCTCTCCAAATTTGAAGCTTGGGACGGTTGCATGTAGGTGGAAGCAACTCCATCTTCTTCCACCCCATCCTCTTGCTTGTTTTCTCCTTTGGAATCTCAAAATTCCATCTCCTTTTTCTTCTCTTCTTCTCTATAGTTCCCCAAGGTAAAAGCTTCATCATCCCTTTTCTTCTTTGATCTCAATAGAGTCAAGGAGACTCAATTATATAACATGCATTCACCCAACACCCATGTCTTATTTTAAATATGGGTAGATCATCTTCTATTGAGGCTTTTTTCACCATCAAACCAAGGAAAAGCTTGATTTGGGCTAAGCACTAAAGTTAGAGGCAAGTATAAGTGCATGCTTACTACATGCATGGTTCATTTTGTTTAATCTTGATGAGATTATCATTAATGCCAAGTTACAGCTCTTTTAACTTTGATTTTGGTAATGTGAATGATTTATGTGATAATGAGTGGAATTAAGAATGTATGACAGTTTTATTGATGGTAATCAAGTGTGGAATGGATCTCATATGAGTGGAGGAACAGAGGTTCCATGTAGGTGATGAATTGAAGAAGAAGTGTGCTTGTAGCAAAGTTTTGTATTGCAAATCAAGAAAACGCGCTCGAGTGGGCGTGAACAGGCGCATGAGCGCCTGTGTAATTTTCTGACAAAAAATGTGCTGGTAGTTTTTGTCAGAGACAGAGATGACATGCACTCGAATAGGTTTGGGTCGCGCACGAGCAGACCTGACGAAAAGTTGCTTGTCAAAACTTTTCTGAAATAGAGCCGTAGGCACACAAGCGCACCTGAGGCTGCACTCGAGCACGCCTGGCCAGTTTTTGAAAACTTGTTTTAAAATCACTTTCAACCTCTAATTAAAACCAATCTTACCCTTAGGATTTTAAGTGCAATCAAAGACTATGTAGGACCATATAAGTGGTACATTTACCTAAATTAAATTAGCCTAATGAGAATCAAATAAAGAGGAGGAAGTGTGCGGAGCTGTCACTCACTCTCTCTTGATTTTTTAGTTAACTTCCTGACGTCACGTCATGGGTGTTGGCATGAGAAGAGGTGTCCATTGCCTATAAAATGTAATACTAAGACTTTGGTAATACATTACACCAAACATTTTATGAGTACACCGCATTAAATGAGTAAGGAAACATGGATTATCTAGCATATGGTTGGCTAGTAAATATCCTTGTTAACCACCCAATCCAAATTCAGTCATATTGTTTAAGTAAACCTTGCCCTCAACATAATTTAATCATGTACCCATTCGTCTGATGAATATTGACGCAAGATTGGAGATGAAGCTTCTACTAAGTATGAGCCTATGAGCCAAAATAGGGGAAGTAGAGTTGAAAAAGGTTCGAGCTCCGATATCTCATTTAAGTATTCATTGTTGAATAATAGTTAATTCATCTAATTCTGATTTTATGACTGAACTTGATCTCAAAACCATTATTTGTTTTTGTATAAGAATGGATCAATCATTACATATGATAAAAATGGAAGTATAAATTCTAATTAGACTTGAGACCTTTAAGACGGCACCACTTAGCCTACACTCATAAGAGGTTCAACTGGACTTAATGAGGGTATTATGTGTGTTACCTACTACAGTAGTTGTATGAAGAGTTGGTCGGTGTTCTTAGGATAGCTAGATGGTCTTGACCCAACCACTAGTGATTTCCCAAGTATTATATGCTCTTTTAAGCGAGAAGATAACAATGTGGATTGCCAACTAGTATGTTATGTTATTGCTATTTATGATCCGTTATTCATGTTTATTCAAGCACAATATGCCTAGTTTCCAACTATTGTTCTCTTTTAATTAATATATTTCTATTTCAATTGATACATCATGATAGTCATTCGACATAGTGCATTGTAGGGTTTGTTTGGGTTGCTTAGGTTTGGTCATGGTTGGCCTATGGAGGAGTCATGCCATCAATATCATTTTGGTTTAGAGTTACTGTTGATGGACATGTTATTTTGAATTATGACTATGTTTAAGTTTTTTGTTATCATGTGCAGTTGGATGGTTAACTAATGGACTTGGGATTTATTCTATGAATGAATGTGGTTTATATTAATGAATGATGTGGCTTTATTAATGCCAATGATGATTATATGTGAATTCTTTAGGTTTTCGCTTAAATTATGTAAATAATTGTTTAAGTATATATGGATCTTCCTCACACGAACCTGTGGAATCTCCCTTGTAGCGGTTAGTACATATCTTGACATGGCACGGATTGTTACAGGATTATGTATGCCGCGCCTTAGGGTCCACCCTAATCCCCAGTTCTTGGGTACATGACCTACGTAAGTAATGATATCAGAACATTAATAAGTCAATTAAAAGACTTAGCAATCCTTGGGAATGTGGTAAGGAAACGATAGGTACGAATGGGGAATAGATTTTTATATAAGGATTTGTAATTTATGTTATGTATTAAATGGCTTTTGGTTAACCGGATCTGGTATGAACATGGGAGATAATGCATGTGATGACGTCGCGATTGAGGATGTGGATCCTCCACCACCTCCACTTCTTCAACCTACGTATAATACGGAAGAACGTTTCATGATGATAATATATCAGTTGGCTGCCAGCAATGCCAATCAAGCAGCAATGCAGATGTAATTGGCAGCTCTCTTGGAAAGGCAGAATCAAGCTAGAGATCCTAATTCTTTATATGAGAAATTTCGAAAAAGAGGGGCTATGGAATTTATAAGAAGAGAGGATCCGCTGCAAGCAGATGAACGGTTTTAACACACAGAGAATGTCTTTGACTATCTAACCTGCATCAGAAAACAACAAGTGATCTTAGCGGCCTCCATGTTCAGAGATATTGCAGATACGTGGTGGAAGAGTATTTGTGATCATATCAAGGCCATTCTAGAAGCCACAATTTGGGATGCTTTTAAGACACAATTCAGAAAGAAGTTTATTCTGGAGCATGTGAGTAGCAAGAAGAAGGCAGAGTTCCTTACTCTACAGCAGAGTACCATGACAGTAGCAGAGTATGTGCGCATCTTCAGTCAGCTCTCTCGACATGCTATGAATTTGATTGATATGAGGAGAAGAAAGTTAAAAGGTTTTTTAAAGGTCTAAGGCCAGCTATTAAGGGACATGCTATGGCTTTTCAGCATCCAGTAGAGTATGATGACACTGTGGAGAGAGCCTATGCAGCGGAAAAAATCGAGAAGAGCCTATTCTTGATTGAACCTAAGAAAAGTGCCCCACCTTCTAAAAGAAACCAACAATACTCCAAGAAACAGAAAGGAGTTGCAAGTGGAACATCAAGATTAGTCTGTGGCGTGGGAAGAACTCTGAGACAAGCAAGTGCTGGAGGGTTACAGGAGCTTATTTCGATTGTGGATTGATGGACCACCGCTTGTCAGAATGCCCAAAAAGAAAGAATCACGGTCAAGCCCGCAACAACAACAGTATTCACAGTCTCCTAGAGCAGCTCCACCTTCACCTCCACGTCAATAACAACGGGCAAGACAAGGTCAATGACAGGCATGACAGGGGGAAGCCCAACACAGACAAGGTTAGTAGAGGCAAGGACAATAGAACCGACCTCAAAGGCAAGGCCGCACATACACCTGACTCATGAGGAAGCAGAAGCGGCAAATCATGCGGTCGTAGGTAAGGTTTCTATCTATGATATAGAAGCTAAGGTCTTATTTGATTCCAGATTTTCACATTTTTTTGTTGCACCTCTATTTTCTAGTAGGATACGGGAGGCACCAGCGTAGCTACCGTATGTGTTGATTGTCATCACCCCTGTGGGCAAGACGGTGATTTGCAAAGTCTTTTACCTAGGTCGTAAAGTCCTAATTAGCAAGATGCTATTTCTAGTAGAACTCATCGTATTACCGATGCATGACTTCGATGTAATCCTAGGTATGGACTGGTTGACTAAGTACATGGCTTGTTTGGACTATTTTCGTAAGACCGTCACCGTGAAGGTAGATGAAGTTGGTCCAAGTGTTGTCTTTCAATGTGAGAAAAGAGTTTGAATACTAAGCTAATTTCAGCACTCCGCGCAAAAAAACTAATCCATAATGGTTGCGAAGAGCATATTGCCTTCATTGTTGAGAAGAAGTCACCTAAGATATTAGAAGAGATTCCGGTAGTCAGTGAGTTTCTGGATGTATTTCCATATGAAGTTTCCGGACTTCCTCCAGTTAGGGAAGTAGATTTTACACAGAACTGTTAACTGGTACCGTTCTAATCTCTAGAGCTCTGTATAAGATGGCACCTGTAGAACGACGTGAGCCAAAGGTACAATTGTAAGATTTACTGGACAAGGGGTTTATTCGTCTTAATCTTTCACCATGGGAGCTCCAGTTTTATTTGTGAAGAAAAGGGATGGCACCATTCGAATGTGTATTATTACAGGTAGTTAAATCATGTGACAATCAAGAACAAATATCCACTGTCTCGAATTGATGAACTGTTTGACCAATTACAGGGTGCAACCCATTTTTTGAAGATTGAATTAAGATCTGGATATCATCAACTGTGAGTTAGAGATCACGATACATCTAAAACATCTTTCAAGACAAGATATTGGCATTATGAATTCTTAGTAATGCCATTTGGGTTGACCAATGCCGCAGCTGTGTTCATGTCTTTGATAAACAGAATCTTCTCATCTTATCTCGATCAATTTGTGGTAATTTTCATCGATGATATATTGGTATACTCTAAGACCCGAGATGAACATACTGAGCATTTGAGGATTTCATTGCAGTTGTTGAGAGATCATCAATTATATGCCATACTGGATAAGTGCAATTTCTGATTGGAACAAGTGGCCTTTCTAGGACATATAATTTCAAAATATGGACTTCCAGTAGGCCCATATAAAATTAAAGCGAAAACCAGTAGACAAAGCTCTAAAATAGTTGCTAAAGTTAGAAGTTTTGTTGGTCTAGCGGGCTACTATCGAAGATTTGTTAAAGACTTTTCCAGGATAACACCGCCATTGACAAAATTGACTCGGAAGAATGAACCATTTATTTGGTCAGATGAATGTGAATCTAGCTTCCAATTCTTTAAAGGAGAAATTAATCTCAGCTCCGTTCATATCTTTACCGGAAGGCAGTGGTGAATTTGTTATATATACTATTGCTTCGAGGATTAGATTGGGGTGTGTGTTGATGTAGAATGGAAAAGTGATAGCCTATGGATCTCGACAGTTAAAGGAACATGAGAATAACTATGCCACAGATGATCTAGAATCGGCTGCTGTATTCTTCGCTGTGAAGTTATGGAGATATTATTTGTATGGAGAGAAATTCGAAGTTCATAATGATCATCGTAGTCTTCAGTATTTATTCTCTCAACATGAGACAACGCAAATGGCTAGAGTTCATAAAGGACTATGATTTTCTAATAAAATATTTTCTAGGAAAAAGAAATGTAATGGCAGATGCTTTTAGCAAAAAAATCAACTATTGAAATGGCAGCTATATTAGGTGAGTAGTCATTAGTGGAAGAATTTCGAGATTTGGATGTGGAAATTGAATTCATTGATGACAAGGTCATGCTAATAGTGATGTCTGTCTTCGAACCAACCTTGATACAACAGATTAAAGAGAGCAATTTGAAGATCCAGAATTCATTAAGATTCGTGACCATATATCTCAGAGGCCAGATTTCAGGATGATTAATGGTGTGTTATATTTCAGGGATAGACTATGTGTCCCAATAGTTCAAAATCTAAAAGAAGCAATCATGATCGAAGTACATCACGTCAAATATTCCAAGTACTCCGGGCATAATAGATGTACCAAAATCTAAATAGCGGGTTCTAGTGGAATAATATAAAGAAAGATATTGCGGGTTTTGTGGCTAGATGTCTCAACTGCCAGTGTGTGAAGGCTGAGCATAAAAAGATGCTCGGTTTATCACTTCCTTTGCATATTCTCAAGTGGAAATGGGAAAATATCTTCATGGATTTTATTTCAAGGCTGCCCTGGACGAACAAACGTCATAATGCTATATGAGTGATAGTTGATTAATTGACAAAGTCAGACCATTTTATTCCAATCAGGATATGAATGAAATTCCATGAGATGGCCAAAATCTTTATCGATGAGATTACTCGGTTACATGGTACCCCAGTTTTCATAGTCTCCGATAGAAATAGTAGATTTGTTTCTTCTTTCTGGTAGTCTGTTAAGAAATCCATGGGCACTAATCTCAATTTCAGCACTTCATACCATCCTCAGACTAATGAACAATTAGAGCATACAATCCAAACTTTGGAAGACATGTTTCGAGCCAGCGTATTAGACTTTGAGAAAGAGTGGGATGAACACCTTTTCTTGTGTGGATTTGCATATAACAATAGCTATCACACAAGCATCGGAATGGCTCCATTTGAAGCCTTGTATGGACGTAAGTATTGTACACTGATGTGTTGGGAAGAAGTCGGAGTTAAAAGTTTTCATGGACCTTCTCTTATAGCAGATACAGCGAAAAAAATACAGAAAGTTCAAAACAGATTGAAAGTTACTAGACCTTGCTAGAAGAGTTATGTAGATAACTGTTGAAGACCTCTTGAGTTCCAAGTGGGAGAGAAGGTTTTCTTAAAAATTTCCCCAATAAAGGTTACTATCAGGTTTGGGTAGAAAGGCAAGCTTGCTCCATGATTTGTAAGGCCCTTTGAAATTCAGAGCAAAGTTGGAGATTTGGCATAGCGGCTAGAATTACCACCCTAACTTATGGGAGTTCACAATGTGTTCCACGTGTCAATGCTTAGGAAGTATCTTTTGACCCTTCACATGTCCTCGAGATTGATGACATTCAGGTAAAGCCGGATGTGAACTATGAAGAGCGACCTCTTCGTGTCATTGACACAAAGGACCAAGTGTTATGTACCCATATAATTAAATGAGTCAAAATTCTGTAGGAACTTCATGGACAAGAAGAAGCCACGTGGGAGTTTGAAGAACAAGTTTGAGAGAAGTATCCAGGACTTTTACCTAAGGTATGTTGCATTCAGAGGACCAAATGTTTTTAAAGAGGGAGAAGATATAAGGTCCAAATCTGAGCCAATCTTAATTTACTATAATTAATCTTGTTTTATTTTAATTAATGCTTATTTAGACTAAATCTTAATTCATCCTTATTTTGATTAAATCAACTCAAATCCACTTGGGTTTGGGTCATGGACAGGTAGTTTGGTTGAGTTCGAACCTTACTTAGGTAGCCAAGGACCTTCTCATGTAATTTGAAGTTACATAGTTTTGCAATATTAAGGCATCATATAATTGTAACAAGTGTATTACATCTTGTGGGTCATCCTTCTCATTAAGCCTTACTCAATTTAGACCCAACTTGGCCTACTTGAATCCCAATTGACCCAAACTACAAAATTTAGGAAACAAAGAGGGCTTGCTTGCAATTATAGAAATTTGGGTATAAAAACCCATTTCATTTTTCCATCTCCACACTCTCTTCTTCTTGTTGCTTTAACTTCATCTCCTTCTTCTCATTCACTTTCCTTCTTACAAAATTTGAAGCTAGGAGGGGTTGCATATAGGTGAAAGCAACTCCATCTTCTTCCACCTCATCTTCTTGCTTGTTTTCTCTATTAGAATTTCACAATTCCATCTCCTCTTCCTTCTCTTCTTTTTTTACAGCTCCCCAAGGTAAGAGCTTCATCATCCTTTCTCTTCTTTGAGTTCAATAAAGTTAAAAAGACTCAATTTTATAACATGCATTCACCCTACACCCATTTCTCATTTTACATGTGGGTAGATCATCTTCTATTGAGGCTTTTTCCACTATCAAACCAAGGAGAAGCTTGATTTGGGCTAAGCATTGAATTTAGAGGCAAGTATAAATGCATACTTACTACATGCATGGTTCATTTTGTTGATTCTTGATGAAATCATGATTAATGCCAAGTTACAGCTCTTTTAACTTTGATTTTGGTAATGTGAATGATTTATGTGATAATGAGTGGAATTAAGAATGTATGATCATTTTATTGATGGTAATGGAGTGTGGAATGGATCTCAAATGAGTGGCGAGTGATGAATTGAAGAAGAAGTGTGCTTGCAACAGAGTTCTGTATTGCAATTCAGGAAAATGCGCTCGAGCAGGCATTAGCACTCGCATGAGTGCCTGTGTAATTTTCTGATGAACAACGCGTCATTAGCATTTGTCCGAAGACAAAGACGGTCCGCGCTCGAGCAAGTTTGGGAGCGCGCATGATGAAAACTCGTCAGTTGAAACTTTTCTAAAATAGAGCCGTAGGCGCACGAGTGCCCCTGGGGCTGCGCTCAAGCGCACCTGGCCAATTTTTGAAAACCTATTTTAAAATCACTTTCAACCTCTAATTAAGAACTAATCTTACCCTTAGGATTTTAAGTACAATCAAAGACTATATAGAATTGTAGAAGTGGTACCTTTACTTCAATTAAATTAGCCCAATGATAATCAAATAAATATGAGGAAGTGTGTAGAGCTGTCACTTACTCTCTCTTGATTTTTCGGTTAGTTTCCTAATGTCACATCATGAGTGTTGGCATAAGAAGTGGTGTCTATTGCCTATACAATGTAACACGAAGACTTTGATAACACATTGACACTAGACATTTTATGAATACACCGTATTGAATGACTAAAGAAACACGAATTATTTAGCATAGAGTTGGCTAATAAATATCCTTGTTAACCACTCAATCCAAATGCAATTATATTATTTAAGTAAACGTTGCCCTCAACATGATTTAATCATGTACCCATTCGTCCGATGAGCCTTAAGGCAAGATCGGAGATGGAGTTTCTTAATAAGTCCTTAAAAATGTATTATTTTATGTGTATTTTCAGGAATTTTAAGGACTTATTCATTATAAATCTCTTCATTTTGTTGGAATTCATGTTTTATGATTTTAAAATTCATTTTAGAATTTTCTTGCAAAAATCATTGAAAATCCTCAATTTTTCATTAAATCATGAAACTTTCCATTTTTAGAAGTGTTTTTCAAATTTATAATTTTACATGAAATGATAAAATTTCTCATCATCGTTAGTTAATTAAAGTTAAATCACGATTAATGATGAGGATTTAGTGTGTCATTTTATGTAAATTGGGCCCGCATTAGTGTATTTGCAATTTTTATTCAAAATTATTAAATCAATTGACAATCACTTCTATTTGTAGGAAAATTGGAGAGAAGGTCCCACAATCAAAACTTGAAGCCAAGTCATGCTAAGAACGGGGTCCCACCCACTACATTGTTGCATGCTATTGCAAAAAGTTGAGATTGGAATTAGAAAAGTAAAAAGTCTAAGGTGAAAGATCCCTTGCAAGAAAGGAAAGAAGAGAAGATTTCTCAAATTTGGAAAGTTGAAAAAAAAAACAAAGAAACCAAAAGGAGAAAAAACGTGCAACACCATCCCACCAATCACGTGGAGATTCTCTTGCTATTTTATCCAAGTCAAATACTATTCAATGGCCCACCCATCATGCCAACTCATCACTATTCCTATACAATCACAAGTACACTTTCCATTTTTTTTTTCTCTCACGCCACTTTTTCCTCTCTCTCCATACCCATTCCTTAAATATATAAGCCCAGCCACATCCCCAAAACACCACATCCCATCATCTCTCTTATATATTCATATTCATATCACAAAGAGAGAAATCTACGTACAGAACCCATCTCTCATAAAAAAATTTTTTTTTGTCTCCCTCACGTCTCTCACCACCCCCCAATTCATTACACCCCATTCCATCTCTTCCTTACACCACCTACCATACATCACATTCCAACAATCAAAAGTGGGGTTTGGCTAGCCCCCTTTCGGATCCATCCTCTGCCATTCCATCTCCTCCTTTCATCTAATCCTCCTCGGTGCGAAGATTGGAGATAAGAGCTTGGATTGCGCGCGGAAGCCCCTCTTTTTGATGTTTTGATCTAGGGTAAGGGTAGATTTTCTATTTCTAGTTGTAATTATTTTTGGAGTTTATTGGGTGTATTGGTTCGTTTAAAATTTAAATACACAATTAGTGAGGTTAAGGTATTCCGCTTTGGATTGGCACCGTGTGTTTGTGTGTGGTGACAGCATGCACTTGGTGCGATGTTTTTGTGGATTTTTTTTATTTTGTCAATACAGTATTTTAATCTTCCAAAAATAAGATAAACTAGCATTCTTTTTATTATTTTTTATTATATTTGAATGTTTTATTTTTTATTTTTTTATTTATTGCATGGTTATTTATTCCTTTATATTGGTGGTTTGATCTATTTCATTATCTTGCAGTTTCTTATTTTAGGATAGTTTTTAGTTTAGGATTTCTAGGTTAGATTTAAATTGTAATTTTTTTTTTCAGATTTGGAGTTGTAATATAATTTTAATTTTCAGAAGTAGTAGCGTATAATTTTTATAGATTTTATTGGGGTAGTTTTAGTTTTTCAATTAGGACAGGTTTTCTGCGAATACTAGCTCCCTGTAGATACGATCCCGAACTCACCAGGTAAAACTACATCGAGACCTTGCATTTGGGGTCCACTTTGATCAAGTTTTTGGCGCCGTTGCCGGAGAGCGCCTTCTTTTTCCAACTTCCCTTTTTTATTGCTTATGGGTGTGGAATAATTTTGTTGGCATCATTTTAAATTTAAGTAGTGCATGCATGGAATGTTTAGACCAGCCTTAAACCATTAACTCAAAACGGTGATGTGAGGGCTGAGGTGAAGACCTAATTCTCTTATGAAAACTGCATCCGGACACTAACTCCCCATTCTTTCGTGAATACAGCTCAGTTGAAACAGTGGGGTCCACGGCATGTTACCCGTTCTTACTCCCGGCCGCAGTCGTTCTTAGTAGTGGGACCCATAGCTTAAAGGCAAAATTTCTTAATTTTACCTAAAGTTCACGGACACCGCAATGGGTTGTTTCCTCATGCCCACGGTCACAATGGCTGACTTCATTTCCCACGGACACAACTTGATTAAATTAATAGGGTTCGCAGCTTGGCCAAATCCACCACTGCGTTGTTCTCCTTACCCACGGTCACTATGATTTTCAAAATTTGGGACCCACTGCTTAGTGGCCGATTCATTCAAAAATGGGATCATTGAAATTTCCACATCATGTGGCAAATCCACTTCAGGTATTTTAATCCAAAAAAAAAAAAAAAGATGTTTCCCACAATGGAGTGAACCCACTTTGGGGTATTTCTTTTCAAAAATAAAACATAAAAAAAATCCATGAATCAAAATCCATAAATTTCAAATTTATCTTGAGTCAAACCTGATTTTGAGCAATCATTTCAAATTGTTTTGGATCAAAATCCACAAAGCCAATCTTTTCAAAATTCCACCTCATTCTGACTCATGTCAAGCCAAGTCACAAACCTAAAACTTGATTTTTTGAAAATAAAACAACAATACATGAAAATCCAAACACAAATTCATTTCAAATCCAAGCCTTGATTTTTCTTAAAACCTCAGGAATTCATCAAGTTAGTATTCCCCACAATCCCCACAAAGATGCCACTCTAGATATTTATGATAAATAGGTCATGAGAAAATCAAATCTACTTCCAAAATCCCAAATCAAATCTATAAACTTCTGAATTTTCTAATACCTTAGGGATTCCTTTTGTGGGTGTTTCCCATAATCCTCACAAAGATGCTACCTTTGATATTTGTGAAAAAAAGCAAAGAAAGTCAAATTCTTTATATTTTTACCAAATTTCATCACTAAACCCCTTCATAGTTTTAATCAAAATTTCAAAAATTCAAGTCTAGGCCTACAACCCCCCTTAACAGAACTACTTTTCATCAATCTATTCACCATTCCCACAGATTGGCTATTTCGAGATACAATGATTGTTGTACTTTAATCATTGCACCTTTAGGGGGCACTTATTGACCCATAAAAAAACTCACAAAACATTACCAATGTTTCCATTGAGACTTCACAAGCAAATTCTAAGCTTAAGGGTATATAAACCCAAAGGGTCGTGTGATGCTAGATTACGTACCGCATCTGAACGTTCAGAACTGAAGAAACTCATTCAAAAGATTTCAAATGAGCTCATGGCACATTAGTTCAAATTCAGAACTAGTGGATTTCATTTGGTCACTTAACTCACAAAACATCAAATTCATGGTTAACTAACTCAAAACCTAAGGGTCACTAAACACACTCAAGCTTCTGGGTTACCAAAATGACTGAAAATCACATGGCAACTTCAAAATATTATTAGAAATGATGCTTCAAAGTTTCAAAGGTTCGGACTTTATTCCATCTCAAACTCAAGCATCAGTGACAATTTGCCAACTCCTGGGGTCAGTATGACAATTGACACTTTTACATGTTAAAATCACCTAAAACTCTTGGAGAAAGCTCAAATTATATTCAAGAATATCTCTGCGAAATTTTAAGTCAAATGGGTGTCATTTGACCCAAAATCCAGCAAATATGTCAACTTTAGGTTAATAACCCCTAAGCCATGGGGTCACTGACTAAAGTCCTACTTCTAGGTGACTAAAGTAGATGAAATTAAGATATAAAGCTCAAGTCAAGTTCATGAATGATTTTACAAAATTTCAAGCTCAAAGGACTTCATCTAACCCTATTTCAACCACATATTAGCTTAGGAGTCAATAACCTCTAAGCCATGGGGTCACTAACCAGAATCCTATTTCTGGAAGGCCAAAGCTAATGAAAATTGGATCGGAGACTCAAAATGTGCTTAAATTCAACTCCTCAAAATTTCAAATCAATTGAATATCATTCTGGTTGAAAACAAGCTGACTGCCTACAATACAAGAGGCCATTGACTTAGAATATGCAACAAGTGAGCTACTAGTCAAAATCCTACTTCCACAAATGCAAACCATGTGAAATTTGGATGGACATTTCAAGATACTCCTAACATCAATCCCTCCAAGTTTCAATTCAATCCGAGGTCATTTGTGCCTTAAACAACTGAAACAAAGGGTCATTTCATGAAAAGTCAAAGGAAGGGTTGACCAACTTCAGAAGGTTAAAACAGGCTAAAATTTCTATGACACACTCAAAATGGTGTTAAAAAATATCCCTCCAAGTTTTGTGAATATTGGACATCACTCAGCCATTAAACAGATGAAAATGGGTCACATATGCAAAAAATCCAAAACTAAGCCTGTCCGTAACCGCGACCACGGTCATAGACACCTATATAGTGGTTCTTGACGGTTTCTAGGAGTTATCTTGCTTTGTTTCAAAATAAAACTCTCCCACAGCTGCTAAGAACCCTCCTAACTACCTTTGAAGTCTATAAAAGCCATACTTAAGCTCCGAACAAGTGGTTAGAAAGGTTCAAAGAGTTCCAACTAAGGTTCCAAGCAATATTGGAAGGTTGAAAGAAAAAGTTTCCAAGTTTACAAGGCATCACAAGCATCCAAGTTCATTGTTCTCATTGTTCTCACTAACTTAAGCTGAGAACTGGTTCGAAGGATAAAAAAATACATGCTTATCACTCAGAGAAGATGAGTGCCAAGGTCATTAAGCATACTAATGGATGAGACTACGCTCCTTTGGCACTCTCACTTGAAGGGGCTTTAAGCCATTTTTAAGGTCGTGAACAAGCCTCTTTAGGCTTCATTCTATATTTTGAAAATTATAAGATCAGAATGACACAACTTTGGCTTCAGTTGTTTGTTCAAAAGCATCCTTTCCGGATTTGCACAAAAAAGATTCGGGAAAAAAAAAGGTCAAAAAATACAAATTTCAACACTCTGAAGGCATCATAAAAGCAAACAGAAACGAATCAAAGAGAAAATAGTAGCAAAAAATGCCACTGCTTGTCATTGACCGTGAGCCAAGGTCACAGGCAAAGGCTTAGGGACCATGGGTCACGGTCACCACCCCTGTTTTCATTTTTTTTTTAGCATTTCTTTCATTCTTTCATGTAATTTCTCTATTTTTTCTAGTTTAAATTACATCTGAGACCAAAGGAAGGGATTGTAATTTTTTAAAATTTATAAACAATTTGCATTCCCAAGGTTAAAGCATTGAATCCATGTAATTAAAGGAAATTTAATTATAAACAGCAGTCATTTTCCCATTCTCCTTTACGCTTGAATTTGTGAATGTTAGAAACGATTCCATTGCATTTCACATCATTTTCAAGCGCGATCACTATCTTTGACCCAATGGAACAACTGGGTTAGCTCAAGAGTTAAAAGAGTCAAGTTGGCAACACAATTTCCATCAATGGTTGGATGATTCAAACCATTCCAAGACCTTAGCCTCTGATTTTTCGCCCATAATGGACGCTTAAAAATGGCACAAAATAAGATCGGATGAAAATGGCACCGATTTCAGAGGAATTGGGGTGTACCTGCCAATTATGGCAATTCTAGCCTGACCCAAGCGGACCCATATCTGAACTTTGAGGAAAAAGAATTCATCGTGGGTAACCAAACTAGGACCTTTGAGGTGAAGTATATTGGCTTCCACCACCTTACCACCACTTGCTGTGTAATTTAAGATTGCCAAAATATTATTTAGTTAAAAATATGTTTTAGTAAACCTTTAATGACTCAGGTCATTGGACCATGGTAATTTAATGGGCTTGGGCCCAATTCCAGAATCTTTATATAAAAATGTCATCATTTTTTTGTTTGGCATTTTTTTGACGTCAACAATGGATAACGTGTCTCTATTTTCAAATTCCTCCTAATTTCTCTATCTAATAGTATATGGGTTGAGTTATGTAGGTCAAATGTAGGTTGGTTATGTATCGGAAATGCATGGTTAAAATTTTTCATTCACAAATCCAATCTTAGTAAGATATTGAATTTTACTTATTTTTTTTCTTTTTAAATAATGGATCTATATTCTACCGTTGATTTCAAATAATAAATATATGAACTTCAAACCACTTAAAATCATATTTTTACTTACATTTTAAAAATATTTAAAATATATAAAAAATTTAAATAATAGATATTTTTGACTGAGTTATATTTGCTTGTGCTAAACACAGGCATGTGTTGCTATTTTAATTAAATATTTCAAATTCTACCGTCTGTCACTTTGCAATAGAATCGAGGTTGGGTTGTATGGCAAAAATACAGGTTGGATATAGGTCGGGACTGCGGGTAAAATCAAAAATTTTTTCATGTAAAAATCCAATTATATAAAGCCGGATCCAACAATAGTAAGACTTGTTAGTGTCATTGTAAGAATGTGTTGTCAATTACGTGACCAAAGTATAGTTCGATTCAAGAACGATGTAGCTCACCTCGGAAGTTCATTGAAGATCAAGTCAAGTTCAAAGAAGTTCAAGCTAGTACAAGACCATTCAAGGAACACCTATCAATGAAGACTAAGCAAAGAGTTCAACATCAAAGAATATCATCTGTGAGTGCCAAGGGATAAGGTATCTGTGATCCCTAAGTATCCTTGAAAACAAACTAGAAAATTAGGTTTTTCAAAAACCCTGTTTTGTCCTACGGCTTGGGCCACGGCTAAGCCGTAGACCCTACGGCTCACTATCCAGAGAGTGTATTTTGAAGCCTTTTTGTTCTACGGCTGACCCTACGGCTACACCGAAAAATGTTACGGCTAAGCCGTAGTGTGTTTCACGGCTAAGCCGTAAAATCTACGGGTCACAATCCAGAGAGTGTACTTGGCCATATTATGCTTACGGTTGACCTTACGGCCAAGCCGAAAGGCCTTCACGGCTAAGCCGTAAGGTTATTCACGGCTAAGCCGTAAAGATTACGGGCCACTTTCCAGAGAGCTGTTTCTGGGAAATTTGAGCTTACGGCTGACCCACGGCTAGGCCGAAAGGTGCTCACGGCTAAGCCGTATAAGAATTTACGGCTAAGCCGTAGGCCTAACCGTAAGAAGGAATTTGTGCTGAATCTGGTCAAACTAGCCGTTGGATGCTGTCAGAACTTACGGCTAAGCCGTAGACCATTCTATTCTAAGCCGTAGAACTATCGGTTGTAGCTCATCTGTATTTAAAGAGGACCTCTCCCTTGCTCCAACCACTGAATTAATTGCTGAGAAAATCACTAGTATAGCTGAGCCTTTGCACCTCCATTAAAATCATCTTCAAAGCTCCCACATCCACCTACTCTCCAACATCAAAGAGTGCCATTATTGTTACAAGTAGAGTAGTTGGTGACTTAGGAAAGGCTTCTTCAAATCTGAGAGAATACCTTAGCCTTCCAAACACTCTTAGAACCTTTTCCCTTGGTTGAGCTCACATCTGAAGATCTTCATCTCCAAGGAGCAAGAACAAGAGACCAAAGCTTGGAGGTAGTCTTCAAGCTTCAAGAGCACCACTCAAAACCAAGGTATTCAATTCCTTGTTTAGGTGTTCTTAATAGTTCAATTCATATTGCTGTATTTGGTGGAAGACAAACCACTGCATCAAAAAATGTTGTAATTGGTGGACTAGATCAAGGATCAACCACCTGATCAAAAAACTCTAATTGGTGGAAGACAAACCACCGCATCAAAAATTGTTGCAAGAGGTGTATGTTATGTGAGTACCTCTTATTTAGTGGAACCAAGAGAGATTGCTCTTGAGAGTGGATGTAGGTCTAGGACCGAACCACTATAAATCATTGTGTTTATTGTTTGTTGTGTGTGGATGTTGCCTTGCTTTCTTGTCACTTGAGTTGATATGCTACATCTCTATTGCTCTAGTTACATTTCTAGACACTCACAACTCTGATTATCTCTCTCAATTTTAATAATCTTTCAGAATGTTCTTTAATAACATCTAAGTTTTGAAAAGAAATTTTTAATAGTCCTATTCACCCCCCCTCTAGGACTTGGTGAGATCTAGTTATTACACTTTCAATTGGTATCAGAGCGGGTTACTTCGTAAAGGTGTAATAACCTGAAGTAGATCCATCTTTTGCTAGATTCACCATGAATCCTGAAGGAAGTTCTATCACCCGTCCACCTTTCTTCGATGGGACAAATTATGCCTTTTGGAAAGCCCGGATGACAGCATTCTTAAAATCCATGGACTGGGCTGTTTGGGAGGCTATAGAGAATGGTTGGACGGAACCCACTGAAGATGTGTCTACAAATGGTGTCACAACCACTAAACCATTAGATCCAGCCAAATGGTCTCAAGCTCAGCTAAATCTTAGACAAAATAATGCTAGAGCGTACAATGCTATAGTGTGTGCCATGAATCAAGAAGAGTTTAAAAAGATCATGACAACCACTAATGCAAAACAGGCATGGAGAATCCTTGAAGTAACTTATGAGGGTACCTCAGTGGTCAAAAGATCTAAACTTCAGATGCTCACAAGTCAGTTCGAAAACATTCGCATGGAAGAAAATGAAATGTTTATTGACTTCCATACTAAGCTCATGAAAATTGTAAATGAAATGTGGGCTCTTGGGGAAACTCTTCCGGAAGGTAAAATTTGTAGTAAAATCTTAAGATCACTTCTGGAAAGATTCCATCCTAAGGTAACCGCTATAGAAGAACACAAGGATTTGGAACAAATGAAAATTGAAGATTTAGTGGGATCCCTCCAGACCTTTGAACTCAAATTCAATAATGACAAAAAGAAATCAATCGCTCTTATCACCTCTCATAACACATCTTCCTCTAAAGATGACTTAGGAGTAACTAGTAATGATGAGGATGAAAATGTGGCCCTTTTGGCTAAAAAATTTTTGAAACAATTTAAGAAAAAGAAGGTGAAAGAGTATAAAAATGAAATCACAAATGATAAATACAAATTTCGGTCAAGTTCCCTCTCTAGAAGTAAACATAAGGAACCTATGTGTTACAGATGCAAGAAAATTGGACACATATCCACCGATTGTCCTCAAAAAGGAAAATACAAAAAGAAGAATCTTGTAGCCACTTGGGACGATTCATCTGAATCAGATTCTGACTCAGATGAATCACATCAAAATGAATTAGACAAATATACAGTTCTAATGGCTACCACTGCCACCTTAAATCTTTCTGAAGAAATGATTAAAATATCGAATGAAGAAATCTCAGGCAGTGAGTCAGAGAGTGAGTATGAAAATTCAGATGATGAGGATAATGACAACACAACGGATTCCTATGAACTACTCTATGAGGGAACATGTAGGCTCGTTGAAACTGTAAGCAATCAACAAATCAAAATTAAAAATTTAAAGGAAAAGGTTGATAGTATTAATGCTGAAAAGGAAGAATTGCTCAAAGAACTCGAAAGTGTAAAAATTCAATTATCAACTGAAAGAGAAAATGTACTCAAATTAAGAGAACATGAAAAATCCTTTTTAAAAATAAAAGATGAAAATAATGCTCTGAAACCGTATAAAGAAAAGTATGAGTACAGATTTACTCAAAATGATGAGAAATACATTAGACTATTCAAAATTGGAAAAGCTTATAAAGACATGACTGGTCTTGGATATGACAAAAATGCTAATCAGCCTTCAAGTTCCGGAACTGTTTTTGTCAAAAGTGCTTTAAAGGATGAAGATATTAGTGCTCAAAACATTGTGGATAAGGCATCTACTAGTACTCATACAGTTTCGTCAAATGTTCTCTGTCATTATTGTGGTAAGAGAGGTCATTTCAAAATGGAGTGCAAATTAAGAAAAATTCATTGTAACATCAGTCAGAAAATTGAGAAAAACACCACGAAGAAAGTGGAACCTGAAAACAAAAAACAAAAGTCTCAGATAAACACATTTCCCTTCAACCAAAAGATGAATAATTTATTAAAAGAAGTCCATAAGTTAAGAAAACAATTTGAAATATACAAAAAGAATGGAGCAAACATTCCTATTCCCCAACATAAAACTTTTCAAGTGAAACACCAAAAATCAACCGTGATCCCCACTACTAGTACACTTAAATGGATACCTAAAAACAAGGATCTAGTGGTCCACACAGCTTTTAAAGCTGCAGAACAATCAAGATGGTATCTGGATAGTGGATGCTCAAAACATATGACTGGTGATAAATCTTGTTTGTCTAAAATGATTGAATTCGATGGAGGCACAGTTACTTTTGGTGATGGCAGTACTGCGAAAATTATTGGGAAAGGAACTTTAAATGTTCCAAACTTACCACCTTTTGAGAATGTTTTGTGCGTTGATGGGTTAAAACATAATTTACTTAGCATATCTCAAATCTGTGACAAAGATTATGCCGTAAACTTTAGTAGTCATAGCTGTGAGATCTCAAGGAATGGAAAGACAATATTGAGAGGTCTTAGAACTTCTGATAACTGTTATGTGGTGGGAAAAACATATGCTTCATCGTCTGCTTCTTGCCTACTAACTAGTATTGATGAAGCTAAGTTGTGGCATCAAAGACTTGGGCATGTAAACTACAGAGACTTATCCCATCTAAACAAATATGTTGAAGGACTGCCCAAGATCAGTAGTCAAGAAAAGATGATCTGTGGAGAGTGCCTTCAAGGAAAACAAATTAGAAGTGCCCATAAAATGGTGAATGCTATGAAAACTACTCGACCTCTAGAACTTATTCACATGGACTTGGTTGGACCAACTAAAAGAGAGAGTCGAGGTAAGAAAAGGTACTTTCTTGTTATGGTAGATGATTTCTCTAGATTCACTTGGGTTGCCTTCTTGAGAGAAAAATCTGAAGCCTTTGGAGAAGTCAAAAGGATTGTAAAACAAATTCAGACTGAAAAAGGTACTTCAGTAGCCCGAATAAGAAGTGATCATGGTGGAGAATTTGAGAATGATCAATTTGACAAATTTTGTGAGAAATATGGGATTCATCATGAATATTCGGCCCCCAAAACTCCCCAGCAAAATGGGGTAGCTGAAAGAAAAAATAGGGTTCTCCAAGACATAGCCACAGTCATGCTTCATAGTAAGAATCTCCCTAGAGACCTATGGGCCGAAGCTGTTAATACTAGCTGCTACATCATCAACCGAGTTTATCTTAGGACTGGTACAAATCAGACAGCTTATGAATTGTGGCATGGGAAGAAACCAAATGTAAAATATTTTAAGGTCTTTGGAAGCAAATGTTACATCTTGAAGGATAGGGAACAACTGAGTAAATTTGACTCAAAAAGTGATGAAGGTATATTCTTAGGCTATTCAACACGAAGTCGAGCCTATCGTGTTCTAAATATGAGAACCGGAGTCATTCAAGAATCAATAAATGTCATTATAGATGATGAATCCACAATGTCTGACAATGTTGATGAAATGGAAGTGCCCTCAATGATTGAACCCACACGATCCACAATAAAAACTGAGGCACCTATCGCTACTGAAAATTTGGTGAATGTCAAAAACCATCCTATAGATCAGATTATCGGTGACCCCCTAACAGGTGTAAAAACTAGGAAACAATTGGAGAACATTATGAGTCACTTGTGCTTTACTTCTGTTTTAGAACCTACCAGCGTTGATGAAGCCTTTTCAGACAATGATTGGATAAAAGCTATGCAAGAAGAATTGAATCAGTTCACAAGAAGTGATGTTTGGTACCTAGTTCCAAGACCAAAGGATAAAAATGTGATAGGCACTAAATGGATCTTCAAAAATAAACTTGATGAAAATGGAGTTATTGTTAGGAACAAAGCTAGGTTGGTAGCGCAGGGATATTCTCAAATTGAAGGTATTGACTTTGACGAGACCTTTGCTCCAGTTGCTCGTTTAGAATCAATTAGAATTTTGCTATCTATAGCCTGTTTTCTAAAATTCAAATTGTTTCAAATGGATGTTAAGAGTGCTTTTCTAAATGGAATTTTGAATGAGGAAGTATATGTTGAACAACCTAAAGGTTTTATAGATTCAAAATTTCCTGACCATGTGTTTAGACTGAAGAAAGCTTTGTATGGTCTTAAGCAAGCACCACGTGCGTGGTATGAAAGGTTGACAAAATTCTTGTTAGACAATGATTTTCAAAGAGGTAGTGTTGATAAAACCCTCTTTATTCAAAAGACAAGAAAGTCAGTGTTAATAGCACAAATATATGTAGATGATATCATCTTTGGTTCCACATCTAATGACTTGTCTACTCAGTTCGCTAATCAAATGCAATCTGAATTCGAAATGAGTATGGTTGGCGAATTAAATTTCTTCTTAGGCCTACAAGTCAAACAATTACGTGATGGCATCTTCATTTCCCAGTCCAAGTATGCTAAAGAACTGGTGAAACGATTTGGTCTAATGACTGGGAAACATGTCAAAACCCCCATGAGTACAACCATCAAACTTACTAAAGATGCAAATGGGAAAGGGGTTGACTCTAGCCTATATAGAAGTATGATTGGTAGCCTGTTGTACCTTACTGCAAGTAGGCCAGACATAGCATTTAGCGTGGGAGCATGTGCTCGATATCAAGCAGATCCCAAAGAATCTCATCTGACTGCTGTAAAAAGAATCATTAAGTACATTGCCGATACAACTGAATATGGTCTGTGGTATCCTCATGACTCTTCATCCTCCATTGCTGGATACTCAGATGCTGATTGGGTAGGAAACTTAGATGATAGAAAATCCACAAGTGGCGGCTGTTTTTATGTTGGAAATTGTCTAGTTGCTTGGCATAGTAAAAAGCAAAATTCAATATCTCTCTCCACTGCCGAGGCTGAATACATAGCTGCTGGAAGCTACTGCTCTCAACTCTTATGGATGAAGCAGATGCTTATGGACTATGGCATTACACAAGGAATAATGAGCTTGTATTGTGATAACACGAGTGCCATACACATTTCTAAAAATCCGGTTCAGCACTCTCGCACTAAACACATTGATATTCGACATCATTTCATTAGAGAATTGGTTGAAGAAGGAATAATTGAGTTCGAATATATTCAGACTGAAAAACAACTTGCAGACATCTTAACTAAACCTCTTGATGTGTTAAAGTTTGAAAATTTAAGGAAATCTATTGGTGTTTGCTGTTTGGATTAATTTGTGTTCTTGCTCAGGGTCTACGGCTAAGCCGTACACCACTTTACGGCTAAGCCGTACGCGTTTACGGCTGAGCCGTAAAACACTCTACGGCTAAGCCGTACGTACCCTCGTTCTGCGCGCCGAGATCTTTTTAATCCGACGCTTCGTTTTCTCTCTTCTCTCTGCGCGAACCGTCTCTGTTCTTTCCCTTTTTTTCTCTTCCCCTCCAGCGCCTTCCTCCTCCTCCTTCCCTTCCGGCGTACTCATTCTCCGGCATCTTCCTCCTCCTTTCTTCTCCGGCCTTCCTTCTCCGGCGTGAGTCTTCCTCCTCCGGCCTTCCTCCTCCCGTGTCCTCATCTTCCTTCCTTCTCTGTCTTCCTCGTCTCCACGGCCTCAACGCCCAAATCCGCGGCCAAGTCTACGGCCTCCACGCCCGGATCCGGCGTTCTCCTTTCCGATTGATCTCTGTAGTGTTCCCCTTTCTTTTCTTTTCCTTCACTGTTTCATTCCTTTACTGTGCTCTGTGTGCGTTTTTTTTCTGTCTGTGGTGTGTGGCCGTCTCTCTGTGTCTCACTATGCCTCCGCGCTCCAAGAATGCCTACCCTCCCGGTAAGAGGCCTCGTGCCTCCGGTAGCTCCTCCCGAGCTCGACAGCCCTCTCCACCCTCTCCCCGAGTCTTGGTTCCACGGGAACCCACTGGTGATCGGTCTTTCTTCTCGAGACCCATCACTGTGGAG
Source organism: Sextonia rubra (assembly GCA_037013555.1). Taxonomy (NCBI): domain Eukaryota; kingdom Viridiplantae; phylum Streptophyta; class Magnoliopsida; order Laurales; family Lauraceae; genus Sextonia; species Sextonia rubra. The sequence goes on along the minus strand of JASUAD010000028.1, from coordinate 3,533,718 downwards.
CGGGATGTTAACATCCTAGCTGTTGAGGCCTACGGCGTACACACACTTCTCACTCATGTTGGGTGGGAAAACATTCTGAAGTGGGGTGGTCCTGGCTTCCCCTCCATTGTGCGTACCATGTATGCATCTATCTCCCATGCCTCAATAGACACCATGTCCTTTGACATTGGGTTCAGTGATGGCACGAACACCATTACCCCTGCCATCATCTCCTCTCTGTTATGTGTGCCTCTCTCTGATTCTCCCTCGGTCATCTCGGATACTCTAACCGAAGAGGAGAGACACACTGCCACTTTCGCCCTATGTGGCGCCTCCATACCATGGAAGGCCAAGGGGTTCCTTCCAGCCGTCTCATTGCTTCCTCACTACCGAATCCTTCATGCAATCTTCACCTATAACATTTATCCTCGGAGGGGGAATTTCTCCGACCTCACTCCCTTCATGGTGAATGTCCTCTACCACGTCCACATGGGGATCCGGGTGTGTCTTCCCTCACTCATCTGTACCACCATTATTCGTTTTTGGCAGTGCCCAGGCCGAGGCACCAATGCATGTGTTTTTGGGTATCTCATGACTCGACTCGCCTCTCATTGTGGCGTCACTTTACCTACCGATGAGGCTCCTGAGTCTCACCCCACCTTTGGGACCGTTAACATCCAGAACATGCGGTTCTCCAAACAGCAGGCAGTCGGTCCCCAACTTCCTGACTCCGGCGACGAAGAAGATTCACCGGTTGCGTCTCCTTCTGCAGCACCCTCTGCCACTTCACCGGTTCCGGTTCCTCCCCCGGCCTCTTCCTCTTCTTCGTTTGAAGCTCGTTTGGCCGCCCTCGAACAGAGGCAAACTAAGATGGAGAAGCTCTTGAAGAAATCATTTCAGTACTTGTCTAAGATCTCCAAGAGCTGCCGGCGCGACGATGTGGCGATTCCTTCCCCTTCTCCTCCTTCGGATTGATGACTATTCTTGTTGTTTTGTTTGTATTTTGAGAAATGGTTTTTTGTTTGTACATCACCTGTTACTCTTAATTGTTATCTCATGTATGCTTATGGGTGATGTTTTGCTCTGGTTGTACTTCATTTCTACATCTAATATCGCCATTGTCTCTCTTTGTGAGCATTTCTGTTCTCCATTATGCTTTATCTCTTTGTCAATCTTGTGCCAAAAAGGGGGAGAATGGTATGCATGTGTTTAGGGGGAGCTTTCTAACCTCCCACCTTTCTAGTAGATTGTGTTTGCAGCCTTGTTTGCAGGTTAAGCATCGTCAAAGGGGGAGTTTCAAAGTGTTGTGTATGTAGATGTGGGTGCTTAAGGTGTATTCACTGATGTAATACTTTGTGTATCTCAATTGCTGAGTTTAAATGTTGTATCTTCTTCACATTATGTAATTTTGTCACGAAATTGACAAAGGGGGAGATTGTTAGTGTCATTGTAAGAATGTGTTGTCAATTACGTGACCAAAGTATAGTTCGATTCAAGAACGATGTAGCTCACCTCGGAAGTTCATTGAAGATCAAGTCAAGTTCAAAGAAGTTCAAGCTAGTTCAAGACCATTCAAGGAACACCTATCAATGAAGACTAAGCAAAGAAGTTCAACATCAAAGAATATCATCTGTGAGTGCCAAGGGATAAGGTATCTGTGATCCCTAAGTATCCTTGAAAACAAACTAGAAAATTAGGTTTTTCAAAAACCCTGTTTTGTCCTACGGCTTGGGCCACGGCTAAGCCGTAGACCCTACGGCTCACTATCCAGAGAGTGTATTTTGAAGCCTTTTTGTTCTACTGCTGACCCTACGGCTACACCGAAAAATGTTACGGCTAAGCCGTAAAATCTACGGGTCACAATCCAGAGAGTGTACTTGGCCATATTATGCTTACGGTTGACCTTACGGCCAAGCCGAAAGGCCTTCACGGCTAAGCCGTAAGGTTATTCACGGCTAAGCCGTAAAGATTACGGGCCACTTTCCAGAGAGCTGTTTCTGGGAAATTTGAGCTTACGGCTGACCCACGGCTAGGCCGAAAGGTGCTCACGGCTAAGCCGTATAAGAATTTACGGCTAAGCCGTAGGCCTAACCGTAAGAAGGAATTTGTGCTGAATCTGGTCAAACTAGCCGTTGGATGCTGTCAGAACTTACGGCTAAGCCGTAGACCATTCTGTTCTAAGCCGTAGAACTATCCGTTGTAGCTCATCTGTATTTAAAGAGGACCTCTCCCTTGCTCCAACCACTGAATTAATTGCTGAGAAAATCACTAGTATAGCTGAGCCTTTGCACCTCCATTAAAATCATCTTCAAAGCTCCCACATCCACCTACTCTCCAACATCAAAGAGTGCCATTATTGTTACAAGTAGAGTAGTTGGTGACTTAGGAAAGGCTTCTTCAAATCTGAGAGAATACCTTAGCCTTCCAAACACTCTTGGAACCTCTTCCCTTGGTTGAGCTCACATCTGAAGATCTTCATCTCCAAGGAGCAAGAACAAGAGGCCAAAGCTTGGAGGTAGTCTTCAAGCTTCAAGAGCACCACTCAAAACCAAGGTATTCAATTCCTTGTTTAGGTGTTCTTAATAGTTCAATTCATATTGCTGTATTTGGTGGAAGACAAACCACCGCATCAAAAAATGTTGTAATTGGTGGACTAGATCAAGGATCAACCACCTGATCAAAAAACTCTAATTGGTGGAAGACAAACCACCGCATCAAAAATTGTTGCAAGAGGTGTATGTTATGTGAGTACCTCTTATTTAGTGGAACCAAGAGAGATTGCTCTTGAGAGTGGATGTAGGTCTAGGACCGAACCACTATAAATCATTGTGTTTATTGTTTGTTGTGTGTGGATGTTGCCTTGCTTTCTTGTCACTTGAGTTGATATGCTACATCTCTATTGCTCTAGTTACATTTCTAGACACTCACAACTCTGATTATCTCTCTCAATTTTAATAATCTTTCAGAATGTTCTTTAATAACATCTAAGTTTTGAAAAGAAATTTTTAATAGTCCTATTCACCCCCCCTCTAGGACTTGGTGAGATCTAGTTATTGCACTTTCAAGACTAATGACTCTCCTTGTCATTATTTTATTTTATTTTTTCATTTTGAAATGACAAATCTATTTGTTATTCTTGATCTCAGATAATAAAGACATAATAGTCAGATCATTCATAATGATAATTTTATGTATAGTATAATATATTAAAACTCTGATTAGAAATAAATAATAAAATTATTTTTTGTATGACTTGTATATTGACTTGTTTAGAAAAGTATTTGGATAATTGTCCTTGCTAGCAAAACTCACCTGCACTTAGCATGGGCAATATAAGTTATATAGAGAAGGTATTATTTTTATTTTATTTTTTGAAAGGTAAATAATTTTTTTGAAAGGTATGTAGTTTTTTCTTTTGAAAGGTATTAGTATTTAATCTTTATGAATTTTTTAATATCTTTAAATATAAGTAAAATCTAACTTCAAATGAAATCAACAATAGCTAGGTCAACTATTTTAGAAGGAAAAAATAAAAAAAAGAAATTAAAAAAAAAAAATCAAAACTCTTACCATGGTTGGATTTGTGGGTGTAAAAAACTTGATCTTACCTATGAGTCCGACTCATATTCAACCAACATTTGACCCAATAGCTTGAGATATTCACTTAAAATTCAAATTGAGATGAAATAAAAATGTTCAAAATTAAAGTTGAGAGTGGGTCGGGACCAAGACCTTTTAAAAAATAATTATAATTATAGAAATAATTAAGAATTTAAGGTGGATCTAATACAAAGTTGGCCTTATATCTTATGTGAGGTAAGAAATTAATACATGTTTGATGTAAAAGTTCTCGAAATTAAAAAACAAAAAAAAAGGCAAAAAGCTTGGACTTATTAGATCAATGTCCACTGTTTACATCAATTCTCAATGGCTCAGGTTAAATATAACTTATGATAAACCAATAGGCTAACAACTTAGACTAATGAAATTACAATTTTACACAAAATGGGTTCCCAAAATTTCTAAAAATTCTAAGTGGTAAATCCCATCCATGGGTTCCATTAAATTTGTTGGCCCATATGGGGTAGCCCTCTCCATAAATGGCTTCACAAGTTTGACAAATGACAACTGTTTATATGAAATATTGATAATAGCTAGGGATGTTCATGGCCCTGGTTGGGGCGGGCTCCGCAATATCAAGGTCTGGCCCATTTTTTAGAGCATAAGTGCTCGGCTGAAAATCAGCCCGTCTGAAAATAGTTCAGCCTGAGACCAATAGCGATGCATCATGTTTGTGATTAAAAAAATGTCTTTTACTTGCTATCTGAAGTTGTAGCATAACTCGTTGGGTTTTGTATTTGTGTGTGGTATTTGTGCAAGTTACCTCTATAGTAAAGAAAGTGGGATAGATTTCCCATGGTAGCAGTAGAAAATGCAGGAGTCCTAGTCCCCTTTACAATAAAAATCCACAACATGTGGAATCTTTTTTTTTACCACAAACAAGTTATGAAAGTGAGTAGTCACATTCCATCAGGCTAGTCTATCAATTTTGCCCGACCCACAAAAGGCCCTTAAAATGAGGGTTTTTGCTTTTCAGAAAAAGCCGCGGGGCCAAGTTTGGACATTTTTTGCAGGCTTTGAAAGTTGAGGGCCAGGCTTAGTATTGGCCCAGCCTAGCCTTTGCTTTGGCCTTCCTACTTTTATTGATTTTATATAATCTATGTATTGATACATTTAAATATATACTAAAATCTCCTTATCATAGTGACTTAGTAGTAATAAAATGGGAATATGAAGGTAATTTCATACACACCTACTTACCATTAAAAAATGTCATAACAATCCATACACACATACTTGGTTCATTGTATCTATATTTAATTATTTAAGTTATGTATTGTATTTAAAGCATAAGCAATATTATGCATGGTTTCTTTTAATTCCTTTCTTCTAGTTTTATTGCTTGTTATTTAGTTATTTTATATATTTTTTATATTTTCTTGTTAGTGCAAAAGGGGCTGTACTCTTTCCTATTGATAGGGAATCACTTTTTCTTCTATAGAGTTGGTTGGGATGCCAAATAATTTATAGAGGTATCTTATATGTGCATGGGGTTTTAAGGATATGGGGTGATCCAAATATCATTTTAATTAGATAAATTATAGCTTTCAATTTTTAAAAGTCTAGATAAATTATAACTTTCAATTTTTAAAAGTCTAAATTAATAGTATTTTTAAGTGCATTTATTCTTGTGATTGAAATTCAACAATGCTTAATAGACAAGACCCGTGATAAGAGCATGGTCAATTCTCATGTAATTAGTCTTAGCTAAATGTTGTAGACCACATTCTGTAACATAATCTTTTTGTTGTTTGGGACCTACCCAAATGCCTTTATCAGCATTTGTTCTAATACATCTATAATTTATGGGTTAAATTCCTTTAGCAATTGCTTCAGTTACATGATTTTCCTAATCATACGAGAGAGGTGACTCATCTCTGCAATATTCAAAGTATGACACCATCAGTAAACTTAAAATTCAACATATTATTGCATTGTAGCTTGACAAATTACAAACAATACAACACAATAATTATTCAACATGCAATATTGACACTTTATATAAATGTAATAAACATTTAGTAATCTTCTTCATAAGATTTAGCTAATTTTACAGGCAATTTAACCTATTTAGCTTTTATAAAAGTATTCGATATCGAATGCATATGTTGTATTATACGATAGACTATTCGATTTTATGGGATGAGTCTAATGACATTCAAAATTCTTATGACGTACGTGTTGGAGGATAACGAACCCGATGCTGTAGTACACTTTTAAAAAATAATAAATAAATAAAGTACATGCAATATTAACACGTTAAGAGAACCAAAGAATGCCATTTTCACCACCTGCAAATCAATAACGCAGTAGAAGTAGATGAAAATAACAAGAAATAATAATCTAACCTATAAACCTCCACGTGACAATGCATGCCATATTACATTACATTAGAAGACCAAAGAGAGCCATTTCCACCACATGCAACTCAATAACTAAGTAGAAGTATAAGAAAATGAAAAGAAATGATAATCTAAGATATATACCTTTAGTATGCCATAAAACAAGAAAAAAATAGATGAATTGGATTAGAATCTACGAAAGAAGTTGAAAGATCTTTTTACAAAAAGCTCACAAAAAAAGTAGTATGGAATCACAAGCAGAGAAGATTACAGTGCGGGAGCAGTGGAGGGTTGTAAAATGTTTTGGTAAAAAGAAAAAGAGGTTTTTTAACCCTAAAACTTTATTCGGGAGTGTGCTAAAAAAATTTTTTATTTTAATTTGCAAAGGAAAGCCCCTGGAAAATCCTTTCTAGTAGCGTACGACCTATACTGTCCCTTTCAATGTAGCTTTCATCTACTAAGGTTTTTTTTTTAAATCCCTATATAAAATAAAAATAAAAAACATAGAAAGAACACGTCTGCTTTAATCCGACTGGCAACAATAGACCACATCATACTCGTATACGAAGAGAGCACCTTATCATGTTTGTGATTGGGTGGCCCATTTACCTTCGTGCCCGCCAGATGAAGGGTCCCGATGGCATGTACGTGTGGAAGATGCAAAGTCAAATAATGACTCCTATATGGGTCCAAACATCCTGTTCCTTCCCCACCAAAAAAGTCAAGAAGAGGAAGCAGAAGAAGACGCGCGTGTGCATTCCTTCTCCGGCTCTTCTTCTTCTTTGATTCCTTCGTCAGATATTAGGCAAGAGAGAGAAAAAACGAGACGAAGTGCGGGCAGCGTCGCTGTGTTATTTTGTGTTCTTCTCTCTCTCTCTCTCTCTCTCTCCGTTACAGACCCTTCATATTTCGGGAAGCCCGAGCACCATGAACGAAAAGGCCTCCGTCTCTAAGGAGCTCAACGCCAAGCACAAAAGGGTATATAGTCCAGTTGATTGTCTTTGAATTTGATTGTTGAATGGGATTCGTGGATATCAACGATCTGGGTTTTGTTGAATTTTGATGTTTAGTTTGGTTTCGGGCTGTTTTAGATCATGGGTTGGTTTGTTTTTATTTGATTGGGTACTGGTAGCTTCTGAAATCTTTGATGAATTGTGGGTTGTTTGTGAAGATCTTGATTGGATGGCTTTTTTTTAATAGGAATGATGATTTGGGTAAATTGCAATTCTCACATGTAGCAGTCTTTGATTGGTTTGTTCTTCGAACTGATGGGTTTTGGATTGCTTGATCGCCCAAACAGCTTGTGGTGGGGGAACACCAGGAACAACGGCCGCAACCTGGAGCTTGCGTTCTAACAGCGTGATATTGAGATTTAGTATTGTGATTCTTGGATAAAGAACCAGTAGATTGGGTGCACTTGGCTGCAAAATCCTTAGCATTTAGGATGTTTTGATAGAGATGATTGTGAAGGTTCTCATATGTGTATTGGTACTTGGTAGTAATGTGATTCTTGGATAAAGAAATTTTGAATTTCTTAATTGATGGAATCTATCAGGATTGGTTATTATACCAGTAGATCGGGTTTGCTTGGTTGTATCGAAAACCTTAGCAATTAGAATATTTTGATAGAAATGACTTTGAGTGTTCTGATTTGTGTTTTGGCAGCACTGAAGTCGGAAGTTATGTCGGTTAATTTCTTTTAGGGGAGTTGACTGAGAATAGTTCTTAAAACCTTTTCACCTTGATCATTTCGGGGGTACTTTTCTATGCATTGATATTGTTTAGAAAAAAAAAAAAAAAATCATACATAGTTGCTTGTCTTTTTCGCATGTGATATGAACATGGGATTTGAATATGTAAAATCTGCATGTATGAATTTTAGATCGTAAAATTTACACATGTGAAACACAATATCAGTTCTCTTTGTTTTCTTTTGAATTTTAGATCAGTAAAATTTACACATGTGAAACACAATATCAGTTCTCTTTGTTTTCTTTTCTTTGATTAATGAATTTTACTGTTATCCGAAAGAAAAAAAAAAAAACAGAACATCAGTTTGTTTGAAAGCATGCTTTTCATGTGAGTGAAATGGTTTGGATTACTTATGTGATTTCATATATGTCAAAATCTATTAATGTTTCAAGTCGAATGGTTTGGATTACATTTGTAATTTCATATATGTCAATATCTATTGATGTTTCAGACTTGAAGCTAGAGTTTTTGGGATTTATTGAGTAAAAACAAAAAACCTTTATAATGGTTTAGACTATGAATTTGGGGCTTACAGGAGTTACAAAAAAAAAAAAAAAAAAAGAAAGAAGAATATGGTAATGGATTTGATACCGCAGCTTGTCTGAGGCCTCCAAAAAACTCCCAAGTGAAATGCTTTCCATGTCATTTAATACCACAGCTTGTCCCAGGCCTCCAAACAACCCCCAAGTGGAGTGCTTTTCATGTCGATCTTTTCATATTGTCAAATTTCTCAGCATTTTCCACTTTTTGTGATACTTTGAATAAACTCTTGATGGCTGGGAAAAGACTATGGTGATGATGATAATGGCAACCTTTATCGTTGGGCACATTCATATTCCACAGTTGGTTCTGTCTGCATATTTTATCTATGCTGGACACAGAAAACTCAAATGTCCAAGTATTTCAGCTGATGGATTGTCATATGTTTTTTATGCTAACCATTCACCAGAAGATACTTGAAAGAATAAATTCTTTTCTTTTACTCTTGATATTATGAATTCCTCCCAAACTTGTCTCACGTTCTGGTAATGTCAAATTTACGAAATGCCTTTCTTAAAGTAATTTGTCAGTTACATGATAACCTGATTATTTCAGGTACCCGTGTTCAATAAATCAACACAATTGCTTGGGTTATGATACTTTTTTATTGCTCACGTTGCTTCCCAATGGTCGATTTTCTTCAGTTTCTTACAATGTTGTTATGTTTACTTTATGGAACTGCTTGGTCCAGAAATACACTTTATGGAATCTACTGTAGAACAAAACATGCTTGAACAATGCGATTACCTTAATCACCCATACCATGGTTGGGATGTCCTAAATCCCTGTTCCAAATGTGCAAATGGAGACCCAAGCATGATATGCTTATCATCATGTTGATCATATAATCCATTTACCCTTCACTATTACATGGCTGGTTAGTGACATGTGAGCATGCGTCAGCTAGAGTCCATGTAGCCAGAAAAAAAAAAGGACAGGAAAAAAAAAGGAATTTACCCTTGTAAGGAAGTATGAGTTTGTATTTGTGTTAAATGCTTTGTGTTTATTCAATACGATCCTTATTGTGCCATGATCATGATTTTCCTTGGCATACTATGAATGTATGCTATCATTAGATCTTCTTACCAGTGTTTAACCATTTTCTTCTAGTGTTAATTTTTCATAATCCATGTCAAGACTTCAGCTTTTGAGCTTATGTACCTTCCTTCTTGTGGATGGAAGGAACCAATGGGGTTGTATTTGTTTGGTTTTTGCGATTGCCAATTGATTTTCATTTGATTGCTGCACTCATTCGCAGATATTGGAGGGACTTCTTAAATTGCCAGAGAACAGGGAATGTGCTGATTGCAAAAGCAAGTAAGTGTTTTGATTTTAGAGTAAATTAGGGTAATACTAATTCTCAGGCTTTTACTCTTTCCACTGTATTTATTTTGTCTACTTAGAAAACTTGATAATTTCTGTGGTAGAATTTTTTTCATCTGCTTTTTGTTATATATCTTTTAGTGCTGATATTTGCCTAATTTTCTCTGTAGAGGTCCGCGATGGGCAAGTGTAAATCTGGGAATCTTCATTTGTATGCAGTGTTCTGGAATCCATAGAAGTCTTGGAGTGCACATATCAAAGGTGATTTCTTGCTCTATACAATTAAGAAATAAATCCAGGGGAATGGTCACCTGCGAGCAACAGGATGTGTGGAAAAAAGATCGGTGCCTTTTTACAGGCCATTTGGAATGGGTTGCCTCATCATATGGGGGGTCCGGTTGGGAACTCCTGCACCCCATTGCTTAGAGGAGAAAATTCTCCTCATCTCCATGGGATAAATGAAGCATAGAATATTTTTGTATGTTGAAATGGTGAAATTTCATTTACATGAGCAAATCAATCCAAAAACTTTTACTTGTACCATGTCCTAGGATAGATTGGAAGGGAGAAAATGAATAAATGTAGCTTACTGGTTTGACGAGATGTTTCTTTTTTATTTATTTATTTATTTATTTTATTTTACTTCTATCAGTTTGCAATAGTGAAATTTGTGGTGGGTGACGTTTGCTAATTACTCTTTTGGGTTGTGTGTGTGTGTTCTTTTGTTTTAGTTGGGTGAGGGTCTTATGTTTTTGACTAGTGGAAATTGATCTGTGTCTAAAACGTCCCAAGCATAATGGCCTCTAGGCTTTCCATTTGGACATCGCCGCTTTTCTGGTTAGAAAGGAGGTAGAAAGGACTTGTGCAAACTTTTGCGTCTTTTTGGATTGTCTACATACAGAATGATGTGTTGCATCGACTGTTTGATATAAATACTATTGGCCCCATAGGTTTTAATGCAATGACCTCTAAACTCACATCCTTGTTCATCCTTGATTTAAAACTTAGGCCGATGCATTACATTTCTGTGGACAAATTGAGTATCGGTGGATACAAAACCGATATCATGCTGCGTTATGGTATTGGTGCAAGTTGCCAAAATACCGTAAAAGTATCATCCATAATGGGCAATATTTTCAAAGAAAGGGCTGATATTTTGTGCAGTTGTGAAGAGGGCTAAAAATAGTAAAAGGAAATAGCGAGAGAGGTCTATTGCATGGAATGAAAAACAAAAGGAAAAAAAAATAAGGGGATGAGAGTGAGAGAGAGGTAATTGTGTTCCAGCGAGAGCTGTGGAGCTGCTACTGTTTCTTTGTTGCTCTTTGCCGCAAGCCTATGTTGCTGCTCTCTTCTCTTCCTCTTCCTTATCCTTCCCTATCACTCTCCTTTCCATCTACTTCTCCCTTCTCCTTCTGTTTCTATCATTTATGAAAAGGGGCTTAGTCGAATGCTTTTTTCTTCTTTTTATTTTCCTTGTTTGGACCAAGTGATGCTTTGACCCATGTGAAATTCGTATGGCAGCTGTGGGGCCCACGCTTTAAAAATCTAAAATACTCAAAGTAAATGCTCCTCATGTTTTGGTCCTAACCAAACTTCACTATAGTACTAAAATCAAATGAATAATGGACTTATCTCCTATTATAGTGAAAAATTTTCAGGGCACGACCTGTACAAGAGGGGGCATTTATTTTGAATGATTAAGATTTTCACTAGGTGGGTCCTACTATGGACCCTACATGAGTCCAAGCCTAAGAGTATCCTAACCTTGTCTTTTGCTATTGTATTTCTAATATCTGATGTTGGGCCCTCCTCCTGTTAGAGTGAAATTTGATCAAGGCCCATACAAGATGAGGGCATTTATCTTGAGCAACTTAGATTTTCAGTAGGTCGGCTCCACTACAGAGCCTTTGGGTCTGGAGTTTTTCTCTTATTTAGTTCTACCACTCTAAGAGGCCAACTTATAATCTAAACTAATCAAAATGAATGCCCCCTTTTTGAATGGGCACTCAACAAGTTTCATTTTTGTTGGAGTTGGGCCCATGTTGATCACTTGTAAAACATTTGAATAAAATATTGGAAATTCAAGGGTTTTGTAGTGGTCAATCCAATGGTGGGCGCAAGTCCTATGAGAGTGGAATTTGGTGCAACCAATGCATGAGGAGGTTATTATGAGCATTTTGGATTCAAGTGGACCTCGCTGAGGAAACTCACAAATTTCCTATGAGTCCAAACCTAAGAGGATCCACACTCCATGGTATTATGGCACATGTGACCCATTGGTCCCAGCATATAAAAAATAGGTTTCAGATCTATTCAATGGATGCTGCCAACTGTCCATCTAAAGTCATAAATGGACAGAATGCAAAGTTCTATTTTTCGACCATCCATTGAATGATCTTCCATCAGATAGTTAGCAACATCTGGTGGACTTGATTTCTTATAATAGATGGCTTAAAGTTGAAATCTCGTATCTAGTTGGCCAATGATTCTAATCATGTGGAATGGTCAATTTGATGGTGGCCCAACTTTAATTGGAACGAAAATTGTGTGATATCAATCCACCTTGGTGATTCCTTGAGATAAGATCAGGTCAAGTGATCCTGTAAGACAAGAAAGGGGAATTTGTAGGGTTAAGGGTGGAGTGCTTTGGTCATAGTTACCTAATTTGGTATAGATGCCCTCGTATTATGTACAATGTGAATCTAACAATCCGCTGTTCAATTCGGTCTGTTCGTAGTTTTAGAAATGTATGAGTTCGGACCAATTCGTTTGAGGTGAAAAGAGAGATGAGTCTTAATCATTCGTACATGCATTAAAGATGCTACTGTTGGTACCCTTTGGGAAAGGAAGGTACAGTCGGTATCCTTTGGTTTCTTACAATGTTTCCTTTGATTCCTCGGTTCTTTTTGTAAGGATCTGTGGATCCTTATGTTAATTGAATAAGAGGAAGAAGAAGAAGAGCACAAGAGAGAGAAGTTTGAGAATTCTGTCATATGTCCTTGAATGGGTATCGACCTTCTATAATATATGTATTGCCTTAATTGAGGTTGATTCACAATGAAGGATATCTAGTTAATGATACAACTATACAGAATTGACTCAATGTAATAAGATCCTTCACGTGAGATTATATTCTACATTTGGGCCTGATGGGCCTGATGTTACTATGCTTCTACACTCCCCCTCAAATTGATATGGCTGTTCAAGAAGCATCAATTTGGAAAGAATATAATCACGACGATCCCGGGGCAATCCCTTAGTAAACACATCTGCTAGTTATTCAGAGGATGAGATATATGGTAGACAACGTCAGTGACAAAGTGTTGACAGATAAAATGGTAGTCAATCTCAATATACTTAATATGCTCATGGAAGACGGTATTTTTGACAATCTGGATGGCATTGGTGTTTTCACATAGAGGGGTAGGGCCAATGAGGAAACACCAAACTCATGGAGGAGACGCCGCAACCATATGACTTCGCTATTGGCGGAGGACATTGAGCGATATTCTGATTCAGTAATTGATTTGGAAACTGTAGTTTGTTATTTGCTTTTTCAGGAGATAAGAAAGGGCCCTATGAACATGCACCATTCTGTCGTTGATTGATAAGTAGCAGTACAACCAGCCCTATTTGGATCAACATAAGCTTGCAATTGTAGTGAGGATGTTGACGTGTAAAACAATCAATGATTATGAGTACCTTTGATATAACAAAAAATCCAATAGATAGCTTGAAGATGTAGTTTATGAGGATTCCTGATAAATTGGCTAACAGTTTGCATTGCATGGGATATATCTAGCTGAGTCATGGTTAAATAGAGAAGGCTGCTAACGAGACAATGAAACAAAGTTGGATCTATAAGAGGATCCCCATCATCTTTGCTAATTTTAATGTTGAGCTCTGTTGGAGTAGCAAAGGTTTTGGCATCACTAAGTTGGGCAAAATGAATTACGTCATTAGCATATTATGATTGAGTGACTTGAATTCCATCATTGTTCAGTGCAACTTCCAAACCCAGAAAGTAAGTTAAAGGATCAAGGTCATTTATTTTAAACGTACGCATAAGATGAGACTTGAGTTCAGAGATGCCAGCTTGATCATTCCCACTGAAGATCATATCATCAACATAGAGCAATAGAATTGTAAAGCCACGAGAGGATTGCAGAATGAAGAGAGAGCTATCATGTGAACTTTGATAGAAGTTTGCTTGAAGGATGGCAGAAAAAAACTTTTCAAACTAGGCACGTGGAGCTTGTTTAAGTTCGTATAAGGATTTGGTCAACTTATAGACATGTTGTGATGGACAAGCATATCCTGGTGGAGGACACATAAACACTTTCCTTGAGATCCCCGTAGAGGAATGCATTTTTTACATCCATCTGCCAAAGGGGCTAGTGACGAGCTACTACAATAGCAAATAAACATTGAACTGTAGTCATTTTGGTGACTGAGGCAAAAGTTTCCTCATAATCAATGCCATACTTTTGTTTGTAACCTTGAGCCACCAATTGAGCCTTGTATCTGTCGACACTGCCATCAGAGCATTGTTTAATTGAGTAGCCCAACTTGCTTCCAATAATGGATGTATCCACAGGACGAGGCACCAGTCCTAGGTTTTGTTTGCTTCTAGGGCAAGGAGTTCATATGTCATTGTATCTTGCCAACATGGTATATTAGCAGCTTGAGAGTAAGATGTTGGTATGGGAATTAGATCCAAATAGGTAAATAAAGCAGGAAATCCATATCTATCAGGTAGAATTGAGGGACGACTAGATCGTCATAAGAGAGGTGCAGAGTTAGTACCTTTAGTAGAAGTATCATTGCCCAGAGGAACTGGCAGAGGAGTTGGATCAGGAGAAGGAGTAGTAGGAGGTAGCTGTATTAGACGACGGGAATAAACCTGTGTAATAGTAGGAGCTAGAGAAGGAGATGAAGGTGGAAAGGATGGAGGATAATAGACTTGGATATTAGAGGGACTGGGTGACTGAGAATAAAATGGGACGTGCATCAAGAAAATAACATTCCAAGAGATTTGTAGTCGCCGCTCTTTAAGATAATAACACTGGAAACCTTTGTGTTCATTACTATAGCCAAGAAACATGCATCGCGCCACTTGTGGTGACAGTTTTATTAGATTTTGTGGACTCAATCCATCAGTTGATGTAATAAATTGATTAATTTTTTTATTTATCAATAAAATCCTGCTTTACTTTCATGAGATGAATGTTATTTTACTACTTCATGCACATGACCAATACATATGACATAATGGTTCATGAGTTGAACCGGGTCCCATTAGTATATTAGATGTGATATATGTGCATGGATGAGATTCACACGTGGGAGATATATGTCACAAATCTTATACTTAAATAGCTTCACAACCAGTAATGAGACTGGGCATCTCATTTGATAAGGTTGCAATACTTTGATCGCTATGAGATAGTGTGATTTGTCTCGATCATCAGAATGTAAGATTCTGAATCACAGTGCTGGTACATTGGATGTATTGAAGGACCATGAGATGCACCTTATGGAATTATGTCTCAATAATAAGGTATGCTCTCATAATTCCCTGGCAATAGACTCTCATTCATGAGACATTGATGAACTCAAGTTTCTATCTATTCATTTGCTTTGAGTCACCAATGAGTGAGGCCGACTGTAGGTTAACACCTCGCTGTCTTGGGTATGTGGTAGTAGAACTGTGGGAACGTTAAATGATCAAGATGGAATCTATCTCTATTATCCCCTTGTGCCAATTAATGGATATGTCATTAGTAAGTGCGCACCCATCTCAATTAAGAGTTAATTGGATGATACTGATGATTACTGTGATTAATTGGGGCTCAAGGATAATAAGATGTGGAACTTATATTGGAAGAGACAGATTTATTCCAATTGATCCACGGATATTGATGGAGGGGCCTACTTGTGGTAATTGGGAAGTTTAGGGTCTTCATTGTAATTTATTCCTAAGACTGGAGTGCAATTGCATTTATATAGTGGTGTTATTTGCAATTAACTATGGGCCCGGATTGCACATGAGATGTGGGGTCGCAGTATTCCAGTTGGAGCCAGCTTTCTAAGGAGTGGTCCTCACGCTAGCCCAAGTTATTGGAAAATTACTAATCCGACTTGAACTCTAGAAAGAAGGGTTAAGAAAGGAGAAAGTTGCTAATTGCTTTGGAAGTAAGACTTCTATTTCAATTAAGCAAGGAAGAGATTTAAAAGTATATAAAATCTCTTAGACGTCCAATTAGAGTCTCTCTCTCACGCCCAAAACCCTATTCGTGCAAGGGTTGTACGAGTTTCTCTCTCCTTCTCTCTTCTAGTTCCTTGGAGTTTCGAGTTGGGATTTCTCCTGAAGATTCTACCAATCTTCTTGAGAAAGGAAATCCAATTTGGGTCATAACGTGGAAGGCTAAGAGGTGTTGAAGGTTCTCATCACCATTAGAGTCGCAACTTCTCCATTAAAGCACTACGAATCTCCAAAGGTATGATCTACTTCTTGCATGTCGTAGATTATTATGGATGTTTAGTGCTGTTTGATTCTGTTTTTTTGATAGAATATTTACTGTACATGGTCACGAGATTGAGGATAATGCATCCTGGATTGAGTTTTTGGTCTTATGGATAGTTGATCCCTGTGTCAAGTGGGTCAAAAGTTTTGAAAATCTATCCACGAGACCCACCTACTTCCAACAAGTTTGTTATGCTCTAGAGGGGGGAGATGCACAAAAGAGAGGCATCCAAAAATCCGTAAATGTGAGTAGGAAAGAGGGTGACCAAATAAACACTTTAAAGGAGAGATTTTACCTAGGACAAAGCTAGGTAATTTGTTTATGATATGGACGGCTATATGGGCTTTGTCACATCAGAACTTACGGGAAACAAGTGATTCCACAAGGAGAGTCCAAACAGTATCTAAGAGATGACGGTTTTTCCTTTCTACAACCCCATTCTGTTGAGGTATGTGAGGGCAGGATTTTTAAGGAAGAATCCCTTTTTCTACCAAAAAGTTATGAAATTCAGTGGATGTGTACTCTCCTCCTGAGTCTGAACGGATGATTTTAATGGATTTTAAGAATTAAATGCTCACCATATTATAGAATTTTTGAAACATGGAAAAAACTTTAGATTTAGATTTTAAAAAATATATCCATGTGTGTCGACATTGATCATCTATGAAGGTGACATACTATTTATATCCAAGTCTACTCAAATGAGGGGCAATCCCCCATAAATCTATGTGAATTATATCAAAAGGAGCAGTGCTACTTGAGTAATGAATAGGAAAATGTAAGGCATGACTTTTGCTCAGACAACATGACTCACATTTAGATTTCACAAAATTAGAAACCATGGAATTAGAAATAGATTTATCCAAACAGTCAAGTTTAAATAAAGACAACAAATTTGCATTATTTAAATGGCCAAGGAGTTTATGCCAAGTGGTCCACACATTATTTTAAGGACTCAGAGGATGCAAATAGTGATGGTTGTCCAATTTCGAGGAGGAATAGCTTGCCATGCGTATTCCCTATCTCGATCACCTTCTCAGTTTGCCGTTTCTGTATGACACAACTAGATGGAGAAAAGTTAGCCAAATAACCACCATTAATAAGTTGCCCAACGAAAATTAGGTTTCCAGCCAAATTGGGGACAAAATAAACATTGTGCAAGGGAAGAGGTCCAATAAATATAGTTCTAGTACCAGAAATAGGCAATTGATGATCATTTGCAGTGGTAATGGAATCACGACCATTATAAGGTTGTTGGTTGTGAAAATTTTGATCCACAGAGGTCATGTGATTTGAGGCCCCTGAGTCTAAGAACCATGCGGTAGGGGTGATCTAAGAAGCACAGACACTTCTAAGAAAGTGACGTGTCCGTGTCGGACACGTGTCCGACACCGACACTCCTCGGACACTCTCGGACACGTGTCCGATACTATTTAGCCGTGTCCATAATTAATAACTAAAAATCTTAATTTTGGACACTTGTTTGACACTCTTTTTGCAACGTGTCCCACAATTCCTAGCCCGTGTGTATGACTAAAAAATAAACATGTGGCTAATATCTCTTAGACACTTTGTTAACATGTGGTTATTAAAACTTGTAAACTTGATATATAACAATTTTATACCATGGAAAAGTATATGATTGTAAATATCAATCATATCACGAGCAAAAGATAAATAAATATTGCACTAAAGAATAGGCCTCAAGATTGGCTTCTTTTTTGCTTTTTGTTTTGTTTTTTTTTTTTTTAGGGAGGAGAAAGAGATGATCGGCCCTTTTCTTTATATGGATTTTATGAAACTATGGATATTTCATGTTTAATGATTATGAATTATGTTTTAGTGTTGTATTGATATTGATAATTTAATATGTTTGTTAGTTAGTACTTGAATTTTTATTTTTTGATTGCTAAATTGATTAAAAAAAAGTTAAAATGATATTATTTTTCTAGTAGATGATTATATATATAAATTAATATATATTGTTAACGTGTCCCTGACGTGTCCGTGTCCTACTTTTTTAAGAAATGCCGTGTCGGCGTGTCCGTATCTTGTCGTATCTGTGTCTTGTGTCTGTGTCCATGCTTCTTAGGGGGTGATAGATGTATACAGTAATGTGGATGAGTGAAATGCAAGAAATGTAAGAGAAGAAGATAGACCACTAATACCCATGGAGGTAAATGCAAACGCAACTGATGAATTGATCAAAATACTATTCAAGATGGACCATCTTGAATAGTATTTTGAGCCTATAAGTGCTGTTGGGGCTCTTTTACGCTGCTGGAACTCATTTCAATCCACCTGTTTGTTGCATATGGATTGTTCAAAACAATCTTTATTGCGTGAGTCTTGCTGCCTTCTTTAGCCATGTCTAACCATCTAATGAAGTCAATATCAACTAAAATAACTAACTGTTCCATCAATGATTTAGACCATAAATCAAATGTGCCACACTAGGGTTACTGTTTATGCATGATGCTCGTGAACATTACTTTGAGTGGTGTCTAGGTAATTCTAACCATCTGATCAAATCAGATACAAAAGGTTAGCTCAAATTGATTACAACAACAAAGGTCCAACATTGTTTATATCACCAATCATACGCTATCCACCTTAGATTATCAATGCCACTTACAAAATAAATATTATTGGATTACACTCTCTAACCAATGGCAATCAGAATGGGTAGTAAAATTTGATAATAAAGCAAAGACCTGTTCATTACAAAGTCTAGATGGATGTCAAAGGAAGCAGTGGAAGTAGGAATGAGTACTTCAGAGGTAATCTACAGGTAGCTTCAATGAAAGATTAAATTGAGGAATGGTAAGATGGTTTGGTAATATGCTGAGAAGGCCAAATCAGGCCTCAAAGAATGTGACAATGGCTTACGAATCCATGGAACTAAAAAGGGGGGATGCCAATTAACACCTGAAATGAATTATTGCAGAATATCATGGTAGACAATGGAGTTCTATAGAGCATGGCTGCTAATAGGATTGATTTGAAATGCATAAATCAGGGTAGGCTAACGAGATTAGGACTACCTGACAATGCTGATGAAGTCGCTGAGCCCTTTTACCTTTAGTGATTTCTTTTTAGAAAGAAGGGAGGGGGGGCTGTGCAAAAAGAAAACAAAAAAATTCTTGGAGAACAAGAGAAGAAATAATTGATGGTTCTAGAAATTATTTGCTGCTAACGGACTAAAGGGAAGACCTTGGCAAATATCGTATCCACTCTGATACCCTATGATACACAGACTCACTTAAAATCATGATGCACCCACACCCGATACTTGTGCCAATACTTCATTTCTAAGGTATTTGACATATTTTCTTGAGACGCACCCCGCACCCGCACATGACACGCACCCACATCCGATACTAATACCGGGTCCATGTAACATAGCCGATACCAAATTGATGCAGGAATGACTCCTCAATTAATACTTCAATCTTCTTCCATCAGATAGTTTTCATGAATTCATAACATGAAGGACCATCCAAGAAACAAGAGCGCAAACCGATGTTCGTACACAAAACAAACTCTAAATAGTAATTGTTGGTCAAAAGTTTATATATAATTTCTTTGCATTACACTTGCATAGAACAAGGGAACAAGTTTCCTTTCACACACACATAAACCCCAACAACACAAAAGGAAAAAGATTAAGCCATTTGCATATTTACTAAAGATTAATAGTACCAAAGATTCCTCATGCGAGGCTCCTATTCCTACAACTTAGCAGCTCCATGCACAAAACAATTAGGGGCATGCACACCATGGAGTGGAAGTGCCCTGCTTTCACATGAAACCCCATTAGGGTTTGCTCACAAGTGGTGTGGTCGCTTGTCTGGTCGTGCGCCCCTCCTTAGAGCTTGATATACTGCCAGTGGTTTCAATCACTTTCGTGCACCAAATAGTGGCATGATAGGATGTGATCATAGCTTACCTCTTCCTTTTTTTTTTTTTTGTGAGGAATGAACAAGATAGAACCCCATTAGGGTTTTCATCCCCATATATATGATGGGGCCTTTTCCTGTGCATACGTCCCTCATGGACTTTTCATGCACACTCTTTGGTAGGGCCCACTGTGGACCCCACCAAGGGGTGAGATTTGAGGGGGGGGGGGGGGGGGGGGGGGGTTGGAAAGATCTATGTGAAAGGACCCTACATATCAAATTTGGTCCCAATCACAAATTCCTAACTCCTTCATCCATGACTCACAAATTCATTCCGTTCAGATTGGTGTATAGTCAATCCAATGTTCCAATAAATTCGGATCCGACCAAAAGTTGGGGCGAGTTGCTATCATGGGGTTCCATATGTGTTGCAAGGTTTGGATTGAGTGATAGATGAGCCCCACCTAGAGTTCTCACGAAGAAAATGGTGAGGGACGGATGCGTATGAAGATTCCCTATATATGATATAATAGGATTATGGTGATGAATTATGTGGATCACAACTTTTGTTACTGCATATCGCAAAAACAAATTTGGTCAAATGTTTCTAATAAATAACTAGATTCTGTCCAGTGGTGACCAAATGGATGATTTTGTATGGATCACAGTATGTTGTTAATTATATATGGTGAAAACCAAATGGACGATTCTGTATGGATCACAGTATGTCATTAATTATATAACATTGAATCTTGCAGAAAAAAATGAGGAAGGTTTAAGTTGTAAATCTTGTTTATGATGCATATGATCTGAGGGTAGCAAAAAAGATACACTTCTTTGTCTTAATGCATCAGGTTTGGCCTTTTGGGAGGATGCTCGTTTTCTTAAAGTTATTTCTGTACTGCTGTTGTTTGAAAATTTAAGTACATGTTTAAGGAGTGGGTCTTTCGTAGGTCTTATATGAAGCCTAACATACGTTTTAGCTCATGCAAAAGCTTGTCTGGACAAACTCATTATTGCAACATTTTAATGTCACAAGTTTTGATACTTTCATTTTGGTGGCTGTCCACTCATGACTGGCAAAGGAAGAAAGATTCCTTGGTCTGGAATTTAGTATACCAATATGGATGTCTTATTTTAGAGCTGAATATATTTGTATTGGGAAATATGGAAGAAGGTGCAAATCTTGGATCGTTCATCCTTCTGGACATGCAGAGGGCCGAGCTTTTATTATTCACTAAATCAATGTTAAGAACTTGGCTTGCCATGCCATGACTTGCTCAAGTTGGCTTTGATTGAAGGGCTCCTACTCGAATGAGTCAAATGCTCTATCAAACTACATGCCCTTTGCATTCAGTTAGGCAAGTTGACATTTTTGAACCCTAATTTATAACAGCTATATTTTTCTCTGTAGCTGCCACGTTTGATACGAAGGTTTTTAACGTGTTTCACTTTCCTATGCAACTTCAACAGAGTGCATATCAACAAACATAAATTTGAACTTAAAACAATTTTGTTGGCCTTCTTCCGCAACTGATATTTGGTTTTTATTGTAGGTTCGATCTGCTACATTAGATACATGGCTTCCGGACCAGGTTGCGTTTGTTCAAAGTATATGATCCAATTCTTAAACTTGCACTAATTTTGAGCTTTCTAGTTGTGCCAATCTGCAGTACCATTGATTTTTTTTTCTTTTTAAATTCACTTTTATTGCCAGTTCTAATATTGGTCTTAACTATTATTTTTCCCCTTCCCCTTCTGCTTGTATGCAGCAATGGGAAATGAAAAGTCAAATAGCTATTGGGAAGCAGAACTGCCCCCAAACTATGACAGAGTTGGCATTGAAAATTTCATTAGAGCAAAGTATGCCCTCCCCCTTCTCGTCTCCTCTCATTTCCTACTTGCTTTATTTGTCTTCTACACCTATCCCTTTATGCCTTGGTTTTTATTTGCTTGGCCATATCTTAAGGTACAATTTCCTTTTAAGTTAGTTAATGTTGGATTTTCAGGTATGAAGAGAAGAGATGGATTCCTCGGGATTCAAAGTCAAAATCAACATCAAAGGCACGGGAAGAGAAGGCTTCCATTTCCAACCAGAGAACTGGGGATAGAGGTGATCATCGTTATGCCAATAATCTAGAGCATTCCTCCATGAAGCGGCGGAGTCTTCCTTCCCAGACTGCCAAAATTCATACCCCACAAGCACCTTCCAAAGTATCTCAACCTGCACCCTCAAAAGTATCTGAACCTGCATCTTCAAAAGTACCTGATCAGGTAACTTTTGTGACTGCATGTTGTAGGGTAGGTAAATAATGTGTGTTTCCTGATTGTTATCATTGATCACAACTTAGTTGACCTAGTCTGCATTATAGGACTAAATTCCTAAAAGCATTACAAATAAATATGATTCACTAATAGTAGAGAATGGATGTTTCTACTCATATTGGGAGTCATTTTTATGGTTGTAGTAGTTGTGAGTTTAGTCCCTTTTTTTTTTCCTTTCATCTGCCATCCCCTCTCTCTTTTCTGCATCTCCTATGACTATCCATTTGTCAGCTCGACATCTTTCTAATGGGGTGAGCAACAGGGGTTCCTTGTTCCTAATAAATCTTACACCTGCAGGCAGAACCTTTTTTTTTTTTTTTTGTGGAGGAAAAAAGGCATGTGGATTTCAGCACTGTATTTGCTTTAATTGGCAGTCTTAGTAAATATTATGGTTTGAAAACACAGTTTAGAAACCCCTAATATCCAGGAGTTGAAACCATCACATAAAAGTCGATAAAATTTTCCAAACCATTATACAACTTAGTTCATCCCTTCTTTGTTTTGATTTTTTTTCTTTTATACCTAGAATTGTAAGACGAAAAACTGTCAGGGTCTTATTTTTAAAGTGTTTTATATGTAAATAAATCAATATATTATGTATTCATACATATGCTATTGTTATATATTTTATGTTTTGGACTTACATTCACCCAACTGTTACTGTGTCTACCATAACTAGTAAACCTGACAGAACCATTACACAATTCTCTTTACTTTAAAACTTGTAAAGATGAAGCAACCTTAATGGAGGATTTGTGTAGTTGTGGATAGCTGGGGCCCACTTGAGAAAGCTAAACAAAACCAAAGAGGGCTGCAAATGTGTGTGTGTGTGTGTGTGTGTGTGTGTGTGTGTGTGTGTGTGTGTGTGTGTGTTTTGTTTTGTTTGTTTGTTAAGAATCCTATTTTTTTCTCTATTTGTTTGGGACTCTTGATTGGAATTATCTCAAAAGGTTGATGGTTGTGATCTGTGATTTTGTGATTGTACTTAGGGATATGATATAGCCTTTCTATTTTTTGTTGGGGAGAATATTTGAGTTATAGTCAGCCTACACATCCATCCCAGCATGCTTTTGGACTCTGAAAAAGTCATTTGTGTCTTGTTTTGGAGAAATTGTTTGTGCATTATTGTTTTGGAGAAATTGTTCGTGCCTTATGCATCAAGCAGTTAGTGCCTTGCTCTTGACTCTTGAGGCCAGCTGGCCTTTGGTCTGGAGACCCATTGTTGCATTCCTCTTAACTCGCCTCTCCTTTCTGTTGTCCATGGGTATATGCTCACCCTAAGATACATCCACATCAACAATAAAATGTAATTTTCAGTTTCATCATGTAATCATCTCTTTACAAGAATAACATTAATTATAACTATTATTGAGTTCATGCTTCGAATATCGACAAGTTATTGCATGCTTGCTTTATTATTGATATTGATATGGATTGAGCTCCATTCAAGGGTTTCGACAATTTCTAGATTGGATTAGAGTTGACATTATTACAATCAAGTTCTCTCATTCACATTGACACTTTGGAGTGCATCAAAGTGTGTGCCTTTTTTATGTATGGGTACAGTTCATTTATGGTCTCATTGGTATGTCTACCACCATTTATGGATTTTTGCAATTCAAAATTCTAAGTTTATAAAAACTAAGCTTGAGAGACAACAGAGCTCTCAATCCTTATTTATAGGCATCATAGACTCAAAAATCCTTTGAAATCCATAAGCCTCAAAATGGATGAAGTCCACGGGCTTCAACATGATTTGGGTCCATACAGTGCACCAACAAATTTTACAGATTCTTTTTACATACAGTGCACCTTATGACTATATGGAGTACATATTGCTGCATTGGTACAAAGTACATGGAAACATGGCATATTGGCTATAGTGGACATGGATGAGGTGACTCTATTTATCTTATAGATATCACGTGTTGAGGCAAGAATTGTCTAATTGTGCTTGAAAGTGACCATTTTGAGTACTTCAATTACATTGCTTCATTACTTTTGATGGCATCATGCTCTTTATTGACTACATATGGTTGATAGTACTACTTACTTTTGAATGAGTGGATGGGGGTTTTCTACTTTGAAGCTTTGCTTTGAAGAAACTTTGGCTTTGAAAGTGAAATTTTTCCAAGATGCTTTATGCCGAAACACATAGGCATCAGTAGCGGTAAGGACTAAATGATCATAGCCATGAGTGGTTTCATTGCTTGACAAGAGTTGCATGATGGTGTGGCATTATCATTATGTGTTGGTAGCATTAATTAATAGAGATATCTTCATCAGATAGATTGTTGTATTGTGAAGCTTGTGGATATGACTTGATTTATTAGCTTTAATGTTGGAACTCTTTTTTGTCCAAACTCCAACCATGATCTTTAATTTCTTCTTGAAAAAGTTGAATTAAGTGTTTTATGGTTTTTTTTCGAAAATATCAAGAGACATTTCTTAGAATTTATTGAGGATGTCTTCAAGGGCTTGATTTCCAAACCTTTGTGGATCGAAGAAGATAGATGTTTAGTTGTCGAGATCAATCAGATCATCATCTATACAAAATCCTATGATCATCACACCAAACTCCTTTGCATGTGCTTGCAAATTTAAGATGACGCTTTAGATTGATGAACTGTTGATATTGATCTATAAGTTTGATGGCCGACCAAGACTGTATTCCAGAGTTGAGGTATCAGAGGATCCAAACCATTCACATGGGTTATATATTGGTATATGGTCATAATCTTTGATTGGAGATTTATTTTTTCTGTAGAACAGATCTTCTTCAAAATTCATAATTGTCCATAATTACAAGGTTGAAAGAATCGGACTTCATTTCGTTTTCCAAGAGTAGAGGAGATGGTTGTCAAGAGTAAGTCTATCTACAATTCCAAGACAATTTAGGTCGTATCTTCAATATTGTATCTATTTAAGACAAACCTCTGAACTAGGCCTTGTTCAATATAAGAGATATTGAACTCATAATCTGGCAAAAACAATTTTGGAAAGTCACTGGCCTAGCTTAAGAATTGAGCTTTGAACATTTATCGCTCTTTGATCTAACAAGCCAGAGTTTTTTCTGCAATTAATGCAGCCGGATCCTTGTGAAGAACTTTATTAACTCTTTCTAGGAGTTGTAATTGGAATTGTTTTCCTATATTTGTGGTAAAAGATGATTCTTTTGCATTCAACATTTGTATTTAGTTTTCTAAATATTTGAGTGTTATTGCAACTTGAATTAGAACTATATGCATATAATTATACTTTGCTTTATGCATGCTAATTCTTTCTATTGGAATTAAATAAAGATTTTCTTCATTTTGATTACATATAATAAGCAACGTGAATTGGTTTCGTTTCTTGAACCGTCTTTATTACATAATCATTTTTTTTTTATGTTAAAGGAACTTGTTTTATAAATTTCCTTTTTGGACACTTCAGGGATTGTCCCATCTTAAATTGACTTTTCTTTGCCATCAAAACTTATTTCTTCTAAATTTCTAATAGAAATTATATGTATATGTGGTGTTATGGATGTTAAGGCAGAAAAAAGAAGCGGAAGCAGATGATGTAAAACTTCTTTTAAAAGATTTAAAAATTTTAGACATCGTCAACTAAGATTTATCACTAGTCAAAATGGTTGCTAGCCTGTCAATGATTTATGCCAACAGTAGCCCTAACATGCTCTTAGCTAAACGGGCAACAAAGGCTATGCGACAAGAGGCCTCGGACTGAACTTGCTCTTCTCAATTACAAAAACTAGCTAACACTACATAGTCTTGATAAATCCCTTAGTAGAAATTCAACTTCCAAAGAAGGAAAGACAAAGAAAAGAGATGGATGCCTAAAATCTTGAAAAGCGTTGAAAGACATTCTTCATTGATATAAAAGCAGTAACATAAGAGAATTCTTACAGGGAAAGAAGACTGGCTTGGCTTTGATACCAGCTATTGAACTAGGATCTCCAGAAATCTGACGCTTAAGATTTTTGCAATACACAATTTTGCTAAGTTTCTATTAACTGAACTTGAAAGATGTTGAAAATGATGCAGAAGAAAAAAGGAAAAGAAAAAGAGAGGTGCTCCTAGATGTGTAATCAATTATAAACCCCTTAATAAAGTCCTTCAAACCATTAGATATCCATTTCCTAATAAACAAGATCTAATTACAAGTCTATATGATGCTTGTATTTTCTCAAAATTTGACTTCAAATCAGTCTTTTGGAAAATACAAATTGGAGAGAAAGATTGTTATAAAACTTCTTTGATGGTTCCTTTTGGACATTTTGAATGGAATGTTCTGCCTTTCGGCCTAAAAAATGCCCCTTCTGCCTTTCAAGAAATGATGAATGAAAATTTTAACACTGATAAATAATTCTCAATTGTTTATGGCTCCAACTTCTACCAAAGTCTCGCTCAGGAGAGGAATCTTCTTCATTAATCTCTTAAAAAATCTCCAATAGAATGAACTCTTGAACATACTAAAGTTGTTCGAAGATAACACAAAAGATTAAATCCTTGCCTTGCTGGGATATCCCTAATCTTGATCTATTCAAAATAGGCATCTCAAAATAGTCCAAACAGATGCCTCTGAGATAGGATTTGGTGGAATCCTTCTCCAAAGAAATGCACAATCTAAAGAACAAATAGTTAGATTTTATTTGGGAACTTGGAATACAACTCAAAAAAATTATTCAACAGTTATGAAAGTAGTTTTGTCCATGGTCACATGCATTCTCAAATTTCAAAGTGAAATTTTGAATAAAAAAATTCCTTTTACAAGTTGATCACGAATTAGCGAAAAGAAGTTTTGGAAACTGAGGTTAAAAATCTTGCAACAAAACAGATTTTTGCTTGATGGCAAGCTTTACTCTCAATTTTTTATTTTGATATTGAATTTATAAATGGATCTTCAAATTCTCTTCCCAATTTTCTTCCTTGTGAATTTTTACAAGGAGGGACCAAGGTGAAGAGTGATGGCACCAAAAGGAAAAGGGAAAAATCTAGTCAACTCAATGAATATCCTTTCCAATAGTAAATTCAATGCCCTTTATCCAGCCTCACCAAAGCTGATTGAAGCTTCAGCTTCCTCCAAAAAGTCTCAATCTATAATTAGCTCTGAAAAACCCCTTATTTTCATAGATGACTAAGTTTTTAATAATCTCACCATAGATCAAATAATTACAAAACTTTTCTTGCCAAAAACTCATTTTGTCACCGAAGGTCCAAATATTTCTCAAAAATATTATGAAGCAGTTTTGGAGCAATAAAAACATGCTGTTATTGATCATACAAAGGATGGTGATGCCTACTCAAAAAATGAAAATCCTGCATATTTTCTCTCCCTCAAATTGGGTAGATAATTTCTCTTCATCCATATTTGTCATAAGTCCATCCGAGGGGTCATGGCGCTATGATTATTGGGATTATATGAATTTCAAAATCTCATTCCTACTTCATTAGTTTCTCTTCAAATTGCCTTTAAAATATTCCTATGTGGTTTTGGAGAAATTTGTGGATTTCTTTGTTCCCGAATCTTGCATTCTTCCTGGCTCATTATTCTCATTGTCAACAATACCAAACCCTCAATAAATTTAACATATCTAAATCATTATATTCCTTTTTCATATTTGTCTCCTCCAAGTCTATCTTGTGGATTTGCATGTGGGAATACAACAAATCTCTAATTATCGGGTCAACATGTCTTATGTGTATTTCTTATGTAAAATGGTGGGATAAATTTGATATTCTTGGCTTTCTCAACAAATCACATCATTCCTCTCCTCAAGCTTCCCTTGTAGTACAGCCCAAGCTATCTCCTTAGAAAAGACAAAAATATTCAGAAGCTAAAACAAATGTAGTTGTTAATGTTTATCTTTCCAAGAATTTTTATGAAGTTGTGGATGGAGAATCTTAATCTCAGCACTTTCTCAATACACAACAGCAGCTGACTCTTCTTCAAGAAATGCAGCGTCTCAAAGAGGAAATGCAATTTCTCAAGGGCTCATCATAATGAAATAATGGAACTATTCAAGAAATTTCATCTTCCTTTACTTCAGTCAATAAAGAAGATTTAGATCCAACTCTTCCCTCATCAGATGAAGATGGATTTTGATAATACAGTGTTAATTCATCAATTTCCATTGATTAATGCTACCGATACATTATGATCATCATCATCATCAAAGCCTTATCCCAACCATGTTGGGGTCGGCAACATGAACTTTGTTTCTCCATTCCATTCTATTTTGAGCCATTCTGTTTCTCCATACCAACACATTATGATAAAGTTACAAAATCAAGCACTTCTTGTCAAACAATGAAGTCACCCACGACTATCTTCATCCAACCCTTACCACTGCCAATGCTTGTGTGTTTTTGCATAAAGCATTCAAGACAAATGTCGCTTTTAAAGCCAATTCTTCTTCAAAGCAAAGCTTCATCATTGGAAACCCCCGTGCATACATTCAAAAGCAAGTATCACCATCAAATACCTGGAGTCAATAAAGCAACTTTCAAGCACATGCTTGCATAATCAAGTCTCTCCACATGCCATCTAAAGTAATGTTGAACAGTTAAAAAGCAATGTCCTACATGCCAACTCATAACTTGAAGTGCTCAAAAGGATCACTCTCGAGCATGATAAGACAATTCTTGTCTCTATGCATGACATCTACAAGATAAAAAAGAGAGCCACCTTATCCAGGTCCACTCTATTCAATATGTCTGGTGTCCATGTACTTTGTACTAATACAGCCATTTTGTTCATGTACAACTGTAAAAACGCTGTCAAAATTGTTTGTGCACTGTATGAATCCAAATCATGTTGAAGCCTGTAGATTTCATCCATTTTGAGGCCTGAGGATTTCAAAGGATTTTGAGTCCATGTTACATATAAATGGGGATTGAGAGCCTTTTGTCTCTCAAGCTTAGTTATTAGAAACTTAGGGCTTGTTTGGCAAAATCTTATCTATATGAAACATATCTGCATGAAACAAATCTGTTTCAAATGTCCCCCTTTGAAATAAGATTGTTTTGTTAGATAGAAAAACAGATTGAAATGGACTTTTTAAATCTGATGGTGCATGATTTTTTGTAAATTTCTCAATGTCCAAAATGAATCAAGGCCCAGGGGCTGTTTTTTTTACCCCTTGGCTGTTGTTGGTATCCCTAAGAGGCTAAGACTAAGAGGACCAACGGTTCAGATCTTGTATAGGGGCCCACAAAGTCTAGAAATTGAGACCAAATTGGTCACTTATTATTTTGAAAATATCGCTAGATACATGAAGGATTTACTGCTGAAATTTAGTATGGTGGCTGCTCTTAGTCCTGTTAAGAGTTTGTACGCTTGGATTATAGTTTATGGCCCCACAATTGAAAAAAAAAAAAAAGAACAGAAACAAAATGGTTTGTCTCTCGACACATCCAAAACAGTCAGTTTGGCATGCTACATCAATGATTGTTAGTAAATTTCTGGAGATTCACAACCAATCAGAGGCTAATTTTTTGACCTTATAGCTGTTTTTGGCCACCCAAAGAGGATCAAAGGTTTGGATCGTGGTTATGGGGCCCTCAAAGGTCCAGTTATTAAGATCAGTGGTTCTGCCATTTTTCACAAATATCTCAAGATCTGAGATAGATCAACGGGTGAGGTTTGACACACGAGCCGTTTTTGGCCTTCTTGATAGTTACAATGGTTCGGATCATTGTTTGTGGCCCCAGATTTAAAAAAAGAAAAAGGGTGATAGTAAAACTACTGCCCAAAACATTGCTCATGCGCAAGTCTTTCCGCTTCAGATGTGGCCGTCTATTTGGATTCTCGCCATTTTTGGTGCTGCCCAAAACAGAGGTGTTTCCTCTTTCTAAGGATTGAAACAAACTTTGTAAAAATGGTAACCAAATGCTTTAAATGTGTTTTGAGTCCATTTTGAGACAATAAGAGGTTAGAAATAGACTTGTCAAATGGGCACTTAGCCAAAATTTGTATTGGAAAAATCTTGAGTGTTAAAAAGTCTGGAGATCCTGGTCCCCCTCAGCTGGTATCAGTACGAAGTACATTGAATACATGGCATCTTCAAGGAGAAACGAATAGGTTTTATCCTCATAAGTGGGACACATGGCTTGGTGATCCTTTCCATTCTTTTATAGGGCCACCATCTGATCCCTGACCATCTGTCCAAATCATCAGTCCCATATTGTGGAACAGGAAAGATTTCAGCAGTGGATATAACGAGGAGAAGGGGCATTTGTCTGATTCAACCACCAGCATTTGTGTTTTTTTATGGGGATGAAAGGGATTCATTTTATCATTTAATTATCCAATGTTATTTTTCTTATTAGTGCTTGTAACCATTTTTCATGTGTGGTTTAGATTGGTGCATTCCTAAATTCCTTTGTGATATGTTAGTATCTTTGAGGATGGGGCTATTCCATGTTTGTGAATTGGTGCTTTGCAGATTCATTCCATATGCTATGTTCATTTGGAAACAGAGCAATGGTGGAATTTTCAGATCACCAATGAGGTGGTTAGAGGAATCTGTTTGATCATTGTAAGGATTGGCAAGTAGGCCACTTCAGGAAGAGAATTTCAGAATATAAAGCTGGATGGTATCCTTCATAACTGGGAAGCTTGCATGAATTGTGGTCCCAAGTGGGAAAGATGGTATACTCCTTGTTTGGGTCATTGAAGTTTAGTGAAGATAGGGTAGCTAGGACAGTGTATGTGTAGTTCTTTGCAATTTTGAAAGTCAAGTTTTCCTCTCTAGATTTTTTTTGAGTTTGAGACAACTAAGTTGAGATTGTGGCTATTATAGAAGCTTTTTGAGGATGCATGCTTATTTGTTTCAAGAGATCTTGATTATTGAAAGTGACTCTCATACTGCAGTCTTTTAGGCTTCAGGTGCAACTAGGTGTCCTTGGAAGATTCAATATTTTCTTCACTGAATCAAGAAGTTGTCCTTTCTATGACGGTGCAATTTCAGCATGTTCTCCTGGCGTCAAATGAGGAGGCTGATTTGTGGGACAAGGCCAGGTTGCATGATGTGCACTGGATTGATTCTTCTTTTTTTGTTGTAATTTTGTTTCTTAGGAGGTTTTTGTAATCTTGCTTGCCCATTGTGTGTTAAGGATATAACACTCTTATACCTTGTTTTTCTTCTCTGTATTGCATTTGTGGCTTTGGTTCCTTAAATAAAATTTACCAGCTACCAATAATAAAAAAGAATACAGAATGGGAAAATAAACTGCAACCATTAAGTATTATCATAATCAAAGTGATCTAACATCCAATTGTTGACCCATGCAATGCTTGAACATGTTCATTGCTTTAGATTGATAGGCTAATTATGAGTTACAATCAGCGGCAAGAACGGTAGTTGACAGATAATGTTTTAAATTTATTGATTTTTTTGGATAACAAATTTATCGATTTATTAGCTTAAAATAAAAAATATCATATTAGTCAAGACATAATTTCTCAAAACTTTTTGAGGCAATTAAAATACGAAAATAATAGGGCTTACTATAAAGAATCCAAACCACTCATAGTAATCATTTTCTCCTTATATCCTACTGTAATCAAAGTGGGAACAATGCCAGATTGGTCACATGTAAGATCTACCAACTATTGATTAGTGAATATCCGTTGATTGGTTACATTTGATCATTTGATGAGCCACTATGCCTGCAGGCTACGGTATATATGCCTGGTTGAGAGGGCAGCATTTAAAGCCATTCACCAAGTTACGGAAAGATAAATCTGAAGGTGTAAATGGTTTGATCAGGCAGAATAGGAGCTTGAATCAAATCTGAAGGTGTAAATGATATGATAAGGCCGAGTAGAAGTTTGACTCCTTTGATTGTCTTATGCACGAAATCCGTGGGGTGTGTAGAACTTCAAAGTGTGGCCTCACCTATTGAATATCCAAACTGTGCAAAAATAAACTCCCTTTGCTTGAGTGTAATTTTTCCAAATTTTCACCAATAGGAGTTGGTACCACCATACAATTTGAGCATGTATGATCAAGAATGTCATATGTTCAATCTTCCATTGGGTCCGACTCTTATCGGCATGAAGTTTGGTCAGCCCACAAAAGGGAAGAACCATTTTTAGTGGTTCTTATTTCTAATAGGTCGGCCATGGTAGAGTTCCACACCCATTGTAGTGAGTACTCAAGTTGGTTTTGGAGAGACCTCCCTCTGCCCTTGGTGACAATATAAGTTCTTGTGAAGGAGTATGTAACCAACTTGCCTTCAAATTCACAGAGAAGGTCACTGTTGATAAGCTAACTTGAGTGGGAATACAGTATGTTCATTTGCAATAATATTGCATGCCTATGTGAAGTATTCAACTTGCACAGGGTTTGGTTATGGTTCCACCGGATTTTGTTTGTTGAAATCAAATTGTGAAATAATTTTTTGCGTCCTCTCTTCACAAAAACACAAATATAATGTCTTAGAATGAGGAAAGACATACTCTTTCTTATTATTGCAATTGATGATTTAGTAAATTACTAGCTTTATTGGATAAGAAAACAATTTTTAGCGATAGATCCTTTTACTCTTTGTTGCCTTCGAATGTTTTTCTCTCCCAAAATACAAAATAATTGTTCAAGAACATGGTAGCTTGCTTGACGTGACTCACTGCATAAACAGGTTTCTTCGAATTCAAGAGCGGAACCAATTTCAGCCCCAAGTGATCCAACAGAAACAGCTCAAACAACTCCAAATATCTCACCCCTGAAGGTTGATTATGCAACTGATCTTTTTAATATGCTTTCTATGGGTGGTCCAAGTGAAAATGGCTCCGAGTCATCTTCCCTTGATGGTAATGCATGGGCAGCGTATCAGTGTAAGTGCTATCACATTTACTCAGCAGTCACAATGTCTGGAAAGCATTTATTTCATTTCTTTTGCAAAGGCATTAATCTCACATAGAATCATTGAATTCTAAATACGGAAGAGCTTGAGTTTGGTGTGATGCCTAAATCCATTTGGAAGGCTCATGGCTAAGATTAACCATTATCTCAGGTCCCTGCAGTGGATGGAGATGGTGCTTAAAGATCTCCCAATTTGAAATCCTCGCATTCTTTTCCATCACCCCCTTTATGACTCATTTTGTATTGTTTTCTTAACTGACTTTTTAGAGGCAATTTTGTTGAA
This sequence comes from Sextonia rubra, assembly GCA_037013555.1. Taxonomy (NCBI): domain Eukaryota; kingdom Viridiplantae; phylum Streptophyta; class Magnoliopsida; order Laurales; family Lauraceae; genus Sextonia; species Sextonia rubra. The sequence continues at coordinate 3,500,257 of JASUAD010000028.1, read as the reverse complement.
GGGTTGATCCTCCAATTGAAAGATCTTTGGGCCATCCCCCAGTCACAGTAGGGGCCATTATGTTAACAGCCCAGATTATTGGAATATGGTCTTCACGTGTGTATCATTGGGCACCTAAGAAACTTATCGAGAATTAAGCCCCGCTAATGCCCATTGCTACAATTACTAAGTAAACACTTTTTCTTTTCAAATGCTGATTAGTCATGAAACTGCAATGTTTATGCTGCACATGTAATCTTATCCAATGACCACAACTTGTTATTTTAAGTTATACAACTTGCAGCTGCAGGAGCAACAAACCCGAAAGAGAAAGCAAGCTCCATGAACCCTGTTGAGAGTAAGGCACAATCTACAACTGGAATTGAAGATCTGTTTGAGGATTCACCCTCAACTATGCAACTTCCAGTCTCAAACAAACCTCAGAAGGATCTAAAGAATGACATTATCAGCCTTTTTGGAAAGGTAATAACATTATGAGCCTCTTTGAAAAGGTCAATTCACATCTCGGTTTTACGGGTCCTAATTATTAGCTGATTCCTGTTTATTCTTTCCTAATAAGGAATAATGATGTTTCTATTATCACTGTTGCTGTCAGTAGTAATTTTGAAAGAACTTTCACGATCGACCCGGAACATATCTGAGTTTAGCTTTGTTTGGCCACTGGACTTACAATATTTTATGATATAGGCAAAATTTTCATGACTCCACCAAGTGAAGCTTGGATACTGAGCAAAATTTTAGTTGAGTGTGTTGTTGGAGTCAAAATACAATTTCCTGTAAGATGATGCATCGGAAAACGATATCTGCCAATTGGCTCTCTTATCTTAAAGTGAAAAGAAAAAATTAAAATGTGTGACTTATTTACAAATCTCTGTTCTGTGGGCACATTTTATCCTTTAACAAACAATTAACTTTAGTCCTTATTCCTATGTTGCATTAGGGTTCGTTTGGCATTATTCCATTCTTGAAAATAATCTGTGTTGAAAATGGCTAGCGCGTAGAATGTTCTATTTTAGGAATAAAAGTGACCTTGTTTGGGAACTTTCAACAAAAATTATTGAAAGAACTAAAAATTAGTCATTATTCGTATTATAAATTATTGATTTATCCTTTTTGAACCATTACATTTTACTTCCCCAAACTTAGTGAAAGCCCATTGCGGGACCACTAGCAATCCAAGCCATTCAAAAGGAAAGCCTTTCCCTGAAATTGGGTTCCCCAAGTTCTACTACAGTAAGAGTCTATACCAAATAATCTTTATTAATTATATGCCTTGTTAATGAATTTTTAAGCTGTTTTAGATTTTAATCGTGGGCCCCATGGAGTTCTACTTACTTAGCTCATGTGAATCATTGACTGAGATAATCATAGATACCGTTTTGTCTAGGCTGAGACCTTTTGAAGAGAGACAAATCCCAGATTCTTTTGTTTCATTCACGATGTTAAAGAGATCCCGATGGAGTTCTTGGTGAGAGTAGATACCAGGTTATTCTGCTTTTACAAGTTACGGGAGGACACACGTTTGTGCTTCACGGGCACTCCTTGTAACTATATCAGATGCACAAATTGTTAGGAATGTTCCTTTTTTTATAACAGTCAAACTACAATTCCAAACATCTCCTTCATTTTTCATTTCCTAGAAATGCCAGAATGCCTGTGAGAAATGACGTCAAAGAAGCCCTAACATATCAAATAGAAATTTCATCACAATATTTTACGGCTGCTTCTGATCCCAATATTACTGAAATGGTGAATAATGTGTAGAATTAGCTGTTGTACCAATTGAAAGAGACCTTTAATTGACCGAGTTTAAGTTGTGCCTTTGAAACCATCAGTTGCTTATATTCATCAACTTGTTTTTTTTTTTTTGGTTATCTCACTTGAGTCCAGAATCCCTGTTCTTCCCAACAAACTCTTGATAAGAGAGCAACTTCTCTCCAATCTCCATAGAGAAGTTTGAAGTCTATGTCTGTCTAATCGCCCTTCCCGTGAGTCTGAATTGGTCTTAAGAGGTGAACCCATACCATATTAATAACCTTCAAACTCAGAGCCAAGTTTATGCATTTAAAGTCACTGACATTGTTTCTATTAGAGATTTTCCTCAAGTATTCACTTTTATGCTCTTTGAATGCTTAGGTTAATGTGTAGTAAAACTAGGAAAGATAAAATTAGAAATGAGCGCTTTCGAGAGCATTTAGGGGTAACACCAATAAGGGATAAGATTAGAAAAACATGTTTAAGATGGTTTGGGCATGTTTAGCATATGCCAGTTATGATATCGGTAAGGAAAAGTTTGGCTATATAGGTAGATGGCCTATCAAGAGATAGCGGTAGGCTGAAGAAAACATTGATGAAGGTAATTAAATCAGATTTGAAGAAGTTTAACTTATATAAGGATTTTGCTAAAATAGAACGGAATGGAGAAACGGAATTCATGTAGCCGACCCTAACATGGTTGGGATAAGGCTTTGATGATGATAATGATGATGACGATGATGATGATTCACTTTTATGCTCTTCCATGGCCCTATTTTCATTTTTTTTAAACTCAGTGATCAGCTATAAGTGATGATTGACTGGGTTTAACCACTAGTTGTCTACTACAAACTTCTCAAGGTTTTTCATTGTCAAAGATATTTGTGTTTTTGTGATTCATGCGTCTGCTTTTGGGGCTTATTTTCATATTTTGGTCTGGTTAGGTCCATTGCAAAGGTTTCACTTGATTTTCCTTTAATTTGCTTGACTAGTTTGATCACTTTCTTGGACTTAAAAACTAATGTTTGTATATATCTAAGATGTATAGTTTTTTCAATTTTGCAGTTTGTACAAGCGGAGCCAACAGTTCAGTGATCCAAACAGAAACTGTTGGTGCACCCAGTTTAGTCTTTCTATTGATGGCTAGGTAACAACCAATTTAAAGAAATACATTAATCATTCACAATCAATGGAAAAATAACCAAAGTTCGATAAAGAGGGTGTTTTACAATCTGGTAATTTTCAAGAATGGGCCATCCATAACAGGCCCTTTCACATCAGTAGTTTCGACCATTGTAACATGGGCTCGATTACTGAAAACTTATATGAGATGCATTGTACATTTCCTCATCTAATTATGATATGTTTCGGAGTTAAAATGTGGACATCCATTTTAACAATCAAGCATTTGTTTCTAGAGGAAAATTCTGCTTTGAACTTGCGGAAAAAGGAAGTTTTGTTAACCAGGCCATGGGTTCAACTTTGATGAACACCGATCACAGAGGTTGGATGGGACTAGGAGGTTATAGCGAGGATAGAGATGTAACAAATATCCGAATGATCTGATTATCAAAATCATCTGTAAAGGCCTCAAAAAAGTTTAATGATTATGAATTTGTAAAACCATTAAATTTTGGGGTCTTTAAACAAATGATTATACTCTTCAGATCATAATGATATTTGTCTTACCTCCAATTCCATGTTAAAACTCTCAAATTCCCATGCCTTTGTCAATGGCATGCATTGCCATCGGTCTGTGTATGGTTTGTGAACTTGCTTCCTAAGGCTGTTTCAAAACCAAAATTCCTTGTGTAATTGTATGCAAGATATGGACCATTCATCTGTTTGTTCTATCATGGTATGTTAGACACTGAAAGTTACAGTGGCCAGATCCTAGTCACTGACTGGGAGACCTTCTGGACACTGCATGCCGACCACTGCTTTAACTCTTTCTTTATTTTCATTTTTTATTACCATCCACACATCATTTTTTATCTGAGTTTTCAAAGACCAACCACTGGCTGGTATCCTTCATGTGGATTACAGAGCATGTTTTATCCATATTAAGAGTGGAACAGATGATCAGCTAGCTTATAGAGCAGTCACATATTCGTTGACTAAGCAATCACAACTTACATATTAACTGTGTAACTTATGAAGTGATTTCTCTGTAGAGTTTTCTTCCATGGGGTAAATGGTTATGCTTAGACTGCATAATGGCATGAGGGGTCAAGCTTGTTGTGATGCAGGCTGTTTATATGGACCATTTTGTTCATCCCTTACCAGGCTGATTGTCTATTGCCTACTTTTTTGTTTTTTTTGTTTAATATCCTATTGCCTACATTTAATCTGGACTATTTGCTGAGATAAAGCTAGCCAATTGGGTGGGTAAAATTTTTTGTGAACGGAGATATAGTGGTAACATCATGGTGAGTTCTCTAGATGAACAGCAGAGTAAAAGCTGAGCCCTCTTGTACCATGCATTATCGAACAAGAAATCGCCATTCTCTTGCTTGACCAACAGATAATGCTTCTTGTTGCTGTCATTGTGGTCTCAATTAAACTTGTGTCTGTTGTTCTGCAGTCCAATATGGTGTCTCCATTTTCTGTCCATCAACAGCAACTTGCAGTCCTGGCCCAGCAACAGTCCCTTCTCATGGCTGCTGCCTCTAAATCTGCTGCTGCTGGTGGAGCTTCAATATTTCATGGAAAACCGGATAAGCCTGGATCCCAAGTTCTTAATGGCAACTTGCCGGTACAGAGTTGGCCCAATGTTGGCTTTCAAATACCAGGAATGACAATGCCAATGGGTGGACAAAATGATCTACAAAAACATATGCAGGCAGACTGCTATACACTTTTACCTCAGTTCTTGTTAAAAAGTTTCCAATCAGTAGACTAAATATTGCTTCTTTCTTTGAAGCAGGCAGGAAACCTCAGACCAGTACAGCTAGTGGGGAATTCAAGGCCTTTTCCAGTGTCTGGGTACGCTTTCATTCCAAATGGTTTCCTTATCCAATTTCTGTTACTTATTTTGATTTTGTAGCACCTTTCCTGGAGCTTGGATTTAGTCCTTTGAATAAGATTAGGGGTTGTCACTTGGCATGATTTGAAGTGTGTATATTAGCCTATCACCGGACTCTTCATGGCTTAATATCTAGGATAGTCTGTGCTTGACCTGAATGTTAGGACCAACCCTCTGCCGAATAGTGGCCATAAACTCAATCTAGAGCTGCCACTTTGGCTGAGGTGTCCACTGATGGCCATGTCCTAGCTAGTACCTTCTTGATGGTATTGGCAATCTAATTTTGGGGAATATGGAACATGGGCACTGGGCAGACATCCTTTCCACCCTTTCCTAGAAGTTGCCCATAGATTCTATTCAGACCAGAAACATGTTGTGGGTTTTTATTGCTTGAGGAGGATAGCAACCCCGCTCCTTGCACTTCTTAATGTTAAGAGTTGCTAACTGTTGCAACCAAAATGCCTAGGCGTTAGAATTGCGGCAAATAATATACTTAACACAAACTGTGTTGGCTTTGATACCATGTCAAGAGTTACTAACCATTGCAACCAAAATGCCTAGCCAATCGAGTTGCAGCAAACAAGATACTTAACACTTAAAACAGTTGTACGTTTTTCTTTTTTCTCATTTGTCACAGTAGTCTTCTCTTTTGCAGCAGCTACACTATGGGCACAGCTGCAGCCTTTAATGGAGTTGCCACTTATGGAGTGAGTAGGCCTCCAGCAGCCTCCATTCCTTCTGCAACCACCATGACAAGCACCAACAAATCAGGCAGTGAATATGACTTCTCATCACTAACGAAGGGGATGTTCTCAAAACCATAGGTGTTTTCGCTATGCGGACATAGATTGATATTGCAATGTTCCCTTTAGTCAGCATAGTGACATGATTTACAACAGGAAGTATAGCACTTGAATTCCACTCCTTTGTCTGGAAGCTCCTTGTAGAGGAAGTAATTTTTTTTATTTTTTTAAATCTTTTTCATTCTTATGTTCTTTTTTTTGTTCCCCCTTCTTGGTGCCTTCATTTGTATGAGTAGATCTATTGGAGTAATAAAGATTAGCTCAAATAGGGGAGATTGATTTATTCTGGGGTTTGGAGCTGCTTTTACAAGAATTTCCAGATGTCTGTTGAGCTGGAGGATGCCAGTGGCTTTGTGTTGTGCCAAAATGGAGTGTTTTTCATACTCTGGAAAGTCGAACAGGTGCTACTACTGTAGTTCTTCATAACCAAAATTGCCAAGTCATTCAAATTTTGTGTGCCCCACAAGTGATTTATAAAAATTAAACACCATCTAACTTTTTTCAAAGGTTTGAATTTGTTATCCTTGAAGCTCCCTAAAATGTACATTCCATGATGATTGTCCCAATTTGTTATCCGGCTAGTAGGGCTTAGGCAGTTATTTTTAACCCATAACAACTCTAATCCACCTCTGCTTAACCCCACGCCCTTTTTTTTTTTTCCTTTGTTTTGCTGATTTGGCACAGTGGTCAAGAGTGGGAAGGAAAGGGTGCCCATCAAGGTTCGAAACCTGGTGGGCACTATGGGAGCGGGTCCTCTATCGACAAGGATAACCCTATATTTCCCCTTCCTAACCTTCCTTGTTTCCTGGCAAAATACCTACTCTCCTTAATTACACCGAGTTACATGCTGGGCTATTCCACACTTAGTAATGTTGGGTTGTCCGTAGACTCTGATACATATTTATTTGGACGCATGATAATCAAGGGCAGCAAGACAATCGAAAGGTTTGAGGGTCTATGGACTATACACAAAATATCAATGATCCTATTCCTTAATGAAGGCCTTTTTAACTATAAGAGGGGTACATCATGCAAATTTATTGTGAAAATCCAATTGTCACTAATGCTGGGATTTGTATCAAATTAGGATTACTGAGAGCTCAAATAGATGTGTATGGCTTCATTAGAGGTTTGGCCCTATATATACGCAAGAGCAAATGTGACATTTATCCATTTGTTGCTTACCATTGGATTAAAATCCAAACCAATGATGTATTTTAAAACCACTAAGGCCATAGATCAAAGAGTTAGGTTGATCTAATGGAGTTGATATAGCAGTCATTAGGCAAAGCTTTGTGACGCAAAATCATGAAGACAGGTTTTGAATATCATACTCACGAAGGCAAGATTTTGCCCTTTTCTCTATGATATTTACTTCTCATTCTGATTAATTTTGTACCATCAGATTCTTGTGGTTTAATCTGGAATGACTACAAATGACTTCTGTTCATTATCAATGACTTTTGGCTCAAATGAGTATTTGATACGTAATTTTCTCTTGTCCTCGAGCTATGGTGACGTTAGCGAAGTCACTGCTAAAAGTGGAAGCTTAAAAAGAGAAAATGTCCCCCAAACGGAGAACTGTAAACAAAAAAATCAGTGACCATCATTTTATTGCAAGTTCTACTTTAAATACGTAGAACACCCACTTCAACATTCATATCATCATCATCATTAAAGTTTTATCTCAACTATTTTGGAGTCAATTACATGAATTTTGTTTTTCCAACTTCAACGTTCAAACTAACACGTTTATATATGACCAACAGAAAAGCTCAACGTGCCACCAAAAAGTTCTAGCTACCTACCTACGTGGATTCATTTGAACAGAAACCTGGTCAGCAATTTCTATTATTCTGGAACACTTTAATAGAATAAATCCAGAACACCTAATTGCAAATTACATGGCCCACCTTAGGATGGTGTAAGCAGTGCATTGCAAATTACATGGCCCACCTTAGGATGGTGTAAGCAGTGCATCGAATTATGAGTTGGTGCACCTGAACCTTGATGTGCACCATATTTCTATGCTACTATATTTTTTTTATCGATTCAAATTAGAACCCGGCCCACTTTATTTTCTTTTACACATGCAGTTGGATCTTTTAGGCAAACTTTAATATGAGAACTGGGGGCATTTGTTTGATTTCGTGCTGGAATTTATTGGATTTCGTGATTCTCATGTTTGATGTTATGCTTATGAAGGTCCCTTTGGTTTTTAAAGAAAGGGGTTCTTTTTTCTCTTGTGTTTTCCTTTTAATCATATGGTGTCATATGTGCAAAATTAGGAAATTTGATTCCATAGATTTCTATTTTTATGTAATCTTGGAGAAAGAAATTAATGAATAATTCTTCTGGGATAAGTCCATTCAGAGTATCTTTCTTTATCTTGCACTATTTTTTTTATAGGTAACAATAAAATTCAAAGAAAATAAGAGAAATACAAGAACAAAGCATATAAGACAGCAAATTGGTGATCCAGTACAAGAGCCAGGTACCAGCCACCAAATCTTGCCCAACTGCATTATAGGAGCACCTAAATTACATGATCGATCAACCCCTTACTTATCTAATGAATCCGCCAATGCATTTGAAGATCTATTAATGTGCTGAAACATGACTTGCATTATCAATGCCAAAAGACCGATTTCATTTAGTAAGAATTGCATTTGAATAATGCTAGCCACACTCCCCATCTTACAACTCAGCTCACGTCTTATGTGGCAAGACCTCTCTATGATTTCACCTAGGATATAGCATTGACCGATTCACTTTCCACGATAAGATTAAAATGATAAAATGAACGACAAATACAAAGAGCTTCTAGGATTGCCAATCCAATGTGCACTATATGATAACTAGATCAAAATCAGCAGCCAATCCATCTTTGATGATGGCCACTTTTGACACGATATCTAGTGAACCCACTAGTGTCAATGAAGCATTGGAACTACCACATTGGGTGACAGCAATTAAAGAGGAATTAGAGGCCTTAGGCAAGAATAATACATGGAACCTGGTCCCACACGATGATAATATGAATGTTATAGGGTCACGATGGGTTTATAAAACAAAATTAAAGTCCGATGGGACATTGGATCGCTTCAAGGCTAGAATAGTTGCAAAGGAGTATAACAAAAAAAAGGGAGTAGATTTTGATGAGACCTTTAGCCCAGTCATCAAGCCCACTACTATTCACATCATCCTTAGCTTGGCTGTTATTTGACATTGGCCCATTCGTCAACTAGACATTAAAAATGCATTCCTCCATGGTTTTCTCCGTGAAATGGTTTACATGGAACAACCTCCAGGATTCATTCATCCCACTTGTCCAAAGCATGTGTGCAAATTGAACATAGCCATCTATGGTGTAAAACAAGCCCCACGCGCTTAGTTGGATCAGTTCAGCCTTTTCTTACACAATGCAGATTCTTTTGTAGCAATGTAGATTCCTCACTTTTCATACTCCATTGATCAAGTGGTACCATTTTGCTTCTATTATATGTGGATGACATTATAGTAACAAGCAATAATCCATCTCTAATGACTCAGTTAATTGCCAAGCTTGGTACGGAGTGTGCCATGAAAGACCTTGGAAGTTTGCATTATTTCTCAGGAATTGAAATCTCTACTTTATTAGGAGATTTATTTTTATCACAATCTAAATATATTGGGGAACTACTTTCCAAGACAAATGTGGAGCAGTGCAAAGCCATCAGTACCCCTCTAGCACAGAAGCATGATCTACACTCAGAGTCTGAGCCCCTGATAGATGATACAAAATATAGAAGTATAGTAGAAGGTCTACAGTGCCTCACATTTACTAGACCAGTTTTGTCTTATGCAGTAAATGTTCTTTGTCAATTCATGCAACAACCAAAACTCAAGCAGTGGCTGGGCATCTAGAGAATTCTTCGATACCTAAAAGGAACCATCAACTATGGAATCAAAATTTCCTCTCAATCCTCCATTAATTTATATGAATTCTCAGATGCAGATTAGGCTAGTTGCCCTAAGACAAGACGGTCTACTACTATCTACCGTGTATATGTTGGCTCCAATTGTGTCTCATGGAAAGCAAAAAGCAGGCTACTGTTGCTCGATCTAGTGCACAAGCAAAGTATTGAGCACTTGCCTATACAATTGCTGAGCTAATGTGGGTCTCTCACATTTTAAGAGACATTGGAGTCTATCTATCTCGGCCCCCACTTATCTTTTGTGATAATCTTAGTGCCATCCACATGATAGTTAATCCTGTACTCCATGCTCGCACTAAACATATAGAGATTGATTATTATTTTGTTAGGGAAAAGGTTGCTCTTGGCACCCGTGTCACTCAATTTGTATCTTCTAGAAATCAGCTTGCAGATATCTTTACAAAGCCCCTTTCCAAGGTTGTGTTTCATAGACTGTCTTAACAAGCTTGGAGTGCACACCTTACCACCCTCCAACTAGAGGGGGAGTGAGAAGAGAGACCACACGTCTCATCACCAGCATTATCATGAAGTGGGCCACAATCAGACTTGTGAGCATGAAGAAGGCCACAACTTCGTCAAACACAACAAGGACACACACCAGCAAGGATGCACAACATGTCATTTGGATAAAATTGGAATCCGTTGATGTCTTGAAGATATTATGTGACCTGTGCTGTTCTCATCCCAATCGAGAGAAGACTTTGAATGGAGACTAAATTAAGAGCTATCCTGGGTTGTCAATCAGATTTGGTTGTCTTGACCCTATTCTCTTTCCCAATATATTGTTTTGAAAAATCTTTGTACAAGGAAACCTCATGCTATAAATGAAAAGAATGATGAAAGGGACAGGCACGTTTTGAAGCTCGAATGCCCACTTACCAAGAACACCATTTTTCACACACACATATGTCAAAAAAACCAAAACTATCATCCAACCGACGGAGGCTAGTAGAGGGATTAAATTTAAGAATCTGATCATGTGTTCATGTATAGATTTGATCATGATCAAGGTGGACCAATAACTATATTTAATTGCAACTGTGTCAAATTGAAATCTAGGAAATCAATATCAGGACACCTTAAGATATCTTAGAGCCCATTTCTAGATAAACTTAGAACACCAATGTGGGAAGCCTTCATGCTGAAACAAATATAAGAAAAAAATATAGATCATTAATAATAATGATTGGCCAGAATTGTTGACATCAACAACTATCCATTTTGTTCTCATGGCCAAAAAACTGATATGTATGTGTATACATGTCGAGAGAACCCATCATATTCACCCTTCAGAAAAGGTTTACCACCTGCGTTCGTTGAGACCATTAGATGGTAGGACTCAACAGTCCAATCCACATGGCACCACCACCCCTGTGTCGCCCTGGGGTCCACCACTAGATGTGGGGACTTATTCCTAATCAGGTGGCCAATGTCGAAAATCAATAGCTTTTGACGATACTAAAACAAATTCCAAATTGATCTACAATAGATTTGATCACTCATATAGAAGTTTACCCCAATAAAAGGGGACCCTTTCATAATTTCATAGTCTCCAGAAAAATGGGATTTCATCTTCTTTAATTGAACACAGTAAAGGCATTTGGTTCTCATTCTTATGGGCAGATGTTCATAGTTGATCTGAACCTAGGCCCTTCTGTTCTTCTTTTGCTTCTTCCTCCACTACACTAAAAACTATCGTCTAGAATGGTTTTGAATTGTTCCTAATGGTATCTGGAATAGTTTTGAATCGTTCCAGAATAGTCTGTCGCTGAAAATCTGGAACGGTTTAAAACCGTTCTTGTTTTTTCTTTTAGAACGGTTCTAAACCATTTCAGTTGAGTTAGAAACCGTTCCTAATTTTACTCTCAAAACGGTTTTGAACTGTTCCAGTTGGATAAAAAACCGTTCCTAATTTTACTTCTGTAATTATTCTGAAATTCCAATTGGATTAAAACTGTTTTTGTTTGTACTTTTAAAATGGTTCTAAACCATTCTAGTTGTGTCAAAACCATTCCTATTTTTATTTTTGGAATGGTTTTGAACCGTTTCAGTTGTTTTTAGGAATGCTTTAAACCGTTTCAAAATTCTAATTCTATGATAATTTTAAACCATTCTAATCTTTTTATTTTGAGATAATAAGACATAGTTTATGAACAATTATTTCCAATTCTAAAGAGATTAGAACCTTTCTAAATGTAAAATAAAAATAATTTTGTAGCATTCCAAAATATAGCATTGACTCATCTATACACTTTCATAGAAATTATATTTCATTACATACAAATCTTTCTTTATAACAAAGGCATTTAATGCCATAATCATTATAGAAGACAAAGTACCACAAAACTCCTATTTAATGATATAAATCCTCTGCATACACCATCATAAAATTCATTACATGTTAGTGCTCAAACTCAATCTCTAACTCATGTGATGACTGTGGTAGAGATCCACAAGCTTTGGTGACTTCCTCATTTAAAAATTTTGAAGCATCATTCATAAGTTTTCTTAGAATCTATCAATACAAAAGGAAACATATATATATATATATATATATAGTTAGTAACATAGATGTATATGCCAGTTGCTAAAATTACTATTTCTCAACAAAATCCACACATAAAATCTTATTCCCAATTTGTAAAAAACTGTTTCAAGAAAGAGGTTGTGAGAAGATAAAAAAGAGAGCATTGGTATAAAATCATTATTCCTCAATTATTTAACAATAACATACTTACAACTCTATGAATAGGAATGCTCAATAAAAGGTTCTTCAAAACATGATCTAATTTTAACTTTTCATAGAGCAACCTTCCATGAACAAAGCTGTAATACAAAAATTAAAAAGGTTTTCTCAAATAAATACCGAACTCATAAACTAGATAAAAAAGAGGATGTGACACCTATGATATCGATCATAATCAAATTCATAGCCTATGGCCTGCAAAACAGAAAAAGTTAATATGAGAGAACACCTTAAACATCAAAAATTTAGAAAGCAGAAATGTTGACCTGCCATTGTTGTCCCATAATTCTTGTATAGTATATTGTACAAATCAGAGATCTTGCTTTTATCTATCCCAAGTTTCGCAACCATGTAATTTGAAGACAAACAAAAAAGGAAAAGGAATTAGAAATAGACAAACTTGAACAACATCAAAGAGAGCCATAAGAGACAAAGAGTAATGTTCTGTACCTTCAACATAGGGTGGCTTGATGCTCTTTTGCTTGTGGAGGATCAAGTCCAAGAAATTCAAAAGAAGGTGTGCTTTAGATACCATGAGATAGACTTGGGTTTCTTTCACCCTGACCTAGAGGCTTTGGAATCTGTTATGCAAGTTCTTAAAGAAGAAAGCACACACATTAATGATGAACAATATCACTTAGTTGGCATGCTTCATTCTGTGAGCAAGACTCATCAAGCAGCTCAGGGTCCTGATTATAGAAAGATTGAAAACAAAGTCTCTTCAATAGTTATTGATGCAATGAAAGAAAAAATTTGTGAACTTTTGAATGAGTTAGAAGAGTCCAAAGCTGAACAAAAAAGCCTCATGAAAAAAATGGACCAAATGGAGTGCTACTATGAATCACTTATTGAGGAGCTGGAGGAAAGTCAGAAACAAGCGAGAGATGATTTACAAAACCTCAAAACTGAGCATGCTACTTGCCTTCACACAATCTCTACTTATAACAATCAGATGAGAACAATGCGCCAAGACATGAATGAGCAGTTTTTAAAGTCTGCTAAAGATAGGCATAGTTTAGAAGCTCTTAACAAAGACTCTGTCTAGAAAAAGAATTGGAGGTTTGTTCCATTTGCAAAGATATTCTCCTACATATGCTATGAGTAGTTTCTCTAGTTCAGTTTTAATCCTTCCAATGCCATCATTACATTATCTGTATGCATCTTTAAGTTATTTTTGAAGAAGAATTTTAGTTCCTTGTTATTCCAAGAAATATGTATCTACCTTCATAAGATTTTTATTTTTTATATTTTAATTTTCTGTATTGGATGATGCTACTTGCATAAATAGAGCATAAACAAGTCCTGAAGTGCCATCCAAAAAGGAAAAAAAAAAGTCCTAGAAGGCAGGTGTCCACTTGTCTTGTGCAATTGTCAAAGAGAAAGCTCACTCAATGCATCAAGACATCAAAGATGAATAGAAAGGAGGCAGGTATTTAATATGACAATGTTTCATGCATGATGTCAGCTTGGGAAAGTCACAAGCTGTCACAACCCTGCCCATCTTAGCATGATATTGTCTACTTTTGCCCATATGCACACGTGAGGACTTCCTAGGCAATCACCCATTCTAGTACTGCTCTTGCTTGTGCATGCTTTACTTTGAAGCTCTTATGGGATCCGTGGTTGTATGGCTTTAAAATGCGTCCTGTTGAGTTAGTTTGGGGTTTGACGTATAAGTCCAGGGTCAGAGCTTGAGTATTTTTGATGTGGGACTTGGACAAACCTTCACAGTGCTAACTGAAGCACTCCATCCTTACCCTTTACGATTCCTTAATTGGCTCATAGGATCATTTGACCTAATCTCACCTCAATAGATTATCCAGACGGATTAAGGTCTTACATAGACCAAGGCACACCATGTTGTGAAGTTCAAACCAATAGTAGAACAAGTCATAAAAATGGGCATAGGATGGTCCAATGCAATGCTTACAAGGTGGAGAAAGGGCAATTAATGAGGGATTGTTAAAGTGGAGGTTATCCTAAGTCACCGTTGTTAATTCATTGGTGCATGCCAGTAGTTAGATTTAAGGTGTTTTTCTGCCTTAGGAGGTTCAAACAGAACAAACATTAATATTGAAACGCTGGATTTTATTATTCTTGGGTATACCCTTCATAGCTTGAATTGTTCATTGGGAAGTACACCACTTTTTGTGACTAGGATTCATGGTACCACTTTCTATGACTATGATTTCCATGAATCAGTGGATGGTTGAAAGCAAATATAAATTTGATATGATTATTACAAACTCTTGGTTTATATACATCTATTATACATGCTTTTCCTTTTGCTCCTTAGTAAAGTTGTTTTCCCATTGTACCCATAGTTTATCTTTTAAGAATCATGTATATATATTACTTGGTCTTTATCTTGTTTTGCCGTTTTTCAGGTGACTTTAATTTTGCTGTTCATTTATCATGCTACAATGGCTTTTCTATACAGGGTCATCTTGGTTGTGTGAACGCACTTGCATGGAATTCAAAAGGCACACTCCTAGTATCTGGATCAGATGATACCAGGGTATACTACCTAATTCATTTGCTCTTCCTTCTATCTAGTCCTGATTATTCAGGAATCTTATTTATGTTGTCACAAATTTTGCATGTGGTTGGATCAATATAAACAAAAGTTGTGTTCCATTTCATTAATGAGATGATCCCTTTTGTGCAGATTAATGTTTGGAGTTATGGAAGCAAGAAACTTTTGCATAGTGTTGAGACTGGACATGCTGCAAACATATTTTGTACAAAATTCGTTCCTGAGACTTCTGATGAACTTGTGGTGTCTGGTACGGGAGATGCAGAAGTAATTTTTTTTTTTTTTTTTTTTTTGCTTTTGTTTTTTGTGGGATGAGGATTGGCAGTATTGAATTATATTACTCATATTCAAATCTATTTGTCTTGTTTGAGATTCTTGTTGGATTTTGGAATGCATATACTGATTTCTTTTCAGGTTCGTCTTTTCCATTCGTCTTGCTTAAGTCAGAGATCTGAAGAACATGCACCATCAGCAGTGTTCCGCTATCATGCAAGGAGAGTCAAGAAGTTAGCTGTAAAATCTCATTTATAATAAACAATATTCCTGAGAACATGCCTGACTCATCCTGTAGACTGGTTCCTACTGAAGCAGGGTTTGTTTGAGGGAGAAAAGACTATAGTTAGATTCATGCCAGCACTGAAATACACAAGACTTTTCTTTAAAGCCTGTTGATACTGGCATATATTTTTTCTTGATGATAGTGAAGTTCATGCTGTATTCATGGATTTGATACTTTCTCTTGGTGTCATTGTCCCCTATGATCCAGGTTGAAGTTGGAAATCCGAATGTGGTATGGAGTGCTAGTGAAGATGGAACTTTGAGACAGCATGATTTTCGGGAGGGTACTTTTTGCCCTGCTGCTGAATCTTAAAATCAAGAATGTTGCAATGTTTTAGTATGTATACTTGTTCTTTTCCCCACTTTTTTTTGGCAAAAGTTATCCCTTTTCCCCGTCGTTGTATTGTCGAAACCTTTATTTCAAACTGTTTTCTTGATTATGCCTTGGATTTTGGTTTTATTTTTTGATACAATACCCCTATGTATGCATAGTAGTTGTTTGGATAAATAGAACATAATGCTGATATGGCCAAATTTTATTAAGTTTGGATCAATTTAGACATGAAAGCAAGACTTCAGAACATCCAGCACAAACAATTGAGCCAAATTGTTTTAGCTATCTATTTTTTGAGGTCCTTTCATGAGATAGATCACCATCAATTTACCCATCATCCATCAGCTTAATGCATTTACCCTTTAAAAACGAGCAAGCTATAGCTGTGTAGAACAAAAAAAAAACAAATCTCTCTTTGGAGCATGAGCATGAGGCGTGTCCAATCTCTCTGATTTTGGAGCATGAGAGTGTATCCCTGATCTCTTTGACTTCGGAGGACGAAAGTAGGGTGTATGCAGTGTGTGCATCTAGCCTTGGAGAATGAGAGTGAGGTGTAGCATTTACGCACGTCCAACCAATGCCTATATGGGGTGAGCTTGAGTGGGCTCCAAAACAATTTTCTAGTGTGGTTTACTTGAATAGATAAGCTTTGTTCTTTATTCATTTCGCTTCCACAACGCGTATTCTCCAACAAATGGCCATGTCCAATGTGCACCTTTTTGTGTGTGTGTGTGTGTGCATGTTTTTCAGTATCTCTCTTTTTTACTTTGAAGTTTTCTTTGTAATCACAACACATGCAATCTATGAAGTATGGACACAAACAATCGGACACGGGATACAGATACAACAATGCACAGATATGGCAATACGGCAGATCTTTAAAAAGTAAGATACGGACATAGTAAATAATTAATATATATATAGAATAATTATATTTTTTGCCAAATTAAAAAGCATAATGTCATAATATATATATAATAACTATTACTAGAAAAGTTAAAAATAAAATCCATAATGCATAATGTAATGTAATAGGCCATATTACATCATCAACATTACATGTCACTATTACATCATAATCAAAACAACAAAAAAAATCCCTCTTTCGTTACCCCACTCTATAAAAGAGAAAAAAAAAACTAATCCTTGCTTCATTCATATTTTGACTGAACTTCATTGGCATCATCATCCCTAAAGCAGCACAAACTGCAGCAAGGAAAAAAATGCAGCAGTAAGAAAAAAAAACAAATCGCAAATCTGAAAAAAAAAAAAAAAAGCACAAACAGCAGTTTTAAAAAAAACAAAAGAAAAAAAAAGCAACATGGAAGTACCTTTTTTTCTTGCAGCAGACGAAGAAAGCAGGGCAGTAGATGAGAGAGCAAGGCAGAATGAAGATGAACGGGGCGGCAGACGTGCAGACGAGTAGAGCAGGGTTCCTCTTCTTCTTCTTCTTCCTTTTCTTCTTCTGTTTTCCAGATGCAACTCACATGGTGGAGAGTGGAGTGCTATGTTCATGTCCAAGGCGAATATGAGAAACAAGGACAAGCCTTGCAAGAAATCTTACAAAAGCTTTTCGCTTTAGTTGCCAAATATGATCACGTCACCACCACCCTCCAACGTGACAGGTCCAATAGATCTCACGGTCATAGCCCTTGCGTGGAAGGAGAAGTTGAATCCTCACTTCATGGAGTAAGAGGTTCCATACATACAAAGACTATTTGACTTGATTTTCCACGGTTTCGTGGTGATGACCCAAATGGATGGGTCGATCATGCTGAACAATTCTTCTCATACCATAATACTGCCTTAGACTAGCACTTGATTATTGTTTCCTTTCATTTAAGAGGCAAAGCATTGCAATGGTGTTGTTGGGCGGAGAAGACTTTTGGCCCTTTTGTCTTGGGAAGATCTTTCAAATGGACTCATTAGCCAGTTTGGACCATCTGAAGTTGAAGACCTCACTGGTGCACTTGCTAAATTATGTCATACATCCACTGTCAGAGAGTACCAGTCATAGTTTAAAAAATTGGCTAACCACATTGATGACTTACCAAAGTCTTTACTGGTTATTTGTTTTATTAGTGGACTCAAGGACTAGATTGACGTCCAAATGTTCAAACCATCAATAGTTGTTACAACTATCAGACTTTCCATTTGCAAGAAGAAAAGCTAGTGGTTCGACAACGCACTGTTCTTGACAATTATAACAAGCCAATCACACCATCTTCTAATGTGACTCCCAAAACCTCTATCCCTCTAATTAAGCACTTGAACCCCCTATGGAAATAAAAGACAGACGGGGCTGCGGACTTTGCTGCAACTGTGATGAAAAATTCCATCTTGGTCATCAGTGTAAGACTCAAAAGACTTTTCCTCATGGAAGGCGATTGGCCTAATCTTGAAGACATACTGATTGAGACACAAGAAGACAGCATAGCCCCAGATGAACTACGCCCTGAAATCTCACTCCATGCTATTGCCGGGGTTCCTAATCCCCAAACTATGCGTGTGTGGGTCATCTCCAGCACTGTCCAATCACCATCCTTATTGGTTCAGGGAACACCCCTAATTTTGTGGACCCTGTTCAAATTTCCAATCCCTGTTATTGATGAACTGTTGGATGAGTTACACGGGTCTAGCATTTTTTCTAAATTGGATCTTCGTTCTAGTTATAGCTGGATTCTTGTTCATGAAAGTGACATTTCCAAGACGGCCTTCCGCACTCACAAAGGTCATTATGAGTTCTTAGTTATGCCATTTGGCCTCACCAAATGCGCCATCCACTTTTCAAAGTCTCGTGAATAACATCTTTAAACCATTCCAACAACACTTCACTTGTGTTTTTTTTATGATATTATTGTCTATAACAAAACTTGGCAAGACCATCTCAAGCACCTGCGCATTACACACTCTATTCTACAATCCAATTGTCTCTACACAGTTCCAAGCTCTTTATCATGGAATGTGATGCCTCAGGAAATGGCCTAGGGGTTGTCTGAATGCAAGAAGGACGCCCCGCCGGGCCGCCGCGCCGCCGCCCACCACACCACCACCCCACCCCCCACCAAATTGCATTCTTTAGCCATCTCTTAAAAAGGAGACATCGTTCTCTGTCCACTAATGAAAAAAGAGATGCTTGCCGTCATTGTAGCCGTTCAAAAATGGCGACCCTATTTGCTAGGGACACGCTTTCTCATCCGCACTGACTAAAGCAGTTTAAAGTACCTTACTAAATAGTGCATCACAACACCGGCGCAGCAAAAATGATAAACCAAGTTGCTTGGTTATGAATATTAGATCGCGTATAAGCGCGGCTATAAAAACTGTGCCGCAGATGCTATTTCCCGCAAAACTTTGGAAGGGGAGTTGGCTGCCAGATCATTTTTCGAACCCACTTTGGTGGGATGAGGTCCGACAGTCATATCAACATGATCCTCACCTGCAGAATCAACTTCGTCAATGGGAGCAAGGAACTTTAAATTCACAGAAATACTCATATAAAAATGGGGTTTTATTTTTCATAAGCCGAGTCTTTTTCTGTCCTCAATCCTCCCTAACACATAAGCTCTTATCAAAATTACATGCTACCCCATCTGCAGGACATGCAGGATACTATAATCTCTCTCCGGTGTTAAGGATGAGTTTTATTGGATTGGTATGAGACAGGACATCAAGACTTTCATCAAAGAATGTGATACATGTAAATGAAATAAGGCTGAAAATGTCGCTCCAGCAGGGTCTCTTACAACCTTTTAGATGTGCCGGATTGTATTTAGACTGATATTTCAATGGATTTTATTGAGCGACTCCCACCATCCCGGGGTAAATCTGCTATCTTTATAGTTGTTGATCGTCTTTCCAATTCTGCCCATTTTATCACCATAGCTCATCCATATTCTGCGTCAATGGTGGTTCAATACTTTATTGATCATGCATTTAAATTACATGGAATGCCTGCTTCCATTTTCAGTGACCGCGGTGACCCTACCTTTAGAAGTAAGTCTTGGACAGATTTATTTTGTCTACAAGGGGCACAACTAAAGATGAGTTCCAACCATCGTCCTCAGATGGATGGTCAAATGGGGTTTGTTAATTACACCTTGGAAACCTATTTGAGGTGTTTCACAAGCAATCAATCGAAAGAATGGGCACTGTGGTTACCATGGGTTGAGTGGTGGCAGACAACATGACCTTTCATTCAGCCACTGGTATATCTCCTTATGAGGCTGCTTTTGGGTAGAAACCACCCATCTTACTCACTTATGTTCCTGGCACAACAAAGGTTGATGTTGTTGAGAAGGTCTTGCGCTCTTGTGATGATATCCTACAGTTGCTCAAGGAAAACTTGCTTCATGCACGAGACTAAATGAAGAAATATGCAGATTCTCATTGCACGGATCGCACACTTGATGTTGAGGGAAAAAACAAGGAAAGAAAAGGGTATTAATCACTTTTTTAGTTGGGATAGTAACACACAAGGTACAGTTTTGATACATATCCTTTGTGTAGATTACTGTTTACACTTTACAGTTTATCGAATGTGTTGCATGAAATAATGTCTGCTGTGATTATCACTAAAATATGGAGAAATCAAGCATTATACCTCTCATAAGAGTTGTTGGATCTTTTCCATTCTGAAAAATTCCCAAGCAATAAGCTCCATGAACCTTTGCATGCTACATAAACAAATGGAAGACATATCAGCTGATGGCAATCAATAGAAATAAAAAACAGCACAAAATGTAGTACATCCTAAACAAACCAATTCGTTAGGAACCAAAAACAGCACAAAATGTAGTACATCCTAAACATCCATGGATCTGTTTGAGCAGATGAAGATTCTCCACAATCTATAAATGCAAAAATAAATTACTCTATTTGGACAACACAAAACATATTAGTGAAGATTCTCCACAATCTATAAATGCAAAAATAAATTACTCTATTTGGACAACACAAAACATATTAGGAAACAAATGTCTTTTACATATATAAAATTTGTTAAGTACTAAAACCACAACATACCCCCACCCCAACCACTCCTTTTTCCCCCAAACAATTAGCCTCACTAACACACATTTATATTGCAAATATGGTAACCAATGGTAGCCAATGTAGATATTTGGTGTGATAGCCCCACTAAGACCCATATCTGTACTCGATATTGCACCAATACCGCTAGGACACAGTTTAGCATATCCTACTTACCAAGACCATTATTTCATTATACCTATAGTTCTTTTAACTTCCTATTTTTTTAACATAGAAGAATGTTTAAAAGAAAAGTGAACAATAATAATTTCATAATTTAGAAATGTTCTAAAGACAGACATATTCAAACATGTAGAGTCATGTCCCCGATCCCCATATTAGTGCCCAGTAGCGGACCAAGATTTACATTTGGGTGGGGCGGATGATAGTCAATTGAAAAGGTCAAATATTCTTTTATTGTACTTTCTTCATATTAACAATAGTAACAAAAAAGAAAATATATCATATTTAAATAGATACAATTGGTTTTTAAATGAAAAATCTCATTACTTGGATCAAACCCATTGAGCAAATCCAACAGGCAGACCCCATTGGACTTTTGAGACCTAATTCTATATACAGAGTGGTTTAAGACCTAGTTCGTGACATTTTCTAGCAGGTCATAAGTTTAGATCCTATACTATAAAAGTAGTTTTAGATTTGGTACTTTCTCATAGGTTATAGGGTACTAAGATCCAATCACACCCTTTCATTTTGCATCCTTGAAAACTGAAAAAGGAAAATAAATGCCCAAACTGACCATCCTATGATGGAAATTTTCCATTATAATGGCAACAGATTATGGAAGCAGTGAAGACACAAACCTTAAAATTGAGTACAATCAGATTAGAAAACTAACATGCAGGTTTGTTGTATATAACTAAATCCTTCTATTTAGAGAGAGGGAGGGAGAGAGAGAATTCCAACGATTTTCTTTTGTTCTATTAAATTAGAGTTAGAGAATTTTCAAATTCAGAATTTTGGATTTTGTTGGTGAGTTGAGGATGTGGTCAAGGCTTCCTTATCTCAACATATCACTAAAGTTTGCATTTAGGATTTGGTGATTTAGGACTTATGGTTTGTATTAGGATTAGGAAATTTTAAGCCTGCCTTCTACCTTCACTTTCACACCTTCCATGTCCTTCTTTCTCTGCAAAATAGATCAAGAAGAAACTTAATCAAATGCTTAAAAGAAACAAATAATAAGATATTGGATGCCTTCTTACCTTGAAAATCGAGTTTTTTTTCTTTCCTTCAAATGGAACCTGTTTCAATGGAATTAGTGATTTGGGTTAAGTGAACTAGGCTTCAAAACGTTTAACTCAGACATTGTTTGCCTACATTCTATTCCCATCTATCATATCCAAAACTCATCAGCCCATCACAAGAACACCCACTCTGCACCATCACAATGGGCCACTAGTAGCTAGCGACAAACCAGTCATGATCCCACTCATCTCCAAAAATCTCCTAATAGAATCCTAAACCAACCTAATCTCTACATCAAACCATCTAATCCTTAGCTAAGTATACGAGGAAACATTACAGGAAATTGAAATCATCTGATCAATTTGGCTAAGTAAACAAGGCAACAAAAATGGAAAAGCTGATAGCCATCCATTATGCAAACGTATTCAAAGCACTTGCAATTTGGGACACATAGATAAGCAGGTGCACAATAGCATTTAGTCAACCCAAGTATAGGCCTATAGGAATATGATAAGTTTTTATTTTCACCAAGAGCATACTATATCACGGTTTCTCATGGCATTGTTAATATGATCTACAATTTAAAAAGAAAACATATGAAATTAACAAAATGGCTTCAAAGCAAATGAAAAAAAAATCTCAAAAGAATGGAAATGAAGAAACAAGAGAAAAGATGTTATCTTTACAACTGGTACAAAAAAACCCACATCAATTTCCACAATCTCAAGTGGGCAAACATCATCTTTAGTCAATACATAAAACCCACTTACATCTTCTCAAATTGAAAAAAGAAAAGATGAGATTTTTGCTGGGGATTTCCCATCAAATCTTAATATTTTTCACTCTCACTTTCCTAGAAAGGAGCAAGAGTAAATCTTTCTCAATAATCTCAAAAACCCACATTGATTCCAGCAAAATAAATTCTAGAGCACCAAAAAAAAAATTTTTTTTTTTGCAGCAAAGATTTAGAGGAAAGAAAAATGCTTACTTAGGCAATTTTTGTATGCCAATGTCTGAGATCTTGGGCTCAAGTGGATTCTTCTCTATCTTTATTCCTTCGATCCCAGAAAATGCAGCAGAGGTCCAAAACACCGCCCTCTCCCTCGCCGCCGGTGACACCTTTAGCATCCTCCCACTAGCATCGCCATGCACTCCCCTCCTTCGCCGCAGATCTTTGCCTGCCCCTCTATGCACGTCAATGCTGCCTCAACAATCTGACCACCCTCTCTGCGATCGATGACTCAGATCTCTCCTTTAGCGGCCTCATCAATATCAGCACTGCTCCCAGCCTGACAATCTCCAATTGGTACATCCACCAGGCTGCAACCGTGATCAAACACAAAAGACCACATTTATTGTCATCGTCTTCGTCTCAGAATCCATTAGCTGGAGGAATTCTTCAACGGATCTCTCCCTCTCCACCACTTATCTGAAACAACTCATTTCATGCCCGATCGTGATCATTGGTTCAAGAACAAGAGCCGAATCGATCCGAGATTTGAGATTCCCCTGCTCCAAAACAAAAATCAAAAGCGAAGAAAGTAGATCCTGATCAATCAAATGCAAAACCCTAACAAACGCTTCGTTAACTTGTGGAGATTGGGGAGGAGAGAACGAGGAAGCCGGATTAAAAATGAGGGGAATGTTTTAGTATTGGATAGTGTTTCTTAGAGTGTTAACGGTTTTGTATGTTGGAACGGTTTTTGTATATTGGAATGGTGTAAAACCGTTTGTATTTTAAAACGGCTCAAAACCATTCTAAACTAGAGTTTCAAATCTCCATTTTTAGTGTAGTGCTCTCTCATCGTCGTCTCTAATTCAGGTAGAATTCATCCCCTCGCCGAACTCTGGGACCAGGAAAACCCATAATTTTCTCAACTTCTTCTTCATTTTTTTTCTTCTTCTATATTCTTTCTCCTTTTCTCTTCTCCTCTTTTTCGTGTTTTCTTTTTTGTCCTCCTCGATGTTTCTCTATTCTCCCTCCTCTACTAACTTCTTCTTGCTTGACTACCTTCTTATTTCATAGTCTCAAGCACAACCCATCATCCATCTCTACACAACTAGGCCTCACCTTTACAACTCCTCTTCCTTCTTCTTCAGTCACCAGAATCTACTACCATCTTCATGCACCTGCATGGCCACGTTCAAGCTCA
This sequence comes from Sextonia rubra, assembly GCA_037013555.1. Classification (NCBI taxonomy): domain Eukaryota; kingdom Viridiplantae; phylum Streptophyta; class Magnoliopsida; order Laurales; family Lauraceae; genus Sextonia; species Sextonia rubra. The sequence goes on along the minus strand of JASUAD010000028.1, from coordinate 3,476,130 downwards.
TCATCGTTGTCTTCTCCTTGCTCCCATCTTCCTCTTCCTGGTTTTTCTTTCCTTTCTCCAGTTTTTTTTTTTTTTAACTTCAGCTTCTTTTTCCACCTTGGTTGCCAACCATAGTCAACTCATCCCCACTTTCTCATCTCTATCTCCCCCACAACTGTACCCAACCAGTCGATTTATCCATCTTCTTATTCTTAGTAACCACCAGTTCCACCTCAACCTATCTCTCTTTTTCCTCCCTTCTTTGCTTTTTCCTCCTCTTTTCTTCTATTCTATTCTCCGTAACTCTACGTTCTAGGATTTATTTTCATATTTCGGCGAAGTACCCAAATCCACGGCTAAAAAAAAACTCCATTATTTTACTACACCCTTCTACTTAGGTCTAAAGTTACAAGTTATAGCATATATATAATTTTCTTTTTCTTAGCCCCTAAGAAAGCCTGGTAAAAAGACCAAAATACCCATGACTCAAAACCCGATCTAAGACTAATCCTAGGGATCAATCCAGTGAACTCGAAATATAAGACATAAACCCAACAGTCTCCACTTTGACTTGGATTTTGTAGAACTCGAGTTACCAGAAGCATAGCCGACAATGTCTTGAACTCTACGTACCTTATTAAATGGCATGTCCTTGCGGCCATTGTCACTGGGCGCAGTCTTCATTCTTCAATGATGAGTGACATGGATCACTGTCACTTGTCCTTAACTAGTTTCATCATGAATGCCCCAAATCGCTTGTACCATTGTCCAGAAGCTTACTTCACCTACAATGATTTCTCTGAATTGCATACATAATCAGGAATCTAAAACTTCACTCCACCTACATGGGAAGTTCCTTCCTTGTCGTCGTAAACCCGTTTGCATCCACTGGCCTAATTGCCATCATCAAGAGACTCCATCTCTTCACCTATGCTTGCTGCTTATTGACCATTTTTTTGCCCTTCCACTGACTCCAAATACGTGAATGGCTCAACCACAAATGCAACCACATCATATGTCACCAACATATCCTCAAAACCATATTTAACTAGCGATTTTCTTATTTTCTGTGGTCTACTTATGTGCTACTCAGTCTGACTATCCTCAGTATCCCACGAGGAGTCAGAAGCAATCTCCTTCCAAACTAAGATGTTTGACTCCACCTAAATGGTGCCACTGCTGCTACTTACTTTTGTATTCTTCACCTACTTTTGGCATTGAATAAAGCATCCTCATAAAATGTAGCGTCCCTGCCAATGATCAATCTGGATGAATCCTAACCGGTACGCCACAATCTATATCCCTTCACCCCAGAAGCATATACAACCAAGATGCATTTCACAGGCCTTAGTTCTAACTTATCCATTTTCACATAATATATGCTAGACAACAACCAAAAGCCCTCTAGTTAGAATAATCAGCTAAATTACTTGACCACATTTCTTCTGGTATTTTGCAACCAATCCTTGAGTGTGGAGACCTATTAACCAAATAGCCTGCGATATATACTACACCAACCCAAAAGTCTTTGGACAATCCTGCAGTAAACAACATACAACGAGCTCTTTCTAAAGTCGTTCTATTCATCCTTTCTCCAACTCCATTCTGCTGTGGAGTTCCTATGGTGGTGTAACGTCGACCTATACCTCTATCCTTGCAATAGTTCTCAAACTCATTTGATCTATACTTCTTGCCATTATCCGTCCTCAATTTCCTCACCTTCCTACTAATCTATTTCTCAACCATTGCCTTCCATCGTTTGAATGTTTCAAATGTTGGATCCTTCATCTTCACTACATAAACCCAGACTTTCCTTGAATAACCATAGATGAAAATCAACATAAACGGGGACCCACCTTCGGAATAAACCTTAGAAGGACTCCACACATCTGAATAAATGTAAGTAATGATACCTTTCATGCGATGGATACCTTTTTTTTTAATTGACCCGGCCGTGTTTTTCGAATATGCATTTCTCACAGACCTCCAACTCCAACTTGCCTAACTTTGTGTCACATAGCAAGTTCTGCTTGCTCAGCATTGTCAAGCCCTTTTTACTGATGTGACCTATATGCGAGTGCCCTAAACGTGTTAAAACAAATTCATGGTCATCAGATGAAGACACTACGGCTCCAATGAAATAATATTTTCAAACAAAACATACAAGTTTCCCACTCTATTCTCATAAAAACTTGAGCACCCTTTACAACCTTCATGGCTCCACCTTCAACTGAGAACTTACAACCATTGGAGTCCAAGGCATCCAAAAAAATAAGATTATTTTTCATATCAAGGACATGCCGAACCTCTGCTTATATTCTAACTATTCCACCATCCGTCTTTATTCTAATTGTTCCAATCCCAACTATCTTACATGCAACATCGTTGCCTATCAAGACATTACCACTGTTGATCTCACGATAAGTGGTAAAACAGTCCCTATTGACACACATATAGTAAGAACATCCAGAATCAAGAGTCCATTCATCCTGACGATGAATACCATTTGTAATCACAAAAAATACACTATCGACACCAAAACTTGATCTTCTCTCTACAATACTGACTGAATCATCAGAGGATAAATCTTTTATTTCTTTCCCTTTCCTCTGCCTGTCAGGATAGTTCTTTCGAATGTACCCTTTCTTATGGAAATAATAACATTCAATGTTCTTCCTGTTGGATTTAAAGTTCAATCTATGTTTGCCCCTATTACTAGAGTCTTTTGCTCTTTTTCTTACAAAACCTGAGTTATCATTGTTTTCAGGCACAACCTTTTTCATTAACTCCTTAGAGTTCAAAGCTGCCTCTATATCTTTTTTTAAAAGAATTTCTCTAATATACATCATGGTATTAACAAAATGCTCATATGAGAGTGGTGAAGAACAAAACAACATAATAACTTGGTCTTTGTCATTAATTAAAACATCAATATTTTCCAAATTCATGATAGTTTTATCAAATGCATCAAGAAGTGTATCAAGGGACATACCTTCCTGCATCTGAAGAGTGAACAACCGTTTCTCCATATACAAATGGTTCATCAGAGATTTGGTCATGTACAGATTATCTAATCTCAACCACAACCTAATAACGATTTTCTCTTGAGTAACTTTCACAGCACTCCATCACTCAAGCATAACAAAATCACTCTATATGCCTTCTCCAACATATCCTCCTTCTCGTCCTCTAACATTTTCACAAGAAGGGCATTCTTTCCCTTCAACGCTTTCTGCAATCCTTTCTAAACCAACAAAGCATTCATCTTCATGCGCCAAGGCTAAAGTCATTCCTACAATTAAAATTTTCAACTTCAAATTTTGCTTCCATTCCTACAAAAATTTTGTACCACAATGTAGATCTTGTCATCATGAGCACACTATAAAACAAATCTAAAATCTAAGTCCATATGACTTTGATATCGCAAAAATAAGTTTTTACGTGCCGGTCGATCAAACCCCCTTATTGATTGTCAAACAGCCAATCTCACTCTTCCACTACGTAGATTTGCTATAAACAAGTTCGTAGCCGCCAACAGATATTCAATCAAACATCAGATAATCAAGATATCACAGAAAGAAATTGTTGTCATCTATCTCTGTTAGAATGGCATTGATTGTACAACCCTGCTGATGTGTACAGATGTCAGCAACTGCTCTGGCTACTGAACTGGACTCTACACACGGGTTTAGGTTGACCTGACCTCCACTTGAACTAGACTGACTGGCTGGTAATGCTGGGCTACACTTCACAAGTCACGCGAGACTCACGAACTCGACCTAGATCCGACCTGGACAAACTAGGCCCTAATCACCTGCCTTTTTCCTGTTTGTTTCCTACAACAAACAGAGACTAAAAGAACTCATGCCCCTTCTTCTTTGGGTTCTACAACCAAAGGATCTGAAAAGCCTCAGTCTTTTTCCTCTTTAACTCCAGTGCAGTAGACAACGGTGATCACTAGGGAACAAACGACAGAAACGACGGTAATGCTGCAAGGGAGCGAAAAGAACATAGAACCCAACCTTCTCTGATCTTCCTCTCCAACATTCTTCTTCTCTCCGGCGAAAATGACCGAATCCCAAAACCCAAAAAACTAGCAAATCAATAGAGACTGAGCTCTCTGTTGTCGAGGAACCAACAACCAAGAACCTCTTCTGATCTCCTTCAGCACGTGTGGCCCACCTAGAGATCACAGCCAATTTCTGTTTCTCTCTGCATCGAACCTTGTAGAAAACTAGATCTTCCAAAAGGATCCAACTCCATCAATCGCACACCATAATCCAGGCTCTAATGCCACTTGTTGTGCACATGAGGAAGCGCATAACCTACAATCAACACTCAAAGCTACACACAAGAATAGACAAGCATACAAGAGCACACATGAAAATTTTACATGGTTTGGCAATGTGCTACATCTATGGCCAAAAGAGAACTCTACTCCTTTACAGCAGTCTTCTACTTAAGTCTAGAGTCACAGGTTATATCATATATGTAACTCTCTCTTTCTTAGCTCCTAAAAAGGCCTCGTACAAAAGCTAAAATACTCTTGACCCAAAGCTCAATCCAAGACTAACCCTAATAAACCAATCCAGTGAACCGAGAATACACGACATAAACCAAACAATTTCTTCATTCTTCCTTCTTCCATTACCCAGACCATCAAACCTATCTTAATATTTTCTTTATTAATATTTTCTTAATATTCCTTCTTCATTCCTCCTCTCTTAATATTTTCTTTAAGTTTACTTATCTTGTATTTCCCATGTCCTTATTTCACATGTCTGTTTCCCTAAATCTATCCAGTTTCTATTTTGATACTTTGTGTTGTGAGGGATAGAGACATGAGGGAGAAGGGATGAGGCAGTTAATTATTCAAAGAAATTGTAACTAAAATAGAGTAGCGAGATGTGATAGAGAGGGGGTTAAGGCAGTTTTTTCTTTTTTTTCTTTTTTTCTTTCCATTTTCATTTTTTTTTTGAATCGATGTTTTTTTTTTTTTGAATAGATGTGAGGCAGTTATTATTCATCGTGTATTGTGAGGGAGAGAAACGTGAGAGGGAGAGACACGTATTCTTTACTTTTTTTCTGATAGCCAACAAATTTAGCTTTTAGGATACGGAGGTTTTCCGTTAACTCATTTACAACCACATCTAATTAAATGTATAGATTACGATCATTTAAAAATGTTTATACCCGCATTTGCAAACAAGTCCAATTCTTCTAATTATGGGAGTTGATGTCATTCATTCAGAAGCGAGAACAAGTTAGGCAATTGAAACGTTGGTTGGACGTTGAAATCTAAAATGAGACAGCCCACACTACGCTTTCAATTTCACTCTAAAGCAAGACCATTGGCCCAGTTTGACTGCAGGCAGGGAACCTATCGTTTTCTTAAGTAACCAACACTGCATGTCGGCAAAACCTAATTGCCTCATAAAATTCAAAGGGAAAATTTGCCGATTAATCATAAAACGAAAACTAGCTCTCTTGGATCGTGAGAGCAATCACATTTTAAAGAGACAAATATTTTGTTGATGAGGTCCACTGTTGCGACCTAATGCAATCCAAGGGTTGTGTTTAGCAATGTACCAATTTCATCGACTGCGTGGTGAGACATTGCTAGCCATGCAATTTAAATTGATGTTTGGAAACCATTCCTGAATTTTATTTTAACCATGTATTCAATAGCTAAGGATGGCTTAAAACTCAGTGGTGCAGTTAACCGAAAATTGAAGTAACAAGTTGAACACCCTACAGCTATAACTTATCTGGTAAGGACATGATCGAGTGTGCTAGTTAGATTTTGTTAGTCGGAGTTTCCAATGTAGCAATGAAAAAAGAAAAAAGAACAAGCAGAACTAAACAGGCCATTTACATACACATCATTGAGGAATCCAATTAAAAACTATTTTCGCTGTCTCTACCAATATTTTGAGTTTTTGGGTAAATAAATTTAATACATATCTTTAGAGAGATATTTTAATTCTGATATACACTATTTGGAGGGAAGATAACAAAGTACTTTGGGCAGTGATGTTTTTATAAATATATGATTATTTGATGTCTTGTGTTGAAGATTTCTGCCCATTGTTTTTGCTAAAATCTGCAATTTTAAGGATTTAGAAGTCCATATTAAACTCATGATTTGCTAACGCCAATAGACTCTATGTTTGACTCTTAAAGAGTTTAGTCTGCTAGTCATAACCGCCATGCGACTATTATTTGAAAGGGCAGCTAACTCATATTGGGTCGGATCTTTTAGTCCAATGGAGTGAGGTCTCTCCCTCCTAATCAGTGCACCTACCAAAAATAAGAATTCCATGGGCAGGTAATTTACGGCCAAAGATGTTCATAAACTACTCGATCGGGAACTCCACAAGCTATAAAATTCATCATACTTTCCAAATATTTCCATGAAAATACTTTGAGCTCATGTTTATAAATCCATAAAAAAGGTTCCACTCTTGAAAGCCGAACTACTTAGGATCACTCTCCCAATTTCTGATGTCATCTACAAAATCCAACTCTAATTAATCCTCCACAAGGGCACGTTGGATAATAGGTGAAAAATCCGTAGATTTAATGATACCCCATGCGAAATAGAGATTCCTTACTAAGATTATGTATAGCTAAGGATTCACATTGATATCCCTGCATTGTACATAGTTACATTGAGAAAAATCCGTATTAATGTAAGCACTTGGAAAAGAGATTTTTAAATCCCATAGAAGAGGATCACACTTGGACTAAATCCTCAGAGGTTTAGAATTCCCAAACATGGGTTTCCCACACCTCAGTAAAATTTAAAAAAAAATTAGTCATGAGTCCTCAAGAACATTTTTCAAATTAAAGCATGCAACTAATATTAAGAAAAAAGAAAAGTCAAATAACAACTTTTAGATGTAGTCAATGTCAAAATTTTAATTAAAGATAAATTCTCCTTGGTGATAGGGAAACAAATTCCAAGTGTCGCCCACATATATGAAAACTCTCACACATCATAATCAGCCAAAGGATCAAGATCAAACACAAACTTGTGGGGTCCACCTCAGCAGAATTCTTACACCAGTTTTTTTTTTTTTTTTTTTTGACAGAAGGAAGATCATATTAGAAATTAAAGAAAGTAGTAAAGAAACTTATGGTCTGGGAGCTTTGTGACAACAAAATGATCCCCACACCTGAAAATATGACACAACCGGTGCAAATAACTACCACAGGGAGACCCAACCCACACGTGAAAATATGACACAGCGGAATTCTTATACCAGTTAAATCATTGGATCTTACGTGTGAACTTTTGCGTTAAAAGTCTACTAGTCGTGACGGAGACCCACTGAAGACTAACCGACCATGGACTTGTCCTTATCAAACTCTTCACACTTGGCAACATCACTTGCAACTAACGGCAAGAGTAGTTGGATTCGTATCCAAAACAAAGCCATTTTCTATGTAATCGCATGGTGTTTGCAACGTATTTGCTGGGCTTACGAAAGAAGTCAAACACCAACATCGGCAAGCCGACATCGTGCAAAAGATGATAACCACTTCCTCACAGTTGCCTTTCCTTTTCAATCACCTGTCCTTTCTATTGTTTGTTGAGCTAATCTCCATATCTACTATGGTATCTCATGCATCATCCAAAAATCTCATCTAATTAATAGGTTTTGAGTTTTTTGGGATGATTCTTCCCTTTGCAAGGATAGGTTTCTTGTCTTTTTTAACTTTCTTAAATTGTAATGTCCCACGACTAAAGAGTTTGGGCCTATTAAAAATTAGGAAGCCCTTGAATTAAAGGTGCACATTGGACATCCGCGAAAAACTATTTGGTACCTACTTAGCAATGATACATTCTACATGCATATTATTTTCATAGATTAAGGCTTTTCTTTTCTTTTGCAACTTTTTGTGGAAAAAACTAAAAATTTCTGTGAACACAGGATCTATTCTGTGTTTGCAGAAAGTACACAGGCATTCAGTATGAAGGGATTCATTAATGGCAGACAGAGGACTTTTACGTGGGTGGTGCCGGCAAAAGTCAAGTTTAAAAGTTAAATAATAAAAATTTAAGATCCAATCTAAGGGAGTTTTTTTAGTCTCATGGGTGCAACCACACCCGCATGATTAAACTTGGGTCGAATTCATGGTGAAATACGTTCGACTGAAGGATTATTAAAGAGGTAGGGATAAACGATATAAGGCAGGAGATGTAAATGGGACGATGACTTTACTTGATGTTGACTTACAAGTGTTATGGCTGGGCATTCACTTCATGTCTTCCTTTGATTCAATTCCCATTAAAGAAAAAATCATTTGATAGTCATTTCTAGATGTCTGCCTTTGGTGTTCATTTTTAGCCGCTTAAAACAAATCCAGTCGTGGCATTAATTACTTGAAACAAATAGGCACTGTTGTAGAACACAATAAGATATCTAAATTTTTTTGTTGTTTTTGTGTGAAAGTTGCCCCATGGTCCATATGGGCTTCCGGGTACGTTTCCTTGATCCTAGGGCTCAACTTGCGGCAGACGTGCATTTTAAAGGATGAAAATGCAACTTGAAGCGGGGCTGTGTGCAGTCTCATGCTTCTAAATTCTGTATATAAAGTAAGTCAATTTATATATTTATTTTAAATATAACAGACATTCATCCTCACACACACACACACACATAGTATTTATACTGCCTCAGGGGAGCCCCACAAGGGACTGCTCACAAGAGGGGCCCCATATGTAGTATTTATAATACCAATCAGGTTGAAACTCAGGCTTGGGTTTCAGTTTGATTAGTAAATACGCAGCCTGACTTGGGATGGCAAGGTGCAGATGCTACATAGGAGTCAATTAAAAAATATCGTTTCATCATATAAGAATTTATCAATCTCTAAGTTTGTCTCGCTTTTACTTATTGAACATAAATTTTCACTCCTCACTTTTTCCTCTCAATGAATCAAACTGTGGAATGGACACAACTATTCACGTTGCTTTACCCAAGGTAGTGGTTGATTATTTTCTTTTATGGATGAATACAAATGCTCAAATGACTCGTTTTGTATTTTGCCTTTAGTAACTCGTTTTGTATTTTGCCTTTTGTAATGTGAGAAAAGTGGAATAAAATAATGATCGACTTTTTAGTTTACCATTTTAAACCCCCCATAAGATGGGGCCAACCTAGCATAGGTCAGGGATAAGTAAACCTACCTTCCCTTTAAGTCTCTCATTTTTTTTTAATCCAAGCCGGTCGTGCCCCACGACTGGGTCACTGGTTTGAGTTGCCAAATCTGGCCTTCATGGTTACGATCCGATGAAGTTTGACACTAAAATCCAGGATAGACAAGATTAAAGGGAGTTAAACATACAACCTCCTCCATCGTTTGTCCATTATACCCTGCTCAGTGCGTTTTTTCTTACCGGGCATGGTAAAAAAATCAAAACCCACCCTAAATCTAAAAGAATCAGCTATGGAACAAGTTCCCCCTAGATGCGTCTTGAATTGTTTTCTACTGGACTGGAATTGGGATTCAGAAAACTGTAGGCTGTGATTATTATTGACAAGTTGGTATGGGCAGGGCCACAAAACATGCAGATGCTCACATCATAAATAAGATTTCTCAATGGAAGAAGACAGCAAGGTTAACATCTTTACATTCTCTTTACAAAAGAAAGTAAAAGCAGAAAGAGACTACTAGCTAGTCCGCGGAACTAGTGGCTTTCATTCACAGTCTTGTTTGTAAGACAAGTGGGACCGTATAAGTCTTGCGAACCACGCATTCGTTTTGATGGGGCCCAACTCGCGGACCCAGTGGGAGCGTGTGGACCTCTAGTTTGCAGATGAACTTTCCTGTGAAAAGGAGAGCGAGAAATGATGTTGCACAGTAGTTGCCAAATGCACAGGCATTCTTATACACTAACCACCGATGACCCTTTCAATACCTAACACTTTTTAGTACCCATCCTGGTGTCAAAGCCGGGTCAAAATTTGAGTCTTGTGAAATGGATATGCACCATTATTGGAGTCAATGATAAATATTAGAATGGGCCAACTTTAGGGTAAAGCCACTAAAGGATCCGCTTTAGGCCCAGTGGTAAGAAGGCCTCATATTTTTCAAAAAGGCTATAATATATTTCACTTTTTAAACTGGGATAAAGAGAAGAAATGGCCACGTATGCAAATGCTGAATACATTTTTTGATTTGCTACTTTTAGATTTTGTATGTCCATCCAATACATATTTCATCCCTGCACAAATACACATAAAATAAAAGAGTGGCTGACACTCAGATACATATAATATTCACACAATTTAGTTGCAATCCACTAAACTACCCTTCACCTAATCCTCTCCTTCTTTGGTTTCACGCCATGCCTCTCTTCCTCACAAACATTGGTCCCAAATTTTATAGATAACTCATTTAACTACTCTGCCTCTAACCTTGCCTCAAATTCCAATCATCCTCAAATTCCAAGGGTTTTTGTTTTTTTTCACTCAAAGAATTTTAACCTTTTGGACTGTGAAAAAAATTTACAGCTTATGGTAAAAAAATTAATAAGTATGATTGATAATAAAATTTAAATATAGGAAGGCTTCACATAGGTCGCCGCTTTAGGCCTCAAATTCCAATGAGTTGGCCCAAACATTAGATGGGGCTGCTTGGAATCAACTATATTCAAGCATAATAAGGTGGGGAAATGATGGAGGAGTCATCTTTTTTGTGAGGCCAACTTACAGTAATTATGTAACAAGTCCCAAACATTATAGCCTAGTTCAACTTTTACATGCCTAGGGCATGGGTCTTCTTGATTATAATAATGTGGTGGGTGTAAAAAAAAATATTAATTTCCAAAATGTGTAGGGTAGTTTTTTTTTTTTTTTAATTTTAAGCTTTTCCCATGAAGCCCCCACCCTTCTACCTGGGTCACAACAGATGATATCACTGTATTTGCAAGATTTGGAAGCCTAGAAAGTGTTTGATTAATTTACCAAAAAAGTAATATAAAGTAAATGTCAAATTGGTACAATTGTACTATCGCTATGCACCGGCTGTCATTAAAACTATATAATTGAGCATGCTTGGGTGAGTATAGTAATAGAATGAGTGACCTCATGAGAAGTCTTTGTGTCACACCTCTTTCAAAAATACTTACAAAATAAATGTCAAATAAGACCACGAAAAGGTAATGGTTGTTGAAGGAAAAGTATAATTTCTACGAAACTATTTTTATGCTTGTTTTCAAGGGATAAAGTAATTGAAGGAGGAGAAAAATGGAAGACTGGAACAAGAGGAGTGAGATAAGAACTTAGCAATTGGTAAAATAAAATATAATTCTGTTTATGGATTGAAGTGAAACTTTTTGCAGCCAAAAATGTAAAATTAAAGCTTTGAACTTTAATTACTCAGTTGTTAGAACAAACCAAAAATCGGTAAAGTAAATAAGATGACTTTATCTAACCCTCGTCTTAATTATAAATATTGTGGATAGGCTATAGAGTCTTTGAAATCATTAAAAAAAGAAGTCATCATTTCATTAAACGGGTAGGTAGCTAGAGGATAATTATCTTAAAGATCCAATTTAGTCAAGTTTGATGAAAGCCATGTTAACTATAAGATTAAGATTATGGCCAAACTTACAAATAAAAGATGAGTGAAGTTAGCACAAAGGAAGGAGCATAAGGAGGACTTGCATGTTGCTGCCTATGGTAGACATCCACGTAGGCCAATTGGAGGCGAGGCCGGTTGGAGTAGGGCTGGAATATACTGTATCCTAAATATAGGTCTCTCACGTGGGACGTCCGGCCTTCAGGGATACTGCTGTCCTTACCGCATGAAACGGTCGAAATTTTGACCGTTGAGATGTACTTTGTAATATAAAATTTGCAATGCAAAGTGTTCCTGCCAATGGAAGTGCACAAACACAATCACAGTGGCTTCAAGCATAAACTACTATTTGTGAAATGGGTCGGTCGTTGATATTATCCTAGTCCTTTATTACACAACTAAAAGCCAATTAAATTACATTAGTTTAGGTGGACCACGACCTTCGGTCAGTAAATAGTAGTGAATGGTGCACACCATTATCCAAGTCGATGGTAGGGCAAGGTCAAATTTTACTCGAAATGAATCCACTGCCATGTTGGTTTGGAGGGTAGGGGTGGCTTTCTTTATAAAATAATCAGTGTTTCCTGATACGAAAATTAGGAATTTTTGTAAAGAAACATACTTTACAAGGTGTCTTCTTGGTTGCCTGATTTGCAACACAAGAGGAAGGAGCCCATGCCCTCCTTACTGTGCTTGGTGAGCGACAAAATGATTCAAGAAATTTTCTCTTTCAATTGTTATATTATTGCATTTGAAAATTCTACAGTCCTTAGGTCAGATTTTCTTCATTTTTTTTCTTTTTTTTTTCTGTAAAAGTCAAATTTCTCATATCACAAATGACCACGGCTACACATAAATACACTGCTAACATAAAACTCCCATAGATACTTGGATCCAATAGCTGACCCAAGATTTTTATTTGGATGTGATAGACTATGGTCATTTGAGGGGGACAAAAAAAACAACTCTCGCAATTCATCATGCCCCCCACTTAGGAAAAAAATGGAAAAGAAACAGCTTTGGTTTTCTAATAGAAAGCAAAGGTAATATACTTTAATCAAAATACATGTTCTATGGAGACATTGAACATACACTCCCGATGTAATAAGATGTGATCAAGGGGGATTATACATGATGTGGCCCTTGGTGGTGATGATGATGAATGATGGCAATGATTGGCCCATATCTTAGTGTTCCATGTCCATCACCAGTGGACTACTGTCATAGGTACAAAGAGTGTAGTCCATTTCAGATGATAATATCCAGGAATAGGCATTAATCAATATGTAGCAAACCAAATGGATGATTATAAGAAAATGGAAGCAATACAAAGTCAATGAATCAAAATGGTTGATGCAAACCATGAATTTCAGCTTTTCTACCCTGGTAACCAATAACCTATTGATGCAATATTGTGATTGTGGCACCAAATGTTTCACCACAATTTGGGGGCACATTTAAAACACTAGTGAGAAAACTCAAAATCCATTGGTGGAGATAATATTTCATTTTGCAAAATAATGAAAAAAATAGGATTAGTCCTAAGTCTAAACCCAAAAACACCTAAAACAAAGAAACAAGCAATCATGATGTCATTTATGACACGCACCATTTCAAACATTTTGACTCAATTGTTTTTCACAAAATAGTGGCCTACTTTTAAAGTTTGATGAGAATCTCCAAATCATCCAATGATTCAAAGGATAAATCAATTGTGGGACATTGAAACAAACTCCACAACAGCCAATACAAACCAATGGATTTACACAATAATTTCTTTCGAAGTGCATGGATAGATCATTGGAACTGAACGATTTACCAATGTTGTAGGTTGGGTGTAGGTTTTAGTGCAAATTGAGTGTAGGCATGGAAATAGATAAAGACTCGGAGAGGGTTGAGTGTAGGACTGTAGTTTCCTAATGGAGAGTCACATGAGTCTTGAGACTCGCATCGTCCTACCACCCTTGTTATACATGCATGTAGGTCATATGTTTGGGCGTACATTTTCTACCTAGAGCGGTCCTTTTGTGGTAGGTGGGGCATGATCCAAGGGCAATTACCAATTCTAGAGGAGTTATGGATTTTATATCGGGCGATCACCCCCACACAGTTACAACATGAGTCCGCCCTTGGTTGGGTCCAAGGCCAAACCCCAAAGCTAATTTCTTAGTTTTGCCATTGCTTGGGTTAGAGCATCTCCAACGGAAATGTCATTTTAGAAATGCAATATTTTATTTGATGGCTTATATGACATTTTGAAGATTTAAGATTTGGAATGCTTAGAAAGTGGAACTCCAACCAATATGTCAAATTATTATTTTATTATAAATTTATATTCTTGCAAGACCCACATCATAAGAAACTTTACAAAATCTTTATATTATTATAGAGCACATATGAAAAACAATTGTGACTTTATGGTATGTCAAATTTGGCATTTCAAACCCATGTGCCAAATGCAACATCACATTTGACATTTCCTTTAAAAAGACTCACATACCTTTTTAACCTAGATGGAGATGCCACATCACATTTAATAAATAAGTTGGAGATGCTCTTAACAAATGTGATGAAGAATATTGTAACTAAAGTGGGGGCGGGGGCGGGGGCGGGGGCGGGGGCCAGGGCGGTGGGGCGCATCAGATGGTCTGATTATTTGGCAATGGAGATGGCCCTTGTGTTACTGTGAGAGCTATCATTTTGAGCAACCCCCGATTTCTGAACTGATCAATTAACTGTTGGTTCGCTGTCTCCTTTTAGTACCTGATGACCTGTACCTATCTGTTTCGAAAGTAGTGACCCCAACTTGCTTTTGGAATTCTTTCCACCCACCATCAAATCTACGTGGCAATTTGGGAGGGCCCACGTGATTGTGGATTACAACAAGTAGATCATATTTATTAATGGTTTAAGCACGATCGAAAGGCTACTTATGTTTATAAGGATAACCATCAGTGTCTATTTATCATTAGACATAGTTGCTGATGAAAGCCTGATTTATAGAAAAGAGTCTCGCACACTGTACTGACCAAAAGTATAAGTATGATTTTGACTGATTATGTGATTCTTTCCTTTTTCATTGTTTTTAAAGCGTTTTAGATGCTGATAAAAATGTTAAACAAATGTAGATTTCGAATAGAATTGCCGGGTTAAAAATGTATCAACTGAAATATGATTGGTATTAACACAAATGCTAATTGCGTAATGATATAAGAATTGTTTAAATACAATTTTACAACACAGGCTAATCATAAATTAGAGCGTGTACTTCATAGCATAATTAGATTAGAGTTTTCAAATGGCCGCCTAAGAGAATACTAATCCTAACGGCTTAGAGTCAATCCATAGCCAGAAAAGTGGGTCCCCCTTTTCTTCTATTATCTTCTAGCTAAAAACAGTGCACAACACGTGTAACCAAAGCACCCAAAACGCACAAATGCAACGATGCCAATCCAACGGCTCAAAATCCATCATATCCAACAGAGCCAACGACGGTCTCCACCTATATAAAACGCCCATCCTCCATCCACCGCCTCCAAACCCTCTCCCTTCGTTTCAAAAACCCAAAAAGTGAAAGAACCCAGTCCCGTCCCATCTGAAGCTCCAGATCCACCGTTAAAAATGGCGATCATCTTCTCGATCAAGACCCTCCTCCTCTGCACGGCAGCTCTCTCCGCCGCGCTCCTCCTCAGCCTCTCCCTCCCTCTCCTGCGGCACTTCTTCACTTCGGTGGTCCCGCAGATCTGGTCCTGTCTCCTCACCTGGCTCACTCCTCCCTACCTCTACTTCGTCATCAACGGCATCATCATCACCATCGTCGCCTCCTCGAAGTTCCAGCAGCAGCCGCCGGAGAAGGGCTCCGCCGAGGTCCGGCACGATTTTGAGATCCCGGCGGTGGTTCTGAAGAGCCCGGCGGAGATCCGGCCGGATTTTGAGGTGAATCGGGAGGCGGTGTATGGAGAGGAGGTGAAGGGGGGGAAGGAGGAGGAAGAGGAGGAGGAGGAGGAGGAGGAGGAGTTCGTGATATCTAGATCGGATTGGGAGCCGAGAAGGAGAGATTCGAAGGAGCATTCGGTGGTGTTGAAGGCCGAGAAACCGCTGGTTTCTGTTCGGATCGGGCATCGGAAGAGCGTGAAAGCGAGTCCAGAAGGTAACAATGTTGGAATCTGTAGAGTAATTGATTTTTGAATCTGATGCTTCTTTTTTTTCTTTTTTTTTACTGTGTCAGCGCATGTTAGCTTGCAATTGATCTTTTGGTTTTTTACCTCATCTGGCGTGGAATTGGTATTAGTAAGAGGTTGATTCGGTTGAGAGAGCTAACATGCGCCTTTCAAAGGTTTCCGTTTGACAGATCGAAAAAGTGTAAAAGTGATTTTTCTTTTAAGTTATAAAAATATATTACTCGCTTTTGAATGCGTTTTGAATTATTTTTCAGGAATCTTTCGTACGTTTTCGTCTTCAAAGACAATGATTAAAGTATGGTTTTTTCCTACTTTTTCATTTCCTAATTTCTTAATTATTTAAGCTATTCGAAAATCTCCCATATGTGGATTCAAGATTAAGTTTGATAACTATAATTAGCTTGAAGATTCCAGAATTCTCTAGTGGGGCCTCCATTATAGAGGTTTTCGAATAAATTTCTTGTCAATCTAATCACATTTTCTCAAACTGATGGTTTGAAAATGCCTCTCTTGTGGATCTTGATTCCACCAAGATAGAACTGATTTAAATTTTTTTCTACCTGGCAGTTCCTCTGCTCTCTTATATTTAGACTGTAGTTATTACACCCAATCACGTGCCATGCTGGATGCCACATGTGACCGCCATTTTGCGACTTTCCATGAATGCTTTTTAGTGCTGTCGGTGTAGCCGTTGCGTGAACCCAACGGCTCTTTGTAAAAAACACTAAATAAATAATTTTTTATTACTTTACTGGGAACATGGAAAGAAGTGACGAATCTGAAATTCCAAGGGTAAAAATGTCATTTTGCGACTGAGCAGGAAACAGGCCATTGGGAGTAGCGAAGCCGAAACGGCACGAAACGTTGGAAAGCACGTGGAAGACGCTAACGGACGGCCGCGCGATGCCCCTCACGCGCCACCTGAAGAAATCCGACACGTGGGAGACGCACGGGCGGGTGCGATCCGACGGTCAGGATCACGTGATGAAGAAATCCGAGACAGTGAAGGAACACTCGCCGGCTTCATCTCCCTCGCCGGGTTCGGGGAAGCTGCTTCGGAAGGAGTCGTCGCTGGGTCAGGACGAGTTGAACCGGCGAGTGGAAGCGTTCATAAAGAAGTTCAATGAGGAGATGAGGCTGCAGAGGCAGGAGTCCATGAAGCATTACATGGAAATGATAAACCGTGGAAGCCATTAGAGCTGAAGTGGAGGTTGGACTTTTGTCTATTTTCTTTCCTTCTTCTCCGCTTTCCTATGAGAAGGGAAAAAAATGCATTTTTTTTCTTTCAGGATTTTATACAATTTGATAGGTGAAGAAATGACTAATGGTTGCATTTGTTATTTGGTTTTTTTTTTTTTTTTGGGCCCTTTTGATTTGTGGATATGGAATTACTACCACCATGTGTTGTGAATTTTGGTTGGGATTTTATTTCTCAATCCCATAGGGAGGAATGAATGTAAAACGATTGGTTTCTTGGGTAATTATTTACATGCTTGTATATTTTAGGCTTTCAAATAGGAGTCAGTGTGTCCTACCACCAAGTTAACCTGAACGTTGAAATTCAGAATGTTAGAAATGGAATGAATGGTCCTGCTCATGGGCGCATCACTTTAGATGCCAATCACAGTAAAAAAAAAAAAAAAAAATTGTGGGTAATCTTTTATATATGTGGGTAAAATTAGGTCACCAGAAGATTTTCTCTCATTAAATTATCCCCTGAATCTTTCTATGTAATTCACGTAATTCACAATCTTAAGTTCTTCTGCACCTTTATATGAAAAGCCTTGAAATACCATCCTGACCTCTGTTATCAATGTCCCCTGTTCTAGCAACTTGTAGCTGTCCAATTTTTTTAATCCAATCTACTGGTATCAGCCTAAATCTTTCAATATATTATTGAATCAACCATGTTTAGAAGAAACTAAGGTACACAATCTAATACCTAAATTTAGCAGAAAATTTTCTCTTACAATTGCAAGTCAGTCCAGCACTATGGGGCCTATTGAGGCATATGATGTCATCAGTGCAGCCGTTTCAGTAGTCTTTTCATTTTGACATTGAGCTAATTACTCTACTGAACATTCTCCATGTAAGCTGGATTGAATATGAAGATCTACTATTATTAAGATGTCATTAAAGTTTGAGGTTGTTAAATCAAGGTATAAGATAATTTTTGGTGGAGCCAATTTTTTTGCATATTCCAGGTCCATAATGATAACTTTCAGTCTGTCTTCCAATTTGTAAATTTACATCTAAGTAAGCGTCGCGAGCCCATGGGAGAGGACATTTTCCTAAGAACAATGTTACACTTACATCCCCATCAACTACTGACTTACTCCCCAGTACTTCTTGTGTTCCATATTTATCTTGGATATGGCCCACATCATATCTTAAATGGATGTGCCACAAAAAGCATTAGGGAGTAACTAGGACAATTAAGTGGGGGTGCACGTTTAGAATTTCCGTAAAATTTAACAGCTACATTTTGTCCTGGGAAATAATTTTATGAGAACTTTTTTTGTAAAAAGTCTAAATAGAGCCAATTTATCACCCAATCAAAATTTTGCAATACGCAGGGATCCCTTGATAGTAACACACCCTAACTTTCAGTCAAATTCGAATTTATTAAACTGTTGAATCGGCTGTGCATTAATCCGAATGAATCACATTTGTGAGCCACAGAAGAAGAAGATTAGAGATATGTGATTAGGCTCAAACTTGATATTTGGAGTAGTCCCAGATAGATCTTTGCATCCCCATGGTGTCATCCTCAAAAGATACCTATAAGTGGGCCCAATAAAAAGTTCTCACGGTAGGTGCGTGAAAACACTTTTTATCAAATTAAAGCCTTTGTATATTTATATCTACAGCCAGTGGGAGCATTGTCACACAAATTACTGCAGAAGTTCATGACTCAGGAAGGTCCACCCAGACACATGGATATGATCAGTTCTCTTAAAACAAATCTAATTAATTGGATCCCCAACAACAATTAACAACAGGTAAGTAGACAGGCAATTTGGTTTGTTGGGACTGAAAAATACCGCTACAGCCATCTGTACTTATTACCACATGAGTTCCTGTACTGATAAGTTATTCTTGTCGATCAAACCACCATCAATTAAGATGGTGAAATTTTAGGACAAGATGTCTCAACCAAATGAAACACTTGTCTTAGCTACTCCTCTCCGGTTCAAGTTCAACCCCTGGTTGGTGGGTTGGCGAAAGCTGCCTAAACTCTGAAATGGTCTTCGACTACTTTGAGGACAGGAGATGAGCCGTGTGTCGCTCTCTATCTTCGTAAGCTGGTTGGTTTATTTTTCAAGCTCCACAAACTACAATGTCAAGTTTTAACAGCATTACCTGTCCTCCTCTCCGGAAGCGTCTGTTGCAAATCACCATCAATGAGGAGAACCATAACATTAAATGGTACCAAACCAGCCTCTTTGGCATTATCAGGCAGATTTCAAGTTTTTTTTTCTTCCTTCTCATTTTAGTTTTGGAACTTGACAGTTTACAGGAATAATGCAGGTTTATTTTCAGGTCCAAAAACTAAACCTGGCTGGATCTGGCTCAAAGCAACTCGATGCAGTCGAGCACGTTGCAATTTAGGTGGGTTGGGTCAGGTTTTTTTGGAACCTAACCTGAGCTAGATTCTAAATGGGCCACCTGAGTTGACCAAAATACTAGTGGGTGGCTTCAGGTTTTGGACCAACCCAAACCTTGCCCGCAGTGGGAGAGCCAACGGCTATCCGAATTCAACCCGATTTGATTTAGTCTGTCAACGAGCCAAGCTGAGCCGGTCTTCACATTTCTCACGCTTAGCATGAGCTCTCAGCTCAAAAAAAGTAGGACCTCTGCTTAGGTTAACCAAACTCATCAAGATTTAAAATTTAAAATACCTTACTTGAAACATAAGTCGAGCTCAACCTAACCCTCTGCCTGATTTGCGCCTGAGATGAAGTTGAACTCAAGCTAGTTATACCAAACCGGAAGTGTGTGTGTTCGAAGATTGGCAAAACGGCAAAATGGACTAGATAACAAAATTTATGTAAAGAAAACATACTTAGGGTCTTATTGCTCTTTACAGCTTTAGAGTACGCTACTGATTCGCTAGGAAATTTACAGTAGGAGGATTACAAGATAAGTTTTGCTCCAACAAGGGTGAGGCTATTCCTTAAATAGGCAGCGAACTTAAGGATTGAAGAAGTCCACGGATTCTTTCATGCATTGAATCCGGAGAAAACACTCGAAGATGATGAGCTAGAGGGTAAGGATTGAGGTGGCAAATGAGGATAACTGCAATACTAGTGGCCAAAAGAAGATGCTTGTGACTACTATTAGTAGATGCCTTTGTCGCTGAGTGGCAACAAATTCAAATGAGGCAGCTGTAAAATATTTTTTAGACCTTTAAATATTCCTTTAGGAAACATCATGATGACTTTTTTTTATCACCTTGTTGGTCATAATGGTAATAAAGGAATCCCAATAATCTTCTACAGAGGCATCTTCATTGGGGTCTTGGGATTCGCCAACGAGATAAGTAAAAGGATTAGAGGCCTCATTGCTGAGAATGGACGTCATAGAGGTGTTATCCTTATCTAAAAATGCTTGTAAAAAAGAATTTTTCATAAAATCCATACATTTGAGAACAAGCTCTTGATCAGAGATAGTAGGGAATTGGGATCTCAATTGATTTTTAATTAAATCAAAGGGATTTAATGAAGAAGAAGAAGAAGAGGTTCCAATTAAGGCTAATGGAGAGCCGAAAGGAAGCTAATATTGGGCAATAGCTTTTTGAATTTCTTGAACTTTATCTTCAAGATTTGGAAATTTATTCCACCATCGGAACAAAAATGTCCTTTGAAGAATCGGGACTTTGTAGTGATTAAAAGTAGCGATAATATCCACTTCCAAATCCAAGGAAGACCAAATTGAGTAAAATAGAGTAAAGTGGGAAATCCACCGTGGAAATTATCTCGTCCTCATAATTACGGATGATGTTCTTGCCATTGGGGAAAAAGAGTTGCAATGGTCTCGAGAAGGGCTTCAATTGTGGGACTAAATTTCCCCCACCATTCAAAAAACCAATTAGGAAAACCAAATTTGGTAAGATTAGGACATAATTTAATAAATCATGAGTGTTTATGTTGGGGATTCTGGTAATAAAAAGTATTTTTGCATGCCTGAATGTAATCCCAATAATTGTATGTTTGGCCTGTAGAAAGCTGACGGGATTTGTTCAAATCAAAACCCCATTCTGTCGGGCCAATTACCCTTTTGATAATGCATTTGCTATAGCCAATTGGGCTTTCTTTCTTGCTAGAATTAGCAAGAGTGTGGTCAATTTCCATAGATATTGTTCTTGAAGCATTGCTTCATAAACATAGCGATATTTGCCATCAGGTGCCGCAAAGCTTTGAGTATCAAGATACCTTCTTTCGATTTCCCAAGGATTAGTTATCCATTGCTGATCTTCTTGGCTAATGACTAAGATGCTTTCACTAATTGATTTTTTTAGATATTGGGGGTTCTTGAAATAAAACTTCTTTTGCAGACTTTAAAGTTGCTGCTTCTGCTGGTGTTGGATTTAGTCCAATATTTAAACTGGTAGACCCTTTACTGGTCTTTGCTCGAGTCTATATAGATTGCTAGAAATTAGAATCATCAGGAGAGGGGAGAGGTTTTCCTCTTCCTCGGCCTCTCCCTTGGCCAGAGGTTGAGCTCATTGCCCTTGCAAAAATTTACGAGTTAAGAAATCAGCAAGTGAATTAAATTCTCCCTTAATATATTCAATATCAAAATCAAAGGCAGATAAATTAGCCTGTCATCTAGCAAATATTTGCTTGGAAGCTAAATTTTTAACATCCATTTTAAGGATCTGTTTCACAGAACTACAATCTATTCTCATAAAAAACCGTTGATTTAATAAATCATCTTGAAATTTTGTCACATAGTTAACTATAAAAAGAATTTTTTTTCTTAATAGTAGAATAATTAATTTGAGCATTTTTCCAAACACCCGAAGCAAATCTGATTAATTCTTCCTTGTTGGAAACATGGTTTTTCTGTTTTAGGATGCCTCCATAACCTTTATTTGAGGCATCTATTTCAACAATTTTAAACCAATTAGGATAAGCTATTGTTAAACAAGGTAAATGTTTGACTTTTAGTTTAATTTGTCGAACAGCTCTAGAATGAGCTTTTGTCTAGGGAGAAGGGTTTTTCTTTAGCCTATTGTAAAGAATAATAGCATGTTGGGCTAGCTTAGGATAATAATTTGAAATATAATTCAGACTTCCAAGGAATCTTTGCAATTGAGTTTTATCAAGAATTTCGTCTAGAAATTTAGATGCAAACTCAATGCTTTTGTCACGCCACGAAATCTGAAATCCTTGGGACCCTCAAATTACTTGCACGACGGGTCCACAACAATAAATTAAATAAATTCCAAACTTTATTAAAATAATCCAAATGGAATCCTATGATCAATATCCTATAAAAATCAATCTACAGAATAAATTCGTAGTGAGAGTAATTCTCAAAACATAATAATCAACTTCTCAATGCAAATATATCATAATTCAATCTTTCGAATCTAATTCTAGAATCCCGCTGCTCTTCCCTCAGTCCCCAAATCCGCAAAACAAGCTAGGTTTCCTCAAGCTCCGGCTCAACCTTGAAATCTGTGGGAGAAACATAAGGGTGAGTAAAACTCAACAAGTAATACAAACTATAAAACTTAGCAAACAGATAACAATCCAATAGATCAAATTTAGAGTCACGGTTTGAGTATCATCATCATCAAAGCCTTATCCGAACTATGTTGGGGTCGATTACATGAATTTTATTTTTCTATTCCATTTTATTTTGAATCAAATCCTTAGATAAGTTAAACTTCTTCAAATTTGATTCAATGACCTCCATCAATATTTTCTTCAACTTACCCTTATCTTTTAATGGGCCATCCAACTGTATAGCCAAACTTTTTCTCACTGGTGTCATTATCGGCTTACGCTCAATATCTCCAAACCATCTTAAACGAGTTTCTCTAATCTTATCCCTTATTCGTGAGCGCTACCCCTAAATGCTCTCGAAAGCGTTTATTTTTAATTTTATCTTTCCTAGTTTTACCAAACATCCATCTAAGCATTCTCGTCTCCGCTACATCCAACTTATGTATATGCGTCTTCTTAACTGGCCAACATTCTACTCCATATGTCATACCTGGTATAAACATTGTCCTATAAAATTTGCCCTTCAATTTCATTGACATTCGTCTGTTAAAAGCACTTCATAAGCTAGTCTCCACTTCAGTCATCCAGCTTTTATCCTATGTTCCACATCTTCATTAATTTCCCAATCTTTACTAATCATCGAGCCTAAATACTGAAAAAAATCTCTACATGGTATCTCATAGGTTTCAATTTTGACAGTGGTTTCAACACTTTGTATATGTCCACTGAAATTGCAATCCATATATTCTATCTTTGTACGACTTATTTTAAAGCTTCTAGATTCTAATGGCTCACGCCATCTCTCGAGTTTTGCATTTACACCACGCCATCTCTCGAGTTTTGCATTTACACAATCTCTTAATTCATCCATCAATACTATATCATCTGCAAACCATATACACCATAGTACTTCTTCTTGAATATGCACAATTAACTCATCCATAATTAATGTACTTCTTCTTGAACTCCACCAGTTTTTGTTGCCAGTCCCAAGCCCGGGTAAGGAGGAGGGTTGCGTTAGGTAGGTTGACAGCTAGCGTAAAACTTTGTCACAACTCAAACAAGTCATGTTTCGAGTATACTAGTATATTAAGAAGGTAATATGACCAAAATTCAAGGTAATTCAAATAATCGAGCAACTACTAAATTATCAATAACAAGAAAAGGCATTTCTGCAGTAAACAAAATATCAAAATGTGCTTGCCAGAGTTAGGCTTGAATCAAGCGCAAGGTGCCCTCCAGGTACAAATTGTTTTATTTCCATACAAAGTTGGCACAAAGCCCCAGAATACCAGTAATCTCCAAAACAAATTCAGAATTAGCTGCAGACTAGTAATATCGCACAATAGGATTCCAACCCCAATGTCATACCCAAAAAGGACTAAAATCCACAAGTGGGTGTACCACGGTGCATTGCCCATACTTTAGAAAATGCCTTACACTATAAAAAACACAATAGTAATTACTACAAATTCCAAGTTTTTCAATCACAAAAGAAGCTAAGATTGAGATCACAAATCAAACACTATGTTATCACAATTTTCATAATTTGCAACAAATGGCAAATAGATCAATACTTCGCAACCAGTCCTTTTTTATAACTTGATAATGCCAAAGGGAATGAGATCGGGTATATCACAATCATGGTATTTCAAACAAGTCAAAGACATCTAAAATATCCTAATATTCTAGGATTATTTCAACAATTTGCAAAATTTCACATTTTAAATTAAATTGAGACAAGGACCAGAAAATTCTAATGCTAAGGAATCATGGTAAGACCACTTGCCTCCACTAGCGATGATCAAAGGATCTTGACCTATGTGCCCAAGCATCTCAATGTGGGGTCCTATAAATGATAAGTAACCAATAGTAAGGGTTTGGATGCAATTAATGAGTCAGGCTTGGATATGGGTTTTGGTGTGATGGATCGGTATATATGAGTATGGGCCCAAATGACTAGGAATGCAAGTGGACCTATCACACATAGGTTAAGTATGCACATAAATTAAATGTGTTGGACTTGAGTCAATCAACTGTGTAGCAGTTAGGGAGTGGGTCCAAGTGACTTGTATTATGCTACAAATAAGTGTGCCAGAAATAGTGGGTAAAATGAGTTCAACTGGGTGGGGCTTGGATTAACAAATGTGATAGGAACTGGTGAGTGAACCCCAAGTAATGCTGGCTTATAGCACAGGGTCCGCACAATTTGAATGTCTGCGCAATTTGAATGAGCCTAGTACTCCAAGTGGGCCACAGATATAAGTGAGATGATTAGAACCTGGGGTTGAGATGGCTTGGGATTAAAATGGAATGTGGGCCAAAAATAGTGAGGTTTATACATGAACTTAAGGCTATTGAAATGGACTAAATCCACCATGCTGGATTTGTGCTAAAACTGATGTACCAATTAGAAAGTGGGACCCAGATAACATTGGATTATTTTGATCTCCACGGTGGGTGTTTGAATGGAGTAAAACCATATGACTTAGTTAGCTACAGAAAAGAGAAAAACAGAATAAGCAAGAGAAAAGACATCCATGTAGGATAATTGATGGGTTCTACTAAGAACAGTAAGGGAGTTACGTTTGTTCCTAGGGAGACTAGAGTCTGGATTGATCCCACTGTCGTTTTAGAGAAAGAAAGTGAAGAAAGAGACAAGGGAGAATAGAGAGAGAAGATGAAGCAAGAAAAGGAAACCTGAAGAAGAAGTAGGGAGAAAAAAGAGAGAAGACGTCGCTGGTGATGAGAAGAAGAAGACAAGAGAAGAGAACAGTGAGAACAAAATAAGAAGAGCAAAACCTAGTTCAGTTGCAGTGAAGAAGAAAGAAAAACAAAAGAGAAGAGAAACAAGGAGGAGAAGAAGATGGGCTATGAAGGGAGAAAAGGAGAAAAATAGGAACAAGAAGTAGCAGTGATGCAGAAGACAACTGGAGGAAGAAGATGAAATAAGAGGAGAAAGAAACAAACAGAAACTGAGAAGAAGATGAAGGAGAAAGCAAGTTGAAGTAGAAAACAATATGGAGAAAAGAAAACGAGGAAAAGAAACAAAGAAGAGAAGGAAGAAACGAACAGAGAAGGGAGAGAAAACAAAAACGAGAAGAGAAGGAAGAAAGGAGGAAGAACAAGTAAACAAGAATGTAAGACTTTAAACCTTGACACAGGTTAAGGTCCCAATCAATGTATGCTATGTAGATACCAACAGCAATCACCCAAAGACAACCAAACAATCACACAATATAGATGGACACAGGATTTTTACGTGGAAAACCCAACCAAGAAAAAACCACGGGACCTAACATCGGTCCGTCAAGAACAATCACTATGAAAGAGAAGTTACAAGACTACTTACTACTCTTTTACCCAGTTGGACACAACTTAAGGGACTGAAACTCTTCTTGTCGACGCACACGCCGTTCACCCTCTTTTGGATTGATCTTCACGCCTTGATGCCACTCAAAACGAGCACGCATAGCAGAGAAAAGAACTGGAACTCAGAAGGAGACGTTGCAGCACTTCAAGAACAAAAAACCTTCTAGAAAGATGAAATCTCTCTAAGAATATTAGCGTTTTGATCTGGAGAGAGCTACCTTCTTCATGGGAGAGGTGTTCCTTAAATAAAGAGGAATGCTAGAGTCCTTGACGACTTTGATTCGCGAAAGATAAGGAAGCACACAAGGCAGTTTCGAAAAAATAAAGCTTCTGAATGGCGCGTCTGCCGACCCAGCCGACCAATCGGATACCCTATCCAACCGGTCAGGTATGGGGTCCGACCGATCGGGCACTCAGCCGACTGATCGGTCTTCAGTTCTGTTTGTAGGTATTTGTTTGCGAGAAATTTGACCAGTATGCCATCCTGTCCAACCAGTCCCAGGATAAAACACTTGCATACGAATATCCAAGTAGAAGACCATCATCTGTCACTTCCATAGAGTATTCAATCTATCTAAAACATAAAATTACAACTCTTGAAACCCAAGTTTTGTCCATCCCATGAATTTGCCAAAATTACATGCCTTTCAATCTCCCCCTTTGGCAATTCATGGACAAAACTTCCTAAACTGAACAATCTACCCATCTCATCCTGAAACAAAAAATAAAATAAAATAAAATAAACATGAAAGCTTGAAGACTTGGTAACTCTTGGAAGAAAATTATGAAAAAAAAACACAGAAAAAAAAAAAAACAAAACCTTTCTAGGCACAAGATCAGATTGGCAAAATAATCAACATAAAAGCAAAATAATCAACATAAGTAAACAATCTAAATTATGCTATGTTGATTAGACCATTAGTTCAAGCATATACATATAAGAGATGAATGAGTAACACAGTCATTAGCAAAATTGTTGTATCTTCCCCTTTTTGGGCATGAATTGAAAAGGGGATCTAGCAGCGACAGAAAAGAATCAAACAATCATCACGGTCAGGAACGATGAAGATGATCCAGAATAGAGTCTAACTTAGATTGAATCCCACTAAGCTCGCTACGCACTTCACGACAAAGTGTTTGAACCTCTCTATGAAGAAGCTCAAGATAGGCAGCCTGATCACAGAGAGAGTACTCAAATGTTGATAACCTGGCATGTATGGAGTAAGCATCAAGAACATCCTCCTCAGCAGCAGGAGCAGGAACAGGGCGATGAGGAGCAGGCTGAGGAAGTAGAGAGCGAGATTGCAGCAAAGTACTCATCGTAATCGGGTTCGGAATTGGAACTATGATATCTTGTATGGTTGGCATAACACCATGGGCGATGAGAAACCGAGAAAGGAGAACACCATATGGCAGAGTAGCATTCTTTGCAACATAGTGAGCTCTATACATGGTGTCAAAGATCACATGTGGAATGTCAATTGGAAGCCCACTGCCAATGACATGCAACAAGTAGCCTACCTCACGATAAATCTTCGAATGGTGACCGTGGGGTTCAATGTTGTTCTTCACAAAAATATTAAGAAGCCTGTACGAATCTATCAATTCCCTTTGCTTCAATAAGAGACCGTCACGCCAGTCACGTGGCCCGCCACACAAGGCAAATGCAACCTCATCAAAATCAATAGGCGTGATATCCTCCTCCATCTCTGCAGGATCAGGGTCAAGAATCGCTTATTTAGCATCCGGAGTCTATTCAATGGAAAGGAACCGACTAAGAGACCCTGGAGTGAGTGACACATGCTTGCCGCGCACATATGACTTGATTACACCTCCAGTCACGTCATACATGTTGTTGTAAAACTTCCGGGCTAAGTCAGGGAAAACTTCAGTATCGAATGCGTATAATGACTTCCAGTCACGATATGTAAGTCAAGCGCCAAAAGCAAGTGTTACAAAATTAAGAGAATTAATTGTCCATTCAAAAAGAACCTCTCGTTTGCTGAAGATATTTTCATATTGTTGGGCCTTTTCCTCCGTCATGAAACGATCGGAGTCAAAGGTGGGAGTAGAGGAACTCCTTGCAACACCTTTTCTCTTCGAGGTAATAGACTTTTTGGGTGCCATATCTGTGAGCAAACAAGGTAGTTGGGAGCACATATCACCAAAGCATACAGAAATGTCAGCAAAACTTTACATTATAAGGATGAAATTCATTGTGGCATTTCAT
The DNA here is from genome assembly GCA_037013555.1 of Sextonia rubra. Taxonomy (NCBI): domain Eukaryota; kingdom Viridiplantae; phylum Streptophyta; class Magnoliopsida; order Laurales; family Lauraceae; genus Sextonia; species Sextonia rubra. The sequence goes on along the minus strand of JASUAD010000028.1, from coordinate 3,448,039 downwards.
CGAACACAAGGCATGCACATGAAAGAACAGCCTTGAAGAAACACAAGCTAGAGGAAGAAATTCCAAAACAGCATACATAAACATCCACAAGTATCATCACATCAACATCATAGTGAATAGTGTAGCCAAACATAAGAAATAGGAGAAAACATCAAATCCAACCAAAACACAAACCACCGGCATCAAATTTTCCATTTTAGTGAAAACGGTGGAGGGAGAAGACACAAGCACAAATCAAACGAAATATGGAAGAATCAAAGTGAGAAATCATATCTTTGGAATCAAGGAAAAAAGGAGAAGAAACAGAGATACAAGGAGCGTACGAAGAAGGGAAGAAGGAAACGGCGCGCAGAGAAGCAGTGAAAAGAAAATGAAAGGACGCGCTAGTATTTGATGTATCCAGACATGTCCGACCGGTCGGATAAAAGAGCCCAACCAGTTGATTTCCAGTTCTGTGAACAGAGTATGAGAGACCCAACCGGTCGCAGAAAGGACCGATCAGTCGGATTGCGATTCTGGAAATCGTAGAGCAAACAAATCTGACGGGTCGGTTGCAGGACGCAACTGGTTGGAGTACAACACTGTGAGTTTTTTTTTTTTTTTTAAAAACTCACATAGTGTAGCAAAGAGATAGGCGTGAAGGAAGGAACGAAAACAAAATAGAATATGCAACATACCATTATAGAACTATTATCATGAAAATCATCAATGTGCAGTGATGATGTTCTACCGTAGTTAATAAGTCAACGTAGCCAAGGTAACTTACTGGGAACTCAATGCTTATGGTAGCGCATCTTTCTTGCAAACACAAAGAAAACACAACATGATGTAGACTTCTCGGAATAACAGAAACACTCCCCCTAAATAAGTAATCCCTCTTTTTTTCTTTTTTTTTTTTGGATGGAAATTCAGCACAATCAACAAATTCTTTACATGGTATCCCTTAGAATGAACTGGATGAATTTGATAAGCACAGAAGCAATGCATTGAGGAGTTCCTTTGTGCAGTGTACCAAGACAAGTGGGCCTAGGAACTAAAGCAAAACAAAGTAAATAGCATATCAGATAACCATGAAAACAGTAAATGAAACATGCATGAGCATGCAGAGAGTGAAAGAAGGAACTACTAGGGATGGAGACCAACTCCAAGAGATTTACAAAGAGATTCAAAGCGAGAAGGCTCAAGAGGTTTAGTAAACAAATCTGCTAATTGATGCTCAGTTGGAAGATGTTCCAAAGTAAGAATTTTGGCTTCAACTAATTCACGAATGAAGTGATGCCTGATATCTATGTGTTTTATTCGTGAATGCTGAACGGGATTCTTCGAGATATCAATAGCACTCCTGTTGTCACAAAAAATCGTCATGAGATCCTGCCGATTACCATAATCGACCAACATCTGCTTTATCCACAGTAGTTAAGTACAACAACTCCCAGTTGCAATATATTCCGCCTCAGCAGTAGAAAGAGAGGTTGAGGTCTGTTTCTTGCTATGCCATGCAACAAGATTGTTGCCAATAAAGAAACAACCTCCTGATGTGCTCTTCTTATCATCGACACAACCAGCCCAATTAGCATCTAAATATCCAACAATAGTTGTGTTGGTGTTTCTCATTAGCCAAATGCCATAATTGATAGTTCCACGCACATATTTCATAATGCGCTTGACAGCCTTGACATGAGATTCCTTCGGATGTGACAGATAACGAGCACAAACACCCACACTGAATGCAATATCCGGTCTACTGGCAGTTAGATATAGCAGACTCCCAATCATGCTTCGATACAAAGTATCATTCACATCTTTTCCTTCTGTATCTAAGCTGAGTTTAACAGAAAAACTCATTAATATCCGTTCCTGCTTGATGTAAGCATTCCAAACTTCTTGAGAAGATTAGTGGCATATTTTGATTGCGAGATGAATATACCATCTACACTCTACTTTATTTGTAATCCCAAGAAGAAAGCCAATTCTCCAACCATGCTCATCTCGAATTCATTGGCCATAATTTCAGAGAACATGTTCACTAAGTACTGTGAGATGGATCCGAACACAATATCATCAACATATACTTGTGCAATCATAATATCAGTATCCTCATTCTTGATGAACAAGGTTTTATCAGCTCCTCCTTGACAAAAACCATTTTCAAGAAGAAAAGTGGTTAACCGTTCATACCATGCGCAAGTAGCTTGCTTCAGACCATACAATGCCTTGTTCAACTTATATACATGATCAGGAAACTGCTAATCTTGAAATCTTTTTGGTTGCTTAACATACACTTCCTTATTTAAGAAACCATTTAAAAATGCACTTTTAACATCCATTTGAAAGAGTGTTTTAAAGTTTAGTGCACAGGCAAGAGCAAGCATGATGCGTATTGACTCAAGTCTGGCTACAGGGGCAAAAGTTTCATCAACAACAATACCCTCAACTTGTGCATAACCTTGTGCCACCAGCCTAGCTTTGCTCCTTACAACCTGACCCAATTCATCTGTTTTATTTTTGAAAATCCACTTTGTGCCAATGACATTAATATGGGTTGGTCATGGAACAAGTTGTCATACATCGTTCCGTTCAAACTGTTTTAATTCTTCATGCATGGCATTAATCCATGAGTCATCTTTAAGTGCTTCTGACACATTATGAGGTTCAATAGTAAAAATATAACAAATATAACTTACCTCATCGCTTACCTCCTGAAGAATACACTTAGGCTCATTTACATTTCTAATGATATCTGATAATGAGTGATGTTTCCAGGCTCTGGCTTTAGGATTTATCTTGAATGACGTATCTTGACGATGAACAACAAGATCTATAGAGGGACTTTGAGAAACTGTAGGCGTCTTTGGTTCTTCCTATTCTTTAGAGGAGTCACCTAGATTAGTGCTAGATGGCTTCTCATCTTACGCTGTTGCGTTTGGAGGGTTGACCTATTTTACACCAAAATCATCATCCTGCAGAGAAGAAGGAATAAGAAAAATTACATCATCATCATCATAATTAAAATGTGACTTTGCATTATCTACTACCACATTGATTGATTCTATAACAGTAGAATTGCGCAACTTAAATACTCGGTATGCTTTGCTAACCAAGGAATAGTCAAGAAACACACCTTCATCACTTCGGGAGTCAAATTCACCAAAATGTGTTCGATCTTTAAAGATATAACACTTACTCCCAAAGGTCCTGAAGTATTTAACTGTTAGTTTTCTACCAGTTCAAATTTCATACAGAGTCATCTTAGTTCCAGGTCTAAGATACACCCGATTGAGGTCTAAGATACACCCGATTGATCACATGAACAGAGGTGTTAATTGCCTCAGCCCAAAACTTTTGTGGAATGTGTTTACTGTGAAGCATAACACGGGCCATTTCTTGTACAACCCGGTTTTTCCTTTCCACAATTCCATTTTGCTGAGAAGTGTTAGGGGCTGAGAATTCATGTTTAATTCCATTTTCTGCACAAAAAAGATTGAAAGAAAGAATTCTCAAACTCTGTTTCATGATCGGATCAGATTTTAGAAACTCCACCATATTGGGAACCTTTATCTGCAATCAATTGAAGCCATAAGTAATGAAAAACATCAAAAGTTTTTGATTTCTCTCTTAGAAATCTAACGCAAGTGAAACGTGAGAAATCATCAATGGTAATAAATATGTATTTCTTACCTCCAATACTTTGAATTTGACTAGGACCCATAAGATCCATATGAAGTAATTCCAGTGGCCTATATGTAGTTTTTTTGTCAAGTTTTTTATGAGGTGACCTACTTTGCTTACCAAGTTAACATGGGCCACAGACAATGTTAGAGGGCTTTTGAAATTTGGAAAGACCTCGAACTAACTTTTGTTTAGAAAGAAGTTCAAGATCAGTAAAGTTCACATGACCCAGACGTTGATGCCACAGATCAACTGTGTCTAATGAAGTTAAGTGACACTGTAGACTATCAGAATTCCCAACAACATAGCAGTTATCTGAATTTTTCTTTCTATGAAGTACTGTATTTCCCTCTTTATTAACAATGATACAGTCATTCAAAGTAAAATGTACTTCATGTTCAGATTCACAGAGTTGACTAATGCTCAACAGATTCGCTTTAAGACCATCAACAAGAAAAACATTGTGAATAGGAGACATACCTGGAATGTGAACAGTACCCTTACTAATTACATTGGATTTGTTCCCATCACCAAATTGGACGCTACCATTATTACACTTCTCAAGAGAAGTAAATAATGATTTATCGCCAGACATGTGTCTTGAGCACCCGCTATCCAAGTACCACACATGTGAATTTTGTGCACGTAGGGCAGTAAGGACCACATTGCAGTAAAAGTCAAACTTTCGAATTCAGACATGTTTAGTCTTGACCTTTTGAGTCATGGAATGCCTCTTCCTCAGTTGATTTCGGAGTACGTTTCGCAATTTGTTGCAATGAGGTCTTATATGTCCTTGTATTCCACAAAAGTGACATACAGGAATAAATGAAGCATGAAACATTTTCCGATTTGATTTATTTACAAAATTCTCTTATGCATGGGCTTGAATGGTGGGTACAGAAGAGGTTGGGGTGGTACCTTTCATAAACTTACACGGATTCTGTGATGTAGACCCAAATTCAAATCCTAGTCCACGTCGATCAGCACTTGCCTTCTGGACACACAGAATTTCATCAAGTTTCTTTGATCCTATATTCATTCTTGTTAGATCAGCTTTGGCTTCAGCAAGCTTTACAGAAGTTGAGTGAAGCTCGTGACACAATGATGCATTCTCTTCTTTGCAGGATTTAAGTTCCTCTCTCACTGTTTCCAATTCATTGAAAGTCTTAAAGGATTGATCATGCAGCAACTTCCAACTGTCACCTGCATCAGTCAACTTATTAGACAGAAGAATATTTTGAGAGTCTAGGGTAGATATCTTACCTTGAGCTTCTTTCAATTCCTTCTTAAGAGATGCAATCAATTTTTCAGAAATCTTCACTTTTCGCTCAAGTGCATCGTTAATCAAAGCAACTCTCCTAGAATCTTTCAACAGCTTATCATATGCATTCAATAACTCTCTCTCAGACCGAGGCATGTCATCCATAGAAGAATCACTATCTGAATCTAAAGCAGATCCTGCACTATTGACATTCTTGACAGAAGAGCTGTTCGACTGAGCCATAAAAGCAATAAATTTACTTACATCAGGTGATTCTGATTCCGGAAATTGTTCTTCTTCTTCCGAATCATCATTCCAGGTGGCATTTAACACTGTACCCTAATTACTTTGATTCCTCAGAGTTTGATTAACACACTGGGATGCATAGTGACCAAATCCCTTGCATTCATAGCATTGAGTATTTTTAGGAGATATCTTGGAAATATTCTTTTCAGGCTTAGCTGCAGGATTCGAAATTAGCTTACCGTTAGAAATGAAATTTGACTTGTTTTTAGACTTGATTTTCTTGTAAGCCTTTTTCAAATTCCTTTCTTAAGAAATCTTCATTGCCTTTTTGAATTTTCTGACAAAAAATGCATCAAAATCAGGGTTCATTAGAGTCTGGTTCAGAAACATCACTATCATTACCTGATTTGGAAGAAATCAAAGCAACACCCTTCGATTTTCTAATTGATCTCAGATTAGTTTCAAACGTCTACAAATTACCAACTAGTTCATCAATCGAAAGGGTATCCAAAGCACTAGTTTCTTCGATTGCCATAACCTTCGGATCAAATCTTTCAGGAAGAGATCAAAGTATTTTTGAACAATTTTGTTTTCAGGTATGATCTCCCTTAGATTAAAGGTAGAATTTACCACATCATTAAGTTTGGCATAAAACTTATCAAATGTTTCGTTCTCTTCCATAATCAAGGTTTCAAATATAGTAGTCAATTTCTGAAGTTTAAACCTTTTAACCCTTCCAGTTCCTTCATGAACTATTTCCAAGATACTCCATGCTTCTTTAGCGATGTTACACTTAGAAATTCTTCTAAATTCAATGGGTGAAACACTGTTAAAGATAGCATTCATAGCTTTACTATTAATAAGAAAAGCAGATTTTTCCTCCTTACTCTACTGAGCCATAGGTTTAGGGATTTCAACATTCCCATCAGAAATAACAGTGGGTGGAGAATACGCAGTATGACTGGCTTGTCAAACATCAATATCAATAGACTGTAAAAAGGCAACCATTCTTACCTTCCAATTGGCGTAGTTTGTTCCATCTAAGTAAAGAGGTTAATTGGTTGAAGTATCATCTCTGGGAATCTCCATAGCAGACATATTAACGGATCTAGAATCTATGATAAAAGCCTGCTCTGATACCACTTGTAAGACTTTAAACCTTGACACAGGTTAAGATCCCAATTAATGTATGCTATGTAGATATCAACAACAATCACCCAAAGACAACCAAACAATCACACAATATAGATGGACACAGGATTTTTACGTGAAAAACCTAACCGGGAAAAAACCACGGGACCTAACACTGGTCCGTCAAGAACAATCACTATGAAAGAGAACTTACAAGACTACTTACTACCCTTTTACCCAGTTGGACACAACCGAAGGGACTGAAGCTCTTCTTGTCGACGCACACACCATTCACCCTCTTCTGGATTGATCTTGATGCCTTGATGCCACTCAAGACGAACACACACAGTGGAGAAAAGAACTGGAACTCAGAAGGAGACGTTGCAGCACTTCAAAAACAGAAAACCTTCTGGAAAGATGAAACCTCTCTAAGAATATTAGGGTTTTGATTTGGAGAGAGCTACCTTCTTCATGGGAGAGGTGTTCCTTAAATAAAGAGGAACCCTAGAGTCCTTGACGACTTTGATTCGCGAATGATAAGGAAGCACACAATGCAATTCCGAAAAAATAGAGCTTCTGAATCGCGCGACTACCGACCCAATTGATCGATCGGATACCCTATCCGACCAGTCGGGTATGGGGTCCGACCGATCGGGCACTCAACTGACCATCGGTCTTTGGTTCTGTCTGTAGGTTTCTGTTTGATAGAAATTCGACCGATCTGCCATCCTATCCGACCGGCCCGAGGATAAAACACTTACATATAAATATCCAAGTAGAAGACCATCATCTGTGACTTCCATAGAGTGTTCAATCCATTTAAAACATAAAATTACAATTTTTGAAACCCAAGTTTTGTCCATCCAATGAATTTGCCACTATTACATGCCTTTCAAAGAAGAAGAAAAAAATAGAGAAAACTAGGAGAAGAGAGATGTTGCATGTGAAGATATGCTACTGTGTCTGGTCGGAGAAGAGTGGCTGGGTCTTGATAGGTTCCGAGGCAGAGGAAGGTAAAACAGGGGAACGGTGCAAGAAGAAAAAGAAAGAAGAAGAAAAGGAAAAAAATTACAAAGGAACAGTGACTGTGAGAAAAATAAGAATGAGAATGGAGAAGATGGGTTACACGGGTGATGGGTTCGGCCATGAGTAGATAAAAGAAGAAAAAAGAAAGAAAGAAGAAAGGAAAGAAAAGGCAGGGGTGAAGATGGTGGCTACACACTGATGTAGTCAGAGAGGGAAAGTATAGAAAGGAGAAAAAAGGGAGAGAAACAAAACAAGAAAGAAAAAACAAGACACACAAAGGAGAAGGAAGAAAAACCAGATGAAGAAGAAACAGAAAACAAAAAACAAAAAGAAAAAGGAAGGAATAGAAAAACAGTAATAGCAGAGAACGCAGGGTCAGGGGAAGAAGAGAAGAAAAGAAGAAGAAAAAGAAAAGAGAGCAAGCGAGAGAAAATGAGACGAAAACAGGAGGACAAGATGAAGAAGACGATGAACAGTGGAAGAGAAAGAGAGAGAGATGAGCTGACGTGGTGAAGGGAGGAGGAGAACAGCAATGAGAAGAGGAGGAGAAGATGATAAAGAGTGGGAGGACAATGCTGACGTTGAGAGGTTGCAGAAAACAATCGGAAGAAGAAAGTGGTAGAGGGGAAAACAAGAAACAAAAGATGGGATCGACTTATTGCAGCAGAGATGACTATGACTGGTTCACTGGACCTGGCTCAACTATGGTGGGGCCTGACTTCTCAGAGGTGGTCCACGGGTTACTGGGTTAGCCTGGCTGGGCTGGGGCACATGGTGGCCTGGTAAAATGTGTGGCTAATGGTGATGATAATGCTCATGATGATGGCAAATTCAGTGACAAGAGGTTTGAAACCCTAATATGAGTGGAGCAGCATGATAAAAAGGTTAAAAAAAAAAAAACTATGCTACCATGAGAAGCTACTAAAGTAACCTACTATTATAGTATATTGTAAAAGAGGGAGAGAAAGTAGAGGGAAACATACCTTAAAGAGGAAAGAGAAAGCTCTAACACAAAGGAGGGATTCGTAGATATAATTTAAAGGAGAAGGAGGGTTATCTATTTATAGGAAAATAAAAGCAAGAATCCTAAAGAAAGTTTTAGTTCAAGCTAAACTTAGCCAAAGAAGTTTAATTCAAATGGAACTCCATCCGTAAGTAGAGTTAGGATATATCAATACAATTTAGAGGTTCAGTCCAAATAAAACTCAAATTTGAGCACAACTCTAAAACTTTCAAACTCTAGTAGTTTATGGGACCCACATAATATCTAAGTAATTATTCAAATTTAAATAGCATAAAATCATAAAAATAATAATAGTCACATGTGGGGGCATCAAGATTAAATCAAGGGTCAAGATTAATTCAAATTTAAAATTAAAATTCGGGACTTTACAGCTTCTATCAATAGAAATAATTTTCCCTTAATGAATATTATGACCCAAAAATGGAACAATAGTTTGGAAAAGTTTCATTTTTGGAGCTAAAACAGCTAACCCATTTCTTTTAATAACATCTTTGAAAATTCTAAGATGTTTAAAATGTTGATCAATAGATTTTGAAAATATCAAAATATCATCGATGTAGACAATGAAAAACTCTACATATGGATTAAATATTTCATCCATAATATTTTGAAATTCAGAGTGAGCATTTTTTATACCAAAAGGCATTGCGTTCCATTTGTAATGTCCAAACGGTACTGTAAAAGCTGTTTTAGATCTATCTGCTTCAGAATATTGGATCTGCCAATATCTAGATTTTAAATCAAATTTGGAAAAAATGGCGGCAGAATGGAGTCTGTCTAAAAGATCCTTTTTATTAGGCATGGGATATCTGATCCAATTTAGACAGTCATTTAAAGGCTTGTAATTAATTACAAGTCTTGAAACTCCTCATTCTTTTTCTGCATTTTTATTTACATAAAAAGCAGTACAACTCCAAAGAGAATAACTTTTTTAAATTAATTTTTTCTGCAAAAGATTTTGGATTTCCCTTTTACAAAGGTCCAAGTATTCCTTTTTCATTTGACTTGGACGAGCCTTTGTAAGAATGAATTTTTTATCAAAATCTTTTTCATAGGGGAGAGAAACTACATTTTGTTTCCTATTCCAAAAAGCATTTGGAATATCACTGCAAATTTCAGTAAGAAATTGTTATTGAGTTTTATCAATATTGTTTTTGATTTGGGGATACAACAATTGTTGTTCTATATTTAAGAACATAATTTCTTTTTGTAAGAAATTAATATGTTTTATAATTTCTTTTTGTAAGAAATTAATATGTTTTTCTTTAAGATCAATTGTATCTTTAAGAAAATTAAGGATTTTAGTTTTTGGTTTAACTATAAAATCAAACCGAATAATTCAACCCGATTTGATTTACGTCTGCCAATGAGCCAAGTTGAGCCGATCTTCACATTTCTCATGCTCAGCATGAGCTCTCAGCTCAAATAAAGTAGGACCTCTGCTTAGGTTAGCCAAACTCATCAAAATTTAAAATTTAAAATACCTTACTTGAAACGTAAGTCGAGCTCAACCTATCCTTGAGCCTGATTTGCGCCTGAGATGAAGCTGAACTCAAGCTAGTTCAACTTTGCTTTAGTGTGTTACAATATAAATTGGATAACGAAGGAACAAAATGATGAAGCTTTAATTAAAAAGACTTGATATCCAGCTACATCAATCTCAATGCAACATATGTGGAGGTAGATAGTGTAAAATTGCTAAACAATGATTTAAAACCATTCACCACTTCGCGTTATTGTCCTAAGCCAATATAGCGCACCCATCATTTTTTTTTTCACGCTGACAGTTTAAACCAAATTGTCCCATGTTTTACCTTTAAGGACAAAATTAACTGATTTCTAACCAGCTTTAACTAACAATTAAGATTTAGACAACTTTGAGGGACCGCCCTAGGGTACGACATGGGTACCCCAAGGTAGTCCATGGCAAGCCCACTCTTGGCTCCCACAAAGAAGAAAAACCAAAGAAAATACATAAATGTTATGATACCCACTAACATTAACTATTGAATTGAGAAATGTCTGCATCATTGTTATGTGGTACACCATATTTTGTGGGCCACTTAGATAAGAGATGATCAAGTTGCCGCTCAAACTCCCTACTTCCTTCGAATTGCCGTCGTCTGAGGGCCACAGATCAAACGGCTAAATTGATTTAGTGGGGTTGACATTTCGCATCTTGCTAGGTATATGTTATCTTGCTAGGTATATGTTATCTTGAGATTTTTTTATCAAGCACCTCTCTCATGATTGGAATGGCCTTGAGTGGGCCCCGCAAATGAGTTCACCTGGTATTATGTGCGGAATGTTCCCACAAAAGTATAACTAATATTTTATGTATAACTAACATTTTGTGTGTGTACAGATTTCTACGTCCTCTTGTTGAGAGGTTCCCTTTCATGGCTGGCATATCTATTACCCTTATTAAAAAGCCGCAGTTTCTCCTCCCGTTTCGGCTGCTTCACTGTGTACATTCTCATGGCCGACTTATGCAACGTGTAACATGGATCATCGATACAGCTGGTGAGGAAGATGGTGCTTTTTCCTCCTCATCTGTTCCTCTTGCTTCTCTTCATTCTCCCAACCATTGTGGTTGCTACCTCGTGGACCTTCATGGGGCCCATTCGATGATGTTAGTTAGGGATATCTGGACCGACATCTGGTGCCTGAAATGTGTCCGATGCTTAACTGGTAAAGGAGATAGCCAGGTATCCCATTTTGCTTCCCTCTCTTCTCATGTTCTTATCCTTATCCTTAGTTTGCTCAACTAGTAAAGGAGATGGTGTGTCCCATCTTGCTACTCTCTATTCTCATGTTGTTATAGTTAGTTTGGTAAAAAAAAAAAAAAAAACAAACATGTGTGCTTAGCAAGGAAAGCATCTCTGGCGAAGAAGGAAAATTGTACAAATAATTTGTGTTGGCTTGGTTTGGATCACTTGCTTTAAAGGTATTTTCTTCCCTACTTATATCGTTTTATCTTCTTTTTGTTAATTTTTTCTATAGACTCAAGTAAAATAAGGTCTAAGTTTTTGCATGATTTATGTTATATGGTTAATGCTGATTTGCAGTTGGTGGGTTGCTTTTGTTGTGGGTTCATGATTTTATTTGTTTAGGGAGTGTGATTGGACAATTGTCATTTGGAATGAGTGATTGAATGTATTTGATGAATTGCCAGACTAAAGAAATTATCTACAGAATGACTGTATCTACTGACTCTATCACTTAGCAATGAGGTTAGAAAAACAACAACTCAGGAGGTGTTTTACTTGAAAGCTCAACATTGAATTGAAAAGAATGTTAACTAAAGAAAAGCATAGCTAGCACATGAATAACAATCATCAATAGTAGAAGCACTTGTGAAATAACTATCAATGTACAATGTTTATGGATTGAAGAGATAAACTAAGATCCAATCTCTTGTGCGAAAATCGTAAGAAAGGAAAAACATATCCAACAATGCAAAAAACAGATGACACAATTTAACCAAGACAGAAAGGAAATTGTCACAATTACATTGGCCACACAAGAAATTAACAGGGATTGCATCAAAATATTCTCTTAATTTCTACAATGTACTGAGAATTTCATTCAAACCTTAATATACAACAGATTAAAGGAAGAAAAGGAAGGACTCTCATCATTGTCATACTACAAAAATCTAATTGATAAATTGAGGTTTTGTTTTTAAAAGAGAGATTGAAAAACTATACCGCGTGTGAGCATCTTAAGAAGTGTAAGAGAAGATGTAGACCTGCTTAGATGAATCAACGAGAAAGGATAGGTGAGTCAAGTGGATCATCATGTCACGTCTCAAGCCTTCAAAATATGAACCAATCACAACTTAGACAAAATCTTATTATTGATCATATGATGAGTATCTTCGATGTTCAAAGTTTGTGTTGCTGATGTGAACACTACAAATTCTTGTAGGAAGCTCTCCACTCTATTAAGGGCTTTACATGTTGTGGAAGTAACAAAAGTCTTGCAAAGAATGAGGGAATTAACAAGATGAGCTTTCAAAATGCAATATGCAACTTTTTGAAATAGTATGATATAATAGAGAAATCCCATACAGGCATCCAAGAATCAACCTGCTACTTGCAAGTAGTCTGCTAATAATAAGGATGAGCCATCTCTAAAAATTAGTGATGACCTATCTCTAAAAATTGTAACTTAAAAAGAGTCTATTAGACTCCAATAACTATCTCCTACTTTTTACTACTGCCAAGTTCTATCCATTCTTAAATGTCCTGAGATCCTAAATCAGAGGAGCTCATGAACTTAAAATTGTAGGTCACGGTCCTTCCCTTGGTGAAGAGCATTTATAGCTTGAAAGTTAAGCTTTTTCTTTACCAAAATAAGTGGCAAATGGAGATCCCTTCCCAATGCTACTAAATAATGCATCTATCCATTTTTAACAATCTCCACTTTATGTTCTTTAGATTGTGTTCAAAACTAAATTCAGTGCAAACTTAGATCATCCTGTGAGAAAGAGAAAGAGAGAGAGAGACTGCAAATAAATATTTTACATGACAATCACTAAAAGCTCTATTTTACATGATAATAACTAAAAGCTCTAAAATTATAGTACACAATATTCTTGCCAGCAAAGCCTATATATTCCATACAATTCATTATATTCTTATCAAACTTGGATAGGGGATTAACCAATTCCAAGCATATCAAAACATCAAATTATAAGTAATCTGTAAAATTACTTAAAGTGGAGCATCTTGAATTCAGATATTACATCAATATATTCAATCTATTGTAAGGTAAATGGTGTCTCCTAGGATACATGAGGCATCAAAAGAAAATAAAGTAGACAGCAAATAGACATTGTTAAGAAACTTTGAAAGAAACAAAACACACCAAATAATGCTTGTGCTCACAGCATAAATTTCAAACTAAGTTAAAGCTGCAAAAGTTTTTTAAAAAATAGAACATGGAAAATAAAAGAATAGCATTCTTGTTGTGGTTTATACCTGAGTTGCCTGTGGCTATCACCTTTCCTATCATGATCTCTTTCACTTGCAGGAGTACTTCGAAGATAATAATTCTAACAACGGATTAAATGGCCCAACGTTAAAAATATTACCCTTTTCAACAATGCATTAGACATGAACCATAATAGAGAAATACATGAACCATAATAGAGAAATAAAATAACCAGCGATGCCTAGAGAAAATTAGCAAATATCCAACCTTATCATTAGAGGCAACATCTAATCCAGCCAAGGACGTTTCACCCTCTTGTTTTTCTTTTTCTTTTGGGAAATGATGGGAAAATGTTATTCTCTGAAAACCATTTTCAAATCCATCACCAATGTTATTCTTCCTTTTTGTGTTGAAATTTAGTTGATTGCTTAAAAATTATATGTTGCTGCCTTTTTGGTGTCACATTGCAGAAAATTATTTTCTACCACTTGGGTCTGAATGTGCTTTGGGTGAAATTGTAGAAAATGCTCACACTTTGGAAACTGAAATGCTGCAGAAATTGGTAGTGGTAATGATGGAAAATTATTATTCTATGGAAACCATTTTCATTTACAAAGTGCTTTGCACACGTTCAAATGTTCCCTTATTGTAGAGGCCTTGTTTTTTCCCTTCCTACTTTTTGCAATCGATGCATGAGGCTGTGGTGGCTACACATTGGAGCACCTTTAAAGGTCATGCGGATTGAATTTGATATTATCATTGTCATTGGCTAAATTTAATTGTTGTATCAGAATTTGGAAAACATACGACTTAGATTGTCATGTAGCTGAGATGTTCAGTAATTCATAAACCTTTCTTTTATTAGCTCTGGCTACAACAGTAAAAACAAAATACTCTAGAACCTTATAAAAATATCTGTCAGCTTTGACTTTAATTCAAATGACACATGGTTGACTTCTTCTTGCACTAAAATAAGGACCTGATTTTATGTTTCAAATCGTTTGTGAATGATCTGAAACTGGTTAGGATGGATGGACAGGTAACTTTGTTGCTTACACCTATCAATTCAGACAAGCTTCACGAAGAGCACCCTTTTCAAGTAGCAGGAAAAACCAATAAAATGTTTCAAAATTGTTTAATCCATATGCAAACTTGGTAGGAATGATACCAACTGTATATTCAAAACATGTTTCATTACGACATCTTAGAAAAAGGAAAACAAAATAAATAAAACCAAAAGATTAGGGAACAACACAAATGAAACAAAGCTCTAGAGGTGAGATTAACATAGAATTTCCATATAAATAATCTTGTAGTCTATCAAAAGCAATCCAAGTGAAGAATTATATTAGAACAATGAAAGCAACTATCCAAAAAACACCCATGACTCTCTAAAGCAAATCTCTAAAATTGCATACAACCAGAGCTCCGAAGGCAAGAATAACATGCAATGTCCACATAAATGATCCCCCAATCTATCTAAAGCATTCTAGAAAACTATGAAAAATGCTCATCATGCTACAACAATGAAAACAGCTATCCAAAAACAACAAGAACACATTTACTCCAATTGAATTTGTGAAGTCCACTAAGCATTGTTGAGTCATCAATTCAATTTTCCAGTTATTTATGCTGACAAACAATACAACCAGCCCAGCTGAAAAAATATGCAGGACTAAGATTTAAAAAATTCATATGGCCCAAAATACACAATGAATCCAATTATAGATAAATTGATGCATTCATGGTTCACTGTAAATAAGGCCATCTGTCCCCAATGTCAAAACGATTCTTTAGAAGAAACAAAATAGGGCATCTATCGTCTATGATGCCCGGATGTGAACATGGGTACGGGCACGGATACTGGGATCGGAGATACGACTCTGCACTTTGAAAATTTTAAGACACGGATACGGATACGGGTGTCTTTAATTTTTCTATAAATTACGATTTAATTAATGAAATTATCATTATTTATGTTCAATTCTAACATTTTTTATGTTGAAAAGAAAGTAAACTTAAAGAAATAAATGGAATAATGGACTTGCTAAGTAGGATATACAAAACCTATACCCTGAAAGTATCTGTGCAGTATCAGGTACCAGCACAAGCATCGTATCGGTCCGATACGGATACGTTGAGCTTGTACAAGTATCCGGGCATCATAGTCTATCGTATAAGTATATTAAGGTCTCATTCTCAAGTATAAGATAACCCTTCACCTTTTCTTGATGCATGGAATAGTAATATAGTAGGAATAATCTTTCATAAGAAGTTCATCAATGATGTCATCCACATAAATCATGTTAAGACCTGTACAAGGCAATCAATTGAGACATAAAAAAAAATAAACAGAAAATTTAAAGCAAATCAAAAATCATATCCAAATCACAACAAACACCACATCAAAAATATTAAATAAACAAATAAAGATGAAAAAACTAATCTTATTTCATAAAGAGCAGATCATCAAGAAGAGTGAAGTTCCAAAAAGCCAAGCATCAACTCAATGAATGCGTTTTGTAGGATGCAGTCAATAACCCATCAGATAAACACAATAACTGAAGCTTTCATTCAGTACTGTCATCAATATTGTTGACATTGGAGACTAAATCATCAATCGTTTAGCGAAGTTTTATTAAAATATGAAGTTGAGGATCCTAACTCATTATAGATATGTTGAAAACTATCAAATTTTCCACCCTTCATAGGAAATGTATTAGATCCCAAACCCCAACCCTTTTCATAAAAGTGTAGTAAATAAGGAGATTCTTTTTTGTTTTTAAATGACATATTAATCACAAAGTAGCATCCAAGAAAATAAAATAAAAGAGAAAAAATGATGCTCATTGCATCTGTCATGGATTTCCACTTCCAATCATGTTGTTTACAACCTTTTCTTTACAACTCAAAGAGAAGATTTAACCACCATGACTTTAACAGCAATTGATAGAAATGTGAATTGAACCCATGAAGCCAAAGGTACTCTAATGCATCTCTTGGAAAATGACCAACTACTCATTTAGAAAATACTCGTTTGCAAAAACATTTTTCAATTTTGATCATGATAAATGTATTTACTGCTTCACTATCAATCTGGGACCACTATATCATTATTGTCATTGTCATTGCCACCATCATCATCCATAGCTGTGTGAGATTTATTGTTGTTACAAGAATGGCCCACAATTTATATAAAAGCAAATAGGTGAAGTGGAGTTGTTACTCATCCTTATCTTCCTGTGGTTGCTTTCAAGTGGAATACTTCCATTTTTCTTGTATGCACCCTTGTTGTAACTTTAATGTACCAAAGATAAGAAAAATGAAATTTTTCATTTTTTTCTTCCAGAAATCCACTATTACATTTATGCAACTATTTTTTTCTTATTTTCATATAATCTTTCAACTTTTGTGTACTGTACTCCACTATACTATTTCCTCTTAATAATTCCTTGCCCATTTATTTTCTTAGCCCAACTGTACATTGTTTTTTTTTTTTTTTACTTGTTGGCTATCTGTTTTTATCCTTCTTGTTCTTGGATGCTGCATTCTCCAACTAAACTACAAACTAGAATGGTTTTTGTGCTAACTTATCTTGCTGAAAACTATTCTGCTTGCACAGTCTTCCTTCACATCTATTTGTTACTCGTACAAAACATATCTTCCCATCAAACTGACTGATTCTTTTCATATCTAAAACAGAAGTCCATATTATTTTTTCACACAATGGGAATACATCTACCAAAATACAATATTTATTATTTTATATCATTTCTTTTCTTCCTACATTATTTAATCGCCCCATAATCCATATCAACATATAGCTCATTATGTTTTTTATACTTCGATAAAAATATTTCATATGCACCATTTTATATTTCACATTATATAATCTTATTGTAATACATTTTTTTCATATATAATACATATTGTAATGCATACTTAAATTCCACATTTATCTACTTCTTTAACATACCAAATTACATAATATCTTAAAATTTTTATTTCTATCTATATAATACAAATAAAAATTATTATTAAGCTTATTTAAGATATTTTTCTTACATAATATACATTGTAACACACCCAATATTACACATTTACTCACTTTTAACATATGAAATTATATAATACTATTATTGTAAAACCTAAATTGAAATTAAAAATACTAATCTCATAACCAATAATCTTATTATCATATTTCAATTTTTTCTTCATATCATAAATGCTACATATTTGTTATTAACTTAGTAATCTCCATTATTATCTTTCTAATATAAATTAAAATCTCTCTTTCCTGAATACTATTGCTTTGAACATACATTAATACAAAATGGCAAAGCAATATCAAGTGCTTCAAGAAATTAATGATGAAATTCAAAATTGAACTATAAAGGTTTGCATTCAAGAAATGAGGGAACCACAATCTTCAAAGACTCGAAAATCAACTTATCAACACCTAATCATGATTAATGAAAAGGTATTATTTTTTATTCAATTGATATTATGAAAAAAACTAATACTTAATTATATTATTAATCTATATATTTTGTTTCTTCAAAATAAGGGACAAAAATACAAGTAACGATTTTCAATGATAATATTAATATATTTGCTTCAAGAATCACAAAGCATTGTACATACTACATATCGAATGTTTTGATTAAGAAAATTCCTCCGCAATATAAACTTGTCGAGCATGATTATCAAATGATCATAAACAATTACACAAATGTGGAACCAATTGAAGAAGGATTTACTGTCAATACACAAAATATGTACAAGTTCACCCCTCTCAAGTCTACCTCAATTGATCCTTACTCAACAACACCAACTGGTATCAATTCCTCTAATATTTCTAACGTTTTATAACTATAACCATTAAAAATTAAATTATTAACAATAAGATTTTTCTTTGTCAAATATTATCGGTATTGTCTTAGATATTCTCACAAAAAAAATATTCAAGAGGAAATGGGATGATAAACATGCAATGATTCAAGAAATGGTTCTCATTGATTTAAAGTACATTTTACATTTAGAAAGTTTTATTTTCTAATGAGTATATATATTTAAAAAAACTACTGAAATATACCCACAGAAAATTCCAACTATTAAACTTTATCAATGTATGGCTTGCAGCCTACTTTTCTATCTGCTTGGGATAAATTCATAGAAGATGAATATAAAGCAATATCTGAAATATTGCTATCCAGGCCCATCATTGTTGCAACAAATTTAACTCCAAAACAGTTCAGAGGTATGAGAAAGATAATACTTTTCTCATTTCTACTAAAGATTTTAGGAAAAATATATATAGTTTTTTTAATACTATTATTAATTGATATTGGTGACAAATTTCCATCTCTATTAATATGTAATAAAACTTTTTTTATTAATTTCTTCAACCTCAACTATTAGGAAGAAAGTCATTTTCAACAAGATCATCATCAAGTATCCTTATCAATCCTACCATACCTGAAACAGAGAAATTAATTTCTTTGTGAATATTTTTCTTATAAAAATAATTATGTGCTCAGGTAAAGAACATGAATCTAACAACTTGTTTTGCATTTTTTGCAGCTCTATAACGAAAAAAGAGGTGTTGGATTATATTGTTTCTAAGAAATCATACTTAGAATTACCAAAGTCTACAGAACTGGAAACAACATTAATTCAAAAAATTATTGATTCTAGAGAACCTATATGTATCAAGTTATTTCATTTTATTATTTATACCACATATATAACATTGTAAATATATCATTACTACAGAACAACACACATTGGGTCAAAGGTTCTATCACAAACATACCAACAATTCTGGTATATGGCGTGCAAACATTGCAAAAAAAAAAGACAAAAGAAACTTGCGGTTCATCATTTACATGTCACAATTGCAACAGATTAGAAATTGCAGTACCAAGGTATGCTCATAATGTATACAATTTATGTGCATTACTTTTATAAATGAAAACAAATATCAACTTTATCAAACTACGGATCCATTATCATTATCGAAATTAAAGACTCATCAACAACTATTCATCCAAAACTTTTTGAAGATGATGCTAAAAAGATATTCTCTTGTACAGGAGAATCCTTAATGAATGCTCAAATTAAGGTACTTTTATTTTAAACACCTTTCTAATTTTCATAATTTGTTCAATATATTTTTAATCATAATTCTTAACTTCTATAATTCTTTTCCATTTATAGGAATATCATAATCAAGTCAAAATATAGACAAAATATTGTCAAGACAAAACTTTTATTTTTTGCATAAAAGTATAAATGCACCAAAGTGGTAAAAAAACAGTTACCAACACCAAATCAGAAAAGCACGAATAGTTCTTAAATGTGTCTACAGATCAAAAGGGTAAATTTTCATGTATACAACAGCTTACATATCGAATTCTTATATTTAAAATACTTATCAAATGATAAATTTCTATTTAACATAATTAACCACAATTTGAAAAAAATAAAGAATGACTATAACACTGATAATCCAACACTATTTGTAACTTTGTTATTTGTAAATCTATTGAATTACATCAATACTAGTTCATAAAGAACAGAAAGAAAAGTACTACTTCTCATCTTATTAGTACTAATTTCATATTGAGAGAACTGGCACACTACCACTGTAAAGAAAAGTAAATGGGTGGCCTACAACAACATCCAAACTCCACTAGTTCTCATCTTATTAGTATAAAATAATGAAGAAAATAGCATCAGTTTATGAAGGCTACAAATGTGCAAGGACAAGTACTTTGGAAATTAATGTGCTCATCGAATCCCCCAGATCACAGCCATGTTCTTGATTTTATACGTTTTTAACCTGAAGTTAACATCTTTGGTATATGAAGATGAGACAAGAATAAAGATTCCAATTCCATAAATAAGTGTTGATTTAGATATGTCTCTCCACATCACCAAATTTAGAGGAAACAACAGAAAACAAAGAATGAACGAGGAGAAGAGAATGAAAATCAATGGGCTAATTAGATCCCAAGAATCAAAACTCACCAAGGTTCTGCATTCAAGTTTGGCTTTCATGTATATTCTCAAATGCATCAGCAACTGGAACTGAAAAAAGCCCAAAAGAAAATAAGATAGAAATAGAGAAACCCAGAAACCAAAACTGCAAATTAACTTAAATTATTGAAGAAAAAACCTCTTACCTGGGAAAGGCAATACTAGAACAATCACTCATCTAAATCTACTAAAACCAACTAAAAACATTGCATATAGGACTGAAACTGGGATTGAAACAGAGTACAAAATTGCAAAACCTAAAAATTTGTTTCTCACTCTCCAGTTCAATCAAAAGGCTAATAGGAAAGCCTAGGTTTACAAAGTAATGGTTTTCTCTGCTTCTCCTCTATTAATTATTTTTTCTAATTAGTAATAGTATAAACAAGTGTGTTAGATAAATGTTTGGAAAGTTATTCAGTCATTTCAAGATAATCAATATCCTTCCAAGTGTATGCAAAACACAACAACTTAATTTAAGGTTTGCATTACTGAAATTAAACCAATCAGGCTTTTCACAAAGGATTCACAAACAACAGATGATGACTTTCTTTTACATCAATTAAGAAGAAACATAAACCCATCAATCAAAATCAAATTTCATCCTACTCAATTATATAATCAAACAGTTAGTGTACATAGTAGTTAAGAACAAAGAGAAACATCAAACAATTGGTCAAATAAAAAATATCCAGCAATTTCACATTACAACTAAAAAAATACTATCCATAAAAAAAACAAAAAAAAACAAAAAACAAGAAAAAAAAATACTTGAATTAGGCTTAGGAAGACAGGGAAACCCATCAAAAATCATAACTATAACTGCATTCTACCCAACCATCATCCGCCAATATGCAAAAATTCTCAACTGCACCGAAGAAAACACTTACTGAAGAAAACACTTACTCTGATGAATTGGAAATGAAAAAAGCCTATCTGCAACCATCCAACACCCATCAACCTTCTCAGCCCTCCATCAATGGCCCCAAGCCCCTCATTGGAAACCCCATACCATCTCCTAAACCCTAATTAGAAGCCCAAACCATCCCAGCCCCCACCAAACCCCCACTCAAAACCCCTAACACAAACAACCTCCATCTATAGACCAGCAACCTTCATCTCTAGGCCATCCAAAAACCAACCCTCATTGGGGGTGCCACAGGCCGGAAGGGAGAGAGCAGATGGGAGCGAGCAACGAGGCGAGCGAGCAGAGAGGGGTGGTTAGCAGAGGCCTTGCAATTGGGGGTGCTGCCTGCTAGATGGGAGTGAGCAGCAGGGCGAGCGAGCAAAGAAGGGTGGTTGGGGGTGCCGCGGAGCATATGGGAGCCAACAAATTTGGAAGCAAAAAACGGAAGTTGTAAACTTGGAAGGCTTTTCAGTGAGGGAAGCAAAAAATCCAAAATAAAAACCCTTGGAGGGCTTTTTAGTGACACTGGAGGTTCTCTCTCTCTCTCTCTCTCTCTCTCTATATATATATATATATGTTTTGCGCCAAACAGAAGTTGTAAACTAATTATAGATTTGGCGACAAGTGAAAGTTTGTCGATCCACTTCAGCGGCGAACTGTGCTTGTCGTTAAACAGAATGACTTTGGTGCGAATTTGATCCTAGGGCAGGAATTCACATGGACTACATTTGGAGACAAGTTATTATAATCGTCTCTCAAAAGGTAATATTTAGGGACAAATAACTTTGATTGTCTCTAAATTTCGTTGCAGAAAGTGTTATTTTCTTGTAGTGTGGCATTCATCTCATTTATTTATCTCTTTTCCATGTCATACCATGATTAAGGATTTACTTGAGCTAGAAGATTTGGGGGTTTGCACCCTAAAAGCTTTGATTTGGACTTTTGGAGCACCTAAGGCAAGGTTAAGCAAGTAGTAAAATGCATGGTTGTATTTGTGATTGATTCTTTGAGATTCATATGCTTTAGTATATTGGTACAGTTCATCATCTTTTTGTTTTCATAAATGAGGATGTCTTGGTGGGTGAAAATGGTTTTTAAATGAGAAAATGAGGGTTTGGATTTAATGCAAAGGAATAGAAATGAACGGCTTTTAATATGCTAGGTTAGATGTGTAAAATGGTGGATTTTCGTACAGGGAAAGGATGAGATTGACTGTGATAAAGTTTAGGCTCGAAAAGAGCCAGATCTAAGTCCTGTCCCACGTCCGATCGATCGAACACATGCCCGATCGATTGGAAGGGATGTTCTGACAATATCCGATCGATCGAGTATGTGTCCGATCGATTAATTTAACCTTCTAGGTCCAACCCGATCGATCGGACTCAGGCCCGATCGATCGGGTAAGGTCCAACCTAATTATTTATTTATTCATTTGCTATTTATTTATTAATGGATTATTCTACAACTATTTTCTAAATTATAATCCCATATAATCTAACTTGATTTGATTTGACTAAGTCAAATGTACTTTAGGAACCTTGAACTTGATTGTGGGGCCAACTGACACACTAGAATACTAAAGGGAGCCTTATGACTATATAGGACCTTGACTTTGGAACCCTCATACCTGACACTTGTCCACTGAAATCAAATTGGGTAAATAAGGAAAATGTTAGCCATCATTCATCCTGGTTAGATGATTTGGTTCGTTCTAATATTATGCCCTTCGTGCATGGGTATAAGGAGCTTAGTGTCTGAATTCGTATACAATGCGACACCAAGATTTTGATAACACGACATTGGGATCTTTATAGTTATGCCGAAGTGGAAAACTAAGGACACAGACATCTTAATTAGTTTGGCTTGTACATTACTCTTGTTTCTTAATTAATTGAGAATTACGCATATTTTAATGACTTCTAAATCCTTTACTTATTAATGTTATCAGTTCAGTTATATTCCTTTCATTACCTTTATATTTGCTTTTGTTATTTATAATCGTTATTGATATCATTATACTTTTATTACTGTAAACATTAAGTCAGTAAATTCTGTTAAGAAGGTAAGTATGAGAGCATGATGGTGCTATCTATTCTATTTATATTGATTCATAGAGTAAGTACCATTGAGCTGGACTCTATGAGGTCGGCGGGGCTAAGTATGGGTTGAAATTCTATGTACTACTGCAGTTGGTTTTTCTGTGGAGTAAGTAAACGCTCCTTTGGGCAGTCAGATTAGCTACCTGATCTCCCACTGTCTTCTAATTACTATCTATCTTCGGGAAAGATTGTAGCCATGTGGTTTGTCATCTAGTTATGATATTCTTTTATCTTAATTCCTTATAATTATATTTTATTTGATGCTAACATGCTTAGATATCGCTTTTGCCCTATTTAATTCGTATATCCTTAATTCCATTTAGAACAACATGTTTAACATACTACTTGCCTATTTCTTGTTGAGTTGTTGTACTCAGGTGCTACCTTCGGTGTTGCAGAACTCAATCCCGGTGCAGACTAGATTATCGATGCGCTCTCGGAGGTTACCACAGAGTTACCTTCAAGATTAGACAAGTGAGGACTGGATAACATCTTCTACTAGTCACCTATCCGTAGAGCGAAATGGGTTTGTGGGACATTTAGGATTTGAGCTATGATAGATCACTTTATCACATCATGATGATTTTGGACTAATTTATGCTTATTTCATTTTGAGGATATGTATTATACTTTCGGTCTATGACCATTATGCATTTTCGCACTTTATCACCTTATATGCATTCAAACAGTTAGTATTATGCATGGGTTATGTTCATTTTGATATATCTTTAAGTAGTTTAAATTATGAAATGTTTAAACAGGTATTTGTTTAGCTTTTATGCTATTACAGGGTGCTCATTAGGTGCACTAAGGACTAAGTTCCACAATTAGATTTAAATGTGCATGTATTATGGATCTTCCGCACATATAAGAATTGTAAAAATTCCCTTGTAGTGGTCCATGTTTGCCTTAGTGCAGTGTGAAATACTATTGGATTACGCGTGTTACATCACAGGTCCATCTGTATTGGCCTAATCTCAGGTCCAGGGCATGCGAGTGTGTATTAACGCCCTAAGTTGAAGAGGCTTCCTTTAAACGGCCATAAACTCTCACCCACTTTAAAGAGTGTCAAAGGGAGGAAGGAATGGTGGGATGATCTTTATCTGAATACCCAACTTTAGGACCATTTAATTGATGGATATTAATTGTATCAGTTTTTCTTTATATACAAAATTCTTCACCAGCTTTTACTACTTGCCAAGCTTGGATAAAAGAAGATAGTGTTAGGTGGGTTGACAGCTAGTGTAAAATTTTTTCACAACCCAAACATTGATTCTAATGATGATAATGATGAGTTTATTTGTAGTATGTAGTAAACAGTGCATTAAGAAAGTGCTGCAAAAATAGTGTTTTGAAATTTTTGAAGAAACTCATTGACAAAAATGACGTAATGGTTAATATCAAGATTGTGAAAAATAGAAGAGGAAGATGGGCTAAGAAGGACAACACCTTGAGTCCTTGACAGATAGTGGTTGAAAAATTGATTTATAATTTTTAGTTTTGGATTTCTTGGAATCCATATTTCTGTCTCTTTTTCCTAGATCTCTTCTTTTTTTCTTTTAATCTTATATTCATATTTAGACAAATCAAGTACATGCACTGGGTTGGCTTTTACACCTGCTATAAAGCAATAGGTTTCAACTGTAAAGCTCAACATGTCAGTTAAAACTTTGAGAATCTCTCCAATGTAATTCAATAGAAAAAAAAATGAACTATTGAATCAGTATACACACTCTAATCCATACATTTTTTAAAAATTAAAATTCATGATATCTCAAACTCAACTTACTCACCCTCACACTCACACCTATAACCCTAACCAGCTGACTAATAGTTAGCGATGATAAAGTCTGTTTTCTAACATGAATTTAAAAGCAATCATTGACCCCTTTATCATTTGGGACATGGTGACTTTGCCCTTGATTGCCTTGTTTATTCACTCTGTTTCAAAACCATTACAAATAGAGCTTTTCCATAGAAATGTCACTATTTTTGCACAACCTTAAAGAAGCCCCTATATTTTGTGTTTTTACTCAAGCTTCCCTTTATTAATAGTCGAGTGTAGAACAAGTCGATTCTCTCTCTCCAACTTTCTTTGACCAGTTAATCTCTTTCCTTTAGTGAGAGGATATAAAAAGACATATTACCCTTTTATCATCAAATGGGTCTCCATGCAAGTCATAGTTGGCCTTCACTAACCCAAAATTTGAGATAAGAGCCAATCAAATATGCTTGGTGGAAATCTTATAACCCATCTTGTAACTTTGAACACTCCATTTTAGGCTTACATATAGTTGGGCTTACTTTTGACCAATCCAACCCATTCACACCCATTTGGACCCTTGATTGAAAATTGATTCCATTCTCTAGTATTTTGGACATTATTTTCCATTGGATTTTATCAACCATTCACACCCATTTGTATCCTTGATTGAAAATTGATTCCATTCTCTAGTATTTTGGATATTATTTTCCATTGGATTTTATCAACAAAAGTATGCACAAGGTGTACGAGGACCTAAACTTAAGGGCTAGGATCAATTGATTGGCTAAATATTTTATTCTTTCCTAATCCACATCCAAGCCTTTCCATCTCCATGCATCCATTAGTCATCATGCATCCATGTAGGCCAACTAAAAGTAAGCGTTCTTCAGGAAAAATGTTAGGTGCTGTGAGGTCCCTCTTTACAAAAAAAAAAAAAAAGAAAAAAAAAAGAAAAATGTATTAAACAATATAAATCTACATAACATCACCTTAAAATTTGCTACTTCGTAGATTCTCTATAACAATACACTATTTATAATGATTGAAGTTGTAGATAAATTATTTCTTAAAAATGCTATAGTTTGAGCGGTCGAAAACAAAAGGATAAAAATAAATGAAACACATAAACTATTACTAGCTACTATACATATAAACTGCTTAGGGGAAGAGCCTATTGATAGTAATGTAAATAAAGTATTAATACTAATATCTAATAAAAATAAATAAATAATCCTTTATCTTTTGTATTTCCAAATTCATAGAATTCACAAGTAGGGGAGGTTACGGACAGATGTGTCATATGTTTTCATATTTTCAACGAAGGAAAGGCATAAATTGGTAAATAAGAGAAAGATGAAAAGTGAGAACTTGGTTGTTTTACTAAATTCGACTCTTAGTTTGAGAAAGCTTTAGCAACAACGAAAAATATAGAGGGGTTTTTCGTGTTTTTTTTTCCCAAAAGTATAGGACATTTTGCTAAGAGAATAGCTTACAATATTTTACAAATATCCCAAAGATTTTAGCACTTATGATTTAGATGATGAGTGTCACCTGTACAAAATTCTGCATCTCCATCAAAGTCTTAGAAACTTTCCCATTGAATGTTATTTTTAAAGAAGATGATTTTTGAATCATTGACACTGTCAATCCTCACATTTTTAACAAACCTCCTACATTTCAATCCTCACATTTTTAACAGACCTCCTAATTTTCATGAAGTTTTGGAATCCAAAAAATTCTGCCACTCGCATAGCTTGGATTCTTATTGACATAGACTTAAGGGGTTTTCATTTTTCAAATTTACAAAAGGATGGTGATTTGAACTTCAAAAGCAATCCACTCAGATCCTTTTTCTTTCTCAAAACGAGGTGGTTGATTTCTGATATCCTTTCCTGTCTAGCTCTATGAAAGTAAATGGGGCCCGTGCATTAGAAATGTTTCAAGACAATTTCACTATTAAAAAAGAAAATTTTGAGTGGAGCAAAAACATATGGTAACATTCAAACACATATCATGGTTATGAAACATGCCATCAGGTAACAAGTTTTCCTTTCTAGTACCATTTTCTCAGTAGTTGCCATTACTGTTCTATCATTCTTAAATAGATATGATATCAGTAAGTTTTCTGTTAGATTGTTATTTACCATTATAAACATTTTAAGAAGTGAGATGTTTTTCCTGTGTTCTCTCCCATTTCCAAGCAAAAATTCCAATAGGAAAGGGAAATACATGAATTAAAAGAAAAAAATTGACCATGTTATCATTGTTAGTTGATGACTTTTCCCCAGACTGCCATGCTTCTGGAACTTTGCTTCAGAACCATTGCAGATATCCAACAGATTTTAATTGGAAACAACAGAATCTTAGAATTACAGAAATATCCACATAAATTTAATAGATATTCAAGCAAAAAAATCTTGTTCAACAGATGTTCTAGAAGTCTATTAAGTTCAGGAATTGGAATCTATGAAATCAAGGAGCCTAGTCATACCAATGAAGCTAATAGAAATTATTGTAAGAGATGTTTTGTTTCCAAAAAGAGTTTCAGTACTAGATAGAAAATTTTGTGTCTAAAGAAGAAAGAGGAGGAAGTGAGTAACAAAATAAGGAAATTTGGAATCAACAAGGAGTTTTGAACAAACCCAATGTCCTCCGTTCATCCTTAATTGGATTCTTCTCAGACATGACGCTTAAAAATCTGATATTGCATCTTATATCTCTCTTTTTGGCATTTGTAAACATGTTGCTTCTAGAAGAGAGGCTGCACAGACCAAACAGAAAATTTGTAAGAAGAAAGAGGAGGAAGCTGGGTAATGAAAGAAGGAAAATTGGAATAAACAGGAAGCTTTGAACAAACCTGACATATGTTCTTTTTCAATCCTCAATCAGATTCTTCCTCATCTATGAAGAATGGGTGGAAGAGTGCTTTGGTGCCTGGATCCACCCACTCCAAAGCATCCCACCATTTTCTCTTTCCTTCTAAATGCACATTGAAATCAGATGGTGGTTTGTTGATGAATAGAGGTAACTTGG
This sequence comes from Sextonia rubra, assembly GCA_037013555.1. Taxonomy (NCBI): domain Eukaryota; kingdom Viridiplantae; phylum Streptophyta; class Magnoliopsida; order Laurales; family Lauraceae; genus Sextonia; species Sextonia rubra. The sequence continues at coordinate 3,419,902 of JASUAD010000028.1, read as the reverse complement.
TCAGGTGAGGGCATTCACTTATACGAATATGGATAAGAGAATTACATTCTAGTGTTTTGTTACAGATGCTCTTCAATGCAGGCAAACTCCAGAGTCTCATAGACTTTAACCCCAGAAGTCTGATCACATGATCATCATCACCTGTATTACTGTTACCCCTTTTGTCATACGTGCACCCATCATCTTCTTCTACTAGCTCTTCCATTATCTTACAGTCGCCTATTTCAACAGACTCAAGGCTTTGAAGACTCTGTAACAATCTCCTGGGGAATAGATTCTTCAATTTAGGACAACCAGAGATTTCTAAGATGCTCAAGGTTTTAAAGGGTCCATGCACCATGGGTCCCCTGTAGAGAACTTCTAAGTCGGGCATGTTAGTGATGTTTAGTCTATTTAATCTGGGAAGTAATAAACTGTTGCTTTTGTCATCTTGAGCCACAAGAAGGCATTCCATCCCATTGCAGTTTTCACACTCTACAAATTCCAAACAGCAAGTGTCTTCTAGAAGCAAGAAGAAGATATCTAGACTACTGAAAAAACCACACCCACCTATTTGTACGCGATTCTGTCGAGAGAGTGCCACAATATCTGAATTTACTACTCGAATACGAAAGCTTTTCAGCCTTAAGACTCTCTGTTGCAATGATCTTATATACCAAGAAAAGGAAGCACTGTCAGCAAAATCAATATCAACACTAGTTAATTGTGTCAACCCTGTGACCTCTTCTATTCGAATTCTTCTTCCCATAATCTCAGATTCATTAGATGACCATAAACATGAGCTACCAAGCATAGAAAATTCTTCAAGGAGGGAGAGCTGGGGTAGTATTCCAACTGGAAACCTCTCTAGCTTTTCTGTAATTGATAGGTCAAGAATTCTTAATTTTCTAAGCCTTTCCATCCCATTCGGTAGCTCTTCAATGGAACTAAGGCGAAGATTCAACACCCTAAGTTCCTTGAGCTTCCCCACATCAGGTATCTTCTTTAATTTCCAACAATTTACTAATATCAGTGCATGTAGATTGTCCAAGTTAGAGAGAGATTCAGGCATCATCTCAATGCTGGTACCAGATAGATCAAGGACCATGAGTTTATGCATATGACAGAAGAAGGAATGAGAAGTGATATGTGAGAGGGGGTTTGCACTCAAAATCAATGTTAAGAGTCTGGGGCAATTCGGTTGACATGATAGGATTTCAATTTGATTTGCCATCAAGGAGATCCTCTCAACATCTTCCACCCACTCCCAAACTGGTGGTGCTTCTCTTAACCCAATCCCAGCTTTCACCATAAAGCGTGGGCTATGCCTCGTGATTATAATAGCCAAATCTCTCATCAAGTCATGCATCTTAACGGTTTCAATGTCTTGAGAATCACCGCTGTCCAGCATGCAGGATCGTTTGAGCTTATTCAGTATAACTTGCCCATGATTAACCTCAGCTTGTTTGTTTTCCATCTCATCAATGAGCCCCTCCCAAATCCAACGTTCTACTAATACATTTGAATCAATTTCATAATCCTCAGGAAATAGTGAACAGTATAGGAAACAAGATCGAATTTTTTCATTTTCTAAGTGATCATAACTGAACTTTAGCCTCTTAAAGACATCATTTTCCAGGCATTCTATTTCTGGGATGGATCTTCTCAGTTGATATAGTGCATTCTCCCACTCTCTAATGTCAGTTACGTCTCTTAAAGCTCGCCCAACGGTGATGATTGCCAATGGCAATCCTCCACATTCTTTAGCCACAAGTTTTGCAACATCTTCAATATATGAAGGAAGCAACACATTTTTACCAACCTTTTCTTGAAACAAAGTCCATGCCTCATCTTCAGAAAGGACATCTACTTTGATGGTTATCTGCATCTCCATCATTCGGCACACCCCTTGTGACCGGCTCACTACTACCACCTTGCAACCATTATCCACAGTGGGTTTCGGGATTCCTACATCTTCTAGTGAAAATCTATCCCACATATCATCCAGGATGAGTAGAAACTTCTTCCACTGCAATAGTGCTTTGTACAATTGGGCTGACCTGCTCTCTTCATCTTGGTTTTCAGGGAGGTCCAACCCCACTTTCTCTGCTATATCTCTTTGTAGTTTCTTCAAGTTAAAATGTTTAGTCACATTCACTTTGATGACAATAATGAAAAGCTTGGCATCCCTGAGGCAATTGTTAATGTTTTTCATCATAGTAGTCTTTCCAACACCTCCCATTCCATAAATTCCAATGCTTCCAATCTCCTCATCCATCAAACAGTCCCAAATCCTTTTGAAAGTTCCTTCAGCTGATGTACCTGCTAATGATGTGGTAGGTAATAAGTACGCTGCTGCAGGTAGTGGAGCGATGGCGACGCCAGCGTCAAAGGAGCTTTTCTTTGTAAGTTCATCGACTGCAGCTATGAGTTTATGAGTTCTTCTGCTAAGCTTCCATCGTGAACAATAATTTGGCAAGCATCCCTTCAAGCACCTTTTATTCTCTCCAAATTCTCTCTGAATACCAGTCACTTGGTTTTTCACTTCTTTTACAATTTTCAGCCAGTTATCAACCTCGTCCTTAGGATTCCATCCTTGTAACTTAGCTCGATTGAGCTCTGTTGTCAGATCATTTTCTCGGCTAGATAGTTCATCCATTTTATTTCTCAACACATTCATGTTTTCTTCAAGATCCTTCAAGTAAATTATCTGCTGGAAAAGAGGAACGCATAATAACTTCACAACTTCAACAATAGGCGTAAAAAGATCCATAATCGCTGCGAAAAATGATAGAACCGAAACAATTAAAACCTGGCCATCAGGAGAACAAAGGAGAATGTTGTGAATTACAAAGTGAAAAATGATGATGATTCAAATTAGAACCTAATATTTTAGAATTAAGAAAACTTAAGTTGCAGCTTGTGAACTTGGGGCAATGACACAGCTAGTGAGGTTATAACCAAGGCATGTCAATTGCGGGTTGAAAAAAATAAACACTAGATGGACTTGGATGAAAATACTTAGCTTTCTAAAGAAAAGAGTGAAAAGCAAAGGAAAAATAGGAGAAAGGCCTAGTGTTGAACACAGCTTATATATCTGTATCCCGACATTACTACCTCTACAATACTTCATAGTCATCTACAGAGTGTCAAAGAGAAACTATGCACACAACATTACACAATTTGCCAATCATTTAAATAAAGTGAGAAAAGACATGATAGATTGTAGGGTTGCTGTAAATAATTCTACAAATAGGCTTGAGTGAAAAAGTATAACTCAGAAAGCCTAATCCAAATAGATGGACTACGGTATCATCTGATCATTCTAACTCTTGATTTAATGGCTTCATATTTAGATAAATAGAAAGTGCTCATTCTCGCAACATGGTTGCCGGTTTGATGTTCAAAGTAAGTAAATAATTTTTTATTGGTAATAGAAATATTTTATTAATAAGAGATCAAAGATAACTCAGATTACATCCTACATAAAACACAGATAACTCAGATTACATCATACATAAAACACCTTTCATAGGTGTACCTGTACAAAATAAATGTACCAGGCAATGACCCCAACTACATTACAGAAGCACTTAAATTACATGATAAATCTACCTCTCTTAGCAAAACAATCTGCCATTCTATTTGTAAATCTACTAACATGCATAAGCAATAAAATCTAATAAATGCTGTTCAAAATTGCAAGCAGCATTAGCTGTGGGGTATTGATGATGGTCATGACTCAAGCTAGCTAACTGAAGATGTAAAAAAAGACATGCTTTTGGGAGAAAATATAAATTTTGTGAAACTTTTCACCAAAGGTTGTTAAATTTTCCTTGAATACTTTAAAACCAACTCCATCTTGGTTTAATCTTCCTACCAAAACAATCATATAGATCCTATAATGCTAGGCCATCTTTTACATCCTCTTTTTTTTTTTTTTTTTTGGATTGGTAATGATGAATTATATTAAAGAAAACAAGATACAAGCAGCCCTACAGAAGAAAGGCCTGAAGGTATAAAAGCATTATACCAAAGAGAAACACAAGTACAAATTACAAGGTAAAAGCTACCAAATCATTTGACCTATCCACCCTTTGCTTTGCAAGTGAGTCTGCAAATCCGTTAGCCGCCATCTTTTTCATCATTAGGCCCACCATTATTAAATCTAACCTGCTCCTCCATTGGCAGAAGTTAAAAATTCCCTCCAGTAGCAATGCCATTGGATCAATCACAAAAAGATATACCAATAAACCTGTTTTGTCGAGGAGTTGATCATGATAGCAATCAACATCGATTCATCTATGAACTTAGTGAGAACGAGGAAAAGAAATAATGCAGAACAAAAAAATTAACTATAAACACTATGAAAGTTACCACTGCAATGACCAATTATGTTGAAACACAGGTTACCTGTGACTCTGTGACTTTGCGAGGTTTAGAATGCTTATAGCTGTAGAGAGTAAAAATTTATCGCAAGAGACTAAACAAACCCCTTCTTTCATCAAATCACCACTTGCTCAAGTCCCCAATAGCAGTACCAAAGAAAATAATTTTGGACTTTAGAGGAGCTAGTGTGTGTGAGAAAGAGGCAAAGAAGCAAACCGATAAACAGATTAGATACCATTGAATTATAATCACTAAAATCTCTGACACTGAAATTCTTCATGGATACAATAACTTCTCTCCCACTTGACGATTACAGTCATAGAGGACAGAAAGATAATTATGGATACAACTGTTGAAGTTCAAGGCCACAGAAGCGATGGAAGTTTCTAGGTGAGTTGGTTTTTCACACCAAGGAACATCGGATTGATTCAAGAAGTCATGAAAGGAAAGCTGAAAATCCAGATTGACGACAAACAATGAAGCACGGGTACGGGTACTGTACGAGTATGCCGATATAGCAAAATCCTTAAAAGACAGGATATAGTTACTGGAGTACGTCCATTAAAAAACTATATTTTTTAAAATTTTAATAATACAATATGCTAATAATTAAAATTTTAAAATAGATTTGAACACTTAGATGCAAGGAGCAACAATTACCTAATACCATTACAAAGTCAACCTACAAACCATATTTAATTTCAAAAGCCACATACAAACCAAGAGGTTAATGTCTGTCATTACAACAAAAACTACAAACCAAAGCACTAAAGAGGAACTGTAAGCTCATCAGTAATACTTGCACTTACACTTGCACCAGAAGACCCATACTACTTGATGAACCCATTTTTATCCTACAACAATTCAAAAATAATCAAACAGCTAAACAACCAAACATTTAAAAAGCAACCAATATATTTAAAAAATGGAAAGAACAGCATCAATAGCAAATAGCAGAGGAACAGCAACAGCAGGAAAAAAACAGCAACAGCATGGCAAACTACAGAGCAACAGCAACAGCACAGCAGAATAAAAGAAAAAGAAAATTAAGCAGCAAACACAGAGCAAAAGCAGAGCAGAAAAAAAATTAAGAGCAGACATACAGAGCAGAAAAAAAAATGAAAATAGAGCAGCAAAGCAACAGCAGAGCAGGAAAAAAAAAGGCAGCAAACACAAAGCAAAAGCCATCAGCAGAGCAGGGAAATATATATACAACAGAGAAAAAAAAATTCAGCAGCAAAGAAACACCCATCAGCAGAGCAGAGAAGAGCAGGGCCAAAAAAAAAAAATGACAGCAGCAGAGCAACAACCATCAGCAGGGAAAAAGATAAATTACAGCAACAGCATGGGTTCACAGCAGAGCAAAGCAGGGGCAAAAAATAACAGAGAGAAGGGAAGAGGACCTGCAGTCCTGCAGTTGTGGCAGACGTACAGTGGCGGACGTGACGGATGTGTGGGTGCAACAGGTACGCCTCCTCCTCCTCCTCCTCCTTCTCCTCCTCCTCCTCCTCCTTCTCCTTCGTCTTCTGCGTTTTTTTTTTTCCTTCCTGAGCCTCTCCTGCTTTTTTTTTTCTATTTCCAGAGAAGCCTCCGCTTCGATGATGAGCCTCCCCTTCGATGAGCCTCCTCTTCTTCTTCTTCTGCCGAAGAATATTTGGAAGTTTTTTTTGACTCTTTGTTCTTGGATTATTTGTAAATTAATAGAATGTTCACGAGTTTAAGAGATGGCAATTGTTGGGTCCGCTTTGACCTTTAATAAGATATTAGAAAGAGAACAGTTGGTGGTTCCATTTTCCAATAAGGTGAGCTTTCTTCCTGCATAGAATCATTGGCCGGCTGGCTCTATCCATCCAAAATCTGACCTTTTCTGGTGAGATTTCAACTTTGTTAGGTCATTCTTCACATTATCTATTAGTGGAACACCACTTGTCCAATCCAGGGGACTTTGTATGATCCAGAAATTGGGCATCAGATCAAAGAACTTGAGAATCAAAGTAGCACAAGTACGTTGGGTTGTCACTTGTCACTGAGCTAAGCTGTGCTGGACTGGGGCTTCGCAATACTTCAATTGTGACAATTACACCTCCACCCACTTCCTCTGCAAAGGGGTTCGAAACCCAAATCCTCTGCTTCCACGGTGGGGTGCTTTGTACAGCTTTTTAAGATAGGACACAAGGAAGAGTCTATGGGGGCTAGTGGATCAACCAAACGCAAACTTTAGCTTTCTACCTGTAAGAGAAAAATCTTCTCTGTTGGACGTTGTCAGGTGCTACTCAAATCCCATGAAATGGACCGTAAGTAGATAGAAGGCAGAGTTTGAATTGCGAATAGTCCATTCCGTGGCGTTGTACTGAAAAGCTGTCACTGATTGGTGAAGCTTTTTTCCTTTTTTTTTTTTTTGTCAATATGTGTAGATGAAGTCCTCTTATATCTGACAATGTCGGAGGCGTCACAAACTCTTCCATGTGTCCTATACAAATAACAATTGTGAGCATCCTTCCAAGGAAGTGGTTAAGATTATAAGGTCATTTGCAAAATATATATGATCATGTGTCACGTGTTGCTTAGGACTAAAATTAGCATAGAAAATTGGTTTAGCCCCAGTTCATGGGTTTAAAATCAAAGCCACATCCAACCCAGTGCGGGTTTGGTTGAACTTGGGGCTGAGCCTGTTAAGCCCATGAATGTCTCTTCAAATAAGCATGAACTTATGATAGAAAACCCAATAAGTGTGCGTTTTTGTAGGTTCAGCAGATGCCTCCCGGTAAAATATTTCTTTCTTTTCTCGTTCCAAGTCAGTGTGTTTTACCAAAACAAAAGTTTTTCTTGTTCTCGTTTCAAATCTTTCTTTGTTTTTATCAAAACAAAATACAAAGCCAAGGTATGAGCAGTTCAATCCCTTTGCATACACTTATTTTCATCCTAATTTGAAATTGATGTAGACATTAACCACCATTAGATTTCACTACAATCAGTTCTCACGATGTATAGCCATCAACCTTCATAGGAACTAAAACCACAGCCAGGACATTTGATGAGCCCGATATTCTGCTTAATCTAATCCATGTCAAAACCTAAAAGCCTATCCTTAGCTCTGCCTCCATTATTTTTCATGCATCCAGGGTCACATAGGAGGTCCATTTTTAGTGTTGCTCTTTATCAAACAAGGCTTGATCCTATCATGGTTAAGAGTTGCAAAGTTGGTAGTAGGGCTATGACTGCTGAAATTCGAAGCATTCAAAATTAAATTGTTCCTTTCGTATTGGATCTAAAGAGAGAATTAAAGAACGAACTTTATCTCATTAGGGTTGGGCTGTAACTTGTTCTTTATGCCCATCATAAGTGAAGTATACCAGTCTTTTAATTAATATAATTTTTTTTCAAATGTGATCCAAGCGCAAGTCCTATAAGTAGGTTGGATCAAGAAAAGTCATATCCCATAGGACAAATAAAGTGGGGAGGCATTATGGCAAGACATGATGCAATATATATTGAGCAATATAGAGTACTAAATAAAATGAAAAATATAAATGCATATCCTAAGGTTGATCGAGCCCTGACAAATGCATATGTGGACCATAGATCCAAGCATGCAAAAAATCAGCCTAATTGGACAATTCTAACCTTCTGACCTAACATGATGGAACCATTTATCCAAAAATAATAATAATAAATCATTTCAATAGTTCATATAATTGCCTTATAGTAGACTAGAAGAGTAAAAAATTAAAATATATTTAAGTTTGAAAACTTTACTTACTATTAGAAAGAAAACAAATCCAAAATAAAAGTCCTATATATTTATCATTCTTAAGATTCTATATATCAAAATCTATTAAAAAGGAGAAAAGTGCAGTTAACTACAGAGACAATTATAACGATTTTTTTAGTACTGAATTAAGGAAAATTGTTCTTAGGAAAAGATAATGATAAAAAATAACTGCCATAGTCTTATATTAATCCCCATTTTAGTAAATAATTAATTAAGAAGTGGTCTTCTAATTTTATAAAGTGGAGTCTGGGTTCACAAGATGGTAGTGCCCATTATTACAAAAAAATATCTGTTTTAAGGCTGGCCAACATTACTAGAAAATATATGATAATATAAAAAAATAAAGAAATGAGCCCCCAATGTTTTTTATAAGAAATTTTTTTAATTATCGAGGCAAAACACTACATCAAGGAATCAACCAAAATATTTTGGTGAATCAATTCTGGTACAAAATTCCACCACACTAGCATATCCTTCACCAATTTTTTGTGCCGACTAAATTTATGAGCCACTTTCATTAGCTTTCCTTCCCACATAATTAACTTCATATTGATCAAAGCACTTGAGTAGCTTTTTTTATCTCATCAATCAATGCTCCTTGCTAAATAGATTTGGAGTATCAAATTTTAAAGCTTCGACAGTCGCCAATGAAACACTTTCAATGATTATTACAGGTATCTTCATATGATATATTAATTGTAATCCCTCAATATTGCCAAAACTTCAACATCCTCCACATCTTCCACCCATACTAGATTTTCTGTAAGCAACTAATACACTACTAGTTTCATCACAAAAAACAGCTCCTGCACCTGATAGTTGCATTTCATTAAAACTTCATCATCTACATTAAGTTTAAATACACCGAAGGAGGTTTCTACCATTGTAGAATTTTCTCCTTGTTAAAGCTGTATTTATGGGCATTTACTTTCTTATAATTATGGAGTATATTGACAGCCCCTTTCACTACAATTTTTAAGTCCAGAGAGTTGCCTTGATGAATGTATACATTCTTCGTGTACCCTAAGCCCTATGCTACTGTAAAGAACTTTTCTTCAATTCCGAGGCAAACATTCCAAAACTGGAATGATCAGAAAAACAAGTGTTAACTAAGGGGCACATCCCTTGCCAAACCTACTGCACGAATCCACATGAAATCAATGCATGCAAACAGTACTCCTCCACTTTATCCCGATAACAATCACATAAGCCATTTCCACTTTATCCCGATAACAATCACATAAGCCATTTCACAAAATATTCCTTTTGGTTAGGTTTCGTTTTATTGGCAAAATGACATGACAAGCTCTCTAAGCAAATTTTCTAATCTTGTTGGGGAGTTTCAATTGCCATAGGTCTAAGCAGCATTTTCTCCTTTCTCCGGAGTTAGAATTCTCCCTCATATCACTACAAATATAAAAGTTGTGTTCTTTGATAGGCAGTCATAACCGTGAATTGCCCCGAACATGTTAAGCCCAAATTAGCTGATCATCTAGCAATGAACATTGCAACAGGGAACGTTTTAGATAACGAAAATTTTCATCACCCAAGTTCTTGTTTTCTTCGCCTATAGTATAGGCAACGAAAAAGATCTGTCTCCACTATTCTCGCCATAGATCCGTCTACAATGATAAATGATAATGAAATTAAAATTTCATTGCAATTTAGTGACAAAATTTTATTTTTGTCACCATTTAGCGGTGATGTAATTTCGTCGCTAACCCGTTGCCTAAAACCTATGATTTTGTCATCAAACATATTTTATCCACTGAAATGATACCTTCTGGCAATGAGAAATTTCCCATGAGCAACGAAATATTTTCGTCGCAAACATAGGCGACGAAAATAGTTTCGTCGCCAGTATCTCTTAGCGAGAAAAATTAAGCTGCTGTGTTCGGCACCAATGAATTTTTAATCATAAAAGCATATATATAGTTTAGGCAGACGACCTAGCTCGTCTTTGCATTGAAGGAAAACTTCGTCTTAGAAAAACACCATGACGTTTAATTTTATTTTTTGGTAAAGTAAAAAAACGACCATGCAGTTGATTTTATCCTTTTCACCCTTGGATTTTAAAGGTACAGGGATTAGCAGTCAACATCGGCATGTTTCTGAACGCTGTAGCGTGTGGACCGGGACAAAGCTACGGACGGCACTGATCCAATTCAGTGTCCTTTTTACTTTGCATCATTTCCTCTCTGCTCATGATAAAGTAAATTTCACAGTAGCTTCTAACCACCTACTCAGCTGCATCTGCGAAGTGTCCGCTTAAACAGGCGAGAGGTTTCGGCGCAAATTTTATTCTTTTTTTAATTTCTACGCAATTTCTTTGTTGCTTCCAATAGCAGGGCACCCAACGGCCTGGCTAACCATAGGCTACGCAATTTCGTTGTTGCTGTCCCAATTATTTTCATCACTCTCTCTCTCTCTCTCTCTCGGTAAGCCTCTCTATACAAAGTTCAATTAGTTTTTCAAAGTCCAAGATCAAATATTGTCATAACTGGCAAGGATCTCCCTCTTGGAGAACTTCTACAAAGCACTCTCTGTTTCAGGTATTCTTATTGAAATTTTAATTGTTATTTAGTAGATAAAAATTAATATTGTATAAATGAGTCTCATTTCTTATAACATATCACAACAAAGGAAGGGAGCATCTCTTAGCTGATAAGTCACATCTTTGCTCCTTGGAATCTGCCGAAGCAAGGTCCGATTTCTCTACTAATCTCACTCAAATAGTAATTTATAGTTTTTTCCCTTTTCTTCTATTTTTATCTGTTATTTTCGTGTGTTTAAACTTAATTTGCTTAAAATATACATGTTGTAGCATCGGCTAGAATGAATCAAACTGTTCCAGGTTTACAAATAAACAAAGTCACTCTGCATCAGTACGTTAACACAAAAGTTTTTGCAAGAAATTCTTATAAATATTTTCTCAACTTTTTAAGATTTTTTTCCAAAAAAAAAAAAAGTTAGTGTCACCCAATCGATCTGATCTTTGACCAATGCTCTAACTAAAGGTGGCCCACTATTCTAACATCTTGGATTAAATTCAAGCCCCATAGACCATAGTAGAGTATAGCTGGAAGAAAGTTTTGTTTAAATACTCATTCCAAAAAATCTGATCATGCAATTTCTTTAATCTGACCAATGCCTCTTTCTTTTGCATGAATCTATAATATAATTTTTTGGTAATATATTTAAATTTATAGTCCAAACTTAATCTAAGATATGTAAATAATGTGGCAAGAAGGTAGACCTCTTCAAAAGATCCTTGCACAAACTATGTACTTGTGGTGTAGAGAAGTCTTTTTCTCTATTTTCCTTTCTTCATTTTATATGTTGTAAGAAATTATACAAAGAAAGTAACCACATAAATGGTAATATATATATTTAAATTAAAACCCTATATCCTATCAATCAATTAAATTAGGCTAAGGTTCCTTTGTGGCCCGCAGCCAACCCTTCAGATTAAGTTTCTCTAATTTAAATTAATGCCAAGTTATCTGGACTCTCTGTGCCATACTACGGCCATCGGCAAACGTTTGGTGACCATCATGGCACTAAGCCAAAAATGGCCACTTACCCTAGTGGTAAAGCACTAGGCCAAGAATGGCCTCTTACCCTACTGGTAAGAGACATTAGTTCTTTTTATAAAAATAATAATAATAAATAAATAAAAGAGACATTGGTTCTTGTCAATGTGCCTATGAGCTAGGCAAGCACCTTTTTCTCCACTTACACTAAGAGTTTAAATATGGGTGGGCTGCCTAGGCTCGACACGACCAGCATGACACAGTCCCAGGTAGGGTCGTGTTGTGCTAGGGTGCCTTGGGCTGTGGCCCGGCACGGCCCATGCCCTAGCTGGTCTGTGCCTCAGCATGCTAAGCCTAGCACAATATTTATATTAAAGTATATTTATTTTCATGTAAATTAAGTATAAAATTTACAATGATTAAAGTTTTTTTCTTCATTTATAAATTAACATTCATATTTATGCATTATTTTACTAGTTTTAAATTTATTTTAACTTGAAAATCCTAAAAGTTCATGATCTCTCCTTCAATTTATATAATTTTTTTTTAAAATTTAAAAAAAATTAAAAGGAGCATGTGAACCAGCCTATCAATAGCATGACCTAGCTACTTGAGTACAACACGGCCCTTGATTTTACACTAGTGGGCAATGGCAGACGTAAGATTTTTATTTGGTAGTGTGAGTAGTGATTAGGTGAAAAAGTTAAACAATAAAGTTAAGGGATTTTTACCAAAAAATTAATTCTAAATTTAGATTATGCCAATTGATTAGGAAAGATTTCAAAAAATCCAATTGGGAGTTCGTACTTCATCAAAAGACAAATATGCCATCAGCTTTGATCGGACCATATTTGCACAAGGTTTTTCACTTACGGCTAAGCTGAACAGTTAAGTCGTAGTGTATTTATAGTTGAACCTAGGTCATTTTACAGGTGGACCGTATTTGCACAGTTTTTTTCACTTACAACTAAATTTTACGGTTAAACAGTAGTGCATTTACGACTAAGCCATAGGTTATTTTACGGGTGGACCGTATTTGCGCAGTTTTGTTCACTTACGGCTAAGCTTTATGGTTAAGCCATAGTCATTTATGGCTAAACCGTAGGTCATTTTACTGGTGGACTGTATTTGCGCAGTTTTTTTCATTTATGGCTAAGCTTTACAGTTAAGTCGTAGTCCATTTTACGACTATGCTGTAAGTCATTTTACAGGTGGACCGTATTTGCGCGATTTTTTCACTTACGGCTAAGCTTTACAGTTAAGTCGTAGTGCATTTACGGCTAAGACGTAGATCATTTTACGGGTGGGCTGTATTTGCACAGTTTTTTTCACGTATGGCTCAACCGTATGGCTAAGTCGTAACAGTCAAGTAACGATATCATTACTTTTTTTAAAGCTTTATATGTCCAGTTTAGTTTCCAAAATTTATTCTCTAAATATCTTTATACTGAGATACATAAACTATGTAGAGGGCATAAAAATTGATCCAAATAATTTGATTTTTTACAACTTTTAAGTAATGATATCATTATCATTTTTAAAGCTTTATATGTCCAGTTTGGTTCCCAAAACTCATTCTCTAAATATCTTTATACTGAGATACATAAACTATGTAAAGAGCATAAAAATTGATCCAAATAATTTGATTCATATATGAATTTATAGCTTATAGGTAACGATATCGTTACTATTTTTAACTCTTTATTAGTCCAGTTTGGTTTCCAAAATTCACTCTCTAAATATCTTTATACTGAGATATATAAACTATGGATAGGGCTTAGAAATTGACCCAAATAATTTGATTTATGCACGAATTTATAACTGTCAGGTAACGATTTCGTTACCATTTTTTACACTTTATGTGTCAAGTTTGGTTCCTAAAATTTATTTTCTAAATATCTTTATATTGAGATATATAAACTATGTAATGGGGATAGAAATTGACCTAAATAATTTGATTCATGTATGAATCTATAACTGTCAGGTAACAATATCGTTATCATTCTTAACGCTTTTTATGTCCAGTTTGGTTCCCAAAATTCATTCTCTAAATATCTTTATATTAAGAAACATAAACTATGTAGAGGGCATAGAAATTAACCTAAATAATTTAATTCATACATAAAATTATAACTTTCAGGTAATGAAATCATTACCTGAAAGTTATTGAGCTCTATTACGACTGACCATGCGGCTAAGCCGTAGAACTCATGGGCTACTATCAAAAAAGTTTTTTTTTTAATTTTTTGCTTACGGCTGACCATACGATGAAGCCGTAACAGGTTGACCATAGAACGATTTACAGCTAAGTTGTAGTACTGATGGGCCACTATTGTCACAACCCAAGCCCAGGGTTCGGGGGTTAGCAAAAAGCCAAACCAATGACATACGTACTCCCGTGCCTGTACACGTAGACCTGGTCTAAATGCACACACACAAGGGAACATTCACACGTGCCAAACATGTACGCGGAAGCTGTAAATATCAGAAACATCAAATTAACAGTGCAAAAAGAGAATACGAAGAAAGAACTGACATAATTACATGTGAAAGTCTTACAAAATGCGTAAAATAATATATACAATCATAACATGTACACAAGTGTGAAAAATCCTCAAAACAAGACTCCAATGCCATGCATGTCAAGAACGCTCTCCCGTGGAGTGATCACATCCACTCCTCTAGGCCTGTTGGGGCCTCGGGGGTCTCGTCTGGAGTCTGGCCGACCGGCGAGGGGTCGGCAGGGGTATCTGGGCCTGCAACACCAAAAACAACTGTGAATACGACGATTCAGCAAAGTATAAACCACAACAAGTTAACACACGCTGTGTCTAATAGAATGAAGAACATCATGTAAATTAAACAAGGCATTTTCGTATACTAGGCTGTCATGCAAGAAAGAAATATGCTATGCGAATCAATGGATACATGCAGTGTATATAACTAGTGGCTACTACATTGCCATATGCTCCCAAAAGAGGGATCTTGTATCGTGCAAAGAACACCATTGTCCAGGCCAGGGTACAATGGGTCTCGGTTTCCTGGGGTCCGGTTCCCCAAGACGTTTCCTTACTGCAGCAAGGCCATGTAAACTATACCAAATTCACCCCGTCGGGATCTTAAGGCTAAGGCTAAGTAGTGCCTGACCATACAGAGTCAATCATGAAAACCCTGAGTAGATCGTGACAACATATCATACGTGCATATCTTTGAACATATTATACATGCATACTCAAGGTAAAGAACCACAATGTGAAAATAACAGAACACAAGATATCAGAGAGTAGAGATCAATGATCAAATGCAACATGTTATGCAACAAATCATGTGAAATCGGATCATCTTTATTTACAAGCCAATTCTAATCTAATTATCCGGTGTTTCTAACCGTGCATGATGATGTAGTTTTAAGTTATTCGATGCACCGTTGTCTAGTGTTGCATTGAATCGGGCGGTGCACGAAGTCCCTTAAACCAACTCCCATGGGGAGGTGCTTAACATCCGGATAGCGAACATGAATGATTCGTAGCCCTCGAGATCATTCACGCGTTGTATCATATTCCGTTGGGCGGGTCTAGGTGCTCTACATTCTATCATGAAGGCCATATCGGTCTTTCCCTACACCTATTCTTGTCCTTCATTATTCTAGTGCGGATACGGCTTAACCGTAGGTGAACGTACGGCTTAGCCGTAGGCATCTTACGGCGTAGCCGTAATATGCACTGCGGCTCCACCGCGGTTCCCTTTACTGTTCATTCGCAGTTACGGTTCACCCGTATTTTGTTCTACGGCTTAGCCGTGGCTGGGCCGTAGAAGGTCTGTCAATTTGATTGCTCTCAGTTAATCCAGGAAAAGGCACCCTGTATTGATCTACGGCTGGGCCACGGCTGAGGTTCGGCTTAGCCGTAGTGCAATACACGGCTTAGCCGTGCCCTAGCCGTAGAGGAAAACTGGATTTTTACCCTCTCTGGATTTTAAGCCGTAAGTGACATACGGCTTAGCCGTACATGCACGAAGTCAATGTTCTGAAACACGTACAGAAATCCTGTGAAATCATCAGAATTGCAAATATCCAATAGAGATAGATAAAGTACTAATCAAATGGGCTGTAAACACATTTTTCCATACGAATTCATGTGAACTAACCAGAATCAAATGCAAACCAACATGGGTTCTTACATGTTATAATTATACTTGCATCAATTGAATTCAATTACACAACTTGCTGTCCTTAGGCCCAAACACAACCTAACACCAACCACAACAACATGCATGCATGAGAATTTGAAAGAATCTCAAGACCTATCGTGCACTCATGGAAACAAGAAGGAGAAGAAGAAGAATGAGATGAAAGAGATGGAAGAGAACCCCAGCTCACCTCACAATCAACACAATAGAGCTTGCAAAGAACCAAAATCTCTCAATTCAGCTTGATCGATGGAGGAGAGAATTCAGGAGAGGGAGAGAAAGCTCTTCACGTGTACAGTGAGGAAAAATGAGAGAGAGAGAACGAGTTTGTTGATGGTCTGAAGTTTATATAAGATAAGTAGATGTCCAAATTGCAATGAAGTCCAAGTCATAATTCTATTTTCAGTTTGAGTCAAATCTGGGTCCAATGGAATCATACGACATCGTTTGCAAACGACGTAGTTACGAAAGTTGACGGGCTCAACGAAAGACACGTGTTGACATCAAGATGATGCAAAAATGACCATGTCTTAGAAAAGATAAAATTACAAAAAGGGGCCTGGTCTACTTAATCCAGGTCAAACTCAACCCAACTACCTATCCATGACCCGCAACGAAAATAAAACACAAACAAAACACAATTAGCAACGAAAACAAGATTAATTAACCGCTAAACAAGGTCAAGCTGGGTCGGAGTGTTACAACTATCTAGAGAGTTTTGTTTTATATTTTTCACTTACGACTGACCATACAATGAAGCCGTAGTTATAGAATGATTTACGGTTAAGCCGTATAACTCGTGGGCCACAATCCAGAGAGTAATTTTTTGGTATTTTGGTTTACGGCTGAAGAGAAAAAAAATGAAAAGAGAAAGAGATGAAAGAAAATAAATGACAAAAAGAGAAGAAGAAGGGGATCAAGTGGGATGGCAATAGGAGGAAAGGAGAGAGGACTTAAAAGAGAATAAAAGAAATAAAACAAAAATTAAAAATAACTGGGCATAGAGAAAAGAGAAATACAAGGGTTGAGAGTATGAGAAAACAAAGAGAGTGAGAGAGAAGACTGAGAGGAATGCAAGAAAAGAAACACGAGAGGGTGAAGGGATTGTCAGAATAGAAATAGAGATTAAAGGAAAAGAAAATAAAAAAGAAGAAGAAGAAGAAGAGGAAGAACAAAAAGAAGGCGTACTAGTGAAAGAAGGAGGAGGATGATGAGTGCATACCAGTTCTGTAAAAAGGAAAAGAAATAAGAGAAGAAGAAGAAGAAAGATAGGGAAGATTTTGTACGCCTAATGTTATTGTCAGTTGATGGCATATTTATCTTTTGATAGAATGCGAACTCCAAATTAGATTTTTTCTAATATTTCTTAATCAATTCGTATAATCTAAATTTAAGATTAATTTTTTCATAAAAATTTTTAAAATTAAATGTTTTAAAAACTTATTTAAAAGATTTTTAGAATCATATGCGGGGCGATTACGCGCCCCTGCCAACAAGTGGGTCCACCTTGGCTGGCACGGCGCATATTTATAAGCTTATCGTCCGCTGTGGGGTTGAAAGAAATTATGTCACTTGTCATGCCAGAAGCTGTAAAGGTTGCAATAATTGCGTTGACCTACAGTGCCCCAAAACATTGCCCACTTTAAAGAATTCGCTGGGCTGGCTCATAGCATTCGGTATCGTTAGTTTTTTTTAACTTTATGTAACTCTTTTTTTCAAAGAATTTGCTTTTATCAGAAGCTTCCTTCCACCTTCCAACCAACTGCTCTGTTGTTTTTCATTTTATAATTTATTTCATTATTATTTCTTGCGACAGTTTCTCTTTTTCTTGTATGTATAATATTGAAAGTAAAATAAATGAGTTAGATTTGCCACATGAAACGGTTGTGAGACGAGCTACAAAATGAAAAGTGTGGCGAGCATTATTAGTTGTTTTTACCAAGTACCTACAAAATAGGTGAGATTTCTGCCTATATTTTTTTTGCTGTGTCCTACCATAGTGTAGCGCCCTTCTTCAATGTATGGTAGAGCCAACATTTTTCAAATCTAAGTGAGTCATCAGTTTTAACACCTATTTGCTGCATCTAATTTTTTCAGAGAAAATTTTTGCAGTCCACCCATTAGATTGATCATCATTACCTCTTTTTTTTATTCCAAAAAAAGAAAAGTAAACCAATTTCCAGTCTATGTGTGAGGTCAATTCCAACCCAAAGGTGGGTATCTTACATATATGAATAATAATGTACAATGTGATCATGACAGGAGTAGTGCTGGGGAGAAGGCAGGACAAATCTCCAACTTTTAAAAATGATAAAGCTGTAAGGCTGGGCTTGGGAATCCAAAATCGAACTAGCCTTTTTCGGTTTTTGCCTTTTTCATTGCATTTTCAAAAAAGCCCTTTTCTCCTTGTTCCTTCGAAACAAACCCAATGAGAGAATAAAAAATCGAAGTGAGAACTATCCTTTTCAAAGTCTCAAATGTTACAATCCTTTTTTAATGGCACATTGTCAAATTTTACTCTAATATCAATTAACCCAACTTAAAATTGTATAAAAATATAAATAAATATATGTAGAAATTCATTTATTTACACATCCCCGCTTTTGTTTTTGGACATGTTAGCCCAAATACAGAAAGGAGCTGCCAAATAGAATATAATTAAAATAAATTAATTAATTTCACATTTTTAATTAAGAAAAATAAAAAGTTTCATATATGACAGTATATATCTCTGCCAGAGGGTGAACTTAAATAATTTTGATAGAAGACCGATCATTAAAAATTATAAGTGAATAAGATTAAGAAATCATTATTACAAAAAATTAAGAAAACAAATCTATATTAAATATCTTAACCAAATTTAATTTGGTTATATGATTTGAATGCAAAGAAATTAAATTTTTGTTTGATTAGATCCCATTTAATTAAAGTTATTTGATTTAAATAAAAATCAAGTTTGTATTTATATAAATTAGGTTTGGATTGAGTGAAGATTGGGTCTATATATGAAATTAGATTGGCCCAACAAGTTGAGTCACATCCCACCAAAATATACAATTTTTGCATTTTTTTTCAATTGGAAAGAGTAAATATAAGTTAGAAAAATGAAATATTTTATGCTTTATTCAGTTGAAAATTTTCAATCGTTAAAAGTTTGGGCTTCATGATTTCAATGTTTTGAATTAAAATAGACTACACCTATTTACATTATTGAGAAGGGGGGCCAAATGTGTTTGCATTTTCTTATAGAGAAACCTTCAAATAAGGCATTAAGTTTTTGCCTTATTTAAAAAAAAAGGGCATAGGTTTCAAAAATTTTCAAATTAGACCCTAATTTTTTCAGTAAATTCTCAATTAAGGACATCTGACAATTTAAAGATACTTTCTGGCGGCTTTTTTTCCTTAGTTTTCTTTAAATACTAAAATTACCAATTTTTAAACCATGACATGGTTTTAGTAGCCACTATATGCTGCTCATAATCATGGGGACGCTAGTTGTCCTTGATTATCGTAAGGATGCCAGAAAAGAAAATGAGGAGAGTATAGAGGAATTGAATGTGGATTTTATCAATAAAAGATAATCTGGGTGTTTTTAGAAATTAAGGAAAAACATTGTCGCGAAATAGCTTTAAATGGACGGATATCCTTAATTGAAAACTTCCTGAAAAATTCAAGAACTAATTTGAAAATTTTTGAAACTTATGTTTGTTTTTTAAATGAGGCAAAAACTTAGGGTCTTATAAGGAAAATTTTCTTTTTCATATTCTATATAAGTTTAATCTTAGGGGATTGGCATATCTTAAATGTGCATTTGAATAAGTTAGATTTCAATAGATATGGTCCATCGAGGAGCCAACCTTTCTTTGACAAGATTTGTTCTTAGGGTGTATAAAAAATCTGTCGATCTGTAAAACCGAATCGAACCGAACCAAACCAAACCAATCTGATCAACGGATTTTTTGCCGAACCGATGGTTAGTGGTTTGGTCATAAATTAAAAAAAATCCGAATTCATTAGTAACTGCTTGGTGATGGATTTTACCCTTAGTCTACAGATTTAAACCGAACTGAACCGTTGATATAGAATATATTTAAATAAACATATATTATTGGTTGGTTAAACATTACATATAATGTTATTTTTGTATTTGACATATTATGGTGAAATATAATTATAGATGACAAACGAGGGTGAGAGAAGTTTTCACATTTGATGTGGGATTTGTGAAATGCTTGACATGCTGTTAAGTTATAAAGAGGAAGGGACCTTATCAAACATCGGTTGATGATAGAAAATATATTTCTCTCATCTTTTATAAAGCCAATCCCCTCCTTGCAATAGGTTAAGTGCAAAGCTTTGCAATGGGCTTTACATTGAGATTTTGTTGTATTGGTTTTTGGTATTGACCTTTGCAATGATCTCAAGTCTAAGAATTTTTTTAATTTCCAAACAAAATGTAGATTATTTGGGTTTTAACCGATCCAATCCGTTTATTTGTGATTCGGTTTGGCTCGGTTTTGAATAGTCAACAGGTCGATTACAAATTTCAAAATTGAAAAACCATTAATAATGGTTTGGTGGCAAATTATGCTCAATTCATATCAATCCAAACCGTTTACACCCCTAATTTGTTCAAGAGAGAATAATAATAAGAGGGGCATTCTTGAAAATAAAGGAAAAAAAAGAAAATAACTTTAATATCAAGTTCCTAGATATCCTCCAATTCAAAGCACTACCAGCCAATGGTCATCCTTGGTCTATTCGTTTTACATGAAGCTTCATCCCCTTAGCATTTTCCTTTCTTCTTGAGTCTCATTCAAGCACATCTGCAACTAAAGTCTTCTTCACAACCGAAGCTGCTTTTATTACATCTTTGCTCCTTGTTATCTTTCGAAGCAAGATCCAATTTTGCTGCTACTACTCTCTCTCATGTGATAATTTATTTTTTTTCTTTTCTTCCATTTTTTTTCCATTGGTGGAAATCAATTTAAAAAGATGCCAGCTATCAGTTATTTTCTTTCTTTTTAAACTATTCTTATAAAACAAACATATTGTATTACCAACCAAATCTAGCAGTAAAATGTAAATTGACTTATATGTCAGGCACATGGATATGCCCCGTACTAGCTAGGTTTGTAAAGAGCCAAAGTTACTGCATCTTTACTTTTAGCAAGCAAGTTTTTGAAAGGAAAAACTTCAAATATTTTCTTTAACTTTTTTTGGGTTTCTAGCAAAAAAATAATTAGCAAAAATATTCATTGCAAAAAAAAAAAAAAAATCTTTCACTTTTTTTTGAACCAAAATCTACTGTTGGGGTTTTCATGAATGAAAATGGGCACTATTACCCCTTCTTTTCCTTCCTTGGAGGGTAGAGGGAGGGACGAAGATGAAATAGGGAATGAGACAAAAGAAACTTCAACCCTTTCTCAAACGAAGGGAATTTCCGTGATTTAAAATAAAATTAAGAAAAACTTACTTTACATTATGGTCAACTGCTTGTAAAAGATTCAAGTAAAACAACTGTGAAAAACTTTGACACCATATTGAAATAAACTTTGAAAACATGGTGTCAATTTTTCGAAAATCTAAAACAAAATTAAGGATATATGTGAAATCTTCTTTTTTACAATGCTCATTTAATTCTTATATGTATAGATAGATATTTAGTTGTAGAGATTAGCGAGTAAATTAATGAAGTACCCATAAATTAGTTGAGAGAGAAAACTGAATTAAACTATACTGAAGTTCAAAATCAAATTCATTTGACAAATTCAATGAACACCTTACAAATTGAGCAAAACAAATAACAAACTAAATAAACTTTTTCCCAGCAAAACAGCACACATTATTGACAGGAATGGGGGATCCTCTGAGTGTTTGCCCCACGGTGACCTTGGATGGACCTATCATGGTTCCCCACATCACCATGGGGTAGCCTTGCCTTAGATGGAGTAGCAGCTCTATATGCATGGCATAATGCCCCACGATGATGTGGTGGGCTGTGATAGGTCCACTCATTGTCACTATGAAGCTAAACACTCAAATGATCTAGATTCTTTTGACAAGCATTATTGCTTTATTGAACCATACTGCTAGGTTGTGCTGGAACCCACACAGAAGTTTGCAAGGCCGGAGAGAGACCACATGCCCTTTTAATGCAATAATCTAAACATAAAACAACTATACCTTAAGAAAAAAAATTAAGAAGTAGTAATACTGCCTCTAGTAATACCTTGTCATTTTAGTAAGAATGATTAGTTAAAAAAATTGAATATGTACCAAAGCTAATTGGCATAACTCGATGTTGAAAAAGAAAACAAGTGTGTCGTCAAAAGTGTGCAGACTGGGTTCTACCTGATGGAGAATATTGAAAAGTATTTATACTGCATCTACTAATACCTTGAGGCTTTGATAAGAATGGTTTCCTAAGGAAATTTTGTAAAAGATATCTCATTGAAGTATATAACAAAAATCGCCAACATGTTAAAAAGACTGACCATGCACAGATCACTAGATGTTGCGCACAGATCATTGTGGAAATAACTTTAGACGATGATGATTCAAAAACCATACCTGCGAGATCTCTCTGATTTGACCTTGGTCTTACAGTAACTCGAAAATCTTAAGACCTTCTACTGTATTCATCTATGCTCGAACTCGCACCGGGGTGTAGGCCGCTTCTGCGAATTCTCTTTGCTCTAAAAAACAAGATTTCTCTTTTGTATTTTTCCTAAAAAGCAATAAAGTATATTTATAGGCTACAATAGAGACCTTAATAAGGAAATAAGGAAAAGGCTTCTTATAAAGACAGGAAACCCTAATTCAACCTAAATTAGAATCCTAGTTCTACAAATTATAATTCAGCCTACTAGAGAATTATAATCGTACTCATGTCCTTATTCTCAAAATAATATCTCGAGCTTCTTGTTATTCAATGCTTGTTAATCTTCCCATGTTAAGATTTCAGATATCCATCGATTAAATAATTACTGACACCTATATTTAATCGATATCTTTATAATTCTTTGAGACCTTACACTTAACTTATTTAATATGTCGAACACAAAGTCCACTTACAGGGTTTGACATAATCAAAACGTATAAGTTTCATCAAAGGGATATCATCAATTTCTATTACAGAACGTAGATTCCGTCAATAAACTAATATGCACCATACACGTACTGTAGTCATCCAATTTACTGATATTATTGACCCATAAAAGATCTGAATCCTTTGTAAATCAAAATGCCAAACGCTAAATGTATGTGCATATTATTTATATCGGGATTAAGAGTACAAGCACTCATAATAACCATTTGGATGTTAATCGTCTTATATAGTCAGTATAAAGATAATAAACCTAAAAGCGGTCATGTTCAATACATACAAAGTATACTAGCATAACGAGTCGAAACTATACCATTTTTTGCAGCTAAGACAAGCCTACTAAAACATCATGCTACAATCGTACCGATAGTGTGTCCAACTCTATCTAGATTGACAGTAACAATAACTTATATTCTATAAAAACCGACTAACAAGTCTTCCGTGTGTAAGCTGAACTTGACACACTAACTTATCTACTTTATAGAATAAAAGACACACATATATATAATAAATAACAATACAACCATTTGCCTATGCAAATTCTTATTAAGATGAAAAGACAAACTTTATTAATAAATAAATCAATCAAAGACAAATACATAAAAGTATACTTTTAGTATAAACTTTCAACACCTATCACGGTCCCCCACATCACCATGGGGTAGCCTTGCCTTGGATGGAGTAACAGCTCTATATGCATTGCAGAATGCCCCACGATGATGTGGCGGGCTGTGATAGGTCCACTTATAGTCACTGTGGAGGTTAATACTCAGATGATCCAGATTCTTTTGACAAGCATCATTGCTTTATTGAACGATTCTGCAAAGCTGTGTTGGAACCCACACAAAAGTTTGCAAGGCCGGAGAGAGACCACATGCCCTTTTAATGCACCAATCCAAACATAAAACAACCATATGTTTAAGAAAAAAAATTAAGAAGTAGTTATACTACCTCTAGTAATACCTTGTGGTTTTAGTAGGAATGATTAGTTGAAAAAATTTAATATGTACCAAAACTAATTTGCATGACTCGGTGTAGAAAAAGAAAGCAAGTGTGTCGCCAAAAGTGTGCTGGCTGGGTTCTACCTGAGGGGGAATATTGAAAAGTGTTCATGCTGCATCTAATAATGCCTTGAGGCTTTGATAGGAATGGTTACTTAAGGAAATTTTGTAAAAGATATCTCACTGAAGTATATAACAAAAATCACCAACATGCTAAAAAGACTAACCATGCAATTATCAACATGATACAACACAATTCCCCTCTAAAATCCATGGGACGATCTTCATTAATTCCACTATGAAGATGTTCTTCTTTTTTTTTTCCTTTTTCCTTTTAAACTACATTTTCTTGGGCCTACTTTGATAAGTCAATTTTAGCCATTAGCCAACATCATCTCTATAATCTAGATAGACATTTCCATGTTTTTGGCTCATGTATTATTGTGTTGGGTGCTTAAGAGGACCAAGTAAATTACAAGGTATTCTTGAGATTCATTGACATAACTATAACTAAGAAGTCATAGATTTATAATCTCAACTCAATGACTTCAGATATGAACTTGTAGGCTGCAATGTATTAATTATCACAATTTGTTAGTCTTTTTTAATTCAAGCCTTTTTCGTGTATTGGCTATGTCAAATGAGTCTAATGACCTTAGCAATCTGATTACTATTGTGGATCTCATGAGTATTGAGAAATTTGGTTAGTCCAACTCAATGGCTCCATCAAGTGAACTTGATTGAGTTGAGTCAGTGTTGTTGAGGTTTTAAAAGATGAATTCATTTTTTGAAGGTAAGCCATTTTCTGTGTGTTTTTATTGTTTGTATGTATGCTATTCATTTTTTTTTTTTTTTTGCTTGGCTGGCCCACACCCACCAGGGATCGATCCCTAGTGGGTGGTATGGGAAACGGGAGGCCTGCTACCAGGCCATCCCTTAAGTCCTGTATGGTATTCATTTATTTGAAGCTTTTCCGCAACCGTTTAAAAAAAAAGGGTATGAAAAACTAGACTAAATCTGGTATGAAGCGAAGAGAACCATCTTGTTGTCGGATTACCAAAAATATCCACTACATTTGTCATTTAAGACATTTTATTTATTTATTTTTTTGTCTTTTGTATATGTGATCCTTTTTATGTAAGTAATATTCATGGTGGGACCTAAACATTTGAATATTAAAGTTTTGAATGTAGGTTTAGCAAGTTAGTCACAAGTACATAAATCATGTAGACAAAAATTCCTGCCACATGATACATGAAATATGAGATCAACAATATATATCATTAACATCATCATCTTTAAAGCCTTGTCCAAATTTATATCGGGATCGACTACTTCAATTCTGTTTCTTCAAACTGATCCATCTTAAGCCAAATCCTTAGATGAGTTATAGTTACTTAGATCTATTTTTACAACCTCCATTCATGTCCTCTTTGATGTACACCTTACCCTTGGTAGGTTATCAACTTGCATAGCTAAACTTTTCTTTACTGGTGTCATTACCGGCCTGCATTGGACATGCTATTAGTCAAGGTTTAATCTTGAAGGCCAAGAAAATGATGTCTTCCCATGCTTGAAATTCAGTTTTGATAACTTGAAAACTCAAATACATTGAAGTTGTTTCTTGTATTGTGCCTCATATCCTGAAGATGATCAAATAGGATGTGATCCTTTATTTAAGAAGTGGATTGTAGATGGATTTTTTTTATGAAATTAAGGATTGAGGGGAGTTTGATAAAGCTTACACAATAATCAATGACCTAAAAGATGCATGCATGCATGTTGGAAAATGCCAAAAATAATTTCTTTCATAGAAGTCGTGTAAAGATGCAAGATTTACATAGAGATTTACCATTGTCATTTCAAGGAAGAGTCATAAATTTGTAGTCAAGCTCAATTCCAAAGTAGATAACCTAAGAAAGTGGTTGGGCTTATGAACCGTTGGAGTAAGGGAGTTTGGAGGTTATGATGTTGTTCACGGATTGGGGTAGGGGATGGATTTGCATAGCAAGGGAGAAGGTGTGATGATATAGGAGGCTTGGGTTGGCAGATATCTTGGCTTGGGAAGAAGAAATGATGGGTTCGATTGGAAGGATGATGGGTGGATTGGAAGGGTTGAGATTTATTTAGGACTTTTTTTTATTTTGAACTGAAAATTTTTTTTTTCCTTCAGAAAGATGAAACTAAGAGAAAAAAGGAACTAGGGGAAAAAAGTCCTTGAACACTTTTTGGAAAATTGAGGGGCTTTCAATGAATATTGAGTCTTCAAGAGTTTTGTATATAAGAAAAGGAATAAAGCGTTTGAAAAGACATTGTAAAAGACTATTAACAAGAGTCAACTTGAATTTCATTGTCAACTTAATAAGAAGACTTGGCTATCTCTTGTAAATGAAAACCTCTTTTATAAATATTAAATTATGATTTTGAGTTTTCAAATCTCTTCGAGGGCCTAAAAGCCTACTAAGTTTTCGAAAGTCTTATATTTTATGTCTTAAAATCTTTAGAGAGTTAAAAAGAAAATGGGAATTTCACTATTATATATTTTCTGATACATTGTGAAGGTTTTGGGTAGGCCTCTAGAATGGATAAACACAATCAATTCAACAATATGTGTGCAAACAATCAACCACACAAAGAAAAATAAATCAATTAAACACAAAAGCACACAACAAAACAAGGCACGATTTTAATGTGGAAAACCCCAACCAGGTAAAAAAAGCACAAATTCAATAAGGATCAACTATCAAGAAAGCCTGAACAGTTACAAGATATACTCACACCCTTTTGCATGTAAGAATTGAGTTCTTCTCGCTACAAGTCCTTTTGCTCACAGACATTACTTCGTAGTGCACAGTTCCCTACTTGATCAACACGCACCTTGAATACTCAAGATGGCCTTACAACTTCTACAAGAGATGTAGAAGCAACTTCTCTCTAAACAAAAGCTTCAGCACTTTAACTTTCAATGAAAGCTATAGAGAAGATGATCCCCAATATGTAATCTCCACTTAGATTAATGAGATCTATATTTCCTAGGGTTAAGAGAGCCCCCCCCTTCCCCCCCAATTTCATGCCTCATAATGGTAATCCATTCAAGAAAGTATTTGACACAAAATAGAAAAGTCTTTGTTCAAACAAGAAACAAAATCCTGCAGATTGGTGGAAATTTCGCCTAGGCTCGATCGATCGGGTAGCTGTTGGATCGATCGAATTAGGCATCTGCCTCACATCCAATCGATCGAGCAAGCCTTCACTGATTTTCGTGGATTTTCTTCGTTTCAGTTCTTTTGATGGCTCGAACCATAGTCCATCTAAAAGAATATCAAATATAACTTAATGGATTCAGAGTTTTGTTTAACCGATAAATTAGCTAACCTAGAAAATCCTTACAAATTGAAGCCGTAATACTCTATTATATTTATATTGAGAGTTGGGCTTACTATTTCTCGAAACTATTTTAGTGAATTACATGCGCAAATCAAAGAAAAATGAAGTTATTGTTGACTCTCCTATTTTCTCTTGGAAGAGTACAACGCACCCCTCTTTTGCTCAACTGTGCAAACATCATGGCTATTTCCTCCTCTTGTTCTATTATTGATAAGCTGAACATGTTAAAAATTCAATAAATCTTGTGAAATTTAGCCAGTCCAAGTCACCATGGCCAAGTAAAGTCAAATTGGTAGATTAGACCCAATCTTACTTAGGTTTTAAATAAGAAGTTCACTCATATAAGATAATTCGTTGTTTGTTTTATTATTATTATTCTCTTTAATTTTATTCCAATTTCCATATGTATCTTTATTGTTTCTTCCTATGTGTGTCATCTATCTAGAGCCTTTCTCAACCATTTTTCCACACAAGTAGAGTGTTGAAACTTGATCCATCTTCCATCAGGTCAAAAGAATGCACCATTAGCTTTCTCATCAAGCAAAATTTATCTATATCTAACACTCTTGAATCTTGATAGTCTCATCAGATATATTGAGCATAAGCTTGCATTTTTCATCTTCCTTTTTTATTTTTACGCTATCCTCTTATATGTGCAAATCGTATTCATTGTGGAACTAGCTATTTAAAGGCGTGGATGTAGTTTTAGCAAGCTAATGGGCAACATGTAAATCGGGTGGACTAAGTTTCTGCAATTCATGTATATGAGACAGCGATTCACAAAATCTACAATTGAAAAAGCATAATGTTTAAATAATTTAATCCATTATATAATTTTTTAAACTTTATCTACTATATACTGAATAATTACTTATTTATTTCTTTGCATAGTGGAAATGGAGCATCTTGGGACATTATTTGAAATGGGACAGACAATATGTGCACCTTTGCAAAGTCTAAAGGAAAATGGGAATATTTTAGATAAAAAAATTGAAGAGTTGAGTTGTTGTGAGAAAGATGTACAGGAAGATTTAGAAAGTGTAAAATTGGAATATGGGAAGAGGCCAAAGAGGGAAGTAGAATTTTGGTTGAAAATGTGCAGACTTTTAATGATAAAGTACGTGACATTAAACAAAGGTTGGGAGAAGTGAAATGGACTCAGTTTCACTTGCGCTTTACTCTGGCTACAGAAGTCGAAGAGATGATTAAAGAAGCAGTTGAGCTAAAAGAGAATGGGCGATTTCACAGGGGATTATTTGTTGATTTGTTATCAAGTAGTACAGAGGCTTTTCCTTCAATAAAACTAGTGGGGGAAACAACTGCACTAAAAAATTTGCAAAAGATAGAGGAATGTCTAATGGAGGATGAGGTAGGAATGGTTGGAGTCTTTGGTATGGGGGGCGTGGGTAAGACAACCATAATGATGCACATTTATAATAAATTTAAAAACACTAGGGCATTCAATAGTGTCATTTGGGTGACTAGCTCTAAGGAGTCTAATCTAGAGGAGTTACAAGACCGTATCTCAAAGACATTGAAAGTAGACCTCTCCAATAAAAAAGATGCACTTTGTAAATCAGCCAAATTATTTGAGGCTTTCAAGAGAAGAGGTAGGTTCTTGCTCATTTTAGATGATATGTGGAGTACATTTCCTCTGACAAAAGTTGGGGTTCCAGAACCAAATCAAGAGAACAAATGCAAGGTAATGTGGACTACTCAATCTAGAAAAGTATGTCAAGGGTCGAGGGATGGGCAGTCAAAGGACAATCAAAGTGAATGCTCTTACCAAGGATGAATCATGGACCCTGTTCAAGGAAAAAATGGGTGCTAATTTTGTGCTTTCACCAAAAATAGAACCAATTGCAAAGGCTGTTGTTGAAGAATGTGATGGCTTGCCCCTTGGAATCATTACTGTGGGAGCAACTATGAGGGGTGTGGACGATACTAGAATATGGAGGAACGCATTGGAAGACTTGAAAAACTCAAGGACTAATCTAGAAGGCCTAGAAAATGATGTCTTTTGTTGCTTGAAATTCAGTTTTGACCATCTGAAAACTCAAATACACCAAGATTGTTTCTCATATTGTGCCTTATATCCTGAAGATCATCAAATAGCATGTGATTCTTTAATTGAGAAATGGATGGCGGATGGATTTTTTGATGAAATTGAGGATCAAGAGACGGTGTTTGATAAAGGCTATACAATAATAAATGATTTAAAAGATGCATGCATGCTGGTGTTGTGATTTTCTGAACATCACCCGTTGTGCGCATCCACGGAATCACAAGATCAACAATCAACCACACACAAGAAGAGACACCGAGATTTACGTGGTTCACCCAAACCGGGCTACATCCACGGGCACAGGAGGACGAACATCTTCACTATGACAAGTAAAGCATACAAGAGATTCCCACACTCTCATCTCATCTCTCCTACGTGGTGTGGGAGCACCACGGGCAACTAATGCCGCCGCAAGGTCTAGGGTTACAGACTATACATATATATAATCTCCGCTTTCTTGGCCACCAAGAAAGCCCCTGTACAATTACCAAAATACCCTTGACCTTAAACCAGTCCCTGGCTAACCCAGTGGACTCATCCGGCTAAACCGGAATACAAGACATAAACCTAACAATCTCCACCTTGGCTTGAATTCCGTACAACTCCGTACAACTCGAACTACTAGGAGATAAAACCGGCAATGTCTCCACGTACCCTGCTGAATGGCACGTCACTGCACCAGGGATGCAGTCTTCTTCAACACTTTGACATGTTGAACCAGCACATGAACTTTGAGCAAAGTTCATCTCGTCAAACTCCACCTTGAACTAAAAGTTCGAAACCATTGACGAATCTGAGTGATATCTGAATCACTCACCATCCTGCCCCCATCTTCAACATCACTGTGAAGATCCAATCACCACAAGCATGCAAGCAAACAGATCGGGAATACAAGTCCAGATGACTTCATTGCAGAACAACCTCTGCCTCCGAGCAGTCAAAAACTCCATTTGACTGGGCCTCCGATCAACTGCTGATACATCAGCTCCTCCTTGCTGCTTTTCCGGCTTGGCTCTGGCAAGATGAATATCATCACAGTGATCATGTGAACCCCAAACGAACAACTTCGTTTGAATCAACAAACCCTTTGCAACTAGGCCGGCGACTCCTATTATTGGGTTTGCAACAACAACCAGGTCGAGTAGACCTGATTCTAGCCTCAATCCACATCTGTTCAAATCTCCTCCAGATTTCTGCATCAAACTATAGATCTCGTCACTACGAGCACGCTGGAAGAAACGGATCTAAAATCCGACTCAGGATGGCTTCGATATCGTAGAAACAAGTTTCTACGCTCCAATCGGTCAAACCTCCTCCTTGACTGTCAAACAGCCAATCAACCTCTTCCACTGCGTAGATCTGCTCGAAACGAGTCCGTAGGCGCAAACGGATCTCCGATCGGACATCGGACGATCAAGATATCGCAGAATCAATTTCAGCCGTTAATCTGGTCAAACCTGCCTGTTGACCGATGCTGACGTCACTGCTGACATCACTGCACTGTCTGCTGGGCTTCTGGAGCGGACCCGGGTCGGGTTCACCTGACCCGGAACTGATCTGGCCCAAAGACTAAGCTTGAGGGAGGGAGCACAAAATATGGTGGTGCTTTAGAGCACCATACACTTTTTTCTTACTTTTTCCTTTTTCTCCACCTGCAAGTTACATGTTTGCAACCACCTTCTTCACGTTTGCAATCAGGTTCCAGAGACTTCTTCATGTCTTCACGTTTGCAATCAAGTTCTGCAACAGGGGACTGCAACAGGCGAGCTCTCCGCGGGTTGCAGCGGCCCCACGGCGACGGCCCCACGGCGATGGTGGCAGCGGCGGAAGACTCCCTCTCCGGCGACAAGGACGGCGAGGATCCCGGCGAAGATCTCGGTGGTGACCGAGATGATTTGGGGCGCGCGATTTTCGGATCTTCTGCGCAGTCAGAACACGTGAATTTCACAGATGGGTCCTGCCTCTACAATAGTCTGAATGTGCGCTGCGCATGTAAACCGTGCCAAAGCTTTTCTTGAAATTACAATGGGGATTCAATCATTCAAACATCTGAAGTCTCCATATATACATCCCTGTTTTTGACCCAGCATATATAGAGATGTAGATTTAGACTTTTTCGTGGCTTCTTTAGGAACCTGCTGATATTATACAGTTGTTCTAAGAGTTCTCTTTTGGGTCTTCTTCTTCACAGAAATTCCAGCAGGATCAGGAAATCAAAAGGCACCAACAGAACCCACTCTGCAAAACCGATTTCTCTCCTTCTCAGAACTGAAAGCCTGGAAATCCAACCAGCCGCGATTTTCTTCGAGATCTGAAAAATATGTGGATCTTTTTTCCTCCGATCTAGCGAGACCGGAGAACACAATCTCATCTTCTTCTTCTCCAATGGTGGCCCAACCAGAAATCATGAACCTGATCTCAGTTAATCTTCATGCGCACAACCTCCAAGCCATTGAGCGATCTCTACCTCGCTCAGAAACCCAAGGAATACCAACCTTAGCTCTGATACCAATTGTTGTGATTTTCTGAACATCACCCGTTGTGCGCATCCACGGAATCACAAGATCAACAATCAACCACACACAAGAAGTGACACCGAGATTTACGTGGTTCACCCAAACCGGGCTACATCCACCGGCATAGGAGGACGAACATCTTCACTATGACAAGTAAAGCATACAAGAGATTCCCACACTCTCACCTCATCTCTCCTACGTGGTGTGGGAGCACCACGGGCAACTAATGCCGCCGCAAGGTCTAGGGTTACAGACTATACATATATATAATCTCCGCTTTCTTGGCCACCAAGAAAGCCCCGGTACAATTACCAAAATACCCTTGACCTTAAACCAGTCCCTGGCTAACCCAGTGGACTCATCTGGCTAAACCGGAATACAAGACATAAACCTAACAGCTGGAGAATGGAATGCATTTTTAAAGTGGAAGTCGTGTAAAGATGCATGATTTACTTAGAGATTTAGCGATTGCCATAACAAGGAATAGTCGTCAATTTGTGGTCAAGGTCAATTCCAAAGTGGATAATTTTCTAAGGGATGAAAGTTTGATGAATGATGTAATCAAAGTATCTTTAATGCGTAGCGACATTGGAACGCTTTCATGTCAATCCACGTGTCCAAAGCTCTCTACCTTGTTGTTGGATCATTCTACATTGGGCAACATCAATCAAATTTTTTTTGAAAACATGCATAACCTTAGAGTTCTGGACCTATCCAAAACTCAGATCAAGTGTTTACCGCAATCACTATCCAACTTAGTAAACCTTCGTGCTCTGCTGTTATTGGGATCTCGGAAATTGACAGAGGTTTCTTTAATCGTGCAACTCAGGGAACTTAGGGTGTTGGACCTCTCTGAAACCTCAATTACGAATTTGCCAGAAGGAATGGGTGGTTTAACTAATCTTAGATGCCTTGGCCTCTCTTACACAAATTACTTAGAAATGGTTCCTGCTGGCATATTTTCCAAATTTTCCCATTTAGAAGAACTGTCGATGATGGAAAGTAGATGGAAGTGGTCATCAAATGAAAATGAAAATGGAAGGGGAGCAGCTGTGGAAGAGATTGTGAGGTTGACCCATTTAAAAAAACTTCTTGTTGACTTCATGGACTTTTGAGTGCTTGGTTGTCCTATGTAAGATCCGGGCATTGGCAAGGTTTAAATTGCTTCATTCTTACTGTTGGCTATAATGCATTCGGTGATGGTGATGAAACATTCTCACAATATCACAATATAATTTCTATAGTCGGGAACGTCGGGTATATGTCTCTGGTATAATGCTATTGAGTCGCAGATTCATGACTTGCAGAATTTAAGTGCCACATACATTGAGGAACCGACTCAGGGTGCCACCCTAGCAAACTTTAAGTACATATGCATCGAAAATTGTCCAAAGCTGAAGTATGTATTCTCGGTTGGCTGGCTCCAGACCCTCCAAAACCTTGAAGTGATAGCAGTCGAAAATTGCCAAGAGGTGGAGGAGATTGTAGTGGATATGGGAGACATTGGCCCAGCAGACAATAACACAACCATCACATTACCAAGGCTGAAGACATTAGCATTAATTGATTTACCGAATTTGAACAGCATTTGTAAGAAAATATTAATTGGCATGTCCCTTGAAAATATCAATTTACACTCATTTCCAAACCTGAAGATCCTTCCTTTCTCTATAAATAATCTGCCATCCTCTCTCAAAGAGATCAGAAAGCGGAAGCTTGGGGAACTTGTTGGTGCGGGACAATCGAAACACCAAAATGCAACTCGAAACTTTCTTCTTCGTAGATCGTGAAGACGACTTCTTGCAAAGGATAAAAGAAGAACAACATGGAACCAAAAGAAAAGCAGAAGAACTGGACCTCAAATTTTCCCACACTCTCTCCTAGAAACTGGAAACTTCGGAAAAAGACAAGTGAATGATCGTCAAGTCTATATTTCTACTTTTCCAAAAATTGTTTTCTTTTGATGTAAATCTTTTTTTCTCTTTTTTTTCCGAAGTTAAATGTATTCGTATATGTATGATGTTCCTTCCCTCTCTAGCTTGTCTTTTAGGGGCTAATAGAGGACAACTCTACTCAGAATGTAGGCATTTTTTCCTATCATGCTTGATTTTACTGGAAAACTATTTGCCACTTCTTTATAATATATACTTTCATTTTGTTTCTTAGCATGAGATGCTAAGGAAGGAACTCTAGATAGTGCCCTGCCCTACTATTGCATATCTACATTCCCATAGTTATCATCATCATCATCCTCTTCTCCAAAGCCATTTTCACACAAGTCCTCCGACTAGTTAGATCTTGCAACTGATTCACATGACACTGCTGCAGTAGTGAGTGATTCCACTACATTTGGGAATTTCTAAAATCGAAGAACACGCTAGCTACAAGATTTTGCAAAGCACAAATGAAAATATAAGGTTGCTGAATTGATACATTGGAAACAATAACAATAGGGCAAAAAATTCATATAAGGGTAAACTCATCAATAAAAATAAAAAAAAAAAGAATGGACTTTAACTACCAAAATAATTAACACTATTGGACTAAATCCATTAAAAACAAAGTTACTAGACTCTCAGTCCAACAACTTTTAAACACGGAACTTGAGCCCAATTTACCCAAAAAAAAAACTGCATGCGGACAGTGTGGGCAGGCTCATTGATGACATGGGTCCCACATAATTATCGTGTGATTTTTCCTCACTTAATTTCAATTTCCATTATTATACCTAGAGTACACTCCACCAGAGGGCGGACCCACGTATTTGCCTCAACCCCATGAGAACTTGAAGACACTTGATCGAGAAAAGGGTGATAAGGAGGAGCTGTTACACTTGGAGTCTCCTCACACCACCAAACCCTTTTCTCTCGCCTTCAAAAGTCTTCTCCCGCACTCTGAATCCTTCTGACATTAGTGCATTAGCATTCGCTAATCTCGCACTCTGTCTCTTACAGCCATCATCCACTAGCTATTCATCTTTTCTACCCAACATGCACAGTCACTGTTGCTCTCTCTCTCTCTCACCAAACCCCTTTTCTTAAATAATTCTAATCCCTAAATCCTAACTCTAACTACCCTTATTTTAAGTTTGATTTACGATATTTTCATATTTTCGTGATCTGACTTTTAAATTTGCAATAGATGGTTAGATTCTCCTTAAGTTTAGACATGAATCTTACATTATGTATAGTGGTTTATGTATATGTGGGCCGTCATGGTTTTGATTCAAATTGATTTCAAATTATGTGATTTCTATTCTTCAAAATAGTGATGATGCCTTGTTAAACTTGAAATTGGTGGAGAGGTTTTGTTGGAGTTCTGGCTCAATCTCAACCGTCTAAAACGAAGGACAACATTTATAATTTCTACTATTTTATTT
Organism: Sextonia rubra; assembly: GCA_037013555.1. Classification (NCBI taxonomy): domain Eukaryota; kingdom Viridiplantae; phylum Streptophyta; class Magnoliopsida; order Laurales; family Lauraceae; genus Sextonia; species Sextonia rubra. Next base: position 3,384,585 of record JASUAD010000028.1, on the reverse strand, counting down.
ATTTTGGTTTGCAATTCATTTCCTTGATTGATGAACGGGATGCAGGCGGAGGAGGTGGGGGGACTGGAGAGAGAAGAAGGTGGGGAAGGGTAATTTTGTCTTTTTAAAAAAAATTAAAATTGTAATTGTGGAAAGATATTTTGTAGGTGTATTTAGAAGTTTTTTTTTTTTTTTTTTTTTTTTTTTTTGCATCGCACTATGCTGCAACACCCTTCTTTGATACATGGTAGAGCCAATGTTTTTCAAATCTAAGCGGGTCATCAGTTTCACCACCAGTTATATTTGTTGCATCTAATTTTTTTCAAGAAAGTCCTCCTCTCCTTGTTCCTTCAAACCAAGCCCCAATGAGAGAATAAAAACTCAAAATGAGAACCACCCATTTGAAAATATCAAATGTTACAGTGTACATCCTTTTTTAATGGTACATTGTCAAATTTTACTCTATAATCAGTTAACCCAAATTGAAATTATGTAGAAAGAACAATAAATATATGTAGAGATTCATTTATTTTACAAATCAGTGCTTTCATTGTTGGACATGTCTGCCCAAATACAGAGAGGAGCTTCCAAATAAAGTATAATTTTTTAAAAAAAGTTGCTTTCACGTTTTCAATTAAGGAAAATAAAAGGTTTCATATATGACAAGATGAGGCCCTGCCCGGGAGTGAACTTAAATAATTTTGATAGAAGAATAATCATTAAAATTATAAATAAATAAGATTAATTGCTTGTTAGGTTTCTCACAAAACAAAAATTATCTTTATCTAACACTCTTGAATCTTGATAGTCTTCCTATATATTGAGCATGTGCCTGCGTTTGTTGTCCTTCCTTTATGATTTTTACACTATCTTTTTTATATATGCAAATCATATTCATGGTGGAACCGGCTATATATAGGTTTGGATGTAGTTTTAGCAAGCTAATGAGTAACATGTAAATCGGGTGGACTAAGTTTCTGCAATTCAATTGTATGAGATCACGATTCAAAAAATCTATAAATGAAAGAGCATAATGTTTAAATAATTTAATTCATTATATAACTTTCTACTTTATCAACTATATACTAAGCAATTGCTTGTTTGTTTCTTTGCATAGTGGAAATGGAGCATCTTGGGACATTATTTGAAATGGGAAAGACAATATGTGCACCTTTGCAAAGCCTAAAGGAAAATGAGTATATTTTAGATAAAAAAACTGAAGAGTTGAGTTGTCATGAGAAAGATGTACAAGAATATTTAGAAAGTGCAAAATTGCAATATGGGAAGAGGCCAAAGAGAGAAGTAGAATTTTGGTTGAAAAATGTGCAGACTTTTAATGATAAAGTGCGCGACATTAAACAAAAGTTGGGAGAAGTGAAATGGACTCAGTTTCACTTGCGCTTTGCTCTAGCTAAAGAAGTCGAAGAGATGATTAAAGAAGCAGTTGAGCTAAAAGAGAATGGGCAATTTCACGGGGAATTATTTGTTGATTTGTTGGCAGGTAGTACAGAGACTTTTCCTTCAATAAAACTAGTGGGTGAAACAACTGCACTAAAAAATTTGCAAAAGATAGAGGAATGTTTAATGGAGGATGAGGTAGGAATGGTTGGAGTCTATGGTATGGGGGGCGTGGGCAAGACAACCATAATGATGCACATTCATAATAAATTTAAAAAGACCAGGACATTCAATAATGTCATTTGGGTGACTGTCTCTAAGGAGTCTAATCTAGAGGAGTTACAAGACCGTATCTCAAAGACATTGAATGTAGACCTCTCCAATAATAAAGATGCACTTTGTAAATCAGCCAAATTATTTGAGGCTTTCAAGAGAAGAGGCAGGTTCTTGCTCATTTTAGATGATATGTGGAGTACATTTCCTCTGACAAAAGTTGGGGTTCCAGAACCAAATCAAGAGAACAAATGCAAGGTAGTGTGGACTACTCGTTCTAGAAAAGTATGTCGAGGGATGGGTAGTCAAAGGACAATCAAAGTGGATGCTCTTACCAAGGATGAATCATGGACCTTGTTCAAGGAAAAACTTGGTGCTAATTTTGTGCTTTCACCAGAAATAAAACCAATTGCAAAGGCTGTTGTTGAAGAATGTGATGGTTTGCCCCTTGGAATCATTACTGTGGGAGCAGCTATGAGGGGTGTGGATGATACTAGAATATGGAGGAATGCATTGGAAGACTTGAAAAACTCAAGGCCTAATCTAGAAGGCCTAGAAAATGATGTCTTCTGTTGCTTGGAATTTAGTTTTGTTAAGTTAAAGACTCAAACACTGCAGGATTGTTTCTTGTATTGTGCCTTATATCCTGAAGATGAAGAAATAGTATGCGATCTTCTAATTGAGAAATGGATTGCAGATAGATTTTTTGATGACATTGAGGATCGGGAGAAGGCGTTTGATAAAGGCTACACAATAATAAACGATTTAAAAGATGCATGCATGCTGGAGCATGGAACACATGATTCCAATTCAAGTCGTGTAAAGATGCATGATTTACTCAGAGATTTAGCGATTGCCATCACAAGGAAGAGTCATCAATTTGTGGTCAAGGTCAGTTGCAAAGTAGATAAGTTTTCAAGGGGTGACAATTTGATGGATGATGTAATTAGAGTATCTTTAATTCGTTCCGACATTGGAACACTCTCATGTCAATCCAAGTGTCCAAAGCTCTCTACCTTGTTGTTGGAAGGTTCTAGACTGGGCGGCATCGATAATTTTTTCTTTGAACACATGCAGAGTCTGAGAGTTCTGGATTTGTCGGAAACTGACATCAGGTGTTTACCGCAGTCACTATCCAACTTAGTAAACCTTCGTGCTCTGCTGTTAAGGGAATGTTTTAATTTGATAGAGGTTCCTTCAATCGTACAACTCAGGGAACTTAGGGTGTTGGACCTCTCTGGAACCTCAATAAAATATTTGCCAAAAGGAATGGATGGTCTAACTAACCTCAGATGCCTTGGCCTCTGCTACACCAGAGAAATAGAAATGGTTTCTGCTGGCATAATTTCCAAATTCTCCCATTTAGAAGAACTGTCGATGGTAAATAGTAGATGGAAGTGGTCATTAAATGAAAATGAAAATGGAAGGGGAGCAGGTGTGGAAGAGATTGTGAGGTTGACATATTTAAAAAAACTTCTTGTTGGGTTCATGGACTTGAGTTCTTGGTCGTCCTACGTAAGATCTGGGCATTGGCGAGGTCTAAATTGCTTCATTCTTACTGTTGGCGATGAAGGTGCATTTGGTGATGTAACAGACGCACAATATAATTTCTATAGTCGGGAACGTCAGATATATGTCTCTGGTATAATTGGTATTGAGTGTATAAACTCTTATGTTTTTCGTGATGGAAACTTAACTGAGTTGCTGATTAATGACTTGCACAATTTAAGGACTATGTACACTGAGGAACTGACTCAGGGCGACACCCTAGCAAACCTGAAGTACATACAGATCATAAATTGTCCAAAGTTGAAGTATGTATTCTCGTTTGGGTGGTTCCAGACCCTCCAAAGCCTTGAACGGATAGATGTTTACAATTGCCAAGCAATGCAGGAGATGGTAGTGGATACGGGAGACATGGGTGAAGCATACAATTACACAGCCATCATACTGCCAAGGTTGAAGAAATTAGCATTAATTGATCTACCGAAGATGAAGAGCATCTGTAATGGGATATTAGTTTGCACTTCCCTAAAAGAAATCACCGTAAACTCTTGTCCAATGTTAAAGAAGCTTCCTTTCTCTATAAATAGTGTATCACCCTCCTCTCTCGAAAGGATCGAAGGAAGCAGAAGATGGTGGGACTTGTTGGAGTGGGACAATCCCGACACCAAAATGCACCTCGGCCCCTTCTTCTTAGAAAACTTTGTTGATTATGATGATGATGATGATGATGATGATGATGATGATGCAACTGCCAATGAAGAAGAAAAGGATGGAGGAGGAGATGATGATTTTGCAACTGCCAATGAAGAAGAAAACGAGGGAGGAGGAGGAGATGATGATGATTATGCTGTGTATGATGATGAACGTCGTGGAACCAAAAGGAGAAAGCAGATGCACTGTCAACCAGTGGACTTCCAACTTTCCCCTACTTTCGTAGCACAAAGAGAGTGAGCCAACAGACTTGTCCCTGAAATTGGCAATTGTGGAAGATTATCAATCTACTTTTTTAGCTTTTCCAATGTTCTCTTGTAATGTATTCATTTTCCCTTTTCTTTGATGTAACCTTATCATGGTTAACTTTAAATGTGTTTCTTCATTGTTGCCAAACAAATAGAAATAGAAAGAGAAGGCAGATGCCAATCTTCTACTGATGGCGACGACAATACTCATGAATTCTGTGAAATGCTTTAGGGTATAATTGTGAGATCCTTCTGTTGATGAGTAATGCTATTGACCAACCAATCACCTCTATTTATCCTTATTCCAGTTTAGACCAAGTCAAGCCAAAAGAAAGCTCTATAGAGAAGTGTGAGTCTCTCAATGAGTATTGCTATTTACTCAATAACCATGATTTTATTTTTATGTTTATGTGAAACCCAAGAAGGGGCGGAGGGGGGCCCATCTCCTATACCTATGCACCCCTACCACACACAACAACAACAAAAACCTTGAATCCATTGTGGCATAGGGCCTGGAATTTGGTGTGTCTACTGGAGTTGCCCTTGTCCCTCTCAACTTCTAATTACTATTGCATAGAGCCTGGAAGTTGGTGCTTGCAAGTTGCAACCGTCAACTTGAAAGTACAATTACATTTGGCCTAGAACTTTGGGCTTTTACCAAAGTTAACCCCGTCTCAGCTTGAAACTTTTTTTTTTCCTTTTTGAAAGTACCTTTTTGAAAGTACTCAACTTGAAGTAAACCACTTGTAGTCCAAAGGGCCCAGAACTTGGGTATTTTGTCAATAAGATAATTCCCAACTTTTCATCCAATAACATAAAGAAAAGAAAATCGAACATTGAATGGCATTGATATTCTAGTAGCATCTAACAAAGGTCAATTATCTGAACCATCCAAAGAATGGTAGACGGAAGTCCATCATGACCCCACATCTAACATATCATGGGCCTACATAACGGTAGACTTTGTGAATCCATTTCCTCTACTTTCTGGATTGAAATAAATATGCTTGGATTCATTATAGGAGGCCCAATCAATTAGATACCTTGATCGACTAATTACAAAAGGTGGGTTTTCAGCCTCTCTTTCTCGTGCATATACGCATAATATCAATCCCTTTTACACATTGAGAGTAAGGAAAGAAAGGTTAAAGAAATCCTATCCCGATCAAGACCCTTGATAATATGGTGGAACAACCGAAGGTCAGATCTCGTCCGCTCGTATTATAGGCCATATGCCACTGAATATTCATAAGTCTCGATCCTAGATTTTGATTTACTCTTCTAAAACCATCTTAGATCTTACAAAGAAATCAATTCACTGTCTCCTAATAGTTGTTTGGATGTAACAAACTTTGCCTTTCCAGATGTAAGACAAAATCTACTCATAAAAATCCACAGTACAGGAAAACCAATGTTACGGCACATCATGATTTGAACATTTGATGTCAGGCCATCCATTCCTAAAAATTCATGGAAATGATTCCCTTGGTTCTTTATATAAAAAAATTTCACCATTGACGGAAACTTTTATAGTCTTTTATAAAGCACTTTAGAGAGATTTAAAATGAATGGTCGCCTGGAAATTAGGGACGGGGCGATCAGCCATTCGCTAATAAATTTTTTCTTTTATTGTTGTTAATAAAAAAGTGATTGTGATAATACAATTACTGACTTCATCAGGCAGCCATTGTTGTTCCCACTGGAAGAAAATTTTAGCTCCGCTATTGAAGCCATGGATAATATTTAATTGAAACAAATAGCGCATGGTGGTCAATTCAAGTGTCACAATTACGAAAAACAATAAGTTTTATTGCTCCAAAAAAGGGTCAGACTGAAAAAATTTAGCCTAGCCACAAAACAGAAAACCGACAATAAAAAGAAAACAGATAAACAAAGAAAACAAAATAATCAAGCAACATTGAAAGTCAAAAGAAATAGAATCATGAAATACTCCCGCTTAAGGGAGATCATGAATTATATTATTAGCCTCCCAAAAAATACGATGAAATGAGGCATCTACGTGGGAAGAAATATCTCACACCTCCTCCATCCAATTTACCAAATGCCAAGGATGGAGAATCTTCCCTGAACCCTGTTGGATAGCTAAGAAAAAGTCCCCTTCAATAATTGCCAAAAGAGTTCCCAAATTGAGTAATTCCCAATAGCTAACCAAAAAAGCAAACGTTTCAGCTTCATTTGCATTTGAAGCTTCCACAGCCTAAATACCTTCGAACAATATTACCAGAAGAATCCCTAACAATACTACTTTTAATTAGGTAGTTTTGAAGGCCATTAGCAATCTGACTAGTTTAAGTCTGCAATCTTTTATTTTCTCATTAATCACGTCATGTGCATTAATCATGATTATTATAATACATTAGTGGACCCATTCATTTAAGACCTAAGTAACCTATGTGGGACCTTTTGTGATCTCTTTTTGTAAATAATATAAGCCTAATGGAGTTGCTAGTAAACGCCCAAATTTCTAGCAACCCTAACTCTATATAAATACGTACTTTCTAAAGCAAGAACCCCCTTGTGCCTCCTTGACAAAAACCTCGCCCACAACTCCGTCTTCCTTCCTCCTTCAACCTTAGAGTGCGTAAAAGAGAGGTTAACCCCATTAGAAGTTAGCTTCATCTTTTTTCCCACATTCCCTTTTACCCACTTGGAGTTTGTTTGGAGAGAAAAGGCATCTTCACCTTTTTCACTACTTTTAATGTAAAAACCCAACCCATCTTGATGTTTGTGCTATTTGAGTAATGTATAGTGATTTTCTAGCTTAAATATCCATCAAATCATCTCTTCATGGCATTACAAGAAGCGATGAATACAATTCATCGCCAAATGAGTAAAATTCATCGCAAAAAACATTTAGTTGCAAATAAAAATTTGTCCCCACGTTGTTGCAGAAACCCCATTTAAGAATATATTCAACAACGAATATCTGTTTATCCCCAAATGTCGAACCTTTAGGCACGGATTTTGTTTGTCTACTTATTGTGTTCGTCACCAAATTTCCTACCCAAGGCCTCTTAATATTTAATCTTTAGGCACAAATTCATTCATCGCCCTATGGTGTTTGTTGCTAAATATATAATCATTAGACACGAATGTATTCATCACCAAAAATAGATAATCAACAACGAGTAAAGATTTGTTCCCAAAAGTCCATCCTTAGATATGAAATTATTCGTCCCCAAACAATAATTAATTAGCAAAGGATTTGTCTTCAAATGTCCATTCTTTAGGCACGAATTTGTTCATCGCCCTATACAGTGATTATCACGCATTTGAAAAACACTGTTGACCATTTAGTGGTGATGAAATTGTTACAAAAATTAGACAATTAGCAACAACAATTCTCATTCACATCATACCCACAACAATTTGTATTCACATCATACCCACAACCATTCGCATTGACATCATTACAAAATAAAAATAATACATTCATCCAAATATCCATCCAGGTATCCATCCAAATATAAAAACGAATACATAACCAATGTACAAACACTAATCTAAATACCCGCCCAAATACTAACAAAAAAAGCACTCATCAACAACAGTCCATGCCTACCCCATCGTCAATCTGTGAACAAAGTAAAAACAAAAAAAAAAAAAAATAGTGTGCTATAAGAAATATTACCTACATGAAGTTTAGGTAATATATATGCGACTTTGATATTTGTACATACCATTGACCTCAATCATGAATGACATGTTATAAACATAATATCCATGTAACTAAAAAATATAACCTATAATCAATGGATTCAATACTTTTAAACGCTATACAACTACATTTATAGGACAATAAAACAAAGTTCAATAGACAAAACATTTTCTTCCTTTGTTTTGTATTTCTTTTCTCTAGTTATAAGAAGAAGCAGAGAACAATAAGGAAAGGTTGAATATACGAAAGCTTCTCTTTTTTCCTAAAAGTTGAGATGGTATGAGATGCTAGTTTCATGCTAGTTTCTATACGTTATTGTTCCTCCAAAGGCAAGGGAAATTTGATGTACAAAGCTTTTAATAGGATGATGAAAATGAGCAGCAAACAAAATTTATAAGTTCCAAAAAGCTTTAAATGGTTGGCTTTGGCAATAAGCGCTATCTCTTGGGATTATAGCTGTAGGTTAAAAACAATTAAACTGTAAAAACCAACAAATAAACAAAACAAAAAAAAAGTAAATTCCACAAAGGTCACAAGTAACAACTAGAACATAATGTGTTTCCTATTTGAAGACCCCATTACGGCATTGATGAGTTCATTACAACGGTTTTTTCATTCTTAAATCACTTTCAAGCATCAGTTGTAAGAAAATATATTGCTTGGTTAACACGCCTAAGAGAAGAGATATTAACCGCTTGAAGCTTGACAACCCCGGCAAAACCAATTCTAGTTGTATCTTCTGTTAGCCCATTAAAACAGTAGAAAACAAACGTAGGAAAAAATAAAGATGAATAGGAAGCGGGTGATGACAAGTTTGCAGAGATGAGATACAAAGCTTTACAGAGATGGGATACAAAGCTAAAGAAGGTGTTTTTTAGGCCTTTTAAATGATAGACCCATAACCGAACTGATGGTTTGGAACATCATACACATGAACCATGTTTATGATACAAATAGCATAACAAAGTTCTTGTGCTCTGCAAGATTTGATCACGTCCAAAGTACAATTAGTTCTTTCCACTATAGAGGTTAAGCGAGAGATAGAATTTTTGAACCTCAATGCATTTGAGCAATGTTTAGCACTTGCATACATGATTAGTTTATCATTATTTTTACATGATTTAGTTGCTAAAAATACATGAATTCAGATCTTAAAATTCGTGCTACAGCAACCCAAATCTGAAAATTCTGCAACCAATTTAAGAATTCAGCATATAGTTTCAGCAGATTCATTATAGTTTTTGTTCAAAAGTATTCGATTTGAAACCCAAGCAAATCTTACTTTTCTGACTTGAAATTTGGGTTAGTAAAACTTTGACAAGTGTTATTTTAAACCCCAAAATTTCAAACCAAAAGGAATTGGGGAAGTTGGGTTCTCAGAGGCGTGAAAGTGGCCCAGTAGTCAATCACTATGTAGAATTTTCAATACCCCATGTTTAGACATGTATAACTTTTTCGTTTTAAATCTTTTTTCGCTTTTGTTTTTTTGTTTGATTCCTGCATCATTTTAATTTCAATCCCAGCCATTGAAGGATTGATTAGATTAGGCACATACAGCATCAACTTTGGGATTGTTGGATGGTTTTTCCAGACTAAAAATTTTTTTTCAGCATGCATACCATATGTTTCCAAGTTTTAGTGTCTACTAACTTATCACTTTCTTTTTCTGTTTTCCCACCATTGGTTGTAGTTTTCTGTGTCATAGGTCTAATCTAGTAGTTGTTCCTGTAATGGTGATAGTTTGTAATGTATGTATTGTGTTGCCTTTAAAATAATAATAACAAAAATTGATCCAGTTACAGAACAAGACAGATGCAATGTGTTCCACCAAACAACTACAAAAAGTAAATAAATAGATAAATGAAAAATAAAAAACAAAGAGCAACATATGTCCTTGGACAGAAATACCACTCTAACTTGTTATTTCATCGTACGTTCAGATACTTTCAGCCATCAATCCCCTATTTTTAATTTTTTTTTCACATTAAAACCTTCCGACCAAATTTTATGCCAAGTCCAATAGATGAATGGTCCAAATGATTGAGAGTTTGTACCAATCCAAGGCTATGTCAACTAAGCTCCTAGAAAGTAACATGGCAACCAATCGTCAACAGTCTCAGTGTAAAATGCATGTCGCTGTTAGGGTTCTCTGACGTTAAATTTACCAAGGATGCCCATGGAGCCCATTTGCATATTCTCCTGAATTCCTAAAAGTAACAGATAAGGCATGTTTACCTACAGAAGGGGTTAAGAGTTAATCTCACTAGAACAAAATGAGTGCTGCTAAAACAAATGTGAATAAAAGAGATCACTTCACTAATCATGTGACTGCATCCAACTTCCCAAACAGGATCCACATTCTTCATATTCATTAAATAAACATATTATTATTAAAATTCATAACTAAATTCAATATCCACAAAACCAACCTTTCACTTGAACAATTCAGACTACAAGATCTAAAATGAATGCAAACAATACAGTGAAATCAGTCCACATAAATGCACTCCTAAAAGGTTGGATCAATTACCTTCTTGGGATTGAGCAAGCAATCATACAAAGTCGACTCCCCCAGATCACAGCCATGTTCTTGTTAGCAGTAGAATGTGAGTAACCGGGAGTTGTGCCGGATTGTCGTCCAAAAAGACCATTTAAGTTGGGCAGTAGAATATGAGTAACAGCCATTTCTGTGACCAAGCAATCGATTTAGACATCTGCCAAAAAGAATTTCATAAAGAACAGAAACAAAAGTACTAGTTCTCATCTTACTAGTACTAATTTCATATTGAGAGAACTGGCACACTACCACTGTAAAGAAAAGTAAATGGGTGGCCTACAACAACATCTGAACTCCACTAGTTCTCATCTTATTAGTATAAAATAATGAAGAAAATAGCATCAGTTTATAAGGATACGAATGTGAAAGGACAAGTACCCTGGAAAGTAATGTGCTCATTGAATCCCCCATATCACAACCATGTTCTTGATTTTATAGGCTTTTAAGCTGAAGTTAACATCTTTTGTATATGAAGATGAGACAAGAATAAAGGTTCCAATTCCAAAAATAAGTACTGATTTAGATATGTCTCTCCACATCACCAAATTCACTGAGGAAACAACAGAAAACAAAGAATGAACAAGGACAGAGAATGAAAAGCAATGGGATAATTAGATCCCAAGAATCAGAACTCACCAAGGTTCTGCATTCAGGTTTGGCATTCATGTATATTCTCAAATGCATCAGCAACTGAAACTGAAAAAAGCCAAAAAGAAAATGAGATAGAAACAGAGAAACCCGGAAACCAAAACTGCAAATTAACTTAAATCATTGAAGAAAAACCCTCTAACCTGAGAAAGGCACGACTAGAACAATCACTCATCTAAATCTACTAAAACCAACTAAAAACATTGCATAGAAAACTGGAACTCGGATTCAAGCAGAGTACAAAACTGCAATACCTAAAAATTTGTTTCTCACTCTCCAAGTCAATCAAAAGGCTTACAGGAAAGCCTAGGTTTACAGAGTAATGGTTTTCTCCACTTCTCCTCTATTAATTTTTTTTCCTGATTAGTAATAGTATAAATAGGTGTGTTAGACAAATGTTTGGAAAGTTTTTCAGTCATTTCAAGATAATCAATATCCTTCCAAGTGTATGCATAACACGACATCTTAATTTAAGGTTTGCATTACTGAGATTAAACCAACCAGGCTTTGCACAAAGGATTTAGAAACAACAAATGATGAGTTTCTTTTGCATCAATTAAGAAGAAATAGAAACCCATCAATCAAAACCGAATTTCATCATACCCAATTATGTAATCAAACAGTTAGTGTACATAGTAATTAAGAACAAAGAGAAATATAAAACAATTGGTGTTCCTAGTAACAAATAAAAAATATCCACCAATTTCCCATAAAAAAAAAAGAGTAGCCCAGTGCACGAGGCTACCGCATAGTAGGGCTTGGAGAGGGCAAGATATATGCAGCCTTACCATCATTTTGAAGAGGCTTTTTCCATGACTTGAACCCACACCCTCCAAGATGCTACCAGTCAGCCTTTACCGTTGGGCCAAGCCACCCTTTTATCCACCAATTGCCCATTACAACTGAAAAAAAAAACTATCCATAAAAAAAACAAAAAAAAAATAGACAAAAAAATTTTAATTAGGCTTAGGAAAACAGGGAAGCCCATCAAAAATCGTAACTAAAACTATCTTCTATCCAACCATCATCCGCCAATACGCAAAAATTCTCAACTGCAACTGAAGGAAACACTTACTCTGATGAACTGGAATTGTAGAGGAGCCTATCTGCAACCATCCAACACCCATCAACCTTCTCAGCCCTCCATCAATGGCCCTAAGCCCCTCACTGGAAACCCCAAACCATCTCCTAAACCCTTATTAGAAGCCCAGACCATCGCAGCCCCCACCAAACCCTCACTCAAAACCCCTAACCCAAACAACCTCCATCTATAGATTGGCAACCTTCACCTCTAGGCCATCCAAAAACCAACCCCCATCGTTTTGCACTTAACCATAAACCCAAACCCACCAAACCCCTTCGGTCTGCCTAAAATTCCAAGACACCCAAAACCCACTGCAACATCCAGCTACTTTGGATCACCTTCCCAACGTTCGCCCTTCACCATCCGGCCACTCTTGACCCCACTACCCATCTCCACAAAGCCCAGCTGAAACCCCTGCCCGAGCCCCTTTTTCGTCAAACCCTTCAACCAGCAGGAATGAAAAACAAAAACCAGAGTGCAAGAAGCAGAGAAAGAAGACGAGGGAGAAAAGGAGAAGTAAAAATGATGCTATAAGTATTTTTAGGGCCAAATACCAGTTGGGGTGCCGCCGGCCGGAAGGGAGAGAGCAGATGGGAGCGAGCAATGGGGTGAACGAGCAGAGAGAGGTGGTTGGCAGAGGCCTTGCAGTTGAGGGTGCCACCAACTGGATGGGAGCGAGCAGCGGAGCAAGCGAGTAAAGAGTGGTGGTTGGGGGTGCCGCCGAGCAGATGGGAGCCAGTAGGTTTGGAAGCAAAAAACGGAACTTGTAAACTTGGGGGCCTTTTCACCGAGGGAAGCAGAAGACCCAAAATAAAAATCCTTAGGGGCCATTTATTAATTTAACTGGTAGAGTGAAGTGAGGTGGATGGTAATTTTAAAAGATAAAAAAATGAGAAGGGTTAAATCAATCCAATGATTAGATTTTGTTTTTTAGTGAAAAGAGAATAAAACTTTTTGACTTTTTGTATTAAAAGTAGATATTTTTTATTTGTTAGTGGGATGAAAATGTAACTTTATGAATTTTTATGTAAAAAGGTAAAAGAATTTTTTTGAAATGTGGTATTTTGATTTGATTTTTTTAGGTTGTTGTGTGGTGAAATGAAAGATGACTTTAACTTTACAATGAGGGGAAATTAACAAAGGGGCCCTAGAGAGCTTTTCAGCAACATTGGAGGTTCTGGTTTTTTTTTTTTTTAGCAATGTCTTGCGCCAAACAGAAGTTGTAAACTAATTACAGATTTGGCGACGAGTGAAAGTTTGTTGATCCACTTCAGCGGCCAACTGTGTTCGTCGTTAAACAAAATAACTTTGACGGGAATTTGATCCTAGGGCAAGGATTCAAGGGGTGACATTTGGAGATGAATTATTATATTCATTGCCCAAAAGGTAATATTTAGAGACAAATAACTTTAATTGTCTCTAAATTTCATTGCAGAAAGTGTATTTTCCTGTAGTGTGGCATTCATCTAATTTATTCATCTCTTTTCTATGTCATACCATTATTAGAGATTTACTTGAGCTAGAAGATTTAGGGGTTTGCACCCTAAAAGCTTTGATTTGAACTTTTGGAGCACTTAAGGCAAGGTTAAGTAAGTAGTAACATACATGGTTGTATATGTGAAAAAAGATATACTTTTGGGAGAAAATATAAATTTTGTGAAACTTTTCACCGAAGGTTGTTAATTTTTCCTTAAATACTTTAAAACCAACTCCATCTTGGTTTAATCTTCCTACCAAAACAATCATATAGATCCTATACTGCTTTTTTTTATTAGGAATGATGAATTATATTAAAGAAAACAAGATACAAGTAGCTCTACAGAAGAAAGGCCTGAAGGTATAAAAGCATTATACCAAAGAGAAATATAAATACAAATTACAAGGTGAAATCTACCAAATCATTTGACCTCTCCACCCTTTGCAAGTGAGTCTGCAAATCCGTTAGCCGCCATCTTTAGGCCCACCATTCTTAAATCTAACCTGCTCCCTATTGGCAGAAGTTAAAAATTCCCTCTGGTAGAAATGGAGCTACCATTGGATTAATCACAAAAAGATATACTAATAAATCTGTTGGTTGAGGAGTTGATCATGATAGCATTTAACTTCGATTCATCTTTGAACTTAGTGAGAAAAGTAAAAGAAATAATGCAGAACAAAAAATTAACTACCAACACTATGAAAGTAACCACTACAATGAACGACTATGTTGAAACCCAGGTTAACTGTGACTCTGTGACTTTGTGAGGTTTAGAATGCTTATAGCTGTAGAGGGTAAAAGTTTATGCGAGAGACTAAACAAACCCCTTCTTTCATCAAATAACCACTTGCTCAAGCCCCTAACAGCAGTACCAAAGAAAATAATTTTAGACTTTAGAGGAGCTAGTGTGCGTAAGAAAGAGGCAAAGAAGCAAACCGCTAAACAGATTAGGTACCATTGAATTATAATCACTATAGTCTCTAACACTGAAATTCTTCATGGATAAAAAAACTTCTCTTCCACCCTTGCTTGAAGATTACAGTCATAGAGGACAGAAAGATGATTATGGATACAACTGTTGAGGTTCAAGGCCATAGAGGAGACGGAAGTTTCTAGGTGAGTTGGTCTTTCACACCAAGGAACATCAGATTGATTCAAGAAGTCATGAAAGGAAAGCTGAAAATCCAGATTGACGACAAATAAGAAGAATATTTGGAAGCTTTTTTAACTCTTTGTTCTGGGATTATTTGTAAATTAATAGAATGTTGAGGAGTTTAAGGGATGGTGATTGTCGGGGTCCACTTTGACTTTTAATAAGATATTAGAAAGAGAACAGTTAGTGGTTCCATTTGCCAACCACGTGAGCCTTCTTCTTACATAGAATCATTGGCCGGCTGGTTCTATCCACTCAAAATTTGACCTTTTCTACTGAGATTTCAACTTTGTTAGGTCATTCTTCACATTGTCTATCAGTGGAACACCACTTCTCCAATCCAGGGGACTTTGTATGATACAGAAATTGGGCATCAGATCAAAGAACTAGAAAATCAAAGTAGCACAAGTATGCTGGGGTGTCACTTGTCACTGAGCTGGGCTGTGCTGGACTGGGCCATAGCAAGACTTCAACCGTGACAATTACACCTCACCCCACTTCATCTGCGAAGGGTTTCGAAACCCAAATCCTCTGCTTCCACAGCAGGGTGCTTTGTACATCTTTTTAAGATAGGACACGTGGAAGAGTCTATAGGGGGGTAGTGGATCAACCAGATGCAAACTTTAGCTTCTACCTGTAAGAAAAAAAATCTGCTCCGTTGGACATTGTCAGGTGCTAATCAAATCCCATGAAATGGACAGTAAGTAAATAAAAGGCAAAGTATGTATTGCGAACAGTCCATTTCGTGGCCTTAGATTAAAAAACTATCACTGATTGGTAAAGCTTGTTATTTTTTTTATTTTCAATATGTGTATATGAAGTCCTCTTGTATATGACAATGTTGAAGGCCTCACAAACTCTTCCAATGTCCGATGTAAACAATAATTGTGAGCATCCTTCCAGGGAAGTGGTTAAGATTGTAAGGTCATTTGCACAATATATGTGATCATGTGTCATGTATTGCTTAGGACTAAAATTAGGACATAAAATTGGTTCAGGCCCAGTTCATGTGTTTAAATCGAAGCCAAATCCAACCCAGTGTGGGTTTGGTTGAACCGGGGCTAAACCTGTAAAGCCCATGAATGTCTCTTCAAGTATGCATTCATAATTCAAGGTCGGATTCAGCCCAAGCAGATAAACTTATGATAGAAAAACCAATCGGTGTGCGTTTTTATAGGTTTCAGCTGATGCCACCTGGTAGAATAGTTCTTTCTTTTCTCGTTCCAAGTCTATCATTGTTTTATCAAAACGAAAGTGTTTGTTTGTTTCCATACAGAGCCTAGATATGATCAATTAAATCCCTTCACAGACACTTATTTCCATCCTAATTTGAAATTGATGCAGACATTAACCACCATTAGATTTCACTGCAGTCAGTTCTTATGATGTAAAGCCATCGACTTTCACAGGAACTAACATAAGGGCCAGGGCATTTGATGACCCCGATATTCTGGTTAATCTAATCCATGCCAAAACCTAAAAGCCTATCCATAGGTCTGTCTCCATTATTTTTCATACATCCAGGTGAGTCACATAAGAGGACCATTTCTAGTGTTGCTCTTTATCAAACGAGTCTTGATCCTATCATGGTTAAGAGTTGCAGAGTTGGTAGTAGGGCTATGACTACTCAAATTTGAAGCATTCAAAATTAAATGATTTCTTTCGTATTGGATCTAAAGAGAGAACAAAAGAACCAACTTTATCTCATTCGGGTTGGGTTGTCACTTTTTCCTTATGCTCCTCATAAGTGAAGTATACTAGTCTTTTAATGAATATAATTTTTTTCAAATGTGATCCAAGCGCAAGTGCTACAGGTGGGTTGGATCAAGAAGAGTCATATCCCATACGACAAATAAAGTGGGAAGGCATTACGGCAAGACATGATGCAATATATATTGCGCAATACAGAGTACTAAATAAAAAGAAAAATATAAATGCATATCCTGAGGTTGATCCGACCCTGACAGATGCATATGTGGACCATAGATTCAAGCATGCAAAAAATCTGCCTAATTGGACAATTCTAACCTTCCGATCTAACATGATGGAACAAAAAAAAAAATCATTTCAATAGTTCATATAATTGCCTTATAGTAGACTAGAAGAGTGAAAAAATTAAAATATATTAAGTTTGAAAACTTTAAGTATTATGAGAAAAAAATAAATTCAAAATAAAAGTCATATATATTTATCATTCTTAAGATTCTACACATCGAAATCTATTAAAAAGGAGAAAAGTGCAGTTAACTACAGAGACAATTATAATGATATTTTTAGTACTGAATTAGGGGAAAATGTTATTAGGAAAAGATAATGATAAAAAAATAACTGCCATAGTCTTAAATTAAGCCTGCTTTTAGTAAATAATTAACTAAAAAGTGGTCTTCTAATTTTATAAAACGGAGGCTGGGTTCACAAGATGGTACTGCCCATCATTACAAAAAATATCTGTTTTAAGCTTGGCCAACATTAATAAAAAATATATTGTAAAATAAAAAATAAATAAAGATATGAACCCCAATTTTTTTTATAAGAAATTTTTTTTAATTATCAAAGCACAACATTACATCAAGCTATCAACCAAAATATTTTTGTTAATCAATTATGATACAAAATACCACCACACTAGCATATCCTTCACCAAATTTCTATGTCAAGCAAGTTTATGAGCCACTTCGTTAGCCTCCCTTCCCACATGATTAACTTCATACCAATTGAAGCATTTGAGTAGCTTTTTTATCTCATCATTCAGTGCTCCTTGCTAGACAGATTGGAGTGCCAGATTTTAAAGCTTCAACAGTCGCCAATGAATCACTTTTTATAATTATTATAGGTATCTCCATATGATATATTAATTGTAAGCCCTTAATATTGCCAAAACTTCAACATCCTCCACCTATTCCACCCCATATTAGGTTTTCTACAAGCCATTAGTACACTACTAGTTTCATCACCTAAAACAACTCTGACACTTGATAGTTGCATTTCATTAAAAATTATACCATCTACATTAAGTTTAAATACACCCGGAGGAGGTTTCTGCCATTGTAAGATTTCTCCTTGTTCAAGCAGTGTTTATGGGCATTTACCTTCCAATAATTCTGGACCATATTCACAGCCCCTTCAATTGTAGTTTTCAAGTCCAGAGAATTGCCTTGATGAATGTATACACCCTTCCTGCACCATAAGCCCTTACTGTAAAGAACTGAGCCAAATCAAGATTGGGGAACTTCTATTCAAGTCCCAAACAAACATTCCAAAACTAGAATGATTAGAAAAACAAGAGTTAATTGAGGGGCACATTCCTTGCCAAACCTGCTGCACTTGTTCTCATGAAATCAAAGCATGAAAACAATCCTCCACTTTATCCCGATAAAAATCACACAGGTCATTTTGCAAAATATTCCTTTTGGTTAGGCTTTGTTTTGTTGGCAAAATGTCATGACAAGCTCTCCAAGCAAAATTTCTAATCTTGTTTGGAAGTTTCAATTTCCATAGGTCTAACTAGAATTTTCTTCCTTCCCCCGACTTAGAATTCTCACCAATATCAAACAAAAAAATTTTCATTCTTTGATAGGCAATCTTAATTGTGAATTGCCTTGACTTATGGTAAGCCCAAATTAGCCAATCATCTAGCAATGAAGGACTAAGAGGAAGCTTTAAAATCAGCTCAGTTTCATATTGAAAAAAGAAATTTCGAACCTTACCCATATCCTACCACTTAGTGTCTTGGTGAATGTGCTTCTCCACTAACATGTGATTAATTTGTGTTTCCAACCTCAAACCTAATTGTGAATAGAATTTGAGAATATTTCGAATTTGTTACTCGTACACCATTGACCTCAAAGGCATTCTTTAAAGTATGAGCAATGTACCGTAGGGATGCTCACACACAGATTTTGGCCATTTTGGGTATGAAATTGGAATTGGAACATCTTTGTGCGATATTGCTAGCTTAAAGCTAACTCCCACTATGTTTTGTGGAGATTACTGGTATCTCAGGTCTCGTACCAACTTTGGATATGAAATAGCTTGTGCCTAGCAGGTACTTGTGCTTGTTCAGACTTAATTCTGGCAAGCACACTTACTTTGTTTTTGTTTACTTATGTTAAGTTAGCTTTAGGATGGTGCTCCTAAATTGTGATATGCTTAATTTTTGCTGGACAATCATACAAGCCCCCGTAATTTTGTAAGAAATTAAACTTTGTCAAATCCTAACTAATATAATTCACGTTATTCGAATTTATTTGATCATCGCGTCGATCTTGCTTAGCTTTACAATTGTGCTAAATCTAGACCTTGCTACATTTTTTTTCGTTTGCTAGCTTTACTCAGATTATTGATTTAATTCAGTCTTGCTTAAACCTATGATCTTGCATACAATTTTGTGCCTTTGAATTCTAGTCAAATTTGCTATCAATTGCTTGTTAATCGTTTACTATTGTGTCATGGTTTGGTTACTTTTTGAGTTTACTCAGCCCGTTGTTTTTCCCCAAATTTTGTGGTTGAGTTGAACGCCGAGGAGACCTAGCTTACTTGTGGGGAGCGAGATTGTGATGAGACTCGAAAACTTTGGCTTTCAGAATCAGTGGCCTGATTAACTATTTTATCTACTATTTTGAGGCCATGAAATAAATCATTGTTTTAGTTGGAATTTTATTAATATTGCTTTTCAGTTGAGATTTTTTGATTTTTTTTTAAAAATGAAGTTTGTTTTTTTAGTTTTAATTATCGTGGACTCATAGTCTTTCGTGATTTGAGGGTTCCGAGGATCTTAGATTTCGAGGCCTGACAGGCACCTTATGCTTTAGCATGACTCGGCACGGCACAGCCCATGCCTTAGCCGGCTGTGCCTTGGTGTGCTAAGGCCCAATACAATATTTATATTAAAGTATATTTATTTTTTAATAAATTAAGTATAAAATTTATAATAATTTAAGGTTTTTCTCTTCATTTGTAAATTAACATCCATCTTTATGCATTTATTTACTATTTTTAAATTTATTTTAAGTTGAAAATTCTAAAAGTGCATAATCTCTTTTTTAATTTATATAAAATTTTCTTAAATTTAAAAGAAATTAAAAAGGAGCCAAGCCGACCGGCCCATCTTTATATTTGCTTATCTTCAGCTGTTGTTAAAAGAACTTATTGACGTGTCATGTTGACAACTGTCAGCGTTGCAATAATTGCATTATCTACATTGCCTCAAAACATTGCTCATTCCATTGGGTATCTTTTCCTTTTTTAGCCTTTTGTAATTCTTTTGCTTTTCTCCGTGAAATTCGAATCTTCGCTGAGGCTTCCCTTCACTTTCCGAGTTCCAACCAAATTGCTCTGTTGTTTTTATCAAGCACGTACAAAAACGGGTGCGATTTCTGCCTTTTTTGTTTTTTGGTTGTGTCCTACCATGGTTCAGGTATGGTCGAGCCAACAATTTTCAAATCTAAGTGAGCCATCAGTTTTAACACATATTATATTTGCTGCATCTAATTTTCTCTGAGAAAATTTTTGCAGTCCACCCATTAGATTAGTCCAATAAAAAAAAGTAAAGCAATTTCCAAAATATGTGTCAGGTCAATTCCAACCCAATGGTGGGTATCTTACATTTTTAAATAATAATTTACCATGTGATCATGACAGGAGTAGTGCTGGGAGAAGGAAGGAGAAAAATCTTCAACTTTTAAAAAAGATAAAACCGAGGGCTAGGCTTGGGAATCCAAAACCAAGATAGCCTTTTTTTTTTCATTGCATTTTCAAAAAAGTCCTTTTCAGCTTGTTCCTTCAAAACCAAATCCCAGTGAAAGAATAAAAAATCGAAGTGAGAACTATCCATTTAAAAATCTCAAATGGTACAATGTACATCCTTTTTTAATGGTACATTATCAAATTTTACTCTAATATCAGTTAGCCAACTTAATATTATGTAAAAATATATATAAATATACGTAGAAATTCATTTATATACACATCTTCGATTTCTTTTTCAGACATGTTAGCCCAAATATAGAAAGGAGCTGCCAAATAAAAATAATTTAATTTCACATTTTTAATTAAGAAAAATAAAAAGTTTCTTATATGACAGGATATATCTATGCTTGAGAATGAACTTAAATAATTTTGATAGAAGAACAATCATTAAAAATTATAAGCAAATTGAGAAATCATTATTAAAAAAATTAAGAAAATAGATTATACTAAATATCTTAACCGAATTTCATTTGGTTATGTGATTTTAACACAAAAAAATTATATTTTTGTTTGATTAGATTCCATTTAATTCAAGTTATTTGATTTAAATAAAAAGCAAGTTTGTATTTAAATAAATTAGGTTTGGATTGAGTGAAGATTGGGTTTAAATAAGAAATTAGATTGGCCCAATGAGTTGAATCACATCCCACCAAAAGATGCAATTTTTGCATTTTTTTTTCAATTGGAAAGTGTAAATATAATAAGTTAGAAAAATGAAATATTTTATGCTTTCTTTAGTTGAAAATTTTCAACCCTTAAAAGTTTGGCCTTTACGATTTCAACGTTTTGAGTTAAAACAGACTACACCTATTTACGTGTTTGAGAAGGCGGACCAAATGTGTTTGTATTGTCTCATAGGGAAAACTTCAAATACGGCATTAAGTTTTTGTCTTAATTCAAACAAGGACACAGGTTTCAAAACTTTTCAAATGAGACCCTAATTTTTCCAATAAATTCTCAATTAAGGACATCTAACAATTTAAAGGTACTTTTTGGTGACTTTTTTTTTCTTTGTTTTCTTAATATGCTAAAATTACCAACTTTTAAAACCATGATATGGTTTCAACAGCCACTATATGCTGCTCATAACCATGGGGACGCTACTTTTCCTTGATTATTGTGACAATGCCAAAGAAGAAAATGAGGAAAGTATAGAGGAATTGAATGTGGATTTTATCAATAAAAGATAATCTAGGTATTTTTAGAAATTGAGGAAAAAAATTGTTGAGAAATAGCTTAAAATGGACGGATGTCTTTATTGAAAACTTTTTGAAAATTCAGGAACTAATTTAAAAAGCTGTGAAACTTATGTTTGTTTTTTAAATAAGGCAAAAACTTAGGATCTTATTTGAACATCTTCTTTTTCATATTTTATATAAGGTTAATTTTAGGGGATCAGCTTATCTTAAATGTGTATTTGAATGAGTTAGATTTAAATAGATAGGGTCCACCAAGGAGCCAACCTTTCTTTAACAAGATTTGGTCAAGGGTTGTATAAAATATTCATTGATCCATAAAACAAAACTAATCCAATCCAATGAGCGGATTTTCAATATGGGGTGTTAAGGTCAAATGAGGCAATTGTGGGAATTTTCAAGTTAGTTTGGACTTGATCAACACCAGGCAATAATGAGATTGTCTGTGCACCCAAGATAGGGGGTGCAGGTGCCACGCTTGGTCCTAACGTATGCGGAGGCATACCTTTCAATGAGATACAAGAAAACTCAAGTCAGTTTGAACTTGATTGGTACTAAACAATGTTGAAATTATCTATGCATTCGGGCTAAGGGGTGTAGGAGCTGCACTTCGTCATAAGTAGTGCGTGCAGATATGTATCTTTCAACAAAGAATGAGAAGTGTTGGTTCAACATGTAGAGTGTTAAAGAACGGTATAGTGATGTACCATTTAGCAAGGTACGTGAAGACATTGCCGGTTTCATTTCATAGTGGCTTTGAGGATTTACGAAATCCAAGCCAAGGTGGAGATTGTTGGGTTATTGTATTGTATTCCGGTTTAGTCAGATCGGTCGTCTTGGTTAGCTAAAATTGAGGGTTAAAGTTAGGGGCATTTTAGTCATTGTGTATGCATTTTTTTGTTGGACACGAAAACATGAACCATATATATTGATGTATTACAACTCTAACTTCCAAGGGATTGAGATGGGATCATGATAGATGAGTTCTCTTCTCCGTAGACAAGGTTACCGAATTATGTAAATTACTATATTCATGTGTGTGATTGCTTGATAGTGTGATTGCATATGTTAATCATGGTTGATCCGTCAATCGTGGGTAGTTACTGTTCTGCCTCTTTTCCCAACCGAGGATCAGACGATACCTCCACATTGAAAAGCAGTTAAATATGTTTTGTTACATTCAGAAAAAAAAAAAAAAGAAAAGAAAAAAAGGTAATTTAGATTTACTACTTTGGATTAGTAACTGGTGAGACTTGAGTTTCTAGGCAAACGACCTAGCTTGTCTTTGCATTGGAGGAAAACCTTTTTTTTTTTTTTTGAAAAAGGTAAGAGTATATATTTCTAAAAAGAAAATGTACAATGTACAACAAAAAGAAATTGGAGACAACTAGCTCACTTGCTCTCCAGAATAAGAGAACAAAGAAAAAGAAAAGACAAAGCTTACAAGAATTGCAAAAGAGCAAGAAATCCAACTGAGGATTGTTGTTGAAATTTTGAATTCTTAACTGAGCTACATCAGTAGTGCAGGATTCTGGAGTCTTCACTTGATGGACAACGGAATGCGTACAAGTGAGAAAGCGATGTGTCTTTTTTGTTAGAAATATTTTCTTCTATGGAAAACTACTTAGAGAAATCATAGCAAGTCTTAAGCAATTATTATCAGACAAAATGACCAGAGGGCAAATGATCATAGAAGCTTCATTTATCAAAAATCAAAAGCAATGGAGAAACAATCAAAGCAATTGACTGATTTAAACCAAACGATCTCTCACGAACTATTTCTAAGCAAGCCAATAGAGAACTTTTTGTGAGTTGAAATGAAGAAATTCTAGATTCCAGACTCCTTATTGTTGTTCTAGGTAGGAGCTGTTTGAGTGCTAGGATTAGGTGAAGGCAAGCTCCAAACAGTAACAAGCTCATGAAAGACTTCCAAGTTTGGATAGCTGGTTTTAGATCTAACTTGGTTCCTAATAATCATTAGGGCCATCTGTCAAGTTCTTTTCTTGCCACAAAAAATTTGATTGTTTCTCTCTTTCCATAAGTTCCATGCGAATGTTGAGAAACAAAGCTTTGCAAAGGTAATATTGCCAACCTTGCTCTGGTCACAGCTAGAGATAAATGAGCTAATCTCTTCTTCAATAGTGTTGCAATTAAGAGAGCTGAATTTGAATTTGAAGATGATAGAATTTCAGATCAAACGATTGTAGCTGCAGTTTAGGAAAAGATGAATGTTGCACTCTAAATCATAGTTACACAAGGTGCAATTGGTAGCTATATGAATATTTCTAGAAGCAAGTGATGCTTTTAGTTTGAGACCATTCAACATAGCCAGGCCGGCATATGAAGAGTGCTTATTGATTCTACCTTTGAACCAAAGCAGTTTAGGCCAAGAAAGAAGAGGACCATTAGTATCAATAGAGGCAAAAATAGATTTACAAGTAAAGTCACCTGATTCTTCAGTATTCTAAATTACCTCATCCTTGTAATCCACGTAAGGTTGTGCGGAAGAAGAGATCAAGAGGAAAACTTCGTCATAGGAAAACACCATGAAGTTTTTTTTTTTTTTTTTTTTTTTGTACATTAGAAAAGAAAAGACCGTGCAATTGTTTTGGTCCTTTTACCTTTGGATTTTGGAGATACAGGAATGAGCAGTCAACATCGGCATGTTTCTGCAAAGGGTGGCGTGTGGACCGGAGCAAAGGTACGGAGAGGTAATGTAAGTTTCGCCGTAGCTTCTAACCAGCAACTCAGCTGCTTCTGCTAAATGTCCGCGTAAACAGGCGAGAGGTTTTGGACCACTTTCTATTTTTTAATTTCTGCGCAATTTCTTTGTTGCTTCCAATGGCTGGGCACCCAACAGCCTGGCTAGCCATAGGTACTGCACAGTTTCTTAGTTGCTGTCTTTTATAACATTCCACGTCCTATAACTACCCCCTCCCCAATTATTTTCATCACTTACCTTCTCTCTCTCTCTCTCTCTCTCTCTCTCTCTCTCTCTCCATACAAAGTTAAATTAGTTTTTCATAGTCCAAGATCAAATACTGTCATAACTGACAAGGATCTCCCTCTTGAAGAACTTCAAGAAAGCACTCTCTCTTTCAGGTATTTTTATTGAAAATTTAATTGTTATTTAGTATATAAAAATTAATATTGTATAAATGAGTCTCATCTTTTCTCATTTCTTATAACATATCACAGCAAAGGAAGGGAGCATCCCTGTCCCCGTCGCTGATAAATCACATCTTTGCTCCTTGGAATCTGTAAAAGCAAAGTCTGATTTCCCTACTACTCTCTCTCAAATAATAATTTATAGTTTTTTCCCTTTTCTTCTATTTTTATCAGTTATTTTCGTGTGTTTAAATTTAATTTGCTTAAAATATACGTGTTGTAGCATCGAATAGAATGAATCCAACTGTACCAGGTTTACAAAAAAACAAAGTCACTCTGCATCAGAGCGTTAGCACGAAATTCTTTGCAAGAAATTTTATAAATATTTTCTCAACTTTTTAAGATATTTTTCGAAAAAAAAAAAAAAAGTTAGTGTTACCCAATGGATATGATCTTTGACCAATGCTCTAACTAAAGGTGGCCACTATTCTAACATGTTGGATTGAATTCAAGTCCCATAGACCATAGTAGAGTATAGCTGGAAGAAAATTTTGTTTAAATACTCATTCCAATAAATCTGACCATGCAATTTCTCAATTTCTTTAATTTTTAAATGCCTCTTTCTTTCGCATGTAAATATAATATAAATTTCTGGTAATATATTTAAATTTATAGTCCAAGTTTGATCCAAGAGATGTAAATAATGTGGCAAGAAGGTAGACCTCTTCATAAGATCCGTGCACAAACAATGTACTTGTGGTGTAGAGAATTCTTTTTTCCCTATTTTTCTTTTTTTTCATTTTATATGTTGTAAAGAATTTTGGCATTGCAATACAAAGAAAGTAACCACATCAATGGTAATATATATTTTTTGATTGAAAAAATGATAATATATAGATATTTAAATTAAAACCATTTATCCTATCAATCAATTAAATTAGACTAAGGTCCCTTTGTGGCCAACAGCCAACCCTTCAAATAAAATTTATCTAATTTAAATTAATGCCAAGTTATTTGGACTCCCCGTGCCATACTTCGACAATCAGCGAACATCAGGTGACTATCATGGCGTTTAGGGGTGTATAAAAACATCTGTCAATCTCTAAAATCAATCCGATTCGATCCGATTCCTCTTTTTTTAATTGATCCGATTGTTAATGGTTTGTTGATGGATTGAAGAAATTATAATCTGTTAGTAACGGTTTGGTGTCGGATTTTACTTTTAATTCGTAAATTTAAATTGATTCGAATCGTTGAAATAAAAATATATTTATTTATTTATTTATTTTTATAAAAAAATACTTAAAGGTAATATTTTAACTATTTATTAAATAATGAAAAAGCAGTTGGCACTATCGTTAACGGATTAAATGATTTTAACTAAATTAAACTGTTGAACTACGTTATGGTTCGGTTCGATTTTATTTTAATGTGCAATGAATTATTTACAAATTGCAAAACTATTAGTTTGTAGATACAGAATTGGTAATGAATTAGCGTAAATCCAATTCAATCCAAACTATACACCTCTAAAGTAAAAAACGACGGCTTACCCTTACCATGTCATATGCTTATCTTAGGCTGGCGTTAAAGGAATTATGTCACTTGTCCTCTCAAACAGCTGTCAGGGTTCCAATAATTGCATTGATCTGCAAAGTGTCTCAAAACAGTGCCCACTTTAAAGAATTTGCTGGGCTGGCCGCTCAGAGAATTGGGTATCTTTTGCTTTTTATATGTTATTCTTTGGCTTTTCTCCGTGAAATTCTTCTTTTCGGAAGCTTCGATGAAGCTTCCATCCACCTCCCAAGTACCAACCAATTTTACCAGTCACATACAAAAATAGGCGAGTTGGCTGCCTAATGTTTTTTGTTGCATCGTGCTATGGTGCAGCGCCCTTTTTAGATTTAAGGTGGAACAATAAGTTTGAAATCTCAGTGAGCCATCAGTTTTAACACCTATTATGTTTGCTGCATTTAATTTTCTCAGAGAAAATTTTTTTAGTCCACCCATTCCTCCATGATCACACGTGAGGACTCCCTCCTGTTTTATTTCAATAAAAGAAAAGTAAAGCAATTTCCAATATATGTCATAGGTCAATTCCAGCCCAATGGTGGGTATCTAAAGCAATTTCCAATATATGTCATAGGTCAATTCCAGCCCAATGGTGGGTATCTTACATATTTAAATAATAGTTTACAAGGTGATCACTACTTAAGGTGCTAGAGTTCATGACACAACACACGAGTAGTGCTGGAGAAAAGGAACAAATCTTCAACTTTTAAAAAGATAAAGCTGCAGGGCTGGGGCTTGGAATCCAAAACCGAACTAGCCTTTTTTTTTTTTTTCATTGCATTTTCATAAAAGTCCTTTTCTCCTTGTTCTTCGAAACTCTCCTTGTTCCTTCGAAACCAAACTCCAATGAGAGAATAAAAAATCAAGTGAGAAATATTCACTTAAAAATCTCAAATGTTACAATGGTATATTATCAAATTTTACTCTAATATCAGTTAGCTCAACTTAAAATTGTGTAAAATATAAATAAATATATTTAAAAATTCATTTATTTACACATCCGTGCTTTCTTTTTCGATCATGTTAGCCCAAATGCAGAAAGGAGCTTCCAAACAGAATATAATTTTCTTAAAAAATTAATTACATATTTTTAATTATAAAAATAAAAAGTTTCATATATGACAGGATATATCTCTGCCTGAGAGTGAACTTGATAGAACAACAATCATTAAAAATTATAAATAAATAAGATTAAAAAATCATTATTACAAAAAATTAAGAAGATACATTTATATTAAATATCTTAACCGAATTTAATTTGGATATAATGTCAACCATGAATATTGGGTTGGAATTATTTATGGACGTAGATAAATTTCGTCGATGAAACCTAGGTAATTACCGACGTTTTATGAAAAGTGTTGGTAAAGTATTCTCCCATTGTATTTTTGGAATTTAAAAGAGATATTACCGATGTAAATTGTCGTTGGTAAAACTCTAATTTTGGCTAATGTGATTAAATTTTGTCGGTAAAGACTTTTCCCCATGGACTTTTGCCGACAATTGGCCGACAGAAATATTTGCGTCAGCAACTATTTTTACCGATTTTTAGCCTTTTTTGGCAACGAATATTTTCATAGCTAAAAATATAAGTTGTTGTAGTGTCTATAATCCAAATAAACCTTTCCATGTTTTTTGCTCATGTATCATTGTGTTTGGGTGGTTAAGAGGACCAAGTAAAATACAAGGTATTCTTGAGATTCATCGACATAACTTTAACTAAGAAGAAGTCATAGATTTATATTCTCAACTCAATGAATTCAGATCTGAACTTATAGGCCGCAATGTATTACTCATCACAATTTGTTAGTCTTGTTTTTATTCAAGCCTTTTTCGTGCACTGGCCGTGTCAAATGAGTCTAGTGACTTTAGTAATCCGATTACTATTGTGGATCTCACGAGTATTGAGAAATTTGGTTAGTCCAACTCAATAGCGAAATCAAGTCAACTTGATCGAGTTGAGTTAGTGTTGTTGAGGTTTTAAAAGATGGATTCATTCATTGAAGGTAAGCCCTTTTCTATGTGTTTTTATTGTTTGTATGTACGCTATTCATTTATTTGAAGCTTTTCCCAACCATTTTATATTTCATGCAAAAAAAATTTTAAATAAATAAATAAATAAAATAAAATGGTTCAAAAAACTAGACTCAATCTGGTATGAAGCGAAGAGAACCGTCTTGAATCTTGTCTAATCCACTACAATGGTCGGGTTACCAAAAAAATCCACCACATTTTTCATTCAAGACATTTTATTTTATTTTATTTTATTTTATTTTTTGTCTCTTTTTATATATGATCCTTTTCATGAAAATGATATTTATGGTGGAACCTAAACATTTGAACATCAAAGTTTTGAATGTAGGCTTAGTCACGAGTACATAACTTATGTGGACAAAAATTCCTGTCACATGATTCATGAAATATGAGATCAACAATATATATCATCAACGTCATCATCTTCAAAGCCTTGTCCCAATTATATCAGATCAACCACTTGAATTCTTTTTCTCCAAACCGATTCATCTTGAGCCAAATCCTTGCATGAGTTATACTTATTTAGATCTATTTTTACAACCTCCATCCACATCCCCTTCGGAGTATTCTTTACCCTTGGTAGGTCATCAACTTGCATAGCTAAACTTTTCTTTACCG
Source organism: Sextonia rubra (assembly GCA_037013555.1). Lineage (NCBI taxonomy): Eukaryota > Viridiplantae > Streptophyta > Magnoliopsida > Laurales > Lauraceae > Sextonia > Sextonia rubra. The sequence continues at coordinate 3,355,596 of JASUAD010000028.1, read as the reverse complement.
GTGTTATTACTGGCCTGCATTGAACATGCTGTTAGTCAAGGTTTGATCTTGAAGGCCTAGAAAACGATGTTATCTCTTGCTTGAAATTCATTTTTGATCACTTGAAAACTAAAATACACCAAAGTTGTTTCTTGTATTGCGTCTTATATCCTGAAGATGATCAAATAACATGTGATTCTTTATTTAAGAACTGGATTGCAAATGGTTTTTTTGATGAAATTAATGATCGAGAAAGGTTGATAAAGGCTACATAATGATCAATGATCTAAGAGATATATGAATGTCAGAAAATGCCTAAAATAATTTCTTTGATATAAGTTGTGTAAAGATGCATGATTTACCTAGAGATTTACCATTGTCATTTCAAGGAAGAGTCATAAATTTGTTGTCAAGTTCAATTCCGAAGTAGATAACCCGAGAAAGGGGTTGGGGCTTATGAACTATTGAAGTAAGGGAGGTTTGGGGTTATGATGTTGTTCACGGATTGGGGCTAAGGATGGATTGGCATGGCAAGAGAGAAGGGGTGATGATAGGAGGCTTGGGAATTGTGCGCTTGTGTTCAATTAACAATCCAACTACATAAGAAGACAAGAGATTTACGTGGTTCGACAAAGATGCTTAGGTGGTCTTGGACGCGTGTGTTCGATCGACAATTAAACCACACAAAACGATAAAAGATTTACGTGGTTCGACAAAGATGCCTACATCCATGAAAAACTAATTTCCACTATGTTCTTTTCTAATTTGTGAATCCACAGCCTTAGCCTTTTTAGAGTTATAGGTTACATCAGAATATATAATTACCACTTCCTTAGCTCCCAAGAATTCTATTTTTAGTAAAAGGAGAGTCCTAATACAATTAGAGACTATTGTTAGTAAACAAAAAAGTCTTAATTTAATTAGGAAACTACCAAAGACCTTAAACCCACTTGGTCTGGACTCACTTGGCCAAAAATCTCTCCCTCCAAACCATGGGGAAGACGCTCTGAATCCCTTACTGGAGTTTAGCTCTGTCAACTCTGAATACAGTTCTAGCTTTCTCTTAGACATATTCTTGTCGGAGTGAATTTTCTCTAGCTTTATAAAGTTCTTCTCGATTACCTCATGAATATAATGGTATTTGATATCAAAGTGCTTTATGTGACCATGATATGTAGTATTCTCACTAAACTCTTCTTGCTTCAAATTCAGTTCTTGAAAAAATCTCTTCAACTAAAGCATTCCCTTTCCTGCTTCATTAGTAGCTATGTATTCCGCTTTAAATGTAGACTGTGCTGTGGACTTCTGCAACTTTAATTGCCAGGAGATAACTCCCCCTACAAAAGTAAACAAATAACCAGAAATCGATAACCAACGATCAAGATTGCCTATAAAATCAGCATCAGTAAAGCCTTTTACCACTGGTTTTGTGCCTTTGAAACACAACAATAACCTAGAAATACCTCTTAAATACCTGAAGATCCACTTCACTGCTTTCCAATGCTCTTTTCTCGAGTTCGAAAGAAATCTACTCACTAAACCCACAGCACGAGTAATGTTTGGCTATATGCAAACCATATCATACATAAGACTCCCCACAGTAGAGGAATGTGGAACAGATCCATCCGTTCATTTTCTTCATTTGTAGTAGGACATGATCTTTTACTAAGTTTGAATTGATTGGCTAGAGGCATGCTAACTGACTTAACATTATTCATGAGAACCGCTCGAGCACTCATTCAACATATTTCTTCTGTGATAATTACAACTTTTTGGTACTCCTGTCATGACGTATTTGTATTCCTAATTTGTTTGTGCAGGACCCAAGTCGTTTATGTCAAACGACTTTGATATCTCCTCGTTTAACCTGCCAATCAACATGCTATCACGTGCAACTATCAACATATCATCCACATATAAAAGACAAATGATAAACCTGCCATCAGTAAACTGATGAACATAAACACAGTGATCTGCAGCTGTCCTCCGGTACTCATGACTCATCATGAATGAATCAAACTTCTTGTATCACTGTCTCAGTGCTTATTTTAGCCCATAAAGACTTATCTTCATCTTGTAAACCTTTTCTTCTTTTCTTTCTACCTCAAACCCCTCTTGCTGAGTCATGTAGATCTCCTCTTTCAAGCCATTGTGAAGAAACGTAATCTTTATGTATATTTGTTCAAATTCAAGGTCCATGCTAGCGACTAAACCTAAGACAAGTCTGACAGAAGTCATCTTCATAACATGAGATAAAACATCATTGAAGTCGATACCCTTCATCTACGCAAAGCTATTACCATTAACCATGTTTTGTACTTCGCCTATTTTCCACTCCCATCCTTTTTCAGCTTAAGCACGCATATGTTTTTTAGATCTTTAGGAAGCTGCACCAGCTCATAAGTCTTGTTCTTCTTTAAAGAACTCATCTCATCCTGCATGGCCTTCATCCTCTCACCTTTAGCATCATGAGTCATTCCTTTTGAAAAGCTTCTTGGCTCCCCTGCATCAATAAGTAAAATATACTCGGATGCAAGATACTTTATTGATGGTTAACGCTTTCAAGTAGATCTCCTCGCTTGAGGTTCCATGGTTTTTTACTGAGGAGACTACAACTCCCCCTGCTCAACACCCTCATCATCTGGTAACCTGTGTGCCTCATCATAAACCGGATCATTTTGTCCATGTTTTCCACTTGTAGTCTTCACCAGAGAAGGAATCGGTGTGAGATCAACCATTCCATTAATTGCTTTTGTAGACTTTTCAATCTTCTCAACATCTCCAAAAAACTGATCTTGTAGACTTTTCAATTTTCTTAACATCTCCAAAAAACTGATCTTCATGGAAAACCACTTCCCTACTTTTGTTAATTCTTCCCTACTTCTGTTAATTCTTTTCTTATCTGGATCTTATAACTTGTAGCCAAATTCATTTCGACCATAGCCAAAAAAGATGCAATTTATTACCTTATCGTCCAACTTTGAAGGCTGCTCCTTTGGTACATGTGCAAATACCTTACACCCCAAACACCTTCAAATGTGAAACAGATTTGGAGACTAAGTCTATTATGCCACGGAATTGGAGAGGAACTATCTTAAATAGTATTCAAGACACCTTTATACAGCTTCACATGTGATATGTACAGCATATTACTCACTTTCCCTCTCGCAATAACAAAAGACTCTTTAGTGAGCTTTCATCTGTCATTTTCAAAGTAATTTTCATAACCTGCACGATCTAATGCAGTCTCGAAAATTAAATTTAATCGCAGATCAGGAACATGTTGCACATCTTGCAGCGTCATTGTGCAACCAACATTGTTTTGAATGCAGATATCACGAAACACAACAATCTGTGAAACACAACAATCTGTGAATGACTCATGTTGCTCATCTTCACAGTACAAAAGTCATTTGCTTTGTATGTTGTAAACATCTCCCTGTATGAAGTAGCATGGTAGGATGTTGCTGTGTCAACAACCTACTTAACCTGAACATCAGCAACGTTTACACTCCTATCACCATTGCCTATGAGAACCATTACTTCCCATCCTAATGTAGTACTTCCCATCCTAATGTAGTAGCTACAGTGTTTTCATTATCATTCTTCTTCTCGTTGTTGGTTTCCTTATGTTCCTTCAAGGTAAAACAATTTTTCTTGATGTCACCCATTTTGCCACAAAAAAAAGCATTTCACAGACTTTTTCCTGGTCTGTGAATTTATAGCTAGTAAAATCCAGCCCGACCCGCCAACTCAACCCGTTTCTGGTTCACTTAACCCGACCCATTTAAAATGTGGGTTAGGTCAGGGTTAGGGTTTACTAACCCGTATAAAAACGGATTTGGAGACTAAGTCTCTTATGTCAAAGATTTGGAGAGGAACTGTCTTAAACATCATTCAAGACACCTTTATACAGTTTCACATGTGTTTTGTACAGTGTATTACTCGCTTTCTCTCTCGCAATAATAGAAGACCCTTTAGTGAGCTTTCATTTACCGTTTCCAAAGTAATTTTCATAACCTGCACGATCTAATGCAATCCCGAAAATTATATTTAACCACAGATCAGGAACATGTCGTACATCTTTCAACGTCATTGTGCAACTAACATCGTTTTGAATGCAGATATCACCGAACACAACAATCATTGTGCATCTTCATAGCACGAAAGTCACTTACTTTGTACGTCATGAATATCTCCCTACATGAAGTAACATGATAGGATGCTGCTATGTCAACAACCCCGTCAACCTGATCATCTGTAACACTCAAATACTTGTCATTATTGCCGGCAAGAACCACTATTTCCCGTCCTAAAGTGGCTATAGTGTTTTCATTATCATTCTTTTTCTCATTGTTGGTTTCCTTCTGTTCTTTCAAGACAAAATAATTTTTCCTGATGTCGCCCATCTTGCCACAAAAAAAAAAAAAAAAAAAAAAGCATTTCATAGACTTTTCCCTAGTCTGTGAATTTGTAGCTAGCAAAATCCAGCCTAACCTGCCAACTCAACCCGTTTTTGACTCATTTAACCCGACTTGTTTAAAATGAGGGTCGGGTTAGAGTTAGGGTTTACTAACTTGTATAAAAATGGGTTTGGTTAGAGTTGACCTACCTAACCCGTTTGACCTGTTTAGATTTTACTAATTTACCATGACTTATTAATTGTCATGTGACTTTTCTTATTTATGTGGGTCATAAATTATGTACTCTTAATCTTATGTGAAAGGGTTATATAAAATTTTGATACTTAAAATATAAAATTTTTTTTTCATTTGATAACAGGATGTTTTTGTAGTTGAAATAGCGATGTGTATTTTATTTTTATGTAGGCATCAAAATTTACATTTAAAATATGGATATGAATGGAATACAATAACGTTGATGAGTTTGATACTCGTACTCAAATATGAAATTACAAAATTGAACAAAAATTGAATATGGATTATCTCAATAAAATGGCTAGAAAATATTTAAGAATTTTGGCCCCTTTTTTTACACCTTGAAAATTGAAAAATTATAAGTTCATGTTCAATGCAACATTTGAAATGAATCTAGGTATAAGGAGAGTTTTACAAATGAAATTGGGCTTCATAAAATGAGTTAGATCATACACGAAATGGGAATGAAATAGGCTAGGTCGGTTCAACCCAACCCAACCCGTATCGAATTCGGGTTAGGCAGGTTGAGTTGGGTTGACCCACCATGGGTGTGGGTTGGAGGGTTCCAACCCATTTTAAAAACGAGTCGGGTTAGGGTTGGAGCCAATAAACTCAGGTTCGGGTTGACCCAACCTATTTGCTAGGTCTACCCGTGATCCACCTTTAGATTTACCACAACCCCACTTTGGTCCCCTACTTTGACTCTTTCTCCTTTTCTTAGCAATAAAGGCCTGTGCATTATCTGTCCTTGTAGTTTTTCTTCTTGTTTCTTCATTCTATAAACTATTGGTAACCTAACTCATAGACAACACACCATTTGAAATAGAGTTGCTCACGAAAACAATCAATGTCTCCCATATATCTGGCACATAACTCATTGCATCTTATCATTAAGGACTATCTTCATTGTGGCTAACTAATTTATCACATTTTGGAACTCATTAATGTGATCTTCAATTTGACCACCTTCCTTCAATTTCATATTTACAAGCTTTTTGATAAAAAAAAATATTTTGTTTACAGCGGTCCTTTTATAATATCTAGCTTCTAGCTTTTGCCAAAGGATATGTGCATTCATTTAATTAGACACGGTGTGAAATATGTTATTATCAATTCACTGTTTGATGTGACCAATTGCTTTTCTATGCATTTTATTCCAGTCAGCATCGTTCATAGGTTTTAGTCGGGCACTATCCCCCTCAATAGGATCATACAAGTTTTTACAATAAACGATATCCTACATCTTTAGTTTTCAGAATTGGTATGACTGAGCTTAACCATAGTAGTGTTCGTAGTGTTGTTTTCTATCTCAATTAAGCAAATAGGAAAAGCAATTAACTAACACTGACCTTGACTCTTGCACCTCGGGGTAAATCTCATCTCCATGAGTATGTTGGAAGAAATGGATATGCAATCGGAGTCCGGATAACTTCGATATTGCAGGAATAGTTTTCCTCGCTCTGATTTGTCAAAGTCTCTTGTTGACCGTCAAACTGCCAATCTTCTTCCACAAACGCATAGATCTGCTCGAAATGAGTCCTTAGGTGCCAACGGATCTCCGATCGTATGTTGGATGATCAAGATATCGCAGAAAGAAGTTTCTACCGTTGATCTGGTCAAAGTGTTGTTGACCGTACTATCTAATGACGTGTGCTGACGTCAGCGCTGCTTGCCACTGCCTGGGCTGGATTCTGAAATAGGTCAGTCCAACCTGACCAGAACCCGAGCTGCTGGGTTCCTTCAATGTGGGTTAGGTCGAGCCCGATTCGAACTGACCTAGATCTGACCAGAGCCCAGGCCCTAATCACTTGCCTTCTTCCTTTTCGTTTCCTGCAACGAAAAGGGACCGAAACCCCTTCCCTTTCTTCCTCGACAGCGGTAGAGGACGGAAGCGGCCCTTACTCCAGCGAAGCGCGCCGGAGATCGCAATGGTGGTGGCGGGATCCTCCTCTCCGGCACAGCCGGTGTGAGTGGTGGAGGTGGCGAGACGGCGGGGCAGCCCTGAGCTATCTCCTCCAACCGAAAAACAAAGAACCTTCTGCCCAGAGATCCTCTTCCCTGACTTGGAAATCCAGCGTCTTCTCCAGTTCTAACGAACTCTGAACGAATCTGTCGCTACAAATCAGATGACCCTCTACCTTTTGCATTCTTTAACTAGAGAACAGAACCCTTCACTTCTCTTCTTCTTAAACCGTGGCCCAAAACAATCAGATAACAATCCAATCTTCTTTCTCTGTTACAAATAGAGAACGATCTCACGCTTAAGATCTCAAACCGTCGATCCCTATCACAAACTCCAAGCCCTAGAACCTAGGCCGGCTTTGATGTCACTTGTGTGTGTGTCAATCGATAATCAAAACACAGAGAAATTTATTTGGTGCATCAAAGATACCTACGTCTAAGAAAATTAATTTAGAGTTGAAAGATTATATCAATATATATAATCATTACTTGTTTAACACTCGAGATTTTTATTCTGAACAAAAGAAAAGTCCTAAAACAATTAGGAGTGTCCTAATACAATTAGAAGACTACTGTTAATAAATAGGAAAATCCTAATATAATTAGCAAATTATAGAAGACCCTAAACCCACTTGGTTTGAACCCACTTTGCCAATAGTGGGTTTGCAGATATCTTGGCCTGGGAAGAGGAAATGATGGGTTCAATTGGAAGGATGATGGCTGGATTGAAAGGGTTGATACTTATTTAGGACCTTTTTTTATTTATTTTGAAGTAAAATTATTTTTTTCTTTCAGGAAGATGAAACTATGATAAAATGAAACTAGAAAAGAAAAGTCCTTGAAGGCTTTTGGAAAAGGTGAGGGGTTTTTGGTGAAATTTGAGTCTTCAGGATTTTTGTACATAAGAAAAGGAATAAAGCATTTGAAAAAGGCATTGCAAAAGTCTATTAACAAGACTCAATCTGAATTTCAATGTCAACTTAATAAGAAGACTTGGCTATCTCTTGTAAATGAAAACTTTTTTTTGAATAAATGTTAATGTATTATATTGATTTTTCAAATCTCTTTCTAGGGAACTAAAAGTCTACTAAGTTTTCGAAAGTCTTATACTAAATGTCTTAAAATCTTTGGGGAGTTAAAAGGAAAATGGGAATTTTACTATTATATTTTTTCTGATACATTGAAGCCTTGATACTCTGTTACATTTATACTGAGAGTTGGGCTTACAATTTGTGGAAACTGTTTTAGTGAATTACATGTGTAAAATCAAAGAAAAAGGAAGTTACTATTGACTCTCCTATTTTCTCTTGAAAGAATACAACGCACCCCTCTTTTGCTTAACTGTGCTCAACATCTTAGGTGTGAACGGTATGTCCTCTTGCTCTGTTATTGATAAACTGAACAGGATAAAATTTCAATAAATCTTGAGAAATTTAGCCAGTCCAAGTCACCATGGCCAAGTTAAATTGGTAGATTAGGCCCAATCTTACTTAAGTTTTAAATAATAATTTTATTCATATAAGATAAGCCATGGTTTGTTTTATTATATATTATTCTCCTCTTTAATTTTATTCCAATTTCCAGATGTGTCTTTATTGTTTCTTCCTATGTGTCTCATGTATCTAAAGCTTTTGTCAACCATTTTTACACACAAGTCGATGGTTGAAGCTTAATCCAACTTTCCATAAGGTTAAAAGAATGCATCCTTATATATCTAATACTCTTGAATCTTGATAGTCTCATCCTATATATTAAGCATGAGCCTGCGTTTTTTTCCTTCCTTTTTTATTATTACACTATCCTTTTATATATGCAAATCATATTCATGGTGGAACTTGCTATTTATAGGTTTGGATGTAGTTTTAGCAAGCTATTGGGTTAACATATAAATCGGGTGGACTAAGTTTCTGCAATTCAACCATATGAGATCATGATTCATAAAGTCTACAAATAAAAGAGCATAATGTTTAAATAATATAATTCATTATAAATTTTTTTTAAACTTTATCTACTATATACTGAATAATTGCTTGTTTATTTCTTTGCATAGTGGAAATGGAGCATCTTGGGACATTATTTGAAATGGGAAAGACAATATGTGCACCTTTCCAAAGTCTAAAGGAAAATGAGAAAATTTTAGATAAAAAAACTGAAGAGTTGAGTTGTCGTGAGAAAGATATAAGGGCAGATTTAGAAAGTGCAAAACTGCGATATGGAAAGATGCCAAAGAGGGAGGTAGAATTTTGGTTGAAAAATGTGCAGACTTTTAATGAAAAAGTGCTTGACATTAAACAAAAGTTGGGAGAAGTGAAATGGACTCAGTTTCACTTGCGCTTTACTTGGGCTAAAGAAGTCGAAGAGATGATCAAAGAAGCAATTGAGCTAAAAGAGAATGGGCGATTTCATGAGGGATTATTTGCTGATTTGTTGTCAAGTAGTACAGAGACTTTTCCTCCGATAAAACTAGTGGGTGAAACAACTGCATTAAAAAATTTGCAAAAGATAGAGGAATGTCTAATGGAGGATGAGGTAGGAATGGTTGGTGTCTATGGTATGGGGGGTGTGGGCAAGACAACCATAATGATGCACATTCATAATAAATTTAAAAACACCAGGACATTCAATTGTGTCATTTGGGTGACAGTCTCTAAGGAGTCTGATCTAGAGGAGTTACAAGACCGTATCTCAAAGATATTGGATGTAGACCTCTCCAATAAAAAAGATGCACTTTGTAAATCAGCCAAATTGTTTGAGGCTTTCAAGAGAAGAGGCAGGTTCTTGCTCATTTTAGATGACATGTGGAGTACATTTCCTCTGACAAAAGTTGGGGTTCCAGAACCAAATCAAGCGAACAAATGCAAGGTAGTGTGGACTACTCGATCTAGAAAAGTATGTCGAGGGATGGGTAGTCAAAAGACAATCAAAGTAGATGCTCTTACCAAGGATGAATCATGGACCTTGTTCAAGGAAAAACTTGGTGCTAATTCTGTGCTTTCACCAGAAATAGAACCAATTACAAAGGCTATTGTTGAAGAATGTGATGGTTTGCCTCTTGGAATCATTACCGTGGGAGCAGCTATGAGGCATGTGGATGATGCTAGAATATGGAGGAATGCATTGGAAGACTTGAAAAACTCGAGGCCTAATCTGGAAGGCCTAGAAAATGATGTCTTCTGTTGCTTGAAATTCAGTTTTGACCATTTGAAAACTCAAATCCACCAAGATTGTTTCTTATATTGTGCCTTATATCCGGAAGATCATCAAATAGATTGTGATTCTTTAATTGAGAAATGGATGGCGGATGGATTTTTTGATGAAATTGAGGATCGAGAGATGGGGTTTGATAAAGGCTATACAATAATAAAAGATTTAAAAGATGCATGCATGTTGGAGAATGGAATGCATTTTTCCTGTGAAAGTCGTGTAAAGATGCATGATTTACTTAGAGATTTAGCAATTGCCATAACAAGGAATTGTCGTCAATTTGTGGTCAAGGTCAATTCCAAAGTAGATCATTTTCCAAGGGATGAAAGTTTGATGAATGATGTAATCAGAGTATCTTTAATGCGTAGCGACATTGGAACGCTTTCATGTCAATCCAAGTGTCCAAAGCTCTCTACCTTGTTGTTGGATCATTCTACATTGGGCAACATCAATCAATTTTTTTTTGAATACATGCACAACCTTAGAGTTCTGGACCTATCCGAAACTCACATCACGTGTTTACCGCAGTCACTGTCCAACTTGGTAAACCTTCGTGCTCTGCTGTTAAGGGATTGTTGGGGTTTGATAGAGGTTCCTTCAGTTGTACAACTCAAGGAACTTAGGGTTTTGAACCTCTCTAGAACCATAATCAAATTTTTGCCAGAAGGAATGGAAGGTTTAACAAATCTTAGATGCCTTGACCTCACTGGCACAATTAGATTAGAAATGGTTCCTGCTGGCATTTTATCCAATTTCTCCCATTTAGAAGAACTACTGATGTTGAATTGTGGATGGAAATGGTCATCAAATGAAAATGGAAGGGGAGCAGGTGTGGAAGAGATTGCGAGGTTGATGCATTTAAAAAGACTTTTTGTCCACTTCATGGACTCGAGCGCTTGGTCGTCCTATGCAAGATCTAGGCATTGGCAAGGTTTAAATTGCTTCATTCTTAACGTTCGCGATGAAGATATATGTGAAGATGTGTCAGACGTAGTATATAATATCTACAGTCGGGAACGTCAGGTATACGTCTCTGGTAAAACTGGTATGGAGTGTATGAACTCTTGTGATTTTCGTGATGGCGACTTGACTGTGTTGCGGATAAAGGACTTGCACAATTTAAGGACCATGTGCATTGAGCAACCGACTCAGGGTGACACCGTAGCAAACCTGAAGCACATAGAAATCATGAGTTGTCCGAAGCTGAAGTATGTATTCTCGGTTGGGTGGTTCCAGACCCTCCAAAACGTCGAAGAGATAGGTGTTTACAATTGCCAAGCGATGGAGGAGATGGCAGTGCATATGGGAGACACAGGTGAAGGAGATAAGAACACAACCATCTGTCTGCCAAAGTTGAGGAAATTAGAATTGATTGATATACCGAAGATGAAGAGCATTTGTAATGGGATATTAGTTTGCACTTCCCTGGAAGAAATCAAGGTAAGCTCTTGCCCAATGCTGAAGAAGCTTCCTTTCTCTATAAACAGTGTATCACCCTCCTCTCTCAAAGAGATCAAAGGAAGCACAAGATGGTGGGACTCATTGGAGTGGGACAATCCCGACACCAAAATGCACCTCAGAACTTTCTTCTCAGATTGGCAAGGCTACCCTTGGGAATGGAAAGAAGAACAGCGTGGAACCAAAAGAAAAGCAGATTGCAGTTGTATGCTGGACGGGCCTCTTTTCCCCACTTTCCCTGATGCAGCGCAGAGAGAATGAGCCTAGTGAACTATCCCCTAGAAACTGGCAACTGTGGAAGAACAAACATGAATGATTGTCAGGCTATATTTTTCCAACATTGTTTTCTTTTTATGTCAATCTTTTTTTTGTCGGATGTAAATGTAATCTTATATGACACTTCGCTACAACGACAGTTGGGAAATATCGTTTAAATGTTTACAGCATATATTTTGGAGACTTGACATTATTACTAGGCATTCCTTCATTTTTTTTCCCTTTCTATTTTTATTCAGTGCTGAGAAGTCCTCCGGCTCCACTCATTTTAAATACAATTGTAATTTTGGTAGCCCTCTAACTTGACAGCTTAGAAAACAGGTGGCACTCTTTTGGGCCAATAGACCTGTCAAAGACAAGATCAAAGGAGGTTATTTAGCTAGCCATCAATAATAAATGAGTTGAAATTCTCAGCATCAGTGAGTTAGGCTCAAATTCAATTAATAAAAAAATCTAAAGCTCTAGATAAATGCCTCCCCCTCGCCAGATTTTACTGCAATTGGAGTGGACTGACTCTGGGGTTGACCACGATTAGTTTTTGAGGATTGATTCGACTGTGGACCTAACTCTTATTGAGTGAATTTTGACCACTGCTCAAACAAAAAGGGAGAGTTATTTTGCAGTTTAGATTCTTAATTTACAGGCCTCATTGAAGAATCTTGCCAAGTTTCCGTGAATCTGAGTAGCAGAGAATCTGGAATCCTATTAGAAATGAGCATGATTTCACACTTTTAACAATTACTTAGAAGACTAAAACGTTGACAATTAAATAAAATACAGGCAATGACGTACAATCCCCCAGAAAGATCAAACCACTAGAAACATATGATTTATTTATTTGGTTTTTGGTCAGATGAAATCCATGTATGTAAACTGAAATGGCAAAACAGAAGTTAATCGTTAAATCGTTAGGTAATCTGGCAGAAAAAAGGTTCATCGTTTGCTATTTCGGAAAGCAGTCGTGTCTAACGTTAATGAACTTAAGACACAATTATTAACCGCGTGTTGCCACGTCTATGATTGCTGTACTGGCTTAAAGTCATTGCTCCTCAGCTGGCCCCTACTATCCCTAAAAATAATTCGGAGGGCCGACTGCATAGAGGGAAATCTTTATATGAGGCAATTACACGGAAAAGCAACAGTTTAAATTTATTGCAAAATGAGCAAAAACATGTTTCCTAAGCCATTACTGAAGATGATTCTATTCACATGGATTCTTCTATGAGATTCTCATGTTACCCCTAAAAAAAGAAAAAAGAAGAAACACTATGTTTAGGCTCTCGCAAAAACTATTTTGGTCACCATTAAAACTTATAGCGTAGGTCAGCTTGCATGCTTCCTTTCTCTATAACTCTATAAATTGTCTACCATCCTCTCTCAGAGGGATTGAAACCGTGAAATAAGACAAATGATTAGCAGGTTTAGGTCCCACGGTTTTGCTTCTGGTGGGTCTTCTACTCAAAAGTCTCATGCAAAGTAAGGGTGCAAGCTCTACATATAATTCCAATCACTTTTCTCTCTATAATCAATCTGGGACTCCAGAATATCACAGATTTCATTTGATATAAATCTTTTTTTCTCTCAGGATATCGTTGTTTTCATTTGATGTAAATCTTTTTTTCTCTTTCTTTTTTTTTGTCAAAGGTAAATGTATTCGTATATGTATGACGCTACAACAGGTGGGAATATTTTGGAGACTTTACAATATTATTACTACACGTTCCTTCTCTCTCTTTTGCTTTTTTTTTTTTATTAATTTTTATTCATTGTAAGCTAAGAGGTCCTCCGACTCACTCATTTTAAATACAACTAGCAATACAGGCCCGTGCTTAGCTCTGGTCTCCATAAAAAAAATTAAATAGCTTACCAAAAAATTTATAAAAATACAAAATTTCAGATATTTATAAAAGTCTGCCTACTAAATGAATAAAATAAAAATTAGAAAATGTTTGAAAATGTAAGTAGCCCACTGAATGATTCTCATGGTTTAAATAAAAGAAAAAAAATTCAAAAGTTTGTTAAATTTTATAAGCATCTGAACTTTTATTATTTTTATAAACTTTGTAATAAACTATTTAAATTTTTTATATAGGTCCGGGCTAAACATGGGCCAACATTGCTAGTCCTTACTTAAGATAGATATTTTAAAGGTTTTTGTTGCATAAAAATAATACATCAAATATTATTGTATTCTTCAAAATATTATTGATAAAAATAAATAAAAAATAGATAAATATATTATCTATCAAGCTAATTTATTTATTAGAATTAGATTGAAATACTAATATTATTTGCTTTAAAATTGATAAAAAAAAGAATTACAAAAGAGGAAATGATGATGACGATGATTGAGAATTTATCTCAATAAAATTAAAAATAACATCTTCAAAAGAAAAAATTCTTGTAGTTTGAGTCTACTTGAATCCCAAAAATTTTTATTAAAAAAGCTCACTTCCTGCTTAAAAAAAAGTAGGAAAAATAAAGGATATTATACAAACATTATTCCACCAAGTTAAATGTCTGAGGAATAAAATCACAAAATCCTTATCTCTAGAATCAATTAGAAATAAGCTAGTAATAGAATACCAAATTACTTGAGAAGCTTCATTTTCATAAGTTGAAAGAATGCAATATCAACCTTCTTCCCTGGAGTTGTTTGTAAATCAGCCAAGGAATTAGTGATTTCTTGGTGCCATATGTAATTTTTCAGGATGCTGACATGGCGCTCTAAAAAAAAAAAAAAGGGATGCTGATGTTGATGTGGCACCCTCCAGAAGACTCCATTGTTGTAGCTGTAATATATATAATAGTACTTGTGGTAGCCTTCTAACCTGCCATCTAATTAGGAAACATGTGGCACTCTTTTGGGCCAATAGACCTGTCAAGATCGGACGGGGTTAACTAGCTAGCCATCTATAATAAAAGAGTCGGAATTCGCAGCATCAATGAGATTTTAATTAATAAAATTCTATGGCTAAGCATAAATGCCTCCCTCTCGCTAAATTTTATTGCAAAAGGAGTGGCGCACTGTGGGGTTGACCTCAATTAGTTTTTGAGGATTAATTTGACTACAGCCCTAATTCTTATTGAGTGAATTTTGACCACTGCTCGTATAAAAGGGAATACTTATATTGCTGCTTAGATTCTTAATCAGCAGGCCCCATTAAAGAATCTCACAAATTCCCGGTGAATCTGAGCAGCAGAGTATCTGGAATCCTATTAAAAATGAACATGATTTGACACTTTTAACAATTGCTTAATAAATTGACGATCAAATAAAATACAGGCAATGACGAACAATCCCAGCCCTAGAAAGATCAAACAACTGGAAACCCAAGATTTATTTGGTTTTCAACAAATATATAATTTATATATACTGAAATGGCAAAATAAAATTTATATGTAGCTAATCCCAATATTGTTGGGACAAAACTTCATGGAGAAGATGTAGTTCATAATCTAAATTTCTACTATTCCAATGTTTCCTTGTAATTATTTATCTTTTCCATTGATGTAATCTTTTAGAAACAGAAAGAGAAGCCAGATGACGTGATCTCAACTGATCATATCATCTTTAGTGCAAAATTATCATATCCTCCTGCAGATGATTAATCCAAGCATAACTTGCCCAAATCCAACTGTTTTGGAAATGTGGGGCACTCTGTACTGAAAATGGGTGCCAATGACCAACAACAACCATTCAGCAAGAATGAAAAAATAAAATTGGTTTCTGGTAGAGTCGTAATTCATCATCACCTTTGTATTTCGTGGGGTCAATGGGTCTAATTGACTTAGCTTTTGTCTATTAACATGGCATGTTAGGCTTAGAGTCATCAAACTCCACAATAAAACTCCTTTACGGTGATAATCCTAACATGTGTTGTCCCAAAAGTTTGGAGTTTTTGTCTTCTTTTTTCTTGTTCATTTGGTGTACGTGTTATATTGACCAGAAAAGTTACCACTACTTAATCCAGTTTAGACAAGTCAAGCACAAAGCAATACTTATAGACAAGAGCGATCCTCTCAGTAAGTATTGCCACTTAATGAAAAGGGCTTTTTTTATTTTTTATTTTTATGGGGACACCTTAGGTTAATTGTTTTAATGAAACACATGGCATGTTGGCCAGTTCAAGTGTCACATATATCATTCTCAGGGATAATATATATGGAAAGTCATTGAGGTATTTTCAAATTTGGGGTTCTATATTACCGGAAAAATCTCAAAGAATATAAATTTATTTCAGTAATTAAAAATAAATAATTCTAAAACTAACATAATTTACATACTGCCGAAATCTAATTTTGTCAAATTTTTCCTCTTTTATCTCAAGGATGATCACAACTTTCTAATCATTTTTTCAACATTGCTGCTAGGTTCCGAAAACGTCCCTAGGGCATCCTATTATGTTATGACCTTCTGCTGTTTAGATCTTTCAACGGTTTGCTCCCTTCTCTCCTTCAAGTAAATTAAATCTTTACTATTTAAAAAGTCAATTAAACAGTTTTTAGTACTATAAATAGAATAAAATTTACTATTCTTGCAGTTTATATTTATGATTTAACAAAATTATTATGTAATTTCTTTGATCCAAAAGGACCACTACAAATTCAAGATTTTCGTGATAGTTAGAAATTTTGGTGGGATAAAAATCAATGGTTTTGGTCCACCCCTACGCCGCCTGGCTTATACTCATAATCCCTCCACCCGTGATGATGCTCTATACAGTTAACACACATCCATTCTTCTGTGAGATTTTCAAGCTAATCATATAAAAAAAAGGCATCCTTTTTTTGGGTCATTCACTCTTAATGAGGACACTGCATTCTCCATTTACATATCAAAGGGAAATATTATTATGCATTCTTTCATTACCTTATGCTGCTGAAGGACAAATACATATTTAGAAAAATTCAGGCATAAAAGAGAAAAGGTCATTTATAGCATTATAAAAAAGAAGAATCTTCATATGTAAAGAGAAAAAGTAACGTCATTGTCTCTTATCATATGGTAAAGGAAGGATACATAGTAATATTCTCCACATATCAAAATATTGCCCAAAGAAACAAAAAAGATGAACGTAAGTATGCTGCAAACTAGCCTCTCTCCTCATTTACACTACGACAAAAATCATTTTTCGCAACAAAAATTTGGCGACATTTTGAAAATTTGTTAGGAAATGTTCTTTTTTGCGACAAACTATTCATGTCATTGCCTAAAAAGAAAATGTGGATTATTTAGCGACGATAATTTTCAATGGTCACTAAATATTATCGCGAAAAGTTTGGCGCCAAAAAAAGAATTGGTGCGAGCAAGAGGGAAAACTTTTCCGATGAAACTTGTTATTAGGTGACGTGTTATTTTTGTCAAAAAATGATTGGCACCATATATCATTAGAAATATTTTGAGACAAAACTATATGGCCGCAAAATTTCTGGAAATAATCGGCTGCAAAATTATTTTGTCATAGAATCCATAAATTTTATAAAATGGCGTGATTGTGTTTGGCGGTACATTTTGATCAGTATTGGATGACGAAATGAAATCAAGTAGCCATACAACGATAGATGGAGGAGATGACGCCGTTGGTGGCGAAAGTGACGAGATCAGACATGGTAACACAAGGAATGCTTACTTCTTGGTTAATATTTCTAATTTCTTCTCTGATTGAATTAAAGTGCATCCAATAAGTTTATACTATATATCTAAAGTTGCAAGGTTAGTTGAAGCATCAATCTGGTGGTGTATGTTTACTATTAGCATGGTTGTAATGTCCATTGAATGCATTTCATTTCTCTCTTCTTCATTTTTCTCATGGTCTCAATTCAAACTCTCTTCCTTAAGCATGTTGGTGAAGACCTGTCAGGTAGGGTAGTGGCTAGGATTGAATAGGGTGAATGGGATATTTCTTAGACCGATTGGGAGGGTTGGAGTTGCGCTGCAGCTGTAGTACTTGAAAGGGGTTTAAGCTTGGCCAAGTGGGGAGGGGCTTTGGATTTGAGGCTGCTCTCCATATGGGGTAAATGAAACATGTTGGGGAAAATGCCTACTGATGTCAATAGTCCAGCGATGATAGACTGTCTAGGGAAGTGTAATGCTCTAAGATTGAGAAAGGGTTAGAGGAGATAAATCTTTGGGCCAGGGGTATTGCTAAGAGTCTCTATTAAAGCTACACAGTGTTGCATTTAGAGAAGGGGAGGGGATTTAGGAAATGCATGGAGGCTATTTTTCTTTTTTTCCTTTATTCTCTGTATGTTCTTGTTTTTCTCCATTCTTTTTCTCTTTTTCTCATCCATCTGGTTTGCACATTTCTTTTCTTTCTATCCATTCTTTTTTCTCGTTATCTGGTTTACACTTTACTTCCATTGCTCTACAACTTTCCAATCTTTTTGGCATGGACTTTGTTACTGGATGATGATGGCCTTGCCTGAATTTAGTGCAGAATATAATTGTTTTTCCCTTATAAACATTTGAACATTTTAATTCTATAAGCTACATGCATATTTTTCAACTTTGATATGATAGATATCATATGTTACTTCTTTTTATATCTTAATCAAGTTCAACAATTCGGATAGTAGTATAAAAAGATGCTAATATTAGTCATGCTAATATCTGTGAAATGCCCATAATTTCACAGATTGTAACTTCTTTTCAGAAACCATCATTGTAAGTTTCTCTTCAAGTTTTACTTTCAAGGCAAAAACCAGAAGGATAGGATGCTTATGTGAGAATCCAATCAGATCAACTGATCAGTGGTCCTACCTAGTGCAGAAAGAGACGTCAAGTTACAATTGACATCCTAATGCATGAGGACCCAAGAATTTCTTGGTAAATAAGAAGTAGCATCATTAATTTTGAAGTCTTTTCTCATCTAAGGATAAGAAGGTGTTATTATGCCCAAAAGAATCACCTAGAAACACAGCGACAGAATTATAGTAGTAGCTACAATTATTTATTAAGTTGACAAATATAGATACATACCTTCCCTGAAAATCAGCGATTATTGCTTTGGATTTGAGGCTCCTCTCCATATGGGGTAAATGACACGTGTTGGGGAAAATGACTACTGATGTCAACAGTCCAGTGATTCGGAGGTTTATGTTTCAGTAGTGCTAGACCCCTGTTTATGAGATCTAAAGATTCTGAAAGTTTCAGTCTTTTTAATATTTGAGTGCTTTACACATTAAATTGAAAATCTATTCATTTGAGTTGTTCCTAGTTTGTAACAGCAGTGTATATATATATATATATATATTTGGTCTGCTGAAAGGTACATTATGAATCTTCAAGGTGTTTCATTTGGCATCTATTAATAAGTCGACTAGATTCTGAAAGAAGGCATGGCATATTGTGCTTCAAGATTTGGATGGTTCAATAGTGTTTTTGTATTGGATGCTTGTTCTGTTGGGGTTGATTTGATGAAGCGGTGTAGTGAAAGTACAATTGTTAGGATTAGGGACTTTGGAGGTTTAAGAAGTCCTAGATTTGGATCCAGAACTGCCAGCATGGAGGTTTTTTTTTTTCTTTTTTGGATACACGGTGAGATTATTCTTTTTGGATGGGAGGCAACCCAATAGGTTTACATTCAGGTTGGTATTAAGCATCAGAGATGGTGAACAGAGATACATAGTATAATGAAGTGGACCGTGAAAGATGATGGTAGAAGGAAGGTGGGTCTTGGCATTGTGATGATGGGTAACATTGTTGGGTTCAGTTGTGAACAGCGAGAGGAGGAAAAGTATTGCAGTGGAAGTGATGGGCATAGTGGCTAGACTGTGCGGGACGATGATGATGGAAGGCGAATAAGAGGCTGACAAATATGATGGGTTGCGTTACAAATACATTTTAAACCTACAAATACATCAAGGGTCTAGGTTCAAGCTAAACAAAATATTTTTTTCAAGTTTGTAGGTCAAATATTCATAATTTTGAACTTAGGATTTTTAAAGGGGTAGTTCTGTCAGTAAGTAAAAAAATAGAATAAAAAAACATTGAAACCCAACCAAAGGCTCCTGAAATCCATACATGGGGTTGATTGCATACTTGCAGTCATTGGCAAAAGAGTTTCAAGAAGAATTCTATGAAACACATGCTTTGTGTAGCACTTTCAGAAAATTGAAATACAACTACAATATCCAATTCTTTGTGCAACATCATAAACATTCACTTTCTTAAAAGAAGAAATATAAGGGCTCAAAAACACATAAGCAAGATTCAAACCCAAGATAGTTAACTCTTAACCTACTTTATGGATAGTCCTGCATGCAGTGGAGCGGAGTTGGGCTGTACTTTTAAGCTTTGAAATAGTCTTAGAGCTCAATTTTTGGCCCATAGCTACACAAGAACAGGGCCTGTTACTATGTAATATGCTTAAGAACCGGGTCTACTACTATGTATCATTTAACTCCACGATTTATTAGGGATGATGTTGAGCTGTTAGGATAGTTTCTTAGAAATTATAGATAGGTTTGAATTTGAACAATGGTTGGAATGAGCTTGTTATCAACTTGTATAAAGGAGATCATCATTCAATTAATGTTATGGTGAAATTAGAAGATTAGCATCCTCTCCTAATCATCCTCCCAAGCCTTACAATCTTATCATGTGAAGGAAAGGGTGGGGGGTGGTGGGGGAGATGTTAAAGATAATAGTGAGTTTAAGGATTTTGTTTGACATCTATTGCCTCAATCTAGCCGACATGTGGTTGATCCTCACCTTCATCCCTGACCAGAGCTCAGCCAAATGGCTTACAATTATAAGGGACCAGAATTGTAATTTAGAGTACAGGGTAAGAAAGTTCCAATGATTGCAGTTGACTCTAATATTCTCCAACTGGTAGAGCTACATGGGTTCAAAGCTTCATGCTAAACAGATTTTTCAACTCAGAAAATCAAATCTAGTTTGCCCATTATAATCTCATACCAAATCAAAAGGACCATGGTAATGGTTTGGTAGAAGTAGCTTCACCAACCATCAGAGAAGCTATATGTGCTTTGATGTGATAGAAATGCCACAGCTGAAAGTTGAGATTGCGGCAAATAATGAATCCTTGGGGCCAACACAGACATTACTAAATTTTAAGCGGGTTTATATAAGAAGATTGGGTTCGGTTGAAACCATACCGGATGGCACCTTAAAACCAAAATGCAACATCCACATTGTTGTATCATCGAACAGCTCAAACCCTTTTTCCCAACTGTCCTTCAACTCACCCAATAGAATTGTAAACCAAAACAGGTGAGGGAGGAGGAAGTTATTTGAAATAAGTCTAACAAAAATTTAGCCCCACCTAAACAAAAATCTTGGGTCCACCACTGTCCATACATATGAACTGTTTAAAATAGATATTTGGAACGTCTATCTTAAGGTTGATTATATACTTAAGAACTAAGATAAGTTGCGTTTTACAATATTATTTCATGTATTTAACCATATAAACAAAAATAGATGTTTTTTTGTGTGCTTGTTTCCAGGGGTGTATATGTGTGCTATTTGCCTTATTTGCATGCTAACATTTTCACAGGCTTTTATTTTGTCTCACTTCCTTTGCTTTTGATTCCCGTGTTTAATTCATAACATTTTTTTTTTTTTTGTGCCATAGATTGGGACTGGAGATCAATGTAATAGAGGCCAATTGCTTGAAGATCTTTTTGTTTTTCAAAAGAATATTGTACTTACACTATTTTGGCTACTACATTTTTACTTGAATTAGTAACGACAACGTAGCTAAACTTGTGGGTTGGATTTAATAGTTATATGTTTTCTAATACGCTGAATGAGCAGGTTTTGTACATTTTATTTTAGTTAAATGAGTAAACTTTATTTTACATTTTATTTTAATTGAATGAGCAAGTTTTATAGTACATTTTATTTGAGTTGAATGGGCGGGTTTTATTGTACATTTCATTTGAGTTGAATGGGCATATTTTATTGTATATTTTATTTTTGTTGAATAGGCAGGTTTTATTGTACATTTTATTTTAGTTAAATGGGCATATTTTATTATATTCAGTGTAAAGAAGGTTTTTGAAGTGGCAAGTAGTGATAATAAAATAAATCTATTATTTTTAGTAATGAATTTTATTTGTCGCCTAATAAGAATAAATATATCTTTGCATATTATCCCCGACATATATAATTTGTCGCCTAAGAGAATTTGTAGTAAGCTTAAATATTGGTTGACGAATTAAGGTGGTCGCCTAATGTCTTCAAACTATGCGCGACGAAACTAATTCGTTGCCTATTAGAACTCATGGCAATTCATGCACTATTTAGTGACAATATAGTTTTGTCGGTACAAGATATAATTTAGCAACGACTCCATTTTGTTGCTAAATTCGTTTTCAACATTTTTTATCCATTCTTTTGTGATGAATTAGAGATTTTTGGTGACAAAAAAATGCCTTTTTTGCCGGTGATCTTCTTTGTCGCAATTTAATTTCATTGGTGATGATAATTTGTTGTAGAAAATTGACATTTTTGTGACTATCGGTTTGATCATTGGTAAAAATTGGTGCCAAAAAATTCCTTTTCACCTTGTTCCTTCGAAACCAAACCCCAATGAGAGAATAAAAAATCAAAGTGAGAACTATCCATTTAAAAATCTCAAATGGTACAATGTACATCCTTTTTTAATGGTACATTGTCAAATTTTACTCTAATATCAATTAGCCAACTTTAAATTATGTAAAAAATAAATAAACATATGTAAAATTTCATTGATATACACATCCCCGCTTTCTTTTTCTGACATGTTAGCGCAAATACAGAAAGTAGCTGCCAAATAAAATATAATTTAAAAAATAAATTAACTTCACATTTTTAATTAAGAAAAATAATAGGTTTCTTAAATGACAGGATATGTTAATGCTCGAGAGTGAACTTAAATAATTTTGATAGAAGTACAATGATTATAAATTATGAGCAAAAGATTAAGAAATTATTATTAAAAAATTAAGAAAATAGATTATATGAAATATCTTAACCGAATTTAATTTGGTTATGTGATTTGAACACAAAGAAATTAGATTTTTGTTTGATTAGATTCCATTTAATCCAAGTTATTTGATTTAAATTAAAAGCAAGTTTGTATCTAAATAAATTAGGTTTTGTTTGAGTGAAGATTGGGTTTATATATGAAATTAGATTGGCCCAACAAGTTGAATCACATCCCACCAAAAGATGAAATTTTTGCTTTTTTTTTCAATTGGAAAGTGTAAATATAAGTTAGAAAAATGAAATATTTTATGCTTTCTTTAGTTGAAAATTTTCAATCCCTAAAAGTTAGGCCGTTACAATTTCAACGTTTTGAGTTAAAATAAACTTCACCTATTTACATATTTGAAAAGGGGGACCAAATGTGTTTGTATTGTCTCATAGGGAAAACTTCAAATATGGCATTAAGTTTTTATCTTATTTCGAGAAAAGAAATAGGTTTCAAAACTTTTCAAATTAAACCTAATTTTTCTAATCCGACAATTTAACGGTACTTCTTAGAGACTTTTTTTTTCTTTGTTTTCTTAAAATATTAAAATTACCAAATTTTAAAGCTATGATATGGTTTCAGCAGCCACTATATGCTGCTCATAACCATGGGAATGCTACTTGTTCTTGATTATCGTGAGAAAAGCCAGAGAAGAAAATGAGGAGAGTATAAAGGAATTGAATGTGGATTTTAACAATAAAAGACAATCTGGGTATTTTTAGAAATTGAGGAAAAATTGTTGAGAAATAGTTTTAAATGGATGGATGTCCCTAATTGAAAATTCAGGGACTAATTTGAAAAGTTGTGAAACTTATGCTTGTTTTTGAAATAAGGCAAAAACTTAAGGTCTTATTTGAATTTTTTTTTTCATATTTTATATAAGGTTAATCTTAGGGGATCAACTTATCTTAAATGTATATTTGAATGAGTTAGATTTCAATAGATAGGGTTCACCAAGGAGCCAACCTTTCTTTGGTAAGATTTGTTCTAGGGGTGTACAAAATATCTGTTGATCCGTAAAACGGAATTGATCCGATCCGATCAGCAAATTTTCAATACGGAGTGTTAAAGTCAAATGAGGCTACTATGGGAATTCTTAAGTCGGTTTGGACTTAATTGACACTAGGCAATAATGAGATTGTTTGTACACCCAAGATAGGGGGTACAAATGCCATGCTAGGTCGTAGCTTATATGGAGGCATACTTTTCAATGATGTACAAAAAATCTTAAGTCGGTTTAAATTTGATGATACTAGACAATGTTGAGATTGTCTATACACTTGGGCTAAGGGGTGCAAGAGCCGCACTTGGTCGTAGGTAGTGCGTGCGGATACGTACCTTTCAATGAGGAATAGGAAGTGTTGGTTCAACATGTTAGAATGTTGGATGGTGTAGTTATGTACCATTTAGCAAGGTACGTGTAGAGATTGCTGGTTTCATCTTATGGTGGCTTTGAGGATTTATAGAATCTAAACCAAAGTGGAGATTGTTAAGTTATTATATTGTATTTTGGTTTAGTTAGATCGGTCGTCTAGGTTAGCTAAAATTGAAGGTTAAGGGTAGAGGTATTTTAGTCATTATATATGCATTTTTTTGTTAGCCAAGAAAACATGAACTACATATATTAATGTGTTACAACCTAATTCCCAGAGAATTGAGATGGGATCATGATATATGAGTTCTCTCTTTTGTGGACGTAGACAAGGTTGTCGAACTATGTAAAATGTTATTTTCATGTGTGTGATTGCTTAATGGTGTGATTGTATGTGTTCATTGTAGTTGATCCATCGATCATGGGTAGTTACCGTTGTGCCTTTTTTCCCAACTGAGAATTAGAAAAGACCCTCACATTGAAAAGTAGTTAAATAAGTTATGTTACTTTCCCAAAAAAAAAAAAAAAGGTAATTTAGATTTACTACTCTAGATTAGTACCTAGTGAGGCTCGAGTCTCCATGCAGACAACCTAGCTCATCTCTGCATTGGAGGAAAACGTTTTCTTTTTTTCTTTTGAAAAAGGTAAGAGTATATATTTCTAAAAAGAAAATGTACAATGTACAACAAAAAGAAATTGGAGACAACTAACTAACTTGCCCTCCAAAATAAGTGAACAAAAAAAAAAAAAAAAAGGAACGACAAGGCTTACAAGAATTGCAAAAGAGCAAGAATTCTAACTAAGGATTGTTGTTGAAACTTTGAATTCTAAACTGAGTTGCATCAGTAGTCTAGGATTTTGGAGTCTTAACTTGTGGACAACAGAATGCATATAAGTGAGAAAGCAATGTATCTTTCTTGTTAGAAATATTTTCTTCCATGGAGAGCTACTTGAAGAAATCATAGCAAGTCTTAAGCAATTATTATTAGACAAAATGACCAGAAGGCAGATGATCATAGAAGCTTCATTTATCAAATCAAAAGCAGCGGAAAAACAATCAGAGCAATTGACTGTTTTAAACCAAATGATCTCTCGTAAACTATTTCTAAACAAGCCAATAGAGAACTCTTTGTGAATTGAAATGAAGAAATTTCAAATTCCAGACTCCTTATTGTTGATCCAGGTAGGAGCCTTTTGAGTACTAGTATTAGGTGAAGGCAAGCTTCAAATAGCAGTAAGCTCATGAGAGACTTCCAAGTTTAGATAGATGGCTCTAGATCTAACTTGATTTAGAATAATCATCAGGACCATCTGCCAAGTTCTTTTCTTACCACAAAAAATTTGATTGTTTCTCTCATTCCATAAGTTCCATGCGAATGCTAGAAAACAAAGCTTTGCAAAGGTAATATTGCCAACCTTACTCTGGTCATAGCTAGAGATGAATGACCTAATCTCTTCTTCAATAGTATTGCAATTAAGAGAGCTGGATTTGAATTTGAAGATGATAGAATTTCTAATCAGACGATTGTAGCTGCAGTTTAGGAAAAGATGAATGTTTTTTTTTTTTTTGGAAAGGTTAGATCCATTAAAAAACTAAACAAAACAATACAAACAAAGAAAAGGAAGCACTAGTAGAGCTAACAGAGAGGCCTCAACTGGATGCCTCAAAGTAAAGCTACTACCTGGATAGGAGAGATTCACATTCCTGACAGGTCAAGATTTTAGGGGGTTGGAAGTGCTTTATCATCCTCTTCCCAAAATATCTCAGAGGGGATGACACAGCAGAGAAGGAGAAGCCATTTAAATCCTTCAGAAGCTGGCAAATCTTCCTAAACAAGAATCTCATTCGCCAGGGGGATCTTCGAGGAAGTTAGAGAGCGTCTGTAAACCACCCCTCGACCTCCACATACACCTGGGAATTTAGGTGGGGACCTACCTCTTTGAGAAGATCCATCATGACTTCCGGGCATTGACCAGCAGGGAGGATCTTGGCTGACAGAGGGCATTGAGAAGGTTGCTGTCACGCCCCGGTCCCAGGAATTGGGGTTAGGATGGCCCCACGGGGTGTGCATACGTAATCCTGTAGTAATCTGTGCATGTAAACGTACACACACAAACCACTACAAGGGAGATTGCACAGGAACGTATAGAAAAGTTCTCCAACACGTTAATTTACAATTAATAGTAAGCGGAAGCCTGTGTAATACATCTGTAATGATAATAAGTAATAACAAACGAATTATCATAACATCATAAATAAGTCTGTACGTAACCATTACTCATTTACCAGATAACAATTAATTAAGTAGGAACAAAGTCTTAAAGTGTAAACAGGCCTATCCAAACTTAAACACTCGACAGTAATCCGTTGTCGCTCTTCGTACGATGACCAATAGAAGGCGTCATCTACATTACCCTCATCTAGTCCCCGAGGTTTAGTACCTGTAACACCAAGGGTAGCACTGTTAATACGACGGTTATGCAAGTATATAGAGGTACATAAAACTATCATGCCGTATCAAATGAAATAAGAGTATATGTTGATTAAAAGAAAGCAAAAATCGTACACTAGGCATGTTGTGCATGAGTAAGCATGAGTAACGAATCATAAACAGATTATCTTACAAACTTATTGGCAACCATGTAAACACAATTTCCTAAGAGAGAGCATATCATCTAGAGGGAACGTGCGTACATATTCTAGGGGATCAGCCTAGCTTATTGAGAAGCGCCGACAACTCCTCCAAGGACTACTGCAGTAGCGACATATCGTATCATACTCGAATTGGTCCCGTCGAACCTAATAAGGGCGTAGTTAAGAGGTGCCGACTTAATGTATCAAGACCGACTCAATTGCATATCTTATCTTTTATTCATCTTAGTTATACTTGTCATATCATACATACCAGGAGTTCGGTCTTGAGATTACATTCATGTATGTTCGGTCTTGAGATTACATTCATGCATTCATTCATATCTGATAATCAATTCATGCATATTTAATAGAGCTACATATGTTGAGGGCATAGTTTCTTAACAATATGGATGCATTCAGGTCGAGTAAGCATCAAGGATAATTACTAGCCAACCCTATGCTATATAATTCGTGATCCCGAGGGCATTCAACATAATGTATTCATAAAATGTCCGATGTCATTGTGTTACCAAATCTTGGCGTTACATTGTATAGCGCGAAGGACACCTCTTCTTATGCCAACACCCATGACGTGACATAGGGAATTCGTCCGGAAAATCAAAGGGGATGAGTGACAGCTCCACACTTGTCCATCTTTTATTGATCACCATTGGGCTAGTTTGGTTATGAGATAGGTACCATATCTAGAGCCCTACAAAGTCATTGGAGGTTCCTCACATCCTACATTCATTGGGTTCTTACGGCCTAGCTGTATACAAGGCTACGGCTTAGCCGAGTGGCTCAGGTTTCCTTCTTAATGCGATGCGCATTTACGGTTTAGCCGTATATTGACCTACGGCTTAGCCGTGCTAAGCCTACAGCTAGGTTTACGGCTTGGGTACGGCGTGGCCGTAGCAGAGTTCACGGCGTAGCCGTGTATGAGCCGTAGCTAAATCCTGGGTTTGGGGCTCTCTGGAAGGTTCACCGTAGAATAGCCTACGGCTTGGTCACGGGGAGGTTACGGCTTAGCCGTAGTACGTTCCACGGCGTAGCCCAGTGTTAGCTGTAATGTAATTTGGCTCTCTGGATTCTGAGCCGTAGAGACTTACGACTTAGCCGTGGGCTTCGCCGTAAGCTTCAGAATTTCTGAAACTGATTCTGCAGCTCGGGTTCAAGTGCAGAACTCTACCACTTGGGTTCCAAGGGTTCTACATGCTTCCAAACTCCATCATAGGTCTTAAATTGTTCAGTGTCATTACTATTGCCCAGTCATACTCATTATCACCTAATTCCATATCTATATGTGCTTATTTAAGAGGAAATGAGCTGTAAGTAGAACATTGAATCATCAATCCAAGAATCAATCAAACTAAACATACATGCAGTACCATACATACTCTATTACTTGCCTTAACACAGTGCTTGACCTTACTCAACTCCTCCTTGGTGTGTGGGTAGGGGAAGGCTCCCAATTGAGATGGGTTCTCTTGAATCTGTAGCTTAGGGAGGGAGAAGATGCCAAAAGGATGAAGAAGAGGCTAGATAGATGCTATTGCCATGGCATGCAAGCTCCCAATCTTGGTATCCAGCTCTAAGGTGAAGAAGCAGATGAAGAATGCTGAAGGGATGGGTGGCTTCGATGAGTACAGAAGGAAACAGAGAGAGGAAGAGACGTTGGGTCTCTTATAAACCAATTTCCTGTGGTTTTTGCATGCAAGTCCCAGTTTCTTGGGATATTTACTATTTAGGTCACATGGCCTCAATTGGGCCAAGACGAGTCCGAATCAAATTAAGCCCAACATGAAAGTTGACCCACAAGATGAAATGCACGTAGTGCAACTGATGAAATGTCCATATGATGCAAGATTAATTACAAAAAGGTCCTTGACTACCTAAGTAGAGTTCGAACCCAACTACCTATTCAACTGAAACCCACTAATAATTTAAAAGCAAGGTGAATTAAGACTAATTATGCATATTAATAAGAAAATAAAGCTTAATTAGTATAAATTATAATTACGCCGGGTCGAGACCTTACAGTTGCCAAGCAATTCCTAGCGTGCAATTCTGCCGTTGGAAAACAGAAATTCTCCAGCCCTGTCCAATCTCAGGCTGCTTGCTTTGCCTAATGGGCTTGGCAGAAGATGAAGGAGGCGGTGGGAGGTTCCACCACTGGTGATAGGGGGCGGGGAGATGAGGATAGAGGTAAAGGATCTTACTTTGGATCTGCCCCTACACTTCAGCAAGAATCTAGTCAGGCTAACGAGATTTACTTGCAAAGAACCTTCTATTTCTTTCTGTCCATATATTCCACATAAAAGCTGGGAAGAGAAGATTGGCCAAGCATTTTAGAGCAGTAGAGTTTCCTTGAATATTGTTCGCAGCGTACATCACTCTAGCTTGAATACAAGAAGGATAGGGAGGGTGAATTCCTACCTTTACCAGCAGAGCAGACCAGACTCTCTGGGAGAACGGACAGTGAAGAGCCAGGTGCTCTACATCCTCTCGGGGCCCATTGCAGAGGGGGCAATTGAGAAGACATTGAATACCTCTCATCTGCAGAAGAGCTCTCATTTTTAACTTCCCTAACAGACACATCCAGGCACAAATAGAATGCTTAGGAATGTGACCCTTAAACCAAATATTTTCAGCCCAAGGAGCATCAGGGAGAATAGTGGAGGAATCAGTTAACTGGAAGGCGGAGGATAGGGAGAAATTGCCATCTTCTTCTCCTAACCAAACCACCTCGTCAGGAAAGGAGATCTCTAGATGAGGCAATTGCTGAATCGATCTTCTCAAAGCAGTTAGGGAAGTAGGCATGGAATCAAGGCACCACCCTTCTTGGCTAACGAAATTCTTCATTAACACAGTTGATTGCAAGCCAGAGCTTGTGATCTCTATATTTGGGGCAGAGCTTACTAGCCTTCCATCAGGCAACCATGGGTCATACCAAAAGGAAGTATTACCTCCATCACCAATTAAGTGCCTGATAAAGGGCTCTGCCTTTTCCCTTAGGAGAAGGATAGATTTCCACCCCCAAGAAGCCCCTTTAGGAATGGATAGTTGCCAGACAGAATTTGATTTTAGATACCTTGCTTTAACCCACCTTGACTAGCAACTATCTTTGAATGAAGCAATGTGCCAAACTTGCTTGAGAAGGGCAGCCTCGTTTATCTTCCTCATTTTCTTTAGAACCAAGCCCCCTTTCCCTTTAGGAATGGAAATGGAATCCCAGGCTATAGGGTAAAAACACTTTGGAGCCCAGGAATTCCAGAAGAACTTTCTAATGACCTGGTCGATAGCATCCAAAACTCCCAGAGGCAGCTGGTACACACTAGCCCAAAATAACATTATCGGAGTAAGGGTTGTCTTGATAAGTTCAACCCGGCTCGCATAGGATAAGAGCTTAGATTTCCAACCCGAGAGCTTTTTTTGGAGATTTTCTAAAAGTTCAGAGCAGTCCAAGAAGTTCAGTCTTTTCATGGAGATTGGCACCCCTAAATATCGAAAAGGAAGCTTTCCTTCTTTCATACAGAGGATGTCAGATATGAAATTAGCAGTTTCTGTGGGCATGTTTGAGAAGACAATAAAACTCTTGTCCCAATTTATAGCCAAACCCAACGTCTTGTAGAAGTTATCCAAGAAAGCTCTGATGTTTGTTGCTACTTGACAGGTGCTCAGGCTAAATAGCATAACATCATTAGCAAACAGAAGGTGGGAAACCATAGTCTGTGCTCTGCGGTATGGAGTTGGGATGATCTGATTTCTTGCCATTGAATCTATTTGCTTGGAAAAATAATCCATCACTAGGGTAAATAAGAAGGGAGATAATGGGCATCCTTGTCCAAGGCCTTTTTTCCCCGGGAAGAAACCTTCTGCTTGCCCATTCACCAGGACAGAGTAAAAGGGGTCAGCTACGCAAGTCATAATGAGCTTAATGAAGTGGGCCGGGAATCCTGTTGCCAGTAGAACCTTACTTAAGAACCTCCAACTGACACTGTCATATGCCTTGGCAAGATCCAACTTAAGACACATCTGGGGTTTACCTCTTTTCACATGAAATCGATGAAGAAGGTCTTGAGCAAGCAAGATATTATCAGTGATTGATCTTCCAGGGATGAAAGCTAATCGAGCAGGCCCCACCAACTTTGCCATTAGAGGTTTCATTCCTCCCACAAGAATCCGAGTTATAATCTTATAGAGTTCATTTGTGAGGGAGATTGGCCTGTACCTATTAGGGGTTGTGGCTTCTTTTGATTTAGGCACAAGAACAATGAAAGTGTGTTTTAATTGGCCCAGCATCTTTGAGGATTGAAAAAAATCTTGGATAGCTGTGCATACAGCCATGCCAATAATCAGCCAACAAACCTTGTAGAAGTGGGCATTGAATCCATCTGGGCCCGGGGCTTTAAGGGGATTTCCTTGCTTCACAGCTCTTTCAATTTCCTTTTTAGTAGGAAGGTGCTGAAGTTGACTGAAATCAAGCTCTGCTTGGCAGTAATTTGGATATAGTTGAGGATCAAGGTCTGATGTAGCTACCTCTGAACCCAGCAAATTTGTGAAGTGATATACGAAAACTGCTGCCACTGGTGTTGGGTGATGATGGTTGGCACCTTCAGAATCAGTAATCCTAGAAATGACTGAGGCCGCTTGGTGCTTTCTCATTAGATTATAGAAGTATTTGGTGTTGCTGTCTCCAAGGTTTATGCTCTGGTCCCTAGATTTTTGCTTTAATCTGCTTTCCTCCATTTTAAACAGCTGGTCCAATTGTTGAAGAGCTTGCTTCTCTGACTGGTGCAGAAAGGGGTTTAGAGGATCCCGATCAATTTGGTTTTGGATGACTTCCAGCTTATTTTGGGCTAGCTGAATGCTTGTAGATATAGAAGGCTTACTTCTCGTCCACTTCTTTAACTTATCCCTCAGCTTTTTTAGCTTGGTAATCAACCTAAACATAGGAGTGCCCCTAATCTCTTCATTCCAAACCTCCCTAACTAACTCAAAGAAACCCTCCATCTTCACCAAGTAATTGAAATATCTGAAAGGAGATTTCCTCTGCCAGGGAATTGAAGGGGAGAACAGTAAAGCTGCATGGTCTGAGATCCCAGCAGGAAGGACTTCACAATTGAAAGGCTTGAGTTGGAAAAAGGCAGCATTTCCCAGGCCTCTGTCAAGCTTGCAGGCGATACGAGATGAGCCTAGAGTAGAATTTGACCATGTGAAGTTTGGGCCGGCTACAGGGATATCCTGTAAAGCAGCTTCATTGATACATTCATTAAAATCATTCATGTTTGACAGAATGGGAGGTGCCCCTCCTATCTTTTCAGATGACCATCTAATTTGGTTGAAGTCTCCTGCCACTATCCAAGGTTGATCTCCCTGGACCATCCGAGAGCAATCTGTGATTTTACTCCACAAATCCCGATGCAGTCTACTATTATAGCACCATAGCTAACAGTAAGGTAGAACTCAAAATTTGGACAACAAATTTGGCAGTGAATGGCTTGGTAGGAGATATCCAGCTCGTGCAGCTGCAGAACTCTAGGGTCCCAAAAGATCCAAATTCTGTGAGAAGTGCCAGAATCTATATTGGAAATCCCTTGCCAAGCGTGAGGAGCTACATTATTCTGAACCGAATAAGAAGAAGGAGCCTTAACTTTAGTTTCCAAGAGAGCCACTAAAGAGAGATGTAAATGCTTTATTTTATTCTTAATATCCATTTGCATGGGAGCTCTGTTCAACCCCCTAACGTTCCACACCAGGAACCTCATTGAGTCACTGAGAAGGTGGGAGGGTTACACCTATTGTGACTTCTCCGCCTTTCCAGATTATGCTTTGTTTTTTGAGCAGCTACTCCAGCTTTCTTTGCTTCTATGTTGTTTTCCCTTTCACTTGGATATGATCTGTTCATCCTCGGCCTCTGAATCTGATGTAATTTGTCCTGTTCTTTGTAAGTATAGTCTGCTCCCTTACTCCCCAAAGAAGTTGTTCTGTTTAATTCTGCAGGATTTGAATCTTCTGAGCCTTCAAGGTCTGCCAGGCATTCAAATCTATTTTCTATGACTCCCCTTGACACCTGAAGAGGGCATTTGGCAGGCTGTATCTTATCAGATTTCGGGGCATCCGAGGTAGTCCTTACAGTAGTATTCTTAGAAGCGATGCTAGGTTTTGGCACCCACACCTGCTTAACTGTGGGATTAAGAGCACAGTTTGCAGCAGAATGAGTAAAGGTCTTACATTTCTGGCATGGGGAAGGTCTCCAATCATACTCCACTCTTTGCTGAAAAGAGTCCCCATTATACTCAATGGTAATGTTTCTTGGAAGAGTGGAGAAGACATTTACCTCCACACAGACCCAAGCATAGGATGGTCGGGTTCCTTCAGTCATGGCTTTGTCCATGAATAAGGGCTTCCCCATTAAGCTAGCTATCTTGCTTAGCCCAGATTTTGACCGAAAGCAGAAATTCAGATTAGGTAATTTGATCCACAGAGGAATGGTTTCAGAATCACTCTTTTGCATAGATACCGTTATGCTCCATCTTTTCAGAACCAGTGGGTGACCCTGGACAACCCAGGGTCCATTTTCCAGCACCCGCTGACTCTGTTCAAATGATGTAAATTTAAACAAGTAGAAACCGTCCTCCATAGAATGGATCTGAAACTGAGAGTCTTTCCATGCCCTTCCTAGAGCTGCTTTAATAGTGAAAAAATTTGGTCTTTTACCAATAAAATAGCCCACTAGAGAGTTTTCCCATACCTTTGTTGCTTCAATAACATCCTCCTCTGTTAGGGTAGCTTTGTCTCCCTGGGTAGAGGAAGGGATATTTAGCAGAGCCCGATCATTTGATTTGGTTGGTCCAAACAGTGAGGACCATGAAGCAGGGTCTTTTCCTCCTACTCCCTGTTGACAGACTCCCCCAGGGGGATGCGATCGCTCCTCCCCTTTCCTGGAGTCAGATCCCTCATTCTGATTTGGCCCCTCTACTTGAGGCAAGACCGGGACGTCAATAAGCCCCCCTGATTCCGACTCTGAAGTGGACTCTACTTCTACAGACTGATCCTGAATGTGGCCTTTGCCTTCCAGTTCATATTTAAGCTGCATCTCAGCCTCATACACGATATCCTTTGGCAGATCTACAGGTATCCCAGCCTCAAGTTTCTTTTTTAGCGCCAGTTTTATAATGGTGATTTGTTCCTCTCGATCCTCGGCAATCTCGAACAGCTGTTTGATCTTCATGATGTTCCCATTCTGCTGGTCGCAAACATCAGAATCATCCGGCGGTTTAGTTTCGGGGGACCGCTTCTTCTTGCCGGCCATGGAGAAGAAGGTCGCCTAGTTCCAGAGAAGAGAAGGAAACCCAAGACCACAGATCTTTCTCCTCCGACCTCTGCCACCCTAGGTCGTCGAGGGACAGACTTCGCTCCCAGAACCTAGGCCGTCGAGAGACAGGCTTCGCTCCAAACACCTCTTTCTCCTCCGACCTCTGCAACACTCTAAATTATGGTTACAGAGGGTACAATTGATGGCTATAGGAATATTTCTATAAGCAAGTAATGCTTTTATTTTGAGACCATTCAACATAGCCATCTAGACTGGCACAGTAAAATTTAGTCCAAAAAAAAAGAGGACCATTAGTATCAATAGAGGCCAAGATAGATTTGAGAGTAAAGTCACCTGAGTCTTTAGCATTCCAAATTACCTCATCCTTATAACCTACAGAAGGTTGTGCAGAAAAAGAGATTATGAGGAAAACTTCATCTTAGGAAAACACCATGAAGTTTTTTTTTTTTTTTTTTGGTAAATTAAAAAAAAAAGACCGTGCAATTGATTTGGTCCTGCTGCCTTCGGATCTTAGAGATACAGGAATGAGCAGTCAACATCGGCATTTTTCTGCAAAGGGTAGCGTGTGGACCGGAGCAAAGCTACGGACAGCACTGATCCAATTCAGTCTTCTTTTTACTTTCCATCATCTCATCTCAGCCCATGAAAATGTAAATTTCACTGTAGCTTCTAACCAACTACTTAGATTCTGCAAAGTGTCCGCGTAAACGGGCGTGAGGTTTCGGACCACTTTCTGTTTTCTAATTTCTGCGCAATTTCTTTGTTGCTTCCAATAGCTCGGCACCCAACGGCCTTGCTAACCATAGGTGCGCAATTTCTTTGTTGCTGTCTTTTATAACATTCCACGTCCCATAAGTACCCCCTCCCCAATTATTTTCATCACTCTCTCTCTCTCTCTCTCTAAGCTCTCTCGGTGAGCCTCCCACTACAAAGTTCAATTAGTTTTTCAAAGTCCAAGATCAAATATAGTCATAACTGGCAAGGATCTCCCTCGTGGAGAGCTTCTACAAAGCACTCTCTCTTTCAGGTATTTTTATTGAAAATTTAATTGTTATTTAGTATATAAAAATTAATATTGTATAAATGAGTCTCATCTTTTCTCATTTCTTGTAACATATCACAGCAAAGGAAGGGAGCATCCCTTAGCTGATAAATCACATCTTTGCTTCTTGGAACCTGCAAAAGCAAGGTCTGATTTCCCTACTACTCTCTCTCAAATAGTAATCTATAGTTTTTTCCCTTTTCTTCTATTTTTATCAGTTAGTTTCGTGTGTTTAAACTTAATTTGCTTAAAATATACCTGTTGTAGCATCGAATAGAATGAATCAAACTGTTCCAGGTTTACAAAGAAACAAAGTCATTCCGCATCAGTACGTTAGCACGAAAGATTTTGCAAGAAATTTTTATAAATATTTTCTCAACTTCTTAAGAACTTTTTCCAAAAAAAAAAAAAAGTTAGTGTCACCCAATCGATCTGATCTTTGTCCAATGCTCTAACTAAAGGTGGCCCACTATTCGAAAATCTTGGATTAAATTCAAGTCCCATAGACCATCGTAGAGTATAGCTTGGAAGAAAGTTTTGTTTAAATACTCATTCCAATAAATCTGATCATGCAATTTCTTTAATTTGTAAATGCCTCTTTCTTTTGCATGACACTATGATATAATTTTTTGGTAATATATTTAAATTTATTAGTCCAAACTTGATCTAAGAGATGTAAATAATGTGGCAAGAAGGTAGACCTCTTCAAAAGATCCTTGCGCAGACTATGTACTTGTGGTGTAGAGAAGTCTTTTTCTCTATTTTCCTTTTCTTCATTTTATATGTTGTAAAAAGTTTTGGAATTGCAATACAAAGAAAGTAACCACATAAATGGTAATATATATTTTTTTGATCGATAAAATATATATATATATATTAAAACCCTATATCCTAACAATCAATTAAATCAGGCTAAGGTCCCTTTGTGGCCAACAGCCAACCCTTCAGATTAAATTTCTCCAAGTTAAATTAATGCTAAGTTATCTGGACTTTCGGTGCCATGCTACGACCATGGAAACGTTTGGTGACCATCATGGCACTAAGCCAAGAATGGCTGCTTACCGCAGTGGTAAAGCACCAGGCCAAAAACGGCCTCTTACCTTACTGGTAAGCGAGCTTCTTACCTTACTAGTAAGCGACATTAGTTTTTCTTTTAAAAAAAATAAATAAAAGAGATATTAGTTCTTTTCAATGTGCCTATAGCATTAAGCTAGGCAAACACCATTTTCTCCCCTTACACTAAGAGTTCAAATATGGGCGTGTCGCCCGGCTCGGCATGACCGGCACGATATGGTCCCAGGGGAGGGTCGTTCTGTGCTAGGGCGCCTTGGGTCACAGTGCCCTGCCTTAGCTAGTTTGTGCCTCAATGTGTTAAGGCCTAGCACGATATTTATATTAAAGTATATTTATTTTTATATAAATTAAGCATAAAATTTATAATGATTAAATGTTTTCTCTTCATTTATAAATTAATATTTATATTTGTGCATTTATTTTACTAATTTTAAATTTATTTTAATTTGAAAATTCTAAAAGTTCATAATCTCTGCTTCAATTTATATAAGTTGTTTTAAAATTTAAAGAAAAATTAAAAAAAGCATGTGGGCCTGCCTATAAGCAGCATGACCTTGCTGCTTGAGTACAACACGGCTCATGAACTTACACAAGCTGGTAATTGCGGACCTAAAATTCTCATTTCATGGTGCGACCGTTGATTAGGTGAAAAAGTTAAACAATAGAATTAAATCTTTTAAAAACTAATTTGATGGGTTTTTAGAATCACGCGGGCCGATTGCACGCACCAATTTGGCCACCCTGGCTGGCACGGTGCATATTTATAAGCTTATCTTTAGCTGGGGTTGAAAGAAATTATGTCACTTGTCATGTCAGACAGCTGTAAGGTTGCAATAATTGCGTTGATCTATAGTGCCTCAAGACAGTGCCCACCTATAAGAATTTGCTGGGCTGGCTCATAGGACTAGGTATCTTTGGCCTTTTTAGCTTTATGTAATTCTTTTGCTTTTTTCCGTGAAATTCGAATCTTCGCTGAAGCTTCCTTCCATGTTCCACGTTCTACGTTCCAACCAAATTGCTCTGTTGTTTTTACCAAGCACGTACAAAAACACGCTAGATTTCTCCCTATGTGTTTTTGGGTTGTGTCCTACCATGGTGCAGCGCGCTTATTTGATTTACGGTGGAGCCAACATTTTTCAAATCTAAGTGAGTCATCAGTTTTAACACCTATTTGCTGCATCTAATTTTTTAGGAGAAAATTTTTGCAGTCCACCCATTGGATTGATCATCACTACCTCCTTTTCTTATTCCAAAAAAAGAAAAGTAAAACAATTTCCAATCTATGTGTAAGGCCAATTCCAAACCAAAGGTGGGTATCTTACATATATGAATAATAATGTACAATGTGATCATGACAGGAGTAGTGCTAGGGAGAAGGAAGGGACAAATCTTCAACTTTTAAAAATGATAAAGCT
Organism: Sextonia rubra; assembly: GCA_037013555.1. NCBI lineage: Eukaryota > Viridiplantae > Streptophyta > Magnoliopsida > Laurales > Lauraceae > Sextonia > Sextonia rubra. Next base: position 3,318,197 of record JASUAD010000028.1, on the reverse strand, counting down.
GTAGGGCTGGGCTTGGGAATCCAAAATCGAACTAGCCTTTTTCGGTTTTTTCCTTTTTCATTGCATTTTCAAAAAAGCCCTTTTCTCCTTGTTCCTTCGAAGCAAACCCAACGAGAGAAAAAAAAATCGAAGTGAGAACTATCCTTTTCAAAGTCTCAAATGTTACAATCCTTTTTTAATGGCACATTGTCAAATTTTACTCTATTATCAATTAACCCAACTTAAAATTGTATAAAAATATAAATAAATATATGTAGAAATTCATTTATTTACACATCCCCGCTTTTGTTTTTGGATATGTTAGCCCAAATACAGAAAGGAGCTGCCAAATAAAATATAATTAAAATAAATTAATTAATTTCACATTTTTAATTAAGAAAAATAAAAAGTTTCATATATGACAGGATATATCTCTACCCGAGGGTGAACTTAAATAATTTTGATAGAAGAACTATCCTTAAAAATTATACGTAAATAAGATTAAGAAATAATTATTACAAAAAAAATTAAGAAAACAGATTTATATTAAATATCTTAACCAAGTTTAATTTGGTTATGTGATTTGAACACAAAGAAATTAAATTTTTGTTTGATTAGATTCCATTTAATTAGAGTTATTTAATTTAAATAAAAATCAAGTTTGTATCTATATAAGTTAGGTTTGGATTGAGTGAAGATTGGGTTTATATATGAAATTAGATTGGCCCAACAAGTTGAGTCACATCCCACCAAAAGATACAATTATTGCATTTTTTTTTCAATTGGAAAGAGTAAATATAAGTTAGAAAAATGAAATATTTTATGCTTTCTTTTGTTGACAAGTTTCAATCCTTAAAAGTTTGGGCTTCACAATTTCAACGTTTTGAATTAAAATAGACTACACCTATTTACGTATTTGAGAAGAGGGGCCAAATGTCTTTGTATTTTCTCATAGAGAAACATTCAAATAAGGCATTAAGTTTTTGCCTTATTTCAAAAAAGGACACAGGTTTCAAAAATTTTCAAATTAGGGCTCTAATTTTTTCAATAAATTCTCAATTAAGGATGTGTGACAATTTAAAGATACTTCCTAGCGACTTTTTTTCCTCAGTTTTTTTAAAAACTAAAATTACCAATTTTTAAACCATGACATGGTTTCAATAGCCACTATATGTTGCTCATAACTATGGAGACGCTAGTTGTCCTTGATCATCGTAAGGATGCCGAAAAAGAAAATGAAGAGAGTATAAAGGAATTGAATGTGGATTTTGTCAATAAAAGATAATATGGGTGTTTTTAGAAATTGAGGAAGAACATTGTCGAGAAATAGCTTTAAATGGACGGTTGTCCTTAATTGAAAGCTTCTTGAAAAATTTAGGGACTAATTTAAAATTTTTTGAAAATTACGGTTGTTTTTTAAATAAGGCAAAAACTTAGGGTCTTATATGGAAATTTTTTTTTCATATTTTATATAAGTTTAATCTTAGGGGATCAGCTTATCTTAAATGTGCATTTGAATAGTTAGACTTCAATAGATATGGTCCATCGAGGAGCCAACCTTTCTTTGACAAGATTTGTTCTTATGGTGTACAAAAAATCCGTCGATCTGTTAAACCAAACTGAACCAAACCGAGCTGAACCAATCTGATCAGTGGAGTTTTTCCTGAACCGATGGTTGATGGTTTGGTCATGAATTAAAAAAAATCCTAATTCATTAGTAATAGTTTGGTGATGGATTTTACCCTTAATCTATAGATTTAAACCGAACTAAACCGTTGATATAGAATATATTTAAATAAACATATATTATTGGTTGGTTAAACATTACATATAATAGTATTTTTGTATTTGACATATTATGGTGAAATATAATTGTATATGACAAAGGAGGGTAAGAGAAGTTTTTATATTCGATGTGGGATTTGTGAAATGCCTGACATACTATTAAGTTATAAAGAAGAAGGGGCCTTATCACACACCGGTTGATGATAGAAAATATATTTCTCTCATCTTTTATAAAGCCAATCCCCTCCTTGCAATGGGTCAAATGCAAAGATTTGCAAAGGGTTTTGCATTAAGGCTTTGTTGTGTTGGTTTTTGGTATTGACCTTCGCAATGATCTCAAGTCCAAGATTTTTTTTTATTTCCAAAAAAAATGCGGATTATTTGGGTTTTAAATGATCCAATCCATTTTTTTGTGATTCGGTTTGGCACGGTTGAATAGTCAACAGTTCGGTTACAAATTGCAAAATTGAAAAACCATTAATAATGGTTTAGTGGCAGATTATGCTCAATTCATACCAATCCGAACCGTTTACACCCCTAATTTGTTCAAGAGAGAATAACAATAAGAGGGGCATTCTTGAAAATAAAGGGAAAAAAAGAAAATAACTTTAATATCAAATTCCTAGATAGCCTCCAATTCAAAGCACTACCAGCCAATGGTCATCCTTGGTCTCTTCGTTTTACATGAAGCTTCATCTCCTTAGCATTTTCCTTTCTTCTTGAGTCTCATTCAAGCACATTTACAACTAAAGTCTTCTTAACCAAAGCTGCTTTTATTACATCTTTTCTCCTTGTAATCTTTCGAAGCAAGATCCAATTTTGCTGCTACTACTCTCTCTCATGTGATAATTTATTTTTTTTTCTTTTCTTCCATTTTTTTCCATTGGTGGAAATCTATTTAAAAAGATGCCAGCTATCAGTTATTTTCTTTCTTTTTAAACTATTCTTATAAAACAAATATATTGTATTATCAACCAAATCCGGCAATAAAATGTAAATTGACTCATGTGTTAGCCACATGGATATGCCTTATACTAGGTTTGTAAAGAACCAAAGTTAATCTGCATCTTTACTTTTAGCAAGCAAGTTTTTGAAAGGAAAAACTTCAAATATTTTCTTTAACATTTTTTGAGTTTCTAGCAAAAAAAAAACTTAGCAAAAATATTCATTGCAAAAAAAAAAAAAAAATCTTTTACTTTTTTCGAACCAAAATCTACTGTTGGGGTTTTCATGAATGAGAATGGGCACTATTACCCCTTCTTTTCCTTCCTTGGAGGGTAGAGGGAGGGAAGAAAATGAAATAGGGAAAGAGACAAAAGAAACTTCAACCCGTTCTCAAACAAAGGGAATTTCCGTGATTTAAAATAAAATTAAGAAAAACTTACTTTACGTTGTGGTCAACTGCTTGTAAAAGATTCAAGTAAAACAACTGTGAAAAACTTTGCCACCATATTGAAATAAACTTTCAAAACAAGGCGTCAATTTTTTGAAAATCTAAAACAAAATTAAGGATATATTTGAAATCTTCTTTTTACAATGCTTATTTAATTCTTATATGTATAGATAGATATTTAGTTGTAGAGATTAGAGATTAAATTAATGAAGTACCCATAAATTAGTTGAGAGAGAAAATTGAATTAAACTATACAGAGTTCAAAATCAAATTCATTTGACAAATTCAATGAACACCTTACAAATTGAGCAAAACAGATAACAAACTAAATAAACTTTTTCCCAGCAAAACAACACACATTATTGATCGGAATGGGGATCCTCTAAGTGTTTGCCTGAAGGTGACTGTGGATGAAATTATCACGGTCCCCCACACCACCATGGGGTAGCCTTGCCTTAGATGGAGTAGCAGCTCTATATGCATGGCAGAATGCCCCACGATGATGTGGTAGGTTGTGATAGGTCCACTCATGGTCACTGTGGAGCTAAACACTGAGACGATCCAAATTCTTTTGACAAGCATCATTGCTTTATTGAACCATATTGCTAGGTTAAGCTGGAACCCACACAGAAGCTTGCAAGGCCAGAGAGAGACCACATGCCCTTTTACTGCACCAATCCAAACATAAAACAACCATAGCTTAAGAAAAAAAATATTAATTAGTAATGCTGCCTCTAGTAATACCTTGTGGTTTTAATAGGAATGATTAGTTAAAAAAATTGAATATGAACCAAAGCTAATTGGCATGACTCAATGTTGAAAAAGCAAACAAGTGTGTCGTCAAAAGTGTATAGACTAGGTTCTACCTAAAGGGGAATATTGAAAAGTATTTATACTGCATCTACTAATATCTTGAGGCTTTGATAGGAACGGTTTCCTAAGGAAATTTTGTAAAAGATATCTCACTGAAGTAGATAACAAAAATTGCCAACGTGCTAAAAAGACTAACCATGCACAGATCACTAGATATTGTGCATAGATCATTGCAGAAAAAACTTTAGATGATGATGATTCAAAAACCATATCTGCGAAATCTCTCTGATTTGACTTCGGTCTTACAGCAACTCGAAAATCTCAAAACCTTCTATTGTATTCCTCTATGCTCAAACTCGCACCAGGGTGTAGGCCGTTTCTGCGAATTCTCTTTGCTCTAAAAAATGAGATTTCTCTTGTGTGGTTTTCCTAGAAAGCAATAGTACATATTTATAGGCTACAATAGGAACCTTAAAAAGGAAATAAGGAAAAGGCTTCTTATGAAAGCAGGAAACCCTAATTCCACCCAAATTAGAATCCTAGTTCTATAAATTTCAATTCAGTCCACGAGAGAATTATAATTACTCTCTTGTCCTTATTCTCAAAATAATATTTCGAGCTTGTTGTTATTAAATGCTTATCAATCTCCCCATGTTAAGATTTTAGATATCCATCGATTAAATAATTACTAACACTTATATTTAATCGATATCTTTATAATTCTTTAAGACCTTACCCTTAACTTATTGGATATGTCGGACACAAAGTTCACCTGCAGGGTTTGATATAATCAAAATTTATAAACTTCATCAAGGGGATATCATCAATCCCTATTACGGGACCTGGATTCCATTAATAAACTAATATGCACTATACACGTACTGTAATCATCTAATTTACTGAAATTACTAACCCATAAAAGATCTGATTCCTTTGTAAATCAAAATGCCAAATACTAAATGTATGTGTCTATTATTTATATCGGGATTAAGAGTACAAATACTCATAATAATCATTTGGATATTAATCATCTTATATAGTTAGTAAAAAGACAATAAACCCAAAAGCGGTCCTGTTCAATACATACAAAGTATACTAGCATAACGAGTTAAAACTATACTATTTTCCGTAGCTAGGACAAGCCTACTAAAATATCATGCTATAATCGTACCAATGGTGTGTCCAACTTTATCTAGATTGAGAACAACAATAACTTATATTCTATAAGAACCAACAAATAAGTCTTCCGTGTGTAAGTTGAACTCTACACACGAACTTGTTTACTTTATAAAATAAAAGACACAAGAATGTATAATAAATAATAATGCAACTATTTGCCCATACAAATTCTTATTAAAATAAAAAGAAAAATACATAAAAATATGCTTTTAGTATAAACTTTCAACACCTATCACGGTCTCCCACATCACCATGGGGTAGCCTTGCCTTGGATGGAGTAACAACTCTATATGTATGGCAGAATGCCCCACGATGATGTGGCGGGCTGTGATAGGTCTACTCATGGTCATTGTGGAGATAAACACTTAGATGATCCAAAGTCTTTTGACAAGCATCATTGCTTTATTGAACCATACTGCTAAGGTGTGCTGGAACCCACACAGAAGTTTGCAAGGTTGGAGAAAGACCACATGCCCTTTTAATGCACCAATCCAAACATAAAACAATCATACGTTTAAGAAAAAAATATTAAGAAGTAGTTATGCTGCCTTTAGTAAAACCTTGTGGTTTTAGCAGGAATGATTAGTTGAAAAAGTTTAATATGTACCAAAGCTAATTTGAATGACTCGGTGTGGAAGGAGGAAACAAGTGTGTTGCCAAAAGTGTGCAGATTGGGTTCTACCCGAGGGGAAATATTGAAAAATGTTTATGCTGCATCTACTAATACCTAATACCTTGAGGCTTTGATTGAAATGGTTACCTAAGGAAATTTTATAAAAGATACCTTACTTAAGTATATAACCAAAATTGCCAACACGCTAAAAAGACTAACCATGCAATTATCAACATGATACAACACAATTCCCTTCTAAAATCCATGTAAAATCCATGGGATGATCTTCATTAATTCCACCATGAAGATGTTCTTTTTTTTTTCTTTTTCCTTTTAAACTACATTTTCTTGGGCCTACTTTCATAAGTCAATTTGAGCCATTGGCCAGCATCATTTCTATAATCCAGATAGACATTTTCATGTTGTTTGCTCATGCATCATTGTGTTGGGTGCATAAAACGACCAAGTAAATTACAAGGTATTCTTGAGATTCATTGACATAATTATAACTAAGAAGTCATAGATTTATAATCTCAACTCAATGAATTCAGATCTGAACTTGTAGGCTACAATGTATTAATTATCACAATTTGTTAGTCTTTTTTCATTCGAGCCCTTTTTGTGTACTGGCTATGTCAAATGAGTCTAGCGACCTTAGCAATCCGATTACTATTGTGGATCTCACGAGTATTGAGAAATTTGGTTAGTCCAACTCAATGGCCCCATCAAGTGAACTTAATTGAGTTGAGTCAGTGTTGTTGAGGTTTTAAAAGATGAATTCATTCGTTGAAGGTAAGCCCTTTTCTGTGTGTTTTTATTGTTTGTATTATGCTATTCTTTTTTTTTTTTTGCTTGGCTGGCCCCCACCAACCAGGGATCAATCCCTAGTGGGTGGTATGGGAAACTGGATGTCTACCACCAAACCATCCCTCAAGTCCTGTATGCTATTCATTAATTTGAAGCTTTTCCCCAACCGTTTAAAAAAAAAGGTATGAAAAACTAGACTCAATCTGGTATGAAGCGAAGAGAACCATCTTATTGTCGGATTACCAAAAAATATCCACTACATTTGTCATTTAAGACATTTTATTATTATTATTTTTTGTCTTTTTTATATGTGATCCTTTTTATGTAAGTGATATTCATGGTGGGACCTAAACATTTGAACATTAAAGTTTTGAATGTAGGTTTAGCAAGTTAGTCACGAGTACATAAATCATGTAGACAAAAATTCCTGCCACATGATACATGAAATATGAGATCAACAATATATATCATTAACATCATAATCTTCAAAGCCTTGTCCAAATTTATATCGAGATCGGCTACTTGAATTTTGTTTCTCCAAACTGATCCATCTTAAGCCAAATCCTTAGATGAGTTATAGTTATTTAGATCTATTTTTATAACCTCCATTCATGTCTTCTTCGATGTACGCCTTACCCTTGGTAGGCTATCAGCTTACATAACTAAACTTTTCTTCACTAGTGTCATTACCTGCATTGGACATCCTATTAGTCGAGGTTTCATCTTGAAGGCCTAGAAAATGATGTCTTCTCTTGCTTGAAATTCAGTTTTGATCACTTGAAAACTGAAATGCATTGAAGTTGTTTCTTGTATTGTGCCTTATATCATGAAGATGATCAAATAGGATGTGATCCTTTATTTAAGAAGTGGATTGTAGATGGATTGTTTTTTTTTATGAAATTAAGGATCGAGAGAAGGAGTTTGATAAAGCCTACACAATAATCAATGATCTAAAAGATGCATGCATGTTGGAAAATGCCAAAAATAATTTCTTTAATAGAATTTATGTAAAGATGCATGATTTACCTAGAGATTTGCCACTGTTATTTCAAGGAAGAGTCATAAATTTGTAGTCAAGTTCAATTCCAAAGTAGATAACCCAAGAAAGTGGTTGGGCTTATGAACCGTTAGAGTAAGGGAGGTTGGGGGTTATGATGTTGTTCACGGACTGGGGCAAGGGATGGATTGGCATAGCAAAGGAGAAGGTGTGATGATATAGGAGGCTTTGGTTGGCAGATATCTTGGCTTGGGAAGAGGAAATGATGGGTTCGATTGGAAGGATGATGGGTGGATTGGAAAGGTTGAGATTTATTTAGGACCTTTTTTTATTTTGAACTGAAAATTATTTTTTTCTTTCAGAAAGATGAAACTAGGAGAAAAAAAGGAACTAGGGGAAGAAAAGTCCTTGAACGGTTTTGGAATATTGAGGGGTTTCAGTCAATATTGAGTCTTCAAGAGTTTTGTATATAAGAAAAGGAACAAAGCATTTGAAAAGGCATTGTAGAAGACTATTAACAGGAGTCAACCTGAATTTCATTGTCAACTTAATAAGAAGACTTGGCTATCTCTTGTAAATGAAAACTTCTTTCATAAATATTAAATTATTATTTTGAGTTTTCAAATCTCTTTTAGGGAACTAAAAGTCTACTAAGTTTTGGAAAGTCTTATACTCTCTGTCTTAAAATCTTTGGAGAGTTAAAAGGAAAATGGGAACTTTACTATTATATATTGTCTGATACATTGTGAAGGTTTTGGGTAGGCCTCTAGAATGGATAAACGCAATCAATTCAACAATGTGTGTGCAAACAATCAACCATGCAGAGGAAAATAAATAAATTAATCACAGAAGCACACAACATAAGAAGGCACAATTTTAATGTGAAAACCAGGTAAAAAAACCACGCCACGAATTCAACAAGGATCAACTATCAAGAAAATTTGAACAATTACAAGATATACTCACATCTTTTCGCAAATAAGAGCTGAGTTCTTCTCGCTGCAACTCCTTCTGCTTACAAACACTACTTCGTAGTGTACAGTTCCCTATTTGATTAACATGCACCTTGAATACGCAAGATGGCCTCACAACTTCTATGAGAGATGTAGAAGCAACTTTTCTCTAAAACAAAAGCTTCAACACTTCAACTCTTAATGAAAATTATAGAGAAGATGATCTCCAATATGTAATCTCCACTCAGATTGATGAGATCTATATTCCCTAGGGTTGAGAGAGAACCCCTTTTTTATAGCCCCAATTTCGTGCCTCGTAATGATAATCCATTCAGGAAAGGATTTGGAGCAAAATAGAAAAGTCTTAGTTCAAACGAGAAACAAAATCCCGCAGGTCGATGGAACTTCCGCCTAGGACTGATCGATCGGGTAACTGTTGGATAAATTGAATTAGGCCTCTGCCTCACATCCGATTGATCGGGCATCGATTAGATCAATCGAGCAGGCCTTCGTCAATTTTTTCTGATTTTCTTCATTTCAGCTCTTTTGATGGCTCGAACCATGGTCCATCTAAACGAATATCAAATACAACTTAATAGACTCAGAGTTTTATTCAACCAATAAATTAGCTGACATACAAAAATTCTTACAAATTGAAGCCTTAATACTCTGTTGTATTTATATTGAGAGTTGGGCTTACAATTTGTCCAAACCATTTTAGTGAATTACAAGTGTAAATTAAAAAAAAACGAAGTTACTGTTGACTCTCCTGTTTTCTCTTGAAAGATACAACGCATGCCTCTTTTGCTCAACTGTGATAAGCTGAACATGTTAAAATTTCAATAAATCTTGCGAAATTTAGCCAGTCCAAGTCACTGTGGCCAAGAAAAGTCAAATTGGTAGATTAGGCCCAATCTTACTTAGGTTTTAAATAAGAAGTTTACTCATATAAGATAAGCCATTGTTTGTTTTATTATTATTATTCTCTTTAATTTTATTTCAATTTCTAGATGTATATTTATTGTTTCTTCCTATGTGTGTCATCTATCTAGAGCTTTTCTCAACCATTTTTCCACACAAGTAGATTGTTGGAACTTGATCCATCTTCCATCAGGTTAAAAGAACTTGATAGTCTCATCCTATATATTAAGCATGAGCCTGCGTTTTTTTCCTTCCTTTTTTGTTATTACACTATCCTTTTATATATGCAAATCATATTCATGGTGGAACTTGCTATTTATAGGTTTGGATGTAGTTTTAGCAAGCTATTGGGTTAACATATAAATGGGGTGGACTAAGTTTCTGCAATTCAACCATATGAGATCATGATTCATAAAGTCTACAAATAAAAGAGCATAATGTTTAAATAATTTAATTCATTATAAAATTTTTTTAAACTTTATCTACTATATACTGAATAATTGCTTGTTTATTTCTTTGCATAGTGAAAATGGAGCATCTTGGGACATTATTTGAAATGGGAAAGACAATATGTGCACCTTTCCAAAGTCTAAAGGAAAATGAGAAAATTTTAGATAAAAAAATTGAAGAGTTGAGTTGTCGTGAGAAAGATATAAAGGCAGATTTAGAAAGTGCAAAACTGCGATATGGAAAGATGCCAAAGAGGGAGATAGAATTTTGGTTGAAAAATGTGCAGACTTTTAATGAAAAAGTGCTTGACATTAAACAAAAGTTGGGAGAAGTGAAATGGACTCAGTTTCACTTGCGCTTTACTTGGGCTAAAGAAGTCGAAGAGATGATCAAAGAAGCAATTGAGCTAAAAGAGAATGGGCGATTTCATGAGGGATTATTTGCTGATTTGTTGTCAAGTAGTACAGAGACTTTTCCTCCAATAAAACTAGTGGGTGAAACAACTGCACTAAAAAATTTGCAAAAGATAGAGGAATGTCTAATGGAGGATGAGGTAGGAATGGTTGGTGTCTATGGTATGGGGGGTGTGGGCAAGACAACCATAATGATGCACATTCATAATAAATTTAAAAACACCAAGACATTCAATTGTGTCATTTGGGTGACAGTCTCTAAGGAGTCTGATCTAGAGGAGTTACAAGACCGTATCTCAAAGATATTGGATGTAGACCTCTCCAATAAAAAAGATGCACTTAGTAAATCAGCCAAATTATTTGAGGCTTTCAAGAGAAGAGGTAAGTTCTTGCTCATTTTAGATGACATGTGGAGTACATTTCCTCTGATAAAAGTTGGGGTTCCAGAACCAAATCAAGAGAACAAATGCAAGGTAGTGTGGACTACTCGATCTAAAAAAGTATGTCGAGGGATGGGTAGTCAAAAGACAATCAAAGTAGATGCTCTTACCAAGGATGAATCATGGACCTTGTTCAAGGAAAAACTTGGTGCTAATTCTGTGCTTTCACCAGAAATAGAACCAATTGCAAAGGCTATTGTTGAAGAATGTGATGGTTTGCCTCTTGGAATCATTACCGTGGGAGCAGCTATGAGGGGTGAGGATGATGCTAGAATATGGAGGAATGCATTGGAAGACTTGAAAAACTCGAGGCCTAATCTGGATGGCCTAGAAAATGATGTCTTCTGTTGCTTGAAATTCAGTTTTGACCATTTGAAAACTCAAATCCACCAAGATTGTTTCTTATATTGTGCCTTATATCCGGAAGATCATCAAATAGATTGTGATTCTTTAATTGAGAAATGGATGGCGGATGGATTTTTTGATGAAATTGAGGATCGAGAGATGGGGTTTGATAAAGGCTATACAATAATAAAAGATTTAAAAGATGCATGCATGTTGGAGAATGGAATGCATTTTTCCTGTGAAAGTCGTGTAAAGATGCATGATTTACTTAGAGATTTAGCAATTGCCATAACAAGGAATTGTCGTCAATTTGTGGTCAAGGTCAATTCCAAAGTAGATCATTTTCCAAGGGATGAAAGTTTGATGAATGATGTAATCAGAGTATCTTTAATGCGTAGCGACATTGGAACGCTTTCATGTCAATCCAAGTGTCCAAAGCTCTCTACCTTGTTGTTGGATCATTCTACATTGGGCAACATCAATCAATTTTTTTTTGAATACATGCACAACCTTAGAGTTCTGGACCTATCCGAAACTCACATCACGTGTTTACCGCAGTCACTGTCCAACTTGGTAAACCTTCGTGCTCTGCTGTTAAGGGATTGTTGGGGTTTGATAGAGGTTCCTTCAGTTGTACAACTCAAGGAACTTAGGGTTTTGAACCTCTCTAGAACCATAATCAAATATTTGCCAGAAGGAATGGAAGGTTTAACAAATCTTAGATGCCTTGACCTCACTGGCACAATTAGATTAGAAATGGTTCCTGCTGGCATTTTATCCAATTTCTCCCATTTAGAAGAACTACTGATGTTGAATTGTGGATGGAAATGGTCATCAAATGAAAATGGAAGGGGAGCAGGTGTGGAAGAGATTGCGAGGTTGATGCATTTAAAAAGACTTTTTGTCCACTTCATGGACTCGAGTGCTTGGTCGTCCTATGTAAGATCTAGGCATTGGCAACGTTTAAATTGCTTCATTCTTAACGTTCGCGATGAAGATATATGTGAAGATGTGTCAGACGTAGTATATAATATCTACAGTCGGGAACGTCAGGTATACGTCTCTGGTAAAACTGGTATGGAGTGCATGAACTCTTGTGATTTTCGTGATGGCGACTTGACTGTGTTGCGGATAAAGGACTTGCACAATTTAAGGACCATGTGCATTGAGCAACCGACTCAGGGTGACACCGTAGCAAACCTGAAGCACATAGAAATCATGAGTTGTCCGAAGCTGAAGTATGTATTCTCGGTTGGGTGGTTCCAGACCCTCCAAAACGTCGAAGAGATAGGTGTTTACAATTGCCAAGCGATGGAGGAGATGGCAGTGCATATGGGAGACACAGGTGAAGGAGATAAGAACACAACCATCTGTTTGCCAAAGTTGAGGAAATTAGAATTGATTGATATACCGAAGATGATGAGCATTTGTAATGGGACATTAGTTTGCACTTCCCTGGAAGAAATCAAGGTAAGCTCTTGCCCAATGCTGAAGAAGCTTCCTTTCTCTATAAACAGTGTATCACCCTCCTCTCTCAAAGAGATCAAAGGAAGCACAAGATGGTGGGACTCATTGGAGTGGGACAATCCCGACACCAAAATGCACCTCAGAACTTTCTTCTCAGATTGGAAAGAAGAACAGCGTGGAACCAAAAGAAAAGCAGATTGCAGTTGTATGCTGGACGGGCCTCTTTTCCCCACTTTCCCTGATGCAGCGCAGAGAGAATGAGCCTAGTGAACTATCCCCTAGAAACTGGCAACTGTGGAAGAACAAACATGAATGATTGTCAGGCTATATTTTTCCAACATTGTTTTCTTTTTATGTCAATCTTTTTTTTGTCGGATGTAAATGTAATCTTATATGACACTTCGCTACAACGACAGTTGGGAAATATCGTTTAAATGTTTACAGCATATATTTTGGAGACTTGACATTATTACTAGGCATTCCTTTCTATTTTTATTCCTTCAGTGCTGAGAAGTCCTCCGGCTCCACTCATTTTAAATACAATTGTAATTTTGGTAGCCCTCTAACTTGACAGCTTAGAAAACAGGTGGCACTCTTTTGGGCCAATAGACCTGTCAAAGACAAGATCAAAGGAGGTTATTTAGCTAGCCATCAATAATAAAAGAGTTGAAATTCTCAGCATCAGTGAGTTAGGCTCAAATTCAATTAATAAAAAATCTAAAGCTCTAGATAAAGGCTTCCCCCTCGCCAGATTTTACTGCAATTGGAGTGGACTGACTGTGGGGTTGACCACGATTAGTTTTTGAGGATTGATTCGACTATGGACCTAACTCTTATTGAGTGAATTTTGACCACTGCTCAAACAAAAAGGGAGAGTTATTTTGCAGTTTAGATTCTTAATTTGCAGGCCTCATTGAAGAATCTTGCCAAGTTTCGCAGAGAATCTGGAATCCTGTTAGAAATGAGCATGATTTCACACTTTTAACAATTACTTAGAAGACTAAAATGTTGACAATTAAATAAAATACAGGCAATGACGTACAATCCCCCAGAAAGATCAAACCACTAGAAACATATGATTTATTTATTTGGTTTTTGGTGAGATGAAATCCATGTATGTAAACTGAAATGGCAAAACAGAAGTTAATCGTTAAATCGTTAGGTAATCTGGCAGAAAAAAGGTTCATCGTTTGCTATTTCAGAAAGCAGTCGTGTCTAACGTTAATGAACTTAAGACACAATTATTAACCGCGTGTTGCCATGTCTATGATTGCTGTACTGGCTTAAAGTCATTGCTCCTCAGCTGGTGCCCTACTATCCCTAAAAATAATTCGGAGGGCCGAATGCAGAGAGGGAAATCTTTATATGAGGCAATTACACGGAAAAGCAACAGTTTAAATTTATTGCAAAATGAGCAAAAACATGTTTCCTAAGCCATTACTGAAGATGATTCTATTCACATGGATTCTTCTATGAGATTCTCATGTTACCCCTAAAAAAAGAAAAAAGAAGAAACACTATGTTTAGGCTCTCGCAAAAACTATTTTGGTCACCATTAAAACTTATAGCGTAGGTCAGCTTGCATGCTTCCTTTCTCTATAACTCTATAAATTGTCTACCATCCTCTCTCAGAGGGATTGAAACCGTGAAATAAGACAAATGATTAGCAGGTTTAGGTCCCACGGTTTTGCTTCTGGTGGGTCTTCTACTCAAAAGTCTCATGCAAAGTAAGGGTGCAAGCTCTACATATAATTCCAATCACTTTTCTCTCTATAATCAATCTGGGACTCCAGAATATCACAGATTTCATTTGATATAAATCTTTTTTTCTCTCAGGATATCGTTGTTTTCATTTGATGTAAATCTTTTTTTCTCTTTCTTTTTTTTTGTCAAAGGTAAATGTATTCGTATATGTATGACGCTACAACAGGTGGGAATATTTTGGAGACTTTACAATATTATTACTACACGTTCCTTCTCTCTCTTTTGCTTTTTTTTTTTTATTAATTTTTATTCATTGTAAGCTAAGAGGTCCTCCGACTCACTCATTTTAAATACAACTAGCAATACAGGCCCGTGCTTAGCTCTGGTCTCCATAAAAAAAATTAAATAGCTTACCAAAAAATTTATAAAAATACAAAATTTCAGATATTTATAAAAGTCTGCCTACTAAATGAATAAAATAAAAATTAGAAAATGTTTGAAAATGTAAGTAGCCCACTGAATGATTCTCATGGTTTAAATAAAAGAAAAAAAATTCAAAAGTTTGTTAAATTTTATAAGCATCTGAACTTTTATTATTTTTATAAACTTTGTAATAAACTATTTAAATTTTTTATATAGGTCCGGGCTAAACATGGGCCTACATTGCTAGTCCTTACTTAAGATAGATATTTTAAAGGTTTTTGTTGCATAAAAATAATACATCAAATATTATTGTATTCTTCAAAATATTATTGATAAAAATAAATAAAAAATAGATAAATATATTATCTATCAAGCTAATTTATTTATTAGAATTAGATTGAAATACTAATATTATTTGCTTTAAAATTGATAAAAAAAAGAATTACAAAAGAGAAAATGATGATGACGATGATTGAGAATTTATCTCAATAAAATTAAAAATAACATCTTCAAAAGAAAAAATTCTTGTAGTTTGAGTCTACTTGAATCCCAAAAATTTTTATTAAAAAAGCTCACTTCCTGCTTAAAAAAAAGTAGGAAAAATAAAGGATATTATACAAACATTATTCCACCAAGTTAAATGTCTGAGGAATAAAATCACAAAATCCTTATCTCTAGAATCAATTAGAAATAAGCTAGTAATAGAATACCAAATTACTTGAGAAGCTTCATTTTCATAAGTTGAAAGAATGCAATATCAACCTTCTTCCCTGGAGTTGTTTGTAAATCAGCCAAGGAATTAGTGATTTCTTGGTGCCATATGTAATTTTTCAGGATGCTGACATGGCGCTCTAAAAAAAAAAAAAGGGATGCTGATGTTGATGTGGCACCCTCCAGAAGACTCCATTGTTGTAGCTGTAATATATATAATAGTACTTGTGGTAGCCTTCTAACCTGCCATCTAATTAGGAAACATGTGGCACTCTTTTGGGCCAATAGACCTGTCAAGATCGGACGGGGTTAACTAGCTAGCCATCTATAATAAAAGAGTCGGAATTCGCAGCATCAATGAGATTTTAATTAATAAAATTCTATGGCTAAGCATAAATGCCTCCCTCTCGCTAAATTTTATTGCAAAAGGAGTGGCGCACTGTGGGGTTGACCTCAATTAGTTTTTGAGGATTAATTTGACTACAGCCCTAATTCTTATTGAGTGAATTTTGACCACTGCTCGTATAAAAGGGAATACTTATATTGCTGCTTAGATTCTTAATCAGCAGGCCCCATTAAAGAATCTCACAAATTCCCGGTGAATCTGAGCAGCAGAGTATCTGGAATCCTATTAAAAATGAACATGATTTGACACTTTTAACAATTGCTTAATAAATTGACGATCAAATAAAATACAGGCAATGACGAACAATCCCAGCCCTAGAAAGATCAAACAACTGGAAACCCAAGATTTATTTGGTTTTCAACAAATATATAATTTATATATACTGAAATGGCAAAATAAAATTTATATGTAGCTAATCCCAATATTGTTGGGACAAAACTTCATGGAGAAGATGTAGTTCATAATCTAAATTTCTACTATTCCAATGTTTCCTTGTAATTATTTATCTTTTCCATTGATGTAATCTTTTAGAAACAGAAAGAGAAGCCAGATGACGTGATCTCAACTGATCATATCATCTTTAGTGCAAAATTATCATATCCTCCTGCAGATGATTAATCCAAGCATAACTTGCCCAAATCCAACTGTTTTGGAAATGTGGGGCACTCTGTACTGAAAATGGGTGCCAATGACCAACAACAACCATTCAGCAAGAATGAAAAAATAAAATTGGTTTCTGGTAGAGTCGTAATTCATCATCACCTTTGTATTTCGTGGGGTCAATGGGTCTAATTGACTTAGCTTTTGTCTATTAACATGGCATGTTAGGCTTAGAGTCATCAAACTCCACAATAAAATTCCTTTACGGTGATAATCCTAACATGTGTCGTCCCAAAAGTTTGGAGTTTCTGTCTTCTTTTTTCTTGTTCATTTGGTGTACGTGTTATATTGACCAGAAAAGTTACCACTACTTAATCCAGTTTAGACAAGTCAAGCACAAAGCAATACTTATAGACAAGAGCGATCCTCTCAGTAAGTATTGCCACTTAATGAAAAGGGCTTTTTTTATTATTTATTTTTATGGGGACACCTTAGGTTAATTGTTTTAATGAAACACATGGCATGTTGGCCAGTTCAAGTGTCACATATATCATTCTCAGGGATAATATATATGGAAAGTCATTGAGGTATTTTCAAATTTGGGGTTCTATATTACCGGAAAAATCTCAAAGAATATAAATTTATTTCAGTAATTAAAAATAAATAATTCTAAAACTAAAATAATTTACATACTGCCGAAATCTAATTTTGTCAAATTTTTCCTCTTTTATTTCAAGGATGATCACAACTTTCTAATCATTTTTTCAACATCGCTGCTAGGTTCCGAAAACGTCCCTAGGGCATCCTATTATGTTATGACCTTCTGTTGTTTAGATCTTTCAACGGTTTGCTCCCTTCTCTCCTTCAAGTAAATTAAATCTTTACTATATAAAAAGTCAATTAAACAGTTTTTAGTACTATAAATAGAATAAAATTTATTATTCTTCCAGTTTATATTTATGATTTAACAAAATTATTATGTAATTTCTTTGATCCAAAAGGACCACTACAAATTCAAGATTTTCGTGATAGTTAGAAATTTTGGTGGGATAAAAATCAATGGTTTTGGTCCACCCCTACGCCGCCTGGCTTACACTCATAATCCCTCCACCCGTGATGATGCTCTATACAGTTAACACACATCCACTCTTCTGTGAGATTTTCATGCTAATCATATAAAAAAAAGGCATCCTTTTTTTGGGTCATTCACTCTTAATGAGGACACTGCATTCCCCATTTACATATCAAAGGGAAATATTATTATGCATTCTTTCATTACCTTATGTTGCTGAAGGACAAATACATATTTAGAAAAATTCAGGCATAAAAGAGAAAAGGTCATTTATAGCATTATAAAAAATAAGAATCTTCATATGTAAAGAGAAAAAGTAACGTCATTGTCTCTTATCATATGGTAAAGGAAGGATACATAGTAATATTCTCCACATATCAAAATATTGCCCAAAGAAACAAAAAAGATGAACGTATGTATGTTGCAAATTAGTCTCTCTCCTCATTTACACTACAACAAAAATCATTTTTCGCAACAAAAATTCGGCGACATTTTGAAAATTTGTCAGGAAATGTTCTTTTTCACGACAAACTATTCATGTCATTGCCTAAAAAGAAAATGTGGATTATTTAGCGATGATAATTTTCAATGGCCACTAAATATTATTGCGAAAAGTTTGGCGCCAAAAAAAAAGAATTGGTGCGAGCAAGAGGGAAAACTTTTCTGATGAAAATTGTTATCAGGTGACGTGTTATTTTCGTCAAAAAATGATTGGCACCATATATCATTAGAAATATTTTGAGACAAAACTATATGGCCGCAAAATTTCTGGAAATAATCGGCCGCAAAATTATTTTGTCACAGAATCCATAAATTTTAGAAAATGGCGTGATTGTGTTTGGCGGTACATTTTGATCAGTATTGGGTGACAAAATGAAATCAAGTAGCCATACAGCGATAGATGGAGGAGATGACGCCGTTGGTGGCGAAAGTGACGAGATCAGACATGATGACACAAGGAATGCTTACTTCTTGGTTAGTATTTCTAATTTCTTCTCTGATTGAATTAAAGTGCATCCAATGAGTTTATACTATTTATCTAAAGTTGCAAGGTTAGTTGAAGCATCAATCTGGTGGTGTATGTTTACTATTAGCATGGTTGTAATGTCCATTGAATGCATTTCATTTCTCTCTTCTTCATTTTTCTCATGGTCTCAATTCAAACTCTCTTCCTTAAGCATGTTGGTGAAGACCTGTCAGGTAGGGTAGTGGCTAGGATTGAATAGGGTGAATGGGATATTTCTTAGACCGATTGGGAGGGTTGGAGTTGCTCTGCAGCTGTAGTACTTGAAAGGGGTTTAAGCTTGGCCAAGTGGGGAGGGGCTTTGGATTTGAGGCTGCTCTCCATATGGGGTAAATCAAACATGTTGGGGAAAAATGCCTACTGATGTCAATAGTCCAGCGATGATAGACTGTCTAGGGAAGTGTAATGCTCTAGGATTGAGAAAGGGTTAGAGGAGATAAATCTTTGGGCCAGGGGTATTGCTAAGAGTCTCTATTAAAGCTACACAGTGTTGCATTTAGAGAAGGGGAGGGGATTTAGGAAATGCATGGAGGCTATTTTTCTTTTTTTCCTTTATTCTCTGTATGTTCTTGTTTTTCTCCATTCTTTTTCTCTTTTTCTCATCCATCTGGTTTACACATTTCTTTTCTTTCTATCCATTCTTTTTTCTCGTTTATCTGGTTTACACTTTTCTTCCATTGCTCTACAACTTTCCAATCTTTTTGGCATGGACTTTGTTACTGGATGATGATGGCCTTGCCTGAATTTAGTGCAGAATATAATTGTTTTTCCCTTTTAAACACTTGAACATTTTAATTCTATAAGCTACATGCATATTTTTCAACTTCGATATTTGATATGATTAAGCTATATCTTAATCAAGTTCAACAATTCGGATAGTAGTATAAAAAGATGCTAATATTAGTCATGCTAATATCTGTGAAATGCCCATAATTTCACAGATTGTAACTTCTTTTCAGAAACCATCATTGTAAGTTTCTCTTCAAGTTTTACTTTCAAGGCAAAAACCAGAAGGATAGGATGCTTATGTAAGAATCCAATCAGATCAACTGATCAGTGGTCCTACCTAGTGCAGAAAGAGACGTCAAGTTACAATTGACATCCTAATGCATGAGGACCCAAGAATTTCTTGGTAAATAAGAAGTAGCATCATTAATTTTGAAGTCTTTTCTCATCTAAGGATAAGAAGGTGTTATTATGTCCAAAAGAATCACCTAGAAACACAGCGACAGAATTATAGTAGTAGCTACAATTATTTATTAAGTTGACAAATATGGATACATACCTTCCCTGAAAATCAGCGATTATTGCTTTGGATTTGAGGCTGCTCTCCATATGGGGTAAATGACGTGTTGGGGAAAATGACTACTGATGTCAACAGTCCAGTGATTCGGAGGTTTATGTTTCAGTAGTGCTAGACCCCTGTTTTGAGATCTAAAGATTCTGAAAGTTTCAGTCTTTTTTCTATTTGAGTGCTTTACACATTAAATTGAAAATCTATTCATTTGAGTTGTTCCTAGTTTGTAACAGCAGTGTATATATATATATATTTGGTCTGCTGAAAGGTACATTATGAATCTTCAAGGTGTTTCATTTGGCATCTATTAATAAGTCGACTAGATTCTGAAAGAAGGCATGGCATATTGTGCTTCAAGATTTGGATGGTTCAATAGTGTTTTTGTATTGGATGATTGTTCTGTTGGGGTTGATTTGATGAAGCGGTGTAGTGAAAGTACAATTGTTAGGATTAGGGACTTTGGAGGTTTAAGAAGTCCTAGATTTGGATCCAGAACTGCCAGCATGGAGGTTGTTTTTTTTTTTTTTTTTTGGATACACGGTGAGATTATTCTTTTTGGATGGGAGGCAACCCAATAGGTTTACATTCAGGTTGGTATTAAGCATCAGAGATGGTGAACAGAGATGCATAGTATAATGAAGTGGACCGTGAAAGATGATGGTAGAAGGAAGGTGGGTCTTGGCATTGTGATGATGGGTAACATTGTTGGGTTCAGTTGTGAACAGTGAGAGGAGGAAAAGTATTGCAGTGGAAGTGATGGGCATAGTGGCTAGACTGTGTGGGACGATGATGATGGAAGGCGAATAAGAGGCTGACAAATATGATGGGTTGCGTTACAAATACATTTTAAACCTACAAATACATCAAGGGTCTAGGTTCAAGCTAAACAAAATATTTTTTTCAAGTTTGTAGGTCAAATATTCATAATTTTGAACTTAGGATTTTTAAAGGGGTAGTTCTGTCAGTAAGTAAAAAAATAGAATAAAAAAACATTGAAACCCAACCAAAGGCTCCTGAAATCCATACATGGGGTTGATTGCATACTTGCAGTCATTGGCAAAAGAGTTTCAAGAAGAATTCTATGAAACACATGCTTTGTGTAGCACTTTCAGAAAATTGAAATACAACTACAATATCCAATTCTTTGTGCAACATCATAAACATTCACTTTCTTAAAAGAAGAAATATAAGGGCTCAAAAACACATAAGCAAGATTCAAACCCAAGATAGTTAACTCTTAACCTACTTTATGGATAGTCCTGCATGCAGTGGAGTGGAGTTGGGCTGTACTTTTAAGCTTTGAAATAGTCTTAGAGCTCAATTTTTGGCCCATAGCTACACAAGAACAGGGCCTGTTACTATGTAATATGCTTAAGAACCGGGTCTACTGTCAAGTCCCAAATGTGTACAAATGTGTATTTGTACACAATAATGATATTAAGGAATTAATTATTTTCTTTTCCCTTTTTGATCGTGACTTGATTTAACTTTGGATTCAGAAGTTGGACATCTTTTACCTAATTTGTAAAACACACTAATTATATATAATTGGATTAGATGAATTATGTCTTTTAGGAATATTAGTTGAATGTTCACATGATAATTAGACTAAATGCAGAATGGGAATGTGAGGTTCGGGATGCACCACATGATAGGCACCAAAAGTAGTATATCGGCATCGTGGACTCATATTTCCATTGTGATAGAGAGTTAGTTCTCATGTGCATATTTATCTAACTTGACCGTTGGTGGATTAGTGCTTACCTCAAGAATTTGAATTGACACACGTTCATAATACACTTTCAAATTTAAGTACTCTAAATACTCAAAATGATATTGGATTGAATGTTGGGATTGAGGGTTTCATATCATGGTTCATTCTGCATCGATATACGTATGTATTTGTAAATAAGTATATTTATATATATGTATCTGACCGACTGTAGTTCGGAGGTGGACGTACGCCATCGGGTCAGCGTATATTATGGATAATAGTATACAGCTGTGTCTTCTGTTATTATCTGCGGGATTACCCGTTTCTGTTATCTATATGCGGGATTACCCGTTTCTGCATATTTATCTACGGGATACCCATTTCTGCGCATTCATGCCATTGGGGTTTGTATCTGATTTATTTTGGTTCATAATGAATATATCATTTAATTCAGTTGATTTATCCATTGTTGCAGCTTACCCTCTTACTAGATTATATCAATCTGACCCACTACTTTTGGTGTCTAGATTCCGTTACAGGGGCCGAACTAGAGGGTCAGGCTACGCAGGAAATTCCACCAGGTGGCGGAGTAGTTGAGTGGCGCACCGATGACATCATCTGAGGTGTCCTAGTGCGGTGCAGAATTCGAAAACTTTAGGTTATGTAATAAGGCTATTTTTGGGCCATTAGTTTATTTAATTAAATTTATTTGTTTTAAAATTATAACTTTAATTGTTATGCTTCGAAGCACTTGACCTTGATTTTATGATTAATGAGATTTGTTACATAGTTGTTATGTGATATCCATCTGCGATGAGTATGGATTTTAGTTCCGCGTGTGATTATGGTTGCTTGATCACCAAGCATAGACTCACGAAGGACTTCGATCCACCCGGAATTGGGGCTCGTATTGATTATGTTAAAAAAATTTTAATTAGCCCTAATTCTCACACCCCTGGAACCGGCTTTGGATCCAGCCCAGTTTTGGGGGCGTGACAGATGGTATCAGAGCCGGTCAAGTTCTAGAAGTTCTAAAGGATGCTAGAACGTAGGTCCGATGTGAGGATTAAAAACGTTAAGTGGGAACGTTGGGGGTTTTTGTCATTCATAATCATATTCAAACTTTGGCAAATGTTTATAAGTTATAGGAGTTCGTTACTTTCCACATTTTTGGTCGTTTAGTCGCTAATATATAGGGGATTACCAAAAAGGTGGCCTAGACTACTTTTCGTAATCTGTTTCTCAAGAAGTACGTACCGGAGCATGTTCGCATTTAAAAGCGAATAGAGTTTGATAGATTGAAGCAAGG
Organism: Sextonia rubra; assembly: GCA_037013555.1. Taxonomy (NCBI): domain Eukaryota; kingdom Viridiplantae; phylum Streptophyta; class Magnoliopsida; order Laurales; family Lauraceae; genus Sextonia; species Sextonia rubra. The sequence goes on along the minus strand of JASUAD010000028.1, from coordinate 3,295,382 downwards.
GAATCCGTCTGTTCGGGAGTATGAGCTGCAGTTTATTCGTCTCTCTCGTTTCGCACCAACCTTCATCACTCTAGAAAGCAAGAGGATTTAACGATTTCTCGATGGCCTTCGACTAGATATACTGCTTCATGCCAAGTCACAAGTTCTAAATACTTACCAGGCATTTTTCGGATAAGGCATATTGGGCCAAGGAGGTGATTGGACGCATTGCCCCTACAAGCCAAGTCAAGCAGAAAGTTACTCCGTCTTCGGTTTCACAGTACCAATTTAATAAGCAAAAGAGGGAGTCTTGTGGCATTTGTGGCAATAATCACCCTACAACTAAGTGTTGGAGACAGAAAACAGTTAAGTTATAGTTGATGACGACACAAGGTGCAATTGTGAGATCAAAGAAGAATGTTGTTATTCGTATGATTTCAATTATTAAGGCTATAAAGTTGTTGAAGAAAGGTTCTGAGGGGTATATAGCGTTTATCACAGAGGATAAACGGACTAAAGTCGTGGAGGAGATACCAGTGGTATCTCAGTTTCTGGATGTTTTTCTCGATGATATTCCTGAATTACAGCCGGTCCGTGAAATTGATTTTTCAATTGAGCTTGTTCTAGGCACAGCTCCGATCTCAAAAGCCCCTTATAGAATGGCCCCAGTGGAGTGGAGAGAACTCAAGGAGCAATTGTAAGAGCTTTTGAACAAGGGTCGTATTAGACCGAATATCTCTCCTTGGGAGAGCTCTAGTATTGTTTGTGAAAAAGGATGGTTCTATGAGAATGTGCATTGGTTATAGACAACTAAATCAAGTGACCATCAAGAATAAGTATCCTTTACCACGAATCAATGAATTGTTTGATCAATTGCAAGGTGCTCAATATTTTTCTAAAATTGATCTAAGGTCAGGATATCACCAGTTGAGGGTACGAGATCAAGATATTCCAAAAACTGCATTCAGAACTAGATATGGTCACTACGAATTTTTGGTGATGTCGTTTGGGTTGACAAATGCGCCAGCAGCTTTTATGGCTATGATGAATAGGGTTTTTGCACAGTACTTGGATAAGTTTGTGGTGGTATTTATTGATGATGTACTTGTATATTCGAGGAGTTGGGAAGAGCATGCTCAGCATCTTCATACTTCATTGCAGTTATTGAGGGAACACCAATTGTATGCTGAGTCAAATAAATGTAAATTTTGGTTGAAACAGGTAGGATTTCTTGGTCACATCATCTCTAAGGAAGGTTTAGCAGTGGACTCAGCGAAGATTGAAGCAGTTGTAAAGTGGGATAGATCAAAAACAATGTCGGAGATCCGAAGTTTCCTAGGCCTCGCAGGTTATTATCGTAGATTCGTGGAAGGATTTTCCTCAATAGTAGCCCCATTATCGAGATTGACTCGTAAGGGAGTTCCTTTTGTGTGGAATGAGGAGTGTGAGCAGAGTTTTCAGGATTTGAAAAGGAGGTTGACCACAGCTCTTATACTGACATACTCGTTGGCAACGATGTTTTGTGATTTTTACCGATGTATCTAGAGTTGGACTTGGTTGTATTCTTATGCAACATAGGAAGGTAGCAGCGTATGGGTCTCGACAGTTGAAGGAACATAAATGAAAGTATGCAACTCATAACTTGGAGCTAGCAGCGGTGGTCTTTGCTTTGAAGATATGGAGACATTATCCTTACGGAGCCACTTTTGAAGTGCATCAGACCATAAAAGCCTCCAGTATTTTTTTACATAGGGTGATTTGAACATGTGACAGAGGAGATGGATGGAGTATATTAAGGATTACGATTTTGGATTGAAGTACCATCTAGGAGAAGTTAATGTAGTAGCAAATGCTCTAAGTAGAAAAGCAGCGTTCACTGGAAGATTAATTGCAGAATGCTTCTGGATTTAATGATTAGAAAACATGGATGTGTATTTTTGACCTGTTAGTGAACAGGCAGTGTTAGCTAGTATATTCTCGTGGAAACTCGAATTACTCCCGAGGATTAGAGAACACCAATTATTAGACCCCCGATTACAAGAATCAAAGATCATATGGAGGAGAGGCCTGATTTTAAGTTGGAAGATAATATTTTGTATTATAAAGATAGAATTTGTGTGCCTGATTTTTCAGAATTGAAGGATGAAATCGTGGTAGAGGCACATTACACTCGGTATACTATTCATCGAGGAGGTACCAAGATGTATCAAGATCTAAAGGATCACTATTGGTGGAAGTGATGACATTGCATGGAGAACGAGTTTCTATTGTCTCTGACTAGGATAGTAAGTTTGTATATAGGTTTTAGATATCACTGCAGGAAACCTTAGAAACCAAGCTAAGTTTTAGTACAGCCAATCATCCCCAAACAGATGGACAAACAGAGTGTACAAACCAAACATTGGAGGGTATGTTAAGGGCATGTGTCTTGGATTTCAAGACTAGTGGGAACGAAAGCTTCGCTCTATGTGAATTCGCGTACGACAATAATTATCACTCTAGCATTAGCATGGCACCTTTTAAAGCTTTGTACGGGAGAAGATGTCAAACCCCTATATGTTGGTCGAATTTTGGAGCTCGCGGTTTTCATGGACTGTTTGAGGTTGAAAAGTCTAGTGACAAGATAAGACAGATTCAAGAAACGTTGAAGGTTGCCTGCAGTTGCCAAAAGAGTTATGCCGATAAAAGAGGGAGAGAGTTAAAGTTTGATATTGGTGACCATGTATTTCTGAAGGTATCACCCATCCGTGGAACGTTATGATTTGGGTAGAAAGGAAAACCCTCCAGAAGATATGTGGGACCATTCCAGATTATCAGCAAGGTCAATGACGTGGCTTATCATTAGCATTGCCACCAGAGTTGTCGGGTGTTCATAACGTCTTCCATGATTTTATGTTGAGGAAATATGTAGCAAACCCTTCGTACGTGTTGCAATATGAGCCGTTGCAAGTGCAAGATGATACAACATATGCTGAGTAGCCAGTGGGGATTGTCAACACCAAGGAGCAGGTATTGAGAAATTGTGTCATCCACTGGGTGAAGGTACAATGGAGTCATCATCGCCCGGAGGAAGCAATGTGGGAGTTTAGAGACATAGTGCAGAGACAGTATCCGCACCGTTTTCCTAAGGTATGTTAGTCATTTGGAGGACCAAATGTCTTTTAAGGGGGATGAGATGTCAAGTCCCAAATTTTTATATTGGGTCATACCGGTTTGTCAGGTTGAGTTGGGTTAAGAGGGTCAAATGGATTGAATTAACACAATTGGGCCTGAGTTATTGGACCCTTTTAGGCCAAAGGACTCTTTTTGAAATTTCTTAAAACCCACTAGAAAGCAGAGAGCCCTCCCTTGTAATTTGGGAAAACCCCCTCTCTTATATAAATTCTGCTCTTAGGGTTTCTCCCCCTTTCTCCAACCATCTTCTTTTCTTCTTCAACCAAAATCCTAGAAGCTCTCTAAGGGGGAAACCAAGGTGGGCTCTTCCAAGCTTTGATCTTCAAATCTACTTTGGCTTCAAGATCCAGGCAAGTGGATAGCTAAAACAATGATTTTTGGTTCTTGCAATATGTTTTAGTTGCTCGTTGATTTACACACTTTTTGGCATGATTTCTTCTTGTTTGGATTAATGGCTTTTGGGGGTAATAGTTGTGGGTTGATTTTCTTCCAGACTTATAAAGATGAGTTATGTCTGTGTTTTGTTTTAAGAAAAAAAAAAAAAATTGGAGCGGCCGCTGCCCAGGCAGCAGCGCCGCCTGGCAGCAACTGCTGCTAGGCAGCAGGCCAGGCGGTCTGGGCCCGGCCTAGCTGGTCTGGGCCCGTTAGCCCATTTTCTTTTCAAAAAAAATATATATTATTAAATATATATATTTATACACAATATTACTAAATTAATAATTAGGTTAGGATATTCTTATAAAGAATTAAAAGGTTAAGTTTTGATTAATGGTTTAGTATTTTAATGGAGATTAGGTTTTATTAAATTAATTTTAATTTGATGTTATTAGAAATGTATCTTGCATTATTTATAAATTTAATTGAGAATTATGAAATTTTGATTAATGTTCATTTAGGTTGATTGAAATACACTAAAAAGGTATTTGGTAGCGACTAAACCGTAAATAGAATGTATTTATAATTTTAAATTGGATTCTTAATTGAGTTAGATTTCAAATTGGGATCCGAAATTTGTACCTTCTGTTTTGTATAAAATGATAATGTGTATTTGTACACAACAATAATATTAAGGAATTAATTATTTTCTTTCCCCTTTTTGATCGTGACTTGATTTAACTTTGGATTCAGAAATTGGACATCTTTTACCTAATTTGTAAAACACACTAATTATATATAATTGGATTAAATGAATTATGTTTTTTAGGAATGTTAGTTGAATGTTCACATGAGAATTAGACTAAATGCAGAATGGGAATGTGAGGTTCGGGATGCACCACATGATAGGCACCAAAAGTAGTATATCGGCATTGTGGACTCATATTTCCATTATGATAGAGAGTTAGTTCTCATGTGCATATTTATCTAACTTGACCGTTGGTGGATTAGTGCTTACCCTCAAGAATTTGAATTGACACACGTTCATAATACACTTTCAAATTTAAGTACTCTAAATACTTAAAATGATATTGGATTGAATGTTGGGATTGAGGGTTTCATATCATGGTTCATTCTGCATCGATATACGTATGTATTTGTAAATAAGTATATTTGTATATATGTATCTGACCGACTGCAGTTCGGAGGTGGACGTACGCCATCAGGTCAGCGTATATTGTGGATAATAGTATACAGCTGTACCTTCTGTTATTATCTGCGGGATTACCCGTTTCTGTTATTATCTGCGGGATTACCCGTTTCTGTTATCTGTATGCGGGATTACCCGTTTCTGCATATTTATCTGCGGGGATACCCATTTCTGCACATTCATGCCATTGGGGTTTGCATCTGATTTATTTTGGTTCATAATGAATATATCATTTAATTCAGTTGATTTATCCATTGTTGCAGCTTACCCTCTTGCCAGATTATATCAATCCGACCCACTACTTTTGGTGTCTAGATTCCGTTACAGGGGCCGAACCAGAGGGTCAGGCTACGCAGGAAATTCCGCCAGGTGGCGGAGTTGTTGAGTGGCGCACCGATGACATCATCTGAGGTGTCCTAGTGCGGTGCAGAATTCGAAAACTTTAGGTTATGTAATAAGGCTATTTTTGGGCCATTAGTTTATTTAATTAAATTTATTTGTTTTGAAATTATAAATTTAATTGTTATGCTTCGAAGCACTTGACCTTGATTTTATGATTAATGAGATTTGTTACATGGTTGTTATGTGATATCCATCTGCGATGAGTATGGATTTTAGTTCCGCGTGTGATTATGGTTGCTTGATCACCAAGCATAGCCTCACGAAGGACTTCGATCCACCAGGAATTGAGACTCGTATTGATTATGTTAAAAAAATTTTAATTAGCCCCAATTCTCACACCCCTGGAACCGGCTTTGGATCCAGCCCAGTTTTGGGGGCGTGACATCTACTACTATGTATCATTTAACTCCACGATTTATTAGGGATGATGTTGAGCTGTTAGGATAGTTTCTTAGAAACTATAGATAGGTTTGAATTTGAAAAATGGTTGGAATGAGCTTGTCATCAACTTGTATAAAGGAGATCATCATTCAATTAATGTTATGGTGAAATTAGAAGATTAGAATCCTCTCCTAATCATCCTCCCAAGCCTTACAATCTTATCATGTGAAGGAAAGGGTAGGGGGTGGTGGGGGAGATGTTAAAGATAATAGTGAGTTTAAGGATTTTGTTTGACATCTATTGCCTCAATCTAGCCGACATGTGGTTGATCCTCACCTTCATCCCTGACCAGAGCTCAGCCAAATGGCTTACAATTATAAGGGACCAGAATTGTAATTTAGAGTACAGGGTAAGAAAGTTCCAATGATTGCAGTTGACTCTAATATTCTCCAACTGGTAGAGCTACATGGGTTCAAAGCTTCATGCTAAACAGATTTTTCAACTCAGAAAATCAAATCTAGTTTGCCCATTATAATCTCACACCAAATCAAAAGGACCATGGTAATAGTTTGGTAGAAGTAGCTTCACCAACCATCAGAGAAGCTATATGTGCTTTGATGTGATAGAAATGCCACAGCTGAAAGTTGAGATTGCGGCAAATAATGAATCCTTGGGGCCAACACAGACATTACTAAATTTTAAGCGGGTTTATATAAGAAGATTGGGTTTGGTTGAAACCATACCGGATGGCACCTTAAAACCAAAATGCAACATCCACATTGTTGTATCATCGAACAGCTCAAACCCTTTTTCCCAACTGTCCTTCAACTCACCCAATAGAATTGTAAACCAAAACAGGTGAGGGAGGAGGAAGTTATTTGAAATAAGTCTAACAAAAATCTTGGGTCCACCACTGTCCATACATATGGACTGTTTGAAATAGATATTTGGAACGTCTATCTTAAGGTTGATTATATACTTAAGAACTAAGAAAAGTTGCGTTTTACAATATTATTTCATGTATTTAACCATATAAACAAAAATAGATGCTTTTTTGTGTGCTTGTTTCCAGGGGTTTATGTGTGTGCTATTTGCCTTATTTGCATGCTAACATTTTCACAGGCTTTTATCTTGTCTCACTTCCTTTGCTTTTGATTCCCGTGTTTAATTCGTAACATTTTTTTTTTTTTTGTGCCATAAATTGGGACTGGAGATCAATGTAATAGAGGCCAATTGCTTGAAGATCTTTTTGTTTTTCAAAAGAATATTGTACTTACACTATTTTGGCTACTACATTTTTACTTGAATTAGTAACGACAACATAGCTAAACTTGTGGGTTGGATTTAATAGTTATATGTTTTCTAATATGCTGAATGAGCAGGTTTTGTACATTTTATTTTAGTTAAATGAGTAGACTTTATTGTACATTTTATTTTAATTGAATGAGCAAGTTTTATTGTACATTTTATTTGAGTTGAATGGGCGGGTTTTATTGTACATTTCATTTGAGTTGAATGGGCATGTTTTATTGTATATTTTATTTTTGTTGAATAGGCAGGTTTTATTGTACATTTTATTTTAGTTGAATGGGCATATTTTATTATATTCAGTGTAAAGAAGGTTTTTGAAGTGGCAGGTAGTGATAATAAAATAAATCTATTATTTTTAGTAATGAATTTTATTTGTAGCCTAATAAGAATTAATATATCTTTGCATATTATCGCCGACATATATAATTTGTCGCCTAAGAGAATTTGTAGTAAGGTTAAATATTGGTTGACGAATTAAGGTGGTCGCCTAATGTCTTCAAACTATGCGCGACGAAACTAATTCGTTGCCTATTATAACTCATGGCAATTCATGCACTATTTAGTGACAATATAGTTTTGTTGGGAAAAGATATAATTTAGCGACGACTCCATTTTGTTGCTAAATTCCTTTTCAACATTTTTTATCCATTCTTTTGTGATGAATTAGAGATATTTGGTGACAAAAAATGCCTTTTTTGCCGGTGATCTTCTTTGTCGCAATTTAATTTCATTGGTGATGATAATTTGTTGTAGAAAATTGACATTTTTGTGACTATTCGTTGTGATCATTGTAAAAGTTGGTGCCTAATAGCCGATGGAATGGCGATGAAATTATTTTCATCATAGAATATATTTGGTGACAATTTTGTTATTTTTTACGATAAATAGTTGCGTCACAAAAAGTGATTTTTGTTGTAGTTACCATCACATCGTTAAGCAATGCTATTGCCTATCAATCATATAGCGATTTTGCTGACTGAATTCTCTGTATTTTCTCCCTGTACTTTGAGATTTTCTCTTCAAGACTGCTCACTTTTCAGAATGGTTTTCTGATTTGCTTTCATATTTCTAACGTTTTATGATCTTTTCTTTGGTGCCACCTTCTTTATTCTCCCGTTTCAAAAGGTCAAGGCAGAAAAGAAGCATGCACATTATAGAAATGCTCGAGTTTCCTTCCAAGAAAAATAGAATCAACCTTCTTAATAACTCACACTATGAATTCCACATTTTCCACAAACGATATTGGATTGGTGATAAACTTCAATAACAGTAGATAAGGCCATGTTTGTGCACCTACTTTCCGTGAAAAAAGCATGGAATGTGGAAAAGCTTTTCCACAATATTTAAGATTTCATATTTGATGCAGCCACTTTTTCTCACGGAAAACTAGAAAAATGAACTAATATCTGTAATTCTGCAGAAAACAAAGTTTCATGTAGGGAGGTCAAAAAAAGGTTTTCCATGGAATTGGTTTTCCATAGCGCACAAATGTGCCCTTACATGATGGATGATTTCTACATCTATTCAAATAGCTAAAGCATACAACACATGAACATCCAACCCCTTTACTCATCCGTCATATCAAAGCCATCCGATCACATGCTAAGAAAGAATGGAGCCCACTTGATGGATGGCTTAAAACTAGCACTTTCACATTTGACATTGTGGTAATTCAAATAGAGGTTACAATACCAATTTTATCCTCCCTGACTGTCAAATAATGTTCAAATGAGGGGAATTTGTGTTATTTCACCCCTTTGTAACTCTATAAATATTGGGGAGTTTTTGAATACACACTCAAGATTTCTTTTCACACTCACTTTTTCTCTACACACACCATACTATTTTGAAAATTATTGATTTTTCTCTACACTCATTTCTTTCTTCACCCACCTTCCCCACCACCTCCCCCTCCCCTTCCCCCGCCTCCTCCTCTGCACCTTCCCCTTCCCCACCTCCCTTTCCTCATCTCCTCCTCTGCCCCTTCCCACCTCCCCTTCCCCATCTCTTCCTCTACCCCTTTCCACCTCCTCCACCGTCCCTTCCTACCGCCCTTTTTTCACCTCCTCCACTCCCCACCTCCCTCAGGAAGACAAAGAGAGGTAGCAAGAGGGAGAGGGAGAGGGATCAAGAGAGAGGGACTGAGAGTTAGAGAGAGAGGGAGAAGGGAGGTGTGGAGGTGGGAAAGAAGGGGGGTGGAGAAGAAGAGGCGGAGAGGATGGGAGGTGAGGAGGTGAGGGAAGGGGCAAAGGGGATGGGGACGAAGGGGAGGAGGAGCTGGGGATGGAGAGGAGCGTAGTTTAGTCTTTTTATTATAGGAGTAAATTATAATATATTTTTTTAAAAGAGTGTGTGTGAAAAGTACAAGATTGTGTGTATTTAGAAGCTCCCTAAGTACCTCCTCCCCTATCATTTCTTAACACTAATCTACAAACTTTCTAAGCTTTCTATCTCTCTCTATAGCTCTCTGAGCTCTCCCCAAGTTTCTAAGCTCACTTTCTATCTCTAAGTATCTTAGACACAAAATTTAAAAAAATCCCTCCAAGCTTTCAAAGTGTAAGAATTTTTTGCGTCATAAAGACACTAAAGCCTAGAGCTAAATTGCTAAAAGATCTCTCTCTCTCTCTCTCTCTCTCTCTCTCTCTCTCTCTCTAAGCTCTCAAGGTCTCTATTAAGTTAAATTTTAGATTTTAATTAGAATATACATATTAATACTATACAGTAAGTCTCATCTTTTCCCCTTTCTTACATCTATTATCACAACAAACACAATATTTCTAATTACTTATTTTTTGTCTCTTGAAACTTTATGTTCAAAAATTGATTGGAGCTTCAAAACCCTTCAACCTGGACTTTAGCTAAATGATGTTGATCCTGAACATTTGGATGCAGAACAAGAAAATCTATAAAAGCAATGCTCCAAATGTAGCCCAAATTCAACATAGCTCTTGTAGAAAGAAAAAAAAAGAACTTTTGGAGTTTGAGAATATTTTGAAATAATAATGGTAACTGATCCCACTGGAAAAATAGTGAAAAAGAACAATGTAATTTTTGTAAATAACATTATTGATGTAAGTCAATAAACAGCACTGGCCATCTTATTAGACACATGAAATTGTGTATGCCTAAAAATGCTAGAGATAATCCAATGGCAAGAAGTAGCAGGGTTCAAACTCAACTACCCCAGACTACTTCTACTAGTTGTTTAGAGGATTTTCCATATAACCCTTCTAATGTTAAATACTAACTTGTAAAATTTATTGTAATTAATCAATTACCATTTTGAATTGCTGAAAACGAATCATATCAAGAATTTATAAATGACGCCTTCACCCCCCACCCTGTTTAAAACGATTTCTAAAAATATTGTACAAAATAATATTGCAGTAAAAATGTTTTAAAAAGAAAGAGATAATTTAAAAATTATTCTTCAAAACATATAATGAAAAATAGGTTTAACTTCAAATTTATGGACATCTAAACAAAATGTGAGGTATATTACAATAAATGTACATTATATTGACTGTGGCTAGACTATGTAGAAGAGAATGATTTCATTCTCTTTACTTGAGTACCCACATATTCATGCTAGGATAGCGGCCATTATCTTAAAAAAAATTAAGAGGCTATAATATTCAAAATAAAATTGTTTCTATAACTCTACAAGCTCTAATAATGTCATAGTTGACATGTTAAAATCAAATCTTAAACTTAATTTAAGTGGAAAATTAAGTGGGATTATGTTTCACAATAAATGTGCATGTTAACATCTAAAATCTCATAGTACAAGATGGCTTTTCATTTATTAAGCATATAATGGAAATAGTTAAATACATTATAGGTTATATTTCCTCATCTCCTTCTAGAAACAAAAATTAGAAGCAAATTTGTAAAACTCTATATAAAAATCCCAAAAAAATTACAATCCAATGTAAAACATAGGTGGAATTTTACATAAGAAATGTTAAGTGAAACTTATAATTATAAAAGTGTAGTTAATCAATATAGTGCTTATATTTAGCACATGCAAATATCTTCATATAGGGTGAAGAAAATTAGCAAATTCTTGAAATAATAAGCGATTTTTTAGAATTTTTTTATGATGCAACCTTTTTTTTTATGGGGTGTATTATTCCATAGCTTCTCAAGCTATTAACCACTTTTATGAAATTAGTCTTTTCTCTTTAAAAAAAATATAGAATATAGATAATTTTAGGGACATGTGTTTGGCAATGGAAATAAAGTTTTCACAATACTGGAGCAATGCTCCAATAGCGTTTTGTTTAGCCTTTATATTAGATCCTAGGTTAAAATCAATGGATTTAGAAACTTTACTTGAAGCAATAAATAATAATATAAGTACTACAAATGTAAATAATATTTCTATAATTAAATCTTATTTAGAACAACTTTATTTTGAATATTCTACCGAAATGGGTAAATTGGAAACACCCTCTACTCCTTTGTGCCCTTCCAACAAAAAAGGAAAGAGATATGGAGCTTCTTAAAAATGCAATTGGAAGTGGAAGTAGTTAATCTTCCTCCGGTCAACTAGCCTTCTTTAAAATAAATTTGAAATTGAAGTAGTTTCTCTTCCTCCAATCCAGTTGTCAATGAATTATCATTGTATTTACAAATGCCACCGGTTGAAGTCTCAAACGATGAATCTGATTTCAATCTTTTGGCGTGGTGGAAAGCAAGTGAATTAAGATTTCTCATGCTTTTCCGCCATAACCCGTGATTTACTAACAGTTCCAGTATCTATAGTTGATGTAGAGCAAGCTTTTAGTGTAAGTAGAAGACTAATCGACAAAAGACGAACTGTGTTATCAAAAGAAACAGTGAAGACATGCATATGCTTGCGAGATCGGTTTTTAGTGGAAAAAAGGAAGCAAAACTTGATGCTGAATGAAGAAATAGAAGACAACTTTTCAGCATTAGATATATCATAGTTTATATTATTCCAAAATTGTCATACTTGTATTCTTTTCTACAATTTTACTTAAGTTAGAGTGTTAGAGTGACACACTATCACTTAGACAGTATCATCATAGTTGTTATAAGTTGTAACACACTTTTATACTTGTAGTTTCTTTCGATATTATTACTTTCTAAGGTTGGAATTATCAATAATTTGTAAATCGTACCCAAAGTTTTTGTATATTATCATCAAAGTCATCGTAAATTTCATTTGAGAAAATATAATATAATTCATTTTTTTCTCTAAGTATTGACTTTGAGTATTGTTTGCAAATTTTTTATATTTATTTTAATTTTATTTTTAATTTTTCTTTTAAAAAAATGGGCTGGCCTGTGGGCAGCACAGCACAACTGGGTTCATGCACTAGGCCGGCCCTCCCAACTGCCTCAGCATAGGACAACACAGCACAGCCCATGATCTTACATGGGCCGACACGGCTGGCCAGCCACCAACAACACAGCCCATTTTTACATGACTACCCCTCACCGTCTACTAATCCTTTGTTGGAGCTTATTCAACCTTAAATTCCAAACATTCAATTCCCATGTAGGAATTAGTCAATTGGGTACATTGAAATTCATGGTCAAACTATAACACTAAAAAATAATTAAAGAGATGAGGGGTGAAGATTAGGAGGCTAAGAGTGAGTGATATAATTGAGGTAGCAATGTAGATGCAACCCACTTTACTAGGATTTAAATTTCTGGGTAGCATGTAGGTGTTCTTTTTCCATCTCCACTTGGTTCAATTTTTTGTTAAAGGGCAGAGAATCCGATGATCATTTATTGTTTCATCATCTTACAATTTCTACAAATTTTATTCCTATGCTAACAAACAGGCCCTAAGTGAAGATCTAACCTTTATTCTTATGGATAATCGTTTCCCTGCTTAGCCATTCTCCATCTTTTCTCCAATGCAAAATAACTACTAAGAACCAGGGCAACTCAACGTTCTTAGGGTCTTTGGTGCAAACCTTGCGGCGGCATGCATGATTTTTTCAGCATTGTCCATTCTCCTCTTAAGTCTTAAGTCATAACAAAACAAAGGTCGAGCTTCCTATGAACTTAAAATGACCGACAAGTCTCCAATAATAAGTCCAGTCTAAGAGGCAGGGATGTATCCGTGGTGACTCTTAAGAAATTCTTTCAACAGGTTCAACCATATCTCATTCATCTAAGTATAGGCCCATTAAGATGCAACTAATTCAGTTTTGCAAACCAATGCCTGACTCATTTAACAAATTGGTATATTATTGTCAAGGCCGGCTTGGCCGGCTTGAGACAATTTGAGGCCTAAAGTGACAATAAAAAATGAGGCAATTTCCATTTTTTTATATTATTATAAATATTTTATTTAAATTATATTTAAAAACAAAAAGAGATATTAATTAAGAAAAACTATATTTGGAAAACTCGATACCCTTACGAAAGAAAAAAAAAATACTCAGTTAAGATTGGTGGACTCAAAACTTACTTTTTTTTGTCAATGTCGACTCGATTTTTTAATAATAATATAACCCAAACTAATAATTCATGGTGGGAGTTGACATTTATGATGAAATAAATGAGATGTGATGGGTTTAGTTGAGTACATTCTTAATATCTGACACGCCAATTTGACTAATTGCAAACACATGAAAATCCAACGCAAACCCAAACGTTAATTTAGAGTTTGTATTGGGATTTTGATGCACAACCCAGAGCACTATCCTACATTAAAGGTTTTTTTTTAATTAATTAAAAAATTAATAATCATAAATAAGATTATAAAAGAGTTGAACCCCAGTCCAACATAAAACCAATTGTCGAGCATCATATGGTGATAATCCCACTGGCTGAACATAATATGGCTCATAATCCATAAGTGGAGTAACATGTGACTAAAACCAAATTGTCGACCTTCAATCACATCATTTAGAAAATAGTAATAGAAAAGATAGTAGCTGCTTTTTTGAAATGTGAAAAGATAACAATTTTTTTTTAAATGTGAAAAGATGAGGCTTTATACTTTAGAGAAAAACAAAAGGATGATAGTTGCTTTTTTGGAATGTGAAAAGATAACAGGGTTTTTTTTTTTATTTGAAAAGATGAGACCTTATCTTTTGGGAGAGAAATAAAGGGATCAATTGCTTGTTTTGCAATTTGAAACGATATTAGTGTCTATTATGGAGACTTTTTTTTTGGATTGAAAACATAGATGGTAGCTACTTTTTTGGGCCTTATTTTGTAGGGGCCTAAAGTAAAGGCTTTTTTGGCGTTTTGCTAAAGTAAAGGCTTTTTTGTAGCGGGACTAGGACCACGGTTTGCTCCCGAATGTTGCAGGTTTAGCCACTAGCAATTTACCCAGTTCCCTCTGAGCCCGAAAGGGTTAATCTAGTATAAAGGGTCGGGACACCCTCCGTCAGCCAAAAAAAAAAGTTGTTAAAATCTTATATCCAATTTCAATTTAGAATTCAGCCTGAAATCGCAAATGATTAAATTCAAACTGAGACAAATTTCTAACTATTTGAAGCTCATAAAATTTGTAAATATCCATTCCCTTAGTGTACACAAACATGACATAAGTTGATTTCAATTTGATTTAGTCGTTTCGAGATGGTCCCATGCAATTTTTTCTTGATCTATGTTACTTTTACATCTATGTAGTAACGAATACATGATAAATCAATGATTAATACTTGACTCCGTAGCTGAAAATTTGCCATTCTAAAGAGGATCAATGGATTGGATCATAATTTAGTGGCCCAAGAAAGTAAGAAAAGATGCAAAAATATGGAGACCACCCCAAAGACACATGAAATTCACTATTGCTCCACATATCCACTCTATAAAATAGCTTTGAAATCTGATGAGGTGGGTTGGAAGTGAGGAATCAAAAATTGTAAGGAACTTAGCAGCCTAAAATCCATGCTGTGATGTTTAAAACACCCGGGTTTTACTCTTGATTGAGGAAACGGGGTGATGATCTTAGCAAGGATGCTTAGCAAACATGTCCTTAATGCCTATAGGTTGTAGAGGTGTAAACGGTTCAGATTGGATTGGATTGAGCCTAATTCGTCACCAATCTGTTAACTACGAATTAATAGTTCTATAATTTTTAACCAATCCATTGTTCATTAAAAATCGATCCGAACTAAACCGTGGATCAACAGTTCAATTAGGTTAAAACTGTTCAATTCGTTAATAGTAGTGCCAATTTCCTCACTATTTTATATGGAAACTGAATAGTTGAAATTGAAAGTTGGATGATGAATAGTTAAAATATTACCTTCTAATATTTTTTATATAAAAAAATATATTTATATTTTATTTCAATGGTTTGAATTGGTTTAAATTTACAGATTAAAGATAAAATCTATCACCATACCTTTACTAATGGGTTAAGATTTTTTTTATCCATCACCAAACTATTAACCATCGAATCGGCCAAAAAACTACGAATTGGATTGGATCGGATCGGATTGGATCGAATCAGTTTTATAGATCGATGGCATAACTGATATCCTCACAAGGGTTGGATAGAGAAGTTTGGTGGTCGTCGTTTGTGTATCGAGAGCAAGAAAAAACACGAGGAAAAAGAAAAATGAGACACCCCAGTAAGTTTCACACGGGTTACTGTACTATTAATCCAGATCTGGTAAAAACAAGTTCAAACCTTATCAAGACAAAGAATCGCCAAACTCTTGGTTATTCCCTGGATCAAAGCAGGACTTGGACTCTTTGTCACCAAAACATCTGGGCCCATCAATGTCCGTGTCTTGCTCTGGTTGTCCCATTTGTATCTTTTTTTACTTCCACCCTTTCCTTTCACACAGAAAGAAAGGCGGCAGCAATTTCTTCCTTCCGTGTGGAAATAACCAAGTTAATCCGTGTGGAAATAACCAAGTTAATCTGGAACTCTGATCCTGGTCCCCAGAGGAATCCTGATGCCAACTTGTTTTTTTTACCCTAAATGGTGCCCTCTCGCGTACATCCATACCCAAAGAGATTAGCTACAGCTTGGGACCGAGGCAAAATCCATCAGCCGCTTCATTACCTACAAAATCCAAAACTTTCAAAATAATAAAAAGTCTCCTACATTCATACTGGAATAAATATCAATAGCATATAGGTCCCTAATTTGATCGACTATTGCATGCACGCTACACATATGATTTCAGTTCTTTTTTAACTCTTTTGTAAGTTGGACTGCTAGTAGCATGTTAGGAGTAATACTTTAAACTTGAAGATTATGAATCAAAATTTGTGCATGTATATGAAGCAAGGCCCTGTCACCACTTAATTAAATTTGATGTATTTTCTACGGGAGAGCCTCACCTAAGCTCAAGCGGACGGCAGAAATCGTGTCTACCCGAGCATGAGGGGCCCACCTGTGGTCCACACATACGGGCCCTCTAAATTCTACATGGCCACTAATTTTTGGCTCCATTCAAGGTAGCTGGACCGTTGGATCGACTAATGACCCATCTAAATGAATTGTATACCGTTAAACTTTTGTGGTCCAAATGGTTATGATAGACATCAGGGATGGAGCTGATTTTTTTTTAAAGAGGAGAGCCTCTATATGTCCTTCAAATCCCCCCTCATCTCCATCCCCATGTGGGTCCCAAGGTGGGCCCATAACCTTAGGCCGATGCCCCTATCCTACACTTGAGAATATTCTGGAGCCTCCATTTTCTGAATCAGATGATTGCATTAAATACGACTCTTAAATTGATGTGCTGGGGGCAAAGTACACAAGGAGAATATTCTCATCCAAAGCGACGACTTCAATCCCAACCGTCCATAAGGTGGGAGATCCCTAAAATGAATCTCAGCTCTCCACAATGTGGGACATCCCGTCTTCTAAAGGTGAAAAGAGTTCGATACACGTTACTCTCAGGCGTCTAGCAGTTTCTTTATTTATTATTATAATTTTTTTTGGCATGGATTTGTGATTTGTAGCCCGTCAACATAGGAGATTTTTAATTTACCAGTAAAGAAAAACATAGGACCTTTCTAATTACCATCATATAATGGTCTCATGTCAAGAATGTCCGCTTATGCCAAGAGGCGTTACGCCACCTCTCCCCCATGTGTCCATCTCTTGGGTCCGGTAAATTAGTCGGGTTGTCAATCTCATTAATGGAAAATGAATGGACATTACTTTTCCATTATTGCTAGTAAATGGTTTGGGTATGAACGCGGCAAGCCGGCAAGAAAACTTCAACGTCCTCAAAACAAGAGTAAGAGAACTTCTGAGAGAGCCAACCACCTCCAGGTCTCCACACCTACTTAAAAAGGAAAAACCAACCACCGCACCTCATCCCCTGCCGAAACAGAGACGGTTCTGCAGAATCAAAGATGATTTCTCTGTTATTTCTTCAGGGTTTTTGCTTTCTAATAGTATCATCATCAACATCAACAGCATCCACAACGGTAAGTCCCAGCTGCCAAAGCACTTGCGGCAACATAAGCATCCCCTACCCTTTCGGCATGGGACACCCCACATGCTTCAGAGACAAGTGGTTCGAGATAAAATGCAACGAGTCCTCCAACACTCCAAAAGCATTCCTCATGGGCAAAGATGACCTGGAGCTCCTCAGCATCTCAGTACAAGGACACTTGAGTCTCAGATCCTGGATGTCTCAACTCTGCTTCGACCAAGAAGGCAATGGAACCCTGTATCAAACAGCAAGCATAGAATTTCCTTCTGGTAGCCCATATAGGTTCTCAAACACCCGAAACAAGTTCACAGCCATTGGCTGCGACATGCAGTCATATGTGGTGGGTTTCATGGGGAGTCTTCAGTTCACAAGTGGGTGCATGTCGTTCTGCGGCTCGGATAATTCGACTGTGATTGATGGGTCTTGTACTGGGATTGGTTGTTGCCAGTTTGCAGTCCCAAGAGGGTTGGAGGGGTTTGAGGTGTTTATGGAGAGCTTAGGGAATCAGAGGCTTGTGGGGGGGTATAATCCTTGTAGGTATACTTTTCTTGCTGAGCAAGATGAGTATGAGTTTTCGACATCTGATCTGTCGGGGAGCAATCTTGTGGATAGAAGCTGGAATATGAGTGTTGTGGTGGACTGGGTGGTGGGGAACGAGACGTGCGAAGTGGCAAGAGCGAACAGCAGCTCTTATGCTTGCCGTAGCGAGAATAGCGACTGTTATGGTTCGAGCAATGGCCCAGGGTACCGTTGCAATTGCTCTCTGGGTTACCAAGGGAATCCTTATATTGATGGAGGATGCCAAGGTATGACGATCAAATCCTTTTCTTCTGTTTTTCCTTAATGAATTGAAGTTACATTTGTGATATTCATACCTTGATCAAGTTACATTTCTTACTTAATTTAATTCCATCATCAAGCTAGTTCATGAATTGCTCCTATTTGTACCGAATATACAGATATTAATGAGTGTGAAGATAAAGACAACAATCCTTGTATTGGTAACTGCATTAACACGCCAGGGAGTTACGACTGCACTTGCCCAAAGGGAACCCATGGTGATGGTAGAAAAGATGGAGATGGTTGCACTAAGTCCAATAAAGAATTTCCTGTACTCAAAGTCGTTTTAGGTAATAGCTTCTATCCTAGTAGGATGAATTTTGTGCTAATTTTGATTGCTATGATTTTGAGAACTCTCCAAATGATTGAAGAAAATCTTACAATACGCCTTTTCAATTTTATTCTTTCTTGTTAGTCTGCACATCTATCTTAGCATTTGCACGAACCACTACATAGCAGCATTGTTGTCTCTTCATTGTGCAACATTCAACTGCGCACAATATTGCAAGTGTAATTGCATCATATATTTATGCCCCTTTAATTGAGATGGTGATTGATGATGGCACAACTCAGCACTTCTCTGTTTTGTTGACCCCGTACTGACACTGTTTGTGGCATGCAAACCTCCATTTTAATTTTCAGTTTACTCCAAATATGGGAACTTTTACTATATCACTAGAACGTTTTTAGACTGGACTCTTTACTGTTAGCCCCCTAAACTGGCACTTCAGATATTTTGTTCTTCTTCTGCGAGTCTTCAAACCATTCCCTTGTAGGCTTTTTCTTCGACTCTAGCGTTTTGCTAGTTGGTTTCCTTTTCTTTTAGTTCGTACCGCATCATCCATTATTGCTCTTCTAATTTGTCAATATTCAAGGCAAAGAAAAGAGTTGAAAGAACATCCCTGACAACATTTGAATCCCACAGAAACTCAACTATCTCTTCACATGACATTGGCATTAATCCCATAATAGCTTGTGTTTCCTCTGTATCTTGTGCAATATTAAGACATCCATACATGGGAATTTCTTATAATAGCATTGTTATTTGAGAAATTTGTGAGCAGGAGTGAAAGGACAAATAAAATCATAAAAATTTGAAACAAGATATGAAGGAATTAAAGCTATAAGGCTAAATGGGGTTTAAGTAGTGATAGGTGTCATGGGAGGCGTGGTATCCTAAGATCCTTGTTTAGCATAATAATGGTGAGGATAGGTTCTTTCATCTAAAGATATGAGTGAGAGATTTATGTTCTACACTTGCCAGAAATATAGTAATAGACTGATATTGAATTATAGGCAAATGATCTAAGTTTGACGAAACAATGATGGGATGATTGTGTTCAGGGTGAACCTAAGAGAACAACCGTATATAAAATGAGTGCTATATTTAACAGCCCAAGTTATCAATGAAACGGCGCCCTGATTCAGGCATCTGGGGTCTATGATATATATAGTACGTGTAAAAGTTCAAAGGGTTTCATACTAGTCAATTTTAAATGCCCCAACAATAGTATTTTAAAATGTTTTGATAAGGGTAACTCGGTAAGACTTCATCCACCCCATATCGGTGTGGTCTCTCTTATATAACCCACTCACTCCCATGCATACAAGTGTCCCCCAGTGCAATCATCCAACACTGCACCAGATCACTAAATCACTAAATCTTATTTTATGATTTCAAGAAGACATTTAGGGCATATCACTGCACCAGATCACTAAATCACTAAATCATATTTTATGATTTCAAGAAGACATTTAGGGCATATCAAAACTTACAATTTATTTACGTACATCTTTGAGTGTATGAAATGTGATCTAGAGAAAATGAAAGCCAACTTTTCTCAATTCAATCAATCAACCCTGTGTTAACATAGTTTTTTTTTTATATCAGTAAATCTATGCATTTGAATAAACACACTTCCAAAAACTACAACATTAAATGTTGGATGGATCACATGCAAACAACTGCATTCATTATGTACTTTACATGTTATCATTTAAAAAAATATCAAGAGACCTTTAAATTTGTGAGAGAGTTTCTATTGTGAGCAAGTGGTGGGAGGCAGGTTACGGTTTCTATCATGTGGGTAAATAATGAAACACCAGATCTGTTTTTTGTACTTATGGTGAATCAGTTGATATATTATCCGGTTGCTATTAGGGTCATTTAAGTGGCTTAATTTTTTTTATTATTGCTAGACGTAACCTAAATTAAGTATAGATGCATGCTATTCAAACTAGACTCTATATTTCTTACAATTGATTTATTATGCAGGCACAGGCCTGAGCCTCTTGTTTCTCCTTGTTGGAAGTACTTGGACACATTGGATGTTGAGGAAAAGGAAGATCATGCAACTCAAGGAGAGATTTTTCCAACAGAATGGAGGTTTGATGTTGCAAAAAAAGATCTCATATAGAGTTGAGGCATTCAAGATCTTCACCACAGAAGAGTTAGAAAGGGCGACAAACAATTACAGCATAAACAAAATCATTGGTCAAGGGGGCTATGGCATTGTTTACAAGGGAACTCTAACAGATAATAGAATAGTTGCCATTAAGAAATCCAAGATCTTTAATAGCAATCAAATTGAGCAATTCATAAATGAGGTTGACATTTTGTCTCAAATTAACCACAGAAATGTAGTGAAGCTATTGGGATGCTGTTTGGAGACAGAGGTCCCCTTGCTAGTTTATGAGTTTGTCTCTAATGGGACTCTCTATAGCCATATCCATGATGCAAATCATGCCTCATCAATCTCATTGGATAACCGCTTAAGGATAGCCATAGAAACAGCTGACGCATTAGCCTACCTACATTCTGCAGCTTCAATGCCAATCTTTCATAGAGACATTAAATCTGCTAACATACTGTTGGACCATAATTTCACTGCAAAAGTATCAGACTTTGGAGCTTCGCGATTGGTCCCAATTGATCAAACTCAAATAACTACATTGGTTCAAGGAACACTTGGATACTTAGATCCAGAATACTTTCAAACAGGTCAACTAACAGCAAAAAGTGATGTATATAGCTTTGGAGTGGTTTTGGTGGAGCTATTAACAGGGGAGAAGCCTTTGTCGTTTAATCGATCCGAAGAGGATAAAAATCTTTCCATGTATTTCATTTCAGCGATGAAGGAGAATCGCCTCTTTGACGTTTTAGAGGACCGGATTCTAAATGAGGGTCAGGAAGAACAACTGATGGCCATTGCTCATCTTGCTGAGAGATGCCTGGAAGTTAAAGGGGAAGAGAGGCCTACAATGAAGGAAGTAGCAGTCGAGCTTCAAGGACTACGAGGGTTTCAGGACCATCCGTGGATTAACAATAACAAACATGAAGACACAAAAAGCCTCCTGCATGAAC
The DNA here is from genome assembly GCA_037013555.1 of Sextonia rubra. Classification (NCBI taxonomy): domain Eukaryota; kingdom Viridiplantae; phylum Streptophyta; class Magnoliopsida; order Laurales; family Lauraceae; genus Sextonia; species Sextonia rubra. The sequence continues at coordinate 3,273,940 of JASUAD010000028.1, read as the reverse complement.
CATTGCAAGGTTCTACTGGTGAAGCAAGTAGACAATATAGTTTTGAAGGCCAATTGATTGTATCATTAGAAAATAGGTATAGTTATCATAGTTCTCTATAATATTAGTGTGCCAAGGGCCATTTTTTCCTACACACTTCTTTTGTAATCAATTACATTATGTAAAATATATATATATATAAACTTAGTATGTATGATTAAACTGTAGCCCCTAACACTCTTACGGTGTTTTATAGGGCAAGTAGTAAATGTGTTGTTCTCTTCCCTCTTCGAAAGGCTCTCTCTCTCTCTCTCTCTCTCTCTCTCTCATATAGTTCATCCTTTTTTGTCTTCAAATCATGCATCACATAAGCTTAGGTTCTAAAGACCATAATCATGTAATTTTTTTTAAGAAAACCATGTTTTTGACAAGTTTTGGGTGAAAACACATGAACTTGTGAATTTTTGTTTTAAAACCATGCGCCACTCAGACTTTAGACTCTAAAGGCCATAAGCATGTGAGTTTTGGTTAGAAAAAACTTTTTTTTTTTTTTTGACAAGTTTCGGTGAAAACCATGAACTTTTAAATTCTAGTCTTAAAACCATGAATCACACAAGCTTAGGCTCTAAAGGCCATAATCATGTGAGTTTTGGTTAGAAAATCATATTTTCGACAAGTTTAAGCTAAGAAGCACGGACACGGACACGGGACATAGATACGACACGACACGGACACGCCGACACGACATTTGTAAAAAAAGTAGGACACGGACACGTTGGGGACACGTTAATAATATATATTAATTTATATATATGTAATCATCTACTAAAAAAATAATATCATTTTAACTTTCTTAATCAATTTAGCAATCAAAAAATAAAAATTCAGGTACCAACTAACAGACATATCAAATTATCAAATATCAATATAACACTAAAACATAATTCATAATCATTAAACATGAAATATTCATAGTTCCATAAAATCCATATAAAGAAAAGGGCGGATCATCTCTTTCCCCTCCTAAAAAAAAACAAAAATAGAAAAGAAGCTAATCTTGAGGCCTATTCTTGAGTGAAATATTTATTTGTCTTTTGCTTGTGATATAATTGATATTTACAATCATATATTTTTTCATAGTATAAAATTGTCATATATCAAGTTTACAAGTTTTAATAACCACATGTTAACAAAGTGTCCAAGAGATATTAGCCACATATTTATTTTTTGGTTATAGACATGGGTTAGGAATTGTAGGACACGTTGCAAAAAGAGTGTCAAACAAGTGTCCGAAATTAAAATTTTTAGTTCTCAATTATGGACACAGCTAAATGGTATCGGACACGTGTCCGAGAGTGTCCGAAGAGTGTCGGTGTCCGACACGTGTCCGACACGGACACGTCATTTTCTTAGAAGTGTCTGTGCTTCTTAGAGTTTAAGTAGAAACACAATGAACTATTGAACGTTTTTTTATCTTAAAACCTTCTATCACACAACCTTCTAAGGTCATAAGCAGGTTTTGATCAAAAAAACATGCTTTGGATTTAAAAACCATAAACTTGTGAATTTGGTCTTTAAACCATTTGAATCTTTAGCCTAGGCTAGAAGCCATATACAACTGAGTTTTTGGTCTAAAATCATGAATTTGACCAATTCAGTTGAAAAACCATTAACTTACAAATTTTGGTATTAAAACCATAAATCTCATAAGCCTAGTTATAAGCCATAAGAAAATGAGTTCTTGGCCTAGAACCAGGAGTTTGACAAGTCTAGGTGAAAAAACATGAATTTGTGGATTTTGGCCCTAAAATCATGCATCTCACAAACCTATGCTCCAAAATCTTTAAAAATCGCATTTTAAACAAGTCCAAGTGAAAAATCATAACTTGTAAAATTTAGCCTTAAAACCATGCATCCTAAAAATCTAGGCTGGAAGCCATATGCAAATGAGTTTTTTTTTTTTTTTTGTTAAAACCATGATTTTAACGAGTTTATTTGAAAATCCATTAACTTAGGAACTGCCTTAAAAGATTGAGTCACACAAGATTAGGGTCCAAAAAGTCGTGAGCATGTGAATTTTGGTTAGAAAATCTTGTTGGTGAAAAACCAAAACTTACGATTTTTCATTTTTAAACCATTCATCACACAAGCTTAGTATCTAAAGGCCATGAGCATGTGAGTTCTACCTAGAAAACCATTATTATATAAGAAAGGGATATAGAGTTGAATCTGGTTAGAACCATTATTATATATGAAAGAGATAGACTTCAATTGAGAAATTGGACTCTGAAATTGATTGAGAAATTGAGTTTCAATAGAACCATTTTGGAGCAGCTAACAGTCACACCGAATACATACAGCCATCATCATCACCACCAAGCATTCAATAGAAGCAAATGTAATCAAAGAAAAATTACCCAACTCACTTCCAAAAAACCAAAAAAAAAAAAAAAAAACAAAAATCAACAAAGATCATAGACGCCAAGGCTACTAGCATGTATCAGCAAAACGTGTGCATATCATGAATCAGCCACAAGAGCGTTGAGTAAAAACGTAACCGTCACATTACGTATCGGGAAACTCAAACCAAGGGGGAGTAGTGCTAACATCAACCACAAAACGAATTACGAGGTTATAGTTGACAAGAAATGTTCAACTACAAGTGAAATCAACAAACATCAGAGAAAGAGATATATAGGGAAGAGCTAAGCATAAAAGGAATATTTCTGTCCTCTACAAAAGAACAGAAAGAATATATCGCTTCTCTGTTGTCCTGCCGATATGCTACATACTAGCATGTAACAGTCCAGTAAAAAAAACAAAAAAAAAAAAAAAAACGTGTGTATACTGTATACAATCAATCATCAGTCACAAGTGCGTTGAGTAAAAGCAAACGCAACCGTCACGTCACGTTACGTTACGTGGGGCGAAGAATCGTATCGGGAAACTCAAACTTCTCCGTATCCGATATGAGAAAAAGAAGCAAAACAGCGACGACACACACAAAGAACGAAAGCAATCCGATATATACCTTCGCTCGCAGACGATCGTAGAACCGATCCCTCTCCACCGCCACAAGATCCGACGGCTCGATCACGGTCTTGATCAGAGCATCAACAATCTCCTTCGATCGAATGTCCAAATCCGCCGCATTCAAGACGCGATCGCGAACTTGAAGGAGAAGATCGACGGCGACCTGAACCTCGACGTTCTCCGTCCTCAAGCCGTCAGATCCGCCGGAGATCCGACTCAGATATCGACTTCCATGCGCGATCTCCATCTTCGGTGAGAAATCCGGCGGCTGATTCATCTGATCAGTCGAGTCTAACAGAGATGGATTGGGTACTTCCTGGAAGAAGAAGAGCAGAGGAATCCGAAAAATCCGAGAAATCGAGCTTTAATTTTGAATCTCGATCGAAATAGGAGGAAATGCAGATGAATTAGGGTTTGGAAACTTACTTGTGTGGTGTTCTTCCCTGGATTTGCATGTGAGATCGATGACTGCAAGAGAGAATCGATCAGATCGCATTCGGATGCAGCAGAGAACACTGGATTCAGAGATTTTGCCACGATCTGCAACATAAAGAAATAGAAAGAGATTATAGCATGGCTTGTTTAGGGTTTTAGGGTTTAAGAGAGAGAGTGAGAGAGAGAGAAAGAGAGAGAGAGAGGTTATTACCTTGGTTTTGGAAGGGATTTCGTCCTTGGAGGAGCGACGGTTTGTTGAGGATTTGGGAGCAGTTTGGATGGATTTCATTTTGGGCGGGAAATGAGAACGATGGAATTTGGGGGGTGTTTTGATGTATTTATAGAGATGGTGAGTTGATCGCGACCGTTTATATGATATGGTAGGTCGCATTGAAAGTGGGCCACGATGTTGAAGTGTTTAGTTTCAATGGATTGACATTTGCTGAGGTGGGGTTTCAATCAGGTCGGTAGTGGTATATATCCGGCCTTATTCGGAAAAAAATTTTAAATAATATATTTTTCCAGATCTCAAAAGCAAAATCAAATATTTCAGACGACAGATCGTGTTATGTTAGTTTTCCTTTTAAAGTCTTGTCACCTCTTTAATTTTGAAATCAGTTTATCCTTATCTCATTTTGAAAGAAATATTAGATGATGAATTTGAGATTTTATTTTTTTAAAATGACAAAGGGTAAGTCTGATAGTTCAGCGTTCCACATTTGGCTTTTATAAAAGTTATTTAATTCTAATGAGCAAAGGCTATTCCTTAAGAGCTACATACATGACTGCATACATAATACGCATATAACGCAAGAGTGAACTTGAGAACTTTGGGATTTGAGATTGATGAGAGAGCAAAAGATAAAGAGGTTGCAAAAATAAACATTAATAATGGGAGAGTTAAATATGAACAAAAGGAAGATTAATGCGAATCACTCAACTAGTTTTTCACTGAATAAAAAATCTAAAAGTTTAAGCTTTTCAGAGCAAGTGGAAATATTCCGTCTCTCTAATGACATAGAAAAGTCCTAAAATTTTTATAATTACATTAAAATAATATTTTTAATTATCAATTTTATCATTCTCACTTTTTATAATTTTTTATACTAAATTTAAAGTTAGATGACTTTACTGTTTTATTCTAGGTTTTATAAATAAATTTGTTTATTTTTGGGCCCAATCTTAAACAAGCCTTTTTGCTAATTAAATTTCTAGTTTTTTAAATAAAAAATTATTTCTTCAGACATCCAAGAGTGACATTTCATTGGATTATTTATCGAAACAACACCTTGGGCCCACTTTAAAAATCTAATATTATCCTTATTCAATTTTTTTTCCAAAAATCTTATTTTTTTTCATGAGCATTAAAATTTTTGATAGCTTTGCAGGCATCATCTTTTTTTTTTTGTCCAATCTGATAGAGGTCATAAGCATTACAAATCTCGTTATCCAAAGTTATTTGTTTGTTATACTCTCTTAAAGTTTTCCCGAGCACACTTAATTTTTTTATAATATTTATTATTTTAATTTTGTTTCTTTTATTTCTATTTTTTTTAATAATTTTATTTATTTTATTTCTATATTTTTTAAAAATTTTAATCTTTCTTCTAAATATTTGATTCTTTTAATTGTCATTTATTTTTAAATTTCAAACATTTTGTTGTTAGTTTAAAATATTAATATAGCACTTTCTTTTTTATGGCCTGAATTGGGCTGGGGCCTCTATTGCTAGTAATAATAATAGTCACTAGCTACGAAAATTTGATGAGGCTAATTTTCAGTATAACCCTTGTGACCTTATTTGCAAAGAGATCTTTTCATCTATCCCACCTACAATGGTAGGAATGCATCGTGGGAGCCATGACCTAGACTGCATGATTTACAAAGAGGATAAATAATGCAAAAGAGTGTTAATCACATTTTTAACCAAATGGTCAACTATGGTGGAGGATGTTCATTTTGAGCAGTCGAAATTTTCAACTGGCAAGCCCACTATGCAGTTCCACTCGTACAACGTAGGGTTTGCTTAAGTTAGAGCCTCAAGATGTGAACTCCTTTGTTTCACTCAATTTAACTTTGTCATACTCATGCAATTAGTAGAAGACATAAGATATCACAATTTTTTATTTTTAAGATGGGGCCCATGGATGGATTCTCAGGATGGGCACGAATACATCCCAGAAGAAACATAATCACGAGAAACGTTTCGTTAGAGCTGCAGCAATGTAGTATAGTATTGTGGGGCCCACCTTTGATCATTGCAGACCCTTTGATACTCTCATCCCCATCTGCCGTGCCGAGTCCAATTTCACCATCATCAAACCTTTATCCAACATTTTATTTAATCTCAAATAAATTTATGGTTAAGAGATTGCTATGTTCCGATGGGGTGGATTCTGGAAGTTTTTTAAGATCAAGGGCCTATGATGATCCACAAGAGCTGAACTTTTTGTTTTTTTTTTTCGGCCCCTTATCAACAACAAGACTTTCCATATAAAACCCAAAGTTACAATTCATATAAACAATATATAGTTTGCTCATAGGAGAACATTGCCCCAACATAATTTTGTGATGCTCGCTCATTTAGCATCTATCAAATGAACGGTTTAGATTATCAAAAGAACGGAATAAGGAAACATCTCTTCAAATCGATTCCAATTTGCTGTCAGGCTGATTTGTGGACCCCACCAGATAAGTAATTCACATCACAAAGGAATTGGAGAATTCCGAATCCTACCGCTGTACATTCATTTATTGATGGTCCACATCTAATATTCAAACTGCTCAAAATTAGTATTCCCTAATCACCACATTTCACTATGGATAAATGCAAAATATCCTTCTAGGTTGGCAAGGCAAGCACTAGCCCAGTTACACACGTATAACTTTACATTTTATTAATGAAAGTACAACTTCCATGTATGCAAGCAATTGAGGATCGACAGTAATGAACCCAGACAAAACTAACAAATTGGGTCACATCTATGAACTAAACGTCAGAGCCCGTTGTCAAATGGGCTCAAAGTCAGAGCCCTTTTGGGTCAGGTTCATTGCCATCCCTATAGATATTAGGGCGGAAAGGAAATCATTAAGGCAATTATGGGGTAGAAAACACCTTTGGCGCACAATGGGCAAAAGCCTGTTTTCCGAAGTCATTACAATAGATGATCCCCTACATAGCCAATCTTCTATTACATTTTATTGTCTATAATAAGAATGCGTTTCTTTTGTAAATCTTCCACATACATCAACTCTTCAGTGATGATAATCACTCTTCGTTAACAAATGAAAATATTACCACGAGATATTTAAAAAAGAGGAACAAAAAAACGCTTCAAATTAGCCCTCTCCTCATTGAGTAGGGGTAAGCACATTACCCCAACATCAATAAGCAATGCTATTGCCTATTACTCATATAGCGACTTTGCAGACTGAATTCTCTGCATCTTGATCTTGTTCTTTGAGATTTTCTCCTTGGACTGCTCGCTTTTAGAAATGGCTTTCTCAACTGCTTTCATCTTCTTGAGGTTCTTTGATCTTCTCATTGGTGCCGCTTTCCTTATCTTCCTGTTCCGACTCATTGAAGAAAAAGAAATACACATCACATGAATGCCCATGTTTTCTTTCAAGAACATTATCAACATTCTTAGCACCCCACACTACAAATACTACATTTTACTCGAACCTCAAGATACTGGCTTGGTGATTAAACTTGAATACGAAGGACAAATTGTATGATCTGTTCAATGAGCTAAGGCATTTGGTAAATGAACATCCAGCCCATTTACTCAACATACACCAGCCAACAAAGAATGTCCGTAGTATCAAAGTCATCCATTCTAGTGGCCCAGTTGAACCAGGCATGTACATTGAATGTGAACCAATGGGCTAAAATAATGGGCAATACTTTAAGCCCACTTTTCTTAGTTGCCACCTTTTTTCCATATTGCCACCTTTTTTCCATATTGCCATCTTTTCCTCACACTGTGAAGGACCTGATGATTACCCAATCCATAATTGAAGCATGGCAAATGGAGCCCACCTAATGGATGGCTTAAATCTAGCACATTAGACATCTGACATTGTGGTTGTTCAAATACAGACTTCAACCTGCATGCATGAAGGCTTATGACAATAAGACATTATCATGATTTTGGGCCTTATTAAGAGGGAATGGTTCTAGATGGAGGAATTCATTGACAATCTTTGAACCATGGAACCCTACAATCAATGGTGAGGATGCTATGATTTAGCTGTTTTCATTTCCCCTCTATGCCTGGTTAGAGGTGCTACAGAAAGATAGGATGCATCCTAGGATAGATGTAGCAGGTGAGTGATGAGGGAATCCCAGGTCAGACTGTTTTGATCTTTCAGAAGAGATTGAAGCAGCAAATCCACTGCCATCGTCTTTAAAGGTAGTGGGGGATGGCTCTATTTTCTTTGTTTCTACAGGCAAAAGTATATATGGAGAGGATTATCAAGGAATATGGGAAACCAGACGTTTGCTCATTAAAAGTGAATAGAGGGGTAAGAAGATGCCAAAGAAGCAGCAGCATAGTTGCAGGAACTTAAGATGGTGAGGAAGAAGACAGAGGACAGTTCTTCCATGTTACACCACTGCAACGAGGAGACTGGTCATGCGGACTTCTTCAACATCCAGCTACCTTTTTCAGAAGTGAGAGCACATTTGAACAAAAGCTGACATGGTAGACCCTAAGTTTCTTGAATGTTGTATCCGTGCACATGACCCCCCTATAAAGTCAAGTTTGAAGAAGTCTGTTTTCTCAATAGGTGGCTGGAGTCTAGCCATTTTCTTACTGAGAGGCAGACGTTTTGAAGAAAATAGGAATTGAGCTGTTATTTTAGCTTCCTCATGAGTTGATCAACATGGTTATTGGTCCAACCTAAAATAAATGGGCTTTGTTCTTAAGCTCGGGAGACAGAAGATTCTGATGAAGAAACTTTGGACAATGAGTTGCCCAAGGATGAGACAAGGCCCATGTTCTCGATTTCACAGGTGAGAACTCCAAACCATTTTCAAAAGATTCAACAGGCAACAGAGAATATGGGGCTTTAAAAGCTACATTAAGGGGAGTTGCCATGACAGGGAGACGAAGCAATGTCTTAATTCTCATCCTTTAGAATTGAAGTTGAATGTCCAGCCAAATCAGGCTATCTCCATTCAACAGGCTATTGAGTTGTTTGGGGCCCAAGGTCCTCTGCCTGAGAAGATTGCAGAAAGCAGGGGTAGGAACACAAGTAGACACGACATCAACATGGATCAGCTCCACAGGAATGTAGGGAGGGAGATATAAAGGCAGTGAAAGTTTTTCAGTTGGGATCGAGCCTCAGTGGTTTCTTCCAAAAGGAAATGTGAAGGACAAATTGCAATCGATTCAAACCTAGAGAGAACAGGTGGTTTTGAGAAAGATCTTTGTGACAAAACTTTTGGGCAAGAAGTAGCTTCATGGCTCAGCTGTGAATGCTAAATGAAAAGGATGTGGCTATGGCAGAAGAGGCTAAGCAATGAAGCTGTTGTCTAGGCATATTTGAGGGTTGGGAAGAAAGGAGAAAAGATCAGCAGTTAGAAGAAAGTTGATGATGATGAAGATTTTGTTGTTTTGATGTTGCAAAAACACATAAGAAATTAACACAAGCATTGTCGACTTCTGGGCATCGTATGAGTAAGGTTGCTGTACAGGGGTTTGGCAGATCCTGTGGAATGAAGAAATTGTCACTGCAGAGACTGAATTAAAGCTTCAGAGGTCAATATCAGTGGTCTTCTGACCAACGGCAGACAGATCAAGTGGGACACTACTATGTATTTTGGTTGCATATGGATACATAAAGAGAAGCATGTTTGAACGAGTTGCAGAATGTCTCTCACACTCTCAGTTTACTATGATGCATAACCAGGGATTTCAACATCGCATATTTCTCTCATGAGAAGGTGCAGATGCAGGATATTTCCAGCAATGGAATGATTTTCTGTTTTCATCAATGCTCTCATCCAATATCTTAGCTACCTGTAGTGGGGCTACTTCACATGGTCAATCAATATGTACGAGCTATGAGCCGTCTTGACAGATTTCTCATTTACAATATTAGAAGGAAGTGACAAGGAACACAACAAGGCATGCAAATAGGTAATATGTAATAGTCCCACCCAGGGAATAAAGAGAAAAATAAGAAAAAATAGATAATCAGATCGTTCGAAGGAACCCGACACCTCCTTTGGACCTTCAAGGGACCAAAAACTCCAAATAATTATTTTATTGATAATCTCGAAAAGCCTAACCCAAGCCCTAATGCCCCTTTTATGGGGTTATGAGGTAGAAAGACCTCATGGCTACATGTGACGGCCTACATAGATTTAGGAATTTAATTTTATTTCATTAGTTTCTTTTTATTTAAAGATTGTAATTAGGATTAGATTTCAACATTATTTAGTTTCCTAGTTTAATTAGGTTTCTTAGGAAAATATTATTTAGTTTCCTAATTTAATTAAATTTTTTAGGCCCTAAATTATTTTCCTATTTATATGGAAATGTGAAGAAGAGATTCTCAAAGTTTGATAATTGAATAGATTTGTGAGTTTATCGCTAGAGATGTGCATCCTCATTTGTTTAAGTCTTATTGATGACAATTTGTAGTGTCCTCGGACACGTGCTTCGGCACAGCCTAACCGTAGGGCCTACATCAATTGGTATCAAAGCAAATCCCTCAATAGATTAGCATCATTACCGCTATCCTCCCATCTCCGTTCCATCACCCATCATCAGTTCCGTTTCTATCCTCTCCACAACCATTCCCCCCCACCACCACCCCCACTGCCAAAAACCCTCCCATCGTCATTATCCCTGTCCACCAATCTACAACCAAACCCTCTTCCTCATCACAGCTGAACCCATCCCAGATCCTGCCCCCAACCACCGTTAAAAAAACCCTTTCCATTATAAGCCAGAACACCTTTACATCCCACCTGCATCCCTAAACCCAAACATCCACTACAACACCCATCTCTGTCGAAACCAAAACCCAACCTACCCACACTACCCTTCCTTTCATTTGAAGCCCCAACCACCAAACCATATTCCAAACCCATCCATTCCCAATTCCCCAACATCAACACCCAAGTACTCCATTCCCTAGCCCCGCACGCCCAAAGCCAAACACAATGTTCCCCATCCCTTCGTCTTCCAAACCCAAACAATAATTGACGCCACCTCCACCCTCATCCTAAATCCCTCTTCCTGACACCACCTTCCCACATCCGGATGTAGGAAAAGAAAAAAAAAAAGAAAAAGCAGCAAAGCCAAGAATAAAAAGTTGATAGAGGAGAAGGTTGGAGAAGGTACCGTGCACCACTGTCACTCCAGCCATCCCCTCTGTGGCCAGTTCTGGTTTGATCACATCGAGGCTCATCAGACGAGATCTGTCGCGATGAGACCCCGCTGTGAACACACTAGTGCAATTGTTGGAGTCTCCTCATCGTCTCCTCATCGTCCACTTCTCCAATCACTATTTTTAAATACCAGAGACCCTCTCTCTTTCTTTTCTTTTCTTTTTTTTTTATCATCTCTACATTATAGTCAAGAAGGGAGATGCGACTCCATCCCACTTGCCAGCCCAGTGAGTTCTCGTTGGACCCACCAGGACAATACAAGTCAATACTGACCCACTTGCAGGAAAGAGCCATCCGGCTGTGTTGCTGTCATCAACCCATCAGAAGCAGTACATGCCAAATTTGAAAAATCAAGTGCCCATACTGTTTCTGTGATATCAGTCACATCTGCAATTGGATTTTACATTTATTTTCACCATTGTGTTTGTGGAGTGCAGATCAACACATCAGGCCAGTCAAATTTTAAATTGTGGTGTCTACCTCCATGGAAAAACTTGCCAGAGCCATTGCTCAGTTATCCATTGTGGCAAATCAAATTCATGCCACTCTTATAAGGATGGAAACTAAGATTATCAATTTAGAAAATAATTTCCATGGGAGTAATTCTCAATGAGCTAGACACAAGATTAACAAAGGTTCCTATTTGCTAAAATCTCAAATTCAAAATAAGTTTACACTGCATTCCAAAGTTGATCCCATTGCACATGAAAACATAGAAGAAGATCGATCTACTGAAACATTGCCTGCAAAACTAAATTTGAAGGAAACGTTGAATATAGGTCAACCTGTTCAACTGGAGAAGAAATCACTTGCTCCTTTGTCTCCACCCAAAAATTTATCCGTTGACAATCCTCATATTGACTTTATCTTTGGAGATGAATGGTGGCTAATAAACAATTGTGATTTGATAATAGAAGTTATGCTTGAAGATATACACAGAAGCTGCAGACCAACCAACGAAGCAGAAGTTTGTCCGATTGATAGTCGACCCAAGAGGACATTTACGTAACTCAAAGTCGAGTTCTTTCCAAGTGGGGGAGAATGATGTAGATAGACCTCATGGCCCCATGTGTAGGGCCCAATAGATTTAGGAATTTAATTTTATGTCATTAGTTTCTTTTTATTTAAAAATTGTAAATAGGATTAGATTTCCAACATTATTTAGTTTCCTAGTTTAATTAGGCTTCTTAGGCCAATATTATTTAGTTTCCTAATTTAATTAAGTTTCTTAGGCCCTAAGTTACTTTTCTATTTATTAGCAATGTAAAGAAAAGATTCTCAAAGTTTGATAATTGAATAAATTTGTGGGTTTATCCCTGGAGAGGTGCGTCATCATGTGTTTAAATCTTCTTGAAGATGATTTGAAATATCCTTAGACACGTGCTTTGGCACTTACCGCAAGCCCTAACAATAGGGCTTGCATCAGGTTACAATTGTCAAAATAGAGAAAGAGAGTCCTAATCAGTAATCATACTAGGACTTGATGCAGGATAGTGCAAGCTAAACTAAATGATGTGTTGAGATCCAGGGACACTTAACATTCACAAACAAAATTATAAATTAACAATTTAGATTGTACCTCTTAAACAAAAATTCAATTAAAGAATTAGAGGTGACTCTAGGCATTGCCACAATCCCACAATGAGAACCTCCCACATCTGATATTGGGAATTGCAATGGAAGAACATTTTTTAGACTAGCTTAGGGATCAATCCAAATTTCAAGTAGGATTGTGGTCCCTCTTGAGGGTTTGAAATAAGGGCCTAGTTCAAATGGTTGTCAACCATGTTTGAAAAGTCTGCAATTCAGAAATAAATCTTCAGATTTAATATTAACAGTTCCAGCAGTCTAATCTAATATCATTAATTCAGTAAATAATGTTTCAGATCTGAACTTTCAGCAAAGAGGCTGAAGTAAACTGTTCAAGGGATTAAAGCTGGATCTAGGCCAAAAGGACTCAGCTTAGACTGATTTATCCTCTGTGGGGCTCTGCCACTAGGAGGATGGCTGAGTGATAGTTTAGGAACAATGAAACCAGGGTATAACGGGTTTGTTTACTGGTTTGGTTAGTAGTTGGTGTTTGGGGACAAGTAAACAAGGTTATTATGGGTATGGCTGTTGGATTGCTTGAAAGTTGGTGCTCTGGCTATAGATATCGAGTGATATCAGTCATCAGAAGGTTCAGTGGAGTTATATGCGCTGTCCGGTACTATGGTTAATGGGTTTTACAGATGTTGGCATGTGGGATATGGGGACAGGTTCTAAGGCAATAGGGTTTTGGTATTAGTTGAGTTCGGATGATGGGTTCTTGGACAGCACGAGTTTGGCAAATGGGTATAGGGGTCTGTGAGTGGTCGGCTAAAGTGTATAGAAGGAGTGATGTATGGAGAAGCGGCTTCATGCTTGATTTTGAGGATTATTGGGTTTCACGGACAACAGCAAATTAGGGTTTGGAGGCTGGTTTGATGGTGGAGATAATAATGGGAGAAGAAAAACCAACAATAACTAGGAAAAAGAAGAGGGAAGAATGAGAAGATACTTGATTTGATCTCACGTTACAAGGCCTCAGGCGATGGTCTCACACTAGACCCAGATGTAGCCAAAAGCATTCATTCATCATCATAGAGACTCAGATGTAGCCAGAAGCATTCATTCATCATCATTAGCTATGATGCTCGGATATGAACACGGATACGGATACGGATACAAAAAACAGGAACTCGACAAGCCAACTTCAAAATTGTAGGACAGGGATACAGGTACGGTATTACCTAAGATACGATACGAATACCAGGATACGACACGGATACAGAGACTAACATAATTTTTTTTATAATTTCTCAGAATTAGTATATTGAAACATGATTAAAAATTATAATCCTAGAAATTCAAATTATAAGCACACATGTATTAAATAAAATAAGAGCTGATGTTACATACCTTGATTTTCAGCAAGTCTCGATTCATGAAGAAACCTTGAAGTTTACTTGATTGATCAGTGATGACTTATATTAGTATATCTGCATTATGCATTACAATTCTAAAGTCTACTATTTTTAAAGAACAGTAGTAACACAAAAAATATTCTATCCATAATCACAATATATATTGAGTATTTGCACCATAATTCATAATACATGAATTGAAAAAACAACACAAAATCATATAACATCAACAAATCTATTGTTTAATATGTTAACAAAATATGTCCACAAGGACTACCAAGTAACATCTTAAAGAAAATCATGTCAAAAAAGTCTAACAAGCAATAATTATAACTTCTTAAATAGCTATCATTCAAATTCAAGTTCATTATTAATAATCATCATCAGAATCAAATACTTGTTCAAATTGAGCTCCTTCCTTATCCGTTCCATGCATATGAGAGGATGATGTGTCAATATCTATTTCTTCTGTGTCTTGTTCTTCAATTCCCAATATTTCTTCATCATCATCCAATGTTAAACAACCATTGCCTGATTCTTGATGGAATTCATCTCCAACCCCAACATCCCAACATTGTGATGGCCCTTTTCTGATATAGAAAATAGTAAATCAAGTTATTGTGCAATTTTAAGAACTAAATATTTTAAAATTAAATAAAAAAAATATAATAGGTGTGACTTACTTGTATTCTTCCTTCCTTCTTGAAAGCAAACGGAGATTACTGTGCACATATACCAAATCTTCCACCCTTCCAGCTGTAAGCTTATTTCTTTTGATGGTATAAATTTGAAAATATGTACTTCAATTTCTTTCACAATAAGATGATGAAGCGGGTTGGGAAAGAAGCTTTGATGCTAACTCTGACAACATTGGATCACTAAATCCATGCATCCCCCACCATACAATAGGATCAGAAGTGTTCATATCTTCCATCACATGTAAGTTACTAAAATAACTAAAAGGTGTGCAAAACTTTCCAAACTCCACATTCACCTCTCTAACTTTCTCCGGTGGAAATAGACAACCAAAACATGCAACTCGGTTACATGATGCTTTTGCATCATTGTTTGGAGCTATATGTTTTACTTCTGTACCCTCTCCATTAAGCCCTGCATAGTTATAGTATTTGGGATTAAGTGAGTGTGTAGCACAGTGTAGAGGGATAAGACTTTTGTTCCACCTTGAAATAAGTATTGCATGCAATACATCAAAAAATTTTGAATGACCAACTAACATGTCGTTCTTTCCATGTTGAAGCCCTCTAACTTTTACATTTTCAATCATTGTATCCCATATTTCATATACTAAGTGTAAAATCGGTGTATCTGTGTAGGCAATTATTAGCATATTAATTATGGGCTCCGTAAAATCCAGAAGGTAGTCAACTTTATCCCACCATTCATCATTTAAAACACATTCTTTTATGAATTAAGCTTTCTCATCATCTTCTTTTTAAAAGTATTTCCAATCTCAGTTAATAACCATTTTTTGCAAAGCATCTTTTACTTTCTTAATTCTCCTTATCATTACAATTGTAGATGCAAAACGTGTTTCAACCACACGTAAAAACTTCAATTTTGAAGAAGAATTGAAAATTGAAAGAGCCATATTGTGGTTGACAATAAAATTTCTTATCTCTTTTATGGCTCTTTCAATCTCAACTATCCACTCTAATTGTGCAAACCTTATTTCATTTTGTGGCATATTTTTCGATTGACAAATGTTTTTCAATGACAAATTTAGCGTATGAACTATGCATGGAGTCTAGAATATGTGAGGATATTTACCCTCAACGATTTTTCCAACTGCCTTGCAAATTGCAACATTGTCTGTTAATATTTGCACCACCTTGGATGAACCCACCTCTTCAACAACTTGCACAAATAATTCTAACATATATGTTGCATCTTTGTAAATTCCCGATGCATCAACTGCTTTCAAAAGCATTGCTCCATGCGACGAAACAGCCATAAAGTTAATCAATAGCCTCCTTTGAACATCAGTCCAACCACCAAATACAATAGAAACCCCTGTAGCATCCCATGATCTCTTAAATGTATTCATCAAGTTTTCTATGTTGCTTCTCTCTTGCACCAATAATGAATTGCGCAATCGGTTATATGATGGTGGAATAGAACCCGATAAACGTGAGTTAGCAGCAGAAGTAATGTAATCAATAAAGTATGGATCCTTGGAAATTTTAAATGGAATGGCACCCGAATAAAACATTCTTACACACATTTTATCTAGTTCATCAATGGTGGTCAACTTGAATGATTGCTCAATTGACCCTTCTGAAAATTTTCTTTTTTTTCCATCATCTAGTGGAGGTAATGGGATATTTAAGGGTGCTCTTCCATTATTTGAGCATCAAGGTGCTCTTTTTCCAATTCTTCTTTAAGCTTGAGATCTACTTTTGACCAACTTTGGATTCCCACTCATCTTAAGTAAATGAGCCTTTACTCTAGAGTATGATCCATTGAATGATTTCTTACAAAAATTACATGTCCAACTTCTATTACCACCACCCATGGTTTTACCACCACTTACACGTGTTACATATCTCCATAATGGGGCGTCTAGTTCTACTTTGTCTTTTTTCAAAGTGCTACTAGCTTGAGATTGGATCTCATCACTTGTTGAAGATGTAGTTGTCTGAGCCATTAAGAAGAAAATATGTAGAGAGCAACTTTACCCAAAAAAACCTTGTGGAAAGCTTTAAACTTGATGAAGGTTGGAAACATTATAGCTGTTGTGAGAAAAAATATATAGGTATGAGAATAGAAAATCGTTGCAACTGTGATGAGTATATATAGATATGAGAAAAAATAATGATAAACTAGAGAAGAAGAGAAGAATAACCATAAAAAATTAAATAAAATGTTTGCATTTTCACCTTTGATGAATCTCACTAATGAGAAAAGAGCTTTAAGCCTGGAACCAAACTTGGAAGTTAAAATGAGGAGAAAAGAGCTGGAAGCCTGGAACCGAACTTAGAATATGAAATGAGTAGAAGAGAATTGCAAGCGAGTGTGAACTGGGAAGAGAAAAGAATTGAAACCGAGTGTGAAGGTGTAGTCATGTGTTATGTACTGTACTTGTCTACCATGCTAGTCTTCCACAATCTAATATGGGTATTTTTATGGACTTGTCTTCCACTATTCATACAATTAAAAATGGGAATAAAGTGTGCCAAACTCATAACATAAAAGGCCACTTTCAAAAGGGAGAGCCGATTGGGAAAATCTCCCTTGCACGCCTTGCATTTAATGCATGACAAGTTGAAGAGACACTCTAGCAAAAAAAAAAAAAAAAGTTGAAGAGACATAAGTACATAACATGATTGATGGAAGACTTGAATAATTTTTTTTATATGGGTAAATACTTGTATAATACTTAAAGGACATGGAATGGACTATTAACATATACATATATATATGATGGGGGATATTCATGTATATATGTCCCTCACCAAGGGACTGTGCATACTTCTCTATGGGGCCCATGGTAGAACCTACCAAGGGATGAGACCGAGGGGGATGAAAAGATCCATGCGGGACCATCCTAGATACTAAGTTTGGCCCCAATCACATGTCCCTAACGCCTTCATCTATGACCCACAAATTCATTCCATTCGAATGGGTGCATAGTTAATCCAACGGTCCAATAAATTCGGATTTGATCAACAATTGGTAAACGGGTTCAATTCAAGGGGGTCGTGTGTGTGATCCATTTGAATGGACCATACAGTGGGTTCCACCTAGAGTTCTCACGAAAAAAATAGTGAGGGACATATGCACATGAATATTCTCCATATATGATTAAACTAAGTATTGTAAATATGCATAGCATGAATGAAGCATTTTATTATTTATTCTTTCAGGGTAAAATGCTAGTATTTATATTGACATCTATATATATGTATAGAATGGTACAAATAAGTATATTGAGCTTATTTACATATTAGATTTTATTAAACCTCTAATTAATTTTCTACTTTTAGAGTTAACTTAAAACTTTTGCCTCTAAAAAAAGCTAGGGAGGATGTTTATTTATTTTTAGAGACTTTTAGATCAATTGGATAGTGTTGTGGCCTATGCAAATAGTGCCATATTTATATATTATTGGATGAAAATAAAATTATAATCCAATTACCTAGAGGTGGATAATCCAAAATGATGCAAATGAGATATTCTTTATTATAACTTTTAAAAGATGGGCTCAATTGCCTTGATCCAAATGGTAGACCTTTTATTTTAGACCATAATATATTTAGCTTTTATTAATTAGATTAGAGTTTTTAAACAACCCAATACTTAATTTCAGTAGCGGACCCAAAATTTTCATTTGAGGGATGCAGACCTAAACACATACTTGTGTTTTAGAAGCAAATACAAAATTTTCTTGTGGGTTTGCGGGTGGACGTAGGATTTTCATCTAAATTTTTAAGTGAAACAAGACTTTCACTTTTACTTTAAAAGCAGACTAAGGTCCAACGGGTGCGTCCACCCCCACATGGATGTATGTAGGTCCACCCCTGCCTAATTTAGTGGCCCTCAAGTTCTAAATTACAATTACAAATATCTAAAATATTGTCAAATCCTAGTAAATTATGTTTTCATCCATTAGTAATAACAATAAATCAAATATTCTATCCCTTTAAGTTGTAACATCCCATATCATTGTTTAATATTTAACCATTAAATATGTTAACTTGGGTGCCGGATTTAACCGTGATTTTGCCCAAGGTACGGCTACCCGGATCTCTGATGTTTTCATCCTTGGGTAAAATCACGTATCCGTGTATCAGAGATCGTTAGCCATTAATTGAAAGAGGCATTTACAATTTCTTTTATAAAGAAAACCTAACCTTAAATGGGATCTTAACCATCTCATTCATATGGTCAAGTTCATAACATCCAACTCAAATATTTAAAACATAACTTAAACCAATAAATCCATAATTAAATAAAAGCAAACAAATGAAATAAGTAAACTTGGTTGGGCCGCACAGCTCATGTGACCATACAGACACTTGGATGGGCCCCTCTTGATCTTCAATTCTCTTCTTTGTTAGTCCTTTCCATTGACACATCCCAATGTTGGGCCTCCTTGATTCTTCCACACATCCTCATCATTTCGATCTAATGTTAGATCAGAAAGATCCAACCACTGATCTTTATCAAAATTAAGATCCAACAGTGGACACTTGTCAGAATTGCAAGTCAACGGTGGATCTTTGCCAGAATCATGATCTAACAAATGACCAGTGCCCACCCAACCACAAGGAGAAATGTGTGTTTCTTATGGGCCATCTTCTTCCTCCTTGTGAAAATTTGTGCAGAGGAAGTACAATGTCTACATCAAAACTAGTGGCGAGATTGTAGGGAAAATAAAAAGTAGTATTAATCTAATGAAATTTTGAAGGTGCATCAAAATCAGAAGGCAAATCGAAACCTTTTCCTCAATGTTGAACTAACTGTAGAACACCATTAGATCTGCGAAGTAGGGGGTAATAACCTTTGATACCTAGATACGTGATTTTACCCAAGGTGCCCATACCGATATAGATACAAGTACGAGATACCACAAGATACGGTAGGGATACGTCCAAAAAAATTGAATGCGGCAATGTTGTGTATTATGAAAAAAAAACGAAAATAGAGGGAATCATCACAGATTTAATAAAACAGAAACTACAATTCAAATCCTCTTTAATTGTGCTAAAAAGATTTCATGTGATATTCTAATTAATTAGAAAAGGAAGAAAAGCCCTAACTATTTCCCCTGTTGTTCCAAGAGGAGAAAGAAAGATATGGATATAGAAGAAGAGGAGGCTAACCTTAATGTTGAAGAGTGAAGCGATCAAAGACAGAGGCGGACGTTATGGAATGTGGGTGCGAGCATTCGATTTGAAAAACTCCTTTGACGAGCTATTGTTCATATGGCATGCCCCACCTTCAAATTGATCCCGCACCAACCTGAAGGCAGATGTTCAATACCCGAATTGGATTGGATCTACCACCGGTTGTTGCCCACTCCATGCCTGCCATTGCTGGCTGCTGCTCGCTAATACAAAACCTCTACCCACTACTGCTTTTATTTTCTTTTCTTTCTCCTCTCCTTCCCTTCCTCTTCTTCCCCTCTTTCTCCTTCTCTCTTTCCCTCTTCTTTTCCTTCTTTTCTTTCCTCTTCCTTTGGTTTTTTTCCTCCTCTCCCTCCTCTCTTTCCCTCCTCTCTTTTCCTTTCCCCCTCGTTTTCTCTTTGTCCGTGCAACTGCAATTGTGAACTAAGCTAGCATATTTTAAGTTACTTTCAATCCTTTTAGAAAGTCAAAAAGGCCAAAAGTCAAGGGTTTGTCTCCATTGCAAATGAGTAGGCTCAACAGTGGATCCAATCAAATCAAATTAAGACACTTAAAATGACTGTACATATCTCGATTGGGTTAAAATAAATTTCATTTTTAATTGGAGATGAGCCAACCAAAAAATTGGTCAGATTTTTAATTTTAATTAAATTTATTAATCTTAAAATGAGTCAATCTCTAATTAGAATAAAATTTAGCTAGGACCATACAAGACAAGGGCACTTATTTTGAGTGATCGAACATTTAATTGGTAATTTGGTATACCTCATTTCACAAATTTGATGTAGACTTTCTATTTTTCTAATTACAACCCCCTAATGGAGTTTACATATGAAAACTTGTACCCGCTAAAATGAATGCCTCATATTTGGATGGGACCTTAATAAATTCCATTACAATAGGATTTTTTGAATGTTATTAAATTGATCACTTGCATGCAAATCAAATATGGGCCCCATAATCACGATCCAAACCGCTAATCGTCTTTGTAATATTGGAAGAAGCTACAAATCAAAATTTCAACCCCTCATTTGGTACAAATTTCGAGAAAATGGGTAAAATCTGAGAGCCATTGGATAGCTCATTTCTATATCTTGGAAGTTCGTTTTTCAATTTTCTCTAGAATTCCATGCTAGTAAACTACCATGTGAACCACTGGAAATTTGTAATGGCTCTAACGCTAGTATGCGCAAAAATTTTAACCGTTGATCTTTCACGGATATCGAGAAATTTGTAAAAGAATATAACCCATTCGATGTAATTTTCTTAAATTTGTGAGCTCCTATAAAAAGATCCAAACCTTTGATCTTTTTAGGAATACTAAAAATAGTCATGAGTAAAAAATGAGCCTTTGATTCATTTTGGATAAGGAGAAATTTATGAAAAATCGTGTGTCGTTGGATTTATGAAGTTAGATTTATGAAGTCAATTTCAATCCCTCTTCTGTGTTGCCAAACAATCTCTTTCAAAAATATCTATTTCAAACAGACGTCATTTGAAATAGATCTATTCTACAAAGATCTATTTCAAACTGATAAGATTTGCCAAACAAGCCCTAAAAAGTTAACATATTTAATGGTTAAATATTAAACAATGATACGGGATGTTACAATTTAAAGGGACAGAATATTTGATTTATTGTTATTACTAATGGATGAAAACATAATTACTAGGATTTGACAATATTTTAGATACTTGTAATTGTAATTTAGAACATGAGGGCCACTAAATTACGCAGGGGTGGACCTATATACATCCACGTGGGGGTGGAGACACCCGTTGGACCTTAGTCCGCTTTTAAAATAAAAGCGTAAGACCTTAGTCCGATTTTAAAAAAATTAAAGTGTAAGTCTTGTTTCACTTAAAAATTTAGATGAAAATACTATGTCCGCCCACAAACCCACAAGAAAATTTTGCATTTACTCCTAAAACACAAGTACGTGTTTCGGTTTGCACCCCTCAAATGAAAACTATGGGTCCACCACTGAAATTAGATGTTGGGTTGTTTAAAAACTCTAATCTAATTAATAAAAGCTAACTATATTATGGTCTAAAATAAGAGGTCTACCATTTGCATCAAGGCAATTGAGCCCATCTTCTAAAAGTTATAATATAGAATATATCATTTGTATCATTTTGGATTGCATCATTTTGGATTATCCACCTCTAGGTAATTGGATTACAATGTTATTTTCATCCAACAATATATAAATATGGCACTATTCACAAAAAAACACCACTATCCAATTGATCTAAAAGTCTCTCAAAATAAATAAGAATCCTCCTGAGCTTTTTTTAGAGGCAAAAATTTTAAGTTAACTATAAAAGTAGAAAATTAATTAGAGGTTTAATAAAATCTAATATGAAAATAAGCTCAATATACTTATTTGTATCATTCTATGCATATATATAGATGTCAATATAAATACTAGCATTTTACCCTGAAAGAATAAATAATAAAATGCTTCATTCATGCTATGCATATTTACAATACTTAGTTTAATCATATATATATATGTATATGTTAACAGTCCATACCATGTCCTTTAAGTATTATACAAGTATTTACCCATATAAAAAAAATTATTCAAGTCTTCCATCAATCATGTTATGTACTGATGTCTCTTCAACTTTTTTTTTTTGCTAGAGTGTCTCTTCAACTGGTCATGCATTAAATGCAAGGCATGCAAGGGAGATTTTCACAATCGGCTCTCCCTTTTGAAAGTGGCCTTTTATGTTATGAGTTTGGCACATTTTAATCCCATTTTTAATTGTATGAATAGTGGAAGACAAGTCCATAAAAATACCCATATTAGATTGTGGAAGACTAGCATGGTAGACAAGTACACTACATAACACATGACTCACCTTCACACTCGGTTTCAGTTCTTTTCTCTTCCCAGTTCACACTCGCTTGCAATTCTCTTCTCATTTCATATTCTAAGTTCGGTTCCAGGCCTCCAAATCTCTTTTCCTCATTTTAACTTCCAAGTTTGGTTCCAGGCTTCAAGCTCTTTTCTCATTAGTGAGATTCATCAAAGGTGAAAATGCAAACATTTTATTTAATTTTTTATGGTTATTCTTCTCTTCTTCTCTAGTTTATCATTATTTTTTCTCATACCTATATATATTTTCTCATCACAGTTGCAAGGGTTTTCTATTCTCATACCTATATATTTTTTCTCACAACAGTTGTAATGTTTTCAACCTTCATCAAATTGAAAGCTTTCCACAAGATTTTTTTTGGGTAAAGTTGGTCTCTACATAGTTTCTTCTTAATGGCTCAAACAACTACATCTTCAACAAGTGATGAGATCCAATCTCAAGCTAGTAGCACTTTGAAAAAAGACAAAGTAGAACTAGAAGCCCCATTATGGAGATATGTGACACGTGTGAGTGGTGGTAAAACCATGGGTGGTGATAATAGAAGTTGGACATGTAATTTTTGTAAGAAATCATTCAATGGATCATACTCTAGAGTAAAGGCCCATTTACTTAAGATAAGTGGAGTGGAAATCCAAAGCTGCTCAAAAGTAGATCTCAAGCTTAAAGAAGAATTGGAAAAAGAGCAACTTGATGCTCAAATAATGAAATAGTGACAAAAAAGAGCACCCTTAAATATCCCATTACCTCCACTAGATGATGGGGAAAAAAAATTCGAAAGGGTCCATTGAGCAATCATTCAAGTTGACCACCATTGATGAACTAGATAAAAAGTATGCAAGAATGTTTTATTCGGGTGTCATTCCATTTAAATTTTTCAAGGATCCATACTTCATTGATTATATTACTTCTGTTGCTAACTCACGTTTATCAGGTTATATTCCACCATCATATAACCGATTGCGCAATTCATTATTGGTGCAAGAGAGAAGCAACATAGAAAACTTGATAAGTACATTTAAGAGATCATGGGATGCTACAGGGGTTTCTATTGTATCTGAGGGTTGGACTAATGTTCAAAGAAGGCCATTAATTAACTTTATGGCTGTTTCATTGCATGAAGCAATGTTTTTGAAAGCAGTTAATGCATAGGGAATTTAAAAAGATGCAACATATATGTCAGAATTATTTGTGCAAGTTGTTGAAGAGGTGGGTCCATCCAAGGTGGTGCAAATATTAACAGACAATGCTGCAATTTGCAAGGCAGCTGGAAAAATCGTTGAAGGTAAATATCCTCACATATTCTAGACTCCATGCATAGTTCATGCGTTAAATTTGTCATTGAAAAACATTTGTCAATCGAAAAATACGCTACAAAATGAAATAAGGTTGCACAATTAGAGTGGATAGTTGAGATTGAAAGAGCCATAAAAGAGATAAGAAATTTTATTGTTAACCACAATATGGCTCTTTCAATTTTCAATTCTTTTTCAAAATTGAAGTTTTTACGTGTGGCTGAAACATGTTTTGCATCTACAATTGTACTGATAAGGAGAATTAAGAAAGTAAAAGATGCTTTCCAAAAAATGGTTATTGACCAAGATTGGAAATACTTTTAAAAAGAAGATGATGAGAAAGCTTAATTCATAAAAGAATGTGTTTTAAATGATGAATGGTGGGATAAAGTTGACTACCTTCTGGATTTTACGGAGCCCATAATTAATATGCTAATAATTGCCTACACAGATACACCGATTTTACACTTAGTATATGAAATGTGGGACACAATGATTGAAAATGTAAAAGTTAGAGTGCTTCAACATGGAAAGAAAGACATGTTAGTTGGTCATTCAAAATTTTTTGATGTATTGCCTACAATACTTATTTCAAGGTGAAACAAAAGTCTTACCCCTCTACACTGTGCTACACACTCACTTAATCCCAAATACTATAACTATGCATGGCCTAATGGAAAGGGTACAGAAGTAAAACATATTGCTCCAAACAATGATGCAAAAGCATCATGTAACCGAGTTGCATGTTTTGGTCTTCTATTTCCAACAGAGAAAGTTAGAGAGGTGAATGTGGAGTTTGGAAAGTTTTGCGCACCTTCTAGTTATTTTAGCAACTTACATGTGATGGAAGAAATGAACACTTCTGATCCTATTGTATGGTGGGGGATGCATGGATTTAGTGATCCAATGTTGTCAGAGTTAGCATCAAAGCTTCTTTCCCAACCCGCTTCATCATCTTATTGTGAAAGAAATTGAAGTACATATTTTCAAATTCATACCATCAAAAGAAATAAGCTTACAACTGGAAGGGTGGAAGATTTGGTATATGTGCACAGTAATCTCCGTTTGCTTTCAAGAAGGAAGGAAGAATACAAGTAAGTCACACCTATTATATTTTTTTATTTAATTTTAAAATATTTAGTTCTTAAAATTGCACAATAACTTGGTTTACTATTTTCCATATCAAAAAAGGGCCATCACAATGTTGGGATGTTGGAGTTGGAGATGAATTTCATCAAGAGCCAGGCAATGGTTGTTTAACATTGGATGATGATGATGAAGAAATACTTTTGGGGATTGAAGAACAAGACATGGAAGAAATAAATATTGGCACATCATCCTCTCATATGCATGGAAAGGATAAGGAAGGAGCTCAATTTGAACAAGTATTTGATTCTGATGATGATTATTAATAGTGAACTTGAATTTGAATGATAGCTATTTAAGTTGTTATAATTGTTGCTTGTTAAACATTTTTTACATGATTTTCTTTAAGATGTTACTTGTTAGTCCTTGTTGACATATTTTGTTAACATATTGAACAATAGACTTTGTTGATGTTATATGATTTTGTGTTGTATTTTTAATTCATGTATTATGAATTATGATGCAAATACTCAATATATATTGTGATTATAGATAGAATATTTTTTGTTTAACTACTGTTCTTTAAAAATAGTAGACTTTAAAGCTGTGATGCAGAATGCAAATAAACTAATAAAAATCATCACTGATCAAGCAAGTAAACTTCAAAGTTTCTTCATGAATCGAGACTTGCTTAAAATCAAGGGATGGAACATCAGCTCTTATTTTATCTTCACTTCTTTTATTTAATATATGTGTGCTTATACTAATGAATTTCTAAGATTATAAATTTTAATCATGTTTCAATATACTAATTCTGAGTAATTATAATCAAATTATGTCCGTATCCATATCCGTGTCATATCCTAGTATCCATATCGTATCTTAGGTAATACCATACCCGTATCCGTGTCCTACAATTTTCAAGTTGGTATGTCGAGTCCCCATTTCCCGTATCCGTATCCATATCCATATCCGTGTCCGTATCCGGGCATCAGAGGTAATAACCAAACTGTGCCTCACAGATCAAACATATGTAAAAGTGTGCATGATGCTCTATTGCTCATTGTCTTAGACATCTAGGATGGAGTCATTCCATTAATGGTGAACTTTCAGCCAATGATCTTGCATTGCATCGACATCATAGAAAAGTTCCATAAGATAGGCCCTAAGGTCCATAATCATTGAACACCAAGGATCATATCACATCCTCCAAACTCTATCACATAGAAATTTGTTTCCGATTAACTCTACTGGAGGGAAAAACGAAAGATCAATACACACCATGGCTTTGCGATGTTTCACCATTTACAATTGTAGCATATATCATCGGTAATTTGCATTGGACAACCAAAACGTACTGCAAGTTAGGACCCCAAAAATTGTGGGTGCTGCTTCAATCAATCAATATGACAATCGGATTTTGTTTAAGCATACCTCGAACTCACTTAACATGCAGTAAGGTAGTTCCTATAAAGGCATTGAAGGAGATTGGCATCTCAATCCTGCTTGCTAATTTGGTCGATTCATGTTTTATTTTTTCCTTTCTTCGGGCTCAATTATTACTTCCTCATTTGTCTTGCCCCTAATATAAAAGAACTAATATTTTGCTTTGCAACGGTGACCTAGGGTGAAATTTTCATCCCAGTGGAAACATAGGTCCTTTAAATGCCATCATTCATTTGTTTCAGTGTCAGACGCTTCAAGCAGGAAAAACGGCTGAGCAAAGTGAGGGTTGCTAGGCTGAGGGTTGGGTCTGGTTGGCTAAGCAGGAAAAAGGCTACAGTTGGGCTTGAGCTTGAAGCAAAATAATTGGATGCGGTGATATATTTTTTCAAATGAGAACACTCTTGTAAATTTCCGTAATTAATAGCTATCAGCAAAGAGTCAAGCTAAAGCTATGACTTCAAATAGGCTTTTTCGTTGTTGACTTTGACCATCAATGCACAATTCATCCTCGAGTCCCCCATCCAGTGCACTTGCCATTTTTTTTCTGGCCAATGATCCGACTAGAACTTCACTCATATTCTGCCTAATATTCTTGAAGTGAATATGTCTAACTGAGATACATCAATTGCAAGAAATAATCTTCGAACTATGCCAATCTAAGGAAAGCACCAAGAGATTTCCATGTGATGAGATTGATTTGAGTGTTGGGTCCATTTTGTACCATCTCCTGGCTTCTTTTTCCAAATAGAACATTGCGATTTGCAACCATTACCCACTACTCTTTAGGGACAAGATGGAAGTTCATGAAGCTTAATACCTAATTGATTCAGATTTTTGGATCAATCCCATCAAAGCTTGGACATCGCAGACACAATGCTGAATTATTCCCATTATGTGGCAAAGCTAAATTGTTGACATTATGCTGTGTGACCATGGGTGCGGATAATTGTGGTTTCACAGAGTCCACTTCATTCCACAACTCCAAGACCGACGTCCATAATTCCAAGGCCATTGTCTGCAATGTAATCATCATCTTGATTCACATTTGTGCCATCATCTCAACTAATCTTTCAATTGTCATTATTGGTTGTGAGGTAGATCTAACTTCAGGGTGATCCGCCATGACCTCGGTGATTGATTTGCATTTTTTTACGAGGGCAAACCATACAATGAAAAAGAGAAGCAAGTGGTGCAAGTCACACTGACTTTTGTCTCTTTTCACGCCTTTTGGGCTCTATTGTAGAGTTGCAATTAAGTGTAACTCCAGTGCTTTTTCTTTAAATGAAAAGGAGATGGGAATGGCCGTAAATAATTTAAACTTGCTGCCCCCTTTGCACCTTCCTTGTAAATCAACAAAGAACGATGCTTTTGTTGGGATAGCAATAATTGTAATCTATAATGCCCAGATGCAGATATGGATACTGATACAGGGATTGGGAATAAGACTCCTCACTTTTAAAAATATATGACATGGATACAGATACTAGTGCCCAATTTTTTTTCCTTTATAACACTTTTGAATCAATGAAATTATCATTGCTTTTGTCAAATTCTAGATTTTTTTTTTTTTTGGTGGTGAGAAGAAAATTAAAAGAACTAAATGAAATAAAGGACTTGGTAAGTAGGAGATGTTAAACTTGTACCTCAGAAATATCAGTGCAGTATCGGGTACCAATAAAAGTATCCTGAGTACAAATACAAGTGGTGCTGGTGCTTTATTATTATTATTATTTTCTTTGTTTTTTTTTTTTTTTGGGAGCTGGTTCTAGTACTAGAAGGGGGATTCAAATGTGTGTGGTTGGGGCAGGGGTTGGATTGCGGACTGGCTGCAATAGATCAAAGAAAGAATATGAGGATGAGTGGGGGGATGTGGTTTGGCAAGGTTTGAGCATAGCTCAGCAGGGATGAGGAGGGACTCCTTTCGATAGAGACTTGTTTATTTAATGGGATGAAGAATTTTTTTTTTTTGGGAAGTAGGGTATAACTGGACCGAATGGGCTTTACTATCAATTGTAACAATCCCGCCCCAAAAATAAAGAGAAAAATAAAAGAAAATAGAAACTCAAATCAATTGAGGGTACCCGACACCTCCTTTGGATCTTTGAGGAACCTAAACCTCCAAATAACTATTGTCTTAATAATTTCTAAATGAATAACACATTATAATTGCCAAAATATAGAACGAGAGTACTAATCATACTAGAACTAGTGGAGAGATTTTAAGGAAAAATCAAGTACTCCTAATCTAATGAAATATTGAAGGTGCATCAAAATAGAAAGCCAAATATTGAAGATCGTAACATAACACATGTCAGTACTGGGCTCACAGGATTAGTAAACAAATAACCCATCAAACACACCTAATTATGTGTACCACCTTTTACACATGGAACATGCCCAAATCTTGAAAAAAAAATCAAATGAAATAAAAAAAATAAACCAAAAAAGTGCTAAAACTCTATTTTTAAAAAACAATTGTCTTATGTGGGACCAATGTTGCGTGAATGTGGATCTTTTGGAAAACCAAAAAAAAAAGGTAAAAAAATAAAATCAATTTTTTAAGAAAAGATTGTCTTATGTAGGTGATGCAAGCCCTAGGGTTAGGGCTTGCGGGAAGTGCAGAAGCACATGTTCGAGGACACTTCAAAAGTTTCCTTGAAGACTTCAATACGAGGACACAGTTCTTTGGACTAGAAACTCACAATTCTGTGCAAGAACAAAGACTAAAAAATAATCTACCACAATGCAATATAAATATGAAAAGCAAACTGGGGGCCTAAGAAAACCTAATTAAACTAGAAAACTACCCTAATTACAACTCAATTAGAAATCTACTAATTAAAATAAAAATATCCCTAAGCTATCGTGAATGGGGACCACTTGTGGGCTCATTCTACATCAGCTATCCATCAAGCATTTTTTTAAAGAAAGATTTGTAGGGAATCTAATAACCGAGGGAGGTTCAAAGAATGCAACAAGGTGGGCTAAGAGAACAGAAAATGAATCATTACGATTCATTTTATTTTGATGGAGATGGAGCTTTCATCATCTCAGCCAGTTGAATTCTCAAATGCCCATACAGAGAGCAATCAAGAAGCTGATTCATTAGCAAAACAGGGAGTAGAGCTGGAGTTCTCCGGAGTATTTCAGAGATTCTAGGCTACAAGGAGGATCCTTATTCAGGGAGTCTTTTCTTTCCCAGTTCAATTTCATATAGTATGCACACACCTGCACTGGATTGCTAAGTACTTCCGTTAAGTAGTATTAATAATTTCCATTACTGATTTTTTTTAAATAATAATAACAACAACAGTTTCATTCAGGGTGTGGAATTTCAAATCAACATAACTTATTTGTTTTTTCTTAAAAGTTTTAAAGTTTTGATATCTTTCCACCTTTTTCTATGTTCAGAATGCTCATAAAAGCCTTAAACAAACTTTCAGCTGTCAATCAAATGATATTAGAAATTGATTTTTGAGAACAATCACTACAACCAAAAACCCATGTTTAGTAACACTGACCTGTTCACAACTCCAAGAACTGGCTTTGAAACTGTTGGTTCCGATGTGTCCATTGCTGCAAGCACAATGAGAGTTAAGAAATAAATAGCACTGCTTCAGAAAGTTAAAAATCACGACTGGAAAGGCCATGGGACAATAAATTCAAATAAAAAGATCAAAGTTTGCAATGTATCTTTCAAATTAAGAAGCCACTCAGTATGAAATTGAAGGCCTATTCTCAGAATTTGCACACTTCCCAGGCCCAGATGGAGCCTTCAAGCTCGATTTCCCTGCACTCAGATTACCTGGACACCAAATTACTTATATTTTCATTTACCAAGTAGCCCCCACCTTCTTCCAGCACAGCACAAACACACCACTGGTTAGTTGTTAAACATTGTGAAGACCAGAAAAATCGACAGTGTTATCATCTGAAACCAACTCAAGGGCTTGTTTGGACAGAGCCCGAGCCCATCAAAGACATCCAACAAATTCCATGGAATTTCATTTACTGGCACTTGAGTCCATAAGTCGGAGAAAGAAAGAGTACCCTGAGGAAGATGAAGATTCCCATCTGTGGAGATTTCCATGGAAACGGCACCGTCTCTCTTCTTGTTGCTTTTCGTCTTCGCCATTGCCGATTCCAGTCTCCAGAGATCCAAGGGTTTATGGAAAAGAGATAGGGGAAGGGTGCAGAGAAAAACCCTAGTATTTACTTGTTTCAGTGATGGCAATGGCCCCACCCTCGATGAAGCTTACTCTAAACGAAGCCAATTTGTATTAGGGCTGATAATAGCCTGGACCATTGCTCATATTTGGCTGGAACTGCCCTGTCTTTGCTTTTCCTGCCCGTCCATACTTACGAAGGGCAGGTAGTCAGGGTAGGCCCAGCATGACTTGGCATAGGGGTGTCGTTAAATCAAACTAGTTAATGAAGAACCGGCTGGCTCAGCTTAACCGGCCTATAGTTTAAACTCGGATCGTGAGCTTTTCAAAGCATAGCTCGTTTCTGTTGCCTTGTGAACTTAGCTCAAGCTAGCATGACAATAGGCTCGGCTTGTACTTGGCCGTGCAAACTCAAGCTCAACTTATTAATGAGCGTTGACTTGAGTAGAGTTGAATGCAGATGTGGCCCACTTCATTAATAGTTTTTTGCTTGTTGATGGACATTTTATTATTAGGGGTCGTTTGTTTCACTACATTTACATATATAAACACTATATATATAAAATGATTTCACATCATTCATATTTGTTTGCATCATTTATTTAAGAATATTTATATTGAATAAATTTATGTATTGAACAAAATTTGGATTCATTGAGTTGTACTTTACATGTAGAATAGATTGTGGCTGCGCGATGGATAAGTTGAATTGCAGATAATGCAAATTGATTTTTTTTTTTAGGACAACATGGATTAAAAAGATTATATTTCACAAATCGAGCATCAAATATAGGCAAGCTACCTACCATTAGAAACCTCGTTTCGAGTAAATATCTGTAGAGCCCAAGATTACGTAAATCAGAGTTAAAATGACAAAGTTATAATCTCGAAAAACTTGATATTGTAAGTAGGAAATTCAAGCATACTTGAGTGCTCAGTTAACCCATTCAAGTGTATGAACGGCAAAAGCCCATCAACTTTCACGAAAACCTTCCTTATTTGTATCAGAACTGTCTGTTTTTTTTTTTTAATTTGCTTTTTAACTATAAGGCATAAATTATGGGCTATAAAAGAGGGTTTCTCTCAATCCTAAACAAAAACACAACATATAGAGATCTCCAAGTTCTGACTAATAGCGGGGCATCAAGGAACTGCATGTCATGGAGATCTCAAAAGTACAACACTATATATCGATAGGCTGACTGTAAGGTTGTAAGTATATCTTGTATTTCAGAAGTTAGTGATTAATTTTGTCCACTTTGGACTCGTGGTTTTTTTCCATTTGAGTTTTCAAGTTAAATTATATGTTATCTTTTTTGTGTGATTAATTGCTCTTATTTTTCCACTGCATAAAAGTATTAATTGAATCACAATCTAGAATAAATCCTAGGCATTATAAACTTTCAATTTATACACCATATATGTAAATCACAAGAAATTTTGATGTGTAAATCATATACAAAAGAGGCAGCCCATTTTCACACCTTGCAAGTGCAAAATGTTTACACACCTTGGCTGTTTAGGTAGTGTAGCCTTTTTGACTTAGGCTAGGGCTTGCTTATGCAATCTTGAGCCACGTTCAAGCTTGGCTAATCAAGCTTGAATTAGACATATCCATTTCATGCTCGAGTTCTAGCAATGATTCCTCTTATAAAAAAATCGTAAAAACGATAGCTTGGTTTCAAGAAGATGAAGGAATCCTCTAGATGGAGGATTCCTCTTAGTTTACCAAACATGCCCTTAACGTAAAATATGCTGCACACATGTTGTAAGTGGATTTGCTCACTCACAAAAAGCGTATAACATCTGCTATAGACGATCGGGACCCATCCTTGTTAGTTCATTCGTTAACTTAGACAAGTTCAAACCCCACCCTCAAGAATAATGTTCACACATGCTCAATGAAGCAAATTTTACTTCAATGAGAGTTTCATCTAATCTCAGACAGTATTAACTTCTGATTAAAGCTCGTACAAAGAGAAGTAAATCAAAACATGTTTTATGTTGTGCTTTGCATATATTGATATTATTGTGAATACGACTACAATTGGAGTGGTACTTGGACTAATGCCAATACACAAGGATCATGTCACTAGCATGTTGAATTTAAAGGATGAACCCAGCGGATTTAGATGGACTGTGCTAAGCAGAGAATTGGTGAAACACTCATAAAAATTAATCAAACTAGACTCATAAAAATTAATCAAACTAAGCTCCAAAGGTGACTTTGCATCAACCCAAAGCAATCCGTTCAATCTGCTTTTATTTATAACTTTTTTTAAATTTGAAATTGTCATCAAACTTGTAAATTTTATTTGAAATTGGAAATTATCATCAAAATTATTGTAAACTTTATTTCAAGGAAATCATCATTTTTAAAAATTTTCTTTTCATTTGCAAGTCATCATCGATGTTTGTTCATTTATTTTATCATTTTCAACTTTATTTCAAGTTGGAAACCCCTAAAGATTTTAAAGTCCCTATGAATTTACATAATAAAAATCCTCAATATAATTTATTAAGAAATTTATAAAATAAAGACAAGCCCATGGACTGGCCCCAGCCGATTCAGGCATTGGCCAAGCCAGCACGTGGGCTGAAACAGCACACCACAACCAGGTGCTTGGCCAACCCCCTACCGGCCTGGGCACATCATGACAAGACCTGCCCCACGCACAGATGGGCAACCAAAAATGCACTCGTACGGCCCATTTTACACCTATACTTGTATCTACTATATTATTTTTCCGTTCTTGTTCTGTGATTTATAACAGATTATCAATCTAATTGTTGAGATAAGTCATGGCTAATGAATAAGCTGCATCTGGAAGGTGGGAATTGAATCCAGATCCTCTAATTAAAAACCCCACTGGTGACGAGTGGGACATGTGTGTAATTCCTTCGATGGTCCTACATCCAAAAAAGCTGAAAATCAATATCATTTTATCCTATCTGTCATAATCGGCCCCCACCAATTCTTAATTCCATTTTTTTAATTATTAAATGACATTTATGATTTATGACTTATATAATTATGAAATTTTGATCATGGGCATCTACTAACAATTTGATTGGTTAATGAGAGTAGCAGTTGGTGGCCCAACCCACCAATCCAACTGGGTAATCTAAGGTTCAGATTAGAATAATAATACTATATGCAAATTGAAGCCTTTGACACCTATAGGCTATAGCTTAGAAGGCAATGCTTCATATATATATATATATATATATATATATGTATATAGGGAATTCCTCCCCTCAGCTATAGCTGAGGAGAAAATCCGCTAGACACGTGCGCCATGCACGTGTCCATCATATTGCCCGCCCTTTTCAATAGTTCACCTTCCCAGATGTGTCGAAAAGAAAAAAAAAACAGAGAGCCCTCAACGCTTTTGATCTCTCTCGTCTCTTCCCTTTCTCAAACGCCTGATATGTATCATCCCTTCCCTTTCTCAAACACAAGACTACAAAAAGCCAACCGAGCCGCAGCCCTCCTAATCTCTCTCATCTCTTCCCTTTCTCAAACACAAAACTGCAAAAAGCCCTCTCTGAGCAAGAACCTCTGCGTTCGTTGCTGCCTGCGAGAGCTCGAGCGAGAACTTCCTTCCTCTTCGTTACCCTCTTTCCTGCGATGGCCCTCCGGATTTCTCAAGAGCAAAGCCATCCCACCCCTCAAGCCCAGGCTCTGTGAAAGAAGAGGGCAGATCTATATGCCGTATAGGAAGAGAGCCTCAATTTCGACTCGACTGTTCTCTCGATCGCGTCGTCGCCGGTCTCCTTCCTCACTGTGATAGCCGATCTCCACCATCCCGAGTTCCACCTGCTCTCTCGATTGCCTCCCCACCTCTGCTCAGGAGATCAAGTCGAGCTTGATCTGGCCATCCGCCTGCCCTCTTCAGGTAGTCCTCTCTACTCATGGGGGTTTTGATAAAGGGTTTTTCTGTTTGGGATCTGGGGTTGGGTTTTCTTTATCTGAATGCTTAGTCTTTTTTCTTTTCTCTTGTCCAGAGTAGGTTCTTTTTTCTTTTTTTCAACTTTTTTTTTTCTTTTTGTGGTTTGCTAGGTTTGAGGCTTGGGTATTTGGGGGGTTTGGGTTTTCATTATGTGAGTGTTTTTTCTCTCTCTGAATTTTTTTTTTCATTTGTTGGTATGTGATTGGGGTTTGGTTAAGGTTAGGGACATGTTCCTAGGGCCAAACATTGTTCATTGTCTGATCTAATGTGGGTGGATTTGGATTGTGTTGAAATGGGTTTGGTTAAGGCTCAATTTGATGGAGGGCATTATGTTTTGATGGAGTTTTTGATTTGAATCGTGTAAAAGTTAATTGAAAACCTGATAATTTCTTTGAATGATTTAGAGAAAATTGTTATATAATTTAATTTGATAAGTATTTGGGAGAATGCTGTTTTGATGAGGATAAGTTTCCTTACCTAAATTCTTTATTAGCATTCAATTGTAGGAAGATTTTTTTAAGTGAAATTGAATCATCTTCTAAATATTGAACTATAATGCAACTGAGAAGATGCTGTTGTTGGTATTGATTTTTCCTGTTATGTTTTTTCCAACTAGTCTGTCCTTGGTTTGGAACTCTTTCTTTGGCTAAGATAGGAGATTGGTTTTACATAATTTATTAAAATGGCTTCATTTAGAAAAAGCATCTCAATAGTTCACCGTAATGGAAGTGTATAAAAGTTGAATACTAGTAATGCTCCCTTATTGTTGAAGACAAAAGTGCCATAGCATAGGTAGTGGCAAATAGAAGCTCCCTTAGGGATTTGAATTTTATTTCTTCTTTTGAGCAAAATTTATATACTATTCTAGTTCATTGTAAATAAATTTGTTTTCCTTTTTTTTCTTTTCAGCTTCTTGCAGTTTTGGCTGATTTTCTGCTCCGTTCAATTTTTTCAATCATTTAAGGTATATTGTCATCTTCTTGATTTCAGCTCTCTCCTTTTAATGTTCAGTTTGCTTATTTGGATTTGTTTTTCATACATGTAAATTTGATCAACTTCACAAGTAATTCATACCTTACAACTTTTTTTTTTCCTTTTCAATCATGTTAAAGATAGTTTCAAGATGGATGTGGCCTCCTCATCAACAACATTTTTACATCATCCGGTTGTAGAAGAGAATATGACACCAAAAGTGGGGATGCATTTTGGTAATTTAACGGATGCATACAATTTTTATAATGCATATGCAAAGCTTGCTGGGTTTAGCGTAAGGAAAGATTCAAGTGTGACTAAAAATGGGAAAGTATATTGGAAACGATATTTTGTTCAAAAGAGGGTAAAACAGATGAGAAATGGTGGGTTGATAAGGATACTGTTAAAAGACGTTGGATGGAAACAAGAGAAAATTATAAGGCTCAAATGCAAGTAAAAAAGGTTGAATCGGGAAAGTATGTAGTTTCCAAGTTTATTCCTGAACATTCCCATGCCCCCACCACTCCCAGTAAGAGATTCATGTTGAGGTCACAACGTGTAATCTCGGAACCAAAGAGACAAGAAATAAATACATATGATTCTGCCAATATTCAAAATAACCAGCAAATGTTAGTGTTTTCCAAACAATCAAAAGGGCTTGACAAGATTGGATTTACGGATAAAGATGTTGAAAATCATCGTAGAAATGAAAAAGAAAAGAAAAAAGGACAAGATGGGCAAATGTTGTTTCAATATTTTAAAAATCGCAAAGAAATGAGTCCTGGCTTTTTGTATAACATTGAGAGAGATGGAGAGAACAAGATAACACATGTATTCTGGGCGAATGGGACATTTAGATCGGCATACCGTGTGTTTGGTGATGTTGTGACATTTGATACAACATATAAGACGAATTGTTATGGATTAATTTTTGGTGCATTTGTCAATTGTAATCACCATGGTCAAACAACATTATTTAGATGTGCGTTCTTGCCAAATGAAAAGAATGAGTCATTTGAGTGGTTGTTTACTAAATGGCTTGAAGTTATGCCACGTGGTCCGCCAAAAGCAATAATAACTGATCAAGATTTGGCCATAACAAAGGCCATTCAAAAAGTCATGCCAGCCACATGCCATCGTTATTGCCTATGGCACATTTTTGATAAATCACCATTAAGTTTAGGAGGGCTTGCTATTCACAATGATGGTATGATTGAGGAAATTAAAAAATGTGTACATAAATCTGACTCTCCCATTGTGTTTGAGAGCAAATGGGTTGGGATCATAAAGCACTTTAAGCTTGAGGAGAATGAATGGTTGACATCTATATACAAAATTCGTGACATGTGGGTACCGGCCTATTTGAAGCATACTTTCTTTGCGGGCATATCAATTACTCAAAGAAGTGAAAGTATGAATTCATTTGTGAAACATTACGTAGAATACAAGAACTCTTTGATTGATTTCATATTGCATTTTGAGTCAGGCGTTGAACGATTACGATATCTTGAAAGTAAGGAAGATTTTGAGTCAAGCAATGGAAAGCCAAAATTAAAGATATTTTCTACTATGGAGAAGCAAATGGCAGATATCTACATAAGAAACATATTTTATAAGTTTCAAGATGAGCTATTCATGATGATACATATCGTTCCAATACTTGTGAATAAAGTTGATGACAGTTGTACTTTTATTACTAGAAATTTAATGAATGAAGATGAAATTGAGAGAGAGGTTTTGTGGAAGAAAGAGGAGATGCTTGCATATTGTTCATGTAAAAAGTTTGAATTTGAAGGCATTCCATGTCGTCACTTGTTGTCTGTTTTAAAGCAATTTTGTATAAAATATTTGCCTGAATATTACATTTTAAAATGGTGGACGAAGAATGCTAGACATGGAACATTTGTTGATAAAGATGGAGTTGAAATTGGCTCCCATTATGAGGACTCTTTTCTTTGGAGACATAGTCATTTGGCATGTATTTTTACACCACTTTTTGATAAGCTAGCTCATCAAGAGAATTGTTCGAATATTTGATTACGATTCATAAAGAATTACAAATGAAAATACAGGAAATGAAATCAAATAATCGATCAGAGACAAGTATGCACAATGAGAAAGAAACAGTTGCAAGTAATGTGGTCGAGTATCATGAACCGTCACATGTTGTTACAAAAGGACACGTGAAGAGACTGAAATCATCAAAGGAGAAAGCAACAAAGGGGCGTCTTTGTCGTGGTTGCAACAAATGTAGTGTATCACATGACAAGCGAAACTGCCCGGTGTTACTGAAGAGGTATGATTTACTACTATTAATTGTAGCTTTTTAGACATTAAAAGCTTGACATTCACTAACATATATAATGTAATTGTTATATAATGCAGGTTAACAGGTGAAGATAGGAACACTGATCCAATCCCCATGCTTGACAAAAACAGTAATTCAGAATACTCTGATGCGGACAATTAGTGAGTATCATGGTTGTTGATTTGAGACTCATTTTTTTAATTTGGGTGTCTATTGAAGTGTGGAAGGGTTGATTAATTCTCTCTCCCTCAACAGACATTTACTTTTCCCTTCTTTTCCCAGCCAATTTTATTTGCTTTTTTTTTTTTTTTTTTTGTGCAATGTTATGAGGATTGAGGAGACTATGTGAATCCCAACCCCATTTTGCTTACATTACAGCAACTCAACTATTCAGTTCATGGGCTGAAATCTGAAGTTGCTATATATATTCTAGAACCTAATTTTACCTACATGATTGGACTCCGCTTGATAGCTCACCAAGCTGGGCAAAATAACTGAGTTGAACTAAGCATTTAGTGTACATGCTCCTATTAATTGTATTTAGATGTAAAGGTTGAAAATGAACTATCTTGCATGGTTCTTTTAATGGTGTTTTCTTTCTTTTTGCAGAGTACTCATCTGCTGCAAAGTTAAAAATGCTTGGACCTCATACATGAAGTTCAATTTATCATCATTTGAGACAAAGTTTGGTTCTTGAGCCTATCTGAGCTTGGTTGAGACAAAGAATGGATGTCACCCATCCTCAAATAGGAGATTGCTTCAAATTGGTGGCTTCTGTCTAGAAATTTGGTACACTGTCATGGCCTTTTATGGTCGTAGGAAAATCATTAATTAAGCTGCTCAAAGAATTCCAACATCTTGGACTAGTAGGGTATCTACAATTGGATGGATTTGTTGCTGCACATGTAATGGAAGCTTAATGTTATCATTTGGCACCCAATTAGTTTAACTCATTTACTAGTATGATATTGAATGGGTCTGGAATGATTTTGTGTTTTGTAGACTATAGCTGAATTTGCTTCATATCAGGTGACAAGATGAGATAAATCTATGACTCTTTTTTTGGCATGGACAGTACATATATTTTCTCAGTTGGGTTGTAATTTGAAACTCTCTTTTCAGGTGACATTGGCCTTTGTATGTAAATATATGGAGTTGAATGATGTGCGAAGATGTGAACACTTCCTAATGCATCCAGAACCTATAGTTCATCTTCATGAAAATGCCTCATCTGTGATTAAGGACAGGTTAGAAGCTATTCAGGAACACTCTCATTTGACAGTGCAAATAGACTGCTATATAGTTTTTTCTTTTCTTCTCCAGTAAAGTTGACAAATGAATATGAGAACGAGTGATATATATGTTTGGGCAATGTTCACAGAATCATGTCATATTTGTAGTTGTTGACGTGGAAGAGATTGTAGTTAGACCAATTCATACCCATCAACAATTTGGTGTTGCTACTTGTTTCTCTTTTTATTAATAGTAGCAATTTACAGGAAATTCTCTACTTGGAACCATTCTTTGAGCAAAACCTATATACAAGGTTGAAATCTTTATGTTATGTGCTCCACAACAACTGGCACTTAATTTTGGAAGCTTTACCCGAAGAAAGCAACTTGTATACAAGGGTTGAAATATTGTGTCTTAGATGGTGCGTAGTTGACAATTCCTTCACTACTTTGTAGTTTTCAAGGATTCATAGTCATTTCTCACATGATCACTTCTCATTGTGAAATATTGTTCAAGAATACACCCATGTAGGCTGACCCAAACTGGTCCACTTTTGAAGTGAAGCCAACAGCTGTGACTATTGAGTGCTATAGCTATAGCAAGGCTATAAAATAGATGGATTGATCATGTGTTTTAATATCCTGATTAGATGTGACCCATTTGCTAATGTGTTTCAACATCAACCAAAAAGTTCTTCAAACATCAAACCAAAAATGCTTTAACCTGTACATTCATCTATACATCCATCTAATAAAGACGTCAATCAACCTGAAAAGTCATCCATCTATTTAAATTTTAACCATTAAAATAGGTATCAGTTACATCCTAATCCTAAAAGAGGGAAAAAAATTTACAAAACCATTAACACATCAATTGTAGAATATATAAGGAAAAACCCCGTTATCTATGAACCTAATCCCATTAACATCCTCTTCTTTATTGCTATAGGAGAGAATGTATGAAATGTAGAAGAATTCGAAATCGTCTGACTCCCCAAGCATTAATGACAGTATTGGCAAGATTTCGGGGCTGCTCAGTCTTCTTTTCGCTTCTGTTGATTGATCTGCAATGGCAGGAAAAAAAAACAGTAAGAAAGGAAATTACAATATTTGCAGTCGTTGCCATGGATGAAGACATCCTCTCAAACTCAGGATTGTTTATTTGCCCCTGTCCATGGTAATTCAGGTCTCATTGTTTCATCAAAGTTTAGGTGAATTGAATTAAAAAGTCCTCGTCCCATATCCATCCTCATATTAACCAAAAAAAGTTGAAATATGTATAATAGCAAATGATAGAATTTCTGGTCAGGAAAAAAAAAAAAAACAAGACACTTTCATTGTAGAAAAATCTACTAATATTGGGCCATGAGGTTGCCACTAGCCTCAAATCCTCAGAGACAATGATCCACTTTCCTTATACGGTGGTATTGTAGTCAAATAGGAAAAAAATCCACAATCTCCACCATTTAGTGATGAGAATCACAATGGATACCACCAAGGACAGAGATCTCACTCACTAGATAATCTATTCTGATGATAAATAAAACAAAAAAAAAAGAAAAAAATGCAACCAATTTCAGTGGTGTGTCTTACAATGGAAATAACATTTTCAGTCCACAATCCACAATAATCACCTGCCAAATCTACATTGCATTTACACCAATATATCTACATTATCTCCTTCAACAGTTTATGATCAGTCATGATCATAAACAGCATGATGGAGATCACCACTGACATGCTACCTTGTTTACATTACCATCATCTTATCCCTCCAACCAAACAGAGCTACAAGCTGTTCACATACCAACAAATGAAAAAAAAAATTCAGAGAGAAAAAAAGCACTCACATAACGAAAACCCAAACCCCCCAAATACCCAAACCTCAAACCTAGCAAACCACAAAAAGAAAAAAAAAGTTGAAAAAAAAGAAAAAAGAACCTACTCTGGACAAGAGAAAAGAAAAAGGACTAAGCATTCAGATAAAGAAAACCCAACCCCAAATCCCAAACAGAAAAACCCTCTATCAAAACCCCCGTGAGTAGAGAGGACTACCTAAAGAGGGCAGGCGGATGGCCAGATCAAGCTCGACTTGATCTCTTGAGCAGAGGTGGGGAGGCAATCGAGAGAGCGGGCGAAACTCGGGATGGTGGAGATTGGCGATCACAGTGAGGAAGGAGACCGGCGACGACGCGATCGAGAGAACAGTCGAGTCGAAATTGAGGCTTCTCTTCCTATACGACATATAGATCTGCCCTCTTCTTCCACAGAGCCTGGGCTTGAGGGGTGGGATGGCTTTGCACTTGAGAAATCCGGAGGGCCATCGCAGGAAAGAGGGTAACGAAGAGGAAGGAAGTTCTCACTTGAGCTCTCGCAGGCAGCAACGATCGCAGAGGTTCTTGCTCAGAGAGGGCTTTTTGCAGTTTTGTGTTTGAGAAAGGGAAGAGACGAGAGAGATTAGGAGGGCTGACGGCTCGGTTGGCTTTTTGCAGTCTTGCGTTTGAGAAAGGGAAGGGATGATACATATCAGGCGTTTGAGAAAGGGAAGAG
Organism: Sextonia rubra; assembly: GCA_037013555.1. Classification (NCBI taxonomy): domain Eukaryota; kingdom Viridiplantae; phylum Streptophyta; class Magnoliopsida; order Laurales; family Lauraceae; genus Sextonia; species Sextonia rubra. The sequence goes on along the minus strand of JASUAD010000028.1, from coordinate 3,232,385 downwards.
ACGAGAGAGATCAAAAGGGCTGAGGGCTCTCTGTTTTTTTTTTCTTTTCGACACATCTGGGCGGGTGAACTATTGAAAAGGGCGGGCAATATGATGGACACGTGCGTGGCGCACGTGTCTAGCGGATTTTCCCTTCAGCTATAGCTGAGGGGAGGAATTCCCGATAGATATATATGTTTTTATATTCATATGGGAAATTAGTTAAAAGTGCAACCATCAGCTCCATAAGATTTTGTCCCACTTTATTAGGTCTGACCATTGTACTAATTTTGAACCAAATAGGTGTTAACATTGGACGTGTGGTCCACTTGACCGCATCCCCATGCATAGGTTTCACCTCTGGAGTCTAAAGCAATTAAAAACTCCTCTTCTATTTCATATTTGGAAATTCTATTGGACTTGGAAACTAATAGTTACTTTCTATTCAAAGTTACTAATAAGAGGGATGGTCCTAATCAACTTAAGAGTTCCATGATGAAAAGGAAATCATCACAGAGATCTATAAATATATGGGTCTATGATAACTTGCTTCACTTCAAGAGATTACTGCTTGGCTCTCTCATTACTCATATGCATCAACGAGAAGTAGAAGTGAGTTGTAAACCCTACACACGAATAGTTAGTTCTTCTCTACATGATCAACATACGATGGAGCCAAGTATGCGTATAGTTTATAAATTGTATTATTCAGATCCGATTCGTTAAAGTTGATCATATGTTATGATAAATCTAATAATAGGATCGAAGGGGGCTGTTGGTTTAAGCCTATTATGGTTGGTCATTGGTCTCAGTTAACCAACACCCAAAATGGTTGTGAGTAAGGGCTTGTTTGGCAAATTTGATTTGTTTGAAATAGATTTGTCTGAAATAAATATGTTTTAAATGGAGCCGTTTGAAACAGACATTTTTAAAAGGAGATCGTTTGGCAAGACTCACTTCTATGTCTTATTCATTTAGATTTATTTGAAAAATCTTATTTGGTAAACATAAACATAATATATTTATACAGGGGTATTTACTGTCATTTTTTAAAAAACTCATTAAAGTTTCATTACTTAAAAACACAAGGAAGTATCAAACAATAGAAAACAGGAGATCAATAATAAAAAGAAGCCCAAAACAAAAACACTCTCATCTCATAAGGTTCGTTTCCTATAAAAGGTCTTAGTTCATAGAGTAGCTCAACTTTGCAAGAAGATGAGCAACAAAAAATAATGTTGAAAAATCTTAATTGGCTACTAATTTCCAACGCTATAAAATAAGAAAAATCAATTATTTATACAGTCATGCTGGACTGGGCTTGCTTTTTCCATACAATGAACATTGGCGTGATTAAAAGTTATTTAATGATATTAATCTGATTAATCTATGATTAGATGGGCAAATGGGACCATTGAGAGGATAATTTGAATCCTCATCAAATAAGCACTTTCATATTTTATGGTTGTGTAAATTTAGTTTGACATATTATAACCATAGCAATGGTGCTACGTACATTATTTTATTTTATATTAATTAATTATTAAAGATTCATAAAATGAGTATATTATGACCAAGTTCATAATATATTAAAAGTTTCATGAATTTGTTGTGGTAAGATAAAATCATATTTAAGCATAATTTAAGAATGATGGCACGACTAAATAAGATACATCTTGCAGGAGAATCTTCATACGCATCCGTCCCTCACCATTTTTTTCGTGAGAACTTTAGGTGGGGCCTATCTATCACTCAATTCAAACCTTACAACACACATGGGACCCTATGATAGCAACTCACCCCAAGTTTTGGTCGGATCCAAATTTATTGGACCGTTGGATCGATTGTACACCAATCCGAACGGAATGAATTTATTAGCCATGTATGAAGGGGTTAGGAATATGTGATTGGGGCCAAATTTAATATGTGAGGTGCTTTCACATAGATCTTTTCAACCCCCTCAGTCTTATCTCTTGGCGAGATCCATAATGGGCCCCACCAAAGAGTGTGCACGAAAAGTCCATGAGGGACGTATGCACAGGAAAAGGCCCCCATCTTGCATATGCGCTCTTATGTTCATAAATACATGTTCGAACATTTATGAAAAATGAGATAACAATTAATTTCTGAAATTCATGTGATAATTATTGAGATGTTGGAATAAAACTAAATAATAAGGTAAACTTTTTATATGAAAGTCATTTGTGAATCAAAATTAGAATAATTCAGGTATTTTTCTATTTTTATAATGCTTTTTAAAATTTATAAGAAAAAAAGGATTATGAATTGTTTAGATCTCACCATGGTTTGGTTAGATTTTGTAATAGTTTAAATTTTTTGATAAATAAAAATAAATTAAACAACTACTTTGAAGATTTTGGAAATAAGATAATAGTTTGGACCCCTTAAAACAAATTTTATTAAATTTATGGCATAACAGCCATATTATTCTATTCTTATCATATTATTTCCTTTATATCTTCACATTATGTGGTGCAAGTGTAAAAAGGGAGATAATTGAGGTAGTGGCGATGCTCTGATGATGGGTTTACCGTTTATTATGATATTGGTATTCAAACCATCATGACTTGAAATGAGTATGGACTTATTCTGCATTAGCGTAAAAGACCTAGCCATTTTCAAACTATTTTAGATGGAAGAAAGATAACGCGTACAGGACTACATGGTATTGAATCGAAAATTCACTCATTGTAATAGTGTAGTGGGAAACAAGCCTTTTTACTAAGGGTCTGTTTGGTGAGAAAGAGATGAAAAGGCCAGAAGAAAAAAATGATGCAAGCAAGTGGAAGAAGGGAAAAACAAGAAACACAGAAGAGGAGAGGCAAACAGAGAAAAAGAAGGGACGAGAGGTGAGGAAGGTGAGACTGTAGCTGTGATATGGATTTAGTATTGAAACATGACACGATTGTCATTTGATGAGATTTGCATGGGTAAACTTGTCTTCAAATGACAAAGCGATCTCTTCCCATAATAGACCTCGAGGTTTATTTCAAACATTGTCACATGTGCTCCCTTTTCAAATGGACTAAAATTATCTTAATTCTAATTTAATTGTCCTTGCACTTTTTATGTTTCTCAAATGGCCTAATGTCTATTTGAATTAAATGAAATAGACCTTCGAATTAAACTTGCCAAACGGCACCTAATTCTCTATAATTAACTACAATGAAGAACAAAATGATTGAAATAGATAGCTCGAGGAATCCATGCGCAAAGACTTGTGAATGTGTTTGAGCTAAATGCATTTGATTTATTAAGATTGAACTAGGCTTTCTCGTATTAACATGCTACAACCAACAATGCCTAAGTCATTATCTTTCCAGAGAAATGGTCATTTCCATTGTAGGGTCAAATTTTGTAAGAAGGATAAGATGAGTTTGACTTGGACAGAGTGTAGAGTTGATTGGTAATTCAACTACTTGGCTGAGCTGAATATGATGGCACAGCCAAAGATGCGGGCCAATCTAAATATGAGGGCCCTGTTGGAGTGTGGGCCAAGCTGGATATGTGGGTCGAGTTGAATATGAGGGCCCCGTCGGAGATGCGGGCTGAGCTAAATATGAGGGCCCCATCGGAGATGGGAGCCATGCTAGGGATGTCATATTTGTGGGTCCAACACGGAGACAAACGGTGAGAAACCACAGGTTGGAGGTACTCCGGCCAATGGCCCTCCGATGCCTAAGTAAGAGGTAATATGAGTGAATAGTTGGAAGGAAAAAAGTTTTGGATTAATCTGAAGTCCCCTTTTGCCTCAACATCGTCGTGCTTTCATAGGTGTAGAAAGTTGTTCCCAAGGAAGGATGGATGGGTGACATCTGTCCTCCTTAATTCATGTTCGTGTACTTATTCGAGTAATGGGAAATTACCATTTCTCCACTCCTCATTAACTGCTTGTCTCTATAACAGTCTGAGAATTAATTGTCTGAGTAATGGGCAATTACTCTGAGCTATTACTGTTGGAGTAATGGGCTGTTACTATTCCTTCTTAATTGTTGGTGTCCCCACATTCTAGTAACCACCTGATCCGTGCTCGGCGGGACGTGAGGACTTAGTGCTTTAGCACATGGCATGGGCCGGTCCAAGGTTCTTGGTTCGTTATCATCTGCGCTCGGACATGTGTCTTTAATTTCTCGAATAGCTCCGAGTTAGCTCGTTAGCAACTGATTGTTATCCAAGCAAGCTCATTATCAACTGAGCTTGGACAAATGGCCTTGATTGCTTGGACAGCTCCAAGCAAGCTCATTATCATCTGAGCTTGGATAGGTGCCTGCGATTGCTAGGACAACTCTGAGCAAGCTCGTTAATCCAGGCTAAACTCATTGCTCTGATAGCTGCAAGCAAGCTCCCCAAGCTTAACTCATCTTGGTCGGATTTTATCTCTTGGAGAGCCGCAATGGTTAACCCTAGCCTTGGCAGCTCAGGCTTATTCTCCGCAACTCATCTAGACTTTAATTCATTGACCAATTGGTCTGGTTTCAACCGATCTTGAACCTTCTTGCCCTTAAGGTCTCGGAGGAATTACCTCCCACAACCATAGTTGTAAGGAGTGTCTATTCTCATTGGGAGGTCCTAATTTCAAATTCAACCTCCCATTACATTTGTGAGTTACGTCCATGTCCTCAATTGTGTTAATTTCTATATTCGATCCCAACATTGGGAGTTCCTAATTTCAAATTCAGCCTCCACTTACATTTATGAGTTACATCTGTGTCCTCATTTGTGTTAATCTCTATATTCGGTCCCATTCACTCAACTTGGTTAGCCAAAAAAAAATCTCTTTATTTTTCCAAGGAGAACCTCTTACTAAAATAGAACATATCACAATTAACAGGACAAATGCTAGTGCGAGATTTAAAATTGGGGCAAACAGTAATTAAATATGCAAAAGACAGCATGCATTATCTCATTTGGACTACATACCAAAATTGTTAACATTTGAGATTATACAGGGTTATACCCGAAAGATCCCTTTTTGGCTCTCTCTTCAGCCCTATGTCTCTTATTCCTAAGAGGCCTTTTTCCAGTAGCAGATTTTTCAGAAAACCTCATCTATTCTATTGTGGATGATAGGGAGGCATAAATTTATTGGTTTCTGTTACGCCTCATGCCTAAGGAACGTGATTAGCATCAATCTCAAGGTGTGAGCATACGTCCTGTGGGGATTTGAGCCATGCAGAATTATAAAATTTCCTAACAAGGGAGTCCCACAGGATTTCATGTATGAGGTAACCACACATATACATATTATCATAATTCATGCGGAAACCTGCGCAGCTCATATAAGAAAAATCAATTATAATTTATCCAACCACACTAATGACAACATATAAACTATGAGAACATTGGGAATGGATAAGAGCATAATCCAACCTTGAGAGTTTAAGTTTAAGAGAGAGAGAGAGAGAGAGAGAGAGTAATATGCTTACAAAACGTAGTTTAAATGCTTAATCTCCAAAATAACACAAACCCAACACATCATGACCCCAAAATGCAAACCGAAGGCCACCCATGTGACCCACAACCCAAAATAATGACACTCTGAAGCTGGATGTCTAAAAGACATCGTCAGGGTTCCCCTTTGCTAACTGCTGAGGCATCTCCTCAACCTCCTTAGCTTCCGAAGTAATGGGGTATGTACCTGTAATACCAAGAATAGCATTGTAAGACATGACGGACTAGCAAGCATAAACATCTATTGTAATAAATGAATAATTGATGTGTAATCATAAGAGAACAATGTAGAATAACTAGGCATAGCATACTTGAGTACATATGAATATGGGAATCAAGAATAACATGTGTAAACATACTAATTGGCATCCACATTAAGCTAAATTCTCCTTACTTCAGTTGCAACCACATTACCTTGGAAGAGAGCGCACTTATACGATATTACTAGGAGGCATAGGGCTCGAGACCTTCCATCATGGACCAAGAAGTACCAATCAACTCCAAATCATATCTAGTTTGCAGCCAGTTCATTTTACTAAACCCACACTTAGCCCCGTTGGGCTTAATTAGGGTCGAAGCTCAGTGGTGTCGATGCTTATTGAATCACAAGGTGAATCATCGTAAAACTTTCTTATCCAAAAGCTTAAATCACATGGAGGACCTTATCTCCCCAACTTTGAATCATATTGAAATTGTACACTGGCCATTGAAGAAGCGTGTACATAAACATCAAGTGAATTGGGACAAAAGAGGATTTAATATAACCAAAATGACCTTTGACAAAATAAAGATAGGATTTCTTGATAGCAATGAGCATAAGAGTATGAATGAGTCATGCGGAGGTCATCACAGTGGCATAACAACATGAATACATAAGATTTAATTATGAATCAAGGTGTATTACTAGCCAATTTCCTATGTGCAGGGTCACTTGTCAGCTTGGCCATCCAAAACGATGCACTGTTAAGACTTATGGCGGCAATGTGCTATTTTAGTGATAATGTTATACAAAATAAGGGATTTTAGCCGTAATGTTATACAAAATGAGGGACACCATTCACCCTAGGCCAACACCAGTAGTGTGGCACACATGACCCAAAAAATCAAGTTACCACATAGGTGTTCTTCACCTATGTAAAGGGAAATCCATTGGTCATCAATTTAGGATTTAGGGTTCCCAAACTATGGTCCACACTAAGTCCCAACAATCCCCTAAATAACCCTAAAGTTTCAGGTTTTCTCAGCTAGTCGGGCAATTTCCTCAACTGACCGCAAGGATTGCTCCTCAGTAATTGTGAGAAACTCCGCGGTTAGCAGAGCAGCTCGTCGAGTGAAAAGTCCGAACAACCATTTTTCTGGAAAAAAAGCCGAGCCTAACCATTCTCGCACCACACACAATTTGCCATTCATTTGCAATGATGAAACCAAGTGAACAAAAGCTATGTATGGGTTATCTAAGTATGCATTTTCATGAATCGATTGTCCATCATCACATACATAGGTATGAAAGTTCTACTTGCCTCTTATAGTGCCTTGAGGTCCAATAGAAGCAATTCCAAGCTTAAGAGCTCAACCACACTCAGATGGAAAAAACCCCAAAAATCCAAGCTCAAACAAAACCCTACAATGGTGAAATGATTGAATGGTGATGAATCCACTTGCATTCACTAGAATGGAGTCTTTTGACCCATTGGAAACCAAAGAAATGGAAAGGTTGGGGAAAACCAACTTGCAGCTCAACTTAAGAAGCAAAAGATGATGAATCCAAGCCCTAACTTGTTGGAGATGATGATAGTAGGGAAGAAGGAAGAATTAGAGCTTCCCAAACCCACATGCACACCTTTTCTTGCTCAATGAAGATGAAATATAGATGAAGAAAGAAATAGAAGGAGAGTTGGAGTAGAGAATGGAAGAAGTCATTGGAGAGCTTGGGGTCTTATTTTAAAATTTTTCTAGACTTTGCATGCAAGTCTAGTTTTAAGAGGTAATTACAAAAAAGGGTTTTCAGGTTACAAATGGGCCTAAATGGGTTCTGATGAGTCGTGTCCAAACATGAAAAATGATATGCATGCCTTGCTCTATCCAATGCATCAATCCACATGGCCAAACTAACGCCCTAACCATGGTATCGGGTATGATCTAAAATTATGAAAAAGTCCTTTGGCTACCTAGTCATGGTCAAAATCCACCCAAATCTACCTAATCATTTCTAAAACAAGCAAATCAAGATTATTAGCAGTAAAACAAAGTTAATTAAGTTATAATTGCTATTACGAAGTGTCGAATTCTTACATTTCAGTAGGACTTTTTATGAGTGTTGTTTCTATTTACTATTATCTAAAAATAATCAAGTTATTAATGACTAGACCAAACCAAAAAATAACCCCTCATGAGCAAAATTATAGAAGATCCCCCTTATGATCAAATAATTCCTTCGAATTAAGTATAATTGTATGTGTGATAACATCTATTATACTAGGAATACTAATGCATCCAAATAAACCAATAGCCATTAGATTAAAAAGTTGTTGCTAGTTCGTTTTTTCAGTCTATTCTGCAGCCACAGCATGACATTTGTGGTACCATTGATGGCAAATTCAAAATTGCACCTTTACTTTGTGTTATATAGATATGTGTGTGTATTGTAATCTAATTACTAATCAAAGAGGATATAAAATAGCTTTTTGGGGTGCACTAGGATATTGTATGAAAGAAATCTCCAAGACCTAGAGGATGAGAAGGAAGATAAAGTTCATTAAATGTTACTGCATATCCAAGTCTAATGCCATAGAATAAAGGGATATTACCCAAAAAAAAAAAAAGAAAAAATCATCTTAAACCGAGATTAAATGGATTTATTAACAAATATACAAAAACCTCTGATTAGGAGTTCGTACATCCTTTTTGGACTAATTTACGCTCGACGATATCGATAGTAGGTTTTTATTTAATGATATCGTTAGGCTAATGTTAAAACGCCCTATTTTCTCTTCTTTCTTTTTCTCTGCTCTATGCTTTTGCTACTAACATTTTAGTTGTCTTCACTTCATTTGCCCACCGAAAAAGGCAGGCTACTGTTTCCAAATGAAAAGACTAAATCACTAGAAAGGTTGATGATCATGGAAGAATCCTCAAAAAAAAAAAAAAAGGGCATTAATCAACTTCCATATTCACTAAAGCAGCAGCAGAAAATAAATTCTGCAAAACTTATTTTCAATGCATATTTTGACAGAGCAACTTGTAAATATATAATGAGAAAATAAATTAGAACACTTCAAATCTACCAACAAAAGAATGGTGGTAATAAAGAACAACAACAATCAGTAGATTCAAAAATAGTATTGACAAAAACAATAGAGGAAGAAGAAAGATGGCTCTAAACGAATGAAAACAGTAGCTTACCTTCTTCAGTGAGCAAATGGAACAAAACCGCCAACATCAATAAAGTTCTTGAAAGATTCAATATGCAAAATTGTTATGGAGGAAAAGCACCTATATTAAGAGGTGATCAATTCTCCAAAGACCATTGTCCTAGAAATGATATCTAGAGAAAACGGATGCAGGACATTCCATATGCTTCCGTTGTAGGAAGTCTCCTAGATGCTCAGACTTGCATGCATCAAGACATAAGTTTCAGTTAGCATGGTAGGAAGGTATCAATCTAACCCTGCTATAACACATTGGAAGACAACAAAAAAGTTAATGCGATATTTACAAGGGATTAAAGAACATATGTTCACTTATAGAAGATTTGATCACTTGGAAGTGATTTGATATTCAGACCCAGATTTTGCTGGGTACCTCGACAAGAGGAGATCTATATTAGGATACATTTTTTTCTCTTGTTGGTGGGATTGTTTCATGGAAAAGCATTAGATAAACTGCAACTGCTTCTTTCACATTTGAAGTTGAATTTGTGGCATGCTTTAAGGCCACTAATCATGCTATATGGCTGTATAATTTTATTTCTTGGATTCAAATCATGGACTCTATTTTTAAGCTACTAAAAAATTATTGTGATAATACTTCAGCTGTTCATTTCTCTAACAATGACAAGAGTTCCAACGCTGCAAGACAATTTTAGATAAAATATCTTGTCATTAAAAAGAATGTTTGGGATCGTCTAGTACTTATAGAGAAAACAAGTACAAGGTTCATGATTGCAGATCTTATAACCAATGCATTTCTGGCAAAGGCCTACAATGATCGAGTTAGAGAAATGAGTCTCATTGTGTTACCTTAATGTATATGGTTGAAAGGATTGATCCAAATTTAATGGACACTTTTAATTGCTCAATTGTCATTAATGATGATCTCACTTTTTTTTTTTTTTTTGCTTACTTTTGTGCACATTTAATGAATTATTAAAAAGTAAGATAAATTTCTTTTGAATCAATAAATTAAAATTGTAGTCCACTCATATTATTTTTTTTTTTTGGATCTATGATTTGATTAAATGGAATTACTAATGCTGTGGTATATGGAAGGAATTATGTTGCACAATTGATGTTTGACCACCATGATCTGCATTACTAGTTTCATTTAATTACAATATATAAGAATTAGCATAAACAAGATTGACTGAGCCATCTCTAAAATGAGTGGCCACTCATTGAGATTTTTTACAGTTTGTTGAATCTAAGTTGATTCATTTTTGTAAAACTACTATTCAAAAAATATATGTAATAATAATAGGTGGATTGCATTTGTGTGGTGGTTATGACCAAGTGGGAGATCACATATATGTGGTTATTCGGACCAAGTGTGAAATTAGTGGAAGTGAGTGGTCCTCATGATCACATGTTTAATAATGATTGGACCCCACAGATTGAGTCCACTAATTTAATATGATTTTTCATTTTGATTTGATTTTAATAAATCTATCTTGAATTCATTTTTTTGGAAGCTCAATCTATTTGGACTTTTATTTGGCTAATCTTTGAGGAAATTAAGGAAATTTACCTCTAGTAGATTTCTTTAATGGGAAGAAATGTCTTTATGCTTATCTATAAAAGTGGTTTCTTGATTCTCTCTTTTAACTCACGAGATTTACAAAATACCCACCAACTCTCACAAATGTTGAAGTGGGTGATAAGGGTTATAGGAGAAAATCAATTTTGAGAAAAGTGCTATTATACTGCACAGCATCAAGATCATGGTGCGAGGTACGCTTCTCGTCTTTTAGATTATCTATTGTTTAATGCATAAATCTAGATCCCAGACTTTGTTTACAGACATAGATTTTAACTCTTTTTACATTGCATTGACCCATTTATTCAAATCATCACTTTTAATGGCTTGTGAAAATGTTATCGGATCTTCTTTGATACCTATATCAAAATAGAATTCCTAAAGATAAACAACATAATCATCCAATATAGCAAGCCTTCTAGATCTTTGAGATCTTCTCAAAGCTTTTGGTTTTATTAAATTTTGATTTGAAAGAGTGATATCTTCAATTATATCATTATGAGTGACATTCTCATCTAGTAGTGCATCTGATATAGTAGGTTGTATGTCCATTATATCATTTTGAATGAAGTCAATTGGAATACCAACTTTAACTGGTTCAATCAGTACTTGAATAGGTACCCAATGCTCCTCAAATACCACTTTTCGTGGTGCATTGCTCCCGCTAATGTCAACACTTTCTATAACTCGACATTTCCAATCATGCCTATATCAAATGAGAATTTAGCTAAAGAGGTATTTTTAAAATAACCACAAGGATTTGAGAAAAAAAGAAAAGAGAATCTAGTTTGTAAATTAAAGAAATCTATATATGGGCTTAACAAGCATCAAGACAATGGTATATCAAGTTCAATGATATTATTACTTTCTTTGGGTTTAAGGAAAATATTATTAATCAATGTATATATCTAAATATCAGGAGGAGCAATTTTATTATTTTAGTCTTATATGTAGATAACATTTCACTTGCTAATAGGGATCCAGGCCTATTACGTAAAACAAAAGTATACCTCACAAAGAACTTTGAAATGAAAGATATGGGCGAAGCATCATTCATACTTGGAATCGAGATTTTTATAGACAAGTCTCGAGGTTTATTGGGACTATCACAAAAAGCCTACATCAAAAGAGTTTTTGAAAGATTCAATATGCAGAATTGTTCCAAAGGTAAAGCACCTATATTAAGAGATAATCAATTCTCCAAAGATCAACATCCCAAAAATGACATCGAAAAAACACAGATGCAGGACATTCCATATGCTTCTGTTGTAGAAAGTCTCTTGTATACTCAAACTTGTACGCATCCAGACAACAGTTTTGCAGTAAGCATGTTAGGAAGGTATCAGTTTAACCCTGGCAAGAGAGATTGAAAGGCAGCAAAGAAGGTTATGAGAAATTTACAAGGGACTAAAGAACATATGCTCACTTACAAAAGATCTGATCACTTAGAAGTGATTGGATATTCATACTCAAATTTTGCTGGATGCCTCGATACAAGGAAAAATGGTTTTATTCTTTAGCAACCATGACGATATCGTTAGGGGGCAAATTAGTTCAAAAAAGATGTACGAACCCCCAATTGGAGGTTTTTGTATATTTGTTAATAAATCTATTTAATCTAGGTTTAAGAAGATTTTTTTCATAAAAATCCCTAGAATATATGTTCAACAGATTTTTTTTAATGTATTTGTACATTTATTGATCTATGATGGATCATGGATTGTTGGCTACATCTAATTAAACATATTTTTATAAACATGACTAACACTTTGTCTGGTAAGGTAGTAGACCTCATAAACACCACTACATGTGTTATTGATTTACTAATGATTTCTTTTGAAACAAAACTACAATTTGCTTTGGACTCAATAAATTTCCTTGGTCTCTGATTTAATATTGATCCTAACATAGTTATCTTTGGATTTAATTATACTGAATCGGACAAATATATAGAATAAATGGAGAAATAGATATGTATTTATATATAGCATTTGAATCAAAAGCTAAGATCAAATCAATTCACTGGTATTTATAGCCTACCCAAAATCAAGCTTAAACCCATCCATCATGGCCCTAACCTCAAACTCATCACAGCAGGTGGTCTTTTTCTCATTTATAAAACAAAACAACGGCCTCATGCACCTGGTGTTCGTTTAGGCAACACCCACGCTCAATCTATCTAGATTCACGTGGCTAAATGCACAGAGCCACTCGTTTGTATGCCTCCCCTTTTACCCTATTTTGGACTTCAACAGAGGTCAATGAAATTCCCATTTATAATAAATGCAAAGAATTTCTTCCACACTCTTCATCAGAATATTATAATTTATATGCCCCTATTTCTGAAAAGTGGTAGTACAATTCATCAAAATATCAGAATTTGTCTGCCCCTATTTCTGAATAGGGCTTCTATTTTTGGCAGTAGCAAGCTAGAAACTCCAACTTGGGGCTCTATGTAAAAGAAATATTTGGGGAAAGGGGCAAATGAAAAAAATGTTTTTTAAGTTTTAGAATTTGCATGAGGTTCTTAAAAATTTAAAACTTTTTCAAGTATGGGTGGGGGCCCTCGTAAGACAACTCAGAGCAGAGTCCGGATTGTCTTAGGTGCTCCCTCCATGATGACCGTGAATTGACCTATCACGATCCACCACATCACTGAAGGGCAAGCTGCCTAATCTAGAGCTGCCCTATGGTGACGTAGGGCAAGCTACCCCACAGTGATGTGGCAGACCGTGATAGATCTGCCACTCATGAAATCCTAATTCCTCAACGAGGGTGTACTGTAACCCATACCCACTCTTTAAAATAAGACACAAATGTCATCATCATTTTGTAGCGGTTTTAATGCACGAGTCAGTGCAATGTAACTCCTAGGATTTCCTGAGGGTAAAACCCCACGGGTGCCACATCACCAGTGGACAGCTTGACATGCACTGCCTGACTGTATGGCAAGCTGCCCACTGATGATGTGGCAGGACCATCATTGTGGGGTTTTTTGACAGAGGATCCTGACTTGGTTCGGAATATAGTGAGGTGGATGATCTCCTCCTCTTGCTGCTGTAAACATAAAATCACAATAACTGCTGTTGCAAGCCTATGCATTCCCACAATAAACTGCACTCTCCACCCAATTGATCCCTACTAATTCTCAATCTCTTTTGTTTATGTTTATTTCTCCTAATCTTCTCGTTCTATAAGCCAAGTTTAAGATCTAAAACATTCAATGTAAACGTCATCTCATTTTAGCTATGGCCAAATTTCACATTAACAGAGTATGGTCCACTATTAGTTGATTAGGTGGAAAGCAAGTGCACACATCATGTATATTATAGACATTTAGCATGTGCCCAACTTCCATAAGAATGAGATATGACCAACAGTGGAAGCTTAAATTTTACAATTTAATACTTAATTTGTGGGCATCAAAGATAGGATTTGTGTGAATCTAAAAATATGCACAAAAGCAAGTTCTGCCCTTCATTTTACTAATATAAGTAATCTTTTAAATTTGCCAATGAATAAGGACCGTTTTGAATTACTATAATATCATAAGATTCAATCAGTATCATCCACTTTAATGAAAATTTATAAAAAAATTCATTATCTATCCACATGGAGGCCACCTATTTAATGTAAATGTGAACACTAGCAAATCTCCATACTAAAATACTCTGAACTGGATAATGGTTACTGCATGCCTTTTGATTTAATATGAATTATTAGAGACTCTAGACTCTAGAGTGATAGAAGGTCTTGTCCTCATTTCCCATGGATTCAAACCAACAACGAAAACTATTCAAAAAAATATATATCATTCATAAACAAAAAAAAAAAAAAAAAATACTATCCAAATGTGCTATATGTGACGCTAACACACTCCACTGGATTCATTGATCATTTCTCCTTACTGTCTTCAAGGTATCATTACTTCCATCCAGTGAAGGGGTATTATGAGTAATTTAATTGCGATCACAATTCATGTATCAATCTCACCATATGCATACTGGGTGTGGACATATAGTCAAAATTGCCTAATAAATAATACAAAGAAACTAACATCATCATCAAAGTCTTGTCTCAAAGAAAAAGAAAAAAATATTGTTCTATACAAGCAAAATAATAACTTGATGTTCGGAGAGCCAAGGAAGCGTGGTACCCATCACAAGGGCATGACCAGAATTTGAAGGCATTAATTTAACCATGACAACAGTGACTACTGTAAGAGAAAATCACCCTTATGTATAACATAAATATTTTATTTGCATTGAAAACAATATGCGGATTACTGTGAGAAGATTTGCATTGGAAGGCATAAGGCATCACCACTATTAATGAGAAAATGAGCCACCATTTATTGATCAAAGAAAATTAGATAAGATACGAGGAAAATAAAAACACGCATACCTAATATTACAGTACTTATAAGATGCCTTTCTTATAATAAGCCTACAAAATTTGAGATACAAAGTAATAATCAGGATTGAGAGTAATAATCAGGATTGAAGTTATCAACGACAAAATGTGAGACCACCATATGAAAAAATGTAATTTCATTCTAGCTATGCAGCGTCACTCTAATACCAACACTCAGTTTAAACAATGTAGACACTCTTATTATTTTTCTTGATATGTTTCAGAGTAGTAATGGGGGTGTTTCAAGGGCCTTTGATGGTAATAGACCTAAACCAAAACCATATCCAAGGCCACATGTCCCAAGTACTGCAGCTAGTTGGGTCATAGGTGTGTATTGTTTGTAGCGTCTGTTTGTTCTATTTCACTATATTTTTACCATGGCCAGGTTTGAATCTACCATTCAAGACCCTATTCTTGCTTCTAATTCTCCATTAAAGATTACCATACATTATCATGACTCAATGAGATGGAGGCAACCACAAAAATTGCCCTCAAATAGTGTAATACATAAATAGCAAAAAAGGCCCAGGTATATTAAAATTTAGATATGAGGCTTCAACATTGTGAGTTTTATGACTTACGAGGTTATCCAAATAAAATATTAACAAAGAAAAAACATAGATTTAGTCAATGAATAATAAACCCATAAGTTTTATTGAGAATTAAAAGCATGCTCTTACTTATTTATTTTACACTAGTTAAAAACATCATTATTAAAACATGCATAATAAATCAAATGTAATTGCCAAATGAAACCACAGCCCAAGTTCACATCCCGCCACAATCAAACCACATGTAATTGGACATCTTGGACGCTGTCAATATCTTAGAGATAAGGCTTCTATTAATCTTACTCCATGAGGTCAAAGATGCTACAACACATCATACAGCTCATTCCCCTTGGTCATTGGAACAAAAAGGAAGAATATCCATCATTCATCTCATCAAAATTTGGTTTATATCATCACACACTTGGATATTCACAAATACTATGGCACAAGGGTCATCTGGAATATTCTTATCTCGTTACAAACCTGTAGAGAAAATCAAAGGACTTAGCTAGATACGAAAGTATGAAAGCGCGGGTCACCAAGAAATTGACCAAGGGTAAACGACTCATTTGGCTGTATATTTTACCATTTTTGAGAAATGGTTATTTTTCTTCAATTTGAGAAAATAAAGAACATACCACATTGACAGATTAGTTGTTTAGATTCTTCTTCTTGAATTGCTTATGAAACTTCTCCCCTCAAAGAAAGAGAGAAAAAAAAAATTAATATCAAATAGGATTTAGAAGCAACATTGCAATTTGCCCTTCACCTATTGGTGACAAGGTTTGAATCTAAGCAAGTTGTCCTTACATATTCTGAGTTCGAAATGGTTACCTGGAAATATTAAATGCCAAAAAGAAAGGGTTAAAATAAAATTAGAAAAAATTTATTCTACAAAAAACCATAAAAGAACCCTGATTTGATGGACACCCTAAAATTTTTTTATTTTTTGCTAGTTGTCCCATTGGCCAGAATTGACACTAACAACTTGAAGACTCAGGAATCTATCCCCAAGCCAAAAATATAAAGATATATTCACACTAATTTTTTTTATTTGAAATATTATTGATAAAAATAAAAATAAAATAAAATAGTATAATATTTAGTAGAAAAGCATTAAATTTTTAAATAGTATATCATTTAGCAAAAGAGGCCCACACTAAGCTTAGGCCCAAAAAATTAAACTAATTTACCATAACACTAATGTTGTGTAGCTTTGAAATTGGTATAAAAAATTATAAAAAAATAATGGATGGTGATAATTTGGAATTTTATCTAAAAAATTGAAAAATAACCAATTTTGTTAAATATCCTGTGTGTGCCCGGATGGGTGACTTTAAGTTTACCATAAAGCCCCAAAAATATATAAAAAACGCCCCCAATAAAAGTACATATCAAAAGAGAGAATAAAATCATTCGAACTAAATATTGCAAAAGTGAACAAAGATGAACAAAATAAAAGTATCATAAATCTAAAAATAAAGCTAGAGTTATATGAATTATTTGATAAGTAATAAAAAAACAACACCATATAGAAAAGAAATTAGGTCCCATAAACTAAATTTTTTATGGAACATAACCTTGAATGACATCTATGAATCATAATATAATGAAGGCATCATCACAGATGAATTATAGAAGCTACACTAGTCAATTAGTAGAAGCACAAATCAAAGAATTAACCGATGGAGTAACCACATGTTCATCTTAGACCTACTAAGAAATATATATACATATATATTTTTAAAAAGACTAAACTACATGTATGTTCAGCCTGCTTGTTTTACCAAGCTTTAACTAAACGTTACCCGATTACAATCTACTCAGTCAATTATACACAACATATATTCCATTTACTGTCCCACCACAATATTTCTTTCTCACAACATAGATCATTTCCAAAATGATATCATTTTCCTCAATAATCATCAACAAAGCAAAACAAAGTAAATTATCACTTGAGCAAAGCAAAGTTAAAAGTATTGAAAGACCCGTTTCAAATGATACAAGATAAAACATTAGAATTGCATATCTTAATAGTAAAACAACTAAAAAACAATCACCTTTTTCTTGTACCTTAGCAATAAAAACCAGCTGATGTCCTAGAGGCATGAACATGATCACTGCCAGCACCAATAATAAATAAATTGAAATCGTACTGGGCCTCTTCTACCATCAAATTGCTCAGCTCTCGCCTCACTATCAATAAGTATCTTCCTCAACTTTATTAATGCATGAGGAAAACTGCAAAGTTTTAAAAAAAAAATCAATGCATAGAAACATTTTGAGAAAAAAAATTATAGAAACATGTTGAGATATCCGCAACCAAATCATATTTTAACTGGATCATATTTTAAATCTACCATTTAAAATTATAGGAACATGTTGAGATATCTGCAACCAAATCATACGGTATCAGTCAGTGATCTGAAACACAAAAATTGTCGTAACAATTAAATCGAACAAAAAAATGGATCTGATCAAACTGGAACGCAGAAGGATCTTGCATTTGATACATAGAGAATTTTAGAGAATTTTAACCAGCAAGAAGAAGGAGAAAGGCGATGATAAAAATATGAAGAGTGGCAACGACAAAAAGGTCAAAGGAAGGAGAGCAGTGCTATGGTGTTGCCACTGCGGAAGGCCATGGAGTTGCAAGGGGAGCGAATGGAAGAGGGAGGGCGAAGTTTGCAGTGAGAAAAAAAGAGAGGATAGAGAGATTGGATTTCATGTACAGTGTACTTACTTTGAGGAAAGATCATAGTAAATAGGATTGATTTTCTTATAAAAAAAGATTGATCTGAGAAAGATATTTGATAGGGAAGTAGTGGATGGCATTTAAATCTAACATTTTTGTTTAAAGTAAATAAATAGGAGAAAGGCAAACTTATGATACTTTTGCATGTTTTAGATTTAAGAGGAAAGGATGAGTTCCGTTGGTTTCAACAAAGGGTTGCAAGGTGAAAGGAAGTGTAAGAGTAGTCAAAATTAATCCTCTATGGTCAAAATGAAATTGAGACTGATTTCAAACCAGTTTGTTTCATTATATTATATATAATAGGTGTTCTATTATTTAAAACTAAACTAACATGGGCACTATAATTCATAAAATAAAATTTTAAAATTTCAAAAAAAATTTAAATTAGATATTTTTTCATGAATTATATTACCCCATTTACCTTTCACTTATATGATACATAGCACACCTTTCACTGCAAGCATTTAAGACAGACTTTTGCATCTCATGTCAGGAAACCCAAAGGAAATGCATATCTTATTGACCTATGAAAAGAGAAAATTTCTCTACATGACATGATAAACTAAATCGAGCAATCAGCCAATGGAAGTTATCTTCTCAATCATTTGACAGCTTAAAATACTCATAGAAAACGGAAAAAAGATTCTAGCATTTAAACAGCCATCACAAGTGAATGAAATCAAATGTTTTCTGAAGTAC
Organism: Sextonia rubra; assembly: GCA_037013555.1. Taxonomy (NCBI): domain Eukaryota; kingdom Viridiplantae; phylum Streptophyta; class Magnoliopsida; order Laurales; family Lauraceae; genus Sextonia; species Sextonia rubra. The sequence goes on along the minus strand of JASUAD010000028.1, from coordinate 3,213,542 downwards.
AAGGTTTTACCTTTGGACTTCCATTTTGATTTTCCTAAAAGGCAATTTTGGCAGTTCAACTAAAAGCACAGCCATGTTTTAGACAAGCTCCTTTAGAAAACAACAGGGTCTAACATGGTGCCTAGTGTTTGAATTATGTTCGATATCAAATTAGAGATGTGTTAGTGAGAGTTTTTACACACAGATGATTGTTCTTACAAATTGATAAGGCGTTCTCTTATTTTTCGAATTAAAATTCTATGATATATTGCTTTTGGAGAGACAGAATACTATTCCATGTAAAAACTATAGGCAGCCTTTTTTATCGGTTAAGGTGCTAAAATGTGCTAGTAAAGACAGTCATGTTTACTTGTTTAATGTAGACTATGAATGTTAGGATACTCTGTTCAAAAACTCTCTTTGCTTGTTCTATCTAATTGTATTTCAATGAGCGGCAAATTTGAATGATCATTCCAAAGGAGGTCTTCAAATAATATCTTGTGTTGCATATTCTAGATAGATCTAGATAGAAGGGAGAGGGCTGGTACACTTGATCTTGAAGGAAGTTCCTATCTAGTGCAATTCATTTTCGTCATTTTGCAGAGGGCATTTGATTTTTTAGGACTCGCATTTTGTAGGATTTGTAATTGGTTGGTCAGGTGTTAGTGGGTTTCGACTAAAGAATTTTTGGGCTTTCTTTGAAAGAAATTTGTTTTGAGGGTATCCTGTTTTTATTGGATGTAGATTGATTTTTTTCCATTAATTTGTGTCAATATAAATTTGTTTCAATCTATGCTGGATTTGTTTGCAAGTGTTATTTCTGTTTTCCTCCCTTTTCAATTTTTTTGGTGGCCTATTGTTTCTGAATTTGTCCATCAAGTGAAAGATGTAAGCCCATCCATCTATCACCGATTTATTACTCTTTTCCAAGAGATTACTTTTCCTTTATTGGTACATTCTGTGATTGAATATTGGTATTTTTCTGCATTGTTCTATCAAATAAAACTTTATAGAACCTTTCTTAAAATTTTCTAAACCACCTAAAAATCCTAGTGGTTGACCTCGAGTTGATTGAGAGAAGGCGTGGTCCAGCGGGATCACTGAGGCTGGTCCCAGACCACCTCTTAGTTAAACAGGGCAGGGGACCCCTCAGTCGACATCATGCTGGATCCGCAGTTGACCGTTGTCTCACAGTTGGCTGCTCGGTAGACTTCCTGGTCCACCTAGGTGTTGCTGTCGATGCCCCGGTTGATTGAGATAACTAAGGATCCCAAAAATCATCTCTCAGTTATTTTGGTTTGACAGTGTATCCTCGGTTGACCCCAACCCACCACGGTCAATAGGATATCTGAGTTGCTGAGTTTTAAGCTTCCAGTTATCTCCTTGTGTCAGTGTGTCCACGGTCGACCGGGATAACTGGAACGCTGAAATTCAGCTCTAAGTCACCCTTCTGCCTGTCTGTCCATGGTCGACTGGGATGAGCGTCAATCAATCCGGCCTTCGTGAAATTCTGGACACAGAACTAAGCTCTGTAGCTAGATTCATGCCAGCTAGGATGTGTTCCACTCCTAATGCGTGTGGTGTAGTGACATATAATACATTCTAAAACACATGCTACACCTACCAATTAAATCCAATCCTAGCACATGGAATTTACAAGACAAGATTTAGAGAAATGAGCTGATTTTAAACATCATGCTTGAACAAAACTGAAATCAGGCATTAAAGACATTTACAATTGCTTAAACTTTCCTTTTAACAGTGTTGTAGTCCAAACCAAACCCAAAGTGATGAAATCCCCAGGCCTCAACAACCTAAACACACCCTACACATGTAAAATGCATAAAATGTGAATGGGAATGGATGTATGCCATGATTTGGAGTCTCCTTGACTCAAATGGAAGCAAAGAAGAAAGGGAGACGGAGGAATGGTAAAAATTTTGTAATTGGCTAATTCATAGGTTAGACAAAACTTGGGGTCTATTGAGTTGTATTTTGTATTTCTTTTAGCAAGAACTGTGGTATAAGTCGCCGGATGCACTAAAGTAAAGAAATCAAAGAAAGAATGCAAATTGAATTGTCTTTCTGAGGACAACATGGATTAAAAATGTCATATCTCACAAACCAAGCATTGGATCAGGCTAGGCTACCTAACGTTGGAAAGCTCTTCTTAAGTAAATATCTGTAGGTTTTAAGCTTGCATCAATCAGAGCTAAAACGACAAAGTTATAGCCTTGAAAAATTTGCAGAAAATTGCAGAATTTATATGTGAGCTCACGTGCCCGTACACCGGCGCTCGAGCACCCAAGGCAAAGTTTTCAGCCAGAAACTAGAGCGCTCAACGGGCAAAAACCCACTTTCCTATGAGGAATTGTTTCCTATTTGTGCCAGAACTGCCAGTTTTCATTCTACAAGGACTCTAACCTTAAGGGCATGTTTCTTTTAGGGAATTTATGATAAGAATTTGAGATGTTGGGGTTTTTGAGACATGATATGATGTATTATCTCTTGGTATTTACAAATCACATGTTTCTTTACAAGAATTTCAAAATCCTAACAATGGAAAAAGTCTCTTTTGCCCTATTAAATTTTGGAATTCCAACTCCCTTTGAGTTTTGGTGGAATTTCTGGATGCTCAAGTACAAATGAGCATCTAGGAATTCCACCATGTCTAGGAATTCAAGAATTCCTCAGACAAGAATTCTTTAAATTCCGACAAAGAAATAGGCTCTAAGGCACGAATTGTGGGTTATGAAAAAGGGTTTTCTCTCAATCTTAAGACATCCATATCCTTGATTTCACATTAGAGATTGCTTTCCTCTCTAAAGCATTCATTGAAAGGTTGTGCTCAAGCTTTGGGTTAGAGAATATTGTTTTTACATCTCTTATAGAAGATTAAGAGCATTTTGTGAAGATTAAGAGCATTTTGTGTGTTTAAGTTGTGGTGTGATTGTTGAGTTCATGAATTTGCATTAATTATGCATCATTTTAGGGTGGATTAAGGACTTAATTAGGTCAAATACATCATTATTCATTTAATTTCATTATTTCAAGCATTTTCACCTAGAAATCAAAAACATCAAGGCAGATTTATTTTTCTGCACACGCATGCATATCATAGAGACAATCAATAAGATAAATCAATTGCATCAAGATGGTAAACTAGCAACTTAACCTCATCAAGATACTCTGATCTAAAGGACTACTCCTCCATAGCCAAAGAAATTTTGAACTTTATTACGATCTCCATGTGAATACGATGATATTATTAATTTTCTCTTCTAATCCTAGTTTTTAGAACAGGGTTCTAGAATACCAAAAATACTTTTCTGTATATATATTTTTTATATACTAAAGAGCGAAGAGAAGAAAGGAGCGAGAAGAGAGAGAAGTGGAAGACGTCCAAGGGTGGGTGGGATATTGAATGGTTGACATTTCCTTTCTTGTTTCCTTTTATGCCTGTAGGTCTTACTTGTAGATAGAGTTTGCAATAACTGGGTGACTTGGTGGCTAAGTTAAGTGAGGATAAGGTTATCTCTGTAGATAGAATTTATTTCTAACAAGGACATCTCCTTAGATGGGGTCCCACTTTAAATGTGCAACACTAGTTCTTCAACGGTGTGGATTTATTTTTATTCCCATCTAAAAATGTACCTCAAACTTTTCGGGCTCATAACTTCCTCATTTTAGCTTCGATTTGTACAATCTTGGGCTCCACAGACATCTACTTTGAATAAGCTTTTCAACAGTAGATCATTTGTGCCGATCGGACCTTAGTTTGAGAGTTACGATCATTTTGAAGATATGCTGTCCTTAGAAAAATGGGAATAAAGTTTGGATTTTGATTTGGAAGAAACTCTATCTCTACAGTAATTGTGGCTTGTTAGCCAAGTCAATTGAATATTCCTTGGCACAAATAGGATGAGATAAGAGCTTATGCAAACCTTAGCTGATCTTCAAGTAGGGTCCATAGGCAGATAAACTCCAAGGGTGTGGATCATCAAGTAGTGGGACCCAAATTATCCCTAGGTTTTGTGGGTCCTATAAATTTCATTTTTTGTACATTCTAATTCAACCAGTAAAATGTTAAAGTGCCTACAATGAAGTAAAACATAGGACAGAGTTCTACTCCAATTGGGACTCTTCTTAATAGTTTATGTTTACTTGATACATAATGCTTGGATGTTTTTGATCTTCTATGAGGTGAAGGAGGTCTTCGTTTTTTAATTAAATATGAAAAATTGTTCTTTTGATAATCAAATCACCTAGATCAGAATATTGATTTGTCTCTGATCTGAGATATATTGAGACAAAAGTATAAGACTGATTGCATGAAAATTGGTTTATTTGTTTGCTTAATGTAATCTTGATATTCTAATCTATTTTCATCATCAATGTCATTAATCATTTGCACTGTAGTTTTAATTTAGTTTCCGATTCGCATATCATTCATCTCTCCATTATTATTGTTTTTAATAGAAATTTTGGATTTTTAATTAAAAGTTCAAAATTGCTCCCTATGGGATCGACCTATATTTGCTATTATTACAATAAGACAATGGAGCATTTGCAATTTTTAGTAAATTGATTAAATTCACATCAGTGATCAAGTGGAGAGCAGTGCACGACAAAAAAGAGTCGTGGTAAGGAGTTGTGCAACAAGAACTCAGTCCTTAAGTCAAAAGAGTGACTAGATAAGGATTGTGAATATAACTTATAATTGTTCATTGGTGCTTGATAGTTGATCCTCATTTGATTTGTGGTTTTTTTACTCGATTGGAGTTTTTAATATTAAAAATCTACATGTCTTCTTATAGTGTGTGCTTGATTGATTTGCTTTTAATTTCCGCTGCATATTTTGTGTTAGTTGCTTGCAATTTAGAAATCACATAATTTCCAAACATGAATGTTGATGGACATGGTGAAATGAGTATGATGCAACTAAAATAAAATTAAAATGATAAATATGATGATGCAAAACCTAAGACTTACAATTACCAAAAATGGTCATAAGTCCTACCTAGGATTGGTCAAACCCAACCAAATCTACATAATCATGACTCAGTTAAACAAAACATCACAATTAACACAAAATAAAATTAATTAGCAACTAATTGTGCCTTAAGTGGGTCAAGACCTTACATCAACCTTTGTCTCCACATCAATAGCACAATGGATGTTCTCCATTGCCTCTTTTGTGGTGCATCACCATAAGTTGCTCTTTCTCACACATTCAGACACACTTCATTTACGGGTGACTTCAGTTTAAAATTTTACCTAAACGCGCTTATGTATTACACTATGTGAGGCCATATGATAATGACATGCATTTCTAGAATAAAATTACTTTTTTTCCTTGCATGGTGGTTTCACATTTTATCTTTGATAACTTCAATCCTGATTGTTACACTGAAACTGATACTCTATTTTAGAATTTATCTATGGTACAACTATTGTGGCATTTATGTCAAGAGTCATTAACCATTGCAACCAAAATGCCTACGCATTAGAGTTGTGGCAAACAAGATACTTAACACCTCCTTCAGTGGGACACCGCCAGGACTTAGAGCACATGCCCGTCATAGAGCGGCATGCTATCATGCCCAGATACAATAAGAACATGGTGTGGACACGGCAGGGTTTTTGCATACAAAAAATTAAGTATTAGATATGATATGACATGTTATATTGGCCATTTTGAAATATTTATGCATCATTGGCGGCATGTGGCCTACTGCCTTGCGCACTTGTGCCCGCAACATAATACCAAGCTATGATGCCTAGAAACGGCAAGGACATGCTATAGACACAATAAGGACACAGACTTTACACACAAAAAGTGAAGTATCAGATATAATATGATATGATATGTTGGCCATTTTGGAGTATCTGTGCACCATAATACCAAGGACGCAACTGCATGGATTTGAGCCCCGCCTAGACTTGAAGTACGCTCCCACCATAGAGCGGCATATGGCCTTATGCCTTGTGAAACCTGCGCCAGCAACATAATACTAAGGATGCGACAGCGTGGATTCAAACCCAAAACTTGTGGTGGCTCTAATAACATGTCAAAAGTCGCTAACCATTGCAACTAAAATGCCTAGGCATTAGAGTTGCGACAAATAATATACTAAACAATTTATAGCTATGAGATGTCATTAACTTTGTATTTCATTCACTGAAATTCATTTCATCATATACCTTCTTCTTAAAGATTGTCTAAGATGAGTTTTGTTTTTCACTCTTTTATAACAATACTTGAACAATGTAGGGAATTTTCTCATAAGTTTGAGTTTTCATTATAAGCTATATTCTCAAATTTTGCATGCCCAATACAAGAAAGACTTCTCATCAGTACAAATTGGGTAAGCTCTTTTTTTTTCTCTTATCTTTTTTTTATTTGATCAATTAATTATAGTAATAGCTAAATCAAGTATGATTTTTTTTGCACCAACTATTTTCATGTCATGTGAACCATTGTAAGTAGATTCCAACAATATTCATCACATACTTTAGAAGGTTAATTAACTTATAACTTTTTTATCTATGTAGATGGTTGATATGGAGTATGAGATAGGAACAACATTTTTTAACTTTATTAACATGCTATATCTATTTTTATTCCCATGGTAAGAATGTATAACTTTGATTTACATAAAATGAAAACCACCATCTTATGCTCAGTAAGGAAATTACTATTATTGAAACTTTTTCTTTTCAAGTACGGTTTACCAACCGCATTGAATAATAACTATGCACTACGTATTGGATATGCAACGAGAGCATTATCGAAATTATATATATTTATCATACTCTAAACATAGAAGAAGCTAATAAGCTTTTTGCAATAGTAACATCGGGTTCTTTATTTTTATCTTTTTTTCTTTTTACAAGCTTCTACATGTAACAGAATTAAATTATTTGGATGTGCTTCATCCACACGGCACTAATGATTATCCCCCAACTCCTCAGGTTGGTAAGAAATAGAATTTTTTTTAAATGATTTTATTTTAATTGCATATATTTCTAGTGATACATTTGCTTGCAACTAAACATAGATAAAATTTCAAATGAGTTTAAAAGTAACACATACATTACCCTTGGCATAGGAACTTTTAATTGCCCAATATGACTTCTTTATGAGATTATAGTACCCGACGTATACACAATTGTAAGTTTTTTAAACTTTATAAGTATCATTTTTCAAAACTATATTAGTAGTGTTTAATTCTTTATATTAATATGTAGTTGCCGGAAGCAAGTCCTTTGGGAATCCTAGCATACTTAATTCAAATATGCATAGTAAGGATGCATCAAGATGACCCTTACTATACATATTTGGATCAATTATGCTAGAATTACCAAAGCAATTCCTCCTTACAACCATATACAAATGAATTAAACACCTACTAAGATAGTTTTTAAAAAATAATATTTAAAAAGTTTTAAAAACTTACAATCGTGTATAAGTCATGTACTGCAATCCCATAAAGAAGACATACTAGGCAACTAAAAGCTTATATGACAAGAATGACGTATGTGTTACGTTTAAACTCATTTACAATTTATCAATCCTTAGTTGCAAGCAAATTCGATAAATATAACATCACAAATATGTGTAATTAAAATAACATTGTTTATAAAAGAAAGCTCTATTTCTTACCTGAGAATTTGGGGGAAAATCATCAGTGTCGTAGAGGTGGATAAAGACCATCCAAACAATTTAGTTTTGTTATCATTTGACAAGCTTATCTCAAACAAGTAGAAGCTTGAACCAAAAAATAATGAACCAAACCAACAAATAACTAACCAATGCTATTACTATAAAAAGCTTATTAGCTTTTTCTACGTTTGGAGTATGATAGATATGCATAATTATATTTATAATTTCAATCAGTGCTCTCGCTGCATATCCTATACATAGTTGATGGTTTTCATTTGGTAATTCGTATCCGAAAAAGAAAAAGTTTTAATAATAGTAATTTCCTTACAAGCCTAAGATGGTAATTTTCATTTCATGTAAATCAAAGTTGTACATTCTTACTATGCGAATAAAATAGACACAACATGTTAAGTTAAAAAATGTTATTCATATCTCATACTCTTTCCTCCATATCAACCATCTACATTAGATAAAAAAATTTATTAGTTAATTAAACTTCTAAAGTATGAAATGAATATTGTCGGAATTTACTTACAAGGGCTCACAGGCCATAAAAATAGTTGGTGAAAAAAATCATACGTGATTTAGCTATTACTATATTTTTTTAATCACAGGCCATAAAAATCATACGTTAATTAAACTGGTTTTTTAATATTTTAATCAAGTGTGTACTTTATGAATGTTATGGTTGCCCCAAACATATTAGACTGAAATGTTATCACACTCCATATGAGATAAATGTGTTTTTATGGCAATTCAGATTTTAACTATGTTGGTCCCACAGTGGATGAATCTTAAATTGTGCTTGGTGCTCTAATATATTACGTCCCATTCAATCCATTGATTGGGTAAGGGTCGGTTAAGATGATTTTATGGCTTCAGCTGTGACATACCCTCTAAGCATACCTTTTTAGCGCTGATTTACATAGATAGAGACGGCCCCACAGGCTTGGCTGTTAATTTGTAAACTAAGAAATTTGGTCAAGGAATATGCACCTTTTTTTGAATTAGTTATTTTGGGGGCTTTGGAGTCTGTGTTTCGCTATTGCCCTATTTTAATTGCATGTAGCACTTGCCTTTCGACATAAGCAGAAAAAATAACCCAAAACACCAGCTGTGGAGTCAATTTCCAATTCAATCCTTGTAAACAAGGCCGGGGCTATATTAAATTTAAAATTAAAATTTTTTTTGTTTGCTATGTATAATTTTATTAATTTTGGAGGGTTTTTTGAAATTGATTTCGCAAAAAATTTATAAAAAAAAAACTAAAAATAGAGGTTATTCTGAAAATATCTTTCTGTCTCATTTGAAAATGATACTGAATGACGGCACTGACGTAAATTTCTAACTGCCCACTGCGGATAAAGTATCAAAACTGTCTTCTAACTTTGACCGGATGACCGACAGAGAGTAAAGGATGAGCAGAGCTGTGACTGGCATGCATTTATAGATGGGTACCACTCCAATTGGGGTATGATCTTGAGGGCAGGGCCACAGTACAAGTACGGTATATCGCCCAACTTTATGCATGGTGGGGCCCATGTTTTTATAATTCCATCCATCCGTCTTAAAGACCTTTTGGTAATGATCACTCTAACGCTTATTAGTCAAATAAGTAATATTGCTTCCATTAGAAGCGCATAATGAACTTGCCTTGTTATACTTTGTAATTAGAATAAAAATGGAGAAAGTCACTCACATGTGTTCAATCTAAATGGTTGGACCGTCAAAAGTTTCTTGGAAAACTTAGTTACATTCAATACTAAGGATTTTACAGGTGATGAATGACTTGAATTTTAAAAAATAGGCCCCACCATGAGGCGCACCATACTAGAGCGCAACAGTGCTGCACTGGAGCTCTGCCCTGATCTTTACAGGTGATGAATGACTTGAATTTTAAAAAATAGGCCCCACCATGAGGCGCACCATACTAGAGCGCAACAGTGCTGCACTGGAGCTCTGCCCTGATCTCCAAAGGCAAACATCACACCATATAACAACCACACTACACCTCAAAACATGCCATGCCATTATCTTATTGCATGTCTCTTTCCCTAAGTTTTGCCCTTTAAAACGTCATATATTTCAAAAAATGGTATCTTACCCCAGCAGGTAAATCGTACAGTTGTTACTAGGAGGTCCGGGTTCCACTCGAGCCGGCCTCACATAATTCAGAGAGGAATGCGTACATTTGTTGCATTAGAGCATATATTTATGTGGTATAGCAGTTCACCAAAAAAAAAAAAGACAAAAAGAGGACAGATTTCAGGCCATCGATCACATAAGAATTGGCCAAATCAAGCATTTTGACCATTAATTTGTAGTAAAGCTTTTATGTCACTACTAGCTTAGTTCTATATTATGGGAATCCATCATTCCCACTTGGGCTATGTTTTTAAAAGGAGACTCAGTTTCGAACTCATACCTGGCACGCAGACGAAGTCGCACTGCATCCCTTCTTCTATCATCGAGCTATGCCCTCCAAGCTAGCCCCTAAGTCCTCTCTTTTATTTCTCTCTGTGCACCGCTGCACTCCATCGTTGCTTCGTCTGATCAACTTCCATCGTTCGGCTACTTCGTCAAAGATTACCCAACGACCCACCAGCATCCAAGGATGCCAGCGTTCATCGTCAGGGCACCATCTTCCCCTCACACTTTGTTTGAGCCAGTAAGGAGTCCTCCCTCCCTATTTATTTTCTTCTTCACATAGATAAAGACAACACAGAGCGGAGTTATTTGAGCTCCACAAACAGCAATAAGTCCTCCCTGGCTCGCACCCTTTTTATTTTCTTCTGCATCATGATTCATGACATTGACAACACAGTGGAGTTATTTCATCTCAAACAGTGCTCCACTCCCAACTCCCTCTTTATTTTCTTCTGCACACATATAAAGACAACACTGACAGCCCACGTGCACCCACGTGTTACCCCCCCCCCCCCCCACCACCCCACGCCCTGGGCCATCCCAAAGTGGGCCGGCGTCGATCCGACCCAAATCCAGTCCAACTAAAAAAAAAAAAAACTGGTCGAAGGGCCATTGACTCAGAAGAGATAGGGTTCTGATCTCATGAGATTGGTAGAAAACGAGTGTTCAATTGATTTGGGCTACAGTTATTCAATCATGTACAATTTTTGTTGAAATCCTGGTGCTTTTTGTTTGATGGATATGATGGGGTTTCCATCTCAGATACGTTGGAAACTAGTATTTGCTTGATTTGCGTTGGGATTGTTCAATTGGATACATTTTTTTTTCTCGAATTGTTGGTGCATTTTGTTGGATGAATAAGATGGTTTCAGTCTCAGAATTACAAAGGACACCCAGAACACCTTCACCCAGCACCTGTCACAATCCAAGTAGCCCACTACCTAGTAATTCGGTGAGCCTGTCATAGGACCCAAAATTCTTCTGTTCAACACCAGTCACGATCCAAATAGCTCACTGGTTCAGTAACTTGGTAAGCTTATCACGTGGCCTAGACTGCTTAAACTCAAATTACTAGTAGTAACCTATATAGTTTATTATAGACCAAACTCATATTTAAGTAATAAGCGATGTAGAATGGGATGTTAGAATACTTCTCTCCTCTCCACCTACGCTATGCTCTCTCCCTCTGCCCACTTCAGTTTTGTGGTTGGTTTTTTTATGGTTTTGAATTTTTTTACTGAGGTCTTGGTAGGTTTTGATTGCAAGTTTGGGAGGGCTTTGAACTTATGATTGGTAGGGTTGGTTTCGCCATTTATGTTCAGTATCATCCAGTAGTATGCAAAGGAAGCAATTGTGGAGTGCAGTTTCATAAAATTAATGCAGCTTATGATGTAAGTAGTTACTAAATGCTCTAATTATTTTAAACAAAAAAAATGATCCCATTTTTATAAGTGGGAAATTGAAATGGTTCTCCAGTTTTTTTTTTTTTTTAAAGAAGGGTGGGTTGTGTTCTCTAGCTCGAGTAATTCATTCTATTTGACAGGTTGAGGACTCTTTGTTTGGATACAGAAAAAACAAGTGCAGAAACCTGCCCTCCTTACAAATCTGAATTTTCTCCACGTTTTATCTTTATTTTTGTTTATGGCGTTTGAATGTGGTGAAACCAGGCAGAGAAAATGAGTAGAGAAGACCCTCTAATGTGGAAAATTTCAATCCTACCTGCAATTGTATTTTGTGGGACCTCCACCATGTTTATGCTTGATGATGCTCCCCACGGACTCCACCTTGCATCGTTCATGCACAGAAACAGTGTTGGGAGATGCAATCCTTATCATGATCTACTTCATTTGCATTCATGTAGAGAGAAGGATTGTTGGCCTCTTTTAGGTCTAAATGGTTTTTTACCATTTTTGAATCTTGCCCAAACTCTGCTATGAAGGGACGCTCTCGAGATATGTTGTTCAAACGGTACCAACTGACGACGCTTACATGGGCGAGCCAATAATTATAAGACAGATGATGGATCAGTTAAGAACTTTCATCACAGTAGGTAAAGAGTCACATTAAAAACAGTTTACAGGGAGCCCAATATATATAATGCTATTACTAGGATAGAGGGGCTCATATTGTGGGCCTGCCACATGAATGGTTTCAATCATAATGAAGAATTTTAAAAGGATTTTTGTGTTGCCTAATTCATGGGTTGGATAAAAATGAGTCCATTGGTATTGTATTTTATATATTTTTGAGTATAGATAGTGGTTTGAGTTGCCGGATGTACTAAAGTGAAGAATTTGAAGAAAGAACAAAAAATTAAAGTGATTTTCTACAAACTACATGAGTTAAAAACGTCATATCTCACAAGCCAAATGTTGGATATGAGCAAGCTACCTATCTTGGAAAGCTTGTTTCGAGTAGATATCCGTAGAGGCCAAGATTGCGTCAATTGGAGCTAAAACCAAAAAGTTTTGGCTTCGGGTAGATTGCAAAAATTTGTGCAGAGTTTCATATAGACAGAGGCTTAATCCGACAGATCAGATAAGTGCAGAAATTTTTGCCGACTTGTGATTTTTCAGTCCAATTTAAAGGGAAATTTACATGTTTTATGCCAATTCCTTTTCTAATTAAAATATACTTATGAAGCACGAAATTGGAGCTATAAAAAGGATTCTATCTCAACCCTAAGATAGAGATCTTATTGTTCCAAGTGAGGAGTATATTTCAGAAATCATCTCCTCTAGAGCTTTCATTGGAGAATTGAATAGCTAAAATTATGCTCTAGAAATCTTTGTCTTCTACATCTCTTTGTAGAAAATTATCTTTTAAACGTAAAAGATTATTGTGAGGAGTCAAGTGAAATATCTAGAAGGTGTATCGGTGTCTGAATCTATGATAGGGAACGACAGGTAATTGTTGCAGGAGGGCGCTGTACAAGGGATCACAAGGTCTTAAGTTGTGCGATATCAGATAAGGGTTGTGAGTATATCTTTTGTAACTATAATATGATTTACAGTGCTTGATCTTCGGTTGTTATTTTTTCTCATAGTTTGGATTTCCATAAAAAAATTGTGTCTTCTTATAATGTATGCTTTTATTTGATTTATTTCCGCTGCACTATTAATTGTTTGTACACATAGTATTGAGATTAATTACATTAATCCATTATAGAGGATCTCCCCAAAAAAACCTTCAAATTCATTAAAGGTGGCTTCCACATTTTAAGATGGATGATCTACCTAATGACATGATAATCTACTTGTGTGTTCCAAATTTTCACAAAAGCCTTATATATATATGTGGTAAGCTCTCATTTTTTTTATTTTATTTTTGGGTCCTTAGCTCTCATGTATACTATTTTGTTTTAATCATTCAGGTTTTGATGAGCGAATCAAACTTGGCTAGTCCATACTCTTACGATGGACTCAGTAATGACCATGAGTAAGATAAGCCTACGATGGATACGCTTGATTCAAGTTGGGACTTGTGGGAGGAATGGATGGGATGTGAAGGTGTGGGCATTAGAGACTATTCTTCTCACATTAACCCTTACCTTTGAATGTCAATGGCTTTGACTATTTAACATGTGAATAACTCCTTTCTTGTAATTTTATGATTATATGAGGAATGTACAGATGCCAAGAACTAATGACTGCAAATGCTAATTTTATTTTCCCTCAATCTTATAGTATGCATTGTGATTTAATATTGACCTATTAAAAACAAAAAAGAGCATTCCAACACAACCACATATCGGATGGTTTTATTTATTTATTTATTTTAACTGCTGGTCCAAGGAGTGATATTGTAACTTAAGAAACAGGGACCATCGCTAGGTATGTGTGAGAAACTAGGTGCCAACACCAAAGTGGATTGCATCTGATTATTGATATTTATTTTTGTAATTTCTTTTTTCCTTCATTGTAAAACATTTCATCGAGCCTGTTATGCATAAAACACTAACGGGATTTGCTATTTGAAATCAAAAAATTTCTCCGTTGACTCACCCATTTAAAAAAAAAATTTTTAAAAATGCTTAAACTACCCTAACTCTCTTCTCTTCCCACTCACCTTCCTCACCTCCCCCTCCAGCAACAATTGACAGCTATAGTAAAGGGAGTTGCCAGATCCCCCTCCCTTCCCTCTCCTTCTTCTTTCCCTCCCTCTCTATCTTCCTCTCCTCTCCTCTCCTTATTCTAGATTTCTACCCTGCTCGGCCCTATGAAGCCCAACATTACACTATTGTTTGACCTCACAAGGTTGAACAAAAACATGAATGTTTGCCCAAGACTGGCCGAACAAAGAGGACTATTCAACCAACCTTAGCTGAACAGTTGGGGGAGGGGGGGTGGATAGGGGAAGGGGAGAGCATTGATCTCCCTACTGTAAGGAGATCAAACTCTCCCTACAGGTGGGGAGGTTAAGTAGAGGGAGATAAAGGGGGGAGAGGGAGAGAAAGGAAGAGGGAGAGAAAAGAAGATGGAGAGGAAGAAAGAGGGAGATCTAGCGGCCAGAGTTGCCAATGGTGGCCCGGAGGGGGAGGTGGGCAAGGGGAGGAGAGAGGAGGTGAAGGTGAGTGGGGAGAGAATGAGGCTGCATTTGGGTAATTTTACATAAGTTTTTAATTTTTTTCGAAAAGGGTGAGTGAACTGAAACCTTTTTTGAGTTCAAATAGCCAGTCTCAATAAGAAGTGATATTCTGTGGTGTGTGCTTGGAAGCACAAAATCGATTATTTCCTTATCTTTTTTGGGGAGTGTTGCAAGATTTCCTTGCCTTGCTAATTTTCTTTATCTTATTTTTAATTGATTAGTGTTTGCATGTAAATTATTGGGACTGTGAATTCTTTAAACCTGTTGGCTTTTTTATTGTTTGAATAGGTTGTATGCAACCTTCACTTTGTCATAGACTTGTATCCAAGATGGCACATCCCCAAATGTTTCTAACATGCATGCTCTTATAACATTTCCACTGCAATGCCAGGTGATGCCCATCTTTCCATGCAAACACCAAAACCAGCATGAAGGATCTCTTTCAATGAATTCTCTCTTAGAAGCCCTTTTAATTCTACCCCTTTTTTTTACCACTTAAATTTCAGTTCATGGGCTCTTGGGTGACTCTAACTTCATCCCCATAAAAAAAAATTGTAACACCGACCCAAGTTAATTGTGATTATTGATAATTTAATAATATTTTGCTAAATTTGATTGTATATAATTGTCCAATTATGCTTCTTGAATCTTTATTCTTCTTTTGTGTCAATTGTTGAGTTCAGGTCATGGATAGATAGATAGGCCGGGTTTGACCTCGATTAGGTAGAGTAAATGACTTTTTGTAAATTTTATTTTTACGTTTTTACATCATATGCACATCATCTTGGAGTCATCATATGGATCTCAAATAGTATGTCATTTTTCATATTGGGTTTGACTTCATTTGACATCATTTGGAACAAGTTGACAACTAACCAACTTAAATTGAAAATATGCATAAGAAACTGGGTCTACTTGCAAATTGAGAAAATTTCAACTTAGAAACACAACCCCTCACTTGAACAATCTTTTCTTCCTCTTCATCTGTTGAAAACCTCCTTCTCCCTTCTTCGTCTTCTTCTTGAAGTAAGCCTTGGGGAGTGTTTGCATGTAGGATTAAGAGTTCCATCTTCATCATCATCTCCTTCTCTTGCCCCCTCATATGCTTGGATGTGAAGAATCCATATCCTTTTGGTTTGTATAGGTTTTTAAGGTAAGGGTTGCCTTCTCCTTTTAGCCTTTGAAATGAAATTGAGCCAAGGAGACTCATAGATCATTCATGTATTCATCTCATCATCAATTTCCATGTGCATGTAATGTAGGGTTTTTTATTTGGGGATTTCCTTGCATTTGAGCACAAGAGAAGATAATTGTTGACCAAAGCACCAAACTGGGCAAGTATAAGCATGTTGATGTTGAATGCATATTGGAGTATGTTTGGCCTTATAATTTGATTTCAAATGGACTTTTATTTCAACAACTCCTTTCATTTTCTTGTCAAATGGAATGGGTTTTTCTCTTCTGGATTAATGCATGAGGAAATGGTAGTAGTAGATGAGTTAGAATATGATAATTGAAGGAGAGGTGTGGGTTTTCTGGGGTGGAACAAATGGTTCCAAATGCAAGTATCAAATGGAAGGAAAAAGAAAGTCATAGAATTCAAATACATAATTTCTGGAGCACGTGCTCAAGTGCCTGTAAGTGCGCGTTCGAGAGGGCCTGTTAGAAAACCAGCTAACAATAAGTTTTCTGTGCAAGCTCGAGTGGATATAGGACTGGCTCAAGTTGAAAACTTCTACCTGGGATGCACTCGAGTGCGCCTAAAGGTAGGCTCGAGCAGACCTTATAAATTTTCAGGGGTTTCCTTTTTTAATAAAAAAGGGAGTATTGTACCTATCTTAAATTGCCTATAACCATTCATAATTAACCCCGAGAATAATTATGACATGCATACTAAACCTTTAGGGTTCTTGGATGATTGGAAGACCTTGTAGGGCTTTAGAAATGGTTCCTTGACCACTTAACAAAGGTCCAATGGAATTTATAAACATATGAAGGGTCTTGGGGGCTAGAATTATTTTATGTTTATTATCCAACCAGTCAACCACTTAATCATAAGTGTAGGTTTAAGTGACTTCAATGCACATTTCATATATAATGTGACACCAAATAAAGATAGTACATACATTAGAGAACCTAAAACTACATTGTAATGGGAAGTTAGAGATAGCAGGTAATTAGATTATAGTTGGCTAGTAACTTACTCTGATCCTGTAATCAAGTTGTATTGCATATTGGAATATCTAATATTATTGACCTCCCATTTAATTCTGGTTTTTGTTCTTGCTCTATTTTCTATTGGTTATTATTGCACTAGTAGTTTCTCTCCTTTCTATATAACCTGAATTAAATTGAGTTGACATTTAAATTGAGTAAGTATTAAAATCAAATTGAATGGCATTGTAAAGAATATAATAGAATTGAATGCTTCACTCAAGTTCTATTATTGGATTTGAATGGTTGGACACTACTTAACTTCGAACTTACGAGGCCCAGTGGGGCTAAGTTCGGTTTAGAATGGTTTGGCCACTATAGTGGATAATAAATGGAGTTTCGGAACTTTGGACGGGTAGCCTAATGTACCTTTTGGCAGGGCATTTGTGATATTTTCAACACGTATTTGCTCCCAAATTGGGAGGATTGAGCTAAAGTAGTAGCCATCTAATATGAAAAGTTCCCAAATTTATGATTCGTAAGGCATATTTATTCTTTCTCGCACAATGTGCGTAGTTGAATAAAATTGCTCTCTTTTATATCAACTATAATATAACTCTAATTGATACAACGTGTGTTACTTTATATTTGTTTATTCTTTACTGAATTGTTATATTTATAGTGCTATACTAGTGCTGTAACAAGCCTAAATGCCAATCCCACTCCTACAGAAGTCGAGGATGCAGCAAAGGAGACCCCGAGGTTCCTTTTAGATTAAAAGAGTAGGCAGCTGAAGACTTCTGAGGGTCCTAAGCTTCGAGAGTATCTCATGGGTTATATCTGGGTTTTGAAAAATATTATTGCATCATACCATCTGCATTATTTTATTCGACATGTATATAGAGATGGCGTTTATTTTATACTGATATTTTGGACTTGTACAAATGATGTATATCATTTTGTAGCCACTATCCTAGGTATACTCCTTTGTTCTCCATTGTATAGGCATTGCATACATGTACATCTTCATTTAAAGAATTTTGGGGTTCTATATTATAAAGAATAGAAATATATTATCTTGTGTATATTGGGGTTATAATGTTAAACTGTTTTATACTTTGTTACCGAATGAAAGTTATAAACAGGAACGTCATGTTTTGTGATTTTATGAAAAATGTGTGATTTTAAGAGAAATATCCATGAAAACACCATAATGATTCTAAAAAGTATAAATGATTCAAAAGTATCCATGAAAAGATCAAAAGTATCCATGAAAATATACATTTTTAAGGACTCATCATCTATGTAACCTTTACCGGGACAGTTAATAAATGATTCTTGGCGCATGCATTTTGTTAATTGTCCTTGGTAAACATGAGAAACTCACACTAATTATAAAAAAAAAAAGAAAAGTACTTAATTTAAAAAAAACATTAAGTAAAAAAAGAAACTTCGTCCTTAACGTCCATTCAACATGCCAACAACAAACATTAAAAACGTTAAACTCCACTAGCCTCAACATCACTAATTCATCAAATCTCAACACCACACATGTCCCACCAATACATCCCACCAAAACATAAAGTATGAATACAACCGCAACTTTCTACCTACATGATGAATCCTAGACAACTATTTCATATAGCACATGGTACAATCCACATGAAAAAAACCACAACAAATCACAAGCATTGAAATAAGTTACAAGTCAAAAATCTCAGTGCTCCTTAGGACTGTTTGTTAATTTATATGCGTGAGTAAAGTAAGGTGAATGGTCATTTCAAATAATAAAAAAAATGAGAGAGGTTAAATCAATTCAATGATGAGATTTGTCTTTTAGTAAAGAGAAAATGTAACATTATATCTTTTTGTGTTAAAAGCAAATATTTTTTTATAGAGGGTGAGAAAGTAGCATTTTGACTATGAGAATTGCTGATGAACATAAATTTGAACTCTCTGCATACAAGAGGAAAAAGTTAAAATCTCCAAAATACCCCCACACATCTCTCTCCCTCCCTCCCTCCTCTCTCCTCCCCTTTCCCTCCGGTCTGTAACGAGCCCCGGCCGGCAGGAGGGGGCTCTCCACCCCCCTTTCCCTCTCCCTATTCCTCCTCCTCTTCCTCTCCCTCTTCCTCCTCCCCTTCCTCTTCTTCTCCTCTCCTCTCCCTTCCTCTTCCTCTCCTCCCTTCTCTGTTTCTCTCCCCCTCCCATCTCTTCTTCGCCCATTTGGCCCTGTAAGGTCAACATGAATGTGATGTTTGGCCTCATAGGGTCGAATGGGGTGGAGAGGAGATGATAGGAGGAGAGGAAAAGGGAGATGAAGATGCAGGGAGAGGAAAGGAAGAAGGAGGGGGGAGGAGAGGAAGAAGATAGGAGGAGAGGAAAAGGGTGATGAAGATGGAGGAAGAAGGACGAAGAGGAGAGGAAAAGGAATAGGAATAGGGAGAGGTACATGAAAAGGGGGAGGAATAGGGAGAGGGAGAGAGGGAGCTGGAGGGAGAGCCCCCCCCTCCCTCCGGCCGGAGCTTGTCGCCTGCCGGAGGAAAAGCAGGAGGAGAGAGGAGAGAGATGTGTGGGGAAGAGAAGGGTATTTGGGGCATTTAAGAAACTTTTTTTTTTCTCACATGTGATGAGATAAAATTTGTGTTCAAACGCAGCACTCTTTGACTATTTGGTGTAAAATGGAAAGATTTTTTTTTATTTTGAAATGTGGTATTTTAATTTAATTCTTTTAGTTTGTTGTGTTTTGTAATAAAAAATGACTTTAACCTGACTTTGAGGTGAAATTATCAAACACGTCACCTCCCTTTTCAATATTTACCAATGTCGCTGACACTACACATAGCAAACCATTATCAAAATCAAGACAGTATCATTGTGTATACTAAACATTAAAAGATCAATGTACAGAATAGCACTTACCATTAAAAACTAAAAATCAATCTACACCATTAAGATCAATGTACGAAAATTTTTTTATTCATCCGAACATTGTTCAATTATCAGTTGACAACACCACCCCGACCAAGAACTTACCAAGAACTTACGACATGAAAAACCAAGTTCATTATGCTGCTACCCAAGCCATCCCATTCTACGCCTCCCTGCTCGAATCCTCCTCCTCTTCCTCTTCCTCTTCCTCTTCCTCAACCAAAACTCTCCAAACGCTCCACGCGCGAGTCCTCACCATTGGAATCGCCCACCACGACTTCATCCGCGCCAAGCTCGTCTCTTCCTACGCCCTCTGCGGGCGCATGCGAGACGCCGCCCACATCTTCTCCCGCACCAACCGACGCACCACCTTCCTCTACAACTCCATCATCAGAGGCTACGCCTCCCTCAACCTCTTCCGCCTCTCCCTCCGCGCCTACCTCCTCATGCTCCACCACGGCAAGCCGCCCGACCCCCGCACGCTGCCCTCCGTCCTCAAAGCCTGCGCCGGCCTCCCCTCCCTCCACCTCGGCCGCCAGGTCCACGTCGCCGTCCTCGTCCGCGGCTTCTCTTCCGACTTGACAACTTCCAACTCTCTCATCTCCATGTACGCGAAATCCGGCGACCTGGACTCCGCCCGGCAGGTGTTTGATAGAATGCCTGAGAGGAACTCCATCACGTGGTCGGCGATGATCGCCGGGTATGGGTCCCACGGGCTTTCTTGCGAGGCGACGGGGTTGTTTGATGCGATGCTGGGCGCCGGAGAGTCACCGGATGGGGTGACTTTCACGGCGGTGCTGACGGCGTGTGGCCGTGGGGGGATGGTGGAGATGGGGTGGAGGGTGTGGGAGATGATGGAGCGGAGGTTTGGGGTGAGGCCGGCCTTGGAGCATTACACTTGTATGGTGGACCTGTTGGGGAGAGTGGGGCGCGTGGAGGAAGCGGAGGCGTTGATTGGGGAGATGGATCAGGAGCCTGATTCGGCGCTGTGGGGTGCGCTGTTGGGTGCTTGTAGAATGCATGGGAAGTTGGATGTTGCTGAGAGGGTGGCTGAGAGATTATATGGGAAGGCAGCTGAAGGCTGAGTTTTACAAGTTTTGTTTTGGGTATGTTTTGCTTGGATTGGCCAGATTGGATATGGATTAAAAAGTTATTGGGATCATTCAATTGAAGTGAATTCTTTTTGCCAGTTCACTGATCTACCGTGGATACAAGCTATTCTTCTCTTTGCTCTCTTTTCTTTAGAAATCTTGAAGAAGTTGAATTCCTTAAAATATTATGGATAATGCAAGTCTAACAGTTGCTGGGACCTGGCTTAGAGTACGGGGTTCCTTTGGGTTGAAAATTTGTGAAAAGAAAAGCTGAGTTCGCCAGAGTTCCAACTTTCAGATTACCAGAGCACAACATAAGAGGAATTCCAATCTCCAGTCCCGGTGAATCCTATGCTGCGGCGGTGAGTTAAGATTTTCTTAAATTTCAGCATTTCCAGTTACATTCTTGTATGGACCCTTTTTTCTTGATTTTTCAGTTTTAACCAGAATTTGAGAATGGATGATAGTATATGTCGCTCTCCTTTGTCAATTTGATGCAAGTTAAATTATTACCATTTTTTCTTAATTGTAACTATTAGATTCTCTTTGTTTCTTGATCATATCAATTGCTTGCAGTTTTCACCTCTGGCTAAAGCATTGACCAACTCTTTTCTTCTCAAAACGTATTATGGAGATCCATTTGAAGGGAAGAACATAAAGATTAGGCTCATTGAAATACAGAGACTTATGTGAATATTGAAACAGTAAGAGAAAGCTTAGAATCACTTATCATAGTTTATTTTATTCTCTCTCCCTCACAAAGTAAATATTCAAATTATTTTAGCTTGTTTCCTTAATAAGAAATGCAAATGGAGTGGCATTGCCTGGTTGGGTACCATCACATATATGGAGTAGCATGGAATAGCTTTGAACACTCATAAGTGAAAGAAAAATATGGGAGACATGCAGCATCATGCATTAGTTTTTTTTTTTTTTTCCTTATATAAATTTATCACAAAAGCTAGATGGAGTAGTTACAAATAGAAACAACCAGACAATTGTAGATGTTTCGGAGAGTTACAGAAGTGAAATTTGAAAAGTTATTGCATAGAATGCCCAACAATGAGACAAATTTGTGTATTTGCAGGAAGAGAATTCTCTCATTTTTTCTTTTTATAGTATTATAGAATAGATTATCAATGGGAATTAAGAGATAGATTCTCAGATGTATAGAATCCACTGTGAGTTGCATCAACATCATGGCCACGTGACTGACATGTGTTGGACTCCTAGAGCTGTTGTTCAAAGACTCTTCGATTCCAATGAGATTCACTTTGAGAATTATTATTACATAGATTTTCCAATATTTTTAGGAATATGTTAATTTTTTTGGATATACTGATAAGAATCAATGGAAGCAATGAAAGGAGAAGATAACATCACTGGGAAAAAAGATGAGTGAGACATTTTAGCAAAAGAAACTGCTTGTTTGAAATTTCATAAAATTATGGGACTTGTGACACTCTAAGAAACTTTCCCCATAGTTTTAATGTATAATAGAAATTGTCCTATATTGTTACAGTTGTTTAATCTGCAAATTCATTTCTACTTTACCTCAAATATAGACAAAGAGAAATCTACTCTGTAGATGTCTTGACATATCAATATATATAAAGGGAGGGAGGGAGGGTTAAATATACCGTGTGTTAAGCTATTAAGCTATGTGAGGACAGTTTGGGTTAAATATGCTGTGTGTTAAGCTATTAAGCTATGTGAGGACAGTGTTCGTTTCTATTAAGCTATGTGAGGACAGTGATAGTTTCTAGAAGGTGCGATTATACATTTAATCTTAATCGGTTGATGTTGCAGAAGGGAATTAGAGATGTTCAGCTAGTATTACGTTAATGGTTAATGCTTCTAAATGTAGAAGTCATGAATGTCATTTAGGTTTTGCCTTGCTTCTATTCTCAACTAATTGTTGCACTTCCTTTCAGATGTTAGCTTTGAAAGCCCAAACAAGGCATTGAATCGTAAGATGGAAATACATCACTTCCGAGCATCTTAAGATGGGAACTATGGAGATTGACCCCCATTGCCAAGAGCCCTTCAAAATTTTGCCAGAGAATTAGTTATCTTTGTTAGTGTCTCCTATATTCTGTATACGAGGTCACAAGTGGATCAGATGTTATGTTTTGTTGAGTAAGCCGAATTGTTGATAACTTCATTGCGAATGAGAAGGACAGTGGTGAAAATGAGGATTTGCATTTATGTGATTTGGATTCAATTGAGAAGCAAAAGAAGGTATGACCTGGCCGCAGGCAGATTATGGAGTGTGAAGAGAGTACAGGCGCAGATGACTCTACTCAATTTAATGAAGAATGATGGAACGGCTGCTCAAAACTTGCAACAGAGGCAGATCAAAATGGAATCTTAAGTTCATTTTTTCGATCAAAGCCAGATCCAACATTCCAACCTATGGTTTGTAGTGAAGTGATAGTTGGGTAGAGGAAGATGGCAATTTGAAAGGAGCTAAAGTTGTGATTAGGGCTCAACAGAGGATCTGAGGAAATTGTATGCTAGCTTTATTGGGTTTCTGCGATCTAAAGAGTTCATGGCTAGTGATATCATGAGGTGGATGGATGACCATTTGGGTGAAATGATTGTCAATGTTAAAATCTTGGATGAAACAACAATTGGGTAGCTGCACTCTCTGACAAGGAAGTGGACAAGGTGCTACTCACTGTGTTGCAGGAAATCTCCCCCTTATGGCAGCTGAACGAGTGAAGGAAATCATGGGACGACCTCCAATTTGGACACTGCCTGCTTGGAGAACAGCCATGTTTCAGTGTCTAGGATCTTTCCTTGTTATGGAGGTGGTGGCATATCCGAACCAAGAGAGAGGAAATTCGGTTCGACAGAGTTGTGATCTCTAATCAAACGGATGCTCCACTCTCTGAGGTCATTGCTTTGTGAGCGGATGACATTTAGTATTTGTTAGATTGGAGTAGTAGTTCAGAGAGACAAGAAAGATCCCATCAGCCATTACCTGCAGAGTTTCGTCATCCGATGAAATGGGGAAGAAGGGGCTGGTGCAAGCCCACAGAATTTGAGTTTCTACTTTAGTGGTTCTGCATTGAATGAGGTTAAAGGAGGGTGGGTCTTCAGGTGGGAGTGGAAATTGCTAAGGTAGGGATGACATGCTTGTTGATGTTGTGGCCTGCCTTGTCCTTCTACAGAAAGTAGACCATTTGACAATGGGATTAAGATGGCTACGCCATGTGGGCCAAGTCCAAAGCCTTCCCACTTGAGTCCATAGTTCTGCTGGATCAACCTAAACTTAAAGAGGATCTAGCTTAGAGGCCTGAATCTTAACAAAATGGAGATGTCTTTTTGCAATGGCCCTTGTGGCCATTCAAAAGGAGAATGAGGGGCCAAGAGCCTTGGTTTGGTTTCCTCCACGACCATAAGAGGGAGGATTCCAGTCTTTTTTCTGGCGAGTTATTTAGTGATGGTGAAGATGATGTCAGGACATCTATGTTTGATCTAAAGGACAAGGATCTCTCCAAGTTTCAAAATCCCCAGTAAAATGGAAAGCAAAACCAAGCTGGTAGAGGTAGCAAAGGACTCACAAGAGAATCATTTGGAAAGTCTGAACCAATGGAAGATTCCCTGTATATTTGGGTCAGAACAAGAAGGGTGGATTTGTGGCTTGGTCTGTCTATTCATCAGGAGGGCTTGTTGACAACAGCAATGACCACATCTTGATTTTTCAGCATTCTAAGGTAGGAACAACAATGAGTCAGGTTAAACAAGTGACCTGCCCCACCTTCAATTTGAAGTTGGTATGGGTTTTTAAATTTTGACTTGAGTTGGATTTAGCGTGGTTTCATGTTGTGGTTGCCCCAACCCGCTCTTCCTAGTTTATGATTAACTTACATATTACTTAAAATTGAGGTGATTGTATGATATACGCTATGAAGCACGGAGACGGACACGGGGCACGGATACGATACGACACGGACACGGCGATACGGCAAATCCTAAAAAAATAGGATACGGACACGGCTAGGACACGGCAAATAATAAATATATATATATTTTATATATAATCATAAAATTAAAGAATAGTTATATTTTTAGCCAAATTAAAATGCATAATGTCACAATTAATAAGGAAACAACATAACTAACACTAGAAAAATCAAAAATAAAATCCATAATGCATAATATAATGTAATAGTAGGCCATAGGCCCTTAGTACATCAATCATCATCAACATTACATGTCACAATCACATCATAATCAAAATAACAAAAAAACGTCCCTCCACCCACTCCATAAAAGAAAAAAAACAATAATAATCCTCGCTTCATTCATGATTCATCATTGGAGACATCTTCAATGGCATCATCATCCCCACCAACACTCCCATCATCAGTAAATAGCACAGCCTTTAATTCCGGCTCATCAAGTGAGAGATTTGCAACCTCAAGTACTCCAACGTCCTTTAGGGATTCAAATGCATCTCCTGCAATATCCCACATCTTAGTTTGTCCTTGTATGTACTGTGGGGTTCTCCTTGATAGAAGACAAAGATGACTATAAATGAATACCAGATCTTCAGCACGGTTTGGTAATATTTTGTTCCTTTTCAGCGAGTGAATAAAGGAGTAAGTACTCCAATTCCTCTTAGAACAAGATGAGGAAGAAGGTTGCACAAGCAGCTTCAAAGCTAAGGTCTGAAGCGAGGGAGAAAATGCACCATAAATAACCCACCAACTTTTTGGATCCATGGTTGATCTATCATGAATAGAGTCAACCTCTGAAAATCCTCCGGAATTAGTTGAGAAAGCTGCATACTCCAATTGAACTTTTTGTCTATCTTCTGGATCAACATAATATCTTTTCAAGCACTTTGTTCTTTCTCTTGAAACCTCCAAATCTTTATGTGGAGGAACTCGATTTGGATCCTCATGAAGCCATGCATCGCTATAGTACCTTAAATACAAGAATGAAAATTATATGATTAGTTTATATTTTTTTAATTAATAGTTTTTCTAAAAAAAACTATGCTAAAGCTTAGAGGTCACCTTATGTTTAATGAATGTGCTAAGCAATGAAGCGGAGTGTTGTTCTTATTCCAACGGTCAACTAGAATCTGATGCACCACATCATAGAAGGTTGATGTCTCATCTTGCCGCTTCCCTTCATGCATATATATTGCCAACTTCACGTTCTCTATCATTGTATCCCACATATCATAAACTAAGTGAAGACAAGGCTTATCTGTATCACAAGCCCGAAGCATGTCATAAATAGGCAAGGTAAAAGCAAGAATGTAATCAATCTTATCCCACCAAATGTCATCTAACACATTTTCCTTCACAAACTTGGCTTTTTCAACGTCATCATCCCTATAAGTAGACCAGTTGTTACAAATTACCATAGCTTGAAGACCACCCTTTATCAATTTGAATCTTTTAAGCATCACAATCATCGAAGCAAAGCGTGTCTCCGCAACTGAAAGCAATTTCAAACTAACAAAGTCATTGAACATAGACAATCTCATTGAATGATTCATGATAAAATGCTTTATCACCATGACGTCCCCAACAACATCGGTAATCCAACTGCACTCTACATAAGTTATTTCATTTGCTTCCACATTTTTTGCTGCACAAATGTTTTTTAGGGCAAGATTTAATGTGTGTACTACACATGGTGTCCAAAAAATATGAGAAAATATCCTTTCAATAAGTTGCCCCGCTCCTTGGTAGTTTTTGGCATTATCCGTAATCACTTGAACAACATTTTGGGGCCCAACTTGAAAGATGACTTCCTTCATCAAGTTAGCAATGAAAAATTTATCCTTGACTTCACCTGAACAATCAACTGCTTTTAAAAACATAGGCCCCCCTTCTGTCACTGCCATAAAATTAATTAATGGCCTTCTTTGTGAATCACTCCAACCATCACTAACAATGGTAACCCCATTTTCCTTTCATGTGCCTCTAATTGGTTGCAATAATCTGTCAATGTTTGCTCTTTCTCTTTTAAGCAAAGTGGTTCTCAACAAATTATAACCAGGAGGCAAATAACCCGAAATCTGATTATTGGCAGCAAAGTTATAGGAACTAACATAATAAGGGTTCCTAGCCAAGTGAAAGGGCAAGCCCGCAGAATAAAACATCCTAGCTATTTCAGAATGCAATTGGTCCCATGCCCCAATGTTAAATGCCTTCTCACTTCCACTTCCACTTCCACTTCCACTTCCACTTCCACTTCCACTTCTCAACCGTTTGTTTGATTCAAAGAGGGTCAGCCCTTGACTAGCAATCATGCCACCCAAAGATGCTCTAGGAGGGGGCAAAGGAACTTTTTTTGGTTTAAGGCTTTGCAATCTAGCTTCAGCTTCCTTGACAGCTTTTTGCATTTCAGCCATATCTTTAGGAGTGACTTTAGAACATATTTGAATCCCTTGACCACTAGTTTTTAGCAAATATGCCTTTACCCTAGTATATGAGCCCTTAAAAGCTTTGTGGCAAAATTTACATTGGAAATGAAAATTCCCTCCTCCCCCTCCAATTTTCTCCAACTTCGTTATATAGTTCCAGAGGGGCTTATTTTCATCTTGTTCTGAGCCCTCCGCCGGTACAGGGCTGCTAGCTCCCGTAGAAGAGAATGACATATTCTCAAATCAATTTCCTATCACATTGAAAAATAAACTATCACATTGAAAAATAAACTAGGAAAAAAACGCAGCACAGCAGTCTCATTTTAAAAAAAACAACAGCGGCACAACAGTCCCATTTAAAAAAAACAACAACAGCACAGCAGTCCCATAACAGCAGCAACACAGCAGTCCAATTTAAAAAATAAACATCAATAGAACATCAGTCCCATGACAGCAGCAGCAATTCAAAAAAAAAAAAAAAGAAAGAAAGAAAACAGCAACAGTAGCAGCATAACAGCAGCAGTAAAGTCCCGTGGGAAAAATAGCACAGCAGTCCCATTAAAAAGAAAAAAAAGAAAAACAGCAACAGCACAGCAGTCGCATAACAGCAGCAGCAATTCGAAAAAAAAAAAGAAAGAAAACAGCAACAGTAGCAGCATAACAGCAGTAGCAAAGTCCCGTGGGAAAAACAGCACAGCAGTCCCATTAAAAAAAAAACAGCAACATCACAGCAGTCCCATAACAGTAGCAGCAATTCGGAAAAAAAAAAAAAGAAAAAGAAAACGGCACCAGTAGCAGCACAACAGCAGCAGCAAATCTGTCGCATGGGAAAAAAAAATAGCAGCAAATCTGTACCATGGGAAAAAAAATAGCAGCACTGAAAGAAAAAAAAATAAAGAAAGAAAACAGCAACAGCACAGGTATCCCATGGAAAAACAAAAAAAAAAAAAAAGAAACAGCAGTATATAAAAAAAAAACAGCAATAGTACTGAAGAAAAACAGCAGCAGTACTTTAAAAAAAAATTAGATCAGAAAATAGCAGTTCGAAAAAAAATAATAGATCAGAAAATAGCAGTACCTCAAGCAGTTTGAAAACAGTAAAAAAGAAAACAGATGGAATAAAACTGTAAAAAAGAAAATAGCAGTTCGACAAAAAAAAAAAAAAGAAGAAAGAAAGCAGCAGCAGCACAGCAGTTCTTCTGAAAACAAAAAGAAAGAAAGCAGCAGCAGCATAGCAGCACAACATAGCTCAGCAACAGTGGAGGAAAAAAAAAAAAAGACAGCAGCAACCGAAAAAAAAAAAAACAGTACCTGTTCTTTCTCCTCCTCCTTCTTGTTCTTCTTCTACGCGCAGACACCGATCTTCCTCACGCTTCTTCCACGCTCAGATCTTCATCAAGCTTCGATCTTCCATGTGTCTTCCTCAACTTCAAATCTTCCACGTGCAGGCGTCCGCACGCTGTCTTCTTCTTCTTCTTCTTCTTTGTTTCACTGTCGGCAGCGATTCCACGCGCAGGCGTCTTCCTCCTCTCTTTCTCCGTCTCTAGCGCTTCCCCCTTTCGTTTCCCCTTTCGTTTCCCCCTTTCGTTTTGATTCCAGAAATGAAGAGAAAGTAGCGATTAGGGTTATAAGTTATCGAAAATTGCATTTACACCTTCCACGTTTTTTCTTCTCTAATTTTAACCCAACTTAAGCATATTTTAATTACATTTTAGGCCCGCCGTGTCCATGCCGTGTCCATTCCGTGTCCCTCCTGTGTCCCAGCCGTGTCCGTAATTTAAAAAATTAAAAAAAAAACCAGGACACGTTTTGGGCGTGTCGGACACGTGTCCCGGCGTGTCCGAGCTGTGTCCGTGTTCGACACGTGTCCGACACTGATACGGGAGCCATTTTGGAGTGTCCGTGCTTTATAGGATATACGCATATGCAGATTTGTACCCAACTGAACCCCATGCCATCCCTGTTGGAAGTAGAAGAGAGAGGCACCATTGTTGCTAAAGGGAACACCAAGAACACCTGTTTTGGATAGTTCACTCTTCTGAAGGGTGGAAACACTGAAAGAGTCCCCAACAATCTTGCCAGCTGAAGACTTATTGCCAACAAGGACAGGTTAAAGTCACAAACTGATGGCTGAGACAGTCGTTTAAATTGGAAAAGCTATGGGCATAAATTTGGGTGATAGTAAATGGAGTTTCCCTTGTTAGAGAGATAAGAGTTGCCTGAAATTATTATCTATGAAGAAGAAGGCAGGCCTAAGGGTAGAGGAGATAGTATAATCTGGCTGAGTTTTGTCAAATATAGAAAGAGTGGCAAGAGCAGACTCGAGGGATGATCTCGATGAAACTAGAAGAAAGAAATAGACAGTTTTTCTCTTTTTGGTATGTCAAGATGTCTCAGCAGTTTGGATAGAGATTCAACAGTAACAAAGGTCACGCAAAATATTGCTATAATAAAAAGAGTAGAGATGCCAAACAAACCTTTAGAATGTAATGTTTTGAAATTTGCATCTTATGCATGATTTCTTTACTTGTTAGGTATTTGTGCATTTGTTTAATTCATTTTATTATACAAATATTATGCAATAATTACGTCATAGTTCGATCATGACAAACTGCAGGTTGAACCCAAGTTGAACCGAACCTTAGCCTTGGACCAGTTCTATAGTCAGCTCGGTTTTCAAAATATTGATTGAATTTGTACTTAATGTACAAATTCAATCAATATTTAGTTCCTTTACACCATTTGTGAAGCTGTTCTGGGACTGGTAGATTAACAATGGAGATGTATTTGGGTTCTGGAAAGTCTCAAAAACCTTTTTTTGTTAATGGGACTGAACGTTTTTGTATTGTAAATTCCTTGAGCCCTTTTTGGTCATCAGGAGAAACTCAAGAACCATTTTCAAAACCTCTCCATATACAATCACCATAGTATTCAGTTCTACATCAGTCCATTGGGCCTAACTTGGAGTCAGAACCCATACACGCCCCCATTTACCGCCCTAACTTCACTCTTTTGAATGCACCATATAACTGATCTAGATTGTTCATTCATTTTAGCCTAATTCTCACACAAACTCACAAAGTGCCTGAAAATACAGGCCTATCGTCCAAATGTTATTCTTTTCATTTAGCCATATGTTTCTCAAGCCAAACCTTAGGATCACCTGATTAATGATGTAACGTGTAATCATAGATTTGGAATCTACAGAATGGATGATGCAAATATGATGACTTAACCCTTGTGAACAGCAAAATAAAAGGAAAGGAAAAGGAACCACATGCTTTTGTGGGGGCATTGACCAAATTATTCTGATCTCGGAGGGAGCTTTATATAAATCCATTATCCAAACTTATGTTTTAAATTGTCTGGAATGACCTGAGACCATACTGTAACTAATCTGAAAATTTATGATTTATGACCCAAGAGAACACAGATCCAAATACATTCATGGCAGATCTAACTCATTCAATATTTTATTACAATTCTGCATGCTATAGTTGATTTTTGTTACATTTTCATGAGCTTATAAGGATTACCACACACCATGATTAAAATATAGCTGGGATTAAGTTTGGGAATTGATCCTAAGATTGGGATTTGTGCCCAGCCCATGTAAAACCTTAACACTAGTTGGAACCTTACGATCCACAGTTTATCTAAAGGCAGCAATTTCTGAACTGACCGGTGAACCTGTTTAGAATTAGGTCTATTAATTCCCAGTTCAGTTCACTGCTTTCACTTTCAGTTGTGCAAGAACCGACATTTCCAACCCAACTAACAAAATGGGCCTCATTTGTATCTATTATGTCATTCAACTCAGCTAACCCAACCCGTACGCGTTGGCCTGCCAATTCAACCTGAACACAACCTGATTGTTCCTGGTTTGGACTTCGGACTGAGCTGTTTGACTTATGAAGTGTTTCAGGTGACATTCCAACCCGTTTAACAAATGGATCATCTTTGGATTGGGGCTATCGGTAGTAATCCATCCCATTACTAAAATATGCTTAAAAGTCATCTAATCATGTGCGCTGCATGTTCAGAATTTTGCTTTATCAAACTATGGTGTACCCAATGCCATCATAATCCTCATAGAGGGGATACAAAAATTATAGGATAATGAAGATGGCCATAGAGTAGAGCTGTTCGTCTACCATTGAAGTTGAAACTTGTCAGATCCATTACATCAAACCAAGGGCTGTCTTTGCAGTGCATCATTGATATCTGAATTAGATAGCTTCCTTTTGTCGCAGAGTTCTTTGGAAATTTTTATTGGCAGGCACCCAACTCAATGTCTTCACCCAACTCAATGTCTTTAATCTTTGTTTTCTCTTCTTTGTTACTTTAATTAATCTGCACATGGATGTGTCGCTCTTCTTCTGATCTGAGCTGAGCTGCTTACCTAAAACTCCTCGTGAATTCTGCACAACATTTCTAACCTCTGGTTCTTTTTCTAGCATTGAATTGCTCAAGTTTGACCTATTCCCCTGATCTCTCATTGGATGTCTCAACAATGCTTACGATTTATTATAATTATTGTTATTTTTCCCACTTTCATTCATGTATCCAAACACCAGAATGAGGATCAGGGTTTGCTGGATCTCTAGATTGCATGGACAGCCCAGCATAATCTCGAACACAACCGGATCTTCAATAGAATCAGGAACAAGAAGGAATAATGCCAAATGGGCGTTATTTGCAACATGAATACAGGATTCGTAAAAAAAATTAATGAAAGGCTCCCGTGCAAAATTTATAATTCGAAGGACTAAAATAAGAAACCAACGATGTTGTTTAGAGATAATTTATCCCTAGTCAAAAAATAAAAAAGTTATTCATTAACTTCACATTTTAGAAAAAGAAAAAATCAATTGCATTAACCTAAAATAGGAGATAACCAATGTGAGAAAAGAAACGTGAAATAAAAAAGGAAGTAAATATAAAACAGGAGAACGACCAAAATGTTTAGCCTATAGAGTCAATTGTCTATGTTGCCAATATCACCTGCAATAGTAAAGATCAAGTTTCCAATACATTATTTTTATAATAGCAAATCTTCACATGTGAATAAGCATAAAAATACGAAGACATGAGAGTAAATAAATTTCTGGGGCTTTCGGCGACAGCTCCTTAAATATTTTATTTTATGGCGTGAGGTCCACGATCTTTTTTCAGAGAGGTGGAGGTCCTTTTTCAAAATGTTATTACTTAAAAAGACAAAAACACTCTCTCCCAAATAAAAACACCCTCTCTTTGGCTCTCTCTCTCTCTCTCTCTCTCTCTCTCTCTCTCTTTTCAACCTCCCCCTCCCGAGTACCTCCCAGCCACCAACAAGCCACCATTAGAGATTAGACCACCTCCCTCTCCACCCCAGCAGCACCTCCTTCCCGTGAGACAGCCATCACCGCTGACACTCCGTTTTCCTCTTTCTTTCTATTTTCCCTCTTTTTTCATAAAGATATGATTTAGTAGGGAGTATATCAGTCACCACCTCAACAAATGGTTAACTAACAACTCTTTCCTGAACAAACAAATGAAAATGCTGGCCATGGTGAGAATACGTACGGTTGCGTCTTGGACATGAAACAAAAGACAGATTGATTCTAATGTTCCTTTACATGTGGAAAGAAGATTAAAACAATAAAGATGGAAGAGCTTGTGTTTCAGGTTCGAGTTCTTGCAGAAACTTATGGAGAGACAAATCTAAGGTGGGCCACATAGAGGGAGTTTAATAAGAATTTATTTGAATTTCAGCTGAATTTATATGAGTTTAATCATAATTTATATGAGTTTGATTAGAATTTATATGAATTTGAAGAGAAATTATAACAGTTTCTGTAGCATGTGTGGAGTTTGACATGGCACACTGGCACTGGATTCATGTTCAAATGTGTCGCGGTCCAACCTTGGAAAGAGG
The DNA here is from genome assembly GCA_037013555.1 of Sextonia rubra. Lineage (NCBI taxonomy): Eukaryota > Viridiplantae > Streptophyta > Magnoliopsida > Laurales > Lauraceae > Sextonia > Sextonia rubra. Next base: position 3,180,396 of record JASUAD010000028.1, on the reverse strand, counting down.
TGATAAGCCTGTCATCAGGTGCTCCAATGAGTAGTGTTAGATTTTGTGGATTCAATCCATTCGTTAATGTAATAAATTGATTAATCTCTTTATTTATCAATAAAATCATGCTTTGCTTTCATGAGATGAGTGTTATTTTATTAATTCATGCACATGACCAATATATATGACATAATGGTTCATGAGTTGAATCGAGTCCCATTAGTATATTAGATGTGATATATGTGCATGGATGAGATCCACACGCGGGAGATATATGTTACAAATCTTATACCTAAATAGCTTCACAACCAGTAATGAGACTGGGCATCTTATTTGATAAGGTTGCAGCACTTTGATCACTATGAGATAGTGTGATTTGTCCCGATCATCAGAATGTAAGATTCTGGATCACGATGCTGGTACATTGGATGTATTGAAGGACCATGAGATGCACTTTATGGAATTCATTCTGGATCACGGTGCTGGTACATTGGATGTATTGAAGGACCATGAGATGCACCTTATGGAATTCTGTCTCAATAATAAGGTATGCTCTCATAATTCCCTAGCAATAAGCTCTCAATCCTGAGACATTGATGAACTCAAGTTTCTATCTATTCATTTGCTTTGAGTCACTAATGAGTGAGGCCGACTGTAGGTTAACACCTCGGTGTCTTGGGTATGTGGTAGTAGAACTGTGGGAACGTTGAATGATCAAGATGGAATCTATCTCTATTATCCCCTTGTGCCAATTAATGGATTTGTCATTAGTAAGTGCGCACCCATCTCAATTAAGAGTTAATTGGATGGTACTGATGATTACTGTGATTAATTGGGGCTCAAGGATAATAAGATGTGGAACTTAGATTGGAAAAGACGGATTTATTCCAATTGATCCACGGATATTGATAGAGTGGCCTACTTGTGGTAATTGGAAAGTTTAGGGTCTTCATTGTAATTTATTCCTAAGACTGGAGTGCAATTGCATTTATATAGTGTGTTATTTGCAATTAACTATGGGCCTGGATTGCACATGAGATGTGGGGTCGCGGTGTTCCAATTAGAGCCAGCTTTCTAAGGAATCCCTAGTGGTCCCCACGCTAGCCCAAGTTATTGGAAAATACTAATCCGACTCGAACTCTAGAAAGAAGGGATTCGAAAGGAGAAAGTTGCTTTGGAAGTAAGACTTCTATTTCAATTAGGCAAGGAAGAGATTTGTAAGTTTATAAAATCTCTTGGACGTCCAGAAGAGTCTCTCTCACGCCCAAAACCCTTTCGTGCAAGAGTTGTACGAGTTTCTCTCTCCTTCTCTCTTCTAGTTCCTTGGAGTTTCAGTTGGGATTTCTCCTGAAGATTCCACCATTGTTCTTGAGAAAAGAAGTCCAATTCGGGTCATAGCGTGGAAGGCTAAGAGGTGTTGAAGAAGTCCATTAGAGTACTGCGGATTTCCAAAGGTATGATCTACTTCTTGCATGTCGTAGATTATTATGGATGTTTAGTGCTGGTAGAATATTTACTGTATATGGTCACGAGATTGAGGGTAATGCATCCTAGATTAGGTTTTGGTCTTATGGATAGTTGATCCCTGTGTCAAGTGGGTCAAAAGTTTTGAAAATCTATCCACGAGACCCACCTACTTCCAACAAGTAGTGGGTTAGAACGCTAATAGTTGTGGATGGCCCTTGAGATATGAGTTTTGGGAATCTGTTAGCAGTAGGTTTATTTGAATGAGGAATGGGTTTGGTTGCCAAGAAAAGCAGGACAGTTTACATGAATAAAAAAAGCGGAAAAAGACTTGGCCTTCTTGGTTTGCAGGGCGATGGAACCAGCCATAACCAGAGAATGAAAGGGCTGTGTTGGTTCTATTTGGGAATGAGCAACTCGGGGGGAAAAACAAAAGAGGAAGGTAATGAAGATGCAGACGTTGAGATGGGTGTTATGTTTGGTTGGGTCGGTTTGACATGAAGAAGACCAACATGGTTCTAGTTTTTCTTCTTGTCTTGGCGTGGACTTGGAGATCTTGGAAACTTGTTCTCAGATAACAACTGCTGATGGTGGAGATGTGGGAATAGGAAAAGAAAAACAAGAAGAACAAAACATGAAGGAGATGAAGAAATTAGAACACATAAAAAAAGAACAGTAGGGAGTGACTGTTAGGGGAAGAATGAGGAGAAGAAAAGGGTGAGGAAGACGATGACAAGTTCAAGGGAAAAGCAGATGGGTTGCAAAAGTTCCTGGTGGGTCAATGATGCTGGGTAAGACATGGGTTCGATTATGAATGATAGAAATTTATATGAGCTATATGCATGGGTAGGAGGGAAAGGCAGATGGGTTGCAAATGTTCCTGGTGGGTCAATGATGCTGGGTAAGACATGCATTCTATTATGCATGATGGAAACTTATATTAGTTATATGCACGGTCCTAGTTATATGAGTTCTGAAGAAATTTATACGAATTTGCTGTGTCGAATTTCTGCCTATAGATTGATTGACAGCTCATGTTTAAGCTTCTAGTTCATTCACTTCTCGAATTCGTTTTAACCTGAAATTTTGAAATATGAAAGACTATATACTAAACTTTAAATTCTCTAATTTTTACTTAAAAATAAGATGATTATACTAATCTACCTATTTCAAACTTATTTTCCAAAAACTAGTTAGATTTGCTTTGAAGTAAAATTCAGCATATTCAAGCCTTTGGTTCACCAACTTCTCGAATTGTTTTGATTTAAAATTTTGAGATATGAAAGACTACATGCAAAGCTTTAAATTCTCCAAATTTTACTGAAAAATAAGATGATTAGATTGGCCTACCCTTTTCAAACTTTTTGCCAAAAATTGTTTAGTTTTTTATATGAGTTTTGCAAAAACTTATATGAGTTTTGTTTTGAAGAAAAATTCAAACTAATTTTGATAATTTTTTTTAGAATTTCATATGCAACATAGGTATTGTTTGAAAGGTCTCGATTAATAGGTTATAAACAGGGCTAGCTTTACCATTAGGCTATAGAAGCCAATGCTTTAGGCCCCCAAAAAAATAGGGCCCAAGAAATAACTACTATTATCTATTTTTTTCAATCCCCAAAAATAAGGCCCCATTATAAAGCAAAAGAAAGGAAGGATCTTCTTGTGATAATCATCCTTATCCCATTTCCACTTACCAGTATTGATTGTAAAGGTTTCCTAAATTATCTCCTAAGCAAATCGAATCTTTATTATTGAGAATCTAAGTAATAGCTAAGAGCCCATTTAATTTAAACTACCTAATAACTCTCTCTCTCTCTCTCTCTCTCTCTCTCTCTCTCTCACTCACAATATAATGTCACAGTTGTTTTGACTGTCACTAACCACTCCATTTCAAGATTTTAATTATCCCCTAATTTTTCTATCCTAATTGTACTTCTCGCATTTCTGGTTCCTTAAAACTCAACAGTTGTTGTAAATGTATTTTTGTTGACTGGTTAGGCAATGGGTGTTGATGGTCTGGTTTATTGATGGAAATACAAGATTTGCATATACCATTAATACTAGTTATGAGATTGCAGATGACCTCGATGATATTAGCATAAAATTAGTAATATCTCTATTGAACAATTAGTTAGAATTAGTATAAATGAATGATTAACTCACATTGATATTTACTGTTTTTTTATTTACATGTTAAAGTTAAAAAAAATAGAAAAGGCCTCATTTAGACTTGTCACTTTAGGCCTCATAGTGTCTCAAGCCAGCCTTGGTTATAAATATACCTTTGTTTTAAAAAGACTGATATTGTAAACAAAAGTTATGAAATTTCAGAGTTTTGGAATTCAAAACACAAAAGTAATTGTTTAAAGGCAAATCAGTCATGAAAAAAGATGAGCTGGCCAATTAGAGACCTCCGCCTGAAATAAGTCCAAGCATTGATTGGACCTCATAGAAATATTCTAGTAGGGATGTTTGGCTAATTTACTCTAAATTTTTTATTGTTCCTCTCCTAAACAGAGCCCAAAGTGGCTACATGCAAGACATGTATTAACTTAAGAAACTTCCAACTTTTGATATAAAAAAAATACTTCCAACTTCATTCATTTCCCTCAGCCTCCAATACTATGTTTCACTAATTTCTTTGTGTACTACAAGAAAATGCACTATTGGCGACGAGCTTTAGCAATAAACAACTCTATTCATCACTATATATATTAACTTTTGCTCCACAAACATAGTTATTCGTCTCCCAATGTTGTCCCCAATAAATTCCCTCCTTGAACTCAAATTTGTGCCAATTTTTTTTATTAACGATAGCTATAGTTCATCAATAAAGGATAATTATATTGAGCAACGAACACTAATTCATCGGCAAATCTTGAAATTATATTAGCGCCATCCAACTCTTTGTTTGGCACAACCTGTAGAAAATCTCTTAATTGGTTTTCAAAGCACAACACTTTCTCGTCCCTCTTGTTTTAACAGAAAACTTTCGATCTTGTCCCTCTTGTTTCTGGTAGATTTGTGCTTTGGCTCCCTGCTACGTCGCCAACCCTCTCTCTACTGGGAAAAGATTGACTCCGCCTACTTTGTCTCTCCTTGCTCACTGAGGAGGTAAGTCTTTCAAAATTAAAACCCTACTTTGTTTGTAAATGGAGAAAAAACTTGCAGCCCTCTCCCTGCTCGCTGTGAATGTTCCTAACGAATCTTCTCCTCATCATCTTTGCCTAGGGGTGTACCCACATAGAGGCAAACTGGGGCAGTTACCCCATCCATTTTGAAATTTTAAAAACAAAATGCCCAAAAGGGAGATGGGCTATTTTGCCATGCCCCATATCAAAAGAAACAATGCCCTACCCCCTTTCCAACAAAAACCCCTCTGCTACAATAAAAAAAAAACCATTTACTCTTGTTTCCCCTCTAAATCCAGTTATAGCAGTGACACAAACATCACTCAGCAATGGCGGATACTCCTCTATTTTCTTCTCTCTTATTTTTCTCTATCAAATGTGATTAGGATTTTCTTAACATATTTTTTAGATCTTTATGTTTGTTTTGTTCCCAACAGATGTGATTCATTTTCATTGTTTGGATGATGGAGTCTTTATGTCTTCAATGATGATTTCATTGCAAGATAAAAGTTAGAATACATTTTACATTCATACCAATGCTCCATGGAATACCTTTTTTCTTTTCTTTTCCTTCGAGTTATTAACTACCACGTGAAGCCATTGAACTAGTTAGCATTTGACAATCATCTAGTGTTGTCAAATAAGGAGGCAGGGCATGCCGGTTGGTCATCTTTCCCTACTTATGGCCCAAGTAATAGGATGAGTTTTTACGCCCCCCACCATCTACATTCAAGGCTGATGGGATACCAAAACTGATACATATATTTTATTGTTATATAAATATATATTCAAATGCCAAGAGAAACCCAATGCAAAAGTCAGAAAGTTGGAAAGATACAATAACATAACATTGATCAATTGTAAATAATACCTGCCTCTCTAATGTCCACTCTAAGCCATCCTCATCCTTTTACCCAAACTCAAATACCCAACTTCATGAATTTGCAATTCTCTTTTTACATTAGATTCTTCCCCAATTACAATCACCCTGCTTTTTGTATGAGATCATATATGATATATGTTACTAATTTCATCGAAGGGCGAAGGTCAAAATACTCAAAACTTTCCAATAAAATGCTTTTTCAGTTTTGACAGTGAATTAAGAACATCTTATGTAGTCGAAGCTTTTGGTGAAAGTGTGAAACAAAAAAGGTGATGCCTGTGAAATTACCCATCCACAAAAGGTGCCCATGCTTTTTTATGAACGGTCAAGAAGGACATATTTAATATCACTAACGATGAAACAATCATGCAACGCTTGCAAAATGTGATGAATTGTCAAGGGGCAAATATAATTGAAAACATTATTTTAGAGTTGAGATTACTTTTTATGAAAGAAAGGTATATTAGTTGATGCAATTAAATATATTGTATCTATTTTAACGTAATACATTTTTTTTTTGGTGTTACAAACTAAACCAAAGATAAAATTTATTTGGATTTCAAAACTAAAGGTGGTTGTTGGGACCACAAACGGTAAATTCCAACAAGTAATCCTCATTATGGTGCAAATCCTCACCATTCATCTTTACAAGGTTAATTGATGGATGGGTCACCTACAAAAGATCACATCCATCCTCACCATTCATCTTTGCGGTGGTGGCTGAAATCAAACTAGAAAAAAGGTATCGGGCTCAGGTGTCACGCCAAACATAAATTAAAAAAACATCTTCTTCCAAAACATCCAAAGCACCAAAAACATGGGAAACATAATGCATGAAATGGGTTTGAAACGTAATTTTTACTAAGCAAGATTTTCATTGTTGTCATGTCGAGAACTCTAACTTACAGAGAATTCGCCGTGGCAATAAACATCCTAGCTACAACAGTTAATACGGAGATCGTCCGTGAGAGAAGGGGAAGGTATTGAAATGGGAAAGCGGGAGAGATCCACAAACAGAGAAACATTGCGGGAGGCTTTTTTTTTTTTTATATATATAGCAGTGGAAAGTTACAAAATTGAATAAATGCCCACATTGGAGAAATTAAATAAAGACCGTTATAATTATAGAGAAAAAGTATAGGTGCAGAAGCTAAGTGGCTGGTCAAAATGAGGTCAAAATTAAATTACATGGAAGCTGCTGATTTCTGCAATTGAAATCAGTCTCATTTATAATAATTGGGTCATAGTAAAGTGAATTTGAGATTCTTAGATATTGTTGAATTGAATCTTAAAGCCAAAATCATGTAAATTATATTATATAAATGCACGTGCACATAGAAATTATCGTGGAGGGTGATATGGATGTTGAGAGTTGGATTGAAGAACGGCCGGGCGCGGGGGGGGGGGGGGGGGGGGGGGGGGGGGTGTGTTGAATGTGGTGGGACCCACATCACCAGTGTACAGCCTGGCAATTGGTGATTAGTCCCACCATGGTCATTGTGGGGTTTTCCTCACTTAATCTCAATTCTGTTTATTTGTCCTGTCAATGCAAGTTTATATGTCTATGCTTATTTATCACTATAGCAGATTTGCTGTAGTACAATACATATGGAAAACATTCGGTTGCCTACTGCTCACCTGCATATAATAAGACCGATGGTCTAGTACCGAGGGGTGCAGGCTCAATGCACAGGAGAACATTACCCTATATATACATAGGGACATCTTATATATGCCAGATGATATGGAGCAAGCAGCTTTGGCCGTGATGGAGTTGAGAGGGCCAAATGATATGTGACAGTTTTTATATATTTTCTTCTTCATATGGAGGGGAAGAGTAACGAAGAAAAATGGGAATCTTCATTTTCCCAATAAAAGTAAACCACTGTGGGAAAAAAATCAAACACACTATTAGAGCTAATGAAGATATTCAATCAGGCCGCGGACTCAGGAACTTGAGCTTGTGGGGCTCTAAGTAAAAAAAAAAATTTAGGGAAAGGTGCAAATTTAAACAAATACATATTATTTTCTAGAATTTACAGGAGGGTTCTTGAAAATTTCAAGCTTTTTTCATATATGGGTGGCGGCTTCAAGCCACAGCCCTCTATACTTGGGTCCGCCTCCGCATTCAACAACAGTATTGTCAAGAATTCTTAACTTGATCTGTCATTTTATAAAATAATTTAAATTTTGCATGAAGTTTCATCGATCCGAAAACAAATACAAAAGCCAGCCAAATTCGACAGTTTAATTTATTGGGATCCAAAATGCAGAACATGAAGAATTTATAAAAAAATTTTTAAAAATTATATATAGAGAAAAAATGCCATCCATAAATCCTACTACATCTTTCAGCAAAAAGATGTAGTTCTGGCTTATGAGTAGCAACTTTCTGTACAAATAAAAAAGGGAAAAAAACATCAATCCATGCCATACCATGTAAAATTAAAAAGACTAATTGGAGATTGAATCTAAGAAAAAAATTACATTCATCCAAACATTGAAGGGAAATAAAAAATGATTTTTTTTTTACATTGGAAATGTCCTAAATACATGCATCTAAACCGACCTACATTACCTGTGTTCATGAATGCCGACCCCTAATGTATTGGTATGTTATCTGTTACAATGATTTGTAACCTGTGATGTCTTTGAATTAAATTGTTATCATAAAAATAAAAATGAAAAAAAACTTAAACAAATTATTAATAGTTGTTTTCACATGAAAGATATGCTAGTGCCATGCCATTAGCTTTTTAATGTATCCCAGATCATATCAGCATTCATAGGATGTCAGCGGGGAGAGGCCGAGCCCAAAAATAAAAACAATTAAATTTTTAGTTTTTAAAGAAATTCTTAGAAAATCTAAAATAAATAAATTTATTACTAATAATGGAAATTACCGAGTTCTTACATGATTGCATCACATTCGAGTGGTGTAGATCTTACAGAGAGAATAAGAGGAATACTGTGTCTCAAAGCGAGGAATACATAGTTGTTGTAGATGTTGCTGTTCTTTATTTTTTTAAATGGAATGGAATACAAGTTGTGCAGGGGATGAATTGCAAGAGGGAAATCTTGGGAGAAAAAAAATAGGTAACAAAGGACATTTCCTTCTTGAATTAGGTTAGATTGAAAAGTCATTTAAAAAGGAAAAATAATAACCTACAGAAGAAAATATGCATATAAACCCATCTTTAGGGAAAATAGATAGATTTTAGGTAGCGTTTGGTTCGCTGGAATGATTGCTGGGAGGAATGGAATGGAGGCTGGAATGAGCCTAGAATGGAATGAGGCAGGAATGGTAATTCTTATTCCAACGTTTGGTTAGACAGAGGAATCATTCCAGTAATAGGACTCTCATTCCGATTCCTTTGTTTGGTATGATGGAATGATACCAGGAATGGAATAAAATTTATATTAAACTGACCAAATATAAAATTTATATAAAATTTATATTTTATTAAAATATTAAAATATTAATAAATTTAGCTTTTAAAATAAAATTTAATTTTTTTATGTGACCAAACATTGTATATAATTTTATTCTTAAAATTTTGATATTTTAAATTTAATTTCAACTATGTTTATTTTATGATTTATATAATAATATTTATTTATATTTTATTAAAATATTAAAAAATTAATAAATTTAGCTTTTTCAAATAAAATTTAATTTTTTTATGTGACCAAACATTGTATCTAATTTTATTCTTAAAATTTTGATATTTTAAATTTAATTTCAACTATGTTTTATTTTATGATTTATATAATAATATTATTTATATTTTATTAAAATATTAAAAAATTAATAAATTTAGCTTTTTAAAATAAATTTTAATTTTTTATGTGACCAAACATTGTATATAATTTTATTCTTAAAATTTCGATATTTTAAATTTAATTTCAACTATGTTTATTTTATGATTTATATAATAATATTTATTTATATTTTATTAAAATATTAAAAAATTAATAAATTTAGCTTTTTAAAATAAAATTCGTCAAAAATAAAATTGGGAAAGGAATGGAATGGCCATTCCTCCGCCCCCTCGGTGGAATGGTGATTCCCTTGTATAAAGGAATGGTGATTCCTGAAGTAATGGTCATTCCGCCGTTTTTTCACGAACCAAACGTGGGAATGGTCATTCCAATGGAATGGCCATTCCATTCCGGCCTTCATTACAGCGAACCAAACGCTACCTTAAAAGTTGAGATATGACTGATTACGTGAGAAAGCAATGTTAAAAAATCTGATTCGAGCGCAAGCAATAACCTACTTTCATTAACTCATTGACTTGAAACCTACACAAGGTCTCGTGTGTAGGGGTGGATCCAAGATTCTGTAACGAGGGGGGCCAAACTATAAGATTTTTTTATTCATGCAATCATTATTTTTTCAAGTGTTCCATGAAAAATTTTAAGTTCAAGAAAGACAAATATATACTAAGTTTTTATATGAAAAATAAAATCACTATCTATTTAGTCTTTGCAAAAGATGAACAAAAGAGGTTTTTTAGTAGGATTCAACCATGCAACTCAATATCTATCAAACTGGAACTCTATGTTCTTTCAAATCCCGAAAATCATCAATAATTGAATTTACGCTGAATTTTGTAGCAATTTCTTTTTCATAAATACAACCTAGAAATATGTATCAATTGAACTTACCTTTCCCATCTAAAATTAAAAAGAAAATAACATGCACATTTTAGCAACCATGGTAAAATAAGTGATTTACAATCTAGTAAGTTTTTTTTCTTACTATCTAATTCAGCTATCACACAAATATTAAAAATATTTTAGAAATCAAAAAACATAATTTGGGCAAGAAAACTATTTACTCTTCATAATCAAATACTCAATGGCAGGGTCATATTAATGCTTTCGGCAAGAAATGGGCAAAACATCTCAATTCTTAAGTATATTAAAATACTAGAATCAAGATTAAATCAACATATTAACAATGAAAATGGTCTCCAATTGCCTTATGAATTATGATGAGAGAAAATAGAAATGAGGACAAGCCTTAGCTTAAAACCAAACCCATAGTGCTCAAATGGAGAGAAAATCTGAAGTTGAGCCAAACCTACCTATAAAATGAGAGAGAAGACTCTAAAGAACACCTTTATGCCATCATTAATTAAAAAAACCCAAAACAGCTATCTATGAAGAGGTTGAGAGCTTACCTTGTGTTTAAAGAAGGGGAGAAATTAAGAAAATAGTGCCCAAGGGATGAGGACGACTCGAAAAAGAAGATGCTAAAGGAAGATTGGTGGTTAGTGGTTTGGGGGTGGCTGCCACGAAAACAGTGAGATGGGGGGTGGGGCCTTTCTGTCCAATAGGGGTTTGGTCTTTTCTTTTTTTTTTTAAAAGCTAGGCGCCCCCCGCCCCGCACCAGCGTGCTCCGCCCCTGCTCGTTTTGATTTTGTGTCCACCCCAAGGTTGTCCCGCCCTGCTCGTGTGGATTATGTGTCCAGTCGTGCCCAGCTTTAGAGAGTTTTAGAAAGCTACTACTACCGTGGCAAATTATTGGGCACCCACACGCTCAACGTGCATATCATTGAGTCGAGCCATTTGGCTCATTGGCTCTGTGGTCTAGACCACCTGCATGGTTGTGCAAGGCCGAGCAAAATCCAAACAATAGGAGATCTCTGATCAGTAAGTGGACCGTACAGTGAATGCCCCACCTTTTTACTGAGGTGAAGCTCATGGGTTCTAACCCATTGCAAATGAGCCAGGGAAACCCCAATTAATAAGTAAATAATAGTAATATAATAATATAAAAAATGTGGACTTATGTTGACAAATCATGTGCACTAGCTCAGTGGATGTCCTTTTGCCTTTGCTTTGTATCTTCGTATGTCTCTGCTCTGCGTTTATGGATTCTTCACTGGATCTTCCAAGCAAATGCTCAGTTGCTTCTACCAAGCATCTACTGGACCAGACAAGATTTCCACGCATGATCTCCGTTGCTTCCAAGGTCAACTTATTCTCTCGTTATATGATGTGGTCTTTCTTCTTGAGTCTTATTTAAGACTATATCTGCAGCCTAAGTCTTCTTCACAACCGAAGCTGTTTTGCATCTTTGTTCCCTTGTAATCTGCCAAAGCAAGGTCACTTTCTCTACTTTTCTCTTTTTCGCTCTCATAGATAATTTATTTGTTTCCTTTATTTCTTCCGTTTTGTATTTGTAGAATTCTTTTTTAAAAAGAGGCCAGCTATCAGTTATTTTTGTACCATTTAAACCATGCTTAAAATACACATGTTGCAGCATCGACCATAATCCGACCTTAAAATGTAAATTGACTTTTGTGTGGTCTGTGTGTTTTTTGTTTGGTAGAAATTTTACTCTTGTGTTAGCCACATTGATATTCCCCCATACTAGGTCTAATTTAGCACCCACGGACAATTCTAAATTGTTTTTAAAACAGAGTGACAAACAGTTTAACGTGGTTTGGCTATTGAGCCTACGTTCACGGCAATACTTTCCCCATACATTGATCCGTGGGTAGAAGGGCCCAATGGTAAAAGCTTACCGGTAGCATCCTGGAGAACGCAGGTTAAATCATGGAAACAGCTTTTTCAAAATGATGGTAAGGCTGTGTACATCTTACTCTCCCCAGACCCCGCTATGCAGGAGTCTCGTATGCTGGGCTGCCTTTTTTATTATTATTATTATTGATCAATGGGTGCTCCTCTTTATTTAAAATGTATTTTGTTACAATTAAAAGAATCTCTTGGATCCTTGACAAAGAGTGAGTTGGCTTTAATTGAAATCACATAGATTTGGAGGGCTACAATTAATGAGAAATCCAAGGAGTTTTGGATATGATGAGTTGAATGGAATTGATGGTGAGTTGGGGTCTTCAACGTGATCAATTTGTGAGCTGGCTGAAATTTTCACGATCAATAGTTGTGATGTGGCATAACAAGCTGTAGTCTTTAATACCCTCCCTCATGATAATGGTCGACTGAGGACCTTCAGATTGTTTGTGAGTTGATAATGTCTATGAGATGATATGATAGCCCTTTAGTAAAAATATCTGCAATTTGATCCACAGTATATACACTCTTTACTAGAATGGATTTTCTAGCAATGAACTCCCTCACAAAGTCAAAACCAACTGCAACGTGTTTCATTCTTCAATGAAAGACTGGGTTTGCAGTGAGATATATAACATTTAAATTATCACTCCACAAGGTCGGTGCTCTGGGTACTTGACATTTGAGTTCATGAGGAAGAAAGCAAATCCATATGACCTCAGCAGTAGTAATAGCTAACCCTTTGTACTCAGCTTCAGTACTTGAACAAGCTATTGTTGGTTGGTTCTTTGAACTCCAAAATATAAAATTTGGGCCAAGATAGACGTCATAGCTAGAAGTTGATCGACGATCATCAATGCATCTTGCCCAATCGGCATCAGTGAAGGCATGAATGGTGATGGTAGAAAAGGGTTGGATGAGTAGACCATATTGAATGGTATGCTTAAGATAGCATAGAATCCTTTTTTACATTGCTCAATAGTAGTTTGTTGGATAGGGCATGAATTGGCAGACTTTGTTAACTGCGAATGCAATGTCAGGTCTCGTTAAGGATAGACATTGGAGAACACTCACAATACTACGATACTCAGATCCATTAGAGAGCAATGCACCCAATCTTTGGACTTGGTGTTTTTGCTAGCAATGGGTGTGTGACAAGGTTTTGCACCATCCACCTTAGATTTTAATAGCAAATCCCTTATCTATTTTGCTTGAGAAAGGTGAAGGTTGCATCCAATCTTTGCAACTTCAACACCAAAAAAGTAGTGTAAGGGACCAAGAGCTTTGGTTGCAAAATCATGCCTTACAGATTGCATTAGCCGATCAACATTTGCTTGATAGGAACCAGTAAGAATGATTATCATCCGCATAAATGAGAATAAATATTTTGTGTCAGCCATGATGGCAAATGAAGAGGGAATAATCACTTTTGGATCCATTAAAACCCAAATGAAGTAGATGATTACTTAGGCGGGTGAACCATACCCGTGGTGCTTGTGGGAGCCTATGCAGGGATTTATGAAGTTTTTAAACATGAGATGCAAAATTTGGATCTAAAAAGCTCGGAGGTTGATCCATATAAACTTCATGTAAAATTCCATGTAAAAAGGCATTTTGAACATCAAGTTGCTTAGTTACCCATTTGTGCATGGGAGCAATTGGGCAGACTATTCGGACAGTGGTTGGTTTGAGCACTAAGCTAAATGTTTGAGCATAGTCTAGGCCTTCTTGTTGGTGACGACCTTTTGCAACTAAACATGCTTTGAATCGATTAATGGTGCCATCTACTTGCTTCCTTATGCGAAACACCCATTTACATCCTACAATGTTCATGGAGGGATGATGTGGAACAAGAGTGATGCAGGCCATAATAATGGGCCCCGTTTGAAAGTCTATACCCGCAGGCCCAAAGCCTAATAGATTAGAGTAGATTATATTATTAGTAGTTGCTTTAGTTGCTTTATTAATATTTGGCAAGTCTAGTCATGTTTGGTTTAAGACTTTTTATTTGTTTAGAATTAGTTGTTTCCTTTCATAGATGATGTCTTAGTTATAAATAAGAATATAATATCTTCATGGGATATATACACATAGACTTTAATATTGAATAAAGATTTTGAGTTGGTTCTCAGTTGAGAGAGTTTGTTTGTCTTTGGTGAGGCACCTAGACAACCTATCCCTAAGCCTTTTGGCTTGGAGATTAGCCCGTTGGCTAATCTTCTTCCCCTGCGCTGCTTCAAAGAGTCTGGGTGTTATTTCTATTTAAGGCATTGTATTCTTTTGACATTGCTTGACGCTAGTGATGGTGTTTATTCACCTCAGTGAAACATGTATGCTCAATAGGTTCATTTGCTAATTGTATTGCAAGGGCTGTCATTTGCTAATTGAATTTGCATCAAGTGAGGGATGGTTGGTGGCCAAGAGGGTACGAGGTTTCTAATGCCATCTTTTAGGTGAGTTGTCATTTAATGAGTATTCATTGGTTTAGGTGGTTTAGCAGTTGTAGAATGGGGAGTCAGATGAACAACTTGGTTGTATAAATCAATGGTCATGGAAGAGGATCTAATGATTGGAATGTTGGGTTTTGTGAGTATGGATGTAATAGTTGGTTGGCTAGTTGTGATGCAGATATATGACGTGGTTGCTCTAATGAGGGTGTTTCTAGTAGTTAGGAACAATTAGTGGGTGGCACCGAGTGAGTGAATGGCATCGGTTGGGCTTGTGGTTCAGCATATGGTTGGTACTCATGTGACGCCGGTTGGTCATATGGGTGACCATGTGGTTGGTCATGTTACACCAGTTGGTCATGTAGGTGTGGGTGGTCATGTGGTTGTTTATTTGGTGGGGGCAAGTGGTTGAGAATGGGCTGGGCATTTGGACAGGTAATTGTATAGGTACTTGGTTGGACAAGTGGCTGAGCATGTGGCTGGTTATGAGGCTAGTGGTGCAGCTACGAATCCACGATCGAAAAAATAGATCAATCTCCCAAATGATTGATAGAATCCAGAAGGATTCAGCAACTTGGGCATCCTTGCAAGAGAAGAAAACACTATAAAAGATAATATCTCAAAAGAGAACTTTTATTAATTGAAACTGAGCATCCATAACAATGAGGCCTGACATCCTTATATAGAAGAGTTGGCTTGATTTCTAAGAAACAAAACTTACTAAGAATAGAATGAGCCTAAATAAAATAAGAAATTCACTAATTAATTAAACTATTAATAATATTCCTAAATAATTAGATGTCCAATTGGGCTTATGGACTAAGCCCAACAGGTTGGCTAACCTATGGTCTGGCCTGTGTCAACTCTCCCCGGCTTGGAAAAATTTAACTCTGACAAGTTTGCCAACTTGAGAAATGTTGGAGGAGTTCAACCGCAAAGTGAGGGAAACTTCCTCTTGGGTCGAAAATCATTCGCACAAACTTTTATCTTTTCTTTAGATTTACATTTTTATGACATGACTTGAAAGCTTGATATGGTCGTTTACTTCATGGAAAAAGGCATTGGACGTGTTGCTGCTTTTGATGAACGAATTTAGCCTAGATGTATGATCTAACTTGTAGATGCTACAATGTTGGTTGTCTATCATCCATATTTGATCCCCCAAAGTTGAAGTCAATGTGTGGAACTTCAACAGCTTGATTTGTTTTTTAAACTACTGGAACAATTAATTTGACTTCTAATGAGCCAATGTGAGTTGCTGGAAGTAGAGTTACAATCAGATCTCTAGGATGCTCAATGTCATTACTAACCTAAGCAAATTCTTCAATGTGTGCTTGTCCTTGTTCTTTCTTAATGCTTTGAGGTTCATAGTTGGCATTGCTTTTATCAATAGTGCCCTATGAAAACAGTGTTGCCATTAATTTGCTCTTTGATATCATTCTTAATGTCTTCTATTTGTGCTTTTGATGCAATCATTTCTTTTATTTCTTCTTTTTTCTCTTGCTATGGTGCTTCAACTAGCGGCAATGATATAGATGAAGATATGGCTGTTGGTGGCAATGAAACAAGCATAATCCGTTTTCCTTTCCACACAAATGTAAAGGAGTTCATCTTTTTATCATTGTGCACTTTACGATAAAAAAGCCATGGTTTTCCAAAAATGATATGAGCAATATCTATATGGATCACATCACAAAAAATGTTGTCTTCATAATTGCCAATCTTGAATGATACCAAGCATCTGTGAGTGACTGGAATGACATAACCATTAGACCATGTAACTTGGTTGGGCTTACGAAGGAGCTCAATAGGCAACTAAAGCTCATCAATGACCTTTTGTGTGACAAAATTAAATGTATTGCAATTTTCAACAATCAGATTGGCAACCTTGTCTTTGACTCATACCCATGTATGGAACTTTTTGGAATGTTTCCATTTTTCTTCTTTCTTCTCAATGGAATTGAGAAGCCCGCGAATGATAATTGTAGGATTATCTTCTTCAGTAAAAAGTCTTTCCACAACATCAGCCCATTGTCTTTGTTGCATGCTGGACCGTCTTAACATACGCTCAACATGAAAGGCTTCTAAGTATGCTTCATAACAATTTTCGCAATAATTCATGTGCTCCAAGATGTCCAATTGCAATTCTCTGATATAACAGGCCACATCTCGTCCTTCTGTAATGCACATATCTCATACAACTCCCCAAATTGGTTATGTATTAACCGACAAAGTATCCTGCTTCAAATTAAGAAATTGCTCAAAATTGAACTCATTATAAAAATACCAACCGCCATAGGAAAATTTATACCAAATTGCTTGAATTGCATTGGAGGTTCCAAAAATCTTTATGATGGTGTCGGATGCAACGACAATTTAAAAAAATCGGACATATGTTTTTTTTTTCTTTTACTGCTGTGGGTCCAAGCGTAGGTTAGGTCAAACCTAGGCTTGCAGGTCCAACTGGACTAGGCTCAAACTAGACTTGGGTCAGATCAATTCCAACAGGATAGGCCCAACCGTGTAATGAAAAAGAAATGAGAGAAAGAAAACTTCTCCTTTTCGTCTTGAGTTCGGTGTAGATATAAGAGAGAAAAGGAGAGGGAGGCTTATCTTGTTGAAGCTGGAAATGAGAGGGGAAGATGAGGAGAGCGATTACGGTAGGGAGGGTTGCCTTGTTGTTGCTGTATGATGATGGTGGAGGCAAGGGATGTTGCACTGGCGAATGATGCGACAATGGCAGGGCCACGACATTTCAGGTACACTTCTATTATTTTGTCATACTTAGTCTTTTTGCTTCTCTCTTTTTTTTTTTTTTTTTTTGCTACCGGTGGATGGGGCTGACGATGGTGATGATAGGGGGTCTAAAAAGGACTGGCGTGTGTGGAGGTGTGTTTGAAGGGGAGTTTTGGTGAAGAAGGATTTGTTTGTGGATAGGTTAGGGATGGGTGCTAATGTGGGGATTTTGTGAAGTTGGGTCTAGGAGGGGTGAGGATGGTTTGGAATGGCTCTTCATAGGGTAGGGGTGGGGTTGTAGGGGTTTTATAGGGTTGGTTTGGGCAGTGTGGGCTGGTTAATGACGAGGGGTTGCAGGGAAGTGTGGTTGAATGTGATGAGGGTTGTTGTGATGGTCAGGATATGAGGAATGGGGGTCCGGGTGCCTGGGGTTGATGTGGTGGCTCGATGATGATGCTTTTTGAAGGTGGAAGATGATGATGGGATGTATGTAGGGGATAGAATCTGGAAGGGACAGTTGTCCTCCCGGCGATGGCTCTTCGTCTCTGATATCAATTGGAGCAACCACAAATCCACAATTGAGAAAGAAGAATTCATCTATTAGGGCATCCTCACAGGAGGAGCAAACACCATAAGAGATAACATCTCAAAAGAGCTCTTTTATTAATTGAAACTAAGCATTCGTAACTATTAGGCCTAACATCCTTATATAGAAGAGTTGGCTTAATATCTAAGAAACAAAACTTACTAATAATAGAATAAGCCTAAAAAATTAAGAAACTCACTAATTAATCAAACTACTAATAATATTTCTAAATAACTGGACGTCCAATTAGGCTTATGAATTGGACCCAACGGGTTGGCTGACCTTTGGTTTGGCCTACATCAGCTGGGTACTTGAATAGGCGTACATTTTGTTGTATATTTAGATGGGTTTGGAATTGGTTGTGGCGGGTATGATGGTGGGTGAAGTGTTCAGTGCTTTGTAGTGGAAGAGGAAAGAGATGTAGGTGTGGTGGGTGTTGAGAAAGGAAAAATGTACTCATCGAATATGACATGTCTTGAGATGATAATTCAACCAATTTGAAGATAAAGGCAATGGTACCCATGGTGTGATGTACGATAACCCAAAAAAATAATGCGTTTGGCCGGCCTATATTGTAACTCATGTTTATTGTACGACTTGATATTAAGGATAACATAAACACCTAAAGGTTTTAAGTATGCTGTAATCAGGGAGGTGATGGAACAAAATTTGAAAAGTACTCTAATTTTTGTATTAGGAGATGGTAGGCTATTGAGTAAAAAGGTGGCAGTTTGAAAAGCTTCATCCTAGTAGTTTGATGGAATTGAGGAATGGGCTATGAATGTGAGCCCTGTTTCAACAACACGGTGATGTTTGCGCTCTACATTGCCATTTTGCTCAGGCCTGTAGAGATAAGACACCCTATGTAAAATTCCATTTGCCTCTAAAATGGGCTTAAAAAAGATCTATTCAGTTCATCTGTTTGAAGATTTTTTATTTTACAACCAAACAAATTCTCAATTTGGAGTTTAAATTTCAAAAAAACTTTATGTGCCTTGGGCTTTTGAACTAGTGGATATTGCCATGAAAACTTACTGAAATCATCAATAAAGTGAAGATAGAAACGATGTTCTAGACGAGATGTCACGGGGGTTGGTCCCCATAGGCCTGAATGCACAAGCTCAAAAGGTATAGTAGAAATAAAATTCGACATACCAAAAGGTAATTTATGACTTTTTCCAAGTTGACAAGACGAACAAATAGAAGAGGACTTATTTTGTTGCACAAATGGCAGCTTGCTTTTAGATATAATAGAATGTATTATGTGTTATGTAATATGTAGGATGTCCAAGCCTATTATGCCATCGTTCAAGAGGTGCCTTTTCACCAATAAATAAAGGCTTGTTTGGTTGTGATTGTAGTTGGTAGATGTTGGAGCCCGTCCTTAGTTTTGCCTTGTAGAAGAATCTGTCTTGTTGCTCGATCCTTGATAAAAAAAATCATCCACAAGAAATTCACAGTGAACATTATTATCCTTGGTTAGTTGAGATATAGACAATTAATTTTTTGTAATATTAGGCACATGAAGAATGTCTGTCAATTTTAAAGGAGTTTTGATCAATGATGAACCAATATTTGCAATGTTCAAACTTGATCCATTTCCTACTTGAACTTTATTGTTGCTTTGATATTCGAGTGAAAAAGGAGGTTACCAAGGTCTATAGTTATGCGGTTCGTAGTTTCAAAATCAGGGTACCAGGCTAGGTCAAAAGGGGCGAGCTGACTTGATCCATGAGAGGTGATAAGAGCTTGAGTGGTTTGATCACCTTGGGTAGCATAATCGTATCTGTTGTAACATGTCATTGCCGTGTGATTGGTGCATCCACAAATTTGACATTGGACCCGATTTGAAGATGGTGGCCATGATCCCAGTTGGTTGGAAATTTGGTTAGAACCTGAACCCAAACCATTTGCTTGGGAATTTGGCCATGGGCCTTGTGGTTCTCTCCCACGACCTTGACGTTGTGAGCCTCGTCCACGACCATGAAGAAGTCCACGACCTCTGCCATGTTGGGTAACATTCACTTCTGGCTGAGGATTCTCAAGATGTTCGGTATAACTATTTTCAATACGTAGTTCATGGCTAAGTAGGTAGCCATGAAGTTCATCCAAATCGATGAGCTCTGTGTCAGTAGTGAGAGGTAACAAGAGCATCATATTCAGGGCCAATCCACCCAAAATATAAACAAAGATCTCCTCATCAGGAACACTATGACCGGCAGCAGCAAGATGGTCAGTAATAACTTTCACTTTTTGAAGATGAATCAATGATAGAAAGAGTACCTTTTCTTATAGTTTGAAGTTGCAACCTCAACTGCATTAGGCGTACTCTTGATTGAAATGAAAATTGCATCTCAATTGCAATCCAAACATCCATGGACGTGGGCAAACCAATAACTTCGGTATAAGCACTTTTGGTGAGGGAGGCAATGAGCCAACTCAAGAGAAGCTAATCTTGTTTTTCCTACCTGCTGTAGGCGAGA
Organism: Sextonia rubra; assembly: GCA_037013555.1. NCBI lineage: Eukaryota > Viridiplantae > Streptophyta > Magnoliopsida > Laurales > Lauraceae > Sextonia > Sextonia rubra. Next base: position 3,160,135 of record JASUAD010000028.1, on the reverse strand, counting down.
TTTGGCTTTGTTTTGCCACCTATTTCAGGATCTTGAATCATCTTTGATGGACATTGATTTGTTCCATCAATGTAGCGAATGGGATTGTATCCTCCGAGGATGGGCAGCAACTATGATTTCCACAGCAGGTGGTTATTGTTATCTAACTTTGTGGTAAGAAAGTGTTGCATGTTTGGAGATGGAGGAGATAGAGATGAGGAAGAGGATGATGGGATGAAGGAGGCCATTTGAGGATCAAAGGGTAACTCAAATCATGTGCTCTGATACCATAAAACAAAGTCCTTTTCAAATTTTGCTTCATCACCTCCCCAATTACAACATACTTAAAACCTTTAAAGGATTAGATTTCCTCAACTAACTATTGCTACAAAAATGTTGAGGTATCAGTAGTGGCAGCAGAAATACTTTCAATATTCTTCATTTGGTGGAGCTCACTCCTCAATACTCCTCCTTAGGTGGAACCTGTTAGCGCACTTTTTAATGCGGAGCAGGGTAGCAGATACTAGGCAAGCATATATAGAGAGATTAGAGATGGAGGGTGGAAGGGATAGGTCAGGCTTTTACCTAAAAAATTGGCTTCACGCCAGGCTCCCCATCACGGGCGAGAGGAAGAAAAAGACTGGTGAAACCCAAATCACTGTTAAAATTTTCATTAATCAATAATTGCTGAGCCAAAAGGCTTTACACCATTTATATAGAAAAATAGTAAACCTAAAACTAATCTAGACCATGCAAACACACTAATGAACAAGATTAAAAGATCCACCTAAACACAACTTATAGCATAATAAGCAAATAAAACCCTAAATAAATGAAAAAAGGTGGGTTAGGCCCAAAGGCAGGTCGACCCATGGGGGACAACGGGTCTTCTTGTATAACTCTCCACTTGTTGGAGAGAACTCGACCTCGAGGTCTATAGAAGTCCACTAAGATCGAAAATCAACCATATGAATTTCCGATTTGAGTGTTGTTCTTCTTTTTCTTCACATGGTTTGGAGGCCTATCAATCTTTTGATCCATGTAGAAAGAGAATGGAGGCATGACTTATTCTTACTTCTAAATCTGTCCATTAGATTCATCAGGCATGAAAGTGGATCACAATCTTTTGATTTCAATAGTCTATCATTGAAGATAAAATCAACGTGGGGAATCTCAATGAACAGTTCTTCGTCTTCCTTTGTTTTTGTACCTTTTGATCCATGCTGCCAATAAACTCAGTGTCTTTGTCTTCTAATACATCTAAAATATAATATTCTTCATGAGTTGTGCATGTTACCTCACCCTAATAAGGCCATAGAATTCTCACTTTGTGATTCTGCCTTGATGTTCTTTACCACGGGTTCCACAAAATGGGCTTTTATTACTTATGGAGACTATTCTTTTTGAGATTTAGTTTTTTGCAACTTAGACCATCTAATTCTGTACTCAACACGGATTGCTTCCTGATATCCTTAAAAAATGTCTTTACAATCTCTCATGTTTTTCAAAATGTCAGGTCGTAAATCTCTGAGGAAGCAATCAAAGTCATAGTTCTCACTTTTCAATTTACATACACATTGCAGCATTGAGAACTCATCAATAAATTCATCCACAGTTAATTTTTCTTGCATTAAATTGAGGAATTGGTCAAAGTAAACTTTATTCTCATAAAACCATGTACCATATTTAAGGGCATACTCAAGCCTTTTCATTTGATCATTGATGGTATTTATTTCGAACTTCATGTTAACTTGGATGCAAGAACAGAAATTGAATGCACTTCAACGTTAAATCAACTTGACCTGATGTGAAGATCTCATTGATTGGAATGTGCGAGCAAAGACAGATCGTTAGTCTGAATCCAAAGGGGTAAAATATGATGAAAATGACCTAGTCAAACTTAGTTGTTGACTGCGGATGTTGCGGTGTTGTCAAGGACAAGGGTTTTGCAAATTATCACACGGACTAATCTGATATTAGGCCAAGTTCCGTCATGCACCGAACTCAAGAATTGGGGGATTCGGGTGGATCTTGAAGCGCGATACACATAACCCGTGCCAATCTGTGCCATGTTAAGACACATACGAACTGCTACAAGAGTGATTCTATAGGAACGTGTGAGGAATACCCATAAACACGTGTCTATTAATTGAACAATGAAGTGAAAACCTGTAAAGTACACCTGTAATTGTCATAGGTACTAATAACATTCTATTAATATGCAAAAAAATCTTAAGTAAACCATCCACATGTGTATATATATATATATGAACCTATTAATGTCCAAAGAACAGTCAACTAATGTAAAATACACATGAGATGAACTGAACATCATATGCATGTATATGATATACAAAAGACATATAGTTATATACATCATATGTATTAACGTATTAGTTGGTATCCACAAGGCTATCTTCTCTCTAGAGAGAGCACATATCGTATGATGAGAAATCACTAGTGATTGGGCCAAGATCCGTCTAACTAACTGAAGAGCGCCGACCAACTCTTCACATAACTACTATAGTAGGTGATAGATGGAATACCCTAATTCAGTCTCGTCGAACTTTTTATAGGTGCAAGTAAGCGGTTCCAACTCAATGTATTAAGACTGATCGCGATTTCATAACTTTCATACTTATCATATGTAGTGATCGTCTTAGACTTCTACAGAATAAGACTTCTACAAAAGCATAGTCTTGATTGTATATAATCATGGAATTGGAATTAAATAGAGTTACTGATATTCGAGCAATACATGATTAGATGAGATAATAGTGTTTGAACCCTCTCAACCTTGGTTACCCCTCTCTTAGTTAATAAGCTTGCGCTCAAAAGAAGTTTTGGACCCAATCTTGCCTCAAGGTTCACCCAAGAAGAATAGGTACATGATTTAATCATATTGAGGGCAAGGTTTACTTTAATAATATAAATATATTTGAATTAAGAGGTTAACAAGGATATTCACTACTCTAGCCAACTTTAGCTAAGATAATCCATATTTCTTTAGTTATTCAATACGATGTATTCATAAAATATTCGGTGTCAATATACTATCAAATTTGAGTGTTACATTATATGGGTGGTAGACACCACTTTTTATGCTAACACTCATGTTGTGACGTCGAAAATTGATTGAAAAATTAATAGGAAATGAGTGACAGCTCCACACTCTTCTTTCTCAGTATTTAATTACCGTTAGGTGAATTCGTTTGAAGTGAAGGTACCACTTCTAATGCCCTACATAGTTTTTTGTTATGCTTAATGTCCTGAAGGTAGGATTGGTTTAAAATATCTCTCTAAGGTCTTAAAAGAAGGTTAGAATAACTCTCAATTAATCCCCATTTTAAAATAAATTAAATAAAATTTTATTGAAAATGGGGGTACCCGATCGATTGGGCCATGGTCCGATCGATTAGATACTATCCAGAGGCATAATCCAATCGATTAGGCTCTTGCCCGATCGATCCACCTTGGAGCACTTTGGCTCTAGGCTGAATCAGTTCTAAACTGATTCTACCCACTTCCTTTTGTTCTCCATTGTACCCAAGCATCAAGTAGTCCTTTCTTACTACACAATTGGGCTTCCCTTCCATTCATTTCCATTATTCATTTATAATTACATTCATTAATACACAAACCATCTTACATTCTTAAAATTAAAAAGTAGAGGAGCTATAGGTTGACATTGACATGGAATTCATCAAGAATCAACATTTCTAACATACATGCAGTAATAATATATACTTATACTTTCCTTTAGTTTAGTGCTCAACATAATTCAAGTTTTCCTTGGCTCTTGTAAGAAGAAAATCCCAACTAAAGCAAACCCTACACATGTAATTGCATTAAAGGAGATGCAAGTGAAATGCATGTTATAGATTTGCACTCTCCGTACTCACATGTAACTAGGAACTATTGTAGAGGAGGGGTTCTTACCTTATAAAGCTGTAGAGATAAGAATGGGTGTAAACAAAAGGATTGCACCTCACAAGATGGTGGCTAGAAGGTGAGGGAAGGTGATGGAGTCAATTCCTCGCACATGCAAGACCTATTGCTCTTGAATTTGCAAGAGGATAAGGAGGAGAAAGGGAGAAAAAGCTCTAGTAAAGACTTTTGAGGGAACGAAGAGGGAAGAATGGGTTTGGGTTTTTTTTAATCAATATTTCTAGGAATTGCAAGCAAATCCCGTTCTCTTGAGAGATTTACATATAGTCAAATGGGTTTCACTTGGGCCAAGATGGGTCCAAATTAACTCGGGCTAATTACTTAAGGTGAACTACATGTTGAAATACACATGATGAAATCAAAATGATGCTAATATGATGCAAAACCTTAAAATTTTAAATTACAAAAAGGTCCTTAATTACAGCCGACCCAACTACCTATCCATGACCCAAATTCAAAGGATTTGGATTGAATTATCCTACTCAAGGATTAATCAGATTAAAATAAAATTAACTATGGTAAATCATGAGTAGTTCGGATCTGGACCCTATAGGTTCGGATCAAAATTGGAATGAGGTCCAAAACTTGATTACTGTACAATGCTGCTTGGGGTCAGGTTGGCGTACTATTTGTCCCGGCCTCAATACAATGCCTCACTCTATTTTACATTTTTCCCTCTCTTTCCTTTTTCGTGCCTAGAGTAGATGAAAGGGGTCGAAATCCATTTTTCTTTCTTGAACCTATGTTGACGAGATTCGATGGAAGGCGACGGAGCTCGGAGACGATGAAGATGCGAGAAAAAGCAAGTTGGCGGCGGCGGCGCAGGCGAGGGCCAACTATGGTGGTGCTGTAAATGCTGGTGGAGGTGAGGAGATGCACTGATCGTCGACGACAGTGAAGAAGAAGGTGACGGCAGGTGCATGATGATGGTTGGCAATGGGCTCTAGTGCACGCCACGCTTCTAAACCCTTTCTTCCTTTTTCTCTTCGTGCCTCTTTTTTTTTTTTTTCTTTCTGCTTTGGTCTACCTTCTCTGCTTTTTTTTGCTGGGTTGGGAATGCTGGACGAAGGGAGTGGGTGGTTTGTTTTAGGGGATAGGGTGTTCGTGGGTATGGCTGGGGTTGGGATTGGAGATAGGGTGGTGGTGGTGGGTTGGTTTTTGGGTTCATTGAAAGGGCTTCAGATGGAGTTCTTGGAAAGGGCCGGGGTCTGCATTAGGGCGATTTAGGGAAACAAATGGGATGTCAAAAGGGCATCTGGAAGTTCGAAAGGGGTCTGGGGTTTTGAGAAGTTACACTGATGGTTTGGGTTGATCAGAACGTGTGGAATGGGTGGTGTTGGGGTTTCGGTTTTGGGTATTGGGACTCTCGTTGGTTTGGGGAAGGCAGTCAGGAGTAAGAATGGGCTGCTGATGGTTGGGGTTTCCGGGATCTGGTATGGTTTTTTTTTTTTTTTTTTTTTTTTTTTTTAACTTTGGGTTTTGGAATGGGTGTCGATGGGGTTGAAGGTGAGATGGGCAGTTTGTTTGGATTTGGGATCATGGAAGTGGGAAATTAAGGACTGTATGCTGGCGCTGGGAAAACAGGGACCGTAGACTGTCGCTGGTGTTGGTTCAGCAGTAGATGCCAATTGCCAAATCTCGAATTTGGGATGGATTGATTTTCAACTCTGATACCAGAGGATGTGGAGTGGGGTACCAGACGTGAGGTGAGTAGATATGGAGAGATCAGATATGGAAGGTGGAAGGGAAAGGTGAGGCTTCCACGTTAAATCTTAGCTTCGGGCCATCACGGGCGGAAGGAAGAAAAAGACTGGGAAAACCAAATCACTCTTAAAATTTTATTAATCAATAACTACTTAGCCAAAAGGCTTTACATCACATGTATAGAAAAATAATAAATCTAAAACTAATATTGACTATTCAAACACACTAATGGTCAGGATTAAAACATCTACCTAAGCACAATTTAAAGCATAAATAAGCAAATAAAATTCTAAATAAATTAAGATAGGTGAGCTGGGCTTATAGGGGGCTCGACTTATGGGGACCACGGGTCTCTTCTACATCACTTTTAGTAGTACAAATTTTTTTTAGCGCTTAGTCATTCCTCCTGGGGTTTGAACCCGTGACGGGTTGGCTCTGATACTACAAAACAGAGTGACAAACAATTTAACATGGTTCAGCTCCCACACATTAATCAGTGGGTGCTCCTCTCTATTTAAAATGTATTCTGTTACAATTAAGAGAATCTCTTGGATCCTTGACAGAGTGAATTGGCTTTAATTGAATTGGCTTTAATTGAAATCACATAGATTTGGAGGGCTACAGTTGATGAGAAATCCAAGGAGTTCTGGATATGATGAGTTGTGGATTTGATAGTGAGTTGAAGTTCAGCGTGATCAATTTGTGAGTTGGCTGAAATCTTCATGATCAATAGTTGTGATATGGCATGACAAGCTGTAGTCTCTAATAGTTTTCTTAATTTTTTTTTTTGAGTTTATGAAAAGAATGCAATGAGTTGCTTATTTTAAAATATTATTGACTAAATCTTCCATATCTCTTAGTTGGATCCTTTTCAGCAGTCGACCAGCGGCTTGACAACCTTTTCCCAGTATTTTTTTTAACAATGATAAAAATGCCATTGTTAAAAGAAAAAATAAAGAAAAAAACTTGGTTGATTTCTCATTCCTACTTTTCTATTCCTCCCTCACTCTATCTTCAAGCACGCTCCCCAAGCCCACTTTGGAGTTTAGACAGAATCCTGAAGTACAGTCCTAAGTCAATTATTTGAATAAATGCTTTTAAACCTTTTCTTACATCCAGGACCAAAGTAATGTGGACCACCTGGGAATTTCCTGAAAAAAAGAAAAAAAAATGCATTCTATAGAACTGTGGAATGATTTGGCTCTAATAGGGTAAATCTGGTGGCATTTTTTTAACCAAGCTATGGGACTCCTGATGGATCAAGCTCCACCCCTATTTAACCAATATATGTTGTTGAATCTGCACTCTTTCCTGCTCTGTTTGGAGCAAATAATAGAGTGAAGTGAAGTTAAATGGGCCCAAATGGTTTAAATTTTCAACTCTACCCCCTTTTAGATGGGTTTGACCCAACAGATGAAGAATTGTGGTAAGCCCATATGTATATCTATTTAACTTCAACCTTAAGTACTCTTGTTTCCTTGAGTAAAAGTCGATTCTACTCTAAAATATTTTAGATTTTACTTTACACAAAGCATCCAGAGAGAGTGAAGTACTCTACCTTAACTTCAACCCACTTCTCCTAATGTGGAATCTACTTCACTTTACTCCACTCCTCATTCATCCAAATAGGATAGAGGAAGGATGAAAGTTGAAATATGGAATGAAAAGAAATGAGAAAAAAGAATGTCAACCCTTTTCTTAAACAAAGGGCATTTCTATCATTTAAAAATTTTGCAAAAATGTTTGTCCACAGGGTCGGCTGTTGCAATAGACTTAATTAAAGGAAATGTGAAAATTTTAAGATATAGTTTTGAAATAAGCAATTCATGGCATCACTTTTTCGGAAACTCAAAAAGAAAAAGAAAAAAAAATACTGTTAAGGATATATTTGAAATCTTCCCTTTTTGCAAGAATCATTATACATATATATATAGATATATATTATACACACAAATATTAGTAGAGGATGCACTAATGAATTGCCTTTTTTTTAGTTGAATGTGAAAACTGGATCAAACTATATAGGAGTTTAAAATCATACTCCTTCAACAAATTCAATGAACATTGCTTACAAAATTGAGCAAACCAGATAACAAACTAAATGAACATTTTCCCAGTGAATCAACACTTTAGCACACAAGGTTATAATATATATATATATGGGGAATATTACTATGCATCCTTCTCTCGCTATGTGATGAGGTAACAAATGCATATTTGGAAAGATTCATGCACAGAAGAGTAAAAGTCATTTATGGTATTATAAAAAAGAAAAATCTTCATATGTAAAGAGGGAAAGTTACGTCATTGTCCCTCACCAGGTAGTGAGGGAAGTATGCATAGTAATATTCTCATATATATATATTTATAGGGAAATATTCAAGTGAGAACTAGTTTTCATCGTGTTTCCATAAGAATTATTGGTGGGGCCCACCTAGCAACCAATCCAAACTATGCACAAATAGGACCCCTTGTTAGTCACTAATCTCAATGGTTGGCACTCATCCGAATGAATAGGACCGTTGGATGGAGGGTTGAATTGTAATTGAATCTAAAGCCATTATACTTGTAGGCCACGGATGAAGGGGTTAGGGGCATAGGATTGGGGTTAAACTTGATACTTATGGTGGTCCTATATAGATCCTTCCATCCCCCTTGCTCACATCCCTATATGGGACCCAATTAAGGCCCCATAGAAAGTCCTCACGGCGACTCCGTGAGAATAGTTCTCGCTAGGAAACCATGAAGAGCACAAGAGATTGAAACGGTTTGGCGAGATGGTGCTGTATATGAGCTAATTTTTAATCATGATATTTCAATCCCTCCTGCCCTTCATGGTTGACACAAATCGAAGTGGGCCCTAAAAAACTAGCTCATATATATATGTATATATGGGAAATAATCCTATATATATAAGAACTAGTTCTCACTATTTTTTATGAGAACTCTAGGTGGGCCCACTTATCATCTAATCCAAACGTTGCAATACACAAGAACCCCCTGATAGTCACACGTCCCTAGTTTCGGTTAAATCCGAATTTGTTGAACTGTTGGATCAACTGTGCACCAATCCTAATGAACTGGATTTGTGGGCTATGGATGAAAGGGTTAGGGACTTGTGATTGGGTCCAAACTTGATGTGTGGGGTGGTCTCACATAAATCTTTCCATCTCCCTGGTCCCATATCCAAATGGGACTCACAAGTGGGCCCTATAAAAAAGTTCTCACGGTAGGTTTGTGAGAACAGTTCTTATAGGATCAAAGCCCTATATATATATTTCCCCTTTTCCACCTCTTAATGTTTTAAAGATATATTAGAACTTTTTTTGCATTTACCCATCTACCCCATCTCTTTTTTTTTATTGATTCCATTTTATTATGTCGGTAATTTTATGTCCATGCAGCCATCATTTAGTTGTGCGGAAGTGTCGTTGTGAGCTCTACAATTGGAATCTCTCATTCTTTGACTGAGGACTTGAAATACCAGGTTCTTTCATTTCACTTGACCATTTTTAATTGCAATTATACCTTATTTTTAAGTAATGATACAGTTATATTGCTATGAAAATACATAAATTCTGTATCTCCATTCCATTCTATTTGGAGCCAAATCTTTAGATAAGTATTTTATTTACTTCTTTTGGGAAGAAGCTATTGCTTATGGAAACTCGTACATGTGAAGAGACACAAACACACTCACACATGTCACAAGACACAACATACACATGCAAGATGTTCGGAACTTACATGTGAGGAGACAACTCACATATGTGAGATAAAAACAACTCACAAATGCAATGAGGGTGGAGCTTGGGTCTGAAACTTAGACCTCCCAATGAGAACTATCACTCCTTACCATTGAGGTAAGGAGCCATACTTATGTTACTTCCTAGTAGTGGTCTTGTAATTTACTATGTGATTGATCTCATAATTTCCAGGTAATGATTATTGTCTTTTTTAAAATTTTCTAGAAATTAGTTATGGACATAGAATTCTTTAATTCTTTTACCTTCTACAATATATACCATAGAACTGTAGGAACTAAACCATTCCTTAGATCAACCGTGGGCAGCAATGAAACAAATCAGGCCTGCACAAAACTCAATAACTCAAAACAATTCCATAAGTCATTGCATAGAAAGTGTGTATAAGACATAAAAAAAAAAAAAAAGACATACCGATGTTAGGAAAGGAAGAGCTCCAAACACTCCTCATTCCTTGTACTACAACCTAATATATTTTTGTCACTTTTGCTTGAATTGGAAGTGTGGAACTATCCTTTTCTATTCTGATTTAGGGGAAAAACGCTAGTCTATTTTAAACTATATTAAAATTACATAATATAACAATTTTTTTTAATCAGTAACAACAAACTATCGTTAGAAGAGAAGATGAAGAAATACAAATAATGAAAAAGCAGAACGATACAAAAGCACTGTACAACCCCCCCCCCCCCCCCCCCCCCCCCCCCCCCCCAACCCCAACAAGGAGAGACCCTCAAAACCCCTAGCGTCAAATAATGAAGAAGCAGAATGATACAAGAGCACTGTACACAACCTCCACCCCCCCCCCCCCCCCCCCCCCCCCCCTTTCTTTGCCTAAAGCGTCAGCCATGGAGTTGGTTGATCTAAGCTTGTGATGGAAAACAACATTGATGGTAGCCATTGGCAAACCTAGAAGATTTTCCTACAAGGCTCAATGTATAAAAAAAAATTGAGAAAAATTATAAAAACCATTAAAATTTAAAATTTATAGGGCTTTTTTTTTAAAAAAAATTTCAGGTTTGGGTGCCCCCACACAACTCTACTTTGGTCTGCCCCTGATGGTGGTAGAAACAACTCTGATTTCATTAAAGATAAATTGTAATTTCTAAGAAAAAGACTTTCGATTGGAGACCCGAGCAATTACATTTAGAGAGTGTAAACTCCTTGGAAAGCACCGAATAGATTCTAAAATAGCTAACACCTCTGTTTAATTAGAATCACAGATGCTCATCGGCTTTGAGAACATAAAGAGGACCTCACCCTCACTATTGTGAAGAACACCACCGATACCTACCAGCCCTAATACCTCTCGTAGCACCATCGACATTGAACTTTAATACACCAAGAGGGGGAGTGATGCAGGACAATGCAAGACTAACCTATGTGAGTTTATAAGACCAGAAGTGATTAACATTTGCAATTAGAAATATGAATTTAAATTCAGATTCTACTCTTTTTTGTATTAAATTTCAAAGGAGTCCAGAGATGACTCTAGGCCTTGTCACAATCCTGCAGTACACACCCCTCAAATTAGGATCGGGGGTCTCAATGGAAGAGAAGCCCTCCCACTAGCTTAAGGATCAATTAATCTTTAGCTAGTTTGCTTATCTCCTTAGAGGGTTTGACAACGGGCCAAGCTCAACTGGATTACCAACAAATTCATAGGAGGGAATCAACAATTACAATTTCAGGAATGAAATCAGAAATTCCCGCCGTTAATTTGGCTCATATAATCAATAAATCTATAACAAAATAGAAAGGGCCTGAAATAAATGCCCATTCCGAAATAAATGCCCAAGTGGGCCTACAGAACCTGAAATCAGGTTTAGCCTGCTCTTATAATGGGCCTGGTTGGGTTCAGCTGGGCTCTGCTGGGCCTGGACTTGGTTCAAATGGAGCTGGATATGGTCTTTCTAAGCCTAATTACCTGTCCTTGGTTTCTGGCTCTTCTAGATCTGCATTATGCCATGTGGAATGGTTGGCTTGGACCTGTAAATGTAGTGGTAGTAGGTGGGTGATGAGGTGTAGGGAGTTCTACCACTTGTTTATTGAATGTAAGGACTTTAACACATGTAAATAGGCTTGGGAGGTGTCATGCCCATCAGATCTGATGGGTTCTGACTTCTGTCATGGGATTTGGAATAGGGAACATTGTGAAGGCAATGACAGGTTGGTGAGATCTGAAAATATAGCATTCGGCTGACACTTTTTTGGGATGTCGGGTCTGGTGGATTGGACTCTGTGCAGTCGGCCATGGATTTTGGGGTATTAGGCTGCTCAACAATGGCGATGACGATGAAGGAAAAGAAGAACACCCAACCAGCAACGAAATAATCCAACAGAAGAAGAGAAAGATACCTTATTCGCCGGATTCCACCGGTGGCTTCTGCCAAATCCTTTCCAGGAGATAGAATTAGGCACCAAAAAACATTCAATTATTCATTAACATAAACTAGAAAAATAGGATTTACAATGCTTTATAATGATAACCCTAAACCAAAACTACATCTCAACCATAAAACATATGAAGGTTGACATTAAACACTAATAACAATAATAATGGTACCACTACTAATGGTTCTCAAGTAATCAAATAAAATAACAAAAAAGAATATAATAAGAATAATGTCTACCACATTAGGTATTCATCACGATCATGCGTTACACGTCAGATCTGATTGGACCCAGCTGTGGATCTACATCGTGACCAAGATCCAATGGTGGATCTGCACTGGGATCAAGATCCAATGGTGGATCTACATTTGATTTGCCATCCAACAGCGGATCTTCGTCGTATCTCCTATCTATCACCAAGAAATACTCATCTAACCATAAAGCAGCTTGGCTTTGTGATTTCTTCTTCTTCCGTTGGTATATCTTGAATGGAGCTGTGATATCCTCATCAGGGAGGAGACCAATGGGCAATTTTCCTCACCTTTCTTTCTAGATGAACCACAAGATAGAAAATGGAATCAATCTCCAATTTTAAAACCAAAGCCCATTTTGCAATCTTCAGGGTGAAATAAGGAATCAAACTCACCACAAAGGAGTGACCCTTGAAAATTCTATCATTCCTTTTTTTCCAGATGCACCACAAGATAGCAAATGCAATTAATCTCCAAAGAATACACCCACACCCCACAAACTGACCTCCTAACCAAGACTCTGCTATCTCCGTAATTTTCTCTAGGGCAGCACCACGCAATTCCACATCTGCCAATGAAGTGACCTAAAGACCAACTGCATACTCACAATGAAGAAAAAGATGATTAACATTTTACACTTCCTTTCAACACATCACACGTATATACTATAATCCATAAAACCTTTTCTTCTCAAATTGTTTTCCATGGGGACCTTTGTAGCGATTGCTAGGCAAACAAAAGGCTCAACCCGTGGAGGAACCAACCCCAACCAAACAAGAGATGAAAAAGCTTGAGAAAGATGATCTCTTCTAACACCATGTAAAAACTTTTGTTGAGATTTCCCTGGATGTGGATGGTTTTCAGATCCTAGAATCTTTAGAGTTCTTACACAAAAGGCCTTTAGAAAGAATATCTAATAATTCCCCATATCGACCCTCCTTCGACAAACGGTATCTCTTGTAAAAGACACACTCCAAGAGATACTTCCATCTCTCACCTCATAGTCACTAACAGTAGATTCTTTCTTGGAAACCACTCTAAAGTCTAAAGACCCTTGGAAACAAGTTATAGAAAGGGGCCACTTCCACCCAATCATCTAACCAAAACCTCACCTCTCTCCCATCTCCCACCATAAAATCCACCCCTTTTAACAAAACTTTCCTACTCACAGTTGACACATCCCCCACCGACTATAGCATGACATAAACCTATTATGCGATGAGTAGGACCAAGATTAGGCGACCACCCCCATTTGTCCACACCATATTTAGTAGTGATAACACTCCTCCAAAGGGCCTCCTTCTCCTTACAAAATCTCCACCACCACATGGCCAATAAGAACACAGTCTTAGATTTTAAACTAGTCAATCCTAGACCCCCACACCGTTTTCGTTTACTTATCTCACTCTACTTCATTAGATGCAATTTCTTCTTTTCTCCTTGACCCTCCCTTAAAAAATTCTTCGGATACAATCTACCTTCTGCACCATTGATTTTGGCATTTTGAAGAGTGACATAAATAAACTAGAAGATTAGTCATGCAAGCTTTTATGAAATCAATCCTTCCACCCGAGTAAGTATTTTTTCTTCCAAGAAGAGAGTTTCTTCTCAAACTTGGCAATGATCGGATCCCATATAGCTTTAAATCTAGGTTTTGCCTCAGTAGGTAGACCAAGATACTTGATGGAGAGCATTCCTGATTTACAACAGATCATGCAAGCCAAAGATTGCATTGTTGCCTCAGAGCACCTAACCCTAGCCAATTGACTCTTGAGATGTTGACTTTAAGGTCCGAAACAAGTTGAAAGCATCTTAGAATTTTTCTAAGAATCAAAATTTCTTCCTTTTGGCCGAACCAAAAAGATTTAGTGTCATTAGAAGATTGCAACTGAGAAATATTCTCCTCTCTTTCGTTAACATTAAAGCCACTATACCCCTTCTCTCTAGCTTTCACTAGAAGAGAGCTCAAAGCCTCCATGACTATTGTGAACAAAACCGGGCATAAAGGATCCCCTTGCCAAATACCTCTAAAAGCTCTAAACAACTTGAAAGGGGAACAATTTACCAAAACTAAGAAAGAAGTAGTGGAGATGCACTCTCGCAACCACCCTCGCCAAGTATCCCCAAAGCAAAATCTGAGCAACATGTAATCAAGAAACCCCCAATCGACATGATCGTACGCTTTCTCCATGTCAACCTTGAAAATGACCCCATCGACCTTAGACCTCTTCTTAGAATCAATGAGTTCGTTAGCAACCAATACCCCATTAAGAATTTGCCTCTTCGCTACAAAAACACCTTGGAAAGGACTAATTATGAGAGGAAGAACATGCTTCAACCAGTTTGCCAAAATCTTTGCCAACAACTTGTAGACACACCCCACAAGACCGACAGGTCTATAAGCGCTAAGCTTCACTGGGTTCATCTCCTTGTTGATTCTACCCCTTTTGTGAAACTCAGAAGGCATTTGTTCAAAATCCTTATTTGAAAACCCCCAACATGCTTTAATGAAAGAGAAATTGAAGCCATTTGGACCTAGAGCCCATCTCCTCCACATTCCTCCAATGCCCTTGACAGTTCTTCCTCAAACTCCCTTTCTAACCAACTTTGAACCTTTGAGGGAATTATTAGGAATGAAAAACCATCAAGTGTAGGCCTAACAACATTCTCACCCTTATACAACTCTTCGAAAAAATGAGCAACCTCATCCTTGATTTGAAAAGGATTTTCAAGGAATTTACCACCTCATCTTATCCATCCTAGAAAATTCACTCTACTCCTCGTAGAAGCCATTTGAAAGAATCTGGTATTTTCATTGCCCTCTTTTGGCCACCTCACTCTGAATTTATGCTTCCAAGATATTTCCTCCATGTGATTAACAGCTCAGATCCTCCTTAGAGCATCTTGCCCAATGATCTCCTCTAAACTCAACTCCTGACTTTCCTCCTCCGCATTTAGAGCTTCCACTACTTTGGACCGAGCTTCTCTTGATTCCTCTATATGACCAAGCACCTCCATGTTTCCTATTTTGATATTGTCTTTTAAGAAATGAAGCTCTTGACAAAGCTTGTTCGTACCTTGCATAACCTCTAACTTCCATTTGACTCCATCATGAATGATTCTATGCCAAAAAGACTTTATTCTCAAGCCAGTGATTCTCAAAATAGAAAAGCATAGGCCCTTGACCCAAGAATTCGAGCAAAATTTGATAGGGCAATGGTCAAAAATTGACGTCGGAAATGCCACCTGAATGGCGCCACCGAAGTGCTTATCCCACTCTTTGGAAAATAAAAACCTATCATATATGCTCAAAGCTGGCCTCTCTCTATTATTGGACCATGTGAATATCCTCCCTTGCAGAGGCAAGTCAACTAAGTCATTGAATTTGATGAAGTCATAGAATAGAACATGGAGCAAGAAATGGATGTTCCCCCCTTTTCTCATGAGGTTATAGGCCATTGAGATTTAACGTTGTTAAGGAAATTTAAAAAAAAAAAAAAAGCAACCCTTTTGACTGAACATTTGGTCCATAGACATTGCCAAAAGCCTAGACAAACTCATTAATAATCCCATGAACTTTGACAGCCGACACCCTTTTAGCCAAAAAAACATCTTCCATAGAAAACAACTCCTCTTTCCATATAGAAATTAAACCCCTTGAAGAGCCGGTCGATGGAACCCAATTCCATGCGCACCTTCGATTACCCTAAACTTCCCAGACTATACTATTCATATTGGAATCTACTTAAGTCTCTTGCAATAACAGACTATACTATTCATATTTTGTGCTTCCAATAATATAACACTTTACCTTTAACATAACTTAAAAGAATCCTATCATATCAGAAAGTCTAACGTGTTTCAATATCTTCGATTAAGGTTTGGGAATACTCCTTCCATTTTCCGCTACCTCACAATTTGCCTCTAATGACTTTGCGAATGTGTTTGCTACTTGAATCGGGTTTTTGCAATAAACAATCTGCATAATACTTTATTTTCAACAAATGACATGGGGAATGATGCCAAATGAGTTTTTATGGCTAAAGTATTGTCACAGAAAACTTAACGTAGATTCATTTGGTTACCTGTTCAATCCTTAAAAGTAATTTCTGTTTACTAAATTGTTTGGAAACATTTCAACCATTAAAGACCAATATCATCCTGATTGTATCTTGTCGAGCTACTGGTGTGAATACTGAGATGTAATTTTGGCCTTTCACCTGGAAGTTTTTCTCAAGTAACCAAATGTGCTCTATGCTTTTCAACTTTGCTACCCTGTTCAACTCTGATGTTATAGACTTGTTTCACAGTAATGGATCTTTGGCCTTTTGGAAGTTCTATCTACTATGAAGTGTAATGTTTGTCAATGGAATTGATGTCATGTCCCTCTCTCATCTTTTATCATGACCGCTTCTTCCAATTCCACTGTAGCAGTACCTACAGAGAATGCAAATTGAACTAAAGGTGTCGTATTTTAATTCCCCGATGATAGTTCTCTCGCAACGCATCTAGATATCATAGAAAACTTGTATGAAATGCAAGGTGATTCCATGAGAGAGGAGAGACAAAAAAAAGAAAAAAAAGAAAAAAGGATAAGAGTGGAGTAGTTAAGTTGCGCAAAATGAAAGTAACATAGTACCACAATGTAATAGAACTCATTACCAATAGAGAATTGCTGGATGAAAAACAATTTTATCTCTCTACACACAAGAGAAAAAGAATTTAAAAAAATTAAAATCCCCAAAATACCCTCTACACATCTCTCTCCCTCCCTCCTCTCTCCTCTCCTTTCCCTCCGGCCGGCGATGAGTTCTAGCTAGCGGGAGGGGGGCTTTCCCTCCCTTTCTCTCTCTCTCTCTCTCTCCCTCTTGCTCTCCCTATTCCTCCTCCTATTCCTGTCCCTCATCCTCTCCTCTCCCTCTTCCTCCTCCCATTCATCTTCCTCTCCTCTCTCTCCCTCTTCATCCTCCTTTTCCTCTCCTCTCCCTCCTACTTCCTCTTCTCTCCTTCCCTCTTCCTCTCCTCTCCTCTCCTTCCCTCTTCCTCTCCTCTCTACCTTGTTTGGCCCTACAAGGCCGAACATCACACTGATGTTCGGCCTTGCAGGGCTGAAAAATGAATAGAGACAGGAAGAGGGAGGAGAAGAAGAAGGATGGAGAGGAGAGGAAGAGGGAGGGAGAGGAGAGGAGAAGAAGAGGAATGGGAGAAGGAAGAGGGAGAAGAGAGGAAGAGGAATAGGATGTGGAATAGAGAGAGAAGGAGGGAGAGCCCCCCTTTCGCCGGCTGGAGCTCATTGTCGGCGGGAGGGAAAGGGGAGGAGAGAGGAGGGAGGGAGAGAGATGTGTGGAGAGGGGGGGGGGGTGGGGAGTAATTTGAGGGTTTTAATTTTTTTTCTCTTGTATGTGGAGAGAAAAAATCGTTGTTTATCCAGCAATTATCTTACCAATATTACCCTTTAACCCTTTTATCGATATTTCCCTCCTCAACTGCCAAATAATGGTCACATAAGGGGTATTTTGTTCCATTTCACCCTTTTGAAAATCTATGAATACCACCTCATTCCTCATTTCTCAACACGCATCTATATCCTATATGTACCATCTCTCTAAGTCTAAACCCATTTTCTCTCACTTCAAGTTCTCTAAGCTCTCCTCAATCTAAAACACTTCAAGTTTCTCTAAAGCAACAAGAATTCTCTTCAAGCTCGCAAAAATGGCTGAAACATCACAACCGTTGAACCTTGACTCCAACCTAAATGATTAGAAGGAGGTAGAAATCACTCATCATTTGTTACCCATGCAAGCGAAGCTGAATGTTCTCATTCTCTTGAGAAAGGGAAAAGAAGATTGATTCGTGATATTTGGAAATATTTTCGAATAGTTCCAATTACTGATAACATTGGAAAAACAATGGAGAAGGCACAATGCAAATTTTGTAATGGACTTTACAATTTGGATTTATCAAGTGGCACTAGCCACCTTCATAGACACTTGCAATCTTATATGCCTAAATCTTATTTGGAGCAAATAATATTAAATAATTAATTCATGTTGTTTTTCAATGTTTGTGTATTTATTTTAGTAGTTTTACTTTCATTTCAAAACTCAAGATGAAATCCTAAAATAAAACATTTAAATTTATTTTAAAATAAGATAAAAATAAAAAAAATAAAAAAAAGGCCAACTAGTAGCACAGCATGGTTACAGCCATGCCTTGGCCCATGCTGTGCTGACCCCCGTGTCACCTAGGCACGGCCCAACTTGGCCCATGAATATGCACAAACTAGCATGGCACGGCCCAGGCATGTCAGGCCAAGCCTTTCTGGTCCGTGCCCCACATTTACATGCTTATGTCCACTGCGCTAAAAGCCTGCTCTAATACCATAAAAAACATTGGAATTATTAGCAGATTACGAGCCATGACAAAAAGCACATAATATCTACTTTCATATGCTTTCGACCCTGCCTAGCTCCTCCCTCCCTTGTATATGCAAGTTTTTCTCCTTGCATGTGTGAGTTTGTGTCATGGTTCTAAATTTCGGACGACACCGAGTCAACTCGGTGCCGCCACCAGCCGAAATGAAGCTCAGCCCGAAATTTCATTTTCAATATATATAAACTTGTTATAGTTAATATATAAAATTTCATAACATACTTATGTTCTTATGATTAGGCTGACCTTTTAGGACATTTGGTGTACCGTCTTTAAGTTAAGCATTCAATTCCTGCCTTAGAATGTTGTAGTCTTTTCAATGTTTAATTTTATTACAACTAACCCATGTTGCATGTATTAAGTAAAATATGAAAAATCCCAAAAGACCTCTATAAGTGGAAAAAAAAATCTTATTCTCTATTTTTTTGTTTACAAGTAGGCATATATTTATTTAAACTTAAAGATGATCCATGCTTCATGTATTACGTAAAATATGCAAAATCTCAAAAAGACCCCTATAAGTAAAAAAAAAGCATATATTCTTCTTTTCTATTTTTTTACAAATAGGCATAATTTTTTTTATAAATAGTCATATATATTTTGGAATCATTATAAAATGGATCCTATAATTTGTTTATGTACTAAGAACTCCCTTAACTAACAATGAAACTTGATAGAAGTTTACTAGACCCTACCTATTTACCTCAAAATATTACTTCTTCTATGCATTGAAAAATAAAAAATAAAAATTTTTCCTCCTGAAAATTAATATTTATATGTTATATCATCAGCGACTCAGTACTCAACCATACTAAATATCATTATATTTGGATTGCATAATTGTCAAATAGGTCAATTTTCACACGTGTACTAGTTTTATATTATCTTCTATCTTTTAAATATTTAAAAATTTTTTAAGATAATTTTTAGGACCATACTGGTCCGGCACGAACGGCATGGACTTGTCCTAGTCCTGACCGGCTCAAAGACCAGCACCGGAATTTAAAACCATGGTTTGTGATCTACTTGCATGTATGAGTTCATTTCTCCTCGCATGTGTGAGTTTATGTTCTTGGGTGTGCGAGCTCCCTTCTCCTTACATGTGTGAGTTTGTGTCCTCTTTGCATGTGCGAGTTCCCTTCTCCTCGCATGTGTGAGTTTGTGGCCTTCTTGCATGTGCAAGTCTCTCAAGGCTCTCAGGCCCTTACCTAGGCTACAAAATAAAAGTAAAATAAAATAAAATAAAAAGTGGACTAAAATTTTTGCTACTTGGGTATATGAGATCACCAGTAAGAAAAAAAATCTATAAGTGAAACAATATTATATGTAGCTAATTGAATTCACTTATAAAATGTTTTTACTTTATTTATATCTTGCCTAATTACTTGTTTATTCCTTTGCATAGTGGCCATGGAGTATCTTGGGACATTATTTGAAATGGGCAAGAAAGCATGCACAAGTTTCCAAAGCCTAAGGGAACCTAAGGGAAAATGAGGGTATACTGGAAAAAAAAATTGAAGAGTTAAGTTGCTGTGAGAGCGATGTATTGGCAGAATTAGAGACATCAAAATTGCAATATGGAAAAAGGCCTAAGAGAGAGGTAGAATTATGGTTGAGAAATGTGCTTATTATTAAAGATGAAGTGCGTGCCATTAAACAAAGGCTAAGAGAAGTGAGCTTGACTCGTATTCACTTATGCATAAAGCTGGCTAAGGAAGTTGAAGAGAAGATTAAAGAAGTTGTTGAACTAAAAGAACATGCACGATTTTGGAATGGATTGTTTGTTGATTTGTTGCCATCTGGTGGAAAGACATTTCCAATAACTGAATTAGTGGGTGCAACAACTGCTTTCAGAAATTTGACAATGATAAAGGAATGTCTAAAGGATGTTGAGGTAAGAAAGATTGGTGTCTATGGTATGGGAGGCGTGGGCAAGACGACCATAATGACCCACATTTATAATGACTTCAAGAATGGTGTCAAGGATGCCGAAACATTCGAAAGTGTCATTTGGGTGACCGTCTCTAAGGAGTCAAACCTAAAGCAATTGCAAGATGCTGTCTCAAAAGCATTGGGTATAATCCTCTCTAATAATGAAGATGCACTTTGTATATCATCCGAGTTATATGAGGCTTTCAAGAGTAGAGGCAAGTTCTTGCTCATTTTGGATGACATGTGGAATACATTTCCTTTAACAGAAGTTGGGATTCCAGAACCAAATGAAGAGAACAAATGCAAGATAGTGTGGACTACTCGACTTAAAAAAGTGTGTCGAGGGATGGCCAGTGATAGGATAATTAAAGTGGATGGTCTTACCGAGTATGAATCATGGACTCTGTTCGAGAAAAAACTTGGTGCTAATTTTGTGCTTTCACTAGAAATAGAACCAATTGCAAGGGGTCTTGTGCAAGAGTGTAATGGTTTGCCTCTTGCAATCATCACTGTGGGAGCGGCTATGAGGGGTGTGGATGATGTTAGAATATGGAGGAGTGTATTGGAAGACTTCAAAGACTCAAGGCCTGAGCTTGAAGGGCTAGAAGATGATGTCTTTTCTTGCTTGAAATTTAGTTTTGATCACTTGAAAACCCAAAGACATCGAGATTGTTTCTTGTATTGTGCCTTATATCCTGAAGATCATGAAATAGATTCTGACATCTTAATAGAGAAATGGATGGCAGAAGGGTTTCTTGATGAAAGCAAAGATAGAGAGAAAGGGTTTGATAAGGGTTACACAATAATAAATGATTTAAAAGAAGCATGCATGTTGGAGAATGTTAAATTTACTGATTTTGATAATAGAAGTTGTGTAAAGATGCATGATTTACTTAGAGATTTAGCCATTGCCATCACAAGGGAGAGTCCTCGATTTGTGGTCAAGGTCCGTTCCAAAGAAGATCTGTTTCCAAGGGATGAGAATTTGATGGATGATGCAGTTAGGATATCTTTAATGGAGAGTAACATCAAAATGCTTTCATGTCAATCCAAGTGTCCAAAACTCTCTACCTTGTTATTGACAGATTGTAGTTTGGGCAACATCCACCATTGCTTCTTTAAACACATGCAAAAACTTAGAGTTTTGGATTTGTCCGGTAATTCTTCCATCAAGTGCTTACCGCAATCACTGTCTAACTTGGTAGAGCTCCGTGCCTTGTTGTTGCGGAGCTGTGGGAGCTTGAAATATATTCCTTCTCTTGCAAAACTCAAACAACTTAGGTTGTTGGACCTCTCTGGCACCCCAATCCAATACTTGCCAGAAGGAATGGACAGTTTAACTAATCTCAGGTGCCTTGACCTCTCCTTCACACACAAGCTCGAAATGTTTCCAGCTGGAATATTAACCAACGTCTCCCATCTAGAAGAACTGTGGATGCTTCCTAGTGAATGGAAGTGGTCATCAAGTGGGAACGAAAGAGGAGCAGGCGTGGAAGAGATTGCAAGTTTGACGCATTTAAGGAAACTTTTTATCAACTTCACGGACTTAACTGCCTTCTCTTCCTATGCAAGATCTGGGAATTCACGAGATTTGAAATCTTTCATTCTTATTGTTGGTGATGGAGACGACCATGTGTACGGCAATGCAAGAGGGGATTTCTATAGTAGCATAAAAAGGATAGAAATCTCGGGTGTCAGCGACAACATGAACTCCCCTCTTCTTCCTGAGAGCAATGATACCTTGAATGTGCGGGATCTGGTCAATTCAAGGGTCATACCCAAGGAACCGACACAAGAGGGGACCATAGCAAACCTGAAGTGCTTCGAGATCCATTTTTGTCCAAACCTGAAGTACTTATTCTCAGTTGCGTGGTTGCGGACCCTCCAAAACCTTGAAATGTTGCTTGTTTCATTTTGCCCTGAGATGAAGGAGATAGTAGTGGAAACGGAAGACATAGGCGAAGTAAGCAAGAACAGTGACATTATCATCACACTACCAAGGTTGAAGATTTTGTTATTGAAAGATCTACCGAAGTTGAAGAGCATTTCCAAAAGGGTATTGATTTGCAGTTCCCTTGAAACTATTGAGGTGTACCATTGTGCAGAGCTGAAGATGCTTCCTTTTTCTATCAACAACACACTACCCTCTCTTAAAGACATCAGAGGATCGATCAAATGGTGGGATTCATTGGAGTGGGGCAATCCCAACGTCAAATTGCAACTCCAACATTTCTTTAAAGAAAAAGAAGATGATGATGATGATGATGATGATGATTGTGGACGGCATGGAATGAAGAGAAAAGCTGATGCATTGATGGAGTAGCCTCTGGACCTCAACTTCCCCCCACTTTCCATGGAGCAACACCATGAGATCAAGCCAAGGGAGCTATCTCCTAGAAACTGGCAGCCGTGGAAGACACATGAATGATTATCAATTTACATATCTATTTTTCCAATGTCTTCTTCTCATGTAATCTTTCCGTTTCTTCTTCCTTATTTGGTAGAAGTATTGTATTCTTTTACCTGATCAACTTGTGACAGCTCAAATAGTCTGGGAGTCTGTAATTGTGGGGTTTGGATCCTCTCAATCTCCAATTTAGAATGAAATCCTATAATGGGGCTCACCTATTGAAAATCTATCTCAAAATCAATTTCTATGAAATAAGTTGTAACATGACTAGAGATGGTGACCATTAATCTGTATTATAGCTTTCGTACCACTAGCTTGCTTAGTTTTATATACATGAAATCCAACATCCCCTCTTGCCTCTTGGGCTCTTTTTCTCCCTTTTTTCCATTTTTTGACCTTTACATATTTGAACGAAGAAGGTCACAATTTTTGGATCAGTGTTTATTTAATGTAGTCTACAAACATTATGTTTATATTCAACGACCATAATCATGATTTCACTTTGGCTGTACTTAATTTTAAATCAAGGGCCCAAATATGATGTAAATGTTGTGTTAGTGAAGACCTAATATTACATACTTACATGCACTAAAAGGAATGACTGGAAATGAGGATAATTTTTGAAGACCATTATGGAAATTTTTGGGCCTTCAAGTATGAATCATAACAGTTACATTTTCCCATTGAAAACTAGTCGTGGAAGTCTCAAGGAACAAAAATCTGTTGGGAATTCCCATATCTAGTTTGCACCTAAATATTTCCAAAATATTTTTGGGTCAACAAGCTTCTTAATGAGGGGCCTGCAGACGGATTGACCAAATATAAATCAGTACACCCACTATTGGTTAATAAAAATCCATTGATTGGTTTACATGTGATCGCTTAACAGGCCATCATGCTCACTGTAGATATGAATGGTCAAGAGGGCAATATTTATAGTCATTCACTAAGTCATGCAAAGATAACTCTAGACGTCTGTTATATGATAATGTTGTTGGATATCATGGGTGGTGGCCCACATGACCACCACTCACTTTGATATGTTCAAAGTATTCCACTAAAGCCACGTCCCTGGAAACTCTCCAGTCGTGCAATAATGGAAGGCTTTCCGTTGATGGGGAGGAAAGCATTAGCGGAGTCTATAAAAGGCATTGGGAACTCTCTCATCTTCATACATACCATTACTGCTTGGCATTCCCATCGATCAGCAGGCATTACGAGAAGACTGAGAGAGTTAAAGTTACGGATCTCCTCTTCGTTTCGCGATGGATTCAGGTATGCCCAATATTGGTTGTTTTTCATAATGCAAATCAATCCGTCAAAATGCAAATCCAATCCGTTAAGTTTTTTCCTAAGGGGCCATTTTAGCTTACAATTGGTATCAGAGCCATGGATTTCCATTGATGGGGTTGGATTTGCATCAAAGGGGTTTACAGTTTATAAAAAAAAAAAAAAAAAATTTGGGAACACAGCGCCCAGTGGGGCGCTGCCCCGCAGCAGCGAAGCAGGGCGCTGCGCTGCAGAGCCGCAGCAGCCCCAGCAGGGATCGCAGCGCCCAGTGGGGCGCTGCCCTGCAGTGGGATCGCAGCGCCCAGTGGGGCGCTGCCCTTCAGTGGGATCGCAGCAGCCCCAGCAGGGATCGCTGCCCTTCAGTAGGATCGCAGCAGGGCGCTGCCCTTCAGTGGGAGCGCTGCCCTGCAGCAGCGTAGCAGGGCGCTGCAGCAGGGCGCTGCGCTGCAGCGCCGCAGCAGGGCGCTGCTGCTGTTCAGCGGCAGCGCCCAAGTTTAAAAAAAAAAAAAAAAAAAAAATTTCTGTTGCCGCCGGGGAACCAGCCGGCGACATTTTCGGCCGTCGCCGTGGGAGCGCCGGCAGTCCGCTGCGGCCGAGAACCTCGGCGTCGGAGGTGGAACGATCCGGTGAAAGGGCAATCGGTTTTAACCGATTGCCCTGTTTTCGGGAGGAAGATGAAGTGGTGTCGGGTCGGGTCTCAGGTCGTTTGGACCTGACCCGACCCGACCCGGTCAGGTTTATTTAAGGAAATGGAACTGGGTTAACGGATCGGGTCGGTTGGACCTGACCCGACCAGACCTGACCCGTTTAGGTTTATTAAAGAATAAAGACTGGGTTAACGGGTTTGACCCGGCCTGACCCGAACGGACCCGATCCGACCCGAACGGACCCGGGTCATTTATATAACGTCAGGTCAGTCTGACCTGACCCGATCTGACCCGGATGGACCCGGTTCATTTATATAACGTCAGGTCAGTCTGACCTGACCCGATCCGACCCGAACCAACCCGGTTCATTTATATAACTTCAGGTCAGTCTGACCTGACCCGATCCGACCCGAACGGACCCGGGTCATTTCTATAACGTCAGGTCAGTTTGACCTGACCCGATCCGACCCAACTGACCCGGTTCAACTGGAATTAAAGTAATTGGGCCTCGGATTCGGGTTTTGACTGACCCGGGTCGACTGACCTGGCCCAGCCCAACATAACAGAATATATAAATGGCAGGTCAGGTCCGACCTGGCCCAACCTGTCAAGCCCGACTGGACTGAACAGGTTATTTTATGACTTGGGTCTGACCCGACCCACTGGCCTGGCCTGATTTGAATAAAGTATTATTAATTTTTGATAATTGTATGTTTTGAATAATTGGGTCATTATAAAATTGATCTGTTCCGATCAGAACCGTCCATTTGATATATTTAAATGCTGTAATCATTCTGATGGGACTGGATCATTTAAATGTGATCAGATCAAGGCCAGATCAAGGAAAAATGAACGATCGAAATCGTATTTTGATCATTATGAACACATATGATATCGGATTTTCGATCCGTTTCTTTTGTTGTGTTCCTTATGATGAGATCTACCATATTAATGAATTAATTCCCGATCCAATGGTTCAATGATAATATCATAAGGTTTTATGCATGTTTAACTCATTTAAATTCATGTTTTCCGCTTATTGTTTACATGATTAATGTTGTTTGAGTTATAATTTGTTACATGCATGAATGTTTGATAAATAAATTAGTGTCATAGGTTTCAATTATGAGTTAACTAGGCAGTCACCAAAGTGGCTCAGTTATGATGAAACTCATGTTTCAATTATTGAATTAGAGATACCATAAATGACACTAAAAATTGCAACTTCACTTAAGAGATAGATAATCAACCCAAAGGAGTTTATCTTTCGATTATTTGGAGATTGGGATAAAACACATTAAAAGATGTTTTGTGAATTCGTGTTGATCTATGCCCAAAGGTGGGATCTCACTTATTCACTTAATAAACTGTGGTTTTATCAAATAAACGAGAATAATAAATTTAACGTGTTACATTTGACCCAAAGGTTACTTGTAATGATGTAAAACTATTATTTCTGTTGTAAGTGTCCCTTTTAAATTCAAAACATTATAGAATTGTGAGAATAATAGTTTATCTTTTCTTTTACAGCATCTTCCTCCAGATCCTTGTCTCTTCCCTCATGCTTAGGAACTATTCCTTCATTAGACGGATCAAACTACCCTGACTGGTTAGACATGCTGTCATTAACCATAACCTTTCTAGACTTAGAGATGGCTTTAGATGAACCCATGCCTCCTGCGCCTACCGAACAGAGCTCTGAATATGAAAGGGCAAAATATGATCAGTGGCACAAATGTGATAAAAAATGCCAAAAGATTATTATGACTTCAGTCTCTAAGAGTATTAGGGGATCGCTTGATCCCCGAAAACATGCCAAGGAACTCTTAGATGAAATTAAGTCACAATTTGAAGTGACAGACAAGGCATTAGGTGCCACCTTAATGAATAAATTGACTAACATGCAGTACGATGGGATAAAATGAGTTAGGGAACATATCCTACTCATGACCAACCTAGCATCAAAATTAAAGGATGTTGACATGAGTATTTCCGATGGATATTTGATCCAATTCATTCTGGACTCCCTTCCCCCTGCATTTGGCCCATTTAAAGTAACATACAATCAGAGCTCTAGTCGGTGGACCATTACTGAGTTGATCGCACGATGTGATCAAGAAGAGAGGAGGCTTAAAGCCGAAGGGCAACTTCAGGTAAACTTTGTCTCCCATGCTAAGGGCAAGAAAGGTCCTAGAAAATTCAAAACTAATGCCAACATGCCCAAGGTAGATCCGAAAAGTAAGAAACCGGTGAAGAGTAAGGAAAAGAAGGGATCCGAGAAATGTCACTTTTGTGGCAAGAAAGGACATTTCAAGAAGGACTGCCTCAAAAGGAAGAATTGGTTTGAGAAAAGAGGTAAGCAAAGAAAATTATCTCTTGTATGTGAAACCAATATTATTGATGTCCCATCCAATACATGGTGGGTCGACTCTGGTGCAACCGTTCACATTTC
Source organism: Sextonia rubra (assembly GCA_037013555.1). Taxonomy (NCBI): domain Eukaryota; kingdom Viridiplantae; phylum Streptophyta; class Magnoliopsida; order Laurales; family Lauraceae; genus Sextonia; species Sextonia rubra. Next base: position 3,132,932 of record JASUAD010000028.1, on the reverse strand, counting down.
TGGTTGTATGCAGGGATTCCTTTCAACCCGGAGGCCAAGTGATGGAGAAAGAGCCATCGTTATGGGAAACCGGAAGGAGTCAAGAGTCGAGGCAGTAGGCACGTATAGGCTGGTGCTAGATACAGGATTTGTTCTGGATCTGCCGAACACCTTTTATGTTCCGGATATTTCCCGAAATCTGGTTTCTATTTCAAAGTTGGATGTAAAGGGATTTGTGTTTAACTTTAATCAAGGATCTTTGAAACTTTTCCACAATAATATAATGATTGGTAGTGGTTTTTTATGTGATGGCTTGTATAAGTTAAGGTTAGATACTTTATACACACAATCACTAACTGCACACCATGTTACTTGTGGGATGAATGTTGGCATGAAGAGAGGACTAATAAAAGAGAACTCCCCTAAGTTGTGGCATAAACGGTTAGGACACATCTCGAAAGAGAGGATATTGAGATTGGTGAAAGACGGGTTATTACCAACCCTTGATTTCACTAATTTCGGTGTCTGTGTTGACTGTGTTAAAGGAAAACAGACACAAACAGTCAAGAAAACTGCCACACGAAGTTCTGAACTCCTGCAGTTAATTCATACGGATGTTTGTGGAAAAATTGATATACCTTGTTTCACAGGAGAACAATATTTCATCACATTTATAGATGATTACTCACGTTTTGGTTTTGTCTATCTTATTAAAGAAAAGTCTGATTCTTTGACTATGTTCAAAGTATTCAAAGCAGAAGTGGAAAAACAATTAGATAGAAAGATCAAAATCGTGAGATCAGATCGAGGTGGTGAATATTATGGTAAGTACACTGAAACAGGTCGTAATCCAGGCCCGTTTGCTAGATTCCTAGAATCCGAAGGTATTGTTGCCCAATATACAATGCCTGGAACACCTCAGCAGAATGGAGTGGCTGAAAGAAGGAATAGGACTCTTTTAAATATGGTTAGGAGTATGGTTAGCAATACATCGTTACCTGCATTTATGTGGGGTGACGCACTAAAGATGGCTATGTATATTTTAAACAGAGTTCCTACTAAAGCAGTTCCTAAAACTCCTTTTGAGTTATGGACTGGGAGGAAACCCAGCTTAAACCATTTTCGAGTTTGGGGATGCCCATCTGAAGTGCGGGTTTATAAGCCACAAGAAAAGAAGTTAGACCCTAGAACAGTAAGCGGATATTTTATTGGATATCCAGAGAGGTCTAAAGGGTATCGATTTTACTGTCCTAATCATTCAACAAGAATAGTTGAGTCCAATAATGCTAAGTTTTTGGAGAATCATGAAAACAGTGGGAGTTCTGAGGCTAGAAATATTGAATATAATGAGATTAGAAATGAGCCTCAATCCTCTTCTCACGGTGGATTAATGATTCCACTTGATATAGAGGTTTTCCCAGAACGATCTGTTGTTCCGATTCCTCAAGATACACAACCAACTTTTGAAATACAGTCACCTGTTATTGAAGAACATCCAGAGGAATTGAGAAGGTCAACTCGTACGAGAAGACCAGCTATTTCAGATGATTATGTTGTGTATCTCGAAGAATCAGATATTGGAATTAAAGAAGATCCAAAGACTTTTAGAGAGGCAGTAGAAAGTAAAGATTCTGATAAGTGGTTAGACGCTATGAATGAAGAGTTAGAATCCATGTTTATAAACGAAGTTTGGGATCTCGTTGAACTACCTGAAGGGTCCAAAACAGTTGGTTGTAAATGGGTCTTTAAGACCAAAAGGGACTCTAAAGGGAAAGTTGAACGATTTAAGGCCCGACTTGTAGCTAAAGGATTCACTCAGAAAGAAGGTATCGATTATCATGAAACCTACTCTCCGGTGTCTAAGAAAGATTCATTTAGAATTGTTATGGCACTTGTAGCTCATTATGACCTAGAGCTATATCAGATGGATGTAAAAACTGCTTTCTTAAATGGGAATCTAGATGAAGAAGTGTATATGGAACAACCGGAAGGGTTTGTTCAACAAGGTAATGAAAGGAAATTGGTTTGTAAATTAAAGAAATCGATATACGGACTAAAACAAGCTTCCAGACAATGGTACTTAAAATTTAATCATGTTATTACATCTTTCGGTTTTACCGAAAATCCAGTAGACCATTGTATATATCTCAAGGTCAGTGGGAGCAAATTTCTTATTTTAGTCTTGTATGTAGATGATATTTTACTAGCCAGTAATGACCTAAGTATGATTCGAGAAACTAAAATATATCTTGAGAATAATTTTGATATGAAAGATATGGGTGAAGCAACCTTTGTATTAGGAATCGAGATATTTAAAGATCGATCTCGAGGATTACTTGGGTTATGTCAAGAAGCCTATGTCAAAACTATTCTCAAACGTTTCCGAATGGAAAGTAGCAGACCACAAAATGCACCCATTACTAAGGGAGACAAGTTTAGTAAGGATCAATGCCCCATGACTGACTTAGAAAAGTTAGAAATGAATAAATATCCCTATGCAGAAGCAGTAGGATGTCTAATGTACCTACAGACTTGCACGAGGCCAGACATTAGCTTTGCAGTCGGAATGCTCAGTAGATATCAAAGTAATCCCGGTTTGCCTCATTGGGTAGCTGTCAAGAAAGTGATGCGTTACCTCAATGGAACAAGAAGATATATTCTCACATATCAAAGATCCAATCAACTGGAGGTCATTGGATATTCAGATTCAGACTTTGCTGGATGTCTCGATACAAGGAGGTCAACATCAGGTTACATTTTTCTGTTGGCCGGCGGGGCAGTATCGTGGAGGAGTGCAAAGCAGACGCTAATCACTCCATCTACATTTGATGCAGAGTATGTGGCATGTTTTGAAGCCACAGGTCACGCATTATGGATGCGTAACTACATCATGGGACTTGAAATTATGGGCAGTATGTCTGAACCGATAAAGATTTACTGCGACAACGACGCTGCTAGGCGTTTCGCTCAAAATGACAAGTGTTCCAGTAAATCAAAGTATCTGGAAGTAAAGTATCTTGTACTCAAAGAGAAAGTGCGAGATCGTTTAGTGTCAGTTGTTGGAGCTCCATCGAAGCTCATGATTGCTGATCCATTGACAAAGGCATTGGCGCCAAAGGATTTTAAAGACCATGTAATAAATATGGGCTTGAATGAAATGCCTTGTAAAGGTCAATGATGTATGACACTTAATGTATTGATCAAATAAAGAAACGATTTTGCAATTCTTACTTTGTTATGGGCTCACATGTGGTAATTGTAAAATAAAGTAGGAATATAAAAGTATTATGACATTACAGTTCCCATTAAAGTAAGTCATATTAAAGATACTTATTAAGTGCTGGATTAGGCGAGAATATTAATGTTGTGATTGTGGAAGGAAGCATATCACTTAAGATGTGTAACCGCTACAGTTCGCATTAATAAACTAACCTTATCACAGATTAAAGGATCTTAAAATTAACGTTAAATGAAAACCGGTATTTTCAAATGATGCGCATCAGTTAGAGTTATTTCTTTCAAAGTTTTTCTTATATTTGCAACAGTTTTATAAAAATAAACAGGAATTAATGGTGGTCATATGGACCAAGTGGGAGATTGTTGGATATCATGGGTGGTGGCCCACATGACCACCACTCACTTTGATATGTTCAAAGTATTCCACTAAAGCCACGTCCCTGAAAACTCTCCAGTCGTGCGATAATGGAAGGCTTTCCGTTGATGGGGAGGAAAGCATTAGCGGAGTCTATAAAAGGCATTGGGAACTCTCTCATCTTCATACATACCATTACTGCTTGGCATTCTCATCGATCAGCAGGCATTACGAGAAGACTGAGAGAGTTAAAGTTACGGATCTCCTCTTCGTTTCGCGATGGATTCAGGTATGCCCAATATTGGTTGTTTTTCATAATGCAAATCAATCCGTCAAAATGCAAATCCAATCCGTTAAGTTTTTTCCTAAGGGGCCATTTTAGCTTACAAATGTAATAACTGCGGAGGTATAGATTGTATGATAATGTAAAGGAGCCTGGATCCTTCAGTCATCTCATTCATGCTTCCCGTAAGGGAGCTGAAACATTACAGCGGAGCTTTTGACGAGAAATTAATTGATGAAACTAACCCACTGTAAGTCCATCGTGGTTTCTCATGTTTAATTTATAAAATGTGTTCTGCAAAGATTTACATGATTTCTACACATCATGTTAGGCTGTATGCCAAGTGTTCAAAATCAGTGAATGAGATGCTATCTCAATGGACATATTGACCATTAGTTGGATTTTGGATTTTGCTTCTGAATACCCTTATTGGCATATATTCAAACGGTTTCTACACTTTACCTCAAGTTCATGGGTCTTCTTTTACGGTTAACTTTTCACGGAGAAAACCAAAGCATTGAAAGCTTAGCACTTCAGTGAAAATATTAGTGATTTGATGGTGTGACGAAAGAAGCCGCATGACAAGTGATTTGTCAGCCACTTTTTCCAGCACAAAGTGAAAATCAATTTCTATATGTTCAGTTCGTGCATGAAATTTCTGGATTCACAGTGACATAACTGGCACCAAAGTTGTCACACTAGAGGATAGGAGAAGAAGACGAACAAAAACCCGACTCATGAAGAAGAGACTAAATCCATCTGACTTATGTTGTAGCATTGAGCCATTGACTAACCCATGGTATTCAGACTCTGTACTTGAGCGAGGCACTGTATGTTGCTTTCAAGAACTCCAGGATATCAAATTATGGGGCCCCAAGTAGATGCAATATCCACTAGTGGAGTGTCAATCATCAAGCCAACCTGCCCAATCAGTATTAGAGTCGGCATTGAGAACAAAAGTGTGGGGTGACAGAATTTGAGTTCCATGAGAAATGGTATATTTGAAATATCTTAAGATCCGTTTCACTGCAGCCCAGTGACCATTTGTGGGGCTTTGCATGAACTGACAAACTTTGTTGATTGCAAATGCAATATCAGGTCGTGTAAGTGGAAAGTATTGTAATGCCCCAACGATGCTGTGATTAGGGTGGCATCATGAAACGGAAACCCCTTGAATTTAGGCAACTTGTTGGTACTGCGAATAGGAGTCTTCTGTGGCTTTGCTCCACCTATGTTGGGCTGCCTCAATTGATCAACAATATACCTTCTTTGAGATGGAAAAAGTCCACTGGTATTGTGAATTGCTTCGACACCAAGGAAATGGTGCGGTGGACCAAGATCCTTAATTGCAATTGTAGATTGAAGACAGCGAAAAACTTCTTGAATTCTATCCATGTGGGACCTAGTGATAGTAATGTCATCCACATAAATGAGCATAAAAATTGTGCATTCTTGATTTTCTTTATAAACAAAGAGGTGTCATCTCTCAACTTCACAAAGCCAATGTGGACTAGAATGTGATTTGACCGATGCTACCATGCCCATGGTGCCTGTTTACGCCCATATAAAGACTAATGCAATTTGCACACATGGCTTGAAAATTTAGGATCCATAAATCCCGGAGGTTGTTTCATATATACTTCTTCAAGAATGCCATGAAGAAACACATTATGGACATCTAGCTAATGTAAGGCTAGTTCAAAAAGATGTCGACAATGAGAACTATACGAATTGTACATGGTTTAACAATAGGACTAAATGTTTCTCCATAGCCAGTACCTTCTTATGTATTGAAACCTTTTGCGACTAGTCGAGCCTCGTACCTATCTATGGAGCCATTGTCTTTTTCTTTTCAACTTGAAACCCACGTGCACCTAATGATATTCATGGGAGACTTATTAGACGGAACCAGAGTCCATGTCCCATATTGTATAAGAGCATTCATTTCCTGATCCATTGCATTCCTCCAATTGAGGTCTTTATTTGCTTGAGTAGACCACCTGGGTTCAACTATGTCAACACATGGAGGTAGGTGTTTTTGTGGTCAGTTTGAACATGCTTGACTTAGATCTTGTGACTATTTGGTGAGTGCCAAGGGAGGACTGTGTAGCACCTTGCTGAGCAACAATAGGGGCCGGTGCAATAGGTTCAATAGGTGATGATGCAATAGGTGCAAGTGCAAGAGGTTCTAGTTTAATAGCTGTTGGTATGGTAGGTGCTGGTACAGTAGGTTTTGATGCATTAGGTTTTGCTGTTGTTACTGTGCTCACTGCGCACATTAGCAACATGACTCCCATATTCCTCCTTGTGTCTTGTCTTTGCCTCCCTCCTCTACTTGCTCCTGAACCTTCGCACTGGTCGCTGCCTCATTCCATGCCCAAAACACTATCCGATAGTCGGAAACCTCGCCCACCTCGGCCCCAATCCCCACCAAACCCTGGCCACCCTCTCCCGCACCAACGACCCCCTCCTCCACCTCCACCTCAACTACATAAACGCCGTCGTGGCTGCCTCATCCTCTGCCACCTCCCTGTTCCTCAAGACCAACGACACCCTCTTCTCCTCCTGGCCACCAGACTTTGGTGCCAAGCGCACGGCCTACAACTTTCAGGACCTGGTCTTTGCCCCCTATGGCGCCCAGTGGCGCACCTTCTGGAAGGTCTATGCCGTCCACCTCTTCTCCACCAAGGCCCTGGATGACTTTCGCCAAGTTTAAGTCACTTTAGACCTGACTTGGAGAGTGCCGAGTAGACTCAAGACTTGTTTGGGTTTTAAAACCATGGCTGTAGCATAGATCTGAAAATCAATATTGTATTGCAAAACGTTTAAGGGGATGAGTCAAATCGCATCGTGAGTCGCAGGACTTTAAGATTTTTTTTTTATAAAAATGAAAAAATAGGAAAAATAAATATTATTAGGAAACGTATATATGTTGCAATAGCCTTCATTGTTCAAAGGGAAATAAATATCATAAATATTGTATGAATACTTTAATGTTTTTAAGATATCAATTTTATTAGGAAACATAAATATGTTGCGATAACCTTCATCTTTTTTTTTTTTTTTTTTTGGCGGGCGGGTTATCTTTAGATTTAACAAATGCAAATAAAATCTAAATCGTCAACCTTACATGATTAGGATGTCTCTAGAAGTTAGAAAAGTGTTCATGAAAAAATATTAAAAAGCAATAAAATGAATACAAGACAAAACACCATGCATAGAATCAAGCTTTAGTCACATGCTTGTTTCTCATTTATCTTAAACCTCCACAAAATCACAAAACCACTAAATAACCTTTTAAAATTAGATATCCTAACAAAGAAAAAGGTAAAAGATTGATCTGTTGGTTATTGCTATCTTTGCTTAGCCAAATTGTCTGAGTCCTTTTCCTTAGGACTCGATATGAATCATAGGATTCATGATTTGGGATACGTAGGGTTGGTTCTTCCCCAAACTGTGAATGGTCTTCCACCGTGAGACTTCTAACAACAAGTTTATTTTGGATTTTCCTCAGCTATATCTTTGCTCTGTTGTATCATCCACATTTTCATCAATAAGGCCTTTTGACGATGGGATAAAGATGGAGATGATGATGATGATGGCCTTGACATAGTAGGTCATGTATTGGTGAATCTTCCACAACTTATTCTCTCTTTTTCCCAAAAAAAAAAAAAAAAAGGAGGACAGAAAGAAAGAAAAAACGAAAAGGTAAAAAATAGTTTTCTTCATCCAGAGAAAATCCATCCTCAACCGTTTCCTGTTTGTTTTCTCCTCTAACACCCATCAATTGCTGATGTCATTTTTCAGTCTCCCATTACATCAGCTCACACAAAGCCATATATATTGGTTTACTTAAACATTGATTTTTGCATTATATATGTATGAGACTTCTTTTTTAAAATTATTCCCTAATCTCAAATCTGCCTGTAGATAGCAATTCCTGGGATTATTACCATTGTAGTTCACGAGATCCTGGGTCTGCCATTGGTTAGCCCGATCCCACTTGATAGACGAACTTGGTACAAACAAAATACGATAAATTTAGTTACATATATTAATGAAGTGATTGTATTGTAGAGGAACACAGTTATAGGAGGGGCAACAGAAGAAGACAGTTTTGGTGAGAGTTCACCTGACAGAGCTGGTAATAACATAAGTTCTTTATTCGTCTCTTTACACCTCGTTTATAGCATCCAAGAAAACCTTTGAACATAACATTCCACTACAGAGTCATAATCCGATGTACCACAAAACCAAACCTCCCATGTGCTGTCTTAACAAAAATAGACTTCTAATTGAGTTCTACTTCAAACACTTGTGGCCTGTCCTGGTGCATGGGCTTGCATTTTCCCCTCGTGATTAGTTCTCGCCCATTTTGAATCGAGTGGTCCTCGTGCTTAGGGCCAAAGGCTCCTAAGATGACCTGGCAGGAGATACCCTAAGTTATAAAGAAATAAAAAATGAAAAAATAAAAACACTTGTGGCTTGTCTACAAAATGCATCTTCGTATTATGATTAAAAAAAATTAATTAGATTTTCTGTCCAATGTTGTAACGATTAATAGATCCTTGTGGTAGTGGGCCAACATTGGCCAATATGTGTCATGGGCCCACACATGGTCTCGAATCCACCCACATGAAGCTGCGTTTGTAAGTCAAGTAATGCTTATGTTTATGCTCTCTAATCATTTGTCAAAAATCAAACATAACAAAATAAAAGAAATGAAAATGGAAATTGTTCACTGTCACAACCACAAGCTGTGGGTTTAAGTAACTTCACCTATCAAGAAAAAGAAAAGATAAAAAATTCGAAGAGGAATAGATATTGAAGGGGACAAAAACCATAAACCATAACTCCCTTTTTATTGTTGTTCCTAAATTAGATACCTTTTTATTTTTATTTTATTCTTGAAAGTTTGCTACTATTATATATATATTAGAACTTTTAATCTCTTGGTTTGTTTTTTAAATAATTGATTGAAAGACATCAATTTCTTGAGTTTTTTTTCTAGTTATTCTTGCTTTTCTGTTCCTTTTTTATGTTCTTAAATTAACAGAAAAGTTCCTTTTATACAAAGATATTGAAGCCTTCACCCATACTTGTAAACACCGCCCACCGCCTGCCCACCCACACACAGAAGCCAAGCGTTCAATTTGTTTTTACCTTCTTTCTCAATTTGTCCACAATTTTCGCAACTCTAATTTCATCTAAAAAGTTAACCCACAAAACCCAACAAAACCCTTAAATTTCTATCATGGATCAACTCTAGCTCTTACATAAATGTAAAACCTAAACTTTGATATTCCTTGATTTTGATTCACCCTCCAATTTAGCCCTAACCTTAAATCACCCTCTGATTCCCTCATCTGAGTTTTGTAAGTTGCGATAAATCAAAATTGCACATACCAAACATAGTTTCTGCAATCGTATTTTATGGAAATATTCGAATGGCATGATGCCAAACACACCCTAAAGTTCCCCTTGCAAGACCCAACCCAAATCAAGCCCCAGTGTACCCTCAAAGTCTATCTGACGGCAAGCACAAATTCTGTGGCATCGATTTTTCCATTGCTACCATTACCAATGTAGTATATACTGCTCCAACTTCTTTTACAAGTTGTTTTACTTGAATTTATTTTCAGTTGTGTCGACTTTGGAGCACTGCTAATGATGCTTCTGATTCTTTCACCTTAGACTTCGAGCCTAAATGGTGTTGTTTGAATTGTGCAGGCCTTTGGTTGGGCATATGTCAAAAACCACCAAAATGTAGGGAAAAACTAGCTTAGGATCTGCGATTAACCACAGCATACACAAATCACACAATCTCAAGCAAATAATCAAGCAACCACGAAGAAAATGACACATAAGCAATTACGTAGTTTAGCAACCTTACCTACATTCACGGAGAAAAATATTTCACCTCCTTAGGGTTTAGGGTTACACATTACATTAATATATAGATCTCGTTTTTTTGGCCACCAAGAAAAACCCATATATAATGTTTAAAATTACCCTAACCCTGCACTCTAGTTCTGGCTAACCCAGACGACCGATCCAACTAAACCAGAATACAAGACAAAACCCAACAATCTCCACCTTGGCTTAGATTTCGCAAATCCCTAGAGCCACCTTGAGATACTTGGGAATGTTTTTGTCTTCCCATACTTTGCTGAAAGATACGAATCCGCATGTGCTTTAACCAAGCACTGCTCCTGCACCGACAATCTCAATATTGTCCGATATCGATCAAGTCGAACCTGACTTGAGATCTCCCGTACCTAGCTGAAAGGTACGCCTTCGCACCCGCTACGATCGAGTGCGGTTCCGGCACTCCCTTAGCTAGGGGCGCACCCACATTCTTATCAATGTGGTGTGATGTTCAAGTCCAAGCGTGGCTTGAACTTCTCCTTTGTCTATTTTCCAAACACCATCTTAGTTTTTGAAAGTGATCCAGTCCTTCTGTTGCCATCCTTGCTAGCATCCTTGCAACATGATGTTTTCTCACCTTCATCTGGCAAAGCAAAGGTAACCCTCCTTTCGATTGCACTTTTCTTTGGGTCCGCAGTATTGAGGATCTGCAGCATTTTGTGTCACAACCCGAGCCCCAGGAGATCGGGGGTTAGCAAAAACCTAACCAACGACACACGCACTCCCGTGCATATGCACTTAGACCCGATCTAGATGCACACGCACAAGGGAAACACACGTGCAAACATGTATGCGGAAGCTACAAAGATCAACATGTGACACGAGGCACACAAGAACAAAGGAAATAATACCCAAAGGCTGACATAAAGGTCTGAACATACAAATCTGAATCCAATCACAATGTATAGAACATGAGTACAATCAATGACATGAAAGGAAAACAATATGCATGCATGCAGAGAACAGTCGCGCTCTGATGGAGGGATAACACCCACTTCGCGAATTTGAAGAGACAGCTGGAGTCTCCCAAGCAAACTGACGACCGACAAGAGCACGGTTGAGGGTGCATGAGCCTGCAACACCAAGGACAACTCATGAATACGACGATTCAGCAAAGTATAAGCAGTAACAAGTTAACACATATGGTCTCTAATCGAATAAAAGACATAAATAATCATAACATGTCAATGTCGTAGTCTAGGCAGTTGTGCATTCAAATTAACAGATGCTCTGTGAATCAATGTAAGTAACATAACATGTACATACTAGTTGGCTACTACGTACGCCATATGCTCCCAAAAAGGGATCTTGTATCGTGCAAAGAACACCATGGGCCAGATGGGTCTCGGTTTCCTGGGGTCCGGATTCCCCAAGATGTTTCCTTACTGCAGCAAGGCCATGAAACTACACCAAATTCACCCCGTCGGGATCCTAAGGCTGAGGCTCAGTAGTGCCGAACTATATCGAGTCAATCAATATAAGAACATGCATATCATAACGTGCACATCATAACGTGCATAGCTGAACATGTGTCTTATCAAAACGTGACGTGCATGTCTTGTTAAGCATATATCAACAACCATATCCAACTGAATAGATCAAACCAACAAAATAATGGAGGATAACGAAGTAAAGGCATCTCAACTCATGTATATCAAATAGTAAGATCGAACATGCAAGACCGCTGTTCCACCCGGGATTAACCATGGACAGAGCTAGAAATATCCAATCGTGTGCCCCAGCATAAAACGCGAATAAGAGGACAAGAACCGAAGTCAATATGCCATGCAGTCAGATGTTCTTGCAGGAATCACGATCTGTTACTAGCCAATCATATTCTAATTATCCAGAGTTTCTAACCGTGCATGATGATGTAGTTTTAAGTTGTCCGATGCACCATTGTCTAGTGTTGCAGTGTATCAGGAATGTGCACCGAAGTCCTTTAAACCAACACCCATGGGGAGGTGCTAAACAACTGGATAACGTGCATGAATGACTCGCAGCCCTCGAGATTATTCATGTCATACATTCATACCATTGAACAAGTCTAAGTGATCTACATTCTATCATGAAGGCCATATCAGTCTCTTTCTTAATCCTATCATTTCATTCATTTCTCAGGGGTGGCACGGCTTAGCCGTAGGTGAACATATGGCTTAGCCGTAGGCATCTTACGGCGTAGCCGTAATCTGCACTGCGGCTCCACCGCGGTTCCCTTTACTGTTCATCCGCAATTACGGTTCATCCGTATTTTGTTCTACGGCTTAGCCGTGTGCTGTTCTACGGCTTAGCCGTGGCTGGGCCGTAGAAGGTCTATTCAATTTCTTGCTTTCAGTTAATCCAGAAACAGGCACCCTGCACTGATCTACGGCTGGGTCACGGTTGAGGTACGGCTTAGCCGTAAGACAATATACGGCTTAGCCGTGTCCTGGCCGTAGAAGAAAACTAGGTTTTTCCCTCTCTGGACTCTAAGCCGAAGGTGAGTTACGGCTTAGCCGTGGTACACACGAAACATATTCTGAACTGATTACAGAATCACTGAAACACATCCAAACTGACGAAATCACATGTAATAGACGGAAATAAACACAAGATGGGCTGTAAACAACATTCATAAGCAGGAATACATGATTTAATCTAAATCAAATACATACCCACATGGTTAAACCAAGTTATGCTTATACTTGACTCAAATAGAGCCTAACACACGATCAGCTGTCCTTGGGCTCAATCACACTGCCAACAAGCTTCTAATCACCATGCATGCAAGGAAAGAAGAAAAGAGAACTGTGAGTGCATGTAACAGGCAAGAACATGAAGAAGAAAGAGGAGAAGAAGATGATCAAGAACATGGAGCTTCCCTGAACTTACCAAAAGACACGAATCGAGACTCACGAGCAGTAATTCCTATCCCTGGCCTTGAACGAGAAGAAGAAAGGAGAAACAGAAGAGACGAAGAGGAAAACTCGAGAACGAGAGAGAGACAGAACATAACTGAGAGAGAGAGAGAGTCGGTGGCTTATAAATATCAAGGCCAATTGCAAGAAGGTCCAATTGTTCCAATTAATTCCAGTTCGAGTCAATTGCGGGTCTAACGGAAACAAATGACATATTTGGCAAACGACATAGTTACGGAAATGAACAAGCATAACAAAAGACACGCGTTAATACCAAGATGATGCATGAATGACGACATCACACAAAATGCAATATTACGAAAAAGGGCTTTTGTCTACCTAAACCAGGTCAAACTCAACCCAACTACCTATCCAGAACCTGAAACCAAACAAATACAAGAACAAAACATAATTAGCAACCAATCATAAGAAATTAACAGCTAATCCAGATCAAATCGGGTCGGGGTATTACATTTTGCCTTTAACCTGGTTTTCCTGTAGTTTCGATTCTCTGTTAATGGCTTTCTTGGAAATGTCTGTTGCACCATCTTCCAATTTTCCACCTAACTCCATGTCAACTGACTTTTCATTTTTTCTTATAGCTGCTCCACCTATAACTGTACCTCCTGCTAACATGTAGAGACCGTTGACCAAGTCACCCTTCATGACAACCATTTTTCCCTTAACCACTTTCATAACTCCACCTGCTCTGATACCACTTGTAGGGAAAAACTAACTCAGGATCTGCGATTAACCACGGCACACACAAATCACACAATCTCAAGCAAACAATCAAAAAACCACAAAAAAGATCGCATACAAGCGATTACGTGGTTCGGCAACCTTGCTTACATCCACGGAGAAAAACACTTCACCTCCTTATGGTTTAGGGTTACACATTACATTAATAAATAGATCTCGTTTTCTTGGCCACCAAGAAAAACCCATACTTATTTCTAAAATTACCCTAACCTTGAACTCCGGTTCTGGCTAACCTAGACGACCGATCTGACTAAACCGAAATACAAGACAAAACCCAACACAAAATACGTGGGAGTAGATGTATGTTTACTGGGTTTGCCCCTTCATTGGAGCAATTCTTGCTGCTTGGACTTTTTGTTTCATCTTCCCCCCAGTGAAGCAGAAGAAAGCCCGATAGAAAGTGACATCATCTAGCTGCTTGTTTATAGACCACCCATTCTAAGAAAAAGGATCGGTACTCTAGTTTTCTTTTTTCTCTTTTTTTGGGACCTTATTATTGTTAATCTGTTCCTCTAAATAGTGTTAAAAGATGGTCTATATTGTCATGTCCATTAATGAATATCTTTATTGGCACTCCATTAATGAATATCTTTATTGGCACTCCTTAATATCAGCTGCTGCCGTTTCTAGTTATAGGAAATGGAGGAATCACCCAATGTGAAACTGTGGTGCAAAACCATTACAATTGAGAATGGGGCCGACTTGAATTTGATGGCCTGGAAAACTACTTTTTTAGGTCTTATTATTGTCAATCCATTCTTCTGATTAGTGCTAAAAGATGTTATGTATTATTGTCAATCCATTTCTCTGATTAGTGTTTATTGGCAATCCTTAATATCAACCGCTGCTAAGTTCCCTAGTTTTAAGAAATAAGGAAATCATCAATTTGAAACTATTGTGCAAAATCATTAACACAGAAAATGGGGCCTAGTTGAATTTTATGGATGGGGAAAACGACTTTTGGGGTTCTTGTCATTGTCATTCCATTCCTCTTATTAGTGTTCAAGGATGTTGTGTCCATAAAACAATTCTTTATTGACACTCCTTGATACCAACTGCTGCTGAGCTTTAGTTTTAATAAATAAAGAAATCATCCAACCTGAAATTGTGGTGCTAAACCATTACACTTGAAAATTGGGCCAACTTGAATTTGATGGACAGGAAAACAATGGTCTCTAGCCCCCCTCCTAGTTAAATTGCTTGACTCTTTTTTATAGGCTTCCCTTTGATTTGTAGCTCCCTCTCTTTCACGTTGCCACGGTACTGGTTCCACCCATAGTTTTTAAAATCGGTCGATACCTACGTACTGGTATCGGCCGGTACCGAGACAATATCTTGCTGTGTATCGATCTCGGTACCGGTATGCCAAATTATCACCAATTTATCTCGAGATATCGGCCGATTTTTCAAAATATCGGCTGAACCGATATATCGGCCGATACTTTAAAAATATCAGCCGATATTATATAAAAAGCCTTCTAACCCTAATTTTTTCATCTTTCTCCCCCTCTATTCATCCTCCTCTACCCAAAGACGGCCATGTTGCTGCTCCTCCTCCATTAGCTTCCAAAAACATCACAAAATCATTTTTTTTTTTTTGTGGATTTGGCTTATGAAAGTAAAGAAAATACATTTATAAGATAAGTTTATTAAATTTCTTTTATTTTTTTTAAATATTTGTTTAGTAGGAGCTTAGAAGTGATCTATGATGATGATTCTACTTATTTTATGTTATGGATTTACATGTTGTGATTTATGAGTGTGGATCTATTATTTGGTTTTTTAAAATATTAAGATTTTAACTTTTGTTAAGATTTAGAGTCTTTGAATGTTAAGTATTATTTTTAATTTTATTAGTATGTAAAAACATGATTTTATGAAGCAAGTTTGATAGATTTAGTAGTAGAAGACATAAATCTACAAGATGTGGACATTTTATGTTTATTTATTTTCTGATTTTTAAATATTTTAATATTAAAATAAGATTTTTTGAGGATTTAATCACAAATTTGTTATTTTGTTGTATACTTCATATATGATATGAATATGGTAAGTTTTCATTTTTTTCAAAACATTATGTAAATACTAAATAGTTTTATATTTTCAAATTTTATTTTCTTGTATGAAATAATAATTTAATATTTAAAACTAATATTTTGAGGATTTGACTATAATTTTTTTAAAGTAAGCATAATCTTTGTAAACTTCATGTAGGATTACTTTTTTTTTATTGTTCTTTAATGTAATTAGTTTTATATTTATTAATTTATTTTCGGATTTCTTTTAATCTTAGATTAAACTATTATATATTTAGATTTTCATTATAAGTATGATTTCCTAATTTTATATAATCATTGTATACTTCACATATGCTAATTTTTTCATGGTTGCCTCATCATTTATGTGAATATGTAACATGTCATTATTTTTTATATTTCTGAATTTATTTTTGGATTGTTAGAACATGGAATTAGAAAAATTAAATAATTAATGTATCATTTAAAATGTACCCTTTTGAGATTCTAATTACTTTTATATGAATGTATTAATTTCTTTGTTTTTATTATATTTTGGATCTTAGTTTAAATGTTATAAATTATGCCAATATGTTCTTTTGTTTTGAAGAAGCAAGATTAAAATGGTGTGTGACATTGATCCAGCATGGAACCATTGTGAAGAAGCTGGAAGCAAACACAAGATTAAATATAATTATTGCCAAAAAATCATAAATGGAGGGATAACTAGATTGAAGCAACACTTGACTCATAGGCAAGGCCAAGTAGCAAAGTGTCCTCGTGTACCACCTAATGTGAAAAAAGAAATGCAAGAGTTGTTGGATGCAGGAAAACAGAAAAAGGTTGTCAGAGAGAAAAGAAAAGAGGAGGAATTTGAAGCATGTAGGGAAGAATTTTTTGGGTCTAGGGAGGGAGATATTATTTTCTTTGATGATGATGAGGATCCAAATTTAAGCAGGGCTAGAAAAGAAAGTTTGAGGTCACTTTAGGAGGAAGAAGAAAGAAGAAAAATGCAGTATGAGGCAGCTATGAGAGGTGGCCAATATGATGAGGGTGGCTCATCTGGATCTAGGGGAGGGGGTTTGCGTCGAGCATTTAGTCAAAGACAACCCCGCCCAGTAGATATTGAGGATGATGATAAACCTCCTACACAGGCACCTCGTAGGCCAAGTGTGGTGGGTCCAACGGATCCATTTGCATATAGAAAACCAACAGCCAAGCAACCCAGCATTGTAAAAGCACTAAAGAGAAAATTTAATAAAGCAAAAGATAATTTGATAAGAGCTACTGGAAAGTTCTTTTTAGATGCAGCTATTCCACCACATAAGGCAAACTCTCCTTATTTTACCACTATGTTAAATGCAGCGGCGGAACATGGTCCCGGTATAAAAGCACACACCCCATATGAGATTGGTCATCTCTGTGTTAAAAAAAAATATGAGGAGTTACAGCTCTGGGTGGAAACTTTTAAGAGGATTTGGAGAGAAAAGGGCTGCACACTAATGTGTGATGGGTGGACGATCCTCACAAAACGTCATCTCTTGAATTTTCTAGTTTATTGCCCTTTGGGAACAGTTTTTATCAAATCAGGAGATGCAACTGATTATTTTCAAGATGCTAGATACATCAATAAGTTGTTTAATAAAGTGATTAATGATATTGGGGCAGATTGTGTAGTTCAAGTTGTCACCGATAACGCTGCAAACATGAAGAAAGCAGGACTGATGCTTATGCAGCAGAGGCCAAATATTTTTTGGTCACCATGTGCAGCACATTGCATAGATTTAATGCTTGAAGAAATTTCCAAAGGAAAAGTCATGAAATACGTGATTGAAAAGATGAAGAAAATCACTAATTTTTTCTACCAGTCTTATAGACTTGTTTCAATGATGAAGAAATTTACAAACAATCATGAACTACTACGGCCTGGCATTACTCGATTTGCCACTCACTTCATAGCCATTGAAAGTATTTACAAGTATAGAGGAGTGCTTCTCCAACTCATCAAATCAGATGAATGGCTGAATTCTAAGTGGGGAAAGCGGCCAACTCCCCTAGTAGAAGAAGTTTGCAAGACCATTGAGTCCAATAAGATTTGGCCTCATGTTAAAAATTGCTTAAATATTTTTAAGCCTCTAATAAAAGTTCTTCGATTGGTTGATGGTGATGATAAGCCAACTATGGGCTTTTTACATGAGGCCATGGAGAGAGCAAAGATGGCTATTAAAGCAAACTGTAGATATTATACTAAACATTGGAAAATCATTGATAGCCGTTGGGAGCGTCAATTGCATCATGACTTACACACTGCTGGTAAGTGGAGACTGCTTTCTTATTGACTTTCATTATTATATTAAATTCTTTTTAATACATTACTCAAGTAAATTTTTGCATTTAATAGGTTATTTTCTCAATCCACAATTTCGATATGAATCTTTGGATCGAAATATAACTGATGAAATTCAAGTGGGCATGAAAAATGTTATTGAAAGACTAGCAAATGATGCTGATGAGGCTATTAGGGCAACAAACCAAGTAAGTAAATTAAAAAGTAGAGATCTTATATAATGTATGTTATTTTCTTCAATTTAATTTATATCATTATTCATTCATAAGTCATAATAGTTGATATTGATAATTCTTTTTCTTCTTTAATGCTATTAGATCGATGTATATAATGAAGGAATGGGAAGTTTTGGCACCACCATTGCTCGAAGAGCTGTCACACAAACATATCCTAGTAAGGATTGTATAATATAAATAGTAAATTATATTTTCATTATTTGAAAATTCAAAAATTGAATGTTTAATATTATTTTCTTTTATTTTCAGCTGAATGGTGGTTAAATTATGGAGAGAGTACTCCAGCATTAAGAACGATCGCAATTAAAGTTCTCAGTTAAACTACATCTTCGTCAAATTGCGAAAGAAATTGGAGCACATTTGCTTTTATCCATACAAAAGTAAGGAATAAAATCACGATGGATAATTTGAACAAACTGGTCTACATTCACTATAACCTCAAGCTCCGCAGTCGAAATCGAAGAAAAAGAGCATTTGAGGATCAACAAGATTACTTCTGCCCAATTAATTTAGACTATATATTTTCAGCAGAAGATGATTTGTTAGGTGAGTGGCTAGAGGAGGCAGAAGGGCCATTATTAGATGAAGATCCAGAGCTAGCAGAAATGGTTGAGGACTTGACTGGGAAGCAATTTGAGCCAATGAAAGCCTCTAAAAGATTACAAGAGATTAATTTGACACAACAACAGAGGGGTACTACGGTTGATCCTACAGAAGCAAGAGGAAAGGAGGTGGGTGAGGAGAGTGAGTCAAGTATCTCTACATCTTCCTCATCAGCAGGAATTCCTCCTGATTCCCCTAGGACTGGCGGTCACTATGGAGATAATGAGTCACCAATGTATGAGACAGTTGAGCATTTTCCTGGTGCTACAGACTTAGATCCCCATCGTGGTTATGTAAGATATGTCTCACAAACTGAGACAGAGATTGGTAGTAGCATCGGTCAAGGAGGAGGGGAAGGTACTTCTGCAGGCAATGTTGGACAACAACAGGCTAGGTATGGTCCGTATGGATACAACCCTCATTGGCCAACTCAACTGCCTTTAACTTCACCGTTACAACCGTGGTATGAGCATGGACAAGGAATGATCCAACGTGAACCCCAACAAGCTATTTTTATTCCTTATAAATTTTTTAATTTAAATTTGGGCCCCCAGCCATCTCAATCTACTGAGGATAGCTCATCATATTATGAAGGGATCTTCACTCCTCAGCAACAATATCAATATGGCCAAGGGTATGAGAGTGCAATGCAAGAATTTGGATCATATTATTATAACCTATACCAAAGAAGAAGAAATGATGATGACGATGATAGCGAGCCTGGAAGACACTCCACTTAGAATTAGGGTATATATTGATTCTCTCCAATTGCTTTATGATTTATTTTACTGTCATTATGTCATATGCTATGTTAATATTCATGTTCTTGAATTTTACAACTTGCTTGATAATTGAGTGATAAATTGATGGTTGATGAATCATGAATGATAATTGATGTCTGATAAATAATGATTTATATACTATATAAGATACAAGTATAACTTACAAGTGTACAACACTACAAGTCTACAACCACTATATATAAATTAAAAATAAGTTGTATTCTCTAAAATTTCATACTAATAGATAGTTCATATTTTATAAGTCATAATTATGGTTTTTATAAAAAAAATCACAATTTCGGACAAGACAGCGATACAGGATACCATAAGTTAGGGGGACCGATATTTTGATTTATATGTGTTACTAATGAAAAAAACATTGTTTTCCAACATTTTCTAATATTTTGGATTTTTTGGATATTTTTTCAATTTTTTTTGGAATAAAAAAAATTCACACCGCGATGACCGCGACGGACCGCGAACCATGACCGATACCGATATCGTATCGGTTTTTTGGACCGATCGATACCGCGACCGATACCGCGATTTTTATCCATGGTTCCACCACTTGGCATTCACTCATGACTCATCCCTTTTCAATTACATGTAAAGAGAGCTTGGCCAGGTTTTCTCAGGCATGGATAACACATGAGAGTGTGAAGATTCCTTCTAAAGGGTTCTTCTCTAGAGTAAAACACCCAAAATAATAAAGGAAAATTTTCAAATAAGGCCTTAAGTTTCAACCTTTTTTCAAAAACGGACACAAGTTTCAAAACTTTTTAAACTAGTCCTTAAGTTTTTCAATAAATCTTCAATTAATAAGTTTATCAATAAATCTTCAATTAATGACATCTAGCAATTTAAAGGTACTTCCTAGTGACTTGTCCCTCAATTTTTTTTAAAATAATTAAAGAGGATTTTACAGGAAAAAACCCCTTAGATTTGCATTAAATACGATTAGGCCTAATTTTTCAATATCCACGAATTGGGTCAATTGAGCTCGAATTCGTGCAAAAAAAAAAAATTTTTTTCATATGTGACTGAGGGACACTAGTGTCACTCAGCTGCACATAGAAAAAAAAATGCAAAGAAGAAAGGAAGAAGAGAGAAGAAAGAAGAAAGGAAGAAGAAGAGAGGAAGAAAGGAAGAAGAAGAGAGGAAAAAGAAGAGAGAAAAAGGAAGAAGAAGAGAGAAGAAAGGAAGGAAAAGAAGAAGAAGAAGAAGAGAGGCAGAATGGAAGAAGAAGAGAGGAGGAAATGAAGAAAAGAGAGGAGAAAGAAGAGAAGAAAGGAAAAAGAAAAAGAAAACCTTAATCCCTTACTTTCTTCCTCTCTTCTTCCTCTTCCTTTCTTCCTCTCTCTCTTTTTCTTCCTCTCTCCTCTAGTCTTCCTTTCTTTTTTGCATTTTTTTTGTAGGGCTGAATTTTTTCCTGCGTGACGCTAGTGTCACTCGGCCCTGCAAAAAAAAAAAAAAAACCGCAGAGAAGAAATGAAGAATATGGGAGCAAGAAGAAAGGAAAAAGAACAGAGGAAGAAGAACAAAGGAGAAAGGAAGAAGAAGAGAGGAAGAAAGAAAGGAAGAAAAAGAAGAGAGGAAGAAATGAAGGAAAGGAAGAAGAAGAGGAGAGGAAGAAGGGAAGGGATTAATATTAAAGGTTTTTTTTATTCTTTCTTCTCTTCTTTGTCCTATCTTCTTCTTCATTTCTTCTCTCCTCTTCTTCATTTCTCCTTTCTCTTCTCGTTTTCTTCCTTTCTTCCTCTCTTCCTCTCTTCTTCTTCTTCTTTTCCTTCCTTTCTTCTCACTTTTTTTCCTTTTTTCTCTCTTCCTTTTCCTCTCTTCTTCTTCTTTTCTTCCTCTCCTCTTCTTCATTTCTTTTTTCTTCTCTCTTCTTCCTTTCTTCTCTGCGTTTTTTTTTTCTATGTACAGCTAGCATCACTCAATCACACATGTAAATTTTTTTTTTTTTGCATGAATTTGAGCCCAATTTACCCAATCTATGGATATTGATAAATTGGGCCTAATTGTGTTTAAGGCAAATCTAAGGAGTTTTTTCCCGAAAAATCCTCATAATTAAATTACCAATCATTTAAAGCTATAACATTTTTTTAGTAGCCACTACATGCAGCTGATCATCATGGGACCTTAGTTGTCCATGATCATCATGAGGATATTGGAGAAAGAAATAAGGAGAATATAGAGGAATTAAATGAGGATTTTATTGCAATAAACTGAATTTGTGTATTTTCAAAAAAATTGAGGAAAAAGTTACTGAAAAATAGCTTAAAATGTAAAGATGTCCTTGATTGAAAATTTATTGGAAAAACTTAGAGACTAACTTAAAAAGTTCTGAAACTTGTATCCTTTTTTGAAATAAGGAAAACAATTAAGACTTTATTTAAAAAATTTCCAATAATAAATTAATTTGGGTTTATTTTCCACTTATCTCCTACCATTTGTTTATCTGTAAAAGATCCTGTCTTTGATTAATTTGTTGTAAACCACTCTCTTAAGTTTTCCTGAAGTGTTTTAAAAACCCACTGCAAGTCAAACTTCACTAATTCCATGTTGACCGTTGTTGCTAGTTGATTTGCCAGTCCCTGAAAGAGGCCCAGAAAATGGATGGCTAATGGTCTATTCCCAACCCAAGTACTAAGCATTACAGAACACATGAAGGGTTCTACTACAAGGACGAAAAGGAATAAACCCACAAGGATCCCTTTGCCTCGTTGGCTCAAAACGTACAAGCAGGAAATAAACCCTTTGGAGTACAATTAATCAACACTGAAAACATAGCCAATAACATGCATTCCCTTATCAATCCCAGCCACATGATCCGAATGACATCTAGAATCTGTCTTACTACCCATATGGTGATTGGTGGGCCTATTTTTTTTTTTTTTTTATTAGAAGAACGCATAACACTGACTGGGATCGAACCAAAATTTCTTCAGGAAGACGTCCCTGAAAATTGTG
This sequence comes from Sextonia rubra, assembly GCA_037013555.1. Lineage (NCBI taxonomy): Eukaryota > Viridiplantae > Streptophyta > Magnoliopsida > Laurales > Lauraceae > Sextonia > Sextonia rubra. The sequence continues at coordinate 3,110,535 of JASUAD010000028.1, read as the reverse complement.
TTCTGACAGTACCACGGAAGCCTCTGCAAAATGCCATCGTCATCAGGCACCAACCAGGTCATCGTCGTCGGACAGGTAGCGTGCCCGTCGCCGTCGAAAACAGAGAAAGGGCATCGAAAAAAAAAAAGAATATATATATATATAGAGAGAGAGAGAGAGAGGAGAGAGAGAGAGGAGGCTATGAAAGTGGGATTTTTGGTCCGACTTCTGGGGCGGAATTGATGATCGTGATCTTGTTCAAAAGTGCAAAACAATGGTTGGGATGTAATCTTCGTGTGCTCAGATTGAAAAATGTGTAGATCTTTAATTCTCATCACTAATGATGTTTATTTGTATCTACCCAGGATTTGTTAGGTTCTCTCCCAAGTACTGGATTTCATGATTTTGCTAATCCACCATTTTTTTAAATGTGTCCGAAGTTATGTTTCATCCTATTTTGAAGGTCTGCAAAGTGGCCCCTATTCCAGGAGAGATTAAGGCCGGCAAATTTTATCTTTATGAAATAGATCTATACGGATAAGATCTCTATGGAATAGATTTGAAGGAAATAGATGTTGGAACAAGTAGACCTATTGGTATGACCAAAAGACGGTTTGAAATAGCTTATTGGAATCCAACGGTTTACTCTTTCTAAAAAAAATCTTGAGATGCACAATTAATTAATGGCTCAAAATTGAGCCAAAGCCCATAATAGTGGTCTGAATAGGATCAACGATTTAGATCATAATCTTGCGGTTCACAGAAATCTAAAACTGCAAGTATATAATTTTGGATTTTTCTCAAATATATTGAGATTGGCAGATCAACGGCTCAAAGTTGACTCAATAGTTGTACTTGAGGTTCTAAAGGAACCCAATTGTTTAGATCTTAATTCTGTGACCCATAGTCAAACAGAAAAAGGCAAAAAGAAGCTGGGACTCAAATCACAATATATTTTGGTTTGAATCCTGAGCTGTGATCCCACAAAGGTGGAAAAACAGATGTTATGTGTCTATAATTTTCAAAAATATATATTGATATCCATGATGAATCAACATTTCAAATTTTGCGTGGTGGCAGTGTTTAAGCTTGTGAAGGGATTTAACGGTTGAGATCTCAAGTAACGGACCTAAAATCTAATGAAAAAAAAAGTGAAAAAACCGACACAGGCATTTGTCCGTCACTACGATACTGCCAATGCCTCTGGCCGCTTTAGCAGTTTACCTAAGATTCATTTGTACTCCTTTTGCATCCTTTTTGGAAAAAACAAAAATGACTATTTGACCAATTCATATATACATGTAGACTGTAGTAACCAAACAGTCTTTTTTTGAAAAAAAATCTATAATTTTTCCTTCTTTTATAAGGCGAAGGAGGTCTTGGATGATGATTTTATTCGTTTTATTAAAAATTAGTTTTTGTGAAAGAGAAATCTTCCGGATCAGAAACATTGATTTATTTCCATCTAAATTATTTTGAGACAAAGAATAGAATCATTGCATGATTGGATTAATTATCTTGTTTAGTGGATTTCGAATGATCTAATCTGTTTTCTCTATTGATTTTTCACTACTTTCAATTGCGTCAAATTTTTTATATTCTTAGTTTTCTTTCAAATTAATATTCTAGTTAAAATAAATTTTCAGATTTTTAATCGAAAAGTTCAAAAGTACTCCATGTGATACGACCTGTATTTACTACTACCTCAACAAGACAATTGTGCACTTGTAGTTTTAAATAGATTGATTAAATTCACATCACATGACTGGTCATGAGGTGAAGTGTGGTGGTTGGGTTGCACGCCCAGCCATATGCATTCTCTCATTCCTTTTCTTTTCTTATTTTATCTCCATGTACACTTCAACTTTCCTCTTTGAAATATCGTCCATTGAGTTTGGATTTTTGAGGAATCTTTAGCATATAAAATATCCTCAATCTCAACAATAGATTTTGATTAAAAAAAAAAAAAGCAAAGCTCAGAAGAACGTCCAACCAATTTCATACGTACTTTCTGAGTATTTTTGCTTCTCTTTTAACAAATGATCTTCAAAATTAACTTTCCTTTCATGAAGCGTCTTGAGATTTCCTTCAAAACGTTTTAAATTATCTTAAAAATAATTTGAAGTGTACAATAAGTAGAGTGGACCCCTCTTGGCCGTCCCACATGTGTGAAGCCATACATGCACATGTGTGTGAGCCCCATGTAGCCATTTTCCCAAAACTGCGATCTTCTTTTCTTTTCATTCATGCATTCTTTCTTTCAAATAATTTTATTTGCCTCAATTCTTGAAAATGGGACTCATTTCTCCATTGTCCTACAAATAAAAAGAAAAATTCATATGAAAAGATAATCTTAACTCTAAGATCACAAATGCATGACTGCGGACCCATCTCAAGTGAAATAATGACGTGAATACATATAATTTTATATGATTTGACTTAAAAAAGCTAATGATGATAAAATATTATTTCATTTCATGAGAGAAACACATCTGGAAAAACTTTCCAAAAATAGCACTCCAAAAATGATAGATTTTATAGATCTATAAAAAAAATGTGATTTTTAAGAAAATTATGCAGGAAAATACTAAAATGAATTTAAAATGAATAAAACTATTATATCACACTAAATGAAGCCCTCTTGGCTTAATAAGTTCTTAAAACTTTTGAAAATAACTTTGAAAACGTGCATTTTTATGGACCTATCAAGGACCTCCTCAGTCCATATAAAATTAACCCTCCTAAATTGCCAATAGATGGAACCCAATTCCAAGCGCACCTACTCCGATAACCCCAAACTTGCCAAACAATACTATCAATATTAGAACCTACTTTAGACTAGCAAAACATGCCCGTGTTTAGCACGAGCAATATAATTCATAAGACAAAAATAAATACAAATTTTGAAGATTTATAAAAATTTAAATAGGAATCCAATATTTAAACAACCCTCACAAGTGAACTCAATCATTTCTTGTAGCCCAATATTTTAACTTTTGACTTCCATTTTTTATTTTCCTTTTGAAGCAATTTTGACAGGTCAACTAACAACATGGTTAAAAAAAAGCATAGTTAGAAAACAACAGCGTCTAAATTGCTCTCTATTCTTTGAATTATGGTTAATGACAACAAATTAGAGATGTGCTCTTCTAAGATGCATCTTGTCTTCCCACATGCAACACAAAAATTAGAAGTTAACAATGAAATATCCAATTATCGTTTAAAATAAAATCCAATGATGCCAAAGTCAATTTTTTCTTCTTTATTTTAGATGTCTCCTAACATTCTTGTAAGAAGACATTGCATATTCACCTCTCACTATATTCATATGCATATATATCAATCGATGTGCTAAGCAGTGTTAGCCCCACTTGATCGTCTATCAACTTGGTAGATGAAGTCGTTTTCTAACTGACATACAATAGCACAAAGAACAAATTCGATTTGATTTTTTACTTTCCGCTAAATTTGGATGAGGAATAAATAGATATATAATATTTGTATGAAGAGCACTATTTATCAAATAAATTGAGAGGAATGCTATGATTTTCAAAATGCTTGGACAAACACACTCGAAAAAGAAACTACGTTGATAGACAAAGAAACCTTCGCTTCGTTATTTGGCAAGGTCCATCCTTCTTTGATTCAACTAATGCAGATTTGTTGGTCAATAATCGAATTTAAACCCTACAAATCCAACTGCGGCAACAATGGATTGGAATTATATCGATTCTTAGAAAAATCCAAACCGTACAAATGATAGTAAAGAGAAAAGTGGAAGAGGAAACAAGGGGCCTCAAATCAGTTGCTGTAATCTTCCTCGTTGAAGGGCAACAATAATCATATATTCTTTTCTTTGCACATTTTTCTCCATGATTTACAGTAGGTAGAAGATTTGAAAGAAGCCACGGGATGGTATATCTACATGTAGAAAAAAGAAGAGGGAAGAGGAATTTGTTGTGCGCGTGTGTGCAAAGGCAACCAAGATCAACCAATCACCACACAAGAAGACAAGAAGATTTACTTGGTTCGGCAAAGATGCCTACATCCACGGGAAACCAATTTCCACTAGGTTCTCCTCCAATCTGTGAAACCACAGCCTTGGAATCTCAGCCACTCTCAGCCTCTCTTACTGACTGTCCAGGGTTACAGATTACATCATATATATAACCATTACATCCTTATCCCCCAAGAACTCTATCTCAAGAAAAAAGGAAAGTCCTAACCCATTAGAAAACTACTGTGTGACAAAACAGGAAATTCCTAATGTCATTAGGGAAATCACCCTAAATACTGAACCCACTAATGGTCTGGACCCACATGGCCAACAATCTCCCCCTCCAGACCATAGGGAAGATGCCCTGAACCCCTTAATGGGAGTTCAGTCCGGCCAACTCTGAACACAGCTCCAGCTTTCCCTTAGACACAACCTTGGTCATCATGTCCGAGGGATTCTTATCCGAATGAATCTTTTCCAGCTTCATGAAGTTCTTCTCGATCACCTCACGAATCCAATGGTACTTGATGTCAACGTGCTTCATGTGACCATGATATGTAACATTCTCACTGAAATCCATAGCACTCTGACTATCACAGTAAACTATATATTCTTCTTGCTTCAAACCTAGTTCTTGAAGGAATCTCTTCAACCAAAGCATCTCTCTCCCTGCTTCATTAGCAGCTATGTATTCCGCTTCAGTTGTAGACTGTGCTGTACACTTCTGTAACTTTGATTGCCAGGAAATAGCTCCCCCTACGAAAGTAAACAGATAACCAGAAGTCGACAACCGACGATCAAGATCGCCTGCAAAATCAGCATCCTTCCATGACTGGTTTTCAGCCTCCGAAACATAAGCATACCTTGGAAGTACCTCTCAAATACCTAAAGATCCACTTCACTGCTTCCCAATGCTCTTTTCCAGGGTTTGCGAGAAATCTACTCACTAAACTCACAGCATGAGCAATGTCTGGCCGTGTACAAACCATGGCATACATAAGACTCCCCACAGTAGAGGAGTAAGGAACACATGCCATCCGTTCCTTTTCATCATCTGTAGTAAGACACAAGCGCTTGCTTAGTTTGAAGTGACTGGCTAGAGGTATGCTAACTGGGTTAGCATTCTTCATGTTGAACCATTCGAGAACTCGTTCAACATATTTCTCCTGTGACAACCACAGCTGCTTGGAACTCCTATCACGACGTATTTGCATGCCCAATATCGTTCGTGCGGGACCTAAGTTTTTCATGTCAAACGACTTTGACATCTCCTCTTTTAACTTGCCAATCAACTTGCTATCCTGTCCAACTATCAGCATATCATCTACATATAAAAGAAGGATGATGAACCTGCCATCGATAAATCGACGAACATAGACACAATGATCTGCAGCCGTCCTCCGGTACCCATGACTCAACATGAACGAATCAAACTTCTTGTACCACTGTCTCGGTGCTTGCTGCAGCCCGTAGAGACTCTTCTTCAACTTGCAAACCATCTGTTCTTTTCCTTTTACCTCAAACCCCTCTGGTTGAGTCATGTAGATCTATTTTTTCAAGTCACCGTGAAGAAACGCGGTCTTCACGTCCATCTGTTCAAGCTCAAGGTCCATGCTGGCGGCTAGACCCAAAATGATTCTAACAGAAGTCATTTTCACAACAGGAGAGAAAACATCACTGAAGTCGATACGCTTCGTTTGTGTGAAGCCTTTTACCACTAACCGCGCTTTGTGCTTCACCAGTTTCCCATTCTCATCCTTTTTCAGATTGAACACCCATTTGTTTTTCAGAACATTCCTATCTTTAGGAAGTTACACCAGCTCATATGTCTTGTTCTTCTTCAAAAAACTCATCTCATCCTGCATAGCCTTCATCCACTCATCTTTATCAATATGAGTCATTGCTTCTCGTAAACTAGCTGGCTCTCCCTCATCAGTAAGCAAAACATATTCGGATGCAAGATACCTAGTTGATGGTTGACGCTCTCGGGTAGACCTCCTAACTTGAGGTTTCGTGGTTTCAATCTGAGGAGACTGCTGCTCCCCCTGCTCAACACCCTCATCATCTGGCAACCCCTGTGCTTTATCACGATCCGGATCGTTTTGTCCACTTTCTCCACCTTTAGTCTGCACCGGAGAAGGAGTCAATGTGAGATCAACCACTCCATCAACTTTCTCAGAAGGCTTATCAATCTTCTCAACATCTCCAAAGAACTGATCTTCATGGAAAACCACATCCCTACTTCTGATAAGTTTCCTCTTCTCTGGATCCCATAATCTGTAGCCAAACTCATCTCCACCATAACCAAGAAAGATACAACTCACTGCCTTATCGTCCAACTTGGAACACTGCTCCTTTGGTACATGTACAAACGCTTTACACCCAAACACCTTCAAATGTGAATAGGAAACATTTTTACCTGTCCATCTTCTTTATGGAAGATCATAATTCAAAGGAACTGAGAAAGATCTATTAATCAGATAAACGGCAGTCAGAACGGCTTCACCCCAGAATGACTTAGGCAACCGTGCTAATCTTATCATGCATCTCATCTTCTCAAGAATAGTGCGGTTCATTCTCTCTGCCACACCATTGTGCTGTGGAGTACCAGGAACTGTCTTTTCATGTCGAATGCCATGCTTCAAGCAATAGCTTTTGAACTGGTTGGATGTGTACTCTCCTCCATTATCTGAACGGAGACACTTTAAGAGTTTACCTGTTTCTCGTTCAACCTGGATATGAAACTGTTGAAACATCTGGAATACTTGATTCTTTGATTTCAACGGATAAACCCAGACTTTCCTGGATGTATCATCGATGAATGTGACAAAGAACTTATTGCCACCCAATGATTCTACCTCTATGGGACCACAAACATCAGAATATACCAAATCCAACACATGTGATTTCAATTTTGATGTCGAAGAGAAAGCAACCCTATGTTGTTTACCATATAAACAATAATCACAAGGGTCAAGGGACATACCTTTGGAGCAAGGAATTAAATCCTTCTTTGCCAACATCTGCAAGCCTTTCTCACTCATATGACTAAGCCTCTTATGCCACAGATTCGGAGAGGAATTGTCTTGAACTGCATTCAACGCATCTTTGCACAGCTTTACTTGTGTTTTATAAAGAGTATTACCTGCTGTTCCTCTCGCAATAACAAGAGACCCTTTAGTGAGCTTCCATCTGCCATTTCCGAAGTAATTCTCATAACCTGCACGGTCCAATGCAATCCCGGAAATCAGATTCAACTGCAGATCAGGAACATGTCACACATCTTTCAACGTCATTGTGCAATCAATATTGGTTTTAATGCAGACATCACTGATACCAACAATCTTTGAATGACTCGTATTGCCCATCTTCACAGTACCAAAGTCACCTGCTTTGTACGTCGTGAACATCTCCCTGCAGGGAGTAGCATGGTAAGATGCTACTGTGTCAACAACCCACTCAACCTGACCATCTGCAACACTCAAACACTTATCATCATCGCCGGCGAGCGCCACTACTTCCTGTTCCAAAGTAGCTGTAGGGTTATCACTGTCATTCTTCTTCTCATTGTTGGATCCTTTATGTTCCTTCATGGCAAAACAATTTTTCCTGATGTGGCCCATCTTGCCACAGAAAAAGCATTTTACAGACTTTTTCTTGCTCTGTGATTCATTGCTAGACTTAGACTGTGATTCACCTCTAGATTTGCCACGACCCCCCTTTTGGACCTCTACTCTTACTCCTCCCCCTGTTTTCAGTAACAAAGGCCTGTGCATTATCTGTCCCTGCAGATTTCCGTCTAGTTTCTTCATTCTGTAGACTACTGATAACCTGACTTATATATAACACACCATCTGGAGTAGAATTGCTCAAGGAAACAACCAATGTCTCCCATGAATCTGGCAAAGAACTCAGAAGCAACAAAGCTTGCATCTCATAATCAAGGATCATCTTCATAGTGGCTAACTGATTTACCACACTTTGGAACTCATTGATGTGATCTTCGATCTGACCACCATCCTTGAATTTCATGTTCACAAGCTTTCTGATCAAGAAGGTTTTATTCACTGAGGTTTTTTTATCATACATTGCTTCTAGCTTTTTCCAAAGGGTATTCCCATTGGTTTCATTAGACACGTGGTGAAATATACTGTTATCAACCCACTGTCTGATGTGACCAATCGCTTTTCTATGCAATTTGTTCCAATCAGCATCTTGCATATCTTTCGGTCGGGCACTATCCCCCTCAACGGGATCATGGAGGTCTTTACAATAGAGAATATCCTCCATCTTCGGTTTCCAGATCAACCAATTCGAATGGTTGAGCTTAACCATGGTAGTGTTAATAGTATTGTTCTCCATCTTAATCAAATTAAGTAACAGGAAAAACAAACAACTAACACTGACCTCAACTCCTGCACCAAACTATAGATTTCGTCAACATGAGCACGCTGGAAGAAACGGATCTGAAATCCGACTCCGGATGGCTCCGATATCGTAAAAACGGTTTTCTGTGCTCCCGATTTGGTCAAACTCCTTGTTGACCGTCAAACAGCCAATCTTCTTCCACTAACACGTAGATCTACTCGAAACGAGTCCGTAGGCGCAAACGAATCTCCGATCGGACGTTGGATGATCAAGATATTGCAGAAACAAATTTCTGCCGTCAATCTGGTCAACTCTGGCCTTTGACCGTCTGTCCGATGACGTGGGCTGACGTCAGCCTGATGACGACACTCTGCTGACGTCTGCGCGGTGGCTGACGGCTGGACCGGACTGCTACAGGGTTCAGGTCAACCCGACCCGAACCGGCCTGCACTGCCAACTGAACTGGGCTTGCACCACGGGTTGGTTCTGACCCAACCCGAAACCAGGACTGACCTGAAAACCTGCGCTGGGCTTTGCTCCGAGGCGTGTAAGTTTTACTGACCCGACCCGACCCAACACCCAAAACCCAGACCTAGAAAATTGGGTCGAATTCAACCTTCTCTGCGTCTGCAACAGGGGACCCGTCCAGGCTCTTCGTCCTCGGCGACGGCAGCGAAGGTTGCAGTGGTGAACGGTGCCCTCTCCGGCGACTCTGCTCGGCGGCAAGGAACCTGGTCGGCGACTAGAGGAGGCGGCGATGGCGGCGGTTGCGTGCAGCAGCGGTGCACTGGGCGGCGACGGTTTCTGCGTGCGTTGTCTCCGGCGATCCGAGCGGGGCAGCAGCGGTGACAGACGGCGATGGCTGCAACCCTCCTTTTCGTCGGTCCTCTTCCGCAGATCCGAGAAATCTGGCAAACCTTGTTCTTCTCCAACGAAGATCGTCAGGAACCTACTCACTTCTTCTTCTTCCCGGTTTCTCTGTTGCAAACAAAGATCCCCGTGTGGCCCAGCAGAGATCGACCAACGATCTCTTCTTCCAATGATCTTTCACGCACAACTTTCGCTCTGATACCACTTGTTGTGTGCGTGTGTGCAAAGGCAACCAAGATCAACCAATCACCACACAAAAAGACAAGAAGATTTACGTGGTTCGGCAAAGATGCCTACGTCCACGGGAAACCAATTTCCACTAGGTTCTCCTCCAATCTGTGAAACCACAGCCTTGGAATCTCAGCCACTCTCAGCCTCTCTGACTGACTATCCAGGGTTACAGATTACATCATATATATAACCATTACATCCTTATCCCCCAAGAACTCTATCTCAAGAAAAAAGGAAAGTCCTAACCCATTAAAAAACTACTGTGTGACAAAACAGAAAATTCCTAATGTCATTAGGGAAATCACCCTAGATACTGAACCCACTAATGGTCTGGACCTACATGGCCAACAGAATTAGGGTTGCTTGTGGGGAATGGTTGCAAACTTTGTAGTAACTAGATTGTGAGGAGATGAAGGGATATGAGTTACGGACTTGTGAAAAACGTTCCATAGTAATGGAAGAGGAAGGGTGACAATTATTTTAAAGGTTGGTAAGAGGAAAGTGCAATCAGTTATGCCTTTAAAAGGAGAGGTCAAAGACAATATTCCAATACTAAGAATCAGATTGAAATCAATCCTGATTTTTTCAATTGAAATTTGTTTGCTTCATAGATAATAACTAGCAATTCGTGCCCATGCTTAGCACGGGGTGATACAATTGATTGTATTAAGTACTTATTTATAAATAAACGTAATGAATTGCTTGTCAATTATATAAGGATGGTAAAAATAGAGAAATAGAGGACCAATAAATTAAATAGAAAGATAAGAAAAAAATAATAGAAAAAAATCTTTAAATTCTACCAAAAAATCATAAACTATAAAGAATAGTTAAAAATTAAGAAAGAAAAAAGAAAGTACTAATACCTAATCTTAAATCTGGCCAACGGGCCTACATATCAAATGTCTTGTGAAAGTACTAATACCTAATCTTAAATCTGGCCAATGGGCCTACATATCAAATGTCTTGTGAGCCTAAAATTATTGATTCACTTGCATAAATTGCAAACCAAAAGTTCAAATATTTTGTAAGAGTCTAGATAATTTGAAATCCCTAAAATCTTTCCATCAAGTCAAAATCATGTGAGTTGGAAAATAGTCCGAATATTCCAAAAAGCCTAAATAATTTAAAATTCCCAAAATCTCTCTTCAAATCAAAACCTGACCAAAATGAAAATCAAAATGGAGTTTCAATTTTGCAAATTGGAGTTCAATTTAGAAAGCAAATCATATCCCTTTCATCTATTGGAATTGGACAATTATATTAAGAAACCAACCATTACATTGAGAGACCAACCAAACCACAACCGAATTAGATTCTTGAGACCAAAAAGATTTATATATTCAGTTAAACAAATGTCCTACTAAAGATAAGAAGCGACAATCATGAAATTAGAAAAATAAATATTAAGAAGGAACCATACAATTATTTACTAACATAGACTAGAACCTAGTCAAATAAAAGAAAAAAAAAAAACCTTGCCTCGTTTTCTCTTCAATCCATTTAAGAATCTTTAACCCTTTCCTTGTCCTTTATTGAACTTGAACATAACTGTGTTACTCCTAGGTGGTCCACTTGGATGCTTGATATCAAGAAACTTGATAGATCTCACAAAAGGGGTAGATATAGATTTTGAAGTAATGGCAGATGAATACGCTAATTTCCAAATGGAAAACTGAGAGAGAGAATATAGAGGAAAAATGTATTGAGACCTTCAATACCCATGTTAAAAATTAGAAAGTAAATATAGTAGTAAAACACTTTTAAAAAAGTATAGAATGTCAAAAAGGAGAAAGTAGAAAAAGAGAGGAAAAGAAATGACACATCTATCAAGAACTATGGGAGCCATCTCTTAAAGAAAATAGATTTTACCTCTTAATTTCCCTTTTTGTTTTCCCAAGAGATAGCTTTAGCAGTTAAGCTTATAGGGTAGCAATTAAAAGCATGGTGTTACTTCTTCTATAAAGTAACGGTGTTCTTTTATAAGATGCTTTTTACCATCTTGCCTGCCCATATTTGTGATAGCAAGCTTGTCATGGGGGAGCTCATCCTCCTCTTAAACTGCCTTGCTCCGTTCAATTATCGGGTTCAACATCTCTTGCTTGTTCCTAGAGGCAATAGAAAAATTAGAATTTAACAATCCAATATCAAATTACCATTTTAAAATAAAATCCAATGATTGTTGCCTTATTGTGTTTGATTGCCAGGTTCAACATCTACTTGTCCATAGGTGCCACAAGATTTAGAAGTTGAAAATCTAATGTTTATTTATCATTCTAAATAGAATCCAATGGTCATGGAGTTATTTATTTATGCCTCTTAACAATCTTGAAAAAAGACACAACAATGAAATAAAAATAGTTGTTTCGCTTCTGATTATACTCTTATGCATGTATTTCAATCAATGGTCTAGGAAGCAACTTTTTCCCCAATTGCTATCTATTTGTTAAATGATGCAGTTTTCCAACCAATGTGCAATGACAAAAAGAACAAATTCAAACTTGGTTTTTCAGTTGCCATTGAATTTGGATGAGGAAGAACATAGATAGTATAATACCTCTATAAAATGTTGTTTTGATCAAATGAATTGAAAGGAATGCTATAATTTTTTGAATTATTGATTTGATCAAATGAATTGAAAGGAATGCTATAATTTTTTGAATTATTGAAATGATGCATTGGGAGGAGAAACGACACTGATAAGACTAAGAAACTTTTAACTTACATAAACAGTGTCTACATAAGATTTAGAAAGGGCATCCAATTGCTATAAAGTCAAGCCCTCAATCCATTTCTTCTAATGTAAGGTTGGTTTAGTGGCATTTTTCCTTGAGTTCATTCAATCTGTGATTGATGGTTATCGAGTTGTAATATTAGGTTAAACTTATTGATCACTGCCTAAAGTGGAAAAAAAGAAGTCAGATCACTAAAAGGAGATCAATAATGAAAAGTCATCACGTGTTCATCAAGACAATATAAAAAATGCTCCCACCTGTATTGATGGTTTGTTGAGATCATGTCCAAGGCAGGATGTCATCCTGCAGGGCTCTTAACCAAACAACATTAGCCTTGGATCAATTAGATAAAAAGCATCAATCACCACTCTTCCCTTAATGCTTTGAATGGGATTCACAATACTATAAGTGTTTGATTCCAAGTTTCAAACTTTGTCAGCCCTAGTAGCAAAGTAGTTTCATTAGTACTAAAATTAATATTTCAAACATACGATAGACAAAGGACCCTTTCAATGCAATACTTTGACAAATTAACTTACAACTGGATAGAAGTACATTAGAGGAAAAAAGTAGTGGGTAATCTACATCTAGAGATGAACTTCAATTAGACCGAAACATGAAACTTCCTTTTCTTCAGGAATAATATGTCGCGTACATTAGATTATAGAAGCAACTGTACCCACAAGATTTCTAGTTTCCAAGAAGAAATTGTAACTTATATAGATTATAGAGATGATTATAACCACCATGTAACCCAGATTGTAATCACCACTCACTGCTAGACCCAGTTTTATGAATTAAGTTATAATGGTCTATTTTGTAAGTTGCTCCCTCAAGTTCTTTAAAGCTTACAAACTATGTCGTAAATGGGTTGCAATCTAGCTAGATCATACTAAATCATGATTTACGATGTAATCATTCATAGGTCAAGAGAAGCAATTATTTAAAGGCCTTTGATGGAAGTTTCTATTCGTTCCAAAAGCTTCCACTGCTAAGTGAACCAAACTATTGATATTTTAAGTCCCATTGATAATGGCTTGCAAAATCACATAATGATTTTTAGTTATGACAGAAACAAATAATGCATAAAAAATGGAGAACCAAACATCAATATATCCGCAACATAAAAGCATGTGTCTAAAAATAAATAAATAACAATTCATGACCTTTCCAATTCATGCATTTATCCTTTGAGCATGAGAAAAGAAGGGAGCACAAATCACATAAATATATGGTAATCAAACAAATGGCTGGTAATTAAAATGAGCTATAGATGCTTAAATAACTTAGTGATATTTCAAGAATAATACATTGTAATGCTGAACAAATATTAATGTTGACTGGCAAAAGTAGAATCAAATATCCCATTTATGAATTTACAGTATTTCAATTTGAGACATAGCCAAAACCAGCTCTCATTCTATAGGTATTGGAAGTTATTGACATATGGTTATATTATCCTTAAAAAAGGCAGTCAGATGCTCTTTTCACATAGCAAATGCAAATCTTCCAATGACATGGGCACCATCAAATAATAGTCCAAATCACCACAACATGAGTCACACTTAAATGAACTTCAACTCTTCAAGCATAATACTATACATATTATCGACAAAAAAAAAAAATTCATATAAGGACATAACATATCAAATGAATTTCAATATCAAGAAATCAGCATGACTCCCTGCTAAAACCATCAGCAATTTGAAATGCAATTCAATGCAATGGAAGGAAAAAAAAGACTTCAGGAAAAAAATTATAGCCGAAGCAGTCCCACTCTGCAACTTATTTAATTTGTGTGTGGAGCACCTATGTTGGTTTCAATTTACTTATATCACATCCCTAAATGTGAAGTATAAAGGATCCAAATATCACACAAGTTAAAAATATAAATTACAACGAAAATTGTAATTGTTTGAGACTTAAAAATATCAAGAAAGTGTAGATTTGGAAGAGAGAGTGACTCTTTTGAAGAGTTACAGGGGCCCAAATATAGCAATACTTTATCATGTAAATTCCATGAAAACTAAAGCATAAATTATCTAGTGCACCTAGCAAATACAACTAAGGATGGGTCCCAATTACTAAAACCCAAGAAACAAAAGAGAATACATGTTTCTTGATGATAACAGTATCATAAAAAGATCATGTTTCAAGCCATGACCATTAAGTCTTCACCAAAAATAAAATTAAAAAAAAAAATAAAGGAGAGACATGCTTCGAAGTTTGTAAAAGTGTCATGTTCTATTCCAAGTTTCCAATAACATAGAAATTCATGACATTCCCATAAATTTGTATGAGACTGTATGTGTCTATGTAAATCGAGGTGTTCAAGTAAATTTCATAAAGTTGATGATTGAGGTGGATCTAGCTAAAGTAATATATCTTGGAATTGAACATTTTTTTTTTGTCAACTTTAGTCTTGCATAAGTGAGTTCATTGTAACATAGCCATATTGGAATTGGATTTAATATATAATAATAATGATGATGCTTTTTCTCTTTTTCTGTGCTTCATTCATCTAGCAATAAAGGATGTGCTAATCCTGGGCCCAAAAAATTCAAATTTAATGTTTTCCTTTAATATGTAAGAATGCTTAAATTCAAAATAGGCAATGATTTTTGAAAGTTGCAGTGTGATGCCCATATTTGTGCAATGAAAGTGTTAAAAATTTGGGGAATGCATCTTATGTTTTGATTGATATATAGTATCATTAATAAAGACACATTGCAGACAAAACAAAATGAGTCTAATGAGTAATGTATTATAAACTTTCCACAAGAAGCCTTTTGGGGTGAATTAACAAAAAAATAATAATAGCTCATGATTTTTTTTCATTCATTTGCACATCTATTAGTTCCCTAAAAAATCAGGAAATTGTAGATGGAATGATAAATTTGAGGAAAAAGATTATAAACATTAAAAGAAGATGTTTCCCAAATAAAATCATCTCTATGGTGCATTCGAATCAGAAGAAATTAATATTACATTACCTTTGTTGGAGTTCCAGGGATATGATAAGGATGGAGTATTGCAAGTCTGTAGAAAAAAATATTCAAACGAAGAAGAGAAGCTATATGCATCAATGAATGTCTAGAAATTGAAAAGATAAAACTGTGATTGAAATGAAGGAGAAGAGCAAAAGAAAAACTGCATTCATACATGCCTAATCTCTACATCTTATTGATCTCAAAAAGTAAGACTTGACGACAACTTTAAAAAGTTAGAAAACTTACAATTGCTAGGAGAAAAGCGTGTCAAGAGATTAGAGAGGATTGATGCTTTCATGACGGAGATGATAAGAACAGAGGACTGGACCCTTGAGAGGAAGATCATGGACTTACAGTGGCTGTTTCGATAGAGGAGAGGAAGAGTTTTTGGTAAATAAGAGGAGAGGAAAAGTTGAGAAAAGTGGGAAACTAGAAACTATTTTTGTTAAATGGAAACGAGAACCGTAGAAACATTTTTGTTAAATGGAAAGCGGGAACTGAGAAGTCACAAAACAGCTATATAGAGGAGTCGAAACAAATTCACCACAGTCAAAATCAATTGAGACTTTCTCAAATGAAACCAACCAGCATAATATATAATAATTAGGGGATCAAGGAGGTCTAATAATATCTACTGAAATATTGTTACATTAGTAGAATTTAGTTTATTCTCATACTAAAGTAACTTAGATTCGATCTAGAGACTTGAACAGTGAAACTTTTCTGCTCATATTTTTGGATAGTTTGTAACATTCCTCTTGTGTATGCCTTTGGCTTCATAATTAGGTGCGTGTTGCAAACTTGAAAGATACCTCTGAACACATAGGAGAAATTCTAAAACGTGTGAAAAAGGAACATCAACAAAGAGCATACAAGATACAGAGTTATATGATCTCTTTTTCAAATAAATTTGTCTTATTGTGGTTGGTGTATTTATCTCTTTACACTATGATGCTGATGCACACGTTTAATCCTGTAGTTTTATTTCAGATTTCTTTTTTCCCCAAATTCTATTGTGAAATCTTTCTTTGGCTTTCAAATGGCATGTGAATCATTCACCACTGATTGAGTTGAATGGTCTAGTTAACCGAAAGTTAGTGACCTTTAGAACTTGGATAAATGTGGCATAGATTTGGCTATGATCAATCAAGAAGTTCCCTATCAATTTGATAGTCCAAATTCAGTAATAATTTATTTCAAGATGTATTGAGGGAAACATTTAAAAGTTAGGATGATTGCATGGATCATAGATAAGATGACGTTCTATGGGGGCTTAAAATTTATACATAAAAATTAAGTGACTGATGTGATATGGTCCTAATAAATTCTTATTTGGATTGTCGGAGCATCGTAGTTTCTAGGTGATATGTTTAGATGGAATCAGTTTTTGGAATTGGTATCCTGACCTACAATTAGTTCGCATTGTAGTAAAAAATATCACCGGCATTTGAAAATACCTTGATATGAACATGATTATTATGGAAAAGCGCTAATGATGCAAAAGTACTACGTTATAGTTCTTTAACTGTCACAAAAATAACACAATAGTTACATTTATTTAACTCGTTTCTGTATATTGAAACAACACATTAATAAGATGAAAATACTTGTACCTATGAGTTAAAAAAGATTGTCATACATATTTTCTATGTGAGGATGTGTTAGCCGTCAAAGCGGTTGCTAAGTTCATTTGAGCCTTGGGTTTACTCTCTAAGATCTCAAATTCGGCTCTTGTCCCTTGCATTATCCGGGTACTACGCTGCGGTCATATATGTACCGCCTAAAGAATAATTCTTATTTGTTAGAATCGGACATTTCATGGTACTTATGATAGATATTGATAATTATAATAATTTTAATTTTTTTCATTTTTGCAAACTTTTGCTCTTGATTCTGTGGAAAAAAGGGGACAGGAATTGAATATCGGATTGCAATTCCTTAATTCATATACTGGGACTGCATCACAGTAGCCAGTCCCAGCTGAACTAAGAAAAATATCAGCGCACCGAGTGGCAGCCAGTATGGTCTATTTGGGGCCATTTGGCACACAAAGGCCACTGTGGGTCCCACCAATGTGATCCACATCCAAGCTGATTGCAATATGAACATAGACTCTCGATTGTTTCGAACTGATTTGCTTAAGCTTTCTTTTAATCCATATTTAATTAGGCCTATACGGTAAGAGTAAATAATGTTAAGGTGAATAAGCAGTTGTAGTTAGATGGGGGTTTTGATATATGTGGATGGTAGATTGATGATAGGTATCACTTTGGATATTTTTTTTTAATGAGGGCACAGAAAGAGGTTCTAAGATCAAAACTTGCAGGAAGTGCCGAAGTACAATCGGGTGTCCGAAGACACTTCGAACATCTCCAAAGAGACAATACACGAGGACACACCTCAATGGAAAAACCCACAATTCAATTAATCAACTCTAAATAATTCTTCACTACAATGCCATATAAATAAGAAAAGATAACTTGAGTCTAAGAAACCTAGTTAAACTAGGAAACTAAATAATAAGGGAAACTAAATCCTAATTACAACCCATAAAATAAAATAAAATCTAATGACATATAATTACTAAATAAAAGCTTAAATCTATTTGGGCCCTACACATGTAGCCATTGAAGTCTAATCGTGCATCAGTTCCCTACCTTGGGAAGAACTCGACCTTGAGTTCAGTAAATGTCCACATGGGTCGAAGATCAATCGAATGAACTTTCAATTTGTTTGTTGATTAGGAGATTGTGCATAGATCTTGAAAACTCTAAGTATGAATCTTTTGATTTGACAACCAAAGTGTGGGTGGATGTGCTATCAAACCGTAGGACATTCATATGTGACATATGCACCATCAGATCACAATATTTGACTTGTCGTTCTTTATCTCCAAAAATGGAATCAATATGAGGAATGTCAATGGATAGATCTTCTTGTGGATGCAAACTAGCAAGTGAGTTCTTTTCCTATTGAATGGGTTGACCTTCTTCTAATGTTTCTTTTAAATTAAGTGTTGCAGGCAATTTTTCAACAGATCGATCTTCTGTCGATGCAATTGGATCGACTTTGAAACGCAGGTAAACTTTTATGGAATTTGAGATTTCAACAAGTAGGAATCAGCACAATGCCCATAACTATTATTTTCTAAATTGATAACCCTAGTTTCCATATTTATAAAAGTGACATGGATCTGATCAACCTAAGCATGAAATTGATTGACTTGAATAGATAACTGAGCAATGGCTATGCATAATTTCTCCATGAGTGTACACATCACAACTGAAAATTTGATTGACCTGATAAGCAGATCTGCTCTCTACAAATATATTGGCGAATGGATCTAAAATCTATTTCCAAATGGTTCCGAAATTGCGAAACAATTTTTGATTGTTGAATGTTGCAAATTCGTACTGTTGACTAGGATCGGATGATGTAGCTATTGATGTCACGTTTCTTGCTTTTTTTATTGGGTCGAATCTGACCTGAACTGACCTAGATGGATAAACCAGGCCCAATAATCCCACAAATAGTGCAAGTACTGTGACATGTGTCAAGGAGCAATGGGACACATGTGAACTCAACAATCCCCCTTTCTCAAAAATCAAAATGGGATGTAAGTGTTTAATATGTGGGTATAAAGTTCCTTCTTCATGAATGGGATTTCGCTTCCTTGATAAATATACTTCATGTTAACAACATAAGAGTCATGTTCAAGGCTTTTGGAAATAATTCACTCCCGATTTCTTTATTTCTCACAAGAAATGACAATGACGCACATGCACATCATAAACATAATAGTAGGTGAGTAATGACTTTGCTTGATTCTACTTTAATTTCGTATAATAAGTAATTTTCTCATATGTATTAAATTGATGTTAATGTAGCTTTGATGACAAAGAATGTGTTTCGAATAGGAAGAGCAAAATGAAGAGTGGGTCTAAATGAAGACAGAGATGTGCACTTCTCAAGTGGATATAATGATGTGATTGCTGAATATGAAATGGAGATGCAAAATTTTAGGACTGAAAATGAAATCGATGGATTTGAATTAGTTGATATAGTCTATGGTAAAACAGTTGCAAATTCAGATGCTATTTAGAGATCAAAGGGTACTGCAAGTGCCCTAGTTAATGAGTTAGTAGTATCAAAAGGGGCCTCCTTTGAACCTTTGTCCTTGGATGGTATGGTTCCTACGGAATATATAACTTACTTGGGAAATGATTCATCAAGGGACCTTTGGTTAGGTCATGAGGTTTTGGACCATAAAGCTTTTAGAACAACTTTACCAAAGTTTTTCGTATACAACAACTTCACCTTGAGGCGCCTTCAAACAACTATGGATAAAGTCACAGCCTATTGTAAAGAGGATAACTGTCCTTGGCGTATATATGCTTTTATGGTTGAGTCAGGACTCACATTCAAAGTCCTAACATATAATCCCATACATCATTGCTTGAAGCCAATGATGGGAACTACTCATCTCATCTTCAGGCTACTACCAGGCTCTTTGTAGAATTTATTGAGGAAAGAGCAAGAATGAATATCAACATGTGACCAAAAGAAAGTATCAGCGAATATCAAATAGAATTTGGAACTAGTGTCACATACAGAAAGGCTCATATGGCTAAAGAGTTGGCTCTGTGTAAAGTTCATGGATTGTACGAGGAATCTTTCCAACTACTACCGCTTTATTGTATTAACTTAGAAATAACTAATATAAGCACATACACAAATATGGACATCACAATTGATGATCAGTTCAGACGTTTCTTTTGGGCATTTGGCGCTTACATTTGAGCTTTATAGAATTCATTGAGGCCAATGGTAACTGTTGATGGCTCACACTTACGTGGAAAAAATCCTAATGTCTTACTTGTGGCTGTGACTTATTATTCAAATCATCAATTGTTTCCAGTAGCACTTGGTTTTGCAGAAACTGAATAGCATGATTGCTAAGAATGGTTCCTTGCAAATTTATCAGTGGAAATAGGTGAGCCGACTAATTTGACTATTGTTTCTGATCATCAGAAGGGTCTTGTCCCAGCAATCCAAACTTTCTCATAGGGCATGTCACTGCTATTGTTGTCATCATATTGCAAAAAACATTAAAACAACATTTAAATATGATGCGATTGTATGAAAGTTTTGGGAAGTAGCAAGGCTATTCAAATCGTGTGAGTACAAAGCTTACATAAATGATATCAATGCGATCAACAATGGGGCATTTAATTACATTCAAGAACTTGGTCGCCAATTTTGGGCGAATTCATTCGTGCATGGCATGAGATATAATATGTTGTCATATTGTTGAGTTGTCTCCAAACTTGCTTTACTTGTGTCAAGTGCTTTATTCCTCATAATCCATTATCCCACATCCTAACAAGTGGGAACATCAAATATGCATGTGAATAACGGGTAAGTTTCAGGAATCGTCTTACAGCCATCCCTGTGTATGCCCAAACCTATCAGCAAACAAAGACAATTAGATATTAGCATGTATGCTTTTAAAACTTTTCACAAAAACGATGTATAACAAATTAGATAATACCTAAAGGAGCTATAATGGGCCCTTAATTGTTCTTGTCTTCTTTACCAACAAGCCATCATCCTCATCTTTAGTGGCCCCTATGTAAGGTTCCGAACCAACTTAATTATAATTTATGTTTATTAAACTTGATTTCCTATTAATTAATGTATTTTGGCCTTAATTTATATTGTTCTTACTATTTATTGGGTCTTGGTTGGATAGGTAGTTGGGTTTGACCAAACTAGGTAGGAATTATGGCCCATTTTGGTACTTTACATGCCTTGAGTCGTGCATTCATTGGGCACATCATTTATACATCATCTTGGCACTACATTAATTGCATCATGTGTATTTTAGCATGTGGGTCTTTATTCGTATTTGGCCCAGCTCAATTCAGATCCATCTTGGCCAACTTGAATTCCAATTAACTTAAACTACAAAATCTAGGAAACTAATAAAACTTGCTTGACAATTTCAAAAAATCTAGATTTAAAAACCAACTCAACAACCCTTCTCTGTATCCCCTTTTTTTCTACTACTAGAACTTCTTCTTCTTCTCTTCTTCTCCTCCTCTACCAGTTAGAAATCAAGCTTGGAGCTATTGCATGTTGGAGCCAAGGCTCTCATTGTCTTCCTCATCATCTTCTTGATTGTCTTCTCCATTGGAATCTCTCCATTCCATCTCCTCTTCTTTTCCACAGCTCCCTTAGGTAAGAACTCCATCATCCCATCATTTCTTTGAGTTCAAAAGAGTCAAAGAGACTCAGTCTTGTAGAGTGCATGCATCTCATACTCATTTCCTTCAATGCATGTGTTAGATCATCTTTTATTAAAGCTTCTCCACCATCAAACTAAAAAAAGAAGTTGATTTGGGTCAAACACTATATTAGAGACAAGTATAAGAGTGTAAATTACTACGTGTATGTTTTTTTATGTTAATTCTTAAAGAATTCCATGATTCATGCTATATTACTGCTCTTTTACACTTAGGTATGAGAATGAATGATGTTTATGTAGTAATATGAAAGTAAATTGAGAATGAATAATGGGATTAGGTGAATGAGGACCCAACTATGATGAAATATAATTTGAAATGAAAAATGGTAAGATGGATCAGAGAAATTGGAACCTAACCTATAAAGTTCTGCACTAAACTTATGTTTCAGAAATAACTTCAAAAATTCTGAAGCATACGGTGAAGCTCACTGCTAAGCCTAAGTGTACTACGGCTCAGAATCTAGAGAGCCAAAAATCTAATGTTTCTTCTATGGCCAAGCCATGAAGTGCACTACAGCAAAACCGTAACCACCCCGTGACTAAGCCGTAAGTTACTTTACAGCTAGTTTTCAAAGAACACTAAAACTGACAATTGGAATTTCTCTTATACGACTAAGCCCATGGCTAAGCTGTAAGTATACTATAGTTTGAAATCCAAAGAGCAAAAATTTGATGTTTTCTTTACAGTTAACCTCACGACGAAGCAGTGAAATACACTACGGCTAAGTTGTAGCCAAACCGTGTCCTAATCATAGGCCATTCACGACTAAGCTGTAGGCCAATATACTGCTTAACTATAACAGCGGATGAATTTTGTAAAATATTATTTCAAATGACTTACCATGGACCTTCCATAGTATATCGCGGGGCATAAGGAGATACTATACTTTTGATCTCTGGTGAAGCCGATATGTTCTAAAATTTACATTAGATTACGTAAATTTTCTACAACTATAATATTATTCAAAATTGTCGGAACATAAGGCCTTACCAAAACCGTAGTCAATGTTAGCATGTATGAAAAAATGGGTATTACTTTATATTACTTTATGGATAAACAAATGATAAAGCGTATTCTTTTATCTTTGTAATTACTTTAAAGCCCAAAATTCTCTCCGGAACTTACTTACGATATTCTGTGAGTCTGGCCCTATATAAGTACAAATAATTTACAGAATTGAGAGCTATTTTATGGAGATGTTTTGGGAGACCTTGTATGAGGGCCATTGGAGAGCAATGTACCCCTAGTTTCAGCAAAATCTTATATTATTTCTTTAAAATGGAGATTAAATTGGGAGTTGTTCTAACTTTATTTTGAGACCTTAAAGATATAATATAAGCCATTTTTACCCTTAGGACATTAAGTAAAATCATGGACTTTGTAGGGCCTTAGAAATAGTACCCTTACCTCAAATAAATCAGCCCAATAGTAATTAAATACTAAGAAGGAAGAGTGTTAAGCTTCACTCATTCCTTCTTGATTTTCAGGTCAGTTTCCGACTTCACGTCACGGGTGTTGACATAAGACATGGTGTCTATTGCCTGCATAATGTAACACTAAGATTTTGATAGTACATTAACACCGGACGTTTTATGAATACTCCGTATTGAATGACTAGAGAAATAAGGATTATCTTAGCATAGGGTTAGCTAGTAGATACCCTTGATGACTTATCAATTCAATGCATTCATATTGCTTAAGTAGACCTTGCCCTTAGTATGATTGAATCATATGCTCATTCTTCCTGGTGAACCTTGAGGCAAAATTGGAGACGGAGCTTCCACTGAGCATGGGCCCATGAGCCAAAACAGTAGTAGTTAAGGTTGAGAGGGTTCAAACTCTATTAGTTCATTTAAATATACGTTATTTGATTATCAATTACTTTGTTTTCTTTTAATTTTTATGATTGAATATGATTTCAAAATCGATAATCCTTTTATGTACGAATATAAGATGATCGCTACAATTGATCATAAGTATGAATGATATAAATTCGAGATGATCTTGTTACATTGAGTTGGCACCACTTAGCTTGTACCCTTATTAGGTTCGACAGGATCAATTAGAGTATCCCTTATATCGCTATTGCAGTAGTTTAGGGAGGACTTGGCCGGCGCTCCTCAAGTAGCTAGACTGATCCTCTAGCAATATTTCCCTTTGTATGTTATAGGCTCTCCTTAGAGAGAATATAGCCTTGTAGACACTAACGAATATGTTATTATCTCCAATTATGACTCTTTATTCATGCTATATTCATATGCACAACATGTCTAGCTTATGATTATTGCACTCCTTTAATTAATATGTCTCTAATTCAATTGATACAATATGTTAGTTTTATATGCACCTATATTTGTTAAACTATTATATTTACAGTGCTATCCTTGGTATTATAAACAGGTATAAGTACTAAATCACCTTTGACATACTTGTAGCGGAGTTTCCAGAGACTTCCCAAGGTATAGTATAATAATGTGGACTACAGTTGTCTATTTCGGAGAGCGCCATGGATATATTTTGGGGCATAACTGGTTAAACCACTTGTTAGATTATGTTTATGCATCATGTCATTATGTCATATTATTATTATGTCATTTGATTTTGATAGACATGTACATTTCTTATTCGGATTGTATTTAGGTCCTGTGTATTTGGTCACACTATTTATCCTTATTTTGGATCATTCATGTAGACACTTATATTTTGAACATGTTGGTTTGTTCATAGGATTATATTTCATATAAAAGACTCTTTTAGGTTCTATATATTTAGTTTACAACTGAAATTTAATAAACTCAGTTTATGTTTAATACCATATCTATAAATATGAATTGTATAGGATACTGTTAAGTACAAGTAAAAATACACAAACTTCTGTAAAAGTTTTAAATGGACACATGTTACACGTCAGTCTTCATGCGTGAGTTCTTTACATTTTTTTTTCCTTTGTGGTGGTTCGTACGTGTCTTAGTTCCGCACGGATTGCTATGGGATTATGTATGCCGCACCTCGAGAGTCACCCTAAGTGTAGAATCTTGGGTTCGGGGTGTGACACCCTACCTCTAGTAAATCTTCTCCATCTGACTTCGACCAAGCCACTCCCTTAGACAACATCTGGTACAAGTTCGCAAGGCAAGCAGGACCCTAAGTGTATAAATTGAATTCTCTGAACAATTGCAATAAATACGCTTAGCCCCTTGTACCAGATGAATTGTTCATAATTTGGCCCTAAACCTAGAATAATAAGTATGCCCTCGTGGCATATATCTCTTCCTGTTTAGTCAACACCTTCTTCATCTTCTTTTTCTTATTTTTCTTCTTTTTAGTCTCCTCCTCATCTAATTCACTAGGGTTGAAGTGCTTCTCCAATCATATAAATTTAAGTCCTTTTCCGGTAGTATCAATAGCTGGTCGAGGACTTATGCCAAGCAACTTCTCACAAACCTCATCCACTGCGTAAAGCGGGAAGGTTTGTCTCATGACCATAGGACCATCAATTGATAGCCTATAAATGTATGCCACATCTTCCAATGTAACATTGATCTGACCAGCGGGTAAATGGAACATATTGGTCTCCGGTCTCCGCCTTTTAGCCAGACTAGCTATTAAGGCCCTATCAGTCATCATTTGTTCCATTTTGGCTATTTGGTGTAGACCCGTCTATCTAACGTAGTCCATTTGTCTCTCATTTGATTGCCACTTTTGTGATGGATGTGCGGATACATCTATATCTATCCAAATTTTGTCAATAATAATTATAAATGTATTTCAGATAAACACCCATTCAATTCAGCTGATAATAATGTAGACACTAGGTGGTTAAGAAATTACCACTCCTCTAACAATAGCAAATGATATGCAATGATCATTATCAGACAGGAGAGGTAGCTCACGACCTTCGTGTGAGAGGGTAAACATCTGAACTATACATAGTATCCTCACAAGTATAGTCAATATGTGAATATTCATCAAAATTTAATACTTTTAAGGCATATGAAATATACTCACAACACACAACTCACGACTCAATGCCACAACATAATTTCTAATATTGTTAATCAAACCATCATTTGCCACAAATGTATCATAAGATAGTTGAACATCTATCACTTATATGAATAAGTGATACATCATGCAACCAATTTCTTATCAAATTCTATTAACTACTATATGTTTTCTCATAAACAAAACAAAACCATGATGCCACCATTTTTCTATGTTAAATACATGAAGAAATGCAGTAATGTTAAAACACATCCATACATGCCAAAAGCTTCGTGAAAATCTTCATATAAACTTAAGGAATGTCATAAAACTTGAATCTAAACAATTGGTCAAACAAATTGCAAGCATCAACTAGGACTGTTTCTACAAAGCATGGAATGAATTGATTGTGGAAAATGGGAAACTTGGGTGTTACCTAAAATATATCTATATATATATATATATATCCATTCAACTATATCATAAACCAACATCATAAAACTAAGAAATCAAACCAAAGAACAAAACCAAGCTTACAATCAACAATGACAGAACGCCCAAGTAGCTCAAATGAAACTTTGAATGGGAGCACAGGAAATAATGAAGAAATGTTGAATCAATACAACAAATGTGATATCGAAAGAAGTTTGACAATAAACATGTGGGGACATTCATCAAAAACACCAAGAAGAAGACAAGTTTCAAAGCCTTATCAAAATCGCAAAAAAAAAAAAAAAAAAAAAGGAAGACAAAAGGAGAAGCTTTTACCTTCACAAATGGGCAAAATCCACGTAATTGTCACTTGTGGGGATGAAGGAGAGGCAAGGGGACCACAAGGGGGACCAACAGTAATAGGAGGAGGAAGACTAGGGGTGATTTTAAAGTGGTGAAAACGAAAAAGGTAGGGTTTTTGTGGTTTAAAGGAAAACAAGAGAGCATCGAACTAGTTGCTAGTGTAAAAACCTTGTAGCAAGTTCAATGCTCATCGATTAGGTGCAAAAAATATTCAAAGTGGTCACACGTGACCACCCCAAGGCACACACTCTTTGGGTGAGGTTCGGTGTTTAGGGGTCAACTTACAAGATTTTTTTGGTAAAATCTTCAAAAAATAAAATAAAAAAGTAGGCCCAAATGGGACTCTACTTGATTCAGACCGCCATTAAGGGATTGGACACTATGGAGAAGAAGAAAGGCTACCCAACTGGCACGTTGCAAACCGACACCTAACAGTACACATGCAAGGCGAAGCTTGATGGCTAGGATCATGTCACGCAGAACATTTTGGATCTCCATCCACAATAGGATCCATCATACAAAGGCAGTATAGTTTTAAGGGCCATGGAAATTGTTTGGCCCTGAAGGTTCAAGATAAATAGAGGAGTTTCATATACCACATATCATCTTAAACGATATGAACATAAAGGAGAAAAATCAATTTAGTTTCCGTCAAAACTTCTTTGTACGCAATGTGTTGATAACCTTAAGATTTTCTGACATTGGGATACCCTATAGATCCCATGGATATTGCTTGTTTGTCAGCTTTTAAACACGCAAACTGCCTCAATACTGAAAGAAAAGAACCCTGTAAAAAGCAACATAGATATACAAATTTTGAGAAATTGGAACAGTAGAGGAATTCCTCTAGCTAAAAGTACGGGATTCCCTGGAAATGCCTTGGCAAAAGATTTATTGATGCTCTCATAGAATGCTAGAGCAGGGTATTCCCTCAATAGCACTCGCAACCAACCTTTAGTGGCCCAATTAGGAACCAAGTCACACTTGATAGAAAAAAAAAGTAATCAAAATTTCATATAGCTAGCAAGCATGGAACGAGGTCAAAAAAAGAGTTAAGATCGAACTATAATGGTCACCATGGGCGTGAAAGACATCAAACCTCATTTAGCAAAAGAACCATATGTTTGTGCTTGCAGTGCTCCTTTAAATGCTTCTCTAAATGATGGCATCTTGCACCTTGAGGATCCCTTGCAACCAACACCCGCAATATAATAAACAAACCATGTCCCAACAATAGGACAAAAGAATTAAACAAAGTGAACCACACTCAGTGCAGAACTACGCCTAACTAAAATCAAAGCAAAAGTACTGCAACAACATAAATGGGATCTAGAATCTTTCAGGGTTCAAAATAGATAATAAATAAATCATAAAATCTAAAATTACCAAACACGTGAAAAGAAAATGATTGGGGCATCTTCCCTCTAGGGAGCAAGTCAACGGATCTTGCTCGCGAGGGATGTCTACTGGTTTTAGTATATGATAAAGTGGGTTGTCGATAAGTGGATCCAGATCCAGATTTACCTACGAACCAAAAATACATGTGCAGAGCAAAGCCAACCCACAAGAAGGACTAGGCCTAGTCCACCCCCACATGCAACCCAACAAGCAAGCTTGACCTGCATGGGTGACGTGCCAAGCCAGGTGCAGAAGGGTGGGCCAGGCCGTAATGCTTGCACGGCCCAGGCCAATAGAGCTGTGCTGCGCCAAGGCTAGCGAGCACTCACTTATGGTTACCACCGCAGTACCTACTTAAAAGATAAATAATGTAAGCATTTAAGGAATCATTAATAAACCCATCATAAAGAGTACAAAATAACCGATGTAGGACGAAGAGAAATAAATAGTAAATGAAGAGGAAACTAGTGGGGAAAACCTTGTGTTTTAATGCACATATACCAACACTGGGAGTTGTAGCGAACAAGAGACTAAAGAGGTGGAGAAGGGAGTGTTGGCCATCACAGCAAAGGAGAGCAAAGTAGAGGTGGGGTTGATCGAGGTGCTGGTTATTGCAGAAACCTTCTTTGTCACAACGAGGAGTTGTCGACCTGTCTCCTTCATGAGGTTGGTGGGGGGGGGGGGGGGGTTGGGGTTGGGGTTGGGGGGTGGTTCTAGGTGTTTGTAATGAGCAGAGGGAGGGGCTTTAGAGGGAAGGCAACGCAGATAAAAGGGGGAGGGCTTACAGAGGGCCAGAAGTTGATTGACGAAGACGATGAGGAGCTATGAGGAGCAAGAGAGATTTAGGTTTTTAGTTTTTAGTTTTTTTTATTATGTTCTTGAGCTCTTGATAGGGAATGGAGGGTGTCTCATGGGTGGGATTTTAGAAAAACTCAGCACGTGCGAGCCGCATGGGTTAAGTAGATCTTCTCTTCAGCTTGAGTTGAGGAGAGGGATCCGCTAAATATATATGTATGTATGTATAGATAGATAGATATAGGGAGGGAGAGAGAGAGAGAGAGAGACAGAGAGAGAGAAACTGAAATATGCGCTATGATAAGCTATATGAGGACAATGATAGTTTTGTAAGGTCTGAGTGTGTTGGCATATTCAGAGAATGGGCAAAACTCGAGTTTGAATTGTTATTAATTTTCTTATTCTTTAGTTTGGACTACATTATCCTTTCGAAAAGAAATGAAGTCTTTAATGGAGTTGTTGTAAGTATTCAAGAGGAGTTCAAATGGACGGTTGAACATGCAAATTGAAAGATGCTAGCCAAAGTACCAGAGAGGCTCAACATTTGAACTCAAGTGATGGTTGGTCAAACGTGTCTACAATCCATTCCATGCAAATTTTCTAGAGTCTTAAAGTTCTAACGCAAATCAAGTGCAGTCGAATGTCTCTAAAAAATGTGGTTTGTTCAGCAAAGTTCCAAAGAGGCTCAGTGGTTGAATGCAAGACAAACTCAATCAAACGATGATGTTGTGATGAGCATAGTCTGATTCTAGAGAGCCTTAATGATCAAATGCAAGAAATGCATGGTTGAACGATGATACTGTGATGAGTCCAATCTAATTCAAGAGAGCCTCAATGGTCAAATGCAAGCAAAGCACGGTCAAACATTATGCTTGTGCCTTTCCTAGATAGATTTTCATAGAGATCCAGAGCTCAAACGATTGCTTGAGAGTTCAAATGGCGTCCTTCACAACAAAAAAAAAAAAAAGAGTGCGGTCGAACGTTCAAATGCATGTGGCACATGTTCGAATGCACAGTGGATCTTTTCAATCCCAACCCATTTCCTTCAATGTTTTCTTCTGGTTCAATTCCCTTTTCAAGTTCCACAAACCAAACCATATATATACTCTTTTTTTCTTGCCCCAATCAGCTCTTCTGTCCACATGAAATATGCATAAGAGCAAAAGAGGGAAATATTCAAATCCCATGAAAGCAACCCATCTTCTTCTCTGGAGCTTCATTGTTTTGAGATGAGTTGAAACCTTCTCTGGAGATCCATCTCCCATTTCACTCTTATCGAAATCTCTTCTTAAAGTGGCTTCGAGGCAGAACGTGGTGATTCAAGCATGGGAGAAGATGAACGGCAAGCAGTCGGCAAGAGGTTTTAGAGTCCCTTAGGTTGAGATGCAACTTGGGAAGGGTTATAAGCATAGTTACCTAGTTCAGTAACTCCGCTGTCGAATCCCGTCCAATCTGAATCGAAGAACTTGCTGTTCGATTCAGCGAATTCCTGATTTAGGAAAAACTGTGATTCGCTACTGTTTGTGTTATATCAGAACTCAATTTTTCCTTCATGTGGAAAACTAGGAAGAAGACTTCTACCAAAGTTAGAACTATTTTAAAAATAAATTTATTTTGGGAGAAGTTTATACAAAAGAAAGTAAAGATCTAAATATTACCAAAACATTAAAAGAAAATTTTAAAAAAAACAATAAAAAGTTTAATCAGAAGAGGAAACAAAGAATAATAGATTTTAAAAATAGATTAGAACTAAAATCTATAAATACTTATTTAATCCGGTGCAACCATGGCTGCATAAACTCTCAAGGCTAGGGAATCTAGATTTCAAATTGCCACAATCTCTCGGTCTCTCCTACCTGCATGTAGTACGAAGCAAAGATTTCAGGTACGCGAGAAGATGAGATGGGAAGGAAGGCGACAATGGGGGAAGGTGGAAGTTGATTGACAAGGATGATGGGGAAGTGGGAAGGATATCAACGTTCCCACTGCCCTATGCCTTATTTTATTGTATTGTACTCCACACCCCCATATGTTTTAATATACCTCTCTCTCTCATGCTGAATCCAAAGTCCATAACCCATTCAATTTTGATGATAATGAATATAGATTAGGAGAAATCCCAATTGAAACCCTTATCCAAATCATACAAAATAATCGTCTTACAAATTTATAGGTTATCTATGAAGTATTCATTAATCCAAGTTTGATCTACCATTGGATTAAAATTTAGATGAAAAATATGATGATAATCACTTTTTTTCATCATGCATTCAACTCGATGGTTGGATGAACTCCAATCGATGTAGTATTTGAGAATATAATAAGTAAGTATATTATATGAATTTCGAACCATTAAGATTTAAATAGGTACCCCTACCATCTAGTTCCAATCTTTTTATCTCATAGTTTCTGTAAGTTACAATCGTACTCATTTATGAATCTCTTGTAGTACACTGTTAACTTTTTTAAACCGCCAGCATGCATGCCATTTAAATCACTCCATCCTTTCCTTTGTTTTTAAAATTTTTTATATTGTACTTTGGACTTATCCATTGTCTTGGTTTAAAGATATGTATATATAAATATATAAATAAAAGGCAACCTTTTTTTTTAATTAAATAGGCGACCCTTGTTCTGTTGTGGAAGACACAATAGGCAAATGACATTTTGGACAGGCTCTGTAATTTTTTTTTTAGTAAATTGTGAGCGGGATATGTATTTTTTTAAACTATTTTGCATTCCTTCCAGTCTTAATAGCATCAAACTAATTTTATTTATTTTATGAATTTGGTGAATTGTTTAAAGCCTCATGTGATAAAAAAGTTCCTTTTATTTCTATAGCTGGTAGTTTATATTTGGACACCAAAAAATTATACTGGATAAAAATAATATGATCCCTTTATGTATGATATATTCAGATTAAACTCTAAATTAATTAAAAAATAGTAAGAATAAATACTTACAAGATATGTGAATAAATATTACAAAATAATTCACTTATTTATACTAATATGACCCCTGAATAAATACTTACAAGATATGTAAATAAATATTACAAAATAATTCACTTATTTATACTAATTTGACCCCTTTTATGTATGATTTATTAAATTAAACTCTAATTTAATTAAAAAAATTAGTAAGAATAAACACTTACAAGATATGTAAATAAATATTACAAAATAATTCACTTATTTATGCTAAATAAATTAGTGCTGAGATATGTGAACAAATGTTATAAAGAATTCACTTATTTATACTAAATAAATTAGCGATGAGTCCCTTTCTTATAAGAGAAAAATTAATTTAAAAATTTTAAGAAAGTTTGAAAGACATTAATTTTATTTGCAAAAAAGTCCATTTGAACTACTTAAATTTTTTTTGATATATGGGCCACACTATGAGAAACACAAGTAATTTATAATATTTAGGAGCCATCAATATATTAATAGAAGGCTCATTGATAGGCCCAATACAAAAAAAAAAAAAAAACAATTGATAAAAATACAAAAAAGGGGATCTAAAAAAACTTCTTCATTCGAATATAGTTTTGTAGGGCTTACTTATGACTTAGAAATACACATTTGCAGATAATTAGAGATAGAATTGTAATATTGATTATGTATCAAAAACACATTATTCTTATATTAAAGTTTTTGCAGCATAATGTTTAGTGGACAAAAAAAAAAGAAAGTAATAAGAAGATGATAATGTCATCTATATTGAAGAAGAAGGTAAACAGTGCATTGATGAGAAGAGTAATGAGGATATAGATGGTAATCAAAATGATGTTCCTTCAAACGAAGAAAGTCTTTTTAAAGGACAGCCACTATGAGATGAAGTGACGATATTGGGTGATGCAAAAACAAGTAAATTTGATTGTGTCCACACTGCAAGCGTGAGTTCACCAGCACTTTTTTGGGCTAGGGCCAAATAAAAAATTAGATATTATTTGATGTCCAACATTGCTAAAGCAACCTAAAGGCCCTCAATTATTACAAAAAATTATGGATCGGGTTATGAAAGCTGAAAAATCTAGAGTTCATTCCCAATTAAAGCAATCAACACTTCTCCCACCGCAATAAGTTAGAACCCAATTACGGAGTCATTTAAGAAAGTGGAAAAGGGTTCTGTTGACAGTATAATTGTAAGATGGTTATGTGCTTGTGGTGTACCCTTCAACATACTACGGTCACCATTTTTTCATGAAATGATTTCAGCTATAAATAAAGCTCCTGATGGATATAAAGCACTTTTATTTGAAAAGGCTAGAACATCTTTGTTAGATGAGGAGAAAATAAAAGTAGAGAATGAAATTGCAACAATTAAAGATACATGGAATACGCTGGGTATTTCTATTATTTCTGATGGATGGACCGTCGTAAAAAATCAGCCATTGATTAATGTACTTGCAACAAATAAGGATGGGGCAGTGTTTTTATATACGGTGGAGTACTTTGGAATTGAGAAGTCTGGAATTTATATAAAAAAAACTTATTGATAGATGCAATTGAAGAGGTAGGGCCATCTAATATTGTTCAAATAATCACAAATAATGTAGCCAATTGCAAGCTAGCAGAGAAGGAAATTGAAAAGATTTATAACCATACATTTTGGTGTCCTTGTGCCTGTCACACACTCAATTTGATCTTTAAAGACTTGTCAAAGTCTTGGAAATGGTATGAAGACATTTATAAAATGTGTAAAATAATTGTGACATATATTGTTAACCACACACATGCATTGGCAATATTTAGAAATCATTCTCAATTAGAACTTTTAAAAGTTGCAAAGACTTGGTTTGCATCATATTTTATCATGATGAAACGGCTTTTAAATGTGAGAAAGGCAGTTAAATCTATTGTTGTTCTTGATAATTGAAAAGAATGGCCAAACTATGGTGATGAAAAACTGAACGAAACTTCAAAAAATGTAAAGCGATGGGTGACTGACGATGATAATACTTTTTGGACAAGTGAGCGGTAGATGGTAAAAATTACCATGCTCATCTTCAAAAAAATTAAATTTTTTGATAAAGATGGACCATTGAAGGGAGAAGTATATGAAGGAA
Source organism: Sextonia rubra (assembly GCA_037013555.1). Lineage (NCBI taxonomy): Eukaryota > Viridiplantae > Streptophyta > Magnoliopsida > Laurales > Lauraceae > Sextonia > Sextonia rubra. The sequence continues at coordinate 3,077,014 of JASUAD010000028.1, read as the reverse complement.
TGGATAATAGGCTTAATGAAATAAAAGATAGTCTCAATGATTATGATGATTTTATGGAGATTTATAAGATGGTGAAAGATATAATAATAAAAAGGTGGATCATGATGCATGGCCCATTACATTGTCTTGGAATTGCACTTACACCTCGATTTTATGATTCATCCTATCTTACTAAATTAGAACCTGGTAGTGAAAAAAGCAAGTCACCAAATCAAGATAAAGAGGTCATAAAGGAAGTCATGAAAGCATTTGAAAGACTAGCAAAGGCATATATTTTCAGTCTAAATTTCTACAAATATTTCATTTATTATGTTCTTATTGTGCTTCTGACACATTCAATAAATTATTTTACAATCTTTCATTTCTACAGGATACTGGAGCTGGGGCTAAATTGAGGGCTCAATATACAGTATTTTATTCCAAAGATGGTATTTTTAGACTAGCAAAAGTAGATGCAGTTACTATGTCACCAATAAAATGGTGGTCAACATATGGAAGTGAGACACCAGAGCTAGCAGAGATAGCTACAAAAATTCTTGCACAACTTGTAAGCTCATTGTCTGCAAAGAGAAGTTGGAGTACATATTCATTTATATATAATGTTAAAAGAAACAGACTTAACATTAAACATGCAAATAAACTTGTCTTTATTTATTCAAATCTTTGCCTTTTATCACAAATGAAGGAGGGATACCATGATGGACCATTTTCGAAAATGGGACATTAATCCTGAGCCTTATGTTATTGATGATTCAAGTGCACATTTAAAAGAGCTAAGGTGGAAAGCACTAGATGATGATGATGAGCCTCAACTTCAAAGTCGTAATGAGAGTAGTGTGGAATCCCGACCAAGTGGCACATCTAACGTTGCAATTGTTCAATCATCTTTACAATCACGTCCACCTATCAGACAAAAAAATATTTCATCATACGGACGTAATTTGCAATCTTCTCATGACAAAGGACAAAAGCATTGGAATAAAGACTTTTATTTCATACTTTTATTTTAAAATTGATGAACTTTTAGTTTTTCTTACTTTCTTTTTCTATTTTGTTGCTTGACATTAATTTTATATCTTTTTTTTATTTGGTGTTTAGGATTTAATTTATTTTATATGGATGGTTAGATGATTGAAGTTATCGATTCATACTTGAAGTAAAAGAAGGATGGATTTTTTAAATATTTATTTGTGAAATGTCATTATTTATATGCTTATTAAAGCATTCAATTTCTATAAAATATTTATGTGTATATTGACTGGACTTACGAATAGTATCGAACTGCATCGAATTATATATTCAAACTAGTCTAGCAAATTCATGGAACTCGAACTACGAATCAAGCGAACTGGAAATCGAATTAACTAAACCTACCCCATCGAATTTTTGAATTTAAGTAACTTACAAATTGCGAATTGCGAATTCGAATTCGAATTGGTCGAACTACGAATCAGGTAACTATGGTTGTAAGTGACTCTTGTAATCTTCAAATGATAGTGCTTAGTTTTTTCGTGGACAGTGTTTTAAGATTTGTTATTTTTTTCCCCATATAAGGTTTTCCACGTTTGTGATTCTGTTCTTGATTGTGTGCTTGATTGCTTATTGTTCTTGTTAATTGTGGTTAATTGAATTACATATTGAAAATCTGGTCAGGGACCTTAACCCATGTAGGGGGTTCCAAACCTTCAGTATATAGAAAGCATGATTATACATTTAATCTCAATCAATTGATGTTGCAGATGGGAATTAGAGATGTTCAACTAGTTTTGCGTTAATGGTTAATGCTATCGTGAATGTCATTGAGGTTTTGCCTTGCTTCTATTCTCGGCTAGTGTTGCACTTCCTTTCAGATGTAGCTTTAAAAGCTCAAATAAGGAGTTGAATGCGAAGATAGAAATACATCACTTCTAAGCATGTTAAGATGGGAACTATGAAGATTGACCCCCATTGCCAAGAGCCCTTCAAAATTTTGAAAGAGAATTAGTTCTTTGTTTGTGTTTGGTATATAATGTAAACGAGATCACAAGTGGACCAGATGTTATGTTTTGTTGAGCAAGCTGAACCGTTGATAACTTCATTGCAAAGGAGAAGGGCAGTTGTGGAAAAAAAGGTTTGCATTTATATGATTTGGATCTAATTGAGAAGCAAAAGGAGGAATGAGCTGGCCGCAGGCATATGGCTCAACTCAATTTAATGAAGAATGATGGAACTGGTGCTCAAAACTTGCCACAGAGGCAAATCAAAATGGAAATCTTAAGTTCATTTTTTCTTATCAGAGTCAGATCAAAATGTTGGCCATGTGGGTCCAGACCATTAGTGGGTTCTGTATCTGGGGTGATTTCTCTAATTATATTAGGAATTTCCTGTTTTGTCAAACAGTAGTTTTTTAATAGGTTAGGACTTTTCTTTTTTTCTGAGATAGAGTTTTTGGGGGATAAGGATGTAATGGTTATATATATGTTGTAATCTGTAACCCTGGATGGACAGTGAGAGAGGCTGAGTTTCCAAGGCTGTGGTTTCACAGATTGGAGGAGAACCTAGTGAAAATTGGTTTTTCGTGGACGTAGGTATCTTTGCAGAACCACGTAAATCTGTTGTCCTCTTGTGTGGTTAATTGTTGATCTTGATTGCCTTTGCACACACGCGCACAACACTTTGTTTGTGTTTGGTATAATGTAAATAAGGACACAAGTGGACCAGACGTTATGTTTTGTTGAGCTAGCTGAATCGTTGATAACTTCATTGCAAAGGAGAAGGGCAGTTGTGGAAAAAAGGGATTTGCATTTATGTGATTTGAATCTAATTGAGAAGCAAAAGGAGGTATGAGCTGGCCGCAGGCATATGGCTCAACTCAATTTAATGAAGAATGATGGAACTGGTGCTCAAAACTTGCCACAGAGGCAGATCAAAATGGTAATCTTAAGTTCATTTTTTCTTATCAGAGTCAGATCCAACCTATGGTTTGCAGTGAAGTGATAGTTGGGTAGAGGAAGATGGCAATGTCAAAGGTGCTCAAGTTTTGACTGGGCTAAACAGAGGATAAGCAGAAATTGTATGCTAGCTTCATTGGATTTCTGCAATCTAAAGAGTTCACGGCCAGTGATATCATGAGGTGGATGGATGATCATTGGCGAAATGATGGTCAACGTTTAAAATCTTGGACGAAACAACAGTTGGGTGGCTGCACTCTCTGACAAGGAAGTGGACAAGGTGCTACTCACTGTATTGCAGGAATCTGCCCCTTAGCGGCAGTTGAACTAGTGAAGGAAATCATGGGATGACCTCCAATTTGGACCCGGGTGCATCTCTATGGTGTACCCTGCCTGCTTGGAGAACATCTATGTTTCAGTCTCGAGGATCTTTCTTTGTTATGGAGGTGGTGGCAAATTCAAACCAAGCAAGAGGAACTTAGGTTCGACAGAGTTGTGATCTCTGAACAAAAGGATGCTCCACTCCCTGAGGCCATTGCTCTGTGAGTGGATGACATTTAGTTTTGGTAGATTGGAGGAGTAGTTCAGAGAGACAAGAAAGATCCCATCAGCCATTGCCTGCATAGTTGTGTCATCAGATGAAAATTAGGAAGAAGGGCGGGCGCAAGCCAACAGAATTTGAATTTCTACTTTAGTGGTTCGGCGTCAAATGAGGTTAAAGGAGGGTGGGTCTTCGGGTGGGAGTGGAAAGTGCTAAGGTAGGGATGACATGCTTGTAGATGTCACTAGCGGTCCCCTGTGGTATGCACGGGCAGGTGAAATGTGAGATATATGATTTGGGATTCTTGTTTTATGTGAGATGATTAGGCAAGTGAAAAAATGTATATTCAAATGAAAACCACACACCCACTTACTGTTTGTTTTTTGAAGCGAGAATATATATAGTAGATATATTTTGTAACAACTAAAAAAAAAAGGATGAATTTGTAATTTTAATTGGAGAAGTTACTTTAACCTTCGTTAATCCTTATCACTTATAGCATCTCCTTTGCCAGTTATCTCTTCTTTGGCAATTATTTCGATTTCCAAAACTTGGCAGCCGCTCCATGCCTCACATTCAACCCCTACAGATTGTTATTTATTCTTCTCTATTATAGGAGAGAGAAACAATAACTTTGTATGATAATAGAGGGATGATGGTAAGGAGGCATGTGTTTGATTGAATGGAAACTACATTCAAATAGACATAGATTGCCGGCCCGGTCTTTCTACGGAAAGTAGACCATATGACAATGCGATTAAGATGGCTATGCTATGTGGGCCAAGCCCAAAGCCCTTCCAGCTTGAGTCCATAGGTCCGGTGGATCAAACCAAACTTGAAGAGAATCAAGCTTAGAGGCCTGGATGTTAACAAAAAGGACAGGCCATTTTGCAATGGCCCTTGTGGCCATACAGAAGGAGAATGAGGGGACAAGAGCCTTGGTTTCCTCCACAGCCATAAGAGGGAGGATACCAGATTTTCTATGGCGAGTTATTTAGTGATGGTGAAGATGATGTCAGGACATCTATGTTTCTATGGAAAGTCTGAACCAATGAAAGATTCCCAGTGTTCGAGTCAGAACAAAAAAAGGGTGGATTGTGGCTTGGTGTCTCTATTAAGGAGGGCTTGTTGACTTCAGTGGAGACATGATGACCTGCATCGTAAAAAGGCTTCCCCACGAACAGCAATGACCACATCTTGATTTTTCAACATTGGAAGGTAGGAACAACAAGAAGTCAGGTTAAACAAGTAACCTGCCCCGCCTCCAGTGCAGGGCTCATTTGTAGGTAGTGAGCTGGTCGTGTTTGAATTTTGGCTTGAGTTGGATTTGGGGTGGGTTGTTGCCCCAACCCGCCCTCCCCTGTTTATAATTATAATCTTACATATTACTTAAAAAATTATGCTATACCAAATTTGCATAGTATAGTTGGTAATGGGCTTTTGTGGAGGTAGATCTTGTGGGTTACTGGCCTGAGTCCTACGTGCGAGAAAAACATATGATTTATATTTTTGTCTTAAAATAATAAAACTATAAACAATAACTAGTATCAAACCATATTTGACTCGTTCTGAGGGTAGAGGAGATTGTATAATATGGATGAGTTCTGTCAAATATAATAAGAGTTGCAAGAGCAGACTCTAGGGATGATCTCGGTGAAATTAAAAGAAAGAAATAGGCAGTGTTTTTTTTCCTTTTCGTACGTCAAAATGTCTCAGCAGTTTGGATAGCGATTCAACAGAACAAAGGTCATCCAAAATGCTAAAACATTTGTGGGAATTGTCGCTATTTTGTAAAGTATTTGGAATGTAACTTTTTTACTATCTCTTTGAAAATTTGCATTTTATGCATGATATCTTTACTTGTTAGGTATTCGTGCACTAGTTTAGTTCATTTTTTATACAATTATGATGCAATAATTACGTCGTAGTTCTATCATTGTAAACTGCAGGTTGAACCCCAGTTCAACTGAACCTTAGACTCGGACCAGTTCTATGGTCAGCTCAGTTTTCAAAATATTGATTGAATTTGTACATTAAATCATTTAGTTTACACCATTTGTGCAGATGTTCTTATAGATTACCAATGGAGATATATTGAAAAGTCTCTCAAAAACTCCTCTTTGTTAATGTTACTGAACGTTTTCGTATTATCAATTCCTTAAACCCTTCAGGAGAAAAGTCAAGAATCATTTCCAAAATCTCTCCATATACTATCAGTCTATAGTATTCAGTTCTACATTGGTCCATTGGGCCTAACTTAAGAATCAGAACCCATACACGCTCCAGTTACCACCCTAACTTTACTCTTTTGTGTACTCCATATCACTGACCTAGATTGTTCATTCATTTTACCTTAACTTTCACACACCAACTCACAAAGTGCCTGATAATACAGGCCTATCATCCAAATGTTGTTCTTTTCATTTAGCCGTATGTTTCTCGAGCCAAACTTTTAGGATCACCTGATCAATGTAATATGTAAGGATCATAGATTTGGAACCTACAGAATGGATAATGTGAATATGATGACTCAAACATTGTGAACAACAAAATAGAAGGGAAGGAAATGGATAATGTGAATATGATGACTCAAACATTGTGAACAACAAAATAGAAGGAAAGGAAAAGGAACCACATGCTTTCGCAGGGACATTGATCAAATTTCCTGATCTTGGAGGGAGATTCATTTTTTCTTTTTTTTTTTTTCCTTTTTTCTTTTATGATGACCTAGGGTACCCTATGGTTTGGAATGACCAGAGACCATACTGTAAGTCAGTAACTATTCTGAAAAATACAGGTCTGAATTTATGATTGTAACCCAAGAGAACACAGATCCAAATACATTCATGGCAGATCTAACTCCATTATATTATTACAGTACTACTTTTTATAGTTGATTTTTGTTACATTTTCATGAGCTTATAAGGATGACCCCACTCCAACCTGATTATATTATAATTGGGATTAAGTTTTGGGAATAGATCCTGCGCTTAGGACCCAGTCCATGTAAAACCCCAACACTAGTTGGGCCTCTAAGATCTGCAGTCTATCTAAAGGCAGCAATTTCTAAACTGACTGGTGAACCCGTTCAAAGTTGAGTCCAGTAATCCCTAGTTCAGTTCACTGCTTTTACTTTCGGTTGTGCAAGAACTGACATTTCCAAACCCACTAACAAAATGGGTCTCATTTGCATCTGTTTATGTTATTCAACTGAGCTGCCCTAACCCTCACACTCTGGCCTGCCAATTCAACCTGAACACAACCTGATTATTCGCGGTTTGGACTTCTGACTGATCTGCATAACTTATGAGTTGTATTCTGTTGACAATTGCAACGGACTTATAGTTCAGTGTATGTAGTTCAAATAGGTTGGAGAAGAGGGCTTCTTGTGTTTAGAGAGGGGAGTTACTGAAAGGATGGGAGTTTAAACCTCCATTTAAGCATTCAAAAATGGAACATCTTTAACCACTGCGTCTCTTTCACATCCCACCCAGCTTAAGGTATATCTCTCTGGAACATTTCTCACATCACGAGAGAGAGAGAGAGAGAGAGAGAGAGAGCCCTCTTGTTGCCCAACCAGCATCCTACTTCCATCGTTTAACTTTGGGCACAACCTACATGACATGTCAACACCAGATCAATTAAATGCCTAATCACATTGTACACCTGCGCATGCTAGGAAAATTACAGGCGAGCCAGTTTATAACATAAAAAAAATAGTTAGAGAAACGTTCCTGCTCCAGAATCCAGTTCAGATAACAAAACAGAATAAGACAACCCTTTTCTCCTTTTTCGATTCACCGGATGCAGGTCATATGCTTGTTGATGGAAGCTGCTCAAATTTCTCACCCTCTAATTCATCACCACGAAAAAGGTCCCTCTGAACGGGAACATGTTTCAGCTGCTGAGATGATATCACATTTGCTATGGCTTTCATTGCTGCTGTTGCTCTATCACTATTCACTGACGAATCTTCATTTGTTCCAGTTGCTCCAGTCTCATCTAATGGAACATCTTGCTGCTGTGGTGGGGGTACAAAGAAGGGTATTCTTCCCCTTTGCCAGTCATGGAGAACCATTTTTGCAGCTGTCATCAAGTCAGGTTCACCACCCTGAAAACAACCCGCCAAAGAACTTGAAAACAGAGAGTACAAATGATTTACTGTGCCATAGGACAGTAAAAAAAACACTAATTTATGAAAAATGGAAAAAAAAAAATCTTTAGAAGAAAAAGAAAAAAAAAACCGGGGGTCTCCTATGAATCTAGAGTCTCAAGACATTATTTCATTATAAAGAACGAAATTTAGCAATACAGCCGATTTTTCACATGCTTAGATCTTCCACAAATGTGATTTTGAACTTCCAAAGCTTGACACATTTAGATCCGATGCTAGTTCACAGTTAAAGAAAGTTGGGACAAAGGGAGGGATAAAAGGGAGAAAATGCTTGCGGCCATTTTCCCATAGGACAAGGTTAGGGGTGATTTAGACTTAATCAACTTGGTTGACAAGCTCACTACCCACTTTTAAAACCATGGTTGTTACACTGATAACTGGAGCATGGCATGTCAGCAGTTCCAAAGATATGGGGTTGTCCTTGGAGGCTTGTTCCTTCTGTCATAGTATGTTCGGTTTGGATAGAGAAGGATACTCACATTTTTAGGAGCTCTTCAATTTTGGCAGAGGATCTTTTGCAGATGGTGCTTGTTCAAATAGCTAAATGGGTTTCTCCAAGAAGTGACTTTCACACATTTAGATCTGATGATATAACTTTCAGTTGAAAGGCTTCTTGAAATATTTGCAACCAGAGCAATTCAGAAGCCCTGGCTTCATTAAGGAACTCAGGCCTGCCAGTGAAAAGCCATTTAAGGAGCAGAATGCCAACTGTTAATGGGCAACAAAATTTTCTGCTTAGTCTCCCAAGTTAGAACCAGAGATCGATCTTGGTTAACATCCTGTCCATGTCACTCCCATACAGTTGATGGGCACAAAGAGAGCACTTTTGGTCTTCACATAGTCCAAGGGGATTTATCCGGTAAATTTCTTTAAAAAAAATTGTAATTGGAGCTGAGCTGAAAACGTACGTCACAATTTTGCATTGATACAGATATGGTAGCCCAACCAAGTCAAATCCTTAGCCCAAATTTCAGATCTAAAAGAAGAGATTTTGGTGACAACGCAGCTAAGGCAGAAAGGATATTTTTTTTCATTAGAATTTTAATAGGTATATATTCATTAAAGTGTAATTAGGATTTTAATTAGAATTTTATTCAGTTAAATATAGTTTCCTCTTTTGACAACATTCTGTTTTTTGGGTTTTGTTTTCTTATCTCGTTCAAGCCTTCTTTAGAGAGCTTGCATCACACATCAATGGCTAATACATTTTCCACTTGACAAACGAAAATAACATATTGCCGTGTTGATTTAATAGAATAAAGTATATAGGGCTAAATTCACAAAACATTGTGTTGAGCATAACTTAGGCACCTCAATTTGTGGCCGACCTGGATGTATAGATGCAAAACAGTTGGATCCAGAGTGGAAGCATGGTGGACCTGGACTTGGATCTGGTTTCATAGATTAGATCCAGATCAAGAAAACCTTTGTGTAGTATCCGGATCCATCTTTCAGTGAAAAACCCCAAATCCAGGTCCAGATCCAAAATAGCTTGTGAAGTGCATTAGTACAAATTTGGACGAAAAGAGCTTCAAAGTAAGTTTTTAGATGTACAAGTGGGGGTTACTTAAATGGTATAAGATTAAAGCTAAGCAAAGTCTTAAATATCAATATCAGTCAAATTATGTAGGCCTTTGAAACCTGTATATTTGTAATATGTGGATGTAAGATTTATTTGCTCCTTTCGGGTCATGAGAAGCCTCATTTGATCTTCCTAACCCCCTTATTTTGGCCATTAAAACTTTTTGGCTATACATTGCATCGTATTTTGGATTTTCAATCCGAGAGCCACACTATCATGGGGACCCCTTTTTTTTTTTTTTTTTTTTTTTTTGCTCTATCTTCTCTGCCATAGGGGTTAACTAGATCTTTCCATCCTCAACACTTGGTGAGCCCAAAATTGAGGTATTCAGAACCACAAATAGTGTTTATGTTACTTTCACTACCAATAGTTCCTTTTTTTAATTTTTGTATATTTAATTTAAAAACAACTTGAATTTGAAATATGACCTGAAAAACAAGAATGCTAAACCGACTGAAACCTTTCAGCCTCAAGTCAAAACTATAACGAGGTCCAAACCGAAATTGACAACTTCACTCTTATGACTTCTCACACTGATATATTTTCTTCCATTCTTAGACTCAGTTCAACTAACCTTATATTAATATTATTATTTTTTGTGGAAGAACCCATTGCTCCTTTTGGAAGCTCTCCACATTTAATTGTTAATATCATTGGGACATCATTTAATAGAAAGTTTCTGAAACACTGCCTCTTTTGCATGTATCATTTGGCTAGGGCATATGCTTTAATCATTATTATTAGTATTGCAACTACCTAAGAAGCACGGACACGGACACGGGACACGGATACGACACGACACGGACACGCCGACACGGCATTTCTCAAAAAAGTAGGACACGGACACGTCGGGGACACGTTAATAAATTAATAATATATATTTATTAATATATATAATGAATAAAAAAAATCAACATTCAATACATTGAATACAACACTAAAACATAATTCATAATCGTTAAACATAAAATATCCATATTACCATAAAATCCTTACAAAGAAAAGGGAAGATTTTCCCTTTTTCCTCCAAACAAAAAAAAAAACAAATCAAAACAAAACAAAAAACAAAAAAGAAGCTAATTCAATGCTAATTTCAGTCATTTGATGCAACTTCAACTGCCTCATCATCACCAACAACTTCATCACAATCAACATCATCTGTAAAGACCATGGTCTCCAACTCTGGCTCATCAAGTGAAAGATTAGCAACCTCAAGCACCCCAACATCTTCTAAGGAATCAAATGAATCCCCAGCAATATCCCACATCTTAGTCTCCCCTTGCATATATTGTGGGGTTCTTCTTGACAGAAGACGTAAATTGCTATGAATAAAAACCAAGTCTTCGGCACGTTTTGGCGTCATCTTGTTCCTTCTCACGGAGTGCACAAAGGAGTATATACTCCAATTCCTCTCGCAACAAGATGAAGAAGAAGGCTGCATAAGTAGCTTGAAAGCCAAGCGTTGAAGCATAGGTGCACATGCTCCATGGATGGCCCACCAACTTGTTGGGTCCATATGATATCGATCATGTAAAGAATCATACTCCCCAAATTCCCCCGTCCTAAGTGAGAAATTGGCAAACTCCATATTAACCATTGTGCGCTCCTCGGAAGTGGGGAAGTATTTGACAAGGCATTTCTTTCTCTCTCTAGAAACCTCCACATCTTGATGTGGAGGAACTCGACTCGGGTCCTCTTGAAGCCATTCATCGCTATAATACCTTCAATAAAAGAGAGAAGGATTTCAAAATTACTATATGATGAAAAGGTGTAATATGTTAAGAAATACTTATAACTTATCTAAGAGGAAATGGCTGAAAAGTGAAAAGCTGAGGACTAGAATTCACCTAGGATTCAGAGAATGTGCCAAGCAATGGAGTGGAGTATTGTTCTTGTTCCAACGATCAACAAGTATTTGGTGTACCACATCATAAAATAAGGATGACTCATCAGTCCGCTTCCCTTCATGCCTATATATTGTGGTCTTCACTTTTTCAATCATTGTATCCCACATGTCATATACCAAATGAAGACAAGGCTTATCCGTATCACAAAGTCTAAGCATATCATAAATGGGTGTTGTGAAGGAAAGAATGTAATCAACTTTATCCCACCAGATGTCATCTAACAACCTGTCCTTTACAAATTTTGCTGTCCCTGTATCATCTTCTCGATAATGAGACCATTTGTCACTTATAACCATACTTTGGAGACCACGCTTTATAAGTTTGAATCTCTTCAGCATGACAATCGCTGAAGCAAAGCGCGTGTCAGCCACAGAAAGCAATTTCAAAGGAACAAACTCATTGAACATGGCCAACCTCATAGAGTGATTCATGATAAAATGCTTTATGTGCATAACATCACCAACAATCTCCAATATCCAACTACATTCATGATATGTCAATTGATTGTTTTCAACATTTTTTGCTGCACAAATGTTCTTCAATGCAAGATTGAGGGTGTGGACCACACATGGTGTCCAAATAATGTTAGGAAATTCTGTTTCAATGATATGTCCCGCACCCTTACAGTTTGGAGCATTGTCAGTAATTATTTGAACCACATTCTCATGCCCAACATCCTTAATGACCTCCTTCATCAAATTAGCAATGAAATACTTGTCTTTTGTTTCACCTGAACAATCAACAGCTTTAAGAAACATAGGCCCACCTTCCGACACAGCCATGAAATTGATCAATGGCCTCCTTTGTGAGTCACTCCACCCATCACTCACAATGCTTACACCCTTTTCTTTCCACGTGCTTTTGATAGGTTGCAACAATCTTTCAATATTTGCCTTCTCTCTTTGGAGCAAACTGGTCCTCAACAAATTGTACCCCGGAGGCACATAACCGACAAGTGGATTGTTGGCGGCAAAAGTGAAGGCATTTACAAAATATGGGTTTCTTGCTAAGTGAAATGGTAAACCCGCCGAATAAAACATCCTAGCAATCTCAGCATGTAATTGATCACGAGCTGCTAAATTAAATGCCTTCTCAATGGGACTTGCACTTCCACTTCCACTCCCAACACTTATCTTTCTTTTCTTTCGGTCAAACCCTCCTTGCATCATACTCATCATAGTCATAGAATCAGAACTAGATGAAACACTAGGCACAGGTAAAGGTACTTTTTTTGGTGCATTGGCCGTCCTCCTCAATTTTACTTCTTCTTCTAATTTTTGCATTTCAGAAATATCTTTTGATGTAACTTTCGAACATGCAGCAATCCCACAACCAGGCAATTTTAACAAGTGAGCCTTAACCCTTGTGTATGAACTCTTTTTTATTTGATTACAAAAATTGCATTGCCAAGTAATATTTCCCCCTCCATCACTAAGTTTATCAAACTTGGTTACATATCTCCACAGAGGCTTGTTTATATCTTCTTCATTGGGGGGGTGTGAGCCAGAGCCACCAATGGAACTCATATTGCCAAATTCCAAATCTATATAATATAACAGCAAATTAGCACCAGGCACCAGCATTAACAAATTAATAGGACATGTCCCATAGTATCAATTAACAACAGACAACAGCAAAAAATAAAAATAAAAATAAAAAAGGCAAGCGTAGGAAGAAAGCTTCCAGCATTAACAAAAAAAAAAAAAAAACGTGTAGTGCACAGCAGGAAGAAAAAAGACACGTACAAGCAAAAGGCAGGCAATGCAAAGGTAAAGGGAGGCAAGCCTTTCAACACCATTTCATAAAAAAAATGATGGCAGCAAAATAAAATGACATTGCACAGCAAACAAGAATGACATTGCACAGCAAAATAAAATGGTATTGCACAGCAAAATAAAAAGTGATGGCAGCAGCAAAATAAAAAATTGATGGCAGCAGCAAAATAAAAAATGAAAGGAAATGATTTCAGGAGCACCGAGGAGAAGTAAAAAAAAAAATCTACTGAGCAGGAGATATTAAAAAAAAAAATCAGCAGAAGCAATACCGAGCAGGAGATTAAAAAAAAAAAAAAAAAAACACACACACACCTGCAAAAATAAATACCTGCAGTGAGCAAGACGGTGGGTTTTCTCTGCAGTGAGCAAGACGGTGGGTTTTTTTTGCAGACGGTGGGTTTTGCAGACGGTGGGTTTTGCAGACGGTGGGTTTTTTTTGCAGACGGTGGGTTTTCCTTTCCCTCTCTTCTTCTTCTCCTTCTCCTTCTTCTTCTCTTTCCCGCAGACGGTGCTTCTTTCTCTGCAGACGGTGCTTCTTTCTCTGCAGACGGTGCTTCTTCTTCTCTTCCTCTTCTACCGCTGCTGCTTCTTCTTCTTTTTTTCCTTCCCTGCTCAGATCCACTGTCGACAGCCACGATCTCTTCCCTCTGCTCGTCAACAGCCACGATCTCTTCCCTCTGCTCGTCGACAGCCTCGGACGGTGATGGCGTTTCGCCCACGGTTCCTCGCTTTCGCAGACACGATGGAGCGTCGATGGATCTGCGATGTCACCGCTGGCTGTCGCTGCGAGGGTTTCGCCGAGCGGGAGGGTTTCGCCGAGCAGAGGATTTGGGGAAACCTCAGAGGCGCAGAGGATTTTGCCTTTCAATCGAAGGCTTGGGGTTATATTGGGTTGGAATTTCATTTAAGCCCTCTCCATTTCATTCTTTTTAATTCTAATGCTAAAAGCAATGGGTTAAATTACTTTAAAATTTCATTTAGCCCCCTTTTCATTTTTTTTTTCTAGTTTTAATGCAAAAGGCGTGGGATTGCTGTTGGGCCGCCGTGTCCTATCCGTGTCGGGCCGTGTCCGACCCGTGTCGGGCCGTGTCCGGGCCGTGTCCGTGTCGTGTCCGAAATTTAAAAAAATAAAATTTTAAAATTAGGATACTTTTTGCATGTCCCAGACGTGTCCGAGCGTGTCCGGAGCGTGTCCGTGTCCCAGACGTGTCGGACACGGACACGCCGGCCCCGGAGAGGTGTCCGTGCTTCCTAGGCAACTACTATCATTTGGCTGAGGTAATTGGTTGAATGATCCGACACCAGCTCGAAGATAGGATGGAGAGATTGAGAAAGACGTTGAACATAGCATAAGAGTAGGATGGCTCAAGTGGAGACTTGCTTTTGGAGTGCTTTATAATTGGTGGAAACCAACAAAATGATGCAAGGCAGGCCATAACTCATATATGAGACCCAAATGATGCAAATCCAATTTAGTTTCTCATTTTATTATGGCATTATAATTAGGATTAGCAGTCCAAATCCATTAGGATCTCTCATTTTATTTCCTAAGTTGGTTAATAGTTAGTTTCCTAGTTTCATTGGGTGACTTAGCATGTAAGTTTTTCTTTTCTTGTTTATATGGCATTGTAGAGATTTAGATTTCACAGTTGATGATTAATAGAATTGTGGATTTTATCCTTGGATGTGCATCCTCATTCGTGAAAGTCTCTACATAGACATTATCTTGGTTTGGCACATTTCCATGCGGCCCTATTCCTAGGGCCTACATCACAAGATTGAAGGTAAGATTTTACAACACAATGATCAAACTAACTATGACCTATGGAGCAAAATGATGACCAATCTAGAAATAACACATTTACAAAATGAGTGTACCATTCAAGAGAATGTTGAGATAGGCGTGTGGTAAAACTAAAAAGGATAGTACCAGAAATTAGTGCTTTCAAGAGCATTTAGGGGTTGCATAAGTAGGTGATAAAATAAGAGACCTATAATGGTTTGGACAAGTCCAATGCATGCTAGCAATAGCATTGTTGAGGAAAGTTTTCCTATGCAGATTGATGGCCCTCCAATGAAAAGAGGCTGTTCGAAAAGGACATGGATAAAACTAGTGAGGATAGATCTGAAGAAGTACAACCTATTAGAGGATTTGGCTCAGAATGGATTGTAATGAAAGAACTAAATCCATGTAGCCGACCCCAGCAAGTTGAGACAAGGCATTGACAATGATTTATAATCAACTTGGAAAAAAAGAAAAGGAGAGAAGGATCTAGTTGTGTAGTTGGATCCGAAATACAATGTAGAGTGCATTAGTTTCATAGGATAAAAGAGCTTCAATACCCATGCAAGTGGGACTATGAAGGATAACGAGCAACTGCAAGTGCAATCTAGCACTGTAGTGCCCACTTGGGCAGTGGGCCCATTTTTCATCAGTTGCAACACTATTGATTGTCTTCTCATACCATGATCTGGCATCATCCCCAGTTAAACTAGACATTCACTCCCCATCGGATTGAATCCTGAGAAAATCTATGATGATGATGCCATTAAACTTTTAATGTTGTTAATCAAGGGGTAGGATAATCTAGCGAGGCTGAGTTTTTAGCGCTCCTTGTCCATAAAGAGACCTTTCAATTTGCCCACCTCCCATTGGTTGTCAGTGAGTCACAGCCCACTTGCAATTAGGCCCATTTATAGACTTAAATTTCGTCAAACCACCCAACCATGCACAGCTATGTAATATATTGTGTTACCATATTAGGAGATTCCATTAGGCTGGTAATTGCTGTAATCCCTGTAAATTAGAGATTTTGTAGCACTTCAACATCAATATAAAGGATCGTGACCTCAAAGGAGGATCATCGAATTTCCTCTTCAAATTCCATCTTTCTTATGTTATTTATGTATCTTTGACATTGGTAAACTTGCATCTAAGTGAGCCCCACGACCAGGACTGCATGTAAACTTATATGCAGTGTGCTCATAGGTGAACATTTCCTAACTAGGAAATGGTGTGTGATTAAAGCTAAATAGACTCTCAAATACAATAATTCAAGCTATTTCAGCCTTTAAAACCTATATTTATTTTAATATGTGAATGTAATCATCGTGGATCCAAATACTCGGGCTGCAATAATCAAGGATCCAGTACCAGATTTGAATGTTTCAGATCATATATGGATGGATCTGAATTTATCCTGGATCCAAAATTAGGCTTCATACCCACTTTATTCGGACTTGGAGACTTTGGATAAAAGATACCCATTTGCAATCCTACCAATGAGCATACCTTCAAAAGCTTCCCCGACAGTTTGCACAACTTAACAAGGAAGTCATTCTCATCATCCCTGCAGATACCAACAATGTGAAAAAGTTCAATCACCAAAATCAGCAAAGGAACCATAATGAATGGATAATAATCTATGTTTTTGACCGAGATATTATAGGCAGAACACATATAGCCAATATAGAAGAACTAGTGACCATAGAAAAAAGCTGAAAAACAAAAAATAAGAAAATGAATGAATCAATCAGATGTGCAGATATATATACATCTGGTAATAATAAGAAATTAGTGACCATAATCAAGGTGCAAAACAAAAAAAAAGAAAAAGAATGAAACAAAGAGTTGAATCCAAATAGGAAAAGTGCTGCCTTGTGTGCATGTATATATGAAAAACCTCCCTCGAGCACCAGTGCTCACATTGTCGTGAGCACCACACCTATTGGGCCCACCTTATGATCTATTCGAGTGGACGATAAAATAGGAACCCCCCTTCATAGTCACTGATTCCGAGTTTTGCACCCATCCAAATGGATTGGACCGTTGGATCAACTATGCACTCAGATGACAAACTGTGATGCACACAAAAGTGGAAACTAGATTTTAATGAAAATAGCTAAACAGTACAAGAGAAAACTGAAAAGCTACACAGTCAAAGGCCAACAGCCTCAAGGAAGAACAACAAAACCATAAGGAGAGGCTGAAAAACAAAAAGATATGAGCCATCATGATCTATCACCAAACATTGATGCCAAACTCCTCCGTTAATTATTCCACCAAAGAATTAGTACTCCACTTCAAATGAGAAAAGGAGGCATCAAGACCTCTAAGAAGTCAACACGTCTTCCACCATATATCTGTATGACCCCAAGGAGCACAGCACATACCCAAGGCCTGTCTGATGGCATATAGGAGTCACCTTCCACCATAATCTGCCATAGATTCAGACAAGAAGCATGTCCTCATAGCAAGTATTTCCACCTTATTGACAGAGAAAAACACTAGTGGGACATGAGAAAGATAGGACAACCTCAATTCTGCAATGTCAAGAATAATCCCTCACACTCAAGCTGCTGGAGATTACCAACCATTCTCACATAAAAACTAAGATTGAAGAAACCTGACAGTGCTGTATACCATCTCGGGTAAAACTGATGCTTAGGCAATGAGGAAGCAGCAACTCCTAATAATTATCACCATTGATAGATCCTAAAAGTAAGTTAGGATGGAACACATGGAGCAACAAAAAAAAATTTAACCATTTCCATTGAAGAATCCACACTATTTGGTTATCATCAAAGCACCACAAATTCCTCTTTTTCCAAATAACCCGAATAATAATAGCCATCTAAGAAGCACAGACACTTCTAAGAAAGTAACGTATCTGTGTCGGACACCGACACTTCTCGGACACTTTTGGACACGTGTCCAATACTATTTAGCCATGTCCATAATTAAAAACTAAAAATTTTAATTTCGGACACTTGTTCGACACTCTTTTTGCAACGTGTCCCATAATTCCTAACCCGTGTCTATGACTAAAAAATAAATATGTGGCCGATATCTCTTAGACACTTTGTTAACATATAGTTATTAAAACTTGATATATGACAATTTTGTACCATGAAAAAATATATGATTGTAAATATTAATCCTATCACAAGCAAAAGACAAATAAATATTTCAGTAAAGAATAGGCCTCAAGATTGGCTTCTTTTTTGCTTTTTATTTTTCTTTTTTTTTTAGGGAGGGGAAAGAGATGATCCATCCTTTTCTTTATATGGATTTTATGGAACTATAGATATTTCATATTTAATGATTATAAATTATGTTTTAGTGTTGTATTGATATTTGATAATTTGATATATTTGTTAGTTGGTACTTGAATTTTTATTTTTGATTGCTAAATTGATTAAAAAAGTTAAAATGATATTATTTTTTAGTAGATGATTATAAATATATAAATTAATATATATTATTGACGTGTCCCCCGACGTATCTGTGTCCTACTTTTTTGAAAAATACCGTGTCGGCGTGTCCGTGTCGTGTTGTATCTATGTCCTGTGTCCGTGTCCGTGCTTCTTAGATAGCCATGAAAGATACCCACCACAGTACCCCCGCACCATTCTTCCCCTAGATGACATCTGCCATTCTCCAAGCCTCCAACAGCTGGAACAGATTATTAGGAAGGCCAAACTAGGGCTAGCAAATGGGTCAGGTCAACAGGTGGAGTCCACTGTTTGAACCCCAACTCATATTCCACCCTTTAAAATGGATTAGTATTTTACAACCCACATCTGTGGCGGGTCAATCCAACTCAACCCGCTTAACCCAAATGTTGACCCCTTTTTTCTGCTAAAGATGGATTATATTATCAGAAAGGATCATCATACATAGAGAACTACATAGTATTAAAACATGTACTACAAAGGGCCCAAGCACAAACTACCATGCAACAAAATATTGACGTAGTGGCCGATACATCAATTTAGAGCCACTAGCAACCATGGTGGCGCCTGTCAGTCGCCACAAGGCAATCAACAACTTAAATAACCGACCAAACTGAGTTCTATAGCAACTATTTCACTTATTACTGCTTCTTCTTCCCAAGAGACCTTCCTGGAGCTCTTTGCTGCCCTTTTATAGTTTCAAGACACTACAAAAGCACAAGAAAAGAGCAAATCGAATAGTATCATATGTGTTTTAACTTTAAACTTTATTTAAACATTAGATTATACAATTATAGATCTTGTGTTCTCTACAATTGTGTTGAATAGAAATGCATAATAGTGATGATATTTTCATGACATTGTTAGCATTTTATTAGTTTTCAATTTAGTATAATGAGCCAACATGAATATATGTCAAAAGTCAGATCAATATTATTATTTTATGATCATATAACAATACAAGACCTCCATGCAAAATAGGGGTGATGCAAGCCCTAGGGTTAGGGCTTGCTGGAAGCGCCAATGCACGTGTCCGAGGACGCTTTGGACGTCTCCACGGAGACCATAAACGAGGACACACCTCAAGGGAAAACCCAAATTCTATTAATCAACTCTGAATATCCATCTTCCACAATGCCATATAAATAAGAAAGATAACTTCGGGCCTAAGAAAACCTAATCTAATAATGGAAACTAAATAAACTGGAAATCTAATCATAATTACAATTATTTAAATAAAGAAACTAATGACATAAATTAAATCCTAAATCTATGTAGGCCGTACACAAGTGGCCATTCAGATCTGTCTTACATAATTCTCCCCGGCTTGGAAAGAACTCGACCTCGAGTTCAATATATGTCCTCCTAGGTCAAATATCAGTTGGACAAACTTTCAATCTATTGGTTGATAGGCAACTTTTGTGTACACCTTCACGTATAACCTCATTGAATGGCTTGAGGTGGTCTACATGTTAGATTGAACCCTCAGCCACATCATGCCTAGAAGTTGCATCATCAAATCACAAATTTTTACTGTTAGTTTTTCATCTCCCAGTTTCCATTGTTGATCCCCGAAGACAAAATCAATGTGAGAATTTATGTGGAGAAAAACTACAACTTGTTCTTTCCTTTTCGTTTCCACCAGTTGATCATCACTGTTCAGAAGGAATTTCCTTGTCAAATGGAGCTATGAAGTCCTCTGTCTTGGTCTGATTTCGCAATCTGCATATCCTCTGCCACTGACTCTTCAGCGTCTTCTGCCGTTATTTGCAATGACTTTTCTTCTTGAGGCATAACTTTCACGAGATGAGACCATTTGAGCATCCACTCCACACATTGCTTCCTAATATGGCTCATGAATATTATTACAGTCATTCGACTGCTTCCGAAGATGGCGTCTAGTGCTAGCTACTGGTTGGCGACAATGGTGGAGGCTAGACAATGGAATGTCAGTGCATGGTAGTCTATGCACCCTTTCTTCTTTCTGTTTTTTCTTTTTCTTTTCCTTTTTCTTTGTTTTTTTTTCTGGGTTAGAGACAGGAACACTGAGAGGGAGGGGGAGGGTGGAGGTTTTAAGGGTCTAGGATTGGGGTTTCTGAAAGGTCTGGGGTCAAGGCTGTGAGGGAAACGACGATGGAGCTTGGAGATGGTAGCGGGGTGAAAGGGGTGGCAGGATGGCAGGGTCTAGATGGGTCGGGGTTTTGGCAAGGGTTAAAGGCAGAGGTGGGGTTTTGCCAAGGTGGGTTTCTGGCAGGATTAGGGTTCGCAAGGATTTTTTTTTTTTTTGTATGTTTACTGGGGACTGGTGTTGGGGAAGGAGTTCGATTGCGGTAGAGGGGTCTGGGTTGGGATAGGGTTCTGCATTGGAAGGAGGAAGTAGATGATGGAAGGAGGGAGTAGCTCTGATCGGTGACCGGAGACTAATCAAAGTGATGTATATCTTCACTCTAATATCAATTAATGGAGACCCTCGGGTTAGGGCTTGCTAGAAATGCCGAAGCACATATCCAAGGACACTTTAAACGTCTCTACAAAGACAATCAACTAGGACGCAACTCAAAGGAAAACCAAAATTCCATTAATCGACTCTGAATATCCATTTTCTACAATGCCATACCAATAAGAAAGCTAACTTAGGGCCTAAGAAAACTTAATCTAATAATGGAAACTAAATAAACCAAAAACCTAATCCTAATTACAAGTATTTAAATAAAGAAACTAATGACAAAAATCAAAATCATATATGTGGGCCCTACACGTGGCCATTGAGGTCTATCTTGCATCAAGGCAACTGCTATCGCCCCCCTAATTGAGTTTTTTTTTAACACTAAAGTTTATTTCACCAACAAAAAACTAAGCAGGAGAACAATAATTAGTCAATCCTGAAACAATACAACAAACACCAAGAGCACAACATATAAAAAAACAAATAGAAAAAGAAAAACTCCTTCCATGGCAAGACCAACCGCCATAACATTTGCCTCTCAAGGAACGAAGAAATAACGCTCCTAGCTATCTAAAAATGCCCTGCAACTCCTACAACATTCCCAAAACTCCACTGAATAGTTTAAAAAAAAAAAAAATTCCCCTTCAAGAATAGCTTTATAACCACCAAATCTAGACAACTCATGACACCTAATCAAAAGCAATGAGAAAAAAACTCGAACTCGAGGCCAAACTCAATCAAGGCTGAGTTCGAGTCAGAGTCCCAACTCACTATATAGAAAAATTAAAAAAAAAATTGTAGAGTCCCACAGTTCGAGTTCGAGTCAACTCGGCTGATTTTTCAAACCATAATCAAAAGAGCAAACACCCCGGCTTCATTGGCATATGAAGAATCGACAAGCCCAAACCAACTCCATACGACATTATGATTGCAATCCCATATAACACCACCAAAACCACATTTATGAATAGACTGAAGATAGCTACCATCAAAATTAAAATCGAATACTACATGAGAGCTGCACATCCAAAGGACTCTATGCAAAACTTTAGCACACCAACCCCCTTTCAAAATAGCTGCCCAAGATCTATTGAGTTCTTCCAAAGAAACTCATTCGAACTACTTAAGCTTGCTCATCCACCCCAACACTGTCAAGACAATAGACTCAACAACCACCTCCATTGGATTGCTTTTATTTCTAATAACTCTTATCATTCCTCTCAAACCAAAGCTTTCATTTCCATAAAATCTTGCCACGAACAAACTTGCACCTCAAACCCCATTGATGGAAAATATCTTCAACAATCCTAGGCATAATCCATTCCAAATCCAACAAATTAATAGCAACTGTCCAAACTCTAAAAGCAAATTGCCAATGTGGATCACATAGTGCACCAACTCCCCATCTTTTCACAGAGGAAGGAAATAAATATTAATTCTAACATTTTCCAATATTCTAGATTTTTTTTGGATATATTTTTTTAAGAAAAATTAGCACTTTTTGATTCACACCACCACTACACTGCTACGCATTGTTGCTAGCACACACTATGTGACGTTTTGGCCACTAGCTGCTATGTGTGCAACCAATATTTTGATCCTTACAAACTACTACTGCATCTCAAGATTGTTAGAGCTTATTGCCTGTGCTGCTTTTGTGCATTTCAGGAGCATTAGTCATGGGAGTTGGCTTTACACGTTTAAAGCATATATGTGCGTGTACATTCAGGATTCCTATGATCCATGGATTAAAATTTCATATGTAGAAGGCTCAGGAATTAAAATTCAAATAGGTTTGTTGTGGTCATTGTGAGCACGGAAAAAAATGGGTTATGGCCTTATGGGCCGATGGGATGGAAAAAGAAAGTGGGAATGTGGGATCTGACAATCTGGGCAGTTGTTCTTTTGGTTGTTAGGTGGGCCAACCCTAACCCGACCCATTTTTTGACAGGTCAAGAAAACTTGACTAGTGGCCGATCTATATTCTATGTGTGGACCAGGTTGGACAAGTCAAGTTTTGCTTGCCCGAGACCCAACTACAACCAAATTTCCCCATAACTGCCCCTAGTAGGACTTGAGTAACCTACCAATAAGGCAGCAAAGGGTCCACCAGTTTCTCATCAACTAAACACATGGACAAGCATTCACAATAACCTCCTTATCATTCAAAGGTTATCTAGAGTAAGAATACCCCCAACAATTGCCAGCCAACCAAAAAACAAAAATCTTATGGGAGCTTTCAAGGTCCAAAAGCAAGAAACGGGGTTGAGAGCCAACAGACCTTTTGATAAAGCCATGAAGAATTATGCAACTAAGAATGTGACATCTGCAGTTCACAACCACACCATTCTATCTACTACTACAACTACTGTCACAAAAACATCACTAGATAAAGGAAGCAAATTATAAAATTGGACTTTCACATCAAATTATAAAATTATAAAGACAGGGCCTCAAACCACCTAGCCTCCAATCTTAGCCAAGTAGCTCCTCATAGAAGCTCGATGATCCCAAGCACAATGAAAAAGGACCAGAAAATGGATGGCTAATGGTCTATTCCCAACCCAAGTACTAAGCATAACAGAATACAGTCACCCATATCAACATGATGTCTTACACTGTTCGAGAGGATTCCTTAACTGACAAGAACTCCTTCAGAATTAGGGTTGGCAGTACCTCATCCAAATATCGTGATTCCCTAATCCATTCAAATCATCCTTAACCCTTCACAGCCATTTCCCTAACAAAGCCAGGTTTATCTGTTGCCAGCTCTAAAACCCAAACCTCCATTTTTAGGCTTGCAAAATGTGGACCAAACCACTAGATGATACTTTTTTATTATCCTTGCCGCCATCAAAGGAAGAATCACTGCAGCCTTTACCCTATTTTTGTTCAACTCTGTCAATCACCAGATTCCACATAGCATGGGAGGTTGCACCTAACAAGTAACAGTAAAGGGAACCCAAATAAGAGGATGAAAGGGAGCTGGTTTTACATCCCACAAGGTCGGCTAAAATTTGGAGCTCACTATTTCTGCTTTAATCACAATTAAATAATAATGATGATAATAATATGGATGCTACCTCAAAGTAAAGCAGAAAAACTTGTTAATATTCATAATTTGCTCTTCTTCATACTTCAGCATCATAAAAGATCAGTACCGTCAGCAAAATGGAGATGATTGACTACTAGAGCCTCACTCATCAGGTTGAAACCTTTAACCAAGTTCTCAGTATCCATAGCCACAAAACTTAAAGGCTTCTACTACAAGGATGAAAAGGAATGGGGTAAAGGATCCCTTTGCCTCCTTGCCTCAAACCCTACGAGCAGGAAAGAAACCCTTAGGAGTACAATTAATCAACACTGAAAACATAGCCAATAACATGCATTCCCTTAGCAATCCAAGCCACAGGATCCAAATGGCCATCCAACACTTCATGCTAAGAAGCACGGATACCTCTAAGAAAGTGACGTATCCGTGTCGGACACGTGTCAGATACCAACACTCCTCGGACACTCTCGAACACATGTGCAATACTATTTTAGCCGTGCCCATAATTAAGAATTAAAAATCTTAATTTCGGACACTTGTCCAACACTCTTTTTGCGACGTATCCCACAATTCCTAGCCCATGTTTATAACTGAAAAAAAACATGTGGCTGATATTTCTTGGATACTTTGTTAACATATAGTTACTAAAATTTGTAAACTTGGTATATGACAATTTTATACCTTGGAAAAATATATGATTGTTAATATTAATCATATCACAAGCAAAAGACAAATAAATCTTTTACTAAATAATAGGCCTCGAGATTGGCTTCCTTTCTGCTTTTTGTTTTTTGTTTTTTTGTTTTTTTGTTTTTTTGTTTTTAGAGAGAGAGAAAGGGGAAAGAGATGATCCTCCCTTTTCTTTATATAGATTTTATGGAACTATGGATATTTCATGTTTAATAATTACAAATTATGTTTTAGTGTTGTTTTGATATTTGATAATTACAAATTATGTTTTAGTGTTGTTTTGATATTTGATAATTTGATATGTTTGTTAGTTGGTACTTAAATTTTTATTTTTTTATTGCTAAATTGATTAAAAAGTTAAAATGATATTATTTTTTTAGTATATGATTATATATATAATAATATATATTATTAACGTGTCCCCTGACGTGTCTATGTCCTACTTTTATGAGAAATGCCGTGTCGACGTGTCCGTGTCGTGTCGTGTCGTATCTGTGTCCCGTGTCTATGTCCGTGTCCATGCTTCTTTGACTTCATGTATTGTTGAAAGTCACAACCAACTCTATCATAACTCATAAGTTTTCTCCAGAACTAGCTTACAAATTAAACCAAGCCTTCTTTATCTACGCCTTGAACAAAGACGCTCATGGGCAATAAGAATGCCATCTAGAATCTGTTTCTCCTTGTGCCACAGAAATAAGTCAAGGAAGCACTTGTTGCGATCTTACCAACTATATGGTGGGCCTCTATTTCATTAAAAGAACACATAACACTAACTGGAGTCAAACCAAAATTTCTTCAAGGCACGTTTGGTAAATCGAGAATTCCCTCCTTCTGGATTCTACCTGTCTTTAAGGGCTTGTTTGTATAGTGGCAACTGCCGCGGAATCTCAAAGGAGACAAGGCGCTAGGATTTCCGGCGATTTCCTCCATTGTTCGGTGCAGCATGTGGAATCCCTTTCGAAATTTCCAGTGTCGCTTCATTTTTGGCGGAATCCTCTCACGCCAAGGAGATCTGTTTCCTATCAAGGTAAGTAGGAAACAGTTGCCGCAAAAGAGGAAACGCGTGGTTTCCTCTTTCGCGACATTTTCCAAATGGACCCTAAAGATTTCAAAAGAGAGTTCCAACTTCGGTAAACAGTGAGGATTCCTATCATCCATGGATGTGTGATCCAATGTCTATTGGCTTTTTTTTTTTTTTTTTGGCAATTTTCTCAAAATCCATAAAAAATCAAGGGCCAAGTTTTCACCCTTTAAACATTCTTGGCTCAAGAGGGAATTTGAATGGTTCAGATCTTGCAAATGCGGCCCACATGAATAAAGAATCTATATTTTAGGGTCTGTACTTATTCGCAAATATCTCAAAATCCATTAAGGATCAACAGCTGAAAAATCACCTAATAGCCGATTTAGATGTTCTAATTATGATTAACAGTTCAGATTTTAGTTGTGGGACCCAAAAAGTAGGTTTCCAAAACGAAAAATGTGACTTCTATTTTACCGATTCTGCACAGCAACCACATCTTCTGAGTTCTTATTTGAAATCATCTTCAACAGTGGATATGTATTTGGCATTTTTCTCATGATCCATGATGAATCATGCTTTCAAATTTGACTGCATAGCCGTTTGAAGCATTTTGAAGATACTAAACAGTTTGGATTTTGCAAAAGGGGCCCACAGAAGTTCAGATAATGCGATAAAATTGTCTACACTTCTTTACAAATATCTCAAAATGTAGAATCAACGGTTGATTTTTTATCTTCTAGTCATTTTTTATCCTCTAGATGTGATTAACAGTTCAAATTGTGTTTATGGGACTCATAAGGTATGTTTCCAAAGCAAAATGCTGTAATCCTATATTACCGTTATTTTTACTGTAGCAGCATCTTTCCATGCCTCTGGATTTGTAGAATCAGATGAGGAGGGGTCTGATCAGCAAAATATTTGGAAATGCAGAGAGGAGAAATCTTGCTTCCCATAAAAGAGCAGAAAAGAGGAAGGATTCCACTGGAGGGGACGTTTACCAAACATTCCCTCATTGAAGAAAAATATCCAAAGCCATCCCTCACATCAATCTACCATCTCCATATATCAAAACCCCCATCTAACTACAACGGCTTATCCACCTTAACATGATTAACTCTTACCATATAGGCCTAATTACATATGGATTAAAAGTAAACTTGAGCAAATCAGTTCAAAACACTCGAGAGTCTATGTTCATATTGCAATCAGCTGGGATATGGATCACATTCGTGGAACCCGTAGTGGCCTTGTGTTCCAATGGGCCCAAATAGACCATACTGGCTGCCGCTTGGTGCGCCGACATTTTTCTTTCTTCAGCTAGGAGCCAGACTGGCAACTGCGATGCAGTCCCAATATATGAATTAAGGGATTGCAATCCAGGATTCAATTGCTGTCCCTTTTTTTCCACAGAATCAAGAGCAAAATGAAAAAGATTAAAATTATTATAATTATCAACATCTATCATAAGTACCATGAAATATAACACATCCTCACATAGAAAATACATATGGCAATCTCTTTAACTCATAGGCACAAGTATTCTCATCTTATTAATGTGTTGTTTCAATATACAGAAACGAGTTAAGGCTGTTTTTAATATGCATATATGTAACTATTGTGACAATTAAAGAATTTATCATTTTTTTTTAATTATAACGGGTTACTTCTGCGTTATCAGCGCTTTTCTATAATAATCATGTTCATATCACAGTATTTTCAAATACCGGTGATATTTTTACTACGATGCAAACTAATCGAAGGTCAGGATACCAATTCCAAAAACTGATTCCATCTAAACATCACTTAGAAACTACGGTGCTCCGACAATTCAAACAAGAATTTATTAGGACCATATCACAATGGTCACTTAATTTTTATATGTAGATTTCAAGCCCCCGCCATTTGTTAGAAGTCAGAGGACTTACGTGTAATTCGTGGAACAAGTCGGGGACTGTTTTGTAATTTCATAAATAAGTGGAATAAATATATAGGAATGGTCACCCCACCTTGAAGGGCAGATCATTCTTCTACTTCTTCGACACATTCCTCTTCCCTCTCTATCTTTCCTATTTTCTTTCTTTTCTTTCCTTGTATTGTTTATCAACAGGTTTGGACAAAACCCCACATCTTCTTGATTCTAGGGTTTCAATTCCATTTACATAGAACATCATCTTATCTATGATGCATGCAATCATCATAACTTACAAATGTTTCCCTCGATACATCCTGCAATATATGATTACTGAATCTGGACTATCAAATTGATAGGGAACTTCTTGATTGGATCATAGCCAAATCTAAGCCACTTTTATCCAAGTTCTTAAAGGTCACTGACTTTTGGATAACTATACCATTCAACTCAATCAGTGGTGAAGGATTCAAATGCAATTAGAAGCTAAAGAAAGACTTTACAATAAAATTTGGGGAAAAATGATATCTGAAATAAATTTAAAGGATTAAAAGTGTGCATCAGCATGACAGTGTAAAGAGATAAATACACCAACCACAATAAGACAAATTTATTTGAAAAAGAGATCATACCACTCTTGTATTTTGTATGCTCTTTGCAGATGTTCCTTTTTCACACGTTTTAGAACTTCTCCTATGTGTTCAGAGGCATCTTCTAAGTTTGCAACACGCACCTAATTATGAAGCCAAAGGCATACACGAGGAATGTTACAAACTATCCAAGAACATGAGCAGGCAAGTTTCAATATTCAAGTGTCTAGATAGAATCTGTTATTTTAGCATGAGAATATAGTAAATTCTTCTAATGTAACAATATTTCAGTAGATATGATCATACTTCCTTTATCCCCTCAAATATCGTGGTAAAGTAAATTCTTCTAATATAACAATATTTTAGTAAAGTACTAATGGGACCCAACGATGGATAAAATACAATTGATACAATATATAGACGTCATTCCTTCATCATCATCATCCTCATCAAAGACTTGCCCCAACTATATTGAGGTCGGCTACATGAATTATGTTTTTCCATTAAAACTTATTCTGAGCCAAATCCTCAGATAAGTTAACTTTATTCAGATCTGGTTTTATTACCTCCATCCATGTCATCTTCGGCCTACCCCTTCCCATTGGTGGGCCGTTCACTTGTACAGCCAGACTTTTTTTCACTGGCATCGTTACCGGCCTTCGTTCAACAGGCCCAAACCATCCATGTCACTTTTAGCAAAATTTTTAAAGTCCTATAATTCCTAAAATTTAGAATTTCACTTAAAGTTCTAATTCTACAAAATTCTTACTAAATGGCCCCTCAGCCTAAGCATAAAAATGTATTTAATTTCTAATTCCACAAATAGATTTTTGAGGCAATTAAATTTCACCAAGACATATTACTGACTTTATACAGATTATATGAAATTAATTTCTGATCAGAGATTTTATATTATCTGGTTTTCGACAGTAGAAAGTTTTTAAGTCACTAGGATAATCACATCAATGAACTAGTTGCATAATTTGTGAGGATTATTGCAACTTCGATAACTGTCTCCATACATCATGATAATCAAAGCATTGTCACATGCATGATAGGTCAGCTATATGAATTCATTTTTGACATTCCAGTCCATTTCAGTTTCTACCTATATATTTATACATGTATTTGTTACTAATATTTAAATCTATACTAGCTTTGAAATGCATGAATGATGGAGTATTTGATAATTTATTTGAATGAAGGAACCATCTTACTATAGTTTCAAACTTATCGATCCCAGGGATCTTGAATCATCTCACTCCTAAGTGCCGTGATCAAACCAAATGCTATTAAGTGATTTTATTTGTTGCTTAGTATATTTAGCCTTGACATAACATCTCAATATTTTGCATATATTAGTATCTTATACAACTATAACCAAGTACTGTGCAATTTGGAAGTGCCAATGCTGGGTTGTCTGGAGACCATGTGGGAGGAATATGTAGACAAACAGTTAGGCTATAGGGAGAGAATAGGTAATCAGGTTGTCTAGAGTCCCCACTTTTTGACCGGCAGAGAGGATACTGAGTTTCGGGCTTTCATAACCTTCATTGGGAATGTCTGCTCCATTGGATGGAAAGGATAGAAGAATACTAACACTAACATGCTGCTGCTGCTGTTCCTACTACTACTACTACTACTACTACTACTACTATTATTATTATTATTTATTATTATTATATATTTCTTGGAGGTATTCTAACTTTGAATAACCTTTAGAGGCATTGTAAGATTTTAGTGAATGCATGTCCAATGTGTTTAGCAGCAGCAGCAAAATCGGTTAATCATTTGCTTCTAAATTGCATTTGCCCCAAATTGCTGTAACACTGCATCCTAGAATGGTTCGGCTGCCGTGGGCCACTCCTGAATTCTTTGGCTCAATTCCATGAGTCTTGAAGGATGGGAATGGGGCTCCAAAGAGGGAGAATTATGGGGAAATTGTCTTTCTTGGCTATTATTTGGATGATTTGGAAGGAAAGGAAAAAGCATTGCTTCGAAGGTAGGTCATCTAACTGCAGCAGTTGGTGGAAAGAGTGAGGTTTATTGTTGCTTTGTAGACTGCTCCCTCGTCACATATTAATAACATCCCATTGGCTGCTACTACAAGAAACTGGAAGTGGCTTTTTCCAAACTGGATAAGTTGTGTATTACTCCTTGGGGGATGTGGATTCCCCACTCCCGTCAGTGTCTTCAAACTGAATTTTGATGGTAATACGGCAGTGCCCTTGGTAATCCAAGTATGGCTGGTCCAGGTTGGCTGGTGCATGATAGCGACGGCTCTAATCTATTCTTATCTTGATCCAGCTGGCCATCATTTGGTTAATAAAGCAGAGATTTTAGCCCTTTCGACAGGACTCAAAGAAGTTAATCGTCTCAACCTTTATAGTTTGAGGGCTGAAGGTAAGGCTAATCCTCCTTGGCAATTGGTAGATATTTTTGAAAGATATAGCTAGAAGATTGAGGGTCACCTTTCACCATATTAAACACAGCGCCAATGGGGAAGCAGACTGTCTAGCCAAAGGAATTGGGAATGTTGTTCATTTCTTCTGCTTCAGCTGCTATTACTTGAGGTTTCGGGCTGTAGTCCGCTGTGTATAGGTGTTC
Source organism: Sextonia rubra (assembly GCA_037013555.1). Taxonomy (NCBI): domain Eukaryota; kingdom Viridiplantae; phylum Streptophyta; class Magnoliopsida; order Laurales; family Lauraceae; genus Sextonia; species Sextonia rubra. The sequence continues at coordinate 3,046,549 of JASUAD010000028.1, read as the reverse complement.
GCTGTGTATAGGTGTTCTGATGTCTTCGTTCTGAACCTTCTGTGTTTTCTTGGGTCCTTTTTGGCTCAGTATATATCTTTTATACTGTGCAGTTATGTGACATATTTGCTATTATTTTAAAACAAACAGTCAATCTTAAAAGAGAAACACACATACACATAGTCCCAATGCCTGAAATCAGGCAGCACTTGTCCTGTTTACAATATGAGAACTAAATTAGAAAAAGGATAATACTTGAAGAAAGAGTTCCAAGTAAGTTATCAACAAGGTGGAAGGTGCATAAACATACCACACCCTTAAGTACAATATCGGTTTCAGAATCATTGTTATGGTATACAACTCCAGGACAGTCAATTAAAAAGATCCGCTTTGTTAGAGTTATGTACTGCCACACCTTAGTCTCTCCTGGAATAGGAGCCACTTTGCAGACCTTGAAAATAGGATGAAACATAACTTCAGACACATTAAAAAAATGGTGGATTAGCAAAATCATGAAATCCAATACCTAGTAGAGAACATAACAAATCCTTAGTAGATACAAATAAACATCATTAGTGATGAGAATTAAAGAGCTACACATTCTTCAATCTGAGCATAGGAAGATAACATCCCAACCATTGTTTTGCACTTTTGGACACATTATTTCAGGATCAAGATCATCAATGTAATTCATCAGTTAGATGGATGAATTCCAAGAGAGGACAAATTGAACAAGCCTAACCCTTGTTCCACAACCAGGAGTTAAAAGGTTGACATACAGCGATAGTCCATATTCAACTTGGTAGTACCAAATAATGTATGTCTAACTGACACTAACGTCGATTCAAGGCCAACAGATAATATGCGTGTATGTCCAGGTTGGGGTTCATCCACAGAACTTAAGAAATGGTATTAAAACAAGGATCCTAAAAAAATATCAGTATACAGCCGCTAAGCATTATTAACTCTACCCTTTTTTTTAATAAGCTCAGTTCAAAACTTAGAAAGAGTATGCAGCAATGGGCCGTAAGACACTTCCATAGGCATCTAATGACAGCCGGAACCAAATAGATCAGAGATCCTATGTGGATCCGTGGAACTCAGAAAATATGAACTCCAGAACTCCACCATCCCAAATATAACAGTAAAGAAGTTGGAATGTTCAAAGTAGAGCTCCTGCCATTAAAGTTAATCTGTTTGGCCTACACAAGGATGTGCGAAGTTTAATGTGGCTCGGTGTTTAGAGGAAAACAGCGCCACAAGAAATGGAAGGAGATTCACCAAACACAATAAGGAGATTTTTAAAGATTTCCACCAGAATGGAGGAAATCGACAACCCTAACATGAAGCAAATATTTTACATTAGAGAATCACTGCAGGTTTCTCCAAGTATTTGTCAAGACCACTAATATTAGAAGGGAATTCTTTCAATATGTTAGACTGTCAAAGAACTGGGAGGTTAAAGCCAAGGTGGCTAGCACTCACAGCTAGGAAATCAAATATCTAAGTGACTTAATCTAGATTCCTCTTTTGTGCATTTAAAAATCAGTAAATGACATGGACTCTCAACAATGAGTGCAGTTAAAGCCAAGATGTCTTTTGCTCTGATTTTCCTTTGCAATGAGGTCCATTTTCAGAATGAGGCCTCTTTTTTTTTTATAACTTGGCTTACGTTATGTCTCTCGTCACATTTATCAAATGTAGAAAGTATAGATTTTCTGCACTTCATATCAAGGATGAAAATAGCCCACCGCTGAAACGCTATGTAATACTGTAGCAGTGTAGCAATGTGATTGGAAAAAGTCTTCAAAAAAATCTAAAAATTCCAGAAAATTGGAAAATAATAGAATATTTGCTTGTTTTGCAAAAGTAACTAGTACAGGGATATGTAGCGGTCCCCTCATTACATAAGGTCCTATATCACTGTATGACTAGAAAAGAATAAAATTATAGAAATGATAAATTTTTTCCATCTGGATTCATGTTGTTTAGTCATGCTTAGAATATAACATTTCATAGTTTCATATTGAAACACACACACACACACACACACACACACACATATGGAGAAAGTTTTTCGATTAAAGTGAAATTTGATTAGAGCCCCTATTTTCTATAAGAGTAAAATTGTTTGGATTGGTTTTTTTAATGGTCATTTCATAGTTATATTTTGAAATAAATATATATATATACGTGTGTGTGGAGAAGAATCTTTTATTAAAGTGAAAATTGATTAGGGCCTTATCTTCTATTAGAATAAGATTTGCCTGGGGAATTATTTCCTATTAGAGTGAAAAGGGCCCATTTTCTATTAGAGTGTTATTTGGTTGGGGCCCTATTCCTATTAACTAGGGTGAATTTTGGTTAGGCCCTGTGTCCTATTAAATAGCCTATGTTCAATTAGTGTGAAATTTGGATGTGCTTTATTTTCAGTTGGTGTGGAAATTTTTTATTTATATATATAACTGTAAAAAGTAGGTGTGGAAGTTGGATATGGCCCTATTTCCAATTAGAGTGAAATTTTGGTAAGGTGCCAATTTCAATTTAGTAATATTTGGCTACGGTATGACTTTTTTTAATTTTAGCGTTGTTGCCTCATTGTAGAGCCCACCAATGGTTACAAGTTACAACAGGTTCTTTAGTTTTTATTGATTTGGATGGGATCATTTAATTTTTTTTAAATGTTTTTAATGGTTTTTAATGTTTTTTTAATAGCCCATTTAATTTTCATCTATGCCTTTCATCAGGTGGGCCATCGTGGAGCAATAACTGACCCATTAATAAAATAAAAGAGGCACAATAGAGGGCAGCACGATAAAGGGTATTTGCTGCCCTAGCTTTTGCCCAAAACAGAAGATCGACATATTGGTAAAAAGGGGAAGGAGAACAAGGAGGAGGAGGAGGAGGAGGAGGGAGGAGGGAGGAGGAACACCTGCTGCCCACTACCGTTGGGTTCTGCCGCAACGCTACCTGCTGTTGCTGTGTTCTGCGGCAATGCAGCCTACTGCTGTTGCAGCTGTGGTCGTGCCATAATGCTGCTAGTGCCTACATGTATCAAGTATGTCTTCTCTCTCTTTCTCTCTCTCTCTCTCTCTCCTTTTTTTTATTGTTGGTATTCTACTAGTTAAGTAAACAAGAAGAGGCGAGAGGAAGGGCACTGATTTAACCCAGGCCGAAACATAGCAATCGTTACGGCAATGTAGCAGCCGCTAAAGGCCAATACAGTTGTGAGCAGCGATATTTTCAAAGAAGCATAGCGTATCAACAGCTTTTTTTATCCATGCTTCATATAAATGGAATCTTGTCACCTATGATGCCCAGATACGAACACGGATATGGGCACAGACACTAGGTACGGGAATTCGACATGGCAACTTCAAAAGGTTAGGACACAGATATGGGTATAGCATCACTTCAAAAAATATTTGAAATTATATTTATGAAAAATAACAAAAAAATTAAAAAATCAATACAATAAAGGTTGCCCTTGCCCTAAGCCCTGCCCATTTATAAAATGTACCCCAGGCCCTAAGTCTAATTTTATGAAACCTGCCCCAGGCATAAAAAACAGCCCATTTAAGAAAATATGCCCCAAGGCCAGCCCAGACCCAATCTGGCATAGCTCTGGATCTCCAATCGAATGTAGAACAATCTCCCAAAGGATAGTTCGAATCCAATAAAATGGATTCAGCCACAAGGCACTCTCACAAGAGGAAAAAAACACCATAATAAGGATAAATCTCAAAAGAGAACTTTAATTGATTGAGAATAAGCATTGTCAATTATAATAAGAGCTCCTCTATATATAGGAGTGAATATTCTAAATAACAAAAACATGTTAAAAATAAATTAAGCAATTACTAAATCCATTGTGAATTCGATCAATCCTTCGAGAGATTGATCTATTATTCTTGACCATGAATCGTAGCTGCACCAAACTGGGGATTGTAGTTTAGGCATGGGGTTGGGGTTGGTGAGATGTGGTAAGAGGGGGTTCGGTTTGGTCGGGACGGATTTAGGGAGTCGGTGAGGGAGGTTGGGTTTTGAACATGGAGTCGGAGCAGTAGGTTTTCTGTGGGAGGGATGGCTGGCGGAGATGGGTTTTAGAGTTTGATGATTTTGTGGTGTCGTTTGAGGTTGGGGATGAGGGCAAGGGCTGTCAGCTGGGTTGCTGGGGTCTAGGGGACTGTCAACAAAAGTTGAAGGAAGGGAAATGGGGGTCAGTCAATGAAAGTGGGGTTTGGGAATGGGTCTTACGTGGAGATGGTAGAGGGCGATAGAGGTTGCGGAAGTGGTTTTTGGGGCTTGACTGGGTTTCGGTGGACTGGGGTTAGGACGAATGCTGTATGATGGGATAGGGTTCTGGTTTGGAAGGGTTAGGCATGGTTGGGGATTTGGCAGGGTTAGGGATGACTGAGGATTGTTTGGTGGGGGGGTGGGGGGGGGTGGTGGTTTACATTCTTTAATGCCATCTGGCACACTGGGAGGTGGTCTACGTTTCAATGAGATGTTGTGGGGGTTCTACAAATGGGGTTGGATTGGGATTTTCTGGGTTGACGAGAAAGAGATTACTAAGATGGAGGGACGGGGATGGTATGGTGACAAAGACAATGATGGATGAAATGATGATAATGGGATAGAAATTAAGACAAGACTATTGTCTTCCTGGCAATTGCTCTTCGGCTCTGATACCAATCTAGCACAGCCCCAGGTCTCCAATCAAATGTAGAACAATCTCCCGAAGGATTGTTCGAATCCAATAAATAGATTCAGCCACTAGGGCACCTTCACAAGAGGAAAAAACATCATAACAAGGATAAATCTTAAAAAAGAACTTTAATTGATTAAAAAGAAGCATTGTCGATTACAATGAGAGCTCCTCTATATATATAGGAGTGAATGTTCTAAATAACCAAAACATGCTAAAAATAAATTAAGCAATTAAGCAATTACTAAATTCTATTAAGCAACTACTAAATCTAATCTATTATAAAATAGGAAATAAATCTATTAATTAGAAGCTATTCAATCATAGCATAGGGATCCCAGATCTTGAACAGATCATGGATGAAGTGGTTGTGGGGCCCATCAATGTTTGCGGGCCTATGATCTAGGCTGGATCTTGGATAGGCCTGCATCGCAATCCCACCCTTGCTGCTTTTTATTTGTGTTGAATCCCGCCTCAGATGCAACAGTGAGGTGACAACAAGCTAGGACACCGGTAGATCTATCTCCTCTTTTCATCTTCTTCTCGTTGTTCCTTTTCCCTCTTTCCCTTTCTCCTCCCCACTTACAGCCTTTTTTTTTATCAAGGACATGACCCATTTCTTCCAGTTCTTTCTCTTGGTTTCATGAAATGGGGAAAATGGTTAGCGGTTTTTTCATGATTTTTTTTTTCATAAAATGAGAGAGCTGAATCCACAAATTTTAAAGCATATCCGAACCATATCTTTCCGTATCTCGTACCCATATCCGTATCAGTACTAGTACCATAGGTGAAGTGTTGTATTCGGGTATCATAGCTTGTCACTGATTGAAAAAAAAAAAAAAAACCTTTCTAGCTAGTGAAAAGTTTCCTAGAACTCACTCTCAATCATTAGAATGATCTTGAATTAAAGAAAGGGCAGGGATACGGGTATGGTTTTAAATTCCGGTACCGGTCTTCATACCGATTAAGACTAGCAAGAGTTGGTGCCGCTCATGCCACATTGGTAGAATGTTGCTGCTCCTAAAAAGCATCAAGAAAATCGAAAATTATTTATAAAAAATAAAAAAATAATAGAAAACTAGTAAAAATGTGAAAATAGAGCTATATAACAAGTATCCTATCTCAAAAATAGTGGTGCTCAGTGTTGTTGAGCACTAAGTAGCTGACAATGTAACATATGACTGCTAGTTTTTATAGATAAATAGGTTTTAGCAAAAGTTTGTTTTAGTGTGCTTACCTAGATGTACGTGGATTGGTGGATTGGGAAATATATAATATAATGCAATTTAAATGATCCTAACCTTTGGTTTTTGGTCTTTGGTACTCAAAGTTTAAAGGGAAAATTTATCTCTTTAATTCAATGGATAAGTCATTTGAGTTCTTTTTCTCAAAGATAAATTGGTAAAAATAAAAATTTTCAAGAGTCTCATTTAGATGTCGTAGGAAATACATAATATCAAGCCATTTAGAATAATCCTCCAAGTATTAAATGCAAAGTTATATTTTCAACTCAAGGAATGGGTTCTTTGAGTGGTTGTTTTTTTAAGGATAAATTGGTCAAAAATAAAAAACATGGAGGGCTTCATGAACTTTTATCTAGTTTTACTATTAGTCAAGACAAGTTTTCAAAAAGACACTACATAGCCTCTTTGAAATTGTGTGAACTTTTCCAGGTCCTATTCATCATCATCATCAAAGCCTTATCCCAACCATGTTGGAGTCGCCTACATGAATTTTGTTTCTCCATCCCGTTCTATTTTGAGCAAAATCTTTCGATAAGTTAAACTTCTTCAAATTTGAATTAATGATCTCCATCAATGTTTTCTTCTGCCTACCTTTACCTCTTGATGGGCCATCCACCTGCATAACCAAACTTTTTCTCATTAGAGCCATTATCGACCTACACTCAACATGCCCAAATCATCTTAAACGGGTTTCTCTAATCTTATCCCCTATCGGTTCTACCCCTAAATGCTCTCGAAAGTGCTCATTTCTAATTTTATCTTTCCCAGTTTTACCACATATCCACAAAAGCATTCTCATTTTCACTACATCCATCTTATGAATATGCATCTTCTTAATTGGCCAACATTCTGCTCCATATGTCATAGCTGGTCTAACCATTGTCCTATAAAATTTGCCCTTCAATTTTGTTGGCATTCGTCTGTCACAAAGCACTCCAGAAGTTAGTCTCCACTTCAGCCATTTAGCTTTTATCCTATGCTCCACATTTTTGTCAATCTTCTCATTTTTACTAATCATTGAGCCTAGGTACCAAAAAGAATCTCTACGTAATATCTCATGGGTTTCAATTTTGACAGTGATTTCAACACTTCGTATATGTCCACTGAAGTTGCAATCCATATATTCTGTCTTTATACAACTTATTTTAAAGCCTCTAGATTCTAATGCCCCCCGCTATCCCTCAAGTTTTGCATTTACACATTCTCTTAATTCATCCACTAATACTATATCTGTAAACAACATACGCCATGGTATTTCTTCTTGAAAATGCACAGTTAACTCATCCATAATTAATGCAAAGAGATAAGGGCTTAAGGTTAATCCCTGACGTAAACCTATAGTCATAGAGAATCCACCTGTTTTTCCACATGTGGTTCTCACATTTGTTACTGCTCCTTCATACGTATCCTTAAAATTTTCAATGTAACCTATGGGGACATTTCTTTTCTTCAAAGCCCACTAAATTAAATTCCTCGGTACCCTATCATAGGCATTTTCTAAATCGATAAAGACCATGTGTAGAGTTTTCCTCTTTGCTCGATATTTTTTCATTAATTGCCTAAGTGAACAGATAGTTTCCATAGTTGATCTCCCTGGCATAAAATCAAATTGATTTTCAGAGATCTTGATTTTCCATCTTAGTCTTTGCTCCATTATTCTCCCATAACGTTATAGTATGACTCATAAATTTAATCCCTCGATAGTTGGTACAATTTTGTATATCTCCCTTATTCTTATATACAGGTACTACAATGCTTTTTCTCCATTCATCCGACATTTTCTTTGTCACAAGTATCTTATTGAATAGTCTATATAACCAACTCACCCCAACCTTTCCTAAGCATTTCCATACCTCTATCAGAATACCATCTGGGCCTATTGCCTTTTCTGTCTTCATTCGCTTCAATGCTTCCTTCACTTCCACCCCTCTAATTCTACGGAGAAAAGTATGCTCTAGTGATGAAGTATCCTCCTTAACTCTTGTATCCCCCAAATGTTCTCCATTTAAAAGTTTGCAAAAATATTCCTTCCACCTTTCTTTAATATTGTTGTCCTTCACCAGAACATTTTTCTCATTGTTCTTAATACATTTGACATGATCTAAGTCCCTACTTTTCTTTTCTTTTAGTTTTGCGAGCTTAAAAATATCCTTTTCTCCTTCTCTTGTTCCTAACCTATTATAGAAGTCATCGTATGCTTTGAACTTTGACTACTTACTACTTTCTTAGCTTCTTTCTTTAACTTCTTATACAGCTTAAAATTTTTCATACTCTTAGTCCCCTGCCAAACTTTGTAGCAATGCCTTTTCTGTCGAATAACTTCCTGAATCTCCATACTCCACCACCATGTTTCTTTAGTAATATGTCTCTTTCCTTTTAATTCTCCAAGTACCTCCTTTGCAATATTCCTAATGCAATTAGCCATTTAATTCCACATCACTGTAGTTTCTCCTTTAAGATTTCATTCTCCCTTCTCAATCATTTTGTCCGTAAATATATTTGCTCTTTCCCCTTCAAAGCTCTCCACCTTGTTTTAAGGTCCATTTTGTTTACTACCGCTCTCTTTTTACTTCTAATGCAAGTATCTAAAACTCCGAGTCTATGTTGCGTGGTCAAACTCTCTCTTGGGATAACCTTGCAATCTTTACATGCCAATCGGTTTTATTTTTTAACTAGAAAAAAGTCTATCTGACTCTTATTACTCTCACTTTTATAAGTAATTAAATGTTCATCTCTATTTTTAAAGTAAGTATTTGATACTACAAGATTAAATGCCACTGCAAAGTCCAATATAGTGTTTCTGAATTCATTCTTTTTTCCAAATCCTTGCCCTCCATGCACTCTCTCATATCCTCTATTATCTCTTTATATATGCCCATTTAAATCCCCTCCAAGGAAAATCTTATCACTATTTGGGATTTCTCGCATTCAATCATCTATATCCTCCTAAAATTGTCTTTTCACACTTTCCTCTAGTCCTACTTGGGGAGTATATGCACTGATGATATGAATTATGTCTTCCTCTAGCACTAGTTTAATTGCTATAATTCTATCACCAAACCTCTTTACCCCCACAAATTTTTTCTTTAAAATCCTTATCTACAACTATACCCACGCCATTTATTATATTACTCTTTCCTGCATAGAAAAGCTTATACTCATCCGTGAGCTCTGTAACTTTATTCCCTTTTCACCTTGTCTCCTGTATACAAGCCACACTAATTCTTCTTCTTTTCATTACCTCAACCAACTCCATGCTCTTGCCTGTCAAGGTTCACATATTCCAAGTAGCAAGTCTAATTTTCCTATTCCTCTTCTTCTTCTCATGGACTAACTTCTTTAATCGCACTAATCCAAAGTCATGCGATAACCCTTGCACACTTTTCACTGCAGCCAGGCGACACTGCAATGCGTCGCTTAAAGCAGGGAATGCCTTAGTCTTATCACAAAATATTGTTATCTTAGAATTCATGTTTAGGTTGTGACAAAGTTTTACACTGGCTGTCAACCTACCTAACGCAAAGTTTCAAGGTCCTATTAATTAAAGAAAATCTTAAAGCAAAAATTATAAGCATTCTCCCTGACAGAATATTCAAACTCAGGCCATGCAGACAAAACAACGCAGCCCCTACCGACTAAGCTACAATGCTCTTGCTTGATATATTTACAATATATAATTTAAAAAAAACTATAATTAATTGTCCAAAACAGGCCTTCACTAGTGCCAGTGCGAAACCCAACTCAGTCCTGGCCAGCACCAAGTTGGCTTAACGAGTTGACCAAGTGCTGAACGGAATTTTAAACTATGGATAGGGGTGCCGGGTGCCTTTATGCAGGATTGCAAAAGTTTGCAATCTCCTATTCCAAAGTCCAGACTCTACATATTGGTATTCCATTACCTATCTGGAATCCTTTGTGGTAGTAAGATAGCCTCAATTCTCCCCAGAGCGCATTAGTTCCAGGCTAAAGTCCACCCACCCACCCTAACAAAAAGTAAAAGAAAAAAGTAGACCCACATGGGCCTCTACTTGATTAAGACTGCCATCATGGACACTATGGAGAAGAAGAAAGACTACCCAACTGGTGAGTTGCAAATTTACACCTGACAGAATACATGCAGTGCGAAGCTTGATGGCTAGGATCATGCCATGCAGAACATTTTGGATCTCCATCCACAATAGGAACTATCATACATGCAGTACAGTTTTAAGGGCCATGAAATTGTTTGGCACTCAAGGTTCAAGGTCTACTAGAGAAGGAATTGCATATACCACATATCATCTTAAACAAAATGAATAAAAAGGAGAAAAATCAATTTAGTTTCCGTTTTTTTGAATGGTAAAATCAATTTAGTTTCCATCAAAAGCGGGCAGGAATATTACATTCTTTGTACGCAATGTGTTGATAACTGAAGATTTTCCAACATTGGGATAGCCTACAAATCCCACAGATATTGCTTGTTTGTCAGCTTTCAAACGTGCAAACTGCCTCAGTACTGAAAGAAGAGAACCCTGAAAAAAAAAAACAACATAGATATACAAATTTTAATAAATTGAAATAGCACAGGAATTCCCCTAGCTAAAAAGTACAGGATTCCCTGGAAATACCTTGCCAAAAGATTTATTAATGCTCGCATGGAATGCTAGTGTAGGATATTCCTTCGATAGCACTCGCAACCAACCTTTTGTGGCCCAATCAGGAACCAAGTCACACTTGACAAAAAATAAAAAATAAAAAGGAATCAAAATTTTGCGGAGCTAGCAAGCAAGGAACAAGGTCAAAAAGAGAAAATTAAGATCAAACTATAATGGTAACAATGGGCATGAGAGGCATCAGACCTTATTTAGCAAAAGAACCATATGTTTGTGCTTGCAGTGCTCCTTTAAATGCTTCTCTAAATGATGGCATCTTGTACCCTGAGGATCCCTAGCATCCAACACCTGAAATATAATAAACAAACCATGTTCCAACAGCAAGACAGAAGAATTAAACAAAACAGATGAACTAAACAAAGTGAACCACATTCAGTCCATAACTACACCGAACTAAAAATCGAGCACAAGTACTGCAGCATAAATGGGATCTAGAATCTTTCAGGGATCAATATAGATAATAAATAAATCTTAAAATCTAAAATTACCAAACACATGAAAAGTAAATGATTTGAATCATTTTCCCTCTAGGAGAAAGGTCAACGGATCTTGTTCACGAGGGATGTCTACTGGTTTCAATCTTGCCTCGACCAATCATGTACTCCGCTTCCAATAAGAACCATATAAAATTCTGTAAAGCCCTAAGCCCCAGCATATTTGCAGTGCCGAGGCACTCAATTCCATACATGGGAGGTGCATATTTTTGTCATTCACCCAATTTATTTGTGATACCCCATGAATGGGCCAGACCCAACAGACTTCTTTCTTTTTTCGAAAGATATGAACCAATGACCTTCAAGATGGTAAAATTGCTACAACCATCAGCATAAAAATAAACACTCTTTCTCATCAGCAGCATACATATATAATAATACAGAAGAGCAGCTTAGCCCAAAGGTAAAGGCTTACCGGTAACGTCCCGGAAGACGCAAGTTCAAGTTACAAAAATAACCTCTTCAAAATGAAGGTAAAGCTATGTATATCTTGTCCTCCCCAGACTCTGCTATGCGAGCCTCGTGCACTGGGCCGCCCTTTTTTTTATATATCATAATACACTTTCAAGGAGAACATTCAATATTTAGCAATGGTAGCAACGATATGATAAAGAAAAAAGCATACAAGGAGATGGAAATAAAGGATCTTCCAACTTCCAAGTCTAGGATATCTTCAAGGCGTCCCAACCATGGCAGAGCAAATAAGATCAAAGATTAAAATCATGGACCCCACACGCAAAGATGGGAGCCTCAAGAAGCTGCAGATTGACTGAGATGGGAATGATGCAGAGGGTGCATTATCATCATCATCATCATTATCAAAGCCTTATCCAAACCATACTGGGGTCGGCTACATGAATTCTATCTCTCCATTCCGTTCTATTTTGAGCCAAATCCTTAGATAAGTTAAAATTCTTCAAATTTGATTCAATGACTTCCATCAATGTTTTCTTCGGCCTACCCCTACCTCTTGATGGGCCATTCACCTATATAGCCAAATTTTTTTCTCACCGGTACCATTATCAGCCGACGCTCAACATGCCCAAACCATCTTAAACGGATTTCTCTAATCTTGTTCCCTATTGGTGCTATCCCTAAATGCTCTCAAAAACGCTCATTTCTAATTTTATTTTTCCTACTTTTACCACACATCCACCTAAGCATTCTCATCTCCACTACATCCATGTTATGAATATACGTCTTCTTAATTGGCCAACATTCTGCTCCATATGTCATAGCTGGTCTAACCACTGTCCTATAAAAATTTGCCCTTCAATTTCATTGGCATTCTTCCGTCACAAAGCACTCGAAAAGCTAGTCTCAACGTCAACCATCCAGCTTTTATCTTATGCTCCACATCTTCATCAAACTCACCATCCTTACTAATCATCGAGCCTAGGTACCGAAAAGAATCTCTACGCGGCATTTCATGGGTTTCAATTTTGACAGTGGTTTCAACACATGTCCATTGAAGTTGCAATCCATATATTCTGTCCTTATACGACTTATTTTAAATCATCTAGATTCCAATGCCCCCCACTATCTCTCAAATTTTGCATTTACACCATCTTTTAATTCATTCACCAATATTATATTATCTGCAAACAATATACACCATGGTACTTCTTCTTGAATATGCACAGTTAACTCATCTATAATTAATACAAAGAGAAAAAGGCTTAAGGTTGATCCCTGATGTAAACCTATAGTCATAGGGAATCCACCTGTTTCTCCACATATGGTTCTTATATTTGTTATTGCTCCTTCATACATATCCTTAAAAATTTCAATGTAATCTCTGGCGACATTTCTTTTCTTCAAAACCTATTAAATTAAATTCCTCGGTACCCTATCATAGGCTTTTTCTAAATCGATAAAGGCTATGTGTAGATTTTTCTTCTTTGCTCAATATTTTTTCATTAATTGTCTAAGTAAAAAGATGGCTTCAATAGTTGATCTCCCTTGCATAAAATCAAATTGATTTTCAGCGATCTTAGTCTTCCATTTCAGTCTTTGCTCCATTATTCTCCCATAAGTTCATAGTATGACTTATAAGTTTAATCCCTCAATAGTTGGTACAATTTTGTATATCTCTCTTATTCTTATATATAGGTACTACAATGCTTCTTCCTCATTCATCCGGCATTTTCTTTGTCACAAGTATTTTATTGAATAGTCTACATAACCAACTCACCCCAACCTCTCCTAAGCATTTCCATCTCTATATCGGAATACCATTTGGGCTTGTAGCCTTTTCTGTCTTCGTTCGCTTCAATACTTCTTTCACTTCCACCCCTCTAATTCTACGGAGAAAAGTATGCTCTAGTGATTAAGTATCCTCCTTAACTCTTGTATCCCCCAAATGTTCTTTATTTAAAAGTTTGCTAAAATACTCCTTCCACCTTTCTTTAATATCGTTGTCCTTCACTAGAACATTTTCCCCATTGTCCTTGATACATTTGACATGATCTAAGTCTCTACTTTTCTTTTCTCTTATTTTTGCGAGCTTAAAAGTATCCTTTTCTCTTTCTCTTGTTCCTAACATATTATAGAGGTCATCATATGCTTTGAACTTTGACTACTTACTACTTTCCTAGCTTCTTTCTTTGCCTTCTTAAACAGCTCAAAATTTTCCATATTCTTAGTCCCTTGCAAAACTTTGTAGCAATGTCTTTTCTCTCGAATAACTTCCTGAATCTCCACACTCCACCACCATGTTTCTTTATTAATATGTCTCTTTCCTTTTGATTCTCCAAGTACCTCCTTTGCAACATTTCTATTGTAATTAGCCATTTGATTCCACATTACTGTAGTTTTTCCTTCAATATTCCATTCTCCCTTCTCAATCATTTTGTCCTTAAATATATTTGCTCTTTTCCCCTTCAAATCTCTCCACCTTGTTTTGGTGTCCATTTTGTTTGCTACCGCTCTCTTTCTACTTCGAATGCAAATATCTGAAACTCTGAGCCTATGTTGCATGGTCAAACTCTCTCCTGAGATAACCTTGCAATCTTTACAAGCCAATCAGTCCTGTTTTCTAACTAGAAAAAAGTCTATCTGCCTCCTATTACTCCTGGAATAATGCAAAGGGAACATGGCATAAAAAATAATAAAAAATCAAAGCTCCAGGAGTTCTTCATATGGAAGTGGAGAATATTTTAATGAAGCAAAAGAGAGAGCACATACAAGAGCTCCAATAGGCATAATCCTTCGACACAAATAGTATACCAGCTATAACCAAATAAAAAGAAATACAACAGAACACCGCTTAGGCAATATTACAGCGCACTGATAAGATTGTGAATAACTAATTAAAGCCATGCACCTGATAACTATGAGATAGTACTGACCTGTACAACTACGTCTGAAGAGTCCACAACTTTGTAAAGTTCACCCCAGATGCGCTTGCTCTGGCCCTTTTCAAACATTGTATGCCTTACCAGGTCTCTAAAACCATCTTCTTCATTTCCTTCTTTGGCAGCAAACTTTTCCTCAAATGCATCTGTCAAATGAAAAAGAGGAAACATTTAGACTACAAAGTAAATGGGGCTATAACGAGCTGAGGAATAACAAACCCTATGATACAATTCATTATCGAAGAAAAACAAGGAAGGTGCACCCACTCATCTGTCCTCCATTTATTTCCCTAATATATAAGAAATACCATATAAAATGATTTCCATAGACTAACACCACCTGCTGTCAAAAGCTAAGACCTGACCTGCCGAGAACACAAAAACACCCACTGATATGACAACGAGAACCTGGAAAGCCTGCAACTTGACAAGCATGAATACTCGTCCAGTGGATTCAAAAAACGAGATCCAGTTTTTGACTTGTTATAATCAAAATCCATAGATCTATTTTTCTAACTTAATGGCCATCCGAATGATGGATATGACTAGTGTGAAAAAAACACGCATGAACCATTATCACTCACCTTGTCTTGTTCTTTTTTGCTTATCTTTAAAAAAAAACATAAATTATAAAAATGGTTCAAAGAATATAAATACAACACGATGGAGGGCATACCACCTGTGGCCAATTATAATGGATGAAAGAGGCCCAATTATGAGTGAATAATCTCATGCAATTCAGGTGCCAAGATGACATATCAAAGAAGGCCCAGCACACGCCCATTTGACTAAAAGGGACCCATCACTTGCGTATTTTTAACTAGGCGCATGTTGAATAAGGGCATTATAGTTATGCTACATGCCCAATCAATTATATTATTGTATAATAGGAAGTTTTACCTAAGAGAAACCATTTGCTTGTTGTATCTTTAGGTAATTTATTTATTAATTAATTTATTCATTTTTTGTATGGTTGTAAAATGTTTAAGTAACAATAATCTTTAGGAGCCATAATTAGAAGATGCAATCTCTAATTAAGCATCAAGGTTAATGTCACCCTATTAAAGGGTCAAATCCCTAACTGGGAGCATTGGTCACTAGTCTATACAAGATTGTAAGTGCTTCATAAACAACTCAATCAATATTTCCTCTCTTCCAATCTTGTGTTAATGTAATCAAACTCTCTTAGGCTAGAGTGAGTGTTCATTAAAATTCTCTAACACATTAATACTCTATCGGCATGGCTTCAAGACGAGTGCAAAGACTCATACATCGATCCACCCTTTGTTATTTCAGTACCACAGCAAGTAGATCTTTCAATTTTGTCTAGTTCGAGTCTATAATCTTAGATCTGGCCTTTTAATTCTCTTCAGTTTTACTTGAAAATGAAAATTCATTCAAAATTCATAAAAGAAAAGGAGAGAGAGAAAGTTACTGTTGATTTTGCTCACCATTTCTATTCAATCTTTGATATGTCTTTTGTTCCGTGCTGTCATATAATTGTTTCCTTTTATTCTTAAAAAAAATACAAACAACTGTCGTTTTCTAATTATTGCTTGGCTCTAGTTGACATCCCATATGCCTTGGATTTATTCCCAGAGCCAAAATCACCCCATAGTACATCTGCTGCCTTTGGATTCTGTCAAGCATATTGCAAAGAAATTATTCATCACAAGGGTCCAAAAAACCCTGATCAGACCCCATCCAAGACCCAACATTCAACCCTAGAAGGCCCCCATTAAGTCCAACCCAAATCCTAACCCTCATACTTGTGCAGAACTTCAATCCTGTCCGGGATAGCAAGCTGCAACCTGAAAACAGCCTTATAAAGCCCAAAATTTCAGTCCTAATTCAACCCTTATCTGAACCCAGCTTCTCTCTAGTAGTCGTCCACCCTTAACATACAACATTCTTCCATGTTGTCCCTGTGTGCAATCACCCAATTGAAGTAGGCCCTAGGGTTAAGGCTCACGTGTAAGTGCCGATGCACATGTCTGCAAATACTTCAACTTGTCTCTGCAAAGATCATAAACCAAGACGCATTTCAATGAGAAAACTCAATTCAATTAATCAATAACTCTGAAAATTTCTTCTTTACAATGCCACATAAATAGGAAAACATAACGTAGGGCCTAAGGAATCTATTAAACTAGGAAGCTAAATAATATTAAAAGCCTAATTACAACTCTTTTTTGGGAAACTAATGAATTATAATTAAAATCCTAAATCTGCTTGGGCCTAAAAAATGTGGCCCGAGGTTTATTTACATCATTCTCCCCAGCTTGGAAAGAACTCGACCTCAAGGTCGGTAAACGTCCACCCGGGTCAAAGATCAATCGGACAAACTTCCGATTTGTTGGTCTATCTATAGCTTCTGTGCACAGCTTCATGTATAACTTCTTTTAGATGGCCGGATTTTATGTCTATGTGAGATCGAACCCTTAGGCACTTAATGTGTGGGCACCACAAATCACACCCTCTAACTAGTGACTACCGTTGTTCATCTCTAAGTTTACATTGTTGATCCCTGAAGACAAAAACAATGTGAGAAATTTCAACAATTGATGCTTTTTCCCTTACTGCCTGTATATTTTGGTCACCATTACCCATAGGAGAACATTCAAGGCCAGCTATAGTTGTGGAATATTTTGTGTCTTGCTTTGGCTTCTCATTCTGCAATACTTCTGCCACTGGTTCCTCAACACAGTGGTCTACTGTTATTTGAGGTAACTTTCCTTCCTGTAGCGTAACCTTCCCCAAATGAGATCATTTAAGCATGCGCTCCACACGAATTGCTTCCCAATTTGCTGCATGAATGGTTTTACAGTCATTAATGCTCTCCATCATATCCCAGAAAACTAATTAAATCGTGTTCATCATCATCCTCTAATCCACATGCATCTTGGAGCTTTGAAAATTGGATAGAGTATTCAAGAACAGACAACTCTTCTTGTTTCAAATCAAGAACTTGCAAAAAATAGTCTTCATTCTTAGCATACCATATTCCATATTTAAGTGCATATTTGGCTCTTTGAAGTGCATTGTAGTATGAAATTTCATATTGACTTGTATGTAATAATGGACTAACCTTTTTTATAGAAATGCTCTTCATGAACAGACTGGCAAAAAAGTATGCAAAAATCGGACCTAAGACTGCTTCGCAATTGTGAAAATAATTTTCGGCCTTTGATCTAGTCAAAGCTGTTGTTGACTATTGATAACCCTAATGTGATACTCGGTTTTCTAGCAATTGCTAGGTTGAGCTTATAGAAAGTCAGTCAGGCCAAATTAAACCAAACCCAACCTGCTATTAGATTTGAACCGGAGCGTGTTGAGACCAAGCACACTAGTTAGATGACAAAAAGAGTTAATGGGCTTACAGATCGAGTCAAGCCTAATTAGGCGTGAGCACACCCAAACATGAGGCCGCGAATCCAGCACAACACGTGCACAAAAGACCACATGTGATGGCCTCTCCTCCTTTCCTCTACTTTGATTCCAGTGCTTAAAGGGAAAGGAAAAGGAAAAGGGAAAAAAAACCCTCTTTTGTATCTCTATTTCTGCAAAGCAAATGGGAGGGGATCAGGGACAACGAGAGTGCTCCTCACTGCTGCAAGGCTTCTTCTCTTCTTTTCTCCGACGGCAACAAAAAAACCAGGTCCTTTTTATGCAACAGTGGATCTCGAGGTGTGGTCGATCAACGATGAGGATGGAGCTTCAGTGGGACGTGATGATGCAATGCCAAGGCGCTGGAACAAAAGTTTCGCTTGGGCGCTCTATGCTCTCCCTTACTTTTTTTTTTTTTTTTTGGGGGGGCGGTGGGGGGGTTGAGGGCTCGGATGTGGAGGATTTTGGATTTTTCTAGAGCAATGGGTTGAAGATGGGGACCATGGATACAGGTTAAGGACAGTGGTTTTTTATTTCGTGGCTCAACAGAGGGCAAGGTTATTGGGTTTCTGGGATTTCAATGAAGGGGGTTTTCAACAAAGGAAGGTTAGGTGGCGAGGAATTGTAGGGTTTGGGTAGAGAGATGGTATCAGTTCGGTTGTAGGTGGTAACGATGGAGATGGGGGTTCGGGATCCTAATAAAAGTGATGGGTTTGGATTTCGGGAAGTAGGGGAATAAGAAGGAAGTGGGTTGAGATGGTGACGATGAAAGGAAGATGGTGATAACATTCAACAAAAAAAAAAAAAGAAGATGGTGATGATAAAGGGATTTGATTGTAATGATATAATAGATTAAGGATCGACGGATAGTGAAGATGGAATGGGTGGATCGGTAGGGATGGATTGGTGATGGAATAGAATCCGAATTGTTGTCTGGTGAGTATCTGATTAACCGATCCCGGGGACTATTTACTATGATACCAAACTAATGTAGGCCCTAGGGTTAAGGCTTGTGTGGAAGTGCCAAAGCACATGTACGTAGTAGACACATCAACTTTGTGTCCGCACAAATAAAAGCAATGCACCTCAATGGGAAAACCCAATTCAATTAATCAATAACTCTTGAGAATTTCTTCTCTACAATACCATATAAATAGCAAAAGTAACTTAGGGCCTAAGAAACCTAATTAAACTAGGATACTAAATCATATTGAAAACCTAATCCTAAGTACAACTCTCCTAAATAAATTTAGAAAACTAATGACATAAAATTAAAATTCTGAATCTACTTGGGCCCCTGCACATGTAGCCCGAGGTCCATTGCATCACCAATATGACCCTTAAATTCAACATTATTGGGCCCTTTGATTCAAATTGGGATTCAAATGAAATTAACTAATTTATTAATATTCTGATTTGGATCCCCAAATATTTGAGCACATTTAGTGTTTGTTTTGGAATCTAGTTTGTATCCATCTTGGCAAAATTGTTAATTTTACTCGATTAACATGGATCAATCCCTTTGATAGATCAGGTCAATCTTGATAATCAGCGGCTAGATCTGTTACATATCCACCACAGAGAGTCAACAATATCGAGCAACAAGTCTCAAACTCCATTACAATTACATGCAATGACAACATTTTTTTTTTTCAATTTTAGTGTATTTGAGTCAAATAAATGGCAATCACACATGAAGTTCAGCTTAGGTATCTCTCTCCATTTTCACAGGAGGCTGCTAGATCAAGGCTCACAATGAAGGATTCAAGCTTCATGGGAATCTTCACTAAATCACTTGCAGCATAGGAGAAGATAAGGAAAGAACTCCTTTCTCATAGCCTTTTTTTTTCCTTAGCAATTAACAAATCAAGTCCACGATACATATGTTGCATTGCTATTTACACAATTTCCAATAACTTGAAAGAGACCACTAACTTCTCTAACAAATTATGGCTATAGCATAAACATAAAGAAAAGATGAAATAACAGTCTAAAAATCTATTTCTTAATGGGTCGGCGTCGTCATCTAGGCCTTGTGTTAACAAGGCACAATGTAACATAAGCCAAGCCCACTTATGGCCCACTGTACTATAGACCCAGAATCTTTTAGATTAGATTGGTCAAATTAGATTAGTATGCATTCCTTATATGTAAATCACAATTAGCTTTAATAGATTGTAATTAGGCAATGATGGAGCCTTAACTAAGGCAACCATGACTGATAAATAAAGATGGATTGTCCCTCTCAAAGGCATCCAATTCGATTCAACATTCTTCTTACGTTATTTATGTCATGGTATCAGAGACCTAAAACTTCAGATCGTGGAAGCTGGGATGAACTCTAAGTTTAATAATCTTCTGCAAGGCTCATCTGTATGTTTTGATGTTTTGCTGGCCTTGGAGAAGTCGTCAAGATTATCTACACAACCATGCATCATCCCTGCTACAAAACAGATTCTCAGAGGCCCACCTTTGATCATCACAACTGCATCAAAGAAGCTCCCTCCTCAGTTGACTATATTTTAGAGGATTTCTAGTGAATTTTTTTGAATTTTTATCGAATCAGAGGTAGGCCTTTTGATCACAGTTTGCCTTTCTCCACTTTTGCAGTATGTTTTGATCAAAGCCGTCTATTTTCCTTGACAAGTGTCTGATTGCTACACCGTTTGGACTGTTTGTTAGACATTTTGGTCAAGCATCTATCAGTACTCCTTGATCTGATAGATTGGATTCCCAGGGGGCCCACTGGCTGATCTATGCAAACATTTTGGGTAGCCTGGACCATTTTTTTCTTCTATGCTTTTTACATCATCGCAGCATTCATATTTCTTTAGATCTGTTGCAATGGGCTTCATTTGGGATCCCAAACATTCTGTTTACTAAAGATTAATAGCATTCTGGCTCGATTGTGCATGAAATCTGGGTGGCCTGGACCAGATTCTTGAGATAATTTTGTGAAAGGTACTACTGTTTTGTGATCTGCTTTTCTGCTACTGTTTCTTTGTGCTCTACTATTCTTGAATTCATTTGGTCTCATGATTTTTCATATTTGGTTGACATCAACAACCATTGCTGCCTTAGTTTGAACATACTATTGTCTTTTGTATTTTGATCTTCTTGCCTAACATTGAACAATGGACAAAAATGACTTGCAATTGATAAAATTCAATCAGAAAAACTACTCTGCTTGGGCTAATCAGTTTGAACTATATCTGAAAGGCAAGAAAGTATGGGGTCATATCTCTGGTTCTTTGAAAAAGCCAACGAACAAAGACACATTGGAAGAGATTGAGAAACTAAAGAAGCACAAATTATGAGCTGGATTTTGGGATCTGTAGACCCCAAATTTTTTTCATCTTAAGCCTTACAAACTGCCCAAGAACTGTGGGGATATCTGAAACGCATTTATTATCAAGAGAATTCAGCCCATTGGTTCCAATTAGAACATGAAATTGCTTAATATTCCCAAAGTCACAAGATTACTACTCGGGATTTCTTGCACTTTGGACTGAGTTCACAGTTATTGCATATGCTACCATAATAGGAGACACCTTATTAGGAGTTCAGGAAATCCATAAATTTCTCAACGGGACCAATTTTTAATGAAACTAAGGCCTGAGTTTTAAAATGTCCGCTCGAATCTCATGAGCCGACATCCATATCCTTCACTTGAGACATGTCTCAATGAAGGCATTCGCGAAGAACAACGCTTATCAACTAAGCAACATCTCTCCCAACAATCTTCAAATGGTACAACAAATATCGCTTATGTGGGGAAGATCTCCGGACGTGGCACTTCATCTCGAGATATGACCAAGGCTCAATCTTTTACTTGTAAGAAGTTTGGCCATTACTCTTCTCAGAGCAAAAGGAAAGTCTATAGCTAGTGTCAAGCCAACAAACACATCACCTCTGAATGTCGGACCCGGCCAGAAAATCGGAAGTCCCTGCTATGACATCAGATTCTCAATCTGTGGCATCTGCTTCTCAATCTGCATCCACGTCTTCACAACCATCTGCGCCCAGCTCCTCTATCACTCCTAAAATGCTTCAGCAAATGATCCTCCAAGCCTTTTCTACTTTGGGTAACTCAGGTAAACCTCCATCATCCTCCCAGTGGTATTTTGATTTAGGAGCATCTCATCATATGACTTCTTTATCTAGTCTACTTTCTAATGTTAAACCAGATGATGGCAAACTCCCAAGTACAGACTGCTAATGGGGGTCATTTATCCATCACAGGCATAGGAGATATCCCACATTCCTTACCCTTGAGGCTTGAATCATGTTTTTCTCTCACATGGTCTCTCTACAAATCTGTTGGCTAACTCGTTGATAACCATCGTAATGTGTCGTTTTCCTCTTTTGGTTGTATTGTGCAAGATCAGAGGACGGGGAAGGTGTACTTCTCCTTTTCATGTGCTTCTCAAAATACTGTGCATCTATGCCACAAAAAATTAGGATATCCAAATTCGAATAGTTTGCTATCTTTGAAGAATTCTAGCTTGATTAATAAAAAGAATTTTTCTTTTTCTGATGTCAATCTTCATTGCTCTGTTAGCAAATTGGGTAAAAGTAAGACACCCCCTTTTTCTATGCATCATTCCATAACAAAAAATTGTTTTGAGTTAATTCATAGTAATGTTTGGGGAATAACACCAGTTATAGCTCATTCACACTATAAATATTTTGTAACATCCATAGAAGATCATAGTCGATTTACTTTGGTTTACTTATTAAGGGCAAAATCAGAGGTGTTTGATGTTTTTAAAAAATTCCTTGCCTATGTTGAAACACGATTTTCCACCTGCATAAAAACTCTCCGATCTGATTCAATGGCGAATATGTGTCCAACAAGTTTGAAGAATTTCTTCAAAATAAAGGAATTTTCTCATAATGAACTTGTCCTCATACTCCTCAACAAAATGGCATTACTGAGCAGAAAAATCGCCATCTTCTTATCGTTGCTTGTTACTTGAATCATCCGTCCCACCTAGATTCTGGGCTGAAGCTCAATACATTGCTATTTATCTTATTAATCGGCTTTAGTCACCCAAACTCCAAAATCAGTCGCCATATTTTCGACTTTTTCAATCTCATCTCATATATACACATCTTCGCTCTTTCGGCTATGTATGTTTTTTTTTACCTTCATCAATCTGAACGAACCAAATTGTCTGCTCAATTTGCCAGATATGCCTTCCTTGGTTATGCCACTACTCAAAAAGGAATTATTTGTTATGAAAAAGGATTCGTATTTCCCACAATGTGGCGTTTTTTAAAATTTTATATTTTTTTTCTCATTCCACTAATTCTTTTATTCCATCACCATGACTATACTACCAAATTTTTCATCCGATAATCCTTCATCTTCCTTTGAAAGGTTCAACCCTGCACTTATGTATCGGAGACACCCGCAAACAATCACTGCTACAACACAACCTTTTCAAGAACCACTTGATCCGGCACCTAATCCAACTCATGTGGAACCTGCACCCGAGCCACCTATACAACCCTCTCTTCGACGCTCCACGCACACATCTCAACCCCCTGATAGATATGGGTACTCTTATCTATTTTTACTCACTACACTAGCTTCTGTTGATATTCCCACGACCTCTACTCAAGCTGTTTCTATGAAACATGAATGTTGGCAGAAAGCTATGTCAGAAGAACTTAAAGCTCTTCACACTAATTAAACATGGATGTTGTTCCATGTCCACCGACAGTTCACCCCAATGGGTATAACTAGGTCTATCTAGTCAAACTGAAATCTGACATGGCTTTGGATAACCGTCAAGAATATGGAATTGGCTATGACGAAACCTTTGCTCCGATCGCAAAAATGACAACTATTCGGATGATTATTGCCACTGCAGCATCTCAGGCCTGGCCACTTTATCAACTCGATGTCAAGAATGCTTTTCTTCATGGAGATCTTAAACAAGAGGTCTATATGCGCCTTCCTAAAGGATATCCAATATCATGTGAGTAAGATGCGGCTAAACTCCGGCATTCCCTCTATGGTCTCAAACAAGCTCTCCGCGCTTGGTTTGAGATGTTTCGAGCTGCACTGCTTGTGTTGGAATTCCAGCCCAGTCCGTACGATCCATCATTGTTTCTTCATCTTACCACAAGCGACATCACTATCCTTCTTGTATATGTAGATGATATTATCATCACTGGTACTTATTCAACTATGATTTCCAAGCTTCAAACTTCATTACATCAATCTTTTCATATGAAAGACTTGGGTCCATCGACATACTTCTTAGGTCTTGAAATTCATCAAACAGGAAAAGGATTCGTTTTACATCAACACAACTATACATGCGACCTTATTGAACTGGTAAGACTCCAACACTCGACCTCAGTTGATACTCCTCTTAAAGTAAATTTGAAGCTAAGGATAGTAGGGATTTTTTTTCCCGACACCTCAATATATTGAAAATTGGTTGGCAGCCTAATTCACTTAACTAATACACGCCCAGATATTTCTTATGCTGTTACTCTTGTCAACAAATTAATGACTGAGCCTAGGCATCTTCATTTGGCTGCTGTTAGACGAATTATTCATTACCTACTTAGTACAACTACTTGTGACCTATTATTCCCTGCCGGATCCCCACTAAATTTGGTTGCTTACTCTAGTTCTGATAGGGCGGGTTGTCTAGACGCCCGTCGATCCACGACCGAGTGGTGTATATATCTTGGTGACGCGTTGATCTCTAGAAATGAAAGAAACAGGATAAAGTTTCCACATCCTCCACCAAAGTTGAATATCGTGCCATGTCTGCTACCTGCTCTAAAATTCTCTTCATGGGCTGCTTTCTAATCTTGGAGTTCTACAAACCATTGCGACACCATTTCATGCAGACAACACGAGTGCTATTAAGATTATAGAAAATCCAGTTTTCATGAACAAAAAAAGCACATTGACGTTGATGACCATTTTATTCGTGATGAAAATCTGCAAGATGTTATTTCACTTCCATTCATTCCTTCCAGTCTACAGATTGCAGATATCTTCAGAAAGGATCTTCCCAGCCCGCAACTTCATTTCTTATCCTGCAAATTGATGCTTATTGACTCAACAGCATCCAGTGATTTAAAAAGCGCGCCCAGGCGCAAGGCCCAGCGAGGCGCACCAGTTGCGCCTCACCCCATGTGAGGCGAGGCGACTTCAGTGAGGCGCGGATTAAGTGCACGAAGCGAACGCCTGGGGCTTAGGCGAGAGGCAAGTGAGGCGTGGGTTTCTTTTTGTTAGGCAAGATCTTGAAATAGAATAAGAAAAACAGAAGGGTGTAAATGTAAATTTTGTAAACTTTAAAAGCAGCGATGCCCTAATCCTCATCTGTTGCAACGAAAAAAAGGGGGAGTGAGCGGGAGAAAAGGGGAAAACAGAAGAGAAAAAAGAAGAAGCAGCAGCAGCAGCAGCAGCTCCCGTCCGGTGAAGGATCACGTCCGGCGAGGGATCTCGTCCGGCAGTCCACGTCCAAGTTGCATCCCACATCCGGCGAGGTATGTCTTGTTTTTTTTTTCTGCAACCCACGTCCAGCGAGACCGTTTTCTTCTTTTTCTTTTTTGTGTTTTCTTTTTTTCTTTCTGTTTTGTTTTCTGTAGTTTCTTTTTCGCTGCTGCTGCTTTTTTCTTTTTGCTTTTCTGTTTTTTTTTTCCATGCCTTTTTGCTGCTGCCTTTTCTTTTGCTTCTTTTTGTTTCTGCTGTGTTTTTTTTTTCCATGCCTTTTTGCTGCTGCTATCTGCTGCAGTGTTTTTATTTTTTCGGCTGCTGCTATCTGCTGCTGCTACATTTTTTTTTTTTGTTTCTGTCCCTTTTTTTTTGCTGCCCGCTATCTGCTTTTTTTTTTTTTTTTTTTTTGCTGTCTGCTATCTGCTGCTGCTGCTGCTGCCATCTTTTGCTGTTTGCTGTCTGCTATCTGCTGCTGCTGCTGCTTTTCTGTTTCTTTTTTTTTTTTCTTTTCCACTGCTATATCTGTTTTCTGCTGCATTATTTTTTTTCATGTTTTTTTCTGCTGCTGCTATCTGCATTTTTCTTCCTGTTTTGCATGTTTTTTGCTACTGTGATTTCTATTTCTGCAGTTTTTTTTTTTGCTGCTGTTTGTTTTTTTTTTTTACTGCTGCTGTTGTTTTTTTTTCTTGCTGCTGCTGCTGTTTGTTTTCTCATCTCTGGATATTCATTTAGTGTTGATAATGCATTTGTCTGTGCATACTGACTGCCATGTTGATTATTGCCTTTTTGGTATCAAAATATGTCTGCTGGGCTGGATTAATTGTTTATCCCTTTTGTAATTTATATGCTTGCTGTTTTTAATTTTTTTTTTCAGTTGCATATTCTATATAGATGTCAACCGAAGGTAGTAGTAAAAAGGACCCAGCATGGCAATATGCACACTTGGAAAATCCACAAAATAATAATAGGTTTAAATGTAATTTTTGTGGCAAAATATCAAATGGAGGTGTTTTTCGGGTCAAACAACATCTTGCTGGGGGTGTTACAGGAATGTCACTGCTTGTCCAAAATGCCCACCTGAAGTTAGAGAAGAGATTAAAGAATACATGGCAAAGAAAAAGACAGAAAAAGAACAAATGAATATGTTGCCCCATTTTGATGAGTTGGCTAATGAGTTGGAAGATAATGAAGATGATGTTGTAGAGGTCAATGAACATGGCAAAAGACCTTTGGCGAGTCAAGTTTCTAAAAATTCAAGTAATCTTTCCACTGCCTCCAAACCTAAAAAGCCAAAGCAAAAAGGGCCCATTGATGCATTCTTCACTCCCAATCCGGATGATGTAGTGCAAAATAAAAAAACCCAAGGAAAGCAGACAAGAATTGATCAAAATGACCCATATAGAAAAGAATTAAGAGATCGGGCATGTCAAAGATTTGCAAGGTGGATATTTGATGCTAGGATTCCTTTGAATGTTGTTAATTATGACAGTTTTGGACCCATGATTGAAGCTATAGGGCAATATGGTTCTGGTATGAAACCACCCACTTACTATGAAATGCGAGTTCCTCTTCTTAAAAAAGAGTTAGAGCATACAGATAATTTGATGAAGGATCACCAGGAGGAATGGGTAAAGAATAGATGTTCTATAATGATTGACGGGTGGACTGACAAGAAAGGGAGGACATTGCTTAATTTTTTTAGTGAATTGTCCCAAAGGAACCATGTTTGTGGAGTCCATTCATGCTTCTAGCTACTCCAAGGATGCAGAAAAACTGTTTCAGTTATTAGATAAATTTGTCGAGCGCACTGGAGAAACTAATGTAGTCCAGATTGTCACTGATAGTACTGTAGCTAATGTCTTAGCGGGTAAGAAACTAAGAATCTTCTCTCTTGAAAAAAAAAAGTTATTAGTTATCTAAAACTCTTTTTTTTCTCTTTCTTGGTTTGGTTCTAATAGGAAAATTTTTTGAGTCAAAGCATCAAAACTTGTATTGGACGCCATGTGCTGCCCATTGCTTGGACTTGATGTTGGAAGACATTTTTAAGATACCAACTCTCAAGAAAACATTTGAAAGGGGTATTGCGGTACATAGATTCATTTATAACCGCCCAACTTTGCTAAATATGATGAGGCAATTTACACAATTGAAAGATTTAATCAAGCCTGCAAAAACTCGATTTGCAACTACCGTTCTCACTTTAAAAAGGATTCATCAACAAAAGAACAATTTGAGAAAGTTGTTCACTTCAGAGAGATGGACAACTAGCAAATGGGCAAAGGAGCAGCTGGGTAAAAGGGTTGCACAAATTATGTTAATGCCTTCATTTTGGAATAATGTTGTCTATGCCCTTAAGGTCTCGGGTCCCCTTCTGCATGTTCTTAGATTGGTTGATGGCGAGAAAAGGCCTCCCATGGGATACATTTATGAGGCTATGGATAGGGCTAAAGAAGCAATTGCAAATGCTTTTGGTGGAAAGGAAGAAAGATATAATAATATCTTTCAAATTATTGACCGAAGATGGGATATTCAATTGCATCGCCCTTTGCATGCAGCTGGGTATTTTTTGAACCCAGAGTTATTTTATTCAAATCCAAATGTTGAGCAAGATCATGAAGTCATGACTGGGTTGTATAATTGCATTGCAAAGCTGGTCCCAAATATTGACATACAAGATAAGATTGGTCAAGAGTTGTCTATTTATGCGAAAGCTGAAGGTTTATTTGGGATACCAATGGCAATTAGGCAAAGGAAGACAAGGTCACCAGGTAAACAATTTTATCACATAAGTTTATTCCATTATATTACAAAATTAGTTTTTTAAAATTATTAGTCTATACTTGGTAAAATTTATGCTAATTACTTATAATTAACAGCTGATTGGTGGAGTGCATATGGTTCTAAGACACTGAATTTGCAAAAATTTGCAATAAAAGTTCTTAGCTGGACGTGTAGTTCATCTGATTGTGAGCGGAATTGGAATGTGTTTGAGCATGTGAGTATTTATCTCAAGTGCATTGAATTCAAAATATTTTTAATTTATAGATATAAATTTTAATATCTTTTTTAATTGTTGCAGATTCATAGCAAGAAAAGAAATAGGTTGGATCAAAAACATCTCAATGATTTGGTATTTGTCAAGTACAACAGAGCATTGAAACGTCGATATAAAATGTGTGACATACTTGATCCCATTTCTTTGAAAGATATTGATGAAAGCAATGAGTGGTTGCTTGGGAGGATGGATAAAGAAGTGGATGAAGATGATGATTTTGTGTTTGATGATGATATTTTGATATGGGGTAATGTTGCTATAGCTTCTGAAGTTGGAGAAAATAGTCAAAGAACCAGAGCAACATCAACTTCAAAAGCAACACCAAGAGCTTCAAAATCTTCAAATGTTCTTCAATTGGTAGATGAGGAAGAGGCAGGATCAGATGAGATTGACGAAGAAGACGTGGATGGATATAAATCCAATGATGAAGAAGAAGATTATGATTTACTTGGTGTAGATGTTGAGGATGACTCTTAGGTTCTCCTTAGGACCATATGTATTAATGGTTTGACTTCAGACTTTGGAGTTGTATTGACTTTTGATGCTGTTTTTGCATGGAATGATTGATGTTTTTATGACTTTTAGAATCTTTTCTAATATTTATTGCCTTTTTTGTGAATTAATTTTATTTTGCCAATGTAAATTTTAAATTATTTATCTATGACAAAATATCTATTTTCTTATCTATAATGTGCGCCTCGCTTCAATGAAGCCCGCGCCTCGCCTTGCGCCTTACGCTTAAGCCCCAGGATACCTTTGGCGCCTCGATGCGCCTTGCGCCTTAAAAAACACTGACAGCATCAATATGAGAAGGGGCGTTAACAAGGCCCAATGTAACATAAGCCAGGCACACTTATGGCCCACTGCACTATAGACTCAGAATCTTTTAGATTAGATTAGTCAAATTAGATTCATATACATTCCTTATATGTAAATCACAATTAACTTTAATAGATTGTAATTAGGCAATGTTGGAGCCTTAACTAAGGCAACCATGACTGTTAAATAGAAATGGATCGTCCCTCTCAAAGGCATCCAATTCCATTCGGCATTCTTCTTACATTATTTATGTCACCTAGTACCAACTAAGTTGGTGTCAGCTGCATGATCATGGATCAGATTTTCTAGTGGAATCACACACCAAACGAGGAGAAAAGAGAAGAACTATTTCCCAGCTTTCTTTTCTTTGCAACCAGAGAGTAAACTTAATTACATACCTTTTTGTTATCACCTATACAATTTCCTATAACAACTAGCAATTGACAACCATATCTAACAAATTCACAGCTATATAGCACACCAAAAAGCTAATAGATATGCCATAGTAAATCAGACAAATAAGCACCTGTCTGTCTTATTGATTGACCCGATGCATACAACTCCAAAGAAGTAGATAGTTATCATCAATTGGGATAGACCTGACGAATGACGATGATAGCAATTGATTTAATGGACATATGACTTACTGTTGTCAAATCCAATAGTAAATACAATACTGAGAATTCAAATGCATGCCAATTCAAGCGAGGGAATTTACTTTGAACAAACATTTTATCTTTGTCAAAGGCGAGCCACAATTTCAAGTGTGCACATGACTGTTTAAAAAAGAAAATAATAAATAAAGAAATAAACTTTGAATATACGTGGTCAATTAGATCGGTAATGCTCCAGGCACAAGTGCAACGTCTTAAATAGAATCAACATGTTTTCCATTGCCCAGAGCAAGTCAAAGCATTGTGAATTCATTAACGTCAAACAATATCCTTAAGCCCCAAAATTCATTTTTACCTTGAGAGCCATCTGCTTTTTTAACCAAAGATTCATAATCACATGCCAAAAGCTTCGGACGCTTTCTTTTCCTCTTTGGTCCAAATGTGTCTTCAAAAGGCTCAGTATCCAGAAGATGAGCCTTAGCTTGCTGGATGGATAGGCATCAAAACAATCGAGTAAGTATTCCAACTAATAAATCACTTCATTTATAACAAAGTTAGTACTTAAAATAAAGAGTGCAACAATGAAAAACCATCAAATAAGTAGAAGTGACTCATAAGTCATAACAAAAGAAGGAAACATCTCCAATATACATTGAGAAACTAATTGCTTTGCCAATGTAACAACTGTCATAAGTCGTAACAAAAGAAGGAAACATCTCCAATATACATTGAGAAACTAATTGCTTTGCCAATGTAACAACTGTTTTAGCATTTGCCGTAGTTCACATGATAAACGTGTTAAAACATCAACTTTGCATATTCAAAAACGATGCATTTACAATCTGATAATTCTAGTGAATCCTTAACCATTTGAGAGAGAGAGAGAGAGAGAGAGAGAGAAAACAACCTTCTGATGATCATTTAAGAGGGACATAGGCAGTTTTCTCTCCTTTAGGATGACATTGTAACTACTGGACAATCGATTTTGGAGCTCTTCACGAAAAAACTCAAGCTCTTTCTGATCCACAACCCGAGTGTTACCTACAAAGTTTGAAAGGAATAAAGGATCACATTAACAAGCGAATTAAAATTAACCGAAGAATGAATAAGGATATTCTGCATAAAGTCAAATTAATAATAAGGATCCCATCACTCCCAAGCATGGATGCCCAACCACATCTTAAACAGAATTGCCAAATATAACAGCAGAGTGTAGGGTGCCAGATCCAGCATCTCCACGCATATCCTATTAGTGATGGCTGAATGGATACTATAAGGAAGTACATTTGAAGAGTCTACACTTAACAAGTAAATGTTTATTAAACAGATGTTAGGATTACCCAATCAATCTGTTGTTTGCACTGTGTCCCATCCACAACGGGATTCACCCTCTCAAAATTATATTGAGGCATGGATTCTCCATACATATTGTAGCAGATGCATGTGTTTAATTACATCATGGCAGAAGATTGAGTAACACCATGTGTTGAAGTCCAACCTTTAATGTCACATGCTTGGAACACTTTTAGGGAAGGATATGCATATTCATTAGTAGGCAAAAGGGAATTGTCATTCAAAGCAAGGGTGTCTTCATGGCTGCAAGTGGATCCTCCGAAAGAAGGATCACCCAATCCTGACAAGTACCAATTTTTTGGGGCATTTATCACCTGTTGCAGGGCACTCTCCCATTCAAGTTCTGTTGGTCACAGTTACACTACCTAACTTTCAGTCAGAACAACTTGATATTAAAACACCTTTCTCACATAGTGAGTTGGAAGAGCAAATTTATATGCAACAACCAGATTCAAGGTAGAAGGCAAAGAAGCTTATGTTTCCCAATTATGGAAATCATGTTATAGCTTAAAGCAGTTTCCAATGCAATGGTACAAATGTCTTGACATTCATGAGCAAGCAATGTTACACTAGAAGTCAACATAATTAGTGCATTTACTTTCACAGGCTTCTAGATAATCTTTCCTATAGTTGGTGATTTACGTGGATAACATGTTCATGATTGCCATCCTTCTCCCTTCCCCTTCCCCTTCCCATCCTTTGGAACTGGGCTGTTGCTTTTTTCTTTTTTTGGGTATCTTTCGTTCTCTTAATGAATTTTTCTGTTGCCAAAAAAAAAACTTTAAAAAAAGTTCAAAATTGCCAAAAACAATTAAATTTAAGTCTCAACTCAGCACGTAGTTCGAAATGAAAATGAAGGAGCTGTGAAGAAAATCAATAGAATGAAGAAACACAAGGACAATGGGACATTTGTGTTTTCAGAATAGTTGCATGGCGAAAGCTCTCACTCAACTCACTACGGAAAAATGCAACCAATGGATATTATAGCCACAAGTACAAAAACCACTTCACAGCTTGCCAATGCACTTTTTTCATGTTTTACCATGTACCTAGTTATGTGGAATATTGGTCATGAGCTAAGATGAACAGATACTTCAAAACGGCCAATATATCATATCGTATCCAATTCTTCACTTTTCGTGTGTAAAATCCGTACCTATAGCGTGTCCTTGCTACGTCCATGTTGTATCTAGTCATCATAGGTTATACTTTCAACCTGAAGACCCAAGATCATTCCTTGTACGTATGTTACTAATGTGCCAACACCAATCAACCAAGAGTATGTTGGTGTTTTACTACGCACCTAGCTATGACATTGACTATATGTGAAATCTCTGGTTGACATATAGTCAATGTCATAGCTAGGTGCATAGTAAAACTCATGGCATACATGCTTTCATTGTGTGCACTTGGTTTTTGTACCATTGTTGGAAATAGTAAGTCCTAATAGGACACCTAATTTCCTTGTGTAGCTCAGTTACTTTGGAAAGAAGTCCTAAGACTTTCTTCATCTTTTTTAAGGAAAGTTCCATTTAGGAAAGGTTCCATTTTTGAGACTTGTCCTCCCACCCCTTTTAGAAGAAAAAAAAAAAAGAAAGGGAGAGCGTTGGATGGTGGCTTCCTTCAAGGGAAGCAAAAAGTAAGCCAAAACATTATATGCATGTATATGCTTGTGCTTTTGTCTAAAAGGACTTCGCATTGTGCTCTTCTTCTCCTTGACATTGTGGAAAACTTTTGTTTTCATCTTGCACCTATGAATGTAGCCCTTTGTGGTGAACCACATAAATACTCTCTTTTCATTTGTGTGGTCCTTGATTTTGTGATAACTTGATTTTCTCATTTAATTATATACTTTTTATATTCATCACTACAACAAGGGGCAGAAAAGGATTCCACAATATTGTGGGCAGTCATTAACAAATTACAATTTCTGATTACATGTTAGAAATTTAGAATAGCGATTTCAATTAGGGGCAGTTCCGAGTTCTTACCTGAGACCTTGGCATGCATCTTGGGCTAAAATTCATATGTGCCCTTTACAAGATACATCTATTATGATGTATCAAGGAAGTCTGTACTTATTTTCCATAGTCTCCAAAGTCTCCAAACTATGATGGACAAAGGGCAGTGGAACATACCAAACCATCGTCGATCTGGTTGGATGCGCGTGGATGGGAGCTCCTTGGATTGCAGCTCGTGCTTCAAGATCCTCCCACTTCGGTCACGCTTTGGACGGCTGTTGTACATCTTAAGGCGCCGCACTGTGGCCGCACTGCGGCTATCTTTGCTACTACCATCATTGCCACGGTTAGTATCAAGTGAGTGCTTTGGCTTGCCAGAGACATTTACCTTCTTCCCCTTGTTCTGCTTCTTCGTCATCTCTCCGTCTTTCCCTCCCAAATCCTTAAAAAAATTACAAAGAAATCACTCTTTCAATGCTAGAAGGAACAACAAGTAAACAAATAAAATATATAAAACATGATTTTTGCTACTTCCCCACTAAGGGCTTGTTTGTTCACAACTAATATACATACATCAGTGAACTGAAATCATATATATTGATTACATATGAGTTAACAGGATACGCAGTGAATAGTATATTGCTAAAGTTACCATTTTTGTTTGTTATATAGAAGACAAATTACATCATTTGTTTCATCAGTGCAAATTAGCAAGTAAATTAAATTTCTTACATTTTCAATAATCATCCATTTAAAGTAAACAAGAAATTTAAGTTCTTGGCCCCTACGCATCACAAGTGATGCCAACTCATCCAAATCGACTTCAAGCATATAAAATTAAAGTTCTTGGGCCCGACTAACAAAGGTGAAGATGACTGGGGCCCACTGTCTCATTAAATGTGAATATTAACAGACCCATATCAAGAAACATGCAACAGAAGCTAATACAGATTAACACCAAGCATTTGAAATCGAAGTTCTGGCCCTAATACCACAAGTAGCGACAAGTTATATAATCAAATGCAAAGATTTAGCCTGCACAAAACAGACGCATACGAAGAAACATGCAAATTAACAAAAGCTAACCTAAAACAAAATTATTAGGCCTGCCTACCACAAATAATGGTAAAATCGGAATTGTATCGCAAATCATTCATACCCATGAATCAAATCATATCGCAAATCATAGGATTTTTTTATTTTTCAAATTAAATTAAATTAAAATTAAAAGGAAAAGGAAAATTAAAAAAGCAGTTATTGTATATATTAAAATTATTATTAATTTTTAATATATACAATATATTTTTCGAAATATTTCACCGAAATTTGCAAATCGACCGAAACATTACATTTGGAGGCCAAACCGAAACAGCTTCCGAACCGAATTTCATAACACTGAATCCAACCCCACCATCTGTCATCAGCCACCCCCAACACACAACTCCCCTTCACAGAACCCTAACCCCAACCGAAATCTACTTCCATCTTCTGTTATATGCCCCCACGCGCTAGGCATGGGCCGTGCATGATCCCACTTTCTGTTTCCACTACAGGCTCTGTTTCTGGCTGCTCTGTGTAGCTAAGGAAGTCAGGTTATGCATAGGGTATGTAGTTATGGGGTGAGTTGTAAGTGTTTGTGTTTGTGCAGTTACTGGTAATGTGAGGAGTGGTGTGTTGTTGTTAACTAATATCTGAGTTTGGATAGATAGGATAGCTGTTTAAGGAGGTTGGCTACCCTCGAAGTGGCCACTGAGTGCCCAAAATTGCTAAGAAGAAGCAGCCACGAAGCATCTTCCATTTGAAAAGAGAACAAGAAGAAAATAATACATGCATACCTGGCCGGTCTTGGAGCGCCCTCTTCGTCTCCCGAAATGCAGAGCGCCTCCCAGGCCAGACTTATTTAGTCTTGCATCAACGAAGACAAAGGGTTTCGAAACCCTTACGTATTTCTACCGTCGGCGAGCCCCACGTGACACAAGCCAAGCCCACCTGCTGGGCTTAAGGCAGGTTAGGCTCGACCCAAGTAGCTAATATATGATAATAAAAATAAAAAATAAAAAAATAAAAAAGACAAATCACAAAATCTCGGTCACTCTTCTGATATGGTATACTTGTGCCTGACTGAAGCGAAACTCAAGGCTCATATATAATAAGAGAATAAGACAATGATTGGCTTTGATTCAAAAGTGGGCCGCACTTATAAATTTTGTTGTATATCCCTCTAAGGGATTTGAGCTGATACAAAAACTCAATAATCATATATATCATGTAGTTTTGATTTTATAAAGTTTGTGGCAGTAAATAATTCTATATTTTGTCTTTGATCTTATTTTATTTAATTCATGAAAAATTCATCTACATTCGAAAATTAAATACGAGAAAAATCATTCTACAATAAAAATCATTTTTTTTCTTCACACAGAAAATGCATGGCACGGGTCTTAATTGAATTATTTTTATAATAATGCTAAATTAACTTGATATGGACTCTTACTGATCAATTATGGAGTAGTAGCAGGTCTATTCCATAAGATGAAATAACATGGTCTAACCATGTCGTTAAAAGTTCCACATTTTAACAATGTCCAAGGTGGAGGGCCATAAGTTTTTGGATGGTGAGTATGTGTAAAACTATTTGGACTAACTTTTAATTGATTTATCAAATTTAAGAATTGTCTAAATCAGTTTATGGATTAGAGATTTTACATGCATTTTGAGAGGTTATTTACATATATAACTTTTATAATATTTTACAATCTTCTCATAATTGGGAAATAGACTTATCTCCTTTTCTCTTACCAAAAAATTGTATGGAAGTTAAAATACATGAACACTTATACTTTTAGATTTAAATTATAATTTATGCAATTTTACTAAATATTTCTCCATTTATATTATTTATTCATTTTTAAATTTCTTTCCTTCACGTTTTTTACTGACAAATACACTTAAGTTGAAAATACATTTATTTTTGAGCCCGGGCCTATGCTACTAGTAACAAATTAAAGCTGACGACCTAAGAAAATTCTATCATTTTTAACTCAGAAGGGATGCCAAGCCCAATTGGACCCACTTATTTCCTTAGATCCGAAATCATTGCAATTGACCCCATATTAGTATGAATAAAGTAGCGGTGTAAAAAAAAAAAATTGGAACCAGTCTAACCATATTAATATGAACAAATTAGGGGTGTAAAAAAAACTGAAACCAGCCTAACTAATTCTGAATGAAAGGGATGATTAATAATCATATTTCACAGTTCAATTAGAAGCTGCAATTAGTAAAATTGAAAATTCCTACTATACATTTGATTTCGATTTTCTGTCTTTGACTCTCGACTCAAAAATTGTGAATTGAAACCATTTTTCAGAGCACACGATTCTCGAAACTGTTACCCCCAACAACAACAAGAAGAAAAAGAGGCCAATTCGAAGACGAGAAGGAAGACTGTTCTCTCCATCAACCGCCATTCTCATGTGGTTTTTTTTCTGTTTATGCAAGTAGTTGGAGTTGTGGGGACAATGTGGATTTCTATTTCGAGCTGTTCTTGTGTTACGTATGAGTGATAAAAGATGAGAGTTGGGGGGACACCTCGTGAGCGAGCACTGGAAATTCTAATCCTGGGTCTTTCAGGAATTCAAAGATGGGTTTTCTTTCAAGTCAATGATCACAGAAGAGAAGTGTAACGACCCAACTAGCCCACTGGTCCAATAACTTGATGAGCCTTTTCACGTGGCCCAAAATGCTTAAGCCTAAGTTATTAATAATAACCTACATGGTTCATTATATAGGAGACTCATATTTTACTCATAAGTGATGTGGGATGAAACATTACAAGAAGGGTTTATGGGTATAACTGTAGCATTACTAGAACTTGAGTGGATAGGATATTGAAGATGATGGTCTGATCTGATCTTCTCTTAAGCACTTCCTCTTGTAGCAACGATTATGACTTATTATCTGCTTTGTAAAGGGCTAGGAGGAGTTGATCCACCCTATTTATAAGAAGTTCATGAAAGTTTTATAATCCATCAAGTTTACTGAATTTATTCAGCCTGTGGCTTATCTATCTGTGTGTGTGTTTTGCCAAGTTCTCACTTTCACAAGTTCCTTTGAGATGTTTTGTTGGATTTCTTTTGTGTAATTGATCCATTTAAGTGCAGATAACAGAATTGAGGAAGGCCTTTCTCTGTATATATAAAAGAAGGAAGGATTGGGGAAGGACTTGTAACATTATTAGTTTATTAGATAAGCATACAGCCTGAAAATCAAAAGCAATTATATGAAGAATTGTGCCTTAGCATATGGCTGGGCCGTTCTCAAACGGTGAAGATTCTAATATTGCCTTCACCATGTTCTTTGCCTTTATGATTTAGGACTTCAACTAAGATGAAACTCTTATTAAGTTGCTAAGAGTATTCGTTTCCGGTAATTTCTACATGAATTTTGAGGGAACAGTGGATACTTATCATTTCCTTGAACTGTATCCCATCTAACTGGTGTTTTCTCTGTGCCAAATTTTCTTAAAGTAGACTTGAATCTGGTTTGCCATTTTTCTCTGTGCCAATCATTGAAATTACTCTTAATGAGCTTTTGATTTTTCTAGTTTCTTTTATATGGATCTTTGCACAGTTACTTTTCTATTTTTTCATTAAATATATTTCTTAGTATAGTTAGTTGATTTGACTCACCGAGTTAGTGTTGGCCGACTCAACAAGATGGTTTATGAGCTGGGTGAGTTCAATGCAGGCTT
Source organism: Sextonia rubra (assembly GCA_037013555.1). NCBI lineage: Eukaryota > Viridiplantae > Streptophyta > Magnoliopsida > Laurales > Lauraceae > Sextonia > Sextonia rubra. The sequence continues at coordinate 3,008,703 of JASUAD010000028.1, read as the reverse complement.
TGATTCTCATTGAAAATGGTTAAAATTTCACCAATGCGCGGTAAGCTGAAAAAGGCTGTGTGCCTGTATTGTTTATTTAGGGCCTGTCTGTATTATGTAACTGAACTGAATTCAGCCTTGAAGATTTCCAAATGGATGGCCCCTCATTTATACATAATCCAAGTTATCTGTGCTTGGTTTGTGAAGATCCAAAAGGGCCTACAGTATGGTCTGTTTGTATTGCTACTCTTTTTTTTTACAACGCTGCTGGCCGTTGTTGCTTTTATTATGGCAAGGGCCAATCAATATTATAGCTATCGGTTAGATGGGATTAGGGCTCTTTTTACATTTCTTTTTGTGCTTTTATGGAGCCACAATTCTGAATGTGTTTTTTTTTTTTTTTTTTTGTTCAATTTCAGTGTCAGATTTTGATGTCCAGTATGTCTGAGGCAGATAGTTGCAGTACACTTCCTCAGCCTAATGCTCCTCACTTTGATGCTCCTCTATCTGATGCCCATCAATCTGAAACTCACTCTACTGCAGATGTTAGTCAGAGTCAGGTAATCTTTCTCACTAGGAAAAAGAACAAAGAATCAGATATCTGGCAGCATTTTCTTAGACCTGAAAATTATGACCATAAGATTCAGTATACACTTCATTGTGGCCATTGTGATGCTCCTGTTACATGGTTGAGTGCTAATGGAACTAGTGCAATGAGGAATTATTTGAAAATCTGTCCTGGGTTTCCAGAAAATATAAATGCAAGTAGTAAGAGACAAAAGAAAATTACATCAGTAATAAAATCTGGTAGCGAAGGTGAAAATGTGAATCCTATTGCAGTTTGGAAATTTAGTCAGGATGTTTGCAGAGAGGCACTTGCAAAAATGATCATCTTAGATGAATTGCCTTTCAAATTTGTAGAGAATGAGGAGTTTAGGTACTTTTGTAGCGTGATGCAGCCCCTATTCAGACCTGTTTCACGTGTTACAATTGCTAAAGATTGTATGGCTTTGTATGTGGCGGCGAGAAAAAAATTGAGGAGTATGTTTTCAGAATGTAAACAAAGGATATGTCTCACTACTGAAGCGTGGACATCAAATCAAAACCTTTCTTATATGTGCCTTACGTCTCATTTCATAGATAAAGACTGGAACTTGCACAAAAAAATTTTAAATTTTTGTATGATTTCTAGTGACAAAGGTGAGGCCATAGGTCGAAGGATTGAGGAATGTTTGGTTGATTGAGGAATTCAGAAACTTTGCACATTAACTGTTGATAATGCTACATCAAATGACACTGCCATTACATATTTGAAGAGACAGTTCTCTAGGAGCAACAATAGTTTTATTTTAGGTGGTCAATATTTTCAAATGAGATGTTGTGCACATGTGTTGAATTTGATTGTGAAAGATGGCTTGGATGAGTTGGATGGTGCCATAAATCGAATTAGGGCTGCTGTGAAATATGTTAGGAGCTCTCCAAAAAGGGCACAGATATTTAAGACTTGTGCGGAGAAGGAGGGAATAGACTGTAATAGGATGCCATGTTTGGATATTACAACTAGGTGGAATTCTACACTTCTGATGTTAGAATCTGCAACTAAATTTGAAAAAGCATTTGATCGACTGATTGATGATGATGATAAATTTAGGAAGGAACTTGCGGATGCAGGTGGACCTCCTTCCTTCAAGGATTGGAAGGATTGTAAGTTCTTGACCACTTTTTTACAAAAGTTCTATGATGTTACAAGTAAGTTGTCTGGCACTTCATATGCAACTGCTCATTTGTATTTTAATGAAGTTGTTTCCATCGAGTCATATTTGAATGCCTTGATGTCTACTGCTGATCCTTGTTTAAAAGCTATGGTTGTCAAAATGAAATTGAAATTTCAGAAGTATTGGGAACCAGTTGAGAAAATGAATATGATGTTATTGATTGCTATTGTGTTGGATCCATGTTTCAAGTTGAAGTATGTGACATGGTGTTATGGATATTACTTCAAACTTAATGATTCCAAGGTGGTCGAGCTTATTGAAAAGATAAGAGATACATTTAACAGTATTTATCTGGAGTACCAACAACTTGAGTCCTCTAATGCTTCATCTTCAAGTCGAACTTGTGAAATGGAGGTTGACGAGCCCATTTTTAATACAAATGATCCATCGTCAATCTATGAAAAGTATCTGGTAGAAGTAGAAAATGATGTGGATAAAAATGAAGTTAAACAATACTTGGATGAACCTCGTGAAAAGGTTCGAGGCAATTCTAATTTTGAGATTTTGGCTTGGTGGAAAGTAAATTCTTTAAGGTATCCAATTCTTTCTCAAGTTGCACGAGATATTCTAGCCATTCCCGTTTTTACTGTTGCTTCGGAATCTGCCTTTACTATGGGAGGACATGTGTTGGATCCATATCGTAGTTTTCTATCTCCCAAAATAGTAGAAGGCTTGATTTGTGCACAAGATTGGTTTCAAGGTTCAGATGTAGCAGTTGATTTGGAAGATGTAATGGAGGAATTTCAGGCCGTCGAGGAGTTAGGTAAAACATTCCTTAATTCTCTTGAAATTTCATATTATTAAATTTGCTGTGAATTTATTTGATTAAATGATTAATAATGATTTTCTTATTTCTCAGAATTTGATTTCATGGAGTTGTGAATTGAAGATATGTTAGGACTATTTAGTGTTGTGATGAAGCTATGAAGGTGTAGTTGCCTGCTGGGACAAAAAGGTATTGCTGCCTTACGGGGACTTTTTTTGCTGGGACAAAGTGAAGGATCGAGGATGTGTTTGCTGGAAAATACACTTTATTATTCCATTTATCTATGTGAACATTTTCATGCTACTTTATTATTTTGGCATTATGGAATTTGTTATCTAGGATATTTGGTTTTCACTTTTGAACATGTATTTTGCATTCAGACAAAATAGATATATATTTTAAGTCATAATTAACTGTAATCGAACTGTCTAATACGATTAATTGCGGTTCGGTTTTTAATGATTTTTCAGGGTATTTAAAATTTGAAAACAGTAAAATATGGTTTAGTTAACGGTTTTCCCAAAACACACGATTAATCGAACTGTTACAACCCTAGATTAGATGATCCTAACTATCAATGAGGTCCACAAATTCAATAGCTTTTTTATTGTGCAAAAACATTGTGACGTAATCACACTATGACAACGTTTAAAGAGAGAGATATAGAGAAAGAGACAGAGTTAGAAATTTTTCTAACATAATGGGAGCGGATTGTATGTAAAACCTAGCAGGATCAAATCAATTTATGAAACATTAAAAATCACGCAAGTCTAATCAATTAAGTGGATTATTCTGCAATAATTATGTCTTAATTGTAAGCAGCTCCAATCCCTCATTTCCACTCGAACCCATTCACTAGTATCTCTTGTCACTGTCTCATTAAAATACAAAAACCTAAATTTGAAACCTATCTAAGATCTATGATGCCCAAATATGCCAAAGATACACCATTGATATGGCATGAATACAGATTTTACACAAAAAGTGGAGTATTGAATACAGTATAGCATGATAAATGTGTATTCTGAAGTTTTTAGAATTGATTACAAATCAATGGAATGAGTTATGCCCTTACGTCACTCAGGTCGAATACTTAAATGTTCACCAGCTTTCAAACGCCATTAGTGTTTGCTAACAACCTAGATCAGATCAAACCCTTGAGTCCCAGCTGATTTATGTAACAATTGGTGGAAGATTCAGGCAAAAAGTAAAACCATTTGTTGATTTTATTGAATAATTCTAATATTGGTAGTTCTTGCTTTCATCAAAATATATATATATATATTGCTAGTTATTGTCATCCTACTAATTTGTAGATAGAGAAGACGGTGGAGAAACCAAAAAGGTTCTTCAAAACCCTAGAGATCCAAAGGGGAAGAAACCAACCTGAAAATAACCATCAAGATTCCTTTGCAACCCAGAATTGAAGATTGGGACCGAGAACTCTGTGGCTGCAAAGGTTGTCTGCAGAGACTATCAAGGACAAGGACATCCATATGGCGGTTCTCGACCCAAAAAGGAAGAAATTCTAAACTCTAAGTGCTCTAATACCACAGCAACATTGATTACAAGAGTTTTTTCTTTTTTGAGATATTCCTTCTCGATCTTCTCTCTCTTTCTTTTATTATATTCCAATATAAAATCAATACTAGCAACGAAGGCCCGTACTAAGCCCAGGCCCAAAATGAAAATATATTAATTTTTAAGATTTTCTTAAAATATAATTAATAAAAAATAAATAAATAAGAAAAATATATTATATATAATTCTTAAATTTTATTTTATGCATCAAAATTTATTAAATAAAAATATGAATTAAAGATCACTGAATAATACTAATAAAGAAAGAGAAACACATATATATCTAAACAGAGAGTGATTTGATATATTATTAACTTTAACTCTTAAAATGCACTTTTGGAAATTCAACGTAAATTGAAAAAAAGTATAAGTTCCGTGATTCAAAAGCACTCATACAACTATTTTATTTTTAGGTGCAAGAAATTAATTATACAAGAAAGAATTGAAGAAAAAAAATAAAGAAATAAATATAATATTTATAAAAAAAATGCTAGAGCTAAGCTTAGCCCAAAAATAAACTAATTTATTCATAAAATTTGGATTGAAATACTAATATTATGTAGCTTTCGAAGTGGAATAAAATTGAATATTTTATTAAATAAAATGAAAAATAATAAATAAATAAATCCTATGTATTGTATTTGAAAATTAAGTAAAATCATGCTTAAAAATAAGGATAGAAAGAGATATAACTCAGGGCTATTTAAATTTTTATTCTAAGTAAATCACAACATATATAGTATTTATCAATAAAGTCCAATTTATTAGGGATATGATAGTGATTATTGCTTGTATTAAATTTAAATTCTCTAACAACACTATAGGAGAGATTTTAGGAGGAGAAATTTAAAATGTAGAAAGATGAGAGTGTTGGTTGACCAAATAAAAGATTTTTGGATTGGAAAAGATATGAGGGAGAGATTTTGAGGGGAGAACTATTTAGAAAAGAAGATTAAAAATGATTAAAATATTATGGTAAAAAAACTCCGTAAGATAAATACTACCTCTGCAAGAACGTCATTAATTAACTGCTTAGCCTTGCTGATTTGCTTTGAAGTGCCAACAAGTTCTACCGTCCTAGTTAGAGAATTAGGATCAGCATCCATGTCTCTGGTTACTTGAATCTTGGTTCCTGACTGAAGCTGAAGATATTTGATCATCTCCCTAGCCTTCCCAATGATATAACACCAACCTGCACTAGCATCACCGTAATATAAGGCTTAACAACACCAACATGATAATAAAAAACATACACAAAGGCTTCCCCATAAAATTCATTCAATAGCTACCCTTCCATTGGGAATATCAATCTTCTTGCTCATACCCAAGAAGCCATATGCAACAGGCATAGATGAAGGCAGTATTATCCCAAATTGTTTACCGAGAGGCTTCTGCATGAGATCTGCTATCCACCATCGGTAAAACGTAACTTAGCAAAAGCCCTAAAGCTGAGAAAAACTGACAAAGCTGTAAAACTGCAACCCAAATCAAAAGTATTAGAAAGAAAGATATTGGTAACATGAAACACAGCTATAAAAGAGTTACAAAGGCCCGTAAATCTTGACGGTTTAGGGGAAGCCATTCTCGGTTGCTCCAAGGGCGGAGAGGGTAGCGTTGGGGGCCAGGGAGATGGCTTTGGCCTCCTTCTTAGCTATCTTGGCGCATCCTAAAATGCCCACATAGATCGGATCTCCATCTCCTCCTCCTTCCATTCTTGCGCTTTTCCTTGCTTCGATGAAGCAGGGGCAAAAAATATGGAGTTTAACACTGGATTATAATCAAATCTAATCAAATCTAATCTAATCTAATTTGGAAAGATTTAAAATAGAGAGAGAGTCCTAGATTTCAGGAATTCAATTTCTATCTTAATTGAAACTACAAATATAATAGGATTTGTTTGTTATTTTTAGATGATGTGGCGCTCTAAAAAAAAATTGCTGATGTGGCACCCTCCAAAGGCCTCGGTTTTTATAGCTTTAATATATATATAATGTGTGCATATCAAGAAAACATAAACAAAAAAGTATTCAAATATTAAAAAAAAAAAGATTGTAGAAAAAGCATAATGAGGTAAGGAGAAAGGGAAAGAGAAAGATTTGGATTGATTGGGTGGGCCCGTAATGATATAGTGTTCTAACTTGGGTCTAATAACAGCAACAACAATTGAGAACACTAGCACGTGGGGCTTGTTTAATAATTATATTATTTGTAAATGAAAATAATTATAAATATTTAAATGATTTTTAAATTAATATTAACATAAAATTTAAAATAAAATTCATTACACAATCATAATTTTAAATATTTTAGTGCACACTTAAAAAATTAAATATCATATTAGTAAAACTAAATAAAAAATAATAATGTACCTGTAGAGTTTTATTATAATATTATTAAAAATAGTTTGATCATTTGTCCTTAAATCTATAACTCAACTCAAGAGAAAAAAATATTCTATGGTAAAAAATCTAAATGAAATAGTCTAATATACAAAAAATCTTTAGGTCAATCAATCCTCTCACTATGAAAAAATTGATTAGTTCGAATTGAATAGAAAAGAAAATGACCCATGCCAAATGCGGCCCATTTGAAATATATATCTACCATATAAATTAAATAAAAATATAGCCCAAACTACCATCGTAAGGGTTTCAATGCTAGGCTCAGGCTAAGCCCATATATGATCATGCATACAATACCAAATCAATCTTCAAGTTTTAGTTCTTAAAATGGAAAAATCTTATAAAATGTTTAACAATGATTCTTAGTTACAAACTTTAAAACTAAATTACATATTATTTATAAATTAATTTCACTTTCAACAAAAGTATTTAGGAATAAATTTTAATGAGACTTGTTTTTAGTTGTGGAAGAATAATTGTATAAATGGCCATTTGCATATAAGCTATGAGAGGATTAGGGGGGCACATGGGGCAGTCTTTATTTAAAATGGGACATTTTAATTATCAGTCATAATAATCAGAACTATTATTTTTTTTCTATTTTTCTCTATATAATATTGGGCTTGAAATAGAAATATGTCATACATAAACTGTATATCTGTCAAGTGGATCAACCTCGCCCAAATGCCTTACAATTGGCTCAAATCTAGGGTTTTACATTGACCATTTCATGTTTAGATCCTAAACTGATTAGGCCCCACCCGTCATTGTATTGCTAATGGCTAGGCCATGTTGGGCCATGCCAAGTGCAAAAAAGTCCAAGTTAATACCTATTAAAAAGTAATTATATTTTAAAATAAAACCATTTAAATCAATTATAACCATAGAGTCTCATTCGAATATTAATAAAAAAATTTGATAATTTTCCTTTAATTCAGAAGCTCAACTTAAGAGCAAAATAAATATTATATGGTAAACAACAAAAATAGATAGAATAGTTCAATGTACAAGAATCATTAGGTCAACCAATCTTTTCACTATGAAAAAAATTGATCAATTGGAATTAAATAGAAAAGATAATAAACCAACGTCCAATTCGGTCCATTTGATAAATATTTGTACGTGGACGCCAATTTGATAAATATCTGTACGTGGGCGCCTTGCCTTCCCACTCTTGGCCACCGGGCCAACTTTGGAAAAAAAAATTTTAAAAAAAAAAAACAAAATCATAGAGTGTTAGGATGTGTACAGAATTTTTAGTAGGAGTCTTTATGGGCCGGGCCAGGCTAAGGCATATAAGCCTGCCCAACTTTAGAAGCATTGGCCTAGGCCTAGCTTAAGCCCAACACAACATGTAAAATTCAGGTTTGAGCCCACCATTAAATTAATCAGGCCCGATCAAATCATTAAAAAATATTAAAAAGATTTATACATGAAAATAAAATAGGATTACCAATTAGATCTGGCTTCCTTTCTTTCAAATTATAAAATATTATTCATATCTTTAAATTCAACAACAATTTTGAATCCTAAATGGTGTGGATTACCAATCATATTTGATTGAGTCTCCCAGTTGCTAGTATTTCTTTTTTAGGATTACCAATTAGATCTGACTTCCTTTCTTTCAGATTAGAAAGTGGATTACCAATCAGATCTTGACTTTTGTGGATCCAGAGTCAAAAGTCAATACTTCATTGGCCTATCCAATATTGTGTACAATTTATATGCTAGCCATTATGTACGATTTACATGTGGTCATTTGGATGAATCCTGTTCTATTTCAGTTCGGACTTGATTGAGCCAGTGGCAATCGATTGTTGTAATTTTCTAAAGCAATCACATGCATCCAATTTCCATACACGATCATGATCAAGGACACTCTATTCAGTTGGAAATGAATTCCAACAATTTATAAGAGTTGCAAAAAACTAAAAGTAGAAAATAGACGTAAAGATCCATAAAGGGTGGGCATAAAATATTTTCTCGATGCTTTTGATTATAACAAGAAGTTGTAAAGAGATAAGAAATTTTAGAATGTTATAAGAGATTATCATTAGTGGATGCCCACCTTAGGGTCCATATTAGATATGGAAAGCAGTTTGGGTTAGAATCCTGCTATATTGGGTTACATGGGGAGGAAGCAATCTTACTCTATAAATAAGATCCCCCTCCCCCTTCATTATATACACATCTCTCATTCAATAAGAATATTTCTCTCTTTCTCCCTCTACTCTCTCTATTTTCTCTCTTTCTCTCTCCTTAAACACGTTATTAGCATGACAAGGCCCTCCCCCCCTCCTCACCCTCTGTCACGCCCCGAACCCCAGAATTGGGGATTTATTGTGGGTTCCGAGGAATGACACACGTACCTGTGACAAATTGTGCCATGACCAGACACGTACGAATTGTCACAAGAGTGATCCCACAGGTACGTGTGAGGAAAAATCCACAAACACGTATTATCAATATAGGTCATTTAAGCGGAAACCTGGATATTTCAACTGCATATATATCATAAGCATCCATAAAATATTCATCTCAATCCCTTATATAAACAAATCTGTTAATTAATCCAACTACATGAATAAATATGGAAGTCCATTATGAAATACAAATATGTCCAATGCCAAGATGACCCTAAGTCCAATCCCAAAATGATCCCTGTTGCGCTCTGTTGAGGAGAATCACAAAAAGATGTCTTTCTCGTTCCACTCATTTACGTCCCGAGGTAATGCTGGGGTTCCATCCGGGGGTGCACTGAATGCCGGATGGGCATCGAGTTCTTTACTTGTAACACCATGGTAGCTGGTTAACACGACGGTTCAGCAAAGATAAGGATACATGAGCTTAACGTGATAGATCAATTGAATTAAAATGACATGATAATTAAAAGAGGTCAATGTCGAAATTTAGGCATTTATGCATATGAGTTAGCATGAATAGAGAATCATGAATAAAGAATATATCATACTAACATGGCAACCACATTTGCTATTTTCTCTCTAATAAGAGAGTAAACTGATCCTTGGGAAACCACTAGTGATCAGGCCAGGACTGACTAGCTGCCCGCGAGAGCGTCAACTCACTCTCCTGATACTACTGCAGTAGGCAACTGATAAAATACTCCCATGGGGTCCCGTTGAACCTCCTATGGGGTATAAGACAAGTGGCGCCGACTCTAAGTGTGTTGGAAATAATCTGATGTCCATACTTTCGATATACTAATCTGTTCAAACTAATACAGAAAGGTACTCAATTTTGTAGGAATATTAATCAGAGAATTGAAACTAAGTAAAATACTATTCATCATTGATGCAAACTGATATAACTCTCATGTGGAGGTCAAGGTTACTATCAATATGAATGCAATTAGATTGTGGGGTCGTCAAGAAGAGTTACTAGCCAATCATACGCTAGATAATTCGTGTGTCCAAGGTCATTCATTACAGTGTATTCATAAGATGTTCAGTGTCATTGTATTACCATTCTCGGTGTTACCTCATGTGTATGAAGGACACTTCACCTTATGCCAACACTCATGACGTGACATTGAAAACTAACCAGAGACTCAAGAAGAAAAATGCGATAGCTCAACACTCCTCTTTATCCATGTTTAGTTACCGTTGGGCTAGTTTGGGGTAGCAAAGGATCCAATTCTATGGTCCTATAAGGTCTTTGGTTGAACCTACAGCCTATGGTAATGTGTGGGTGGATATTTCAATCTCTTTCTAAGGTTTAAAGGAGTAACTCATCATTAGGTTATCCCATAGACTATAGAAAGTCCATAGTCAAGCATAGAATGCATTTTCGAACACATTTCTATAACCTACAGGTCAGGCTTACCCGACCGATCGGACCACATCCAGAAGGGAAATTCGACCGGTCGAGCTGGGTGACCAACCAGTCGACTACCCGCGAGGCAATTCGACCGATCTGGCTTCAGGACCGACCGGTTCGCCCTAAAGCACTCTGTTACGGGAGGTCTCTTTTCCAACTGATTCCTCTCTTCCAATACACCATTCTACCTGCAATGAAATCCACCTACAAGCTTCCATTCCACACTCTTAGGTTCCCTAAAGGACCATTATCAATTTATTCGTCAAGAATCATCACTAAAACACAATCAAATCCATGCATTTCCGTTAAGCTGTAAAAAGGGTAAAATTACAAAATCCATCAAGAATCAAAGAATAAAACCATGCATGTAAAGAAAATGTATCCTTATACTTGCCTTAAGCTTGATGTTTCACTCAAATTGATTTGCCCCTTGGTTTGATGGAGAATAAGCTCTCTAATTGAAAATCTAACACATGTATGAAGGAAAACAAAAATGAGATGCATGCATGCCAATAGATGGGTTATCTTGACCCTTATTGCACTCAAGAACTCAAAGGAGGTGGGATTTCCTTACCTCTAGCTTCCTACAAGCAGTGGGGAGGAAGATAGTGCCTTGAATCTCAAGAAGAAGGGCAACAAGAATGATGAGCAAGGAAGAAGAATCCCAACTTATTGCATGCAAGCCTTGAATCACCCAAGATGGAGCCAAGATGAAGATGAAGATGGGAAAGCTCTAGTTGCAATGAAATGGAGGAAGGAGAGGAGAGGGTCGTTGGTGTTATGGGTTTTAAATGAGTGAAGTTTTGGAATTTACAGATTGGCCCTCCTGTTTATGCATATTTCAATTTGAAGTAGCTGGGCTCAAAACGGGCTGGAATGAGTTCAAATGGAATTGGGCAAAACATGAAAAATGTCCCACAAGATGAAACTCACCCAATGGAACCAATATGATGCATAAATAATGCAAAACCATGAAAATACAAAAAAATACAAAGGTTTTTGACTACCTAATAAAGGTTTAAACCCGACCCAACTACCTATCCATGACCCAAGCCTCTTGAGATTTGGGCTCAATTAGCCTAATAACATATTAATTAAAGTAAAACCAACTTAATTACTATAAATCATAATTATCTAGGGTTGGGACCTTACACACTCGACGTGATACCCCTTTTCCTTTTCTTTTCTAGTCCAGTCCACGTGAAGAAAACCCCAACCACCTTTTTTTCTCTCTTCTCTACACTGTGCAAAAAAGCATAGTACTGTACATTAAATCCACGTGCAATCTCCTATTGCAATCTCTTTGTATGAAAGAAAAGGGATTCATCAAATCAACAAGGAGATAAAGTGCTTTTGCCTTGATTTGCATACAACTAGGCTAGTTTTTTTTCTTTCCTCCTTCTTTTGCCTTAGGTCACGTACAGCAAAAAGAAAGGGCTATTTTGCCTTGGATCGTGTGCAACAAAAAGGATGCCAACATAAGCAAGAACACATCATCGTCAAAACTTTAGATCGCAATATCTCAATCGTACGAAGTCAGATCGATGATCCGTTAGAACTTATAAAAAGCTTATAAGTAGATCTATACGTTGAAAGCGAAAGGAAGAAGATCCAATGGTAAAATAATTTTTGTCATTGAAGAAGATCCAATGGTAAAATAATTTTTGTCATTTATAATCTTTTATTAGTTTAATGACTATATATGTGCTCTTATTCTTATTACTCTTATTTGGAAATGAATGATTATTTATTATTATTAATTTTTAACAAGGGGAGATGAAGAATGGATAATAAATAAGAACCTGAAGTTTTATATTAATACGAACCTGCGGTTTCGTAAGAATCAGAAGTTCCTTCTAAATCCGAACCAGAAGATCTGTGGATTATTAAAATCTGAAACCAAAAGCTCTCAGATCCATAATATGAACTTGAAGATTCATATTCCTATTCAAACCTGAAGTTTGAAATTTAGATCCAGAAAAAAAACTAATAGGCCATAATATCTAACTCGAAGCCTTGATAGAACCTGAAGTTCAAAAAAATTAAAAAACCTGAAGTTCTAACCACGAACCTGCAGTTCCAAATCAAGCCAGAAGCTTTGCCAAAACCTGTTGTTTTGGATTATTAAAGTTGATAACCAAATGTTATTCAATTTTAAATTGGCCAACTTGATCTGAGATGGCTCACCCCTTAATTTATTCTGAATGCTTTAAAAAATCTTATTATTTATCTTTTATCTTCTTTTGCATATCAATGATTATGTATATTTTTTTCCTTTCCAGCTCTTACATAATGTCGAATTTAGCCAAACTTGAATTTAAAGCCCTTAACATTACCGGGGACAACTACTTATCCTAGTACTTGGATGCAAAATTACACTTGCAATCTAAAAAACTTGAAAAGACGATAAAAGAGGATACTAAAGAGTCCCCGGAAAATATGGCATTGGCAATTATCTTCTTACGTCATCATATACATGATGACCTCAAGAATGAATACCTCACTGATGAGGACCCAGCAAGTCTTTGGAAATCTCTGAAGGATAGATATGATAACAAAAAAATGGTCTTATTACCAGCGGCTCAGAATGAATGGTAAAACCTAAGATTTCAGGACTACAAATCAGTATTTGAGTATAACTCTACTTTTTTCAACATTGTTTTCCAGTTAAGATCATGTGGGGAAAAGATTACGAAAGAGCAGATGTTAGAGAAAATGTTGTCCACTTTCCACACATCAAATGTAATCCTGCAATAGTAGTATCATGAACGGCGTTTCTCTAAATATTTAGAACTAATTTCTTATCTTCTTGTTGCTGAGTAAAATAGCAAAGTCTTGCTAAAGAATCATAACTTCAGACCAACTGGATCTATGGCAATGCCTGAAGCAAATGCCAATTTTAACTCCAGTAGAGGCAGAGAAAGGAGGCGTGGGAGAAACAATCCCTCTAGAAGAGGTGGAAAAAGAAACTCCTCCCAACGAGGAGGATTTTGAGGTCCTCCCCAAAAATTCAAAAACCACCAAAAGTGGTCTGATCCTTAGAAACAACAAAATCCGGATCAACACCAGCATCCACCGAATAATTCTGCCCACCGTTCTGATGACCCTTGTTACAGATGTGGAAGGAATGAGCATTGGTCATGTACTTGTTGTGCACCAAAAGACGTGGAACGATATAAAGCATACAAGGCTTCAATTCATTCTTTAGAATCAAATGATCTGGAAGATTAAGATTGGGATACAGTCCTACAAAATGATAATTACCAGTTGGATATTACAAATTTGGAGACTAGAGATTTTTTTGAAGATGAAAATGGCCAACCTCTGAGCAGTGACGCATTTAGTGCTAAGCTCGGAACCCCTCATGGAATGGTCTAGAAGATCAAATAAATATTTTCAGAATCACTATTTAGAATTTTTTTTTTCAGATATTTAACTTTTATGGATATTTTATGCTGGATGATTTATTTCTCAGTTTATTAATTTTGATAAACTTTTTTTTATGGATGTTTTTGTGATGGATGACTTCTTATAAATTTGATAAAATTTCTCTTATGAATTTTTTTAATCATGTGATTGCTTAGTTATATTTTTTTATTATTATCTTTTGTTTAAAGGTATGGACCATGACAATGGGGATACTCACTGTCTTGTAGATAGTGCAACAACACATACCATTTTGAAAAATCAGAAGTTTTTCTCATAATTGGTATTCAATCCACGAAAGGTATCCACCATAGCTGGACCTGTGTAAATAATTTAAGGCTCTGGAAAAGCCCACATAATGTTACCTAATGGTACTCATTTATTCATTAACGATGCATTGTTCTCCAGCAGTTTCCGAAGAAATTTGCTCAATTTTAAAGACATTAGAGTAAATAGATACCATATTGAGATTGCTAATCAAGGTAATAAGGAAATGTTATTTATTGTTACTAGTATTGGAGGCCAGAAGCAAATACTAGAAACATTAAGTGCACTTTTTTCTGGGTTATATTATACGACAATATCTATCGTCGAATCACATTCAATTTTGAGCAAAATGATACATTAAGCCCGAAGCTTAGTAACCCTCAGGCTTTATTACTTTGGCATGATAGGTTAGGAACCCCGGAGTTACCATGTTAAAAAAAGTCATTAATAACTCTGTTGGGCACTCTTTAGACAACCATAGATTGATCATATCTAATGGGTATCTATGTATCCCATGTTTACAGGGAAAGCTAATCACTCGACCTTCCTTTGTCAAGATTACATTAGAATCCCTATCCTTTTTGCAAAGGATACAAGGCGACATCTGTGGACCTATCAATCTACTTAGTGGACCTTTTAGGTATTTCATGGTTCTGATTGATGATTTTACCCGTTGGTTGGATGTTTGCCTACTTTCAACTAAGAATATAGCCTTTGCCTGCCTATTAACACAAATCATTAAACTTAGGCCCATTTCCCTGATAATCCTATTAAGTCTATACGATTTGATAATGCGGGCAAGTTTACATCACAAGCCTTTGATGACTACTGTTCATCTCTTGGTATTGTTGTTGAATATCTTGTTTGTCCTGTCCATACCTAGAATGGCTTAACTGAATCTCTGATTAAGTGCATTCAACTTATTTCTAGGACTCTGTTGCTACAATCCAAATTACCAGTTAGTGCTTGAGGACATGCTGTGTTCCATGCATCAATGCTCATTAGACTTCGACCCACAATTTACCATCAAAACTCTCTCACACAGCTTATATTGCAACATTAACCTAATATCTCCCATTTGCGCAAGTTTGGTTGAGCTGTTCTAGTCCCTATACCACCCCCTCAGCATACTAAGATGGGACCACAACGTAGGTTGGGAATTTATATCGGTTATGACTCTCCTTCGATTATTTGATTTTTAGAACCAATGATAAGAGAAATTTTTACTGCTCGTTTTGCTGATTGTCAATTTGATGAGACAAAATTTCTGCCGTTAGGGGGAGACAAAGAACATATTGTTCCTACAGAACAACCCGTTCCTGAAGAACGGAGTGAACTAATGTAGAATGCTTCCACTTTGTCTCATTTAAACCCACGTACTTCATAATGTGAAAATGAAGTCCGTAGAATTGTGTACTTACAAGAAATTACAAATAGATTACTTGATGCATTTAACGATGCAATAAAGGTAACCAAGTCACATATTTTAGCCATGAATGTACCGCTAGACTTAATGTCCTCGTAGGACAAAGTCAAAAAGTAGCGATAAAAGAGTCTGTAATACGCCGGAAGTGCGGCATACCTATAGGTTCAAAGGATATAGCTCCGCGAAAAAGGAAAAATGTATAATCATAATGTCCCCCTAAAGATACACTTAACACTCCTGAAGAGGTTCCTCCTAAAGAAGTTCATAACGCTCCCGAAGAAGCTATGAAAAGATCCACTCTCTCTAAAATAACGAAAGTCTTTGATGAGATTATAAAAGCCCCCAAAGAGGCACCGGTACCGGATAATGAAGAGATATCTATATTTTACAATATTCAAGAGAGAGATGAGATAGAAAAAGAATTATTGTCGATGACGCATTTGCATATGTGGTAGTTACACAAATATCAATAGAACATGAGGATGATGATTGGGATACAGAACCATGTACTATAAAAAAACATCGACAAAGGAAAGATTAGCCAAAATGGGAAACTACCATTACAGCAGAGTTAGAGTCTCTCAATAGACATGGTGTATTCGGACTTATAGTATAAACCCCAAAAGGTGTTAACCCTGTAGGTTATAAGTGGGTGTTTGTAAGGAAAAAGAAATGAAACGAATGGAATTATTAGATACAAGGCAAGACTTGTGGCACAAGGTTTCCTGCAGAAACCTGGGATTGATTATGAGGAAACATACTCCCCTGTTATGGATATAATGACATTTAGATATCTGATAAGTTTAGCGGTTTCTGAAAATTTGGATATGAGACTCATGGATGTTGTGGCCGCTTATTTATATGGGGAGTTAGATACATAAATTCAAATGGAAATCCTGGAAGGATTTACTTTGTCTGATGCAAAGCCCAGGAGTACGTACTCAATACAATTGAGATGATCATTATATGGATTGAAGTAATCCGGAAGAATGTGATACAATTGTCTCAGTAAATATTTGTCTAAGGAAGGATATGAGAACGATCCCATTTGCCCATGTATCTTCACAAAGAAATCCTTAAAAGGATTTGCAATAGTGGCAGTTTATGTTGATGACATAAATTTAATCGAGACTCTAGAAGAGCTCGAAATAGTTGCTCATTATTTGAAAAAAGAGTTAGAGATGAAAGACCTTAGGAAAACAAAATTTTATCGACCTTAGGAAAACAAAATTTTATCTTGGCCTGCAGATCGAGAGAAGTTTTAGTGGAATATTAGTCCATCAATCTAATTATACCAAGAATGTATTGAAACGCTTTGGTATAGACAAAGCACATCTATTGAGCACTCCTATGATTG
Organism: Sextonia rubra; assembly: GCA_037013555.1. Lineage (NCBI taxonomy): Eukaryota > Viridiplantae > Streptophyta > Magnoliopsida > Laurales > Lauraceae > Sextonia > Sextonia rubra. The sequence continues at coordinate 2,991,887 of JASUAD010000028.1, read as the reverse complement.
TTCGGTCTTTAGATATAAACAAAAATCCATATCGTCTAATTGAAGAAAAATAAAAAGTATTGGGTCCAGAAGTACCATACCTGAGTGTCATTGGTGCTTTAATGCACTGGACCGGACATTTCCTTCTTAGTGAATTTACTTGCTAGATACAGTTCTGAGCCAAAGCAAAGGCATTGGACTGGTATCAGACATATCCTATGCTATTTACATGGTACAATTGATTTAGGACTCTCTTATTGTAAATATTCCAAATTTGTAGGATATGCAGATTCATAATATCTCTCTGATCCTCATAAGGGTCGATCACAGATATGTTATGTATTTCTTAGTGACAATACTGTTATTTTTTTGCGCTCTATTAAACAAACTTTGGTAGCTACTTCTTCTAACCATACTGAGATTTTAGCCATCTATGAAGCTAATAGGGAATGTGTATGGCTAAAATCTTTAATTCAGCATATTCGTAATTCTTGTCAATTGCCTCTTAGAATAGGTACTCCGAGCATTATCTACGAAGACAACGAGGTATGTATTCAACAAATTAAAGAATGATACATAAAAGGTGATAAGACAACACACATTATACCAAAGTTCTTCTTCACATATGAGCTTCAGAAGAACAATGAGATCGAAGTTAAGCAAGTTCGTTCAAATAACAACTTAGCTAATTTATTTACCAAGTCATTATCAAAGTCAATATTCCAAAAGTTTGTATATGAGATTAGCATGCGGAGAGTTTATCATCAAATAATATAAAGGGTATTGTTGTCAAGGGGAGTAATAGATTAGGGATAGGCATCCTAAAACCCGTTACTCAGGACATATGTGCACTGTACTTTTTTTCCTTCTTTAGGTTTTATCCCACTGGGTTTTCCTAGTTAAGGTTTTAACGAGGCAGCATTATGCACGTCCAAACACCACTTCTATAACTTTGTAAAAATGTTGTATTCTTTTTCCTTCGCTTAGGTTTGTATCCCATTGGATTTTTCCTTTGCAAGGTTTTAATGAGGCAATTGTTATTGAATGGTGGTCATCCAAGGAAGAGTGTTATAAGAGATTATTATTAGTGGATGCCCACCTTGGGGCCCACATTAGATATGGAAAGCAGTTTAGGTTAGAATCTTGCTATATTGGGTTGCTTTGGGAGGAAGCAATCTTACTTTATAAATAAGATCCCTCTCCCCCTTTATTATGTATACATCTCTCATTCAATAAGAGTATCTCTCTCTTTCTCCCTCTACTCTCTATATTTTCTCTCTCTCTCTTCTTAAACATAGAAAACTTAATTAAATTTTATTTCTTCTTTTTGTTAACTAAAACAATTGGAATATTCTAAATATCAAGTTGGAATTGGATTGGAGGGACAGTGGAAGATATTTTAAGATTTTAATCAGAGTGCGCCACATGTCGCACTTTTGTGAAAAGATTGCATCACATGTTCCTCTCCAGCAAAAAGTCTATCCTTATTATATATACTAGCGCTTTAGGGCTATGAAAAAATAATTAAATTTTATTAAAAATTATTAATATTTAAATAAAATATAAATGAATATTATCATATAATTATGTAAATCATAACAAAAAATATAGTTAAACTATTGAATCTTTATTTTTCCAAATGTAAAAAAAAAATTCTTCTCTAAACCATAATGGGATGAGGAAGAAGCAAGATAATAATTCATCCTATAATTTTAAGTTTTCAAAAAAGAAAAAAAGGTATAATCCAAAATTTAAATTATATGTGGCAAATATTGTTTTGTTTTTATTTTTGTTTGTTATTTTTTATTTTTTTCTTCTTGACAAGCAAAGCATATGGATGATTTAGAAACAACCTAACAAATCCAATAAGCTTGGTTGGAATCCATAATTTAAAAAAAACCACTATAACAGTTAATAGTAAAAACAAATGGTGAATAATCTCGAACAGAACTAAATTAAAAAATTAAAGCAAAGGAAAAATCAACAGTATATGCCATAAAATAATTGAAAAAAAAGCATACCATAAATGTGATAAAGAATTTAAAGGCTATTTGATAGGGAGCTTTGAGAACTTTCAAGAGGAAAAAATAGGAAATTACGTCCAATATTATTTTTTTAGAAGGGACTGCAGTTATGTTTTAATAACTTAATTATATTAAGAGTTTAAATTACAAATAAAGTGGGCCATCTTCAATCGAAAAAATAATCTTGTATTATATTTTTGAATTAGAAATAAAATTAGATAGTGCTGAAAGGGAACAAAGTTGTATTTGAGATGGGAGGATTTACATGTACGTCCCTACAAATTAGATCTCATTTGTTTAGAATCAACTGTCACTCCGCACCCAATGCAGGGCCATGAAGAAAATAATTAAAGTCTCTTAAAAAATATTAATATTTAAATAAAATATAAATGAATATTACCATAGCTTCAATTGCCCATTCAACGCATGAATTTGTATTACATTTATCTATAAACAATTGGATACCTACACCAAAATCAACAAAGGTTATAAAAATGAATTTGAATCAAGATCAAATTCATCTCACCTTGCAGGCTCCACTTGATTCAACACTTGGCCCACTTTGGCTGTAAAACCTTAAGAAATATTTCTAAAAAATAAAGCAACTCAATAGTTAAAAATTATATTATTTGAAAATAAAATCATTTATAACTATTTTAAATGAGTTGCATTAATGGCAATTTATTTATTAGTTTTGAAGAGGATTAGGGGGATAATGGGGCAAATCTTCTCCAAAATAAGACATTTTAATTATTAGTCATAATGTTCAAAACTATTATAAAAAGAAATATATATATATAATTCCCCGCCCTAAAATAGACATATCTCAACCCTAAATTGTTTATGTGCCAAGTGGATGGACCTAGTTCACTTGCCTTATAATTTCGCTCAGATCTAAAATTTAACATATGCTATTTGAAGTTTAGCTCCTAAACTAATTGGGTCCCACCCAGCATTGCATTGCCAATGGTTGGTCCGTGCTGGATCAAGGTGCATCAAAGTCCATTTCAATACCTATTACAAAGTAATTATATTTTAAAACAGTATTATTTAAAATGAAAAGAATAACTTTGTAAAGCTCCTAAAAATGCCCATAAAAAACCCAAAAAATACTAAAAAAATAACATATAAAGTAAATACAAGAAAAGAGTAAATTCCTTACTATTTGATCAAGCCAAACAAGAAAAGCAAACCCATAATAATCCAATGTCATTATGAGACAATTGCTCTTTAAGAAAGATATGTTATAATAAAAATATATATATATAAATATTCCAAAATCTCATGGTAGTTATTAAAATAATACACTTGCATTCAAATGAAGATAGAAAAGCATACTATATGTACTATAGGCAATATGTCAAAGTAATGCAAAAGAAACTTAATCTCAAAATTCTAAAACTGATTAAACTAAACCAATCAAAGGCTAATGTATATACAAAAAAATTGCATAGATGGAAATGATTTGATCTACCTTGAAGCATACAAGGGCTAGAAAAAAAAAAAAAGGCTGACGTATCCATTCAAAAAGTAAGCAAAAAAAGACTGACATATACACAAAAAAGTACATTGATGGCCATGATTTGAAAGTGGCCCACTGCCTAACATATGAGATTTGGTGCCGTCGTTAATTTTTCAAGATTACATTGATGGACATGATCTGAAAGTGGTCTACTCCAAAAAAAAAAAAAAAAACTGATACACGAAAAAGGAAAATGTATATTGATGGCCATGATTTGATCAAACCTTGAAGCATACAAAGGCCGAAAAGAAGAATGAAAAAAAAATATATTAAACGAATGACGTATACCCAAAAAAAAGTAGATTGATGGCCATGATCTAAAAGTGGCCCATTGCCTAACATAAGGAGATTTGGTGCCATAGTTAATTTTTCAAGATTACATTGATGGCCATGATTTGAAAGTGGCCCACCGTGGGACATGTTATATCTTTTGATATTCATCTTGTTGTGTTCAAGATTTTTAGGAGATTTCAATTCAAAGAGTCCCGATATTTTGGAGGCCAAAATAGGTTATGTTAATTTTTAGGGACCCCATGTGTCGCTCGCCCATTCTCTCTCATGTAGAGGGGGAATTCTCTTTATATATATAATAATTAGTGCTTCAAGACGTGGGCCTTGTTTAATAATTATATTATTTGTAAATAAAATATTTATAAATATTTAAATGATTTATAAATTAACATTAACATAAATTTCTTTACACCATCATGATTTTAAATATTTTAGAGCACACTTAAAAAATTAAATATCATATTAGTAAAACAAAATAAAAAAGAAAAATAATGTACCCGTAGAGTTTATTATAATATTATTAAAAAAAGTTAGATAGTTTTTCCTAAAATTTGTAAACTCAACCTAAGAGAAAAAAGTATTTTATGGTAAAAAGTCTAGATGGAATAGTCCAATATACAAAGAATCATTAGGTCAATCAACCCTCTTATTATAAAAATATTGATTAGTTAGGATTGAATAAAAAAGAAAATGACTCATGCCAAAGGCAACCCATTTGAAAAATATATGTATCATGAAAGTAAAATAAAAACATGGCCCAAACCACCACAGCAAGGGCTTCAATGTTGGGTTCAAGCTAGGCCCAGATATAATCATGCATACAATGGCAAATCAATCTTCAAGTTCTAGTTCTCAAAATGTAAAAATCTTATAAAATGTTTAACAATGATTCTTAGTTACAAACTTTAAAACTGAATTACATATTATTTATAAATTAATTTCACTTTTGACAAAAGTATTCAGGAATAATTTTTAGTAAGACTTTTTTTTAGCCCTAAAAGAATAATTGCATCAATGGCTATTTGCTTATGAGCTATCAAGAGGATTAGGGGGGCACATGGGGTAGTTCTTCTCCAAAATGGGACCTTTTAATTATCAGTCATAATAATTAAAACTATTAAAACTTTTTTTCTATCTAATACTGGGCTTGAAATAGAAATATCTTATACCCAAACTGTATATCTGTCAAGTGGATCAAACCCAGCCCACATGTCTTACAATTTGGATCAGATCTAGGGTTTTACGTTGGCCATTTCATGTTTAGATCCTAAACTGATTAGGCCCCACTTGTTATTGCATTGCCTATGGCTAGGCTATGTTGGGCCATGCCAAGTACAACAAAGTCCAAGTCAATACCTATTAAAAAGTAATTATATTTTAAGATAAAACCATTTAAATCAATTGTAAAAATATTATACCTCTAGAGTCTCATTAGAATATTAATAAAAAAAGTTAAATCATTTTTCCTTTGATCTAGAAGCTCAACTTAAGAGGAAAAGAAATATTACATGGTAAAAAAAAAAGATAAAATAGTCTAATGTACAAGAATCATTAGGTCAACCAACCCTCTTACTATGAACAGAATTAGCAAGTTGGAATTGAATAGAAAAGAAAATAGACTAACATCCAATGCGATCCATTTGATATATATGCAGGTGGGTGCTTTGCTTTCCCACTCCTTGCCATTGGGCCAACTTAGGAAGAAAAGACTAAATCGTAGAGAGTATTAGGATGTGTAGAGAATTTTTATTAGGGGTCTTATGGGGGAGTCTAAGGCATATTCAAGCTTGACTTAGCTTTAGAAGCATTGGCCTAGGCTTAGCTTAAGACCAACACGTCCTATAAAATTCAAGCTCGAGCCCGCCATTTAATTAATTGGGCCAGGTCAAATCATAAACAAATATTAAAAATATTTATACATGAAAATAGAATAGGTGTAGTCAGATGTTATCTGTAAAGAAAAATAGAGTAGTTTGGACCAAGTGAGTTTTATTAAAATTTTAGGCACAGAAAACAGTGTATTAAGAAAGATTTTAAGGAGAATTGAGAAATCTAGATTAGAAAGTAGTACTTTTAGGAATGAGTGGTCTTAAATAAATTTAAATCTCAAATATATAAAGATGGTTACTAAAGGGAAAAAAGATTAAAAAAAAGATATAAAAAACTTGGAGATATAAATGAATAGAAGAAGGAACTTTAAAAAACTTGTAGCCCAATGGAAGATCAAATAGGTCAATGAAACATAAAACCATCTCAAGACCAATACATGGACTCATGCATTAAGAAATTTAATGCATGTTGGGCTCATATGTTATGAATCTCACCAACTTATATTACATTGTTTTCAATGTAAAGGTGCTCGCTTAAAATCTAAGTAGTCCACTAATTTATATGATGGATATCAATAGAGAGATTTTAAGAGAGAGGAGAGATATTCTAGATGTTAGGACTTTAATCAGAGCGTGCCACATGTCATACTCTAGCAAAAAGACTATGCCACATATCACTCTACCACGAAAAGTCTATCCTTATTATATATACTAGCGCTTCACGCAGGCTATGAAAAAATAATAATTATGTCTTATTAAAAATTATTATTCATTTAAATAGAATATTAATGAATACTATGACATAAATCATAGTGAAAACATAGTTAAAATATTAAATCTTTATTTTTCTGAAAGGAGAAAATATTTTCTTTGAATCATAGATGTATAAAAGTTGAGAGTAAAAAAAAAACTGTTGATATTAAGTCATCCTTGAATGATTAAAGGAATTACATATGATCTAAGGAAAAAAACAACCATTGATATTTGTTTATTGGCATGTACTTATTTCATTAGTTGCACTTGATTCATCTTCTCCAGTTGTCTCAACAGTTGTGTTTCTTTCATCTTGTGCAGATCTTTTAACTCCTACACTTGTTTCAATTTGTACGCTTATCTCAAGAAAGTCCTTTGTTTTCAGTATTACAATGAAAGTACTTGGTCCAACATCTTGAAACTTCACGTTTTATTTATAATTTGTTACTGCATAGTAAAATTCAAATAAATTAGTAAAAGAAATTGATGTGAAACAAATTTTGTTGATGGTATTAAAATAAAACTTACAATTTTCAATTTCTGACAATAAAATGGTTGATTCTTAAGTGTAGATAATTTCTTCAATTTTCTTGATTGGGATATTGCTTTTTGGCGTTAGTTTGTTCATCGTTGAGTCTAGTTTTATATGAAATAAATATTGCTTCCACAATGCTTTTTTTATTTTATTTTCCAATAGTCCATACCAATTAACCTGCAAAATATTAAAAAATTTAATATATATATACATGATGATAGTTAAAATAAAGAAGTAACTTTATGTAAATAAAAATAAATGTAAAATACCTTATTTGCACATTTTTGAAAAATTTCTTTTGTCGCATTTATAAAAATTTTAAGTATTTCATTGTGCAATAAGAATGATGTTTGCTTAGTGTGATCCACAACTGTTATAGTTGCAATGTATTTGACAATAAAAAGAAATTAAAAACAATTGTTTCATAATATATACAATAGATAAATATATTAAAGTTATCTTTAGTTCATGTATATTTGCGTACCTCATTTTTGTTGATATTTTTGTATCATTACAACGAATACACTGACCATTATTGATATTTTCATTAATCTTTTTATCCCATTTACTGCATGAAAGATGCGCTACAGGTGCATCCATATGTAACATTGCTACCGTAGTCTATATCGCAACATATTTGACCTAGAGATTTTTATAATAGAAAATAGTTCCTAGCTTGAATTAGATAAAAATGAAAAAATTTTTTTGTAAATAAGGAAAATATATGTGAATTGAATTTTACATCTTTGACACCATTCTCTAATAATGAAAATAATTCTTGTAATAATAAATTGATAGATGTTGAATCATTCAATAGTAAGTGCTCATTGCTATCATTTTCTAGTTAGCAAATATGTTAGTATTAAGAAATATAAATAAAATAAAAATAGATTAATGAAAGAGCTATTTTTTTTTACCATAGTAGCAAACATCTTGCTAATGAAATAACGGGGTTGATTAGTAGTTTTGTAGCTGTTGATGGGCTAAAGTAAATGTTTCTTACACATAGGTTAAAAACATTGTATTAATTCAATATAAAATTAGTAGAACTATTAATTATTTAAAGTAATTGACTCTAGTATTCTTTAACCATAATTGATGTTCTTATTAAAACTCTCCCTATATTTGAATTTAAGGAGTGAAAATTGTTTAAAGCGAGGTCGCCCCATAAAGTAAATATCTCCTCAAACCCTTATAATGTGCTATTATGGACACCAGTTGTTTCAAAGACAAATCTGATGGAAAGAGAAGACTTTAATAGACTGAGAAAATGATTTTGTTAGAGATAAGATTTAAATAGTCTATCTCTATTTGGAAACTAAAGATCACATTACTTTCCTACTTAATTTAAAGAGCGCATCTATTTCAATTAAAAGAGGATTAAAAGCTGGTTGTTGGGAGTAAAGGAATTGAGATAGAGAGACTTTAAGTGCTTAAATTTGAAAAAAAAAAGGACCTTTGCCTCTATGATAAAAAATCGAAAACCTCTTGCTATAAAGTGAAATGTCGAGAGACCTATCGCCAAATGCACCCCCCCCCCCCCCCCCCCCCAAAAAAAAAAGCCCGCAAAATGCATGTAATGTGAGAGAAGAACTAACTTGATGAGTGATGAGTGATAGTTGTGGGTTAGGAGGCATCAGAGAGAGAATATGTCTTCTAAGGAGGGTAGCTTTTCTTTGATTAAAGGAACTAAAGAGAATTATAATTGAATTTCCTTAAAAATATCAACGGATTAATATGATCTTGACATGCAAGGGACATTTCATAAGATGGTGAGATAAGATTTGAAATCATGTGTGGGAAAGGATTGCTAAAAGTGAGAAGATTATTTAGAGGTTTGAATTCTAAATCCCTGATTAATAGGAGATTGGAATAGATTTTGAACTTTTCGTCTCTAACATTAAATAAATAATTAAAAAAAAAAAAGAAAACGTGGCAAGCATTTCAACATTGAATCGTCAATTTAGGACAACCCATTGAATCAATTAAGTGCCTAAGGTTGACCCCATAATGAGTCAATGTCCCCTGATTGAATGGCCAAAATTGCTTGTTGCAAGAAGTGTGTCTAGAAAAGATTAGTAGTTGCCAGCTTCAGGCCCACCAGTAAGGTCGACTACTGCCCCTTTTCCTTTTTCTTTTCTTCTAATTTTAGATGGGCGATGATCGAGAGAGGAGTAGAGTTGAAAATGTTGAAAAATCCCATCGGATTAAGCTTGGTTTGGGTTTGAATTGAATGGGTTGGCTGGGGATTATATAGCTAAGATAGCAGGCTTGATGATGCAATGATGATAAGATGAGGGGGAGAGAGAAGATTAAGTTGGATGATATGGGATTATAGTGCAAAGATAAGTTTTAAGAGAGAGGAGAGAGAGAGAGAGAGAGAGAGAGAGAGATCAGTTGGGAGTGGGATTGGATGGGTAAGATGCCACGTCTCACAACCTCGTAAAGAGGGCAGCGCCACATATCGCTCTCCCATGAAAGGAAGTATTGTCATAATATATATTAGAACGCCATGCAAAAAATTAAAATTTATTTTAAAAAACTAAATTTGTTAATTTTTTTAATATTTTAATAAAATATAAATAAATATTATTATATAAACAATAAAATAAACATAGTTGAAATTAAATTTAAAATATCAAATATTTTAAGAAGAAAATTATATACAATGTTTGGTCACATGCTCCCAACCTTGATATGAATTACTACTTGTAGATTTAATGTGGGGTTGGCTGAACCACACATAGTAGATATGTTTATAATGTCAAAAACCAAAAATCTCTACTCAGCCATCATTTGAAGCCAAAATAGGATTAAGTTGCAACTACTTGAGACGGTCGAAAAATCTAACCTATCCGATATATAAAGTTATATTTGCAAAGGAGGCAGGAGTAAGAGGCTTTGATTTGGATTACAGGTGGGTCAATTATTAATAGGATCTGATATTTATAATCATTAAATATTGAGATTCTTACAGATGGTGATAATGTTTGTCTCAACTTTAATTTACATCAAGAAAGCTCAATCCCACCTTATCTTCTAAATTTTGTAAACCTCATTCACAAAGTAGTTAGACATGATGGGTGAGGCTGTGAGGGAACTATACCACGTATTTCACATCATGTATGAATTCCTAGAAACAAAAAGAAAGAAATATGATTTATAATCTCTTTGAATTTTAATTTGGTTGATTGCTCCAATCATAAAGTCCATTTGGTAGTATTAAATACGTGGTATGTCACGTCTCTTGTGTTGTCTGCAATTTAAATCATCTCTGTTTTTCTCATTGTCCATGATTCTGTCCAATTCATATGCACTTACACAACATAATTATCATAGATGAATACTAATAGCATTGAGTCCCACTTATCTGAGCAGACGATGGGAGTCCCATAAATTTTTTATATATATGACACAATGAAATATTTTAATTAATTTTAGGAAGGATATTCTTTTGTAGAATAGTAAATTTAATTTTTAAGCATTCTTAAGTCTTGAAATATTTTAATTAAGTTTGGAAAGGATATCCTTCTGTAGAATAGGAAATTTAATTTTTAGGGATTCTTATGTCTTGATATAATGGAAGAGACTGCCTTACAATGGATATTGGGCTGGACGAATAACCTCACTATTGCAACACTGAGCACCAACAAACTGAGCTCAAATTAATCAGCCCAAGACCAACATCTGTGCCACATGTATCTCATCTCGATGTAGGTTTTCTAGCCTCTAGAGTGCTCCATCTGTCCTTTTTTTTTTTTTTATCAAGACTATTCTCTCCTTATATAGTGGTGTTGTTGCTTATTCAACTTAAAGAAAGAATTAAAATAGAACTAGAAATTTCAATTTCTAATTACCTTAACTATGCTACAGTAGCTAATGAAATGGAAGTGTTCCCCAACTGATATGACACACATTGATTAAAAAAAAAAAGCACCCATCAAACTCACACACATACATGAACATTGCATCAATGATACATTTCCAACAAATGAATGAAAAATAAGTAAAGAGAGGATTTTGGTGAGAAAAACATAGCAGGTCAATTATTAATATGATCTAATATTTATAATAATTTTTTTATAGGCAAAGGTAAATTGATTAAAGGAAAAAGAAAAAAGTACAAAAATAAAGATACCCTATCAAAGAGATAAGGGAATGCAATGGTATAAAAGAGATATACCAAAGCAAAGAGGAATAAATAAACAATTTATATAGTTGAGATAAGCAAGTTAGAGGACCTATCCACCCTTAATTTCACAAGAGAATTTGTAAAGTTATTAGCTGATCCCCAATATGTTGAAAGCTCACTCAAACCTTAGATAAGATGAACTTTATTTCATTAAATTAGAAATGAAACTTCCAAGGCACCTTGGAAGGATCGGATACCCAAGAAATGGGATTTAGGGAATTGTTTTCCACGAGTAAAGAGGTTTTAAAGTGGTCCAAGATAAAAATTCAAAGGGCTTCTAGAATGGCCACTGCCTTTGCCTCATTTGACTCAATTAACCTAGCATTCTTAGAGAACAAAACCAACACCGCCCCTTGATCATAACAAAGCACCCTACCAACACTTGTTGGACCTAGCTTTCTTCTAACAGACCCATCAACATTGAACTTCAAAACACCCCATGAAGGGGGAATCCAAAGCACATTTAATCTCTATTGACCTTTTACAAAAAAGGGATGCTTCCCAATTGCGAAAGATACTCTCAACTGTTAGGCTATCAAACTCCTTCTTTATGGAGGCCCACTTTGTAATACGCAAAAGATGGTGATGATGAAAAAACTCTAATCTACATTAAGGAATCTCAATCCTATCCTACTCTTATGATTGGCTTGCACTGAGGGGTGCCCAACATTAAATTTTACAAATCTAATTTGAGGCCGGTTCTTAGATATTTAAAATAAATCACCTTGCTAAAGAATATAGATTATGGGCTAACTAAGTAAATAATGAAATTGCAAGACATGCTCCTATTAAGAACGTGGTTCCTAGTTTAGGAATGGCCCCACCTAGTCCCATAATAATCAAGAGGGGTGTGTGGCGTTTGCAAGGTTTACATTTTATCTACACAACATTAACATAAGAATCATATAAGAACCCCACATTCGAATCATGATCAAATAAACCTACATATGCTCAAATAAATAACTAATTATATATATAAAGAATGTGAGGCCGAGCTTAGTATTTTCTAAGTGCCAAATGTCTCTACTTAGTAATCATTTGAAGCCAAAACAGGACTAAAGCGTAACTACAAAGTTTAAACAAAAGTGTTAGAAAATCTAATCTGACCAATAATCTAAACTTTATTGCATAATATGACCTACATTTAATATGGATTTGTATTGGTGTGGTAAAAAATGTTGAAATTTAACTGGATAATCCATTTAAATGGGTTAGTCGTCAAAATTGGCTGTATAGTTGGAGTACAAGTGAACACATGCTGAATGTGTTAGCTCTACTCAACACATGTGGGCCCTCAACTCCATCATCCCCACCACTGTATCGTGGTTTGATTTTATGTAATCCATTTAAATGGGTTAGTCAAAACTGACTGTATTGGAGTACATGTGAACACATACTCAATGTGTTGGCTTTAATCAACACATGTAGGCCCTTAACTCCATCAGCCCACTTCGGTATTGTGGTTTGATTTAAGAAAGAGAGAAATAATAATTGGAAGGAATATTTGGAATGATGATAAGGATGATGTTGATATGTAGGAGATTATAGTAAAGGTTTTATGTAATCTTGTGGTTAATGATGTGCAAGTGGTTATGCTAATATAACTTGGTTCTTTATTTTACTTATTTATTTTTTGAAGGTTTTAGTCCATCTTTGCCCCCTTGGGAGAAATTCCTAGCTCCATCACTGTTTCTAGTAACAATATCTTTTTTTTCTTATTGCACTTGTGATGATTGGTGCTTGGTTTTGTTTTTGTCCTCATTGTTCTTGAATTGACAACCCAAAGAGCCTAAGAACAACATGCAACATGCAAGTAGTCTTGAACTCAGTTTGAGAGGACTTTTTGAAAGAGAAAATACACTTCCACACATTTATTTTATTGTTTTACCACACATTTAATTTTATGCACAATCAACACATTTAAATTCCTTATTATTCCACACATTTAATTTTTGCTAATCCATACATTTAAATTCCTGCAATATATTTTTTTACTTTAATGATTATGTTGATTTTATGTTATGCATAGTTTATGGTTGGGATTAGTGTTCATTGCATGCATCTTCTTATCATAAGATTTAGTGCATGTTTAAGTGGCTGGAAATCAAACCTTCAGAACTTAAAAAATTGAGTGGAGAAATCAAATTGAATAAATCAAGTTGGGACGCCCAAACAGTCCATGTTTTAAGACAAGTTTGCCTTTAAAAATCAGATTTATTGAATACTTTTAATCAAGGAATACTTAAGGCACAGTTGGATACATAATCAAGGATTGAAAGGGCCTGAAAAACTCATGATTTTAATGGTGCAAATCGGCCAAATAAATTGATTAATCTCACGTGCACCATTGAGCAGATTTTGTACAGTTTTAGAAAACTGCAGAAACAATTTTTAGTAAGAAGTTCAAAGTGGGAAGCCATATTAAATCATGTTATTTTTCAGTAAAAATTGAGAAATCTAAAATTTAGTATGTGATCTTTCATTTCCAAGAATTTGAGATCAAAATAATTTCTAGAAGTATGGTTTCCAAATGCTTAAACATGGCTGGTCGGACAATATATGTGCAGAAATTCTGCATAAAAATTCAGATTTTGGTAATTTTCATTCATGTATGACTTTCTCGTTTTAAAACCTCTTTCACTTCTTTTTTTTTTCAGTCTAATTTGAATTCCAGCCATCAAAGTTAGAATTAGACTGCAATAGATTAGGTCAAATTATGCACGAAAATTACATCAGCATACTAGTTTCCAGATTTGAATTTTTTCAGCATATTATGGCATGCTTTGTATTACTAACTTTACTAACTTTCTATTTTTAAACCAGTTTCTAGTTTTATGTCTTTAATTGTTTTAAATAATTTTCAGAATTAAAGATCTTTCTAAAATTGTTTTATTTGAGGATTTTTAAATTGGAAAGTTTCTTTAAACTTGGAAATTCTAACCCAAGGTAGTTTCTAATTGTAATTTACTAAATTAAATACTTTCTAAAATTATTTAATTCAAAATTCTTTACTTTTGAAAAGTCCTTAACTTTAGGAAGTTGGCTAAGTTAATTCACTAACTTAGGAATCAAGTTTAACCTAGTTTCTAATTTTAGTTTGTTAAACTAATTTAGGAAAGTTTTAATTTTAAAAAGTGGTGTGAGTAGTTGGTTTTTGATTGTTTTTAACATTGTTTGACACTAACTTACATTCATTGTTGGTTTGTTTTAGTTTCTAATTTAGTTGTTAGTTTGATTTTGTTAGTTTTGTTTTTTGTAAGTTTCTTTTATTGAAAGTTCTAACATGTGTGTTATTTTGCAGCAACTAAGTTAGATGTTTTTAAATTTAGGTTTTCAGCTTTAGGAAATTTTTAATTTCATTGGTTTGTAATTAATATAATTTTGGCAAGTAAGAATAGTTTTAGATTTTTTAGGGTAGGTATAAGTTGAAAATGACCTTAAAACACATTGCTTCCTGTGGATCAAGATGGATTCACCAGATTATTACTACATCACATTTTGTTTTTGGAACTCACGATCAAACTACATCCTAAAAATGCTTTCCCGATTTGAACCCTCTAAATAGTACTGGCCACATCCTGATTTTTCAACATTGGAAGGTAGGAACAACAGTGAGTCAGGTTAAGCAAGTGACCTGCCCCGCCTCCAATTCAGGGTTCATTTGTAGGTGGTGGGTTTGTCGGGTTTGAAGTTGGTTTGGGTTTTTAAATTTTGACTTGAGTTGGGTTTAGGGTGGTTCAAGTTGTGGTTGCCCAACCTGCCTTAGCAAGTTTGTGGTTAATCTTACATTTCACTAAAAAACTTACGCTGAGCCAGACTAGAGTATAATTGGTAATGGGCATTTGTGAAAGTACATCTTGTGGGTTACTTATTTGAGTCTTATGTGCCAGAAAAGCATATGATTTATTTTTATGTCTTAAAATAATAAAACTGTAAAGAAAAATAAAGATTTGAACCATACATTTTGAGTTTATTATCACAAATCATGAGTCAGTCACAAGTAACAACCGCTGTAGGTACCTTGAGGCGATATACGCAGATTTGTACCCAACTCAACCCCATGCCATCCCTGTTGGAAGGAGAAGAGATGCGCCATTTAATTTGAAAAGAGGTGATAGTAGATGGAGTTTTCCCTGGTTAGAGAGATGCAGAGCAGCATAAAATTATTATCTGCGAAGGAGAAGGCAGGCCTAAGGGTAGAGGAGATTGTATGATCTGGCTGAGTTTTGTCAAATTTAATAAGAGTAGCAAGAACAGAATCAAGGGATGATCTAGATGAAATTAAAAGAAAGAAACAAACAGCTTTCTTTTTGGTATGTCATGATGTCTCGGCAGTTTGGATGGAGATTCAACAGTAACAAAGGTCATCCGAAATGCTAAGACGTTTGTTGTGAGTGGCCGAACTAGGGTTTTCATTTGAGGAGAGGTGCAGATGTTAATAAGTAGTTTAGTTTTGCTAGCAAATCTTGAAGTTTCAAGTAGATTTTAATGGTGTACCCACCATTTTTAGTGAGTTTTAGAAAGATTTTGGAAGCGCATTGTGGTTTGACAGGTGCACCTGCACCCATGTGCTTGGGCTTTGGTCCACCTCTATTCGTGGCACTTTTGTATAGTATTTAGAATGTAACTTTTTCAAAATCTGCATCTTAATGCACGATTTCTTTACTTGTTAAGTATTTGTGGGCTTGTTTAATTCATTTTATTGTACAATTATTATGCAATAATTACGTTGTAGTTCGATCATGATAAACCACACAGGGTGAGCCCTAGTTCCACTAACCCTTAGCCTTGACCAGTTCTATGGTCATCTCGGTTTTCAAAATATTGGTTGAATTTGTACATTAATTCATTTAGTTCCTTTAGTTTACTCCATTTGTGAAGATGTTCTGGTAGATTAACAATGGAGATATATTTGGAAAGCCTCTCAAAAGCTCTTTTTTGTTAATGGTACTAATCGTTTTTGTATTATCAATTCCTTAAACCCTTTTTTGTCATCAGGAGAAAACTCAAGAATCATTTCCAAAGTCTCTCCATGTACAATCACTATAGTATTCAGTTCTACATTGGTCCATTGGGCCTAACTTAAGAGTCAGAACCCATACAGGCCCCAGTAACCGCCCTAACTTCACTCTTTTGAATACTCCATATCACTGATCTAGATTGTTCATTCATTTTAGCCTAATTTTCAGACACCAACTCACAAAGTGCCTGAAAATAGAGGCCTATCGTCCAAACGTTATACTTTTCATTTAGCCATAGTTTCTCAAGCCAAACTTTAGAATCACCTAATCAATGTAACATATCATATATTTGGAACCTACGGAATGGATGATGCAAATATAATGGCTTAACCCTTGTGAATAACAAAATAGAAGGAAAGGAAAAGGAACCACATGCTTTGGTGAGGGGCATTGAACAAACTGTATGATCTTGGAGGGAGCTTTTATTTTTTTATGGAAACTCAGCTGAGGGGCTGAGACCCGTATATAAACACAAACCCGACATCAACCTACACATGTGGGCTAATGGGGACTCGTACATGTAAGGGACACACAACTTAGATATGAGGCAATAAAGACTCGTTTGTGTGAGAAAACACAATACAACTCACACATATGAGGTGATAAAACTCACATATGCAGAGAAGGGGGAAGTGAGAATTGCACATGAGACGAGTAAGAACCAACACTCCTTACCACTAGGGTAAGGAGCTATTCTTCTTGGAAGGAGCTTTTTATGAAGGAGCGGTTCTTCTTGGAGGGAGCTTTTTATGAGTCCATTAACCAAAGTCAATTTTAAATGATTTGGAATGACATGAGAGTCTGAGACCACACTGTAACTAATCTGAAATATACATGGCGGATCTAACTCCTTCAAAATATTATTACAGTACTACTCTTTTATATTTGATTTTTGTTACATTTTCATGAGCTTCCAAGGATGACCCCACACCAACCTGATCAAAATATAATCGGGATTAAGTTTGGGAATAGATCCTGAGATTGGAATCTGGACGGAGCCCATGCAAACCCCGAACACTAGTTCGGCCCTTGAGATCTGCAGTATCTAAAGGCAGCAAATCCTGAGCTGACTGGTGACCCTGTTCAAAATTGGATCAAGGAATTTCCAGTTCGGTTCAGTGCTTTTACTTTCGGTTGTGCAAGAGTTGACACTGCCAACCCAACCAACAAAATGGGCCTCATTTGCTTCTATTTACGTTACTAAACTCAGCCGACGCAACTCTCACGCTGTTCGACCTGAACACAACCTGATTATTAGAGGTTTGGACTTCGGACTGACCCGTTTAACCGGAAAGAGAGGAAGGAGAGAGCCAGAGAGGAAGTCTCTTCTTTCATGCCTTGGAATGCTAGAGGGGTGCCTTATTTATAGTTTCTTAAGTCATACTCCTTCTCAAACTTTCTTTTATAAAAATCTTTTTTAAAAAATTTAAAAAAATCCAGGTTTGGGCGTGAATTACATGGCTGGAATTTTTCTTTCTTTTTTTTTTCTTTCTTTCTTGAGAAGTCCTTTTTTGCTTCTTCTTTCCTTCTTTGTATTTGCGACCTTGTATTGAGATTTTTGAAAAATAAGTTAGGATAAGAATCCTGACTTAGAATCAAACTTGGCCACATGAGGAAATTTCATTTTTTATCTATTGCTTTGTTAACTTGCCTTCTTTAGAAAGTACTCCTTGTTTGCTCCAAATTCAAAGAGATCTTTTAAGATGTTTTTGAGATAAGTCTCTTAATTCCTCTCCTTTATTTTTTTACCCAAAAATCTGATCCAAATCAATGTTGGACGTCCATGCTTGCTTGCCATATATATTTTTTATTTTTTTATTTTTTTTCAATTTTTCTCCTTTTCCAAAAAGAACTTCTATGTGGCTTTCCTTCTCCATGATGAGATATTCTTCAAATTCTCTTGAATATATTTTGAAAATATGCAGCAAATAAATAGACTACATCTTGGATGTTTTACAAGTGTACCCCACACATGTGCATATGTGTGTGGGACCATGAAGCCCACTTTTGCATTTTGCTTCAAATTTCTTTTCTCTCTTTAATTCTTCTCAAATTTCTTTTGAAAATGATTTTTTTGCCTTAATTATTTACAAATGGGACCCATATCACCAATTTCCTACAAAACAAATGTGAATTATGTGAAAAGACAATTTTAACTCTAAGATCATAAATGCATGACTGCGGACCTATTTCTCACGAAATGCTAATGAAAATTAATGCACACCATTTTTCATATTTTATGGGAGTAAACTAATGATGATGACAATTCAATTTATTTCATGAGAATATAAATTTTCACAAAACTTTCTAAAAATGGCGGGTTCATGAATATATGCAAAAAACGCAATTTTTAAACAAATTATGCAGAAATGCATTACAATGATATATTAATATACAAAACCATGATTTCAACATAAATGAGGCTCTTTTAAGTCAACAAGTCCTTAAAATTGTCTAAATTGTATATGAAAATATGCATTTTTAAAGACTCATCACCAGTATAGTTGCTTCAAAGATGTGGCAACATTACCTTCATAGAGAGAAGTTCAAAGTTCATTCAGACTATAGAAGTTGGCAGTACTTATTCTATAAGAAGGATTTGAACATGAGAAAAAGCAAGTGGATTACTTTGATTTTCCTATCAAGTACCATCCGAGTAGGGTAAATGTGGTTGCATATGCACTTAGTAGAAAATCAATTATCAAGGCTTGTTTCAGAGAAGAGTGGATTCTAGCAGAGTAGCTTAAAGATTTGGATGTCGAGTTCCAGTAGGTCAGGAAGGGTGTAATGCTAGAGAGCATGATAGTGTTAGAGCTGATAATAATTTAGGAAAACGAGGATAAGCAGCAGAATGATCTAAATTTAGTTAGAGTTATTGAGCACTTAGCAAACATGCCTAATTTCATAATGATGGATGGAATTCTTTCCTTTGTGGACAGATTGTAAGTTCTAAGTGTGGAAAACTTGAAGGATGAAACCATTATACTAAGTAACAATACTAAGCACACCATACTAAGTACGAAGCTCACCCAAACGGTACCAAAATGTGTTAAAATTTGAAGGACATAGTTTGGTGGAGGAACATGAAATGCTAGATAGCAAGTTTGTGCCAAATGTTCACACGCCAGCAAATCACAAGTAGCCACTAGGGCTGTTACAACCATTGGGCATACCAAAATAGAAATGGGAGCAGATCACTAGGGCTTTCATCTCCAAATTGCCAAGGGCTCAAAAGGATAACAATGCAATTGGGTAATCATCGTTTGCCTCACCAAGTTAGCTCAGTTCATACCAATGAAGACTGGGAGATAGATGTACATACTACCATTGGCTGAGTTGTTCATCAAAAAGATAGTTAAACTTTATGGAACCCTAGTATTTATAGTGTCAGGTAGGGACAAAAGGTTGGCTCCAGATTTTGGGTAATATTGCATGAAGCTATGGGTTCCAAGTTAAAGTTTAGTACAACATACCACCCATAGATATATGGCCAATCAAAATGAACTATCTAGACCTTAGAGGATATGTTGAAAGCCTGCATGTCAGACTTCAAGGATCAGTGGGATGTGGATCTACAATTGTGTAATTTGCCCGCAAGAATAGTTTCCACTCTAGTATTAACATGGCTCTTTTCGAAGCACTGTATGTCAGAAGATGAAAAATCCTAGGTTATTGGGAAAAAGCTAGAGTTTGCAATTTCCACCTACCAACTATAATTGGTGAGATAAGTGCAAATTGCAGACAAGTGCAAGGATATTTGATAATCGCAAGGAGTCGACAAAATGAGCAGACTTAGATTTGAGCAGGTGCTACCAACTAAGAGAAGCCATTCCATATTATTGCTATCAAGGATTTAATGTCGCGGACAAAGACCATTGATTGGGTGAGTGTGTAATGGGAAGACCATACCACTAAGGAAACGACTAGGGATATTGAGATACCAAGTCCAACAGAAGAACCTGAAAAATGCTTGAGGTTAGTTTTGTAATAGTTTTAACTATTTGGAGGACGCAATGTTCTAAGAAGTGAAGGATGTAATGACTTGATCCATAATTATATATATTTAGGCTTAATTAATAGCACTTAATTATGAATATTGAGCTTTTATGGGTGTTTTAGATGTGCACCAAGTTAGTTTTAGGGTTAGAATCCATTTTGAATAGCTTTGGAAAGTTTTGAGCATTTTCCGGCAAGTCACATGACTTTAGGGGTCATTTTGTTATTTTAGGAAATTATTGGGGGGGTATCTAATTTTTTAAAATTAAATTCAGTCACCAAAATCAGGTCAAAATTCCAACATCTCCAAACTATGTAAATATTTGGTTTATTGAAAAGAAAACTTAATTTCATGAACTTTTTCTCTTACAGCACTTCATTTCGAGCTACGGATTTCAAGATATAGTCCTGACAAATTCTTTACGTTGTGGGCCCTACTTATTATATTCAATATAAAGCACCCATCTCCTTTTTCCTCTCTATTTCTCATTTCCTTTCAACTAAGATGAGCCTAGCTCTACAATTGTCCCTTTTTCTTCTTCTTTTCACTCTCTTCACCACTGTTCTACTAAAACTGCAACCACTTCAAGGCTTCATCTCCCCATTTTCTCCCTCTCCTACTCTTTTTCCCGTTGGTGCAATATTCAATCAAATTCGGTTTGCGCAGCCCCTTTATTAAGAAAAATCTTGTTGATCAACAACCCTAGAGGTAAGCTCTTCCATCCTTTTCTTCTAGTTTAAGGAAGAGTAGCCCTTGCGGGCCCATAATCCCACATGCAAGCCCTTGTTCTAAGTATTTCCTAGTTTTCCCATTTTTCATGTATTTACGGGCTATTTCTGAGAAAAATGCTATTTAGGTGCATCCCAACTAATTTTATGTTTTAGAAGAGAGTTTGGATCTCTACAAACTTGAGGTAAGTGATGAAACCCATGTTTCCATGCATTGTACTGTATATGTTTGATTCTTTCTCACAATTATCTTTATTCTCAGTGTATTTTTTAATTTTAACTAATGATTAACAATGTTTAGAGGGGATTAATCAATGGCCAAATGAGACTAAACAGACGCTAAAATGTTGATTGAAATTACCTTGGAGAATCCTTAAAATTTGGAGGAAATTTGGATACAAACGAATGCCAAACAAAACGGGCTTCACTGCTAGCAATCCAGTGACTAAGCCCCATCGGTCACTGCACCAATGGCCGTGACTGGCCAAGGCCCAAGGGCCAATGATTGAGCCCACTCGGTTACTGTCACCTGTGGTTCCCTGGCAACCCTTCTTCAAGGGTTTTCTCTTCATTTTTCTCGTCTGATTTTCCCTAAGTTTTGAGGGCAAGTTCTTGACATAATAAGGGCATTATTTAGGCAATCAAATCCCCCTCTAAACCACCATTTGGGAATTAAATGGTAGTGATTACCTATGCTAGAGTCACTTAACTTAGGGCTATTTGATTAGTGAATTCACCCAAAACTCGTATGGATCAAACTTTGAGCTTTAAATTGAGAAGTTTGGACTTGTGTAACACCCTTTAGTTGTTGCAGAGGCGCGTGTCGAAAGTTTATAAACCACAGACCGTTTAAGCCCTAATGATGTCCTCCAAATGATTGAACATCAAGGTAATTTCAAACCAACATCTGGACCTTACATATGTGTAATGGTGTTTTGTGAATATTCTTAATGGTGTTCTATGAATATTTAATCACGCCAAATACAATTCTTAGACCAAATTTGGTTATTAGGTGGCATTCTCTTATTTATATAAGCTTGCTTCACCGGTTTTCATCGTACTACGCTCACGTACAAGCTAGTGACCCGCTTTTCTTCTTCGTACTCGAATTTAGGTAGGATGGTTAGGTTTGGAAGTCAATCGGGGAACAATGTCTAGCACTTGTGCCACAACCGAAGACCCTTGCCCGACTGCACTGAGGAATGGTAGGGAAGCATTGATGCTTCGTGTCCACCCTCAAGCACCGGATCCACATTGTACCTTTTTACCCATTTTGGGGCACGTAATTTTATGCCACAATATTGTCCAATGGTTTCCAAAACTTATGGTTTCGATTAATGTTGTTTTCAGCAAAAGTCAAGGTAATGAACCATTTTCAATGAATATGAAACGATATCACCTATTCTAGTCCAGAAATTGCTCGGTTTCTTATTCTCAACCCAATAAATTCAGTATAGCTAATGTTATCGATGAGGGCTATTCCAATGTACTGTATGGAATACAATATTATTAATGTTTTTAGAATAGGCCCTTATTTCATACTACCATCACGATAAGTGTAGTATATGATTGTAATGACTTTATTGAATCAACACCATGAGCTAAAATGCGAGGAGGCTATGGACCCACAGGTATTTTCAAGTATGTTAACTAATATCACTTAGATGTCAAGTTTAGCACCAAAGCCACGTCACATCTTGGTGAGAATAGTTGCAGTTAGCTTGCTTTTTATTTTATTTTATTTTTTTATGGCTAATGCTAGGCCATTTTCTTTGGGAATTGTAATTATTTGACTTTATAATTGTAGTTAATGTACACTGTTAACTGTAACTAAAACATTTTGGGTAATAAATATTTCGGTTACTTATCTTGCTCTGTATTTGTAAGATTATGATTTTCAGTCTGTTGATTCATGTACTATTAGTAAGTATGAAATAAGAGTTAGGTTGCAGCATGGAATCCAAGGGCTGTCACATCCCCTTCCTCACGTGTGATATTATCCGCTTTGGGTCCGTGACCCATACGGTTTTGTTCCTAGTGGGACGCATCCCACCAAAACGTGTCACCGTGGCTAACGAGCGAGCATGCTTATAAGGCTCGGCTCTG
This sequence comes from Sextonia rubra, assembly GCA_037013555.1. Taxonomy (NCBI): domain Eukaryota; kingdom Viridiplantae; phylum Streptophyta; class Magnoliopsida; order Laurales; family Lauraceae; genus Sextonia; species Sextonia rubra. The sequence goes on along the minus strand of JASUAD010000028.1, from coordinate 2,968,910 downwards.
GACAGCCTCATGAGTGATGTGGGACTTTGCTCCCACCCCTGCATGGGAAGGAGACTCAAGAGGTCCTCTCTCACCCTCAGAGGAGAGCCGTCCTCCACTCTGATACCAAATGTCACGTCCCCTTGCCCATGCATGATATTGTCCGCTTTGGGTCCACGACCCGCACAGTTTTGTTCCTGGTGGGACGCATCCCACCAAAACGCGTCACCATGGTTAACAGGTGAGTGTGCTTATAAGGTTCGGCTCTGGACAACCTCATGAGCGATGTGGGACTTTGCTCCTGCCCCTGCATGGGATGCAGACTCAAGAGATCCTCTCCCACCCTCAGAGGAGAGCCGTCCCCGGCTCTAATACCAAATGTTAGGTCCCCTTCCCCATACATGATATTGTCCATTTTGGGTCCGCGACCCACATGGTTTTGTTCTTGGTGGGACGGATCCCACCAAAACGTGTCACCATGGTTAACGGGTGCCCGTGCTTATAAAGCCCGGCTCCAGATAGCTTCATGAGCGATGTGGGACTTTGTTTCCGCCCATGCATGGACAGCCTCAGAACTGGTGTCGGACATGGCCGACCAACATGTAAAAACCCCTTTTTGTGGGGCCTTTCTTAAGCAATGTAGGGAGCATGTTGGCCCTCCTTTTGGGGACTTTTGAAAGCATCTTAGAAATGAGTTTTGGACATTGAATCCCTTCCTAATTAATCAAAGTAATTGATTTTTTATTCAACATTTCTTGGGTTAGGAACATGCACCTTAAGTATCGTTAGTTGAATTGTAACTTAGACTTGGGAAGGACTTGAATCTTGGACCCAAGGGAGTAATGTTTGAACTAACAACCACCCTAAGGTCTACTCGGATACATGTCAGAGGTGATACCAAGTCGATTGTATGTGCTTCCAAGGTTTCATCACTGAATTACTGTCAGAGTTCCACAACATATGAAATTCCAAAATGAGGACTCAAATCCATCTAAAGGCCAATTTTTGTCTTTGACATGTTTATGGCAATCCAAACCCTACAATGGGCCTCGCATTGACTTATTGACCGTCCGATATATTGATTCAACGGTTTGAACTGATACACACATTGTATGCAAACATGGGGCTTGTATATTATTGCCTTGCTAGTGGGGGTGTACAAAAAATCCGTTTATCCGTTAAACCGATCCAATCCGATCCGATCCGCGGTTTTTTAACCGATCCGATGGTTAATGGATTGGTGATGGATTGGAAAAATCCTAATCCGTTAGTAACGGATTGGTGACGGATTTTACCCTTAATCCGTGGATTGAAACCGATCCAATCCGTTGAAATAAATATATATATTTATTTTTATATAAAAAATATTAAAGACAATAATTTCTTCCAAAAGGTTTAGATATTTTGTATCATACCCATTGCAAAATATCTTCCAGAAGGTTTAAGTGTTTTGTGTGTTTTGTTTCTTCCTACTGTTAAAATATTCCTGGTGAGTTTCTGTTAGAATCCTTTAAAGATCTTATGGAACTATTAATACAATTCTCTTTGGATTAAAAGATCGGGATTCAGTTAAAAAACTGATTTGATATATGCTAGCCAGTCATTTATGCTTTTAAAGTACTCAAAATTTAGGGTTTTACCTAAAGATTTTGTTTGGGATATCTACTTGTATATCTTTCTATTATTACTTGTATTCAATATTATATATTTGGTGATGCGGCAGTTATCTTATACCATAATCACCTTATTTATCTTATACCATAATCACTTTGTGGGAGTCCATAGGATTGTTAAATGTGTCCTTTTTAAACCTCTGTAAAATCAGGTCTCTTCAAGACATTTCATAAAATGAACATGTCCAATGTGTTGATCTTAACAATGACTTTATCTAATAATTTGGAAATGGTCACATAGAAAGGATAGAGACGGGCCACCTATGATCAAGTTTTACCAACAGGCCACCTACAACTTTTACTTTTATTTTTATTTTATTTTATTGCAAAAGAATTTCTATTATGGGCTCTACCAACGGATTGAACGGTTTTAACCGATCCGGACCGTTGATCCACGGTTTGGTTCGGATCGGTTTTAAAGGGCAACGGATTGGTGACGGATTATAAAACTGTCAATCCGTAGGTAACGGTTTGGTGACGGATTTAACTCAATCCGATCCAATCCGAACCATATACACCCCTACTTGCTAGTATTCGCTTTGTTTTCTCACACAATATCACTTGACATAAGCCTAACTATTGTTGGCTTGTGGAAATCATGCCTTACCTCTGGGACGTGCGCTTGATTGATGTTTTCCCCTTCAAATGATAGGATCCTTGGTTATGGGTTACTTAGATTGGTTAGTGAGCGTTGATACCAACTACAGTCCTTGTTCTCCTAATCCACTTGATGCCTTTTCTACCCATTTTAGGCACCCCATTTTAATTGAAATGTTGTATGTTTGTACTTAAGATGTAAAACCCTATTTAGCTTGGTCGAATGATATTAGATTAATGCCTCTGCCTGGTTTTGCCTAGTCTTGTCAGGTAGGTTGGTTAATATCTCGCTTCAATTCCTTGCCTAGATTGAAGCTTGTACCAGAAGTTAGACTTGAATTTCCAAAACCGATCGTGATGGAGACGTTGGCACTCTACCCATGATTGAGGGCGATAAGAGGGGTTGGACATATTAATCACATAATTTTAAGTACAACTCAATCCACTATCCAGCCCCAATCATGCGAGGAGTTACAACGGACCCAAAAATCAGAATCTCATTAGCATGAAAGTGGTCATAAACCATGAAATGTAATCAAGATTCATTAACCGCAATCCACTAGATCACTTGCCTAGACCCAGTTAAGAATACGATGTATTTTGTTAAGGCTAATCATGTTAGTACACCAACACAATACCTTCTCTTGTATATCTGTACACAATATGGTATTTTATGCATTGGGGTTTTCTCGTTATCTAGGTGATACCAAGTTGTAGGCATATCAATGCCGAGTTTTTTGTATTCATGGGAGGTATCAGGAATACCGAGTTGTAAGCATTCTTGTACTGTGATCCTGATGTTGTAGGCATCAATGGGTGCCAAGTGTAGGTGAGGCGCACTAAGATTTGTACGTTTCAGGTTATCTATCACAGTTGCAAAGCTCTATTACCAGGGGGTTATGTTTCATATGCACTTTCTTTCATGTTACTCTGTCCTTGGATATCTTGGTTTTCCTATGTTTTGCAACATTGGAGATACTAGCCCCATTGGTGGGTTCTCAAGTTTGATTCTACAAGTCTGAGTCTCGTATCGTTCTTGCTTATCATTCATTATATACGTTGGTAAGTTTTATGCATATGTTTCACTGTATTATATTTCCATGTACAAAAATTCATATGACATGTCAATTCATTTGGATTTATCTCATGCCAAACCCTAGTCTGACCCTACTTCGGTGCATGTAGGTGGCAGGTGCCAATACCGTTAGTGTGAATATAAAGCAATTGCCTTAGAAACTACAAGATAGATGAAGGAGTGCACCAATTTTTGTACTAAAGATAGTGTTGCAATGCAATGAGAGCCAACACACCTCATGCAGTTCGGTTTTCTTATTGTATTTTGTATTTCATCTTTTATGGCCTAGTTTGTACTAGTTAATGTTTAAAATATCTTGCAATTATGATCTTTGTAACTTTATCATGCTTCGCTCTGTTCTCTCTAATGAAAATTTCTAATTGGCTTTTATTTTGGAAACATATGATTTATTGGATGCAACTACGTCATGGCCTAGAATTCAAAGCACCTCGAGACCCAGGTCGTGACGCCCATGGTTGACCATGGTCCTATCAAGTGCCCACCAGAAGTGGGCACTCTGAGCCACATTTTTCCCCCTCTTTGGCCCTTTTCCTTGAACTCTTTTCATGAGTTTTGAGGGGATTTGGGTATAGCTCTTAAAGTCTTTTTCTCACTTAATTAACCTCTTACTTTTCCACCCATTGCACGTAATTTGAGTTATAGAAATTGAATATTTTCTAAAATACACATGGGTATAATGTGGAGATCAACAAAATATATAATACATGGTATGTAATCAAGATTAACCACTTGCCCTGGTTTCTCTATCTCCAAAAACTCTTCAATTGCAAACCAAGATATCAAATTGAAAAACCACAATATACACCCAAAAGTTTCATAGAAATCACAAGCCATGCTATAAATGGGGATAGGCTTTGAAATTACACAAAAAGGAAGGGAATGAGTTCCTAAAGTAGTGGCTAACATCCAAAGAAGATTTCCTTAGCTCTAGGAAGTAGTTTCAAGCTTGGGAAAGTTTGTGCAAGTGGTTGCCAAATCCGGAAATGAGTGAAAAGGAAATGCCAAGAGAGAAGAAAGACCTAGGGAGATGGTGGTGGTGATGTCCCAATGAAACAAGGCTTCGAATCTCTACTACCAGCAGGGGAAATGAAGAAGAAAGAGAGGAGAAAAGGGGCTTAGCCGCTAGAAATGAGAAATAAGGAAGAAAGTGTCAGGCCCCACCTTTATAAACATGAATTTTTGAAATGGCCATTATGTCCCGATTAAGTCACAACTTGGTCAACTAAGCAAAGGACTTCCAAAACTCAAACTGTTTTGGGCCAAGAACAAAAGTTTCTTGAAATAATTTGGGCCAACTTCTGAACCTATCATGGTGTTTTTCAGAAGTAACCAAAATGCCCTTGAACTACTCTAAAATCCTATCTTGAGGACTCCTAGTACCGAACTTGGTTTGGGATGTCTTGAAACTTTTGAAAACCTGAATTGACATCATTCTAACCTAGGTATTTAGTTAAACACTCTTAAATGTAACACTTCGACCTAACTTAATTTGGATTTACGCTTAAATTTTTGAAAACCTGTTGTTTTGTTGTTTTGAGTTTCGTTTCGGGTCATGGATAGGTAGTTAGGTTGACTTTAACTTCGGTTAGGTAGACATGAGCCCTTTTTCGTAATTTTGAATTTTGTATTCTTTCGTCATTCATGCATCATCTTGGTGTCCACATGTGTGTCTCGTTGAGCTTGTTAACTTCCGTAACTGACTTGCATGTAAACGACTTCGTTTGTTTTCGTTGGATAGTTTTTTTACTCGAATTGTAATTATCCTAAGCTTCTGGACTTATTCATAATTTTATTTATCCTTATCCTATATAAAAGATGCATGCCCTGACCCTCATATGACTTGACACCTTCGTTCAACGTCTTCTTCTTCTCTTTCTCTTCCCTGTTCTTCGTTTCTTCGTTTCTTTTCTTCTTCTTCACGATCAAAGGAAAAAGGGAGAAGTCTTTGGCATCTATTCATCAATTCGTTTCTTGTAAGGTAAGGGTTTAAATCATGTCATGCTCTATCTATGTATCTTGCATTCTTCTTCGTATGTACTCAACGTCTCTCTCTTTCTCTTCTTGCATGCATGGCTGTTAAAATCATATATAGACAGCGAATTTGAGCCTACGGACAACAAGTAACGTGTAAATGCTTATTTGAGGCAAGTATAAACACAATATGGATGAACACTTGTTGATAATGATTTAATTGTTTTATTCTCATCACTCTTGTATGGTTTGATGATTTATAGCCCTTGCGTATCAGATTTCACATGTGTGTATCTTTAGCTTTAATTGTGTCCAAATTCCAGTTCGTCTGTAATAGGTTCGGAATGTGCAATCCTGAAGCTTACAGCTAAGCCGTAAGATGTTTACAACTCAGTTTCCAAAGAATGGCAAAATCGAATTTTACTCTACGCTCAGGCTATGGCTAAGCCGTAAATTTCACTACGGCTAAGCCGTATGCTAGCCGTGACCTAGCCGTAGGTCAAGTTACAGCTGGAAGTCCAGAGAGCCGAAATTTCAGAAGACCTTCCACGGCTAAGCCTTGTAATGTATTACGGCTAAGCTGTTCCCTCACCGTGGCTGAGCCATAAAACAAAACAGGGCTGAGCCGTAGAACAAACAGGGCTAAGCCGTAAAAGCGGATGAACTTAAGGGAGACCACGGCCGAACCGCAGTGCATATTACAGCTAAGCCATAAAATGCCTACAGCTAAGCTGTAAGTTACCCACGGCTAAGCCATGAGCCACTGAAAATAGAGGAAAAGATAGGATAATGATGAGACCTTATAGGCCTTCACTTGGATTTCCCAAAACCCCTTAACCTGCCTAATGGATTACCTTAACAGCATGAATGGTCTCGATGGCTGTGACTCATTCATGTGTGTTGTCCAGTTGTTAAGCACCTTCACATGGTGTTGGTTTAAAGGACTTCGATACACATTTCTCAATACATTGCAACACTCAAAAGCTGAACAACTGTATATCGAATAACTTAAAACTACATCATCATGTACGTTGTGATTCACAGTAATAACTTGCCTTGCATTGCTTGTTGATTTCGTTTATTGCCCTCTATTCATTATTTTTGCTTATGCTTGTATTTGTGTTGGGTTGTAATTGTCGTGAAAGATACGTGTATTGATCGAATGTGATATGCTGAGATGCATGTACTGTATAGCTTGCCTGTGACTGCTTGCCTATGACTGCTTGCTTGTGACTTGACTTGACGTGCATTATATAACATGATTGATACGATCTGGCTCTACTCAGCTTCAGCTTCAGGATATCTGATAGGGTTGACTTTGGCGTAGCCTGTTTGTTGCCGCTGCAGTGTGCTCATGTCTTAGGATTTCGGACCCCAGGAACAGAGACCCATTCGTACCCTGGCCCGGTCGATGGTGTTTTCGTCCTGCTTGCTCCCGATAGGGAGAATATGGCAAATGTAGTAGCCACCTAGCCAGTATATTTATTTTATGATGCTGATAGCGTACTTATTTATCTACACGACTTGCCTAGTATACGATCATGAACTTTATACATTAATATCTATTAATTATTTTGCTAGACACAACGCGTGTTAACTTATTGCTGTTTATGCTTTCCTGAGTCGTTGTACTCACTAGTTGTTCTTGGTGTTGCAAGCTCAGATCCCTTTACCGACCCCTCGTCGGTCAATTAGACTCCAGGAGAGACGCAAGAGGTCCAGTCAAGGCTAGAGGAGTGGATGTGATCGATCCCTCCAGTGGAGAGCGGCCTTACATTTGCATTAGTTACTTAACTTGTTGAGTGTGGGGCTTGATTTGGGCTTTTGGATTCTCTTGTATACCTTGTATTTTGTCTCTAAGACACTGTCTCCCCATTTTGTTTTGTATTTTCTGTAATTAATGTAATCTTTTGCAGTTATTGTTCCTATTGGTGTGTCCTCTTTTCATGCAATGATGCCCACATCTTCCATGTACACCATGTTTGTAAGCTTGAATATCCCTTGTAGGTGTACACTTAGATAAGGTCTAGTTGTGCATGCACGGGAGTACGTGTGTTACCGGTTAGGTTTTAACTAACCTCCGATTTCTGGGCTCAGGTTATGACATTAAACAAGCAGTTTAACCCTTCCTAGAATTCATAAATAGATCTTAGTTTACCCCCAGATTTGCTCAATCCACTGAAAACATCACTAAAACATTTAGTTCTACCAAACTAGCAACTAAATACACTTAGTTGGCTAATACATGCCATCAATCACCAGTAATCATAATTAACTAACCAATATGAATAATTAGTCAGGGTCAGGATCTTACATATAGTTGTGAGTACAACCATATTAGCTAGTGGCGCAACTCATGGTCAAACGGCACTAATGGACCAAAGGCTAGTTCGAGTATAAATTGCACTTGGGCATAAGCCCTTGATAGAAATTGATAAAATTCGACTTGCCATGCATGAATTGCCACACAAATTGAGAATCTGAGCCCAAGACAAAGGCTTTGGATCTTGTAAGCATTCATATCTATGTTACATTTATATTATATAAGAATGAATAGGACCTCCTTTGCATGGTTCACATGAGAATTACATATTTGGAATATCCAGATGTGGAACTCACCCACAAAATTCACTCATTATAGCTAGCTATGCATGATTCTCATGTGAACTGTGTGCATGATAGTATATTCCTATATGAGGATATATGTAATTAATATGATAGTAAGGCCCAAGCATTGGCTCATGTTTGAATATTCTCAAGCCTAGGTCGGATCATCTTACCCATCAATATATGTGGGCTCAGGGCATGCTTAGTCCTAACTCTAGGACTTTTCTTTTTATTATTATAACGGCCTCTTACCTCAATGGTAAAAGGTGGCAACTCTCACTCCGCTGCCCAAGGTTTAACCCTAAACAGTCACATTTTTCTTCACCAAAGGGCCTTGTCACCTCACCCAAGGTTTATCCACTTTCCTTGCCCAAGCGCTCCACCACCTTTGCCGAGGTCTACTAGCCTCTCTTAGGGGGGTTCCCACCCCTTATAATTGGGATAAAAATTTAAAAAAAATGTAGTACTTTCATTCTCACATGAGAGAAAATCCAAATTTCTACACCATAGGCAAGTTGGAAAACATCTATTTGGGTCCGTTGGTAGCCCCGAATTAGTAAGTTTGTTTATCCCATCCCACCTTGGCTAAATCCAAATGGTTCATTCAAATCAAAAGAGTTTTATAAGTGAAACATCACCACAACATTGACACATGAAGGAATCGGATGATGTGGGACTCCAAGTCAAAAGATTATTTCAGTGCCCATGACTTCTTTCCCGCTTGCACAAGGTTTCAATGTATGGCCTGTTTGCTGATTGCCACTTGTTTACCTCTTCAATCATCAAACGAATTTCATCCAAAAAAAAAATCATCAAATGAATTTCATAAAATGGTAATAAGTTAGATTGTCCCTTACCTGATGTTATTATCTAGTCGTGACCCTTCCTTTCTCTCTCTTCCTCTCTCTCTCTAGTCTTTCCAGACTCTCTCTCTCTGTCTCTCTAGTTGTCATGCATTAGATATGTAGATATATGGACGTGAGACGCAAGGGTAGGCCTACATACATCCATGTTGGGGCAGACGGACCGATTGAACCTCTGTCCGCTTCTAAAATCATAGTAAAAATTCTAATTGTACTTCAAAGATTTACATCAAAATTTTTACTTCCCCCATATTTATAAAATTTCTATGTCTACAATTCACATGAAAATCCTGCATTTCTTCCCACAAGATAATTGTTTGTTTGGGTCTGCACTGCTGCAATGAAAACTAGGGTCGGCCACCAACAAAGAGGGATTTGGTATTTACGGAGTTTGATGTTTCTTTCCTATAGAAGTTGACATCTATTAATTATTCAAAGGATTGATCCACTAATCTAGGATATTTTCTTGGGAAACAAACTTATCTTGAGCCCATCCAATGCCACATTTGGACCCAGTTCATTTCGAAGGGTATCTTTTGCAAAATAATAATTCCCTGATTCATTCCGGAGACCAAACCCTCATGTTAGTCATGTCAGCATTTGTCCACATGCACCTGCATACTAGGGTTGAAATTTGTTTCGCAAAGATTAAGTTTTATGGTTCAAAATACAGGTAGAGCTTGATAAGAATAATAAGCATGAAGGAGAAGAGTCATTTTCAACGTTGTAAACATGGTAACATAGGCATAAAAGCCTGTCACTCAGATCTTGAATCTAGCATGACTTAACCAACTAAAGCTCAAGCTTTCTACATACGAACTTCTAAAGCATTCAACCACAGCTATGAACTTACTGCAGAAATACTTGAGTAGATATCAATTTTTATACAAACTCCAGAAACTTAAATACACAATTATTTAAAAATGTTGCTCCTGGAAGGGCTTAAATAAGCAACAAAATATCTAAAAGATTTGAAACTACAGCATCTAAGTTAGGGCATGAAATGCAAAGATTAAAAGCTTTGGCAGTAGGTTAGCAAGCTGAACACCCCACACCCCAAACCCCACCCCACCCCACGCCACCGCCGCACACCCCCCCACACCACCCCCCCCCCCCCCCCCCCCCCCCCCCACTCACCCACCCCCCCACACTTCTTCTCACTTCTTGCTAGTCGTCGATAATGAGCTTCTGGCTTGGAGTATTAGAACCACTACTCTGTGCAGGAGACGCTTGAGCAGATGAGGTCTCTAATAGGAAGTCATTTTCTGCAAGAATCTGAAGAACCCTTGGAACCGGGGGCCTAGTCACCACTAAAATTCCCTCCAGAATTTGAACAACCTGACCCATTGACGGCCTATCATTCTCATCATCTTGAATGCACCAACAGGCAACTCTAGCAGCTCTAAGGAGTTCATCCATGTCGGCATGACTCTCCAACTTGTGATCCAACAAGGAAAGAACATCACCTTCAATTACTTTCTTCACAGCCCAAGTTGGGAAGAAGAAAATCTTCCCATCCTCAGATTGCTCAGTATTTCTCCTTCCAGAGATAATTTCGAAAAGCATCATTCCATAGCTAAAAACATCGGCTTTAGACGTGATTGGTGAGCCCGAGATCCATTCTGGGGCAAGATAGCCTCTGGTTCCCCTCATGGTTGTCAAAACCCGGCTGAATTCCCTACCGACGAGCTTAGCCAGTCCGAAGTCCGCAACTTTTGGGCAAAACGAGATATCTAAGAGGACGTTTTCCGGCTTTATGTCACAATGTATGATGCAGTCTCTACACTTCTCATGGAGATATGCCAATCCTCTGGCAGTTCCAAGCGCAATTTGATATCTGGTTTTCCAGTCCAATGCATCAGACATATTTCCAAAAAGATGAGCATCCAAAGAACCGTTTGGCATGTAATCATAAACTAGCAACCTTTTATCACCTTCTGAGCAAAACCCACGAAGGCGAATGAGATTGACATGTTGAACAGTTCCAATCGTGCTCACTTCTGATCGGAACTGCTTCTCACCCTGCCTTAGACCTTCCAGTTTCTTCACAGCCACAGCTGTTGAATCAGGCAAGCTTCCTTTAAACACAGATCCAAAAGCACCTCCCCCTAGTTTTTCCGAGAAGTTTTTTGTTATTATCTGTAGGTCTCGATAGAAAAATGGCACCAGAGATCCTTCTGTCACCTTCAAAGAGACAGACAAACGTCTCTGTCCACATCTCCAAATCACCGCTAAAACAATTCCTAGCACAGCCACAGCTCCTACAACGGCTGCTACAGTAGCACCAGTGACCTTTCCCTTCTTGCGACTCGAAATAGGAAGCTCAGAAGCTGCAAGACGGAGATAGAGATCTTTGCCGTGATTATCTGATGCTACTCGAAGATTCATCAAATCTCCACTCCATATAGAACAACCACTGTCATAGGCATAAGCAGTGCAAGAGCAGTCGTTCAAGCAAGCCAATTTGCAATCATCAATGGTACTTACTTTCAAAGAAACTGGTTTTTCGGGAAACAGCATGTTAGACATCTGCAAAAACTTGTCATCTTCTCCATCAACAGAGCCGTTGTTCTCACATCGCAGATGGGTTTTCCTTACACACCCACCTGACCAGTCACTCAAATTCCATTCTTTCTGTGACCTTGCTTCGAAACCTCGCACGCATTCACAGGGCATGGCCTTCTCTTTGCACATGCCGAAAGCGCCACAAAGAGAGAAGACCTTACACGGAGCTCTTGGTTGAGACCAGAACAACTTCCACTTTTTAGTCTGATCCAACCATAACAATTGCTTGATTTGTCCAGACACATCGATCACAAATCTTGAAATAATTGAAGGATCTTTGACAGAGTAAGTGAAATAGTTCCCCTTTTTATCCGATTCAAAGCTGAAATTGTATATATAATTCAGTCTCATTTCAGGAAACAAGCTGAAAATTTGACCATCCCAGTCTCCACTGGTCCAATACTGTCGGGACCCGTTAGATACCATGAAATACTGGCTTGTTCCGTTTGGGTCTATCTCAAGAGAGAAAGGACCAGGGGCCGGATCTTCTGTACTTCGCCATGATGTGAGGCGCTGGTTCCGGCCAGTGGTCTTATCCAATCCAAGCCATCCAGTGGGCAGCCACGTGTGAGCTGGGTAATCAAAACTCTGCCATACTGCAGCAGAGGAATTCGACCCATAACTCAAAACAAGATTCCCATCGTCATGAAGCACTGCAACTGTGGCATTTGAGGTGGAATTTGAATTTGTAGACCAAACAGGGGTGTTGATCTCGTTGAGGATGACTAGATTGCCATCCTCTGAGATCTTTAGTCGGGACGATTTGTCAGGGAGTGGAGTTTCTCTGTTTGCAACCCAAACTACAGTTGGTTCTTGGACTTTCTTGTACCAGATTCCTATGTAGTATTTCTTAGAATTACCTGGTGTGAAGAAGCCCAGCTCAAAGTTGCTTTCCTTGGAGGTTATGGTCTGGTCCCCTGTGAGAGCTTGGCCGGGAGAGATGCTGTCAGCGGCCTTGGAAAGATGGGTCGTAAAGAAGCAGCAGCAGCAGCAGAAGAGAAAAGCATGAAGAAAGAAGAAATCCATGCTTCGTTGTTCCACTACGCGAGATTGCAGTGAGATGTTCTGCTAAGCGTGGTTTTTAAGTAAGTGAAAATTAAGTAACCAGGTTTCTGGTCCTTTATTTTTGGACGTGAATGATACGTAGCATTGGTTACAGAATTACCAAACTACCCTCTGAACCTTTCCACGCGTTGTTTTGAGTGGCTGAAGGCTCACGAGGAATGAAGACTCAAGACTTTTCAATTTTTAGAAGACCATGCGGCGTGCATTAATGTCCGCACAAAAAACCAAGGATTCTAGTTTTTTTTTTAACATGAGAACATCTTTATACATGATCTTTGCTATTGAACAGTCAAAGTTTAACTACTTTTTATGGAGCTATTTATGCAACGTTCTAAGGCCATATGATATTACACATATCACGTTGTGTGATATCTTAAAGTCGTGGAATATTCTACTGCTACTATACAAACAGTTCTAGAGGAAGTAATAAAATTCCAACTTTTTTTGGCGAATGTGAGATTTAAGACTAGTTGTACTGTCAATATCTCTATTTCTTTTCAAGCACATATTATCCTCTTCCTCTTCCTCCTTCCTCCTTCCTCCAACTATCTCCCACATCACACCATCCCTCTCTCTATTCTATCATCCTTCTTTAGTGCATCATATTCATACTTGAACTAAGTCATCGAGGGATATAGTCACTTGCCTTAAACCCAAAACACATCATAGCCCCCATCATCCCACCTGCACAATCCATAACCATAACCAAACAGCCTCTGATGTTCCCAGTTATTGAACACAACTAGTGACTCTCTTCTCTCTGCAATAGCATCTTTGGATCAATCACTTTCACCCTGCAACTTCTCGTAAACAAAATCGTCACATCTCTCTGTAACTCTTGGTAAACAAAATATTTTTCTCTCATCATCTTAGTGGATGTTTCTCCTTTTGTCTCTACTTATCCTTGCCCTGTAGCAGATCTGAAGCGAGAGCCTTTCTCTAATTTCTCCAAGCAAAACCCAATGACCATCTCTAAACCGACTTAAGAAACCCTAGTTAGTAGGTTTTGTTGGGCATTGATTTAAAATGGATTTGATATTAGGATGACTTTGATATGGTAGTTGGCTTTGGTATAATCTGGTTAGATTTGAGATGGAATGAAAGAATCATCTGAATAGATAGATGAGGAAGAAGACACAAGCAATGACAACACTGTCGAATCCCATGAGCGAGGATATCCTAGCCTAAAAGAGTATTTTCACTATGGTGGGCGAGGATATAGGATATCTCTACCCCAACATAGTTAAACACTTTATCAATCATCACATGCTTTAAACTAAGAAGATATTGTTTTTGTTGTTTTTTGATATTGGGATTTCTAGTTCAATTTGAGATGCTTGTCTAGAAAGGGAAGATGGTTAAAGGGAGATGTGAAAGACGGGTCTCAATTGCAGCTATGGAGCAGGTTCTAAGATAAAGAAAACAAAAAAACTAAAGAATGAAGAGAGGAAAATATGGTTTTGATAATGAGTGAGAGGGAGAAGGTGAGTTCTATGGGACAACTTTTGATTATGAGATCAAGAAAAAGGGATATATAAGATAATGGGATGATGGGGCTTTGATATGATAAAGACTAAGGAGGAAGGGAGGTGGTTGTTTGGTTTTATGTAGTTGAGTTTGAATATGATGCACTGAAGAAGGATGAGAGAATTGAGAGATGGACACTACAACAAATTGCATAATCCTCAACGCTTTTTGCCAACGTCATCTCAAAGGCGTTGCTAAATGTTACCTTTTGCCAACATAAATACCAATGCGTTGGCAGAAGTCACAAAATTATATACTTTTACCAATGCAAATGAGTCTGCATTGGCAAAAGGTGTCAAAATTATACAAAAGTTTCCCTGTGAAGATAGTAAAGATTTTGGCAACGAAATATTACCCTTTTGCGACATTAACAATATGTTAGGTATGGTTTGACCTATTTGTAACGGACATAGGTGCATTGGGAAAGGCACTTTGAACATTGCCAACGCACTACGTGTAATGACACGAATTTTTATTTTTAATTAAAATTAATCTTGACCTTTGATTTGATATGTGATGGGCCCTACATGTATTTGTGTTATTTAAAATTTGAAATTATTTGTGGGACTATGTTTTGTTAGAATTTAGCATATTTAGGAGTCTGGCTCAACTAATATATTCAGTTTGATTAGGCTTCTTGTTGATGTCATTCTCATCTCAATATTCTCCTTTAAAACTAGAGTGCAGCCTCAATTGTTTTCCTTGGCTAACTTAGTATAGGACTCTTTTTGTTTTGGAGACTCTTTTTCTTTTCCTATAAAAGGATGCAATTCCCCTCTCTTATACGAGTACTCCAAACTCCTCTCTTTTCTAGGCTCTTTCTTTTCCTCATAAGGTTTGGTTTTTCTCTTCCTTTCTCTACTTCCCTTTCCTGGTTACTATTATAGCAAGTTATTCTAATATTCCCCCTTATTAGTCATTTTCTCCATGCATTACCAATAGCCACACACTACAACGGGCCACCTAGTGCACCAATCACCAGCCCAGCAGAGTCAAGCCTGACCCATCAACCACAGGCTCGAAACCCTGTCTCTTCTTCTTCATCTATTCTTCTTCTTCTGTTTCTTCTTTTCTTCTTCTTCTTCTCCATGCTTTTCTCTCCCTGTTCCTGGCCAAAGAACCCAGCCCCTCCTCGCATCATCTTCTTCTCTGCTCCTTCTCCTCCACTTCTCGTTTCACCTTTCCTCTTTCCTCATTCTCCCTGGCCGTGACGAACTTTAAACAGAGCCCACCTCCAGTTTCGCCATCCAAACAGCAGTCACTGTTCGTCATCTCCTTCTTATGATGTTTCTCTGTCACTTCTTCTTTTCTTTGTTTCTTTTCTTCTTTCTCTCCTCCTACTTCTTCTTCATCTCTATCACCCATGCAGCATTTTTTTGTTTTCTGCAACAGAACTGCTCCACTCTTCTTCTTCTTTGCTTTGTGGTTCTTCTTCTCCTACCTCACCGTTCCTTTCTTCTCGGTGTATCTCTTCTTCCTTCTTCTTCTTCTTGTTTTCTTTCCTCCGTTTCTTCCCCGCATTTTCTTCTTTTCGTTTCTTTTCTTTCTTTCCTTCTTCTTTCTCTCTTCTACAAACCAAAACAAGCCCAGTTGAATCATGTGGTCCACTGTACCCCCGGGGCCATCTGATGTATTTGTTTAAATTTGATTTTCTTACCCCACTCTACCGCACTTAGTGATTTTCTAAGCCCACTGTCCATGGCCCACGTAAGCCATCTATTTAATTATAGCCACTGCTGCATTCCATTTCATGATCTGATGAACCCGCAATTCATCATGTATATGTGCCACATATTCAACTCTTTTATGGACTACCTACATATATGCATGACCCCATAAGTTTTAGCCCATCCACTGATTTTTACCACATCATTCATTGATCTAAGACCGATCCATTTAACCCATATGCATGCATGAACCATATTACTTTATTATAATTGGGGCCCACTTCCTTGGATCTGCCCCGGCCCAAGCCAACATGTGACAATTTTATTATTTTATTATTTTTGACCCGTAATCAAGTTTGACCCAAATTCAATAGAGCCCGTGCATGAACCTAAAATCATTAGACCCCATTGCTAATCTATTTATGAACTATCATTATAAAGAACCTACTACGAGATACTTGGACATCTAGATCTAGGTCAAATTCGTTGATCACCGTTGATTCAGACGAGTAGTGTTACTATGTTACTGTGGTACTTTTGCTCTCTATTCCTTGTCTCGATCATGCTTTAAATTGTAATTTTGAAATTTATTGAAATAATCATAGAACTCCGAGGAATTTTGTTACCTTTGATGTAATAATCATTGGATTTGATGTTTGATTGATATCATCATGCTGTCATTATTGTCAGTAATTTGTCATTTAATTTTTTTTTGATTTGTTCATTGTTAGATTTGATATTAATCGTTGGATACAATCTCTTATAAATTAAATTTCTCAGTGAATTATTGATACTTGATTGAGAAGGTTGGATTTGTTTAAAGATTTGATGATGTATGGCTTAATTTGTGTTTCCAACCTTACTTTTGCTTGTAAATTGAAAATTCGTGAATTATTGGATTTTGTTGCTCATACATCTTTGACCTCAAAGCATTCTCTAAAGTATGGGCAATGCATCGTTGGAAAGCTCACACGTGGATTTTAGCCCTTTTTGGGTATAACATTGGGATTGGGAACCTTTTCTGCGATATTTCTAGTTTGCAGCTAGCCCCACTTTGTTTTGGAGATTACCGAAATCTCAGGTTTCTTGCCACTTTGGATATGAAATGGCTTATATCTGGCGGGTACCTTATGCTTGTGTCACGGCCCAAACCCGAGAATTGGGGATTAGTTGTGGGTTCCGAGGAATGACACACGTACCCGTGACAATTCGTGCCATGATTAGACAAGTACGAACTGTCACAAGGGCGATCCTACAGGTACGTGTGAGGAATATCCACAAACACGTATTATCAATATAAAGAGTTTAAGTGAAAACCTGAAGATTTCACCTGTAAATATATCATGAGCATCCATAAAACATTCATTCATTCCATTCCATTAAGTAACAAGTTTGTCAAATTAACCAACTACATGCTTGTACATGAATTCCCATATATAATACAAGAGATATAATTGCCCAAAATGAACCCTAAACCTATCCCCATGTGTCCCTGTTGCGCACTGTGGAGGGGAATCACGAGAAGATGTCCTCCTCATTCCACTTGTTCACGTCCCGAGGTAACATTGGGTTGCCTCCGGGATCGCACTGACTACCGAATCGGCAGCGGGTCCGTATCTGTAACACCATGGTAACTCAGTTAACACGACGGTTAAGCAAGGTAAGGATGCATAAGCTTAACATGATAGATCGACTAAATTAGAATGGCATAACAACTAAAAGAAGTTAATATTATAATCTAGGCAATTATGCTGTTGAATTATCATACCCAAATGGCAACTAAACCTCCTATGGGGAATAAAACTAAGTGGTAACGTCCTCCTCCCCACAATGATATTGTCCGTTTTGGGCAGAGCCCCTTGGGAGTACCCACATGGATTTATTTATAGGCAGAGCCACCACGGAATACCCAAAACGTGTTACGATTTCTAGGCAGAGCCGCCCCGGAATACCCAGGATGCGTCACGAGGGGATGCGAGGGCACGTCATTGTATGGTCAAGAGAGCGATGCAGGACTTTGTTCCCTCAGGATCCAAGAGGTCCACACCCACCACTCTCCTTGAAGATGTCAATCACAGAATCACAATTAAGTAAAATACTGATTATACATAATTCTTACTAATATAAACCATCATAAGAGTCAAGTTGCTATCAATATGAATGCAATTAGATTATAGGTTATCAATACATAATCCGGGTTTCCAATTTCCATGGTCCCACACTATCTGGAGTTGATCCTACAGTCTATAATGAGTGTGGGTGGATGTCTCAGCCTTTTCCTAAGGTTTGAGGGAGTAACCCATCATTAGGCTATCCCATAGACTATAGAAGGTCCATAGTCGAGCGTAAATTTCATTTTGAACACTTTTTGTAAAAGCCACAAGTCAGGTCTACCCGACCGGTCGAATATGGGTCCGACCGATCGGTCGCTCCCAGAAGGGAAATTGACCGGTCGGGCTAGTGACTGACTGGTCGGACTACCCGAATGGCAATTCGACCGATCGAGCTTCGGGACCGACCGGTCGGCCCTGAAGCATTTCGTGACGAGAGGGTTTCTCTTCCAATGAGTTTCCTCTTCCATCACCCCATTCCACCTGCAACAAAACTCCTCCAACACTTCCATCCCATGCCCTTGGGTTCCTTAAAGGTCATTAACACTTCTATTCATTCGAAATCACCCTAAATCACCATTTAATCCATACATTTTCCATAAAGCTGCAAATTTGGTAAAATCATACAGTCCATCAATAATCAAGGAAATCAAGCCACGCATGTAAGAATATGTATCCTTATACTTACCTCGTGCTTGGTACTTTACTTAAACCAATTTGCCCCTTGATTAGATGAAGGATAAAGCTCTTCCTAATGAAAACCTCAACTCTTCTTCAAGCAAGAAGATGAAAATGGTGCCTTGACTTCAAGGAAAGGGGCAAGAAGAATGAAGAGGAGGAAGAAGAAAGCTCAACCTGGATGCATGCAACTTCAATCACCAAGAATAGGGCTGAAGGAGGGAGACGATGATGGAAGAGGAGAAGAAGGAGCCCGCTGTAACTTGCAAGAGAGAAGATGAAGGAGAGGAAGGGTCAACAAGGGTTTGGAGCTTATAAATGAAGGGATTTTCTGGATTTACAAATAAACCCTCTTGTTTCATATATATTCTAGTTTAAGTAATTCGGGTTTGAATGGGCTTGAATGAGTCCAAATGGATTTGAGCCAACATAGAGGATGTTCAACCAGATGAGACTCACCCAATGCAACCAATGTGATGTTTCAATGATGCCAAATCATGAAAATACTAAATGGAAAAAGGGTTTTGGACTACCTAATGAGGTTTGAACCCGACCCAACTACATATCTATGACCCAACCCTCTTGAGACTTGGGCTCCATTAGCCTAATCACTCATCTTAATTAGAGTACAACCAACTTATTTATTATAAATCATAATTATCTATGGTCAGGACCTTACATCCTCCCCCTCTAAAAGAACATTCGGTACTCTGAATGCAACTTACCTCTGGCAAAAGTCCTGGATATTTCGCACGAACTTGCTCCTCGAGTTCCCACGTAGCTTCTTCAGGTCCATGATGTTCCCAAATAATCTTGACCCACTTGATTGTCCGAGTACGAAGCACTTGGTCTTTGGTGTCGATGACACGGAGAGGTCGCTCCTCATAGCTCCCATCCGATTCCACTTGGATGTCATCCATCTCGAGAACATGCGAGGGGTCCGGAAGATACTTCCAAAGCATTGAGACGTGGAATACGTTATGAACTCCGGTGAGTTGAGGCGATGACTCCAACTGATACGCCAAATCTCCCACTCTACTCTAAATCTCGAATGGACCAATATATCGCGGAGCAAGCTTACTTTTATGACCGAACCGGATAGTGCCCTTCATTGGAGAAACCTTCAGAAAGACTTTATCTCCCACTTGGAACTCGAGAGGTCTTCGACGATTGTCTGCATAACTTTTCTGATAAGACCTTGCAATCTGCAATTTGTCTTGGACTTTCCGCACCTTCTCCACTGTATCTGTAACAATAGAAGGTCCATGAAAACTCCTAACTCCAACTTCTTCCCAACACATCGGTGTACGACACTTGCGTCCGTACAAAGCTTCGAATGGAGCCATTCCGATGCTCGTGTGATAGTTGTTGTTATATGCAAATTCGCACAAAGAGAGATGTTCGTCCCAGTCTTTCTCGTAGTCTAACACGCTAGCTCAAAGCATATCCTCCAAAGTCTATATCATACGTTCTGACTGCCCATCAGTCTGAGGATAGTACGCTGTGCTGAAGCTGAGTTGGGTGCCCATGGATTCCTGAAAAGATAGCCAGAAGGAATAAACGAATCTACTATCTCGATCTGAGACTATAGACACTGGGGTGCCATGCAATTACGTAACCTCATCGATAAACACCTTGGCCATCTCGTGAAATTTCATCCCTCTCCTAAAAGGAATAAAATGGGCTGATTTCGTCAGTCGGTCAACGATCACCCAAATAGCATCATGTCGTCTACTAGTCCGAGGTAACCCTAAGACAAAGTCTATAGAAATGTTCTCCCATTTCCACTCGGGGATATATAGAGGGTACAACAACCCGGGAGGCTTCTTATTTTCAGCCTTCACACACTGGCAGGTAAGACATCTAGCCACAATACCTGTGATGTCCCTCTTTATATTGTTCCACCAAAACCTGTTATTCAAGTTCCGATACACCTTGGTACTGCCGGGATGCATAGCGTATTTAGAATGATGTGCCTCGGCCATGATTGCTTCTTTTAGATTTTGAACTGCTGGAACACATAATCGACCTCAAAAATACAACACACCGTCAACCATTCTGAAATCCGGCCTTTGAGTTATATGTTCTTGGATCTTGACAAACTCTGGGTCCTCAAACTGTCTCTCCTTAATCTGGCGAATTAGGGTTGGTTCAAAGACAAACATAGCCACTAGCATCACCTTATCATCCACATGCTCAACTTCTGCATCCAAATCTCGCAATTCTTTTACCAAAGATAATTCACCAAACAATGCTGCCATCTCAATTGTTGATTTCCTACTCAAGGCATCAGCCACCACATTGCCTTTCCCTGAAAGGTATTTGATCAGAAAGTCATAATCCTTTATAAGCTCGAACCAGCGACGCTGTCTCATATTGAGATCATGTTGAGAGAATAGGTACTGAAAACTACGATGGTCACTATGAACCTCAAATCTCTCTCCATACAAGTAATGTCTCCACAACTTCAAAGCAAAGACGACAGCGGCTAGCTCCAAATCGTGGGTGGCATAGTTATTCTCATGCTCCCTTAGCTGTTGAGAACCATATGCTATAACGCTTCCATTCTGCATCAGCACACATCCCAATCCAATCCTAGAGGCATCTGTATAAATAACAAATCCACCACTACCCTCTGGTAAAGATAGGATTGGGGCTGAGATCAACTTTTCCTTAAGTAATCGAAAACTCGACTCACATTCATCCGACCAAACGAATGGTTCATTCTTCCGAGTCAATCTAGTTAATGGGGCTGCAATCTTAGAGAAATCTTTAACAAATCTCCGATAGTAACCTGCAAGACCGACAAAGCTTCTAACCTCAGAAATGGTCTTTCGGCTTAGCCAATTGGTTATGGCCTCAATCTTGGCTGGGTCCATAGCAAGTCCATCTTTCGAAATAATATGTCCTAAGAAAACTACTTGTCTCAGTCAGAAATCACATTTATCCAGTTTGGCATACAATCGATGGTCTCTCATCAACTGGAGTGAAGTCCTCAAATGCCCAACATGTTCATCTTGGGTCTTGGAATATACCAACACATCATCAATAAAAATCACCACAAATTGGTCGAGATAAGGAGAAAAGATTCTATTCATCAAAGCCATGAATGCGGCAGGGGCATTGGTTAACCCAAATGGCATAACTAAAAACTCATAGTGCTCATATCTAGTTCTAAAAGCTGTCTTTGGTGTATCCCGATGTCTAACTCGCAGCTGATGATATCCAGACCTCAAGTCAACCTTAGAGAAATATGTTGCACCCTGCAGTTGATCAAACAACTCATCTATTCGAGGCAGTGGGTATTTGTTCTTAATTGTCACCTGGTTCAACTGCCTGTAATTGATACATATCCTAAAGGTGCCATCTTTCTTTTTCACAAATAAAACTGGAGCTCCTTATGGCGATGTACTAGGACGAATGAATCCTTTGTCTAATAGATCTTGCAATTGCACCTTAAGCTCACGTAGTTCTGCAGGCGCCATTCTATAAGGGGCTTTTGAAATTAAGGCTGTACCAAGCACAAGCTCTATAGAGAAATCTACTTCCCTAACTGGAGGAAGACCGGGAACCTCGTCAGGAAATACGTCCGGAAACTCACAAACTACCGGAATCTCCTCCAACTTCGGCGGTAGCCTCTTCTCAACAATGAAAGCAATGTGTCCTTCACGGCCACTCCGAGTTAACTTCTCCGCCCGAAGTGCAGAAATAATCCTAGTGTTCGAACTCTTCTTCTCACCTTGGAAAACAACACTTGGATCAGCTTCCTCAATCCTCACGGTAACGGTTTTACGGAAACAATCCAAACAAGCCATGTACTTGTTCAACCAGTCCATGCCTAGGATTACATCGAAATCATGCATCGGTAACACAATGAGCTCCGCCGGAAATGACATCTCACCAATCATGATCTTGCAACTAGGGTAAAACACCTCACAAATCACCATCTTATCTACAGGGGTGGAAACATGCAACTCATACGGTAATCGTGCCAGGGACCCCCGTATTCTACCACCGTATGATCTGCTGCTTCTGCTTCCTCTGAAGTCAATGCATATGCGCGACCCTGTCGTTGCGGTCAGTTGGATTGCCCTTGGTTCGATTGACCTTGCCTCGGCTGACTCTGTCCTAATCGCGATGGTCCTTGGCTTTGCTTCGCGGGTGTCTGCTGCCGTGAAGGAGCAGATGGTGGGGTCCTAGAAGACTGCGAAGACTGTTGCTATTGTGGTTCTTGTCCTATACTCCTCCTCTTTGGACATTCAGAATTTTGATGACCAAAGAAGCCACAGATATAGCATGATCTTGTTACTCTCCAACACTTGCTAGTCTCATGGTTCTTCCCGCACACCCTACAAACCGGCTTGGAAGAACTACTGGCGACTCCCTTATGCTTTCTAGAGTATTGCTGGCTCTTCCCTGAAGACGGGGTACTCCTCCCTAGTTCACCTAAAAACAAACTCCTTTCAATCTCTTCCGCTGCATAGGCCCTTTCCACGGTGTCATCATACTCCGCCGGACGTCGAAAGGCCGTAGCATGTCCCCTAATAGCAAGCCTCAATCCTTCGAGGAACCGTTCAACTCTTTTCTCCTCGGAATCAATCAAATCCATAGCAAACCGGGAGAGCTGACTAAAGATGTGCACATACTCCGCTACGATCATGGTACCTTGCTGCAACAAAAGGAATTCTGCCTTCTTTTTGCAGGTGACATGCTCTAGCATGAACTTCTTCTTAAATTGCCTCTTGAAAGCATCCCAAATAGTCGCTTCAAGCATGGCCTTGATGTGGTCACGGACAGTCTTCCACCATACATCCGCCACATCTCGAAACATAGAGGCTGTCAATGTCACTCACTGTGCACTCGTACAAGTCAGCGTTTTGAAGACATTCTCTGTGTGTTCAACCCATTCATCCGCTTGTAGTGGATCTTCCTTTCCTGTGAATTCAGTAGCTCCTCTCTTCCTAAACTTCTCGTATAGAGAGTTCAGATCTCCGGCTTAGTTATGTCATTCCATCAAAGCAGCTAGCTGCAATTGCATCGCAGCTTGGTTAGCATTACTCGCCGCCAACTGATGCATCAACATCATAAAACGTTCCTCTATTGTATGCATAGGACGAAGAGGTGGAGGCAGCGGAGGATCAACACCCTCTATCTCCACATTATCCTGGTCATCATCTCCCATGTTGTTACCTGTTCCGGATCTAGAGGCCATTTATCTACAACTATAGTTAGAGATGAGCCTCGACCGACTCTAATACAGAAGACAATTACAAATCCTTATACCAAGATTCTATTTCCCCCCAACTACATCTATCGTACCTCACCACGCTCCCTAGCGTTGTTAAGTCTTTTAATTGACTTATTAATGCTCTGATACCATACTTACGTATGTCACGCCCCAAACCCAAGAATTGTGGATTAGTTGTGGGTTCCGATGAATGACAAATGTACCCGTGATAGTTCGTGCCATGATTAGACACGTACAAACTGTCACAAGGGTAATCCCACAGATATGTGTGAGGAATATCCACAAACACGTATTATCAATATAAGGAGTTTAAGCGGAAACATGGAGATTTCACCTGTAAATATATCATGAGCATCTATAAAACATTCATTCATTCCATTCCATTAAGTAACAAGTTTGTCAAATTAACCCACTACATGCTTATACATGAATTCCCATATATAACACAAGAGATATAATTGCCCAAAATGAACCCTAAGCCTATCCCCACATGTCCCTGTTGCGCACCGTGGAGGGGAATCACGAGAAGATGTCCTTCTCGTTCCACTCATTTACGTCCCGAGGTAACGTTGGGTTGCCTCTGGGATCGCACTGACTGCCGAATCGGCAGCGGGTTCCGTACCTGTAACACCATGGTAACTCAGTTAACACAACGGTTAAGCAAGGTAAGGATGCATAAGCTTAACATGATAGATCGACTAAATTAGAATGGCATAACAACTAAAAGAAGTTAATATTATAATATAGGCAATTATGTTGTTGAATTATCACACCTAATTGGCAACCAAACCTCCTATGGGGAATAAAACTAAGTGGTAACGTCCTCCTCCCCACAATGATATTGTCCGTTTTGGGCAGAGCCCCATGGGAATACCCGCACGGATTTATTTCTGGGCAGAGCCACCACAGAATACCTAAAACGTGTTACGATTTCTGGGCAGAGCGCCCCGGAATACCCAGGACCCATCACGAGGGGATACGAAGGTACGTCATTGAATGGTCAGGAGAGCGATGCGGTGTCACGACCCGAGCCCAGGGACCGGGGGTCAGAGGAAGTCTAACCAATGACACACGTACTCCCGTGTATGCACACCTAGACCCCGTCCAAGCATACACACACAAGGGATCATTCACACGTGCAAACAACTGTACGCGGAAGCTGTACGTATCAAGGCATATAGCAACACACCAAGAGACATAGGAGATTACAAAAACATTAACTGCTGACAAGAACAATTACAATAACGTATGACAATATAGCGGGCTTACAACAATCAAAAATCAAAATACAGATATCGCTCAAAGCCCACGTTACAAGTACAGAAAAATCCCCTCAATAGACTCAGACTCAAATGAATGGGGAAAAACAAAATGATGCAAACCGTACTCTGGAGGATGGATCAAGTCCACTCCTCTAGGCCGGAGGGGGCCTCGCGAGCCTCTCCTGGAGTCGGGTCGACCGACGCAGGATCGGGAGAGGGATCTGAGCCTGCAACACACAAGGACAACTCATAAGTACAACGACTTAGCAAAATATAAGCCACAAGACGATAACACGAATTGTATCTAAAATGAGCAATAGTCATAATACAAGATCTATAGAGAGCATGTTCGTATAATAAGCAATTATGCAAATGAATAAGCATGCTATCAGAATCATAAACAGATAACAGTCAAAGTGGCTACTACATTGGCCATTTTCTCCCTTACGAGAGCAGTCAGAATGAGAACACCAGCGACCGGGCCAGGGAACGCATGGGTCTCTCGTTCCCGGGGTCCGGAGTCCCAGGACAGAACACTCTGCAGAGGCAAACACATAAACTAAACCAAAGTTAACCCCGTCGGGTATCCTAAGGCTGAGGCTCAGTAGTGCCAATACCAATCACAATCAAATCGGATGATGCACCTCAATCAATCAATCATGTCATATCACATACCACATACAGATCTCACATATCACGCTGAACAAACAATAGGAAGTGCATCACATAAACTGATACTGATACTGAATGAAATTAAGCAATAACGGAAGGTACTGAATACGAATAACAATACCAAATGCGGATAAGCAGTTACCAAGAACAATCTCAAGTACTAACAATTAAGCACTGATGCAAGTACTCCAGTGGAGCAACAGTAAAGCACAATACACAACAATAGAGTGGTCCCGCCCGGGCTTCACTCTGGGGTTGCTGCATTTCCCACAGAATCGAGAGGTCCAGCGCAGAACACATAAGAGGGCATAACCGTAATCAATATGCTGTACAAATCAAACAAATCAAGTACTTCTACGAATCAAGGTCAATTACAAGCCAATCCTACACTAATTATCCAGCGTTTCTAACCGTGCATGCTGATGTAGTTTTAAGTTGTCCGATGCACCATTGTCTAGTGTTGCAGTGTCAAGAGTGTGCACCGAAGTCCCTTAAACCAACACCCATGGGGAGGTGCTAAACAACTGGATAACAGTCATGAATGATTCGTAGCCCTCGAGGTCATTCATGTTATTCAAACATTCCATTGGGCATGTTCAGGGTAGCTACATTCTAACATGAAAGTCATATACGGTCTCTTGCTTAGACCTAGTCCTTTTTATTCCTTTTTCCGGGTTCACACGGTGTAGCCGTAGGTAACCATACGGCTTAGCCGAGGCATCTTACGGCTTAGCCGTACTATGCACTGCGGCTGAGCCGAAGCTCCCTAAAATGTCCATCCGGATTTACGGCTCGACCGTATTTTGCTCTACGGCTCAGCCGTATCCTGGTCCACGGCTTAGCCGTAAGACAATGTACGGCTTAGATCAGGCTGGGCCGTAGAAGAATGGCAATTTGCCAACTCTCAGTTATTTCCAGGTATCAGTCTGTATTGTTCTACGGTTTGGTTTACGGCTGGGTATCGGCTTAGCCGTAAGCCATTTCACGGCTTAGCCGTAGCACATTTCACGGTGTAGCCGTGAGTGCACGGAGTCATTTTTCCTGAAATTGTCACAGTCATACAGAAAGTGAACGAATCGACTGAAAAACAGCAAATAACAGTGAAACAAACTCAATGGGGCTGTCTAATGCTGAGAAATACAATAAAGCATAAAAACACAACAATCAAATCCATATCAATTGGTGTTCATACTACTTGGGCTTATACTTGCCTCACAGATGGAAATCACTTCGTTGCTTGGCTCAGTCCACCGGAAAACACACACACTTGCTCCTTTCTTCCTCCCTCAAGCAATCGAAACAGAAAAGGAGAAGGAGAGAAAGAGAGCTGACGAGAGAGAGACGAGCTGAGAGCGAGAAGAGACGATCGAGAGAAGAAACAGGGAGTTGGTGGGATATTTATAGTAAAATGAGTCCAAAATTACATATAAGTCCAAGTCACTTACACAAATGTCAGTTTGAGTCAAATGACGGTCCAACGAGAACAAACGAAATCATTCAGATCCAAGACAGTTACGAAAATCGACAAGCTCAACGAGATGCACGCGCTGACGTCAGAATGACGCAAAACTGACAAGGTCAATCAAAATCCAAAATTACGAAAAAGGGCTCAAACTACCTAGACCAAGTCAAACTCACCCCAAACACTCTCTATAAGGCTCAAACCAAAGAAAACAAAAATCAAAACACTCTTAACGCTCAAATCACACGCAATTACTCGCTAATCCGGATCAACTCGGGTCGGAGTGTTACATGCGGGACTTTGTTCCCTCAGGATCCAAGAGGTCCACACCCACCACTCTCTTTGAAGATGTCAATCACAGAATCACAACTAAGTAAAATACTGATTATACATAATTCTTACTGATATAAACCATCATGAGAGTGAAGTTGCTATCAATATGAATGCAATTAGATTATAGGTTATCAATACATAATCCGGGTTTTCAATTTCCATGGTCCTACACGATCTAGAGTTGATCCTATAGTCTATAATGAGTGTGGGTGGATGTCTCAGCCTTTTCCTAAGGTTTGAAGAGTAACCCATCATTAGGCTATCCCATAATCTATAGAAGGTCCATAGTCGAGCGTAAATTTCATTTGGAACACTTTTTGTAAAAGCCACAAGTCAGGTCTACCCGACCGGTCGGATATGAGTCCGACTGATCAGTCACTCCCAGAAGGGAAATTCGACCGGTCGGGCTAGTGACTGACCGGTCGGACTACCCGAATGGCAATTCGACTGATCGAGCTTCAGGACCAACTGGTCGGCCCTGAAGCATTTCTTGACGAGAGGGTTTCTCTTCCAATGGGTGTCCTCTTCCATCACCCCATTCCACCTGCAACAAAACTCCTCCAACACTTCCATTCCACGCCCTTGGGTTCCCTAAAGGTCATTAACACTTCTATTCATCTAAAATCACCCTAAATCACCATTTGAATCCATACATTTTCTATAAAGCTGCAAATTTGATAAAATCATACAGTCCATCAATAATCAAGGAAATCAAGCCATGCATATAAGAATATGTATCCTTATACTTGCCTCGTGCTTGGTACTTTACTTAAACCGATTTGCCTGTTGATTAGATGAAGGATAAAGCTCTTCCTAATGAAAACCTCAACTCTTCTTCAAGCAAGAAGATGAAAATGGTGCCTTGACTTCAAGGAAAGGGGTAAGAAGAATGAAGAGGAGGAAGAAGAAAGCTCAACCTGGATGCATGCAACTTCAATCACCAAGAATAGGGCTGAAGGAGGGAGACGATGATGGAAGAGGAGAAGAAGGAGCCGGTTGTAACTTGCGAGAGAGAAGATGAAGGAGAGGAAGGGTCGACAAGGGTTTGGAGCTTATAAATGAAGGGATTTTCTGGATTTACAAATAAACCCTCTTGTTTCATATATATTCTAGTTTAAGTCAATTCGGGTTTAAATGGGTTAGAATGACTCCAAATGGATTTGAGCCAACATAGAGGATGTTCAACCAGATGAGACTCACCTAATGCAACCAATGTGAAGCTTTAATGATGCCAAATCATAAAAATACTAAATGGAAAAAGGGTTTTGGACTACCTAATGAGGTTCGAACCCGACCCAACTACATATCCATGACCCAACCCTCTTGAGACTTGGGCTCCATTAGCCTAATCACTCATCTTAATTAGAGTACAACCAACTTATTTATTATAAATCATAATTATCTATGGTCAGGACCTTACAGCTTGGCGCAGGTTAATACTGGCGAGCACACTTTGTTATTTTATTTATTGCGGAGATGCCCTATCTTAGTTTGGTTTTAGGATGTTGCTCCTAATTTGTGATGTTTTGATTAATTGATGGATTATCTTGCTTATTCCTCTGTCTTGTGAAAACTCTGCTGAAATCCGATTTTGCCAATTTGCATTTGGTCTGATCTTACTATCAACATTATCACCTTTGAAATTGTTATTTTTTGCTCCTTGTTAAATTGTTCAAAACCGTGGCTCCTAAAATTGATACCTTAATTGTTATCTGTTTGCTACGGTTTCATAGTGGGTCTACTTGCAAGTTATACTCACCCCACCCTTTGTTTTTCCCCAGATTTTCGTAGTTGAGTCTAACATAGAGGATATCTAACTTGTATGCGGGACCGGAATTGAAGAATGAGTTGTGAGAATTTTGTTTTAAACATTAGTGGCATGTATGAGAGTTATTTGTTCATGTAACTATTGTATAATGAGATTTATTAATAAAGATTTTCTTTTGCTTTAGTTTTGTGAACCCGTCGTGCCTTGTGATTTGAGGGTCTTAAGGACCTTGGTTTTCAGAGCGTGACACTACATGTATTAGAGAAGACTAATCTTAATTGCCAACGCATTATGTGCGTTGGCAAAAACCCATCCTAATTATCTATAGTTATATTCTCATTTTATAATTTTTTGCAATTCAAATTATCATGTAATTCAATAGCCTTAAATTTTAGTGGTTGTTTTATAATATAACTTCGTTTATTTAATTCAATATATAGTAAGTAGTAAGTGATGGTTTGATGAGCGTAAAATTAGGCCCCTTGCCCAATCTGAACTTTATCAAAAAGTCATCACCTTTTGGTTTGATCTCCTTCCTTTTATTTTTTGTCTTTAAATATGACTATTCACCTTACGTTGAGATCAATTCCTACATGGGCTTAGGACTAATTTCTAGGCTTAGGACTGATTTCCTATACAGATGGTTAAATAAGGCAAGCGGAGGCCTAAAGGCCTATGCGCTAAATACAGACTTGGAAAATAGGTGCTAATAACTAAACAAGTTAGGGTTGAACAACTGTTGCAGACCTGTTCGAATATTTCAATTTTTTAGTACCTGTCAGGTGGAAGTGAAAATTTGGAAAACTATACTTGATTAAAACTTGCTGTTTATTTTATTAAACTAGACTTTTCTACATATACAAGAAGAAAAGAATAATTCAACCCAGGGGATTCAGAGTTTGGGCACACTCATATACAAGAAAAAAAGAATAATTCAACTCAGAGGATTCAGGGTTTGGGCGCACTATCACACTAGTGCCATTTGGAATATTACCTAATTTTTCTTGGGCATAAAAGGATTAGTCCAACCCAAAGACTTGGATCACCCTCCTCTATTAAAAAGGAAAAAAAAGGAGGCCCAGCTAGATTTTCAATTTATAGTATAATATTACTTAGAATCCAAGAATCTCTCCCTCTATTTTTAGCCTTAAAACCAAGCACCCTAAACCGAGCCAAGATTTTGAGATAAGAAGAAAATCAAGTTGACGCTAGAGAAGAGGATGAGCAAGCCATCAGTGTTCGTGATACAGTGCATGCAATAGTACATCAGGGGAAAACCAACAGGTGGGTAGGATCATGTGATCAATCTCTATTTTGAATGCTTAATTCAAATCTTGATGCTGTTTTCATCACAAAAAACTAAAAGTAGACTTAATGTCAAGCCTGCATTTTGATAAAAAAAAAAACGTTCAGAATATGATCAAAACGCAGTGAATGAGTCTGAAAGTTACAGAACCCACGCTTGAATCTGGGTTTTTGAATCTGGCAGTTCAGAACCTATTCTGTTTTTGTGTTCAAAAACGCAGATCTGAATCTGGAAGTTCAGTTTCAGGCTGGATATATTTTGTGATTTTGAATCTAGAAGTTCACAACCCATCTTCTGTTCCTGTGTTAAAAACTCCCACACTGAATCTGTCATTCCACTGTTT
This sequence comes from Sextonia rubra, assembly GCA_037013555.1. Taxonomy (NCBI): domain Eukaryota; kingdom Viridiplantae; phylum Streptophyta; class Magnoliopsida; order Laurales; family Lauraceae; genus Sextonia; species Sextonia rubra. The sequence goes on along the minus strand of JASUAD010000028.1, from coordinate 2,938,117 downwards.
CTGTGTTAAAAAAATGCGTACTCTACTTCTCAGTCATTCCAATTTTTCTTTCTTTTTTTTTTGTTTGTTTTATATATATGTTGTGAGAACACTGGATGGAAGATCTAATCCGATCATCAACTGGACCACACATGGGTGACCCTAGAGATGAGGGACCCGCATGGACTGGGGTCCCTATGGCCCACTATCCAACTGGCCTAAATTCGCCCATATCAAGGAAGAAACTGACGACACCCAATGGTTGAGATTAGGTGTTAGAAACCTCAAATCTGGAAGTAGGGTTTGATAAATTACCTTTCTAAAAGATCAACGGTCTTTATGCAATGGTCCCCACACTACCAATCTGTAAATAAGGGAAGAGAAACAAATGAAACTTGAGCTTTTCAAACCTTCCATTGGTAGCCTAGTGGGCCCACTTGTCCCACTTGATCAGAGATCTAAGACACTCATCTGGGAAAGGGTTACTGGACGACCTTGGGGATGTAGTTCTCTTGTGGACCGGGTCCACTGGGACCCACTATCCATATGACTGATAAGAAGAAATAAGGAAGAAGACGTCGCACCTTGGAAGAGACTGGGTCGTCTCCTGTTTGGTGTTTAAGAGTATTGAGTAGTTTTTTGAAACTACAAGTAAGCCCTCTCACTTTATGTAAACTACTACTAGGCCCCCACAATTAGGTATCTAAAGCCTTTCAAAGAAACCTAAGAATCTGATATTTATCCAATCTCTAATGGATAGAGAAAAGTTCATCTATTATCATGGGTTTATTTTTTTTAATTTTTTTTTAGTTAGATTGGTTCTTTAGTATTCATGTTGATGGATTATCATGGATTTGTGGGCATTTTATTTTATTTTTTAAGAGTCAATTTGTTTATCCTAGGGTAGTGAATTTTTAGAAAGATTTTCGAAGCGCACCGTGGTTGGACGGGTGCAACTGCACCCATGTGCTTGTACTTTGGTCTACCTTCGTGTGTGGCACTTTTGTGAAGCATTTAGAATGTAACTTTTTCAAAATCTGCATCTTATGCATGATTTCTTTCATTGTTAGGTATTTGTGGGCTTGTTTAATTCATTTTATTGTACAATTATTATGCAATACTTACGTTGTAGTTCGATCATGATAAACCACAGGGTGAGCCCTAGTTCAACTAACCCTTAGCCTTGACCAGTTCTATGCTCATCTCGGTTTTCAAAATGTTGGTTGAATTTGTACATTAATTCATTTAGTTCCTTTAGTTTACACCATTTGTGAAGATGTTATGGTAGATTAACAATGGAGATATATTTGGAAAGCCTCTCAAAAGCTCTTTGTTGTTAATGGTACTAAACGTTTTTGTATTATCTATTCCTTAAACCCTTTTTGGTCATCAGGAGAAAACTCAAGAATCATTCCCAAAATCTCTCCACATACAATCACCATAGTATTCAGTTCTACGTTGGTCCATTGGGCCTAACCTAAGAGTCAGAACCCATACACGCCCTAACTTCACTCTTTAGAATACTCCATATCACTGATCTAGATTGTTCATTCATTTTAGCCTAATTTTCAGGCACCAACTCACAAAGTGCCTGAATATCCAGTCCTATCATCCAAACGTTATACTTTTCATTTAGTCATAGTTTCTCAAGCCAAACTTTAGAATCACCTGATCAATTAACATAGGAACCTACAGAATGGATGACGCAAATATGATGACTTAACCCTTGTGAACAACAAAATAGAAGGAAAGGAAAATGAAGCACATGCTTTCGAGGGGGCACTGAACAAATTTTATGATCTTGGAGGAAGCTTTTTTTTTTTTTTTTTTGGTAACTTAGCTGAGGGGTTGGGACCTATATACAAACACAAACCCAACACCAACTCACACATTCGAGCTAATGGGGACTCACACATGTGAGGGACACACAACTCGAATACGAGGCAATGGGGACTCGCTTGTATGAGAAATACAACACAACTCGCACATGTGAGGTGATAAAACTCACATATGCAAAGAGGGGGAAGTAAGAATTGAACCTGAGACAAGTAAGAATGAACACTCCTTACCACTAGGGTAAGGAGCTATTGTTCTTGGAAGGAGCATTTTATGAAGGAGCTGCTCTTCTTGGAGGGAGCTTTTTATGAGTCCATTATCCAAAGTCAATTTTAAATGATTTGGAATGACATGAGAGTCTGAGACCATACTGTAACTAATCTGAAATATACATGGCGGATCTAACTGCAAAATATTATTACAGTACTACTCTTTTATATTTGATTTTTGTTAACATTTTCGTGAGCTTCCAGGGATGACTCCACACCAACCTGATCAAAATATAATCGGGATTAAGTTTGGGAATATATCCTGAGATTGAAATCTGGACGGAGCCCATGTAAACCCGTAACACTAGTTCGGCCCTTAAGGTCTGCAGTTTATCTAAAGGCAGCAATTCCTGAGCTGACTGGTGAACCTATTCAAAATTAGATCAAGTAATTTCCAGTTCGGTTCACTGCTTTTACTTTCGGTTGTGCAAGAGCTGACACTGCCAACCCAACTAACAAAATGGGCCTCATTTGCATCTATTTACGTTTCTCAACTCGGCCGACCCAACTCTTACGCTCTTCGACCTGAACACAACCTGATTATTCGAGGTTTGGACTTCGGACTGACCCGTTTAACTTATGAGTCCTGTTTCTGTTGACATTCCGACCTGTTTAACAAACGGGTCATATTTGGATTTGGAGCTATGGGTAGTAATCCATCCCATTACTAAAAAATACTTAAAATCATCTAATCATGTGTGCTGCATGTTCAGACTTTTGCTTTATCAAACTATGGTGTACCCAATGCCATCATAATCCACATAGGGGAAAACAAAAATTATAGGATAATGAAGACGGTCACAGAGTAGAGCTGTTTGGCTACCATTGAATTTGAAACTTGTCAGATCCATTATATTAAATTAAGGGCTGTCTTTGCAGTGGCATCATAGATATCTACATTAGATAGCTTCCTTGAGTTGCTGAGTTCTTGGGAATTTTTTATTGGCAGGCACCCAACTCAATGTCTTTAATCTTTGTTTTCTTTTCTTTGTTACTTTAATTAATCTGCACATGGATGTGTTGCTCTTCTTCTGAGCTGAGCTGCTTACCTAAAGGCTAAAGCTCTTCCTGAACTCTTCGCAGACATTCTTATCCTCTGGTTCTCCTTTTAGCATCGAATTGCTCAAGTTTGACTTATTTCCCTGATCTCTCATTGGGTGTCTGGACAATGCTTACATTTTTTTTACGGCTTTCATCCATGTATCCAAACAGTAGAATGAGCAACAGGGTTGATTGGATCTCTAGATTGCATAGAAAGCACAGCACAATCTTAGCACAACCAGATCTTAAATAGAATCAAGAAAAAGAAGGAATGATGCCAAACGGACACTATTTGTAACATGAATACAGGCTTCATAAAAAATTGGGTCATAATAAAGTGAAATTGAATTGAATCGTAAATCAAAATCATGTACATTATATGATACAAATGCACATAACACACAGAAATAACCGCTGAGAGGTGATATGGATTTTGCGAGCTGGATTGAGGGTTGAGGGTTTGCCTAAGAATCTAGGTGACTGCGTTTATTTGCTGTGTCAAATGACTTCTGCTTGTATTTGAAAGAGATGGTATATTAGATGATAGATCTCCTAACACAACAATGGTTGGTCCGTAGTTGTAAGGGGGACTTGAATTGTATGCTTAGGACTGCCTTGTGGAACCAGAGAAATCTGTGCTACGCAGATTTCTATTTCCATACAGGCAAGGAATACTGCATTCCTATCCCCTTCCGCAGGAAAGAATTCTCTCCATTGAAAACTAGTAGTCTATTATTATTATTTTTTTTGCAAAGAAATTCTGTCTTACCGGAACATCGAAGAGCATCAACCGCTCTAATGTCAAGAAATCCTCTCACGGCACAAACACACCTTTTTAGAGCATTAGCTTCTTTCATTTGGCATGTTTTTGTTTTTTCATTAGATGCAGCTGTATCATCATCATCATCATCATCGAGGTCTTGTTTCAACTATATCGGAGTTAATTACATTAATTATATTTCTCTATTTTAATATATCTTAAGCTAAATCCTCAGATAAGTTGTACCTCAACATATTTATTTTTACTACCTTCCTCCACGTCACAAGATGAAGCCACATCATCCTCTAAAATGGAAATCTTAAAATGCTTTCATATTCATTACATGAAGAATAGGACCTAAGTGCATTCTAAATCTCAACTTTTGAAAAAAAACAACAGATTATTGATGCAAATTAAGCAATGAGTTTATTAATAGGGAAAGTTATGCACTGAATCAACCAAAATACAGTGAATGACTCAAGCAATGTACCGTTGTTGGGGCTTCTTTTCTATTCATGGAGGTACCATTCAATATACCCAACTAACAAAAAAACCAGAGGCTGTAGACCTTGGAGCTTTGCACCTTCACTATTACTATTCTGTTCAATCCGTGATAATAAAAACTGAGAGGTCTGATAGTTGAATCATGAGATAATCATGATATTATCAAATGATTATGGAACCGTATTTTGGAATTCATGGTTTTGTAGTTTTCTGAGCTAATTTTGTTTTATAGGTGTGAGGATTTTAGTATGTTGGCTAAATTCATGGATTGGAAAAAAACTCAAGTTCTAGTCAAAGTTGTATCTCTATTTATTTTAGATGAGGAGCTTAAAGAGGTTAAAGAGTCACAGAAGAGCTTGAATAAAGGTATTTGAATTAAAAATGTCATATCTCACAAATCGAGCGTCAAATATAGATAAGTAACCTACCATTGGAAAGCCCGTTTCAAGTAGGTATCCTTAATTCTAAAATTATGTCAACTAGAACTAAAATGACAAAGTTATGGCATTGGGAAGTTTGCAAAGATTGTACTATCTGAAATTACGAAACTGCCATTGCACGAAGTTCTATTTCTATTTTAAGTGAGATTTTCCTATTTTGTGTCAATTCCTATTATAGTTTGATTACTATTATGATGCACAAAATTAATGCTATAAAAAGGAGTTTTCTCTCAATCTTAAGACAAATATCTCATTGTTCTAAATAAAGAATATATTTTGGAAATTATCTCATCTAAAGCCTTCATTGGAGAGTTGAAAGGCTGAAGTTCTGCTCTACAAATCCTTGTCTTCTACATCTCCTTACGAAAGATCATCTTCTAAGCATAGAATATCTGAAGAGTGAAGCTAACAACTACAAGGCGTCTAATCGATTAGATTTGTAGAAAACAATGACAAGTAGTTATTGTAGAGTAATTCTTTACAAGAGGTTGATGTACAGAATCATGCGGATGTCTATAAGCGGCTTGTAACTGCATGATAATTTATAGTGCTTGACTATTGGTCCAGTACGGACTTGTGGTTTTTTCATGGGTTTAATTTCCATATAAAAAATCATGTCTTCTTGTGGTATGTACTTGTGTTAATTTGCTTATTTTATTTCTGCTACGTAGTTGGTTATTTGCACACATATTGCGCAGTTGATTGTGTTGATTCATTCTAGAGGCTCTCTCAAAACCTTCAGTAGGACATGTTTATATAACACTTTTCACAAAAAAAGGGACGGTTTTCTTCGAAAAAGTCATTTTTAATATATTTGGTGAGCATAATTCCTCGAAACCACATTTCTACCCTGTCACTATCACATCAAACTTTTCCTTAAGAATGCTAGAAATAGAATTCATGTGGAAAGCCATCGGATTTCTGTTTTCATAACAATGTTCATCCTCTTCTTATTTTACTGTGGGTTGCAATCTCATATCTAGGCTCTTTCCTATCTTCCTAGTGCGACTCCCTTCTCTTCTTTTTTTATTTTCACACTCCCTATTCCTTTTTATACCCTCCACCCACCCTTTTGCCCCTTTTTTCTATGGTTTTTACTAAATATTCCGCAACTGCACCAAACAATATTATCTTTAATTTACTAAGGAAAAAATTTTGCACTAAACACTAAATTTTGTACCTCCACTGAACTTTTTTTCCATGAAATTCATTTCCATAGACTTTGCTGTGTGACAATTTTCTTTTTCCATTGAAAGGGTGTCTACACAAACATGCCCATAGTCTTTTATATGTTGGAATGTAAATTTCTTATCACGTGAACCTCTTTTTGGGATATTAACAAAATTGGCCCAAGCTCAACTCATTTAGCTACTAGTACATAAAGTGATCTTGTTTTGTAGTTTTTTAATATGTTGGAACAGAAATTGCTAATCAGGTGGACTCTTTTTGGGCTTTAAACAAAATAGGCCCAAGCTCAACTCATATTATAGGGCACTTGTCCAGCCACTGGGTAAATTGAAGCCCACCAGGAAATGCCTTCTCGTCAGATTGGCCCAATTAGGAATGGCCTGGGCCAAACCAAGGTTTTCCCACTGTGCTAGAAATTAGATGACTGTTTAAGACCATATGGGCTACACAAGGGCCTTTATTTGGCATGTAGTAAATGGCATGGCTAGGGCATAACGCTTTGTCTTTTTGAAGACTTTGTAATTTGATCCCAGCCCGGCTGGCAGATTTGATGAAACTGCACTATTCATAATAGTAACTAGCACAATAACCCGTGCTAATCACCAGCATGACTCACATGGTTAGGGGTATAATTAATTTTAATAAGTTTTTTGATAAATTAGTATACACACATATATATTAGTACTAGAGTAGTTTGGTTACTTATTTAGAAAGGTAAAGAGGTCATGAGATGAAATCTCTTAATCTATATATTTTTTTAGTATTTTTATAAATGCTCAATAAAAAAATCAAAATTGAAAGGAATTTGATCAAAATTCAATCCAAAACCTTTTTCTTTAATAATGGGCCTGATTTTTAGGCATGTGGGCATGATTCGGGTCTGAATCTGTGGTCTGAAAAGTGATTGAGCTGAGCTTCTAGCTCAGTCTAGCTTCTTGAAACTGTTAGTGAGTGTCTAAAAAAATTGATGCAGCCAGATGCAAACCCTGACCATTGTAGTCAGAACCAAAATCCTGGTTCGCTTTTCTTGGTGACATGTGCCGTGATGGTGGGGCCACTACTCAACATAGGCCATGCAGATGTAGGAGATTAGCTTAAAAAACTAAAGTTCTATTTGGCAAGTCTTATTTATAGGAAATAGATCAATACAAAGCTCATCTTTTTCAAACGGCCCTACTTGAAATAGAGTTTTTAAAATAAGTTCGTTTGGTAATGCACAAAATGGATTGCAATGGATTTCTTTTACGGTTAAAAGTTTTTCATAAATTTATTGAGATCCACAAGGAATCAAACATTGAAAATTGACTCCATAGTTGTGCTTAACCTTACAAAAAAAATTAATGGTTTTGGATCTTGAATTTGGGGCACACAAACTCTAAAAATTAGATATAACAATTTGCAGTTTTTTTGCAAATATCTGAAAATATACGATGATCCAATGGCTATAATTTGGATTCAAAGCTGTGTTAGACCTACTAAATATATCCAACTGTTTAGATCATGATTTATGGCCCAAGATTTTAAGAAAAAACTAGACCCAGCCAATAGTATGGTACATCAATAGTCTACACTTTCTAAGGATTTTCTAGAGATCTTCAACGAATCAGCTGCAAAATCTTTGACCCCATAACAGTTTTTAGCATCCTAAAGAGGATTGATGGTTTAGATCGTGATTATGGGGCCCGTGAAATAAAAAAAATTTACATCCAATGATTCACATTTTTTGCACATATCTCAAGATACAAACAAGATCAATGGCTACAATTTGACACACTAGCCATTCTTGGCCTTTTGAACATATCCAACGGGTTGGACCATCATTTAGGGTCTCAGATTAAAAAAATAAATGAAAAAACAAGGTGATGACAAACTACGGCCTATATTATTGTTGTTGTGCCAAGTTTTCCCGCTTCAGACATTGGTGTCTGTTCCAATTCTCCTCATTTATTGGGTTGTAGGAAACATACTTTAAACCTATTCATGAGGTTTGAAGTAGAGATTCCAAATGTGGTTGCCAAACGTTCTAAATAGTTTAAATGGATTTTAAAATTCTCTTTAAGACATTTATAACTCAGAGTAAGAGATGCCAAACAGCTTCTATGAAAGAATTGTAGTACATGGGTACGGAGTCTCAAATACTTACAATTTAGCAATCAAACCACAAAAGAGAGACACACGAGAAAGATTCACACTCTCTCATAATCTCAATAATTCTTTCTCTCGAAGTTACAAAACTTAACTTTACGTTGTTAGGAAATGCAGGTGAGAAATGATATCATCTCTCGATAAAACAATAAAAAATAATAATAAATCAAAAAGGGCCCATGTAACTATCACGGTGGATTCATATATTTTGGGTCTTTTTTTTTTGTCTAGTGACTCAGGTGACTTTTTCACTAAAATCATTTTTCTAAACCCTATAAATATGTAAGTTTGTGTTGTTGACTTAGAATAAGTTGCTTGGATTTCACTGCTCACCAATGTACAATGAAATAGAAGGTCTGGAACCAAGATGTGGGGGTGCTCAATGCGCAACTGAATATTTTTCCTATTTATATAACCAGTCATCTTATATATGGCAAATGATATGGAGCAAGGAGCTTTGGATCACGATGGACTTGAGGAAGTTACCTCCCTCACACACACCATCCTTATATTGGCACAAGCCGATACCTGGAACTCATCAAATATTACTCACACAGTTAGAATGAAATCCAAGAAAGGGTGTCTTCCAAAACCGTTAAATTTGTAGACCATAAATTAAGGGGTTAGGGTGATCTTGCCCACCTTCACTTTATGCTTCACGGCCCCGGTGGGCCATATAGGGGTCATCGCACCCATCCCTTCCCCCAATTTCTGAGACCCAAATTGGAACGATTATTTGTCCTCCAACTCAAATGACGTTACTAAGTTTGGATATGAATTGTAAGATTGAGTCGGACTTGGACCTGGACCTGGAGGTGCTGACATTCTGGGTTTGGGTCAGAGTATGGCCTATTTTGACCCGACTCAACCCATTGCCAATTTGCCTTCCCTACCAATGCATTTTGATTTGTTTATGTTTTTGAAAACTTACCTACCTGTCTCAATGTCTCATAAAACAACAGCCATTCATACAATTGAAATCTGCAGAAGTCAAACCAAACCAAACACAAATGTCAACATCTATATTAAAATTGTTCTCATTTGAATTTGAATAATGGCGTGCTGCTGCCTCAGCCGGTAACGTCAGTAGCCATATACAAACATCAAAATCATCAGGATGGAAGGGCAGAGGTTTAAATTCTTGTTAAAATTAGTGATGTCAGCCACTAAAGATAGGTTAGAGTAGTTTAGGAGGGAAGAATAGAAAGAAAAAAAATTTGAATCCTCTAGGTAGGGCTGTCAAACGTCTGGGCCCAAGTCGGGCTGAGATAAACTTTTATCCTACCCTCATATGTGTAGGCTGGGCCTAAGCAAGCAAAAGCTCTCGACTTTCATAACATGCCCATAATTTTTAGGCCCTTACTCTACCCTCAACGGCTAGGGCCGGGTTAGGGCTGAGCCCGAGTCAAAAGAAAGAAAATTTTTTTTCTTTAAAGAATAAATATTTCCTATGCCACCACTTGACTTTTAACAAAATGTTAACCATTTTCCTTTGTTTAGGTTGGGGAGCGGTAATGCAATGCAAAAGATAGTATGATAGAGTTAAAAACATTTTTTTTTGGAAGTTAAGTTTTTTTTATTGGATGGTTGGTTGTGGGATGAAATAATTTTTATAATGTAACACATAGAGCATATGATAATAATTATATAAATGATAATACATATAAACAAATAACAACAATTAATTATTTAATTATTTAATCTACTTTTAAGTGCTTTGACTTATGGGAACGAGATCAAGACCAACTTTGAGAGAAAGAGAGAGAGATTAAAAATGAGAAGAAAAGAAGACTCGTTCTTAAAATGTGAGGTTTGAGAGTGGATGCTAAATAGATAGTTATAGATATACATTTTTGGATTTTTCTAATTAAAAGGCCAAATTATCTCTCAACATAGCTGTTGCACTTTAGCATATGAGGGGTGATTAAGACTTTTTGATAAAAGGTTTAAAATGCTCTGTAAATGTAATTGTTGTAAAAAATGTGATTGTTGTGTTGGTATTAGAACAATTTGTAATTGTTGTAAATACAGAAAAGGAAAAGCTTGAGTGGGTGGTACAAAATTTTTAAGAGGACCAAATTGCTTAAATATATTATAAATGTATCATATGTTATATATTAAATATTGTATATTAATATTTAATAAACAGCAGGCTGGGCCAGGCCCCTTCGGGCCAGATGAGTCAAGTCCTATCTTGGGCCTCAATATTGTGGGCTTTTCAAAATAAGGCCCTACCTTACCCTCGGGCTTTAGGACAAAAAAGGAAGCCTTTGCTTTGAGGGCTTTTGAGGGCCGAGCTGGGCCAGAACCCCTCATCAAAGGGCCGGATTGATAGCCCTACCTCTAGGTACCCAAGTATTGGCCAAATTAGTATAAACTTATTTCAGCTAAAATAAATAAATAATATTCCATATTAACATGTGTGAGTGAGACACTCTGCATTAGCCCTTATCAATTTATATCAGCCTATGGGTTGGACTAGGGTAGGGGTCTCAGTCAATTGGGGTCTCTTTGTTCGAACGGACATCATTTTCATTTGAACGAACCACTGTTCTATCTCGAGTATTTTTCTTTATAAAAATCTGCATTTTCTTCATGTCTTCACTTCAGTTCCTTCGACAACAAACACTGTAATCTATTTTATAAGAAATACAAAATTATAATTCAACGAACTCAGAGTTTTGTCCAACCTATGAATTTACCAGCACTTATAATCCTAATAAGGTGAATGTTCACATGCCGTCCAACTCATAGGGCCCACTTAGATAAATGTTTGCCAATAAAAGAATGGAAATGTCTCTTTTGTGGGGAAGGGGGTGACAATTGATCATCCCCACCAACTTAAGCACATATATATATATATATATTTTCTTTCTTGATATCCAATTAAATGGTGAGTGAAGGTCAATGAGTGTAAAATTAAGCATGATACCAGATTGAGATAGCAAGAATATCAAAGGGGCTTTACTAATCAAACGGCCAAGTGGGCCGTTAGAGCGTAGTCCACTCATAGGAGAACATTTGTCATTAATGATATACGTCAATTTCTTAATAATGGAGGATGTTCTCCCGCACTATGTAACGCTCCGATCCAACTTGATCCAGATTAGTGTCTAATTTGTTGTGGATTAGCGATTAAGTGTGGTTTGGTTTTTGCTTTTGGGTTGGTTTTGAGCGAGGAGGCGGTCGTTGGGCTGAGTTTGACTTGGTTTTGATAGGTTCGAGCCCTTTTTCGTAATTTTTGCTTTTATTGGACCTTGTCAGCTTTGCATCAATTTGATGTCTACACGTGTCTTTCGTTGAGCTGGTCAATCCTTGTAACTGACTTGGATGTAAATGACTTCATTTGCTCTCGTTGGAGTGATAATTGACTTGAACTGTAAATAGAGTCAACTTGTGGGCTTTCTTGCAATTTTGACTCATTCTTATCTTATAAGATAGAGGCTTATCTTATAAAAGCCTCACTACCGACTCCTTCTTCCTTCAACGCTATTTCTCCCTCTTGTTCTCTCCTCTCTCTCGTTCTTCTCTCTTTCTTTCATTTTCTCCTTGAACTTGTTAGAGAGGGGATTTGTGCACTCGTCGCCAATGCGTGAACTCGACGGTATGTTGTGTATTTTGCTGTGTTTCTCTTGTTTCTCCATCTTCTCTCGTCAACTATTGTAGCTTTCCTCATGTCTTTTTCCTTTCCTCTGTGTTTGACGAGTAGAGTGGTGTTAGACGAGTAGAGTTGTATACGGACAGTGGATTGAGCTTACAAGCAACGTCGTGTGTGTGAACCCACTTCAGGCAAGTATAAGCACAATTCGATTGAACACATATTGGTATGCTTTTGATTATGAGGTTACAACCTCGGTAGCTGAATTTGCACCTTTTGATGTATTATTCTCATGTTATCCTTGCTCTTCAGTTTTCTATAATGAAACAAGGAAATTCGACTCTATGCATTCACGACGAAACCGTGAATTATGCTACGGTCAAGCCGTAACTGACACTACGGCTAAGCCGTGAACTCAACCGTAACCTCGCCATAGATCAATACATGGTGACACCTGAAATAACTAAGAGTTGGCAATTTTGCTACTCCTCTACGTCTAAGCTACGGCTAAGCCATGAATTGGCCTACGGCTAAGCTGACATCTCGCCGTGACCAAGCCGTAGTTCAAAACAAGGCTAAGCTGTACACCCAGTGTTAAATGATTGAATTGAATAGGATAATTGTGAGACCTTATAGGGCTTCCAAGATAGAATGTAGGCAACTTGAGCATATGAACATGACTGTTATACTCCTTAGGTGTTCGCTATTCTGCTATTTGAGAGACACAATGCGTGTTAACTTATTGATGTTTATACTTTGTTAAGTCGTTATACTTATTAGTTATTCTTGGTGTTGCAGGCTCAAATCCCTCTCCCGAGCCTCCGTCGGTCAACCCGACTTCAGGAGAGGCACGTGGAGTCCCGTCCGGGCTAGAGGAGTGGATGTAATCCATTCTTCTGAGAGCGGTTTGCATCATTTTATCATTTCCTTTTGTGTATGTCTAACTTGTCGGCAATAGTGATGGTGTAGTGCTCAAAGTTTTAGTTCACTCATGTATTCGGACCTTGTGACTGGCATCCCCTATTTTGATTGTACGGTTATGTAAATCCGTTCATTTTGTAATCGTTGTTATAGCTTGTGCTTATTTTGTGTATGCAATGATACTTGTAGCTTCCGCGTACGCTAGGTGGCACGTGTGAATGATCCTTTGTGTGTGTACACTTGGACAGGGTCTAGGTGTGCGCACACGGGAGTACGTGTGTCACTGGTTAGATTTCACAAACCCCCGATTCTGGGCTTGGGTTGTGACACACTATATGCATGAAGTCCTATTTACATGCCTGTTTAAATACAAGTTTATCAATGGAAGAAAAGCAGATGAAAAAGATTGTCTCATGGACAAGGGGATAAAAATAAAAGCCCCACCAAATTATTCTATCTCTTAAATTAACAATATTAAAGTTTAATGACATCTTAATCAGAATTTTTTTTAAATTCAATTCAACGGTGAGTGAATGTTTAATTAATATAAATTTTGACATAATGCCAGATTATGCATGAAAAGAAGCATCAAAATGGCTGCCTTGATGAAAGGTTGGGCAGTATAGTGCTACAATGCACTTTTGCTTACTCGGAGAGCATTTACCCTTTAGTAATGCGTGTGTCAAATTTATTGGGTTGTTGGTAAGTTGATTTTGGTAAGGTGATTTGGTACATGTGACGCTACTACATTGGAGTGTGAGTTTGAATTCATCGTAAAAGAATACATGTGTGGACACCCAGCCTATTCCCTTGCAATCCTATTTATATTGCCTGTACAATGATTTTGTTTGTGTATATCATGAAAATTGAAAAGCATAAATAATAAAAATAATTGCCCTCTAAAAGAAAACTTGAATTGAAGGTACATCCCAGAATTCAGGTGTGGAACCAGGAAATTTGAATTGAAGGGGGCACTCTGTGAAAGAAAATCCTTGTCCAATTTGAAAACCAAGCTTACATATTCAAATTATGGGTGCTTCCAAATTATGGTGGGGACCATGGCTTCTGCCCCTGCCAGACTCCTTGGTCCACGGATCACCCAAATAAATTTCCGTTTGTACTGGGCAATTTTTAATGTCAGTACCAACTTTCATGTGCCCCAAGCCATACAAACTTGAATCTTTACAATGTTTTGTCAAACCAAACACCCATGTCACCATCATTAATTATAAAAAAAAACACCTATCCCTTTCGGATTTGAATAAAGTTAGACCCTACATTTTTTTATCATGCACTAAAAGAATGAAGAAAGATAAATTAGTTGTGATGGGAGTGGCAAATGTCTCTTATGTTCCAACAACAAAAGCAATTAAATGATCACACAACGACGACAGTCCCTAGTATTGTTTGGTGGGTGACAGTTAAAAATCCCTCAATTGCTTGACTTTTACTTGACACATACCTAATATAGCGGGGGCCAGGTTGCCTTATTATTGAAGAGTGTTGTTTACTGTTTATTTGAAAAAGGCTTCCATTCATCCATCCATTTTCCAAAACACTTGCATTTAGCTACTCACAAGTTACATATATTAAAGTTCAAACAAAAAAAAAAAAGGTCACATATAGTACAAAGTATAGTTTTCTTAGCTGAAATTGAATGAAATAGACAGCCAACACCCAAACACCAAATGAAACATGTCGTTTATACAGTGCCCCTTTGAGCCATATCTTTCGTAGGTGAGGGGCCTCATCACCGAAGTAACATCCATTTATTTGAGGCCAACCATGTTGATTTGTTTTCCACTCAATCTTATTTATGGTCATGGTTTTTTTTTTTATGGAAAAAAAGGTTATACGGGCTGTGGGTCTGATCAAATAAAGAACCTTACCATTGTGGTAACTTCCCATGAAATATCAAAGACCAGGCAATGAGCGATTACATTTTTGACTTAATTGTTTTAGGAAACTTGTGTGTATATTCTTTTCCACTTTTGCTAGACTAGACCAGTGGTAAGGGAGTGTTACCCTGCACATGAGGACTTAGGGTTCAATACTTGATTTTTCTAGTGAGACAACGAGGGGTTGATCCGTGGATTGGCAACCCCACATGTTACTCAGCTTCCTAGGATCGATCATTGGGTTTTCCCTTTTCCACTTGTGTGGACTCTTCTTCCTCACACTTGTGTGTGTTTCCTCATCCCACAAATTGGGCTTCCTCATCCCTCTTGTGTAACCTCTCTTGGGTCCAGTTTCTTAAGTTCGGTTATAAAAAAAATATTTCGAGCCATATCGCGAAACTATTTAATAGTTTTTTTTCTTTTGTGTGTGTGTGTGTGTTGTAACTGTATGTGCATATGTAATAAATCAAAAGATTTTTGAATTGATTTAAAAAAAAAGATTTTGGATTTTCCAATTTGGCATGTTCCTTCTATTTTTAAAAGAGTTGATCTTTGCACTTCAAGATTATCAAAGTCAATGATGTAGATCATTAATGGTGGATCATACCATTAGAAAGCTTGTGGGGGCCATGTACAGATCAAGCATCAACTTATAGAAGGGTTAGTCTCTCAATCAAAGTCTTAATCTTAATATAAGGAGAGTTTAGATAAGATCCAATTAGGTTTTAGTGGCTGAAGTATCCAATTCTAGTTAAGAAGTGGAGTATTCAGCTGAACAGTGACTGTAACAAAGGAGCTCTTTGTGATTGCTATTTCATGGAGATAGAAACTCCAGCTTGGATCATCCAATAGGGATTTTTACGTCACTGTTGTCCAAAACGCCCGTTGAACTGACATAGCAATGACCGCATTCTTTTGTTACAAAACTTATCCTAACAAAATGTAGTTTAACTCTAACAAAAAAAAATGGTCTAGTGAGATGGTGTGGCATATGAGCTAATTTTTTAGGACTCACTTAGAGTCATGCAAACCATAAAGGACTTGAGGGATTGAAAGCTAATGATAAAAACTAGGTAGTGCAAAAAATCAATTCTATCCAATGTAGTTTGGTATGGGAAATGAGATAACTTATTTCAATTGTTGCAAATATGAACTGTTAATATGAAGGGGCTAGGATAATTGGATGGGGCTGAGTTTTTCATATATTTAGTTCTCATCATTAGCTTTTAAGCCCTCGTGCCCTTCATGGTTGGTGCAACTTCAGGTGTGCCCTAAAAAGTTAACTCATATATCGCTGCATTTCGCTAGACCATTTCTCTAACTCTAACATAGGGATTTTGTTGTGGCAAAGGTAAAAGTGGAGAACTTAGGGGAATAAACTCAAGTGATAAGAAGCTATCCTAAATTTTACTATATTCTTGATTGATATGTTGAAATAGAAGTTTTGAGGTAGAAAAAGTATCAATCAGTTAAAGTGGATAAAACTATATCTTTCTAATATTATATATAAAAATATATATAGAATGGGACGAGAGATTAGAAGATCTCCCCTTCACCTACCTATGGATGATGACGGAGGCTTAAATAATCATTTTAACCACTTGATCAGTAGCCGATAAGTTTTTACCATGGTCCAATCCTATATGATGGGTGCCAAACTTGGGATTAGTGACTATCACGTGAGGTCCTTGTTTTATAGTTCACTTGATTTGATCATAAGTTGGGCCCATTAGTTGTTTTGACAAACGGTGCTCACCTTATCGTGACACTGTTGAGAAAATTATAGTATGAAATCTGCACTTTGCTGCAAGGAATAGCCTAATTGCATAATGCCTCACAAGCGACAATGTTATCATTGGCTCCTTAGATGTTTTCTGTCTACACTCATTTACATATATATCTCTGTATGTGCGTAATGTCACAGATGCAGAACATTTATGCATTGTCACATTTGCTTGTGCTCATTTATGTATGAAATGCATAATGTGTCTGAACAATTTAAAATTTTTTTACTAGCCCATTAAAATTGAGAACCTTTAGTTTTACATATTAAAAATTCAAAAATTTTAAAATATATAAAGATTTTACATATGTTATTCAAATTGTTCAACATTTACTCAAGTAAAAATGATGCTTAACTAAACAAACATGGTTCTGTTTCACATTTACATATAAAATTCAAATATGTAAATGTGATTTCATAATCCATGTGCAAAAGATAAATGATCGTTTGGGGATTTTTTTGTATTTTTACACTCATTTACATGTATAAGTATTGTACATATGTAACATTTACACAAAGGCGGGCCCAAGTGTATGATTTTGGAGGCTGGAGTCCTCACCGACCCCTAGAAAGTTTAAAATTCTATAGAGCCCCAAAATTTTTTTATATATTACCCCTATCTTTAGAATTTTTTTACATGGAACCCCCCTATTTTAAGAATTTTTTTACATGGAGCCCGCGCATCCACCCCACAAAGAAAAATTTCTTGGATCCACCCCTGTTTAAACATGACCTCCTTTATTTTTGCATTCCATTTGAGAGTGGAAATGATTTGGATTTGGAAATAAGTCCTTTTCATGTGAAGATTTTCACACCTAAAAAAGGCGTGAAACATTTATACACCCCTTCTTTCTATTAGGCATCAACACATACACGTATTAAAAGGTTGCAGTATTAAAATCTTTCACCATCTTCTTTTTATTTTTTTAAAGTTTTGTAGGCCCCAAATTCTTAGTTCAAGCTATTTAAAACATTTATTGGCCCATTAGAACCACAGCCTTAGTTTCATGGCTTCCACATTATTAAACTTTGAGGCTTATAATGATATTAGATATGTTATCCGTACCATTTCACATTTACTCATACACTTAAAAATACGGCAATTTCATTTTCATAACCCATTAGTAGAAGACAAACCCTCTATTGGACGCCAGAACAAGTCCTCTCCTAGGTAAAATTCTCATTTCACTAGGGCAATATAGTTGCACTTAGTTTCATTTATCTTTTTAGGGATCTATTTTTTTATCTTGAAATTGGAAGTATCACTTTTGACTAGTGGGCCAAGTGAAATTATTTCAAAGAGACAAACCACTCCTTTTTTATCTCTAAGCCTCGATATGCAAGCATTGATGAGGACCTTTCATACTTTGATTCTGAGCTGTGTCCGTCCCTCTAAGGGACCCGCCATTGTAAACGGCTGATACACACACGAACCATTTCAACAATAGTTATGCAAATTACACATTCCCACTCCCATACATAATTGCAGATCCTTTCTTCTAATTTGAAGAAGGTTGACTCACCTATTGTCTGGCACGTTCCATAACCCTTTTGACATAATTCTGGCAACACTCATTTCAACACTGCCGGGTCCCACTTTTGCTCAAATTATGCCCATTTGATTAAAAATGATATTTGGTCTATCATCTATTTCTAATCCACTTTAAATCCTTTCAATCTCTCTCATCCCTCCCTGATCCGTATACATGCAAGTAGGCACACAAGAAGGTTGTAATGATGCGGTCCAGATCCCCTCTGGTGACTATTGCACCCTTGGTGTGTAACAAATGTCTAAGAACTACACCGTCAAGCCCATATCATGATAATTCGGACCATTTAAATTGAGTGTCATCCCCATCAGTGAGATATCTCTAAATTTCACATCATTAAAAGTTTATCTCACAGTGAGATTGATCACATGACTAGGGGCATGATTAACACAATCTTTATTTTTTTAGTATCCCAGCTATAGCGGGGTGAGGCTCCACCCTAGAAGAGGGAGGTAGAGTTTGGAGAGGTAGGTAGGGCTCTCGACAAAAAAAGTGGGGTAAACCTTGAGCAAGGTAATAGGGGGCGTCTTGCGAAAAAGAAGATATTATTAATACAATCTTAATTTCACTATCAGTTGTGCTCAACCTGATACGAAGACACACTCTTGTTGAAGTGAAATTCAAGAATATCTCATTCAAGGGGATGAATTCATCTTGAAACATCCAGATTATGATTAAGTGGGCCCTAAAGTGAAATTCTGGACATTCAATGGATTGGGAGTGCGTAGCAGAGGTGACAGACGATCTGGACCTGTTTTGCTTACCTCAATTGCCGGATTTGTATGCCCCAGTTTTTTGACAGGACTTACTGTCTGTATGAAAATTCCTTCCTTGGTGTCTCCTACACCAAACAGAATCAGAATTGAGTGAATGACAGTTCTATGTTTTGATGTTTTTTAACTTAAAATCAGTGCACTGTTGGATACCGAGGATAGAGAAAAAGAACACCCGAAGCTATTACCGGATCCAACGGCTGAAAATAGGAGATTAAAGTGGCCACAAAAGACGGAGTTGAGAACTACTTGGCACTTTGCCGTTTCATTTTCTTGACACTTTTAAGGCACGTGGTGTGAACCTTTTTATGTTTATGGATTGTCAACGGTCAAAAGAAATGCTATGTTTTTTTCATTTTTTGTTTTGTTTTGTTTTATTATTATTATTTTTTGTTTGAAGGACATTTAAGCAATGCTTTATTTACAATTGTGTCTCCTCGTTGTTACAGATTATGTTATGGATAAAGTGCCTATTTTTTTGAATAAATTGAACTTAGGTTAGCAATGCCTCTTTATCCTAGTGGTAAAGAGCGGCTGTTGTTACTAAAGTATTTAGGGTTCTGGCTAACTCCCCTTCTTTTTGTTTATATGGACTACTTTTTCACTTAGGTGAGCTTTTTTTTCGAACATACCAAGTTATCCTTGGGTCTAGCCACCTTAGTCGGACAATACAAAAATAATAATAATAATAATAATTGATCTTAAGTTTAGAGGGGGAAGATATTGTACACCTTAATACCAATTATTGCAAAATGCACGTATCATTCATGAATGAATGTAGATTTGTTATGATCAAGTATTAAGGAGATGTGGGGCCCGACTTCTAGTTAAGAGTGGATCCAGGAAACTAGTCTTTGGGGCCGATTTGTAAAATTCCTTCTTTTTGAGAGGGCAACATGTAAATAACTTAAGATTTTCATAAGAAGTTGGATATTTTGCTTTTAGTTCCATAATCCAGACTCCTTTTAACATAGGCCACTATCATTAAAACAGCGTATTTGTTTAATAAATACATAACTTATTTGAAAGGTAAGAATTCACACCCACATCCATGCACAGTCACCCAAGTTTCTATCATTGATCTCCGATTGCCTCTAGGGAATGCCAGTGCCCCATTAACTCAGGTACCAACGAATTGACATAATAGGGAAATAAATGGTGCATGATGGGTCATGGCACCCAAACCCAATAGGGGTAGTCCAGTCAGACCCACCTCTTTAATAGGGATAGTTTACCATAATTAACTATTTAACCTGATTCATTGCCATCCATTTAAGCTGGTTACCTCTAACTAGGTATTTTGGAATTAAGAGTTTCTTGTTTGATTACAAACGTGAGAGAGACCAAGGGGATTTACGGAAATATTACAAAAACACATTGTGATTGAAATGGAGATAAACCATTTGTGTGGTGCCGTGGAATAATAATGCGTATAGTTACATTGTTTTATAAAGAAGAAAAATATTAGAAATCAATTTGTTTAGGGTGTATCTAGATAATCAAGTGCTATCAAATCCAGAGAACTGTGAAAAGAGGAGACCAACATGAACTTTGAATGTCAATGAAATGGAAAGGGACAACACAATGAAATATAGTGATTAGACATTGATTCAATTAAATGAGTATCGTTCATGAGGAGATTGCAAATAAATAAGGCTTTGATAATGATAGAAATTGATATCCAAATATCATACTTATACCCCCCACACATCCCACTTGAAAGCGCTTGGATTTAAATATTACATTGTATTGATTTGCTAACACAAAGATTGACCCCATATGATTTTGATATGGTGGGATTAATATCAAGTCTGCCAGCATTTGCCCTTCGTAGCCCTATATCTTGAACCAACACTCCAACATAGAAAGAACAGTTTCTTATCTTAGTGGTAAGAAGTGACTATTTTTATTGGATTATGTAAGTTTTGAACTTTAACTAGCCTCCTATTTTTTTGTTTATATGGGCTACCTTTTTATTTATGTGGACTTTTTTTTATTTTTGATGTGCCGAACTATCCTTGGGTCCTAAACCCCTTAGATAGGCTAAAAAAAAAAACTTCAACATGGATTTATAACTTTCATTAGTGTTGCACCGACACGAGTGAATCAAATCTAATATTTTATGAGGAGTCTTCATAAGTATATATGGGAGGAACATATGCACATGAACATTCTCTATATTTTATATCCATCATTTCAAATTCTCAATGCTTATTCAGGCTACAAATTAAAACCCCAATGACGTTTTGTTTTTTTCTTCTTTTTTGGGTTGAGAACAGCCAATGACTTGTCAAACCGATAAACATCAAACAGATAAGCACACCCTACACTGCATTGCCCCTTTGAATAAGGCAACCACATCTGTTACCAAAAACACCCAAAACTGAAAAATTGGCACACTCCATGACACCTCTTTCCCACCCACGTCTCCCCAATTTCACACCTTCCCCTTCCAAATCCAGCTCCAACCCCAACACCCACTCCTCACAACCACCCAACCCCGCTAATCCCCCACATCAAATCACCATTAGCCACACCCATCAATGAACAATCAATTCCGTATCTCACAAAATTAGGCCAAATACCAACCCCCCACATCCAATTAAATGCACTCGATGTACACCAAATCCTTCCACTAACAGAAACCTAGACAAAACGGATGTCCCATTGCGAGGGCATTTCTGTCATTCCACCCCAATTTTAACGTATAACTTTCCAATCCATGCCCGCACTTTCCTGACTTGTCGCTCTCTTTTTTTATTCAGATCTACGGTTCGTAGAGAAACGGGAAAATGGGGCCCGCTTGAAGTTTGAAAAAATTTCAAGGAAAAGCGAAACGGTGGTTTTCGTTGTTTTTTTTTTTTTCTGTTTGTTTGGGGTCATTTCATTATATCAGATTTTCCCCAATCCAAGCTTTTGGAAGAATATCTCTCCCTTTCTTCTAGGGCTTGGTTTGGGGGGGGAAGAGGGGAAAAAAGTGGGATTCCAGTTTCCATTCCATTACAGTTTTTTTTTTCTCTTGCTGTAATTGTTGAGAGGCTTTCCATTTGTTTGGATTGATTGGGGGAATGCAGCTTGGTTTATGATGTTGGGGTTCTTTCTAAGGTATGCTAAGATTTGTATAGTTTTTTTTTTTCTTTTTTGGGTTATTTGTTTTGGGTTTGTGGGTTGGATGCAGGGTCTTGTCTTGGGTGTGTGTTGGTTCTTTGGGATTTTTTGGATTCTTGTTTTCGGAGGTTTTGGAATGAAGATTGTGGGGATTTGGGTGGTTTTTGTGGGTTGAATCTGTGAGAAAGATTGGGTTTTTGGTAGGTGGTTGTTAGGATTCAATCCCTGAAATTAAGTTTTTTTTTTTTGTGGGGGGGGGGGGGGGGGGGGGGGGGGTTTGATTTTTAGAGAAATTGGGATTGGTGGGTAGCTGCATTTTATTTGTGGGGAAATATGAGAAGGAGTTGATGAAATTTCATTTTTTGTTAATTTTTTTGGCAGACTTAATTTTTTGAGAGTTTTACTTTTCTCGCTTTTATGGGTTGGAATGGCAAGAATTTCTGAAAATTTGGTGTTTTTGAGTTGATGTTGGTTAGAAGACAGGATTTAAAATTGAGTGAATTTATTAATTATTGTTGTTAGTAGTATTGTTAATTGTTAGTAGTATTTTTCTCTGGCATCTTTGGTATTTGAAACCTGGGTTCTGATTGATTTTGTAAGGATTCAGTGTTTGAATTTATTGAAATTCTGAAGATTGTAAATTTATTGAGTTCTTTTTTACAAGTTTCTATGATTTTGCATATGAATGGGTTGGAATGGAAAGAACTTGGGTAGGTTTGGGGAAGTTGGGAGCCACGTGGATATTTCCGCAGATAACCATTTGTTACACATTGCATTTACAGTGCAGTTGGAAATGGGAATTGCATTGGGCAGGATACAACTTTTGTTTCTTATGCTGTCTCCCAATCAAAGAATGTTATTAACTCCAATATGAACAGAAATGGATGCTTACTTTTACCTAAATAAGTATCCTGCCTTGGGCCTTTCTGTGAGCATTTAAATGTAACCTTAATTTATTGACCACAGGAAGCTTTTGAAATATCTCTTTTTCTTCCCCTTCTTGTGAAATTCAGGGTTTTCCGTTGGAGGTTGTGAGGATTCAGAAGTTGACTCCAGAGGGAGTTCAATTCACTGACTTTTGGAAGAGATTAGTGTTTATTGTCGAAGGAAACTCCGTTTCTTGGAGAAATTTGTGTTTGGCACGTTTTTGAGATTGACACAAATTGACTCAGATTTGGGTTTGGAATCATGTTGTCGACGATGTCGCCAACTTCCATTACCCGTAGTTCACTTGAGGAAATGCTTGAATCCCTCCGGCGAATGGATGAGAAGCCAAAGGATGTGCCCCCAGCTTTGCCTGCACGGCCAACCTCACGGGCGCGGTTGCCCTCGTCAAGGCGGTCCTTGCCTGTTAATTTTAAAATTGCCAACAAGCGACCTGAGTATCTGCCAAATGATTCCAGAAGGGATGAGAAGAAAGACTTGGGTCCTGCAATAGCGAAAGAATCAGGTTTTGAAGGTGGGGTTTTGGGGAGCAAAAAGTTGAAGGCAGATCCATCTGTGGAGTCACCTTATGTCAGAATGGTGGAAATAGAGACTTGTGAAGAAAGATTGGAAGAACCTGAAGACTTGGACTCCGGTGCTGTTACTTCATCATCACCACCACCACCATTGATACAGGAACGAGGATGGGATGACGACGTTGGCTATGTTCTGAAGAAGGTATGAGTTGATATGTTTTAATGTGATTACAGTGTTATTCTTCAGTTGGGATTTATGGATTACAAGTAACAAACATCATTTCAGTCTAGTGGCGAATAATGAATATAATTCCAATTCAAGTGATATTCAGTCAGTGAAAATTTATGGGTGGTTTTGTCAGTCGACTTGGTGAGGCATGAACTTCACCTCATGGATTTGTGCTGCACCACCATGGGCTGTTGTAGTTCTGAACACTTTGTCTCCTTCAACTGATGTTTACTGGATATGAATAGCCACATGCTGATAAGAGTTGGAATACTGACCTTTGATTTAGGGACTTAAAAAATTTAACCCTTAGATAAAGTTCCTTTTTTCATTCGTTCCATTGTTGGATCTCAATTCAATGAGTATCAAGTTGGGGTGAGTTTCAAATTTTCAATTCAATGGGGGAGGTTAGGGTTCACTGTGTGAGATATATTCATTGTAGGTTGGCCCCATTAAAGGTTCCTTGTTCTAAAAAAGCACCATTCCTCTGAAAAAATTTCTTGTGTGTATACGTACGTTTCTTTGGACTTTGAATGCATCTCTATCTACATTTGTGGGAGAGGCGCATTTTAGTTCTGGTCTTTTTAGAATCTTCTTGTTGGGCCTAGTTATGATGAATTCATCCCCTTCACGCATTCTTTGACACCACCCTTCTTCTTGAGTTGGTATTCCACCTACACTTGTTATCTATTGGAGTGTTAATTGCTGTTGGATTGAATCACCAAATTGTACAACCTGAAAACCATTAAACTTATAAACCTTCGAAATGATGGTCGTGATCCTTCATTAAATTGATATTCAGCAATATAACTAGCTCTGTGTCTCTCTGTGGGTGGGTGGGTGGATGGGTTTTTTTTTTCCTTGGTTTTTTTTTTTTTTTTTTGGGGCGCGGGGTGAGGAGGGGGGGGGGGGGGGTGGGGTTTGATATTACCCATATGTGAGTCTTTTGAGTTGCTCGTGTGTGTGATTTGTGGGGTCCTACACATCCCAAACAATGTCAAGCACTTTCATGTTGCCAAGTAGGTCCCACAGAAGTTGTACACCATCACTGAGCACACTAGCATAAACTTATAGATTGATAGGAAATTGTTTACCCACCAATCTTTTCTTTTATGAGACCTTTTAATGAACTTGTGTGGTGTCCACTTGTGGTCAACCTAGCCATTTCATACTCATGTATCCTCGATGTATTGATACTGACCCAAATCTGATCCCTGTAGGAGTGGTTTTCACTATTGGATTGAATTGCTTTTACCTTTTTTCTTCTTTTTGGTGCAGTGATCTGATGACCTTTCGGATAAGTTTCAATTCATGGGAGGTAGTAGGATGTGAAGGGGAGAAAAACCATGGGAATGGGTGAAGTTTCATTATCATCGAATCAGTTTGGCCCTTGGTCTCAGCCATTGATATTTTACAAATTTGGCAATGGCTGAGATTTTGACTCTCAATTTTCACCTATGTTCAGTTATTGGACAGGCATGGAGTTTTATCCACTCTCTATCAGAATACGGATCTGCAGACCCATTCATCTCGTTCCTTTGAGGCCTCACAAAATACTATCACATCATCATTCTATCTCATATGATATTTGTCTGTATACATGGTAGACTGTTTATGTACACATACATTGGAATTGGTACGATAATGTTGACTAAATTTGTCAGTGGATCGAATGAAGGCAATAATGAAGAAGCCCTTGTGCCCATTAAAACTAATGCATTAATGAGCCCAAAAGATCTCTTGCAAATATTATGTAGGCTCTTTTTTTTCCTTTGGTTTCATATATTGCAAATGCAACAGTGAATAAGCCCTTTTGCCGATTGAAAATAATATGCTAATGGGCCCAAAGTCCCTTGCATATATTGCCTAGGCTCTTTTTTGTTTCACTAATTGAATACTTATTCCTCCAACTTATAGACAAAACTCATATGTTTTGTACAGTGGGGTTTCCTTCTTCCTTGATGAATTCATCTTCATCTTTTCACATTTCTTTTTCATTTTATTCCTCTATACTTTTAGATCTGCTTATCTCACTGCTTCAGGTGTCTATAGTTGGATACTTAAACATGAAATATTTTGTTTCAGAGACTCAAGGTTTGGTGTCGGCCTCCAAATGCCCAATGGGAGTTGGGGAAGATACAGTCGGTATCTGGGGATGATGCTACTATTTTACTTTCAGATGGGGTGAGTACATAGTTTCTGTCCATCTTAATTTTACAATAAGTTTCCGTCCATCTTAATTTTACAACTGGCTTTATTTACTATAGCTGAGAGTATTTTCTTGGATATATTCTGTTATTAGGAGCAGGTTGTTACAGTGTCAAATGAAAATATCCTACCCGCAAATCCAGATATCCTTGAGGGTGTTAATGATCTTTTACAGCTTAGTTATCTGAATGAGCCTTCTGTTCTACACAATCTTCAACAGAGATATGCTTGTGATAAGATTTATGTAAGTCTTGTAAACAATTTTTTTTTCTCGTTGAAGGGATGTTATTAACTCTTCTCTCATTTTATTGACTTCTGTTCCTGCATTTTTTCCATTATTGCAGACCAAAGCAGGGCCTATTTTGGTTGCAATCAATCCCTTTAAAGTGGTTTTTCTTTATGGAAATGATTTTATTTCAGCTTATAGACAGAAACTCGAGGACAATCCACATGTGTTTGTTGTTGCAGATACAGCCTTCAATGAGATGATGAGAGGTAGCATAATAATGTTTATTTGGAGAAAATGTTCCTTAGTGCTTTTACAGAGCCATTCTTGACTTCTTTCTGAAGTACTTATGCTTTCTGTTTTTCAAATTTGCAGATGATATGAATCAATCAATCATCATAAGGTATATGTTAGTTTTCTGTTATCTGAATTTGCTGTGAAGTTTGGGCACTTGTCTGTGCCAAATCTCCATGGAGTGTCTTTGTCACCAATGTGCACTAGCCTTTAAGCTAACTTGTAACACTTAGGGAGTTGCGTTATCTCTTTGGCTATAGAGTTGGTTCAGATCATCTTTGTTAAATTTCCAATCATCTTTTTTTTTATTTTCTCTTTTTGCCGATAATAAACTGATAGAGGAGGTTTTTTGACAGTTTGGTAAATTCAAGCATATGTGGGAACCATTTGATCAGAAGCATGTGCAAAAATTTAGATTCTTCATTCAAAAAATAAATTAGACTGCCATGTAACTAAGAAAAACAATCGAGACTCCCCATTCAGAAAACAATTTCAGCTGCAAGCTAAGAAGCACGGACACTTCTAAGAAAGTGACGTGTCCGTGTCGGACACGTGTCGGACACCGACACTCCTCGGACACTCTCGGACACGTGTCCGATACTATTTAGCCGTGTCCATAATTAAGAACTAAAAATCTTAATTTCGGATACTTGTTTGACACTCTTTTTGCAACGTGTCCCACAATTCCTAGCTCGTGTCTATGACTAAAAAATAAACATGTGGCTAACATCTCTTGGACACTTTGTTAATATGTGGTTATTAAAACTTGTAAACTTAATATATAACAATTTTATATCATGGAAAAATACATGATTATAAATATCAATCATATTACAAGCAAAAGACAAATAAATATTTCACTAAAGAATAGGCCTCAAGATTGGCTTCTTTTTTGCTTTTTGTTTTTTGTTTTTTTTAAGGAAGGGGAAAGAGATGATCCGCCTTTTTTTTTATATGGATTTTATGGAACTATAGATATTTCATGTTTAATGATTATGACTTATGTTTTAGTGTTGTATTGATATTTAATAATTTGATATGTTTGTTAGTTGGTAGTTGAATTTTTATTTGTTGATTGCTAAATTGATTTAAAAGTTAAAATGATATTAGTTTTTTAGTAGATGATTATATATATAAATTAATATATATTATTAACGTGTCCCTGACGTGTCCGTGTCCTACTTTTTTGAGAAATGCCGTGTCGACGTGTCCGTGTCGTGTCGTGTCTGTGTCCCGTGTCCGTGTCCATGCTTCTTAGGCTGCAAGTGCAAATTAGGTATTTGTAAATCAAGAAACATGTGGTGGGCATAGCGATTCAGTTTACATAAATTCATGCATATATGAATTTGAATCCACAACAAAATAATCTGGCCAATTTATGACCATCTGATGAGAAGTGGATTTAAACAATTTAATACCTTGTCTACTTCATTTACAATGAAAAAAAAAAAAAAAAAGAAAGGGTGGCCCAATGCACGAGGCTCCTGCTTAGCGGGGTCTGGGGTGGGCAAGATGTACGCAGCCTTACCTTTATTTTGAAAAGGTTGTTTCCGTGATTTGATCCCGCATCCTCTAGGATGCTACTGGTAAGCCTTTACTGTTGGGCCAAACCGCCCTTTTACTTCATTTACAATGACAAATTGTATTTTATGCTTTTTTATGATGAAGTTAAATGGGCAGAAAACTTAAAAATTAAATTAGAAGAAAACTCAAGTTTGAAATTTCTTGTAAAATCTTTTATATGCTTATACCTTAAGGCATATTAAAACATATTCCCATGTGCTGATTTGCCCACGTGTGGTGTGTTCAGTTTTTTTTTTGTTATTTTGTTGTAAAAAGGACAGAATGCTATATACCTTTTTATATGTAATTTCAAAGGGTCAATCTTTGATAAAACTTTAAATTATTTGATTTTATGTCATTATAAAGAACACTATATGTGGTTTTTCTGTATCAGTTTTTATATCCATAATATACCTGTATAATTGATATACCTTGTTGAACTCAACATGTGCAATTCAATGCAGTGGTGAAAGTGGAGCTGGAAAAACAGAAACAGCAAAAATTGCAATGCAGTACTTGGCTGCACTTGGTGGTGGCAGTGGAATAGAGAATGAAGTTCTTCAGACAAATCCTATACTTGAAGCATTTGGAAATGCCAAAACATTGAGAAATGACAATTCTAGCCGATTTGTGAGTTTTTGCCTCTTCACCATCGATGGGTGTCTTAAGAGATCAGTACATGAATTTTGAGGGATTTACTTCCTTTTTGTGTTCAATGAGAAACTTTCCATGATCTATTCATTTTACAATGATCTTTTGTTCATCCTATTTTCTATTTGTTCATAAATTCAGCTGATAAGAAACCCTTGGGTTAGCAGTTTAACTTGTGTTTTCTTGGTTTGGTACAGGGGAAGCTGACAGAAATTTATTTTAGTACGACTGGAAAAATTTGTGGTGCCAAGATTCAAACCTGTAAGTTATGCTTCAAGTTTCTTGTTTTCTTGTAAGTGTTGCCATATTTCAGTTGTGAGCCCTGTTATTATATATGAAGTTGTTACTGACTCACTTCCTGTCCACTCTGTCCTGGATCAACTATATAATCTCATGACGTTTTTACAGTTTTGCTTGAGAAGGTAATTTTACTTCTAACCGGATTGATGCTTGTGTTTTCCTTTTAATCCTTGTATTTTGAAGAATTCCATGTCTGTTATGAGCAGTCTAGAGTGGTTCAGCGTGCCAAGGGAGAAAGATCATATCATATCTTTTATCAACTTTGTGCTGGAGCTCCTCCTTCTCTCAAAGGTTATTTTCTGTTTTTATTGCATCTGCGTAACCTTTGATGTCTTATTTTAAAATTCCGTTGGACTGGATACCTTCTGCATAGGTGGTGATTATTATTATTATTGGAAGTGATTAAGTATTTTAAATCTATGTTGCAATGCTCTTTCATTTTATTAATAAGTTGCAATACTCTTTCTCAGTGTTGTAATTTTTCTTCTATGCTGAATTGCTGTCTTGCAATTTTCTTCCATTTTATTATCCAGAAAACTTTTCTTCTTTATTGAATTATATCTTGTATTACTAACTAAAGGAAAAGATTATGTATTTAATGAATCTTAATTATTGTTGCTGTGGAATCTGATTCAAGTTTCGCTTGTGATTTAAACCTGTTCTCAAAAGGAAAGTGAAATATCTGTCATAGCTAATGACTTTGGTATGTACTCTGGTCATGTGATATTACAATAGTACAAACCTTTGTGGAAACAACTCTTATTTCTTTGCTGCAGATGGGGATCAGATAGGTGTAGGAGTAGGACAACTAGTTCTATACGGAACTAGCTATATAACCATTTCTGGTTTTTAACTTTATGAACATTATTGGTGCATCTGTCTTGGGTACTTTTCATGTACAGTTGGTTCAGAATTGGTGTTTTTCTTCCATATCGACATTTACAGTTTTTAGATTTTGAGAGATGGACTTTGTGGCATATTGCGTCATTTTGACTTTGTATTGTATTCTGTCTGTTTTGCACCTTTCATAAATTTTTGCTGCCTTGCAGAGCGATTGAATCTGAAAGAAGCCAACAAATATGAGTACTTGAAACAGAGTGATTGCTTGACAATTGTTGATGTTGATGATGCTCAAAGGTTTCATATTCTGAAGGTAACTTTAAGATTAGGCTGTGGCCATACCTGCATCATCATTAAATATTTAGAAGGTTTAATTTCTAATTCACTTTTGCCATCCAAGTCACTTCTGTAGAATGATTTGCTTTCTTTTCAATATGACCAGGAAGCCTTAGATACTGTTCAAATTTGCAAAGAAGATCAAGAAAATGCCTTCGCAATGCTTGCTGCAGTGTTATGGCTGGGAAACATTTCTTTTTCAGTGACTGACAGTGAAAATCATGTGGAAGTTGTGGCTGACGAAGGTATAGAAGCCTGCTGGCCTATGTATTTGGTCTTGTATTAATATATCAGCCTGTCCAATTATTTGGGAAATGGCTTGTGTTGGTGCGTCTAATTTGTTGACCTTTCTTATAATTTTTGTATTCCAACCACATGTTCCTCGAATATGATATGGTGATTATGATGACAATTGTTTCCTGGCTCAACTTATTTGGAAATTTGGCTTATGATAGATTGGAATGGAGAAATAGAATTCATGTAGCCGACCCCAACATAGTTGGAACAAGGCTTTGATGATGATGATGATGATGATGATGATGATTATGATGACAAATGTTTCCTAGGGTTCTTCCTGAGCAATTGAAAGCATTTCATATTGTTGTCGTTGTCATCAAAGCCTAATCCCAACTATGTTGGGGTTGGCTACAGGAATTATGTTTTTCCATCCCAAGCATGAATTCTGAGATAGCAAGCGAAAGCATTTCATATATCCTAACAATAACATTATTTACCCGGAATTCCACATATCCATATGGCTGAACAAGTCCTCAAAGTTTTGAAGGTCTTTTTTTTTTTTCGAGGTTAGTGTTGTGGTAGAGGCTCAGTCCTTTTCCTGTTTCTAATATTTCCGTCCTTGCATTTCTGGTCCCCCTGTTTTCCTGCCTGAAAACTTCGCTATTTCAGTCAGTAATTCTGGGAAATCCATAGCTAACTCCCACGACAATGGTTGCGTTGAGGTGTGATGTTTCAAGCCTAGTTCAATAGACATTTTCTCTGAGCAGTGAATGGAATTATATCTCTACCTAAATTTCTTCAGGTAATTGGAACTATCAGTTTCCGTATAGGCCTCTGGAACTCTTTCGATTTTCTTAGTTAGCATAAGTAGTTGAGTCAATCTCTTCTCCTACTCTTCAAATTATCTTCGAAACTGGAAAATATTTAAAATTTCATTTAGGAAAATAAATGCCGTAGTAGATTATGAGTGTTTGAATGGAAGTCTCACAAATCTTTGGCTCAAAGGGTTTTGACTGTTGCTTTGATTGATTGACTATATTGGTCAGTGAATTTCATCCACACATTTATCTGGGCACATCGATGTTTTTAAGTTTTAATATCTTGGCATGTAAATTGGAGTGCTTATGGTGTGCTTAATCTTCTTTCAGGTGTGATTAGTGCTGCAAACTTGATGGGTTGTGATGTTCAGGACTTGATGGTAGCTTTATCTACTCGCAGTATCCGAGCTGGAAATGATGATATTGTCCAGAAACTAACATTGCCACAGGTCTGAGAATTAATTGTAGAATATTCCTGCTCTCTCTAACCATAGGCATAGTCCCCTTATTGTGCTGTTTTGTTTCTTCCAGGCCATTGACACTAGGGATGCATTAGCTAAGTATATCTATGCAAGCTTGTTTGACTGGCTTGTAGAACAAATAAACAAGTCACTGGAAGTAGGCAAGCGACAGACTGGAAGATACATTAGTATTCTTGATATCTATGGATTTGAGTCATATGATGTATGTATGTCATATGCTGATATATTGAAAGCATTAGTTTTCGTTTACTGAAATCTTGTTTCTTTGACAAATTTTATTCACTCTTCTGTAGACGAATAGCTTTGAACAGTTTTGCATAAATTACGCAAATGAAAGGCTGCAACAACATTTTAATCGGCATCTATTCAAACTTGAACAGGAGGTGAGTATCTTTGATCTTTTTAGCATCACAGGTCATTCGGTGATACTGGGTTTTCAACAACCTTACTTATTATGTAGTCTTACTTGGGACAAAACTCTGTTGACATTTACTTTGTAGAATTAATAATCTACTCCCTAAGTATCATTTGGTTTGTTAAATCTGTCATTTAATTGCTTCTAAAGTAGTTATAAAAAAATTGCTTCCAAAGATGACTTCAGTGGAATGGCTTTTCATATTCATGCTTTACTGCAAAAGACGCAACATTCTTTCTGTTTGCAAGAGAACTCTTGAGGGAATTTGCAGCCATATTGAAGTTATGCATGCTGCCAACCTCATTGTGTTTCACATGTGCCTTGTTGTGTTTACAAAAAGCTGTAGTTCAAGGCTTTTTTAAATGTCAAAGGTGCTTGGTTTATGATGATTATATGTAGATGGAATCCATCATCTGGAAGCTATGGGGATACTTTCTTGTGTATTGCGAGCTTGTCATATAAAGATGCAGAATGTATTCCACATGATGGGGCTGAAGAATTAGAACTCATTTTGTAGCTCAGAGGAAATCTTTAGACCAAAAATGATGCTGTTTTGGTCACTTGCAGTAAAATAATATTCATCAATGCTCTCAAGTTGTAGAATAACATCTTCTGATTTTGTTTCTTGCTGCTTCATGTAAATTCACATATCAGTGTAAATCTCTTCTTATGATAGGGGTTATTCGAGTACAGTGCTTCTGTTGTTATCTCACTACTTATTGTGAACTCAGGAAGTCTCTTGACCATAATATAATGATGTTTTGATCATTTTCTCTTCATGTGCGTACTCTCCTCGTAATGCCAAATTGTTAGTATTGTATCATCCAATTTCCTCTGCTGCTTCATCTGAATCCACAGATCATTGCAAAGCTCTTCTTGATATGGGTTCTATAAATAAGCGTCCTCATCGTCATCATCATCAAAGTCTTGTCGTAACTACATGTTGGAGCGTCATCTGTTACTGATATCTCGAAATTATAATCTGGAGAAATAATCCTGTGCTTGTGTCATCACCATTTTGAGTGCATCCAATTGTCTAACCATCTTGATTTGTTTCTAAATACAACTGTGCTCAATCAAACCTGTTTGTATCACATAGAGCCTTCTGTAGGAACTGGCCAAAATTTACTCCACCTGGAAGTGCTGTTTGCCCTTCAATAGATCATGTGTAGAAAACATTGACTATATATTTCACGCTTGATCAATCCAATGGTGTGTGTCTTTTTTATTGGTGTAAAATTTTGGTGAGGGCCTTCATAAAGGCATATGATGCAAGTTGGATGTGATAAAGGTGGCTCTACATAGATCAAATCAGGTTGTAGTTGCCGTCAACAACGTATTGATGGCAACACAAAGTCATTTCTCTATAAAATGTGGTTGATGAATCTTCTTTTTCTGAAAATTGGCCTTGGAATGTGCATTCTTGGACATTATTTTCTCCAACCTTTAAATAATTATTTTTCTTTTCTATCGTGCTTTTGTGTATCAAGTTCGTACAGATTACTAATATGCTTTTCAGGAGATATGTTAATCTACTAATAAACAAAATCTATGGTCTGTTAGTATGAAGGAATCTGAAACTCAGTGTACTTACTTACTGCAACTGGAAAATTTACTGCAGGAATATGACCATGATGGAATTGACTGGACGAAAGTTGATTTTGAGGACAACCACGAATGTCTCAATCTGTTTGAGAAGGTACTAGCGTAAAATCCCTGTGATGTCCATTGAATAATAAATTTAAATTAATATTTAAACCATCTATTAATTAATTTATTAACAATATAAATTGAGTGAATGAGAAGCCTATTTATTGTGACTTCTTCCCACATCCTTTTCCTGACATTTACTAATATTTTTAAGTTCTCTCTTTTGTATGTATTTTAGAGTTTTGATGAGTTCTAGGAAAAAAATTAAGAGTGTGTTTAGTAGTTAGGTTGTTATACTAAGTTTTAGGAAGAAAAAAAATTAAGAGTGTTTGGTAGTTAGGTTATTATCATAAAATACATTAACTTTATAAATTTAATTTTCTGCATTCATGTTATTAAAAGTTTATCAGACAGTGTAGCAATATATGTGACTTCAATTCTTTAGCATGAAAAATATTTTTTTTTAGATGACATAGGACCCCCCGTTCACACCTCACAAACATTATGGTCGATGGTAAAACCCCGGATACATGACACCAACCATAAGCACCATGTATCAGTTAGGGCCTTAAGGCACTCAAAGAGGATTCTAACCGAGGACCTCGAGAACAATAAGGATGGGTTCTTTAACATCAATTTAAACAATAATAATGAGTCTTTAAGTTTTTTATACATTTTAATGTGCTTGGGTGGTTAGATTATTATCCAAAAGCTAGTCCATTAAGTTCGTAAATATAGTTTTCTACGTTTTTGTCATTAAAATTTTCTCCTTATTTTATTTCAAGGTAAAATAAAAGGAAAAACTAAGATATTAGAGCCAACTGAAAAATTGTGGTAAAAATTGTGAAGCAACGATAGAAGTAAGTATTAAGCAAATATTTTTTAATAAGGAAAATGCCTTAAATCACCAATAATTTCATGGCTTGAAAAAAGAACTTGTTACAAGCCCACCTTCCAATATCAAATCCCTAATGATTCTATGCCTTGAAAAAAAAAAAACCTTAAAAATACATATTTGTAGTTAATGATAAACCCACTTGTGTAATCCTCCGATTATAAATTTATATAAATTACAATATAATTAAACAAAAAGAAGTTCATATATACATTTACGTAGGATTGGACTATGAAAAGCAATCACAAACAAAAGAAAGGCATGAAGCATAACCACCAAACCTCTATTTGCATTGCTTTGGTACCCAAGGTACATATCTAAACCATTTACATCGATGATTTAAAACTCACATATCAATTTGTAGTGAAGCGCATCTTGCTCATCCAATAAATTCGGTACACAATTCTAGCATAAACAAATGACACTTCAGAGAAGTATCTTTTAAAACAATTTCAAAATTTCTGTAGTATTTATTCTCTTTAATTGGCAATGAGTGAACAATTCAATGGCCTATTGAGTACTCACACAATGGTGGTTTGATTTTGTTAGAAACTTAATAATATTTTCTGCCTCTAAAGAAAACAGGAACATGCAATACAAAACCTTAAAGATACAAATTGAAAAAAAGAACCTATTACAAACCAACCTTCCAATATCAAATCCCCAATGATTCTATGCCCTGGAAAAGAAAAAAAACCCTTATAAATACATATTTGTAGTGAATGATAAACCCACTTGTGGAATTGTTAGATTTTAAATTTATATATATTACAATATAATTAAACAAAAAGAAGTTCATATCATGTATACATTTATGTAGGATTGGACTATGAAGAGCAATCATAAACAAAAGAAAGGCATGAAGCATAACAACCAGGCCTCTATTTGCATTGCTTTGGTACCCAATGTACATATCTAAACCCTTTACATCTATGACTTAAAACTCACATATCAATTTGTAGTGAAGCGCATCTTGCTCATCCATTAATTTCGGTACAGAATCCTAGATTATAAATTTATATATTTTACAATATAATTAAACAAAAAGAAGTTCATATCATGTATACATTTATGTAGGATTGGACTATGAAGAGCAATCATAAACAAAAGAAAGGCATGAAGCATAACAACCAGGCCTCTATTTGCATTGCTTTGGTACCCAATGTACATATCTAAACCCTTTACATCTATGACTTAAAACTCACATATCAATTTGTAGTGAAGTGCATCTTGCTCATCCATTAAATTCGGTACAGAATCCTAGTATAAACAAATGGCGCATCAGAGAAGTATCTTTTAAAACAATTTCAAAATATCGATAGTATTTATTCTCTTTAATTGGCTATGAGTGAACAATTCAATGGCCTGTTGAGATACTCACACACTGGTGGTTTGATTTTGTTAGAAACTTAAAAACATTTTCTACCTCTGAAGAAAATAGGAGCATGCAATACAAAAACTTAAAGATACAAAATGGAAAAAGAACGTATTACAAACCCACCTCCAATATCAAATCCCCAATGATTCTATACCTGAAAAAAAAAAACCCTTATAAATTCATATTTGTAGTGAATGATAAACCCACTTTTGTAATCGTCAGATTATAAATTTTTATAGATTACAATATAATTAAACAAAAAGAAGTTCATATCATATATACATTTACGTAGTATTGGACTATGAAGAGCAATCACAAACAATAGAAAGGCATGAAGCATAACCACTAGACCTCTATTTTCATTGCTTTGGTACCCAATGTACATATCTAAACCAGTTACATCTATAATTTTGAAACTCACATATCAATTTTTAGTGAAGCACATCTTGTTCATCCAATAAATTTGATACACAATCCTAGTATAAACAAATGGTGCGTAAGAGAAATATAAAAAAAAAGGGTGGCCCAGTGCACAAGGCTCCCGCATAGCAGGGTCCGGGGAGTATCAGAGAAGTATCTTTTTAAAAAATTTCAAAATATCTATACTATTTATTTTCTTTAATTGGCAATGAGTGAACAATTCAATGGCTTGTTGAGATGCTCACACAATGGTGGTTTGATTTTGTTAGAAACTTAAAAACATTTTCTTCCTTTGAAGAAACAAAGAACATGCAATGCGAAAACTTAAAGATAAAAAATGATATAAAATTCAAAATAAAATGAGTAAGAAAAAGTAGATTGCATATAAACAAACAGTGACATTGTTAAAAAGATGCCTTACAGATATCAACAAATCCAATACCAACTTCCTCCATGAAAAATGGATCTTCCAAAAAAAAACAGATCTGTATCAATGTATCAGGCCAAGCCTTAGTATTTTTCTTCTTTGCCTCTATACCCATTCTCTCTCTTTTGTGAGAGGTATCAATGTTCGGATGAGAAGACTACATGTAAACATACCAGGCCAGGCTTTAGTGTTCTTCTTCCTCTCTGCCTTCACACCCTTTCTCTTTCTCTTTTGTGAGAGAGGTATCAATATTTGGATGGAAAGACTGCATGTAAGCATATTAGGCTAGGCCTGAGTGTTCTTCTTCTCTGCCTCCACACCCTTTCTCTTTCTCTTCTATTAGAGAGAGGCAAGCTTTGGGGAGAAACCGAAACGATGGTGCCTTTTTGGTAATGGGTTTATGTGAAATAGAAAGTCTTTTGGTAAACAGAAGGAGATGCAATGAGGATGAGGAGTCCCCATTCCATTTGCTGACGTGGCTCAAAGAGAAGCCAACTTTTGTCAGAAATTTCCTAACCGTTTCCAGCTTTCAGGAATAAGAATTTCTTTAACTTCAACATGTTCCCAGTGTGAATGAAGAATATTGCAGTTCCTATTTCTTTAGATTTGTTAGTCATTTTTTACTCTTCTTTCCTTCTTAGTTCTGTGCAATATATAAGAATCTGGATACATGCTCATCTATATATGAACAAGCACAAGTGTTATGTTTTTCATATGAGTACTCAAGTGTTTTCCTCTTTCTTTCTATGCAGTGAATCAGGAGATAGATGCTAGAGTCCATAATTTCTTTGACTAAAAATGCACATATTATTTGAAGCTATCTTTTTCTTTCATATGCTGTTTTTGTGAATGCTGTAATTGACTGTGGTTTAAGGCTTGATGCATAATAAGAAACCAGTTTTTAACGTGGTTACCGGTTATGGCTAGCTTTGAAGCAGGTTAATGGATTGCAAACTTGCAGTTTCTTTTATCATTCTCAGCATTTACAGTAGGATTCTATAAAATGCTCACAGTGTTTGTCTGATAGGTCTTGTATAGAGGCTTGATGCATAATAAGAAACCAGTTTTTAATGTGGTTAGCGGTTATGACTAGCTTTGGAGCAGGTTAACGGATTACAAACTTGCGGTTTCTTTTATCATTCTCAGCATTTAGAGTAGAATTCTATAAAATGCTCATAGTATTTGTCTGATAGGTGTTGTATAGTGCTTACTTTTTAATGTGCAGTGATATGACATTCTCTGTGATCTTGCAAGAACCTTTTTCAGAAGTCTACTTTGTTTGACACTTGATATCATTTCTCGGCTACACAGGTTGTGGACATTGTAGTTGGGCATGCACGTGTGAAATCTGAACTGTCCATCTTTTGGGCCATGCTATAGATTGGTTTTCACCTATACCCAGACCAACCTGATTAGTGATGATCCCTAACAAATGGTTGGATGAATCTCAAAATCATTAACTAGAAGTTTGAAACTGTCCAACCAGTTGTCAAATGGGAAAACTCCTTTGGTCGACAACTTGGATTTTCCAAGTGCTGTGGTTTTTTGGGGAGTGGCCTATTTATGACAGGACCTATCAGACAAATGGTCTGGACGCTGTACATGCTGGTACCAAGTGTACAATGGAGTGCTTGATGATAGTCTTGCCCATAAAAGATGCTCTTTGGTAGAATCATGGCTGTAGGTGAATTCTTTTTAAGTGCTTGAAGTTTTGATTAAATTGTTAGCAAATCAATGATGTTTTTTCATATTTGTTGCAGAAACCGCTTGGATTATTGTCTTTATTGGATGAAGAGTCAACTTTCCCCAAAGGCACAGATTTTACTTTTGCCCATAAGCTTAATCAGCACTTGAATGCCAACCCACGCTTCAAAGGGAAAAGGGGAGGAGCTTTTAGTGTTCATCATTATGCTGGAGAGGTTGGATTTTCTTATTGTTGAACTCCTAAGAGCATAACAACTAGTGCTTCACACTTAACTTGGTGTCAGAGGGATTAATGGATTCAGAGAATTTAAATCCATACATTGGGGTACTGGTTTTAATGATCTGAACTGTTGGTTTGATGGGCCTTGCAGATGAAATGTGTTGTGACTTGTGATATACATTGTTACGCCATTCTCTATCAGCTTTAGGTTTTAGAGTAAGTGGTTGTCAACTTGGTATCAGAGCGGGAGATCGAGTGTTCGAGTCCCGGGGGTTGTGTTTTGCCTTGTTGCCCTATATTCTGATATGAATGGTGCTGTGCGTATGTACCCGTGTGGAGCCTGCGTGGGGTGGGGGGGAGCAGGAGTGAGGGGAGTGTTACGCCATTC
The DNA here is from genome assembly GCA_037013555.1 of Sextonia rubra. Lineage (NCBI taxonomy): Eukaryota > Viridiplantae > Streptophyta > Magnoliopsida > Laurales > Lauraceae > Sextonia > Sextonia rubra. Next base: position 2,899,186 of record JASUAD010000028.1, on the reverse strand, counting down.
TCTAGGTGCCTAAGCTTTTAGAGTTAGTAGTTGCCAACAGAATGTACCCTAAGAAATCTACAGAGGCGAAGAATGTAATCATTCATCTGTTGGCCTTCTAGAGCTATCACTTTCTTATTCTTAGATTTTGTGGTATACATCATCCATCCCAATAGTTCATCGTATGAAATACTGGTTAATCAGTAAAGGGTCTCCCAAGTTAGAAATCCTATGCTTAAGACAAGTTACTTTGGCTGAAGTCTCAGTTTCTACTTTCTAGTAATTCTGTCATAAAATCATGTAGGCAGGTCTACTTTCTGACTTGATGAGACTTAACTGTCATCATCTGACAGGCTAAAATAATTAAATTGTCAATGTCACCTATGAAAATTGCAAAGTTTTGGACCATAAATAAAATGGAAGTTGCAAAGGTAATTGTTAAAAAAGAAGAAGAGAAAAGAAGTGAAACTGTGTGAAATATTTAAGTGTAAACCATTCATGCCTTTTTGAAATGAAATAATGAATGAAAAGGTGCCACAAGTGCATCCTCTTGCTCTTGCCGTTTGTTGACTTTAAAGTCTAATAATAGCACCCTATACTCCTTTTCAATCACTAATCTAGAACTGTTTTCTGGTATATCATGAAATATATTTTATGCAATATGATTGATAAAGCGTAGAGGATTTAGATGACTTGATGTCATAGGAGAATGGGCAAATTCTTTTAACAAGGATAAAGGTGTTCTGCTGGAATCACCAACTTCAGTGAGCTGCTTATCTTACCAGAGTCAAAGGCTCACTTCTATAATAGCCCCAGATTTAAAATATTTTTTACTTGGTTTCTCTGTGAGCCTACTTGTGAGGCTGTGGACCTTCATTGAGACCATTTCTGACTAGTGCAATTTAAAATTTTGTTTTCTCTGACTAATGTTGGAGTCCTATCAGGTTTTGTATGACACAAGTGGCTTCTTGGAGAAGAACAGAGATCTCCTACACTCTGGTTCTCTCCAACTTCTCTCGTCCTGTAGTTGCCAACTGCCTCAATTGTTTGCCTCCGACATGCTTCATCAATTCCAGAAGCCAGGCAGTCCTTTGTGGCGCTTAGGTGGTGCAGATTCGCAAAAGCAAAGTGTTGGTATGAAATTTAAGGTAACGACACCTACATCTGTTCTTTCTTTGCTCAAGTATGCATTCTGATGCCTATCTCGTGGTTATAATCAGATTCTTCCGACTCTAAATCCAGATTACCTGGAAAGGGCAATGAGGAGTCAGTGGAAAGCTGAATGAATAAACATACAACTCTATTTGCATGCTTGAACATTGCACTAAAGATAAGAGCACAAATATTTTAAATGAATTCACCCACACTAGAGATGCATGAAATTACAATGTCCTGACCATAGTCCATGTCACCGGTCAAGGTCTTGTCCCATTTTAAACTCCTAACCACCGGGTAGCACAGACCAATGGGGGGATCAAGTGCCCGAAGGTACAGGATCAGCAGGGTATCTTCTTAAAACTTATATGCAAATACTCCAAGTTATCTATATAACATACACATACACATAGGGAAAGATCACTATGCATCCTTCCCTCACCATAGGGTGAGGGACATTGGCACAATTAGAAACATTTATGTACAAAAGACAAAAAAGTGTATGTAAAAGAGGAATGCTTATATACAAATAGGGAAAGCCATGTAAGCATCCTGCACCCTATGGTGAGGGATGGATGCATACTAACATTCGTCAGATATATGTATATATATATCCTGGAACTTCGATTTATGCTTATTACTACAAATCATTGACTTTTGTCCAGTTGTAGTATAGTTTCTTCTGTTTAGGTTGTTTAATCTACCCAAACATCCATGGGGAACATGTTCCAGATAGTTTGTTACTGTTAGTCTTAGTGCATACAGAATGTCCACAGCCTCTAGTCACTTCAACCAGTTCATGTTTCCTTTTGGACGGTTATGTGCTTATTCAGTTGTTTTTATGTCTAGGGATGCCCAGAAGCAGGCTTCTTATTCGATGGCACAGCTAATTTATGTATGTCAATTGTCAAGTGTGCATGTTTTCCCTGTGAAAAAGGAGAGCACTGAGAAATGATTTTCTCTGTTATATAGTTTGGCATATATGAGACCTGATGCTTTTGCCATGCGTGAAAAAATACAAAGAAGGGCATTGTTCACTCTTGGACAAGCACTTTTATAATTCAAACCATAGCTGCCAGTCAAACAGATGCTGGAAACAGAGCAAGAATGCAATGTATAAATCTACTTGTTCTACAAAATTTTGTATCGCATTTATGTAGAAGAAAGAACACAGGCATCTTTTTAAGGGAAAACGAGTTTCTTGCTGACTATAGTTCATGGATGCAGTTGAGGTCTTTTAGCAAATCCATTATTTGATGTCTCTCATTCTGGTTGATTGAAGGAATTGTCTCAGATTACAGCATAAATTTGGGCTTCTGAAATGCTGCTGGAATGTAATCCTGCTAGTCTAATCTTTACCCTCTTGATTTATTGTTGTAATTCTTGTAGGGACAACTGTTCAAACTGATGCAGAGACTGGAAAATACTACACCCCATTTTATTCGTTGCATAAAACCAAACAGCAAGCAGCTTCCTGGTATGTATGAAAAAGATCTTGTCTTGCAGCAGCTTAAATGCTGTGGAGTCTTGGAGGTTGTCAGGATATCAAGGTCTGGCTACCCAACTAGAATGACACATCAACAATTTGCAAGAAGGTAATGGATGCCCTCTCGACATTTCAGCTCTAATGCATGTTTATGTGATAAATGATGGAGAGAGTTTAACATATTTCCTATTGCACTTTAGATACGGTTTTCTTCTATTGGAGAATGTTGTCTCAGAGGACCCACTAAGTGTCTCAGTGGCCATTCTTCAGCAATTCAATATCCAACCTGATATGTATCAAGTTGGTTATACGAAGTTATTTTTCCGAACAGGACAGGTAACTACTTCTTGATAATCTTGTTATACTTTCTTGTGGAAGTGTAGTTCTCTTTTGTTTTTGTTTCTCATAGTTGTTTAAGCTAATTATATGTTATGTCATAATTTGCTTGTATGCTTTATTGACAGTCTTATATGGTAGTTTATAGTTTATGTATGCCGTAAAGTTATATATTATATTTTTTATTGTCATGAAAATATTTAGAAATTACTTCTGCTTATGAAATTGCAGGAATGCAAGACATAAAGATATGCCAGATCAACCAATTTATGTTGTCCATGGCATCTCAATGTAGCTGTGAACAACCACTAATCCGAAAGAATAATGCTACAAACAAGATATCCAGTCAAACACATCAAATTATTGGAATATAGGCTCTATTTCATAAGTTCATTTCGATAAATTGGAGGATGTGAAAATGCAATATGATTGGGGGCCTAACTGATAACCCACTGAGTCATTTGATAAATTGGAGGATCATCATCATCATCATCATCATTAATGCTTATCCCATCAACCTAGGGTCAGCTAGAAGAGTTCTACTCTCTCTCTCTCTCTCTCTCTCTCTCTCTCTCATACACAGACATGCATGTAGGCACGAATCCATACACAATCTGTATGTGTAACAGTTGAGAATTCCTCTCTACCTACTGTATAATGAATTCTATAGAATGTTGCCCTTTGACTTTCTTAGGGATATACCTTTTGTAACTTCGTATCTTCCACTAAATGATATTTTACCACATGCTTTCAGTTACTCCAAAAGATGACATGTTCCTTACATCATTTTACCCAAGGTCTTGAATGGCCTCCCTCTTCTAGCACCATCTTCAAGTAGCACCAATTTGTCAAGGGCAGTTTCTAGCATTATGTAAATGTACCTACACTAATCAATTGGTTGTGGGAGAAATAAAATTGATGTTTTTTTAAGCATTATGGAAGTCAGGTCCCTTGTGGTAGAAGATAACTTAAGGAATATTATCACTTGTAAACTCTTGTTTGGCATGGAAGATTTTAGCTTCTCTGTCATTGTTCTCACTTGGATTCTTCTGAAGTTGAACCTAATTATCATGATTTGGAATGTAAAATGGCATGGGAGACCAACTTGGGCCTAGGTTTAGAGTCCAAATCTCGCCAAACTCTAATAGGTCATTTTATTTATTTATTTATTGTTTTTGATTGGTAATATCTATCAACTCCACTTCAATCAAACATTGATTTTCCCTCCATTATTTCCTCCTTTTGATTTTCAATTTTTTCTCTTAAGTGTATTGTGTTAGATGCATTTATAGTGCATCAATTCATTTGGCCTTGGGTCAAATTGGTCTCGGGCCTTTATTGGGCAAGTTTCCCATAACCCTTATAGGGCATGCTTGGATCCAGGTTCTAGGGTTTGTGTTGGACCCACACTTAGATTTGGGCCTTGAAATCCTTTTTGGGCACGATCCAAGCCTATGTGAGTCTTGCAGTGTGTGATTTTGCATCCTCAGGATCATGTTAACCTTATTCAATCTATCTAGTTCTCCACTCACCCCAATCTACTTTTATTTTTGGGTTTTAGTACCTCATTTTTTCATACTTTGTTCACCATTGATCTTTGGGTTCATAAATCTATACCTACGATTATCTTATTAGACTGATGTTAGGGTCATCCCTAATGCATGCTAGCGAATATGTTATTAGTGAAATATGAGTCAGAATCTATATCACCTTTTATTTAACCTAATTGAGTAAGGATTTTCTTGAAGACATTTGGCCTAATGTGTTATTGCTGGTTGCTATATAGATTGGCACATTGGAAGATGTGCGAAATCAGACCCTGAAAGGCATTCTTGGGGTTCAGAAACACTTCCGTGGTCAACTAGCTCGCCGCTATTTCCAAGAACTCAAGAAGGGAATAACTGCATTGCAATCATGTAAGATAAAATCAACCTATTCAAATTTGAAGCTTGCTTTCTCTATAACAAGAGCTTTTGTAGTTTAATAGAGTCTGAAATGATTGTACAAACAAAACTGCTGGGATTGTGTCACTGCCATAGTTTAATTCCACTAAATATGCTCTATATGGGCTCTAGGCACACAAACTTTCATGTACAGTCTTTACAATGCCATAAAGATTCATGATAATACCTTGTTCTCATTCTTTCATTGGGTATTATGCGTCTCTGCAGTTGTCAGGGGTGAAAGTGCAAGAAAGGAGTTTGGGCTTTTGGCAAGGAGGCAAAGAGCAGTTCTTCTCATACAGAAACATATAAAACAACAGATTACTAGGAAATCATTCAAGGACCAGAAAAATGCTATTATACATTTGCAGTCAGGTAATATCATGGTTATTTCCAGTAGAGGAGGTTCAGGTCTTCCATGTAGTTGCACTGTATGACACATCCATTCTTCTTACAGTTATCCGAGCTTGGCTAGCTAGAAGACAGTTTGAAACTTTGCAAAATCTTGGAGAATCGAATATCAAGCTTACTGAATTGGAAACAGAGGTTGATGTGAAATTTCAAGAAACAAAGGTAGCTTATGTTGGTTTCTTGTCTTAGTGTAGGATGCATCTTCGACACTTTTTTTTTCTTTGTTGAATTCCTAAAGTTTTCCCATAACTTTCAATGCGCCAAAGGAGGTCTTGGCGTTCATGCATAAGTGGTGGGCCCCACATAATCCTTGTCCAAATGTCTAGGCTATAAATCTAGTTATTTTTTCCTTTTTGATTATTTATTACTGAAGCATTCTTCTTGTACTTCATGTTAGTAATGATTTTGTAATGTCTTTACCTTCTATTTGGTCATATCATAAGTTACTGAAATGACAACCTGCCAGACAAGGAAATGAAATAGTGTATGGTTGTTAAAAGGTCATAACCCAGCGCAGGTCCCGCCGAAGCTGTGTCCTAGGAGGGTCCAGATTGGAGACAGATCTAAACTTTGGCAATTTTGGACAAAGTGGTTGCTTGTAGGTCTCAAACCTGCGTAATTACACATGAAACCTACATTATTATGCATGACACTTGAGACTTTTACCATTGCACCAAAGCAATGACCCTAAAAGTTAAGGAGTCATCCTCCCCAAAGTCAAGTGTTCAGTGGCTTGGACTGTTCAAGGAGTTTTGCATTTATGCTGCTAAACCATTTATTGCTCTCGTTGAGTAGAGTTGCCCCTGCATCTGTCCGTTGCTCTTTTGGTATTGAGGAGTCCTCCATTCATTTTCTTTTCACGAAAGTCTTATCATTGTCATCATCAAAGCCTTCTCCCAACTATGTAGATGTTGGCTACATGAGTTATGCTTCCTTCTCCCTCTCGATCTATCCGAGCCAAAGCCCTCTATAGGTTTCATTTGTTCAAATCTATCCTTACTATTAATATCCATGTCCTTTTCGGCATGCCTTTTCTCATTGGTGGGCCGTCAGGCATTACCCACCGCAGTCTTTTGCTTTATTTATTTATTTATAATATTTTTCCCTAACTATTCATTTTTTTTCTCCTAGTCCTTCTGTTGAATTTTTCCTTAATTATCCGTATATGTATCACTGAAGTCCTCTGAACAAATGCTAGCGTTATCCTCCAAACAAATTATCGAAAATGGCCAGATCACTATTTGGTAATTAATGACCTGATTTATGCAGTCCACATCTGATCAATTCCCCCCATGTCTTAATCTGATGCGCATTGCCTGTATTTAATGTTGGATCAATCATGCAAAAAGCACAAAAGCATGCACTTCTTTCAAGTTCCGACAACTTTCCCCATTTTGGTGTCCGTAATTGAGGGCTAAGTTGATTATACGGCCCCTATTTTCTGCTTATTGCTTGGCGATACAAACTTTTCTGTCATCCCCCCGCTTCCTCCTTGATTGGCATGCATCTAAGTGGCCCCCACTGGCCACCAAGCTGCCAATCATATAGTAGTGGCCAGGCACTATAAAATTCTTTTGGATTGTCAATAGATGAAATCTTGGGCTCTAGACCACCATTAGTTGAGTTTACTGGGTGATTGACTTGGACATAATATGTTAATACGTGCTTTCCATGTCTACAGAATGTTCTGGTAAATAACTTCCAAATATCCATTTATATTGTTGCTGTTGCTCTTCCCATTGAAACATTAGGGTATAGTACAAGGAAGTACCTATAGTACGAGGAATCACCTATCTACTTGCACAACACCCTTAGCCTAGCTGTGAGAAATATCAGCATATACTGTAAATATGTTGACATTATTCTGGTTTAAATAAATAGTGATATTAAGAAAATACTGTGATAACCTCAATTTTCAAATGTGGACAACATGGGTATTGTGTCCATATTGGATATGGCTAATCCATGCTACTATATTTTATTAAAAATAGCTCTAATTGTTATGAAAACATTTTTAGAAAACAAACTAAAAATGAAAATATGGAAATTTTTTGATAGAAAAATATTTGCTACTCTAATATTACCCCCATTTCTCGGTGTTAAGAGAGACTGACTGATACCTGAATCAAGACCTATACGTGTATGAGTTACATTCTAAATATGGTTTTTTATGTTGTATTTCTGCTTTGAAGAAGTTTAACTTATCTAAGGATTTGCCTCAAAATAGAATGGAATGGAGAGTTAGAATTCATGTAGCCAAACCCAACATGGTTGGGATAAGGCTTTGATGATGATGATGATGATTCCTGCTTTCAAGATGCTGAAATTTCTGAAAATAAAGAGAGGTACTAAATTTGTTCCTTCGGCAGAATTCCAAGCACGAGCACATCCAGGTGCTACCTTCAGTTTTGTCTGAGCTTCATAGGCGAGTCATGAAGGCAGAAGCAGCATTAAGACAGAAGGATGATGAAAATGAAACATTGCAACAGCAACTTAAGCAATACGAGAGAAGGTGGTTGGAATATGAGAACAAAATGAAATCCATGGAAGAGACGTGGCAGAGACAGTTTACATCTTTGCAAGTGAGTCTGGTGGATGGTTAATTCCATTATTTTTCTGCGATATAGTAAATTAAAACATTTGGTTTCATTGGAATGCAATATCTCCCATATCAGTTGATTCTAGTCATCCATGAAAGTGGAAGATTACATCTAATGTACCATATTTATTATTGACCAGCAAAATAATTAGAATCACAGATTGAGAGTTTCCTGGGGCATGTTCAATCCACAGATGGGCACACTATACAAACAATTTGTAAAACCAAAAGGTGGCTTTCATTCATACAGTTAGTTGCCGAGCAAATGGTCAATTGAATGTTCTCTAAATGATGAATATTATGTTGAAATATTTCATCACGAAAAGATTGGGGGTTGCTTTCTCATTGAAGTTTAAATTCTCTCTTTGACACAAACCCTACTGTCTTAAGGGTTGCTTGCCTGAATATGGTGTTTCCAATGAACTCATGGGTCATTTGAAGCTTCTGCTATGAATGTTTCTGTTTTGTCTTTATTTCTGTGATTCTTTTTTCCACCAAGTGACCAAACCAAGCTCTTAACCCAGATGAGTCTAGCTTTGCAAAACACTTGAGTGTTTCTTGTGAACTTGTTCATTGTGGCTTCTTCTACTAAGTTTGTTTCTGTATTTTCTGTGATTCCTTTTTCGTTTTCTGTGATTCCTTTTTCCACTGACCAAATTAACCTCTCAATACAGATGAGTTTAGCTTCAGCGAAGAGAGCCCTTACTGCTGATGACATGGTGGGCCAAGCTGGAAGGCCGGATGCTTCACCGGGACGGCATTACTATGATTCTGAAGATGGCATATCTGCGGGGTCCCGCACTCCAGATGGCATTCCATTTAGAGCACCCACTCGCTCATCTGATGTTGATGGTGGCCGCCTTGCAGTCAGCCATTTAGCAAAGGAATTTGAGCGGCATAAGCAAGTCTTTGATGATGATGCTGGGTTCCTTGTAGAAGTCAAATCGAGGCAACATGTTGTTCCTGATATGAAACCAGATGAGGAACTCCGAAAGCTGAAGGCAAGGTTTGCAATATGGAAGAAAGAGTACAAGGTCCGGTTACATGAGACGAAAGTAGCACTTCATAAACTTGGAAACTCCGAAGCAGACAAGAGTAAGAGGAAATGGTGGGGAAAGCGCAGCACAAAAACCTGAAATTACTTGTTTTTGTTTGATTTCCTATCATATCTATTTCGGGCTGAGCCAGGGGGCACTGCTCGCTTTGATGCATATGAAAGCTAAGCTGAGTATTCATCAGTTGTCAGTGGAGCCCCAGCGGAGAACTGTCAGAGAAAGGTGTGTGCTAGCCGATTTTTGTATCTTCATTGGTGAGGTGTCAATGTGCCTTTTTGTCGCTTCATTTCCAGGCATGCTTGTGGTGTATGAGAAATGAATTGTATATTTTCCTGTTCCATATCTGGGGGTGTTGAGAGAAGGAATTGATTGTTCATAACGGAAGATGGACTTGTCTGAAAGAGGCTGCCCGGGTGCTAACATGTATATTCTGATGCATATTTGTTCTAGTATGGAATGGAAATGCAGTGGTTATTTACGATTGCTAATCCAGAAAGTCCACTCTGAAATGTTGTGTTCTTCACTTTTCCTATGCTGAAAGTTCACATTCCTCCACTTAAGTACTATCTGATGCATAGTAAAAAACTGGTTGAAGATTTAGTGATTTGGAGTCGCATGCAATTCAGGACTTCATGTTTTGTTTTGGTGGTGGTGGTGGTTTGTAGCAGCTCAAAACTAAAAGTCCCTGAATATGCATTTGGTGTAGAAACTGTTTTCCACTGCTGTCTCAAATTGATTACCTGGGTGCATTGGTGCTGCACAAAATTTCACTTTTTTTATCACCAGTTTAACACTTGAAATTAAAAAAAAAAACAAAACAAAAGGTATTGAATTATCTATGCAACGTAGAGGGGGCTACCAATGCGCTGGGCTTGGGTTTAGAATTGATTATATTTATATGCTCGGTTAGGCAAGTTCAAAATCTTCGCTTGCCGTCAAGGTTTGAGCCTTGGGTTTGTTTCCTAATGTCTGAAGTTCAACTCCCGTCTCTTGCGTTATCCCGGTTCTATCTATGTGGTCATGTATGTACCTCTTAGGAAATAATCTTTGCTCGTCACAATCGGGTAACCCCCGGGCCGAAGATCAAAGTTCCGAAGGTTGGGTCAGCAAAGGATACCCAGATTGGCTTTAAAAAAAAATCTTGGCTTAAAGATACTCTGGCCTGGCCCATTGTGGACCTAAACTCGTCTGGAGACAGGGTTTCACTGTTGCAGTCCAAGATTGATTAGTGCAAAACCCAAAGCCTGATGGGCCCGTTTTGGCAACCCTAGACTTTTGAGTTAGACTGCGCTTGCACTGCTGTTTCGGCAAGATGATGGTTATTCTGCGGGATTGGGGCCAGCCTCCATCCATTTACCCACCTGAAATAGTCAGGCTAGCTGACCCATTGGTCAAAACAACTTGTGTCCAACCCTGAATTAACATGTTTATTTTTATTTTTATTTAGAAAACCCTAGTTCTAAATCTGGTGTTGATGCAACTGAGCGCCTGTTTATGGGCATCAAAATACATTGGAATCCAATGGATAGCAATTGAGATAATTCATAACATACGTGGTTAAAAATGCGGGCCAATGGTGGATATCTAAAAATGCCCATCAAACTACATGCCCCTTAATGTAAATTGAAAGGGAACATGGGAAATGTATGCTGGCCATCACCCATTAAAGACCCATCACCCTCCTGATTTAATACCTACAATTGTCAATATCACCACTATCGTCAACATCATCAAAGACTTATTGCTTCTACCCAGAGTTGGTTCACTGAGTTCTACTTTTCCATTGAACTGAATATGTACTTCGAAGTGTGGAAAATTCTTATTTCTATTTTTATATTAGATGCTAATCAAAATCATACTTCCAAGTGTGGAAAGTTATTATTTCTAACAGCCTACTAGATGCCAACCCTTTTTTTTATCTAGTTGTGGGACCAACACATGGAGTAATTAGATCCATCTGATGGCTTGTGAAAACTGATCCACACATGAAAATCAGCAAAAACAAGCATATAGCCATTTAAGATCCAAGATAATCTCTGTCCAGTAACCAAAGTAATCCACATACGGTTCCTCAAAACGAGAGAGAGAGAGAGAGAGAGAGAGAGAGAGAGAGAGAGAATCATAGTTATTTTTAAGAAATGGCCCCTTTCCCGTGACAATGGCCCGAACAAAGAATCCGAACATGGAGAACGTGGCAAGCCGTCCATTCTTGATCTCCTCAGCCAAGATGCTCTGGGCATGGACCAGGTTGGGGTTGACCAAGTAGTCAAGCCCACCCTCTCTGAAGATCTGGGCTTCCGCCTTGAACCACACTGGCTCCTTAAAGTACACCTTCACCAATTTCTCAACGACTTCTGGGGCCATACAGCCCAGTGCTACAGGCATGGCCCATCGCCGTGGATCACTGTAAACGATTCATTCATGCACTCATCATCCTCATTTCTATTTATTGTTTACTCTCCCAAGACTTGGCTGAGTCTTCGGGTTGACCCGACTGGATGACAGCTATCATTTTGAATGACAGCTATAATTATAGTCCGCTGCCAGACTATAATTACTTTTTTTGGTAATTGAACTACAATTACTCAAGGTCACTTGAAAGGCTCTAGTTGTGTTCTCCATCTGAGTCATGGTGATGTGGTCTTGCATTACACAGGCATGAGCAATCCAATGTGGGGCCATATAGAAGTAGGAGACTTAAGGGGACTTACTTGAGAGGTGAGGGCAGTTGTTTTGCTGGAATCATGGGTGCATTAAGGAGTAGCTTTCCCAAGATTGTAAGTAGTTAGTGCAATTGCTTACAGTAAGTGCAATTGCTTGTAGGGGTGTAAGTAGTGGGTGAAGGTGGGTAGTACGTATGTATTAATATATTATAGGATATGTTAGTTATTATAGAGAGTGGGTCAAACTGTGGTAGTTGTGAGTCCAGGAATCTTGTATTTAAAGAGGTCAAATTAATGAAAGAGATCCTATCTTCTAGTAACTGTTTTGTTAAGTGTTTGGAGGGTCCAGACTCCCAGTGAACCTACAGATTTACTTTCACTCCTCTGGGTTTGGGTCAATAGTACTCAACTCTATCACCTTGTAAAACTCTAATGACCTTCCGATTCGCATTGTAAGTTTTGCACCACCTGCATTGTCTCCTCGTCCAAATGGACCCTCATTGTTTTTCCCATACAATCCTCCATATGAAGGATTAGAATTGCCCAATCAGTGACTTGTACGATAGTGCTGACCCACAGAATGACCAGCTCAGATCCTGGTGATCGGGCAATCTCCCACCATAACATGTGTGGTCCTATATATTAACAGTTGCCACCAATGGCCCCTTCAAGCTACTGAACTAGTTAGAATTCAGAATTGTCAGGGTAAACCTGAATTAACAATTTATTGCAATATCAGTCCATTTGCAAGATGATGGATGCATTAGATATCTGAAACCTCACCTGCCTGTTGTAGAACAAGAATAACTCTGCTTGACTCAACTGAGTCAACTCAACAGACTCAATCAAAAACCCAAAAGGGTCGCAACCTGGCCAGGACTTGGTTGACTTGGTTAGAACTCAGGCCATAACTTGGTAAGACCCATTCAAAATTTGGTGTTTTTTATTTCTTTTTCTGTTTTTTTGTTTTGATCGGTGACTCATTCAAAATTTGTTATAAACTGAGTGCTCCGTAGTAACATTACTTGCCATGAATCAGTCAAGTCTTCAAGTAGACTTAACTTCGTGCCTTTGAATCTACTTAATTTTTTTTAATCAAGTTCGTTACCATAGAATTCTTCTCATTCATGTGGCCAAAAAAGAAAAAAAAAAAAGGCAGCATGAAATTTGATGTTCAGATCTTCCACAGTCCTTGATAGCAGACTAAGTTAATCATATTTCTGATAATTACATTTAAGTGCAATCACTTGATAATTGATCACAGGCTCTGCATACCATCTAAGATGTTGCTTTTGTGCAATCTGGCACCCTGGGTAGGGTGATATATGCCACTGGCCTGATGATACACTCCCAAAATAACACCCATTAGAGAGTCCTGGGCATAGATTTTTTTTGCATTGCTTTTTTGTGTACACTGCTATGAACATTCAAGGACATGACTCACCAAGATCAAGTAACCAATCAACAGATAATAGCACATGAGTCAGCACAAAAAGATCAGTAGTTCAATGTTTTACAAACAAACTCCTTCAAGAGTACAACTCGCAAAATTTCCAAAATCAAGCTTCCCATGTAAGATATTTACAAAGTCCTTTCAACTTCATATTTCAAAAGATATGGTGAACAATCAAAAAGCAACTCCCTGTAAATCTTTCAAACAACCATCTTTTTCAAATGGCATGCAAGGGACACAAGCCATTATAGTCATCAGAACATGAGGAAACTATCACTTTAGCATGTGAAGATGCCCTTTCCATGGACAACAGCTGCTCGAAGAGGCACAATCGTTCCTCCATGTACTCCAATGTTCCCTCCCTGTACTTTGTGGGATAGATTAGCATTAACGATTCTAGAACAACTGCTTTCTCCAGTAAGAACTTCATCCACCACATTTCATACTCTATGCCCATAAAATACTCTATTTTGACTGTTTTGAGGTGACAGAACTTAAAATCGGGGAGCTGGTTCTTCATCATCTCATATTCCTCCTCTTCAAATAAAGGAACGTTTTCATCTTCTTCTTGACTGTCTAAATGCTGATTATTTCCAACAAAAGATAACTAAGATGAGTGCATTTGCAAAGGATTGATCAATGGCATAGATCCAATGTGGGTCAACTGTAATTGAGTAAATGGTGTTAGCTCCACAACTCAGAGGGTATATTTTCTGCAACGAGAGGGTTTCATTCTCCTCAAATTTCTGTTTTGGCAGAAGAGAGGAATGTTGCATTCCTACCCCCCAATAGAAAATGGAAATCCTATCTACTAAAAAAAACAATTCATTTTTTGTCTGCATCTGCTTTTAATTCTCTGCAGAGAGCAAGTATTGCACCAAATGGAAAAGTGAGCTGCAGGGAAAATCAAACAAATTTTCTCCCCATTGCAGAAAACTCTGGTTGCACTAAACATACCCACAGGGGTTGAGGAAATTCTTGGTTAATACAAGAACTGCTGTTTGTAACCTATGCTACCAAGATGCTTCAGAAATAAATCAGCACTGTTTCATGTTCAATACTCCATGTTTATAAAATCATGTCCTTATGGAGCCCGGGAGCATGTCCTTATCATACCAATTTCAACATGGAATCACAGCTTATAACCATTCAATCCATCTAGACTTTTCTGGAACCTCATTCCCAACTCATCTACACTTTGCAGGGGAAAAAAGAGAGATTGGAAGGCTGTCATCTCCCATCAGGAAATTCTAACCTATGTTTTATCCATGGGGGTCCCTCAATTGGATACTCTGCATTCCAATTAATGCTTCCAGCGCCATTTTGGTGGATGGAACTTGAACAAGAAGTGATCCTTAACCAAAACCAGATGTTGAGATGAGAGAACTTACATCTATGTAGAGTTCTTCCAAGAGGGGACAGTTCTGAGAGAAGCTTATGAAGCATGGCAAGTTATCTCTGGTAATGAATGTTGACACAATATAGAGTTGCTTCAGGTTTGGGAACAAAACATATGACCTCCGGAGTGCTCCATCCTGTGCATGTATATACTTCACAGGAGACAAGAATGAATTAATGGAGGAGACAATCATAAATCCATCAATCCCTGTACCCAAACCGCTAGCAGAAATTGTGTAGTTGAAAGTTTCATTAGATGAGACACAATCAAGAGTAGGACCACTCTAAAAGTGCAGACTGGCTTCTCAAAAAATCTGAAAAGCTCAACCCAGAACTTTAAGATCATTTAAAATATGTGGATTTCAACTCTAAAATACATGAAGCTGAAAATTTTAATTTACTATCACATTGATTGTGCTATACAATACCAAGACCTATAGAAAATCTTAAAGAGTATATAATTTTCAAGAAATCCATGTGTTAAGAAATAAAAAATTCATGAACAGTGGACATCACGATTCCAGTCATACCAGGATGTGATGCATCCAAAGGCATCCATTTAATCATTTATAAATGTAATTCTACCATGATGTAGAAAGCTATAAGGAATAGAGTAGACAAGAACTACATGACTTGGATATGGATGTATGTGTCAAACATGAAAATAAGGTCTCAGACCCAAGTCCTTCAAAATGAGATTAAATTGCCACAGCTTAAAGTAATGGTAATACAAAGTAAAGGACCCCATTAAATATATAGACGCGGGAATAAATAAGGCTTCTCCTTTGAAATGTTTTAGCAACATCGTCGATGCCAGCGTTCCCACCAAAAACCCAAGTAACAGGTAAAGAAACCATTTAGAAAATGGAGTTTTCTTGGTTAAACAACTTAAGAAAAATCTCAACAACCTACTCAATTGAGCTTCACGAAAACTTTGACCATTCTTCAACGACTCATTCAAAGTTTTGATTTTCATATTCCAAGAGGCAAGATATAAGAGTTGAAGGCTTGAAAGTTCCAACCAGCTTTTAGTAAAAACAAGAACATATACAATCAGTAGAATTTGCTACAATATAAATAGGAATGAAACTATACCTCAAGATATTCACTGGACAAAGTCATAGTCTTGATATGTGAAAGACTATGCAAAGGCTTGATGGGATCAAAAGCAGAAACTTGCATGGGCAAGGGGCCATTGTAATCAATCATGACATCAACCAAACACGAACTGTCCTTGAAAGAAATATTTACAAAGTCGCCAGAGTACTTGAAAGACACAAGACTCGGTGCATCAATTTCAAATGACTTCAAATTTGCATTGTAATTCATGATCACCACCAAGCTCTTCAATTGAAGATTCACTGAAGAGATCTTGAGATGTTTAGGTTGAGAGCACTGAATCATATCAAGGCACTCAAGAAGCAGACAGTTTGAGAGAAGGCTATCAATCAGCTCCGTCGCGAGATTTACCATTCTCAAATATAGTGTTTTGAGTAAGCGCAAGTTGTTGAAAGTCGTAAATGGGCTTAAGGTGCAAGAAGTCAACTTCAGGACTGATACAGTTTTGCAGTCAAAGACAAATCGAGGCAATGCAAAGGGCTTCCCTTCATACATGTAGAAATTGAGATTGAGCTCTTCTACTTCATTTTTAGTGGCAAAATGGATCCATTTTTCTGTTATGGAGCTATAATCCAAACCCGGATAAAAGAAGAGGCGAAATCTTTGTAACTTGGTTCTAGCATGAAGTGCCAGAATCTGGTCAACAATGCTTACAAATTTTACTCGGCCAATGCCACTTCCATGCTCATCATCAAAGTCAAGAGTTGAAGTTGACATCCAAAACTCACGGTCAAAGTCCAAATGAGGTATAGAAGTCCAAAGGTACCTCCACTTACTTGATAGAACACTTGTCTGTATAGATGATTTCATTGGCAGCAGGGAAAGAATGTAGTGAAGGATGGCATCTGGTAAATTACTAATCAGGTCCCTTGCTGTGCCCATGAAATCTTATAAAGCAGCTTCTATGTTGGAAAAAAAGGAAAAAAGTCCAAAAAACAAAAATGATGAATTATTAGAAGAGGAATAACCTTAGCACAAGTGGCTTATATTGAAGATAGAAATTCAAATAAGGAGAATTTAATATAACTACCAAAAAATAATCTAAAAACAAGCGACTTAACTGAAGAGAGATTATCATCTACATGTGACTAAATAGGATTGTCCCATGTATCCCACAAAGCATGCAATGGGAGTACAATTCCCAGAACCACATCCTAAGAAAAGTGTGGCTTAAACCTCATTCAAATTATAGTGATATTCCGCTTGGATTGAAAGTGATTTTCCTTGCATATGATGCATTTTATTTTTCTCAGTGTAACAAAGGACACTTGAAGTGAACGACAACTCTGTCATCTGAACCACGCCTGTGAATAACACTTTTAATTTAGGAGATGCAGAACTCTTCCCCTTTACCCAAGAGAGAGTAAAAGGATCACACACCAATTTACGTGGAAAACACTCTCAAGAGAGAATAACCCTGGAGTTACCAACCAAATCCACTATACACAATTAAGGGTTTTATATGCCCTTTATTTAGAAAAAAGATAACAAAATCTTTCACTTTCTAACTAATAAACAGTAGGAAGTTATCTCAGTCACCTTGATCATATAGGGTTTCTCTTCAACTATCTCTGCAACTCTCATATCATATCAATCATATCATAAATCATCATTATCATCATCATCAAAGCCTTATCTCAACTATCTTGGGGTCAGTTATATGAATTCTATTTCTCTAATCTGATCTATCGTAAGTAAGTCCTTAGGCAAGGCAGGTTGCATTTCTTCATATCTATTGTTACTACTTCCATCCATGCCCTCTTCGGCCTGCCCCTCTGCTTGGTGGACCACCAACCTGCATAAAATCTTTGTTATAAATAAGAGAAGAAAATGAGGATGTATAACTTCTAACATTTTTTACACTGACGCATGTACTTAAAACTCCAACATGGACCCAGAGAAACAACCCTTGTGACATGTATATATAGGCAGACGCATGAGGATTGCAAAAAAAAAAAGAACCAAACAAATTAAATCGTGAATAACACTTCAATTCACAAGGTTGGTTTTGATCCTTACTCAACCTAGACAAGAATAGGGCTGAAAGTTAAGGCGTTTAGCAGTTGTGTGGTGAATTCCGAATGAATTCCTAGTAAAGGATCAAAGATGAGTATATACAAGGGGCCATCAAATGACCCCTAGGAAATGATTGCCCCCCAACCCTCACCTAGGAAATTAAGTCCCAAAAATTCAATGGCTCCCTCTAGACCTCCAAGCAATTAATACTTCACCCTTTCAGTACCCCTTTGATAAACTCCTTATCTACAAATTCCTGCGAATTCAATCTTACGTAAACATACCGTTTCCGGGACACATCAGAAACATTCCTGTTGTTTGCAGCATATACTCATTTTTTACACTTCACCTACACCGCAAAGAAGAAGCGCTTCTTCATGGTTTTGTAATCCATGTTCTAACTTCAACCGTATGATCCTCAGCCAGTAAGAGGATTCCTGTAATCTCCCCAGACCCTGAGTTCCCATAAGTAGGGCCCATGACCTGGTATTTCATACCATTGATCTGATGGGCCCATTGTTGATGGACCATGCCAGCAGACATGCAACATCCAAAACTAAAATGATAAAAATCTATTTCAGCAGACATGCAACATCCAATACTCTCTGGGTATCATCCAAAGCAGACCAAACTTTCACATGGGTCTAGTGATAGTGGAGGAATAATTAAAAAAAACCGGCAAAACCAAATACAATTTTGAAATGGGTTCTCAAAACAAAAGGTTATAACACTAAATTGAATTGGGCTTCGATGATTTGTGAAATGGTGAAGTAATCCCCTTCAATATCATCCAACACAAGCTAAAATCCCATCTGGGTCTTTGCCAAATGAAGTGAAAATCCATCCAATGCCATAGAAAAACAAGTTAGAGCTGTATAAAATCATCAAAGATAAGTCGAACAATAAGAAGATTGAGGACTGACACTGTAATCTACATGGGGTTTTGGTTATTGCAAATCAAACCAAACTAGACTCCTGATGTGGGGCTTACTTCTTCTGGCAGTAGGCTGTTAATGGAACCTGTTCCTTTAATCTCTTTCTCAAAGAAAGCTTCCAAAGCCAATCAAACAGAGCATTACAAGCCAATGTCTAGTCTTTTGTCTATAAATGGATTGCGAAAAGGGCGCGAGTGGGTGGGAAGAAGGAACCGTTTCCCGCCAAAAGCACCGTACGTGCCATAGGAACCGGTGGGAAATTGCGTCCATCCAGATGTGGGGCCCACTGGACAGCCATCAGGGAGGTTTAGGTGTGATGATGTTTTGCTGAAAAATCAGGACCGTTGTCTGATGATTACTATCTATCTAAGTGATTTAACGGTAAGCTTTGGAGAGGTGACTGTGAGGGTTGGACCACCTCAAATGGGCTTGGAAAGATATGGATCCGATTGAATTTGGCCACTGCTGAGTTGAGACTGAGTTGCAGGAAGGAAAGTCCGGGACTACCGAGTCACGACTGAGTTAACAGGAAGACAAGTCTGCTCCACTAAAAAGAGAAATTGATAAGGTAGAGCCTAGGCAATAAGGCAAAGAGTTGACTTTCCAACCAACTGCGCAACTCCTTGTTCTCGGTCGATTTAATGAGTTGAAAATTATTATCATATTATCCAATAAAACTAAAAATATTATTTTCTTAACCAAGCCGCTATTAAATTGTGGCTCAGGACAACTGAGTATTTAGTGTGTTTCAGATTGAGTCAACTGAAAGTCTTGATACAACTCCTTAAAGACAATGTTTCTCACCAAATCCTCAAAATTTTCTAACAAAGGTTGTAGCTTGGCCGGGTTTTATACTCCTTCAGAGGTTTAGAATTGACTGTATCAGATGGATTTGCGGTTGTATTGGGACTTCTATGCCTGAAGTTGCCTTTCCCAATTGTATCAAATAAGGTCATGCTGGGGCTTGGAGTAAAAATATGTCGAGCCTAGGCTGTGCAAAAATGCAAGCAGGTTCAACTTAGGGGCTTGGGGTGGCAAAATATTACTGATCTCAAAACTTGATCTGGCATCTGAACCACCAACCTGACCTGAACTCAACCTATAATATTTGAGTTGGTTGAAGTTTCGAGTAACCTGACTTACAGTTAAATAGGTTGGATTAGGATTGACTTGTTTAACCATAGAAGCTACTAATATTGATGTGATTACCCTAAATCCTAATTTGTGATCCCGTTCCAGGTTTGTTAACCATCCATTACTAGATGTTATTGGAAAAGTGTAAGTCTCTTGAAGCATTGAAATTAAGATTAGATAGTAGGCTTGGCCAGAATAGCTCTCCTATAATTTCTTACTAGCACTGTAACCCATGCTGTGCACAAGTTTATTCATAAAATGCAGATTAAATATTCATACAATTAAAAGATACGTATTCATGGCTTAGATGGCGGCCCAAATACAATGCATAAAAATAAATTTTTTGAAAGAAAATATAAGAAAAATATACATGATATACCCATTTTTGAAATTGAGATTAGGTAGATATTAAATGATAAATGAGAAGTGATGTAAAAAAAATTGGGAGACTATGCAAAAATGGAATGGGGGATGTGAACATAAATGAGGTTTACATAAAAAGAAAGAGGAAAAGTGTGGAATAGAGGTGGGTAGCTATATGAGATAAAGTAGGTATCGTATGAAATTAAAAGTAGATAGTTAGAAGAGATAATGGAGGAAAGTAGATAGCTTCAAGTCTAAATTGTAATTGGCATTCCAAGTTAGATTGAAAAACCTTTGAGCTATAGTCTAATAGGGATTTTAACGAAAAAATTCATTCTAAATCTCAATTAAATAGATTGATTATGACAAATACATATACAACGAAATTGGGTGTTGTATATGTTTTTCGGACAAATTTACCTTAAAACGATATTGTCATCCAGGTAACGATATTTTTAGGCTCCTGAATTGTGAATATACTTTACCCCATCCGGTCCTTCACTCTTTCTCCTCTAACTCTTTCCTCTTCCACAAATGAATTAATCACTTTTTTTCAAAGAGTAGGCCAAACAAATAATGTCTCTTTCACGTAAGAAAGCAACACAGATTACAAGAAATAATTAAACCATTGAAAAGCATACATAGTTTTCTTTTTTATCTCCCTGGCAACGCATGGTTTTAAAACAACACAATATAAGCATCTTTCTTATATTCTCATGGAACAAGAAAACTCATAAACATATATGCCCATTTGTTGTACTCATACAAAAGAGAACTCATTCCAATAAATGACATATTGCACATCAAACATTGACCAAAAAAGAAAAAAAAACACAAGCAAAAATTAGAAAGCTCATTCTATAGAAATCCAAGATAGTAATTATACTTAAAACTCAACCTCAAGACAACTACATTTACAGGAAAGTTCTAAGAACTCACCTTATTGTCATTTCCTTCGATTGTGATTTTTGGATAAGGGTGATAATAAAGAACGACTTCAACCAACATATTTGTAAAGGAGAATGACGAAAAGACTAGTGGAAAGAGGATGACTTTGTACGAGTAGGAACAGCAGCTTGCCTTCTTCAATGGGTGAACAATTAAAAGGTTGGTAATAGAGGTAGAGAGCAGAGAAGAAGGAAGAAGGGAAAAAGAGTGACAAGAGGGTTTTTCACATTTGCCTAACGATACCGTTAGGGGCATACTCGTTAGGGGGCAAATTAGTCCAAAAAAATGTACGAACCCCAATTGGATTTTTTTATGTATTTGTTAATAACTCCGTTTAATTTGACTTTAAGGCTAATTTTTTGTAAAAATCTCTTTTCTTGTAATATGAGTTTATATTTCGATGATTACAAAAAATGAGTTTATCATTCAATCAATTACTGTATTGTTATTATTAATTTAATTTATTATTCAATTTGTGTAAGACTTTTATGCTAGTCTCTATGGACTGGTCAACCACACCAGTCCCTCATTTAAAACCAGTAACATAAAAATGCGCTCATCAGTCTTTTAGTTTAGAACCACTAATAAACTTGGGGTTGATTCAATCTGTTCATGACTATCCATGACAGGTTTGAGCCTAGCCCTTTGTATGTAAGGATTTTGGCCCTTTATATGGTGGAAACAAATTCACTTATAGGGTCCATTGCATTGGGACCTAGGCTAGACTTTACTCTGGACGAATAAAATTCACACATGCTCGTCCCTAAAAGGGGTGTTTGGTGTCCCAGATCAGTAAGCTACAACCTAGGGCAGACCATGCGCCATTTGGACACGCCTCATACATGCTTATTTGGCTTACAAGAAAAATGATGTCACAAGTTCTCTTTCCCTCTGTTTTTCTATAAATTTTACATGAAACTTATAGGCAAAAACTGTTGTGTAGGCGACAAAAATGTTTGAGAAGTGTTGCAAAATAATGGAATGAGGGCAGCCACTATGAGGTGTATCAAGAGTTTAGTGCCGCAACCCCAAATTTTTTTCTCCCTTCATTTCTTCAATGCAAGAACTTCATTCTCTTCAGTTTTTCCTTTTTACTAGAGAGGAACCTTGTATTTCTAGCCATCACATGTGAAATTGAAATATTCTTTGTTGAGGAAAATCATTTCATTTCCTTTCCTTTCTTGGAGGAAAATATAACGTACCAATTATGAATGCATGAAAAATCAGAACAATTTCTACCCTATCTCTTATTTCTCTCATCGCACAAACACTAACTAAAAACACTAGCTCTTGTGCTTTTAAGCCCCCGACCTTGTACCTTTTTTTAGCGATTATATGAGATGCAATTATAAATAATCCTACTCTATCAGCCCAAGTAGGGCTGGCTTTAACATAAGACAATAAAAGCCTTTGCTTTAGGGCCCAAAATAAGGCAAAGAAGAAGGCCTCATTTATTTTGAAATAAAGCATTTGTTTTGTGTCTACACCATACTATAATGCAACTATTAAAATGTCCAATCATTACATGCCACCTCATTCCTGGAAAGAGTAAAATCAAGAGTAAAATCAAGACTCTTTTAGGTCATCTATCCTTGCTTAATTGATTTTTATTTTTCTAAAGCTACCCTTGTCAATTTCTTAACAAATCACTTTCCAATATTACCCTTTATAAACTTTCAAGTTACTCTTTCAAATTCATGGTCCCACCATTGAATATTTCTTTACCTTGATACTAAATTTTTTTATTTTTGAAGTTGGGCCTACCAATTGTTATGAGCAATGTTCTCCAACGAGCGACATACTTCATCGTGGACTAGTTACATAATACATGATGATTCTCCCATTAGAAATTTTACACAGTTAGTGTTGGGCCCACCTAAAATTCTCACATAAGTAATGCTAATTTCACAAATTCATGACACTCCTCAATGGGGCCCACTTAAAATTCATATATAACCTAATAGTAATCCAACAAATCCATGATGCTCCTCAATGGGGCCCACATATAAAAAAACTCAAACCAATCAAAATAAAGCATACTATATTTTATGACCCTCATTAAGTTTCGCCCAATTTGAGTAGGACCCACTTAGAATTTCCAGATATTCTAATAGTGACTAACAAATTCTATATCCTCCTCAAAATTAATTTTATTTCACAATTTAAGTATGAGGCATGAGAACTATCCACTTTGATCTAGCTCATTATCATATTTGCTAACTATTCCTATAGTTATGATACTTAGAAGAACTGGAATTTTTAATCCTTATTTAATGTTCCATTAAAAATACTTTTTTTAGAAAAAAAAATCTAGACTCATTACTCTTGTCAGTAGGGTTTTCTTTTGAAAAACTAATGGACCATCTTTTATGGGGTTGTGCTAAGACTCATACAAATCTTTTAATCAAAATCAATTGGAGTTTTTCTTAAAAAATTAATTGGAATTTCAAAATTTTATTGTGTGTCTTGAATATCATGCAAATAATGAATTTGAGCTTTTATAGAAATCAAAATGCTCCATCCTGTGGTGCCCACTTCGGCCCACCTTTGATTATTGCAATCCATTTTAGATTTTATGCCCCATGCACTAGCTTACATTTTATCCCCCACATGGACTCCACAACAAGGAGTCAAAATAACTGCACTCACCTTTGATCATTCACATGATTTCTCTTTTCTTTTTGGGCTGGATTTTTAGATTTGGCATGTTTAAAGTTTAGGTTGCCTAATGCTAAAAGTTACCCATGCAAAACTTAGCTACACTTCTATGTAGTAAATATCACTAATATTATTTAAATCTTGTTTAGAAGTATTTTTTATGAATGTGGCTATGTTGAAAACATGTGTAGACTAATAGAAGTGGGCATGCGATAGAAAAAAAAAAAAAAGAAGAACTTAATATTGTTTTCTACTATTAAGTAAGAACAAAAAATGGCAAAGGTACTTAATCAGACATAGTCTTATCTTTTTTATCTAAATATTGTGTGAAAAATTAAAATGCATTAAAATTTATAATTTTAAGTCTAAATTATAATTTATTTAACTTTACTAAATGGTTTTGCTTTTATATAAAATCCTTTATTCATTTTAGTTTATTTTTAGGCTCGGTTGCTGGTAAATAAGAAAGATTAAGTGAATTAGCCATAATATTAATTGAAAAAATATGGTAGCAAAACTTCAATGTAAAAACTTAATTAGTAATTTTATATCACAAAAAAGGAGAAAAATAAACTTTAAATAAAATATTTATAATAATATTAAAAAATAAAAAGGTCTCATTTAGATTTATCATTTTAGGCTTCAAATTTTCTAGAACCGGCCCTAAGCCCATGGGTCACCCTAGGGTTCTTCATGTGCTGCCTGTTTTGCCTGAGCATGCTCCTCCCTCTGTTCTTTACTTGAATATGCTCCACCTTTACCCGGAGTACAATCAAGGACATGCTTTGCAAGTGCCATGGTTTGAACTTGCATAAGGTGAGAAGGGATGTTTGTGACAACTTTAGCTATTCCACATTATCAACCCATTTTATTCTTTTGAGTTTCACCTTTGCTTAGAGCATCCACAACAGACTCTGTAAACTTTCCCCTTAGCAAAAATACATAGCTGAATGTGACAAAAGGGGATCTAACAGACTCGCTAAAGCTCTCCCTATTTTATATGTTGTATCACTGGCTTGGGATACTTGCCGAGCAACTATTCATTCAGTAAAGAGTAAAAGATTATTTTCTCTCTTCCTATCCTGCGGTTTCTTTTCCTCTTCTCTCTTCCTCCCCTGCGTTCTCTCTTCCTCTCTATCTCCACCACACTCCACGGTAACACTCCACGGTAAAGAAGCAAAGGAACAGATTTAGAGTTGTTTCCTTCTATTCACCCATCGGTTAAGATATAATCTCATCACTGTAAAACTAATGCTTGAACTGCTCATTCCAAATCTCTCTGTGCTAATACCCTTCCTCTTCTCCTTTTATTGTTGATGTTTGATTGTGTTAATATTCTCAGAATTTGAAGAGTTTTGAAGGTTTTTTAAGTTCCGGGTTTGATTGGCCTTCATTTGCTTGAATTTTGTTGGATTTAAAGGACGAAATCTAGGGCTGAAATGAAAGAGATAACTGTTCTAAAATTTTGCATGACTCACTTATGAAATTTTTGTGGATGGTTTATGCAAGATGGAATGACAATGTTCTATTTCTCTTCGTGCTTGCTATCAGTTTCTAAATAAGAGATTCCTCACCATGAAAATTCTTTTAGTACTTTCTTACAATGTTCTTCATAGAAAAGAGAATAATTTCCATCGAATATTTCATAGAGAATAAAATGTTAACCACTTATTCACCAATCTTAACCAAATGTTCCACCTGGCCATCCAAAGAATGTTTGACACTCATAATAATTTTTCAAAAGGTGCTATTTTAGATATAGTATGTTCAACTAAAACAATCAATACATGATTCTGAGTTTCAACTTAATTTTGATTAATCAAAAGATCATGAGTTTCCCTTTGCAGCTTTTAGTATCACAATTTTCAGTTTTATAGGTATTATGTTGGAACTAGCTACAATTTTATGTTTCATAGGTATTCCCTGTTTACCTTTGATATGAATATTTAGTACTTTACTACCTTCCTAAAATGCTTCAATCATGTTCCATACATATTAAATACTCACACTGAAATGGGGACGGACACATGTTCCACACATATTAAATCTTCTTGAAAGTTACTTCCAATTATTGTTTATAACTACTTCCAATGGTTAACGTGAAAGATTTGATGGAAAAGAATCTTCCATGGCAGCTATATAGTTCTGTGAACAATTGACATGATAAAAAAAATTTCAGTCCAGACCAACAAGAAAGAATGCTACCAACATTATAAACTTAATGTCAGGTTCTCATATTATCCTTAACAGGAAAATGATGCAGTGGGCATCCGTATCTTAATTCAATGGCTAAAAGTAGTCGAGAGATTGCTGTTTTTTCAGTAACAATTTTAATTATATGTGGGGACTGTGTTTTCCACTTCATTTTTGCTGCTTATTTTGTGGGTAAAATTCCTCAAGGCCAAACCAAATCAGAACATTAGAAAACTGGTGTAACTGATAGCTTTTCAAATGATCTGCTAATGACCTTAAATTTATTATTTCAATATGAACTGGAGAAGTTATTACCAAACTCTCCAGGAGACACACACACAAAAATTGCTTCCAAATTATGTAGTTCTGATCTTGATGCAATCCCAAGCATATATTGAAACACAATTACATAGCCAAAATACTAGGTCTAGCTTCAATACAAGCAAATAAAATTACCCCATCAATGATAGAGAATCACAATGCTCACTTTCAGAACACAATAAACAAATGGAAAAAAAATTCAACCCAATAAACAATAATCAATCACTCCCTATAGCTTCAAACTGAACTTCCATATTTTCTCAAAATCTCAGTGACCCATTGCCTCAAAAAATACTAAGAAGTTTCAGACATGCTCCCCTTCACATAACCATTTTCACACAGAATGCTTTAGGCAATTGGAATTTAGACGCTGGCCTTATGCTTTAGCATTTTGAAACATCTTCCCCTAAGTCATCCACAGAAGGGCTTTTCACACTCTATTTCATGATTTCATCACATTAGAGCCTAGTAAAGGAAAAATGATAAAAGGTTGCTATGTGTTTTGCCTCAATGAGTTGACTGCCATTTTTTTTTTATTGCTATGTGTTCACACCAGTAGCTATGTGTTCATGCCAGCAGCTTGTGTGCTCATTACTGTCTTTTGTCTCACAATTGTTTTCTCAAACTCAAACTAACAATTGGTAATGAATTGAATAAAACACATATTTCTATGTAGGGATGGATTCGTGTGGAGAAGGATTCTTTACTACTCTTTTGCGAGGGGGGTCTAACCTTGACAATCAATTTATGATAGAATCTCAATGTTTGACTCAACCTGTTCAAGGAACACCTGGAATGGAACCCACTAGTAAAAAATCCCGCGGTAGTAACTTCACTAGAGAAGAAGACAATCTCCTTATTTCGGCTTGGCTCAACACTAGCTTAGATGCAGTGCAGGGGAATGAACAAAAACACGAGACATACTGGAAGAGAGTTTGTGAGTACTATCACATTTTTAGGTGTAATTTGACTTGGTGTTTACAATGTGCTAGAGCTAGTTGGCTTTCCACTATCATGCTTGTAATGTGATTATCTAATATAATTAAATTTACAATCAAACGAAAACTACTAAACATGGCAAATTTAAATAACATGAAAACTAAAAAAAAAGAAGAATACATAATGCGAACCATGACATTTCAAATTACATGCTCCTACGACTGGCCATATAGTTGCTACAAGTGTTCAACGAGATCCGCTTAAAGTTGAGAATGAGTTTCCCTATCTATAATGCAATGATGTCAATGAATAAATTCCATAAAATCATTTGTATGTTCATGTGACACTGGTGCTGGTGGACTTTCATTGACTGTATCATAATCGAAGTTTTGTCCTCCATAAACATCTCTCTCATCTTCCACGATCATATTATGCAGTATTATCCACGCCTTGATGATATCTTTAAGTATTTCGCATTTCCAAAAACATGCAAGTCTGTGCACAATTGCAAATTGTGCTTGAAGTACTCCAAATGCACGCTTTATATCCTTTCTTGTCGACTCTTGAGCCGCAACAAAATGTTTTTGCTTTTCTCCTTGGGGGATAGGAATTGTTTTTACAAATGTAGACCATTGTGGGTATCTACCATCAGTGAGATAATATCCCATTGTGTAGTCATGACCATTAATTGAGTAATTAGTTGGACGAGCACGTCCTTCAACAAGCTCTGTAACTGCAGAAGACTATTTTAGCACGTTGATGAAGTTATGAGACCCCAGTAACCCAAAAAAAGCATGCAATATCCAAAGATCATGTAAAGCCACTACTTCTAAAATAATTGTTGGCTTACGGATGTGACCATAACACATAACTTCCATGCAACCGGACAATTCTTCTATTTCCAATGCATGCAGTCAATGCTCCCCAACATCCCTGGAAATCCACGCTTTTCGCTAAGATGCAGCAATCTAGCAATATCATTTTCGTTTGGTGACCTCAGGTATTCATTAAAAACTGCAACCACAGCTTTAACAAATGTTTTTAGACTCTCTATTGCAGAGCTTTCTCCAATCCTCACATATTCATCTACATAATCAACTGTTACTCCATATGCGAGCATCCTAAAAAAGGCGGTCATCTTTTGAAAGGAGGACAAACTGAGCATTCCAGCACAATTTCTTCTCTAGACAAAATATGAATCATGCGCTTCTAACGTAGATTGAATACGGAGAAAAAGTGAACGATTCATTCGAAACCTTCTTCGAAATAAATTAGGAGGATATACTGGTGATTCAACAAAATAGTCAAGAAATAGCCTTTGGAGGCCTTACTGGGAATCATGCCAAATGAATGTATGACCTTCAATAGAACCACGACATGAGCTTGATCCTCTCTCCTCATCTGGTCTTTTTTTTCCATAGCAACTATTGTCAATATCTCCAACTCATCATACGTCAGAGTTAGAATCCATAAGCACATCAACCATAGGGTTGTAGGCCATGTAGGCCATAGCTATAAAACAAACAATGAATCTCAAGAGAAAGTTGAGTGAGATGTGTGGAAATGAGAGAGGGTATGGTCTTATTTATATTCAAACACATTTGACCGTTGGAAAAATATGATCATTGGAAATATAACTGTTGAAATATGACCGTTAGAAATATGATCGTTGAAATATGACTGTGGGAAGAAAAGAAAGTTCTAGATCTAAAATAGGAGAAGTCTTCCCACCAAAAATGGAAAAAAAGTTAAAACAAACAAAAAAGGAAAAAAGGGAAGGGGGGGGGGGGGGGGGGGGGGGGGGGGAATCCCCTCGATCTTGTGCGCAAGATGTAACTTGCGCACATCTTGGGATTCGTGCAAAAGTTACCTCTTGTACAAGTTTTTTTTTAATTGTGGTCCCCCCTTTTCCTTTTACTTATTACACATAAACGCGGGCCCCTCTCCTTAAATAAAGACTCTAACACAATAAAACATGAGGCCAAATAAATTTACTAATAAAATTAAGATATGGGACCCTTCAATTTCAAAAGTCCTTTATTTCAACCCATGTGACAGTTTCCTATGTGGGATCTTCAATGAAATTAATTGTGCACATGGGGCCTTTAATGCCCCACCGATATCATCATCCAAAATCCAACCGCTGGATCTCCTCTAGGTGATAATCCAATGGTGGATTTATGCATTCCTCACAATCAAAGCCTGAATCTTGATCATCCATCCAGATCAAAGCTTGATCGGCTTCTTTGCGCTTCTTCTTTGATATACTTTGAATGAATTAAGGGAATTTGGCATGATGTCCCCATCATTTTCTTTTTCAAATCCTATTTAGTTCTAAGGTGCAAATGTAACCCCTTCAAATCTCGGCATGTCTCGTCATTCGCCATCATGTTGATCCTTCCTTTTTTTATTTAGTATTTAAAATCTTTTTATTGATTTCTTTTCAATCTATTTGTAGTTAGAGTTTTGTTTCATCCCAACTTGCACTCTTTTTAGCAATCGGTATTCCATAATGGATTTTCAAATTATAGATGTACTATTATTTCATTGTTAACTCATGTTCAAGCATGAAAGGGGCTATAACTAATTCTAGCCCTTGAAGACTAACTAATTGGAAATGGCAATGATCCTTATTATTTCATAATTTGTTACTTCATTTACTTGAATTCTTTTTGGGCTTAGAAGTGCCTTTAGTTTTGCACCTTTATTTGAATTTGATTTTTGAATGAACAAAGTTTAAAAAATGACATTTTACCGTTCTAGGTTCCCATTTATTTGAGCTTATTTGTATTCTTAAAAAGGATTATTCTCATTTTGGCGAGTAGCAGGGTTATGGGTTTCTATTCTCTATATTTTACTGTTTGAAGTAATGTACTCTTGAAGAAGAGGTAAGTGAGTAGAAGTCTAATGTCGTACTTTATGATATCTCCATTTTTCTGGTCCAAATTGTTTGCATTGCCCTATATACTCAGGTAGTGGATGGGAAGCAATGATTCTACAATCACCATGAAATCAACTATTTTCCATGTTATCTATGTGGATTGGAATTTTGTCCAACTCATTGTAATTCATAAAGAAAACATTGTATTTTGAATCTCTCATAAATTTTAAAATTATAATTCTTCCATCATGTAATTTTCTTCGCATTCTTTTGCCTTGAGATCAACCATTCAACATGCATTTGGGCCATTTCAATTTCTATCTTTCAAAGTGAATATCCAGCTACAAATCCTTCTTTTCTATTTATTTATGGTTTTAATTTGTTTTTGATATTGTTAATTCTTTCTACTATTTTTTAGTTATCATGTTGTAAAATTTTTAAAATTTTCTTATTTTTTTCCTTTTGCTTTCTATCACTCTTTTCTTTTGATTTACAAATTTTCCTTTTTAGAAATTTTTATTTGACCTTAAATGATTTTGAACTTCACATTTTATTTATGTCTCTCTCTCTCTCTCTCTCTCTCTCTCTCTCTCTCTCTCTATTTTCTTTTAGTTAGATATGATTTACTTGAAAGTTACATTTTCTACCTTTTTCTGCATCAATTATTTTCTTTCTATGAATTGTTGTGAGTATCATAGTTTAGTCAACTTTTTAAAAATTCTTTTGGGTTTACATTTATTTATTTTTCTAATTGTTATTTTTTATTTTTATTTATTTGATTAATATTATTTTATAATATAATCTACTCCTTTAAAGTCCTCATGCATTTTAACCCTTGTATTATATTATAGAAAATTATTCTGGAATTCAGTTTTGATAACCAAATGCAATTTTGACCTCTTTTAATTTTTTCATCAATTTCTTTTGTTTATCTTTATTAATTAATTTTATTATTTCTTTTTTAACTTCCTTTTTAATTCTCTTTTATTTCATTTCTTAGTATCATTCTTAAATGTCATCTAATGGAGAATGGTAACTTCAATGTCATTTAATTCAAAATAATTTTCATTATTAATTCTCATCTCAATTTCCTTTATTAATGGTAATGTCTTGTAACAAAGAATTGTAACGTCAATCTCCCCTAATTCATTTCAATTAATTCTTAATTACTTTTATAACATCCTTTTTTAATTCCTTTCTTAAGTTCTTTTCTTAAAGGCACTACAAGAAAAATGACAATTAGCGACACTTTTATAGCGGCAATTTTCAGATTCCGCCGCTAAATGTATTCATCAACAGCACACTCTACTGTTTGCCGCTACAAGTTAAAAGTTTCCATCTCTACAGCAGCATAAAAAAATGTTTGCCGCTAAAGTTTCATTTTACTACCATGACTCAGTGGCAAGCCCAAATATTAGTGCATATAGCAGCAAACAACATTGTATGCTGCTATAGTAGTGGAAAATTAACACATACTACAGCAAACAATATTGTTTGCCGCTACAAACGCATGTAGCAAAGAAGAGTAACACAATATTTTCACTTCTCACGATTCTTCCAACGAAGAAGAGTAACACAAAGAATGGGCCTATTATTATGCCACGTTTTAAATGACGTGGTGGGTTAATTCGGCAGGCTAACCCGCCAAGTAATGCAGAGTCATCGGGCGCTAACTATGGTTAGTGCTCGACCGGACAATCGTACGGCGCTCAATCTTCGTATATACGC
Source organism: Sextonia rubra (assembly GCA_037013555.1). NCBI lineage: Eukaryota > Viridiplantae > Streptophyta > Magnoliopsida > Laurales > Lauraceae > Sextonia > Sextonia rubra. The sequence goes on along the minus strand of JASUAD010000028.1, from coordinate 2,867,473 downwards.
CACCGACATCTCCTTCTGTTCTTCCTCTTCCTCTCCCTCTCTAATAAATAAAACGGAAGCTCTCTTCTTCCGCTACATCGATTTCCGATCCGATCGAAACCCGATCTTCTCATCTCGATTGCCGATCCGATCGAGATTCGTGGCGCATCGAACGTTCCGAGCCTTCTCTCCATTCTCTCTGGATTTCGATCCGCTGCTAGGGTTTCTTCCCCGCCGAATGCTGATAGAGAGATCGCAATCTCATCACGAATGCCTTGATTTCTAGGGCTCGGATGAGATCCTGGAGAAGCCATCGATTTCGAGAAATCGGACGGCGCGCGTTTCGTTCTCGAGATCTTGTTGCAGAAACCGACGGATTCTGTCTCAGATTTGAGTGGGATTTCGATCGGATGAGGCTGAGATTGAGATTTTAGGAGCAATTCCTGCAGTTCCGAGGTTTCTGTAGCGAAAGATTCGATCTTTTGAGGTTGGAATCGTGGAATTCGATTCGGAATCGAGGGTTCGGATGGAATAGGAGAATGGGAGGGGAGAATCGGAGGTATCGGTGTGGCGATGTGCAGATTCGAGCAGTCTGGAGGAGCTGATTGCGCGGATAGGGAGAGGAGGAGGAAGAAGGCGATGGGTTTGAAGTCGCAGGGAGATGCCAAGGCGGAGAAATCACGCCCGCGGATGAAGCTGTGGATGATCCGGGCCTCGACCACGATTCTGCTGTGGACGTGCGTGGTTCAGCTCACGGCGCTGGGAGAAATGTGGGGGCCGAGGGTGTTGAAAGGCTGGCCGGCTTGTTTTACACCTTTCAACTCTCCATTGGCGCTCAAGTCTTCCTCAGTGGGCGATCGGATTGCGCTTCCACCCAAGAGTAGGTTCTTGCAATTCCCCCCCATCTACTTTTATTAGAATTGTTTGTTTGACAATGTATATCTCCAATGTGCTTGTATATGGATGTTTGATTTAATCCCATTTCATGGTTTTAAACACCCCATACGCCGCGATCTCTATTTCCAAGTTTCCTTTTAATGCTGCAGTTTGATACATATGGATTCTATGATAGATAAAGTTGAGACAACTTACCACATTGTTGGCAGTTGCCTTTGATGTTGCAATTTGATGTATGGTATTGTTGAAGTAGACAAAGTTGAGAGAAGTTATGATGTTGTTGGGAATAGTATGCTGATGATGGGGTAATGTTTCTGGTTTCATATGCTCTCGTTTTGGTAATTTTGGAGCTTGATTTATATCCATCAGCTGTTGTGGTTGTGGGGACCGTGACTCTCTGTCGCTATAAGAGCAAATTGTGTGAATTGTTTGTATTCTCGGTTTATGAACCTTCTTTCATATGTTAGGTCCCATTTTGGATGTGTCACGAATTGCAGGGGTGAGTGCGTTTTACGGATTGGTTTGCCATAGCAGTTTGCTATGCATGTTGGCATGGTGTCGAGAGCTGTGATCGCATTCGGTGGGGTATTGATTTCCATCCTAAATTAACTTATGATACATTTTTCATTAGGATAGTCATGGTTGCTGCAGGTGGACGTCACACATTAGCATTGTCAGGTAAATTCACTTGTTTACCATGTTGCTAGTAAAAATCAAATTTATAGAGATGCTCCCACTAAGGTCTGTTGCTGTGTTCCTTAATGGCCTACAAATTTGTTCTGTACAAATTTTTGCTTTATCCACTTTATGAAATCAGAAAGAAACCGATGCATTCTGTTCTTCCAAAGTTTCAGATGTGGGTCAGGTGTGGGGTTGGGGCTATGGAGGGGAAGGGCAACTTGGTTTGGGTTCTCAAATTCGTATGATGTACTTTCCTCATCTTGTACCATTCATTGAGATGCCAAGTTTTGGTAAAGATACATCTTTAGCTGTTCCTAGAGGAAGTATGAGCTCAGAGGGTCCAGCATATAAAGTGCTTGGAAATTATGTGAAGGCCATTGCATGTGGAGGTCGCCACAATGCAGCAATCACAGGTTATATGCCTGTGCTTACTTTTGGTTGGGGGTTCTATGGACAGGTATATTATAAAATCTTTCTATGGTTTTGTGCCATCTTTTATGTGGAGATTCAAGCATTTGATTCTATGCTTTCTCTTGGTTTGGAAAGGTTAGTTATCTTTGCTAATTTTTAACATATAGATAAACATGAAAGGACTTGATGGAATCTAAGGGCCCATTTATGTTGGAATTGGCTGTGTCTTCAGAAGGCAAGCACTTTATGGCTAGGATGCTCCTGTCAAGAAGAAGTCCTCAGGAAAGACATGCAACTGTTGGCCAAAGTGGTGCTGCTTGTGTTGTGGGTCTAGAAAAACGAACGGGAAGGGTGAGACGAGGCAACATGAGAGGAGGAAGACGAAACAAAAGGAGGCATCAATGTAGATCCATGCTTTTGAAAACATTGAAGCAATAGAAGATGAGTTGTAGCCATCCTTCTAACATGTCTAGAAGGAATGGGATTATGTTTATATCTTCATATCCTTTGTCACTCTACCATAATGCAAAATTATTAAATAGTCATACTCATAGATGGTGTTTGTTTGTTGGATCATATATTTATTCCCTTCTCAATAAGGGATTCTGACTCTCTTGTATGTCTGTAATATACGAAGGCTCTATATTGTGTGTATGTATGTGGCAATGGCTCAAATGATGATAAAGAGGGTCTTTCATTTTAAACTCTCAGTCAAAAAATTCAAAACCCTTTTTACCATTTATAGGGATTATTTTTTTTTATAAAAACCATTTTAGCGGCAGAAAAAAAATGCCGCTAAAACTGCTTTAAAAAGCACTATCCAATAAAAAAAATAAAACTTTTTAGTGGCACATTTTTTTATTATTAGCGACGGTTGCTTAACTGCCGCTATTTCTTTATTTTTAGCAGCAGACACTTGTCTACCGCAAAAAGTGGTGAGAAATAGCGAAAGAGGGAATTAGTGACAAAAATAGTGGCAAACAAATGTTTGCCACAATAAAGTTTTAGTGGCAGATTTTATCTTTTAGCGGCAGAAAAAAACTGCCGCTATATGTGTCTTTTTTTGTAGTGAGGTAGTCTCATTTAATGGGAAAATTGCTATGGCATTGTCAAATAATTTTTTTCATTAATTCTCTTATAAATATCATTTGTACATAACCTGGCAATGAATGAAAAAGAATTATTTCTTTTATCACGAGCAGCCACAATTAACTTGGGTTTGTTGGGTAATAAACTACATTTTTCATTAGTGTCTGGCCTTAGCATAGGTGTGCTATAAATTTTGAGTACCTCAATTTCAGTTTTGACTTCTTATTTTAGTTTTTTTACTATTTTGTTACTTTTGACTCTACCTACTAGAGCTTATCATAGACATTGGACATAACAACCTTCCTATTAGTGATTATAATTTTAAGCCTACAATTTTTTGTTTTCGAAAAATTCTTCTATTTTAGATTTTTTATAATATATAGATATGAAATTAAATAATTTATTTTGTTTATATCATAAGATTAAATATTATTTTTATGATTGGGCATTTTGCTAGTAATTATGAGTCCCGAGGTTTGGCATCCATTTGAATAGAATGGATTGTTAGAATGACTTCGCACTTATTTATTTTGAATGGTAAAAACTTGTCAGTCATTTAAGAGTTAGATCAACCAAGCCTTTTAAAACTATAAGGTGATAGGGAGGGGTAGATCTTTGGGTTCCGGTCTCATCCCCGAGAGGGGTTCCAAGTGGAGCCACACGCATGTGCGGATCGAAAGTCTTGTCCACTCATATGCAGAAGACACAAGGAATACAAATCATATTATAGTGTGAGTGTATTGTATAGTGTTGGGACAAGTGGCGTAATGGAAACACCCGCAATCAACGGATTAATCACGATGAATACACAAGCAATCACACTATCAAGCAATCACACAAGAGCAATTTTACGTGGTTCGGCAACTTGCTTACGTCCACGGGAGGAGAGAACTCATCTACTATGATTGCATCTCGATCCCTCTTAGGATCTAGGGTTACAGTACATCAATATATAGTTTTCGCTTTCTTGGCCAACAAGAAAACCCATACATAATGACTAAAATACCCCTAACCCTGAGCCTCGAATCTGGCTAAACCAGACGACCGATCCATCTAAACTGGAATACAAGACAAAACCACCCAACATATAGGACAATTGGCAACTGTTATATTTTTGCATCCATTTCCGTACCAACGTGAAAGACATGTTGCACTAGACCTCAAATGGCTTTTCTTTAGCCTTCCGAATGGTTCCACATTATTGACTATCAATCATAGTTATAAATATCCTTTTATTTCGAAAGAAATTCTCATGATTTTTTCAGTTTAGTCATTAGACCAAAATGAAAACACCCCTAAAAAACTTCGTTTATTTCCATCCATTTCAGTCCTAAGCTGAAATAAATAATATATTATTTTAAATTTTAATATTTATTATATATTTTTCAATATATATTTACATTCTTTCGAAACATAACTCCAAAATTTTTCTTCAAAAATTTTAATCTGTCAAAATATTTCAGCTTGGTGGGCAAACCCTAAAAGCCCCAAAACGAACTTGTCAACTATGCTATCGTGAGTCAAAGCTAATTTACAAATAAGTAAATGCTATATGGATGTTATGTATGATTTCTAATTTATATATTTAGAAATAAGTAAATCACATATCCTGCTCCTTTCTTTCTTCTTTATAACCTTTCAATTAAAACAAAGACACAGCGGGTTGGATCAAGGCAATTCTTGAATTACACAACTCTCATACATTCCCTTTCCCACCAAATAAAAAAAAAAACCCATACACCAAGCACTACACTTAGATTTACTAGATTTGTTACTATAATAGTCATATCTAGCTCGTTTACATTAAAAAGCAATGATCTGAATTACACATGGGAGGCTCGTAGACATGGATCACATACTCCAGACACAAACACGGAACAGGACATCTAATCGGCTGCTTCTCCTTCACTGGTGGCTTATTTTCTGACTTGTTCACTGTTGGCTTCTTTTCTTTCATCGGTCCAACGGTTACCAGTTCTGCGCACCTTACCTTCTTTCTCAAGGACTCGATAAGCCCATATAGATCGATCCCCATGCCAATCAATGCTAGAAGAATTTTTTCCACACCTTCTAGTGACATTAATATCAAGCCTGTGAATGGTCCAGTCAACCAAGCCAAGGTAAAATTAAAATTAGTTGGTTTGTTGGGAACATAAAACTTTCAGTCCCACTTATAAAAAGGTGAGTCTAGACTCTAGGGTCACACGCACCAACAAGAAGGTGAGTCTAGACTCTAGGGTCACACGCACCAACAAGGAGTAGTTAGGGTTAAAACGGCTTCTTCTTACCTTGGTGGGCAGAGACATCAGTTTTTACCTGATTGTCGGTAGCGTTCCGACTCGAGCAGTTACCTTCCATAATCCGAGGGTTATATTACCTCGTCCATAGTCTCGTCCCTCACCCCGACTCCTAGTTCTATTCTCTTTACTAGAGGGCTAGGACCCAGCCCCACCAAGTTTGGATAAAAAAAAGAAAAAAGAAAAAAAAAGAAAAGGAAAGAGCAAACAGGGCCCCACTATTTAAGCGAATGAGTATTATGTTTCATTGCACATAATGGCATTAACCGTGTACAATATCACCATCGCCAAATAAAGATGAGAGAAAGAGTTATCATGTGCTTCCATGTGATATTTGAAAGGACCTAACCTGGTTTATCAGCCACAGTTTTGAGGGCTATAGATCCGCCGTTGTCACAACACATCGGCACCCTCACAACGGCCTTTTGCTATGATCAGATACATACAACACAAAATAATTCATGGGATCTTGTTAATTCAAAATAAGTAGTGACTCATAAAAAGAATTTTCAAAGTAGATTAAAGGAAAAATCCGTAGCCATTTCAATCCCATTGATACGAGTGTTACTGGACAAAGAAAGTTACAATACAGTTACCTGGGGACGTAGATGGAGAGGCATGCAGTGATCAAGGAAGTAGGCACTTGAGCATATTTATAAACATGGGAGATGGCGATGGGAACTGTACTACTGCACATGTTTTTCGATAAAATAAAATATTTGGTTCTTGACGAGAGGAAATTAACTAGAACAGGATAATTTTTACCCACGGATTTTAGAAGATGAATTGAATTTCATCTTTTGTTCAAGGCACCCTGTTTTTTACCCTCTTGCGTTAATTAACGTGGCACATGGCGGCCCCAAGCTAAAGGGCGCAATTTGATCAAGAGAAAAGGCCTATGATGGGCTATAGACCATACAGCCCACACCCACCTTCAAAATCGGTCCCACCCCGTCGTGGAGATGAAAAGTAGAAAATGTTATCCAAATTGGCAAATCCCCTCCATCAAAAGGTAAGACTGCATTTTTGTGATTGATAAAATAAGGGGGTTTCTTCTTTCTTTCAAGTATTTCCAAATTTCCTTCAATTGTGTACACGATATTTGTCCGGTGCGTCATTGCGGATAAGTCTCATCTCTTCCTCTCTAGGTTTTTTGAAGAAAAATGTGGGTACGCTATAAATTTTAATTTAACATTTTCAATTGACCATCTTTTGCCCCGCTAAATTCCTGAGTTTGCCACTGGTGTGGAACTACTCAAAATTGAAATGTCTGTCCATCAAGTTTCATACAAGAAAAGTGTTTCAAAAATATCTTCCTACATCTACTAACGCCTAAGGCATGTTTGGATATGTGCTGTAGTGAGGTAAAACTTCAAATCAATAGAGAATAAATATGAGGTGGTCTGATCATAATATGATAAAATTATATTTTTGATGGCTTTATAAGGAATCTTTTTTACTTTATTGTAAAAAGTAAATTGCTATTTTGTCATTTAGTAGTTTGAATTTCTTTTATTATATTTTTTGACTTATTCTCTAAAAAGAACGATGAATTTTGAAATTTTATATTTTTGATATGACCCTTTCATCTTTTTACGTCTCTTAAATGAAGGTTCTATTTCACTCTACTCTACGATGTATTTAAGTTTGGGTAATCTTAATATGCATACATCCTTCAAGGAGGGACTGTGCATACTCCTTCATGAGGCTTACTATGGACTCCACCAATGAATGAGACCGGAGGGGATGGAAGGATCCATGCAAAACAACCATAGATATCAAGTTTGGCTTCTAATCCCTTCATCCATGGCCCACAAATCCATTCTAATCGAATCGGTACACAGTCGATCCAACGATCCAAAAAATTTGGATCTGAAAGACATTTGGGGCGTGTACCCATCATAGCGTCTTCTGTTATTGCAAGGTTTGAATTGGGTGATAAATGAGCTCCACCTAGAGTTTTCATAAAAAAATCGTGAGGAATATATGCACACAAATATTATCTCCTAAGTATTTGGTAGAATTAGTTAGTGGATAAAGTTTAAAAGGATATCAAAATCAATCAGTCTGTGTTCGAATTTTAAGAAAAATGTGCTGACTTTAAAATGTGTGATGTTATAAAATTAAGGCGAATGGTGTTCCACCTTACAGGAGAGTGTTGAAAAGTATATCTACTGCATCAATTATTGCCTCCAGCTTTTGAAAGGATTGATAAGCGGACAAAATTTAGTACTTCCAAGTTCCACTATTGAGAGAATAGGCACATCACATCCCAATTTGAGGGATTAATGGTGTGATCTTCTCATCTTCCATTTCTTCTGTTCCATAGTTTGCCCTCACATGTGGATGACTGGAAACTATTTAGAAAGTAGTTCCAGCACTGACAAGCTACAAGCAAAAGCAAAAGAACAAAAAGGCCGGCACTTCTGACTGAGCAGATTAATAGGGCGGGATGAACCATTTATGTGACATCTAGTGGTTGGTCATGGCTCCCATCACTCCTCATATGTGCTCATTCTATCGACATTTTCATGACGTTGGACATTCAATTACAGCTCACATGGAATATCAAGTGGTTGGCCATGGGAGCCATTCATTGAGAAGAATTTGTCAGCATGAGTATGACTTGACTTGACTTGAATTAGTACATGGAATGCCTTGAACGCATCTCATGTGCGGGTTAATTCTGCGGTGATTTTCCAATCCGTAATATCAGTAATCATGGAAAAACTAGAAAAATATGCCGTGGTTAGCACCGATAAGATACAAAAATTTAAAATATAATTATAATATTAAAATTTATTAAAATCATATACATTTGCTAACCTTGGAGATGAATAAGAGAAAATGTGAGACCAGTGACTTTCCAATAGAGACATTGGAAGTTCGAGTGCACGTTTAGATTGGGTGTAGAGTAGAAACAATTTTTTTCGAGTGCGCATTTTTTGTAGGTCTGCAGAGAAGGGAGTAAGCGGAATAGAAGAGAGGAGTAGGATGTGAAGTGAACATGAAAAAATTGTTTTGAACTTGTGCATGTTTGGATATTCCTTGTCTTTGAAAGATATAGATAAAAGATGAAATTAAAAATAGTAATATGGAGTAAGAGCTATAAGAAATAATAGAAAAGGCAAAGAGAGAAGATTTGCCCTTGGCAAAAGACAAAAAAGTGATGGGATGAGTTACAAGTAACAGGTGTCAATTGGAGATGTTACAAAATTAAATGGTCAAAACTAATGGACAATTAGGAATATGGTTGTTGGAGATATTACAAAATTGAATACTCAAACATAATGGGCAGTTGGGGGAGGAGTTACTGGAGAGGTAGTCATATGGTCAAAAAAATTACAAGGTCAAAATCAATTGGCAATTTACAATTGAATTCTATTCGGTTCAAATATTATAATTAATGGCCTCATTTCTTCTGATTTTTTTTCTTCTTCTTTTTTTTTTTTAATGCGGAAAGCCTGCATTTCCTCTTTGCATTGCATGATTGCACAGATGAGTCAAATGCACGTTTGTAGACAGGGTGGAAGCAAAAAAAAGTTTTAGAAAAGAAAGCAATAGTTGACTAACAATGGATAGCACAGTAATTTCTTTATAGAGGAGATCGATATCAATTATTAGATTTGTTATTTGTTATTTATTATTTTTAAAAAAATTTATTAATTTTTTTCAAAGGCTTATACTTATATCTAGAAAAAATCACAGATTTGACAATATCTCAATATTTTAAAAACATAATTATTCATAACTTTGAGCATAATTCAAATATAAAACCAATAGGACCACCGTAATGAATTCCACAAAAATAATTATCTACTCCTTATTTTAAGAGTGACAATTGTATCTCACTCTACTCAAAGTAGAGCCTATATCCAGATTGATCATGCGTAAACTATTCCACCCATAATTATTTAATCAAAATATATGTTATTCGTTACTTGTGATCATCTAATGAGCCAAAGTAGCTATAGTAGACATGAATAGTTTAAAATTCACTGATTAGTTACTTATAATCATTTGATAGGCCGCGACACCTTAGCAAGCATAGATGGTTGTGAGAACCATTGATGGCCATTAACCAATGCCATAAAAAGATAAACAGTCAACTACTCATGCTACTTGGACTAAATAACCTCTTCTTAAGTGGACTTTTCCCGAATTTTAGTCTAATAGAAATTAGTCCAATCATAAGATTGAACACATCATATTTTAAAATATACAGTGAGAGTAACTCCTATTTCAATCTAATGGACAGCAAATAAACCAAAATTCAACTAATTTTAAAGTGTGATTATCTCAAAGTGTCGTGAGAGATAAATCACTTATATGGGAAGAAAAATTCTCCTTAATACTTGGAAATGATTTGCTTACTTTTTTCTTTTTTTTTTTTTTTAATTTTAAGAAAGACTCCAAACGTATGCTCATATACTACATAGAAATCAAGTATGACCTTTTTTCATCAAAACTTCATAACATCGTAGGAGAGTTTGTTAATTTCTTGCTTATGTCATGCTAAATATTAATCACTCTAAGGGCCTGTTTGTTTTGTGAGTATGTCTGCTAGGAATTCCAAGTGTCAGGTATTCCTGGAATTTCTAATAGAGAATCTCCTTTTGGGTTCAAGGGAAATGGGATTCGTTGGGTTTGAGTTCATTTGAGAGGGTTAGATGGGTAATTAATAGGTCATTTTAGGCATTTGGATCTTTGCATGCATGGTAGTCACTACAACAATTTGCAGTTTTGGTGATATTCATTACCGACATTTTCAAAATTTCGTCGCTAATGGTTACTTTTTACCGACGCAAAATTATTTCCGTACGTAAAAATAAAATTTACCGACGTTTTATAGAAAACGACGGTAAAACAGTACCTTTTACCGACGAAAATTTATTTTCGTCGGTAAATAACGAATTTTTAGCGACGACATTTAGAAAAACATCGCTAAATTTAAATTTTGCAGACGTTTACATTAAACGTCGGAAAATATGGAGAATTTTTCCGATGTTTATTAAAAACGTCGTTAAAAGTTATTTTCAGCCGACGAAATTTTGTTTTTACGACGAAAATTAATCGTCGGTAAAAATTCGAAAATTTTGCCCATTTTCGCGCCCCTCTCTTTCCCCTTTTCCTTCGCCCGCCCCGTCTTCTTTCCCCTTTTCCTTTGCCCGATCGCTCGCTTGTCTCTCTCTGTCCCGACCTGGTCATTGGATTCTCCGCTGGCTGACTCGCTCTCTTCGGCTCGCTGGGTCTCTCTCTCTCTCCCGATCTGCTCTGGTGCTGGGTTCTCAAGCTCGCTCGCTCGCTGTCTCCGACCTGCTCTGATCTCTAATCTCTCTGATCTCTCGGTCGATCTCACCCTCTCTCGGTCTCTCTTGCTTGCTCTCTCCGATTGATCTCACCCCCCTCAGTCTCTCTTTCAGTCACTCTCTGTTACCCTCTCTCGGTCTCTCTCTGTCACTCTCTCTCTCTCAGTCGATCTCACCCTCTCTCGGTCCCTCTCTGCTCTCTCTCTCTCGGTTGATCTCACCCTCTCGGTCTCTCTCTCAGTCATTGTTTCTCTCTGCTCTCTGCTTTCTGATCTGTCTCTCGGTCTCTCTCTGATCTCTCCCTCTATCGGTCTCTCTCTGCTCTCTCTCTTTCAGTCTGCTTTCTCTCTGCTCTCTGCTCTCTCTCTCAGGTGATCTCACCCTCTCTTGTCTCTCTCTCAGTCACTTTTTTCTCTGCTCTCTGCTCTCTGATCTGCCCCTCAGTTTCTCCGATCTCTCCCTCTCTCGGTCTCTCTATGATCTCTCCCTCTCTCAGTCTGCTCTCTCTCTTTCTCAGGCGATCTCACCCTCTCTTGGTCTCTCTCTCAGTCACTGTTTATCTCTGCTCTCTGATCTGCTTCTCGGTCTCTCTCTGATCTCTCCCTTTCTCAATCTTTCTCTGATCTCTCCCTCTCTCGGTCTCTCTCTGCTCTCTCTCTGTCGCTCTCTGCTCTGTTTCCCTCAGTCGATCTCACTGATCTACTCTCTATCTCTCTCTGTCGCTCTCTACTCTCTACTTTCTCTCTCTCTGTCGCTCTCTGCTCTCTGTTCTCTCTCTCTGTCGCTCTCTGCTCTGTCTCCCTCAATCGATCTCACTGATATGCTCTCTATCTCTGTCTGTCGCTCTCTGCTCTCTCACTCTCTGTCGCTCTCTGCTCTCTCTCTGATCTCTACTCTCTCTCTCTGCTCTCTCTCTGTGCTCTCTGCTCTCTGCTCTCTCTCTGCTCTCTCGGTCTCTCTCTGCTGTTGCTGCCAACCAAGGTAAGGCTTTTCTGGTTATTTTTTTTCTTAAAACCTTACAATTATTGGAGTCAACATAGAAGTAATGGGACTGTGACTATGAGAATTTGTGGGAATTTCTAAGTAAGATTGAAATTTTGAGAAAAATATGAATTTTAATTTTAGTTTAGTGCTTTAATTTATTTTAGTGCTTTAGATCTCAAAGACTGTAACCAATTTGCAGAGTTTTGTCTCTTAGAAGTCAATATTCCTGGGCTTCTATGGGATTTGCTGATTTATGTCATTTTTTATTTTGTCCATTTTTATTGATTTAGTTGCCTATCATTTTGAGCTCTATTCTGTCCAATATATCCATATTTTAGTCCCTAGGTTCTTGGTTGGACGACTCATTACTTAAGATGTTTGACAGCTTGCATACCCCACCATCACGAGCATGTATCATAGGATGGCTTTACCTCTCTCCTTTTTGCACCAGATCTTTGATTTCCTGTCTTATCTCACACAGATTTAGCTATATTAATTAAGCTACAATTTCAAAATTATTGGTAATTTCTCTCACTATGACTGCGTGAAGTTTCTGTTTTGCTGCTAGGTTGAGCACACCTGACTAACAAAAACAAAACCAATTTTAGAAGTGAGAGATGACCCTATCCTCTTTCCAGATATCTAACGACCCTGTGTAGGGCTCATCATCTCTAGATCCAACCCACTCATTTCATTCCATCTTGAGTCATAGATAACAGTGGATTTTGGATTAATCATGTGAAAATGTAACTATTTTGTGACATGTGAATCTAATGATATATCTTACTCCTAATAGGATGAAAATTAGGCCAGTGTCTATACATTGTCATTTGAAATTGAGTGGGTTGGATGTAACAAAGGTAAGTCCCAGAAGCTCAGCATGGTGGTGATCATTTCTCTTCAGAATTTTGTTTTTCATTAGATTGCTTGTGATGCATATATTTGATGAAGACAAAATTTCACTGGCTGAAAAATGCACAAGAGCATTTGACCGAGCCCATGGGATCCTAACCCATGTGTGAATGTCTAACCTGATTGGATCCAGAACAGCCTAAAATAAGCCTTAGATTAAGGTAGTGAGTGATTGGTGGTGATGATGTTTGAGTTTACTGATATAATTAAGGAGTTTGAGCCCTAAATGCTATTCTTAATTGACAGTCAACAGCCAACAATGAGATTGATTGTTCCCTTCCCAATTTGATATCTAATTAGAGTCTATTAGCATCTTATTAGTAGAAAGTAACTGTTGGACTGAGTAATTGAGGGGATTGATTGCTTAATGTAAGGCCTATGAAAATCGATCGAACCAGTAGTCACTGGAATTTATTACTACATTAGAGGCGCTACACTTGGAGTTTTGCAAACAAATTTGTGGTGCCTTTTCCAGGGAGTGCTTAGTAAGGTCATTTTCTAACTTTCTTGGAATATGTTAGTTTGCATTTTTAGAATTAGTAGGCGTATGCATAAATGGATTACTAACCAAATTGGAATTAGGATTTTGCATGGAATGCTAGAAGCTCACATGTTTTTAATTAACTCCGAAAGGGTATTAGTTTTCCAAAATTTTCTTTTCCTTTTTCTTGGAAAATTAGTTTAGGTAAACTCTTTAAAAAAACAATACAGCTGAGGCAAGAAACTAGGTTCTTTGGTTGAGCTCAATGTCCGAAGAAAAGCCTTTGTCAATGATGCTAAACATTATCACACCATGGTTAATAGTACCTATTGATAGTTTTGTTCTAAATATTTCTAATTGCTTGTGATTAGGTCAGCTATGGACAGGAGTTGGATATTACACTATCAAAACCAATTTAGTACGGAGTACATTGCCCGGGTGAACTCATTTATTGATTTTGCAAAGGCGAATTTGAATGGGGCAGCGGTCATTAGATGCCCATGCAATGATTGTTGTAACTATCGGAGGCATGACTATGGAATCGTGAGAAGTCATTTGCACATTTATGGAATGATGGTCTCATACCAATGGTGGATAGCTCACGGGGAACCTATAGTTCAACCCAATGATGCGGATGAGAGCGGGGATGAATCGGAAGAGAATCATGATGAATACGATGAGTTGATAAAGGACCATCGTAGGGGAACTTACTTACAGGAAGATACTCAAGAGGGGGATGATGTGCAAGATTTTGAAAGATTGTTGCAAGCTTCCCAGTGTGGCTTGTACCCAGGATGCAAGAGCTCAGATACTCTGTTAACGTTTCTTATCAAGATATTGCATGTGAAGGTCGAAAGTGGGGGTAGCAATAAGTCGTTCAACAAGGTCCTGCAGATTTTTAAGGACTTCTTACCCGAAGGTCATGTGGTGCCAGCCTCAATTTACGAGGCAAAGAAATTATTACGTGACTTGGGCATGGGGTACAAGAACATAGATGCCTGCAAACATGATTGTGTGTTGTACTGGAATGAAAATGCTCAATGGCATAAATGTCCAGAATGTCAAGAGCCTAGGTACAAGGTCAATGATAGCGAGCGAAAGAAGATCCCTCATAAGGTGCTCCGTTACTTCCCATTGACACCGAGGTTGCGCAGATTGTATATGTCAAGGAAGACAGCCACAGATATGAGATGGTACAGTGAGAAGCGTGTTGATGATGGGATAGCGAGGCATGCGGCTGACTCCATGGAATGGAAAGAATTTGATAAGAAATATCCAGAGTTTGCTCGAGAGACACGTAATGTGAGGCTAGGGTTAGCTACCGATGGATTCAACCCTTTTGGTAACTTGAGCACCTTTTATAGCATGTGACCTGTCATACTTATGCCTTATAATTTACCACCATGGATGTGCATGAAAGAGCCATTTTTTATGATGTCATTACTTATTCCCGGACCAAGCTCACTGGGAAATGAGATCGATGTATATCTGAGGCCCTTGGTTGATGAGTTGAAGGACTTGTGGGATAATGGTGTATCCACTTTTGATGCCTCCACTAAACAGACCTTTCAGATGCATGCGGCTGTGATGTGGACTATAAATGACTTTCCTACGTTTGGCAACCTGTCTAGGTGGAGTACAAAAGGATATAACGCTTGCCCCTCATGTAACGACAGCTCGTTGGGGGTGAAGTTGAAAAATAAGATTGGGTATATTGGCCATCGAAAATGCTTGGAACTGAACCACCAATGGCGTAGAAGCAAGGCCTTCAACGATTAGTCTGAGTATGAAAAAAATTCTTTGGATTTACCGGTGCAAAAGGTATTAGACTAGCTAAAAGAACTAGCGCCGGTCTAGTTTGATAAGAATAAGAAAAGACCGCGTGACTCTGGAGAACTGAATTGGAGAAAGAAAAGCATCCTATATGAATGGCCCTACTGGAAGTGCAAAAAACTTCGGCACAACCTTGATCCTATGCACATTGAGAAGAATGTTTGTGTAGCTTTGGTTGGAACAACTTTGGGCATAAAGGGCAAAACCAAGGATACGGAGAAAGCGCGTAAGGATTTGAAAAATATGGGCATCAAG
This sequence comes from Sextonia rubra, assembly GCA_037013555.1. Classification (NCBI taxonomy): domain Eukaryota; kingdom Viridiplantae; phylum Streptophyta; class Magnoliopsida; order Laurales; family Lauraceae; genus Sextonia; species Sextonia rubra. The sequence goes on along the minus strand of JASUAD010000028.1, from coordinate 2,852,345 downwards.
CCAGAGTTGCATCTAATGGAGAGGGGCAATGGATCTAGCTTGAATCCGCATGCCTCTTACACTTTGGAATCAAAATAGAGAAATGCCTTTTATGAATTCTTGAAGTCGATAAAATATCCAGACGGCTATGCGGCGAACCTCTCGAGGTGTGTAACCTCGAAAAATGGTAATTTATCTGGTTTAAAGAGCCATGATTGCCATATCCTTATCCAATGCGTGGCTTTCTGAATATGGATATTTGTACAACATTGTTTGAGTTAGGCTCTTTTTTCTAAGACCTCTGCTCGAAAACACAAAGACACGATGATTTGAAAAAATTAGAGGAGCATATAGTTTTAATATTGTGCAAGTTGGAGAGGATTTTTCCTCCTGCTTTCTTTGATGTAACGGTTCATCTATCGGTTCACTTACCGCGCGAGGCCATGCTTGGTGGACCGGTGCAATATCGGTGGATGTACCCGATAGAAAGGTAATAGTTAATGACCATTGATTAATTGTTCATTTATTATTGCAATTGCCTTGCATTGAAAATCGTAAATGATATCATTGGTTGTTTAAAGGTTTCTGAAGACCCTAAAAGGGTATGTTCGCAACCGAGCTCGGCCAGAAGGTTCAATCGCTGAGGCTTACATTGTCAAAGAGTGTCTTACTTTTTGTTCAATGTATTTAAGACAAACTGATCGAGTTGAACACTATGATGATGGTGGCGAACGTGGCCCAGGGATGTCAGTATTTAGACAAACTGTCCATCCAATCGGACTGATGGCAAGGGCACATGATCCTTCGCAGGAAGAGCGTGACATGGCTCATTGGTTTGTACTGAATAATACCCCTGAGGTAGAGCTGTATCTACAGTACGTGCTTCAATCTAACTATATTTATGCATTGCTTGTTAACTGTTTGATTTATTCTCTACTTTTAATTATTCACTAAAAGCTGCCGTGAGTAGGGTCCCTAAGAATTTAGTACAAAATCAGTACAGTGGAGAAATCGGGCGTGTACAACGAAAAATCATATTCTGTAATCATATTCTACCCGGCTCAAAAAATCTTCAGATTCTTGAGTTTCCCAAATAAACGGGGCAACGAACCAGTGAGATTGTTAGTGAATGCCACAAACTCCTCAAAGGATGACAGGTTGCCAATCTCCTCTAGAATCAGCCCAGCGATTTTATTATAGCACAGATTCAAACTCTACTGGCGCCAGAGATTACTGAGTTGGGCTGGAATTTCACCTTCCAAATTGTTGTTGTGGAGATGGAGAACCTCCAAGCTAGAACAATTCCCTATCTCCTTGGGTATTGTCCCCACCAGTGCATTGTAAGAAAGGTTCAGATAGGTCAAGTGGACCAATCCACCAAGACAGATTCATGGAGTTGAGATGGAGAGAAACGACAACCGGAAGTGGATATCCTTCTCAATCTCGGTCAAGTACAAGGTTATCTTTTTTTTTTGATAACCTTTGAACAAAATTGACCTCTCTTGATTCTATTGATCAACTTAACTTTGAAAGTTATTAATATATATTTTTTTCTGGGAAGTTTCTTGGTAGATTTTGTTTAGCGCCCACTTCATGCTAGTATATAATGCTTTCACTTGTAGCCTTGTTTTCTTTTCCTTCTTTTTCTCTTTTTTTTAAAATTATTTTCAGTAAGATTAATTAATTCAGCATGACATTTGTAAATATATTAGTAAATGGTGTAAGATAAAGCGATTTCAATATGCCTTAGTGATTTATAAAGTCATAATTAGGTCATGGAGAGCATCACAACGAATCATATCATTGATTTCTACTTGGTATCAGAGTGGGCCTAGAGTTTTCATTCTCCTTCCTCCCTTCATTCCATTCTTTTTACTTTTCCCTTCTCTGAGGTGATTCATTAACGTTAATTCTGATTTTTCTTTGTTGTGCATCCATATCAACTGCATCATCATCCCTACAAAGAGTCATCAACTTTTAGACACATGATGGCAAAGGCTTTTTTTTTTGTTTTTTTTTTTTTTTTGTGAAATCTTTGGAGAGGAAGTCTCTGATTTTCCCTTGGTTTGTAAAAGAATCCTAGAGAAATTCAAATCATGAAGTCTTTTTTTGTCCTTGCTAGCAAATTGTTGTAACCAAATGAATCTGTCTCTCCTGATTTTGTAATGGTTTGAAGATTTTATGTTTTCTCTCCTGGGTGTCTGATGCAATTCACTGTTCTTTTATGTATGTCACCTTTTTAAAAATCTCTTATATTGGTTGCTACTGTTTATTGTTATGTGGCTTGGTGAATCGGTTCTTGGTATGTTAGTGAAATTTTGATGTTGATTTAGGGCCTGAATGGTATGTTTAGCACAGGACTGGTTCTATATCTTGTTTAGGTTGACCAAAATTGGTAACATCAGCTTGGACCAGCCCTATTACGTGTATGCATGTGATGCTATTTTTGATAATTGCATATTTCTTTATGTTTTGGTTGTTTTGATGAAGTTTCTGGTTCGTTTATGTTCATTTCTATTTTGCAACTGGCTGCTACTGTTTTTTTTTTCCTTTGTTATTTTTTTTTCGGCGTTGATTATGTCCAAGGAATTAACTTGTTATCAGTTGCTAAAGCGTGCTTGAAGAAAGGCTACAAAGCCTACACTGGCGCTGTTCTAGAATCCTCTTCTCTATTAGTGTGCCATGGTATGCAGATGTGGGTTGTGTAATTTAGCATCTTGCGCATTGTGTTGGTATCTGGACCATGTGACCCACCATTGCCTTTACTGGGTTCTGAGATCTGTGAGCAAGTACGGTAGTTTTGTAGTTGTGGTATCTGAACAAAATGAAGTCTACTTAGGTCAACCTCCAAGCAGTAATCCCCACCCCCCCCCCCCCCCCCCCCCTTTTTTTTTTTGCAAAATGAAAGAAAACCAAAAATCCAACATAAAGAAAACCCAAACCCAATGTCACAAACATGACATTTCATCATCTCAAATAATAATTCCAACCTTATATATATAAAAACATTCACATCAATCAATCAATCTCAAAAGCTTCTTAATTCTTATACAGAATTGATACCTTTGAATATATATATATATATATCATGATATTTCAGCAAGTAGAAGTGGCCCCCAAAATTAAATTTTTTTAGCATATCATGTAACCTATTAACAAAGATATTTCAGAAGGGCATAGTGGCGCTAGAGTAACCTAAAGTGAGAACAATCTATGCCTTTATCTAATATCATTTATCTCTCATTTTATTGTATTCAATGATGTTACATTTGTAATTTTTTAATTCATTGAAAAGGTTCTAATGTTATTTTTGTTATTACAGATTGATAGACGAGTTCGGTTTGGTTCGGTTGCAGACATGGAGGACTTTTTTTTTTCAATTTAGTTTATTTGTATTTGTATATTGGATATTTATATGGGACTGTATTATTGTAATATTTGCTAAATGAAATAAATGATTTGATGAGAAATGGTGATTTTGTTTGTTTATTCGGTAATTCTTGTATGGATGGATTTCTTTTTGTTAAATAAAGGTGCATGAATAGCAGGTATAAACAGGTTTATTGGAAGATTATAATGAAAAAACAGTAAATACATTGTAAAAAAAATCAAATTATTGCCGACAAAAAACACTTTTGCCGACGTTTTAAAAAGTCGGCAAAAGTCAATTTTAATTTCTATTTTTTAAATAATATTTAATTACTGACGTTTACCATCATCGGCAAAAACAAAATAAGTTGAATTTGCTGACGTTTTCTACGTCGTCGATAAAAATATAGAAACGATAAACTAAAAGCAAAGTTGAATTTACCGACATTATAAAACGTCGGTAAAAGAAAAACAAAAAAGAAAAAATTTCTGATTAATTTATCGACGATCGATTAACGTCGGTAAATCTCAATTTTAAAATTTTGATTTTTTCTCCAACATCTCTAGAACGTCGGCAAATGTAAATTAAATTTGAAAATAATTAAAATTCCTTACCGGCGTTAAATTATCGTCGGGCAATGTAAATTTTATATTATAATGATATTCAAACATCCAAAATAAAAGTTAATTAAAATCGTTATTACTTAGCGACGTTATAAAACGTCGGTAATTTCGATTTTAAATTTTCTCTGACGTTAAGGAAACGTCATCAATATATTTACTTAAAATTACAATTACATTAAATAATTTTTACCGACGTTATATATTGTCGGTAAATGTCACCTTGGGAAGCCTTAGTTTCGACAACGAAAAATTTTCATGGGTAATAATATTTTCCGACGTTAATTACGTTGGTAAAGGTTGGTAATAATGTCGGAGATAATAGTCGATGATGAAATTATTTTCGTTGGAAATATGTTTTACAGATGTTATTATATGTCGGTAAAGGTAGAATTTTGACGTCGGTGAAAATTATTTTCCGCGACGGAATTTTTTTCGTCGTTGATGATTTTTGTTGACGTTTTTTTCCCAACGTTTTTTTTTCGTCGGAAAAATGTTTGGCCGACGTTTTGATAATTTTTGGCGACGAAATTATTCGTAACTAAAACTGTTAATTGTTGTAGTGAGTTTTGTGCAGGGCCCATTGGAGATGGGCTGATTAAACATTCTTGGGCCTTGGGCCTGAGTTATTTGACCCTTTTTATGTGAAAAGCCACTTTCTGAAATTTTGTAAAACTCACTAAAAGCAAGAAGCTTTTCCTTATAATTTAAAAAATCCTTTACATAATAAAACCCTAAAGGTTTTCCCATTTCTTCCGTCTTCTTCATTTCCTCCACAACCAAGCCCTAATAGTTCTCTAAAAGAACAAATGTTAGATCTTCATATTTGCTTTTGGCATTGAAATCCAAACAAATGGATAACTATAAACAATGTCTTTTTGTTGCTTGCATTGTCTTCTGGTTGCTTGTTGAATAACATGCTTTATATATGGTTTCCTTGATTGGGTTTCATATCTCGATTAGGGATTAATAATGAAGATTTGATTTTTTTAATTGAAATACATAATCTGCATAAAAACAGAAATATATATATACATATATATAAAATGGTCGTTGCTGCTTGGCCAGCCGGGCAGGGCCTGCTGCCTAGCTAGCCAAGCAGCATGTGATACTGGGTAGCCAGGCTGGGCTAGGCCGCATCATGACTGGCCTGGGCTGATTTGAGGGGCCCAATTTGAGTAAAATATTAATTAGGGTTTAGAATATTAATTTTAAATGGATTGGAATATTGTTTAAGGTGTAATGGTGACTTGATTAGAATTATGTAATTTTTAATTAGGTGTGATTAGGATTTTAATTAAGTTTGTTTATAATTTTAATTGGAGTTTAATTACTTGTATTAATATTTTATTTAGTTCGATTAGAATTTAATTAAGATATAATTGGGAATGATTGAATTTTAATTAAAATGCATTTGGAACTTTAATTTGGATTTTTATTTGAGTTTAGATTTCAAATATGAATCTGGGAATTGGATCTTTTGTTTTATATAAAATAATTAGGTGTTTTCATATACAACAATGAAGATTAAGAACTTAATTGTTCCCTCCCACTTTAATCATAATTTGTTTTAGTTCGGATTAAGAAATTTGGATACTTTTACCTAATTTGTAAAACACACTAACTTTAAATAATTGGAATAGATGGATTTCATTTCGTTTTAGAAAAACTAGTTAAACGGTCGCAGAAGAATTAAATTGAATTCAAGAATGGGAATGTGAGATTCGGGATGCACCACATGGTAGATACTAAAAGTAGGATATTGGCATCGTGGACTTTTATTACCATTGTAAAGGAGAGTAGGTTCTTATGTGTATATTTAACTAACTATGACCATTAGGTGGATTAGTGTTTACTCTTAGGGAACTTGAAATTGACACACGATCATAATACACTTATAAATTTAGTAATCTAAGCACTTAAATTGATAATGGGTTGGATATTGTGAATTAAGGGTTTTATGGCATGATTCATTTTGTATTCATAAATAGTATGTGCTTATATACATATATTTGATCGACTACAGTTGGAAGTGGTCCTATGTCATCGGGACACCGTTTACTATGAGATATAGTACACAGTGGTACCATTTGTTATATTTGGCAGGAATACCTGTTTTTGTGTATTATATTTACGGAAATACCCGTTTCTATATGTTGTATCAGTGGGAATACCCATTTTTTTATATTATATTTGTAGGAGCACCCGCTTTTGGTATATTGTATCTGCGGAAATACCCATTTTTGTGCATTCATGCCATTGTATTTACATTTAGTGTATTTGGGGCAGAATGTAAAATATTTATTAATTTAATTGATTAACATCATTGCTTGCAGTTTACCCTATTGCCAGATTATATCAATTTAACCCACTACTTTTGGTGTCTAGATTCCGTTACCAGTGTTAAACCGGAGAGTCAGGCGATGCAGGAGATTCCACCAAATGGCGGAGTTATTGAATGGAGTGTCGATGATATCGTCTTAGGTGTCCTAATGTTAGTACTGAGATCGAAATATTATATTATGTAATAAGGCCATGTTTGGGCCATTAGTTTATTCATTAAATTTATTTGTCTTAGAATTACAACTTTAATTATTATGCTTCGAAGCACTTAACCTGGATGTTATTATTATTGAAATTTGTTATATGGTTGGTATGTGATATTCAGCTACGTAGATTACGGATTTCAGTTTTGCATGTAATTATGGTTGCTTGATCACCAAGCATAGCCTCACGAAGGACTTCGATTTACCCGGAATTGGGGCTCATATTGTTTATGTAAGAAAAATTTTAATTGATCCCAATTCTCACACCCCTAGAACTGGGTTTGGATCCGGCTCAGTTTTGGGGGCGTGACATCCAATTCCAAAATACCGAGCATTTTAAATGCTAGGGAGTCCTACAGCATCTCAAGATTTCCAAAAGTTTGAGATTTCTGGGAGAGTTCCAATCGCACTCCAGCTTTCCAATAGTCGTCTTTTGCTTGAGGATTGAAGCCAAAAATCAGTGGTAAAACCCTTTTTTTTTATCCTCTCTATTATGTGTTCTCTATTTTCATAATTTTTTGCTTTTCATATCTATTCTCACTTGTCAATATTCTAAGAGTTCTGATGGGGGTTTGCAGAAGTAGGGAGGAGTTGATATATCTGGTGGATTGGGTAGTTCTGCTCTTAATCTTTTTTTTTTCTTTCATTTTGATTTGGATTCAACTTGAGAAAGGATTTGGATTTGGGATTAGGGTTTGATTTCAAAATAGGCAAAACAAAGTCTAACCCATTTAAATGGGTTTATACTCTATTTATTTATTTATCATTTTTATTGTTGTGGGCAAAATTTTTGTAGGTGATTTGTATGTGTTTTTCCCCTTCTTTGGAATTTGGTGGTTACTACGCCTTTTGTGTGTGTGTGTGTGTGTGTGTTTTTTTTTTTTTTTTTTCTTTTTGGGGTATCCCAACCTTAGGGGTGTTGGATCCTCTAACCCTCTAGTGTGGGAAGGCACTATCCCAACCTTAGGGGTGTTGGATCCTCTAACCCTCTAGTGTGGGAAGGCACCTTGGGAGAGGTTAGAGAACCCTCTGGTGAGGGAAGAGGACCTCAGGTGAGGTAACAAATCCTTGGGTGAGGAAAGGTTCCCGGCAAGGTTTGAACCCTTGTATTGGTGTTAGTGTTTGAAATAGGTGTAGAAAGAGGAGGAGGAGGAGGAGGAGTAGGAGGAGAGTTTTTTGTATATGGGTTTTATGATTCTGAGATAAATGGCATTGGCCATTCGATTGGGTTTTTGAATATTTGTTATTGTTTTAATCGTATTGAGGTGGAACATTTCAACTCAATCTTATTTTAATTTTTTTTCCATGGCCAGACAAGAGCATGAGTGCTTATTATTTTTTTGTAATTTAAACACACTTGTTTGTTTGTATTCCCTTACTTTCGCTTGATGTAATTGTGTTACTATTATTGCTTTGTTAAAGAAGCTAATAGAAATTACATGTCCACTATCTTTCGTTTAACCATTCTAAGAGTTTATCATCTATGGAATTAAACCTGATGTGGATCACTACAAAAAAAGTGACATTTAGTGACACTTTTATAGTGGCAGTTTTAATTTTCTGCTGCTAAATCCCACTATCAATTTCACACCACTACATACTCAAAGACAGTGTATACAGTGGCGAAAAAAAGTTATTTGCCACTAAACTTCAACTTTAATTCTTGTCCCCTATTATAAAATGCAAAAAATTAGTATATATAGCAGCAGACATTATGTTCTGCTGTACCGATATTAAATTCTATGTAGCTTCTTCTTCAATTGTGAAATCGATTGATATAGCAGCAGTTGCATTTGTCTGCTGCTCTAGGCAACACAAAAATTAAGGACAGCAATAGTTGCTTTTTTCTGCCACTATAGATATTTACCTTTACACATGGGTCCTACCTATTATTATTCAAACCACTCACCCATCTCAGCTTGTCTCATTTTTCATGACTAAATCTCTCTTATTTTCAGAAACCTTAATCCCAAATCGCTCTCATTAGATATCTTTCTTCCCAAATCCCTTTCATCCTTCTTCTCAGATCTCTCTCTTTGTCTTTTCAAATTGCAGAGATGAAGCCTAGATCCCTGTTTTGAGATCTCATTTTCTATCCTATTTTGAAATGGATTGGTTGTAGCAGAAGAGATCTTCAAATCATAGGAAGAAGGTTTTTCAAAATTTTTTTTTCTTCTCTAGGGCTTTATTTCTTGCGATTTGCTTTGCTAGTTTTGAGGGTTTGTGTGAAGATCTATTCTTGCAATTTGTACCCATTAAAGATTAATAATACATGGATAAAATAATTCTGCGAGCAAATGGCTTGTTTTACATATTTCTCTTCCTTGATGCCTTTATGTTTGAGCACTATGCTAGAGTCTCGAATGCTAGGAATCTTAATCCACACAAATTTTCAATTAAAATAACTAAATCAAGTGAAAAAAAATACAAAAATGGCTTCTTTTACACCATTTTCTCCCCCTCACACCTTGATGTTTTAGAACGACTTGAGAAGTTTCAACTATCAAATGCCAAGAATCTTAATCCAAACATATTCTTAATTCAAATAACCAGACCTACTAGCAAAATTCAAAAAGCAAAATATTTCATCAACTAATATAAAAATAAAAGTTGAACCAAAACTCGACTTAAATAATAAAAAACCAAACATTTTCATTAAAAAAAACCCAATCCAAACAAAACAAACCAAATCTAATTAAAACAAAAGCAAAACCCAAAACTCACTAGAAGATGATATATTAAAGACTATGGGCAATGTTGTGAAACTAATGGGATCCTCCAAAAATACCAGAGCCCTACATATCTCTTGACAATCTCAAGCTTCACATGGGCACTGTCATCATCCTAACCTCAATAGCATACTCTTGGTGCAGATCTGAAAGATAAGTGTGAAGGCGTTTAGTATTTCGATGTTGTTGTGGTAAGCAAGTTTAGGAGGTAATGGCTTGATTAGTATAAAGAAAATCTGGATAAAAAAACTGTTTGGAGAAGATGAAGAAGAATCATAATTTAAGGAGTAGAGAAGAATTAAAGGAGCCATATTGAAAATGAGCCATTTGAAGAAGGAAAAAATGAGCCGTTATGAGGATATGCAACTCATTGAATACACAAGAAAAATGACAGTGGAAGGAGAACCGTCTGGTGACAAAAGGGGAGCAGATGTAAGAGAGAAAAAGAGTAAATTAAGAGGGTTCAACACAAATTAGAACAGTCAAAATCAATAGAACAAATTGGCACTGATTTCTCAATTGGATCAATTGCTTTCATATGTACTAACTAGCAAAAGATGCCCGTGCTGAGCACGAGTGTTGAACCAATGACAATTTGCAATGTGCAATCTAAAAAGAGCAAAAGAGAGGTCTCGAGTTTTCTTGTTTTCTACTTAGATGCATCTATTGCATTGCAATTGATATCTTGAGTTGATTATATTATATAGTTAAAAAGATGAACATTAAAAAGAAATGAATGGATAGTAATGATGAGCACTTCACTACAGTCTATCCTTACCCCAACTATGCCTTCCTTTTACTTTGACCCATACATGGCCAACAATATTTTTCTTCAAAACATATGTTATAAAATGCAAGATATTATCATATGTAGGAGTTATGTGGATTAAATGGATTAAAGATATACACAATAGCTTGCAACAATTTAAGTTTTTGCCATGGTTAAGCAATGTGGGTTTGGATATAGTCCAATCTTAGTTAATCACTTAATTGCAACAATCAAAGACTTAGATCAAAGATGTAGAAATCCCATGTTAAGCTAATTTTTATAGGACAACTAATCTACCTTCCCCTCCTTTATTTTGTGGGGTTATTGAGTTCTCCATTATATGAAATGGATGGTAGTAATTAATGATGGATACTTGTCTTCCTCATAACACCATGACCATGCCACATTTTTTTATACGCATTTGTAATTGCATTCAAATCAATTGGCATTTGCAACTCCAATGTTATTAAATTATTAGAGCTGGTATTGGCTATATTTAGAAGGGAGTTCTATGGTGACAACTAGTGCTTCATAAAGTAATTATGAAGCACACTTGTTTGTTGTACTTCTATTAATCCATCTTGCCAAGATGATTGAAAATAGGGTCCAATCCAAACTAATCAACTAGCAAAGTAGACAAAATCATAGATTCAATCTATTCACATGATCTAGTATATGAACATATAGAAGTATACCTTGCATACATATAGATAGAGATGCTATTAACAAGTAACGGATGGTTTGATGTATAGGTTACCTTAAAATTCATAAAAGAAAATTTTTTAAAGAAAATTCTAACCATAGTTTAGGCTCAATTGTAATAATTTGCCTTTATTATTATGACAACTATATCAGTTTATACTTGTAATACAGGTTAACTAGTGCCATAAGGTGATTTCTTGCACATACTAACTAATATAAAAAGTCACATTAGAAAAAGGACATAGATTACAAACAAAAATTTTCACATTGATAAATAAATTTCAAAGTGTTTATCCTTTTCAATATAGGGTTGTTGAATCAGATGAACAATTGCCATTTAATCCCCTAGCATTGAGTTTACAACCATCTCATGTATAATTCTCACTTGCATTATGATGCCATAAGGTTGGAATGACTATGTTAGATTATTGATTCTTTTCTTGGTGCCATTTAACATTGAATTCAACAATTTTGAAAGAGAAAGCAAGAGTGATACGAAAAGGACATAGATGGTAAGGTTTGGACTTAGTCTTTTTTAGAGTGTGTGCCTGTTTTTCATGCTTAGTTGGCATTTGGGACCTACCTCCTCACTATTTCCCTCTCCTTTCCTTCTATAAAAGCATGTATTCACCAGTCTTCCTTGTGTAGCATTACATGAAGTTAAAGATCTAAGGATTAGTACCACCTTCTTCAACATAAAAGAAAGCATGTCTTCGATGCTTATCTGTTAGTGATATAAGGCTTTCCAACCCAGTCTAATTTTGTTTGTTTGTTTGTTTTAATTTTTTTATTTTACTTTATATTATCCATTTTCAAATATAATGGGAGGATGGTATGCCATTGTTTGTTTGTTTTAATTTTTTTATTTTACTTTATATTATCCATTTTCAAATATAATGGGAGGATGGTATGCCTCTTCTATACTTGAACACATGAAATTTATTCAACAAGATGATGCCATTATACTTTAAAATGGAAAAAACCAAACAGGGATGAAAAAAAACTTAGCATCAGCGATAGACAAACACTGGAGTTTATGCTTTTGTAGATGGATATGAAGCAGCTGGCAAAGAGAAGAATAAGGTATTTTTTCAACATTTTGTTCTATTGAATGAGGAGCGTCAAGCTGAAATGTAGAGGCTGAAAGCTTTAGGCAGAGAAAGAGATATGGATAAAAAGGCTAGTGATACATGCTACGTTGCTTCTATTCCGTTTAGTTAAAGATATATGCTTTATACTTTTGCAGTTATCTTCAACTATTTGGGTATGAAGCAACTAACAAAGAGATGAATAAGGCATTTCACAAACAATTTGTTCTATTGAGTGAGGAGTGTTAGGCTGAACTGCAAAGGCTCGAATCTTTAGATAGAGAAAGATGAAGAGAGAAGGCTAGCATGGGCTATTGAAGTCATAAAGGTTGGAATGATTGTGTTAGATTATTGATTCTTTTCTTGGTGGCATTTAACATTGTGTTTAACACTTTTGAGAGAGAAAGCAAGAAAATTTAAGAAAACATAAGTTGTCAATCCAAGCATAAAGCCTACTAATTCAAATGTCAATTAAAAATAAAAACTATGTGGGTCTCTTTTTTTTTCGCAAGAAAGGTTAGAATTCATTACTTAAAAATATAAAAGCAGAGACAACAGTGAGGGGCTCATCCCAGAGGTAGACAAATGCTGGGATTAGAGTGGCCTAGTAGTATAGATAGTACCAAACGTAGAGAGATTCACATATATGGCCCTGGAAGTGGGGTGGTGGTAAAGGAACCTTGAAAAGAAACAAGAAAAAACAAAGGAAAAGGAAACCCAAAAGTCTAAAACCTACCATATAGAAAAGGGCGCTTGGTGCAAGAGACAGAGTACATGGTGAAAGTGCCATCAGGGTCCAAGCCTCTGGCGTTCGTTGCCCACGGAATCATCGGAGATATGTATTACATTGTTAGATGTCACAGCAAGGAGCTCAATTTGTGGGTCTTTTTGCTTTAAGAATAATGGTTTGTTGCACAACTAAAGTCCCATAACAATTCTAGAGAACCAGTTATGTAGCATTTTAGAAGACTAATATTGATTTTAGATAATGTTTCGAGTAGAAACAGATATTATTGAAACTCACTATGGCATTTTGTTAAAGAACATTTGCATATCTAGACTCAAAGTACATACAAAAAAAAAAAGACTAAAAGAAACAAACACCACAAAAGCTCACCGTGGCCTTTTATCGAACGCCTTTTGCATCTACAAACCCAAAGTATTTACAGCCCAAAAAAAAAAGGAATAGGAGAACAAAAATGAAAAATATATGTAGTAAAAAAATAAAGTATGAGCAATACCTCTAACTAAAAAGTGGTGGATGCCTTGAAGGTGCCCACCAGTGGTGTAAATAGCTTTTTTGACAAATCATGAGAAAAAATACTTTGGTTTCTTAAATTTGAAGAGCTGATCAGCACTGGTGATGGAACTCCGAACAAAATACTTCACATCAAAGTAACTACAGTATCCAATATCAAATCCTACAATATCTGTGTTTTATTTTAAGGCATCCAACAGTAGGATAATTTCAAAATATCACCATGCCATCTTAATTGAAACAAAGCAATATTAGACCCTTCAACCCCACCATAAAAATTGCATACAAATAGTTAAAATAACAACTATAACAAGAAATAAAGCAGCTCAAAATAGTAAATGGAAAAAAAATATTTACTTGTGGTATTATTGGAGAAGACGGAGAACTTCCAAACATTATTACAGTATAGAGTTGTAACTCTGTTATAGAAAAAAATATTCTGCTTCTTCACCTATTCCAGCACCACAAAAAGAATGATAGCATCATTAATTGTAGGATTTCAATTTGACAAAAAAGAGAATTTCTACATCATAAAAAGGTCATCAAAATATAAACCACCAAAATAGGAGAGAATTGAGATGAATTGCCTGAAGCATCTTATCCATGATTTCGAGTCGTTATAAAATCAAAGGAAGTTGAAGGGTTTTAACATATTAGAGAAATAAATTAGAAAATTGAAAAAATGGTAAGATTAATAACGAATGGGGGTGTAGGAGTAATAAGAGATGGATGGTGGTCAGTAAATGTTTGGTATAAGGAGGTGATCAAAATCTCAATGCATGCTATTAAGAAAATGTCAAAAATTTAAAGGGTAAAAATTGAATCTGAAATTGCCAATTAGATTCAGTTTGCTTCATATATTATAATTGGTGACATAAACATTCAATCATTGTCCAATCCATGTTTTTGGTTGATTCTCACCAATCCGATCATCTCACCATTCATCTCAATATTTCATATGGTTTGATAACTATGCTTAGCACTTTAAATATATTGAACTATTCTTTGAACCACATTCTCTAGCTTAATAATTCGTTTGTAGTTTATTTTAAATTTTTATTTTGAGAAAATATTTTATTCATGGAAAATTTTTTTATTTTTTAGGTCTAATTCTTTTATAAAAAAAATTTATAGCCAAGACATTTACTTTATACAAAGTAGAGTTTAAGTACGAATTATAAAACCTATTGAATGAGTTTTGTAGCCACAATAGATTTTTAACATGAAAATTTACTTTTTTACCATTTATACAGCATTATTTAGTTTTTACTTTGTAGTTATCTTTATTTATTTGTGCTTTAGTGAAGAATTTTGATTCATGAAGAAAGTTCTTTTATTTTCAAAGTTTAATTCTTTTGACAAAATAAATATTAATTTACTAATACATATATCTATTTACTTTAAACAAATTATTCTTTACAAATGAACTATAGATTTCAATTAAACGCATTTTGTGATTGATAAAAACTTGCAATAGATTTTAAATAATTCATTTTCATTTCTAACAACTATTGACAATGATGAAGAGTGAATTTGTGTATTTTAGATTTATTTTATCTTCAATAATATTTCAAATAAAACTCTTAAGTTTTAATTTAATTCTATTTTTAGGCCGGGACCATCCTATAAAATTTTGACCAAAGGACCATTATCAATTCCAATAGACAATTTCTCCTTTAAGTTTATTTAATCTAATTCAATTCAATAAAGTTTTTTATTTATTACTCACTCCCCATGCAGCTCTCCCTCTTCCCAAATATCTCTTTTCTTTTTATTCTCTCTCTCTCTCTCTCTAACATCATCATCATCATCATAATCATCATCTAGGAATACATCTATTTCTCTTTGTCTTGGCCCCCATCTAAGTTAGGTCTCAATCATCTTTTTATCTTTCTGGTTAGATTTATGATGCCCAAGGTAGGCACAACTATGGTGATAGGAAGATTGTAAATTTGAATCTATCTATTATATATATTAGTCACTTAAATAAGCTTTTGGAATATATATACTTATATTATTTATTATTAAAAATATGAGAAATTAATTAATAGTCTAATGGTATGGTCCAGCATCCAACTCAACTAATTATATTATTGCATAATGATCTATTGCTAATATAATTTGTCACGTCCCGAACCCAAGAATTGGGGATTTATTGTGGATTCCGAGGCACGATACATGTACCCGTGACAATTCATGCCATAACAAGACACGTAAGAACTGTTACAATGGTGATTCCATAAGTACGTGTGAGGAAGATCCGTAAACATGTATTAACAAATATAATTAATTAAGCGGAAACCTAGAAAATTCACCTGTATATATCATAAGCATCAATAAAATATTAACTTTAGTTCATTAAATAAAACAAAGTCTCTTAATTATCCCGTCCACATGCATAGATAAGAAAATCCATGAATAATACAAAATATCAAGATGATCCCTAAGCCAATCCATGGCTAAGCTAAGTTTTTCCAAAATAACCCTGTTTTGCGCTATTGAGAATGATGAAGAAAAGACATCTTCCTCGTTCCACTCGTTCACATCCTGAGGTAACGCTTGGGTTCCCTTCGGGGGCAGGCTGAGTGCCAGATTGGCAACGGGTTCTGTACCTGTAAACCATGGTAACTTTGTTAATATAATGGTTAAGCAAAGATAGGGAAACATGAGCTTAACATGATAGATCAATTGAATTTAAATGACATAATGATTAAAAGAGAGCAATATCGAAATCTAGGCACTTATGCATATGAATAAGCATGAATAATGAATCATGAATAAAGAACACATCATATCAAAATGACCTCCACATTGCTATCTCCTCTCTAATAAGAAAGTAAACTGATATGTGGGAAATCACTAGCGATCAGGCCAGGATGACTAGCTACCCTAAGAGTGTCGACTCACTCTTCTGATAACTACTGCAGTAGACAACTGGTAAGATACTCCCATGTGGTCCCATCGAACCTCCTATGGGGTATAAGCTAAGTGGCGCCGACTCTAAGCATGTTGGAATAAATCTGATACCCATGTTCAACGTATACTGATCTATCTATACTTATTCAGAAATGTATTTCAATCTCGATAGAAATATCAATCATAGAATCATAACTAAGTAGAATATTGATCATCACTAATGCATAATAGTAGGAACTATCATATTGAGGTCAAGGTTTTCTGTCAATATGAACGCAATTAGATTGAGAGGTTATCAAGGATGGTTACTAGCCAACCCTATGTTAGATAATCCAGGTTTCCAAGGTCATTCAATATGATGTATTTATAAGACATTCGGTGTCATTGTATTACCATTCTCGGTGTTACCTCATGTATATGAAGGACACTTCATCTTACGCCAACACCCATGACGTAACATTGAAAACTAACCGGAGAATCAAGAGGGAAGGAGTGATAACTCAACACTCTTCCTTCTCCACGTTCAGTTACTGTTGGGCTGGTTGGTCTAACAAAGGATCCACTTCCATGGTCATAAATAGTCTTGGGATAAATCTACAACCTTTGGTAAGGGTGGGTGGATACCTTGGTTTTTTTCTAGGGTAAAAAGGTGTAACCCATCACTAGGCTACTCTGTAGACTATAGAAAGTCCATAGCCAAGCATGAAATCCATTTTTGGAACACATTTCTATAAACTATAGGTTAGGCTTACTCGATCGATCGGGTATGGGTCCGACCGAACGGACCGTGTCCAGAAGGGAGATTCGACCGGTCGAGCAGAGTAGCCAACCGGTCGGACTACATGCGAGGCAATTCGATCGATCTAGCTTTAGGAGGCATATTGACTGACCAGTCGGATTACCCAGGGAGGCAATTCGACTGATCAAGCTTCAGGACCGACTGGTCGGCCCTGAAGCACTCTGCTACGGGCGTGTTTAGTCTCTAATGGGTTTGTCTTCCAATCTATCATTCCACCTGCAATCAAACCAACTTAAAAACTTTGATTTCACATTCTTAGATTCCCTAAAAGACCATTATCATTTTATTCATCCAAATCATTAAAATCATGAATCAATTGCATGCATTATCCATTGAGATGCAAAAGGGGTAATTCACAAGAATCCATCAAGAATCAAAGAATAAAGCCATGCATGTAAAGAAAATGTATCCTCATACTTGCCTTAGGCTTGGTGCTTCACTCAAATCAATTTGCCCCCTGGTTAGATGATGGAGGAGACTTCACTAATTGAGAATCTAACACATGCATGGAGAATAATAAGAATGTGATGCATGCATGCTAATAGATGGAATCTCTTGACCCTTATTGAACCCAAGGAATGCAATGGTAGTGGGCTTTTCTTATCTTACGTCTCCCACAAGCAATAGGAAGAAGATGGTGCCTTGATTTCAAGAAGGAGGGCAAAAAGACCAAAGAGGAAAAAGAAGATAGTGCATGCAACTCCAATCACCCAATCAAAAGGGAAGATGATGAATAGAGCATTCAAGAAGAAAAACCAAACCTGGAGAAGAAGAAGGAAGTTGTTGCTGTAGCCAAATGAGGGAAAATAGAGAAGAACGATGGGTTTAAGTATTTAAATGGGCTGGGTTTTCTGGAATTACAGATAGGCCCTCCTGTTATATGTATATTTCCAGTTTAAATCAATTGGGCTTAAAATGGGCTGGAATGAATCCAAATGAAATTAGGCCAAACATGAAAGATGTCCCACAAGATGAAACTCACCCAATGCCACAAATATGATGCATTAACGATACAAAACCATGAAAATGCTAAAAATACAAAAGGTCCTGGACTACCTAATGAGTTTCGAAACCGACCCGACTATCTATCCATGACCCAAACCTCTTGAGATTTGGGCTCAATTAGCCTAATAACATATTAATTAAAGTAAAACCAACTTAAATACCATAAATCATAATTATCTAGGGTTTGGACCTTACATAATTTTTCAACATAAAGTTTGTAATGAATAAGCATAAGTGGTGTTGACTTTATCAATTTTATTAACGGGAATGCGAGTCAATCAAACTAAAACATGAGCTTGTTTTGAAATTAGCCAAAGTCCAAAAACTCATACCTACCATGAACCCAACCAATTCACTACCAAACCCACTTTTAATTGGAAATTTTCATATATAGAACATCTTATAAAATATTTCCATCTCACTATAATTGATGCAATATTGTTTTCCATCTCAATGTCTCAAGTTTCAACTAAATTTCAATTTTTTTTCTATATTAATTGTTTATTTAAAATTTCAGTTGTGTGATTTCTAAGAAGGCCTATTATTTTCTGTTTCATAATTAAGACACACAACAAAGAATCCTTTCTATCGATGATTATAATTTTAAGTGTATGAATCTTTTGCTTTTGATAAATATTTCTAATTTTGATTTTCTATAATATAAAAATATGAAATAAATCAAAATCAATTTTTTTTATTTATATCATGAAATTAAATGATATTTTTTGTATGACTTCTATTGCTCGTGCTAAGCATGGGGGTGTTTTACTAGTTATAATATATTAAGCTGGTTGATTTCAATTGAAAACCCAAATTCAATTTGTAAACAGCTTCAATTTAGAAGAGCCTTTTTGACTTTTCTTGATTTCTTTTGACCCTTCCAATTTCCTCTCTCCCACATTTACATTCCCCATTCATTGAATTAAATGTCATTGATTCCAATTGATTGCCTTTTAGTTGATTCCAATTAATTGACAAATCACAAATAAATTATTCCAATTAATTGACAAATCACAAATAAATTGATGCCTCTTTGCATTCATCCTAATTTTTATGTTGCCCTTTAACTCTTAAAACCATTAGGCGTTTAATTTTCACCCTCTCTTTTAACTCCTTGATTTTGTGATTGAGCTCCAATGTCACAATTAATTGAAAATTTGGAGCTTAATTTTGATTTTAATTTTGAATCAATCTTAACTTGAGAGAGAGAGAGATTTGAGAGAAATTTTCGATTTTGGCCTTCTAAATAAAGAGGCCAATCTAAATGGAATTTGCTTTTAAAAAATCCAATCTCTTCCATCGTTGCTAATAAATCAATCCATACTTAGATTTTTTTTTAATCTAAGGATGTTCATGGATCAGGCCAGTTCAGGTCTGTATCCGGCCTAGCCCACTTTAGCACAAGCTAGGACTTTAAATTTGAGTACTTTGGCGGGGCTTGGATTATTTAGCTAGGCCTATTTAATAGACGGGTTAAGCTTGATCTAAATAAAGAGGCAATTTAAAAGGAGTTTCTTGTTAAAAAGTCCAATCTTTCATGGTCTCTAATCAACTAATTGATATTAAGATTTTCTAATCTTAGAGTATTCATGGATCATGCCAGCCTAAGCCCCGAATCCGGTACAACCTGCTTTAGCCTGAGCTTAGAATTTAAATTTGAGTATTCGGGCTAGGCTTAGATTATTTAGGAAATTCCAAACTATTATCTCATTTCCAAAATTTTCAAAATGTCAGTTTAATTTGTTTTCATTTATTTTAAAAATTAAAATATTACAAAATCTAGCCGATGAAATCTAAAAAGTTCCATAATCCTTATGTCCTTGTAAAATTTTAAGAAATGGTATAAAAAAACACTCGAATTATTCTAATTTTAATTCATAAATAACTTTCAAATAAAATCATTACCTCATTATTTAGTTTTCTTCTAACATCTTAATAACTATTAGATGAATTTCATAAATTAATTATTATCTCATTATTTCAAAAATATCTGAACATATATTTATGAATGTAAGAGAGAATATGGAAGATGCATTTTATATAGTCATGCCATCATTCATAAATTATGAATATGATTTTGTCTTACCACAGTAAATTTATGACACTATTAAAATATTATGAACTTGGTCATAATTTACTCATTTTATGAATCACTAATAATTAGCTAATATAATGTAATGTATGTAGCATAATTTTTATTTTTTTATAACCTGTTAAACTAAATTACAAAACTATGTTTAGTGTTTAATATTTTTAATCAGCTAGGTCTAAGTTATTTTTCTAAATGAGTTCAAATTTCTTTCATTGAATAGGTTACACCCTCAACTTGAAACTCGTCATAGTACATCATGACCTAAGTTGTCCAACATGTATCATAGCAGTTCTTAAGAGTTTTTTTTTTTAATTGCAATTCAATGTAGTCCCTCATTTCAAAGTTAGTTATTATTAACCTATGTGAAAATTAAAGCTGGGAGTTTTGGATTCAATTTGACCAAAATTCTTTCAATTTTGATTGTTTTATTGCGCATTGGTAAAATGTGACATCCCGTCATGATTTAATCTTGATTACTATTAATCAATCATCTATTGTGTTAAATAATCTTGTTTAAGGTGAAATTTTTGTTGATTACTTGTGGCTTGCCTTATTATGCTTATTTGGGTCAAGTTCGGGTTTGAGAAGGGTAGTCTTAGATTAGGTTGACTTTGATTTAGTGGCGAAAAGTCCCTTTTGTAATTACCAATTTTAAGAAGTCACTTCATATGTGCACCATTTTGGCACCCTCATATATATCTCATTGAGTAAGCCCCACCTCATTGGATTTCATTGTAATCACTTAGGCTTGCAAATGACCTAAATTGGAATTCTGTAAAGAAAGGTGGGCCTATTCATAATTACAAGGAAAGTTGGTTTTAAAAGAAAAACCAATCCTATTCAACAGCCTTTTTCTCTAGCAGCTTTCCTTTCCCCTTCTTCCATTCTTCTCACTCTCTTGAATTTCTACCTAGGAAGAGACCGCATGCAAGCTTGGAGAGCTCCATCACCATTTCTTTCCTTTCATCTATCTTCTTCTTGAGTTGGAAGACCCAATTGCATTCCTTATCTCCTCTACAAGAACCTAAGGTAAGAGAGAGGCTTCCCTTCTCTGTTCTTGAAGCCAAATGAACTTGGAACACTAAGAGATTGCATGTATACATAAATTCTCATCATCATCTTCATGTCTTCTCCACGATTAGGGTCGTAGGAATTTGGGGTTTTCTACAAGTGAGATCAAAGGAAGCCATTAGAGGAATCTTAACACTCACCAAAGGCAAGTATAAGTAAATTTGATTGAATGCATGTTGGTATATTTTGATTCATGGAAATCTACTAGGTTCTAATGTATTTTTTAACCCTTACTACCTTTATCTACTTGCCTGGAATGCATGTTAATGTATCTTTAAAGTTTGTTGAAAAGCCAATTTGGATGAATAAGTGTAGAATGA
Source organism: Sextonia rubra (assembly GCA_037013555.1). Taxonomy (NCBI): domain Eukaryota; kingdom Viridiplantae; phylum Streptophyta; class Magnoliopsida; order Laurales; family Lauraceae; genus Sextonia; species Sextonia rubra. Next base: position 2,831,081 of record JASUAD010000028.1, on the reverse strand, counting down.
CTGAATAAATTAAGTAGGCCCATTATAGCGAAACCAAATTGGAAGGTTCTGCAAAGAAACTGAACTGTGTTGAGCTTTGCTTCAGAATATCTGAAGTTTACGGCTAAGCTATAAACTTGTTATGGCTCGGAATCCAAAAAGCTAAAAATTTTTGAATCCTTCGACGGCTAAGCAGTAGATGTGCTACAGCTAAGCTGTAACCAAGTTGTGGCTCAGCCGTAGGCCAATTTTGACTAAGCCGTAGAAGGGGATACAGTTCAACCGTGAATCTAGAGTAAAAGTTAGTAATCATGGCTAAGCCGTAAAGCCATTGAACTTAGAGTTAAGTGATTACTGTTATAAGATCTTATAGGGCCTTAGCTCCTGGAACCCTTTACCCTATTCACTGGCCCAACGGAATAGTCAAATGCCATGAAAAGTCTTAGGGCTATGGCTTAATTAGAATCGGAGCGTTATATCCATCTTGGAGACTTGAGAAACCTCATAAGCATCACCCAAGTTGTCTAGCATCTAACCATTGGTGTGGGTTTAGGGCACATTAATGTACTACTCATATACACAATGTAACATCAAGAGTGGCCGTACGTTGGGTGAATTAAACCCATTTTAAATGGACGGGTAGAGATGATGAGTGAATAGACTAGAATTTGTTAGTAAACTTCCTTGGGTAACTAACCACGATGTGGAACTATCATCCTTTGTATTTCTGATATGGCGAATATTGATAGTCCTTGCTTGTTTATGATGAATTGAGATGAATGTGAACATAAGGGTCAATGAATTAAGTAAGAAATAAGAATTAAAGATGAAGTTTGGCCACTGTAATGAATAATAGGAGTGTCTGGAACTCTAATCGGGTAATCAATTATACCTAGACCTGGGACACTAAGTATTTCCCACATAATTTGTTTAAGCTCTTGTGGAAGAGCACCATTAAGCCACCTAAAGAGTAAATCTCATTGATTTGTTTGAGCTCTCGTGGAAGAGCACAATAACCCACCTTACAAGTTTCCAGCCATAAGTATCACCTGATGTATGATTTAAATTATGGTGGAATGTATTTGGTTATTTGACTAGTCTTCTTATGATGGAATGCATTTGGTTGTGTAAATGGTTTTATAATAGGTGGTTCTTAAATGTTCATAGGTGTAATGTGCATTATTTTACTTTTGCTTCTACTTGGCTGAATCGTCGTATTCACGGCTATTTAATTGATGTCACAGGCTCAACCGCCAATTCCGGTTCAGCCAAGGCCGAGGACACTCTGAAGGAGACCATAGAGGCTCCTACAAGATTAGAAGAATAAACTGCTGAGGATATCCTCTAACCAGTCACACGGAGTGCGTAATCAAGAGTCTTATTTTAGAATTTGTTTTGGATAGTGTTATACCAAGCCATCTTGTCTTTCATAGTTGGTCATATATTGGGATGGCATTGATTTTTCTTTTGTAATCCGAATTTGTGGATGATGTACATAAATTTTGTAGCCAAGTGGTTCAAGTTCTTCTTTATGTGTATAAAACTTACATTAGTGTTAAAAGGTTAAAATTTTATAGATTGTTCAACTATGATACTTTGTGATTAATGAATTATACTGGTGATAACTACAAATTCCGCTAGAGACACTTATTGACAAGTGTCAATTAAGGAGTCCTCCACCGCATGAAGATTGTAAATATCCCTTGTGAATTCTATCCTAACACGGAGTTAGGTGGAATTTCACGAGAGTATGCCTGTCACACCTTGCAAATTACCCTAAGGGAAGTCCGGGCTTGGGTTGTGACATAAAATGCCAAAAAAGTATAGGTTTTGAGATTCGGAACCCATAACCTTTTTCCTATTTAAATAACTAACCTTACCATTAGACCACACAATATTAATACATACTTGTTTAGCAAAAAACTGTAAAAAGTAGTAAGATGGAATGGAGACCCTAGCCATGTGGTTTATATCTATGCTTAGCATTGGTTATTATGCTAGTCTGTATCCATAAAGAGGATACCCCATTTATAAGCTAATAGAGTCATAGTTGACTAACCCCATTTATAAGCTAATAGAGTCATAGTTGACTAGCAAGTGTTGTCCACTTAGTTGTTATAAAGAGTATGGTAAATAGCATATAACCCCCCTGTACTAAGGGCCGGATGCAAAGTGTCCCCTCGAACTTTAAAAGTTTGTAATAAACCTCTTTGTACTTTAAAGTAAATTGCAAACATAACAGAATCCATTAGATGTAACGGATTCATGGCTGAGGCTTAAGGGAGGAACTTACTCGCCCAAAATGAATTAAAAAATGATGAGTTTGCCCTTGAGGCTTTTTCTTAACACAAATCAATAACCATCACCATCGGTTATGAGCTCTAAACCAAACTTCATCCATATGAAATGGCATCCTCGCAAAACCCTCAGTTTCATTAATCTCGTGGTGAAGGCTCTCATTTTCATCAATCTCATGGTAGAAGCTGTTATTTTCAATGTCCTGGGGATGTTTATTATTATTTCTACGGCATAGAGCTATAAGGTGCAAACCTAAATTAATCTTAATTTATAATAATTAATTTTGTTTAATCTTAATTAATGCTTATTTAAACTAATTCAACTCAAATCCACTTGCATTTAGGTCATGGATAGGCAGTGGAGTTGGGTTCGAACCTTACTTAAGTAGTTAAAGACCTTTATGTAATTTAGAGCTATGTGGTTAGAATCATTTTAGCACCACATTAGTTGCATCATTTGTATTTTATCTTGTGGATTAACTTTCATATTTGGCCCATCTCAATTTGGATCCATCTTGACCCAATTAAGGTCCCATTTGACTCAAACTGTAATTTCCTAAAAAACAGTGGACTTGCATGCAAAATTCCAAGAAATTTGACTTAAAGAGGGATGACCTTCATTCCCTTTTCATTTCTCGCTTCATCTCCTCTCTAGTTACTAGAGCTTTTTTCATCCTTTTTACTCCTTCTTCTTCCATACTAACTGGAATTTGGAGCTTGGGATCTTACAAGTAAGAGCTAAGGCACTTATTCTCTTTCTCATCACTTACGTATTCATCTCCTTCCCTTGAAACCTTTAATTCCGTCATTTTCACCTCCTTTATAACTCACTAAGGTAAAGTCTCCACCTCCATTTTTATGCTTTGAGCTTAAATGAGTCAAGGAGACTCAATTTGGTAACATGCATGCATCTTCTACTCATTTCACCCAATGTATGTTTTTGTATATAGTAGGATCATCTTCTATTGAAGCTTTCTCCATAATCAAACCAAAGGAGAAGTTAATTTGGGTCACGCATTGTATTAGAGGCAAGTATAAGAGTATATATTACTACATGCATGTTTTTTATGTTGATTCTTAAAGAATTTCCATATTCATACTATGATACAGCTCTTATACACTTAATTATGGTAATGTATGATATTTATGAGTTAATGAAGGTAATTTGAGAAAGAATAATGGGATTAGGTGAATGATGACCCAACTATGATGAAATATAACTTGGAATATAAAATGGTAGGACAGATCAGAGAAATTGGAACCAAACCTGAAAAGTTTTGTACTGAACTTGTATTTCAAAAACAACTTCAGAAATCTAAAACTTACGATTAAGCCATACGCACACTATGGCTTGGAATCCAAAGAGCTAAAAACTGACTCTTTTCTATAGCTAACCCACGACAAAACTGTGGAATGTACTAAGGCTAAGTTGTATCAAAGCCGCAGCCAAGCCGTAGGCTATTTACAGCTAGCATTTAGAGAACCCAAATCAGACATATCTCTACGGCTAACCCACGGCTAAGCTGTAAGTGTACTACGGCTAAGCCGTAGCCAAGCTGTGTCCCAGCCGTAGGTTTCATATGGCTAAACCATAGGCTAATACATGGCTAAACCGTAATTGCGGAGGAATTTAGTTAAAAACCTTATATATACGGCAAAGCCATAACCTATGCATGGCTACTCCACAGGAACATAGAAACTTAGGGGAATTAGAGACCTTCACAGACTTTGTAGGGCTATAGATATGACACCTTTACTTTAACTAAAATAGCCTAATAGTAATCAAATAATAAGGAGGAAGAGTGTAAAGCTGTCACTTATCCCCTTCAATTTTTCGGATTGTTTCCCAATGTTATGTCATGGGTGTTGGCATAAGAAGAGGTGTCTGATGCCTATACAATGCAGCACCAAGATTTTTGCGAACACATTGACACTGAACGTTTTATGAATATACCGTATTGAATGATTACGGAAACATGGATTATCTTAGCATAGGGTTGGCTAGTAAATAACCTTGATAACTTATTAACTCAAATGCATTCATATTGTCCAGCAAACCTTGCCCTCAACATGATCTAATCATGCACCCATTTTTCTTGGTGAACCTTGAGATAAGATCAGAAATAGAGTTTCTACTGAGCGTGAGCCTGTGAGCTAAGATAGGAGTAACGAGAGTTGAGAGGGTTCGAGCCTTAATAGCTCATTCAAGTATGCATTGCTTGAATGACAATTGTTTTGTTTCAATTCTGATTCTTATCACTGAATATAAGCTCAAGACCGGTACATGCTTTGTATAAGAATAAGTTTATCGGTATGTATGATAAGAAAGTATTAACTCTGATTGGCACCACTTAACTTATACTCATAGGAGGTTCGACTGGACCGAATGCGGGTATTATATACGTTTCTTACTGCATTTGTTATATGAAGAGTTGCTCGGTACTCTTAGAGTAGTTAGATGGTCTTGGCCCTACTACTAGTGATTTTTCACAGCATGATATGTTCTCTTTTAGGGAGAAGATAGCCATGTGGATGCCAACTAGTATGTTATTGCATTTTTGTTTATAATTCGTTACTCATGCTTATTCTAAGCACAATATGCCTACCTTACGATTATTGTTCTCTTTTAATCAATATGTTTTAATTCAATCGATACATCATGATAGTCTTATGCACTTTATATTTGCTTAACAATTGTGTTAATAGTGTTACCCTTGGTGTTACAGATATAGAACCCGATCTAAGTGCGACAATCGACGCAACCTCGGAAGGAACTCCAATGGTACCTCGGGTTATAGATGAGTGGAACGAAAATTATGTCTTCTACTAAATATCCAATGTAGTGCATCACAAGGTTTCTTTGGTTGTTTAGAGAGTAGATTATGCCATCTCCCTCATTATTATTTTAGAGTCAGAGATTAATGGACATACTATTTTGTATTTCTGGTTATGACATGTATTTTAGTACTAGATGTGTGTATGGATGGTTTTAAAACTAATAGACTTCTATTTAGGGTTATGAATCAATGTTGTTATTATTATTGCTTCTGATGAATTACAGATGAATTCTCCAGGTTTCCGCTTAATCATGCAATATGATTGATACATGTATATGGATCTTCCTCACATGTACCTGTGGAATTTCCTTTGTAGTAGTTCGTACATGTCTTGGCATGGCATGAATTGCTACAGGATTATGTGTGCAGCGCCTCGAGATCCATCATAATCCCAATTCTTGAGTTTGGGGCATGATAAGAGCTACTTTGAGAAATTCACGGACGTAGCGTAACATGGGTAGGAGGTTTTTTTACTATGTACTATATAGGGTATGTTTTGTTATTTGATTTAATTAGTTTCTTGTAATTTTTTTGTTATTTAATTTGCACTGAATTATGGCATTTTTTTTAATCTTTGTAAATTTTAGATCCAGCAAAACTGTGGATTTTTGAATGGGTTGATCGGAAATGAAGCTCATGCCGAAGCTAAAGGATAGGATTAATGTATTGGAGAGGGAACTCAAGTCAGCTCGAGGGAGGGAAAGAAGTTATGCACATATCTTGATTGGAACCTGGGTGAGAATTGGGCTGGTGTTGCTCATGTGTTGCCTGATTATAATTAAGGTCCCTGTAAATGGGTTGGATTTACTTTGAGTTTGTGTAATCATATTTTGAGATGTGCATATATTTTGAAATATCCATGTGCATCTTGATTTTGTACATAAAACAAATCACTTGCAATTTGAGTACATTCAAACACACCCTTGATTTCAATTTTGGTGTATTGATTATGGATTTTGTGGAATTCCCTCTTGTGTGATAGATTTTGAAAGTCACCAGTCCTTCAAAAAATGGGAAAAAACTAAGCATCAGCTGTTAAAACAGATTGTGATAAAGATTGAGGTAACTTTGCTCCTGAGGTGTATTGATGCCAAGCACTAAGGTAACTCTTAGTTCAAACCGATGAATAATTAAGGGCAATTGGAATTAATATACTCTTAGCTTGAACTGATGAATAATAAAGGACACTTTTAATAACAGATCACATTTCAAACAGAAAAATCTCCAAATTGAAAAACTCCAAATGATTAATGTACTCTTCCACAATTAACTAAACAAAGCAAATACAAATCACTTTTAATACTTGGACATATTGTACCATTATATGGAGTGATCCTTTTCAACTTCAGTTGAGTTTTGATCATAATTTTTTTCCTTATCCACTCAAGCATAGAAACTATTGGTTTATCCCTTACTTCCATTATGTAATTGTTGAATAACTGACACAAGTTGTTTGTCAATACATCACACTTTGCCCTTGTAATGAAATGTAATTTGGCTCACCTATTTGGATTATCATCCATTAACCACTTAAAAGCAGCCTAATCAATCTCCTTGATCATCTTCATATGAGAATTAAACTCTCTCATACTTCCACATGATGTTGCAACCCACATTGCATCCTTCAATAATTTCCCTCTGTAAAGCTTTCTAAAATTATTATACATATGTTTCATGCAATGTCTAATTTCAGTTGTAAGAACTATTGTCTCAAAGGCCTGATCAAGTCCCTTTTGTTGGTTAGATAGGAAAATCCAACCCATTTCACCATTATCACCAATGTCATCAATTAAAGCTTTTAAGAACGAAGTCGATGAATACTTGTTTTCAGCCTCTCCAACAGCAATGGCAATAGGAAACATATTGTCATTCCCATCTCTCTTTATTGCAACCAACAACTGTCCACCATAGATGTCACGCCCTGAGCCTGAGATCCCATGATTAAGGAAACTCCTGAGGCGCGGTATATGAAATCCTATGGCAATCCGTGCGATACTGAGACACGTATGAATCACTACAAGGGAAGAAGTATAGATCTCACGTGTGAGGACTGACTATAACATGTATCCATTTAAAACATTTGCGGACACCTGTGTATTTTTACCTGTACTTAACTACATCCTGCACAATTCAGATTTTAAGATACGGTATTAAACATAAATTGAGTCTATTAAATTGAAAATTGTAAACCAAAGATATAGAACCTAAAAGAGTCTTTTATATAAATCATAATCCCATACAAAATTCTATATGACCAAAATACAATTGTCTATATGAATGATCCAAAGTAAGAATACATGGTATGACCGACTACATATGATTTAAATACAATCCGAATAAGAGACACATATATCCATCAAATCAGATAACATAATGACAATATGACATAAAGGCGTGATGCATAAACATAGCCATACTCATAGCATATTCTATCATATACCAAAAATAGACCCATGATGCTCTGCGAGATAGACAACTGGAAAATGTTGTTCAAGTCCACACTACTATACTATACTTTAGGAAGTCTCTAGAAACTCCTTTACGGGTGTGTCTGAGATGGAATCAGTACTTAAACCTGTTTGTAACACCAAAGGTAGCACTGTTAACACGACAGTTAAGCAAATATAGGTGCATATAAAACTATCATGTTATATCAAATGAATTAAAGACATTAATTAAAAGAGAGTAATAATCATAAGCTAGGCATATTGTACATGAATAAGCATGAGTAACGGATCATAAATAGGATATCGAAACATACTAGTTGGCATCCACAAAGCTATATTCTCCCCAAAGAGAACGTATCATCTAGGGAGAGCGTATAATGTACATATGGGAATTACGCTAGGGAATTAGTTTAGCTTCCCGAGGAGCACCAACCAACTCCTCTATAAACTACTGTAGTAAGAAAATAAGGAATACCCAAATTGGTCCGATCAAACCTAACAAGGGTACAAGCTAAGTGGTGCAAACTCAACATATCAAGACCATCCAAATTCATAACATACATATTAACTCATATTTATCATCGTATCATACGTAAGTGAGTTTCGGTCTTGGGAAGATATTCAATCATAAAATTCGAAATTAAACGAATAACTGATAATCAAACAATACATATTTAAATGAGCTAATGAAGCTTGAACCCTCTCAACCTTAGCTATACTCATTTTGGCTCACAGGCCATACTTAATAAAAGCTCAAGCACTGATTTCGCCTCAAGATTTACTAGGAAGAATGGGTATATGATTAGATCATGTTGAGGGCAACGTTGTGTTACCAAAATCTTGGTGTTACATTGTGTATACAAAAGGCACATCTTCTTATGCTAAAATTCATGATGTGACATTGGAAATTGACAGGAAAACCAAGAGGGAATAAGTGACAGCTTAACACTCTTCCTTCTTAGCATTTGATTACCGTTGGGCTAATTTGTTTAAGGTAAGGGTACCATTTCTAAGGCCCTCCATGATTTTTTATTATACTTATGATCCTAAGGTAAGATTAGCTTAAAACACTTCGGCTTCACCAAGGATCAAAGGTGTAGCCTCTCGTTGTGCCACACTATGCACTATGGAAGGCCTATGGGCAGTCGTGGAACCATATTTAAAATAGAAATTTCAAGACAGAATATTGGGTTACCCGACCGATCGGGTATTGTGTCCAACAAATAGGACACTTCCTAGAACGGGAATCCAACCGATCGAACTTCAGGACTGATCGGTCAGCCCTGAAGCACTCTGCTCCGGGAGATTCAATTTCAAACTGAATTCTCTTCTTGTTCATTCAACTTCTCCTACATTCAAACACCAAAAGAGACCATCCATACTACATTTTGGGTCTCCCTACCAGCTATTTTCATCATTCATTCCACGATCTAATCATTATCACAAGATCAATCTTACACAACCTTAATTAAAGATTAAAGAGCTATAAATGGGTACATGCAAGGAACTTATCAAGAATCAAGAAATCAACCATACATGTAGAGAATATGCACCCTTATACTTGCATTAAGTTCAGTGCTTCATCCAAATCAATTTGCCCCTTAGTAAGATGGTAGAGAAGGCTTCACTAGAAATGATCTAAAACATGCATTGAGAAAAATGAGAATGTAATGCATACATGCTCAAAGCTTGAGTCTTTTAGACCCTATTGAACTCAAGAACTGAAATGGTGATGGGGTTTCCTTGCCTCAAGTCTTCTACAATCACAAGGAAGGAAATGAGACTTCAGATTCCAAAGAAGAGAACAAGAAAAGTGAAGAGGAAGATGAAGAAGCTCAAATCCGTTGGATGCAACACTTCAATCGCCCAATCTAGAGGAAAAGTAAGGGAGAGAGCATGGGAGGAAGAGAGGAAACCGATGTCTCCAGCAAAAATGAGGGAAGAAGAGAAGGACGAAATGGGTTTCTTGGTTCTTAAATGGATTGGGTTTCTGGAAATTACAAACAGGCCCTCTAGTTTTATATATTTCTATTTTGAGTAAGTTGGGCTTAAAATAGGCCAAGATGAATCTGAATTGAGTTGGGCCAAGCATGAAAAATGACTGACAAGATGAGACACACTTAATACAATTAACATGATGTCAACATGATGCAAACCATGAGACTCTAAATTACAAGAAAGTCCTTGTCTACTTAGGTTTGGTCAATTCTAACCCAACTACCTATCCATGACCCAATAGAAATTAAAAACAGGATAAATTAAGACTAAAATACATTAATTAATAGGAAATTAAGTTTAATTAATATAAATTACAATTAAGTTAGGTCGGGACGTTACAATAAATGCCTTTAAGGAAATATCCATTCAATCCCATTATGGGTTGCATCCACTTAAGAATTTAGTTTTCTGTGCCCATAACATACATACAACCTTTGAAAAAAAGGAATCAAATCCATGTTAGGTCTCTCTGTCACCACAAATATCTTTGTATTAGGATTATGTTTCATAACAATGACATAACAGTCCTTCAACCTACTGTATTGTATTCTCACATATCTAGAAATGTTGTCTACAGCTTTCCTCTTGGCCCTGTACAACTTATGGATGGAGAGGTCCATTTTAAGTTCTCTTTTAAGTTCCTTTTTCATGGCAGCGATAATCCATTTAAGGTTATCACCCAACCTCTGTTGGTATTTATTTACAATATACTTAGCAGTGACCAAGTGGCTTTTGAACTTGATGCCCCATGTATGTTTCGGCTTAAAACTCTTAACTTAGAAAGTCCTTTCACCTTGCATAGGGGATGCATGGATTCTAAATCCACAATTGTATTTACAGACAGCTGTGATCTTTTTGTTTTCATTTTTCAAATACTTAATATCATAACCCTATCTCATAGTCCATTCAACAAGGGCTTGTTTGAAAATATGAGGACTAGAAAACATCGTCCCTAACTTTAATTTAGGATTCTCCAAATCAGTTGCCTCATTGAACACAAGCCATGTGCTCCTTATGTCATCATTAGATGACCCATATAAACTATGAAGATCATTAATATCCATATTATTTGTGTACCAGTTGTCATCAACTTATACTTGACTGAATTTATGTCCACTTGAATCCACTCCTAGTGTTTGACTTCCATTATGTCTTACTAAATCCACATCCTATTTTTTATTGCATTTATATCCATCTTGATCAACACCTTCTCCTTGATCAACTCATTCTCCTTGATTAACACCCTGTCCTTGATCAACTTTTTCTCCTTTTGTCACGTCCTAAGCCCAAGAATTCTGGTATTAGGGCAAAACCCGAAATAGTAACACACATACTCCCGTGCAATTCACACACAGATCGGAGTCTAAATGAAATTACGCAAGGGATATTCACATGCTTACACGTGTGAAGTGTTAAATAAAATATCCATCCAAGCATTCAATACAAGAAAGCCTATTAATATCACCCACAATTTTTCTTCACTTTTAATTGAACGGTTCAAACATCATTACAACCATGAAAATGTCTAAATCTTAATATTTACAGAGCATAAGGTTATTAAATTCATTCTACACATCACCCGTACAACCCAAACGTGAGATGCACATGTATGCAACTACGCCAAGGATAAATGTTCTATAAAAGGAGAATATGATAATGAAGTACCAGGAAACAAGGACATACATTACGAGGTCAAGTTATGCAAATAACAGTCAACATGGATGCAATTATATGCATATACTAAAAGTCTCAAAATACCCAAACACATTCCTAAGATAATAGTATGTTGCTCTTGGTATATGGATCAGTCATTGAACTCTTGCTGTCCAATCGTTATCGCCTAAATAAGGAACCACTGTGGTATCCTTCTCTGATTCCTGGGTCTGTACCAAACTGGGTTTGGGATCTAAACCTGTAATACCATTAGACAACTTGTGAATAAGACTATTCAACAAAGTATAAGCATAATTAAGGTAATACGCATTGTGTCTAAATAATTAATGACAAGTGATCAATAAAGGTCAATTCAATATGGATTTGAAATAAGCATGCTATAAAAATCAATAAGTGAAAATACATATTATTTGGCTACTTTATTTGCCATATCCTCCCTCTAGGGGTTTTTATGTTAAGAACACCATCGACCAAGTCAAGGTACGAATAGGACTTTTTATACATAGAGTCTGGAAGTTCCAATAAGCACACTGTAGGGCCATCGTTTGTGTTGCACCAAAGTCAACTACACCGAGTATCATAAGGTTGAAGATGAGTAGAGTCAGACTATTTCGATTCATATGATTGAATTAGAGTAAGTTATACCATTCGTTGCATTAAAAACCATACATTATACATTCAATTCGTTCGTATTCAATTCAACACTGACAATAGTGAAACATATATCAATAACATTTCAAGTAGAATCCATTCAAGTTATGAGCATTCAATAATCATTCTAATAATGGAGGGCAGTGTCACTACAACATGTATATCAAGAATAATTTAAATAGAATTAATTGAGACATGATCATTAAATTCAAAATCAATATTAGAATGATGGAAGTCAATATCGATAAGCCAATATGCTATGCAATTCAATTCAATTCAATGAAATCAAGGTAGTATTAATAGCCAACTCTAATTTAGTCATCCATTATTTCTAATTGTGCATGATGTGTAGTTTTAAGTTATCTGATACACAGTTGTCTCCTTTTAGTGTTACATTGTGTCCAAAAGATGTATTGAAGTCCCTTAAACCAACACTTATGGGGAGGTGCTTAACAAATGGACAATATCATATGAATAAGTCACAGCCCTCATGACTTTTCAAGATCTTTCATTATTCCATTGGGCCAGTTATTGAGGAAAAAGGATCTGATACCTAAGGTCCTACAAGGTCTCATATAATACCTATTTTCTCTTAAGTTTCAATGCCTTTACGGCTTAGCCATAGTATCTTCCGGCTTAACTGTAAATTGCACTACGGCTTAGTTGTAAGTACTTAACATTTCCTCTGCATTTACAGTTGAACCATCTTTGCCTCTATGGCTTAGCCATATATATGCCTACAGTTGAGCCACGGTTTGGCTACGGTTTAGCTGTAGAACATTATATAGCTTAGCTTAGGCCTAGCCGTAAAAGAAAACTACAACTTTTACCTCTCTGGACCTTGAGCCATAAGCTTCCTACGGCTTAGCCGTAAGATTCAGTTTTTCTAGAGTTAACTCAGTTACAAAATGCTTCTCGCTAACCCATAATGCTAAGGTTCTGATTGCATGTTTACTACTTATTAGAAGCATTCATTTCTACTTCTCCTTAACCATTAAACTTTTGCAATTTCAATACTTGACTCACTTAAACAATCGACTCGTGCATTGTAAACCATTATAAGGGCTAAACTGTCGTGTTAAAGATCCAATAGATTTACAAGAATCATAAAATACCAACATCCATTCAACCAAAATTAGCTTATACTTACCTTACTTATGAGTTCAAATCATTATCCTCCTGTTGGCTCAGTTTTAAGAAGGAAAACCCACCGTTCTTGGGCTACAATGACATGCATGGAAGAAAAAATGTAATATGAGTGCATGCAAGAGAAAAGGAGTCTTCTTGACTCCTTGAACCCTATAATTCTGAGACTATGAAAGAGATCTTACCTCAATCAATAGCTAGAGAGTTGTTGGAAGAGATTTGAACCACTGTCTCCTATTTTAGGAGGAAAGGAAGGTAGAGGAGGGGTGGCAAAAGAGATTATGTGCATGAAACCATGCATGCAGGATTCCTTTTTGCTCCTATGGATGAGGAGAAAGAAAATGATAGAAAAAAAAGAAAGTTGGAATAGAAGAGCTACTACAGAAGAATAATTGAATGAGATGGGTATTGGAACCCATTTGACCATATTTGTATATAACTTAAGGTTTTATAAGAAGGTCCTTCTAGTTTATTTTATTTTCAATGAGAGTCAAATGAGGATCCAACTAAATCAACAGCAGTTTGATGTGTTCAAGTCAAGTACGAAAGTCAACGAGCTCAACCAGACAATCGTGATAGTGTCAATATGATGCATGTATGACGTAAAATCATGCATTCTTAAATTATGAAAAAGGGCTTTCATCCACCTAGGTAAGGTCAAACCTGACCCAACTACTTATCCATGACCTAAACTTGACCCACTGAACTCCACAAGACTAAAATAGACGTATTTGAGATAAAACCACCCTAATTAGCTAATAATCACAATTAGTTACTCGCTAATCAAGCTTAACTTGAATCAGAGTATTATAACTTCATTAACACCCTGTCCTTGGTTAACTTCTTCTCCTTGATCATCTCCCGAAACCCTTCTCTTTATCCACACCATCACATGTTCTTCTAAAAATATCCTCATCATCCGGCTTCTCAATATCCTCAAATAATTCTAATGGATCATCAGGATCTAATTTTGTAAGGATTTTGGTGTTGGCAAATTCATGGGTTGGACAAAACTTGAGTTCATTAGTGTTGTATTTTACATATCTTTGTGTATGGACAATGGTTTGAGTTGTCGGATGCACTGAAGTGAAGAAATAAAAGAAAAAGCGATAAATTGAAATGGTTTTCTACAGACAACATGAATTAAAAAGGTCATATCTCACAAACCAAGCATCAGATATGGGCATACAACTTACCATTGGAAAGCTCGTTTCGAGTAGATATCCATAGAGCCCAAGATTGCTTCAATCAAAGCTGAAATGAGAAAGTTATGGCCTCCGGAAATTTGTAGAAAATGTACTAAATTTTCACCCAGGCAGAACCTTAATCCGACCGATCGGGCCATTGTCCAACCGAGTGGACAAGTGCAGAAAGCTCTTTGACTTGCAATTTTTCATTCCGATCTGAAGGGGAACTTGCCTATTTCATACCAACTCCTTTCTTGATTGAAATATGCATATGAGGCATGAAATTGGGGCTATAAAAAAAGGGTTCTCTCTCAATCCTAAGACATAGATCTCATTGTTCTGAGTGGAGAATATATTTTAGAGATTATCTCCTCTAGAGTTTTTTTAAGAGTTTAAGGGCTGAAGTTCTACTCTAGAGATTCTTGTCTACTACAGCTCTAGTAGAAAATTATCTTCTAAGCATAAAAGATCTAAGGAGTCAAGCTAACAGCTAGAAGGCGTCTAGTTGATTGGAATTGTAGTAGACAACGACAGGTGGTTATTGTAGAGTGATTCTTTATAAGAAGTTGACGTTATAGAGTCATGCGGATGTTTGTAAGTGGCTTGTAACTGCGTGATAATTCATAGTGCTTGATTATTAGTTCAGGTTAGACTCGTGGTTTTTTTCCAGTTTGGGTTTCCACATAAAATCTATCTTATTGTGGTGTGTGCTTTTGTTTGATTTATTTCTACTGCATGGTTGATTGTTTGCACACATAATATTAAGATTGACATTAATCCATTTTAGAGGATCTCTCCCCCAAAAATCTTCAAATTTGATTTGATCACTGTCATCATTACCCTCCTCCTCACTGTTACCACTAGCCTCTTTAGAACTAATATCATTAGCCTTCTCATGATTAACATCATTAGCCTCCTCATTCTCTTCTTCAATATTAGCATAGTGGTCCTTAAAATCAGTCGAATCCGTTTTTTTATTTTGATTCTCACTTTCACTCCCAACACATCTATTCAAAGGGGGCAGGTAGTTGCTTTAAGCACTCTCTAGTAGTTATGTTCTCTTTTAATATCTTATCCTTTGGTGAAACTACCATTAGTGGTTCATGCCCCTCTCAGCATATATAGTAAATATATTGGAGTGCTTGTAACACTCTAAACAAAGCAATACATCTTTGTTTGAATTTATTTCCCTAAGACCATCTTCAAAACTTAAAGTTCGCACTTTATAAAACATTGAACTATTAGCTAGATACCCAAGTTCTATCACAAAATCCCTAAACTCAAAAAATGATGCCTTATCAACATCAAAGTCAATGATCTCATCTATGCGCCCCCCAACAGAGACCTTATTTGGTGGGTCTCTAAAATGCTCACCATGATGGAACTCAAGTGTAATATAATTCTCCATATCTGCATGCAATGGCACAATTCAAAAAGACAAATAACAAAACCAATAATGGAAGACAAATTCAAAAAAAATAACAAACAATTTTTAATAAACAACTCCTAATGCCACAGTTAAACCTAAACAAAGGTGGTCCTTACCATGTGTGGCTCGCACCATTTTGTAAAGAAAAACAACACATTTTTCATTAACATCAAAAACATTTATTCAAAGTAGGCACCTTTTTCCATCATCATTAAAACAATTATTCAGGTGGGGACCTTCAAAGACAATTGTTCAAGTGGGACCCTTTTTCCACCAACATCAAAAATAATTGTCACAGTGGGGTGCTTCTTTCAATAATTAATAAAGTGGGGACCTTCTTTCACTAACATCAAAAGTAATTGTTAAAGTGAGAACTTTCTTCCATAAATATCCAAATTGCTCTAGTGGAGACCATTTGCTACACAAATCAGAGAAACTGCACTTTTTAGAAAGGGGGAACATCCAGAAACCCAAAAATAGTAGAAGGTCCCACGAGAAAATCTTCACTAGAAAAAAAGAAAAATATCATGCGTATGAGACAAATCTATCATAAAAATCTTCATGCATACATGTAGAATAGATGCCTAACAGCCCCAAATCGCAGCCATTTCTAAACCCTAAGCATCCATCTATACACCATGAGGATTAAATATATGAGTACATACCTCTGCAAGCCAGCATCTTCTTTCTGGCAACGATTAGACGAGATGCTTGATGGAGATGAAGAGAGATTGAGAAAGAGTTAGGGATCCTCTGGAGGAAAAGTGCATTCGTGGAGCGAAATGAAAGGATATAAAGATGAATAGGTCGGTGGTTTATTATATATCTCAAAGTAAAACCTGTAATTGCACTTTTTCCATAACGTCTATTGACATTTGCAATTTAGTTTGAAGTACAAGGAGATTTAGTATAACTTTTTAAAGTTTGAGGGGGTACTTTGCATCTGGCCCTAGGTACAGAGAAGGTATCTGCTATTTACCATAAAAAGTAATATACCCAAATGTCACACGCACAAAAAGGATGATCGATAGCAATAGTAATAGTACAACTTTGAAGACATGGAGAAACATTGCAGAATAGCGTGTGCGTGCTTTGTTTTAACTAAATGCTTGGAGTTAAAAATGTCAACACAAACCCATCGTCGAAATGAAAGGAGTGAATGCTCATATTTGTACCAATCGAGTTGGTAGGTCAAATAACGACCCAGGTTGAGTTGGATTGGTAGGTTGAATGGCACGTATGGACTTAATTGGAAACCAACCCCATTGAATAATTAGGTTTAATACAAACTTGGCAATATATAAGAAGGTTTCTTTTTTTTTTTTACAACAGAGGGTGTCCCAACCCATGGGCCGGAGTAATCTCTTTAGGCCCATTGATCATAGTTATATTTTAAATAACTCCACCACAAGGCTCGTATTAATTATCATAACTTTTTTTGGCTGAAGATGACAATTAAATATGATAACTTAAAGATAGTATGATTTTTTTAAAAAAATTTTGATTTCAGCGAAAGGTGATCTATAACAAATGCAAACTTGAGTGTTGCCATCAATCAATTTTAATTTAAGTTTCTAAACTTTACAATGATTTTGTAATAATTTTTTTTATCAAGCCTAGATGGAATTGACCTAAAACTAATTCTAGATCGAATTAACCTAAATCCAAACCATTGCCACCAAAAACTAACATTCTAGCACCGGTCTATGATGGGAAGCTCTGACGTTTATTAATGGGCCAATGGCCATTGAGGAAAAAGAAATATAACGTGGGGCTTTTCTTACAGTCGATATATTTGAGAGCTAACCACCATTGGATTGGGATGTCCGCGTATGGATGTCCCGTACAAAAAAAATTTCCCATGTTCTCCTATGAACACATTGGGTATAAGCTATATGCAATCCAATGTATGGGGGCCACCCATATATAAGTTTATTAAGGGGAGGAGGGGCAGATGGCAAGGTATCTTTAGGGACAAAGGGAATCAAAAAAATCAACTCCATCAAATTAGCCTAACCTCTTAAAGTTTAATGGCACCTTAATTATTAATTTTCTTTAGTTCAATTCAACGATGGTGTATTGATGTAAAGAGGATTTATAACCCCTAAATCTTATATATTGATTTCCTAAACAACTCTATTGGAAATAACTGCCAAGCACTATATTTTTTAAAGGCTACCCGCTTTAGAGATTTAAAAAAGTAGAGGGAAAAAATAGATATGCTAAACAGGGGCTCAGACATCAGATAAGATACTTGGACTAAGACCTTTCTTTTTTTTTTTTTTTTGGTTGCGCAAGTAGTGGTATGTTAAAGAATAAAACAAGATTGCAGCATAGAAAGGAAAACCTACTTCCAGCCGTTGTCACCATAGCATGGCGACATAAAGAGGTAAATGGGAAATATAAACAAGGAAATTGTAAAAAGGACCCACAACCTAGGGCAAGCTTACAAAAACGACAAACAACCAACAAATCAGTTGTTAATCACAACTAGATTAAAGTTCTTAATGCCATTGGACAAGCGTGACCATCAACGAGCTGTAGTGTCCAAATGATGACTGATTTCCAACTTAACTCCTTGAAGCTTAAAGCCAAGTTTCCTAGCTTGGAGTCTATGCTTCCCAAGTGATAGAGTAGGGTGATTGATACAGTCCGTTATGAGCTTGCTGAAGAATGATCACTTGAGCTGCTAGGAAAGGCTGCGAGTCCACGGTCTTTATCCACCTAATTTTATTATTTGGATTTATGAAGAAACCCACTGAGCAATCCTCTTTGGAATGCAACAGTAGTTTCCAATTACTAGCTCCATAATAAGGATGTATGTTGGATTAATTTTTTTTGGTATAGAAAATATGATCCAAACGGAAGCATAGTTTTTCGAGATTTTTATGTTTAAAAACAGAGCTCTTGATCTTATATGCAAAAGGATTTCGCTCAAAATAGTCTGCCATGGCCGAACAATTTTTTGAAAGACCCTCTGGTTTTTTTTCTTTCCAAATGCCCCAAGTGAAAGCTTGAAAACATAGCTTGTCTAGAGTCAAATTGTCTTTTTTGCTTGTATCTCAACCATCGATGAAGTTGGGAATAAAATCTTCCACGGTAATGATGATGGCAGCTAGCATCCTGAACTTTGTAGCTATATAGAGCCAAATTTGCTTGCTAAAAGAACATTCTATTAGAAGATGGAGAGAGGATTCTTGGCTACAGCTTCACAAAACACAGTCAATATCATTACTAATGTCCTTGTTTTTAAGTACATCTTTGGTTTTGAGACCCTTCTATATGGCCATCCACAATGTGATAAGAGTTCTTTCTGATTCTACCATTGAGCTAGACCATGCCAAACTAGGAAGGAATTTCATTAGAATGATTGTTGGTTTTGATGACAGACTTTGAAGAGAAATTTCTTGTATTTGTTGGCAGCCAGATGACTTCATTCTCGAACTAAACTTCAGGACAAGGAAGAGTAGAGACAATGCCAAAGATTTCATTGAGATCATTTGAATTCGCATTAGTCAAAAACCACGCCCCATGAGAGATGAAATTTTAGACTCTGATTTCTTTGCTAAGTCCTAGACCGTTGATAGTACCCTCCCCATAACAATCTATTAGCCTACCACATGGCAGCCATGGGTCTAGCCCAATCAGCATTCTGATGATGCTCATAGCACTATTTCTATTAGCTAAAATACCTCTCCAACCCCAAGAGATGTTTCTACCAACTTTGAGCGCCCAAAAGTTCTTACCTCTGGTGTATTTATTGCTCGCTCAGTCCATCCAAAGGGATTTTCTACCAGTAGCAAATTTCCAAATTTGCCATAGGATAGCTGCCTTTGCAACTGTTTCAGCACTTCTAATGCCTAGCCCACCTTCGCAAAGAGGTTTAAAGATTACACTCCATTCAATGGCTGCCATCTTCCTTTTACGATTGAAGGAACCCAAAAAAAAAAAAAAAAAAAAAAATTTCCTATAATATGCTTATCAATGATAACAATGCATGTTTTTGGCAGCATGAAATTGGATGACCAAAATATATCAAGGGACGACAAGTTGGGGTGCCCATGGGTTGGGCTCCCAAGCCCAAACTAGGCCCATCCTGATTTGGGCTGGGCTTAGGCCGTTGGTTTATGCATACAGGTTGGGCTCGGGTTTTATTTTGGCTTGATTAATAGATGAGCCTGGCTTGGACTCAACTGTTGAGGGCACAGAGTCCAGCCCAACCCAATTGAGAAATATATAATAAGAAAAATATGAAAGAGAGGATTCAAACCTGATACTTTTAAATGTACATAGTACACTAAGCCAGTCGAGCTGCAATTGCAATTATGGAGTCTTACTCTCTTTATTAATTGTATATCAGATTCGGGCTGGGCTCGGGATTTAAAATTTCCAGATGGGATGGCCTTGGGCCAACTCCTTGTGGCCCAATTTGGGCCTGGGACGAGCTTGGACGTATAGTTTAAAACTTGAGCTAGGCCTAGGTACCCAGCCCATGAATACCCCTAACGACAAGGTGGAGTTGATCAATTCTACTCTTCCATCAATGAAGTCTTCCAACCAAATAGCTTTCTTCTAATTTTCTCAATCGTGGGCATGTAGTCGTACAACTTTTTTCTATAGGAAAATAAAGGAAGACCAAGATATCTCAGTGGGAGACAGGCAATTTGGAAATTCAGAATAGAGGAGATGGCTATAGCAATGGTAGGTGCATAGTTAGAGAAGAGAATGGAGCTTTTACCACAGTTTATTGTCAAACCAGCGTGAAATTGCAAGTCCTCCAATAGATGTTTTATATGCCCAGCCACACGAATTTCAACATTAGCAAAAATTATAACATCATCTACATACAGCAAATGGGAGACAGTGATGTTACCTTTGACAAAAGGTGAAGGAGTCAACACATTTGTATTGCATTCATATTAGGCCCCAGAGAAGAAATCCATGATAATGCAGTATAGATAAGGGGAGAGAGGGCATCCTTGTCTCAAGCCTATGCAGTTGTTGAAGAACCCACAAGGCTGACCATTAACTAAAACCAAAAGTGCAAGACTCTTGATGCATTCTATAATTCAGTGAGTGACCTTCAAGGGGAAGTTAAGTGCCAGGAGAGCTGCTTTTAGGAAATCCCACCTAACGCAAAGGATTTTTTTGTCAAGCTTTAAGCACATTTTGGGCTTTTTTTTCCTAAGGTGGAAACCTCTAAGTAAGTCATGGGAGGGTAAAATATTATCCGTGATTGATCTTCCTGGTATGAAAGCAGATTGGATGAAATTTATTATTTTGTCCATGGGCGGCTTCATTTTGCTGACTATGATCCTAGTGATGATCTTAGAGCTCATTAGTGAGAGAGATAAGTCAGTAATCAGCTGGGGTTAAAGGCTTGTCATTTTTGGGAACTAGAACAATGAAAGTGTTTTTAACTTGCTCAAAAACTTCCCACATTTAAAGAAAGTTTGAATTGTGTTGGGTACCTCCATGCAACAATCGGCCAACGAAGTTTGAAGAAGCAAGTATTGAAACCATCAGGTCTTGGAGTTGTATGAAGACTGACTGACTTAATTGCCTCTTCAATTTTAGAGATGAGGACCCGCTTGGTAAGCATTTCTCCTTCAAGGTTTGCTAACATATCTATTTCATCCATTAGTGGGGCCCATATGAAATCTAAAATTTTATGGTGATAGAACAGTTGGCCGCATTGATGATTGAAAATAAAAGGAAATCAAGAGAAATGAGATAGGGAGATGTGAAAAGATAGCATGTCTTTTTTTTTAATGTTAAAAAAGGGTAATTGCTTTAATTACTATTATGAGGCCTTATTTTTTGGGGAGCAATAAAAGGAAGGTAGTTGCTTTTTTATAATATGAAAAAGACTCAATTACTTTAATTACTATTATGGGCATTATTTCTTGAGGATTGAAAAAAAAAATGGTAGTAGTTTTTTTTGGGGGGGGCCTTTTTTTTGGCCTCAATAAAGGCTTTTCTTGCTTTATGGTAAAGCTAGCAGTGCCAGCCCATTTTGTTCTACAAACAACCCTATTCTTAGAACTTTGTTCTCCTCATTTAAATTTGTAAATATTTATGGACTCCATCTTCCTGTATGGGTTGATTGTTTAGTTTGTTTCAGCTGGAATGTTTTACATGTATGTTTTGATTTTTTTTTCTTTATAACAACTTAGCAAATGTCGTGGGTCTCTTTCTTTGTGTTCCTTGCCTTGGGATGTGGGTTTATGGATCCTTTACTTTGCTTGGCCTGGGATGTAGGTAGGGCTATCAATCTGGCCCTTCGGCGAGGAAGCCCAGCTCAACTTATTCAACTTTTCTTCACCATTAGATTGAAATCATGATAAAATGATACTTTTAAATCATTGAGTTTTATGGCCATCAATCAAACAACTAAAATGATCTTATGGACTTAAGATTTTGCATAGAGGTAAGCCTCATACGGATCTTTCTATCCAATGAACTGCCATGATCATCATACATCTTAGTGGGTCCAACCAGGATTCTTACAAAAATGCTTGAGTGCTGTGTAGTGCTAGCTCCCGTTAGATATTATTGAGGAAACATACAGGGAAACTATCAAAAATGTAGTCCTTAACTTCTACGGTTATGGGTCGCCCACCCATTCTTCAACATTCTATCACAACTTGACGAAACAAATTTTTTTATGATCTTGCTCTTGTTTTATGTTAATGAAAATTTAAGGTGTTGAGTGTTTGCAAAACGTGAAGAACACTATACGTTTTTGTATGGGGAGTCGATGGATGGAGGGCTATGGGCAGTGGTGAACCCAAGACTTTTGTTTGAGTGGGGTGAAAAATTGAAGAATGTTTTGGTCATCCTTTTCTCCAATACATTAAGTTTGATTTAAAAAAAAAACAATTGGTCAAATTTAACTAAGTTGCCCTTAAGTTCGATGATTTCTCTAGCAATTGGTTGTAAGAAGTATCTCTACCAAGTGCTAGCCACCAACAAAGTAGAATTAAATATTTAACTATACCTTAATAACAGTAAAGTAAAAAAATAAAAAAATAAACAAAACTGTTTTGTAGATTTTGTCCCTTAAAATTCTTGCAGTTAAGACTTATTGTTCTTTAAAACTTTAAATATGCCACACGTAATTGCTCGGTTTACTAATTACTAGAGTAAGCAAACCTCATCTCATACAGCTAGCGCATTCAAGTTCCAATCATAATTGCCTCAAGCCAAGTCTGGCATACACCATATTTGTATAAAACAAAAGCCAAACTCAAACCCATGGAAACCAAGTACAATCAATTTGATCCCTATCCAATATTCTTTACCAAAGTGAAATTTAGGTTAAAACTTTACACATTTCAGGTATTGAAATTTCTGCTTTACTTTTTGGAATGGCACAAAATTAACACAATAGTTCTGACTAACCCAACCAAAATTCGGCTTTCCAAATCCTGATTAACCCAACTTATAAATTCCACTTACCGATTTGCGTTCGACCGTCCAAGTTCAAATTAGCCTTGAGTGCATATCCCTTGATTGAGCCATTAGCTTAAAATCTCTACAATGACCAAGTTATGTTTTGAAGAAAGATTTTATTTTATTAGTGCTATTTGTGGATGTTTTATAGTGTACTATTATTAATCCTTGATTTTCTTTAAAAGTTTTTTTTAGTGCCCTCTACAAATAAATAGACTCTACCCACAAATATGAAAGAGAAAATATTTCTATAGTATTTCACGATTAATAGAGTTTTCAATAATGACATGGGGTTACTGAGTATGGGGTGATGTGGGATTGGGCACCAACTAGTATGTGGCATTTGTGGGTCATACCCTTTAAAAGAGACCAAAATATTACCTGGGCGGCCGCACCCACTAACTACAATGTGCATCCGCCCCTGGCTATGGCACTTTATCTACATAGAAAATATCCTACTTTCACCCATATGATTAGTGGGCCCAAATCTTTACAAGGAATTGAAGCTATTTCCACAAGTTAGTAAAATCTTTCTCACTTGATATTTTAATGATTACTATCCTAAGGTTTGTAGAAATGTAGAAACAAGCCGAGTGTATGGGTTTGTTTATTATTATTATTATTTTACTCATGGATCTTATACGCCCAATTGCATGCCGATTATCCTCTTCGACTTCGTGAATCATTTTCCATCGTGTTTGTTGTTTTCATATGACAGTGTTTGAGGCAGAGAAACAAAACAATCTAAATGTGAAAAATCTTGTGCTTCTTTTGAGAAAGGGAGAGGAGTTAAAGAAAACTAACTGTATAATAGGAACTCTGTGGTTTTTATGTATGTAATTATTATCTAACAAGAGCCTGCACAATCTCAAGCATTCCTGATAAAGAGTGCGCCATCAATTGGGTTACTGTGCTCAGAAACTCAAGATAATCAGATGTGCACAGCATGGGTGAGTATTCTTCAGTTCTCAACCTCTAGCTAGAAAAAGAGTATCATCAACTGGGTTACGGTGCTTGAAGCTGAGGATGATCAGATGGGCACAACCAAAACTCCTGATGGTTTAGGGGCATGTTTCTTTACTAGAATTCCTAAAATTAATATCTCAAGGCTCTCTAGGAATTTCAAATGAAAGAATTTTGAGACGCTACTGCATTCTGTCATTTTTAAATTCTCTATTTCATTCTCTTCTGAATTCTTGCCTGAGAATTTCGAAATTCCAAAATCCCATAAATTCATTGTTTTATTGATACGCGAATTCTTGACTGAAATTACACATTTTTGGCATTGTCGTACATGGAACCGACCTTTTGTGGTTAGACACTCGAGCATGAGATCCAACTTTATAAATTTGAACATGGACCCATCTCGATAAGAATTGCATGGGCCTAATTCTTGTAACTGTAAATATGGAGCCTACTTTCTAGTAGGAAAGAGGGATCCCATGTTTTGTGATTTATTATGATATAATTAACGTTCCATAATTCAAGGAAGATATAGCATAGTTGATGAGATTTGGACATATGATAGGTGGGTCATTGTATTCCATCAAAGTGACCAAATTTCAAATGGACCCACACATCCTCCATGGCTGCGATCACCAACGACGCACGGCCCAAAAGCGCATCACCAAAACCCCACAAATCCTAAAAACCCAACATAGCACCACCGTCAACGTCCACTTCCAGAATGTCATCAATTTCTCAACCTGCAGTTGCCTGCACGTCTCCGCCCAAAATATCTCTCCAGTACCACCAAAAGATTGAGAAGCTCCATAAACACCACCGGAATGAGAAGCAACAATCCTTCTTGTTGCCCCAAAAATGAGATCGGCGTCCTTCATTAGGTTTCAGAATTCCAACCAAACTTCATGGAGTTCCAGAATTCTGAAATGCTCATAGAAGGGACTAGAATTTTGGAATTCCACCTTATTGGCATTTGAGGATTCTGACTGCCTTGAATACTGGGAATTCCACTAAATGAACATAGAATTTCTGAAATGAATTCTTGAATCCACATACAGCCTGAATTCTTGACAGAAATGCTTGTAAAGAAATAGGCCCTAAACAGTCCAATCAATCAGAAAGATGAAGATTAGAAAACCTGTGAGTTTGGCAAAATAGTCTGCTGGAAAAGTTAATAGAAGTAACACATCTTTCAGAAAATATAAGAAAACTACTAGTTTTGCAAAGCACCCTGCACAAAAAGTTCACAGTAGTAACATATCTTTCAAAGTTTACAGAAACTCATTCATAAAAAAAAAAAGAAAAAAACTAAAGTCATCTCTCCATCATCATCATCATACTATTCCCATCATTCCCTTCCTCCTGTCTGCTTTCCTCATTACACCCATTCCTATTCCCATTACCATCTCCAAATTCCTATTCCCACTACGATCTTCATTTCCATTCTCATTACCATCTTCATTTCCATTTCCATCATCATCATCTTGGTGTATCCTTACAATCAATATATCTCAATCAAGTACACTAGGATTCCAAGATACCATTTTCATTCCCATTTCCATCACCAACATCATGATGCATCCTTAATGATCAATATCTGGATCAACTATGCTAGGATTCCAAGAGCACTTGCTACCTGCAATCATATATTAATATAAAGAATTAAACACCTACTAGGATAGTTTTAAGCTTTTTTCCAATAATAATACTTATGAAATTTAAAAAACTTACAATTGTGTACAAGTCTCTTGTGGCAAAGCTGTATATCACCCACATTAGACAACTAAATCCTCCTATGCCAAGGGTGACATATACGTTGCATTTAAACTCATGTGACATTGTGTCCATCCCCATCTACAAGCACATTCAACAAATGTACCATTAGAAATAGGCATAATCAAAATAACATTATTTTAAAAAAAATCCATTTCTTACCAATCTAAAAAATTAGGGGAGAATCATGAGTAAGATTACACCTATCTAAATAATTTAGTTCATTTGCTCATCAAAAAACTTACATCGAACATGTAAAAGCTTGTTCAAAAGAACAAGGAACCCAATGCTACTACTGCAAAAAACATAATAGCTTCTTAAATGGTTGAACAGTAAAATCTGCCTCGATATATATGTATATATATATGTATGAGTTCTATCAATGCTCCGATAGCATATCTCACACACCGTGTAAAGTTATTCTTTAAAACATTCAGTAAACCATACCATAACAGAAAAAGTTTCAATGCAAATCAAAGTTAACATTATTACCATGCAGATAAAAATAAACATATCATCACAGCCAATTCGTAACTACTATGATCATCATCCACTGCTAACATCATTACTACCATCAACCACCCTCAGTACTATCAATAGTACTATTCTCATCATTCCTTTCCTACGGTCTTTTCTCTTCATTACTACTACTCATATTCCCATTGCCGTCTCCGTTCATATCCCCATTACGATCCTCATTCTCGTTTCCATCATCATCATCCTGATGCATCCTTACAAGTACGCTAGGATTCTGAGATAGAATCTTTACTCCCATTTTCATCATCATCATCTTGATGCATCCTTATAATCAATATTTGGATCAAGTACGCTAGAATTCTGAGAGCACTTGCTACCTACAACCATATATTAATATAAAAAATTAAACACCAAGTAGGATAGTTTTTTAAATTTTTTTAATAATGATATTTATAAAGTTTAAAAACTTACAATCATGTTTGCAGCGAAACCATCTGTATTGAATTTAAACTCTTTTGACATTGTGTCCATCCTCATCTGCAAGGAGATTCAACAAATGTATCATAAAAAATAGACGTAAGTAAAATAACATTATTAAAAAAAATCCATTTCTTACCAATCTAAGAGATTGGAGGAGAATCATGAGTAGGGGATGATGCACATCCAAATAATTTAGTTCATTCGCTCATCAAGAAACATCTCCCTAACATGCAAAAGCTTGATCCAAAGAACAAGGAACCCAATGCCATTGCAAAAATCATACTAGCTTCTTGAATGGTTGGACCATAAAAAATCTGCATCAATATATATGAGTTCTATCAATGCTCTGATGGCATATCCCACACAGTGGAAAGTTAACATTCCTTAATAAGAGTAATTTCCTTAATAAGCTAAAGATGATCATTTTCATTTCATGTAAATTAAAGTTAACATTCTTACCATGCAGATAAAAATAAACATAGGCGATTGCGAAAGTTGAAGGATGGTGTTTCACATTACTAATGAGATTACTAATTGTCACGCCCCCCAAAATGAGACTAGGGTTAAGTGAATTAGGAGCCAATTTAAATTTTTTTTATCTTTTATTATATTTTTTTGTAAATAAAACCATCATCATCATTATTATCAAAGCCTTATCCTAACCATGTTGGGGTCGACTAGATGGTTTCTTGTAAATAAAACCATTGACTCCTAATTTATTTTTCCCACAAGATCTTAGGACATGCTGAGTTTAGGCCATTTACATTCATTCAAACCTGCGGAAGCATTTTCATCCCATAGCTACCAATACAAAAATCAAATTTACAAATCTTCAAATAACAATAATAATAAATTTTCAAGTTGCAAATAAAATGAATAATAGTTTATTACAATGTTCTACTAAAGAATCAAGTCTCTAAAGAATGATTTATTTAAATAACTGTAAATTAGATGAGTCACTCCTGCGCATGACTAGACGGCCTCGAAGCCTTCATATGCACCCCACTCAGGAACATCAATTGGCTCAAGCGTTTGAAATGCGTCAACCTCCATCTTCCCCTCGGCATAACCGGGCTCGATACCTATGTACCAATTTAGAAAAAACAAGGTCAACCACAAAAGTAGTGGCAGGTAGAATACACATAACTCATAATGAAATACACTATCAATGTGAAAATAAGACGATGAAATCATAAGAATATATGAACAATGTAGATAAAAAAATGTCATGCATAATAGAAGGAACGGATCCTAAATCCAACTCTACTTCAAATGAACAATATCACATTCGCCGAGCATCGCATTAATCGATGCCCTTACGGGATTTATACCGTCCTTGGATGCCTTGCATCCTATTAAGATACGGTGGATCAAATCCATCTTTGGATGCTTAGCATCCTGTCCAAAAGATCATAGTGAAACCAACCGTGTTCAAGTGGTAAGCTCGTCTTCAGCCCTAACTCTGGTAAAATCATCACAACGCACATCTGTGTACCGACTATAGTTGTCCAATGACTAGATCAGCATAATAATCTCACACAACCCTGCACCTTCCTATATCGAGACTCATAAACATGTTACATGGGTCAATGATTGTTCGACAGACACATCCTACGGTAATGTGAAGGGCTAGCCAGAATAAGTATCCAAGTACCATATAATAAAAGGTCATTCCAATAAAATAATTTACAATATTACATGAATACCTCCCAAGTAAATAATACATGGTCCAGGCCACAACACGGTCCAAGTCATTCTAAAATAACGGGTATAAACTCTAATATGTATGCAACAAGTTAAACGAACATAAGCTTAATAATAAAAAAATATCTCCACAAACATTCCTAACACTATGACCACAATTGACGCATGCGACAACTCCACACGAACCAAGATGATGAAAGGTTGGCAATTTTTTGAAAACCAAGGTGATGAATAGCCCAATTCTCACTTCATCTGAGTGCGGGTGGTTTATACCATCATGTGCAAACCATGAAATCTATAAGGGGAAATCTGCCCGCATAATCCCTTACTTAGATGATGTAATAAACTAAATTTATTAAATCTGATTCATTGGGTTTTAAGACCAACAGAAGGGTCTTCGGAGGCGTGTAAACTATCCAAAGAAAATCATAAATAAATAATTGAATAAACATTTAAATAAATTACCCGGCCCCAACTCTACCATTCCCATGGTCCCACACAAGTGGTGACCCACTAGTACAGCACTTCTAGCCGTCCAATTAGTTGTCAACCCCCATATATATAATGCCAGGGATCCACAAAGGGGATGAACCCACTTGTACCTACTGCCAATGTCCCACCATCATGCAGCAGTTAGGGGATCCATGCTACTTCCATGGGTCCAAGTGTTAGATCAAAGGGGCCCCACCAAAATTGTTAGAGTCCCACGTACCCGGGGTCCACCGAGTGGAGCCATCACGCTGCCAGGCCCACTGGAGGATGCTTTCGTTGTGCACGCAAGGCAGTACCCTACGCTGTGTAGCAGGTGGCAATCCACCTGCACACATCCGTAGGCGATGCTACCTGCAACACAGGTCTAGGGAATTCTTCCCCAGACACAATCTCTTGTTTTCTTTAAAAAAAAAAAAAAAAAAACCTGATTTCTATCCATCAGTAGATCTAACCCAATTTGCATTCAATCCAACCCATCATCAACCATGAATGTATTTGGTCACCATCTACCTATCATCATCCTTTATAAACTTAAATGGGCATTGACAGTACATCTAAGATTATGATAATCAATGAAACCAGTGAAGATCATTAGAGATAAGTGCAACTACTTGCCTTGATGAAAATTTATGAAGGAGATGATCCTAGATCTCTCTCTCTCGTGCATGCCCACCAAATCCAACAAAGAAGAAGAAGAAGAACCGGTGGCTGTCTCTTGGCTTGGCTTGGGCTTTGGCCGATCAAAAGGTGAAGGGGAAGGAGAAGAGCAACTGTAGCAATGGGGAAGAAAGGGGCTGCTGTGATCGTCTAATATAAGAAGGGAATAAGGTTTTCGGGGTAAGTTTTGGATTTTGTAAAAAAGAACCCTATAGTTTAGGTTAATTAATATATAAGGGCTTGGTTTGGGTTCTTGGGTTCAATGGGTCCAAAGTGGGTCCGAATTGGGTCGAGTTGAACGGTAAATACTCACGGACCTAAAACCACTACCCAATTAGCCCAAAACCCAAAATAAATCTAAATAATTCTAATGACCTTAATTAACTTAAATACAAACAATTAAATAAAATTATATTTAAATTAAGTAAAATAGGTACCAGGGCCCAGAATGTTACATTCCTCCCCCCTTAGAACATTTGGTCCTCCAAATGTCCAACGTACCTCAAGAAAAAGATCCAGGTACAATTTCTTCACTTGGTCTTTGAGCTCCCAAGTGGCCTCCGTTGGACTGTGGTGCTCCCACTGAGCCTTCACCCAATGAATTATTTGTGTCCATAGGACTTGCTCCTTCGTATCAATGATCCACAACGGCTTCTCAACGTAAGTAGCATCTGGCTGAATCTCAAGTGGTTCGTACTTAAGAACATGCGAAAAATCGGCGACATACTTCTTCAGCATCGAGACATGGAAGACATTGTGAACTCTTGACAACTCTGCTCGTAACGCCAATCTGTAGGCTACATCTCCCACTCTCTCAAGAATATCAAATGGCCCGATGAATCTGCGTGATAGCTTGTCCTTCTGTCCGAATTTAAGTGTCCCTCTAGCTAGCAACACTTTTAGAAACACATGATTGCCCAATGCAAACTCGAGATCTCTCCTCTTCAAGTCAGCAAAACTCTTCTGTATACTCTTGGCAATTTTCAATCTAGAATGAATCTGCTGAACTTTTTCACTGGTATCACTAACCATCGACAGCCTGTGAAAGCTCCAGACACCAACTTCCTCCTAACAAATTAGGTTCCTACATCTGTGCCCATACAACGCCTCAAAAGGTGCCATACCAATACTTGAATGATAGCTGTTATTGTATGCGAACTCACAAAGAGAAAGGCTTTTCTGCCAATCCTTTCCAAAGTCCAACACACAAGCTTGCAGCATATCCTCTAGTGTCTAGTTGGTCGTCTCCGTTTGCCCATTTGTCTCCGAGTGATACGCTGTGCTGAAGTTCAAGGTAGAACCGAGTGCCTCTTGAAGTCGTGTCCAGAACTTGCTCAGAAACCTCGGATCTCTGTCTGAGACGATCGATACCGCTACACCATGCAATCTAACTACTTCCTCCATGTACATCTTGGCCAACTCATCTTTGGGTGTCTTCATGTTCATCAGTAGAAAATGTACAACTTTTGTTAATCTGTCCACTATCACCCAAATACTGTCTTTACCATGAATAATCGGAAATCCTGATATAAAGTCCATTGTGATATGTTCCCACTACCAATCCGATACTGCCAACTACTTCAAAAGTCCTGGGGGTCTCTTGTATTCTGCCTTAACTTGTTGACACACCAAACACCTAGAAACGAATCTTACAATCTCCTTTTTCATGTTGTTCCACCAGTAATGAATACGAAGATTCTGACACATCTTTGTGCTACCAGGGTGGATGGTGAAACGAGAGTGGTGCGCCTCTGTCAGAATCTCATTATTCAACTTCTCTATATTTGGCACACACAATCTATCATAATAGTACAACACACAATCTATCCTAATAGTACAACACACCATCTATCAATCTAAAGTCCGACCTGCTCACAATTTGCTCAATCACCCTGACCAACTCTGGATCCTCTGGCTATGTGCTCTTGATTCTGCTCAAAATCTTGGGCTCCCAAACAAACATACTGACAATCATCACTCTATCGCTGAACGGCTACAAATCAACCCCTAAATCCAGAAATATCTCTGCCCATGACCATTCTGTCTGCAAACATGCATTCCTCACTACTTTTCTACTTAGTGCATTTGCCACTACATTCGCTTTTCCTGGATGGTACTTCATCGGAAAGTTGAAATCCTTAATATATTCCATCCATCGGATCTGCCTCATGTTCAACTCTGGCTAAGTGAACAAATACTGAAGACTCCTGTGGTCCGAATGCACTTCAAATCTTACACCATACAAATAATATCTCCACATTTTTAATGCAAAAACTACTACTGCGAGCTCAAGATTGTGAGTAGCGTACTTTTTCTCCTGTTCCTTAAGTTGTTTAGATCCATAGGCGACAACTTTTCCATCTTGCATGATTTCACATCCCAAACCAACACCTGAAGCATCTGTATAAATCACAAATTGACCACTCTCTGATGGTAGTGTGAGAACAGGACTTGTAGTCAACCGGGTTTTCAGCTCTTGAAAACTGATTTCACACTCGTCAAACCACGCAAAAGGCACATCTTTCCATGTTAACTTAGTCAACGATGCTACAATTGACAAAAATCCCTACACAAATCTCCTGTAATAGTCGGCCAAACCAAGAAAACTACGTATCTCTGACACTGAAGTGGGTCTCAGACAACTGACAATTGACTCAATCTTCGCTGGATCCACTGCTAAACCCTCTCTGCTAATGATGTGACCAAGGAAAGGCACCTGCTCCAGCCAGAACTCACACTTACTCAATTTCGCTCTAGCCAAAACTCACACTTACTCAATTTCGCATAGAGCTGGTGATCCCTCAAAGTCTGTAATGAAGTTCTAAGATGGTTCTCATGTTCCTTACAAGACTTGGAGTATACTAACACATCATCGATGAAAACCACCGTAAATTGATCAAGAAACGGAGCGAAGATCTTATTCATCAAAGCCATGAAAACTCCTAGAGCATTCGTTAGCCCAGACGGCATCACTAGAAATTCGTAATGGCCGTATCTGGTCTTGAATGCTATGTTCTGCACATCCTGATCATTGACTCTTAGCTAATGGTATCCTGACTCAAATCTATTTTCAAAAAGAACTCGGCTCCTTGTAACTAATCAAACAACTCATCGATCCTAGGTAATGGATATTTGTTTTTTATCGTGACCTGATTGAGTTGTCTGTAGTCGATGCACATCATCATGGAACCGTCTTTCTT
The DNA here is from genome assembly GCA_037013555.1 of Sextonia rubra. Lineage (NCBI taxonomy): Eukaryota > Viridiplantae > Streptophyta > Magnoliopsida > Laurales > Lauraceae > Sextonia > Sextonia rubra. Next base: position 2,798,235 of record JASUAD010000028.1, on the reverse strand, counting down.
CTTAACAAATAAAATAGGTGCTCTCCATAGTGATACACTAGGCCTTATGAAACCTTCATCCAACAAGTCTTGCAGCTAAATTTTCAATTCCCTCAACTCCGTAGGTGCCATTCTTTAAGGAGCTTTCAAGATCGATGCTATCCCTGGAGCTAACTCTATGGTGAAATCTACCTCTCAAATCGGCGGTAAACCCGGAATCTCATATGGAAAGACATCCGGAAACTCACAAACTACAGGTATCCCCGATACATCCCCCACCACCTTGGGTTGTTTATCCTCCGTGATAAACGCCAGGTGACCTCCACAACCGCTCGTCCGCATACGATCTGCCCTTAAGGCTGATATCCGACTTGTGGGAATCCGCTTCGGTTTCCCAATAAACTTAACATTGTCTGATTTGACTTTGAACGTTATAATCTTGTTAAAATAGTCCATTATAGCTCGACAAGTCCTCAACCGATCCATGCCCAAAATGACATTGAAGTCATTCATCATCCTAAGCACCAAGTTCAAAGGTAAAATCAACTCCCCTATCTAAACTCGAACACGAGGAAACTACCGATGGCATCTAACTCACCCACGCATGGGTGTATTAACTAATAGGGGACAATCTAAACACGCTACCTTCCCATGCAAATGCTTAGCAAAAATTTGAAAAACAAAAAAAAGGGTAGCACCACAATCAAATAACACCTTAGCTTCTACATATGAGATAAGAATAGTACCTTCCACGCACTCCTCCAAAGCATCTGCTTCCTCATGAGTAATTGCAAAAGCTCTTCCAACTTGCTGCGGCCTTTGTTGCTGACCATACACTGGCCTCTGTGGCCATTGCTGACCCATTTGCTGTTGTTGAACCCTCTATTGCCCTTGGTCCTGCTGGCCCTGATTCTGCCACTACCCTTGCTAGGCTACGGCTCTCTGCTCTTATTACTGAGGGACTAGTCCCCTAAACTGCTGATACTGAGGCGTTGAGGCTCTAAACTATTGCTGCTGCGGAGCCTGAGGTGGCTACTGGTAAGGCTGCTGTGGCCTATACTGGGGTGTCCCTGCCTCCCAAGCTACTACTATCACTGCTCATAAACTCCCTACGTTGCCTCCCGCGCTAAAGTGTGCTCTCGACCTCCGTTAGGACAATTGCGGGTTTTATGCCCTGGCTGTCCACAATAAAAGCAAAGCCCTGTACCCCACCAACACATCTCTATTGGGTGGTTGTACCCGCACCGAGCACATTGCGGTTTTCACATACCAGGATTGTAGTTCTGAAACTTCTGCCTTTTCTGCTGAGGTTTCCCTACAAACTGATTCTGCACTAGCCGCTGTTTCAACCCTGACGAAACTGCCTCCTCGTCTATTCGCTTTACCATGCCCTCCACCCAATTCACACTCTTGACATAATCTTGAAATGTTAGCCTTTCCACATACACTACTTTTGCTGCAACACGAGCATTCATACCTTTAAGAAAATGTCTGACTTTTTCTTTTAAGGGATGGATAAGGGTAGGTGCATAATTAGACAATCTGGTAACTTCGTCTCATACTGCTGTATGGTCATATCACCTTGCTTCAGATTTTCAAACTCTTTCATTTTCTGATCTTGGAGATATTGAAGCACAAATTTATCAGTGAACTCCTTCATGAATGTTTTTCAAGCATCGGCCTCCAGTACTGTGTCTGCTTGCATTGTTGCCTTAACGGAGTCCCACCACCGTTTAGCTGCCTTTTTCAACATATATGCAACTAACTGAACTTGTTGAATGCCCATACATTTGAAAGCTGCAAAAATATGCACAAGATGATCTAAAAAGTCATCGGTGGCTATCGGATCCTCGGTACCATGGAACTGTGGAGGGAACCTCTTCATAAACTAATCGAAGATATCATTGGGATCCACTTCCATTGGTGGCGAGATAACCTACACTGGCTGTCTTGCTCTATCTGTAGCTGCCAATAGTTGAGTCTGAAATAATGGCCTATCAGCATCTGCCTGGGTTCTCTCGGCGGCCCTCTCTGCATCAACCCTAGCTCGTTCTGCAGCCCTCTGCTCGCGATCTTGTTGCCTATCTGCAGCCCTCTATCTCTCATGCTCTCTTTGCATAGCAGCTTGATTATTCTGAGCTTGCATGAGATGGCGAATTATCTCCATTCGATTGCGAACGTGTAACTCTTTGAGACATGATCTGTAAAATAGTTGGAAATGGTTAGTATCTATTAAACCAATTCTAGCAAACAATTCTAAAGAATTTACACAAAGCGGGTAAAATCTGTCTAGAACCACACACGTCCTATGTTTTTATCCACTTTTACTTTTCTAGAAGCATGCCTGGGCTCTGATACTAAGGTATTTTACTCGATCAGCAATTTAATTTTATTCATTTCTTATAAAAGAAAAGCAACAACAAACTAAAATACAAAATATTAAACTTTCACAAAGAAGTTTAACGTAACAATGGGTTCCTCCTATCCGAGGTAAATCCCAAGTGTCAAGTTCAAACTATCATCCTAAATTTTAAAGAAATTTTAAAGTAATTTCATTAAATGAATTTTAGAAAAACTATAATACAGCCAACAAAAAGCTTATAAAATTTAAATCATTAAAGCAGAAGGAATTACCCAATTTCCTATACCACTTAGTACTTGATCAAGAAGAGAGTTGCTTCTTTCGTGCCCTTTGATATCCTTCCTATATACACAAATAAGAAAGAAAAAACTAAATTAAATGATAAACAAAAAAGAGAAAATGGCAAAAAATGACTTTTATGAAGGAAAAAAAAAGCAGCAAAAAAAAAAAAAAAACAAAGAACATTCTGCCCTTGCAGTAAGTAGGGTTGAAGAACATATGAACGATAACGAGAATTGAGAAGTTGGAACCGGAACCGGTTCTACATATGGGACTGGTATGGGTCCGGTTCCGGGAAAACAAAAAAAAGCAACAACAATGCTACCAGAGAGATGGAGGGGAAGAGGAGGCACAAGAGGAGAAAAGAAGATGATGTATGCTTAAACCGACCATCTTCCTTAAGACAGTCAAGATCTTTTCCAATCCCAGAACCCCAAATCCTCTTAGCCGAAGCATTCCAACTGCTCTACCTCAAGACCACCATCACCAAACCCATTAACTGAACCCCACGACTTAGACTCGAAGATCAACTGCAATCCAAGCCGAAATCCCTAATCCACACACCAAATCGCAAGCCCCCTTCAATCTCTCTCCATCAAATAAAATCCAAAAAAGACAAGAACAGAATCAGAGAAGAAGAGCAACAGAGAAGAGATGTGGACCATGCTAAAGGCATCTATTCCCGAACCCAACCCTGATCCACAGCCACACCCCCAAACCCCCACACCCCCACCGCCACGAAAAAATGAATCCGAAGAGAAAATTGTGAGAGAGGAAGATGAAGAAGACATCAACAAACAAGAAAAAAAAATAAAACGTACTTACCCGTCGTCGCCTCGACCTCCATCTCCACCATCCTCATCTTCGTTCGCCTCGACCTCCATCTCCACCATCCTCATCTTCGTTGTACGCTATTCTTCACTCTCTTAGGGCCAGCGCGCTTTAAAAAACACTCCAACAACTGCGGTCCGGAGGATAGTTTGTATAAGATGGATCTGACCCGACTACGTGCCCAGACGAATCCTTTCCGCTTCTGAATTTGCCCCGACCCAATTCAACATAATTGATTTGGGTGATGGTTTGGATCGGGTCCACAGGTTTTCTCGCTAACTCAGCTTTTCTAGAGCTAACTCAGTTACAAAATGCTTCTCGCTAACCCATAATGCTAAGAGTCTGATTGCATGTTTACTACTTATTAGAAGCATTCATTTCTACTTCTCCTTAACCATTAAACTTTTGCAATTTCAATGCTTGACTCACTTAAACAATTGACTCTAGCATTGTAAACCATTATAAGGGCTAAACTGTCCTGTTAAAGATTCAATAGATTTACAAGAATCATAAAATATCAATATGCATTCAACCAAAATTAGCTTATACTTACCTTACTTATGAGTTCAAATCATTATCCTCCTGTTGACTCAGTTTTGAGAAGGAAAACCCACCGTTCTTAGGCTACAATGACATGCATGGAAGAAAAAATGTAAAATGAGTGCATGCAAGAGAAAAGGAGTCTTCTTGACTCCTTGAACCTTAGAATTCGGAGAATAGGAAAGAGATCTTACCTCAATCAATAGCTAGAGAGTTGTTGGAAAAGATTTGAACCACTGTCTCCTATTTTAGGAGGAAAGGAAGGTAGAGGAGGGGTGGCATAAGAGATTATGTACATGAAACCATGCATGTAGGATTCCTTTTTGCTCCTATGGATGGAGAGAAAGAAAATGGTAGAAGAAAAGGAGAGTTGGGAGAGAAGAGCTACTACAGAAGAATAATTGAATGAGATGGGTATTGGAACCCATTTGAGTATATATGTATATAACTTAAGGTTTTATAAGAAGGTCCTTCCAGTTTATTTTATTTTCAATAAGAGTCAAATGAGGATCCAACTAAATGAACAGTAGTTTAATGTGTTCAAGTCAAGTACGAAAGTTAACGAGCTCAACCAGACAATCGTGATAGTGTCAATATGATGCATGTATGACTTGAAATTATGCATTCTCAAATTATGAAAAAGGGCTTTCATCTACTTAGATAAGGTTAAACCCGACCCAACTACTTATCCATGACTTAAACTTGACCCACTGGACTCTACAAGACTAAAATAGACGTATTTAAGATAAAACCACCCTAATTAGCTAGTAATCACAATTAGTTACTGGCTAATCAAGCTTAACTTGAATCGGAGTGTTATAACTTCATTAACACCCTGTCCTTGATTAACTTATTCTTCTTGATCATCTCCCAAACCCTTTTCTCTATCCACGCCATCACATGTTCTTCTAAAAATATCCTCATCATCCGGCTTCTCAATATCCTCAAATAATTCTAATGGATCATCAGGTTCTAATTTTGTAAGGATTTTTGTGTTGGCAAATTCATGGGTTGGACAAAACTTAAGTCCATTAGTGTTGTATTTTACATATCTTTGTGTATGGACAATGGTTTGAGTTGCCGGATGCACTGAAGTGAAGAAATAGAAGAAAAAGCGACAAATTGAAATAGTTTTCTACCGACAATATGAATTAAAAAGGTCATATCTTACAAACCGAGCATCCGATATGGGCATGCGACCTACATTGGAAAGCTCCTTTCGAGTAGATATCCATAGAGCCCAAGATTGCCTTAATCAGAGCTGAAATGAGAAAGTTATGGCTTCCGGAAGTTTGTAGAAAATGTACTAAATTTTCATCCGAACAAAACCTTAATCGACCAATCTGGTCATTCATCCAACCGAGTGGACAAGTGCAGAAAGCTTTCTGACTTACGATTTTTTAGTTCGATTTGAAGGGGAACTTGCCTATTTCATACCAACTCCTTTCTTGATTGAAATATGCATGCAAGGCACGAAATTGGGGCTATAAAAAAAGGGTTCTCTCTTAATCTTAAGATATAGATCTCATTGTTCTGAGTGGAAAATATATTTTAGAGATTATCTCCTCTAGAGTTTTTTTGAGAGTTTAAGGGCTGAAGTTCTACTCTAGAGATTCTTGTTTTCTATATCTCTAGTAGAAAATTTTCTTCTAAGCGTAAAAGATCTAAGAAGTCAAGCTAACAACTAGAAGGCGTCTAGTTGATTGGAATTGTAGTAGGCAACGATAGCTGGTTGTTGTAGAGTGATTCTTAACAAGAAGTTGACGTTACAAAGTCATGCGGATGTCTGTAAGTGGTTTGTAACTGCGTGATAATTCATAGTGCTTGATTATTAGTCCAGGTTGGATTTGTGGTTTTTTTCCAGTTTGGGTTTCCACGTAAAATTTGTGTCTTCTTGTGGTGTGTGCTTTTGTTTGACTTATTTTCACTGCATAGTTGATTGTTTGCACACATAATATTAAGATTGACATTAATCCATTTTAGAGGATCTCTCCCCCAAAAATCTTCAAATTTGATTTGATCGCTATCATCATCACCCTCCTCCTCACTGTTACCACTAACCTCTTCAGAACTAATATCATTAGCCTCCTCATGATTAACATTATTAGCCTCCTCATTCTCTTTTTCAATATCAGCATAGTAGTCCTTAAAATCAGCCGAATCCATTTTTTATTTTGATTCTCACTCTCACTCCCAACACATCTATTCAAAGGGGGCAGGTAGTTGCTTTAAGCACTCTCTAGTAGTTATGTTCTCTTTTAATATCTTACCCTTTGGTGAAACTACCATTAGTGGTTCATGCCCCCTCTAAGCATATATAGTGAATATATTGGAGTGCTTGTAATACTCTAAACAAAGCAATACATCTTTGTTTGAATTTATTCCCTATGACCATCTTCAAAACTTAAAGTTCGCACTTTATAAAACATTGAACTATTAGCTAGATACCCAACTTCTATCACATAATCCCTAAACTCAAAAAATGATGCCTTAACAACATCAAGGTCAATGATCTCATCCATGAGCCCCCCAACAGAGACCTTATTTGGTGGGTCTCTAAAATGCTCACCATGATGGAACTCAAGTGTAATATAATTCTCCATATCTGCATGCAATGGTACAATTCAAAAGGACAAATAACAAAACTAGTAATGGAAGACAAATTCAAGAAAAATAACAAACAATTTTTAATAAACAACTCCTAATGCCACAGTTAAATCTAAACAAAGGTGGTCCTTACCATGTGTGGCTCGCACCATTTTGTAAAGAAAAACAACACATTTTTCATTAACATCAAAAACATTTATTCAAAGTAGGCACTTTTTTCCATCATCATTAAAAACAACTGTTCAGGTGGGGACCTTTAAAGACAATTGTTCAAGTGGGAACCTTTTTCCACCAACATCAAAAATAATTGTCACAGTGGGGAGCTTCTTTCAATAATTAATAAAGTGGGGACCTTCTTTCACTAACATCAAAAGTAATTGTTAAAGTGAGGACTTTCTTCCATAAACATCCAAATTGCTCTAGTGGAGACCATTTGCTACACACATCAGAGAAACTGCACTTTTTAGAAAGGGGGAACATTCAGAAACCCAAAAATAGTAGAAAGTCCCACGAGAACATCTTCACTAGAAACAAAGAAAAATATCATGCATATGAGACAAATCTATCATAAAAATCTTCATGCATACATGTAGAATAGATGCCTAACAGCCCCAAATCGTAACCATTTCTAAACTCTAAGCATCCATCTATACACCATGAGGATTAAAGATATGAGTACATACCTCTGCAAGCCAGCATCTTCTTTCTGGCAATGATTAGACGAGATGCTTGATGGAGATGAAGAGAGATTGAGAAAGAGTTAGGGATCCTCTGGAGGAAAAGTGCATTCGTGGAGCGAAATGAAAGGATATAAAGATGAATAGGTCGGTGGTTTATTATATATCTCAAAGTAAAACCTGTAATTACACTTTTTCCATAACGTCTATTGACATTTGCAATTTAGTTTGAAGTACAAGGAGATTTAGTATAACTTTTTAAAGTTTGAGGGGGTACTTTGCATCTGGCTCTAAGTACAGAGAAAGTATATGCTATTTACCCTAAAAAGTAATATACCCAAATGTCACACGCACAAAAAGGATGATCAATAGTAAATAGCAATAGTAATAGTACAACTTTGAAGACATGGAGAAACATTGCAGAATAGCGTGTGCGTGCTTTGTTTTAACTAAATGCTTGGAGTTAAAAATGTCAACACAAACCCATCGTCGAAATGAAAGGAGTGAATGCTCATATTTGTACCAATCGAGTTGGTAGGTCAAATAACGACCCAGGTTGAGTTGGATTGGTAGGTTGAATGGCACGTATGGACTTAATTGGAAACCAACCCCATTGAATAATTAGGTTTAATACAAACTTGGCAATATATAAGAAGGTTTCTTTTTTTTTTTTACAACAGAGGGTGTCCCAACCCATGGGCCGGAGTAATCTCTTTAGGCCCATTGATCATAGTTATATTTTAAATAACTCCACCACAAGGCTCGTATTAATTATCATAACTTTTTTTGGCTGAAGATGACAATTAAATATGATAACTTAAAGATAGTATGATTTTTTTAAAAAAATTTTGATTTCAGCGAAAGGTGATCTATAACAAATGCAAACTTGAGTGTTGCCATCAATCAATTTTAATTTAAGTTTCTAAACTTTACAATGATTTTGTAATAATTTTTTTTATCAAGCCTAGATGGAATTGACCTAAAACTAATTCTAGATCGAATTAACCTAAATCCAAACCATTGCCACCAAAAACTAACATTCTAGCACCGGTCTATGATGGGAAGCTCTTACGTTTATTAATGGGCCAATGGCCATTGAGGAAAAAGAAATATAACGTGGGGCTTTTCTTACAGTCGATGTATTTGAGAGCTAACCACCATTGGATTGGGATGTCCGCGTATGGATGTCCCGTACAAAAAAAATTTCCCATGTTCTCCTATGAACACATTGGGTATAAGCTATATGCAATCCAATGTATGGGGGCCACCCATATATAAGTTTATTAAGGGGAGGAGGGGCAGATGGCAAGGTATCTTTAGGGACAAAGGGAATCCAAAAAATCAACTCCATCAAATTAGCCTAACCCCTTAAAGTTTAATGGCACCTTAATTATTAATTATCTTTAGTTCAATTCAACGATGGTGTATTGATGTAAAGAGGATTTATAACCCCTAAATCTTATATATTGATTTCCTAAACAACTCTATTGGAAATAACTGCCAAGCACTATATTTTTTAAAGGCTACCCGCTTTAGAGATTTAAAAAAGTAGAGGGAAAAAATAGATATGCTAAACAGGGGCTCAGGCATCAGATAAGATACTTGGACTAAGACCTTTCTTTTTTTTTTTTTTTTGTTGCGCAAGTAGTGGTATGTTAAAGAATAAAACAAGATTGCAGCATAGAAAGGAAAACCTACTTCCAGCCATTGTCACCATAGCATGGCGACATAAAGAGGTAAATGGGAAATATAAACAAGGAAATTGTAAAAAGGACCCACAACCTAGGGCAAGCTTACAAAAACGACAAACAACCAACAAATCAGTTGTTAATCACAACTAGATTGAAGTTCTTAATGCCATTGGACAAGCGTGACCATCAACGAGCTGTAGTGTCCAAATGATGACTGATTTCCAACTTAACTCCTTGAAGCTTAAAGCCAAGTTTCCTAGCTTGGAGTCTATGCTTCCCAAGTGATAGAGTAGGGTGATTGATACAGTCCGTTATGAGCTTGCTGAAGAATGTTCACTTGAGCTGCTAGGAAAGGCTGCGAGTCCACGGTCTTTATCCACCTAATTGTATTATTTGGATTTATGAAGAAACCCACTGAGCAATCCTCTTTGGAATACAACAGTAGTTTCCAATTACTAGCTCCATAATAAGGATGTATGTTGGATTAATTTTTTTTGGTATGGAAAATATGATCCAAACGGAAGCATAGTTTTTCGAGATTTTTATGTTTAAAAACAGAGCTCTTGATCTTATATGCAAAAGGATTTCGCTCAAAATAGTCTGCCATGGCCGAACAATTTTTTGAAAGATCCTCTGGTTTCTTTCTTTCCAAATGCCCCAAGTGAAAGCTTGAAAACATAGCTTGTCTAGAGTCAAATTGTCTTTTTTGCTTGTATCTCAACCATCGATGAAGTTGGGAATAAAATCTTCCACGGTAATGATAAATGGCAGCTAGCATCCTGAACTTTGTAGCTATATAGAGCCCAATGTGCTTGCTAAAAGAACATTCTATTAGAAGATGGAGAGAGGATTCTTGGCTACAGCTTCACAAAACACGGTCAATATCATTACTAATGTTCTTGTTTTTAAGTACATCTTTGGTTTTGAGACCCTTCTATATGGCCATCCACAATGTGATCGGAGTTCTTTCCGATTCTACCATTGAACTAGACCATGCCAAACTAGGAAGGAATTTCTTTAGAATGATTGTTGGTTTTGATGACAGACTTTAAAGAGAAATTTCTTGTATTTGTTGGCAGCCAGATAACTTCATTCTCGAACTAAACTTTACGACAAGGAAGAGTAGAGACAATGCCAAAGATTTCATTGAGATCATTTGAATTGGCATTAGTCAAAAACCACGCCCCATGAGAGATGAAATTTTAGACTGTGATTTCTTTGCTAAGTCCTAGATCGTTGATAGTCCCCTCCCCATAACAATCTATTAGCCTACCACATGGCAGCCACGGGTCTAGCCAAACAAAAGTTTTGAGCCGATTCCTACTCAGCATTCTGATAATGCTCATAGCACCATTTCTATCAGCTAAAATACCTCTCCAACCCCAAGAGATGTTTCTACCAACTTTGCGCACCCAAAAGTTCTCAACTTTAGTGTACTTATTGCTCGCTCAATCCATCCAAAGGGATTTTCTACCAGTAGCAAAGTTCCAAATTTGCCTTAGGATAGCTGCCTTTGCAACTGTTTCAGCACTTCTAATGCCAAGCCCACCTTCGCAAGGAGGTTTAAAGATTACACTCCATTCAATGGCCGCCATCTTCCTTTTACGATTGAAGGAACCCAAAATATAAAAAAAATCCTATAATATGCTTATCAATCATAACAATGCATGTTTTTGGCAGCATGAAATTGGATGACCAAAATATATAAAGGGACAACAAGTTCGGGTGCTCATGGATTGGGCTCCCAAGCCCAAACTAGGCCCATCCCTAGTTGGGCCGGGCTTGCGCCTTTGGTTTATGTACTCAGTTGGGCTCGGGGTTTATTTGGCTCGATTAATAGATGGGCCAGGCTTGGACTCAACTGTTGAGGGCCCAGAGTCCAGCCCAACCCGATTGAGAAATATATAATAAGAAAAATATGAAAGAGCGGATTCAAACCTAATACTTTGAAGTGCCTATAGTGTACCAAGCCAGTCGAGCTGTAGTTGCAATTATGGAGTCTTACTCTCTTTATTAATTATATATCAGATTCAGGCTAGGCTCAGGATTTTAAATTTCCAGATGGGATGGCCTTGGGCGAAACTCCTTGTAGCCCAATTCCGGCCTGGGACGTGCTTGGACTTATAGTTTAAAACTTGGGCTGGGCCTAGATATTCCTTTGACTCGGCCCATGAATACCTCCAACGACAAGGTGGAGTTGATCAATTCTACTCTTCCAGCAATGAAGTCTTCCAACCAAATAGCTTTCTTCTAATTTTCTCAATCGTGGGCATGTAGTCATACAACTATTTTCTATAGGAAAATAAAGGAAACCAAGATATCTCAGTGGGAGACAGGCAATTTGGAAATTCGGAATAGAGGAGACGGCTATAGCAATGGTATTTGCACAGTTAGAGAAGAGAATGGAGCTTTTACCACAGTTTACAGTCAAACCAGCGTGATATTGCAAGTCCTCCAATAGATGTTTTTTATGCCCAGCCACACGAATTTCAACATTAGCAAAAATTATGACATCATCTACATACGGCAAATGGGAGACAGTGATGTTACCTTTAACAAAAGGTGAAGGAGTCTTAACACATTTGTATTGCATTAATACAAGGCCCCAGAGAAGAAATCCATGATAATGCAGTATAGATAAGGGGAGAGAGGGCATCCTTGTCTCAGGCCTATGCAGTTGTTGAAGAACCCACAAGGCTGACCATTAACTAAAACCAAAAGTGCAGGGCTCTTGATGCATTCCATGATTCAGTGAGTGACCTTCAAGGGGAAGTTGAGTACCAGGAGAGCTGCTTTAGGAAATCTCACCTAACGTGAAGGATTTTTTATGTCAAGCTTTAAGCACATTTTGGGCTTTTTTTTGCTAAGGTGGAAACCTCTAGGTAAGTCATGGGAGGGTAAAATATTATCCGTGATTGATCTTCCAGGTATGAAAGCAGATTGGATGGGATTTATTATTTTGTCCATGGGCGGCTTCATTTTGCTGACAATGATCCTAGTGATGATCTTGTAGAGCTCATTGGTGAGAGAGATAAAGGGTTGTCATTTTTGGGAACTAAAAACAATGAAAGTGTTTTTAACTTGGCTCAAAAACTTCCCACATTTAAAGAAAGTTTGAATTGTGTTGCATACCTCCATGCAACAATCGGCCAACGAAGTTTGAAGAAGCAAGTATTGAAACCATCAGGTCTTAGAGCTGTATGAGGACTGACTGACTTAATTGCCTTTTCAATTTCAGAGAGGAGGACCCACTTGGTAAGCATTTCTCCTTCAAGGTTTGCTAACATATTTTCATCCATTAGTGGGGCCCATATGAAATCTGAAATTTTACCGTGATAGAACAGTTGGCTCCATTGATGATTGAAAATAAAAAGAAATAAAAAGAAATGAGATAGGGAGATGTGAAAAGATAGCATGTCTTTTTGTCTTTTTTTTTTTTTTAATGTTAAAAAACGGTAATTGCTTTAATTACTATTATGAGGCCTTGTTTTTTTAAGGAGAAATTAAAGGAAGGTAGTTGCTTTTTTTGAATATGAAAAAGACTCAGTTACTTTAATTAGTATTATTGGCATTATTTCTTGAGGATTGAAAAAAAAATGGTCGTAGGTTTTTTTTTAGGGCCTTATTTTTTAGCCTAAGTAAAGGCTTTTCTTGCTTTATGTAAAGCTGGCAGTGCCAGCCCATTTTGTTTTACGGACAACCCTGTTCTTAAAACTTTGTTCTCCTCATTTATGGACTCTATCTTCCTCTATGGGTTGATCGTTTAGTTGTTTCAGCTGGAATGTTTTACATGTATGTTTTGGTTTTTTTTTTTAATTTCCTTATAAAAACTTAGCACATGTCGTGGCTATCTTTCTTTGTGTTCCTTGCCTTGGGATGTGGGTTTATGGATCCTTTACTTTGCTTGGCCTAGGATGTAAGTAGGGCTATCAATCCCGCCCTTCGGCGAGGGAGCCCAGCCCAGCTTATTCAATTTTTCTTCACCATTAAATTGAAATCATGATAAAATGATGCTTCTAAATCATTGAGTTTCATGACCATCGATCAAACGATTAAGATGATCTTGTGGACTTAAGATTTTGCATAGAGGTAGGCTTCATATGGATCTTTTCATCCAATCAACTGCCATGATCATCATACATCTTAGTGGGCCCAACCAGGATTCTTACAAAAATGCTCGAGTGCTATGTAGTGCTAGCTTCCCTTAGATATTATTAAGAAAATATACAAGAAACTGTCAAAAATGTAGTCCTTTAACTTCTACGGTTATGGGTCACCCACCCATTCTTCAACATTCTATCACAACTTGACAAAACAAAATTTTTTTTTATCTTGCCTTTGTTTTATGTTAATGAAATTTTAAGGTGTTGGGTGTTTGCAAAGGGTGAAGAACACTGGTAGAAGGGTACGTTTTTGTATGGGGAGTCGATAGATGGAGGGCTATGGGCAATGGCGAACCCAAGACTTTTGTTTGAGTGGGGTGAAAAATTGAAGAATGTTTTGGTCATCCTTTTCTCCAATACATTAAGTTTAATAAAAAAAAACAATTGGTCAAAATTAACTAAGTTGCCGATGAGTTCAATGCCTTCTCTAGCAATTGGTTGTAAGAAGTATCTCTACCAAGTGCTAGCCGCCAACAAAGTAGAATTAAATATTTAACTATACCTTAATAACAGAAAAGTATAAAAAATAAAAAATAATAAAAAAACTGTCTTGTAGATTTTGTCCCTTAAAATTCTTGCAATTAAGACTTATTGTTCTTTAAAAATTTAAATATGCCACAAGTAATTGCTCGGTTTACTAATTACTAGAGTAAGCAAACCTCATCTAATACAGCTAATGCATTCAAGTTCCAATCATAATTGCCTCAAGCCAAGTCTGGCATACACAGTATTTGTATAAAAAAAAAGCCAAACTCAAACCCATGGAAATCAAGTACAATAAATTTGATCCCTATCCAATATTCTTTACCAAAGTGAAATTTAGGTTAAAACTTCACACATTTCAGGTATTGAAATTTCTGATTTACTTTTTGAAATGGCACAAAATTAACACATTAGTTCTGACTAACCCAACCAAAGTTCAGCTTTCCAAATCCTGATTAACGCAACTTATAAATTCCACTTACTGATTTGTGTTCGACCGTCCAAGTTCAAATTAGCCTTGGGTGCATATCCCTTGATTGAGCCATTAGCTTAAAATCTCTACAATCACCAAGATATGTTTTGAAGGGAGCTTTTATTTTATTAGTGCTATTTGTGGATGTTTTATTGTCTATTATTATTAATCCTTGATTTTTTTTATAAGTTCTTTTTTTTTAGTGCCCTATACAAATAAATAGACTCTACCCACAAATATGAAAGAGAAAATATTTCTATAGTATTTCACGATTAATAGAGTTTTCAATAATGACATGGAGTTACCGAGTATGGGGTGATGTGGGATTGGGCCCCAACTAGTATCTGGCATTTGTGGGCCATGCCCTTTAAAAGAGACCAAAATATTACCTGGGCAGGTGCACCCACTAACTACAATGTGCGTCCGCCCCTGGCCATGGCATTTTATCTACATAGAAAATATCCTACTTTCACCCATATGATTAGTGGGCCCAAATTTTTACAAGGAATTGAAGCTATTTCCACAAGTTTGTAAAATCTTTCTCACTTGATATTTTAATGATTACTATCCTAAGGTTTGTAGAAATGTAGAAACAAGCCGAGTGTATGGGTTTGTTTATTATTATTATTATTATTATTATTATTATTGTTTTACTTATGGATCTTATAAGCCCAATTGCATGCCGATTATCCTCTTCGACTTACTGAATCATTTTCCATCGTGTTTGTTGTTTTCATATGACAGTGTTTGAGGAAGAGAAACAAAACAATCTAAATGTGAAAAATCTTGTGCTTCTTTTGAGAAAGGGAGAGGAATTAAAGAAAACTAACTGTAAAATAGGAACTATGTGGTTTTTATATATGCAATTATTATCTAACAAGAGCCTGCACAATCTTAAGCATTCTTGATACAGAGTGCATCATCAATTGGGTTACTGTGCTCAGAAACTCAGGATAATCAGATGTGCACAGCATGGGTGAGTATTCTTCAATTCTCTCAACCTCTAGCTAGAAAAAGAGTATCTTCAACTGGGTTACTGTGCTCAAAGCTGAGGATGATCAGATGGGCACAACCAAAACTCCTGATGGTTTAGGGCCTGTTTTTTTTTTACTAGAATTCCTAAAATTGATGTCTCAAGGCTCTCTCGGAATTTCAAATGGAAGAATTTTGCAACGCTACTGCATTCTGTCATTTTTAAATTCTCTATTTCATTCTCTTCCGAATTCTTGCCTGAGAATTTCGAAATTCCAAAATCCCATAAATTCATTGTTTTATTGATACGTGAATTCTTGACTGAAATTACACATTTTTGGCATTGTCGTACATGGAACCGACCTTTTGTGGTTAGAAACTAGAGCATGAGATCCAACTTTATAAATTTGAACATGGACCCATCTCGATAAGAATTGCATGGGCCTAATTCTTGTAACTGTAAATATGGAGCCCACTTTCTAGTAGGCAAGAGGGATCCCATATTTTGTGATTTATTATGATATAATTAACGTTCCATAATTCAAGGAAGATATCAGCATAGTTGATGAGATTTGGACATATTATAGGTGGGTCATTGTATTCCATCAAAGTGACCAAATTTCAAATGGACCCACACATCCTCCATGGCTGCAATCACCAACGACGCACGGCCCAAAATCCCCTACATCATCACCAAAACCCCACAAATCCTCAAAACCCAACATAGCACTACCGTCAACATCCACTTCCAGAACGTCATCAATTTCTCAACCTGCAGTTGCCTGCACGTCTCCGCCCAAAATATCTCTCCAGTACCACCACAAGATTGAGAAGCTCCATAAACACCACCGGAATGAGAAGCAACAATCCTTCTTGTTGCCCCAAAAATGAGATCTGTATCCATCATTAGGTTTCAGAATTCCAACCAAACTTCATGGAGTTCCAGAATTCTGAAATGGTCATAGAAGGGACTAGAATTTTGGAATTCCACCTTATTGGCATTTGAGGATTCTGACTGCCTTGAATACTGGGAATTCCACTAAAAGAACATAGAATTTCTGAAATGAATTCTTGAATCCACATACAGCCTGAATTCTTGACAGAAATGCTTGTAAAGAAATAGGCCCTAAACAGTCCAATCAATGAGAAAGATGAAGATTAGAAAACCTGTGAGTTTGGCAAAATAGTCTGCTGGAAAAGTTTATAGAAGTAACACATCTTTCAGAAAATATAAGAAAACTACTAGTTTTGCAAAGTACCCTGCACAAAAAGTTCACAGTAGTAACATATCTTTCAAAGTAAACAGAAACTCATTCATAAAAAAATAAAAAAAATAAAAAATAAAAAAAAACTAAAGTCATCTCTCCATCATCATCATCATACTATTCCCATCATTCCCTTCCTCCTATCTTCTTTCCTCATTACTCCCATTCCTATTCCCATTACCATCTCCAAATTCCTATTCCCATTACGATCTTCATTTCCATTCTCATTACCATCTTCATTTTCATTTCCATCATCATCATCTTGGTGTATCCTTACAATCAATATATCTCGATCAAGTACAATAGGATTCCAAGATACCATTTTCATTCCCATTTCCATCACCAAAATCATGATGCATCCTTAATGATCAATATCTGGATCAACTATGCTAGGATTCCAAGAGCACTTGCTACCTGCAATCATATATTAATATAAAGAATTAAACACCTACTAGGATAGTTTTAAGTTTTTTTTTCAATAATAATACTTATGAAATTTAAAAAACTTACAATTGTGTACAAGTCTCTTGTGGCAAAGCTGTGTATCACCCACATTAGACAACTAAATCCTCCTATGCCAAGGGTGACATATACGTTGCATTTAAACTCATGTGACATTGTGTCCATCCCCATCTACAAGCACATTCAACAAATGTATCATCAGAAATAGGCATAATCAAAATAACATTATTTTAAAAAAATCCATTTCTTACCAATCTAAAAAATTAGGGGACAATCATGAGTAAGATTACACCTATCTAAATAATTTAGTTCATTTGCTCATCAAAAAACTTACATCGAACATGTAAAAGCTTGTTCAAAAGAACAAGGAACCCAATGCTACTACTGCAAAATACATAATAGCTTCTTAAATGGTTGAACAGTAAAATCTGCCTCGATATATATGTATAGATATATATATATATATATGGATGAGTTCTATCAATGCTCCGATGGCATATCTCACACACCGTGTAAAGTTATTCTTTAAAACATTCAGTAAACCATACCATAACAGAAAAAGTTTCAATGCAAATCAAAGTTAACATTCTTACCATGCAGATAAAAATAAACATATCATCACAGCCAATTCGTAACTACTATGATCATCATCCACGGCTAACATCATTACTACCATCAACCACCCTCAGTACTATCAATAGTACTATTCTCATCATTCCTTTCCTACCGTCTTTTTTCTTCATTACTACTACTCATATTCCCATTGCCGTCTCCGTTCATATCCCCATTACGATCTTCATTCTCGTTTCCATCATCATCATCTTGATGCATCCTTACAAGTATACTAGGATTCCAAGATAGAATCTTTACTCCCATTTTCATCATCATCATCTTGATGCATCCTTATAATCAATATTTGGATCAAGTACGCTAGAATTCTGAGAGCACTTGCTACCTACAACCATATATTAATATAAAAAATTAAACACCAAGTAGGATAGTTTTTTAAATTTTTTTAATAATGATATTTATAAAGTTTAAAAACTTACAATCGTGTTTGCGGCGAAACCATCTGTATTGAATTTAAACTCTTTTGACATTGTATCCATCCTCATCTGCAAGGAGATTCAATAAATGTATCATAAAAAATAGACGTAACTAAAATAACATTATTAAAAAAAATCCATTTCTTACCAATCTAAGAGATTGGAGGAGAATCATGAGTAGAGGATGACGCACATCCAAATAATTTAGTTCGTTCACTCATCAAGAAACATCTCCCTAACATGCAAAAGCTTGATCCAAAGAACAAGGAACCCAATGCCATTGCAAAAATCATACAAACTTCTTGAATGGTTGGACCATAAAAATCTGCATCAATATATATGAGTTCTATCAATGCTCTGATGGCATATCCCACACAATGGAAAGTTAACATTCCTTAATAAGAGTAATTTCCTTAATAAGCTAAAGATGATCATTTTCATTTCATGTAAATTAAAGTTAACATTCTTACCATGCAGATAAAAATAAACATAGGCGATTGCGAAAGTTGAAGGATCGTGTTTCACATTACTAATGAGATTACTAATTGTCACGCCCCCAAAATGAGACTAGGGTTACGTGAATTAGGAGCCAATTTAAATTTTTTTTATCTTTTATTATATTTTTCTTGTAAATAAAACCATCATCATCATCATTATCAAAGCCTTATCCTAACCATGTTGGGGTCGAATACATGGTTTCTTGTAAATAAAACCATTGACTCCTAATTTATTTTTCCCACAGGATCTTAGGACGTGGTGAGTTTAGGCCATTTACATTCATTCAAACCTGCGGAAGCATTTTCATCCCATACCAATACAAAAATCAGATTTACATATCTTCAAATAAAAATAATAATAAATTTTCAAGTTGCAAATAAAATGAATAATAGTTTATTACAATGTTCTACTAAAGAATCAAGTCTCTAAAGAATGATTTATTTAAATAACTGTAACTTAGATGAGTCACTCCTACGCATGACTGGACGGCCTCGAAGCCTTCATATGCACCCCACTTAGGAACATCAATTGGCTCAAGCGTTGGAAACGCATCAACCTTCGCCTCCTCCTCGGCATAGCCCGGCTCGATACCTATGTACCAATTTAGAAAAAACAAGGTCAACCACAAAAGTAGTGGCAGGTAGAATACACATAACTCATAATGAAATACACTATCAATGTGAGAAAAAGACGATGAAATCATAAGAATATATGAACAATGTAGATAAAAAAATGTCATGCATAATAGAAGGAACGGATCCTAAATCCAACTCTACATCAAATGAACAATATCACATTCGCCGAGCATCGCATTAATCGATGTCCTTACAGGATTTATACCGTCCTCGGATGCCTTGCATCCTATCAAGAAATGGTGGATCAAATCCATCTTTGGATGCTTAGCATCCTATCCAAAAGATCATGGTAAAACCAACCGTGTTCAAGTGGTAAGCTCGTCTTTGGCCCTAACTCCAGTAAAATCATCACAATGCACATCTGTGTACCGACTATAGTTGTCCACTGACCAGATCAGCATAATAATCTCACACAACCCTGCCCCTTCCTGTATCGAGAATCATAAATATGAGTCAGTGATTATTCGACAGACACATCCTACGATAGTGTGAAGGGCTAGCCAGAATAAGTATTCAAGTACCATATAATAAAAGGTTATTCCAATAAAATAATTTACAATATTACATGAATACCTCCCAAGTAAATAATACGTGGTCCAAGCCACAACATGGTCCAAGTCATTATAAAATAACGGATATAAACTCTAATATGTATGCAACAAGTTAAACGAACATAAGCTTAATAATCAAAAAATATCTCCACAAACATTCCTAACACTATGACCACAATTGACGCATGCGACAACTCCACACGAACCAAGATGAAAGGTTAGCAATTTTTTGAAAACCAAGGTGATGAATAGCCCAATTATCACTTCATCTAAGTGCGGGTGGTTTATACCATCATGTGCAAACCATGAAATCTGTAAGGGGAAATCTGCCCGCATAATCCCTTACTTAGATGATGTAATAGACTAAATTTATTAAATCTGATTCTTTGGGTTTTAAGACCAACACAAGGGTCTTCGGAGGTGTGTAAACTATCCAAAGAAAATCATAAATAAATGATTGAATAAACATTTAAATAAATTACCCGGCCCCAACTCTACCATTCCCATGGTCCCACACAAGTGGTGACCCACTAGTACAGCACTTCTAGCTGTCCAATTAGTTGTCAACCCCCATATAGATAATGCCAAGGATCCACAAAGAGGACGAACCCACTTGTACCCTATGAAGCACGGACACTCCAAGATGGCTCCCGTGTCCGTGTCAGAAACGTGTCGGACACGGACACGGCTCGGACACGCCGGGACACGTGTCCGACACGCCGAAAATGTGTCCTGGAATTTTTTTTTATTTTTTAAATTTCGGACACGGCTCAGACACGAGGTAGACACGGCAGGACACTGCTTGGACACAGCAGGACACGGGGTGGACACGGCAGGACACGGCTCGGACACGTTGTGGACACGGCGGGACTAAAATATAATTAAAATTGGCTCAACTTGGGTTAAAATTAGAAAAAAAAAGAGGAAGGGGGTAAATGTAATTTTTTTAAACTTATAACCCTAATGTTATATTCACTTTTCGTTTGTGAAATCAAAAGGGGGGAAACGGCCGCATCTAGGAGACGTAGAAATAGAAGATGAAAAGGGGGAATCGCCGCCATCAGTGAAACAAAAAAGAAGAAAAAAAAGAAGACAGCGTAAGGAAGATCTACGCTTACGCATGGAAGATCTGAGCATGAGGAAGATCTGCGTGGAAGATGCGTGAGGAAGATCTGCAACTGCGCATGGAAGAATAAGGAGGAGGAGGAGGAGGAGGAGGAAAAACAGGTACTGCTTTTTTTTTTTTTTGCTGCTATTTTTTTTTCCTCTGCAGTGCTGCTGTGCTGCTACTGTTTTCTTTCTTTCTTTTTTTGAACTACTACTATGCTGCTGTTGTTTTTTCTTCCATCTGACTGTTGCACCACTGCTGCTGCTTTCTTTCTTTCTTTCTTTTTTCGAACCGTTGTTTTCTTTTTCCTTGTTTCTTCCATCTAACTGCTGCTGCTGCTGCTGTTTTTTTTTTTTTTTTACTGTTGTTTTTTTTTTCCATGGGATTCCTGTGCTGTTGCTGTTTTCTTTTTTTCTTTTTTATCTTTCAGTGCTGCTATTTTTTTTTCTTCCACGGGACTGCTTTGTTGTTGCTGTTGTGCTGCTGCTAGTGCTGTTTTCTTTTTTTTTTTTTTTTGAATTGCTGCTGCTGCTAAGTTTTTTTTTTAGTGTTGTTTTTTTTTAAATGGGACTGCTGTGCTGCTGCTGTTTTTTTTTTTTTTTATTTTGGCTGCTGTTTTCTTTCTTCTTTTTTTTTCGAACTACCGCTGCTGCTGTTTTTTTCATTTTTTTAATGCTGTTGTTTTTTTTTTCCATGGGATTGCTATGCTGTTGCTGCTGTTTTCTTTCTTTTCTTTGTTTGTTTTTTTTTTTTCAGAACTACTGCTGCTATATTTTCATACTACTGCTGCTTTTTTTTTTCCAGAATTGCTGCATTTTTTTTCCAAGTTTATTTTTCAATGTGATAGTTTGTTTTTCAATGTGATAGGAAATTGATTCGATTATGATGTAATTGTGACAAGTAATGTTGATGACGATTGATGTACTATGGGCTTATGGCCTACTATTACATTACATTATGCATTATAGATTTTATTTTTTATTTTTCCAGTATCAGTTATGTTTTTTTCTTTATTAATTGTGACATTATACTTTTTAATTTGGCTAAAAATATAATTATTCTTTACCTTTATGATTATATATAAAAATATATATTTATTATTTGCCGTGTCCTAGCCATATCCGTGTCCTACTTTTTTAGGATTTGCCGTATCGCCGTGTCCGTGTCGTGTCGTATCCGTGTCCCGTGTCCGTAACCATGCTTCATAGCTTGTACCTACAGCCAATGTCCCACCATCATGCGGCAGTTAGGGGATCCATGCCACTTCCATGGGTCCAAGTGTTAGATCAAAGGGGCCCCACCAAAATTGCTAGAGTCCCATGTACCTGGGGTCCACCGAGTGGAGCCATCACGCTGCCAGGCCCACTGGAGGATGCCCTAGTTGTGCACGCAACGCAGTACCCTACACTGTGTAGCAGGTGGCAATCCACCTGCACACATGCGCAGGCGGTGCTGCCTGCAGTACAGGTCTGGGGAATTCTTCCCCAGACAAGATCCCTTTTTTTTCTTAAAAAAAAAAACCTGATTTCTATCCATCAGTAGATCTAACCCAATTTGCATTCAATCCAACACATCATCAACCATGAATGTATTTGGTCACCATCTACCTATCATCATCCTTTATAAACTTAAATGGGCATTGACAGTACATCTAAGATTATGATAATCAATGAAACCAGTGAAGATCATTAGAGATAAGTGCACTACTTGCCTTGATGCAGAGTTATGAAGGAGATGATCCTAAATCTCTCTCTCTCTCTCTCGTGCATGCCCACCAAATCCAACAAAGAAGAAGAAGAACCGGTGGCTGTCTCTTGGCTTGGCTTGGGCTTGGCCGATCAAGAGGTGAAGGGGAAGGAGAAGAGCAACTGTAGCAATGGGGAAGAAAGGGGCTGCTGTGATCGTCTAAAATAAGAAGGGAATAAGGTTTTCGGGGTAAGTCTTGGATTTTGTAAAAAAGAACCCTATAGTTTAGGTTAATTATATATAAGGGCCTGGTTTGGGTTCTTGGGTTCAATGGGTCCAAAGTGGGTCCGAATTGCGTCGAGTTGAACGGTAAATACTCACAGACCTAAAATCACTACCCAATTAGGCCAAAACCCAAAATAAATCTAAATAATTCTAATGACCTTAATTAACTTAAATACAAACAATTAAATAAAATTATATTTAAATTAAGTAAAATAGGTACCAGGGTCCAGAATGTTACATTCCTCCCCCCTTAGAACATTTGGTCCTCCAAATGTCTAACGTACCTCAAGAAGAAGATCCGGGTACAACTTCTTTACTTGGTCTTTGAGCTCCCAAGTGGCCTCCGTTGGACTATGGTGCTCCCACTGAACCTTCACCCAATGAATTATTCGTGTCCGTAGGACTTGCTCCTTCGTATCAATGATCCACAACGGCTTCTCAACGTAAGTAGCATCTGGCTGAATCTCAAGTAGTTCGTACTGAAGAACATGCGAAGGATCGGCGACATACTTCTTCAGCATCGAGACATGGAAGACATTGTGAACTCTTGACAACTCTGCTGCTAACGCCAATCTGTAGGCTACATCTCTCACTCTCTCAAGAATATCAAATGGCCCGATGAATCTGCGTGATAGCTTGTCCTTCTGTCCGAATTTAAGTGTCCCTCTAGCTAGCAACACTTTTAGAAACACATGATTGCCCAATGCAAACTCGAGATCTCTCCTCTTCAAGTCAGCAAAACTCTTCTATCTACTCTTGGCAATTTTCAATCTAGCATGAATCTACTGAACTTTTTCATTGGTATCACTAACCATCGACAGCCTCTGAAAGCTTCAGACACCAACTTCCTCCCAACAAATTAGGTTCCTACATCAGCGCCCATACAACGCCTCAAAAGGTGCCATACCAATACTTGAATGATAGCTGTTATTGTATACGAACTCACAAAGAGGAAGGTTTTTCTGCCAATCCTTTCCGAAGTCCAACACACAAGCTTGCAGCATATCCTCTAGTGTCTAGTTGGTCCTCTCCGTTTGCCCATTTGTCTCCGAGTGATACGCTGTGCTGAAGTTCAAGGTAGAACCGAGTGCCTCTTGAAGTCGTGCCCAAAAATTGCTCAAAAACCTCGGATCTCTATCTGAGATGATCGATACCACTACACCATGCAATCTAACTACTTCCTCCATATACATCTTGGCCAACTCATCTTTGGGTGTCTTCATATTCATCGGTAGAAAATGTACAACTTTAGTTAATCTTTCCACTATCACCCAAATATTGTCTTTACCATGAATCATCGGAAATCCTGATATAAAGTCCATTGTGATATGTTCCCACTTCCAATCCGATACTGCCAACTACTTCAAAAGTCCTGGGGGACTCTTGTATTCTGCCTTAACTTGTTGACACACCAAACACCTGGAAACGAATCTTGCAATCTCCTTTTTCATGTTGTTCCACCAGTAATGACTACGGAGATTCTGATACATCTTCGTGCTACCAAGGTGGATGGTGAAACGAGAGTGGTGCGCCTCTGTCAGAATCTCATTATTCAACTTCTCTATATTTAGCACACACAATCTATCCTAATAGTACAACACACCATCTATCAATCTAAAGTCCGGCCTGCTCACAATTTGCTTAATCACCCTGACCAACTCTGGATCCTCTGACTATGTGCTCTTGATTCTGCCCAAAATCTTGGGCTCCCAGACAAACATATTGACAATCATCACTCTATCACTGAACGGCTACAAATCAACCCCTAAATCCAGAAATATCTCTGCCCATGACCATTCTATCAGCAAACATGCATTCCTCACTACTTTTCTGCTTAGTGCATCTGCCACTACATTTGCTTTTCCTGGATGGTACTTGATCAGAAAATTGAAATCCTTAATATATTCCATCCATCAGATCTGCCTCATGTTCAACTCTGGCTAAGTGAACAAATACTGAAGACTCTTGTGGTCCGAATGCACTTCAAATCTTACACCATACAAATAATATCCCCACATTTTTTATGCAAAAACTACCGCTGCGAGCTCAAGATTGTGAGTAGCGTACTTTTTCTCCTGTTCCTTAAGTTGTCTAGATCCATAGGCGACAACTTTTCCATCATGCATGATTTCACATCCCAAACCAACACCTGAAGCATCCGTATAAATCACAAATTGACCACTCTCTGATGGTAGTATGAGAACAGGACTTGTAGTCAACCAGGTTTTCAGCTCTTGAAAACTGATTTCACACTCGTCAAACCACACAAAAGGCACATCTTTCCGTGTTAACTTAGTCAACGATGCTGCAATTGACAAAAATCCCTAAACAAATCTCCTGTAATAGCCGGCCAAACCAAGAAAACTACGTATCTCTAACACTGAAGTGGGTCTCTGCCAACTGACAATTAACTCAATCTTCGCTAGACCACTGCTAAACCCTCTCTGCTAATGATGTGACCAAGGAAAGGCACCTGCTCCAGCCAGAACTCACACTTACTCAATTTCGCTCTAGCCAAAACTCACACTTACTCAATTTCGCATAGAGCTGGTGATCCCTCAAAGTCTGTAATGAAGTTCTAAGATGGTTCTCATGTTCCTTACAAGACTTGGAGTATACTAACACATCATCGATGAAAACCACCGTAAATTGATCAAGAAACGGAGCGAAGATCTTATTCATCAAAGCCATGAAAACTCCTAGAGCATTCGTTAGCCCAGACGGCATCACTAGAAATTCGTAATGGCCGTATCTGGTCTTGAATGCTATGTTCTGCACATCCTGATCATTGACTCTCAGCTAATGGTATCCTGATCTCAAATTTATTTTCAAAAAGAACTCGGCTCCCTGTAACTGATCAAACAACTCATCGATCCTAGGCAATGGATATTTGTCTTTTATCGTGACCTGATTGAGCTGCCTGTAGTTGATGCACATCATCATGGAACCGTCTTTCTTCTTAACAACTAAAACAGGTGCTCCCCATAATGATACACTAGGCCTTATGAAACCTTCATCCAACAAGTCTTGCAGCTGAATTTTCAATTCCCTCAACTTTGTAGGTGCCATTCTATAAGGAGCTTTCGAGATCAATGCTATCCCTGGAGCTAACTCTATGGTGAAATCGACCTCTCAAATCGGCGGTAAACCCGGAATCTCATATGGAAAGACATCCGAAAACTCACAAACTACAAGTATCCCCGATACATCCCCCACCACCTTGGGCTGTTTATCCTTCGTGATAAACGCTAGGTGACCTCTACAACCGCTCGTCAGCATACGATATGCCCTTAAGGCTGATATCCGACTTGTGGGAATCTGCTTGGGTTTCCCAATAAACTTAACATTGTCTGATTTGACTTTGAACATTATAATCTTGTTAAAATAGTCCATTATAGCTCAACAGGTCCTCAACCAATCCATGCCCAAAATGACATCGAAGTCATTCATCATCCTAAGCACCAAGTTCAAAGGTAAAATCAACTCCCCTATCTGAACTCGAACATGAGGAAACTACCGATGGCATCTAACTCACCCACGCATGGGTGTATTAACTAATAGGGGACAATCTAAACACGCTACCTTCCCATGCAAATGCTTAGCAAAAATTTGAAAAACAAAAAAATGGGTGGCACCACAATCAAATAACACTTAGCTTCTACATCTGAGATAAGAATAGTACTTTCTACACACTCCCCCAAAGCATCTGCTTCCTTATGAGTAATTGCAAAAGCTCTACCAACTTGCTGCGGCCTCTGTTGCTGACCATACACTGGCCTCTGTGGCCATTGCTGACCCCTTTGCTGTTGTTGAACCCTCTATTGCCCTTGGTCCTGCTGGCCCTGATTCTGCCAATACCCTTGCTGGGCTACGGCTCTCTGCTCCTGCTACTGAGGGATTGGTCCCCTAAACTGCTAATACTGAGGCATTGAGGCTCTAAACTGCTGCTATTGCGGAGCCTGAGGTGGCTGCTGTGGCCGATACTGGGGTGTGCCTGCCTCCCAAGCTACTACTATTGCTGCTCATAAACTCCCTGCGTTGCCTCCCGCGCTAAAGTGTGCTCTCGACCTCCGTTAGGACAATTGCGGGTTTTATGCCCCGACTGTCCACAATAAAAGCAAAGCCCAGCACCCCACCAACACATCTTTGTTGGGTGGTCGTACCCGCACCGGGCACACTGCGGTTTTCGCATACCAGGATTGGAGTTCTGAAACTTCTGCTTTTTCTGCAGAGGTTACCCTGCAAACTGATTCTGCACTAGCCGCCGTTTCAACCTTAACGAATCTACACCTCCTCGTCCATTCGCTTTACCATGCCCTCTGCCCAATTCACACTCTTGACATAATCCTCAAATGTTGGCCTTTCCACATACACTACTTTTGCTACAACACGAGCATTCATACATTTAAGAAAATGTCTGACTTTTTCTTTTAAGGGATGGATAAAGGCAGGTGCATAATTAGACAATCTGGTAAACTTCGTCTCATACTGCTGTATGGTCATATCACCTTGCTTCAAATTTTCAAACTCTTCCATTTTCTGATCTTGGAGATATTGAGGCACAAATTTATCAGTGAACTCCTTCATGAATGTTTTCCAAGCATCGGCCTCTAGTACTGTGTCTGCTTTCACCGTTGCCTTAACAGAGTCCCACCACCGTTTAGCTGCCTTTTTCAACATATATGCAACTAACTGAACTTGTTGAATACCCATACATTTGAAAGCTGCAAAAATATGCACAAGATGATCTAAAAAGTCATCGGTGGCTATCGGATCCTCGGTACCATGGAATTGTGGAGGGAACCTCTTCATGAACTTATCGAAAATATCATTGGGATCCACTTCCATTGGTGACAAGGTGACCTGCACTGGCTGTCCTACTCTATCTGTAGCTGCCAATAGCTGAGCCTGAAATAATGGCCTATCAGCGTCTACTTGAGCTCTCTCGGCGGCCCTCTCAACATCAACCCTAGCTCGTTCTGCAGCCCTCTCCTCGCGATCTTGTTGCCTATCTGCAGCCCTCTATCTCTCATGCTCTCTTTGCATAGCAGCTTGATTATTCTGAGCTTGCATGAGATGGCGAATTATCTCCATTCGATTGCGAACGTGTAACTCTTTGAGACATGATCTGTAAAATAGTTGGAAATGGTTAGTATCTATTAAACCAATTCTAGCAAACAATTCTATAGACTTTACACAAAGCGGGTAAAATCTGTCTAGAACCACACAAGTCCTATGTTTTTATCCACTTTTACTTTTCTAGAAGCATGCCTGGGCTCTGATACTAAGGTATTTTACTCGATCAGCAATTTAACTTTATTCATTTCTTATAAAAGAAAAGCAACAACAAACTAAAATACAAAATATTAAAATTTCACAAAGAAGTTTAACGTAACAATGGGTTCCTCCTATCCGAGGTAAATCCCAAGTGTCAAGTTCAAACTATCATCCTAAATTTTAAAGAAATTTTAAAGTAATTTCATTAAATGAATTTTAGAAAAACTATAATACAGCCAACAAAAAGCTTATAAAATTTAAATCATTAAAGCAGAAGGAATTACCCAATTTCCTATACCACTTAGTACTTGATCAAGAAGAGAGTTGCTTCTTTCGTGCCCTTTGATATCCTTCCTATATACACAAATAAGAAAGAAAAAACTAAATTAAATGATAAACAAAAAACAGAAAATGGCAAAAAATGACTTTTATGAAGGAAAAAAAAAGCAGCCAAAAAAAAAAAAAACCAAAGAACATTCTGCACTTGCAGTAAGTAGGGTTGAAGAACATATGAACGAGAACGAGAATTGAGAAGTTGGAACCGGAACCGGTTCTACATATGGGACTGGTATGGGTCCGGTTCCGGGAAAACAAAAAAAAGCAACAACAATGCTACCAGAGAGATGGAGGGGAAGAGGAGGCACAAGAAGAGAAAAGAAGATGATGTATGCTTAAAACGACCATCTTCCTTAAGACAGTCAAGATCTTTTCCAATCCCAGAAACCCAAATCCTCTTAGCCGAAGCATTCCAACTGCTCTACCTCAAGACCACCATCACCAAACCCATTAACTGAACCCCACGACTTAGACTCGAAGATCAACTGCAATCCAAGCCGAAATCCCTAATCTACACACCAAATCGCAAGCCCCCTTCAATCTCTCTCCATCAAATAAAATCAAAAAAGACAAGAACAGAATCAGAGAAGAAGAGCAACAGATAAGAGATGTGGACAATGCTAAAGGCATCTATTCCCGAACCCAACCCTGATCCACAGCCACACCCCCAAACCCCCACACCCCCACCGCCACGAAAAAATGAATCCGAAGAGAAAATTGTGAGAGAGGAAGATGAAGAAGACATCAACAAACAAGAAAAAAATAAAACGTACTTACCCGTCGTCGCCTCGACCTCCATCTCCACCATCCTCATCTTCGTTCACCTCGACCTCCATCTCCACCATCCGCATCTTCGTTGTACGTTATTCTTCACTTTCTTAGGGCCAGCGCGCTTTAAAAAAACCCCAACAACTGCGGTCCGGAGGATAGTCTGCATAAGATGGATCTGACCCGACTACGTGCCCAGACGAATCCTTTCCGCTGCTGAATTTGGCCCGACCCAGTTCAACGGAATTGATTTGGGTGATGGTTTGGGTCGGGTCCACAGGTCTAAAACCTTGGTGGATTCCAAATTGAAAATTGAAATTTACTATAAAAAAACATATTAAAAAACCCTATAGAAATGCAAGTAACATTTCTTACCTATAGCCTATTTTAATTTATTCTTAAATTTGAAAAGTCGATTAAGAGTTTACCGAAATAGTTCTACATATGAAAGAATCATGAAAATCACTTCCAAAGCATTACATAGCAATTCTTTAGAGAAAATATATTTATTACAAAATGGAAAATTGATTATTATATCTATAGATTGATCCTAACTTCTCCTCGAATACAACTATGAACTTAATCAATAACTCTAAATGTTTACTTGAGGAGGCCCACCAATGCCCGTGCTGAGCCCAAGCCAAGAAAATCAAGTACATTTCAAATGTTTTAATATTGTTCAACATAAATAATGATATTCATAGCGACAATGGCATGGGCACATATTTATTTACACAAAATTGTATGCATAAAAATACAAAATTGTAAATCATACTTGATTTGAAAAACACTTGAATAGTAATAGCTGATTTCTTTTTTTTTAATTTAATAGTATCATATAATAATTATCGACACCTGATAATAATCAAATAAATTAATTAATTAACGTTCTAATTCCAATGGACTGACCACTAATAACACATTAAAACACTTAATAAAAAAACATTGAAATCTAATGTTTTTTTAAAATTTATTTTTGAATACTTTAAATTTAATGAGCATACAATGTACAGTTGTCCACTTTAATAATAAAAATTTATCAATGGAGACAACATTAATAATATTAGCTACATGAGAATCTTCCTGATTTTAATTCTATTAACAGAAACATATTTCTAGAATGATGAATAGAATGATTAGATATTAAGAGGGAAAATCAAGTGGGAATTTTAGAAGATAAAAAAGAGAGATTTTAAGAAATTCAAGTTTCAAAAATACTAATTGCCTAAAAGATAAGAGGGAGGGAGAGAGATTATAGGAGGAGAGATTGTAGCATTTTAGGATGTTAACGTGACGCTCTAGAAAAAAAGAAAAATAAGGGGTACTGATGTGACACCCTCACAGGTATCCATTCTTAGAGCTTTAATATATATAGCGCAGGCCATGAAAAAATAATAATTAAGTCTTATTAAAAGTTATTAATAATTTAAATTAAATATTAATGAATATTATGACATAAATCATAGTTACAATATTGAATCTTTATTTTTTTGAAAGGAGAAAATATTTTCTTTGAATAATAGATTTATAAAAATTGAGAGTGAAAAAAAAAACATTGATATTAAGTCATCCTTGAATGAATAAAGGAATTACATGTGGTTGGATAACCATTATTGTCAATTGAGGTATATTGGTTGAAACGTTTAGGATATTTTTTACTACATTTTTCATCAACCATACATGGAGAAGTTGGATTTAATGAACTACATAGGCCATGTATCATACAATGTTTTATCGTGTCATACAATTCTGGATCTTCATCAACATCGAATATCTCAGCTGAAACAACATTATCTATCCTCTCGGTTGTTGATATATTATCATTTTTATCCAATACGATCAATATATGTGCATGTGGATGGCCCCTATTTTGAAACTCAACGGCATATATATTTGTAATTCAAAAGGTGGAGAATATAACTATTAGAAGTTGTAAATTATTGATACTTTAGAATTTGGCAATCGTGTAGAATGATTATATAATATGTTTGTATACCATCCATATTCTCCATATCGAAATAATAGTGGGTATTGTAATGCCATATAACTTGGATGTAGTTCATTTATTCTTTAGAGAGATCCTGAAACCATTTGAATATATATATTATATAGAGAACACATGAGTAAAAACATGAAATATAGATGAATGGAAAAACAAATATATTTGACACAAATAACAGAGAGGGAAAGAGCATACCTTGAGTATAGAAATAGAGCTTTATACTGAATAAGTGAATAAAGCTTTGATCTAAATAGTAGAGAGAGGGAGAGAGCATACCTTAAACAGGAGAATAGAGCTTGGTGTTGAATAGATGTTGAATAGAGATGGGTATATTGAATAGCTAAATAGTTGTTGATGAAATTACAACTACCGACAATCAATGGGGCGAGCTAAAGAATTGAGATTTTAGGGAAAGATATCAGTCAGTGCATCTAAAACTTGGCCCCGTTAAGAAAATAAATATGGCCTGTTTCTTTGATTGTTGTATATTAGTTAATAAACAAATGAGGGGCAAAAGATGTGTTCGCAATTAATCGATTTGAATTAAAAAGATGGTCCCTAATGATGGATGGATAAAGATAGGTGCTCCATAGTTCTAAAATAATGTAATTGATGCTCCATTCGTTATTCATATGACAGGATATGGTACCAGCATACACATTTGCATGTAAGGGACAATTTCACTGCACAATATCATGATATTTTAAATCATAATAGTTTAAATTTTTATATTGATGGACAAAAGGTAAGAGTACTCTCAAAACCGGTATTGAGTAGTATAAATGGAAGTACAGACAAAGAATTCCCCATAGAAGTCGGAGTCACATGTTGACAATAACTCATAGCTCAATTTGAAGGTGATCCATGTCACAACCACTGAAGCAAGGTATAAAACAGCCAAGCATCTATACAGAATAAGAGAACTACACTGAAATGGGAACGTTGATAAATCAAATGAACAAATTACAACAAAGTGGAGGCCCAAGTTTTATGTAAACTAAAGACTAAGAGAGGCTTGGAAACAGTTCACTTGGCAGATTCTCTCATAAACAATATTCAAATACTGGTAGGTGGATTGGCTCTGAAATAATTATTTTATTTATCAGTATCTGACTGCAATATTATAGTACATATTAAAATTTTAAAACAGATATATATATATATATATTGAAATATTGAAATATTGAATGAAATCTAACAAAGATATTAGCCATCACTGCCTCCACTGTCCGTTCTTCTTAAAGCAATATGTAAGCACCTGAACCTAATATTTTGATCTTGAATTGATTTAATTGGCCTCTCAATGATAGAGATCAAAGAAGCTTGAAAAACAATAATAGATTAATAGACAAAATTGCTTGTGGAGAGGATCCTCAAGCCTGTTTTATATATACAGAAGATTTCCAAAAAGGTTACAATGTACAGTTGTGTAATTGCTAAGAACAAGTAATTTACAACACTGCACAAATCGTGATTTATGCACAAGAATGGAAACATTCGCTTCAAGATAAGGCATGACAAAATGACTCAGTCGAGCTTATCTATAGTGGGCCTTGGTGTTGGACCATGTCCTAGTTTAGGCCCATTGGGCCCAAGGTTATGATCACCCATTATCTTTACACCCCCCTTCAAGCTGATGATGCGGTAGCAACAAAAGATTGCTCGGAAGAGTACTGAAGTGAGAGAAGGTTTGAGCTTTAGTAAAGAGATCCGCTGCATTATCTTGGGAAGGAACCGGATGAAGGGTGAGAGTGCTGAGTTTATACTGCTGCCGGACAATGTGACAGTCAATCTCAATATGCTTTGTCCGTTCATGAAAAACTTCATTTTGAGTGTTTTTGATGGCACTCTGATTGTCGCAGTACAAAAGGGGTAGGAGTGCGAAGATGGATCCCAAAGTCATGCAAGAGCCACCGAAGCCAAATGATTTCAGTTGTAGTATTGGCAAGAGCTCTATATTCAACTTTTGCAGAAGAGCGGGATGCTAGAGCTTGTTTCTTGCTTTTCCAGGATACCAAGGAGTGACCAAGGAAAATACAAAATCCAGTGGTGGACCGACGATCATCAGGGTCACCGGCCCAGTCAGAGTCAGAGAAGGCACGAAGAGCAAGGGAGCTGTCTGATGAGAGTAACAGTGCATGAGTTTGAGTTCCTTGAAGATAGCGGAGTATGCGAAGAACAGCGCCCCAATGAACCGAAGTGGGTTGAGCTAGAAATTGGCTAACCTGGTTAACTGCAAAGGCAATATCAGGACGAGTGATGGTAAGGTAGACAAGACTACCTACTACTGCATGGTATCTAGTAGGGTTTGACAAAAGTACCCCATCGGTCTTACTGAGACGAGTGTTGGTTTCCAGTGGAGTAGTAACAGTAGTGAGATCAGTAAGACCCGCACGCTTGATGATGTCAAAGCAATGCTTAAGTTGAGATAGTACATATCCATGTGTAGAGTATCCCACTTCAATACCAAGAAAATATCGCAAAGGTCCTAAATCTTTTATCTCAAACTGTTGATGAAGAAACTGTTTAAGTGCAGCAATACCATCATGATCATCTCCGGTAATAATCATATCATCAACATAGAGAAGAAGAACAACTATGCCCTTGGAAGAATTGTGATAAAAGAGAGCACTATCTTGTGAGCTCTGATGATAACCAAAGGAAGTCACTGCGGTAGCAAAGCGTGCAAACTAGGCCCGTGGAGCTTGTTTCAAGCTATATAAAGCTCGCCGAAGATGACAAACATAGGTAGAAGGAGAGGAGGTACCAGGTGGGGGAGTCATATAAATGTCCTCATTGAGATAGCCATTGAGGAAGGCATTTTTCACATCAAGTTGATGAAGAGACCACCGTTGGATAGCAGCAACAGAGATCAAAATCCGAACTGTTGTCATCTTAGCAACAGGTGCAAACGTTTCTTCATAATCTATCCCGTAGTCTTGTGTATATCCGTTTGCCACAAGCCGGGCTTTATACCATTCTATAGAACTGTCAGCCAGCGTTTTCACTTTGTAAATCCATTTACAACCAATGGTTTTCCTTCCAGGAGGAAGTGGAACCATTGGTTGTAAATGGATTTACAAAGTGGAACAAGATAATGCTTTTTAAAATATATATATACGCCACACACAACAACTAAAAGGAATTCCAAAACATGTAGCAGTAGCAGTGGAACAATAACAAGGATGCATTAGATTGCATCCCAGAGCTAAACAAACAAACAACAAAGCTAAAACATGACAACGAAGACACATAAACAGGCAGCAATCATAACAACATGCCAAAGCTAAACAGAATCCGAAACAGAAGCATCACACAAAACAGGGTACCAGTATGCATTCTTTTTCTCAGTACTCATCACCCTCATCTCCATCCTCCCCTTCAGCAGATTCAGCACCCACTGTAACACTCCGACCCAGCTTGATCTCGTTTAGCGCCTAATTACTATTGTTTTTCATTGCTAATTGTGTTTTGCAGTTGTTTTGGATTCGTTGCGGGTCATGGATAGGTAATTGGGTTGAGTTTGACCTGGATTAGGTAGACCAAGCCCATTTTCGTAATTTTAGCTTTTCTTCGACATGGTCATTTTTGCATCATTTTGATGTCAACACGCGTCTTTCGTTGAGCTCGTTACCTTTCGTAACTACATCGTTTGCAACCGATGTCGGATGATTCCACTGGACCCGGATTTGACTGAAACTGGAAATTAATGTATGACTTGGACTTCATTGCAAATTGGACATTCGCTTATCTTATATAAGAGCCGTTTCCACCGATTCAAGCTCTCTCCCTCTCTCTCTCTCTCTCTTCTCTCTCACTGTTCACGTGAAGCTTCATTCTTTCTCCCTCTTGATTCTTCTTCTCCACCGATCAAGCCCAAAAGAGGAGATTTGTGCTCTCTTGTTCCTTGGTGATTGGATTGGGGTGAGTTGAGGTCTTCTCCATCTCCCTCATTTTCTTCTTCTTGTTTCCATGATTCCATGTCTATGCTCATGATGCTTCTTTCTCCTTCTCATGCATGCATGCTAGCAGTGATTGGTGTTTGGTTGTGAATGACCCAAGGACAGCTATTGGTGTAATTGAATTCAATTAAGGCAAGTATAACCATAATATGTAAGAAACCATATTGGTATTTGCTTGATTTTGTTTACTTCACATGAGTTTGCAAGGAAAACATGTTTACAGCCCAATTTGCTACTATTCTCCCTTTCTCTGTTTGAATTTTGTATATCTGATGTCTTTACAGGTTTTCTGTAGTTGATTCAGAATTCAACCTTGCGCATGCACAGCTTAGCCGTAAGTTACCTTCGGCTTAAAGTCCAGAGAGGGAAAAACCCAGTTTTCTTCTACGGCTAGGACACAGCTAAGCCATATATTGTCTTACGGCTAAGCCGTATCTCAGCCGTGACCCGGCCGTAGATCAGTACAGGGTATCCTTTTTTCTGGATTAACTAAAGGCAAGCAATTGACAAACCTTCTACGGCTCAGCCACGGCTAAGCCGTAGAACAGCACATGGCTAAGCCGTAGAATAAAATACGGGTGAACCGTAATTGCAGATGAACAGTAAAGGGAACTGCGGTGGAGCCGCAGTGCATATTATGGCTAAGCCATAAGGTGCCTACGGCTAAGTCATATGTTCACCTACGACTAAGTTGTACCACCCCTGGAAAATGAATAACAAGGATAGGCGTAAGAAAAAGACCGATATGGCCTTCATGATAGAATGTAGAGCACCTAGACTTGCCCAATGATATGAATGTATGACATGAATGATCCCGAGGGCTGCGATTTATTCATGTTCGTTATCCAGTTGTTAAGCACCTCCCCATGGGTGTTGGTTTAAAGGACTGTGGTGCACCAGCTAATTCCATGCAACACTAGACAACGGTGCATCGAATAACTTAAAACTACATCATCATGCACGGTTAGAAACACTGGATAATTAGATTAGAAGTGGCTAGTAAATGAAGGTGATTCTATCTAGTATGATTTGCTTGCTTAACATGTTGTATTTCGATCATTGATCTCCACTCTTTAGCAGATCATTGCATGTCACGTTGAAAGTCATACCATGCGTTCACCTTGAGTATGTATGTATGTATGATATAAGGTCTGTTATTGGATATGCACGCAGGATATGCTTGTCGATTTACTCAGGGTTTTCATGATTGACTCTGTATGGTCAGGCACTACTTAGCCTCAGCCTTAGGATCCTGACGGGGTGAATTTGGTGTAGTTTTCATGGCCCTGCTCCAGTAAGGAAACATCTTAGGGAACCGGAC
Organism: Sextonia rubra; assembly: GCA_037013555.1. Classification (NCBI taxonomy): domain Eukaryota; kingdom Viridiplantae; phylum Streptophyta; class Magnoliopsida; order Laurales; family Lauraceae; genus Sextonia; species Sextonia rubra. The sequence continues at coordinate 2,761,977 of JASUAD010000028.1, read as the reverse complement.
CCCAGGAAACCCGAGACCCATTTGTACCTTGGCCCGACAATGGTGTTCTCTGTACGATATAAGATCCCTTTTTTGGGATCATATGGCAATGTAGTCGCCAACTAGTTATGCACATAGCATATATATATTGATTCGCATGGCATATTTCTTTCTTGCATGACAGCTTAGTATACAAATGTGACCTATTTTGATTTATATGATGATCTTTATTCTATTAGACACAGCATGCGTTAACTGTTATGGCTTATACTTTGCTAAATCGTTGTATTCACGAGTTGTTTTTGGTGTTGCAGGCCCAAATACCCCTTCCGACCCCTCGTCCGTCGGCCAGACTCCAGTCGAGACCCCTGGGGCCCCATCAAGCCTAAAGGAGTGGATGTGAGCACTCCACCGGAGAGCACCCTGGACATCCATGGCATAGGAGTCTTCTTTTGAGTTTTGTCACGCTTGTATACGTCCTGATTGTATATGTTTATTTTGATCATTTTGTAAAACCTTCCTATATATGTCAATTCTGTTTTTGTATTCTCTTCTTGCATTGTTTAGTTTAATGTTTTTGATATCTACAGCTTCCGCGTACATGTTTGGCACGTGTGAATGTTCCCTTGTGCGTGTGCAGTTAGACCGGGTCTACTTGTACAGGCACGGGAGTACGTGTGTCATCGGTTTAGCTTTTACTAACCCCTGAACTCCTGAGCTCGGGTTGTGACACCCACCTCGTTGTAATCCTTCTCAAGCGCTGCAAGATCCTCACGGGCTTCGGAGAACTCTCCTTCCTCCATCCCCTCACCAACATACCAATGCACAAACGCCCTCTTTGCATACAGGAGATCAAATTTGTGATCAATTCGGGAGAAGACCTCCGCAACGTTGGTCAAGTTGGAGATCATGCACATAGCCCTCTAGACCTTGGCCAGATCACCCCCAGGGACGACAGTCGGAGGCTGGTAGTTGATCCCGCACTTGAACCCAGTGGGGCACCAGTCCATAAACTGAAGGGTCCTCTTCGTCTTGATCGTCGCGACAGCCGCATTCACATCCTTGGGCACAACATCCCCCCTACACATGAGGCAGCAGCCCATGTACTTACCATGGCGCTACAAGATCCTATCAATCTATTATTGTTTTTCAAGCTTCTTTGATCTCTATCATGGTATCAGAGCTCTTTAGTGATTTTCATTTGAAGATTGTGCGTGTGCATAAGGCTGTAGCTAATTGATTTACAGTGGGCCCCACAGGTGCCTGACTACCACTGTGGATCATACCTCCTGGTTCGACCATCTGAGAAGAACCTCTGGTATTTTTTGTTTGTTTTTCTGGACTGTTTTGGTCTGATTCTAAAAATCTTCTGATTGTTATTTTTGAGCACTAGTTTTCATCAGTACTGTTGATTTTCTTGTCCTGCCATTGGATCATCTGCAAATTTGGTGTGTGGGTGCACATTTTAGGTGGCTAGTCCCTGCTGTTATTTGATCTGATTAGTTAGACATATTAAGGCTTCAATTTGGTTTCTACTCCCTGTTATTTGCACGCCTAGAACTGTTTTTTTTTTTTTTCTGGATTTTTTTTCTGGTTGCTGTTACTTGACATACTTGGTGATCCCCAATGGCTGAGAAATTATCCGGAATTAGTGTCATCTTAGATGAGACCAACTATGCCTATTGGTCTCATCTGATGACCAATTTTCTGAAAGGACAAAAACTTTGGAAGTATATTACTGACAAAAAATCTTGTCCTGACAGTAAAGATAATTTTTATGAAGATTAGGAAGCTTCAATTGGAAAAATAAATTCATGGATTGCAAACTCAGTTTTTCCCTCAATAGGAAATCAATTGTCTAAATTTTCTCACCCCAAGGATGCCTAGGATTACTTAGGGCCTCTCTATGTTCAGTCTAACTCTGCACGGAGATATCAATTGGAATGGGAAATTAAGAACGCTGATCAAGGATCAGATTCAATTCATGATTTCTATGTCAAGATGTCTGCCTTGTGGGATCAATTGGCTTTAATGGAGCCCCAAATTTCTTGAAAGAGTATGAGCCATGGCCACTTGAAAGAGTCATTTGTTAATTTAATTTTTCTAAAATATTTATCAAAATATTATTTCTTTATACATTATAAGTATCTATTAGTTAAATGGTATTCATGATAATTAATCCAAATTAATAAACTTACATCCTAAAAATATAAAAAATAAGAAGAATTATAATCTATATGCACATAGAGCCTCCCCCAGATAAGACTCAGTCCCTATCCAAAATGAGGCATCACAGCAGATTCATAAGTCAACATGGTGGGTTTTCTATTCCGGCTCTAATATATATATATATATATATATATGTAAGAGGCTCTAATTCGTTGAATAAGTAATAGTTTCCAACGTAACTTTAAAAAAAGGTATAAATAGTATATCTCCCTTCCAAAGTAAGAGGGTGTTTGGAAACAAGATATTTCAAGAGATTTTACGATATTATCTATTAATTTAGGATATTATATAGTCATATAAAAAGGAGGTGTTTGAATAACTTAAAAAGTATCTTACAATGTCTCACTTTTTTAAAATAATATTTTCTTAAAAAAGCTAGAGTTTTAGTAAAAACCATCTAAGAGTTCATGAGAAACAATTAATTATATGTATGCAACAAGTTAAACGAACATAAGCTTAATAATCAAAAAATATCTCCACAAACATTCCTAACACTATGACCACAATTGACGCATGCGACAACTCCACACGAACCAAGATGAAAGGTTAGCAATTTTTTGAAAACCAAGGTGATGAATAGCCCAATTATCACTTCATCTAAGTGCGGGTGGTTTATACCATCATGTGCAAACCATGAAATCTGTAAGGGGAAATCTGCCCGCATAATCCCTTACTTAGATGATGTAATAGACTAAATTTATTAAATCTGATTCTTTGGGTTTTAAGACCAACACAAGGGTCTTCGGAGGTGTGTAAACTATCCAAAGAAAATCATAAATAAATGATTGAATAAACATTTAAATAAATTACCCGGCCCCAACTCTACCATTCCCATGGTCCCACACAAGTGGTGACCCACTAGTACAGCACTTCTAGCTGTCCAATTAGTTGTCAACCCCCATATAGATAATGCCAAGGATCCACAAAGAGGACGAACCCACTTGTACCCTATGAAGCACGGACACTCCAAGATGGCTCCCGTGTCCGTGTCAGAAACGTGTCGGACACGGACACGGCTCGGACACGCCGGGACACGTGTCCGACACGCCGAAAATGTGTCCTGGAATTTTTTTTTATTTTTTAAATTTCGGACACGGCTCAGACACGAGGTAGACACGGCAGGACACTGCTTGGACACAGCAGGACACGGGGTGGACACGGCAGGACACGGCTCGGACACGTTGTGGACACGGCGGGACTAAAATATAATTAAAATTGGCTCAACTTGGGTTAAAATTAGAAAAAAAAAGAGGAAGGGGGTAAATGTAATTTTTTTAAACTTATAACCCTAATGTTATATTCACTTTTCGTTTGTGAAATCAAAAGGGGGGAAACGGCCGCATCTAGGAGACGTAGAAATAGAAGATGAAAAGGGGGAATCGCCGCCATCAGTGAAACAAAAAAGAAGAAAAAAAAGAAGACAGCGTAAGGAAGATCTACGCTTACGCATGGAAGATCTGAGCATGAGGAAGATCTGCGTGGAAGATGCGTGAGGAAGATCTGCAACTGCGCATGGAAGAATAAGGAGGAGGAGGAGGAGGAGGAGGAAGAACAGGTACTGCTTTTTTTTTTTTTTTGCTGCTATTTTTTTTTCCTCTGCAGTGCTGCTGTGCTACTACTGTTTTCTTTCTTTCTTTTTTTGAACTACTACTATGCTGCTGTTGTTTTTTCTTCCATCTGACTGTTGCACCACTGCTGCTGCTTTCTTTCTTTCTTTCTTTTTTCGAACCGTTGTTTTCTTTTTCCTTGTTTCTTCCATCTAACTGCTGCTGCTGCTGCTGTTTTTTTTTTTTTTTTACTGTTGTTTTTTTTTTCCATGGGATTCCTGTGCTGTTGCTGTTTTCTTTTTTTCTTTTTTATCTTTCAGTGCTGCTATCTTTTTTTCTTCCACGGGACTGCTTTGTTGTTGCTGTTGTGCTGCTGCTAGTGCTGTTTTCTTTTTTTTTTTTTTTTGAATTGCTGCTGCTGCTAAGTTTTTTTTTTAGTGTTGTTTTTTTTTAAATGGGACTGCTGTGCTGCTGCTGTTTTTTTTTTTTTTATTTTGGCTGCTGTTTTCTTTCTTCTTTTTTTTTCGAACTACCGCTGCTGCTGTTTTTTTCATTTTTTTAATGCTGTTGTTTTTTTTTTCCATGGGATTGCTATGCTGTTGCTGCTGTTTTCTTTCTTTTCTTTGTTTGTTTTTTTTTTTTCAGAACTACTGCTGCTATATTTTCATACTACTGCTGCTTTTTTTTTTCCAGAATTGCTGCATTTTTTTTCCAAGTTTATTTTTCAATGTGATAGTTTGTTTTTCAATGTGATAGGAAATTGATTCGATTATGATGTAATTGTGACAAGTAATGTTGATGACGATTGATGTACTATGAGCTTATGGCCTACTATTACATTACATTATGCATTATAGATTTTATTTTTTATTTTTCCAGTATCAGTTATGTTTTTTTCTTTATTAATTGTGACATTATACTTTTTAATTTGGCTAAAAATATAATTATTCTTTACCTTTATGATTATATATAAAAATATATATTTATTATTTGCCGTGTCCTAGCCATATCCGTGTCCTACTTTTTTAGGATTTGCCGTATCGCCGTGTCCGTGTCGTGTCGTATCCGTGTCCCGTGTCCGTAACCATGCTTCATAGCTTGTACCTACAGCCAATGTCCCACCATCATGCGGCAGTTAGGGGATCCATGCCACTTCCATGGGTCCAAGTGTTAGATCAAAGGGGCCCCACCAAAATTGCTAGAGTCCCATGTACCTGGGGTCCACCGAGTGGAGCCATCACGCTGCCAGGCCCACTGGAGGATGCCCTAGTTGTGCACGCAACGCAGTACCCTACACTGTGTAGCAGGTGGCAATCCACCTGCACACATGCGCAGGCGGTGCTGCCTGCAGTACAGGTCTGGGGAATTCTTCCCCAGACAAGATCCCTTTTTTTTCTTAAAAAAAAAAACCTGATTTCTATCCATCAGTAGATCTAACCCAATTTGCATTCAATCCAACACATCATCAACCATGAATGTATTTGGTCACCATCTACCTATCATCATCCTTTATAAACTTAAATGGGCATTGACAGTACATCTAAGATTATGATAATCAATGAAACCAGTGAAGATCATTAGAGATAAGTGCACTACTTGCCTTGATGCAGAGTTATGAAGGAGATGATCCTAAATCTCTCTCTCTCTCTCTCGTGCATGCCCACCAAATCCAACAAAGAAGAAGAAGAACCGGTGGCTGTCTCTTGGCTTGGCTTGGGCTTGGCCGATCAAGAGGTGAAGGGGAAGGAGAAGAGCAACTGTAGCAATGGGGAAGAAAGGGGCTGCTGTGATCGTCTAAAATAAGAAGGGAATAAGGTTTTCGGGGTAAGTCTTGGATTTTGTAAAAAAGAACCCTATAGTTTAGGTTAATTATATATAAGGGCCTGGTTTGGGTTCTTGGGTTCAATGGGTCCAAAGTGGGTCCGAATTGCGTCGAGTTGAACGGTAAATACTCACAGACCTAAAATCACTACCCAATTAGGCCAAAACCCAAAATAAATCTAAATAATTCTAATGACCTTAATTAACTTAAATACAAACAATTAAATAAAATTATATTTAAATTAAGTAAAATAGGTACCAGGGTCCAGAATGTTACATTCCTCCCCCCTTAGAACATTTGGTCCTCCAAATGTCTAACGTACCTCAAGAAGAAGATCCGGGTACAACTTCTTTACTTGGTCTTTGAGCTCCCAAGTGGCCTCCGTTGGACTATGGTGCTCCCACTGAACCTTCACCCAATGAATTATTCGTGTCCGTAGGACTTGCTCCTTCGTATCAATGATCCACAACGGCTTCTCAACGTAAGTAGCATCTGGCTGAATCTCAAGTAGTTCGTACTGAAGAACATGCGAAGGATCGGCGACATACTTCTTCAGCATCGAGACATGGAAGACATTGTGAACTCTTGACAACTCTGCTGCTAACGCCAATCTGTAGGCTACATCTCTCACTCTCTCAAGAATATCAAATGGCCCGATGAATCTGCGTGATAGCTTGTCCTTCTGTCCGAATTTAAGTGTCCCTCTAGCTAGCAACACTTTTAGAAACACATGATTGCCCAATGCAAACTCGAGATCTCTCCTCTTCAAGTCAGCAAAACTCTTCTATCTACTCTTGGCAATTTTCAATCTAGCATGAATCTACTGAACTTTTTCATTGGTATCACTAACCATCGACAGCCTCTGAAAGCTTCAGACACCAACTTCCTCCCAACAAATTAGGTTCCTACATCAGCGCCCATACAACGCCTCAAAAGGTGCCATACCAATACTTGAATGATAGCTGTTATTGTATACGAACTCACAAAGAGGAAGGTTTTTCTGCCAATCCTTTCCGAAGTCCAACACACAAGCTTGCAGCATATCCTCTAGTGTCTAGTTGGTCCTCTCCGTTTGCCCATTTGTCTCCGAGTGATACGCTGTGCTGAAGTTCAAGGTAGAACCGAGTGCCTCTTGAAGTCGTGCCCAAAACTTGCTCAAAAACCTCGGATCTCTATCTGAGATGATCGATACCACTACACCATGCAATCTAACTACTTCCTCCATATACATCTTGGCCAACTCATCTTTGGGTGTCTTCATATTCATCGGTAGAAAATGTACAACTTTAGTTAATCTTTCCACTATCACCCAAATATTGTCTTTACCATGAATCATCGGAAATCCTGATATAAAGTCCATTGTGATATGTTCCCACTTCCAATCCGATACTGCCAACTACTTCAAAAGTCCTGGGGGACTCTTGTATTCTGCCTTAACTTGTTGACACACCAAACACCTGGAAACGAATCTTGCAATCTCCTTTTTCATGTTGTTCCACCAGTAATGACTACGGAGATTCTGATACATCTTCGTGCTACCAAGGTGGATGGTGAAACGAGAGTGGTGCGCCTCTGTCAGAATCTCATTATTCAACTTCTCTATATTTAGCACACACAATCTATCCTAATAGTACAACACACCATCTATCAATCTAAAGTCCGGCCTGCTCACAATTTGCTTAATCACCCTGACCAACTCTGGATCCTCTGACTATGTGCTCTTGATTCTGCCCAAAATCTTGGGCTCCCAGACAAACATATTGACAATCATCACTCTATCACTGAACGGCTACAAATCAACCCCTAAATCCAGAAATATCTCTGCCCATGACCATTCTATCAGCAAACATGCATTCCTCACTACTTTTCTGCTTAGTGCATCTGCCACTACATTTGCTTTTCCTGGATGGTACTTGATCAGAAAATTGAAATCCTTAATATATTCCATCCATCAGATCTGCCTCATGTTCAACTCTGGCTAAGTGAACAAATACTGAAGACTCTTGTGGTCCGAATGCACTTCAAATCTTACACCATACAAATAATATCCCCACATTTTTTATGCAAAAACTACCGCTGCGAGCTCAAGATTGTGAGTAGCGTACTTTTTCTCCTGTTCCTTAAGTTGTCTAGATCCATAGGCGACAACTTTTCCATCATGCATGATTTCACATCCCAAACCAACACCTGAAGCATCCGTATAAATCACAAATTGACCACTCTCTGATGGTAGTATGAGAACAGGACTTGTAGTCAACCAGGTTTTCAGCTCTTGAAAACTGATTTCACACTCGTCAAACCACACAAAAGGCACATCTTTCCGTGTTAACTTAGTCAACGATGCTGCAATTGACAAAAATCCCTAAACAAATCTCCTGTAATAGCCGGCCAAACCAAGAAAACTACGTATCTCTAACACTGAAGTGGGTCTCTGCCAACTGACAATTAACTCAATCTTCGCTAGACCACTGCTAAACCCTCTCTGCTAATGATGTGACCAAGGAAAGGCACCTGCTCCAGCCAGAACTCACACTTACTCAATTTCGCTCTAGCCAAAACTCACACTTACTCAATTTCGCATAGAGCTGGTGATCCCTCAAAGTCTGTAATGAAGTTCTAAGATGGTTCTCATGTTCCTTACAAGACTTGGAGTATACTAACACATCATCGATGAAAACCACCGTAAATTGATCAAGAAACGGAGCGAAGATCTTATTCATCAAAGCCATGAAAACTCCTAGAGCATTCGTTAGCCCAGACGGCATCACTAGAAATTCGTAATGGCCGTATCTGGTCTTGAATGCTATGTTCTGCACATCCTGATCATTGACTCTCAGCTAATGGTATCCTGATCTCAAATTTATTTTCAAAAAGAACTCGGCTCCCTGTAACTGATCAAACAACTCATCGATCCTAGGCAATGGATATTTGTCTTTTATCGTGACCTGATTGAGCTGCCTGTAGTTGATGCACATCATCATGGAACCGTCTTTCTTCTTAACAACTAAAACAGGTGCTCCCCATAATGATACACTAGGCCTTATGAAACCTTCATCCAACAAGTCTTGCAGCTGAATTTTCAATTCCCTCAACTTTGTAGGTGCCATTCTATAAGGAGCTTTCGAGATCGATGCTATCCCTGGAGCTAACTCTATGGTGAAATCGACCTCTCAAATCGGCGGTAAACCCGGAATCTCATATGGAAAGACATCCGAAAACTCACAAACTACAAGTATCCCCGATACATCCCCCACCACCTTGGGCTGTTTATCCTTCGTGATAAACGCTAGGTGACCTCTACAACCGCTCGTCAGCATACGATATGCCCTTAAGGCTGATATCCGACTTGTGGGAATCTGCTTGGGTTTCCCAATAAACTTAACATTGTCTGATTTGACTTTGAACATTATAATCTTGTTAAAATAGTCCATTATAGCTCAACAGGTCCTCAACCAATCCATGCCCAAAATGACATCGAAGTCATTCATCATCCTAAGCACCAAGTTCAAAGGTAAAATCAACTCCCCTATCTGAACTCGAACATGAGGAAACTACCGATGGCATCTAACTCACCCACGCATGGGTGTATTAACTAATAGGGGACAATCTAAACACGCTACCTTCCCATGCAAATGCTTAGCAAAAATTTGAAAAACAAAAAAATGGGTGGCACCACAATCAAATAACACTTAGCTTCTACATCTGAGATAAGAATAGTACTTTCTACACACTCCCCCAAAGCATCTGCTTCCTTATGAGTAATTGCAAAAGCTCTACCAACTTGCTGCGGCCTCTGTTGCTGACCATACACTGGCCTCTGTGGCCATTGCTGACCCCTTTGCTGTTGTTGAACCCTCTATTGCCCTTGGTCCTGCTGGCCCTGATTCTGCCAATACCCTTGCTGGGCTACGGCTCTCTGCTCCTGCTACTGAGGGATTGGTCCCCTAAACTGCTAATACTGAGGCATTGAGGCTCTAAACTGCTGCTATTGCGGAGCCTGAGGTGGCTGCTGTGGCCGATACTGGGGTGTGCCTGCCTCCCAAGCTACTACTATTGCTGCTCATAAACTCCCTGCGTTGCCTCCCGCGCTAAAGTGTGCTCTCGACCTCCGTTAGGACAATTGCGGGTTTTATGCCCCGACTGTCCACAATAAAAGCAAAGCTCAGCACCCCACCAACACATCTTTGTTGGGTGGTCGTACCCGCACCGGGCACACTGCGGTTTTCGCATACCAGGATTGGAGTTCTGAAACTTCTGCTTTTTCTGCAGAGGTTACCCTGCAAACTGATTCTGCACTAGCCGCCGTTTCAACCTTAACGAATTTACACCTCCTCGTCCATTCGCTTTACCATGCCCTCTGCCCAATTCACACTCTTGACATAATCCTCAAATGTTGGCCTTTCCACATACACTACTTTTGCTACAACACGAGCATTCATACATTTAAGAAAATGTCTGACTTTTTCTTTTAAGGGATGGATAAAGGCAGGTGCATAATTAGACAATCTGGTAAACTTCGTCTCATACTGCTGTATGGTCATATCACCTTGCTTCAAATTTTCAAACTCTTCCATTTTCTGATCTTGGAGATATTGAGGCACAAATTTATCAGTGAACTCCTTCATGAATGTTTTCCAAGCATCGGCCTCTAGTACTGTGTCTGCTTTCACCGTTGCCTTAACAGAGTCCCACCACCGTTTAGCTGCCTTTTTCAACATATATGCAACTAACTGAACTTGTTGAATACCCATACATTTGAAAGCTGCAAAAATATGCACAAGATGATCTAAAAAGTCATCGGTGGCTATCGGATCCTCGGTACCATGGAATTGTGGAGGGAACCTCTTCATGAACTTATCGAAAATATCATTGGGATCCACTTCCATTGGTGACAAGGTGACCTGCACTGGCTGTCCTACTCTATCTGTAGCTGCCAATAGCTGAGCCTGAAATAATGGCCTATCAGCGTCTACTTGAGCTCTCTCGGCGGCCCTCTCAACATCAACCCTAGCTCGTTCTGCAGCCCTCTCCTCGCGATCTTGTTGCCTATCTGCAGCCCTCTATCTCTCATGCTCTCTTTGCATAGCAGCTTGATTATTCTGAGCTTGCATGAGATGGCGAATTATCTCCATTCGATTGCGAACGTGTAACTCTTTGAGACATGATCTGTAAAATAGTTGGAAATGGTTAGTATCTATTAAACCAATTCTAGCAAACAATTCTATAGACTTTACACAAAGCGGGTAAAATCTGTCTAGAACCACACAAGTCCTATGTTTTTATCCACTTTTACTTTTCTAGAAGCATGCCTGGGCTCTGATACTAAGGTATTTTACTCGATCAGCAATTTAACTTTATTCATTTCTTATAAAAGAAAAGCAACAACAAACTAAAATACAAAATATTAAAATTTCACAAAGAAGTTTAACGTAACAATGGGTTCCTCCTATCCGAGGTAAATCCCAAGTGTCAAGTTCAAACTATCATCCTAAATTTTAAAGAAATTTTAAAGTAATTTCATTAAATGAATTTTAGAAAAACTATAATACAGCCAACAAAAAGCTTATAAAATTTAAATCATTAAAGCAGAAGGAATTACCCAATTTCCTATACCACTTAGTACTTGATCAAGAAGAGAGTTGCTTCTTTCGTGCCCTTTGATATCCTTCCTATATACACAAATAAGAAAGAAAAAACTAAATTAAATGATAAACAAAAAACAGAAAATGGCAAAAAATGACTTTTATGAAGGAAAAAAAAAGCAGCCAAAAAAAAAAAAACCAAAGAACATTCTGCACTTGCAGTAAGTAGGGTTGAAGAACATATGAACGAGAACGAGAATTGAGAAGTTGGAACCGGAACCGGTTCTACATATGGGACTGGTATGGGTCCGGTTCCGGGAAAACAAAAAAAAGCAACAACAATGCTACCAGAGAGATGGAGGGGAAGAGGAGGCACAAGAAGAGAAAAGAAGATGATGTATGCTTAAAACGACCATCTTCCTTAAGACAGTCAAGATCTTTTCCAATCCCAGAAACCCAAATCCTCTTAGCCGAAGCATTCCAACTGCTCTACCTCAAGACCACCATCACCAAACCCATTAACTGAACCCCACGACTTAGACTCGAAGATCAACTGCAATCCAAGCCGAAATCCCTAATCTACACACCAAATCGCAAGCCCCCTTCAATCTCTCTCCATCAAATAAAATCAAAAAAGACAAGAACAGAATCAGAGAAGAAGAGCAACAGATAAGAGATGTGGACAATGCTAAAGGCATCTATTCCCGAACCCAACCCTGATCCACAGCCACACCCCCAAACCCCCACACCCCCACCGCCACGAAAAAATGAATCCGAAGAGAAAATTGTGAGAGAGGAAGATGAAGAAGACATCAACAAACAAGAAAAAAATAAAACGTACTTACCCGTCGTCGCCTCGACCTCCATCTCCACCATCCTCATCTTCGTTCACCTCGACCTCCATCTCCACCATCCGCATCTTCGTTGTACGTTATTCTTCACTTTCTTAGGGCCAGCGCGCTTTAAAAAAACCCCAACAACTGCGGTCCGGAGGATAGTTTGTATAAGATGGATCTGACCCGACTACGTGCCCAAACGAATCCTTTCCGCTGCTGAATTTGGCCCGACCCAGTTCAACGGAATTGATTTGGGTGATGGTTTGGGTCGGGTCCACAGGTCTAAAACCTTGGTGGATTCCAAATTGAAAATTGAAATTTACTATAAAAAAACATATTAAAAAACCCTATAGAAATGCAAGTAACATTTCTTACCTATAGCCTATTTTAATTTATTCTTAAATTTGAAAAGTCGATTAAGAGTTTACCGAAATAGTTCTACATATGAAAGAATCATGAAAATCACTTCCAAAGCATTACATAGCAATTCTTTAGAGAAAATATATTTATTACAAAATGGAAAATTGATTATTATATCTATAGATTGATCCTAACTTCTCCTCGAATACAACTATGAACTTAATCAATAACTCTAAATGTTTACTTGAGGAGGCCCACCAATGCCCGTGCTGAGCCCAAGCCAAGAAAATCAAGTACATTTCAAATGTTTTAATATTGTTCAACATAAATAATGATATTCATAGCGACAATGGCATGGGCACATATTTATTTACACAAAATTGTATGCATAAAAATACAAAATTGTAAATCATACTTGATTTGAAAAACACTTGAATAGTAATAGCTGATTTCTTTTTTTTTAATTTAATAGTATCATATAATAATTATCGACACCTGATAATAATCAAATAAATTAATTAATTAACGTTCTAATTCCAATGGACTGACCACTAATAACACATTAAAACACTTAATAAAAAAACATTGAAATCTAATGTTTTTTTAAAATTTATTTTTGAATACTTTAAATTTAATGAGCATACAATGTACAGTTGTCCACTTTAATAATAAAAATTTATCAATGGAGACAACATTAATAATATTAGCTACATGAGAATCTTCCTGATTTTAATTCTATTAACAGAAACATATTTCTAGAATGATGAATAGAATGATTAGATATTAAGAGGGAAAATCAAGTGGGAATTTTAGAAGATAAAAAAGAGAGATTTTAAGAAATTCAAGTTTCAAAAATACTAATTGCCTAAAAGATAAGAGGGAGGGAGAGAGATTATAGGAGGAGAGATTGTAGCATTTTAGGATGTTAACGTGACGCTCTAGAAAAAAAGAAAAATAAGGGGTACTGATGTGACACCCTCACAGGTATCCATTCTTAGAGCTTTAATATATATAGCGCAGGCCATGAAAAAATAATAATTAAGTCTTATTAAAAGTTATTAATAATTTAAATTAAATATTAATGAATATTATGACATAAATCATAGTTACAATATTGAATCTTTATTTTTTTGAAAGGAGAAAATATTTTCTTTGAATAATAGATTTATAAAAATTGAGAGTGAAAAAAAAAACATTGATATTAAGTCATCCTTGAATGAATAAAGGAATTACATGTGGTTGGATAACCATTATTGTCAATTGAGGTATATTGGTTGAAACGTTTAGGATATTTTTTACTACATTTTTCATCAACCATACATGGAGAAGTTGGATTTAATGAACTACATAGGCCATGTATCATACAATGTTTTATCGTGTCATACAATTCTGGATCTTCATCAACATCGAATATCTCAGCTGAAACAACATTATCTATCCTCTCGGTTGTTGATATATTATCATTTTTATCCAATACGATCAATATATGTGCATGTGGATGGCCCCTATTTTGAAACTCAACGGCATATATATTTGTAATTCAAAAGGTGGAGAATATAACTATTAGAAGTTGTAAATTATTGATACTTTAGAATTTGGCAATCGTGTAGAATGATTATATAATATGTTTGTATACCATCCATATTCTCCATATCGAAATAATAGTGGGTATTGTAATGCCATATAACTTGGATGTAGTTCATTTATTCTTTAGAGAGATCCTGAAACCATTTGAATATATATATTATATAGAGAACACATGAGTAAAAACATGAAATATAGATGAATGGAAAAACAAATATATTTGACACAAATAACAGAGAGGGAAAGAGCATACCTTGAGTATAGAAATAGAGCTTTATACTGAATAAGTGAATAAAGCTTTGATCTAAATAGTAGAGAGAGGGAGAGAGCATACCTTAAACAGGAGAATAGAGCTTGGTGTTGAATAGATGTTGAATAGAGATGGGTATATTGAATAGCTAAATAGTTGTTGATGAAATTACAACTACCGACAATCAATGGGGCGAGCTAAAGAATTGAGATTTTAGGGAAAGATATCAGTCAGTGCATCTAAAACTTGGCCCCGTTAAGAAAATAAATATGGCCTGTTTCTTTGATTGTTGTATATTAGTTAATAAACAAATGAGGGGCAAAAGATGTGTTCGCAATTAATCGATTTGAATTAAAAAGATGGTCCCTAATGATGGATGGATAAAGATAGGTGCTCCATAGTTCTAAAATAATGTAATTGATGCTCCATTCGTTATTCATATGACAGGATATGGTACCAGCATACACATTTGCATGTAAGGGACAATTTCACTGCACAATATCATGATATTTTAAATCATAATAGTTTAAATTTTTATATTGATGGACAAAAGGTAAGAGTACTCTCAAAACCGGTATTGAGTAGTATAAATGGAAGTACAGACAAAGAATTCCCCATAGAAGTCGGAGTCACATGTTGACAATAACTCATAGCTCAATTTGAAGGTGATCCATGTCACAACCACTGAAGCAAGGTATAAAACAGCCAAGCATCTATACAGAATAAGAGAACTACACTGAAATGGGAACGTTGATAAATCAAATGAACAAATTACAACAAAGTGGAGGCCCAAGTTTTATGTAAACTAAAGACTAAGAGAGGCTTGGAAACAGTTCACTTGGCAGATTCTCTCATAAACAATATTCAAATACTGGTAGGTGGATTGGCTCTGAAATAATTATTTTATTTATCAGTATCTGACTGCAATATTATAGTACATATTAAAATTTTAAAACAGATATATATATATATATATTGAAATATTGAAATATTGAATGAAATCTAACAAAGATATTAGCCATCACTGCCTCCACTGTCCGTTCTTCTTAAAGCAATATGTAAGCACCTGAACCTAATATTTTGATCTTGAATTGATTTAATTGGCCTCTCAATGATAGAGATCAAAGAAGCTTGAAAAACAATAATAGATTAATAGACAAAATTGCTTGTGGAGAGGATCCTCAAGCCTGTTTTATATATACAGAAGATTTCCAAAAAGGTTACAATGTACAGTTGTGTAATTGCTAAGAACAAGTAATTTACAACACTGCACAAATCGTGATTTATGCACAAGAATGGAAACATTCGCTTCAAGATAAGGCATGACAAAATGACTCAGTCGAGCTTATCTATAGTGGGCCTTGGTGTTGGACCATGTCCTAGTTTAGGCCCATTGGGCCCAAGGTTATGATCACCCATTATCTTTACACCCCCCTTCAAGCTGATGATGCGGTAGCAACAAAAGATTGCTCGGAAGAGTACTGAAGTGAGAGAAGGTTTGAGCTTTAGTAAAGAGATCCGCTGCATTATCTTGGGAAGGAACCGGATGAAGGGTGAGAGTGCTGAGTTTATACTGCTGCCGGACAATGTGACAGTCAATCTCAATATGCTTTGTCCGTTCATGAAAAACTTCATTTTGAGTGTTTTTGATGGCACTCTGATTGTCGCAGTACAAAAGGGGTAGGAGTGCGAAGATGGATCCCAAAGTCATGCAAGAGCCACCGAAGCCAAATGATTTCAGTTGTAGTATTGGCAAGAGCTCTATATTCAACTTTTGCAGAAGAGCGGGATGCTAGAGCTTGTTTCTTGCTTTTCCAGGATACCAAGGAGTGACCAAGGAAAATACAAAATCCAGTGGTGGACCGACGATCATCAGGGTCACCGGCCCAGTCAGAGTCAGAGAAGGCACGAAGAGCAAGGGAGCTGTCTGATGAGAGTAACAGTGCATGAGTTTGAGTTCCTTGAAGATAGCGGAGTATGCGAAGAACAGCGCCCCAATGAACCGAAGTGGGTTGAGCTAGAAATTGGCTAACCTGGTTAACTGCAAAGGCAATATCAGGACGAGTGATGGTAAGGTAGACAAGACTACCTACTACTGCATGGTATCTAGTAGGGTTTGACAAAAGTACCCCATCGGTCTTACTGAGACGAGTGTTGGTTTCCAGTGGAGTAGTAACAGTAGTGAGATCAGTAAGACCCGCACGCTTGATGATGTCAAAGCAATGCTTAAGTTGAGATAGTACATATCCATGTGTAGAGTATCCCACTTCAATACCAAGAAAATATCGCAAAGGTCCTAAATCTTTTATCTCAAACTGTTGATGAAGAAACTGTTTAAGTGCAGCAATACCATCATGATCATCTCCGGTAATAATCATATCATCAACATAGAGAAGAAGAACAACTATGCCCTTGGAAGAATTGTGATAAAAGAGAGCACTATCTTGTGAGCTCTGATGATAACCAAAGGAAGTCACTGCGGTAGCAAAGCGTGCAAACTAGGCCCGTGGAGCTTGTTTCAAGCTATATAAAGCTCGCCGAAGATGACAAACATAGGTAGAAGGAGAGGAGGTACCAGGTGGGGGAGTCATATAAATGTCCTCATTGAGATAGCCATTGAGGAAGGCATTTTTCACATCAAGTTGATGAAGAGACCACCGTTGGATAGCAGCAACAGAGATCAAAATCCGAACTGTTGTCATCTTAGCAACAGGTGCAAACGTTTCTTCATAATCTATCCCGTAGTCTTGTGTATATCCGTTTGCCACAAGCCGGGCTTTATACCATTCTATAGAACTGTCAGCCAGCGTTTTCACTTTGTAAATCCATTTACAACCAATGGTTTTCCTTCCAGGAGGAAGTGGAACCATTGGTTGTAAATGGATTTACAAAGTGGAACAAGATAATGCTTTTTAAAATATATAGATACGCCACACACAACAACTAAAAGGAATTCCAAAACATGTAGCAGTAGCAGTGGAACAATAACAAGGATGCATTAGATTGCATCCCAGAGCTAAACAAACAAACAACAAAGCTAAAACATGACAACGAAGACACATAAACAGGCAGCAATCATAACAACATGCCAAAGCTAAACAGAATCCGAAACAGAAGCATCACACAAAACAGGGTACCAGTATGCATTCTTTTTCTCAGTACTCATCACCCTCATCTCCATCCTCCCCTTCAGCAGATTCAGCACCCACTGTAACACTCCGACCCAGCTTGATCTCGTTTAGCGCCTAATTACTATTGTTTTTCATTGCTAATTGTGTTTTGCAGTTGTTTTGGATTCGTTGCGGGTCATGGATAGGTAATTGGGTTGAGTTTGACCTGGATTAGGTAGACCAAGCCCATTTTCGTAATTTTAGCTTTTCTTCGACATGGTCATTTTTGCATCATTTTGATGTCAACACGCGTCTTTCGTTGAGCTCGTTACCTTTCGTAACTACATCGTTTGCAACCGATGTCGGATGATTCCACTGGACCCGGATTTGACTGAAACTGGAAATTAATGTATGACTTGGACTTCATTGCAAATTGGACATTCGCTTATCTTATATAAGAGCCGTTTCCACCGATTCAAGCTCTCTCCCTCTCTCTCTCTCTCTCTTCTCTCTCACTGTTCACGTGAAGCTTCATTCTTTCTCCCTCTTGATTCTTCTTCTCCACCGATCAAGCCCAAAAGAGGAGATTTGTGCTCTCTTGTTCCTTGGTGATTGGATTGGGGTGAGTTGAGGTCTTCTCCATCTCCCTCATTTTCTTCTTCTTGTTTCCATGATTCCATGTCTATGCTCATGATGCTTCTTTCTCCTTCTCATGCATGCATGCTAGCAGTGATTGGTGTTTGGTTGTGAATGACCCAAGGACAGCTATTGGTGTAATTGAATTCAATTAAGGCAAGTATAACCATAATATGTAAGAAACCATATTGGTATTTGCTTGATTTTGTTTACTTCACATGAGTTTGCAAGGAAAACATGTTTACAGCCCAATTTGCTACTATTCTCCCTTTCTCTGTTTGAATTTTGTATATCTGATGTCTTTACAGGTTTTCTGTAGTTGATTCAGAATTCAACCTTGCGCATGCACAGCTTAGCCGTAAGTTACCTTCGGCTTAAAGTCCAGAGAGGGAAAAACCCAGTTTTCTTCTACGGCTAGGACACAGCTAAGCCATATATTGTCTTACGGCTAAGCCGTATCTCAGCCGTGACCCGGCCGTAGATCAGTACAGGGTATCCTTTTTTCTGGATTAACTAAAGGCAAGCAATTGACAAACCTTCTACGGCTCAGCCACGGCTAAGCCGTAGAACAGCACATGGCTAAGCCGTAGAATAAAATACGGGTGAACCGTAATTGCAGATGAACAGTAAAGGGAACTGCGGTGGAGCCGCAGTGCATATTATGGCTAAGCCATAAGGTGCCTACGGCTAAGTCATATGTTCACCTACGACTAAGTTGTACCACCCCTGGAAAATGAATAACAAGGATAGGCGTAAGAAAAAGACCGATATGGCCTTCATGATAGAATGTAGAGCACCTAGACTTGCCCAATGATATGAATGTATGACATGAATGATCCCGAGGGCTGCGATTTATTCATGTTCGTTATCCAGTTGTTAAGCACCTCCCCATGGGTGTTGGTTTAAAGGACTGTGGTGCACCAGCTAATTCCATGCAACACTAGACAACGGTGCATCGAATAACTTAAAACTACATCATCATGCACGGTTAGAAACACTGGATAATTAGATTAGAAGTGGCTAGTAAATGAAGGTGATTCTATCTAGTATGATTTGCTTGCTTAACATGTTGTATTTCGATCATTGATCTCCACTCTTTAGCAGATCATTGCATGTCACGTTGAAAGTCATACCATGCGTTCACCTTGAGTATGTATGTATGTATGATATAAGGTCTGTTATTGGATATGCACGCAGGATATGCTTGTCGATTTACTCAGGGTTTTCATGATTGACTCTGTATGGTCAGGCACTACTTAGCCTCAGCCTTAGGATCCTGACGGGGTGAATTTGGTGTAGTTTTCATGGCCCTGCTCCAGTAAGGAAACATCTTAGGGAACCGGACCCCAGGAAACCCGAGACCCATTTGTACCTTGGCCCGACAATGGTGTTCTCTGTACGATATAAGATCCCTTTTTTGGGATCATATGGCAATGTAGTCGCCAACTAGTTATGCACATAGCATATATATATTGATTCGCATGGCATATTTCTTTCTTGCATGACAGCTTAGTATACAAATGTGACCTATTTTGATTTATATGATGATCTTTATTCTATTAGACACAGCATGCGTTAACTGTTATGGCTTATACTTTGCTAAATCGTTGTATTCACGAGTTGTTTTTGGTGTTGCAGGCCCAAATACCCCTTCCGACCCCTCGTCCGTCGGCCAGACTCCAGTCGAGACCCCTGGGGCCCCATCAAGCCTAAAGGAGTGGATGTGAGCACTCCACCGGAGAGCACCCTGGACATCCATGGCATAGGAGTCTTCTTTTGAGTTTTGTCACGCTTGTATACGTCCTGATTGTATATGTTTATTTTGATCATTTTGTAAAACCTTCCTATATATGTCAATTCTGTTTTTGTATTCTCTTCTTGCATTGTTTAGTTTAATGTTTTTGATATCTACAGCTTCCGCGTACATGTTTGGCACGTGTGAATGTTCCCTTGTGCGTGTGCAGTTAGACCGGGTCTACTTGTACAGGCACGGGAGTACGTGTGTCATCGGTTTAGCTTTTACTAACCCCTGAACTCCTGAGCTCGGGTTGTGACACCCACCTCGTTGTAATCCTTCTCAAGCGCTGCAAGATCCTCACGGGCTTCGGAGAACTCTCCTTCCTCCATCCCCTCACCAACATACCAATGCACAAACGCCCTCTTTGCATACAAGAGATCAAATTTGTGATCAATTCGGGAGAAGACCTCCGCAACGTTGGTCAAGTTGGAGATCATGCACATAGCCCTCTAGACCTTGGCCAGATCACCCCCAGGGACGACAGTCGGAGGCTGGTAGTTGATCCCGCACTTGAACCCAGTGGGGCACCAGTCCATAAACTGAAGGGTCCTCTTCGTCTTGATCGTCGCGACAGCCGCATTCACATCCTTGGGCACAACATCCCCCCTACACATGAGGCAGCAGCCCATGTACTTACCATGGCGCTACAAGATCCTATCAATCTATTATTGTTTTTCAAGCTTCTTTGATCTCTATCATGGTATCAGAGCTCTTTAGTGATTTTCATTTGAAGATTGTGCGTGTGCATAAGGCTGTAGCTAATTGATTTACAGTGGGCCCCACAGGTGCCTGACTACCACTGTGGATCATACCTCCTGGTTCGACCATCTGAGAAGAACCTCTGGTATTTTTTGTTTGTTTTTCTGGACTGTTTTGGTCTGATTCTAAAAATCTTCTGATTGTTATTTTTGAGCACTAGTTTTCATCAGTACTGTTGATTTTCTTGTCCTGCCATTGGATCATCTGCAAATTTGGTGTGTGGGTGCACATTTTAGGTGGCTAGTCCCTGCTGTTATTTGATCTGATTAGTTAGACATATTAAGGCTTCAATTTGGTTTCTACTCCCTGTTATTTGCACGCCTAGAACTGTTTTTTTTTTTTTTCTGGATTTTTTTTCTGGTTGCTGTTACTTGACATACTTGGTGATCCCCAATGGCTGAGAAATTATCCGGAATTAGTGTCATCTTAGATGAGACCAACTATGCCTATTGGTCTCATCTGATGACCAATTTTCTGAAAGGACAAAAACTTTGGAAGTATATTACTGACAAAAAATCTTGTCCTGACAGTAAAGATAATTTTTATGAAGATTAGGAAGCTTCAATTGGAAAAATAAATTCATGGATTGCAAACTCAGTTTTTCCCTCAATAGGAAATCAATTGTCTAAATTTTCTCACCCCAAGGATGCCTAGGATTACTTAGGGCCTCTCTATGTTCAGTCTAACTCTGCACGGAGATATCAATTGGAATGGGAAATTAAGAACGCTGATCAAGGATCAGATTCAATTCATGATTTCTATGTCAAGATGTCTGCCTTGTGGGATCAATTGGCTTTAATGGAGCCCCAAATTTCTTGAAAGAGTATGAGCCATGGCCACTTGAAAGAGTCATTTGTTAATTTAATTTTTCTAAAATATTTATCAAAATATTATTTCTTTATACATTATAAGTATCTATTAGTTAAATGGTATTCATGATAATTAATCCAAATTAATAAACTTACATCCTAAAAATATAAAAAATAAGAAGAATTATAATCTATATGCACATAGAGCCTCCCCCAGATAAGACTCAGTCCCTATCCAAAATGAGGCATCACAGCAGATTCATAAGTCAACATGGTGGGTTTTCTATTCCGGCTCTAATATATATATATATATATATATATGTAAGAGGCTCTAATTCGTTGAATAAGTAATAGTTTCCAACGTAACTTTAAAAAAAGGTATAAATAGTATATCTCCCTTCCAAAGTAAGAGGGTGTTTGGAAACAAGATATTTCAAGAGATTTTACGATATTATCTATTAATTTAGGATATTATATAGTCATATAAAAAGGAGGTGTTTGAATAACTTAAAAAGTATCTTACAATGTCTCACTTTTTTAAAATAATATTTTCTTAAAAAAGCTAGAGTTTTAGTAAAAACCATCTAAGAGTTCATGAGAAACAATTAATTATATGTATGCAACAAGTTAAACGAACATAAGCTTAATAATCAAAAAATATCTCCACAAACATTCCTAACACTATGACCACAATTGACGCATGCGACAACTCCACACGAACCAAGATGAAAGGTTAGCAATTTTTTGAAAACCAAGGTGATGAATAGCCCAATTATCACTTCATCTAAGTGCGGGTGGTTTATACCATCATGTGCAAACCATGAAATCTGTAAGGGGAAATCTGCCCGCATAATCCCTTACTTAGATGATGTAATAGACTAAATTTATTAAATCTGATTCTTTGGGTTTTAAGACCAACACAAGGGTCTTCGGAGGTGTGTAAACTATCCAAAGAAAATCATAAATAAATGATTGAATAAACATTTAAATAAATTACCCGGCCCCAACTCTACCATTCCCATGGTCCCACACAAGTGGTGACCCACTAGTACAGCACTTCTAGCTGTCCAATTAGTTGTCAACCCCCATATAGATAATGCCAAGGATCCACAAAGAGGACGAACCCACTTGTACCCTATGAAGCACGGACACTCCAAGATGGCTCCCGTGTCCGTGTCAGAAACGTGTCGGACACGGACACGGCTCGGACACGCCGGGACACGTGTCCGACACGCCGAAAATGTGTCCTGGAATTTTTTTTTATTTTTTAAATTTCGGACACGGCTCAGACACGAGGTAGACACGGCAGGACACTGCTTGGACACAGCAGGACACGGGGTGGACACGGCAGGACACGGCTCGGACACGTTGTGGACACGGCGGGACTAAAATATAATTAAAATTGGCTCAACTTGGGTTAAAATTAGAAAAAAAAAGAGGAAGGGGGTAAATGTAATTTTTTTAAACTTATAACCCTAATGTTATATTCACTTTTCGTTTGTGAAATCAAAAGGGGGGAAACGGCCGCATCTAGGAGACGTAGAAATAGAAGATGAAAAGGGGGAATCGCCGCCATCAGTGAAACAAAAAAGAAGAAAAAAAAGAAGACAGCGTAAGGAAGATCTACGCTTACGCATGGAAGATCTGAGCATGAGGAAGATCTGCGTGGAAGATGCGTGAGGAAGATCTGCAACTGCGCATGGAAGAATAAGGAGGAGGAGGAGGAGGAGGAGGAAGAACAGGTACTGCTTTTTTTTTTTTTTGCTGCTATTTTTTTTTCCTCTGCAGTGCTGCTGTGCTGCTACTGTTTTCTTTCTTTCTTTTTTTGAACTACTACTATGCTGCTGTTGTTTTTTCTTCCATCTGACTGTTGCACCACTGCTGCTGCTTTCTTTCTTTCTTTCTTTTTTCGAACCGTTGTTTTCTTTTTCCTTGTTTCTTCCATCTAACTGCTGCTGCTGCTGCTGTTTTTTTTTTTTTTTTACTGTTGTTTTTTTTTTCCATGGGATTCCTGTGCTGTTGCTGTTTTCTTTTTTTCTTTTTTATCTTTCAGTGCTGCTATTTTTTTTTCTTCCACGGGACTGCTTTGTTGTTGCTGTTGTGCTGCTGCTAGTGCTGTTTTCTTTTTTTTTTTTTTTTGAATTGCTGCTGCTGCTAAGTTTTTTTTTTAGTGTTGTTTTTTTTTAAATGGGACTGCTGTGCTGCTGCTGTTTTTTTTTTTTTTTATTTTGGCTGCTGTTTTCTTTCTTCTTTTTTTTTCGAACTACCGCTGCTGCTGTTTTTTTCATTTTTTTAATGCTGTTGTTTTTTTTTTCCATGGGATTGCTATGCTGTTGCTGCTGTTTTCTTTCTTTTCTTTGTTTGTTTTTTTTTTTTCAGAACTACTGCTGCTATATTTTCATACTACTGCTGCTTTTTTTTTTCCAGAATTGCTGCATTTTTTTTCCAAGTTTATTTTTCAATGTGATAGTTTGTTTTTCAATGTGATAGGAAATTGATTCGATTATGATGTAATTGTGACAAGTAATGTTGATGACGATTGATGTACTATGGGCTTATGGCCTACTATTACATTACATTATGCATTATAGATTTTATTTTTTATTTTTCCAGTATCAGTTATGTTTTTTTCTTTATTAATTGTGACATTATACTTTTTAATTTGGCTAAAAATATAATTATTCTTTACCTTTATGATTATATATAAAAATATATATTTATTATTTGCCGTGTCCTAGCCATATCCGTGTCCTACTTTTTTAGGATTTGCCGTATCGCCGTGTCCGTGTCGTGTCGTATCCGTGTCCCGTGTCCGTAACCATGCTTCATAGCTTGTACCTACAGCCAATGTCCCACCATCATGCGGCAGTTAGGGGATCCATGCCACTTCCATGGGTCCAAGTGTTAGATCAAAGGGGCCCCACCAAAATTGCTAGAGTCCCATGTACCTGGGGTCCACCGAGTGGAGCCATCACGCTGCCAGGCCCACTGGAGGATGCCCTAGTTGTGCACGCAACGCAGTACCCTACACTGTGTAGCAGGTGGCAATCCACCTGCACACATGCGCAGGCGGTGCTGCCTGCAGTACAGGTCTGGGGAATTCTTCCCCAGACAAGATCCCTTTTTTTTCTTAAAAAAAAAAACCTGATTTCTATCCATCAGTAGATCTAACCCAATTTGCATTCAATCCAACACATCATCAACCATGAATGTATTTGGTCACCATCTACCTATCATCATCCTTTATAAACTTAAATGGGCATTGACAGTACATCTAAGATTATGATAATCAATGAAACCAGTGAAGATCATTAGAGATAAGTGCACTACTTGCCTTGATGCAGAGTTATGAAGGAGATGATCCTAAATCTCTCTCTCTCTCTCTCGTGCATGCCCACCAAATCCAACAAAGAAGAAGAAGAACCGGTGGCTGTCTCTTGGCTTGGCTTGGGCTTGGCCGATCAAGAGGTGAAGGGGAAGGAGAAGAGCAACTGTAGCAATGGGGAAGAAAGGGGCTGCTGTGATCGTCTAAAATAAGAAGGGAATAAGGTTTTCGGGGTAAGTCTTGGATTTTGTAAAAAAGAACCCTATAGTTTAGGTTAATTATATATAAGGGCCTGGTTTGGGTTCTTGGGTTCAATGGGTCCAAAGTGGGTCCGAATTGCGTCGAGTTGAACGGTAAATACTCACAGACCTAAAATCACTACCCAATTAGGCCAAAACCCAAAATAAATCTAAATAATTCTAATGACCTTAATTAACTTAAATACAAACAATTAAATAAAATTATATTTAAATTAAGTAAAATAGGTACCAGGGTCCAGAATGTTACATTCCTCCCCCCTTAGAACATTTGGTCCTCCAAATGTCTAACGTACCTCAAGAAGAAGATCCGGGTACAACTTCTTTACTTGGTCTTTGAGCTCCCAAGTGGCCTCCGTTGGACTATGGTGCTCCCACTGAACCTTCACCCAATGAATTATTCGTGTCCGTAGGACTTGCTCCTTCGTATCAATGATCCACAACGGCTTCTCAACGTAAGTAGCATCTGGCTGAATCTCAAGTAGTTCGTACTGAAGAACATGCGAAGGATCGGCGACATACTTCTTCAGCATCGAGACATGGAAGACATTGTGAACTCTTGACAACTCTGCTGCTAACGCCAATCTGTAGGCTACATCTCTCACTCTCTCAAGAATATCAAATGGCCCGATGAATCTGCGTGATAGCTTGTCCTTCTGTCCGAATTTAAGTGTCCCTCTAGCTAGCAACACTTTTAGAAACACATGATTGCCCAATGCAAACTCGAGATCTCTCCTCTTCAAGTCAGCAAAACTCTTCTATCTACTCTTGGCAATTTTCAATCTAGCATGAATCTACTGAACTTTTTCATTGGTATCACTAACCATCGACAGCCTCTGAAAGCTTCAGACACCAACTTCCTCCCAACAAATTAGGTTCCTACATCAGCGCCCATACAACGCCTCAAAAGGTGCCATACCAATACTTGAATGATAGCTGTTATTGTATACGAACTCACAAAGAGGAAGGTTTTTCTGCCAATCCTTTCCGAAGTCCAACACACAAGCTTGCAGCATATCCTCTAGTGTCTAGTTGGTCCTCTCCGTTTGCCCATTTGTCTCCGAGTGATACGCTGTGCTGAAGTTCAAGGTAGAACCGAGTGCCTCTTGAAGTCGTGCCCAAAACTTGCTCAAAAACCTCGGATCTCTATCTGAGATGATCGATACCACTACACCATGCAATCTAACTACTTCCTCCATATACATCTTGGCCAACTCATCTTTGGGTGTCTTCATATTCATCGGTAGAAAATGTACAACTTTAGTTAATCTTTCCACTATCACCCAAATATTGTCTTTACCATGAATCATCGGAAATCCTGATATAAAGTCCATTGTGATATGTTCCCACTTCCAATCCGATACTGCCAACTACTTCAAAAGTCCTGGGGGACTCTTGTATTCTGCCTTAACTTGTTGACACACCAAACACCTGGAAACGAATCTTGCAATCTCCTTTTTCATGTTGTTCCACCAGTAATGACTACGGAGATTCTGATACATCTTCGTGCTACCAAGGTGGATGGTGAAACGAGAGTGGTGCGCCTCTGTCAGAATCTCATTATTCAACTTCTCTATATTTAGCACACACAATCTATCCTAATAGTACAACACACCATCTATCAATCTAAAGTCCGGCCTGCTCACAATTTGCTTAATCACCCTGACCAACTCTGGATCCTCTGACTATGTGCTCTTGATTCTGCCCAAAATCTTGGGCTCCCAGACAAACATATTGACAATCATCACTCTATCACTGAACGGCTACAAATCAACCCCTAAATCCAGAAATATCTCTGCCCATGACCATTCTATCAGCAAACATGCATTCCTCACTACTTTTCTGCTTAGTGCATCTGCCACTACATTTGCTTTTCCTGGATGGTACTTGATCAGAAAATTGAAATCCTTAATATATTCCATCCATCAGATCTGCCTCATGTTCAACTCTGGCTAAGTGAACAAATACTGAAGACTCTTGTGGTCCGAATGCACTTCAAATCTTACACCATACAAATAATATCCCCACATTTTTTATGCAAAAACTACCGCTGCGAGCTCAAGATTGTGAGTAGCGTACTTTTTCTCCTGTTCCTTAAGTTGTCTAGATCCATAGGCGACAACTTTTCCATCATGCATGATTTCACATCCCAAACCAACACCTGAAGCATCCGTATAAATCACAAATTGACCACTCTCTGATGGTAGTATGAGAACAGGACTTGTAGTCAACCAGGTTTTCAGCTCTTGAAAACTGATTTCACACTCGTCAAACCACACAAAAGGCACATCTTTCCGTGTTAACTTAGTCAACGATGCTGCAATTGACAAAAATCCCTAAACAAATCTCCTGTAATAGCCGGCCAAACCAAGAAAACTACGTATCTCTAACACTGAAGTGGGTCTCTGCCAACTGACAATTAACTCAATCTTCGCTAGACCACTGCTAAACCCTCTCTGCTAATGATGTGACCAAGGAAAGGCACCTGCTCCAGCCAGAACTCACACTTACTCAATTTCGCTCTAGCCAAAACTCACACTTACTCAATTTCGCATAGAGCTGGTGATCCCTCAAAGTCTGTAATGAAGTTCTAAGATGGTTCTCATGTTCCTTACAAGACTTGGAGTATACTAACACATCATCGATGAAAACCACCGTAAATTGATCAAGAAACGGAGCGAAGATCTTATTCATCAAAGCCATGAAAACTCCTAGAGCATTCGTTAGCCCAGACGGCATCACTAGAAATTCGTAATGGCCGTATCTGGTCTTGAATGCTATGTTCTGCACATCCTGATCATTGACTCTCAGCTAATGGTATCCTGATCTCAAATTTATTTTCAAAAAGAACTCGGCTCCCTGTAACTGATCAAACAACTCATCGATCCTAGGCAATGGATATTTGTCTTTTATCGTGACCTGATTGAGCTGCCTGTAGTTGATGCACATCATCATGGAACCGTCTTTCTTCTTAACAACTAAAACAGGTGCTCCCCATAATGATACACTAGGCCTTATGAAACCTTCATCCAACAAGTCTTGCAGCTGAATTTTCAATTCCCTCAACTTTGTAGGTGCCATTCTATAAGGAGCTTTCGAGATCGATGCTATCCCTGGAGCTAACTCTATGGTGAAATCGACCTCTCAAATCGGCGGTAAACCCGGAATCTCATATGGAAAGACATCCGAAAACTCACAAACTACAAGTATCCCCGATACATCCCCCACCACCTTGGGCTGTTTATCCTTCGTGATAAACGCTAGGTGACCTCTACAACCGCTCGTCAGCATACGATATGCCCTTAAGGCTGATATCCGACTTGTGGGAATCTGCTTGGGTTTCCCAATAAACTTAACATTGTCTGATTTGACTTTGAACATTATAATCTTGTTAAAATAGTCCATTATAGCTCAACAGGTCCTCAACCAATCCATGCCCAAAATGACATCGAAGTCATTCATCATCCTAAGCACCAAGTTCAAAGGTAAAATCAACTCCCCTATCTGAACTCGAACATGAGGAAACTACCGATGGCATCTAACTCACCCACGCATGGGTGTATTAACTAATAGGGGACAATCTAAACACGCTACCTTCCCATGCAAATGCTTAGCAAAAATTTGAAAAACAAAAAAATGGGTGGCACCACAATCAAATAACACTTAGCTTCTACATCTGAGATAAGAATAGTACTTTCTACACACTCCCCCAAAGCATCTGCTTCCTTATGAGTAATTGCAAAAGCTCTACCAACTTGCTGCGGCCTCTGTTGCTGACCATACACTGGCCTCTGTGGCCATTGCTGACCCCTTTGCTGTTGTTGAACCCTCTATTGCCCTTGGTCCTGCTGGCCCTGATTCTGCCAATACCCTTGCTGGGCTACGGCTCTCTGCTCCTGCTACTGAGGGATTGGTCCCCTAAACTGCTAATACTGAGGCATTGAGGCTCTAAACTGCTGCTATTGCGGAGCCTGAGGTGGCTGCTGTGGCCGATACTGGGGTGTGCCTGCCTCCCAAGCTACTACTATTGCTGCTCATAAACTCCCTGCGTTGCCTCCCGCGCTAAAGTGTGCTCTCGACCTCCGTTAGGACAATTGCGGGTTTTATGCCCCGACTGTCCACAATAAAAGCAAAGCTCAGCACCCCACCAACACATCTTTGTTGGGTGGTCGTACCCGCACCGGGCACACTGCGGTTTTCGCATACCAGGATTGGAGTTCTGAAACTTCTGCTTTTTCTGCAGAGGTTACCCTGCAAACTGATTCTGCACTAGCCGCCGTTTCAACCTTAACGAATTTACACCTCCTCGTCCATTCGCTTTACCATGCCCTCTGCCCAATTCACACTCTTGACATAATCCTCAAATGTTGGCCTTTCCACATACACTACTTTTGCTACAACACGAGCATTCATACATTTAAGAAAATGTCTGACTTTTTCTTTTAAGGGATGGATAAAGGCAGGTGCATAATTAGACAATCTGGTAAACTTCGTCTCATACTGCTGTATGGTCATATCACCTTGCTTCAAATTTTCAAACTCTTCCATTTTCTGATCTTGGAGATATTGAGGCACAAATTTATCAGTGAACTCCTTCATGAATGTTTTCCAAGCATCGGCCTCTAGTACTGTGTCTGCTTTCACCGTTGCCTTAACAGAGTCCCACCACCGTTTAGCTGCCTTTTTCAACATATATGCAACTAACTGAACTTGTTGAATACCCATACATTTGAAAGCTGCAAAAATATGCACAAGATGATCTAAAAAGTCATCGGTGGCTATCGGATCCTCGGTACCATGGAATTGTGGAGGGAACCTCTTCATGAACTTATCGAAAATATCATTGGGATCCACTTCCATTGGTGACAAGGTGACCTGCACTGGCTGTCCTACTCTATCTGTAGCTGCCAATAGCTGAGCCTGAAATAATGGCCTATCAGCGTCTACTTGAGCTCTCTCGGCGGCCCTCTCAACATCAACCCTAGCTCGTTCTGCAGCCCTCTCCTCGCGATCTTGTTGCCTATCTGCAGCCCTCTATCTCTCATGCTCTCTTTGCATAGCAGCTTGATTATTCTGAGCTTGCATGAGATGGCGAATTATCTCCATTCGATTGCGAACGTGTAACTCTTTGAGACATGATCTGTAAAATAGTTGGAAATGGTTAGTATCTATTAAACCAATTCTAGCAAACAATTCTATAGACTTTACACAAAGCGGGTAAAATCTGTCTAGAACCACACAAGTCCTATGTTTTTATCCACTTTTACTTTTCTAGAAGCATGCCTGGGCTCTGATACTAAGGTATTTTACTCGATCAGCAATTTAACTTTATTCATTTCTTATAAAAGAAAAGCAACAACAAACTAAAATACAAAATATTAAAATTTCACAAAGAAGTTTAACGTAACAATGGGTTCCTCCTATCCGAGGTAAATCCCAAGTGTCAAGTTCAAACTATCATCCTAAATTTTAAAGAAATTTTAAAGTAATTTCATTAAATGAATTTTAGAAAAACTATAATACAGCCAACAAAAAGCTTATAAAATTTAAATCATTAAAGCAGAAGGAATTACCCAATTTCCTATACCACTTAGTACTTGATCAAGAAGAGAGTTGCTTCTTTCGTGCCCTTTGATATCCTTCCTATATACACAAATAAGAAAGAAAAAACTAAATTAAATGATAAACAAAAAACAGAAAATGGCAAAAAATGACTTTTATGAAGGAAAAAAAAAGCAGCCAAAAAAAAAAAAACCAAAGAACATTCTGCACTTGCAGTAAGTAGGGTTGAAGAACATATGAACGAGAACGAGAATTGAGAAGTTGGAACCGGAACCGGTTCTACATATGGGACTGGTATGGGTCCGGTTCCGGGAAAACAAAAAAAAGCAACAACAATGCTACCAGAGAGATGGAGGGGAAGAGGAGGCACAAGAAGAGAAAAGAAGATGATGTATGCTTAAAACGACCATCTTCCTTAAGACAGTCAAGATCTTTTCCAATCCCAGAAACCCAAATCCTCTTAGCCGAAGCATTCCAACTGCTCTACCTCAAGACCACCATCACCAAACCCATTAACTGAACCCCACGACTTAGACTCGAAGATCAACTGCAATCCAAGCCGAAATCCCTAATCTACACACCAAATCGCAAGCCCCCTTCAATCTCTCTCCATCAAATAAAATCAAAAAAGACAAGAACAGAATCAGAGAAGAAGAGCAACAGATAAGAGATGTGGACAATGCTAAAGGCATCTATTCCCGAACCCAACCCTGATCCACAGCCACACCCCCAAACCCCCACACCCCCACCGCCACGAAAAAATGAATCCGAAGAGAAAATTGTGAGAGAGGAAGATGAAGAAGACATCAACAAACAAGAAAAAAATAAAACGTACTTACCCGTCGTCGCCTCGACCTCCATCTCCACCATCCTCATCTTCGTTCACCTCGACCTCCATCTCCACCATCCGCATCTTCGTTGTACGTTATTCTTCACTTTCTTAGGGCCAGCGCGCTTTAAAAAAACCCCAACAACTGCGGTCCGGAGGATAGTTTGTATAAGATGGATCTGACCCGACTACGTGCCCAAACGAATCCTTTCCGCTGCTGAATTTGGCCCGACCCAGTTCAACGGAATTGATTTGGGTGATGGTTTGGGTCGGGTCCACAGGTCTAAAACCTTGGTGGATTCCAAATTGAAAATTGAAATTTACTATAAAAAAACATATTAAAAAACCCTATAGAAATGCAAGTAACATTTCTTACCTATAGCCTATTTTAATTTATTCTTAAATTTGAAAAGTCGATTAAGAGTTTACCGAAATAGTTCTACATATGAAAGAATCATGAAAATCACTTCCAAAGCATTACATAGCAATTCTTTAGAGAAAATATATTTATTACAAAATGGAAAATTGATTATTATATCTATAGATTGATCCTAACTTCTCCTCGAATACAACTATGAACTTAATCAATAACTCTAAATGTTTACTTGAGGAGGCCCACCAATGCCCGTGCTGAGCCCAAGCCAAGAAAATCAAGTACATTTCAAATGTTTTAATATTGTTCAACATAAATAATGATATTCATAGCGACAATGGCATGGGCACATATTTATTTACACAAAATTGTATGCATAAAAATACAAAATTGTAAATCATACTTGATTTGAAAAACACTTGAATAGTAATAGCTGATTTCTTTTTTTTTAATTTAATAGTATCATATAATAATTATCGACACCTGATAATAATCAAATAAATTAATTAATTAACGTTCTAATTCCAATGGACTGACCACTAATAACACATTAAAACACTTAATAAAAAAACATTGAAATCTAATGTTTTTTTAAAATTTATTTTTGAATACTTTAAATTTAATGAGCATACAATGTACAGTTGTCCACTTTAATAATAAAAATTTATCAATGGAGACAACATTAATAATATTAGCTACATGAGAATCTTCCTGATTTTAATTCTATTAACAGAAACATATTTCTAGAATGATGAATAGAATGATTAGATATTAAGAGGGAAAATCAAGTGGGAATTTTAGAAGATAAAAAAGAGAGATTTTAAGAAATTCAAGTTTCAAAAATACTAATTGCCTAAAAGATAAGAGGGAGGGAGAGAGATTATAGGAGGAGAGATTGTAGCATTTTAGGATGTTAACGTGACGCTCTAGAAAAAAAGAAAAATAAGGGGTACTGATGTGACACCCTCACAGGTATCCATTCTTAGAGCTTTAATATATATAGCGCAGGCCATGAAAAAATAATAATTAAGTCTTATTAAAAGTTATTAATAATTTAAATTAAATATTAATGAATATTATGACATAAATCATAGTTACAATATTGAATCTTTATTTTTTTGAAAGGAGAAAATATTTTCTTTGAATAATAGATTTATAAAAATTGAGAGTGAAAAAAAAAACATTGATATTAAGTCATCCTTGAATGAATAAAGGAATTACATGTGGTTGGATAACCATTATTGTCAATTGAGGTATATTGGTTGAAACGTTTAGGATATTTTTTACTACATTTTTCATCAACCATACATGGAGAAGTTGGATTTAATGAACTACATAGGCCATGTATCATACAATGTTTTATCGTGTCATACAATTCTGGATCTTCATCAACATCGAATATCTCAGCTGAAACAACATTATCTATCCTCTCGGTTGTTGATATATTATCATTTTTATCCAATACGATCAATATATGTGCATGTGGATGGCCCCTATTTTGAAACTCAACGGCATATATATTTGTAATTCAAAAGGTGGAGAATATAACTATTAGAAGTTGTAAATTATTGATACTTTAGAATTTGGCAATCGTGTAGAATGATTATATAATATGTTTGTATACCATCCATATTCTCCATATCGAAATAATAGTGGGTATTGTAATGCCATATAACTTGGATGTAGTTCATTTATTCTTTAGAGAGATCCTGAAACCATTTGAATATATATATTATATAGAGAACACATGAGTAAAAACATGAAATATAGATGAATGGAAAAACAAATATATTTGACACAAATAACAGAGAGGGAAAGAGCATACCTTGAGTATAGAAATAGAGCTTTATACTGAATAAGTGAATAAAGCTTTGATCTAAATAGTAGAGAGAGGGAGAGAGCATACCTTAAACAGGAGAATAGAGCTTGGTGTTGAATAGATGTTGAATAGAGATGGGTATATTGAATAGCTAAATAGTTGTTGATGAAATTACAACTACCGACAATCAATGGGGCGAGCTAAAGAATTGAGATTTTAGGGAAAGATATCAGTCAGTGCATCTAAAACTTGGCCCCGTTAAGAAAATAAATATGGCCTGTTTCTTTGATTGTTGTATATTAGTTAATAAACAAATGAGGGGCAAAAGATGTGTTCGCAATTAATCGATTTGAATTAAAAAGATGGTCCCTAATGATGGATGGATAAAGATAGGTGCTCCATAGTTCTAAAATAATGTAATTGATGCTCCATTCGTTATTCATATGACAGGATATGGTACCAGCATACACATTTGCATGTAAGGGACAATTTCACTGCACAATATCATGATATTTTAAATCATAATAGTTTAAATTTTTATATTGATGGACAAAAGGTAAGAGTACTCTCAAAACCGGTATTGAGTAGTATAAATGGAAGTACAGACAAAGAATTCCCCATAGAAGTCGGAGTCACATGTTGACAATAACTCATAGCTCAATTTGAAGGTGATCCATGTCACAACCACTGAAGCAAGGTATAAAACAGCCAAGCATCTATACAGAATAAGAGAACTACACTGAAATGGGAACGTTGATAAATCAAATGAACAAATTACAACAAAGTGGAGGCCCAAGTTTTATGTAAACTAAAGACTAAGAGAGGCTTGGAAACAGTTCACTTGGCAGATTCTCTCATAAACAATATTCAAATACTGGTAGGTGGATTGGCTCTGAAATAATTATTTTATTTATCAGTATCTGACTGCAATATTATAGTACATATTAAAATTTTAAAACAGATATATATATATATATTGAAATATTGAAATATTGAATGAAATCTAACAAAGATATTAGCCATCACTGCCTCCACTGTCCGTTCTTCTTAAAGCAATATGTAAGCACCTGAACCTAATATTTTGATCTTGAATTGATTTAATTGGCCTCTCAATGATAGAGATCAAAGAAGCTTGAAAAACAATAATAGATTAATAGACAAAATTGCTTGTGGAGAGGATCCTCAAGCCTGTTTTATATATACAGAAGATTTCCAAAAAGGTTACAATGTACAGTTGTGTAATTGCTAAGAACAAGTAATTTACAACACTGCACAAATCGTGATTTATGCACAAGAATGGAAACATTCGCTTCAAGATAAGGCATGACAAAATGACTCAGTCGAGCTTATCTATAGTGGGCCTTGGTGTTGGACCATGTCCTAGTTTAGGCCCATTGGGCCCAAGGTTATGATCACCCATTATCTTTACACCCCCCTTCAAGCTGATGATGCGGTAGCAACAAAAGATTGCTCGGAAGAGTACTGAAGTGAGAGAAGGTTTGAGCTTTAGTAAAGAGATCCGCTGCATTATCTTGGGAAGGAACCGGATGAAGGGTGAGAGTGCTGAGTTTATACTGCTGCCGGACAATGTGACAGTCAATCTCAATATGCTTTGTCCGTTCATGAAAAACTTCATTTTGAGTGTTTTTGATGGCACTCTGATTGTCGCAGTACAAAAGGGGTAGGAGTGCGAAGATGGATCCCAAAGTCATGCAAGAGCCACCGAAGCCAAATGATTTCAGTTGTAGTATTGGCAAGAGCTCTATATTCAACTTTTGCAGAAGAGCGGGATGCTAGAGCTTGTTTCTTGCTTTTCCAGGATACCAAGGAGTGACCAAGGAAAATACAAAATCCAGTGGTGGACCGACGATCATCAGGGTCACCGGCCCAGTCAGAGTCAGAGAAGGCACGAAGAGCAAGGGAGCTGTCTGATGAGAGTAACAGTGCATGAGTTTGAGTTCCTTGAAGATAGCGGAGTATGCGAAGAACAGCGCCCCAATGAACCGAAGTGGGTTGAGCTAGAAATTGGCTAACCTGGTTAACTGCAAAGGCAATATCAGGACGAGTGATGGTAAGGTAGACAAGACTACCTACTACTGCATGGTATCTAGTAGGGTTTGACAAAAGTACCCCATCGGTCTTACTGAGACGAGTGTTGGTTTCCAGTGGAGTAGTAACAGTAGTGAGATCAGTAAGACCCGCACGCTTGATGATGTCAAAGCAATGCTTAAGTTGAGATAGTACATATCCATGTGTAGAGTATCCCACTTCAATACCAAGAAAATATCGCAAAGGTCCTAAATCTTTTATCTCAAACTGTTGATGAAGAAACTGTTTAAGTGCAGCAATACCATCATGATCATCTCCGGTAATAATCATATCATCAACATAGAGAAGAAGAACAACTATGCCCTTGGAAGAATTGTGATAAAAGAGAGCACTATCTTGTGAGCTCTGATGATAACCAAAGGAAGTCACTGCGGTAGCAAAGCGTGCAAACTAGGCCCGTGGAGCTTGTTTCAAGCTATATAAAGCTCGCCGAAGATGACAAACATAGGTAGAAGGAGAGGAGGTACCAGGTGGGGGAGTCATATAAATGTCCTCATTGAGATAGCCATTGAGGAAGGCATTTTTCACATCAAGTTGATGAAGAGACCACCGTTGGATAGCAGCAACAGAGATCAAAATCCGAACTGTTGTCATCTTAGCAACAGGTGCAAACGTTTCTTCATAATCTATCCCGTAGTCTTGTGTATATCCGTTTGCCACAAGCCGGGCTTTATACCATTCTATAGAACTGTCAGCCAGCGTTTTCACTTTGTAAATCCATTTACAACCAATGGTTTTCCTTCCAGGAGGAAGTGGAACCATTGGTTGTAAATGGATTTACAAAGTGGAACAAGATAATGCTTTTTAAAATATATATATACGCCACACACAACAACTAAAAGGAATTCCAAAACATGTAGCAGTAGCAGTGGAACAATAACAAGGATGCATTAGATTGCATCCCAGAGCTAAACAAACAAACAACAAAGCTAAAACATGACAACGAAGACACATAAACAGGCAGCAATCATAACAACATGCCAAAGCTAAACAGAATCCGAAACAGAAGCATCACACAAAACAGGGTACCAGTATGCATTCTTTTTCTCAGTACTCATCACCCTCATCTCCATCCTCCCCTTCAGCAGATTCAGCACCCACTGTAACACTCCGACCCAGCTTGATCTCGTTTAGCGCCTAATTACTATTGTTTTTCATTGCTAATTGTGTTTTGCAGTTGTTTTGGATTCGTTGCGGGTCATGGATAGGTAATTGGGTTGAGTTTGACCTGGATTAGGTAGACCAAGCCCATTTTCGTAATTTTAGCTTTTCTTCGACATGGTCATTTTTGCATCATTTTGATGTCAACACGCGTCTTTCGTTGAGCTCGTTACCTTTCGTAACTACATCGTTTGCAACCGATGTCGGATGATTCCACTGGACCCGGATTTGACTGAAACTGGAAATTAATGTATGACTTGGACTTCATTGCAAATTGGACATTCGCTTATCTTATATAAGAGCCGTTTCCACCGATTCAAGCTCTCTCCCTCTCTCTCTCTCTCTCTTCTCTCTCACTGTTCACGTGAAGCTTCATTCTTTCTCCCTCTTGATTCTTCTTCTCCACCGATCAAGCCCAAAAGAGGAGATTTGTGCTCTCTTGTTCCTTGGTGATTGGATTGGGGTGAGTTGAGGTCTTCTCCATCTCCCTCATTTTCTTCTTCTTGTTTCCATGATTCCATGTCTATGCTCATGATGCTTCTTTCTCCTTCTCATGCATGCATGCTAGCAGTGATTGGTGTTTGGTTGTGAATGACCCAAGGACAGCTATTGGTGTAATTGAATTCAATTAAGGCAAGTATAACCATAATATGTAAGAAACCATATTGGTATTTGCTTGATTTTGTTTACTTCACATGAGTTTGCAAGGAAAACATGTTTACAGCCCAATTTGCTACTATTCTCCCTTTCTCTGTTTGAATTTTGTATATCTGATGTCTTTACAGGTTTTCTGTAGTTGATTCAGAATTCAACCTTGCGCATGCACAGCTTAGCCGTAAGTTACCTTCGGCTTAAAGTCCAGAGAGGGAAAAACCCAGTTTTCTTCTACGGCTAGGACACAGCTAAGCCATATATTGTCTTACGGCTAAGCCGTATCTCAGCCGTGACCCGGCCGTAGATCAGTACAGGGTATCCTTTTTTCTGGATTAACTAAAGGCAAGCAATTGACAAACCTTCTACGGCTCAGCCACGGCTAAGCCGTAGAACAGCACATGGCTAAGCCGTAGAATAAAATACGGGTGAACCGTAATTGCAGATGAACAGTAAAGGGAACTGCGGTGGAGCCGCAGTGCATATTATGGCTAAGCCATAAGGTGCCTACGGCTAAGTCATATGTTCACCTACGACTAAGTTGTACCACCCCTGGAAAATGAATAACAAGGATAGGCGTAAGAAAAAGACCGATATGGCCTTCATGATAGAATGTAGAGCACCTAGACTTGCCCAATGATATGAATGTATGACATGAATGATCCCGAGGGCTGCGATTTATTCATGTTCGTTATCCAGTTGTTAAGCACCTCCCCATGGGTGTTGGTTTAAAGGACTGTGGTGCACCAGCTAATTCCATGCAACACTAGACAACGGTGCATCGAATAACTTAAAACTACATCATCATGCACGGTTAGAAACACTGGATAATTAGATTAGAAGTGGCTAGTAAATGAAGGTGATTCTATCTAGTATGATTTGCTTGCTTAACATGTTGTATTTCGATCATTGATCTCCACTCTTTAGCAGATCATTGCATGTCACGTTGAAAGTCATACTATGCGTTCACCTTGAGTATGTATGTATGTATGATATAAGGTCTGTTATTGGATATGCACGCAGGATATGCTTGTCGATTTACTCAGGGTTTTCATGATTGACTCTGTATGGTCAGGCACTACTTAGCCTCAGCCTTAGGATCCTGACGGGGTGAATTTGGTGTAGTTTTCATGGCCCTGCTCCAGTAAGGAAACATCTTAGGGAACCGGACCCCAGGAAACCCGAGACCCATTTGTACCTTGGCCCGACAATGGTGTTCTCTGTACGATATAAGATCCCTTTTTTGGGATCATATGGCAATGTAGTCGCCAACTAGTTATGCACATAGCATATATATATTGATTCGCATGGCATATTTCTTTCTTGCATGACAGCTTAGTATACAAATGTGACCTATTTTGATTTATATGATGATCTTTATTCTATTAGACACAGCATGCGTTAACTGTTATGGCTTATACTTTGCTAAATCGTTGTATTCACGAGTTGTTTTTGGTGTTGCAGGCCCAAATACCCCTTCCGACCCCTCGTCCGTCGGCCAGACTCCAGTCGAGACCCCTGGGGCCCCATCAAGCCTAGAGGAGTGGATGTGAGCACTCCACCGGAGAGCACCCTGGACATCCATGGCATAGGAGTCTTCTTTTGAGTTTTGTCACGCTTGTATACGTCCTGATTGTATATGTTTATTTTGATCATTTTGTAAAACCTTCCTATATATGTCAATTCTGTTTTTGTATTCTCTTCTTGCATTGTTTAGTTTAATGTTTTTGATATCTACAGCTTCCGCGTACATGTTTGGCACGTGTGAATGTTCCCTTGTGCGTGTGCAGTTAGACCGGGTCTACTTGTACAGGCACGGGAGTACGTGTGTCATCGGTTTAGCTTTTACTAACCCCTGAACTCCTGAGCTCGGGTTGTGACACCCACCTCGTTGTAATCCTTCTCAAGCGCTGCAAGATCCTCACGGGCTTCGGAGAACTCTCCTTCCTCCATCCCCTCACCAACATACCAATGCACAAACGCCCTCTTTGCATACAAGAGATCAAATTTGTGATCAATTCGGGAGAAGACCTCCGCAACGTTGGTCAAGTTGGAGATCATGCACATAGCCCTCTAGACCTTGGCCAGATCACCCCCAGGGACGACAGTCGGAGGCTGGTAGTTGATCCCGCACTTGAACCCAGTGGGGCACCAGTCCATAAACTGAAGGGTCCTCTTCGTCTTGATCGTCGCGACAGCCGCATTCACATCCTTGGGCACAACATCCCCCCTACACATGAGGCAGCAGCCCATGTACTTACCATGGCGCTACAAGATCCTATCAATCTATTATTGTTTTTCAAGCTTCTTTGATCTCTATCATGGTATCAGAGCTCTTTAGTGATTTTCATTTGAAGATTGTGCGTGTGCATAAGGCTGTAGCTAATTGATTTACAGTGGGCCCCACAGGTGCCTGACTACCACTGTGGATCATACCTCCTGGTTCGACCATCTGAGAAGAACCTCTGGTATTTTTTGTTTGTTTTTCTGGACTGTTTTGGTCTGATTCTAAAAATCTTCTGATTGTTATTTTTGAGCACTAGTTTTCATCAGTACTGTTGATTTTCTTGTCCTGCCATTGGATCATCTGCAAATTTGGTGTGTGGGTGCACATTTTAGGTGGCTAGTCCCTGCTGTTATTTGATCTGATTAGTTAGACATATTAAGGCTTCAATTTGGTTTCTACTCCCTGTTATTTGCACGCCTAGAACTGTTTTTTTTTTTTCTGGATTTTTTTTCTGGTTGCTGTTACTTGACATACTTGGTGATCCCCAATGGCTGAGAAATTATCCGGAATTAGTGTCATCTTAGATGAGACCAACTATGCCTATTGGTCTCATCTGATGACCAATTTTCTGAAAGGACAAAAACTTTGGAAGTATATTACTGACAAAAAATCTTGTCCTGACAGTAAAGATAATTTTTATGAAGATTAGGAAGCTTCAATTGGAAAAATAAATTCATGGATTGCAAACTCAGTTTTTCCCTCAATAGGAAATCAATTGTCTAAATTTTCTCACCCCAAGGATGCCTAGGATTACTTAGGGCCTCTCTATGTTCAGTCTAACTCTGCACGGAGATATCAATTGGAATGGGAAATTAAGAACGCTGATCAAGGATCAGATTCAATTCATGATTTCTATGTCAAGATGTCTGCCTTGTGGGATCAATTGGCTTTAATGGAGCCCCAAATTTCTTGAAAGAGTATGAGCCATGGCCACTTGAAAGAGTCATTTGTTAATTTAATTTTTCTAAAATATTTATCAAAATATTATTTCTTTATACATTATAAGTATCTATTAGTTAAATGGT
Organism: Sextonia rubra; assembly: GCA_037013555.1. Classification (NCBI taxonomy): domain Eukaryota; kingdom Viridiplantae; phylum Streptophyta; class Magnoliopsida; order Laurales; family Lauraceae; genus Sextonia; species Sextonia rubra. Next base: position 2,721,278 of record JASUAD010000028.1, on the reverse strand, counting down.
ATTCATGATAATTAATCCAAATTAATAAACTTACATCCTAAAAATATAAAAAATAAGAAGAATTATAATCTATATGCACATAGAGCCTCCCCCAGATAAGACTCAGTCCCTATCCAAAATGAGGCATCACAGCAGATTCATAAGTCAACATGGTGGGTTTTCTATTCCGGCTCTAATATATATATATATATATGTAAGAGGCTCTAATTCGTTGAATAAGTAATAGTTTCCAACGTAACTTTAAAAAAAGGTATAAATAGTATATCTCCCTTCCAAAGTAAGAGGGTGTTTGGAAACAAGATATTTCAAGAGATTTTACGATATTATCTATTAATTTAGGATATTATATAGTCATATAAAAAGGAGGTATTTGAATAACTTAAAAAGTATCTTACAATGTCTCACTTTTTTAAAATAATATTTTCTTAAAAAAGCTAGAGTTTTAGTAAAAACCATCTAAGAGTTCATGAGAAACAATTAATTATAGTGATCCACTACAAGTTTTAAAAATGATTTTTTTTCTCTAATGAATGCTAGCTGTACTTGATTCATGATTCTCATAAAGTACTTAGGGCATTGGATAGGTCAAAAGGCATGACCACTCATACAATCCATCATGGGTTTTAAATGTCATTTCCCATTCATCTCCTTGGGGGACTCTAATATGATGATACTTGCTCCTTTGGCCTGTTTGTTTGTCATGATGAAGAATAAAGGAGGGTTGAAATGGGCTACAAGGGTTAGATTTTTTTTTATTTGAAGAGCTGTTTGGAGAGATGTTAAAGAATGGGTAAAGTAAACATATATGCTTAGTTGCCACTTACTTTTATTTCACTTTATTCTTTCTCAAGTTATCTCTTTCAACTTGGATAACTTTGTTTACTCTTCCCCACTTTCCAACTTAATTTCCCCTCTTTTTTCAGTCCACCATCTCCTTTCCTTTTTTTTTTTTTAATATTTTTCCATCCAACAGCAATGGGCCCCACTGTAGTAAGCTTCTAGGGCCCATTGAGATGTCCAATCAATCAATAGTGGGTCCAACTTTCCATTGGAGGATTTTAGGCATGGGCCTCAATGTGAAACTCCTTGTGTGGGCCCCACTAATGGATAAAATCCTCACTCCTTGTTTTTGGCATGGATGTGGATCCATTGTTGGTTGCCCATGCTAAATCTGTTCCATAGCACGCCCCACAGATGGATGGTTTTCCCCCTCTTTTACATTTGTTACTCCCCTCTCATTTTTTTAATCATAAATAATTGGGGCCCAACTTATTCAAATAGTTTGCATGGGGTGCATGCACCAATGGATGAAATTCCAACATTTTCTCTATTTTTTTCAATGGCTGTAGATCTTTCAATGGGAGCCACACATAAAGTCTATTTTAGAAGTGGGTTCCAATATTGATGGATGAATTTTCCCTACCTCTTACAGCCCCACCCTCGACATTCTCTCTCTCTCTTTTTTTTTCAATCATCATGCGGGCCCAACTACTAGTGGGATTCTTCACTAGTGGTGTCCATTGATGGGCAGTTGCCACCATCTAATTAAAGGCTTTTGAATTTATGGTTAGATCAAGCACATAACTTTTCTATACCCATTAGGGTGGGCCTTATAATAAATACAAGGTGTCCACATATATTGATTAGGGACATTCATCTTGTAGATCGCAATGCCGTTAAGTCCCACAATGGTTTATTGATAGTGGGGTCTATTATATGACAATTTCCATCATCCTAGATTGGGTGGCCCTTTTGAGAATTGTAAAAAAAAAAGTATTATGCATTTTTATTATTTGAAAGTGGATGGTTACAAAACTAAAAAAGAAAAAAAATTTTTTTATTCTACTTCATGCTATCTAAACACAAAAATGATAAATCCATTTTACTTTGCCCAATCATCTAAACACAACAAAAATAACTCGTCATACATTTATTTGTGATATTTCACTTCTTTTCTACTCCTCTCCTCATGCAAACAAATGGGCCCTTATGTATACTTTTGGGAAGAGCACCCGCCAACATATCCAATTTAAAAATGGTATTTTAATTGTGATTTTATGTATGGCCCGGCTATCAATGCGCATATTCCATGATCCATATTTCTTTGGGGCTAGTACAGTCAGGACTACACATGGGCTCATACTTTTCCTAACAAACCCTTTCTCAATTAACTCCATTACATGCCTACAAATTTCCCTATGTTCCTTGGGACTCATTTTATAAGCTGGCCGATTTGGAGGACTAGGTCTTGAAACTAAATTAAGGCAGTGTTAAATATTCCGCTTTGGTGGCAACCTAGTGGGTAACTCATTGGGTAGAATGTCTGAACTTCCCTCAATTAATGATTTCAGGAATATCGGACTAGAACTCTGCTATTCAATAACTTTCCAATTAACATATAAAAGAGTTCTTTGTCTTTAACCTCTTTCACAAATTTGGGCCAAGTCAATAAATTAAACATCATCTTTGTCAGGTTCTGATTTGAATGGAATCCGCTCAAGCATAGGCTTAATTAAAATTTTCTTTTAGTCCTTCCAAAAGGTATACATATTGTGGTATCCATCATGAAGGGTCCTGTTATCATATTGCCATGGCTAGCGAAGTAGGAATGTGCCATGCATCCGTTTTGAGTACCACATCGCACATGTCATTATCAAAATATATCTGTCTTAGCAACGGTGACAAATAGTTTCCTCATTTTCCTTTTTTGAACCAAGGGAGTTTGTAAGGCGAAGGATGCTTCTCAGTCTTGAGTTGAAGCTTGTCAACAGCTTCCTCTAAGATGACGTTCTTGAAAATACCGCCATGACTGATGACACCGCAAATTCTTCCACCCGATATACATGAGGTGTTAAAAAAGATTGTTGCACAACTAGCCATCCTCTTTTGGCTTCTTTGGCATCATGAGGCCCTTTTAGATCACTTGAGTTTCCGCTTCATCCCCTACGGTCCCTTCGTCACTGATGTCATATTCAACATCATCGGCTCATTCAAAATTGGATTCTCTTTTAGATTCCGCCACAATGCTCATTCCCTTTGAAGTGTCCGCTAAGGCATTGTGCTATGCGCAACGACATTCGGTCCTTTGTCCGGTTCTTTTTGTTGCCCCATCGTTGTGAGCCTGAGATTAGAGTGCTTGATTCGCATCAGATGGTCATGTCGACTCCAACTTAGAGTAACACAGCTGGGTTCCCATGACTTTGCTGCCTTTTGAGTTGCTTTCTGACACCAACTATACCTTCAGCTCATTTAAGTAATTATGGGCGATGTGTTGGTGAAATCATTTTTGAAAATCGTGAGGCACAATTGAAGCCTTTTGCTTTCTTCTCTTGGGTGTAGTTTCAGTCAACACCTCTTGTCTATTGGTATATTTGTTGGGAGTTTGATCATTCAGAGGACATCAATCACTATTCGTTTGCAATGTCGGCAAATTTCTAAATACCAAGTGCGCATCGTGTTCATTGTGCGCACTTGGGGTAAGGCCCATTGGATGGTCCATCTAAATAGACCACACACAATACCCACGTAAATTGCACCCATCTACCAAGTTTGGGTCCCATCTAAATATATTGGACCATTGGATTAATTGCACACCCATCCGAATAAACTATACATAGTTAAACTTGTGAATCTCATATGGAGATGAGACATGGATATTGAGCTGATTCTTTGCGGAGAGGAGGGGCCGGGAGATCTTTTGATCCCCCTTGTCACAATCCCAGACGCAGGTGGAACCCACATCAAGGTGTTCACACTCATCCAGCGCGGATGACTACTCTAGTTCTGTATGTTCAAATAAGCGAATCATGCAGGAAAAGGTAAATGAGAGAGGGACTGATGATCATGAAAAATATGACATTGATTTGGAGGTGAATAAAGAAAGTGTGACAGAAGCAGCAGAGCTCATTGGACATAATCATGCCTTTGTAGAGTTTTTCAGAAGGAATGGCTTGCTCAGCTCTCAAAAACGAGGACTCAGGGAACCACAAATAAATCAGTTTTGCATTTTATGAAATGGGAGTGCATTATTTTGGAAGAGTGAGTTTGCATGATGTTGCCAAACTTTTTTTTTTTCTATTGGTTGATGTGGAAGATCTTGCATCCTAGTGAATTTACTGTTTTTTCTTTTTGTCCTCATTTCATTGTAACAATGTGCAAAATTCTTTTCATGTGATTTCAATAGGGCAGCTCTGCAAGTTCTGGTGCCTTTTTCTGATTAGCAAGTTTTATTTGTTCAACCAATTAAGACTTTGGCTGTTTGTCATATATTTAATTGTAGGCATATTGCCTATTGAAATTCAAGTTGTTGAACTTTGTTAGCCCATAAAAGTTTCCTTTGAAATTGCGACAAATCATGTCTAAATGTTGATGCATGCTCATTGTCAGCTCCAGATTTTTAATTTTGGGTCGAATCGGTTTGTCGGGTTTGAGTCAAATTGAGAGGGGTTACATGGGCTGATTAAATACTCTTGGGCCTTGGGCCTGAGTTATTTGACCCAAAAGACCTTTTCGGAAATTTTGTAAAACTCACTAAAAAGCAAGGAGCACTTATTTGTAATTTAAAAAAACCTTTACATAATATAACCCTAAAGGTTTTTCCCATTCTTCCGTTCTCTTTTTTTCCTCTGCAACCAAGCCCTAATAGTTTTCTAAGGGAACTAAAGTTGATCTTCAGATTTGCTTTTGAAATCGAAATCCAGGCAAGTGAATAACTGTAAATAATGTATTTTTTGTTGTTTTGTTGAATAACATGCTTTAAGATATGGTTTATTTGATTAGTTTAATGTGTTGATTAGGGTTTAATAATGAAGATTTGATTTTTTATTTTGATTGAAACAAATAAAATGTATAAAAGAAAAAATAAAAAAAAGTAAACAAGTGCGGCGGCAGCGCAAGTGTTGCTTGGGTCAGCTGGGCAGCAATCCTAGCCCGGCTGGGCTGGGCTGGCTGCCTGGCGGGCCTGGGCCGCTGCTGGGCTAGGTCTGCTGGGCTGGGCCCATTGGGTAGGGCTAATTTCTAAGGGGCTCTATTTAATTAAAATATTTATTAGATTTCAGAATATTAATTATAAGTATATTATAATATTGTTTTATACTTAATGGTGACTTGATTAGAATTAATTAATTTTTAATTAGGTGTGATTAGAATTTTAATTATGTTTGTTTATAATTTTAATTGGGGTTTAATTACTCGTGATTAATATTTTATTTAGTTCGATTAGAAAGTAATTAGGATGTAAATGGGAAAGATTAAATCTTAATTAGAATATATTTGGAAATCTAATTTGAATTTTAATTTGAGTTTAGATTTCGAATTTGAATTCAGGATTTGGATCTTTTATTTTATATAAAAATAATCAAATATTTTTTTTATACACAACAATGAAGATAAAGAACTTAATTGCTCCCCCATTTTCGATCATAATTTGATTAAGTTCGGATTTGGAATATAAATACTCTTTTACCGAACTTGTAAAGCACACCAACTAGACATGATTGGATTAGATAGATTTCTTTCTCTTTAAAAAGCTGGTTAAATGCTCACATGAGAATTTGACTGAATTCAGAATGGAAATGTGAGATTCAGGATGCACCACATGATAGACACTGAAAGTAAGATATTGGCATCATGAACTCTCATTATTATTGTGAAAAAGGGTTAGTTCTCATGTGCATATTTATTAATTATGATCATTTGGTGGATTGGTGCTTTTCCTCAAAGAACTTGAAAAGACACATGATCATAATACACTTTTAAATTAAGTAATCTAAGTACTTAAATTGATGTTGGATTAGATATTATGAATTAAGGGTTTTATAGCATGGTTCATAGTGCATCAGTAGATATATGTATTTGTATATATATATATTTATATATATTTAACCGACTACAGTTCGGAGGTAGACGTACGCCATGGGGTCAGCGTGTATGGCGGAATTTAGTACATAACTGTACCATCTGTTATATCTGCGGGAATACCTGTTTTTGTATATCTATCTGCCAGAATACTCGTTTTTGTATATTATATCTAAGGGAATACCCGATTTTGTATATTGTATTTGCGGGGATACACGTTCTTATGCATTCATGCCAATGGGTTTGCATTCGTATACTTTGGGTCAGAATGAAAAATATGTTTTAATTAAATTGATTAACACCATTGCTTACAGTGTACCTTCTTGCCAGATTTCATTAATTTGATCCAGTACTTTTGGTGTCTGGGTTCTGTTACTGGTGCCGAACTGGAGGGTCAGGCGAGCAGGAGATTCCGCCAGATGGCGGAGTTACTGAGTGGAGCACCAATGACATCATTTCAGGTGTCCTATTGTTGGTGCTGAGATCAAAACTTTAGATTATGTAATAAGGCCATGTTTGAGGCCATTAGTTATTCATTAAATTTATTTTTCTTGGAATTACAACTTTAATTATTATGCTTTGAAGCATTTGACCATGACATTATTATTATTGAGATTTGTTCTATGATTGGTGTATGATACTCATCTGTGCAGATAATGGATTTCAGTTCCGCGTGTGATTATGATTGCTTGATCACCAAGCATAGCTTCATGAATGACTTCGATCCACCCGGAATTGGAGATTGTATTGTTTATGGAAGAAAATTTTTAATTGGCGCCAATTGTCACATCCTTAGAACCGGGTTTGAATCCAGCCCAGTTTTGAAGGCATGCCACTCGTTTTATAAAATATTGATGCCATAGTACTGCAAAGGCTATTTTTTCTTAGAGTCTTCTTCTAAATGGGCTTTAAGTGACACTCCCATTCAGAATCATGTTGGAGAGCTTTTATCACTGATTAGTATCCTCAATTTTCATTATTCTTATAGTAATCATATATATATACATATATCTATTGCCGATATGGGTTCTCTTTATGCACAACTTTTTCTTCATTTTGAAGTCTTTGATTTGATTTATTTTCCAAACTTCAAGGGATCTTTTTATGCTTTTATCCTTGAGCTGTTTGGTCTATGTTTTGCTGAGTTTGAGTTATGTTTGAGTCTTGACCCTAGCTTTGCATAGTTGATTTGCTTGTGGATTTCTTCCAAACTTTTTACATGTTAACAGCTGGTGACAAAGATTTTTGCATTATTTATTGTGCTCTTTTCAATGAAGATTAGAATAGGGATTCACACTATAACATACATGGTGGCTTATTATTTAGAGATACCAAACTTTTCCTACCTACTACTTCTATTCGAGAGTATGTTTGGAAATTGCATTCAAGAGGGTGTAGTGGTCACTTGGGACATGACAAGACGCTCGTTCTTCTGGATGATTGTTATTATTGGTGGCACATGAAGCTTAATGTTATCGGTATTCATGAAAATGTTGCACGTTTTAGTTGTCCAAAAGAACCAAAAAGAAAACAAGGTTATATCAGCCATTGCCAATTCCTAATGCTCCTTGGGAGATATCAGTATAGATTTTGTAATAGATATGCCAAAGACTACTCGCACAGTTAAATCAGTCTTCGTTGTTGTGGATCACTTTTCTAAAATGGCTCATTTTATTCTATATAACAACACAATAGATGCTTATAAGGTTGCTCAATTGTCCTTTAATGAAATTGTTCATCTTCATGGACTTTTGAAGACAATCGTTTCAAATCGTGACACCAAATTCATAAGCTACTTTTGAAAGAGTTTGTGGATGACCATGAAGATAGAACTCCATTTTTCTATTGCCAATCATCCTTGAACTAATGGAGAGATAGAGGTCATCAACAGAAGTCTTGGTCATTACGGTGAATTGTTCATGACCATGTTCTTACGTGGGATCAAGTTTTACCCATGGTTGAATTTTCTGACAACAATTCAATCAACCACTCCACAAGCATTTCTCCTTTTGAAGCAATCACAGATGTTCACCTGTGCTTATGTATTGAACTTGTTCCATTACCTCTGGATCGGCATCTAAGTGCTGAAGTGGATAATTTTATCAAATACAGGTGGCAAATAGATGATGAAATTCAACGCCATATCGCTGTTAGCAATGAAAGCTACAAGGCTCATGTGGATAAATGTCACCGTCTTGTCAAGTTTTCTAAAGAAGACATGGTTATGATTCATATCTACAACCAAGAGAAATTTTATTACTCCACAGAACTTGTCTGTAAGGAGGGATTACAATAATTTATATAAGCTTCATATGCTAATTCTAATTTAGAAATAATTCTACTTAAAATAAAATTCTCCCACAAACAAGATTCTTTATCATAAACTTTCCAAGTAATTTTAATCTTACCCTAAAATTCAACTACTATATATTAAAATAAAGATTCCTACCCGATTTGAAGATCTTCGCTTTATGAGCTAAGCCCAATGGGGATGCCGATCATGGAACTAACCTGCATAAATTGTATAGCTTTAAGAAAATCTGACATACTACAACGCTTGTGGAGTTTACAAATTTTACATGTTACGAAAGCGTTGTCACCTTTAGCTATTTGAAAAGAAATAAATAAATAGTAGGAAGTTAATCAGATATGTTTTCCCTTTATACGATATTGACCAATATGACTAACATTTAATATTGTCTAGGGCCTTTGATATCTTTCATATGTTAGCATAAGGACATGTGGTCCACTTGACCTCACACCCATACTTGGGTCCCACCTCCAGATGTCCATAGCAATTAAAGGGTCCTCTTTATTTTGGTATTTTAGAAATAATATCGGACTTGAAAATTAATAGTTTCCTTCATGCTCAAGTTACTAAATAGAGGGATGATCCTAATTAAATCAGGAGTTTCATGATGAGAATGGCGCTATTATTGATATCTATCTATAAATAGGGAGATATTCATGTGCATATGTCCCTCACCAAGGGACCGTGCATACTCCTCTGTGGGGCCCATGGTGGACCCCACCAAGGGATGAGATGAGGGGGATGGAAAGATCCATTTGGGACCACCCTAGATATCAAGTTTGGCCCCAATCATATGTCCTTAACCCCTTTATCCATGACCTACAAATTCATTCCATTCGAATTGGTACATAGTTGATCTAACGATCTAATAAATTTGAATTTGACCAAAAATTGATAAATGGGTTCAATTTAAGGGGGTCATGTGTGTGATCCATTTGGATGGACCACAAAATTGGTCTCACATAGAGTTCTCATAAAAAAATGGTGAGGGACATATGCATATGAATATTCCTCCTATAAATATATGGGTCTAGGGTAACTTAATCACTTTATTTCAAGAGATTATTATTTGGTTCTATGATAACGTGCATGCATTAAGGAGAAGTAGAGGTAAGTTGTAGACCCCACATGTGAATGCTTGTTTTTTTTAACACGCTGAACATACAATAAAGCTAGGTACGTGTTCCATTAAAAATGATCTTGTGATTATAATAAAATCTAACAATTGGTATCAAAGCCACATTTCCTTATATCTTATCATGAATAATCAATCATTATCTTTGTCAGTGATCGTGTGATTTACTTTGCTTTATGTGTGCTTATCATATTCTGCGTATTCCAGTTTTGTGCATGCAAAAGTAAGAATTGTTACCGATTGACAATTGGGTCGGCATGAGGCTTTGGCTTTCTTCTTGTGGCCATATGCACAAATAATGTCTCTGTTTTTCAACTTGAGTACTACTGCAAGTTATCACATCTAGACTCAACCTCTTGCCATTGAATAATTTTTTCTTTAAATTAAGGATATTGTTCAACTTATAACAATGCATCAAGTCTACTATCTTTAAGATTAAATGTTAAGATGCCAAAACAAAATTGATTTTGAGCTACAATTTACAATATTAAAAGCTCTTGTGCCGGGTCATCGGTGAACCAGTCAAAACTATAAGGACCGAGAACTAGGCCCTTTTACTAATGGGAACCTAAATATGGTTCTGGGCCTTTACGAATTGGAACAAAAAATAGGTTCCAAACCTGGTTTTTTATTGGTCAGAACCTATAGATCATGGGAGAATCGAGTACCCATTATCGACCTTATCTATATTTCATTCAAGATCGGCTTGAGACAATATGTTGCATCCTAGAATAGATACATCTTTTTTGAATGTCCTTACTAATGAGGAACTGCCAAAGGTCCTTTGATGTTTGAAGCAATTGATTCTTGATGACCCACTGTTTGAGTCAAGTTGAAGTTGACTTTGGGCCTTTTGCAGCTATAGCTTGTGGCTTGCCAGGAACCATTGAATTTTGACCCATGAGTTAGACCTTTCTTACCTTTCATGAAGCTTAATGATGTCAAGGCTGCTAACTTTGCTACCCACTGGTTGCATCTTGGGTTTAGGTTCCTCTTGAACCTTGGTGAAGGTCCCAAACAGAAGGTATATTTGGAAACCCAGGGTTTAAGAAATCCAGCCTCTTTGGTCGACCTAAGGGCACTGATGACGCACTAAAATTGCAAGAAATAGTCGAGCTCATGGGAGTAGAGAGCCTTTGAAAGACTGAGACCATTGATGAAGAGTAATGGGGTCAGTCCTAGACCGCTTAGGAGTTTTTAAAGACATACCGGTTTAAGCCATGGAGATTTTAAATAGCCTATACTTATTTTCATCTAAAGGATTAAAAAACCCATTTTATATTTTCTACAAAATAAGTCCAAAGGACTATATTAGTCTTATAACCAACATGGAGCCTCTAGGGTTAGCCAAAATGGTTTATGAATGCCTTCTGAATCAACATAGTCTCCCTATTAGACGAACGGAAATGGTTAGAAATAGGCATAAATTTAGTTTCACTGTGATATGCTAACAAGTCCTCAAGTTACTGAAATTTTAGTAGCATTTCAAGACAATGTTGTTAGACTTATAAGCAAGAGAGAGTTTCGAATATAACCAACGGATAAGGTACATAGGATCAAGCCTGTACCACTATCGCAATGATCACATAGGATCCATCAGTGCAAGACTCCAGGCAATGCATAACTACAAATGTTGCCGTTCTTATGATTGATTTGATATAAACATTTTTTGGGTTTTACAAATGAGCTGGTGTTCTAACAACCAGTAATGTAATGCCTTTAAAAAGGCCGAACTAATACTCTTTTAATTAAGAGGTTTTAATTTAGTTCATGCACTTCAAGGTGCATATCTCTCCATTAAAATCAGTTCATAGGGTCCAATCTTCAATAAATAGGTCCCACCATGTGTCCAGAGCTTTTAATACCCTTTGTACACATCACGAGTCTTGAAAAAGATGATTCCAGAATAAAACTACTGTAAAATAGGTCAAAATAGAGAGTCATTGGTTGGTCTCGGTCACTAGCACCTAGTCACTGATGCTCTCGGTCACTACCTGACAGGAGCACAATTTGAGCGAATTTTCATCTTTCAACAGATTTATGCTCATTAAAATGCCTCCCTAGTCCATCTAGACCCTTAGGTATTTGTCTTGGCAGTTTCTCAAGCCCAACAAGTCCATAACTTGGCACAAAATGGCCTTCAAGGGAACTTACAACTTGCCTTCATGGACCCTCCCGGTTACTGACTGTAACCAAACTTTTCAGCACCTTTTCTACAATCTTCCATGTCCTTTTACTTGGTTTGATCACAAATTAGTGCCTTAAAATTCCCACAGATGGTGCCAATTTTCTAATGCGCAAGAAATTGTGATGAATGTAAAGGATTCAAGTCCACATTCACAAATGCAAACGCACAGAAAAATGGGAATAAAACTACTGATCATCATTAAATTCACTTTGCTTGCGTGGGTTCAATTGCTCTGACCTTGGAGATGTAGACTGTTTACAAGTTTTGAAATTTTATAGTCCCTCCCTCTAGTCTCAAATGTGATCCAAACTAAAAAACAAAAAAAAAAGGAAATATACATGAATTTTGGGGAAAATGCAAAAAACATGAAAAGGAAGGTCAGTGATGGGCCATGCCTGATCACTGCCTCCTGTAGTGTTTTTTTTTTTCTTCTTCTTTTCTTTAACTTCTTCCGAAATGCTTTCAAGGTACTGGAACTTGTATTTTCAGAGTTTGGGAGCTATCGATGATGATTGGAAGTGCCAAATTCAATCTTAGAATCATCTATGATCTTTGATTTATGGACCACTTTTGTGCAAATCTGATGGGGTTCCATTTGTTCAAACAAATGTGGCCATCGTTGTGTCATTCTATCTTAAGTATTTCAAAGACCAAACTGAAACCCAAGAGGGTCTGATTACAACTTTTGAAATGGACAAACACCCTCCAAGTAGGAAAAACAAAGAAAAAACATAGTTTCATCACTTGAACTTCCTTTGCACTTCATGGCTTGAAACCCAAACTCCATAGATGATAACAATGTGTATCTTCTTCCCTAGAATCATTTCTAACCTTAAGCTTGTGAGAGGAAGAAGAATGGAGGAACTTTGGATGTTTGCAAAACGTTAAAAGCTTGAGAACGTCTTCTGCAGGCTTCAAAACGTTGTTCAAGTGTTGAGAATGGAAAGAAGCAAAAAGGATTGAGAGAGCCTTCCTAAAGGGCCTAGAGTGTGTATTTATAATCTCTCTAGGTGGTTTGGGTGGTGTCCAACAGTTACAATTTAAAATAAAGTGCAAAACCACCCAAAAACCGTCCATAACCAACTGCAGTTGGTAGTGCTCCCCGTCATTGCATGCTGCACCTGTAGGTTTTGCTTCTTGGTGGTCGGTTACTACTGGTTTAGGAACCAAGTGATGTTAGAACTTTCTAAAATTTTAAGGGATGTCTCCGAATATTATTTTGATCATGATGTAGAAATTTTATCATGTTTTGACTTCTGTAGGTTTGTTAATATTTCTTTTGTTTTATCATGAAAGTGGACCATTGCATCAGTTGTTCAGGGCCCACATGACCTCTAATGGTCTTGAAAATTGGAGAAGTTGATGTTGGATATATTTTAAAGTCTTCATCAAAATCTCATGTGATTTGAACTTGTGGATGTGTGGTTTGCATTCAGTGACCCCATAACTACATGTTCTAAGTTAGTGTTCCCTTGACTTGCAAGCAGTCAGTTGGCTTTCCACCCAAATGATACCCAGTTTCTCTGAAACTTTGGAGACTTCTTCTTGAGCACATTTTGAGTCTCTCATCCAAATTTCATCAACTTTAGCCTTCTAGAAGCAGAACTTTAGCTAGTGAACCCAAGGCTTGGGGATTACTGATTCGTAAGCTGACATATAGCTAAATTATGGTGAAACGAAGTTCCATTGAATTGACACTTTGAAGAGTCATTTCTTAACATGATTTGAATCTTTCATTTGAATTTTATCAACTTTGGCCACCTGGAAGCAGAACTTTGGTCAACCCAAAGTTGACGTGTTTACTAAATTTGGCTCAAATGACATCCAATTGGCTGGATCTTTTGCAGGATTACCCCTGAATATAACTTGAGTTTTCCACAAGAGTTTCAACTGATTTGTTCTTCATGAGGTGTCACTTCGCACAGTAACTCCAAAGAACTTGGGAGACAACCATTTGAACTTGAGTTTAGGTCCAAATGTCCTAAACTTTAAAGGATTGTTCTTGATTGTGTTTGACGACATCCTAGTGAGTTTTGGCTGATTTTGCCATCTAGAAGTGTCAGCTGCCATAGTGACCCCAATGAACCTAGGATGCAGTCACTTAAACTTGATTTGGGTTAAAATGAAATCCAAATGTTTTGAAACTTTGAAGCATCATTCTTGAGCATATTTTAAAGTTGTCATGTGATTTTCAGATACTTTGGTAATCTAGAATCTTGAATGTGTCTAGTGGCCCCAAGGTTCTGAGTCAATGAATCTTAAATGTGATGTTTACTGAGTTGAGTTACCAAATGAAATTCAATTGTTTTGAAATTCAGACAGTTGCACTCTGAGCTCATTTGAAATATCCTAAGTGAGTTTCATTAGTTTTGAACATCTAGATGTAGCATTTGATCTGGTATGCCAAAACTCAGGGTTTATGTGCCCTTGAGCTTCAAATTTACTCATAATCTCTTCACTGCAGCACTTGTAATATTTGTGATTTTTTTATGAGCGCACACAGAGTATGAATGATTCATGGAATTTAGAAAGATTCGATTTAGATAAATCCAAACTAATTATCAAACTTGCAAAATGGCAAATCATGTCACTAAATTTTCCCCAACAGTGGCTCTAATGCTAGTGAGGGGAGCGCACAAAAAGGTACATTGGTACCAACGTGAGCTTCAGGATATCTCGAATTAGAATACTAACTGCAGTGAGTTACTAAATCCACACTCGGCTTGGCCTTGGCTTGACGGATCGAAGCTAAGTGGTGCCAACTCTAATAGCCTTGACGACATGGTCTACTCGATAATAATTGTATAAAGTATAGGTTGAAATCTTAGAAATAAAGCTATTTAATAAGCTATAGAAAAGGGGGCTCTTTAATGAGCTCATACTAAAGGACATCTAGCTATCATTGACTAAACCAAGTACGGATTGAACGAGCAAAACAAAAGCGCTTTAACTATCAAAATGGATGACCAGTGACCCTTTTCACTAGTAGTGATAGACTAAACAAGGCTTAACAAAAGTCCATCAATCCTTACAAGTTATAATTAAACTTCACCGAGGTATAACCCGATTTGGACAGCACTTTGGCATAAAAGGAGCATCCCAAAATAGTTACAAATGAGATTTGGGCTCAAGGATCTCAGGAGGCAACATGGCAATGAATGCATGCTAACCAATCTAAGAGACTCTAGGGCTCCGATTTAACCTGGAAAAAAGCAAGGCGATAAACTACCCGCTAAGTCCCGTAGAGACTCATTTAACTCAAGTCAGATATTATTCAAGAATCCATTGCTAGTATCATCCTAGGTTCTGCGTTGCCTTGGACATGCAAGCATAACAACATTCCACTGTCAGATGTTAGGTTTTCACAACCAATTTCTTTTGGTGTTGCATATGTAATTGACATACTAAACCCTAACTCGAATACTCTATAGACTTATCACCATTTTCCACATGCCTTAGGTAATGTAGGGGGATGAGTGTCAGTTCAAAACATCACTACCCACATGTTTTAATTATAGACAATGTGAGTCAAGTTTATGGCACAAGGATCCACCTTATTCTAAGTTGCAGTTTCCCAATCCAAGGGAATTTAGTTAATTAATTCTACTATCTACTTGTGGCCTAAAGGTCTTCCAACTAGGTCCTTCAGCTGTCCACAACTTGGGTTCAAGATTGAAAGTTGAATGGAAAAGGGATGGGTGAGCGAATGACCAATTGGTCATTAGAAGGTTCAAGCAACTAAGGGGCATGTTTCGCATCAAGTGTGAAGTCTGGGCATAATTGGGCATCATCTAGCATGTTTCTAAGGTCCACATTATTATACATATTATAACAATACCCCCTTTCGTGGGAGAGCGACATGTGGCGCATCACTTTTCACAAGACAGCTACACATAGTGCAATCTAAGGATTCTATCCATATTAGTTAGACTCTATAAGGATTTTGCAAAGAATGAAATTTCTTAAGATAAGGAGTTCATCATCCAGAGAACACACACCAACATGAGTTGAGATAGCCAGCTTTAGAGAAGTTGTGCTCTCCGCGATTGTATGTACTCCCTCAGATTTCTGACTATCTAACAAATATATTGGTCTAGGCATTTTGTTCTCTTATGGGATTTTCACACGGATAGCTATGTTGGAACTTCGGTTTTTGGCTTCCATCAAGGGCCCACCCTTAATGTCAAGGGGCCTACTTGATGCACAACATGCAAGATGAAAAGATCTGCACGATTATCCATGGGGAAGTTGATGCCTAGAGTTTGGATACAATTTATACTTCAATTGTCATCTGTTATGGTCAAAACCTTAATAATGAAGGCTTAAGTTTTTCTTATTTAAGCCAGATGATATATGCCCTTGGTGAATGTTGTGACCTAAGTCTCACCCTGATCAAACTAATGCGCACTAGATGGAAGAACTCCACCATCTTAATAGATTTTTGTACTTTACTTTTATTCTCAATTGTTTTACTTCATATTGTTGTGCGGCTTGGCCTAACCATTGGCCATAACCAATCATTAAATTAGGCATATAAATATGAGTATAATTATAATAATAATTATTATTATTATTACTGCTACTATAGCATTGGTTAGAGCACTATATTATTATGGACCCATCTAACCAATTTAATTTTTTTCCTTATTCCTTCCCTCTCACAGGCCTCTTGCGCTAATATCCCTGATCCTGTATTCACAATTAGTAAACAAATAGTACCACATTATAACTCTTCTAAAGGTAGGTCAACATTGTAAGTCATATGAACATGCCTATGTTTTTATTTCTAAAGATGTGCACCACATTGTAATTTCTAAAGGTGCCTATGTTGGTGTGCACCACATTGTAATTTCTAAAGGTGCCTATGTTTTCATGAGAGAACAACATGTGGTGCTTCATTATCTCTCTCTTTCTAAAATTAATCTAAATCATTCTTATATAAAGAATACAATACCTTAAAATTTTCAATGCAATCCCTTGTATTTAATCTCTTCAGAATTTACTATTGATATCCATATCATATTTAATATAAAAGAATGCCATATAGTCAAAAGGAGGGGTTCTCATACATCTTAAACGAATTTTCATACCACTCATCATATTAATTAGGCAAATGTCTCATTTCAAATGCCATTAAATCCCATTATCCAAGTGGCAATTTGTGGGTTTACATGGTTTCCTATTAAAATCACAATAGAGTCTAAATTGGTCACGGGTATTCATAGGGCTGGGCCAGGACGGGCCAAGTAATGGCTGGCCTAGCCTAGATTTTGAATAATAGGCCCGACCCTGGATAAAGCCTAACTCGGGCCATAAGTACCTACTTTGACCCCAGCTCACCTAGAATAGTTTAAATTTGAGCCATACTATATATTATTTAAAAAATAAAAATATTTGTTGGTTAGGATATTTGTTTCTATGTGAGAGATTTTTTAGTATCTCTTACTTAGACTGGATCGAGCCTGGGCTTTCTACTACTCAATATCAACCCACTTAAAAATTTATATTTGGGCTCCGCTCAATTAAGTTAATGCCCAAGCCCTAAAATTGCTAGATCTTCCCTAAATTAATCACTTGGAATGATATGATCAGGAGGCAAGATTTCTAAAATCTTTCTTAGCCCAATTCAAAGTTTATATCTGGGCCTTGCTCGAGTAAGTTAATGCTGAAGCCCTAAAATTGCTAGATCTTCCATAAATTAATCACTTAGAATGATACTATCAGGAGGTAAGATTTCTAAAATTTTTCTCATTCTAAATCATGTTCCTTAAAACCCAGAACAACCAATAATTGGGATTAGCTCTAGCATAACAATTTTAAATTTGGATTAATACTCTCACTCAATTTTAAATTTTACATAAACTAATCAATCTTTATCTTTTATCCTAAAATTTTTCAATTTTATATACAACATCTCTTGTGGTTAGATTGATAGAACCTTTGGAAGGTGGACAATCATATTCATTTTTATTTTGACTCCACTCACCATGAATGAGTGAGTGTTGAAATTCAATTTTTCTATGTTACAATGGAAGGAGAAAAAAAAAAAGAGAATGACCAGTTTATCGGCCTATAGGTTTAACATGAGAATATGAAGTATGGTATATGCATGGAGACACCATCAAACAACTCACCACTGAGAGTAAGTGCAGTTCTGCTCTTTAACATAACAATTTTAAATTTGAATTAATACTCTCACTCAATTTTAAATTTTACATAAACTAATCAATCTTTATCTCTTAGCCTAAAATCTTTTAATTTTATACACAACATCTCTTATGGTTAGATTGATAGAACCTTTGGAAGGTGGACAATCATATTCATTTTTATTTTGACTCCACTCGCCATGAATGGGTGGGTGTTGAAATATTCAATTTTTTCCATGTAACAATGGGAAGAGAAGAAAAAAAAAATAGAGAGCGACTAGTTCATCAGCCTATAAGTTTTACATGAGAATATGAACTATGGTATATGCATGGAGACATCATCAAACAACCCACTACTGAGAGTAAGTTCAATTATGCTCTTTTTAAATACCAAAAGTTCTGATGGTTTATATATATTTTTGTTTTAAATGTAACGAAGATAGTTATGCTATTTTTTTCCTGTTAATTTTTTAATTTCTCTTTTCTCTTTATATCTCTCGAGGCCATGATCATTATATTTTTTATAGGTATCAATTTTAATATACAAATACATATTAACTAAGTGTGTCATTCATGTTAGAATGTTTATGATACTACAAATAGTATTTTATGCTTAGTGTAGGACTAATACAATTTTTTTTTTACCGATGTAGAGATTGAAAGTGTATCTCATATTTTAATGTCCACCACTCAATTGAAAATCATCTTAGGTTTTATTACATTTAGTCAAAATTTCTCTTTTTATTTTTATTTATTTATTTTTTTTGAGTTATATGCAAATGAACAAGAGGGAAGCCTAAATTTTGTGATAATCTTGATTACTAGCTTCTTTTCAACTAATTCAAAATTTTCAAAATGATAGGATTGGTTGAACTAATGATTCTTTGCATAATGGAGTATTCCATCTAATTTATATTACTATATAATATTTTTTCTCTTGACTTGATTTTACAAATTAAAGGAAAAATTATTTTTTATTGATATTCTAATGAAATTCCACAAGAATATTATTTTCATTTTTATTTAGTTTTACTAATATGGTATTTACTTTTTAAGAGTGCACTAAAATAATTAAGATTATGATTGTAAAATGAATTTAATGTTAATATTAAATTAAAAATCATTTAAATATTTATAAATATTCTTATTTACAAATAATATAATTATTAAATAAGGCCCGCATTGGGTATGGGCCCTGAAGCGCTAGTTATTATATATATTATAACAATACCCTTTTCATGGGAGGGCGACATGTGGCTAATTCTCTTTATGAGAGGCCGACACGTGATGCAATCTAATGATTTCATCCATATTAGCTAAACACTATCCATACCAAATCTCTAAAATCTCTCAATTTTCCTAAAATCTCTTCTTGGTTTTCTATAAAATCTCTCTCTCCCTAATTTCTCTCTTTCATCCCTCTACAACTTCATCCCTATCTATTTTCTAAAGGACTCTTATCTCATATACCCATACCACCTCTCTAAAATCTCTCAATTTTTTGAGCCTTTTTTACAACACCACATCATTACCCTTTTAATATTTTTTAATGAAAATAATTATTTAGATTGGCTTTTTTTTTTCATGATTCTGGTTCTGGGTCCTCTGTGTGCCCAGACCGAAATAAAAAGGATTCCATATTATCAAAGTTTTGGACCACATTAATTCAAAGTCTTAGACTAATCCTAACTGGTCATCATCAGGACACAAGTGTGACACCAAGTCATACATCTTACACTGGACATCATAATACTCCATAGTAATCCATAGAATAGGCAAGTAGCCCCATGGTTCAGATAAATTACATAGATGGTTATTGGCTATGCTTGGACTCTTTAACTGGACTCTTGGTTTACATGAAACTCTTTAATCAGACTCTCGGTTCTGACGAGACTTCATTTTTATGAGACTTTCTACTGAAAAAGAGTTTTGGTGAGTCTCATTCTCCTTTTTCTTTAACAACTCTACACATATCCTTCTCTTATCTACTCACAAGCACATATGAAATATTCACATCTTTCTTCTATTCTCCTATACTCAATAAGGATATTTGAGAGAGATAGAGAGACGAGCTTAGATCACTAGGTATATACATATTATATAGTTACTCCCTCGGTTATTATTTTTTATTCATGTTGATTGGATTTGTTAGGTCTAGCCCTACATTCTATGTTATATATATTGAGATATTTTCCTTTTAGCCTTTTTTGAAGCACCATGTCATCACCCTTTTAATTTTTTTTTAATGAAAATAACTATTTAGATTTGTTTATTTTTCATGATTATGCTTCCGGGTCCTCTGTGTACCCATACTAAAATCAAAAGGATCCCATATGATCAAAGTTTTCTTTTGTCTCTTATTAACCTTATTTAATAAAAATATTCTTCTTTTTTTCAATTGATTAAATAAAAAGTGTTGTCTTCTATGTTACAACAAAGCCACTACCCTGTAGCCTACTAACACAAGATTGAGTTTTTCAAATGTGTATTGGGTTCATATGTAAATACATGATGTGAGTACGTCAAAAATTTGAGTTTTGAACAAGATATGGGTCGGTGAAAGAAAATATAGATAGGTGGTAATAGTGAATGGAAAGATACAGACTGAATCATGGGTCGGATAAACTATAACCTAATGATGTTGACCACACCTCCAAATTTGTTTGAACCACAATTAAATTAGGCATAACGTATAAATTTAATGTTTATATCTACGGTCGTAGGTCTATACATAATTGACTCCACAGGTTTATACAAAGGCCCCTGCTAAACCCAGGCCCAAAAAATGAGAATATATCTAAATGTAAGATATATTGAAACATTATTAAGAAAAAAAATGTATGTTACCTTTTTTCTATTAATCTTTTTATTTTTCGTTTATCTTTTGCCTTTTGGGTTTAGGAGATAAGGACGTATACCTAATGAATACACAAGGGTAAAAAAATTAGAAGACATATATTAATATTTTTTTCGATTTATCTTTCTATTTCCACTCCCCCCCCTAACTTTTGTGCATTTATGAATTATTTGAAAATATTTACTTTTATTTGTTATTAATTTTTCCTATTTTATTTCAATTATTATATTTAGAATAGTAAATACTTTGTGATAAGAAAAACTCTTTTAAAAAAAGAAACCTAAGATATATGTTATATATTCGTTTGTCATAAGAAAAACTCTTTAAAAAAGAAACCTAAGATATAAATTGTGTCAATTTATATAAGTTTCATCATAGGCTTTGGACTTCAAGCGAATATTTATCATGAAAACTCTTTAAAAAAAGAAACCCAAGATATAAGTTACATCAATTTATACTCTCTCTCTCTCTCTCTCTCTTTCTCTCTCTCTCTCCCGACTTTTCTATTTCATTTATAAATCATAATGATAGAAAAAGTAGAACGGCAACATATTTTCTCATTTTTTTATTGGAAAGATACATACGTTAAGGTATTCCTCTACCACTTCTAAGTATGCATTATATTTTATACAACATAGAATTCTCATGTCCCTTATATTGTTGATAAGACTTAATTATTTTTTTCGTAGCTTGTGCCCAAGCGCTACTCTTTCAAATCTCATCTCAGTGCCCCAAGTGGTCCATGTGAATCCACCAAATTTGACGAGGTATGTACGTCATGCTCCTAACTCTATCTTATTTTTAATTTCTTCTATTTGATTTGCTTAAATACATAGTTAATTATTATATTATTAAACTGTTTTATGATAATCTATAGCTGTTTCACTGATACTATTTATATTTACTTCTTACAGAGATAATTGCTATATTTTTAAACTATTTATAGTAATCTATAGCCCTTTGACTGACACTATTTAAATAAAGAATTGGATCTCTAAACCCTACACTGTTCATGATAGTCTGTGGCTCATAAATTTTGATTATTTAATCATAAGTCATTGTAGTATACAGTGCCGTTCTTAAGATTCTTAAGATTGTTGAAAAATAGGAGTTTTAGAAATCATGTTAACCCTAATCCAACCAAATTTTACCTATCATCTCGCTGTTATGTTAATCAAGTTAACATATTTATCTATTGCACAGATTATGAAACAATTGTTTTTAATTTCTTTTTTATTGTTAGATACATTGCAACTATAATAGTTGTGGATCACACCAAGCAAACATCATTCTTATTGCACGATGAAGTACTTAAAATTTTCATAAATGCGATAGAAGAAGAATTTCAAGAATGTGTAAATAAGGTATTTTATATTTATTTTTATTTACATAATGTTACTTTTTTATTTTAACTATTATCATATATATATATATATTAAATGTTTAATTGTTTTGTAGGTTAATTGATATAAACTATTGGAAAATGAAATAAAAAAAAGCATTGTAGAAGTAATATTTATTTCATATAAAACTAGACTTAACGATGAACAAATTAATGTCAGAAAGCAGTATCCCAGTTAAGAAATTGAAGAAATTAGCTACACTCAAGAATCTGCCATTCTATTGTCAGATATTGAAAATTATAATTTTTATTTTAATGCCATCAACACAATTTCTTTCATATTAGTTTCTTTTACTAATTTATTTTAATTTTTACTATGTAGTAATTACAATTAAAATGTGAAATTTCAAGATGTTGGACCAAGTACTTCCATTGCAATACTAAAAACAAATAACTTTATTGAGACAAGCACACAAATTGAAAAAGTACAGGAGTTAAAAGATCTGCACAAGATAAAACAAGCGCAACTATCGAGATAATCAGAGAAGATGAATCAAGTGCAATTATTGAAATAAGTGCATGCCAATAAACAAATATCAATGCTTTTTATTTCCTTAGATCACATGCAATTCCTTTAATCATTCAAGGATGACTTAATATCAACGATTTTTTTCTGCACTCTCAACTTTTATACATCTATGATTCAAAGAAAATATTTTCTCATTTAAAAAAAATAAGGATTCAATATTTTAACTATTTTTTTTCTATAATTTATGTCATAATATTCGTTAATATTTTATTTAAATTCTTAATAATTTTTAATAAGACTTCATTATTATTTTTTCGTGGCCTACGTTGGGCGCGGGCCCTGAAGCGCTAGTCTATATTAAGAGAATTTCCCCCTTGCGAGAGAGAATAGGAGAGCGACATGTGGTATGCTTTAATTTTGAATTTTCCTAAAATCTATCCATTCAAATCCCCCCCCCTCCCTCCTGACGAAAGAGAACGAAAAAGTGACAAATGGCGTGGTCTAACTTTGAATTTTCCTAAAATCTCTCCAACCAATCCTTTCCTTATCTACTATCTCTCAAATTTCTCTCCCTAAACCCATGTCTATGCTTACCCTATTTATTTTTAATGATGCAGCAGAATTCCAATTTTATTTCTTAATTGAAGCGTCCAGATTATATGATTTACCCCTAAACTAATCTTAATCCCTTTTAAACTTCTTTCCATAAAAGGTCTCCTTAATTTAATCAAAATTTGAAATATTAATAATCCAAAAACCAGGAATATAGGATCTTCCAATCTAGATAACTTTTTAGCATGGTCTTCCCATTGTAGGCCTCATCACAACAAATAGATTGGGCAACATTACCACAGACCCACATGTAAAAAATTAATGCCCAATGATGAAATGCATCCCTCTTACATGGATCAGCCTCTTACATGGATTAAGGGGCTGGGCACGGGCCCTTTAATATTTGTTAATGGATATCCAATTGATCATTTTAGCTATTCCCATTTTGATAAATAGATATTGGCTATCCTGGGCATTATTTACAACAATGGTGCCCATGTGAAATTGGTTATTTTATGTACCCATTGGTAAATATCAATGCAATTTATTAATATATTAGACACCAGTTATAAATCAATGCATAATTCCACATCATGGAATGCACGAGGACAAAATGTGAAATAAACGTAAAGATCTCAGGTATCTTTTCCTTTATTTTTTTTTTCTTTTTCTTTATCATAACCTTACCTTGATAGATCTATAATAGCCAATCTACTTACTGGTCACGCATTTGTGCATCTACATGAGGCCACTCTCTATGGGACCCACTAAATAACAAAGGGAAACTTGGGATCCACCACATCCTGCCCATTAATTCCTAACAAATAAGATTACGTTAATTAAGTTATTCATATTTACCTTCCGTAATTCATCCACAATATCCAACTTACATATCTAGTAGTACAAATGTGCATCTATATGACTCCAACCAGTACTAGACCCACTATGTGGTAGATAGGTAATTGGGACTTGCCACCAGGGGCAGGAATTCTGAAAACCCCCTACTATTATGCAAATTTTTGGTCTTTTAACATTGGCCTCTCAAAATTTTAGGAAAACACCCTAATGTTATAGAAATTTTTAATTTCTTTTCCTACATTGACAACACCCCCCCCCCCCCCCCCCCCCCCCCCCCCCCCTCTTCCACCCAAAAAGAAAAAAAAAACACAAGACAATTTTTTTGATTTCACCCTGCCTGCCAAATTCTGCCTACAACTTCTAATACATAAGACTATATTAATTGCATTATTAGTCATCATATGGTTAATCTAGGGTATCTCCCACCTAGCCTTGCTTAGGAGACTTTGGCCTTGAGCCCGAGTGACACTTGATTATGATCAGTTGAGAACTAATTTGTAAGGGTGTATATAAACCCTCCTATCTCAAATACAACTTCATTACCTTTCAGGATTATCTAATTTTATTTTTTAATTTAAAAATATAGTACAAGATTCTTTTTTCAATTGCAAATGAAGATTAGGAGAATCAACAGAGTACTTGAACATAACTAAAAATAAGAGAAAAGAAAATAAGATAAAAAAGTATTAATTAATTACAGCAAAGGAAAAACCAATAGTATATACCATAAAGAAGTGAAAAAAAGCCATACAAGAAATGTGATAGATTGGTCACCTTTTGTCTTTATTATTGATTGTTATAGTGATTTTTTATTTTGAGTTCCAATAAAACTAATTAGATTTGTTAAGTTATTTCTAAATCATCTATATAATTGCCTACTAAGAAGATAAACTGAAAAAAAAAATCAAAACAAAATCTGCCACATATGATTTGAATTCTGAATTATATCATTATCCTTTTTTTTAATTTAAAAAGCTTAGGACGAATCCTTATATTGCTTCTTCTTCATCTCATTATGGTTCAGAGAAGATTTTTTAAATATCTTTTTAGATAAAAAAATTTAATGTTTTAGCTATATTTTGTTATCATTTATATGATAATATTCATTTATATTTTTTAAATCTTAATAAAACTTAATTAGTTTTTTTATTATGGCCCGCATTGGGCGTGGGCCTTAAAGCGCTAGTGTAATTAAAAAGGAAATCAAGGGGATCGCTCCCGAGCGTGACAAGCGAACCGCCAGGGTGGTTCTGGCAAGAACCGCAGGGTGAGGTAGGTGGGTAGACTACCTATGGAGCAAGTGCGCCGTGCTTGACTAGAAAATACTTTTAGTCGACCAGGAGGCTATGCGGTTGAACTTCGGAATACTTGTGGTCGACTGTAACACCCCGACCCCAATTAGCTGGTTTAGTAGTCAACTCCCCTTGTTGTTAGTGTGTTGTTGGAGGATTTTCTTGGGTCATTATGTTTTATTTTTTCTAGGTTAGGTTTGGAGTTTTGGTTAAGTAATTGGATTGAGTTTTACCTTGATTAGGTAGCTTCAGGCCCTTTTTCATAATTTTTTTATTTTAATTGAGTTTGTCATTTCGGCATCATCTTGATGTCATCGTGTGTCTTTCGTAATGCTTGTTACTTTCCGTAACTGACTTGGAATCATCTGGAGTCGTTTGATATGTTTAAGTACTCATTTGACTCGAATTGTAATTTGCACAACTTTTGGACCTGGTTGCAAATGGCTAATATATATATATAAACCACTGCCTCTTTTGTTCTTATCTTCTTCTTTTCTTCTTCTTCCTTCGTCTAGCCTTCTTCTTCATCTCCCTCTCTCGTTCTTCTTCCATCTTCGCTAGTGGTCGGTGTCAAGCTCTAATTTCTCATGCCAGGTTTCCTCAATTGGAGTCTAGAAATGTGTGAAGCTTGATTCTTCATCAATAAAGGCAAGTATAAACAACGATTGGTTAAATACATGTTAGTAACTTGTGATAATTGTGATTTTACTTCAAATCTCCTAGTCTATGCATGATCTACAGCCTTCTTGGTTCTTCTTTCATTGTTAGGAAAAGAAATCGAAGGTTTTGTAAGCTTTAGAGCGCTGGGTAACCAGTTCTATTCGTAGCCGGGCGTATCAGGGTCGACCAATCGGTCCTTATAGTCCGACCGGTCGAATCGAGGTTTTGGAAGTAGGTCCGATCGGTCGGACTTGTACCTGAGCGATCGGGTCGTGCATATCTCAGTAATGTAGGTTCTTCAGACATGGTTTCAAGTCTAACCAGAGGCCTTTCATACACCCCCTAATGGCCTAATTGTTAGGCTACATAATGGACTAAGAATCCCTTACGGTCCTGTTATAGGAGCTCCGTGACTTCCTCTTAGACCTTACATAGTTACACCTTGGGATTTGATATGGCAAAGCCGGAAGATCGGGCAAAGACCTCACAAGGGTGTGTTAACGACCATACCAGACTTAGAAGGCCTTTAAGACTTAGATTTCTTACCTTTTTCTTAGCCTTGAGTCCGTTATGAACCAACTATGTGCGTATCAGGGAGTTTCAGGGCCGACCGGTCGGTCCTGAACCCTGATTTGTCGGATTTTGGCTCTGGATGGGTTCCGACCGGTCGGACACTTACCTGATCGGTCGGGTAAGTCACCTGTAAAGTTGTAGGGCATTAAATGTACAAACTTCCTGACCCGTTCTACACTACTTAGAGACCTTTAGATGAATTATATGAATGGCCGAAGATATGATGATCATGAATGATCTTAAAGGCTAACATGCATTCATGAATGTTATCCATTTGTTAAGCACCTCTCCATGAGTGTTGGTTTAAGGGACTCCGATACTCTTACTTATACAACAAGAAAACAAAGGAAGAACAACCGAGTATCAGATAACTTAAAACCACATCATCATGCACGATTAGTAACAAGGGATAACTAAGTTAGGGTTGGCTAGTAAAAGATCGTGATTCCTGCAAAATAATCCGATTTGCATTGCACATTGACTTCGGTTTTGTCCTCCTATTCACATGGTACGCGTTCTGCGCTGGTGCAACAATTGGATATTCCCTGAGGGCTCTGACCATGGTTAATCCAGGGCGGAAACAGCTGACTTCCATGTTCGATGCTATCCATTTGATTAATGTGAGTTGATAAGCCTTGACATATTTTATGGCACTTTAGATATCTTAATCTTGACATGGATTTGACATAGACAATGCATTATCTGTCTACTCGTTGAATTACATAGATATTGATTTGATTATTGGCTTCCATGCTCTTTGTCTTGTTTCTTGTTCGGCTTGTAATTGTTTACTTGTAACGGTATGGATTCAATGTGATGCACGTACTATATTGCATGATTGTGACATGTACTGTACTGAACTACACTGCCTGGCCGACTGACTGGCATTGATTGACGTGCATCCATCTAATATATTGACCTTGTCTGTCTGGCTCTACTAAGCCTCAGCTTCAGGATACCCGACGGAGTTGACTCTGGCATAGTCTATTCATTGCCTCTGCAGAGTGCTCCTGTCTTGGGATTCCGGACCCCAGGAATCCGAGATCCATTTGGCCGATGGTGTTCTTACTATTAACTGCTCCTTATAAGGAGAATATGGCATATGTAGCAGCCACCTAGTACAGTAATTCTATTATTGACTCGTGTGGCATGCTTTACTCCTTGCACGATTTACCTAGTATACGAAATTGACATTTTATATGATTACATGTTACTGATTCTTTTAGACACATCACGTATTACCTTTATGTTGTTTATACTTTGCTGAGTCGTCATACTCACTCGTTGTTCTTGGTGTTCCAGGATCAGAGTCAGTTTCCGATCCCTCAAAGATCAACCTGACTTCGGAGGGGATTATAGAGACCCCAGTGGGACGGGGAGTGGGTGTGATGAATTCGCTCTAGAGAGCGCCTTGCAATATTCCTTCCCTTCCCATTTACTGCATGCTAGTGTTTTATCTATTGTATATGTATTCCTTGAATATTCTCTCATGTATTTCTTGTGATGTCTAACTTTTCCTAGTGATTATGTTTATTGTATCTTTTTATACTCTTTTGTGAACTGACATTATTTACAGTTTCCCATACAAAGATTGCACATGTGATAGATACCTTGTATATGTGCACCTAAATCAGGTTTAGGAGTACATACACGGGAGTACGTGTGTCACTGATTATGTTTTCTTTTAATCCCCGATTTCTTGGGCTCGGGTTGTAACATCGATCGGGATACTGGCTGGCTGCCTTACAATGGCAGTCCGCAGTCCAACACTAGGTTTAGTTCGAATCCTTTTTCTTAGCCACACTTAAGGGGATATTTGGGCTTTTTTTCCTTTTTTTTTGGATAAAAGATATTTGGGCATTTGAAAAGGGTAAATTGTGCATTAAATTAATCCATTAGCTACTAACAAAACTTACTTAAAATTAGAAATCAAACATGAGAGCTAAGATTGGGTGCTTTAAGCTTGAAATAAAGAATAGAGATCGACAGTCAAGCAAGTAGAATTTTTATGATGTAAATTCACATTGACCACTTCCCTTGGGTTCTCGGGAAGTCTAAAACAAATAAGGAAGCTCCCCAAACAAAATGGGGGTGGGGTCTCTCGGACAGAGATGAACTGCCGGTCCCCCTAAAAATCACTAAAAATTTGGAAAATGGGTGAGGGGTTGAAATCTGGAACATCGAGGTGCGCGGCCATAAATCTACCCTCTACAACATACTTTAAGTTGGGAGTAATCTGATACTCCAGGTGCATTGAAATTAAGGCATTCATCGCGGTCAGAAGACATCCAACACAGAAAGTGACAAAAAGAAAAAAAAAAAAAAAACCTATGCAGAGGACCACGTCACCCGTACAAAGCTTTCTAAGGGATCAGAAATTCGGCTTGGTGCACTAACAGAAAAGGAATCAAGCGAGAGTATGGGTTGGAAGGGAGAGAAGAAGAATGAGACTGTCACGATAATTTGTGCTGGGCACGGGCATGACTCACATTGCTAGGTCCCCACCCCGTCTTCACTACTTTTGACACTTTTCTGATAATACATCTTAATATTTTGTGTTGTAGTGATAAGATTTGTTATTTAAAT
This sequence comes from Sextonia rubra, assembly GCA_037013555.1. Taxonomy (NCBI): domain Eukaryota; kingdom Viridiplantae; phylum Streptophyta; class Magnoliopsida; order Laurales; family Lauraceae; genus Sextonia; species Sextonia rubra. The sequence goes on along the minus strand of JASUAD010000028.1, from coordinate 2,692,393 downwards.
AGGCAAAAGGTCATGAGTTGAAAACTCAATATCCATATATTTTTTGCATTCAAAATTGATTCCAAAACCACCCCCTTACATATTATAATGGGTACAGTTGGTGGGCATATTTATACAAGATTTTTTTTAGCAATTACAGGTTTCCCATTGGTTGTGTGGACATGATTAATTCAGTAATTTGACTGAGTTCTAGTTATAGAATAATATATAGTTCAACATGAGAATTTCATAAAATAATTTTTTCTCTCTAATGAGCCAAATTTGATGAATTTTGAGGTGTCAATCAAAATGTCAACTTTTCCAAATGGAGTCCTTTGACTAAGATATAAGTATAAAGCAAATGTCCAAAATGCAGGTCTTCTGAACCTCTGAAGGGTACAAAGTCTTAACATAAGTTTCTCCAAATAAGATTAGCTTTCCAACAATCCTGAAATTGCAATTTTTGCAGACTTCTACAAGAAATCTTTCATGAAAAAGATGACTATATCCCTAGTCGATAGATGACTATATCCCTAGTCGAAATTGTCTAACCCATGAATTAGCCAATTATATAAAAAAAACTTTACAATCACTCCATTTGTCAATTCATAGACAAAATTTCCTAAAAATACAATTTACTCAAAATAAAAAACCAAAATTACATTGAGAAAAATTGCATTATTATTATTATTATTTTGGTACTCGGCAACTTTAAATGTCTGAAAATCTCCTTTATACTCCCTCTTTTGTCCATAATTGACAAAAATAATTATGTCAGCATGCAGTATATCTGTCAATCAAGATCTAGCATAACTCCCTTTTTAGTTGTACCTCTCCCTTAATTGTATCTTTATATCAGTACTGAGAGTGGGAGCTTGATCTTCTTAATTAAGGGCCTTTAGACTTTGATACCCACACTTGAAAATGTAAATATTTCAACATTGTGCATACCAACACAGTAGCCAAATCAAATTTCTTGACTCATATGGCTCTAGTTTTGATCTTTGGCTCAAACAATTGCTTCTTCTATTGCTTGTTCTTAGGTAAACCTCTCAACTAATTGCAAGGTCGAATGTCTTATTTAATTCCACAATGATGGCATGCACGTGTAGCTTTAAGACTCGATACATTCTTCTTCTTTGAGATACTCACCACATGATTTGAGCTTGCAACATGAGGAGTGGTAGGTGCCATAGATTTTAAAGTAAAACTTAAAGAAAAAAACAGTTTTACCTTGAACCTTCTAGTTAAATGCTCCATTAACATAACCATGACCCCGTGTATCATCAAGCATTTTCTGATTGCACCAGATGTCATTGAGTAACTACGATTGAGTGTTCATCTTATTCAATGAAGCTTTTGTAGCATCTAGCTTAAACAAAGTCATCTTCAGTTTTCCATTCAAATCATCTTTTTTTAACTTGGTAAGTCTTTAACTCTTCGGTCAAGGTCTGAGAATTATCATTTGACAATGCATAATTGTGACATTCAACAGTCAACTTGTTAGCCATAGAACCTTTTTGACCTTCCAATAGTGTGACCTTTGAAAGTGCTTCTTCTAATTCTGCCTTGAGAGAAACAATATAATCTTCTGAAGCTTTCTACTTGTTTGCTATGTGGTCACCAAACTTAATTAACTTCGCACATTCTTTGTACAAAGTGTTGTACTTCTCTTATCAATCTGGTTCTTTATCTGACATTTCATTATCTTCACTAATAGAACCATTGTCAGAAGCAACCTATGAAGACCAAGCCATTAAATCCATAAATTTTTCTCTGCTTGGAGCAGGATTTTCGATCTTAAACTTTTCCTCTCTTCATCGGAAGAATCATCATCCCAAATTAAATTAAAAGCCTTTTTCTTCTTTTTTTTTACCACTCTCACTTGCAATGTGTCCTTATCCTTGATACTCATAACATGGAATCCCTTTAGAAGATTTCTTCTTTGAGGATTTTGGGATTGTCAAATTAGTTTTCTTCTCCTTCATAAATAGCTTCGAGTGTTTTATGAACTGAACATCTACTTGGAGATCAATTTTCAGAATCTAAATCACTTTCAATAGCCTTGTCTGAATCTTTCACAGCTTTTAAGGCAACTCCTTTTGAGTGTACTTTCTAATCAGCAATAAAATTTGCCTCAAAACTTTGAAAATTTCCTACCAACTTATAAACTTTGAGATTCTTCAAATTATTAGTTTCCACAATTGCTACTGCTTTGGCATGATAACTATCCGGAAGAGATCAAAGAATTTTCTGAACAAGCTTATCCTTAGCAATTGGTTCCCCTAGATTGAAACAAAAGTTCATAACATCGCTTAGCTTATCATAAAATTCATCAAATTTCTCATCATCAGTCATTCGAAGGATTTCAAAAGTAGTAGTCAAATTCTGCAACTTAGTCTCTTTCACCAAATAAGCTCCCTCATATATTGTTTGCAGGATGACCCATGCATCTTTTGCATTCATACAAGTGGAGATTCTACAAAATTTAAATGGTAATACTCCATTATAGATTGCATGATAGCCATGTTATTACAGTTGCAAACATGTTTTTCATCTTCAGACCACTCACCCATATGCTTTTCACTTGATTTTCCTCATGTATAACCATAGGTGGGGAGTAGCCTTTCACAACATTCTGTGATACATCTTCATCTATGGAGCTCAGAAAGGCTATCATCCTAACTTTCTAATAGGCAAAGTTGCTAGATCCATCAAGTAAAGGGAACTTGTATGTAGATGAGCCTCCCCGTTGAATTCCATTTTAGGAATCACAAAGGATCTTCATACAATAACTTAGTATCGCTTGGATACCAATTGAAGATTTAGGGGCGTCTCAAATTTCTAAATTGCAAGTAAAAAAAAATGCAATAGAAGAAATAAAATAAATTGCAAGTAAATCAATTAATCACATAAAGACAAGGCACATAGATTTTTACGTGGAAAACCCAAATGGAAAACACCATGGTTGAAAAGCCAAACACTATAAACGAACAGTTACAAGATATACTCACAGAATCTTTCTAGTCCCTGTCGCAACCTAAGGACTGTAGTTGTTTTTACACAACTCCCTATCGCAACAACTCCCCATCATTCACTACTCTCTGCACTTGTACAACAACACCTTGAATCGCAAGATGAATGATCTTCTATGAAGAAGTAAAAGCCACAAATTCAAAAAATCAAAGTCTTAGAACCAACTCTCCAATAGAAGCTCTATAGAAGAAGGGTAATCTTTAAAGTGTAATATCCACTCATAATCATAAGATATATACTTTAGGGTTGAGAAAGGAACTATTTTTATAACCCACAACTTGTGCCTTAGATGTATACTTCTTGTAGTACTCAAATTACTAATTCTAGCAGAAATAGAAATGAAATCCTGAAACATGAATTTGGGTTTTCTACGCTACCCGATCTCGATCGGGCAATCATCCAATCGATGGAATTAGGCTTACCAGACCAATCGGATAGCCTATATTGTTACTTTTGATAATTTGCTTCAATTCTTCTCTTCAACTCATTTGACGACACGAACCTCATTCCATTCTAAAAGAAACATGAAATACAACTCAATGGACCCCGGGTCTCGTCCAACCCATAAATTAGCCAATTACATTAAAAAAACCTTACAAATGTCTTAAAAGCTGTCATGGATTTCTTCCGAAAGGGCACGATGCTAAAACAATTACAATCTTCTTTTATTGTTCTGGTTCGAAAGACTGAGAATGCTTCAACTCCAGGTAAATTTAGACCCATCCCATTCACTAATGAATTATACAAAATTGTTAGCCAAATATTGGCGAATCGAAGAACCCTGACGCCCAAGTTTGTGGGCCTAATGCAATCAGCTTTTGCACCAGGGAGGAGTATAGCTGATAATATTTTATTAGCTCAAGATCTCTATAATTTTCATTACGAGGGATCTGCAAAATGTGTATACTTCCTCATCTATAGGTTGAAGGAATAATATTGGTAATCTTTACTTCCCATATTTTCTCTCTATATTTGCTTTCCTGAGCTGCCTTTTTGGGGCAGGACATACGTTCTCGCTATGGGGCCTGCTTGAGACTAATGGCACAGATCTGGCGCACATGACTTTTTAGTATATTAGGGATGATCCGGATGGATAGATTTGGTGCATCTATGCCCACGGTTATGCTCAGCATTTTTCTACTTCCGTTATTAGTACCTCACGAATGAGAAATTTCACATGATAATAAAAAAGAACTGTTGAAATCCATACATCAGAAAGAATAAAATAAGAACAGTAGATTTTCAGAACTTGAGTTTGAAAAGGAATGGCATCTTATCAGAGAATGGTGGGTCAGAGTATTTTCCAGTAAGTATTTGCGAGGACACATAAAGGTTTGCAGCTTCTGTGTAATGAATTCCGTCCCAGTTTACGTATTCAGTAGTATCATCACAGCTCTTTGTCGTCACAGAGGTCCCATTCAAAACTTTTGTTTGCCCACAAGAAATGCGACTGTCATAGTTTAGCGGCGGTCCACCAAATCCACAGCATGCTGTGATTGGATATTCAAATCCTGAAAATTATGATTCAAAAGAAAAGTCACTTCATTGTTTGATAGGCCACCTGAGGGTATTAAGCATGAGAGCTTAAACAAGACGTTTGGGAGTTGACAAGCACTGCATTCTGAATAGTGTTCTTTATTACTTACCATATCTACTGAAGTTTGAAATGAGATTGAATTTTATTGAAAACACGTCAACATAAGTGATCTTTGCATCTGAAAATTCACCCTGCAATTTTCTACAGAGAGCATGAAGTTGCAAATTGAAGAGCTTGGCAGCACGATTGTGAGAACTCACACATCCAAGTTCATCAAGGTTTGAGGGGTCTTTTCCAAAGGCAGCAATATTTTGGGGCAAGCACCCAAGAGGACCCGTATTATGAATCCAGAAGTTCTTTGCACCTTGGTCATATATTATCTGAGGAAAAAAAAGAAATAATAAAACGAAAAAAAGGGAATTTTATTGTTTTTCAATTGTTTATAAACTTTATTTACCCAAAAAAATTGTACATAAACTTAAGAATTCATGGAGAATGAGACATTTTAAATGATCAAAATTTGAGGATTTTATGGGAAAAAACCCCATATATGTTCATTACGCACGATTAAACCTTTATTGAGTATATGCAGGTCCCCTGGGCCTAATTTTGTACAAAAAAAATTTTTTTTTTTTTGTATGTCGGGCTGAATACAAAAAAACAATTGAGTTTCTACAAAGGAGAAAGGAAGAAGAAGGGAGGAGAAAGGAAGAAGAAAAGAAGAAGAGAGGAATAAGGTAGAAGAAGAGAGAGGAAGAAAAAAGGGAATAAAGGAAAAAGTAGAGAGGTAAGAGGAGGAAGAAGAAGAGAGCAAGAAAGGAAGAAGAAGAGAGGAGAAAGGAAGAAGAAAAGAGAAAGTAGAAAAGAGGAAGAAAGGAAGAAGAGAGGAGAAAAGAAGGCACATACAAAATAAAAATAAAATTGAGTTCTTTTTCCTTTTTTCTTCTTCCGCTCTCATCTCTTCTTCTTCCTCTCTTTATTCTTCTTCCTTTCTCCTCTCTCTTCTTCTTCCTTTCTCCTATGTAGAAACTCAGTTTTTTTTTATTTTTTTGTATGTGGGGCTGAGTGACACTACAAAAAATAAAAAATTAAAAAAATAAAAAAAACTTTTGCACAAAATCAGGCTCAAGGGACCCAATTAGTGCATGTACTCAATACAGGTCTAAATCATGTGTAATGAACATATATGGAGTTTTTTCCCATAAAATGCTCTTAAAATTTTTATGATACTTAGGTTATGCAAAAGGGACTGTTTTACATATGTTTACACAAATGAGTTGCTTGTCCATATAGATGTTGAATATATGTAACTTCACAAATATCCAACAATTCTCAATGAATAAATAGTACACGAATCAAAGATGCAGTCAATTTCTAGAATTGGCAGTGCATTTAGATGCACCCATGTCACAAACAAAATAGATAGTTCATTGGAACAAATATGTATTACTTCTCTGTAGTATGCTAGGGTAGCGGGAAAATGGAAAACATGTCAAAAAAGAAATTCATTTTCCTACCCTTTCTTCCAAAACATTGTTCAAAATTTTAAAGGTAGGACATGATGAGAGTTGAGACATTTAATTCACAAGAAAAATTAAGTTAAAAATCTAAAATTATTGAAGAAGAAAAGTTAGAGAAGAAGATTTCAAGAACGAAAAAAAAAAAACAATTTCGCAAGAACCATGAGGACTGGTCATCGAACACTAATTATAACTTAGGCCTAACAATTCTATTATTTACTACTTTCAGAAATTACAAAAATCCCTTCACAACAATGTTCTCCATAATTACTAGAAAATAACAATTAAGTCCCTATCCGCTCCTCACAGTCCTTGTCAAGTGGGTGGGTGGATATCTATTATGGATCTAACCTAGCTTGGAACAAACATCATGTAGATGCTTCTTTTGTGACAATGGATAAGGAAATTTGTTAGCTTGATCTTCAGTATCAGTGAGTACCTTTAATGAGTCTTCAATCCATTTTGCAACCTAGCTAACAAAGAAGGTTTGTAAAATTTTATTGAACTCAACCTCTAGCAACCTTTCCTACTACTTTCAGCAACAAACAACTTAATTTTATATGCTCCATTTCATAAACTTCAAAATCAGAGACCCTGCTGAATCAACCAACAACTTAATTTTCTACACTTTAAGCATATATGTCACAATCAGCAACAATGTTGAACCAACAAGCAACTTCATATGTTCCACAATAGCAATGTTGAATCAGCCAGTAACTTGACTTTATAAGCTTCGTGGCAGTATCTGAAGAGGCCATATGGGTATACATCATTGCCAATGATTAAAACACATTCCCGCTAAGTGATCAGTTAGGTCCTCCATAGAAACCTTCAACTTCCCATGCAAAACCAAGGATGAATATGCTCCCAAATAGAGGTTTGAATCACACCTTTTGGAAGAAAAATCATTACTTGGATTCACAATGAAATATAATTGGAGGGTAATAGAACTCACTCTCCAAGATTTGAAATCCATCATTAAACTCTAGACTTAATTAACTTGAGTAATGAAAAAAAACCCTTCTGATAGCAAGATCAGCCCTTCTATTTCACTCAGAACAACTTACAATTTACTTATATGGAAGAACTCTAACAATTAACTTGATAAACAGGTTGGACAAAATATACAAATTCTGGGGAAGATAAGTACTGATTCTGCTGCAATTTTCTCAACTCAAACATGATATATAACCTTCCACTTTAATCAATGTAACATACATGATTTACTTTAAAAAGAAAAAAGTGACGTCTAACTATGTGAACAACTCAAACATGATATATAACCTTGCTCTTGTTGATGGCTACTTGAATATCTTCTAGACAAAAAAATAATCAGTAACCTGCTGCACAACAGTTGTGAGACCCCAATCCTCGTGGTTTATCCTTTGAGGCAAGATTAGGTCAAATAATCATACAAGCCACGAAAGGGGAATCCACATGGGTAATTGGTAAGAGTGAAGTGCTTTAGTTAGCACCATTGGATTTGGTGTGCACTAAAGCAGAAGCTTCCCCACTTTTTAATGCACAAGTTTCCTCCTCTTCATTTCTTAGAGTCTCACATCGGTTATGTGAAACTCTTTATGGGGGGTTTATTAATGATTCCACATATGCTTGTATTGTTTGTCTTAAAAGTGGTTTAAGTGGTGGTAACCACGCACGCACTGGGCAAACGATAGCGTGCGGGTGTGCCATGGCAACCGAGCCTAGTTGGGCTATGTGTGCAACGTGGGTAGGGCCTGGCTTGCCCGTCCTTGTTGGGTCGTGCCTTATGGGCTAGCTCACCTGAGGGGGTGGACTGGGGTGGTCCTCACAGGTAGCCATAACCTTAACATCTTCACATTAATACGAAGATCTCTTGTGCAAGACTTACTCTGCGCATTCAATTCGAAAGGAGTAACTCCCTATCAGTTGTTTGCTTGGGAACCTCTATATAAAGGGTTCCGGGGAGAGCTTATCTTCACATTTGAAAATACCTTTGCTCTTTAACTACATTTAAGTTAAGGAAGATCTACTTCTGCGAGAGATTGTCTATCAAATATCTTCCTACATTTACACTAAGGAAGTTCTACAAAAGATCTACTCCTTCGCTTCTTTGTCTTCTTCATTTTGGTTTGCTGCTGCTGCAAGTCTGTAAAAGTGGTCCCTTTGGGATTTGAGTATTTGTCAGCCAATCAAGTGTACGATTGCTAGAGATTCCATTCAGGGAAGTCGCTTATCTTCTGGTAGACGTCTGTGAGTCAATCTGCATTTGTGTGGGGGCAAAATCCGCCTAAAGAAAGCATCTCCAAAGACCTGATTTGGCTACTAATTTTTTTGATGATTTCTAAAATTTTCCTCAATCTTGTTATTTTGAAATTATTATCAGAAATCCACATACACCTAAATCCCACAGTTTAGGTAGATTTTCAATTTATTAGTATAACTGACCCGTAGGCCCGTTGCTTCCACTATGGTCATATGCAGAGCTTACTCTGGTTGGACTGGAAGTCTCATCTATAAGCTTTATGCAAGCAAATTGTTGCTTGCCAAGATCAAGAGTTGAGCATACCTCATCCTTTAGGTTCTTAGGTCTCCTTTTCTATAAAGAGGAAATGCTGCCATAATTTTTGTAGGAATTTTGTAGATTACTGAAAATGACTCCTAGGGATTACTACTATAAGGTTTTAAACATTGAGGGTCAACATTTTAAAATGTGGAGAATGAAAATAGAATATATTTTGAATGTAATTTAGATTTTCTATGTGCTAACTAAAGGGTGCCCCAAACCACATAGAGATGGGCCCATTGGTACCTATGAAAAAAATCAGCCCGTTGGTACCTATGAAAAAACCCAGTGAAAATTTGATGACTTCGATTGCAGAAACAAGATTCTCAATCACTTAGATAATTCCCTATATGGCGTATTCTCAAAGTATAAAACCGCCAAGGAATTATGGGATGCACTAATCAAAGAATATGCCACAAATGATGTAGGTACCAAGAAATATGCAATTGAACAATTTCTAGACTTCCAAATGGATGAAAAACAATCTATGATAGCACAAATAAGAGACTTCCAGAAGATAATTCATGAAGTCCAAACTAAGGGAATGGAGCTACCAGAACAATTTGTAGTAGGCAGTACTATCCATAAACTTCCACCATCATGGAAAGACTTGGCATTACCTTGAAACACAAGAAGAAAGAAATGAACTTGGAAGATCTCATCACCCGACCTAGAATCCAAAAGCATCACTGAGAGCATGACACCAAAAGTAAGGATCTGAACATGTGGGTAAGGCCAATCTTACTGAGACTAAATCTGAACCAAAAAGACCCAAACCTAACATGACCAAGGCCAAGAAATATCAGAAGAAAAACCAAAACCAAGCTCTTAAGGCCTGCAGAGATATTAAATAACAAAAGATGTTTAATGCTCTGTATGCAGGAAAAAATGGCAATTCTGCAAAGGAATGCCACCAAAGAAAGGGAATCAAAGGAAAGAATCAAGCCAATCTCGTGGAAGAAAACTTTGTGGTGGTAGTGACAGAAGTGAACCTTATGAGCAATTATAAAGATTAGTGGGCTGACAGTGGTGTAAGTTGGTACATCTATGGAGACAAAAGAGCATTCGTCTCATATGAGTAGGTCAGAGATGGACAAGAACTCTACATGAAAAACTCCTCTACGGCTAAAGTAATTGGTCAAGGGAAAATGGTTATACACTTCCCATTTGGCAAGTCTCTGACTTTGATCGAAGCGCTTCTTGTGCCTGATGTGCAAAAGAAGTCAGTGTTTGGTTCCGTGCTAACCAAGAATGGCCTTAATATGGTATTTGAAACAAATCAACTTATGATTACCAAAAATGGAGTTTTTGTAGGAAAAGGCTATACTGCTGAAGGCCATTTCAAGATGAGTGTAAATTTCATCAATAAAAAGAACGCTTCTACTTTTGTTTATATTGTTAAGTCTTTTGAACAATTGCATGTTAGATTAGGTTATGTGAATTATTCTTCTGTGAAAAACATGATGGATTTATTTTTGATTTCTAACGCTGATTTTTAACCTATTCATGTGAGATTTGTGTTCAGTCATAATATTCTAGAAAACCTTTCAAAAGTGTTGAAAGATGTTATGAACTATTAGGTTTAATTTACAGTAACATTTGTGAATTAAACAGTATTATCACAAAGGGTCGTAAAATGTATTTTATTACTTTCATTGACGATCATTCCATAATTTGCTATGTATATTTACTTAAACATAAATCTGAGGCCCTTAAGAAGTTTAACCTATAAGTTGAGAATCAACTGGACAAAAAGAGTAAGACTTTGAGGTTTGATCGAGGAGGTGAATACTTGTCCAATAAATTTATTGAAACTTGTAACACCTTAGGGATAATTAATGAAGTGACAACACCCTCCTCTCCATAACAAAATGGTGTAGCTGAAAGGAAAAACAGAATGGTGGTTTAAATGGTGAACTTAATCATAAACAGTTCTGGACTATTGAAAAACTTGTGGAGGAAAGTTCTTCTGACAGCTTGTCACATTCTAAATCAAATTCCCTTCAAGAAGACAAATAAAACTCCTTATGACTTACAGAAAGGTAGGACCCTAGCTTAAAATACCTTAAAGTGTGGGAATGCTTAGCCTATGTTGCAGTTTCAAGTTCCAAGAGGACTAAATTTAGACCTAAAACACATGAGAGTGTATTTTTACGGTATGCCTTGCATAGTAAGGCTTATAGATTCCTTGTAATTTCATGTTCAAACAAAGATTTAATCATTGAATATAGAGAAGTCATTTTCTTTGAAAATGATTTTCCTTTCAAAATTGGAATTTCAAATTCCAGTTGCGACAATGATGTTGTTCTACCAGCCCCCACTAGTGATTCTGAACCTAAAGATCTAGAACCTCAAAAGAGTAAGAGACCTATAAAGGAATCTACTTTTGGCCCTGATTTTATCACTTACATTCTAGAAAATGACCCTACAACTTATCAACAAGTGATTCTTTTTCCTGACGCTGTTTTTTGAAAAGAGGCTCTTAACAGTAAAATACAGTCCATAGTGACCAATCATATATGGGAATAGGTTGATCTTCCTCTAGTGACACATGCAAAATCCATGATTGGCCAGCCCATCGGGCCCAAGTCCATAAAGAAGTAATTCTAGGATTTTAGTTATCTAGGATATTAACTTTATTAAGGATTCTTTTATATTTAGGAGTTGTTGTTATTTAGAAGTCTTAATTAGGATTGTTTCCAATAAAAGATTAGGGTATGAGCCTATGAAAGAGAGTCCTTAATAAAGTTAATAACATAGAGAACTAAAATCCTAGAAACATTTCTATATGGACTTGGACTCAATGGGCTGGCTAATCATAGATTTGGCTTGCATCAAATTGACACAGCAAGGGTAAGAAGAATAGCGAATGAGCTAATCTCCAAGTTAAACACTTAAGGTAGGATGTCTAGGTGCCTCACTAAAGACAAACAACAACTTTCTCAATTGAAAACTAAACTCAAAATTTTATTAATATCAATGTTGTATGTCCCATGAAAAGGGATTACAATCCTTTATATAGACTCATACCCTAATCAATTCTTAGAAACAATCCTAATTAAGAATTCTAATTAAAACAAGTTAACAACTTCTAAATATAAAAGAATCCTTAATAAACTTAATATCCTAGATAACTAAAAACCTAGAAACACTTCTTCTCGGACTTTGGCCCAATGGGCCGGCAAATCTTGGATCTAGCTTACATCAGATTGTCATAGCACAGGGAAGAAGAATAGCAAACGAACTGATCTCCAAGCCAAAAAGCTTAAGATAGGATGTCTAGGTACATCACCAAAGACAAATAATAACTCTCTCAATTGATAATTAAACTCAAAATTTTATTAATATCAATGTTGTCTATCCCATGAAGGGATTACAATCCTTTATATAGACTCATGCCTAATCTATTAGTGGAAACAATCCTAATTAAGACTTCTAAATAATAACAACTTCTAAATATACAAGAATCCTTAAGAAACTTAATATCCTAGATAACTAAAATCCTAAAAGCACTTCATTATGGATTTGGGCTTCGGCCAATCATGGATCTCTCTTGCATCATTCCCTTCCACCCCCCCCCCCCCCCCCAACCCCCCCGGGTCCTGGAGGAGAACTCGTCCTCTAGTTCGGTAAATGTCTACCTTAGTCGAAAATTATTCGAACAAACTTTCGTGTCACTGGTTGAGTTTCTTGTTGAGGACATGCCTTAAAAGCAGGAATGAATCTTCTATTCCACTCAGAAGTAGGTTGGAGGCGTTGCATCTTTTGATGACTGCATATATCTTGACTGTGTGATTTTACCATTAGATGCTTCAATTGTAGACTCTATAACAATATATCATAATCGTTAATTAGCATTGGTTAATCTCTAGAGATGAAATCAATGTGGGGCACTTAAATCCATGTAGACACATCTTCTTGCGAAACCACTAGAGCAATTGGTTTACCGTCTGATGTTGCAATCAGATCCATTGGATTATCAATGTCCGCTTATACATCATCTTGCTTTACCTCTTGCTTCTCATTTGAAGTTGTCATGAGATCATTCTTTCCTTAAATGAGATTCTCAACATCATCGTTGGATTTTGTTTCTTTGTTGTGTTCACCCTTTGACTCTTCAATTGACATTGATGATGTAGATCGATGAAGATGTTTCCGGTTGCAATAAATTAAGGTCAGCATATCGTACCTTCCAAGAGAAGCAATAGCTATTCTTCTTTTTGTTATATTGCACTTTCTGATTAAGAAGCCATGGATGTCTCAAAAGAATATGAGTGATCTTCATGGGAATTACATCACACCAGATTTTATCTTCATATCCACCAATCTTGAAAGATACAATCATTTATGAGTCACATGAATGGGAGAACCATTACACCATGTGACTTTGTAAGGCTTTTGGAGCTTTTCTGTAGACCAATGGAGTTTGTCAATAACTTCTTCTGCCACAAAATTGATAGCACTATCACGATCAATAACTAAATTGGCGAACCTATCTTCGTACCTTACTTACATTTGGAATATCTAAGTCTGCTTCTACTCTTCTTCTTCCTTTTCATAGGTGGTGAGTAGCCTGCAAATGGCAAGTGTGTGATTATGTTCTCCTGCAAAATTGGCAAAATTTCTTCATTGTGGAGAATTTTCTTTCTAAAACTTACCTTGTTGCAGGCAGGGTGGGACCGTCGAAGCATGTGCTCAACACGAAGAACTTCCTTGTATGCGTCGTGAACATTATTGCAGAGATTCATTTTTTCGAGATTGGTTGGCTTCAAACCTCTAATAAAGTGAGTTAAATCATACAACTCATTCTATTCCAAGTCACAAACTTGGTGCAATCTTGAAAATTGTTGTAAATATTCATAAACTTTCAAATCTACCTGTTCGAGATTGAGCAACTACTCAAAGTAGATCTTATTCACATAATGCCAATCTCCATATTGATACTTATACATCATTATTTTAACTTCATTAGATGGTCTCAAAATTTGCATAGTGATTATGATGCAAGAAAACCAAATCTTCTAAATTCTCAAAAATTGACCGACTTTATGGCGAAATTTGATTGACAAAAATATACATGTGAAGATGGATCATGAATTAGAGGTTAGATGACTAAAATATCACCCTTTTTTGAAACAAAGAGCTGAGATTGATCAAACAAAAAATTTGAACCTCAGGCTGGGTTGACTCCCTGTCAGTTGGGCACACTCATAGATTTTTTTATTTTTATTTTTATTTTTTGCTCTTAGCTAATGGATCAAACTGGACCTGAAGTGAGGACCAAAAGTTGGGCGGCCTGTTGCTTAGTAAAATGGACTTGTGGGTTTGGCCTGATCGAAAAAAAAAAAAACAAAGGGGTATCAAAACCCTTTTTCATCTTCTGTAAGGTGGTGATAAAAGAAGGGAGAGGGTTTGTGCTGAGGCGTGCTCGATGGTGATGGAGATGGCACAGGGGAGGTTGGCGGCTCATCGGCGCACAATGCACATTTTAACTTCGGTCTTTTTTCTGATCTCCTTCCCCTTTTTTATGGGATTAGGGTGTTCTAGGATTCATGGAAGTTAGAAATGGGATTTGAGGGATTTGGTGGCTATGATGGGCGGGAGGGAAATGGTGTTCAGTCATGTGAGGGGGTGAATTGTTGATGGGAGTCGACTGGCACAAGGATGGGGTTTGGGTAGACCTGGCAAACGGGTCGGGTTGACTAAATTCAGGTCGGGTCAACCCGAACCAAAATTTGTTGGTTCCAACCCTAACCTGACCCGTTTTTAAAATGGGTTGAAAACCTTCAACTCGCACCTATGGCAAGTCAACCCGACCCGACCCGCCTAACCCGAATTTGATGCGGGTTGGGTCAGGTTGACCCAACCTAACATATTTAATTCCTATTTTGTGAATGATTTAACTCATTTTATGTCACCTAATTTCATTTGTAAATCTCTCCTTACATCTAGATTCATTTAAAATGTTGTATTGAGCATGAATTTATAATTTATCAATTTTTAACGTGTAAAAAATGGGGAATTTATAAATATTTTCTAGCCCATTTATTGAGAATTTAAGATAATCCCTTTTTAAGTTTTTTCAATTTTATAATTCCATATTTGAGTATAAGAATAAGACTCATCAACGATATTGTATTTCATTTATATCCATATTTTAAAGGTAAATTTATATGCCAAGATAAAAATAAAAAACACATATTACTATTTCAACTACAAAAACATCATATTTTCAAATAGAAAAATAAGTTTTATATTCTAAGTATTAAAATTTTACATTACTCTTCCACAAAAGATTAAGAATACAAAGTTTATTGCCCATATGAATAAGAAAAGCTAAATGAAAATTATAAAGTCATAGTAATTTAGTAAAATCTAAACAAGTAAAATGGGTTAGGGAGGGTCAACCCTAACCCGACTCATTTTTATACGGATTGGTAAACTCTAACCCTAACCCGACTCGTATTTCAAATGGGTTGGGTTACGTGGGTTAGAAATGGGTAGGTTGGGCCAGGTTGGCAGGTCGGGCTGAGTTTTGCTAACTCTAGGTGGCTTGAATTAGTCCCTGGTACAATTACCCAAATACCTTTTATCTTGAATTAGTCCCTAGCTAACCTAGTAGACTTATTTGGGTAAACCGCAATACAAGACATAAACCCAATAATATCCACCTTAGCTTAGACTCCCTATAACTTGACCCAAAAGGAGATAAAACTAGCAGTGTCTTCAGGTACTTTGTTGACAAGTATGCTATTGTACCAACGGCGCAATCTTCTATCCAATTAACCCAGAATACAAGACATAAACCCAACAATCTCCATCTTGGCTTAAATTCCACAACATGTACCCAAATAAATGGTACGTCACTGCACTTATGGTTCAGTCTTCTTCCTTCAACACTATGACATGTTTAACCAGCACATGAACTTTAAGCAAAGTTCATCTTCTCGTCAAACTCTACCTCAAACTTAAAGCTTGATCCATTGACGAATCGGAATGATTTTAGGTAACTCACAAACCAACATTCAACTAATTTTATTTTAGTACTACTACAAAGATCTCGTCACCACGAGCATATTGGAAGAAACTAATTTGATATCTGACTCTAGATGACTCCAATATTGTAAAAATAGTTTTTCGTGCTCTAATTGGTCAAACTCCCCCATTGAACATTAAACAACCAATCTTCTTCTTCCACTGTGTAGACCTGAGTGAAACGAGTCCGTAAGCACAACAGATCTTCAATCAAACATTGGATGATCAAGATATCAATGAAAGAAGATTCTGCGTTGATCTAGGTCAAACTACCTTTGACCAACCTGCTGATGTGATGCCTGTATCAACAATTGCATTGTTGCCAGGCTTGTTGCAAATAGGTTAGGTCAACTTGACCCAAACCTGGACCTATCTAGCCTGCAGTATAGAATTGGGCTTTCTACTACAATAAATTAGGTCAAAATTGACCCAACCTTGACATGGCCTAGAATTGGGCTACAAAACGGGTCTATCCAAACCGATACCAACTTGGAGAAACCCAAGCCCAGATGGTCTTCCATTTCTTTAGTTTTGGGTTCTCTAGTAGAACCCTGAAAGAAAGACTGATTGTCCCTCTCTCTGATTTGGCATGGAGGAAGGCTAGAAACAAACAACTCACTTACTTGAGAACTAAACTCAAAATTTCATTAAAATCAATGTTAACTATCCCATGAGAAGGAATTATAATCCTTTATATAACTTTACCCTAATATATTCTTGGCAACAATTCTAAATAAGGCTTATAAATAATAACAACTTCTAAATATAAAAGAATCCTTAACAAACTTAATATCCTAGATAACTAAAATCCTAGAAACACTTCTTCATGGACTTGGGCCCAATAGGCTGGCCAATCATGGATCTTGCCTGCATCATCTGGGAACCAAACTATTGGGTTATAAATGGATATTTAAAAGGGAATTAAGAACTAATGGTTTGATTGAGAAGTTTAAAGCTAGATTTGTTGCAAAATGATTTCAACAAAAAGGAGGAGTAGACTTCTTTGGTACATTTGCTCTTATAACTAGGATCACTACTATCAAAGTCTTAATTTTTATAACTTTCATTCACAATAAAACCATCCATCAAAAGGATGTGAAATCTATATTTTTAAATGGTGATTTGGAAGAAGAAAATATATATACGGAGCAACCCTAAGGTTTTGCAGTGGCATGAAAAGTTTGACCAAGTGATTCGAACAAATTTATATACTACAAAGATTTTGGCAGTTCTTACATTATAATATGCTTATATGTAGATGATATGCTCATATTTGAGACTAACCTTACTTTAATAGAGAATAATAAGACGTTTCATTGTTATAAGTTTGACATGAAAGATATGGGTAAGGGTGATGTGATATTAGGTATCAAAATACATAAATACTCAAAAGGCATTGTATTATCTCAATCTCACTATGTTAAGAAAGTCCTTCAGAGGTTTAATATGTTTGGAGATAATTGTGTTTCCATTGCTTATTATCCAAGTGTCAAACTATAACGACCCGAGTAGCCCATTGGCCCAGTAACTTGGTGAGCCTATCACGTGGCCCAAACTACTTAAGCCCAAGTTATTAGTAGTAACCTACATAGTTCATTATATACCAAACTTATATTTCATTCATAAGCGATGTGGAATGGCGTTTTACTATCTACCCCCTCTTTAGGCCATACGTCCCCGTGTGGATTCATATAACTTCACCAAGCGATGTGGGACCAAAGCATTCCACACCCGTGTCCCCTGCAGATTCTCCTATCTTCACTCATAGGCTCGCGCATCCTGGCTCTGTCCCGATCTTGCCTCAAGGGCTTTTCAAGCTGGATTGGGGTCCCACATTTTCGGCTGGTGATCGGCTCTAATACCATTTGTAATGACCCGAGTAGCCATTGGCCCAGTAACTTAGTGAGCCTGTCACGTAACCTAAAATGCTTAAGTCCAAGTTATTAGTATTAACCTACATAGTTCATTATATACCAAACTCATATTTCATTCATAAGCGATATAGGATAGGGTGTTACACAAACTGTCTAAAAACAAATGAAAAAGTGTATCCCAATTAGACTATTTCAAATCTATTTAATGTCTTATGTATATCATGAATTACACTAGACCTGATATTGCATAAGTAGTGAGCAAATTATGCAAATTGAGCAGGTACACAAGTAATCCTAGTGACGAGCACTGGACAACTGTGATCCAGGTATTCAAATACCTGATGAGAACCATTGACTATGGTTTGCACTATAAGAAATATCCTACTATACTTGAAGGGTATAGTGATGCTAACTGGATATCGGATTCGGAAGAGTTTAAGTCTACGAGCGACTATGTATTTACTCTTGGTAATGCAGCCATTTCCTTTAAATCAAAGAAGCAATCTTGTATTTCTCGATCTTTAATAGATTCAAAGATTATTGGAATGGCATTGTACTATAAAGAATCCAAATGGCTAAAAAATCTGTTGACAGACATTCCTTTTTAGAACAAATCAGGTCCAACCATAACTTTTCATGGAGACTCCAAATCATCAATTGACAATGTAAAAACAAAACCTATAATGGGAAATCCAGACATATACGTCTGAGGCATAATTTGTTGATGTAACTATTCAAGCAAGAAGTATCCACACTGCATTTTGTGAGATTAGTGGATAATTTAGTCAATCCACTAACGAAATGACTATCTAGAGATCGAGTACTTTCAACATTGAGGGGAGTGGTACTTAAGGCTATTAAGGACAAGTCACTCATAATGGATACCCAACCTGTTTGATTGGAGATCCCATGGGATGAGTTCAAATAGAAAAAACAAAGTTATCATTGGATAGCATTGGAGGAATGCTTAAAAACACTCACATAAATACATACTAATTCCTATGATGTGAAGTGTTCATATCCTGTATAAACAGTTGGTAAAAATCTCTTTCTTTTATAAGCTTGGTGTTGTATAGGAGCATCCTTAATAGGGTATACCCATATGAGTGTTGAAGTCAAGCCGCTTGCTATGAGAGTTATAGGTTACTCCCTAGAGTGCTCATGGATAGCACAAGGCCATCAATGTTGATGTTCATCAAGAATCCCTAAAATCCTAAGGCCATGTATTTGTTAAGGTCAAAGATACAAAAAGAAGCACACAATCCACACATAAGAACAACCGAGATTTACGTGGTTCACCCTATGTGGGCTACAGCCGACCCCAACATGGTTGGGATAAGGCTTTAATGATGATGATGATGATGACCTTATGTGGGCTACATCCACAGAGATTCAGGCAAATTCAGTCTTTTGAAGATCACCACACAAGAGGAACAAACCTCTTTCTTGTAATTACAAGAGTTGCAAATACCCTTCCTTGCGACTCTCTGTCAACAGCATAAACTCTCACACAGCACTTAGAAATATACAGAAGCTCTAATTAAAAACACTTAAGACATCTATAATCGTCGGATCTAAACTTATACCAAAAGGCCTGATTAAACCGCTAGATTACATAGTTACCCATGTAAATAAATAATATGCCTAGATTAGGCTTCACCAACCCATCAATTTCCCACTTGAAGATTGGTCACACTAAATGGCAATGGTAATAGCAGAAAACAGTTTTAAATCTCAACACCTTAACTTCAAGCAAAAAGTCTAATTGAAGCTGAGCACAGCGTCAATTATTCTATATTCACCACCACTGTAATGTTGAAAGGCAGCGGCTAGGATCCCGAGATATTATGTATATATTACTACAGAAATAACTTTAAATGATGATGATGATTCAAGAACCATACTTGCGGGATCTCTCTAATTTGATCTCGGTCTTACAGAAACCCGAAAATCTCAAGAACTTCTACTGTATTCCTCTATGTTCAAACTCGCACCAAGGTTTGGGCCTCTTCTGCGAATTCTCTTTGCTCTCAAACACAGATTTCTCTTGTTATGTTTCCTAGATAGCAATAACGCATATTTATAAGCTACAATAGGGACCTTAAGAAGGAAATAAGGAATAAACTTCTTATAAAAATAGAAAACCCTAATTCGACTCAAATTAGAACCTTAGTTCCATAAATTACAATTCAGTCCACTAGAAAATTATAATTGCACTCTTGTCCTTATTCTAAAAATAATATTTCGAGCTTAAAGTTATTAAATGCTTATTAATCTCCCCACGTTAAGCTTTCAGATATCCATCTATTAAATAATTATTGACATCTACATTTAATCGATATTTTGATAATTCCTTGAAACCTTTCACTAAACTTATTTGATATGTTGGACACAAAGTCCATTTGCAAGGTTTGACATAATCAAAACTTATAAGCTTCATCAAAAGGATATCATTAATCCCTATTACATGACGTGGATTCCGTCAATAAACTAATATTTAACATATCCACAATGTAGTAATCCAATTTACTGAGATTATGAAGCCATAAAAGGTCTCATTCCTTTGTAAATCAAAACACCAAACATTAAATGTATATGTCTATTATTTATTTCAGGATTAAGAGTACAAGCACTCATAATAACCATTTAATGCTAATCGTCTTATATAGTTAGTATAAAGACAATAAATCTAAAAGTGATCCTGTTCAACACACACAAAGCGTACTAGTATTACAAGTCAAAATTGTACCGTTTCCCGCAGTCAAGACAAGCTTCCTAAGACATCATGTTACAATCGCACCAATAGTGTGTCCCACACAATGATGAAAATAGCGGTAGCGGCGGGCGTAGCGGCTCGCCGTCAAAACGCTACGTAGCGGGTGCTACATAGCGGTAGCTGTGCTACGTAGCGGCATAGTGGTGTGATTTAAAATAATCATCAAAAAATTCTGAAAAAATTTTTAAAAAATCCTAAATATTAGAAAATGATAAAATATATATTTTTCTTGCAAAAGTAATTAAGATAAAGGGGTGTAGCGGTCCCCTCATTGAATGAGGTCCTATATCGCTGTATTAATAGAAAATAATAGTAATGATCATTTTTTTTTACATGTATTCATGTTGTTATGTTAACTTAACTAATGAAAGGCTTATTAAAAAAACTATGATGAAGTAATATCAACATAATAAACAATATATTGAACTTGAAGTCAAGACTCAAGATTTAAAAGTTGGAACTTAAGAGTGCAATAGTAAACACTAAATAGTGAACAGTCAATACAACAAATGTGGAATGACATAATAATTAATAGCCCCATAAAAACACTCCAATTAAGAGAAACTCTCTGCATCAACTTAATCCAGCGAGATCCTACGTGCTTTGGTGTTCTTTTAAGGATAAAAGGGGGATCCTACGTGTTTTGGTGTTCTTTCAAATATAGAAGAAGGCTAGAAAATTTGAGGAAAAATGTCATTTGAAGAGAAAAAGTAAAAAAATAAGCTTTAATATGTATTTCAATTTTTTTTAAAAGCAGTCATCATTTACAGTCTGTAGCCGCCCCGTAGCGGCCGTAGCGGTCCTGTAGCGGCCCTATAACGGCCGTAGCGGATTGTAGCGGTCCCGTAGCGGACGTAGCGGCCGCTACAGAAGATAGCGGCGCTATCTTCAATATAGCGTAGCGGTCACGGCCGCTATGCTACGTAGTGGCTGCTATTTTCATCTATGGTCCCATACCATCTAGATTGTGAACAACAATAACTTATATTCTATAAGAACTGACAAACAATTCTTCCATGTGTAAGCTGAACTCTACACACCAGCTTGTCTATTTTATAGAATAAAAGACACACACATGCATAATAAATAACAATACAGCCATTTGCCCATATTATTTCTCATTAAGATAAAAAAATAAACTTTACTAATAAATAAATTAGTCAAAGACATATATATATAAAAATATGCTTTTAATAAAATTTCCAACAGTGAACATATCTGTGTGCGATTCTAACTTGAGAGAATCTCTTTCAATTTCAACACCTATTCTTCTAAAAGCCACTATATGAAGTGATATCTTATGCGAATGTGCTTGTTCTTTAGATGAAAAGTTGAATCCTTCACAAGATTAATAGAACTCTGACTATCACTATACAACTTATTGTCCTCCTACTTCTTACCTAACTTTTCAATTAACTCCTGTAACCAAATCATTTCCTTACTAGCTTTTGTAATAGCAACATACTCTACTTCTGCAGTTGAAAGTGCAACAACATCTTGTAATTGTGATTTCCAACTGATTGCTGCACTACTCAAGGTGAAAACATATCTTGCAGTGCTTGGTAAACACATATCTTGTAGTGCTTTTACTTCTATCAAGATCTATTGCCAATTCTGAATCAACATAACCCTGCAGTCTGATTTTTTATCCTATAAAACACAATGCAGCATTAGTGGTACCTATCAAATATCTAAGAATCCACTTAACCACCTCCCAATGTGTTTTCTCGGGGTTGGACATAAATTTGCTTATGACTCCCACTACATGAGCGATATCTGGTTTTGTGCTCATCATAGCATACATAGCTGCCAACAACTGAGGCATATAGTATCTTGGACATATCATCTTTCTCATGTTCTGTCTTAGGGGACAACTCTTATGATAGTTTGAAATGACTAGCTAGGGGGGCGCGAACTAGTTTAGCACCTTTCATGTTGAACCTGTTTAGAACATTTTCAACATATTTTACCTGAGACAACTTTAGAATGTAGTTTGTTCTGTCTCTACTGATTCTCATACCAAGAATTTGATTAGCAACATTCAAATCCTTCATTTCAAATTCCTTTAACAATTGCTTCTTCAAATTATTTATTTCATGCGTGTTTGATCCTATAAAAAGTATGTTATCTACATACAAAAGGAGAATGATAAAACAGTCATCAAAGCTTTTGTAATAATAACAATGGTTTGCATGACATCTTTTATAACCTGTTTGACACATAAACCTATCAAATTTAATGTACCATTGTCTTGGAGCCTGCTTCAAGCCATATAAACTCTTTTTCAGTTTACACACCATGTCCTCATTTCCTAAGACAGCATATCCTTATGGCTAATGTATTTAAAGATCTTTTTCCAAGTCACCATGGAGAAATGCAGTTTTAACATCTAATTATTCAAGATGTAAATCCTCTACTGACACAATGCTCAAAACACTTTTGATTGTGTTTAATTTAACCGCAGGAGAAAATAATTCAGAATAATCAATACCTTTCCTCTGCTAGAAGCCTTTAACAACTAGCCTTGCCTTGTACCTCCTTGCCTTGTATCTCTTGCTACCATCATGTTCATCATTTAACCTGTACACCCACTTATTGTGCAATACTTTCTTTCCCTTAGGCAAATGAACTAAGTTCCATATTTGGTTTGATAATAAGGATTGCATCTCATCTTTCATGGCTTGCTCCCACTTAGCACGAATATCAACCTGCAATGTTTCTTCATAATATTTTGGCTCACCACCATCAGTTAACAACAAGTAATACAATGAAGGTGAACAATGTTGTGTAGGCTTGGAAATCCTAGAGGACCTTTTTACCATAGCAAGTGAATGAGAATCCACCTATGGGTTTTCATTTTCATGTATTTCAAGCACATCATTTTCAGAAATGTCCTCTAAGTCTAAATACTCTGTATTGTCCTTTTGTGCCTTGTCCTTATCCTTATGAATGACTTTCTCAATAAATACAACGTTTTTACTTCTGATGATTTTTTTATTTTTTTCATCTCGAAAGCCAAAACCGAACTCATCAGAATCATATCTAATGAAAGTGCATTTCCTAAATTTAGGATCTAACTTGTCTTTGTTTTCAACATCAACATAAACATAAGAGATACAACCAAATGCTTTTAAATGTGAAGGATTTACCTCTTTTCCAATCAAAGCTTCTTCTGACAATCCACCATCTAAAGGTACTAAAGGCCCACGATTGGTCAAATATGAAACAATATGCATTACGTCTGCCCACAACTGTTTAAGCAATCTAACCTATAGTCTCATGCTTCTAGCACACTCTAAAATTGTCCTGTTCATGCACTCTGCCAAACCATTTTGCTGTGGTGTATTAGGAATGGCTTTCTCTCACCTTATCCCATTTGTGGAGTAGTACTCTTTAAATTCTTTGTTGCAGTATTATCCCCCATAATTAGATCTCAGGCATTTCAGTTTCAGACCTGTTTCATTTTCAACTTAAGCTTTTCACTTTTTGAAAGCACTAAATACATCAAACTTGTGTTTCATATAATAAACCCATAATTCTCTAGTAGCATCATCAATAAATATAATGAAGTAAGAGGATTCCCCAAGAGAAGGCACCTGTGTTTGTCCCCACACATTCATGTCAACGAACTCCAACCTTTCTAAGTTCGGTGGCCTCCCTACTGTTGAAAAAGCGACTTTCCTTTGCTTTCCAAAAACATAGTCTTCATAGAACTCTAAGTCCAAGGACTTGATATCTTGTAACTTACCTTTAGAATGAAGGATTTTCATCCCTTTTTCACTCATGTGTCCAAGTATATAATGCCACGTATTTGAATTTGTACCTTTATCTACAACTACAATGTAACTGGTATTGCTATTAGTCAAACAAAGAGTACTTTCTTTGTTACCACGAGCAACAACCATACTCCTTTTTGTAACCTTCCATGAGTCACTTACGAAGATTTTTACATAACCAGAGCTTGTAAGTTAATAAACAGATACAAGATTTCTTCTTAGGCTTGGTATATGCTTAACATCATTCAATTGCCATGTACTTCCGTTTAGCAATTTGATCTGAACATCTCCTTTACCAATTATGTCACAAGGGTCATCATCACCAAGATAGACTTTTCCAAAAGTCACTTTTCACATAATTTTTTAGATATCCTCTTTGTGCAATGGCATGAAAGGACACACCAGAATCTATAACCTAATATTCATATTTATAATCAAAAGAAATAATTAAAACATCATGAACAGTATCACCAGCAACATCTGCAGAAGCATCATTGTTGCTGTCATTGTTTCCGTTGTATTCCAACTCTACAGTTCTTTTTTAAGTGTTTCTTCTTCCCACAATTCCAACATGTGATTCTGCCTTTTGATGATCTTAACTAGCTCCTTGATTTAGATGTTCCATGATTTTGCCATGTGGGCGAGCCAAGAGGCTAGCAGGCTACAGCACAGGGACATGCGGCCCTAGGGGGTGGATTGTGACGTCATTGAATCCCACATCGACTATAGAGAGGAAAGTGATTAGGCATATATATAAAGCTTGCACCTTTACCTTACATGAGGCCTGTTGGTGGGTTGAGGCCCACCAGAAGCAAAACCGTGAGACCCATAGGTTAAAGCAAACAATATCATGCATGCGTATAGAGTGGAGAGTGACAAATGGTATCAAAGCTGACTCTCAACTAGTTCGAGTGTGGGTCCCTGCCGTGGTCTGGTAAAAGTGGGCAGGTTTCCATGTGGGCAGGCCAAGAGAGCTGGTAGGCTACAGCATTGGGACATACAACCCTAAGAGGGGTGGATTATGACGTCCTCGAGTCCTACATTATAAGGACCCAATCCCTAGATCTTTATTATTATTATTATTATTATTATTGTTATTATGATTATTATTAGCATTGTTATTATTATTTTTATTATTTAATTTTGATCATAAATTGGATCATGCTTGGACCCCGCCCATGCATGAATTAAATTCGCTATCTTGGTAATTGCATTAAATTTTGGGGTGGGACCCAATATTGAATGTTGGATATTTAAATAACAAGATGTTCAATTTCACTAGGGGAATTGAGCCAATCAAACTTGAATTTGCATAGTTTATTAAGGATCGCACGTTATGAATATATTCTAGTAGAACTCTCACCTCTTGCACAATCTTGTCCCCTCTCACCTTAACCGACTTGGTGGGCTAAGATAGCGAATTTAATTCATGCATGGGCGGGGTCCAATTGAATGTTGGATATTTAAATAACAAGATGTTCAATTTCACTAGGGGAATTGAGCCAATCAAACTTGAATTTGCATAGTTTATTAAGGATCGCACGTTATGAATATATTCTAGTAGAACTCTCACCTCTTGCACAATCTTGTCCCCTCTCACCTTAACCGACTTGGTGGGAGGAATCCTACTAGGTCTACATCTCTTTGTCCCACTAAAACTCTCATTCCTCATTTAAAAGGTACCCTATTTTGCACAACCCTTTTCTCATGATACCCATACAACTTTCTCTCTTTCCCATACAAAGTTTCTTCTCCACACAAGCTCGGCTTCTCCTTCCAGGTAACTCCACTTTCTCATCTCTGTGTTACTTTCTTGTTTTCTATAATTGCTTATCGTTGTTTCTAGTTAAAGTTTATGCAAGTACCTCTCTTTCCCAGATCTATTTTATTTACTATCAATGGTTTATTTTCTCCCACATCGTTTTATTTCATTTATAGTTATGGTAGATTATTGTTTCTTTCTTTGTTGCAATTTATGGAAAGTTAATGCATCATTCTTGTTATTTTTCTTTATTATGTTTGGTTGTTGCATACCCTATCGCAACAAACACATCTGCAACCTTGGACCTATCACCGCCTTATAGATTCCTCTCATCTGTACCCATCAGAACTCATCGTCTCCTCCTCTATATCCTATCAAATCTGTAGACCAAAAATAGTAATCCACCTAACCAAACAGCCATGACCTGCTCCTACCCATCATACCATCATTACTCTACCTAGTTCCACAATCACCCTTAAAACAATACCATGCCCACTCTGATAATCCATTCCAACGTCATCTCTTTCAATGCTTTCCTTTCTAATGAGCCCACTTAACTACAACTTTTGCAAACTGTCCCTGTACACAGTTCTCTACTTTTCCTCTTCCTTTTTTTTTTTCAGTCTAGTGTCTTGTTCTTTTCTTTTTTTCTAGTTTGCTTCTTTTCTTCATCATTCAAGTCATTTCTATAACTACTCTTAATCCCCAAAAAAGAAAAAGAAAAACCATTTTCATAACCAGCCATGTTTATGACATTGCTTCGCTATATTTTCTTGTATTTTCTGTTCTAGTGCTATTCCCTTTTCTGTCCAAGAACCCACTTCTAAATCTAGAATATCTCCAGCTCTCAAGTGAACCTGTAGTTGTGCCCATTTACTACTATCTTATTCCCCTAACCAAACAATCTAGCCCTTCCTCTTATACCCACCTCTCTGTTCCATTACATACTCCATTACCTCTGCAACCTCATATTCAAGGCACCCGTCCTCTATCTCTCCCATCTCGTTATCCTCTTTTATTTCCTAATACTTCATACACGAGACCAATAACTGAACCCATCTTGTTGAATGCAACCAACTTAGAAATCTTTCATTATGGAACCAAATAGATGGACATAAAGCACGACCTTTAAATACAGTCCATGACACATTCCCATACTCCTCATGTCTCCAACTCCAAAAAGTAATTAATCTTTATTGGCCCCAACCCATGTGCCTGCAACCATTCAACTATGCACAAGTATGAAATACTTGAAGTCAAGCAAAACCATTTAGTTCACCACCACAGGCACACATAATATTCATGATTAAGTTATGTCATTATGGCCCACTGTTACAATCTAGTAATCTGGGTCCAATTCAAAAGCATGTTAAGCCATGCCTCTTATAAGCTTTAAAAAACTCAAGCCTGAGCCCTTTGATGCAATCTATTAGTCACACAACTCAAGGTCCACTTACACTACTTAATAATTTGGGCTCAAACCATTTCTCAACCCATTAAACTTGTTATTGGTTACGTATCATGATCAGCAAACCCACACCGAGATTCTAGAACATCCAGGTCAGGACAAGTTCCATCAAGTGATCACTGTGAAGCTAGGCAAGTAACCTTACATGGTCCTCTAATATTAGAGTTTTATAACCTTCCCTTCCAAAATGTTAAATTGTTATGTGATCCTTGGTTTCATGCAGGGCCTAGCCCTAGCATCTTAACTTAGTTAGAGACATTGATTTTATTGATAGGATTTTACCTTTATGAATTAAATTGTATACTCCTCAATGATCCAACTTTTGAGTATCGAACTTATTCTATGTTCATTTAATGCTGCCATGACATATATAATTTTTATATGATCCATTGCTGAAAATATTTATATCATGTCCTATTTTATGGGTGGAACTTCACCGATATATTGTGTTTCCATTGATGATATAAAAATGTTCAACACCATATTATGCTATGGGAATTAAATTACGAGATAATTCCCCTTGAATGCAATCCTTGACTTCTGAGGCATTATCCAATGCATGGGCAACGCAACGTGAGGATACTCACAAGCAGACTCTAGCCCTTTTTATGGGTATGACATTACAGCTTAGGAACCTCAATTGTATGCCAAACTTAGCAAATGTCTTCCTTAATTTTCCACATTGATGTACTTCCTGATGATTCATCTAAGGATTTCTTTTGAAGTTCCTCATCAATGATAATACTCACAACATCATCAAATTTTTAGTTTGCTTAACCCTGATAAATTACTCAGTAAAGTAACCATACCACCCCAACTGTCTGGTAAAGAAAATAAAAGTAATAGTGCTCAACTCTCATCATCAAACTGTCATGTTATCGATGACAACTGGCTCATGACTATCTTAAACTCATTTAAGTGTTCAGCAATAATCCCACCTTCAACCATCTTCATGTTAAACAATAGTAAATGGACTTTATTTGAAGCAAATGGTTTTCTATACATTAATGAAAGGGCGGCCATAACACCTTCAGTAGTTTGCTCTTTTGAAATATTGAATGCAACAAACGTTGTTAGATAAAGTCTAATCATACCTAAGGCTTTTTTGTTAAGCACCTCTCAATCTGAATCTGACATAGTTGCAGGCTTCTTTGATTTTCCTCAAAGTGGAAAGCAGAAATTTTTTTGATAGAAGAGATCCTCTATATACATCTTTCAAATTTTGAAATTTTAGCCACAAATTTCTCAATTGTCTGCTTTGTGTCATCCGTCATTGCTGCAGCTCAATCCAAGCTCTATCTACTTGATTATCTTTCTATTTTCCAAACAATCAATATGTTTCATCTATCTCGTAAATCTCATCACTATGACTGCAAAGAAAAAAAAAAAAACAAAGCATAATTCTAAGTTTGGATGACTCCAAAAGTTGTACTTGAATTTTGGCCTTTGAATCTACTTAAACCTAATGTTGACCGATGATGATGTCACTGCTAATGTCACTGCCTTATGCGCTGTTAGCTTCTCAAACAGATCTAAGTCAAAACCGACCTAAAGCTCACCTAGACTTATCTGCAAGTTGGACTTCACTGCAAACTCAGTCGGCTGACCTAAACCCGGATTGAACCTGTAATTGACCCAAAAAAGTGGGTCGCCTTTTTTGCTGTTCAGTAAACAAAATAAAAAGGAAAAGGCGGATTTGCAGTGCATTTTTCTTTCTGACTGCGGCAAGTGTAAGGGCAACGACAACCGGATGTGGTACTAGACAACAGTGACAAACGGAAGTTCCTCTCCGGCTATAGCGTAACATCGGTGATCTCTGGATAATGCTATTTTTTCCCGATAATGGAGACCTTTGCAAACTGAGAGCCCACCTACCTCATCACGTGTTTCTATTCTAAGAAACAAAGACGAGCTTCACTGTATCCATCATTAGAACACCAAACAAAAAGAACAATTCTTTTCTCTCCACTTGTCAAAAATGGCAAGTGTATGTCTCCTTTGTTTCCCCTAAAGCCTCACAGAAACAAAGGCACCAGCCACTCACACGGGACTAATCTGTGTTGAAACAAAGAGAGATTCAAGTGGTTGATGAAGATGCAACAAGAAGCATGCAATCCATATATAGAAAACACACGAGATTTACATGGCTCACCCGATGTGGGCTACGTCCATGGAGGTTCAAGCACGTCCACTATTTTGAAGATAACCACACAAGAGGAACAAACCTGATTGTGATTACAAGAGTTGCAAAGACCCTTCCCTATGATTCTCTGTCAACAGCACAAACACTCTCACACAGTACTTAGGAAAATACAGAAGCCTTAATTAAAAACACCCAGACATCTATAATCGTCGAATCTGGCCTTATAACAAAAGGCCTAGATTAGACCACCGGATTATATATTTACCCATGTGAATAAATAGTACACCTAGATTAGGCTTCACCAACTTATCAATGTGTACTATGTACAATTTACCAAATAAAATATTGGTTCAAGATCTTAGTTTACCATAGAGTTTTGGTATTTCAAACATAACCACACTAAGTGGAGGTTCAAGACTCGTTCACCTTCATTTATGCGTGGTCTCATAAGCATAACTGGCAACAACTTCTTTTTATCTCTTAGTTTTCTTTTTCTTTCTTATCCTTTAATGTGTAAGAGATTGTTGGAATTGGTGTGCATTAAAGGACAAGTGTCTCCACTTTTTAATGGACGAGTTTCCTCCTCTTCTACTCCTCTTTATTTGTCAGAGTTCCACATCAATTATGTGGAGCTCTTTACAAGGGGTTTATTAATGATTCCTTATATGCTTGTATTGTTTGTCTTTAAAGTGGGATAAGTGATGGTAACAACATGTGCATGGGCGCCCCGGCCAGCTGTGCTGTGTCATTCGTGCAAGTGAGCGGGCGTGATGTGGCGTGACGAGGCAAGGTGGGTCGGGTTGGGTTTGGTCGGCCCTACCAGTCCTTGTTGGGTCTTACCTTGCGAGCTGGCTCACCTACGGGGGTGGACTAGGCTTGGTCTTTCTTATAGGTTGGGCCTTGACCTTGTGCATGTATTTTTGCACTGGAGGTGGACCCAAATCCGGATGCACTTTTTGGTAGCCCACTTATTTCCGTTGCATAACTACAACCATAATGTCTCTGCAATAATGTGAAAATCCATTGTGCAAGAGTTACTCCCCCTCGATTGTCTAGCCAAGAACCTTTATATAAAAGGTTTCGAGGAAAGCTTGTCTTTGCATTTGAAAATACATCTTCTCTCTTCTTGCATTTACACTGAGGAAAATCTGCTTTTGCGAGAGACTGTCTATTAAATATCTTCTTGTGTTTACACTAAAGAATTTTTACAATAAATCTACTCCTTCTCTTCTTTTTCTTCTTCATTTTGGTTTAGTGGTGCTCGGAGTTTGTAAATGTGGTCCCTTAGGGATTTAAGTACTGTTTAGCCAATCAAATGCACAATTGTTGGAGATTCCAATAAGGGAAACAGACTTATCTTGCGGCAGACGTCCGTTAGTCCATCTGTATCTATGTGGGAGCGAAATCTACCTAAAGAAAGCATCTTCAAAGATGTGATTCGGCTGCAATTGTTTTGGTGATTTCTAACATTTTCCTCAATTTTGGTATTTTGCAATTATTATCAGTAATCCGCATACACCGGAATCCAACAAGCACGGTGAGGCTTTGTCCAAATTTCATGTCAGAAAAATCCAAGTCCTAACCCTAAACTTATAAGTTAAATCCTATCTTAACCCAACATGACACGCTTTAAAGCCATGCGCCCTTGAATCCCATAAAAGATTTGAAGTTGCATGCCCGGGCAGAGTAGTAGTAGGATGGGTGACCACATGGGAAGTTCTCGCACATGCATGTAGGCCAGAACGAAGAATATCATGCTGAGTTGGGCAGGATTGTGACAATTGGTATCAAAGTAGAGCGGCTCTATTTCTGATGGGGAAGAGTATAAAACCCCAATCCACTTGGGTAATCCCAGGAGCCGAGATCGGGTCAAGTGAACTTATAAAGATGGGAACTTTGAGAGCCTAGACAACAACTACTAAAAATGAAGAGTGGGGCAGGGCATGATGAAGAGATTCCAATGCTGCTAAATGAAGGAGATAACATAAAGAAGGATGGTGTGCTCGAGGAGATGATGTCAAACAAAATGATGATCCATCTTTATTTTCTTGTTGCACTTATGGAAGATTCATTGTGAGCAATCTGAAGAGCACTTTCACTAGGACAGTCTATAGGAGTTAGAGCATATGAAGAAATGCCCATATTAGCAAGCAGCAACCAAGAAATGAAGGAAAATAATCTCAACTGACAATGTGAGCAAAGGAATGACATTAAACTTCAACAAAAGAATGGGAAACGCTGATTGCCTCTTGACTTTCCAAGAGATAAGAGAGGGGCCCAGAAAGATACAAAAAACCCAAAGTAGATTTGCATGTGTTAACACACCTTCCCAAATCAAAGTCGGTGTATTAGGTAGTGAGATGGAGAGGCTATCATGAGAAGGTCTGATTCATTATTCCTTGAAGATAACACAAAGTCAAAGAACAAGAGCTCAATGGATAGAAATAGGGGCAGAGATGAATTACCTAACCACTTGGAATGGATAAGCATTGTCAAACTTAGTGATAGTTAACCAAAGAAGACTGCCAATGGCTTATCTATAGTGAGTGCGGTTAGAGAGTGAGTGCCATCAGAAAAAGAGAGCTTTTGAGTGAGCTCATGTAGAGTGCTAACAACCTTAGAATTAGTAAGTCCTACTCTCTGAGGAATATCTCCAAGATAATTCACTAGAGAAAGAAGGCAGCTTTAAAAAGAGCAGGCAACTTCTATGCCTAATTATTTTTGCAAGGGACGAAGATCCTTGATGTCAAATTATGTAATGAGAAAGGTATTGAGATGCCTGATTCCTTCTTTATCACTGCATGTGATAAACATGTCATCAACATAGAGAAGAAGGGGCACACTGCACGTGGCCCTAATTGGTAGAAAAGCAAAAATGGGAAAAGTCATGAAAACTCTAAGAATAGCTAATAAAGTCATGAAAACTCTAAGAATAGCTAATACTAAGGAAGGCATTGTAGAAGCAATCACACTCAGCATAGGGAGCTCATTTGAGTCCATAAAAAGCTTGGCGCATTCGACAAACATAGTGCAAAGCTACGATGCCTGAATACAACATGGATACAATATGGACATGCCATGGACATACAATATGGACATGCCATGGACATGAATTTTACACATAAAAAGTGAAATATCGGATACAACAACACAATAAGTCACCCATTTTGAACTATCTGTGTATCATAGGAATGGAGGATGAAGAATCCCAAGAGGTGAAGTCATGTAAATCTTTATGTGAGAAGGCCATTTAAGAAGGCATCCTTGATATCCATTTGAAATAAGGGCCAATGATGAGTTGTAGCCGCGAAGATGAGAGACTGGGACAATAGTCATTTTGGCTACTAGAGTAAGAGTCTCTTCCTAATCAATGCCATAATCTTACTTGTAGTTTTAAAATTAAGCTTCAACCCTAAAAGAAAATATAACATAGATGTCATACAATTCAAGTTTATGTTTCCTTAAGTACGATAAACACTTAATAATAAGCTGAGCCTCCTTTGGAAGTTGGGAGGCAGGTCCCCATTTGAAAGCACTAAATCAAAGATATGTGTGTGTGTAGCGTCTAGTGCTTCGAACTGGTAGATGGAGCACAGATACGAGTGGATGGCTCGATTCTTTGATTGGTCATCAAGGTTAGCTCCAAACACGAGCGACGCAAGTCCCTCCAAGTTTGAAGCCGATTCGATAAAGATCACGCAAAACCAACGGTGAAGATGAAAAACCATACCGAAATACTTCACAAATAAAATATTCCTAGAAACTTGCTAAAATGAGTCAAAAAAGGATGAAGTTTTAACTGGATAAGTCCCTATGATATTTGGGAGTGGAGCGAACTATTGGCCAATCAAAGGATACTACATAGATAAGACCAGATCATATAGGTTAATGCTCCCAACCACTCTACCATGGAGTTCCCATGTACGACATTGACTAACTACTTGAATCCATGAAAATGTATGGTAAATGAGAGACTGAAATAAAGGTGATCCTCTAGAGGTTATGATACACTGAGAACCATATTTTCATAAGTGGCTTCTCAGATATAAGTAGCTTCTCAGATGCACATTAACTGTTTCACTGTATTCGGTATTCATGCAGTCCAACAACTAGGACACTCAGGTACAAGTGTTCTTGACTAATGGTAATCATGGTTATTAAACTTGGCAAAAAGAATATGTACCTCCAAACAATATCAAATTCCAACCTACCATCTTTATGATATCAATTCAAACCACTAATCTCTCTTAACAGATCTCTACCTTCTTCACTGATATATTATAATTTAAAGTTCTGTTTACATCTCTAACATCATTCAGAATAAGGTTTTTTTTTTTTTTGGAGTAGAAACAGAGAAATTATATCCATAAATAAAAAAAATCCATGCATCAAACAGCCCAAAACATAAAATAAAACAAAGAGTTTTCAAGGGTGATATATGTAGAAATCAGTCCCATCAAGATGGGTCTACATCAGGCCCAGAAGCCCAACAGCTAAGTAATCACATGGAAAAATCTTAGTCAAGTCTTGTATATAGGAAATATCATGTACAATCCAATTTTGTAGTCTCTAGATTGTTAGAAATCATTCTTAGGCTGTAATCAAGAAGTAATTGATTGTAATTACAGCCTTTAATTGGGGCCTTATTTTATTATAACAGAGGTGTCGATCCCATAATGGAGATATGATCAATTCCAACACATCTTCTTCTTCTTCATCATTATTCCTCTAGACTTATCTCAGATAAGTTTACAATATATACCCAACACTGCCCAACATGCAAACAATAATAAAAGCTTTTAGTTTCTTAATTTACTAAATATTTTTAAAAAATAGTTGTTTAGATCAGGGACAAAATGGGCCAATATAACAGCCAAGACATTGATGTGGATACTTGTGAAATTCAGATTACACAGATTCCTACAAATTATGTGTTCTAGTTTTATTATACTTCAAAAATAGAAAAGAAAAAAAAATTCATACAAGTATGTTATTGAAGCACTGCAACATGCCCATATATATCCATATCATTGAACTGGATATTTATAAGCACAAGCTGAATTCAGCCTTAATCTGTAGTTTGTATGTGAGAATCATAGATTAATAGTATATGTATCCTTCCTCATGGACATAAAACTGTAGTCATATGCTTGATCACAAAGATTCCTCAGCAAATAAAATTTTAGTTGCCATGTTTGGTTACAAATCCTATTTGTGTACCACATTCTTAAAATATCAAGTTTATGTTGTCATACATTTTCTCTTTTTATAAATGTTGAAGTTGTAATTCAAGGGGCAAAATCAGCTTACTTTAATACCGTCTTCAAATTCCTGCAAGATGGTCGGAATAGATGCAATAACTTGATCCTCCGATTTGGAATAGAATGCACCAGCCAGATCATTCTGGCCTATATCAAACATGTAAAGCCCTTTCTTGAAATATTCTTCTCGAGGAAGGAATCTGTCCAACTTTCCACCTAAGAATAACAGAAGGTACAATCAGTTATTTTCCCTAATTTATTACCATTTTTTTAAAAACCTACCTTAAATCTGAAAAAGTTCTGCTATCATTGTTTCTGATGCCTGTGTATGATTAATGATAGGAGAAAAAATTACTCACTCTTGTTGATTTGATCAACCAACTAAAGAACTCATTCAATTACTCTATCACCTATTTTACTTTGCTCATTAGTAGTACATTAAAATCTGTTTAAAGCTTATCAGAAATAATAACTAATTTTATCCAAGAACATGAATTTTAGTTTTAAGTTTGAAAAAAAACCAAAATATTGTACAGGAAATCTCCAAATCAACTTCCTTTAAAATAAAATGACAGTCCACCTCAATAGAGTGTCTGGGAGCATGAAATAGGTGGTATACAGCTATGCCAACACATTTTAATTTTTAATCGTCCTAAAAAGACTTCTAAGAAAATATGATGCGAAGAAGACTGATGTATGCAATTTCATGCTCAATGCACAAAATTTTAGTCTTGGATGTAGATTTCTCTCTCCTTTTCCCTTTGCAGATTTGAACAAGAACATCTGAAAAAGAGCTTTCATGTTTGCCATAAAAATCTTCACACTAATGCACTTTGGGCACTCATTGATGCTCTTGACTGGCCTATATTTATCTTGTACACCCATAATAACTGGCAGAAAGCCATCGGAGGGATAATGGAAACCAACATTGTTTTTTTTCATATTTTTCATTGGAGATAGTCGTCTTGGACTGGATAGGTGGTCAACCTTTTCTCCGTTGTTAAGAACTGAATATTTTTATCAGACAATTTTAATTAAAGATTTTGGTCAAGCATGAACTTAGTTCAGATGACTGATTGAAGAAGGAAATAGGAATGTATAGACTAACGCTATAAGGTGGGATATTTAACTTAGTTCAGGTGATGGATTGAAGAAGATCTTGTGAAATCGAAGAAAATGAATATTAAGATTCCCATACTAAAGTAGTAACAATGTTTTCACTAAGAGAGATTTTTTTGTTTTTTGTTTTTTTTTTGGAAGAAGAAGAAGAGAGATACTCTGTTGATGTAGAATTAGCACTGCTGAAATATAGGAGAACAGAGAAAGTGCAACAATGTGGCCCATCAGGTAGCCTACCACTTGCTAGGTAATTGGGACCCATGTTTGCACGATCATCAAGTGGGTGCCAACTGCCAAGTGATCTGTTGCTCAAATGTGGGTCCCCATTGACCAGGTGATTGAATTGTTGCACTGTAGATTACCATAAGCAAGCATTGTCACAAGCTTGTTATCTTTTCTTTTATCAATATGACCATGCTATGGCAAGTCAAGAGTTACATGCAAACTAGAAATTCATGGAAATAGCAATTGCCTCGTCTATTTCCATTTCTGTCCACCCTAACTTTTGCAATTGTCCTGTGCAAGTAGAGAAAAACAATTCCTAGACTACCATGGAAGTGGATTGAAATAGACAATTTCATTTCTATCTAAGTTCCTTGTAACATAAAAACAAACAGTCACCTAGCAATTCGATAACCCGCGCTTTGAATCTGAAAAACTGTGCAATTTGAATTCCGAAGGAAAATGGGCTGAAAGATGATGCCCTAGCCGGAAGTATGGTACACCCAGCTGAAGCAAAATTGGACCCTCTTCGGAAGTTTGGAACTCCCACTGATTCCAAATACGCGTTTAGAAATGGCATATCCATTGCATCCACTGCACCGAACAGTAAAATAACAGAAATATCATTTTTTTATCAATTCCAGTTTATGCAACAAAGAACCCAAAAAAATTAAAAAAAACATGTAAGGATTTATCATGACCAAGGCCTTCATATGATCCTATCATGGGTGCATATAAGAAACATAAAAACTTCTCACTTGGACTCTGTCTGGTGACTAAAATGGTGAGATTTGGATATCTGAGTCATTAAAAAAAAAAATCCCCATATGAAGTGATCTTTCCCATGGCTTGTACAGTGATCTGTGATTATTCCCGTGATGGGTGGGTCCCACAACTGGTCTAACATGTGGGAAAGGCCTGGGTGAGCCAAATACATCATGGTTGCCTGATCATCTAATACAACATGTTCCTTATTTCTGTAATATTTCTGAACTAATCAATCATGCATGACTTCCATACTATAAGAATTGCTAAGAGCACATTGCTAAATGAATGGTAGAAATGAACTATGGTGACCCTTTTTAACAGTTTGGAGTCATGGATTCATTCCCATAAGTAAATCACAAATTATATAAGCCGACATAAGGAGACCCCCCACAAAAAAACAAATGTATATAAGCAATGAATGAAACATTACAGAGGAAGTCTATGATGAGACGGCCATCACAGAATCGACCGGACGGTTGGTGGAAGTATGTTGCCCCATTAGGCAGCTCAAGAGGCTCGCCAATGCCGGCGGCAACGAGCCCGCCTGTGTCGGAATTCGAGTCGCCAAAGTTGAATATGGCCGGATAATTGAAATCAACAGCAGGGATGAGAGGTGTAGAGAGAAGAATTGTTGTTGTGAGGAATGAGAATAATAACAAGGTTCTCAAAGCCATGGCTTGTGAGCAACTTTCATTTGCTAGTTGCAAATCATAACTACTCTTATATAAAAAATTCAAACTTGGGTTGGTGGGGAAAGGTATGCTGCAAGTTAGGAAAAGACGTTTTGTTTTGTTATGACCAATTTACCCTCGTTCTCGCAATGATTGCCACTGTAGCCCTCACTGATTTTTCTCAATTGCTAGATATATGAGATACATATAATAGGTGGCCGGATTATGTGCATATAGGAAAACATCCATGCAAAAACCAAGTTATGTTGCAAAACTAAAAGAGAATAATAAAGAAGAATAGAGAAGAGAGAGAGAGGTTGTTATTAATGAGATATGTGTACATAACGAGGGAGGACAAATAAGGAAAGACTTTCACCGTAAGTAATCTCCTTATTTCATATTTCAATGTGTACATCCACTTACGATAATACATTATAACAGGTTCATGGAAAATTTTTTTTTTTTACGTTAAAAGTTGATTCTAACTTTATCTCATAAGAAAGGATTTTCTGTGGCGCAAGGAACAATAGTTACTGTTGTCATTTTTTCCTATAAAAATAAGCAATGCACCAAATTACAGAAAAGCAATGATCGTTGGTGAAATGGCGCTTCTTAAGATGAAGGTGGGGATTTGTCCAACAGGAGCACATTCGGCCAGTGACCCATTCACACAAACCTCCTGATGAACAGTTCCTACGACCTCGCATCAAGTTTTTGGGAACCCTTGGTGTTGGTGGGTCAGAACTTTCACCACCCATCAAGTTGGTTGTACACAACTAAACCAATTGGATATCCTAACCATCAAATTTCTAGAAGAAACTGCATTGACAGAACCATCTGACCATGCCATCCATGACAGTGCAATACACTATGGCGCACCATGCTGTTGAAATGGTGAGATTTAACGTATGGAGATCCGCAAATATATGGTGGGCCGCACTTTTATGTG
Organism: Sextonia rubra; assembly: GCA_037013555.1. Classification (NCBI taxonomy): domain Eukaryota; kingdom Viridiplantae; phylum Streptophyta; class Magnoliopsida; order Laurales; family Lauraceae; genus Sextonia; species Sextonia rubra. Next base: position 2,653,952 of record JASUAD010000028.1, on the reverse strand, counting down.
GGTGGCCCTGTAGGGAGGAGGGCTTGAATATGATGGTATTGTCGGTATTTTGTAGGAATAGAAGGGTGTAACTTTGCAGGATTGAATGACCCAAAACTTAACCGACTTGAACTTGACGCATGCCCGTGACTTAAAGGGAACAGGAGGAGATGATTTTTCCTTTTGTGTTTGTTTGCCTTCTTTATCAAATAAGCAAGAAGATATGATAGCGATGGCGAACCAACCAGAAGCACTGCAGAAAATGCAGATGGGTTCCTCCTATGAGACAACCGGGTTCACCCTGACACTCGAGGAGCACATATAAAATGAGAGCTATTATTATTCTTTATCTTTTTTATTCTTCTTCTTCAACTTCTTCTTCTTCTTAAGAGGCCTAATGTGCAGACAAATTCTTTGCATGCCTGCGAATTTGATGTCAGGGATGGACAGTACTAGCTTTACCTTATTATTCTTCTCATATGTATTTTTATAAATCTATCTGTTGGATCATGGGGGCTAATGGGCCCACATGTTTTTGGTCATAAGCTTCAACGTCTATTTGTTAGATAGGGTCAATCCCAAATCCCTTGATTTACTCATGCATAATCAAAGAGCAGTTGTTTGATATGGTCAATCCCAATCCCAAATCCCTTGATTTACTCATGCATAATCAAAGAGCCAGTTCTCTGGCTTTGATACCAGTGAAAGAACAGGTGCATGCAAGATCCGAGAGAATGTCATTGGGCCGGATATCACTGGCAGATGGTTTCTTGAATTTATGGATATCAACTTGGTTAAATCTACAAATAGTGGGAGTAAAATCGTGACAAGTTTTTTTTTTTTTTTTTAGCTCTATGGTCAAATGGGAGATGTTGGATTGTGGGCCCATACATTTTTTACCATAAGCCTCAATGTTTATTTGTTTGATATGATCAACCCCATATCCCTTGATTTTTGCTCACGCATAATTGGAGAGCCACTTCTCCTGCTTTGATGGATAAAACAGGTCTCTCACGATTTTATATATGGAAGTTAAGATCCATGGAACAATATAAAAAATCATAACAGAGAGATTTGGGAAACCATCTGCTGGCGATATCCAGCCCAATGGCATTCTCTCTGATCTTGCATTCACCTATTCATTCACTATCATTATACGGTATTTTATCACATGTGCATGGTACTCAGGGGGATTTCCATGCATACCTTCCCGTGGTTTCATAGCCGGATGAAGATGGGGCCAGGAGAATGAAAGATCTAGTTGGGGACAAACTGTGTACCAAATATAAGGCCCATTTTCATCTAGGCATATTTTGTACATCTTTTGTTATATAGCCAAGGTTTTTGGGATGACTATTGTATAAAAAGTTTTGATCATTTCATATAAACTTAAAGGTAGAAATGGAAAGCTAGGCCTTGTTTATTTAATGGTGCTCTTTTGTATTACAATTTAATATACTATCTAAATATGGTTTGCCTTCAATCAACCACAATCCTCTTTGCGCCAGTCCCTCTATCCTCATCCACTGTTGTGGTTTCTCTCTCCTATGTGGCATCCTCACAATAAACAAGATCTGTTCTCACTAATTTTACAAACCACTCCCTCTCTTTTCTCCATAATTGGTTCATCAGTTACCACCGGGAGAGGGGGAGTGCAAGAGGGTTTTGTATATCCAGTGTCAAGCACGGGGAACCACCAGTATTAATTGTTATAAATGTGACAAAAGCTTCTGCAGGTTGTTTTAAGGAATTGGAAACACACCTTCCTCATTAAGGACTACGGTCCCAAAACTAGAAACACACCATCCTCGCCATGGACTTCGATCCTTTAGGACCATAATTGGGGGCCACATCCATATATTGTCATACCCTGTGGACCTAGGGTACTTCCTAATCAAGTCAGGGAGGCATGACATATATTATTCATAATATAAATGCTAGTACTGTTGATGATTGGGGTTTTCGATGCTATTGATGATTGTTGCTGTAGAGCAATCAAAATTTCGATTTTTTGGTTCTTGTGCTGAAAGGTGTTTGTCGAAATTCCTAAAAGAGTTGGAGATAGTGAAAGAAGAAGAGGAGAGAGAGAGAGAGCTGGAAAGTCTTTGTGGAAACTCCTGAAAGAGTTAGATTGCTCCTCTCTATTTCTCAATTTAATCCGAGGTAATCTGAATTGGGTTTCTTTTTTCTAACATTGAGGTTTATGGTTGATGGTGTGTCCTTATTATCATTGGTAAACCTATATCATTTTGGTTGCTAGTGCATTTCAACTTTTGTGATTTAGCTGCTATAAAAATGCAAATATTGCTTTCTTTTAATTTGGTAGTGAAAACTTTTGATGTTTAAATCTTAAATCATTTTCATGCTTTGACAATATTCTCTAGTACTGATCTCAGTGCATCACTGTCAATTTTAGTGAGGTAGCCTGATTTTTTTCCCCTTGAAATGTAATTGAGATTTTGTTGGAAAACAAGAAAGATAGGGTGCAAAAATTGTGATTGCACAAAGGCAAGAAAATCCAAGAGAAACCAGCTTAGGAATGGAAGTGAATCCTTCCAAGCCCAAACTAAATTGGTAAGAGTATTCCTTTTGTTGTAGTTGATAAAACAACTCCACATTATTTATCAAGGCAATGAAACAGACTTGCATGCCTCTACTTGCTCAAGTTTCATATCTCTTGATTCAATACTTAAAAGAAAAGAAAAATTGGAAGGCATCTGGTGGGTTGTTTTTTATAATAGCGAATTCTTAATAACAAAAGATATTTTTGGGAAACCACAAAATATAAAATGTTTGTAACAATCCGCTCTGCACCATCAAGGTATTGTCCGCTTTGGACTTCCCAGGAGGTCACCCATCCTGAAATTGCTCTGACTCGAGCACAGTTAACTTTACAGTTTTTATGGAAGTCCTCACCGTTTTGTCCCCAAAAGGCGCCTCCTCATTTTGAGAAGATATTGTTCCACCTAACTGATCATACAGAGCGGGCAGAGGACGCTGTCTTACCCTCAGAGTACACAGCGGGGATTTTGTCCTTGGTGAGACTCGAACCCTGGTCAGAGGACACTGGGAGTCTTAACCAGTGAGCCACCCAAGCGTGCCTCACCGTGTGAGGTATTGTTCCGCCTAACTGGACCATTGGACTCACCCGAGGCACAGCCGAGATCTTGCCTTCAGAGTACACAGCGGGGATTTTGTCCTTGAACAGACTCGAACCCTGGTCAATCCGCTCCGCACCATCAAGGTATTGTCCGCTTTGGACTTCCCAGGAGGTCACCCATCCTGAAATTGCTCTGACACGAGCACGAGTAACTTTACAGTTTTTATGGAAGTCCTCACGGTTTTGTCCCCAAAAGGCGCCTCCTCATTTTGAGAAGGTATTGTTCCACCTAACTGATCATACAGAGCAGGCAGAGGACGATGTCTTACCCTCAGAGTGCACAGCGGGGATTTTGTCCTTGGTGAAACTCGAACCCTGGTCAGAGGACACTGGGAGTCTTAACCAGTGAGCCACCCAAGCGCGCCTCACCGTGTGAGGTATTGTTCCACCTAACTGTCTTACCCTCAGAGTGCACAGCGGGGATTTTGTCCTTGGTGAAACTCGAACCCTGGTCAGAGGACACTGGGAGTCTTAACCAGTGAGCCACCCAAGCGCGCCTCACCGTGTGAGGTATTGTTCCACCTAACTGGACCATTGGACTCACTCGAGGCACAACCGGGATCTTGCCTTCAGAGTACGCAGCGGGGATTTTGTCATTGGACAGACTCAAACCCTGGTCTCACAGGTGGCAACGACCCAATCTTAACCAGTTGAGCTGCCAAGGCACCTCGATAGTTTAGAACAGATTATTACTTATATTCTTTCATTCAAATGTACTTTGGGACTGGGTCGTTACAATGTTCAAAGTAAACCAAAATTATCAAAACCTTCCAAAAAGAACAAGGCCCAACTTCAAAGCATCAAAACCCTAACTTTTATTTGCACAATAATTGTATGCAATCCATCACAAAACTAGAAAAAGATTGAAATAAGATTAGTACTACTTCTGTGTAAATGAGCAAGGCCCATCATGCTAATAAAAAAGGTGGGCAGAAGTCTAAGTAAGTTATGGTGAGTGCAAGAAATATGTTACTAGACATGTTATTTACATGTTGTCTTGCAATTGGAGGAATGATTTTTCTTGCTTTCATGTAGGCAAGGGATGCCCTGTTGGTGGCAAATCGAGTATGCTAAAGAATGTTATTTCAAATCCAAAATGGAAACAGGGATCTATTCTTCAGCTTGTTGGTATCTACAAAAGTCTTAATGCAACCATGTTCCAAATTGTTCTTTTCCTTTCTTTGTAAAACGCAATTATGTTGGTCAGTTTAGTTGCTACAATTTTTTTCCTATTTTCAGGGCTATTCTCTATGTGAAAGAGGAATTTGATTTGGAAAGTACAGCAGCCATTGAAGGGCTATTCTTTAAAAGTATCTTCTCTTCTCATTTAGGTCATCCATATGTAAGAAATGCTTTCATAAACTTAAGACTGCAGTCCAAGATTGAAGCTTTGATCCGACCATTTGGTCACTTTGGGTTAGATCCAAATTTGTATATAATTTCTATTTCTATCTTATTTATTTATTTGGTCTCTTATTTACACAGAAAAGGTTTCAAGCCTCTTTCACACGCTCATGTAGTTGAATTTTACATGCATCGTATTCCTTTACCAAGAAAAAGAAAATTGCTTGCACATTCTTATTATGTTTCAAACTTTCATGATGGCTTCATCAATCACATGCAGCTTGTGGCACATCAATATATACAGCTCCTTCCTATTTGTCTTTCTTTTTTCTCATTATTCTTCTTTTCTTCTTCCTTAGGTCTGCAATTCTCTCTCATCTTACTCTCGACAGCCCTCTCTCTCCTCACAGTTTTTGCAACTATATCAAGTATGTTTTTTCTTCTTCTTCTTCTTCTTCTTCTTCTTTTTTTAATTTTGTAAATGTAGGTAGTAAATGTGTTTGAATGGCTGCAGTTTTTTTATTTTTATTTATTTATTTATTGTGTGTGTGTATGGGTTCTGTATGCTATTATGGTGATGGTGTGACGCACTGATGGAAGGTGGGGTTGAGAATAAGATGATAGCAACTAGTAGACAGTACAATCTTTTTAGTTATTTATTTATTTTAGTAGGATTGCAAGCTTAGTGTGGTGGGATGATGTTATTGTCTACAATGCTAGACTAAATTGTGCCCTGGATGGATTTGTAGGATGAATGAAGTTACAACAACAAGAATGGCCTATCAAATCAAATGGCAAGTGACCTTCATCATCCACTTATAAGTTGCAGCTGACATCTCTCTCCTTTTTCTCTTTCTCTCTAGATGTCCATTTCTTAGCAAACCCATATGAGAAAGATTACTAAAAGTCTTTATAGAGAGAGAGAGATGACAAGAGAAGGATTTTTTAGTTAATCTTTCTGCCTTTTTTTCTCATGGCATGTTCTTTCCTCTTCTTTTTTTAATGTTTGAGATTGTTTTTGGTTCAGAGCAATTTTATTCTGGGCGAAAGGACTATTGCATGTGGGTGGTGTTCAAGCTTTCATCCCTTCCCCTGCAAGAGCAATGGTTGTAGCAAAAGGCATAGCCTTTTTGTGATTTGGTGAACTTTGGTTATACTTCTATGCTTCGACTACGTCAAAAGTGGTTAAATCCCACACTAATTTGATGTGAAAAACTACAGGTTTAAACACTTGATTAAATTCCACAATACTCCACAGTTCTCAACTCTTGTTAAGAGAAAAACAACATACTCTTATGTGGGAAATTTTATTAATAAAAACAACAGTTTAAAGCACTTGTTTAATTCATTAAATGCCACAGCTTTAGACTTTTATTTTTATTGACCTAAATATTTAATAAAAGATAACCCAAAATCGATTTCCTTCCCTTTTTCCTTTCACGCCTTTTTGCAAAATATTGCACAAAATCATGCATCTATCTCCCTCGTCACCGTGTGCAAAGCCTATCTATTACGTCCATGAATTTGCATAATTTAGGCATCATTTTAGATTGGATTAGGGACTTAATTAGATTAAATGCATAATTATTCATTCAATTTCATCATTTCATGCACTTTCATCTAGAAATTGGAATTTGTACAATTTTTGCACATTTTATGCATTAATTAAGAATGTTTGCAGTTTTTCTCCAAAGAACCCCAGTTGGAGTCGAACTCTGTCCAGGCAGGTCCTGCTTCAATGTGGGCTCTTTAATATTTGATGAGTTTAATTAGAATGTGCAAAAAATGAAATTCGTAAGACCCCCAAACTCTGGGATGATTTGGGTCCCACTGTTTAAAGATCCACACACTTTCTACCCGTGGATCCCACCTAAAGATCAGCTAAGGCTTTTAGAAGATCTTATCTCATCCAAGGAATATTCTTCTAACTTGGCTAACAAATTACAACTACTGAGATAGAGTCCATTGCAAATTAGAATTCAAAATTTAATCCCGTTTTTCTCAAAATAGCCTCTTTTAAAATGATCATAACTCTCAATCCAGACGTCAAATTGATGCAAATGACCCACCATTGAAAAGCTCTTTCAAAGTAGATGTCTATAAAGCCCAAGATTCACAAACTAGAGCTAAAATAAGAAAGTTATGGGCCTAGAAAGTTTCATGTACATTTTTAAGCGAGATTGCAAATGCATCTACACCGTTGAAGTATAATTGTTGCACATTCCTCTGTGGACCCCATATGAAGATCAGATAAGAATGCCAGAAGCTTCTCCCTCATCTTATCTCCAAAATCTCTCTCATCTCAAAGATAAACCCAATCAATATGCAGTAGATCTTATCTCTCAATCCAACAAAAAGAGGTCCAAATTCAATGAATCTAAGGAGCCAGAAAACTACAAAAAGAGGCCATGGGAGGCTCCTCCACATTCTCAACTAGATCTGGAAATCTCAGATCTCTCTCTCCCTCTTTTCTCCACCTCTCCCCTCCATTAATTTATGTTTTTATTTTAAAGGTATTATGAAGCCTTGTTCTAGAAACTAGGATCTAGAAGAGAGGATTCTGAGAGACCATTGTATAAGAAAAAGATATCAATAAAGTTATTTTTTAGGTTCTTTATAATTGTGGGCTGGGTTTCTGATTGGAGCGAAAGATGAAGTTAAGTTTTTTTTAATGTACTAGTTTATATTTGTTATTTTACTCTTTTCTGATTGTCTCTCGTTAATGTTCTTTTAAAAGATAATAATAGGTCTATCTTTATGCCAAAGGCAAACATCTTATTTATGTTCTTAATAAATAAATTTTGATCATTTATATTTACTTTGATAGATTATACTTAAATCTTCTGTTATCTTTGATAGTCTATGCTTAGTTTGATTAGTGATACTTAAGATATTCATTCCTATGCTTAGTTTCATAGGTGATACTTAGGATATTCATTCTTTTATAAGGTGAAGGAGGTTTTCGGTATTGATTTTATTTTTCTTAATTAAAATTGGTTTTTACAATAGTCAAATCATCCAGATCAAAAACATTGATTTGTTTCTGATCTAAGTAATAATTGAGACAAAAAGGGTAAATTAATTGCATAAATTGGATTTTTACATAATTTAGTGGATTCTGGATGCTTTGACCAATTTTCTATCATTGTTATTAATTTATTTAGTTTCTGATTTGCATACCACACTTCTCTTTTATTATTATTTTTCTTTAAAAAGATTTAGATTTTTAATTAAAAAGTTCAAAAGTGCTCTCTGTAGGATCGACTTGTATTTGTCACTATCTCAACAAAACAACTGTGCACTTGCAGTTTTAAATAGATTGATTAAATTCACATCACTACCATCTCTCCCTCATCTCTTCAACCCCAGCAATCGTCTCCAAGGTAACATAATATTTCCTACTTTTTTCTTATTTCTCTCTGTCTCTGTTTTCTGTATCTATCTATGTGTAGCGATTCACAAAACCTCGTTGATGTGGTGGGCAATCAGAGGACCCATGTGTCTTAAAACTTAGATTGGTTGTCTCTCTGTTATTAGTACTTCTTGACGTCCCTACTTCTCAATTTGTCTCCGCAACAAGTGGAGAGGTTGCATTCTTAGATTCTAGAAAATTTTTCATGCATGGGATAATAGGCCCGGGTGGGCCAGTGATGGATGATTAGCACCATGGATCTTGAAGGGGATCCATGGGCGACCACTGTTGTGAGGGACCTATGATGAGTGCACCTTATTTGGCCCACAATCTGATGTCTGGAATCACCTTAGGCGTGTAGGAGCTTGTGACAGAGATGAAGTTCTGTCTAGAAAAAAAAAAATTTTTTTTAAGGTTAAGTTTCAATGGTATTCAATCTAGACTTAGGATGATCCTGCTTCTCAATTTCTCTCTGCAACAAGTGGAAGGAAACAAAGTTAAAACCCATATTTAATTGCATTCTCAGATCTGGGACAATATTTTGTGCATGGGATAATAAGCCCCGGTGGGCCAGCTGATGGATGATCAACACCATAGACTTGAAGGGAATCCATGGCCGACCAAGGATGTGAGGTACCCATGATGAGTGGACCCTGTTTGGCCCACCATCTGATGACTCCAATCCCCTTATGTGTGAAGGACATAAGAAGCCATATATATGACAAAGACGAATTGTTGAAGCATGACAGGGACAGAGACGAAGTTTTTGTCCAGTTTCGTCTTTGTTAAGTTTGTTTTTTTTTTCTAATGTTAAGTTTCAACAATGTTCTGTGCCTATCTAGACTTAGGATGATCAACACCATGGATCTTAAAGAGGATCCATTGGCGACCAAGGGTGTGAGGGATCTATGATGAGTGGGACCTATTTGGCCCACCATCTGGTAATTGGAATGACCTTAGGTATGAAGGATCTTGTGGCAAAGCTAAAGGCATGTTGATCAGTTAACATGTTCTTCTAATGAATCCATCAAATGGACAAGAAACATAAAATATAAATTGATCAGTGTCAAGAATTTAGTGTACATTTTTGGTGGACAAGCCTGGTAATTGATCATATATAGGATAATCTGTGAAATGGGCAGATCCACAAAATCTTTCTCTTTCTATCTCTTTCTCTCTCGTTTCTAATGCAACAATGATTTTCTTTGAGGCTTAATGTGGGGGACAGCCATATGGGCACACCTTGATGTTTAATTAGTGTACAGGTGAAGGGATGGAACGGTCTATAGACTTTATACTTGTAATGATTGGGCAAAAAATCAACAAGGTTGCCCATCACATCCTGTAGATGTTAAGGCCCAAGTCAAAATGGTGGGAAAACAGTAATAACTTTACACATATCGTACAATGGCGGCTATAATCTGTGTGTGCATGTGCCAAAGTGGGTCTGGTGCCAGTTCAAAGGGAGAAGTGGGTGGTAGGGTGGAGATGGAAAAATGTACACTAGTATGACCTAAAGGCATATTAGTGGAATTCATCAGATAGCCACCATGTGGAATTGATATTTCCATGACATACTATCATTCAGTCTTCGCTGTTCAAACCACTATTTGATCAACTTTGGTACAGTGGAGTTTATCAAATAGCCATCTTTTTTCACTAAAAATAACATCATCTATTTAAATGATACATGAAAATACCAAACTGCTAATGGGTCTTTCTCATACAATTGAACAATGTAATCCACGTGCAATAATTATAGACTTTTTACTCTAAATTCATTTCCAACTTAATTGGAAAATAGAAAACCATATATTTGTTTTTTCTAATAATAAATTAGTAACTATATAAATTCAATAAACAAAATCTCAACACAACCCTATAAGTTGCAACCAATATCAAAATATTTCAACCTTATCCAATTGAAATTGAAGCCTTAAATCAGTTCCACTGTAGTAATGGAAGAACCAGGAATATAGAAAAGTACATGAGGAAAGAGGAATGAGAGTAAGGGTAAAAAAAAATGAAAAGGGGTGAGATAGGGAAGGGATAGGCAAAGAAGAGGAGGGGGGGGGTGGGGAAGGGCGAGAAATATGTGAGGGTAAAATTGAAGAGGGACAAGGAGGAGAAAATTAAGAGTAATAAACATAGTTGGGAGAGGGAGAGAGGGAGAAGAGAGAGAAAAGGAGGAGAGGAGTCTAGCGCAATAATAAAGGGAGGGAGAAGTGAAGAAGCGTGCCATTTTTTTTACTGATGATTAGTGGCCCACAAATCACAAGAATTTAATCTTAAAGATTTCTTCCTACAGGGTTAGGGTAAAGAGAAAAATCTCCCACTTTTTACTAGAAAATTGAAGATAATTCTCTTCTTCTTTTTAAGTTATCTAAACACTTCTATCTAATAGGGTAATAACATTTTCTTAAAAATAAAAAAATCTTATACTTTCTTGTGCATCCAAACAGGCCCTTAATGTTAACTTTCACTAATGCTTTGCCCAGACTTGAATAAAGGGCCCATCTATTTTAAAATAATAATTAGGAGCATCAACATCTTTCATTCACCTATATCTTTGTGGTTTTCTTCCATCATTAGATGAGATCCCAAGACATATTTTCCATTTCCATTTTCATCTATTAGGTTATCATGTTTGGCTATATCCCATTTATCAGGTTAGTTTTGCAAAAAATCTAGTGCAAATTCAATCCAACACAAACGCAAACCCTCCAAATGCAAAGAAGGCAACATGGACATGAGAGGACGGATATAAGCACTAATTAATGAATTATTAATCCATGTTTAATCAGTTCAATTTCTAGAAAAAAATATCCAAAATTTCACAATAAAAAAGTAGAAAAATACCAAGAAAAATAATAAGGAAAAATTTTCTTCTAGTATGTGTAAAACAGTCAGCATTTCCCAAGTAATGAGTTGATCCTTCAAAACCAAAATAGCTAATCAAACCTTAAATTCTGAAAAATCTATCTTTGAAAAGATGAGAGAAAAAATAATAGATTTCTAGTGAACCTCGTCAAGAATTATTAAATCATGAACCCAAACTGAGAAAATTTATTTTTGTGAAGCCAAGCTGAAGTAAGAACTCTATAAAGAAAGATAAGCATTAAAAATAAAAATAACGGTAATAAACTTTCTAATTTCATTTGGCAAATATATTTAGGTCTAACATAAATATTAGCCTGATGTTTCCAGTACCATCCATCTCCAATACAATGCAAGGTGAAAGACAGAGGAGTAGATCCCCTTCAAGTAGAGGAGAAATTTTAAGCAACACAGGTTCCACACTTCCCCTCATACATGCCACTAGTTTGCAACTTATTTTAGATTTATGATTGGAATTATATTTGGTGTATGTTGGCCTCTTGAAAAAATTTTACTTTATTATAATTGTTGTATAAGTTTGTAGGACTAAGTATTTTATATTTGAAATATTTTTTCAATGATGGAGTGATTCTATTTGGAAAAAAAAAGTGCATTCTTGTGCAAACAAATATGCTATAAATGAAATCTGATCTCTGAATGCTTTTGACAATGAAGGATTCAACTGAAAAAACTACAAAATATTTTTCAAAATATGACTCCAAGGAAGGAGTGGATGAAGGCATCAAGGTCATCTTCTGAATATATAAAAGGAGTTGGGGAATTCATTGAGTTTGTTAGAGCTAATGCACCTACATTGGCAGGGGAGGATTGATATTGTTGCCCTTGTGTAAAATGTCTAAATGTAATCAAAGGGAAGAAAACAATAAATAATATTCTTACACATTTAATATGTAATGGCATAAATAAGTCATACACAACATGGATCCATCATGGGGAAATCCATCCTTAAAGACATAAAGAAGTTAGAGCCAGTAGCAAAAATGATGATGCATACATTAGTATGGTTGATATGGTAAATGACTTATTTGGGCTTGTTCTTGATGAGGGTGAGACACTATCTCAAATGGGTGGTATCCTATCTGAAGGGATTAATGAAGTTAATGATAAAGAAGATGGTGACACTCAAGAGTATTCACTAGATAACATTCGATATGAAGAATTGATGAATGATGCATTACAACCCTTGTACCAATTGTGTCAAGTTGAGGATACAAAATTATCAGTAACAGTTGAATTACTACGCATGAAGGCTAGATATCGATGGTCTATTGTGAGTTTCAATGAGTTACTAAAATTGTTTAAAAGGGCTCTCCCAAGAGATAACACTTTATCGGATAACACATATACTGCCAAGAAGATGATTAACTCATTGTGTACAGACTGTAACATTATCCATGCATGCCTTAATGATTGCATACTATACTAGAAAGAGTATGAAAATCGTTATCCTACCTGTAGCAAAAGTAGATGGCAGCCGGACGATAAATCAAAGCTGAACGGTAGGCGTCAGCCTCGGAAGAAGTTAAGATACTTTCCATTGACACCAAGGTTGCAGAGATTGTATAGTGTGCCATGGATTGCAGAGAGTATGATATGGCATACAACTACAAGCGCTATACCAAACTAATCAATCATGCACCATCTAGTGGATTCTTCATGTTGGAAGCAAGTCAATCAGAAATGGTCTAATTTTGCTTCTGAGGCATGTAATGTTCAATTAGGGCTTGTAACAAATGGATTCAATCCTTTTGGAAACAATAACAATACCTATAGTTGTTGGCTGGTTATGATTGTTCTATATAATCTTCCTCCGTCCCTTTGCATGCGCAAAGAGTTCACAATGTTAACATTGTTATTCCCAAAAAGAAAGGCATAGGGCATAACATTGATGTCTATCTACAACCATTGATTGAAAAGCTGAATGAATTATGGTCCAATGGAATCAAAACATACAACTCCTACAAAAACACTATGTTCACAATGAAAGCAATTTTGTTATGGACTATACATGCTTTCCTAGCATATGGCCATTTGTCAGGTTGTAGGACTGTAGGTAAGTATGCTTGTCCTGTATGTAGTGAAAGGACAAAATCCAAGTGGCTAACAAATGGAAAGAAACTGTATTTCATGGGGCATATAAAATTTTTACCAAGTATGACTCATCCTTTCAAGTGCCAAAAATCACAATTTAATGGGTATGAAAAACATAGGAATCCTCCCAGGTGTTTGAGTGGTTCTGAAGTACTAAGCAAAATGGAAGTGAATAAGACACAGTTTGGAAAGAGAGGCAAGAAGACGAAGAGTGTAGAAGAGAATGATTCCAATCCATGGTCAAAGAGGTCTATTTTTTTTTTTTACTTGCCATATTGGAAGGTGCATTATACTAATTCATGTTTAAAATTATATTAATGTTGTATACTAGATTTATCAATTATTAACACAAATATTTATCTTTTATATAGGATTTGCTTATTCGTCATAATCTGGATGTGATGCATCTGGAAAAGAATGTGGCAGAAATCTTGATTGAAACAATTATGAACACAAAGGATAAGACAAAAGATAATCTTGAGGCTCATAAAGACCTAAAGGAGATGCAGGTTAAAAGGAAGTTGATGCCTATAGAAGTAAATGGAAAGGAGACATATCCTGATGGTCCTTACAACTTATCCTAAATAGAAAGAAAATTGGTTTGTAAAACCTTATACAATTTGAAGGTTCCCATTGGGTACAGTGGGTATTGAAAACATAAGGTGAACTTAGAAAACAATCAACTAAAAAATCTAAAATCTTTTTTGTTATCACATTTTAATGCAGCAGCTACTGCCGGTGTTGTTGATGCATGCATTTAAAGCTCACAAGCCATTACATGCTGCCATTCAACAATTATCAATTTATTTTAATGTTTTATGTTTGAAGACCATCGAACGTTCAGAACTAAGCAAGATGAGAGAATATATTGCCAAAACATTATGTGTGTTTGAAAAATACTTCCCTCCTTCATTTTTGTATCTATGATACACCTTGTTGTGCACCTGGCAAAGGAGGTGCAAATTTGTAGACCTATTAGGTGCCATTGGATGTATCCATTTGAGCGGTAAATATAATTATTTCTTATAATTTTCTTATTTATTAACTTGTGAATGCTAATTTACAAATTGTGTGTCAGGATGATGAAAACATACAAAGAATATGTGGTGGATCAAACATACCCAGAGCGTTGTATTACAGAGTGCTTCCTTTTAAATGAAGCTATGATGTATGCTATGAATTACATGCCTGATAGTACAAAAGGAAGTTATAAGCAAGAACGAGAGAGGTAAATGAATGATGATAGTCAATTTGGATACCCTATTGAAAAAAGGGAAGGTCTACAAACTTGGTCATGTGCAGTACCAACAAGCACGCAAATGGGTATTAAGCACGTTTACTGAGAATGAAAGTGGAAAAAGTATGAAAAATTCAAACCTTATATTTTCTATGAAGGTAATTTATTTATTGTATTGTGTGTTCACAATGTATCTTCATATACAGGAATTATGATATATACGTACAGAGTCTTCCATCTAATGTTTAAAATCAGAGAAGTACTATAAGAGCTGAAAAGGAGATCGATTGCATTCTTTGGCTTAGACAATAATTAGAAAAAGAAGAAAACAGTGTCATAAAAAGACTTGCTGATGGACCTAACTCTGAAGCTATTTCATATAATGCATATGTAATAAATGGTCATGTTTTTTATATAGTTGATACGGAAATGAACAAAATGACACAGAACAGTGGGGTATCCATGACTGTTCTAACTAAATTCAGATCAAGTGCTCGAGACAAGAACCTTGTATCTGAGGAGGTTACTTACTATGGTATCGTGAAACAAATTCTAAAATTGAATTATCATGACTTCAAAAAAGTAGTATTTAATTGTGATTGGTTTCGTATAGGAGATGCAAACAGCCATATGGTTGATCCAGAAACAAATTTGGTATACGTTAATCTGAGTCGGTTAATAAAAAATACAAAAGAAGTGGATAAACCATTTATCCTTGCATCTCAAGCCACTCAAGTCTTCTATTGCAAAGATCAAAGTCGACCTAAGACTGAGTGGTATGTGGTGTTAGATGTTCCAAAAAGATTGAACAAGGATGTGGATTGTTATGAAGATTCATTAGTCTTCGTAGGCAAAATGAATGAAATTGATCAAACGGTAGCATTACAAGATGATATCTTAGAGCTAATGATATCAGTGATGCTGAAGATTAAACTGGGTTGCAGGTGATCATGTCATGTCAAAAATTATGTTATTTTCATGTATTATTCCTATTGTGCATAGCATATATTGCTCATGTTTTTTGTCTTTTATTTTTTTTAAATGTACAATGTTTCCATACATAATAATACATTTTTAAAGCTGTGGTGATAGGAAAGTTGTCATTATAGTTTTAATGGATATTATGTATTTACAACAGGTTCTCTTACCCATGTTGCTTTTAGCGCTGATGGTTGACCTATAGGGCTTAACTCAGCGAAATTTAGCACGGAGATAGGGTATATAACACGGTCAAATGTCTCACCCAACTATACCAGCTAGAAAAAAGTGTCAAATACTTTTAAAGATCATTTTGAGATCTCATATGCGTGAGTGTTTTTGTGCAATTATCACTATTATTTGTAAATAGTAATTTAATGTGGTACATGCAAGAATTAAATTATGTTTCTTATTTAACACAGGCCTCATATGAAGTTTTAACATGCCACAAACAATAGGTATTAAGGAGAGCAAATGACAGTTGGAGGGATTGAAAGTCATTTCTTCGTCGCAAAGTCTATGATAAATATGCTACAAATGTAGAGAAGAAAGCTCATGTCGCCTCACATGTTAGAGAGGAAGATTGGAAGTAATTTGTGGACATATAATCAATGGAAGAGGCCCAAGCCTTAAGGGAGAAAAGTAAAATTGCTAGGTCTAAGATGATTTGTCCTCATACTTCTAGACGAAAGGGACAGGCTAGGGTAGCAGATGATATGATAAGTTTAATGTTTATATCATGTTTAATTTATGTATGATTTTTATAAATAATCAAAACTTATATCTTAAATTATTTATAGGAACAAGAAAATCTAGGTGAGAAAGTCACTTGTACGGACCTCTTTTTAAGAACTCATACTAAAAAGAATGGATCAGTTATTAGCCCAAAAGTAGTGGAAAACTTTTTTTTATTCACATGCATTTTAAATAATTCAATATGTTGTAAATGATATTTTATTTTTATGGGTATGAATATCTTAGTGTTACACTCATTTTTGTATTTTCGTATCATGCATGAAGTTTAGCTTGGAAGTGCTATAGTTGAATATAAATTAAATTTATAGTTTATGTGGGCAATGGAGTGCTCTTATTAGGTGTTTTATTTATTTATAAGTCTTTAACAGGTTGTTAAAAAAGTTTAAATGCCCTCCAGTTTAGGGAAACTCTGCTGTAATTTTTAAAATATTTTTTATTTTAGATTTTTTCTTTTACTTATTATTTATCAAACATTTTGTAGGATGCTTTTAGAAGTCTTCATGAGGCTGATAGATCTCTTGCACAAGAAGATCTAAAAACAACCCGGTTGCAAAGGTATTATTCATTTATTTTTCTTGTTGATAATAAAGCCTGACAAGTGTTAATTTAGTATTTGTCAAAATATTGACATCATTTTTTTTTCATAGATCATTGGTCTTGATTTTCGAGGACATGTGTGCGGCTTAGGCATGTGTGTTTCTATGACAAGTATCTGTTATTCCACTCCATTTATGAAAGCATTAGCAGATGAAAAGTTATCAAACGAAAAGATTAAGAGAAAAATAATAAAATTGATGGAGGAGAAGGATGTCCTACGGAAGTATATGGATGAGTTAAAATAAACTCTATCCCAAGGTGGGACAATGAAGCGGCCATCCACCCATCTTGGGAATTATTCTGAGGTACAATATTTATTTTTTATATATTCTAGATTTCTATAATTAAATAAATAAAATTTTAATTGATTAAGTATGTTAACACCATTTGTTTCTAATAATATTGTAGGCTCGGAATGAATCACCCTATCAAGAGACACGGACAGAACAAGCAAGTCTATGAGCCAAATTGACTCAGTATAAGTTAATGCATTTGGTACAGAAGGACGTTTGTGTTGCTTATGGGACTGTGATTGGTTCGTCGTTTGACCATCCAGGATGTTATAGGATTGTTGTGGATGAGATTCTTAATTATTTGATTCAGTTACTTAGTGAAGATAAAACTTTTGGAGATATCACTTTGGGTGATATGATTGATTGGCCCATGTAAAAGACTTTAGACTAGTTTTATTTTACTTTGTTGCATATTCGACTTTAGTTTAATTTATTGTCTTAGAATAACTTCACTTAAAGCTTTGATTTTATGTATTGGATTGAATTTTAATTAAGGTGACTTTAATTAAGCTAATGATGTTTGTTCTTATCTAATGCGTTATTGTTTGTATTTATGGATCGATTACTAATAACATTTATTGAATGGATAATTATATAAATTCTATATTTAGGTATTTTTTTATTTTTAAAAAATTAGAAAAACAACACCTACTAACACTTGATAATTTGAAGAAGCTTTAGATGCTTTTTAAAAATGACGGTTCTTACGACTTGATAATTTTTTAAAAAATATTTTTTTAATTAATAATTGATTAAAAAACGATAGTTTTCATTATAAAAAAAAAGAGCTACTGACACTTAAAAAAAGGACAGCTTGAAATACTTGTTAAGCTAAGACTTACGTGACGGCTACAGACACTTGTTTTCAATAAAGCTACACCAATATTAACGATGGTCAAAATGATAGTTTGGACCGTCGTGTTTTCAATTAAATGACAATATAGAACACTTGTTTTTTGCAAATTTTGACGTATGTTTTTCTTTTTTTTCCCTTTTTTCTTTCTTTCTTTCTTTTATTAATCATTGTATGGGAGTTTCCGTCATCATCATTACAGTTGCTGCTGGTGCTTATTAGGGCTGTCAATTCGGCCCTTTAGAGAGGGGGCCTGGCCCGGCCGGCCTGCAAAAGCCCTCGAAATGAGGGCTTATTTTTTCAACTAAAGCCCGAGGGTAGGGTAGGGCTTTATTTTTAAAAGCCCGCATTTAAAGGACTGAGCTTAGGCTTGACTAATCAGGCCCGAGGGGGCCCGGCCCGGCCCGCTGTTTATTAAATTTTAATATAAAATATATAATATACACAAGCCTTTTGGGCCTATTAGACTTTTTGACAAAAGCTATGTCCATGCTATAGCCAAGTGTTTTCCACTTTTCACTTTGTGAGAAATTATCAAAATACCCAGAAAACAGTCATAAAACAGTAACATTTAAGGGGCATTTTCGTCTTTTAAAAGATAAAGCCCTAAATGTCATCGTATATAAGCAACTCCCTCTCATCGACAAAGGTAAAAAGAAAAGCCCTAAACGTTGCTATACCCTAAACACCACCACCAATGCCTTAAAAAAAAGTTTTTAACTCCGCCATGTTGCCTTTTGCATTGCATTGCCAGTCCCCAGCGTGGACAAAGTAGGAAGGTTTGTATAAAGTTGGTTGGTGGTAGTGGTATAGGCTGTTGCATATAAAAGATTTATTTCCATTAAAGAAACAAATTCCCCTTTCTTTTGGCCCTAGCTCGACCCTGGCCCAGCCCTAGCCCTTGAGGGTTGGGTAAGGGCCTAAAAATTATAGGCCCGCCGTAAAAGTCAAGGGCCTTTGCTCAGTTAGGCCCAGCCCGCACATGTGAGGGTAGGATAAGGGCTTACCTAAGTCCGGCCCAGGCCCGGCCCTTTGACAACCCTACTGCTAATGCTTGCTTTTATTATCATTGGAGTTTTTGTAAGACGCATGCCTTTGTGGCCATTTGATGCAGATAGAGAAAAGAGTGAGATATATAAGTTTTCAACCTCAAGAATAAAATCAAAGTAACAAACAATATGCCCACCATTGCAAAGCTTTTACACAATGAGAGAAACTGCTCAACACAACACACACTGAATGGTTATGGGGTTGTCATTAATGGAAAGGTACTTTCAACCAAAAAGATTGAATCTTTCTTCTTCCTTGTTGTTTCTTTCTTTATGAAATACTTGTATTATAGTTTTAATTTACTCTAGGTGATGGGTATGGCTGTTGTGATACATTGGTTCTATTCGATTCAAGTTTGTTCTTGTTTCATGGTACATGTGCAAGTTTTATCTCTTTGTGAACTTATCTGGGTTTATTATGTTTTTGACAATAAAAGCATATGAATTTGCTTGATCTTTTGATTTTCCATATTAGGCTGTTTCTTTCTTCCTTTCTTTTCTTTGGGTTTTGGAGGTTTTCCCCTCTTTTACATTAGGATTGCAAGAGAAGTGAGAGAGAAATGGATGGCTTCTAATTTTGTTATTGTTTTTGCAATATCAAACAATAGGAGTTTTCCCCAGTGGTTCAACCTTTGGGTCAATCATTTGAGAAGTGGGGATGAAAAGGTAGATATTTGGTCTACAGTTGTCCATTGTTCAACTTAAGTGTTTATTGTCTCATTTCCCATTCTACTTTTGGACTCTCCAGTGATGGGTATATAAAAAGGACAATAAAATGTGTCCATTTGTTTTAAAATTTCCCAAGTTTTGAATAATTACCTCATTGAGTTTATTTCTTTTCGATGGAAATTTTATTTAAAATTGCTAGTGGGGTTAGATTTCCATAATGGAATCTAGACTTATTGGTGATATAACTTCTGAGTATTTTATATGCTCTTTTTTCGACCAAAACACTGCAATAAGGTTGTACTCATTAATCTTTTATTGGAATGCAATGAAGATGGACAAGACAACTAAGCTGTGGGTATTCAAGTTTTAGGGGAAAGAGAGCAAGCATAAAGGGGACTTCTATGATGTTAAAGTGTCTAAGATTGATGGGAAAACAATGTCTCTGTTTAGGATATTTGATGGATGAGTTTTCTCTGCTCATTTTGTATCTTCGTTATTTTAAGGGCAGGACTCCACAATACCTATGATATATCACTGTAGATCATGGTGGTTCACGTGCTACTGAATATCTAAAGGATCACCTGTTGAGACATGAAGCACCCACAATTTATGACAGATACAAAATTGGCAATACGTATGTGCAAGTTTCTCACCTATTTTGTATGTCAGTTTATTTGTTTTGACTTATAAATACCCAAGGTTCCAACCTTGAAAACTGGGTTTGGGTCCTATTTTAAGCTCCGAAAAGCAAATGGATCAGGTTCTGGATCCTATTTTTGGAATCTGGACCTAAACGGTTCCAGTTCCAGATCTACAAGGGCTCAAAGCCAAAAAAATAGGAATAGAACCTGTGATGGAAACATATTTATCAATTGAATAAAAGGCTTTCTTTTATGTCAACCTGCATCGTGTAGAATGTGAGAAGATTTGCTTTCTTCTTGAGACTGAATGCTGCTTGGAAGTATCCGTGTTGATCAAAGACAGAGTCTGAACAGGTTCCATGCTTGGTCCATTCATGTGACCAAAACTTCAAGCCACTGTAAGTTGGACAAGCGAGGGTCGGCCAGCCTGTTAGCATGCTATTGGTGGGGTCCTTTATCAACACATGATGATGGTTGTGGTTAGTCAAGACTTGAAGAAAATAATTGGCAAAGCGCACCTCATGCTTATACATTGTTTAATTCCTGTGTCAAAGACGTGGGTGGGCAACACCAATACCCTGTTCTGTAATGTTTTAAGAGAGGATTGTGAGTGCAAACAGAATGCAGTATATTGATGCGCACACTGCCAATAATAAATTTTAAACTTAATTACTATGATGGGCATTTTATTCCATTTCTTCTGTCACAGTATCCAATTGCTGAATTGGAATTGTAATCAACTTCCAAGATGCATTTGTAATAGCATCGTTTAGTTGTTTGTGCAAATTGATTCGAAGGATTGTAGTGATAAATCTCTCTTATTTGGAGAGAGCTAGGGTGGAACCGTGACCGTGATGGGTTTAGTGTGTTTTGTGTGCTTGTCACAGACAGTTTGATTCAGTCCAGGCGCTCAGCGGCATTCCATTTCCAATGTTGGTCTAGCCTTTAGATCAAAACGCATATAGAAAAGGCACACCTACAAGGTACATATAACACCTAGTTAAGAAATAAGAGAACTTCAATTACCTTCTATAAAACCTTCTGTCTGTCTTTAGAAATTTCTACCCAAACCTACCCATAATGCTACACTTGTGCCCACTATTTTAGAATGCTTCACAAATTTCTACATTTTTAGATGTTTTTAACATAATTGAAGAGCACCCTGGGGATTTTTAGATTCCCATCAGACCGTCCATCTCATCATCATCATCATAGTAAGAGAGAATGTGAACTTCCGTCGCTGGTTCGTTCGTTATGGAGGAGAAGAAGGTGACGACGTATAATTGTTTGTACATGCAGTCGGAGCGTCGTCTATACCGTGCACGTATCTTTGAGGAGTCTTTGGACCCCTGCTTTGAAATTGTGCATGATTTTTCCGACGGTCGATTGCCGATGGGGATGGGAGGTATGGTTGTGGATTCCAGGGTGTACATGGTTGGGGGTGAGAAAGCGGGTTGGTACGGCGAATGGGATCCAGAAAACATTCTCAATTCAGATTCTTTTGTCTTGAATTGGTTTGATGGTTCTTTGGATCGCGTTAGGGGCGGTCACTTCCCCAGCCCATCTGGTTGCAAGACCCACCCTTTGGTGGTCACCCTTGAGAAGAAAATTTATCTTCTGTCAAGAGCAGGCTATTTCTGCTCTTCCCAAGAGGAACATCTCGTGGGGCCCTTTTTTGAGGCTTTTGATCCCGTCCGACGATCTTGGAAAAGCCTCCCTCCTCCCCCTTCTTACACAAAAGATTTTATCCACGGCTACTTTGCTTGAGGCTACAAGCTCTTGACCTACCCGAATCACCACACTTTTGACGCTCGTAAGGGGGAATGGGAGGATGGGACGAATTTCGCAGAGGACTTTTCTATCAAGGCCGGAGCTCTCCCGTCTGGCACCGCAGTCGAATTCAAGGGCTTTCTATTTGCGACCTCATGTAACATTGACAAGCTCCTTGCTTTTCAGATTGGCCCCGATGGGCTCCTCAAGTCTCACTGGGTGCTGCATGAGTTAGATTGGGTGTTCCGTATACTTCCAGTGGACAAATATGGCCGTCATTTATGGGAGGACTGTGGCAACGCCTTTGTCGCCGATGTCGGTGATGGCCGTATTGTTTGATGTTTGCTGAATCCAGGCATTGGCATCTGCATTCAGTCATCTTTCGCGTTTCCATAGTGGATGGCGCAGACCATCCCTTCTACATACATGTAGAGAGTCAGTCTGGCTTTCCTCTCGTACAAAATGATAACGATCTGATTGAGTCCGTGTTCATGTAAGCAAATATGTTCCGATGCCTTCAACACCCCTCTATATGCATAATGAGAATCCTTATGTTGGCTCTGTTGTTGTTGTTGTTTTTTTTTTTTTTTTTTCAACTTATGTATTTTCATTTTGAGGATGGTGACGTATAGGTTGTTGTATGGCATGTAATTTGCGCCTATGTCCATATTGTCGATTGACTGACTTGGCGATTTATGCAATATCAATATATATATATATGTATGTTTGCCTTCACACGTTATTGTGTTCCTTGAGTTTTGATATGTGCTTGATGCCGAGGCAAAAATAGCTTGGGTAGGATGAGCAATGGAAGACACTATATGCTACATTACATCCCTCTTGTACTCTGCATTGTTATCTGTTTCAGTCCATATCCATGCCGAATCGCATTTACAAGTGCAATTACACAAATTTGTCACTTTATTAATTGCTTGTTAGTTGTTACTCTATTATATTGAGTTTTGATTTAAAGGTGCTACCCTTCCATTGATAACAATAACTGGTATGCATTTAGATAAGCTTAATAGTGCTAAGCCTCTTTTGATGAACTGTCAACTGTCAACTTTGGTGCAGCTGTGAGGTTGTTTTTGAAGTTTGCTGGCATGTGAAATTTAGTTATAGTTGAAAGGAATAAGCCCCTATAATATTCAGGAAATTATCCAAATGAAAGTGCTTTTTATTTTGGTTGGGTCAACATCCAGATGAATGCTAATGGCTACATGATTGCTTGCAACAAATGCTTTTGGCTGCTAAATGTTCCTTCTTGTTCCTAGTATTTTCACCTCCTCTTTCAGCTTAAACACGGCGAAACCTGAATTATTTCAATTTGGTTAAATCATGTCTGAGCACTCTTATCAATTGAGCCTAGAGCATGTGAAGTTATATAGTAGTTTTAGTAAAGGAAAAAGTAGCTTTGATTGAAAAGGTTATATTGCCTTCATTTTATTGCTATTGGACTTGTCAATGCAAACTTCCAATCTCCGTTTCATTTTGCTTTGTTCGCTCTCTCTTACCCTCCTCTATCTTGATTGAGCATTGCGATTTTTTTTTTTTTTTGTTTGTAGGTGTGATCACCGGAACGCGCATGATTCTAAGGCTGATGCAAGTTTCACGAACCAAAATCCTTCTGAACTGGATAGGTCTGTTCTCTGTGATTGCATTTAGTACTGGTCATTGCATGTGCTATTAAATTAGATTGTGAATTTGATAATATGTTTATGAGTATGCAACGTATATTCCTATTCGATAATATTCTTGTATTGCGACACTTTTTTCCAAAAGAAAATATTACTGTAGCATGGCATTTCTTCTTTATGAAATTGAGCTGTATGGCAAAATAGAGTAGCCTAGGTAGGATGAGCAATGGAAGAAATTATGACTGCATCCCTCTTGTAAGTGGCATTATGTGGTTATCTAGGCTTGCTTACTTTTAGGCTGTGTACGAATGTGTTTGAGATGGCATTCTATTAGATATTTTGTTCAAGGATCTTCCTCTAGCAATTGGTTAACGTCTCGGGCTCTTTACATGAAGTGTAAACTTGACTACATCCCAATTGAGCTGTATTTTTTTGCTCATGCTGTTCAGGAAGGTCTAGAAAAAGCTGCAATCTATAGTTTTTCTTTCAAAAAACTTTTCATACTATGTCAGATGGCCGACAGTTGGGCAAGTATGCCCTCATCATCTAGCACGGGTTAAGTACTTTTGACTCCCTTGTGGTTTGGCCTAAGAGCACATTACCTTCCTAATGTGTAAAAATGCACACATTACGCCCTCTTGTTTTTGGATCAAAGTGAAATTGTTAAGTTTTGGCATAAAGTGTAGCAAACATGCTGGAAACATGATGTAGGTGTTGGAGGGAATTGTTTTCCTTCAAAATATTCCTTTTTAGTGATAAAGTTTCCCTTGTACATAATTATAAGCCCCAATTCTTCCTCGAAGTTTGGAAAAAGGTATGGGATCATTAGAGCAACCAAACCTAGAACCAAAAACACGTAAACTATGACACTTACCTATGTTCTCTCTTATTCTTAACAGGGAACTTGATGCAGGCCAAATCCAAGATCCGGCTTGGCATTGATGGGCCCCACTTGATCCTTGATCTCCTTAAAGATCCCTATCCTTAGTTAGGCAGTTTAATTAATTATTGATTTCCTATTTTATGTTGAGTTGAGATTAAGACTTAATTTAAATTAGTAAGTTATGATTGTTTAGGATAAGTATTTCCTAGTTTAGAATTAGCCCCTCCTATATAAAAAGTAGCTCCTTATTGTAATATACATGCTTATTCAATTATAATTCAGTTTTCAGGTGAGTTTTGTCTCTCTTTTTGGTGTTCATCGTGAATTTCATTGTGCCCTAGGGCTTGAATCCCTCATTGTGCCCACGCGACAGGAATGCATGGGACTTTGGCTGCTCGTACAGTCACCAATCGCACGATCACCAAAACCTACATTCCATCTGTCTTCCCTATTAACCCACTTTTCTGTCAACACCATCGCCCCTCATCGACAAAGGAAAAACAGAATGGAGGTTCGAATTCTCAAAACCCTCGTCCCTTTTCTTTCGTTCATGCACAAGACACGAGACAAGGGGCTCACGTGTCTAAGCCACAAAGCAAGCCATCATTTGGGCAATTGGGCCTGAATCTAGGCTCAGCCTAAGGCCACACAACAAGAAGAGTTCTCCTCACATGTGCTAGTAAGCCAATTCTAATTGGGCCTCAGTTTGGGTCTGACCCGACCCAAGTTCATTTCTCTCAAAAAAAATAAAATAAAATAAATAAATAAAAAGAAAACAGTGGAACTAGTCCACAAGGAGCCAAGGCCAGCCACAAGCATAGATATTTTACTTGATCAATTGCAGCCGTTGATTTTTTAAAAAGGGTGATCTCTTGGCCATTTGACCTTCAATCGACACTCGGTCTTCGCCAACATACTGCAATCATTAAGATTTACAAAGGAAAGTAAGTCCAATTTCAAAAGAGTTAAATTTTTTTCTCCTTGCATCTAATTCATCATGAGAATTTTTGGTCACTTGATTGAAATTCAAAGAATTATGTATCAATACAAATATAGAGATTGGTATTTTGAGAATGAATTCTACTTTGAGCAATTTCTGAATTTGAAGCAAGAAGAATTAATAGTTGAGACTTTTCGCCGAAGAAGATAACCCTACGATTGTCATTCGCCGCGTCCTCAACACAAATGAGAAGGAACAAAAAACATGGAGAGAGGCAAAGAAATTCCACACGTGGGTGAGAGTCAAAGATAGAGCTGTTAATTTGATAATTGACAATGGTAGTGCGATGAATTTTGTCGCACAAGAGGTTATCGACAAGCTTCAACTACCAACTGAGAAGCTTTGTAAGCCCTATCAAGTTACATGGTCTAATGGTTATGTTATTCCCGTAACTCACAGATGCTTGGTATCATTCAAAGTTGGTAATTCTGAAGAAAAAATTTGGTGTGATGTTATTCACATGAATATTGCTCATATTTTTTTTGGAAGACCATGGCTTTTTTTATTGAAAAGCGTGTCATGATAAAGAAATGAACATATATATTTTTCCATGGGAAAGAAAATCGATTGGACTCCATCCATTGCCATCAACAGATCAGTCTTTGTCTAAATCATCACCTTCAACTGAAGAACCACATCACAATAAAAAAGATGTTAATATCAAGATTGCACCAAAGGAGATGATGATAGCTGATATTAAGGATGCAATAACTGAGCAAGATCAAGGCAAAGCTGATCTCATGAAACATTCAGAACAACTTATAGAAGAGCAAGTTTATGGCAACACTGTTTTCATAGGTTCAAACAATATTGATCAAGACAATGTCACCCATGAGCCGCAAAGTTGGGGAAGAAAAGGGACAAGCGGATATTCAAGACTTTGAATGGGTTAACGCGAATGTTGGACATCTAGGAGCTTTGATTGTACCGCTGCTTCCAACAAATACAATTGGGTCATCAGTGGTCAAGTCAATTGTACCGGTCGTATTGCAAGCAGATCAAATTATTGAAGTTCCCTACATTAACTTCATCTTTGGGGATCAGACATGGATGATAAACAACCAACAATTGCATCATCTACATGTCATATTATACATCCGAGATAAATTTATTCAAAAGAAGCGACACGTCCAATATATTTTTCCATGTAGTAAATGACCACGTCAAGCTTTCAAGCCATGTCATGCAAAAGCAGAACAAAAGACACGGAAGATGTTTGTGCGATTGATTTTCGACCCTGGAGGAAGTTTTTTCCCTCTTGCAGTAGAATTCTTCCCGGCGTTTCTTAAGTTGGCAAACTCATTGAAGTCAAGTTTTTTGAAGCCAAGGAGAGCCGATATAGGCCAGATCCAAGATCCAGCCCAACATTGATGGGCCCCACTTGATCCTTGATCTCCTCAAGGATCCCTATCCTTGGTTAGAAAGTTTAATTAATTATTGTTTTTCCTATTTTATGTTGAGTTGAGATTAATACTTAATTTAAGTTAGTAAGCTATGATTGTTTAGGATAAATATTTCCTAGTTTAGAATTAGCCCCTTGATGCAGCCTTAGGGTTAGGACCGCGTAGGGGTGCCAAAGCATATGTTTGGAGACACTTCGAATTATCAAGAAGACTTCACACACACGAGGATACACCTCAAGGGATAAAACCAATTCTATTAATCAATCCAAGTTTGCGAATCTCTTTTCTACAATGCCATATATATAATAAAAGTAAACTTAATGTCTAAGCAAAGACTAATCTATTTAATAGAAGCTTCCCTAATAACAATATAATTAGAAATCTACTAATAAAGATAATATAATCCGAATTTAACTTGAAGAGGGACCACTTGTGGGGCCTAGACTGCATCATCCTCTATGAGTTCAAAGAAGAGTAACTTGTTCAATTTACCACCTGAATGGATCCAATTGATGTAACATTGCCCTAATAACGCCAATCACATGGGCTAGTAGGTGCATAATTGTATTTACCTATCGATTTAATTATTGTTATTATTTTTTGTTTATTATAAAAATGTAAGTGTATATATGTACATCACCACTGATCCCACCACCTTAATCGTCGCCACCACCATTTCCTCACACCTCCATCCTCCAACCCCACTTTATGGTCCTAGATTAGTCACCCGGCACCACAGCCAGTCGCCCATTATTATCAGGGCCACACACCACGACTGGTGTTGCTGGTTATAATCCCATAGTCACACCATTGAACCCACCTTGTTTTCCACTTTCTCTATACAGACAAATTCAAAGACCCATCATCAAACTCAGTCCCAACCCAGTTTGGCACCGCCATAGCCTCAATCACAGCCATCTCGGTTGCAAAAGTGTGAAGATCCTAGGAAGCTTTGGTCGTTTAGATCTTTAGTGATTTATTGGTAATTATTGTGGTGGTGTTGCATTCGGTTGTGGTGGGTCCTGCTGGTGGTGGATTTGGGTATGACTTTCTTGGTTAGCTTAGATGACTTAGGTATGGTGGTTGTGTGATGGGTGCAGTGGCTTGGGTGATGGCCTGTGATGGTTGTGATGGTAGCTTGTACATGGTCAACACTTGTGGTGGGTGTAGAGGTGGCTGTGGTTGGAGCAAGGGTTAGAGAGAGAATGGGAATTTGGACAAAGAGAGTGGGGGTTTTGAGGGATTGCAAGATGAGGAATAGGAGAGGTTTGATGAGAAAGGATTAGAATTGGGTTGGATTGATGAGCTGCAGTGGGTGAACTGGTTTTGTGGTGGTGGTGGTTGGGAGGGAGATGCATGGTGGAGGCTGGAGGGCATGGTGATGTTGAAGCAGTGAAGGGTTGTGTGTGTACGCCTTTAGTGAAGCTATTTGTGAGTATGTGCATAATAGTTGTAGAGGTGGAGTTGGAGGAGGTAGGGGTGGGGGGTCCGGGTTCGGGTTGGTGGGTGTGTGTGTGTTTGGGCAAAGAGGGATGAAGGAGAAGAGGAGGAAGAAAAAGGTTGTTTAGAAATGGGTAAGGTTGTCTTGTTTGAGAATAAGGGTGTTTTTAATACATTTGCCCCTGGATTGTGACATGCACATGTCACATTTGTGTTATCTGGCGAAAAGTGCAACAGTGGCTGTCATTAGGGACAACATGACATCAATTTGATCGATTCAATAGGTAAATTGAACAAATTAATCTTTCTAGGGGAAAAGTGGAACACATAATCTTTAAGGGGGCAAAGTGAATTTTACCCTATGCTCTTACCTTTTTCCCTTTGCAATTTTTGATTCCCCGGAATTTTTTTTTTGTTTTTTATAAGTTAAATAGGGAAAACATTGTTGCTTTGCCTTCTTGCATTTTACCCGACATAACCTTGATGTGAGATATACACTTTCATTAAATTCTTATTTTTGCATGGGCACGTAATGCTTATTAGTAATTTTAGTACTTCATTGGATTTTTGAGTCTAGTTTCATCACAACATTGCCTTGCATAACCATGATCATTCTGTGACTTGGAAAATAGGCAAACTTCCATACATCATGGCCTGAAGGCTTTGAGACCAGGCAAGACACTATGACCGCCTTTTAGACCACCATGGGGCACCCTTCAAGCCAACATACCCATCCTTTAAAATGCAATGAACCAACTCTGTGATGAG
Organism: Sextonia rubra; assembly: GCA_037013555.1. Classification (NCBI taxonomy): domain Eukaryota; kingdom Viridiplantae; phylum Streptophyta; class Magnoliopsida; order Laurales; family Lauraceae; genus Sextonia; species Sextonia rubra. The sequence continues at coordinate 2,625,094 of JASUAD010000028.1, read as the reverse complement.
TTCAATGCTGAACTCCTTAGACAACGGAATGAACTCGTAGGCATCATGCTTGATTTCATAGTGAGATCTGTAAGGAGTTAGCAAGTCATGTTCGAGTAAGTCACCTAATAACTTATTGGAAAGTGACTTGCCAAAGAAATTCTAATAGAGTTAAATATCCCACCTCATAGTAGAAACCACCTTTTACTAGTCCCATGCCTGCTTCCTTAGTTCTCACCTTTCTGGTCCATCAGCTACTACTGCACCACCCACATCTACGAGGTTACAGGCACTTAGGGTAGGCAAACTAGTCTAGATGTGTCACAAATGATTCAGAGGACATAACACAGAGAGTAAAGGTTGATGATTAGAGTTATGACAGTAAGTTAAACCCCAATATTAGAAGGATGTCGAAAAGGACCTAGACTGTTTATGCCAACTTTATCACCCATTGGAATGAGATGAAACTCATGTTGAAAGAGAAGTATCTTCCATTCCTATAAGCAACAATTGTTGGTCTGGTGGCTTAATCTTAGGCTTCGTCTAGCGTGATTGATTATTTTACTCAATTTGAGGAGTTGATGTTGAGATTTGTGGAAGTTGAGGCAGCCTTGGATACAAGTCACTAACTTCGTTAATGATCTGAAGCCTTGAATTAAGAGGGATGTTTAGCTGCATCCTCTGAGTCTTTAGAGGAAGCCTACCAAAAAGGCGTTAGAGATAGAGATGTTCTATAGGTTCCTTATCCAAAGGCAAGTGACCTTGCAAGCCTGGGTGAATATTAGTCTAGGTCAACATCTTTTAAGATGCGGAGAGAGATTTCTCAGCCTTGATCTATGGGTAGCTATCCTAGTCGGAGTGTTCACCATAAATCCAACACCTCTAGGAAAAAGGGGTTTGATTCTTCAAGCTCTTATTAGGCTGGTTCTTTCATGATGTAACTATTGGCATGGCGTAGGTCACATAGGGTCTCATTGTCTCCACATCGTACTTTGATCGTAGAACTCGAGGAGAGTTACTCATAGGATGAGGGAGGTGTTGATCAAGTAGTTGACCTTTTAGAACTTTCTGATTTAGGAAAGAAGCTTGAGCAAGAGTTAAGAAACACTTAAGCTTGTATTAGTGATGCAATGCATTATTACCTCTCCTGCAGGCATCTATGCTTAGAAGTAAACCAATATCTTTGCACTTTGGATAGAGTCTGTAAGTTTGTCATCAATCGGGTTGGTTCTATGAATATGTTGTCTAAGTCAACCGTCGCTAGATTGAAGCTTAAGCGAGGTCACATAAGTCTTCTTTGCCTTGAGCGTGATCTACTGGCTGTCAATATGGGTGACTATACAGCCAGGACTATGCGTGATGTGTTTCGTATGTAGACCAGGTGCTGTTAGGTTGCATTGGCTCTATGATATAGATGCCAAGAACTTGGGTAGAGAGAAAACTTGTGTTTCTCAAACAAGGAAATGTGTTGATGCCAACCAAACCTCTTGAAAAAGGATAGTGAACATAAATTCTTTTCTCAGCACCTAGGAAAGAAAACTTTACCTTTTGACACATCGGGAGTTTGAGTAGGAGAGTTAGGAGTCTAACATGGTGTTAACCTTAGTGAATATGGATGACATTCAAATTCCCAGCAGGTCGCATGTTGACCCTCCACATGAGGTCAACTATTTCTTGCATGAGTTGTGGGATGTGACATGTAAGGAGCTACCAGATGAGTTGCTTCCATTAGAGGGATGTAACATACTATTGATTTAGTGCCCATGTCCCAGTTGTTTAATCTTCCACATTATAGGTTCAACCTTAAGGAGCATGCTAAAATGAATAGATAGGTAGATGGGCTTTTAGGGCAAGGTCACTGTCAACCTACTCTTAGTCCGTGTATGGCTCTTGTTCTTTTGATCCCCAAGAAAGATTGCTCTTGGGGGATGTGTTTAGCCAGTAGGAACATTAACAAGATCAGAGTCAAGAATAGGTTTTATACTTGATGACAAGTTGGACCTGATGGTTGAGTTCATGGTTACCAATATTTTCTTTCGTGGTGTTACCATGAAATTAAATATTAGACCAAGAGAGGGGTTTAGGATTGGACCAAGTGAGGAGTTGCAAATTGCCTTTGTGACCCTGGATGGATTGTATAAGCCGTTAGCCATGCCTTTTGGTTTGTCAATTGCTTCAAGTACATTTATGAGGTTATAACTTAAATAGGTGAGTGTCTAGTTTGTCAAATGCTTCTATCTTATGCGTCCTTCCTTACATTAAGTATTTGGTTTTTTTTTGATAGGATACAATATATTTTTGTTGACTAATGTCAAAGATTAGATTTGTACCTAATCTGCTCCTCCTAGGCCCCCATTAATGGGGACTTTAATAGGAGTTTTTTTTTTTTGTAATGTAAAGAGGAACTAGAGGTGCCCGAGGGTGAACCCACGTCTGACATTATCCTTTTGTTTCATCCTGGCTTGGTTTCATCGCCCGAGTGTGGGTTGAAATTGTTTGAGTTGGAAGGGTTAGATGCCTTGATGCTAGGGTAGGTGGGGGAGGTAAAGGGAGGAGAGTTGAATGGGCAACAAGGGGTAGGTAGAAGAGTAATGAGTAAATGACCAATGGGATGGGGGTGGTGAGATTCCAGCACAATTCAGTTAAACATTGTAGGAGATCCAGGAGGGGAGGATAGCGTGTGGAGATATAAATAGGTCAAACGGGTCAACTGACCCGCCCGACCCACCTTGACAAAGCCCAGATCCAAAAGCCCACGTGTAGGATCTTTTGAGGGATGGTCAAACATCCTCTATAGACATGCTTACTTGTGTAATTGTAATCATATCTAAAGTTTCTATATTTGCTTGTAATTAGACTGCAATCATTGTAATTATTGCCTCTGATTAGGCAACAATAATTGTATTTAAACACCATTGATCCCCATCTTGGGATATGACAATTATTCTCCAACTTCCTCTTCTTCTTATTGTCTTCATACAAGGATCTTTGGATCCTTACATAGCAATGGGCAAGCAATGGATAATGAAGTTTCGGAACAAGTGCAGTGTAAGGGAAAGTTGATAAGCAAATGTGTCTAGGTCTCACTAGATTGTTTCGAGGGGGACCTTACATCCATAATTGTAGAGATTGATAACAGTAGGAGAACGGGGATTCAATCAGTAGCACCGAAGAAGCCTAAAGGACTTGCGAGGGTGGTTAGGAATCTCACATCTGCGATGATTTATGGGGATGGGAACGGTGTAAATACAGGAAGCAGCAGCATGGGAGGGAGGAGGAGAGCTTTGTTTCATGAAGTAACTTGGTCTTGAAAGATGAGGGTCAGAGCCTTAGCTCTGAGGAAGAGATTTTTGCCTTTTTTTTTCCCATGTTCTATTTTGGTTTCTTTGGGCGTGGGTCCATCTTAGTTTATACTCTCTTTGCTGCAGTATATTTGGTAGATGCTCTTGTGGCGTCCATTGATAAAATTTACCTTTACCTATCAAAAAAAGAAGAAGAAAAGAATGGAGGATAAGGTGTCTCCCACATCGCCTTAAAGCTACAAATGAGGGAAATAACAAAATAAAATCTCCCAACAAGTTACAACCATCCTCAAAGATGATTTTGGAATAATCCAAAACCATGCCCTATTGCCCTTGATGATGCACATGACAATATGTAGAATTTGTGGAGTGATTGAACCGAAGGTACCTCCCTGGGGCAGGATGGTATACATAGTGATGAGGCTCAAGACTCTGTGAGGAGCTATGAATCACAGACACTTGTATAGGGTCTCCATGTTCGTGTCAGACATGACTCGGATAGGGCCGGATACGCGTTCGACGAGCCAAAAATGTGTCGTGTCTTTTTTTTTTTTTAAGACGCGAACACGACTTGGACACGGGGTGGACATGTTTTGGACACGGCAGAGCTAAAATATAATAAGAATGGGCTAACACTTGCATTAAAATTAGAGGAAATAAAAAGCCAAAGGGGCTAAACATAAATTTTTTAACTTAAAACCCTAGCCTTTGCTGCCCTAAGAAGCTTCGGCTGTGAAAAAGGAAAGAGGCAGTGGCTATGAAGAAGAAAAAAAAGAGGAAGATTAGCGGGAAGAAGAAGAAGAAGAAGAAGAAGAAGAAGAAGAAGAAGATCTCTATGGGGCGGGATCTGCATGAGGGAATAAGAAGAAGAGATCCCTGTGGGATTTGCAGAAGAAGAAGAGATCTCTGCGAGATCTGCATAAGAAGAAGAAGAAGCTGCGTGAGGGAGAAGAAGAAGATCTCTGCGTGAGGATCTCTGGGGGATCTGCGTGAGGGATCTCCGCGGGATCTGCAGAAGAAGAAGAAGAAAAAGAAAAGATACCATTTGCTTTTTGTTTTTTCTTGATCGCTACTGCTGCTGTGTTTTTTTTTTTTTTTTTTTTTTCTGCTCTTGTTTTTTTGTAGTCTTTTCAGAATTGCTGCTGCTGTTTTTTTTTCTTTTTTTCAGAATTGCTGCTGATTTTTTTTTTTTTTTTTGCTGCTGCTGCTTTTCTGTAGTCTTTTCATAATTGTTGCTGCTTTTTGTTTAATTTGCTGCTGCTTTTTTTTTTGTTGTCTTTTCAGAAATGCTGCTGCTGTTTTTTTTTTCTTGAACTGTTGTGCTGCTGCTGCTGTTTTTTTCTTTTTTTTAGAATTGTAGCTGCTGTTTTTTTTTTTCTGCTGCTGCTTTTTTGTAGTCGTTTTAGAACTGTTGCTGCTATTTTTTTTTTCCCAGAACTGCTGTGCTGTTGCTGCTTAATTTGGCTAAAAAGATTACTATTCTTTAATTTTATGATTATATATAAGAGAAAAATTACAATGCATCCACCCCTCGCCATTTGGTGAGTGACAATGACCTGGCAGCTGCGTTTTCAACAAAGGTATGGTGAAAGGTGAGCTGATGTCACCCACTGTGAGACAGATTTTTCAAATTTAAAGCCTGCCCAATTTTTATTTCAAATTCAAACTGGTACAAAATACTTGTTGAGAGAAGTCTTTCCCTACTTCTTTCGTTTTGCTTCCTCTCACCGTTGGCTCCAAGCTCTTTCAAATCACTACCTCACTAAAAGTGTTTTCTCCCTCAGGTTGCTTCTTCATCTTCTTCTTCTTCTTCTTCTTCTTCGTTTTCTGCCTCAGGTTTCTTCTTGTTCTTCTTCTTCTTCTTCTTCGTTTTCTGCATCAGGTTTCTTCTTCTTCTTCTTTTTCTTCATTTTCTGCATCAGGTTTCTTCTTCTTCTTCATCAGGTTTCTTCTTCTTCTCTCTTCTTTGTTTTCTGCATCAGGCTGCTTCCTCTTCTTCTTCTTCTTCTTCATGTTTTGTTCTTTTTCACTGGTTCAATCTGGTTTGAGAGAGGGACTGCTGGTTTACCTTCTCTTGACATGTTTCAGAGAGTTTATGGCCTGTTTCTTGAGTTATTGGCCTGAGTTGAGACATGGGCATGGGCTGGCTACAGAGGCTATGTTGAGGTGTAGATTTGGGATGGCTTGAGAAGCTGGGATTTTCTTGTTCTCTTTTTCATTACAGAGGCATGGGCTGGTCACAGATGTGCGGGTTTTTTTTTTTTTTTTCCTATATCAACCGACTGCATAGAGGAAAGCCCTGTTTCTTGATTTCTTGGCTTCGGTAGAGACATGGGCATGGGCTGGTTACATAGGCTGGGTTCAGTTCTGAATATTTTTTTTTCCTGTTTCATTACAGAGGCATGCCTTGAGAAACAATTTTTCTTTTGTCTCTTTTTCATTACAAAGGCATGGACTGGAGTTGGACACAGATGTGCGTTTTTTTTTTTTTTCAAATGTCTGCAAAGAAAATAGGAAAGCCACCGGTTTCTTGTGGAATTTTGTTTTCTGTTTCGTTACAGAGGCCTGGTTGATGCTTCATTTGTTTTTTATTTTTTTTATTTTTTGATGTTTTTTTCAGGATGTCTTTGCCCAACACCTCAACTACTGAAATAGTTCCTAAATGCCAGTATGGGCGTGGTGATACGAAATTATTTACCTCTCATACAAAGTCCAATCCAAATGAAAATTTTTGGAGATGCCCAAAATGGAATGTAAGTACCAAAAGGTGTTATTTTGAATGTTCAGTTTATTATAATTGTTTTCATTCAAGAATCGTATGAAACACATTTTTCTGAAAAAACTTTGTAAGATGATCATGGTTGTCGCGCATTTATATGGGAAGATCAAGTTTTGAGAGAACAAGTTGCTGAATCGAATTCAACATCATGGGCAAAAAATGATGGAAACAAAGATTTACAAAGCCAATTTAATTACAGATTTGAAGAGTTCAATTGAGATGCACAATAGCTTGTTGAATGCAGCCGTAGAAGAAAAAAAAGAGAAGAAGAAACTTAGAGATTTACAAACCGTGTATTTGCGTAAAATGTATCATTTAATGTTATTTATGTCCACCATTGTAATTATGACATTAGCTTTTAAATGAATAGTGCTTGGCTCATATAACTTCCATCAATTCTAATACGAAAAATCTCTCTTATTTTGCATCTTCTATTGTATTTGTTCTTTTTTCTGCCCTGCTCCCATTCTCCTCTCTTGAGTATCTTACTGCTCTCCCATTCTCCATAGTGCTGCAACTAAATGCACGCATTGATTTTTATGAAATATAACAGTGATTGAAAAACAGAGAATTTGTTATGCTTGACAACGCTATGTATAATCCTTCACACTGAAATCAATGAGCCACATATACTGTGGCTAATATTTTAACCTCTTGAATTTCTCCCATTTTGTAGCCCAACCCCCCAACATCAGACTGTCTTCAATGGGTTCTGAAAAAAAAACTAGTGGATCGGTTCTGATTAGATCTATTCCAATATCAGAGTTCAATTAAGGTGCACATGTTCAAATAGTTTTTAATACCAAGTTGCTTTATTAATATCTCTGCAGCCAGAACAGAAAATCTACTGGAGTAGCAAATCTACAGGCTGTTCGAATAGGAGAGATGATCAGAGAATCTAATGAATGTGCTTTGAAGACCAAAAACAACCCCTGTACACAGAACTGAAGTGTTGCAAGTGTAAGGATGTAGGAGCCGAGTGGAACTTGGAGTGAAGTGGTTAAAAGTGACATATTTAGGTGTGGAGTGACAAAGAACATTGTTATCATCAAGCAACCCCTGTTCACAAAACAACCCCTATACACAGAACATCAGACAATTTATTCATTGTTGATTGTTGGCAGCATTTCTAAGTTCTCTACAACAGCTGTGATTAGTGAAGTTAATTTCTCTGATTATCATCACAACAACATTGGATTGGGCCATTTAATTGGTGACACTGAAGTCATAGAAGAAAGACAAACATATATATTAGCACAAAGAGGACATGTTCTGGTTGGGTCAGCAGGATCACCTATAATACCTTGACATATACAAAACAATAGCTGATGCCATTGCCAAAAAAAAAAAAATGTTAATCATTTACAAAAGGTGTATTACAAATGTTATCATCAAACTCATTGAAATCTTTAAATCAACATTCTGCACAATAAAAAAAAATTCACATATGTTAAATTTTCCAAGGTGGATTAGCATTCGTCATTAGAAGTGAACTTATCCAAATATTCACTATCATCGAGAACAATTGGAGTTGATTTCACGTGAACTTGGAATATTTGATGAATTCTGGACCGGGCAACTAAAATAAAAATAAATCCATTAAGTTATTGAAGGAACTAAAGTGTATGATGGTTAAAATGAACAATATTAAAATTAATATATTACCTTTTTAAAAGAGAAGGCAATTATGCCGATCATATGACATGCTTCGCTTGTTACACCTGCGGCATAATCTTTCTTCTCTTGTTGCCTTTTCCTTAGAGGATTTTACTCTCTTTGAACGGGCCTTTGTATTAGCATGTACAGGCTCACAATATTCCACTGGACTAATCATTGTCTTTCATTTATTCCAATGATCCTTCTCTCCAGTCATTTCCATATCATTTATATTCCGAATTTCTTTTTTAAGTTATGCAACACCCATTCCTGCATGTAACCAAGCCTTCATTGACATGCAACCCTCATCAACAATTCCTACTACAGAATATGATAAATCACTATGTCTTTCAACCAATGTGTTACCAATCATGTTTTGTTCATTAACAATCTCTTCCCCATCATCATCATTGACCCTCGCATTTCGAGTCCATCTTTGTAGTATCAAACATTTTTGGTAATGTATAAATTCTCTCTTGCCTCAAAACACTGAGAATATGAGAACACGGAATGCCCTCAAAGTCAAACTTTTGACAAGAACAATTTGCAAATTTGGAGTCATTTTTTAATACAACATTCCATTTAGTCTCCACTTCATTTTCAACATCTAACACAATGTAAGTCTTCTCATCAACACTTTCACTTACAAAGTTTGTACTACATGTCACCATTGACATAACTTGTTCTTGGAAGTCATAGAATCTCTTCCTTGAGTAAATTTCTGACATTTGTCTCTCCAGTGGCATCTTGCTTATCAACTTTGGCCTTCCGTTTAGTATATGATGTTGCTTTGTCATCTCCAATTGTTTTTTACGACTAACGCCTCTTTCAAACTGGATGAAGAATTCTTGTAAGACAGTTTTGTTTGTTACATACCCCTTGACAAAGGCGTTCATGCTCTTACTTCTTTGACTACTTGACATTTTCCCAAAGAATATATGTTTGTTAAATATTGGCACCTACATGTTGACATAGTTGGTACATGTCATTTAACCAATCATGATCAGTTAATTTATATTTAACCATAATAGTATCCCACTGAAGCTCAAAATGTTCTTTTGTGACAGACTTTTTAATACAATCTTGTAAGTTTTTCAAAAACCTTTATAATGAATGGCAACCCCACCTAATTTTCCAAGCAGCTTATCCAAGATATGCCAGAAACAAAATTGATGGCATGTATTTGGTATTACATGTTAAATGGCCTTTGCCATGGCGGGATCTTGATTAGTTATGATTGCTTTGGTGCTCCCGCTGGCATTACTTCAGGCCATTTGTTGAACGACCAAACAAAGCTTTCAAACGTTTCATTTGAAATGAGAGCACATCCAAATAAGATATTTCCTCCGTGGTGATTCATTCCTGTGAACACAGCGAAGATGAGTCCATATTTATTTCTCATGTTTGTTGTGTCAAATGAAACTGCATCTCCAAATGCACCATAGGACTGCTTGGAAAAAGGTTCTTCTCAGAAAATATGTGTGATTTGCTTGTTTGAATCTTTCTCTATAGCAAAAGCAAACCGTTTGTTAATTTCTTTGCGATGAACAAGATATTCGTATGCTAATTGGCCATCTTTTGCATATTTTTCCAACTGTTTTGTATTATTATAGTTGCGATAGTCTGTATGAGTGAACCCCACATTTTGACAACCATTTGCTTCTAATTCGAACATACCCATTGCATTTGTTGTCCGTACATTAGCCCCTTGATAGGTGTCTATCAATCTTCTTTGTGTAGAAGTGATTTTTCGCTATGACCGTAGCAAATAAGTCTTGCTAAGAGCCCTTAGCAAATGAGTATGCTCCTCGATAAATTTACAAATAGAATAACCTAAATCCCCCTTTCCTTTTTTTAATTTGAAACTCAGCCTCACAATTTTCCCTTGTCTCCATAGTGCGCCTTTCACCAACAAAATCCAGCTTCTCTATTTGATGACCTTTTGAACACACAAATTTCTTCCAATAAACGTATTTCTCATTTTTTTTAGTATTCATTCTCTTCTTCTCAGAACTTTTTCTCACACTAAAGCATGCTTCTTTTGCATAAGCGTTATAGAAATCAAATGCCTCATCTATTTTATTAAACAACATTCCTAAATTTGGTATTTTCTCACAATCAACTGCTAGAATCAATGAATTTATCATTGAAGAGGGAGCCGGTTCCATCTAATTTTGGTTCCACACATAATACCACATTCCATAAAATTAATAAAAATTCATAATCAGATTCATACAGAGCAACAAATCACTAAAACCATTAAAAACACAAAAATCAGTTTGGTGATCTAGTTCTTTAGACTTCATTTGAAAGCTTCCAAATCTAGAATTGGATTTATTTGATTTGGAAGTTAGAAATGGAAACAATTTTAGCTTCCAATTCAATCTACCATTTAGTGGATTTATCTAAATTGGAACGTCACTAAATGGAAACAATTGTAGCTTCCAATTCAGACCACTTTAGTCCGGACCTATCTATTTCTCTTTTTTGCCAATGATGAAATAGAACTTACCTTTGATAATAAAATGAATAGAATAGGTTAGAGATGTAAAGAACCTTTTCAAGTAGTTGAACACTCACTTGAAAACCTTGGACTAGGTTTGGGCGATCTAACAATGGAGGGATGAAAGGAGGAAGAGGGAGAGAGGGGCTGGGTGCTGGGTGGGCGATCTGGGCTACGTTTGGGAGAGGGAGGGAGGAAGAAGGAGAGGGGCTGGGTTTGGGAGACGGAGGGAGGAAGGTTTGAGAGGGGTTGGGTGCTGGGTCGGCAATTTGGGCTGGGTGTGGGAGGAGGGAGGAAAAGGGAGAGGGGTTGGGTGGTGGGTTAGGTTTGCAAGAGGGAGGGGGGAAGGTTTGAAAAGAGACAGAGAGGAAGGGGTGAAGGGAGAATGGGTGGGTTTGGGCGAATTAGAGGAAGGGGGAAGAATAATAGAGATTTTTTTAGGGTAGAATGGGTGGGTTTCGGCAAAATGGAGGGAGGCGGAATAGGGAGAGAGATGGGCGATTGGAGATTGTGTGGATTTAGGCAAAATAGAGGGAGAAGAATGAGAGAGATGGGCTTTGGGAACTCACCCTAATGGGGCTGTTGAAAGAGTTAGGTGCAGAGACGATTGCATTCTCCGGTGTGGGCACACAAATGGACAGTTGCAACATCATATCCATGGCGGATGCTCAGGGTTGGCTTCTTGAGTGCTCAGCAATGGCAGACTACGAGGGTAACCTATAGCAGTCAATGGCTGCCTTCTTCTCATTAGAGGTCGTGGCGAGCAGACAACGGCCTTCTTCTTGTTGTTGGAGGTCTTGAGTACAATGGCAAGCTTCTGAGTTCTTCTCGTTGGCAGGGGAATTTGGAGGGAATATGAAAAGTTGGAGGGAGTTATGAGACAGATGGCTTACATCATCTCCCTTTTATATTGCTTTCCTCATTCGTTGGATTAGAAATCTAATCCAACGGTAACGCAACTGCTAGGTCATTGTGCCTCACCAGATGGTGAGGAATGGATGCATTGTAATATTTCTCTATATATAAATATATATATTTATTATTTGCTGTGTCCTAATAGTGTCCATATCCTACTTTTTTAGTATTTGCCATATCGCCATATTCGCATCGTGTCGTATCCGTGTCGCGTGTCCATGTCCGTGCTTTTTAGGTAAAGAGTGGGGCATCAACATCCTCCTGTGGTACCCACTCTTCTTGTCTCTGACAAGCCAACTTAGTAGTTACCTCTTTGTAATTCTTTGCAACTTTTGAATTATACTTGTACGCGTCCTCGGTTCTCCAATAATTTAATGCTTTGGAATCTTTTGGCCATTTGCTCTGGTTTCAAACGAAGCTTCATCGGTATTCCATTTGTAAATGTTAGCATAAAAGATTTGCTCCAACTCATCTACTGATTTCCCTTGTTTCCACTATTGGGACATTCTAGACCCAATAATGTTGGGAACAAATCTAAATCTCTCGATATCCAATAGCTTCAAAATCTTTCATTTCTAACCTTTTGGAGAATAAAATTGCTATAAAAATCCTTTTTGCACTGCTCATTGACAAGTTGATCTTCTAAAATCACATTCTGAGTTTAAGGCATTGTGGAAAGAGGATCTAGAAGAGTAAAAATGAAGCACAAAGATGAAGAACATCAAAAGAACCAAAACTCCTCTAGTTGACTAGGCTGCCTACTTGTAGATCTAACCCTAATTCATGAGTGTTTTTTAACAAATCTACCTAGATCTTGCTTGAAATGGAGTGGGTCTTACATACTCTGGTTTTTAAGAGGCTTTAGAGGGATTTTTGGCTCTGCCTAAAGTGTTTGGAGTGAAAAATAATGACCAAAACCCGTAACTCGTCTGTATAGGCCAGCTGCTACAGTGTCAAGGCTAGCCAACTTGGAGTGTTCCTAGTCGGCTGCCTTTTGGTGCTAGTTGGCTAGACCTGGTCATTTCCAGATTCTTCTTACTTTCTGCATTTCCTTCCCTCCTAGGCTTAAATAAACTTAGTTACCCTTAAGGATACACATTTAGTTTAGGGTAAATAAGTCTTTACCTCCTATATTTAATAAATTACCATGTTGCCCTTGGATGAGGTTAGATAGGCTTAAACTATCTTCTTAAAAGCTTAAATCCTAAATTTGTTAATCATCATTTTAAAGCTTTTATGTAGATTAAAAAATTTCAATCCACTGAGTTCACATTGTTTAGAGTTTAAGGTCAAACTAATAAATGTGCTCATAGAAGCCTTTTTGACCTAAAAACGACTCCAGCAAACCTACTTCCAGCTAGATGCTGGAGTAAGACCTATATACCTAACCTAGACCTTAAAATATGGTCCAATTTTTGCTTTAATTGCACTTAGCTTTGGGTCTGAAGGTCACTTTTCCTAGAATCACATGCAGGATGTTAAACCCTACAGTGAACCATGCTCTCATACCAGTTGACAGTGTCCTAGAGGGTATGAATAGCACTTAGCTAGTCAGAAGGAAGTTAGTCCCAATTTAATGCTTATTAAGCCATATAGTTCCTATTTTAACACCACAATAGATAGTGGTTCGGCCACACCCTCGGTGACCTACTTCCACTCTTCATACTTCACTAAACCGAAGGTTTTTTCATATTACCCAAAGAACTGGTGGTTTACAACCAGGCAAACCATTACTTACCGCCAAGTTTGTTCAAATCTACTACACTTACTTGGAATGAGACTTCCTTCCTTGTTCAAGCATACTACACTCTTTAGAGAGATCTCCTTCCTAGCTCAAGTGTGCCTGTGGTACACTCCTCCTAAGTGAGACCTCTTTCCGAAATTAAGGGATCTAAACCAAATACCAACAACCATACGAACACAAACAAACAACAACTAAGGACTTAAATGCTCACTAAAGCGATGCTAAACACTAGAAGTTGGTGTTTAGGTCTAATGTGGTAATGCATGTGTCTAACAATAACAAATAACATAATTCAAGCACATGTAAAAGATATACCAAGGCCCAAGAGGATACCCTCTAAGTCTGTGGCTTTAATTTGGTCTCTTATATGGTAGGGAAGAGAGAGAAACTCCATTCTTAAGCTCCCTTAAGACCCAAAGGATGTTATCGAATGTACCCTAAGACCATCACGAACTTTCTGAAAATGTGAGTTTCATTTATAGTTAAGTGTAGTCCATCGCCCATTAACTGGCTAGTTTTTTGAAATTTGGAGCACCGTAGTTGACTAGAACATTTCCTAGTTCCTAGTCAACTATGTAGTTGGCTAGCTTAAAAGCTAGGTGACTAGACTTGGTTTAAATTGCTGGTTTGGAGACAAAAACTCTATATCATGTACTAGTGTTTAAAGGAATGTATCCTCTGTCTGGGAATCACGCCCTAAGACACTGTGTGCCTGTACCTTGATGTGTGAAGCCTTCCGAATGCCAAGATGCTTAGATTGATGTAACATTTTTATAAAGATTATAGCCTTACAGTGTTGTTAATTGAGCAAAAACACCCCTAGGATTAAGCTATGTTCTTTTTTTGTTCTTTCTTTGAATTCCAGTGGGGTATGCTGATCCCACTGATGCATGGGTGGCTACGCCGTGGATGTGTGTGATAGTGGATAAATGTAACAGTATCCTGTATCTACATTTTGCCATGAATGTGAAATCCAAAAAATTTAGTCCTGAATCCATGGTCTGTTGTAATCCTCTTTTTCAGTGGAGTTAATGAAATACTTTGTGAAGGGGTTTTCTTGTAGTGTTGGTGTTTCCAATGTTGTGTGCTTATGCTCTTGTTGGTTTGGTGAGCGTTATCAAATCTGTGGTAGTGATTGGGTGGATCACAGCTTATGGGAGGCAGGTGACTGGGATCAGGTCTGAGAGAGGTGGCATCATTACTGTTGCAAAATGTAGGGGTTTCTCTGCAATAGGTAGCTGTAGAGCATTTGTCATCAATTTACGTTGTCATTGTCTGCAAACATTAGAAACATAAATCAGAATCCTCGTGGGACCTCTATTTCCCTTGTTTCATTTCTTTTGTTTTGGCTGACATTTTTTTATGTAGGGAGTGAATCAAAATGATACGATGATAGCTCACACTTTTGATGCCAATTAGTTGAGCTTCTCTTATAAATGATACTTAGACTGTAATTATGTTTAAAGTAGTTGAAAGGCATAATAAATCTTCCATGCTTGTAGTCTAATGAAGTGCTTGTATTCCACATTCTTTTGGTCCCTTGTATTCTGTTTCTCAGTTTCTTATGATACTAAGAATTCAAATGTTGTGCTTGTTTTCTTGACAATTATGATGACTCGAAGAAGCATGTTGTAGAGTATAGCAAGGGTGATGGTGCATTCAAGAATGCAAATTCCTACATTGCCTGAATAGGTTAGTTACTTGAGTTTCAGCGTCCATACATCCAAGTGCTAGGCTGCTTCTTTTGTTTTAAGAGTTGGTTTCCATATCTTGTTTTTTTACTATGTAGGTTTTCCATTTAGTGTCTGCACATCGAGGCTTTCAGTTTGATGGTGGTTCTATACTTGGTTACACCCCCCAACCCACCCCCCACCCCACCCCCCACACCAAACCAAAAAAAAACAACCCCATGCCCACGCATGACCACCACACAGGAGAGGGCATTTATATTGAACTATTCCTGAGCCCTCACACCATTTTAAATTAAAACTAGCCCTCACACCATTTTAAATTAAAACTAAGTTCTTCAGATGGTTGCAGTCTCCTGCAAACCACGTATGTGGGGATTTTCTTTTTTTTGGGTGGGGGGTTGGGGTTGGGGTTCTCTCTATCTCTCTTATGCAGGGCATCTCAAAATTTGAGCATCTGAGTGGAAAATTTGAGATAGGTTTACTCCATCAAATATTGCAAGATAAGGTTGTGGCCAGGAAAGAACTAGGGTTTATGGGGGCTGTTTCAATGGTTTTTTGTTGTGTGTCATAAAGTTTTAACAACGTTTTTATTTCAAGAAGAGGTTACAAGGCAGGAAAATTTTCTACTATACTAATTTGTTATTCACTTCATCTTCCCTTGATAAGTGATTTGTTATTTAATGCATTTTATATATACATTAAATAAAGTAAACAAGATTCTCCAAATCGTTAAATGGTAAAAAAATCTCCCTATTGTTTGTAAATAATTAAATATTCATCAGAACCTACCTCAAGAATAGTGTACATATGATTCAAAATTATGCCTATAGGTGTGTTCACCTGTTTCAGAGCATAACTATTTCACCTGCTGGATCCAACTGAAGGGAAAAAACAATGATGTGCTATTTCTTAAAACTCCGTAGTGAGCCTTGTGGCAGCAGTTACGCCACTCCTTCAGGTAATCACACGCAGAGTTAGCATGAGTCGAACAGTAATTAACATCAATAGGAGTCATCCCAAAACTAGGGCTTCCGCTTTATGTAAAGGGCGGTTTGCATGAATTGATATATATATTAAACGAAAATGTAATTAAAGGTACAAATGAGGAAGTTCTAAATAGGAAAATTATGTTTTTGGGAGGTATAAATTGGTCATCATATAAAATGATTTAAAAAAAAAACAAATTTAGTTTAGAACAAATTCAACATGTTTAAAAATGGAAGACCCATTTAATCTTACAATATGTGTGTCATGTTTTTCGTAATAGAATTCACATGGCAAGGTCAACATGAAAATTTGTAAACAATTAAAAGTTAGCAAAAAACTATGATATCACCAGGACCTAACCATAAATACCCTATAAAAATCAGTTACTAAACAAGCTTTTCCCCAAGAGTCCAGCCACAGAGATTGGTTTGTTATTCTCGTCCACCTATGAGGTTTACTAAGTCAACTACTTTTTTTTAGATTTACCTAAAATTAATAACTTACGAAAGATCATTATCTATTGAAAAATGTCATTCAAATAGCCATTACTCATTATATTTTGTTTCCATTAGAATGGATTGCCCATTTCAATAATTAAAAGCTACAACTACTACTTTATTATGTGACGATGAGACCTATTGACCGGTACGTAGATCTCCAACTTCTTATGACAAATGACAAAATGAAAGGATCAGAAAGAGTGAGGCTCCACAGAGAACTCGCGGAACTTTTGGCCCAAGAGCTATGTAGAAATAGTGGGTTGCATTGTTTTCGCGAGTGCTGTTCTAATATCTGGTTTTGACATTATCGTATCAGGGATGAATGAGATATTGAAGCTTTATGATATTTATACAATTGATGGTTTGTTTATGTAATGAAGGTTTTGTGTGTAACAATATTGCTGCATATAGTACGTCTTGAATGATGCTATTCTCACTCCCCTCTTCACCTCAACTCTATATCTGCTAATTCGGGTTTCACCCGTTGTATGCTTTTGCCGGGGAGTTGATGTGGGAACCCATCGTTTCTGGCGATTCTTCGTCGTCCTCTGCTGACTACTGATTCGGACTATGATCTGCTCAAAAACAGATCACAAGCTTTTAGGTCTGAGGTTGATAAATTGAGTCATGAGATTGCAGGTAAGAATCTAGATCCTGTACAGGCCTATGCATTGGGAGTTTATGCAAGAAAGCCCAAGAACAAAGCTGGAAGCAGTGCTGCAAAACCATAGAAATCTGAGACTCTAGACATTATTATTTCACATTCTAGAGTTATGAACAATCCCACCCTTTAGCGTTACAGTTCTGAGATTATTATTTTGTATACTAGAGTTATATTGTACTAGAGTTATGAACAATATTTTCATCACCCTATTCTGTAGCCATACAGTTCTGAGAACCCCATTGTTTTGCATCACTGCTTCCCGCTTTATTCTTGGGCTTTCTTGCATAACCTTCCAATCTATCAGCCTGTGCAATCCAGATTCTTACCTGCGATCGCATGATTCAATTGATCGAGGCCGGACCTAAAGGCTTGGGATTGGTTGTTTTGCATGAGTAACAGAGTGTAGAGTAGTAGAACTAAAAGACTTCCAGCCCATTTGCTCGAACTCATCTTGGTTCAAAATGTGGATCATAGTCCGAATCCATTGTCCCCCGAGAATGACAAGGAATCGCCGCGAAACAATGGGTTAGCACATGAACTCGCCAGCAAGTGCATACTACTTGCACTCTTTTGTATTTGTGTAGGTGTTGAATCCAAGTTGTTGAAAGCACGAATGCGGATGCAGCAAAAGTATCTTGATCAGTTCTATTTGTTATATGATGACTTCCACATCACCTAGTTTCCATGGCTTCCACAAGAGGTTAGCTTTGAGAAGTCCTTATGAAGTTATTGCACTCTTCCACAGCCATATTGAGAATGTAAGTCATGTCACCCCCAAAGCGTTCACTAGGTGTGCAAGGATAATGTTGATTGTCTCACCCAAAATATAGAGGACCCACTAGCAGCAAAATTCAAAATATTGTTTCATAATATAAGTGGCTTTTACAAGTGGGCTAGCTTCATTTGTGGGCCAGGGTACTCATTGGACCTCATCTTGATGTGAATGTGCCTGATAGATCACCAAAGCTCTACATTGGTTTTTTACCCTAGGAAATAGCAAACACATGTTTTCCTTGATGTGCAGTTGTTTCCAGATTTTCGGAGCTACTTAATTCTCATGAAATGCTTACATATGAAATTAATTGGAATTGATCTTGGTAGGTGTGCGGAGTTCAAACATTAAAATCATTTGCTGTCAAAGTTTTTGTCACCATACAAGCCCCCTTTCACCAAAGGTACAGTTGAGGAGTTGGAGCAGAGGATGTCCATTTTAAGCACACAGCTTAAAGAAGCTGAAAGGGAGCTACATAGACTGAAAAGAGGATAACAAAATTTCAGGCTGCACGTCTCCATCTCATGTCCAATTCTTTCATTTCCATTTTCGCTACAGAGAACAAATGGATGGATTCCACTGCTTTGGAGGCTGTTGCTTCCAAATTCCAAGGGCGGGTGTTTTTCTTTCACTCACTGCCCATAGGAGTTGCTCTCATGGGCATTTTATTCCATTTGTTCTGTCACAATATCTAATTGCTGAATTGGAAATGTAATCATCGTGCAAGATGCATTTGTAGCATCGTTTAGATGTTTGTGCAAATTGATAAGAAGGATTGTAGTGATAAATCTCTCTTATTTGGAGAAAGCTGGGTTGGAAGTGTGGATGTGTGCTTATCACTGACATTGATTCAGTCCCGGCGCTCAGCAGCGGCATTCCATTTCCAATGTTGGTCTAGCCTTAGATCATAACGCATATAAAAAAGGCACACCTACAAGGTACATATGACACTTAATTAAGAAAGAAGAGAACTTCGATTACCTTCTATAAAACCTTCTGTATATCTTTAGAAATTTCTACTCAAACCTATCCCTAATGCTACACTTATCCACACTATTTTAGAATGCTTCACAAATTTCTACATTTTTAGATATTTTTAACATAATTGAAGAGCACCCTGGAGTTTTTTAGATTCTTTTATGACCCTTGACTATACATGTTCATCCAATCATATGTGTGTCCCACCGCTTCGACGGTCAAACTACATGGTTTCTGCTGTAATATATTATTTGCTAGATTGTCTCAATTAATCACATATGATTTTCTGCTGTAATATATTATTTGTTAGATTGTCTCAATTAATCACATGATTTTCTTATTCGTAAAAAATTAAAAATTGGTATTCTTGTTTTCATTCCCTTGGCTCGACCCTGACCTGGCTTTGGCTTGCAAAGGTAGAGTGAGAGTGAGGGCCTAGATAGTGCAAGCGCACATAGGGCTTTCGCCCACATTTGGCCTAGCCAATATATATTGGGAGTAAGGTAAGGACAACTACATGCCTAGGCCATCCCTGCCCTTTGACAGCCCTGGTGTTAGACGAGCAACATTTGGAGAATATAAAACTCTCCCTGAAGGGAATTCTGTGTGGCGTGAAATAAAATTCTGATGGCACTGCAGTTGTTGTCTATACGGTTCCTTGTTTAATTAGTAGAATTTTAGGAATCTAACATTTTAAGATGTCACTTTTGATCTTTGAAATTCTTCAACTTCCAAGATGTTGTGGTATGAGGAGGATTTGACAGTACTTGGAGAATTTCTTAATCCTTTCCGCTTGAAATGCTTAATCTATAAGAGCTGTGGTTTTTTTTTAAATGACCTAGGGCATCTCTCGCTAACTTCGGATTAGCACCTTTTGTCTCCGGCCCAAGGGTTAGCTAATTTAGAGCAATTTAAAGAGTGTTGCACATTAATTGGAGTCTAGATCCTCTTATGGACAGGCAACTTAACCAATCTACATCCAGTCCAAACATATCAATTAAATCAGGTTTCAGCCTGAATCCACGATGAAACCGTTCCATTTACATCCTTGGTCAACTTGAATCCCTGATAAAAAAAAAATTAAAAAAATAAAAGAAGAAGAAGAAGAAAATTGGCTCCTGATCAGGCGGGGAAGTCAATGCAAGTAATCAGGTTAAGCATTGGTCAAAAGATAAAATAGAAGCAACCCATGTACTGATCCAGTAAAAAATGTCAACTAGAACAAACTCAAAAATAGAAAGGGTGAAACCTGAACTCAGAACTTTGGGGCAAACTTAGATTTTGGATTGGGTTGGTAGACTTTATCATGAATTGCCACCGAACCATGGGGTTTAAAAAACTTAGAGAATACAATGAAGGACTAGATTTTTTTACATGAATGGATATTTTGCCATTTCATTTATAGATTTTGACCCACAGATCTTTTCTTTAGTCACCTTTAAAGGCAAGAAACCAAGAAAATTTCAATACAACAGCGACTTCTAAATCTAAATGATCAAGTTACAAGACTAGAACATTAAGGGCACGTTTGGCAACAGTCCTCAGAGCAGATTTTCAGCTGAAAATCAGCATGATTGTGGAAAACCTACGTTTGGCAAACATGTGGAAAGTGGAAAGTAGCTTTCTGCTTTCCGTCCATGCGTGAAAATCCATTGTCTATTTTGAAAAATGTGATCAACATTCCATGCATAGATTTGAACTTTTGTGGGACCCTTTTGAAAAATCTAGGCTGTTAAATCTGATATAGAGGCCAAGAACGGCCATGGGATCAAATTTATAATGTAGGACCTTGTGGATCACGATATATTGGCTAAAATATTCAAAGCTATTCATTTCTTAAGGTCCCTTCCATAGAAATCTTCTGTCTTTGCCAATCCTAATTATTTAAAGGGAGGATAAGTTGATTCCAAGCTTTAAGAAGGATTCTTTAAAACTACAGAATTTCCACATCTCCGTGGACCGTTGCCAAACGTGCCTTAAAATAAGATTTTGACAGAAGACATGAACACTAAAATAAGATTCTTATTTTTAAATCACGGTATTAATTCGACACAAACCCCGTTATTTATTGATTGAACAAAGATCATTCAATTTTTTATTTCCAATAAGGGACTGGGCTCCTAAGAGGCCCACACGTGTGAGGTAACAAAAATTTACACATGCGAGGGACACAACTCACTTATGCGGTGTAGTAGAAACTCACGCCAAATCTGAATTAACCGGATCCGGTTGAGCAAATCATTTCCTGCATTGAATTTCTAGTTGGAAGCTTTCAAAGAAATCGCTGCCATCATTATTGGACCTCATATCTTTGATGATGATGGGCATCATTCAAAAAATTTTGACTTTCAAAACTTTATAGATATAAGTTTTTTTAAGTTGTCGCTGAGCGCGAGAGTGACCCCAACACAAACAGTGGAGAGAACCGCTTGCCACTTGGACTAGCAACAGGGAAGAAAAGTTCCCAACCACTCAGCTATCCCTTTTTTTTTCTCAAGAAACTCATTAGAAGTTGATGTCGTAGAATCTATCGTGGTCCCATTTGTTCAGAAAATTTCTAACGGAAATTCCCTCCGTTGGATTCCTGACAAGGGTGTAGGTGCTGTCTCAGTGGCACTCTGAACTCTTCATTTGAAGGAGAATTCACAAATCTATCTTCTAAATACCACTTATGCCATACATATAGAATTTTTTGACTTCCAACATTGTAATGCTCAATAGCCTCAATGCATTTTAGAATATCACTTAGGTACAACATTTGAAACTTTTCAAATGCTTTTAGATAAGAAATCTCCAAATTCTTATGATCAAATAGGCCATATATTATTATTAAGGTAGTGGCTCGGTTGGTTTGAGCCTTAGATTTGCTCCCCTACATGTACAATTCGACTTCTATCGGCCATCTATGTACCTTCAAGGAATAGTTCTTATTCATTAAAATTAAACAATGTTCTGCTTAAGGCCAACGCTACTACAACAAAATTCACTTTTGCCAACACACAACAAAACGTTGAAAAAATTCAATAAATGTTGGCAACATATTTTACCAACCCAAAAAAATGTGTTGGAAAGGTGTTGGTAAAAGTATGTGGGGAGTGCCTTTTGCCAACACAAACAAAAAATGTTGGCAAACTTTGATCTTTACCAACATAAAATAGTGTTGGAAAAATTAGATATAACATGTTGGCAAAGCAACTTTTGCCAACACAAATAAAAAATGTTGGCAAACGTTGATCTCTACCAACATAAACAGGTGTTGAGAAAACTAGGAAAATAGGTTGGTAAATAAACTGTTGCCAACACAAACAAAAAATGTTGGCAAATTTTGATCTTTACCAACGCAAAATGGTGTTGGCAAAATTGGATATAACATGTTGGCAAAGCAACTTTTGCCAACATAAATTAAAAATGTTGGCAAACGTTGATCTCTACCAACATAAACGGGTCCTGAGGAAAGTAGGAAAATAGGTTGGTAAATAAACTTTTGCCAACACAAACAAAAAATGTTGGCAAATTTTGATCTTTACCAACGCAAAATGGTGTTGGCAAAATTAGAGATAACAAGTTGGTAAAGCAACTTTTGCTAACACAAATTAAAACCGTTGGCAAAAGTTGAGCTCTACCAACACAAATGGGTGTTGAAAAATGTAGAAAAACAGGTTGGTAAATAAACTTTTACCAACACAAAATACAATGCTACCACAAGTTAAACTTTACCAACACACTATGGTGTTAGCAAAAGTAAGAAAAGAAATTGGCAAAACAACTGTTGCCAACATAAAAATGCATTGGTATACAGAAATGCGTTAGCACACATAATTTGTGCTGGCAAAAGTAATTTTGATTTTTTTTAGTTTTGGAAAAAATGTTTTTGGAACCTGTTTATACCTGTTTATATCACATCCAAACACATTAACAATACAGTAAATACAAATCCAAAATATGAGCACATAAATAAAACATTTATATTTAAAAAGTCAACATATACTTCAAAACATATATATCCCATCGAATAAACATCAAATGTTTGTAAATATCTTAAAAGAAAGATCGAAAAATATCAAAGTACATATATCAAACTAGAAGTCTGTCTATTGCAAAACAGATGCTAACCAAGAGAAGCCTCATCGTGCCCTCCAGCCAATGTGGCATCACCACTACCGCTCCCTGGACTAAATATAGGGACGCTAGCTGGATCTATCCCTGTTTTTTCAGCCACCATTAGCAAAAAGTTTTGAACTTCTGACATTTGACTATGATATTTAGCAACCTGCTGGCGTAGAGTGATCAACTCAGTATTAGATGCTTTAGATTGTGTAAAAGATGAACAGGTGTTGCGAATCCCGTATCCCAATGTGTAGGCCGACCTCTTTCCAAGCACTTCTTGGGAAACTTGCATCTCAATCTGTGGATCTGGGACATCTGACTGCGACTGTGAGGTAATCTTTTCCACCATCGTAGCCTATCAATTTTGAATACATTAACCTCCAACAAAAAATAACAATGTAGTTTTGGGTGTTTATTGCAAATGAGTTAGGTATACGTACATGACGTTGCTCAGCAATGTCGTTTATCCACACACCTCCCTTTTTATGATGTTTGTGGGTGTCTGCGAATCTATCAGGCATAGACTGTTGTACACCACTCTCCTTTGTCTATTATTTCATTTGATAAATCAATTATACTAATTAAACACTGAATTTTATAATAATATTGTAAGAATTTCTAAACATGCACTCACAGTAATATCAGCTCGGGACGCAAATGATCTGGAGCCGCTTGTATGATTATATTTCAGGGCAGCTCGAGCAGTCTTCCCATTCTCTGACTTTTTCTGCAAGGAAAATATAATCAATTAACAAGATGTGTATATAAAAAAAGAATTTGAAGTAAAAGATTGATAATTTTTATATATTTATATAAATTACGAAGAGTAGCTCTAGGCTATATACCTTCCACTTGTCATTATTCTCCCACACATTTTCGATCATCCACACCCAGTCATCTGGTTTACAAGGAGGATCTTTAATGCTCTTGAGGTCAGCCACTCCCTCCTCCTTAAGCGCAAGGTACCGCTTGTGTAAGATACTTTTCCAATACTTCAATAATTTTTGGCACCTTTTGTCAATAATACTTCTGACCAACTCATTATTTGTGTAATCCCCAAAGTCAAAGGTTTGCTGCAATTGGAAACAACAAAATTACTCCAGTTAAAATCATAAATAATATTTTTGAAATAAATACATAATAAAAATTACCGAAACTCTTTGAATAATTGACTCTCTTAAGCCACTATCAAGTTTTGCAAACTTGATATCTCGGAGCGGTACAAAAGATCGAATTTGTTCTCCAAGAGCACTCGCCAAAGAAGGGGCCCAATAACCCACTATTTCCTTTTGGTCAAAGTCAATTTCAACTGGAATGGCATGACCGAGTTGTTTTCTAAATTTATCCACGCTCAAACCCCGGAATGCACCCCGTCCACACATTTTAGAAGGTGCTGGAACCGATGCTGTTAAGACAATAATTTAATTTGAATTAGTTTATAAAAAATATTAAAGTAAGGATAATTTGTTATGTATATATAAAGCTATATATTTCTTACCAACGCTGCTACCAATAGTAGGTGGACTGGTCATCTGGTCAGGTAGGGTGGGTTGTGGGACTTGATTAACTATAGCCACCACAGGCATGCTCACTGCATGATTGGCCTCTATTGGTGAAGGTTGTGTTAAAGATGAACCATGAGCATGCCCTTCACATGATTGACCCCTGCCTCTTTTCTTTGACCACGAGGCCATATGTTTGACCTGGCATAGCTGAAAAATGAAGTATTAGTATATGAGTCAATAATTGGAAACAACTTGATATATTTAGAAACAACTTGATATATATGCAAATGTGATTATAAACAAAAAATATGAAACATATTTGAGACACACATTACCTTCGACGCGTGAAAACCAGCAAACTCATCATCCTCATAACTACCAGTATCTTCATTGGAAGAACTCTGTCCTTCCTCAGCCTCGGGCGGTACATACTCCTCGTCATCATCATTTGCCACCGACCTGATTCTCTTTCCCTCTCTTTCGCATGTACTCATGGTCCGCCTATGTGAACTAAGCATCATATCTGCTGCTTTACTTAACCCTAATTCTTAAAGTTTCTTTGAATTCTCCTCAATAGTTTGCTTTCTCTTCTTCTCCAAAGCATTCATTTTAACTCTCTTTACCCACCCGGGCATGACAAACGATTTGCCGCCTTTAGGCATTTTTTTTTGCAACTATATATGAACATGTTATTTAATAAAATGAAATATGACATAAATGAATAATATGAAATGAAATATGAAACAATATTGAGACATTAAAACAAAAAATGACTATTCAATCATAACACATGTCCATACATGATTAAAGTAAAAAACAAAAACAACATCTAATAATCCATATCAAGATCTATATCAGGATTGGGCAATCTCTCCATCTCATCGTCTTCGTCATCTATATACTCTGCCAAGGTGTCATCCTCATCACTGTCATCATTTATATGCTCTGGCCTTAGTTCATTGATATGAATGATCTCGAGATCCCTATCATCCCTATGGTAAGGAAGATCCATGTCTTCATCATGGGTTGAGAGACCAAAAGTGGATTTATCTTGTTGAAATGCATCAGCATCATCTCGCTCTGGAACATCCCATATTCCACAGTGCCTAACCTGTTCTACAATTCTCCAATTTTTGCCTTTGCTGGTATCATTAACATAGAATACTTGACTCACATTACTTAGTAAGACAAATGGATCATCTTTATACCAACGCCTTGTAACATCAATAGATGTGACATATTTGTCATTGTAAATTCTGCTTCTATGACCTGTGTTGTACTATTCACATTGGAACAGAACCACTCTACCCCCATGCAGATATCTCAACTCCCATATTTTGCACAGATAACCATAGAAATCAATCTGTTTTCCTTTATGGTTCCCTTCTACAACTAACCCACTGTTGTGGCACCTACGACGGCTTTCACGGTCTCGAGTATGGAATCGGATGCCATTAGAGATACATCCAGAATAAAAATCAATAATAGGATCGGGACCATTTGCCAACGACCAAAGTTCTTCAGTTGCTTCTCCTGACCCTTGAGTTCGCAAATCATTCATCTACATGATCAAAATATGAAAAGTGCACTAAGTTAATATCAATTGTGGTCTAGTTCATTATAACTGAGTGGTTTTCATTTTTTTAATATATCTTACCCGTTTTTTGAACCAATTTGGAAATTCTTCTTGCTGTACCTGAGCTATGTCACGTCCTTGTCGAATTTGCACAATACTCTTGTGTTCTCTACTCAAGGAAATTTTAATTCATTAGTATCTAAAAGCTGTGTAAAAATAAATGAGTGTAAAAGCTATATGTACATTTAATTAGACCAAACTACATACTCTAAATAAGGTAAGACCTCATCTGTATTGTATAACACAAATCAATGCGCCTTTCCTTTTCCCTCTGTGAAGGGTTGGAAGCCCTTGAGATAGGTGAGAAAAGACGGACATGCTGGGAGAAGATCTCCATCCCAGAGCCACGTCCGCCACCATCGTCATTCCGTTCTATTTTATCAAACCCTTTTAGGTACATTGAACAAAATGTAAGGCACTCTTTGACAATATATGACTCGGCTATGGAACCTTCAGGACGTGCTTTGTTGGTGACATACCCTTTTAGTGTCCCAAGAAACCTTCAAACAAACAACAATTATATTATAATTATATATGGAAGAGAATTACACTAATGAACAACTAATTTTACATAAGAAGGTATCATTTACCTCTCGATCGGGTACATCCAACGGTATTGCACTGGTCCAGCAAGCATAGCCTCACGTGGCAAGTGAACAGCTAGATGGACCATCATATCAAAGAAAGCCGGAGGGAAGATCCTCTCTAGCTTGCAGAGTATGAGTATTATTCTTTCCTGTAATTTTTCCAAATCACTCAGCCTTAATGTCTTCGAGCAAAGCTCCTGAAAGAAGCTACCCAACTCACAATCGTTTTTACAGAATAGTGCACAATCGTTTTTACATGCATCAGTAAGCTCATACCCCAGCCCCAAGTCACGAAGTAACTTCTTGCACTCATACATTGATCCGGGAACTATATTTTCCTTTGGTAAGAACTTCTTGAATGTCTCCAACATCTTGTTAAAAGAATTATTGCTCCACCCGTATTCTACCTTTACTTGTAGCATCTGAATGACGAACGATAGTAGAGTATCTGACTCTTTGCATCCCAAGTACAAGCCTTGTTGAGAGGCCTCCAACATTTTCTCAAAGTTATGTACATTTTCTAGCTCAAGGGTATCATCCTCTATGTAAGTCCCCCTATAATGGTCTTCCATTAATTCATCAATATCACGATGGTCCTCATCGAATTCATCTACGATCTCATCCGACTCATCAGGTTGTGGAATCTCCCGATGATCTAACCAAAAAATATAGGATTCCCTCATCCCATATCTGAGTAGATGATGTTTCACAGTACCATATGGGTGTGTAAAATGGTTGCAACAGTTTGCACACGGGCACTTAATCTCTCCAACCCCAGGTAAATGCGTTTTTGCAAATTCAAGAAACGAATCCACTCCATCCATATGCTGCTTACTAAATTTATCTTTAAGAAATATCCAACTCCTATCCATATCTGATCACATGCAAGTTCATTATTAGATAATCAGAGTAATAGAATTCACAATATTAAAAATAGGAAAAAAAAAGGATAGTATTATTAGGTTATTTAGAGTTTTCTTTCTTACATTAGAATACATCATCTCAAATTGACACCGATGTGAGTTGCTTATTCACATAGGAATTAATGTATCTATATGAATAAATCAAGGACCGAAATTTGAATTGATTTTATCATTGCCAGGCAACCAACTTTACCAAACATGGTGCCAACATATTTAGACTGTTAAACATTTTCTTGAGCATTTAAACATACTTTAATGATTTTAACTTTCTTGAGTAGTAGTTTTCACAAAGCTTATAATGTTTTTTTGTTAATCTTCTCCAGATTTGCTTCATTCTTTTCTCTTAATTTGTTGATTTCAAGCTAGGACCTGCTAATAATCCTAGCAAATTTATCTAGTTTTTCCATACTTTCTAAAAGGGTCTTTATCTGTCACTTGCTAATCCATACTTTCTTTATATACTATTTCTTTAAAATACATGGAAACTAAAAGAAATTACACCTTGCACCATCACACACTTGACAATGAGTTGGTCCACAAACATTTTAGGAATTATCCTAAGCAGGAATAAAAGAGTGGAAAAGAACAAAAAAAAAAGTTTATTAAGAGAGAAGGGTTAAAACAAGCGTTTTCTCCTGTTTTCACTCAAGTTTGAGTTCGGCCTACTTGCGTGCCTTAGTGGATTTGAACTATTAAAGAGGAAGGGAATGCAGTAAAACAAGTGATAGTTAAAGAAATCAGTGGGTTGCACACAAGAAATCATTTTGAATGGTTAGGATTTCAAGCTAGTGGACCCATTTGTGGGGGCCACACAGTTGCTGTTGTTTTAAAGTCCATACACGTATGCACGGCTATGAGCATTAAAAAATAAAAACAGAACAATCTGATGCTTTTTAATCTATTGTTTGATCGCCCAAAACAGGGGAACTGCTACACCGACTCAAGAAATTGGAAATGGGGAACGACAAGGGGAAGGAGGAAGACAAAACAGGGGAGCCGAGGGATTAGTCTCTATGCCGTGTATGTGATTAGGATTTTCCATGTCGCCACCCTCCATCGTTCTTGTCTCCAAGGAACCGAGGGAATAAGTGTGTAAAGGGTTTATAGGGTTATAGTGGTGGAGCCACAAGGAGGAGGAGGATGAGGAGGAGGTGGCCAAGTAGCCAAAGCAATGTACCCAACCGGATCGGCGGAAGCCGTGCCCCAAGGATCCGACCCCCAAGCCCCGCAAGAGCCTCATCTGCGGGACGGAGTGGATCTGTTCGTCTGCGGCAAGACCCATTCATGGTGCCATCTTTTACATGCGAAGAGGAGTGAGCCGGATCTGAGGTGCAATCTGAAGAAATCAGTCTCCCTCGGCGAGGCTGATCTAGTCGTCTGCGGGACGAACCGGGTGGGGCCGGATCCGGATCTGGTGCCGAAGCAGATCCTGCTGAAGGAGCCAGCGCCGTTGCGAGTGGAGATGAGCAAAATAGGCAGATAAATGGTACCGGCTGAATAAGTAGGTGGAAGGCCCCAATTGAGTAAGTGTTTATCTATCTCTCTGCATCTTTTTTTTTTTCTCTAGTTCTTCTTCTTTTAATCAGGTACCCCAGATCTAGATTGTTTTGGTCTAATTTATGCAATTAGGATGATCGAATCCCTTGCATGGAATAGATTCATTAAAAAAAAACGTACCTGCAAATTGACTGGCGTCTTCTTGTTGCTAGGACAGTGGCTGGGTTTGGAATAGCTTGAGCAAAGACAAGCTTGCAGCAAAGGCAGGACGGAGATGACTCTTCTGGGAGATGTGGAGAGAAAAAAAAAATTGTAGAAATGTGCGTGCAGTGTGGAGGACCGGTTGAAAGCAAAATTTTTTGTTTTCTTTGGAAAGAGAATTCCTTCATTATTTCTTTCCTTATTAACAAAATTCAATATTTGGTAAGTGCAAATCCTGTCTGAGATTTTTTTTTTTCGACTATATAGAATAGCATAGACTGGGCTTTAACAAGCTTCACCCATTTACCAAAAAACAAACAAAGCTGCACCCAATCCAAGAAATCCCATGTGAATCGTTTTCAATCTACGATAGCATTTGAATGGACATAAAACTTCGAATGCATCACTCCATTTACAGGTCTCTCTTTTTCCATCCCTTGTTTTTTTTTTCTTTGAAATGTGATGTTTTTCCATGGAATCCTTAATGGGTTATTTTGTTTTCTGATTTTCCTCGTCTCTGGAGTTGGCTTGAATGAGAATAATGGATTTTGCATGAGAAAATGCCTGTCCTTCTCATGTATGATCCCCACTTGGGTTTTTAGGTGGGTGAAAAACTACTTATAATATCATACATGAGAAGGACACCCAGTTATTTGAAAAATAATCTTATGAGAACTAGTTCCCAGTTATGCATGGACTTATTGGAAGTGAATAAGATTTGTTCATTGTTTCATGACCAAACTCAGGAAAAGCGGATTTCTGAATTCTGAGTATTTCTTTCTGTTACCCATATTTCAGTGATAAATTCGTTGACTGAATTAAGCTCCTGTACGCCAGTTTTGTCTATTGATTTCAAGAATTGTGTTCTTGAATGAAGCACTACATAATGAATACTTTTTATCAACTTTAGTGGTTTTTTTAGCTGGGTAGCTTTTCCTTTTGTCTTCTAATATTTTTTTATTGGTTTGGGTGTTAAAAAAATATCAATCTGTTTGGTACTATCAGGAAGAAGCAGAAGATGAAGTGGAATCCGAAGAACTTGAGGAGGAAGAAAATGCGGTGGTTGATCTATCGTAGTGATCATTGTAGTTATCATTTACTTCTCATTTTGTAAGTTTGTGTTACAAGAGATTTCACTGTAACCACTTCTTTGTGGACTGATTTGTTGGCTATTGGACTCAATGCATCGCAGAAGAGAAAAGGCACCCAGGGCGTTATTGAGATTGAGAATCCCAATTTGGTAAAACCAAGGACTGTGAAAGCTAAAGATATTGATGTGAGTTCTTTAAGATCCTGATTTTAGTTTCTAGGAAGTTGTTTTAAGTTACATTTTTCTCTTTGCTATTTTACAAACCTAGAAAATTTTCCTTTTTTAATAGATTTACTCGGCTTTTGAAACACACAAGAAGCCAAGTTCAGCCTCATTATTCTCACCTCTGAAAGCTTGCCTAAATTTTCTTTTGAGAATGTAGGAACTATCATAATATGTTTAGAGTGATCTGGTAAAGTTCTATGTACTGGGAAATCTCTACCAATTTTGCTGTGTAAATGTGGTCCGTTTGATTGAGGACTTTTTTTAAGTGTTCACCGGTTGTAAATATAGTCTCAGAGCTTGTTCTAAATTGGTAGATCCCTAGATGAGCAACCAGTGAATATGACAAGAGCGAGGGTAAAGGTGAATCACTAGAATTTGGATGAATGGAAGAACATTTTAAAGATATTTCACTTTGCTGCCAAAACAATGCCTAACCCAATTCCATACACTTGGCTAAATGTTCCTAAATTTTAAGTTTTTTAGTCTCCATGGTAATTACCTTTTTCGTAGCCCAATGAATTGCGTTCTTAGAAACCCTTTCAGTGATTAGATTGCCTACACATCTTTGCTTGAATGTTCTAAGCTATGATACCCAGATAGTTGTACAAGCCTAACGTATCCGTATCGGCTTGATACGATTCTTGTATTGGTACCTGATACTGCACTGATACTTCTAGGACACAAGTTTAGCATATCCTACTTAGCAAATCCATTATTTCATATAATTCTTTAAAATTTATTACTTCTCAATGTAGAAAATGTTAGAAAGGAACATAAACGATGATAATTTCAGTACTTCAAACGTGATGTATAGGAGAAAGTAATAGAAATACGATACTTACTGTGTGCCACTTGTTTGTGTGAGTTTGTGCTTTACATTTCCATCTCTGTTTTTATCATCTTAACTTGTTTTTATTCATTCTTTAGATGAAAGAGGTAGATTGAAACATTTGGCTGAGTATTTACCTACTGCTATTTTGAGTGGGAGGTGCAGGGACAAGGCATATCACCATGCTATGTAGTTTTAATAAATGTTGGCACCAAATTGTGTGGATTGGATTCTTTATCTTTAAATTTTATGATACATTACAACTTCATCCAAGCAACTTAAATATGCATTTGAAGAGGATTTTGACAGTGTTTATAGAAACATGAAACCTCTCTGCTCACTCTGTACCACCTCTTGAACAAATAATGTATTTTCCATGTGAACACACACTATTTTCTTTTAGCCACTAACATGTACTGACGTTCACCTTGATTTCATTTTTGTTGCAGAAGTGATAGGAAAAGCTGTGGAAGAAACAGCAGTAGCTGTGCTCAGGATTTATCATGATAGCTAGGAAGCAAAATTTCTCAATGCCGTGAATCTCAAAATGCTACTAAAGTGAATGAGTTGCTAGTATCAAGCAGTTGAAAGTGCAAAGAGGCCTATTGCTAGCCACAAGTCAAGGCTATGTTAGCCCCATTGGGAAATACAAGAGTCTCAAAAGGCAGTTAGTTCTGATCCACTATGAGCCAGATCTTGATGACTGCTACACCATGAGTGCAAGATATCAGATATATGGATGAAAATTTGAACTAAGGAGACCAAATACTCTACTATCAGAACAGAGAGTAGAGATTCACTTTTCTGAATTCAACGGTTACAATGACTGGGATCTCATACTATTGGTGATGCAGATCACAGATTATAAACATCTTGTTTATGGTCCAAGAGTTTCAAGATCCTGATTAGTTGCCTAATTAAAACTTGAAACAGAATAATGTGTATCATCTAATATGGCAATCTATACAGGCCACTGTGGTATAGCAATCTTGGTAACTCTGTTCTTCTCAGCCATCAAATGGTGCATGGCTAACCCAACAGATGGACTCGGCGAGTCAAGGGAGGGTGAGATGGGTGCAGTAGAACTACATGATCTACAACTATTGCACCGATTTTAAGTGGCTCCCACAGGGCTCCTTGTCGAATGCTCCATTGCCTAATCCAACAAACTCTTTTGTAAAAATAACTATTGGAAGCAATTTTTTAATTATTTTTTTAACTTAATAGAAAATCATTTTTTCTTTTTAAATATATTATTGAATCCTTATTGTAATGAGGTCGAGTGGGCTTAAATTTGTTATTCTTTTTATAGTATGTGTAAATATCAGTGTTTATTCTTCTTTTCTTGATTGATGAGTGAGTTTTCACATGATATCCTCTTCCCCAATTTTTTGGTCTTGACCATTTTTTAGATCATTGTGCCTATTCAGCTCAAATCCTTTTACAGCTAAACAATCACACTATACTTGCCCTAGCAGCTAGCCTTACCAAAGGACTGAGTCTCTGATGGCCAACCTTTCCGAAGCCCCGACCCTGAATATATGGGTCATATGTCATATGTTATCCATGCCCCTAGCTGCCTAGAGTAGGGCTAATGCTGGATTGAAAAAAGGGTCCCAAAGAGGATAATATTGGTTTTTATAATTTTTTTACACTGCACTCTGCACAAATTATAATTTTGTTAAGCCTCCTTTATTTTGAGGTAAGAGAGTCGATGCAATTCATAGCAGGTATTGCTGAGGTGTGATCTTCAGTCTTGGGGGAATTCTTAAAATAACAGTATTTTCAGGTCTTTATTCCGCTTCTACTAGCATGTCAAGGGGTTATTTGATTTTGACGAGTAAATACTATTTTTTGGGGGTAAAAAATATATCCATGACAAAGTTATGTGTCGATTTTCAAATAAGGGAAGCATTGAGGAGTGGGCTCCACTCGAGGGGGACAAAATGCTGAGGCCATTGGATTTTACTATATCATATAATTTAATTTCCACAATCCTTACTTTTTTTTGAGAAAAATCGGCAATACAAACATGCCCTAAAAGATCTCTTATATCAATTAACTTGCCTTTACAAGAAAAAAAAATTAGAGCAGTTAATACATATGATAAAACTAGAAAAGATATAATTATAAATGAGTTCATTAAAGCCCATTTAGGAGAGGCATTAATAGGTGATAAATAAAAGCCAGACTTATCTAAGATAATAATGATATTGTGTATTTTAGGCCATCAACAACGCTAATGAGGAAAAGTCTTTTCATGTAAACTGATGGCCCATCTAGAAATTAAAAATGATAGGCCGAAAAAGATATTGATGGTAATAGTGAAATTAAAACTTAGATCTGAAGAATTTATTATATGCCTTAATTACTTAAGTTGGAATCTACTTAAATTGAAATCTCAAATGAGCTCATCTCATTATAAGATATAAGACTGATCTTAATTAGATTAGATTAGGTAGGTGGGTATGTCGGTATTAGTCTTTATTTTCTTAAATAGTTGGCATACATTAATAGCTTGTTTTGGCATCTTAGCTGGGCTATGTTCTCTGATATCCCTTTCCTTATAATTAGGTGGCTATATTTACCAAGTTCCAATGAGATGTGGTGGCTGGGCATTTTTGAATTTCTAATGGGCTTAGGCATGTAAAGACCCATCGAGGCGAATAGAACCCAAACCCAATCCAAAACAAATTTGCGTTTTTTTTCTCTTAAGTTTTAGGTTAAAAAAGACAAGTATCCAAAACTATAGTATTTGCCAACTTAAACAAGTGCTTAAAACCATTATTTATTTTAATAATCTTTCCACAAAAGATTAAGTCCATGGGATATAATCACTTGGAATTGAAAAGACATGAGTGGAGAGAGCATAGGAACTTGTAGGTAACGTTTCTCTGTGAGGAGCAGATATCTTGATTGGCCGTAAGAAGGCATAATAGGGGGGGGGGGGGGGGGGGAATGGAATCTCTCGCACCATATTTTGGACTTTTGTCAATGTATCCCGTATTGTTTTAGAAAAGGTATACATTATCTCCACCTTTCACCAACGTATTATTTTATTTGTTGGAAAAAGTATCTCATTTACCATCACATGTTATTACGTTGGCAAAATTACCAATTCTTACGACCTTTTTTAACACATTATTTGATACATTGGTAAAAGATAACCTTTACCAACACATATTTTATTGCGTTGGCAAAATGGTGCTTTCACCAACGCAAATAATAATGCGTTGGAAAAGATAACCCCGCTTCTGACTTTTTCCAACACATTTTCATTGTTGTTGGTAAAATGTAACCTTTTACCAATGCATATTTTACTGTGTTGGCAAAAGGGTAAGTTCACCAACACAAATAATACTTCATTGGCAAAAATACTCATCCCTTATGACTTTTTCCTACACATTCTCATTTGTGTTGGTAGAAGGTAACCTTTTACCAATGCATATTTTACTGTGTTGGTAAAAGGGTAAATTCACCAACACAAATAATACTTCGTTGGCAAAAGTACTCCCCCTTATGACTTTTTCCGACACATTCTTATTTGCGTTGGTGAAAGATAACTTTTTACCAACGCATATTTTACTGTGTTGGCAAAAGGGTAAATTCACCAACACAAATAATACTTCGTTGGCAAAAGTACTCCCCCCTTATGACTTTTTCCGACACATTTTTATTTGCGTTGGTAAAAGGTAACCTTTTACCAACGCATATTTTACTGTGTTGGCAAAAGGGTAAATTCACCAACACAAATAATACTTCGTTGGCAAAAGTACTCCCCCCTTATGACTTTTTCCGACACATTTTTATTTGCGTTGGTAAAAATTAACCTTTTACCAACGCATATTTTACTGTGTTGGCAAAAGGGTAAGTTTACCAACACAAATAATATTTTGTTGGCAAAAGTACTCATCCTTTACGACTTTTACCAACACATTTTCATTTGCATTGGTAAAAGGTAACATTTTACCAACGTATATTTTATTGTGTTGGCAAAAGGGTAAGTTTACCAACACAAATAATACTTCGTTGGCAAAAGTACTCCCCCTTTATGACTTTTTCCGACACATTCTCATTTGCATTGGTAAAAGGTAATATTTTACCAACGCATATTTTATTGTATTGGCAAAAGGATAATTTTACCAACACAAATAATACTTCGTTGGCAAAAGTACTCTCCTCTTATGACTTTTTCCGACACATTCTCATTTGCGTTGGCAAAAGAGTATTTCTACCAATGCAACTAATAATGCGTCGGTAAAAGTATTCCCCCCTTTGACTGTTCCCAACACATCCTCATTTGCGTTGGCAAAAAGTACCCTTGACCAACGCATTTTGTGTTGTGTTAGTAAAAAGTGTTGATAAAGATGTAATTTGTTGTAGCTAAAGGCTGAGTTGACGAAAGATATCTTACGTCATAAAAAAAATGTATATATTTCATTCAGTCATTAATATCCCACCAGATGCAATGATTTTTAATGGGTCAATTAATATCCCATTCTGGTGGGTAATCACGAATTAAATGATTTTGATGGATAAGAGATGTGTCAAAAAGGAAAAGGAAAAGAAAGGAGGTCTTTTTATAATATGAATCAGTTACCTTTCCAAACTTTCCAGACCTGTTCACCTTTTTATCTGTGTTGTAGTGTTCTTGTCCGCTGACTAAACAGGAAAGACCTTCGATGAGCTTGGTCGTGGTGTATTGGGCCTTTTGTCCAACATGAATTCTAGCTTTCCTGTAATGTTAGGCTGTAATGTGGTGTAGTGCACTTTTGACTACAGATATGAAATGGCTAAGAAAAGAAAAAAAGGATAAAACTCAATCACTACACAGACATGAATAGGTGTTGGCACCTTTTAGATTCACACACATGCGCAAGCACAGGGTATTTTTTATTTCTCAAGTACTTGGAATTGCCGAATTCTTTCTGTACCAGTGGGACTTAGGTTTTACATGCTTGTTCTTTTAATAGAATTTCTTTTTCAAAAATTTGGTGGTTGGAATTTTTGAGGATACGATGTGACATCTTATCCTTTAATATTTGCAAATACCTTATTTTATTATAAGTATTTCAGAATTCTGCCTACTTGAAAAGTCACGAACAATCTTTGAAAATTTCGGAATTTCATATCCTTCACATTTTACCGAAATTTCTGAATGTTCAAGTACAAGGGAGCATTCAGGAATTCCACTGTAACTCTGAAAATTCTGAAAATTTTCAAATGAGAATTCTTTAAGTTCTTGTGAAGAAACAAGGCTGCCTGCCTGAAGAGAAGAAATATAATGTTGAAGGGTATTCTTGGACAGAAAAGTATTTAATTAATGAATATGCCCTTAGAAGGGTCTATTTCATATTCCTCTTCCAGGGGCTCTTAAATTGGTATGAAGAAGCTAGTTGCTACATTATACTATAATCAGCGATGTTGCATTAAAGTCAGGCCCTCATAATAAAATCAAATTAAAATTCTATAAGTTTTCTTTTGCTATAATAGATGGTTATAATAATAATAATGGAAGAAGACAAGGCAATACTAGACATATAAAACCAAAATTTTTTCATCCCTGATGAGTTAAATTAGAAATGAAGCGAGTACTCAACAACTACTGCATTGTGTTATGAACAATTATTCTCAGTTCTAGAAGAACAAAATTCTATTCAGGTGACAATAATATTTACACAAAAAAAGTAACAAATAAATTAGTTTTTAGATGTAAAAAAAAAAAGTTTTATCTGTTGTGTCCTGCCATTCGATTGGGGGCCTCGGTTGTACATGTAGTAAAAACAAGGTTTTAGTTTTTTTTTTTTTTTGTCTAATTACTTTATACCAAATTTTTGTGACTGTAGAAAACGCCAACTCTGAAATATTCTAACATTTTTCTCAAGATAATAATTTCCTGAGAACAATATTTCTAATATAGTGGCACGTTAAAAAAAAGTAAAATGAAATAAAGTAATATATATATGTAGTAGATGGATGGAAAAAATTTACAAAGAGAGAACATAGATGCAGTTAGAAAAAGATAATGGTTTAAATGTGAAAGCAAGCTATAAAATTAGATTTAAAATAAATCAAGTAAAGCATGATAACTAAAACATAAAAGAGCTAGGAATATAAGGGAAAAAAAAAAGAAGAATAAATGTTGCTGAAGATCTCTTAGTGGGCCCATGATTTTTAAAGGCTCCTCAATGGAGTCCCATCTTTTTTTAGTTAAAATAGGCAATCCTCCAAGTTCAATGGGTGAACCTTGTGGTTAAAAATCTCCAAAAACATTCCAGTATACCTATGTTTCTTTATGATTAAAATAGATGGCAATCCATATGATTTTGGTGAATAAATGAATAATTATCCAAATTCAATGTGTGAAACTTTCCAATTAAGGCCTCTATAATGGGTTCTAGGTTTTTCCCCACAATTTTAATACATTTTTGAGGATTTTACCAAATAAATCATGAAAGGAGACCCCTAAAACCAAATAACTCACCTAAGGTATAGGTGTTTTTTTCTCTCCATTTAATTTGGGAGCATCGAACTCACCGCTCGTGCTTTTGTTGCATGTAACAAAAAGAAAAGAAAAAGAAAAAGAAAAAAAGTGGCAACCCATCGTCAACCTCTCGCATGTTCAAGCTCTTAATCTACATTGTCCTCTTCCTCTCCCTCTCCTACTTCTACACCCTCAAGATTGGCTCCTCCTCCGACCCCTGCAGCCTTGAAGATGGCAACTGTAGGGACAGGTAGCGTGCGATTGCAGTGGTTTTTTTCTTTTTTTAAAGGAGAAAATATCCATTTGTCACTTCTGAAAAACGTTTCTATATTTCTACTAAATGGAAAATACAAAAATACAGTCCTCTCTCTCTTTCAGCACTTGTATAGAATCTCTAACTCTAAAAAGATGCCAAATGTATAGTGTACCCTGATTTTTTTTCCTTTCTTTTTACTTATGTAATCACTCATGGTCAATCTAATTACTTCATGAGAAAATAAATAATAACATTTCAACCTATTTAGACCTAAATTCTTATTAAAATTTCTAAAAATGACAGAAAGTGGTCTCTTCCAATGACTTGCAGTCTCCATTGTTACCTCCCGACTTATTGTGCAATAAAATAGGTAACTTGACTGGGGTCTTAACCCATAACCCATCCGTCGATGAGCCCCACATTATGGTGGTTGTTTTCAAAGTGAATAATCCACACCACCTATCTTTTGTGGTCGAAATTAAACTGTAAAACTAGCATTAAAAAAACAGTAAATATATAGTTTGATAAGCCTAATTCTCATTGGATTCTCTCTTATTAACCACAAAAGGCCAAAATGGCAGTAAATGTAAGAACGGAAATAAATGTGTGCCAATACCAGCACTCCTCACACAGTGACAGTGAGCTAGCTCTCACTGCAGCATGCAGTGCAGGCAGCTATTTATAGACTTCCCTCCTCTCCTCTCCTCTGTAGGATCTTTGTAAACGTGTGTACGTGTGCGTCTGCTTCTGCCTTGCGAGATTTTCTATTATCTTTCGATCTGGCCCTCTCTTTTTTTTTTTTTAGCAGGAGCAGCGAGAGAGAGAGAGAGAGAGAGATTACATCTTTCTTTCTTTCTTGTCGTCAGATCTATAACTCTAGGTTCTTCTTTTATACATTCAGTCAGTAAGAAGTAGAAATGGAAATGGATTTCCTTCTTTTATTGGTAATATTCTTCTGAAAACAAAAAGAGAGAGAGATTGATTGATTTAAGATGTTTGATTGATAATGGAACTGTTACTCTGGTAATTGATTTAGTGTTAGGTTGTCATTCATTCTGTATCAAGGTACAGGCAGATGATTCTGCATGTTGGTCAGTTTTTAATAGTGGGCATTTCATCATTTGATTCTGCATGTTGCCATTGTCATTTAGGCATTGGCCCATTGGTGTGTTTGCTCATCTACATAATCATTTTGTTTCTTATTGTTGATGTATTAATTTGATCTTTCCATCAACTTGACAGTGAAGGTTTGTCTCGTAATTAAAAATGATTATGCATTGTTGTAAATCTCTTTTTTCCCAATTATATATACATACATACATATATACAGACAATATTTAGTGCATACATCCCTCACCGATATTTTTTTTTGGAAGATATTAATATGCAAAAAAACAAAACCATCACACATCATTTTACATTTTTAACCCTGTTAGGTCTAAAAAAAAATGTCCCTCACCAAAATGGTGAAGGATGTATGCACATGAATATCCCCCCATACATTTATATATATATATATATATTTGCATTTGGCTGTTTAAACGACAGGAACTCAACTGGGTTGCCTTTGTTTGTATTAAGTTATATTTATGTTTTCCTTTTCCTGTGCTGTGGAACAATATATAGGAAGCACTGGAAGCTCGTGATGGTGCAAGGGAAATACACTATTGTTCTTGGGCAGGATTGCATGGCGTTCTGTACAGAGTTGGAAGATGTTATTTCCATGAGGTTTAGATTTTACAACACTCAACTTTCTTTCCATAAATTAAATCATTGTGTACAAGTTAACTCAATGTTGTCTGATTTTTCCTAAACTACCTGAGTGAGTGCTAAACTGTTTTATTCTTGAATATCAACTGTAAATTCACCAAAATGATTGATATGGCTGATACATGATTTACTCCTTTTTCACTTTTCTCCAAGCAAACTTGCAGACAAATTTTCCTAAGCCAATCGTTATATTTGGGTGAAAGAAACACAAAGTGATCTGTGGACTCACAAATGGAAGTTATTCTTGAGTCTCGGTATGTGGCCCTATTATTGACACCCATCCTCTACAATATGTCATTTCTTTAATTTGATGAAGTAGAATGAAAGTTATGTGGCATGAAAGTATCACTAAGACCCTATTACTTGCAAGGATATGTTACCGGCACTCATTACCTATAAAACAATATAATAAAACAATAAGAAAACTCTTGTGAGATTCAAAAATTTAAGTTTCTTTGATATTTTTGTTACATTTTACTCCATTTAAATTAAAACTGAAGTGATGGATGGAATGTTGAATATGCTACAGTGGATTTGCATGATCTTGCTTGACTTAGCCTTTTTTGGGGGCTAGCCTTTTTTGGGGCTCTCTAATGTTTTTTTTAAGTTACTTCTAAGTTTCTCATTTTTCTTGGAATTTTATTTAACAAGTGGATTTGAAGTTTGTATGACATAGATCTAAACTTACACAAGTAGACTGATGGTATATGAATATTATACATATATATATATATGGATTTTAAAATTCAATTTTTTTTGTCA
This sequence comes from Sextonia rubra, assembly GCA_037013555.1. Taxonomy (NCBI): domain Eukaryota; kingdom Viridiplantae; phylum Streptophyta; class Magnoliopsida; order Laurales; family Lauraceae; genus Sextonia; species Sextonia rubra. Next base: position 2,584,752 of record JASUAD010000028.1, on the reverse strand, counting down.
TTTGTACTGAACTAATTTATTTTTTTAATTTTAATTTTTTTAGTTTTTAAAATCGTTAAAAAAACGTGACTCCAGTTTCCTTTCTTTTTTACACTATTACCTTACACCTACACAATATGCTTCTTTGATATGACTCCTCTTGTGTTATGAGTTTATGACTTGTGTGGTGGAGGCATGGACTAAAGTCGTATTGCAAGTGCACTCTGTGGACCCTTTTTCCCCTTATTTTGTATAATCTTTTTGTTTTACTTTTAAATATTTTATGCTTTTAGCATTTTTTAGACATGACTTATGTTTCTTTTCTACTTCAGGACTCCTACAAAATATCTATATTTGTTAACATTATTGCAATTGAAATTTAATTCTTTTTTAAAAGTTCAAGCTTGTCTGTGACACTAATTTTGATCAACCTTTTGTCATCTGGGTCATGCTTATCAAGTAAAGACTGAGTAGACAGGGAGTTAGGAATGTAGTATGGGGACTAATACACACATAAATACAGTTTGAAAATGTACAACATAAAAAAACTCTAATGTTTCTAATATTTAGGTTTTGTAAAAACTATTATGTCAGTTTCTTTTATGAAAAAATCTACACCTGTATGGATTAATATTCAACACTCTACATGTATCAATGGCTATCGTTTCTACAGTTTTGGTTAGTGCAATGCAGCTATTGTTACTGGTATTCTAAACCTCGTTCTCAAAAGTTCAGAAGTCAATATGAAAAATTCCAAGTTTGATGTTTATGTTGTACTGTTTGTTTAGTTTGGGGGCTAGCTGTATTGCCATTTATTCTGTTGAAAGTTTTCTTAATTTTTTATCTTTTATTTTTGACACAAAGTTTGGTTCAGCTTGACAGTTATTACTTCCCTTCTCAAGAAATATGAGATTAATCCAAGACTTGTCGGTCGCCTTGAAGTAGGAAGCGAGACTGTCATTGACAAGAGCAAATCCATAAAGACTTGGTTGATGCAAATCTTTGAGGTTTCTTATAATTCATTTGGTCCTACATGGTTGGCCTAGTAAAATTGATGCACATTTCATGTTTATGCTGTCAAAAGGACCCATAAAGTTATTCCCTTGTAAATCCAATAAGGTATTAACTTCTTTTGTCATATTCAATGGCCCTTTCTGGGTTCCATCTTGAATTCATGATACTCATCGACAATTATTTTGCTCAATATTTTTCATTATGATTCTTATTTTTAATTACTTATTTGCTGATTTCATTATTTTTGTTTCATTTGATTTTTTGTTTCTAGCTATCTTACTCTCATGGATACCATGCACGAGCATGGGAATACTGACATTGAAGAGTTGATTCAACAAATGCATGCTATGGTGGAACTGCAGCATTATTCAACTGTGTAAATTGGGTGGAGAGTAGCTGTTGGGATGGACGCTATGGTCTTGTTGTCTGCACTGACAGTGCAGTCTCGTTTTTCAGACATTTTATTTTTACTTTGGATGGGCACTAGTTCATTGAAGACCACGTTGCTCATATACTCGAACGAGGGATGGAAATCTGGTTTGGAAAAATAAATGGAGAAGGGAGGGGGTTACTAGTAAGGGCCATGCCCCCCACCCCACCCAACCCGAATATTTCGAAAAACTCCCTTATATAAATGGAAATTTAAATCCATTTTTAGCAATGGACCCCTTGAGATTTTTTTTTATTATTATTACAATGGCTCCCAAGGCCTATATCCTCATTCTGCCTGACTGTAACTAGTGATTATGTTCATGCATGGGTGAAAGAAATATTTGTTTTACGTACCAATATAAAAACTTTAGTTATTGGGTCAAACTACCTTTGCATGAAGAGCTATCATCAATAGTTTTTCCTTGAGACAATGGCACATTTAACTCATCAATTGCTTCATTTTTTTTAAGGCCTATGCAGAAGGACCGCCCGTCCGACTGGTGGCGCAGCTGCTGTTGCAATGTTGATTGAAAGCAAGTTTAGAGGGACTCACATGGCTCACGTTTATGTTTTTTATGAGCCCAAGCTTGCGAGTGAGTAACCGGTTTATTTCTTCAATCTTTTGCTTATGTCTCATATTTCACATTGTGTCTAGTCTCGATTAATTATCTCCAGACATGATCCCTTTTGAGTTATGGTTTAGTTAAAATGCTCTTTAGCTATTTAGTTGATAAAGTTGTGAGTTATGGTTTAATCAAAATGCAATCTATCTATTTGGTTCATATTGCCTAGAATTCTACTTTTACATATCATGGTTTTGTTGATCATATTCTTCTCTACACCCTACAGGTAAATGTGCTTTCTCCTTCCTCTTTTACATTTTCCACTTGAGCTTATTAAATGGAGTTTCTTTTTTCTAACTGAAAATTGATTAAACATTTTATTGAAATAGGTTTTTTGCCATGCACATTGAAATTTCATGTTCATTATCACTAAACAACTTTCTGACATTCTTTCATGCTTCTTTATGATTATTACTGCTATCCTATTTTTCTAGTGATGCCTCTAGATTCATGCTTATGCCAATAATCTGTTTTCTTTAGTGGCTTTATTTCCTAGGTTTGTTTTTATTTTTTCATTCTAATTTAAATTTTTTTTCTAAATAGATTTCAATGTATGTTGAATCTGAAGAGGTCTCTCGGTGCAATTTGTCCTTATTAGTCCATGAACTGGTTCATTCAGCTGATGATAATGACAGTTAAAGCTGAAAATTGAAACTGTTGCCAAAGGACACACATTGTGAGTATGTAATTTAAGTGGAAATGCCTGGAATCTAATTGTATGAACTGTTTTGTTGATTATGTAGGCCTCATTATGGTTTTAAAAGTTGTAGAAATGCTCAAGGAGTCCTTTCATATTTGAAGCCTATTATGGTCTGTACCAAGGATGAAAATAGCGGTAGCGGCGGGCGTAGTGGGTGCTACGGAGCGACGTAGCAGTATGATTTGAAAAAGTCTCCAAAAAAATCCAAAAAAATTTCAGAAAATCCATAATATTAAAAATTGATGGAATATATGTTTGTTTTGCAAAAATAACTAGTATATGGGTATGTAGTGGTCTCCTCATTGCATGAGGTCCTGTATCGTTGTATCAAAAGAAAAGAATAGGAATGATCAATGTTTTTCATATGAATTTATGTTGTTTAGTTATGTCAACTTAAATACTAACTTAAGGCTTATAAAAAATGTTATAAACAAATTTCATCAAGATTCATTCAAGAATGAAAAATAAACTATGTTCAAACTTCATAGAAAAATAATTTACTAATCTACTTAAAGAGCAAAGACTTTGTAATGGAGGAATACCTTGCTGATTGGCTCTAATAGCAAAGAGAATGTCTTCTACGAATCACATTGTTGTCAGTGTCATAATCTTCATTATCATTTGCTGCCACTACGATATTGCACATTCCCACCAAATTGAATTTGATATTGGTGAGCATTGGGATTAAATGCAAAGAAGAAATCAAAGGAGCTTGGAGGAGGTGAATATCTATATGGAGGTTGACTATCATCATAGTCACCATATGAGTAAGACCCTAAAGGCAAAGATTGTTCTTCTTCTTGGTGCACATGACCACACTGACAATATTGTAATGGTTCATGAGGATACGGCCTGTAGTCTAAATGTGGAAGTGGAATATTGTAAATAGGGTTCCAAAATGTTGTTTGTTCCCCTCTTACAATTCCACTTCCACCCATATTCCATTGCTCATCTATGTGTGCAAATGGTGACACTCTCCGTCGCATTTGATAAGCACCTTTCGGATCTATTCTTGATTGTTGGGGAAACTCCTCTATGTTCTCAACGAGATTGACTTTTTCTTCTTCATCATATTGATAGAACTCAGTAGTACCAACTGCCCCGCTGTCTACTCCATCTCCTCCATCATAGCTACTGGAAGAGGCAACGATGGAACTACTATTGTGAGAAGATGACATAGTATGAACTGGTTCCTTCCCTTTAGATGTTACACTTACACTTGTACTACTTCCTTCTCCCTAGGTGGCTGTCCTCCTGACCTTTGTACATCTTCAGCAATTAAACGTTGCACTTCTTGTTGAAAGCCCAGATCTGAATCTAGCAATGGATCCTTAGTCTTGGCTATCCATGGAACTAAGGGATCATCGTCTCTGAATATGTGATCTAAATTAATTAGACAGTAAGTAGGATCATCCCTTGCCTTTCTCTCTCTATTTCTATTTCTCAACTTGAGATTGTAATGGCAGTATACCAGTTTGTTGAGTTTTCTCGTGGTTATCCGATTCCTGGGTTCCATATGGATCATAGGAAAAGTGCTCCAATTCCTTTCACAATTTGATGATGTTGTTGTTTGACTAAGGATGCGAATGGCTGCTCTCCTTAGATGTGGAGTACTCTCTCCAAAACTCCCCCACCAATCGGCTGGAATGCAAAATAAAAAAAATTAGACATCTTCAAATCATAAAAAGTCCTTCTTCTATGTGTTGTCAGTTGTGTATAATTACTAGGTGGACATCTTCCAATCGTTTGCTACACAAGAAGGTCAACGAAAGTCCCTCTTTTATGTGTATAAGTAGAAATCTACAATTCAAAAAATTAAAAATGAATAAGTACACCATATGTAACACCCGGACCCCAAATGAGCAGGTTAAAGGTTGTTTAATTACGTGATAAGTGTTTTGCTAGAGATTACTGTTAGGTCATTGTGTTTGACTTTCTCGGGGTTATGTTTGAGGTTTTCGTTAGGTGGTTGGTTGAGTTTAACCTGGATTAGGTAGCTTCAGGCACTTTTTCGTAATTTCTTATTTGTTCGAATTTGTCGTTTTGACGTCATTTTAATGTCATCGCATGTCTGCCGTCGTGCTTGTCAATTGTTATAAATGCCCCGAGAGCATCCGTAGTCGTTTGATGTGTTTAAGTGTCCTTATGATTCGAATTGTAATTTATATAACTTTTGGACCTTGTTGCAAATGGCTAAAATATATAAATATAAACCCACCACCTCTTTCCTTTCGTTCTTATCCTCTTCGTTCTTCTTCTTCATTTATTCTCCTTCTTCGTTCGTTCGATTCTTCGTTACTCATCACCCCTTCCCAGCAGTGTTCAGTCAAGATGTTTTTCGCCAGTTCTGCGTGATTCGAGTCTAGAAATACGTGAAAGTTTGGCAATCGTCGCTTAAGGCAAGTATAAGCAACTATTGGATGAATACATGTTGGTACACCATGATGGCTATGATTTACTTTATTTATACTTCGTATATGCATGGTAGAACAGCTTTTTTGTGTTTATGCCTTCATTGGTTAATAGAGAAACAGTTTCGAACAGCCTCTGTTCGCACCCATCTACTTTAGGGCTGACCGGTCGATCCTGAAGCCTCAACCGTTCGAATTTTGATTCTGGCTGGTATCCGACCGGTCGGACCCTTACCCGATCGGTCGGGTGAGCAACCTGCAGACATATAAACATTTAATTGAAATGATTCTTGGACTAACCCTAGACCACTAGGAGATTATAGATGGACTACACTAATGACCAAAGATATGATTATCATGAGTGGTCTTGAGGGCTGTGACTCATTCATGATCGTTATCCATTCGTTAAGCACCTCCCCATGGGTGTTAGTTTAAGGGACTTCAATACTCTTTTCCCTTACAATGAGGCACCAAAGGAAGAACAACCGAGTATCAGATAACTTAAAACTACAACATCATGCACAGTTAGTGACAATGGATAACTAAATTAGAAGTTGGCTAGTAAATGACTTTGCTTCTATCTAATTACCTTGCATAGCATATTGACACACAGCTCTTGCCCTCAAATCTTGTGTAGCATATGGAATAAGTGATGACATGTTTCGTGTTACGTCAAATATCTTGCCATTGACATGGACATCGATTGCATGTATGTGCGCACTTGTGTAACGATTGTATATCTTGTCTAGATTTCCTCTTAAGAAATGTTTATTGAGCGTCAGCCTGGATAACAGTTGGATGGAAGGGTATAGAGACCCCTTGAGGACCTCTCGATACCCCGCTGCTTGACTACGAGGGGGGAACCGAAGTCCCTCATCCAGTCAGAGCTTGATTGATTGATTGATTGAGTGAGTGATTGAGTGATCGTGCCTGGCTCTACTCAGCCTCCGCCTTACGATACCAAACGGGGTTGACATTCGGCGTATTATTGATTGTTGCCGCTGTAGTGTGCTACCGTCTTGGGGTTTTGGACCCCAAGAAACCGAGACTCATTTGGCCGATGGTGTTCTCACTACCGATTGCTCCTAATAAGGAGAATGGGCAAATGTAGTAGCCACCTAGTTTGGTATGCGTATTGTTGATTCTCACTAGCATGTTTTATTTATTTGCATGATCGCCTAGTATACTAACATGACCTTTATTGAATCCACCTATAATGATTGCTTGTTAAATACAACGTGTGTTACCTATAGATTGCTTATATTTGTTGAGTCATTGTACTCACGTGTTGTTCTTGGTGTTTTAGGCTCAGATTCCATCTCCGATCCTACGAAGGTCAGTTAGACTTTGGGAGAGATCGTAGGGACCCCTTCTGGGCTAGATGAGTGGGAATGAGCAACCCCCTCCAGAGAGCGGCTCGTCAGTGTTTCATGCATCTTGCCTCCATTGCATATCATTGTCTCACCTTTTGTTTCGTCTCTCCTTTTGTTTTGTATTGTACTTGTGACTGAATGTATATACTATATATATATCATTTTACTTATATTATTGTCCTTTTATCTGGTTCTTTTGTTGTGGTATAATGTAATGATACTTACAGCTTTCGCTTACAATGTGATTGTACGTGTATATGTTCCCTTGTGTACGTGCATCTAGATCAAGTTTGGGTGCAGGTACACAGGAGTATGTGTGTCCCTGATTGGGTAGATCCTAATCCACGGTTTCTTAGGCCCGGGTTGTGACACTATATCAATACAATCTTAAATATATTTAAAAGATTAAACAAATTTCTTAACTAACTCACCTCTTGTATAGCTTCGATGTGATCATCTTCACTCAAAATTCTTTTCAACACTGTTCTTAATCCTACTCACAATTCCGTATCTATTGCTTCAGTGTGGTCTGGAGTATTGTGATAGTAGAATTCAGGATTTAAAAAATAACCTATATTGAAAAAAATAGAACGTATAATGAGTTAAATTGTTAATGAGTCAAAAAAAATTTTAAAAAAGCAAGCATTTAAAGAATTATATTAAATTATTAACTACCTGTAGCATGCAATGGATAGTGCAACTGATTATTCCACCAGGCATCAATAATTCTTATGCATTTATCATGATATCGGCAATTTTCTATAATGGCTTGCTTTGCTCGATTAATTGCTTCTTAAATGTACCCCATTGTTAGATTTTCATCACCATCTACAGTCTGCAACAGTTTCACTAAAGGTTTATATACCTTTAATATGTTCTCTAATTTTGCCTAAAATTTATTATCCCTCAGTAGAATTAGAATATCGAACTCTAGACCACTTGTTACTTTGCCCCATGTAAGGTCCCGAATCCCACTAATCTTGATTTACGTTAATTAAGCTAGTTCTATATTAATTGAACTCGATTAAGGCTAATTTAATCCAAAACTTATAGGGTTTGGGCCTCGGATAGGGAGTTGGGCGGAGTTCGACCCCACTTTAGTAGTTAAGGGGCCTTTTCGTAATTTGTCCTTGCACCTCTTGGACACCTCGTCCATTTCTTTTCGTGTAATTCTTGGCGTTGACCGTCTTTCGTGTTGGACTCCATTTGATTTGAATTCATTTGGGCCAATTTAGACCACATGACCTATATTGTAATTACCCCCAACTCACTGGGTCTGCATGCAAGGTGAGAAATTCAGTTGTTTAAAAGAGGGACTCAACGTCCTTCTCCTTCTTTCGTTTCGTTTCATTTGGGTTACTGGAGCAGTGCTCTCTTCCTCAACTTCCTCCTTCTTGAGATTCGAGGAGCCACTCGGCTGGGGGAAATCTTGCATGTAATGTTGAGAGAGGATCTTCTTCTTCCTCTTTCTCCTCCCTGAGCCATTTCTCTTGTACTGTCCTCTCTTGCAAGCTAGCTGTTTAAGGTAAGGATCCATCTTCATTTCATGTAATTAGAGTTATGAGAGTCATGAGGAATCAATTTACACGACATGCATGTGGATCTAAGCCCATATTCCACACTTTCATGTTCTATGGTAGAGAACCCATTCGATTTGGAGTATTCTCTCTACCCACACGACAACACACGACAAGGAGAACTAGGGAGGGCTAACACTGGTGAAAAGGCAAGTACTAGAGTCATGTGTGTTGCATGTCCGATTAAGTTCTGGGTTACTGAATTAGTTTCATACATGTCACAACCCGAGCCCAGAACATCAAGGTTAGAGAAAAGCCCAACCAGTGACACACGTACTCCCATGCACGTGCATCCAAACCCGGTCCAGATGCACACACACAAGGGATCTAACACGTGCGAAACAAGCGAACGCGGAAGCTGTAGATATCATAGCAAGCAACAAAGAAATAGCGGAAGCCGAAAAAATGCGGAACGGAAAAGATAAAGATAGATACAAAACTCTAAAACCAGATACAAATCTGAGTACACGACAAAATCAAGATGTACAAATATACAGAGTAACAAAGTCCGAAGTACAAAATACAAAATATCCAAAAACCAAAACAACTAGGCCACTGATGATATGCATGTACGCACTCGGCAGAGGTGATCAAGCCCACTCTGCCAAACCGGAGGGTGTCTCTACGCTCTGCCCTGCAGCCTCCTCGACCGCCGGGGAGCTGGGCAGGGGATCTGTGCCTGCAACACCACAGACAACACAATGAATACAACGATCCAGCAAATATAAGTAACAGGGATGAAACACTCATAGTATCAAGCTGAATAATGACAAAGGATTAAATACAGAGTTCCATATTAGTATGCTAAGCAAATCGTGCATAGAAGTAAACATGATAAATGAATTAAAGCATAGAAAATACTGAACTAGGTGGCTACTACGTTAACCATATTCTCTCCAATAGAGAGCAGAGCAGAGCAGAGCAGAGCAGATAAGAACACCACTGACCGGGCCAAGGTACAAGTGGGTCTCGGTTTCCTGGGTTCCGGGGTCCCAAGACAAAGCGACACTGCAGTGATACAGAGATACAGAGATCTAAGCCAGAAGTAACCCCGTCGGGCATCCTAGGGCTGAGGCTGAGTAGAGCCAGACTAATACCAATCAAATCACATCCAAAAGAAGGGAGATTATCCACTTTGGACTCACCGATGACAAGGACCGGATCTTATCCTCACGTATTAATCTCTGGGCAAAGCCACCCGGGAATACCCAGTGAATCAGAGATATACAAAGCCGGAGATATACAGAGCATAGCATAAACTAAGTCAAAGCACAGCATAGATCAAAGCATAGTGCAGAACGAAGAATAAAACAGATATACAGGACGAAAGCAAAATGATCTCGTAATGCATAAACATAGATTAGCAGAACAGAGGGCAAAACTGTAAGCAATATGCAATGCATCTCAGATTAATACAGAATCAAGGTTAATTACAAGTCAACACTAATCTAGTTGTCCATTGTCACTAACCGTGCATGATGATGTAGTTTTAAGTTATTCGATGCACCGTTGCCATCCAAGTGTTGCAATGTAATCCTTACGTGCACCGAAGTCCCTTAAACCAACACCCATGGGGAGGTGCTTAACAGTAAATCAACGCTCACATAAATAAGTCACAGCCTAATAGACTATTCATGCGATCCAAAGAATCCATTGGGCCGGTTTACATGAGCGGTTAACCTGTATTTTAGCCCTACAAAGTCACACCATTCCTAAGTTTTATTTCAGATTTTCCAGGTCTTACGGTTTAGCCATGGGTGACCTACGGCTTAGCCGTATACATCTTACGGCCTAACCGTAACATGCACTACGGCTTAGCCGCAATTCCCTTCAGGACACGGCTAAACTGTCATCTTCCACCTCTGATCTGATACATTTCACGGCTGAACTACGGGGAGTCCACGGCTTAGCCATAGACCAATCCACGGCTTAGCCGTAGCTTCACCGTAAGAATACTGAAATCAGAAAGTTTCGACTGATCAGGGGGATAATTCACGGCTGGGTCACGGCTAGCTTACGGCTCAGCCGTAGAACAATTTACGGTTCAACCGTAGCCTAGCCATAGAACAAAATTCAAAAATTCAAGTCTCTGGAATCTAAGCCGTACAAAGTTACGGCTTAGCCGTACAATACAGAACACGAAAATGAAGTGAGTACAGAAACTGAAATTTGGTACAGAAACTTAGCAAAACAAGCTCCAGAGGTTCCAACACTACAGAATTTGGCTGTAAAACATCCTAAACATGGAAGAGGATGAAATCAAAGCAATCAAATAGAATACCCATATGTGTTATACAATCCTGTACTTATACTTGCCTCAAAGCTCTGTAATTCCACTGAGATCAAGCTCCAATCAACTAAAACCCAAGCAAAGCAAAGCAAAAATACAATCCATGAGCATGCAGAGAGAGAGATGGGAGATCCAATTGGAGAAGAAGAATTGGAGAGAACCCACTTACCCAAAGCAAAGACAGAGATGAGAGAGAAAACCCAATCGGAAGAGATGCAAACTCCCAACACCAACAAGACTGAAGAAGAGAATGAAGAGAAGTGAAGAATGGACGTGGCTCTCCCAGAGCTGCATGCAACATTAAGGCAATTGAAATGAGCAGGGGAAAGACACCTGGGCTCATGACTCTTATATATAGTTTCTGAAGTTTAGAACAAAGTCCAGTGAAATTCGGTTATTTACAAATCAAGTCACACGAGGGTCCAACTTCTCCAATTGACTCCGAATGGGCCTGAGGCAGTTACGGAAAATAACGAGCTCAACAAAATACACGTGTTGACACCAAGATGATGCAAATATGATGCACTCAAAGCAAAAGCAAAATTACGAAAAAGGTCTTAGAACTACCTATCCCAGGTCAAAGGTTACTCAACTACCTATCCAAGACCCGAAACCAAGTCCAAAAGGATAAAATCAACAGAAAAGCACACTAATGAGCCACTAATCCAGCTTAGAGGGGATCGGAGTGTTACAATACACACTTCAACTTCATTCTTTGTTTTCTTGTTTATCAGAGAATCTATGAGATTGGGCTGAGTTACGATGATTAGAACGGAATAGGAGGGTGTGTGAGTGTTGAAAAACCTTGGGGACGATTCAACTAAGTCATAGATACCTTCCCCAGGTTAAGTGCTAACTCGCTCCTGAACTGGACTGAATTACAGAACCAAATTCATGTTTCTGAAGCTTACGGTGAAGCTACGGCTAAACCGTGAGCATCTACGGCTCAAAGTCCAGAGAGCAGTAGAATGGCATTTTGTACTATGGCTTACCTACGGCTACGCCATGGATTTCACTACGGCTAAGCCGTATCCAGCCCGTACCCTAGCCGTAGGTTTTCCTACGGCGAGCTTTCCAGAGAGCTCACGGAACCCAGTTTCTTCTACGGTTTGCACACGGCTGCACCGTGGAATACACTACGGCTATGCCATAACCCAACCGTGACCCAGCCGTAGGCTTAGCACGGCTAAGCCGTAGGCTAATATACGGTTAAACCGTAAATGCGCAGGTACTGTTGAAGGAAGCCCGAATTACTCAGCTAAGCCGTAGCGTCGTATACGGCTAAGCCGTATGACACAGTGAATGTAGGAATTCTTCATTGAGTTGTAGGGCCTTAGTATTGACACCCTCTTACCTCTACACGGGCCCGACGGTAAGGACACATTAAAAGGATAAAAGAATTCTGGATGACTCCCAAAAGACAAGTCATGGATGTTGGCATAAGAAGGGGTGTTCTTTATGCATACAAGACAATACCAAGAAGTGGCAACACATTGACACCGGACGTTTTATGAATACATCGTGCTGAATGTCCTAGGGGATCAGGAGATACTACTCCATCTAAATGCATTCATATTGTTACGCCATACTACCTTCGACACGATTTGTTATCGAATTCACTTCCTCTAGCAAACCCCGAGGCAATTCAGACCTGAGCTTCTAATGAGTGCGTGTCTGACAAGCCAGAGCTTCTATTGAGTGTGTGCTTGCTAGCCAAGGGTATAGCCGAGGCTCGGGCCTTGTAGCCCATATGCATGTGTTTCGTTTAATCATTCGTCGCTCCATGATTAACTATTCCTTATGCATGTTATGACTAGTATGATTGACTCCGAGTCGGCACCACTTAGCTTGTGCCCTTTGGGTATATGTATGTTACCACTGCAGTAGGTTTACGGAGGGGTTGTCGACGCTCTTCGGGAAGCTAGCCTGATCCCCTAGCGACCCATACGATATGTATGCTCCCTTTTGGGAGAATAGAGCATCGTGGTTGCCAATCAGTATGTATGACATCTAAGTGGTGATTCCTCCCTCATGCATCATGTTTAGTGATTGTCCTTGTTACTATATTATGTTGTTTTAGTTTCATATGCCTTAGTACTTGCTTAACCGTCGTGTTAACAGTGTTACCCTTGGTATTGCAGATCCAACACCCGGTCCCAACGCAGACACTGACGCGGCCCCGGAGGGTACCCCAACGATACCTCGGGGTGTAGGCAAATGGATGGATGGCGACGTCTATTATTAGCCATCCTACGGAGCGTGTGTTATGCTTGAGATTTGTATCACACTCTTAAGTAGTATTTTGGAATGTACTTGAAAGAATGTAACCCTATTGTATTTATATATGTTTACTTATGTAGGTTAACAGACTATGAACTTCCTGTGCTCTTGATAATTACTGAGTATTTCGCAAGATTCCGCTTATGATAAGTTATGTTTGTACGTATGTCAGCATACCTCACACGTTCCTGCGGAATCTCCCTTGTAGGAATTCGTGCAAATTCTTCAGGGCACGGATTTCTACGGGATTACGTATCCACTCCTTGGGGGCCCACTCAAATCCCCAAATTCCCGGGATCGGGGCGTGACACCCCATTTCGAATAAAGCTATTCTTCTGATGAAGATATCTGAATTAGCTTCGTTCTCCATCGTCCTAGGCTTTTCATAGCAATAAAATGAGTAGCAAATCTAGTAGATGCCAGACGCACCAAGGTATGATTTTTTGTGAATCTCTTCATCAAGCTTAAGAGCCATGAATGGTTGTATATGAACCTTATAATGTCTCTACATGCCTTGATCATAATGGCCACATGCTTCTTCTTTCCAATATCTTCCACTATAAGGTCAATACAATGTGCTGCACATGGGGTCTAAAATAAATGCGCCTTTTTTCCATTAACAGCTTACTGGCCTTCTTAAAATTGGTTCCATTGTCTGTCACAATCTGGACAATGTTCTCCTCTCCAACACTTTCTACACCTTATCCACAAGCCTATAAATATAATAAGCTAGCCGTTTCTCTTTAGATGCATCAACGAACTTCACAAAGACGGTCCCGACGACATTATACACGAAAAAGTTAATTAATTGTGTTTCGGTACCGCTTGTCCATTCATCACACATAATAGTGACTGTAGTAACCTAACTTAGACTTGATGGACCAACCTGTACAAGGTGAGCCATACTCAACCAACACATGCTAAGAGTTAGACTAGGATTTTTGGTCAAATTGTTGTCCTAGTTCAGTTAGAGATTTATTTATTGTATAATTCTTTGAGACTCATTAATTGTATTATTACTTGGATTAGTATTTGAGGCTCAAAGACTTGTTAGGATTCTGCCCAAGCCATTATGTGTTTAATGAGTTCCAATCAGGACTCTCTCTAAGTGTTTAATTCAAGTAGAACAAGTCTGTGTAGTATCCTATTAGAGCTTCGAGAGCATGGAAGACCAAGCACAAGCATAAATAGAGGGCTAGGTCTCTCCTTGCTTTACCAATCATATGAACCGAGAGAGAGAGAGAGGGTGGGGTTGGGGGGGGGGGGGGGGGGGTGGATCCTGAGTTGTGAAATTTGTAGAAGAAGAAGAGGATCACGAAGAAAATAAGGAAGATCGAATTGATTTTTCTCTATTTTGAGATATGCCAAGTGACTGTCAACTGTGAGACTCTTTAATTGAGAAAATCCTTTCTTTAGAAATCTTGCAATGTCAAGTGGCATCATTTATAGGATAGCTAGGCAACCTATATTCAATTAAAATCCATCATATTCTAGTGAAAACAAAATTAGAATATGAGAACCTCAGAAAACAGGGCGTCCCAAAATAGTTTTTCACGTTCTAGCCATGGGCCCCACCTGACACACTTGATGAATGATTAGATCTGATGATCTGAAGTGGGACCCTTAGGTGACCCTGGTGGACCCAATCTGTTTTGGAACCAACCTATTTGGGCCCACAGATCCAAGTCTTGAATTCTATCCACGTGAGGTGAAGTTAGAGACGACAATACTATTTGCAACATTGATGATAAAAACCTACTTTTCTTTTGATGAAAATCTATGGAACAGTTTTATGTAGTAATGAAGGAAACCAACTGTAAATTCATGATGGATTGGTTGAGGTTTGGTGTTGTAAATAACCAGAAATCTGGTTTTCTTTCAAATCAGGATTACAGTAGTCAATAAGTGTCGTCAGTCCTTGTGGAACCCTATGGCCCAGCTGATCAATGATCCACACCGACCACCATATGGAGAGCTGATGGGCGACCCTAGGGGTAGGTTACTTAGTGAGACCCACTTATGAGTGGCCACTATCTAGTTGACCAATGAAGGCCAGGCGAGACCCCGTTCTGTGACGAATATGAAGCCTAGGTTTCTGTCGACTTCTACTGTATAAAATAGTTTGCCAAAATTGCATATAGGTCCGTGAAGTTTATAATAATTTTCAGATGACTCTTTTCACCTTTGTTCTTGTAAGAACATGTAAGGGACAGTAATGATGGATTGTTATAGGAAATCAACAGGCATGATATTTACTATAATAAATACTGAATTCTTTTTATTTGAAATCATCACAACTATATTACGAACCCTTGAATTTTGTGCAAGTTAACATGGACCTTTACCATGTATTCAAGTATATTGGAATATAGCCAATTTGAATTCATGACTTGACTTTATGTTTATTTTATGCGAAATAATTAGATTCCTCACTAAAATATGGGCAATGCCACATACCTAGGTACCAATTCCAATTCAGAGTGAGGCGAAGTCTAACCAGTGGTATGTGGTACTGGCCAAGGAAGAAAGTAAAATGATGTTACCGATTATGATGGAGATAAATCCCTAATAAACTTATTGAATTTGAACTTGAAATTGATGTTTAAATAGAGTAACACAAACCGCTAGCACTGAGTATAGAACTTTGCTCGTGGATGTTGGTCGAGAGAAGTAGGTTCAACAATCATAGTGGTAGGACCAACTGTCACGACCCAAGCCCGAGAATTATGAGTTTAGGGTTAACCTCGACGCGTAACACGTACTCCCGTGTAATTCACACCCGAACCGGAGTCAAAGTGGAATTACACAAGGGATATTCACATACTTATACGGTGAGGTACTTAAATGGACATTTGTCCAAGCATTTAATACGCGGAAGCTTGTCAATATCACCTATAATTTTTTCACTTTTCATTAAACAGTTCAAAAATATCATTACAACCATGAAACATTCCAAATCTTAATAATTAAATAGCATAAAATTATTATAACAATTCTACACATCACCTGTACAACCCAAATATGATATGCACATGTATGCAACTATGCCAAGGATAAATGTTCTGTATAGAGAAAGTAAAACAATGAAGTACAAGGAACCAAAGGACATTCGTAGAAAGGTCGGGCTACGCAAATAACTATCTATATAGATGCAAATATGTGTATATACTAAAAGTCTCAAAATACCCAAAATACACATTCCTAAGATAATAGCGTGTCACTCTTGACATATGGATCAGGCAGTAAGCTTCTATTGTCCACTCGTTAAACCTAAAGGAACCGCTGTAGTTTCGTTCTCTGACTCTTGGGTCTCTGCCAGACCGGGATCGAGATCTAGGCCTATAACACCATTATACAACTATGAATAAGACTATTCAGCAAAGTATAAGCATAATTACGGTAATACGCATTGTATCTAAAAAAGTTTAAGACAAGTGATCAATAAATGTCAATTCAATACACTAGGCATATTGTGCATTTGAAATAAGCATGCTATAAGGATCAATAAGTGAAAATACATACTATTTGGCTACTACACTTGCTATATCCTCCCTCTAAGGATCTTTACGTTGAGAACACCATCGACCGGGCCAAGTTATGAATAGGTCTCTTCATATATGGAGTCCGGAAGCTCTAAAGGCACGCTGCAGCGGCACCATTCATATACTACACCAAAGTCAACCTCGCCGGATATCATAAGGCTGAAGTTGAGTAGAGCTAGACCATTGCGATTCATATGATTGAATTTGAGTAAGTCATACCGTTCGTTTCATTGAGAATAATACATACGTTCATTGAAAACCATACATTATACGTTCAATTCATTCTTTTTCAATTCACACTGACAATAGAGAAGCGTATACGGTATATCAATAACATTTCAAGTAGAATTCATTCATACTATGATCATTTCAATTCAAAATCATTCCAATAATAAAGGGCAATAATGATAATTCAATATGCTATGTAATTCAAATTAATGGAATCGAGGTGATTTATAAACCAACCATAATCTAGTTATCTATTGTTTCTATCCATCCATAATGATGTAGTTTTAAGCTATCCAATACACAGTTTACTTTGGTGTCATAATGTGTAGGAGAGGTGTATCAGAGTCCTTTAAACCAACACTCATAGCTAGGTGTTTAACAAATGGATAACAATACATGGATGAGTCTCAGCCCTCAAGACTTTCCATGGTGTCTGATCATTCCGTTAGGCTAGTGAATAGGGTAAAGGAATCTAAGAACTAAGGCCCTACAAGGTCTTGAAGCAGTCCCTAATTAATCCTAGTTTTCAATGGTCCTACGGCTTAACTGTGGGTGACCTACGGCTTAACTGTGGGCAGCCTACGGCTTCACCGCATAATGCACTGCGACTTAGCCATGGCTATGTGCACTATTCCTTCACATCCACGATTTAACTGTAAAATAGCCTACAGCTTAGCCATGTGACACCTACGGCTGAGCCACGGCTTACTACAGCTTAGCCGTAGCACATTTCACAACTTAGTCGTGGCTTAATTGTAAAAGAAATCTGAAATTTTAGCTCTCTGGGAAGCTAGCCGTAGTACACTTACGGCTTAGCCGTAAGCTTCAGATTTTCTGAAGCTGATTCAGTTACAGAATGCTCCTCTTCAACCCATAATGCTGGGGTTCTAATTGCATGTCTACTACTAATTGAGGCATTCATTTCTACTTCTCCTTAACCATTTAATATCTCCAATTTCACTACGTGGTTCACTTAACAATCGAATCATACATTAATGGCAGCTCATTATACAATGGAAATATGGATGAAAGAAGATATAGGGCTAATATTTCACATTATAACTTTGATAGATTTACATGAATCATAACATACCAATATGCATTCAACCAAAATTAGCTTATACTTGCCTTTGATTTCAAGTTCCATTACTACTCTTTCTCTTGACTCACTTAAGAAGAAGAACCCACTATTCTTGGCCTAAAATGATATGCATGTAAGAAATGATGAAGAAGATGAGTGTGTGCTTGAGAAAGGAGTCTTTTTGACTCCCTGAACCCAAGAATTCTGTATATTAGGAAGTGATCTTACCTTCATGATCAATTAGAAAGAAGAAGTGCTTGAATCCTTTACTTCACAGAGTAAGGAAAGCTAGAAGATGATGGGAATGGGAGAGGAGAGCTCCATACTATACATGCAAGCTGTAAAACCTTCGATTGTTAACAGAAATGTGAGGAAGAAATGAAGTGAAGAGGAAAGAAAAGCTGCAACGGTTGCAAGAGAGGAAGGGACGAATGAAATGAATATTGGAGCCCATTTCAGCATATATATATATATAACTTAAGGTTTTATAAGAAAGTCCTCTCACAAGAGGTTATTACAATTTAAGTCATTTGTGGGTCTAACTAATTCAAATGAAGTCGAATACATTCAAGTCAAGCACAAAAATTGACGAAGTCAACAAGACAAACTTAATGGTATCTATATGATGCGTATATGACATGAAACCATGAATTTTAAAATTACGAAAAAGGGCTTCCATCTACCTAGGTAATATCAAACCCGACCCAAACTATCTATCCATGTCCTGAACTTGACCCACTAGACTCCCCAACACTAAAATAGACTTATTAAAAATAAAACATGTTAATTAGCTAGTAATCACAATTAATTACTCGCTAATAAAGCTAAGCTTGAGTCAAAGTGTTACATTAGCCATGTTATTGATATAAATGTTGATACTCCAGTGTGAGAGTGTCAGAATAGGCTCAACAATCATGGTAGATGACAAGCCATGTTGTTAACAAAAACATGGATACACCTGTATGAGGTATCGGAACCATTTGTTGCTTGCGATGGAAAAATACTCAAGAAAGAATAAATTAAGATATTGTTCTTAACACCATTATTTAATATATTATTATTCACATAAATGATTGGAAATATGTTTTTCCTTAGTGTTTACTTATTCTACTCACTAGTGTTATTTACTAATGGTTCACCCTACTTCAGATAATGCATTCGTAGAAGTTGTAGGGAATGACGAGGATCAGCCAGGGAACTTTGGCATGCGTGACTGATCCAGAGAGCAAAGAACAATAAATAAATGATAGATGAGATTAGCCCATACAATTGAATTTTTCCATTTTAACTTGTCATGACTTTTGATAAATATCATGATTCAAATACAAATTAAATATGAATGCTTTTGGACCTTTATGCTCATTTGAATTTAATTTATGTTGTGTTGTTATACATTTAAGTACGTCTTAAGAATTTGAATAGCTCCAGATTCTTGAGTCGTTATAGTAACCCCATTTTGCCCTCACATGGGCCTAAACGTCTCCACCTAAGCCTTTATTTCTTTATATTCTTCTTCAAGGTACTTAGTGCGCACATCAGATACGGATGGCATCCTAATACCCCGCCTAGCTTGAGCCACAACATCAAGAACTGTCTAAAAATAAAGAGAATCAATTGCAGTTAGGGGCATATTCTTATGAATTTGCCATTTTGTTATAGCATTAACTAATCTATCTCTTGCCACCGTCTTAACACCCTTGACAACATGCAAGATTTTTTGTTGCTTAGCTGCCTCCAATCTATGTGCTAGAGGATCAACAAAACCAACCCTTTTTCTAGTTTATGTAGATGTAGCCCTCCGAGTAGAAATAATATCTATATCATCATCCCGTTGTCGGGTGCTAAATGCACTATGCATTTTCCCCTCAATGCCCTTGCCCTTGCTTATTGCACCGATGAGCCACCTGTATCATAGTTTCTACATTAACTATATGCTCAACGCTCTACTTCTTCTTGGCACGACATAAAGGACTCTCGGCGTACAGCCATCATTTCTGGGTCTTCAACCTCATCATCAGAAGTAGCACTGAGACCTTCATCCCCAAATACATTATAACATGTTGCATCAACACCCTGTTACCTTTTCTCTTTAATTTGTACTTTTCTTTTTTTTTGTTTGATTCAATAAGTTTCTCATTTACTCCCTAACTTCTTTAGCCAGTTCAAGATACCCTGCAACATTGCCTTGCACATAGGCCAAATGTTGCTTAAATCTTGTAATGCCCTCATTGGTTACTTTGTGATAAATTTGTTGGAAGTATGTGGGTCTCGTGGATAGATTTTCAAAACTTTTGACCCACTTGACATAGGGATCAACTATCCATAAGACCAAAAACCCAATCCAGGATGCATTACCCTCAATCTCATAACCATGTACAGTAAATATTCTATCTAAAAGATAGAATCAAACAGCACTAAACATCCATAATAATCTACGACATGCAAGAAGTAGATCATACCTTTGAAGATCCGTAGTGCTCTAATGGAGAAGTTACGACTCTACTTGATGATGAGAATCTTCAACACCTCTTAGCCTTCCATGCTATGACCCGAATTGGATTTCTTTTCTCAAGAAGATTGGTGGAATCTCCAAGAGAAATCCCAACTCGAAACTCCAAGGAACTAGAAAAGAGAAGGAGAGAGAAACTCATGCAACTCTTGCACGAACAGGGTTTTGGGCGTAAGAGTAACTCTTATTGGACGTCCAAGAGATTTTATATACTTTCAAATCTCTTCCTTGCCTAATTGAAATAGAAGTCTTACTTCCAAAGCAATTAGCAACTTTTTCCTTTCTAATCCCTTCTTTCTAGAGTTCAAGTCGAATTATTATTTTCCAATAACTTGGGCTAGCATAGGGACCACTAGGGATTACTTAGAAAGCTGGCTCCAACTGGAATACCGCAACCCCACATCTCATGTGCAATCCGGGCCCACAATTAATTGCAAATAACACCACTATATAAATGCAATTGCACTCCAGTCTTAGGAATAAATTACAATGAAGACCCTAAACTTCCTAATTACCACAAGTAGGCCCCTCTATCAGTATCCGTGGATCAATTGGAATAAATCTGTCTCTTCCAATCTAAGTTCCACATCTTATTAACCTTAAGCCCCAATTAATCATAGTAATCATCAGTACCATCCAATTAACTCTTAATTGAGATGGGTGCGCACTTACTAATGACAAATCCATTAATTGGCACAAGGGGATAATAGAGATAGATTCCATCTTGATCATTCAACGTTCCCACAGTTCTACTACCACATACCCAAGACACCGAAGTATTAACCTACAGTCGGCCTCACTCATTGGTGACTCAAAGCAAATGAATAGATAGAAACTTGAGTTCATCAATGTCTCAGGATTGAGAGCCTATTACTAGGGAATTATGAGAGCATACCTTATTATTGAGACAGAATTACATAAGGTGCATGTCATGGTCCTTCAATACATCCAATGTACCAGCACCATGATCCAGAATCTTATATTCTGATGATCGAGACAAATCACACTATTTCATAGTGATCAAAGTGCTGCAACCTAATCAAATGAGATGCCCAGTCTCATTACTGGTTGTGAAGCTATTTAAGTATAAGATTTGTGACATATATCTCCCGCGTGTGGATCTCATCCATGCACATATATCACACTAATATACTAATGGGACCCGGTTCAACTCATGAACCATTATGTCATATGTATTGGTCATGTGCATGAAGTAGTAAAATAATATTCATCTCATGAAAGTAAAGCATGATTTTATTGATAAATAAAGAAATTAATCAATTTATTACATCAACTGATGGATTGAGTCCACAAAATCTAACAAAATTAACTTGCACTTAATCTTCAACCGATTGTTTTCAATCGCCTCACTATAACTCCATGCAAGATCAATCTCACATGGCATTTTTTCACGTCACAATACCTAAAAAATATTCAAAAGTAATAAATTAAAATTTAAATAAATTTTAAAAACATGAAAAAATTACAAGAACACGCAAATACGTGGGATTGATCTGTGGGAAACATAAATCTAACACTTAGAAATCATTTTTCAACCCATTCGATTGAGTTTACTTATATAAAAAAAATATTTTTGTAAAAAAATACAAAAAACCAAAAAAAAAAGCAAAAATTAGTAGAACACAACAATATGTGGGATTGATCTATGGAAAACATAAATCTAACATATAGGGACCATTTTCAATCCATTTAATTGAGTTTACTTTTATAAAAAATATATATTTTTTAAATTAATAAAAAATCTGAAAATAAAAAAATATGAAAAAATTAGAAGAACACAAAAATATGTGGGATTGATCTATGGGAAATATAAATCTAACATTTAAGGACCATTTTCAACCCATTTGATTGAGTTTACTTTTATAGAAAAATATTTTTTTTAAAAAAAATACAAAAATTCGAAAATAAAAAATATGGAAAAATAAGAACACAAAAATATGTAGGATTGATCTATGGAAAAAGTAAATCTAACATTTAAGGACCATCTTCAACCCATTTGATTGAGTTTACTTTTATAAAAAAAATATATTTTTTGAACAAAATACAAAAATCCAAAAATAAAAAATATGAAAAAATAAGAACACTAAAATTTGTGGGATTGATCTATGGGAAACATAAATCTAACATTGAGGGACCATTTTCAACCCATTTGATTGAGTTTACTTTTATAAAAAAAATATTTTTTTAAACAAAATACAAATACTATAAAATAAAAAGTATGAAAAGGTTAGAAGAACACAAAAATATATGGGATTGATCTATGGGAAACATAGATCTAACATTTAGGGACCATTTTTAACCCATTTGATTGAGTTTACTTTTATAAAGAAATATTTTAAAAAAATACAAAAAATCAGAAAATAAAAAATATGAAAAAATTAGTAGAAAGCAAAAATATGTGGGGTTGATCTATGGGAAATATAAATCTAACATTTAGAGACCATTTTCAACCATTTGATTGAGTTGACTTCTATAGAAATATATTTTTTTCAATTAATTCAAAAATCCAAAAATAAAAAATATGAAAAAATTAAAAGAACACAAAAATATGTGGGATTGATCTATGGAAAACATAAATCTAACATTTAGGAACCATTTTCAACCCATTTGATTGAGTTTATTTCTATATAAGAATATTTTTTTGAAAAATACAAAAATCCGAAAACAAAAAATATGAAAAAATTAGAAAAACACAAAAATCTGTGGGATTGATCTATGGGAAACATAGATCTAACATTTATGAATCATTTTCAACTCATTTTATTGGTTTTCCATGAATAAAATAGATGTCTTTTTTCAAATAATAAAATAATTCAAAAATAAAATTCAAAATAAAAAAAATTAAGAAAGTGAAAAAAAAAAAAGAGAGGCTTGATCAAAGGAGAACATGGATCTAACAATAACAACTCATTTTCAAGTAATTCATGGAAAAAAAGAGAAATAAGTTCAAAGTAGAAAAAAAATAAGCTCAAAAACTCACCTTTTTTGAGTTTGATGCTTGAATCTTAAATACCACCTTGATGTTTTGATGTTTTTGATTTTTTTTTTTGTTTATAAATCTAGTGTATTTTTTAGAGGATTTTAAAAATGGAGGCAAGGAAAGGGGTTTGGAGCAGTGAAAAATGAAGAAGACCCACTTACAGCAAGTGAAGATGAAAAATGGAAGGAAAAAGTCGACTGGTGGGGTTTGTAATCCCACCCGACCCGTAGCAGCTGCTACAAAACATAGTGGCCCGTTGTAGGTGCTACACATGCATAGCGGCCATGTTTGTGAGCGCCGCTTTTTCCAAAAAATCGTAGCGCCCATGGGCACTACAGGCGATATATTAGCCACTACGAAGCTATTTACATCCATGGTTTGTACTGGATAACTACAATAAATGGCTATCAGTTTGCAAGAACTTATGCACTCCAATTTCATAATTTATCTTGAAAATCTTGGTACTATATAGTTGCAAAAGCTATTGAAATGTTGAATAGTCCTTTCAGCATGAAATTTAATCTAAAGTTTGTCCTTGGCTATGCATCCTCCTTCTGAGTTCAGAGCCTTACACTTCACAAACATACAATATGCCATGATTCTAGCCATTAACTTGTACTTGCCCTTTGAATTGGCCTAGAAAAGTGATATGGTGCCTGTTAGGATCTTTAGATCCTTATGTTAAAAGGAGGAGAGAAGAAAGGAAGAAAAAGAGCATACACAGAGAATTGGGAAAATTGTCGTGTCCCTTTGATGGGCCTGGACCATACTACCTTAATGCAAGGCTAGGTTACAATGGTTGATATCTAATTATAACAAACAAGGAAAGAATATTAAGAGTAGTAATATTGTTTGATACATTACAATTATACAGAGTTGACTAGATCCCTCAAGATCCCCCACGTGGGATATTTAAAGGCCTGATGAGCTGGGCCTGATGGGCTTGTTGGACTTGTGCTTTCTATGCTTCTATACTCCCCTTCAAATTGATGGGGGTGTTCAAGAAGAAGTCAATTTGGGAGAAATGTAATCATGACGAACATGTGGTAGACCTTTGGTAAACACATAGGCCAGTTGTTCAGGAAATGAGATATATGGTACACAAATTTTGTCTGTGACAAAATATTGACAAATGAAGTGGCAATCAATCTCAATATGCTTAATACGCTCATGGAAGACGGTATTCTTGGCAATCTGGATGATATTAGTGTTATTTGCATACAGTGGGCAGGGCTAGGGAGAAAAACTCGAAACTCATGAAGAAAACGCTAGAGTTAGATGACCTCGCTATTGGCGGTAGACATTAAACGATATTCTAGCTTAGCCGTTGATTTGGAAACCATGTTGTGTCATTTGCTTTTCCAAGAGATGAGACAGGGTCCTAAGAACACACACCATCTTATCATTAATCAACGAGTATCATGACATACAACGCAATTGGCATCAGCATAAGCTTGCAATTGTAATGAGAATATGGATGAGTAAAATAATCCACAATTACGAGTGCCATTGACATAGTGAATAATCCGATACTCAGCTTGAAGATGTGGTTTCTGAGGATTCCCAATGAATTGACTGACGGTTTTCACAGCACATTAGATGTCCAACCGAGTCATGGTTAAATATAGAAAGCTACCAATGAGATGACAAAATAGAGTTGGATCTGCAAGAGGAATTCCATCTTCTTTGCTAGTTTTGACATTGGGCTCCGTTGGAGTAGCAAAAGTTTTTGCATCGCTTAGTCAAGCAGAATGAAGTAGGTCATTAGCATATTTTGATTGAATGACTTGAATCCTGTCCTTGTTATGGGCAACTTCCAACCCCAAAAAGTAAGTTAACGGACCAAGGTCCTTCTTTTTAAATGTACTCATGAGATGAGAGTTGAGGTCAAAGATGCCAGCGTGATCATTGCCACAAAGGATCATATGATCAACATGGATTAATAGAATAGTACAACCATGAGATGTTCGCCAAATGAAGAGAGAGCTGTTATTTAAACTTTGACAGAAGTTTACTTGAAGGATGGCAGAGCAAAAATTTTCGAACCAGGCGCATGGAGCCTATTTATGGCTGTACAAAGATTTGGTCAACCAACAGACATGTTCTGGTGGACAAGCATATCTTAGTGGAGGATGCATATAAACAATTTCCTTGAGATCTTCATGTAGAAAGGCATTTTTGACATCCATCTACCAAAGGGGCCAGTGACGAGCTACCGCAACAACAAGTAAACACCTAACGATAGTCATTTGGCTACCAAGGCAAAAGTTTCCTCATAATCAATGTCATACTCCTGTTTATAAGCTTGGGCTACTAAGCGAACCTTGGATCTATCAATGCTATCATCGGATCATTGTTTAATAGAGTAGATCCACTTACTTCCAAGGATGGATGTATCTGCAAGAAGAGGCACCAATTCCCAGCTTTTGTTGGCCTCGAGGGCAAGGAATTCATCTGTCATTGCATCTTGTCAGCATGGTATATTAGCAGCCTCAGAATAAGATATTGGTATGGAAATTGGGTCAGAAGCAATAAATAAAGTTGGAAATCCATATCTATTAGGTGAAACGGAGGTACGATTAGAGCGTCATAAGGGAGGTCGAGAAGTCCTACCATGAGGGGAAGTATCATTGGCCGGAGGAACCGGCTCTACAAGTGTATTTAGAGAGGGAGCCGTAGTTGGCAGATGTCTCTAACAACGAGAATAAACCTGTGTGATAGAAGGTGAAGGTGAAAAGGATGGAAAATAAGAGATCTGAATATTAAAGGGATTTGGTGACTGAGAATAAAACGGGACATATTCTAAGAAAATAACATTCTGAGAGATTCGTAGACGTTACTCCTTAAGATCATAACACTAAAAACCTTTGTGTTCATCACTATAGCCAAGAAACATGCAGCGAGCAGCTTGTGATGATAGTTTGTTACTCTCCAGAAAGGGAAAATGCTTAAAACATAAGCAGCCGAAAATCCGTAAATGTGATAGGTAAACATTCAAGAGGAGAGATTTCACCCAGGACATAGTTAGGTTATTTGTTGATAATATGGACTGCTATATGGGTTGTCTCACACTAGAACTTAGGTGGAATGAGTGATTCTACAAGAAGAGTTCTAACAGTTCCTAATAGATGACGATTTTTCCTTTTTGCAACCCCATTTTGTTGAGGTGTGTGAAGGCAGAATTTTTTATGAAGAATCCCTTTTTTCTATTAAAAATTATGAAATTCAGTGGATGTATATTCTCCCCTTGAGTCTGAATGAATGATTTTAATGGACTTCTGGAATTGAGTGCTCATCATATTATACAATTTTTGAAACATGGAAAAAACTTTAAATTTAGATTTTAAAAAATATATATATGTGTACCGGCAGTAATCATCTATAAAGGTGACATAAAATGTATAACCAAGTGTACTCAAATGGGGAGCAATCCTCCATACATTTGTGTGTATTACATCAAAAGGAGCAATGCTACGTGACTAATGAACAGGAAAAGGTAAGACATGACTTTCACTCAGACAGCACGATTCACATTTAGATTTCGCAAAATTAGCAACTATAGAACTATAAATAAAATAGCCAAACATTCAAGTTTAAACAAAGATAAAAAATTTGCATTACTCAAGTGACCAAGGCATTTATGCCAAGTGATCCACACATTATCGAAAAGACTCCTAGAGGATGCAAATAACGATATTTGTCCAATGTCGAGAAGGAATAGATTGATATGTTTACTCCCCATCCCAATCACCTTCCCGGTTTGCCATTCCAATATGACACAACCAAATGGAGAGAAGTTAACCAAATAACCATAATCAATAAGTTAACCACGCGACTGGAGGTTCATCCTATTTTCGTCGTTTTCTTTTGTCGATCTCTCATATCCGGGTGATTCATACTTCTCATGTTTATTGAGATTTAAGGGGAGTAACCTGCTCATCAAAAGAGAAAAGAATACCCTTTGTGGCTATTCGGTTTGCTGAACCGTGAAACAATTCCTATAGAAACCATGGTGGCCAAGTCTATGTTGTGTCATGTTAGTGGCCGGGTAAGTACAAACCAATCCCTTGTAATTCCCACAAAAGGCATGGTGACTCTGCCTGCATCTTACACTTTGTTGAGAACCAAATGGATTGTCATTTTTCAACCCCTTACATTTCCCACAATCTGGGAAGGCCAGGTATATGCTCAAATTATCTCAATGCTTATAAAAACAAGTGGGTGTCTTCACTAGATTCAAAAATACAAGTGAGGAAACCTAATGTTCAATCAAAGCTTTGCAACCCCCAAACAGAGCCTGCTCATTGCAAGTTTGTTGGAGAAATTCAAGGGTTCATATGCTATTCGAATAATTTCAGACAAGTCATGTGCATTTCACCTTAAACTACTATGATTTTCCAAATCAAAGGGAAAGGATATGATTTTTGGCTCCAAATCCAATTTTCTCAATTATGACAGTGACTAGCCAGGACCATGATCATACAATGGAGCAGTAGAACCTCATGGTACTCAATTCTATTTGATAACATAAGATTGGTATGATATTTGTGAGTTGTTTGTACCTCAAAGGATTGAGAAACTTTAAAAAAAAAAAAAAAGAGAGAGAGAGAGAAGAAGAAAGAAAGAGGCAGGGCGAGCCCTTATGGGTTAGCAACTTGAGGTTGTACCAACTATGCTGGGTTGGCTACAACAATCCTATTTCTCCATTCAATCATTTTGAGCCAAATCCTTAGATAGGTTTCACTTCTTCAGATTATCCTTACTACTTCCATCCATACTCTTTTTGGCAACTTTTGGAGGTCTATCCTTGGTTCATTGGTACTTCCATCCATGTCCTCATCATCAACTTCTTCAAATATGTCCTCACTACTTACATCCATGTCCTCTTCAGCCTACCCTTTCCCTTGGTTGGCCATCAACATCAATAGAAAATTTTTTTTTCTTATGGCATTGTTGTGGCCCTATGCTAGACAAGCCCAAACCATCTCAATCAAATCTATCTTAATGTATCTATCACCTTTTGTTGCTAATCATAACTGCCCTGGACGTATCTCTAATTCTATCAATCCTAGCTTTACTTCACATCCATCTCAATATTCTTATCTCTGATACACTCATTTTGTGAATTATTGCTTTTTGATTAACCAACATTATGCTCTATAAGTCATTGTTGGAAGTATTTTCAAATTATATCTCCATAGGTTATATGTCAAATGCTAGCAGAAACCTAGAAGATAAACAGCTGCTCCATATACTCTGTAAAGCAAACACCAGTAGGAAAACTCTGGACAAGCATTCAATCAACAAGTAAACTGATTTTAAGGGCTAATTAGCTAGAAAACTCAACACTTCTAAAATATATCCAGGCAGTAAAATAGATGGCACCAAAAAGGGAATTTCAGTTTGAAATTTTTAAATGTTTACGTTAGATTTTTGTCTCTGTAGTGTAAGCCCGAAGCTTTTTTTTGCTACAAGGAGCCATTAGACATGTTCAGCAACTCAAAAGGTTCGTTGCACATTTTATTCTTTTCTCTATTTGACATTCTGGTTGTGTCATGTAGTTTGCCCAGTTGATTATTTAAAGATTCTTTATATTGGGTAACATTGATATTGGACGGGAAAGATGTCCCTATCTCCACTATATATGATTTGTAGTGATTACCTGCCTTTTTAGAAGTGACACTTAAGGACATGAAGTTGGCTTTAAGTGAAACTATATTTAAAAAAAAGAATCTCAACAAAATTTGTAATTCTACTATTACATGCAGTTGAAGTGAAGACAATTAAAACCTGAGCGAAATGCAACAAAAGGTTGTCCCCTTCTACATATGAATGTCACACTAAGAAATGAAATGTAGTTTGGAATTTGTTAATGATGCTTATTTATTTTTCAATTTATGATTGTTGTTACTTTGCAAGATGCCTTACTCAAAACACAAAACACTAGTGTGCATAGTGCATATTCAGCATAATTACAGGGCTAGGCCTCTCTCCCACACACCAGAAAAAAAGAGCTTTATGGATGCCAGATTTTTATTGTTCAATCACGAAGTAGCTTCTCCTTAAAAGAAGCCACATTATTTTTAGTCATCCATCAGACATTGCAAAAGAATGCAAAACATGTTCTTGACCCACTTATATTCTAATAATTTATCATTGACATAATGGTTGCAGTCATTAAGTCTATGTGTGAACTGGCATGGAGCATCAATTTATTGAATGATTTGATACATTCTTTTTACTTTACTCTTTGACTTCTTTCATTTTGGAGAGTGTGCTTATGTTTTTCCTATTTCCCTTGAAACTTTGGCACTTCTCATTTTATTGTTTTCTTTGTCCAATATTCCTGCATTGACTTTTCAAATGGCCTTTTTGTTTAAATGTGAATTGTTAATAGGTACCCTCGTTGAATGTTACCTTTCTCAATGTCGACCATTGCAGCAAAATGAGAAATAGGGTTTCCAAACCCTATTATGTATTCTCAATCCTTTATTTGAAAAGGACGAATTTTGGTGGATGTGACTAAGCGATACGAAGGGTTATAATTACCCGTGGATGTGTAAAACTACCACTATATGGTGCCTCTTTTTTTTTTTTTTTTTGCAAACAAATAGTTAATCCCGCTGCTGATGTTGTCTATAGCAATGATAATTTTTGTCGCTGCTGTAGGCCCAACAAGAAAAAAGAACCTACTTTCCAATCTTTTCTTCTCTCCTTCGATGTTGTGTCTTCCCTTGACTAGAAGAGAAAAAACTACCAATCTTTTGTGATCTCCCTTTAAAACCCCACACACCAAGCCACCCCACCCCCCCAGTTGTTACAGTAGATATTGCTGCGGATCATCGGCTCTGATACATGAATGCTTATTGGACACTATGAAATTGATTTGTTGAGTGTAAAAACTCTTTTGTTTGCATGATTGTGTATTTGAATGGAGATCTGAAGTTTGGGAATTTGAGCTCAACTTAGGTTTTCACTATTTCGCACCATAATTTGAATTTAACATCGCTGAAATTTGATTTGACTCGTGGGAATGGAGGTATGATGATGAAGAAGATGAGATAGAGTGCTCCCTCATTGACAATTTCAATCGCAAATGCACTGTGTCCATGAATTTCATCCTTTCAAATTGATATTAAACTTTGAATCATCTACATTTTCACTTAATTTCTCCCATTGTCAATTTTCGTCATTCATATCTAAGCTTATCTATTGAAGCCCCTATATTCCTCAATCATATGTTAAAGACTTGTTGAAAATTCCTTGTTCGGATCTAGAGTTCCTTTCTATTTTCCAAGAGATTTTATTGGGATTCATTTATTGGACTGGCTTAGGTTTGTTGATCATTAGGGTTTTAGATTTGCTAAAAATCCATTTTTGTTGTGCTCATATTCTCATTGTTGATTTCTTTTTCTAAAATTCCTCCTGTTAGCTGATCCTAGGTCTTATCATCTGGGAATAAATCAGCTTCTTTGCGCTTTTTTTTTGGAGAAATATGAAGTTATTATACAAATTGACATGAAATGCTTAGAATTTAGCTGACATATGTTGAGGATTGTAGCTTCCACTCCTTTATTCAGTTATTTACAATGAAAGCCAAGGTTTAATTATTATTCTTTGATTGCTCTTTGATATGGTTATTCTTTTGTTTTTATTTCTAACTAGAGGCTATATGGATTCACCTAGCCAATTTGGAACTAAGCATGTGGCAAATCCATGAAACCCTAAGATACACATTGTGGTATTATTGGGCAATCCAAGCCTTATAATGGCTATTTTAGTTATTCATAGTGGTCATGCATTATCATGCTGTTATTGCTATTCTTATTATCAGCTCCTACATTCTTATGTCCTTTTATATGTAGAACATAACCAGAGTTTATGTTATATGACTCGTAAGATTACCTGATTATGTGATATGAACCTATTATGATGTGTTATAATATATTACGATTCGATAAGCTAAATAGGTTTTCAGAAATAAGTCCGAAAATCATAGAATGTGTCTGGTTATGTTATTCTAGAGGCAGCACACTATATAGCTTCAGTCCTTCCTATAACTGCATGTGGTGAAAGATGGATTGTACCAGATAGACTGGCTGCAACATAGTCTCATGTTCAGTATCGGAGTAATTATACTCCCGATATTCCCTGCTATGTAAAAGATGGACACACTGTGATCCTACAGGGTATCCCTCTTATGTGTACATGTTATGCTTATCATGATTCATGTATCTCTTCATGATTATGATTTATGATCATATTGAGAGCATTTAGCTTATGTGGAGTTACCAAATGCTTGGCTAGGAATTCTTGATAGGGATGTAACATTGATTCTTCTGTTCTTGCATTCATGCATATCTATTTATTCAGTTTTTTATTAGTTTAGTCTCTCATTATCAATTATAAATATAACTACATCATCTTTATGTTTATTATACCAGCTTACTTGCTAGTAATCTGATATAACCTTTGGCATTACAAGTGAAAATACCTATACCCTGACCAGGAGACTCCTTAGAAGTTGGCTGCTGATGTTTTGTAGATATCGAGCAACATGAGCTGCGTCATATTAGGATGGGTCTTATTTTGAGTTGTTGTACTGAACTTTGTTAGTCTTTATGTTGGCGTTGTAAATTTAAAAGAAACTTTCGTTTTATGTTATTAACTTTAACAATTTAGCTTGTGACTATAATAGAATTGTATATGCTCTGTTTAGCATTGAAAATGGTGATTATGAGTTGAATTCAAATTAATTAACCTCACATTTGATACCATGTGGGTGAAAGTGAAGGGAAATTATTACAAAAGTCGAAATGATTCAAACCCCACACTAGCTGTGTCTTTCGATTTTGGACACGTGTGTTTATCTATATTGGAGACGTGACACAAGTCTTATAACTATGTAGGACTGTAACACAATGTCCCCCTTTGATTCTTCAATCTCAGCCCCTTTAATTAAAAAACCAGTTTCTTCAAAAGATATTAGTAATTCATTGGGAAATTTGGCAAACCACCAAACAGATTCTATAAGAAAATCATGTCAAAACTACAAAATGTCAAAGTGTATGCTATAAACTGTGCCGTAACTTCTTAGCAAGTTATGGCTTACAATATACATTAGTGTGCGTGGGGCATAAGCTGTTATCATCTTCAGAATATTCACACAATACTATTTGAGCACCTGATGAAGCTTTAGGTAAGAGTAGAAGTTGCTCGCAGAGATTACTTAACAGAGGCATCTGGATAGATTCGGATTGAGTTCTGGAATCCTTCTCCAATGTAGGTGCCATTACTAAAACCACTTTCTCCAAGATGATGGCTTTCTCCAGTAAAAATTTTAGCAATCTCATTTCATTGCAATGACCCTTAAGCCCACTAATCTTAATCACTTTGAGATGATTAAAAGCACATGTTGAAGGCTCTTCCACCACTGGCGGTTTCATGTAGTATTCATACTCATAAGAGATTTCAGGGGCAGATGGGAGCTGCAGGCATGCAACCAAGTCAGAAAGATGAGCAACATTTAGTGAACATACAGTAATCAAAATCAGATAACATCAAAGTTGTCAAAGCAAACTAAAGCTTACATCAATGAACAGTTTCTCCAAACAAGGTAAGATGCAATTTTTCAGGAACCCATATATGTAGGACATATATTCATCAGATAGTGACCACATCACTAGTTGCAATTCTTGCAGATTGTATAATGAGATGGGCAATTCATCGCTTCTGTATTCCTCTGACATGGCTATTGCCTAAGGATAACACAAAAAGGGGTATATATAAATAAGCTGAGTAGCTGTTAGTGTATCATATTTTGAACCAATTATCTACAAAATGTAACACCACAAACATACCAAGAGCGCTCCATGGCACAATGTCAGAACCTTCACGCAATCTAGATCAGATAAGATTTTTATATAATCATGCTCTGGTTCTGTGAATTCATGACCTGTTGAGTTAAAGAGGGCATCAACTAAGGAAGGGATGTTGTTGAAGGAATACCCATAGCAAAGGTCACCACAGAAATGAAATGACTGGAGCTTAGGAGCAGAGATCTGGATGTCATAGGTGGAACAATCAATCACTGCCAAGAATTTAAGGGGGATGTCTGGACCAGAGATCTTGATGCAACGCAAACTATAGCAATCACTCAGAATCAACTCTACAAGAAGTGGACAGTTTGAAACAAGGGTCTCAACCATGTTATCTGTGATATCTACACCCTTGAGTTTTAAACTCTTGAGAACACTGAAGCCATGGAAACTCAAGGGAGGGCTGAAATGACAGTTACTCAAATTCAAATGGGTCAGAGATTGACAATCAAAGAAACAATCAGGCAATTTAAAGGTCGTAACTTCACCGATAACTTCACCGAACTCAAATAAAGGCTGAATGAAGTCAAGATCAAGCTCGTTGACTTCTTTCATCACTGTAAATTCAATCCATTTCTCAGTATCAGAAAGATAATCGACACCCGGATCGAAAAAGAGACGAAATGTCTCGATTTTCTTTCCACAATGGAGATCTAGATATCGGTTGACTGTGGCAGCAAACTCTTTGGGTGTTTGGTTACCGGCGAATTCGGTGCCAAAGTCCATTGTGGTAGTGTGGAACCACAAGTATTTCCACAGCTTTCTCCATCTGCTTGACAGGATGCTGGTTCTTATTGCAGGCTTCATGGGCATCAGAGAGAGGATGTAATGAAGGAGAGAATCAGGTAGATTGCTAATTCTATCCAAGCTTTTCTCCATGGCTTTGAGGCTGCAAGAAGAGATGCCCAAGTCAAAGCTGTGTTTTGAAAGACAACCAGAAAAATGAATGGACCTGTTCAGCTACTAGTCTTTTATAATACATAGTCTGCATTCCAAGAGCAGCAATTAAAAGTCAAGCCACGAGTCTGAATAGATGGACCTGCTTCTACACGAAGCTAATATATATAGCATAGATTTGGTCCTCTTGTCTACCGTCTAGAAGAATGTTCTATTTGTAGGTCAGGACCCAAAATTATTACATGTGTGCAACATCTAGCCCATTCATCAAGTGGGGTCCACTGGAGTAGTGAACTCGCCAGATGAGTGCTTGGGTCCACCCATCTTATTGGCCCAATATTGTTTGCTAAATTGACTTCATGATAGATTTGTTGGATTCAAAAATCTACCCTCTTTCCCCTATTGAAACCTACACCAATCTGTTGAGACTGGCCTATCCACATGAAGCTGGGCCGAACAGGGTCTCTCCGAGTTAGTAGTTTTAAGAGAAATAGCAAACCGGAATAGGTTTGGTGCTGAAAACATTTTGTGATAACTGATTTTACTGCCCAACCCATTCCTTTCGGCCATCGTTTTATTCTGTAATTTTTTTTTTATAAAAGTATGTTTTTGTCAGTTTTTTCAATAAGATTATAGATGTAGAATTTTTTTAAAATGTCCAGCCTGTAGGGCTTTCTATAGTATTTTAGATGTAGACAAAATATAAAAAAATAGAAAGCGTTTTTTTACACAATAGGACAACATAAGACCGGGCAAACTTGTCTATTTTGCTCCACATGCCAATTACGGGGAGGTATAAATGAGATCCAGGGGTTGGCAAAATACCAAGTCCGATTTGATATACCCTAGCCATAAATTACCACTTAATTTATAGCCCTCGAGTTTAATGATTGTAAAAGGCATTGCTCGTATTTCATCCAATGATGAGTAATCGTTGAATTGATGTCAAATTTGATCATGGTTGAGCCGGGTGGATGATTCTCATTGTACATTTATGTAAGGGAAATGTTCCCCTACAAGCACAGTCGAGCACTACCGGCTCACCTTTGATAGTCCTTTCATCTCATGGTCTAGTATTAAGCTCAATTTTACACTCATTCAACCTTGTTGGATTGAATATAAGAAAATCTATGGTTATGGTTAGGATGCCATTAAACTTTAAAGCTATTAGATTAAGGATTAAGGTAATTTAATGTAGTTGATCTTTGGATCCCACTTATCCATGAGGAGACCTTTCAATCTAAAATACTCTCATTGGTAAACTTACATCTGAGTGGATCTCAGAACCGGCGGGGGG
Source organism: Sextonia rubra (assembly GCA_037013555.1). Classification (NCBI taxonomy): domain Eukaryota; kingdom Viridiplantae; phylum Streptophyta; class Magnoliopsida; order Laurales; family Lauraceae; genus Sextonia; species Sextonia rubra. Next base: position 2,549,640 of record JASUAD010000028.1, on the reverse strand, counting down.
TGGGGTGGCCATGGCACCCAACAATATGGCATGTCCACCTTCGCTACGTGCAGTGCATGTGCATTCTAGGCTTCAGCGTTCGATAAATCTTCTGTTTGAAGCTACTTTGCTGTAAACTTCCGGATCACAGGCAGTTCCATCTCATCCTCTCAATTCTAAGCCTGCCATGTCATATTAATCATGGTCACTTTCTAGTGCCCCTATCTTGGCCAATCAATTGGCTCATCGCCCTCTTCTGCCATTCAAACCATCTACTATTGATGACTGATTGAAGTCGTTAATGATATGCCTAAAAGTTTGTATTGAACTTGTTGGATTAGCTCATTGGAAAAAAAATTCAGGGATAAAAAGCAAGGAAAGAAAATAAGAAGTGGGAAGTAGATCCAACGGTCTAGTAATATATATATATATATATGGAAATATACAGAAAAATAATCGTATGAGAACTAGTTTTTACCACTTTTTGTGACAATTCTAAGTGGGGTCCATCTATCACCCAATCCAAACCTTGCATTACACAAGGACCACCCCCCCCTCCCCCCCAAAACAATAGTCACATTGCCCAAGTTTTGATCAAATTAAAATTTATTGGACCGTTGAATTAACCGTGCACCAATTTGAATGGACTAGATTTGTGGGCCATAGAAGAAGGGAGTTAGGACATGTAATTAGAGGCCCTCCACATAAATCTTTCCATCCTCTTGATAACATCCCCAAATAAAACCTACAAGTAGGCCATATAAAAAGTTCTCATAAGATTAAAGCCATATATATATATATATATATATAAACACACACACACACACACACACACACACACACATTGTGGTTTGGGGTTGGGTGGGGGGTGATGAAAATATTTGTAAGATCACCCCTAATATCAAGTTTGACCCCAATTACATATCCCTAACATCTTCATCCGTAGCCTACAAATCTAATCCGTTCGGATTGATGCATAGTCAATCCAACGATCAAGTAAATTCGGTGTATTGCAAAGTTTGGATTGGGTGATAAATAGACCCCACCTAGACCTTCTCACAAAAAAAAAATGGTGAAAACTAATTCTCATAGGATTATTTCCTATATATATATATATATGTGTGTGTGCTTTGATCCTGAAAACTTTTCTAACCACTTATCATGAAAGCTTTTTATGGGGCCCACTTGTGGATCCTATTTGGAGATAGGATAAGGGGGATAAAAAAATCCATGTGGGATCACCCCACATATCAGGTTTGGCCCCAATCACATGTCCGTAATCCATTCATCTATGACCCACAAATTTAGTTCATTTGAATTTGTACATAGTCGATCCAACAGTTTAGTAAATTCGAATCTAACCGAAAGTTGAGGCTAGTGACTATCAGGGGATTCTTATGTATTGCAAGATTTAAATTGGGTAATAGATCGGCCCCACTTAGAGTTCTTACAAAAAAATGGTGAGAACTAATTCTCATAAGATTATTTCCCTATATATAAGAATATTAGTATGTATTCATCCCTTGTCATAGGGTGAAGGACACTTCCATATTTGGATATATTAATATACAAAAGACAAAAAACTATATGAAAAAGAGAAATATCAAGTACAAATAAGAAAAGCCATGCCAATATATCTCACCATAGGGTGAAGGAAGGATGCATACTAATATTCCTCATACGCATCTATCCCTAGGAAAAAGTTCCCTTAAACTTGAGCTCATATAAGAAATTTCGTAAGCCTAAGCCCTCAAGGCCCACCCTTGGTCCGTCAAAATAGACCAAACATATGACTCCCTTGAATTCCACATGTCCACCAATTTTTATCAAATTCAAATTTACTAGACCATGTATATATATAGGGGAATATTCATGTGCGGGGAATATTCATGTGCATTTGTCTCTCACCATTTTTTTCGTGATGACTCTAGGTGGGACCCATTGTATGGTCCATCTAAATAGACCAAACACACGACCCCCTTGAATTGAACTTATTTACCAAATTTTGGTCAAATTCGAATATTATTGGATTATTGAATCAGTTATACACCCATTCGAATAGAATGAATTTGTGGGTCATGGATAAAGGAGTTAGGGATATGTAATTGGGGTCAAACTTGATATCTAGGGTGGTCCCACATAGAGCTTTCCATCCTCCCCTTTCTCATCCCTTGTTGGGGTCCACCATGGCCCCATAAAGGGGGTATGTACGGTCTCTTGGTGAGGGACATATGCACATGAATATTCCTCATTCATGTGCATATATCTCTCACTATTTTTTTCGTGAGAACTCTAGGTAAGACCCACTGTATGATCCATCCAAATGGATCACAAATACAACCTCCTTGAATTGAACGCGTTTACCAATTTTTAATCAAATCCGAATTTATTTGACCGTTGGATTGACTATGGACCCATTCAAATAGAATGAATTTGTGGGTTACAGATGAAGAGGTTAAGGACATGTGATTTAAGCTAAACATAATATCTAAGATAGTCCCGCGTGGATCTTTCCATCTCCCCCGGTTTCATCCCTTGATAGGGTCCTCCATGGACCCCACAGAAGAGTATGCACGATCCCTTGGTGAAGGACATATGCACATGAATATCCCCCATATATATATATATATATATGTATTTATAACATTCAATTCACCTTTATCATAGCACACACAAAAGAAACATGCCCTAAAGCCTAGTTATGGTTGTCCATATTCTCAACAGTTTTTGTGCAGCTTCGGGTGAATCATATACGCAGGAATGGGGAAACCAACTTGTATACGTGGCACCAGGGGACCATGAACGGTCTCAGAGGGAAAGAAACCCCACAAACAGAGATGGATCAATAGGTACAATTATAAAGTGACTGGAAATGTGATAGTAGAGAATGTATTCTTAGAGGACTAAGTCAAACAGGCTGCAGCTAACCCTACCCAGGCCCCTCTCCCTCCGAAACCAAATCAAAGCAAAAGTGACCCTGCTTTTGGCTTTTGTTATTTGCTACTTAGCCTTATGCCTTCTTTTTATTTTAATTGGCGAAGGGGAATGTGCTCACTGTTAAAATCTTGAGGCCCAGGGTTCAAGCTATGTCACTCATTGGAAGATAAAATGGGCTTTCCAACCCGGGGAACACCGCAGATGGGTTGAGTTCGGCCATGTGCCATCGTTAACCCATACCAAATTCTAGAAGGTTCAACCTAAAAACGAACTCAAAGTTGCACCATTAATGTCTAGAAGATCCGCAGAGAGGCGACTTAGGGGCCATATAAATTTAATTTTCCTTCTGAGTCATAAAGCACATAGATAAAATTTAAGTAGAATGCAAGCCCTCCAACTTGATAATGGAAGCCATCACTGTCTATTTTTTTATGGTACAGGCCTAGATGGCTCGGCCATTAGATACCCAGCTGACACGAGCCTGAACCCCAGCACAAGCTGGGGAGAAGACCCCCTGCAGACACAGGGGAGAGAGCCAAGGAATCAAACACTACGTCACAGTATATCAACAGTGCATTACATGTAACTCACCAATTACAGGGCCATCCATCAATCAGGTCCAAGTCAGGTTCAATCATTCAGGTTGGGCTGCAAATGGATTTACTTTGGACTACCATTGTAAATATCAGAGTCGGACTTGTATTATCAGTCCATGTGTGATCCATATCAGCCACTGTCAGCACAATTTAGTAACTAGGTCAAATAATTCAAAAAATGAAACCCTGAATGAAACTAGTAAATTTTTCAGATTAACCTGTTTCCAACCATATAAAAATTCTGTGTGATTTTAACAATATATAGAGCACATGCATGTTTTTCAAGCACTCGGCTGACTTTTGCTTTATCTTACTTCATGAATTGCGTATTTCCAATAGTGGTGCATTCTCATGACAAGAGACCGTTGTTTAATCTTTATCTTTTTGACATTGTAAGTTATAATGTTAGGGTTTCCAATACATAGTAATCTATATATATTTATAGAGCAAGCCTCTCCTAAGCTCAAGCTTATATGAGAAATTTTGTAAGACCGAGCCCTAGGGGCCCATCTTTGGTCCATCCAAATGGACTAAACATACAATCTCCCTAAATTGCACATGTCCACCAATTTTTGGTCAAATACAAATTTACTAGACCGTTGGATTGACTGTGCACCAATCCAAATGAACTGTTGACCATTCAATTTTTCAGGCTTAGATGGAGATGATAAAAATGACGGTTAAGGCTGATTTTTTGCAAAGAGGAGGGTCTTAGGGGGTCCTTCAAATTCCCCTATCCCCATCCCCATGTGGGCCCCATAGAAGTGAGCCACACAGTTAAGCTTACCTTATCCTAAGTTTGAGCTTGGGAGAGGGGCTCCCATATATATATAGGGAAAAACTACTATGCATCCATCCTTCACCTTGTGGTGAAAGACAATTCCCATTTTAAACCTAACATGGTCAAAAAGGTGTCATGATATATAATAGTTTTGTCCTTTTACACATCCATACTATTCAGAAATACAAGTATCCCTCACCACAAGGTGAGGAATGGATGCATAGTAGTTTTGTCCATATATATATATATATTATATATATATATATAGATATGTAGTGCCCTTCACCTAAGCTCGTGCAATATTCTCTATTATGTGTGATGTGCTATCCCATTGGTTGGAGTACATTTAACGGTTGAGATTTGAATTAGATGGAATGTTTGTGCGAAAGAAGTGCGAAAGAAATCTTTCTCCTTAATGTTTCGTCTTCTATCATCTAGTCCCTCCCTCTTCGCTGTGCGACTTCTTCTCCCCTTGGCCAGACGTGAGACAACAACCTTCTTCCTCATCCAACAGATATTCTCCCTCTCCCTTCCCCCCTCTCTCTCTCGAACCAATTCACACCTAGATTCTGCCGCCCAAACCCCTCCATCTCCCTATCTTTCTACTCACTCAGATTCTACTCTTGTTCAAACCAGCGTCGCTGACCCACTTCGAGATTCTGCCACACCAACCCCATGAAACTAGTTTTTTTTAGTGAAAGTTACTATATATGTCTCCACATCTACACTTCTGCCGCCCAATTTACAGGCCTCCCTCTGTTTATCTTTCTCAACCCATCTCTCTCTCTTCTCAATCTATCTTGTTACATTTCAAAGTCAATTTTAGAGATTTTACTTATTTTTTTATGATGTAAAATAATTGGAATTTGTCAATTAATTGATAAAACATTTGGATGGGTTTTAAGAAAATTAGAAGCACTCTAAATTCTTTTTATAAAAACTTTTATGCTTACCTGTCCTCTTCAACAATGGCTTCCAACCTTGGAAGATTAGATGGCTTTTGAGGTGAAATAAGAAGGGCTAGTGGGACCTCAATCCATGGCTTCACTGCACTTTTGCTTCCTTGGACATCTCTCTCAAGTGGACATTCCTCTTGATCTATTTTTCAGCAGAAGACAATTTTTGCCCCTAGATTGGAGAACCAAAGTCACGTAAACTCACTCACACACCCATTTTTTTTCCGGGCACAAATTCCATTTGAATGGCTTTATGATGTTTTAAAAATTAGGCCAATATGATTTTTTAAGTTTTTCAAATGATATTTTAGGATGTGAAAAAGAAATGGGTTCAGTTCAATGTAATTAGTGTAACTTTAATGGTTAGTTGTCTTCTTTGTTTCTCTTTGCATTGAGGCATCTCATGCACAAATGGTGTCCTAAGCTATTAGCAGTGAAGAAAAACTAAGATTTTCATTGTGAATGATCTCTACTTTTCTACTTCTTGTAGATTTCTTTCATATGAAAATAAGCTGTTTCTATAAATCAAGGGCTTTGACAAGGAAAATTAGTTTGAATGGGTTCAGTTTAATGTAATTAAGGTATTCTTTTATCTAATGGGTTCATATAATGATGTGGGTTTACAATACATTTGGATGATCAGAAGATAATACACAAGCTATGTTAGTGACCCATTTCTCTTCCATAGGTAGCTTATAATAGGATCCAACATCATAAACTTTTGGTCAACCCCATCTTGTTTATGTTGGTTTCAGGTCTGTTACTGAAAGCATTGGTATAGTGGGGCTGCACCATGGAGAAAGCTTCAAGGAAATCACTATGATAAACTAGTCTAGCATGCACATAAGTGGGGCAATCGATATGAGGGTTCAACCTGTTGAAGCTTTGAAACTTAATTGTATTTAACTTTGGATGTACTTTGATTATGAAGTTTTGACTCTAGAAATAATGGTTATTGTTGGATGACCTTTTTACATTTTAGTGTTTGATTGAGTGGTGTTTTGCCAAGTAGTAGTACTGAATTTCAAACAATTGTAAGCCAAAGGTTCATAAAACATTCATCACTATTTTCTCCTTGCATCCCTTGTAACAAATAACATGAATGGATCCACCCACCAATTTACATAGAGGAGCATCTTCCTTGAAATAAATTCATGAAGCTACAAAAAGTGACTGAATTATTAGAATAAAGCTCTAATTGGACCTCTTATTTATTTCTTCTTCTTTTTTTTTTTTTTGGTAAAACTGAACATATTAGTTGATTAATTGTTTCACAGTTTTTTCATTTAAATGATCAAATTGGAAAAAGTGGGCAACTCAATTTATAACTAATCCCCCCATATACATTAACCAAACAAGAGAATAAATTGAGTAATAAATTGAGTAGCCCTCTTGATTTACACATTGATTCTCTTGTTTGGTTAATGCATATGGGGGACTAGTTATAAATTGAGTAGCCCACTTTGTCCAATCTGATCATTCAAATGAAAAAATTATTAAACAATTAATCAACTAACATGTTCAGTTCTACCAAAAAATAATAAATAAATAAATAAATAAAAGGTCCAATTGGAGCTTTATTCTAATTATTCAGTCACTTTTTGTAGCTTCATGAATTTATTTCAATGAAGAAGCTCCTCTGTGTAAATTCGTGGGTGGATTCATTCATGTTATTTGTTACAAGGGATGCAAGGAAAAAATGGTGATGAATGTTTTATGCTATAAGTAAAAACCTTTTGCTTACAATTGTTTGAAATTCAGTACTACTATTTGGCAAAACACCACCCAATCAAACACCAAAATGTAAAAAGGTTAAAAGGTCATCCATTTCTAGAGTCAAAACTTCAAAATCAAAGTACATCCACAGTTCAAATACAATTAAGTTCCACAGCTTCAACAGGTTGAACCCGCCTATTGATGCCCTACTTATGTGCACACTAGACTAGTTCATCATAGTGATTTTCTTGAAGCTTTCTCCATGGTGTAGCCCGACTATACCAATGCTTTCAGTAACAGACCTGAACCCAACATAAACAAGATGAGGTTGACCGAAAGTTTATGATGTTGGATCCTATTATAAGCTACCTATGGAAGAGAAATGGGTCACTAACATAGCTTGTGTATTATCTTCTAATCATCCAAGTGTATTGTAAACCCCATCATTATATGAACCCATTAGATAAAAGAATACCTTAATTACATTAAACTGAACCCATTCAAACTAATTTTCCTTGTCAAAGCCCTTGATTTATAGAAATAGCTTATTTTCATATGAAAGAAATCTACAAGAAGTAGAAAAGTAGAGATTGCTCACAATGAAAATCTTAGTTTTTCTTCACTGCTAATAGCTTAGGACACCATTTATGCATGAGATGCCTTAATGCAAAGAGAAACAAAGTAGACAACTAGCCATTAAAGTTACACTAATTACATTGAACTGAACCCATTTCTTTTTCACATCCTAAAATATCATTTGCAAAAATTAAAAAATCATATTGGCCTAATTTCTAAAATATCATAAAACCATTCAAATGGAATTTGTGCCAAGAAAAAAAATGGGTGTGTGAGTGAGTCTACAGGACTTTGGTTCTCCAATCTAGGGGCAAAAATTGTCTTCTGCTGAAAAATAGATCAAGAGGAATGTCCACTTGAGAAAGATGTCCAAGGAAGCAAAAGTGTAGCGAAGACATGGATTGAGGTCGCACCAACCCTTCTTATTTCACCTCAAAAACCATCTAACCTTCCAAGGATGGAAGCCATTGTTGAAGAGGACAGGTAAGCATAAAAGTTCCATAAGTGCTTTACAAAAAGAATTCAGAGTGCTTCTAATTTTCTTAAAATCCATCCAAATGTTCAATCAATTAATTGACAAATTCCAATTACTTTACATCATAAAAAATAAATAAATAAAATCCCCAAAACTGACTTGGAAATGGAACAAGAAAGATTAAGAAGAGAAAGAGAGAAGGCTAAAGAGAGATGGGTTGAGAAAGATAGATAGAGGTTGGCTTGGAAGTTGGGTGGCAGAGGAGCAGATGTGGAGGCATATATAGTAACTTTCACTAGAAAAAAAAAAACTAGTTTCGTGGGGTTGGTGTGGCATAATCTTGAAGTGTGTCGGCAACGCTAGTGAGAGAGAAAGAGGAGGGGGTTTGGGCAGCAAAATCTTGGTGAGTAGAGAGAGAGAAAGATAAGGAGGGGAAGAGGGAGAGATGAGGGGTTTGGGCAGCAAAATTTAGGTGTGAACTAGTTTAAGAGAGAGAATACCTGTTGGATGAAGAAAAAGGTTGTTGTCTCACATCTGGCCAAGGGAAGAAGAAGTCGCACAATGAAGAGGGAGGGACTGGATAGGAGAAGACAAAATGTTAAGGAAAAAGACTTCTTTCGTACAAACATTCCATCTAATTCAAATCTCAACCCTTAATAGAGAATATTGCACGAGTGCAAGTGAAGGGCACTCTATATGTGTGTGTATTTATGTGTAGGGAATCTTCGTATGCATATTGCCCTCATGGAGAGAACGTACATACTTCTCAGTGGGACCCACTGTGGACTCCATCAAGGGATAAGATCAAAGGGGATGAAAAGATCCATGTAGGACCACCATAAATATCAAGGGGGGATGAAAAGATCCATGTAGGACCACCATAAATATCAAGTTTGGCCACAATCACATGTCCCTAACCTCTTCATCCACGGCTCACAAATCTATTCAATTCAAAACAGTGCACAATCAATCTAACGGTCTAGAATATTCAAATCTGATCGAAACTTGGGGTGAGTGGTTATTAGGGAGTCCATTGTGTATTGCAAAGTTTGGATTGGATGATACAAAAAAAATAGTGAGGGACATACGCAAATAAATATATATATATATGGAAATATTCAAGTGAGAACTAGTTCTCATTGTGCCTCCACGAGAACTATTGGTGGAGCCCACCTAGCAACCCATCCAAACCGCGCACAAACAAGGACCCCTCTTGATAGTCACTAACCCCAAGGTTTGGCACCCATCCAAATGAATTTAATCATTAGATGGAGGGTTGAAATTTTTGTCATTCTTAGCAACTGGGATTCTGTTGAACATCTAGTCTGATCCAATCTGAATAATCAAAAACTGTAATAAAATCACCTAAATGTTGCTTCTAAGTTCTAACATGTTTGTCTCTCTTAGAAAATGAGAAAATCTAAGATTGCTGCTTCCTGCCTTTGCTAAAATAACAGATACATATCAAGCTGATGAGTTAGACCTGATTTGATTGGACGCAGACTAAAATTCTCTAATGTAGAGATGCTTATCCAAGGACCCAATCATCTCAGGCCCAATATAGGTCCCATACACAAAATCTTGGGAACAAGTCAACAGGTCATTGAAACAAAGTAATCAGGGTTCCATTTGCAAATGTAAGTCCAGCCCTCTTGTAACAAGTCAACATGTAGTCAAGCTATCAAAGTCATCTCAATCATCAATTTTTTTGGAGGGTAGTTAAAGTCATGTAATTGAAAATAAAACTATAGGGCATGTTTGTTTGCATTAGAATACGTAGTAATTTAATACACAGTGGTTAAAACAGAATATTAAAGGTGATTTCCAAAACTGAACATTAAATAAGATTTTCTTTAGGGAAATAGAATGAGAAGATGCCAATTGATGCTCGTTTTTTATTATTCACCTTTGATCTTTATTTTTAACCACCCTATGTATTCAATTCTTACCTATTTTAATGCAAACAAACAGGGCGGAAGAGTATTTTTATGCTGCACTGCTAGAGTGGGAAAGTTGCAAATTTGCACTGCCGTTTTAGATATGGTAACAGGAAATTACATCCAAACTTGTAGCCTCCACATTTTTCAATAAATTCCATTACCTCAAATAATTAATAAGAATTGAAGGTCTTACTATAGAGCAATAGACAATAGTCACCACCAAATCATGACTATCCTCAAAGAATCTTAAAAAATGCTGTCAGCACCTCTGCTGCTCTGCATCTATGTTGAGAGCTAGAACCAACTTTCAAAAGATAAGCAGGCAAATTCTGTCAATCAGTCCTGTAAGAGAGGTAAATATGCATAAAATGCATTGTTTCAATTCTCTTCAATTATCTTCATGTTGGGAGCCATTAGAGAGGAAAAACTTGGCTGGATTAACTAGAGATGGGATAGGACTCGTGAAAAGACAAACTATAAGCAACATTAAAACTAGCAAACCTGAGATAAGGAAATAGTATATTCTCAGTGGAGTTTCTTTGATTAGCTGCAAAGATGCAGCTAGCAATAGTAGCAGGCAAACATCATGATGCCTCATCTGTGGGGATGCTGGAGTCATAAACCCTATCCCTAGCCTTCTTTGCCTGCAGATGGATGAGAATGAAATAAATTATGGATATAGCATTGATAGCACCAAAAAAAAAAAAAAAGGGAACTCAGCTAAAGAGGCAGTGCTAAAAGCATACTGTATAATTTTCTGATCTATAGAAGGAATTTACTCATTTGACCAAATGGGCACATTAATATCGTATGATACAAGATGTAAAAGAAAAAAAAAACCTATTTTAGAAATATTTTGTTAATGACTGGGAGTAGTTAGGAAGGTAGCTCGATATTCAAACCTCAATTATATTGCCTAGCACCTGTAAGGCTCCTACCATGACTAAAATTTGGGGCATTCCTATAGTAGCAGCCCACTATCATGCATTTGTTTTTCCTGTTTTGATGAGGGACAGGCATTTTTCATGGGCTTTTACTATTTTCGCAGAATGTCTTCCACAAAAAAAAATATACAAGTAACAGTGTACCTTTTTTTCTTAAATAAAAATGTAACGATGTACCTTGCCACTGAATAAAAATGTTCTGTCAAGGTCTTGGAACTAAGATACTTTTCTTTTTATTTTTAGTTTTTTGAATATTTGTCTGATCTTAGTTCCCTTATACCTATGGTTAGAATTTCTCTCCACTGATTTCTATCATATACCTATGGTTCTGTGACTTTATAAGATAACAATTCTAACTCAATTCATTTCTATCATTACCCATAAATCAGACATGTCAATTTGTTTCAAGGGCCATTTCAGTTTTCTCTAAAATGAAACATTTCTTCCATTTTGTAGTTCTAATTTAGACAAGATACCAACCACAAAAATAATTAAATCAATAAATAAAAATTGTCATATTGAGGAAGTTTTTGTTTCTCTAAATCCGCCTGTGCAGTCAATCAGGTTCAGGAAAAGAGAGTAAAAGGAAATTTCAGTCCACTTTTGAGCTAGATGAAAAGGGGAAAATATTTAATTCAAAATAGCATGTCTGATGGGACAACTTATTTCAGCATGTTTCAGCCATTCAATGTATTCTGGCATGACTGAACACCTAGCTGGAATGTCCATATCAGTTTCATTTTGGAACCCCACCTGAGACAAATCTAAATGACTTCTATAAAATATGGATTGGATTCAGTACTATGAAGTTTGGAATTTTCTTAACATTATGTGGATAAGTGAATAAATTACTGAGCACTAGGTTATTGTACAAGAACTATCTTAAAAAAAGCACTGGGTATTTGGTCAGAACAAAAATGGTGTCTATTGTTGGAGATAATGTTTGGTTTAGTTGTTATTGTTAGGATGTTAAGAGATTTCAATAGGTTACTCTTATCCTGAGGATAAGGTTAGCTTAGAGTTACTTATAAATGTAAGTCTCTTCATTCAAAGAAACCTATGCTGAATTTATGGGAATGCAGTGAATTGTGAAATTCTAAATCTATTCCCGGCAGTTGTGCAAGTACAAACTACCTTATGGCCAAGTTTCATGATTCAGTGTTCTATTGTTGGAGCTAATGTTTGGTGTAGTTGTCATCGTTAGGATGTTAAGAGATTTCAATAGGTACCCTTATCCTGAGGATAAGGTTAGTTTAGAATTACTTATAAATATAAGTCTCTTCATTCAAGGAGACCTACACTGAATTTATGAGAATGCAGTGAATTGTGAAATTCTAAATCTATTCCCGGCAGTTGTGCAAGTACAAACTACCTTATGGCCAAGTTTCATGATTCAGTGTTCTAAGTCTACAGTCAATAAAATGCTTGGATACAGATGCATGCAACTATTGATGTATCATCATATTTCTTGGATCTTTGACAGCACAAAAGGTTCAGCTGCTAATTGGAAGAGTAGTTGTTGCTCATGCAACACAACCTATATGAAACTTTCATTTGTGGAAGTAAACATATCAAGAACCAAAGGGTGAAAGACCATATCAACAACCAAAGGGTGAAAGACCACATGATACAAAGAACTACATAGCTGCTAGACACAAGCACCCCATGTACGTTTGCCATAAATAGCCAAAAAAATGATTAACTCTTTTCCTGTATAAGATGGTTACTGTGGGAAGAACTTACTTCTTGTTCCCAATTAGTGCACAGAGTGATGATTAAAAGCAATAGAATTTGTACTAAGAGCCCACAAATGATCCCTAGCCAAAGTCCCTGCAACCATAACATTAGGCATGAGAAACATTCCTTCGAACGTTAGAACTGACTCAATGAGGTCAATAATATATCAATTGTGATTCAACTGAATTCTGTACGAGGACTTGAGGAAACCCACTTTTTAAGAAGCTTAGCCCCAGAATCAAACACTCGTGATATGTGGCAGCCTAAAATATCAATTTGAACAAAGTGATATTCACCATTGGATTAACTGAAATGATGTGATTAACTGAAAAACTGAATGAGTTAAGATTATGGGAGCGAGGAAAAAGGTTGACACCGACCTTTCCACGAAGATGGAACACAAATGAAAATAGAATGGCGCAAGGAATACCCACACCATAGTAAGCTCCCAGATTCACAAAAGCACATATCTTTTGCCACCCACATCCTCTTGCAGTTCCTGAAGATTCAAAGACACCATATGATTGATTATGTTCAGGGTCACTTTCAACTGATTCACTTAAGATTTCAGAATGATTCTGAGCTCTTTGCTACAGTAGAGACAATACATGACTAGTTTAAAATTTGGCATTTTACAAAACCAATGGAGTCACTAGCATGTTTGTTGCATTTCGATTCAATCTAAATTGAATTTGAAAATTCTAGTCGATAAGGAGGAAATTCAGAGTTACGAATTAGGATGAAATTCAGAGTTACGAATTAGGATGACAGTTTTTGAAACCACATTACGGAAGTGGAATGTAAATTGCAATAATGATCCTTTCAGGTCCAACCTGGGGGATATAGTTGCAAAAAGGATACTTTCAGTTGACATTAATGCTAAAGAAAGTAAGTTTCTTATTTTCTCTTCATTAAACTAAATTATTGCAACTCAATTCTATCATCATCATCATCATCATCAAAGCCTTATCCCAACCATGTTGAAGTCGGCTACATGAATTCTATTTCTCCATCATTTTTTCAGAATTCATGTTTGGGTTGTGACAAAGTTTTACGCTGGCTGTCACCTACCTAACGTAACCCTCCTCCTTTAACCGAGCTTGGGACCGGCAGCAAAAACTAGCCGAGTTTGCAACTCAATTCTAGAGTGCATCAAAATGCCACCCTTTTAATTCCAAAGCAGTAAATGCTAATGACAACTGACTGTAAGTAGTTTAAGACCTGAAAGAACGCACTGAATTCCATCCATGAAGTTGGATATTGCAAGCACTGGCATCATAGTTGTGATATAGTTCACCACTTCTTCTTCATTGCTATATAAGCGGCCCCAAACTTTACGAACCAAAATAGTGATCAAGCCCACTGCAGCCCCCTCAACAATGGACATGACAAATGTGACATATACAGCTAAGCGAGCAGCATGGGGATGCCCACCACCCAATTCATTTGAAACTCTAGTGCTAATTAGAACAAAAGAAAAAAGAAAAACAAAGAGAAAAAAAGTAAGCTCAAGTCGATGAAGATACAAGGATGCAGCTGGATGTACCATAAAATGCAAATTTTTGGAAGAAAGGATGCTGTGGCAAGTAGTAAGGGGAATGGAAAATCATATATGTGGAAAATTCTCTGCTAAACTCTGTCCCCTATGTTTATTGGCAGCACCAACTGTGAGTAGCACAGAAAATTAAGAAAAATAAGTATCATTTCTTTCCAATTTTCAACCCACCAAACATGCTCTAAGCCATTAACAGACTAAATAAGAGTACCTTTTAACAATTTATGATTTGATGTACATCCAAATGCATCAATAATAATAAATATCTTGTGAGAATATCATGACCAGTAGCAAATACCTACCTTAGAGCACCACTGAGACCAAAGGGGATCATATAGACGATCCACATCGTGTTAACACTGGTGGAAAGGATGATTGTTATTGACAAATCTTGAAATAGTAAAACCATAAAAAAAATTATTGGACTGCTGAATTCAAACCTTAATGACATTGAATAACAGTTGTGGTTTCTGCTATAAAAAAAAACACTATTGAGTTATCTACCTGATCGACAACACTGACATCTCTAGCTTTGGATTTGGAAGAAGACCAGATAGGAGAACCACCATCTCAAATGACCAGTACTCAATGCTATACACATCAAATTGTGACAGATATCATAAAATATGGAAATAAAAAGAACTAGATGATGCAAGAAATAGTATATATTGAAGCATTTTCAATTACCACCTTCTCCTAAGCAAAAATAGTTTAACTTTATAGATGTCTTTAGAATTACCAGCTGTAGATAAAATAGGAGTTATAATCCCTGAATCTAGGATATGGATAGTATCTTCAGACTTGAGGCCTTGACATTGCACAAACAGGACTAATGGTTAGGTAATATAGACTGCTAATTGCTAAACTGATGTGCCCCATCATGGATATCCCAAAAATTTCCCTTGTATGGCATAAGCCTAAATGTTACATTGACATCCTTTCATATGCATGGTGTCAAAGGTGTAGCAAGAAGGTTCACATTTAGCAAAACAAGAACCAAATACTGAATACTAGAATTTTCCATTCTACCGCCTGTTTAGGCGCATGGACAATCCATTGTGGGCCCATTAGATCAATCATTTGGAAAACTAGACTGCTGAATGTAAAACTCAACTATGGATCGTTGGATACATTAGCTAGAAAAGAATTTTGATATTTAAAAAAATGTATTACTTAGGTATAGGGCACAAGATTTACCAAACCATGACAGCTGAAGGAACAGCGAGTCTTAGGAAATCAATGATTTCTCGGAAGGCCTCCCTTGATAGACCAACCCATGTTTTCTTGCACGTAGGAGAGAATTTGATGTATAGCATCAACAACCACACATTGATCCAATAAGATATAGCATTGGACAATGCAGCGCCTTTGTTGCCAAGGCCAGATTTGAAAACAAGAAGCCAACAAACAAGAATGTGGAAAAATGTTGTGATTCCAGAGATTATCATCATCGGAAAAACATTATTTTGGGATTGCAAGAACTTAATATTGCACTGAAGAACACCATAAGCAAAGAGGCTGGGGATCATCCACCGAGCATATAGTTGAGCTTCCATGGATATTTCTGGGTCTTGTCCAAGGCACACAAGAATGCTGCCCATATAGGCCCAAATAATAGAGACGGGAATACTTGTGATTATTAGAACAACAATTGCTCGCTGCATATAAACGCCAAGCAACTGGTACTGATTTGCACCATAGGCTTGCCCACATAATGTATCCAATCCACTTCCCATTCCTAGCTACACATAAAATTAAAGAACTAAGAACATTTCATAGATGATCAAAGCCCAAGGCACAGTTATGCCAATATAGAAAAACAACTAGAGAGCATAACTCTGAGAAGATGCTTATATCCAATAATCCAAAAGAAGGCAAAATAAAAAAGCACCAAAATGCTTAGATTCTTTTTCTTCTGTTTCCTATGTATGAACTTCAATTTCAAGTTATGCTTCATGATGGTAATGTAAAACAAGAAGAAAGAACTTATAAAATATCAAGGGGTAAAAGATACCAATAGGCTGAAACCGGTGACGGTTGCAAAGGATGTCGCTAAAGAAGCACTGGAAAGAGCAAGCTCTCCAAGGTGTCCCACAAACATTACAGATATTACTTGCAAACTATATTGTAGAAAGCTAACTCCTATCAAAGGCCCTGCTAACCAAAGTTGCTTCTTCACCTCATGTTGTATTTCCCTTTCTCTATTCCCTTTTTCCAAGTATTCTCCACCTCCTCCACTGTGTGGAATAAGAGATTGCAATGATGAGCTTCCTTCTTCCATTCTTTAAAACTCCAAAGAAAGACTGAAGACCTGTGTGTCCAGACACAGGCAGATGTTGAAAGCACCACATTGTTGTAAGAGAAAATCTAAGTTGCTAGTAACACTTTTCATTTTTAGCATCACATCTAAAAAATACACTTGACTTTAAACATGAAACCCTTCAATAGGAAGAATTTTACAAAAGTAATAGATGGCCAATCTAAACTTGAAAACGTGGCTAATTATAGCGCGCCCCCCTCCCCAAAAAAAAAAAATCTGTCCACCCAGCCCAGTCAGAAGCCCTTGGCTCAAGCCCAAGGGACACTCAATTCTAAACCGCTGAAAATTGATTCTATGGGCACATGCAAACCCTCGCATCCACGTGCACCAAATAAAACAAAGGGAAGTGGCCAGCGTGGTTTTGTGTCAAACACGGGACCCCTACACTCCTTGAGGCGCAGAGTACTTTGCCAACTGAGACCACCACTCATTGGTTAGTCCATCCACCTTTAAGAATGATTTATTCCAAAGAAGGAAGTTCAAGAGTGTTCATGAAAAATTTTCTTCATATCTACTAATCTAGATGGTCCACATGACAAGGAGGCAAAAGGACCTATTTGAAAAAGTCCAACAAGTGAAGACCCTCCAATTGAGATTAGTCTCCTGAATTTATGAGTAATCATCACTAAATTACCATCACTGCAATTTCTCCCTCTTTTAGGTAGGATCTAATCTTGTAATGATTTCTACTAATCTACTAATCATTTGATACATATTTAGTACATGTGAACACTCACCACCACCAAAGAGAGAGAAGTGTAGAGAGACAGATAGGGGAGAGAAAGCAAGAATATAGAGAGAGACAGAAAGAAATATGTGCTGACGGAGAAGCAGCTAGAGAGAGAGAGAGAGAGAGAGAGAGGGGTAAGTATGGGGACAGAAAGCCTCGGAAACAGAGAGACGTACCTTGCTGGAGTCAACGATCGAGAAAGTAGATCAAGCAGGAGAGAGTGAAGTAGCTTGCTTTTGCTTCCTACAATAAATCTTTAGCCATTCGATTCCAGAAACTCTGAGGCTGTAACTCTTTAGCCATTGGATTCGAACTTTCCAGTGGGCCCACTATTAAAATCCAAATCATTAACTTTAGAGCATGGGTTTATTCCATCGATGGATTGATTGGCCGATGTGAAAAGCGTGATAATGGTTGTGCAAAAAGATTGTGTTAATCACATTTTCATCAAACTATCAATCCAGCACATCGAAAAAATCTGATTTAGTTTAAAATCAGATTTTTAACACACACGTTTAAGCCTATCTAAGACTTCTCTTAGCAAAATAACTTTTTCCATAATTACCCTTTCTGTGGCTAACACGAGAGTTCAGTAAAGGATAGTACAGGAAATAAACCATTTATAAAATAAACTAATGGGCCCCATTTTCTCTTGAACAGGCTTCCTGAGTATAATAAATATGTTTCGGCGGTTCTATTTCAATTGGGGCCCACTGAACTATTTTTTGGAGAAGAGGGGCACACTGAATTAAATCTATGTTGTGGATTCATAAATACACAGTGGGTGATATCGGCATGATAATAAAAGCTGAAGTTTTAGAAAATAATGGGCCCCACTGTTTTCTTTTTATAAATGTCATCATGTAGTAGGCCCTCCATTTTTGTCTGATTTAACTTTGCTCGTAGGTGGGTCCTACCATCAAATTTGCATACTTCTTTCTTTTTGTTATTATTTAACATTGGGGCTAATCATGAAGGCTAATAAAGTGAGAAAGGAGTAATATTACATGGGAGCCCACTTTAATAAAAGGGGAGGCATCCTTGTATAATCCAGTTTTTGAAAGAGCATGAAATACTTAGTCTAAAAATTCTGTTTTCTTCAATTAATACAAATGCGTGTCCGGCATGCTACCTCTTCAATGTGCTAAGGCATCGACATCATAAATGTAATTTTTGAAAATTATAACAGGAAGGATAACATCAATAAATTATTTTTCTTGCAATAAAATGATTCTCTAAATAAAGACAATAATGATCACACCTACTGTGGTTAAGTCATTTCTCAATATTCATGAAATGGTTTAAAGACTGGGTATAAAAATCCACCATAAAGCAAACTCATAAACTAGTGATATCAACCTAAAAAGTTTGGCCCATGTGGTATTCAAAATGATTCTTCACTTTTTATTGTGGCTGCCCATTTGACATTAGATCTTTCAAACTATTTTTGGTTCTCTTGTTCTCTTCTTATAGTATAGATTCATGCAAATTGTGAGATATAGTGAAAATTCATCAAACCATAAAGTATAGTGACAAAGAGAACAAGATTTTGTATATAAATTCGGCACCACCAAGTTTAAATTATGATTAGATGAAGAAAAAAGTTCTCTTTAGTTATGGACTTAAAACACCCATCTTAATACACGCCCCTTTAATGAGTCATCTCCATGACATTTTCTACTAGCACATGCAGTATATGTTCACATATGTTCATTAGTCATTCCTATGTGTGTGTGTGTTTTTTTTTTTTCCTATTTTTTATCAATTAGGAGCAAAGGTGGAAGTACGGCCAACCCCAAACAACCCCCCCCCCCCAACAAATGAGAATTTCAATAATTTTTTCTTTATTTTGAATCAGAGAGAGAGAGAGAGAGAGAGAATTTCAATAATTTTTTCTTTATTTTGAATCAAAGAGAGAGAATTTTTTCCTATAGTAGCTCCAAATATGGTTGTCAATCCAACCCTTTAACAAGGGGGCCCTACCCAACTCGGCTCACAAAAGACTTCAAAGTGAGTGCTTCTTTTTTTTTACCTAAAGCTTGAGGGTAGGATAGGGCCATATTTTAAAAAACCTGCAATCTTGAAGGACGAGCTAAGGCTTAACCGAAGGTCCTGAGCCAGCTTGTTGTTTATTAAGTATAAATACAAAACATATAATATATGATACATTTATACTATATCTAAGCAATTTTGGCCCTCTTAAAAATTTTGTACCACCCACCCAAGCCTTTTCTTTTCTATATTTACAGCAATTACACATTGTTCTAATGCCCATGCAACAATTACATTCTTTGCAATAGTCACATTTAAAGAGCATTTTAGACTTTATATCAAAAAATCTTAATTACCCCTCATAGGCTAAAGTGCAACAATTATGCTAAGGTTTGGCCTTTTAATTATGAAAATCCTAAAATGTAAACCAATAACTGTCTCTTCATCATCTACTCTCACACCTCTCATTCTAAGAATAAGTCTTGTCTTCTTCTCATTTTTAATCTCTTTCTTTGTCTTGATCTTGAAGTTTCTCTTGATCTCACTCATAAAACTCAAAAATCGCAGGCCCCACTCACATTTTTCTTTTTCTTTTTGCTCCCATCTCAGTCTTACAAGTCACAACACTCATCTAGTTATGGGATTGGTGGAGAGTTAATTTGAAAAAATATCCAATCATTTAAAGAATGATTTATAAACATTTTAGCAATTCCAATTTCTATACTTGCTTTTGAATCCTAATTTATGCATAATAGTAGATACGTTCGCAACAGCATAATGATAATGAAGCATTAGATGATGTTTTAGATATTTAAAAGTAGATTAAATGAATAATTGTTGTTTTTTGTTCATATGTATTATCATTTATATAATTATTATCATATTCTTTTTGTTTTACATTATAAAAATTATTTCATCCCACCACCAACCTTCCAATAAAAAAGGTTTTAACTTCCAAGGAAAAAAGTTTTTAACTTTATCACGCTGCCTTTTGCATTGCATTGCCACTTTCCAACATGATAAAGGAGAAATGTTAGCATTATGTTGAAAGTTATGCGGTGCCATAAAAAATATTTATTTTCTTTAAAGGAAATTCTTTCTTTCTTTCTTTTGGCCCTAGCTCGGGCGCTCAGCCCTTGAGCATAAGGTAAGGGCCTAAAAATTATAGGTCTACTGTGGAAGTTAAAGGCTTTTGCTCGCAGTCTCGGCCGGTATATGTGAAGGTAGGATAAGGGCTTACCTCAGCCCGATCTGGGCCTAACCTTTTAACAACCCTAGCCCCAATGCATATTTACTAGCTTCACCCTAACTCAGAGCCCACTAAGTTGGATCTATGATGTGGTTAAAATAGATACATAAAATGGGATGTCAGTTCATATAATAATTCTTTAAGTTCTAAGAAAATAATGGGCTTTACTAGCACAACATCGCTATTTTAATGAAGCAAAATACCAGATGTCAATAATAAGTAGAACAGTGAAATTTGTGAAAAACATTTATAAAAATTGAAATGGAGCTAAAACCATTAGATGTACACTTTTTTTAATAAAAGAATCATTCCCTTAAGCTAAAAAAAATTATATCATTTAGTCAACTAGAACAGGTTGTCTAATAAAATTTGGAGGAGAATACTATCAAACCATCATATTGCCTATAAATTTGGAATGTCTTGTTAGTTTTGTGTCAATTCGTTGCCCTCCCTACCCACGTGAGTTACTTCGAATCTATTGAAGTACACTTTTACTTATGTGAAAATGCTGGTTTTGACAAACAAAAACATGATACTTTTTTTACATATATATATATATATATATTTTATCTCATACATAAAAGGCAACTACTCTTGTTTGCCACAGATTCCTTAGCAAGGAGTGCAATGAAAACAATTGCAAATCCAATGATTGGATTTTTTTTATTTTTTTTCTTTTTCTATTAAAAATTATAAGATATATAAAAACCTTAAGTTTCAATAATGAATATCTTTCATTGTGCCATGCGCTCTTATCTCCCTAAAAAATAGATGATTATCAGATAAATCTGTGGCCATTGAAATTACAAGGTAAGGACCACATGAAATTATGTACGAGTTTAATGGCTCTTAGGCAATTGTTTTTGATCAAGGGGGAGACAAATAACTTTCTTTCTAGTGCATCACAAAGAAGCTAGATTGTGAATAACCCAATTTTGTTTGCATATGGAATTGATGACCATAATCATTGACAGAGAGTACGTTTCTCCCTTACAAGTCAGGACACATTAGGAGGAAAAAATCTCAAGCAACTTTGTTTGGTAGCTGATAAAAACCATTTAATTCCTGATCTTTTTATATTTGGAAACACAGCTGGGCCCGGATCCAATCTCCCTCAGTTCTTCTTCCAAGGAGTAATAAAAAAGAGCCCGGTCATGATCTCTTTCGAATGCGGACTCTTCCATGGGCGCTAAACCTTACCATCCAAAGCCAATTTCAGGGACGATGCATTGTGGGTTGTAGCTCTTCCTTGGGCTCTTTTCCAGAGGATGGGAACAAAGCAGAAAGTGGTTGAAAATGACACAAGCCGGTTTTGGACTCTGGACTCTTTCGAGCAAATTCATGTGCCTACAAACAAGTGCGGGTGGGGCCCGTTCGTGCTTCGCATGCTTCCTACCAGAATTTTCTAGTCAGGCATTTTTGGATGCAGTCCCTCGTCATCACGATGGGTAGTTTTGGGCTTCCATTACGACTCTTCTTTTTGGTTTTCTTGAATTTCGAGAAAAATTCAATTTTGGATAAAAAAAATCAAGAAAGGATTATCATAATTCTTTCAGATCTTAAAAAATTTTTGTTTTATAAATGATTCCAAATGTCCCGTTGGAATTTCTCTCTCCTCACAGGTGTCAAAGGCCTCACTTTAGAGGTTATAATTTTTTTTTGAAAACCTAATTTATGAGTTCCATAATCACAACATGAACGGTTAATCTTATTTCAAAGGTCTAAAACGGCTATTAAGTGAATTTTACATCGTTGATTCATCATATATTTTGAGATATTTATATAAAAAAGTCTATACTATAAAATTAATTATTTGAATTTTTATGGGACCCATGATGGAAATCCGAATTGTCCATCATTTGTAATAGGCCAAAAACAAGTTAGGATTTAAGATTTAGAGCTGGCTTCATCACGAATTCTGCAAAACATTGTGACCATTGGATCTCATATATGTAAATGCACAAATCCCTTTTGTTTGCCAAGGGTGGATTATAGTTATTGTCTCTCTTAAAAATCTTTAGAAATGATAGCACAGTCGAAGAATGTTTGGACATATGTGAGGATTTTGTTTTAAAATCTAAGTGTCTTATATATTTTTGATCTAATAGAGCTAATCCCATAACTTATACAATGTAAACTTTACATGAATGTAGATGTGACAAATTTAAGTAGGATTTCAACTACGAGATTTAAAGAGCAAATTCACGCCGCCTTATGCCACTCCACCAATATTAAGGTGATTTGCCATGCATGCTTTTATATATTATAAAAATGGATTTCTCATGAAGCTTGATTATAGTTGCCAATGAAACCCTCCCAAGACGCTACTTGACAATGGCTTTCAAAATGCTCACAAAATGACCGCTTTTGTTTTTATTAAAAGGCTCAACGAGGGTCAAGCTTGAACAATAAATGACTCGGCCTAACCCTCTTATTTTTCTATAATATGTAAATGGGTAAAGGGGGCCATGTCCTCCCCAAAAATTGTGGAAAATTCCTTTGAATTTTAGTAATGAGCTTTATGGTTTTTTTTTTCTTTTCACTTATGCCTGCCCCCCAGGAAATTTTCTTGGCTGAGAGAGAGAGAGATTTATATGAGTGTACATTTGGGTTTGTTTGAGTGTAATTATTATGTAATTCTGATATTTTTTTTGTACAATTCTTATGTGATTTTCATGTAAATAAGTCACGCATGACTTTTATTTGATTTTTTAAATGACTTAAGTATCTATAATCATTATATGTATGGGTTCATTTGAGCATACAGGATGCACAAGCATATTACTTTTATATATAATGTCCAGGTTTTTTTTCGAAAAAATTCCCTCAAAGTCTTTGTAGAACAAAAAAGACCCCAGATATTTTTATTGTCCAGAGTGATCCCCTAGGCCCTTTCATGTCTTTTCTTTTTCAGTATTATTCATGAATAGTGATATCTGTGCTCAAACGTAACTATTTTTCTATTCCTTTTTTCTCTTCCTCATCTCTTCTTCTCCTTTCTCTTCCCCATGTTTCGTTTGGATTTTGTTTGGGGCAAGGAGGGCAAAGCCAAGAAGAAGAAAAAGATAAAGAGAAAACATAAACAAAAGAAAATGAGAAGACAAAGAAGATGAGGAAGGAAGAAGAAAGAGAGGAAAATGAACAAGGAAGAAGAAGAAATATTGGGAGGAGAAAAAAGATGGGAGCAATTTAATGAACGGTGAAAGAAGAGAAAATCAATTAAGAAGAGAAAAAAGCAGAACAGATGAGAAAATAAAAAAAGGAAACCAAAAAAAGGAAGCGAAAAAAGAAGAAAATGAAGAAAAAAAAACTCATATCTATCTGCAGTGAGTAAAGATATCGCTGCTCATCAATAGTGTCAAAAAAAAAAAAAAAAACCCTGATTCTGCTTGGGGCATATTACGCTTAAGCATAAATATCTATACTTAAGTGTAAGATATCGATTTTGCCTTTGTTATATTACATTTGAGCATAGATATCTATACTCAAGCATAATATACCCGAAGCAGACCGTATATAGAATGAGTTATTCTTTCCCCTTTTCTTATTGTTTCAGTTTGTTCTTTTGATTTCCTTTCACTTCTGTTTTCCCATTTGTTATACTTCTTCTGTTCTTCAATTTCTCTTCTTCTCCCTTACATTAAACTACTCTCATCCTCTTTCTCCTCTCAACACTTCTTTTTCTTCCTCATTCTTTTTCTTCTTCCTTCCTCCTCTTCCTTGTCTTCTCTTTTCCTTTTGTTTTTGTTTTCTCTCTCGTTTTTTCTTCTTTTTGGTTTTTCCCTCTTCGCCTTAGACAGAAGCCAAACGGAACATGAGGAAGGACAAAAGGAGATGAGAAAGACGGGGAATGAATGAGAAAAGGGATATTCTTAAGCATAAATATCGTTGCTCATGAATAATATTTAAAAAGAAAAAAAATCAAGAAAGAGCCCAAGGACTACTCCGGGCTATAAAAATCTCCGGGGTCCTTTTTGTTCTACAAAGGCTCTATAAAAACTTTTTCAAGAAAAAGCCCTATAATATATATGGATTTATTTGAACATGATTGTTATCTTGTTTCCATGTGAGGTCCTTAATAGCATGGGATTACTTATGTTTAGTTATTTGTTCTAAGCATGGTCATTTATTAAGATTAAAACTCTAGTGGTCCGCCTCTTGTGTTGGCCAACGGTCTGAAAAGCAAAATATGATCTGTACCATCATCAAGTGGGCCCATGGTTTTCAGCATATCTTTTACCGGCTCAAAATCATTTGATAAACTAACCTTTGTAACATGCACTGGTTGCAAGAGGTGTTATCCAGAGACCTGAATTAGATTTATATGGTGGACCACCATTTACAAATCCAAATCGACCGTCAGGTCCGTTTATATTCGGTGAAACACCTATCATCGAAAAATCTTAGCTGTTCATTTACTGGCTTTCAAATTGGTAACTATTACTTCATCAAAGGAAGCATAAGATGGGTCAAGAATCTCTTTTGATAGGGAAAGTTAAAACCTTATTTTCATAAGAAAAGTTAAAACCTACAATTTTGGTTCACCCAAAAAATAGTTCAGGCATATTCACGGAGAAGGATGAAAATATCGGTAGCGGCAGGCATAGTGGCCTGCCGTCAAAACGCTACGTAGCGGCGTAGCAGTGTGATTTAAAAAACTCTGATAAAATTATCAAAAAATCTAGAATATTAGAAAATTATAGAAGATATGATTTTCTTGCAAAAGTAATTAAGATAAAGGGGAGTAGCGGTTTCCTCATTGCATAAGGTCCTGTATCGCTGTATTAATAAAAAAATAATAGTAATGATCATTTTTTTCACATGTATTTATATTGTTATGCTAACTTAGAAACTAATGAAAAGCTTATTAAAAAAAACTGTGACAACAAAATAAACCATGTATTTTACTTAAAGTCAAGACTCAATATTTAAAAGTTGGAATTTAGGAGTGCAATGGTAAACACTAAATAGTGAATAGTCAATACTCAGCAATCAACAGTCAATACAACAAATGTGGAATAATATAATAATTAATAGCTCTATAAAAACACTCAACTGGAAAGGAACTCTCCGCATTAACTTCAATTCAATGAGATCCTATGTGCTTTGGTGTTCTTTTAAGGATAGAAGGGCCATCCTATATGTTTTAGTGTTGTTTCAAATATAGAAGGAAAGAAGAGTTGAGTAAAAATGTTATTTAAAGAAAAAAAGTAAAAAAAAAAAGCTTTACTACGTATTTTAAATTTTTTTTGAAAAATAGCCATCATTAACACTCCGTAGTAGCCCTATAGAGGTCGTAGCAGTCTCGTAGTGGCCGTAGCGGACCGAGTGGTCCTATAGTGGCCTCTGCAGAAGATAGCGATGCTATTTCTAATTTAGCATATCGGTCGTGGCCGCTACGTCCGATATAGCTGTCGCTACGCCACATAGCGACCGGTATTTTCATTTATGCTCATGGATGCTTGTTGCAGAAATATAAATAGAAAACAAACCTAATTCTCAAAATCAAATATTTTGAGAATAAAAAAGTGATTATTAATTGACCCACATTTGCATGATTACCTGAAGGATCCAATTGGAAATAACTTGGTCAAGATTATTTTCTACCAAACCCAAATCATGTTCAATATTTATCTGATTTCATTTCAAACTAAAAAAATACTCAAATAAGTTAAAAAGACAATTGATTGAAGCGCTGCAATTGTGTTTGGTCTTGGAAGCTCAAAATAGGAAGAGACGTCAAAATTGAATGGGGAAAAACTACTTTAATAAGGATTTTTACGAAATAATTAAACTTAAATTCTGATAAAGATGATTTTATGAAAAAAAAAAAAGAAATGATAGTAGAGTGATTCGTACATTTTCTTTTTTACGAAAATACTCAAAATAATATCATCATTAGTTGATAGGAAAACTTTTAAAATAGTACTTAACTTTTGGATGATTTCCAAAGGTTCGAGTGATGATACATCTAAGCTATGGATATAGGATATGGTCTATTTTGGTACCATTTGAGTAGGTAGGTCAAATGATCTAGGCTGGGTTGAATTGGCAGGTTGAATGGCATGTATGAATTTAATTCGAATGCAACCCAACGGAATAATTACGTTAGAAATTTAATGCAATTATTCAAGCTTGGCAATATATAAGAAGGATCAACTCTACCTTTAAAATATTAGATAGCCTTTGAGTAGGGTTACAAATAGGTACTTAATTCTTCGACTTTTTGTCTAACCAGTGAAAAATCAAGTTTGAAACTTATTTTAAGTTCTGATTCATAAACGGCTCTTAGTCCAGAACCCAATTTAGGTTCCGATCAGTAAATGGGCCCAGTTCCATGTCCATATGGGTTCCGACCCTTGAATCAAAGAATCTGAATAAAAGCCTTTAATATTGCAAATTGTTGCTCAAAATTAACTTTGGTTTGACATCTTTATATTTAATTTTAAAGAGAGTGTACTCGATAAATTGTTGCAAGTTGAACAATATCCTTACTTTAAAGAAAAATAAAAAATTAAAAAAGTGAAAGGAAGTTAGAATTAATTTTGAAAATTTCTCCTAATTCTCCTGTCAGACCCAGATCCGAAGTTGAACCTAGATCTTCTTATCGGAATTAGGTACCGAACCAGCAGAACAGGTTCCTAGTGAGAACTGTTCCGAATTCAGAATCATTATTTAGAAACGGGTTCGAGTCTTTTATAGGCCCATTCCAGAACTGGCCCATTTTCAATCCTACCTTTGAGTTAAGTTAGGGGGACGAGTCAAAAATTGACGGCCCTACCAATATGATTTGGACAATATAGCTCCTATTAATTATCATAACTTTATTTTGGCCATAGATGATAATTAAATATGATAACTTATTTTGATTTCATTGTAAAGGTGACCAGTACCAAATGCAATGTTGCCATCAATCAATTTTAATAGTTTTTATTAAGTTTGCAATAGGTTTGTTGTAATTGTTTATCAAGTGTAAGATAGAATTGACCTAAATCCTATCCATTCCACCAAAAGCTAGTATTCTAAGGATTTAGTGTACTATGATGGGAAGCTACTACTTTTATTAATGGGCCAATGTCCATTGAGGATAAAGAAATATGACATGGGGCTTTTTATTATAGTTGATGCAGGGTCCTCTGAAAGACAAAGTTGTCAAAATAAATGGAAAACCTATATAAAGTTGTCAAATAAATGAAAAACCTAAAGAAACATTGAAAACCTTCTACAATAAAATATAATAATAATAATCTACAATCTACCAGATTTGTGTTTTTATTACTACTAACTTTTGCCTACTGGAACCTCAACTATAAATATAAGGTAAGGTATTTTTTGTCAGACTAATATTTAAACCTTTAACTTTTAACCTGTGAATTTTTTCATTCTCCACGGGTAAAGATTATTTCTTTTTATACTAATATAATTAGAGCATTGGGCATACTCATCTTTGGATAGGATATTGTGAACTTGGACTCATCCAAAAATGCATTAAAAATATTGTTCTCTTAATTTTTTCCCCCTAAATTGGTGGCTTTTGAGTATTGAATTGGGATTTTATAGGCCCTTTAGCTCATGATGACCGTGACTAGACTGCTTGTTGTCCACCACGCCATTGGGGAGAGGTACCCTTGGATGGAACTGGCGGCATGAAACATACTTTGCCTCGATGATGTGACAAATGAGTGGTGCACTCACCTCACCGGATCCGGACTCTAGGTAATGGCGTAGTTGCAGACCAATTCTCAGCCCTGCCTAAGCCATGTCCCTGCCCTTTAACCAACCCTTTTATATCATACTGTTTCTATATCATACTCGCTCTCTCTCTCTCTCTCTTTCTCTCTCATGTGAAGGGGAGTTCAGATCCAGCCCAGGCCTTTTTTAAAACCCAGCACAGTCCCTCTTCTGCAGTCTCTCTGTCTGTTCTGCATCCCTGCCCAGTCTCACCATCCAACAGGCTTGTAAGACTCAGGTATATATTTGACTTTATAAAATGTTTGGGTGCTTAAGACTCAGCACAGTCCCTCCTCTCTCCACTTCATTGTTGCTGCTCTGGTTGTGGATTTTTCCTTGCCCTGTTACCCCTCTCCATATCAGTCTCTACTTTTGATTGGACTTTAAAGCTTCTTGTGCCAGATACTGGGGCTTTTGATTATGGGTTTCAGGGATTCTTTCTGGATTCTTTTTCTTTTGATAGCACTAGAGAATCAAAACCCAAGAATGAATTCTCAAGCCCTTGCTCTTCCTGGGGTACACCCAAATGTCTTAGATGATTTACTGAGGTTGTCTTGATGTGGGTATCCCTTCTCATATAATGTGGTTGTTAATCTGGAAGTGGTTGCACTGTTTCACTGATTGGAAGTTAGTTTTCCTTGTATGGAAATGGGTTCATTTCCAGTGTTGTTGTTGTATATATATACAAAAGCAAATAACCCCTTTCAGATAGATCCATTTGAATCAAACACACTGTGTTTTATCAAATGATCTATTTGTAAAGTACTCTACTTGAAATAGATGTATTTGATTTAGCTCTATCTCGAACACATCAGATTTGCCAAATGGGCACTTAAGAAAAAAGAAAAAGCATAGACAATGAAATCTCCTCAGTGTTGAACAAGGCAGGTGCTGCTTTGAAACCAATTTCTAGTCTCATTTTCTCTACTGATTCCTCTTTCATCTTCAGTGGCATCAATCTGAGACCTCCAGGTTCCTCAGACTCGGCAACTCGGTTTGTGACTCACACAACTCTCATCAAACTCTTCTGGTAACGTTGCAGGAAGTGAGGGCTGCAATGGCACAAGTGTTAGTTCCTCTCCCGTCCTCTCTTCATTACTTTATTTGCCCCTTAATGTAATTGTATTATATATATATAGAGGGATGGATGCATACTAATATTCTCCTATATATATATATATTCTGTAATGCAATCTGATTGAAAATATGGCTAATTAGTGAGGCGCACCATTTTGATGTCATCAATCTAATGGCTTCAACACATGATTAATCTAGGAGTGTTCCTTTTTATATAAAGTGAAAATGGGGTAGCTCCTATGGAGGGGTACATCTGATATGAATGGATTTAATCATCCAAACGTAGGATTCACACTGGTTAAATCAAGTTTGAATCTGTGAGCTGCTTTGGATAATTTCTTAACTGCATTTTGTGGAATTATTATTTTTTCCAACCCGAATGAGTATTTGCAATCCCATTGACCATGAGTTGCTTAAGGAAAGGCAGAGCAGGGTTTCCTATGGGATATGGGTTTTTTCCCCCAACAAACAGCTTATTGGTCTCTTTTTATTGATTTATTTATTTTTGTTATAGAGTTGCGTCTGCTCCCGGGAAGGTTTTGATGACAGGTGGGTACTTGATTTTGGAGAGACCAAATGCTGGAATTGTGCTCAGCACGACTGCCCGTTTCTATGCAATCGTGAAGCCGTTTTATGCAGAAGTTAAGCAAGATAGCTGGGCCTGGGTATGTGGTTCTTGGATTGCTGTTTTCTTCGAATTGGCTTACTTTTGAGTTGTGCATAAGATGTGATGGTGCTTTGTGATGTTTAGGTCCCAAGCACAGGTTGGTGGGTTGTGTGCGATTCGTAGTTGGTTTGTTTTAAGAAGTAATCCTAATATTGATCTTTTCCATTTCCCTGGATTTCATTATCTTTATGGGGCTTGAAAAAAGAAATCAAAGTTTAAGTTCAGAGTTAGTTAGAGTGCAGTCTTGTTATTGTACATGAACATTTGATTTTGCAGTGTTTCTATGCATTCCAAATTGCAAACAGGACCAATGCTCTGGTGAAATTGATAGTTACTTTTTCATTAATTTTTCCATCAGGTGGTAATGAAAGTAGGAACTGTTCAAACTAGATAATATATATATATATATATGAAGCATCATTTTATCATCAATTCAATCCAACGGTGAAGAAAAGTTGGATGAATGTCGGGGGGGAGTAGTGGGTATGAAAGGAGAAGATTGAATGAACATGGGCCCCATGACCAAAAAGAAGAGGGGCCGAAAGAGGGGTGTTTTTAAAGTGGGGTGCTCGTTAGAATTCCTCTTTTATATATATATATATATATAGGGGAATGCTAGTATGCATCCTTCCCTCATGATAGGGTGAGGGATATTTGTTCAATTGGAAATATTCATGTGCAAAAGACAAAAAGGTATATAAAATAGAGGGATGCTCATGTACAAATAAGGAAAGCCATATAAGCATCCCTTACCTATGGTGAGGGAAAGATGCATACTAACATTTCTCATATATTGCCCTTGCTGGCTCTAATTTAGCAACCGCCGTGCTTTATATCTGGAAAAAAAAAAAAGCATTGCTTTCGGAGAAAAAGAATTATGCCTGCCTGCTTATCTTGGGCTATCTGACATTGTTTATGAATGATTCTGTTTTGAGAAAAGAGTTCTAAAAATTATTCATAGCATTTTGACCTTGCCTAAGGATAATGCATTGACGAAATTTTTTGTGTGTAAAGTGTTGGACAGATGTGAAAGTAACATCTCCTCAGCTTTCTAGAGAGACCATGTACAAGTTGTCTCTTAAGGACTCAACCCTCCATTGTATCTCTTCAAGGCAAGTTCTAGCGTGTTTTTGTCTATATTGTAGTAATATTTTCTTTGTATTCATATTACATGCATGTACACATGGGTATCTCCCTCTTTCACTAGATGTTCGAGATATTTGTGTAAGTGTATATCTAAAAATATGAAAAGCTAAAAAAGCACTGCATTTACTGAAAGTTCTTTTTTGTTTTTTGTTTTTTCAAATGTTAATGTTAAAAGTTTCTCGTTGAAAAATGCTCTAACTTGTTTTCTTAATGAAAGTAAACTATATGAAAAGTTGCCTTGTTGATTGCTATGACATCTGTTATTTGTCCACTTCTTTCACATGGAGTTTGCTAAAAAACATAACCCTTTCATCACTAAAGCTTGGACGTTTCTTTCGAAAAATGCCAAGGGAAAGGGCAAGAAACTGATGCCCATTACACAAACAGAATCTCCTTCAGCAGTAGTGACTGCTACACCCAACTTAAGAATCTCCCTTCAGCTTTATATGAAGGAGCTCCCATCATTGAATGCGGGCAGTTATGATTGAAATCACTAGCATGTTTGTGTTTGAAACCAGTACCAGCTCTTAAGTCCTAAGTAACTCTCATCAACAAACTGAACAGCTATGATGGGTCTCACCAGCATGTTCATGATTAAGACTACCAGAACTGACTGATTGCTTTGAAGTTATGCTTATATACTAGGAAGCACGGACACCTCTCTTGGGCCGGTGTGTCCGTGTTTGGTACATCTGGGACACAGACAGGTGAAAAAAGTCTCCTGTATTTTTTTAAATTTTGGACATAGCTCGAACATGTGCCGAACACGGACACGCTTCGGACACACGTTGGACATAGCTCAGACACACGAAAAAAGTGTCCTGCATTTTTTTTTAAAGTGTTCCTTTTTTTTTATTTGATATGTTTGTTAGTTGGTACTTGAATTTTTTTTATTGCTAACTTGATTAAAAAGCTAAAATGATATTTATTTTTTAGTATATGATTATATATAAAAATAAATATATATTATTAACATGTCTCCGACGTGTCCGTGCCCTACTCTTTTGAGAAATGCCATGTTGGCGTGTATGTGTCGTGTTGTATCCGTATCCCTTGTCCATGTTTGTGCTTCTTAGCTTATACAAACCAACAAGATGTAACTATGAACATAAAAGATAAAATATAGAAGACAATAGTGCTTCAAAGCATTGCATCCAAAATCTCCATGCACTTGAAGCTTTAATACCTATAAACTGCTTTTGGATGAGCCATAACATCCACTAAAAATCTCATGTTGTATTCTTAATAGTTGAATTTAGTCTTTAATTTGCAAAGGGAAATAGATTTTTTTTAAATGAATTTTTATTAATTGATTAAAAAAGGAATTTCTATGGTGTAAATTTACTTTAAAATCATGATGACATCTTACAAGAGAAAAATGTTGATAGTTGAAGAAATCAAAGTCTAAATAAGATTGCAATCTAAAGAATGTCTAGACAAATGACTGTCATATAAGCGACAGATTACACAACCTTTCAAAATTTGAGCAAACTGTCAGAAATAGAGATAAAATGAATGATTTAATGAAGTTGACCTAAATCTGAAGAAGTTCAAAAAGTTTCCATTGCTGCTACTGCTATTACCCCACCAGGAGACATTAATGGAGTCATTCACAGGCATCATTCTACAATAACCCCAAAATGTACTAAACTAAAACACTATGCATCAAAGCCTTTGCTTGTGGTTGTTGTCACTAGTGTATGATGTGCTATCTGATTCGTAGAAGCTTTTTAGTGAATTCATGATCCCTCTTTCTATTTTCATTTATTCTTAAATTTGTTGGACTTGATCTAGATTTTTGGAAGTGTTCTTTCTACTTAATAATGCATGGGAAACTGAATTCTATCATAATCTTCACATTGCTACTGGCTAAAAATTCCAGGGACTCTGCCAACCCTTTTGTTGAACAAGCAGTGCAATATGCAGTTGCAGTTGCCACCACAATCTTAAATGATAGGGGAAAGAAGGATGTGTTACAGAAACTACTTTTGCAAGGTCATGTTGGAAATATTCTTGAGGTTCTCATGGACATGTTTTCTCTTATAATCCATATGATCCATGCACCAGTTAACCCAACTGTGGGTTAATCATGTATATAATTGCAAGAATGTTGAGTTTTACATGGATGCTTCATACAGGCCTTGATATCACAATCTTGGGTTGCAATGACTTCTACTCATATCGAAATCAGGTAACTTTTTTCCTCTTTTGTGCTTGAGTTTTTTTTTTTTACTTATATATGGTTCGTTTGTTATTTTCTAATGTTCTGTTTTGTTGTAGGTTTTTATTATTATTATATTCAATGATATATTATTGTTTCACCTGCTTACTGCAAACTTCTTATGAGTCAGTTGGCTTGAATTTGTGAAACTTGTCTTTAGATTGAAGCACGTGGACTTCCTTTGAGGCCAGAAGCATTGGCCTCACTTCCACCCTTCTCATCAATTACCTTTAATGCAGAGGGGTCTGATGGCACTGTTGCTAGAGATAACTGCAAACCTGAAGTTGCAAAAACTGGACTAGGTTCTTCAGCAGCAATGACCACGTCAGTGGTTGCAGCATTACTTCATTACCTTGGTGTTGTTCGTCTACCATCTTCAGCTAAAAATCCCATTGAAGAGAAGCTGCTCAATTCAGACCTCGACTTGGTGCATATTGCGGCCCAAACCGCCCATTGTATTGCACAGGGAAAAGTAGGCAGTGGTTTTGATGTTAGTGCTGCAGTCTATGGTAGTCAACGCTATGTTCGATTTTATCCTGGAGTTCTTTCTTCTGCTCAGGTCTCTCTCTCTCTCTCTCTCTCTCTCTCTCTCTCTCACACACACACACACTCACTCATGCACACACCTCAAAATGTGCATGAACTATGGACTGTATTGAATTATTGAAGTAGGCATTGATAGTTTCTATCTATAAATGTAATATTTCTGTTTTTCTTTTCTTTCCATTGCGTCTTTTTGGGAACGGTCAACAGAAACTGGAATGGTCCATTCCACTACCAAAATGGAGAGAGAACCAAGTTGATAATAAGAAGATCAAATTAGTAGGAAGATCCTAACAATGTTGATAATTGGAAGACTTTAACAGAATAGATAGACCTGACTTATTCTTAATTGGACCCATGTAAAACCATCCAAGAGATCCGTTCACATAAAAGACTACTTCTCAACTTCTGTGAGACTTTGCATGAATGAAACCACCCTATGCTGCATATGCGCATGTAACAGTGGCGGTCTTGTTGATGATTTTATTTACATAGACCCATGGTACTTCTATCTGTATGAATATATTACTCACCTAAAAAATTGAATATACTATTGATACGAAAGATCTATTATGTCAATATATTTGTGTGGACATGGAATATTAAGGCTTCTTGAAGTTATTGTATTGCACAACTTGTATCTGTTTCCAAGTTGCAAAGGCTATGTACATATGAAATATTATAGGGTGGGTTTTTTTTCTCCTCTTTATTGTCAAGGGAAAGGCCAAACTTTTTGTAGATTTAATTTCATCTTCTGGAGTTTCTGTTCTTGGTGAGTATGGTGACTAATTTTATCTATCAAAGATAAAACTGCAACTATTTTATCTGTCAGGCTAACTACTTCTATAGGGATTTCTTGAGGAATGAGCTATTAACTTTTCCAGCCTGATAACTCTTTTGTGGAACTACAGGTGGCAGTGAAAGGAAAACCGTTACAAGAGACCATTGCTGGTATTCTGAAAGAGAAATGGGATCATGAGAAGATTAAGTTTTCGTTACCACCACTGATGACTCTTGTGAGTTGATCACCTTCTCATTCTGATGCAATCCAGATTACAACCAAGGCAATCTAGAGTTCTCTGATATGATGTAAATCACAATATATTTAGATTTAAATCGTGACCAACTATTGATTGCAATAAACCATATCTATTCATGCGAGGAAGACAATTGCATGCAACATGCCAAACCTCCGGAGTAAATCACTTGCAACGATATGGTAATAGTTGGTCTTGCACTGCTAGTTTGCTTTAAACTGAGAAAGATGGACTCACAGCCTACTCAAAGAACTGGCATTCCTTTGCATGCATCTTATACAAACTGTTCAGATATTTGATTATTATTATAATATGTAGAGAACCTTTTTGTTGAAGGATTTATACTAAACATAAATGTTGATATGAAGGGTGCAATTCAGGTGGTTTGGGTCTAACCCGGGCCCGATTCAAGATCGAATGCGGATAATCCAAAATATTGAAACCAACACTAGGGAAACTTAACCCCAAGGGGTAGCAAGATTGAATGTGGATAATCCAAAATACTGAAACCAACACTAGGGAAACTTAACCCCAAGGGGTAGCTTAGCTGGCCTCGGACCACAGTTTGCTCCCAGAGGTTGTAGGTTCGAGCTGCGCTACCATATTGGGGCCACAGGGGATTTATCTAGCTCCAACTGGGCCCGAAGGGATTAGTCCGGCCCAAAGGGTTGGGACACCCTCCGTTATCACTAAAAAAAAAACACTAGGGAAACTTGAATCTACCTGATCAAACTTGATTTGAGTTGTAGATTTCTACTCGGGTGTAGTTCGGGTTGAGTTGGGGTTACTTAGTGTTGGGAAAAAGTCCCAAGTCCCACATCCCACATTGCCCAAGTGATAGCTTTGACATGGCTTTATATACATGTGTGGGCCTTCCACCTATTAGTAAGCTTTGGGTTGGTACATGGTATCAGAGTAGGTATCATTCTTGTGTAGCCCATGTGGTAGGTCCGTCCATGAAATCTGTTAGGCCTGCACGTTAGGATAAGTGTTGGGAAAAAGGTCCCACGTCCCACATCGCCCAAGTAATGAGTTTGACAGGGCTTCATATACTTGTGTGGGCCTTCCACCTATTAGCTTAAGCATTTGAGTTGGTATATGGTATCTTACACCTAGTTTGGGTCAGATAACCAGGCTCTTTCTTTTATTTTGTTTCACTTTTCAAGGAGCAAAAAATTAAAATTGAGAAAATATGTATGCCTTATATATTGTTCAAGTGCATACAATATAAGTAATGTTTGACGCCAGTTGGTTTCCCAAAATTAAATTTGGTTTCCCAAAGTCTGAACCCACACCTGACCTGAATTCCCTATGGGTTTCAAAATCTAGGCCTGAGCCAGACCTGAACCAAACAAGCTCAACCCAAATTTCACATTTGGTCAGGTTGGACAATGCAGGTTTGGATTTGCACTTTGGCCTGACCCAAGTTGCATACTAGTTGATATTCTCTTGAAATTTGAAAGCAATGGGATCCCCTTTTTTTTCATGTCAATAATATGTTAGTTAGTTCACCAGTTGATTGTCTGCCACGGGCAGCTACTAGGGGAACCTGGAACTGGAGGATCATCCACACCATCTATGGTTGGTGCTGTGAAGAGGTGGCAACTATCTGATCCTCAGAAAGCATGGGAAACATGGAGAAAATTAGCAGAGGCAAATTCGGCTCTTGAAATGCAACTCAAAATGTTAAGTAAATTTGCAGAGGAGGAGTGGGACATGTACAGGTTCATTATTGGAAAGTGCAGCGAGTATACATATGATAAGGTAATTTTCTGTTTCACTTCTTACCTCAGACGATTGAGTAGTATTGCCTCTCTTCCATATGTGGATGAGGTAACTGTCTTGGTTGCTTATATCTTGGTAGCTTGTTGATGATGAGTACCACTAGAAGTAAATTTTAGCCCTTTTATTTCTTGAAAGATGGTTTCTGTACTTCCATTGCTCCAAGAAGCTAATTGGCAATTGAAGGAACATGAAAAACAGCTGTATATTATGTAATGAAATGGTGGAATTCCTTTTCTTCGAAGTTATGGCTGTAATTGATTGATTTAATTAGAAATACCAGCAATATCTAAAGCGCAACTATCCTTAAGGCTTAAAGAATTGTCTTATTCTTAGAAGACTTATCATAGTATACTCGGATGTTCCCAAAGAAGTTGCTAAATGGTTAAATTTTTTTAAAATCGGGCAAGATATTCCTGGCAATTGAGTTTATTTTAATGCACAGTGCATTTAAAAATATTAAAAATTGATAAAAATATCTACGTGCTCTCCCTGTCTCCATAACTAGTGAAGTTGTTTGCTACTGGCAATCACTTCTTCTCCTGCTCTTTTTCCTTCTTTCTTTTTTATTTGTATCGGTGCTTCCAATCACTTCTTAAGATTTTTAATTTATTATTTGTTCACTTAGGCAGTTTTACTATTGAAATTATTCTAAAGAGGGTAGCAAGTGAGGACTCAGGCCAACATCTGGGCCAGCGGCCTGCTACTATGCTGGAATGGATTGTGTTTAGTGGGTGTTGCCTGCCATCCTAATGAAGGCAGGCCTGTGCCTAGCCCTGTTAGTACTGGGTATCAGGTTTTGAGGCCCAGGCTTGAGTGCAGCTCTGGTCCTGCAGACAGCCCAGTTACAGACAAGCCTAAACATGAATGGATTTTTAATGATGCCCTATTAAGATACATGATGTCTGGTTTCTAAACAGTGGAGGCAGCAAGCAGCTAATACATACCAGGAAGCAATTGTGAAATCACTGTTAGGGGCAAGAGATGCTTTCCTTCACATCAGATTTCATATGCAACAGATGGGCCAGATAGCAGGAGTACCAGTAAGTTTTCTGTGTCTATGTGTAACTTATTGCTTTTAATACTTAGCAGTTCTTTCATTTGTTTTTGTTGTGACATACTTGGACAAGGAACCTCGTCAGCGCCTTCAAACTGAATGATGGCCTCTCGTTGGGTGCCTCCTCCCAAAATATATGATACTTATTAAGGAACGATACAACACTTGATACTTAATTACTGTAAAATGTAAAAGCAATAGGCAAAGTGATTACTTTTCTTGTCGAATGGTGTAATTGCAATAGGCATAGTAATTATTATTATTATTATTATTTTTGTGAGCATCCAATTGCTTATAAAGAGGATGTGTATTAAAAATTGCTTTGATCATTGTTCCATTGGTCTACACTTGTCTCCTTGGTAGTGCTTGTGTTGTATTCTTTTCCTCCCAGTGCTCACGGTCAACACGTTTCAGCCTCACCTACTGTTATTTCAGGACTGACAAATCAGAAAACCACCCAGCGCAGACTCCACTTCCTTGCTACCTGAAGGCCCAAACTTAGTCCCAATCTAATGGGCCGTGAATCGGTTACTTGTCCAAATTACTGTTGGGAGTTGCATCCAAATACACATTAGCCATTTGTAGCAAGCACAATTATTTTATTTTGTATTTAGTTTTTGAATGGTAACAATTCACATCCTTCGGCAATTAAAGGCACTTTCTTTTGGCAAAGATCCTGGACTCTCTGAACAAGAATAGAAAGAGAAAAATCCAATTTATTGTTAATTCTTCTCGTTTGTAGTCAAAGTGCTATGTGTCACTTTACTGAGAATGTAATTGGGTATATTATTACAGAGGGGTAGCATGGAATGTATTGCCTTACTGAAAAATAAAAGGAAAATAGTTATAAAAAAAAAAAGAAGGAAATATCAATGTATTGATAAAGCCATATGGGTGTGTATTTGGGTGTCAACAGTTGTATATGATAGTGTGTATGTAACCTTAAATCTAATAGATTTTAAACATATTTTTTAAATTCTTTTTTGATTTTTTATTTTTTATGAATTCATGGAATCTTTTATAGCATCTGTGCATATAATCTGTGTCCGTGCATGTGTTTGCAGTCATGCATTTCTTCCATCCTCTGCCAACATTGCATTTACTTATTTTATTTTCAAAACTTTGCAGATAGAACCTGAATCACAAACTCAACTTTTGGATACCACAATGAGTATGAAAGGAGTTCTGTTGGCTGGAGTTCCTGGAGCTGGTGGCTTTGATGCAATTTTTGCTATTACCTTAGGAGAATCCGGCAACAACGTTGGGGA
This sequence comes from Sextonia rubra, assembly GCA_037013555.1. Taxonomy (NCBI): domain Eukaryota; kingdom Viridiplantae; phylum Streptophyta; class Magnoliopsida; order Laurales; family Lauraceae; genus Sextonia; species Sextonia rubra. The sequence goes on along the minus strand of JASUAD010000028.1, from coordinate 2,510,628 downwards.
TGCGTGGAGTAAACTGAGTGTTTTGCCCATGTTGGTACGAGAAGATCCTAGAGGTGTTTCTTTAGAAAGTGGTGATCCACGAGTGAAGGATATCTCATCTGCTATTTCTTCCATTCAGATTTGAGTGACTTGGGTTGTTCCAATGTCCAATGTAATTGGTATGTTCCGTGTCGATCATTATGCAGTTGACGACTGTTCATGGCAAGTCTGATTTATTTTAGATGGAAACTTGGAAATTAGGCATAGAAATTCTGTGGTTTTAGGTTAGAAATGTTACTCATCAATGCAAGATATCATTTTTTTTATCTACTTTAGATAGGAACTTGGAAATTGGGCATAGAAATTCTGTGGTTTTAGGTTAGAAAATGTTACTCATCAATGCAAGTTATCATTTTTTTTTATCATAAGGTCCACTAATGAAGGATGTATCGCCAAATAGTTGCTCACATGCTTCTTCAAATGTAACTTGTTTTATTTTCTTTGTTCTTCTATATATTATACTGATGAACAACTAAGCTGCATGCATGCATGCAAACAGACACAGAGAGGCACCAATTGTCTTGTCAAAGATTGCCATGAGAGGAACCAATTGTCTCCACTGGAGCATGTCTCTCATGGAATTGGTGCTCGCCCTATTTGTGATTTCTGGGAAGTCTTACAACAATCATATAAATTCATGGAAACCATTTCTCAACCAAAAGTTATATGACTGCTCTTATTTGGAGATTCTGTGCATGTGCTTGTGGAGGCAAAAGCAATTGCAAGCTTTTAATTCTGGCACCAGAGTAGTTGCCTCTTCTCATCTACATCAAACATGCTGAACCCAATTGCCTCTCAGTTTGATGTTGCATTTCTTGTACCTGGTAGCTCTGTTGGTGTAATTTAGATAAATGTTTGGCTTTGTTTTGTTGTGAAACAGAAATGCTTACACCTTTGTCCTCACTTCTTCCATATTAAACCCAGGCATCTGCAGCCACCCCCCATGCTCTATATTTGTTCAGGAGCCACACGACATGGTATAGTTCCATGGTGTGTGCCCACAATGTGCTCTTATGTTTCATTATGCATCCTTGCATGGCCCAACAGGCGAACCAAGCATCAATGGTGTTGCATCATTTGCATTATTTGATGAACAAATCTCATTCTATTGAAACATCACCCAATTATTATTTTTATTATCGAGGGTGATCAATCGGAGCTATCATCGCAAGTATAGGGTTTGCACATGCAGCATTAAAATGAACCCAGCTTAGAAGAAAATCATCCTGGGTTAATCTGAATATATGGTGGAGGAAGGCCACCCGTAACGCCGGGCATGTTGCAAAATACATGACTTGCAGTCAAAATGTACCACATCATTCAACACGACTTCAAGTAAAAGGCAGAGGCATTTTTAAAAAATTGAAAAAGGCTTATCTTTACTAATGTGGCGCGTTTTGATAATAAATTGTAGAAACTTTTGTGATGCCTCTGGGATCCAGGTTTCCCCTACAGTCCCCCTTTTTCTGGTTATGATATATCCTGGTTCTACCCCAACATGGTTGGAATAAGGTTTTGATGATGATGATGATGATAATGATATATCCTGGTTCTCTAGGGCCTTTCCCGTGGTGTTGGCATGTTTACTGGAAAAAAAATGGTGATAAATGGGTAGGGTTTGTCGTTTGGGTCGAATCCATAGCTCTTTGACCAGTCAAAGCAATCCAAATTACTGCATTTGGACTTCTCAGACTGACCCAAGCCTTGACAATCAGGTTGATATTGAACTTTTACCTGACAATCAGGTTAATATTGAACTTACTTCCAATTTAGGTTCAAGTTGACATTCCCAACCTGATCATTAAACTGGTTGGGTTTAGCTTGAACACATACAAGTTAAATTTAATGGTCAACCTAATCCATATTAGACTTGCTTGGGAACATTGCAAGCCCCACAAAATAAATAAATAAAATAAAATAAAAAGAAAAATAAATAAATAAAAAGCCGAGGAAAGATCGACAATCCTCACCCCCTTATCATGGACTAAAGACGCCCATATAAACAACACTATAGTCTGGGCCCTTCACCAAGCATGTTTATACCTAGACTATGACTGCTCCCCGTCTCTGTGAGCCCAACCTTTAAAATCAATTTTATGGTTTGCACCATGATACTGGAAAGGTGATCACTGTCCCACTCTGCTCAGCCTATTTGGGTTAGAAACAAGAATATACAAAGGTTGAGGAGTATATTACACAAATGCATAATGTAGCATACATATTAAGGGTGTGTGTGGAGTGCTTTTTAGGGAGAGTTTTTCACAGCAATCTGTTATGAATTCCACTTCTTGTAAGATGATAGGGTAAACTGGCATTTGATAAGTTGGGTATTGAAAAAGAGAGCTGCTATTTCAACACCACTTAAAACCTTCTAGATTGGTGTGGAAGGGGAGGAGACAAAGGAAAGGGAGCTGTGTGGCCGAAAGAAGGGGGTGGAGGTATTTTGGAAAAGTTTCAATTTATTTATTTATTTTTAAATCCATATGTAAACTGAATCAAAAGTGGTGTTGAAATAACAACTCTATTTAAAAAAAGGTTAGGCGGAAGTGAAACTGCCAAAAACGCCTCTCCAATGTCACAAGATTAGGAATTTAGAACACCAAAACGTTTTCCAAAAAAGCCTCTCCTACACCTGGAATGCCAAAATGTTTTAGGCATTGGGAGAGGCCATAGTGTAGATTGTAAGGTGTTCATCATGCCAAACACGAGGTCCTGTGTTAAGGATTGTTACACTAGGAAAAAAAAATTATTTCACACTTTAAAACAGTAGACCGGGTTTGATAAATCCTTGATAACCTACCAGGAGTTGAAGTGGCCTAAGGCATAGATTTGCTCCCCACACATATTATGTTTGAAACTTGTCCCATATTTGCCCGGTTTGCATTTGGAGGGGTTTAGCGGGTGTCACTCGGAGAATTACTACTATTGCATCAAAGACCTCATGGAAAATCATGTCATATAAATAAAACCCTTGATAAGTTGGGCCATATAGGGGCTACCAAACGACCTAACCTGCTAAATTCACCAAATCAAATTTCTATTAATAAAGATAACTACAGTTTTCATCTCTCCAATAATCTACAAAATGTAAGTGATACACCCTCCTAACCTTGCGGGCAATGTTCTCCTGGAGAGCTTCTCTATACGAATGTCCCAATCCAATGGTGGTTAGCTATTCACCAAGAGATTAAATTCTTAAATCTATGATTGAATCCCTTAAAACTAGCTAACCACTGTTGGATTGAGACATTTGCAGGCAGATGTCCCGCACAGGAAAATTTCTCCTGTTATCCTATGAACATACTGTACATAAGCTATATGCAATCCAACTTGTGGGGCCCTTATCAAGGAGAGGAAGAGGCTATTTGGAAAGGTATCCTCATGGACAAAAAGAATCCAAAATATGAGCTCCACCAGATTAGCCTAACCCTTTAGCAGCCTTAAAGTTTAATGGCATCTTATTATTGATTTTCTTGACATTCAATTCAATGATGGGCAATCAGTGTGTTGGTGTAAAGAGGATTTATAACCCCTAAACCTTATATGTTGGTTTTCCTTAACAACTCTATTCCAAATTATGGAGTTCTAATTTAATTAGAATTTAGATTCTTCGTAGCATATAAAACTCTATTAGATTAACAGCTCCTCTGTAATACTAAAATCTCACCATAAGGAAATTTAACAATATAGGTGTCTTTAAATGAGTTCGTCACCCAAAGTGGTGGACCACATGGGCTTGTGATCATTTGGCTACACTTAAACCCAGAAATTCCAACAAATTAGTCTCATTTGTTCTCTTTTTCTGGGAAAGGTAGTATTATATTAATGGATGCTTGAAGGCATGTGGGTCACAGAGTGGTCCCAACAAAACTTAGCCAATGACATGCTTATCAATGATGGGGGCACCCTGGGTGAAGTCAGATGGGCTTGGGATAGCGGGCATCTCATCCTCTGATAGTGGCTTCAAAAAGGCACGCTGGTGTCTCTGTCGCGGCGGTCCCTCCTATAAAGTGATGTTGATCGCGCAAATAGACAAGTCAAATGTGAGGTGCAGGGAACTTGTGAAGACTCTGGAGTTGGCTATTGGTGGGGCCTCTAGGCTCTAACCGTCTTCCAAAGGTACATTAGGTGCAATGGGAACCATACGAGCATGGCATACTTAGGTGTTATCACGCGGGTGCGGTTAAATTATATTTTAAAATTTTTGATTTTAAATTGATTTTATTATTTGACTTCTTCACCTGACTGGCACAGTACACACCACTTCGAATGGAAACCCTAGGTCCTCCATTGTGTATGAATGCCCATTAAGGTGCATAAGAGGAGGCCAGTAGGGAGTTACTCCAATCAGGGAGGAGACAGTAATTTGGTCGAGTATGCAATCAATAAATTCTCTGTACTACTATGGATAAATGCCACCACAACACAGTGGAGGTATCAGGCTGCCAAGATCCGCCATAGTTCCCCAGGAGGGTGGGGAAGTCCTCGCCGGCAGACCGTGGTTGAAGAATGGTGGTCACACAGCATTCAAGAAGCAGGGAGGAGACCTTGTGTTTGATGGCTTGTGGGCGGAAAGGATGGTGCCTAAAGATTATATCATTTTGAAAATTTTTTTTTTATGACCCAAGGTATCCCTCTCCCAGCTTAACCTTCAGACCTGGCAACAGCATTTCGGGATTTCCATAGGCCCATTCTTTAATTTTTACACAGGATAGAAAATTATAGGCCAGCGGATGCAGACTAGGATAATGCTTGGTTAGCATTTCAACCAAATCGGATGACTAAGGAGCGTACACTTCATCTCTAAACTAATTTTGTTTTTAATTTTGTATTTTAGTTCTGTAATATCCAGCATTTGTTGTTGGTGGGATGTAATCCATTGGTGGGTCAAACAAACAGGAAAGCAGTGGCTCTAAAATATGAAGCTTAAAACATCAGATTAGATACCTGGACTATATGGCTTCTAATGCAAAAACACTGCACGTCTCCTGCAAAGTGTGTAGTCACAGGGACTTATATGAACTCTCAGAGCTCTCCTGTTTGTGTAGTTTCACATCTCCTACAAAGTGTTTCAGATGGGAATTCCCTATGCTAGGAATTTCTAACAATGGCAGCTGCTGTCCCCTATGGATCCAAACTCCCCACTTGAATGATGAGAATTCATAAATCCAACCTTGTGAAATGTCACTTTTGCTTGTAGAATACTCATAATGCCAATTTCCAAAATGCTATATTGTACTTGAACATTTTTGAAACCCCAAATGAGGAAAGAAAAAAAGGAGAAAAAAAAAAAGAGAGAATCTCAGAATTCTTGCAGACAAACAGACCGTGAGAAAACCATGTCAAAATTTCAATTTACCATGGCTTGTTTCCCGAAATTGAAGTGTCACTTCTCACAACGAGTTTCATCTTACAATATATCAATATAAATATATATATATATATTTGAACAATAATGGTAAATTTTATTTAAAAAGACACCAAAACAACACAATCGAGGTATAAAAGACTTGCATCTTATACAAAAATATTACATGAGGAAGACCTCCGAAGGAGAAGACCTAGGACCCCCTGTATTGCTAGAGTCAGCCAATCAGTTGCTCATCTAATAACATGAGAAAAAACAACATTAAGAGTAGAAGCCGACTCTTAAATCTCATTTAGGTAAGAGTGAAATTTCCAAGGCTTGACACCTCTCTGAATAATTTTTTGTTAGATCAGTCACTTTCCACTATCAGACCACCTTGAAAATAAAAAAACAAGACATTAAAGCCTCTGACAGAGCCAATACCTTTGCTTCGTTAGAGTCTCTTGCCTCAACACTGTTGGTGAACAAACACACAATTTCGAACAAACATACAATTTCCACTTCATCGTTGCACAAAGCTGTTCCAATTCCTGCCCGCCTCGGCTTCTTCCTAGTAGACCCATCAATATTGAACTTCAACATCCCCATCATAGGAACGCACCAAGCGACCATTGCCCTCTCCTTAGATGAGCTACACCCCATGCAAGCCTCCCAATTAGAAAGAATGTCATTCATTCTTCATGCTAAAGTTAAAGAATATTGTAAAGCCTCCCACTACATACAAGATAAGAAAGCATATAGTATTCTCCAATGCATGTAAAGCATATAAATTGGCAAAAGCAGTAGTATGGTGCACTGAAGACTGGATGGTAGCATCTGGGTAGATTCTTATTGAGGTGTGGAACCCTTCTTCAAATCAACTTAAAACTTTTTTTATAGAGTTTTGAGTCAGGCACGATCAAAATTCATTTGTCCAATACAGTAGCCATCTCTAGTGGAAAATTCAATAATAACAATTCTCTACAGTGTATCCCTCGGACATTCATCTCAATTTCAAAGGCTCTCTGCCAATGCTTTCTTGCAACATTGGTATTGATAATAGATTTTACATGCAGATGGTAACTGCAGCCTGCAAGTATGCAACCATGTCAGAAGAAGAGTTTTGTTGAGTAAATGGTAATTAGATAGAAGAAAAAAAGTTATAAAATAAAGCTTGTTTGTCTCAGTTACGAGCTTTCCCAACAAGGGTAGATGCAGTAAGAGAGGAAAACATAAAAGCAGGCAATATAACGAAATGGCATCACCATCCATAACTTCTTTAAATTGTGTAATGTTGATGCCAATTGCTTTTAAAGGGGCTTGTTTTTCACTCAATTCCTTATTTAAATGATGCATGTGTAATGGTTATGCATTGTCATGTTTGTTTGCGCTCATTTGTGTAAGTGGTGTGAAAATGAGGCCACTTTTACTCTCTTATCTACATACCTAAATAGTAGTAAAGTGATACATGAGACTTTATAGCCAGATGGTGGTACAGACAAACATGCCAAGAGAGGTTGCGGGTTTGAACCACATGAACTTTTTTTTTTCCCTCTTTTGTGGGCCTCAATCATGATCTGAGCCATCCATCTTCCTTAAAGGGCTACGGAAACCTACGATGTTTAATTTCATACGTTTGTGAAAAAACTTCAAAATCCTAACCCCTAGATCTAATTTTTTGCACTATTGTGAGCCCCCAATTCATTATCCAAAACATACAATATTTGAATTAATGATAAAATTAACAGGTTTAGTTTCATATCTTAAATCTTTGTGGCTTTTGATAAATGTTTGAAAAACGTCCAAAAAATCTTTGAAAAATGTCCAAAAAATCCAAGTACATCTAAAAACTATTGGATGTACTAATTTACTCATGTGAAATGGAAATTTTGATAACTATGGTAATGAGTTTCACATGTGTAACATTTGTATATGTAAGACCCATTTTCATATCCCATGCATACGAGGTGAATGAACCCTCAGCCATATTAGACACGGACATATGCTTTAACACAGTAAACACTGTGAATGTATGTAAAAAAGTACAAACAGAACTTAGTATACCAACTGGGCATGGTCCAGACTAACTAAACCCAGTATGAAACAAACATACAATGGGATAGATTTTAGGTAGTGGGATGTTTCAGGACTACTGTCAGGCATGATACTAAAACATATGCTTATTTTGGATCTATGTAAGGTCAGTGATCTGGAATTGGATATAGTGTGACAAGACAAGTTAACAAAAAGGAAATAACATTCCCCCTGGTCCTAGGGTTAACCTAAAGAATTTGGTCTAGATCCAAGCCTAAAGATTATGGTTGATAACTCTAGCTAGGCATTTGATGCAGGACAGACCCATGGTCCCCATGGATTGACCAACCAATGGACCCAGCCCATCTATCTCGACCAAGCCTTTGGGCCCAGCCCATTCATTTATGTTATTTTTTTTTATAGTATTTACAGTTTTACTTATGTTTAAAATCCTAGCAATCAATGTGTTTAGACGGTCCATATTAGTTTTAGGGTATTTCTTTTCCTATTAAGAATGTAAAGCCTCTTGGCTTAGGGAATGATTGATGATTAATGAAATTGAGTTTCTCAGTTCTCCTTTGAGTTCTTCACCAAGTACTCTCCAAGATCCTTTTGCCTCTGGGATTGGAGTTTGGTGTGAGGCCAATGTTCAGGTAATCCTTGATTCCCCTATCCCTCAACCTCTATCCTTGCACACCCTGCATCTCCCATTGGTTCAGCATCAGCATCAACAAGCTTCAGCTGACCCAGCCCATGGCCACAAACAAACCTTACATGAAGTGTTCTAGTGCACAATGTGAGAAGCTTAACACAATTGAGATCAGATAAAAGCAATGCTTTTACCATCATGTTAATGTTGGCATCCATCAAGAACAAGATGTTTTTGAATGTAACACACAACAAATCATTGAAGCAACAAAATGACCATTGGGAAGAGAGAATTCTATCATGCAAGTGAAAAATCAATCATTGCCAAGATTTAGCACAGATATGAGGTAGAAATGCCGTTGTAACTCAAATAATAGAACTCCCTAGAGTCAAACTCAAGTAAGTGGGAAATTCGAAAGAAGGCTCTCAACCACGTCATCAGTAATAATCTACTCAGGGCTTAAAATCTTGGCAAAACTGAAACCAAAGAAATTCAAGGCAAGGCTGAAATGGTAGTGACACAACTATAAATAGTTAAGAGATTCATAACAACTAAAGAGACAATGAAGCAGTTTGAAAGGTTTCCTTTCATTGATAACTTCACCAAACCCAAATATTTGCAATGGTCAAACTCTTTAACTATTCCCATCGTCTTTGCCCCCTTGTCATCTTGGAGATGGAGGTTTTTGATAGGCAATGGTAGCAAACTTTTTTTGTGTAAGCCGCCTACAAATAAGGATCAAAATAGTGGTTGTAATGAGCGTAGCAGGCAGAGGCCAAAAACACTACATAGTAGGCCAAGCGTAGCAATTGTTGTGCCTAACTGCCTATGATGAAGGATCAAAATAGTGGTTGTGGTGAGTGTAGCGGCCAATGGCCAAAACGCTATGCAGAGGGCGATACGTAGCAGTTGCAGCAATATGTAGCAGCTTAGTGGTGTGAATGTTCTCATCATCATCATCAAAGCCTTATCCCATCCATGTTGGGATCGGCTACATGAATCATGTTTCTCCATATCTCAGAATTCATGTTTGGGTTGTGACAAAGTTATACGTTGACTGTCAACCTACCTAACGTAACCCTCATTCTTTACCCGAGCTTAGGACCGGCAGCAAAAACTGGTGGAGTTAATGGTGTGAATGTTCTAAGTGATAAAAAAAATTCAAATCCAATGTACCAGTCAATCTTATGTTTTTGTTTTTTTTTTAGTAATTTGGAACCATGTAAGGATAAAAATAACTTTAGGAAAGGCTATTGAGGACAAAAAATAGAAAAAATAATATTTTAAATTAAAATTTCTTGGCTCCACTAGGTTCTAGATCGTACTGTTACTATTTTCAAAACATTGTAGTGGACCCCACCACTACAATCGATAATGCGGCCATTATACAACCTTGCATGTGATATATAGTGGTGTGGAGGTAAGTTAAAAATTTTGAAAAAAAAATATTCAAAACCTCTAGTATATTAGTAAATGTTAGAACTTGTTAATTTTTGTTGCCATGCTAACTAAGATAGAAGGGGAGGGGGCAGTGGTATCTGTAATAACCCTGAATTTTTTATAAGCCAACTGGGCTTAGAAAAGGTCTAGATTCGACTAGCCCAATTTATGATTTGGACTAGGCTATTGGATCAAACTTTCAAGTCTAGATATAAGACCCAAATCTACTTAAGATGTGTTCGTTTATTTTTCCAAAGAGACTCCTTGTTTTTCACCAATTGCCATGATTGTTGGACTTCTCCATGTGACTCCTTGTTTTTCACCAATAGCCATGACTATTGGACTTCTCTATGTGACCTTTCATAGAAGAAAAGTCCAATTGGGACTCTTCTAATAGGCGTCCAACACTCTATAAATAGAGTGTCTTTCTCTTCTTTGGACATTTTTTCATGGAAGAGGAGAAGATGTCTAATGTTTTGAAAGAATTCAAAGTGTACACGGACCATAAGAGCCTAAAGTATGTCTTTTCCCAGCAGGAGCTGAATTTAAGGCAGCGGAGGTGGTTAGAATTTTTTAAAGACTAAAACTTCTCCATACATCGCCATCCTGGTAAAGCAAATGTCGTGGCTGACGCATTAAGCAGAAAGTCAGTCCAATTGGCTCACTTGGCAGCAGAATGGAATTTACTAGAGGAAATTAGGGATTTGGACATGAACTTTTGGGTCATTGGTGACAAAGTATTATTGGGGAGTTTCAAAATTCAACCAGAGATCTTTCAGCAAATTAAAGATCGCCAAAAGAATGATGGGACACTATTAGAAATCTTCAATAAATTGGATGATAAGCCGGATTTCTCACTTGTCAATGGTATCTTATATTACAGGAATAGAATGTGTGTTCCAAATGACCGGGAAATCAAGGATGAGATACTGCATGAGGCACATCATACCCAATATACCATTCATCCAGGAAGTACTAAGATGTACCAAAATCTCAAGAAGCAATTTTGGTGGAATGGTATGAAAAATGATATTGCAGAATTTGTGGCAAAATGCTTAACATGCCAGCAAGTTAAGGCAGATCATCGGAATCCTAGCGGGTTGCTACAGCCATTGCCTGTACCATAGTGGAAATGGGAGCACATCACTATGCACTTTATTTCTAGTTTTCCAAAGACTTTCAGAGGCAATGAAGTAATTTGGGTCATCATGGATCGTTTGACTAAATCTGCGCGCTTCATCCCTCTTAAAGGAAGAACATCAATGGAAGAATTGGCGCGAAGATACGTTAAAGAGATTGTTCGACTGCATGGAATTCCGGTTTTTATCGTTTTAGATAGGGATTCCAGATTCGTGTCCAACTTTTGGAGAAAATTATAGACCGCCATGGGAACACAGCTGCGGTTCAGCACCACATATCATCCTCAAACTGACTGAAAGAACCAATCAGACACTTAAAGATATGTTGCGAGCCTATGCCCTGGATTTCAAAGACAGCTGGGATGAACAGTTACCCCTGGTAGAATTTGCCTATAATAATAGTTATCATTCTAGTATCCAAATGGCACCCTTTGAAGCATTGTACGGACGGAATTGCCGATCTTCCATCTATTGGGAATAAATTGGTGACCGAAGAATCCTTGGGCTAGATTGGGTACAATGGACACCATCAAGAAAATCCGAGACAGACTCAAAACTGCCCAAAGTAGACAGAAAAGTTATGCGGACAATCACAGGAGGGAGTTGGAGTTCGCAGTAGGAGATCATGTCTTTCTCAAAGTTTCTCCAACCAAGGGCATCATGCAGTTTGGGAAAAAGGGCAAGTTGAGTCCTCGTTTATATCGGACCATTTGAGATAATTGGTCATGTTAGTGATAGAAATGCTTATAAACTAGCACTACCCCCACAACTGGCTAGTGTGCGCAATGTGTTTCATGTATCCATGCTAAAGAAATATGAACCGGACTCATCTCATGTGATTGATTTCGGACCGCTTCGGATATAAGCAGATTTCTCTTATGAGGAGACGCCAATAGCCATCCTAGAAACAAGAGAAAGAGTCCTCCGGAACAAAACCATCCACTGGTTAAAATCTTGTAGGAGCATCATAATCAGCAGGATGCTACATGGGAGACAAAAAAGGATGTCCGCGAAAAGTATCCACACCTCTTCCCATAAGGTATGATTTAAATTTGGAGGACCAAATTTCATACGGGGGGGAGTTTGTAATAACCGTGAATTTTTTATGGGCCAACTGGGCTTAGAAAAGGTCCAGATTCGACCAGCCCAATTCATGATTTGGACTAGGCTGTTGGGTCAAACTCTCAAGTCTGGATATAAGACCCAAATCCACTTAAGATGTGACTATTTATTTTCCCAAAGAAACTCCTTGTTTTTCACCAATAGCCATGACTATTGGACTTCTCCATGTGACTCCTTGTTTTTCACCAATAGCCATGACTATTGGACTTCTCTATGTGACAATTGAGACTCCTCTAATGGGTGTCCGACACTCTATAAATAGAGTGTCTTTCTTTTCTTTGGACATTTTCTCATGGAAGAGGAGAAGATGTCTAATGTTTTGAAGTTTGAAATTTGAAGCAAAACGATTTCAGCAAGGAACTATGGGATAATTGATTTGAAGTCACTCATTACTTACACAAGTTGAGTAGGACTTCTCTTATATCCATTAGAATATTTGGTTTCTTCATAATCAATTCTACTGTTGGTATCAATTTCACATATATATTAGTTTCTGTTGACATCCTTGCAACAAGATACAAATCCAGTTTGATATAAGAATATCATTTCTTGATTTGGCTCAATAAGGGTTCATTAAATTAACATCTAGATCTGAATTCATGAAAATGCCAGACCGACAACATGACTATGAAGGAAAATAAAGACTTAAAATTTATCCTCTTTTGTATATATGATTGGTTAATCGAATCTTATGATGAATGTGTTTATTAAGGACTGTTTTCATCATGTAGTATGATGGCTTAATGTGTACATTATTTAGAGCTGAAATGAATATCAGTTCAATTCGTCAATACGTAACTTGGTTATTTGTCAGTTGTGGGCCCATGTGGCCCACCTGATCTAAGATCAGGTCCCTATATCTGACAAAGGACAAGTGGTCGACCACTAGGGTAGTGGACCCACAGGGGATTGGACTGTTGGTACTCTTCATCCAAAGGATTTTAACAGGGCCAAACATGAGAACTCCTTTTTACTACTGTTTCTATTTATTGAGTTCTAAACACCACATACCTTGTATTTATGGAAGTTCTTTTATTCGCAAAAGTACAAAGTACATGAGCACAAGATGGAGATAATGCTGTTTTTAGTTTCAGACTCAGTCATTTACTAATATCACTTGTTTCATTATGTAATATTCTTTACTGAACATTTCTAGAAGGGATGGATATTATCATTAGAACATTTGTTTAGAAGGAACAATAAATATAGTACTTTTAGAACACTTGATCATAGTATTGATCTAAGTGTAATGATATAAATATCAACTCTATGATTGATGAATTATGAGTAAAATGATAACTATATGGCTGATGAATAATGAGTAAAGTATCAATTCTATAACTTATGAATTATGAGCAAAATGATAATGTTATGACTAAGGAAATTAAGAGAAAGTGTTTAATCTATGACTGAGTAAAAGATATGGTCAATGCCACATACTTGAAATACCAATAACGATTTCGAGTGAGGCGAGACTTCAATATAAAGTATGTGGGCTTGGCTAATGGAACTTATTATAAAGCCTATATACTAAATTGAAATCAGCATTTGATTGTTACAAGTAGTTGTTTTTTTGAAATGGATCTTCGAACGATGGATAGTGACAATCTTGTCACGACAAGAATATGAACCCCGTGTGGGAATGTAAGAACTTCTATGAATTAAAATGGGTGATAGCTGAACACAACATGAATATAAATATCTTTGTTCAAACATCTACTATGAATTAAGATAGGTGTCAGTCTGATCACGACACGAATATGAAATTCCTTTATGGGTAACAGTTTTGTCACGACAAGAATATGAATCCCCTTGTGGGAACATAAGAACTCCTATGAATTAAGATGGGTGACAGTTTTGTCACAACATGAATATGAACTCCCTCATTCAAACAATGTCTATGAATTGAGGATAGTGGCAGTATTGTCACGACATGAATATGAATCCCGTATGATAGTACAATATGACAATCTTGGCATACATTAAACAATGTTGTTGAATAAGATTATGAATTTACTCTTCGAGGTAAACCTATGAAATTTCTTTTCAAAGAAACGTATGAATCTCGAAGATTTGTGTGATGTATTTGATCCTATCAATACACTGATAAGGAAGAATTAACGGAAATGATATGATAGGACAACTATATTTTGTTATCATGCCAGTTTCTTTTGTTGATTTAGAAATTCTACTCACCAGTGTTACTGACTAGTGGTTCGCCCACTATAGGTAATGCATTCGTAGCGGGATCTAGGAACGACGGAGATCAACCTATAGATTTTGGCATGCATCGCTGATTGAGAGATCGAAGCACTTCCTAGTTTATTAGATGGGGCTAGCCCTATTTTGGAATTACTTTCTTAGATTTAATGTTTTATCTAGCTGAACCTATAAAGACTTATTAAGACATTAATATTGAGATTTTAAATCTTTATCTTTGCTTGGACTTGCTCTTGGAATTTACTTAATGAATGTTATTGTATTATAAACATGCTAACAACTTAAGAATCTGAAGAGCTCCAGATTCTTGGGTTGTTACAATACCTCAGGCCTCAATGCACAGAGGTCCTGTATCGCTGAATGCTTATAAAATAATAGTACTGAGTGATTTTTTTCATATGCATTCATGTTGGGTAGCCATACTAAGTTAGACACTAATATGCATTTCCAAATTCATAATTCAAATAAGCAATTTAGCACAACTGATGCAAGACAACATAGGGGTTAATTATTTGGCTAGACCCAACATTCTTTGGTGCACTAGTTGGAGATCAACAATATATAGTTGATCAAGAACTATGGAACCTCAAAAAAGGAAAAGATCCCCCAACTTGAAAATTGGAATGATGCCCATAACAGGTGGAAGATCAGTCACATACACATCGGGCCCGACCCATTTCAAATTTTTGAGAGTTCCAACACTATGGGTTTGTAACCTTTCCACGATTCCTAGAAGAAATCATTCGGGCCTAATGTGAATCATCATAAATTTGCCCGCTTGAAATTCATTATAGTGGGAATCCGCCTTCATTTTATATGTTTTATTGCGCATGTTAATATGTGTTCCGATCTTACTATGCAAAATATGAATGTGTTGTCCAAATGCAAATGCGGACTCTAATGGTCTATGTGGGGTAGGTATGAGACCTAATGGATTTATGAAATGGGTTATGGTCTTGGTGACATCATCAACTGGATCAACTTTAGGCATGTCTATGATGCCATACTTAGGTTTAGTTTGGAAGATCGCCCTTTCATTCTTAAGGGCCTCATTTTCCTCACAAAGATAAGGAATGAATCTAAGAAGTGAAAGACGACTCTCACCAATTTCATTCTCCTCATCACTAGGCACAAATTTAGGCACATATTCATCCATGGGGAGGTCATCAGTTTTTCCCTCTATGCCCTCAAGGTATAGTTGAGGGTTTTTGTAGGACACTCAAAGGCCATGTGTCCAATCCCATGGCACTTGTAACACCTAGTCGGGTTAGTCCGCTTCGAACTCTCGCCAACTACTCCTTTATCTTTGGGATCCTTAATGTCGGAGGGAGTGATGGATTAACCCTTGGATTGGTTTCCATAATTTAGTTTTGCCCTTGAAGATGCGGGACGAGGGTCAAAAGTACGAGAGTCAATGCACCTCTCATGCGGTGATCATAGGTATTGCTCTAAGTCCACATACATGTGACATGAAGTGGTTACATCGCATAAAAGCAACTCTCTTTGGATTTCCAAACGAAGACCTATTCGAAATCGAGAAAGAGTCATTTCAATTTCTTCCTTGACATCACATCGTAGTAGGTATCCTTCAAATTTGGCGATGTAGTCAAATATGGACATACTCCCTAGTTTTAGGGCATTCCATTGATCTAGGAGTTTCAACTTATAAGACGAAGGAAGGTATTTTTCACTCAGCTTTTCCTTCATCTTATCCCAGTGGTTGATAGGCTCATGATCCAACCTCTCTAGTTGGCGCTCCACATTGGTCCAAACTAGCTTAGCTTAACCAACCAATTTCATTTTGGTGAATCTCACTCTGCGCCCTTCCAACATGTCGTGACACTCAAAGTAGTGGTCCATGTCAGACAACCAATCAAGGAAAACTTTTGGGCCAAGTCGACCATCAAAGCTTAGGGCTTCCGTCTTAATGGACTTCATGATCCAGTCATTCGAGTAATAAAGGTCACGATCCTCATTATGTCTCGGTCCACCCCTTTTTCTACCCCCTCGCCTAGGGCCCGAGTCCCAACCTTCACCTCTACCTCCACCACTCTCGACATTGGATTCTAGATCGTTCCCCCTCATGAAGAGTAACTTCGAGGTCTGCCATGCATTGGGTGAGAGTTTGGTAACTTGGGTTTCCATCTTTTGATTCATGACATGTAGACGGGAATTGAGTTGATCAAACATTTTCATAAGCTTAGCTTAGTCCATGATGGATACACTACGTAAAGATGCAGGTCCAACGTCCTTGCCCTTACGTGTTGTCATGCACTGAAATGTCCTCAATGCAAATGATTTTTTTTTTTTTTTCAAGACTCTAGAACCCTAAGCTAGACCTAAGCTCCGATTCCAAAGTTGATGCAGGATAGGACAGGGCTAAATTAAATGATAATATGAAATCAAGCGAACACTTGACATTCACAATTAAAATTATTAAAACTGAAAATTCAGATTGAACCTCGTATATATATGGTTTTAATTAGGAAATTAGAGGTTACTCTAGGCCTTGCCACAATTCCACAAGAAACTTCCCAAATCGGAGGTTCAAAAGGGTTGTCAACTAAATTTAGAAGTGGCAATTGAGAAATAAAGCTTCAGATTTAAGATTAGCAATTCCCGTAGTGTTCAAAGGGTCCCAAAAAAGAAAAAAAAAACAAAACAAAAAGAAAGAAAGGCAATCAGGTTCAATTGGCTTTATGATAGGCCAATTGGACTTGGGCCCGGCTGGTTGGGCTTGGACTAGGTGGGCTTAGGTGGATCGGCTTGGAGGTTTGACTGGTGGCTAACATGCGGTGGGTTTAGGTATAGGACGGAAACTTCTTGTGCAACAAGGATGGATATGCAAGTAACGTGTATGTGTACTTGTTGCACCCGAGATGCAAATATGTAGCCTCAGTTGTTCTCTTGGCAAAGAGAACCTTACATGTGCTTAGACGCTTTAAGACAAAGTACGGCTAGTTGACCCTACATGCTAAGGCTTCCAGATTCCAGCCATATGATTTGGACTTGTGGTAGATGGGAGATGGGACTTGGATGTTGCACGGATATGATGAAAATGGAACGAGAGGTTTGGCTTGGGGTAGGGATGGAGGTGATGGTCAGCCAAGGGGTTTAGGGTATTTGGGTTAGTTTGATGAATATATGAGGAATAGAAATCAAAACCAATGATAACATAATGAAAGGGAAAGGGAAAGGGAAGGAGAAGAATATACGTGATTCGCGATCCCACACCACAAGGACTCGCGCCCGATGATCTCACACCAAATCCTTCATAGGAATAGTAGCCAAAAGCATTAAACATCCATTAACCATTCATTATTATTTCAAAATAGGTCTCTACATGCTTTTATAAAGAAAATCTATTCCTAAAATAAATCTTAACCATCTAATCCATCCTACGGTCAAGATTATAACATCCAACTAAATATATTAAAAAAAAAACATCACTTAAACAAATAACTCCCTAATTAAATAAAAGCAAACTAATGAACTTGGGTAGCTCGCATGGCTCATGTGACCGTACGATCACTTTTATGGGCCCCACTTGATTTTCAATTCTATTCTTTACCAATCCCTCCCATGTGGCACATGCTAATGCAGGGTCTTCTTGGTTTGCCACATATGGTCTTCATCATCTCGATCAAGTGTTAAATCGGATTAGATCCGACCGTTGATCTTTATCAAAGTTAAGATCCAATGGTGGATCTTTTCCAGCGTCAAGATCCAATGGCGGATCTTTTCCAAAATCATGAAATGATGGTGGATCTTGGCCAAAATTATGATTTGTCACCCTGCAATGATCATCAAACTATGAGCGGGCATGTGTGCACGTCTTTAGGGCCTCCTTCCTCCTTTTACAGGATTTGCATGCAAGAAGTACGATGTCTGCATCAATTATTCCTCTTTTTGCGTCTTAGCTCTTCAGAGACGATAGCATTTTATCAAGTTCTCAACACGGATCACTTCCCAAAATGTGTCATATAGATCTTTACATTCTTTTTTCATATTATTCCATATACTCTATGATGCCCAAATACGGCATGGACACGACAAGGACAAAGATTTTACCATAAAAAGTGAAGTATCGGATACAATATGACATGATACATTATCCATTTTGAAGTATCTATGCATCATAGCATATACTTGGTCTCAGTCAAACCTCTGGTAAAGATAGTGACATAATGTTCACCAAATAGTGCAAGTAGAACAAAAAGAAACAAACAACGAAGAAAACAACAAGGAGTCGATTCATTTGGTGGATCTCATCATAAATCCACTTTCCGAAGAGCAGAATAAATCATGAGAAGAACAGATTATTGTTTTGAAGGTTGAAAATGATGATCAAATGATTGAAGTTCCACTTATTGATTTCATCCTCAGAGATTGCTCATTCATATTTGAAGATTGCATGCAGCCCATTGAACGTCAAAATTCAATGCATCAAATGATCAGATTGAACATCCATGCCAAATTCAAAAACTTGAGGAAAAAATGCCTTTGATCTACTTTGAGTTGGAAGAACAGATCACATGAAGCTTCCACACTATGCTCACAAAGCAATGGTCTGGCAGCGCATCAAAAGTTTGTACGATTGATATTTTATCCTGGAGGACTTCTATAAAACTCGATGTTAAGTTCTCTCCAACAAAGGGAGAGTTGATGCAGGAAAGACCCGTGGTGGCCATGGGTCAACCCGCCTTTGGGCCAAGCCCACCTATCTTAGTCTATTTATGGTTTTATTTGCTTATTCATATTTTAAGTTGTGTTTAAGTAGATATCCAATTTTCAAGTTGGGGGATCTTATCCTATTTCAAGGTCCCGTAGTCCCGTAGTTTTTCCTGATTACCTGTTTTTTGTTGATCTCAAAACCATTGCATCAAAAAATGTTGGGTCTGGCCAAATAATTAACCCTCGTGTTTCTTTCACCTGAAACCAACAGCCAATACCACTACCTATGAAGCACGGGTACCAATGCGGGTGCCAATACGGGCATGGTATGGGTACGCCGATACAACAAAATCCTAAAAAAAAAGATATAGGTATGGCTGCGGTACATCCATTAAAAAATTATTTTTTAAAAATTTTAATAATTCAATATGCTAATAATTAAAATAGGTTAGAATCCTTAAATGCAACAAGCCGATAATTACTTAATACCATTACAAATTCAACCTCATGAAAAAAAAAAGAGCAACAACAATATTATTTTTTATATTTAATAATCCAGCATTCCTTCCTTCTTCTTCTTCTTCTTCCTCCTCTTTTCTGTTTTCTTTTTTTTTTTTTTTTTTACCTAAGACTTGGGGATTGGAGATGGGTTTGGGCTAATAAAGCCGTTTCCCTTTTAAGTGCATCTAGAATGATTAGGGCAAAATTTAAAAACTACATTTTTAGCTTTTTCAAACTCTTACAAAAGTTTTTACCAAAAAAAAAAAAAACTCTTACAAAAGTACCGGGACTATACCAATGTGCGTACCCATCCTATACCTATAAACGTACTCATCCCGTACCCACAAAGTCAAAACGTTCTAGGTATGTTTGACAGTACCCGGTACAATTTTGCCATACCCATACCCATACCGGGTACGTACCCGATATGGGTACGTGTACTTTTTGGAAGTACATGTGCTTCATAGACCACCACTACCAAAGGTACACTATCATTTCCGAAGACTACACCACCAACAATGCTTAACAAAAGGGAGGTGATAGAGGATGTTTTTGATTCGCAGCCTCAGGTGGTATCAACCGGACATAGAGGGTACCACAAGTATCTTATTAGGAGGAAAGTAACTCCCAAATCTAACTACACATGGAGTCAGAAAGAAGAACAACAACTCAACCTAGACATTCCTCAGTGGTATGAAAGCTACAATTTGCCAGAGGTGAATTCTTTTCAGCCGGAGGGAATTGAAGTGGACATTGTACTTCCTACACACAAATCCTGTAAAAGGAAGAAGGAGGCCCAAAAAGACGCACACATGCCCCCTCATAGTTTGATGATCATTGCAAGGTGAAAAATCATAATTTTGGCCAAGATCTACCATCATATCGTGATTCTGAAAAAGATCCACCATTGGATATTAACTTTGATAAACATCAACAGTTGGATCTAATCCGATTTAACACTTGACCGAGATGATGAAGACCATATGCGGCAAACCAGGAAGACCCTGCATTGGTTTGTGCCACATGGGAGGGATCAACAAAGAAGAGAATTGAAGATCGAGTAGGGCCCATACAAGTGATCGTATGGTCACATGAGCCATGCGGGTTGCCCAAGTTCATTTGTTTGCTTTTATTTAATTACGGACTTATTAGCTTAAGTGATATTTTTTTTAATATATTTAGTTGAATGTTTTAATCTTGACCGTAGGATAGATTAGATATAGATTTTCTTTACAAAAGCATGTAGAGACCTATTTTGGGGGAATAATGAATGTTTAATGCTTTTGGCTACTTCCCCTACGAAGTATCTGGCTTGAGATCGCGAATCAAGTATCTTCTTCTCCTTTCCTTTCCCTTTCATTAAGTTGTTGTTTTTTATTTCTATTCCCTCTTATATTCATCGAACCAGCCCAAATACCCTAAACCCCTTGGCGACCATCACCTCCATCCCAACCCCGAAGCCAAACCTCTCATTCCATTTTCACCATATCCGAACAACACCCAAGTCCCATCTCCCATCTACCACGAGTCCAAATCATATGGCTGGAACCTGGAAGCCTTGGCATGTAGGGTCAACTAGCCCTGCTTTGTCTTAAAGCATCCAATCATATGTACGGTTCTCTTTGCCAAGAGAATGATGCTACATATTTGCTTCCCGGTTGCAACAAGTACAGATACATGTTACTTGCATATCCATCCCTTTGCGCAACAAGTTTCTGTACTACACCTAAACCCACTGCCTGTTCAACAAGTTTCTGTATTACACCTAAACCCACCACCTATTAGCCAACATAGTCACCTGTCAACCCTTTCTTACACCTGGCCCTAACTACAAAAGTCCCATACCTATCAAACCTCCAAGCTGATCCACCAAAGCCCACCTAGTCCAAGCCCAAGCGAGTGCAGCTGAACCCAGTCCATGCCCAACCAGCACAGCCCATGCCCAACAGGCCCAACTGGGCCCATCATAAACCCAACTGAACCTGATTGCCTTTCTTTTTTTTGACCCTTTGAACAATGCAGGAATTGCTAATCTTAAATCTGAAGCTCTATTTCTCAATTGCCACTTTCTAAATTTCGTTGACAACCCTTTGAACCTAGCCCATTTGTTAAATCCTCAAAAGGGACAATTCATCTATTTAAAATTGGTTGATCCCTAAGCTAGTAGAAGACTTTTCTTCCACTGTAACTCCCAATTCCGATTTGGGAAGTTTCTTGTGGGATTGAGGCAAGGCCTAGAGTAACCTCTAATTCCCAAATTGAAACCATATATATATATATATATCAGACGTCCAATCTAAATTTTCAGTTTTAATAATTTTAATTGTGAATGTCAAGTGTTCTCTTGCTCTCACATAATCATTTAATTCAGCCTTGCAACTGTATAAAACACAAGATATATAAATTATAAAGTAATGTCTAAATAAAGTTTAAAGTTCAAACATGAATAACAAATTAACTTTCATGGCTGCTATGTTCCTTTTCTTTTAAGATTGGGACCTGCCAATTTCACCCTCAAAATTTGAGGGAAAAAAGGGTCAATTGCCCAAAAAAAAAAAAAAAAAACCCAAAACATTTAGAAAGACCCAAAGAGTCCTCCTAACTATAAAATCTCAAAAAAATAGTCGTGGAATAGTGCTTGCATAGTTTTTCAATACAAAGTTTTTGGCCTGTAGCTGGTTTTCATACATTTTTTTCATCTGTGCCCTATGTTTAAGCACAATTTTCTTCTTATGAACTCTTGCGAGCACTTTTATCTCGCATACAAGCTGGGCTACTCGTGTATCATGATCACCATGGACAAGTCATGCATGCAACCATGGATGATGCATGAGATATACGTGCATGCAAAAGTATAACGGTTTATATATATGCATTCCTACTTCTCTTGAAATATCCATTATATAATTTCTTCAATTAATAGAATAATTAACTTCTAATCAATTTAAAAATGCTACAACCTATTATCTTTAGAGTATATGTTATATGCACATTAATGAAGAGGATGATGTTGCTACAAGGATTTGAATCATCCCATCAAGGGTGTCAACCGAAGTGCAATCACGCCAATTATATTGAATTTCACAATTAGATAGTTAGATATAGAGCAAAATGTCCACGACGTCAAATACAATGATCTTTAATCACATATTTTAAGCGAATAAAAAATAAAGAAATAAAAAGATTTTATCACATCAACAAATGACTTAATAACTTGATTGATTTTTTTTTTAATTTTTTTTAGGAGGGTATCTGGCCACTTCAAGAACCGACTATTCCTTAGGCACGTGAAGATCTGGCCTCCCCCTGTGCCCCAGCAATTTAGACTTTTACCTAGGCAAATGGCCATAAGAAGAGAATTATCATCATCATCATCATTATCATCAAAGCCTTATCCCAACCATATACGGGTCGGCTACATGAATTCCGTTTCTCCATTCCATTCTATTTTGAGCCAAAACCTTAGATAAGTTAAACTTCTTCAAATCTGATTCAATGACCTCTATCAATGTTTTCCTCAGTCTACCCCTACTTCTTGATGAGCCATCCACCTGTATAACCAAACTTTTTCGTACTAATGCCATTACCGGCCTACGCTCAACTTACCCAACTCATCTTAAATGGGTTTCTCTAATCTTATCCCCTATTAGTGCTACCCCTAAATGCTTTCGAAAGTACTCATTTCTAATTTTATCTTTCCTAGTTTTATCACACATCCACCTAGGCATTCTCATCTCCGCCACCTCCATCTTATGTATATGCGTCTTCTTAATTGGCCAACATTTTGCTTCATATATCATAGCTGGTCTAACCACTATCCTGTAAGAAGAGAATGTAAGTTTGAAATTTCTTTTATGATCAACTATGAACATGGTATGACATATAATCTAGTCAATGCTATTTGATGATTTCTTTCATGATTGGCATGATAGCGTAGTTTACCATTGTTATAATATGGGACATTACTTGTTTAGGTAATGCACATTTTAGGCCCATTTGGTTGCAAAAATTTGGAGAATTCATCTCTACTAATTTGGAACGCTAAATTTCAAAATGTTGTAAAATCTGTCCTCAATTCTAATTCTCTTTTTTGTTTTTCCTAAAATTCGAACCTGAAAATTTAATCCACCCTGAATTTCTAAATTTTTTTGTTCAATAAATTACTTGGATTTTGAAAAAAAAATGCTTTACATTAATGTAGAATGAAACATGAAAAATGAAAAAAAAAAACCATCGGTTGAGATACTCTTAGATTCATCTAAATGTATATTTTACAACAATATTCTAAAATAAAAATATTTTAATATGAAAGCACTCTTAACCCAAATCGTGTTAGGTGTCAAGTCCAATACTGCAAATCATAAACCTCTTCTAGGTCAGGTTGGGTATGAGACATGGATGGTATGAAACGAAGTGGATTTAAGTTTTCACCAACTTGTACCATTAAAATCTATACCACTCATAAAGACATCTATTTTGTATAGGGTATCATAAAATCCCAATATAATGTCTTTGGGACCACTGTAGGATTTATCAAGTATAATATACAGGAGTAGATTTTCAACGTATTATAGCCCAATGATAGGATTTATCAACACCAATACACCTGAATAAGATATTTAAAAAATCACGTGCTTTATAAACGATCAATCCCATGGTTGGACCATCTATTAAAACTCTAAATTTGCAACAAAAAAAAAACCAAAAAAAAAAAAAAACCAAAAAACCCACTCTTCTGCCTTTTGCAAGTTATAGGACAAAATCAAATTAATCACAAATAAAACACAACAAAAAATTATAATATTTTGTTCAAGAACTATTATTGTTGATTAATCTTACGTTGGTTCCACAACATACTATATTAAAACTTTATCACATCCAATACAAAGTATGGGCAATTTGTTACTAGGTTCATAGTTTAAAGAGGATTTTACTAGAAAAAAACCTTTTAGGTGACCAGTGAACCATAAGTCCCCTTAGCTATGTATCCTCCAAAGGACCAATTTAGTTTTTTTTTAACATTGTGGAAACCAGCATCGAATTCGACATTGCTTTGTTTCCTCCTAAAGACGACGAAACCCTATTTTTCTTACGTTTCCTCTTCTTCACACTTGGAATCAATGATTCTTCTTCCCCCAACCAGCTGTTCTACCTCCCTTTGCTTCTCTATGGTCCCCACAAGCCTCTTAATAGTGTTTAATTAGTTTATTGGTGAAGGTAAATGTGATGCTCATGGTGCTTTTAATGATAGTGATGCTCATGGTGCTTTTAATTTATCATCATAGAATTCAGTTATGTGGCAAGATTTTGTTAAATTTCAAATATTCAGTTCATAGTTTATATTATGTGTTATTCTTTGTGGACCCTAGTGAAGTGGATGTTACTCATGTATCCATCATTTATTGAATGAAAAAGAATGAACATGCGTGTTTTCACAGCTTCATATTTTAATGTTCACATGAATGAGTGATATTAGACTGTTATATATATACACTACACTATAAATTAACAATGTAGATGTTTGGTGATAACGAAGAAACTTGTCTTTTCTAATGATCATCACAACGCATTTGCGATTGCACGTGGAGTGGTACATCCTGAACATACTCAAATCCCTAAATTTTTACATTGCTGTTGTTGTTGAACCTGTCACAAATGTATTCATATATATATTTGAAATTAATAGGAGCCTGGTAAATATTGAATACTCCCAACGAACACATGCAAAGGAAAATGACAATTAAATGAAAGGAAATTCGAGTATGTTAGGCAGAATGGCATACAAAACATGGCTGAAATGGAAGAGAAAATTGATCAAGCCTTGATAACCGGTTTGGTGGAGAGGTGGAGACCAATGCATTTCACTTCCCAACTGGTGAGGCTACTACAATCACATTGGAAGATGTGGCCTATATTTATAGCCTTCCGATTGATGGTCCCAAATAGATGAATGGAAGAAACTTGTGAGGAGCTACTTGGTGTAGAGCCGTGACCAGGTATTGATACAACAAGAATAACAATTACAGTTATTGATACAATGAAACAAATTTGCCAAATTTGCCAGTGTCCCATTTGGATGCTTCAAAAGTGCAATCTTCACCAAGGACTCATTTCATGTTAGTTGACAAATACTTTATCTCTTGTTTTCCACCCTAACATTGAGGACACATCATGTTCAATTTAAGCTCACCACTAAGAAGCACGGACACGGACACGGGACACAGATACAACACGACACGGACACGCTGATACGGCATTTCTCAAAAAAGTAGGACACAGACACGTCGGGGGACACGTTAATAATATATATTAATCTATATATAATCATCTACCAAAAAAATAATATCATTTTAACTTTTTTAATCAATTTAGCAATCAAAAAATAAAAATTCAAGTACTAACTAATAAACATATCAAATTATCAAATATCAATATAACACTAAAATGTATTTCATAATCATTAAAGATGAAATATCCATAGTTCCATAAAATCCATATAAAGAAAAGGGCGGATCGTCTCTTTCCCCTCCCTAAAAAAAACAAAAAAAACAAAAAACAAAAAAGAAGCCAATCTTAAGGCCTATTCTTTAGTGAAATATTTATTTGTCTTTTGCTTATGATATGATTAATATTTACAATCATACATTTTTCCATGGTACAAAATTGTCATATATCAAGTTTACAAGTTTTAATAACCACATGTTAACAAAGTATCCATGAGATATCAGCCACAGGTTTATTTTTTAGTCATAGACACGGGCTAGGAATTATAGGACACGTTGCAAAAAGAATGTCGAACAAGTGTCCGAAATTAAGATATTTAGTTCTTAATTATGGACACGGATAAATAGTATCGGACACTTGTCCGAGAGTGTCCGAGGAGTGTTGGTGTCTAACACGTGTCCGACACGGATACGTCACTTTCTTAGAAGTGTCCGTGCTTCTTAGGCTCACCATCACAGAGGAGTATGGGCAAGACCATTGTGACCAACACGTTGTTGCTACATATAAAAAGTTATCAGTTGTGTATTAGCAAAGGAGTAGAACGTTTTACACGACAATGATGGATTAGATGTAAATCATTCAAGATTGACCATAATTGTTGGTTAAACAATCCCTTGTACATTCATTTCATATTTGGAAATCTTAAAAAGTTCTACAAATTGAATATAGACACAAGGAAACCACTAACTTCCCTCAATTATCCATTTCACACAATGCGATATTACATGAAAGTTGATGGGATGAAGATAGTAGAACCAAAGAGACTGAACAAAATCAAGCAAAATGGGGAAAAACAACTTGCCCTCACCAATAATACTTCAAAACAAGTAAAGAAGATGCTTGTGTAGACCAAAAAAAGTGTATGTAGGTGCAACTTCAACCCTCCTCTATCAAGATTAGAAATATGAGGAAGAATAGTTTGTTTTCTACTTTGGATAGAGGAAGATAATGAAGAAAATAGGGCTTTGTCGAGTTTAAAGAAGAACAAAGTAGCATCAAAATCAACGCAGCTGTGTACAGATCTGTGTCTAAAGTGGTCCTAAGGGGCTTTTTCGGGCTCACTATTCACCTAGAGTGTTTTTTCCAATACAATCCTCTAATTTAAATAAGCGGCCTCCATTTATTGGATCAAATTCTTTTCATTTCCATATAAAAAAAGAGGCATTTTACGAGGGGTTCAATTTTTAAATAGCACATTTCATTGAGAATAAGACATGGATTTTTTTGTAACATTTTATTCAAGTGTATTGCACTAGAGAACCGAAATTAGATATATCATGCATATCCCACCAATCTTCTAAGTGGGGTTCATATTTACCCCAAAAAAAGTGGGTTCATTAAAATGAATTAAACCCTGTAAAATAAATGCCCTATTCCTAATGAAAATTTTAACTGAACGTGATCTAGTCCAACATCAAATTGCTTTTATATAACATATTTAAATTGTTTACAATATTTTATTTTAGTGTTTTAAAAGGTATAATCTAAAGACAGAGTCACTTGTGTGAAATTTGAGGGGAACTATATACCACATGAAAATGTTGTTTTTAAATAATGATGTTTTATAAGTGAACCCACGATTGTGGAACTCTTTTGTAATTCAACATATCGTCTTTACTCTTTTCTACTATATCTAGGAGCATAGATAAAATTGGAGACCATGAAATATTAGTTGGCAGCAAAAGAACTAGATGCTACTTCTATGAGAAATTTCACCGCAATCCATTGTAGGCCTCTTGTCAAATTAATTTTTTGCAAAATACTAGATAGTTGTTGTCAAAGTTGGCATCCTGACTTTGAAGACTATTTAAGGGAATCTTATAAGACAACATGGGAAATCAGTTTTTTTTTTTTTGCTAATAGTTTAGATTTTTCATAAGTATTGGTCTATCATCTTTGCCCCATCAAAGCTATCTTCACCCTCAGGACGTTAAAAGTTACAAGCATCACTACGTCTAAATGACAGAAAAAAAAATGACAGTTGACAGCTTCAAGCGAAAACTCAATAAAGAAGAAAACCAGATAAGACTAGGTATCACTGAACCCAAATCAATGCCCAGAAATCACAATATATAGAAAGAAAACATCACAACCCTAACACTGTGGTTGCTATTAGAAGTCCCATGTCAATAAGAGATTTCAGATATTGCATACCAACAAAGCAAATACATAAACGGTCCAAACCACATATCATCATCATTCATCACCCACAAACAAAAAATCCATAACAAATGGAGGTTTTCCCATGCCTACCCATCAAACCCCACTAGATAAAATTCATGACCCTATAACAAAACATCAAAAACCCATCTCAAGAAAATGAAAATAAAAGACAAAGTCCAAAAAAAAAAAAAAAAACAGCTCATAAATGAACAGAAAACAGAAAATAAAAAACCAAGTAAAACAAAAAAAAGGCAGAAACAGTATTCAATACAGTCCAAGGAAGAAGAAGCAGAGCTACTGTTTTTATTTACCTGCTCTTCTTGTCTTTCTTGCGATCCAAGGAAGAAGAAGAAGAGTGATTTCTTCTGTGAACTGGAAATCTTAGAAAAGAAGAAAAGGAGTTAGTAAGAGAGGAAAATCCATACTCCAAAACAGAAGGAGAGAAATATAGCAGGAATCTTGTAATACCTCTTTGGGCGAGTGGTGGGCTGCAGTCGCAGTTGTTGGGTGATGAATAGATTGAGAGATGAAGCACAGATTTGTGGTGGGGTGGAAGTGAAAAAGGATAAAGGAAAGGAATGGAGATTAAGAGGACTAGAGGAGAAGGCAAAGAGAAAGAGACGGCGAGGGAGGAGAACGAGGGAGATGAAGAGGACCGGAGGAGTAGGTAGAGAGAGAGAGAGGGCGAGGGAGGAGAATGAGGGAGATGAAGAGGACCGGAGGAGAAGGCAGAGAGAATGAGAGGGTGAGGGAGGAGAACGAGGGTAAGGCGGAAGGGAAATAGAGAGATGGTTATATGACTCTGTCAGCATGTAATTAGAGCGGACAGTTCTGCGCAGCTGTAAGGCATGCTCTTTGGCTTTTCTTACCTGCCGCCTGCTGCCCCAGTAGCTTCATTTATCATCTCACATTTATGATCCAACGACCTATATTCACACAGCCCCATTTGTCATCTCACATTTATCATCCAACGACCCAAATTTACCTTTTGCAAATTTTAATCTACTTGGAGCGGGGCCCCACCAAATTGACATTTTCTAGTTTTTTAAACATTTAAATCATTGATCTAAAAATGCACCTAATGTAAAAGCTAGTAATAACTTAGAAAAGATTGAGTTTACGATCATTGTCTTTTACAATCTATTTTTTAATAAACAAAGAATTTATCAGCCTAACTTATATATATTACTAATTACTTGCATAATTTTATAAAATAGATTAGCAATAAAGTAATATTAGTCGAGAGCCGATAATTAGGAATGAAATATTGTTTATAATAAAAGTAATGGAAACAATAAAAAGAAAAGAAAAATGTTGAGTGCTCATTTGAGACCGAGAGTATCACATTTGTCTTTGCTTATTAGGATGTTTAGTTTGCCTTATCTTATAACATCTTTTCGAGGAGGTCTTCGACCCATAAGATTATTGATCCCCTTTTTGGTGTCAGGTAGACTCATATAAATGCACGGCACAAAGCTCTTCCCAAACTCACACCATATGTTACTTCACCAATGCCTTATGCCACCTTTTTGTCATTTTGATGATGAATGACTAATATTCTAATGTCATTAATTTAAATTGAAAATTTATGCTTTTTAATGGGATGTACTCAATCCAATCGAACAAAAGAGTTAAAACTCTTACAAAACCCAAGAATTCAAAATTCAAAGCTAAAAGATAATGGACACAATTTACATACTACATCGAAAAATCAAAATCACCCATAAAATAGTTGAAACTTGAAAAAAATACCACATATGGGGAGAAATGGTGAGGTGCTTTTTCTAGTGGTCCAGACCACATTATGAGGCCCACTTTAACTACCTTAATGCATGATAGATGGTTAGTTGAGAAGATGCTTAACTGAATTGCTTATGAGTAGAAATATTATTATAATTGTAATCATGTTATGTGGGATCCAAAATAAAATGGCTAGAATTATGCAACTCAACCATTGATTTGACATGACACTCTCTTGATTCAATGCTACGCTCTTTAAATCAAAGTTTAATTTTGGCCATTCATGGAATAAAGGGTTAAAATTGGGCCACACAATCAAACATGTAAATGTTACATATTTTAAATAAATAATTAAGCAATCAAATGATTAATAAATATATTGTACATTATAACTTTTTTTTCATATTAATCTGTTCTAACTTACATCTCTAATCTGTTTGTTGGGAATGCTCCACGTAGAACCAAGAAGGGGCAACTGTCCCTCTTCAATGTTTTGTTTCCTTTAGAATTGGAAAAAATTGCATGCATATGTCAGTTTTTTGCTCTTTGCCCCTTCTCATATTAGATTTTCTTGTATGACCTTCTTCAACTTTTTTTTTCTTTTCCTTCCCCTGAGAGTATATCTTTCAAAATATAGCAGGGGATAAAAAAGACCACTCCTCAATTTCCATACAGTTTTTCTCATTTTATTCCTCTCTTTGTACATGACAACTGACCAAGACCTTCTCAAACTTTTTTTATTACCTCTCTTTATGCATCACAACTCTTTATGAATTATAATACATGGGTCGGTTCCGATTTGGGTTAAAGGTGGATCCGAAATTGGAACCGTTAACAAGAAGATGAACTTGGAATTGGTTCAAAACAAATTTCCTGGTTTCAGGACCAAAACTATTAATATGAACTAGTTTATTGTATAGGGGCGAGTCTAGGTCCAGATCTGTGTATAGAATGTTTTGAAAATAATAAAAAAAAACATTCAAGAACAATTTTTAAAAACTAAGATAATATGTCGGGTCCTAAATCAACGGGCTGAAGCAATGTGGAACCAGACCCCGAACCTAAGTCACAGGTCTAAAGATATGACTTAAATTCAGATCTATTTACTTATTGGAACCTAAGTCACGGGTACGTTGGTCTGAATGTCCAGATCGCACAGGCGAAATCAGATAGCAGTTCCAAATCTGAATGAGTTCGTAATCAACAGAGTAGAATTTAAATAGAAGTTATTCGCCAAATATGGTCAAGTTGGGTGTTGACCAGTGACACTAGCACAATGTGCGCCCTCTAAACATTACAAATATACTATTGGATGGCTTGGTTTGGATCCATAACACCTAAATGGGTCTGGCCACAAAACAAGTCAGGTTCTGGTCACCTTGTGCACAGGTCAACTATCAATCATATATACATTTTATACACAGTTGAGTATTGACATGTATAGTTGAATATATACTTGAATATATGACAACACAAAATACACCTTGAAAATGGTTTATCTCAGTTCATTCACTAGAAATGCCCATTGGTTTACTTCGGTTCCTACTGGGGATAATATTATTTGAATTACTATAACTTGGTATATATGGAGAGCAATAAACAATTACATCTTCAACCTCGACCCCCTCCATCCTAAGCAAGTTCTTTCAAACCTAAACCATTGGTGGACTACTCAGTGGTAAAAAAACATCAGTCTATTAGGATTGGTTTATCCTCACAAAATTGGCTCAAGTTTAATTTTGCTGGCCCTTTCTGACCAAGTGATGGCCTATCTTCCATGGGATTAACTTGGCCCATGCATAGATTAATAGATCCATTATAGAATATTGAAATAATAGATTTTGATAAATAAACTCTTTCTAACTGAAAAAATAATCATCGATGAACATAATGATAAATAATGCACCGATTATACGCAGATTAGCATGAGTTTTTAGAACGTATTAATCCATTGATTTATATGTGCACAAGTTAGGGTGGATGCATGGATGTGTGCACTAAGAAACGGATCAATGTATCTTTTACATTTTCACAATTGTTAATGCTATGATATAATTGTGCTCATGCAGACAATAATAAATTATAACTTCTAAAACAAGTAATAAGGATGTTAAAAGATAAACTATAATCAACTGCAAAAACAAATAAAATTTAAATATAACTTTTCCTATGCCACCTAGTACATACAATTGACTTCAACCTGTGGCTTAGAATATACAAAGTAAGAAAAAATTCTCATGGTTTATTTTGAAAATGATAATCTATGAAGAAAGTACAGATGATAAAGCGTAAAATTTAAAGGGCCTAATAGTGTCAAAGGAAGCATTAAAATATATATTCTATCATAAATAGTGTATGGGAAGAGTGCAAAACATGGATATAGAAAGAAACGGAAAACGAAAAAAAAACTCTTTAACTTCCCTATTGACTACAGTTACCACCCTAATAGATTGAGCCCCTACATAACATATCAGCCAAAACCCTAATATAAGATCCAGCCCCTACCTAAACTTCCATGATAGCTTGGGACATGCTTATAGAGTATTTGATGAAATGACTGAGAGGGACTTAAAATTGAAAAGAGAAAAAAAAAATGAAAGAAAAAGGGATGCAAAAGATTATGTATTTAAATGGATATATATGATACCGATGTATTTTGGTAATAAACTCCCACTTACACCTAAGTCCAAGACAATGAAGTCACCATATCATGAAGGAAAAAGGAAGAGGAGGAAGAAGAAGCTCGTCTATGTGAGTGAGAGTGGATATTACCACATAGAAAAAAAAAAAAAAAAAAACCAAAAAGGGCCCATGGGACCACTCCGGTGGTTAGATATATTTTGGGCCCTTTTTGATCTATTGGGAGTCTAAAGAGATTTTTTTATTTTTTGGGTAAAATCCTCTAAAATAAACCATACGCAAATAGAACAAGATCAAGAATCATGACAGAAGAGCGTGGAGCTTATAAAAACTAAACAGATTAACAGAGAATCCACATAGAATGCAAAGATGTGAAAAGGGTACTTACGGAAACATCTTCCATTTTGAAAACCAAATCAATAAAATCGAGTAACCCGCTGGGTTATTTTTAAAATAAATGAAAGGAAGCAAACCCCTCAGAAAGAAACCAATCCACTAGATATTCCTTGAGAATATTTTCAAAATTATTTTCAGAATGCTTCAAAGGAGAGCAATGAAAGAATGGATATAGAATGAGGAAGAGTTTTAAACAAAAATGGAATGGAAAAAAGAGAGAGGATTTGGACACGATGGAGACAGGGGAGAGCGGGTTCCCTTCCATTCAATTTAGGCCACATTAACCCTCTCCAATCAACCCCATTCTCTAAACCTAAGTCAGTCTTCCTCAGGACTAATCCCTCCCTAATCCCAAAACCCCCCAAGAATCCCAATCCCACCTCAGCCAAGCCCTATACCTTTAGATCCCTCACCCATTTTAATCTCATCTTACCCCCCCGGCCCCTGCTAGGAAAAAAGATGAAGAAGCAAGTTATCAACTCTGAAAAAGAAAAGAACATAAAAAAGCAAATGGAGAAGAGATGGAGGGATTATGCACAGATACACAAAGAGGAGGGGTGCAGAATCCAGAAAAGGGAAAGAGAGACATACCAAAAAAGAAAAAAACTCCCAAAACCCCAAACCCACATTCAGCCCCGTCTCTCTTCCTGAACCCAGAAACGAAAGAGAGAGAAAAAAGAGGAGCCCAAAGGAGGAGAAGAATACGATCAAATAGAAAAGCATTGCCATCTGGAAGAGACAGATTTCCTCTCCCTTTCTTCCTTCTCAGCTCCATTGAACCAAAAGTTGTGGTTCCATGCTGCTTCTTCCTCTTCTTCTTCCCGTCCCTGATTCTGATTTGGATTAATAAGAGAGGGCTGACCACTATAATGCACTAGCCCTTTTATTCACATCCCCAAAACAAAAGCCCAACCTCAAAACCTCAGTTCCCCCGTCCACCTTTCCCATGAAACCCAGTCAAAGCCCTAAACCTATTGGCAAAAAGCCCTCTTCAATCCTTAATCAAGTTGAGCCTGAGCCATCACAGCCGATCGTAACCAAACACCACGCAAGTCCCCTAAAACCCGACTCCCTAAACTCCCCAGCTTACGCAAACCCTAGTTAAGTCCATTCGCAGTCATCTCTCCATCCTTTCCCTGCCACCCTAAATCCTGCACCTTCACCTTCACAACCCCTTCATTACCTTACTACCTAAGTCCAAAAAAAAAAAAGAGTACCAACCTTTTTGCCACACCTTGATCTCCTGCACCTTCATCATCTTCGTCGCCAGAGCTTCCACACTCCCATCTTCTCCCTTGGGAGTAGAGATCTAAGGGGACTTGTTGGTTTGATAACATTGTTTAAACCAAGGCAGAAGCTCAAATACAGTGCAAATAAAGGCCTTTTCAGGCCAACTGACAACTGCAGGAAGGAGTAGGTAGTAGCTGGCCTGGAGTGTATCTTTTAGAAAAAGACAGCATCAGAGTTAGAATGTGATTTACTGTGAGATATCAAACAACCATACGTCAAAAAACTAAGACACTCATGTTAGCCACCCATCAAAATATCAAACATCCATAAAAACGTCATGCATCCATCTAATAACAAAGCGTACCAATTAATGCACCATCAAAACATTTATTAAATTAAAAAAATAAGAGTACCAGGAAACCAAAAAACATAATTCTAATTATATGCCAATTAAGCACATTGCCTAATATGAAATCTTCTAACTTGCATTCTCATTTTTAAGTCAAAATCAACGCTCCCATCAATAATATAATTTAACAAAAACTCATACATCCGTATAATAACATAGTATGGACTACGATTAACTAAAAAACAAAAATAAAAAAAAAGACATTGTATCCACTATACAAAAATCCATCATCCTACCTCACAGCATCAAAACATTTACTTAAAAAAAAAGGGTAAGAGTAAAAAAAAATTATTGAATCCTATACTTTGCGGTTACGGAAATTGTGCACCCCAACCCAAAGCAATAGATTTTGTTACTATGTGTTTTAGTTGCATGATAGCGATCATTGGCTTAAGTACACAGCATTTGCATTCCTAGAGAAGGTTTGGGCTTACCATTTACCACGGTGAATGAAATGAGTTCAACATGTTACACAAGAGGCTGCTTCTCCAAATAATAGAAACCGAAAACAGTAGAAAATAGACTCGCTGTGGAAATAAAATACCATGACGAAGCAACAAGTAACAACAACACACAAAAAAAAAAAAAAAGACCCTGCAAAAATGCTTTTCTTCATGTTATCTGTTAACACTTCAAGCAAACTTCTTCAAGAGAATCCAAGACATAAGAAAACATTAATGCACAGGAAAAAAATGCACAGTCACCTGATGAAAACCGATCCAACACATGTAAAGACGAACTAAGCAAGAGAGGAGGAGAGAGATTAGATCGATCACTCTCACCTCTTTCTGATGATTTTTTGAGACTCTGAAAGAGTTTTCTTTTAGAGATGGAGATTGGAAGAAGACACTTGGACATGGAATTCTAGACTCCCGCCAATATGTACTAATTTGAGGGCTGATAGAAGGGGTATAGTACAGTATTATCTGAAAAGTAAAAGCTTATTTACTCCACACACTCACATATATGAAGTAGCTGATAGAAGGGGTATAGTTCTGTAGTAGGTGAAAAGTAAAAGCTTATTCACTCCACACACTCACGTATATGAAGTTGGTGAAAAGTAAAAGCCTACTTACTCCACGCTATAGGTCTGTCAGGCATGAGGCAAGGGCACTATTTTTCTGACCGTTGGGTCTAAGACAAACCCACCTTACTTTACAAGTAAAATTACCCAAATAGCCTTCTGTTTCTTCAGTATCGATCCTTAAATATTTCCACTATACTTTATCAATTTTAGTTTGCATTCATTTCTTAAAGCAGATACAATGAGACTAAAATATTTTGAATTCGAGACATGAAAAGAGAGAAGAAACTCAAAAGTGGAATGGCGTCGAGTAGAGTTTTTATTTTGCAAGTATGATTTGATGCGTGGATCAAAATAAAAATACAAAATTTTAAAACTTTTTCTTTTTTTTCTTTTAAAAAAAGTTAAAAAGCAACCACTAACTGATAAAAAATTATCTAACTTTTACACAAAAGGCAGAAGACTGAGACGGAAGACCAAGATCTCTGAAAATTGATTTGGTTTTATGCCAGGGAGATCAACTATGGAAGCTATCTTTTCACTTAAGCAATTAATGGAAAAATATCGAGCAAAAAGAAAAAATCTACATAAGGTCTTTATCGATTTAAAAAAAGCCTATGATAGGGTACTGAAGAATTTAATTTGGTGGATTTTGAAGAAAATAAATGTCCCCAAAGGTTACACAACAGGCTGCTTCTCCAAACAACAGAAACCGAAAACAGCAGAAAATAGACTCACTGTGCAAATAAAATACCAAGATGAAGTAACAAGTAACAACAATACAAAAAAAAAAAAAACCTGAAAAAATGCTTTTCTTCATGTTATCTGTTAACACTTCAAGCAAACTTCTTCAAGAGAATCCAAGACATGAGAAAACATTAATGCACAGGAAAGATGCACAGACACCTGATGAAAGCCGATCCAACACATGTAAAAACGATTTAAGCAGGAGAGGAGTAGAGAGATTAGATCGATCACTCTCACCTCTTTCCGATGATTTTTAAGACTCTAAAAGAGTTTTCTTTTAGAGATGGAGATTGAAAGAAGACGCTTGGACATGGAATCCTAGACCCCGTCTATAGGTACTAATTTGAGGCTTGATAGAAGGGGTATAGTACTGTAGTATGTAAAAAGTAAAAGCTTATTTACTCCACACACTCACATATATGAAGTAGCTGATAGAAGGGGTATAGTACTATAGTAGGTGACAAGAAAAAGCTTATTCACTCCACACACTCACGTATATGAAGTCGGTCAAAAGTAAAAGCCAACTTACTCCACACTGTAGGTCAGCCAGGCATGAGGCAGGGGCACTATTTCTCCGACCGTTGGGTCTAAGACAAGCCCACCTTACTTTACAAGTAAAATTACCCAAATAGCCTTCTGTTTCTTCAGTATCCATTCCTTAAATATTTCCACTATACTTTATCAATTTTAGTTTGCATTCATTTCTTAAAGTAGATACGATGAGACTAAAATATTTTGAATTCGAAACATGAAAAGAGAGAAGAAACTCAAAAGTGGAATGGCGTCCAGTAGAGTTTTTATTTTGCAGGTATGATTTGATGCGTGGATCAAAATAAAAATACAAAATTTTAAAACTTTTTCTTTTTTTTCTTTTAAAAAAAAGTTAAAAAGCAACCACTAACTAATAAAAAATTATCTACCTTTTACACAAAAGGCAGAAGACTGAGACGGAAGACCAAGATCTCTGAAAATCAATTTGGTTTTATACCAGTGAGATCAACTATGGAAGCTATCTTTTCACTTAGGCAATTAATGAAAAAATATCAAGCAAAAAGGAAAAACCTACACATGGTCTTTATCGATTTAGAAAAAGCTTATGATAGGGTACCGAGGAATTTAATTTGGTGGGTTCTGAAGAAAATGAATGTCCCCAAAGGTTACACAACAGGTTGCTTCTCCAAATAATAGAAACCGAAAACAGCAGAAAATAGACTCACTAAGGAAATAAAATACCATGATGAAGTAACCAGTAACAACAACGCAAAAAAAAAAACAAAACAAAACAAAAAAAAACCTGCAAAAATGCTTTTCTTCATGTTATCGGTTAACACTTCAAGCAAACTTCTTCAAGAGAATCCAAGACATGAGAAAACATTAATGCACAAGAAAAAAAATGCACACACCTGATGAAAGCCGATCCAACACATGTAAAAACGATTTAAGCAGGAGAGAAGTAGAGAGATTAGATCGATCACTCTCACCTCTTTCCGATGATTTTTTATGACTCTGAAAGAGTTTTCTTTTAGAGATGGAGATTGGAAGAAGACGCTTCGACATGGAATCCTAGACTCCCGCCTATATGTACTAATTTGAGGGCTGGTAGAAGGGGTATAGTACTGTAGTATGTGAAAAGTAAAAGCTTATTTAATCCACACACTCACATATAGTAAGTAGCTAATAGAAGGGGCATAGCACTGTAGTAGGTGAAAAGTAAAAGCTTATTCACTCCACACACTCACGTATATGAAGTCGGTGAAAAGTAAAAGCCTACTTACTCCACACTGTAGGTCTATTAGGCATGAGGTAGGGACATTATTTTTCTAACCGTCAGGTCTAAGACAAACCCACCTTACATTACAAGTAAAATTACCTAAATAGCCTTCCATTTCTTCAATATCCATGCCTTAAATATTTCTACTATACCTTATCAATTTTAGTTTGCATTCATTTCTTAAAGCAGATACAATGAGACTAAAATATTTTGAATTCGAGACATGAAAAAAGAGAAGAAAATCAAAAGTGGAATGGAGTCGAGTAGAGTTTTTATTTTGCAGGTATGATTCGATGCGCAAATCAAATTAAAAATACAAAATTTTAAAACTTTTTCTTTTTAAAAAAAAAAGTTAAAAAGCAACCACTAATACATAAAAAATTATCTACCTTTTCCACAAAAAGGCAAAAGACTGAGACGGAATACCAAGATCTCTGAAAATCAATTTGGTTTTACGCTAGGGAGATCAACTATAAAAGCTATCTTTTCACTTAGGCAATTAATGAAAAAATATCGAGCAAAAAGGAAAAATCTATACATGGTTTTTATCGATTTAAAAAAACCTATGATAGGGTACCAAGGAATTTAATTTGGTGGGTTTTGAAAAAAATGAATGTCTCCAAAGGTTACACAAGAGGCTGCTTCTCCAAATAATAGAAACCGAAAACAGCAGAAAAAGACTCACTGTGGAAATAAAATACCATGATCAAGTAACAAGTAACAACAACACAAACAAACAAACAAAAAAAACTGCAAAAATGCTTTTCTTCATGTTATCTATTAACACTTCAAGCAAACTTCTTCAAGAGAATCCAAGATATGAGAAAACATTAATGCACAGACACCTAATGAAAACCGATCCAACACATGTAAAAACGATTTAAACAGGAGTCAGGAGAGGAGTAGAGAGATTAGATCGATCACTCTCACCTCTTTCCAATGATTTTTTAAGACTCTGAAAGAGTTTTCTTTTAGAGATCGAGATTGGAAGAAGACGCTTGGACATGGAATCCTAGACCCCCACCTATATGTACTAATTTGAGGGCTGATAGAATGGGTATAGTGCTATAGTATGTGAAAAGTAAAAGCTTATTTACTCCACACACGCACATATATGAAGTAGCTGATAGAAGGGTATAGTTCCGTAGTAGGTGAAAAGTAAAAGCTTATTCACTCCACACACTCACGTATATGAAGTTGGTGAAAAGTAAAAGCCTACTTACTCCACGCTGTAGGTCTGTCAGGCATGAGGCAGGGGCACTATTTTTCTGACCGTTGGGTCTAAGACAAACCCACCTGACTTTACAAGTAAAATTACCTAAATAGCCTTCCGTTTCTTCAATATCCATCCCTTAAATATTTCCACTATACTTTATCAATTTTATTTTGCATTCATTTTTTAAAGCAAATACAATGAGACTAAAATATTTTGAATTCGAGACATGAAAAGAGAGAAGAAAATCAAAAGTGGAACGGAGTCGAGTAGAGCTTTTATTTTGCAGGTATGATTCGATGCGCAAATCAAATTAAAAATACAAAATTTTAAAACTCTTTCCTTTTAAAAAAAAAAAAAGTTAAAAAGCAACCACTAATACATAAAAAATTATCTACCTTTTACACAAAAAGGCAAAAAACTGAGACGGAATACCAAGATCTCTGAAAATCAATTTGGTTTTATGCCAGGGAGATCAACTATAGAAGCTATCTTTTCACTTAGGCAGTTAATGAAAAAATATTGAGCAAAAAGGAAAAATCTACACATCGTCTTTATCGATTTAGAAAAAGCCTATGATAGGGTACCGAGGAATTTAATTTGTTGGGTTTTGAAGAAAATGAATGTCCCCAGAGGTTACACAAGAGGCTGCTTCTCCAAATAATAGAAACCGAAAACAGCAAAAAAAAGACTCACTGTGGAAATAAAAAACCATGATCAAGTAACAAGTAACAACAACACAAACAAACAGACAAAAAAAAAAAAACCTGCAAAAATGATTTTCTTCATGTTATCTGTTAACACTTCAAGCAAACTTCTTCAAGAGAATCCAAGATATGAGAAAACATTAATGCACAAGAAAAGAATGCACAAACACCTGATGAAAACCGATCCAACACATGTAAAAACGATTTAAGCAGCAGAGGAGTAGAGAGACTAGATCAATC
This sequence comes from Sextonia rubra, assembly GCA_037013555.1. Lineage (NCBI taxonomy): Eukaryota > Viridiplantae > Streptophyta > Magnoliopsida > Laurales > Lauraceae > Sextonia > Sextonia rubra. The sequence goes on along the minus strand of JASUAD010000028.1, from coordinate 2,470,679 downwards.
ACTGTCACCTCTTTCCGATGATTTTTTGAGACTCTAAAAGAGTTTTCTTTCAGAGATGGAGATTGGAAGAAGACGCTTGGACATGGAATCCTAGACCCCCGCCTATATGTACTAATTTAAGGGCTGATAGAATGGGTATAGTACTGTAGTATGTGAAAAGTAAAAGCTTATTTACTCCACACACGCACATATATGAAGTAGCTGATAGAAGGGGTATAGTTCCGTAGTAGGTGAAAAGTAAAAGCTTATTCACTCCACACACTCACGTATATGAAGTTGGTGAAAAGTAAAGGCCTACTTACTCCACGCTGTAGGTCTGTCAGGCATGAGGCAGGGTCACTATTTTTCTGACCATTGGGTCTAAGACAAACCCACCTTACTTTACAAGTAAAATTACCCAAATAGCCTTCCGTTTCTTCAGTATGCATCCCTTAAATATTTCTACTCATCATCATCATCATCAAAGCCTTATCCCAACCATGTTGGGGTCGGCTACATGAATTATATTTCTCCATTCCGTTCTATTTTGAGCTAACCCTTAAATATTTCCACTATACTTTATCAATTTTAGTTTGCATTCATTTCTTAAAACAGATACAATGAGACTAAAATATTTTGAATTCGAGACATGAAAAAAGAGAAGAAAATCAAAAGTGGAATGGAGTCGAGTAAAGCTTTTATTTTGCAGGTATGATTTGATGCGCGGATCAAATTAAAATACAAAATTTTAAAACTTTTTCTTTTTTAAAAAAAAAGTTAAAAAGCAACCACTAATTCATAAAAAATTATCTACCTTTTACACAAAAAGGCAAAAGACTGAGACGGAATACCAAGATCTCGAAAAATCAATTTGGTTTTATACCAGGGAGATCAACTATAGAAGCTATCATTTCAATTAGGCAATTAATGGAAAAATATCGAGCAAAAAGGAAAAAATCTATACACGGTCTTTATTGATTTAGAAAAAGCCTATGATAGGGTACCGAGGAATTTAATTTGTTGGGTTTTGAAGAAAATGAATATCCCCAGATGTTACACAAGAGGCCGCTTCTCCAAATAAAAGAAACCGAAAACAACAGAAAAAAGACTCACTGTGGAAATAAAATACCATGATCAAGTAACAAGTAACAACAACACAAAAAAACAAAAAAAAAACCTGAAAAAATGCTTTTCTTCATGTTATCTGTTAACACTTCAAGCAAACTTCTTCAACAGAATCCAAGATATGAGAAAAAATTAATGCATGAGAAAAAAATGCACAGACACCTGATGAAAACCGATCCAACACATGTAAAAACAATTTAAGCAGGAGAGGAGTAGAGAGATTAGATCGATCACTCTCACCTCTTTCCGATGATTTTTTAGTCTCTGAAAGAGTTTTCTTTTAGAGATGGAGATTGGAAGAAGACGCTTGGACACGGAATCCTAGACCGCCTATATGTACTAATTTAAGGGCTGATAGAATGGGTATACTACTGTAGTATGTGAAAAGTAAAAGCTTATTTACTCCACACACGCACATACATGAAGTAGCTCATAGAAGGGGTATAGTTCTGTAGTAGGTGAAAAGTAAAAGCTTATTCACTCCACACACTCACGTATATGAAGTTGGTGAAAAGTAAAAGCCTACTTACTCCACGCTGTAGGTCTGTCAGGCATGAGGCAGGGGCACTATTTTTCTGACCGTTGGGTCTAAGACAAACCCACCTTACTTTACAAGTAAAATTACCCAAATAGCCTTCCGTTTCTTCAGTATCCATCCCTTAAATATTTCCACTATACTTTATCAATTTTAGTTTCCATTCCCTTCTTAAAGCAAGCTGACCCCAACATGGTTGGGATAAGGCTTTAATGATCATGATGATTCATTTCTTAAAGCAGATACAATGAGACTAAAATATTTTGAATTCAAGACATGAAAAGAGAAACGAAAATCAAAAGTGGAATGGAGTCGAGTAGAGCTTTTATTTTGTAGGTATAATTTGATGCGCGGATCAAATTAAAAATACAAAATTTTAAAAATTTTTCTTTTAAAAAAAAAAAGTTAAAAAGCAACCATTGATTCATAAAAACCTATCTACCTTTTACACAAAAAGGCAAAAAACTAAGACGGAATACCAAGATCTCTGAAAATCAATTTGGTTTTATGCCAGGGAAATCAACTATAGAAGCTATCTTTTCACTTAGGCAATTAATGAAAAAATATTGAGCAAAAAGGAAAAATTTACACATCGTCTTTATCGATTTAGAAAAAGCCTATGATAGGGTACCGAGGAATTTAATTTGGTGGGTTTTGAAGAAAATGAATGTCCCCAGAGGTTACACAAGAGGCTGCTTCTCCAAATAATAGAAACCGAAAACAGCAGAAAAAAGACTCACTGTGGAAATAAAATACCATGATCAAGTAACAAGTGAAAACAACACAAACAAACAAACAAAAAAAAACCTGCAAAAATGATTTTCTTCATGTTATCTGTTAACACTTCAAGCAAACTTCTTCAAGAGAATCCAAGATATGAGAAAACATTAATGCACAAGAAAAGAATGCACAGACACCTGATGAAAACCGATCCAACACATGTAAAGACGAACTAAGCAGGAGAGGAGGAGAGAGATTAGATCGATCACTCTCACCTCTTTCTGATGATTTTTTGAGACTCTGAAAGAGTTTTCTTTTAGAGATGGAGATTGGAAGAAGACGCTTGGACATGGAATTCTAGACTCCCGCCAATATGTACTAATTTGAGGGCTGATAGAAGGGGTATAGTACAGTATTATCTGAAAAGTAAAAGCTTATTTACTCCACACACGCACATATATGAGTAGCTGATAGAAGGGGTATAGTTCCGTAGTAGGTGAAAAGTAAAAGCTTATTCACTCCACACACTCACGTATATGAAGTTGGTGAAAAGTAAAAGCCTACTTACTCCACGCTATAGGTCTGTCAGGCATGAGGCAAGGGCACTATTTTTCTGACCGTTGGGTCTAAGACAAACCCACCTTACTTTACAAGTAAAATTACCCAAATAGCCTTCTGTTTCTTCAGTATCGATCCTTAAATATTTCCACTATACTTTATCAATTTTAGTTTGCATTCATTTCTTAAAGCAGATACAATGAGACTAAAATATTTTGAATTCGAGACATGAAAAGTGAGAAGAAAATCAAAAGTGGAATGGAGTCGATTAGAGCTTTTATTTTGCAGGTATGATTTGATGCGCTGATCAAATTAAAAATACAAAATTTTAAAACTTTTTCTTTTTTTTCTTTTAAAAAAAAGTTAAAAAGCAACTACTAACTGATAAAAAATTATCTACCTTTTACACAAAAAGGCAAAAGACTGAGACGGAAAACTAAGATCTCTGAAAATTAATTTGGTTTTATGTCAGGGAGATCAACTATGGAAGCTATCTTTTCACTTAGGCAATTAATGGAAAAATATTGAGCAAAAAGGAAAAATCTACATATGGTCTTTATTAATTTAGAAAAAGCCTATAATAGGGTACCGAAAAATTTAATTTGGTGTGTTCTGAAGAAATTGAATGTCTCCGGAGGTTACACAACAGGCTGCTTCTCCAAATAATAGAGACCGAAAACCGCAGAAAATAGACTCACTGTGGAAATAAAATACCATGATCAAGTAACAAGTAACAACGACACAAAAAAGAAAAAAAAACCAAAAAAACCTGCAAAAATGCTTTTCTTCATGTTATCTGTTAACACTTCAAGCAAACTTCTTCAAGAGAATCCAAGACATGAGAAAACATTAATGCACAAGAAAAAAATGCACAGACACCTAATGAAAACCGATCCAACACATGTAAAGACGATTTAAGCAGGAAAGTAGTAGAGAGATTAGATCGATCACTCTCACCTCTTTCCGATGACTTTTTGAGACTCTGAAAGAGTTCTTAGAGATGGAGATTGGAAGAGGACGCTTCGACATGGAATCCAAGACTCCCTCCTATATGTACTAATTTGAGGGCTAATAGAAGGGGTATAGTACTGTAGTATGTGAAAAGTAAAAGCTTATTTACTCCACACACTCACATATATGAAGTAGCTGATAGAAGGGGTATAGTACTATCGTAGGTGAAAAGTGAAAGCTTATTCACTCCACACACTCACGCATATGAAGTCGGTGAAAAGTAAAAGCCTACTTACTCCACACTGTAGGTCTGTCAGGCATGAGGCAAGGGCACTATTTTTCTGACCGTTGGGTCTACGACAAGCCCACCTTACTTTAAAAGTAAAATTACCCAAATAGCCTTCAGTTTTTTCAGTATCCATGCCTTAAATATTTCCACTATACTTTATCAATTTTAGTTTGCATTCATTTCTCAAAGTAGATACAATGAGACTAAAATATTTTGAATTCGAGACATGAAAAGTGAGAAGAAAATCAAAAGTGGAATGGAGTCGAGTAGAGCTTTTATTTTGCAGGTATGATTTCATGCGTGGATCAAATTAAAAATACAAAATTTTAAAACTTTTTCTTTTTTTAAAAAAAAGAAGTTAAAAAGCAACCACTAACTGATAAAAAATTATCTACCTTTTACACAAAAAGGCAAAAGACTGAGACAAAAGACCAAGATCTCTGAAAATCAATTTGGTTTTATGCCAGGGAGATCAACTATGGAAGCTATCTTTTCACTTAGGTAATTAATGAAAAAATATCGAGCAAAAAGTAAAAATCTACACATGGTCTTTATCGATTTAGAAAAAGCTTATGATAAGGTATCGAGGAATTTAATTTGGCGGGTTTTGAAGAAAATGAATGTCCCTAGAGGTTACATTGAAATTTTTAAGAATATTATGAAGGAGCAGTAACAAATGTGAGAACTATATGTGGAGAAATATGTGGATTCCCCGTGACTATATGTTTACATCAGGGATCAACCTTAGGTCCTTATCTCTTTGCATTAATTATGAATGAGTTAACTATACATATTCAAGAAGAAATACCATGGTGTATGTTATTTGCAGATGATATAGTATTGGTGGATGAATCAAGAGATAGTATAAATGCAAAACTTGAGAGATAGCAGGGGGCATTAGAATCTAAAGGCTTTAAAATAAGTTGTACAAAGACAGAATATATGAATTGCAACTTCAGCAAACATATGCAAAGTATTGAAACCACTGTCAAAATTGAAACCCATGAGATACAACGTAGAGATTCTTTTCGGTACTTAGGCTCGATGATTAATAAGAATGGGGAGATTGACGAAGATGTGAAGCATAAGATAAAAGCTGGATAGCTGAAATGGAGATTAACTTCTGGAGTGCTTTGTGACATACGAATACCAACGAAATTGAACGGCAAATTTTATAGGACAGTGGTTAGACCAGCTATAACATATGGAGCAGAATGTTGGCCAATTAAGAAAATGCATATTCATAAAATGGATGTAGAAAAATGAGAATGCTTAGGTAGATGTGTGGTAAAACTAGGAAAGATAGAATTAGAACTAAACGCTTTTGAGAGCATTTAAAGGTAGCACCAATAGGAGATAAAATTAAAGAAACTCGTTTAAGATAGTTTGAATATGTTGAGCGTAGGCTGATAATGGCACCGGTGAGAAAAAGTTTGGATATACAAGTAGATGGCCCATCAAGAGGTAGGGGTAGGCCGAAAAAAATATTGATGGAGGTCATTAATTCAAATTTAAAAAAGTTTAACTTATCAAAGGATTTAGCTCAAAATAGAATGGAATGGAGAAACAGAATTCATGTAGCCGACCCCAACATGGTTGGGAAAAAGCTTTGATGATGATGATGATGACACAAAAAGGCAAAAGATTCCTTTTTAAGCCACTAAAAATAAAAAGTCATCATAACCCTATCATATTTTATTCTCTCTTGATTTGAGGTTTCACCTCACGACACTTCATTCCACCACATATCAAACACACCCTAAAAATCAGAAATAGGTCCTGCAGTCATTGTCAATCTGCCTGTCATTCACTAAGTCAAGAAGCTTAAAACAAACTTTCTTGATTTTTATTTCCCGAAAAGATGAGGAGCAAGAAAAGCTTTCATAAGAATGGAAAAATTGCTTTAATATAATAAAAAAGATGAAGGCTTTGTGGAATCCTAACACTTTACTTTCCATATCATATGGTACATGGCATAATCCCCAACCATTGATGCTTGCTAGGCCCGGTGACAATAGGTTAGATAGGCCCTGTAGGTCACATAGATGTAGGTTTAGCTGCTTATGTCTCTGTGTGAGAGAGGTAGATTAGAGCAAAGTAAAATAAAATATTTAGAATTTATTTTTGTTATTTTAAAATTTATTCTCTATTTAAAAAAAATTAAAAAGTTATCACTAAATTACAAAAAACTCTCTACTTTTTTATATAAAATGTAAAAAAATTTTCATATTAAGCAACTAAAAACAAAAAGTTATCCTAACCACATCATCTATTTTTATTTTTTGATTTTGGGTTTACTTTACCTCACAAACAAACACGCGGGCTTTCACTTACATTGTGTTGCAATATACAATGGGTGTGCTCTTTAAAAAAAATCTGCACCACACAAAAAGTGGGGCATCCTAATGTATCCTATCTAATCACTCACCTCCGCTAGTCACCAATCCATTTTTTCACATCCGTATGAATAGAGTATATTATTGAATCAATGGGTCAATATCTTAAGGAGTCAGTAGGCTACCTTTTTTTCTAGTAAAATTACTTCATTTATAGTTCAGTAGTAATTTTGCATTATTTTGTGTGAATTTGCAGGTTATAGTTTTCTCTCAAACATTGTTCTTAAAAGCGGTTTTTTCTAATTTTTCTACAAAGATTATAATGATTCGAGTTAGTATGCCAGCATAAAGAAATGTTTGAATACATTCAAACAGCTCATTCTATCTCAATCATTTAGAATAAGCAATTATAACTCTTTATACTTTCTAAAAATGACAGGATCACTCCATTTAAAGCGGAATTAGCAAACCTCCCAATCTATTTCATGCCTATTATTAAATGTCTGAGGGGAAGAAAAAGAAATTTCACTTGATAAGATCGTCCAAGTTTTGCAAGCATAAAGAAGATTGAGGCTTGGGAATTAAATTAGTGAAAGAAAGTAATCTAACACTTCTTGGCAAATGGTTACGGAGGATTGGAGGTGGATTAGAAGCCCTATGAAAACAATTAATATTTTCAAAATATAGCATTTCTAGGAATGGGTGGGGAGACCGAGATTCCATGCCGCAATACTCAAGCATATGAAAATGTATTCTTGCTTTCAAAAGAGATGTTCTTTAAGAAAATCCGATATCGTGCTGGCAAGGGCAACAACATCTTCTCATGGACTGGCTTTTGCAAGGAGAGATTCCACTAGCGATCTCTTTTCCAAATCTTTTCAATTTATGCTGCGAATAAAAGTACCACAGTTATTGCTAATCAAAGTGCCCATTTTAGAGGAGATTTGAATGAGGAGGAGGCTCAATTTCAATTTGTGATGTTTCTTGTTGGCTAATTAAGAAGACACATATTCATAAGATGGATGTAGCAAAAATGAAAATGCTTAGATGGATGTGTGGTAAAACTAGGAAAAATAAAATTAGAAATAAGCGATTTCGAGAGAATTTAGGGGTAGCACCAATAGGGAATAAGATTAAAGAAACTCATTTAAGATGGTTTGGGCATATTGAGCGTAGGCCAGTAATGGCACCGGTGGGAAAAAGTTTGGATATACAGGTGGATAGCCCATTAAGAGTTAAGGGCAGGTCAAAGAAAATATAAATGGAAGTCATTAATTCAGATTTGAAAAAGTTTAACTTATCAAAAGATTTAGCTCAAAATAGAATGGAATAGAGAAACAGAATTCATGTAGCCGACCCCAACATGGTTGGGATAAGGCTTTGATGATGATGATGATGATGATGATGTCAAAGAAAAAGGATTTGGACAGCTTCTACAAATGGCATGCTTTCTATTGTGTCTCTATTCTCATCTATGACTAAAGAGGTAACAGCAACACACCCACACATGGCCAACCTATGTGGAATTAAAGCCCCATCTAAAGTCATTGCTTTTGGGTGGCCCACTATGCTTAGGGAAATTTTAACAATAGACAATCTAACGCGAAGGAGAGTATTGACTATAAATGCATGTCCAATGTATATTTTAGGCGAGGAAACTATTGACCACATTTTCCTCAAATGTAAAACAACATAATTCATCTTGCAGGTAACATTAGCTTGGTTCCTCTATAGCCGGCTTCTTCCTCAATCCCTACCTTCATTGTTTGAGTATTGGGTAATGGGATTGCAATCAAATAGAGGAAAAACGATGTGAAACCTTTCCTTCTTGGCAGTTCTGTGGTGCATTTGGAAAAAAATGAATAAGAGATACTTTGAAGTATTGTCTTCTAGTGATAATCAATTAGGAGAGAGAATTAAACATATGGTTGCTATTTGATCTTCTTTATTAACTCTCTTCAAGGGCATTTCAACAAACTCCATCATCTAAAACTGGATGGACATCGTGTTCTTGCATCCACATAAACCCTGCGTAGTTTATAGATGGACTCCTCCTTTAAACGGTGCGTTAAATTGAATTTTGATCGTAGTGCTCTAGGAAATCCAAAAATGGCAGATATAGGAGGGGTAATTCACAATGATCAAGGAAGCACCCTATTGCTGTACTCAGATCCGGCTGGTTTATGCTCATGTAACAAAGCTAAACTATAAACTCTAAAAACCAGGCAACGAGAAGCTTTGCAATTCAATCCTCAACTATTGATTATTGAAGGGGATTCTTCATGCGCTATAAAGTATGCGTCTCAAGCATTCAAGGCTCCTTCGTACCTTGGAGATGTAATAGAAGAGGTGGTAGAAATTTCTAAGAATATGAACACTTCATGTAACCTCATCAGAACTTTGCAAACTCCGAAGCGGATCGCCTAGCTAAGAGGGAGTATCTAGACTATCTTTGTTTATTGCTTCTGCTTGTTAATATGTTTTCTGGCTTAGGGTTGATGCTTAGGTCTTTTTATATGGACAAACCTTTCTTTTTTGGGGAATTTTGATTATACCCTTGGTTTTTTGGGCTTTTTTGTTTTTAGTATACTCTTCTTATATATGCTGTAAGTTCCTTGCTGAAATGAATTCACTCATAATTTATTTTTCGCTTTGTTGTTTCTAATTTTCTGCTTTCTATTTGGTTTTCTTTCTATTCCTTTTGTATTTTGTTGAACCTTTTGCTTAACGGGATGACACTCATGTGTTTGAATGAACTATGTTAGGTTAGTATTTTCCACTAGAAATTTTGCAACATCCAATATAATTGAATTGTATAAAAGGAATACATGAGTTCAAAAGCTTGAGCTTGTTTTTAGTTTTTATCTAAAGCTTGCAACATTAATAGTAACATTTAATGAGAGAAAGAACAGCCCTATGAGAATAGCCCTATGTAAATATATATATATATTTATCAATACAGGCTTATTTTATTAAATCCAAATCAATCATAATGACAATCAACATGGCAATACCTATATGTATGTTTGGATATAATTGATCCAATCCATGCATGACCCACAATTAAATTGATAAAAGTTTCAAAATACGTGACTATGCTTCATGTGCATTAGAGAGTTATTGAAAAAGAAACCATCAGGACTTGGGATAAAATAATGTATGTTTAAATAATAATATCCTCTTTTTTGTTTAATAGGTGCAAGGACAAAATTATCATTTTCATAAAATTCAACACAAATCCCATGATGGTTACCCATTCTCATTAGGAAAATTGATTTTGGGGTTAAAATCAAAAGACAACACCCTTTTTACAAATAGGAAATGTATGAGGGGCTATTTATAAATCCTAAAACCTTACAGGGGCTATTTATATACAAAACACTGTGTCTTAAAATCATACTTTATTGAATTGATCCAATGGTGTATGTATGTCACTCCGGTAGAGTGACATCGGGTGAGTGCATATTTTATTCATGGGAGGATGGTGATTGGGATGGCTTGTATAAAGCATATGTTGGCCTAGACCCACATGGGCAAATAGACACCACCCTCATGGAAAATCCTGGGCATATGTCAGCACGGGTTTTCAAGTCCACTACTCAGAAACAATATAAGACACATTTAAACAAAAATTAAAAAATATAAATTTCCATGAAAGAACAAAATACATACATTTTCTTCTTTGGTAGAGCTGCTGGTATGGAGAAAGATCATTAGCTGCAATTTGCTCTTAAGATCTCCAAAAATAACCCAGTTTGGTGGTCACACACTCTGCAATGTTGACTGGCACTCACTTCATAAAGTAGGCAGGTACAGAAATGGTACATGGATGACCCAAAAGGGCAATCATCCAAGTGTGCTATCCAGATGGCATCATCAACTTCCATCTTTCAAACAAATGCACAGGTACTAAGGGGAAGATTTCAAGCTGATGTTTGTTTCCAAGATTTTCTCAAGAAATTCACTGGTTCGTTCAGCACTCACTTTGCAAAGTTGACTGATGAGCAACTGGCAATTGGATGCCTCAAGCGTCAAACCCATCCCAAACATAGTATCCAAAACAAGTAAAGCATCATCAAATTGATCTTTTAAACAAAGGCATTCAAGCAATTTGCTAAAGGTGCTTTGTCGTGGTTTTAGCCTCTTTTCAAGCATACTTGCCAACCACGCCATTCCCTCGGTTAATCTACTTTGCTTACAGAGTCCAACTATAATATAATCATGAGTGCATACCAATGGCTCCAGACTCCTACTTAGCATGTCATTCAACAATTCAATCGCTTCCTGCACATTTCCCTCCTCACAAAGAGATTGGATCAATGGGGTGTAAGAGGCAGTGCTGGGATGCCTACCAGTCGCAAGAAGTTTGCCATAAAGGCTCATAGCCTCCTTGGTCCTCTTTTCCTTGCAAAATCCCTGGATCAGAGTATTGTAAGTAATCAAATCATGATCAATACCCTTCTCCGCCATTTCTTTGAATAGAGCGTATGCTTCACCCATCCTACCGTTTATGCACATACCGGCAAGCATTGTATTACGGCTCATTGTGCTATCACTGTGACCCTGATCAAGCATCTCTGAGTAAAGCTTCCTAGCCTCCTCGAAGTTACCCAATTTACAATGTCCATCAATGAAGACATTGTAGGTGTAAGCAGTTGGAACTAATTTCTCACCAATCATTCGACACCACAGCGTGCGGGCATCACTCATCCGACCCATCTTACACAAACCATCCATCATTGTCGTATAGGTAACAACATCAGGGGCATACCCTCTATCGACAAGATCAATAAAGACCCGGAAGGCTTCTTCTCCCATACCATTCTTGCAGAGCCCATGAATAATCCCACTGTAAGTGAAAATATCCGGAGCGCAGTTCTTCGCGATCATCAGATGAAGAAGCTCCAAAACCTTTCCATAATTCCCTTCCTTGCAAAACCCAGAAACCAATTTGCTAAACGCTACTACATCCAGCACAAACCCATTGCTCAAAACCTCTCTGAGAAGCACATAAGCTTCAAACGGCTTCTCTTCCTCGCAATACGCCCGAATCAGATAACCAATCGTTTCAACATCGCCCGCGACACCCAATTCCACCATCTCCCCATAAATTTCTAACACGAGATCACTCCTCCCAGCGCGAAGAGACCCCGAAAGAACCGAGTTCCAAACGGGAAGAGTAGGGAGAAAACCGAGCCGAGTGAACTCGGACAGCGCACTAAGGGCTTCATCAATCTCCCCCTCCTTGCAGAGACCGCAAATGTAGGCCTCCCAAGAAGCGGGTTCGAGTTGGCATTTCGTCGAACACATGAACGACGTCGCGGCTTTCCACGCCTTAGCCTTCAACAGGGCGTCGAAGAGGGCGTTGTGAGATTCGGAAGAAAGAGATGAGGGGGGGTTCTGAGAGGAGATCCAATTGAAGAAACGGAATGCGAAGAGGGGGTTGTTTTGGTGGTGATTGAGAATGGTTTGTATGAAGATGGGGTCAGAGAGATTGAGAGAAGGGAAATCAGAGATGAGGGTGGTTTCCCATCTGGGTTTGGATCGAATTGATTCGGAGATCTTCCTGGCGATTTCAGTGTATTGGGTTTGATCTGCATCTGCTGCTCCTGTGATGCGTCTGGTTGTTGCGATTCGAGTGTGGGGGAGAAGGGAGGAGATGAGAGTGGAAGAAGGTGGTCTCAACATCGATTCGCCTCTGATGGCAGAAGAAGGTGTTTGCCTGCTTTCCCGTCTCTTCTGCGTCTCCTTCTGCTTGAAACTACCAGCAGTGGTTTAAACCAGCAGCTGGAACGGGGTTAGCTAGATGAGGGGAAGATGAATTATTTTGGGGTTAAGGCTGTAAAAAAAATCCAGCAATCCGCAAAATCGATCTCAATCCGCGCAGTTTTTAAACGTATCCAATGGTTAATGATTTGGTAACAAATGAAAAAATTTTAATTTATTAGCAACAATTTAATGACAATTTTTACCTTTTATCTATAAATTTAAACCTTTGAAATAGAATAGAGGATTTTATGGGAAAAGCCCCTTAAATACTATCTAAATACGATTAGACCCTAGTAATGTTTGTGCATGATTGGCTCTAATCAGTGCAAAAAAAAAAAAAATTTTTATAAGTGGGGTTTATTGACGCTAGGGTTTATATATATTCCGCGCACCTTTTTTTTGTCTGCTCTTGTTTCAATCTCATTTCTCCCTTTTTCCGACAAAGGTTGTCTTCTGTATCTTCCCAGAATCCTACCCAACCTTTTATTTATTGTAATGGCATTTCTCTTTTGATGTTTACAAGTGTCGTTCAATTTCATTGTAGATATCTATACAGGTTTCCTTAAAGTTGCTTATGGTCTCCCTTTTATTCATCTTTCTCTAATTTCTTTGCAATATCATAGCCATATGCAGGTATATTACATTCCATTTTCCTTTTTATGCTAATGGCTTTTAATTTTGCGTTGTATGTGTCTATTTGTCAACATTGTTCTTTTTGTAACTGTTTTTCATGTTATTTCTCTTCTGATGGAAAAAGACTTTCATCTTCTCATAAAAATCAAAACAAATTCAACATTTATGATACAAATATATGAATATGAAGGTGGATGTTTGAAGATGAATGATAAATAAATTAATATGTATTCAAGAATACTCTTCTTAACTAATTTATGGACGTTTACATATTTGTATTATGAGGTTTTTGTTTACTAAATCATTTTTTATGTTAGAATGTCTGACGTTGAGGAGAGATTCGTTATATTTTACTATGATGGGAAAGTTGAATTTCATAATCAACATCTGGTATACAAAGGTGGAAAGATGAAGATGAGGTTCACAACACCTAATATTTCATTTAAATCACTGCTTAAGTTAGCCATTGAAGTATCAAAATGGAATTTAACTTGTGATGAGATTGACATTTGTTATCTCCCTCTATCAAAAGTGTATTCAGAAACCGCAAGGTTATGTACATAATCATCAAAAAGTTTAGGGATCTTCCTTTCACGGTGTAACTGCTTTATCCTTCAATAAAATGTGTTTATGTTAGACTTGGGTGTATTAACAAGAAATGGGGATTGTTGCATAAAAACTGGTGTTGAGAGAGTATCATCTAAGGAAAGCATTGATAGAGAAGCAAAACTAGTACTAGGGGAAGGCGATGATTTTAAAGGGTCCACTATAACAATCTATCCAAAATCCAACTTCCGTACAGTTGAAGTTGCAACCCCTTTTTTCTTTCTTTTCTTCTTAACTGCTGCCTTCTTTGGTCTTGAAGAATGAACCTACATAAAAATGTCCCACTTGATAAACTTAATTGGTTATATAACAAGTGTATAAAACCAAATTTTGCTTACCTTCTCCTCCACATCATCTAATTGTGAACTGGAACAAGTCTCTGTGCTAAAGTTCAACCAAGCTGATTTGAATCTGGTTTTGAAATTTTTATTCTTCTTATGCAAACTTTCTGTGAAATCACAAGCTTCATTGTTTTTGGCTTCAGCACAGTATGATGACCGCTCCAAATGGTCTATCATAGCAATAAACTATAAAAATGGCCACAAAAGTTACAACAGAACTACATTGATAAGATTATAATAACATCTATATAAGCAAACTCTTACATGCTCCCCCATTTTTGTCAATTTGAAATCCTTCTTTGTGCGTTTGTTCTTATTTTCCTCTTTCCCTTTCTTGGACTTTCTTTAGACTGAACATCCTCTTTTCTTGAACTCGAGGGTGTGTCTTTAGGAGTATTTCTTGTGGATGTAAATTCCATTTTCTTTGGCCAAATCCTCCCAATAGTATTTAAGCCATACCAAGTAAGGTATTCATCAGTATCAATGGCGCAACAAGTACCATTTCTGACCCCCTTTCCAACGGTTGAATGACATTGTCCTTATATTTGTTGTAATCTATCACTATATGTTCTGTCCTATCAGTCATTTTGAATGCAAGGTGAAATAGTAGAGGGACAATTTAAAGGAGACTGAATTGCTTCATCACATGTCTTGTGTTATGTCCTTCAATAATCCAATAATGAAGCAAGATGGTGGCGGAGGAGAAAAGGTCACAATCTTTTTTAGGTACCATGTTTAAAAACTTTTTTCCACAGCTTTTATATGGTTGTCAATTAACTGTATATGAAAGAAGAACACATTAGTTCATCAATAATTTCATGCATTCATTCTTAAAATAAGCACCAAAAAAAAAAAAAAAAAAGCTAACAACTATTGCCGCTTCACCACCTAGATTATTTACGTGTTGACAAATCTCTATCATATTGGTTAACACTTTTCTTTCTGCTAATCTTAACCTTCAAGTCTTAAAAAGTGGAAATTGGATATCTTTCTTCCAACTTGGATTGTAAGGAGGGCATCAACCTATGCTTATTCTTGTGTAGGCCCATATTTGCACAACTAATGAAATGAAGTTAGTTTGTGCAAATTAGATATAACATAAAAGTTAAAACATATACCAATATTATTCTCACTTAAATCAATTGTAATGGGCCATTTAGAGTCTTGAGCTTTGTGATCTTGCCCGTATGCTTCTTCTCTTTGAATTTGTCTTCTACATTTTCTTTTTCAGTATTCAATAACTGTACAGCTTGGGCTAGTATTATGCATAAGTAAGCAAGACAAGCCAGCCCCCAAGAGTAAGGCTTGAGCTCCCTAAATGTTCAAGCATCCAAGCCTGACCTCTGGCACATTCGAATTTGGGAAAATTTAACCACAAACTAGAAAGAAACAATGCACTCCATCCTTCACTATATCGCTCTTCTTCTTTGATGCCATGAAGATTTTTTCAAGCCACTTGAACTCTATTGTTACTCTAACTGTATATTTGCTAGAAATAGGCGCTACTCTAGGGAGTTCTTTACATATTTCTACTACATTTACCTTTGGAAATGTTCTACCAGTAATGATTTCATCACCAATCGGTAGCCCATACAGGTAAGCAATATCCTTCAATGTTATTGTTGTTTCATCGGTTGGAAGATGGAATGTATTCATTTTTTAACACCTTATTTCAATCAAGCCGGCAATAAAGGCATGTTCAATCATTATATAATCAATCTCCGACAAATGACAAAGTCTGACCTCTCTTACATATACTCTTTGCCTATCATTTAGCACCCATATATCTTTATCGGGGTTCGTTGAATGACATCTATGTGTCCTGGCTCCTATTATTGGTAATTCAAACCAATTATATTTTATATTATTTAAAAGAATCAATTAAATCCATATTTAAGAATGTTGTTGGAGTAATGTATGCCACTCCACCGATGATTGCTTATGGTATATGTTCATCCTAATCATATAACAATGTAGATTCCTGTAACACTCTTACCCGATTTGATCCGGATTAGTGGGTAATTGCGTGCGATTTTGTTGTTAAGTGTGTTTTGATTTTGCTTTTCTTTGGTTTTGAGTCATGGAGAGATAGTTTGGGTTGAGTTGACCTGGTTTAGGTAGTTCGAGCCCTTTTTCGTAATTTTGGCTTTTGATTGACTTTGTAAGTTTTGCGTCATTCTGACGTCATCGCGTGTATTTCGTTGAGCTTGTCGATCTTCGTAACTGTCTTGGCTCCGAATGATTTCGTTTGCTTTCGTTGGACCGTCAGTTGACTCAAACTGACATTTGTGTAATTTGTTTGGACTTATGTGTAAATTGGACTCATTTTAGTTTCTAAATATCCTACCAACCACAGTCTCTCTTTCTCTCGATCGTCCGCTCCGCTTGTCTCTCTCTCTCTTTCTCGTTCAGCTCTCTTTCTCTCTTTCCTTCTCAGTCTCTGTTTCGTGAGGGAAGAAGAGAGGAGCCAAATTGGTGTGTGTTTCCAGTGGACTGAGCCAAAGCAATGGTCGCATGTGTGTGAATTCCGTCTGTGAGGCAAGTATAAGCATAAGTAGCATGAACACCGATTGGTATTGTTTTGATTGTGTGTATCTTACTCTTTGTTGTATGCATCAGTGTTAGACAGCCCTATTGAGTTAGTTTTCCTGTTATCTTCCTGTTTTCAGTCGAAAGGTTCGTTTTCTGTATGTCTGTAACTGTTCCAGAAAATGACTCAGTGCACTCACGGCTAAACCGTGAAATGTGCTACGGCTGAGCCGTGACATGGCTTACGGCTAAGCCGAGACCCAGCCGTAACCCTAACCGTAGAACAATACAGGGTGACATCTAAAATAACTGAGAGTTGGCAAATTGCTACTCTTCTACGGCCCAGCCTGATCTAAGCCGTACATTGTCCTACGGCTAAGCCGTGGACCAGGATACGGCTGCGCCGTAGAGTAAATTACGGTTGAACCGTAAATGCGGATGAACAGTTTGGGGAACCTCGGCTCCGCCGCAGTGCAGATTACGGCTAAGCCGTAAGATGCCACGGCTAAGCCGTAAGGTCACCTACGGCTACACCGCATCATCTGGAGAACTGAATAAAACGACTAGGCTTAAGAAAGAGACCATATATGACTTTCATGTTAGAATGTAGCTAACCTGAACATGCCCAATGGAATGTCTGAATGACATGAATGATCTCGAGGGCTGTGAATCATTCATGCCCGTTATCCAGTTGTTTAGCACCTCTCCATGGGTGTTGGTTTAAGGGACTTCGGTGCACATTCCAGCTACACTGCAACACTAGACAATGGTGCATCGGATAACTTAAAACTACATCAGCATGCACGGTTAGAAACACTGGATAAATAGGTTAGGATTGGCTTGTAATTGACCTTGATTATTCATAGTACTCTGATTTGTATAGCATCTTGACTTCGGTTATGCCCTCTTATGTGTTCTGCGTTGGACCTCTCGATTCTGTGGGAAATGCAGCAACCCCAGAGCGAAGCCCGGGCGGGACCATTTTATTACGGTGTTTTTATCGTTGCTCCGGTGGAGTACTTGAGTCAGTGATTAATTGTTATTAGTACTCAATTGTCAGTGCTTCTTTTATTGCTTATTCGTATTCAGTATCAGTCTCAGTATATGTGATGCACTTCCTATTGTTCGTTTAGTGTGATATGTGAGATCTGTATGTGTGATATGATTGATTGATTGAGGTGCATCATCCGATTTGATTGTGATTGGTATATGGCACTACTGAGCCTCAGCCTTAGGATGCCCGACGGGGTTGACTCTGGTTTAATTTATGTGTTTGCCTCTGCAGAGTGTTCTGTCCTGGGACTCCGGACCTCGGGAACTAGAGACCCATGCGTACCCTGGCCCGGTCACTGGTGTTCTCATTCCGACTGCTCTCGAAAGGGAGAATATGGCCAATGTAGTAGCCACTTTGACTGTTATCTGTTTATGATTCTGATAGCATGCTTATTCATTTACACAATTGCTTAGTATACGAACATGCTTACTATGGATCTTGCATTATAACTATTGCTCATTGTTAGACACAATTTGTGTTATCTTCTTGTGACTTATATTTTGCTAAGTCGTGGTACTTATGAGTTGTTATTGGTGTTGCAGGCTCAGATCCCTCTCCCGATCCTGCGTCCGTTGACCCGACTCCAGGAGAGGCTCGCGAGGCCCCCTCCGGCCTAGAGGAGTGGACTTGATCCATCCTCCAGAGTACGGTTTGCATTATTTTGTTTTCCCCATTCATTTGAGTCTGGGTCTATTGGGGGATTTTTCTGTAACTTGTACCGTGGGCTTGATTGATATCTGTATTTTGATTTTTGTGAGCCCTCTTTATTGTCATACGGTCTTGTAATTGTTCTTGTCATCAGTTTAATGCTTTTATAATCCATTATGTCTTTTGGTATGTTGTGGTATGCCTTGATACGTACAGCTTCCGCGTATATTGTTTGCACGTGTGAATGATCCCTTGTGTGCGTATGCTTGGACGAGGTCTATGTGTACATGCACGGGAGTACGTGTGTCATTGGTTAGACTTTCTCTGACCCCCCGGTCCCTGGGCTCGGGTTGTGACAATTCCTCTTCTATTATATATAATTACTGCAATAAAATTGAAATGAAGTTAATGCATTAAATTGAACGTCATGATAAGAATCCAATACAAGTCTTCATTTTAAGTTTACAAGTTTAATGAATCTCAAACACTAGCTGATCCTATATAAAAAATCCCACACAAAAAATGTATAGCCTTTATTTAATTTGATTGCCGAAATGAACGTCTAAATTGACTGGGCTAAATTCATATATTACAATGTTCCTATAGAACAACACATGTAAGATCCATACATCACATGTGGACTTGGATTAGGGAATTAGAACATATCAATTAATTAAATGATTTGAACTTGGATTAGGGAATTGGACAATATCAAATAATCAAATGATAAAATCTATCAAGTATTGGTCTTCAACATTCAATAGCTATTTATAATTTATATAGTTATGAGTCCAATGCCACCTGATTGGTGTTTCATAGAATGCATAGAAATTGAATACAAATGAATTTATGATCTAAGTGATTAAAAAAAGAACAATGTAAGAGATGAATATCCAAATTTATGCATCAAATAACCTTTGTTTTTATGGAATTTGGATTAATGAATCATGAGAAATAATGGTTTACCACCATAGTAATTATGTTTACAAAAGTCATATCTTATCTACATCACTACTTTGTATCCTTCATTCCTTCACTTTAGCTAACATCATTTACCAAATAATTCCGCACCAAACACGTCTTTGGGGCATTTTATCGAACATGTAATAGGCAAAAACAACATTACAATGTTCTTCAAACATATTTTCTTCATCTTCAAATAAACATCAAACTTCAAATATTTTTTCTTCTTCTTCAAACACAAATCCATATTAATTAGATACTGCATAGCTCAAAGTAACATACTTCAAAAAGCAAAGACATTGAATCCTACTATTTAATGAAAAAAAAACTTTGAAATAAATAGATGGTAGACGATACACTTTAGTGTTTAGATGTGATATCGTAAGGAAGTTGATACTTTAGAAAAAGATAAAGAAGAAGACAATGACAACGACCTCAAGAAGATGCCAATACGTATGGGGTACAAGACGACAACCTTAGTGAGGGACCACCAACTAGGAAATAAGAGAAGAGCGGCTATGTCATTGGGTAAGAGGAAAAAGAAAAGAAGAAAGAAAAAGAAAAGGCTCGAGGGTTATAATTATAAAGCCTGGCGTCACTTAGCCCCACTTAAAAAAGTTTTTTTTTTTTGCACCGATTGGAGCCCAATTGACCCAATTGGTGCATAAACATTATTAGGGTATAATCATAGTTAAGTTGCATTTAAGGGGCTTTTTTCTATGAAATATTTAATAATTTATATATATTTATTTATATATAAAAAAATATTAAAAGTAAGCACTTAATCGTCCACTTTCAATTTCAACCATTCACTCTTCTCCCTATAAAATGTTCTCATGAGATTAGGGCTCAAGCAAACGCCCATCTTTCTCTGGAGGAGGTTCTCAAAAGATTAGGGCTAAAGCAACTTTCTCTCTCGCTGGGCTGCTCTGCTCAAACGTTTTCTCTCTCTCTCTCTCGCTCGGCTGCTCTGCTCTTCTCTGCTCTGCCATGAACGTGAGCCTTCCATCTCCATCTTTCATATGTTCTCTCTCTGTTTTGTTAGGGTTTATTTGCACTGGCGTTGGCAGGCTATCTCAGATCTAGTCTTCCTCTCATCCACCATATTCTGACAACTCAAGCGCTCAAAAAACCATTTCCAATTCCGATTTCAATCCCTCATCTTTGGAGGCGCAAAATCCCCAAATCGCCTAAAAAACAACTAGGTTTCTTCTTCTTCATCACTTATCTTTGTTCTGTTTGTTTTCCCCCATTCGCTTCAGTTCTTTTCAGATTTTGATGTCGTTGTTACTTTCCATTTGTTTTTGCTTCCTCGGATAAAAAGGCGGCTCCACCTTGGAACGCATATTCCCTGAAAGGCGCTGACCAGGCGATCATAGGTGATGGATTTGGGCGTGGTTAAAACTTTTTGGATGATTGGAGTCTTGGGTTTGGTGGTGGACGATGCGCTCTTTAATGGGTTGCTCTTTGGTTGCTGTTCTTCTGTCTCTTTGGTTGGAGATGAATCAAAGTTTTCATAATAAGTCTCGAGGCATTCGTAATTGTGTTGTTCATTTTGAGTGGGGAAGTTGGATTCTTGGTTTTGGAAATGTTGTGGCATCATCTATTTTCCCAATCAGTTGTATAAATTTTCAACGTCCCCTCTTGATTTTGTTGGGTTCATGTCTGGCTGGCTGCCTGACATTGTTGTTGTGCCCAGATTAGAGCTGGATAATGCTATTTAGGGTTTCGGTATCGTAGCAAATTAATACTATGTAATTGCCTGTGAGAAAATGGCATCTGGTATTAGCCCAAATTGGTGGTTGAAGGATGAAGAAAGCAACAGTTTTACAGTTCTTGTTCCTTGTTTTTTTTTAATTATCTATATGAATGGTGCTAGGTGTTCTTATTTTCTTTTCTTCTGTTCAATCTTATTTTCTAGAACTGAGATCAGATCTGGTGCTGTTTCCAATTTCTCATTTCTATCATGGGTTGTGTTTTTCGTTAATGGATTGAACGGTTAATCCGTTCAGTTCGGTTCGGTATTTAATGTGCAACGGATTGGCTATGGATTACAAAATTGTCAATCCGTAGGTAATGGTTTGGTGGTGCATTTGGCTCAATCCGATCCAATCGAACCTTGTACACCCCCAATTGGGATATTGCCAACATAGTTGTTTTTGGACATGATATGAGTACTGCTATTTGAAGAACAGTTTTAGCTCTCTTGACACATGAGAAAAAATGAGAAATAAAAAATTTAAAATCTCCATAATACCCTTCTCTCCCCCCACACATCTCTTTCCCTCCCTCCTCTCTCTTCCCCCCTTTCCCTCCGGCCGACGACAGCTCCGGCCGGCTGGAGGGGGCTCTCCCTCCCTTTGTCTCTCTTCCTATTCCCCTCCCTCTCCTCTCCTCTCCTCCCTTTTCGTCTCCTCTCCTCTCCCCTCCCTCCCTCTTCCTCTCCTCTCCTCTCCTCTCCTTTCCTCTGAAATTAAATCTGAAATTTCTTTTAAAAACAATAATAAAAGAGAGATGAATGATATGTGAATCAGAAACGAAATTAAAACTAAAGTACAAAGAATGATAATGATGAAAAATAGATTAGAATATCGTGAATCCATTAAATAGAATAATCAACTAAAATATATTCTTAATTTAACAATTTTGTCTCAAATTTACTCAAATAAAAAACAATTCAATGTTTCTAGTCCTCAATGTTTCTGATGTGGATGATTTGTCTATCAAAAGATCAATATTTCAGATTTAATTAAAAAGCCAAAACCTTCTTCACCTCATACAAGATTGACTAACATCTATGCATCATATATCAAGTAAATGTAGATCTCAAAGAGATTTAATCCCAAGCATAATCTATTAAACAAGCGTATTTGATCAAAATGAAATCAATAAAACTAAGAATAGAGGTTAGTCATATACTTGAAGACATATTTATTTTTATGATAAATCATGCATAACATAGAGACAAACAAACTATTAAACCAAAGAGCAAAAAAAGGAAAAAATCTAACTCAACTTCATCAAGACAATCTGATCCAAAGGACTACTCCGCCATGGTGAAGAACCTCAGAAGGTTTTCTATTCATATCTCCAGATTTTACTATAAATCCCTCGAAATTTTGCTCTTCTAGTCCTAATTTCTATAATAGAGCTTCAGAATACTGCAAAATATCTCTCAAAATATACTTAATTAGGGAAAGAAGATAAGAAAGGAGAGAGAAGTGGAGGGGACGTCCAAAAGTGGACAGAAAAGCATGTGTCGACATATCCTTTGTTGATTTCCTTATATGCTTGCAGGTCTCTTACAGATACATTGAACCTGGACACTTTTTGTGTCTTGTTGATAGAGTTTGCAACAACTGGTTGACTTGGTGGTCAAGTTAAGTGAAGATAAGGTCATCTTTGCAAATAGAGCTCATCTCTGACAGGGACATCTCCTTAGATGAGGTCCCAGTTTGTATGTGCATGAATGGATCTTCAACGGTATGGATCTAATTGCAATCCGGCCTAAAAATGTATATGAAACTTTTTGGGTCCCTAACTTTTTCATTTTAGCTTCGATTTGCGCAATCTTGGGCTCCATGAACATCTACTTTGAATAAGTTTTTCAATGTTGGGTCATTTGCACCAATCGGACCTACAATTTGAGAGATATAACCATTTTAAGACAAGCTATTCGGAGAAAAACAGGATTAAATTTGAATTTTGATTTGTGAGGGACTCTATTACTGTAGTAGTTGTGACTTGTTAGCCAAGTCAGATGAATATTCTTTGGCATAAATAGGATGAGATAAGAGCTGCTAGAAGCGTTAGCTAATCTTCAGGTGGGTTCCACAGGCAGATGAACTCTAAGGGTGTGGATCTTTCAAATTCTTCAAATAGTGGGACCCAAATCATGTGCAGAGAGAAGTGGGGTCCTAAAAATTCTAATTCAACTAGTAAAATACTGAAGAGTCCACATTGAAGTGGTATCCGTCTACCCCAACTAAGACTCTTCGGAGAAAAATTACAAAAATTCTAAGTTAATGCAGAAATTGTATAAAATGATGGAATTAGATGAATAATGATGCAATTCACCTAATTATACCCCTAATTCATCCTAAAACAATGCATAAATGTGTAAATTTATGAACTTAACATATCACAGAGAGAGAACATACTCTGTCAACTTAAAGACCCTGCTCTAAGGTTCTCACCATCATTATCTTCCTACCATTCTCTTCTTTTCCTTTTGTTTCCTTTCTTTTCTTCTTTCTTCTTCTTTTCTTTCTTTCTTGCTCTTGTATGTTGCTGGTTTGCCCACTTGTAACTAATCCGAGCCAAGGGTCAACCCATCTGACCCACACTTCTGGCTCACCAATGCATTGATATGACTCAGAATTTCTTGCGCTGCTTATTGAATTTTTCGAGGTTAACTCATAAACCCGAGTGCAAGTCAATTGAACTCATGTGGTCCACCATCCCTGGTCCACTTAATAAACTTGTTTGACTTGAAGTTCGTAGGTCTACTTACCTATGATTAGTATTAGTAATTATGTCTTTTCATCATTTATTGACCTAAGTCCAATCCCTTCCACTTATATACATGTACAAACCTTACCACCTTACACTATTAAATGACCTAGACCCAAATCAATATTTGCCAACCCATCACACTTAACCTATACTCGAGCCTGACCCCTTATATTACACATTGATCTGAACCCTAATCACTTATTACCTAGCATCAACTGGGACCTACACCGAGACAACTGGATAGATGAGACAGTACAAGTCAAATTCTCCAATCACTGTTGATTCAGGTACGTATTCTCACCATGATCTTTTAGTATTTGACTTTTCATGCCCTTGCATTGATCATGATTTAAGTCATCAAACTTTGTGAATTTATTGAAATAATGAGTATGTCACGCCTGTTGCTCCCTAGTAAAGGACGTTGGGTCTGGCGAGCATCTCCTAACTCTTAAGTACTAAGTATGGAGAGGTGCATACGTCCCATATTGGAAATTTCCAAGTCTTGATTCTGGGTATATGAGTGTGGCCATGGTCTTAATTCTACATTTTTTTTTTTGTTTTTTGGAATGGTATAAGGAACTTTCATCTAGGAAGCACGGGTACTTGAAAAATCCACACGTACACGTATTGGGTACGTATTCGATATGGGTTCATGTATGGGTACGGTAGAATACGTACTAGATATGGTCACATGTACCCCGTACTCTTTTGACTTTATGGGTACATATCCGGTTTGCACCCGGTACGTATCCGGTATGCACCGGTATGTATACGGCATGCACCGGTATGTATCCGGCATTTTTTAACTTTTATCTTAAAAAAAAAAAAGAAAAGCTGAAGGGTCTAAATGTAAAATTGGTATTACTTAAAAACTCAGCTTCAGCCCCAGCCCTAATCTGCCTTTTGCTGCTGAGAAAAACGGAAGAAGGGAAAGAGCGAGAGAAGAAGAAAGGAGGAGGAGTAGGAGGAGGAGAGGGGGAGGCTCATCATCGAAGGGGAGGCTCCTCTGGTAATAGTTAAAAAAAAAAGCAGGACAGGCTCTCGAAAAAAAAAAAAAAAAAGAAAACGCAGAAGGAGAAGGAGGAGGAGGAGGAGGAGGAGGAGGAGAAGGAGGAGAAGGAGGCGTACCTGCTGCACCCACACATCCGCCATGTCCGCCATTGCACGTCCACCACAACTGCAGGATTGCGGGTCCTCTTCCCTTATTTCTTTCTTTCTTTTGTTTTTTTCCCTCCCGCTCTGCTCTGCTGTGAACCTATGCTGTTCCTGTAATTTTTTTTCCCTGCTGATGGTTGTTGCTCTGTTGCTTTAATTTTTTTTCCCTGCTCTTCTCTGCTCATGGGTGTTTCTCTGCTTTGAATTTTTTTTTTCTTTGCTGATGGCTGTTGCTCTGCTGCTGTATATATATATTTTTATCAGCTCTGTTTGGATGATCTGATGTGGATCTTGTCATAAATGGTGTTTTTTTTTTCTTTCTGCTGTGTAATGATTTCTGATATTATCTTGATCTACAATTAGTCATAGATCTAGTATTGTCAGTGGTTGATCTGTGTAATTTTTGGTAGTCAGGAGATTTTTGTGCTTTAATCCCTTTTAGGATTCATGTACTAATAACTAAATTCTGAGATTTACGACAGTTCGGTTTCACGTGGAATCTGCTGTTGCGCTTTCTGTGTGTCATATTGCACGCTTGTGCTATGAATATTATTGAACTGAAAAATCTGAGCAAGAAGCCTTGAAATGAGAACTGAGATTGCAGTCCTTGTGACTGCAATTGGAATTCCATGAATTTCTATGCCAGACACACCCTTATGTACATCTTAGTTTCATTGGATCTGTTGAGTTTGTGCATTAGGAGTGCAGTAGCATTGATGAGGGAGTGTTTTCAGCTTGTTTTGTTTTCTGCTTCTCTTTTTCTCCAAGGTAGTAGTTTGAGGGCTGTCTATATGCGGAGAAATGGCGCTGGTAAAGAACCCACGAGTGGATAGTAGGTTTATGACATCATATAGTTCGACCTTGACTATTATTGTGTTCATTGTTCTATGCCTGGTTGGGGTATGGATGATGATGTCGTCGACTGTAATACCTGTTCAAAACATAGAGGTGTCTCACAAAGAGACCAATACTGAGGTGAAAGGGCAAGTAACGGTTCAGAACGGATCACAGCAGTTCCCAGCCGGTTCAGGTGGTGTACGGAAAGATGAAAACACTGACACACCTCCAGATACTGTCAATTCTGGAGTAAATCAAAATCAAAATCTGTCTGAGAAAACAAATGAAAACCAGGTTGCGGAAGGCAAGGAAGAGAACTCGATAAAGGAGAGTGAGGATAAAGAGAACAAGCCTGATGATCAACGTTAAAAAGAAACTGGAACTGTATCAGATGAGACATCTGGAACTAAGACCAGTAATGAAGAGGATTCCATGAAAGAGACTGAGAATGCAAAGAAGAACGTTAATGAATCAAATGATGAATCTAAGTCTGAAAGTGAGGATGAGGATGAATCAGATGAAAGATCTAGGACTGAGACCACTAATGAATCAGATGATGCATCTAAGAGTGAGACTGGGAGTAAATCCGAAGACACCAATAAAACTCAAGGAGATAATGAGGCAGATGATACATCTTTAACTAAAATTGCAAACGGATCAAATGATGATACATCCAAAACTGAAAACGATAATGATGGAAATGACAAGATGAGAGATGAAGTATCTGTTACCACAGGTGGAGAGGTGAATTTGGGGCATAAAGAATCAAATACGGAAGGTGCTGAAACAACTAAGAATGGACAGAGCGATGCTCACGGCAAGGAATCTGAAATTGAAAAGAATTCAAAACCAGAGGAGACCTCAGATGAAACAGCTCCGGGCAAAGAAGTGCAAGGTCAGATAGAGGAGATGGTGGAACAAAATCAAGGAAAAGAAGCTGAACAGAACTCCATTGATAACAAGACAGATGGTCAGGGGTTCAAATGAGGGTTTTCCAAATCTGGCCCACTCCGAGCTTCTACATGGGACCAATACTCAAAATGGCACATTTTCAACTCAAGCTATAGAGTCAAAGAATGAAAAGGAATCACAATGGTCATCTTCTTCTGAGGACAAAACTGTTAATAAAGTGCCTGCAGACACGTGTAGAGGATTGTCTAGAGGGGCATATGTTGTATGACTCGGATATTTTGATTTAGAAGAATTTCGTGTAATTTGTAAGCCCTATGGAAGCCATCATAAACGGCGAAACCCATTTTGTAATTGGATTATTCAAGATTATATGAGTTGGATATTATGTGATTTCTACCACCCAGTGTTGCAATGGAAGTCATTAATCATTATCTAAAGAAAATGTTGGGGTGTTTAGAGTTAGGGTTTTGGTGAGAAGTGGTGTTTTCTTGGGATATTATTGGGGAAACATCATTAAAAGTAAATTAGTTTTTAAAGAATTCAGAAGAGAATAAAAATAAACACAGTGTATGATAAATTTGATTTTTATGTAATTTTCACTGTCTTTTACCATCGTATTTCAAGCAATATCGTGATATGCTCGGGCTTTTCTGATATGTTGGGAATATGATGATATTGATTAGATTTTAAGTTATCTAGAATGAAAATATTGCACTGCTCTTTAAAAATACTGCTGATACTTGTAGTATAAACGGCACCTAACCACATCTGATAATCAAGCCTTACAGTATAGTCTAATAGGGAGGATTAGAGACATGGCCTAATCAGTTACTATTGGCTTGGTTCAATTGAAGGAAAATAGACAATCTAATCAAATGAATAATCACTTCAGTAAAATTTTCTTTTGCAAAGATTTGGAACGAATTTTATGAAAAAGAATACCACTTGAAAAATTAAAAGGGTATAGACAGTTTTACTTCTGATACTCACAATACTATTCTTCTAAGGTAAACAAATACTAAATCTTGTTGAAAAAACTTCTGCTAATGTTACATAAAGTTGGATACATGCTTATATCTTGGTCGAGTGTTTGCAAGAAAATAGAACTATGATGAATATTATAGAAAGCCACATTATCTGTTGCAAGGAAGATATATAAAGTTATTGGGGGAGAGAGCAATTTAATCAACTTTGAACCGCTTACCTTGAGTTCCAGCCAAGCAAGCTTATAGTGGTCGGGCTCCAATTTTCTGCCATGGATTCCAACATGATAGGGCATTGGTCTATGACAAGCCTGAGAAGGGCCTCAGAAAGACCATCGAATTGATGTCGATCCAGTCCTTATTGGCTGAGAACCAATCTAGCTTTGACATAGATGGGTAATCTTTGATGATCCATGTGAACTGGGCACTGGTAGAAGAAAGTCAACTGTAACTTGTTGATTAATCCAGTTAGAGAAATCTTACATAGCACCTATCAGTGGGTACTTCCCAATCTCTCACTTGGGAATCGAAATACATTAAAGTTCCCTTGAGGCCACTTCTAACTTTCAATTTATTAGTGACTGAATCCTGCTCTTTTTGGAACTCTTTCCTTATAGAAGAGTCCCTGGTGAGGATACATCTATGCCTGCTAGATAGTGCCATAAGCACCAGAAATTGGGAATTCTCACTCTGAATCTACCTGGTCAAGCTTCTTGGCATTCCATAGGATCAGACGACACATTGAATAATTATAATTAATCAAATCCATAGCCATGAACTTGATTGTGTACCTTGGCCATATGGATCACACTACCATGTCATCTCCTTTCATTTATTTAACTTCCTTCAAAATGGAAATTTCGACTTTCGTACCAAGGATAACTTCCTTGACTATAATCCTGTTTTAATCCCCTTCACTTCTTAAGAAGGCCTCTTATGTTTGTGACAGAAAACTTCATTTGGAAATGTTTGTTTTCCTTGTTGACAGGAATGTGTTTTTAACCATATTCAACTGCTCCTCACCCTGTGCTGCTGATTGTTCCTCACCGCAGTTAAGCAAGGAATGGAGGATTTGTAATTTTCTGTTCCCTTTCCTTCTGTACTTCCTGCTTCAATCCTGAAGGTTCCCTCTTACAAACAGGAGCTAGCTTCTTCCTTTGATCCTCCCCTCTTTCTCCGATAGACAACCACTACATGTGTGAGGACTACCAATTAGACTTAGAGAAAAGACAATCAAAATCTTCCTACTACTTTTTAAGAACTCCAATACCAGCTGGCCCTGGTTTTTTAATTTCTCTAACTTTAACATAAATTTTTTTGCCTGTTAAGTGTCTCAGTTAATGGGTCATTCTTTTAGCATTAAATATACTCTATTAGTAATGTGGCTCACTATTGATAAAGATCAACGCTTGTTTGGCCATATTTGAACTGTGCACTGTGCCACTGTTGAACAGTGCCTCCATTCACTGCAGTTTCCTCTCAACTGCAATCCTGAGAAAGAGTACTCGCCCTCTCTAGCTCATGGCCATACGCATACGCACTAAAATGGTTGTAACTAATACTAATCAAACTTTTTTTAACTGCATTTCTATTACTTCAGTTTCAGTACTAGAAAATTTGGGAACTATCCACAACAAAGCTCTGTTATTGGGAAGAAAAAAGTTGAAGAGATTTAGGTCTTGCAGCAATGGCTTTGACAAATTTCATCCTCACTGTTGCTGGTGTAAGTGCTGTTGTTCTCCTCCTTCGCAGTGATGTGAAGCAATCTGCTGCTATTTTCAGACGTAATGTCCGGCAAATAAGACATTGGCTAGAGGAGGAATCTGCTTCAGCTTCCAAGTAAGAGACTAATACCTTTTTTCTCAGCTTTTCAATGACCATTCAAAATCTTCATTGTGCTTGACCAGGTTTATCTATTGGGTTGTAACTGCATTCTTTTGGTTCTTGGTATAGTTGGTAAATATTGTAAGCTTCATTTGGACAAACTAGTGTAACACACACCTTCAGGTCCTTGAGTATATGGATATTAAATTGGGATGAAAAGGTGGAAAACTGTAATTTTTTTCTACATGTTGAATACACCTCAGTTCCTTAAGTGACAATATATTTTGTTTTTCATGACTACATTGATAATGTTTAAAGAAGACTTATGTGAATTTGATGTCTAAGGGATACTTTCAGTTTTATTAGTTCACTTGGCTGCTCTAACATGTCTGAATAGCATGCTGTTGTGAAGTAATCTACTTTTGATTTTTATGATACGTTATTGTCCTTTACCTTCCTAAAAATGGGAAGTAAGTCAACCATGAAATGGCCATAATTTATCCAGAATCAAATAGGTTCCTGGAATTAATTTTCATCCTATCAACATTTTAGGATATGTCTTAGGCAGGTGCACATAACATTTCATTCTAGATATCTTTACGAAAGGACATTGGAAAAATTAATTAGTGGAAGATAATGACAACCTATAATACCTGGACCTCAAAATATGCTCGAATTTGTGTCATTTTGGAATTTGGATTGAACAATTCTGTCATATATGAAATTTTGTGTCCTTACACTAGCCATGGCATTTTTTTGCCCTGTGCATGGTGTATCTGGGCATCATAGATGTCAACAATAAATGATGACAGCAAATGCATAACTATTTGCATAGTTGATAACTATGTGGGAAAATCCAACCATGGCCCTCACGTTTGCACGTTTCTTGCAAAGGGGGTGTCTATATTTAAAATTCCTAGTGTGCATGTGTTTACAGTGGAAACAACTTTACCTCTTTTCAGGTCCCATGGATAGTTTTATGTAATATACCTATGATGGATGCTTCTTACATTGTTACTTATGAACCTTTCTCAATGTCTTGATTAATTCATTGGTGGTGATATCCTTCTTCCAGGGCAACTGAGAAATTAAAACCCAAGGAACTGGAATCACAGGTACCAGAAAAAGATATCACCAAGGACAAGCACTAGATTATCTCAGGGAGTTTCTTGTTTAATTAGCTTTCTTTTCGCACAATTCCTTCAATACCTCTTGTCCATATGAATGTGTAAGGAAACAAACTTTAACTATGTTGGACAGTTTGTGAAAAGAGAATTTTGTTCTGGATATGTGATGTTTCTTAAGTTGACGGGCTCAATTGCATTGTAGAAATATGATAATATCCATTATAGCTGGAGCTCTTGGATGCCAGAGGAGGTCTGGATCATCCACTTCAATGGATAAATGCCAATTTTAAGTTGCCTCTAGTGTATCTATAATTAAGAAAATCAGTCCAAGCCTTTAGCAAGTGCTTTTGCTTGACAACTTACAGATCTGAGTTCATCTTGTGTCCTGCTTAGGTTGTGAGTTGGGCCCACAAACCTAGCGTCACCTCATTGAGACCTTTGGTTTTCCACCTCAGATTCTGTCCATACCATGGTGGCCTTTGATTTGTGGAAAGCTTGGTAGAGCCAACTTATCAAGGTCAAGATCTCACAAATATCTGATGTGCCCATGAATCCTTACAAGTTTCTCTTCCACAAATTACGAAAAAGAGGTGATTTTGTAGGATATGGACCAGAAGTTCTGAAACTGGCATGTAAAATATGTACTTTTAAGGGCCTGTTTCTTGTCAAGGTAGACTGTTAGAATGAATGCAAAGGATACTTATGTGACTGACCTGAAATGCTTTGAGGTTGGAGCGATTAAACCAATGGATAGTAGTAATCTTCTTCACCACAAGGTAAGAATAATACAAATCCAATCGAGAGAGATTAGACTGATGTTGGTGACACTTGGACAAGTTGAAAACTATAGGGTAATGTTTTACCCTGTAATATGCATATTTTACTCTTCTTATTGGTAGTGGAATGTTCATGTTTTCATGTTACTGTATTAACTTTATTTTTTTTATTGGATATACTTACAATAACCATTTCTGTTCTCTACTCTAGATTCTCTATTCCCCTAATGAAAAAACTGTTTGAAAGATATGGAGATAAAAGTCTACAGACCATTTTTATAATCCAGTTGCAAAGATAGAAAATAGATATTCTAATTTCTGAAGTTATAATCAAGAAAACAAGACTCTACAAGTTTATCCAATTGTGAACTCCTATATGTGTTAGGCGTAAACTGTTATCATCTTCTAAATATTTGCACAATGTGATTTGCATGTATGCTGATGCCTTGGGCAGGAGCATAAGTTGTTCACCAAGTAAGCTCAGTTGTGTATCATTGGATTCTGCATCAGTTGCTAGATCCTCCCGTAATCTTCCTTGAGGAGAAATGGGCTACACACATATGTTACTCTTCTCATTGGAAGTGGAATGTTCATGTTTTCATGTTACTGTATTAACTTTATTTATTTATTTTTTATTGGGTACACTTACAATAACCATTTCTCTCCTCTACTCTAGATTCTCTATTCCTCTAATGAAAAAACTGTTTGAAAGATATAGAGATAAAATTCTACGGACCACTTTTATAATCCAGTTGAAAACATAGAAAATAGATATTCTAAAATTATAATCAAGAAAACAAGACTCTACAAGTTTATCCAATTGTGAACTTCTATATGTGTTGGGTGTAAACTGTTATCATCATCTAAATATTTGCATAGTATGATTTGCACGTATGCTATGCCTTGGGCAAGATCTTAAGTTGTTCACTGAGTAACCTCAATTGTGTCCCATTGGATTCTGCATCAGTTGCTAGATCCTTTCCTGCACTGTCTTTGTTCCCATTCTTAGGCTTGACTAAAGTCAAGGTTTCTAGTACAATAGCTATCTCCAGGAGAAATTTAACCAACCACATCTGGTTCTCACATCTGCAAAAGCTGTTAAGCTTTATTGTCTTGAGATGATAAAAAACACAATCTACAGGCTCTTGGATTGGTTCTTCCAGGTGTTCCAGTGGAACATTAGTGGGATCGTTTTGAAGCTGCAAGTTTGAGATCATATCAGATTCAAAGAATTTGAAGTCTGTTAAAGAAAAGCGAAAATCTTCAGGTTTATGCAGACAAACCTCTATGAAGAGTTTCTCCAGATGGGGCAAGGGACAATTTCTGAGCAAGGCATATAGGGGAGCATGATGGGATTTGTCTAACCCTCTCATTATCAGCTGTAGCTCTATCAGATTGGGAAAGATGATAGGTAAGTCTCCAATTTCGCCTTCAGAGGCTACTTTGTAAACATGCTAGGAAAGATAAGAACACATAAGCATCATGTCTAATACCAAATGATCAACTATGCAAAGTGTTTGAAAGGAACAGGGATGGAAGCTTACTTGAAGAATGATGTCGCATATGGTAAGTATCTTAACATGAGCTACCTTAGACAAAATCATTGTCCGATTATGACTGTAGAAAGCATAATTTAGGCCCTCTGTCGTAATAATTGCGTCTTCCAAAGATGATATATTCTTGAGTGAGTGTTGACAGAATTCATTGTTGAAGTGAAATGAAAGGAGTTTTGGTGCAAAAATCTCAATCTCGACGCTGAAACAATAGACTACTGTCAACTTTGTGAGCTTCAGATCTGGGGCAGAGGCCTTCAATGACCCGCACAAATGTTCAAACAGAGTCAAATTTTCGAGCACTGGGCAACTAAGAAGCATAGTCTGAAGCATTTTCTAAGTAAGTTTAACATCATTAAGAGAGAGTGCCTTGAGGGAACTGAAGCCATTGAAGCTTGATGGAAGATTGAAATTGCAGCTGGCCAATTTCGTATGGGTTAGGGAATCACATATGAAGAGACAAGGGGGCAGTTTAGATGGTTTTGTATATCGCACTTTGACAGGCATTCTTAGAAAAGAAAAATAGCAATGTGGAAAGCCAAGATCAAGCTCTTAAACTCTCCTTTCCACTGCAAATTTGATCCATCTTTGAATGTCGTGTAGATAGTTGTCTGCAGGATACATGGAGAGTCGAAAAAGGTTGATAGTCTTACTCGTGCATCTCTAGAAATCTGGTGATGGTAATTGTGGCTTCTAAGGGTGTCTGAACCTCTTTGAATTGCTCTCTGAATTTCCACAGATCCTTCCATCTCTTCGATAGGGTGCTAGTTCTTATAGCATATTTCAATGGCATCATTGAAAGGATGCAAGTTCTTGTAGCATATTTCAATGGCATCATGGAAAGGATGCAATGAAGAATGGCATCTAGTTGGCTGATTCTGTCTTGGCCGTTGCTTCTCATCATTGTGCTCTCTCTCTCTCTCTCTGTCTCTCTCTCTCTCTCTCACATATGTGGGAGGCTTTACATATAATTCCTTTTATAGTTTAGTTGATGGATCTTCCTTAGCAAGGATGGGGTGGTCAAGGTTTATATATTATTGTGTCTGAAGGGTAGACAGTCCTGATCACTATCAGAAGAAATAAAAAGTGATAATGAAGGATTTATCTCCATCCGAAGAAAAGAAAAGAAATAAAGTCTCTACGCGACATTCTCCTTATGAAGCCGCTCAATTTTCCACAAATATCATAAAGCTTCCAGTGCCCATTACGAAAACCACGTCGCCACCTGGTGCCTGTCTCAAGATTGCCATCAAGGCTCAAGATTGCCATCAAGGCTCCCATCATCCGTATAATGCATAAAGTCGTCACCATCAAGCATGCCAAAGTCAACA
The DNA here is from genome assembly GCA_037013555.1 of Sextonia rubra. Lineage (NCBI taxonomy): Eukaryota > Viridiplantae > Streptophyta > Magnoliopsida > Laurales > Lauraceae > Sextonia > Sextonia rubra. The sequence goes on along the minus strand of JASUAD010000028.1, from coordinate 2,436,630 downwards.
AAAGTGGCTTATCTTTGCCAAAATCTCCGATAAATAATTACAAAACGTCCGCACAACATCAAAGGCAACCAGATGATGTCATCACGATGTGGACATCTGAACAATTGGAAAAGTCCAACATTACGGCTCTACAGACATACATAAAGATCTCCTTTGATTCCCTACGGCTACTACCTACTGTTATTACAAGCTTATCCAATAGCTTCTATTCCTCTCCAGCGACAAGCCCACGTGCAAGCTATCCAGCTAGCCAGTTCCAGCGACAAGCCCACAAGCAGACCACATGCAGTCGGCTACCAACCTATTCCCAGGAAATGAAATGTAAATCCAGTTGAAATCTCATGTAATGAAATGTAAATTCAGTTTGAAATTACTATAAATAGGCATGACCGCCCCTCTCTCTCTTCCTCTCTCTCTCCCTCTCTTTTCTTCTCATCTCTGTTATCTCTCTTTCTCTCTCCTTCACTCTCCTTACCTCCCTCTCTCTTCTTCCCTCCCCCTCTCTCCCCTCTCCCTCCCGGGGCCAAACTTGGCTTTGATACCATTTTTGGAACGGAAGGGTGGAAGGTGTATGGGAAGATGGATAGGACTGAATTTTGAGACTGGTTTCCAACTGTTGCCGGATAAACAGCCGGACACGCCTATTTATAGGACGTTTGGACTGAATTTACATTTCATTACAATGAGATTTCAGCTTACATTTCATTTCATTTCCTGTTGAGGATAAGTGGATAAGCAGGTATCCTGCATATGGGCTGCACGTGGGCTTGTCGCTGGAGCTGGTAGAGCTGGATAGAAGCTGTTGGATAAACTGGTAGGAGTCCTAGGGAATAGAGGAGGTCTTCATACTTGGTTGCATGTAGCCGTAGGTAATAGCCGTAATGTTGGACTTGCCAATATGATCACATCGTGATGATGTCATTCGGTTACCTTTGATGTTTTGATGACGTTTTGTAAGTGTTTATTGGAGGTTTGGGCAAAGATGAGCCACTTTTGTTGACTTTTGGCATGCTTGATGGTGACGACGTTATGCTTTATCCGGATAAGGGAAGCCTTGATGGAAATCTTGAGACAGATACCACGTGACGACGTGGTTTCCATAATGGGTACTGGAAGCTTCATGATACTTTGTGGAAAACTGAGTGGCTATGGCTTTATTCTGCTTCAGGTGAGCTTTCAGAATTCCAGTTATTATTCTTCAATTCTCCTCGGAATAATTGGATTAATTCTTCTCGAGTGGTTTCTAAAATGTCAAAAGAAATATCGTCATAAGCACTGAGAATTTGATTTAATGCCGGATGTCCAGATTTAGCAGGATGCTGTATAATTGTGGTTTGTTCGGCGAGGTCATCATCAATGTAGACTACTCTTCGACCGTCACACGAAACATATCTATATGTGGATGCAAATTCGAGATGTCCCCTTAAATTGAGAAATCTTTGATACTAATTAGAGGCTGGATCATAATATTGGAGACGTTCTAAACTATATGCCCTTGTAGCAACTTCATGAGCCTCATACCACTGTGGTGGATAATTAAACAGGAGATGTTCGTGATGTTCGTAGGCATTTAAAGAAGGACTGAATTTCTTGCAAATTAAATCTCCTTCTTCCAACTGCATAATGCTCCATAATTGATAAGGCTGATAAAACCGTATTTCAGATCTTTCTCCCAAGCTTGATGAAATTGTGATAAGAAGCTGTCTTCTGGTGACTCCAAGACTGCTAAGGGCATGACGCACGACTGCAGGGAGTTGCTGGATTAACTCAAAATTATCGCTGGATAAAGAAAATCTTTGGACTAGGCCTTGCTCGATATAAGAGATGTCGACTGCATGTGATGGCAGGAATAACTTGGGAAAGCCAGTTGCCCAGCTAATATAATGCGCTTTGAACATTAAGCGCTCCTTGATCTGGCAAGAAAGAGTTTTTTCTCTTATTCTTGCAGCAATATCTTCTGGAAGGGCTGTGTTAACCTTTTCCAGGAGGTTGATTCTGGATGTTTTTTCATCAGCATAAAGAGATAACAGTGCTTTTTGATGGATATTTTGACATCTCAGTATTTGGGTTTCTAAATCTTTTATATGGGTTACAATTTTGGATAAGGTTTTCCTAGTATTTTTCTTTTTATCAGAAAGGATGGTACTCCAATGAGCATTGATCAGTTCTTGAGAGGTGATGGATAATCCAGGATTGAAAAAAGGAATAACCATTTGCTGGGATGTTGGTCTGGAGGAAGAGCTGGATTCAAAAAGAGGGGCTTTGCTTTTGCTAGAGCTTGATGCCATGGTGGCAAGGACAACCTGGATACAGAGTTGGACTACCACTAGATAAGAAACAAAATGGTAATTGGTACTGAAGTTAGTAGCAAGATAATTTATTTTATTTGAGACTGGATAATTGCTTATTCAAATTCAAAAATTATTTCTTTATTATTTATGACAGTCTTCAGGCCTGTAGAATCAATTTGAAAGGGTTGTAATATTTGTAGAAAAGGATTGCCAAGGATAACATCATTGTTTAAATCCTTTCCGAGAAAAAAATTTGTCTTTATGTAGATTTCATTTTTAACAACATAAACATCATTTAATTTATATTTGATCAGGAGTTTTTTATTGGCTGTTGCTAGATTAAGTTTATTTTTGGTTTTTAGATAATATTTTTTCGGGATTAACCCTTCTTGTATTACGTTGACGTCTGCGCCACTATCAAGTAAGCACAGGGTTTTAATAGAGAATTTTTTGATCTGAATTGTGACTTGAGTTTTCCATTTTTGAAATGGATTTCTTGATAATGAATTGATGAAATCTTTTAAACTGTTATCAAAATTTTCTTGATTTTCGTTTTCATTATAGTCTTCTTCGTCTTCAATTTTTTCATTATTTTCTTGATCATAAGTTTTGAGGATGTGAAATTCAAGATTCTCAACTCTTTGTTTGAGGTCTTGAAGTTCCATTAAAGTTTCTTTTAACAAATTTATTTCTTTTCTTTGATTATTGATGTCTTTATGAAGGTCTGGAATTGTCAGGTGAGGAGGAACATTTTGTTCTCTTAATCTGTCTAAAACGGTTTTAATGCTAAATTGTTCAGGTAAAATATTTAGTGTAGTTTTTCCTTTTTTGTTGCCTTTATTTAGCGTCTGGATTTTTTCAAAATATTTATTTTTTAATTCTTCATCTTTAAGATCTTTAAACATTTCTAGTATCAATTCTTCTGGAGCAGAAAGCATGTTTAAGGATAAAGAAGAGGAAGAGGCAGATTCATACTGGATTTCACTATCAAATATTTTGCAGTGACATGTATCAGAAGAATTATCTGTATCGGATGAGGATCCTTTTAGAATAGTTTTTAATTCTTTTTCGGTTTTCACCTTTAATTGTGGGCAGTCAGGTGCTATATGGCCTTTTTCTTTGCAATTATAGCATTGTATGTCTTTTTGTTTTTGTTTTGGGTAAGAAGAAGATGGTTTTTCTTTTGAAAAAACTTTCTTTGATTCTTTATAAGGATTGCGATGAAAGGACTTTTTATGATATCTTTGCGAGGGCATATAATATCGTGGAGTTGCAAATTGTTTCGATTTTCTTTTTTGATAATTTCTTTTTAAATTATGTTTTTTCTTTTGGCTTGAAGGACTTATTAAAGGTTCCATGCCGAATTGATAACAGAAATCTCCGAGTTCATATTTACTGATATTTTTCTGGTTTTCAATTTGCCGTTTGAGTTTGATTTCATTGCAGAGTGAAAATCCAACTTTATTAATTTTCTGGATTAGATCTCCATATGTATACAGGGCATAATTCAAATTTCCGTAATTTTCGGATATTAATTCTTCTGTAACTTTTTCTGCAAAAAGTTTAGGAAGGCCTGATACAAATTTTTCTTTCCAGAATTCTGAATTGCTTGAATCAATTGTATACAATTTTGATAGGAAAACATCTTTATACCAACGAAAATCGGATAATGTTGGGCAGGATAAATTAATGAGTTGGGTTTTTAATTTTTCTTCTACATTCAGATAATTGCCAACAAAATGTTTAATGATATTGCTAATAAGCATATAAACGGAATCAGGGATCATTTGTCCTTGAGGAGTAATAAGAGGGTTTCCGGACGGATCTCTTTTTACTGCATTTAGAATCGTTTGTCTTTCTAGATCTGATAAGTATTTTTCCCACCAACCATTTAATTGTCCAGTAAAACCAAGGACAACTGCATTTGCTGCATGTTTTTGATCATTACCAGCAGCTATCATTGTAGAAGCATAGATCATCATTTGCTGGCATAATTGGATAATTTGATATTCAGATAATCCGTCTACACTCCATTCATATATGGATGAGCTTTCAAATTTAAGACCATTTAGAGTAGCTTGCTCTTTGAATTGAAGATCAAGCTACTCTAAATGGTCTTAAATTTGAGATCATATCAGATTCAAAGAATTTGAAGTCTGTTAAAGAAAAGCGAAAATCTTCAGGTTTATGCAGACAAACCTCTATGAAGAGTTTCTCCAGATGGGGCAAGGGACAATTTCTGAGCAAGGCATATAGGGGAGCATGATGGGATTTGTCTAACCCTCTCATTATCAGCTGTAGCTCTATCAGATTGGGAAAGATGATAGGTAAGTCTCCAATTTCGCCTTCAGAGGCTACTTTGTAAACATGCTAGGAAAGATAAGAACACATAAGCATCATGTCTAATACCAAATGATCAACTATGCAAAGTGTTTGAAAGGAACAGGGATGGAAGCTTACTTGAAGAATGATGTCGCATATGGTAAGTATCTTAACATGAGCTACCTTAGACAAAATCATTGTCCGATTATGACTGTAGAAAGCATAATTTAGGCCCTCTGTCGTAATAATTGCGTCTTCCAAAGATGATATATTCTTGAGTGAGTGTTGACAGAATTCATTGTTGAAGTGAAATGAAAGGAGTTTTGGTGCAAAAATCTCAATCTCGACGCTGAAACAATAGACTACTGTCAACTTCGTGAGCTTCAGATCTGGGGCAGAGGCCTTCAATGACCCGCACAAATGTTCAAACAGAGTCAAATTTTCGAGCACTGGGCAACTAAGAAGCATAGTCTGAAGCATTTTCTAAGTAAGTTTAACATCATTAAGAGAGAGTGCCTTGAGGGAACTGAAGCCATTGAAGCTTGATGGAAGATTGAAATTGCAGCTGGCCAATTTCGTATGGGTTAGGGAATCACATATGAAGAGACAAGGGGGCAGTTTAGATGGTTTTGTATATCGCACTTTGACAGGCATTCTTAGAAAAGAGAAATAGCAATGTGGAAAGCCAAGATCAAGCTCTTAAACTCTCCTTTCCACTGCAAATTTGATCCATCTTTGAATGTCGTGTAGATAGTTGTCTGCAGGATACATGGAGAGTCGAAAAAGGTTGATAGTCTTACTCGTGCATCTCTAGAAATCTGGTGATGGTAATTGTGGCTTCTAAGGGTGTCTGAACCTCTTTGAATTGCTCTCTGAATTTCCACAGATCCTTCCATCTCTTCGATAGGGTGCTAGTTCTTATAGCATATTTCAATGGCATCATTGAAAGGATGCAAGTTCTTGTAGCATATTTCAATGGCATCATGGAAAGGATGCAATGAAGAATGGCATCTAGTTGGCTGATTCTGTCTTGGCCGTTGCTTCTCATCATTGTGCTCTCTCTCTCTCTCTCTGTCTCTCTCTCTCTCTCTCACATATGTGGGAGGCTTTACATATAATTCCTTTTATAGTTTAGTTGATGGATCTTCCTTAGCAAGGATGGGGTGGTCAAGGTTTATATATTATTGTGTCTGAAGGGTAGACAGTCCTGATCACTATCAGAAGAAATAAAAAGTGATAATGAAGGATTTATCTCCATCCGAAGAAAAGAAAAGAAATAAAGTCTCTACGCGACATTCTCCTTATGAAGCCGCTCAATTTTCCACAAATATCATAAAGCTTCCAGTGCTCATTACGAAAACCACGTCGCCACCTGGTGCCTGTCTCAAGATTGCCATCAAGGCTCAAGATTGCCATCAAGGCTCCCATCATCCGTATAATGCATAAAGTCGTCACCATCAAGCATGCCAAAGTCAACAAAAGTGGCTTATCTTTGCCAAAATCTCCGATAAATAATTACAAAACGTCCGCACAACATCAAAGGCAACCAGATGATGTCATCACGATGTGGACATCTGAACAATTGGAAAAGTCCAACATTACGGCTCTACAGACATACATAAAGATCTCCTTTGATTCCCTACGGCTACTACCTACTGTTATTACAAGCTTATCCAATAGCTTCTATTCCTCTCCAGCGACAAGCCCACGTGCAAGCTATCCAGCTAGCCAGTTCCAGCGACAAGCCCACAAGCAGACCACATGCAGTCGGCTACCAACCTATTCCCAGGAAATGAAATGTAAATCCAGTTGAAATCTCATGTAATGAAATGTAAATTCAGTTTGAAATTACTATAAATAGGCATGACCGCCCCTCTCTCTCTTCCTCTCTCTCTCCCTCTCTTTTCTTCTCATCTCTGTTATCTCTCTTTCTCTCTCCTTCACTCTCCTTACCTCCCTCTCTCTTCTTCCCTCCCCCTCTCTCCCCTCTCCCTCCCGGGGCCAAACTTGGCTTTGATACCATTTTTGGAACGGAAGGGTGGAAGGTGTATGGGAAGATGGATAGGACTGAATTTTGAGACTGGTTTCCAACTGTTGCCGGATAAACAGCCGGACACGCCTATTTATAGGACGTTTGGACTGAATTTACATTTCATTACAATGAGATTTCAGCTTACATTTCATTTCATTTCCTGTTGAGGATAAGTGGATAAGCAGGTATCCTGCATATGGGCTGCACGTGGGCTTGTCGCTGGAGCTGGTAGAGCTGGATAGAAGCTGTTGGATAAACTGGTAGGAGTCCTAGGGAATAGAGGAGGTCTTCATACTTGGTTGCATGTAGCCGTAGGTAATAGCCGTAATGTTGGACTTGCCAATATGATCACATCGTGATGATGTCATTCGGTTACCTTTGATGTTTTGATGACGTTTTGTAAGTGTTTATTGGAGGTTTGGGCAAAGATGAGCCACTTTTGTTGACTTTTGGCATGCTTGATGGTGACGACGTTATGCTTTATCCGGATAAGGGAAGCCTTGATGGAAATCTTGAGACAGATACCACGTGACGACGTGGTTTCCATAATGGGTACTGGAAGCTTCATGATACTTTGTGGAAAACTGAGTGGCTATGGCTTTATTCTGCTTCAGGTGAGCTTTCAGAATTCCAGTTATTATTCTTCAATTCTCCTCGGAATAATTGGATTAATTCTTCTCGAGTGGTTTCTAAAATGTCAAAAGAAATATCGTCATAAGCACTGAGAATTTGATTTAATGCCGGATGTCCAGATTTAGCAGGATGCTGTATAATTGTGGTTTGTTCGGCGAGGTCATCATCAATGTAGACTACTCTTCGACCGTCACACGAAACATATCTATATGTGGATGCAAATTCGAGATGTCCCCTTAAATTGAGAAATCTTTGATACTAATTAGAGGCTGGATCATAATATTGGAGACGTTCTAAACTATATGCCCTTGTAGCAACTTCATGAGCCTCATACCACTGTGGTGGATAATTAAACAGGAGATGTTCGTGATGTTCGTAGGCATTTAAAGAAGGACTGAATTTCTTGCAAATTAAATCTCCTTCTTCCAACTGCATAATGCTCCATAATTGATAAGGCTGATAAAACCGTATTTCAGATCTTTCTCCCAAGCTTGATGAAATTGTGATAAGAAGCTGTCTTCTGGTGACTCCAAGACTGCTAAGGGCATGACGCACGACTGCAGGGAGTTGCTGGATTAACTCAAAATTATCGCTGGATAAAGAAAATCTTTGGACTAGGCCTTGCTCGATATAAGAGATGTCGACTGCATGTGATGGCAGGAATAACTTGGGAAAGCCAGTTGCCCAGCTAATATAATGCGCTTTGAACATTAAGCGCTCCTTGATCTGGCAAGAAAGAGTTTTTTCTCTTATTCTTGCAGCAATATCTTCTGGAAGGGCTGTGTTAACCTTTTCCAGGAGGTTGATTCTGGATGTTTTTTCATCAGCATAAAGAGATAACAGTGCTTTTTGATGGATATTTTGACATCTCAGTATTTGGGTTTCTAAATCTTTTATATGGGTTACAATTTTGGATAAGGTTTTCCTAGTATTTTTCTTTTTATCAGAAAGGATGGTACTCCAATGAGCATTGATCAGTTCTTGAGAGGTGATGGATAATCCAGGATTGAAAAAAGGAATAACCATTTGCTGGGATGTTGGTCTGGAGGAAGAGCTGGATTCAAAAAGAGGGGCTTTGCTTTTGCTAGAGCTTGATGCCATGGTGGCAAGGACAACCTGGATACAGAGTTGGACTACCACTAGATAAGAAACAAAATGGTAATTGGTACTGAAGTTAGTAGCAAGATAATTTATTTTATTTGAGACTGGATAATTGCTTATTCAAATTCAAAAATTATTTCTTTATTATTTATGACAGTCTTCAGGCCTGTAGAATCAATTTGAAAGGGTTGTAATATTTGTAGAAAAGGATTGCCAAGGATAACATCATTGTTTAAATCCTTTCCGAGAAAAAAATTTGTCTTTATGTAGATTTCATTTTTAACAACATAAACATCATTTAATTTATATTTGATCAGGAGTTTTTTATTGGCTGTTGCTAGATTAAGTTTATTTTTGGTTTTTAGATAATATTTTTTCGGGATTAACCCTTCTTGTATTACGTTGACGTCTGCGCCACTATCAAGTAAGCACAGGGTTTTAATAGAGAATTTTTTGATCTGAATTGTGACTTGAGTTTTCCATTTTTGAAATGGATTTCTTGATAATGAATTGATGAAATCTTTTAAACTGTTATCAAAATTTTCTTGATTTTCGTTTTCATTATAGTCTTCTTCGTCTTCAATTTTTTCATTATTTTCTTGATCATAAGTTTTGAGGATGTGAAATTCAAGATTCTCAACTCTTTGTTTGAGGTCTTGAAGTTCCATTAAAGTTTCTTTTAACAAATTTATTTCTTTTCTTTGATTATTGATGTCTTTATGAAGGTCTGGAATTGTCAGGTGAGGAGGAACATTTTGTTCTCTTAATCTGTCTAAAACGGTTTTAATGCTAAATTGTTCAGGTAAAATATTTAGTGTAGTTTTTCCTTTTTTGTTGCCTTTATTTAGCGTCTGGATTTTTTCAAAATATTTATTTTTTAATTCTTCATCTTTAAGATCTTTAAACATTTCTAGTATCAATTCTTCTGGAGCAGAAAGCATGTTTAAGGATAAAGAAGAGGAAGAGGCAGATTCATACTGGATTTCACTATCAAATATTTTGCAGTGACATGTATCAGAAGAATTATCTGTATCGGATGAGGATCCTTTTAGAATAGTTTTTAATTCTTTTTCGGTTTTCACCTTTAATTGTGGGCAGTCAGGTGCTATATGGCCTTTTTCTTTGCAATTATAGCATTGTATGTCTTTTTGTTTTTGTTTTGGGTAAGAAGAAGATGGTTTTTCTTTTGAAAAAACTTTCTTTGATTCTTTATAAGGATTGCGATGAAAGGACTTTTTATGATATCTTTGCGAGGGCATATAATATCGTGGAGTTGCAAATTGTTTCGATTTTCTTTTTTGATAATTTCTTTTTAAATTATGTTTTTTCTTTTGGCTTGAAGGACTTATTAAAGGTTCCATGCCGAATTGATAACAGAAATCTCCGAGTTCATATTTACTGATATTTTTCTGGTTTTCAATTTGCCGTTTGAGTTTGATTTCATTGCAGAGTGAAAATCCAACTTTATTAATTTTCTGGATTAGATCTCCATATGTATACAGGGCATAATTCAAATTTCCGTAATTTTCGGATATTAATTCTTCTGTAACTTTTTCTGCAAAAAGTTTAGGAAGGCCTGATACAAATTTTTCTTTCCAGAATTCTGAATTGCTTGAATCAATTGTATACAATTTTGATAGGAAAACATCTTTATACCAACGAAAATCGGATAATGTTGGGCAGGATAAATTAATGAGTTGGGTTTTTAATTTTTCTTCTACATTCAGATAATTGCCAACAAAATGTTTAATGATATTGCTAATAAGCATATAAACGGAATCAGGGATCATTTGTCCTTGAGGAGTAATAAGAGGGTTTCCGGACGGATCTCTTTTTACTGCATTTAGAATCGTTTGTCTTTCTAGATCTGATAAGTATTTTTCCCACCAACCATTTAATTGTCCAGTAAAACCAAGGACAACTGCATTTGCTGCATGTTTTTGATCATTACCAGCAGCTATCATTGTAGAAGCATAGATCATCATTTGCTGGCATAATTGGATAATTTGATATTCAGATAATCCGTCTACACTCCATTCATATATGGATGAGCTTTCAAATTTAAGACCATTTAGAGTAGCTTGCTCTTTGAATTGAAGATCAAGCTACTCTAAATGGTCTTAAATTTGAGATCATATCAGATTCAAAGAATTTGAAGTCTGTTAAAGAAAAGCGAAAATCTTCAGGTTTATGCAGACAAACCTCTATGAAGAGTTTCTCCAGATGGGGCAAGGGACAATTTCTGAGCAAGGCATATAGGGGAGCATGATGGGATTTGTCTAACCCTCTCATTATCAGCTGTAGCTCTATCAGATTGGGAAAGATGATAGGTAAGTCTCCAATTTCGCCTTCAGAGGCTACTTTGTAAACATGCTAGGAAAGATAAGAACACATAAGCATCATGTCTAATACCAAATGATCAACTATGCAAAGTGTTTGAAAGGAACAGGGATGGAAGCTTACTTGAAGAATGATGTCGCATATGGTAAGTATCTTAACATGAGCTACCTTAGACAAAATCATTGTCCGATTATGACTGTAGAAAGCATAATTTAGGCCCTCTGTCGTAATAATTGCGTCTTCCAAAGATGATATATTCTTGAGTGAGTGTTGACAGAATTCATTGTTGAAGTGAAATGAAAGGAGTTTTGGTGCAAAAATCTCAATCTCGACGCTGAAACAATAGACTACTGTCAACTTCGTGAGCTTCAGATCTGGGGCAGAGGCCTTCAATGACCCGCACAAATGTTCAAACAGAGTCAAATTTTCGAGCACTGGGCAACTAAGAAGCATAGTCTGAAGCATTTTCTAAGTAAGTTTAACATCATTAAGAGAGAGTGCCTTGAGGGAACTGAAGCCATTGAAGCTTGATGGAAGATTGAAATTGCAGCTGGCCAATTTCGTATGGGTTAGGGAATCACATATGAAGAGACAAGGGGGCAGTTTAGATGGTTTTGTATATCGCACTTTGACAGGCATTCTTAGAAAAGAGAAATAGCAATGTGGAAAGCCAAGATCAAGCTCTTAAACTCTCCTTTCCACTGCAAATTTGATCCATCTTTGAATGTCGTGTAGATAGTTGTCTGCAGGATACATGGAGAGTCGAAAAAGGTTGATAGTCTTACTCGTGCATCTCTAGAAATCTGGTGATGGTAATTGTGGCTTCTAAGGGTGTCTGAACCTCTTTGAATTGCTCTCTGAATTTCCACAGATCCTTCCATCTCTTCGATAGGGTGCTAGTTCTTATAGCATATTTCAATGGCATCATTGAAAGGATGCAAGTTCTTGTAGCATATTTCAATGGCATCATGGAAAGGATGCAATGAAGAATGGCATCTAGTTGGCTGATTCTGTCTTGGCCGTTGCTTCTCATCATTGTGCTCTCTCTCTCTCTCTCTGTCTCTCTCTCTCTCTCTCACATATGTGGGAGGCTTTACATATAATTCCTTTTATAGTTTAGTTGATGGATCTTCCTTAGCAAGGATGGGGTGGTCAAGGTTTATATATTATTGTGTCTGAAGGGTAGACAGTCCTGATCACTATCAGAAGAAATAAAAAGTGATAATGAAGGATTTATCTCCATCCGAAGAAAAGAAAAGAAATAAAGTCTCTACGCGACATTCTCCTTATGAAGCCGCTCAATTTTCCACAAATATCATAAAGCTTCCAGTGCCCATTACGAAAACCACGTCGCCACCTGGTGCCTGTCTCAAGATTGCCATCAAGGCTCAAGATTGCCATCAAGGCTCCCATCATCCGTATAATGCATAAAGTCGTCACCATCAAGCATGCCAAAGTCAACAAAAGTGGCTTATCTTTGCCAAAATCTCCGATAAATAATTACAAAACGTCCGCACAACATCAAAGGCAACCAGATGATGTCATCACGATGTGGACATCTGAACAATTGGAAAAGTCCAACATTACGGCTCTACAGACATACATAAAGATCTCCTTTGATTCCCTACGGCTACTACCTACTGTTATTACAAGCTTATCCAATAGCTTCTATTCCTCTCCAGCGACAAGCCCACGTGCAAGCTATCCAGCTAGCCAGTTCCAGCGACAAGCCCACAAGCAGACCACATGCAGTCGGCTACCAACCTATTCCCAGGAAATGAAATGTAAATCCAGTTGAAATCTCATGTAATGAAATGTAAATTCAGTTTGAAATTACTATAAATAGGCATGACCGCCCCTCTCTCTCTTCCTCTCTCTCTCCCTCTCTTTTCTTCTCATCTCTGTTATCTCTCTTTCTCTCTCCTTCACTCTCCTTACCTCCCTCTCTCTTCTTCCCTCCCCCTCTCTCCCCTCTCCCTCCCGGGGCCAAACTTGGCTTTGATACCATTTTTGGAACGGAAGGGTGGAAGGTGTATGGGAAGATGGATAGGACTGAATTTTGAGACTGGTTTCCAACTGTTGCCGGATAAACAGCCGGACACGCCTATTTATAGGACGTTTGGACTGAATTTACATTTCATTACAATGAGATTTCAGCTTACATTTCATTTCATTTCCTGTTGAGGATAAGTGGATAAGCAGGTATCCTGCATATGGGCTGCACGTGGGCTTGTCGCTGGAGCTGGTAGAGCTGGATAGAAGCTGTTGGATAAACTGGTAGGAGTCCTAGGGAATAGAGGAGGTCTTCATACTTGGTTGCATGTAGCCGTAGGTAATAGCCGTAATGTTGGACTTGCCAATATGATCACATCGTGATGATGTCATTCGGTTACCTTTGATGTTTTGATGACGTTTTGTAAGTGTTTATTGGAGGTTTGGGCAAAGATGAGCCACTTTTGTTGACTTTTGGCATGCTTGATGGTGACGACGTTATGCTTTATCCGGATAAGGGAAGCCTTGATGGAAATCTTGAGACAGATACCACGTGACGACGTGGTTTCCATAATGGGTACTGGAAGCTTCATGATACTTTGTGGAAAACTGAGTGGCTATGGCTTTATTCTGCTTCAGGTGAGCTTTCAGAATTCCAGTTATTATTCTTCAATTCTCCTCGGAATAATTGGATTAATTCTTCTCGAGTGGTTTCTAAAATGTCAAAAGAAATATCGTCATAAGCACTGAGAATTTGATTTAATGCCGGATGTCCAGATTTAGCAGGATGCTGTATAATTGTGGTTTGTTCGGCGAGGTCATCATCAATGTAGACTACTCTTCGACCGTCACACGAAACATATCTATATGTGGATGCAAATTCGAGATGTCCCCTTAAATTGAGAAATCTTTGATACTAATTAGAGGCTGGATCATAATATTGGAGACGTTCTAAACTATATGCCCTTGTAGCAACTTCATGAGCCTCATACCACTGTGGTGGATAATTAAACAGGAGATGTTCGTGATGTTCGTAGGCATTTAAAGAAGGACTGAATTTCTTGCAAATTAAATCTCCTTCTTCCAACTGCATAATGCTCCATAATTGATAAGGCTGATAAAACCGTATTTCAGATCTTTCTCCCAAGCTTGATGAAATTGTGATAAGAAGCTGTCTTCTGGTGACTCCAAGACTGCTAAGGGCATGACGCACGACTGCAGGGAGTTGCTGGATTAACTCAAAATTATCGCTGGATAAAGAAAATCTTTGGACTAGGCCTTGCTCGATATAAGAGATGTCGACTGCATGTGATGGCAGGAATAACTTGGGAAAGCCAGTTGCCCAGCTAATATAATGCGCTTTGAACATTAAGCGCTCCTTGATCTGGCAAGAAAGAGTTTTTTCTCTTATTCTTGCAGCAATATCTTCTGGAAGGGCTGTGTTAACCTTTTCCAGGAGGTTGATTCTGGATGTTTTTTCATCAGCATAAAGAGATAACAGTGCTTTTTGATGGATATTTTGACATCTCAGTATTTGGGTTTCTAAATCTTTTATATGGGTTACAATTTTGGATAAGGTTTTCCTAGTATTTTTCTTTTTATCAGAAAGGATGGTACTCCAATGAGCATTGATCAGTTCTTGAGAGGTGATGGATAATCCAGGATTGAAAAAAGGAATAACCATTTGCTGGGATGTTGGTCTGGAGGAAGAGCTGGATTCAAAAAGAGGGGCTTTGCTTTTGCTAGAGCTTGATGCCATGGTGGCAAGGACAACCTGGATACAGAGTTGGACTACCACTAGATAAGAAACAAAATGGTAATTGGTACTGAAGTTAGTAGCAAGATAATTTATTTTATTTGAGACTGGATAATTGCTTATTCAAATTCAAAAATTATTTCTTTATTATTTATGACAGTCTTCAGGCCTGTAGAATCAATTTGAAAGGGTTGTAATATTTGTAGAAAAGGATTGCCAAGGATAACATCATTGTTTAAATCCTTTCCGAGAAAAAAATTTGTCTTTATGTAGATTTCATTTTTAACAACATAAACATCATTTAATTTATATTTGATCAGGAGTTTTTTATTGGCTGTTGCTAGATTAAGTTTATTTTTGGTTTTTAGATAATATTTTTTCGGGATTAACCCTTCTTGTATTACGTTGACGTCTGCGCCACTATCAAGTAAGCACAGGGTTTTAATAGAGAATTTTTTGATCTGAATTGTGACTTGAGTTTTCCATTTTTGAAATGGATTTCTTGATAATGAATTGATGAAATCTTTTAAACTGTTATCAAAATTTTCTTGATTTTCGTTTTCATTATAGTCTTCTTCGTCTTCAATTTTTTCATTATTTTCTTGATCATAAGTTTTGAGGATGTGAAATTCAAGATTCTCAACTCTTTGTTTGAGGTCTTGAAGTTCCATTAAAGTTTCTTTTAACAAATTTATTTCTTTTCTTTGATTATTGATGTCTTTATGAAGGTCTGGAATTGTCAGGTGAGGAGGAACATTTTGTTCTCTTAATCTGTCTAAAACGGTTTTAATGCTAAATTGTTCAGGTAAAATATTTAGTGTAGTTTTTCCTTTTTTGTTGCCTTTATTTAGCGTCTGGATTTTTTCAAAATATTTATTTTTTAATTCTTCATCTTTAAGATCTTTAAACATTTCTAGTATCAATTCTTCTGGAGCAGAAAGCATGTTTAAGGATAAAGAAGAGGAAGAGGCAGATTCATACTGGATTTCACTATCAAATATTTTGCAGTGACATGTATCAGAAGAATTATCTGTATCGGATGAGGATCCTTTTAGAATAGTTTTTAATTCTT
Organism: Sextonia rubra; assembly: GCA_037013555.1. Taxonomy (NCBI): domain Eukaryota; kingdom Viridiplantae; phylum Streptophyta; class Magnoliopsida; order Laurales; family Lauraceae; genus Sextonia; species Sextonia rubra. The sequence continues at coordinate 2,421,091 of JASUAD010000028.1, read as the reverse complement.
TTTCGGTTTTCACCTTTAATTGTGGGCAGTCAGGTGCTATATGGCCTTTTTCTTTGCAATTATAGCATTGTATGTCTTTTTGTTTTTGTTTTGGGTAAGAAGAAGATGGTTTTTCTTTTGAAAAAACTTTCTTTGATTCTTTATAAGGATTGCGATGAAAGGACTTTTTATGATATCTTTGCGAGGGCATATAATATCGTGGAGTTGCAAATTGTTTCGATTTTCTTTTTTGATAATTTCTTTTTAAATTATGTTTTTTCTTTTGGCTTGAAGGACTTATTAAAGGTTCCATGCCGAATTGATAACAGAAATCTCCGAGTTCATATTTACTGATATTTTTCTGGTTTTCAATTTGCCGTTTGAGTTTGATTTCATTGCAGAGTGAAAATCCAACTTTATTAATTTTCTGGATTAGATCTCCATATGTATACAGGGCATAATTCAAATTTCCGTAATTTTCGGATATTAATTCTTCTGTAACTTTTTCTGCAAAAAGTTTAGGAAGGCCTGATACAAATTTTTCTTTCCAGAATTCTGAATTGCTTGAATCAATTGTATACAATTTTGATAGGAAAACATCTTTATACCAACGAAAATCGGATAATGTTGGGCAGGATAAATTAATGAGTTGGGTTTTTAATTTTTCTTCTACATTCAGATAATTGCCAACAAAATGTTTAATGATATTGCTAATAAGCATATAAACGGAATCAGGGATCATTTGTCCTTGAGGAGTAATAAGAGGGTTTCCGGACGGATCTCTTTTTACTGCATTTAGAATCGTTTGTCTTTCTAGATCTGATAAGTATTTTTCCCACCAACCATTTAATTGTCCAGTAAAACCAAGGACAACTGCATTTGCTGCATGTTTTTGATCATTACCAGCAGCTATCATTGTAGAAGCATAGATCATCATTTGCTGGCATAATTGGATAATTTGATATTCAGATAATCCGTCTACACTCCATTCATATATGGATGAGCTTTCAAATTTAAGACCATTTAGAGTAGCTTGCTCTTTGAATTGAAGATCAAGCTACTCTAAATGGTCTTAAATTTGAGATCATATCAGATTCAAAGAATTTGAAGTCTGTTAAAGAAAAGCGAAAATCTTCAGGTTTATGCAGACAAACCTCTATGAAGAGTTTCTCCAGATGGGGCAAGGGACAATTTCTGAGCAAGGCATATAGGGGAGCATGATGGGATTTGTCTAACCCTCTCATTATCAGCTGTAGCTCTATCAGATTGGGAAAGATGATAGGTAAGTCTCCAATTTCGCCTTCAGAGGCTACTTTGTAAACATGCTAGGAAAGATAAGAACACATAAGCATCATGTCTAATACCAAATGATCAACTATGCAAAGTGTTTGAAAGGAACAGGGATGGAAGCTTACTTGAAGAATGATGTCGCATATGGTAAGTATCTTAACATGAGCTACCTTAGACAAAATCATTGTCCGATTATGACTGTAGAAAGCATAATTTAGGCCCTCTGTCGTAATAATTGCGTCTTCCAAAGATGATATATTCTTGAGTGAGTGTTGACAGAATTCATTGTTGAAGTGAAATGAAAGGAGTTTTGGTGCAAAAATCTCAATCTCGACGCTGAAACAATAGACTACTGTCAACTTCGTGAGCTTCAGATCTGGGGCAGAGGCCTTCAATGACCCGCACAAATGTTCAAACAGAGTCAAATTTTCGAGCACTGGGCAACTAAGAAGCATAGTCTGAAGCATTTTCTAAGTAAGTTTAACATCATTAAGAGAGAGTGCCTTGAGGGAACTGAAGCCATTGAAGCTTGATGGAAGATTGAAATTGCAGCTGGCCAATTTCGTATGGGTTAGGGAATCACATATGAAGAGACAAGGGGGCAGTTTAGATGGTTTTGTATATCGCACTTTGACAGGCATTCTTAGAAAAGAGAAATAGCAATGTGGAAAGCCAAGATCAAGCTCTTAAACTCTCCTTTCCACTGCAAATTTGATCCATCTTTGAATGTCGTGTAGATAGTTGTCTGCAGGATACATGGAGAGTCGAAAAAGGTTGATAGTCTTACTCGTGCATCTCTAGAAATCTGGTGATGGTAATTGTGGCTTCTAAGGGTGTCTGAACCTCTTTGAATTGCTCTCTGAATTTCCACAGATCCTTCCATCTCTTCGATAGGGTGCTAGTTCTTATAGCATATTTCAATGGCATCATTGAAAGGATGCAAGTTCTTGTAGCATATTTCAATGGCATCATGGAAAGGATGCAATGAAGAATGGCATCTAGTTGGCTGATTCTGTCTTGGCCGTTGCTTCTCATCATTGTGCTCTCTCTCTCTCTCTCTGTCTCTCTCTCTCTCTCTCACATATGTGGGAGGCTTTACATATAATTCCTTTTATAGTTTAGTTGATGGATCTTCCTTAGCAAGGATGGGGTGGTCAAGGTTTATATATTATTGTGTCTGAAGGGTAGACAGTCCTGATCACTATCAGAAGAAATAAAAAGTGATAATGAAGGATTTATCTCCATCCGAAGAAAAGAAAAGAAATAAAGTCTCTACGCGACATTCTCCTTATGAAGCCGCTCAATTTTCCACAAATATCATAAAGCTTCCAGTGCCCATTACGAAAACCACGTCGCCACCTGGTGCCTGTCTCAAGATTGCCATCAAGGCTCAAGATTGCCATCAAGGCTCCCATCATCCGTATAATGCATAAAGTCGTCACCATCAAGCATGCCAAAGTCAACAAAAGTGGCTTATCTTTGCCAAAATCTCCGATAAATAATTACAAAACGTCCGCACAACATCAAAGGCAACCAGATGATGTCATCACGATGTGGACATCTGAACAATTGGAAAAGTCCAACATTACGGCTCTACAGACATACATAAAGATCTCCTTTGATTCCCTACGGCTACTACCTACTGTTATTACAAGCTTATCCAATAGCTTCTATTCCTCTCCAGCGACAAGCCCACGTGCAAGCTATCCAGCTAGCCAGTTCCAGCGACAAGCCCACAAGCAGACCACATGCAGTCGGCTACCAACCTATTCCCAGGAAATGAAATGTAAATCCAGTTGAAATCTCATGTAATGAAATGTAAATTCAGTTTGAAATTACTATAAATAGGCATGACCGCCCCTCTCTCTCTTCCTCTCTCTCTCCCTCTCTTTTCTTCTCATCTCTGTTATCTCTCTTTCTCTCTCCTTCACTCTCCTTACCTCCCTCTCTCTTCTTCCCTCCCCCTCTCTCCCCTCTCCCTCCCGGGGCCAAACTTGGCTTTGATACCATTTTTGGAACGGAAGGGTGGAAGGTGTATGGGAAGATGGATAGGACTGAATTTTGAGACTGGTTTCCAACTGTTGCCGGATAAACAGCCGGACACGCCTATTTATAGGACGTTTGGACTGAATTTACATTTCATTACAATGAGATTTCAGCTTACATTTCATTTCATTTCCTGTTGAGGATAAGTGGATAAGCAGGTATCCTGCATATGGGCTGCACGTGGGCTTGTCGCTGGAGCTGGTAGAGCTGGATAGAAGCTGTTGGATAAACTGGTAGGAGTCCTAGGGAATAGAGGAGGTCTTCATACTTGGTTGCATGTAGCCGTAGGTAATAGCCGTAATGTTGGACTTGCCAATATGATCACATCGTGATGATGTCATTCGGTTACCTTTGATGTTTTGATGACGTTTTGTAAGTGTTTATTGGAGGTTTGGGCAAAGATGAGCCACTTTTGTTGACTTTTGGCATGCTTGATGGTGACGACGTTATGCTTTATCCGGATAAGGGAAGCCTTGATGGAAATCTTGAGACAGATACCACGTGACGACGTGGTTTCCATAATGGGTACTGGAAGCTTCATGATACTTTTTGTGATTTTAGAAATAACAGCCACCAAGATACTGCTTTCTTCCTAGAAAGTATTCCTTGACAGATTGAGGAGGTCTATTTAGAGGTGGACTCAAGTTTGGCCAAGGCTTTAGCCCAGCCATCACATTCTCCGTGGCATCACTGCTTTGCTTATAGATAAATGGCTAGGCTGCTCCAACACTTCACATGTGTGAGGTTTTCACAACTTCATTGCTTGCAGAACTAGTCGTAGGCTTGAGGATTTGCATGTAGTGCCATAACATATTGAGCGTATTGACTATGGCACCTTATGGAGAACCTGATCCCGGGCTGTGGGTCTTTCTTGGTAGTAGGCTTTTGTGGTTGTGTTGATGTCAGATGGGGTGTGCCCCATAGTAGACATCAGCCCATTATGACTGGTGATTCTACTTTTTTTTATATAATCTAGTATCCTATTGAATAAAGGTCTTGCAGCTTACCTTTCAAAAAAAAAAAAAAAATAATATGATAATGTTCCAAGGCAAAGTCGCAAGTCCTGCGCTAAAGGCCCCTTGAGTAATGAGAAGGAGGGATCCTTGTGGAAGTTAGAACTTCCACCTTCTTAGGGATAATCTAATTCAAGTAAATTACTTGTCCCTTTGCCAGGATTTGAGCAAAGCCAACCTCAACATGTTTGCAATGGGTTCAGAGTGTAAAATGGGCTTAATGAACAAAATTCAAATTTGAAATAATTCACCCACGGCATTATAAAGACTCAAAACTGATTTTCGCATTTAGGGATTTTAATTAATCTAAGTCTGTAAAGTGGAAACAATGAAAAAACCGAACAAAATAGGTGGTGTTCAGATTCATCTGGGTCAAGTGGGACCCACTAGGGGTTCAGCAGGGTTTGGTGGGGCCCACTTAGGCCAGGCTCGTTGGGTTTGGGTGAAGTGTGGTTTGGGTTGGGTTTGTTTTGGCTCAGTGGAATGGTTGGATTTGAATTATAATTATGGCTTGGATGTTTGGGTCTGGGTTTTAGGAGGATTGTGAGTATGGTTTCGATAGTTGGGTTTGGATCTGGCAGGATTATAGGTATGGTTTGGATGTTTGGTTTTGGGTTTTGATAGGATGGTATAGATCTAAGGGCTGGTGGTTTAGATCTAGAAATCTAGCGGTTGGATCTTGGCTTGGGTAGAAAGAAATTCCTAGATCTGACAATTAATGGCTACTGATGGGGAAGATAATGTAGATCTAAAGCACTTGTGTCGAAAAAAATGCGGGAAAGAAAATAAAGGAAGATAAGGTAGATAATAGGAATACCTGTCTTGGGCCCTCACCAAACTCCAATCCAAGGGGACATTAACGAAGATCCATTGAGTACAATAGTATAGACCTATGATGCTCGGATACAAGTTGGATGAAGTTGGATGTAGCAAGGCTTGTAGACACGTTAGGGACATATTTTACACATAAAAAGTAAAGTATTGGATATGATATGATACGAAACGTTGCCCATGTTGAAGTATCTATGCATCATAGGTGGAAACTCATGTAGAACTAGAAAGAGGGGGGTTTTTTTTTGTTAGCACTCCTAACATGACATAAGGACGAAAATAACATAATATTGTCTTTAAGGCATGAATCCCTAAAGTGATGCAATCATCACAACTTAAGAAATAAAAATATAAAGGTCGACAAAGAGGGCCTTGTGCATGGGGATTTGTGCACATTTTCCCTTGGCACGATCTCCAAAGAATTCCATTTAAGTCATGGACACATTCTACTTCACTAATTTCTTTCAAGTTGCAGGCCCCCATTTTCTTATTTCACTAAACCATAGGCCCCTTCTCGTGTAGGATTCTTTTAAATTCCTTTGGTCCCCTTTGACTTCACATAACTCTTTTATGTCCTCCCATATGACACTTCCTAGTGTGAGGCCTTCAAGATGATTGTACACGTGGGACATTCCATCTATAAAAAGCTAGATCCAATGAGATCCATCTGTGGGATGTCATCAAGATAGAAATCCAACGGTGGATTCACAAAATCTTGGCGATCAAAGTCGGTATATGCACCATCCATCCGTAGAGTAGCTTGATCTAAAACCTCGCCTTCTTTGTTTGTAGACCTTGAAAGAATTGGAAGAATTAGGGTTGATGTCCCCATCAATGATAGCACTTAATAGGATGGTAAAGCATGGTAGTCAAATTTAATTTGCTTCAGCCGAATTAGGTGACTGCTCGGTTTGCGTGGTGTACCAATGTGAAGCCCTTAATAAAGTATTTAACCTGAAATTCAGACCTGTTCACCTGAAATCTACATTTCACTTATGATTTTTTTATTATTATTTCAATTAAATAGGTCAAAATTTCCAATTTTAGTTGAATCTCGTCCTAATGCTTTTCGTTTTTCCATTTCAATTTTTCTAACAAAATTCATAATCGTTAGTTTGATTCCTTTCAGCTGAAATGGCTGGAGAATTTCGATTCACACCACTAGCCAAACCGAACATATGTAAAAATTTCATTTCAGGTGTCAGTCTATTTAAGCATTCTAGACTATGTTAGCCGTAATTATTTTCAGTTTTTTTCTTCAAAGAATAGACAAAAGAGCAAGGGTCTTTTGTAATTTTTTTTATAATATATGCAAGACACCAACTGTATGCAAACTATAAAATAATTACTTGTCATATTATGAGTTGAGATTACTATAAAAAAAATTAAAATATATATGCATGTCTAATTTCACATTGTCACAAATGAATAGCTTGTAATTATTCATTTGGCATGTATAAATAACATATTGCATTATTTATTTGGTAAAATAAATTAAAGAAATATAATTCATGGGCCCCTCAACTAAGCATCCAGTGCTCATGATAAGGTGAGCACCGTTTTCTTTGGGCCCACGAGGGAACCTACCACCCACCCCCTGCCCAACAAGTGAATGTTAATGGAGGTTCTAACCATCATTCCAACCACATGATCAATGGCCAACAAGTTTTCACCGACGAATGCACTAATCCTAATGCCAACCACTTGATTAACAGCCAATAAGTTTTCACCATCCAAACTAAGGATAGTGACTATTATCATGGGGTCCCCAATTTAAGATCCACTGATGGATCACCAAGTGGACCCAGGTAGGTATTTAGGCATGTGGTGCTCACCTTGTTGTAAGCAGCATTGCTCACTTAAGCATGGATTAAAAAATCAGCCAAGTTCGAGTCGACTCAGAGTCGGCCCATCCCGAGTCAGGTCTGGCAGACTCAGGATCAATGGAGTGGGACTCGCCAAAGTTAGCCAAGTCCGCATAGTGATGGACTTGGCCGACACAAATATGCCCTAAAGACCCTCAAAGGGGTCATTTTTCTTGTTTCAAAAGAGAGGAGAGGATAAGAGAGGCTGTTTCTTGATTGGAGAACACTATTTCTACTAAGATCTTGGCTCAAAGTCCCTTTTTTTTTTTAAAGAGATTCAAGCTTTCAAAGTTCAAAAGCACTAATCATTCAAAAGAGGGTTTTGAAATCTTGATATTTGAGGTATGTATTTTTGTTTTCTCTTGCTTATATGGATGAAAGAGGATCACACTGTGTTTGATGTGGTTGAGGTTGAAATTTCCACTAATGATTTCCATAGAAAATACAATTATTTGTATTTTTTGGCTTTGATTTTTTTAAAAAATAGGAAAAATCAATTTTTTTCTTGATTTCCTTTTTTTTTTTTGTAGAATCTCACTCATTTGGATATATATTACATAGATCTATGGTTTTAATCATAGATATATGCATGTATGATTTAAAGTTGTAATTTTTATGATATTTTTTTATTTATAATAAATAAAAAAATTATATTAATTGATGTTTACATGCTTATATAGTTGAGAAAAGATGATAAGTGTTTTGCTTGTAGGTGGATTTTCCACTCAAAACTTATTGGAAATATGTACTTTTTTTAATTTTTACCTTTGATTTAAAAACATATATAAACAAATGAATTTTTTTCAATATTTTGTTATGTTTTTTGTATGAACTTAATGTATGGGTTGTGTACTAATATCTATGCTTCTAATCATAGATCTATGCATGTACCCGTCCAAGTTGTAACTTTCTAACATATTTTGTAGAGTTAGATTAGTGGTTGAGGAAAAGATCATGGGGTATGATAATTGCTAAGTCATTAACTTATAAATAGCCTCATTTATTAATATATTTTTGAAATTGACAAATTGTGTAGATTGCTTGTTACTTAAGTCACAAAAAGAATGGCACCACAGAAAAAAGAGAGAGAAGTTGATCCTGAATGGGCTCATGGAAAGATGGCTGGTGGAGACCATCATAGGGAGAAATGTAAATGATGTGAGAAAACCACGAGTGGTGGAATCCACAGATTTAAACAGCATCTTGCACATATTTCAAGAGATGCAAAGGTTGTCCCAATGTCCCTACTAAAGTCAAGAAAGAAATGAGGGACATTCTATTGGGAAAGAAGATAGAAAAAGGCAAAGAAGAAAAAATTTGAAGAAAAGGTTGCTAGAATGAAGAGGAGTGATGATTTTTTTGATGATGGGGAAGGGGAGGCTGAAGAGGCTAGGAATATCAAAAGGGCAATGACTGAGAGCCGTTAAGCTTATGAAACTGAGCTTGCTCATATGGAAGAACAATGTGGTGGGGTCAGATCGTCAAGTGTACCTCCAAACCCTTCCTAGGATACAGTGAGGAAAAGTATCTTAGATTCATTCTTACATAGAACCCAACGCATGAAGTAACCCAAGATTTCTAGTTCTATAATGGATGATATGAAAACCAGAGCTTTGAAAATAGGTAGACCAATTTCAAAGTTCTTCCATTATAATGGGATTCCTCCAAATGTGGCTAGTTCACCATAATATCAGCCCATGGTGGATACCATTGTTGAGGCGAGGCTCGGAGTTAACCCTCCTACTGCTTATGAGATTAGAGGTAAATATCTTGATATGGAGCATAAAGATTATACGAGGTACTTGCAAGACCATATTGAAACATAGAAAGAATATGGGTGCACACTTATGTGTAATGGATGGACAAGCAATAATAAGCAGCATATAATTAATTTTATGGCTTACTATGTAACGGGAACATGTTTTATTTACTTAGTAGATAATGTGGACATCAATTGGATGCCCAATATTTGTTCAGTTTAATTGATTTGACATTGACAGTGATTGATAGATGGGATTAGTATGCTGTCCAAGTTGTGACAGATAATTTGGCAAATTTTAAAGCAGTGGGAAGATACTACATGACAAGTATCTGCATATTGTTTGGGTGCCAAATGCGGCACATTGTATTGATCTTATGTTGAAGGACATTGGTAAATTGGAAGATGTCCATAAAACTATTGAAGATGGAAAGAGCATTACAATCATTAGTTTATGACCGATATGATGAGAGAATTCAATAATGGTCTTAAGCTTTTGAGGCCGTGTATTATAAGATTTGCTACCCATTTTTTGGCTTTGGGGAGTCTTTATCGTCATAAGGCAAACATTATGCATATATAGATGAGTGAAGCATATATAAACTCCATGTTTTCAAAACAGAACGTGTCACAACTTGTACAATGACTTGTATTTGGTACAAGTTTTTAACATAAGGTGGAGAGAATTACATACTTACTGGAGCCTCTTGTAACAGTGTTGAAAATAGTGGAAAGAATTACATACTTACTCGAGCTACTTACTCGAGCCTCTTGTAAAAGTGTTGAAAATAGTAGAGAGAATTACATACTCACTCGAGTTACTTACTCGAGCCTCTTGTAAAAGTGTTGAAAATAGTGGATGGTGATATGAAGCCTACAATGGGCTATATCTATAATGCAGTGGATTGAGCGAATCTTGTAAAAGGCAGAGAGAATTACATACTTACTCGAGCCTCTTATAAAAGTGTTGAAAATAGTAGATGGTGATACGAAGCCTGCAATGGGCTATACCTATAATGTAATGGATTGAGCGAAGCTTGATATTGAGGCATGATCTAGGGAAAAGTATGAGATTTATTATAAGACGCTGTGGAAATTTATTAACCAAAGATGGAACAACCAATTACTTCAAAAAATACACGCCGCAGGTAAATCAAGATATATACAGTTTCTAAATTTGATGTTTGAAGTTTATAACATTGATTTGTTTTTTAGAATTTAATCAATGTACTACTTTATGACATCATGCGGCATACTTTTTGAACCCATCATGTTACTATAGCAAAGGCTTCTCCAAGCACGAGGAAGTTTTTCGAGGCTTTAAAAGTACATTAGAGACAATGGTTAGGGACAAGATGAAGCAAATTGCCATTCTTAACCAAGTAAGGTTTCATAATATCATAAGTTGTTTCCATCAAGATACTAATAAACTAGAACCTACTAATTTATTTATTTTAACTTGATAATTTTATAGTTGAGGAATTATAAAAGTTCTTTAGGAAGTTTTGGAGCCAACATTTGTATAATGGCTTGTAAAAGGATGGATCTAGTTTTGTTATATTTCTATTTTCTATTAACATTTTTAGTATACTTTAGCGGATTAAAATAAACTTACAGTATTCTCATGGGGTATGGTTTAATTTAAATTTTAATTACAACTAAATGGTGGAACAACTTTGGCGATGATGCTCTTGACCATAGAGACTTTGCAAGAAAAATTTTAAGCCAATTAGCATCATCATCCAGCTGTGAATGACATTCGAGTATATTTAGCTTGATTCACACAAAAACCAGGAATCACCTCGCCATGGACAAGTTAGAGAAGTTACTCTTTGTCCATTATAACATGAGGTTAAGGGCAAAAAACCTCTAAAGAAGGGATAATGGAGACTATGATCTAATTAAATTGGACTATATATTCGAAGAAGATGACCCTCTAAAGGGTTGGTTGGCAGAAAAAGAGGCTGCAGTTTTACCTAATACAAATTTCCTAAATGAATACATGCATGGTCCTGATGAAACTGAGCCCTTAGAACATGAATTGGAACCCCCACCCCCACCCCACCTCCACCTTCCATTCGTAGGTTTGCTACCACGTGAATAAAGGGAAAGAGTGTGGCAGAGGGGCCCTCATAAGGCTCACAACGTGAGCCAGAGATGACACATTTTAGTTCGGAACGTATTAAAGGGGCTAATGATAAGTCAGGTTGAAGTGGTAGTTCAACCCTCTATAAAGCCAAACAATGGCTTAAAGACCCAACTCTCCAATACAAGAGAAAGAAAAAAGGTAAGGGGGTTAGGCGAGTAAGTATTTAACTACTCATGAACAAGAAGAAGAATGCAAGACATCATTTTCAAGCAAAAGTGGCTCGTTACAAGGGGATCAAGGTTGTTATGATAGTGGTGATGATGAAGAATTTCAGGATAATATTACTATGACACAGGTGGTGAACCTGAGCCTGCTAGTAGACAAGAAATAGAGCAATTAGAATAATTTCATAAAGAACCACATCAACTAGCATCAAGTCCATATGGAGGATTGTAGTATGGTGATTACGGGTAGTCACAATTTGATCCCTCATATGAGCAATATGGTGCGTACAGTGGTATTTTGCATGGGTATAGAGAGCAATAGTAGTAAGGAGTCATTATGATACCTATGTAATAAGTACCACCACCAACTCACTATCGTTATGGTTATGAACAAGGTCATCAAGGATATAGTGGACAAGTGTTCTTTAATTTTGATATTGCTTAATACTATCATCAACAATAATATGATGATGATGATGAAGACGACATCCAACCAGCAAGGTATTCAACATGGTATTAAAATCTATGAAGAATGTGTTAAGGTATGTTACTATGTTTGTTATTTGACATTTGTTATTTCATAGTTTATAGTTGATAATTGATACTTGATACTTGAATCTTGTTAGTTGATACTTGGTACTCCATACTTGAGAGTTTAGTTTGATTTTAATTGATTTTCATTTAATCATTTTTACTTATACTCCATTTACATTTGATTTCAATTTTCACAATCCACAACCTATTGTTGGCTGTTGCATAAAAATATAGACAGAGTTAAGGGAGGGGCTCCTAAGGGTATTTTTCTATTGTTTACAATTTTTGGTAATTTTTCAACATTTTTAAGGCTTTTTTTTATTAAACAGGCCATGGGACCCAAGTCGGCTGAGTCGACTCGAACTCGGCTAGGCCTGAGTCAGGTCCCGAGTTAGCCTTTTAAAACCTTGCATCTAATGCTTTTCCATAATTCATATTTTATCTTTAAATTTCAATATTTTTATGCTTTCTACATTTATATATATTTAAATCAACTTCATTATATTTTTCCAAAATGTATCACTAAAATTTAGAATTGGTTGAAAAACATTTCAATTTGGAGCCAAATGGGAAACGGGCCAAAACAAATTTGCAACTAAGCAATAATGGCAACCATAGGACAACAAAATCAAAGATTTTTGGACTTTATGAATGGGAAAAGAATTTTAGACTACTAATAGACTCTAGTCAACCCAGGGGATTAGTCTTATTGGGCTAAACACAGAGACAAAAAAAAAAAAAAAACCCTCATAGTTAAGACAAATTTAAATCTTTTTAAAGAGAGAACAAAAAGAATGGTCGTGACTTATATAGATGGGCGACTATCTCAATATATAGATTTCTCGTAGTTTTAGAAATTTAAAAACAAAAAAAAAGAATATGAATATCAACAATTATAAAAAAAACCAAAATACATGTTTTTTTTTACAAATAAGTCCTACTCCTAACTCATAACACTCCCCCTCAAACTGGTGCATATATGTTCATTATCCCCAGATTGGACAGACTATCTTTTAACAATTTATTGCTAACTGCTTTATAAGAAAATCAACAATTTAATCACTTGTGGTTGTGTATGCCATGCTAGCACCGCCCTGATGAAGTGACAATCAACTTTTACATGCTTTGTTTTCTAATGATAAACCGGATTCTTATTCTAAAAATAAAACAAAAAAAGAAAAAGAAAAAGTTATATTGGATTCTTGGCTAGTTTGATTGTTGATTCACTGTAAAAATGTAGAATCATAGGTCCACTTTGCTTGAAACTCATTTTTAGCCTGTTAGTGACTTCTCACAACATGACTTTTCTACATTTCAGTCATCTATGGAAAGATTTTCTGTAACATCCCTAACCTAAGTTTTATTTTACTTAATTTAAATATAATTTTATATAATTATTTGTATTTTAGTTAATTAAGGTTATTATAATTGTATAAATTTCTTTTGGGTTTTGTGCTAATCGGATAGTAGTTTAGGACAGTGAATATTTACCATTCGACCCGACCCAATTCGGACCCATTTTGGATCCATTAAACCCAATAACTCAAAACAGGCCCATACATAGAAATTAATGTTAATAGTAGGGTTCTTTTTATAAAAAACCAAAAATTTTCCCAAAACCCTAATCCTTATTTCTATAAAACGATGGGTAGCCCTTCTTCCACGTCTCTACAGTGCTCCTTCTCCCCCATCTTCTTCTTCTCTTGATCGGCCAAAGTCTAAGCCCAAGCCAAGGTTGCAACTGCCCGTTCATCTTCTTCATCCTCTTTTTCTTCATCTTCTCCGTAGGGGACTGTGGGCGTGCAAGGGAGAGAGAGATCTAGATCTTCTTTTTCCATCAATCTTCATCAAAGGCAAATAGATGCATTTATCTCTAATGATCCTCACTAGTTTCTTTGATTATCATGATTTAGATGTTGTAAGAATGCCCATTTAAATTTCTAATTAATGATGGTAGGCTGGATGGGTATGGACTTCACAGATTTATTTTTGTTTGATGGTGTTGATGGATTTGATGGGCTTGATGATATTTGATGGATTTGATGAAAGGGAACCGGGCCACTTGAAGATGGGTCTTTTGTTAAAAAAAGAAAAAAGAAGATGATAGCATCTGGGGATGAACCTCAGACATGGTGCAAGGCAGAACTGCCTGCACACTACTGCACAAGTAGCAGCAGTGTGTAGATGGTTCGTCCATTGTACACGGACAGTGAAGTGGACCTCAGTTGCATGGGGTCCTGTCATGTGGGATTCTAGCAGATGGTGGGCCCCTTTGATCCTACGTATGGAACCATGCTTGTAGCGTGGACCCCTTGACTGCTGAATGATGGTGGGGCATTGGCAGTGAGAAACTAGTGAACCCATTTGTGAAATGCCACCTGATGTCCAAAGAAACATCTACATTAAAAAAAAAATGATGAATGTTAGTGTCTGGAATGAATTCCAGACATTGGGCAAGGTGGGAAAACCACCTGTGCATTATTGCACAGGTGCATAATGCACCTGGCAGTAATCACAGGTGGGTCTTCCACCCACACGTGCAGGTTGGTGGGCCCCGGGCACTATTGCCAGGTGGGGCCACTATGTAGTGGGACATCGGGCAGCAGGTACAGGTGGGTCCATCACCTTGTGGTCCTTGGTATATATGTGGGTTCATGACTATTTGGACTACTCGTAATGGTGTACATGTGGGCCACCCCTTGCGTGTGATCGTGAGCATGGTAGACTTGGGCCCAATAATTTAATTAAATGTTTATTTAACTATTCATTTATGATTTTCTTTGAATGGTTTACATACCCTAGAAGACCCTTGTGTTGGTCTTGGAATCCAATGAATCTGATTTAATAAAATTAAATCCATCACATCATCAAAGTAAGGGGTTATGTGGGCAGATTTCCCCTTATAGATTTCATGGTTTACACATGATGGTATAAACCGCCCGCACTCAGATGAAGTGAGAATTGGGCTATGCATCACCCCAGTTTTCAAAAAAATTTCCAACCTTACTTCATCTTGGTTTGTGTGGAGTTGTCGCATGCCTGAATTGTGGTCACAGTGTTAAGAATGTTTGTGGAGATATTCCTAACATACATACTGATGCCCACATGGGAGCAGTGCCCGGGGCCCATCCGACATGCATGAAGAGATGGGAGACCCACTTGTGATCACTGCCAGGCGCACTTATGCACCTGTGCAGTGATGCACAGGGGTCTCCGCCTGCACAGTGTCTGGGATTTATTCCCAGACACGCTCATAAGTATTTTTTTTTAATAAATGTAGATGGCCCACCATCATCCAATAACCAAGGGTCCATGCTACTGCCATGGGACCCACTTATAGATGGCATACCCGAACCCCTGCACATACTGCTGCCAAACACAGCAGCGTGTATGGGGGTCGTCCATATATATATATTTAAATCAAAGGTGGGGTCTATCTATCACATCATCATCCCGATCTATGCAACCCATCTACATCCACATCTAACTATCATCATCATTCACAGTTTTAAATGGGCATCCAATCTACCATCTAGCATGACAGAAACAAGAGAGGAGAGATGTAAAATCACCATGAGATGGGTGTATCCACTTGCCTTAGGAAAGGATTGATGAAAGAAGGATGATGATCCTAGATCTCCCTTGTGCACGTCCACCAAATCCAACGAAGAAGAAGAAGACAAAGGAAGAAGAGATGATGTAGAAGATGAAGAAGATGAAGATGGCACCCGGTGACAGCTTGGATTGGCTTGGCTTGGGCTTGGCCTTGGCCGATCAAGAGAAGAAGAAGATGGGGAGGAAGGAGAGAAGAGGCATTGCAGGGATGGGGAAAAAGGGCTACCCATCGTTTGATATAAATAGGCTTAGGGTTTGAGGATAAGTTTTTTTTTATAAAAAGACCCCTATTATTTAAGTTAATTTATAAGTAAACGCTTAGTTTGGGTTATTGGGTTTAATGGGTCCAAAATGGGTCCGAATTGGGTCGGGTCAACTAATGGATACTCACGGTCCTAAAATTACTATCCGATTAGCCCAAAACCCAAAAGAAATTTAAATAATTATAATGACCTTAATTAACTAACATACAAACAATTAAACAAAATTATATTTAAATTAAGTAAAATAAATACTCGGGTTACAGATGTTACATTCCTCTCCCATTAGAACATTTGGTCCTCCAAATGTTTAATGTACCTTAGGAAGAAGATTCGGATACAACTTCTTCATCTGGTCTCTAAGCTCTCATGTGGCCTCCTTTGGACTATGGTGCTCCCACTGGACCTTCACCCAGTGAATGGTTCGCGTTCGTAGGACTTGCTCCTTAGTGTCAATGCTCCGCAACGGCTTCTCAACGTAGGTAGCATCTGGCTGAATCTTGAGTGGTTCGTATTGAAGAACATGCGAAGGATCGGCGACATACTTCTTCAGCATCAAGATATGAAAGACATTGTGAACTCCTGACAACTCTGTTGGTAACGCCAATCTGCAGGCTACATCGCCCACTCTCTCAAGAATTTCAAACGGCCCGATGAATCTGCGAGACAGCTTGCCCTTCTATCCGAATCTGAGTGTTCCTCTAGCCGGCAATACTTTTAGAAACACGTGATCGCCCACTGCAAACTCGAGATCTCTCCTCTTCAAGTCAGCATAACTCTTCTGTCTACTCCTGGCAATTTTCAATTTGGCATGAATCTGCTGAACTTTCTCACTGGTATCACTGACTATCAATGGCCCGTGAAAACTCTGAACACCAACTTCCTCCCAACAAAGTGGGGTTCTACATCTGCGCCCATACAATGCCTCAAAAGGTCCCATACCAATACTTGAATGGATAGTAGTTTAGAACAGCGAATATTTACCGTTTGACCCGACCCAATTCAGACCCATTTTGGACCCATTAAACCCAATAACTCAAAAGAAATTTATACAATTATAATAACCTTAATTAACTAAAATACAAACAATTATATAAAATTATATTTAAATTAAGTAAAATAAAACTTAGGTTAGGGATGTTACATTTTCAATCTTATCTTCACACCAAACATGTGTAGGGAAGATGTTCGCACACGACAACCAATCTTCCTCTTATTCTTCATTAGTAGAGGAAAGAAAGGCACCACTTAAAGAGGGCATTCCATTTAGTCCACTCTACCATGATCAGATATTGGTAAATACTCATCTATTTAATCTACCTTTTCTTCAATCGTTTTGTTGTTTGGATCATCACAATAGTGTAGGCATTCAGTTGGATGCCATATAGCATAGCTATACTTACATATGCAATGGTGGCATACTATATCTTTGTATCGTTTCGAAGTCCCTGTTAGTTCTCTGCCCTTACCATTGGTGGGTAGTCTGGTATGGAGGCTGGTTGGCCTGTCTTGATTCTTGAACCTCCCCATTATAGGGCTCTCAAATGCTCCTTCATCTTCAAAACTATTTGACAGGCTTCATCAACATTAGCAGCGGTTTGACCATCAGTCTTCTAATTTCAGCTCATTGATATGTCTTGAGTCCAGAGAGGACTTGTCGATCAGCCTCCAAATATTGCACCATATAACATCATTAAACAGTTTCATATACTCCTAAATGCAATGGTTCCCTGTTGTAATCCAAATAGTTGATTGAAGAGTGTATCTTAATAGGTTGAAGGAAATACTTCTCCTTGCGCTCCTGCTGCTTCTGATCCCATGTTGTAGTTGGAAGCTTGTCTATTTCTTCTTAAATGCCTTCTCCCCCCACCATACAATGCAATGCTTTTAAGCTTCATGGTGGTACGTCTAACTCATCTTGCATCCTGCACATTATGCTGTTCAAAGAAATCTTCAACAGCATCAAGCCAATCTTCGAAAACCATGGGGACTACCCTTCCAATAGAATTTTGACTTCAACTCTTTTGTATGGATCATCCAGATAGTTGAGTTCATCTTTCTGTAGCACTGGCCAGCATATTCCCTACCCATAGGACAGCAAGAAAATAAGGTGTTTTATGTCTAATCTAGGTGCGGGTCAATTAAGTTTACATGGCAGCAAGTGATCCTTGTCGTATGGAACCGCCCGGAAGCTCAGGAATGTATGGGATCGATTCCGGATTCACAAAGACTGATTCAGGTAGGGATTATTGGTCCCATGGACAGGTCAGAGGGCACTCATCATATTTTGAAGATACATCAGAGCATCTTCATGACTTTCTACACGTTCTCCCTTACTATAATACTAGCACTAGTCAACATGCCAGATCCCCCACAATTAATGATAACTACCATTCTGATCTTAGCCATCTTCTCCGAAGAAATGGTACAGATCTTACTACAAATAATGTCAGCAGCATTATTAGTTGGATGCATCCGGAAAGCAATAGCCTTGGCTTTCTATCTTCTCCCTGCACTTCTTAATGTAAATGGTTAAACAATAAAATCTATTCTCCCCCCTCTTCTCTCTCTCTCTCTAGATATATATGGGAAATAATCCTATGAGAACTAATTCTCACTACTATTTTGTGATAAGTCTAGGTGGAGCCCATTTATTACCCAATCCAAATCTTGTAATACTTAAGGACCCCTTTGATAGTCATACGCCCAAAGTTTCGGTCAAATCTGAATTTACTGGACCGTTGGATCGGTTGTGCACTAATTCGAATGGATTGTATATGTGGGCACGAATAAAGGTGTTAGTGACATGTGATTGGGGCTAAACTTGATATTTGGGGTAGTCCTATATAGATCTTTTCATCCCCCCTGGTTCTATTTCCAAACGGGACCTACAAGTGGGCCCCATAAAAAGTTCTCACAGTAGGTCTGTGAGAACATTTCTCATAGGGAAACGGTCCTATAAGGACGGTCCTTAAGGACCACTTCTCATCATTTTTTATAGTGCGGCTCACGCTGCGAACCATCCAAATGGATCACATATATTACTCCCGTGAATTGCATACGTGTACCAATTTTATATTTATCTGTTCGGATGGATGTGCAGTCCATTCAATGGTCCAATCTATTCGGATGGGACCCAAAATTGGTAGACGTATGTAGTTCACGGGGATAATTTGTGTGATCTATTTGAATGGCTTGCAGCGTGGGCGAGAAATGGTGTGTATGTATATGTATATATATCATTCTTTGATCTTGTTCAGAGGACTCAGCAAGCATGTGAATATCCTATGTCAGAAAAAGCTGGCCTTGGGCAACCTAGAGACGCCTTATCGTATTCTGAAGAAACTTAGGGCAGTATAACGACTTTCAAGATTTTATTCCTTGCTATGAGCACTACTCATGCTAGATCCCTTGGGACAGTCCTGCTGTAATGAATGAGGATTACGTTTCTGAACCTCAGTATCTTCCTTGAGGAAGCGATGGAATAGAATTAGATCGCTTCAAAGGGTTAAGGTTGCATCTGGAAGGGCATTAATCTCATATATTTCTTCTTCCTCTGCTATGGCATAGATGATGTCTGACAGCAAAACTCTCGTCTGGAAGCAGGATGAATTTACTGAGAATTAGTATTACGTTGTTTTCCCAGTTCAAGTTGGAACAGATCTACAATTCCAAAAACTAGGAATAGGACTTAGGACTCTGGAAAATTTGTTGATCAATTATGCTAGTTTGCACAGCTTAAGAGTTTGATTTGGGCAAGCTTTGAGGGCCAATTGAAGGACAATTGGGTTTGTCATTGGAATAGAATTAGGTCATTGTTTTGTGGGGTGAAAGGGCTATTCAGTTTGGCAGAAATTCTAAAGGAAATAGTTCAGCCATGCAGCAGCAACCATTTGCAGTGATTTGTGCAGGGGTTTTTTTTTTTTTTTTTTTTTCTGTAGAAATTTGTGCAGGTTATTGGTGGGATTCTGGGGCCATATGAAATGGGGTTTAAATACAAAGGCTTGGGCAAATATAGGTAAGGAATTACAGTTTAAATGGGGTTGCAGATAGATGTCAATTTAGGATAAGATTGGTTGAATTAAGGGCTGTTATAATGCTTTCAAGAATAGCAACAAGGTGAACAGGGATTTGGAAGGAAAACAGGAGATATAGCACTTCTATTTGGAGCTCGAATGAAGCCGAATATGGGCAGAATTTTAGAATTTTTTTAGTGGCTTCTTTTCTGTGTTTGTAATTTGTGCATTAGGGTACCATTCAAAAAAAATTTGTGCATTAGGGTAAAATACCAGAATTTGATTGCAAGGATTTGATCAATTGGATTAGAAGAGTATTTAGTGACTCTATTGGGTTTTGCACAGGATCAGATATGAGCAAAAACTGAGATTGGATGAGGTCAATTTGAAGCAATACTTTTGCAACTGGGATTCTACTGGGTATGGTTTGCACAATGTTTTGGCCTTTGGATATGGGAGGTGATGGGATTGGATTCTTGATTAAGTTGAATGGTTCTTATTTTCTATTGTTTTTGGGTTTCTTTGAGTGGTCTTGAATATTCTCTGATTCCTGATGTTTGATTCTGCTATGGGAAGGTTGAATGAGGATGGATACTCAATGAGGTTTAAGTTGATATGGGGTTGGAGTTGAGAGCAAAAGCTGGAGGCAAGTTAAGGGTTGATCAGATGGCCTACACATATGCCAGGACAAAGGGGAAACCACAATCTTCAAATAAAAAACATGACTATCATTGACAGCTGTGTAATGTTACATATAAATAAGCTTTCAGCCATATGAAATAAGATCCAGTTGCCTCTTTCCAACAGAGTTGACCACTTGGGATGCTTTTATACTTGGACTAATGCTAACAGACTTATGTTAAGAGACATAACATAACACTTGGACTCGACTCAGTAGGACTCTTTATTTCTTCCTACCTAGGAGGACCTTAACTAAAATGGAACATGCAAAGAAAAGGAAACATATGACTTAAATTAATCTTCTGCACAAGAAACAAATCCAAATAGTGATTTTGCAACATGCATGTGGGATCCACTTAGAGCGTGGGCACCACGGGTCTTCCAAACATGCAGATTGCATTGTCCTGTAGTGTTATCTAAAACAATATTTGCTAACTTCACAGATAACTCGCACCATCTACAGACAGGTCTCAACAAATGTAAAATAAATCAAGAACACAAAGATGGATCCGGATGAAGAGACTCAGTCACGCAGGCGGAGATTTATGTGCGTTCTGGTGATGGAAAGCTCCGTGGATCTCTTTGCCTCTTATCTTTCCTATGGGAATGGAGGAGAATCATAATAATCCCAAATCCTAAGGCTCACTTATCCTTATATAGACAAGTCCCAAAGAGTCACATTTACTAGAGACATCTTCCACCAGAAGCTCACATCCACTGATCCTATTGGGAGTGTTATTATGGGGTTCAGATCAAGTCTTACACTAAAGTGAGATTGCATCTCTGTTGGCATATGCCCTGCTTGATCTGACGTGGGACCCGTGGCATGCGGGCCACACGATTTCCTACACAACACAGTTGCATCAATGCCAAAACTATTACTGAAACACACTTATAAGGAGGCTGTGACAGCAATCAAATACTGTAGACAGCACCAAGTAACAAGGGTTGCAGCCCAATACAGTATGCACTATGCAAGCAACAAATAGCAGGCTAGTGCTAGCATTCTAAATACACTGGAGTTCTCATTTTTTCCAAGACAACCTTGAGATAACATAGCTGACTAAGGTCTAAGCACAAGTGAGTCTCTAATCTGGAGAAATTATACGAATCATTAACTAATGCCCTTCATTTAGGGGTAAGTGAGAGCAAAAAAGTAAAAGCACAATACAAGCAATATCACACTCCCTAATGTCTACATCACAATTCTACAATCAATCATACTGGAGGAAATGGAACCCATCTCATTTTAAGAACCTAGATTGTCTCTAGTTATCAATAATATATGTACATCATATACATCAGCGAGACCTTGGTGAAAACCATTAGTAGGGTTACATCAGAAGGAAAAGCGCTATTAAGTGAATTTAAAAAGCACCAGAAAGGCACAACCAAAAAATTATGTCAGCTGAATACATTTTTCAACATGCGTGTCGCATATCACAAAAGATATGCATACCAGTAGGCTTGCCACCAATCTGGACATCGAAATAAACTTTTATCAGTCACTTCTTTCGGATCTTTCTTTGCCTGAAACCAAATGACGTAACAGAATGTTGATTCAGACACTTGCTGATTCAACAACAAATGAAACTTTAGTATATCAAATAGCAGTAGGCAAATTTGAACATAAGAAATTTGGAGCAGATTGCTGTTGATTAATCAAATACAAATAAAATTAGCAAGTAAAATTAAATTCAGGACTTCCTTTATCCAGTAGATTGTGCAACTTTAGATATTGGCAACACTGTGGAGTGTGGCTGTTCTCTATTTTCTAGACCCTTATACAAGAAATTCCAAAAAGAAAAAAAAAAAAGAGGAACTTACAAAGACGCCCCTCTATGTCTCTGACGAAAATAAAACCAATGCTTGACTGAAAATGCAACTAAGTGGTCTTTCCTAGTCAGTGGTGCCTTCAAGAAATAGAAGACAAAAAAAAAAACCGTCTATTTTTCCCTTATCCAAATATGGTCAATGAGGTTTGAAAAATTGCTTCAACCATAGCAAAGCATGGTTAAATGGAAGGCATCAGTAACGTTTTATGAAGACCTCATACCATTAACCATCCAAACTATTCAACATGGGACCTACATGAGACAAGCTTCAACCCATCCACCAATGTGGTGGGACCCACTACATGAAGGATCCAACACGCACGACGTGGGCCCCTGTAAGTGAGACTCACAATTGAAAATTTCTAGTCAGCTTACCTTACATGGGGACCCACCACATATATCATATCCACCCACCCGCCCATCTGCAAGGGTTTCACTAAATAAAATATCAAACCATCCATTTATCTTCAATCCCACCAGTCATGCCCACTCTATGTGATGCAGGCCTGCCCACATCAAGTGAGTTCAAGGCCCACGGGGTAGGCCAAACTCTATTGGACCTAAGTCCGATTCCACGGTTGGTCTAACAAACTCAAACCTCTCAAATAGGCAATATAATCCAATAACCTAGAGCAACCCTAGATCTCCGATTGAGTGTAGAACAATCTCCCGAAAAATTGTTCTAATCCAGACTATGATGCCCAGATATGGCATAGATGCGGCAAGAACACGCCATTGATATAGCATAAACATGGATTTTACACATAAAAAGTGAAGTGTTAAATATGATATGACACAATACATTGCCCATTTTGAAGTATCCGTACATCATAGAATCCAGATATGAATTCCAACTACTAGGGCACAATGAAACTCACGACAATCACCATAGAGAGAGAAAACTCGCTTGAAAATTAAATTATAATTGCATAAGCATGTTCATTACAACGGAAGACTCTTCCTTATATAGGAGTGACCGTTTCTAAACTAGGAATGACTATATCTAAAAAATCATGGCTTACTAAAATAAATTAAGCAAGTACTAATTTCAACTCAACTTAAAATAGAAAATAAATAATTAATTAGAACTATCTAACTAAGGATAGGGATTCCTGAATTTAGACAGATAATGGATCAAGTGGGGCGCATCAATATCTGCGGATCTATGATCTGGGTTGGATTTTATCTGGCTTGCATGAGCTCTCCCAGTTTTGGAAAAACTTGACTCCGATGAGTTCGCCAACGTAAGGAATGTAGAGAGAATTCAACTACAAGTGGGGGAAAATTTTCTCCGGGGTTAAAGATCAGTTGCACAAACATCTGTCGTGTCTTTTATTCTGTTTTTTCATGACATGGCTTGAAAACTTGACGTGGTCGTTTACTCCATGGAAAACTATATTGGACATATCACTTCTTCTGGTAAATGAATTTATCCCGGATGTATGATATGACATGTAGATGCTGCAATTGTTGGTTGTTTGTCATCCATGTTTGATCCCCAAAGATGAAGTTGATGTGAGGAACTTCAACAATTTGATCTGCTTGAGAAACGACTTGAACTATTGACTTGACTTTTAATGACCCAATTGTATTTGCTAGAAGCAGTGGTACAATCAAAGCTCCTAGATGTTCAATATTCTTGTTAACCCGTTCAAAGTCTTACATATCTGCTTGTCCTTTTTCTTCCTCAACTCTTTGCGGCTCATGGGTGACATTGTCTTGATCAATGTTGCTTGAACCCATGAAGAAAGTGTTGCCATAAACTTGCTCGTCTTTGACTCGTTTTGAATGTTTCATGAGATTAGCTTTACCTTGACCTTGCTCAATTATTGCATTCTTAATGTTAGCTGTCATGGTTAGTATCTCCTTTGGTGCAATCATGATGTCAACATCTTCTTTTTTATCTTGCTGTGGCTCTTCAGTTGAAGGTGATGATTTAGATGAAGACCGAGCTGTTGATGATAATGGAGTGAGTCTAATCCATTTTCTTTCTCACGGAAAGGTATATGTATTCATCTCTTTCTCATGGCATGCTTTCCAGGAAAAAAAAAACATCGTCGTCCAAAAATAATATGAGCAATATTCATATGGATCACATCACACAAAATTTTGTCTTCATAATTACTAACCTTAAATGATACCAAGCATCTGTGAGATACGGGAATGACATAACTATTAGACCATGTAACTTGGTAGGGCTTATGAAGCTTCTCAGTTAGCAGTTGAAGCTTGACGGTAACCTCTTGTGCGAGAAAATTCATTACACTACCATTGTTAATCACATTAGCAACTCTGTCTATGACTCTCACCCGCGTGTGGAATTTCTTGGCTTGTCTCATTTTTGTTCTTCCATCTCATTTGTGTTGATGAGGTAGCAAATGACAATCGTGGGATTATCTTCTCTAGAGAAAGTCTTTTCACAGCATATGCTCTTGGTCTTTGTTGAGATGTACATTGTCGCATGCGAGACTGTCTAAGCATATGTTCAACACAAAAGGCTTCTAAGTATATTTTTTGATTAGTATCGCAACAATTCATATTCTCCAAAATGTCTGATCTCATGCCGTTGATATAATGAATCAAAATATGTTTCAGTCTCATCTAGTTCACAGATATCTTTTAACTCTCGAAATTGGTAGGTATATTCATCAACTATTAATTCCTCTTGCTTCAAATTCAAAAATTGCTCAAAGTATAATTCATTCTTAAAATACCAATTTCTCTATTTGTATTGATACACAAATCTTTGAACTTTAACTGAGTGTTCAACAATTCTCATGATGATTTGGATTCAAAATTCAACTACCTGAAAAAGGATAAACTGACATGATTTACTGATCTTGTTGATCATAGTATGTCGGCAATGATGGATCTTGATAAGTGGAATGTATTGATGAAAACAGATTGTTGATTGGAGATCAAATGATCAAGTATCACTCTTTTGAGAAACAATGGGTGAGATCAAGCAGAAAAATTTGTTCTTTGGGCAACAGTGTCCATTCGGGCCTTTTTTGGTGCTCTTGCCAATGGTTTATTCTAGGTCATAAAGATCTTGAAGAGCCTCTCCTTGGCCTCGTCAAAGGTAATGATCAAAGAATCCATGATATCTTTGCAAAAGTAAGCTCAATGGACTACATTAGTATTATAACCAACATGGCTGCTTCTTGGGCTAGTCGGAATGGTTTATAAATGCCATATGAACCAACATGGTTTTAAACTAGAATGGTCAGACATAGGCATAAACCCCATCTCATTGTGCTATGCTGACTGTCCTAGCCGTCAGAATTTCTGCGGCATTTTGGGATCATATAGTCAAGCTTAAAAGCATGTTAAGCTGACTAAACCTAGCTACCAAAATTTCGGCAGCATTTTAAGGCTATCTATGTTAGACTTGTAAGCAAAAGAGGGTTGGATCTAATCAAGGGGATAGGGCCTACATGATCAAGCCTGCACCACTACCATAATGATCATACAGGATGTAACATTCCGACCCAACTTAATCCGGTTTAGCGAACAATTAAGGTGTTTTTGGGTAATTTTTAGCGAATTAGTTTGTGCTTGTTGTTTTGTTCTTTTTGAGTTTTGTTTCGGGTTATGGATAAGTAGTTGGGTAGTTGGGTTGAGTTTAACCTGGAATAGGTTGACATGAGCCCTTTTTCGTAATTTTAGATTTTATGTGATTTTGTCTTTCATGCATCATCTTGGTGTCATCACGTGTATCTCGTCAAGCTTGTTGATTTCCGTAATTGACTCGCATGCAAATGATCTTGTCAAGATCGACCAGATTTTCGACTGGAGGATGGAGTGCTGTACTTTCGAAACAGGTTGTGCGTACTAGTAATTGATGGCTTGAAGGAGAACCTCATGACCGAGGCACATTATGCTCGTTATGCGATGCACCCAGGAAGTACAAAGATGTACTGAAATTTAAAGGATCGATTTTGGTGGAATAACATGAAAAGAGAAATTGCAGAGTTCGTCGCTCGATGTCTGACCTGTCAGAAAGTGAAAGTTGATCATCAGAGACCTCCAGGTTCTTTGCATCCATTACATATCCCCCAGTGGAAATGGGAACACATTACGATGGATTTTGTTTCGGACTTACCCCTGACAAGTAAGAAGAATAATGCCATTTGGGTGATTGTGGATAGATTGATGAAGTCAGCCCACTTTGTTCCATTCAGGAAAGGCATGACATTTTCAGAGATGGCTAAGAAGTTTGTGGATGAGATTGTTCGATTACACAGTACGCCAGTGTTTATCGTTTCCGATCGTGACAGCCTTTTTGTCTCGTCATTCTGGAAAGCTTTCCAAGAAGCCATGAGTACCAAACTGAGTTTCAATATGGCATATCACCCACAGACAGATGGGTAATCTGAACGTACGATTCAAACGCTGGAAGTTATGCTATGAGCTAGTGTTTTAAGCTTTGAGAAGGAATGCGATACACATCTCTCATTGAGTGAATTTTCTTACAATAACAGTTTCCACGAGAGTATTGGCATGGCACCATATGAAGCTTTGTATGGATGCAAATGTCAGAGTCC
Source organism: Sextonia rubra (assembly GCA_037013555.1). Lineage (NCBI taxonomy): Eukaryota > Viridiplantae > Streptophyta > Magnoliopsida > Laurales > Lauraceae > Sextonia > Sextonia rubra. The sequence continues at coordinate 2,394,507 of JASUAD010000028.1, read as the reverse complement.
AGTGTGTTGGGAAGAAGTTGAAACAAGAAGTTTTCATGGACCGACGATTATCGCCGAGACCACGGAGAAAGTACAGAAGGCAATTGAGAATTTGAAGGTTGCTCGGTCGAGACAGAAAAGTTATATAGATACTCGTAGAAGAGCCTTAGAGTTTCAGGTGGGATATTGGGTTTTTCTAAAGGTCTCGCCGATGAAGGGTACGATATGTTTCGGTCAGAAAGGCAAGTTGGTTCTAAGATATGTTGGTCCATTCGAAATTAAGAGTCGAATCAGTGATTTGGCTTACAGGTTGGCTCTTCCAGTTGAATTCTCCGTAGTACATGATGTATTCCATGTGTCGATGCTTCGCAAGTATGTTCGAGACCTTACCCACATCATTCGATACGATGATGTTCAAATCCAACTAAATGCGTCATACATTAAGCGTTTGCTCCATATCGTCGGTACAAGAGAGCAAATGTTGTGTACCAAGACCATACTATGGGTCAAAGGCTTTGGTAACATCATGACCTGATGAAGCCACCTGGGAATTGGAAGAACAGATGGCATGACAGTATCCTAACCTCTTCATGCAGGTATGTGTTCATTCCAAGGACGGAATGATTCTTAAGCGGGGGAGGATGTAACACTCCGACCCAACTTAATCCAATTTAGTGAATAATCAAGGTGTTTTTGCATAATTTTCTAGCGAATTAGTTTATGCTTGTTGTTTTGTTCTTTTTGAGTTTCGTTTTGAGTCATGGATAGGTAGTTGGGTTGAGTTTAATTTGGAATAGGTTGACATGAGCCCTTTTTCGTAATTTTAGATTTTGTATGATTTCGTCTTTCATGCATCATCTTGGTGTCATTACATGTATCTCGTCAAGCTTGTTGATTTCCGTAACTGACTTGCATGCAAATGACTTCATTTGGTTCCGTTGGACGGTTAATTGACCCAAACTGTAATTATCTTTCATCTTTGAACTTTCTTGTAAAGTCTTCAATCCTTATATTATAAAACAAGATGCATGCACCGACTGAGTCTCTCATTTCTTCGTCTTTTCTTCTTCTTTTTCTCTCATTTCTCTTCTGCGGCTATCAACCAAGAAAAAAGTAGAGTTTTTGTGCACCGAGGTTACACATCACCTTTTTGTGTGATTAAGGTATGACATGGTTCATCACAATATCCTTGGGTCTAGAATCCTTTTCTTTCTTTGCATGCACACCGCTCTTCTCACTCTGGGCATGCATGGTGTTAGGGTGGCATAGATTCAGTCACTTTGAGCCAGAGGACAACTAATTCACGTGAAAAAGCTCATTTGAGGCAAGTATAAGCACGGTTTGGGCGAACACCTATTGGTACACTATGATTGTGAATAGTTTTCTTGATCTTACAAGCGTTTTGGTGTTTTACGGCCGTTTTGTATCAGGTTATATATGTTTGTTATCTCTTTTGTTAGCTCTGTTTCCATTCGGTTCAAATTGTGTTTCGTCTGTAATAGGTCCTGAACGTGATCACCTAAAGCTTACGGCTAAGCCGTAGAGCTTCACGGCTCAATTTCCAGGGAGCAAAAAATTCGACTTTTCCTTTACGATTAAGCTACGGCTAAGCCGTAAATTGTACTACAGCTAAGCTGTAGGCTAGTCGTGACCCAACTATAGGTCGGGCTACGGCTTGAATTCTAGAGAGCAGAAATGAGGGAAGACCTTCTACGGTCTAGCCACGGCTAAGCTGTATGGTATGTTACGGCTAAGCCGTACCCTAAATATGGCTGAGTCGTTGAACAAAACAGGGCCAAGTCGTAAATGCGGATGAACAGTCTCGGGAACCACGACTGAGCCATAGTGCATAATACGGCTACGCCGTAAGATGTCTACGGCTAAGCCGTAGGTCACCCACGGCTATGCCGTGAAACTATGGAAGAGTAAGAAAAAGTAGGTACTGAAGAGACCTTATTGGGCTGTTAGAATGTAGGTAACCCTTGACTTACCCAATAGAATATAAGCATCGCATGAATGGTCTTGAGGGTTGTGACTCATTGACGTGTGTTATCAGTTGTTAAGCACCTCCCCATGGGTGTTGGTTTAAGAGACTTCGATATACACTCCCGATACATTGCAACACAATAAGAAAGATAACTGTGTATTGGATAACTTAAAACTACATCACCATAAACGGTTAGAAACATTGGATAAATAGATTAGGATTGGCTCATAAGTTACCTTGTTTCTATCAATTTGACTAGCATGGCATATTGAATGACGCTTCTTGTCCTCCACTCTTATGTACTGATTAGCTATTCATCGTTGAGGTTTTGTTTTTTTGATAGTATCTGCTTTGCAGTAGATTTAATTGATATGTTCATTTGTTATTACCATTGCCTTGAATATGCTTTGACTTGAACGTAATGTGATATTCTTTATATGAAATGCATGTTTACTCAAGGTCACATATATGATTAACTCGACATTGTGAGGCACTACTCAGCCTCAGCCTTAGGATACCCAGCGAGGTTGACTTTGGCATAGCATGTATGTTGGCACTGCAGTGTGTTTATGTCTTGGGGCTTCCAGAACCCAGGAACCCAAGACTCATTCGTACCGTGGTTTGGTTGATGGTGTTCTCATATGTATAGATCCCTAGAGGGAGGATATGACAAATGTAGTAGTTACATAGTACAATATGCATATGTAGTGATTCTTATAGCATGCTTTATTCAAGTACACAATTGCCTAGGATACGAAATTGAAATACAATGCAATTCTATCTGTCCATTATTCTTTTAAACACAACACGTGTTACTTTATTGTTGCTTATGCTTTGCTGAATCATTGTATTCATTTGTTATCTTTGGTGTTGTAGGCTTAGATCCTACTACTGATCCCTCGTCAGTCGCAAGACTCTAGAAGACACCATAAAAGTCCCGTCGGGGCTAGAGGAGTGGATGTGATCACTCCACCGGAGAGTGGAATGGCATGATAGACTCCTATTGGGATTTATTCTTGTGGAATGCATCATGTGTTGATCTTGGAATGTTTAACTCCTTGCATTTTGGGTTTTGCCTCATAGAAACTATTTCCCCACTTTTTTTCTGTGTTGACCAATAAAAATTTGCAAATAATGTAGCGAAGACAATACAAGCTTTGGATTATAAAGTTCCAAAGTTTTCAAAGCACTTGGACCTCATCTCAGCTCAAATCAGCTTCAGAGACTCTTTGCCAGCTCCTTGGGAATCAATGCGGGACCTGGCACTTCCACATGTTGAAGCAAGCTCCTATTCAATGAAATGCTTTCAAGTACATTTAAAGATTACTCCTCAAGGATTTAGAGTATTTGGATATCATTTGGATCCAAACTTAGTCCAGATGATCATATACTATGCTCTGTGGGTCCCTGTGCAAAGTGACATCCCCATGAAGATCAAATTAGCTGAAACACTTGAAGGAAGCTCAAATTATGCTCAAGGGGGGCCTTGCAAAATTTCAGGTCAAATGGATATCATTTGACCCAAAGTCTACAAACATGTCAACTTTGGGTCAGTGACTCCCAAGTCATGGGGTCACTGACTAAAGTCTTACTTCCCGACATCCAAAATCCATGAAAATTGAGCACAAAGCTTCAGTCATGCACCAAAGAGGTTTTGTAAAATTTCAAGTCAAACGGATTTCGTCTGATCTCATTTCCACCGCATGTCAACTCAAAAGTTAATGACCCCCGAGCCATGGAGGTCACTGATCAAAATCCTCCAAGAGGGCAAAGCCGATGGAATTCGGAGCAGAGATTCAAAATATGTTCAAAGTCACTTCTGCAAAGTTTCAAGTCGATTGAACGCCGCTCGGGTAGAAAACAAGCTTACTGCCCACAGTGTGAGGTGAATAGTGACTTAAAACATTTAAAAAGTGAGTCACCGCTCGAAATCCTACTTCCACAAATCTAAACCACATGAAATTTGGATGAACACTCCAAGATGCCTCTGACGTCAATCCCTCCAAGTTTCAAACCAAACCGAGGTCATTTGGGCCTCAAACAGCTGAAACAGGGGCCTGTTTTCATGAAAAGCCAACAGGAGAGCTGACCAACTTCAGAAAGTCAAAAAATGGGTTGAAACTTATATGACACACTCAAAATAGTGTCAAGAAGTATCCCTCTAAGTTTTGTGAAGATTGGACTTCGTTCGGACCCCAAACAGGTGAAAACGGGTCACAAATGCAAAAGTTCGAAAATGGGACTTATCAGTGACTGTGGCCCGTTCATTGAGGGAGTTGGCCGACTTCAGATGGTCAAAATGAGTTGAAACTTTTATGAGATGCTCAAAATAGTGTCAAGAAGCATCTCTCCACGTTTCGTGGTGATTGGACATCGTTCGGCCCCCAAACAGGCCAAAATGAGTCATATATTCAAAAGTCCAAAAATGAGCCTTGGGAGTGACCGTTACCATTCATCGAGGGAGTTGACCGACTTCAGATGGTCAAAATGAGCTGAAACTTTTATGACATACTCAAAATAGTGTCAAGAAGCATCGTTTCAAGTTTTGTGAAGATTGGACATCGTTCGCGCCCCAAACAGGTGAAAACAGGTCACAAATGCAAAAGTCTAAAAATGGGCCTTGTCCGTGATTGCGGCCCAATCAACAAGGAAGTTGACCAACTTCAGATGGTCAAAATGAGTTAAAACTTCTATGACACACTCAAAATAGTGTCAAGAGGTATCCTTCCAAGTTTCGTGGCGGTTGGACATTGTTCGGGTCCTAAACAGGCAAAAACGGGTCACAAATGCAAAAGCCCGAAACTGGACTTTGTCCGTGACCGCGGATGCGGTCCCTGGTCATGGACCTCCAAAGGACACTTCCTGTGGTTTTGGATGGTTCTTCTCCACTTCCTTTCGAAGTGTAACTTTCCACAACCCCTCTTAACTCCCTGGAACTGCCAGAAACTACTGGGAGAGTCTATAAAAGGCTAACATTTAAAAGAAGCAAGGAGGACACACAGAGAATTTCAAGAACAAAAAGCAACCAAAAGCATTCAAGCAAGGCACACAACAGCATTCCACGGCCTTTTCCTCTTCTTTTCTTAGTTACTAAGGTGAGCAAGAAGGTTCAGAGGAGGAGAAGAAGATGGGGATGGCTAAAGAACAAACCATGTTCATACATTAATGTCTATTCGAAGGATGGCGCTGTCACCTTTATTTTTCTCATTCAGGGGGTTTCTTGGCCATTACAAAGGTTATGAACAAGCCTCTTTGGACCTCATTCTATTCCTTGAAAGCTATAGGTTTAGAATGACACAACCTCGGCTTCCTATGATATCCTCTTCTGACTTGAACAAAAGACAGTTCGTAAACATGAATGATGAATTACAAAGTTTTCAAGTGATTCCATGGTTGAATTTGATCTTCTTGATGGTTGTTCAACACCCCAAGAGTCATAAAAAGGAGTCTCAGCACTTGAAAAGAGTTTGAAAGAAGAACCAGCACGAACAACACGAAAACGGAGGCAAAACAGTGACTACAAGGTCACTGTCTACCAGTGATCGTGACCCACGGTCACTAGCCTAGGGGAGTGACCGTGGGTTGCAGTCACCCCCATTTTTCTTTCTTTTTTTTGCATTTTTTCCCACTTTATGTACATTTTCTTGTATTTTCCAAATTGAGATTACATCTAAGACTTGAGGGAGGGGTTGTAAACTTTGTAAACTCATGTAAACAACCTGCATCTCCGCGGTCAGGGCATTAGAACTCATGTAAACAAAGGGAAATTAATGATGAACTGTAGTTAATTCCCATTCTTCTTAACGCTTGAAGTGCGTTAATGTTGGACATTGAATCCATTACACATTTTCATGCCATTTTTCAAGCGCAATCATTCTGTACATCCTGTAATTAATGTAATTTTTTGTAGATGTTGTTTTCTATTTATGTATCATCTTTTCATGCAATGATACATACAGCTTTTACGTACACTATGTTTGCATGTGTGAATTTCCCTTGTGCATATGCATTTAGATAAGGGCTAAGTGTGTATGTACGAGAGTACATGTATCATTGATTACGCTTTAACTAATCCCTGATTTCTTAGGCTCGGGTTGTTACATACGTATTGTATGGTATCAGAGTATTATTGTTTTAGTGGATAAGCATGTAGAAGTGTCAATTTTCATGGTGACCCTCAAGGAACTAGCATGTGTCATTGAAGCTTGATTTGAGCTGAAATGAAGTTCAAATGCTTTGGAACTTTGAAACGTCATTCTCAAGTATGTTGTAGACTTGCCATAAGAGTTTTAACCACTTTAATAACCCAGAAGCTTGAATTTGTGTGGTGACCCTTGGATGTGAGTCATTGAACCTCAAGCTTTGTGCTTAGTGAATTGAGTAACCAAATGAATTCCATTAAGTCTGAAACTTGAATTGCTGCATTTTGAGCACATCTGAAGTCTTCTGAGTAGATTGTGTCGGTTGTGATTTTTTATGGGTCAACATATTTGAACTGAGATCATTATACATGTCAATGCATATGTAGTCTAAGTTGTGCATAGAAACATGATGTAACAGTATGCATAAAATTTGAAACACAATTACCCATGGGTACATAAAATGATAATCTCACGAGAAGATCTGATGCAAAAACATAGTCAAACTGATGGCAATCCTAACATACCCAAAAAATTCCCCTATGTCGCTCTATGTATAAGGACAATTAACAGCTATCTCAGAAGTCCATTCTACTATACTCTAAAAATCACTAGAACCTCCTTTGTAGTGCATTAGAGGTTGAATCGATACTTAGACCTATTTCTAACACTAAAGGGTAGCACTGTAAATACAATGGTTTAGGAAATATAGGTGCATATAAAACTAATATGTTGTATCAATTGAATTAAAGACATATTAGTTAAAAAAGAGCAATAACGGAAGCTAAGCATTGATGTGAATTTAATCAATCTACTTAAAAATGCATGACCCTTAAGCCATGGAGGTCACTGATCAAAATCCTACTTCCAGGAGGGCAAAGCTGATGAAATTTAGAACAGAGATTCGAAATATATTCAAAGTTAGTTCCTCAAAGTTTCAAGTCAATTGAATGCCGCTCGGGTAAAAAAAGCTTACTACCCATAGTGTGAGGCGAATAGTGACTTAGAACATGCAATAACCGAGTCACTGTTCAAAATCCTACTTCAACAAATCCAAAATGTATGAAATTTGTATGGAGATACCAAGACACCCTTGACATCATCCCTTCTAAGTTTTAAGTCAAACCGAGGTTATTTGGGTCTCAAACAGTGAAACAAGGGCCCATTTTCCTGAAAAGTCAATGGGGGTTGACTAACTTCAGATTGTTACAATGAGTCAAAACTTCTATGACACACTCAAAATAGTGCCAAGAAGCATCTCTCCAAGTTTCGTAAAGATTGGACATCGTTTGGGCTCAAAACAGGCGAAAACGGGTCATATATGCAAAGGTCCAAAAATGGGCTTTGGGAGTGACTGCGGCTGCGGTCATTGAGGGAGTTGACCAACTTTAGAGGGTCAAAACAGGATGAAACTTGTATGACACACTTAAAATTGTATTAAGAAGCATCTCTCCAAGTCTCGTGAAGATTGAACATCGTTCGGGCCCCAAACAGGAGAAAACGGGTCATATATGCAAAAGTCCAAAAATGGGCCTTGAGAGTGACCATGGCTATGGTCACTGACACCTGTGGAGCAGTTCCTGTGATTTTCGGCAGTTCCCTCTATTTCATTTTGAACCTTAATTTCCTGTAACTCCTCTGAACTCCCCAAACTACTGCTGAGGTCTATAAAAAGGGAGGTTTAACACATAGACAAGGACAAACAGTGAAGGGAAATAGCAAGTTAAACAAGGACAGATAGTGAAGGGAAAGAGCAAGTGCAAGTTCCCCAATTGAATTCTAGAAGTTTGAAGCAACTCCAAGCAAGCCACAAGGCATTCTTCACTACTTCGGCATACTTCTTATTCCCATTCTCGCCAATACAAGGTGAGAAATATTGTAGAGGAGAGGAAGACACATACATTTCACATAAGGAAGGCATATGCAAAGGCCACTCGGATGATATCTTTTTCCTTTGATTTTCTCATTTGGGAAGGGTCTTGGGTCACACCAAAAGTTGTGAACAAGCCTATTTAGGCTTCATTCTAACCCTTAAAAATCATAGGGTCAAAATGACACAACTTTGGCTTCATACAGTGCCCTCTTCGGACTAGTACAAAAATGGTCCGTAAACAACAATGATGACAACAAAGGTTTCGACCAATTTCATGGTTGAATTTGATCTTCCTGATGGTCATTCAATGCCCCAAAGATCATAAAAGAGAGTGTCAGCACTTTGAAGAAATTACAGAGAAGAAACAGTGTAAAATAGTAGGCGAAACAGTGACTTTTCGGTCACTGTCTGCCAGTGACCCTGGGCCATGGTCACTAGCAGAATCCCAGTGACCATGAGCCACGGTCACTTGTAGGAGGCCAGTGGCCGTGACCCACAGTCACTCCCTTAGTTTCTTCCTTTTTGCATTTTTTTCACACTTTTGTACATTTTCTTGTATTTTCCAAATTTGGATAACATCTGAGACTTGAGGTAGGGGTTATAAACTTTTCAAAAAATATGTAAACAACCCGCATCCCCGTGGTCAGGGCATTTGAACCCATGTAAATAAAAGGGAAGTTAATGATGAACTGTAGTTAATTCCTATTTTTCTTAAACGTTTGAAGTGAGCGAATATTGGACTCGAATCCATTACACATTTTTTTCAGCATTTTTCAAGTGCGACCAGTGATCTGTGTGGTAAGGGCCATGAGACAAACAAATGCCGGAGAAGGACTGGAGCATGCTTTTGTTGTGGTTTGATGGAGCATCGGCTAGCAAAATGTCCAGGGAAGAAAAACACCAGTGAAGCCCCATTGTGCCAGTAGTAGCAATGAGTTAAGCAACTTCATTAGAATCAAGTTACAAAGTAGCATCAGCAAAGGTAATCTCTTTACCTACTACCTCCATTCTTTGTTGTTCTCTTGCTTGCAGATGTTATAAGTAGTCTATGTGATTTTTTATTTGGGATAGTCTCCGAGATACCTGTTGTATATAAGTCTTCAAGTGAGATTCCAAAATTATTCTCCATAGTGATCATGTAAGGATATTTGGTGTTATCTGTTGAGATATAGCTGGCACCCTTCAGATGTATAGTAATTTAGGCGGTTAAATCGGTGGCTATTGAGTATAAGTGATTACCCCCTTATATTGATAAGTTGTTCCATTAATTTCAAGGTGCAGGATAATTTCCAAACCAACTGATTTGAGGGTAAGTTATTCCAACTTTAAGCTTGAGCGTAAAATGTTCGAAGATCAACTTTTAATATCAAATTTGGATGTTAGGATTTCTTGATAGATTATTGGATTAATCAATGTTTTATATGTATTTGTGAGTTAAGGAATATAATTCTTATTCATACATGGATCAGTTGTGGATTACAGTTATCATTGATATCTAGATGTATTTGAACTTGTTAGTGTTCGTGATGATCCTTTGAGGACCTTCCATCATCCCTTAAGGATTGACTGATTTTGCTAATGTCGAGATATAACTTCTAGCTGATCAAGTAACAGTCTTAAGTCATATCATATCTTATGCTCAATGTTCAATGATCCAGTAGATTTGAGATTTTTTTTTTAGTTGGTGAAGTTCTAGGTCAGTCACCTAGATTTGGACCTCTGTGTAGTCTTACGAGATGTTATCATAGGATTGTGAGAGAATTCCGAAATCGTAGTTCCGTTTGTTAATTGCTTATGATGAATAATTCTTTTGTGTGGATAGATCGATGTGAGAACGACTTCTAAGTCTTGCGAAATTATTTGATTCTTTGAGAGTTAGTAGATTTGTGTGACGATGCAAATATTAGAATTGATCTAATAAATGGAATCAAGTGGTTGAGGATTCATATTTAATTAAAGTCCTTGATCGCATAATTGATAAGACTGTTGTCTAGAGCTATGTGATTTGAAGCTATGTCTTAATTAGAAAGGAGCATTATAGATTCTTGGCTATTTAATTGATGGTCAATTAATTTGATGGTATTTATAATTTGATTAAGAGATTCTTAAATTAGTTATGGTGTTTATTAAGAACATCCTGATGTAATCTGATCTTATTATTGAAGAGGTGGATCATCTAAAGATCTCTTTTTACTTTCGAAGTGTAATCAATTAAATGATAATCTAGAAACTATGATTTTAGATCTAATTAAATTGTGTATTAAGGTCAATCTCTATAATCATATTCGGGTTATATCTTTTTCCATATATAATTGAGGTTACGAATACTTTGAAGTGTATATATATCCTAGTTGAATCGATCTTGCTTTATTCTTAAGAGCAATTATGGTTACCTTCATCGATGATATTTTGATGTACTAGATTTATTTACGGAAATGTTGGAAATAAGAGAAATTCTATTCATACATGAGGATTTCATTTCACTCATGGAGCATCTGAAATATATTTAAACCTAAAGGCTTGTTTGATAAAATAAGTCAGATGACTATTGATCGTTAGTGATTTAATAGAGATCTTGGATCGTATGGTGATTAGGCTACTACTCCCTAGGTAGGATGCTTGGGTTAGTAGGTTACCTTATAGTCGTGACTAATGTTCCTTAGTTGCTAGTGGCGAGACTTAGCTTCAACACAGAGTACCCGCTAAAGTTAGATGTCTAATCAGACCTTCCATCCAGACTTCTAAAGGCATGAAGTGGGCATCCTCGTGTTCGAGAAGAAGTAGATCTAGAGGATTTCTTAAGTTTTCGATTGTCGTTAATAAAGCGGAGTCGACACATGAAATCCAAGAGTCAAAGAATGTCATTCGAAGCTAAAAAGTTTCACCAACAATCATAGAATGTCTTCGAATTTCGGATTGATGTTAGAGTAGTCTGGAAGGTTTCATGAGGAAGGAAATCCATTTTTGGGGAAGAATTCAAAGGAATTCTCGCTTTCTTTTATGTGACAAGGCTTCATAAGATGATTCTAGACCCGTTTCACATCCTTGAATATGGGGAGACCAAGTAGAACCAAATGCAACGTATGTGGAGCAACTTCTTAGTATCATCTATATAGCATATAGGTTCAGTAAGTATTCCCGATCTGTTTTAGTATTTGATTTTATTAGTTTATTTCATTCGGAGGACCAAATGATCTTAAGCAGGGTGAGATGTAAGGTCCCGACCCGGCTTAATTATAATTTATATTAATTAAACTTGATTTCCTATTAATACGTGTACTTTGGTCTCAATTCATCCTGTTCTTAGTTTTAGTGGGTCTCAGTTGGATAGATAGTTTGGGTTCGGACTTTACCTAAGTGGTTAAGGACCCTTTTGTAAATTGTTCTTACATCACATTGACACCTCATTAGTTGCATCTTGTGTAATTCTACGTGTAGAACATCTTTCATGTTGGACTCAACTTAATTCGGACTCATCTTGGCCCAATTGAGGCCATGTGACTTAAACTGTAAATATTCCAAAAACTTGGACTTGCATGTAAACACCAGAAAAAAATATATTTAAAAGGAAAACCCAACATTTCCTTTCTTCTTCTCCTCCTTCCTCTTATTGTATTCGTCCCTCTCTTCACCTCTTTTTCATCTCCACCTCCATTTAGAGTTGTAAACCAAGTTTTGAAGCCTTGCATGCAAGAGTATAAGCCTCTATTCTTCTTTTTCTTTTTCTTCTTCTTCTTCTGTACATTTTCTTTTAGGAAAGCACCTTTTTCTCTAAGCTACAGTCCATTAAGGTGAAGACTCAACCTCTATTTCATTTCTTTGGACTTAATAGAATCAAGAAGACTCAATTACATAACATGCATACACTTTACATCATATTCACTAGTTGCATGTCTTTTATGTAGAGAACCCGTCTTCCATTGAGGACTTCCCCTGATCACACACTAAGGAGGAGTTGGGTAGGGTCAAGCACTGTGTAAAGGCAAGTATAAGAGTACATATATTACTACATACATGTCTAAATTTGTTGATTCTTGAAATGATTACTCTAAGTGCAAGTTAATAGCTCATTTATCCTTTGATTAAGTACATATATGTTGGATTAAGTGAATATGAGGATAGATATATAATATTAATGATACGTGGGTAGGTAAGCCTTAAGTTGGAGCAAAAGAACCTCATTGGAACCCAAATGATAGAGTTCTGCACTTGAACTCGTGTTTCATAAATTATTTTTTAGGAATTCTGATGCTCACGGTAAAGCCACGGCTAAGCCACAAGTATCTACGGCTCAGAATCCAGAGAGCCAAATTGAACTACGGCTAACCCTCGGCTAAGCCGTGGGATGAACTACGGGTAAGCCATAACCATCCCGTGATCAAGCCGTAGGCTATTCTATGGTGAACCTTCCAGAGAGCACGAAACTAAGAATTACTTTACGATCCACATACGGCTACACCGTGAACTTTGCTATGGCTATACCATAACCTAGCCGTAGGCTTAGTAGGGCTAAGTCGTAGGGCAACATACGGTTGAACCGTAAATGCGTATGGACTTAAGGAGAAAACTTGAGCCACTCGGCTAAGCCGTAACATGTATACGGCTAAGCAGTAAGAACACTATGAACTTAGATATTAGGGATTTTCAATGAACTTGTAGGGCCTTAGTGATGGCACATTATTTCTAACTAAATTAGCCCAATAGTGATTAAATGATAAGGAGGACGAGTGTAGAATTGTCACTTATCCTCTTCGATTTTCTGAATGAATTTCCGATGTCACGTCATGAGTGTTGGCGTAAGAAGAGGTGTCATTTACGTACACAATATAACGCCAAGAATTGGTAACACAATGACATTAGACGTTTTATGAATACATCGTGTTGAATGGGCTTGGGATTACGGATTATCTAGCTTAGGGTGGGCTAGTAAACATCCTTGGCACCTATTAAATCCTGATGCATTATATTGTTAAGATACCTTGCCCTCAACATGATTTAGCCATGTGCCCACTCTTCCTTGCAAACTTTGAGATAAATCAGGCCTGAGCTTTTACTCAGTGCATGTCTATCAGGCCTGAGCTTCTACTGAGTGCGTGCCTATTCGTCAAATGAGTGTAGCTAAGGTTGAGAGGGTTCGAGTTCTCTTAGCTCATAAACTATCATCATCATCATCATCATCATCATCATCATCAAAGCCTTATCCTAACCATGTTCAGTTATCTTATTAATTCTGATTTCCATGGTTGAATATGATTTCAAGATTGATATTTCCTTATGTACAATATGATAAGTATGACTAAAATATATAAAAGATATGAATTCGAGTAGGTCTTGATATGTTGAGTCGGCACCACTTAGCTTGTGCCCTTATTAGGTTTGATGAGACCAATTTGGATATCTTTATATTGCTACTACAGTAGTCCATGGAAGAGTTGTTGGCGCTCCTCGGAAGCTAACTTGATCCCCTAGTGTCCCATATGTACGCTCTCTTTTAGGAGAATATAACCTCGTGGATGCCATCTAGTATGTTTTGGTTTACTGTTTACGATTCGCTATTCGTGCTTAATTCATGCACAATTTGCCTAGTTTTTTGCTATTCTTTCTTCTAATTAATATGTACTTTAATTCATTTAAAATATCATGATGGTCTTATACATCTCTATACTTGCTTAACCGTCATGTTAACAGTTCTACCCTTGGTGTCAAAGGTACTAAATCTAACCCAATAAGGCGAACAATGCGCCCGGTAGGAACCTTGACGAAACCTCGGGGACTAGATGAGTGTAATGCAGATGATGCCTTCTACTAGTCGTCCTACGAAAAGCGACAATGGGACCTTTGTTGAGTGTGTCGCTTATACATGTTTGGGACTATGATTGTTCTTACACTTAGCAATTTGATAGACCCAATATATAATTTTGGATTTTGTATATGCTTAAGTAATTGTTGTTATGTAAATGGGAAAGGTTAAGCACATACTTATTTATGAAATGATGATGTTTCTATTGTTATTGCTTATGATCATTACAAATGTATTTCACAGGCCTCCGCTTATTGTTGAATGTAATTTACATGTTGGAGAAACTTCTCTACACGTTCTTGTGGAATCTCCCTTGTAGTGATTTGTGTGTGTGATTTCACATGCACAGATTGTTACGAGATTACGTATGCACACCCCGTGGGGCCCATTCTAACCCTAATTCCTGGGATTGGTGTGTGACAGTTAATCATTTCTACCATCGAGGTGTTAATAAAGGCAATAAAAATATTTTTCAATACTCTCCATCAGCTGGAGCCCACTTTTCAACACTCACCCTTACGTGGAGTCCAATCGTTGCACTTTTGGTGATATGAATTTTTTTGTGCTAAATCATTCCTCTTGGGATTCGAACTCATGCCTAATCCACTCTAATACTATGTTACATTTTTTTAGGTAGCCATTCATGCCAAAACCCTGAGGCATTAGTAGAGGCAGCAAAATACTTTTCAACATTCCCCCTTGGATGGAGCTTAATCCTCCACACTCCTCCTCAAGTGGAACTTAGTCAATGCACTTTGGAGACATGCATAATTTTTGCTCACGAAGTCATTGAATATACATGCATATTTATTAGGCCTAAATCCACATATATAGAATTTCTCCAACCATTTCCATCATATCTGGAATATTTAGAATAATAGATTCTAGAAAGCTAATAAGAATTTTTGATAGACTAGCAGTTTTGTTAATACTTGATATGTAAGAAATTTTGTATATTGGCTAAATACATGGATTGGATAAAACTAAAGTCCTAGTCGAACTTGTATTTCTATTTATTTTTAGACTAGGAGTTTGAAGTGGTTACATAGTCCCAAAAGAGCTAAAATGAAGAAAATTCAAAAAAATCGAAGAAGGACTACCCGATCGTCGAACCTGCGAGGAAGTTACCACCGACTTACGATTTATAAGTCTAATTTAAAGGGGAATTTACCTGTTTTATGCCAATTGCTTTTCTATTTAAAGTACTACTATGGGGCATGAATTTGAGGCTATAAAAATGGGTTCTCTCTGAACCCTAAGGCATGAAAGACAAATCTGCAGATCTGAATTAAGATTTTTTATTGGAGACCATCTTCTCTAAAGCAACCATTGAAGAGAGTTGTGTTGAAATCGAAGTTCTAGAGTTCTTTCTCTTCTATATCTCTTTGTAGAAGATTAACTTCTAAGCATAGAAGATTTGAGGAGTCAAGCTAATAATTAAAAGCATTTAGCTAATTGGATTTGTAGCAAGCCATGGCAGACGGCTATTGTAGAGTGATTCTTTATAGGATGTTGATGCTACAGAGTTATGCGGATATTTGTAAGTGGCTTGTAACTGTATGATAATCAATAGTGCTTGATAATTGGTCTAGTATGGACTAATGACTTTTTTCCAAGTTGGTTTCCACGTAAAAAAGTCATGGTTTCTTGTGGTGTATGCTTTTATGTTAATTTGCTTATTTTATTTCCACTCCATAAAGGGTTATTTGCACACATATTATTGAGGTTGATTGCGTCGATCCATTCTAGAGACCCACCCAAAACCTTTTTTTGGTATTAGAGTAGGTTACATTAAATTGCATGTGTTTTGATCCCAAGAGATTTATAGAATGAAATTCAACCAGGAAGGCACATCTATGATGTCATGCCCCGATCTCAGGAATTGGGGTCAGAATGGACTCCACAGGGTGTGCTTACGTAATCCCATAGTAATCTGTGCATGTGGAAGCACACACACAAATCACTACAAGGGAGATTTTACAGGAATGTGTAAAGAAGTTTCTCCAACATGTAAATTATATTCAACAAGAAGCGGAAGCCTGTGTAATACCTCTGTAATGATCATAAGCAATAATAATAGAAACATCATCTATTTCATAAATAAGTCTGTACTTAACTTTTTCCATTTACATGACAATAATTACTTAAGCATATACAAAATCCAAAATTATATATATTGGGTCTATCAAATCATAAACACTCAACAAAGATCCCTTGGTCGCTCTTCGTAGGACGACTAACAGAAAACGTCTGCATTACACTCATTTAGTCCCCGAGGTTCCATTGATGTTCTTGTTGGGGCGCATCGTTCGCCTTACTGGGTTGGGTTCAGTACCTTTAACACCAATGGTAGCACTGTTAATACGACGGTTAAGCAAGTATAGAGATATATAAGACCATCATAATGTGTCAAATGAATTAAAGTACATATTAGTTAAAAGAAAACAATAACGAAAAACTAGGCAGATTGTGCATGAGTAAATATGTGTAATGAATCATAAACGGGATATCATACATATTAATTGGCATCCATGAGGCTCTATTTTCCCAAAAGAGAGTATATCATCCAAAAAGTGCGTGCATATGGGTCGTTAGGGGATCAGACTAGCTTCCCGAGGAGCGTTGACAACTTCTCCGTGGACTACTGCAGTAGCGACATAAAAATACCCAAACTGGTCCTGTCGAACCTAATAAGGGTGCAAGCTAAGTGGTGCCAACTCAACGTATCAAGACTGACTCAAATTCATATCTTTCATACATTTCAGTCATACTTATCATATCATACATAAGGGAGTTCAGTCCTGAGATCACATTCATTCATAGAAATCAGAATTAACAAATATCTGATAATCAATTAATGCATACTTAATTGAGCTACATCATGTTGAAGGCATGGTTTCCTAATAATATGAATGATTTAGATTGAGTAAGCATCGAGGATAATTACTAGCCAACCTTATGCTAAATGATCCGTGATTACAAGGGCATTCAACACAATGTATTCATAAAACGTCCAATGTCATTGTGTTACAAAATCTTGGCGTTACATTGTGTACGTAAAAGACATCTCTTCTTATGCCAACACCGATGGCGTGATATCGGGAATTCATTCGAAAAATCAAAGGGGATAAGTGATAGTTCTACACTCGTCATTCTCATCATTTGATTACCATTGGGCTCATTTAGTTGAAGAAAATGTGCCATCACTAGGGCCCTACAAGGTCATTGGAAATCCCTAATATCCTAAGTTCACAGTGTTCTTACGGCTTAGCCGTATAAATGTTACTATTTAGTCGAGTGGCTCAGGTTTTTTTTTTCTAATTTCATACACATTTACAGTTCAACCATATGTTGACATACGGCTTAGCCGTGCTAAGCCTACGGCTAGAGTTACAGCTAGGATACAGCGTAGCCGTATCACAATCCATGGTGTAGCCGTGAGTGAGCCGTAGAGAAAGTCCTAGTTTGGGGTTATTGGGAAAGCTCGCCGTAAAATGACTTACGGCTTGGTCACGGGGTGGTTACGACTTAGCTGTAGTTTAGTTTATGGCTTAGTCGTGAGTTAACCGTAGTTTAATTTGGCTCTTTGGATTCTAAGCCGTAGAGACTTACGGTTTAGCTGTGGGCTTTACCATAAGCTTCAGAATTTCTGAAAACAGGCATTGGAGCACGAGTTTAGTACAGAGCTCCTGGCTCTTAGTTCCAATTGGGTTCCTTATGCTTCCAAATTCCAATAATAGGTCTTACATTGCTCAATATCATTAATGTTGCATAATTATACTCATTATAACCTAATTTAACATATACATGTGCTTGATCAAGGGTAAATGAGCTGTAACCTAAATTTAGAAGGATCATTTCTAGAATCAACAAAATTAAATATACATAAGGTAATATATCCTCTAATACTTGCTTTAACACCGTGCTTGACCCAAAACTAGCTCCCCTTAGGCGTGTAGTTAGAGAAAGCCTTAATAGAAAATGAGTTCTCTACATGAAAACATGCAAAATGGTGATTCTTATATAGAATGCATGCATGTAGTATTTTTGAGTCTTTTTGACTATATTAAACCCAAGAAAAATGAAATAAGAATGGTTCTTTACCTTAGAAAGTTAGGTAGCGTTTGGTTCGCTGGAATGAATGCTGAGAGGAATGGAATGAAGGCTGGAATGAGCTTGGAATGGAATGGAGGCTGGAATAGTAATTCCCATTCCAACGTTTGGTTAGACAAAGGAATCAATTCAGTAATGAGATTTCCATTTCGATTCCTATGTTTGGTACGTTGGAATGATGTGGGGAATGGAATAAAATTTATATAAACTGACCAATATACCCCTGTGATAATAAACCTTAACTATTAATTTTGTTTTTGGGGCCCTCAAATTTCAAAAAATAATATACAATAATTTATGTTTTTTGATGAATATCTCGAGATTGGTGATGAGAAAAAAAAATGATATAGTTGTGATCCATTATAATCACTAGAGCTCCGCCTCTTCTTTTTAACCTCTACTTTTCACATGCATCATAAGATGGGCGGTGGGAAATAAAGGTAAAGCCTCTACATGTTCAAATTAAATAGACCACAAAAGCACATGTCAAACACTCTTATTTTTACAAACTATATTATATTTAGACAAATAAATCTTAAAAATAGTGTGCCGTGTGCCTCATATTCACTCCTCTTTGAGAGAAATTGAAGCACAATATCGGCAATTAACTTCTATTTTTATGATTTTTTTAACACCATAAACTATAACCTTTTTCAGTAAAAAAAAAAAAAAACCAGATTTCCTAGTTTATTGTCTTACACAAGCGAACCCTAAACCAACATCATTTCTCTCCTTGATCCAAAACCTGTCAGATGATACACACCAACAAAACCAGGTTTCCAATTTGAAGGCTATTTTACGAAGCAATCACTGGCAGATTCAAACAGCCCCACTGATGAAATCCAATGCAAATGGAGTGGTTAATATCCAGCACCTATATGGCAGGGACACGCTATAGACACAACAAGAACAAGAACACAAATTTTACAACATAAAAAATAATGTATCAAATATGATACAATACGATACATTGCCCATTTTAAAGCGTCCGTACATCATATTCCAGCACAACCAAAAACCTACATGAATTGAAAGAAGACCAACTTCTTTTTCAACTCCAAAATTCTTTATGGTTGTCATACTTTCAGGTAGGCCCCTCGGGTTAGACTACTTCAAATATAGGAATGGTTTGTTCATGAAAATGATTTGTGAAAGAAATTCAAACCTATTCTCAGGTTAGACCACTTCAAAGTTAGGAATGGTTTGTTCATGAAAATGATTTGTGAAAGAAATTCATGCCAGTAACAAGAATAAATGCCCAGCCAAAACAAGAGAAGAATGAATTATTTTGCACTGGCTATCTATAACTTCAGTCACACTGATATGGAATGTTAAAATAACCTCGTACAAAAGAATGATGACCTTGTAAAGGAAGGTGACACATTTCAAAGTACAACTAAAAGTGCCGTGGTTATTGGCTAAAAGCCAATGATAATCCAAGCCTGCAAACAGCAAACTCATAAATAGGAGTAAGATAAGTTTGAAATAAGATTGGGTCGCAGAATCAAACCCAAATGATATATTCTCAAACATTCCATGAGATGATACCCTTCAACATTTGAGGTATAGTGATAATGGAATGACTCTTCCTAGCAACTATTCTGATTCTCTCTTTCTTCTCTTCATAGAAGAGTTGCTATCGTCTGAATGAAGAAACTCAGGTACCAGTTTTAACAGAGGCTCCAAAGCGCTTGGAGCAAACTTCCTAGCAAAAAGGTAGCAGACCGAACTGCTCCGGTTATTGTATGTACATGTATGGTTCTGGATAATTTTCTGTAAAAATGCCTCTGTAATATCGGTCTCTCCAAATGTTGCTGGATGAGCACCACCCCTTGACCAGTCTGCCCATGTAATGGTTCTATTTGCCAAGAGATGTGGTGCCTCGATTCGAAACATGGTGGGGAAATAATGTTCATCCACATAGCAATCAGGCTTGCAGAATTCTTTGAACTTTGGATAGTATCTGGTATCTTCAATTATACGCATGGCGACCTCTCGATTGGCAGCAACCCACTGCGACCCTTTATGCCACTGTGAGATGTTAACCTCTGGTGCCATGCTTGCATTGTAACGCCCTCTTCCAGTACGCCCTGGGTCATCAAATGAGCCAATATAACTGTGCCTCAACCTCATCAAGTAGTTGTAAAGGAACATGAAATTGAAGAGAGGAATACCTGATTCAGAGAGAGGGACAAACCATTCATTTGATATGTCCAGTAGGGCATTTGCAAGAAGTCGTCTCTCAGCATCGCACATGCTCATCTCCCCCCACTCTGCCACCTGTAGATTAAAGAAAGGTTAGCAATTGGAAAAAGAAAATCATCGTAGTTTAGCATTGCCAGATCTGAACATGGGGACTGCAGATCGATTTAAAGTAACTGATATGTTAATACAGCAATGATGAATTATAAGGATAAAGTGGGGTGGTATGACAAACATAAAGAAGGTTTTGTCTGCTTGTAAAGTGAAAAAAAAAATCCAATTGTTTAAAAACTTGATAGCTTGAATCCTTTGGTTTGGGAAACTAGTGCCCCTATGGTTTGATCGAATGAGTTGGTCCCTGCCTCTTCTATTTTACAAATAATGACTCCTGCTGAAAGACGGCTTTCCTCCAAGTGAGAGATGGGCTGGTTCAGGGGGCTTTCATCCACCTGAAAGATGGCTGGTTTTTCAGGTTTTCATCCTACTTCTTGGAGACTCACTTGTTTTCTATCCAAATAATAAAAATCCTGGAAAAATCCACCATTTCCCTTGCCACCAAGCAGCCTGTAGGCTATCCCTAGTCCCACCTCAGCAGACGACAGAAATCATGCTTGCAGTTCACTAAGAATTAAAAATATGACTGGATTAGCGAAGATGACAACTGAGACATGAAACCATACCTCCTCATCGCTATGGGCTTTATTCTGGCTGACCATGACTCCACTATCAAACTTCCTAAGCATCACTGGGCTGTTCAATCAGGAAAAGGAAAACTGAACTAAATCAAGAACAGAAAACAATGAAATGGACTATTGGGTTGCATTCGAGCATACCAAATGCAACAAGAAATCTAAATTCTAGTGGCAAAATGGACACAATCCATTTGTATGTGTCTGGGGCAGCATTCAAATAGAAAATCAGATCAATTAAAATAATAATTTTCTTTCTGATGTAAAGCCTAAACAGCATCATGGCTGACAATCTTGATGCAGAAAGGAAGAAAAGAAGCAACATCGTCAAATGTACTTTCAGATTCACTCAGAACACTGGGAAGAAAGGAAAATACTAAAACTGCTTAGCTAAATCTTGTTCTGTTCAAACAAGGGTGAATTTAGCATTATCAGGGTAAATTCGATCAAACAGTGGCGTTAGAACCTGAAACGAGTTGAAGGTTCAGTTGTGCATACACATCAAATTTCTCTCATAAAGCACAGGCCTGTAGTAAATCTTCAGGTGAAATCAATTCTGCCAGGGGATTACAATTTTGAACGGTAAAGTTCACAAATGGGAAAGGAGATAATTAATGCATCAAAAAATGAGAAAAGCAAGTTTGATATTTCTAACCGCATTGTTGCTTTCTTGTCGGGCTCAAATTCACTCGCACAAGCTGCCAAACCACTTGAGTTGCCAATCTTAATCCCGTGCTTCATTACAGGATCTACAAACTTATATGAGACATTATATGAGACAAGCTATTCCTATTATTCAAAGAAACATGTTCCTGATATGGTACAAACCGCATTTCCATTGAAACAGAAATGACCCACAAAACACTGGGATTTCAGATTCCATGCTAATTTCCACTAATCATCTAAACATGAAAGCATTCAATCCAGCTCAGAGCTAACTGCAGTAACATTGCAATATCCCTCCTTTCACCCAATCATATCACAAACCCAATACAGAAAAACCAAGACAAAAGGAGAAAACCCCATGAATAGAGCAACAAGTCTTACAACAAAACAAAAAAAAAATAGCAAGAATAGAACAAATATCCAAAGAGTAGTAGAAAACTAGTACAACTTTAATGTCTTACAAAACAAACACCCAACAATCACAACACAATAAAAACAGAAACAAAAGGAGAAATTTCACATCTCCTTCGAATAAAAGAGTTCTCCATGATAATAAACCTTAAACATGATTTACAATAGCAATAAACATCAATAAAATCTCCATATAACATGTTATTAAACTTAAACATCACATATATTATCTAAACCAAGTCATTTAAAAGTTTGAATACATCCAACTTGTCCAAAATAACATCCATATAGTGCTTAAAACAAAGAGTAGCTCATATAAAACAAAGAGTGCATGCATCAAAGAGCTCCACTTAACAAAACCCTCACAAAGTCTTCTTTCTCATCATCTTCCAAAGTAAAAAAAACTGCAGTCATCTCATGATCACGGCCTATAGTAATCAAGGCTCTATGGCGTTCCATCCTTGATAGATTTGGAAGCTTGCGCAGTTCTTCATTGATTTTATCTCTCTTTGTCGCTATATCCAAATCAACACCAATAGCTCTACTGAACTTCTCAGTAGCTTCATCAATCTTGTTGCCTATGATCATGGCTGCTTCTCGAAATCCATCCATATTATCCATGCTCCTTCTCCTCTTTCCTTTCTGACTAGTTCCTTCATTATTGAATGAAGCTGTGGACATTTCCTCTAAATTCACAGGACAATTTTCTGTATCTTCATCCTCCTCATTTCTAGTCAGCTCATCCAAGATATCTTCAGTGGTAGCAGCTGCCCTTCCTGTGGCACGATCTCTACCGAAGATAGTGCAAAGCATTTCATAATGTGGAAAACTCCTAGTCCTCCACTGAGCTGCACCCTTATGCGTCTACAAACAACATATAAAAAAAAACAAATAAAGTAATATATTCAAAGGCCAGATAAGAATACATTAAATGATTCCTCAAATAATAATACCTTCACATAACCATTCCAAACTTCATCTTCTGCAACCACCAAATTCTTTTCTGAATCCCATCCAAATCCACTGCAATTTAATCCGTTAAGCATATCATACACAATACGGAAGTCCTTTTTCATTGTCTTAATTCTGGAATCAATGTGTGGCTTGGCTTTAATTCCACTTTGAGGTAACTTTTGCTTTAAGATAGATTCAAGCACTCCAAGAAAGCCTGGCTTGAACCCATTGTCCGCCTTATGAGTTCCAGCATTAACCATATCAAACAATGCAAAAACTAACTCTCTGTCCTCAGCTTCTGTCCATTTCCTTTTATTCTTCCCTGGCCCCTTCTCATTGATGTTTATATCTTCACTCATGTCCATGCCTATTAATATTACAACAACCAATCCACCAATAACATGATATTTAATTAACCATGAACCAACAACATAATAAAGAAAAATGGCACAATGAATAAAATGTATAAAATAACATGATATAGCAACTTAAATTAACCATTACAACTAATCACTCCAATACAAGCAAATAAAAGTTGCAACCATTACAAGCTTTGCCTTTAAAATACAAACAAATTCGAATAGTTCATCTCCACGCATTAAACATAGAAATAGCCATTTGTTGTCTAAATGAAGTCCATTCATTTGAAGTCTCTACAGTGCCAATTATCTCCATGTCTCCTTCGTTGTCATCCTCGTTTAGTTCTATATCTTCATATGGGTCAACAAGTAACTCATTCCTTATATAGTTATGAAGCAAACAACACACCAAGATAATATGAACTTGAATATTAATGGGATAAAAGGCAGGACTCCTAAGAATTGCCCATCGTTTTTTCAATATCCCAAAGGCTCTTTCTATTACATTTCTAGCAATTGAATGCTTCATGTTAAAATATTCCTCTGCGTTCGTCGGTTGACGTCCATTACTCCACTCATTCAGATGATAACGTTGACCTCTATACGGTGCAAGAAATCCTTCACCATTTGTATACCCGGCATCAACCAAATAGTAGGTACCTTAAACAAATTGAACATTTTTTTTATGTTAGTGATATATACTCTTTTAAAAGAAATTAGTTTATTATTGATTTTGTAATAGTATTGTATCTTACCACGTGGAACAACTAAACCATGTCTTCTAGCAATTGCATCCTGTAACACTCGACCATCAGCGGCTGACCCCTCCCATCCAGGCAATACATAAGTAAATTGGAGATTTGGGTTACACGCTGCAAGGACATTAGTTGCAATGTGATTTTTTCTAGTTCGATACCTAGGTCTGTCAACAGCCGGCACATGGACCGGTATGTGTGTCCCATCTAAAGCTCCTAAACATCCCTACAAGACATTACAATGCATCAAAATATATTTACACATAGATGATAAATTACACAGCTATAATTTAAAAAAATATGAAACATTTACCTTAAAACACTTCCATTTTTCATCTACCGAGTTTTCTGATATTGGCTCAGGTTTCTTATATAACTCTCCTTGTAGTCTAATGACTGCAACCAAAAACCTTTTGAAGTGCCTACTTATTGATTCCGCTGAACGATTAAACTCACTCTGAATTACCCTATTTTTGACATGATGAGCAAGGATATGCAAGGAAATTGCTACTTGCTCATCAACCAACATGTGTCTGGTTGGTTTCAGCTTTCCAATTGTACTAAGCAAGTGACACAACTTCACAAATGGTCGCCTAGTCATTCTAAAATTGTTCAAACATATGTGATCACTCTTATATACCCAATTCTCAATTATTTTTCTATTACCATAGTAATCTAATTGGTACCTAGATCTAACCCCACGCATGCATTGTTTTTCGAATAATTTATATGATAATTGTATGAATAGCCCCAGTAGATGTAGAATGTCCAACCACCACTGCATAACCATTGCCAATTTCTTCACTTTCAATTTTCTTTTGGCTAGACTAACACGTGCCATAACTGTCATAAGAGAAAGATACATCAATTTAAATTAAAATAGGTACCATTGAGGACCTGATTAAAGCATCATTCGAAAATTATAAAGCATCATTCAATAATATGAACACATGCAACTTATATCAAATTTGACCCACTCAATATATCAAAATGCATTCACTAGTTTGCTTAAGCAATAGGAATCATGTACAGAGAGTCGTTCAAAATTTGATGCCTTGCAATAAAATACAGTGCACATGAGGTTGTCTGGCTGCTTAAAGAGGGACTCCTTAAAGAGCAAGTTGTGATCAGACATGAATGTGGCTGGCTATCTGATTAATATCCAATTATTTATGTGGGTTTTAAGCAGACATCCCGGAATGTGGCTGGCTGTCTGATTAATCAGACACTGTTATTTAAAAATGAATGTTCTAGATATGAAAAGTTAAAGAAAAATGTCACATCTGCTTCCCTCTCATCATTGTTTTGCAGGTTACAGGAGCCAATTATTAAGTCTGAAAATGCCCCAAGATGCACTGAGAAAAAGTGATCAGTTCCTCTACATGCATCCAATAAATGAGAGCATGCTTTCTAGCCTATACTTTGAAGTTTGAATACATCTTTCTTCTGTTTCAAAGACGTTAATAATCTCATTTGTCACATACCATCATATTCACAGACCCCATCTCTGTACTTCTTGTCTCTGTTCTAGTGAGTGAAATGAGTGAAACAGCTTTTGCATACACTTTGTAAAGACGAGGCATTTTAGTTCCTACTCCTAGTAAATACCAATGCATGTACCAATTCATGGGGTCATTTTTTTATTCTTTGCCTTCTTGGAAATTAACAAGACCCATTTCTCGATCATGTCTCTGGAGTCTTCCATGGAATTGATGAGGAAAACAAAAGCCAGGGATCCATAGCTTGATTCTGATACAAGGGATTTGGGAATATGTCACTGAAATTGATGGTGAGATTCGATGCTTGGCTTTTGCACCGTTCATCCATCCAATACAGAGGGGACGGACAAGAGGCTGCTTTTGTTTTTATTTCTACTGTGGAATGCACAAGTATTGAGAGAGTGATCATGTGGGGTGAGGTGGAATATAGGAATTCGATTAGTACACTAGTACACGTGCATTTTCATAGTTAGATGCGATTTGCTAAGCACTGCTCGTTATGATGAATCGTTTTGAGTTGAGTTGGAGTCCCTCGAGTCAATTCAATTCATGTGCTCCACAAAAGAATCACCTCATGAATCATGATTCATTTGATTGTTGCTTGAAAACATTCACAAAATGCACTATTTGTTCGACCATAACAAGTTTCAAACCAGTCCGGTGTGTCTCGTGTATGGTGAGGCATCACAAAAACAATCTGATTTACTTCATTCCCTTTTAGTTGCTTTATCAGTCAAGGAATGAATGATGATGATGATGATGATGGTGATGATGATGATGATGATGATCTATTGGCCACCACTGAAATAATATAAATATTTTTAATTAACCAAATCAGGCGATTAATTAAAATATCCACACTAGGAGAAGTAGGCACTTCTCAGGAGTCACCACTTCTCCCTTGTGAATCTCCACCGTGTTTGGATTTGATTGAAGAAAGGTAAGAGATGACCATTTTAAAAACCATTTAGTACGATTTCTAAAGATAATATGCAGGATCAATTAGGTGAAATTCAATGAGCCAGCCACATTCCAGGAATAGCTGTCTGATTAAAACCCATTTGTGACAAACAGGATTTCAAAGAAAGAATGTGGGTTGATTTCAAATTGGAAGAAATTATACACTCCAGACGGGTGCAGGGAGACCTGAGGAGGAGGAGGAGAGATGGAGAAACCGAGATCGGAAGCATCGGAAGCGACGGATAAGGCGTCGGCTATTCCAGGAGCACCCGTCGCAGAGGCTTCTTCCCAGCCACCCAGCTCGTGTCGCTCACCAATGTGCTCCTCTCCCTCTCGCTCTCTCCCCACTGTCCCAGCCCCCCTCCCTCCCTCTGTCCATTTCTTCCTCTCGCCCAGCCCCCTCTCACCTTCCTCTGTCCAGACCCCAAAAAATAGGGTTTGAAGGGAGGAATCCAAATTTGTGTGTGCGTCTGCAGCAGTGAAGAAAGGAGAAGGAGAAGAGAACGATAGAGACTGAGAAAGGGAGAGAAGCATACCTGATCTTGTTGGCGCCGTTCGCTTGGCAGTAGATCAAACGAGAGAGACGACAGTGATGAGAGAAGAAGCTGGAAGCAGAGACGCAGATTTCCTCATTTGGTTGATTTGTATCGGGCAAGGCAGGGGCAGTTTTGACTTTAACCAATAATGAGAAAGGAATGGAATGACCATTCCTTTGAGCCCCCAATGGAATGGTGATTCCTTTGTATAAAGGAATCACCATTCCTGAAGTAATACCCATTCCATTAATTTTTCATGAACCAAACGTTGGAATGGTCATTCCAACGGAATGACCATTCCATTCCGACCTCCATTCCAGCCAACCAAACGCAAGGTTATAGATTGTGAGAAAGAAGATCACGTGGTGAGTTTCCATGGAAGAAGATGCATAAGGATGTAGAAAGAGGGGAATGGCAGCTAGTAGAGTCACATGCAAGCTCTTAGGATCCAATTTCTAGTTGAAGATTGAAGAGGAGATGAGAGAAGAGTGAAGGTGGAAGATGAGCTCCAACAAGAGAAGAGGAGGATGTAATAAAGGGAACGATGGATTCCTTTTTTAAACTTAAATTTTTCTTAGATTTGTATGCCAGTCCAATTCTTTTGGGAAATTACAGTTTGAGTCAAATGGACTTCAACTGGGCCAAGATGGATCCGAATTGAGCTGGGCCAAACATGAAAGTTGACCTACAAGATAAAATGCTTATGATACAATTAATATGATGCCAAAATGATGCAATAATGTGACTCTAATTTACAAGAAGGCCCTTAATTACCTAAGTGAAGTTCAAACCCAACTGTTTATCCAACTGAGACGCACTAAAAATTAAGAACGTGATGAATTAAGACTAAAACGCACATATTAGTAGGAAATCAAGATTAATTAATATAAAATATAATTAAGTCAGGTCGGGACCTTACATATGATAAATTCATTTGTACTGAAGGACAACACATCTGGCAAGAAGATGCTCAAATCTAACTCTAAATAGAAAATTAAGATTGATTCAGATTTTGATAATAAGATGACTAAGTTTATGAATCAGTTTCAAAAACTCATGAAAGCCAAGAAAGCTAAATAGAAATGACCAAAATCTAAGAAAATGACAACTATAGCAAGGACAAAGTGTTTTGACTGTCAAGGTCATCGCCACTTTGCTAACGAGTGTCCTAATAAGAAAAAAAAATCTCAAGCATAAAACTCATAAAACTTAGGATAATGATTCCTCAGAAGAAGAGAAAGACTCTAGGCCTGATTTGTCTCATATCATGAATGGCAAGTTTACGGCTTCCACGGCTAAAATTTTCTCTTTGATGATGGTTTTGATGAATAAAATAATGCATATAACGCCACAGATGAAGAGAATGATTGGAAAGCTGAATATAAAATTTTGTTAAATAAATCTATGAAGATGAACAGGCTATTTGAAAAAGATACTTTGAAGCAAAAAAAAAAAAAAAAAGAGCTTTTATCTCTTAAGAAAGAGTGAGAGGAAGCAAATTTGAAGGTTCATCTCTTGGAAGGACAGAAGAACTACATGGCTGATAAATTGACTGCTGAGAGTCATCAACATGTGCTGCTGAAAGATGATTTTAAAAAATCAAAGCAAGAGTTTGAAACTTTGAAGACATACTTATAGATTGTAAAGACTGAAAAGGAAATCTTGGTTGGTAAATTGAAGAATGTGTTGAATGAGCTAGATTCAATAAAAACTTCTTTAAACAAGATGAATACTGATTCAAGGATTCTTGAAAATATCTTGTGTATTCAGAAGCTATCTAATGATAAAAGCAATCTTGGTTTCAATGATGGTGCATCTACTTCAAAGACAAAAGGTAAAACTACTTTTGTTAAAAGTTTTGCTCCTATGGCACCTGTTACTTCACATCTTACATGTGGTTATCATGTTGGGAGTATTTCAAAAAGAAAGAATGTGGTTTGTCCTACACGCACATCCACTTGTCATCATTGTGGAGTTGAAAGACACATTTGTCCACATTGGAATAAGCTATGTGTTTTACCAAAGTATAAGTAATAGTGGAAAAACATGTCTAAGTCAAAAGTCAAAACAAGAGTTATTTGGGTTAGAAAGTTTAATTTGCCCACTACAGTTGCTCACACTACTTCGAAAGATAAATCTATGCAAGTGTGACCGGCTACATGGAAAAAAAAAAAAAACACTGATCAAGAAGATCAAGCTCCTGTCCGTAGTGCTGCTACGAAGTACAATTAAGGGGGCGTTGCAATTGAGGGGGAGCTTCTACAGGATCTAAGATGACAAATTTGCTACATAATGATCATTAACATTGTCCATTATGGACAAAAAGGGGTAGAATAAAGCATTTAGGGAGAGTTGTTTAGAGTCAAGATGCTGCAGGTTTAAATATTCAGAGATATATGGAGACAATATGTCAAGCCCCAAATTTTTAATTTTGGGTCAAATTGGTTTCTGGGGTTTGAGTCAGGTTGAGAGGGGTTAAATGGGTTGATTAAACACTCTTGGGCCTTGGGCTTGAGTTATTTGACCCTTTAAACCCAAAAGACCTTTTTAAAAATTTTTTAAAACTCACTAAAAAGCAAGGAGCCCTTCCTTGTAAATTAGAAAAACCTTTACATAATATAACCCTAAGGGTTTTCCCAGTTCTCCCATCTTCTTTCTTTCCTCTGCAACCAAGCCCTAGAAATTCTCCTGGGGAAACTAAGGTGCGATCTTCAGATCTGCTGTTGGTATCGAAACCCAAGTAAGTGGATAACTGTAAACAATGTGTTTTTGGTTGTTTGTTGAATAACATGCATTAAGATGTGGTTTATTTGGTTGGTTTTAATTTTTTGGTTAGGGTTAATGATGAAGATTTGATTTCTTGATTTTGATTTAAACAAGGGAAATATAAAAAAAAAAAAGGCGTGCGACAACGGCACAGGTACTGCCTGGGCCAGCTGGGCAGCGAGCCTGGCTCAACTGGGCTGGGCTGGCTGCTTGGCTGGCTTGGGCCCATTGGGTCTGGCTAATTTCTGAGGGGCTCTATATTTAATTAAAATATTTATTAGAGTTTGAATATTATTAGAAGTATATTAGAATATTGTTTATGACTTAATGGTGACTTGATTAGAATTAATTAATTTTTTTATTAGGTGTTTTAGAAATTTAATTAGGTTTGTTTATAATTTTAATTAGGGTTTAATTACTTATGATTAATACTTTATTTAGTTCAATTAGGAAGTAATTAGGATGTAACTGGGAATGATAAAATCTTAATTAGAATGTATTTAAAATTCTAATTTGGATTTTAATTTGAATTTAGATTTCGAATCAAAATCTGGGATTTGGATATTTTGTTTTATATAAAATAATAAGGTGTTTGTATACACAACAATGATAATTAAAGACTTAATTGTTCCCTCCCCTTTTAATCATAATTTGATTAAGTTTGGATTTGGAATTTGAATACCTTTATACCCAATTTGTAAAACACACTAACTATACATAATTGGATTAGATGGATTCCTTTCTTTTTAGAAAAATTGGTTGAATATTCATATGAGAATTGGACTG
Source organism: Sextonia rubra (assembly GCA_037013555.1). Classification (NCBI taxonomy): domain Eukaryota; kingdom Viridiplantae; phylum Streptophyta; class Magnoliopsida; order Laurales; family Lauraceae; genus Sextonia; species Sextonia rubra. Next base: position 2,364,033 of record JASUAD010000028.1, on the reverse strand, counting down.
AATTCAAAATGAAAATGTGAGATTCGGGATGCACCACATGATAGACATTGAAAATAAGATATTGGCATCGTGGACTCCCATTTCTATTGTGAAAGAGGGTTAGTTCTCATGCGTATATTTAATTAACTATAACCATTAGGTGGATTAATGCTTACCCTCAGAGAGTTTGAAATAACACATGGTCATAATATACTTTTATATTAAGCAATCTAAGTACTTAAATTGACATTGGATTGGATATTATAAATTAAGGGTTTTATAGCATAGTTCATTATATATTAGTAGACATATGTGTTTGTATATATAGATATTTATACATATTTGACAGACTGCAGTATGGAGGTGGACATACGCTATCAGATCTGCGTATACGGTGGTATATAATACATAGCTGTGCCATCTATTATATTTGCGGAAATATTCGTATTTGTATATCTTTCTGTAGGAATACCCGTTTTTGTATACCTATTTGTGGGAATATCTGTTTTTGTACATTTGTTTGTGGGAATACTATTTTTGGTATATTGTATTTGCAGGGATACCCGTTTGGTGCATTCATGTCATAGGGCTTGCCTCGGTATATTTTGGGTCAGCATGAAAAATATGTTTTAATTCAATTGATTAATACCATTGCTTGCAGTTTACTCTCTTGCTAGATTATGTCAATCTGACCCACTACTTTTAGTGTCTAGGTTCCGTTACCGGTGTCGAACAGGGGGGTCAGGCGGTGCAGGAGATTCCTCTAGATGGCGGGGTTATTGAGTGGAGTACTGATGACAACATCTGAAGTATTCTAGTGTTGGTGCTAAGATCGCAACTTTAGATTATGTAATAAGGTCATATTTAAGGCATTAGTTATTCATTAAATTTATTTGTCTTGGAATTACAAATTTAATTATTATGTTTCAAAGCACTTGACCTTGACTTTATTATTATTGAGATTTATTTTATGGTTTGTGTATAAAATTCATCTGCGCAAATTATAGATTTCAGTTCCGCGTGTGATTATGGTTGCTTGATTACCAAGCATAATCTCACGAAGGACTTCGATCTACCTAGAATTGGAGCCATATCGTTTATATAAAAAAAATTTTAATTGGCTCCAATTCTCACACTCTTGAAACTGGGTTTGGATGCGGCCTAGTTTTGGGGGTGTGACACAATACAAATCTATAAGTGTTGAATCATAAATTTTTATTTTTGCTAAAACTTCCATGCATTTTGTGTTTTATTTCAAGTAGATCAAATTGTATTGTTTTAGAGAGTTTTGTCCATGAATTGCTAAAGCGAAAAATTTTAAGAAATTTTGTATTTAGGCTAAAGTCATGGATTGGAAAAAACTCTAATCCTAGTCGAAGTTATATTTCTATTTATTTTTAATCTAAGAGTTTGAAAAGGTTACAGAATCCCAAAAGAGGTAAAACAAAGAAAACTCATAAAAATAAAAAAAGGACTGCTCGATCGATCGAGTAATGATCCGATTGATCGAATACAAGGCAGTGGCCTAATTTGATCGATCGGACCATTACTTGATCGGTCAGACCTACGCGGAAGTTGCCGCTAACTTGCGATTTCTAAATCCGATTTGAAGTGGAATTTTCCTATTTTGTGCCAATTGCTTTTCTACTTAAAGTGCTACTATGGGGTACGAATTTAGGGCTATAAAAAGGGACTCTCTCTCAACCCTAAGGCATGAAAAACAAATCTCTAGATCCGATTGAGATTTCTTGTTGGAGACCACCTTCTTTAAAGTATCCATTGAAAAGTGATGTACCAAAGTTAAAGTTCTAGAGTTCATTGTCTGCTACATCTCTTTGTGAAAGATCATTTTTTAAGCGTAGAAGATCTGAGGAGTCAAGCTAACAACTAAAAGCGTCCAATTGATTGGATTTGTAGCAGGCAACGGCAGACAGCTATCGTAGTGTAATTCTTCACAGAAGGTTGACATTACAGAATCATGCGGATATTTGTAAGTGGCTTGTAACTATGTGATAATCTATAGTGCTTGATTATTAGTCTAGTACGAATATCGTGGTTTATTTCCACATTGGGTTTCCATGTAAAAATGTTGTATCATATATACTTTTGTGTTGATTTGCTTATTTTATTTCCATTATGTAGTTGGTTATTTGCACACATATTGTTGAGGTTAATTGCGTTGATCCATTCTAAAAGCTTACCCAAAACCTTCAAAATATATCTCCTAAAAGATATCAAAACAATATGTGAAACTTTCTCATGGGCTTGGTTGTTCAATTTAGCTCTAATATTGTGTATCACACTACCATAAAATGTTTTATCTCTAATATTCTGCTTTATAAAACTTTATTACTGTTGACCAAGAAACAATAATTTAAAATTCAAAACGCTATGGTGAACATATACTCATTCTAATTTTCTTCAAGAATTGAGACATTACATTTGAATTGACATTAAGATGCTGCAGATTCACAATCAGATTAATGGATGTAAATCGGGCTTATTTTCAGGTCATGATGCCTCCTTTGCCCCTTTAATGGTCGACCTACAAGTGGGCAATATAAATCTTTATAAAAAAAAGAAGAAGAAGAAGAAGAAAAATAGAAGAGGAATTAGGAGTTTACAGAAAATGACTCTCAATTTAGACTCTTCTTCACCTTGACTTTGCCTGAATTTTGGTCACCAATTAGAGAGGGTAAGGTCCTTGTTTCCTTCTTTGGAACCTGGGGACTAGGCTTGAGGGAAAAGAGGCAGGCTTAGGATGGAGTACTTTTTAGGTAAGAGGGAGTGCTTGAGAACTTAGAACTTTGTAGAGTTTTGGGAAAGTCACCTTTGATAAATCATTAGGAAAAGGATTCTATCTATGGATGATGGTTTAGTTATCCACTTTCATTAGAGTTTGATTGTGGTTTTACTTCTAAGTTTGGTGTTTGTATTATTGATTCAGATTGTGAAACCAACTCCTTTGATGGTTGAATCGCTCCCATGGCACAAACTCGGTTGAAATACCAGAACTGGTGTGATGACCAGCATGTCGTGATAGAGTGTTCCCAAGCTCCTTGAGGTGGAAAAGGCACTTGATATGATGATGAATACGTACCATGGTGATTCGATGAAGCACCCAGTGGTGAGTGGTCATGGTTGGCACTGCTTCTCTGGAGACTCTAACTAATATATATATATATATATATGTATATATATATATATATGTGTGTGTGTGTGTGTGCACCAAAAAGTGTGCACGAAAAGTCTATAAGGGACATATGCACAGGAAAAGGCCCATATATATATATATATATACTTTTGGCAACTAAAAGAGACCCTAAATAATATCAGGTGTAAAAGAATGTATGAAAGAGGACTGGTTGATAACAACAATTGTATTTAGATTTTTTTTTTCTTGGTTAATACAACAATTGTATTCATTTGCTTAACTGTTGGCCACATTCAATCAACGCACACTTGTAATAAGGGGTCTTATTTTGCTCAAGATCATGAGTGGGCCCCGTTTATAACTATTGCACATCTGGTTATGCCTAACATTCAAAGGACTCATAGTTTAATATCATGAAGTGGGCTCCTTTCGTTACCATTTGATTACGAACCCCAAGTGCAGGACCTCAATGCAATAATAATTATCCGGTGGGGCTAGAGTCGATCCACAAGGAGCGCAATACAATGGATTTCTTGTATCTATCTCAAGAAAAAAAACCTAATTCTAGCTTATGAAAAATCTATACAAACCATTCACCTACAATGTTGAAAAATTAATTGATTACATCAAATTACATCCCCAAAAAATTTCTAATCTGTAAATCCTAACTAAATCAATGCAACCAAAATTAACAAAATTAAAACAACCATTGGAAAGAAAGTAATAATATGAGAAATAGAATTAAAATTGATGAAATTAAAAAGTAGTAATGATTTCTAGAAATTCGAGATCTGTATTTCAATTTATAGATTAGAAGTACAGGTAATTTTGGCCTCTTTCTTAATTATGGGTTGTCAATCCATAATACAAATGAACAAACAAATGAGAGAAATTAAATTAATTTGAAGCCTATTCTAATTAACATTATATTATCCAAAATTTTCTTTTACTCGCAATTGCATTGGCTCAAAGAAGAAGTGTATCCGGAAAAAACACATCTCAAGAGGTTACTAATTGTGGCAATTGAATGCAAAAATATTCCTCCACGTTAATAGAAAGTTCTCATTAATTTTAGCAATTGATTACATGCAAGACTAATATCAAATAAAATTACATCAACTCTTCATCTTAAAGAAAATAAAACTAGCCTACCATTGAGAACATCTTCAAGTAGCTTGAAATTCCAACAGTACCATCCTTTGCAAGGCTTGAAAGAGACCCAAGAGAGGGTAGATGGTGGAGAGGTAGTGATGATAGATGGACCTAAAGTGGCAATAGGCTAAGGGTTACCCCTTTGGGTGAAGAAGATGGAAGAGGGAGAGAGGTGGAGAGGTGGGACATGTGGTTTGAAGTGGAGTTGCAATAGATGGGACGTCTAATCCCGTTTGGTCTCCTTTTATGCTTTTCCACGAGATTTCTTTCCCTGTTTGAGTTACACTTTTGGCAACAGTCTTGCTTGAGTTTGAGATCCAAGCCAACACGAGATTTGGAAGGTTTTGGAGAGATTATTGCTATTCTTGGAGACTTTCTAAATGGAGATTTTTGATTTTCAAAATTTTCAACTTTATTCCCCTTGAAATCTTCCACATTGGCCACACATAAGGTGCGAAATAAACCCTTCACATTTGGGACCGATTGTTAATTTCCCTTCATTGTAAAGTTAAAGTCATCTCTCATTTCACCACACAACAACCCAAAAGAATCAAATCAAAATACCATATTTCAAAAAAATTCTCTTATCTTTTTACACAAAAAAGTCAAAAAGTTACTTTTCCATTCTACTAACTAACAAAAAATATCTACTTTTAACACAAAAAGTCAAAAAGTTATATTCTCTTCTTACTAAAAAAACAAAATCTAATCATTGAATTGATTTAACCCCTCTTATTTTTTTATCTTTTAAAATTACCATTCACTTCACTTCACTCTACTAGTTAAACTAACAAACGGGCCAAAAGCTTCTCTTTGTTGCACATGCTGGGGCCACATGGGACATCCAAAATTGATTGGAATTCCCCTTGACGTCCATGTATGCATGGCTTTCCATTTTTGCTGAATCTTGTCTCCACATGCAGCATTCATTCCTTGCGTTGGCTGCTTAGCTCATCATACTTTTCTTTATTTTATTTACAGAATCAAATCTGAATTTGACTTTCATATTCACATAAAAGCACGAGCAATTTTCTAATTTGTGGAATAAATTTGAATTACTAATGTGTGGGATGTCCAAGGTGTAGTTCTTCCCAATTTTTCTAGATTTTTGCTTCTTTCTAGTTTATATAATGGATTGTACATCGTTAAACTTGTGGGGTTCAAGATGAGATGATAGGGGTAAGTGACGAGCTTATTTCTTGCAGGGGGTGGGGAGTCAGGGAGAATAAATTGGACTTGTGAGCACATCCAAGTAGAGTAGACCATTGGATCAACTGTACACCAATCCGAATAGACTGAACTATTGGATCGACCGTACACCAATCCGAACAGATTGGACTTATGGGCCACAGATGAAGGAAATAGGGAAACACACACGGCTTTGTTCTAGTGAGAGTTGTTCTCACAAAGTCAACAAGAACTTTCTATGGGATCCACTTGGGATGGGATTACGGGGAGTGTAAGGATCTATGTAAGACCACCCCAAGTATCAAGCTTCATATTAAAAAAAAAAAAAAATCAACCTTCCATCCAATGGTCAAATCTGTTCAGATGGGTACCAAACCTTGGAATTAGTGACTAAGGGAGTCCTTGTTTGTGCACGCCTTGGATGGGTTGCTAGGTGGGCTCCACCAATAATTCTCATGGAAGCATTGTAAGAACTAGTTTTCATCTGAATATTTTCCATATATATATATGTATATATAAAGAGAGCCTCACCTCAGCTCATGCAGATGGCAAAACTCCTATCAGCCTGAGCATGTGGGGCCCACTCGTAGTCCATCCAAATGGACCATAAACAGGGGCCTCCTGAATTCCACAGGCCCACCAATTTTTGACCCAATCTAAATGGATTAGACCGTCAGATCTACTACACACCAATCTAAATGGACTGTGCACCGTTGATATTGTGGGCCCAGATGAAGATGATATACATCAACGATGAGGCTAATTTTTTATAAAGAGAATGGACTCTATGTGTCCTTCAAGTCACCCCGATCCCCATTCCCATGTGGGACCCCAGGTGAGTCCTAGACCATTGAGTAGACACCTCTCATCTATGGTTGAATGTAGGGGAGGACGCCCTTATATATATATATATATATATAACTTCTACCGAGCATCGATGCTCATGATAAGGTGAGCACTGCATGTCAAAACACTAATAGGCCCAAGTATGATCTATCCAAGTGGACCATAAAATAACTAATCCCAAGTTTGATACCATTCAAATCCAATTTGGTACCATTCAAATGGATTGGACCATTGGATCGGCTTGCACATATTTTGAATGGTGAAAACTTGTCAGCCATTGATCAAGTGGTTAAAATGATGATTTGAACCTCCGTCCCCATTAATAGGTTGGTAGAAGAGAGATCATTTGAGCCCCCCTTTCCATCCCCAAATGGAGCCCTGGAGGGCCCCATAAGAACGTGGTAGTCACCTCAAGGTGACCATCGTGCTCGGCAGACCGGATGAGAGAGAGAGCCTATCCAATTAATGAGAAAAGGCCATCCAAATATTCTCAACGATTTAGTAAACATGCTTTCTCAAAGCTTTGGTCATTCAACTATGACGACAAAACAATTGTAATCGTGACATTGTGTTAAACGGGATAAGGATAGGTTTTAATGGCGGTCAGCATGTCATCTTACATTTGCAATATTTTCTAAGCTTGGCTTGGTACCTTTAGTTTTCAAAATCTATAATTTTAACTTTCAATATTGAGCCAGTCGCATGCTCAAGCAAGCATGATTCAGAGAATAAACCCTACAACAGAAGGTTTACATTCTACCAATTCTATCCAGGATGATTGGTCGTCTCAACAATATTCACAAAATTTTGGACCACGTGAAATTAGACCTGGTACAAGATTGAATATTTCAAGAAGACAGTGAGAATCATGAATCACCTCACTAGAATGGCTTCCGGGATATAAGCACCATCCAGCAACAAAATAATGGATAGAAGAGAATTGTCGGATAAAATCAAACTCTACCTCGGATTAAGGAGCATGTCCCAAGCTAGAATGGTATTGCAGTCACCATGTTTGGTGGTTGTGTAATGGAAAGATGATAAATTAGAGGCGGAGATCCACAATGATTTTTTTTTTTAAATATTACAATTAGCAGCAGTGAAAAATAACCCCGCCAAAACATAGCCACCGCTAAAAGCAATAAAATAGAGGCAGAAAATGTCCGATGTTAATTCTTCAAAGCTGCTGCTAATAATTGGAACATTACACATTTTAACCATTAAGAGTTGATTTAGAAGCTGATATTCAATTTTTAGCAGCAGAAAGTTTCTAAAAGTTGATTTAGAAGCTGATATTCAATGTTTAGCAGCAGAAAGTTTCTGCTGCTATTGTCTTCTTACAGCAGGCCCCTAAAATGACGGTTCTTTTGAGGGCATATTACGCAGAGTCCGCTTCCCAAGCTATTGGCTCTTACCCCATCCATCGTGTTTTTTCTTTTTTCTTGCCCATAAAACTTTTAGTGTGATCTCCCCCTTTGATGTTGTCACAGAGATCCTCAGTAAAATCCCAGTCCCAACAATGGATACCTCGAACGCTTTCTATATCTTGGGGAGCTGCTCTTACTTAGACCCAAGACCCAAACACAGCAAGAATGCCAAAAACCTCTTGTCCACTTCCCAAGTTAGCTCCGCCACTGACCTCCCACCGGGTTTTGAGCACATTCCAGAAGCCAATAACGACTAATCCTCAGCGACCATTACAACCATACCAGACCCACCCCAAAATGTCCATTCCTTTGACCTTGAAAATGCCAATTCTCAGCAATAAATCCTAGAAACCGAGACTACAGTGGTTCTCAGTTCTAAATCCACAACAAAGAGAAAAAACTGGAGTAGGGCTTCATCTATAGGGCCCATTATCAAGAGGTCAAGATGCACTTCCACCTCCCACAAAACATTCCACTGATCAAGATATAATATTTCAATTGCGGGGCATTGCATATGTCCCCACAATAAGAACTCTCGCAAACCTAATTTCCTCCCACTCCCCTGACTAGATATTAATCTCAGGATCTACGTTCTCTGTTTCTTCCTTCCACTCTCTTAAGGTTGAGCAATTTTGGCTTCAATAACTTCCATTCATTGCTTCCATCACAAAACACTCCAACCTTTGGTGCTTCTCTAAGTCAAACCACCTCTCTCAAACTTCTATAGCCTATTTCTCCTCTCAACATGTAACCATGCAGCTTTTAAATCCTGCTTCAGGCCTCTCAACCCACATAACTGGCATTTATGAATCCACCAACCCCTCCCTAAGAAGAGATGTATTGAAGGTGTTGAACGATTGCTCCTCAACCTACCTACCTTGGCGCTTCCTTGGAGACTTCAATGCCACCCTTTCCTGTAAATAAAGCCTTAGCCTCTACCCTTCAAACCCATTCTCTCGTAGATTTCCAATCAGTTGTGATGAAGTCAAGCTTCTTAGACATACACTACCATAGAAGCAAATTCACTTGATCTAACAATCACCAAAGCCTCTCCTGTGTTGCAGTAAGGTGAAGCCCAGTTGTAAGGTCTTGGCCCCAGTTATCTCTAATTATATTATTTATTGATATTTTGTGTTGATTAGAGGGTGATTAACTAGGTTTAGGTGTGTTAGTAGGTTTTGGACTTAGTTGGGTAGTTTGGCAGGAAACCAACAAAACTCTCTCTCTCTCTCTCTCTCTCTCTCTCTCTCTCTCTCTCATTCATTTGTTCAAGCATCATGAACTTCCTTCCATCTTGTTGTCACCATGGGAGATCATTAACGACAACAAGATCCGTAGCGTGTCCTTCCCTTTCCCTCATTGGATTTCCTCCTCTTTTCCCCAATTGCGATGAGGTTCTAATCTAGCTTCTCTTCGAACTTTCTTTGTTAGATTTATAGTAGAATTTAGTCCATAATTCCTTTTCTTCCTTGGATTTGTGTGTAGGATCTTTACATCTAGGAGGATTGTGAGTTTTGGATCGATTCATGGATATTTTCCTGCGGATCGTGGCTTTTGGGAGTGTTTTTCCCAATTTCTTACCAAGGCAAGACGCAATATATGGAATACATGGAATGCATATTATATTTCTATGATTCTTGCATTGAATTGCATGTGATTCAGATATTTAGACCTAATGCATGTGATTTGGGACCCTTTGATGATGGAGGACCTTAATCTAGATAATGTGATGATAGTAAAGGGTGTTGAATGGCTTTAATGATGTAATTCAGATATTTGGATGAAATAAGAGATCAATTCCCATGCTTTTGTACATGGTCTGCAGTCAACTCTAGTTCTAGGATGCTACGACTAGCCAAAGATCATTTATAACTAGCAGCAGACTACCACAAAGCTAACCATGAATGTACTATGATTACAATTCTATAATGGTGCATTTTTAGGATTTTGTTCTATGGTTACCTCATGGCTAACCGTAAGGCTATCCACAGCGAGCTACAAGGCTAACCGTAGAACACTCACGGCTAGTCATATACCAAGGCTTTGGCTAACCGTAAGTTTGTGTTGTTCATAATGAAAAATTTGGATTCGACCTTTTGGATGAAGTTTGCAACCATTATACCTAATTCCTAGCCTTTGATTGTGGGACTTTCCGTAAGTGGAGTTGTTAGCTTAGTCTCTATTTACGAGTTGCTAGTATTAAGGTGTAAGGGGTAAAGCCAAATCAAGGAAATGCAGTGCAGCTATGATCCACGATTGATAGAATAAACCAATCTCCCAAAGGATTGATCGAATATAGAAGGATTCCAGCCCTAAGGCACAATTACAACCATGAAACAACTCATAACTGGACGGAAAAACCAAACTGAGTTTTTTTAATTATCAAAGGCATAAGCAACTATAACGGTGAAATTTTAAGGTGCTAGGTGCTTAACACCATGTTGGTACTAGGCACCAAGCACATCCACTCATTTATGGCTGTACTTGCATAAATAAGTGGTTATGCTTGGTGCCTAACACTTGAAAACTACTCACTATAATGAGGTCTCTCTTATTTATAGAGTAGTAAAACCTAATTCTTGGTAACCACAACTAACTAATTAAAATAAGAAACTTCCTAACCCTAATTAAGTGAGAAATAATATTAGAAGTAGGATAAATATAAAAGATGCTGCAGTAGCTCTTAACCAATTGGGCCTATGGATGAACCCAATGGACCAGGTTGACCCATGGGTCAATGTTTGGGCCCAGCTGCTTTCTTGGGCCAGGTCCGTACTGCGTCAACTCTCTTTGTCTTGAAAAAACTCGACTCTGGCGAGTTAATAGCTTGATAATATTTATAAAGCTCTGGATTCAAGCATTATAAGTGGGGCAGTTTTTCCATCAGATGAGAAACTTATAGTATCCTCCCTAACGTGTAGAAACAAGCTGATCATCGAAAATATCAACAATTTTTTCTTCGGGTGGAGGAGCAGCTGGTAAAACAATTGCTTGTTCTTTAGATTCTTCATCATTGTCTTATCCACGATGGAGTGTGAGGTTTGCAACATTGAACATTGGACTGATGCCAAGGTCTAGTGGTTATTACAATGTGTAGGTAGTAGATTTGAGCTTCTTCAAAACTTTAAATGATCCAGCATTCCAGAGATTCAGTTTCTCATTTGCTCCTAGTGATAGCCTTTCTGGATGGATACGGACCATAATCATGCCACCTTAAGAAAACTCGAGGAAACGACGACGCTTGTCTACGTAAGCTTTCTAACTTTCATTGCTAGCAGCGATATGGCGTCTGACTTCATCATGTATTTGTTGCATGTGTTTAATAAAGTTATCTGTTTCAGCACTTGGGTGCGTTTCAAGAGGTAATGGAACAAGATCAATAGGTAAGCGTGGACGAACACCCGTGACTGCTTCAAACGGAGAGATGCCCGTGGAACAGTTGACTAAATTGTTGTAAGCAAATTTAGCCATGGGTAGAACTTGATCCCACGTAGTAACATGGTTGCGAACAAGATATCGTAACAACTATCCAAGACTTTGATTGACAACCTCTGTCTGTTCATTAATCTAAGGATGATAGGTAGTAGAAAATTGGATTTTTATCTTCGATGTCATCCACAAAGTCTTCCAAAGGTAACTCATGAATTTGGTGTCGCAATCTGAAATGATTGTCTTCGGAAGTTCATGAAGACGAACAATTTCCTTGAAGAACAATTGAGCTACTTTGTAAGCATCGGCTATGTTGTTGCAAGGGATAAAATGAGCTATTTTTTAGAAGTGATCTGCAATAACGAAGATTGAGTCCACTTTGAGGACAGTCTTGGGCAAGCCTAATACAAAATCCGTACTTATATCTTCCCAAGGAATATTAGGAATTGGTAATGGCTGATATAACCCGATATTCTTTTTGTTACCTTTAGACAACTGACAAATGCGACATTTTTCACAGATACTAATAACATTCAGCTTTATGTGCGGCCAATAGTAATGATCATCCACAATAGTAAGTGTCTTGTCACATCCCAAAAAAAACGACTACAACCTCCTGAATGTAATTCACGAATGACATGCTCTCTAATAGAAGTAGCAGGAAGGTAAAGTTTTGTACTTCTGAATAAGAAACCGTCATGTATGCTATAGTATGGATGCTCATCTTGTTCTCCATTGAGTTGATCTAAATAAATAATACTAAAATCTTTGTTTGAAGCAAACTCACGTTTAACTTGTTCAAAGCCTATTACTATGATTGTCATGGCAGTAAGAAGGTGTTTCCGATGACTTAATGCATCAGCCACAAGATTCTCTTTGCCGCTTTATGTAGGAGGCTAAACATAAACTACTGAAGAAAGGCACTCCACTTAACGCAACGATCAGACATATTTTGCTGGGAATTAATATGTTTTAAGGCTTTATGATCCGAATAAAGGAAAAAAATCCCACTAAATATGGTCGCCAATGTCACAATGCCTGCACTATTGTGTAAAACTCCAAGTCATACGTTGAATACCTGCGTTTGACATCGGAAAGCTTTTCACTGAAAAATGCTATTGGACAACCTTCTTGGCTGAGAACTCTGCTAATGCCAATATTGACAGCATCACAAGGAACTTTAAAAAAATTTTCAAAATCCGGAAAGGGCAAAACGAGCGTTTCCATGATCTTTTGCTTAATTTTCTTAGGCTCTTATAGCTGCAAATGTCCATTTAAAGTCGCCCTTTTTCATATAGTCAGTGATTAGGACCATAACGCTGCTAAAGTCACAAATGAATTTTTAATAAAAAGCATCAAGTCTATGAAAACTATGAACTTCAGTCAGAGTAGTCGGAAGAGGCCAATCAATAATAGATTGCACTTTGAAAGTATCCATTGCGATGCCCTTTGAAGAAATAACGAAGCCCAGAAAAATCACAGAGTTGCTCATAAAAGTGCGCTTCTTCATATTGTCGAAACATTCTTTGTGAAGATGTTGAAGTATACTCCGTAAATTATCAAAATGTTCCTCACTTGATTTGCTATAAATCAAGATATCATCAAAGTAGACAACCATGAACTTTCCAATGAAAGGTTTTAGCAATTGGTTCATCACACGCATGAAAGTATTAGGGGCATTAGATAATTCAAAAGGCATAACTATCCATTCATAAAGGCCATCTATAGTCTTGAAAGCTATTTTTCATTCATCACCTGGCCTAATTTTGATTTGATGATAACCACTGCGAAAATCAATCTTCGGAAATATAAAAGCACTGGTGATAAGATCAAACAGATCATCAAGCCTACGAATAGGGAAGCGATACTTTGTGGTGGTTTTGTTGATGGCATGACTATCCATGCACATACACCAGCTTCCATCCTTCTTCGGAGTAAAGAGAGCAGGTACAGCACAAGAACTGAGGCATTCTCGAATATATCCTCATTGTATCAGATCATTCACTTGCTTTTTGAGTTCAACATGTTCAAATGGGCTCATTTGATAAGCATACATTTTAGGAAAAGATGCTGCAAGAAACAAATTAATAGCATGTTGAATATCTCACATTGGTGACAGGTCATATGGAAGCTCATTAGGAATTAAATCAGAAAAATCATAAAGCAATGTAGTTACCTCTTGGGGAATAGATGGCTTTGAATCTTCATCGGAGTCTGGCACTTGTTTAGTTACCAAAGCATACATCACGTTCGTCTTTACTTTCAACTTCAAATTTGTACATGGTAAAGATGTAAGGAGATGCTTGAGGAGTTGCTTTTGGTGATGAAAATGGGGTTTTTAGAGGCCACCATTGCATACATATGCCATTCCATTTAAAAGAATAAGCATTATTGTCATGGTTGGCGTTGATCTTAAGATGATGAGCCAAGGGCGACCAAGCAAGATGTAGGCAACATTTATCGGAATAACATTACACTTGACCTTGTCTTCATAAGAGCCAAGCTCGATTAGAATAATGCACTGTTGCTAGACTGGCAGAGCATAATCATGTACCTATGCAACTCGATAAGGCTTCGGACGCCTAGTAGTCGACAATTGGAACTGATCAACTGCTTCTTTGGATATAACATTCATAGGACTGCCACCATCAATAATGACATTACATTGGCTACCTTTACAAGTAACTCGTGTCTGAAAAATAGGAGCTAGATTCTCATCATTATTGTCATTTGCATTATCCACAACAAAAAGGCGCCGATAAAGGAAAAGTAAGGGACCATGTTCAGCAGGGTCTGAAACTTCAACTGGTTGTTCTAACTAAAGTTGTGGAACCATATCAGGCAATTCCATTTCAATGTGCTCAGCATATTGCTCATCATCATCTGTATCACCTTCACAATGCAAATTCCTATATGGACATTCCTTAACATAATGTCCCTGTTGCTTGCAAGAATGACACATGATATCCTGCTTATCTGTTTAGGCTTGCCCATTAAGATTATTCTAATTTGATTGCCATCTTTGAGTCTGTTGATGATTTATTTATCCCGGGAGAGCTTGTGGCCGGCTGTCTTTAAAGCTGATTTTGTAATGGCCAGAAGGACGTCGGAACCCTGATTGTGTGGCCCAATTGAAATTAGGATCAGGACCCTTTTTATAAGTGGACTCCCCGGCTTGAGTTCCAAAGTGCCGTTGACGCAACTCTTGTTCAACTCTCCTCGCCTTGCAAGAGATATCATTAATACTGGTAAAATCAAATATTGCTATTGCACTCTTTATGTCTAGGCACAATATTTCTCGATAACGGGTGACCATCATGTTATCCATTTCACTAGCTCTACAATGGATGCAAAGCTCATGAAATTTGTCATTATATTCATCAATATTCATGGATCCTTGTTGAAGATGGATGAGCTCTCGTTTTAAGGATTAATATAGTCAGATGGCAAAAAAATTTATTCCAACATTTATTTCATAACTTCCCATCGGGTGGTACAATGGCGTCCCATCTATTCATTATGGTCATCAATATTTTTCCAGTAGGAACCTTGAGCTTCATCTTGACAAAAGTAACTCGTTAAGGATCATCGATATGATACCAAGCGAAATAATTCTTAATTGAAGTCAGCCAGTCAAGGAAGCCTCGAGCATCAGATTGCCCGAGAAAATCGAGAACTTCCAATTTAACCCTTTTGGAGAGGTCATCTTGCCATTGAACTTCATTATTGTCCCTTTCATCAAAAATATGTTGAAGAAACTCATGAATTGACTCGCGGGGACCAGTCTCCAATTGAAGTCTTTAAGGTTGAGTGACAATAGTGCTAGAAGATTCACCGTTAGTGTTGGTGGAAGCTTTGTGAGTTCTTTTACTGTGTCTTCTAAAGCTCCCACTCGCGCATATAAATCTTTGATGCCGTCGTGCTAATTATTAGCAAATTTACCGGGAAAAGGTTCACTAGTGCGAGTAGCCATGTGATAAGGTTTTTTTTTTTTTTTTTATAACTTGGGTTAGGTCAGGCCTAGACTTGGCAGTCCAACTGGACTTGGCTCAAAGACGACTTGGGTTAGGGCAGTGCCCAAGGTGTGGCCCAACAACAATGAAGGCCGCATATGGGAGAAAATCTCTTCCATCGTCTCGGGCTCTATGCAGACAAAGTTAAAGAAAGAAGGAAAAGTCAACTTAGCTATTGGCTGCAATGAGACAAAATAATGGGGAGCTCGTGCTACTGATGGAGAGGCGCTAGGAGACAAAGCTTTGGCTGCGGCGATGACCGGAGGTGGTGCTGTTGAAGTCCAAGTACATTGTCGATACAAGTCTCCTTTTTCTTCCTCTTCAATTTTTTTTATTTTCTCTTATATATATATATTTTTGTCACTCTGGATTTGGGGGTTGTCAAGCGGAAGGAGAGTTGGAGTGTCAGGGGCGTTATTTTTGGTTCAGTTGGAAATTGGATAGGGATGAGGGAAAACTATAGCTCAGGATGATGGTGGTGGTGTCGAGGAAGATGAAAGGCTTGAGCATTGACGATGGATTTATGGTTGGTTTGGGTAGGGTAGCAGAAGGTCTGAGATAAGAGTGGAGAGGACTGTGGGGTTGAGGGTCTCATTAGGGCTCGGTTCGATTGTAGATAAAAAAGGGTCTCTGGGTTCGATAATGGGTTTAGGGTTTGTAAGGTCTTGATAGAAAGGAATTAGGGTTTAGAAGTTTGATGGGTGTTGGTGTTTTGGTTTCCGGAAGTGGCTGTTTTGGTCGTCTGGAGTTTTGGGGTGGAATGATAGTGGTCGAGGTGGGTGGGGTTTGGTGTCAGATAGTGCTTGGTGGTGTGGTTTGGGATTCGACAGTGATGGGAGAAGATGGATTTGAGATCCGAGGAAGACAAATGTTTCGTCGGCAACCACAAGATTTCATCTCTGATACAAATTGGCGCAACTACAATCCATGATCAATAGAATATACTAATCTCCCGAAGGATTGATCAAATCTAGAAATATTTCAGCCCTAAGGCACAATCACAACCATGAAACAACCCATAATTGAATGAAAAAAACAATATGAATTTATTAATTATCAAAGGCATAAGTGGCGCAACCCTGGATCTTGGATCGATTGTAGAACAATCTCCCGAAGGATTGTTCGAATCCAACGAAGGATTAAAAAACACAATGCAACTTTCGATCACAACTAGAGAGAGAAAATCTCTTGAAACTGAAATTATATTGATAAAAGCATACTTTTACAATGAAGAATTCCTCCTTATATAGGAGTAACTGTTGCTCAAAATAGAATACTAGTTCTAAACAGACATGACCTACTAAACACAAAATAGGAAGTAGATAAATAACTACTAAAAACAAAATAGAAAGTAGATAAATAAAGATAGGGATCCTTGAAGAAACCAAGGATCAATCGGATGTCCTTCGGGCCTGTGATCTGGGCCGGACTTGGGTTCGGCCTGCATCAGCTCTCCCCGGCTTGGAAAAACTCGACTCCGGCGAGTTGAGCGCTTGATATCTCTCATAAAGATCAGGATTGATGAACTAGAAGTCAGTAGCTGTAATCCATGTAGCATCAGAGAGGACGATTCCGCCAGCGTACATAAAACTTCTGGTAACCTCCTTGACGTGTAGAAACAATTTGATCATCAAGGACATCAATAATTTCATCAGGAGGTGGAGAATTAACTGGTAAAGAAATAAGCTGCTTTTCATTTTCTCCTTCACTATCATGGCCACGATAGAGAGTAAGATCCTCGACATTGAATGAAGAACTGACGCCTAAATCAGTAGGAATATCAAGAATATAGGGATTGGAATTAATCTTCTGGAGAATCTTGAAAGGACCTGAATTACGAGGGTGTAACTTCTTGTTAGCTCCAGGTGGCAACCTCTCAAGTCGGATACGCAGCATTACCATATCACCTTCATTAAATTCAACAAAGCGACGATGCTTGTCAACTTGCTGCTTATAAACATTATTGCTGGCCGATATATGGCGACATACTTCATTGTGGACTTGTTGCATGTGTTGGAAGAAAGTTTCAGCATCTGCACTCACTCTGGCATCAACTGGTAACGGGACAAGATCAACAGGGAGTCATGGGCGAACTCCAGTAACAGCTTCAAATGGTGAAATTCCAGTTGATCGGTTGACAGAATTATTGTAAGCAAATTCTGCCACAGGTAGCACTTGATCCCAGTTTGTGATACGGTCACGTACAAGGCAACGTAACAATTGGCCAAGACTTCTGTTTACCACCTCTGTTTGTCCATCAGATTGAGGGTGATAAGCAATAGAGAAATTAAGCTTGGTGTTAGACGGCATCCATAATGTCTTCCAGAAATAGCTCATAAACTTCGTATCTCGGTCAGAAACAATATTTTTTGGAAGTCCATGTAGCCGAACAACTTCTTTGAAGAATAATTTGGCTACCTTGTAAGCATCAGCAGTTGCAGTGCAAGGAATAAAATGTGCCATCTTTGAAAAGCGGTCAACAACAACGAAGATGGAATCAACCTTTCTAGCAGTCGTGGGTAAACCGAGTACAAAATCCATGCTAATGTCTTCCCAAGGGAGAGGTTGGCAGACCTTATCTAAATGCTGAAGGTGATCTTCTTTTGACTTGCTGTAAATAAGAATATCGTCGAAGTAGACGACAACAAATTTTCCAATATAAGGCTGCAATAATTGTGTCATAACCCGCATAAAAGTACTAGGAGCATTGATGAAACCGAAAGGCATAACTATCCATTCAAAGAGACCATCCTTTGTTTTAAAGGCAGTTTTCCATTCATCTCCTGGTCTTATGCGAATTTGATGAAATCCGCTCCACAGGTCAATTTTGGAAAATATACATGCACCAGTCAGCATATCTAACATATCATCCAAACGAGGGATAGGGAAGCAATATTTTACCGTGATTTTGTTGATTGCATGGCTATCTACACACATTCGCCAGCTTCCGTCCTTTTTCGAAGTGAGAAGTGTTGGAACACCACATGGACTGAGACTTTCCTTTATATAACCTTTCTGAAGCAAATCATCAACTTGCCTTTTTAACTCTGCATATTCTGCTGGACTCATCTGATAAGCAGGTAAGTTAGGCAAAAAAGCTCCTGGAACAAGATCAATAGCATGCTGAATGTTCTTTAGTTGGGGTAGTTCCTTGGGTAACTCATCAGGAACTAAGTCGGCAAATTTGTCCAATAATGGCTTCACTTCCTGAGGAATAGCATGAGAATCATCAGCAACTTGCTTAGTAACTAAGGCATACATGACACCTTGCTCTTTGCTTTCAACTTCAAATTTCCGCATGGTTAAAATATGCGATGTAGGAAGAGATGCGGTGGTGGAGGGGTAGGGGAGGATGGCGGGGTCTGCAAAGGACGCAGCACGATCCGTCTACCTTTCCAATTGAAAGCATAGGTGTTGTGTTCATGATCTGTGATCACTTTAAGTTTCTGTAACTATGGCCGTCCAAAAAGGATATGTGTAACGTTCATTGGGATGACGTCACATAGAAGAGTATCCTCATAATTACCAATTTTAAAAGGCACACAGCATTGCTGACGAACAGGAATGGAATAATTATCAACCCATGCAACTTTATATGGCCTTGGATGCTTTACCGTGGGAAGTTTAAGCTTATCAACTGCTTCTTGAGAAATAACATTTATAGCACTTCCACCATCAATAATCATATTACATGATCGGCTCATACATCTGACACGAGACCGAAAAATAGAAGCATGATTCCAATCTTCTTCTTCTTTAGCATCTGCTACTAGCAAACGACGATCTAGAAAAAGAAGTGGAATTCCATCATCAGCATCTGCATAATCTATCTGATCTGCTGGATCTTCATAAGGAGGATCTGTGTCAGCTTGCCCTGATTCGACATGCTCATCATGCTGAGTATCAATATCAGGCTCATTGGAAGTGTATAAATTGCGATGAGGGCATTCATTGGCATAATGTCCTCGTTGCTTGCAGGCATGACAAAAAATATCCCTCCTATCTGTTCTTGCATAAGCACGATTATCAGGCTGGTTCTGTGGAAACCTTTGATTCTGTTGGGAATTCATCTGTCTTTGTTGTATACCTGGCCGAGGATTCCGAGGGGTTTGCTGAATTGGACGCTGGGGAGGAGACCTATAAACTTGTGCTTGATTGCGATTATAGTTAGGATCAGGACCTCTTTTCATGGAAGACTCCCCGGCTTGAAAAGTATTGCGCTTCCACAACTGAATTTCATGTTGGGCTTTGCGGGCTTTATTGAATATTTCATCCACTATAGCATAATCAAACATTGCCACCTCTCGTCTGATATCGGCACGCAGATTATCTCTGTATCTAGTGATAGTCAGACGATCATCAGTCCTCAAGTTACAGCGAACAATGTATTCGCGAAACTTGTTGGTATATTCTTCCACAGTCATAGTGCCTTGCTGGAGACTCAGATATTCTTGGTGAAGTGTATCCATATAATCAGAAGAAAGGAAATTGCCCTTGAGTTTTTCTTTCATAATATTCCACCGGAGAATCGGCTGGCCTACTGCAAGCTCATTGTTTTCAACACCATACCACCAAATGCGAGCAGGACCCTTCAGTTTAACCTTAGTAAAGCCTATTTGCTGTGCATCATTCATACCATACCAAGCAAAATAATCCTCCAAAGAATTAAGCCAATCAACAAAAACTTTCGGGCTCGCATCACCACTAAAGTCAGCAATTTCAATTTTGACTTTCCTAGTGATGTCATCAGGTGGGGGTGAAATATGGTGAGCTTGATGATCTTGTTCAGCCAGAAGGCGCTGCATAAAATCACGAATGGATTCATGATTTTCAGGCCTTTCTGGTTGGACGGGCATGTAAATCATAGACGCATTGGAGGATCCTTCTTGACTAACAAATTGCTTTGTTTGTAGCTCAGCAATGGCAGTTTCTGCAATTTTGAGACGTCCCGTGACGTCTTCTAATTCTTGACTTAATTTAAGGATGGTTTCATCCCTCTGCCGGTCGGTTATCCAATGCTGAAGGTCATCACCTTTTCTAGGCATGATTACTACTTCTCCTTTTTTTTTTATTTTAAGAAAACAAAGAAGGTGGGTTGGGTCGGTCTTGTGATGGGCCGGACCAACTTAGGTCCGCTTACAAATCAATAGACACAACTCAGGTTGATGGGCAAGACCAACTTAGGTCCGCTTACAACTCGGGTTGGGTACACGTGGTCGATTTTTCCTTCGTTTCGGGTGTTGTGCAGAGAAAAGAAACAAATACAGAGGATGGAGATAAAGAGAGAGAAAAGAAGGACTTAGCTGTTACAGCAAGAAGAGGAAAGAAAAGAGAGACTGGCGATGGAGGCTGAAGTGATCGTCGAAAGCGCTCGTGGCCGCTGCTGAAGACGGCGTCGACGAAACGGCCGCTGTTGAAGACGGTGATGATGAAACGGCTGGAGGCCGCCGCTGCTGCTGACACTGACGATGAAGCCGACAACGATGGAAGCCACCGGTGCCAGGTACGTTGTCGTTCCGCTTTCTTTGCTTCTTGCTGGTGTCTGCTTCTTCTCTCTGCGCTCTCTCTCTCCGGCTGCGCTTTCTTTTTTTTTTCTCGGGGGTGGGAATGGATGGCTTGGGTGGATTGGAGATCTGGGTTGACAGGGGTGTCGGCTCAGGAATTGGGTTTTTGAGGTGAGAGAGGTTAGAGTTAGAGATGGGGTTTTAGGATTTGAAGAGGGATTTGGTTCGGGATGGACCGAGAGGGGTTGATGGGGTTTGGGTTGGTTCCGGCGAATGGGTTTCGGCAAGGGTGTGGTGTGAGGGTGTCGGTATTGGTGTGGGGAAGTTAAGGATTCGGTACGGTAGGGATAGGGTTTGTGGATTTGGGCTGCTATTGGCAAGGGTGTTTGCCAGTGGACAGTAGATGGAAGGATGGATTCCGGGAATGACAGAGTCTCCCAGCGACCGGATCTGGGCTCTGATACCAATCTGGCGCAGCCCTGGATCTTGGATCGATTGTAAAACAATCTCCCGAAGGATTGTTCGAATCCAACGAAGGATTTAAAAACACAATGCAACTCTCGATCACAACTAGAGAGAGAAAATCTCTTGAAACTGAAATTATATTGATAAAAGCATACTTTTACAATGAAGAATTCCTCCTTATATAGGAGTGACTGTTGCTCAAAATAGAAGACTAGTTCTAAACAGACATGACCTACTAAACACAAAATAGGAAGTAGATAAATAATTACTAAAAACAAAATAGAAAGTAGATAAATAAAGATAGGGATCCTTGAAGAAACCAAGGATCAATCGGATGTCCTTCGGGCCTGTGATCTGGGCCGGACTTGGGTTCGGCCTGCATTAATAAGCAACTATAATGAGATCTCTCTCATTTATAGAGTAATAAACCTAATTCTTGGCAACCAAGACTTACAAATTAAAATAAGAAACTCCCAATCCTAATTAAGCAAGAAATAATATTAGAAGTATGATAAATATAGAAGATGCCACGTAACTCTCAGCTAATTGGGCCTGTGGCTAAACCCAATGGACCGGGTTGAATCATGCGTCAATGTTTGGACCCAGCTGCCTTCTTGGGCTGGGACCGTATTGCATCAAGATGGTAATCTTAGGACTTTTGGATGTCGTTTGACGATTAGAGCACCAGGATTAATTCACATGACATCTAGAACCCCACTATTGAGCATTGAATTGAATGGCCTAGTATTCACACCCAAAAGGCAACCAATGACCTAGGTTTGGCTACTTCGATTTGTCCTTTGATTGATGCTTAATGAGATGATCTACATTGCCTTGTATATTGATTGACCTCTTATCTTATGGTTTGTCTATGAATTTGTTACCTATTGTCTTGATTAATTACGATGGTGATATTAAGAACCTAGGGTGGGCTACAAGCTAGACTTGTATATGAAGGACGTGGATTACTCATGTCTAAGGCTAGGTTGGCAATTCAGTGGTCTGTTAGGATGGCGCCACCTTTAGTAATGGCTTTGTATGGAATGGGTTTTGATAGTTTGGAGTAATTCCTTAGTTTGATGGGAGCCTTGCTCATGCAAGAGGAACTTTAATCAGACATTATCATTGTAATTCTTTGAGTCAGGCACTACTCAGCCGATTAGTCAAACCACAGTTTTGGATCTCTTGTGGTAAGGACTGTTTATTATTTTCCATCTGTACATTGGGTTTGAGGTGGAAGTACGCCACCCAGTGCTACTCTGACGCTTTGAGCACCAACTTTGTCTGGGCTTTTCCCACACAACTTTGCTTTGGCTGGGTTGTCATTGCGTGCATCCCTACCACCACTCCATCAAGTACAGGAGGGTTGCGAAATAATGTCCTGTGATGATTTAGCTTGTAGCTGTTGCTTATTTTACTAGGATGATTACCTTGTTTAGTTCACCGCTTATGTTGATTCTTGTTATTACATTATTCTTGCAGAACTGCCTAGTTCTTCTATCTTGTTAATTTGTTAACCACCTTTATTATTTACCAAAGCTAATGTTATTTCCTTTGGTGCTGTAGGTATTGGATCCCCTACTTTTATCCCAGAGGATGAAAAATTCCTTGAGATGCTGGGAGATGAGGACTAGGAGTGGTGCGCAAATGGTGTAGCATAGTGTTGTCTCGGCTGCAAACGAGAACCTCACAATGGACTTGGGACTTACATTGCTTTTGTTTTTTATTCTGTAGACTTCATTTGAGCAATGGTTGACTGGGTTGTAACCAACACACTTTATTTTCCTTTGTAACTTTGATTCAGTGGTAGAGTGATGGCTTGCTTGGCTTTATACCATATATGGATGATACCTATGATTTAAATATCCTCACAATGCAGACTATGATCCAGGCTGTGGAAAAGTTTCAACTAGTCCCGGTCCAATACTCGGACTTCCATGTTTCACTAGGGGATCCGAGTTTGGGGATGTGACACCAATGGCTGTCCAAATACCCTGATCCCATCGTTCACCACCTTGCTCGGATATCTTTGGAACACAGTCCAATCCTCTTGGACCACAGCAAGCCTTCTCTTGCTTCCAACTCTCCATTTTAGTTTAACAAGGGGCAGCTCCACCCATCTTTCCCTGATGTAGCTAAGTCCAGTCGGAATGCCACTTTTGAAGGGAACCCTGGATTCATTCTTGCCCAAAAATTAAAGGCTCTTGAATGGATCTCAAATCTTTGGCTTAAAAATATTTTTGGCCAAATCCAAGTACGAATCAATTCAGTTGAAGAAAATGCCCTGCACTGTCAATAGAACTATGATTTAGGGCCGGTGCACTTCTAACAGAATTAATCACATCAGCATCAATGGCATTAAAATTGAAGATCTAGCCCTCTTTCTTGTTGAAGCAGTTCAACACTTCACAGAATTATAAAAACCTCATGAAGGCCATCTCAAACCTCTGGTATCCAAATTGAGAGCTCAAAGGTGTCTACTTCCCAAAACTCTTCTCTGATTTCTATTCCATCAGAATCTGAAACCAAGAAGGCCAAGTTTTCTCCCTCAATAATAGTTCCCTCAGGTTTGGATGCGTTTAACTGCCTTTTTCCTTTTTTTAATTCAGCTTGGGACATCATTGGTGGCAGTCATTAGGGCAGTGCAACATATCTTTGCTTAAAAAAACTATATAAACCCTCCAATGTTTATTTCTTTGCCCACTTCCCTAAAACAAAAGCTCCAAAAACCATTTCTGATTTCAGATCCATAAGCCTCTTGAATTTCTCATATAAAATTCTTGTAAAAATCCTTGCTTCTAGGATGATTGAAATTCTTTGTAAAAGGTAGAACCATCCAAAACTGCATGGCAATGAAATTTGAGCTTGACAAAAAACTGAATTCCAAAATTCAAGGTTGATCCTTGTGCCTCAAACTAGACATTTCAAAAGCCTTCAACAAATTAAAATTGGCCTTTCCTGTTCCACGCTCTCAAACTCAAATTTTCAGATACACGGATCTCATTCATCAAGGAATGCATCTGCACAGCTGTGAGCTCAGTTTTGGTTAACCGTATTCAATAAGGTTTATACTAATCTTCTTGTGGTCTAAGACAAGAAGACCCACTATCCCCCCCTACTTGTTCATCTTAGAGGAAGAAATCCTGAGCATTCACTTCCAAAATCTCCTATCTCAAGGCAAAATCCACACTCTCTCCAAGATCTCCTCAACCCCTTGTCATCTGCTTTATGCAGATGTACTCATTTTTGTTAGAGCGACCTCTTCTAGTGTTTGTGCTTTGCAAGACCTTCCTGTATCAAGTTTCTTCAGGCCAGAATTTCAATTTTCTTAAAAAGCCAGCTCCAAATAAGCAAATGTGGCAGGAGGAGGAAAAAAGGGTATCTGTTCCATCCTCAGTATGCAAGCATCTATGGATTTCCTTAGATCCTTGGGCATTCATTTAGTCTTTGACACCCAAAAAAGAGACACTTTCTCCCTCTTCTAGACTTGATCAACTCAAAGTTCTCGGCATGGAAAGCCAACTAGCCAAGTCCCTATCCTTTGTTAGTCGTCTCATCTTGATTTAGCATGTGTTGTCCAGTATTCCCATACACATGGCATAAGTCATGACTCTGCCAGTCTCAATTTCCAATGAGATTGAGAGATTGACGAAACACTTCTTGCGGACAAGAAATGCGTCACCTCTTCTACTGCATGTAAGCTATTTCTCTCTGTCGTTGGATCTTCAACCTTGCCAATATTCAGCCACCAGATAACATCTTAGCATCCTCAACTTGGAAATTCCTTCCTTCAGGGAGTAACCCTGCAGCTACTAAGTATATGGCAACAGTTTTCATATACGTCATTTACTTTCTTTGGAGGGCTAGAAATAAAGGCATTTTCAACAATGTGAAGGTCCCTTTGAAATTGCAGGAAGCCCTTCTCGTCTCCCTCAGGAAAATAACCAAACCGTTCCTCAGACTTCATCTCTGGTCTTTGTTACATCTTTTGGAACTCTTTGAAATTCCTTAACCCCTTAGTAGATAGGTGCTCCTTTGTTTTTCGATTCTTCCCACACAAGTAAATCTTTTTGGCCTTCTCATCAATCTTGTAACAGCAATGGGGCCTCTCTGTGCCCATTTATCATTTTTCTTGTTTCTTAATACAATTACCCTTGAAAAAAAAAGCAAGAAAAGCCTTGAACTTTCACAAGCTAATAATTGTGTAAAATATGTGGGTTCTTAGCACAATGGAGACACTTCACATGAAGAAGAGGTTACTATGATTCTACATTCGAGGGAATTGCTTGATAGAAACCTGAAGCCTTAAGAAAGGAATTACTGTATGGTCATATCCAAAGGAAGAACAAAGAGAATGTTAAATTGGAACTAAGATAAGTTAGCTAAAACCTCCATGTGCATTCAAATTGAAGCAATGCCATATTTGTTCAATTATAGGACAAAGATATGAGTGATGGGGTTTGTGACATTGTCTCATTCTATCCAGAGGAGAATAACAGTTTTCTCCTTGTTTTAACGATGAAAAACTCCAATTATTTCCCTCTCTTCTGTTAAGCTCAGCACACTACAGATGGCCAATAGATGTGGTGTCTATACTGGTGCTATGCGAAACCATATAGATAGGCTTGTGACATTCTTTGCAGCTAGCAAGATCTCTTGAACGTTGGTAAAAAATAAGATATTCATATCATTTGTCATTTTCCAGGATGAGTTTTGACTCCTGAAACATGCTTATAAAGGTTATGAATGGAGCAGAAAATTCTTTAAATGAATTGAATTCTGTGAAGGGGCAGTTATAGAGCACCAAAAGATATATATTTTAGTGATTCAAGATGAGAAGATTGGAGGGTTGAAGCCATGAAGTAAACCATAAGATCCCAAGAAGCAACAGGGACACTCAATCAAAATGAAGTTCATTGTGGGTAAAATTCTCTCAAAATTATTTATCTCATCTCTAGAAGCTCCATTATGTTGCTTAAATCCTTACAAGCTACAAGAAGTCTCATGGTCTTAAAAAGGCTTTGGATGGATCAAGTATAATCAAACAGCCATTTATGGGCAAACAACAGGAAACAAGTGTAGCTAGCTGCACATGATGACATTACAAAGAAAAACAATGATCTTAAAGCCCCTAAAGATTTTGAAAGAAGAAGAACAAGTTAAGGAAAGATTATCTGAAGGTTTGAAAGCATTGTTGAAGAGAATTAAAGGGCCAAATATTCAGTGGTACACCCCCATGACTGTTAGCCTTGCATCATTAATGGACATTTGTGAGGCTTTAAGCATTAGGAACAGGTCAAAATCAAGCAAAAAGTTCCTTTATTAATCCTTAGAAGGGTTTAGAGGCACTAAAGTAATCCAAGAAGATAATAGAGAAAGCCTTGAACTATCCTTGCTCCTTAGGGAAGCAGCATCAACAAAGCTGCCCACAGTAGGCCGCTTAAGCGGAGGGTATTGAGTTATTTACATGGCTACAAAAGCCTACCAATATAAATAGGTTTGAGGTCCCTCTTATTTGCAACTTCAATCTCCAGGAATTCCAAGATCTCTGATAATTTGAAGATTCTTTTCAAGGTGTTTGAAGATTGTCTAGACTGTCCATCTTCTCCTTGAGTTTGACCTCCACTTTCTTCTTTAGTTTACCCTCTACTTGTGTTATTTGTCTTTTGTTGTCAAAGGGGCACCAGCAATCTTGGTTTTAGATCCATCAAAACTTCAGAGACTTACTCATAAAGAAAAAAAGATCTAAATACTACTCGAAGGAGTCTAGAATGTTCATCTTCTTCTTTAGTTTGTCCTCCACTTTCTTCTTTAGTTTACCCTCCACTTGTGCTATCTGTCTTTTGTTGTCAAAGGAGCAGCTGTGATCACGGTTGTAGATCCATCAAAACTTCAGAGACATATACTCAAAGAGAAAAGGAGATCTGAATAAAATACTTCATCTACCATTTGCTCAAGAAAATTTTGATGAAATTGGATTAGGGACTACTTGTGTACAGTGAAAGGCTGTTAATACACTACAGTAACTGTCAAACTGCTACTCCCATTCTCTTTATCTCCACCTCTACTTCTATCCCTCATTTTCTTTGGCTTATGAACGCCAGGTGTGGTTGACCAAATGAAATCACCAAAAACATCCTGTGTAGCTGTGCTATGAAAACCAAACCCAAAACAAATGTGCTACTATATTATGATATTTCATCTTTGAAAACACAGACATTACGTCTTCTTCATGTAAGAGCTTTGCAAATCCATATGTCCTCAACAAATACTATGAAGCCCTAGCCAAATTCTTGCCTAAGCAGGGGTAAAGGGACCTTCTTTTTATCAGACAAAGTTATACGTGCTTTGGTGAACTGGGTTCTAGATATATGGATTTATTTATTTTGTCAAAAAAGGAAGAGGGTTAAAGAGTTTGCTCTATCCCACACTTTCCACAGAAATCCCACATACCAAATCATTCTAGCAGTCGAATAGAAACTTAAACCTTTTACATTCCCCTCGGCATTATTTTCAACTTAACACCTATCTGACCACACGTTGTCATATTTCAGTCACAAAAATAAATGCACTTAAAAAATCACTATTTGTTTAGACATTAATAAATTAAGAATTATAATTATCTAATCAAAAAGATATTTGAACCACCTCATATCCTCGAAGTTTCATGCAATACAAACCACCTTTATGAATTGGTTAGCATCCAAGGTCACTCCATGGAGGAAAAAGTGTCCTTAGTAAGGGGAGTAACCCTTTTTGCACTAACAAGAATATATAAAAACAATATGAAAAGCTTAAATAAGAAGCAAAAAAAAAAAAAAAAGAAGAAAGGGATAAAAAGAAACTGTGTGACACTTATTGCCTTGCATTGAGTATAATATAACTTAAATAATTAGTATATATTTACATATATAAATATATTTATTATATAAATTAAAGAAAAGTATAATAGCTAGGGCCGGGCTGGGGCCTATTATTGTCCAAGCTCAGCCCCCAAATTTTAGAGCCTACAAAATAATGTCCAAGCTTGGCCCTAGGGCATTTTCTTATAAACTAAATCCCTCAATTTAAGGGTTTTTTGAAGGCTTGGTGGGCCAGGCCCCCTTCTCTCAAGGCCAAATTGACCGGCTTAACTAGGGGGAGAGGAGATGGAGAAGAAAAGAGAAACAAAGTGGGGGTGAAATCCAACTTATGCATTCGTGTGCAAAAATGGTTCCACAAACATTCATTTTTAATTTTATTCATAAATGTCAAAATTATAATCATGTCATTAACTGTAAAAAAAAAACTTTCATATCCTTTAAATCCAATACAAAATAACCAAATTACCCATCAGTGCATCAGAGCCATGTTGGTGGAGAGTACCGTTCTCTACGACGAGCAGCCAATATACCGTCATCATCTTTTGTGTGTTCTTTCACTACAAATCGAGCATTTGTTGATACTTTTGGCAACAGCAGAAGTTGCTCATGAAGCAACCTCAATATAGCCCCACTGGAATTTGCCTGAGATATGGAATCATTCCCTAGAAACAGAATTTGGTTAGGAAGAAACATCAGGTCAGTGACAGTAACAATGGATCTTCCTTGAGATATGGAATTATTCCTTAGAGATCTATCGATTGCTTCCTTAGGAATGACTAAAACCATGGTCTCCAATACGACAGCCTTTTGCAAGAGAAATTTCACCATCTGCATTTGCCTCACTCTGCCTAAAAATCCATTAATCATTATTGTCTTGAGACAACAAAAAACAAACCTTGATGACTGTACTATCTCATCTGACATTTGAAACATATCAGGAATCCATTCAATCTGTCATGGATTGTAATTACATTAGATATCATTAGAGTAATGATTGTTAATTAATCGACAAAATTATAGCAACTACATAAAGTTTAAGCTGACCAACCGTGAGTTTCGTAAGATGACGGAAGTTCCAATTTGAGAACAAGGCATAAGTGCCAGGGAGACCATAGTTGTCGCTGACTTCCAGTAGCAGCTCTATCAAATTCCCAGGTGCATTTTCATATCCTAGTTCACTAAAGTCCTGGAAACACCAAACAAATCATGAAAGAACTATCACTAATCTCAAAACCAAATTATCCACAAGAAGCAGAAAAGCTCAGAACCAGCCTTTTTCTTCCTCTTCTTCTTCTTCTTCTTCTTCTTATTCTTGGTAACAGGATTTCTTTGTTTGAGGTATTGAATTCCTAGAAATTCAAAGCAATGCCTTCCAATTAAGGGGCAAATGGAAGGAGAAAAGATAAAGACTAACAATAGTGTCCCTTTTGGTAGGAATTGATTACCCAACTATCACCCCCAAATCTGTACACTGATATCTTTTACTCCTCACCTTCACCTTTATAAGATGCTATGAAGCATGGGTACTCCAAAAATGTACACATATTGGTACCAGTTATGTATCCGTACAGGATATGGCTATAGGTACAGCTAAATACATACCGGGTAAGGTCAAACGTACCCGGTACATTTTGTTTAAGAGTTTAACTTTTTGGATACAACTTGGGTATACCCAGTACGGCATGGATACTTTTGGGGAATCTAATTTAAAATTTGATAGAGAGGCAATGGAACCAATTGTGTAGTGGCGTTCACATGGGTCTTCCACACTTATTCTCTAATCTTTAGCATTGAAATTACTTAGCCAGCCATGCTCCTCATCATGTTGTGAAAGGAATTGGAGCACCTACTCTTCCATTCACACCATGAGAATGAACAAAATGACACCACAGTATTGTGAATACTTGGTCTCTGTGCGTAACAATATTCGTCTCTCATCAAGGAGGAGTCGACAGCACACGGAAAGAGAGAACAAGCCGTGGGACATTGGTGGAGATGCATCTGATTCATTTGAGGGTGATGGCTTACTTGAAATTGCAGATCTTTCACTTGATAACCCTGATATGGAAGCTGTATTATTTGATGAAGGCGATGAAGTTGAGGTTGATGTATGATTGGATGTGAATCGTAAAGACTCTTAGCGTGATAGGACTTGATTTGATGTTTACTTCGTTTTTAGTGCTTTGGTTTGTAGTTTTTGTCGTAATGACATTAAAGTCTTGGCTTATGCGTGTCTTTTGACAATATATTATGGTTTGTAGGTTAAAAATGTAATGGTATTAAGTGATTGTTAGCTTGTTGCATCTAAGGACTCTAACATATTTTAATTATTAGCATATTACATTATTAAAATTTTAAAAAATTTAATTTTTTAATGGTCGTACCCCAGCCGTACCCATATCTTATTTTTTAAGGATTTTACTGTATTGGCGTACCCGTACCGTACGTATATCCGTACCCATACCAAAACCCGTGCTTCATAGATAAGATGCCTTTGTTAGACCTTACTTTAGCGAGAATTCCTAGAAATTCAATACACAGTAAGCAAACATGCTGAAAAAGAAATGTGAGAATGAAAAATTACTTGAATCTTGATAAAGCAAATGGCAAGAATCTGAAGATGAGCAAGCTTGGAGAAAAGCGATCCCGCATCAGACACAACAGGACAGCCAGCTATTGTAAGGCTTTTGATCTTCAAGTCAGTAGCTGAAAGTTCCATTTTTAAGGAATCATGCAAATCCATCAGAGCCAAGTCCTCGAGCATGGGGCACTTAAGAAGCATTCCATCGAGCATGTCATGGGTGATCCTAACATTGGTAAGATGCAGAATCTTGAGAGAGCTGAAACCCCGAAAACTTGATGGGAGCTTTAACTTGCAGTTGGCCAATTTTAAAATGGTTAGGGAATCACAATAGAAGAGACAAGGAGGCAGCTCATATGCCGAATAATCAAGTGTTTCGCGCCTTCTGTGTATAGCTAGAGCCGATGGATCATAGTAATACTCAAAATCAAGATGAAGCTCTCGAACTCTTTTTCCTACTGCAAATTCGATCCATTGCTCTATTTGGACTAAGAACTCCTCCCGCGGATGGAAGTAGAGCCAAAAAGTCTCGATAGTATTAATTTTGTGCAGCTGTAGAATTTGGTTTATGGCACATGAGACAAGAGAGAGGGTTTTGATCGTGGTTGTGAATTCCCAACCAAAGTTAAGAGTGGTCGTGTTGGCCCATGTGGATTTCCAGAGCTCCATCCATCTATTTGATAGAATGCTAGTTTTTGCCACGGTCTTCAATGGAATCAACGAAAGAATATGATGAAGAATTTCATCAGGCAGTTGGGTGATTCGATCTTTTTCCCCATCAGGAATCGCAACCTTTGGCGGTTTGATGATGCTGTTGTCGTCACTCATTCTGCTCTACACCTCTACTACTAATCTAACCCTCGGATGAAAGGATTCTAGCGTTACATCTACCTCACACTTCCACTG
Organism: Sextonia rubra; assembly: GCA_037013555.1. NCBI lineage: Eukaryota > Viridiplantae > Streptophyta > Magnoliopsida > Laurales > Lauraceae > Sextonia > Sextonia rubra. The sequence goes on along the minus strand of JASUAD010000028.1, from coordinate 2,332,526 downwards.
AAATCTCTCCCAAACCGTGACTATTGCAATGCAATCTTTCCTATTTCTTTTGTCTCTCGATACCTCCACATTATCACCCCTTGCCCTCTCTCAAATCTCCTATAAATAGCTACCTCTCTTACTAAAATATCTCTCAAATCTTGACTCTTAAATTTTTTTCTAAATTTATGGCAAAAGAAAATCTCGTATAAATCTCTCTCCCCTTTTTCCTCGCATTATCTCCACATTACGCCCCCTCCTTAATCTCCTATAAATAGCCACTTCACTCTTCCACTAAAATCTCTTTCAAATATTGCCTCTTTCAAATTCAAACCACACCCCCCCCCCCCCCCCCCCCACAAAATCTTTCTTTTTTCCTCAGTCTCCCATAAATAGATACCTCGCTCTTTCACTAAAATCTCTCTCAAATATTGACTCTTTCAAAATTATTAAAATTTATAGAAAAGAAAATCTTGTATAAATCTCTCTCTCCTAATTTTCATTTTCATATCTCCCACAAATAGCTACCTCACTCTTCCACGAGAATCTCTCTCAAATCTTGTCTCTTTGAAATTCTCTAAATTTATAGCTGAAGCAAATCTCCTATAAGCAGAATCTATCTCAATGCAATTTTTTCCTCCTCTTTTTTATATCCATATCTCCACAGTATATGCCCACCCCAACATACACCCACACACAAATCGTCCTCTCTCAGTCTCCCATAAACAGTTACCTTGCTCTTCGACTAAAATCTCTCTCAAATCTTGATTCTTCCAAAATTCTCCAAATTTATAGTAAAAAGCAAATCGACAATAAACATAATCCATTTCATAGGATTCTTTCCTTCCTCTTTTTCCTATCCTTATCTCCAGGTATTACATTGAATTCTTAAATATTTTTGATATATAGGTGGGGATGGCTTGGTACATTTAGAAAGTTCCCAAGCTGAAAGGGATCAAATCAACGCACCCAATTGGTCCTATCTACATGGAATATCCTACAAAATAGCATCTTCCTCAAAACATAGCAACAAAATTTAGCATCTTTCTGTTTTCCAACTATCTTATGCATATACATGCCTCTTTCTGTTTAACTCAAGTCAAGTCAAACCATGTTATAGGTAAGAAGATCATAAAACGTAACAAACACACCAAACTTGAATAATAAAAGCCCTCAAAAGCAAGAGAAGAAGATAAAAACGTAGGAGATTAAAAGATATAATATGGTTTCTTTATAAGAGTCTATTTCTCGGTTGCATGTAGCAGATTAGAAGGTAAAATATTATTTCTTTCTTTCTAGAGGCTTGTTACTTCTTGGATTACATGGTTTGGTTTTCTCTTTTTTTTGTTTTATGTTTTTGTTCTTTCCCCTATGATTATTGACTGGTACTACTTGGAAGTTATGAAAAGTTCTAATGATTATTTTTATGCTATCATCTTTGCAACTTTGTTTCTCTTTTACATCATAAGAAAGATCACAGTTCAATTAATAACAAGCAAAACTTGCCCCCACTGTAACAAAAAGAAATATAATTCATTAACTTCAAAATGTTATCTTTTGTTGTTAATCTTTTTCATTCATTTTCAGGGCATGGCCACATTTAAATTAAAAGAGAATTAAAATGGAAAATTATTATGAATTAAATGATATTTACCAATTACCATTATTATTCTTCATTAAATGACCATTAACAGAAAAAATTAAGAAAGGAGTTAAAATATAATTAAGGAAAAAATTATAAAAGCAATTAGAAGATGATTGTAAAGGGATTAAAAGAGGCCAAAATTGGATTGGTGATAAAATTATGGTATAATTGCCATTACCATTCTCCATTACATCACAATGACACTAAGAAAGAAAACTAAGAAAAGAATTAAAAACAATAATTATTTTGAATTAATGATATTCACATAACTATTGTCTACTAAATGACATTTTCTTTAAGAAATAAAATTAAGAAAGAACTTTCAAAAGAATCAGCAAAAGAAATTAAGAAAATTAATTGTCAAATAATCAAAAGAGATTAACAATGAAAGTAATAAATGAATTAAAAATTCAAAAATAAATTGGTGATCAAAATCAAATTCCAAAGCTAATTTCTATGATACAAAATAATTGCTATAATAAAATATAATGGTTAGATTATATTCATTAACTAAAGCTACTTGCCGATAAGACAATTAGCAATATAAAATAAAATAAAAATAAAAATTTTGAAACGATTAAAGAAAGAAAGATCTTCCAACAGAAATGACAATCATGAAGCAAAAGAAATTGATGAAAACATCCAACCTACTAGTTATATTTCATTTACCAATATACTATGGAAAGACATATAATAAATACAATAAATAGGGACGATATTCTCCTGCGCTTTTTGTTCCATTTAAATCAGTTCTGTCATCAAGGCTGGACCTGGTGAAATTTAGGGAGGGGGGGGTGTTTCTTGCCTTTGGGAGGATGGTCGAGTTGCATGTTTTTGGCTCACATACAGAGGCCATAATCACTGTCCACCCAAAAAGTGGGTCATCTTGCTTACCTAGTAAGTGGGCCATCTCACTTCCCATCTGCAATGATGTCAAAGTTCAACAATGACATGGACAAACCCTTACTCTGCCCCAATAATAACTCAATCTATTTTGACATTTTAGTTGAAATAGCAAAGATAAATATACATTCTTATAAATTTTAGGTTTAGGATGAACCAAATATATAGAAAATTGAGGGATCTCAAAAAATAAAAAATCTAGATCAAGTGAATATTGCATATGAAAGGGGATATCTGTTTGTTCCTCCCAGCTATTCTATCCGTCTCGTCTGTAATTTCCTCACGCACCAGAGCTACATTGCCAAAACGAAATTTCAAATATTACCATATAGAATTTCAGTCCTATGTAAAAAATGCAACCATTATGAGCAGAATTCTGGAGGCAGAATATCAAAAAGTAGTAACTACTACAAAGTTCTTAGAACCACCACAACGAAAAAAAAAAAAAAAAAACAGACCCCACCACACACAATTATATCATGATCACTAAGAAAAATCATGATCACTATGAAAAATGATATGGGAGGTGCGATTTGATTTTGAACTCAAAATGTTATAAAATTAGAAAAAAAAAAATCACCTAACCATTACAACGCACAAGTGCTAGCGCACCATCTTCTCCCATCCAAATAAGCCAAAATCTCTACTTCCTTCCATGATCATGGCACAATCGAGAAGCGGTCCGGGTCCGGATGGAATGTGTAGATCGTGGGATCTGGACGCATCGGGCCCGGTCGGATCGCCAGATCTTGAAGGCGAACTCGGGGGAGCTGATCGGAGCGGAGGAGGGACGTGGCATTTGGAACGGTGTTGGGGTTACAGACAGACACGGCGGAAAGAGGCAGAAGAGGCTGGAGGCAGAGGGGCAGATGATATACAAATGATAAGAAAGTAAAAGCAAACGCAAACAAAAATTTCTTTATCATTTCTAAAATTCCATAAATCAGAGTTTGTTTACAGGAAGAATATGCAATGAAATTATATTATGGGCAAGCCTCTCCAGTGTTCCAGGTTATATAAGAAATTTCGCAAGCCCGAGTCCTTACCAACCGGATTAAACATATGACCTCCCTAAATTACACATGACCACAAAATTTTTTTTAAATCAAAATTTACTTGACCATTGGATCGATTGTGCACCGATCCGAATAGACTATTAACTATTAAAATTTTGAAGCCCAGATGAAGATAATATAAACTACGATTGTGGTTGATTTTTCACGGAGAGAAAGGTCCTAGGGAGTCCTTCAAATCCCCCCTCCCCATCCCTATGTAGCTCCCCAGGTGGGCTCCTATAGGCATGAGCCGCACACTTGAGCTTACCTCATCCCAAGCTTGAGCTTAGGAGAGAGGCTCCCTTATATAATCTGCAAATCAAAATTTAAGCATAAAGTTTTCACATATTTTTTACTTTTCACGTCAAAAATCAATAAAAATTTTTGAAATGCTATACAAAATCTAACATAGATATAACAATATTTTTTTCAAAAAAAGGTAAAACTTATGTCTGAATTTTACAATTGTCTTATGAATAGATATCATATCATTACATATTATAAAGCTCTAATTGATGAACCTCCTGTAGTGAGCCAACCTTTATCATCATCATGTAGTTAATTACCACATCATAAGTTACGATAATTACCGTATCATAAGTTACACACCCTCACTACTTCCTTTGAACTTCTTAGAATGGATGATAATGAAAGGTTTGATGACTTTCATGCCAAGCTAGGTGACATTGTAAATTCATGTTTTAAATCTAGAAGAACCAATTCTTAAAGATAAGATTGTTAGGAACATTCTCTGATCTCTCCCAGATAGCTATCATGAAAAGGTAGTAGCACTTACTAAAAATAGTAGATTAAAGACTCTCAAGGTTGATGACTTGATAAGAAACCTTCAAACTTTTGAAGTAAAATTCATTTCTAATGGGAAAGTTAAATCAAAAGAACTTGCCTTAAAAAGTTACTAAATAATCAGAAGTGACTTAGATTCTGATTTTGAGAAAACTAAGAATGTTGACTTGATGACAAGTAGAAGATGACAATATCAGAGCTAACTACATCAAAGGAATTGCTTGATTAAGATGAACGTTAGTTCTGTAACACTCAATGACAATTGGCGCAATCAGAAAAGGCTTAATGACAAACTTGGTATTGGTTTTAACCATAGTGCATCTACTTCAAAATTTAAAGGTAAAACTACTTTTGTTAAAAGTTTTACTTTAAATCTTTTGGCACCAACTGCTTTGCTCCATATGCTGTGTGCACAAATAAGATTGGGAATAGTGTAAAGAAGAAGAATGTGTCAAGTCCTAAAGTTACACCCACATACCATCATTATAGAGTTAAATGACACATTCGACCTTAATGCAATAAGCTGAGAGCTTTTACCAAAGAACAAGCAATGGATAAAGCAATTACCTGAGCCAATAGTCAAGACAAAAGCCATTTAGGTCAAGAAAGATGATTTGTCTAATGTATTGGTACATACTATGTTGAAATTACTAAATTCAAGAGTGTGGATACTAAAATCCAAAAATCCCTAATAAAAAAGATCAAGCTCCCACATGCCACGAGGATATTATTAAGGGGGAGTCAAAATTGAGGGTGAGCTACTACTTGATCCTAGTTGATAGTTATGTTGAATGCTCAATTCATTATGTTTGTTAATTATGAAGAAAAAGGGGGAGAATATGTAGAATCAAGGGGGAGAAGATTCAATTATTTACGATGAGTCTAAGCTGAAGATTATTGTATTCAATTGGTAATTGGTACAGAGTCGATCGTCTTGATCTTTTTTTTTTTTTTTTGTAGCTCAATGTACTCAATGTTATTTTGGTTTTATTTTTGTGTAGATTAAATGTATAGAAACTTCTTTCCCTGAATTGCCAAAAGAGGAGATTATACGGAGTTTTGTAATTGGCTAATTCATAAGTTTGACAAAACTTTCGGTCCATTGAATTGTATTTTACATTCTTTAGAATGAAATGTAGTTTGCGTTACAAGAAAAGCTAAATTGAAGAAATTAGAAGACAGAGCACGCGCTCGAGCGGGCGTAGATAGAAGGGATTGCACTCAAGCCCCTGAAGACTGCGCTTAAGCTTGACAGATGGATTGTCAAATAACTGAATGCGTGAAGCACGCACTCGATCAGGCACTCACCTATGCTTGAGTGCGCAAGCAGCAAAAAACCCACATTCCTGGTACGGAATTGTTTCCTTTTTGTGCCAGAATTAGTAAATTGAGTTCTACAATAACTATCCTTAGAAAGAATGAATTGTGGGTTATTTAAAGGGTTCTTCCCTCAATCATAAGATATAGATCTCATTATTCTAAGTAAATATTATACTTTGGATATCATTTTTCTCGAAAGCTTCCATTAGAAAGACTTTGTTGAAGCTTTGAGTTCTAGAGTTTGTTACTTCTACTTCTTTGTAGAAGATTACACATCTTGTGGATTCAAGGTGATTGGAAAAAGTGCAGAGAGTACTGTAGGGCATGTCAAGGAGTTATGCAAGAAGAATTGTATCCTTAGGTCAAGGGATTGAATGGAAAAGGGTTGTAACTGTTCGAAATTAGTGTTTGATTTTGCTAGTCCAAAAGGGCTCATGGTTTTTTCCATTGGGGTTTTCCATATTAAAAATCTAGGTGTCATATTCTTCTGTGATCAGTTTCTTTTGTTTGCTAGTTTGTTTATTTTTTCGCTGCATATACATAGATTGTACTGCAATCTAGAAACTGGGACCCCAAAAAGTTTCAGTACTTACACCTGTGGCATGTGGAACCATAGAGATGGGCTTGGAGCATTATTTGCACCTAGCAAGATCTCTTGAACATTTGTCCAAAATGAGAATTATCCATATAGCGTATTATTTGCCAAGATAAGTTTGAAATGATGCAGAAAATTCTTTGAATGTGTGGAATTCTTTGAAGGGGCATTTGTAGAACACCAAAAGACATATTTGTAAGCAAAGATGAGAAGATTGAAAGGTTGAAGCTGCGAAGAAAATCATAGAATCCCAAGAAGAACCAGAGCCACCTAAATCAAAATGATCTTCACTGGGGGTAAAATCCCCCAATTATTGATCATGCCTCCAGTAGCTCCATTATTCTGTCCAAGCCATTTATGGGTGCACACTAGGATACATATGCAGCTGTAAATAATGAAATCCCAAAGAAAAACAATGACCTGGAAACCTTCAAAGTACGAAAAGTAGAAGGAAAGACATTATGAAAGTTCTCTAGCCCTGTTGAAAAGGCACTATTTTCTGATTCACCCCTATACCTATTAGCCTTGCTTCATTAATGAATATTTGCAAGGCTTTAAGAAAAAGTTATGTTAAGATGAAGCAAAAAATCGCTTTATTGAATCCAAAAAATATACAGAGAGGTAGCTACACCGAAGTAGCCTGCAGACTGCAGTAAGTTGCTTAATTAAGTGGAGGATTTTGAGTTATTTACATGGATGCAATAGGTGTGACTTCCCTCTCATTTTCAACTTTCATCCCTAGGGTATTCCTCCAAGATCTTAAATAATTGGGAAGACATTTTTCTTTGAGATATTTGAAGATTGTCTAGACAGCTCATTTTCTTATTTATTTTAGGTACCGTTTGTCCCTTCTTTCTCTTGTTGTCAAGGGGATATGAGTGATCGTGGCTGCATATCCATCAAAAAGTTCAAAGCCATATACTCAGCAAGAAAAAGAAACTGAATAAAATCCTAGCTTTATATATCGTTTGAGCAAGAAAATTTTGATGAAATTGGATTTGGACTACATCTTGTATTTTGTGAAAAGCAACTTCTACACTAGGAAGCTGCTACTCCCTCCCCTTTATCTCCACCTCTACTTTCATGATATTTTATCTTGGAAAACATGGACACCTCTGTTCCTGCAATAGATCTGCAAATTCATAAATCGTCCATAAATGGAATGAAACCCTAGCCAATATCTTGCATATTTGGGGCCGAAAGGACCTTTAATGGTTGGGCTTACATAGATCTCTCAAATCAATGTAGGCCCAAGGAGAAAATCTGCAAAAAAGTTGGCGATCCCTGTTTTTATACCAAGAAGGAACTACGAAAGTCCTCAAAATTTTATTCAGGGAGACAATGTTTATAAAGCCAAAATGCGAAGTAGAAAGGTTGTTGTGGAACTAGGAGAAGATGAGAGGGAGAAGAAAAGAGAAACAAAGTGAGGGAGAAAACCAACTTAAGGATTCTTGTGCAAAAATTTATTTTTAATGTATGTAAAAATTATAATCAGGCAATTAAATGTAAAAATTACAGTGATATCCGTTAGATCCTATACAAAATAACCAAAGTACTAGGTATCAAAACTATTGTAACAGAGAGTGCAAATCTCCATAAAGAGTTACCAATATACCATCATCATCTTCTGTACATTCTTTTAATGCAAACTGTGCATTTGTTGATACTTTTGGCAAGAGTAGGAGTTCTTCATGAAGTAACCTCAACTGAGCCACATTGGATTTTGCTTGAGATATCAAATCATTCCATATAGATCCCTTGATGCTTTCCTTAGGACTGATTAAAACCATAGTTTCCAATAGCATAGCCTTTTGTAAGAGAAACTTCACCATCTGGATTTCTTCATCCACGCCGAAGAATCGATTAATCATTATTGTCTTGAGACAAGGAAAGTTTCAACTTTTGAAGAAGGGAGAAATGTCAGGGAGAGTAAAATTTCCATTGACTATCACTTGCAGCTCTATCAAATTGGGGAGCGTAATAGGTGAATTTCTAGGTACAAATGCACTTTCCCATCCTTGGTACTGTCAAACACCAAAACAAATCAGATATCAAAATCACCAATGTCCAACCAAATAATCCAAAATATTCTTAAAATGGACTCCCTTTTTTTAAATTTATTAAGTAAGGGGCTTCTATGTTTGCTATATTTAAATCCTAAGAATTATATATAAAGAAAAAAGAAAGTGTAGTACAGGTAAAGACTAATAGAAGTTTATTAAATATTACTAGCTTGTTTAGTAAGAAATGATTACCCACCCATCATCTAAAAGTGCTTTAGAAATTAAAAACATACGGCTATTGAAAATGAATATCAAAAGTGAATTTCTAAAAATGAGCATCAAACGACATCTTCTTCTTTTCATTCTATTTCCCTAAAAAAAATGTTATTTAACGTTCATTTTTAAAAATTCACCTTTAATTCTCATTTTAAAATACTCTATGCATTCAATTCCTATGTAATCGAATGCCAACAAACAAGAAGTATTAATCTCCACACTATATCTTTCACTCCTCATAGTCACCTCCATAAGATGTCTTTTGTTAGCTAGACCTTACTTTTACTAGAAACTCCTACAAATTTGACACAAAGTAAGCCAAAAAAAAAAAAAAAAAAGCAAGGATGAAAAATTACTTGGCCTGGGTTGAGAATCTGAAGATGAGCAAGTTTGGATAACAACGATCCGGCTTTGACCAAATCATGAAAGCCAATCAGCGTAAAGCTTTTGATCTGCAAGTCAGTAGGTGGAAGTTGCAATTTGTTGAATTTATACCAATCCATCATGCCCAAGTTCTCGAGCATGGGACACTTGAGAAGCATTTCATGGAGCGTGTAATGGCTGATTTCAACCCTCCTAAGATGGAGGGTCTTCAGTGAGCTGAAACCCCTAAAACCCAACGGAAGCTTCAACTTGCAATTGGCCAATTTCAGAATGGATAGAGAATCACGTGAGAAGAGACAAAGGAGAAAAACTTCTTATGTGCTTTATAAAGGAGATGGCTGGGGTACATGGAAACCGTAGATAATCATTATAATCATCATCGATTGCTTTGCTAGAATCAATGGATCTTCACCATCAATATCACCAGCATCATCTTGGGATATCTTGGCTAGAATCAGTGGATGATGGTATCGTTTAAAATCAAGATCAAGCTGTCTTAACTCTTTTTTCTACTGCGAATTTGATCCATTGCTGAATGTGGGGCAGGAACTCGTTTCGTTGAGGGAAGGAGAGCCGAAAAATCTCGATGGTATTACTTCTGTGCAGCTGTAGAATTCGGTTAATGGCACATGATGCTAGAGAGAAGTTTTTGATCCGGAGTGTGAATTCCCAATCAAAGTTTAGAGCTGTGGTGTAGGCCCAATTGGATTGCCAGAGCTCCTTCCATCTGGTGGATAGAATGCTAGTTCTTGCGGCTCTCTTCAATGGAATCAACGAAAGAATGTGATGGAGGATTTCATCAGACAGGTGGCTGATTCGGTCTTCTTCTTCCTCATCAGGTATCTCAATCTTCTTCTTATTCTTCTTCTCGGTCATGGATTTCTTCTGCATTGAGGAAACCTGAAACTCTTTGAGAAAATTCGAGAAAATTTGAGAAGAGTTTTGATGGCGGGAAAACCCCTGCTTTACAGATTTTGTTTTTCAATTCAAATTCCTTATTAAGTAATGTTTCTTGCCTTTTATTGGCGATCAAGCAAAATACTAAAAACCAATAACTACCAAAACCAATAACTACCATGGACATTTTTCTCAAACCAAAATAAAGTATCAAAGCTTAATTTTTAGTTTATAAGAGGGTGGGAGTTTCTAACCAGTTTTTGCCTCGGTGACATACATCTTTGAAAACAATTTTCATTGAATTTATGGAATCCATTTGTAATATGTTCCAACTAATTGGCTAATATGCTATTAATATATGTGATATATGTTTCTTTTTTTTTTTTTTTTTCATATTTTATCTTACTTGTTTAACCAGATCAGTCACATAGATTGGTCGTCCTTTATTGAAATTAACCTTTAATCATTAATCTTATGGTCATGCAATATTCAAATTTTGGTGATCCATGAAATCTAATAAGTCAAACACCCTGTAGATTTGATTTGGATAGACTTTTAAAGGAATCCGATCAATTAAAACGGCTCAGTATATTTGATTGATTTAACTATTGATTAGGTAGAATCGTACTTATAGTAGAAAATCTAATGAAGATTTGTTAAAGTTCCATATTTGACTTCCCATTTTGTTGTTATGTTGTCCAATAATTTTGGTAACTGCTTTAGTTTTAATATTTTTGCTATCCATACCGTATATATAAAGAAATAAAAGTGAGTGAGACTTAGTTACTAAGAAGACTCCATTTTCAAAGTTCAATGGAGTTTTCATTGGTGCCACCTACTATTCAACTTACTTGCAAGCACGTGACCTATTTGATAAAATTCAATAGAAGACTCCATTTCTAATGGAGTCTTCAAGATGAAGACTCCATCAACAATGGAGTCTTCAATGTAAAACCACCCGTCTTCTACTTTTTTTTTAACTTTTTCCAATCTTTATTGCTTTTTTAAAATATACTTCTTCTATTTTATTTCTAGAAAATCAAAGACGAAGACTCCATTCGCAACGAAGTCTTCGTCTTTGAAATTTTCTATTTTATTTTTAATTTTTTTTTCAAAAATTAAATAACAAAGACGCTATTGCTGATGGCGTCTTCACTGAAGACGCTATTTACAATAGCGTTTTCTATGAAGACTCTATTTCTAACGGAGTCTTATAATAGTTTTGGAAATAATTTCAAAATGGCCTTAGTTTTTTAAATAAGTAATAAAAAAATATTATTTCGGGAAATGACTCTCCATGGACCAGTCCAGAGATATTAAAACTATCAATGTGGGACTCAATAGACGAAGATCTTAACCCTTAACTTTATAGTTTATTATATGCTCTTTTTGTGGGACCCAATTCATGGATAGATGGGTCCATGGGACCCTCCTAAAATACAGATATGCTAGGCGTCATTTCATTTTGGTACCCTCTAAAATCTATTAAAATTTAAACAACCTAATTACCACTTCTGGTTCCCAACTCAATCACTCCTTAAGATTATTAGGTGTCATTTCATTTTGGTACCCTCTAAAATCTATTAAAATTTAAACAACCTAATTACCACTTCTGGTTCCCAACTCAATCCCTCCTTAAGATTTCTTTCTCCCATGTCAAATTTTAGATTCAAATACAATTAAAAAATAAAAATATTTATCTGCATCCATCCCTCACCATATGGTGAGAGATGTGTATATGGCTTTTCTTATTTGTACTTAGAGCATTCAACTGTATATAACCATTCCTCATATAAATATACTTGTGCTTCACGGCCAGCGCTAAATGCGGGGCTTATTTAATAATTATATTATTTATAAATAAAAAATATATATTTAAATGAGTTGTAAATTAATATTACTATAAAATTCATTACACAATCAAAATTTTAAAAATTTTAGTTTACTATTAAAAAACTAAATATCATATTAGTAAAACTAAATAAAAAATAAAAATAATGTGCCCTTAGAGTTTCATTAGAATATTAATAAAAAAAAGTTAAATAATTTTTTCCTTTAATTCATTAACTCAACTCAAGGTCCCAAAATTAGGTAGAAGAATTATTAGTCCTATCACCCATTGTTGTGATCAAATAATAACTTATTATTTAAATTAGTGAGAAGGTTACTGTCGGATCAACAAACTCTGGAATTCATGATTAATTTTCTTTACCTTCCTCTTTTCAAGGGCCGAAAATGAAAGGAGTCTCTCATGTGTGAAATCTGATGATCAATCCATAGGTTGGCCCACTGAAATTGACTTTAAATATTTAGATCCAAAGCATAGATGGGGTCATGGTGGCCAAATCATAGTGATCACCAAATCATGGGCCCCACTGATTCATTGTAATATTATTTATCCTTCACCATTGAGTTTGTTTGTATAAGAAGGTTGACCTTGTGTGCTCTACATGATAAAGCTAATGCAGGTTGGACCTGTCCATCCAGAAATCAAAATATTCATTTAGACCATTGCTTTGTAAGTTGATGGTGGGCCACACCTGTACAGACTTCAACTTTGAATTTAAAGCAACGAGTTATTTTTGTCATTAGCCCCTACTCTTTGGTTGTGGGTTTAGATGGAAACTACTTAGGAAAAAATCCTATCTACCAAGATTTCAGGGATAAGGCATGTAGAGATTTTAGGAGAGATGAGAGATATTTTGGGTTTTAGTGATGTCAAGTGTCGCATCCTCAGGCACTCTCGCCAAAGGGGTCAATTCTCTTAATAATAATAATAATAATATGACAATTCAACTTTGGTTGCATGGAGATTTAGAGGCCTCTTCCATTTCTATAAATTGGTCTATTAAAATCTACCATATGCTAAAATCTCTCTTAAGACTAATATATACGTTCCATCATGATTTACTTACTTACTTTCCTTCACCTAAACTTTTGTTGCTTCAACTATTGCAAACTTTAACCATCTAGAAGTGTTTCAATGAAAGACTATCTGATCATGACTATCCTTCTCGATAAGGTAATTATTACATATATATATTATATATATTATGACAATACCCCATTTCGTAGAAGAGCATAAGAGTATGACAAGTGACACTCCCTTTGAACGATATGTGGTGCTTCATCTCATGGTGCCATGCGATATGGTATTACTCACCCACATCAAGTACGTTTAAATTCTTTCCTATTGTTTTGGAAACTTAAATTAAATTGTTCTAATCTTTATCCAAAGAGATTTCTTTTATATGACAGTAATTACGTTTCCTTCTCAAAACCCCCTCATACTAAAATCTCTCCCAATAGTATCACAATAACCATCAGTCAAATTTGAGAAAATCTGGTTATCTTTATTTGCAGCCACCTTTTGCTTAGGAAAGTAAGATATTATCAAATCTTTCACGAATGGAGTGGTGAATTGAATATTGTAAACCTAGATGTAAGCCTCTAAAAAGAGAAAGGATCAGAGAATTCAATATGAAGCCAAAGTCAGATTTGCAAACAGCTTTGAAGACGGGAAAGAAAACTACCTTCTGGGAAGCCGAAGCAGAAACAAGAGGTAAGGAAGCCAAAGCAAAAATAGCAGTTAAGGAACTTGTTGGGCCGGCATGACGCAGGTAACTTGAACGTCTTTGCTAAGGCAAAGCTTAGTGCATATGTGGTTTTTGTAATAAGTGATAGTCAATTTCATGATCGATGTGTACTATTATACCTTGATGTAGCACATGTACAAGTTTATTGTGATTTAACTGGAAGCATTGGACATGTATATGAGACTTGAAAATTGTAGGTTCGTGTTTATTTTGTTCTCTCTCTCTCTCTCGCTCTCTCTCTCTCTCTCTCAAACATGGGATTATGGGAATCGGTGTGCTTCAGATACTATGGACTGCTTAGCAAATAGAACTATTGTTACAGATATTAATGTGCAAAGGTGAGATGACTTTTTTTGCAATGTACTCCTCTCTTTTTTTTTCATAAACTCAATTTTTTTTTCCTTTTTGTTGCTTGCGTTGCATAGTTATGAAGTTGAAATTATCATTCTTTCCATCATTATTGAAGATGTAAAATCATATTTGGATAGACACGTGTCTCATTATAGATGAAGAAAAGCAATGTTGGAGATTCCCCATAACGGATCAAGGAAAAAATGTTGGAGACTAAGGATGATCTTATCCTCCACAACTCATCATTGGTGAGTACTTCATGTATTTATTTATTTTATGAAACTTTGTTTATGCTTGTAAGTATTTTTTTTTTACTTTATTTTTGGGCTAATACAAGGTCTACTAATTTTTTTAGTTCTTTCATAATTAATTCTTTAATGATAAGCATTTGATTGTAGCATTTTCTACAAAGCACCAAGGAATGCTACCAGGTTCTTGATTTCAAGTACTTATTATCAACCTTTGCCAACTCCAAAAAAGTACTAATTTTAATTAAATTTCTATCTTGTATTTCTTTTCCTTTTTTATTATAAAACAATGCCTATGTTCAAAAGTAAGATTTAGAATTATACTTATTTTCAATTTATTTTTCCAATTAATATCCAAAAATAATATATAAATTATTATTCTTTCATGCAGGCCTTGACATATGGCATAACCGTCTTCCTGGGAGAGCGACACATGGCGTGCTCTAATATTTAATTTCCCTAAAATCTCTCCAACCAAATCCTTTCCCTATCTAATATCTCTCTAATTTCTCTTACACCAAACCTCTAATCCCCAATCTTATCTCCTAAAATCTTGCTATATCACACATTCTTTATTAGTAACTATTTACATTTATCTTCTCTCACACATTATTATCTTACTAATCTTCTCCACTATATTCTCTCTAACGTTCATATCTTTCCTATAATTACTCAAGTTATTGTAAATAGTTTCCAATAGAATTTGATACAAGTCTTATATGGATGCATGTCAAACCACAATATGCAATCAATGGTGGCTTGAAAATGGTAGTAGAGTAAAGATCAAAATTTTCATAACTCATTAAAAATAAAATATGAATAGAAACTTTTATGTCCTTTGTGTCATTAGATGGTAGAATGAAGTTTTGTTTATAACTCCTTTATATTAATTAATTCTGAGGCAGCTCTAGAGTTTTTTTATTTTTTAGAATTATTTCTTACGGTTCTATAACCAATGTAGGCCAGGTGTTAAAGTAAGTGGGGCCCACAAGGGTGAGATGAGTTTAATAAGTGGGGCCCACAAGGGTGAGATGAGTTTAATCCTAATTCAAATTTGTTTTATGTATTCGAACTTTGTTGCTTCTAACACAAGCATTCAATTGTTTATAGGTATATGAAATACCAATTTAAGTGTTGAATGAGCAATTGAAGCCGTGATAATATTTATTTATATATTTTTAATAAAATTTAATTAATTTTCCAACGCAGGCCCTGAGGTACTAGTTATTATTATTATATAGTATAACAATAACCTCTTCGCAAAAGAGCGACACGTGGCGCAACCCTCTTCGTGAGAGGGTGATATGTGGCGTAATCTAAGAATTCTACCTATATCAGCTGGACTATATCCATACTACTACTCTAAAATCTCTCAATTTTCCTAAAATTTATCTAAAAAAACCTTCTTCCTAAAATCTAATCTTTCCCTAAAATCTCTCTTATTATCAATTTCAACCTTATCTCCTAACTTAAAAATTAATCCCCTCCTCTAAGACCTCTCTCTAATCAAGCCTAAATATCTCTAAACCCACATTTCTATCAAGAATCCTTATCTCATGCTTTTTCTCATCCCACCAAAAGATTTACTTTCCTTGACATGCTCTTATTCTTATCCTAATTATATGGGCAAGAAAAGTGCTAGAACTTTATACCACCTATACCAATATCCATACATGCAGTCAGTTACAAGATTCTCTAGAAGAAAACACAGTTTGGAGTTGGCCCCTTCAATCACAGCAACATGAGATGAAGCCTCATTTAAATCAAGCACAACACCATGATATGAAGCGTCATTCGAAATGTAGTTCAATTAAAATGGGATAAATTAAATGAAGCCTCAGTTTCAATCAGACAACGTGTGATGGAGCCTTTAGTTTCTAGAAGGACTAAAGTGCCTACAGAGTAACAGATCAAGTTCTACTATTTAAAGGCAGAAATCACGCTTTCTCTCTATCGGATCAGTCCGATTATTGGTAGATTGGTCGAATTAGCTGGATCCTACATCACCCAGGCAGAATAGAAGACTGTCCAGTCGGCTGAGGTGCCCGACTGGTTGGACCCATGCTCGACCGGTCGGACATCCCATTTTATCGGTCGGCTGGGTTGGTTGGGTTGCTTGTTTGCATCTGAAAATTCGGATCTACTTTCCTATGCATTCAAATCATCCTTTATCCTCTTGGAAACTAGATCTAAGAGGATACCAC
This sequence comes from Sextonia rubra, assembly GCA_037013555.1. NCBI lineage: Eukaryota > Viridiplantae > Streptophyta > Magnoliopsida > Laurales > Lauraceae > Sextonia > Sextonia rubra. The sequence goes on along the minus strand of JASUAD010000028.1, from coordinate 2,316,266 downwards.
GGATTTGGAGTATATATGGTTCAACCTCTCTGCTCAAAGTACCTCTCTTTGTATTCAAAACCCCAGAAATTCTTTGAGAGATCCCTTCTTCTCTGGCGCTTCTCTTCCATTGATGTGCTGCATAGTAAGTTCTTGAGATCCATTTTCTTCTTCCTCTATGGAGATTCATCTTGAGAGGCTTCAAGGAGTGAAGATAAAGCGTGAAGAAGGTTAATGGCATGTGTGTCAACAGGAGGAGCTTCTAGTCCTTTAGGTTGTGTTCAATTAGGAAAATGGTAGTAAGTAGTTCTTATAACCTCTCTTGTATAATGCTTATTCTTACTGGACCGATGGTTGGTCCCATGGTTTTTCCTGTTTGGGTTTTGTAACACTCCGACCCAGCTTGACCTCGTTTAGCGGTTAGTTAATCTTGTTTTCGTTGCTAATTGTGTTTTGTTTGTGTTTTATTTTCGTTACGGGTCATGGATAGGTAGTTGGGTTGCGTTTGACCTGGATTAAGTAGACCAAGCCCTTTTTCGTAATTTTAGCTTTTCTTAGACATGGTCATTTTTGCATCATCTTGATGTCAACACGTGTCTTTCGTTGAGCTCGTTAACTTTCGTAACTACGTTGTTTGCAACCGAGGTCGTGTGATTTGATTGGACCTGGATTTGACTCAAACTGAAAATAGACTTATGACTTGGACTCTCTTGCAAATTGGACAACCCATTAACTTATATAATCTCTCCATCGATCAAACTCACATTCCCTTCTTTCGTTTTCTCTCCTTCTCCTCACTGTGCACGTGAAGCTCAACTCTCTCCCTCCTTCACTTGAATTCCCTCCTCCATCGATCAAGAGGAATTTGAGTTCTTGCATGTGAGGTAAGTGGATTTCCCTCCATTCTCCTCCTCTCCTTTCTCTATCTCTTCTCCTTCTTGTTTCTCAGTTGCATGGTGTTTTGAATTTCTCTCCATCCCTCATGCATGCATGTGGTTTGATGTGTGTTAGGTTGTGTTTGGATCCAAGAACTTCAATTGGGCCATTGTTTTCCAAATTGAGGCAAGTATAACCCTAGCTTGTGAGAACCCATGTTGGTATGCATTTGATTTGGTTAGTTTTACATGAATTAATGTGGAAACAATGTGTTTACAGCCCATTTGGTTCCTATGCTATTCCTTTCTATTGAAAAATTGCACTTCTGATGAGTTCCAGATTTTTAGTACATGTTTCAGAAAATTGAATTCGTGCAGGTACGGCTAAGCCGTATGGCACTTACGGCTCACAATCCAGAGAGGAGAAAAACCCAGTTTTCCTCTACGGCTAGGGCACGGCTAAGCCGTGAAATGCCCTACGGCTAAGCCGAAGCTCAGCCGTGGCCCAGCCGTAGATCAATACAGGGTGAAATTTCTGGAATAACTGAGAGTCAGCAACTGACCAACCTTCTACGGTCCAGCCACGGCTAAGCCGTAGACCACACACGGCAAGCCGTAGCACACACACGGCTAAGCCGTATCCACACTAGACTAATGAAAGAAAAACAAGGATAGGTGTAATGGAAAGACCGATATGGCCTTCATGATAGAATGTAGGACACCTAGACCTGTCCAACGGAATGTGATACAGCACATGAATGATCTCGAGGGCTGCGAATCATTCATGTTCCTTATCCGGATGTTAAGCACCTCCCCATGGGTGTTGGTTTAAGGGACTTCGTGCACCGCCCAATTCAATGCAACACTAGACAACGGTGCATCGAATAACTTAAAACTACATCATCATGCACGGTTAGAAACACCGGATAATTAGATTAGAATTGGTTTGTAACTTAAGATGATTCGATTTCGCATGATTTGTTGCATAACATATTGCATTCGAGTATTGACCTCTACGCTCTGACATGATTATTCGTATTCCGTTACTTTACTTTCACATTGTGGTTACTTGCCTTGAGTATGCATGTATGATATGTTCACTCACAGATATGCACGTATGATATGTTGTTACGATCTACTCAGGGTTTTCATGATTGACTTCGTATAGTCAGGCACTACTTAGCCTCAGCCATAGGATCCCGACGGGGTGAATTTGGTATAGTTTATATGGACCTGCTGCAGTATGGATATGTCTTGGGGAACCGGACCCCACGAAACCGAGACCCATTGTACCCTGGCCCGGACAATGGTGTTCTTTGCATGTTATAAGATCCCTCTTTTGGGAGCATATGGTAATGTAGTAGCCACTAGTATGTACACAGCATGTATTCATTGATTCACTCAGCATATTTCTTTTTTGCATGACAGCCTAGTATACGAAAATGCCTTCTTTAATCACATGATGTTCTTTATTCTATTAGACACAGCGTGTGTTAACTTGCTATGGTTTATACTTTGCTGAATCTTCGTATTCACAGTTGTTTTGGTGTTGCAGGCCCAGATCGCCCTGCCGAACCCCCGCAGGTCGGCCAGGCTTCAGATGAGACCCCCGGGGCCCCATCAGGCCTAGAGGAGTGGATGTGATCACTCCACGGGAGAGCGTTCTTGGCATGCATCATTGGAGTCTTGTTTTGTGTGGATTTTCAGACTTGTAATTGGGCATGACATGTCATTATTGTATATATTCTTTTGTTCTTTTTGTAAGACTTTTATATGTAATTATGTCAGTTCGTTCTTGGTATCCTCTTCTTGAACTGTTAGTTTAATGTTTCTGATAATTACAGCTTCCGCGTACTTGCTTGGCACGTGTGAATGTTCCCTTGTGCGTGTGCATTTAGACTTGGTCTACGTGTGCATGCACGGGAGTACGTGTGTCATTAGGTTTGGCTTTTACTAACCCCCGAACCCTGGGCTCGGGTTGTGACATACGTATTGTATGGTATCAAAGCATTCCTTGCTCATTCCTTGTTCTAGATGATAAGCATGTAGGCATGTAGGCTCGTGGTGAGGATACGATTATTTCTTTGTGCTCTTTCTAGATTTTGGGGCTTGTTGGGCGCTATTGTTTTGTGTTTGTGTCTGACTCTTTCCATTTTTCAGGATGGCATCAGGTTCCGGTTCTCAGCAGAACGCCGGAAATAATGAAAGCGGATCCGCACCGTCACCGCAAACACAGAATACAGACGAACGCATTCTCATGCTATTTCAGTCTCTACAAGCACAATCGCAATCAATGCAGAACTTGCAAGCCCAAGTGACAACCATGTTAGACCGACAAAGCCAAGTCCCAGCTCAGTCGCATGTAGACTAGCAGGTGATCTTGCAGCCTCGAGAGATTGACCCGAATGCCCTCTACGGTAAATTTCGTAAGCGAGGAGCTATTGAGTTTTTCGGGACAGAAGAGCCATTGAAGGCAGAACAGTGGTTGGAACAAACGGAGGATGTCTTTGAGACCGTTGTGTGCACGAACCGGCAGAAGGTCGGACTAGCAACTTCTATGTTGAGAGACGTCGCAAAGACTTGGTGGAAAAGCGTGAAAGATTCTTACAGAGATATTCCTAGTGCGACGGTTTGGGAGATGTTCAAGCAACAGTTCAGGAGAAAGTTTATCCCGGCTCATGTGTTTCGAGCCAAGGAGGTTGAGTTTCTAGCTCTCCGTCAGCAGCAGATGACAGTGGCAGAATATGTGAACAAGTTTATGCAGTTGTCGCATTTTGCTCCGGACATGATCAGTACTGAAGAAAGGAAGGTGAACTGGTTTGTTGAAGGTCTGCATCCCCGGTACATGCATCACGTGACTGCGTTTCAGCGTCCGGCTACGTTTGACGATGCAGTGGACAGGGCCTATTCTGCCGAGGCCATCCACCAAGCTGCGAGAGCCGTTGAGCCCAAGCGACAGCCGCCCTTCAGTGCACGAGGACAAGTACAGAAGAAGACCAAGGGCCAGCAGAGTACTTCTAGTTCTACTGGAGTGACTTGTGGGCATTGTGGCAAGAGCCACGCGACTGACGCGTGTTGGAGGAAGGCAGGTGCTTGTTTTATCTGCGGTTCGAGGGAGCATATGATCGCCAATTGTCCCCGACATAGAGCCTCCGGTGCAGCCCCCTCTGGTCCTACCTCCGGTGCAATTCCTAGCAGACCCAGCGCACCTACAGCTCCGAGCAAGCCATAGTCAGCTCGTCCAGGCTCGAGACAGCCTCGCCAGACAGCCCGTGCTTACGCTGCTACCCATGAGAGTGCTGAGGATCCACAGGTGGTTGAAGGTACTGTTTTGATTTCGCGCGTCGAGGCATTAGCTTTGTTCGATTCGGGGTCTACACGGTCTTATGTAGCACCTCGTTTCGCCGAGCGGTTGCATCAGCCATCTAAGCCGTTGCCATATGTGTTGGTTGTATCCACCCCAGTTGGCAAGCGAGTGGTGTGTAGTATGTACTACCCCCATTGCGACGTGCAGATTGCAGGTCATCAGTTACCTGTTGATTTGATCCTGTTGTCGATGCTGGACTTCGACGTGATCCTTGGTATGGATTGGCTCGCTCGATATCGTGCCTGTGTTAACTGTTACAACAGGACGATCTTCTTCGATTTAGGCAAGGGCTTCCGTTTCGAGGGCAGTCGGCAGAGATGCCCCAGGCGTGTGATCTCGGCGTGTAAGGCAGATCGCTTGATCCGCCGAGGGTGTGAAGGCTTCATTGCCTTTATTTCAGCGAAGAAGGAGATGAAGCAGCTAGTTGAGATTCAGGTGGTCTGTGACTTCCCCGATGTCTTTCCAGACGATGTGCCAAACTTACCCCCGGTTCGAGATGTGGAGTTCGCCATTGAGCTTGTTCCCGGCACGGCACCGATCAGCAAGGCTCCGTATCGCATGGCCCCAGCAGAGTTGTCAGAGTTGAAGAAGCAATTGCAGGAGCTTTTGGACAAGGGTTTCATTCGCCCGAGCGTTTCACCTTGGGGAGCGCCAGTCTTGTTTGTCAAGAAGAAGGATGGTACTTTTCAGATGTGCATAGACTACCGCCAGCTGAACAAAGTGACTATCAAGAACAAGTACCCCCTACCCAGGATCGATGAGTTGTTTGACCAACTTCAGGGCGCAGCATATTTTTCTAAGATTGATTTGAGGTCTGGATATCACCAGTTGAGGGTCAAAGAAGATGACATTCCTAAGACTGCCTTCAGGACTCGTTATGGACATTATGAATTCCTCGTGATGCCTTTTGGACTAACCAACGCACCTGCAGCGTTTATGGCATTGATGAATCAGATCTTTGCTCCTTTTTTGGACCATTTCGTAGTTGTTTTTATTGACGATATCCTGATCTACTCTAAGTCAGCAGAGGAGCATAGGGAGCATTTGAGAAAAGCCTTGTCGTTGTTGAGAGAACATCGATTGTTTGCCAAGTTGTCGAAGTGTGATTTTTGGCTTGAGCAGGTGGCATTTTTGGGTCATATTATTTCACGAGAGGGATTGGCAGTTGATCCATCTAAAGTAGAGGCAGTGGTGAATTGGCCTAGCCCCAAGACAGTGACAGAGGTTCGCAGTTTCCTTGGTCTAGCAGGTTACTATCGTCGATTTGTCCAGGACTTTGCTAAGATCTCTTCTCCTTTAACGAAGTTGACCAGGAAGAATGTACCATTTGATTGGACTGAGGAGTGTGAAGCCCGTTTCCGGACTTTGAAAGAGAAGTTGACTACGGTTCCAGTGTTAGCCTTGCCAGATGGTAGTGAAGGATTCGTGGTTTATTCAGATGCTTCTCGAGTTGGTCTAGGTTGTGTGTTGATGCAGCATGAGAAGGTTATTGCATATGGATCGAGACAGTTGCGAGAACATGAGAAGAATTACGCCACCCATGATTTGGAATTGGCAGCTATCGTGTTTGCATTGAAGCTGTGGAGACATTACCTGTATGGTGTGCAGTTTGAGGTTCGTTCTGATCACCACAGTTTACAGTACTTATTCACACAGCAGGAGCTGAACATGAGACAGCGGAGATGGCTTGAGCTTATTAAGGATTATGACTTCCTGATCAAATATCAGCCAGGCAAGGGGAATGTGGTGGCAGATGCGCTCAGCAGGAAAGCAGAGTCAGTGCAGCTATTGAGCAGTTTCCTCTTAGAGTTTCATGGTCTCCCTGTTGAAGTTAAACTAGTGGATGAGTGCGTGACTTTGGCTAGTACGCTAGTGTTTCAGCCTGAGTTGATTCAGCAGATTAAGGACCGGCAGTTTGAGGATCTAACTTTGAAGCGCATTCGAGACCACATTGGAGACAGACCCGATTTCAGACTCGAGGATGGTGTACTCTATTTTCGGAGTAGGTTGTGCGTGCCAGCAGTTGATGAGTTCAAGGAGAAGCTGATGAACGAAGCGCATTACGCTCGCTATATGATGCACCCAGGCAGCACAAAGATGTTTCGGAATCTCAAAGATCGCTTCTGGTGGAACAACATGAAGAGAGAAGTAGCAGGATTTGTTGCTCGCTGTTTGACATGCCAGAAGGTGAAGGCAGATCATCAGAGACCGCCAGGCTCGTTGCATCCTTTGCATATACCGCAGTGGAAGTGGGAGCACATCACCATGGACTTCGTTTCCGGATTACCGCCGACGAGTAGGAAGAACAACGCCATTTGGGTGATTGTAGATCGATTGACGAAGTCAGCCCATTTCATTCCTTTTCGGAAGGGTATGACGTTTTCAGAGATGGCTAGGAAGTTCGTGGATGAGATCGTCAGGCTCCATGGTACCCCCGTGTCGATTGTATCCGATCGTGACAGCCGTTTTGTTTCCTCTTTCTGGAGAGCATTCCAAGAGGCTTTGGGCACGAAGTTGAGTTTCAGCACGGCATACCATCCAAGATGTTTCTATCCATAATGTGTTTCTTATAGATGGTTTTAAAGCAAATCTCCTAAGTATCAGTTAATTTTGTGAATCTGAGCATGAAGTGCATTTTTTCTTAAATGACTGTATTATTGTGAACAAAGAAGGAAAAAAGCTACGGCATGGTAAGAAAAATTGTGATAATTGCTATGTTGTTGGGATTTCTAATAGTTACACGTGTAACTCAACTACATTAGACACTGTTGATTTATGGCATCAACGTTTGGGACATATGAATTATATTAAGCTTGAACTTCTCTCTGAACAAGAGCTAGTTCGAGGGTTACCCAAAATTCAAAAGCCCTTAAATATTGTTTGTGGCCTGTGTCAACTTGGTAAGCAAACTCGCTCATCTCATAAAAAGCTTGACCAATTGACTATGTCAAGACCATTGGAATTATTACACATGGATCTGATGGGCCCTTCTCAGATTCAGTGTATCGGGGGAAAAAATACATCTTTCTTACTGTTGATGATTTCTTTCGTTACACTTGGGTTCGATTTCTAAGAAAGAAATTAGAAACATTTGATGCCTTTCATTAGTTATGGCTTCATTTGATTGCAGATAAAGGTGCAAATTTTGGTGCTGTTTCCAGAATTAGATCTGATCATGGAATAGAGTTTGAAAATTTTTTCTTTTAATATTTTTGTGCAGAAAATGGGATTAAACGTGAATTCTCAGTACCAAAGACTCCTCAACAAAATGAAATTGTTGAACAAAAAGATTGAGTTGTTTAAGAAATGGCCGGTGTTATACTTCATAATAAAAACATTCCACAAAAATCTTGGGCTGAGGCAGTTTAAACTACAGTTCATGTGATTAATCGAGTTTATCTTAGGCCTGGAAAGACCACTCCATATGACATTTAGAATGGTAGGAAACCTACGGTTAAATATTTCAGAACCTTCGGGAGTAAGTGTTACATATTTAAAGATCAGAAACATCTTGGAAAATTTGACTACTAAAGTGATGAAGGTGCGTTCCTTGGATATTCTTTAGATACCAAAGCATACCGAGTGTTTAACTTAAGAAATTCAACTGTTATGGTGTCGTTTAATATGGTTGTTGATGATGCAGGCTCACACATCACTTCTGACGATGATGAAGTGATTTTTATTCCTCTTTCCTCGCAGGAGGATAACTCCGATGCAGTTCAGAAGGTTGATCCAGCTGTAAAAGACATAGATAAGAAGCCACCTAGTACGGAATCGGGAGACTCATCCAAAGGACAACAAGAACCAAAGACACCCACTGTTAATAAAAGACCCTCATCATAACTTGTTGTTTGTGACTCTCCATCTAACATTCCTTGTCGAGATACATCTTCCAGGATAAATTCAAATGCTAGAGCTTGGAAACAACACTCTCTATCAGATATTATTGGAGATATCAATAAGCTTAGACGTACTCGTCAACAGGTAAGTGACAAGGTAAGTTTCTAATGTTATATGTCTTCTATTAAACCTAACAATATATCTGAAGCACTTAAAGATAACTCATGGATAAATGCCATGCATAAGGAATTTAAACAATTTAAATGAAACGTTGTATGGAAACTTGTTCCTCGACTAACCCACACTAATGTCATTGGTACAAATGGAATTTCAAAAACAAAACTGATGAATTGGGTCAAGTCATTGGGAACAAAACTAGGCTTGTAGCACAAGGGTATACCCAAGTTGAGGGTATCGATTTTGATGAAACTTTTGCTCCTGTAGCTAGACTTAAGTCAATTTATATCTTACTAGCCATTACTTGTGCATTGAATTTCAAACTTTTTCAAATGGATGTCAAACGTGTATTTTTTAATGGGTTTTTGAATGAAGAAGTTTATGTTGAGCAGCTCATAGGAATTCAAGATCAGCAATTTTCTAGTCATGTATATAAACTGAACAAGGCATTGTATGGTTTGAAGTAAGCCCCTTGCGCATGGTATGAATGATTAACCACCTTCTTGCTTGAAAATGGTTTTTGATGAGGAGGTGATGACAAAACATTATTTATCAAGAATGAGGATATTGACATTTTGATTGCTCAAGTGTATGTGGATGATATTGTGTTCGGGTCAACTTCACAATACTTGGCAAATATGTTCTCTAATATTATGGCCAGTGAATTTGAGATGAGTATGGTAGGTGAATTAGCATTCTTTTTAGGAATGCAAATCAAGCAAAGTGCAAATGGTATATTCATTTCACAATCCAAATATGCCACTAACTTACTCAAAAAGTTTGCCATGCACTCATCGAAGTAGGAACGTATTCCCATGAGTACTTCGGTTAAACTCAGTTTAGATTCGAAGCAACAGATGTAAATGATACACTGTATCAAAGCATGATTAGAAGTCTTTTGTATCTTACCACAAGTAGACTGGATATAGCATTCAGCATGGGTATCTGTGCCCGATATCAGTCAACCAAAGGAATCTCATGTGAAAGCCGTTAAGAGGATTATGAAATATGTGCGTGGTACAACAAATTATGGTATTTGGCTGACAAGGACCACTAACACAACTCTTGTTGTATACTCTAATGCTAATTGAGCTAGCTGTGTTTGTTGACACATAAAAAAAATTACAAATGTTGTAGCGAAGACATTATAAGCAAATTCCAAGCCAGGGATACATAAACCTTGGGATTGTGGAATAGTAAGTTCAGTACTGCATTTATATGCTCGAAGCTGGTGTAATCCATTCAGAAGACTTCAGATGAGTTCAGAATGCAGTATTTCAAACTTCAGAGTTAATGGATTTCGTTTCGTCACTCAACTCACCAAATACCAAATTCAGGGTTCATTGACCCAAAAACTAGGGGTCACTGAACACACTCAAGGTTCTGGATCATCAAAGTGGGTGAAAGTCACATGGCAACTCTAAGGCATGCGTGGGAATGATGTTTCAAAGTTTCAAATCATTTGGACTTCATCTCAGTTTAAACCAAGCATCAGTGACTGTTTGCCAGCTTCTTGGGTCAATGTGGGATTTGACACTGCCACATGTCAAAATAAGTTCAAACTCAGAGGAATGCCTTCAAATGCACCCAAAGACTGTCCTTCAAAATTTCAGAGCATTTGGACATCATTTGGATCCAAGCTCAGTCCAGATGGTTATCTACTATGCTCGGTGGGGTCATTGTGCAAAGTGACACTTAGTGAAGATCAAATCAGTTGAAACTCTCAAAAAAAGCTCAAGTTATGCTCAAGGAAGGTTCCATAAAATTTTAGGTTAAATGGACATCATTCGACCCAAAGTTTACAAGCATGTTAGCTTGGGGTCGGTGACCCCCAAGCTGTGAAGTCTCTAATCAAAGTCCTGCTTCCCAATGTCCAAAATTGATGAAACTTGGATACAAAGCTTCAGTCATGCTCAAAAGCTATTTTGCAAGTTTTCAATTCAAAAGGACTTCGTTTGTTCTTACTTTCATTGCATATCAACTTTTAGAAGACAATGACCCCCAAGCTATGGAGGTCATTAGCCAAAATCCTGCTTCCAGGGGCTTAGAGCTGATGAAATTTGGAAAAAATACTCAAAATATCTTCAAATTCACTCTCCCAAAATTTTGAGTCGATTGGACACCGTTCGAGTTGAAAACAAGTTGACTACCTGCAGTGTGAAGTGAATAGTGACTTAAAACATGCTATAAATGGGTTACTGTTTGAAATCCTACTTCCCTAAATCCAAAGCTGATGAAATTGGGAAGAATACTCCAAGATGTTCCTGACGTTAGTCCCTCCAAGTTTCAAACCAAACCGAGGTCATTTGGGCCTCAAACAGCTGAAACAAGGGTCCACTTTCATGAAAAGTCAACTGGAGAGTTGACCGATTTCAGAAGGTCAAAATGAGCTGAAATTTCTATGACACACTCAAAATAGTGTCAAGAAGCATCCCTCCAAGTTTTGTGAAGAGTGGACATTGTTCGCATCCCAAACAGGCGAAAACGAGTCAAATATGCAAATGTCTAAAAATGGGCCTTGTCCGTGACCGTGGCCTGTTCATCAAAGGATTTGACCAACTTCAGATGGTCAAACGAGCTGAAACTTCTATAACACACTCAAAATAGTGTCAAGAAGCATCCCTCCAAGTTTCGTGGAGATTGGACATCGTTCGAGTCCCAAACAGGTGAAAACGAGTCACATATGCAAAAGTCCAAGATGTTCCTGACGTCAATGCCTCCAAGTTTCAAACCAAACTGAGGTCATTTGGGCCTCAAACAGCTGAAACAAGGGCCCACTTTTATGAAAAGTTAACTGGAGAGTTGACCAATTTTAGAAGGTTAAAACGAGCTGAAACTTCTATGACACACTCAAAATAGTGTCAAGAAGCATCCCTCCAAGTTTCGTGAAGATTTGACATCGTTCGGGTCCCAAACAGGCGAAAACGAGTCACATATGCAAAAGTCTAAAAATGGGCCTTGTCCGTGATTGCGGCCTATTCATCAAAGGAGTTAATGAACTTCAGATGGTCAAAACGAGCTGAAAATTTTATGACATGGTCAAAATAATGTCAAGAAGCATCCCTCGAAGTTTCGTAGCGATTGGACATCGTTTGGGCCCCAAACAGGTGAAAACGGGTCACCAATGCAAAAGCCCGAAATTGGACCTTGTCCATGACTGTGGCTGTGGTCACGGACGTCCAAAGGACACTTCCTGTGGTTTTGGACGGTTCTTCTCCACTTCCTTTCGAAGTGTAACTTCCCACAACTCCCCTCAACTCCCCGGAACGGCCAAAAACCACCTGAAGGCTCTATAAAAGGGGTAGTGTTTGAAAAGGAGGGAGAGAGAGAGAGAGAATTCCAAGAACACAAAAGCAACCAAAAGCATTCAAGCAAGGACACAACAGCATTCCACGACATTTTCCTCTCCTTTTTCATAATTACCAAGGTGAGCAAGAAGGTTTAGAGGAGGAGAAGAGAGGGTGACTAAAGAACAAACCAAGTTCATGCATCGATGACTATTCGAAGGAAGACATTGTCATCTTTGTTTTTTCTCATTCGAGGGGTTTCTTGCCCATTACAAAGGTTGTGAACAAGCCCCTTTGGGCCTCATTTTGTTCCTTGAAAGCTATGGGTTCAGAATGACACAACTTTGGCTTCTTATGATACCTTCTTCGGACTTGAACAAAAGACAATCCGTAAACATGAATGATGAATTACAAAGTTTGCAATCGATTCCATGGTTGAATTCGATCTTCTCAATGGTTATTCAACACCTCAAGGGTCATAAAAGGGAGTTCCAGCACTTGAAAAACGTTTAAAAGAAGAACCAGCACGAATAACACGAAAAACGGAGGCAAAACAGTGACCGCACAGTCACTGTCTGCCAGTGACCGTGGGTCACGGTCACCCCCATTTTCCCTCTTTTTTTTGCATTTTTTTCCTAATTTATGTACATTTTCTTGTATTTTCCAAATTGAGATCACATCTAAGACTTGAGGGAGGGGTTGTAAACTTTGAAAACTCATGTAAACAACCTGTATCCCCGCGGTCAGGGCATTAGAACCCATGTAAACAAAGGGAAATTAATGATGAACTGTAGTTAATTCCCATTCTTCTTAATGCTTGAAGTCCGTGAATGTTGGACATTGAATCCATTACATATTTCCACACCATTTTGAGCGCGATCAGTGTTGATAATAGGAGGAGTACATCCAGGGGCTGCTTCTTCATAGGCAACAATCTTGTTGTATGGTATAGTAAAAAACAGACCTCAACCTCCCTTTCTATTGTTGAGGCTGAGTATATTGCAGCTAGAAGTTGCTGTACACAACTTCTATGGAGTAGCAAATGTTGTCAGATTACGGGATTCAACAAGATCTTATGACATTCTACTGTGAAAACAAGAGTGCCATCGATATCTCTAAGAATCCTATTCAGCACTCTAGAATAAAGCATATTGACATCAAGCATCATTTCATTTGGGAATTGGTTGAAGACAAAATCCTTGTCTTGGAGCATCTCCCAATAGAAAATCAATTAACTGATTTTTTCACTAAACCTCTTGGGCCTCTTAGGTTTGAATCCCTTCGTAAATCCCTAGGTGTTGGCCTACATCCTTAACTTTTCTTATTCATATTTTTGGTTCACACATGCATACTTTTCACGCTGATTTCATGATTGTTTGGTATATGATTTACTTTGTTTTGCTTTATTTACTAAGCCAAATTATCATGGTACACATCATTTAAGGAGAATGTCCAATGCACACGATTACTCTCTTGTACACTCACTGAGGCTTGTATGATTTCAGGGTTAGCTAAACTCGCGGTTTAGGGGATTTACACTGTTTTGGAGCATCAGCTTTGATTACTCCCTCCCCTTGCTCTCTTTTTAATTTAAAAAAAAAAAATTGATGATGAAATGATGAAATCTACTGTACTCCTTACGCAGTATTTTTACAAAAAAAAAAAAAAAAAAACCTCATTAAGGGGGAGCTTCCCACACAATAGGATTCGGTCGCATATATCTATTACAGTGTGGATTTCTCTTTGTTTTGGATGAAAGCTGAGTTCTAGTTGAGCGTTAATTTCCTCGTGTGTGCATCTAGATGAACGTTTTCCCTCACATACACTAACGATTTCACACATCTCTCCTAGTTTGTGTTGCCTCGACGTCGTTGGTTTTATTAAATGTTGCAAAACATCATAACTGACCATCGAAGTTTTTCATGTTGTTAGCCTGATTATGTTTCTTGCATCGTTGCATCTTAAATATGTCTCTCCCCTTCATCTCTTGCTCCTCTTTCACTATGTGAGTTTCTCCTAAAAAAAAAGGGAGCTCACAAAAGTGAAATCCGACCTCAGGTCTTTTATCTGATCGGTCGAGCACGTCAGGCTTCTTAAATACCCGACGCGCATCTGTCCTTTCTACCCGGTCTTCTTCAATTTGTGTTGCTTTCTTCTCTGCTCTCCTTAGTTTTATACTACACCTACACTTCCTTGATCTCCAGTGTTTTTGTGTTGCTCCAAAGTAATTCATTTTTTCCTCATTCTCCATTCATGATGTTATACTGTACCTTTTACTTTATTGTTTCTTCTTTTCACCATTGTTATTAAGGTTGTGTTCTTGTGCTATTTAGCATTTTCATTTTCTTCTATTTTTTGACAAATGTCTTCACTTCAATGGCTACGTTTGATCTTGTCATTATGTAGACCACATTTTGACATTTCTTTAAACTGAGATTGTATTGTTTCAAACTTCAAACTGCTCGTGCACACAAGCTGTTTGTTCAAATGCTCCAATGATTGTTCAGCCTTGTTCTCTATATTCTTTAACACTGTGTTGTGCCACTTCTGGTCTTCTCTTCTAGATACATTCCTCTAAACACATCATAGCTCCAAAGTCGAAGAGTGTGGCTAGTGGGGCTTCTTCTCAAGCTTTTAATGCCAACAGATTCAAATCTGAAGAACTTGCTCCTCAATATGACAACATCTTCTGGAAAAGGGCGGTGCTCTTTGAATGCCTAGTGAATCCTATGGAATTCGGAACTTATCCGTTTGGTGGATGGCTTGCTCAACGATGCTGGACTTCACTTTACTCCTTTGATAATGAGGTGTTTCCTAACTTGGTTCGTGAATTTTATAATAACATGTATGACATGTCTGGCGGGCTCATCAAATCCTATGTTTGAGGCAAGGATTTGACCATCACTCCCGCTTCTCTTTGCCGCCTTTTGGGGATTGACTAGACTGCGGATCCCAAGTGTCCTATTCCTGATCATGACTCGGCCACTATGGATGACAATGCTCCTGCCATCAACTATGATGAGGTTGGTTCAGTGCTTTGTGGTCCGCCTCGTGTTTGGCCAACTGGTTCTTTGTTAAAGCAGAGTGAACTCACTGATTCCTATGGGTTGCTCAACATTTTTGTTAAGAACAACATTGAGCCTAGGGGTCATCACTCAGAGATCTACCATGAAGCCGGCTATCTATTGTTTGTTATTGGCAATGGTCTTCCCATTGATCTTCCTCGGGTCATCTTTGACACTATTTTTCGAGCTTATTCCGCTGCTAAGAATGCTTCGTTGCCTTTTGAAGTTTTTCTTTCCTGGTTTCTCATTTCTCATAGTGTGTTACCTAATTTACACGATGTTACGGTTCTTATTCCCAATCCTATTACACTGAGTACATTGATGCAGTCTCATTCACAAGTTCGTCTGCATGTTCCTCTAGGGCCTATTCCTGCACCAGTCATTGAGGAGGATGAGCCTGATTCTTCATTTATACATGCCATGTTGTCAGCTTTTGAGGAAATTCTTTTTGATTAAGCTGCTTATCTTGACATCATCCACGGAGAAGCTTAGTCTTTGCATGGTTGTTTTGATCAGCTCGATGTGAAACTTGACTCCATTATCGAGCATCTTCGTTAGCAATGATTGGCCTTTGCTTGTCGTTTCTTTTTAGCGCTTCAGATCTATTATTCTGTTGTTTCTTTCTTCCCTTATGTGTTCTTGTGTTTTTCTTGTCAATTTATGAACAAAAAGGGGGATTACATCTTAGTACTTTACACTACACATTTTAATTATATATTTTAGTTTTTCTCTTTAATGTTTCATTAACTTGATCTTTTGTCTAGAAAAATTTTATTTTTTCGGGTTCAGGTTCAGGTTCCAAATGCACATAATTGAAGAAACAAAGTGTTACGAAGATTGTTTTGGGTATGTTTGGGTAGATTGTTTAGTCTAGGAAGTTTTGTCCATGAATTGCTAAGGTGGGAGATTGTAAGAAATGCAATTTTGGCAATTTCATTAGGGGGATAAAACTTGGGTTTAAATGTATTGTAATTTTACTTTCTAGAAGGACTGAAGTGCTTACCAAAGTGACAGATCAATTTTCTACTATTTAAAGGTGAAAATTGCGCTTTTTCTCTATTGGATTGATCGGATTATTGACAGCTCGGTTGAACTAGCTGGATCCTGCGTCGCCTAGGCAGAATAGAAGACCGTCCGGTTGGTTGAGGTGCCCGATCAGTCGGAGCCATGCCCGACCAGTTGAACCCATGCCTGACCGGTCGGACATCCCATCCGATCGGTCGGCTAGGTCGGCTAGGGCACTTGTTTGCATCTGAAAACTCGGATCTACTTTCCTATGCGTTCAAATCATCATTTATCCTTTTGGAAACCAGATCTAAGAGGATACCATAGATTTGGAGTATATATGGATCAACCCTCTCTACTCAAAATACTTCTTTCTGTATTCAAAACCCCAGAAATTCTTTGAGTGATCCCATCTTCTCTGGAGCTTCTCTTCCATTGCTGTGCTGCACAGTAAGTTTTTGAGATCCATCTTCTTTTTCCTCTGTGGAGATTCGTCTTGAGAGGCTTCAAGGCATGAAGATAAAGCGTGAAGAAGGTTGACGGCGTGTGCATCGATAAGAAGAACTTCAAGTCCTTTAGGTTTTGTTTAACTGGGAAAAGGGTAATAAGTAGTTCTTGAAACCTCACTTGCACAGTGCTGGTTCTTGGTGAATCGGTAGTTGGTCTCGTGGTTTTTCCCGTTTGGGTTTTCCATGTAAAAATCGTGTGGCTATCTTCCTTGTGGTGATTAATAGTTAACTCAGATTTTATTGTTGTTTATCTTCATAGCAAAATCTTGTTGGGACCTTAACCTATGTCAAGGTTTAAAGCGTTTTAAGTGGAGCCAAAATAAATTGGTAGCTCAATGGGTGCATGAGATCCTACATGGTATTTATTGGATGTTTTGATTTTGTTATATCACTTTCATGTTGCTTGAGATGAATTTTGTTACTACTAATGTAAATCTATTTGGTTTCTTAGGACTTAGATAAAGATCTTTTGATGTTTTTCCCTTTATCTGCGATGATGTTATTTTAGTTTAGGTAATCATGCTATTCTTAAATTTTTCTCTGGGGTGATTCCAGATGTCATGTTCTTTATTTTCTGATCATTTGGGCTCATTCATGTAAATTGCACCGATGAGTTAATATTAATGTAGGTTTTTTATTTTTCTATATCTATTTGAATTGTTGATACCATTGTTAAATGGACTAATTTTTTTCCATGGAGGTCTTAAATGGACTAATTCTTTTCTATGGAGGTACATTCTTGAATGACGCATTTGTCGAATAATTGTAGGTTTTTACTTGGCGGGTTTTCGGATGTGAAGGAAATGAGTGGGTTTTTATGAATTTATTTATTGAAGTTGAGGATTTGTATTAGCTACAATTATCAATGTGGGCCCCATTTATAAAATGTTTCTTATTAAAGTGGGGCCAATGTGCATTGTGCTATTATCAAATTTAAAAAAACAAATCCCAAGAATGATATTTAGTAGATTTATTTTTTAGAATTATTTTTCATTTATATTATCTTAAAAAAATCTTCAACTTTAATATATTTCCTTTTTGAGCCCAGGCTTAGCGCGGGCCTTTGTTGCTAGTATATATTAAGAGAATTCCCTTCTTTGTGAGAGAGCAACAAGTGGCTTATTTTCATAATAGTCTTAAATATTCTATTTTCCTTAAAAACCAAAGTCTTAAATCTTCTGCAAATCTCACCCTAAAAAAACTCTTATTCAATTTTAAATCTTTTTTTTAATCCAGGATGGGCATTTTTAGTAGCCCACATGTGATTGCACATGACCACAAGAGTTAAAGACTCGTGGCTGTACATGTGAGCTTTGAGCTGCTGTGGAAACTCTTAGTTTATTTTAATTACTTACTACTGCATGGAAATCCAATTAAGTGTTTTTTTTTTCATTTTCAAGAATTCTATGATTGGGTCATTTATACTATTGAATACTATAGGATTATCAAGGTATTTTTTATTTTTCTTTATTTCAATTTTGAGATATATATTTTTTATTTTTCATTGACATGTTTGAGTGATCATTTGCTCAAAGGCAAAGGAAGCCTTTAGATGGGTATGGGTGTGGATGCCTTGATGGCCCATACATTTACATAATTTTAATAAAATGGAAAGATTTTAAGCAGGCATTTGTAAGGGTGTTCATGGGTTGGGCTACAGCATATCCAGGCCCCTCCTGGCTTTAAAGACATTGGCCCAGGCCCCTCTCATGATAGACACAGGCTGTAAATGTTAGGCTAGAGTCCACCCATTTAATCAATTAGGCTGGGCCTAACTTTTTATTTAAATGATTTAAATTATTTAAATTGGTTTTAGGCCCCCAAGTGGGGCAAACTTGTCTTTTTATGGTTTGACTCAAGGAATTAGTCATTTGAGTTCTTCTAAAGGGTGA
Source organism: Sextonia rubra (assembly GCA_037013555.1). NCBI lineage: Eukaryota > Viridiplantae > Streptophyta > Magnoliopsida > Laurales > Lauraceae > Sextonia > Sextonia rubra. Next base: position 2,298,270 of record JASUAD010000028.1, on the reverse strand, counting down.
ATTGGTAAAAATAAAACTTGGAGATTTTAATAATGATGTCATCATATAAATCACTACAACAATATGCAGATTTGGCGACGTTCATTATCGACGTTTCCAAAAATTCGTCGCTAAAGGGTCATTTTTACCGACGAAAAAAAATATTCGTCGGTAAATTGTAGTTTTACCGACGTGCTTAAGAAAAACGTCGGTAAAAACACTATTTTTTACCGACGAAATGTTTTTTCGCCGGTAAATAAGGAATTTTTACTTCCTAAACGAATTTTGATTGACGTTTTTTTTCGTTGGTAAAAAGAAACGTCGGTAATTTATTTGCCGACGAAATTTTGTTTTACCGACGAAAATATATCGTCGGTAATAGTCCGCAGTTTTCGATTTTGGCGCCCCTCTCTTTTTCCCCTTTTCCTTCGCCCGCCCCATCTTCTTTCCCCCCCACTCTGTTTTTCCCCTTTTCCTTCGCCCGCCCCATCTTTTTTCCCCTTTTCCTTCTCTCTCTCTCGATCTGTTTTCCCTTGCTCTGTCCGGCCCGGAAATTTTATTTTCCCTTGATCTCTCCGGCTCCCTTGCTATCTCCGGCTCCCTTGCTCTCTTCGGCCCGGAAATTTTGTTTTCCCTTGCTCTCTCCGGCTCCCTTGCTCTCTCCGGCTCGCTTGCTCGCTCCGATCTCTGAACTCTCGGTCGCTGGGTTCTCTCTCTCTGGCTCAAGCGAAGATGGGCTTCATCCAATCGTTCTCCTCCTCCTGAAGCGTCCAAACCCGGGACGAAGATCTCTGACCATCATTAACGATCGCAAATTCCAAACCGCCATTAACGATCGCAAGCTTCCTCCCGAGCTCCGTGGCCGATCCAACGCTATCAGGTATCTATCCAAGCTTTCTCGTACACGAATCAATTCAGATAAAAAGAAAGGAAATTTGATTGCCCAGTGAATGTTTGTGGAATTGCCTAAGAGGTGTTGTTGGGTTTTTTTTTTTAGCTTCTTCTTCTGATTGAAATGGGTATAAGTAATTAAACACTAAATGCTTGCAAATTCTTAAAAGTTCAGCTTTTTAAACACTAAACAGCTCTTTAAACTGCTGACTATCATATCGAAACTTACCATCACCACCCTCCTTTGCTTGTCAATTCTACAGCAACAGAAGAACTATTAGTTGTAAATGCATAAATAAGAAAAACAGTCCAAATACATGTTTCATACATTATCAAGTCTATTTGGAGTGCAAGCTTCTTCTTAATAGTAAAATAACTGAGTTGTAAATGAATCTCCAATTCGTCGATTACCCGAAAGTTCTAACCCATTAATAGCTAAATTTAGGTCTTTATTTAGATTCCGATAAGTAAACAGATCTAAATTTGAGTCCTATTTTTGAACTCGTGTTCTAAATGATTTCCCGTCTAGTTCTACCTTGGCTCTGACCCATGAACCCGAGATGCAACATATTACCGCAGTTTTTAAAAATTCTATACATAGGCCCGAACCCGGAAACAAACCTGCCCTATACAGTTCCAATTCTGGTTCCGGATTCATTCTCCCAATAACATTTTCGATTCTAGATCTAAGAAATTGGTTCCAAATAGGTTCTGGTTCCGGATCCATCCTCTCTTTAACAATTCCAGTTCCAGGTCCACTATGGACCTTGACTGGAACTAACCCATTTACAACTTTAACAACATGGCAGGCCAATTGTTTTTAACAGTTTGGATTTCAAGGTGGTCCTACCCATGGAATTCTAGAGAGAGCATAGGGAATGTCTTTGAGTCCCCCCACCCCCGGTATTCAGGCTTTTTATTTCCTTTTTTCGATACAAAGGAATAAAGTCTAACAGGAGAGCAAGGATAAGACGTATGTAGAGAACAATTATCAAAAGACAATAACTACAACAATTTATACATGAAAAACAAAACACACAGGTCAGTTTTTTGGCTAGCTAAATAATTTCATGCCATCAGCCATTTTTAAGAACCATGACCACCAACTACAAAAACTGAAATTTTGGTAGTTGAACTCCCAGGAAGCAAGAACTAAGAACCAAATTTCTCTGATGGTAAAAATGCCAAACATAGATAAAATGGAAAAGCAAGGCAGACAGCATAGATAATAGCCTGCCATGAAGCTGAAAAAAGGTTGCACACACTATAGTAGGAAAAAAGTTGTACAGCGTCTACTAAAGAGAAAAAAAACAACAGAAACTCTAGTTACAGAGAAGTAGACAAGTCGCAATAAAGAACAGCTATTCCATTTACAAAATGTAAGGGAAAAGGAGGCTGCAACATTATCCCGCTATGAGGAAGGGCAAAACAGTCAACATGAAAGCGTCGTAAGAATTCCACTTGATGGCAGTCCTAAAATTCCAAATCTCCCCATGCATGCAAAGAAACAGGCTCAACACCTCTTGCCTTCGCTACACTACAAAAAACAATTGGATGAGAGGGCACCATGTCCCTGTGTGACTGCGTGGCTTCGTCTGTGCGTGTGCTCGTAGATGACGAGATATTTTCGTCAAAATCGGATGAGGTTATCTTTATGTGAATGTCTATGACATGCGCTTTAAAATATTAGTTTTTGATAGTGACACCCATGCTAAAATTGCTTTTCATATCCATGGAATGTAAATTGTTGACATTTACTTTACTAATATTATTGATTTGGCCTAATAAATATTTATTTTCCTTGTTACTTGGCTCTAAGTTAGGTTGCAGATATGCCTCGAGGGAAGAGGGTTAGGCGTGCTCGGAGTATCACAGCTGCACTTGAGTTAGCTCGTGCAGAGAGCACACCCGAGGCTGCGACACAGCCTTAGTTGCCGATAGAGCCACTGACTACACAGGATGTACCGTTGCAGCCATCTACCACACAGCCCTCATTGACCCAGCCTCCTACCACACAGCCATTGCCGAGGTTATCTCCACCGTCCCTGACTCCGCCGAGTCCTCATACATTTGCTAGCAGTGTTGGTGAGAAAATTATGACCTCTTAAAATCTTGGATTCACTTCAATTTAATGTTTTCTGTTTACTAACTCATTTATCATTGTCATCTTAGCAGCATCGGCCCCAGTCTCGGAGGTTCGGAGCCGTGTAAGGGGAGTTACGCGAGGGAAGAGTGCGGCAAAGCTGAGGAAAGATTTGGGTCATAACATCCCAGTTCCGATCCCCAGCTCGAGTCATAGGCCGAAGGGGGAACATGCACCGTCATTGGTTAACCATCTTGGGTTAGCCATTAGAGAGATGGCCCCAGTCCGACCTCATGGCTGGAAGAAACTTGATAGTGCGATCAAGCTTGCGGTCATTGGATTAGTTCAGGTAAACTATAACGAGAATTATCAACCAAATTGATCATAGTTGTACTCGCTAGTAGAATGCATGGATTATATTTTATTATTACTAATCGTTATATGGCTCTCTCTTAATTGTAGCAAGTATTTGATATTGGGGACTACGAGGGTGATATGCAGCTCAGGGAGGACATTGACCGCCAGTGCGGGATTTTGTACAGGAGTTGGAAATATGAGCTGCATAGCCATTATCTCGAGCTGTTGGAGCAGGGAATTCCCCGACCCCAGGACCACCCGGCGGATGGCTGTGATCCAGCCGATTGGCAGTTGATGATCTTGCAATGTTGGGAATCACCACAGTGGAGGGTAACATTTGGATGTTGTCTACAATAGTTAATTATATTGCATCGTAGTTTTATTAGGTATGATTCAATGAATAAGAGCTATTGTATTATTACTCTTCTATGTAGGCGAAGTCGAAGAAGGCTCAAGAAAGTCGAGCCAAACTGCCATACAATCATACTAGTGGCTCCAGGTCATTTGCATCGAAGATGTCTCTGATGGTATTAATTATATTCATATGAACAAACTTGATTAAGTTTATTAATTTTACAATATGTAGGTTCATTTCTAATACAAGTTAATTTCAAATGACAGATGGCACAGAATGCCGGTCAAGCGCCTCATATTACTCAGTTTTTCCACGACACTCATTATAGGCAAAAGAGTAATTCGTGGGTAAATGACGTGGCTCAACAGAGATATGTAAGTTTGCTCTTCGATTAAACTTTGATCAATAATTATGTTAGAAGTATTATAAATCCCTTATTGATTACTTTGATGCAGGAGGCCTTGGTGCAGCGAACTGAGGAGCAGTCGCAGCCCTCTATCACAGCTCCGATGACTGAGGAACAAATTGCTGTTGATGTGCTTGGGAAGAGGTCGGGTTATTTGAATGGGTATGGTATATACACGAGGACCTCTTCATCGTTCACACAGTCTCGAGCGCAGCATCTTGAGGTGATCACCCTGCGCGAGCAGCTAGCTGAGCAGGCTAGGAGGCAGGCTGAGTAGGACAGGCGGCATGTTGAGCAGGACAGGAGGACAGCTGCACTCGAGGCTCTCGTTCAATAGCTGGCAGCTGCGGCAGGAATAGATCCAACAATCTGCCTCAACGTCTCTAGAGGGTCCAGTTCTGCTGGTGATGGCACAGCTACTGCAGGGTGTGAAGCGACCCCTTGGTTAGTATAATTTCCATACTCATATTTTAACATGGGTTCGACATTCAGTTTGTTTGTTGCCATGAGCATGGCATCCATAGCCGTGGGCTTATGGACTGCGTAAACCTCATTCATTCAAGCCTCATCTTATCCACTACCGACTCAATTACACCTCCACTTATCCACGAGCGAGTCAGTATTCACGGACGTCAATTTAGCACTTGAACCAACACTTTACACATGGCATACAAAGAATAAAGAGCCTTTTTAAAACTTATATGGCTACAAATGAATGATATGATTCTATTTATACTCTTACTCTATACAATAAATGGCTTATTTTTATACCCAAGTAATTCATCTAACGAATTAGAATGTCCTAGAAACTACTTCGGAAACTTACACACATCTCTGTAAAGGACTCTTTGGATAACTGGCAATTCAAAAACTATCCAAGAGGTGGGCTAATTTTTTAGAAATCCATTACAAATATGATTTTAAAAATCTGGCAACATGGGTCATGTTGCCAGAGACAGATATAATTATGGAACTCATAGATAAGTTGGATTGAGAGGGACGCACTCTCGAATAGAACTAGTATTCACAAGTATTCACGGAGAAGGATTCACTATAAATTGGAAAGAGAGTCCCAGTTTCAGTTAAAGAAATAATAAAGACTGTCTTTCTCCTTTTGCAAGTGGAATAACTATATTTTCGCTAGTTTTCTCATCAAACGAAGATCTAGCATTAGCTATATTTTTACTGTAGTTAGAATTCGGCCCATAGTCAGATTTATCATGTGAAATTTCAGGGGAAGACCAAACCGTAATCAGCATCAGTTATAGACTATGGGACCCAGACTCAGTGATACAGTTTTCTTTTTGGGAAGAGAGTCTCTCTCCTCGTCCTCGTAGAACTCTATGCAGTTTTGTTATAGACTCACGGCCGCACATGATATAGGAAGAGAATCAGGAAGGGATTGGAGACCACAACATCACTGCAGAATTCAGTCGATCAAGTCTTTGGGGGATTGGTTGATCCACAAACTCAACTTGTATTAGATAGGGCTTAATTTCTTCTTTGATGCATCTGGCGTCTCCCTCATGCAGTCATACATCTCGTGAGTGAAACCTCAAAGTGGAGCCACTTATTGAAAACCCAAGTAACTGAAATGAATGCCTGATTGTATATCAAATGTCCGTCAGCCCACCATAAGATTGTATATCAATAGGGTAGGGATATGTGTAAAGTGAATGGTTGTGGGAGTTTGAATCCGTTGTAAAAACAAAAAAGAAGAAGAAGAAGAAGAAATCGGATACATGAGATAAAGCGTGCTAAAGCGTTATCAGTTGCTAAAGCGTGCTTGAAGAAAGGCTACAAAGCCTACACTGGCGCTGTTCTAGAATCCTCTTCTCTATTAGTGTGCCATGGTATGCAGATGTGGGTTGTGTAATTTAGCATCTTGGGCATTGTGTTCGTATTTGGACCATGTGACCCACCATTGCCTTTACTGGGTTCTGAGATCTGTGAGCAAGTAGGGTAGTTTTGTAGTTGTGGTATTTGAACAAAATGAAGTCTACTTAGGTCAACCTCCAAGCAGTAATCCATCCCCCCCCCCCCCCCCCCCCCCCCCCCTTTTTTTTTTGCAAAATAAAAGAAAACCAGAAATCCAACATAAAGAAAACCCAAACCCAAAGTCACAAACATGACATTCATCATCTCAAATAACAATTCCAACCTTATATATATAAAAACATTCACATCAATCAATCAATCTCAAAAGCTTCTTAATTCTTATACAGAATTGATACCTTTGAATATATATATCATGGTATTTCAGCAAGTAGAAGTGGCCCCCAAAATTAAATTGTTTTAGCATATCATGTAACCTATTAACAAAGATATTTCAAAAGGGCAAAGTGGCGCTAGAGTAAACTAAAGTGAGAACAATCTATGCATTTATCTAATATCATTTATCTCTCATTTTATTGAATTCAATGATGTTACATTTATAATTTGTTAATTCATTCAAAAGGTTCTAATGTTATTTTTGTCATTACAGATTGATGGACGAGTTCGGTTCGGTTTGGTTGCAGACATGGAGGACTTTTTTTTTTTTCCAATTTAGTCTATTTGTATTTGTATATTGGATATTTATATGGGACTGTATTATTGTAATATTTGCCAAACACAGAGATGAATGATTTGATATGAAATGGTGATGTTTGTTTGTTTATTCGGTAATTCTTGTATGGATGGATTTCTTTTTGTTAAATAAAGGAGCATGAATAGCAGGTATAAACAGGTTTAATGGAAGAAGATTATAATGAAAAAACAGTACATACATTGTAAAAAAAATCAATTTATTGCCGACGAAAAAGCACTTTTGCCGACGTTTTAAATGTCTGCAAAAGTCAATTATAATCTCTCTCTGTGTAAATAATATTTAATTACCGATGTTTACAATCGTCGGAAAAAAAAATGAGGGGAATTTGCCGACATTTTCCGCGTCGTCGACAAAAATATAGAAACGATAAACCATTTAAAGTAAAGTTGAATTTACTGACATTATAAAACGTCGGTAAAAGAAAAACAAAAAAGAAAAAAATTCGGATTAATTTACCGACGATCTATTAACGTCGGTAAATCTGAATTTTAAAATTTTCATTTTTTCTCCAACGTCTTTAGAACGTCGGTAAATGTAAATTAAATATAAAAATAATTAAAATTCCTTACCGGCGTTAAATTATCGTCAGCCAATGTAAATTTTATATTATAATCATATTAAAATGTCCAAAATAAAAGTTCATTAAAATCGTTATTTCGTAGCGACGTTATAAAACGTCGGTAATTTCATTATAAATTTTCACCGATGTTAAAGAAACGTCGGCAATATATTTACTTAAAATTACAATTACATTAAATAATTTTTACCGACGTTTTACATCGTCGGTAAATGTCACCTTGGGAACCCTTACTTTCGACGACGAAGACTTTTTCGTGGGTAATAATATTTTCCGACGATAATTACGTCGGTAAAGGTTGGTAATAACGGCGCGATAATTTTTGCTAACGAAATTATACGTCGGTAAAGGTCGTATTTTAACGTCGGTGAAAATTGTTTTCGACGACGAAATTTTATTTCGTCGTTGATTATTTTTGTTGACGTTTTTTCACCGACGTTTTTTTTATTTCGTCGTTGATTATTTTTGTTGACGTTTTTTCACCGACGTTTTTTTTTCGTCGGAAAAATGTTTGGCCGACGTTTTTGTGATTTTTTGCGACGAAATTATTCATAGCTAAAACTGTTAATTGTTGTAGTGAATGTTTTAATGGATGAGTTAATCACTCACATGTAATTCCTTGAATATCATCAAGATTGACTTAATATGAATGATTTTTTTTATTTATTTTGTATTTTCAAGGATTCTATATTTGAGGCATTTATACTATTGATTACTAAAGGATTATCAAGTTATTTTTTTATTATGTTTCATCAACACGTTTGATATTTTATTGGACCACAAGCTTTTTAGGTTTCTCTCCTCTATTCTTTCCTTTAATGCCTTGAGTCCTATCAGGGAAAATCAATATTTGCAGCCTCATTTTTTCTTGTTACCATGTTTTATTGCCACGTGTATTTCTGAAAGGTAGGCTTTGTTGTACCTCTTTCGTTAGATACTACTTTTTTCTCCTTCGAGATGTAAAAAAACTCATTTGAGAAGATCATTTTTGTAACACTAGTGAGACTCATTGTGACTGGGCCCACACAATAATGCTTACTCGGCCTACAAATGGAGCAGCCCGGGGACCAAAGTAAATGATCAAATTGCATAAGACTGGAGACAACGAGGACCAAAACGGAGGCCAAGTAGGGTGCATGAATAACTTTAAATATGCTTTCAAGAATAGGGAATCACTCAACAAGTACATTTTCAGCAATATATATATATATATATATATATACTCAACAAGTACGCTAATGATTCAAGTTCATACAGGTGTAAAGTATAGATATTGTCTGCCTAGTGAATCAAATATCTGTCATTGTTCAATCTCTTCTTGTTTTTGGCAAGATGGACTCATTGATAATCGCTTGGCTCTAGCAATATTCCATGAAGATATGCAAAATAATCTCCCATGGACTTCTACCCATGGCCAAACTAGAGACTTTGTACATCAATCCATAATTACTAGCAGTGTTCTTTTTTTTTTTTTTTTTTTCTTTTTTTCCTTTTTTTTTTTTTTGTAGAAGTGATCTTTTGAGTTAGATGAAGAAATTAGATAAACTAGCTTCTCATCAAAGCGTCTCCTTTCAAAAATTTTATACATTCCATTTTTTTTAACATTACATCACCGTCTTCAGATGCTACCAAAAATGCCCATCTGGAACGGTTTGAAACTGTTCCTGAATGAATCTGGAACGGTTTCAAACCGTTCCAAAAATGGCTGTCGCAGAAAATCTGGAACGGTTTTGAACCGTTCCAACTGAATGAATCTGGAACGGTTTCAAACCGTTCCAAAAATGGCTGTCGCAGAAAATCTGGAACGGTTTTGAACCGTTCCAGATTTTTGAATCTGGAACGGAATCTGGAATGGTTCAAAACCGTTCCAGATTTCAAATCTGGAACAGTTCAAAACCGTTCCAAAATTTTAAAACTGTTCCAAATTATTCCCTCATATTTTCTTGCCATTTTTTTTAACTTCTTTAAAACAGTTTTAATAATATTTTTTTAAATCATAAGTTTATTAAACTACTACTAATCACATATGGAAAAATAAAATAGAATAATTGTGGTATTCACATTCATATAAATGCAATCATTAAAATCTTTTTTAACACAATACATAAAATTCATATAAACACAGAATTGTCTGAAGAACATGCATAAACAAGAGACACAAAACTCCAGACACTGCATTCCATTCAAATACTCACACAATACATTTTGCTGAGGGAAGACTAATGAAAATCCATATACCAAAAACATGTACAGAAGTGTCGAAGGACCTTCACCAAGGGTGTGTCAGATCAAGCTCAGCCAATCTTCGTGATGTCACCGGTCATCATGAACTTCCGTAGATCTGCTTGATGACGGGAAAGTGATTTTTCACTTGGCTTCTTAGTCGTAGATGGAGACAAACAAAAAGTGAGGCCCACTTGGTTGATTTTGATCTAACAGATAAGATTACAAACCCAGTAACAGCTTCACCTCCACTTCATCTATTTCTCTTCTTGATCATCTTTCACCATCTACACCTTGGGAGAATTTTGAACAGCAGATGGGCCAGGCAAATTTTGCGAGCTCATGCTTGCAGTTCTCAATAATCTGCGGAACTCTGATAAGCTTATCCTTCCATCTTTGTCAATGTCAGCCTCCTCTAGAAGTGGGTCAATGGATCCCCTCAGTCCTGTATGCTGCAGAGATAAAACATCCCGTTTAATAGTAATGATGTCAAACGTGGTGATCTCCCCTCCCATGAATTATTAGTTATGTTTTGCAAGAGTTGTTATTCATGCTCATTAGTCCTTGGGCATTTATGTATAATAATCCTGCACAAAAGTTACTTTCATCTGTTCAATTAATGCTAACAGTTGCTAGTCAAGATACATGCTCGTTAGCATTCTCATCAGTGAGGACCATGGCCATTAGCAGAGGCGTTGAGATGATTAGCACCGACCATCTGTTGAAGTTTATCACAGATGGGCCATTGTCTGAAAAACATCAGTAAGGACTCGTGAAGTTGAACGTGGACTACAGAAATACTTACAACTTCTAAGAAAATATCTGTTTTAATGCTTCCAAACGCAGGTACGGAGCACCAATATGTGATTGTTTTGAATCATGGTCCATCACTACAAATCAGATGTCTAGTTGATTTGATATTGGACATTTTAAAATCTTCCTCACTGATTCACAGATCTTTTAAAATTAAAACAGAGTAATGAATAAAACTATGTTTCCAAAATTACCATCTTCAGTTCCTCAGGGGTGATATATCCATCTCTATCTACATCAAATTTCTCAAAGGCCAATTGAGAGCGCTGCTGCCACTTTTCAGAGTCATGCTCCTCCAACTGATGCACACGTAAAGCTGCAGCAACAAATTCAGAGAAGTCCACAAGCCCATCTGTATTGCTGTCAATCTGCCTCAAGCAGGTTGTATTAATGTCAGAATTTCAAGGTAATGCCAAAAATCACTAAGTTCATCCTTGAAATAATCATTATATGCTATGCATAAATAGAACATGCCATAAAAACTAGAGATAAAGGCTCTCTACCAAATGACTATCAAAACTGCACCACAATTGTAATAAGGTTTTTTCTAGTAAGTTGGCAGTAGTGTCCTGAATGTTACCAACCTTATGGATGGTCTGAATCATCCAACAAAGCTTACATTTACAGTGGCAAAAGGTAGCTCACACACAAGTCCAGACTTTTCCTCTATTACAAGTGCGCAAGTTGAGGTTAGTGAAACTACATACACATCCATCCATGCACCCAACCAAGCCAATGTTTATGGTGGCAAAAGGTAGCTCACACACAAGTCCTGACTAGAATTTTCCTCTTACAAGTGCACAATGTTGAGGTTAGTGAAACTGCATACACATTCACCCATTCACCCAACCAAGCCAATGTTTCTGGTGGCAAAAGGTAGCTCACACACAAGTCCTGACTAGAATTTTCCTCTATTACAAGTGCACAATGTTAAGGTTAGTGAAACTTCATACACATTCACCCATCGAAAAATGTACTAGATTTATAAATAATTTATACCAGTTTTTTTTTCCTTATCATAAGTAAATGATACATTCTTAGCTAATTAAGAATATCATAATAAACTATGATTTTCATAAATGAGCAACCATACAGAAGATGTGGGTCAAATGCCTTGAATGCAAGTGTGCTACGTCATTATGTCCCTTGCCTTGCCATGAAAAGGCCACCTCAGTTTTTTTAAAGGTTACAAAAATTATTAATCACGCATGCACGCACACAAAAACCTGGCTTGATAAAACATGCAAAACATCAAGCAACAAAGAGTCAAAGAAACACCCTTATTTTTCTATTCGATGAGACAAGCATGTATGCCATCTTGGCAACAGGAAAAATAGTAGAAAGCAGAAACCATGAGAATGGAATAACTATTTAAAGTAGACATAGAGCATTTGAATAAAAGAATTCCCCAATGATGAAATTCCATGTAAAATGAGATAAATTTAAAGAATATGGGCATACCGCTTGAAGAATCTCAAGCACACGTGGCTCCCTCAATTTCCAGGGAAGATCTTTTGCAAGGGCCTATAAAATGAAATAATTGCGAATGAGAATAGGAAAAACATATCAGCCATGAAAATTATGGCAAACAATGGTTTTGAAACAGAAAGCAATGACAGATAATATGCAGAATAAAGTGCACAGCAAGAAAATTAAAAGAAGGGAAAGAACAGATAGTGTCTATCACAACATTTTTTTTCCCTTGTTGGTGTGTAGACTTTCAAACACAACTTGAAAAAAGAAGAAGAAGAAGAAGATAGAAATAAAGAAAAAAGGATAAAAAACAATACACGGATAATTGCAGAAAAATGTAGCTGCATGCTTCCGTCTAAGAGAAGAAAACCTGGTATTGAGTTTTTCTATGTTGTCAGTGCTGCAAAACTAAGGGTAAAATTCTATGAAGAGAATGAAGAAATGCATACGTGTCTCATTTCTTCAAGAGTAATGGTGCCGCTTTTATCCACATCAATTGCATCAAACTGATCACGGAGATCAGCAATCTCCTCTTCACTAAATGTTGTTGCCAACGCCTACAAAATTACACAAGAAATATGCATGTCAGAACACACAAGCTATTGTAAATCTGTCATGATAAAAATAACCATTTTACTTACAAGAAATATTCACAGGAAAAAAAAAAGAATATACAGAGGTAAAATAAAGAGAGCAACTGAGCTCCAACCAATGCATAGTTTGTTACCCTGAGAGCAAATTGCTTCAAGCGGCTGTATTTCACAAACTGGCGCAAGTTGGATAAAACAGAAATGTCCACAGGGATTTCCGATGCATCTCCTCCTTCCCTCACCCATGGATGTGCTGGAATTAATAGGTTAAAAAAAAAAAAGAAGGAAAGAAACATCACATGGAAGTTGACTAGAAGAAAGAAATATACCTTTCAAAAAGGAAAGAAATGAAGAAAGAAATGTCCCATTCAGAGCCATACTCACTTAATATTGAGCTTGAAAGCATATTACTGAAAACGAGAAGCATGTTCTAAAAAGCAACAGATGCTCAAGCGCAGACAAATCTTATTATGGTATTTCACAATACCTTCAAAGGGCTACATTGCATGCGTGTATTATGCAATTCACGGCTTTGTGGGAACTCGCCACTGGTTGCCTCGTCCAGCAGGAGGATTGCTGGGTTCTTGAGCATTGCCCTTGCAATAGCTATCCTCTGCTTTTGCCCACCAGACAGTTGCAGCCCTCTCTCCCCTACCTGGAAAGGGCAAATGCAAATTCATGCAAATACAATTATTAATATGGTAGCATTCAGAAGATCAAATCAAGAAAGCAATTTCCAAAGAAAACAACAACATTTCCTCCGATTTCAGAGTTTGCAGAATCAAACACAAATGCTGAATGCAAACCTCTAAACTTAGATTTTTCTTTTTCCACTCTCTAATTCTCCTCCTTTCTTGATCAATCCTTTCTGAAATCCATAGTTCTCACAATAGGACGAAAGATCTCTAGAAACACACTTAATAGGATCAAATTACACATCATAGCATTTTTTAATAATGTTTATTTGAATGGATTGTATATCACTTCATTTTTGTTCTAAAGTTGGTTTGTGTTGAAGAATGTGGTATCACCTTTCAAGCGGGAGGTGTCTTTGTTGTTGAATTGTGTTGGATTGGATTGATCAGATTTTTGGTTTTAGTGTTTTTCGGAGTTGGGATTTTCTTTAGTTTTTGTTGGAGGGGCTTAGTTATTACAATGGAGGATTTCTCATTGTAGAATTTGAGTTTGATTGGTTGGCTTTCTTATTTAGTTCTAGTCTGCTAGTTAACAGTGTCTCTATACAATTAGGCTGTGTTGTAGGCTTGTAGCAAATGGAATTTATAGTTGCTGTTTTGTTTTTTTTCCAGTTTTTGGTGTTTGTTGAAGAGAAATGATATGGGTGGGGTTTAAGCTAAATAAGGGACACTCAACTTCAAGGCCATACCATGAAGTCACCACCTCTGCATTAGAATTTCAATGTAATGGAAACACTCACATAAATCGACTATACTGACCTGTAAAATGAATATAGTAACGATAACCGCCATGAGCAGTAACTAGCGATGGTCCCCAAAGATCTGAGTGTAGTAATTCAAGCGGACGACTACAAGTAGACAAAGAAGAACGAAATGGCAATCTTTTACTCTTATTACATTGACAAGCATCACAAAAAGAAAAAACAGAGGAAGAAAAGGGAAAATGATGTTAACTACGAACTTTGGCAACAATCTTAGGAGAGGGATGACCAGGACGAGCATGCCAAACATCAGCAGTCGTGCGTTCACCCACTAATGCAGTCGGAGGAGCAGAATCCAAGACCATCCTTAATTTTCCCGTGAAGAAGAGTGTGGCCGCTCAGTGGATCCTTGACATAACAACAAGAAGGATGAAATTCAAGTACAACATTATTATCTTTGTTAAACTGACGAACAGAGAGCAAATTTTTTGTAATGTCAGACACTCATAGTAAATTAGTTAAGCAAAAAGATTGAGAAGTGCTTTGAAGTACAGATAAACCAATATGAGCGATAAGCAGAGTATTACCATTCCCAACATGAACTTGGTCAAGACCATCATATTCTGAAAGGGTGGACAAATTGGCCATGTCAGCTGTGAGGTGATGTGTTGCACCAAAATCTGGATACCACGCAGCATCTGGACCAAGAGAAGAACTAGCTAATAGTGCAGCAGGGGAAGTATTATTTCCTTGGTAGGCAGGATCATACCTGTGATAATAGTAGAGTGCTGAATGACCAGGTTTCTAACAAACTTGATAAGAGAGACGACTATTAGACGGCAGACCAGAATATCTGTAATCATACCTGTTACGCCCTCAACCGCAGTTATGCCCGCGGCTACGAATATTTCCAGCAGGGGGAGAACGCCCTCTTCCTCTAGGAGTACCAACAATATGAGTGACAACATTAGCAGTAGGAATATCAACTGAGATGGATGTTTCTTCTAAACGGGCTTCTTGAGAAAGAAGAAATCCTGTGAGATCATCAAGGGAAGTAGCTTCCACTCGAGTAGTCATTGAAGTGATAAAGGCCTCATATTCATAACTGAGACCACTGAGAAGACTAGATGCCAAATCAAAATCCGAGACAGGTTCAGCCACAGCAGCAAGGTTGTCAGCAATGGATTTCTTCTTCTGAACATACTCAGACATAGAAAGAGAACCTTTCTTAAGAGTATGAAGCTGATATTTCAAAGTCATGATTTTTGCCTGTGATTGAGCAGAGTAGGTTCTTTCAAGAGTTTGCTAAACATCTTTAGTTGAAGACAAACCTACCACTTGGGCAAGGACAAGTTCAGTGAGCGAGGAGATGAACCAGCTAAGCAAAGTTTGGTCCCGAGTTTGCCATTTGAGAAAATCAGGATTGATGGCATCAGTTGGATTGCCCTGTGGATTGAGGACAAACTTGGTGGGGCATGGGCAGGAGCCATCAATAAATCCCATGGCGTTGTGGAGACCAGAACACGGAGGAATTAAGAACGCCATAACAAAAAATTATTCAGGTCAAGTTTAACTGGTAGTGCACTGGAGATATTAGGGGCAAAGGTGGAGAAAGTGGAAATTGGTAGGAAGGAAGAGGTGGGGAAAGCTGTTGAGGAAGAAGAAAAGTTCACCATGCCTGATAAGCTCTGATACCACATTAAATTTGCTCAACTAACAATTGCTACCAAAACCTCAAGGGGAAATACTTTTCAACATTCCCCATCGGGTAGAGCCTACCTTCAATAGTCCCCCTCAGGTGGAACGTGATCGGTGTACTTTTGGCGACACGCATTTCTTTTTTTTTTTTTAGCACCGAGTCGTTCCTCATGGGATTTAAACTCACGACAAATTGGCTCTGATACCAAATTAAATATAAAAAAATGTCTATAAAATACTTCAACACACATAGACTGTATTGGTGTTTATTGAGAGAGAGAGAGAGAGAGAGAGAGAGAGAGAGAGATATATATATATATATAACACAAAGAAAAGCTGGTAACAAGAGATAAAGATAACTTATGATTGCTTGAGATAGAATAGGGATTATTTGATTCTATCATCTACAAATATGAAAACTGGTTTTGACTGCTTTTCCTTAACGTGAAAGAGAGATTATTTAATGGCCAATTATATATATAATATTTTTTGTTTCTTTAATTTTGGCTATTTTAAAAATAAAGGTACACTACACCAAAAATGCCCATCTGGAACGGTTTAAAACTGTTCCTGAATGAATCTGGAACGGTTTCAAACCATTTCAAAAATGGGTGTCGCAGAAATTTTGGAACGGTTTTGAAATTCTGGAACGGTTCATTGAAGACCGGATTCTGGCCGCCACCATTAATGGTTTTGGTCTGTACAGTGACTTCCGGATCACTGGTTAGGCAGAGTTCCCACTATTTGTGCATGAGAACCGTTCTTATTGGATCAAAGCCCATTAACAAATAAGAAAGGGAGAGAATTGGTGAAGGCTTACAAGGTAGCAAAAAACAAAAGCACTCTCCGAGGATCAATCCAAGAAGAGCGCCTGCTGACATTGCTGTTGCATCTGCTGTATCTCCTGAATCTGATTTCTTCTGCGGCATTATTAGTCACTGTCGATGGGCTCCACTCTAGTGCAAGGTCAATGGCTTTCTCAGCAGTCACACCACCTACATTCACAAATCATTTAACTTACAGCATTTTCTCCACACTAAAGAAAATTGTTGAAATCTGTGGACCCTGTTGTGCATAGAGTCTGACCCAAAAAATTATTGTTTTGGCAATCAATCAAATTAACAATCCATTTGCCATGATAGATGCTTTCGGATCATTCGAATTTGTAAAAAAGCTTATGTGGAAGACAAGAATTTTGTACCAGCTACAAGCAGATTTTATACTGCAAGCAGTAGTCCAGCTCAGTAGCAGGGTCAATAGTTTGCTTGACTCGAACCTGAATTAGTTGTAGGAACTTGTACCAGATCCGTTGGTATACTGGAAATTAAAACAGGGCTCCACCAAGAATCAATATCCAAGTACATTGCCAGGAGAGGGCCTTCAAATCGATTGAGATCCATTAATTACCCTACATATTCATACCATAATGTACCATACAAACTCAATTGTGGGTCCACTTGATGCCATTACAACCATATGATGTGTTTTAAAAGATCTCAACAAGACCACCAGGGCGTATGCAATACCAACGTCTTATTTCTCTCAAGTTTGAATGTTTAAGAAAGACATAATCTTGTTGGATTTCATTCACACAGTGAGTGATTCTTCTATAAGTGTCAAAGTTTGGGCTTGCGAAAATTTGGAAGGGGAGTTGGCACGTGTTAGGGGGTCAACTTAATTAAGCCATGTGGCTCAAAAAATAGAAACGGCATATGGAACTGATGATCCTTGGAAACCTAGAGGGGTAGCTCAGATCATGATTTGCTTTCGAAGGTCGTAGGTTCACACTACGCTTTCATATTAGGGCCATAGGGGATTTATCTGGCTCTCCCTCGACCAAAAAGAATTGGTCTAACCTAAAGGATAGGGACCCCCCCCACCCCCCCCCCCCCCCCCCCCCCCCCAACCAAAACCCACAACCTGAAAAGAAAAAAAAAAAAAAACCAACAAAGGATCCTTGAACACGTAACCGTGTTTCAGCCCAAATCATTTGTGGATTCGAGGTTTTAGGAGAAACATTTTCAACACTTTATTGGATCATCCTCAGTGGCCCTATCATCCAATCCACTTACGGCATGTCCAGCTCCATAAAAACAACCAATGATCGTTCCCTTGAGTTGACTCTGGGTAGGACTTCAGAGGATGTGTGGGTGCCTGAGTAATTATTGGATAAATAATAATAATAATAATAATAATAACATACCAGGTGCCTTATGCCGTAGCTACTGTTTAAAGATTCCTATGTAATCTTTCAACAAGCTAAACAATAACCAACTGGCAACAAACATCCATCTTTCATGTGAAAAATGAGAGAAGCACGCCAACTAAACCTCCTCTTCGTTAATTGATATTTGGGTGAAAGAGCTTAGGGACACCCACATAAAAATAAAAATAAAATAACAAAAATGTCCTCCACCAAAAATTTTTAAAAAATAAAAGAAAGTAAAAAAAGACCTCCTCAGTGCAGTTGCTAAACTCTTCCAACTTCCATCACAGCTAAGCAATTTCTTTCTACGTGTCAACTCAATGTCCATTAGATGGTCATTGGCCTTCTAGGTGGAATTTGGGTTAGGTTAACCAATATGCATGACCCAACCTGACCAAAATTAAAATCCAAGTTGGTTCATTTGACTTGGGTTGAGCTTGGGCCTGAATTTCTTTCTCAGCCCTTGATAGGGTCCACCATAGGCTCCACAGAAGAGTATGCACTGTCTTTTGGTAAGAGACATATGCACAAAGATATTCACCATATATATAGTGCATTTATTGTATGATACCTAGTACTCACATCATAAATTTATGAAGTTTGTATAGTTTCAACGATCTAAATAAACCTAAAAATCTGGGTACCTGTCTCAACCCCATATAACCACTTCTGCCAGAATAAAACTGTACTGTGGCATTCAAGCTATAGGTCCAGCTTGAGTCAAGTTTATTATGTTGATTGTTGAGGCATTATTTGGAACAGTTTTGTGTTTGAGGTTTACGAGCGTGCCATTCCGGCTGGACCTGGATTGAGCCAATAACTGATCTATCCCACGAGAGTTTAGCCACTTCCTCTAATCTATAAAAATCCTTGATTCATATATGTTTGTTTAGCTAACAATCAATCGTACCTTGGGATGATGCTTCTGTTGTTTCTCTTTCTGAAGACTTCCTTTCTCCTCCTTTTTGAGAACCCTTTCTGGAAATGCTTCTCTGCAACTTGAATGCAAAGAACAAAAAGAACAGAGTAATCATTACTCACAAGACCCCCCACAAAAAAAGATCATTCTAGTCCTAATCAACCTCAGAAGCAAGAAACAGAACAACTAAAGCAATAAAAATGTTCACTTCTATTTACATGTTCTTCACAAACAATACTTATAGTGTCAGAGATGAAATTGGGGTATTGGATTTGTGAGATAAACAGAGACAATTGAATAGAAGTGTGCATATATTCTTTTTATTTTGATAGAGGTAACTAGGAAATTTACTTGGTCGTTGCTTTTGAGACTGTTACTGATCGAAAATGGATATGGATTGTCGAATAATTCAAAATTAAATAGATTTATAACTATATGTCATCATGGGATTATTCAAGAACAAAGATAAATCAATGTTCATTTGAGTTTAGAAGAAGAATTAGAAGAAGAAGAAGAAGAAGATTCTTACAGCTCTATTGGCATTGGATGTTACATCTACATCAGTAACATTCAACAAAGTCTCAATATCCAAAGCAAAACTATCCGACATCTCGTTTTTCTTCAAACCTTCTTCATCCAAATCATCACCCGTTTATTGTATCTCCACAGGACCTCAAACACGGATCGAAGTACTCCTAAAGACTAAAGAAAACCCAAGGAGAACCAAAAAAAGAAGAGAAGAAATTAAATCCAACCAGCCACAATTAGAATCATTACACACCAATAGCATAAATGATTAGAAAAATAGCACCAGCCACAATTAGAATCATTACACAACTGCTGAAATTGTTATGAACATTACTACTAACTGCCCTTTTAATAAAGCTTATTTCAATTTTCTGGGTGAGAGCATATCACTTATCAAAGCATATATAAAGTTACAGACAACGGACAGTCAAACATTTATATCTCGGTGAGTGCACAAGTGATTATTCATATAGCCTACAGGATTTCCAAGGCACTGGACACAGTGAAGGCTCCACCCTCTTCTATGTTGGCAAGCTTGACCTAGAGATCATCTACCAAGAGCGCAAACCTTCGAGAGCGAATGCCAAGCCCTTTCTCTGATAGGTCGAGTTCTAAGCCAAGTGCATGAGTGTACGTCGCAGATCCATCAGCTAGGAACTTGATATTCTTACTATCTGGGTAGTTCTTTTCCCATGCCTTCATCACAAAAGGGTCATTAACTGCAGCCAAATGCGAAATCAATTAACTTCAATTGAAAAAAAAAAAGAAAGGATAAAATCAGAAATGAAGCTATTATAAAACTTTACAAAAGCATTTAAATTAAGGAAATAAAATACTAAGAGAAAAGAGAGATTAGATGAATACCACTGATAAGTAGAATGTCATCAATTCCTTTTGATTTAAGCTCTTCTGCTTTTTCAATGAACCCTGGTACATGCTGCATGCTGTGGCCGTTGAATAATACAGTATAAGTGCCAAATTAAGGAGACAAAGTATTAACATGAACACGAGTTTAGAGAAGTGTTAAAAAAATAAAAATCGTTCTGCACACCACAACAGTGCTTGGCGAGACAAATTTTTGCAAATTTTGGAAAGAAAATATAAGATTATGGACTCCCCTAATATATTCAAGTGCTATGCATGAACTGACCCAAAAGGAGAGAGAGATTCCAATTGGTTTATTTTTATTGTCTCGTTCTGCACTTTAAAAAAAAAAAGGGTGTGCCTTAAGTGCGTGACTGGTTCCATCAATGGTTAGCTAGAAGGAAGTTAATACAAGCTTTGGACTCTAGTGGGCAAGCGTCAGTTTGGTGATCTGGTCATCCCATGATAGTCTCCTACATGTGGTAGTTGCACCCTTGGAAGTGTTTGGTATGTAGAAAAGATGTGACTTACTGGATCAAGTATAGATTGAGTTTAAGGTATTATTCAACAACTGGTTGGCCATTGGTAATGGTACATTTTTTAAAGATTTTTTTGGTTCTGCCCCACAGCTGCATATGGTGAAGCTAGAAAGCAGTTGGTTTTTTTTTTAACCCCCTTCCTCGTCATTATCCTTTCTTAGTTTTCAAATATATATATATATATAGTTACTGACCAAGATAGATATAGCAGTAGATTCATTGGAAAAATGAAAACTAAATACTTAAACCATGTGACATTTCCATCAGGCAAACAAAAATGAGGTGCAACAATAAACGTTCATAAAATAATCCATCCATGATCCACCAACAAAAGAAAAACTAGTAGATTAATTGGAAAAATGAAAAGATGAAAATTAAGTACTTAACCATGTGACAGTTCCATCATGCAAACAAAAACAAGGTGCAACAACAAAAGTTGAAAGAATAATCCGCTTACCGAAGGCAAAAAAAACCCAGTGGCAGGAGCATATGTCAATTCAACCATTCTTAGCTCTGTGACATGACTTGGATCCAGCTCAGGTGGATTCTTGTTCTCTTCACAACTTTCCACCACATACTCCTGACAAGAAATCACTATAAGACTACGTGGGTAGGGCTTATTCAGGATGAGAATAGAGACAACTGTAATGGCAATGGTTTGAGTTGAGCCAAGTTCAGATTGGCTGATCAGTGAGGATAGCAAGCATGGACTTAACCTTGACCTTGACCTTGACCCAGACCTGGATCGTCTAGTAATAGGGTACAAAAGGGAGACCAAACCAGACCAAGGAGTCAGAAGGGCCAGTTTGACGCTGAATTACCCAGTCGAGCTCATGTTGAGATGGTGAGCCCAAACTGAACTTCCACATAGTATCCGTAATTAATGAAATTTTATGTGTCAAGATCATTTTGTAGCTACAATCAATTGTTTTGAGTACCAACCTTTGTCAACTCTTGTTTAGCAAGGATATGGTAGTGCCGTTCATTGATCCTCTGTCCACATATTATGGCTATGAAGAATTCATAAAGCAAGCCCACCAAAATAACAGCTAAAACTACAAATTCAAAAGAACAACAAATTCAATTAGACTTCTAGCATATGATAATACAATTTGTATTTTGAAGAGTTTTGACTGGCTCCTCAGATTACTAAGATTTCCATTAAGAATGATGAAAATCAGTATAGATAAGCATGGAAGTGAAATAAGAATCAAAACCCAAAACCCAATATCAGCGTACCTGAAGTTCTGCTGGACATAGGAATTTAAGAGCTTGGGAGTTATGCTGAATCCTTGCTCGGTTTCGTCTAGAGATGACAGTTTTGCTGCTTTGCATTTGCTTGCATCATTTGCTTGGCTCCATAGCTGTGCCGTTGTCATCCAGCTAGTCTTTTCAGAGTTGTTTGATGCATTATCCAACAGTTCAACGCTTGATTGTTTAAGAGGCATAAACTCTTCAAGGACTGGTCTTGTTTCTTGGCTTGCTTGGCAGGTTTCTAGCTGATGCCTAGAAGCTTCCACAGCTGATAAAGGAAAAAAAATACACGCTTGCATTAACTCAAAAGAAACAGACATGTGATCTTTGCTTTCGTTAATTTACAGACTTCTTCTCTTAAAAAAGTAATGACAAAATCAGCGATCTTGATTAGCAGTTGCGTTAGATAGCAAGTGAAGATATGAACATGAAGTACCAGTGATCTGAAGAGGTACAGAGGCAAAAAAGAAAAGGATCCAACAAACAAAGAACCACAAAAAGAACATTTACTTGGACTAGATGCAAACACGAAAAAGAGTATTCATCATTTTAAGTATATTAACATCCCGATAAATATCAATGCATTAGGAATGATGACAATTGAATGAATAGAAGAGAAAAATAATTTGAAAAATGAATAGAAGTGACAATCAAGACAGATATTATTTGAATTGTCAAGCAAGATCATGCCTATTAAAAACTATATTGATATAACTGCATAAGAGAACAAACCATTGTTTAATAGTTGCATGCAAAGTGGAAGCTCGCGTTTGAATGCGTCGATCTTAAGCGGTTCTTCTTCAAGGCGATCCAAGAACTCTTTCAGCTTGTGAGTCTGTTGGAAATCATCTCCAAATGAGTTTAAAAGCATAGTGTAACCATTGGTTTGACAATCTAGGCCGAGTTCCTGGGCCAAACTCATGTTGGATGCTATGGCTTGTTTTCAACGAGTTATTGTTTTGATGAGAGAGAGAGAGAGAGAGAGAGAGAGAGAGAGAGAGAGAGAGAGAGAGAGAATTAAGAGTTATGATGAATACAAAGAGGTTCGAGGGGGATCGTCCTCTTTTTAGAGGTGTGAGTTTGAGGGGGAATAAAGCTAGGTTTTGGAATAGGAAAAGGAAAAGAAAGAGATAAAGCAAAGGGATGGTAGCTTCTTGCAAAGACAAAGGCAAAGGCTATTAAGGGTTCTGAGAGGGAATCAAGGCGGACATGGATGAGGTGATGTTAAATTTTGATTGTCTCTCTTTTTCATTATATATATTCTGGTTCAGCTGTTACCTTGCCAGCAGCAACCGTTATGACATGAGGAGTGAAATTGGCACCAACAGAACATGCCACCAATTCACCTACAAGGAGAAATTCTAGAAGATTGTAAAATATAAAATGAAGCAACCTCATCCAATAACAAATAAAAAATAATCATATCGTCCAAAGCTTTTTAAAAATGAAAAACAAATGATAGCAAAGATAGGAATCTAAGAAGGGTGAAGCAAGAAAATCACTGCTGTGATGTAAGTTTGGAAGCAACAAATATCTATCATTAGGAACCACAAGGTTCCCTTGCAAATCTTACTACATACACGGTGAAGAGAATGGATGAAGAAACTAACAAAATCCCTCCAACCCTGCTATAGAAGGCACCATAGCTGATGGAGTATTCAATTCCTTTATAACTTCAAATTTCATCCCCAAAACAAGAAAAAAAAAAAAACAATTTCTTCATTTGAACCAAACAAAATGCCCAACAAGACACAGAAGCTGGAAGTTCAATCCGGCCCTCTGCTTGGATTGAGATGTTTTCCTAAACCCTCAAAGTCCATGAAACAGATGTAAATGTTGGAAACAAACATCCCCCAAGCAGAACAATATAGGAAATTCCAGCAAAAAATAATAATAATAATAAATCAAAGCAAGATTGCAGGCCGGAGGAGGTGCAGTCGGATCTCATGTTCTTTATCGAAGAATTTGAGAGGTTCAAAATAGAGGAGCTCCTTGGTTCAGCCGCCGATCTACAGGGACAGAGCTTTTTCAGCAGTCT
This sequence comes from Sextonia rubra, assembly GCA_037013555.1. Classification (NCBI taxonomy): domain Eukaryota; kingdom Viridiplantae; phylum Streptophyta; class Magnoliopsida; order Laurales; family Lauraceae; genus Sextonia; species Sextonia rubra. The sequence continues at coordinate 2,274,491 of JASUAD010000028.1, read as the reverse complement.
CTACAAGGTGAGATTGAAAAATGATAACATCTTTGTTGTCAAGAGATTGAAGAAACTGCAGGTGTCCATGGAGGAATTATATAATGAATAATGCTCCTGTAAGGACGGTCCTTATAACTTATGGTAAAGACTCATCTCTCAAACCCAACACCACCCCCCCCCCCCCCCCCCCCCCCCAAAAGAAGAATATCCGGCACTCTGCATGTCGTTGCTATAATGGTCCCTGGAAGTCCTTACTGTAAGCTATCTTCATTTAATATACCTCTCTCTCCCCCTCAATGAAATTGGACTTCGACCTGGGTAACTCGGACCTCACACTGCTGTTATTTGGGTCTGGATAAGGGTCCCACCTAGAACCAACCCTTAATAAATGCCTTCGCTCACTATGTATTAAATTTTTGGTACATAGTGAATGTTTGAAACTACGCCAAATCACGCAAAGCCAAGTAACAAAAGTGAAGTAGTTCTTTGATGCACATGATCTATTGTTTGGAAGGGCCCACCATGGTTTCCCAAGGCCTATTTCGGTTGGATGCTTATGATTGCTGGACAAAACTCAGTTCACATATCCACTCTTCTGGTTAGTTCCTCATTCAACTAACATCTTTAATGGCTGTGAACAGGCCAGATTAAGACTGTACTCACTTTAGCACTACAGGAACACTAAAAGCCCTTGCGCTTGAATTCAAGTAAAAATCAGAATCTGAAACGACTCGAAGGATCTCCATCTGAGCCCACCCAATCAGAGTTATAGGAGGGCCTTGACTGCCAGATAAAAGCTCAATTTGATCAGGGCCCAAGTCTGGTAAACCTGAGTCCAAAACAGAAGTCGTGATGCTCCAAGTTTGCTTGCAGGGAAGAGCTTCGTTGCCAGCACAATCTTCTTTTTCTATGGGTCAACCAGGGGCCACTGTTGGAGATGCACAAAGTTATGGTAGTTCATACAATTTTAAGAGGGTTAAGTATGAGATTTGTATCGGTGGTCAAGATCGTCTTCTATTTCCAGATGAGAAATGATCTGTTATGCTGTTCATCACAGTATATCATTCTTTGGTTTCTAATGTAATTTTTGTTGCCTATTTTTCAGATGAGACTGAAGTATTGATTTTGTTAAGGTATCAATCTGATTTTCTAGGCATAGGTCATCTTGTCTATTTGCATCCTATTTGTTGTAATAGTAATCACTGGGAAATCAAAACTAAAAAATGAAGTAGTTGCAGCCTTGCAGTCAAGCTACTCGTGTGGAAAAATTCCTTACTAATTCCTGTTGTATTTCTCCAAGCATTAGACTGTGATTTAGGAATTTAAAACTGGCATGATCTCATCCTTTTTACTGGTTATCTTTCTAAATCAGTCACTCTCAAAAGGTCTTCTTTGTTCTTATTCAAAATGAAAAGACCCTATATATTGAATGTATCGATATCCCCTCTGCGTTTCAACAGATTTCATGTCTCCTTTCCAATACATTCAACAAAAATAGAAGGCCCTTTGCATTAACTTGTGGTATGGTTACAAATTGCAACAATTGAATGGTTGTCATTGGAACTCTAAATCTGTGGATTGTTCTCTCATCTGCTTCCATCTATTTTGAGATAGAACATGGAGAAGTTGATATTTACTTAAGAGCATCACCAAGTACTTTCAGTCGAAAAAAGAAATTTTTGTGTAATCTAGCATATGTTGATAACATGACAACAAATATCATGTCAAAGAACATTGGTGTTAATGATGCTTTATGTTATTGCACATTTTAATATTTTATCACTGAAAAACTGTTCTGCAAAAAAAAAAAAAAAATTCATTTTTCATTTGTCAATCAACTTGAACTTTTGTCACATGATTAAATTCTTGCGGTATTGCTTTTGGATTAAGAATTAATGGATAGAACATAAACACAAACCTCTGTGTTTTTCAATGATGCAAGAACCACGCAAGCTCTGGAAAGCAGAAAATCCCCTGCCAGTACAGAAGTTCCAACATCAGTAATATGTCATCTCTTCACTGACTTGACAGTTTTTGATTAATTTCATGCTAAAATGCAGTGAATGGATCACATAGATAAGCATGTATCAAGGGCCAATCTGGGTAGTGAACAACTTATGAAGTGTTTGTAACAAGGATAATGAGACTGTGGCAAGAAAAGAAGAAGTTGTAACAAGAATGGAAGGGCTTTTGTTCTATTTTCTTCTCTAATATTAAAAGGGCTGGTTTGGTTTGGCAGTTATTGCTAGGCCAGACCAGCCCCGCCCCCCCCCCCCCCCCCCCCCCCCCCCCCCCCCCTTTTTTTTTAACAAATTGATCTGAAAACATGGAATAACTGCTAGACCAAACCAGTCCTCTTTTTTCATAAAAGGAAAATCTGAATCATTAAAACTAGTAGAGTGAGGTTTGATTTAGCCTCACACATGCCTCTTCTTGGTTGCTCTGATCCAAGGTTGGCAAACTCAGCGACTCGGCTGAGTCACAATGTTTTGAAGAGGGACCTAGTCAAAAACAGGGGCAACTTAGGTACTTTTAAAAATAGGTCTGACTTAACCTGACTCATCAAAACTAATTCACAAGCCACCATTATATTGAATCTGGATCCCCAATCACTCAGGCCCCATCAAAATTACACAAAATTATGTTTTTCCCTTGCTTTATCACTGGGTTTATAAATCATTGCAGTGAGAGTTGGTTCCACCATTAAATTTATCAATGTGTCAGATTCATATTAAATTAGAAAAATCAGAGACAGCAAATTACATGCAGATGACTTGTTCTCCACGGAAATTTGGTCAAGTATCTCTACTACTTTTAGAAATTATTCTTTTTCCTTAATTCTAGAAAACGGTTGAGGAAAAACAGTTCTTTTCTCTCCTCCCATTAAGCCACGTAAGCACTGTATGAATTAGAGAAAATTTGACTGATTCTCTTCTCTCTTGAGCCACGTCTCTCTACTTCCTTCTAAAGCCTAAGAGGCATAAAGAATAACGTTTCTTTTCAGCCATGTCTCTTACTTCGTTCTACAGCACCACATAGTTTTATCATTCCTCTTTCAAAGCCTTATTTCATCTTCACCATTTAATTTCCTTCTTCCTCATTTGATCTTACCTCTTGATCTTCTCTTTAACAACGATATTTCAACGAGCCACCAGTTGAATGTACTGCCCAAAATTACCAATCAGAAATTCTCATTTCAATCAACCAGATGTTTTAGATGGTCAACAAATTAATATCATCCCTGTTGCAGATGACCAAAAAAAAAAAAAGGTCCAAATAGTCCTGAGATCATACAGAGGAAATCAGACAAATTAATATCATACTGAAGCTTAATTCCAAATGTTCAGATAAAACTGTCCGATAAACCTGCAAAAAACATGGTAGGAATCCACACTCCATTGAGCCAAGACCCATTGGTATTTCTTCCCATGTCTTCCAGAATACCTATTTTCCCCAATATTTGCGTGCCCAAAACAGCACTGATTACGTGCCCAAAAAATGTCCTAATACAACATGAATCTCCACAAATTGATCTAAAAAGAAGCAAAACATCCAAAAAACACAGATCTGACAAAACAGAGGAAGATCAGATGAAGATTTGCTATAATAATCGGCTAGGGTTTATACCAATGGAGCGACAAGAAGAAGATTTGCAGAAGATGCGACTAATGTGAAGAAGACTTGGCGAAGACAAAACCCTAGCCATCTCTTTTCTTCTCCAGCGACCAATGTGAAGAAGATGGAGCAACTCTTCTCTGCTCCTGCTCTTTTCTGCTCCTGCGACCAACGAGAGACAACAGATCGATTAGAAAACAATAATCTAAGAGTTGAGAGGTCGATTAGAACATCAATGGCGAAGAAGAAAAAACCCCAACTTGCCTTGCCTTTTGAGAAAATAACAATGGGAACGGCTGAGGAAGCACCGGGAAAAACGGCTGAGGAAGAAGATCAGGAAGAAGAAGAGAGTAGAAGATCAGGAAGAAGAAGAGAGTAGAAGATCAGGAGCGGGAACAGAAGATCGGGAGCGGGAAAGGTTGAGGAAAGAGTATAAGAGGAGAAGGTTTTGGGAACGGCTGAGGGAAGAGAAGAGAACGAGCCTCGTGCGCTTTTGTGGAAACGGATCAAACGGGCCTCGGGCAGAACGGATCAAATCCGTTTCATTTTAGAAACGGCCCAAAACCGGGCCCATAATCCGTTGCTGAATTGCATTTTTGGTGTAGTGCTAGTGAACTTTCATAATGCCAATTGAACTTCCAAGAACTCTAAGCTGTATGCAATACTTAAGTAATTGCATTGGATGAGTCACTCTCAACCATCAATCCTCATAACATCTAAAATAGAAAAAACTTGTGATCATTGTTGCAAATGAGCTTATGGACTCAAGAAAGATGGCAAAGGAAGAGGGTGCTATCTTTAAGATCAACATGGAAAAGGCTTATGATCACATAGATTGAGTTTTATTTATTTATATTTATTTACATTTTGGGTAATTTGGATTCTATGAGAAATTGAGGGGTTAGGTAAGGGAATGCATTTTGACAGCTCCTATTTTGGTATTGGTGAATGGGTCTCCTCCTTGGTTGTTGAAAGCGTCAAGGGCTCTTGGCTAGGGGGTTCCATTTTCTCCCTTTCTATTGACAATTGTAGTGGAGCCTTTGAATTCTCTTGAAGGATTTAAACCCTAATGCGGGTTAAGGTGGTCCCAGATCATATTTCTATATGCAGTTCAATAATCCTAATTACTTAAACTAAAGCAATAAAAAGCCAATCAACCACAAGAGAGAAGACACATGGTTTTTATTGTGGAAGACCCGAACATAGGAAAAACCATGTAATCGATAACCTTGATCCAAGGTAAACCAAGCACTATGAAATCAAAGGTTACAAGATGTACTTGTACCCTTGCCCAATTGAACACAACCTAAGGAATTGTAGTTCTTCTTGTTGACGCACACGCCATTCACCTTCTCCTGTGCTTGAATCTTCACACCTTGAAGCTACTCAAGATGAATCTACTGCAAGAATAGAAGTAGAACCTCTAGACAGATAGAAGCTTCAGCATAAATCTCCAGTGGTAGCTCTAGAAGGAAGAGAGATCTCCAAAAGGGTTTTAAGGTTTTGCTCTGGGAGAAAATAGTGATTAGGGTTGAGAGGGAATGCCTTTTTATAGGCTCAAATTCGTGGCTAAGAAGTAGGGCTCAAGTGGGATGCAAATAGGTAAGTGTATTGAAACTAGGAAAGTGAGATTGGAAGGTCAGTTGGGAATATTCACATGGTTCATTCGAACGAACTGACCTTGGTTTGAATGAACCATGTTTGTGTGAATAAGGCTTGCAATGCACGTTGGGTTCATTTGAACAAACCATGTCTTGGTTCGAATGAACCTAGACTCAGTTTAGGGAAGCTTGAATACACTAGTAGCTTCATTTGAATGAGCAGACCTTGGTTTGAGCAAACCAAGTCTTTAATGTGTCTTGATATCTTTGAGTTTTCGAGCCTCTGAAGACATACACCACAGTCCAAATCTAAAAGTATAAAATTACAAGACACTTGGGACTACTTTGGACCCAAGTTTGTCCATATCTCATGAGTCAGCCAACACACTCAAAACCTTACATCTCTCTTCAGGGAGGTAAACGATGAGGGGTTGATAGATAGAATTAACACTTGCAAAGATGGGTTGGCTATTACTCATTTTCTGTTTGCAGATGATGATATCCTTTTTAGTTCCTCAAATTAGGAGGAGGCGGTAGTGCTAAAAGAATCCTAAGATGCTTTGAGTAAGTGTTAGGACTGAAAATAAACATAGCTACGCATCTATTAGTTGGGAGTTGTATGATTGGAAGGGGTGGTTCATCATTTGGATAGAAAGCTTGCTTGTAAGGTGGGTAAATTGCCGATAATTTATTTGACCAAAGGCTTTTTGGGATCCCAGTGTGAAAAACTTGAGAGGAAATGTCTACTTGGAATAGTAATTATTTATCATTAAAAGAAAGGATTACTTTGATAAAGGCTTCGCTCACTAATTTACCATTTTACAACATGTCTTTATTTAGATGATATTTAGTGGTTTTGGTGAGGTTAGACAAAATTAGATAGTTTTTTGGGCAGAAAATGTGACAAAAGGAAACTTCATTTGATGAAATGGACTGATATGATAATGCCTAAGTTTGCTGAGGGCGCTAGGTGTGGCGAGTTTCTAAGCAAAAGATTGAGCAGTACTTGGGAAACGGTGGTGGAGATTTGGTGAGGAGAGAGAAGCACTGTGGAGAAGAGTTATTGTATCAAAGTACGGTAGGGATCAGTGGGGCCACTATCTAGTTAGAGTCCCTAGGTGTGGGTTGTCAGGGTTGTGGGGTAACATCTCGAGGATTAAGGATGAGTCACTTGTTTGTTTGGAGGTCTTTAATAGAGGGGCAGTTTCATAGTGGGGGAGGGAAATGGAGTCGAGTTTTGGGTTGGTGATTGGTTAGGGTCGAACCTTTTAATGGGTGTTTTTCTAAGTTCTTTGAGATAGTGTCTACTAAGATTTCTTTTGTCAAGGATTGTTTTGTTGGTGGGGAGGTTTTGTGTCTTGGGAATTGGGATGCCTACTTTAGTTAGAGGAGTCCTTGTATGAGTCTTTGTTTAGTTTTCTTTCAAATGTATTTATATGCAAGGATGAGATGAATGCTTTTAGAAAGCCATGTCCTTTGGATGTCTTCTTTTTAGTTTGTTGTGTAGATCATTGGAAGAGAATCCAAGGGACAATTCTTCTATCTTGCTTGTGTGGTTCAGTCTAGCTGCTCCTAGAGTGGAAGAGTTGTGTCGGCTTGCAATGTCCAGCAAGGTGTCAATAGACAATCTAAGAAAATGCATTTCTTCAATGTTCATTCTTGATATTTGCTTGCTTTGTGGCAAGGAGAAGGACATGGTTGACCATTTGTTCTTGCATTGTGAGTTCTCCTTCTCTAATGTCGATTCAATTTAGATGCAGCATATTGTGGAGCTTTCCTGGGTCTCTTGATGGTATAATGAAGGTGTGGAGGATAGTTCTATTATCTGGTTGTGCTGCTATTCTGTGGGATTTAATTTACTTTTGCCATATTGTGGTCAAGTGTGGGACAAGAGACCTTTTTGCTTTGTTCTTGTATTTCTCTTCTTTTCAATAAATCTTATTGTTGACTATAAAAAAAAAAAGCATGGAACAAGAGAAATGACAATTTTAAAGGGGATTCTAAAGGCAGATCCTAATGTGCTGTTAAGTGTAAAAAAGAGCCTCTTTGAGAAGAGAATGTTTCAATTTAATGGTTGATGATATATTACGTAATTGGGATTTGAAGGTCTTGTGAAATTCAATGGGGATGGTGTAAATTCAATGGGGATGGAGCATCAAGTGGCAAGCTTGGTATAGGGGAGGTGTTGATGATGTTTTCTAAGAACGTTGGGATTAAAGATTCAAACAAAGAGGAAGGGTTGGCAATTTTGGAGGTAATGTGGTTGATGCAGTATTGACCTCATGGCCACGTGTAGAGCCAAATTAGATTTAGGATTTTTATTTACTAATTATATGTCATTAGATTATTAATTTTATTTAATGAGTTGTAATTAAGATTTAGTTTCCTAGTTTCATTAGATTTCTTAGGCCCTAAGTTATTTTACTATTTATATAACATTGTAGAGAAGAAATTCTCACACTTGATTGAGTAATAGAATTGGGTTTTATCCCCGAGAGGTGCATTCTCGTGTGTTGAAGTCTTCTTGGCGATTCGAAGTGTCCTCGGACACGTGCTTCGGCACCCCTATGCAAGCCCTAACCCTAGGGCTTGCATCAGTGGCTGATTGTGGGTTCTCAATTTAGTAAAGTGATCGTTGAAAATGGTTCGTATGATGCCATTGCTTGTGTTTCTTCATCAGGTGCCGGTCCTAGGGAGTTCCATTTCCTCATGGAGATCAAGATGTCCTCTTTGATTCTCCATCAAACTCCCTATCCCCAGCATGCCTTCATCCTTTGGATTCACCACCTCATTCGACTTTAGAAGATGCATTTAGCTGAATCTCGGCCTTGCTATCCCATAAAAGCTTGCATTGAATGCTATACAACAATTCTACAAGGTGTTTTTGCTTCTCCACATTGCCATACCAAAAGTTGGATTCTATTGTGGTGGAATATGGCAGGAACTTGCCATGTATATGGCAATGGCATTAATTTAAGACGTAAAAGTAACAGGACAATGAGGATGCACTGCCAGTTTTGAAGTATCTTGGAGTTCATAGATTATAATTCACGAACCAACAAATACAGAGCCTGAATGGAGGAGCACTCAGATGGCTTAAAGTATGTATTAAAATTGTAGGGCCTACTATCTGAATCATTTAATTAAGTCACACTGGTTTGGTTCAAATGATACTTTTAAATTGCAATTTACATTAAATGATACTACTTATAGCTAAACTGTAAATTTTGAATCATAAATTGTTTGAATTTACTGAGTTTCACAATTCAACTCATTTAATTCTCATTATCACTCTTTTTGTGTGTGCCTTGTATGCGTTTTTTCTTTTGTTTTTTTTCTTCTCATTTCTTTTCTTCCTTGGGATACTCATCAATGAAAGGGTTTTGAACACTTCTTGAGTTGTCATTTGGAAAACAAGATATTTTTTTAAGAAGATGACATGCAGCAGACTGCATGATTATAAGAAATAGCATATAAGATGCTACACCAAAATGGCTTATTTATTCAAATGATCATGTAATACATGAGGTCAACTTAGAGATCCTCTCTCTATCTCTCACCTTTTACTAGACGATAAAGGTTGACACAGTTCTATGTCAATGTGATAATTCTACCCTCATGTTGTAGGTTGAGTTGGGTGTTGGCATTGTTCAAAATTTGTTTAGCTGAAAAGTGGTAATTCTCATGCTGTTTATAAATGAAATGCTTTATGCAAGAGAAGGTGCAAAGAATATCATGGATAATGCAATTGCAGATTTCCCGTGGCAAATGTGAGCAGAGGTGGATGGTAATGAAATAGAAGTTCCTGAGGTAAGTTTGCAGAAGTTTTTGAGATAAGTTTGCAGATGCAGAGCTGAGAATCATCATCATCATCATCCCTTCCAATTCTCTCGTCATCATCGTCATCATCCCTTCTCTCTCTCTCTCTCTCTCTCTCTCTCTCTCTCAGCCTTTCATACCACTGCAGGATGCAGTTGGTGTGCTTGTGGCAAACATTGAAAGCTACATTGGGGGGAGTCGATTTGTGGCAGAATGAAGATGAAAATTATGACATTTTCAATCCACAATCTATGCATTACAAGATGCTGGAAGTAGTTAGTATAACTGAAACATGGCACCTTGGAAAGCTTCAGGTAATATCAATTTCCCTCAGTACATAAGAATTAAGATATAATGTGGATGCTTCACATCACTTCCACGAAAAGTGACAGATACTATTATGATGAATGTCCTACAACCTTATTTCATGGTTTTATAATATGAAATAGCTGGTCTCTCTCTCTCTCTCTCTCTCTCTCTCTCTCTCTCTCTCTCTCTCTTATGCACACACACATCCATCTTAAGATTTTGAAAATTGGAAGTAAATGAAAAGTATAAGGAGACTTTTTTCCCTTAAAAAGTTGAATATCTTGTTCTTTTTTATTATTAACAAAAGGGTGAGACCATATCTGATGACAAATGTAGGTCATTTGATAGACCCCCACATCCTTCTAAGTCAAAGCTATAGTCAAGAAATGAAGTGTAAATTTACAAAATTTTTATGTTCTGTGCTTTGAATGTAGATTCACCTTTTGGGATTATGTCCAAATTCTGAAAATTAGCACTTACATTGCTATTTAGATTCCACAAATTGGAGCTTCCTGTTTATAATTGAAATTTGTAATTTTAAAGATTTACTGTTCAAAGTGAAGCTTTTCTGTTTTGCTTAGTATTATTATTCTTATTATTCTTATTATTTTGGCTGTTATTGTGAGTATCTAGTCTATTCATCAAAGGCTGCATACAGATTTCCTTCATGGTTTTTGTTTTTAAAATATTTTTTTTGTAGTGGAAGAATTTCATGATCAGGTGAAAACGTTTGTACCAGCTAAGGATGGTACCTCATCCTCTGACTCTGTTGGATGTGTAATCTTGTTCACATTTCTCTTCTAATCAGGTTTGATCTATTTAGGCTGGTTTCCATTTTTTAGGGAGTTGCCCACCATGGGAAATAGCCCTATTTTTTATTTTTGTATTATTCATTTAATCTTCAATAAAAACACCATTATCTTTAAAAATATAGGAGGAAATAATATCTGATGCCACAGTGTTGAGATCCAATTGCAACCTAAAGCATCAAAATGAAATTGTAGGGATCAGTAAAAAGTAGATGATGATGCTCAAATTGGGCAGTACATGCAAGTGTTATGATAGGAATTGGATGCTAGATCACAGTTTTTACTAAAACTTGTCAAATGTGTTGGAGCAGGTTGGACTTTCTGGAGAAAGGAGGCTGGCACAACGACAATCAATCAAGATCCAACGTTTTGCTCCTTTTCTGGTTCAAGTAGATGGAGAACCTTGGTTTCAGTCACTTCCAGGAACCATGCACGTTAGTAATATCACATCATGGCCAGACTCTCTCTCTCTCTCTCTCCACGCATGCGGATACATTTATGCACAATCTTGGTTCAAGTAGTCTGTAGCTGTTGTTATTATTTGAATTAGCCTATACATAGTTACTAGCATCTGTAAATTGAGGGCATGTATTCTGAAGTGTGGAATTCCATTTCCACCACCATTTATTTGCACGGTTTACCATAAGCTAATGTCAAAGTCATTCCCTTCGCATTGGTTCCTCTTTTTTACCCCCTTTTATTTTCCGTTGAAAATATAGGTGAACTTTCTCGTTTAGTTAACAATAAGGAATGCACATGTTGACTAGGAAACCTGTGTCCATCAACCATTTCAACAGTGTTTTATTTTGTAAATAATGACTGTCAGGGGTAACATTGGTCTTTCAATTGTTTTGCTTCCGCAACAGAACACAATAAGTTCGCAAGAGCGTGGGTTGGTGTATTGGCATCCAAGTTGTGCAATATAGAATCCTTGAATCTGTGAATCTCAAAATAGGACTAATAGGACTTGTAATTTGGATTCCTATTTTACTTAATTTATTAACTATCTATGACACTTGGGGAACTATAATTAGTTATGTAAATGTAATGTTATGCTTCCAACGTAAAAGACACTCATACTAAAAGTAAGCAAAAAAGATTTTTGTTTCCTTATTATTAGGGGCAGAAATTTTTTTGTGGTAACTGTATACTGAATGTGCTTATATTATCTGAAATTTGGACAAAATTAAATGAGGAAGTTCAGATGAATTGAGCTGGGATGTGAACATGTTCCAAGTGGGTATTTCATCCTTTTCAGGACCTATGATGCACGCATAATTTAAAAATCTATGTGGCGTGTTCCTACCTTTACCTGCAAAATCACCTTAAGACTTCCCCTATAGTTATATAGGCTCAAAAGGGGCCTTTTTGGATAAAATCCTCTTTTCGCTTGTGTGTGTATGTGTTTTCTATTTAATGAAATTCTGTAGCTAGATGGATGTTTGAAAAGCCATGTGATAAAAGATATGAACTAGTAGGACCTAATGAGACTGGGGAATTGAAGTTTCAACAATATGATGTTGCTTTCTCTCAGGCACCGAAATAGCTCAATTGTGGACAGAGCAAGTGAATGAACTAAACTCCCGGCTATACTAAACTCCTGCAGCCCTGCTATAGCTTTTGTTCCTTTAACAACGGAAAAATATATGGCATTTTAGAACAGAGATGCAATCACTTGCCTACTTTTCAAAGGTTGGTTGATATATATTTCCATTCGGATAAAGCATCTTGTGATGCTCTTAGATGCTCTTGGAGATCTGTAGATTGGTGCAAATGTCACAAATTCATTCTCAAAACCCCCTTTTATGGGTTCAATATCTAAGTATGGAATTAGAGGATTTTATATGAAAAAAAACGTCTAAATCAAAAAGGCCCCTTTCCGGTATAAGTACCAAAATGGTCACGGAACCACTTTGATTTATTATTATTATTATTATTTTTGTTTTGAGTGTTGTAGAACCAACGGCGAATTTTACATTCATTTTAACTGTAGAATGTCTACGTCGTGCGAATCAGCGTCAAATTTTATGTCAATTTTAACTAATTGGTACTCTTACATTTCTTCTTTCCAACCATTAAAGGCTGCATCAGCCCCCACTCTCTAACCCCACCCACAGAAAATAAGAATAACCGTTGCAGCTAGGATTTGGTGGGTTTGGCTCAGCCTCATTACACAGAGCATGATCATGGTGAACATTATTAGGCTTAGGAGACTCAATGTAAGGTTTTTTGGGGTAGGTGTGAATTTAGGAATGAGACTGGGTGGATTACTTCTTGGATTGGGCTTGGAAGAAATAAAAGAGGGGGGGGGGGGGGGGGGGGGGGGGGGGGGGGGTGGGTGGTGTGTGATGTGTTTTGGTTAACGAAAGCCGGAGGAGTTAGGCTGCTGGGATTGCCGTCATCGTTGTAGCTGCTGCTGCTGCTGTTGTTGTTGACAATTGGAAACTGGTGGTGGCGTTGCTTCTTGGGAGGATGAAATTGAGAAGTGGTGCCGTGGTGGGGCAATTGGGGATGAAGAAGGAAGCAGTGATGGCGATTGCAGTGTCCAGATGATTGCCAATGGAAGCAACTCTTCTTATGTGATTGAGATTGACACTGTCCATGATGACTATGGATTCTCTTGTATACTTGCCTTTCTACTATAACGCAACCCATATCTCTTAAAATATTGCAATTCCTAAGAAAAACCAATCAGTCAATGAGTCAAAGACGATTCAACCTCGTGAACATGGGTACTCCACTTTGTAAATGGGAGGAAGAGGGAGGAGGAGATGCACGAGATACGAGGGCAACAATGGAGCGTCGACCAAGTTAAAACCAATTATTCGACGCTATTCTCACAATGTTAAAAAAAAAAAAAAAAGAAAAAAAAAAGCCAAAGCGGTTGGTGCCTGTACCGAATCTAAGGTATAGGTGCCTTTTTGAAATACTTTTGAAATTAAGTAGAGCCAAGATAGGACATGAATCATATCTTCTAATTATGTTGGGCACATAATGGTATGCTTGCCACGATGGGATCCAAGCTGAAGGAGGTATAAATCAGTCACATTGGCTCCATTAGGGGTATAAAAAAAAAATCCATTGATCCATTAAATCGATCCGATCTAATCTGGTCCATTGTTTTTTAACTGATCCGATGGTTAATGGTTTGGTAACAGATTGAAAAAAATCATAATTTGTTAGTAACAGATTAGTAATGGATTTTATCCTTAATTGTGGATTTAAACCGATTCGAACCGTTGAAAATATATATTATTTTTATATAAAAAATATTAAAAGGCAACAATATTCATTCATCATCTAGCTTTTTGTTACAAATAAGTCTAAGTGCATGGGGTATATTGCAAAAGAATTCCTATCATTGGCACTATCAACGGATTGAATGGTTTTAACAGATCCGAACCGTTAATCCACAATTCGGTTCGGATCGGTAATGGATTACAAAACTGTCAATCCGTAAATAACGGTTTGGTGATCGATTTGACTCAATCTGATCCAATCTGAACCATGTACACCCCTAGGCTCCATGATGAACTTGGGTCTGCACCCTTTAGAATTTATATATATATATTTGAATATATTAATGTGTAAAAGATAAAAAGTTATATGAAAATGAGAAATGCTTAGGTATAAATAAGGAGTGCCATATAAGTATCTCTTACTCTATGGTGACGGAAGGATGCATACTAACAGTCCTTATATATACACCATTTTGGACTATTTTGAATAGTGAGGCCCACATTGTGAGCCATCCAAATGGATCACACAATAGACTCCATGAATTGCACACATCCACTAATTTTGGATCCTATCCAAATAGATTGGACCATTGGATCGACTGCACACACATTAATATTATATATATAAAGTTTATTTAGATGGACCAATCGTCTAGTCTACTTGGATGAGATCCAAAATTGGTGGACGTGTACAATTCATAGGGGTTGTATGTGATGCAATTCATGAAGGTCGTGTATAATCCATTTGGATGGCTCACAACGTGGGCCCCCTATTTAAAATGGTCTGAAATAGTCCGTAGATGGTCCTATTTCCCTATATATATAAGCTTTAATTTTATGAAAAGTGTTTTCACACACCTACCATGATAACTTTTTATGTAACTCACTTGGGGTTCCCACTAGGGGATAGGACTAGGGGATATGGAAAGATTTATGTGGGATCACCCCAAATATCAAGTTTGCCTCCAATCACATGTTCTTAACATCTTTATCCATAGCCCACAAATTCAGTCCATTCAGATTGGTGCACAGTCTATCCAAATGGTTCAGTAGATTCTGATTTGATTGAAACTTGGGGTGTGTAACTATCAAAGGGGTCTTTGTGCATTGCCAGACTTGGATTGGGTGATGGATAGACCCCATCTAGACTTATCATAAAAAAGTAGTGAGAGCTAGTTCTCATTGGATTAATTTCATATATCTATATATATACATATATATGTGGTTGTTCTTCTGTAAACCACAAGAAGCCAAAACCTCAACGCTATTTTTCTGGATTTTTAGGAGAAAAAAGAAAGTAGCAAGCCCACCGTTCTCTCTTCTCGCTATTTCCCTATTTTCCCTCCATCCAAATAACTTCCCACTACTCTCTCTCTCTCTCTCTCTTTAAATAACTACTTCCCAAATAACTTCGCACTCCAACCAAAAGAAAAACCGACAAAAAAGAGAGAAGAAAATGCAAGGTGGACCACTCGGCAACATAGACAAGCAAAATAGTAAAAAGAAAAAAAGAAAGAAGGGAAAAGGAAGGGGTGATCCACATCGGGGGCATCGCCACCTCTCTCTTTTCCCATTACCACCATCCCACCTTAAAAAAATATATTTAATCTTTCGAAAAAAATATTTAATCTTTCAGAAAAAAATATATAATGTTTCAAAAAAATATGTAATCTTTTAAAAAATATATTTAATCTTTCAAAAAAATATTTTATTTTTCAAAAAAAATATTAATCTTTAAAAAAATATTTAATCTTTCAAAAAACAATCACAAAATGTGGAGCTACATTGTAATTCCTATAAATGTCGCCTCATATTCTAGTTTCTAAAAGTGGGTACCACATAGTTTTTAAAATGACTCTCATATACACAATCAACAAACAAGATGGCCATATATTATAGTCTATTATAATTTTTAAAAGTGGGCGCCACATTGTGAATTCTAAAAGTGGGTCCTATATAAAAAATTACAAAAAATGTGGTTTCACTTTGTAATTTCTAAATGTGGGTCATGTAGTCACAATCACAAAAGGTGGACTGTATTATAAATCCGATGAATGTGGTCCCATATTCTAATTTCTAGAAGGTAGGTACTATGATGTAATTGATAAGGATGGGTCCCACCAGCCCCTATTATAATTCCCATAAAAGTATGCCACTTTATAAATCATATGAATATGGGGCCATGTTCTAATTTTTAAAGGTGGGTACTGTATATGATCATTTGGCCACCTATGTTAACATAAAATACATCTGATACATAGTGATGTCCCCATTTCACCCCCAATTCGATGACCAATGATGTAATTCTAATTAATTAATGATGATGATGAGGGTACTTATTGCTTGATTTCATTGCTAGTTTGATTATCCATGCAAATTCATGAGATAAAAGGTGAGAAACTTTGAGATTTCGAGCCTAGTTTGTCATTTTCATTAGGAGACACCAGAAGAGACCTACAACATGAGGTAGAAGACTCTTAGACCATTTAGACTATGCTTGAATCAATCCCAATACTAGTCCCATTTGATAGAACTAAGAGCTTTGTAATTCACATGAAATGACGGACATAGAATCACAAACTGCACTATCACCTTAGCATTTGACCTTTAATGATTCTGATGTAAGGACCATTAAAATCTAAACTCCAAGAGCTTTCCAATAGTGTCACAACCTGAGTCCAAAAATCGGGGATTAGTTAAAACCTAACCAGTAACGCACGTACTCCCGTGCATGCATACCTAGACCTTGTCTAGGTATCTATACACAAGGGATATTCATACATGCAAACATAGTGTACGCGGAAGCTGTACGTATCATTGCATGACAAGAGGATACACGAATAGGAACACTAATTGCAAAAGATTACATTAATTACAGAATGTACAAAACAAAGTAAGGAAGAGTTTCTTAGAGACAAAAGACAAGGTGTACATGTTAAACCAAAAACCCTGGTACATTAACCAATTCAGGCCCCACCCACATAAACAAGGAACTATGCAATGTAAAACCACTCTCCATGGGAGGGATCAAATCCACTCCTCTAGCCCTGATTGGGCCTCCCGAGTCTCTCCTGGAGTCTGGCCGACCGACGAGGAGTTGGTAGAGGGATCTGAGTCTGCAACACCAAGAACAACGAATGAATACAACGATTCAGCAAAGCATAAGCTAACAATAAGGTAACACCCATTGTATCTAGTAGAATAAATGACAAATAAAATTGCATTGAGTTCCAACTTAGTCTACTAAGCAATTTGTGCATAAGAATAAAACATGCTATCAAAATCATATACAGATGTACTTGCTAGGTGGCACTACATTTGCCATATTCTCCCTATTGAAAGCAAGCAGGATGAGAATACCATCGACTGGGCCAAGGTACGAATGGGTCTTTGATTCCCGGCGTCCGGAAGTCCGATGACAAGAGCACACTGCAGCGGCAACAGGCAGGCTACGCCAAAATCAACTCCGTCGGGTATCCTGAGGTTGAGGCTGAGTAGAGCCAGACCGTATCAATCATGTCATCTGATGCACATCAAATCAATGTCATATTTAGGCAGTATAGTGCGTGTATTAGGTCCTATCACAATCAAGCAATACAGTGCGTGCATCACTCTAAGGTTAAGCACTAGAATCAGTTCTTCCAATACCGATACAAGTCGAACAATTATAAGTCGAAACAAGAATAAGGGTATGAAAGGCAATAATCAAAATCAATATGCAATGCAAGGTAAGTTATTACTGTGAATCACGATTGTTTATTAATCAACCCTAAGCTAGTTGTCCATTGTTTCTAATCGTGCATGCTGATATAGTTTTAAGTTATTCGATACACAGTTATTCCGCTTTTGAGTGTTGCAATGTATCGAGAAATGTGTATCAAAATCTCTTAAACCAACACGCATGGGGAGGTGCTTAGCAACTGGACAGCACACGTGAATGAGTCACAGCCCTCAAGACCCTTCATGCAATTCTTATATTCTGTTGGGCAAGTTAAGGTTGCTTACATTCTAGCTCAAAGGCCCTACCAGGTCTCTTTAGTGAACCTATCTTTTTATCCATTTCTTAGTGGTTGTACGGCTTAGCCGTGGGTGAACTTACGACTTAGCCGTAGACATCTTACGGCTTAGCCGTATTCTGTACTACGGCTCAGCCGTTGTTCCCCTTACTGTTCATCCGCATTTACGGAAGCCACGGTTGAATCGTGCAGTCTCTTACGGCTGGACCGTGATTGCTTTATAGCTTAGCCACGGTTGAGTATGGCTTAGCCGTAGCACACCATACGGCTTAGCCGTGGCTAGACTGTAGAGGTTTTTCTCAATTAATTGCTCTCTGGATATCAAGCAGTAGCTCGACCTACGGTTGGGTTACGACTAGCCAACGGCTTAGCCGCAGTGCAATTTACGGCTTAGCCGTAGCCTTACCGTAGAGTATAATCCAGTTTTGCAGATCTCTGGAAACTGAGCCGTAAAACTTTACGACTTACCCGTAAGTTTCAGGTATCCAGATTCTGAACCTGTTATAGAACGACTGAATTTGGACAAAAATAAAAACAGGGATAACAACCATACAAAATCTGATCCAAGAGGGCTGTAAATCACCAAATCATACAAGAGATATGAAAGTAACAGTAATCAAAAGTTACCAATAGGTGTTTATCCATATTGTGCTTATACTTGCCTCAAATGAGCTTTTACACGTGAATTAGTTGTCCTTTGGCTCAAATCACAAGTCTAAAGGTAGTCTAACCATCATGCATGCAAGGAGAAAGAGAGAGAGAAAGATGTTGAGTGCAGGAAGTGTGTAAGCAAGATGAGAAAAAAAAACTCAACAGATAAGCAAAAACCCAACTCTTACTGTAAAAGAGTACACAAGAATTCCTCTCTTATTGGCTTTGATCTTGAAGAAGAAGAAGAAAAGGAAAGGAAGAACCAAAGAATAGAGAAGAGGAAGAGAAGAAGACGTTGAAGTGAAGAGGGTCGGGGCATGCACTTGTTTATGAGATAAGGATTGAGACAATTATATAAAAGTCCAACAGTTTACGATAATTACAATTCGAGTCAAATAACTATCCAACGGAAGCAAACGAATTCGTTTGCATGCGAGTCAGTTACAGAAGTTAATGAGCTCGACGAGATACATGTGTTGACACCAAGATGATGCATGAATGACAACATTGTGCAAAAACTAAAATTATAGAAAAGGGCTCATGTCTACCTAAACCAGGTTCAACTCCACCCAACTACCTATCCATGACCCCAAATAAAACTCAAAAGGACCAAAATAACAAACATAAGACTAATTCGCTAGAAAATTACCCTAAAAAACCTTAATTAATAACTAAATCGGCTTAAGCTGGGTCGGAGTGTTATATCCTCTACTGCTTAAGAATCATTCCGTCCTTGGAATGAACACATACCCACGTAAAGAGGTGGAGATACTGCCGTGCCATCTGCTCCTCCAATTCCCAAGTGGCTTCATCAGGTCTATAATGTTCCTAGAGCACCTTGACCCATCGTTGTTGACCCATAAAATTTTGCAAACAATGCAGCGAAGGCATTACAAGCTTTGGATTATAAAGTTCCAAACTTTTCAAAGCACTTGGACATCATCTCAGCTCAAATCAGTTTCAAAAACTCTTTGCCAGCTCTTTGGGAATCATTACGGGACCTAGCACTTCCACATCTTGAAGCAAGCTTCTATTCAACGAAATACTTTCAAGTCCATTTTAAGACTACTCCTCAAGGATTCAGAGCAGTTGGACATCATTTGGATCCAAACTTGGTTCAGATGATCATATACTATGTTCTGTGGGTCCCTGTGCAGAATGACATCCCATGAAGATCAAATTAGCTGAAACTCTTAGAGGAAGCTCAAATGATGCCCAAGACAGGCCCTACAAAATTTCGGGTTGAACAGACATCATCGAACCCAAAAGCCACAAGCATGTCAACTTGGGGTCAGTCCCCCCCAAGCCATGGGGTCACTGACCAAAGTCCCGCTTCCTGATATCCAAAATTGATGAAATTTGGGTAAATACTCCAAGATATCCCTGATGTCAGTTCCTCCAAGTTTAGAACCAAACCGAAGTCATTTCGGCCTCAAATAGCTGAGACAAGGGCCCACTTTCATAAAAAGTCAATTGGAGAGTTGACCAACTTTTGAAAGTCAAAACAGGTTGAAACTTCTGTGACATGCTCAAAATAGTTTCAATAAGCAACCCTCCAAGTTTCGTGGCGATCAGACATCGTTCGGGCCCTAAACAGGTGAAAATGGGTCACAAATGCAAAAGTCCAAAAATGGGCCTTGTCCGTGACCGCGGCCTGTTCATCAAGGGAGTTGACCAACTTCAGGTGGGCAAAATGAGCTAAAACTTCTATGACAAATGTAAAATAGTGTCAAGAAGCATCCTTCCAAGTTTCGTCAAGATTGGACTTCGTTCGGACCCCAAACAAGTGAAAATGGGTCACAAATGCGAAAGTTAAAAAATGGGCCTTGTCTGTGACCGCGGCCTGTTCATCAAGGGATTTGACCAATTTTAGGTGGTCAAAACGAGCTGAAACTTCTATGGAACACTCAAAATAGTGTCAAGAGGCATCATTCCAAGTTTCGTCAAGATTGGACTTCGTTCGGACCCCAAACAGGTGAAAACGGGTCACATATACAAAAGTCCGAAAACGGGCCTTGTCCGTGACCGTGGCCTGTTCATCAAGGGAGTTGACCAACTTCAGATGGTCAAAACGAGCTGAAACTTTTATGATATGATCAAAATAGTGTCAAGAAGCATCCCTCCAAGTTTCGTGGCGATTGGACTTCGTTTGGACCCCAAATAGGTGAAAACGGACCGCAACTGCAAAAGACCGAATTGGGCCTTGTCCGTGACCGCGGCTGCGGTCACGGACCCCCAAAGGACACTTCTTGAGGTTTTGGGTGGTTTTTCTCCACTCCCTTTCGAAATCAAACTTCCCACAACTCCCCTCAACTCCCAGGAACCACCAAAAACTACCTGGAACCTCTATAAAAAGAAGAGTGTTTGAAGGAAGCAAAGGAGGAACGAGGAGAGAGAGAAAAAGATAGAATTGAACGAACACAAGAGCATTCAAGCAAGAAAAGTAGCATCCCATGACCATTCCCTTCCTTCTTTAGTCACCAAGGTAAGCAAAAAGATTCAGAGGAAGAGGTGAAGGGTGGGGTAATTACAGAAGGCACTAAGTACGTGCGATAACGGCTATTCGAAGGATGACGTTGTTATCTTTGTTTTTCTCATTCGAGGGGATTTCTTGGCCATTACAGAGGTTGTGAACGAGCCCCTTTGGGCCTCGTTTTGTTCCTTGAAAATTATAGGTTCAAAATGACACAACTTTGGTTTCCTGTGATGCCCTATTCAAACTTGAACAAAAGACAGTCCGTAAATAAGAATGATGAATTACAAAGTTTTCAATCGATTCCGTAGTTGAATTTGATCTTCTCAATGGTCATCCAACACCCCAAGATGTCATGAAAAGGGAGTTTCAACACTTGAAAAAGTTTGGAAGAAGAACCAGCACGAGCAGCACAAAAAACGGAGGCGAACAGTGACCTTACGGTCACTGTCTGCCAGTGACCGTGAGTCACTGTCACTGGAAAGAGCCAGTGATCGTGATCCATGGTCACTGGCCTGGGGCAGTGACCGCGGGTCATGGTCACCCCCCAGTTTTTCCTCTTTTTCATATTTTTTCCTACTTTATGTACATTTTCTTGTAATTTCCAAATTGAGATCACATCTAAGACTTGAGGGAGGGGTTGTAAACTTTGTAAACTTATGTAAACAACCTGCATCCCCGCGGTCAGGGCATTAGAACCTATGTAAACAAAAGGGAACTCAATGATGAACTGTAATTGATTCCCATTCTTCTTAACGCTTGAAGTGCGTAAATGTTATACATTGAATCCATTATACATTTCCACGCCACATTTTAAGCGCGATCAATCGTATGGTTCTAGTACACAAGATCTACTCTCTTGTCCCAACAATTTGGAGCGGATGCTCACCGTATGATGCATTTGGTTGAATTTGCACATCGTCGTATCACATGACATGAGTCGGGTCTTTGACGTACTTGTGGAGCATCGACACATGGAATATATCATGTACTCCGGAAAACTCAACTGGAAGAGCCAACCTGTAAGCCAAATCACCAATTCGACTCTTGATCTCGAACGGGCCAACGTATCGCGGAGCCAACTTGCCTTTCTGACCGAGATGTATTGTACCCTTCATCGGCGAGATTTTCTGGAAAACCCAATCACCAACCTGAAACTCTAATGCTTTTCTACGAGTATCTGCATAACTCTTTTGTCTCGACCGAGCAACTTTCAAATTCTTGATTGCCCGCTGTACTTTCTCCGTCGTTTTGGCAGTGATAGTTGGTCTGTGAAAACTTCTCGTTCCCACTTCCTCCCAAAACACAGGACTCCGGCACTTACATCCGTACAAGGGTTGAAGCCATACCAATACTCTCGTGGTAGCTGTTATTGTAGGCAAATTCACACAATGAGAGATGTAAATCCCATTCCTTCTCAAAACTTAGAACACTGGCCCGTAGCATGTCTTCTAATGTCTGGATCGTCCGTTCGGATTGCCCATCAGTCTGTGGGTGATATGCCATACTGAAACTCAACTTAGTACCCATAGCTTCGTGAAATGCTTTCCAGAAGGATGAAACAAAACAGCTATCACGATCGGACACGATAGACACTGGCGTCCCTTGGAGTCGAACAATCTCATCAACAAATTTCTTAGCCATCTCCGAGAATGTCATGCCCTTCCTGAACGGAATGAAATGGGCTGACTTCGTTAGTCTGTCCACGATCACCCAAATGGCATTATTCTTCTTGCTCGTTAGGGGTAGGCTTGAAACAAAATCCATCGTAACGTGTTTCCATTTCCACTGAGAGATATGCAATGGAAGTAAAGAACCAGGAGGCTTCTGATGATCAGCTTTTACCTTTTGACACGTCAGGCATCTAGCGACGAACCCTGCGATTTCTCTCTTCATGTTGTTTAGCCAAAACCGGTCCTTTAAGGCTTGGTACATCTTTGTACTCCCAGGGTGTATCGTATAACGTGCATAATGTGCTTCTGTCAACAAAATCTCCTTCAAGCCATCTATAGCTAGTACGCATAGCCTGTTCCGAAAATACAATACTCCATCCTCCAGTCGAAAGTCCGGTTGCTCTCTAATATTGTCTAGGATTAGTTTCAACATCGAATCTTGAAATTGCCAGTCTTTTATTTGCTGAATCACCTCAGGCTAGAAAACAAGAGGACTTGCTAGCATCATATAATTATCCACTAGCCTCACTTCAACAGGCTGATCATGTATCACTATATGGAAGCTATCTAAGGCATGGAGAGTCTCTGACTTTCTACTCAGCGCATCTGCTACAACATTGCCTTTCCCTGGAGGGTATTTGATGGGGAAATTATAATCTTTACTAAATTCAATCCATCTGCGTTACCTCATATTCAAATCATGCTGCGTGAAAAAATATTCCAAACTATGGTGATCTGAGTGCACCTCAAACGTCACGCCATACAATTAGTGTCGCCACAGTCTCAGAGCAAACACGATAGCTGCTAATTCCAAGTCATGTGTAGCGTAATTCTTCTCATGCTCCTTGAGCTGTCTAGACCCATAGGCGATCACTTTACTGTGCTGCATTAAGACACATCCCAAACTGACTCGAGAAGCGTCGAAATAGATCACAAACCCTTCGCTTCCATCAGGTAGAGTCAGTATCGGTACAGTCGTGAGCTTTTCCTTCAAGTTCAAAAACTGGTTTCGTATTCATCAGTCCTCTGAAAAGGAACATTATTCAGAGTTAGCTTGGTCAACGGAGCGGATATCTTGGGAAAGTCTTGAAGTTTGGTCAACGGAGCGGATATCTTGGGAAAGTCTTGAACAAATCGTTGGTAATACTTAGCAAATCCAAGAAAACTCCTAATCTCTGTTACTGATCTCGGGCTGAGCCAATTCACAATTGCCTCAACTTTCGTCGGATCAACTGCCAATCCTTCTCGTGAAATTATATGACCAAAAAATGCTACCTGCTCCAACTCAAAAGAACCAAAACAACAAACATAAGACTAATGTGTAAGAAAATTGCCCGAAAACACCTTAATTAATCGCTACACCAGCTTAAGTTGGGTCAGAGTGTTACAAATAATATGTGGCACATCGAAAACAGGCAGTCGGATAAAAAGATATGATTTTTATAAGTTTTAGCCTGAAAATGCTCCTAAACCTGTGCCTTGGTGGCTAGGGCTACATAGGCGCACCAAAACCTACACCCAGGTGATCAGTTGCTCTAGTTTGGAGATTTTGGGTCTCACATGCTTTGGTTTTAATGCAAAACCTTCTACAAACCCCAAATATGAAACCATATCCTCCTTTTTGTATCCCAAGTGCTATAAAAACATACTCTAGCCTCCAGAAACCCTACCACAACAATTTACAATAGAGAGTCTCCGTTAGAGAAGAAAAAACCTAGAGATCTTCAAATCTAGAAGAAGGAGAAGAAGAAGAAAAGGAGAAAAACATCAAGAGCCATGGATTTTAGCGAAAGTTTTGATCTCAGATTTTAAGGAAAGTGATTCAGATCGCTATTCATGTGTCTTTCCCTTTTCAGATTTGTTGTGCATCACAATTGTAGTAGAAACATGTTTAGGATCATCAAATCATGTACATTAGCATCTTAGATTAGGTTTTACATTTATTATCTTCTTAGGTTTGTTACTTTGGATGCATAGGAACATGCCTAGATTCATTAACATGCATAGACCTACATTCTCTTCATCATTCTAGATACAAACTTCGCGTAGATCTGTATCATCCTCATCATATTCATCATTTAGAAATAAACCTTGTGTGGATCTACGTCATTCTCATTATATTGGATCCTTATCTTGCAAAATATAAGTGTAGACTACTAGATTTGCACTTTTGGCCTCTTTTCATTTAGATCTGGAAGATCTATCACACAAAGATTGTGTTCGGATCATCACATCATTCCTGAAAAATCAGAAAAACCCTAAAAATACCAAAAATCATGCACGAGGCCCGAAAGCGAGCCCTGGGCCACCTTCTGTGGTCCTAGGTTGCCTTCCACATCTCTTTTCACGTGTTTCTCTGATTTTTCATGCCCATTCATCTATTTGCAATGTTGTTTGATGATTTCGATTGATTTTGTGCTTACTGTTTGCGAGTTGTTCCTCTGGTTGCTAAAACACTAATTAAATAAATTTACTCACTTCAACAAAGTCATTGGACCACTAATCATCATTCTCACCATATCATTTAGTTTACTTAGGTCAGATTCATTTGTTTATTAATGTCCTTTACATCATTAGCATTTACATTATCATTGCATTTAGCTATTATCATAAACTAAAATAAAAGTCATAAAAATCGCAAAACCAAAAACACTTCTTCTCTTTTCCTGCTCTTTAGTCAAATAGGAGAAGAAACTAAAAAAAAATTAAAAGAAATAGTTAAAGATCCAAAAATATCAAGCTAGACAATCTAGGTTTTCCGATTTCATGTCTAAGTCGATTGAAATATTAATAAAAACATAAATTGCAACTTTGAGATCTGAAGAATTCAAAAATCAATCCTAATTCAATTGGAACATAAAAAACATTGAACAATAACATAAAACATCAAATAACAACAAAAAACACCCATTAAAAACTAAAATATCTATTATAAAATTCAAATATTAAAATCTAAACACTAATTAAAATCAAAACGTTATTTATAAACCTAAGCAAATCAAGACTTAAAAAAAATCACAACAACTTAAATAACTTAGGCAACTTGAATTGCTACAAAAATTTAAAAAACCTTCATAAACCCTAATAACTTAAACAATTCAATTAATTATAAACCCTAATTAACCCGAAAACCCTAATCAACTTAAAACCAAATAATTGAATAACTTAAAAACTACCAACCAAACTTCCAAAACCTTAAAAAGCGACTATAACAAACCCTAAGATAATTGAGACACCTGAAACCCAGTTAAATTAACAAACCAATCTCCCGAGGCTCAAAACTGCCACTTAGAGCCTACCTAGCACTTGAGTAATAAATGAACAAAATAAACCAAAAAATACAATCAGAAATTTTAAAACACTAATTTAATAAATAAATAAGTAAAACAGAAGCTTGAAATAACTTAGAACACACATCAAACCCATCGAACCCCAATAGTGCCACTTAGGAGCAACTGCTTTGAGCCTAACCTGGCATTTAAACCATTCACCAACCAACAAAACTTAGACACTTTAAAACACTTAAAACGTCAACTTTATAAAAACAAAAACTTAAAACAAACCAAACCACCCACAAATCACCCCGAATCCATAAAAGTGCCACATAGGTGCGAGTAAACTCGAGCCTACCCTGGCTATCACACATAAACCAATTCAAACAAATCTGAAACTCATCATTTAAAATCAATCTTTTCAAAACTTGAACAAAACCCATAGAATCAAACCAGAGCCAAAAATCCACAAAGAAGACCCAAACTGTGCACAAGTCCATTGGGCACTATATTGCCTGGGCCCAGGCTAACCAAACCACTTGGGCACCAGTTCCCATCAGCCTAGCTTGCTCTGTCATCCTTCGTTTGTGGTTTTCAGCTCCGTCTTGCTTTCAAACTTCCTAATCTCCTAAAAACTAAATTTACAAAAACTTAAATCATTTAAAACACACTGAATCATTTGATTAAAACACACGTAAATCAACTAGCAATCGAATCTTAAAATAAAAATAAACAAACATAAAAATCACATCAAACAAACCACTTACATCCCAAAGTTCATTATGCTTAAGTTGTTTGCATAAGAGAATAAACCGGATTTTCCAATTTGACTTAGCATAGCATTACATTTCATACCATCGCTTTTCTTATTCTGTTAGGGGACCGAGAGATTTGATGGAGATGGTTTAGAACCTTAGGAATCAGGGTTAATCCAATAATCGACTTGAACGTATTAACCACATAAAGTTAATTAGTTAAATCTCCAAGTTATGCCCTCTAGCCCCATTATTAAAAATCCAAAAAAAAAAATCATAAAATCAACAAAATTCAACCCAAAAAGATTTTACTTTTCTTTCTTCCTATACCTCTAGTGCTAAATATTTTACTGAGCTTAAAGATAAAGGGAATAAAGGCTGATTTCTAAGATTAAACCAATGAGAATGATGAGACTAAATGAGTGATTTCACACACCTTTCTAATTAATCAAGCACTTGGCTCATCAGCCACCTTTTCAATTACTCAATTAGCCATCTACCAACCTCAATTAATCAATCTGCCCATTAGCCACCCTTTTATTTCAATTTCTTGTTTAATTATCACACACACAAACATTGAAATTATACTTTGAAATCTTATATGCATCACTACTTTGATTTGAAAAATTGGCATTTAAACCCTATTTTGCCAAGGGATTTGAATGGGGCCAATCCTCTTCTAAAATATTTAGCACCCCCCTTTTTATTTTATTTATTTTAGTTATTCTATTTCACTTGGCTTTACAACATTTTTATTATTGAAGATTCACCCTTTATTCAGATCTTTTCTGATGACTTTTAATTTAATTTACATTTGGAGAACCCGTATTAAGTAACGAAAGAACCATCGTGTGTTGCCGGCAACACATTAGACAAGAGAAGAACCCACCCAAGTTTTCTCTCATATTTTTTTCTACTTTTGCCGAAGAGCGATGTTTCTAGCGATTGTGATCCGTTGATTATGAGGATAGTTAGAATCCTTGTTTTCAATGTACAAAAATAAACATCATATATATAAATGAATGGTGATCCCCCTATGGGGTCTAAATTCACATCCAACAGGTACTATGTTGTAACTTCTATAGGTAGGTCCCATTTACGCCAGTAATAAAGTGCTTCAAACATTAAAAGGTGGTCCCACATTTTAGATCTTAAGATTTTCTTGCTTCCGTTCATTTGAGAAAAGTTTTTACACCATTACCAAAAAAGTTCTGTATGAAATATTCTCAGCAAAGTATTTTAATATAATGTTGCCAAATAAGTTCTACAGAGTTTAGACTCGATAGAACTTGATCTCAGCACAACCAAATGAGAGCATAAAATTGAAAATAATACAGAAACAGTGGCAAACAGGCCCTATAATTGGAGGGTATGTAAGAATTGGGGATATGAAAGTTGCAAGTGTTAGTGTCATTGTAAGAGTGTGTTGTCAATTACGTGACCAAAGTGTAGTTCGGTTCTAGAATGATCTAGTTCACCTCGGAAGTTCATTGAAGATCAAGCCAAGTTCAAAGAAGTTCAAGCTAGTTTAAGACCATTCAAGGAAGACCTATCAATGAAGACTAAGCAAAGAAGTTCAAGATCATTCAAAGAAGATCATCTGTGAGTGCCAAGGGATAAGGTAACTGTGATCCCTAAGTGTCCATAGAAATAAAATAGGAAATTAGGTTTTTCAAACACCCTGTTTTGTTCTACGGCTTGGACCACGGCTAAGCCGTAGATCCTACGGCTCACTCTCCAGAGAGTATTTTTTTGAAGCTTTTTGTTCTACGGCTGACCCTACGGCTGCACCGAAAAATGTTACGGCTACGCCGTAGTGTGTTTCACGGCTAAGCCGTAAAATCTACGGGCCACAATCCAGAGAGTGTACTTGGCCATATAATGCCTACGGTTGACCTTGCGGCCAAGCCGAAAGGCCTTCACGGCTAAGCCGTAAGGTAATTCACAGCTAAGCCATAAAGATTACGGGCCACTCTCCAGAGAGCAGTTTCTGGGAAATTTCAGCTTACGGCTGACCCACGGCTAGGCTGAAAGGTGCTCACGGCTAAGCCGTATAAGGATTTACGGCTAAGCCGTAAGTCTAACCGTAAGAAGGAATTTGTGTTGAATCTGGTCAAACTAGCCGTTGGATGTTGTCAGAACTTACGGCTAAGCCGTAGGCCATTCTATTCTTAGCCGTAGATCTATCCGTTGGAGCACATCTGTATTTAAAGAGGACCTCTCCCTTGCTCCAACCACTGAATTTATTACTGAGAAAATCACTAGTATAGCTGAGCCTTTGCACCTCCATTAAAATCATCTTCAAAGCTCCCTCAACCACCTACTCTCCAACACCAAAGAGTGCCATTATTGTTACAAGTAGAGTAGTTGGTGAGTTAGGAAAGGCTCCATTAAATCTGAGAGAATACCTTAGCCTTCCAAATCCTCTTAAAACCTCTTCCCTTGGCTGAGCACACATCTGAAGATCTTCATCACCAAGGAGCAAGAACAAGAGGCCAAAGCTTGGAGGTAGTCTTTCAAGCATCAAGAGCACCACTCAAAACCAAGGTTTACAATTCCTTGTTTAGGTGTTCTTTAATATTTTAATTCTCATTGCTGTATTTGGTGGAAGACAAACCACCGCATCAAAAATTGTTGTAGTTGGTGGACTAGATCAAGGATCAACCACCTGATCAAAAACCCTAGTTGGTGGAAGACAAACCACCGAATTAAAAACTATTGCAAGAGGTGTATGTTATGTAAGTACCTCTTATTTAGTGGAACTAAGAGAGATTGCTCTTGAGAGTGGATGTAGGTCTAGGACCGAACCACTATAAATCTCTGTGTTTATTGCTTGTTGTGCGTGGATGTTGCCTTGCATTCTTGACACTTGAGTTGATCATCATTTCTAAGCTACATCTTTGTTATTCTAATTGCATTTCTACATACTGTAAACACTCACAACTCTGAATATTTTTCCTAATCTTCTTGGGGACTCTCAATTTTAATTAATCCTTCAGATTGGCCATTAATAAAACATAATTCTTGAAAAGAAATTTTTAATAGTCCTATTCACCCCCCCTCTAGGACTTGGTGAGATCTAGCTATTGCACTTTCAATTGGTATCAGAGAGGGTTACTTCGTAAGGGTGTAATAACTTGAAGTAGATCCATCTTTTGCTAGATTTGCCAATGAATCCTGAAGGAAGCTCTATCACCCGGCCACCTTTCTTTGATGGAACAAATTATGCCTTCTGGAAAGCCCGAATGACAGCATTTCTGAAATCCATGGATTGGGCTGTTTGGGAGGCTATAGAGAAAGGCTGGACGGAACCCACTGAAGAAGTAAACACAAATGGTGTCATAACCACTAGACCATTGGATCCAGCAAAATGGTCTGCTGCTCAGCTACTTCTTAGACAAAATAATGCTAGAGCTTACAATGCTATAGTGTGTGCCATGAATCAAGAAGAATTTAAAAAGATCATGACAACCACTAATGCAAAACAGGCCTGGAGAATCCTTGAAGTTACTTATGAGGGTACCTCAGTTGTCAAAAGATCTAAACTTCAGATGCTCACAAGTCAGTTCGAAAACATTCGCATGGAAGAAAATGAAATGTTTACTGACTTCCATACTAAGCTCATGAAAATTGTAAATGAAATGTGGGCTCTTGGGGAAACTCTTCCGGAAGGTAAAATTTGTAGTAAAATCTTGAGATCACTTCCGGAAAGATTCCATCCTAAGGTTACTTCCATAGAAGAACACAAGGATTCGGAACAAATGAAAATTGAAGATTTAGTGGGATCCCTTCAGACCTTTGAACTCAAATTTAACAATGACAAAAAGAAATCAATTGCTCTAATCACCTCTCATAACACATCTTCCTCTAAAGATGACATAGGAATAACTAGTAATAACGAGGATGAAGATGTGGCCCTTTTGGCTAAAAGATTTTTGAAACAATTTAAGAAAAAGAGGGTGAAAGATTATAAAAATGAAAACACTAATGATAAATACAAAGGTCGGTCAAGTTCCCTCTCTAGAAGTAAGCATAAGGAGCCTATGTGTTATAGATGTAAGAAATTTGGACACATATCCACCGATTGTCCACTAAAAGGAAAATTCAAAAAGAAGAATCTTGTAGCCACTTGGGACGATTCATCTGAATCAGATTCTGACTCAGATGAATCACACCAAAATGAATCAGACAAATATACAGTTCTGATGGCTACCACTGCAACATTCAATCTCTCTGAGGAAATGATTAAAATATCAAATGGAGAAATCTCAGGAAGTGAGTCAGAGAGTGAATATGAAAATTCGGATGATGAGGATAATGATAACACCACGGATTCCTATGAACTACTTTATGAGGGAACCTGTAGGCTCGTTGAAACTGTGAGTCATTAACAAAACAAAATTAAGAATCTAAAAGAGAAGGTTGATAGTATTAATGCTGAAAAGGAAGAATTAATCAAAGAACTCGAAAGTGTAAAAACCCAATTATCATCAGAAAGAGAAAATGTAATCAAATTAAGAGAAAATGAAAAATCCTTTCTAAAAATAAAAGATGAAAATAATGCTCTCCACAATGAAGTGACTATTCTGAAACGGTATAAAGAAAAGTATGAGTACAGATTTACCCAAAATGATGAGAAATACATTAAACTATTCAAAATTGGGAAAGCTTATAAAGATATGACCGGTCTTGGATATGACAAAAATGCTAATCACTCTCCAAGTTCCGGAACTGTTTTTGTCAAAAGTGTTTTAGAGGAAGATACTAGTGTTAAAAACACCTTGGATAAGGCATCTACTAGTACTCATGCTGTTTCGTCAAATGTCATCTGTCATTATTGTGGAAAAAGAGGTCATTTCAAAATGGAGTGCAAGCTAAGAAAAATTCATTATAACATTAGTCAAAAAAGTGAGAAAAACGTCTCTAAGAAAGTGGAACTTGAAAACAAAAAGCAGAAGTATCAAATAAACAAGTTCCCCTTAAATCAAAAGATGGATAATCTGTTAAAAGAAGTCCAAAAATTAAGAAAACAATTTGAAATATACAAAAAGGATAGGGCAAACATTCCTATTCCCCAACATAAAACCTTTCAAGTGAAACACCAAAAACCAATTGTGATCCCCACCTCTAGTACACTTAAATGGATACCTAAAAACAAGAATCTAGTGGTCCACACAGCGTTTAAAGCTGCTGAACAATCAAGATGGTATCTGGATAGTGGATGCTCAAAACATATGACTGGTGATAAATCCTGTTTGTCTAAAATGATTGAATTCGATGGAGGCACGGTTACTTTTGGTGATGGCAGTACTGCAAAAATTATTGGGAAAGGAACTTTAAATGTTCCAAACCTGCCACCATTTCAGAATGTTTTGTGCGTTGATGGGTTGAAACATAATTTACTTAGCATATCTCAAATCTGTGATAAAGATTATGCCGTAAACTTTAATAGTCATAGTTGTGAGATCTCAAGGAATGGAAAGATAATATTAAGAGGTCTTAGAACTACCGATAATTGTTATGTGGTGGGAAAAACAAATACTTTATCCTCCGCTTCTTGCTTATTAACTAGTATTGATGAAGCTAAGTTGTGGCATCAAAGACTTGGGTATGTTAACTACAGGGACTTATCCCATTTAAACAAATATGTTGAAGGACTGCCCAAGATCAGTAGTCAAGAAAAGATGATTTGTGGAGAGTGCCTTCAAGGAAAACAAATTAGAAGTGCCCATAAAATGGTAAATGCTATGAAAACTTCTCGACCTCTAGAACTTATTCATATGGACTTGGTTGGACCAACTAAAAGAGAGAGTCGAGGTAAGAAAAGGTACTTTCTTGTCATGGTAGATGATTACTCTAGATTTACGTGGGTTGCATTCTTGAGAGAAAAATCTGAAGCCTTTGGAGAATTTAAAAGGATTGTAAAACAAATTCAAATTGAAAAAGGAACTTCAGTAGCCCGAATTAGAAGTGATCATGGTGGAGAATTTGAAAATGATCAATTTGACAAATTCTGTGAGAAATATGGGATTCATCATGAATATTCAGCACCCAAAACTCCACAACAAAATGGGGTAGCTGAAAGGAAAAATCGAGTTCTCCAAGACATGGCCACAGTCATGCTTCATAGTAAGAATCTTCCTAGAGACTTGTGGGCCGAAGCTGTTAATACCAGCTGCTATATCATCAACCGAGTTTATCTTAGGACTGGTACAAATCAGACAGCCTATGAATTGTGGCATGAGAAGAAACCAAATGTGAAATATTTTAAGGTCTTTGGAAGTAAATGTTACATTTTAAAGGATAGAGAACAACTGAGTAAATTTGACTCAAAAAGTGATGAAGGTATATTCTTAGGCTATTCGACACGGAGTCGAGCCTATCGAGTCCTAAATATGAGAACGGGAGTCATTCAAGAGTCAATAAATGTTGTTATAGATGATGAATCCACAATTTCTAATGATGTTGATGAAGTGGATGTTCCCTCAATGACTGAACCCACACGATCCACAGTAAAAACTGATATGCCTATTTCCACTGAAAATTTGGTGAATGTAAAAGATCATCCTATAGATCAGATTATTGGTGACCCCCTAACATGTGTAAAAACTAGGAAACAATTGGAGAACATTATGAGTCACTTGTGCTTCACTTCTGTTTTAGAACCTACCTGCGTTGATGAAGCCTTTTCAGACAATGATTGGATAAAAGCTATGCAAGAGGAATTGAATCAGTTTACAAGAAGTGATGTTTGGTACCTAGTTCCAAGACCAAAGGATAAAAATGTGATAGGCACTAAATGGATCTTCAAAAATAAACTTGATGAAAATGGCGTTATTGTTAGGAACAAAGCTAGGTTGGTTGCGCAGGGATATTCTCAAATTGAAGGTATTGATTTCGATGAGACCTTTGCTCCAGTTGTTCGTTTAGAATCAATTAGAATTTTACTATCTATAGCGTGTTTTTTAAAGTTCAAATTGTTTCAAATGGATGTTAAGAGTGCTTTTCTAAATGGAATTTTGAATGAGGAAGTGTATGTTGAACAACCTAAAGGTTTTATAGACTCAAAATTCCCTGACCATGTATTTAGACTGAAGAAAGGTCTGTATGGTCTTAAGCAAGCACCACGTGCTTGGTATGAAAGGTTGACAAAATTCTTGTTAGACAATAATTTTCAAAGAGGTAGTGTTGATAAAACTCTTTTTATCCAAAAGACAAGAAAGTCAGTTTTAATAGCGCAAATATATGTAGATGATATCATTTTTGGTTCCACATCTAATGAATTGACTACTCAGTTCGCTAATCTAATGCAATCTGAATTCGAAATGAGTATGGTTGGCGAATTGAATTTCTTCTTAGGTTTACAAGTCAAACAATTATGTGATGGTATCTTCATTTCCTAGTCCAAGTATGCTAAAGAACTGGTAAAACGATTTGGTCTAATGACTGGGAAACATGTCAAAACCCCCATGAGTACAACCATCAAACTCACTAAAGATGCAAATGGTAAAGGGGTTGACCCTAGCCTATATAGAAGTATGATCGGTAGCCTGTTATACCTTACTGCAAGCAGGCTAGACATAGCATTTAGTGTGGGAGCATGTGCTCGATATCAAGCGGATCCAAAAGAATCCCATCTAACTGCTGTTAAAAGAATCATTAAGTACATTGCAGATACAACTGAATATGGTCTGTGGTATCCTCATGACTCCTCATCCTCCATTGCTGGATACTCAGATGCTGATTGGGCAGGAAACTTAGATGATAGAAAATCCACAAGTGGCGGCTGTTTTTATGTTGGAAATTGTCTAGTAGCTTGGCATAGTAAAAAGCAAAATTCGATATCTCTCTCCACTGCCGAGGCTGAATACATCGCTGCCGGAAGCTGCTGTTCTCAACTCTTGTGGATGAAGCAGATGCTTATGGACTATGGCATTACACAAGGAATAATGAGCTTGTATTGTGATAACACGAGTGCCATACACATTTCAAAAAATCCGGTCCAGCACTCTTTCACCAAACACATTGATATTCGACATCATTTCATTAGAGAATTGGTTGAAGAAGGAATCATTGAGCTCGAATATATTCAGACTGAAAAACAACTTGCAGACATCTTGACTAAACCTCTTGATGTGTTAAAATTTGAAAATTTGAGGAAATCAATTGGTGTTTGCTGTTTGGATTAACTTGTGTTTTTGCCCAGGGTCTACGGCTAAGCCGTACACCACTTTACGGCTAAGCCGTAAGGGTTTACGGCTCAGCCGTAAAACACTCTACGGCTAAGCCGTAAGTACTTTTTTCGTCCTCGTTCTGCGCGCCGCGACCTTCTTAAACCCGTCTCTTCATCTTCTTTTTCACGCTGCACGAACTCGTCTCTGCTCTCTCTTTCTCTCTCGGCTTTCCTCCTCCGGCATCTTCCTCCTCCGGCCTTCCTCCTCCGGCATCTTCCTTCTCCGGCCCTCCTTCTCCGGCGTCCTCCTCCTCCGGCCCTCCTCCTCCGGTGTCTTCTCTCTTTCTCTTCTTTTTTCCTCACTGTTTCATTCCATTTACTGTGTTCGTTTCTCCACTTTGCTCCTTCCTCCTGTTTGTGGTGTGTGGCCTTCCCTCGGATTATCATCATGCCTCCCCGCACCAAGAATGCCTACCCTCCTGGTAAGAGGCCTTGTGCCTCCGGTAGCTCCTCCCGGGCTCGTCAGCCATCTCCACCCTCTCCCCGAGTTTTGGTTCCACGGGAACCCACTTGTGATCGGTCTTTCTTTTCCCAACCCATTACTGTCGAACGCGATGTCAATCTTCTCGCTGTTGAGGCCTATGGAGTCCATACACTTCTCACCCACATTGGGTGGGAAAATATTCTGAAATGGGGTGGCCCTGGCTTCCCCTCGATTGTGCGTACCATGTATGCATCTATCTCACACGCATCATTAGACACCATGTCCTTTGACCTTGGGTTCACTGATGGCACCAAGACCATCACCCCTGCCATCATCTCAGCCCTATTGTGTGTGCCTCTCTCCAATTCCGCTTCAGTCATCTCGGATTCTCTATCCAAAGAGGAAAAACAAACTGCCACTTTCGCCCTCTGTGGAGCCTCCATCCCATGGAAGGAAAAGGGGTTCCTTCCTGCAGCCTCCTTGCTTCCTCATTACCGGATCCTCCATGCTATCTTCACCTGTAACATCTATCCTCGGAGGGGGAATTTCTCTGACCTCACCCCGTTCATGGTGAATGTCCTCTACTCAGTCCACATGGGGGTCAGAGTGTGTCTTCCATCTCTCATTTGTGCTACCATTATCCGGTTTTGGCAGTGCCCGGGCAGAGGCACCAATGCATGTGTCTTTGGCTATCTTATGACTCGCCTCGCCTCTCAGTGTGGGGTCGCTTTACCTTCCGATGAAGCTCCTGAGTCTCATCCCACATTTGGAATCGTTAATCTTCAGAACATGCGCTTCTCCAAACAACAGGCAGCTGGTCCCCGGCTTCTTGACTCCGGAGACGAAGATGATTCACCGGATGCGCCTCCTCCTGCAGCACCCTCTACCGCTTCTCCGGTTCCGGCTCCTCCCCCGGCTTCTTCTTCTTCTTCGTTTGAAGCTCGATTGGCCGCCCTCGAACAAAGGCAAACTAAGATGGAGAAGCTCTTGAAGAAATCCTTTCAGTACTTGTCAAAGATCTCCAAGAGCTGCCGGCGAGACGATGTGGCGATTCCTTCCCCCTCTCCTCCTTCGGATTGATGTCTGTTATTGTTTTTGTTTGTATTTTGGGCAATGGTTGTACCTCACCTGTTAGTCTTGTTTGTTCTCTCATGTCTTCTTATGGGTGATGTATTGTTTTGCTATGGTTGTAATGCTCCTCCCTTCTAACTCTAATATAGCCATTACTTTGCCATTGCTCTCATATGGATTTGCACTTCTGTTTTTATTTATGCTTTCTCTCTTTGTCAATCTTGTGCCAAAAAGGGGGAGACTTGTAATGCATGTTTTTAGGGGGAGCTTTCTAACCTCCCACCTTTCTAGTAGATTGTGTTTGCAGCCTTTTGCAGGTTAAGCATCGTCAAAGGGGGAGTTTCAAAGTGTTGTGTATGTAGATGTGGGTGCTTAAGGTGTATTCACTAATGTATACTTGTTGTATCTCAATTGCTGAGCTTAAATGTTGTATCTTCTTCACATTATGTAATTTTGTCACGAAATTGACAAAGGGGGAGATTGTTAGTGTCATTGTAAGAGTGTGTTGTCAATTACGTGACCAAAGTGTAGTTCGGTTCTAGAATGATCTAGTTCACCTCGGAAGTTCATTGAAGATCAAGCCAAGTTCAAAGAAGTTCAAGCTAGTTCAAGACCATTCAAGGAAGACCTATCAATGAAGACTAAGCAAAGAAGTTCAAGATCATTCAAAGAAGATCATCTGTGAGTGCCAAGGGATAAGGTAACTGTGATCCCTAAGTGTCCATAGAAATAAAATAGGAAATTAGGTTTTTCAAACACCCTGTTTTGTTCTACGGCTTGGACCACGGCTAAGCCGTAGATCCTACGGCTCACTCTCCAGAGAGTATTTTTTTGAAGCTTTTTGTTCTACGGCTGACCCTACGGCTGCACCGAAAAATGTTACGGCTACGCCGTAGTGTGTTTCATGGCTAAGCCGTAAAATCTACGGGCCACAATCCAGAGAGTGTACTTGGCCATATAATGCCTACGGTTGACCTTGCGGCCAAGCCGAAAGGCCTTCACGGCTAAGCCGTAAGGTAATTCACGGCTAAGCCGTAAAGATTACGGGCCACTCTCCAGAGAGCAGTTTCTGGGAAATTTCAGCTTACGGCTGACCCACGGCTAGGACGAAAGGTGCTCACGGCTAAGCCGTATAAGGATTTACGGCTAAGCCGTAAGCCTAACCGTAAGAAGGAATTTGTGTTGAATCTGGTCAAACTAGCCGTTGGATGTTGTCAGAACTTACGGCTAAGCCGTAGGCCATTCTGTTCTTAGCCGTAGATCTATCTGTTGGAGCACATCTGTATTTAAAGAGGACCTCTCCCTTGCTCCAACCACTGAATTTATTACTGAGAAAATCACTAGTATAGCTGAGCCTTTGCACCTCCATTAAAATCATCTTCAAAGCTCCCTCAACCACCTACTCTCCAACACCAAAGAGTGCCATTATTGTTACAAGTAGAGTAGTTGGTGAGTTAGGAAAGGCTCCATTAAATCTGAGAGAATACCTTAGCCTTCCAAATCCTCTTAAAACCTCTTCCCTTGGCTGAGCACACATCTGAAGATCTTCATCACCAAGGAGCAAGAACAAGAGGCCAAAGCTTGGAGGTAGTCTTTCAAGCATCAAGAGCACCACTCAAAACCAAGGTTTACAATTCCTTGTTTAGGTGTTCTTTAATATTTCAATTCTCATTGCTGTATTTGGTAGAAGACAAACCACCGCATCAAAAATTGTTGTAGTTGGTGGACTAGATCAAGGATCAACCACCTGATCAAAAACCCTAGTTGGTGGAAGACAAACCACCGAATCAAAAACTATTGCAAGAGGTGTATGTTATGTAAGTACCTCTTATTTAGTGGAACCAAGAGAGATTGCTCTTGAGAGTGGATGTAGGTCTAGGACCGAACCACTATAAATCTCTGTGTTTATTGCTTGTTGTGCGTGGATGTTGCCTTGCATTCTTGACACTTGAGTTGATCATCATTTCTAAGCTACATCTTTGTTATTCTAATTGCATTTCTACATACTGTAAACACTCACAACTCTGAATATTTTTCCTAATCTTCTTGGGGACTCTCAATTTTAATTAGTCCTTCAGATTGGCCATTAATAAAACCTAATTCTTGAAAAGAAATTTTTAATAGTCCTATTCACCCCCCCTCTAGGACTTGGTGAGATCTAGCTATTGCACTTTCAGCAAGGGATCTTTTTGATAGGGTGCCCACGAAGTATTTATTAATGTGCAACACAATGCTGGGTGGGTATGCAAAAATGGTGAGATTGTGAGTATGATTGAGTTGTTCAATGAGATTTCCCTTCCCAACTGCTGCAAATGCCTCTAATGAGAAGATGAAAGGCAAGGAAGTGAAGGAAAAGGATTCCCACCTCACACCTCCCTGGTTTGTCTTTGCATTTGGATTTCACGATGCATGAGGTTAATTATGTGGTTGTCCATATGGAGCATTTGATGTGGTGCATGATAATATATACATGCCTCTAATGCCAGTTAAAATTTCTTTTAGTTATGAAATAAGGAATTTGTAGAGACAAGGAATTCTCAAATAGGAATTCGGACTTTAAATGAAACAAAGAAATTAGAATTTTAGAATTCAATAGTATTTCAAATACCAGCATTTGAAATTCCTAGACATGAATTCTATGAAATAGAAATGAATTCTATGAGTTCTAGTATAGAAACGGGCTCTAAATCTCATGTGACTTGACATTTGGCATATTTCTTTGAAGCTAGCCATATTTCTTTGATTTGGGTTTGGATGTTGAGCACTCGCACCCCCAACCGCACCCTCCTCAAATCTCAACTGTTCATTTTATTGATTTTTCACCCATGCTGGACACACTTAAATACGATCCAACCTTAAAGATAGAGGCCCACATCAAGCAATGCCTGACACGGCCCGTACATGTCAAGTTCATACCTGCCCATTCGTCAACCACAGTGGCAGATCTGAATTTATTTTTAATCATTTGCACAAGCTTCCTAACAATTGTTTGGATAAATTATTACTAAATTACAAGCAGTTCTCACTAGGGCAGGCCGGACATGGCGGGGTGACCCAGGCCATGAGCACCCACGCCTAGGCTGATGGAATGAGATGATTATACTGGGCCCGATTATACTACCACATTCAGTGATGACCAAGAGAGGACTCGAGAAGAACACCAAATTGATTGGTACGGATATCAATTATCAAATCCCTCTTATGTCGTTTCTATATTTGCTGTAAGGATATGTTAGGTCGGGCATTACCTACAGCTGGAGCTTACAGTGTACAACCAATGGCCTGGACCTGCTTATCTGACTAAAGGGTAAGCTAATAGGCTGGGTCCAGCCCATGGGCTAAAAGAAAATGGGACCCAATTCCAGATAGATGGCATTTGCTCTGATTTGGGCCAAAGCTAAAGCCTGTTAGGTCTATAATCACCTCTATTAGAGTGGACACAAGACCTATACAATCTACGGATCCAACGACCAGAACATGTCGGACAATGAATATAGACAGTCATCCGTTTCATAAAGCTCTCAAAGCTCGTTTATAACTAAAGAATCACTTTATGAAGATGAACCATCCATTCAAGATTGATGGTTGTGCAAGGATGGGGCAGATTGTTGCAATCATATGATGATGCATTCTAAGGAACCATGTTATATATCCAAGACTACGATCTGACACACAACATAAAAGTTGCAATCTTCTTATAAGTAAACTCCTGCACCATTCATAAAAATATAAATTTTGAGCACTAGAATATCAAATCCCAAACGAATTGGGGCAGGCTAATACTACTGTCATTACTAACAGAACATAAGCAAAAAATAGAATCATATCCCTCTAATGTAGAAAGATTAAGAAAAATCATAGAGAAGATGGATCAAGACCATCGATAATGCTAATGGCCACTCTGGAAAGCTGTGTTATTGTCCTCTCCCTATCAGCCAGCCCTGCAGGGTAAGAAATACTGGGATTATTCCCAAACGCATCGCGGCACCTGCCAAGGTTGTCCACGGCCGCACCCACATTTATGCCAGCACCATCATAGTCTTTGGAACCTAAGGATTCAAGGGCCGACTGGAGAGCGTCCTTCGAATTACTGTACAGTTCTAGACATTGCCTGAGCACATTCCCGACTGTAGGGTTCGAATCATAAAACAGACCAAACACAAACAAATAGCCGTCGTCTGCAGAGGTCTTGCTTCTCTGGGTGATGATGGTGGCTAGCCCATGGACATCAGCTGTTTGGCTTTTTGGGTCGGATAACAGAGTCTGCATGCAGACGTGGAAGTTGGGTGTGGTTTGGCAGTTTTTCTCTATTAGAGCCTCATCTGCTTTCACTAACAAGAGATAGGATTGAGATATTACGAAGAGAGATGCAAGGAGGAAGGAATGAAGACGGGCCATCGTCTTTGTTTTTTGGTCACTCGAGTCTCGGAGATGAGATGGTGAAGTCTCTAGTTCTGTGTCTCATTTATAGAAAAATGTTGTAGTAATTTTCGGGAGATATTAATCGAAATGGATTTGCATGGGAGCTAATTGCTTGCTGGTCATGACTATTTTCATTACTAATTCATTGACCTACGACTGCTTTCCTTTTTTTCTACCTTCTCTTCCTGGTACAGGCTCTTTTTTCCATTTTATTGCCCTGTATTTAGGTGTCACAATTCCTTGCCCCAAATGTACCCAGTAAATATTCTGGGTTCAAGTTAAGCCTATAAAATATAACAGATATATACTATCAAAATGAAAAAAGATAATCTTATCTTGCCAAGTATAATGATAGGATTCTAAGTATGAGGCATGAATACCAAGTACAATAAATTGAAATGAGACGATCCCCTATCACAATACTCTAGTCAATACAAGCATTCCACATTGGCTAATACATTTGGTAACAACACAATTGATAAGTCCTAAAAAATGCATATTTTCACTATCATTTTAAGGGATTGTAAAGACTTATCTTTCATAAAATGTTTAAATTAGTTGGAAATCATGATTTTATGATTTTGAACATCACTGCATGCATTTCATGCTTAAATCATTAAAAAATCACAAAATTTTCATAAGATCTTGAAACATTCTATTTTTGTATTTCTATTTTTAGAAAGCTTTTCAAATTCTTGTTTTTCACATGAAATGATAAAGTTTTTCATCATCATTAGTTAATTCTAGATGAGATATGATCAATGAAGTGATTTTATATTATCATTTTATGTGAGATAGGTCCATATCCATGCATTTGTGATTTAGGGGTAAAATTTTCATTTCACATTAAAAAGTCATATTTCTGGTAGGAAATTCAAAGATTGGCCCCACAATGAAGAATTGAAGCCAAGCAATTAATTAAAGAAAAAGAATCCAAGGAATAAGCGAGTTAGGAAAGAATTTGAAAAAAGAAGAGATGATGAGCACAAAGGGACCTGCATGGACATGCACATAGGTAGGAATCCCATGGGATGTCCAGATTTACAATTCTTATTCAATTTGAGTTATCTTTGAGATAATTACAAGGAAGCTTCCAAGAAGATACTCTTTGAGGAAAAAGGAAAGTTAAAGAAGAGGAATTTAAAAATACAAATTTATTCCATTTTTCTCAGAATAGTATACTTTAAAACAATCACAACTTTCAAACTAGGCTTTGGAAAGTTCTTTTTGAGTAAATATTTGTAAAGCCCAAGATTGCATCAATCGGACCTGAATTAACAAAGTTATGACCTCACGACATTGAATGTGTATTTCTTGATGGGATTACAGAAGTTGAAAGTTTCCTATCTGTACACTCAAGGATGATGACCAGCCATGAATGAGTGGGATCCACTTTTGACTCATCTTCGATCAAGTTTTATGAAGTCAATTTACAAAGCACCATCACAAGTGGGGCCAATTTTGAAGATTTGTAAAAGTTTATTTTTAGAAAGTTTGTGTAGATATTTCTTGTTGAACAAAAATATAAAGCTAAAATTTCCCATATGCTTCCTAATTCTTTGCAAATGTGGAGGCTAAGCGAAGAAGAATTACTAAAAAAGTTGTTGCTAAGAAGCAAAGAAAGAAACAAAAAGGGAAGAGAAAGACTATAAGAAGGACCAAAGGTGGGACATCCAAGGCATGCATGGACAACACACCTCTCCTTGCCAAGTGCCTCGCTTTTCATCACTTCTTCTTCCTCCATTGAAGTTTGCCAAAGTGTCTATTTGAAGACTACCACCAAGATTTCCTCCTAGGAGTAGGCATTCATCATCCTAGCAATGCAATGAGAATTTTGTTTCTTAAATTTATCTTTTATGTATTGATGATTTACAATTGCTAGTAAAGTTTGTTTTCTTTTTATTTTTGCATTTTAACTATGGTGTCTTGATATTAGTCTTACGTGTCAACCATTAGGGTTAATTTTTATGCTTGTTTAATATTGGGAGAAGATTATTTTTCAAAACTACTAACCGAGTGGTTGTAACCTCTTTAATATGTTTTGAGATCTCTGGATACCATATTGCATGATTGGAGGCAATGCAAGCTTGTATTAAAAAAGTAATTTTTACCCTTAGGAAGATTAGAATTCAATTCTGAAATTTATTTTACTTATATATGAGTCTAGTGTTCTCAATTTGGATTGACGACCTAATTTGAAGAACAAGATCCTAAGCCCGTACCTCTAATAATTTTGAACCTAGTTAAAAGAACCAAATTATCACTTTATTTATTTCCCAGTATTTATATATATATATTTGTTTTGTTATGCACTATTTTAGCAGTCTTATTTATTGCTAAAGTTTCATACATAGTTTCCATATTAAATTGCATATTTAGTACTTATAATTAATATTCATATTTGATATTTTCTGGTTGCATGTTTCAATGTGAGTTTATTTTTGAAATTATATCATTCAATTCATATTGATCATTCTTGCATAGTACAGTTGCATGTCCCATGCATATTTTCCAGTTTTTTAATACTTTTGGATTTTTATATTTTTTTTCTGGCATCTTTAGGTTAGCTTTTCACAAATAAACAAGTTTTAGTTTCTATTTTAATCATTCAT
Source organism: Sextonia rubra (assembly GCA_037013555.1). NCBI lineage: Eukaryota > Viridiplantae > Streptophyta > Magnoliopsida > Laurales > Lauraceae > Sextonia > Sextonia rubra. Next base: position 2,231,515 of record JASUAD010000028.1, on the reverse strand, counting down.
GCATTAATTTTTGATTTGCATACATACTAGTTAAAAATTTGGCACTAGTGTAGTTAGTGTTTCATGCATGATATCATTGTTTTAAATTATGCATTATTGTTGATTTTACAATATTCTGTATTAGAAATTTTAGGTTTAGATTTGTATATCATCTTAGGGGGTGTTTGGTAACAAGATATTCTAAAAGATTGTGTGATATTGTATGCTACATTATGATAGAATCTACCTACCCAAAACTTAGGTGTTTGACTAACTTAAAATGTATTCTACAATATATGACTTTCTACTAAAAACTACAAGATTTCTTTCTTCTCCACTTTCGTGTAGAAGCAAATATTTAGAAAATGAAATTTTCAAGATACTATCAAACATTATCACTTATAATATGATATTATTTTGTTCTGCAATAATTAAATGTTACAATACCCAATTTTATTAATATTTTAAGTTGTGTTTATCTAAACACCCCCTTAGGTTAGTTTCAAATTCATGTTAATTAGATTTGGTGTATATTCATGTTAGGAAAGTATGTTGCATTAAAAATTAGGCATGTTTCAATTTGTTGCATACCTTTTGTTTAGAAAGTTTCTATTTTTGTTTTAGTTGTTATTTTTAATTCTTTCTAGTAATTGGAAGTTTGGTTAGTTTGTTCTTTTGCAGTAACTTTAGTTTAGGATTTTTTAGATTTAGGGCTTTTGGTTTAGAAAAATTTTTAAAGTTTGTAAGTTTGTGATTAATTTTAATTATTTTCTGCACAAACAAGACATGGCTGTATAGATTCTTTCGGCTGGTTTTATAGTTTTATTAGGACAGGGTACAAATTTGCTTTAACTGAACATTGCTCCTTGTAGATCGACCCCATACTCATCACATTTTATTACTATAATCAAAGCTCTCCACTTGGAGTTTCGATCACTAGTCCAAAGTAATCGGTAGATCAAATCGGCATTAGGTGTATAACACCCTGTCCAAAGTCATTGGGCACAAAGCCATGTCCAAAGTAATGGATGGTTAGTCCAATCAAATCATCTAGATAACCCGACATTAGGTGATAAACAACTCTGTCCAAAATACGATGTACATCCATCAATACTAATTTGCATATTCATCCAAAAGACCTCGTTGCAAATCAATAGTCTCTACACAGAGGTGCCCCTACTGTGTTAGACTTAAACAGCTTAGTGGCACCGAACTCAAAGAATCTTAAGTCCACATTGTGAAATTCTAGCTTCTTAGTAAGAATAGGTCATCAAATTGGAACTATTTTTCCATTGAACATTTCAATCATAGTAAACATTCCAAATCGAAATCCACAACATGTAGTCCTCCCAAAGCATTTATAGTAAACCGAAAAACCACAACACTTCAATCAATGTTAAAGGCCAAATGAATATAAAAGGAAATCTTAAGTTCAATCATTTTACGTCCTCAATGTGATCCCTCCAATATGAAACACTACAAAGTTATGAAACATGCTCAAGATTTATAAACATCAATAATAGTGTGACACAAAACCATACGATTTGATCAATAGTCAATGAGTAGTTACGATCTGAAATTCTAAGTCAATGATTACCTTTTTTGTGCCCGACATCCCTATTCAAACAACGGTGAGGTGAAGTCGTGACATCCCATCAATCCCTTGGTGCACAGCCCATAATTAGATGCCCTCACGTTTAACCTCATCAAGGTTTAAGATAGGTTTTACAATGTATGAAGACTGTACATTCCATAACGATATGTTAGCTTACAACATCCATTAAAAATGGTGCTTCGATTAGTCCTCAAAGGAGTAGGCCAAGGGTTCCAAAAACCATGCCTAAAAGTCCTAAGGAAAAGGTTCTCTCTAAAAGAACCTGGCATTCCTCGATCAGCTGCTCAGTTAGCTAAGAGAATGCACATCGGGAGCACTCAACTAGTCGAAGAGCTCATCAAAGAACAAAGACCCAAAATCTTTCACTTTGGAAAAGCACAAACCAAGGCTTGTTGAAGCTGTGGGCATCTCAAGCTCTCGACTAGCTGAACTTGACTCGCTGAGAGCTCTTAGAACTCACCACCCAGTGTTTATTTCAATTAAGAAACAAAGGAAATCCCTCCCCTTTGCCCATATACCAATGCAACACAAACATAGGGCCATGCCCTTTTCTATTCTATGAATACCAACCTCCAACATCCTCCTCTCCCATCCACTCCTTTCACAAACCCAAATCATTAACCGATTCTAGCATTTTTATTCAAAATTAACAAAACAAATGACCATAGGTTAACAAATTGCGAGTTGAATGCTAGAATCAATTCAAAATGTGCACATCATGAATGAATTCATGATATCTACTTCTTGTGATGAGAAAAATGAGAAAAGGATGAAACCCTAGCTCATAGACAACCCACAAAGCTCAAATTTGTAGAAAATCAAACCCAAGCTTAACAACCTACACAAATCAAAAAATAATACATGGGGTCAACACTTACCTAGGTTTGAGAAGGTAAAGGAAATAGCTTGAAAATGTATTCCATGGAGTCGTTGAAGTTTACGGAAGAGAGTGGTGGTGGTTAACTGGTGGTGAGGTGGCTTGGATACTCCACTAGCAGTGGGAAGTGAGTAAATAGAAAAAAAAGAAGAGAGAAAAGAAAGAGAGAATGAGAGAAGGAAAGAAAAGGAAGTGAGGTGAATGGTTATTGCTCGACGGGTTAAATGGTTTAAAGGGTTTCGGATATTTTTAGTTTAGTCCCTACTGGACTTGGGTGGGATTTTCAAGGTACTTGAGGGTTAAGTTCGAGTCAAGGTAATTCGGACTTACTTACACTCTAAATAGGCTTAATTAACTAATATGGAATTAACTAACGCTAATTGCTATATTAGGATATGGGGCCTTACATTGTTTGAGAAAAAGAAGAGACCAACAACACTATTGTCTCACTGTCATTAGTCTCTGGGAGGCCGTAGTTGTTGCCATGTCACCATTGTCAGAGTAAGGACCACTGTCGCCTTCTGCCATCACCTAGCGAGGAAGAAAATAGGGGGCCTGAGGTGTCCATAGACCAAATCAAATAAAACTAAGACAAGTGGCATTGACCAAGCCAAGTTAGGTCGATCAACCTTAACTGTTTGCAAAGCAAACCCAGTAACAATTGCTAACATCAGCATACTAATGTCGTCATGCCAACGTCAACCACATTAGCAATCATATAATCTATAGTTTGTTTGACTAAGATCAATGATAGAAACTTCTTTGTGTGATATCTTGATCATTCAATATTCGATTGGAGATCCGTTTACACCTACGGACTTGTTATGAGAAAATGTACACACTAGAAGAGGAAGATTGGTAGTTTAATAGTCAATAAGAAAGTTTGACTAATCGGAGCATAGAAAATTGTTTCCGTAATTTTGGATCCATTCGAAGTTGGATTTTATATCCGTTTCTTTCAGCGTGCTTGTGGTGATTTAATCTACAGTGTGGTACAATAATCAAGGTTAGTGGAAGTTGTTTATTTTTTCTATTTGCTTAATTGGATGAAAAACAACATTGTGAACACTACATTGTTTAAACTCAACCATACCAACTAGTTAATTTGGAGAAGGAAGGATTCTATTCCTCACTCCAAAGGGACATCCTTTGACCCTTGTAATTATTATCTGTTTGGTAAACAGCATATGGTTACTTTCTCTTCAATATCAAAGCTAAACTCTAATGTATTGGTTTGATATATTTTGATGTTTGTAGTCATATGGAGGTTGAGTCATTTGGTGGCAATAAGTTTTCTGTCACATTTATTGATAATGCATGCAGACAAGTTAAGGTTTATGTGTTGACATCAAAGGATAAGGCGTTCTATATTTTTTAAGGATGAGATGCATATTGAAAGTTGCACAGTTGTCCAGGCCATTTTGGGGTTAAGTCGTTTTGATTGTCGGTCATCTAATTGGCAAGTCTCCCTTAGTTCTTTCGGATTTTGATCTTCTGAAAAGGATCTTGACAAGTAAAAGTTCTTCTTATTCTCACTTGAAAGCATTTGGTTGTGAGGATTTTGCAATGGACCAATAGAGTAACATTCAAAGTTGGATGATTATGCAGTATTTTGCATCTTTGTTAGACATGGTGAAGATGAATTTTTCCATTGGTTATGAGATCCAGAGAAAGAGCATTAGTAGGGATGTAGTTTTCCTTGAAGGCCAATTCTTTGGAGGTGTTGAGAATGCTGATAAGTTTAAGGAATTAGCTGATGTAGTGGTTGATTTCACAGTGATTCCTTCTCTAGTGTAGACTATAGGTGGAGAAGGTATACATGACAATTTGGATCACAATAAGGCATAGGAGTTACTGAGTGAAAAAGGTATTGAGCAGGGAGAGGCACAGTCTCTTTAGTCAGAAACCATGGAACCTCAGGTTATGACATCTACTAGAGAGCATTAACTATCAACTAAGAATCTTGCATTTTGGTTATGTTTTATTTACCACTGAGGGTGAGCCAAATAGCTAACAAGAAACAACAACTCATAAAGACAAAGAGGAGTGGATGAATGCAATGCAAGATAAGATAAATTCTTTGCAGGAAAGCAATACTTATGAGCTGGTGCAACTTCCAAAATATAAAAAGTTTTTAAAAATAAATAGATATTCAAGCTGAAGAAAGATGACAATGCAGAATTGGTGAAGCACAAAGCATGGTTAGTGATTGAAGGCTTGGCTTAGATGAAGGGCATTGACTCTGATGAGGCTTTCTCTCCGGTTGTGAAAATGACTTCGGCAAAATTGTGTTGGGTTTAGCTACCATCATGGACCTTGAGTTTAAACAAGTGGACGTAAAGACTACATTTCTTCATATTGATTTAAAGGAAGAGATTTACACAACTCAACCAAAGGAGTTTGAAGTAAAAGTAAAAGAATAAATGGTTTGCAAGTTGAGAAAGAGTCTTAATAGTTTAAAGTAACTGCCAACACAATGGCATAGGAAATTTGATTCATTCATGGAGAATCACATGCACCACAGGTCAACTACAAATCATTGTGTTTATGTTTATCAGTTTACTAATGGCAGGTCTATCATCTTTCTTTAATATATAGATGATATGTTGATATAGCAAGATGATTGGCATATTGAGAGAGGAGATGTCAAAGACATTTAAAATGAAAAGCTTGGGTCTTGCATAAACGATATTTGGCATGCAAATCTGTTATGATAGGAAAACCAAGAAGTTGTGGTTATTATAAGAGAAATATGTTGAATGGGTGCTAGAAAGGTTTAAGGAATGCTAAGCAAGTTAGTATGCCTCTAGCCAATCACTTCATGCTTAGAAAAAAATCATGTTCTACTACACATGAAGAAAATGAACAGATGGCATCGGTTTAATACTTCTCTGTTGTGGAGAGTATTATGTATGCAATGGTGTGTACACAGCCACACAATGCTCATGCAATGGGTATAGTGAGTATATTTCTTTTTAACTTAGAAAAGAGCATTGAGAAGCAGTGAAGTAGATCTTCAAATATTTGAGAGGTACTTCCAAGTTGTGCTTATGTTTTAAAGGCTCAAAACTAGTGGCAGAAGGTTTTACGAATGCTAATTTTGTAGGTGATCTTGATCATCGGTTATCCACTTCTGGATATTTATTTAATTTTGAAAGGGAGTTATATTTTGGCAATGTAACTAGCAGAAGCCCACATTATTATCTATACTTGAAGCAGAATATATAGATGCTAACAAAGCAGAGAAAAAGATGCTTTGGTTGAAGAGATTTCTTCAATAACTGGATTTTAAGAAAGGAGAGTATGTAATCTCCTGTGATAGTCAGAGTGCTATGGATCTCAATAAGAATACTATATAACATTGCCGCATAAAACTTGTAGATATTAAATACCATTGGTTTTGCGAGGTCATCAAGAAAAATCTCAGCAGCTTAAGAATGTTCACATTGACTAGAATCCCTTAGACATGATGACAAAGTCGTGTCTAAGGGAAAGCGTAGGCTATGTACAAAATTGACAGGGCCAACTCCTAGTGAGGGTGGGGAGGGGGGGGGGGGTGAGGAAGCATCTTCCACATGGTCTGGAGGTTGAGACTATTGGTCAAGTGGGTTTAGGGTCTTGGGCATTTTGGTAATTATACTGTGACTTTCTTGTAGACTAAGATAGGGTTTCTTAGGGGCCAAGAAAGAGTGGATTATATATTGATGTAATCTGTAACCCTAAAGATAGGGTGTAAATCACAAAGTGAAGAATCGAATGGAAATTAGTTTTCCGTGGATGTAGGCAAGTTTGTCGAATCACATAAATCTGTGTGATTTTCTCTTCTTATTGGCTTTATTGATTGTCAATTGTGGTTTATTCATGCTTCTGGACTCATGCGCAAAACACTTATCAGATTATTTTACCATAACTATTATCTTATTAATTATCTTACCATAATAGTCACTATTATTATCATATAATCTCTTAGATACCTATACATTATGAATCCTTATTTTTTGTTAGTTCCCCACAATCTCTCTAAAACCACTAAAATCTCTCTTAAAATCCCCTAAAATATCTCTTTTTATAACTTCTAACTATAATTATTATCCTATAACCTTTCTAATAACATATTTTATGGATCATTATTCTCTCTTAATACCGAAAACCTCTCTGTAACCACTAGGATCTCTCTTTAAAACCCCCTAAAATATTTTCCTTTTCATATTATTTTCTTCAAGTCCAAAAGAACATCATTTGCATTTCCACTCAATGTTCCATACGATCTTAATGCTTGGATGGCTGAAGGTATACCTTAAACTCTTCTATCCATCTCATAAAAAATGAAGAAAAAGAATTAAATAGATAGTAAAAGCCATTTATTCACCTAACATATTCTCTCTTTGTTAGCATTTCAGTTTGATGTTATTCTCTTTAATTTGTTTGTTTCTATCTTCTTTCTTTTGTTTAATATATGTTTTCATTATATTTTATTGGTTTTGCAGAAAATTATTCAAAAATGAATCAAAAGAGCCAAAATCACAAGGCTTACTCCATTAGCTTAAATCCTCATTCACATATTTGTCTAGGGTGGTGAGGAGAAAACCAAATTTATTTATGATTATAGCAAAGAAATATGTGCTTGTATAACAATTTTTGTGTTACATGAAATCTAATTTTTATGATTGTACAAAAGAAACAATAATATATTCTGCAGTATTTGTGCTTTTTGCTTAAATTTTATTTTTTAACTATTACAATGGTTCTTATTATTTTATTTTTTTAATTTCTTATTAATAACAACATCATTATTTTTTCTCAAAAGAATGTCTTTCTTTTACCACAAATTCCTAAGCTTTTTCTCAACTTATTTTCTTCAAGAATTTCTTTAAAATAATAACAATGAATTATTGTTTATAGTTCTAACTATTATATTAATTTAATATATGTTTATTTTGGCCCGAGCTCATCATGGGATTTTGTTGCTAGTATATTGATAAAAAAATTAAAAAAAACTCTCTGCAAGTCAATATTTTAGTGTTGGACAACTCGGTCCAACTCATGAGTTTTCCAACCATGTTTCATATGGAATAAATTAGAATTTGTGTTGAGCTTTTTTTATCCTATAATCTCCCTCAAATATAACTTTAATATTAGAAATGGATTGGATTTGGGCTAATATCTTGCAGGTTGGAGAAATAGAATTTATGCAGCCAACTCTAATATTGTTGGGATAAGGCTTTGATGATGATGATGATGATGATGATGATGATGATGATCTTACAGGTTGGGTGATTGATTTGCATTAGATGTGCATTATGTGGATAAGGTAGGGTCTGGCTGACACACAATGGGTGGAGATTGAAGATACTTGACCTATTTTAAAATCCAGTTGGATATGGATTGCACTTCAACCTGAAGTACCCTTGTCAACCTAGCACATTGACCCAGCCCAACCCGTTTGCCGCCCTCAGTTTAAGGTTTAAGTTGACATTTCAAATGAGTTGGATTTGGACCATACTCATTTCCAAACAGACCTAGCCCATAACCTTTGTATACTTAAAAAATTTTGAGTTAGGAGTCCCAAAGGTTTGGGTTCACTCGGGTGAGTTCTCATACAAAAGGGGGACATTTATTTTCTAGGATATACATATGGCACCCTAGAACTGAATTTAGCCAGCTGAGATTGGCCTAAGACCCTCACTCAAGAGGTACTGTAGTTAGCACTTCCATCTTCACACAAAAGGGGAAAACTGAAACCCAAAGGACTTCATATTTCAACATTTAGAAGGGGCCATTAGTTGTCATTTGTCAGTTGCTTTTGGAAATCCATAATCTAACTAGTGCAAAAGAACAATTTGTATCAAAACACAGTTTCATGGGCCATGATTGAAAATAACATTAATTGAACAGACAGTCCAAAGTACTCAAGTTTATCTAATATACTTTCGATTTTGAGTTCCCCCAACACTCAAAACTCTTGAGCAGAAGTTGGGAAGTCTAATGTGTTTGCTTTCTCAAGGATATATCAACATCTATTCGATCATACAAGATGCAAATTGACACTGGCTTTGTGTAAACAAAACGTTCATTCATTATTACACCTTTTTCCTAATCTAACAGTAAACTGAAAGGCCGTTTAAAGATAATTCACCAAATCAAGAGAACAATGGATATCTAACTCTACTAGCATAAACCATCACAAACCACCTATTACATATTCTTCACTTGATAAAAGAACGTTGCAGATGGACAGTTCTAACCATCCATGCGGATGATGCATTGAAGTCTGGCTCCTTGACACTTGTAATCAAAGGCCTCGTTGATCTCAGAGGAGGAATCTTGATGTATAATGAATTTCTCCAGTTCAAGTTCCTGCACCAAAGAACTTACAGCTCAACAAAAGTTGAAATGGACACTACAATTGACTTCTCAAACAGTCTCAACATATTGTTAGTAAGGCTGAGTGCAGAGTTTTCATTTTAGGATTTTAGCCATCCATGTGCATGGCGCAGTTTTAAATTACTAGTTTATCAAATCATTCTCAACAAGGGGTTAGGAATACTCCAGTTATTCTAATACACAATAGATAAAACACAACTTGCAGTCATGAATCATGATAATTGAGAGTAACAAAGATCCATATTGAATGATCTTGTTCATGTTTTTTTCTATGAGAGAAGGCAAACTAGAGCATGGCTTGTAGTTTGCAAAGAAAGTTCCCTTCTCCTTCAACACATGCATGGGGTGGCTCTTAGACATTGAGGAACACCTATTAGCACAGGAACACCCCAACCCTGAAAGCATTGACAACAAAAGGTTACATTCAAAGGCTTTTGTCATCATTAATTGGGGGTTCTATGAAAACGTATTTATGAAAAGGAGAGTAGAAGATACATCATGGACACATTCAAATGCTGATATCATCGCGCCAATATTCCCAATACATTCAGATGCTCTGGTCTACTCCTCCACCAGTCATCTCAGCAAGAACCAGTAAGAATCCAAGACCGTTTAAATTACTGTACTTTCTTAAGTATAAAAATACCACATGGAGATGCACATGAGTTAACAAATGGTGTATAAGAATATGGTCTATGCAGGAACAAACCTCTTGAGCTGGTTTCTCGTGGACCTTCAGATTTACGAATAAATGACACCAAACTTCTTTGTTGGTAGCAGAAGAAAACAAAATAATTAGTAATCTGATTCAAGTCATTGAACAACAATGGCACATAATATAATTTTCTCAGATACTGATTTTTCAGCGAGTCGCGCCCTATTCATAACTTACCTTCATTGAATCTACTTGAGTTCAATTCAACACTAATGATCCTTGAAGCCTCGGCAATTCTTGCTCCTCCTACAGCCTAATCACATAAAACCCAAAACAGCATTTTATGTGTTAGAAAAAGAAACAAATATCTCAACAACAACAGAGATACGACCGTTCAACCCTTCGGTGGTTTTGCAACATTCAAAGTGGCACCAAAACCTTCAAGCCAAACTAATTCATTCCAAATAGAGGCTTTAATATATGGGAAACTTATCAAACAGACGTAGTCCATTGGAATGCAGCATTGAATGGACATGCCACCAACCTGTTGCTCTCCCGCATCTAGGAACGTAAACTTTATCAAGAGGAGCATCAGGGTTAATTTTGGCGACACAGACAACAAGAACAGCAGTGTATTCAATGAAAGTGAAGGTGCCAACAAAATGGTAGATGGGCTTTCCATTCATAGAGAATTTGATTGCCCATCTCCAATCATCACACCCCAATTAGTGTTTATCCTTAGGAGGTCACACAAGTTGCTCTTCTCAGACTTGCAGTGGCATATTCCTTGCATTCCCAGGTGAAAATAGGAAGAACATGGTCCCCTGGCTTTAGATCTGTCATGCCCTCTCCCACACTTTTCACAATCCTAAAATCACAACATTCAATTACATCTAATTTCACCCAAATTATGGACAACATTGACATATCTCAAGAAATTAGACAATACACAGTTTATTGTAATAGGAAAGCGTAGACGGCATCATTGTTGGGTTGATAGTACTAAGAACAATACCAACAAAGCCAAAGCAAAGAAATCGAGCCTAAAAAGAAATATTAAGTGGGAAAGATCAATAATAACAACATACCCTCCAGCCTCACGTTCAAAGATACGTGGGAAAACGGGAGTTTGGCTCTGCAAAATCCATGACATACATTTCATTTCAATTAATTCGCCACTACTAAGCAACCCAAAAATAGATGAAGGATTCTCCTTTTCCCCCCTTCTTCTCCATTGAAGAAACTGATAAATTGCATCTATATCCAACAATATCCACATACCTTGGCTTCCCAAAAGTAGACATGGGTGTGGCAGAGAGAGGTAAAGAGGATCTTCAATCGAACCTCCATCATCTAAGGTGGTGCCATTTCTACCTCCTCGATCACCAATGGCTTTCCCACCTCCCATGCAATTGCAGCTACATCCATAATAACCAAATTGCATAAGCACATGACCCAAAGGGGCAGACCTACGTCTTATCAGGCGGGTGCAACCAGACCTACTGTAAGATCCCGGCCCAAATTAATAAATTTAATTCAAATAAAAATAATTTACGAAATAAATAATGACATTAATCGAATTGGGGGAAATTAACTCACAATGAACAACTAGGGCAGAATTGGGGCACAAACGCGATTAGGACTTGATCTGGGAATTTTAAATGCGTGTTGGTAATTTTTAGGAAATATGAAGGGTATTTTCATAATTTTAAAAACATAGCCAATATGGGGCTCATTGGATAGAGAATAATTAATTATGAAACTTTCTCTTAAGGCCCGAGCTCATCCGGATTAATCTAGTGCCTTGTTGATAGAGATTTAAATAAACCCACTACTAGTGGTGTGGGGGACCACGTGTTTGTCTCATATTCAAAGAAGAGTACAACTTATCTTTGTAGGAGTTTGGTTGGGATACAATAAGGCTAAGGTTAGAGAGACATCCTAAAACTCTATATGGAAAGAGGAGAATTCCACCCTACCTCTACTTCCTAGTTTTACTTTAAGTACCTATATTAAATTCTATATATATATATGTATATGACTAGAGCCCTCTCCTACATACGATTCTCTCAACTCTCTCTCTCTCTCCCTAGTTTCTCTCTCCTTCAATTAGAAGGTTCAACTTTAGGCTTAAGGATTTGAAGGAAGCCATAGAAGAATTTCCTTGAGGCTCTTTACGGGTTTGGAATTTCAGCAATTAAGGCAAGTGCATAAACCCAAATTTATATTTCCTACCCAGTTTTCTTCTTGAAATCAAATCTATATTATTTTACCGTTTTCCTTTGAAAATCCACTTCTAGAGGATGATACGTGGCAACTAGATTTTTGTAACTATTTGTATAGATCCGCTTGCGGCTAATTATTGGCTTCAAATCTATGACCCTCGTTGTATGGAATTTTTCTCAAACTCTGACGAAACAATACATATGCCGATGGGTTGAACTTCCTCAACCGACTGTTATGGCATTTGAATATTACTGTTGACATTCTAGTAGATAGGTTTAAAGTCACAAAACCCAAACTTCTGTGTGAAAATTGATGGATGCATCTCCTGTGAGTAGTATGCCTTCGGGACAATGATTTCCATGCCAACAAGATAGAATTTAAGAAAAAGACTCACACCAAATTCTGTATTGTCCCAGTTGCTTCTCGTGACTGCTCAGAGTGGGTTGCCATGGCCGGTGTGTTCACATGTCCCACTAGAAGGAGGATCTGATCCAATCATCTACAAGGCCACCCATTGGCGACTTGGTTAGAATATAGGACCATATGGGATTGGGTCCCATCGGGACACCGATCCAACTAAAAATCTGTGCATGAGTTGGGAGTGACTGGCGACATCTCTTAGGCTTGAATTAGATGACAGGACCCTAGCTTGTGAGGTGGGGGTTAATAAATTGTTTTTTTTTAATCAAAGGCTCATATATGAGGATTTCTATACTACCTACTTGAACCCAGAAGCAGGGTACCAGTCCCAGGCTACATTCGCTAGAAACCCTATCGAAATTGCTTAAATGGTAGATGTGCTTGGTAGTACCCTGTCGCCCACCTGATGATTGATTAGATCCAGGGATCTGATAGAAGGCCCTTAGGTGACCTTAGGGTACCAGCCCCTGCGTGGATTAATCCACCATGACCCATCATACTAATGGCCTAAACACATGGGGCGTGAGACATGCCTTCTGAGACATAATAACGGTACAGTGGAAGAGGAGCATTCTGTTGACTCCTTTTGGGTGTTAAGAGATTTCCAATAAATTACAAATACACCCTCCCACAATAGATATAATACTAATGAACCTTTGTGCTATATTTATTAAAAAGAATTTTCCAAACAAATCTGAGAATCTAATACTGTGTTTGAAGTCCTCCATTAAGGATTGATTTGGACCGATGACTAATGTTAATTCCTTTTTCTTGAAGGACTTAAAAATTATGACAAAATACTCATGCCCTGGCCTGTGACTAAATTAAGGACTGTTAGGGAGTTAAATTTTAAATTAAAAATACTAGATCTATATTGAACTAAATCTGAACCATTAATAATTGATGTTTTCATTGCTTGATAATCACCTTGAATTATCTTAAGAGCATGCCTAGAATTAAGAAAACTTAAGAGTGTGACGTCATGGGCTCTTCAAACACCAACCAACTTCAGAAACGCCAATTAAGAATTAACCCAGATCTAGGGAGGAGATCCTCGCGATCATCCAAATTAGATTTAGGGCAACTATACGGTGTTTGAGAATCCTATGATATCATAGGGTTAAGTTTGTTTAGACCCAGCATGCAGTATGACCCGTAAAATCTGGATTTTGTATCATGGAAATTTATTATTTGGTTTTATGTTTTCAACCATACCTAAAATGTACTATGACATGATAAAAATATATTTTTCTCTGTTATATGGTTTATGGTATTCAGACATTGCACCTGTCAACTTTGGAATCTGTTATATGTAAATAAATTCTATTTTATGATTACTTGGCTGTTTATCCGTATTTTAAATTAAGGCGATACCACTAGGCTGTTTTAAGCCTAGCATAGTGGGGCACCACTGTGTAGGGGCTATTTTTCTGAAACTATCTGCAGATTAGTTAACTCTCTGTTTGTGACAATCAGTCACTTCGGTACCAAACTCTGTTACTCTGTTCTGATGGCAAATGGCCATAATTCTGAATCTCTGGGTACTAAACTCTGTTCTCTGTTCCCGTCACGTTAAAGGGGGCCGCTATAATACCTGTGACAACTTAGCCAATGTGGGACGCCAATTTATTTTGAATGTTATGATATTTGTAAAATCCTTACTTAGTTTTATGCATGATTCTACATCTTGTATTATTATATCTTGTCAATTTATTTTGAAAACCCTGTGATTTATCTGCCTTTGATTTTTACTCAAAAATGGTACGGAATATGAAAATTGGGTAAGTATACTTGCTGAGGTTATTTCATAACCTGACCCCCTTGTGATTGGCGGTTGTAGGTAACAACACCCCTTCCAATGAACAGGAGGGAACGGCGGTTGAGGAGGAACCGCAGGGGAACTATGCGTGGAGCGCAGACGATATAGCTTAAAAATATTGTGCCTGCGCGAGAGAGACGATAATTAGATAATTAGTTTATTTATGCTGAGTTTAATTTTAGATTAATTGTAAGCCCTTGGTTGGCTATTTGTGTTAGGATCTAGTTAATTGAATTATGATATTACCTATGGATTTATTCATGACTTTGATGCATTTATATTATTAAATTGAGTAGGATTAATTACTTTGTCTTGTGATGGTACCTATGATGGTTTTACAACTATGTTTCCGCTGTGAATATGTTTAGTTGTTTAATCTCACATTGCGGATCCATTTAATTTCATCATTAACACCTTAAAATTGGGAGTTCTTCGGAAATCCGAATTTTGGGGTCGTTACAGCTGGTATCAGAGCAGGCAAGGTCCTAGGAAATAAAATACTCTAGGAACCTTAGAACGCGATGTGAGATTCGGGGTATACGTTATATGGGTAACGATTAATGACGTATAAATTATTGTATAAGTTTGACCTCACTCGTTTGACAGATAAATGGTGGCAGAAGACAGTGGCAACCACCGTGATAATAATAACGCGGATAACAGATTCGAGACGCTTCTTCAAGCCTTCTATGCTTCTCAGCAAAATCAGACGATTACACAGAATGAATTTAATAGACAACTGCTGGATACCTTTAAGAGTGTCACGCAGCAATTGCAGAATTCACAGCCTCAACAAGTAACCTTGGCTCCGCGTGAACCCGACCCAATTACACTATATGAGAAATTCCGAAAAATGGGAGCACCGGAGTTTGGTGGTGGTACAGATCCACTACAGGCTGATGAATGGGTGGTTAAAATAGACAAGATTTTCAAAGTGTTTAAATGTACTGGGCGCCAACAGGTGTCATTGGCTGCTTATATGTTCAAAGAAGAAGCAGAATCCTGGTGGAAGAGTGTGGAGGCACCTTATGAGACCATTGATGATGCTATTGCTTGGGAAACTTTTAGAAAACAATTCCGCAAGAAATTCATTCCAGAACATATCAGTGCCCAGAAGTTAATTGAGTTTGAGAAGCTAATACAAGGAAGTATGACAGTCGCCGAATACCAGCAGAAATTCATAAGGTTGTCACGTTTTGCTGAATAGCTCATTAAGCCTGAATCCGAAAAGGTCCATCGCTTTATCCGAGGCCTTAGATATGACATCCAAAAGGACGTGACTAACACAAAACTTGAGTCCTTTGATGAAAATCTGAAGAAAGCCTATTGGTCAGAGGAGTATATTAATAAGATTGCACATATGAAAGAGCCAAGGCAGAGGAATGGACAACACGTCAACAAAACGAGCAATCAGATCTCTCAACAGGGGAAGCGGCCACGACTTGATGCACCTTCTCAGCAAGCTGTACAATGCGCACATTATGGAAAGAACCATGATACCAGCTTGTGCAGACGTAAAAACGGAGCTTGTTTTAGTTGTGGAGAAATTGGCCACATGGTGAAGGATTGCCCACAAAAGAGAAATCAATCTCAAGAACCTCCGCCACAAGCACCTAAAGCTCAGCTGCCTGCACCCCCAACAAGGCTAGCTCTACCAGCACCAACTCGGCCACAGCAACAACAGCAGCAGAAGCCACTCCATCAGCAGAAACAGCAACCCCAACAGAAGTGGCCTTATTATGATAACACAAAGAAACAACAGGCCGCAGGAAGAGTTTATGCAATGACTCAAGCTGATGCAGATGCTGAAACACACGTGGTGGAAGGTACACTTACTATCTGTAAT
Organism: Sextonia rubra; assembly: GCA_037013555.1. Classification (NCBI taxonomy): domain Eukaryota; kingdom Viridiplantae; phylum Streptophyta; class Magnoliopsida; order Laurales; family Lauraceae; genus Sextonia; species Sextonia rubra. The sequence continues at coordinate 2,215,694 of JASUAD010000028.1, read as the reverse complement.
AAGAGAGCTAAAGTCCTTTTTGATCCTGGTTCTACACATTCATACTTATCTCCTTCCTTTGCTAAGAACATAAATGCATGTGATGTAGACTTAGATTATGAGTTAACTGTAACCACCCCTGTGGGGAAGAAAGTTATGTGTAACACTTGTTACCCAGATTGCATAGTTGAAATGGGAGAATTCCATATGCCCGCGAACCTCATATTACTAGACATGAATGATTTCGATGTAATCTTGGGTATGGACTGGTTATCGGGGTATCATGCACACATGGATTGCTTCAACAAAATCATTAGATTTAAAGTGGGGGAAGGATACGGGGATATCAAATTTGTAGGCACTCGAAAGAAGAGATCAACTCCTCTCATATCGGCACTTAAGGCGGATCGCCTTCTCAAAGTGGGTTGTAAAGGGTATATTGCCTTTATCACGGAGGATAAAGAATCCAAAGGGGTGGAGGAGATTCTAGTAGTAAAAGAATTTCCAGATGTCTTTCCGGATGAAATTCTAGGATTACCACCAGTGAGGGAGTTAGATTTCACAATTGAGCTTATGCCGGGGACAACGCCCATCTCAAGGGCACCTTATCGCATGGCTCCAGCTGAATTAAGAGAGCTGAAGGATCAATTGCAAGACCTGTTGGATAAAGGGTTTATTCGACCAAGCGTCTCACCTTGGGGAGCTCCGGTCTTATTTGTGAAAAAGAAGGATGGATCAATGAGAATGTGTATTGATTATCGTTAATTGAATCAAGTAACGATCAAAAATAAATATCCCTTACCAAGAATAGATGAATTATTTGATCAATTGCAGGGTGCACAACATTTTTCCAAGATTGACTTGAGATCGGGATATCATCAATTAAGGGTCAGAGAACAAGATGTACCAAAAACGGCATTTAGGACCAGGTATGGGCACTATGAATTCCTAGTTATGCCTTTTGGACTAACAAATGCGCCTGCAGTTTTTATGGCTTTGATGAACAGGATCTTCGCATCATACCTAGATCAATTTATTGTCGTGTTCATCGATGATATTTTGGTATATTCTAAGTCAAAGGAAGAGCATGAGCACCACCTTCGGACCTCTTTGTAGTTGTTAAGGGATAATCAATTGTATGCCAAGCTGAGCAAATGTGAATTTTGGTTGACTCAAGTCGCCTTTTTAGGGCATATCATATCCAAAGATGGGTTAGCAGTAGATCCTGCAAAGATTGAAGCCATTGTAAATTGGGAACGCCCGAAAAATGTGTCTGAAGTGCGAAGTTTTCTAGGTTTGGTAGGATATTATCGACGATTTGTTGAAGGTTTCTCATCTATTGCAGCTCCTTTGACAAAGCTTACTAGGAAAAATACACCATTTGTGTGGTCAGGAGAGTGCGAAGTGAATTTTCGACGATTGAAAGAAAGGTTAACTTCGACTCCTATTCTTACTCTCCCATCCGGAAGCGAAGGATTTGTTATCTATACCGATGCATCGAATGTGGGATTGGGATGTGTATTGATGCAGAATGGAAAAGTTATAGCTTATGGATCAAGGCAATTGAAGGATCATGAGCGAAATTATGCAACCCATGACTTAGAACTTGCTACCGTGGTATTTGCCTTAAAGATGTGGAGACATTATTTATATGGGGAAAAATTTGAGGTATATTCAGATCATCGCAGTCTCCAATACTTGTTCTCCCAGAATGACTTGAACATGCGACAAAGGAGATGGATGGAGTATATAAAGGGTTATGACTTTCCAATTAAGTATCACCCGGGAAAGGCAAATGTAGTTGCAGATGCCTTAAGCAGAAAGTCGGTGACCATTTCTTGCATGATTGGAGAGTGGAGTCTAATTGAGAAGTTTCGAGACATGGACATAAACTTCCAACCTTGAGGGGAGAAATTATTACTTGCCAACATGTCCTCTCTCGAGCCAACCATTATCCAAAGAATAAAAGATAATTAGCGGAATGATCCGGAATTAGCAAGAATAGTTGACCATATCTCGGAGAGACCAGACTTTGAGATCACTGACGATATCCTTTACCTTCGTAATAGATTGTGTGTTCCAAATGTAGAAGACCTAAAGAATGAAATCATGACAGAAGCTCATCATACGAGATACACCATTCATCCAGGTAGTACCAAGATGTACAGGAATTTGAAGAATCAATATTGGTGGAACAACATGAAGCGTGAGATTGCAGGATTCGTTTCACGCTGCTTGGTATGCCAACAAATCAAGGCTGACCATCGGAAGCCTCCAGGACTACTTCAGCCACTAGGAATTCCAACATGGAAATGGGAGCATGTTACAATGGATTTCATTTCAGGACTTCCAAATACAAAAAGGGGTCGCGATGCGATTTGGGTGATCGTTGATCGATTGACTAAGTCTGCACACTTCCTGCCATTCAGTACTTCAGCCGCAACTGCAGATAAACTAGCTAAGAAGTATGTCGAAGAAATTGTGAGATTACACGGGGCACCTAAGTCGATTGTATCAGATAGAGACAGCAAATTTGTTTCAAGGTTTTGGACTACCCTGCAGCAAGCTATGGGTACCAAGCTGAATTTTATCACTGCTTACCATCCACAAACCGATGGCCAGACAGAGAGAACTAACCAAACATTGGAAGATATGTTAAGGGCTTGTGTGTTGGACTTCAAGAAAGAATGGGATGAATGTCTACCACTATGTGAGTTTGCTTACAATAATAGCTATCACTCTAGTATTGGCATGGCTCCATTTGAGGCTTTATATGGACGTAGATGCAGAACTCCAGTATGCTGGGAAGAAGTCGGAGTTCGAAGTTTGCATGGGCCGTCTCTGGTAAGTGAGACAAGCGACAAGGTAAAATTAATTCAAAAAAGATTGAAAATAGCCCAAAGTAGACAGAAGAGCTATGCTGACAATCGGAGAAGAGATTTAGAGTTTCAAGTCGGTGATAAAGTGTTTTTGAAGGTATCACCTACGAGGGGAACCTTAAGATTTGGGTAAAAGGGCAAGTTATCTCAGAGATACATTGGTCCTTTTGAAATTCTTAGACGAGTTTCAAGCAGTGGCATATCAATTGGCGCTACCCCCAGAATTGGCGGGAATACATGACGTATTCCACGTCTCGATGTTGAAGAAATATGTTACAGATCCTGCCCATGTGCTACATTATGAACCCTTGGCTATTCAAGATGATGCAACGTATATAGAAAAGCCTGTGCGGATCATTGACACTCGTGATCAAGTGCTAAGGACTAAGACTATCAGCTGGGTAAAAGTTCAATGGGAAAACCATGGACCAGAAGAAGCCACTTGGGAACTTCGAGATCAAGTTCAAAAGCAATATCCTCATCTTTTACCTGAGGTACGTTATTTACATTTGGAGGACCAAATGCTTCTAAGGGGGGGAGGATGTAAGATCCCGGCCCAAATTAATAAATTTAATTCAAATAAAAATAATTTACGAAATAAATAATGACATTAATCGAATTGGGGGAAATTAACTCACAATGAACAACTAGGGCAGAATTGGGGCACAAACGCGATTAGGACTTGATCTGGGAATTTTAGATGCGTGTTGGTAATTTTTAGGAAATATGAAGGGTATTTTCGTAATTTTAAAAACATAGCCAATATGGGGCTCATTGGATAGAGAATAATTAATTATGAAACTTTCTCTTAAGGCCCGAGCTCATACGGATTAATCTAGCGCCTTGTTGATAGAGATTTAAATAAACCCACTACTAGTGGTGTGGGGGACCACGTGTTTGTCTCATATTCAAAGAAGAGTACAACTTATCTTGGTAGGAGTTTGGTTGGGATACAATAAGGCTAAGGTTAGAGAGATATCCTAAAACTCTATATGGAAAGAGGAGAATTCCACCCTACCTCTACTTCCTAGTTTTACTTTAAGTACCTATATTAAATTCTATATATATATATGTATATGACTAGAGCCCTCTCCTACATACGATTCTCTCAACTCTCTCTCTCTCTCCCTAGTTTCTCTCTCCTTCAATTAGAAGGTTCAACTTTAGGCTTAAGGATTTGAAGGAAGCCATAGAAGAATTTCCTTGAGGCTCTTTACGGGTTTGGAATTTCAGCAATTAAGGCAAGTGCATAAACCCAAATTTATATTTCCTACCCAGTTTTCTTCTTGAAATCAAATCTATATTATTTTACCGTTTTCCTTTGAAAATCCACTTCTAGAGGATGATACGTGGCAACTAGATTTTTGTAACTATTTGTATAGATCCGCTTGCGGCTAATTATTGGCTTCAAATCTATGACCCTCGTTGTATGGAATTTTTCTCAAACTCTGACGAAACAATACATATGCCGATGGGTTGAACTTCCTCAACCGACTGTTATGGCATTTGAATATTACTGTTGACATTCTAGTAGATAGGTTTAAAGTCACAAAACCCAAACTTCTGTGTGAAAATTGATGGATGCATCTCCTGTGAGTAGTATGCCTTCGGGACAATGATTTCCATGCCAACAAGATAGAATTTAAGAAAAAGACTCACACCAGATTCTGTATTGTCCCAGTTGCTTCTCGTGACTGCTCAGAGTGGGTTGCCATGGCCGGTGTGTTCACATGTCCCACTAGAAGGAGGATCTGATCCAATCATCTACAAGGCCACCCATTGGCGACTTGGTTAGAATATAGGACCATATGGGATTGGGTCCCATCGGGACACCGATCCAACTAAAAATCTGTGCATGAGTTGGGAGTGACTGGCGACATCTCTTAGGCTTGAATTAGATGACAGGACCCTAGCTTGTGAGGTGGGGGTTAATAAATTGTTTTTTTTTAATCAAAGGCTCATATATGAGGATTTCTATACTACCTACTTGAACCCAGAAGCAGGGTACCAGTCCCAGGCTACATTCGCTAGAAACCCTATCGAAATTGCTTAAATGGTAGATGTGCTTGGTAGTACCCTGTCGCCCACCTGATGATTGATTAGATCCAGGGATCTGATAGAAGGCCCTTAGGTGACCTTAGGGTACCAGCCCCTGCGTGGATTAATCCACCATGACCCATCATACTAATGGCCTAAACACATGGGGCGTGAGACATGCCTTCTGAGACATAATAACGGTACAGTGGAAGAGGAGCATTCTGTTGACTCCTTTTGGGTGTTAAGAGATTTCCAATAAATTACAAATACACCCTCCCACAATAGATATAATACTAATGAACCTTTGTGCTATATTTATTAAAAAGAATTTTCCAAACAAATCTGAGAATCTAATACTGTGTTTGAAGTCCTCCATTAAGGATTGATTTGGACCGATGACTAATGTTAATTCCTTTTTCTTGAAGGACTTAAAAATTATGACAAAATACTCATGCCCTGGCCTGTGACTAAATTAAGGACTGTTAGGGAGTTAAATTTTAAATTAAAAATACTAGATCTATATTGAACTAAATCTGAACCATTAATAATTGATGTTTTCATTGCTTGATAATCACCTTGAATTATCTTAAGAGCATGCCTAGAATTAAGAAAACTTAAGAGTGTGACGTCATGGGCTCTTCAAACACCAACTAACTTCAGAAACGCCAATTAAGAATTAACCCAAATCTAGGGAGGAGATCCTCGCGATCATCCAAATTAGATTTAGGGCAAGTATACGGTGTTTGAGAATCCTATGATATCATAGGGTTAAGTTTGTTTAGACCCAGCATGCAGTATGACCCGTAAAATCTGGATTTTGTATCATGGAAATTTATTATTTGGTTTTATGTTTTCAACCATACCTAAAATGTACTATGACATGATAAAAATATATTTTTCTCTGTTATATGGTTTATGGTATTCAGACATTGCACCTGTCAACTTTGGAATCTGTTATATGTAAATAAATTCTATTTTATGATTACTTGGCTGTTTATCCGTATTTTAAATTAAGGCGATACCACTAGGCTGTTTTAAGCCTAGCATAGTGGGGCACCACTGTGTAGGGGCTATTCTTCTGAAACTATCTGCAGATTAGTTAACTCTCTGTTTGTGACAATCAGTCACTTCGGTACCAAACTCTGTTACTCTGTTCTGATGGCCAATGGCCATAATTCTAAATCTCTGGGTACCAAACTCTGTTCTCTGTTCCCGTCACGTTAAAGGGGGCCGCTATAATACCTGTGACAACTTAGCCAATGTGGGACGCCAATTTATTTTGAATGTTATGATATTTGTAAAATCCTTACTTAGTTTTATGCATGATTCTACATCTTGTATTATTATATCTTGTCAATTTATTTTGAAAACCCTGTGATTTATCTGCCTTTGATTTTTACTCAAAAATGGTATGGAATATGAAAATTGGGTAAGTATACTTGCTGAGGTTATTTCATAACCTGACCCCCTTGTGATTGGCGCTTGTAGGTAACAACACCCCTTCCAATGAACAGGAGGGAACGGCGGTTGAGGAGGAACCGCAGGGGAACTACGCGTGGAGCGCAGACGATATAGCTTAAAAATATTGTGCCTGCGCGAGAGAGAAGATAATTAGATAATTAGTTTATTTATGCTGAGTTTAATTTTAGATTAATTGTAAGCCCTTGGTTGGCTATTTGTGTTAGGATCTAGTTAATTGAATTATGATATTACCTATGGATTTATTCATGACTTTGATGCATTTATATTATTAAATTGAGTAGGATTAATTGCTTTGTCTTGTGATGGTACCTATGATGGTTTTACAACTATGTTTCCGCTGTGAATATGTTCAGTTGTTTAATCTCACATTGCGGATCCATTTAATTTCATTATTAACACCTTAAAATTGGGAGTTCTTCGGAAACTCGAATTTTGGGGTCGTTACACCTACGTGATTTGAAAAACTCTTCAAATTATAACTTAAAATTTTTTATTTTGATTTGATTTTAGTATATGACTTCGTTCTCTTCCATTGTCTACACCACCTAAATGAAAATCATGAGTCCGCCCCACGCCAACTGATTACCAAAAACCCAATAAATAAAATCAAAAACCCAAAAAACCGAGTTGATGGATAGAGCTAAACTGCTGATTGGCAATGAGGTATCACAAAACAGAGAAAACCCAATCAAATCCGTGAAAGAAGAAAAACTGAAGAACCCAAGATCAATCAAAGTGAAAAGAGTCCCCCTACCTCTGCATCGAATAATCTGATCAGCTATCTTTGAGTCACGCATCTATTAATTTACTAGTTGTTCTGTGTGTAAAAAGTTGTAGTTGATTGGAGTTTGTATTGAAGAGATTTGGAGCTTCTCTTGGAGCAGTGGCTAGTACGCTCGTTGAACTCAGAGGCGGAGCTAGCCTCGCTTGTCTTTTTCATGTCCAACTCTTTTTTCATTTGCTTCTTCCTCTACGTATTTAGAGAGGGTTCTCTTTGTATTTAAAAGGTTGATTTTGTTATTTGGTTATGATTCGATGAGATATGGACTTGTTCTATCTTAGGTTCACCCTCAGGCTTTCTCTATTTTGTGCAAAAGATAAACTATGATGGAGCAATATTTCTTTGGGCATGCAAATAGGGGCTATGTTATATTGTGTTGTCCATCTTCATGCAGAAGGCAAGCATTTGATCTCTGCTTTTACCTTCTTTGTTCATGAGGTCAAACCGCATGAAAAAGTAAAATTCTTTCTCCCAATTTAATTTAAACACATACATAAACCTCGTATGATTATTGTTAGACAAAAATTGAGTAAAACTCATGTTGGATGTGAGTGGTCCTCATGACCAACACTTTTAAGGTCCACAGTTTGAGTCCACTAATTTAAGATGCTTCCTTCTTTTGGTTTTTGGTTTTACTAAATATATCTTGAATTCAATTTTAGCAAGCCCAATCAATTATGAAATTTTGTCTGACTAATCTTTGAGGGAATTAAGGAAATTTACCTGTAATAAATTTCTTTAATGGGAAGAAATCTCTCTAGAGCTTGTAAATAAAAGTGGTTTTCTGGTCCTTTCTTTCAATCTATGAGATTTGCAAATTACTCCTTACCTCTAACTCATCTTGGAGTAAGTGAAAAGGAAGATAAGAGAAAAACCCAATTTGAGAATTACAATCTACTCATCATCAAGATCATGGCGCAAGATATGCTTTTATTTTCTGTGAAATTATCCATTGTTTAATGCATAAATCTAGATCCTTAGATTTGATGTTTTATTACAAACCTTATTAGATCTTACAATGGCATCAGAGCATAGGTTCTGATTTGGGCACTCAACAATATTTTAAATTGATAATCTTTTTTATTATTTCCGTTTGGGCATTACTCTTGATCGCATGATTAAATCTTTATGTATGCATGTATGCTTAGTTCGGTTAATGCGTATTTTCTATGTCTGGAGATGGGTGTCACAACCCGAGCCCAGGGTTCGGGGGTTAGCAAAAGCCAAACCTAATGACACACGTACTCCCGTGCATGCACACGTAGACCGAGTCTAAATGCACACGCACAAGGGAACATTCACACGTGCCAAGCAAGTACGCGGAAGCTGTAAATATCAGAAACATAAAACTAATAATGCAAGAAGAGGATACAAGAAAGGACTGACATAATTACATATAAAGTCTTACAAAACGAACAAAAGAATATATACAATAATGACATGTCATGACATATACAAGTCTGAGAATCCCCAAAACATGACTCCAACATGATGCATGCCACGTACGCTCTCCCGTGGAGTGATCACATCCACTCCTCTAGGCCTGATGGGGTCCCGGGGGTCTCATCTGGAGCCTGGCCGACCGGCGAGGGTTCGGCAGGGGGATCTGGGCCTGCAACACCAAAAACAACTGTGAATACGAAGATTCAGCAAAGTATAAACCATAGCAAGTTAACACACGCTGTGTCTAATAGAATAAAGAACATCATGTTATTAAAGAAGGCATTTTCGTATACTAGGCTATCATGCAAGAAAGAAATATGCTGCGTGAATCAAAGATAACATGCTGTGTACATGACTAGTGGCTACTACATTACCATATGCTCCCAAAAGAGGGATCTTGTAACATGCAAAGAACACCATTGTCCGGGCCAGGGTACAATGGGTCTCGGTTTCCTGGGGTCCGGTTCCCCAAGACAAAATCCATATTGCAGCAGGTCCATATAACTATACCAAATTCACCCCGTCGGGATCCTAAGGCTGAGGCTAAGTAGTGCCTGACTATACAGAGTCAATCATGAAAATCCTGAGTAGATCGTGACAACTTATCATACGTGCAGATCCGTGAATGAACACATCATACATGCATACTCAGGGTAAATAAACCACAATGTGAAAGTAACGAAACGAAACATACGTAATCATGTTAGAGAGTTGAGATCAATGATCGAATGCAATATGTTATGCAACAATCATGTGAATCGAATCATCTTAAGTTACAAACCAATTCTAATCTAATTATCCGGTGTTTCTAACCGTGCATGATGATGTAGTTTTAAGTTATTCGATACACCGTTGTCTAGTGTTGCCTTGAATCGGGCGGTGCACGAAGTCCCTTAAACCAACACCCATGGGGAGGTGCTTAACATCCGGATAACGAACATGAATGATTCACAGCCCTCGAGATCATTCACGCGTAGTATCACATTCCGTTGGGCAAGTCTAGGTGCTCTACATTCTATCATGAAGGTCATAAAGGTCTTATCTTTACACCTAGCCTTATTCTTCATGTGTGGTTACGGCTTAGCCGTGTGTGTGTGCTGCGGCTTAGCCGTGTGTGGTCTACGGCTTAGCCGTGGCTGAACCGTAGAAGGTCTGTCATTTGCTGACTCTCAGTTATTCCAGAAATTTCACCCTGTATTGTTCTACGGCTGGGCCACGGCTGAGCTACGGCTTAGCCGTAGGGCAATCCACGGCTTAGCCGTGCCCTAGCCGTAGAGGAAAACTGGGTTTTTCTCCTCTCTGGATTGTGAGCCGTAGGTATTATACGGCTTAGCCGTACCTGCACGAATTCAGAAATCTGAAACATGTACAGAATGTCTGGGAAAGCATCCAATTTGCAATTTATCAAGGGATATAGACAAGGAGTAAGCAAATGAATATCAAATGGGCTGTAAACACATGTTTTCCATACCAATTCATGTAAGATCAACCAAGTCAAATGCATACCAACATGGGTTCTCAAGTCATGGTTATACTTGCCTCAATTTGGAATGTAATTACACAATGGTAGCCCTTGGATCCAAACACAACCTAATACAAGCAAAACCACAGACATGCATGAACATTGGGAAGAAATACAAAACACAGACACCAGGTAATTGGAAACAAGAAGAAGAAGAAGAACTAGAGGAGGAGAAGAGAGAATGGAAGGTTTCCTACCCACCTCACAAGCAAGAATCTTCTTCTAGATCGATGGAGGAGAGGAATTCGAAGGAGAGAAAATTGAGCTCCACGTGCACAGTGAGGGGAAAGAGAGAAAACGAGAGACGGAAATGTGAGTTGATCGATGGAATGGGTTATATAAGCTCAAGGTATAGTCCATATTACAAAGAAGTCCAAGCTAGAATGCTAATTTCAGTTTGAGTCAAATCAAGGTCCACTCGAATCACACGACCTCGGTTGCAAATGACGTAGTTACAAAAGTTAACGAGCTCAGCGAAAGACACGTGTTGACATCAAGATGATGCAAAAATGACCATGTCTAAGAAAAGCTAAAATTACGAAAAAGGGCTTGGTCTACTTAATCCAGGTCAAACTCAACCCAACTACCTATCCATGACCCGTAACGAAAACAAAACACAAACAAAACACAATTAGCAACGAAAACAAGATTAACTAACCGCTAAACGGGGTCAAGCCGGGTCGGAGTGTTACATCCTCCCCTACTTGAGAATCATTCCGTCCTCGGAATGAACACTAACTCACTCATACCTGGGAAAACAAATCGGGGTACTGACGTGCCATCTGCTCTTCTAACTCCCAAGTAGCCTCATCGGGACTGTGATGCTCCCAAAGCACTTTGACCCACCGAATTGTCCTGGTGCGGAGTATCTGCTCTCGGGTTCCCACGATACGGAGCGGTCGCTCAACGTATGTAGCACTCGGCTGGATCTGAATCTCATCGTAACGAATGACATGGGAGGGATCATGAACATATTTCCGAAGCATCGAAACGTGAAAAACGTTGTGCACTCCTGAAAACATCTCGGGAAGCTCTAATCGATAGGCCAAATCACCAATCCGACTCTTGATCTCGAATGGTCCGACATAGCGTGGAGCTAACTTGCCTTTCTGGCCGAAACGGATCGTACCCTTCATCGGAGAGACCTTCAGAAAAACCCACTCGCCAACCTGAAACTCTAAGGGTCGTCTGCGGGTGTCTGCATAACTCTTCTGTCTCGACCGAGCAACTTTCAAGTTCTCAATGGCTTTCTGTACCTTCTCCGTAGTCTCGGCAATGATCGTCGGTCCGTGAAAACTTCGAGTTCCAACTTCTTCCCAACAAATCGGACTTCTACACTTCTTCCCGTACAGTGCTTCATATGGTGCCATCCCAATGCTCTCGTGGAAACTGTTGTTGTAGGCGAACTCGCACAACGATAGATGAAGATCCCATTCCTTCTCGTAGTTCAACACACTGGCTCGCAACATATCCTCCAAAGTCTGAATCGTCCGCTCTGATTGCCCATCCGTCTGTGGGTGGTATGCCGTGCTGAAACTCAACTTCGTACCCAAAGCCTCTTGGAATGCTCTCCAGAAAGAGGAAACAAAACGGCTGTCACGATCGGATACAATCGACACGGGGGTACCATGGAGTCTGACGATCTCATCCACGAACTTCCTAGCCATCTCTGAAAATGTCCTACCCTTCCGGAAAGGAATGAAATGGGCTGACTTCGTCAATCGATCTACGATCACCCAAATGGCGTTGTTCTTCCTGCTCGTCGGCGGCAACCCGGAAACGAAGTCCATGGTGATGTGTTCCCACTTCCACTGCGGTATGTGCAAAGGATGCAACGAGCCTGGCGGTCTCTGATGATCTGCCTTCACCTTCTGGCATGTCAAACAGCGAGCAACAAATCCTGCTACTTCTCTCTTCATGTTGTTCCACCAGAAGCGATCTTTGAGATTCCGAAACATCTTGGTGTTGCTTGGATGCATCGTATAGCGAGCGTAATGTGCTTCATTCATCAGCTTCTCCTTGAACTCATCAACTGCTGGCACGCACAACCTACTCCGAAAGTAGAGTACACCATCCTCGAGTCTGAAATCGGGTCTGTCTCCAATGTGGTCTCGAATGCGCTTCAAAGTTAGATCCTCAAACTGCCTGTCCTTAATCTGCTGAATCAACTCAGGCTGAAACACTAGCGTACTAGCCAAAGTCACGCACTCATCCACTAGTTTAACTTCAACAGGGAGACCATGGAACTCTAAGAGGAAACTGCTCAAAAGCTGCACTGACTCTGCTTTCCTGCTGAGCGCATCTGCCACCACATTCCCCTTGCCTGGCTGATATTTGATCGGAAAATCATAATCCTTAATAAGCTCAAGCCATCTCCGCTGTCTCATGTTCAGCTCCTGCTGTGTGAATAAATACTGTAAACTGTGGTGGTCAGAACGAACCTCAAACTGCACACCATATAGATAATGCCTCCACAACTTCAATGCAAACACGATGGCGGCCAACTCCAAATCATGGGTGGCGTAATTCTTCTCATGATCTCGCAACTGTCTCGATCCATAGGCAATAACCTTCCCATGCTGCATCAACACACAACCTAGACCAACTCGAGAAGCATCTGAATAAACCACGAATCCTTCACAACCATCTGGCAAGGCTAACACTGGGACTGTAGTCAACTTCTCTTTCAAAATCCTGAAACTAGCTTCACACTCCTCAGTCCAATCAAATGGTACGTTCTTCCTGGTCAACTTCGTCAAAGGAGAAGAGATCTTAGCAAAGTCCTGGACAAATCGGCGATAGTAACCTGCTAGACCAAGGAAACTGCGAATCTCTGACACTGTCTTAGGGCTAGGCCAATTCACTACTGCCTCTACTTTAGATGGATCAACTGCCAATCCCTCTCGTGAAATGATATGACCTAAAAATGCCACCTGCTCAAGCCAAAAATCACACTTCGACAATTTAGCAAACAATCGATGTTCTCTCAACAACGATAAGGCTTTTCTCAAATGCTCCCTATGCTCCTCTGCTGACTTAGAATATATCAGTATATCATCAATAAACACAACTACGAATTGGTCCAAGAAAGGAGCAAAGATCTGATTCATCAATGCCATAAAAGCTGCAGGTGCGTTGGTTAGTCCAAAAGGCATCACGAGGAATTCATAGTGACCATAACGAGTCCTGAAGGCAGTCTTGGGAATGTCATCTTCTTTGACTCTCAACTGGTGATATCCAGACCTCAAATCAATCTTCGAAAAATATGCTGCGCCCTGAAGTTAATCAAACAATTCATCGATCCTGGGTAAGGGGTACTTGTTCTTGATCGTCACTTTGTTCAACTGGCGGTAGTCTATGCACATCCGAAAAGTACCATCCTTCTTCTTGACAAACAAGACTGGTGCTCCCCAAGGTGAAACGCTCAGGCGAATGAAACTCTTATCCAAAAGCTCCTGCAATTGTTTCTTCAATTCTGACAACTCTGCTGGGGCCATGCGATACGGAGCCTTGCTGATCGGTGCCGTGCCGGGAACAAGCTCAATGGCGAACTCCACATCTCGAACCGGGGGTAAGCCTGGCACTTCGTCTGGGAAGATATCGGGAAAGTCACAGACCACCTGGATCTCACCTAGCTGCTTCGACTCCTTCTTCGCTGAGATAAAGGCAATGAAGCCTTCGCACCCTCGGCGGATCAAGCGATCTGCCTTACACGCCGAAATCACATGTCTGGGGCATCTCTGCTGACTGCCCTCGAAACGGAAGCCCTTGCCTAAATCGAAGAAGATCGTCCTGTTGTAACAGTTAACACAGGCACGATATCGAGCGAGCCAATCCATTCCAAGGATCACGTCGAAGTCCAGCATCGACAACAGGATCAAATCAACAGGTAACTGATGACCTGCAATCTGCACGTCGCAATGGGGGTAGTACATACTACACTCCACTCGCTTGCCAACTGGGGTGGATACAACCAACACATATGGCAACGGCTTAGACGGCTGATGTAACCGCTCGGCGAAATGAGGTGCTACATAAGACCGTGTAGACCCCGAATCGAACAAAGCTAAAGCCTCGACGCGCGAAATCAAAACAGTACCTTCAACCACCTGTGGATCCTCGGCACTCTCGTGGGTAGCAGCGTAAGCACGGGCTGTCTGGCGAGGCTGTCTCGAACCTGGACGAGCTGACTGTGGCTTGCTCGGAGCTGTAGGTGCACTGGGTCTGCTAGGAACTGCACCGGAAGTAGGGCCAGATGGAGCTACACCGGAGGCTCTATGTCGAGGACAATTGGCGATCATGTGCTCCCTCGAACCGCAAATAAAACACGCACCGGCCTTCCTCCAACACGCATCAGTCGCATGGTTCTTGCCACAATACCCACACGTCACTCCAGAAGAACTAGAAGTACTCTGCTGGCCTTTGGTCTTCTTCTGTACTTGTCCTCGTGCACTGAAAGGCTGCTGTCGCTTGGGCTCAACGGCTCTCGCAGCTTGGTGGATGGCCTCAGCGGAATAGGCCCTGTCCACTGCATCGTCGAACGTAGCCGGACGCTGAAACGCAGTCACGTGATGCATGTACCGGGGATGCAAACCTTCCACAAACCTGTTCACCTTCCTCTCTTCAGTACTGATCATGTCCGGAGCAAAATGCGACAACTGCATAAACTTGTTCACGTACTCTGCTACTGTCATCTGCTGCTGACGGAGAGCTAGAAACTCAACCTCCTTGGCTCGAAACACATGAGCCGGGATGAACTTCCTCCTGAACTGCTGCTTGAACATCTCCCACACCGTCGCACTAGGAATGTCTCTGTATGAGTCTTTCACGCTCTTCCACCAAGTCTTTGCAACGTCTCTCAGCATGGAAGTTGCTAGCCCGACCTTCTGTCGGTTCGTGCACACAACGGTCTCAAAGACATCCTCTGTCTGTTCTAACCACTGTTCCGCCTTCAGTGGCTCTTCTGTCCCATAGAACTCAATAGCTCCTCGCTTGCGAAACTTGCCGTAAAGGGCATTCGGGTCACTCTCTCGAGGCTGTAAAATCACCTGCTGATCTACATGTGACTGAGCTGGGACTTGGCTTTGTCGGTCTAACATAGTGGTCACTTGGGCTTGCAAGTTCTGCATTGCTTGTGATTGTGCCTGAAGGGACTGCAATAGCATGAGAATACGTTCATCTGTATTCGGTGTTTGCGGTGACGGTGCAGATCCGCTTTCATTATTGCCCGCATTCTGCTGAGAACCAGAACCTGATGCCATCCTGTAAACATGGAAAGAGTCAGACACAAACACAAAACAATTGCGCCCAACAAACCCCAAAAGCTATAAAGATCACAAGAAAATCGTATCCTCACCACGATCCTACATGCCTACATGCTTATCATCTAGAGCAAGGAATGAGCAAGGAACTGCTCTGATACCATACAATACGTATGTCACAACCCGAGCCCAGGGTTCGGGGGTTAGCAAAAGCCAAACCTAATGACACACGTACTCCCGTGCATGCACACGTAGACCGAGTCTAAATGCACACGCACAAGGGAACATTCACACGTGCCAAGCAAGTACGCGGAAGCTGTAAATATCAGAAACATAAAACTAATAATGCAAGAAGAGGATACAAGAAAGGACTGACATAATTACATATAAAGTCTTACAAAACGAACAAAAGAATATATACAATAATGACATGTCATGACATATACAAGTCTGAGAATCCCCAAAACATGACTCCAACATGATGCATGCCACGTACGCTCTCCCGTGGAGTGATCACATCCACTCCTCTAGGCCTGATGGGGTCCCGGGGGTCTCATCTGGAGCCTGGCCGACCGGCGAGGGTTCGGCAGGGGGATCTGGGCCTGCAACACCAAAAACAACTGTGAATACGAAGATTCAGCAAAGTATAAACCATAGCAAGTTAACACACGCTGTGTCTAATAGAATAAAGAACATCATGTTATTAAAGAAGGCATTTTCGTATACTAGGCTATCATGCAAGAAAGAAATATGCTGCGTGAATCAAGGATAACATGCTGTGTACATGACTAGTGGCTACTACATTACCATATGCTCCCAAAAGAGGGATCTTGTAACATGCAAAGAACACCATTGTCCGGGCCAGGGTACAATGGGTCTCGGTTTCCTGGGGTCCGGTTCCCCAAGACAAAATCCATACTGCAGCAGGTCCATATAACTATACCAAATTCACCCCGTCGGGATCCTAAGGCTGAGGCTAAGTAGTGCCTGACTATACAGAGTCAATCATGAAAATCCTGAGTAGATCGTGACAACTTATCATACGTGCAGATCCGTGAATGAACACATCATACATGCATACTCAGGGTAAATAAACCACAATGTGAAAGTAACGAAACGAAACATACGTAATCATGTTAGAGAGTTGAGATCAATGATCGAATGCAATATGTTATGCAACAATCATGTGAATCGAATCATCTTAAGTTACAAACCAATTCTAATCTAATTATCCGGTGTTTCTAACCGTGCATGATGATGTAGTTTTAAGTTATTCGATACACCGTTGTCTAGTGTTGCCTTGAATCGGGCGGTGCACGAAGTCCCTTAAACCAACACCCATGGGGAGGTGCTTAACATCCGGATAACGAACATGAATGATTCACAGCCCTCGAGATCATTCACGCGTAGTATCACATTCCGTTGGGCAAGTCTAGGTGCTCTACATTCTATCATGAAGGTCATAAAGGTCTTATCTTTACACCTAGCCTTATTCTTCATGTGTGGTTACGGCTTAGCCGTGTGTGTGTGCTGCGGCTTAGCCGTGTGTGGTCTACGGCTTAGCCGTGGCTGAACCGTAGAAGGTCTGTCATTTGCTGACTCTCAGTTATTCCAGAAATTTCACCCTGTATTGTTCTACGGCTGGGCCACGGCTGAGCTACGGCTTAGCCGTAGGGCAATCCACGGCTTAGCCGTGCCCTAGCCGTAGAGGAAAACTGGGTTTTTCTCCTCTCTGGATTGTGAGCCGTAGGTATTATACGGCTTAGCCGTACCTGCACGAATTCAGAAATCTGAAACATGTACAGAATGTCTGGGAAAGCATCCAATTTGCAATTTATCAAGGGATATAGACAAGGAGTAAGCAAATGAATATCAAATGGGCTGTAAACACATGTTTTCCATACCAATTCATGTAAGATCAACCAAGTCAAATGCATACCAACATGGGTTCTCAAGTCATGGTTATACTTGCCTCAATTTGGAATGTAATTACACAATGGTAGCCCTTGGATCCAAACACAACCTAATACAAGCAAAACCACAGACATGCATGAACATTGGGAAGAAATACAAAACACAGACACCAGGTAATTGGAAACAAGAAGAAGAAGAAGAACTAGAGGAGGAGAAGAGAGAATGGAAGGTTTCCTACCCACCTCACAAGCAAGAATCTTCTTCTAGATCGATGGAGGAGAGGAATTCGAAGGAGAGAAAATTGAGCTCCACGTGCACAGTGAGGGGAAAGAGAGAAAACGAGAGAAGGAAATGTGAGTTGATCGATGGAATGGGTTATATAAGCTCAAGGTATAGTCCATATTACAAAGAAGTCCAAGCTAGAATGCTAATTTCAGTTTGAGTCAAATCAAGGTCCACTCGAATCACACGACCTCGGTTGCAAATGACGTAGTTACGAAAGTTAACGAGCTCAGCGAAAGACACGTGTTGACATCAAGATGATGCAAAAATGACCATGTCTAAGAAAAGCTAAAATTACGAAAAAGGGCTTGGTCTACTTAATCCAGGTCAAACTCAACCCAACTACCTATCCATGACCCGTAACGAAAACAAAACACAAACAAAACACAATTAGCAACGAAAAAAAGATTAACTAACCGCTAAACGGGGTCAAGCCGGGTCGGAGTGTTACAATGGGTGTGTGTATATTCGACATGCATAAGGGACGCAGTGATCAATAGATCATCTGATGACCTTAGTAGACTTGAAGTGAATATATATATATATATATATTAGAAAGACCACTATGCATCTATGTCTCATCTTGTGGTGAGGGATACTTCTATATATAGAAAGTATTGATGTACAAGAAATTAAAATCATCACCTTCATCATACTTTTTTTACCTTCTTAGGTTTAAAAAAGAAATTGGCCCTCAGCACTTATGTATATATTCACTCATAACTCTATGATCCTAAAGAACTATATAAGATAATCTTGGTTTGTACTGTCTCTAGGTTGTCATATATTGATGACATATGCATGGGATGAATTACATTTATCTTGTTTGACATCTGTTACTTCGTTCACTGTCGTATGGTTACATTTAGATGACATGTGGGATGTAGCTTGTGTCGTCAAATCCGCCTGCAATCAATATTGAGCGATTGGCTATGATCAAACCCATTTTCAGTTTCACCCCACCATTAGTTGCTGTAGCAACAAATCAATGGTTCTTCCAGTTTTTTTATTCTTATGTGGGCCGTGATATTTTATAATAGCTATAGCCTCTTTATGGTGTTGAGATAGAAAGGGTTTCGGTTAATCTACCCAATGACCACTTCAAAGATGAAGTGTATATCTTTTGTTTGGGACAGCCTCGTTCCAAGGCTTGAACGTGAACACATATAAAGATGTTTAGGAGTTTCATATATTGATGACGGATGGGATGAATAACATTTATCATGTTTGACATCTGTTACTTCATTCACTGTCTTATAGTTACATTTAGATGACATGTGGTATGCAGCTTGTGTCGTCAAATCCCCCTGCAGTCAATATCGAGCGATTGGCTACGATCAAACCCGTTTTTAGTTTCACCCCGCCATTAGTTGCTGTAGCAACAAATCAATGGTTCTTCCATTTTTTTTTAATTCTTATGTGGGCCGTGATATTTTATAATAACTATAACCTCTTTATGGCATTGAGATAGAAAGGGTTTCGGTCAATCTACCCAATGACCATGCTATAGATGTTGTGTATCTGTTTCGTCTGGGATGGCCTTGTTCCAAGGCTTGAACGTGAACATATATAAAGATGTGGTTCTTGAAACTTGATAAAAGGTAAAATTTATTGGCACGTGCACAGAACCACAGCAGTGCAGAATCCTTTATTTGGGTTCACGTGTTTCATCAAGAAGACCTAAATTGATGGTGAGCCGTCCAAGATGTACACTATTTAACCTTTATCTCAATTTAATTAAACAGGAATTTTTGAGATTATATGGATAAAATCCAGATTTGTTAAGTAATCGTAGAGTTTGGTCAAAGCCCATACCCTTCAATTGAATACTCATCTTATTATGTATAAAAGCATAAATAGGCCATTCTGGGTTTGCTTGCTATTAGGCCCATATTAGTTTGGTCACGGAATGTTGCATTATAGTTGATTATTATGAAATTATTTATATTGTTTGCTATAATTTTATTATCATTTTATAACTGCTCTATTTTTTTTCTTTGTGGGTTTGATTATTTATTAACTAGATTGGATTTGATTTTTTATGTCACATTTATTGGGTTTGCACACTTTGGTATACTTTGGGCCATTTTATCTAAATACATGAAAAGTTTCCATGAGTATTTGGGATCCATAATAAATAAATAAATATTCCATAGTTGTATGTTTAATTCATGAACCTATTAAACTATCAGGACATTTGATAGTGTAGATCAATTTGGATAATTCAAGGCCCAATATTTTACTATTCACCACTAGTGACATTATAACTAATTTAGATTAGACCCCTTTATATCATTTATAAATGCTATTAATTCAATTGAGACCTATAGTTTTAAGTAGTGCACTAGTCATCAAAGTGGCCCTATTATAAAAAACTTATAAGTATCACTTGAAATTTAAGACCCCTAACACTATTTATTGTGTAAGAATAATAGCATTAGACTTGTTATCTTAAATTAGGAGAGTGAGAATTAGCCCAAAGGTTCGAGTGCCACTCAAATAATTGTAAGACGAAATAAGGTAATTTGATATATGTACCTAATTAGAAATGGTTCCTATACCCAAAGGTATAAAGTCTAGCGAATTGCGTATATATTATTACGTTAACCGTATGAATTAATAGTTTTCATCCATAAGCGATTCTATTTGCCTGTTGCAGTCTTGACCCATAGCAGGGATAGCGATGATGAATCACTCACCAAATTGGTTTCATTTTTGTAAAGAATCCTTCTGGATTTCTATTTTAGCGTGAACTCAAAGCATTTTGTTCAAAGGTAGAGTAAGTTGTAGGAACTGACAGTTCATAAATCAGAGTCCTGGTTAGAGAATTAGAAGCAAAAACCTATGATTTCCAACACTGAGGCTAAAAAATTGCTCGTCAGCCGTCCAGAATGGGAAACAGTCTCTGGAAAAATAAAAAACCACCATGAGCGCTTTACTTGAGGGTATACTAACTTGTAGGAACTGATAGTTCGCAAATTAGATTCCTGGTTAGAGAATTAGAAGCAAAAACTTATGATTTTCCAACATTTATGCTAAAAAACTGCCCATCGGGGTTCCAAAATGGGAAACGGTCCTCGAAAAAATTTGAAACCCGCACGAGCACTTCGTTCGAGGGTAGAGTAACTTGTAGGAACTAACAATTCGTAAATCAGACTCCCAGTTAGAGAATTATATGCTAAAACCTAAGATTTTCAACATTAAATCTCTAAAACTAGTCGTTAAAGATCTAAAACGGGAAATAGCCCTCGAAAAAATTGGAAACCTGTACGAGCACCTCCCTCAAGGCTAAATTAACTTATAAAAACTGACGGCTTATAAATCGGACTCCTAGTTAACGAATTAAACAAAAAAAAAACATTGAATTCCCAACACTTGGCTCTAAAATAGACCATCAGAGGTCGAAAACGGGAAACGGCCATTGGAGGGCCCAGAAACTGGCACGAGTGCCTCGCTCAAAGCCAAAGTAACTTGTAGGAATTGACGGCTCATCAATCAGACTCTCGGTTAACGAATTAGATGAGAAACCGCTTGATTCTCAACGCTTAAGTTAGAAAACAGGTTGCCGAAAAACTTAGGAAATGATTATATGAATATACATGTTTATTTTACATTTGTAATTTAATTCATTGAAAAGGTTCTAATGTTGTTTTTGTCATTGTAGATTGATCCATGCTTTGGGGTTGGTTGTAGGCTTGTAGGGGTGTTTTATTTTCATTTTAGTTTATTTGTATTTGTATATCGGACATTTATATGGGACTGTATCATTGATTGTAATATTTGTTGAATGAGATGATTGACTTCATGAAAATGGCGATGGTTGTTTGTTTATTTAGCAACTCTTATATGCATGCGTTTCTGATGTTAAATACAGGTACATGAATAGGTTTATATTTGATACAGGTATATAAACAGGTTTACAGGAAGATTATATTGAAAAATAAATAATACATCTAAAAAAAATTTTTTGCGAACAAAAAAATCCATTTACCGATTTTTTTTCCGTTGGTAAAAGTGAAATGAAAATAATTAAAAAGGACTAAAATGATTTTACCGACGTTTTTTTTTGTCGGTAAAGGTGAAATGAAAATTTAAAAAAATGAAATGAGTTTATTGACATTTTTAAACGTCGGCAAAATTAAATTGCAAATTTATAAAAAGGGGTAATGCTTTTACTGATGTTCAAAAACATCAGTAAAATTAAAGCAAAAATTTAAAAATAAATTTATGAAGTTACCGACATTTTATTAACGTCAGTAAAAGTGATTTGAGTATTTTTGAAAAGGAAAATGATTTTGCAGATGTTAAAAAATATCAGTAAAAGTAAAAGGAAAATTTAAAAAAATGAAATTAATTTTTGACATTTTTAATGTCGGTAAAATGAAATTTGAAAATTTTAAAAAAGGGATAAATGTTTAACGTTGGTAAAATTGAAATTAAAATTAAAAAAATGAAATTATTTTACTGACGTTTTTAAACATCAGTAAAACAGAAATTATCATCGTTGAAGATATTATTTTCGCTGACGCAATTTAATTCCGTCAATAAAATCTTTTGCCCATGACTTTTTACCGATGTTCGGCCGATGTAAATATTTTCGTCATTAAAGTTTTATACTGACGTTTTTGTCTTTTTTGGTGATGAAAGTTTTCATCACTAAAAATGTAAATTGTTGTAGTGAGCCCAATTTGTCATTTTCATTAGGAGGCACCACAAGAGACCTACAACGTGAGGTAGAAGACTCTTAGACCGTTTAGACTATGCTTGAATCGATCCCAATACGGGTCCCATTTAATAGAACTACGAGTTTTGCAATTCACATGAAATGACGAACATAGAATCACATATTGCATTATCACCTTAGCATCTAACCCTTAATGATTTTGATGAAGGACCATTAGAATCTAAACTCTAAGAGCTTTCCAATAGTATGTGGCACATCGAAAACAGACCGTTGGATCAAAAGATATGATTATTATAAGTTTTAGTTCGAAAAAGCGCTGCTAAACCTATGCCTAGGTGGCTAGGGCTACATAAGCGCACCAAAACCTACGCCCAGGTGATCAATAGCCCTAGTTCAGAGATTTTGGGTCCCACATGCTTTGGTTTTAATGCAAAACCTTCTACAAACCCTAAATATGAAGTCGTATCCTCCCTTTTACATCCCAAGTGCTATAAAATCATGCTCTAGCTCCAAAAACCCTACCACAACAATTTACAATAGATAGTCTCCATTAGAGAAGAAAAACCTAGAGATCTTCAAATCTAGAAGAAGGAGAAGAAGAAGAAAAGGAGAAAAACATCAAAAGCCATGGATTTCAACGAAAGTTTTGATCTCGGATTTTGAGGAAAGTACTTTAGATCGCTATTCATGTGTCTTTTCCCCTTTAGATTTGTTGTGCATCACAATTGTAGTAGAAACATGTTTAGGATCATCAAATCATATAGATTCGCATCTTAGATTAGGTTTTACATTTATTTTCGTCTTAGATTTGTTACTTTGGATGCATAGAAACATGCTTAGATTCATCAACATGCATAGATCTACACTGTCTTCATCATTCTAGATACAAACTATGCATAGATCTGCATCATCATCATCATCATCTTCATCATTTAGAAACAAACCTTGTGTGGATCTACATCATACTCATTTTATTGGATCCCTATCTTGCAAAATATTAGCGTAGACTCCTGGATCTGCACTTTTGGCTTCTTTTCATTTAGATTTGGAAGATCTATCGCACAAAGATTGTGTTCAGATCATCACATCATTCCTAAAAAATAAAAAAAAAACTGAAAATACCAAAAATCATGCACGAGGCCTGAAACCAAGCCTCGAGCCACCTTTTGTGCACTTAGGTTGCCTTCCACAGCCGTTTTCACGTGTTTCTCCGATTTTCAATCCCATTCATCTATTTGCAATGTGGTTTGATGATTTTGATTGATTTTGTGCTTACTGTCTGCGAGTTGTTCCTCTGATTGCTAAAACACTATTTAAATAAATTTACTCACTACAACAAAGTCATTGGACCACTAGTCATCATTCTCAGGATATCATTTAGTTTACTTAGGTTAGATTCATTTGTTTATTAGCGTCTTTTAGATCATTAGCATTTACATTATCATCGCATTTAAATATTATTATGAAATAAAATAAAAATATAAAAATCATAAAACCAAAAGCACTTCTTCTCTTTTCCTGCTCTTTAGTCGATTAGCAGAAGAAACCAAAAACAAATTAAAAGACATAGTTAAAAACCCAAAAATATCAAGCTAG
Source organism: Sextonia rubra (assembly GCA_037013555.1). Lineage (NCBI taxonomy): Eukaryota > Viridiplantae > Streptophyta > Magnoliopsida > Laurales > Lauraceae > Sextonia > Sextonia rubra. Next base: position 2,191,834 of record JASUAD010000028.1, on the reverse strand, counting down.
ACAATCTAGGTCTTCCAATTTCGTGTCTAAGTTGATTGAAATATTAATAAAAACATAAATTGCAACTTTGAGATTTTAAGAATTCAAAAAACACTAAGCAACAACATAAAACATCAAACAAGAACAAAAAACGGCCATTAACAACTAAAGTATCTATTATAAAATCAAAACATTAAAATCTAAACACTAATTAAAATCAAAACGTTAATTATACACCTAAGCAAATCAAGACTTAAAAACATCACGATGACTTAAATAACTTAGGGAACTTGAATTTCTAAGACAATTTAAACAACCTTAATAAACCCTGATAACTTAAACAATTCAATTAATTATAAACCCTAATTCACCCTAAAAGCCTAATCAACTTAAACCAAATAATTGAATAACTTAAAAACTACTAGCCAAACTTCTAGAACCTTAAAAAAGTAACTATAACAAACCCTAAAATAATTGAGACACCTGAAATCCAGTTACATTAACAAACCAATCTCCTAGGGCTCAAAACTGCCACTTAGGGCCTACCTGGCACTTGAGCAATAAATGAACAAACTAAACCAAAAAACTCAATCAGAGATTTTAAAACACCAATTTAATAAATAAATAATAAAAAAACAGAAGCTTGAAACAACTCAGAACACACACCAAACCCATCAAAAGCCCAAAAATGTCACTTAGGAGCAACCACTGATGAGCCGAATGTGTAATTTAAACCATTCACCAACCAACGAAACTCAAACACTTTAAAACACTTAAAATATCAACTTTATAAAAACAAAAACTTAAAACAAACCAAACCACCCACAAATCACCCCTAAACCATAAAGTGCCACATAGGCGCGAGAATACTCAAGCTTACCCTAGCTATCACACATAAACCAATTCAAACTAATCTGAAACTCATCAATTTAATCACCATCATTTAAAATCAACCTTTTCAGAACTTGAACAAAACCCAGAGAATCAAACCAGAACCAAAAATACACAAAGAAGGCCCAAACTGTGCACAAGTCCACTAGGCACCATACTGCATGCGCCTAGGCTGAGCAGACCACCTGGGCGCTAGTTCTCATCAGCCTAGCCTGCTCTGCCATCTTTTGTTTGCAGTTTCAGTTCCGTCTTGCTTTCAAACTTCCAAATCTCCTAAAAACTAAATTTACAAAAACCTAAAAATCATCTTAAACACACCGAATCATTTGATTAAAACACATGTAAATCAACTAGCAATCGAATCTTAAAATAAAATAAACTAACATAAAAATCACATCAAACAAACCACTTGGATCCTAAAATTCATTTTGCTTAAGTTGTTTGCATAATAGAATAAACTGGATTTCCCAATTAGATTTAGCATAGCATTACATTTCGTCCTATCACTTTTCTTATTCCGTTAGGGGACCGAGAGAGTTGATGCGGACGGTTTAGAACCTTGAAAATCAGGGTTAATCCAATGATTGACTTGAACGTATTAACCAAGTTAATTAGTTAAATCTCCTAGTTATGCCCTCCTAGCCCCATTATTAAAAATCCAAAAAAAATCATAAAATCAACGAAATTCAACCCAAAAAGAATTTACTTTTCTTTCTTCCTCTACCTCTAGTGCCAAATATTTTACTGAGCTTAAAGATAAAGGGAATAAAGGCTGATTTCTAAGATTGAACCAATGAGAATGATGAGACTAAATGAGTGATTTCACATGCATTTTCAATTAATCAAGAAATAAGTGATTTCACACACCTTTTCAATTAATCAAGCACTTCGCTCATCAACCACCTTTTCAATTAATCAATTAGCCCATCTGCCAGCTCAATTAATCAATAGGCCCATCAGCCACCCTTTTATTTCAATTTCTTGTTTATCACACACACAAACAGTGAAATTATACTTTGAAATCTTATATGCATTGCTACTTTGATTTGAAAAATTGGCCTTTAAACCCTATTTTGCCAAGGGATTTCAACGGGATTGATCCTCTTCTAAAATATTTAGCAACCCCCTTTTTATTTTATTCATTTTAATTATTCTATTTTACTTGGCTTTGCAACATTTTTATTATTGAGGATTCACCCTATATTCATACCTTTTATGATGACTTTGAATTTAATTTACATTCAGAGAACCCATATTAAGTAACAAAAGAACCATTGTGTGTTGCCGGTAGCACATTAGATGAGAGAAGAACCCACCCAAATTCTCACTAATATTTTTTTCGGCTTTTGCCGAAGAGCGGTGTTTCTGGAGATTGTGATTTGTTGATTATGAGGATAGTTGGAATCGTCATTTTCAATGTACAAAAATAAACATCATATATATAGAAGAATGGTGACCCCCCTTCAAGCTATCAAAATCACATCCAATAGGTACTACGTTATAACTTTTATATGTTGGTCCCATATATGCTAGTAATAAAGTGCTGCAAACATTAAAATGTGGGTCCCACATCTTAGATCTTATGATTCTCTTGCTTCCGTTCATTTGAGAAAAGTTTTTACACCATTACCAAATAAGTTCCAAATGGAATATTTTTAGTGTAGTATTTTAATATAATGTTGTCAAACAAATTTTGCAGAGTTTAATTTTGGTACAACTCGATTTCAGCACAACCAAAAGAAAGCACAAAATTGAAAACAATACAGAAACAATGCCAAACAGGCCCTATAATTGACTGGTATGTGAGAATTAGGGATATGAAAGTTGCAAGGGATCTTTTTGATAGGGTGCTCATGAAGTATTTATTAATGTGCAACACAATGTTGGGTGGGTACACAAAAATGGTGAGATTGTGAGTATGATTCAGTTGTTCAATGAGATTACCCTTCCCCAAATGCTGCAAATGCCTCTAATGAGAAGATGAAAGGCAAGGAAGTGAAGGAAAAGGATTTCTACCCCACACCCCTCCCTGGTTTGTCTTTACATTTGGATTTCACTTTGCATGAGGTTAATTATGAGGTTGTCCACATGAAGCATTTGATGTGCTGCATGAAAATATATATAGATGGCTCTAATTCCAGTTAGAAATTCTTTAGTTTTGAAATAAGGAATTTGTAGAGACAAGGAATTCTCAAATAGGAATTCAGACGTAAAATGAAACAAAGAATTTAGAATTTTAGAATTCAACAATATTTCATATACCAGCATTTAAAATTCCTAGACATGAATTCTATGAAATAGAAATGAATTATTCTCTGAGTTCCAGAATAGAAACGAGCCCTAAATCGCATGTGACTTGACATTTGGCATTCTTTATCCAATGTTCCTCCTAGATTGAAGCTAGCCATATTTCTTTGATTTGGGTTTTGGATGTTGAGGACTCGCACCCCGAACTGCAACCTCCTCAAAGCTCAACTGTTCATTTTTTTAATTTTTCACCCATGCTGGACACACCTAAACACGATCCAACCTTTAAGATAGAGGCCCACATCAAGCAATGCCTGACACGGCCCGTACATGTTCATGCCTGCCCCTTAGTCAATCAGAAGGACAAATCTGAATTTATTTTTAATCATTTGTACAAGCTTCCTAACAATTGTTTGGATAAATTATTACTAAATTACAAGCAGTTCTTACTCGGGCAGGGCAACCCCTAATTGATTGGTACGGATATCAATTATCAAATCCCTCTTATTTCGTTTCTATATTTGCTGTAAGGATATGTTAGGTCGGGCATTACCTACAGCTGGACCTCACAGTGTACAACCAATGGCGTGGACCTGCCTAACTGGCTAAAGGGTAAGCTAATAGGCTAGGTCCAGCCCATGGGCAGAAAAAAAAAAGGACCCAATTCCAGATAGATTGCATTTGCTCTGATTTGGGCCAAAGCTAAAGCCAGTTAGGTCTATAATCACCTCTATTAGAGTGGACACAAGACCTATACAATCTACGGATCCAACGACCAGAACATGTCGGACAATGAATATAGGCAGTCATCCGTTTCATAAAGCTCTCAAAGCTCGTTTATAACTAAAGAATCACTTTTTGAAGATGAACCATCCATTCAAGATTGATGGTTGTGCAAGGATGGGGCAGATTGTTGCAATCATATGATGATGCATTCTAAGGAACCATGTTATATATCCAAGACTACGATCTGACACACAACATAAAAGTTGCAATCTTCTTATAAGTAAACTCCTGCACCATTCATAAAAATATAAATTTTGAGCACTAGAATATCAAATCCCAAACGAATTGGGGCAGGCTAATACTACTGTCATTACTAACAGAACATAAGCAAAAAATAGAATCATATCCCTCTAATGTAGAAAGATTAAGAAAAATCATAGAGAAGATGGATCAAGACCATCGATAATGCTAATGGCCACTCTGGAAAGCTGTGTTATTGTCCTCTCCCTATCAGCCAGCCCTGCAGGGTAAGAAATACTGGGATTATTCCCAAACGCATCGCGGCACCTGCCAAGGTTGTCCACGGCCGCACCCACATATATGCCAGCACCATCATAGTCTTTGGAACCTAAGGATTCAAGGGCCGACTGGAGAGCGTCCTTCGAATTACTGTACAGTTCTAGACATTGCCTGAGCACATTCCCGACTGTAGGGTTCGAATCATAAAACAGACCAAACACAAACAAATAGCCGTCGTCTGCAGAGGTCTTGCTTCTCTGGGTGATGATGGTGGCTAGCCCATGGACATCAGCTGTTTGGCTTTTTGGGTCGGATAACAGAGTCTGCATGCAGACGTGGAAGTTGGGTGTGGTTTGGCAGGTTTTCTCTATTAGAGCCTCATCTGCTTTCACTAACAAGAGATAGGATTGAGATATTACGAAGAGAGATGCAAGGAGGAAGGAATGAAGACGGGCCATCGTCTTTGTTTTTTGGTCACTCGAGTCTCGGAGATGAGATGGTGAAGTCTCTAGTTCTGTGTCTCATTTATAGAAAAATGTTGTAGTAATTTTCGGGAGATATTAATCGAAATGGATTTGCATGGGAACTAATTGCCTGCTGGTCATGACTATTTTCATTACTAATTCATTGACCTACGACTGCTTTCCTTTTTTTCTACCTTCTCTTCCTGGTGCAGGCTCTTTTTTCCATTTTATTGCCCTGTATTTAGGTGTCACAATTCCTTGCCCCAAATGTACCCAGTAAATATTCTGGGTTCAAGTTAAGCCTATAAATATTTTTCAAATTATACATATTATATCAATAGAGGGGCCTAACACTAGAAATCCAATGCCTCCACAAACCGGTCATAATTGATCTTATTGTTGGCCAAGTGGGTCCAGCCCAAGCGGTTCAGGGTTCGGAACTTTCTTGTAGACTATGACGTGGGGAGGGAAGAATTATATATGGATGTAAGTTGTAACCTTAGACCTAGGGTGTGAAATCATAGAGTAAATAACCTAATGGAAATTAGTTTCCCGTGGACATAGATGAGTTTTGTCGAACCACGTGAATCTTTGTGTGATTTTCTCTTCTTATGTGAATTGATTGATTGTTGATCTTGGTTTCTTCACATTTCTAGACACAAGTGCACAACAAGTTGTATCAGATCATAAAGTTTTCCTAGGGCTTTGAGTTACGCCTGCGAGCGATCGATGGCTGAGATCTAAGGTTGGTTCTCTGGACCGGGATTCATTGGATTCTCGAAAGAGGGAGACCAAAATTTATTGATCTTTGCTGGCCACACTTATGGTTAGGTTTTGGAAGAGGAGAGGATCTACAGTTCAAATCAAATCTTAAAAGTGAGATCACCTCTATTTCAAGCAAACCAAGAAATGCACAAAGGATTCTCCACGGGCGCCACATAGTTTTTGCCAATCCTTTGTTGCAGTTTTTTGTCGTTGTCTGTCACGTCCCCAATTCATAAACTGGGGATTATGCATGATATTTTGGGGCCAATTTAAAATTTTTCTTAAGTAACCATACATGTAACCCCTGATCATAGTCCCACAATGGATCGTACGTCTGCGGTGAGACTATGTATCTGTGATTCACCATAAAAATTGCGGAAGCATTAAACAATATATGGTATAACAAGCATTTCAAAGTATGCATAACAAAAGACATACCATTTAAGTTTAACCAAATGTAAACAATGTTTTAATTACAAGGCCCTCTGAAAACCGGGCCAACAAAATAGAAAAACCTATCCTCCAAAGGCAGTGAGTCACTCGAGTGGTGGTCCTGACCCATCAGTAGATGTTGTTTGCACACAACTCGTGGTCATCAGGTTGATCCACCTAAATACCTCACTCACCTCGTTGTCTTCGGTAAAGAGGAGCTTAGGACCTATACACCAAGTATAGCATCATTAGACTATCAATAGATAAATATAACATATAACAGATATATACTATCAAAGTGAATAAAGATAATCTTATCTTGCCAAGTATAATGATAGGATTCTAAGTATAAGGCATGAATACCAAGTACAATAAATTGAAATGAGACGATCCCCTATCACAATACTCTAATCAATACACGCATTCCACATTGGCTAATACATTTGGTTACAACCCAATTGATAAGTCCTTAAAAATGCATATTTTCACTACCATTTTAAGGGATTGTAAGGACTTATCCTTCATAAAATGTTTAAATTAGTTGGAAATCATGATTTTATGATTTTGAACATCACTGTATGCATTTCATGCTTAAATCATTAAAAAACCACAAAATTTTCATAAAAAAAATCATGAAACATTCTATTTTTGTATTTTTATTTTTAGAAAGCTTTTCAAATTCTTGTTTTTCACATGAAATGATAAAGTTTTTCATCATCATTAGTTAATTCAAGATGAGATATGATCAATGAAGTGATTTTATATTATCATTTTATGTGAGATGAGTCCACATTCATGCATTTGTGACTTAGGGGTAATTCAAAGATTGGCCCCACAATGAAGAATTGAAGCCAAGCAATTAATTAAAGAAAAAAATCCAAGGAATAAGCAAGTTAGGAAAGAATTTGAAAAAGGAAGAGAAGATGAGCACAAAGGGACCTGCATGGACATGCACATAGGTAGGAATCCCATGGGATGTCCAGAGAGGGTTCCACACTCTTTACAATTCTTATTCAATTTGAGTTATCTTTGAGATAATTACAAGGAATCTTCCAAGAAGATACTCTTTGAAGAAAAAGGAAAATTAAAGAAGAGGAATTTAAAAATACAAATTTATTCCATTTTTCTCAGAATAGTATACTTTAAAACAATCACAACTTTCAAACTAGGCTTTGAATAGAGACAATCTACCCTCCTTTGGAAAGTTCTTTTTGAGTAAATATTTGTAAAGCCCAATATTGAGTCAATTGGAGTTGAATTAACAAAGTTATGACCTCGCGACATTGACTATGTATTTCTTGATGGGATTACAGAAGTTGAAAGTTTCCTCTTTGTACACTCAAGGAGGTTGTCCACAAAGCCTTGCATGACCAGCCATGCAAGAGTGGGATCCACTTTTGTCTCATCTTCAATCAAGTTTTATGAAGTCACTTTACAAAGCACCATAAAAGTGGGGCCAATTTTGAAGATTTGCAAAAGTTTATTTTTAGAAAGTTTGTATAGAGATTTCTTGTTGAACAAAAATATAAAGCTAAAATTTCCCACATGCTTCCTAATTCTTTGCAAATGTGGAGGCTAAGCTAAGAAGAATCACTAAAAAAAGTTGTTGCAAAGAAGCAAAGAAGGAAACAAAAAGGGAAGAGAAAGACTATAAAAAGGACCAAAGGGGGGACATCCAAGGCATGTATGGACAACACACCTCTCCGTGTCAAGTGCCTCCCTTTTCATCACTTCTTCTTCCTCCATTGAAGCTCGCCAAAGTGTCTACTTGAAGATTACCACCAAGATTTCCTCCTAGGAATAGGCATTCATCATCCTAGCAATGTAATGAGAATTTTGTTTCTTAAATTTATCTTTTATGTATTGATGATTTACAATTGCTAGTAAAGTTTGTTTTCTTTTTATTTTTGCATTTTAACTATGGTGTCTTGATATTAGTCTTACATGTCAACCGTTAGGGTTAATTTTTACGCTTGTTTAATATTGGGAGAAGATTATTTTTCAAAACTATTAACCACGTCGTTGTAACCTCTTTAATATGTTTTGAGATCTCTGGATACCATATTGCATGATTGGAGGCAATGCAAGCTTGTATTAAAAAATAATTTTTACCCTTAGGAAGATTAGAATTCAATTCTAAAATTTATTTTACTTATATATTAGTCTAGTGTTCTCAATTTGGATTGACGACCTAATTTAGAGAACAAGATCCTAAGCCTGCACCTCTAATGATTTTGAACCTAGTTAAAAGAACCAAATTATCACTTTATTTATTTCCCAGTATTTTTATTTTTGTTTTTTTGTTCTGTTATGCACTATTTTAGCAGTCTTGTTTATTGCTAAAGTTTCATACATAGTTTCCATATTAAATTGCATATTTAGTTCTTATAATTAAAATTCATATTTGACAATTTCTGGTTGCATGTTTCAATGTAAGTTTATTTTTTAAATTATATCATTCAATTCATATTGATCATTCTTGCATAATACAGTTGCATGTCCCATGCATATTTTCCAGTTTTTTTTAATACTTTTGGATTTTTATATTCTTTTCTTGCATATTTAGGTTAGCTTTTCATAAATAAACAAGTTTTAGTTTCTATTTTAATCATTCATACATTACTTTTTGAATTGCATACATACTAGTTAAAAATTTGGCACTATTGTAGTTAGTGTTTCATGCATAATATCATTGTTTTAAATTATGCATTATTGTTGACTTTACAGCATTCTTTATTAGAAATTTTAGGTTTAGATTTGCATATCATCTTAGGGGGTGTTTGGTAATAAGATATTCTAAAAGATTGTGTGATATTGTATGCTACATTATGATAGAATCTACCTACCTAAAACTTAAGTGTTTGGCTAACTTATAATGTATTCTATAATATGACTTTCTACTAAAAAGTACAAGATTTCTTTCTTCTCCACTTTCATGTAGGAGCAAATATTTAGAAAATGAATCTTTAAAGATACTAACATACATTATCACTTATAATATGATATTATTTTGTTCTACAATAATTAAATCTTACAATACCCAATTTTATTAATATTATATGTTGTGTTTATCTAAACACCCTCTTAGGTTGGTTTCAAATTCATATTAATTAGATTTGGTGTATATTCATGTTAGGAAAGTGTGTTGCATTAAAAATTATGCATGTTTCAATTTGTTGCGCACCTTTTGTTTAGATAGTTTCCATTTTTGTTTTAGTTGTTATTTTTAATTCTTTCTAGTAATTGGAAGTTTGATTAGTTTGTTCTTTTGTGGTAACTTTAGTTTAGGATTTTATAGATTTAGGGTTTTTAGTTTAGAAAAATTTTTAAAGTTTGTAAGTTTGTGATTAATTTTAATTATTTTCTGCACAAACAAGACATGGTTGTATAGATTCTTTTGGCTGGTTTTAGATTTTTATTAGGACGGCACACAAATTTGCTTTAACTGAACATTGCTCCTTGTAGATCGACCCCATACTCATCACATTTTATTACTATAATCGAGGCTCTACACTTAGAGTTTCGATCACCAGTCCAAAGTTATCGGTAGATCACATCAGCATCGGGTGTATGACACCCTATCCAAAGTCATCGGGCACAAAGCCTTGTCCAAAGTAATGGATGGTTAGTCCAATCAAATCATCTAGATAACCTGATATCAGGTGATAAACAACCCTATCCAAAATACGATGTACATCCATTAATACCAATTTGCATATTCATCCAAAAGACCTCGATGCAAATTAATAGTCTCTACACAGAGGTGCCCCTACTATGTTAGACTTAAATGGATTAGTGGCACCGAACTCAAAGAATCTTAAGTCCACATTGTGAAATTCTAGCTTCCTAGTAAGAATAGGTCATGAAATAGGAACTATTTTTCCATTAAACATCTCAATCATAGTAAACATTCCAAATCCAAATCCACAACATGTAGTCCTCCCGAAGCATTTATAGTAAACCGACAAACCACAACACTTCAATCAATGTTAAAGGCCAAACGAATACAAAAGGAAATCTTAAGTTCAATCATTTTACGTCCTCAATGTGATCCCTCCAATATGAAACACTACAAAGTTATGAAACATGCTCAAGATTTATAAACATTAATAATAGTGTGACACAAAACCATACGATTTGATCAATAGTCAATGAGTAGTTATGATCTGAAATTCTAAGTCAATGATTACCTTTTTTTTGCCCGACATCCCTATTCAAACAGCGGTGAGGTGAAGTCGTGACATCCCATCAATCCCTTGGTGCACAGTCCATAATTAGATGCCCTCACGTCTGACCTCATCATGGTTTAAGATAGGTTTTACAATGTATGAAGACCGTACATTCCATAACGATATGTTAGCTTACAACATACATTAAATATGGTGCTTCGATTAGTCCTCAAAGGAGTAGGCCAAGGGTTCCAAAAACCATGCCTAAAAGTCCTAAGGAAAAGGTTCTCTCTAAAAGAACCTGGCATTCCTTGATCAGTTGCTCAGTTAGCTAAGAGAATGCACGTCAGGAGCACACAACTAGTCGAGGAGCTCACCGAAGAACAAAGACCCAAAATCTTTCACTTTGGAAAAGCACATGCCAAGGCTTGTTGAAGCTCTAGGCATCTCAGACTCTCAGCTAGCTGAACTTGAATTGCCGAGAGCTCTTAGAACTCACCACCCGGTGTCTATTTCGATTAAGAAACAAAGGAAATCCCTCCCCTTTGCCCATACACCTGATGCAACCCAAACATAGGGCCAAGCCCTTTTCTATGCTATGAATACCAACCTCCAACATCCTCCTTTCCCATCCACTCCTTTCACAAACCCAAATCATTAACCGATTCTAGCATTTTTATTCAAAATTAACAAAACAAATAACCATAGGTTAACAAATTGAGAGTTGAATGCTAGAATCAATTCAAAATGTGCACATCATGAATGAATTCATGATATCTACTTACTGTGATGAGAAAAATGAGAAAAGAATGAAACCCTAGTTCACAGACGACCCACAAAGCTCAAATTCGTAGAAAATCAAACCTAAGCTCAACAAGCTACACAAATCAAAAAGTAATATACAAGGTCAACACTTACCTAGGTTTGAGAGGGTAAAGGAAACAGCTTGAAAATGTATTCCACAGAGTCGTTGAAGTTTGTAGAAGAGAGTGGTGGTGGTCAACTGGTGGTGAGGTGGCTTGGATACTCCACTGGCAGTGGGAAGTGAGTAAATAGAAAAAAAGAAGAGAGAAAAGAAAGAAAGAATGAGAGAAGGAAAGAAAAGGAAGTGAGGTGAATGGTTATTGCTCGATGGGGTTAAATGGTTAAAAGGGTTTTGGATATTTTTAGTTTAGTCCCTAGTGGACTTGGGTGGGATTTTCAAGGTACTTGAGGGTTAAGTTTGAGTCGAGGTAATTCGGACTTACTTACACTCTAAATAGGCTTAATTAACTAATGCTAATTGCTATATTAGGATATGAGGCCTTACATTGTCTAAGAAAAAGAACAGACCAATAGCACTAATGTCTCACTGTCATCAGTCTCTGGGAGGCCGAAGTTGTTACCACGTCACCATTGTCAGAGTAAGGACCACTGTCGCCTTCTGCCATCACCTAGCGAGGAAGAAAACAAGGGGCCTGAGGTGTCCATGGACCAAATCAAATAAAACTAAGAGAAGTGGCATTGACAAAGCCAAGTTAGGTTAATCAACCTTACCTATTTGCAAAGCAAACCTAGTAACGGTTGCTAACATCAGCATACTGATGTTGTCGTGCTGACGACAACCGCATTAGCAATCATATAATCAATAGTTTGTTTGACTAAGATCAATGATAGAAACTTCTTTATGAGATATCTTGATCATTCAATATTCGATTGGAGATCCGTTTACACCTACGGACTTGTTATGAGAAAATCTACACACTAGAAGAGGAAGATTGGTAGTTTAATAGTCAATAAGAAAGTTTGACTAATCGGAGCATAGAAAACTATTTCTGTAATATTGGATCCATTCGGAGTTGGATTTCATATCCGTTTCTTCCAGCATGCTTGTGGTGATTTAATCTACAGTGTGGTACAATATCAAGGTTAGTGGAAGTTGTTTATTTTTCCTATTTGCTTAATTGGATGAAGGACAACACTGTGAACACTACCTTGATTAAACTCAACCATACCAACTAGCTAATTTGGAGAAGGAAGGATTCTATTCCTCACTCCAAAGGGACATCCTTTGACCCTTGTAATTATTATCTATTTGGTAAACAGCATATGGTTACTTTCTCTTCAATATCAAAGCTAAAATCTAATGTATTGGCTTGATATATTTTGATGTTTGTAGTCACGTGGAGGTTGAGTCATTTGGTGGCAATAAGTTTTTTGTCACATTTATTGATGATGCAAGCAGACAAGTCAAGGTTTATGTGTTGAAATTAAAGAATAAGGCATTCTAGATTTTTTTTAAGGATGAGATGCATATTGAAAGTGGCACAGTTGCCCAAGCCATTTTGGGGTTAAATCGTTTTAATTGTTGGTTATCTAATTAGCAAGTCTCCCTTAGTTCCTTTGGATTTTGATCTTCTGAAAAGGATATTGACAAGTAAAAATTCTTCTGTTCTCACTCAAAAGCATTTGGCTGCAAGGTTTTTGTAATGGACCAATAGAGTAACGTTCAGAGAAAGAGCATTAGTAGGGTTGTATTTTTTCGTGAAGACCAATTCTTTGGAGATGTTGACAATGCTAATAAGTCTAAGAAAGTAGCTGATGTAGTAGTTGATCTCACACTGATTCCTTTTCTAGTGTAGATTACTAGTGGAGAAGGTGTACATGAAAATTTGGATCATAATAAGGCATAGGAGTTACTGAGTGAAAAAGGTATTGAGCAGGGAGAGGCACAGTCTCTTTAGTTAGAAACCATGGAACCTCAGGTTACGATGTCTACTAGAAAGCATTAACTATCAACTAAGAATCTTGCATTTTGATTATATTTTATTTATTGCTGAGGGTGAGCCAAAGAGCTAACAAAAAACAACTACTCATAAAGATAAAGAGGAGTGGATGAATGCAATGCAAGATAAGATAAGTTCTTTGCAGAAAATCAACACTTATGAGCTGATGCAACTTCCTAAATATAGGAAGGTTTTAAAAATAGATATATATTCAAGTTGAAGAAAGATGACAATGAAGAACTGGTGAAGCACAAAGCACGGTTAGTGGTTGAAGGCTTGGCTTAGATGAAGGGCATTGACTTTGATGAGGCTTTCTCTCCGGTTGTGAAAATGACTTCTGCAAAATTGTATTGGGTTTGGCCACCATCATGGACCTTGAGTTTAAACAAATGGACCTGAAGACTACATTTCTTTATATTGATTTAAGGGAAGAGATCTACACAACTCAGCCAAAGGAGTTTGAAGTAAAAGGAGAAGAACAAATGGTTTGCAAGTTGGAAAAAAGTCTCGATAGTTTAAAGTAAGTGACAACACAATGGCACAGGAAGTTTGATTCATTCATGGAGAATCACAGGCACCACAGGTTAACTAGAAATCATTGTGTTTATGTTTATCAGTTTACTAATGGCAGGTCTATCATCTTTCTTTAATATATAGATGATATGTTGATATAGCAAGATGATTGGCATATTGAGAGAGGACATGTCAAAGACATTTAACATGAAAAGCTTGGGTCTTGCATGAACGATATTTGGCATGAAAATTTGTTGTGATAGGAAAACCAAGGAGTTGTGGTTATTATAGGAGAAATATGTTGAATGGGTGCTAGAAAAGTTTAATATAAGGAATGCTAAGTCAGTTAGTATGCCTCTAATCAATCACTTCAAGCTTAGAAAAAAATCACATTCTACCACAGATGAAGAAAAGGAGCAGATGGCATCGGTTCAATACTCCTCTGTTGTGGGGAGGATTATGTATGCGATGGTGTGTACACGGCTACACAATGCTCATGCAGTGGGTTTAATGAATATATTTCTTTTTAACCCTAGAAAAGAGCATTGAGAAGCAATGAAGTGGATTTTCAGATATTTGAGAGGTACTTCTAAGTTGTGCTTATGTTTTACAGGCTCAAAACAAGTGGTAGAAGGTTTTACGAATGTTGATTTTGTAGGTGATCTTGATCATCAGCAATCAACTTCTGGATATTTATTTAATTTTGAAAAGGAAGTTACATTTTGGCAATGTAAGTAGCAGAAGTCCACATCATCATCTACAATTGAAGCAGAATATATAGATGCTAATAAAGCAGAGAAAAAGATGCTTTGGTTGAAGAGATTTCTTTAATAACTGGATTTTAAGAAAGGAGAGTATGTAATCTCCTGTGATGGTCAGAGTGCTATGGATCTCAATAAGAATATTATATAACACTGCTGCATGAAACTTGTTGATATTAAATACCATTGGATTTGTGAGGTCATCAAGAAGAATCTCATGCAGCTTAAGAACATTCACATTGACTAGAATCCCTTAGACATGATGACAAAGTCGTGTCTAAGGGAAAGCTAGAGCTATGTACAAAGTTGACAGGGCCAAACTCCTTGTCAAGGGGGTGAAGGGGGCGCGGAGAGGGAGTTCAGAATCAACTTCTACATAGTCTAGAGGTGGAGATTATTGGTCAAGTGGTTTTAGGGTCATGGGCATTTTGGTAATTGTACTGGAACTTTCTTATAGACTAAGATAGGGTTTCTTAAGAGCCAAGAAAGAGTGAATTATATATTGATGTAATCTATAACCCTAGGAATAGGGCGTGAATCACAAAGTGAAGAACCAATTGGAAATTAGTTTTCCGTGGATGTAGGCAAGTTTGTTTAACCACATAAATCCGTGTGATTTTCTCTTCTTATTGGCTTTATTGATTGTCAATTGTGGTTTATTCATGCTTCTGGACTCATGCGCAAAACACTTATCAGAATATTTACCATAATTGTTATCTTATTAATTATCTTACCATAATAGTTACTATTATTATCATATAATCTCTTAGATACCTATACATTATGAATCCTTATTTTCTGTTAGTTCCCCAAAATCTCCCTAAAACCACTAAAATCTCTCTTAAAATCCCCTAAAATATCTCTTTTTATAACTTCTAACTATAATTATTATCCTATAACCTTTCTAATAACATATTTTATGGATCATTATTCTCTCTTAATATCGAAAACCTCTCTGTAACCACTAGGATCTCTCTTTAAAACCCTCTAAAATCTTTCCCTTTTCATATTATTTTCTTCAAGTCCAAAAGAACATCATTTGCATTTCCACTCAATGTTCCATACGATCTTAATGCTTGGATGGCTGAAGGTATACCTTAAACTCTTCTATCCATCTCATAAAAAATGAAGAAAAAGAATTAAATAGATAGTAAAAGCCATTTATTCATCTAACATATTCTCTCTTTGTTAGCATTTCAGTTTGATGTTATTCTCTTTAATTTGTTTGTTTCTATCTTCTTTCTTTTATTTAATATATTTTTTATTATATTTTATTGGTTTTGCAGAAAATTATTCAAAAATGAATAAATAGAGCCGAAATCACAAGGCTAACTCCATTAGCTTAAATCCTCATTCACATATTTGTCTAGGGTGGTCAGGAGAAAACCAAATTTATTTATGATTATATCAAAGAAATATGTGCTTGTATAACTATTTTTGTGTTACATGAAATCTAATTTTTATGATTGTACAAAAGAAACAATAATATATTTTGCAGTATTTGTGCTTTTTGCTCAAATTTTATTTTTTAACTATTACAATGGTTCTTATTATTTTATTTTTTAATTTCTTATTAATAACAACATCATTATTTTTTCTCAGAAGAATGTCTTTCTTTTACCACAAATTCCTAAGCTTTTTCTCAACTTATTTTCTTCAAGAATTTCTTTAAAATAATAACAATGAATTATTGTTTATAGTTCTAACTATTATATTAATTTAATATATGTTTATTTTGGCCCGAGCTCATCATGGGCTTTTGTTGCTAGTATATTGATAAAAAATTAAAAAAAAAAGACTCTCTGCAAGTCAATATTTTAGTGTTGGACAACTCGGTCCAACTCATGAGTTTTCCAACCATGTTTCATATGGAATAAATTAGAATTTGTTTTGAGCTTTTTTTATCCTATAATCTCCCTCAAATATAATTTTAATATTAGAAATGGATTGGATTTGGGCTAATATCTTGCAGGTTGGAGAAATAAAATTTATGCAGCCAACTCCAACATTGTTGGGATAAGGCTTTGATGATGATAATGATGATGATGATGATCTTACAGGTTGGGTGATTGATTTGCATTAGATGTGTATTATGTGGATTAGGTAGGGTCTGGCTGACCCACAATGGGTGGAGATTAAAGATACTTGACCTATTTTAAAATCCAGTTGGATATGGATTGCACTTCAACCTGAAGTACCATTGTCAACCTAGCACATTGACCCAGCCCAACCCGTTTGCCGCCCTTAGTTTAAGGTTTAAGTTGACATTTAAATGAGTTGGATTTGGACCATACACATTTCCAAACAGACCTAGCCCATAACCTTTGTATACTTAAAATTTTTGAGTTAGGAGTCCCAAAGGTTTGGGTTCACTCGGGTGAGTTCTCATACAAAAGGGGGACATTTATTTTCTAGGATATACATATGGCACCCTAGAACTGAATTTAGCCATCTGAGATTGGCCTAAGATCTTCACTCAAGAGGTACTGTAGTTAGCACTTCCATCTTCACACAGAAGGGGAAAACTGTAACCCAAAGGACTACATATTTCAACATTTAGAAGGGGCCATTAGTTGTCATTTGTCAGTTGCTTTTGGAAATCCATAATCTAACTAGTGCAAAAGAACAATTTGTATCAAAACACAGTTTCATGGGCCATGACTGAAAATAACATTAATTGAACAGACAGTCCAAAGTACTCAAGTTTTTCTAATATACTTTTGATTTTGAGTTCCCCCAACACTCAAAACTCTTGAGCAGAAGTTGGGAAGTTTGATGTGTTTGCTTTCTTAAGGATATATCAACATCTAATCGATCATACAAGATGCAAATTGACACTGGCTTTGTGTAAACAAAACGTTCATTCATCATTACACCTTTTTCCTATTCTAACAGTAAACTGAAAGGTTGTTTAAAGATAATTCACCAAATCAAGAGAACAATGGATATCTAACTCTACTAGCATAAACCATCACAAACCACCTATTACATATTTTCTATGAAGCCCAGATATGGCGTGGATATTGCAGGGACACGCCATGGACACGGCAAGGACATAGATTTTACACATAAAAAGTAAACTATTGGATACGATACGACACGACACGTTGCCTATTTTGAAGTATCCGTGCATCATAGCATATTCTTCACTTGATAAAAGAACATTGCAGATGGACAGTTCTAACCATCCATGCAGATGATGCATTGAAGTCTGGCTCCTTGACACTTGTAACCAAAGGCCTTGTCGATCTCAAAGGAGTCTTGATGTATAATGAATTTTTCCAGTTCGAGTTCCTGCACCAAAGAACTTAAAGCTCAACAAAAGTTGAAATGGACACTGCAATTAGTTCTCAAACAGCTCAACATATTGTTAGTAAGGCTGAGTGCAGAGTTTTCATTTTAGGATTTTAGCCATCCATATGCATGGCGCAATTTTAAATTACTAGTTTATCAAATCATTCTCAACAAGGGGTTAGGAATACTCCAATTATTCTAATACACAATAGATAAAACACAACTTGCAGTCATGAATCATGATAATTGAGAGTAACAAAGATCCATATTGTATGACCTCGTTCATGTATTTTTCTACGAGAGAAGGCAAACCAGAGCGTGGCTTGTAGTTTCCAAAGAAAGTTCCCTTCTCCTTCAACACATGCAGGGGGTGGCTCTTAAACATTGCATCTTTGTGAGGAACACCTATTAGCACAGGAACACCCCAACCCTGAAAGCATTGACAACAAAATGTTACATTCAAAGGCTTTTGTCATCATTAATTGGGGGTTCTATGAAAACGTATTTATGAAAAGGAGAGTAGAAGATACATCATGGACACATTCAAATGCTGATATCATCATGCCAATATTCCCAATACATTCAGATGCTCTGGTCTACTCGTCCACCAGTCATCTCAGCAAGAACCAGTAAGAATCCAAGACCATTTAAATTACTGTACTTTCTTAAGTATAAAAATACCACATGGAGATGCACATGAGTTTACAAATGCTATATAAGAATATGGTCTATGCAGGAACAAACCTCTTGAGCTGGTTTGTCGTGGACCTTCAGATTTACGAATAAATGACACCAAACTTCTTTGTTGGTAGCAGAAGAAAACATAATAATTAGTAATTTGATTCAAGTCATTGAACAACAATGGCATAGAATATAATTTTCTTAGATACTGATTTTTCAGAGAGTCACGCCCTATTCGTAAGTCACCTTCATTGAATCTACTTGAGTTCAAATCAACACCAATGATCCTTGAAGCCCCGGCAATTCTTGCTCCTCCTACAGCCTAATCACATAAAACCCAAAACAACATTTTATGTGTTAGAAAAAGAAACAAATATCTCAACAACAACAGAGATACGACCGTTCAACCCTTCGGTGGTTTTGCAACATTCAAAGAGGCACCAAAACTTTCAAGCCAAACTAATTCATTCTAAATAGAGGCTTTAATATATGGGAAACTTATCAAACAGACGTAGTCCATTGGAATGTAGCATTGAATGGACATGCCACCAACCTATTGCTCTCCCGCATCTAGGAACGCAAACTGTATCAAGAGGAGCATCAGGGTTAATTTTGGCGACACAGACAATAAGAACAACAGTGTATTCACCGAAAGTGAAGGTGCCAACAAAATGGTAGATGGGCTTTCCATTCATAAAGAATTTGATTGCCCATCTCCAATCATCACACCCCAATTAGTGTTTATCCTTAGGAGGTCACACAAGTTGCTCTTCTCAGACTTGCAGTGGGTGTATTCCTTGCATTCCTGGGTGAAAACATGAAGAACATGGTCCCCTGGCTTTAGATCTGTCACGCCCTCTCCCACACTTTTCACAATCCTAAAATCACAACATTCAATAACATCTAATTTCACCCAAATTATGGATAACATTGACATATCCCAAGAAATCAGACAATACATAGTTTACTGTAATAGGAAAGCGTAGACGGCATCATTGTTGGGTTGATAGTACTAAGAACAATACCAACAAAGCCAAAGCAAAGAAATCGAGTCCGAAAAGAAATATAAAGTGGGAAAGATCAATAATAACAACATACCCTCCAGCCTCATGTTCAAAGATACGTGGGAAAATGGGAGTTTGGCTCTGCAAAATCCATGACATAAATTTCATTTCAATTAATTCGCCACTACTAAGAACACAAAAATAGATGAAGGATTCTCCTTTTCCCCCCTTCTTCTCCATTGAAGAAACTGATAAATTGCATCTATATCCAATAATATCCACATACCTTGGCTTCCCAAAAGTAGACATGGATGTGGCAGAGAGAGGTAAAGAGGATCTTCAATCGAACCTCCATCTTCTAAGGTGGTGCCATTTCTACCTCCTCAATCACCAATGGCTTTCCCACCTCCCATGCAACTGCAGCTGCATCCATAATAACCAAATTGCATAAGCACATGACCCAAAGGGGCAAACCTATGTCTTATCAGGCGGGTGCAACCAGTCCTACGTGATTTGAAAAACTTTTCAAATTATAACTTAAAATTTTTTATTTTGATTTGATTTTAGTATATGACTTCGTACTCTTCCATTGTCTACACCACCTAAATGAAAATCATGAGTCCGCCCCAAGCCAACTGATTACCAAAAACCCAATAAATAAAATCAAAAACCCAAAAAACCAAGTTGATGGACAGAGCTAAACTGCTGATTGGTGATGAGGTATCACAAAACAGAGAAAACCCAATCAAATCCATGAAAGAAGAAAAACTGAAGAACCCAAGATCAATCAAAGTGAAAAGAGTCCCCCTGCCTCTGCATCGAATAATCTGATCAGCTATCTTTGAGTCACGCATTTATTAATTTACTAGCTGTTCTGTGTGTAAAAAGTTGTAGCTGATTGGAGTTTGTATTGAAGAGATTTGGAGCTTCTCTTGGAGCAGTGGCTAGTACGCTCGTTGAACTCAGAGGCGGAGCTAGCCTCACTCATCTTTTTTCATGTCCAACTCTTTTTTCATCTGTTTCTTCCTCTTCGTATGTAGAGAGGGTTCTTTTTGTATTTAAAAGGTTGATTTTGTTATTTGGTTACGAATCGATGAGATATGGACTTGTTCTATCTTAGGTTCACCCTAAGGCTTTCTCTATTTTGTGCAAAAGATAAACTATGATGGAGCAATATTTCTTTGGGCATGCAAATAGGAGCTATGTTATATTATGTTGTCCATCTTCATGCAGAAGGCAAGCATTTGATCTCTGCTTTTACCTTCTTTGTTCACGAGGTCAAACCGCATGAAAAAGTAAAATTCTTTCTCCCAATTTAATTTAAACACATACATAAACCTCGTATGATTATCGTTAGACAGAAATTGAGTAAAACCCGTGTTGGATGTGAGTGGTCCTCATGACCAACACTTTTGAGGTCCACAGTTTGAGTCCACTAATTTAAGATGCTTCCTCCTTTTGGTTTTTGGTTTTACTAAATATATCTTGAATTCAATTTTAGTAAGCCCAATCAATTATGAAATTTCGTCTGACTAATCTTTGAGGGAATTAAGGAAATTTACCTGTAATAAATTTCTTTAATGGGAAGAAATCTCTCTAGAGCTTGTAAATAAAAGTGGTTTTCCTGTCCTTTCTCTTACTCTACGAGATCTGCAAATTACTCCTTACCTCTTACACATCTTGGACTAAGTGAAAAGGAAGATAGGAGAAAAACCCAATTTGAGAATTACAATCTACTCATCATCAAGATCATGGCGCAAGATATGCTTTTATTTTCTGTGAAATTATCCATTGTTTAATGCATAAATCTAGATCCTTAGATTTGATGTTTTATTCCAAACCTTATTAGATCTTACAATGGCATCAGAGCATAGGTTCTGATTTGGGCACTCAACAATATTTTAAATTGATAATCTTTTTTATTATTTCCGTTTGGGCATTACTCTTGATCGAATGATAAAATCTTTATGTATGCATGTATGCTTAGTTCGGTTAATGCGTATTTTCTATGTCTGGAGATGGGTGTGTGTATATTCGACATGCGTAAGGGATGTAGTGATCAATAGATCATCTGATGACCTCAATAGACTTGAAGTGAATATATATATATATTAGAAAAACCACTATGCATCCATGTCTCATCTTGTGGTGAGGGACACTTCTATATATAAAAGGTATTGATATGCAAGAAGATAAAATCATCACCTTCATCGTAGTTTTTTTTTACCTTCTTAGGTTTAAAAAAGAAATTGTCCCTCAGCACTTATATATATATTCACTTATAACTCTATGACCCTAAAGAACTATAGAAGATAGTCTTGGTTCGTACTGTCTCTATGTTGTCATATATTGATGACATATGCATGGGATGAATTACATTTATCTTGTTTGACATCTGTTACTTCATTCACTATCGTATGGTTACATTTAGATGACATGTGGGATGTAGCTTGTGTCGTCAAATCCCCCTGCAATCAATATTGAGCGATTGGCTATGATCAAACCCATTTTCAGTTTCACCCCACCATTAGTTGCTGTAGCAACAAATCAATGGTTCTTCCAATTTTTTTATTCTTATGTGGGCCGTGATATTTTATAATAGCTATAGCCTCTTTATGGTGTTGAGATAGAAATGGTTTCGGTTAATCTACCCAATGACCATGTCATTAGAGCTGTCAAAGGGCCGGGCCTGGGCCGGGCTTCGGTAAGCCCTTATCCTACCCTCACATGTGCGGGCCGGGCCTAACTGAGCAAAAGCCCTCAACTTTTATGGCGGGCCTATAATTTTTAGGCCCTTACCCAACCCTCAAGGGCTAAGGCCGGCCAGGGCCGAGCCAAGGCCAAAAGAAATGGAAAATTTTTTTTCTTTAATGGAAATAAATCTTTTATATGCAATAACCTATGCCACCATTACCAACCAACTTTGTACAAACCCTCCTCTTTTGCCCAGGCTAGGGATCGGGAATGCAATGTAAAAGGCAGCATGGCAGAGTTAAAACTTTTTTTAAGGCATTGGCGGTGGGATAAAATCATTTTTACAATATAAAACATAAGGTGGATCATAATAATTATATAAATGATAATAGATATATAACAAATAACAATAATTTTTTATTTAATTATTTAATCTACTTTTAGAATATCTAAAAGACCATCGAATGTATTACATCATTGTGTTGCTGTATACGTATCCAATCTTGTGTGCAAATTAAGACTTTTACAGTGTCAGATTTTAAACAACTCCTATATTGATCAAATACTCTTCCTCCCGTACTAAATGTTGATTCAGAAGCAACTGTAGAAATAGGAATTGCTAAAATGTCACAAGCCATTCTAGAGATAATTGGATATTTTGTTGAATTAACTTTCCACCAATCCAATATATTGAAATTTTCAGATTTATCCCTTGGCTCCTCCAAATAACAATCTAATTCCGATTTCTCCTCTACAACTGTCTGAGTCATTTATTCCTCAAAAGCTAAAAAATCATCTTCAAACTCATTAGATTTCTTTACCAAATCAACTTTATCCACATTTGACAATGTTTTGGTAGGTGCATCATAAACCAAATCATCGTCAAAGTCATTGTGGATATTATATATTTTATATTAAAATTTAATAAACAATGGGCAAGGCCGTGCCCCCTAGGGCCTAATTAGTCAAGCCTAAGCTCAGCCCTTTATATGCGGGCTTTTAAAAATAGAGCCCTACCCTACCCTCAGGCTTTAAATGAAAAAAATAATCCCTCGTTTTGAGGGCTTTTGCGGGCCGGGCCGGGCCGGGCCCCCTCTCTAAAAGGCCGAATTGACAGCCCTACATGTCATAGATGAAGTGTCTATCTTTTCTTTGGGACAGCCTCGTTCCAAGGCTTGAACGTGAACACATATAAAGATGTTTAGGAGTTGCATATATTGATGACAGATGGGATGAATAACATTTATCTTGTTTGACATCTGTTACTTCATTCACTGTCTTATAGTTACATTTAGATGACATGTGGTATGCAGCTTGTGTCGTCAAATCCCCCTGCAATCAATATCGAGCGATTGGCTATGATCAAACCCATTTTCAGTTTCACCCCACCATTAGTTGCTGTAGCAACAAATCAATGGTTCTTCCAATTTTTTTATTCTTATGTGGGCCGTGATATTTTATAATAGCTATAGCCTCTTTATGGTGTTGAGATAGAAATGGTTTCGGTTAATCTACCCAATGACCATGTCATTAGAGCTGTCAAAGGGCCGGGCCTGGGCCGGGCTTCGGTAAGCCCTTATCCTACCCTCACATGTGCGGGCCGGGCCTAACTGAGCAAAAGCCCTCAACTTTTATGGCGGGCCTATAATTTTTAGGCCCTTACCCAACCCTCAAGGGCTAAGGCCGGCCAGGGCCGAGCCAAGGCCAAAAGAAATGGAAAATTTTTTTTCTTTAATGGAAATAAATCTTTTATATGCAATAACCTATGCCACCATTACCAACCAACTTTGTACAAACCCTCCTCCTTTGCCCAGGCTAGGGATCGGGAATGCAATGTAAAAGGCAGCATGGCAGAGTTAAAACTTTTTTTAAGGCATTGGCGGTGGGATAAAATCATTTTTACAATATAAAACATAAGGTGGATCATAATAATTATATAAATGATAATAGATATATAACAAATAACAATAATTTTTTATTTAATTATTTAATCTACTTTTAGAATATCTAAAAGACCATCGAATGTATTACATCATTGTGTTGCTGTATACGTATCCAATCTTGTGTGCAAATTAAGACTTTTACAGTGTCAGATTTTAAACAACTCCTATATTGATCAAATACTCTTCCTCCCGTACTAAATGTTGATTCAGAAGCAACTGTAGAAATAGGAATTGCTAAAATGTCACAAGCCATTCTAGAGATAATTGGATATTTTGTTGAATTAACTTTCCACCAATCCAATATATTGAAATTTTCAGATTTATCCCTTGGCTCCTCCAAATAACAATCTAATTCCGATTTCTCCTCTACAACTGTCTGAGTCATTTATTCCTCAAAAGCTAAAAAATCATCTTCAAACTCATTAGATTTCTTTACCAAATCAACTTTATCCACATTTGACAATGTTTTGGTAGGTGCATCATAAACCAAATCATCGTCAAAGTCATTGTGGATATTATATATTTTATATTAAAATTTAATAAACAATGGGCAAGGCCGTGCCCCCTAGGGCCTAATTAGTCAAGCCTAAGCTCAGCCCTTTATATGCGGGCTTTTAAAAATAGAGCCCTACCCTACCCTCAGGCTTTAAATGAAAAAAATAATCCCTCGTTTTGAGGGCTTTTGCGGGCCGGGCCGGGTCGGGCCCCCTCTCTAAAAGGCCGAATTGACAGCCCTACATGTCATAGATGAAGTGTCTATCTTTTCTTTGGGACAGCCTCGTTCCAAGGCTTGAACGTGAACACATATAAAGATGTTTAGGAGTTGCATATATTGATGACAGATGGGATGAATAACATTTATCTTGTTTGACATCTGTTACTTCATTCACTGTCTTATAGTTACATTTAGATGACATGTGGTATGCAGCTTGTGTCGTCAAATCCCCCTGCAATCAATATCGAGCGATTGGCTATGATCAAACCCATTTTCAGTTTCACCCCGCCATTAGTTGCTGTAGCAACAAATCAATGGTTCTTCCATTTTTTTAAATTCTTATGTGGGCCGCGATATTTTATAATAGCTATAACCTCTTTATGGCGTTGAGATAGAAAGGGTTCCGGTCAATCTACCCAATGACCATGTTATAGATTATGTGTATATCTTTCGTCTGGGATGGCCTTGTTCCAAGGCTTGAATGTGAACATATATAAAGATGTGGTTCTTGAAACTTGATAAAAGGTAAAATTTATTGGCACGTGCACAGAACCACGGCAGTGCAGAATCCTTTATTTGGGTTCACGTGTTTCATCAAGAAGCCCTAAATTGGGGTGAGCCGTCCAAGATGTACACTATTTAACTTTATCTCAATGTAATTAAATGGGAATTTTTGAGATTATATGGATAAAATCCAGATTTGTTAAGTAATCGTAGAGTTTGGTCAAAGCCCATACCCTTTAATTGAATACTCATCTTAGTATGTATAAAAGCATAAATAGGCCATTCTGGGTTTGCTTGATATTAGGCCCATATTAGTTTGGTCACGGAATGTTGCATTATAGTTGATTATTATGAAATTATTTATATTGTTTGCTATAATTTTATTATCATTTTATAACTGCTCTATTTTTTTTCTTTGTGGGTTTGATTATTTATTAACTAGATTGGATTTCATTTTTTATGTCACATTTATTGGGTTTGCACACTTTGGTATACTTTGGGCCATTTTATCTAAATACATGAAAAGTTTCCACGAGTATTTGGGATCCATAATAAATAAATAAATATTCCATAATTGTATGTTTAATTCATGGACCTATTAAACTATCACGACGTTTGATAATTTAGATCAATTTTGGAGAAATCAAGGCCCAATATTTTACTATTCACCACTAGTGACATTATAACCAATTTAGATTAGACCCCTTTATATCATTTATAAATGCTATTAATTCAATTGAGACCTATAGTTTTAAGTAGTGCACTAGTCATCAAAGTGGCCCTATTATAAAAAAACTTATAGGTATCACTTGCAATTTAAGACCCCTAACACTATTTACTGTGTAAGAATAATAGCATTAGATATGCTATCTTAAATTAGGAGAGTGAGAATTAGCCCAAAGGTTCGAGTGCTACTCAAATAATTGTAAGACGAAATAAGGTAATTTGATATATGTACCTAATTAGGAATGGTTCATATACCCAAAGGTATAAAGCCTAGCGAATTGCGTATATATTATCACGTTAACCATATGAATGAATAGTTTTCTTCCATAAGCGATTCTATTTGCCTGTTGTAGTCTTGACCCATAGGAGGGACAGCAATGATGAATCACTCACCAGACTGGTTTCATTTATGTAAAGAATCCTTCTGGATTTCTATTTTAACGTGAACTCAAAGCATGTTGTTCGAGGGTAGAGTAAGTTGTAGGAACTGATAGTTTGTAAATCAGAGTCCTGGTTAGAGAATTAGAAGCAAAAACCTATGATTTCCAACACTGAGGCTCAAAAACTGCCCGTCAGTGGTCCAAAATGGGAAACAGTCTCTGGAAAAATCGAAAACCGGCATGAGCACTTTACTTGAGGGTATACTAACTTGTAGGAATTGATGGTTCGCAAGTTAGATTCCTGGTTAGAGAATTAGAAGCAAAAACTCATGATTTTTCAACATTTATGCTAAAAAACTGCCCAACGGGGTTCCAAAATAGGAAACGGTCCTCGAAAAAATTTGTAACTGGCACGAGCACTTCTTTCCAGGGTAGAGTAACTTGTAGGAACTAACAATTCGTAAATCAGACTCCCGGTTAGAGAATTAGATGCTAAAACCTAAGATTTTCAACATTAAAACTCTAAAACTAGTCGTTAAAGATCTAAAACGGGAAATAGCCCTCAAAAAAATTGGAAACCTGTACGAGCACCTCCCTCATGGCTAAATTAACTTGTAAAAACTAATGGCTTATAAATCGGATCCTAGTGAACGAATTAAACAAAAAAAAAACATTGGATTCCCAACAGTTGGCTCTAAAATAGACCATCAGAGGTCGAAACAGGAAATGGCCATTGGAGGGCCCAGAAACCGGCACGAGTGCCTCGCTCAAAGCCAAAGTAACTTGTAGGAATTGACGGCTCATCAGTTAGACTCCTGGTTAACGAATTAGATGAAAAACCGCTTGATTCTCAATGCTTAGGTTAGAAAACAGGTTGCCGAAAAACTTAGGAAATGATTATATGAATATACATGTTTATCTTACATTTGTAATTTAATTCATTGAAAAAGTTCTAATGTCGTTTTTGTCATTGTAGATTGATCGATGCTTTGGGGTTGGTTGTAGGCTTGTAGGGGTGTTTTATTTTCATTTTAGTTTATTTGTATTTGTATATTGGACATTTATATGGGACTATATCATTGATTGTAATATTTGTTGAATGAGATGATTGACTTCATGAAAATGGCGATGGTTGTTTGTTTATTTAGCAACTCTTATATGCATGCGTTTCTCATGTTGAATACAGGTACATGAATAGGTTTATATTTGACACAGGTATATAAACAGGTTTACAGGAAGATTATATTGAAAAACAAATAATACATCTAAAAAAATTTTTTTACGAACAAAAAAATCCATTTACCGAATTTTTTTCCATCGGTAAAAGTGAAATGAAAATAGTTAAAAAGGACTAAAATGATTTTACCGACGTTTTTTTTTGTCGGTAAAGGTGAAATGAAAATTTAAAAAAAATGAAATTAAACATCAGTAAAACAGAAATTATCATCGTTGAAGATATAATTTTCGCTGATGCAATTTAATTCTGTCAGTAAAATCTTTTGCTCATGACTTTTTACCGATGTTCGGCCGTTGTAAATATTTTCGTCATTAAAGTTTTATACTGACGTTTTTGTCTTTTTTGGTGATAAAAGTTTTCATCACTAAAAATGTAAATTGTTGTAGTGAGCCCAATTTGTCATTTTCATTAGGAGGCACCACAAGAGACCTACAACGTGAGGTAGAAGACTCTTAGACCGTTTAGACTATGCTTGAATCGATCCCAATACGGGTCCCATTTAATAGAACTACAAGTTTTGCAATTCACATGAAATGACGAACATAGAATCACTTATTGCATTATCACCTTAGCATCTAACCCTTAATGATTTTGATGGAAGACCATTAGAATCTAAACTCTAAGAGCTTTCCGGTAGTGTGTGGCACATCGAAAACAGACCGTTGGATCAAAAGATATGATTATTATAAGTTTTAGTTCGAAAAAGCGCTGCTAAACCTATGCCTAGGTGGCTAGGGCTACATAAGCGCACCAAAACCTACGCCCAGGTGATCAATAGCCCTAGTTCAGAGATTTTGGGTCCCACATGCTTTGGTTTTAATGCAAAACCTTCTACAAACCCTAAATATGAAGTCGTATACTCCCTTTTACATCCCAAGTGCTATAAAATCATGCTCTAGCTCCAAAAACCCTACCACAACAATTTACAATAGATAGTCTCCATTAGAGAAGAAAAAACCTAGAGATCTTCAAATCTAGAAGAAGGAGAAGAAGAAGAAAAGGAGAAAAACATCAAAAGCCATGGATTTCAACGAAAGTTTTGATCTCGGATTTTGAGGAAAGTACTTTAGATCGCTATTCATGTGTCTTTTCCCCTTTAGATTTGTTGTGCATCACAATTGTAGTAGAAACATGTTTAGGATCATCAAATCATATAGATTCGCATCTTAGATTAGGTTTTACATTTATTTTCGTCTTAGATTTGTTACTTTGGATGCATAGAAACATGCTTAGATTCATCAACATGCATAGATCTACACTGTCTTCATCATTCTAGATACAAACTATGCATAGATCTGCATCATCATCATCATCATCTTCATCATTTAGAAACAAACCTTGTGTGGATCTACATCATACTCATTTTATTGGATCCCTATCTTGCAAAATATTAGCGTAGACTCCTGGATTTGCACTTTTGGCTTCTTTTCATTTAGATTTGGAAGATCTATCGCACAAAGATTGTGTTCAGATCATCACATCATTCCTAAAAAATAAAAAAAAAACTGAAAATACCAAAAATCATGCACGAGGCCTGAAACCAAGCCTCGAGCCACCTTTTGTGCACTTAGGTTGCCTTCCACAGCCGTTTTCACGTGTTTCTCTGATTTTCAATCCCATTCATCTATTTGCAATGTGGTTTGATGATTTTGATTGATTTTGTGCTTACTGTCTGCGAGTTGTTCCTCTGATTGCTAAAACAATAATTAAATAAATTTACTCACTACAACAAAGTCATTGGACCACTAGTCATCATTCTCAGGATATCATTTAGTTTACTTAGGTTAGATTCATTTGTTTATTAGCGTCTTTTAGATCATTAGCATTTACATTATCATCACATTTAAATATTATTATAAAATAAAATAAAAATCATAAAAATCATAAAACCAAAAACACTTCTTCTCTTTTCCTGCTCTTTAGTCGATTAGCAGAAGAAACCAAAATCAAATTAAAAGACATAGTTAAAAACCCAAAAATATCAAGCTAGACAATCTAGGTCTTCCAATTTCGTGTCTAAGTTGATTGAAATATTAATAAAAACATAAATTGCAACTTTGAGATTTTAAGAATCCAACAAACACTAAACAACAACATAAGACATCAAACAACAAGAAAAAATAGCCATTAAAAACTAAAGTATCTATTATAAAATCAAAACATTAAAATCTAAACACTAATTAAAATCAAAACGTTAATTATACACCTAAGCAAATCAAGACTTAAAAACATCACGCCGACTTAAATAACTTAGGCAACTTGAATTTCTAAGACAATTTAAACAACCTTAATAAACCCTGATAACTTAAACAATTCAATTAATTATAAACCCTAATTCACCCTAAAAGCCTAATCAACTTAAACCAAATAATTGAATAACTTAAAAACTACCAGCCAAACTTCTAGAACCTTAAAAAAGTAACTATAACAAACCCTAAAATAATTGAGACACCTGAAATCAAGTTAAATTAGCAAACCAATCTCCTAGGGCTCAAAACTGCCACTTAGAGCCTACCTGGCACTTGAGCAATAAATCAACAAACTAAACCAAAAAACGCAATCAGAAAATTTAAAAGACTAATTTAATAAATAAATAATAAAAAAACAGAACCTTGAAATAACTCAGAACACACACCAAACCCATCAAAACCCCAAAAATGTCACTTAGGAGCAACTACTGATGAGCCGAGCGTGTAACTTAAAACATTCACCAACCAACGAAACTCAGATACTTTAAAACACTTAAAATATCAACTTTATAAAAACAAAAACTTAAAACAAACCAAACCACCCACAAATCACCCCTAAACCATAAAGTGCCACATTGGCGTGAGAATACTCAAGCTTACCCTGGCTATCACACATAAACCGATTCAAACTAATCTGAAACTCATCAATATAATCACCATCATTTAAAATCAACCTTTTCAGAACTTGAACAAAACCCAGAGAATCAAACTAGAGCCAAAAATCCACAAAGAAGGCCCAAACCGTGCACAAGTCCACTGGGCACCATACTGCATGCGCCTAGGCTGAGCAGACCACCTGGACGCCAGTTCTCATCAGCCTAGCCTGCTCTGCCATCTTTTGTTTGCAGTTTCAGTTCCATCTTGCTTTCAAACTTCCAAATCTCCTAAAAACTAAATTTACAAAAACTTAAAAATCATCTAAAACACACAGAATCATTTGATTAAACACATGTAAATCAACTAGCAATTGAATCTTAAAATAAAAATAAATAATATAAAAATCACATCAAACAAACCACTTGGATCCTAAAATTCATTTTGCTTAAGTTGTTTGCATAATAGAATAAACCGGATTTCCCAATTAGATTTAGCATAGCATTACATTTCGTTCCATCACTTTTCTTATTCCGTTAGGGGACCGAGAGAGTTGATGCGGACGGTTTAGAACCTTAAAAATCAGGGTTAATCCAATGATTGACTTGAACGTATTAACAACATAAAGTTAATTAGTTAAATCTCCTAGTTACGCCCTCCTAGCCCCATTATTAAAAATCCAAAAAAAAACCATAAAATCAGCAAAATTCAACCCAAAAAGATTTTACTTTTCTTTCTTCCTTTACCTCTAGTGCCAAATATTTTACTAAGCTTAAAGATAAAGGGAATAAAGGCTGATTTCTAAGATTGAACCAACGAGAATGATGAGACTAAATGAGTGATTTCACACACATTTTCAATTAATCAAGAAATAAGTGATTTCATACACCTTTTCAATTAATCAAGCACTTTGCTCATCAACCACCTTTTCAATTAATCAATTAGCCCATCTGCCAGCCTCAATTAATCAATAGGCCCATCAGCCACCCTTTTATTTCAATTTCTTGTTTATCACACACACAAACAATGAAATTATACTTTGAAATCTTATATGCATTGCTACTTTGATTTGAAAAATTGGCCTTTAAACCCTATTTTGCCAACGGATTTCAACGAGGCTGATCCTCTTCTAAAATATTTAGCAACCCCGTTTTTATTTCATTTATTTTAGTTATTCTATTTTACTTGGCTTTGCAACATTTTTTTTATTGAAGATTCACCCTATATTCATACCTTTTATGATGACTTTGAATTTAACTTACATTCAGAGAACCCATATTAAGTAACAAAAGAACCATTGTGTGTTGCCGGTAGCACATTAGATGAGAGAAGAACCCACCCAAATTTTCACTCATATTTTTTTCGGCTTTTGCTGAAGAGCGGTGTTTTTGGAGATTGTGATTCGTTGATTATGAGGATAGTCGGAATCTTCATTTTCAATGTACAAAAATAAACATCTTATATATAGAAGAATGGTGACCCCCCTTCAAGCTATCAAATTCACATCCAATAGATACTACGTTATAACTTTTATAGGTTGGTCCCATATATGCTAGTAATAAAGTGCTGCAAACATTAAAATGTGGGTCCCACATCTTAGATCTTATGATTCTCTCGCTTCCGTTCATTTAAGAAAAGTTTTTACACCATTACCAAATAAGTTCCAAACGGAATATTTTCAATGGAGTATTTTAATATAATGTTGCCAAACAAATTCTGTAAAGTTTAGTTTTGGTACAACTCGATTTCAGCACAACCAAAAGAGAGCACAAAATTGAAAACAACACAGAAACAATGCCAAATAGGCCCTATAATTGACTGGTACGTGAGAATTAGGGATATGAAAGTTGCAAGGGATCTTTTTGATAGGGTGCTCATGAAGTATTTATTAATGTGCAACACAATGTTGGGTGGGTATGCAAAAATGGTGAGATTGTGAGTGTGATTCAGTTGTTCAATGAGATTACCCTTCCCCAAATGCTGCAAATGCCTCTAATGAGAAGATGAAAGGCAAGGAAGTGAAGGAAAAGGATTTCTACCCCACACCCCTCCCTGGTTTGTCTTTACATTTGGATTTCACTTTGCATGAGGTTAATTATGAGGTTGTCCACATGAAGCATTTGATGTGCTGCATGATAATATATATAGATGGCTCTAATTCCAGTTAGAAATTCTTTAGTTTTGAAATAAGGAATTTGTAGAGACAAGGAATTCTCAAATAGGAATTCAGACGTAAAATGAAACAAAGAATTTAGAATTTTAGAATTCAACAATATTTCATATACCAGCATTTAAAATTCCTAGACATGAATTCTATGAAATAGAAATGAATTATTCTATGAGTTGCAGTATAGAAACGAGCCCTAAATCGCATGTGACTTGAGATTTGGCATTCTTTATCCAATGTTCCTCCTAGATTGAAGCTAGCCATATTTCTTTGATTTGGGTTTTGGATGTTGAGGACTCGCACCCCGAACTGCAACCTCCTCAAAGCTCAACTGTTCATTTTTTTAATTTTTCACCCATGCTGGACACACCTAAACACGATCCAACCTTTAAGATAGAGGCCCACATCAAGCAATGCCTGACACGGCCGTACATGTCAAGTTCATACCTGCCCATTCGTCAACCAGAGGGGCAGATCTCAATTTATTTTTAATCATTTGCACAAGCTTCCTAACAATTGTTTGGATAAATTATTACTAAATTACAAGCAGTTCTCACTCGGGCAGGCCGAACATGGCGAGGCCGATTATACTACGACATTCAGTGATGACCAAGAGACGACTCGAGAAGAACACCAAATTGATTGGTACGGATATCAATTATCAAATCCCTCTTATTTCGTTTCTTTATTTGTTGTAAGGATATGTTAGGTCGGGCATTTCCTACAGCTGGACCTTACACTGTACACCCAATGGCGTGGACCTGCCTAACTGGCTAAAGGGTAAGCTAACAGGCTAGGTCCAGCCCATGGGCTAAAAAAAAAGGACCCAATTCCAGATAGAGGGCATTTGCTCTGATTTGGGCCAAAGCTAAAGCCAGTTAGGTCTATAATCACCTCTATTAGAGTGGACACAAGACCTATACAATCTACGGATCCAACGACCAGAACATGTCGGACAATGAATATAGGCAGTCATCCGTTTCATAAAGCTCTCAAAGCTCGTTTATAACTAAAGAATCACTTTATGAAGATGAACCATCCATTCAAGATTGATGGTTGTGCAAGGATGGGGCAGATTGTTGCAATCATATGATCATGCATTCTAAGGAACCATGTTATATATCCAAGACTACGATCTGACACACAACATAAAAGTTGCAATCTTCTTATAAGTAAACTCCTGCACCATTCATAAAAATATAAATTTTGAGCACTAGAATATCAAATCCCAAACGAATTGGGGCAGGCTAATACTACTGTCATTACTAACAGAACATAAGCAAAAAATAGAAATCATATCCCTCTAATGTAGAAAGATTAAGAAAAATCATAGAGAAGATGGATCAAGACCATCGATAATGCTAATGGCCACTCTGGAAAGCCGTGTTATTGTCCTCTCCCTATCAGCCAGCCCTGCAGGGTAAGAAATACTGGGATTATTCCCAAACGCATCGCGGCACCTGCCAAGGTTGCCCATGGCCGCACCCACATTTATGCCAGCACCATCATAGTCTTTGGAACCTAAGGATTCAAGGGCCGACTGGAGAGCGTCCTTCGAATTACTGTACAGTTCTAGACATTGCCTGAGCACATTCCCGACTGTAGGGTTCGAATCATAAAACAGACCAAACACAAACGAATAGCCGTCGTCTGCAGAGGTCTTGCTTCTCTGGGTGATGATGGTGGCTAGCCCATGTGTCACGACCCCCCCAATATTAACCTGGGGTTTCGTGAGATTAGGGCCAATAATTTTTTTTTTTTTCCTGTAATCATCATGACACATGGCTCCTAATCAATTTACCACAGGATCTTTAGTCCGCGGTGAGTTTAACATTTCATAACAACACAAATACCTGCGGAAGCAATATCTAGCAGTTGGCATTATCAAAATAATCAGAGTATTGCACATAAAAAGGGGTGTAAAGTTTAGAGTTTGAGTTCAAAGTTTAAAAGTTTATACCAAACATGTTAAATGCAAGCCCACCAAAAACTTAGGCTGCCAAAAGAATAATAATGAAAAGCATTAAGATCTCAAAATATGTTAGTCACTCGCGTGCCGGTCTAGATGGATCCATATCCATCATTTGCACCCCACTCGGACTCAGCACCTGGCTCAAGCGCTTGTAGCGCTTCACCCTCCTCCGTCGCCTCGGGGTGGTAGGACTCGGTACCTATGCACCAAATACTACAACATCAGTCTACAACGGTAGATGGCAAGTGAATAAACATAAACCACAATAATATACAATGTCAAAATGGAATAAAGACATATATGATCATAAGAGTGATGAACAATAAAGGCATAAGAAAGAACGGAATCCTAATCCATAGCTACACAATTACGCACAACCACATAAGCCAATATCCGAGTAAAAACCCGGCCCAGAATACGGTGGCCCAAATCGTCTTCGGATGCTAGGCATCCTGTCCAGAACGGTGGATCAATCCGCCATAGGGTGCATCACACCCAGTCCAGAGTCATAGAGCACAAGGCCCCGTCCAGAACGGTTGGTCAAGCCGCCATAGGGTGCATCACACCCAGTCCAGAATTAGAAAGTACATTTGTACCATACCAATATCGATCTGCAGTCGTCCAGAAAACCCCGATCCAACACAACCCACACATAGGCCGACTTAGTGGTGCGCGGACAAGGTTCCTAAGTCAAATGTGAAGGGCTGGCTAAATCCAAACATACCATACCATACAAATATTGAGGAACTACTCCACAACATAATCCGGTCCACAACCATAAATCCATACCCACAATGAGTAGTCCTCCGGTATCCCGAACACCAAGCCAAGCCTCAACACAGTCCATACAATACCAATACAGGGTACAATCGCTAAAAAGTCATAAACAATGTAATAACAATGCGAAGTATGCAAACCCGAAGGCCAAGGAAGATTTACAAGCCATGCCTAGGTCAATGATGGCAACTTGTGTACCTAACAACTCTACTCGAACTCCAGGTGATGTATGGTTGGGTAATTAATTTCATTTAAGTCAAAAGGATGCATAGCCCAGGTCCAACATCAACTGGATTCGGTTAGTTTGTACATTGTACACAAATCATACCATCTATGAGAGGTACATTTGCTCCCCAATGACCCTCATAATAAGTCCTCAATTTACCCTCCAATATGCATGTAGAATGTCCCTACAATCAGTCCCACAATTAGCCCACACCCGGGCCTCCATCACCATAGAACAATCCCATTAAAATGGGGTTTCAAGCCCTTAATTCTTCTCACACGTCTTCACCTGCAGAAAATGGGTGTCCCACCCCTTCATTTAGCACATTTAAATCACCTCCAACATACCATCAAGCCCTTAATTCTTCTCACACATCTTAACCTGCAGAAAATGGGTATCCCACCCCTTCATTTAACACATTTAAATCACCTCCAACATACCAATCCATCACATACATTACCACACCTAAATCTAGCATTTTTAACATAAAACCCAAAATGAGCAAAAGGGTGAACAATTGACAAATAGGATGCTAGAATCAATCAAATATACATGCACATCATTATTGAAATATGTTAATCCACTTGCCTTAGATGAAGAGGGTAAAATAGGGTATGCCTTGCTCACCAAAGAAACCCCAAAGAAGCTCAAACACAAGAAAATCCAAACCCAACTCAAATCAAACCTACAAAAATAATTAAGAGAAGCTAATGAGCATGCCAAAAATCTATTTTAGTTAAAACTCTAATGACCTAGTTTATGGGGGAGGAAAACCTTACCTAGGGTTGTTTGGTTTGGGGGAAAACTTGGAAAATGGGTTCCTTGGGAAGATGACACCTTGAGGAGGAAGATGGAAGGAGAAGGAGAAGCTCCGGTGGCGGCGGTAGGCGTGGATCCCGGCGGTGGCAGCAAGAAGGAAATGGGAAAAGGGGGAAATCAGGAAAATAGAAAAAGATGGAAAGAAGAGAAGAGGGAGTGGGTGGCGGTGGTGGTTGCCGGACAAGGGGGAGTCCGGATCTTGGGTGGGTGGTCGAGATCGAGAGTGGAGAGGGGAGATGGGCTTGCTGTTTGGTGAGAGGGAGTGAGAGATCAGAGATGAGAGTGAAGAGAGAAAACAGAATGAAAAGAAAAGAAAGAACAGGGAAGAGAGAGATTCGTCTCTGGAATGGGGGGGGAGAGTGAAACGAGTGAGGGAGTGAAACGAGTGAGAAAGGAAATGGGTTGGGAACTTAAGGAAAATTACAAAATTGCCACTCATATTAATAACTTGGCTAAAACTTGTTTTGTCCATAACTTGTGAACCATAAGTCGGATTGAGTCACTGTCAGCGCCACTGTTCATGAAATAAAATTAGCTTTCCAATGACTATACTATTGGCATGGTTTCGAGGAAGAGAAATTTTGTCCTATTTTAATGGGTTTTTGGGTATTTTTCCATAAAAAGGCTTAATTTTAGAAAATCAGGTATTTAGTAGACAAGATGGGTCTAAATCGGTTCAGATAAAAGGATAAGGCTAATGGAATTAGGAGAGCTACCCCATGAGCCCAAACCTCACAATTCGCAAAAACTACGAAAAAGGCCTCTACACTTCCTAAAATTGCTAACTACCCCCCTACGAAGTTTAAACAAACTCGAAACCCAATAAAACTGCGCACACACGATCCTAATGCTAAAACGGACACGCTTAGACTCTAACAGCTTATTTAGCTATAATACAGCTTAATCTATAATAATAGTATAATTAAGGTCCGGAACGTTACATTCCTTCCCCCTTAGGACATTTGGTCCTCCAAATGCCTAACGTACCTCAGGAAGAAGATCCGGGTACTGCCTCTTAACTTGGTCTCTAAGCTCCCAAGTGGCTTCCCTTGGACTGTGGTGTTCCCATTGAACCTTCACCCAGTGAATCGTCCGCGTCCTCAAAATCTGCTCCTTCGTATCTATGATCTGCAAAGGTCGCTCCACATAAGTAGCATCTGGCTGAAGTTCTAGTGGCTCATACTGAAGAACATGCGAAGGATCTGCTACATATTTCTTCAACATCGAGATATGGAAGACATTGTGAACCCCTGCCAACTCTGCTGGAAGAGCCAATCTGTAGGCAACTTCCCCCACTCTCTCTAAGATCTCAAAAGGGCCGACGAATCTACGAGACAATTTGCCCTTCTGTCCAAATCTCAACGTTCCTCTAATAGGTGACACCTTTAGAAATACATGATCACCGACCTCAAACTCAAGATCTCTTCTCTTCAAATCAGCAAAACTCTTCTGTCTGCTCCTGGCCACTTTCAATCTATCATGAATTTGCTTCACTTTCTCACTGGTATCGCTGACAATGGAAGGACCGTGGAAACTCCTGACACCAACCTCTTCCCAACATATCGGAGTCCTGCATCTACGCCCATATAAAGCTTCGAAAGGTGCCATGCCAATGCTGGAGTGATAGCTATTGTTATAAGCAAATTCACATAAGGGAAGACTTTTCGGCCAATCTTTCCCAAAATCCAATACACAAGCTCGTAACATATCCTCCAATGTCTGATTGGTCCTCTCTGTCTGTCCATCTGTCTGAGGATGATATGCAGTGCTGAAGCTCAAAGTAGTACCCAAAGCATTCTGAAGCCTAGTCCAAAACTTGCCTAGAAACCTCGGATCTCTGTCTGAGACAATTGAGACTGGAACACCGTGCAACCTGACGATTTCATCCATATACATCTTAGCCAACTCGTCCCTTGGTGTTTTTAGGCTCATAGGAAGAAAGTGAGCAACTTTGGTCAATCTATCAACTATGACCCAAATACTGTCCTTATTATGCATCGGTGGCAATCCTGAGATGAAGTCCATCGTAATATGCTCCCATTTCCAATCCGGAACTGCCAACTGTTTCAAAAGTCCTGGGGGTCTCTTGTGCTCTGCCTTGACCTGCTGGCATACTAAGCACCTTGAAACAAACCCTGCAATTTCCTTTTTCATGTTGTTCCACCAATAATAGCTACGCAGATTCTGATACATCTTCATGCTACCTGGGTGAATGGTGAAACGAGAATGATGCGCCTCTGTCAATATCTCATTCTTTAGCTCTTCTATGTTTGGCACACACAATCTATCCTGAAAATACAAAACACCCTCTATCAATCTGAAGTCTGGCCTGCTATCAATCTGTTCAATCACTCTAACTAACTCTGGATCCTCTGACTGCATGTTCTTAATCCTGCTTAAAATTTCTGGTTCCCAAACGAACATGCTGGCCAATAGAACCTTATCACCGGATGGCTGCAAATCTACTCCCATATCCAAGAAAATCTCTGCCCATGACCACTCAGCTCTCATGCATGCATTGGTCGCTGCTCTTCTGCTTAGTGCATCAGCCACTACATTTGCTTTCCCGGGGTGATATTTGATCGGAAAGTCAAAATCTTTTATGTATTCCATCCACCAAGTTTGCCTCATGTTAAGCTCTGGCTGCGTAAACAAGTACTGGAGACTGCGGTGATCCGAGTGAACCTCAAACTTCTCCCCGTACAAGTAGTGTCGCCACATCTTCAAAGCGAAAACCACTGCTGCAAGCTCAAGATCATGAGTAGCATACTTTTTCTCATGTTCCTTAAGTTGTCTGGACCCATAGGCCACCACTTTTTCATCTTGCATAAGTACACAACCCAATCCAACTCCTGAAGCATCTGTGTAGATCACAAATTTGCCATCCTTTGTAGGAAGTGTTAGCACTGGAGCTGTAGTTAATTTGCTCTTCAATTCCTGAAAGCTAGCCTCGCACTGCTCAGTCCATACAAAAGGTACATCTTTTCGTGCCAACTTAGTCAGTGGTGCTGCAATCGTAGAAAATCCTTTCACGAACCTCCTGTAATAACCAGCCAAACCCAAGAAACTATGGATCTCAGACACTGACGTCGGACTTTTCCACTTAACCACTGCATCTATCTTTGTGGGATCCACTGCTAAGCCTTCCTTGCTGATAATATGACCCAAGAAAACCACTTGCTCCAACCAAAATTCACACTTGCTCAGTTTGGCATAAAGTTGATGATTCCTCAATGTTTGCAATGCTGTCCTCAAATGTTGCTCATGCTCCTCTCGAGACTTGGAATAAACCAACACATCATCTATAAACACAACCGTAAACTGATCAAGAAATGGAGCAAAGATCTTGTCTAATTGTGCTATGAATTCGTCTGCATACATTGGGTCCCCTGAACCATCAAACTCAGGTGGGAACCTCTTGCTGAATTTTTCAAACAAGTCATTTGGATCAACTTCCCTGGGTGGTAGAATGACCTGAATTGGCTCTCTGGCTCTTTCAGCGGTGGCTAGTAATTGAGCTTGAAAAACAACCCTGTCTTCATCAGCTCTAGCCTGATCAGCAGCTCTTTCCTCTCTAGCTTGCTGTCTTTCTGCTGCCCTTTCTGCCTCTAAGGCTCTCATCTGTGCGGTATGAGCATTCTGAGCTTGGACAAGAGCTTGGAGTAACTGATTAAAGCGTGGATCTAAGGAATTAAAATCATCCCCATTGTTATCCTGGGACCGGCGCCCCTGATGAGCCATAGTCTACAAAAGAACTGGGAAGGTTAGATACCTATCAAACCTATGCTAGAAAGCAACTCTATAGACTTTATACACAAAGCAGGTAAAATCCATCTAACGAAAAATCGAAATCCTCACACGCGTCCTATTTTAATGGGTTTTTGGGTATTTTTCCATAAAAAGGCTTAATTTTAGAAAATCAGGTATTTAGTAGACAAGATGGGTCTAAATCGGTTCAGATAAAAGGATAAGGCTAATGGAATTAGGAGAGCTACCCCATGAGCCCAAACCTCACAATTCGCAAAAACTACGAAAAAGGCCTCTACACTTCCTAAAATTGCTAACTACCCCCCTACGAAGTTTAAACAAACTCGAAACCCAATAAAACTGCGCACACACGATCCTAATGCTAAAACGGACACGCTTAGACTCTAACAGCTTATTTAGCTATAATACAGCTTAATCTATAATAATAGTATAATTAAGGTCCGGAACGTTACATTCCTTCCCCCTTAGGACATTTGGTCCTCCAAATGCCTAACGTACCTCAGGAAGAAGATCCGGGTACTGCCTCTTAACTTGGTCTCTAAGCTCCCAAGTGGCTTCCCTTGGACTGTGGTGTTCCCATTGAACCTTCACCCAGTGAATCGTCCGCGTCCTCAAAATCTGCTCCTTCGTATCTATGATCTGCAAAGGTCGCTTTCAGCGGTGGCTAGTAATTGAGCTTGAAAAACAACCCTGTCTTCATCAGCTCTAGCCTGATCAGCAGCTCTTTCCTCTCTAGCTTGCTGTCTTTCTGCTGCCCTTTCTGCCTCTAAGGCTCTCATCTGTGCGGTATGAGCATTCTGAGCTTGGACAAGAGCTTGGAGTAACTGATTAAAGCGTGGATCTAAGGAATTAAAATCATCCCCATTGTTATCCTGGGACCGGCGCCCCTGATGAGCCATAGTCTACAAAAGAACTGGGAAGGTTAGATACCTATCAAACCTATGCTAGAAAGCAACTCTATAGACTTTATACACAAAGCAGGTAAAATCCATCTAACGAAAAATCGAAATCCTCACACGCGTCCTATTTTAATGGGTTTTTGGGTATTTTTCCATAAAAAGGCTTAATTTTAGAAAATCAGGTATTTAGTAGACAAGATGGGTCTAAATCGGTTCAGATAAAAGGATAAGGCTAATGGAATTAGGAGAGCTACCCCATGAGCCCAAACCTCACAATTCGCAAAAACTACGAAAAAGGCCTCTACACTTCCTAAAATTGCTAACTACCCCCCTACGAAGTTTAAACAAACTCGAAACCCAATAAAACTGCGCACACACGATCCTAATGCTAAAACGGACACGCTTAGACTCTAACAGCTTATTTAGCTATAATACAGCTTAATCTATAATAATAGTATAATTAAGGTCCAGAACGTTACATTCCTTCCCCCTTAGGACATTTGGTCCTCCAAATGCCTAACGTACCTCAGGAAGAAGATCCGGGTACTGCCTCTTAACTTGGTCTCTAAGCTCCCAAGTGGCTTCCCTTGGACTGTGGTGTTCCCATTGAACCTTCACCCAGTGAATCGTCCGCGTCCTCAAAATCTGCTCCTTCGTATCTATGATCTGCAAAGGTCGCTTTCAGCGGTGGCTAGTAATTGAGCTTGAAAAACAACCCTGTCTTCATCAGCTCTAGCCTGATCAGCAACTCTTTCCTCTCTAGCTTGCTGTCTTTCTGCTGCCCTTTCTGCCTCTAAGGCTCTCATCTGTGCGGTATGAGCATTCTGAGCTTGGACAAGAGCTTGGAGTAACTGATTAAAGCGTGGATCTAAGGAATTAAAATCATCCCCATTGTTATCCTGGGACCGGCGCCCCTGATGAGCCATAGTCTACAAAAGAACTGGGAAGGTTAGATACCTATCAAACCTATGCTAGAAAGCAACTCTATAGACTTTATACACAAAGCAGGTAAAATCCATCTAACGAAAAATCGAAATCCTCACACGCGTCCTATTGTTTCTATCCATTTTTATTTCCTAGAAACATGCAAGGCTCTGATACCAACTGTCACGACCCCCCCAATATTAACCTGGGGTTTCGTGAGATTAGGGCCAATAATTTTTTTTTTTTTCCTGTAATCATCATGACACATGGCTCCTAATCAATTTACCACAGGATCTTTAGTCCGCGGTGAGTTTAACATTTCATAACAACACAAATACCTGCGGAAGCAATATCTAGCAGTTGGCATTATCAAAATAATCAGAGTATTGCACATAAAAAGGGGTGTAAAGTTTAGAGTTTGAGTTCAAAGTTTAAAAGTTTATACCAAACATGTTAAATGCAAGCCCACCAAAAACTTAGGCTGCCAAAAGAATAATAATGAAAAGCATTAAGATCTCAAAATATGTTAGTCACTCGCGTGCCGGTCTAGATGGATCCATATCCATCATTTGCACCCCACTCGGACTCAGCACCTGGCTCAAGCGCTTGTAGCGCTTCACCCTCCTCCGTCGCCTCGGGGTGGTAGGACTCGGTACCTATGCACCAAATACTACAACATCAGTCTACAACGGTAGATGGCAAGTGAATAAACATAAACCACAATAATATACAATGTCAAAATGGAATAAAGACATATATGATCATAAGAGTGATGAACAATAAAGGCATAAGAAAGAACGGAATCCTAATCCATAGCTACACAATTACGCACAACCACATAAGCCAATATCCGAGTAAAAACCCGGCCCAGAATACGGTGGCCCAAATCGTCTTCGGATGCTAGGCATCCTGTCCAGAACGGTGGATCAATCCGCCATAGGGTGCATCACACCCAGTCCAGAGTCATAGAGCACAAGGCCCCGTCCAGAACGGTTGGTCAAGCCGCCATAGGGTGCATCACACCCAGTCCAGAATTAGAAAGTACATTTGTACCATACCAATATCGATCTGCAGTCGTCCAGAAAACCCCGATCCAACACAACCCACACATAGGCCGACTTAGTGGTGCGCGGACAAGGTTCCTAAGTCAAATGTGAAGGGCTGGCTAAATCCAAACATACCATACCATACAAATATTGAGGAACTACTCCACAACATAATTCGGTCCACAACCATAAATCCATACCCACAATGAGTAGTCCTCCGGTATCCCGAACACCAAGCCAAGCCTCAACACAGTCCATACAATACCAATACAGGGTACAATCGCTAAAAAGTCATAAACAATGTAATAACAATGCGAAGTATGCAAACCCGAAGGCCAAGGAAGATTTACAAGCCATGCCTAGGTCAATGATGGCAACTTGTGTACCTAACAACTCTACTCGAACTCCAGGTGATGTATGGTTGGGTAATTAATTTCATTTAAGTCAAAAGGATGCATAGCCCAGGTCCAACATCAACTGGATTCGGTTAGTTTGTACATTGTACACAAATCATACCATCTATGAGAGGTACATTTGCTCCCCAATGACCCTCATAATAAGTCCTCAATTTACCCTCCAATATGCATGTAGAATGTCCCTACAATCAGTCCCACAATTAGCCCACACCCGGGCCTCCATCACCATAGAACAATCCCATTAAAATGGGGTTTCAAGCCCTTAATTCTTCTCACACGTCTTCACCTGCAGAAAATGGGTGTCCCACCCCTTCATTTAGCACATTTAAATCACCTCCAACATACCATCAAGCCCTTAATTCTTCTCACACATCTTAACCTGCAGAAAATGGGTATCCCACCCCTTCATTTAACACATTTAAATCACCTCCAACATACCAATCCATCACATACATTACCACACCTAAATCTAGCATTTTTAACATAAAACCCAAAATGAGCAAAAGGGTGAACAATTGACAAATAGGATGCTAGAATCAATCAAATATACATGCACATCATTATTGAAATATGTTAATCCACTTGCCTTAGATGAAGAGGGTAAAATAGGGTATGCCTTGCTCACCAAAGAAACCCCAAAGAAGCTCAAACACAAGAAAATCCAAACCCAACTCAAATCAAACCTACAAAAATAATTAAGAGAAGCTAATGAGCATGCCAAAAATCTATTTTAGTTAAAACTCTAATGACCTAGTTTATGGGGGAGGAAAACCTTACCTAGGGTTGTTTGGTTTGGGGGAAAACTTGGAAAATGGGTTCCTTGGGAAGATGACACCTTGAGGAGGAAGATGGAAGGAGAAGGAGAAGCTCCGGTGGCGGCGGTAGGCGTGGATCCCGGCGGTGGCAGCAAGAAGGAAATGGGAAAAGGGGGAAATAAGGAAAATAGAAAAAGATGGAAAGAAGAGAAGAGGGAGTGGGTGGCGGTGGTGGTTGCCGGACAAGGGGGAGTCCGGATCTTGGGTGGGTGGTCGAGATCGAGAGTGGAGAGGGGAGATGGGCTTGCTGTTTGGTGAGAGGGAGTGAGAGATCAGAGATGAGAGTGAAGAGAGAAAACAGAATGAAAAGAAAAGAAAGAACAGGGAAGAGAGAGATTCGTCTCTGGAATGGGGGGGGAGAGTGAAACGAGTGAGGGAGTGAAACGAGTGAGAAAGGAAATGGGTTGGGAACTTAAGGAAAATTACAAAATTGCCACTCATATTAATAACTTGGCTAAAACTTGTTTTGTCCATAACTTGTGAACCATAAGTCGGATTGAGTCACTGTCAGCG
This sequence comes from Sextonia rubra, assembly GCA_037013555.1. Lineage (NCBI taxonomy): Eukaryota > Viridiplantae > Streptophyta > Magnoliopsida > Laurales > Lauraceae > Sextonia > Sextonia rubra. The sequence continues at coordinate 2,147,240 of JASUAD010000028.1, read as the reverse complement.
CCATTGTTCATGAAATAAAATTAGCTTTCCAATGACTATACTATTGGCATGGTTTCGAGGAAGAGAAATTTTGTCCTATTTTAATGGGTTTTTGGGTATTTTTCCATAAAAAGGCTTAATTTTAGAAAATCAGGTATTTAGTAGACAAGATGGGTCTAAATCGGTTCAGATAAAAGGATAAGGCTAATGGAATTAGGAGAGCTACCCCATGAGCCCAAACCTCACAATTCGCAAAAACTACGAAAAAGGCCTCTACACTTCCTAAAATTGCTAACTACCCCCCTACGAAGTTTAAACAAACTCGAAACCCAATAAAACTGCGCACACACGATCCTAATGCTAAAACGGACACGCTTAGACTCTAACAGCTTATTTAGCTATAATACAGCTTAATCTATAATAATAGTATAATTAAGGTCCGGAACGTTACACCATGGACATCAGCTGTTTGGCTTTTTGGGTCGGATAACAGAGTCTGCATGCAGACGTGGAAGTTGGGTGTGGTTTGGCAGGTTTTCTCTATTAGAGCCTCATCTGCTTTCACTAACAAGAGATAGGATTGAGATATTACGAAGAGAGATGCAAGGAGGAAGGAATGAAGACGGGCCATCGTCTTTGTTTTTTGGTCACTCGAGTCTCGGAGATGAGATGGTGAAGTCTCTAGTTCTGTGTCTCATTTATAGAAAAATGTTGTAGTAATTTTCGGGAGATATTAATCGAAATGGATTTGCATGGGAGCTAATTGCTTGCTGGTCATGACTATTTTCATTACTAATTCATTGACCTACGACTGCTTTCCTTTTTTTCTACCTTCTCTTCCTGGTACAGGCTCTTTTTTCCATTTTATTGCCCTGTATTTAGGTGTCACAATTCCTTGCCCCAAATGTACCCAGTAAATATTCTGGGTTCAAGTTAAGCCTATAAAATATAACAGATATATACTATCAAAATGAAAAAAGATAATCTTATCTTGCCAAGTATAATGATAGGATTCTAAGTATGAGGCATGAATACCAAGTACAATAAATTGAAATGAGACGATCCCCTATCACAATACTCTAGTCAATACAAGCATTCCACATTGGCTAATACATTTGGTAACAACACAATTGATAAGTCCTAAAAAATGCATATTTTCACTATCATTTTAAGGGATTGTAAAGACTTATCTTTCATAAAATGTTTAAATTAGTTGGAAATCATGATTTTATGATTTTGAACATCACTGCATGCATTTCATGCTTAAATCATTAAAAAATCACAAAATTTTCATAAGATCTTGAAACATTCTATTTTTGTATTTCTATTTTTAGAAAGCTTTCTTGTTTTTCACATGAAATGATAAAGTTTTTCATCATCACTAGTTAATTCAAGATGAGATATGATCAATGAAGTGATTTTATATTATCATTTTATGTGAGATAGGTCCACATCCATGCATTTGTGACTTAGGGGTAAAATTTTCATTTCACATTAAAAAGTCATATTTCTGGTAGGAAATTCAAAGATTGGCCCCACAATGAAGAATTGAAGCCAAGCAATTAATTAAAGAAAAAAATCCAAGGAATAAGCGAGTTAGGAAAGAATTTGAAAAAAGAAGAGATGATGAGCACAAAGGGACCTACATGGACATGCACATACGTAGGAATCCCATGGGATGTCCAGATTTACAATTCTTATTCAATTTGAGTTATCTTTGAGATAATTACAAGGAAGCTTCCAAGAAGATACTCTTTGAGGAAAAAGGAAAGTTAAAGAAGAGGAATTTAAAAATACAAATTTATTTCATTTTTTCTCAGAATAGTATACTTTAAAACAATCACAACTTTCAAACTAGGCTTCGAATCGAGACAATCTACCCACCTTTGGAAAGTTCTTTTTGAGTAAATATTTGTGAAGCCCAAGATTGCATCAATCGGACCTGAATTAACAAAGTTATGACCTCGCGACATTGAATGTGTATTTCTTGATGGGATTACAGAAGTTGAAAGTTTCCTATCTGTACACTCAAGGATGATGACCAGCCATGAATGAGAGGGATCCACTTTTGTCTCATCTTCGATCAAGTTTTATGAAGTCACTTTACAAAGCACCATCACAAGTGGGGCCAATTTTGAAGATTTGTAAAAGTTTATTTTTAGAAAGTTTGTGTAGATATTTCTTGTTGACCAAAAATATAAAGCTAAAATTTCCCATATGCTTCCTAATTCTTTGCAAATGTGGAGGCTAAGCTAAGAAGAATTACTAAAAAAAGTTGTTGCTAAGAAGCAAAGAAAGAAACAAAAAGGGAAGAGAAAGACTATAAGAAGGACCAAAGGTGGGACATCCAAGGCATGCATGGACAACACACCTCTCCTTGCCAAGTGCCTCGCTTTTCATCACTTCTTCTTCCTCCATTGAAGCTTGCCAAAGTGTCTATTTGAAGACTACCACCAAGATTTCCTCCTAGGAGTAGGCATTCATCATCCTAGCAATGCAATGAGAATTTTGTTTCTTAAATTTATCTTTTATGTATTGATGATTTACAATTGCTAGTAAAGTTTGTTTTCTTTTTATTTTTGCATTTTAACTATGGTGTCTTGATATTAGTCTTACGTGTCAACCATTAGGGTTAATTTTTATGCTTGTTTAATATTGGGAGAAGATTATTTTTCAAAACTACTAACCGAGTGGTTGTAATCTCTTTAATATGTTTTGAGATCTCTGGATACCATATTGCATGATTGGAGGCAATGCAAGCTTGTATTAAAAAAGTAATTTTTACCCTTAGGAAGATTAGAATTCAATTCTGAAATTTATTTTACTTATATATGAGTCTAGTGTTCTCAATTTGGATTGACGACCTAATTTGAAGAACAAGATCCTAAGCCTGTAGCTCTAATGATTTTGAACCTAGTTAAAAGAACCAAATTATCACTTTATTTATTTCCCAGTATTTATATATATATATTTGTTCTGTTATGCACTATTTTAGCAGTCTTATTTATTGCTAAAGTTTCATACATAGTTTCCATATTAAATTTCATATTTAGTTCTTATAATTAATATTCATATTTTTCTGGTTGCATGTTTCAATGTGAGTTTATTTTTGAAATTATATCATTCAATTCATATTGATCATTCTTGCATAGTACAGTTGCATGTCCCATGCATATCTTCCAGTTTTTTAATACTTTTGGATTTTTATATATTTTTTCTTGCATCTTTAGGTTAGCTTTTCACAAATAAACAAGTTTTAGTTTCTATTTTAATCATTCATGCATTAATTTTTGATTTGCATACATACTAGTTAAAAATTTGGCACTAGTGTAGTTAGTGTTTCATGCATGATATCATTGTTTTAAATTATGCATTATTGTTGATTTTACAATATTCTGTATTAGAAATTTTAGGTTTAGATTTGTATATCATCTTAGGGGGTGTTTGGTAACAAGATATTCTAAAAGATTGTGTGATATTGTATGCTATATTATGATAGAATCTACCTACCCAAAACTTAGGTGTTTGGCTAACTTAAAATGTATTCTACAATATATGACTTTCTACTAAAAACTACAAGATTTCTTTCTTCTCCACTTTCGTGTAGGAGCAAATATTTAGAAAATGAATTTTTCAAGATACTATCAAACATTATCACTTATAATATGATATTATTCTGTTCTGCAATAATTAAATGTTACAATACCCAATTTTATTAATATTGTATGTTGTGTTTATCTAAACACCCCCTAGGTTAGTTTCAAATTCATATTAATTAGATTTGGTGTATATCCATGTTAGGAAAGTATGTTGCCTTACAAATTATGAATGTTTCAATTTGTTGCATACCTTTTGTTTAGAAAGTTTCTATTTTTGTTTTAGTTGTTATTTTTAATTCTTTCTAGTAATTGGAAGTTTGGTTAGTTTGTTCTTTCGCAGTAACTTTAGTTTAGGATTTTTTAGATTTAGGGTTTTTGGTTTAGAAAAATTTTTAAAGTTTGTAAGTTTGTGATTAATTTTAATTGTTTTCTGCACAAACAAGACATGGCCGTATAGATTCTTTCGGCTGGTTTTATATTTTTATTAGGACAGGGTACAAATTTGCTTAAACTGAACATTGCTCCTTGTAGATTGACCCCATACTCATCACATTTTATTACTATAATCAAAACTCTACACTTGGAGTTTTGATCACCAGTCCAAAGTAATCGGTAGATCAAATCGGCGTTAGGTGTATAACACCTTGTCCAAAGTCATTGGGCACAAAGCCTTGTCCAAAGTAATGGATGGTTAGTCCACTCAAATCATCTAGATAACTCGACATTAGGTGATAAACAACTCTGTCCAAAATACGATGTACATCCATTAATACCAATTTCCATACTCATCCAAAAGACCTCGATGCAAATTAATAGTCTCTACACAGAGGTGCCCCTACTGTGTTAGACTTTAAACAGCTTAGTGACACTGAACTCAAAGGATCTTAAGTTCACATTGTGAAATTCTAGCTTCCTAGTAAGAATAGGTCATGAAATAGGAACTATTTTTCCATTAAACATTTCAATGATAGTAAACATTCCAAATCCAAATCCACTACATGTAGTCCTCCCGAAGCATTTATAGTAAACCGACAAACCACAACACTTCAATCAATGTTAAAGGCCAAACGAATACAAAAGGAAATCTTAAGTTCAATCATTTTACGTCCTCAATGTGATCCCTCAAATATGAAACACTACGAAGTTATGAAATATGCTCGAGATTTATAAACATCAATATTAGTGTGACACAAAACCATACGATTTGATCAATAGTCAATGAGTAGTTATGATCTGAAATTCTAAGTCAATGATTAACTTTTTTGTGCCCGACATCCCTATTCAAACAACGGTGAGGTGAAGTTGTGACATCCCATCAATCCCTTGGTGCACAGTCCATAATTAGATGCGCTCACATCTGACCTCATCAAGGTTTAAGATAGGTTTTACAATGTATGAAGACCATACATTCCGTAACAATATGTTAGCTTACAACATCCATTAAAAATGGTGCTTCAATTAGTCCTCAAAGGAGTAGGCCAAGGGTTCCAAAAACCATGCCTAAAAGTCCTAAGGAAAAGGCTAAAAGAACCTGGCATTCCTCGATCAGCTGCTCAGTTAGCTAAGAGAATGCACATCGGGAGCACTTAAGTAGTCGAAGAGCTCATCGAAGAACAAAGACCCAAAATCTTTCACTTTGGAAAAGCACACACTAAGGCTTGTTGAAGCTCTGGGCATCTCGAGCTCTCGACTAGCTGAACTTGACTCGCTGAGAGCTCTTAGAACTCACCACCCAGTGTTTATTTCAATTAAGAAACAAAGGAAATCCCTCCCCTTTTCCCATATACCTGATGCAACACGAACATAGGGCCACCCCCTTTTCTATTCTATGAATACCAACCTCCAACATCCTCCTCTCCCATCCACTCCTTTCACAAACCCAAATCATTAACCGATTCTAGCATTTTTATTCAAAATTAACAAAACAAATGACCATAGGTTAACAAATTGCGAGTTGAATGCTAGAATCAATTCAAAATGTGCACATCATGAATGAATTCATGATATCTAGTTACTGTGATGAGAAAAATGAGAAATGGATGAAACCCTAGCTCACAGACAACCCACAAAGCTCAAATTTGTAGAAAATCAAACCCAAGCTCAACAACCTACACAAATCAAAAAATAATACACAGGATCAACACTTACCTAGGTTTGAGAAGGTAAAGGAAATAGCTTGAAAATGTATTCCATGGAGTCATTGAAGTTTACGGAAGAGAGTGGTAGTGGTCAACTGGTGGTGAGGTGGCTTGGATACTCCACTAGCAGTGGGAAGTGAGTAAATAGAAAAAAAAGAAGAGAGAAAAGAAAGAGAGAATGAGAGAAGGAAAAAAACGGAAGTGAGGTGAATGGTTATTGCTCGACGGGGTCAAATGGTTTAAAGGGTTTCGGATATTTTTAGTTTAGTCCCTACTGGACTTCGGTGGGATTTTCAAGGTACTTAAGGGTTAAGTTCGAGTCGAGGTAATTCGGACTTACTTACACCCTAAATAGACTTAATTAACTAATATGAAATTAACTAACGCTAATTGCTATATTAGGATATGGGGCCTTACATTGTTTGAGAAAAAGAAGAGACCAACAGCACTATTGTCTCACTGTCATTAGTCTCTGGGAGGCCAAAGTTGTTGCCATGTCACCATTGTCAGAGTAAGGACCATTGTCGCCTTCTGCCATCACTTAGCGAGGAAGAAAATAAGGGGCTTGAGGTGTCCATAGACCAAATCAAATAAAACTAAGACAAGTGCATTGACCAAGCCAAGTTAGGTCGATCAACCTTACCTGTTTGCAAAGCAAACCCAGTAACAATTGCTAACATCAGCATACTAATGTCGTCGTGCTGACGTCAACCACATTAGCAATCATATAATCTATAGTCTGTTGACTGAGATCAATGATAGACACTTCTTTGAGTGATATCTTGATCATTCAATATTTGATTGGAGATCTGTTTACACCTATAGAGTTGTTATGAGAAAATCTACACACTAGAAGAGGAAGATTGGTAGTTTAATAGTCAATAAGAAAGTTTGACTAATCAGAGCATAGAAAACTGTTTCTGTAATATTGGATCCATTCAAAGTTGGATTTTATATCCGTTTCTTTCAGCGTGCTTGTGGTGATTTAATCTACAGTGTGGTACAATAATCAAGGTTAGTGGAAGTTGTTTATTTTTTCTATTTGCTTAATTGGATGAAAAACAACATTGTGGACACTACATTGTTTAAACTCAACCATACCAACTAGTTAATTTTGAGAAGGAAGGATTCTATTCCTCACTCCAAAGGGACATCCTTTGACCTTTGTAATTATTATCTGTTTGGTAAACAACATATGGTTACTTTCTCTTCAATATCAAAGCTAAAATCTAATGTATTGGTTTGATATATTTTGATGTTTGTAGTCATATGGAGGTTGAGTCATTTGGTGGCAATAAGTTTTCTATCACATTTATTGATAAGCATGCAGACATGTTAAAGGTTTATGTGTTGAAATCAAAGGATAAGGCGTTCTATATTTTTTAAGGATGAGATGCATATTGAAAGTGGCACAGTTGTCCAGGCCATTTTGGGGTTAAGTTGTTTTGATTGTCGGTTATCTAATTGGCAAGTCTCCCTTAGTTCTTTCGGATTTTGATCTTCTGAAAAGGATATTGACAAGTAAAAGTTCTTCTTATTCTCACTTGAAAGCATTTGGTTGTGAGGTTTTTACAATGGACCAATAGAGTAATGTTCAAAGTTGGATGATTATGCAGTACTTTGCATCTTTGTTAGACATGGTGAAGATGAATTTTTCTATTAGTTATGAGATCCAGAGAAAGAGCATTAGTAGGGATGTAGTTTTTCTTGAAGGCCAATTCTTTGGAGGTGTTGAGAATGCTGATAAGTGTAAGGAATTAGCTGATGTAGTGGTTGATTTCACAGTGATTCCTTCTCTAGTGTAGACTATAGGTGGAGAAGGTGTACATGACAATTTGGATCATAATAAGGCATAGGAGTTACTGAGTGAAAAAGGTATTGATCAGGGAGAGGCACAGTCTCTTTAGTTAGAAACCATGGAACCTTAGGTTCCGACGTCTACTAGAGAGCATTAACTATCAACTAAGAATCTTGCATTTTGGTTATATTTTATTTACCACTGAGGGTGAGCCAAAGAGCTAACAAGAAACAACAACTCATAAAGACAAAGAGGAGTGGATGAATGCAATGCAAGATAAGATAAGTTCTTTGCAGGAAAGCAATACTTATGAGCTGTGCAACTTCCTAAATATAAAAAATTCTTAAAAATAAATAGTTATTCAAGCTGAAGAAAGATGGCAATGAAGAATTGGTGAAGCACAAAACATGGTTAGTGATTAAAGGCTTGGCTTAGATGAAGGGCATTGACTTTGATGAGGCTTTCTCTCCGGTTGTAAAAATGACTTCGGCAAAATTGTGTTAGGTTTAGCCACCATCATGGACCTTGAGTTTAAACAAGTGGACGTGAAGACTATGTTTCTTCATACTGATTTAAAGGAAGAGATTTACACAACTCAACCAAAGGAATTTGAAGTAAAAGTAAAAGAATAAATGGTTTGCAAGTTGAGAAAGAGTCTTAATAGTTTAAAGTAACTGCCAACACAATGGCATAGAAAGTTTGATTCATTCATGGAGAATCACATGCACCACAGGTCAACTACAAATCATTGTGTTTATGTTTATCAATTTACTAATGGCCGGTCTATCATCTTTCTTTAATATATAGATGATATGTTGGTATAAAAAGATGATTGGCATATTGAGAGAGGAGATGTCAAAGACATTTAACATGAAAAGCTTGGGTCTTGCATAAATGTTATTTGGCATGCAAATTTGTTATGATAGGAAAACCAAGAAGTTGTGGTTATTATAAGAGAAATATGTTGAATGGGTGCTAGAAAGGTTTAAGGAATGCTAAGCGAGTTAGTATGCCTCTAGCCAATCACTTCACGCTTAGAAAAAAATCATGTTCTACTACACATGAAGAAAAGGAACAGATGGCATCGGTTTAATACTTCTCTGTTGTGGAGAGTATTATGTATGCAATGGTGTGTACACAGCCACACAATGCTCATGCAGTGGGTTTAGTGAGTATATTTCTTTTTAACCCTAGAAAAGAGCATTGAGAAGCAGTGAAGTGGGTCTTCAAATATTTGAGGGGTACTTCCAAGTTGTGCTTATGTTTTAAAGGCTCAAAACTAGTGGCAGAAGGTTTTACGAATGCTAATTTTGTAGGTGATCTTGATCATCGGCTATCCACTTCTGGATATTTATTTAATTTTGAAAGGGGAGTTATATTTTGGCAATGTAACTAGCAGAAGCCCACATTATTATCTATACTTGAAGCAAAATATATAGATGCTAACAAAGCAGAGAAAAAGATGCTTTGGTTGAAGAGATTCCTTTAATAACTAGATTTTAAGAAAGGAGAGTATGTAATCTCCTGTGATAGTTAGAGTGCTATGGATCTCAATAAGAATACTATATAACATTGCCGCATAAAACTTGTTGATATTAAATACCATTGGTTTTGCAAGGTCATTAAGAAAAATCTTAGCAGCTTAAGAATGTTCACGTTGACTAGAATCCCTTAGACATGATGACAAAGTCGTGTCTAAGGGAAAGCTTAGGCTATGAACAAAATTGACAGGGCCAAACTCCTAGTGAGTTGGGGGGGGTGGGGGGGAAGCATCTTTCACATGGTCTGGAGGGGGAGATTATTGGTCAAGTGGGTTTAGGGTCTTGGGCATTTTGATAATTGTACTGGGACTTTCTTGTAGACTAAGATAGGGTTTCTTAGGGGCCAAGAAAGAGTGGATTATATATTGATGTAATCTGTAACCTTAAAGATAGGTTGTAAATCACAAAATGAATAACCGAATGGAAATTAGTTTTCCATGGATGTAGGCAAGTTTGTCGAACCACATAAATCTATGTGATTTTCTCTTCTTATTGGCTTTATCGATTGTCAATTGTGGTTTATTCAAGTTTCTGGACTCATGCGCAAAACACTTATCAGATTATTTTACCATAACTGTTATCTTATTAATTAGCTTACCATAATAGTCACTATTATTATCATATAATCTCTTAGATACCTATACATTATGAATCCTTATTTTCTGTTATTTCCCAACAATCTCTCTAAAACCACTAAAATCTCTCTTAAAATCGCCTAAAATATCTCTTTTTATAACTTCTAACTATAATTATTATCCTATAACCTTTCTAATAACATATTTTATGGATCATTATTCTCTCTTAATACCGAAAATCTCTCTGTAACCACTAGGATCTCTCTTTAAAACACCCTAAAATATTTCCCTTTTCATATTATTTTCTTCAAGTCCAAAAGAACATCATTTGCATTTCCACTCAATGTTCCATACGATCTTAATGCTTGGATGGCTAAAGGTATACCTTAAACTCTTCTATCCATCTCAAAAAAAATGAAGAAAAAGAATTAAATAAATAGTAAAAGCCATTTATTCATCTAACATATTCTTTCTTTGTTAGCATTTCAGTTTGATGTTATTCTCTTTAATTTGTCTTCTTTCTTTTGTTTATATATGTTTTGATTCTATTTTATTGGTTTTGCAGAAAATTATTCAAAAGCGAATCAAAAGAGCCGAAATCACAAGGCTAACTCCATTAGCTTAAATCCTCATTCACATATTTGTCTAGGGTGGTGAGGAGAAAACCAAATTTATTTATGATTATAGCAAAGAAATATGTGCTTGTATAACTGTTTTTGTCTTACATGAAATCTAATTTTTATGATTGTACAAAAGAAACAATAATATATTCTACAGTATTTGTGCTTTTTGCTCAAATTTTATTTTTTAACTATTACAATGGTTCATATTATTTTATTTTTTTAATTTCTTATAAATAACAACATCATTATTTTTTCTCAAAAGAATGTCTTTCTTTTACCACAAATTCCTAAGCTTCTTCTCAACTTATTTTCTTCAAGAATTTCTTTAAAATAATAACAATGAATTATTGTTTATAGTTCTAACTATTATCTTAATTTAATATATGTTTATTTTGGCCCGAGCTAATCATCGGCTTTTGTTGCTAGTATATTGATAAAAAAAATTAAAAAAAAAACTCTCTGCAAGTCAATATTTTAGTGTTGGACAACTCGGTCCAACTCATGAGTTTTCCAACCATGTTTCATATGGAATAAATTAGAATTTGTGTTGAGCTTTTTTTATCCTATAATCTCCCTCAAATAAAACTTTAATATTAGAAATGGATTGGATTTGGGCTAATATCTTGCAGGTTGGAGAAACAGAATTTATGTAGCCAACTCCAACATTGTTGGGATAAGGTTTGATGATGATGATAATGATGATGATGATGATCTTACAGGTTGGGTGATTGATTTGCATTAGATGTGCATTTTGTGGATTAGGTAGGGTCTGGCTGACCCACAATGGGTGGAGATTGAAGATACTTGACCTATTTTAAAATCCAGTTGGATATGGATTGCACTTCAACCTGAAGTACCCTTGTCAACCTAGCACATTGACCCAGCCCAACCCATTTGCTGCCCTCAGTTTAAGGTTTAAGTTGACATTTCAAATGAGTTGGATTTGGACCATACTCATTTCCAAACAGACTTAGCCCATAACCTTTGTATACTTAAAAATTTTGAGTTAGGAGTCCCAAAGGTTTGGGTTCACTCAGGTGAGTTCTCATACAAAAGGGGGACATTTATTTTCTAGGATATACATATGGCACCCTAGAACTGAATTTAGCCAGTTGAGATTGGCCTAAGACCCTCACTCAAAAGGTACTGTAGTTAGCACTTCCATCTTCACACAGAAGGGGAAAACTGTAACCCAAAGGACTTCATATTTCAACATTTAGAAGGGGCCATTAGTTGTCATATGTCAGTTGCTGTTGGAAATCCATAATCTAACTAGTGCAAAAGAACAATTTGTATCAAAACACAGTTTCATGGGCCATGACTGAAAATAACATTAATTGAACAAACAGTCGAAAGTGCTCAAGTTTTTCTAATATACTTTCGATTTTGAGTTCCCCCAACACTCAAAACTCTTGAGCAGAAGTTGGGAAGTCTGATGTGTTTGCTTTCTTAAGGATATATCAACATCTATTCGATCATACAAGATGCAAATTGACACTAGCTTTGTGTAAACAAAACGTTCATTCATCATTACACCTTTTTCCTATTCTAATAGTAAATTGAAAGGTTGTTTAAAGATAATTCACCAATTCAAGAGAACAATGGATATCTAACTCTACTAGCATAAACCATCACAAAACCACCTATTACATATTCTTCACTTGATAAAAGAACATTGAACATGGACAATTCTAACCATCCATGCGGATGATGCATTGAAGTCTGCTCCTTGACACTTGTAATCAAAGGCCTTGTTGATCTCAGAGGAGGAGTCTTGATGTATAATGAATTTCTCCAGTTCAAGTTCCCGCACCAAAGAACTCACAGCTCAACAAAAGTTGAAATGGACACTGCAATTGACTTCTCAAACAGTCTCAACATATTATCAGTAAGGCTGAGTGCAGAGTTTTCATTTCAGGATTTTAGCCATCCATGTGCATGGCGTAATTTTAAATTACTAGTTTATCAAATCATTCTCAACAAGGGGTTAGGAATTCTCTAGTTATTCTAATACACAATAGATAAAACACAACTTGCAGTCATGAATCACGATAATTGAGAGTAACAAAGATCCATATTGAATGACCTTGTTCATGTATTTTTCTACGAGAGAAGGCAAACCAGAGCATGGCTTGTAGTTTCCAAAGAAAGTTCCCTTCTCCTTCAACACATGCATGGGGTGACTCTTAAACATTGCATCTTTGTGAGGAACACCTATTAGCACAGGAACACCCCAACCCTGAAAGCATTGACAACAAAATGTTACATTCAAAGGCTTTTGTCATCATTAATTGGGGTTTCTATGAAAACGTATTTATGAAAAGGAGAGTAGAAGATACATCATGGACACATTCAAATGCTGATATCATCACGCCAATATTCGCAATACATTCAGATGCTCTGGTCTACTCGTCCACAGTCATCTCAGCAAGAACCAGTAAGAATCCAAGACCGTTTAAATTACTGTACTTTCTTAAGTATAAAAATACCACGTGGAGATGCACATGAGTTAACAAATGCTGTATAAGAATATGGTCTATGCAGGAACAAACCTCTTGAGCTGGTTTCTCGTGGACCTTCAGATTTACGAATAAATGACACCAAACTTCTTTGTTAGTAGCAGAAGAAAACATAATAATTAGTAATCTGATTCAAGTCATTGAACGACAATGGCACAGAATATAATTTTCTTAGATACTGATTTTTCAGCGAGTCGCGCCCTATTCGTAACTCACCTTCATTGAATCTACTTGAGTTCAAATCAACACCAATGATCCTTGAAGCCCCGGCAATTCTTGCTCCTCCTACAGCCTAATCACATAAAACCCAAAACAACATTTTATGTGTTAGAAATAGAAACAAATATCTCAAGAACAACAGAGATACGACCGTTCAACCCTTCGGTGGTTTTGCAACATTCAAAGAGGCACCAAAACTTTCAAGCCAAACTAATTCATTCCAAATAGAGGCTTTAATATATGGAAAACTTATCAAACAGACGTAGTCCATTGGAATGCAGCATTGAATGGACATGCCACCAACCTGTTGCTCTCCCGCATCTAGGAACGCAAACTTTATCAAGAGGAGCATCGGGGTTAATTTTGGAGACACAGACAACAAGAACAACAGTGTATTCACCGAAAGTGAAGGTGCCAACAAAATGGTAGATGGGCTTTCCATTCATAAAGAATTTGATTGCCCATCTCCAATCATCACACCCCAATTAGTGTTTATCCTTAGGAGGTCACACAAGTTGCTCTTCTTAGACTTGCAGTGGGCGTATTCCTTGCATTCCTGGGTGAAAACAGGAAGAACATGGTCCCTTGGCTTTAGATCTGTCACGCCCTCTCCCACACTTTTCACAATCCTGCAGCATTAAATAACATCTAATTTCACCCAAATTATGGACAACATTGACATATCCCAAGAAATCAGACAATACATAGTTTACTATAATAGGAAAGCATAGACGGCATCATTATTGGCTTGATAGTACTAAGAACAATACCAACAAAGCCAAAGCAAAGAAATCGAGTCTAAAAAGAAATATAACGCGGGAAAGATCAATAATAACAACATACCCTCCAGCCTCACGTTCAAAGATATGTGGGAAAATGGGAGTTTGGCTCTGCAAAATCCATGACATACATTTCATTTCAATTAATTCGCCACTACTAAGCAACCCAAAAATAGATGAAGGATTCTCCTTTTCCCCCCTTCTTCTCCATTGAAGAAACTGATAAATTGCATCTATATCCAATAATATCCACATACCTTGGCTTCCCAAAAGTAGACATGGGTGTGGCAGAGAGAGGTAAAGAGGATCTTCAATCGAACCTCCATCTTCTAAGGTGGTGCCATTTCTACCTCCTCGATCACCAATGGCTTTCCCACCTCCCATGCAACTGCAGCTGCATCCATAATAACCAAATTACATAAGCACATGACCCAAAGGGGCAGACCTATGTCTTATCAGGCGGGTGCAACCAGACCTACGTGATTTGAAAAACTCTCCAAATTATAACTTAAAATTTTTTATTTTGATTTGATTTTAGTATATGACTTCGTACTCTTCCATTGTCTACACCACCTAAATGAAATTCATGAGTCCGCCCCAAGCCAACTGATTACCAAAAACCCAATAAATAAAATCAAAAACCCAAAAAACTGAGTTGATGGACAGAGCTAAACTACTGATTGGCGATGAGGTATCACAAAACAGAGAAAACCCAATCAAATCCATGAAAGAAGAAAAACTGAAGAACCCAAGATCAATCAAAGTGAAAAGAGTCCCCCTACCTCTGCATCGAATAATCTGATCAGCTATCTTTGAGTCACGCATTTATTAATTTAATAGTTGTTCTGTGTGTAAAAAGTTGTAGCTGATTGGAGTTTGTATTGAAGAGATTTGGAGCTTCTTTTGGAGCAGTGGCTAGTATGCTCGTTGAACTCAGAGGCGGAGCTAGCCTCACTCGTCTTTTTTCATGTCCAACTCTTTTTTCATCTGCTTCTTCCTCTACGTATTTAGAGAGGGTTCTCTTTGTATTTAAAAGGTTGATTTTGTTATTTGGTTACGAATTGATGAGATATGGACTTGTTCTATCTTAGGTTCACCCTCAGGCTTTCTCTATTTTGTGCAAAAGATAAACTATGATGGAGCAATATTTCTTTGGGCATGCAAATAGGAGTTATGTTATATTGTGTTGTCCATCTTCATGCAGAAGGCAAGCATTTGATCTCTGCTTTTACCTTCTTTGTTCATGAGGACAAACCGCATGAAAAAGTAAAATTCTTTCTCCCAATTTAATTTAAACACATACATAAACCTCGTATGATTATTGTTAGACAGAAATTGAGTAAAACCCGTGTTGGATGTGAGTGGTCTCATGACCAACACTTTTGAGGTCCACAGTTTGAGTCCACTAATTTAAGATGCTTCCTCCTTTTGGTTTCTGGTTTTACTAAATATATCTTGAATTCAATTTTAGTAAGCCCAATCAATTATGAAATTTTGTCTAACTAATCTTTGAAGGAATTAAGGAAATTTACCTTTAATAAATTTCTTTGATGGGAAGAAATCTCTCTAGAGCTTATAAATAAAAGTGGTTTTCCAGTCCTTTCTCTTAATCTACGAGATCTGCAAATTACTCCTTACCTCTCACGCATCTTGGAGTAAGTGAAAAGGAAGATAGGAGAAAAACCCAATTTGAGAATTACAATCTACTCATCATCAAGATCATGGCGCAAGATATGCTTTTATTTTATGTGAAATTATCCATTGTTTAATGCATAAATCTAGATCCTTTGAATTGATGTTTTATTACAAACCTTATTAGATCTTACAATGGCATCAGAGCATAAGTTCTGATTTGGGCACTTAACAATATTTTAAATTGATAATCTTTTTTATTATTTCCATTTGGGCATTACTCTTGATCACATGATTAAATCTTTATGTATGCATGTATGCTTAGTTTGGTTAATGCGTATTTTCAATGTCTAGAGATGGGTCTGTGTATATTCGACATGTGTAAGGGACGCCGTGATCAATAGATCATCTGATGACCTCAGTAGACTTGAAGTGAATATATATATATATATATTGGAAAGACCACTATGCATCCATGTCTCATCTTGTGGTGAGGGACACTTCTATATATAGAAAGTATTGATGTGTAAGAAGATAAAATCATCACCTTCATCATACTTTTTTTACCTTCTTAGGTTTAAAAAAGAAATTGGCCCTCAGCACTTATGTATATATTCACTCATAACTCTATGATCCTAAAGAACTATATAAGATAATCTTGGTTCGTACTGTCTCTAGGTTGTCATATATTGATGACATATGCATGGGATGAATTACATTTATCTTGTTTGACATCTGTTACTTCGTTCACTGTCGTATGGTTACATTTAGATGACATGTGGGATGTAGCTTGTGTCGTCAAATCCCCCTGCAATCAATATTGAGCGATTGGCTATGATCAAACCCATTTTCAGTTTCACCCCACCATTAGTTGCTGTAGCAACAAATCAATGGTTCTTCCATTTTTTTATTCTTATGTGGGCCGTGATATTTTATAATAGTTATAGCCTCTTTATGGTGTTGAGATAGAAAGGGTTTCGGTCAATCTACCTAATGACCATGTCATAGATGAAGTGTATATCTTTTGTTTGGGACGGCCTCGTTCCAAGGCTTGAACGTGAACACATATAAAGATGTTTAGGAGTTTCATATATCGATGACAGATGGGATGAATAACATTTATCTTGTTTGACATCTGTTACTTCATTCACTGTCTTATAGTTACATTTAAATGACATGTGGTATGCAGCTTGTGTCGTCAAACCCCCTGCAATCAATATCGAGCGATTGGCTATGATCAAACCCATTTTCAGTTTCACCCTACCATTAGTTGCTGTAGTAACAAATCAATGGTTCTTCCATTTTTTTTTAATTCTTATGTGGGCCGTGATATTTTATAATAGCTATAACCTCTTTATGGGATTGAGATAGAAAGGGTTCCGGTCAATCTACCCAATGACCATGCTATAGATGATGTGTATATCTTTCGTCTGGGATGGCCTCGTTCCAAGGCTTGAACATGAACATATATAAAGATGTGGTTCTTGAAACTTGATAAAAGGTAAAATTTATTGGCACGTGCACAGAACCACGGCAGTGCAGAATCCTTTATTTGGGTTCACGTGTTTCATCAAGAAGCCCTAAATTGATGGTGAGCCGTCCAAGAGGTACAGTATTTAACCTTTATCTCAATTTAATTAAACGGGAATTTTTGAGATTATATGGATAAAATCCAAATTTGTTAAGTAATCGTAGAGTTTGGTCAAAGCCCATACCCTTTAATTGAATTCTCATCTTAGTATGTATAAAAGCATAAATAGGCCATTCTGGGTTTGCTTGCTATTAGGCCCATATTAGTTTGGTCACGAAATGTTGCATTATAGTTGATTATTATGAAATTATTTATATTGTTTGCTATAATTTTATTATCATTTTATAACTGCTCTATTTTTTTTCTTTGTGGGTTTGATTATTTATTAACTACATTAGATTTGATTTTTTATGTCACATTTATTGGGTTTGCACACTTTGGTATACTTTGGGCCATTTTATCTAAATACATGAAAAGTTTCCATGAGTATTTGCGATCCATAATAAATAAATAAATATTCCATAATTGTATGTTTAATTCATGGACCTATTAAACTATCACGACATTTGATAATATAGTTCAATTTTGGAGAAACCAAGGCCCAATATTTTACTATTCACCACTAGTGACATTATAACCAATTTAGATTAGACCCCTTTATATCATTTATAAATGCTATTAATTCAATTGAGACCTATAGTTTTAAGTAGTGCACTAGTCATCAAAGTGGCCCTATTATAAAAAACTTATAGGTATCACTTGAAATTTAAGACCCCTAACACTATTTATTGTGTAAGAATAATAGCATTAGACTTGCTATCTTAAATTAGGAGAGTGAGAATTAGCCCAAAGGTTCGAGTGCCACTCAAATAATTATAAGACGAAATAAGGAAATTTGATATATGTACCTAATTAGGAATGGTTCCTATACCCAAAGTTATAAAGTCTAGCGAATTGCGTATATATTATCACATTAACCGTATGAAGTAATAGTTTTCATCCATAAGCGATTCTATTTGCCTGTTGTAGTCTTGACCCATAGGAGGGACAACGATGATGAATCACTCACCAGATTGGTTTCATTTATGTAAAGAATCCTTCTGGATTTCTATTTTAGCGTGAACTCAAAGCATTTTGTTCGTGGGTAAAGTAAGTTGTAGGAACTGACAGTTCGTAAATCAGAGTCCTGGTTAGAGAATTAGAAGCAAAAACCTATGATTTCCAACACTGAGGCTCAAAAACTGCCCGTCAGCGGTCCAGAATGGGAAACAGTCTCTGGAAAAATCGAAAACCGGCATGAGCACTTTACTTGAGGGTATACTAACCTGTAGGAACTAATGGTTCGCAAATTAGATTCCTGGTTAGAGAATTAGAAGCAAAAACTTATGATTTTCCAACATTATGCTAAAAAACTGCCCACTGGGGTTCTAAAATGGGAAACGGTCCTCGAAAAAATTTGAAACCGGCACGAGCACTTCGTTCGAGGGTAGAGTAACTTGTAGGAACTAACAATTCATAAATCAGACTCCCGGTTAGAGAATTAGATGCTAAAACCTAAGATTTTCAACATTAAAGCTCTAAAACTAGTCGTTAAAGATCTAAAACGGGAAATAGCCCTCAAAAAAATTGGAAACCTGTACGAGCACCTCCCTCATGGCTAAATTAACTTGTAAAAACTGACGGCTTATAAATCGGACTCCTTGTTAACGAATTAAACAAAAAAAACATTGGATTCCCAACACTTGGCTCTAAAATAGACCATCAGAGGTCGAAAACGGGAAACGGCCATTGGAGGGCTGTAACGCTCCGATCCCCTTTGAGCCGAATTAGTGGCTCATTAGTGTGTGTTTTTGTTGTTTTATTCTTTTGGACTTGTTTTGGGCCTTGGATAGGTAGTTGAGTAACCTTTGACCTGGAATAGGTAGTCCTAAGCCCTTTTTCGTAATTTTGCTTTTGTTTTGCTTGCATCATAATTGCATCATCTTGGTGTCAGCACGTGTATTTTATTGAGCTCGTTATATTCCGTAACTGAGTCAGATCCGTTTGGAGTCAATTGGAGAAGTTGGACCTTCGTGTGACTTGAACTGAAATTAGTATAAACTCTTCGGACTTTGACTTAAACTCCAAACCTATATTATGAGTCATCCTCCAGGTGTCTCTCTCTCCTGCTCATTTCATTTCCTCAACGTTGCATGCAAGGAGACTCCAGGAGAAGCTCCCTCCACGTCCATCTCTCTCTCTTCTTCTCACTTCTCTTTTCTTCCTCACTCTTAGTTGGTGTGAGTTCGATTGGGTTTTCTCCTCTCATCTCTGTTTGTGGCCTTGGTAAGTGGGTTCTCTCCAAAGCTCTCTTTCTTCTTCTCCAATTCCATCTCTCCTTCTCTGATTGCTATGTCTTCATCTCATGCATGGTTTCTTGCTTTGGTTTGCTTTGATTTTAGTGGATTTGGAGCTTGCTTCAGTGGATTTTCAGAGTTTGAGGCAAGTATAAGTACAGGCTTGTTAACACACATGGGTGCTCTGTTTGAATGCTTTGATTTCCATCTTCTTTAGTGTATATGATGGTTACAGCCAATTCTAAGGTGTTAGGGACCTAAAGGGCTTGTTTTGATGATGTTTCTGTACAATTTCTCAATTTCTGTACTCAGCCCGAATTCGTCTCTGTATCGTACGGCTAAGCCGTAACTTTCTACAGCTCACTTTCCAGAGACTTGAAATTTTGATTTTGTTCTACGGCTAGGCTACGGCTGAGCCGTAAATTGTCTTACGGCTGAGCCGTAAGCTAGCCGTGGCCCAACCGTAACCCAGCCGTGAATTAAATCTCTGATCAGTCGAAACTTTCCAGAGACAGTGTTCCTACGGTGTGGCTACGGCTAAGCCGTGAATTGCTACGGCTAAGCCGTGGATTGGTCTACGGCTAAGCCGTATCCTGACTATAGTTCAGCTGAAAAAGGTATCAGATCAGAGGTGGGTGATGACCAGTTTAGCTGTGTTTTGAATGGAACCATGGTTAAGCTGTAGTGCATAATACGTCGAGCGCGTAAGATGTCTCCGGCTCAACCATAGGTCCCTCATGGCTAAACCGTTAGGCATGGCAATTCTGAAATATAATTTAGGATAATGGTGGGACTTGTAGGGCTCAATACATGTTAACCACCCATGTAACCGGCCCAATGGATTCTTTGGATCGCATGAAGAGTCTGTTAGGCTGTGACTTATTCATGTGAGCGTTGATCACTGTTAAGCACCTCCCCATGGGTGTTGGTTTAAGGGACTTCGGTGCACGTGAGGATTTCATTGCAACACTTTGATGGCAACGGTGCATTGAATAACTTAAAACTACATCAACATGCACGGTTAGTGACAGTGAACAACTAGATTAGTATTGGTTTGTAATGAACCTTGACTCCGTATTAATCTGAGATGCATTGCATATTGTTTATAGTTTTGCCCTCTGTTCTGTCAATCCATGAATGTGCATTTCCTCAGTCATTTTGCTTTCGTTCTGTATATCTGTATTATTTTTCGTTCTGCACTAAGCTTTGATCTATGCTATGCTTTGGTTTTATATATACTTTGTTGGCTTTGTCTATCTCTGATTTTGGGTATTCCCGGGTGGCTCTGCCCAGAGATAATACGTGAGGATAAGATCCGGTCTTTGTCATCGGTGAGTCCAAAGCGGATAATCTCCCTTCTTTTAGCTTTGATTTGATTGGTATTAGTCTGGCTCTACTCAGCCTCAGCCCTAGGATGCCCGACGGGGTTACCTCTGGCTTAGATCTCTGTATCTCTGTATCACTGCAGTGTCGCTTTGTCTTGGGACCCCGGAACCCAGGAACCTGAGACCCACTTGTACCCTGGCCCGGTCAGTGGTGTTCTCCTCTGCTTTGCTTTGCTCTGCTCTCTATTGGAGAGAAGATGGTTAACGTAGTAGCCACTTAGTTCAGTATTTCTATATGTTGATTCAAAGATCATGCTTTACTTCTACGCACGATTTGCTTAGCATACTAAGATGAAACTCCGAAATTACTATTCTGTCCTTATTCACTTTGATACTATGAGTGTTTCATCCCTGCTACTTATATTTGCTGGATCGTTGTATTCATTTGTGTTGTCTGTGGTGTTGCAGGCACAGATACCTTGCCCAGCTCCCCGGCGGTCGAGGAGGCTGCAGGGCCGAGTGTAGAGACACCCTCAGGTTTGGCAGAGTGGGCCTGATCATCTCTGCCGAGTGCGTTCATGCATGCTTCCAGTGGCTTTTCGTTTTGGGATTTTGAGGGATTGTATTTGGACTTGGGACTTTGGACTTGTATTCTGTGTATTTTGTATATATGGATTTTGGTGTGTATTCGGTTTTATATCAGTGTATTGGTCTTTGTCGTTTCCGTTTTGTATTTGCTTTGGCTTCCGCTATTTTCTTTGTTGCTTGCTATGATATATATACAGCTTCCGCGTTCATCTGTTTCGCACGTGTTAGATCCCTTGTGTGTGTGCATCTGGACTGGGTTTGGATGCACGTGCACGGGAGTACATGTGTCACTGGTTTGGCTTTTCGCTAACCCCTGACTTCTGGGCTCGGGTCGTGACATACGTATTGTATGGTATCAGAGCATGCTAGTATAAGCATGTAGGCATCTAAGATCGTGGTGAGATAACGCAATCAACTATTTGACTCGAAGTCTCATATGTTGATTTGGGATTTGACTAACTCGGGGCATTTTGTATTTGCGTGTTGTGTTTCTTTTTCTTTTACAGGATGGCATCAGGATCAGGATCTCGGGATGAGAATCAACAGGGCCATAACGGTGATAGTGGATCGGTACCCCCACATATTAGTAGTGAGGAACGTTTGATGATGATGACGCAGTCTATGCAGTCATTACAGGCGCAGATGGCATCCATGGTGGATAGGCAAAGTCAGGCTGCTGCGTCAGCGTCACCTCGGGTAGAACAACAAGTGATCTTCTAGCCCAAGGAAGCAGATCCAAATGCACTTTTTGATAAGTTCCGTAAGCGAGGGGCGACTGAGTTCCATGGGATAGAGGATGCATTGCAGGCTGAGCAATGGTTGGAGCAGACTGAAGAGCTATTTGATACGATTGTGTGCAGCAACAAACAGAAGGTAGTTCTCACAGCCTCTATGCTTCGGAGTGTAGCCAAGACATAGTGGAGGAGTGTTAAGAGCTCATTCCAGACTATGCCCAGTGCCACAGTTTGGGAGACCTTCAAGCAGCAATTCCGCCGGAAGTTCATGCCTCTCCATATTCAGCGAGCTAAGGAAATGGAATTCTTCAACCTTCAGCAGAGACAGATGACGGTTGTAGATTATGTACACAAGTTTACAGAGTTGTCCCATTTTGCAGAGGACATGGTGAACACTGAGCTGAAGAAGGTGACTCGCTTCGTCAACGGTTTGAACCCGAGGCATAAACGCCACGTAGTTGCATGTATGTGGCCGGCTACATTGGATGACGCTATTGACAGGGCTTATGATGCAGAGGCCATATTTGAAGAGGAGCGAACAGAGGCTAAGAGGGCAGCAGGTTCCAGTGGCAGAAGTCAGTTCCAGAAGAAGTTCAAGGGTAAGCAGGGCAGTTCGAGCAGTTCTCAAGTGGTTTGTGGTCACTGTGGGAAGGATCACCCCACCGACCGATGCTGGAGGAAGAGTGGGGCTTGTTTTGGTTGTGGCTCCACGGACCATAGGCGGGCCCAATGCCCGAAGTTTCAGTCCTCTCCACAGACGAGACCGGCAGGATCTACAGCGCAGGGCAGATCCCAGACAGCGCGCCCAGTCCAGAAGCAGAACCGCCAGACAGCCCGAGCCTATGCTGCTACGCATGAGGGCGCGGAGGAGGCCACGGTAGTGGAAGGTAAAATTTTAATTTCTGATGCTGAAGCTTTAGCCTTATTTGACTCCAGGTCTACGCGTTCGTACGTAGCACCCCATTTTGCTGTGCAGCTTCGACAGCGACCCACACCGGTCCCATACTTGCTGCTAGTATCCACTCCGGTTGGTAAGCGGGTGGAGTGCAGTGTTTTCTACCCCCAATGTGATGTGCGGATAGCTGGTCATCAGCTCCCGGTAGACCTCGTGTTGCTCACGACACTGGATTTTGATGTGATTCTTGGTATGGACTGGCTTGCGAGATATCATGCGTGTATCAACTGCTACAGCAAGGCTATCTATTTTGATTTGGGCAGCGGATTCCGATTTGAGGGCAGCCAGACGAAGTGCCCAAGGCGTGTGATATCTGCTTGTAAAGCAGACAGGATGCTCCGTAGGGGATGTGAGGGATTTCTTGCGTTCATCTCAGAAAAGAAGGATCAGCGACAGCTCAGTGAGATCCCCGTAGTCAGCGAGTTCCCGGATGTCTTTCCGGAGGATGTACCAGAGTTGCCACCAGTTCGGGAGGTCGAATTTGCTATTGATTTGATGCCAGGTACAGCACCCATCAGTAGGGCTCCATATCGTATGGCACCTGCAGAGTTGTTGGAATTGAAGAAACAGTTGCAGGATTTGTTGGATAAAGGGTTCATACGCCCAAGTGTTTCACCTTGGGGAGCTCCTGTATTATTTGTTAAGAAGAAGGATGGCAGTTTCCGGATGTGTATTGACTACAGGCAGTTGAACAAAGTGACCATCAAGAACAAATATCCATTGCCTAGGATTGATGAGTTGTTCGATCAGCTTCAGGGTGCAGCTTACTTCTCTAAGATTGACTTGAGGTCAGGATATCACCAGCTCAGGGTGAAAGATGAAGATGTTCTGAAGACAGCTTTTAGGACTCGGTATGGACACTACGAGTTCCTTGTCATGCCGTTTGGTTTGACGAACGCACCCGCAGCTTTCATGGCATTGATAAATAGGGTGTTTACTTCCTTCTTGGACCAGTTCGTTGTGATTTTCATAGATGACATATTGGTCTATTCGAAGACTGCTGAGGAACATACAGACCATCTGAGGAAAGCATTGCAGCTGCTTAGAGATCACAAGTTGTATGCTAAGTTGTCTAAGTGTGATTTCTGGTTAGAACAAGTTGCATTTCTGGGTCATAAGATTTCTAGAGAGGGATTGATGGTGGATCCGGCTAAGATTGAGGCAGTAATCCATTGGCCCCGTCCTAGATCAGTGACAGAGATTCGGAGTTTTCTGGGTTTGGCGGGATATTACCGCAGGTTTGTGCAGGACTTCTCGAAGATCTCAGCCCCGCTGACTCAGTTGACTCGGAAGAAGGTTCCGTATGAGTGGACGGAGAAGTGTGAGCGTAGTTTTCAGATGTTAAAGGAAAAGCTCACTACGGCGCCAGTGTTGACTCTCCCGGATGGTAGTGAGGGATTCGTGATTTATTCCGATGCTTCTCGAGTGGGACTAGGCTGTGTACTGATACAGAATCAGAAAGTAATTGCCTATGGATCCAGACAGCTGAAAGAACACGAGAAGAACTATGCCACACATGACTTGGAGCTAGCAGCCATTGTATTTGCACTGAAGTTGTGGCGACATTACCTGTACGGTGTGAAGTTCGAGGTCCATTCCGGTCATCACAGTCTACAGTACTTGTTTGATCAGCATGACTTGAATATGAGGCAGCGAAGGTGGTTGGAGTTCATCAAGGAGTACGACTTTCCGATCAAGTACCACCCAGGCAAAGGAAATGTAGTTGCAGATGCACTCAGCAGGAGGACAGACAGTCTTCAGGTGTTGGCAGGATTCTATATGCTGGTGCATGATCAACCTGTAGAGGTTCGGATAGTAGGTGGATTGGCGACATTAGCTACTACCGTCGTGTTTCAGCCTGAGGTGATTCAGCAGATCAAGGATCGCCAGTTTGAGGACCCCCTCCTGGTGAAGTTCAGAGATCGGATTACAGATCGACCGGATTTCAGCCTGGTAGACGGAGTTTTGTACTTCAGGAATAGATTGTGTGTTCCCGCTGTGGATGAGCTGAAAGATAAGTTAATGACAGATGCGCACGATGCCCGATATGCGATGCACCCAGGGAGTACGAAGATGTACCGGAACTTGAAGGATAGATTTTGGTGGAACAACATGAAGCGGGAAATCGCAGGGTTCGTAGCCCGATGTTTGACCTGTCAGAGGGTGAAAGCTGATCATCAGCGACCTCCCGGATCATTGCATCCATTACACACTCCGCAGTGGAAGTGGGAACACATTACCATGGATTTCGTCTCCGGTTTTCCGCCGACCAGTAGAAAGAACAATGCTATCTGGGTAATAGTGGACAGATTGACGAAGTCAGCACATTTCCTTCCGTTCAAGAAAGGGATGACATTCACAGAGATGGCCAGGAAGTTTGTTGACGAGATAGTCAGATTGCATGGCACCCCTGTATCGATTGTGTCGGATCGTGATAGTCGTTTTGTGTCTTCATTCTGGAGAGCATTTCAGGAAGCTATGGGCACGAAGCTGAGTTTTAGTACGGCATACCACCCCTAGATTGATGGACAGTCGGAGCGTACCATTCAGACGTTGGAGGATATGCTCAGAGCTAGTGTGCTGAACTTTGAGAAAGAATGGGATATGCATCTAGCATTGTGTGAGTTTGCCTACAACAACAGCTTCCATGAGAGCATTGGTATGGCACCATATGAGGCACTATACGAACGTAAGTGCAGGACCCCAGTGTGCTGGGAAGAGGTAGGAACCAGAAGTTTTCATGGTCCGACGATCATAACTGAGACGACAGAGAAAGTGCAGAAAGTGATAGAGAATCTGAAGATTGCTCGATCCAGACAGAAGAGCTATGCGGATACTCGGAGGAGACCTTTGGCATTCCAAGTCAGAGATTGGGTATTTCTTAAAGTTTCTCCGATGAAGGGCACAGTTTGATTTGGTCAGAAGGGCAAGTTAGCTCCGAGATATGTAGGACCGTTCGAAATCAAGAGCCGAGTTGGAGATTTAGCTTATCGGTTGACGCTTCCAGTTGAGTTCTCCGGTGTGCACGATGTCTTCCATGTGTCGATGCTCCGTAAGTATGTGCCAGATCCGAGCCATGTGATTCGCTACGATGATATTTAGATTCAACCTAATGCAACTTACGTTGAGCGTCCGCTTCGCATCGTTGGCACACGAGAGCAGATTCTCCGTACCAGGACTATCAGATGGGTTAAAGTGTTGTGGGAGCATCACGGTCCAGATGAGGCTACTTGGGAGCTAGAGGAACAGCTAGCGCGCCAGTACCCCCAGCTCTTTGCGCAGGTAGGTAGTCATTCCGAGGACGGAATGATTCCTAGTAGGGGAGGATGTAACGCTCCGATCCCCTTTGAGCCGGATTAGTGGCTCATTAGTGTGTGTTTTTGTTGTTTTATTCTTTTGGACTTGTTTTGGGCCTTGGATAGGTAGTTGAGTAACCTTTGACCTGGAATAGGTAGTCCTAAGCCCTTTTTTGTAATTTTGCTTTTGTTTTGCTTGCATCATAATTGCATCATCTTGGTGTCAGCACGTGTATTTTGTTGAGCTCGTTATATTCCGTAACTGAGTCAGATCCGTTTGGAGTCAATTGGAGAAGTTGGACCTTCGTGTGACTTGAACTGAAATTAGTATAAACTCTTCGGACTTTGACTTAAACTCCAAACCTATATTATGAGTAATCCTCCAGGTGTCTCTCTCTCCTGCTCATTTCATTTCCTCAACTTTGCATGCAAGGAGACTCCAGGAGAAGCTCCCTCCACGTCCATCTCTCTCTCTTCTTCTCACTTCTCTTTTCTTCCTCACTCTTAGTTGGTGTGAGTTCGATTGGGTTTTCTCCTCTCATCTCTGTTTGTGGCCTTGGTAAGTGGGTTCTCTCCAAAGCTCTCTTTCTTCTTCTCCAATTCCATCTCTCCTTCTCTGATTGATATGTCTTCATCTCATGCATGGTTTCTTGCTTTGGTTTGCTTTGATTTTAGTGGATTTGGAGCTTGCTTCAGTGGATTTTCAGAGTTTGAGGCAAGTATAAGTACAGGCTTGTTAACACACATGGGTGCTCTGTTTGAATGCTTTGATTTCCATCTTCTTTAGTGTATATGATGGTTACAGTCAATTCTAAGGTGTTAGGGACCTAAAGGGCTTGTTTTGATGATGTTTCTGTACAATTTCTCAATTTCTGTACTCAGCCCGAATTCGTCTCTGTATCGTACGGCTAAGCCGTAACTTTCTACGGCTCACATTCCAGAGACTTGAAATTTTGATTTTGTTCTACGGCTAGGCTACGGCTGAGCCGTAAATTGTCTTACGGCTGAGCCGTAAGCTAGCCGTGGCCCAACCGTAACCCAGCCGTGAATTAAATCTCTGATCAATCGAAACTTTCCAGAGACAGTGTTCCTACGGTGTGGCTACGGCTAAGCCGTGAATTGCTACGGCTAAGCCGTGGATTGGTCTACGGCTAAGCCGTATCCTGACTATAGCTCAGCCGAAAAAGGTATCAGATCAGAGGTGGGTGATGACCAGTTTAGCTGTGTTTTGAATGGAACCATGGTTAAGCTGTAGTGCATAATACGTCGAGCGCGTAAGATGTCTCCGGCTCAACCATAGGTCCCTCATGGCTAAACCGTTAGGCATGGCAATTCTGAAATATAATTTAGGATAATGGTGAGACTTGTAGGGCTCAATACATGTTAACCACCCATGTAACCGGCCCAATGGATTCTTTGGATCGCATGAAGAGTCTGTTAGGCTGTGACTTATTCATGTGAGCGTTGATCACTGTTAAGCACCTCCCCATGGGTGTTGGTTTAAGGGACTTCGGTGCACGTGAGGATTTCATTGCAACACTTTGATGGCAACGGTGCATTGAATAACTTAAAACTACATTAACATGCACGGTTAGTGACAGTGAACAACTAGATTAGTATTGGTTTGTAATGAACCTTGACTCCGTATTAATCTGAGATGCATTGCATATTGTTTATAGTTTTGCCCTCTGTTCTGTCAATCCATGAATGTGCATTTCCTCAGTCATTTTGCTTTCGTTCTGTATATCTGTATTATTTTTCGTTCTGCACTAAGCTTTGATCTATGCTATGCTTTGGTTTTATATATACTTTGTTGGCTTTGTCTATCTCTGATTTTGGGTATTCCCGGGTGGCTCTGCCCAGAGATAATACGTGAGGATAAGATCCGGTCTTTGTCATCGGTGAGTCCAAAGCGGATAATCTCCCTTCTTTTAGCTTTGATTTGATTGGTATTAGTCTGGCTCTACTCAGCCTCAGCCCTAGGATGCCCGACGGGGTTACCTCTGGCTTAGATCTCTGTATCTCTGTATCACTGCAGTGTCGCTTTGTCTTGGGACCCCGGAACCCAGGAACCTGAGACCCACTTGTACCCTGGCCCGGTCAGTGGTGTTCTCCTCTGCTTTGCTTTGCTCTGCTCTCTATTGGAGAGAAGATGGTTAACGTAGTAGCCACTTAGTTCAGTATTTCTATATGTTGATTCAAAGATCATGCTTTACTTCTACGCACGATTTGCTTAGCATACTAAGATGAAACTCCGAAATTACTATTCTGTCCTTATTCACTTTGATACTATGAGTGTTTCATCCCTGCTACTTATATTTGCTGGATCGTTGTATTCATTTGTGTTGTCTGTGGTGTTGCAGGCACAGATACCTTGCCCAGCTCCCCGGCGGTCGAGGAGGCTGCAGGGCCGAGTGTAGAGACACCCTCAGGTTTGGCAGAGTGGGCCTGATCATCTCTGCCGAGTGCGTTCATGCATGCTTCCAGTGGCTTTTCGTTTTGGGATTTTGAGGGATTGTATTTGGACTTGGGACTTTGGACTTGTATTCTGTGTATTTTGTATATATGGATTTTGGTGTATATTCGGTTTTATATCAGTGTATTGGTCTTTGTCGTTTCCGTTTTGTATTTGCTTTGGCTTCCGCTATTTTCTTTGTTGCTTGCTATGATATATATACAGCTTCCACGTTCGTCTGTTTCGCACGTGTTAGATCCCTTGTGTGTGTGCATCTGGACTGTGTTTGGATGCAGTACACGGGAGTACGTGTGTCACTGGTTTGGCTTTTCGCTAACCCCTGACTTCTGGGCTCGAGTCGTGACAAAGGCCCAGAAACCAGCACGAGTGCCTCGCTTAAAGCCAAAGTAACTTGTAGGAATTGACGGCTCATCAATCAGACTCCCGGTTAACGAATTAGATGAAAAACCGCTTGATTCTCAACGCTTAGGTTAGAAAACAGGTTGCCGAAAAACTTAGGAAATGATTATATGCATATACATGTTTATCTTACATTTGTAATTTAATTCATTGAAAAGGTTCTAATGTTGTTTTTGTCATTGTAGATTGATCGATGCTTTGGGGTCGGTTGTAGGCTTGTAGGGGTGTTTTATTTTCATTTTAGTTTATTTGTATTTGTATATTGGACATTTATATGGGACTGTATCATTGATTGTAATATTTGTTGAATGAGATGATTGACTTCATAAAAATGGTGATGGTTGTTTGTTTATTTAGCGACTCTTATATGCATGTGTTTCTCATGTTGAATACAGGTACATGAATAGGTTTATATTTGATACAGGTATATAAACAGGTTTACAGGAAGATTATATTGAAAAACAAATAATACATCTAAAAAAATTTTTTTGCCAACAAAAAAATCCATTTACCGATTTTTTTTCCGTCGGTAAAAGTGAAATGAAAATAATTAAAAAGGACTAAAATGATTTTACTGACGTTTTTTTTTTGTCGGTAAAGGTGAAATGAAAATTTAAAAAAAATGAAATGAGTTTATTGACATTTTTAAACGTCGGTAAAATTAAATTGCAAATTTATAAAAAGGGGTAATGCTTTTACTGATGTTCAAAAACATCAGTAAAATTAAAGCAAAAATTTACAAATAAATTTATGAAGTTACCGACATTTTATTAATGTCAGTAAAAGTAATTTGAGTATTTTTGAAAAGGAAAATGATTTTGCAGATGTTAAAAAATATCAGTAAAAGTAAAAGGAAAATTTTAGAAATGAAATTAATTTACTGACAATTTTAATGTCGGTAAAATGAAATTTGAAAATCTTAAAAATAGGGATAAATGTTTAACGTCAGTAAAATTGAAATTAAAATTAAAAAAATGAAATTATTTTACTAACGTTTTTAAACATCAGTGAAACAGAAATTATCATCGTTGAAGATATAATTTTCGCTGACACAATTTAATTCCGTCCGTAAAATCTTTTGCCCATGACTTTTTACCAATGTTCGGCCCATGTAAATATTTTCTTATACTGACGTTTTTGTCTTTTTTGGTGATGAAAGTTTTCATCACTAAAAATGTAAATTGTTGTAGTGAGCCCAATTTGTCATTTTCATTAGGAGGCACCACAAGAGACCTACAACGTGAGGTAAAAGACTCTTAGACCGTTTAGACTATGCTTGAATCGATCCCAATACGGGTCCCATTTAATAGAACTACGAGTTTTGCAATTCACATGAAATGACGAACATAGTATCACATATTGCATTATCACCTTAGCATCTAACCCTTAATGATTTTGATGAAGGACCATTAGAATCTAAACTCTAAGAGCTTTCCGATAGTATGTGGCACATCGAAAACAGACCGTTGGATCAAAAGATATGATTATTATAAATTTTAGTTCGAAAAAGCGCTGCCAAACCTATGCCTAGGTGGCTAGGGCTACATAGGCGCACCAAAACCTGCGCCCAGGTGATCAATAGCCCTAGTTCAGAGATTTTGGGTCCCACATGCTTTGGTTTTAATGCAAAACCTTCTACAAACCCTAAATATGAAGTCGTATCCTCCCTTTTGCATCCCAAGTGCTATAAAATCATACTCTAGCTCCAAAAACCCTACCACAACAATTTACAATAGATAGTCTCCATCAGAGAAGAAAAAACCTAGAGATCTTCAAATCTAGAAGAAGGAGAAGAAGAAGGAGAAAATGAGAAAAACATCAAAAGCCATGGATTTCAGTGAAAGTTTTGATCTCGGATTTTGAGGAAAGTACTTTAGATCGCTATTCATGTGTCTTTTCCTCTTTAGATTTGTTGTGCATCACAATTGTAGTAGAAACATGTTTAGGATCATCAAATCATGCAGATTCGCATCTTAGATTAGGTTTTACATTTATTTTCTTCTTAGATTTTTTACTTTGGATGCATAGAAACATGCTTAGATTCATCAACATGCATAGATCTACATTCTCTTCATCATTCTAGATACAAACTATGCATAGATCTACATCATCATCATCATCTTCTTCATCATTTAGAAGCAAACCTTGTGTGGATCTACATCATACTCATTATATTGGAACCCTATCTTGCAAAATATTAGTGTAGACTCCTGGATCTGCACTTTTGGCTTCTTTTCATTTAGATCTGGAAGATCTATCGCACAAAGATTGTGTTCAGATCATCACATCATTCCTAAAAAATAAAAAAAACCCTGAAAATACCAAAAATCGTGCACGAGGCCTGAAACCAAGCCCCAAGCCACCTTCTGTGCACTTAGGTTGCCTTCCATAGCCGTTTTCACGTGTTTCTCTGATTTTCAATCCCATTCATCTATTTGCAATGTGGTTTGATGATTTTGATTGATTTTGTGCTTACTGTCTGCGAGTTGTTCCTCAGATTGCTAAAACACAAATTAAATAAATTTACTCACTACAACAAAGTCATTGGACCACTAGTCATCATTCTCAGGATATCATTTAGTTTACTTAGGTTAGATTCATTTGTTTATTAGCGTCTTTTAGATCATTAGCATTTACATTATCATCGCATTTAAATATTATTATAAAATAAAATAAAATTCATAAAAATTATAAAACCAAAAACACTTCTTCTTTTTTCCTGCTCTTTAGTCGATTAGCAGAAGAAAACAAAAACAAATGAAAAGACATAGTTAAAAACCCAAAAATATCAAGCTAGACAATCTAGGTCTTCCAATTTCGTGTCTAAGTTGATTGAAATATTAATAAAAAAATAAATTGCAACTTTGAGATTTTAAGAATTCAAAAAACACTAAACAACAACATAAAACATCAAACAACAACAAAAAACAGCCATTAAAAACTAACGTATCTATTATAAAATCAAAACATTAAAATCTAAACACTAATTAAAATCAAAACGTTAATTATACACCTAAGCAAATCAAGACTTAAAAACATCACGACGACTTAAATAACTTAGGCAACTTGAATTTCTAAGACAATTTAAACAACCTTAATAAACCCTGATAACTTAAACAATTCAATTAATTATAAACCCTAATTTACCCTAAAAGCCTAATCAACTTAAACCAAATAATTGAATAACTTAAAAACTACCAGCCAAACTTCTAGAACCTTAAAAAAGTAACTATAACAAACCCTAAAATAATTGAGACACCTGAAATCAAGTTAAATTAACAAACCAATCTCCCAGGGCTCAAAACTGCCACTTAGAGCCTACCTGGCACTTGAGCAATAAATCAACAAACTAAAACCAAAAAACACAATCAGAAACTTTAAAACACTAATTTAATAAATAAATAATAAAAAATAGAAGCTTGAAATAACTCAGAACACACACCAAACCCATCAAAACCCCAAAAATGTCACTTAGGAGCAACTACTGATGAGCCGAACGTGTAATTTAAAGCATTCACCAACCAACGAAACTCAGACACTTTAAAACACTTAAAATATCAACTTTATAAAAACAAAAACTTAAAACAAACCAAACCACCCACAAATCACCCCTAAACCATAAAGTGCCACGTAGGCGCGAGAATGCTCAAGCTTACCCTGGCTATCACACATAAACCAATTCAAACTAATCTGAAACTCATCAATTTAATCACCATCATTTAAAATCAACCTTTTTAGAACTTGAACAAAACCCAGAGAATCAAACTAGAGCCAAAAATCCACAAAGAAGGCCCAAACCGTGCACAAGTCCACTGGGCACCATACTGCATGCGCCAAGGCTGAGCAGACCACCTGGGCGTCAGTTCTCATCAGCCTAGCCTACTCTGCCATCTTTTGTTTGCAGTTGCAGTTCCGTCTTGCTTTCAAACTTCCAAATCTCCTAAAAACTAAATTTACAAAAACTTAAAAATCATCTAAAATACACCGAATCATTTGATTAAAACACATGTAAATCAACTAGCGATCGAATCTTAAAATAAAAATAAACTAACATAAAAATCACATCAAACAAACCACTTGGATCCTAAAATTCAGTTTGCTTAAGTTGTTTGCATAATAGAATAAACCGGATTTCCCAATTAGATTTAGCATAGCATTACATTTCGTCCCATCACTTTTCTTATTCCGTTAGGGGACCGAGAGAGTTGATGCGGACGGTTTAGAACCTTAAAAATTAGGGTTAATCCAATAATTGACTTGAACGTATTAACCACATAAAGTTAATTAGTTAAATCTCCTAGTTACGTCCTCCTAGCCCCATTATTAAAAATCCAAAAAAATCATAAAATCAACAAAATTCAATCCAAAAAGATTTTACTTTTCTTTCTTCCTCTACCTCTAGTGCCAAATATTTTACTGAGCTTAAAGATAAAGGGAATAAAGGGTGATTTCTAAGATTGAACCAATGAGAATGATGAGACTAAATGAGTGATTTCACACACATTTTCAATTAATCAAGAAATAAGTGATTTCACACACCTTTTCAATTAATCAAGTACTTCGCTCATCAACCACCTTTTCAATTAATCAATTAGCCCATCTGCCAGCCTCAATTAATCAATAGGCCCATAAGCCACCCTTTTATTTCAATTTCTTGTTTATCACACACACAAATAGTGAAATTATGCTTTGAAATCTTATATGCATCACTACTTTGATTTGAAAAATTAGCCTTTAAACCCTATTTTGCTAAGGGATTTCAATGAGGCTAATCCTCTTCTAAAATATTTAGTAACCCCCTTTTTATTTTATTTATTTTAGTTATTCCATTTTACTTGGCTTTGCAACATTTTTATTATTGAGGATTCACCCTATATTCATACCTTTTATGATGACTTTGAATTTAATTTACATTCAGAGAACCCATATTAAGTAACAAAAGAACCATTGTGTGTTGCCGGTAGCACATTAGATGAGAGAAGAACCCACCCAAATTTTCACTCATATTTTTTTCGGCTTTTGCTGAAGAGCGGTGTTTCTGGAGATTGTGATTCGTTGATTATGAGGATAGTCGGAATCGTCATTTTCAATGTACAAAAATAAACATCTTATATATAGAAGAATGGTGACCCCCCTTTCAAGCTATCAAATTCACATCCAATAGATACTACGTTATAACTTTTATAGGTTGGTCCCATATATGCTAGTAATAAAGTGCTGCAAACATTAAAATGTGGGTCCCACATCTT
Organism: Sextonia rubra; assembly: GCA_037013555.1. Taxonomy (NCBI): domain Eukaryota; kingdom Viridiplantae; phylum Streptophyta; class Magnoliopsida; order Laurales; family Lauraceae; genus Sextonia; species Sextonia rubra. The sequence continues at coordinate 2,112,949 of JASUAD010000028.1, read as the reverse complement.
AGATCTTATGATTCTCTCGCTTCCGTTCATTTGAGAAAAGTTTTTACACCATTACCAAATAAGTTCCGAATGGAATATTTTTAGTGGAGTATTTTAATATAATGTTGCCAAACAAATTCTGTAAAATTTAGTTTTGGTACAACTCGATTTCAGCACAACCAAAAGAGAGCACAAAATTGAAAACAACACAGAAACAATGCCAAACAGGCCCTATAATTGACTGGTATGTAAGAATTAAGGATATGAAAGTTGCAAGGGATCTTTTTGATAGGGTGCTCATGAAGTATTTATTAATGTGCAACACAATGTTGGGTGGGTATGCAAAAATGGTGAGATTGTGAGTGTGATTCAGTTGTTCAATGAGATTACCCTTCCCCAAATGCTGCAAATGCCTCTAATGAGAAGATGAAAGGCAAGGAAGTGAAGGAAAAGGATTTCTACCCCACACCCCTCCCTGGTTTGTCTTTACATTTGGATTTCACTTTGCATGAGGTTAATTATGAGGTTGTCCACACGAAGCATTTGATGTGCTGCATGATAATATATATAGATGGCTCTAATTCCAGTTAGAAATTCTTTAGTTTTGAAATAAGGAATTTGTAGAGACAAGGAATTCTCAAATAGGAATTCAGACGTAAAATGAAACAAAGAATTTAGAATTTTAGAATTCAACAATATTTCATATACCAGCATTTAAAATTCCTAGACATGAATTCTATGAAATAGAAATGAATTATTCTATGAGTTGCAGTATAGAAACGAGCCCTAAATCGCATGTGACTTGAGATTTGGCATTCTTTATCCAATGTTCCTCCTAGATTGAAGCTAGCCATATTTCTTTGATTTGGGTTTTGGATGTTGAGGACTCGCACCCCGAACTGCAACCTCCTCAAAGCTCAACTGTTCATTTTTTTAATTTTTCACCCATGCTGGACACACCTAAACACGATCCAACCTTTAAGATAGAGGCCCACATCAAGCAATGCCTGACACGGCCGTACATGTCAAGTTCATACCTGCCCATTCGTCAACCAGAGGGGCAGATCTCAATTTATTTTTAATCATTTGCACAAGCTTCCTAACAATTGTTTGGATAAATTATTACTAAATTACAAGCAGTTCTCACTCGGGCAGGCCGAACATGGCGAGGCCGATTATACTACGACATTCAGTGATGACCAAGAGACGACTCGAGAAGAACACCAAATTGATTGGTACGGATATCAATTATCAAATCCCTCTTATTTCGTTTCTTTATTTGTTGTAAGGATATGTTAGGTCGGGCATTTCCTACAGCTGGACCTTACACTGTACACCCAATGGCGTGGACCTGCCTAACTGGCTAAAGGGTAAGCTAACAGGCTAGGTCCAGCCCATGGGCTAAAAAAAAAGGACCCAATTCCAGATAGAGGGCATTTGCTCTGATTTGGGCCAAAGCTAAAGCCAGTTAGGTCTATAATCACCTCTATTAGAGTGGACACAAGACCTATACAATCTACGGATCCAACGACCAGAACATGTCGGACAATGAATATAGGCAGTCATCCGTTTCATAAAGCTCTCAAAGCTCGTTTATAACTAAAGAATCACTTTATGAAGATGAACCATCCATTCAAGATTGATGGTTGTGCAAGGATGGGGCAGATTGTTGCAATCATATGATCATGCATTCTAAGGAACCATGTTATATATCCAAGACTACGATCTGACACACAACATAAAAGTTGCAATCTTCTTATAAGTAAACTCCTGCACCATTCATAAAAATATAAATTTTGAGCACTAGAATATCAAATCCCAAACGAATTGGGGCAGGCTAATACTACTGTCATTACTAACAGAACATAAGCAAAAAATAGAAATCATATCCCTCTAATGTAGAAAGATTAAGAAAAATCATAGAGAAGATGGATCAAGACCATCGATAATGCTAATGGCCACTCTGGAAAGCTGTGTTATTGTCCTCTCCCTATCAGCCAGCCCTGCAGGGTAAGAAATACTGGGATTATTCCCAAACGCATCGCGGCACCTGCCAAGGTTGTCCACGGCCGCACCCACATTTATGCCAGCACCATCATAGTCTTTGGAACCTAAGGATTCAAGGGCCGACTGGAGAGCGTCCTTCGAATTACTGTACAGTTCTAGACATTGCCTGAGCACATTCCCGACTGTAGGGTTCGAATCATAAAACAGACCAAACACAAACAAATAGCCGTCGTCTGCAGAGGTCTTGCTTCTCTGGGTGATGATGGTGGCTAGCCCATGGACATCAGCTGTTTGGCTTTTTGGGTCGGATAACAGAGTCTGCATGCAGACGTGGAAGTTGGGTGTGGTTTGGCAGGTTTTCTCTATTAGAGCCTCATCTGCTTTCACTAACAAGAGATAGGATTGAGATATTACGAAGAGAGATGCAAGGAGGAAGGAATGAAGACGGGCCATCGTCTTTGTTTTTTGGTCACTCGAGTCTCGGAGATGAGATGGTGAAGTCTCTAGTTCTGTGTCTCATTTATAGAAAAATGTTGTAGTAATTTTCGGGAGATATTAATCGAAATGGATTTGCATGGGAGCTAATTGCTTGCTGGTCATGACTATTTTCATTACTAATTCATTGACCTACGACTGCTTTCCTTTTTTTCTACCTTCTCTTCCTGGTACAGGCTCTTTTTTCCATTTTATTGCCCTGTATTTAGGTGTCACAATTCCTTGCCCCAAATGTACCCAGTAAATATTCTGGGTTCAAGTTAAGCCTATAAAATATAACAGATATATACTATCAAAATGAAAAAAGATAATCTTATCTTGCCAAGTATAATGATAGGATTCTAAGTATGAGGCATGAATACCAAGTACAATAAATTGAAATGAGACGATCCCCTATCACAATACTCTAGTCAATACAAGCATTCCACATTGGCTAATACATTTGGTAACAACACAATTGATAAGTCCTAAAAAATGCATATTTTCACTATCATTTTAAGGGATTGTAAAGACTTATCTTTCATAAAATGTTTAAATTAGTTGGAAATCATGATTTTATGATTTTGAACATCACTGCATGCATTTCATGCTTAAATCATTAAAAAATCACAAAATTTTCATAAGATCTTGAAACATTCTATTTTTGTATTTCTATTTTTAGAAAGCTTTTCAAATTCTTGTTTTTCACATGAAATGATAAAGTTTTTCATCATCATTAGTTAATTCTAGATGAGATATGATCAATGAAGTGATTTTATATTATCATTTTATGTGAGATAGGTCCATATCCATGCATTTGTGATTTAGGGGTAAAATTTTCATTTCACATTAAAAAGTCATATTTCTGGTAGGAAATTCAAAGATTGGCCCCACAATGAAGAATTGAAGCCAAGCAATTAATTAAAGAAAAAGAATCCAAGGAATAAGCGAGTTAGGAAAGAATTTGAAAAAAGAAGAGATGATGAGCACAAAGGGACCTGCATGGACATGCACATAGGTAGGAATCCCATGGGATGTCCAGATTTACAATTCTTATTCAATTTGAGTTATCTTTGAGATAATTACAAGGAAGCTTCCAAGAAGATACTCTTTGAGGAAAAAGGAAAGTTAAAGAAGAGGAATTTAAAAATACAAATTTATTCCATTTTTCTCAGAATAGTATACTTTAAAACAATCACAACTTTCAAACTAGGCTTTGGAAAGTTCTTTTTGAGTAAATATTTGTAAAGCCCAAGATTGCATCAATCGGACCTGAATTAACAAAGTTATGACCTCACGACATTGAATGTGTATTTCTTGATGGGATTACAGAAGTTGAAAGTTTCCTATCTGTACACTCAAGGATGATGACCAGCCATGAATGAGTGGGATCCACTTTTGACTCATCTTCGATCAAGTTTTATGAAGTCAATTTACAAAGCACCATCACAAGTGGGGCCAATTTTGAAGATTTGTAAAAGTTTATTTTTAGAAAGTTTGTGTAGATATTTCTTGTTGAACAAAAATATAAAGCTAAAATTTCCCATATGCTTCCTAATTCTTTGCAAATGTGGAGGCTAAGCGAAGAAGAATTACTAAAAAAGTTGTTGCTAAGAAGCAAAGAAAGAAACAAAAAGGGAAGAGAAAGACTATAAGAAGGACCAAAGGTGGGACATCCAAGGCATGCATGGACAACACACCTCTCCTTGCCAAGTGCCTCGCTTTTCATCACTTCTTCTTCCTCCATTGAAGTTTGCCAAAGTGTCTATTTGAAGACTACCACCAAGATTTCCTCCTAGGAGTAGGCATTCATCATCCTAGCAATGCAATGAGAATTTTGTTTCTTAAATTTATCTTTTATGTATTGATGATTTACAATTGCTAGTAAAGTTTGTTTTCTTTTTATTTTTGCATTTTAACTATGGTGTCTTGATATTAGTCTTACGTGTCAACCATTAGGGTTAATTTTTATGCTTGTTTAATATTGGGAGAAGATTATTTTTCAAAACTACTAACCGAGTGGTTGTAACCTCTTTAATATGTTTTGAGATCTCTGGATACCATATTGCATGATTGGAGGCAATGCAAGCTTGTATTAAAAAAGTAATTTTTACCCTTAGGAAGATTAGAATTCAATTCTGAAATTTATTTTACTTATATATGAGTCTAGTGTTCTCAATTTGGATTGACGACCTAATTTGAAGAACAAGATCCTAAGCCCGTACCTCTAATAATTTTGAACCTAGTTAAAAGAACCAAATTATCACTTTATTTATTTCCCAGTATTTATATATATATATTTGTTTTGTTATGCACTATTTTAGCAGTCTTATTTATTGCTAAAGTTTCATACATAGTTTCCATATTAAATTGCATATTTAGTACTTATAATTAATATTCATATTTGATATTTTCTGGTTGCATGTTTCAATGTGAGTTTATTTTTGAAATTATATCATTCAATTCATATTGATCATTCTTGCATAGTACAGTTGCATGTCCCATGCATATTTTCCAGTTTTTTAATACTTTTGGATTTTTATATTTTTTTTCTGGCATCTTTAGGTTAGCTTTTCACAAATAAACAAGTTTTAGTTTCTATTTTAATCATTCATGCATTAATTTTTGATTTGCATACATACTAGTTAAAAATTTGGCACTAGCGTAGTTAGTGTTTCATGCATGATATCATTGTTTTAAATTATGCATTATTGTTGATTTTACAATATTCTGTATTAGAAATTTTAGGTTTAGATTTGTATATCATCTTAGGGGGTGTTTGGTAACAAGATATTCTAAAAGATTGTGTGATATTGTATGCTACATTATGATAGAATCTACCTACCCAAAACTTAGGTGTTTGACTAACTTAAAATGTATTCTACAATATATGACTTTCTACTAAAAACTACAAGATTTCTTTCTTCTCCACTTTCGTGTAGAAGCAAATATTTAGAAAATGAATTTTTCAAGATACTATCAAACATTATCACTTATAATATGATATTATTTTGTTCTGCAATAATTAAATGTTACAATACCCAATTTTATTAATATTTTAAGTTGTGTTTATCTAAACACCCCCTTAGGTTAGTTTCAAATTCATGTTAATTAGATTTGGTGTATATTCATGTTAGGAAAGTATGTTGCATTAAAAATTATGCATGTTTCAATTTGTTGCATACCTTTTGTTTAGAAAGTTTCTATTTTTGTTTTAGTTGTTATTTTTAATTCTTTCTAGTAATTGGAAGTTTGGTTAGTTTGTTCTTTTGCAGTAACTTTAGTTTAGGATTTTTTAGATTTAGGGCTTTTGGTTTAGAAAAATTTTTAAAGTTTGTAAGTTTGTGATTAATTTTAATTATTTTCTGCACAAACAAGACATGGCTGTATAGATTCTTTCGGCTGGTTTTATAGTTTTATTAGGACAGGGTACAAATTTGCTTTAACTAAACATTGCTCCTTGTAGATCGACCCCATACTCATCACATTTTATTACTATAATCAAAGCTCTCCACTTGGAGTTTCGATCACTAGTCCAAAGTAATCGGTAGATCAAATCGGCATTAGGTGTATAACACCCTGTCCAAAGTCATTGGGCACAAAGCCATGTCCAAAGTAATGGATGGTTAGTCCAATCAAATCATCTAGATAACCCGACATTAGGTGATAAACAACTCTGTCCAAAATACGATGTACATCCATCAATACTAATTTGCATATTCATCCAAAAGACCTCGTTGCAAATCAATAGTCTCTACACAGAGGTGCCCCTACTGTGTTAGACTTAAACAGCTTAGTGGCACCGAACTCAAAGAATCTTAAGTCCACATTGTGAAATTCTAGCTTCTTAGTAAGAATAGGTCATCAAATTGGAACTATTTTTCCATTGAACATTTCAATCATAGTAAACATTCCAAATCGAAATCCACAACATGTAGTCCTCCCAAAGCATTTATAGTAAACCGAAAAACCACAACACTTCAATCAATGTTAAAGGCCAAATGAATATAAAAGGAAATCTTAAGTTCAATCATTTTACGTCCTCAATGTGATCCCTCCAATATGAAACACTACAAAGTTATGAAACATGCTCAAGATTTATAAACATCAATAATAGTGTGACACAAAACCATACGATTTGATCAATAGTCAATGAGTAGTTACGATCTGAAATTCTAAGTCAATGATTACCTTTTTTGTGCCCGACATCCCTATTCAAACAACGGTGAGGTGAAGTCGTGACATCCCATCAATCCCTTGGTGCACAGTCCATAATTAGATGCCCTCACGTTTAACCTCATCAAGGTTTAAGATAGGTTTTACAATGTATGAAGACTGTACATCCCATAACGATATGTTAGCTTACAACATCCATTAAAAATGGTGCTTCGATTAGTCCTCAAAGGAGTAGGCCAAGGGTTCCAAAAACCATGCCTAAAAGTCCTAAGGAAAAGGTTCTCTCTAAAAGAACCTGGCATTCCTCGATTAGTTGCTCAGTTAGCTAAGAGAATGCACATCGGGAGCACTCAACTAGTCGAAGAGCTCATCAAAGAACAAAGACCCAAAATCTTTCACTTTGGAAAAGCACAAACCAAGGCTTGTTGAAGCTGTGGGCATCTCAAGCTCTCGACTAGCTGAACTTGACTCGCTGAGAGCTCTTAGAACTCACCACCCAGTGTTTATTTCAATTAAGAAACAAAGGAAATCCCTCCCCTTTGCCCATATACCAATGCAACACAAACATAGGGCCATGCCCTTTTCTATTCTATGAATACCAACCTCCAACATCCTCCTCTCCCATCCACTCCTTTCACAAACCCAAATCATTAACCGATTCTAGCATTTTTATTCAAAATTAACAAAACAAATGACCATAGGTTAACAAATTGCGAGTTGAATGCTAGAATCAATTCAAAATGTGCACATCATGAATGAATTCATGATATCTACTTCTTGTGATGAGAAAAATGAGAAAAGGATGAAACCCTAGCTCATAGACAACCCACAAAGCTCAAATTTGTAGAAAATCAAACCCAAGCTTAACAACCTACACAAATCAAAAAATAATACATGGGGTCAACACTTACCTAGGTTTGAGAAGGTAAAGGAAATAGCTTGAAAATGTATTCCATGGAGTCGTTGAAGTTTACGGAAGAGAGTGGTGGTGGTTAACTGGTGGTGAGGTGGCTTGGATACTCCACTAGCAGTGGGAAGTGAGTAAATAGAAAAAAAAGAAGAGAGAAAAGAAAGAGAGAATGAGAGAAGGAAAGAAAAGGAAGTGAGGTGAATGGTTATTGCTCGACGGGTTAAATGGTTTAAAGGGTTTCGGATATTTTTAGTTTAGTCCCTACTGGACTTGGGTGGGATTTTCAAGGTACTTGAGGGTTAAGTTCGAGTCAAGGTAATTCGGACTTACTTACACTCTAAATAGGCTTAATTAACTAATATGGAATTAACTAACGCTAATTGCTATATTAGGATATGGGGCCTTACATTGTTTGAGAAAAAGAAGAGACCAACAACACTATTGTCTCACTGTCATTAGTCTCTGGGAGGCCGTAGTTGTTGCCATGTCACCATTGTCAGAGTAAGGACCACTGTCGCCTTCTGCCATCACCTAGCGAGGAAGAAAATAGGGGGCCTGAGGTGTCCATAGACCAAATCAAATAAAACTAAGACAAGTGGCATTGACCAAGCCAAGTTAGGTCGATCAACCTTAACTGTTTGCAAAGCAAACCCAGTAACAATTGCTAACATCAGCATACTAATGTCGTCGTGCCAACGTCAACCACATTAGCAATCATATAATCTATAGTTTGTTTGACTAAGATCAATGATAGAAACTTCTTTGTGTGATATCTTGATCATTCAATATTCGATTGGAGATCCGTTTACACCTACGGACTTGTTATGAGAAAATGTACACACTAGAAGAGGAAGATTGGTAGTTTAATAGTCAATAAGAAAGTTTGACTAATCGGAGCATAGAAAATTGTTTCCGTAATTTTGGATCCATTCGAAGTTGGATTTTATATCCGTTTCTTTCAGCGTGCTTGTGGTGATTTAATCTACAGTGTGGTACAATAATCAAGGTTAGTGGAAGTTGTTTATTTTTTCTATTTGCTTAATTGGATGAAAAACAACATTGTGAACACTACATTGTTTAAACTCAACCATACCAACTAGTTAATTTGGAGAAGGAAGGATTCTATTCCTCACTCCAAAGGGACATCCTTTGACCCTTGTAATTATTATCTGTTTGGTAAACAGCATATGGTTACTTTCTCTTCAATATCAAAGCTAAACTCTAATGTATTGGTTTGATATATTTTGATGTTTGTAGTCATATGGAGGTTGAGTCATTTGGTGGCAATAAGTTTTCTGTCACATTTATTGATAATGCATGCAGACAAGTTAAGGTTTATGTGTTGACATCAAAGGATAAGGCGTTCTATATTTTTTAAGGATGAGATGCATATTGAAAGTTGCACAGTTGTCCAGGCCATTTTGGGGTTAAGTCGTTTTGATTGTCGGTCATCTAATTGGCAAGTCTCCCTTAGTTCTTTCGGATTTTGATCTTCTGAAAAGGATCTTGACAAGTAAAAGTTCTTCTTATTCTCACTTGAAAGCATTTGGTTGTGAGGATTTTGCAATGGACCAATAGAGTAACATTCAAAGTTGGATGATTATGCAGTATTTTGCATCTTTGTTAGACATGGTGAAGATGAATTTTTCCATTGGTTATGAGATCCAGAGAAAGAGCATTAGTAGGGATGTAGTTTTCCTTGAAGGCCAATTCTTTGGAGGTGTTGAGAATGCTGATAAGTTTAAGGAATTAGTTGATGTAGTGGTTGATTTCACAGTGATTCCTTCTCTAGTGTAGACTATAGGTGGAGAAGGTATACATGACAATTTGGATCACAATAAGGCATAGGAGTTACTGAGTGAAAAAGGTATTGAGCAGGGAGAGGCACAGTCTCTTTAGTCAGAAACCATGGAACCTCAGGTTATGACATCTACTAGAGAGCATTAACTATCAACTAAGAATCTTGCATTTTGGTTATGTTTTATTTACCGCTGAGGGTGAGCCAAATAGCTAACAAGAAACAACAACTCATAAAGACAAAGAGGAGTGGATGAATGCAATGCAAGATAAGATAAATTCTTTGCAGGAAAGCAATACTTATGAGCTGGTGCAACTTCCAAAATATAAAAAGTTTTTAAAAATAAATAGATATTCAAGCTGAAGAAAGATGACAATGCAGAATTGGTGAAGCACAAAGCATGGTTAGTGATTGAAGGCTTGGCTTAGATGAAGGGCATTGACTCTGATGAGGCTTTCTCGCCGGTTGTGAAAATGACTTCGGCAAAATTGTGTTGGGTTTAGCTACCATCATGGACCTTGAGTTTAAACAAGTGGACGTAAAGACTACGTTTCTTCATATTGATTTAAAGGAAGAGATTTACACAACTCAACCAAAGGAGTTTGAAGTAAAAGTAAAAGAATAAATGGTTTGCAAGTTGAGAAAGAGTCTTAATAGTTTAAAGTAACTGCCAACACAATGGCATAGGAAATTTGATTCATTCATGGAGAATCACATGCACCACAGGTCAACTACAAATCATTGTGTTTATGTTTATCAGTTTACTAATGGCAGGTCTATCATCTTTCTTTAATATATAGATGATATGTTGATATAGCAAGATGATTGGCATATTGAGAGAGGAGATGTCAAAGACATTTAAAATGAAAAGCTTGGGTCTTGCATAAACGATATTTGGCATGCAAATCTGTTATGATAGGAAAACCAAGAAGTTGTGGTTATTATAAGAGAAATATGTTGAATGGGTGCTAGAAAGGTTTAAGGAATGCTAAGCAAGTTAGTATGCCTCTAGCCAATCACTTCATGCTTAGAAAAAAATCATGTTCTACTACACATGAAGAAAATGAACAGATGGCATCGGTTTAATACTTCTCTGTTGTGGAGAGTATTATGTATGCAATGGTGTGTACACAGCCACACAATGCTCATGCAATGGGTATAGTGAGTATATTTCTTTTTAACTTAGAAAAGAGCATTGAGAAGCAGTGAAGTAGATCTTCAAATATTTGAGAGGTACTTCCAAGTTGTGCTTATGTTTTAAAGGCTCCAAACTAGTGGCAGAAGGTTTTACGAATGCTAATTTTGTAGGTGATCTTGATCATCGGTTATCCACTTCTGGATATTTATTTAATTTTGAAAGGGAGTTATATTTTGGCAATGTAACTAGCAGAAGCCCACATTATTATCTATACTTGAAGCAGAATATATAGATGCTAACAAAGCAGAGAAAAAGATGCTTTGGTTGAAGAGATTTCTTCAATAACTGGATTTTAAGAAAGGAGAGTATGTAATCTCCTGTGATAGTCAGAGTGCTATGGATCTCAATAAGAATACTATATAACATTGCCGCATAAAACTTGTAGATATTAAATACCATTGGTTTTGCGAGGTCATCAAGAAAAATCTCAGTAGCTTAAGAATGTTCACATTGACTAGAATCCCTTAGACATGATGACAAAGTCGTGTCTAAGGGAAAGCATAGGCTATGTACAAAATTGACAGGGCCAACTCCTAGTGAGGGTGGGGAGGGGGGGGGGGGGTGAGGAAGCATCTTCCACATGGTCTGGAGGTTGAGACTATTGGTCAAGTGGGTTTAGGGTCTTGGGCATTTTGGTAATTATACTGTGACTTTCTTGTAGACTAAGATAGGGTTTCTTAGGGGCCAAGAAAGAGTGGATTATATATTGATGTAATCTGTAACCCTAAAGATAGGGTGTAAATCACAAAGTGAAGAATCGAATGGAAATTAGTTTTCCGTGGATGTAGGCAAGTTTGTCGAACCACATAAATCTGTGTGATTTTCTCTTCTTATTGGCTTTATTGATTGTCAATTGTGGTTTATTCATGCTTCTGGACTCATGCGCAAAACACTTATCAGATTATTTTACCATAACTATTATCTTATTAATTATCTTACCATAATAGTCACTATTATTATCATATAATCTCTTAGATACCTATACATTATGAATCCTTATTTTTTGTTAGTTCCCCACAATCTCTCTAAAACCACTAAAATCTCTCTTAAAATCCCCTAAAATATCTCTTTTTATAACTTCTAACTATAATTATTATCCTATAACCTTTCTAATAACATATTTTATGGATCATTATTCTCTCTTAATACCGAAAACCTCTCTGTAACCACTAGGATCTCTCTTTAAAACCCCCTAAAATATTTCCCTTTTCATATTATTTTCTTCAAGTCCAAAAGAACATCATTTGCATTTCCACTCAATGTTCCATACGATCTTAATGCTTGGATGGCTGAAGGTATACCTTAAACTCTTCTATCCATCTCATAAAAAATGAAGAAAAAGAATTAAATAGATAGTAAAAGCCATTTATTCATCTAACATATTCTCTCTTTGTTAGCATTTCAGTTTGATGTTATTCTCTTTAATTTATTTGTTTCTATCTTCTTTCTTTTGTTTAATATATGTTTTCATTATATTTTATTGGTTTTGCATAAAATTATTCAAAAATGAATCAAAAGAGCCAAAATCACAAGGCTTACTCCATTAGCTTAAATCCTCATTCACATATTTGTCTAGGGTGGTGAGGAGAAAACCAAATTTATTTATGATTATAGCAAAGAAATATGTGCTTGTATAACAATTTTTGTGTTACATGAAATCTAATTTTTATGATTGTACAAAAGAAACAATAATATATTCTGCAGTATTTGTGCTTTTTGCTTAAATTTTATTTTTTAACTATTACAATGGTTCTTATTATTTTATTTTTTTAATTTCTTATTAATAACAACATCATTATTTTTTCTCAAAAGAATGTCTTTCTTTTACCACAAATTCCTAAGCTTTTTCTCAACTTATTTTCTTCAAGAATTTCTTTAAAATAATAACAATGAATTATTGTTTATAGTTCTAACTATTATATTAATTTAATATATGTTTATTTTGGCCCGAGCTCATCATGGGATTTTGTTGCTAGTATATTGATAAAAAAATTAAAAAAAACTCTCTGCAAGTCAATATTTTAGTGTTGGACAACTCGGTCCAACTCATGAGTTTTCCAACCATGTTTCATATGGAATAAATTAGAATTTGTGTTGAGCTTTTTTTATCCTATAATCTCCCTCAAATATAACTTTAATATTAGAAATGGATTGGATTTGGGCTAATATCTTGCAGGTTGGAGAAATAGAATTTATGCAGCCAACTCTAACATTGTTGGGATAAGGCTTTGATGATGATGATGATGATGATGATGATGATGATGATCTTACAGGTTGGGTGATTGATTTGCATTAGATGTGCATTATGTGGATAAGGTAGGGTCTGGCTGACACACAATGGGTGGAGATTGAAGATACTTGACCTATTTTAAAATCCAGTTGGATATGGATTGCACTTCAACCTGAAGTACCCTTGTCAACCTAGCACATTGACCCAGCCCAACCCGTTTGCCGCCCTCAGTTTAAGGTTTAAGTTGACATTTCAAATGAGTTGGATTTGGACCATACTCATTTCCAAACAGACCTAGCCCATAACCTTTGTATACTTAAAAAATTTTGAGTTAGGAGTCCCAAAGGTTTGGGTTCACTCGGGTGAGTTCTCATACAAAAGGGGGACATTTATTTTCTAGGATATACATATGGCACCCTAGAACTGAATTTGGCCAGCTGAGATTGGCCTAAGACCCTCACTCAAGAGGTACTGTAGTTAGCACTTCCATCTTCACACAAAAGGGGAAAACTGAAACCCAAAGGACTTCATATTTCAACATTTAGAAGGGGCCATTAGTTGTCATTTGTCAGTTGCTTTTGGAAATCCATAATCTAACTAGTGCAAAAGAACAATTTGTATCAAAACAGAGTTTCATGGGCCATGATTGAAAATAACATTAATTGAACAGACAGTCCAAAGTACTCAAGTTTATCTAATATACTTTCGATTTTGAGTTCCCCCAACACTCAAAACTCTTGAGCAGAAGTTGGGAAGTCTAATGTGTTTGCTTTCTCAAGGATATATCAACATCTATTCGATCATACAAGATGCAAATTGACACTGGCTTTGTGTAAACAAAACGTTCATTCATTATTACACCTTTTTCCTAATCTAACAGTAAACTGAAAGGCCGTTTAAAGATAATTCACCAAATCAAGAGAACAATGGATATCTAACTCTACTAGCATAAACCATCACAAACCACCTATTACATATTCTTCACTTGATAAAAGAACGTTGCAGATGGACAGTTCTAACCATCCATGCGGATGATGCATTGAAGTCTGGCTCCTTGACACTTGTAATCAAAGGCCTCGTTGATCTCAGAGGAGGAATCTTGATGTATAATGAATTTCTCCAGTTCAAGTTCCTGCACCAAAGAACTTACAGCTCAACAAAAGTTGAAATGGACACTACAATTGACTTCTCAAACAGTCTCAACATATTGTTAGTAAGGCTGAGTGCAGAGTTTTCATTTTAGGATTTTAGCCATCCATGTGCATGGCGCAGTTTTAAATTACTAGTTTATCAAATCATTCTCAACAAGGGGTTAGGAATACTCCAGTTATTCTAATACACAATAGATAAAACACAACTTGCAGTCATGAATCATGATAATTGAGAGTAACAAAGATCCATATTGAATGATCTTGTTCATGTTTTTTTCTATGAGAGAAGGCAAACTAGAGCATGGCTTGTAGTTTGCAAAGAAAGTTCCCTTCTCCTTCAACACATGCATGGGGTGGCTCTTAGACATTGAGGAACACCTATTAGCACAGGAACACCCCAACCCTGAAAGCATTGACAACAAAAGGTTACATTCAAAGGCTTTTGTCATCATTAATTGGGGGTTCTATGAAAACGTATTTATGAAAAGGAGAGTAGAAGATACATCATGGACACATTCAAATGCTGATATCATCGCGCCAATATTCCCAATACATTCAGATGCTCTGGTCTACTCCTCCACCAGTCATCTCAGCAAGAACCAGTAAGAATCCAAGACCGTTTAAATTACTGTACTTTCTTAAGTATAAAAATACCACATGGAGATGCACATGAGTTAACAAATGGTGTATAAGAATATGGTCTATGCAGGAACAAACCTCTTGAGCTGGTTTGTCGTGGACCTTCAGATTTACGAATAAATGACACCAAACTTCTTTGTTGGTAGCAGAAGAAAACAAAATAATTAGTAATCTGATTCAAGTCATTGAACAACAATGGCACATAATATAATTTTCTCAGATACTGATTTTTCAGCGAGTCGCGCCCTATTCATAACTTACCTTCATTGAATCTACTTGAGTTCAATTCAACACTAATGATCCTTGAAGCCTCGGCAATTCTTGCTCCTCCTACAGCCTAATCACATAAAACCCAAAACAGCATTTTATGTGTTAGAAAAAGAAACAAATATCTCAACAACAACAGAGATACGACCGTTCAACCCTTCGGTGGTTTTGCAACATTCAAAGTGGCACCAAAACCTTCAAGCCAAACTAATTCATTCCAAATAGAGGCTTTAATATATGGGAAACTTATCAAACAGACGTAGTCCATTGGAATGCAGCATTGAATGGACATGCCACCAACCTGTTGCTCTCCCGCATCTAGGAACGTAAACTTTATCAAGAGGAGCATCAGGGTTAATTTTGGCGACACAGACAACAAGAACAGCAGTGTATTCAATGAAAGTGAAGGTGCCAACAAAATGGTAGATGGGCTTTCCATTCATAGAGAATTTGATTGCCCATCTCCAATCATCACACCCCAATTAGTGTTTATCCTTAGGAGGTCACACAAGTTGCTCTTCTCAGACTTGCAGTGGCATATTCCTTGCATTCCCAGGTGAAAATAGGAAGAACATGGTCCCCTGGCTTTAGATCTGTCATGCCCTCTCCCACACTTTTCACAATCCTAAAATCACAACATTCAATTACATCTAATTTCACCCAAATTATGGACAACATTGACATATCTCAAGAAATTAGACAATACACAGTTTATTGTAATAGGAAAGCGTAGACGGCATCATTGTTGGGTTGATAGTACTAAGAACAATACCAACAAAGCCAAAGCAAAGAAATCGAGCCTAAAAAGAAATATTAAGTGGGAAAGATCAATAATAACAACATACCCTCCAGCCTCACGTTCAAAGATACGTGGGAAAACGGGAGTTTGGCTCTGCAAAATCCATGACATACATTTCATTTCAATTAATTCGCCACTACTAAGCAACCCAAAAATAGATGAAGGATTCTCCTTTTCCCCCCTTCTTCTCCATTGAAGAAACTGATAAATTGCATCTATATCCAACAATATCCACATACCTTGGCTTCCCAAAAGTAGACATGGGTGTGGCAGAGAGAGGTAAAGAGGATCTTCAATCGAACCTCCATCATCTAAGGTGGTGCCATTTCTACCTCCTCGATCACCAATGGCTTTCCCACCTCTCATGCAATTGCAGCTACATCCATAATAACCAAATTGCATAAGCACATGACCCAAAGGGGCAGACCTACGTCTTATCAGGCGGGTGCAACCAGACCTACTGTAAGATCCCGGCCCAAATTAATAAATTTAATTCAAATAAAAATAATTTACGAAATAAATAATGACATTAATCGAATTGGGGGAAATTAACTCACAATGAACAACTAGGGCAGAATTGGGGCACAAACGCGATTAGGACTTGATCTGGGAATTTTAAATGCGTGTTGGTAATTTTTAGGAAATATGAAGGGTATTTTCATAATTTTAAAAACATAGCCAATATGGGGCTCATTGGATAGAGAATAATTAATTATGAAACTTTCTCTTAAGGCCCGAGCTCATCCGGATTAATCTAGTGCCTTGTTGATAGAGATTTAAATAAACCCACTACTAGTGGTGTGGGGGACCACGTGTTTGTCTCATATTCAAAGAAGAGTACAACTTATCTTTGTAGGAGTTTGGTTGGGATACAATAACGCTAAGGTTAGAGAGACATCCTAAAACTCTATATGGAAAGAGGAGAATTCCACCCTACCTCTACTTCCTAGTTTTACTTTAAGTACCTATATTAAATTCTATATATATATGTATATGACTAGAGCCCTCTCCTACATACGATTCTCTCAACTCTCTCTCTCTCTCCCTAGTTTCTCGCTCCTTCAATTAGAAGGTTCAACTTTAGGCTTAAGGATTTGAAGGAAGCCATAGAAGAATTTCCTTGAGGCTCTTTACGGGTTTGGAATTTCAGCAATTAAGGCAAGTGCATAAACCCAAATTTATATTTCCTACCCAGTTTTCTTCTTGAAATCAAATCTATATTATTTTACCGTTTTCCTTTGAAAATCCACTTCTAGAGGATGATACGTGGCAACTAGATTTTTGTAACTATTTGTATAGATCCGCTTGCGGCTAATTATTGGCTTCAAATCTATGACCCTCGTTGTATGGAATTTTTCTCAAACTCTGACGAAACAATACATATGCCGATGGGTTGAACTTCCTCAACCGACTGTTATGGCATTTGAATATTACTGTTGACATTCTAGTAGATAGGTTTAAAGTCACAAAACCCAAACTTCTGTGTGAAAATTGATGGATGCATCTCCTGTGAGTAGTATGCCTTCGGGACAATGATTTCCATGCCAACAAGATAGAATTTAAGAAAAAGACTCACACCAGATTCTGTATTGTCCCAGTTGCTTCTCGTGACTGCTCAGAGTGGGTTGCCATGGCCGGTGTGTTCACATGTCCCACTAGAAGGAGGATCTGATCCAATCATCTACAAGGCCACCCATTGGCGACTTGGTTAGAATATAGGACCATATGGGATTGGGTCCCATCGAGACACCGATCCAACTAAAAATCTGTGCATGAGTTGGGAGTGACTGGCGACATCTCTTAGGCTTGAATTAGATGACAGGACCCTAGCTTGTGAGGTGGGGGTTAATAAATTGTTTTTTTTTAATCAAAGGCTCATATATGAGGATTTCTATACTACCTACTTGAACCCAGAAGCAGGGTACCAGTCCCAGGCTACATTCGCTAGAAACCCTATCGAAATTGCTTAAATGGTAGATGTGCTTGGTAGTACCCTGTCGCCCACCTGATGATTGATTAGATCCAGGGATCTGATAGAAGGCCCTTAGGTGACCTTAGGGCACCAGCCCCTGCGTGGATTAATCCACCATGACCCATCATACTAATGGCCTAAACACATGGGGCGTGAGACATGCCTTCTGAGACATAATAACGGTACAGTGGAAGAGGAGCATTCTGTTGACTCCTTTTGGGTGTTAAGAGATTTCCAATAAATTACAAATACACCCTCCCACAATAGATATAATACTAATGAACCTTTGTGCTATATTTATTAAAAAGAATTTTCCAAACAAATCTGAGAATCTAATACTGTGTTTGAAGTCCTCCATTAAGGATTGATTTGGACCGATGACTAATGTTAATTCCTTTTTCTTGAAGGACTTATAAATTATGACAAAATACTCATGCCCTGGCCTGTGACTAAATTAAGGACTGTTAGGGAGTTAAATTTTAAATTAAAAATACTAGATCTATATTGAACTAAATCTGAACCATTAATAATTGATGTTTTCATTGCTTGATAATCACCTTGAATTATCTTAAGAGCATGCCTAGAATTAAGAAAACTTAAGAGTGTGACGTCATGGGCTCTTCAAACACCAACCAACTTCAGAAACGCCAATTAAGAATTAACCCAGATCTAGGGAGGAGATCCTCGCGATCATCCAAATTAGATTTAGGGCAAGTATACGGTGTTTGAGAATCCTATGATATCATAGGGTTAAGTTTGTTTAGACCCAGCATGCAGTATGACCAGTAAAATCTGGATTTTGTATCATGGAAATTTATTATTTGGTTTTATGTTTTCAACCATACCTAAAATGTACTATGACATGATAAAAATATATTTTTCTCTGTTATATGGTTTATGGTATTCAGACATTGCACCTGTCAACTTTGGAATCTGTTATATGTAAATAAATTCTATTTTATGATTACTTGGCTGTTTATCCGTATTTTAAATTAAGGCGATACCACTAGGCTGTTTTAAGTCTAGCATAGTGGGGCACCACTGTGTAGGGGCTATTCTTCTGAAACTATCTGCAGATTAGTTAACTCTCTGTTTGTGACAATCAGTCACTTCGGTACCAAACTCTGTTACTCTGTTCTGATGGCAAATGGCCATAATTCTGAATCTCTGGGTACTAAACTCTGTTCTCTGTTCCCGTCACGTTAAAGGGGGCCGCTATAATACCTGTGACAACTTAGCCAATGTGGGACGCCAATTTATTTTGAATGTTATGATATTTGTAAAATCCTTACTTAGTTTTATGCATGATTCTACATCTTGTATTATTATATCTTGTCAATTTATTTTGAAAACCCTGTGATTTATCTGCCTTTGATTTTTACTCAAAAATGGTACGGAATATGAAAATTGGGTAAGTATACTTGCTGAGGTTATTTCATAACCTGACCCCCTTGTGATTGGCGCTTGTAGGTAACAACACCCCTTCCAATGAACAGGAGGGAACGGCGGTTGAGGAGGAACCGCAGGGGAACTACGCGTGGAGCGCAGACGATATAGCTTAAAAATATTGTGCCTGCGCGAGAGAGACGATAATTAGATAATTAGTTTATTTATGCTGAGTTTAATTTTAGATTAATTGTAAGCCCTTGGTTAGCTATTTGTGTTAGGATCTAGTTAATTGAATTATGATATTACCTATGGATTTATTCATGACTTTGATGCATTTATATTATTAAATTGAGTAGGATTAATTACTTTGTCTTGTGATGGTACCTATGATGGTTTTACACCTATGTTTCCGCTGTGAATATGTTTAGTTGTTTAATCTCACATTGCGGATCCATTTAATTTCATCATTAACACCTTAAAATTGGGAGTTCTTCGGAAATCCGAATTTTGGGGTCGTTACAGCTGGTATCAGAGCAGGCAAGGTCCTAGGAAATAAAATACTCTAGGAACCTTAGAACGCGATGTGAGATTCGGGGTATACGTTATATGGGTAACGATTAATGACGTATAAATTATTGTATAAGTTTGACCTCACTCGTTTGACAGATAAATGGCGGCAGAAGATAGTGGCAACCACCGTGATAATAATAACGCGGATAACAGATTCGAGACGCTTCTTCAAGCCTTCTATGCTTCTCAGCAAAATCAGACGATTACACAGAATGAATTTAATAGACAACTGCTGGATACCTTTAAGAGTGTCACGCAGCAATTGCAGAATTCACAGCCTCAACAAGTAACCTTGGCTCCGCGTGAACCCGACCCAATTACACTATATGAGAAATTCCGAAAAATGGGAGCACCGGAGTTTGGTGGTGGTACAGATCCACTACAGGCTGATGAATGGGTGGTTAAAATAGAGAAGATTTTCAAAGTGTTTAAATGTACTGGGCGCCAACAGGTGTCATTGGCTGCTTATATGTTCAAAGAAGAAGCAGGATCCTGGTGGAAGAGTGTGGAGGCACCTTATGAGACCATTGATGATGCTATTGCTTGGGAAACTTTTAGAAAACAATTCCGCAAGAAATTCATTCCAGAACATATCAGTGCCCAGAAGTTAATTGAGTTTGAGAAGCTAATACAAGGAAGTATGACAGTCGCCGAATACCAGCAGAAATTCATAAGGTTGTCACGTTTTGCTGAATAGCTCATTAAGCCTGAATCCGAAAAGGTCCATCGCTTTATCCGAGGCCTTAGATATGACATCCAAAAGGACGTGACTAACACAAAACTTGAGTCCTTTGATGAAAATCTGAAGAAAGCCTATTGGTCAGAGGAGTATATTAATAAGATTGCACATATGAAAGAGCCAAGGCAGAGGAATGGACAACACGTCAACAAAACGAGCAATCAGATCTCTCAACAGGGGAAGCGGCCACGACTTGATGCACCTTCTCAGCAAGCTGTACAATGCGCACATTATGGAAAGAACCATGATACCAGCTTGTGCAGACGTAAAAACGGAGCTTGTTTTAGTTGTGGAGAAATTGGCCACATGGTGAAGGATTGCCCACAAAAGAGAAATCAATCTCAAGAACCTCCGCCACAAGCACCTAAAGCTCAGCTGCCTGCACCCCCAACAAGGCTAGCTCTACCAGCACCAACTCGGCCACAGCAACAACAGCAGCAGAAGCCACTCCATCAGCAGAAACAGCAACCCCAACAGAAGTGGCCTTATTATGATAACACAAAGAAACAACAGGCCGCAGGAAGAGTTTATGCAATGACTCAAGCTGATGCAGATGCCGAAACACACGTGGTGGAAGGTACACTTACTATCTGTAATAAGAGAGCTAAAGTCCTTTTTGATCCTGGTTCTACACATTCATACTTATCTCCTTCCTTTGCTAAGAACATAAATGCATGTGATGTAGACTTAGATTATGAGTTAACTGTAACCACCCCTGTGGGGAAGAAAGTTATGTGTAACACTTGTTACCCAGATTGCATAGTTGAAATGGGAGAATTCCATATGCCCGCGAACCTCATATTACTAGACATGAATGATTTCGATGTAATCTTGGGTATGGACTGGTTATCGGGGTATCATGCACACATGGATTGCTTCAACAAAATCATTAGATTTAAAGTGGGGGAAGGATACGGGGATATCAAATTTGTAGGCACTCGAAAGAAGAGATCAACTCCTCTCATATCGGCACTTAAGGCGGATCGCCTTCTCAAAGTGGGTTGTAAAGGGTATATTGCCTTTATCACGGAGGATAAAGAATCCAAAGGGGTGGAGGAGATTCTAGTAGTAAAAGAATTTCCAGATGTCTTTCCGGATGAAATTCTAGGATTACCACCAGTGAGGGAGTTAGATTTCACAATTGAGCTTATGCCGGGGACAACGCCCATCTCAAGGGCACCTTATCGCATGGCTCCAGCTGAATTAAGAGAGCTGAAGGATCAATTGCAAGACCTGTTGGATAAAGGGTTTATTCGACCAAGCGTCTCACCTTGGGGAGCTCCGGTCTTATTTGTGAAAAAGAAGGATGGATCAATGAGAATGTGTATTGATTATCGTTAATTGAATCAAGTAACGATCAAAAATAAATATCCCTTACCAAGAATAGATGAATTATTTGATCAATTGCAGGGTACACAACATTTTTCCAAGATTGACTTGAGATCGGGATATCATCAATTAAGGGTCAGAGAACAAGATGTACCAAAAACGGCATTTAGGACCAGGTATGGGCACTATGAATTCCTAGTTATGCCTTTTGGACTAACAAATGCGCCTGCAGTTTTTATGGCTTTGATGAACAGGATCTTCGCATCATACCTAGATCAATTTATTGTCGTGTTCATCGATGATATTTTGGTATATTCTAAGTCAAAGGAAGAGCATGAGCACCACCTTCGGACCTCTTTGCAGTTGTTAAGGGATAATCAATTGTATGCCAAGCTGAGCAAATGTGAATTTTGGTTGACTCAAGTCGCCTTTTTAGGGCATATCATATCCAAAGATGGGTTAGCAGTAGATCCTGCAAAGATTGAAGCCATTGTAAATTGGGAACGCCCGAAAAATGTGTCTGAAGTGCGAAGTTTTCTAGGTTTGGTAGGATATTATCGACGATTTGTTGAAGGTTTCTCATCTATTGCAGCTCCTTTGACAAAGCTTACTAGGAAAAATACACCATTTGTGTGGTCAGGAGAGTGCGAAGTGAATTTTCGACGATTGAAAGAAAGGTTAACTTCGGCTCCTATTCTTACTCTCCCATCCGGAAGCGAAGGATTTGTTATCTATACCGATGCATCGAATGTGGGATTGGGATGTGTATTGATGCAGAATGGAAAAGTTATAGCTTATGGATCAAGGCAATTGAAGGATCATGAGCGAAATTATGCAACCCATGACTTAGAACTTGCTACCGTGGTATTTGCCTTAAAGATGTGGAGACATTATTTATATGGGGAAAAATTTGAGGTATATTCAGATCATCGCAGTCTCCAATACTTGTTCTCCCAGAATGACTTGAACATGCGACAAAGGAGATGGATGGAGTATATAAAGGGTTATGACTTTCCAATTAAGTATCACCCGGGAAAGGCAAATGTAGTTGCAGATGCCTTAAGCAGAAAGTCGGTGACCATTTCTTGCATGATTGGAGAGTGGAGTCTAATTGAGAAGTTTCGAGACATAGACATAAACTTCCAACCTTAAGGGGAGAAATTATTACTTCCTCTCTCGAGCCAACCATTATCCAAAGAATAAAAGATAATCAGCGGAATGATCCGGAATTAGCAAGAATAGTTGACCATATCTCGGAGAGACCAGACTTTGAGATCACTGACGATATCCTTTACCTTCGTAATAGATTGTGTGTTCCAAATGTAGAAGACCTAAAGAATGAAATCATGACAGAAGCTCATCATACGAGATACACCATTCATCCAGGTAGTACCAAGATGTACAGGAATTTGAAGAATCAATATTGGTGGAACAACATGAAGCGTGAGATTGCAGGATTCGTTTCACGCTGCTTGGTATGCCAACAAATCAAGGCTGACCATCGGAAGCCTCCAGGACTACTTCAGCCACTAGGAATTCCAACATGGAAATGGGAGCATGTTACAATGGATTTCATTTCAGGACTTCCAAATACAAAAAGGGGTCGCGATGCGATTTGGGTGATCGTTGATCGATTGACTAAGTCTGCACACTTCCTGCCATTCAGTACTTCAGCCGCAACTGCAGATAAACTAGCTAAGAAGTATGTCGAAGAAATTGTGAGATTACACGGGGCACCTAAGTCGATTGTATCAGATAGAGACAGCAAATTTGTTTCAAGGTTTTGGACTACCCTGCAGCAAGCTATGGGTACCAAGCTGAATTTTATCACTGCTTACCATCCACAAACCGATGGCCAGACAGAGAGAACTAACCAAACATTGGAAGATATGTTAAGGGCTTGTGTGTTGGACTTCAAGAAAGAATGGGACGAATGTCTACCACTATGTGAGTTTGCTTACAATAATAGCTATCACTCTAGTATTGGCATGGCTCCATTTGAGGCTTTATATGGACGTAGATGCAGAACTCCGGTATGCTGGGAAGAAGTCGGAGTTCGAAGTTTGCATGGGCCGTCTCTAGTAAGTGAGACAAGCGACAAGGTAAAATTAATTCAAAAAAGATTGAAAATAGCCCAAAGCAGACAGAAGAGCTATGCTGACAATCGGAGAAGAGATTTAGAGTTTCAAGTCGGTGATAAAGTGTTTTTGAAGGTATCACCTACGAGGGGAACCTTAAGATTTGGGTAAAAGGGCAAGTTATCTCAGAGATACATTGGTCCTTTTGAAATTCTTAGACGAGTTTCAAGCAGTGGCATATCAATTGGCGCTACCCCCAGAATTGGCGAGAATACATGACGTATTCCACGTCTCGATGTTGAAGAAATATGTTACAGATCCTGCCCATGTGCTACATTATGAACCCTTGGCTATTCAAGATGATGCAACGTATATAGAAAAGCCTGTGCGGATCATTGACACTCGTGATCAAGTGCTAAGGACTAAGACTATCAGCTGGGTAAAAGTTCAATGGGAAAACCATGGACCAGAAGAAGCCACTTGGGAACTTCGAGATCAAGTTCAAAAGCAATATCCTCATCTTTTACCTGAGGTACGTTATTTACATTTGGAGGACCAAATGCTTCTAAGGGGGGGAGGATGTAAGATCCCGGCCCAAATTAATAAATTTAATTCAAATAAAAATAATTTACGAAATAAATAATGACATTAATCGAATTGGGGGAAATTAACTCACAATGAACAACTAGGGCAGAATTGGGGCACAAACGCGATTAGGACTTGATCTGGGAATTTTAGATGCGTGTTGGTAATTTTTAGGAAATATGAAGGGTATTTTCGTAATTTTAAAAACATAGCCAATATGGGGCTCATTGGATAGAGAATAATTAATAATGAAACTTTCTCTTAAGGCCCGAGCCCATACGGATTAATCTAGCGCCTTGTTGATAGAGATTTAAATAAACCCACTACTAGTGGTGTGGGGGACCACGTGTTTGTCTCATATTCAAAGAAGAGTACAACTTATCTTCGTAGGAGTTTGGTTGGGATACAATAAGGCTAAGGTTAGAGAGACATCCTAAAACTCTATATGGAAAGAGGAGAATTCCACCCTACCTCTACTTCCTAGTTTTACTCTAAGTACCTATATTAAATTATATATATATATGACTAGAGCCCTCTCCTACATACGATTCTCTCAACTCTCTCTCTCTCCCTAGTTTCTCTCTCCTTCAATTAGAAGGTTCAACTTTAGGCTTAAGGATTTGAAGGAAGCCATAGAAGAATTTCCTTGAGGCTCTCTACGGGTTTGGAAT
The DNA here is from genome assembly GCA_037013555.1 of Sextonia rubra. NCBI lineage: Eukaryota > Viridiplantae > Streptophyta > Magnoliopsida > Laurales > Lauraceae > Sextonia > Sextonia rubra. Next base: position 2,087,988 of record JASUAD010000028.1, on the reverse strand, counting down.
TTCAGCAAATAAGGCAAGTGCATAAACCCAAATTTATATTTCCTACCCAGTTTTCTTCTTGAAATCAAATCTATATTATTTTACCGTTTTCCTTTGAAAATCCACTTCTAGAGGATGATACGTGGCAACTAGATTTTTGTAACTATTTGTATAGATCCGCTTGTGGCTAATTATTGGCTTCAAATCTATGACCCTCGTTGTACGGAATTTTTCTCAAACTCTGACGAAACAATACATATGCCGATGGGTTGAACTTCCTCAATCGACTGTTATGACATTTGAATATTACTGTTGACATTCTAGTAGATAGGTTTAAAGTCACAAAACCCAAACTTCTGTGTGAAAATTGATGGATGCATCTCCTGTGAGTAGTATGCCTTCTGGACAATGATTTCCATGCCAACAAGATAGAATTTAAGAAAAAGACTCACACCAGATTCTGTATTGTCCCAGTTGCTTCTCGTGACTGCTCAGAGTGGGTTGCCATGGCCGGTGTGTTCACATGTCCCACTAGAAGGAGGATCTGATCCAATCATCTACAAGGCCACCCATTGGCGACTTGGTTAGAATATAGGACCATATGGGATTGGGTCCCATCGGGACACCAATCCAACTGAAAATCTGTGCATGAGTTGGGAGTGACTGGCGACATCTCTTAGGCTTGAATTAGATGACAGGACCCTAGCTTGTGAGGTGGGGGTTAATAAATTGTTTTTTTTTTAATCAAAGGCTCATATATGAGGATTTCTATACTACCTACTTGAACCCAGAAGCAGGGTACCAGTCCCAGGCTACATTCGCTAGAAACCCTATCGAAATTGCTTAAATGGTAGATGTGCTTGGTAGTACCCTGTCGCCCACCTGATGATTGATTAGATCCAGGGATCTGATAGAAGGCCCTTAGGTGACCTTAGGGTACCAGCCCCTGCGTGGATTAATCCACCATGACCCATCATACTAATGGCCTAAACACATGGGGAGTGAGACATGCCTTTTGAGACATAATAACGGTACAGTGGAAGAGGAGCATTCTGTTGACTCCTTTTGGGTGTTAAGAGATTTCCAATAAATTACAAATACACCCTCCCACAATAGATATAATACTAATGAACCTTTGTGCTATATTTATTAAAAAGAATTTTCCAAACAAATCTGAGAATCTAATACTGTGTTTGAAGTCCTCCATTAAGGATTGATTTGGACCGATGACTAATGTTAATTCCTTTTTCTTGAAGGACTTAAAAATTATGACAAAATACTCATGCCCTAGCCTGTGACTAAATTAAGGACTGTTAGGGAGTTAAATTTTAAATTAAAAATACTAGATCTATATTGAACTAAATCTGAACCATTAATAATTGATGTTTTCATTGCTTGATAATCACCTTGAATTATCTTAAGAGCATGCCTAGAATTAAGAAAACTTAAGAGTGTGACGTCATGGGCTCTTCAAACACCAACTAACTTCAGAAACGCCAATTAAGAATTAACCCAAATCTAGGGAGGAGATCCTCGCGATCATCCAAATTAGATTTAGGGCAAGTATACGGTGTTTGAGAATCCTATGATATCATAGGGTTAAGTTTGTTTAGACCCGGCATGCAGTATGACCCGTAAAATCTGGATTTTGTATCATGGAAATTTATTATTTGGTTTTATGTTTTCAACCATACCTAAAATGTACTCTGACATGATAAAAATATATTTTTCTCTGTTATATGGTTTATGGTATTCAGACATTGTACCTGTCAACTTTGGAATCTGTTATATGTAAATAAATTCTATTTTATGATTACTTGGCTGTTTATCCGTATTTTAAATTAAGGCGATACCACTAGGCTGTTTTAAGCCTAGCATAGTGGGGCACCACTGTGTAGGGGCTATTCTTCTGAAACTATCTGCAGATTAGTTAACTCTCTGTTTGTGACAATCAGTCACTTCGGTACCAAACTCTGTTACTCTGTTCTGATGGCCAATGGCCATAATTCTGAATCTCTGGGTACCAAACTCTGTTCTCTGTTCCCGTCACGTTAAAGGGGGCCGCTATAATACCTGTGACAACTTAGCCAATGTGGGACGCCAATTTATTTTGAATGTTATGATATTTGTAAAATCCTTACTTAGTTTTATGCATGATTCTACATCTTGTATTATTATATCTTGTCAATTTATTTTGAAAACCCTGTGATTTATCTGCCTTTGATTTTTACTCAAAAATGGTATGGAATATGAAAATTGGGTAAGTATACTTGCTGAGGTTATTTCATAACCTGACCCCCTTGTGATTGGCGCTTGTAGGTAACAACACCCCTTCCAATAAACAGGAGGGAACGGCGGTTGAGGAGGAACCGCAGGGGAACTACGCGTGGAGCGCAGACGATATAGCTTAAAAATATTGTGCCTGCGCGAGAGAGAAGATAATTAGATAATTAGTTTATTTATGCTGAGTTTAATTTTAGATTAATTGTAAGCCCTTGGTTGGCTATTTGTGTTAGGATCTAGTTAATTGAATTATGATATTACCTATGGATTTATTCATGACTTTGATGCATTTATATTATTAAATTGAGTAGGATTAATTGCTTTGTCTTGTGATGGTACCTATGATGGTTTTACAACTATGTTTCCGCTGTGAATATGTTCAGTTGTTTAATCTCACATTGCGGATCCATTTAATTTCATTATTAACACCTTAAAATTGGGAGTTCTTCGGAAACTCGAATTTTGGGGTCGTTACACCTACGTGATTTGAAAAACTCTTCAAATTATAACTTAAAATTTTTTATTTTGATTTGATTTTAGTATATGACTTCGTTCTCTTCCATTGTCTACACCACCTAAATGAAAATCATGAGTCCGCCCCACGCCAACTGATTACCAAAAACCCAATAAATAAAATCAAAAACCCAAAAAACCGAGTTGATGGATAGAGCTAAACTGCTGATTGGCAATGAGGTATCACAAAACAGAGAAAACCCAATCAAATCCGTGAAAGAAGAAAAACTGAAGAACCCAAGATCAATCAAAGTGAAAAGAGTCCCCCTACCTCTGCATCGAATAATCTGATCAGCTATCTTTGAGTCACGCATCTATTAATTTACTAGTTGTTCTGTGTGTAAAAAGTTGTAGTTGATTGGAGTTTGTATTGAAGAGATTTGGAGCTTCTCTTGGAGCAGTGGCTAGTACGCTCGTTGAACTCAGAGGCGGAGCTAGCCTCGCTTGTCTTTTTCATGTCCAACTCTTTTTTCATTTGCTTCTTCCTCTACGTATTTAGAGAGGGTTCTCTTTGTATTTAAAAGGTTGATTTTGTTATTTGGTTATGATTCGATGAGATATGGACTTGTTCTATCTTAGGTTCACCCTCAGGCTTTCTCTATTTTGTGCAAAAGATAAACTATGATGGAGCAATATTTCTTTGGGCATGCAAATAGGGGCTATGTTATATTGTGTTGTCCATCTTCATGCAGAAGGCAAGCATTTGATCTCTGCTTTTACCTTCTTTGTTCATGAGGTCAAACCGCATGAAAAAGTAAAATTCTTTCTCCCAATTTAATTTAAACACATACATAAACCTCGTATGATTATTGTTAGACAAAAATTGAGTAAAACTCATGTTGGATGTGAGTGGTCCTCATGACCAACACTTTTGAGGTCCACAGTTTGAGTCCACTAATTTAAGATGCTTCCTTCTTTTGGTTTTTGGTTTTACTAAATATATCTTGAATTCAATTTTAGCAAGCCCAATCAATTATGAAATTTTGTCTGACTAATCTTTGAGGGAATTAAGGAAATTTACCTGTAATAAATTTCTTTAATGGGAAGAAATCTCTCTAGAGCTTGTAAATAAAAGTGGTTTTCTGGTCCTTTCTTTTAATCTATGAGATCTGCAAATTACTCCTTACCTCTAACTCATCTTGGAGTAAGTGAAAACGAAGATAAGAGAAAAACCCAATTTGAGAATTACAATCTACTCATCATCAAGATCATGGCGCAAGATATGCTTTTATTTTCTGTGAAATTATCCATTGTTTAATGCATAAATCTAGATCCTTAGATTTGATGTTTTATTACAAACCTTATTAGATCTTACAATGGCATCAGAGCATAGGTTCTGATTTGGGCACTCAACAATATTTTAAATTGATAATCTTTTTTATTATTTCCGTTTGGGCATTACTCTTGATCGCATGATTAAATCTTTATGTATGCATGTATGCTTAGTTCGGTTAATGCGTATTTTCTATGTCTGGAGATGGGTGTGTGTATATTCGACATGCATAAGGGACGCAGTGATCAATAGATCATCTGATGACCTTAGTAGACTTGAAGTGAATATATATATATATATATATTAGAAAGACCACTATGCATCTATGTCTCATCTTGTGGTGAGGGATACTTCTATATATAGAAAGTATTGATGTACAAGAAATTAAAATCATCACCTTCATCATACTTTTTTTACCTTCTTAGGTTTAAAAAAGAAATTGGCCCTCAGCACTTATGTATATATTCACTCATAACTCTATGATCCTAAAGAACTATATAAGATAATCTTGGTTTGTACTGTCTCTAGGTTGTCATATATTGATGACATATGCATGGGATGAATTACATTTATCTTGTTTGACATCTGTTACTTCGTTCACTGTCGTATGGTTACATTTAGATGACATGTGGGATGTAGCTTGTGTCGTCAAATCCCCCTGCAATCAATATTGAGCGATTGGCTATGATCAAACCCATTTTCAGTTTCACCCCACCATTAGTTGCTGTAGCAACAAATCAATGGTTCTTCCAGTTTTTTTATTCTTATGTGGGCCGTGATATTTTATAATAGCTATAGCCTCTTTATGGTGTTGAGATAGAAAGGGTTTCGGTTAATCTACCCAATGACCACTTCAAAGATGAAGTGTATATCTTTTGTTTGGGACAGCCTCGTTCCAAGGCTTGAACGTGAACACATATAAAGATGTTTAGGAGTTTCATATATTGATGACGGATGGGATGAATAACATTTATCATGTTTGACATCTGTTACTTCATTCACTGTCTTATAGTTACATTTAGATGACATGTGGTATGCAGCTTGTGTCGTCAAATCCCCCTGCAGTCAATATCGAGCGATTGGCTACGATCAAACCCGTTTTTAGTTTCACCCCGCCATTAGTTGCTGTAGCAACAAATCAATGGTTCTTCCATTTTTTTTTAATTCTTATGTGGGCCGTGATATTTTATAATAACTATAACCTCTTTATGGCATTGAGATAGAAAGGGTTCCGGTCAATCTACCCAATGACCATGCTATAGATGTTGTGTATCTGTTTCGTCTGGGATGGCCTTGTTCCAAGGCTTGAACGTGAACATATATAAAGATGTGGTTCTTGAAACTTGATAAAAGGTAAAATTTATTGGCACGTGCACAGAACCACAGCAGTGCAGAATCCTTTATTTGGGTTCACGTGTTTCATCAAGAAGACCTAAATTGATGGTGAGCCGTCCAAGATGTACACTATTTAACCTTTATCTCAATTTAATTAAACAGGAATTTTTGAGATTATATGGATAAAATCCAGATTTGTTAAGTAATCGTAGAGTTTGGTCAAAGCCCATACCCTTCAATTGAATACTCATCTTATTATGTATAAAAGCATAAATAGGCCATTCTGGGTTTGCTTACTATTAGGCCCATATTAGTTTGGTCACGGAATGTTGCATTATAGTTGATTATTATGAAATTATTTATATTGTTTGCTATAATTTTATTATCATTTTATAACTGCTCTATTTTTTTTCTTTGTGGGTTTGATTATTTATTAACTAGATTGGATTTGATTTTTTATGTCACATTTATTGGGTTTGCACACTTTGGTATACTTTGGGCCATTTTATCTAAATACATGAAAAGTTTCCATGAGTATTTGGGATCCATAATAAATAAATAAATATTCCATAGTTGTATGTTTAATTCATGAACCTATTAAACTATCAGGACATTTGATAGTGTAGATCAATTTGGATAATTCAAGGCCCAATATTTTACTATTCACCACTAGTGACATTATAACTAATTTAGATTAGACCCCTTTATATCATTTATAAATGCTATTAATTCAATTGAGACCTATAGTTTTAAGTAGTGCACTAGTCATCAAAGTGGCCCTATTATAAAAAACTTATAAGTATCACTTGAAATTTAAGACCCCTAACACTATTTATTGTGTAAGAATAATAGCATTAGACTTGTTATCTTAAATTAGGAGAGTGAGAATTAGCCCAAAGGTTCGAGTGCCACTCAAATAATTGTAAGACGAAATAAGGTAATTTGATATATGTACCTAATTAGGAATGGTTCCTATACCCAAAGGTATAAAGTCTAGCGAATTGCGTATATATTATTACGTTAACCGTATGAATTAATAGTTTTCATCCATAAGCGATTCTCTTTGCCTGTTGCAGTCTTGACCCATAGCAGGGACAGCGATGATGAATCACTCACCAAATTGGTTTCATTTTTGTAAAGAATCCTTCTGGATTTCTATTTTAGCGTGAACTCAAAGCATTTTGTTCAAAGGTAGAGTAAGTTGTAGGAACTGACAGTTCATAAATCAGAGTCCTGGTTAGAGAATTAGAAGCAAAAACCTATGATTTCCAACACTGAGGCTAAAAAATTGCTCGTCAGCCGTCCAGAATGGGAAACAGTCTCTGGAAAAATAAAAAACCACCATGAGCGCTTTACTTGAGGGTATACTAACTTGTAGGAACTGATAGTTCGCAAATTAGATTCCTGGTTAGAGAATTAGAAGCAAAAACTTATGATTTTCCAACATTTATGCTAAAAAACTGCCCATCGGGGTTCCAAAATGGGAAACGGTCCTCGAAAAAATTTGAAACTCGCACGAGCACTTCGTTCGAGGGTAGAGTAACTTGTAGGAACTAACAATTCGTAAATCAGACTCCCAGTTAGAGAATTATATGCTAAAACCTAAGATTTTCAACATTAAATCTCTAAAACTAGTCGTTAAAGATCTAAAACGGGAAATAGCCCTCGAAAAAATTGGAAACCTGTACGAGCACCTCCCTCAAGGCTAAATTAACTTATAAAAACTGACGGCTTATAAATCGGACTCCTAGTTAACGAATTAAACAAAAAAAAACATTGGATTCCCAACACTTGGCTCTAAAATAGACCATCAGAGGTCGAAAACGGGAAACGGCCATTGGAGGGCCCAGAAACTGGCACGAGTGCCTCGCTCAAAGCCAAAGTAACTTGTAGGAATTGACGGCTCATCAATCAGACTCTCGGTTAACGAATTAGATGAGAAACCGCTTGATTCTCAACGCTTAAGTTAGAAAACAGGTTGCCGAAAAACTTAGGAAATGATTATATGAATATACATGTTTATTTTACATTTGTAATTTAATTCATTGAAAAGGTTCTAATGTTGTTTTTGTCATTGTAGATTGATCCATGCTTTGGGGTTGGTTGTAGCCTTGTAGGGGTGTTTTATTTTCATTTTAGTTTATTTGTATTTGTATATCGGACATTTATATGGGACTGTATCATTGATTGTAATATTTGTTGAATGAGATGATTGACTTCATGAAAATGGCGATGGTTGTTTGTTTATTTAGCAACTCTTATATGCATGCGTTTCTGATGTTAAATACAGGTACATGAATAGGTTTATATTTGATACAGGTATATAAACAGGTTTACAGGAAGATTATATTGAAAAATAAATAATACATCTAAAAAAATTTTTTTGCGAACAAAAAAATCCATTTACCGATTTTTTTTCCGTTGGTAAAAGTGAAATGAAAATAATTAAAAAGGACTAAAATGATTTTACCGACGTTTTTTTTTGTCGGTAAAGGTGAAATGAAAATTTAAAAAAATGAAATGAGTTTATTGACATTTTTAAACGTCGGCAAAATTAAATTGCAAATTTATAAAAAGGGGTAATGCTTTTACTGATGTTCAAAAACATCAGTAAAATTAAAGAAAAAATTTAAAAATAAATTTATGAAGTTACCGACATTTTATTAACGTCAGTAAAAGTGATTTGAGTATTTTTGAAAAGGAAAATGATTTTGCAGATGTTAAAAAACATCAGTAAAAGTAAAAGGAAAATTTAAAAAAATGAAATTAATTTTTGACATTTTTAATGTCGGTAAAATGAAATTTGAAAATTTTAAAAAAGGGATAAATGTTTAACATTGGTAAAATTGAAATTAAAATTAAAAAAATGAAATTATTTTACTGACGTTTTTAAACATCAGTAAAACAAAAATTATCATCGTTGAAGATATAATTTTCGCTGACGCAATTTAATTCCGTCAGTAAAATCTTTTGCCCATGACTTTTTACCGATGTTCGGCCGATGTAAATATTTTCGTCATTAAAGTTTTATACTGACGTTTTTGTCTTTTTTGGTGATGAAAGTTTTCATCACTAAAAATGTAAATTGTTGTAGTGAGCCCAATTTGTCATTTTCATTAGGAGGCACCACAAGAGACCTACAACGTGAGGTAGAAGACTCTTAGACCGTTTAGACTATGCTTGAATCGATCCCAATACGGGTCCCATTTAATAGAACTACGAGTTTTGCAATTCACATGAAATGACGAACATAGAATCACATATTGCATTATCACCTTAGCATCTAACCCTTAATGATTTTGATGAAGGACCATTAGAATCTAAACTCTAAGAGCTTTCCAATAGTATGTGGCACATCGAAAACAGACCGTTGGATCAAAAGATATGATTATTATAAGTTTTAGTTTGAAAAAGCGCTGCTAAACCTATGCCTAGGTGGCTAGGGCTACATAAGCGCACCAAAACCTACGCCCAGGTGATCAATAGCCCTAGTTCAGAGATTTTGGGTCCCACATGCTTTGGTTTTAATGCAAAACCTTCTACAAACCCTAAATATGAAGTCGTATACTCCCTTTTACATCCCAAGTGCTATAAAATCATGCTCTAGCTCCAAAAACCCTACCACAACAATTTACAATAGATAGTCTCCATTAGAGAAGAAAAACCTAGAGATCTTCAAATCTAGAAGAAGGAGAAGAAGAAGAAAAGGAGAAAAACATCAAAAGCCATGGATTTCAACGAAAGTTTTGATCTCGGATTTTGAGGAAAGTACTTTAGATCGCTATTCATGTGTCTTTTCCCCTTTAGATTTGTTGTGCATCACAATTGTAGTAGAAACATGTTTAGGATCATCAAATCATATAGATTCGCATCTTAGATTAGGTTTTACATTTATTTTCGTCTTAGATTTGTTACTTTGGATGCATAGAAACATGCTTAGATTCATCAACATGCATAGATCTACACTGTCTTCATCATTCTAGATACAAACTATGCATAGATCTGCATCATCATCATCATCATCTTCATCATTTAGAAACAAACCTTGTGTGGATCTACATCATACTCATTTTATTGGATCCCTATCTTGCAAAATATTAGCGTAGACTCCTGGATCTGCACTTTTGGCTTCTTTTCATTTAGATTTGGAAGATCTATCGCACAAAGATTGTGTTCAGATCATCACATCATTCCTAAAAAATAAAAAAAAAACTGAAAATACCAAAAATCATGCACGAGGCCTGAAACCAAGCCTCGAGCCACCTTTTGTGCACTTAGGTTGCCTTCCACAGCCGTTTTCACGTGTTTCTCCGATTTTCAATCCCATTCATCTATTTGCAATGTGGTTTGATGATTTTGATTGATTTTGTGCTTACTGTCTGCGAGTTGTTCCTCTGATTGCTAAAACACTATTTAAATAAATTTACTCACTACAACAAAGTCATTGGACCACTAGTCATCATTCTCAGGATATCATTTAGTTTACTTAGGTTAGATTCATTTGTTTATTAGCGTCTTTTAGATCATTAGCATTTACATTATCATCGCATTTAAATATTATTATGAAATAAAATAAAAATATAAAAATCATAAAACCAAAAGCACTTCTTCTCTTTTCCTGCTCTTTAGTCGATTAGCAGAAGAAACCAAAAACAAATTAAAAGACATAGTTAAAAACCCAAAAATATCAAGCTAGACAATCTAGGTCTTCCAATTTCGTGTCTAAGTTGATTGAAATATTAATAAAAACATAAATTGCAACTTTGAGATTTTAAGAATTCAAAAAACACTAAGCAACAACATAAAACATCAAACAAGAACAAAAAACGGCCATTAACAACTAAAGTATCTATTATAAAATCAAAACATTAAAATCTAAACACTAATTAAAATCAAAACGTTAATTATACACCTAAGCAAATCAAGACTTAAAAACATCACGATGACTTAAATAACTTAGGGAACTTGAATTTCTAAGACAATTTAAACAACCTTAATAAACCCTGATAACTTAAACAATTCAATTAATTATAAACCCTAATTCACCCTAAAAGCCTAATCAACTTAAACCAAATAATTGAATAACTTAAAAACTACTAGCCAAACTTCTAGAACCTTAAAAAAGTAACTATAACAAACCCTAAAATAATTGAGACACCTGAAATCCAGTTACATTAACAAACCAATCTCCTAGGGCTCAAAACTGCCACTTAGAGCCTACCTGGCACTTGAGCAATAAATGAACAAACTAAACCAAAAAACTCAATCAGAGATTTTAAAACACCAATTTAATAAATAAATAATAAAAAAACAGAAGCTTGAAACAACTCAGAACACACACCAAACCCATCAAAAGCCCAAAAATGTCACTTAGGAGCAACCACTGATGAGCCGAATGTGTAATTTAAACCATTCACCAACCAACGAAACTCAAACACTTTAAAACACTTAAAATATCAACTTTATAAAAACAAAAACTTAAAACAAACCAAACCACCCACAAATCACCCCTAAACCATAAAGTGCCACATAGGCGCGAGAATACTCAAGCTTACCCTAGCTATCACACATAAACCAATTCAAACTAATCTGAAACTCATCAATTTAATCACCATCATTTAAAATCAACCTTTTCAGAACTTGAACAAAACCCAGAGAATCAAACCAGAACCAAAAATACACAAAGAAGGCCCAAACTGTGCACAAGTCCACTAGGCACCATACTGCATGCGCCTAGGCTGAGCAGACCACCTGGGCGCTAGTTCTCATCAGCCTAGCCTGCTCTGCCATCTTTTGTTTGCAGTTTCAGTTCCGTCTTGCTTTCAAACTTCCAAATCTCCTAAAAACTAAATTTACAAAAACCTAAAAATCATCTTAAACACACCGAATCATTTGATTAAAACACATGTAAATCAACTAGCAATCGAATCTTAAAATAAAATAAACTAACATAAAAATCACATCAAACAAACCACTTGGATCCTAAAATTCATTTTGCTTAAGTTGTTTGCATAATAGAATAAACTGGATTTCCCAATTAGATTTAGCATAGCATTACATTTCGTCCTATCACTTTTCTTATTCCGTTAGGGGACCGAGAGAGTTGATGCGGACGGTTTAGAACCTTGAAAATCAGGGTTAATCCAATGATTGACTTGAACGTATTAACCAAGTTAATTAGTTAAATCTCCTAGTTATGCCCTCCTAGCCCCATTATTAAAAATCCAAAAAAAATCATAAAATCAACGAAATTCAACCCAAAAAGAATTTACTTTTCTTTCTTCCTCTACCTCTAGTGCCAAATATTTTACTGAGCTTAAAGATAAAGGGAATAAAGGCTGATTTCTAAGATTGAACCAATGAGAATGATGAGACTAAATGAGTGATTTCACATGCATTTTCAATTAATCAAGAAATAAGTGATTTCACACACCTTTTCAATTAATCAAGCACTTCGCTCATCAACCACCTTTTCAATTAATCAATTAGCCCATCTGCCAGTCTCAATTAATCAATAGGCCCATCAGCCACCCTTTTATTTCAATTTCTTGTTTATCACACACACAAACAGTGAAATTATACTTTGAAATCTTATATGCATTGCTACTTTGATTTGAAAAATTGGCCTTTAAACCCTATTTTGCCAAGGGATTTCAACGGGATTGATCCTCTTCTAAAATATTTAGCAACCCCCTTTTTATTTTATTCATTTTAATTATTCTATTTTACTTGGCTTTGCAACATTTTTATTATTGAGGATTCACCCTATATTCATACCTTTTATGATGACTTTGAATTTAATTTACATTCAGAGAACCCATATTAAGTAACAAAAGAACCATTGTGTGTTGCCGGTAGCACATTAGATGAGAGAAGAACCCACCCAAATTCTCACTAATATTTTTTTCGGCTTTTGCCGAAGAGCGGTGTTTCTGGAGATTGTGATTTGTTGATTATGAGGATAGTTGGAATCGTCATTTTCAATGTACAAAAATAAACATCATATATATAGAAGAATGGTGACCCCCCTTCAAGCTATCAAAATCACATCCAATAGGTACTACGTTATAACTTTTATATGTTGGTCCCATATATGCGAGTAATAAAGTGCTGCAAACATTAAAATGTGGGTCCCACATCTTAGATCTTATGATTCTCTTGCTTCCGTTCATTTGAGAAAAGTTTTTACACCATTACCAAATAAGTTCCAAATGGAATATTTTTAGTGTAGTATTTTAATATAATGTTGTCAAACAAATTTTGCAGAGTTTAATTTTGGTACAACTCGATTTCAGCACAACCAAAAGAAAGCACAAAATTGAAAACAATACAGAAACAATGCCAAACAGGCCCTATAATTGACTGGTATGTGAGAATTAGGGATATGAAAGTTGCAAGGGATCTTTTTGATAGGGTGCTCATGAAGTATTTATTAATGTGCAACACAATGTTGGGTGGGTACACAAAAATGGTGAGATTGTGAGTATGATTCAGTTGTTCAATGAGATTACCCTTCCCCAAATGCTGCAAATGCCTCTAATGAGAAGATGAAAGGCAAGGAAGTGAAGGAAAAGGATTTCTACCCCACACCCCTCCTTGGTTTGTCTTTACATTTGGATTTCACTTTGCATGAGGTTAATTATGAGGTTGTCCACATGAAGCATTTGATGTGCTGCATGAAAATATATATAGATGGCTCTAATTCCAGTTAGAAATTCTTTAGTTTTGAAATAAGGAATTTGTAGAGACAAGGAATTCTCAAATAGGAATTCAGATGTAAAATGAAACAAAGAATTTAGAATTTTAGAATTCAACAATATTTCATATACCAGCATTTAAAATTCCTAGACATGAATTCTATGAAATAGAAATGAATTATTCTATGAGTTCCAGAATAGAAACGAGCCCTAAATCGCATGTGACTTGACATTTGGCATTCTTTATCCAATGTTCCTCCTAGATTGAAGCTAGCCATATTTCTTTGATTTGGGTTTTGGATGTTGAGGACTCGCACCCCGAACTGCAACCTCCTCAAAGCTCAACTGTTCATTTTTTTTAATTTTTCACCCATGCTGGACACACCTAAACACGATCCAACCTTTAAGATAGAGGCCCACATCAAGCAATGCCTGACACGGCCCGTACATGTTCATGCCTGCCCCTTAGTCAAGCAGAAGGACAAATCTGAATTTATTTTTAATCATTTGTACAAGCTTCCTAACAATTGTTTGGATAAATTATTACTAAATTACAAGCAGTTCTTACTCGGGCAGGGCAACCCCTAATTGATTGGTACGGATATCAATTATCAAATCCCTCTTATTTCGTTTCTATATTTGCTGTAAGGATATGTTAGGTCGGGCATTACCTACAGCTGGACCTCACAGTGTACAACCAATGGCGTGGACCTGCCTAACTGGCTAAAGGGTAAGCTAATAGGCTAGGTCCAGCCCATGGGCTGAAAAAAAAAAGGACCCAATTCCAGATAGATTGCATTTGCTCTGATTTGGGCCAAAGCTAAAGCCAGTTAGGTCTATAATCACCTCTATTAGAGTGGACACAAGACCTATACAATCTACGGATCCAACGACCAGAACATGTCGGACAATGAATATAGGCAGTCATCCGTTTCATAAAGCTCTCAAAGCTCGTTTATAACTAAAGAATCACTTTTTGAAGATGAACCATCCATTCAAGATTGATGGTTGTGCAAGGATGGGGCAGATTGTTGCAATCATATGATGATGCATTCTAAGGAACCATGTTATATATCCAAGACTACGATCTGACACACAACATAAAAGTTGCAATCTTCTTATAAGTAAACTCCTGCACCATTCATAAAAATATAAATTTTGAGCACTAGAATATCAAATCCCAAACGAATTGGGGCAGGCTAATACTACTGTCATTACTAACAGAACATAAGCAAAAAATAGAAATCATATCCCTCTAATGTAGAAAGATTAAGAAAAATCATAGAGAAGATGGATCAAGACCATCGATAATGCTAATGGCCACTCTGGAAAGCTGTGTTATTGTCCTCTCCCTATCAGCCAGCCCTGCAGGGTAAGAAATACTGGGATTATTCCCAAACGCATCGCGGCACCTGCCAAGGTTGTCCACGGCCGCACCCACATTTATGCCAGCACCATCATAGTCTTTGGAACCTAAGGATTCAAGGGCCGACTGGAGAGCGTCCTTCGAATTACTGTACAGTTCTAGACATTGCCTGAGCACATTCCCGACTGTAGGGTTCGAATCATAAAACAGACCAAACACAAACAAATAGCCGTCGTCTGCAGAGGTCTTGCTTCTCTGGGTGATGATGGTGGCTAGCCCATGGACATCAGCTGTTTGGCTTTTTGGGTCGGATAACAGAGTCTGCATGCAGACGTGGAAGTTGGGTGTGGTTTGGCAGGTTTTCTCTATTAGAGCCTCATCTGCTTTCACTAACAAGAGATAGGATTGAGATATTACGAAGAGAGATGCAAGGAGGAAGGAATGAAGACGGGCCATCGTCTTTGTTTTTTGGTCACTCGAGTCTCGGAGATGAGATGGTGAAGTCTCTAGTTCTGTGTCTCATTTATAGAAAAATGTTGTAGTAATTTTCGGGAGATATTAATCGAAATGGATTTGCATGGGAACTAATTGCCTGCTGGTCATGACTATTTTCATTACTAATTCATTGACCTACGACTGCTTTCCTTTTTTTTCTACCTTCTCTTCCTGGTGCAGGCTCTTTTTTCCATTTTATTGCCCTGTATTTAGGTGTCACAATTCCTTGCCCCAAATGTACCCAGTAAATATTCTGGGTTCAAGTTAAGCCTATAAATATTTTTCAAATTATACATATTATATCAATAGAGGGGCCTAACACTAGAAATCCAATGCCTCCACAAACCGGTCATAATTGATCTTATTGTTGGCCAAGTGGGTCCAGCCCAAGCGGTTCAGGGTCCGGAACTTTCTTGTAGACTATGACGTGGGGAGGGAAGAATTATATATGGATGTAAGTTGTAACCTTAGACCTAGGGTGTGAAATCATAGAGTAAATAACCTAATGGAAATTAGTTTCCCGTGGACATAGATGAGTTTTGTCGAACCACGTGAATCTTTGTGTGATTTTCTCTTCTTATGTGAATTGATTGATTGTTGATCTTGGTTTCTTCACATTTCTAGACACAAGTGCACAACAAGTTGTATCAGATCATAAAGTTTTCCTAGGGCTTTGAGTTACGCCTGCGAGCGATCGATGGCTGAGATCTAAGGTTGGTTCTCTGGACCGGGATTCATTGGATTCTCGAAAGAGGGAGACCAAAATTTATTGATCTTTGCTGGCCACACTTATGGTTAGGTTTTGGAAGAGGAGAGGATCTACAGTTCAAATCAAATCTTAAAAGTGAGATCACCTCTATTTCAAGCAAACCAAGAAATGCACAAAGGATTCTCCACGGGCGCCACATAGTTTTTGCCAATCCTTTGTTGCAGTTTTTTGTCGTTGTCTGTCACGTCCCCAATTCATAAACTGGGGATTATGCATGATATTTTGGGGCCAATTTAAAATTTTTCTTAAGTAACCATACATGTAACCCCTGATCATAGTCCCACAATGGATCGTACGTCTGCGGTGAGACTATGTATCTGTGATTCACCATAAAAATTGCGGAAGCATTAAACAATATATGGTATAACAAGCATTTCAAAGTATGCATAACAAAAGACATACCATTTAAGTTTAACCAAATGTAAACAATGTTTTAATTACAAGGCCCTCTGAAAACCGGGCCAACAAAATAGAAAAACCTATCCTCCAAAGGCAGTGAGTCACTCGAGTGGTGGTCCTGACCCATCAGTAGATGTTGTTTGCACACAACTCGTGGTCATCAGGTTGATCCACCTAAATACCTCACTCACCTCGTTGTCTTCGGTAAAGAGGAGCTTAGGACCTATACACCAAGTATAGCATCATTAGACTATCAGTAGATAAATATAACATATAACAGATATATACTATCAAAGTGAATAAAGATAATCTTATCTTGCCAAGTATAATGATAGGATTCTAAGTATAAGGCATGAATACCAAGTACAATAAATTGAAATGAGACGATCCCCTATCACAATACTCTAATCAATACACGCATTCCACATTGGCTAATACATTTGGTTACAACCCAATTGATAAGTCCTTAAAAATGCATATTTTCACTACCATTTTGAGGGATTGTAAGGACTTATCCTTCATAAAATGTTTAAATTAGTTGGAAATCATGATTTTATGATTTTGAACATCACTGTATGCATTTCATGCTTAAATCATTAAAAAACCACAAAATTTTCATAAAAAAAATCATGAAACATTCTATTTTTGTATTTTTATTTTTAGAAAGCTTTTCAAATTCTTGTTTTTCACATGAAATGATAAAGTTTTTCATCATCATTAGTTAATTCAAGATGAGATATGATCAATGAAGTGATTTTATATTATCATTTTATGTGAGATGAGTCCACATTCATGCATTTGTGACTTAGGGGTAATTCAAAGATTGGCCCCACAATGAAGAATTGAAGCCAAGCAATTAATTAAAGAAAAAAATCCAAGGAATAAGCAAGTTAGGAAAGAATTTGAAAAAGGAAGAGAAGATGAGCACAAAGGGACCTGCATGGACATGCACATAGGTAGGAATCCCATGGGATGTCCAGAGAGGGTTCCACACTCTTTACAATTCTTATTCAATTTGAGTTATCTTTGAGATAATTACAAGGAATCTTCCAAGAAGATACTCTTTGAAGAAAAAGGAAAATTAAAGAAGAGGAATTTAAAAATACAAATTTATTCCATTTTTCTCAGAATAGTATACTTTAAAACAATCACAACTTTCAAACTAGGCTTTGAATAGAGACAATCTACCCTTCTTTGGAAAGTTCTTTTTGAGTAAATATTTGTAAAGCCCAATATTGAGTCAATTGGAGTTGAATTAACAAAGTTATGACCTCGCGACATTGACTATGTATTTCTTGATGGGATTACAGAAGTTGAAAGTTTCCTCTTTGTACACTCAAGGAGGTTGTCCACAAAGCCTTGCATGACCAGCCATGCAAGAGTGGGATCCACTTTTGTCTCATCTTCAATCAAGTTTTATGAAGTCACTTTACAAAGCACCATAAAAGTGGGGCCAATTTTGAAGATTTGCAAAAGTTTATTTTTAGAAAGTTTGTATAGAGATTTCTTGTTGAACAAAAATATAAAGCTAAAATTTCCCACATGCTTCCTAATTCTTTGCAAATGTGGAGGCTAAGCTAAGAAGAATCACTAAAAAAAGTTGTTGCAAAGAAGCAAAGAAGGAAACAAAAAGGGAAGAGAAAGACTATAAAAAGGACCAAAGGGGGGACATCCAAGGCATGTATGGACAACACACCTCTCCGTGTCAAGTGCCTCCCTTTTCATCACTTCTTCTTCCTCCATTGAAGCTCGCCAAAGTGTCTACTTGAAGATTACCACCAAGATTTCCTCCTAGGAATAGGCATTCATCATCCTAGCAATGTAATGAGAATTTTGTTTCTTAAATTTATCTTTTATGTATTGATGATTTACAATTGCTAGTAAAGTTTGTTTTCTTTTTATTTTTGCATTTTAACTATGGTGTCTTGATATTAGTCTTACATGTCAACCGTTAGGGTTAATTTTTACGCTTGTTTAATATTGGGAGAAGATTATTTTTCAAAACTATTAACCACGTCGTTGTAACCTCTTTAATATGTTTTGAGATCTCTGGATACCATATTGCATGATTGGAGGCAATGCAAGCTTGTATTAAAAAATAATTTTTACCCTTAGGAAGATTAGAATTCAATTCTAAAATTTATTTTACTTATATATTAGTCTAGTGTTCTCAATTTGGATTGACGACCTAATTTAGAGAACAAGATCCTAAGCCTGCACCTCTAATGATTTTGAACCTAGTTAAAAGAACCAAATTATCACTTTATTTATTTCCCAGTATTTTTATTTTTGTTTTTTTGTTCTGTTATGCACTATTTTAGCAGTCTTGTTTATTGCTAAAGTTTCATACATAGTTTCCATATTAAATTGCATATTTAGTTCTTATAATTAAAATTCATATTTGACAATTTCTGGTTGCATGTTTCAATGTGAGTTTATTTTTTAAATTATATCATTCAATTCATATTGATCATTCTTGCATAATACAGTTGCATGTCCCATGCATATTTTCCAGTTTTTTTTAATACTTTTGGATTTTTATATTCTTTTCTTGCATATTTAGGTTAGCTTTTCATAAATAAACAAGTTTTAGTTTCTATTTTAATCATTCATACATTACTTTTTGAATTGCATACATACTAGTTAAAAATTTGGCACTATTGTAGTTAGTGTTTCATGCATAATATCATTGTTTTAAATTATGCATTATTGTTGACTTTACAGCATTCTTTATTAGAAATTTTAGGTTTAGATTTGCATATCATCTTAGGGGGTGTTTGGTAATAAGATATTCTAAAAGATTGTGTGATATTGTATGCTACATTATGATAGAATCTACCTACCTAAAACTTAAGTGTTTGGCTAACTTATAATGTATTCTATAATATGACTTTCTACTAAAAAGTACAAGATTTCTTTCTTCTCCACTTTCATGTAGGAGCAAATATTTAGAAAATGAATCTTTAAAGATACTAACATACATTATCACTTATAATATGATATTATTTTGTTCTACAATAATTAAATCTTACAATACCCAATTTTATTAATATTATATGTTGTGTTTATCTAAACACCCTCTTAGGTTGGTTTCAAATTCATATTAATTAGATTTGGTGTATATTCATGTTAGGAAAGTGTGTTGCATTAAAAATTATGCATGTTTCAATTTGTTGCGCACCTTTTGTTTAGATAGTTTCCATTTTTGTTTTAGTTGTTATTTTTAATTATTTCTAGTAATTGGAAGTTTGATTAGTTTGTTCTTTTGTGGTAACTTTAGTTTAGGATTTTATAGATTTAGGGTTTTTAGTTTAGAAAAATTTTTAAAGTTTGTAAGTTTGTGATTAATTTTAATTATTTTCTGCACAAACAAGACATGGTTGTATAGATTCTTTTGGCTGGTTTTAGATTTTTATTAGGACGGCACACAAATTTGCTTTAACTGAACATTGCTCCTTGTAGATCGACCCCATACTCATCACATTTTATTACTATAATCGAGGCTCTACACTTAGAGTTTCGATCACCAGTCCAAAGTTATCGGTAGATCACATCAGCAACGGGTGTATGACACCCTATCCAAAGTCATCGGGCACAAAGCCTTGTCCAAAGTAATGGATGGTTAGTCCAATCAAATCATCTAGATAACCCGATATCAGGTGATAAACAACCCTATCCAAAATACGATGTACATCCATTAATACCAATTTGCATATTCATCCAAAAGACCTCGATGCAAATTAATAGTCTCTACACAGAGGTGCCCCTACTATGTTAGACTTAAATGGATTAGTGGCACCGAACTCAAAGAATCTTAAGTCCACATTGTGAAATTCTAGCTTCCTAGTAAGAATAGGTCATGAAATAGGAACTATTTTTCCATTAAACATCTCAATCATAGTAAACATTCCAAATCCAAATCCACAACATGTAGTCCTCCCGAAGCATTTATAGTAAACCGACAAACCACAACACTTCAATCAATGTTAAAGGCCAAACGAATACAAAAGGAAATCTTAAGTTCAATCATTTTACGTCCTCAATGTGATCCCTCCAATATGAAACACTACAAAGTTATGAAACATGCTCAAGATTTATAAACATTAATAATAGTGTGACACAAAACCATACGATTTGATCAATAGTCAATGAGTAGTTATGATCTGAAATTCTAAGTCAATGATTACCTTTTTTTTGCCCGACATCCCTATTCAAACAGCGGTGAGGTGAAGTCGTGACATCCCATCAATCCCTTGGTGCACAGTCCATAATTAGATGCCCTCACGTCTGACCTCATCATGGTTTAAGATAGGTTTTACAATGTATGAAGACCGTACATTCCATAACGATATGTTAGCTTACAACATCCATTAAATATGGTGCTTCGATTAGTCCTCAAAGGAGTAGGCCAAGGGTTCCAAAAACCATGCCTAAAAGTCCTAAGGAAAAGGTTCTCTCTAAAAGAACCTGGCATTCCTTGATCAGTTGCTCAGTTAGCTAAGAGAATGCACGTCAGGAGCACACAACTAGTCGAGGAGCTCACCGAAGAACAAAGACCCAAAATCTTTCACTTTGGAAAAGCACATGCCAAGGCTTGTTGAAGCTCTAGGCATCTCAGACTCTCAGCTAGCTGAACTTGAATTGCCGAGAGCTCTTAGAACTCACCACCCGGTGTCTATTTCGATTAAGAAACAAAGGAAATCCCTCCCCTTTGCCCATACACCTGATGCAACCCAAACATAGGGCCAAGCCCTTTTCTATGCTATGAATACCAACCTCCAACATCCTCCTTTCCCATCCACTCCTTTCACAAACCCAAATCATTAACCGATTCTAGCATTTTTATTCAAAATTAACAAAACAAATAACCATAGGTTAACAAATTGAGAGTTGAATGCTAGAATCAATTCAAAATGTGCACATCATGAATGAATTCATGATATCTACTTACTGTGATGAGAAAAATGAGAAAAGAATGAAACCCTAGTTCACAGACGACCCACAAAGCTCAAATTCGTAGAAAATCAAACCTAAGCTCAACAAGCTACACAAATCAAAAAGTAATATACAAGGTCAACACTTACCTAGGTTTGAGAGGGTAAAGGAAACAGCTTGAAAATGTATTCCACAGAGTCGTTGAAGTTTGTAGAAGAGAGTGGTGGTGGTCAACTGGTGGTGAGGTGGCTTGGATACTCCACTGGCAGTGGGAAGTGAGTAAATAGAAAAAAAGAAGAGAGAAAAGAAAGAAAGAATGAGAGAAGGAAAGAAAAGGAAGTGAGGTGAATGGTTATTGCTCGATGGGGTTAAATGGTTAAAAGGGTTTTGGATATTTTTAGTTTAGTCCCTAGTGGACTTGGGTGGGATTTTCAAGGTACTTGAGGGTTAAGTTTGAGTCGAGGTAATTCGGACTTACTTACACTCTAAATAGGCTTAATTAACTAATGCTAATTGCTATATTAGGATATGAGGCCTTACATTGTCTAAGAAAAAGAACAGACCAATAGCACTAATGTCTCACTGTCATCAGTCTCTGGGAGGCCGAAGTTGTTACCACGTCACCATTGTCAGAGTAAGGACCACTATCGCCTTCTGCCATCACCTAGCGAGGAAGAAAACAAGGGGCCTGAGGTGTCCATGGACCAAATCAAATAAAACTAAGAGAAGTGGCATTGACAAAGCCAAGTTAGGTTAATCAACCTTACCTATTTGCAAAGCAAACCTAGTAACGGTTGCTAACATCAGCATACTGATGTTGTCGTGCTGACGACAACCGCATTAGCAATCATATAATCAATAGTTTGTTTGACTAAGATCAATGATAGAAACTTCTTTATGAGATATCTTGATCATTCAATATTCGATTGGAGATCCGTTTACACCTACGGACTTGTTATGAGAAAATCTACACACTAGAAGAGGAAGATTGGTAGTTTAATAGTCAATAAGAAAGTTTGACTAATCGGAGCATAGAAAACTATTTCTGTAATATTGGATCCATTCGGAGTTGGATTTCATATCCGTTTCTTCCAGCATGCTTGTAGTGATTTAATCTACAGTGTGGTACAATATCAAGGTTAGTGGAAGTTGTTTATTTTTCCTATTTGCTTAATTGGATGAAGGACAACATTGTGAACACTACCTTGATTAAACTCAACCATACCAACGAGCTAATTTGGAGAAGGAAGGATTCTATTCCTCACTCCAAAGGGACATCCTTTGACCCTTGTAATTATTATCTATTTGGTAAACAGCATATGGTTACTTTCTCTTCAATATCAAAGCTAAAATCTAATGTATTGGCTTGATATATTTTGATGTTTGTAGTCACGTGGAGGTTGAGTCATTTGGTGGCAATAAGTTTTTTGTCACATTTATTGATGATGCAAGCAGACAAGTCAAGGTTTATGTGTTGAAATTAAAGAATAAGGCATTCTAGATTTTTTTTAAGGATGAGATGCATATTGAAAGTGGCACAGTTGCCCAAGCCATTTTGGGGTTAA
Organism: Sextonia rubra; assembly: GCA_037013555.1. Classification (NCBI taxonomy): domain Eukaryota; kingdom Viridiplantae; phylum Streptophyta; class Magnoliopsida; order Laurales; family Lauraceae; genus Sextonia; species Sextonia rubra. The sequence goes on along the minus strand of JASUAD010000028.1, from coordinate 2,065,379 downwards.
ATCGTTTTAATTGTTGGTTATCTAATTAGCAAGTCTCCCTTAGTTCCTTTGGATTTTGATCTTCTGAAAAGGATATTGACAAGTAAAAATTCTTCTGTTCTCACTCAAAAGCATTTGGCTGCAAGGTTTTTGTAATGGACCAATAGAGTAACGTTCAGAGAAAGAGCATTAGTAGGGTTGTAGTTTTTCGTGAAGACCAATTCTTTGGAGATGTTGACAATGCTAATAAGTCTAAGAAAGTAGCTGATGTAGTAGTTGATCTCACACTGATTCCTTTTCTAGTGTAGATTACTAGTGGAGAAGGTGTACATGACAATTTGGATCATAATAAGGCATAGGAGTTACTGAGTGAAAAAGGTATTGAGCAGGGAGAGGCACAGTCTCTTTAGTTAGAAACCATGGAACCTCAGGTTACGATGTCTACTAGAAAGCATTAACTATCAACTAAGAATCTTGCATTTTGATTATATTTTATTTATTGCTGAGGGTGAGCCAAAGAGCTAACAAAAAACAACTACTCATAAAGATAAAGAGGAGTGGATGAATGCAATGCAAGATAAGATAAGTTCTTTGCAGAAAATCAACACTTATGAGCTGATGCAACTTCCTAAATATAGGAAGGTTTTAAAAATAGATATATATTCAAGTTGAAGAAAGATGACAATGAAGAACTGGTGAAGCACAAAGCACGGTTAGTGGTTGAAGGCTTGGCTTAGATGAAGGGCATTGACTTTGATGAGGCTTTCTCTCCGGTTGTGAAAATGACTTCTGCAAAATTGTATTGGGTTTGGCCACCATCATGGACCTTGAGTTTAAACAAATGGACCTGAAGACTACATTTCTTTATATTGATTTAAGGGAAGAGATCTACACAACTCAGCCAAAGGAGTTTGAAGTAAAAGGAGAAGAACAAATGGTTTGCAAGTTGGAAAAAAGTTTCGATAGTTTAAAGTAAGTGACAACACAATGGCACAGGAAGTTTGATTCATTCATGGAGAATCACAGGCACCACAGGTTAACTAGAAATCATTGTGTTTATGTTTATCAGTTTACTAATGGCAGGTCTATCATCTTTCTTTAATATATAGATGATATGTTGATATAGCAAGATGATTGGCATATTGAGAGAGGACATGTCAAAGACATTTAACATGAAAAGCTTGGGTCTTGCATGAACGATATTTGGCATGAGAATTTGTTGTGATAGGAAAACCAAGGAGTTGTGGTTATTATAGGAGAAATATGTTGAATGGGTGCTAGAAAAGTTTAATATAAGGAATGCTAAGTCAGTTAGTATGCCTCTAATCAATCACTTCAAGCTTAGAAAAAAATCACATTCTACCACAGATGAAGAAAAGGAGCAGATGGCATCGGTTCAATACTCCTCTGTTGTGGGGAGGATTATGTATGCGATGGTGTGTACACGGCTACACAATGCTCATGCAGTGGGTTTAATGAATATATTTCTTTTTAACCCTAGAAAAGAGCATTGAGAAGCAATGAAGTGAATTTTCAGATATTTGAGAGGTACTTCTAAGTTGTGCTTATGTTTTACAGGCTCAAAACAAGTGGTAGAAGGTTTTACGAATGTTGATTTTGTAGGTGATCTTGATCATCAGCAATCAACTTCTGGATATTTATTTAATTTTGAAAAGGAAGTTACATTTTGGCAATGTAAGTAGCAGAAGTCCACATCATCATCTACAATTGAAGCAGAATATATAGATGCTAATAAAGCAGAGAAAAAGATGCTTTGGTTGAAGAGATTTCTTTAATAACTGGATTTTAAGAAAGGAGAGTATGTAATCTCCTGTGATGGTCAGAGTGCTATGGATCTCAATAAGAATATTATATAACACTGCTGCATGAAACTTGTTGATATTAAATACCATTGGATTTGTGAGGTCATCAAGAAGAATCTCATGCAGCTTAAGAACATTCACATTGACTAGAATCCCTTAGACATGATGACAAAGTCGTGTCTAAGGGAAAGCTAGAGCTATGTACAAAGTTGATAGGGCCAAACTCCTTGTCAAGGGGGTGAAGGGGGCGCGGAGAGGGAGTTCAGAATCAACTTCTACATAGTCTAGAGGTGGAGATTATTGGTCAAGTGGTTTTAGGGTCATGGGCATTTTGGTAATTGTACTGGAACTTTCTTATAGACTAAGATAGGGTTTCTTAAGAGCCAAGAAAGAGTGAATTATATATTGATGTAATCTATAACCCTAGGAATAGGGCGTGAATCACAAAGTGAAGAACCAATTGGAAATTAGTTTTCTGTGGATGTAGGCAAGTTTGTTTAACCACATAAATCCGTGTGATTTTCTCTTCTTATTGGCTTTATTGATTGTCAATTGTGGTTTATTCATGCTTCTGGACTCATGCGCAAAACACTTATCAGAATATTTACCATAATTGTTATCTTATTAATTATCTTACCATAATAGTTACTATTATTATCATATAATCTCTTAGATACCTATACATTATGAATCCTTATTTTCTGTTAGTTCCCCAAAATCTCCCTAAAACCACTAAAATCTCTCTTAAAATCCCCTAAAATATCTCTTTTTATAACTTCTAACTATAATTATTATCCTATAACCTTTCTAATAACATATTTTATGGATCATTATTCTCTCTTAATATCGAAAACCTCTCTGTAACCACTAGGATCTCTCTTTAAAACCCTCTAAAATCTTTCCCTTTTCATATTATTTTCTTCAAGTCCAAAAGAACATCATTTGCATTTCCACTCAATGTTCCATACGATCTTAATGCTTGGATGGCTGAAGGTATACCTTAAACTCTTCTATCCATCTCATAAAAAATGAAGAAAAAGAATTAAATAGATAGTAAAAGCCATTTATTCATCTAACATATTCTCTCTTTGTTAGCATTTCAGTTTGATGTTATTCTCTTTAATTTGTTTGTTTCTATCTTCTTTCTTTTATTTAATATATTTTTTATTATATTTTATTGGTTTTGCAGAAAATTATTCAAAAATGAATAAATAGAGCCGAAATCACAAGGCTAACTCCATTAGCTTAAATCCTCATTCACATATTTGTCTAGGGTGGTCAGGAGAAAACCAAATTTATTTATGATTATATCAAAGAAATATGTGCTTGTATAACTATTTTTGTGTTACATGAAATCTAATTTTTATGATTGTACAAAAGAAACAATAATATATTTTGCAGTATTTGTGCTTTTTGCTCAAATTTTATTTTTTAACTATTACAATGGTTCTTATTATTTTATTTTTTAATTTCTTATTAATAACAACATCATTATTTTTTCTCAGAAGAATGTCTTTCTTTTACCACAAATTCCTAAGCTTTTTCTCAACTTATTTTCTTCAAGAATTTCTTTAAAATAATAACAATGAATTATTGTTTATAGTTCTAACTATTATATTAATTTAATATATGTTTATTTTGGCCCGAGCTCATCATGGGCTTTTGTTGCTAGTATATTGATAAAAAATTAAAAAAAAAAGACTCTCTGCAAGTCAATATTTTAGTGTTGGACAACTCGGTCCAACTCATGAGTTTTCCAACCATGTTTCATATGGAATAAATTAGAATTTGTTTTGAGCTTTTTTTATCCTATAATCTCCCTCAAATATAATTTTAATATTAGAAATGGATTGGATTTGGGCTAATATCTTGCAGGTTGGAGAAATAAAATTTATGCAGCCAACTCCAACATTGTTGGGATAAGGCTTTGATGATGATGATGATGATGATGATGATCTTACAGGTTGGGTGATTGATTTGCATTAGATGTGTATTATGTGGATTAGGTAGGGTCTGGCTGACCCACAATGGGTGGAGATTAAAGATACTTGACCTATTTTAAAATCCAGTTGGATATGGATTGCACTTCAACCTGAAGTACCATTGTCAACCTAGCACATTGACCCAGCCCAACCCGTTTGCCGCCCTTAGTTTAAGGTTTAAGTTGACATTTAAATGAGTTGGATTTGGACCATACGCATTTCCAAACAGACCTAGCCCATAACCTTTGTATACTTAAAATTTTTGAGTTAGGAGTCCCAAAGGTTTGGGTTCACTCGGGTGAGTTCTCATACAAAAGGGGGACATTTATTTTCTAGGATATACATATGGCACCCTAGAACTGAATTTAGCCATCTGAGATTGGCCTAAGATCTTCACTCAAGAGGTACTGTAGTTAGCACTTCCATCTTCACACAGAAGGGGAAAACTGTAACCCAAAGGACTACATATTTCAACATTTAGAAGGGGCCATTAGTTGTCATTTGTCAGTTGCTTTTGGAAATCCATAATCTAACTAGTGCAAAAGAACAATTTGTATCAAAACACAGTTTCATGGGCCATGACTGAAAATAACATTAATTGAACAGACAGTCCAAAGTACTCAAGTTTTTCTAATATACTTTTGATTTTGAGTTCCCCCAACACTCAAAACTCTTGAGCAGAAGTTGGGAAGTTTGATGTGTTTGCTTTCTTAAGGATATATCAACATCTAATCGATCATACAAGATGCAAATTGACACTGGCTTTGTGTAAACAAAACGTTCATTCATCATTACACCTTGTTCCTATTCTAACAGTAAACTGAAAGGCTGTTTAAAGATAATTCACCAAATCAAGAGAACAATGGATATCTAACTCTACTAGCATAAACCATCACAAACCACCTATTACATATTTTCTATGAAGCCCAGATATGGCGTGGATATTGCAGGGACACGCCATGGACACGGCAAGGACACAGATTTTACACATAAAAAGTAAAGTATTGGATACGATACGACACGACACGTTGCCTATTTTGAAGTATCCGTGCATCATAGCATATTCTTCACTTGATAAAAGAACATTGCAGATGGACAGTTCTAACCATCCATGCAGATGATGCATTGAAGTCTGGCTCCTTGACACTTGTAATCAAAGGCCTTGTCGATCTCAAAGGAGTCTTGATGTATAATGAATTTTTCCAGTTCGAGTTCCTGCACCAAAGAACTTAAAGCTCAACAAAAGTTGAAATGGACACTGCAATTACTTCTCAAACAGCTCAACATATTGTCAGTAAGGCTGAGTGCAGAGTTTTCATTTTAGGATTTTAGCCATCCATATGCATGGCGCAATTTTAAATTACTAGTTTATCAAATCATTCTCAACAAGGGGTTAGGAATACTCCAATTATTCTAATACACAATAGATAAAACACAACTTGCAGTCATGAATCATGATAATTGAGAGTAACAAAGATCCATATTGTATGACCTCGTTCATGTATTTTTCTACAAGAGAAGGCAAACCAGAGCGTGGCTTGTAGTTTCCAAAGAAAGTTCCCTTCTCCTTCAACACATGCAGGGGGTGGCTCTTAAACATTGCATCTTTGTGAGGAACACCTATTAGCACAGGAACACCCCAACCCTGAAAGCATTGACAACAAAATGTTACATTCAAAGGCTTTTGTCATCATTAATTGGGGGTTCTATGAAAACGTATTTATGAAAAGGAGAGTAGAAGATACATCATGGACACATTCAAATGCTGATATCATCATGCCAATATTCCCAATACATTCAGATGCTCTAGTCTACTCGTCCACCAGTCATCTCAGCAAGAACCAGTAAGAATCCAAGACCATTTAAATTACTGTACTTTCTTAAGTATAAAAATACCACATGGAGATGCACATGAGTTTACAAATGCTATATAAGAATATGGTCTATGCAGGAACAAACCTCTTGAGCTGGTTTGTCGTGGACCTTCAGATTTACGAATAAATGACACCAAACTTCTTTGTTGGTAGCAGAAGAAAACATAATAATTAGTAATTTGATTCAAGTCATTGAACAACAATGGCATAGAATATAATTTTCTTAGATACTGATTTTTCAGAGAGTCACGCCCTATTCGTAAGTCACCTTCATTGAATCTACTTGAGTTCAAATCAACACCAATGATCCTTGAAGCCCCGGCAATTCTTGCTCCTCCTACAGCCTAATCACATAAAACCCAAAACAACATTTTATGTGTTAGAAAAAGAAACAAATATCTCAACAACAACAGAGATACGACCGTTCAACCCTTCGGTGGTTTTGCAACATTCAAAGAGGCACCAAAACTTTCAAGCCAAACTAATTCATTCTAAATAGAGGCTTTAATATATGGGAAACTTATCAAACAGACGTAGTCCATTGGAATGTAGCATTGAATGGACATGCCACCAACCTGTTGCTCTCCCGCATCTAGGAACGCAAACTGTATCAAGAGGAGCATCAGGGTTAATTTTGGCGACACAGACAACAAGAACAACAGTGTATTCACCGAAAGTGAAGGTGCCAACAAAATGGTAGATGGGCTTTCCATTCATAAAGAATTTGATTGCCCATCTCCAATCATCACACCCCAATTAGTGTTTATCCTTAGGAGGTCACACAAGTTGCTCTTCTCAGACTTGCAGTGGGTGTATTCCTTGCATTCCTGGGTGAAAACATGAAGAACATGGTCCCCTGGCTTTAGATCTGTCACGCCCTCTCCCACACTTTTCACAATCCTAAAATCACAACATTCAATAACATCTAATTTCACCCAAATTATGGACAACATTGACATATCCCAAGAAATCAGACAATACATAGTTTACTGTAATAGGAAAGCGTAGACGGCATCATTGTTGGGTTGATAGTACTAAGAACAATACCAACAAAGCCAAAGCAAAGAAATCGAGTCCGAAAAGAAATATAAAGTGGGAAAGATCAATAATAACAACATACCCTCCAGCCTCATGTTCAAAGATTCGTGGGAAAATGGGAGTTTGGCTCTGCAAAATCCATGACATAAATTTCATTTCAATTAATTCGCCACTACTAAGAACACAAAAATAGATGAAGGATTCTCCTTTTCCCCCCTTCTTCTCCATTGAAGAAACTGATAAATTGCATCTATATCCAATAATATCCACATACCTTGGCTTCCCAAAAGTAGACATGGATGTGGCAGAGAGAGGTAAAGAGGATCTTCAATCGAACCTCCATCTTCTATGGTGGTGCCATTTCTACCTCCTCAATCACCAATGGCTTTCCCACCTCCCATGAAACTGCAGCTGCATCCATAATAACCAAATTGCATAAGCACATGACCCAAAGGGGCAAACCTATGTCTTATCAGGCGGGTGCAACCAGTCCTACGTGATTTGAAAAACTCTTCAAATTATAACTTAAAATTTTTTATTTTGATTTGATTTTAGTATATGACTTCGTACTCTTCCATTGTCTACACCACCTAAATGAAAATCATGAGTCCGCCCCAAGCCAACTGATTACCAAAAACCCAATAAATAAAATCAAAAACCCAAAAAACCAAGTTGATGGACAGAGCTAAACTGCTGATTGGTGATGAGGTATCACAAAACAGAGAAAACCCAATCAAATCCATGAAAGAAGAAAAACTGAAGAACCCAAGATCAATCAAAGTGAAAAGAGTCCCCCTGCCTCTGCATCGAATAATCTGATCAGCTATCTTTGAGTCACGCATTTATTAATTTACTAGCTGTTCTGTGTGTAAAAAGTTGTAGCTGATTGGAGTTTGTATTGAAGAGATTTGGAGCTTCTCTTGGAGCAGTGGCTAGTACGCTCATTGAACTCAGAGGCGGAGCTAGCCTCGCTCATCTTTTTTCATGTCCAACTCTTTTTTCATCTGTTTCTTCCTCTTCGTATGTAGAGAGGGTTCTTTTTGTATTTAAAAGGTTGATTTTGTTATTTGGTTACGAATCGATGAGATATGGACTTGTTCTATCTTAGGTTCACCCTAAGGCTTTCTCTATTTTGTGCAAAAGATAAACTATGATGGAGCAATATTTCTTTGGGCATGCAAATAGGAGCTATGTTATATTATGTTGTCCATCTTCATGCAGAAGGCAAGCATTTGATCTCTGCTTTTACCTTCTTTGTTCACGAGGTCAAACCGCATGAAAAAGTAAAATTCTTTCTCCCAATTTAATTTAAACACATACATAAACCTCGTATGATTATCGTTAGACAGAAATTGAGTAAAACCCGTGTTGGATGTGAGCGGTCCTCATGACCAACACTTTTGAGGTCCACAGTTTGAGTCCACTAATTTAAGATGCTTCCTCCTTTTGGTTTTTGGTTTTACTAAATATATCTTGAATTCAATTTTAGTAAGCCCAATCAATTATGAAATTTCGTCTGACTAATCTTTGAGGGAATTAAGGAAATTTACCTGTAATAAATTTCTTTAATGGGAAGAAATCTCTCTAGAGCTTGTAAATAAAAGTGGTTTTCCTGTCCTTTCTCTTAATCTACGAGATCTGCAAATTACTCCTTACCTCTTACGCATCTTGGACTAAGTGAAAAGGAAGATAGGAGAAAAACCCAATTTGAGAATTACAATCTACTCATCATCAAGATCATGGCGCAAGATATGCTTTTATTTTCTGTGAAATTATCCATTGTTTAATGCATAAATCTAGATCCTTAGATTTGATGTTTTATTCCAAACCTTATTAGATCTTACAATGGCATCAGAGCATAGGTTCTGATTTGGGCACTCAACAATATTTTAAATTGATAATCTTTTTTATTATTTCCGTTTGGGCATTACTCTTGATCGAATGATAAAATCTTTATGTATGCATGTATGCTTAGTTCGGTTAATGCGTATTTTCTATGTCTGGAGATGGGTGTGTGTATATTCGACATGCGTAAGGGATGCAGTGATCAATAGATCATCTGATGACCTCAATAGACTTGAAGTGAATATATATATATATTAGAAAAACCACTATGCATCCATGTCTCATCTTGTGGTGAGGGACACTTCTATATATAAAAGGTATTGATATGCAAGAAGATAAAATCATCACCTTCATCGTAGTTTTTTTTACCTTCTTAGGTTTAAAAAAGAAATTGTCCCTCAGCACTTATATATATATTCACTTATAACTCTATGACCCTAAAGAACTATAGAAGATAGTCTTGGTTCGTACTGTCTCTATGTTGTCATATATTGATGACATATGCATGGGATGAATTACATTTATCTTGTTTGACATCTGTTACTTCATTCACTATCGTATGGTTACATTTAGATGACATGTGGGATGTAGCTTGTGTCGTCAAATCCCCCTGCAATCAATATTAAGCGATTGGCTATGATCAAACCCATTTTCAGTTTCACCCCACCATTAGTTGCTGTAGCAACAAATCAATGGTTCTTCCAATTTTTTTATTCTTATGTGGGCCGTGATATTTTATAATAGCTATAGCCTCTTTATGGTGTTGAGATAGAAATGGTTTCGGTCAATCTACCCAATGACCATGTCATTAGAGCTGTCAAAGGGCCGGGCCTGGGCCGGGCTTCGGTAAGCCCTTATCCTACCCTCACATGTGCGGGCCGGGCCTAACTGAGCAAAAGCCCTCAACTTTTATGGCGGGCCTATAATTTTTAGGCCCTTACCCAACCCTCAAGGGCTAAGGCCGGCCAGGGCCGAGCCAAGGCCAAAAGAAATGGAAAATTTTTTTTCTTTAATGGAAATAAATCTTTTATATGCAATAACCTATGCCACCATTACCAACCAACTTTGTACAAACCCTCCTCCTTTGCCCAGGCTAGGGATTGGGAATGCAATGTAAAAGGCAGCATGGCAGAGTTAAAACTTTTTTTAAGGCATTGGCGGTGAGATAAAATCATTTTTACAATATAAAACATAAGGTGGATCATAATAATTATATAAATGATAATAGATATATAACAAATAACAATAATTTTTTATTTAATTATTTAATCTACTTTTAGAATATCTAAAAGACCATCGAATGTATTACATCATTGTGTTGCTGTATACGTATCCAATCTTGTGTGCAAATTAAGACTTTTACAGTGTCAGATTTTAAACAACTCCTATATTGATCAAATACTCTTCCTCCCGTACTAAATGTTGATTCAAAAGCAACTGTAGAAATAGGAATTGCTAAAATGTCACAAGCCATTCTAGAGATAATTGGATATTTTGTGGAATTAACTTTCCACCAATCCAATATATTGAAATTTTCAGATTTATCCCTTGGCTCCTCCAAATAACAATCTAATTCCGATTTCTCCTCTACAACTGTCTGAGTCATTTATTCCTCAAAAGCTAAAAAATCATCTTCAAACTCATTAGATTTCTTTACCAAATCAACTTTATCCACATTTGACAATGTTTTGGTAGGTGCATCATAAACCAAATCATCGTCAAAGTCATTGTGGATATTATATATTTTATATTAAAATTTAATAAACAATGGGCAAGGCCGTGCCCCCTAGGGCCTAATTAGTCAAGCCTAAGCTCAGCCCTTTATATGCGGGCTTTTAAAAATAGAGCCCTACCCTACCCTCAGGCTTTAAATGAAAAAAATAATCCCTCGTTTTGAGGGCTTTTGCGGGCCGGGCCGGGCCGGGCCCCCTCTCTAAAAGGCCGAATTGACAGCCCTACATGTCATAGATGAAGTGTCTATCTTTTCTTTGGGACAGCCTCGTTCCAAGGCTTGAACGTGAACACATATAAAGATGTTTAGGAGTTGCATATATTGATGACAGATGGGATGAATAACATTTATCTTGTTTGACATCTGTTACTTCATTCACTGTCTTATAGTTACATTTAGATGACAAGTGGTATGCAGCTTGTGTCGTCAAATCCCCCTGCAATCAATATCGAGCGATTGGCTATGATCAAACCCATTTTCAGTTTCACCCCGCCATTAGTTGCTGTAGCAACAAATCAATGGTTCTTCCATTTTTTTAAATTCTTATGTGGGCCGCGATATTTTATAATAGCTATAACCTCTTTATGGCGTTGAGATAGAAAGGGTTCCGGTCAATCTACCCAATGACCATGCTATAGATTATGTGTATATCTTTCGTCTGGGATGGCCTTGTTCCAAGGCTTGAATGTGAACATATATAAAGATGTGGTTCTTGAAACTTGATAAAAGGTAAAATTTATTGGCACGTGCACAGAACCACGGCAGTGCAGAATCCTTTATTTGGGTTCACGTGTTTCATCAAGAAGCCCTAAATTGGGGTGAGCCGTCCAAGATGTACACTATTTAACTTTATCTCAATGTAATTAAATGGGAATTTTTGAGATTATATGGATAAAATCCAGATTTGTTAAGTAATCGTAGAGTTTGGTCAAAGCCCATACCCTTTAATTGAATACTCATCTTAGTATGTATAAAAGCATAAATAGGCCATTCTGGGTTTGCTTGATATTAGGCCCATATTAGTTTGGTCACGGAATGTTGCATTATAGTTGATTATTATGAAATTATTTATATTGTTTGCTATAATTTTATTATCATTTTATAACTGCTCTATTTTTTTTCTTTGTGGGTTTGATTATTTATTAACTAGATTGGATTTCATTTTTTATGTCACATTTATTGGGTTTGCACACTTTGGTATACTTTGGGCCATTTTATCTAAATACATGAAAAGTTTCCACGAGTATTTGGGATCCATAATAAATAAATAAATATTCCATAATTGTATGTTTAATTCATGGACCTATTAAACTATCACGACGTTTGATAATTTAGATCAATTTTGGAGAAATCAAGGCCCAATATTTTACTATTCACCACTAGTGACATTATAACCAATTTAGATTAGACCCCTTTATATCATTTATAAATGCTATTAATTCAATTGAGACCTATAGTTTTAAGTAGTGCACTAGTCATCAAAGTGGCCCTATTATAAAAAAACTTATAGGTATCACTTGCAATTTAAGACCCCTAACACTATTTACTGTGTAAGAATAATAGCATTAGATATGCTATCTTAAATTAGGAGAGTGAGAATTAGCCCAAAGGTTCGAGTGCTACTCAAATAATTGTAAGACGAAATAAGGTAATTTGATATATGTACCTAATTAGGAATGGTTCATATACCCAAAGGTATAAAGCCTAGCGAATTGCGTATATATTATCACGTTAACCATATGAATGAATAGTTTTCTTCCATAAGCGATTCTATTTGCCTGTTGTAGTCTTGACCCATAGGAGGGACAGCAATGATGAATCACTCACCAGACTGGTTTCATTTATGTAAAGAATCCTTCTGGATTTCTATTTTAACGTGAACTCAAAGCATGTTGTTCGAGGGTAGAGTAAGTTGTAGGAACTGATAGTTTGTAAATCAGAGTCCTGGTTAGAGAATTAGAAGCAAAAACCTATGATTTCCAACACTGAGGCTCAAAAACTGCCCGTCAGTGGTCCAAAATGGGAAACAGTCTCTGGAAAAATCGAAAACCGACATGAGCACTTTACTTGAGGGTATACTAACTTGTAGGAATTGATGGTTCGCAAGTTAGATTCCTGGTTAGAGAATTAGAAGCAAAAACTCATGATTTTTCAACATTTATGCTAAAAAACTGCCCAACGGGGTTCCAAAATAGGAAACGGTCCTCGAAAAAATTTGTAACTGGCACGAGCACTTCTTTCCAGGGTAGAGTAACTTGTAGGAACTAACAATTCGTAAATCAAACTCCCGGTTAGAGAATTAGATGCTAAAACCTAAGATTTTCAACATTAAAACTCTAAAACTAGTCGTTAAAGATCTAAAACGGGAAATAGCCCTCAAAAAAACTGGAAACCTGTACGAGCACCTCCCTCATGGCTAAATTAACTTGTAAAAACTAATGGCTTATAAATCGGATCCTAGTGAACGAATTAAACAAAAAAAAACATTGGATTCCCAACAGTTGGCTCTAAAATAGACCATCAGAGGTCGAAACAGGAAATGGCCATTGGAGGGCCCAGAAACCGGCACGAGTGCCTCGCTCAAAGCCAAAGTAACTTGTAGGAATTGACGGCTCATCAGTTAGACTCCTGGTTAACGAATTAGATGAAAAACCGCTTGATTCTCAATGCTTAGGTTAGAAAACAGGTTGCCGAAAAACTTAGGAAATGATTATATGAATATACATGTTTATCTTACATTTGTAATTTAATTCATTGAAAAAGTTCTAATGTTGTTTTTGTCATTGTAGATTGATCGATGCTTTGGGGTTGGTTGTAGGCTTGTAGGGGTGTTTTATTTTCATTTTAGTTTATTTGTATTTGTATATTGGACATTTATATGGGACTATATCATTGATTGTAATATTTGTTGAATGAGATGATTGACTTCATGAAAATGGCGATGGTTGTTTGTTTATTTAGCAACTCTTATATGCATGCGTTTCTCATGTTGAATACAGGTACATGAATAGGTTTATATTTGACACAGGTATATAAACAGGTTTACAGGAAGATTATATTGAAAAACAAATAATACATCTAAAAAAATTTTTTTACGAACAAAAAAATCCATTTACCGAATTTTTTTCCATCGGGAAAAGTGAAATGAAAATAGTTAAAAAGGACTAAAATGATTTTACCGACGTTTTTTTTTGTCGGTAAAGGTGAAATGAAAATTTAAAAAAAATGAAATTAAACATCAGTAAAACAGAAATTATCATCGTTGAAGATATAATTTTCGCTGATGCAATTTAATTCTGTCGGTAAAATCTTTTGCCCATGACTTTTTACCGATGTTCGGCCGTTGTAAATATTTTCGTCATTAAAGTTTTATACTGACGTTTTTGTCTTTTTTGGTGATAAAAGTTTTCATCACTAAAAATGTAAATTGTTGTAGTGAGCCCAATTTGTCATTTTCATTAGGAGGCACCACAAGAGACCTACAACGTGAGGTAGAAGACTCTTAGACCGTTTAGACTATGCTTGAATCGATCCCAATACGGGTCCCATTTAATAGAACTACAAGTTTTGCAATTCACATGAAATGACGAACATAGAATCACTTATTGCATTATCACCTTAGCATCTAACCCTTAATGATTTTGATGGAAGACCATTAGAATCTAAACTCTAAGAGCTTTCCGGTAGTGTGTGGCACATCGAAAACAGACCGTTGGATCAAAAGATATGATTATTATAAGTTTTAGTTCGAAAAAGCGCTGCTAAACCTATGCCTAGGTGGCTAGGGCTACATAAGCGCACCAAAACCTACGCCCAGGTGATCAATAGCCCTAGTTCAGAGATTTTGGGTCCCACATGCTTTGGTTTTAATGCAAAACCTTCTACAAACCCTAAATATGAAGTCGTATACTCCCTTTTACATCCCAAGTGCTATAAAATCATGCTCTAGCTCCAAAAACCCTACCACAACAATTTACAATAGATAGTCTCCATTAGAGAAGAAAAAACCTAGAGATCTTCAAATCTAGAAGAAGGAGAAGAAGAAGAAAAGGAGAAAAACATCAAAAGCCATGGATTTCAACGAAAGTTTTGATCTCGGATTTTGAGGAAAGTACTTTAGATCGCTATTCATGTGTCTTTTCCCCTTTAGATTTGTTGTGCATCACAATTGTAGTAGAAACATGTTTAGGATCATCAAATCATATAGATTCGCATCTTAGATTAGGTTTTACATTTATTTTCGTCTTAGATTTGTTACTTTGGATGCATAGAAACATGCTTAGATTCATCAACATGCATAGATCTACACTGTCTTCATCATTCTAGATACAAACTATGCATAGATCTGCATCATCATCATCATCATCTTCATCATTTAGAAACAAACCTTGTGTGGATCTACATCATACTCATTTTATTGGATCCCTATCTTGCAAAATATTAGCGTAGACTCCTGGATCTGCACTTTTGGCTTCTTTTCATTTAGATTTGGAAGATCTATCGCACAAAGATTGTGTTCAGATCATCACATCATTCCTAAAAAATAAAAAAAAAACTGAAAATACCAAAAATCATGCACGAGGCCTGAAACCAAGCCTCGAGCCACCTTTTGTGCACTTAGGTTGCCTTCCACAGCCGTTTTCACGTGTTTCTCTGATTTTCAATCCCATTCATCTATTTGCAATGTGGTTTGATGATTTTGATTGATTTTGTGCTTACTGTCTGCGAGTTGTTCCTCTGATTGCTAAAACAATAATTAAATAAATTTACTCACTACAACAAAGTCATTGGACCACTAGTCATCATTCTCAGGATATCATTTAGTTTACTTAGGTTAGATTCATTTGTTTATTAGCGTCTTTTAGATCATTAGCATTTACATTATCATCACATTTAAATATTATTATAAAATAAAATAAAAATCATAAAAATCATAAAACCAAAAACACTTCTTCTCTTTTCCTGCTCTTTAGTCGATTAGCAGAAGAAACCAAAATCAAATTAAAAGACATAGTTAAAAACCCAAAAATATCAAGCTAGACAATCTAGGTCTTCCAATTTCGTGTCTAAGTTGATTGAAATATTAATAAAAACATAAATTGCAACTTTGAGATTTTAAGAATCCAACAAACACTAAACAACAACATAAGACATCAAACAACAAGAAAAAATAGCCATTAAAAACTAAAGTATCTATTATAAAATCAAAACATTAAAATCTAAACACTAATTAAAATCAAAAC
Organism: Sextonia rubra; assembly: GCA_037013555.1. NCBI lineage: Eukaryota > Viridiplantae > Streptophyta > Magnoliopsida > Laurales > Lauraceae > Sextonia > Sextonia rubra. The sequence goes on along the minus strand of JASUAD010000028.1, from coordinate 2,049,863 downwards.
GTTAATTATACACCTAAGCAAATCAAGACTTAAAAACATCACGCCGACTTAAATAACTTAGGCAACTTGAATTTCTAAGACAATTTAAACAACCTTAATAAACCCTGATAACTTAAACAATTCAATTAATTATAAACCCTAATTCACCCTAAAAGCCTAATCAACTTAAACCAAATAATTGAATAACTTAAAAACTACCAGCCAAACTTCTAGAACCTTAAAAAAGTAACTATAACAAACCCTAAAATAATTGAGACACCTGAAATCAAGTTAAATTAGCAAACCAATCTCCTAGGGCTCAAAACTGCCACTTAGAGCCTACCTGGCACTTGAGCAATAAATCAACAAACTAAACCAAAAAACGCAATCAGAAAATTTAAAAGACTAATTTAATAAATAAATAATAAAAAAACAGAACCTTGAAATAACTCAGAACACACACCAAACCCATCAAAACCCCAAAAATGTCACTTAGGAGCAACTACTGATGAGCCGAGCGTGTAACTTAAAACATTCACCAACCAACGAAACTCAGATACTTTAAAACACTTAAAATATCAACTTTATAAAAACAAAAACTTAAAACAAACCAAACCACCCACAAATCACCCCTAAACCATAAAGTGCCACATTGGCGTGAGAATACTCAAGCTTACCCTGGCTATCACACATAAACCGATTCAAACTAATCTGAAACTCATCAATATAATCACCATCATTTAAAATCAACCTTTTCAGAACTTGAACAAAACCCAGAGAATCAAACTAGAGCCAAAAATCCACAAAGAAGGCCCAAACCGTGCACAAGTCCACTGGGCACCATACTGCATGCGCCTAGGCTGAGCAGACCACCTGGGCGTCAGTTCTCATCAGCCTAGCCTACTCTGCCATCTTTTGTTTGCAGTTGCAGTTCCATCTTGCTTTCAAACTTCCAAATCTCCTAAAAACTAAATTTACAAAAACTTAAAAATCATCTAAAATACACCGAATCATTTGATTAAAACACATGTAAATCAACTAGCGATCGAATCTTAAAATAAAAATAAACTAACATAAAAATCACATCAAACAAACCACTTGGATCCTAAAATTCAGTTTGCTTAAGTTGTTTGCATAATAGAATAAACCGGATTTCCCAATTAGATTTAGCATAGCATTACATTTCGTCCCATCACTTTTCTTATTCCGTTAGGGGACCGAGAGAGTTGATGCGGACGGTTTAGAACCTTAAAAATTAGGGTTAATCCAATAATTGACTTGAACGTATTAACCACATAAAGTTAATTAGTTAAATCTCCTAGTTACGTCCTCCTAGCCCCATTATTAAAAATCCAAAAAAATCATAAAATCAACAAAATTCAATCCAAAAAGATTTTACTTTTCTTTCTTCCTCTGCCTCTAGTGCCAAATATTTTACTGAGCTTAAAGATAAAGGGAATAAAGGGTGATTTCTAAGATTGAACCAATGAGAATGATGAGACTAAATGAGTGATTTCACACACATTTTCAATTAATCAAGAAATAAGTGATTTCACACACCTTTTCAATTAATCAAGTACTTCGCTCATCAACCACCTTTTCAATTAATCAATTAGCCCATCTGCCAGCCTCAATTAATCAATAGGCCCATAAGCCACCCTTTTATTTCAATTTCTTGTTTATCACACACACAAACAGTGAAATTATGCTTTGAAATCTTATATGCATCACTACTTTGATTTGAAAAATTAGCCTTTAAACCCTATTTTGCTAAGGGATTTCAATGAGGCTAATCCTCTTCTAAAATATTTAGTAACCCCCTTTTTATTTTATTTATTTTAGTTATTCCATTTTACTTGGCTTTGCAACATTTTTATTATTGAGGATTCACCCTATATTCATACCTTTTATGATGACTTTGAATTTAATTTACATTCAGAGAACCCATATTAAGTAACAAAAGAACCATTGTGTGTTGCCGGTAGCACATTAGATGAGAGAAGAACCCACCCAAATTTTCACTCATATTTTTTTCGGCTTTTGCTGAAGAGCGGTGTTTCTGGAGATTGTGATTCGTTGATTATGAGGATAGTCGGAATCGTCATTTTCAATGTACAAAAATAAACATCTTATATATAGAAGAATGGTGACCCCCCTTTCAAGCTATCAAATTCACATCCAATAGATACTACGTTATAACTTTTATAGGTTGGTCCCATATATGCTAGTAATAAAGTGCTGCAAACATTAAAATGTGGGTCCCACATCTTAGATCTTATGATTCTCTCGCTTCCGTTCATTTGAGAAAAGTTTTTACACCATTACCAAATAAGTTCCGAATGGAATATTTTTAGTGGAGTATTTTAATATAATGTTGCCAAACAAATTCTGTAAAGTTTAGTTTTGGTACAACTCGATTTCAGCACAACCAAAAGAGAGCACAAAATTGAAAACAACACAGAAACAATGCCAAACAGGCCCTATAATTGACTGGTATGTAAGAATTAGGGATATGAAAGTTGCAAGGGATCTTTTTGATAGGGTGCTCATGAAGTATTTATTAATGTGCAACACAATGTTGGGTGGGTATGCAAAAATGGTGAGATTGTGAGTGTGATTCAGTTGTTCAATGAGATTACCCTTCCCCAAATGCTGCAAATGCCTCTAATGAGAAGATGAAAGGCAAGGAAGTGAAGGAAAAGGATTTCTACCCCACACCCCTCCCTGGTTTGTCTTTACATTTGGATTTCACTTTGCATGAGGTTAATTATGAGGTTGTCCACACGAAGCATTTGATGTGCTGCATGATAATATATATAGATGGCTCTAATTCCAGTTAGAAATTCTTTAGTTTTGAAATAAGGAATTTGTAGAGACAAGGAATTCTCAAATAGGAATTCAGACGTAAAATGAAACAAAGAATTTAGAATTTTAGAATTCAACAATATTTCATATACCAGCATTTAAAATTCCTAGACATGAATTCTATGAAATAGAAATGAATTATTCTATGAGTTGCAGTATAGAAACGAGCCCTAAATCGCATGTGACTTGAGATTTGGCATTCTTTATCCAATGTTCCTCCTAGATTGAAGCTAGCCATATTTCTTTGATTTGGGTTTTGGATGTTGAGGACTCGCACCCCGAACTGCAACCTCCTCAAAGCTCAACTGTTCATTTTTTTAATTTTTCACCCATGCTGGACACACCTAAACACGATCCAACCTTTAAGATAGAGGCCCACATCAAGCAATGCCTGACACGGCCGTACATGTCAAGTTCATACCTGCCCATTCGTCAACCAGAGGGGCAGATCTCAATTTATTTTTAATCATTTGCACAAGCTTCCTAACAATTGTTTGGATAAATTATTACTAAATTACAAGCAGTTCTCACTCGGGCAGGCCGAACATGGCGAGGCCGATTATACTACGACATTCAGTGATGACCAAGAGACGACTCGAGAAGAACACCAAATTGATTGGTACGGATATCAATTATCAAATCCCTCTTATTTCGTTTCTTTATTTGTTGTAAGGATATGTTAGGTCGGGCATTTCCTACAGCTGGACCTTACACTGTACACCCAATGGCGTGGACCTGCCTAACTGGCTAAAGGGTAAGCTAACAGGCTAGGTCCAGCCCATGGGCTAAAAAAAAAGGACCCAATTCCAGATAGAGGGCATTTGCTCTGATTTGGGCCAAAGCTAAAGCCAGTTAGGTCTATAATCACCTCTATTAGAGTGGACACAAGACCTATACAATCTACGGATCCAACGACCAGAACATGTCGGACAATGAATATAGGCAGTCATCCGTTTCATAAAGCTCTCAAAGCTCGTTTATAACTAAAGAATCACTTTATGAAGATGAACCATCCATTCAAGATTGATGGTTGTGCAAGGATGGGGCAGATTGTTGCAATCATATGATCATGCATTCTAAGGAACCATGTTATATATCCAAGACTACGATCTGACACACAACATAAAAGTTGCAATCTTCTTATAAGTAAACTCCTGCACCATTCATAAAAATATAAATTTTGAGCACTAGAATATCAAATCCCAAACGAATTGGGGCAGGCTAATACTACTGTCATTACTAACAGAACATAAGCAAAAAATAGAAATCATATCCCTCTAATGTAGAAAGATTAAGAAAAATCATAGAGAAGATGGATCAAGACCATCGATAATGCTAATGGCCACTCTGGAAAGCTGTGTTATTGTCCTCTCCCTATCAGCCAGCCCTGCAGGGTAAGAAATACTGGGATTATTCCCAAACGCATCGCGGCACCTGCCAAGGTTGCCCATGGCCGCACCCACATTTATGCCAGCACCATCATAGTCTTTGGAACCTAAGGATTCAAGGGCCGACTGGAGAGCGTCCTTCGAATTACTGTACAGTTCTAGACATTGCCTGAGCACATTCCCGACTGTAGGGTTCGAATCATAAAACAGACCAAACACAAACGAATAGCCGTCGTCTGCAGAGATCTTGCTTCTCTGGGTGATGATGGTGGCTAGCCCATGGACATCAGCTGTTTGGCTTTTTGGGTCGGATAACAGAGTCTGCATGCAGACGTGGAAGTTGGGTGTGGTTTGGCAGGTTTTCTCTATTAGAGCCTCATCTGCTTTCACTAACAAGAGATAGGATTGAGATATTACGAAGAGAGATGCAAGGAGGAAGGAATGAAGACGGGCCATCGTCTTTGTTTTTTGGGTCACTCGAGTCTCGGAGATGAGATGGTGAAGTCTCTAGTTCTGTGTCTCATTTATAGAAAAATGTTGTAGTAATTTTCGGGAGATATTAATCGAAATGGATTTGCATGGGAGCTAATTGCTTGCTGGTCATGACTATTTTCATTACTAATTCATTGACCTACGACTGCTTTCCTTTTTTTCTACCTTCTCTTCCTGGTACAGGCTCTTTTTTCCATTTTATTGCCCTGTATTTAGGTGTCACAATTCCTTGCCCCAAATGTACCCAGTAAATATTCTGGGTTCAAGTTAAGCCTATAAAATATAACAGATATATACTATCAAAATGAAAAAAGATAATCTTATCTTGCCAAGTATAATGATAGGATTCTAAGTATGAGGCATGAATACCAAGTACAATAAATTGAAATGAGACGATCCCCTATCACAATACTCTAGTCAACACAAGCATTCCACATTGGCTAATACATTTGGTAACAACATAATTGATAAGTCCTAAAAAATGCATATTTTCACTATCATTTTAAGGGATTGTAAAGACTTATCTTTCATAAAATGTTTAAATTAGTTGGAAATCATGATTTTATGATTTTGAACATCACTGCATGCATTTCATGCTTAAATCATTAAAAAATCACAAAATTTTCATAAGATCTTGAAACATTCTATTTTTGTATTTCTATTTTTAGAAAGCTTTCTTGTTTTTCACATGAAATGATAAAGTTTTTCATCATCACTAGTTAATTCAAGATGAGATATGATCAATGAAGTGATTTTATATTATCATTTTATGTGAGATAGGTCCACATCCATGCATTTGTGACTTAGGGGTAAAATTTTCATTTCACATTAAAAAGTCATATTTCTGGTAGGAAATTCAAAGATTGGCCCCACAATGAAGAATTGAAGCCAAGCAATTAATTAAAGAAAAAAAATCCAAGGAATAAGCGAGTTAGGAAAGAATTTGAAAAAAGAAGAGATGATGAGCACAAAGGGACCTACATGGACATGCACATAGGTAGGAATCCCATGGGATGCCCAGATTTACAATTCTTGTTCAATTTGAGTTATCTTTGAGATAATTACAAGGAAGCTTCCAAGAAGATACTCTTTGAGGAAAAAGGAAAGTTAAAGAAGAGGAATTTAAAAATACAAATTTATTCCATTTTTTCTCAGAATAGTATACTTTAAAACAATCACAACTTTCAAACTAGGCTTCGAATCGAGACAATCTACCCACCTTTGGAAAGTTCTTTTTGAGTAAATATTTGTGAAGCCCAAGATTGCATCAATCGGACCTGAATTAACAAAGTTATGACCTTGCGACATTGAATGTGTATTTCTTGATGGGATTACAGAAGTTGAAAGTTTCCTATCTGTACACTCAAGGATGATGACCAGCCATGAATGAGTGGGATCCACTTTTGTCTCATCTTCGATCAAGTTTTATGAAGTCACTTTACAAAGCACCATCACAAGTGGGGCCAATTTTGAAGATTTGTAAAAGTTTATTTTTAGAAAGTTTGTGTAGATATTTCTTGTTGAACAAAAATATAAAGCTAAAATTTCCCATATGCTTCCTAATTCTTTGCAAATGTGGAGGCTAAGCTAAGAAGGATTACTAAAAAAAGTTGTTGCTAAGAAGCAAAGAAAGAAACAAAAAGGGACGAGAAAGACTATAAGAAGGACCAAAGGTGGGACATCCGAGGCATGCATGGACAACACACCTCTCCTTGCCAAGTGCCTCGCTTTTCATCACTTCTTCTTCCTCCATTGAAGCTTACCAAAGTGTCTATTTGAAGACTACCACCAAGATTTCCTCCTAGGAGTAGGCATTCATCATCCTAGCAATGCAATGAGAATTTTGTTTCTTAAATTTATCTTTTATGTATTGATGATTTACAATTGCTAGTAAAGTTTGTTTTCTTTTTATTTTTGCATTTTAACTATGGTGTCTTGATATTAGTCTTACGTGTCAACCATTAGGGTTAATTTTTATGCTTGTTTAATATTGGGAGAAGATTATTTTTCAAAACTACTAACCGAGTGGTTGTAACCTCTTTAATATGTTTTGAGATCTCTAGATACCATATTGCATGATTGGAGGCAATGCAAGCTTGTATTAAAAAAGTAATTTTTACCCTTAGGAAGATTAGAATTCAATTCTGAAATTTATTTTACTTATATATGAGTCTAGTGTTCTCAATTTGGATTGACGACCTAATTTGAAGAACAAGATACTAAGCCCGTACCTCTAATGATTTTGAACCTAGTTAAAAGAACCAAATTATCACTTTCTTTATTTCCCAGTATTTTTATATATATTTTTTTGTTCTGTTATGCACTATTTTAGCAGTCTTATTTATTGCTAAAGTTTCATACATAGTTTCCATATTAAATTTCATATTTAGTTCTTATAATTAATATTCATATTTGATATTTTCTAGTTGCATGTTTCAATGTGAGTTTGTTTTTGAAATTATATCATTCAATTCATATTGATCATTCTTGCATAGTACAGTTGCATGTCCCATGCATATTTTCTAGTTTTTTAATACTTTTGGATTTTTATATTTTTTTCTTGCATCTTTAGGTTAGCTTTTCACAAATAAACAAGTTTTAGTTTCTATTTTAATCATTCATGCATTAATTTTTTATTTGCATACATACTAGTTAAAAATTTGGCACTAGTGTAGTTAGTGTTTCATGCATGATATCATTGTTTTAAATTATGCATTATTGTTGATTTTACAATATTCTGTATTAGAAATTTTAGGTTTAGATTTGTATATCATCTTAGGGGGTGTTTGGTAACAAGATATTCTAAAAGATTGTGTGATATTGTATGTTATATTATGATAGAATCTACCTATTCAAAACTTAGGTGTTTGGCTAACTTAAAATGTATTCTACAATATATGACTTTCTACTAAAAACTACAAGATTTCTTTCTTCTCCGCTTTCGTGTAGGAGCAAATATTTAGAAAATGAATTTTTCAAGATACTATCAAACATTATCACTTATAATATGATATTATTTTGTTCTACAATAATTAAATGTTACAATACCCAATTTTAATAATATTATATGTTGTGTTTATCTAAACACCCCCTTAGGTTAGTTTCAAATTCATATTAATTAGATTTGGTGTATATTCATGTTAGGAAAGTATGTTGCATTAAAAATTATGAATGTTTCAATTTGTTGCATACCTTTTGTTTAGAAAGTTTCTATTTTTGTTTTAGTTGTTATTTTTAATTCTTTCTAGTAATTGGAAGTTTGGTTAGTTTGTTCTTTTGCAGTAACTTTAGTTTAGGATTTTTTAGATTTAGGGTTTTTGGTTTAGAAAATTTTTAAAGTTTGTAAGTTTGTGATTAATTTTAATTATTTTCTGCACAAACAAGACATGGCTGTATAGATTCTTGCGTCTGGTTTTATATTTTTATTAGGACAGGGTACAAATTTGCTTTAACTGAACATTGCTCCTTGTAGATCGACCCCATACTCATCACATTTTATTACTATAATCAAAGCTCTACACTTGGAGTTTCGATCACCAGTCCAAAGTAATCGGTAGATCAAATCGGCATTAGGTGTATAACACCCTATCCAAAGTCTTTGGGCACAAAGCCTTGTCCAAAGTAATGGATGGTTAGTCCAATCAAATCATCTAGAGAACCTAACATCAGGTGATAAACAACTCTGTCCAAAATACGATGTACATCCATTAATACCAATTTGCATATTCATCCAAAAGACCTCGATGCAAATTAATAGTCTCTACACAGAGGTGCCCCTACTGTGTTGGACTTAAACAGCTTAGTGGCATCGAACTCACAGAATCTTAGTCCACATTGTGAAATTCTAGCTTCCTAGTAAGAATAGGTCATGAAATAGGAACTATTTTTCCATTAAACATTTCAATCATAGTAAACATTCCAAATCCAAATCCACTACATGTAGTCCTCCCGAAGCATTTATAGTAAACCGACAAACCACAACACTTCAATCAATGTTAAAAGCCAAATGAATACAAAAGGAAATCTTAAGTTCAATCATTTTACGTCCTCAATGTGATCCTCCAATATGAAACACTAAAAAGTTATGAAACATGCTCGAGATTTATAAACATCAATAATAGTGTGACACAAAACCATACGATTTGATCAATAGTCAATGAGTAGTTACGATCTGAAATTCTAAGTCAATGATTACCTTTTTTGTGCCCGACATCCCTATTCAAACAACGGTGAGGTGAAATCGTGACATCCCATCAATCCCTTGGTGCACAGTCCATAATTAGATGCCCTCACGCCTGACCTTATCAAGGTTTAAGATAGGTTTTACAATGAATGAAGACCGTACATTCCGTAACGATATGTTAGCTTACAACATCCATTAAAAATGGTGCTTCGATTAGTCCTCAAAGGAGAGTAGGCCAAGGGTTCCAAAAACCATGCCTAAAAGTCCTAAGGAAAAGGTTCTCTCTAAAAGAACCTGGCATTCCTCGATCAGCTGCTCAGTTAGCTAAGAGAATGCACATCGGGAGCACTCAACTAGTCGAGGAGCTCACCGAAGAACAAAGACCCAAAATCTTTCACTATGGAAAAGCAGATGCCAAGGCTTGTTGAAGCTCTGGGCATCTCAGACTCTCGAATAGCAGAACTTGAATCGCTGAGAGCTCCTAGAACTCACCACCCGGTGTCTATTTTGAGTAAGAAACAAGGGAAATCCCTCCCCTTTGCCCATACACCTGATGCAACACAAACATAGGGCCAAGCCCTTTCTTATGCTATGAATACCAACCTCCAACATCCTCCTTTCCCATCCACTCCTTTCACAAACCCAAATCATTAACCGATTCTAGCATTTTTATTCAGAATTAACAAAACAAATGACCATAGGTTAACAAATTGAGAGTTGAATGCTAGAATCAATTCAAAATGTGCACATCATGAATGAATTCATGATATCTACTTACCGTGATGAGAAAAATGAGAAAAGAATGAAACCCTAGCTCACAGACGACCCACAAAGCTCAAATTCGTAGAAAATCAAACCTAAGCTCAACAAGCTACACAAATAAAAAAGTAATACACAAGGTCAACACTTACCTAGGTTTGAGAGGGTAAAGGAAATAGCATGAAAATTTATTCCACGGAGTCGTTGAAGTTTGCAAAAGAGAGTGGTGGTGGTCAACTGGTGGTGAGGTGGCTTGGATACTCCACTAGCAGTGGGAAGTGAGTAAATAGAAAAAAAGAAGAGAGAAAAGAAAGAAAGAATGAGAGAAGGAAAGAAAAGGAAGTGAGGTGAATGGTTATTGCTCGATGGGGTTAAATGGTTAAAAGGGTTTTGGATATTTTTAGTTTAGTCCCTAGTGGACTTGGGTGGGATTTTCAAGGTACTTGAGGGTTGAGTTCGAGTCGAGGTAGTTCGGACTTACTTACACTCTAAATAGGCGTAATTAACTAATTTGGAATTAACTAATGCTAATTGCTATATTAGGATATGAGGCCTTACATTGTCTAAGAAAAAGAAGAAACCAATAGCACAATGTCTCACTGTCATCAGTCTCGAGGAGGCCGAAGTTGTTGCCACGTCACCATTGTCAGAGTAAGGACCATTGTCGCCTTCTGCCATCACCTAGCAAGGAAGAAAACAGGGGGCCTGAGGTGTCCATAAACCAAATCAAATAAAACTAAGAGAAGTAGTCTCACGCCCCGATCCCAGGAATTTGGGGATTTGCGTGGGCCCCCAGGGCGTGGATACATAATCCCGTAGAAATCCGTGCTCTGAAGAATTATGCACGAATTCCTACAAGGGAGATTCCACAGAAACGTGTGAGGTATGCTGACACACGTACAAACATAACTTATCATATGTGAGATCATGCGCAATACTCAGTAATTATCAAGAGCACGTTAAGTTCATAGTCTGTTAACTTTCATAAGTAACATATATGCATACAATAGTGTTAAAGTCTTTAATTACATTCCAAAATACTGTTCAGGAGTGTGATACAAAAGGTCCCAAGCATAACAATGATATCTCCCAAGAATAAACGCGCTCTGTAGGATGGCTAGTAAAAGACGTCGCCATCTTTCCGCTCGTCTACACCCCGAGGTATCGTTGGGGTACCCTCCAGGGGCGCGTCAGTGTCCGCATTAGGGCCGGGTTCTGGACCTGCAATACCAAGGGTAACACTGTTAACACGACGGTTAAGCAAGTACTGAGGCATATGAAACAAGTATAACATAATATATCAATAAGAATAATCACTGAACATGATGCATGAGTGAGAAATTACAACTCAAATGTCATACATACTGATTGGCAACCATGACGCTCTATTCTCCCAAAATGGAGCATACATATCATATGGGTCGCTAGGGGATCAAGCTAGCTTCCCGAGGAGCGCCGACTACTCCTTCGTAAACCTACTGCAGTGGTGACATACATAACATATACCCAAAAGGGCGTAAGCTAAGTGGTGCTGACTCAAATTCAATCGTATCAGTCATATCATACCCTTGGCTAGCAAGCTCGCACTCATTAGAAGCTCTGGCTTGTCAGACACGCGCTCATTAGAAGCTTAGGTCTAAATTGTCTCAGGGTTTTGCTAAAGGAAATAATTCATGTTGAAGGTGGTATATCATAGCAATATAGATGCATTCAGCTTAAATGAGTACCCAAGGAATTATTACCTTCACCCCCCTTATAATAAGTAACCTATAGTCCCCAAAGACATTCAACACGATGTACACATAAGACGTTCGGTGTCGTTGTGTTACCGTGTCTTGGTATTGCCTTATGTGCATACGGGACACCCTTCTTATGCCAACATCCATGACTTGCCATTGGGAGACCCTCCAGGAATCATTCATTCTCCCCAACATGTACTTACCATTGGGCCTGTGTAGTGGTATAGAAGGTGCCAATACTAAGGTCCTACAAAATCATTGAGAGTCCCTAACATCCTATTTCACTGGGTTCTTACGACTTAGCCGTATACAAGGCTACAGCTTAGCCGAGTGGGTCAAATTCCTTCCGGATTTTCAGGCGCAATTACGGCCCAACTATATATTGGCCTACGGCTTAGCCGTGCTAAGCCTACGGCTAGGTTATGGGGAGGTTACGGTGTAGCTGTAGTGTATTCCACGGTGCAGCCATGTGCAAGCCGTAGAAGAAACAGGGTTCCATGAGCTCTCGCGAAAGCTCGCCATAGGAAAACCTACGGCTTAGGTACGGGCTGGATACGGCTTAGCCGTAGTGAAATACACGGCTTAGCCATAGGTGATCCGTAGTACAAAATCAGGTTTTATTGCTCTCTGGACTTTTAGCCGTAGATGCTCACGGCTTAGCCGTAGCTTCGCCGTAAGTTTCAGAAAATCTGGAATCAGTTATGTAACTCATTTTCAGTACGGGATCAATACAGAACCTTATTGTGGGGCAATTCTAAGGCTTAATTAGAGTATCCCTGAGAGTGTCCATACTCACACACCCTCCTATTCCCTTCTTGCCATTCTAACTCAATTCACACCACATTTGTATCAATTACAACAATGGAAAGGAAGTGGCTGAAAGTGGGAAATGCAAGTAACTAGCTCAATGTCCATACTTAATCATGCATGTAGTACATATAACTCAATACTTGCCTTTTCTAACAGTGCTAACCTTCTCAAACTCCCTTTCTTGCTATGTGCTCAGGAAAATCTCTGGAATGAAATGGGTTCTCTACAAATAACATGAAATGTGGAATATGGAGGCTTAGATTTACATGCATGTCATGTGATTGAGTCTCTTAGTATCTAACAAGCTTACAGAGATGAATTGGAGATACAATTCTCACCTTAGGTCTGTAGCTTAGAGGAGAGTGTGATTTCTAAAGAGGTAGAAGTTTCCAAAGAAGATGAAGATGATGAAGATGGATCTATGGACGCTACGAGCATCACATGCAAGCTCTAGTTCTTCCTTCCTAGCTCTAAGGTGAAATAGAGAAAGATGGAGTGAGAGAGCTCCAACAGTTGAAACGAAGGAAGAAGGATCAGGGTACATGGAGTTTCTCTTTTAAACATAATTTCTCCTAAAGCTACATGCAAGTCCACTAGTTTCCAGAAATTTCAGTTTAGACCGAAAGGACCTCAATTGACCCAAGATGAGTCCGGATTAACTCAGGCCCAACACGAAAGATGATCCACGCATAAAGTTACACGAAGGGTAGTAGACGGTGTGTCTAAGAGATGCGAGGATAATTTACAAAAAAGCCCTTAACTACTAAAGTGGGGCCGAACTCCGCCCAACTCCTTATCTGAGGCCCAAACCTGATAATCTTTGGATTAAATTAGCCTTAATCGAGTTCAATTAATATAGAATGAGCTTAACTAACGTAAATCAAGATTAGTGGGATTCGAGACCTTACAAGTGGCATTGACCAAGCCAAGTTAGGTCGATCTACCTTACCTGTTTGCAAAGCAAACCTAGTAACGGTTGCTAACATCAGCATACTGATGTCGTCGTGCTGACATCAACCGCATTAGCAATCATATAATCAATAGTTTGTTTGACTGAGATCAATGATAGAAACTTCTTTATGTGATATCTTGATTATTCAATATTTGATTGGAGATCCGTTTACACCTACGAATTTGTTATGAGAAAATCTACACACTAGAAGAGGAAGATTGGTAGTTTAATAGTCAATAAGAAAGTTTGACTAATAGGAGCATAGAAAACTGTTTCTATAATATTGGATCCATTCGGAGTTGGATTTCATATCCGTTTCTTCCAGCGTGCTTGTGGTGATTTAAACTACTGTGTGGTACAATAATCAAGGTTAGTGGAAGTTGTTTATTTTTCCTATTTGCTTAATTGGATGATGGACAACATTGTGAACACTACCTTGATTAAACTCAACCATACCAACTAGTTGATTTGGAGAAGGAAGGATTCTATTCCTCACTCCAAAGGGACATCCTTTGACCGTTATAATTATTTTCTATTTGGTAAACAGCATATGGTTACTTTCTCTTCAATATAAAAGCGAAAATCTAATGTATTGGTTTGATATATTTTGATGTTTGTAGTCACATAGAGGTTGAGTCATTTGGTGGCAATAAGTTTTCTATAACATTTATTGATGATGCATGCAGACAAGTCAAGGTTTATGTGTTGAAATTAAAGGACAAGGCATTCTAGATTTTTTAAGGATGAGATGCATATTGAAAGTGTAACACTCCGACCCGATTTGAGCTAGATTAGCGGCTAATTCCTGCTGATTTGGTGCCTAATTGTGTTTTGCTCTTGTTTTTGTTTGGTTTCGGGTTATGGATAGGTAGTTGGGTTGAGTTTGACCTGGTTTAGGTAGACATAAGCCCTTTTTCGTAATATTAGATTTTGTTCGATGCCATCATTCATGCATCATCTTGGCTTCAACGTGTGTCTTTTGTTATGCTTGTTGATTCCCATAACTACGTCGTTTTCCAAATATGACGGTTGCTTCCGTTAGACCCGCAAATGACTCAAACTAGAAATAATCTGACTGCTTGGACTTCATTGCAAATTGGCCTTTATGGTTATCTTTATAAGTCCACCGACCTTATCCTTCTCTTTTACTGTTCTGTCTTTCTCTCCCTTGAGGCTTCTTCTTCTCCTCGTTCCTCCTTTCTTTCTGTCGAGCAAGTGAGGGAGAGCTAGGCATGTCCAGGTTTGGTCCCTTAGTCATGTGTGGTTGAAGGTGAGCTCTCGTTTTCCTCGCATCTCATCTTCTTCTCCTTCACTTTTCAGATAGCCACAGTTTCATGCACTCACGTTCCTCTCTCGTTTCTTCCCCTTTTGCATGCATGGTGTCTAGGAACATGCTAGAACGTGAATTGAGCCCAAGGACAACAAAGAGTGTGTCGACCCCATTTGAAGGCAAGTATAAGTATAACTTGGCTAAACCATGTGGGTATGTGTTTGATTAAGATTAAATCGTGTATTCTTGTTTATGAATGACATTTACAGCCCCTCTTGTGTTCGTTTCTCTCTATCACATGTGATTTCGTCAGTTTGGATATGTGTATGTGTTTCTGTACTCAGCTCAGAGAATGCTTCGTGTGTATCACGGCTAAGCCGTAAGTCACCTTTGGCTTAAAGTCCAGAGAGGGAAAAACCCAGTTTTCTTCTACGGCTAGGTCACGGCGAAGCCTTGTAATGGACTATGGCTAGGCCGTATCCCAGCCGTAACCCACCATAGATCAGTACAGGGTGACTTTTTTTGGATTAACTGAAAGCAAGCAATTGACAAACCTTCTACGGCCCAGCCACGGCTAAGCCGTAGAACAGCACACGGCTAAGCCGTAGAACAAAATACGGGTGAACCGTAATTACGGATGAACAGTAAAGGGAACCACGGTGGAGCCGCAGTGCATATTAAGGCTAAGCCGTAAGATGCCTACGGCGAAGCCGTATGTTCACCTACGGCTAAGCCGTACCACTCCTGAAAAAATGAATAACAAGGATAGGTGTAAGGAAAAAACTGATATGTTCTTCATGATAGAATATAGATTACCTGAACTTGCCCAATGGTATGAACGTATGGCATGAATGATCTCGAGGGCTGCGACTCATTCATGTACGTTATCTAGTTGTTTAGCACCTCCCTATGGGTGTTGGTTTAAGGGACTTGTAACACTCCGATCCCCTTTGAGCCGGATTAGTGGCTCATTAGTGTGTGTTTTGTTTTATTTTATTCTTTTGGACTTGGTTTTGGGCTTTGGATAGGTAGTTGAGTAACCTTTGACCTGAGATAGGTAGTTCTAAGCCTTTTTTTTTTTCGTAATTTTGCTTTTGTTTTGCTCATATCATCTTTGCATCATCTTGGTGTCAGCACGTGTATTTTGTTGAGCTCGTTATATTCCGTAACTGTGTCAGATCCGTTTGGAGTCAATTGGAGAAGTTGGACCCTCGTGTGACTCGATTTGTAAATAACCGAAACTTCCCGGACTTTGACTTAAACTCCAAAACCTTATATATATTAGGAGTCAGTTTCCAGATGTCCTCATTTCTGTGAATTTGGCTTCAACGTGCATGCAAGGAGAGCTCCACGTTTCTCTTCCACTCCTTCTCCCCTCTTCATTCTCTTCTTCGGTCTTGGTTGGTGTTGGGAGCTTGCATCTCGATTGGGTTCTTCTTCCTTCTTTCTCTCCCTGTCTTTGTTTTGGTAAGTGGGTTCTTCTCCAATTCTTTCTTCTTCTTCTCCAATTGCTTCTCCCATTCTCTGATTTCTTTGTCTTCATCTCATGCATGGTGTATCTCTTTGATTTGTTTTGGTTTTAGTTGCTTTGGAGCTTGAGGTTGTGGATTTGATAGAGCTTTGAGGCAAGTATAAGTACAGGCTTTGATAACACATATGGGTGTTTGTTTGATGGCTTTGATTCACTCTTATTCTTTGTCTAGCATGTTTTACAGCCACAATTTGTGAATTTGGAACCTCTGTAACTCATTTTATTCAGTTTCTGTATCAAATTTCAGTTTCTGTACTCAGCCCGAATTCATCTCTGTATTGTACGGCTAAGCCGTGAACTTCTACGGCTTGGTTTCCAGAGACTCGAAATTTGAGTTTTGTTCTACGGCTAGGCTACGGCTAAGCCGTAATTTGTCCTACGGCTGAGCCGTAAGCTAGCCGTGACCCAACCGTACCCCAGCCGTGAATTAAATCTCTGATCAGTCGAAACTTTCTGATATCAGTACTCCTACGGTGAAGCTACGGCTAAGCCGTGGAATGCTACGGCTAAGCCGTGGATTGGTCTACGGCTAAGCCGTATACTGACTGTAGCTCAGCCGAAAAAGGGCATCAGATCAGAGGTGAAAGATGATCTGTTTAGCTGTGTTTTGAATGGAACCAAGGTGAAGCCGTAGTGCATAGTACGACGAGCGCGTAAGATGTCTTCGGCTCAACCATAGGTCCCTCATGGCTAAACCGTTAGGCATGGCAATTCTGAAACATAACTTAGGATAATGGTGAGACTTGTAGGGCTCAAACACGGGTTGACCACTCATGTAAACCGGCCCAATGGATTCTTGGAACGCATGAATAGTCTGTTAGGCTGTGACTTATTCATGTGAGTGTTGTTTTACTGTTAAGCACCTCCCCATGGGTGTTGGTTTAAGGGACGTCGGTGCACGCAAAGATGTCGCAACACTTGGATGGCAACGGTGTATTGACTAACTTAAAACTACATCAACATGCACGGTTAGTGACAGTAAACAACTAGCTTAGGACTGGCTTGTAATGAACCTTGACTCCGTATTAATCTGAGATGCATTGCATATTGTTTATGATTTTGCCCTCTGTTCTGTTAATCTAAGTTTATGCATTCCGTAGTCATTTTTGTTTTCGTCCTGTATCTCTGTTCTATGCTTCGTTCCGCATTATGCTTTGATCTATGCTGTGCTTTGGATTTATATCTATGCTCTGCTGGCTTTGTTTATCTCTGAGTTTGGGTATTCCCTGGTGGCTCTGCCCAGAGGTTAATACGTGAGGATAAGATCCGGTCTTTGTCATCGGTGAGTCCAAAGCGGATAATCTCCCTTTCTATGGATTTGATTTGATTGGTATTGGTCTGGCTCTACTCAGCCTCAGCCCTAGGATGCCCGACGGGGTTACCTCCGGCTTAGATCTCTGTATCTCTGTATAACTGCAGTGTTGCTTTGTCTTGGGACCCCGGAACCCAGGAAACCGAGACCCGCTTGTACCTTTGGCCTGGACAGCGGTGTTCTCCTCTGTTCTGCTCTGCTCTCTATTGGAGAGAACATGGTTAACGTAGTAGCCAATTAGTTCAGTATTCTATGTTTTGATTCACATATCATGTTTTACTTCTATGCACGATTTGCTTAGTTTCCTAATATGGAACTCTGTATTTAATCTTCTGTCATTATTATATCCTCTTTGATACTATGCGTGTTTCACCCCTGTTACTTGTATTTGCTGGATCGTTGTATTCATTAGTGTTGTCTGTGGTGTTGCAGGCACAGATACCTTGCCCAGCTCCCCGGCGGTCGAGGAGGCTGCAGGGGCGAGTGTAGAGGCACCCTCAGGTTTGGCAGAGTGGGCCTGATCATCTCTGCCGAGTGCGTTCATGCATACTTCCAGTGGCTTTTGTTTTGGGATTTTGAGTTTTGGATTCAGGGGATCTGTATTTGGACTTTGGACTTTGGATTTGTATTCTGTGTATTTGGTATATATTGTTTTGGTGTGTATTCGGTTTTATATCAGTGTATTTGTCTTTGTCTTTTCCGTTCCGCATTTGTTTTAGCTTCCGCTATTTAGTTTCTTTGTTGCTTGCTATGATATCTACAGCTTCCGCGTTCGTCTGTTTCGCACGTGTTAGATCCCTTGTGTGCGTGCAGCTGGACTGGGTTTGGGTGCACGTGCACGGGAGTACGTGTGTCACTGGTTTGGCTTTTCGCTAACCCCCGATTTCTGGGCTCGGGTCGTGACATACGTATTGTATGGTATCAGAGCATGCTAGTTATAAGCATGTAGGCATCTAAGATCGTGGTGAGATAACGCTATCAACTATTTGACTCGAAGTCTCATATGTTGATTTGGGATTTGACTAACTCAGGGGCATTTTATATTTGTGTGTTGTGTTTCTTTTCCATTTACAGGATGGCATCAGGATCAGGATCTCGGGATGAGAATCAACAGGGCCATAACGGTGATAGTGGATCAGTACCCCCACACATCAGTAGTGAGGAGCGCATGATGATGATGATGCAGTCTATGCAATCATTACAGGCACAGATGGCATCCATGGTAGATAGACAGAGTCAGGCTGCCGCAGTAGCATCACCTCGTATAGATCAGCAGGTGATTTTCCAGCCTAAGGAATCAGATCCAAATGCTCTTTTCGACAAGTTCCGTAAGCGAGGGGCGACTGAGTTCCATGGGATAGAGGACGCATTGCAGGCTGAGCAATGGTTGGAGCAGACTGAAGAGCTTTTTGATACGATTGTGTGCAGTAACAAGCAGAAGGTAGTTCTCACAGCCTCTATGCTTCGGAGTGTAGCTAAGACATGGTGGAGGAGTGTTAAGACTTCAT
This sequence comes from Sextonia rubra, assembly GCA_037013555.1. Classification (NCBI taxonomy): domain Eukaryota; kingdom Viridiplantae; phylum Streptophyta; class Magnoliopsida; order Laurales; family Lauraceae; genus Sextonia; species Sextonia rubra. The sequence goes on along the minus strand of JASUAD010000028.1, from coordinate 2,031,075 downwards.
TTCAGACTATGCCCAGTGCCACAGTTTGGGAGACCTTCAAGCAGCAATTCCGTCGTAAGTTCATGCCTCTTCACATTCAGCGAGCTAAGGAAGTGGAATTCTTCAACCTCCAGCAGAGACAGATGTCAGTTGCAGATTATGTACACAGGTTTACCGAGTTGTCTCATTTTGCAGAGGACATGGTAAACACTGAGCAGAAGAAGGTGACTCGCTTCGTCAACGGCCTGAACCCGAGGCACAAACGCCACGTGGTTGCTTGTATGTGGCCGGCTACATTAGATGACGCTATTGACAGAGCCTATGATGCAGAGGCCATCTTCGAGGAGGAGCGAACAGAAGCTAAGAGGACGGCAGGTTTCAGTGGCAGAAGTCAGTTTCAGAAGAAGTTCAAGGGTAAGCAGGGCAGTTCGAGCAGTACTCAGGTAGTATGTGGTCACTGTGGGAAGGATCACCCAACAGACAGATGTTGGAGGAAGATTGGGGCTTGTTTCGGGTGTGGCTCTACGGATCACAGACGGGCCCAATGCCCGAAGTTTCAGTCCTCTCCACAGACGAGACAGGCAGGACCTACAGCGCAGGGCAGATCTCAGCCAGCTCGCCCGGCTCAGAAGCCGAACCGCCAGACAGCCCGAGCCTATGCTGCTACGCATGAGGGCGCGGAGGAGGCCACAGTCGTGGAAGGTAAAATTTTAATTTCTGATGCAGAAGCTTTAGCTTTATTTGACTCCGGGTCTACGCGTTCGTACGTAGCACCCCATTTTGCTGTGCAGCTTCGACAGCGACCCACACCACTCCCATACTTGTTGTTAGTATCCACCCCGGTTGGTAAACGGGTGGAGTGCAGTGTTTTCTACCCTCAGTGTGATGTGCGGATAGCTGGTCATCAGCTCCCAGTAGACCTCGTGTTGCTCACGACACTGGATTTTGATGTGATCCTTGGTATGGACTGGCTTGCGAGATATCATGCGTGTATCAATTGCTACAGCAAGGCTATTTATTTTGATTTGGGCAGTGGATTCCGATTTGAGGGCAGCCAGATGAAGTGCCCAAGACGTGTGATCTCTGCTTGTAAAGCAGACAGGATGCTTCGTAGGGGATGTGAGGGATTTCTTGCATTCATTTCAGAGAAAAAGGATCAGCGACAGCTCAGTGAGATTCCAGTAGTCAGCGAGTTCCGGATGTCTTTCCGGAGGATGTGCCAGAGTTGCCACCGGTTCGGGAAGTAGAATTTGCTATTGACTTGATGCCAGGTACAGCACCTATCAGTAGAGCTCCATATCGTATGGCACCTGCAGAATTGTTGGAATTGAAGAAACAGTTGCAGGGTCTGTTGGATAAAGGGTTCATACGCCCAAGTGTTTCACCTTGGGGAGCTCCTGTATTGTTTGTCAAGAAGAAGGATGGCAGTTTCCGGATGTGCATTGATTATAGGCAGTTGAACAAAGTGACTATCAAGAACAAATATCCATTGCCTAGGATCGATGAGTTGTTCGATCAGCTTCAGGGTGCAGCTTACTTCTCGAAGATTGACTTGAGGTCAGGATATCACCAGCTCAGGGTGAAGGATGAGGATGTTCCTAAGACAGCTTTCAGGACTCGGTATGGTCACTACGAGTTCCTTGTCATGCCATTTGGTTTGACAAACGCACCCGCAGCTTTCATGGCGTTGATGAATAGGGTGTTTACTTCCTTCTTGGACCAGTTTGTTGTAGTCTTCATAGATGACATATTGGTCTATTCGAAGACTGCTGAGGAACATGCAGACCATTTGAGGAAAGCATTGCAGCTGCTTAAAGATCACAAGTTGTATGCAAAGTTGTCCAAGTGTGAGTTTTGGCTCGAGCAAGTTACGTTTTTGGGTCATAAGATTTCTAGAGATGGATTGATGGTGGATCCGGCTAAGATTGAGGCAGTAGTCCATTGGCCCCGTCCTAGATCAGTGACAGAGATTCGGAGTTTTCTGGGTTTGGCGGGATATTACCGCAGGTTTGTGCAGGATTTCTCGAAGATTTCAGCTCCGCTGACTCAGTTGACTCGGAAGAAGGTCCCGTATGAGTGGACAGAGAAGTGTGAGCGCAGTTTCCAGATGTTGAAAGAAAAGCTCACTACGGCGCCAGTGTTGACTCTCCCGGATGGTAGTGCGGGATTCGTGATTTATTCCGATGCTTCTCGAGTTGGATTAGGCTGTGTACTGATGCAGAATCAGAAGGTGATTGCCTATGGATCCAGACAGCTGAAAGAACATGAGAAGAACTATGCCACACATGACTTGGAGCTAGCAGCCATTGTATTTGCATTGAAGTTGTGGCGACATTACTTGTACGGTGTGAAGTTCGAGGTCCATTCCGATCATCACAGTCTGCAGTACTTGTTTGATCAGCATGACTTGAATATGAGGCAGCGTAGATGGTTGGAGTTTATCAAAGACTATGACTTTCCGATCAAGTACCACCCAGGCAAAGGAAATGTAGTTGCAGATGCACTTAGCAGGAGGACAAACAGCCTTCAGGTGTTGGCAGGATTTTATATGCTTGTGCATGATCAGCCTGTAGAGGTTCGGATGGTAGGTGAATTGGTGACATTAGCTACTACCGTCGTATTTCAGCCTGAGGTGATTCAGCAGATTAAGGATCGCCAGTTTGAGGACCCCCTCCTGGTGAAGTTCAGAGATCGGATTGCAGATCGACCGGATTTCAGCTTGGTAGATGGAGTTTTGTACTTCAGGAATAGGTTGTGTGTTCCCGCTGTGGATGAGCTGAAAGATAAGTTGATGACAGATGCGCACGATGCCCGATATGCGATGCACCCAGGGAGTACGAAGATGTACCGGAACTTGAAGGACAGATTTTGGTGGAACAATATGAAGCGGGAGATCGCAGGGTTCGTAGCTCGATGTTTGACCTGTCAGAGGGTAAAAGCTGACCATCAGCGACCTCCAGGATCATTGCATCCATTGCACACACCGCAGTGGAAGTGGGAGCACATTACGATGGATTTCGTCTCCGGTTTTCCGCCGACCAGTAGAAAGAATAATGCGATCTGGGTAATAGTGGACAGATTAACCAAGTCAGCACATTTCCTTCCGTTCAAGAAAGGGATGACATTCACAGAGATGGCTAGGAAGTTTGTTGACGAGATAGTCAGATTGCATGGTACCCCAGTATCTATTGTGTCTGATCGAGACAGTCGTTTTGTGTCTTCATTTTGGAGAGCATTTCAGGAAGCTATGGGCACGAAGTTGAGTTTTAGCACGGCATACCACCCCCAGACTGATGGACAGTCGGAGCGTACCATTCAGACGTTGGAGGATATGCTCAGAGCTAGTGTGCTGAACTTTGAGAAGGAATGGGATATGCATTTGGCATTGTGTGAGTTTGCTTACAACAACAGCTTCCATGAGAGCATTGGTATGGCACCTTATGAGGCTCTATACGGACGCAAGTGCAGGACCCCGGTGTGCTGGGAAGAAGTTGGAACTAGAAGTTTCCATGGTCCGACAATCATTGCTGAGACGACAGAGAAGGTGCAGAAAGTGATAGAGAATCTGAAGATTGCTCGGTCCAGACAGAAGAGCTATGCGGATACTCGGAGGAGACCTTTGGCATTCCAAGTCGGAGATTGGGTATTTCTTAAAGTTTCTCCGATGAAGGGCACAGTTCGATTTGGTCAGAAGGGCAAGTTAGCTCCGAGATATGTAGGACCGTTTGAAGTCAAGAGCCGAGTTGGAGATTTAGCCTATCGGTTGGCGCTTCCAGTCGAGTTCTCCGGTGTTCACGATGTATTCCATGTGTCGATGCTCCGTAAGTATGTGCCAGATCCGAGCCATGTGATTCGCTACGATGACATTCAGATTCAGCCTAATGCGACTTACGTTGAGCGTCCGCTTCGCATCGTTGGGACACGAGAGCAGATTCTTCGTACCAGGACTATCAGATGGGTGAAGGTGTTGTGGGAACATCATGGTCCAGATGAGGCTACATGGGAGCTAGAGGAGCAGCTAGCGCGCCAGTACCCACATCTCTTTGCGCAGGTAGGTAGTCATTCCGAGGACGGAATGATTCCTAGTGGGGGAGGATGTAACACTCCGATCCCCTTTGAGCCGGATTAGTGGCTCATTAGTGTGTGTTTTGTTTTATTTTATTCTTTTGGACTTGGTTTTGGGCTTTGGATAGGTAGTTGAGTAACCTTTGACCTGAGATAGGTAGTTCTAAGCCTTTTTTTTTTTCGTAATTTTGCTTTTGTTTTGCTCATATCATCTTTGCATCATCTTGGTGTCAGCACGTGTATTTTGTTGAGCTCGTTATATTCCGTAACTGTGTCAGATCCGTTTGGAGTCAATTGGAGAAGTTGGACCCTCGTGTGACTCGATTTGTAAATAACCGAAACTTCCCGGACTTTGACTTAAACTCCAAAACCTTATATATATTAGGAGTCAGTTTCCAGATGTCCTCATTTCTGTGAATTTGGCTTCAACGTGCATGCAAGGAGAGCTCCACGTTTCTCTTCCACTCCTTCTCCCCTCTTCATTCTCTTCTTCGGTCTTGGTTGGTGTTGGGAGCTTGCATCTCGATTGGGTTCTTCTTCCTTCTTTCTCTCCCTGTCTTTGTTTTGGTAAGTGGGTTCTTCTCCAATTCTTTCTTCTTCTTCTCCAATTGCTTCTCCCATTCTCTGATTTCTTTGTCTTCATCTCATGCATGGTGTATCTCTTTGATTTGTTTTGGTTTTAGTTGCTTTGGAGCTTGAGGTTGTGGATTTGATAGAGCTTTGAGGCAAGTATAAGTACAGGCTTTGATAACACATATGGGTGTTTGTTTGATGGCTTTGATTCACTCTTATTCTTTGTCTAGCATGTTTTACAGCCACAATTTGTGAATTTGGAACCTCTGTAACTCATTTTATTCAGTTTCTGTATCAAATTTCAGTTTCTGTACTCAGCCCGAATTCATCTCTGTATTGTACGGCTAAGCCGTGAACTTCTACGGCTTGGTTTCCAGAGACTCGAAATTTGAGTTTTGTTCTACGGCTAGGCTACGGCTAAGCCGTAATTTGTCCTACGGCTGAGCCGTAAGCTAGCCGTGACCCAACCGTACCCCAGCCGTGAATTAAATCTCTGATCAGTCGAAACTTTCTGATATCAGTACTCCTACGGTGAAGCTACGGCTAAGCCGTGGAATGCTACGGCTAAGCCGTGGATTGGTCTACGGCTAAGCCGTATACTGACTGTAGCTCAGCCGAAAAAGGGCATCAGATCAGAGGTGAAAGATGATCTGTTTAGCTGTGTTTTGAATGGAACCAAGGTGAAGCCGTAGTGCATAGTACGACGAGCGCGTAAGATGTCTTCGGCTCAACCATAGGTCCCTCATGGCTAAACCGTTAGGCATGGCAATTCTGAAACATAACTTAGGATAATGGTGAGACTTGTAGGGCTCAAACACGGGTTGACCACTCATGTAAACCGGCCCAATGGATTCTTGGAACGCATGAATAGTCTGTTAGGCTGTGACTTATTCATGTGAGTGTTGTTTTACTGTTAAGCACCTCCCCATGGGTGTTGGTTTAAGGGACGTCGGTGCACGCAAAGATGTCGCAACACTTGGATGGCAACGGTGTATTGACTAACTTAAAACTACATCAACATGCACGGTTAGTGACAGTAAACAACTAGCTTAGGACTGGCTTGTAATGAACCTTGACTCCGTATTAATCTGAGATGCATTGCATATTGTTTATGATTTTGCCCTCTGTTCTGTTAATCTAAGTTTATGCATTCCGTAGTCATTTTTGTTTTCGTCCTGTATCTCTGTTCTATGCTTCGTTCCGCATTATGCTTTGATCTATGCTGTGCTTTGGATTTATATCTATGCTCTGCTGGCTTTGTTTATCTCTGAGTTTGGGTATTCCCTGGTGGCTCTGCCCAGAGGTTAATACGTGAGGATAAGATCCGGTCTTTGTCATCGGTGAGTCCAAAGCGGATAATCTCCCTTTCTATGGATTTGATTTGATTGGTATTGGTCTGGCTCTACTCAGCCTCAGCCCTAGGATGCCCGACGGGGTTACCTCCGGCTTAGATCTCTGTATCTCTGTATAACTGCAGTGTTGCTTTGTCTTGGGACCCCGGAACCCAGGAAACCGAGACCCGCTTGTACCTTTGGCCTGGACAGCGGTGTTCTCCTCTGTTCTGCTCTGCTCTCTATTGGAGAGAACATGGTTAACGTAGTAGCCAATTAGTTCAGTATTCTATGTTTTGATTCACATATCATGTTTTACTTCTATGCACGATTTGCTTAGTTTCCTAATATGGAACTCTGTATTTAATCTTCTGTCATTATTATATCCTCTTTGATACTATGCGTGTTTCACCCCTGTTACTTGTATTTGCTGGATCGTTGTATTCATTAGTGTTGTCTGTGGTGTTGCAGGCACAGATACCTTGCCCAGCTCCCCGGCGGTCGAGGAGGCTGCAGGGGCGAGTGTAGAGGCACCCTCAGGTTTGGCAGAGTGGGCCTGATCATCTCTGCCGAGTGCGTTCATGCATACTTCCAGTGGCTTTTGTTTTGGGATTTTGAGTTTTGGATTCAGGGGATCTGTATTTGGACTTTGGACTTTGGATTTGTATTCTGTGTATTTGGTATATATTGTTTTGGTGTGTATTCGGTTTTATATCAGTGTATTTGTCTTTGTCTTTTCCGTTCCGCATTTGTTTTAGCTTCCGCTATTTAGTTTCTTTGTTGCTTGCTATGATATCTACAGCTTCCGCGTTCGTCTGTTTCGCACGTGTTAGATCCCTTGTGTGCGTGCAGCTGGACTGGGTTTGGGTGCACGTGCACGGGAGTACGTGTGTCACTGGTTTGGCTTTTCGCTAACCCCCGATTTCTGGGCTCGGGTCGTGACAGGACTTCAATGTACATTCCAGATACACTGCAACATTAGACAATGGTGCATCGGACAACTTAAAACAATATCATCATGCACAGTTAAAAACACTAGATAACTAGAATAGAATTGGCTAGTAAAAGATCGTGATTCTTGAAAGATAATCTGATTTGCATTGCATCTTGGCTTCGGTCTTTGTTCTCTTTTACACGTTCTGCACCGGGGCACACGATTGGATATTCCTAGCTCTGTCCATGGTTAATCCCGGGTGGAACAACGGTCTTGGATGTTCGATATTACTATTTGATACACATGAGTTGAGATGCCTTCATCCTTGGTTATCCTAATGCTTTCTACTCTGTTGGTCTCCATTATATTGTTTGATCTGCTAAGGTTGATGTGGTTGTTGATTAGTTGAACTCGTATGACCTCTTGTATCTGTTTGATATATGCTTAACAAGACATGCACGTCATGTTCTGATAAGATATACATGTTAAGCTATGCACGTAATGATATGCACGTTATGATATGCATGTTCTTATATGGGTTGACTCGATATGGTCCAGCACTACTGAGCCTCAGCCTTAGGATCTTGACGAGGTGACTTTGGTATAGTTTGTATGGCCTTAATGCAGAAGGAAACGTCTTGAGGAATCCGGACCCCAGGAAACCAAGACCCATCTGGCCCATGGTGTTCTCTGCACGGATATAAGATCCCTATTTGGGAGCATTTGGTGTACGTAGTAGCCACCTAGTATGTACATGTTATGTTACGTACACATTGATTCAAAGAGCATATGTTAATTTGAAAGCACAAATGCCTAGACTACTAAATTGAAATGTTATGATTATTCATGTCTTTTATTCTATTAGAGACTACACGTGTTAACTTGTCACTGCTTATACTTCGTTGAATCATTGTATTCACAGATTGTCCTTGGTGTTGCAGGCTCGGGTACCCTGACCGAGTTCTTGTCGGTCATTCAGTTTGCTTGGGAGACTTCAGCGGTCTCTTCAGGGTTGCGGAGAGTGCGACATGATCATATTTGCATATTGCCTTATTTTCTATCATTGATGTTAGTCATGTTCTGTATCTTTGTGATTAGATTCCGTTTGTGTATTTCCGACCTGTATGTACCAGTTAGATATCATTCAGTTGATTTTCCTGTATGTTTCGTGTTTCGGTTTGATACCTACAGATTCCGCGTACATGTTTATACGTGTGATTTTCCCTTGTACGTGTGCATCTAGACTGGGTCTACATGCATATGCACGGGAGTATGTATGTCACTGATTAGATTTTGACTAACCCCGATCGCTTGGGCTTGGGTCATGACCGAAAGTGGCACAGTTGCCTAAGCCATTTTGGGGTTAAGTAGTTTTGATTGTCGGTTATCTAATTGGCAAGTCTCCCTTAGTTCCTTTGGATTTTGATCTTCTGAAAAGGATATTGACAAGTAAAAATTCTTCCTATTCTCACTCAAAAGCATTTGGCTGCGAGGTTTTTGCAATGGACCAATAGAGTAACGTTCAGAGAAAGAGCATTAGTAGGGATGTAGTTTTTCTTGAAGACCAATTCGTTGGAGATGTTGAGAATGCTAATAAGTCTAAGAAAGTAGCCGATGTAGTGGTTGATCTCACACTGATTCCTTTTCTAGTGTAGACTACAAGTGGAGAAAGTGTACATGAAAATTTGGATCATAATAAGGCTTAGGAGTTACTGAGTGAAAAAGGTATTGAACAGGGAGAGGCACAGTCTCTTTAGTCAGAAACCATGGAACCTCAGGTTACAACATCTACTAGAGAGCATTAACTATCAACTAAGAATCTTGTATTTTGATTATATTTTATTTACTGCTAAGGGTGAGCCAAAGAGCTAACAAAAAACAACTACTCATAAAGATAAAGAGGAGTGGATGAATGCAATGCAAGATAAGATAAGTTCTTTGCAGAAAAGCAACACTTATGAGCTGATGTAACTTTCTAAATATAGGAATGCTTTAAAAATAGATAGATATTCAAGCTGAAGAAAGATGACAATGAAGAATTGGTGAAGCACAAAGCACGGTTAGTGGTTGAAGGCTTGGCTTGGATGAAAGGCATTGACTTTGATGAGGCTTTCTCTCCGGTTGTAAAAATGACTTCTGCAAAATTGTATTGGGTTTGGCCACCATCATGGACCTTGAGTTCAAACAAATGGACGTGAAGACTATGTTTCTTTATATTGATTTAAAGGAAGAGATCTACACAACTCAGCCAAAGAAGTTTGAAGTAAAAGGAAAAGAACAAATGGTGCATTGACTTTGATGAGGCTTTCTCTCTGGTTATGAAAATGACTTCTGCAAAATTGTATTGGGTTTGGCCACCATCATGGACCTTGAGTTTAAACAAATGGACGTGAAGACTACGTTTCTTTATATTGATTTAAAGGAAGAGATCTACACAACTCAACCAAAGGAGTTTGAAGTAAAAAGAAAAGAACAAATGGTTCGCAAGTTGAAAAAGAGTCTCGATAGTTTAAAGTAAGTGCCAACACAATGGCATAGGAAGTTTGATTCATTCATGGAGAATCACAGGCACCACAGGTTAATTACAAATCATTGTGTTTATGTTTATCAGTTTACTAATGGCAAGTCTATCATCTTTCTTTAATATATAGATGATATGTTGATATAGCAAGATGATTGGCATATTGAGAGAGGAGATGTCAAAGGCATTTAACATGAAAAGCTTAGGTCCTGCATGAACGATATTTCGCATGCAAATTTGTTGTGATAGGAAAACCCAGAAGTTGTGGTTATTATAGGAGAAATATGTTGAATGGGTGCTAGAAAAGTTTAATATAAGGAATGCTAAGCCAGTTAGTATGCCTCCAACCAATCACTTCAAGCTTAGAAAAAAATCACGTTCTACTACAGATGAAGAAAAGGAACAGATGGCATGGTTCAACACTCCTCTGTTATGGAGAGGATTATGTATGCGATGGTGTGTACATGGCTACACAATGCTCATGCAGTGGGTTTAATGAATATATATCTTTTTAACCCTAGAAAAGAGCATTGATAAGCAATGAAGTGGATCTCTAAATATTTGAGAGGTACTTCCAAGTTATGCTTATGTCTTAAAGGCTCAAAACTAGTGGTAGAAGGTTTTACGAATGTTGATTTTGTAGGTGATCTTGATCATCGGCTATCAACTTCTAGATATTTATTTAATTTTGAAAGGGGAATTACATTTTGGCAATGTAAGTAGCAGAAGTCCACATCATTATCTACAATTGAAGTAGAATATATAGATGCTAATAAAGCAGAAAAAAAGATGCTTTGGTTGAAGAGATTTCTTTAATAACTGGATTTTAAGAAAGGAGAGTATGTAATATCCTGTGATAGTCAGAGTGCTATGGATCTCAATAAGAATACTATAAAACATTGCTGCATAAAACTTTTTGATATTAAATACCATTGGATTTGTGAGGTCATCAAGAAGAATCTCATGCAGCTTAAGAATATTTACATTGACTAGAATCCCTTAGACATGATGACAAAGTCGTGTCTAAGGGAAAGCTAGAGCTATGTACAAAGTTGACAGGGCCAAACTCCTAGTGAAGGGGGTGAGGGGGGGGGTGGCGGAGAGGGTGTTTAGAAGCATCTTCCACATAGTCTGGAGGAGGAGATTATTGGTCAAGTGGTTTTAGGGTCATGGGCATTTTGGTAATTATACTGGAACTTTCTTGTAGACTAAGATAAGGTTTCTTAAGGGCCAAGAAAGAGTGAATTATATATTGATGTAATCTGTAACCCTAGGGATAGGGCGTGAATCACAAAGTGAAGAACCAAATGGAAGATAGTTTTTCGTGGATGTAGGCAAGGTTGCCGAACCACATAAATCTGTGTGATTTTCTCTTCTTATTGGCTTTATTGATTGTCAATTGTGGTTTATTCATGCTTCTGGACTCATGCGCAAAACACTTATCAGATTATTTTACCAAAACTATTATCTTATTAATTATCTTACCATAATAGTCACTATTATTATCATATAATCTCTTAGATACCTATACATTATGAATCCTTATTTTCTGTTAGTTCCCAAAAATCTCTCTAAACCCACTAAAATCTCTTTTAAAATCCGCTAAAATATCTCTTTTTATATCTCTTTTTATAACTTCTAACTATAATTATTATCCTATAACCTTTCTAATAACATATTTTATGAATCATTATTCTCTCTTAATACAGAAAATCTCTCTGTAACCACTAGGATCTCTCTTTAAAACCCCCTAAAATATTTCCCTTTTCATATTATTTTCTTCAAGTCCAAAAGAACATCATTTGCATTTCCACTCAATGTTCCATACAATCTTAATGCTTGGATGGCTGAAAGTATACCTTAAACTCTTCTATCCATCTCATGAAAAATGAAGAAAAAGAATTAAATAGATAGTAAAAGCCATTTATTCATCTAACATATTCTCTCTTTGTTAGCATTTTAGTTTGATGTTATTCTCTTTAATTTGTTTGTTGCTATCTTCTTTCTTTTGTTTAATATATATTTTGATTATATTTTATTCGTTTTGCAGAAAATTATTCAAAAATGAATCAAAAGAGCTGAAATCACAAGGCTAACTCCATTAGCTTAAATCCTCATTCACATATTTGTCTAGGGTGGTGAGGAGAAAACCAAATTTATTTATGATTATAGCAAAGAAATATGTGCTTGTATAACTATTTTTGTGTTACATGAAATCTAATTTTTATGATTGTACAAAAGAAACAATAATATATTCTGCAGTATTTGTGCTTTTTGCTCAAATTTTATTTTTTAACTATTACAATGGATCTTATTATTTTATTTTTTAATTTCTTATTAATAACAACATCATTCTTTTTTCTCAGAAGAATGTCTTTCTTGTACCACAAATTCCTAAGCTTTTTCTCAACTTATTTTCTTCAAGAATTTCTTTAAAATAATAATAATGAATTATTGTTTATAGTTCTAACTATTATATTAATTTAATATATGTTTATTTTGGCCCAGGCTCATCATGGGCCTTTGTTGCTAGTATATTGATAAAAAAAATTAAAAAAAAAAAAAAGACTCTCTGGAAGTCAATATTTTAGTGTTGGACAACTCGGTCCTACTCATGAGTTTTCCAACCATGTTTCATATGGAATAAATTAGAATTTTTGTTGAGCTTTTTTTTATCCTATAATCTCCCTCAAATATAACTTTAATATTAGAAATGGATTGGATTTGGGCTAATAACTTACAGGTTGGAGAAACAGAATTCATTTAGCCAACTCCAATATTGTTGGGATAAGGCTTTGATGATGATGATGATGATGATGATTTTCACAACCCGAGCCCAGAAATCGGGGGTTAGCGAAAAGCCAAACCAGTGACACACGTACTCCCGTGCACGTGCATTCAAACCCAGTCCAGATGCATACGCACAAGGGATCTAACACGTGCGGACTAAGCGTACGCGGAAGCTGTACATATCATAGCAGGCAACAAAGCAAATAGCGGAAGCCAAAACATCTGCGGAACGGAAGAGACAACGATATATATAAAACTTTAAAACCATATAAAAATCGGAGTACACACCAAAATAACGATATACAAAATAATACAGAGTACAAAGTCCAAAGTGCCAAAATACAAAATCTCAAAACCAAACAACTAGGCCCCTGATGATATGCATGTACGCACTCGGCAGAGGTGATCAGGCCCACTCTGCCAAACCGGAGGGTGCTTTTACACTCGGCCCTGCAGCCTCCTCGACCGCCGGGGAGTCGGGCAAGGGATCTGCGCCTGCAACACCACAGACAACACGAATGAATACAACGATCCAGCAAATACAAGTAACAGGGATGAAACACTCATAGTATCAAATAGAATAATGACAGAAGATTAAATACAGAGTTCCATCTTAGTATGCTAAGCAATTCGTGCATAGAAGTAAAGCATGATAAGTGAATCAAAACATAAAAATACTGAACTAAGTGGCTACTACGTTAACCATATTCTCTCCAATAGAGAGCAGAGCAAAGCAGAGTAGAGGAGAACACCACTGACCGGGCCAGGGTACAAGTGGGTCTCAATTTCCTGGGTTCCGGGGTCCCAAGACAAAGCGACACTGCAGTGATACAGAGATACAGAGATCTAAGCCAGAGGAAACCCCGTTGGGCATCCTAGGGCTGAGGCTGAGTAGAGCCAGACTAATACCAATCAAATCAAATCCAAAAGAAGGGAGATTATCCGCTTTGGACTCACCGATGACAAAGACCGGATCTTATCCTCACGTGTTAATCTCTGGGCAGAGCCACCAGGGAATACCCAATAAATCAGAGATATACAAAGCCCGAGACAGAGCATAGCAGAAATACAGATCACAGATCAGAGCATAGATTAAATCAAAGCACAGCATAGATCAAAGCATAGTGTAGATCGAAGAATAAAATAGAGATACAGGACGAAAGCAAAATGACCTCGTAATGCATAGACAGAGATTTGCAGAACAGAAGGCAAAACTGTAAACAATATGCAATGCATCTCAGATTAGTATAGAGTCAAGGTTCATTACAAGCCAGCCCTAATCTAGTTGTTCACTGTCACTAACCGTGCATGTTGATGTAGTTTTAAGTTATTCAATGCACCGTTGCCATCCTAGTGTTGCAATGTAATCCTCACGTGCACCGAAGTCCCTTAAACCAACACCCATGGGGAGGTGCTTAACAGTGAATCAACGTTCACATGAATGAGTCACAGCCTAACAGACTATTCATGCGATCCAAAGAATCCATTGGGCCGGTTTACGTGTGTGGTTAACCTGTATTGAACCCTACAAGTCTCACCATGATCCTAAGTTTTATTTCGGATTTGCCATGCCTTATGGTTTAGCCATGGGTGACCTACGGCTTAGCCGAAGACATCATACGGACTAGCCATAGCATGCACTACAGCTTAACCGTGGTTCCCTTCAAAACACAGCTAAACTGGTCATCTTCCACCTCTGATCTGATACCTTTTACGGCTGAGCTATGGTTCAATATACGGCTTAGCCGTAGCCACACCGTAGGAGTACTGTATCGGAAAAGTTTCGACTGATCAGAGATTTAATTCACGGCTTAGTCATGGTTGGGTCACGGCTATCTTACGGCTCAGCCGTAGGACAATCTACGGTTCAGCCGTAGCCTAGCCGTAGAACAAAAGGTGAAATTTCAAGTCTCTGGAATGTGAGCCGTACAAGGTTACGGCTTAGCCGTACGATACAGAGAACCAATTCGGGTTGAGTACAGAAACTGGAATTTGGTACAGAAATGTCTCCAAAACAAGCTCATCTGATCCTAACATCTTAGAAATTGGCTGTAAAACATTTTATACAAAGAATAAGAATGAATCAAGGCAATCAAACAAAACACCCATATGTGTTAAACAATCCTGTACTTATACTTGCCTCAAAACTCTGTCAATCCACTGAATCAAGCTCCAAATCAACTAAAATCAAAGCAAATCAAAGAAACAACACATGCATGAGATGAGGACACAGATATCAGAAAAGGAGAGATACAATTGGAGAAGAAGAAGGAAGAGTTGCAGAGAACCCACTTACCAAGCCACAGACAAAGATGAGGGAAGAAGAGAACCCAATCAACGATGAGTGCAAGATCCCAACACCAACCAAGACGAGAAGAGGAGAGAAATGGAAAAGAAGGAACGTGACTCTCTCTCTCTCCCAGAGCTGTGCATGCAACGTTGAGGCAATGAAATGAGCAGGAGAGAGAGACACCTGGAGGATGACTCATATATATATAGGTTTTGGAGTTTAAAACAAGGTCCGAAGAGTTTGAACTATTTACAGTTTAAGTCACACGAAGGTTCAACTTCTCCAATGTACTCCGAATAGATTTGACACAGTTACGGAACTGGACGAGCTCAACAAAATACACATGCTGACACCAAGATGATGCAAAGATGATGCAAGCAAAGGAAAAGCAAAATTACGAAAAAGGGCTTAGAACTATCTATCTCAGGTCAAAGGTTACTCAACTACCTATCCAAGACCCAAAACCAAGTCCGAAAAAATAAAACAACAGAAAAACACACTAGTGAGCCACTAATCCAGCTCAAAGGGGATCGGAGTGTTACAATGATCTTATAGGTTAGGTGATTGATTTGCATTAGATGTGCATTATGTGGATTAGGTAGGGTCTGGCTGACCTGCAATGGGTGGAGATTGAAGATACTTGACCTATTTTAAAATCCAGTTGGATATGGATTGCACTTCAACCTGAAGTACCCTTGTCAAACTAGCACATTGACCCAGCCCAACCCGTTTGCCGCCCTTAGTTTAAGGTTTAAGTTGACATTTCAAATGAGTTGGATTTGGACCATACTCATTTCCAAACTAACCTAGCCCATAAAAAAATATTGAGTTAGGAGTCCCAAAGGTTTGGGTTCACTCGGGTGAGTTCTCATACAAAAGGGGGACATTTATTTTCTAGGATATACATTTCGCGCCCTAGAACTGAATTTAGCCAGCTGAGATTGGCCTAAGACCCTCACTCAAGAGGTACTGTAGTTAGCATTTCCATCTTCACACAGAAGGGGAAAACTGTAACCCAAAGGACTTCATATTTCAACATTTAGAAGGGGCCATTAGTTGTCATATGTCAGTTGCTGTTGGAAATCCATAATCTAACTAGTGCAAAAGAACAATTTGTATCAAAACACAGTTTCATGGGCCATGACTGAAAATAACATTAATTGAACAAACAGTCGAAAGTGCTCAAATTTTTCTAATATACTTTCGATTTTGAGTTCCCCCAACACTCAAAACTCTTGAGCAGAAGTTGGGAAGTCTGATGTGTTTGCTTTCTTAAGGATATATCAACATCTATTCGATCATACAAGATGCAAATTGACACTGGCTTTGTGTAAACAAAACGTTCATTCATCATTACACCTTTTTCCTAATCTAACAGTAAACTGAAAGGCCGTTTAAAGATAATTCATCAAATCAAGAGAACAATGGATATCTAACTCTACTAGCATAAACCATCACAAAACCACATATTACATATTCTTCACTTGATAAAAGAACATTGCAGATGGACAGTTCTAACCATCCATGCGGATGATGCATTGAAGTCTGGCTCCTTGACACTTGTAATCAAAGGCCTCATTGATCTCAGAGGAGGAGTCTTGATGTATAATGAATTTCTCCAGTTCAAGTTCCTGCACCAAAGAACTTACAGCTCAACAAAAGTTGAAATGGACAAAGCAATTGACTTCTCAAATAGTCTTAACATATTTTCAGTAAGGCTGAGTGCAGAGTTTTCATTTTAGGATTTTAGCCATCCATGTGCATGGCGCAATTTTAAATTACTAGTTTATCAAATCATTCTCAACAAGGGGTTAGAAATACTCTAGTTATTCTAATACATAATAAATAAAACACAACTTGCAGTCATGAATCATGATAATTGAAAGTAACAAAGATCCATATTGTATGACCTTGTTCATGTACTTTTTCTACGAGAGAAGGCAAACTAGAGCGTGGCTTGTAGTTTCCAAAGAAAGTTCCCTTCTCCTTCAACACATGCATGGGGTCGCTCTTAAACATTGCATCTTTGTGAGGAACACCTATTAGCAGAGGAACACCCCAACCCTGAAAGCATTGACAACAAAATGTTACATTCAAAGGCTTTTGTTATCATTAATTGGGGGTTCTATGAAAACGCGGATTTATGAAAAGGAGAGTAGAAGATACATCATGGACACATTCAAATGCTGATATCATCGTGCCAATATTCCTAATACATTCAGATGCTCCGGTCTACTCCTCCACCAGTCATCTCAGCAAGAACCAGTAAAAATCCAAGACCGTTTAAATTACTGTACTTTCTTAAGTATAAAAATACCACGTGGAGATGCACATGAGTTAACAAATGCTGTATAAGAATATGGTCTATGTAGGAACAAACCTCTTGAGCTGGTTTCTCGTGGACCTTCAGATTTATGAATAAATGGCACCAAACTTCTTTGTTGGTAGCAGAAGAAAATATAATAATTAGTAATCTGATTCAAGTCATTGAACAACAATGGCACAGAATATAATTTTCTCAGATATTGATTTTTCAGCGAGTTGCGCCCTATTCGTAACTCACCTTCATTGAATCTACTTGAGTTCAAATCAACACCAATGATCCTTGAAGCCCCGGCAATTCTTGCTCCTCCTACAGCCTAATCACATAAAACCCAAAACAACATTTTTATGTGTTAGAAAAAAAAACAAATATCTCAACAACAACAGAGATACGCCCGTTCAGCCCTTCGGTGGTTTTGCAACATTCAAAGTGGCACCAAAACCTTCAAGCCAAACTAATTCATTCCAAATAGAGGCTTTAATATATGGGAAACTTATCAAACAAACGTAGTCCATTGGAATGCAGCATTGAATGGACATGCCACCAACCTGTTGCTTTCCCGAATCTAGGAACGCAAACTTTATCAAGAGGAGCATCAGGGTTAATTTTGGTGACACAGACAACAAGAACAACAATGTATTCACCGAAAGTGAAGGTGCCAACAAAATGATAGATGGGCTTTCCATGCATAGAGAATTTGATTGCTCATCTCCAATCATCACACCCCAATTAGTGTTTATCCTTAGGAGGTCACACAAGTTGCTCTTCTTAGACTAGCAGTGGGCGTATTCCTTGCATTCCCGGGTGAAAACAGGAAGAACATGGTCCCCTGGCTTTAGATCTATCACGCCCTCAGCCCTCTCCCACACTTTTCACAATCCTAAAATCACAACATTCAATAACATCTAATTTCACCCAAATTATGGACAACATTGACATATCCCAAGAAATCAGACAATACATAGTTTGCTATAATAGGAAAGCATAGATGGCATCATTGTTGGGTTGATAGTACTAAGAACAATACCAACAAAGCCAAAGCAAAGAAATCGAGTCTGAAAAGAAATATAACATTGGAAAGATCAATAATAACAACATACCCTCCAGCCTCACATTCAAAAATACGTGGGAAAATGGGAGTTTGGCCTTGCAAAATCCATGACATACATTTCATTTCAATTAATTCGCCACTACTAAGCAACCCAAAAACAGATGAAGGATTCTCCTTTTCCCCCTTCTTCTCCATTGAAGAAACTGATAAATTGCATCTATATCCAACAATATCCACATACCTTGGCTTCCCAAAAGTAGACATGGGTGTGGCAGAGAGAGGTAAAGAGGATCTTCAATCGAACCTCCATCTTCTAAGGTGGTGCTATTTGTACCTCCTCGATCACCAATGGCTTTCCCACCTCCCATGCAACTGCAGCTGCATCCATAATAACCAAATTGTATAAGCACATGACCCAAAGGGGCAGACTTGTCTTACTGGGTGGGTGCGACCACACCTACGTGATTTGATAAACTCTTCAAATTATAACTTAAAATTTTTTTTATTTGATTTTAGTATATGACTTCTTCACTTTTCCATTGTCCAACGATCCAAATGAAAATCATGATTCCACCCAAAGGCGACTAATTACCAAAAACTCATAAATAAAATCAAAAATCCAGGAAACCGAGTTGATGGACAAAGCTAAACTGCTGATTGGCAATGAGGTGTCACAAAACAGAGAAAACCCCATCACATCCATGAAAGAAGAAATATTGAAGAACCCAAGATCAAATGAAGTGAAAAGAGTCCCCCTACCACCGCATCGAATAATCTATCAGCTATCTTTGAGTCACACATCTATTAATTTACTAGTTGTTATCTGTGTAAAAGGTTGTAGCTAATTAGAGTTTGTATTTAAGAGATTTGGAGCTTCTCTTGGAGTAGTGGCTAGCACGCTCATTGAACTTATAGGCGGAGCTAACCTCGCTCGTCTTTTTTCATGTCCATCTCTTTTTTCATCTGCTTCTTCCTCTTCGTATTTAGAGAGGGTTTTCTTTCTGTTTAAAATGTTGATCTTGTTATTTGGTTATGAATCAATAAGATTTGGACTCTCTCCATCTTAGGTTCACTCTCAAGCTTTCTCTATTTTGTGCAAAGGAGAAACTATGATAAAGCAATATTTCTTTTGGCATGTAAATAGGAGCTACGTTATATTGTGCTGTCCATCTCCACGCAGAAGGCAAGCATTTGATCTCTGCTTTTACCTTCTTTGTTTATGAAGTCAAACCGCATGGAAAAATAAAATTCTTTCACCCAGTTTAATTTGAACAAATACATAAATCTCGTATGATTATCGTCAAACAGAAATCGAGTAAAACCCCTGTTGGAGGTGAGTGGTCCTCATGACCACATGTCTAACATTTTTTAGGTCCATAGTTTAAGTCCACTAATTTAAGATGCTTTTCCCTTTTGGTTTTTGGTTTTACTAAATATATTTTGATTCAATTTTAGTAAGCCCAATCAATTATGAAATTTTGTTTGACTAATTTTTGAGGAAATTAAGAAAACTTACCTTTAATGAATTTATTTGATGGGAAGAAATCTCTCTAGGGCTTATATATAAGTGGTTTTCCGGTCCTCTCTCTTAACCTGTGAGATTTGCAAAGTACTCGTTACCTCTTATACATCTTGGAGTGGGTGATAAGGAAGATAGGAGAAAATTCAATTTGAGAATCACGAGCTACTTATCATCAAGATCATGGCACAAGGTGCACTTTTATTTTCTTTGAGATTATCTATTGTTTAATGCATAAATCTAAATCCTTAGATTTGATGTTTTGTTGCAAACCTTATTAGATCTTACAATGGTATCAGAGCATAGGTTCTGATTTGTGCACTTAACAATATTTTAAATTGATAATCTTTTTTATTATTTCCGTTTGGGGATTAATCTTGATTGCATGATTAAATTTTTATGTATGCATGTACGCATAGTTTGGTTAATGCGTATTTTATGTGTTAGGAGATGGGTCTGCGTATATTCGACATGTGTAAGGGATGCAGTGATCAATAGATCAACCGATGACCTTAGTAAAGATTACTATGCATCCATCCCTCATCTGATGGCGATAGACAATTTTCTTTTTAAACCCAATAAGGTCAAAAATATGTCATGACGGTGATGATTTTGTCTTCTTGCACATTAATATTTTTCATATATGAAAGTATCCCTACTATAAGGTGAGGGATAAATGCATAGTAGTTTTATCCACACACACACATATATAATATTCACTTATAGTTCTATGATCCTAAAGAACTGTGTAAGATAATCTTGGTTCTACCGTTTCTAGGTTGGAATTTCATATAATGATGACAGTTGGGATGAATAACATTTATCTTGTTGACATCTGTTACTTCATTCACTGTCTTATAGTTACATTTAGATGACATGTGGCATGTAGCTTGTGTCGTCAAATCCCCCTGCAATCAATATTGATCAAACCCATTGTCAGTTTCACCTCGCCATTAGTTGCTGTAGCAACAAATCAATGGTTCTTCCATTTTTTTTAATTCTTATGTGGGCCGTGATATTTTATAATAACTATAACCTCTTTATGGTGTTGAGATAGAAAGGGTTCCGGTCAATCTACCCAATGACCATGTTATAAATGAAATGTGTATCTTTTGTTAGGGATGGCCTCATTCCAAGGCTTGAACGTGAACACATATAAAGATGTGGTTCTTGAAACTTGATAAAAAGTAAAATTTATTGGCACGTGCACAGAACCTCAGCAGTGAAGAATCCTTTTATTTTGGTTCATGTGTTTCATCAAGAAGCCCTAAATTGATGGTGAGCAGGCTAAGATTTACACTATTTAACCTTTATCTCAATTTAATTAAATGTGAATTTTTGAGATTGTATGGAGAAAATCCAGATTTGTTAAGTAATCCTAGATTTTGCAAAGCCCATACCCTTTAATTGAATACTCATCTTAGTATGTATAAAAGCATAAATAGGCCATTCTGGGTTTGCTTACTTTTAGGCCCATATTAGTTTGGTCACGAAATGTTGCAATATAGTTGATTATTATGAAGTTATTTATCTTGTTTGCTATAATTTAATTATCATTTTATAACTGCTCTATTTTTTTTTCTTTGTGGGTTTGATTATTTATTAACTAGATTGGATTTGATTTTTATGTCACATTTATTGGGTTTGCACACCTTGGGACACTTTGAGCTATTTTATTTAAATACATGAAAAGTTTCCATGAGTATTTGGGATCCATAATAAATAAATATTTCATAATTGTATTTTTAATTCATATACCTATTAAACTATCATGACATTTGATAATACGGATCAATTTTGGAAAAATCAAGGCCCAATATTTTAGTATTCACCACTAGTGACATTATAACCAATTTAGATTAGACCCTTTTAATGTCATTTATAAATGTTATTAATTCAATTGAGTCCTATAATTTTAAGTAGTGCGGTAGTCACCAAAGTGGCCATATTATGAAAAACTTATAGGTATCACTTGAAATTTAAGACCCTTAACATTATTTATTGTGTAAGAAAAATAGCATTAGACTTGGGATCTTAAATTAGGAGAGTGAGACTTGGCCCAAAAGTTCGATTGCCACTCAAATAATTGTAAAACGATATAAGGTAATTTGATATATATACCTAATTAGGAATGGTTTCTATGCCCAAATACCCAAAGGTATAAAGTCTAGTGAATTGCGTATATATTATCACGTTAGCCCTATGGATTGATAGTTTTCATCCACCAGTGATTCTATTTGCATAATGTAGTCTTGATCCAAAGGAGGGACTGTGATGATGGACTGAATCACTCACCAGATTTGTTTCATTTATGTAAAGAATCATTCTGAATTTATGTTTTAGGGTGAACTCAAAGCATTTAAGTAAATTGAGCATTTTTCTCCCTTTATGTTTTAGCATTAACCCCTGCTACCTTGAATGGGCATCTTTTGAACATAACAATGGTGAATGAATCAAATTTTACTGATTGGAAAGAAGATCTTTTAATAACCTTAAGTTGCTTTAACTTGGACACCGCATTATTGAAACCTAAGCCCGCCGATATTACTAAAGATAGCTCTCAAACTCAGAGAGCATATTATGAAATATGGACCAAGGTCAATCGTTTGAGTCTTATGATGATAAAAAGGTCCATTGCGAAAAATATTCATGGTTCAATCCCTGCTAATGAAAATGCTAAGGCATATCTCGAATTAGTGGAGCAGCAGTTTCAAGCATCGAATAAGGCTTTGACAGCAACTTTGATTGCGAAATTATCTTTTATGAAATATGATGGATTTAGCAGGATTCGAGAACATATTATGCATATGAGGAATATAGTGGCCCGACTCAATTCTCCTGAAATGACAATTTCTAAGAATTATATAGTCCAATTTATTATGAACTCTTTGCCCCACTCTATTTTGGTCCTTTCAAAATTTCATGCAACACCCAAAAGGACAAATGAACTATGAATGAATTTATTTCAATGTGTGTTAAAAAAGGAGGCAGACTTAAACAGGAAGGGCAGCTATACAAACTAAATCTTATCTCCTACAGCCCTTCAAATAAGAAACAATTTTCCAAAGGTAAGAAAGGCTTAAAGAAAAAAGACAAGAAACCCACTCTTACCGATCAAGTCGAAAAGAAAGGTAGTGAACCAAGGTGCTTCTTCTGCTATAAAATGAGACATCTTAAAAAAGACTGCTTGAAGAAACGAAACTGATTTGAATCTAGAGGTATATATAATTCTCTTGTTTGTTATGAAATAAATTTTTTAGATGTTCTTTCAAATACTTGGTGGATTGATTCTGGTGCCATTGTTCACATGGCAAATTCCATGCATGGCTTTCACTCAAGTCAGAGTCCAAGTAATGAGCAAAGAAACATTTTTATGGGAAACCGACTGGAGGCAGAAGTGAAAGCAGTAGGGACTTGCAGAGTAATTATTGATTTTAGATTCCAATTTGACCCTTAATACCACTTTTTACAACCCTAAGTCTCAACAGCGTAGTTGTGAGAGGGAAAAGAAGCAAGAAAAGAACTCTTCCTCTTTGGAGCCATCAATGTACTATTTCTGAGTGCATCATTGTTGGAGGAAAAAAAGAGCTTTACCTCAAATGTTTATTTTAAACTCTAAAAATTACATAGAAGCATCATTATCGGCTTTCCATAAAGAATAGATAACAACCGCTAGTGACTCTGCTAAAAGTTACTCATTAAAGAATATATGAGAACCGCTAGCGACCCTCTCTAGAATAATTTTTTTTAAAACACGAAAGTGCCCTGAGGACGAATCAATTGTGGTCGGAACTACTGACTACAATGCAGTGTAGGTGCCCATCTAAGGGGAATTTTCAGGTAAAACCCTCTCTTTTTGTTTTTTTTTTTTTTTAACCTTTTCCACTTTACCTTACTTTTTCAAACTAAGCCCACAAAGTTCTTCATGGTTAGTGCCCGATGACCTCCTCTCTTTTAACATTAAGATATATTTTGTTAAGTTCTTTCTTTCTTTCTTTACATTGTTAGTGTTTTTTTTTTCTAAATCTTAGGACCTATTTGACATTAGTGTTTTCAAAATAGTTCTAGTGAATTTAAGGGCCTCATTGACATTAGTTTTTTTTAGAACAATTCTCGTGAGAGAGGTGACTATAAATGGGTTTGAATATTGCTCTCTTGGTCTCTCTTTGTGCATAATAGTTCTAAGGGCTGAGAAGTTGTGCCTTGTGGATTTTAGAAATTTATGTTGGTCGTCTCTTTGCATAATAGGTATGGTAAATTCATGTCTTTACGGTATATTCATATCGATTATCTCTAATTTCAAACATTGAAAAGGTATTCTAAAGGGCTTTTTTTTTTGCTAAAAGGAAAAAAATTAAATTAATAGGGGAGGCAATGATTTGAAAAGAAAAAATTTAAGAGGCCCTACTCTTGAGTTAAAAGAATATATTATTTTTTAGTGGACATATTAGATTAAATAAAATATCACCCAATCATTTATTCTGTTAAATGATACTAAATGTAATTAATTCAAAATATGGTTTACAGTTTGCGATCGTGTTGTTGATGAGGAATATATTAAAAGCATCAATCAAAATTGAGAAAAACAAGAGAGGAGCAGGTGATTGCTTATAGCATTGAGATAATTTAACGGATCTATTATTCAACCTACATTGAAGGCTTATTAATAAATATTAGAAATTATAGGAGGGTGTGTATAAAAGTGGTTGTAAGGGCAATAGTACCATTTTGATAAAAATTGAACAAAATCTTCACTAGTTTCTTATTACCATCGAGTCCATGTATTTTGAAATATAACAGGTATTAAAATGCCAAAGCAGCTCCTATTTACAAATATTAAAACTAAAAGAATCTATTTACAAATATTAACACCCTTACCAGGGTATATGCAGAAAAACCACTCAGTGAGATTCTGAGAATGCCCCAACAAACAACTCACCCTCCTTTATTTTGGGGTTAGGGCCTCATTTTTGGGGAAGAACAATAAGAAGATGGCCAATATCGATGAGGAAGAAGATCGAATCAGCCAACTGGCCGACGACATCCTCCTTAACATCCTATCCTTGATTCCATTGACGAGCGCAGTAAGAACCAGCATTCTATCAGCAAGATGGAAGGAGCTCTGGAAAACCATGTGGGCCTACACTACTACTCTAGAGTTTGGTGAAAATTTTGCAAGAACAAGTGAGTGTGCTTCTTATACCTCTCCTATTATAAACCGATTTCTTTATAACCACAGCGGTGGCACTATTGATAGTTTTCGGCTCGATCTCGATTGCGTGCCCCTTGACATCCGGAAATCGGCCGAGTTAGCCGTTGAAAAGAGAATGAAAGAGATTATTATTGACTTCAGCCAAAGCATCTTTATGCGAAAATGGTTTTAACCCTATCCCTTCTCCTGTGATTTGCTTACCATTTTGAAATTGACCGACCGCCGTTTCAAGCTTCCTTTGGGTTTTAGGGGTTTCAGCTCTCTGAGAGTTGTGCATCTTACATGGGTTGAGATCGTCCGATGCTCGCTCGATAGGATGCTTGTTAATTGCCCCATGGTTGAGGACTTGGCTCTGAAGTTGTGCTCTGATTTCCCCTCGTTTGAGCTTTCTGCTGCTGACTTGAAGAACATCAAAAGATGTACGCTGATTGGTGAATAAAATTGGTCAGATTATGTGGGATCGTTTTTGTAACTTGCTCACGTTCAGATTCTCTGCCTGCGCCAGGTTATACCGAGAGTAAGTTTTCATCCCTGCTTTAATTTCTTTTTCAGTTTGCTTGCTTACTCTGTATTGAATTCTATTGGGCCTATCTGATATCTAGAGTACATAGGAATTCATCGCTAAATGAGCCCCATCTATCCACCTGGGCATTGGGTGAGTGGCAGAAGATGTGGATCTGCGTTTCTAATCCCACCCTACACTTGTTTGGTGTATGTGTGTGCGTTTTGTGCATGCATACACCTAGGGGAAACCCTCTTCATTTATCATCATCATCATTATCAACATCATCAAAGCCTTATTCCAGCCATATTAGAGTCAGCTACATGAATTATGCGTTTCTATTCCGTTCTATTTTGAGCTGAGATATAATTATCTCTTGACAAAGTTTTACGCTGGCTGTCAACCTACCTAACGCAACTCTTTTCTTTTACCCGGGCTTGGGACTGGTAGCAAAAACTGGTAGAAACCCTTTTCATTAAAAAAAATAAAAAAAAAAGTTCAGCAGTAAAATTATTGAAGAGATGAGGGGTGAAGGATGTAAACACTGTAAATGGGACATTTGAATTACTAGGGTGGGGACTGCTAGGATTTTTCTTTTTTTCATGTTTTGCTATTTCTACTTTCAGAAGAAAAAAACCTTATCTAATTCTTATTTATGGATATTCACCTTTGATCTTTACTTTAATGACATTTGGCACAAATTTTTATGTATTATATGCAAACAAATAAGACCTTCATAGAGTAGGGTCTAACTAATGCATATTATAAAAATTTAGGGTGATGGTTGGTTAGTCTTTTCCTACTAAATTTGATGACCCCTTGTTAGCATTTCCCTTTACTCCTTCAATTTTTGCCCTTTTTATACAAAGTCATTGCTTAGACTTCGTAGTAATTCAGCCCTTTTAAGCATCTTGTGGATCCTTTGGTTTTGAGCTGGGTGATATTTTTTATATGGTCTTTTGGTATTTCATTGGCGTTTAAGGTACCACAATATAAAAATGCAACCGGGAAGTTGCCAAGTACTCTCCCTGATGTAATAGAGCCACAATTGAAAGTTTTCGACATCATGCGTCTGGATAACATTTATGACTTGTTCACAAATTGGAGCTTTCCTTGCCTTGAAAAACTCATGGTTGGTTTACTTTGACTTAAGTAATTTCTACTATTCTATTTATCAATTAAAATAATGCTTGTTGCTCTATTGAAATCCAATATAATTAAAAATTGACAGGATAAATGGAAACCTGTTAGTAATTTCTGGTCACCACCGCCACAGCCATCAGAATGCGTTTTTCATCGTCTCAAGATGATAAAGATGAATTTTTTTTATGGCAATCGCAAGCAAGTGCAAATGGTGAAATTTCTCTTAGAAATGGGTGTTTCATTGGATAACGTGGTTTTAGTTACTCCCAAGGAAGGCACAGATAGATACTTTTGGGACAATGAAGCTTCTTCATTCCGGATATTGCGCGAAAAACTGCTGCTCTTGCCAAAAGCATCGAGTAATGCTAGCATTGTAGTGCAAGAACATGAAAGAAGATGATGACAGATATTGGTTAACTTTGTATATTTCGGTTGTCTTCAGGAACATGGGTGTGATGATACCATAATGGCTTTGGTTATTTGTATAGGATTTTTTTACAAGATATTTCTATAGGATTTTGGGGATATGAATGCAATTTTCACACTTATTGTCATTATTTCAGTTTTTTCATTAAATATAATAAAATAAAAACCAATTTGTTTGCCTGAGTAATATTGCACAAAATTGCTTAGTCGGAAGTTGGTTCTTTTCCAACTTCAGCTACTATGTCCTCCTCTATCGCTTCTCCACCACCAGTTCTACAAAAACATTTCTTATTTATGTTTTGGCTTCATAAACACTAGTAAACAGTGCCCGTGCTAAGCATGGGTAAGAAATTAATGATATTTGCAACAGGAAAAAAAGTAAATGAAATTCAATATTATTGATGCTTTCCAAAGCCGTTCTTCAATAGCCCAATGTTTAGAATTGATATTTCAACTGAGTTTCTTCTCGTCCTTGTTCCTCCATGAAAAACAATGTTAGTTTCTTCTAGAAATTTTTCTTGAGGCTTTGTTTGGTTTGTGCAAAATTGGAATAGTCATTTATATGCATTCCATTAATTTCTCATGTGAGAATGAAGGAATGTCCCAAAATTCATTCATTAAGGACTGAATATCATAAGATAGTCTCCAGCCACTTGCATTTCTTTCAATACCAGCAAAAGTTTCATCTCTAGCAACAGATGAAATATCAATTAGATATGATATTTAGGAGGAGAAGCAGTTGTATAAATCATCATCATCATCATCATCATCATCATCATCAAAGCCTTATCCCAATCATATTGGGGTCGGCTACATGAATTCTGTTTCTCCATTCTGTTCTATTTTATGCTAAATCTTTCGATAAGTAAAGCTTCTTCAAATTTGAATTAATGACTTCCATCCATGTTTTCTTCGGTCTGCCCCTACCTCTTGATGGGCCATCCACCTGTACAGCCAAACTTTTTCTCACCGGTGCCATTACTGTCCTATGCTCAACATGCCTAAACCATCTTAAACGGGTTTCTCTAATCTTATCCCCTATTGGTGTTACCCTTAAATATTCTCGAAAGCGCTCATTTCTAATTTTATCTTTCCTAGTTTTACCACACATCCACCTAAGCAATCTCATTTCCGCTACATCCATCTTATGAATATGCGGCTTCTTAATTGGCCAACATTCTGCTCTATATGTTATAGCTGGTCTAACTACTATCCTGTAAAATTTGCCCTTCAAATTCATTGGCATTCGTCTGTCACAAAGCACTCTCGAAGCTAGCCTCTACTTCAGCCATCCGGCTTTTATCATATACTCCACATCTTCGTCAATCTCCCCATCCTTAGTAATTATCGAGCCTATGTACCGAAAAGAATCTCTATGTGGTATCTCATGTGTTTCAATTTTGACGGTAGTTTCAACACTTTGTATAAATCCACTGAAGTTGCAATCCATATATTCTGTCTTTGTACGACTTATTTTAAAACCTCTAGATTCTAATGCCCCCCGCCATCTCTCAAGTTTTGAATTTACACCGTCTCATGATTCATCCACCAATACTATATCATCTGCAAACAATATGCATCATGGTACTTTTTCTTGAATATGTACAGTTAACTCATCCAAGTATAAATAAACAGTTGTATAAATCTCAAGTATAAATAATTGTGGTAAACATCAAATAGGAAACAAATATGTAAGAATTCAATAAATTCATGAAATGAGATTGATTTGATAATCTTGAAATATATAAAGAGTTTATGCATGTCCAAGAAAGTACTAAATTAAAGAAATAAAGAAGATGCAAAAAAAAAAAAAAAGTGTACAATATAAACTGGACATCCGTAGAGGTCTTTTTTTTTTAATCTTTATTACAAAATTTAAAATGATCAAGTCTAATTCAACATTGAGATATGAGTGATAACAAATACTTTGACTCTATTGAGTAATCAATGCTTGTCAGCCGTGTTACTGGACATGCATGATTAAGACCAATTTTTTTGTTTCTATTCAATTTAAAATAGAAAAAGAAAAGCTCCCAGAGAACACTTTTGATCTTTTCTGCCACTTTATCTTGCTCATTTTCCTATATGAAAAGTATTGATTAAGAATAGTAGAAACTTTTATATAATGTTTAAATGTAACTAAAATTTATTTTACTTTGTATATATACTTACATCAGCTATAATTAAAGAAAGCTCTTCTTTATTTGTTTGCAAGAGTTGCGCGACTTCATTGTCAAATAGGACATTTAAATTGTCCGTATGGTCTGTTAATATAAGTCACAATATGTGTCACAACCCGAGCCCAGGGTTCGGGGGTTTGCAAAAGCCAAACCGATGACACACGTACTCCCGTGCCTGTACACGTAGACCTGGTCTAAATGCACACGCACAAGGGAACATTCACACATGCAAAACATGTACGCGGAAGGTGTAAATATCAGAAACATCAAACTAACAATACAAGAAGATAATACGAAAACCGAACTGACATATATACATAACTGAAGGTTTTACAAAATGAACAAAATAATATGTACAAGTCATAACAAATACAAGTATGACTATCCTCAAAAAGGAAGACTCTTATGCCCTGCATGACCAAGCCGCTCTCCAAGGGAGTGATCACATCCACTCCTCTAGGCCGGATGGGGCCTCAGGGGTCTCAGTTGGAGTCTGGCCGACAGACGAGGGGTCGGCAGGGGTATCTGATTCTGCAACACCAAAAACAACTGTGAATACAACGATTTAGCGAAGTATAACCATAACAAGTTAACGCACGCTGTGTCTAATAGAATAAAAAACATCATGTAAATTAAATAGGGCACATTCGTGTACTAGGCTGTCATGCAAGAAAGAAACATGCCATGTGAATCAATGTATACATGCTGTGTACATAACTAGTTAGCGACTACATTGCCATATGCTCCCAAAAGAGGGATCTTATATCGTGCAAAGAACACCATTGTTCGGGCCAGGGTGCAATGGGTCTCGGTTTCCTGGGGTCTGGTTCCCCAAGACGTTTCCTTACTGCAGCAAGGCCATGAAAACTATACCAAATTCACCCCGTCAAGATCCTAAGGCTGAGGCTAAGTAGTGCCTGACCATACAGAGTCAATCATGAAAACCCTGAGTAGATCGTGACAATCATATCATACGTGCATATCTTAGAACATGTTTTATACGTGAATTATCCATGCATACTCAAGGTAAAGAAACAACTATGTGAAGTATCTGAAACAAGTAATCATGCGATAGAGCGGAGATCAATAGTTGACAAACAACATGTCATGCAAGCAACTATTAGTCTAGTGAGCCAAAGTCATTTACTAGCCAATTCTAATCTAATTATCTAGTGTTTTTAACCATGCATGATGATGTAGTTTTAAGTTATTCGATGCACCGTTGTCTAGTGTTGCATTGTATTGGCTGGTGCACCGAAGTCCCTTAAACCAACACCCATGGGGAGGTGCTTAACAGCTGGATAACGAACATGAATGATTCGCAGCCCTCGAGATCATTCACGCATTGTATCATATTTCATCGGGCAAGTCTAGGTGTTCTACATTATATCATGAAGGCCATATAGGTCTTTTTCTTACGCCTATTCTTGTTATTCATTTTTCCAGGGGTGATACGGCTTAACCGTAGGTGAACGTACGGCTTAGCCGTAGGCATCTTACGGCATAGCCGTAATATGCACTGCGGCTCCCCCGCGGTTCCCTTTACTGTTCATCTGCAAGTGCGGTTCACCCGTATTTTGTTCTACGGCTTAGCCATATGTGTTCTACGGCTTAGCCGTGGCTGAGCCGTAGGAGGAACTGTTAATTGCTTGCTTTCAGTTAATCCAGAAGAAGGCACCCTGTACTGATCTACGGCTAGGTCACGGCTGAGGTACGACTTAGCCGTAAGGCAATATATGGCTTAGCCATGTCCTGGCTGTAGAAGAAAACTAGGTTTCACCCTCTCTGGACTTTAAGCCGTAGTTGACATACGGCTTAGCCGTACAATGCATGGGGTCAAATTTTGAATGAAGTGCAGAAAACCTGTAATGACATCAGAAGTGCAAATATCCAACAAAGAAAGAGGGAATACTAACAAATTGGGTTGTAAACACGTTTTCCATGCAAACTCATGTGAATTAACCAAAATCAAATGAATACCAACATGGGTTCTCACATATTATGGTTATACTTGCCTTAATGGGGTTCAATTACATAACTTGCTGTCCTTGGGCTCATACGCAACCAAACACCATCCACTGCAACATGCATGCATGAGAAAGAAAAAGAATATCAAGACACATCATGCACTCATGGAAACAAGAAGGAGAAGAAGTAGAAGAAGGAGATGAGGAAAATGGAAGAAACCTTAGCTCACCTCAATCAACACACAAGGAAATGAATTAACCAAAAATCCCTCAAATTAGCTTGATCGATGGAGGAGAGAAGTCAGGAGGGAGAGAGAGAATTCCACGTGAACAGTGAGAGAAGAGTGAGAGAACGTGAGTCGATGGAATGGCTGGATCTCTCTTTATATATATAAGACAAAGATGCAAATTACATACAAGCCCAAGGTTAAGACAAATTACATTTCGAGTCAAATCCGAGTCCAATAGAATCATACGACATCGGTTGCAAATGACGTAGTTACGAGAGTTAACGAGCTCAACGAAAGACACGTGTTGACATCAAGATGATGCAAAGATGACCATGTCTAAGAAAAGCTAAAATTACGAAAAAGGGCTTGGTCTACCTAATCCAGGTCAAACTCAACCCAACTACCTATTTATGACTCGCAACGAACTCAAAACACAAGCAAAACACAATTAACAACGAAAACAGGATTAATTAGGTGCTAAATGAGGTCACGCTGGGTCGGCGTGTTACATCCTCCCCTACTTGAGAATCATTCCGTCCTCGGAATGCTCACTCACTCACGCGCTCACTCTTTCACTCATACCTGCATAAACAGATCAGGATATTGTCACGCCATCTGCTCCTCTAATTCCCATGTAGCCTCATCGGGACTGTGGTGCTCCCACAGCACCTTGACGCATTGAATTGTTCTAGTACGGAGTATCTGCTCTCGGGTTCCAATGATACGGAGCGGTCGCTCAACGTATGCGGCATTCGGCTGGATCTGTACATTGTCGTAACGAATGACATGGGAAGGATCGTGGACATATTTTCGAAGCATCGAAACGTGGAAAACATCATGTACTTCTGAAAACGTCTCGGGAAGAGCTAATCGGTAGGCCAAATTACCAATCCGACTCTTGATCTCAAACGGTCCAACATATCGTGGAGCTAACTTGCCTTTTTGGCCGAAACGGATCACCCTTCATCGGTGAGACTTTCAGAAAAACCCATTCACCAACTTAAAACTCTAATGGCTGTCTACGAGTGTCTGCATAACTCTTTTGTCTCGACCGAGCAACTTTCAAGTTCTCAACTGCTTTTTGTACCTTCTCCATAGTCTCGGCGATGATCGTTGGTCCATGAAAACTCCGTGTTCCAACTTTTTCCCAACATACCGGGCTTCTACATTTGCGACCGTACAATGCTTCATATGGCGCCATCCCAATACTCTCGTGGAAGCTGTTATCGTAGGCGAATTCGCACAACGGTAATTGGAGATCTCATTCCTTCTCATAACTCAATACACTGGCTCGTAACATGTCCTCCAAAGTCTGAATAGTTCGCTCTGATTGTCCATCCGTCTGTGGGTGATATGCCGTGCTGAAGCTCAACTTCGTACCCATAGCCTCTTGGAATGCTCTCCAGAATGACGAAACGAAACGGCTGTCATGATCGGATACAATCGACACTGGGGTACCATGGAGCCTGACGATCTCATCCACGAACTTCCTCGCCATTTCTGAAAATTTCATACCCTTCCAGAAAGGGATGAAATGGGCTGATTTCATCAATCGATCTACAATCACCCAAATGACGTTGTTCTTCTTACTCATCGGAGCTAATCCTGAAACGAAGTCCATGGTGATGTGTTCCCACTTCCACTGCGGTATATGCAAGGGATGCAACGAGCCTACAGGTCTCTGATGATCTGCTTTCACCTTCTGGCATGTCAAGCATCGGGCAGCAAACCCTGCTACTTGTCTCTTCATATTATTCCACCAGAAGTGATCTTTGAGATTCAAATACATCTTCGTGCTGCTTGGGTGCATCGCATATCGAGCATAGTGTGCTTCGTGCATCAGTTTCTCTTTGAAGTCATCAACTACTGGCACGCACAACCTACTCTGAAAGTAGAGCAGACCGTCCTCTAATTTGAAATCGGGTCTGTCTCCAATGTGGTCTCGAATGCGCTTCAAAGTGAGATCTTCGAATTGCCTGTCTTTCATCTGCTAAATCATCTCAGGCTGAATCACTAGTGTACTAGCCAAAGTCACATACTCATCCACTAGTTTCACTTCAACAGGGAGACCATGGAGCTCCAAAAGGAAACTGCTCAACATCTGCACAGACTCCGCTTTCCTGCTGAGTGCATCTGCCACCACATTCCCCTTGCCTGACTGATATTTGATCGGAAAGTCATAATCTTTGATAAGCTCAAGCCATCTGCGCTGTCTCATGTTTAGCTCCTGCTGTGTGAATAAGTACTGCAAACTGTGGTGATCAGAATGGACCTCAAATCGCACTCCATATAGATAATGTCTCCACAGTTTCAAAGCAAACACGATAGCTGCCAATTCTAAATCATGGGTGGCGTAATTCTTCTCATGTTCTCACAGCTGTCTCGATCCATATGCAATTACCTTCCCATGCTGCATCAACACAAAACCTAGGCCAACTCGAGAAGCGTCGGAATATATCACGAACCCTTCACTACCGTTTGACAAGGTCAACACTGGGGCTGTAGTCAACTTCTCTTTCAAAGTCTGGAAACTGGCTTCACATTCTTCAGTCCAATCGAATGACACGTTCTTCCTGGTCAATTTCGTCAAAGGAGAAAAGATCTTAGCAAAATCCTGGACAAAACGACGATAGTAACCTACTAGACCAAGGAAACTTCGAACTTCTGTCACTGTCTTAGGGCTAAGCCAACTCACCACTACCTCTACTTTAGATGGATCAACTGCCAATCCCTCTCGTGAAATGATATGACCCAAAAATGCCACCTGCTCAAGCCAAAAATCACACTTCGATAACTTGGCAAACAAACGATGCTCTCTCAACAAAGACAAGGCTTTCCTCAAGTGCTCCCTATGCTCCTTTGCTGACTTAGAATATATCAAAATATCATCAATAAAAACAACTACGAATTGGTCCAAGAAAGGAGCAAAAATCTGATTCATCAACGCCATAAACGCTGCAGGTGCATTGGTTAGTCCAAAAGGCATCACGAGGAATTCATAATGGCCATAACGAGACCTAAAGACAGTTTTAGGAATGTCATCTTCCTTGACCCTCAACTAGTGGTATCCAGATCTCAAATCAATCTTCGAGAAATAAGCTGCACCCTGAAGTTGATCAAACAACTCATCAATCTTGGGTAGGAGATACTTGTTCTTGATAGTCACTTTGTTCAGCTGTTGGTAGTCTATGCACATCCGAAAAGTACCATCCTTCTTCTTGACAAACAAGACTGGTGCTCCCCAAGGTGAGACGCTCGGGCGAATGAAACCCTTGTCCAAAAGCTCGTGCAATTGCTTCTTCAACTCTGACAATTCGGCTGGGGCCATGCGATATGGAGCTTTACTGATCGGTGCCGTGCCGGGAACAAGCTCAATGGCGAACTCCACGTCTCGAACCAGGGGTAGGTCTAGCACATCGTCCGGAAAAACATCGGGAAAGTCACAGACCACCTGAATCTCACCTAGCTTCTTCGTCTCTGTCTTCACCAAGATAAAGGCAATGAAGCCTTCACACCCTTTGCGGATCAAACGATCTGTCTTACACGCGGAAATCACACGCCTAGGGCATCTCTGCTGACTGCCCTCGAAACGGAAGCCCTTGCCTAAGTCAAAGAAGGTCGTCCTGCTGTAACAGTTAACATAGGCACGATATCGAGCGAGCCAATCCATACCAAGGATCACGTCGAAGTCCAACGTCGACAACAGGATCAAATCAACAGGTAACTGATTACCTGCAATGCGCACAACGCAATGGGGGTAGTATACACTACACTCCACTCGCTTGCCAACTAGGGTGGATACAACCAACACATATGGCAACGGCTTCGACAGCTGCTGCAGCCGCTCAGCAAAATGAGGTGCTACATATGACCACGTAGACCCTGAATTGAACAATGCTAACGCTTCAGCTTGCGAAATCAGAACAGTACCTTCAACCACCTGTGGATCCTCAGCACTCTCATAGGTAGCGGCATATGCACGAGCTGTCTGACGAGGCTGTCTCGGGCCTGGACGAGCTGTTTGGGATCTGCTCGGAGCTGGGGGTGCACTGGATCTGCCGGAAGCTGCACCAGAGGTAGTGCTAGATGGTGGAGGCTGAGAAGCCTTATACCGAGGACAACTGGCTATCATATGCTCCCTCGAACCACAGATGAAACAAGCACCTGCCTTCCTCCAACAAGCTTCAAACTTGTGGCCTTTGCCACAGTGCTCACAGGTCACACTGGCAGAACTGGAAGTACTCTGCTGGCCTTTCGTCTTCTTCTGTACTTGTCCTCGTGCACTGAATGGCGGATGTCGCTTAGGCTCAGCAGCTCTCGCGGCTTGGTGGATGGCCTCAGCAGAATAGGCCCTATCCACTGCGTCATCAAATGTAGCCGGATGCTGAAAAACAGTCACGTGGTACATGTACCAAGGATGCAGACCTTCGACGAACCGATTCACCTTCCTCTCTTCGGTGCTGATCATATCCGGAGCAAAATGCGACAACTGAGTGAACTTGTTCACATATTCTGCCACAGTCATCTGCTGCTGTCGAAGGGCTAAGAACTCAACTTCCTTGGCTCGAAACACATGAGCCGGGATAAACTTCCTCCGGAACTGTTGCTTGAATGTCCCCCAAATTGTCGCACTGGGCAGATCTCTGTATGAGTCCTTCATGCTCTTCCACCACGTCTTCGCGACGTCTCTGAACATGGAGGCTGCTAATCCGACCCTCTGCCGGTTCATGCACACTACAGTCTCAAATACGTCCTCTGTCTGTTTTAGCTACTGTTCTGCCTTCAATGGCTCTTCTGTCCCATAGAACTCAATGGCTCCTCGCTTGCGAAATTTATCGTATAGGGCATTTGGGCCGTTCTCTTTCGGCCGAAAGACCACCTGCTGGTCTACATGCGACGGAGCTGGGGCTTGACTTTGTCTATCTAACATGGTTGCAACTTGTGCCTGTAAATTCTGCATCGACTGTGATTGAGCCTGCATGGGCTGAAATAACATGAGGATGCGTTCATCTGTGTTCTGTGCCTGCGGTGATGGTGCTGAACACCACTTTCATTGTTTCCGGTGTTGTGTTGAGAGCCTGAACTTGACGCCATCCTGTAACATGGAAAAGAATCAGACGCAAACACAAAACAATCTCGCCCAACATTCCCCAACAATCTAGAAAAATCAAAAAGAAATAATCATATCTTCACCACGTTCCTACATGCCTACATGCTTATCATCTAGAGTAAGGAATGCTCTGATACCATATAATACGTATGTCACAACCCGAGCCCAGGGTTCGGGGGTTAGCAAAAGCCAAACCGATGACACACGTACTCCCGTGCCTGTACACGTAGACCTAGACTAAATGCACACGCACAAGGGAACATTCACACGTGCAAAACATGCACGCGGAAGCTGTAAATATCAGAAACATCAAACTAACAGTACAAGAAGAGAATACGAAAACTGAACTGACATATATACATAACTCAAGGTTTTACAAAATGAACAAAATAATATGTACAAGTCATGACAAATACAAGTATGACTATCCTTAAAAAGGAAGATTCTTATGCCATGCATGACCAAGCCGCTCTCCAAGGGAGTGATCACATCCACTCCTCTAGGCCGGATGGGGCCTCAGGGGTCTCAGCTGGAGTTTGGCCGATTGGCGAGGGGTCGGCAGGAGTATCTGAGCCTGCAACACCAAAAACGACTGTGAATACAACGATTCAGCAAAGTATAACCATAACAAGTTAAGGTACACTGTGTTTAATAGAATAAAGAACATCATGTAAATTAAATAGGGCAAATTCGTATACTAGGCTGCCATGCAAGAAAGAAACATGCCATGTGAATCAATGTATACATGCTGTGTACATAACTAGTTAGCGACTACATTGCCATATGCTCCCAAAAGAGGGATCTTATATCGTGCAAAGAACACCATTGGCCGGGCCAGGGTGCAATGGGTCTCGGTTTCCTGGGGTTCGGTTCCCCAAGACGTTTCCTTACTACAGCAAGGTCATGAAAACTATACCAAATTCACCCCGTCGGGATCCTAAGGTTGAGGCTAAGTAGTGCCTAACCATATAGAGTCAATCATGAAAACCCTGAGTAGATCGTGACAATCATATTATACGTGCATATCTTAGAACATGTCTTATACGTGAATTATCCATGCATACTCAAGGTACAGAAACAACTATGTGAAGTATCTGAAACAAGTAATCATGCGATAGAGCGGAGATCAATAGTTGACAAACAACATGTCATGCAAGCAACTGTTAGTATAGTGAGCCAAAGTCATTTACTAGCCAATTCTAATCCAATTATCCAGTATTTTTAACCGTGCATGATGATGTAGTTTTAAGTTATTCGATGCACCGTTGTCTAGTGTTGCATTGTATTGGCTGGTGCACCGAAGTCCCTTAAACCAACACCCATGGGGAGGTGCTTAACAGCTAGATAACGAACATGAATGATTCGCACATGAATGATTCGCAGCTCTCGAGATCATTCACGCATTGTATCATATTCCATCGGGCAAGTCTAGGTGTTCTACATTCTATCATGAAGGCCATATAGGTCTTTTTCTTACGCCTATTCTTGTTATTCATTTTTCCAGGGGTGATACGGCTTAACCGTAGGTGAACGTATGGCTTAGTTGTAGGCATCTTACGGCGTAGCCGTAATATGCACTGCGGCTCCCCCGCGATTCCCTTTACTGTTCATCCGCAAGTGCGGTTCACCCGTATTTTGTTCTACGGCTTAGCCGTGTGTGTTCTGCGGCTTAGCCGTGGCTGAGCCGTAGGAGGAGCTGTCAATTGCTTGCTTTCAGTTAATCTAGAAGAAGGCACCCTGTACTGATCTACGGCTAGGTTACGGCTGAGGTACGGCTTAGTCGTAAGGCAATATACGGCTTAGCCATGTCCTGGCCGTAGAAGAAAACTAGGTTTCACCGTCACTGGACTTTAAGCCGTCGGTAACATACGGCTTAGCCGTACAATGCACATGGTCAAATTCTGAATGAAGTGCAGAAAACCTGTAATGACATCAGAAGTGCAAATATCCAACAAAGAAAGAGGGAATACTAACAAATTGGGTTGTAAACACGTTTTCCATGCAAACTCATGTGAATTAACCAAAATCAAATGAATACCAACATGGGTTCTCACATATTATGGTTATACTTGCCTTAATGGGGTTCAATTACATAACTTGCTGTCCTTGGGCTCATACGCAACCAAACACCATCCACTGCAACATGCATGCATGAGAAAGAGAAAGAATATCAAGACACATCATGCACTCATGGAAACAAGAAGGAGAAGAAGTAGAAGAAGGAGATGAGGAAAATGGAAGAAACCTTAGCTCACCTCAATCAAGACACCAAAGAATGAATTAACCAAAAATCCCTCAAATTAGCTTGATCGATAGAGGAGAGAAGTCAGGAGGGAGAGAGAGAATTCCACGTGAACAGTGAGAGAAGAGTGAGAGAACGTGAGTCGATGGAATGGCTGGATCTCTCTTTATATATATAAGACAAAGATGCAAATTACATACAAGCCTAAGGTTAAGACAAATTACATTTTGAGTCAAATCTGAGTCCAATGGAATCGTACGACATCGGTTGCAAATGACGTAGTTACGAGAGTTAACGAGCTCAACGAAAGACACGTGTTGACATCAAGATGATGCAAAGATGACCATGTCTAAGAAAAGCTAAAATTACGAAAAAGGGCTTGGTCTACCTAATCCAGGTCAAACTCAACCCAACTACCTATTTATGACTCGCAACGAATTCAAAACACAAGCAAAACACAATTAACAACGAAAACAGGATTAATTAAGCGCTAAACGAGGTCACGCTGGGTCGGCGTGTTACAATATGTATCTGTACAAATATACAATATTTTTAGGCACATGTGCTTCTTATATCTTTCATTAAAAAATTTGTTATTTATATCTATATTGTAAAATTACCTTAGATAAGTCTCAATCGATGAAAGGTTGCAACCTAAGCAGATATTGTTGTCTTCGTTTCTTTCTACCTTCTTTCCACACTTGATACATACTAAGTACCAGATTTTTTGACCTAGCTGTGTTCTATAGATTCCCAACTGTGATATTCTATCGGAAGAAGATAAAAACTCTTGAAAATAGATAAACGTTATCAAATTATATTAATGAAGACATACACCTATGTATCATACCGATGTTTGTGAATTATATAGATGTAGGATACATTTTCTCTATAGAGGAGGGAATGATTGTAAGTAATGAATTCAAATTTACATGTCAACTATTCGATTTTTTTTAGTAAGTATGGCAATTGATCAAAATCTTTAAAATGAAATTTGTCTAATGGTATGTCATTGCAATCTTCAATTATTTCTTTTACCATTGAATCATGCCTAAGGTACAATTATTGCCGAATGATTTGATTTCATTATCCTGCAGTATTAACTGTATTTGATCACTCTGCAAAGCAGCAAGATTCATATAAATTAGCAGAGTGAATAGGTTTTTTTAATCTATATATATTAGAAATGAATTTACTTTTTTAATCAAGAAGGTTACCTTTTCGTCAATCAATAATACCCTTAGTAATTTCTTCTGGTTTGAAAACTTTTGCACTCCAAATTGTTGCTAAATTTGACAAATTCTACCTTTAATATTTCAGTAAATTTTAAATGGGTTTAGCTTCTCAAATGTTTGGTATTCTAATTGTTACATTTTGTTCTAAACTGTTTACATAAGGCATAATAAACATTATTATTAGTAGTGTTTGGTATATTAATTATTAATTCCATATAAAGAGGAATAGGAAATTAAACCATGCAAGGTAATAATAAATTTGTAATATTATAGATAACAACCATTCATTGGTGAGGACTCTATTGAACACTTCTTTATAGACAACGTTTTTAGCATATCCACTTGGTTCATTCCCTTTGTTTAATGATAGAATCTTTAAAGCTGATCTTGAAGCAACTCTTGAGACTGCAACATATAATTGTCCATGCATGAAGATTTCCTTTGGAAGATATAAATCAACCTTTAATAAGGTTTAACCTTGACTTTTGTTGATTGTTAATGAAAATGCAACACGCATAGGAAATTGCCTCCTCTTAAATGTGAAAGGCCATCCCTTATTTGTTGGTAACATTACAATTCTTGGGATGTAAAACCTTTCACCTATTTGATTACTTGTTATGATTTTAGCTTCAATAATTCTTGGCCAGTTTTCCTGACAATTAATCTCGTGCCATTGTATTAACCAATTGGTTGATTGAGATTTTTCAAAAGTATTACTAGTACTCCTTCTTTTAACTCGAGTGTGTGATTTGGAACTTCACCAAACTTCAATGTGTTAAGGAATTCAGTGGTGTATAAAGCACTTTGTTCATCATCTTTGATATCTGTGATAGTATCCGCACTTAGGTTCACCTTTTTCTCTTTATCCAACATGTTCATAATGATTTCATTTACATTATCAACATCATCATTTATTGGGCCGAGAATCGCGCGTTCTTGAAGGTAAGTATATTCAACTCTTTGCTGAAAAAAAACGTCCATCAATATTTTGTATCAAACCCATCAAATCTTCATTTTCACCATTTTCTTGTTTTAAAACCAAATCGTCTGATATCTTTACCAATCTATGTTCTTCATCATTAGAGAATGCATATGTATTAGCATTTCCATTACCAATATCCAAAACCTAATTTGCAAATTTAACATAATCATCATTTGTCATGTGACTATTTGATGATTGTCGGAGATGCATATTAATAGTTAAGTTAAATACCTTGTAATGCTGCCATACTTTTGCATTTATCAATGATGCATCAACTATTTGTTCTCTTCTTCCCTTGTACACTACTGGTAAGATTTATCTGAAATCGCCACCCAACGCTATAGTTACACCACCAAATAATTTATTCTCAGCATTTTCATCAATGAGACTTAATATATCTTTGAGTGTTCTGTTTAGGGCATCGAATGCATGTCTGTGTCATTAGTGCCTCATCCCATATGATAAGATTGATGCTTTGCAATAATTTTGCTAGATTTGAGCATTTATTAATTGAGCAACATGAGTGCTCATGAGGCTGCAATGGTATTTTGAATATGGAATGAGTGGTTCATCCACCTGGTAATAGAAGTGATGCTATACCCGAAGATGTAACCGCTAGACAAATTCGACCTTCACAGCATAACTTGCAAATTATTATTTTCCAAAAATATGTCTTCCCTGAACCACCACTCCTGTTTACAAAATATAAGCCTTCAATTTTATTCATTGATGCTCTAACAATCTCACTAAATACAATCTTCTGTTCTTCATTTAGAGAAGTATGCATTTCATCAAATTCATTCATTAAAGATTGAATATCATAAGACAATTCTTCTCTATGCAATCTATTTGTAATAGAAGATAATATATTATTAGTGTTGAATGGTATTGTGAGAAACTTCGACAACGAGTGGCTATTTTTTGTTAAGATTGAGTCAATTTCAACAAGATCTAGACTCTACAACTCATTTTCTAAAAGTTGTAACTGACTATCACTTGTCTCTCTTCTAGCTCTGTTTTGTAAGTCATTAGAGAGTGATGGCCAATGACTCTTCCATAGTTCATTTGGATTATTTATCTCACAGAACATTAAAATCTCACAGAACATGTTGCGTAATTTATTTCCAGAGGCCCAATCTGAAGCTTCCATTAAGGCACTATCCCATTCACCATCATCATCCAATAAGCTCAAAGCATCACATGCCTCTTTGTATGTGTCATATGTTCTTTCATTTTCAGTTCTCAAGTCTTTGTAGTAGGCAGGGCCTTTTACGATATGCAATAACATCCGTAAATAGTGTCTTTCACATGATAACGGATGTGCATAATAAAGCTTCCCTATTGATCTCCCTCTTTTCATTCTTTTCACCACATGGCACTTTCATCCCAAGTCCATTGTATTGGAAAATCAACATATTTCAATTTTCTAGTATTTTGATCCCTTTTATTTGCTTTGAACCATTCTGTAAACTTAGTTCTTTGATTTAAAAGGTTATTGAATATTGAATACAAATTGCTATCATCTCTAAAAATAACCATTTGTTGATTCTCTAAGTTGAATTGCAATCTCTCAATGGATAGATGTCTATCCTGTGTCTTAAAATTGAATATTGTCCAGTAAGCTTCAAGGGCTAAGATGTATTTGCAATCTAGATATTGCTTAATTTCATCTACAACACGGCGTTCACTCCCTCCTGATGTATTTATTAGGCCTCTGTGAATTGCTCTCTATCACCACTGTTGCCCAGTCTTCGCCCTTATCGATATATTTGTATAAATACTAAACCACTCTAATACGGTTGCTTATTTCAACATTAATATGTGCATTAAACTTTCTGAGAAGAGAGAGATTATGAGGAAATACCCATCGATTATCAATAGTCATATTGCCGATTTGAATGGTTTTTCCATCATCTCTTCTTCTATAAGTTGGATACCCACCTTCATTGATCATCGTACTTAGAGTAAAAGGCTTTGGGCATCGCTTTGTGCACTTACCATCAACCATACAAACACACCTTGGATTTAAATATCCGCGTGGGCCATCTACCATGGATCATTTCACAATATCATATGTTTCTGGTTTGGTTTTAGGATTTGGTATTTTAACACATGATATCGTCAACATCATTAGGGTTTATAGGTTTATTTCTCTCATCCAACGTAAGAAGTATATGCGCATGTGGCAACCCCCTTTTTTGAAATTCAATTGTATATAAATTTTCAACGGCAAAAAGTAAATATAAGTCTTTATATTTTATCTTTCTGTATGTGTATGTAAGTTACTTTTTATAAAGAGATTTGTATAGCTTGACCTATAGTACCTGCAATGACTACACTGAAGTGCATTTTTCTTCTAAGGTTATCAATTAGCTCTCTGAGTTTTAAACTAAAAACTCTGGATACAATGTCTAGCTGATCTTCGAATCGTTGACCAGGAATGGTAGCAACCATATCCAGTATTTCTTTCCAATATAGGTTATAGGTAAAAGTGATTATCTACATATGGCCATTGCATCCTGATATTGTTGGATCATATATCAAGGGCCGCCGGTATAAGATGATGGTAATATGAATCTATGGCCAACCAAAGATGCATCATTATTGCCTTCACTTATGGCATCTGGCAATCCGTGCTAAAGGTCTGAGCGTAATTTTCTTTGATTACAGTATAACCACGTGAGGCGATTGTATTTAATGCAAGCATATGCATCAACAATATATTGATGTAGTAATCTCCTTCCAAGTAATAGTGTCCTCGAGTTTGATTTTCTTTGTTGTAGTATGAAGCAATAGTATTCTTTAATGGAGACATATGTTTGTTTGGCTCTGGCATTTGAGAATTTCATGTTATGTGGGATATTTATTCTCAATCCGTCTTCTCCATATGGAAATAACAGTGGATATTGTAGTGCCATATAGCTTGAATGTGTTTCTTTAATTCTCTGCAATTATCCACCAGCCGTAAATAAGACTATCACGTTGAGACCTTTGAACTGTTTCTTGTCCAACCAAGAGAGCTACAATTTCATTTGCAGTTGGTCGATTATATTGCCTTCCATCTAAAACTCTCGTATCCAGAATACTCATTGTCAGTTCTAGTGGAGGTATAGCACCATAGAAATCACATACTCTTCGAAACACTTGAGTGTATGAATTAAATTGATCGAACATCACTTGTAATTCCATAAGTATGTTGTTATCTATACTTCTACAGTTGCTTTGTTTATCCATAATAGATATTCTATTATGAGACTCATAGTCTATATCATAGATATACAATTGACAAAATTTAGGCGGCTGCCCGTCTTGAGGAAGCGGTGATCCAATTAAATGGTGGCATTGTCCATGAATTCAAAAGGTGTAAGGTCCTCCTCCTTCTTGTAGAAGTGCATAGTCTACATTTGTGCCCATTGATGCAAATGATAACATTGAGTTATGGGACCTTATTGATTTTTTGAAATTGACACTGCGGCTATCTTCATCACACCGAAGCAATTGATCTAATGGCGGTGGTGCATCAATTACTAGTGGCAATGTTATGCCATATCTACAACATTGATAGAAAACATTATGTCCATTTCTTCTTCCATGCTTTGACCTTTCTTCTTTTCACAAAATTG
Organism: Sextonia rubra; assembly: GCA_037013555.1. Taxonomy (NCBI): domain Eukaryota; kingdom Viridiplantae; phylum Streptophyta; class Magnoliopsida; order Laurales; family Lauraceae; genus Sextonia; species Sextonia rubra. The sequence goes on along the minus strand of JASUAD010000028.1, from coordinate 1,986,847 downwards.
CTCCGCATCTTTGACATTCATTTATAGGACGACCAAAATCATGTTGTCTACTGGAGGTACCTATTGATATTATAGTATATTATAAGCATTCTATTATTTCATCTCTTAAATCATTATAATGTTAAATAGAGAACATTTGATGCAAGTTTTAAGGGAGCATACTTGACACTTGTATAATGGGATGAGTAGATGTGTTGTCCATGCTTGTTACAATGCCATCGTGAACTTGTACATCTATTAGATTGTTATATATTATAACGCTTGTGAGATGCTTTTTTTTGAATAGACGTAAGTTGACATACTTGAACTATTTCCAACGTTGTGCATGGCCTCGATTCTACCAGTTGCAGTTAACCCATCGTGAACTTGTACATCTATTAAATTGTAGCTCAATAACGTTTTGCTACAGCCAATATTGCCAACATTTGGCATGCTTGTCACATTGGTTAATTATGCTCCCACTGCAGATCAATGGATGGTGATTCATCTACGCAATTTTATTTATTGTCAAACTTTTTTTAAAATGCAATGAATTTTTGTTAATGAATTATTTTACTTATTTTTTTATTTATTAAAAGCTTACTTTCTTGCTCACACATATTAGATATGTCGTGCAATCGCCGCCGTCTTTGGTTACTTTCACTCATATTTGACTTGGTTACTTTGTGTGCGTGGCTTCTTTGGATATAGAATGGAGATAAAAGCAAGTGAAACTGTAATCTAAAGTTATGTGTAGCAGTATTGTGATGACAAAATTAATGATGAACACAGGGGGATTAAAAAAACTGTAGTCATTTAAACAATATTTGTCTAGAATTAGTTTGTATCATTTAAGAAATACAAATTTAAATTCCTACCTTAGAGCTTACCATTACATTTGATAGTTGAAAAATAGCATATGCAACTCTACTAAAGATTAATTATTTACATCTTACTGAGTTTACCATTGTAGTGACCATATAAGAAAGCAGAAAATAAAACAGAAACATACAGTTGTGCTTTACACCTTTATAAAAAATTGGAATAATCTACAATATTACTTTTTCTTATAAAATGATAGAGACCAAGAGAATATTAGAGATGCAGTCCGATAGGTTACAATTAATCAGAAGTAATTATACAAAGAGTACCATAGGCTGTACTCAATTTGATGATATATTACACCATCAAAAGTGAGGGGAACATTGGAGAGTTAGAACACATTTGTCATGAAAATAAAAATCACACATCATGGAGGAAAATGAATGGAAGTTTAGCTCCCGTTGATAATCAAAATCACTCCATCAATCACTAATTCATTTAAATTAGCACGACCATATTTTTTTTATATGAATTGCAAGAAAGAATTAAAGGAGTTTGAATCTAAAATAGAAGAGTTGGTATTCAATGTTCTAACCATTTTAGATACTTTTATTATGTTAAAGGTAAGATAAAATTAGGGCCTTAATTGCTAGATTTGATGAGACAAATGAGTATCAAATAAAATTTTTTACCCTAACCATTTTAAATACTTTTATTATGTTAAAGGTAAGATAAAAGTAAGGCCTTAATTGCTAGGTTTGGTGAGACAAAGGAGTATTAAATAAAATTTTTTATCAAGCAGTATGCAAAAGATTATGAAACATTCGTAGGATTAGTTATTTAAATGGCTAAATTCAAATCAGTAGTAGAAAATTTTAAAAACTGTGTAAAACTTAGAATTCCTACATTAAATAATCAATATCCAAGTCCCAGATATTAGCTTATTATGGATGAAAATGTAGGTAAGTTTAGCTTTCGTTGAAAATCACAATTACTCCACTAATGAACAGTGCTAGCACTCAACTTCATCACTATTATAACTCCAAATTAGGTATTGATTTTTCTACTCTTCTTTGCATATAAATTAGGTTTTGTTGTTTGTGTTTCTAGATTTTGGATTTCTTCCAATTTAGATCTTTAAGTTTGTTTCGTTTGGTTGTTTGAGATATGTTTTAATTTTTAGTTTGAATTTTTTCCCATTCAAATCTTTCATATCTAGAGCCAAGGTCTCTCTATTATGTTTTCTCTTGTTTTTCTCTCTGTATCTCTATTTTTCATCTAAGTAATAGAGTATATAAAATGGTGGTGTGAAAAGAATGGAAACACTTATACAGGGCTTCCTCATCATCTTCCGCACATGCCACAGCATTGGATCATATTACTATTTTTATTTCCTTTTTCTATTTCTCTAAGAATCCATTCTCTACAGCATTTTTTCCTATTAATTGTGTAATCTAGAATCAAACGCCATGTGTATTTAATTTAATCTTGGTTGTTTATGAAGATCCTTGTGCATACCAACTGTATGTTGTTATGTTATAATTTAGATATTTTTAATTCCAATATTTTTTATTATCTGTTAAAAAAATGCATATATGGTCTATGGTCACCATCATCATCATTTTATGAATCAAAGGTCTACTTCGTCGATTGGAATTAGCTAGCCACACCAAGAATAATTTTTCCATATTCTCCTTAACTGCGTTATCTCCTATATTTACGTGGCCCAACCAAGTTGTGACCAACTTGATCAATCACTGTAGCAATGACAATATACTCTTCACCAAATGTGGTGAAACCTAGATCAATCAAGGGTGGGTTTCAATGGTTATGAATAAAGTATTCGAATCTCATGGTGAACCATTCCCATGTTGACTTCATATGTGTACTAATACTGATGTTAAATATCAATGTTAACAGTCATTGTTCCTCGATTTGTTCTTAAAGAGAGTTTTGGAAGTGGTTGACAATAATTGGATTTGTTGACTATAAATACAAAATAGTTACTAAAAAGAAACTTTTTGAAAACATAGGCAGCATATCTTTTTTTTTTCTTCTTATGTAAATGTTCAATATTGCTGACCTTTGAAACTATAAGATGGCTAAAGAATAAAAGTTTTTTTTAAAGTACTTCCCAAATGGATTTTTTCCTCAAGTTGCTGTTAAAACCTTCCTATAAAGAATCTATTTTGGTGAATGAGTTTATTAGCTGTTGTATAAATCTACATACTTTTTTTTCTAATAATTTTTTACCATTTACATTTCTCAGGTTATTTGAATCTATTCGTATTATCAATTAAAACAACCAATTGCCACTTCTAGGTAGCAAATGAACTGGAAAACTAATAAAGTTTAGGCTCTTCCATGTGCTAATGAAGATGTGAGCTACATTAATAATGACTATTTAAACACCACCATTAATTAGATAACAATATGAGAGACATGTTCTAAAAGTGAAGATGATATATAAATATAGAGCTACTTGCACACTCAAATACAATGTAACGTGCAACATACACTTGATTAAAAAAAAATAGAATTCTTACCTAAAGATCTTCCTTAAAATCTGTGGACCTAGATTGTTCAAGCTTCAGGCATCCCTGCTCATTTGTTTTATGTAAGATCTATATGGACCGCACTGGCTAATGGCTGTAATATAGAATGTGAGAAATGCATAGGCTTATTCTTGCTTAATATCAATTCAGACTTTTCAAAGAAAGCTCCTTATTTGCATTTCTAAATCTTTTGGAAGTCTAACCTCTATTAGCCCATAGAAGCTACCCTTCTCTCTTTCTTATGATGAGTTTTTTCTCTCCTTTTGTAAAAGGTTACATCTCTCTATGTTTGCACTACTCTCTCTAGCTTTCTATTGCAATCCCCCCTTTTGGGCTCGTGTTTGCACTACTCTCTCTAGCTTTTTGTTGCAATCCCCCTTTTTGGGCTGATGGGGACTTTTGGTCAATTTCAAAAGAACCTAGCCTAAATGGTTTATCAATTCTACTTAATGAATTTAAGTAATTATATGTACATTTTTTTAGTTGTGGCTAATATGGTATTGCATAGTGGTAGCTCAATTAGCTCATAGAAGCTAACTTAAATGGAAATTCAACTCACCTTTCATATAAAGAATTTGCTGAATGAGTTTATTAGCTGTTGCATAAATCTACATACTTTTTTTTTTAATAAGTTTTTAACATTTACATTTCTCAGGATATTTGAATTTATTCGTATTATCAATTGAAACAACCAATTGCCATTTTTGGGTAGCAGATGAACCGAAAAACATTTTTCTAGTTAAAATGTAGGACCGATTGGCTTGTAAAGATTGTAAGATTATCCCAGGAGAGAGTTTGACTACGCAACATAGGCTTGGAGTGTTAGATATTTGCATTAGAAGTAAAAAGAGAGCAGTAGTAAACAAAATGGACCCTAAAACAAGGTGGAGAGATTTGAAGGGGGAAAGAGCAAATATATTTAAGGACAAAATGATTGAGAAAGCAGAATGGAATATTGAAGGAGAAACTACAGTAATGTGGAATCAAATGGCTAATTGCATTAGGAATGTTGCAAAGGAGGTACTTGGAGAATCAAAAGGGAAGAGACATATTAATAAAGAAACATGGTGGTGGAGTATAGAGGTTCAGGAAGTTATTCGACAAAAAAAACATTGCTGCAAAGTTTGGCAGGGGACTAAGAGTATAGAAAATTTTGAGTTGTATAAAAAAGCAAAGAAAGAAGTTAAGAAAGTAGTAAATAGTGCAAAGTTCAAAACATACGATGACCTCTATAATAGGTTGGGAACAAGAGAAGGAGAAAAGAATATTTTTAAGCTAGCAAAAATAAGAGAAAAGAAAAGTAGGGACTTAGATCATGTCAAATGTATCAAGGACAATGAGGAAAATATTTTGGTGAAGGACAACGATATTATAGAAAGGTGGAAAGAATATTTTAGTAAACTTTTAAATGAAGAATATTTGGGCGATACAAGAGTGGAGGAGGATACTTCATTACAAGAGTATGCTTTTCTCCGTAGAATTAGAGGGGTGGAAGTGAATGAAGTATTGAAGTGAATGAAGACAGGAAAGGCAACAGGCCCAGATGGTATTCCGATAGAGGTATGGAAATGCTCAGGAGAGGTTGGAGTAAGTTGGTTATGTAGACTATTCAATAAGATACTTGTGACAAAGAAAATGCCGGATGAATGGAGAAGAAGCATTGTAGTACCTATATATAAGAATAGAGGAGATATACAAAATTGTACCAACTATCGAGGGATTAAACTTATGAGTCACACTATGAAGTTATGGGAGAGAATAATAGAGCAAAGACTGAGAAAAAGGACTAAGATTTCGGAAAATCAATTTGGTTTTATGCCAGGGAGATCAACTATGGAAGCTATCTTTTCACTAAGGCAATTAATGGAAAAATACCGAGCAAAGGGGAAAATCTACATATGGTCTTTATCGATTTGGAAAAAGCCTATGATAGGATACTGAGGAATTTAATTGATAGGATACTGAGGAATTTAATTTGATGGGTCTTAAAGAAAAGGAATGTCCCAAGAGGTTACATTGAAATTTTAAAGGATATGTATGAAGGTGCAATAACAAATGTGAAAATCACATGTGGAGAAACGGGCGGATTTCCCGTGACTATAAGCTTACATCAGGGATCATCCTTAAGCCCTTATCTCTTTGCATTAATTATGGATGAGTTAATTGTGCATATTCAAGAAGAAGTACCATGGTGTATGTTGTTCGCAGATCATATAGTATTGGTGGATGAATCAAGAGAGGGTGTAAATGCAAAGCTTGAGAGATGGCGGAGGGCATTATAATCTAGAGGCTTTAAAATAAGTCGTACAAAGACAGAATATATGGATTACAATTTCAGTGGATATATATACAAAGTGTTGAAACCATAGTCAAAATTGAAACCCATGAAATACCACGTAAAGATTATTTTCGGTACCTAGGCTCGATGATTAGTAAGGATGAGGAGATTGACGAAGATGTAGAGCATAGGATAAGAGCTGGATGGCTGAAGTGGAGACTAGCTTCGGGAGTACTTTGTAATAGACAAATGCCAACAAAATTGAAGGGAAAATTTTACAGGACAGTGGTTAGACCAGCTATGACATATGGAGCAGAATATTGGACAATTAAGAAGACACATATTCATAATATGGATGTAGCAGAAATGAGAATGCTTAGGTGGATGTGTGGTAAAACTAGGAAAGATAAAATTAGAAATGAGGGCTTTCGAAAACATTTAGGGGTAGCACCAATAGGAGATAAGATTAGAGAAACTCGTTTAAGATGGTTTGGGCATGTTGAGCGTAGGCCAGTAATGGCACCGGTGAGAAAAAGTTTGGATATACAGGTGGAGGGTCCATCAAGAGGTAGAGGTAGGCTGAAGAAAGCATGGATGGAAGTCATTAATTCAGATTTGAAGAAGTTGCACTTATCGAAAGATTTAGCTCAAAATAGAACGGAATGGAGAAATAGAATTCATGTAGCCGACCCCAATATGGTTGGGATAAGGCTTTGATGATGATGATGATGAGATGAACCGAAAACTAATAAAGTTTAAGCTCTTCCATGTGCTAATGAAGATGTGAGCTGAATTAACAATGACTATTTAAACACTACCATTAATTAGAGAACAATATGAGAGATATGTTCTAAAAGTGAAGATGGTATATAAATACAGAGCTACTTGCACACTCAAATACAATGTAACATGCAACATACGCTTAATTTAAAAAAAAAAAGATATAGAATTCTTACCTAAAGATCTTCCTTAAAATTTGTGGACCTGGATTATTCAAGCTTCAGGCATCCCTGCTCATTTGTTTTATGTAAGATCCATATGGATAGCATTGGCTAATGGCTGTGATATAGAATGTGAGAAATGCATAGCCTTATTCTTGCTTAATATCTATTCAGACCTTTCACAGAAAGCTCCTTATATGCATTTCTAAATCTTTTGGAAGTCTAACCTCCATTAACTTATAGAAGCTAACCTTCTCTCTTTCTTATGGTGAGTTTTTTCTCTCTTTTTGTAAAAGGTTACATCTCTGTGTTTGCACTACTCTCTCTAACTTTCATTGCAGTCCCCCCTTTTGGGCTCATGGGGACTTTTGGTCAATTTCAAAAGAGCCTAGGCTAAATGGTTTATTAATTCTACTTAATGAGTTTAAGTAATTGTAGGAACATTTTTTAGTTGTAGCTAATATGGCATTGCATAGTGATAGCTCCATTAGCTCATAGAAGCTAGCTTAAATGGAAACTCAACTCACCCTTGAAAGCTAGAGGTCTGAGTTTCTCTTTCATTTACAGTGGATCCATACATTAATGTTTTTTGGAATTCAGATGTGAAATCAAGACCTATGTTCTCAATTGTTACTACCAATGGTTTTTGAATGTTGCTACCAAATGATTGCTCATTGGTAATAATTATATTTCATTCTTTTATGGTAATAATGGAGTTCTTGCTCATAAAAAATACTGTACTCAAATTGGATTTAAGACAGGACCTTCAAAGTGGGAAATCTCATAGTGCCATTCATAGGCACGTTTAGCAATGATGAGTGGAAATTCCATTAAACTTTGTTATTCCAATGGTTGGAATGATACGTAGGTGCATGAACACACACATCTTCTACTGTTTAGATTGAGATGCACAGGCATGATGTGGGCATAGGGGTAAAACTATGTAGAGCTTCAGATCTTGAATTGAAAAAAACATATATATGCTTAAGCATTTTAAGCAATATTGTGACATTATCAGCAAAATTATTAACTGGGTCATTTTGTTAAACAACAGTTGCACATAAAATCAATTGAAACTATGTGGAACCCTTAAGTAATACTATCTCATTTGCAATACAATTGATTACTGTGGCGTATCGGCAAACGCCTCTTGCACATTGATTTGATAAAATATTGGGTAAAAAATATCAGCAAAAAAAAAAACCAGCAAAACTAAACAGCAGTAGTTGCAACAGAATTGTTCACTACGGCAGAAATAAACACAAGGAGTTCTAATAGAATTGGTCAGTGTGGCAAATTGACAGATACCACTTGCACATACAAGTGATAAAAATTGTTAAAAAAACAAAAAAGCATAACTAGCAAGAAAAAAGTTAAGAAGATTAATTTAAAGGAATTTAGTACCTTTAGCTTTGATCTCGTGGACTGGGTAGAAGACTTGGAAGTGTGTCCAAAATTGTTGCTAGGAAGCTTTGAATTGGAGTTGAGTGTAACCCTTTGGAGATTCTAATGAAGGGTGATTTCTAAACAGCAAAGGGGTTTGGAGCCAATGACAGGGCAGAGGTTGTTGGAGATTATGATGAAAAGAGTGACTTGAAGAGACAGCTGCAACATTTTTAAGCATAATTTTTTTGTCATTTATGACTGCACACAATAATGGCAGCAAGAATAAAAATTGGGGATGAAATGGCCTTTGGCAAGGAATGTTTAAATTCTGTAGGTTTTGCATGCTAGAGTAATTAGAGGGGGAGTAACCATAAGAAGGATATTATGTTAAGAAGAAACATGTAGTAACTGAACGAAACGTTAGAATAAAATTGAAGCGCCGCATGTGGAACGGAAAGGATCCTTATTAATGGGTTCTTATTAATGGCTTGCATTAGTATGTTTGATACTGGTAGAAGGTCAAAATTTAAGAACGGACAAAATAAATTTTGAAATTGGAAAGAAATTGGCATGCTAGAGTAATTGGAGGAGTAACTGTAACAAAGATAGTATGTTAGGAAGAAACATGTAGTAGCCCAACGAAAGGTTAGAATAAAATTAAAGGGTTGCCACATGTGGGACCGAAAGGGCTCTTATTAATGGCTTGCATTTGTATCGTTGATATTGGTAGAAGGTCAAAATTTGATGACGGTCAAAATAAATCTTGAAATTGGAAAGGATTTGGCAATTGAACTCTACCAGCTTAATATATTATAATTGTTTCAATTTCTTCTATAGAAACCCAAGGATTATTATAGCTATTCTTGGTATCAGATCTAGGATTAACCAATGGTTTTGGTGATTCCCTCCTATTGCTTAGATTGAACTATTTACATCTATCTGAGGTTCATAGGTATGGGGTATTATAGGTCATCAGAAGTTATTTTGCTAAATCAGGAGTTAAAATCAATCAAGAACAAGGCATACATGTTGACAGTAGTGCAAAAATGAAGTGCAAAAATAAATTGTCAAAACAGTGGCAGTGTGTGACTGTTTGTATTCCCTTGTATGTACTTGCATCCTTGTAGTGAGCAATTACTTCACTTCAGTGGATTGGATATTACAATTAGGCAAGTGGGCATTTAGTATATTTACTACAATGATGTAATGAGCATTTTTACATGGTGATGTGAACATTGTCTATTTAAAGTGAAGTTTGTAATGCATCCGTATTGGAGATATACGATTTAATCTTCATCCAATTGTCTTTGTGACATATATGGTTGTGATTAGTCTTAAGAAATCCTTATCTCAAACTAATCGTTGAGAAAAGGAGAGAACACCTAGTAGCATTTTCTTCTTCTTATCAAAGTGGTACCAGAGCTTGGTTTGTGGTTCTAGCACTGTGGCCCAACTAGCAATGGCCAAATAACAATGGAGTAGTAAGTCTATCACAACCATCCATACCTTCCTTCAAAGGTACTAGTTATGATTATTGGAGCACAAAGGTGAGACCCTATTAAAGCATAAGAACTGTGAGAATTAGTAGAGAAAGGCAATGACAAAGCACAAATTTCTATGAAAAACTTCTAGACTCTTTAAGAGAGATTTCAATTCTTTCTTTTTCATCCAGCAAGCCGTGGATGAGTCAATTTTTCCTCAAATTTTGGCATCCACAGAAGCAACAGAGGCATGAGGTACATTGCGATAAGCATATTGTTGTAGTGCCAAAATATTGACACTCAAATTCCAAACACCTGAAGAAAATTTGAAACTCAATGTATGAAAGAAAGTGAGACAATGCATAATCATTTTGTGTGTTTCCAAAATGGTTAGGAGGATTAATATATCAATTTCAAGTTCAGAGTGACTCCTTGCTAGGGGTGCTCATGGGTCGGCCAACTTGAGCTGGATGTGTGCCCAGCCCACTTTAGGTCAGGTTTGGATATGTAGTTAGAGCATGTTTAATAATTGGGCCAGGTTTGGGTTAAGTGATAAAAAAACCCAAATCCTGGGCAAACCTGGGCCATATGAGAAATGCATGTGACATCTTGCTAGGGGTGCTCATGGGACTCCTTGCTAGCGGTGCTCGTGGGTCAGGCCAACATGACTTGGATTCGGGCCCAGCCCGCTTTGGCTTAGGTTTGGATATGTAGTTAGGGCATTTTAATAATTGGGCTAGCCTTGCGTTAAGTGACAGAAAACCCAAAGCTCGGCCCACCCCAGCCCATATGAGAAATGCATGTAATTTAATTCATTTGGTCCAAAGAATTGCTTGAATGCCCACAAGATTGAAAAAAGCTCAGTTTGGCCCGACTTAATTGATTAAATGAGTGGGCTTGGGACTAACTTTTACGGCCCGCATTGGGCTTGGGCAAGTGTTTCTATAGTCGGGCTGGGCCTGGATATTTCCTAGCCCTGCCCATGAATGCCCCTACTCCTTGTGAGGGGTGTCTCTTTATATTGGGGCTACCCATATGTAAGCATAAGTGGACCCCATCACAGATGCCAACAGTAGTAATTGTCATGAAATAAACAAGACTATCTTGGCCTTCTTCTTGTCTTCTGACTTCTTATCTTCATTATTATCATCATCTCCATCAATCTGGGTGGGCTTAGTGCATATTAGATAACTCTCACTTCCTTATTGGTAGAGCGAACAAGAAACTAATAATGGCAGAGAATAAAGGATTGAAGCGGACAACATGCATTTAAGGTCTGTTATCGCCCAATCTAACTAATACCAATCAGTGTGCATTTAGGTACTAATCAATTCCAAAATGAAACCATTGGATGAGCATGTACAGCGATGATGTTTGGATAGTGCAGAATATTCAAGTATAACAAAACAATACCATAGTATGCTTTAGTCATCATTCAAACACACAGGTTCTATTCATTACGGTATTACATTGTTCGAATAGAAAAAAGTTGAAGTTGCTGAGCAGATTCTAGGAATCTGAAGGCAATCCTTTAAAATGAACTTCTTTTCCTACGCTAATTTTCTCAGAAAGGGCACTAATCTCACCCTGATAAATGTATGGTTACCCTACTCAAGTAGTAGAGAGCCTGTCGGGTGCAAACATACCCGCAGAGCTTTACACCCGTGCCAAATTACCATATAATGTACATGAATCTAGGATGCCTGCCTCAATTCATTGTGTCGATACTTGATGATTTGATATTCTAGTGCTCAAAATTTATATTTTATGAATGGTGCAGGAGTTTACTTATAAGATGATTGCAACTTTTATGTTGTGTCAGATCGTAGTCTTGGATAGATAACATGGTTCCTTAGAATGCATGATCATATGATTGCAACTATCTGCCCCATCCTTGCACAACCATCAATCTTGAATGGATGGTTCATCTTCTTGAAGTGATTCTTTAGTTATAAACGAGCTTTGAGAGCTTTATGAAGCGGATGACTGCCTACATTCATTGTCCTACATGTTCTAGTCGTTGGATCCGCGGATTGCATAGGTCCTGTGTCCACTCTAATAGAGGTGATTATGGACCTAACTAGCTTTAGCTTTGGCCCAGATCAGAGCAACTGGCATCTATCTGGAATTGGGTCCTTTTTTTTAGCCCATGGGCTGGACCTAGCCTACTAGCTTACCCTTCAGTCAGATAGGCAGGTCCAGGCCATTGGTTGTACACTGTAAGGTCCAGCTGTAGGTAATGCCCGACCTGACATATACTTACAACAAATAAAGAAACGAAATAAGAGGGATTTTATAATTGATATCCGTACCAATCAATTTGGTGTTCTTCTCGAGTCCTCCCTTGGTCATCACTGAATGTTGTAGTATAATCGGCCCCCGTGTAATCATCTCATATGTCGATTCAATCCAGCCACTCATTCCATCAGCCTAGGCGTGGGTGCTCATGGCCTGGGTCACCCCGCCATGTCCGGCCCTGCCCTAGTAAGAACTGCTTGTTAGGAAGCTTGTACAACTCATTAAAAATAAATTCAGATTTGCCCTTCTGGTTGACTAATGGGCAGGTATGAACTTGACATGTACGGGCCGTGTCAGACATTGCTTGATGTGGGCCTCTATCTTAAAGGTTGGATCGTATTTAGGTGTGTCCAGGATGGGTGAAAAATGAATAAAATGAACAGTTGAGATTTTAGGAGGGTGCGGTTCAGGGTGCGAGTGCTCAACATCCAAAACCCAAATCAAAGAAATATGGCTAGCTTCAAAGAAATATGCCGGATGTCAAGTCACATGAGATTTAGGGCCCGTTTCAATACTAGAACTCATAGAAATCATTTCTATTTCACAGAATTTATGTCTAGGAATTTCAAATGCCGGCATTTGAAATACCATTGAATTCTAAAATTCTAAATTCTTTGTTTCATTTAAAGTCTGAATTCCTATTTAAGAATTCCTTGTCCCTACAAATTCCTTATTTCATAACTAAAAGAATTTTTAACTAGAATTAGAGCCATGTATATATTATCATGTAGCACACCAAATGCTCCATATGGACGACCTCATAATTAACCTCATGCATCGTGAAACCCAAACACAAAGACAATCCACCAGGGTGTGGGGGTGGGGATCCTTTTCCTTCACTTCCTTGCCTTTCATCTTCTCATTAGAGGCATTTGTAGCAGTTGGGAAGGACAATCTCATTGAACAACTGAATCATACTCACAATCTCACCATTTTTGCATACCCACCCTGCATTGTGTTGCACATTAATAAATACTTCATGAGCACCCTATCAAAAAGATCCCTTAAAGAAAAAATTTGCTCCTTTAAAAAATATAAAGATTCAATATTTTAACTATATTTTTGCTATGATTTATATGATAATATTCATTAATATTTTATTTAAATTATTAATAATTTTTAATAAGACTTAATTATTATTTTTTCTTGGCCCGAGTTGGGTGCGAGCCTTGAAGCGTTAGTTATTATTTTATATATATTATAACAATATCCCCTTTTGTTGGAGAGCGATACATGGTACAATTCTCTTCAAGAGAGAGTGACATGTGGCGCAATCTAAAGATTCTATCAATATTAGCTAGACTTTATCCATATCACCTCTTTAAAATCTCTCAATTTTCCTAAAATCTCTCATTGGTTTTCGATGAAATCTCTCCCACCATAATATACGAACCCCTGTGAGCCACTAAATTGTTGGTTTTTCAAGTAGTTTATGATTATTTCATCTCCATCTACCCAAATAAGATACACCTCTATCACTCAAACTCTCTCTACCAATCTGCTTTAGACTTGATTCCCCATAAAAGAAGAAGGTGTTATTTACAAAAGTAAAAGGTCTGCCTCTCCAACTTTTATGCCTTTTATTGATTTGATTTACATTATTTATATTATTTAGTTTATATATTGTTTAAACTTTATACCTATAATTCTTTGAATTCATTGATTAACATCAACCCAACTCTCTTAGCAACAAAAGAAAAAGGTGTTCTCTGAAAAATAAAAAGGTCAGTCTCACCAACCTTTATTTTTTTTATTTGTTTGATTTACATGCTTTAGATCCATCATTACTCTTTCATTAAAGCAATACTTATAATCCATATCATTCTTGACCTTTGGCCTTGGATAGTACCTTACAAGGTTTATATATATATATATATATTGTATTTCTTGAACATGGACCCATGATTTGGTTAATGAGACCACAAATCAAGTGAGACATGGTACATGGAGCAATATCTCAAAAAATCTTATCCACCAAAATCTTTTTTTTAATCAGCAATTTTCAATGTTAAGGGTCAAAATAGGAACATGCATCAACATTCAAAGTAGAAACTTGACTAAGTTCTTTCAAATTACCTAGTTTTATGCAATGGTTTCCCAAGGCACTCAACGGATTAATGGTCTAGATCATCATAGAATGGCCCAGATATGTAAAAACTGATTCTTGAGTAACTGTACAAAAAATCTAGGCTCGAGTTACACTATTTATATTATTTAGTTTATATATTGTTTAAATTTTATAATTGTAATTCTTTTAATTCATTGGGTTGCTTTTAATTAAAAGCTTCGTTATTTTTAATTAAATTTTAAGTTTTAAAATTAGGAGTTCCAGTCAACTGATTAAAACCAATTTAAGAAACTTTGGATCCATCATTATTCTTTTATTACATCAATACTTAGCATCCACATTATGATACCCCATACGATTCTTGACCTCTAGCTTGCATAGTATCCTTCAAGGCTTTTTTTTTTCTTGAGCATGGACTAATGATTGGTTAATGAGACCAATTTCATTGAACATGGTTTGAACATGGCTTAGGGTGATGCTTGAGTAACTATATAAAAAAAAAAATTGATCCACTGTCTTGGAAACCTATAGTAATAATCAAGTAAAAATAAGCCCATCAGAAAAAAATCTTGAATAATTGCTGGAAAATCACACATAAATAAGATGTCATTCTTTCTCAACCATATCACATAACTATAAAACAACTAATAAGTAAATAATGTAGCAACACATTGATGTAGCAAATAGTGATTGCATATTTACATGGTGAGAAAAAAGAAAACAATAAAGCAAGTTCCAATATAGCATTGCCCTTAGTTACATTCATTATTAAATATGACAGTCATGTGGACTATCAAACATAGGGGATGACATATAATTGTGTGTACCATAGGTGTTCCATAGGGATTTCTAATTCTCATTGTCCAAGTCAACAACAAATAGAATATTTGCCTGATAGTGATTACAAAAGATATGATTGGAATTATCTTGTAAGGAAAGAGATAAATACAAATAGAGGATCAAACCACAATATTAATTTTAAATTTAATTTAAAGAGTTTAAGTTCTTTTCTTTAAATCTTTAAAATTTAAAATTTAATTTTAACTATGTTTGTCTTATGATCTATATGATAATATTTATTGCTTATTACTGCCTCTTATAATTGTAGCAATTTTATAGTCTTTAAAATAGAGATGGTGCACAAGTGTAAAATTCTCAATTATTTGTAAACATGTATGTGACTATGTACTTTTTGCTCATAGTAATGACAATAACGTCATGTTCTTACTATCTACGTTAATTCTTTAATTCCTTTCTAGATTTTTATCTTATTTTATTTTCTATTATTTTTAGTTCTACTATAGTATTCTATTGATTCTCTCAATCTTCATTTTCAAATCAAGATTATTCACCATTTTTTATTAACTTTTATATTGGTTTTTTTTATTTTGGGTTCCAATCTAACTTATTAGATTTCTTAGGTTGTCTCTAAATAATCCATATATTTTGTTTGTCAAGAGGAAAAAAAGTAAAAAAATAAAAATAGAAATAAAATACAAATCAAAACAATATCTGCCACATATAATTTGAATTCCAGATTATATCTTTTTTATCCTTTTTTAAATATTTAAAAACATTAGGATGAATAATTATCTTGCTTTTTCCTCAGCTCATTATTATTATTATTATTATTTTTTTCCTTTTAGAAAAATAAAGATTCAAGATTTTAACTATGTTTTTGTTATGATTTATATAATTTTATATAACATTCACTTATATTTACTTATATTTTATTTAAAAATTAATAATTTTTAATAAAAAATAATTATATTTTCAAGGCAAGCCTTGAAGCATTAGTATATATAATAACGATAGACTATTCAGCGGAGAACGACACGTGGCACAGCCTTTTTGCGAGACAGCAACATGTGGCGCACTCCGATTAAAGTTTTAAAAATTTTCCTCGTTGTCCCTCCTCTAAAATCTCTTCATCTCAATTCTTTTATTCTCCAACAACCATCTTTTAATCCTCTTTTAATTGAAAGAGATACACTCTTTAAACTAAGCAAGAAGGTAATGTGATCTTTAGTTTCCAAATAGATATAGACTCTATAAATCTTATCTATAACAAAATCGTTTTCTCAATCTATTAAAGTCTTTTATTTCCTTCAAATTTGTCCTTAAAACAACCGGTGTCCATAATAGCATATAATAAGGGTTTGAGAAGCAGTTTACATATGATGGTGGGCCATGATCACATGACAACCATCACCTGTGATGGATTGTGCATTTTCCAGATGGAAACATTAACCATGAATCATGGGGCCCACTTGTAAATAATGGATGTCACTAAAATATTGTGCACATCCACCACATTAGTTCTCATGCAATCTTTATTATTAGGGGTGGATAAAATCTATAAATTAGATACCCCAACCATCATAAGAATTTGGTTTGATTTTATACCTTATTATTATTATTTTTTTACAAATTTATGCATTTTTGTATAGAGTGGTGGGTCCCACTTTGGTTGACCCTCGCTCCATCAAAACCACACATTAGGAATTCGTCCACTATGATTAGTCATGTGAAAAAGTGACTTGGTGCCATTTTTATCGTCGACCCAAAACTAGCCCTCTTAAAGGGTCAATTATATACATTATAATAATACCCTTTTTCGTGGGAGGGCAACACATGGTCTCTTCATGAGAGAGTGACATGTGATGCAATCTAAAGATTCCATCCATTATTAGCTAAATTCTATCCATACCAAAATTTTAAGACCTCTCACACAATCCTCTAAAATCCAAAAGCAATCCATTATCCACATGATTTCCTAAGAATCTTGAATATCTATAAGCATTCAAGATTTTCAATCCTTGATTTTAGGAAGATAATTAATTAGATTTCGATCCTTAATAGAATATATTAGGAAGATAAACACTACATCTCACCACACGCAGTTATTTAGGGTATACTCTTCTCTTCTTCTTCCTTTTTTTTTACGAAGCAACCATATTGTCAATTCCATATAGGATAACGTGCAACGTAGAATATCATTGAATGAGTGACTGATATATAAATATTTTATATATAGAATCCTACCAAAACACTCCCTTAAAATCTCTCTCTCTCACACCCTTTAAGTAAGTTTGTCAATCACTTGGGAAATCTGTAGGATTCACATGTGTTTCCGTGCAAGCATTGGTGGCATGCTCTTTCTCACCCCTTAAATTTCTTCCTTTATTTTGTATTTGTTTCCTTTTTCTGCGATTCCTCTCTCCATTGCAAAGTGTAAGCATTGCCTATGATTCCTCTCTCCATTGCACTGCTTGCCATTCCTCTGTCCATTACAAAGTGTAAGCATTGTGTACGATTCCTCTCTCCATTGCACTGCCTGCCATTCCTCTATCCATTGCATATTGTAAGCACTGCCCGTGATTCCTCTCTCCAATGCAAAGTGTAAGCACAGCCTGCAACTTTTGTATTTGTTTCTTTCTCTACCGATTCCTCTCTTCATTGCAAAACCTATTCTAATTGCATCTGCTCTACATCTCTCTGTTCATTTTTTTTTATGGAAAGCTTAGATCTGCAATCTTATATATTATATGTTTCTTGTATGGGATTGTTTGAAGTTTTCATAATAATGGCTTTCCTTTTTTATTGTTCTAGGAGTATTTGACATTTGTACGAAGTTTTTGTAATGACGGCTTTCTTTTCAATTAGCTGTATGTTATAGCAGTCTCTGAAATTTTGTCTGGCACTTTGCAAAACAGGCCTGTTTGAATGGGTTTAGCTCTAAACTGAATGGCAAACATATACGCTTGAATACCAACAATTTGAACTTTTGTCTAGCAATTTTCTCTGGAGTAGGTTTTTAAGAAAGATAGAAGTTCTAGACTATGAAACCATCAAAACCAAACCAAAATAAAATTTTACAACCATTGGTTCAAAATGGGTGCAGTGTGAACCATGGCCGGTTCAAGTAATGGGTTCTTGCATGGCATTAGTAGTAGTATAGAAGTAGTATTTTAGAAGAAGAAGAAGAAGAAGAAAAAGTAAGTCTTGCATGGCTAGCAGTAGTATAGAAGGTATAGAAGAAGAAGAAGAATGAGAAGAAGACCACTCATTCAGCACTGCAGGAACTTTGAGAAGGTAATGCTTTGGTTTCACTTCGGCCCAAGACATCATTAGACGGTTGGAATCAAAGGCCCAAGATGCAGACCCCAACTTCCCCATGTACTGAGGTTAGCATCAGCTTGAGATACTTAATCCATGTTGTGATTTTTTGACATCACCTATTGTGCACATCCATCAATCACAAGATCAACAATCAACCAACCACACACAAGAAGAGACACGAGATTTACGTGGTTCACCCAAACAGGGTAACATCCACGGGTACAGAGACGATCATCTTCACTATCATAAGTAAAGCATACAGAGACTCTCACTCTTTCACATAGTCTCACCTACGTGGTGTGGGAACACCACGGGCAAGAGAGCTCTCACCTCTCTTCAACTGCGCAGATCTGCTCGAAACAAGTCCATAGGCGCAAACGGATCTCTGATCGGACATCGGACGATCAAGATATCGTAGAAACACTTTCAGCCGTTCGAACTGGTCAAATCTTGACTTTGACCGTACCTTCGCTGATGTCGGCTGATGTCAGACTGCAATGCTGACGCTGACTGGGCTTCTGCAACCGGTCCAGCTCCATCCGATCCGAATTGAACTGAACCTGCTTTACAACAATGGGCTGGACTCTGGGCAAGCGGGTCAGGTCGGACCCGACCTGAACTGGCTGACTTGCTGGGTGAACTTCTTGGTTGGGCTTCCAGTAAATGGGCTAGGTCCACCTGACCCGACCCGACCCGGCCTACACTCGTGCTGCTGGACTGGGCTGCACCATGGGTTGGGTCTGACCTAACCCGAAAACCGAACCTGAACCTGAAACCTCTCGGACCTGGGCTGATTCTCCACGGGTCAGGTCAAACTGACCCAACCCACGACCCAAACCAACCGAGAGTCGTCTTCAACCTGCGGTTCTACTCTGTTTCGTGTTCTGCAACAGGTTGCAGGCGGAAGCAGCGAGCGGCAGTCTCCTTCTTCTCTGACGGACTGGTCTAGTGACAGCAGCGCTGGATCGGCAATTGCAATGGCGATGGGGCAGAGTCGGCGAGAATCCCGACAAAAATCTTGGTGAGAATCTCGTGTTTTTCGAACCTTCGAGTTCACATCTGATCTCTTCTATCTCTCTAGCCTTCTGCAAATCCTCAACAGCGTTGTTCTCTCTGTAACATTGATTCAACCCGGTCAGATCCGGATTTGCACACCCTCTGCACAGCGATCAAATAGAGGCCCATCGAGGATCAGAATCAAATCTGATCTATTCTCTTTCCGCAGCAACTTGGCCAAGCAAGTCTAGCCTGACTTCGGAGAATTTGATCCAAGGCCCAAACAGAGAACCCAGAAATACAGAGAACCCTTGTTTCTTCTTAGGCACTGGTGATGCAACCAGTGGCCTGTCTTTTCTGGTTTTCTTCTTCAAGGCCTCTGTTCTCCAGTGGCACAATCAGATGATCTCTGATTCTTCTCTGTTCTGCAACAGAGACCGATGTCGCTGCCTGCAAAACCGATTTCTTTGAGAAATCGATTTTTCTCCTGCGGCCCATCTGTGATCAACGTGCTCCGGTCTTCTCCTTCTCAGATCTAGAAAAACAGATGCTCTGTTCTTAGAAATCGAACCAGCCGCGATTACTCCGAGATCTGAAAAACAACCTGTGAATTTTTTTTCCTCCGATCCCAGTGAGACCGAAGAACCCAATCTCGTCTTCTTCTTCTCTAATGGTAGCCCAACCAGAAATCACGAAACTGATCTCTTTTCCTCTGTTACGAAAACAGAGATCTGAACCCTTCGACAAGGATTCAATCAGTTGATCTTCATGCGCACAACCTCCAAGTCACTGAGCGATCTCCACCTCGCTCAAAAACCCGAGGAACACCAACCTCTGCTCTAATACCAATTGTTGTGATTTTCTGACATCACCCGTTGTGCACATAAATGAATCACAAAATCAATAATCAACCAACCACACACAAGAAGAGACACGAGATTTACGTGGTTCACCCAAACAGGGCTACATCCACGGGCACAGAGACGATCATCTTCACTATTACAAGTAAAGCATACGGAGACTCTCACTCTCTCACATCGTCTCACCTACGTGGTGTGGGAATACCACGGGCAAGAGAGCTCTCACCTCTCTTCAGTGCGCAAGATCTAGGGTTACAGACTATACAATATATAATCTCCACTTTCTTGGCCACCAAGAAAGCCCCGGTACAATTACCAAAATACCCTTGACCTTAAACCAGTCCCTGGCTAACCCAGTGGACTCATTCGGCGAAACGGAATACAAGACATATACCCAACAATCCATTCATTGTGCCCCTTAATTTCATATATTGTGGTTTCATATGTCCTGAGTTAAGTACAGCTGAAGAAGGTTATCTTCACCTTTTAACAACACATGTTGACCATTTAATATTATGCACACGAGTATTTACAAAAATGAAAATCAATCTCCTTAAAAATCTAATTAAATCCTCTCTCATTCCTACTTAGTTTTTGACTCCCCTCCCATCCTTAAATCTCTTTATACTCTTTCTAAAAATTATATATAAATGATAATATTCATTTATATTTTATTAAAATTCATAATTTTTAATTAAACGTAATTATATTTTTCCCAATGCAGGCCCTGAAGCTCGTAAATCTTTGATACCAACTGTCACGCCCCCAGATCGTAGCCCGAGATTAAACATGAGATTAATGGCCAATTAAAGTTTTTCATGTTTAAAGCAAAACGTGGCTCTTACTCAGTCCCACACAGAACTTTAGTCTGCGATGAGTTCATGAAACTTAACATCTACCAGTACATGTGGAAGCTTTATCTAGCAATTGGTATCACAATCTGAAATAGAGTATGTATATCAAAAGATATTGGATTTAAAGTTAGAGTTTCAAAGTTAAAGAGACATGAAAAATTACAAGCCCACTAAAACTTGGGTCCAAAAGAATAATCAAAAGAAACCCAAAAGATGTTAGCTCAAAATGGTGTCACTCGTGTACAAGGTTAGATGGGTCCAACTCTGTCATCTACACCATACATGGGCTTGCTAGGTAGCTCAAGCACTTGTAACGCTTCACCCTGCACCTCCTCCTTAAGGTAGAAAGCATCGGTAGCTATATGCCAATACAGTATCATCAGACTACAATGAGTCGGCAAGAAGAAAACAGAAACTATAATAAACATATAGTACAAAGTGAGTAGAAACAGTATGATCATTTGAAAGGGATACAATAAAGTTACAACAATAATAATGAAAAAGAAAGGAATCCTAATCCGTTTTACACAAGTAAGCACATAAGTCCAACCAATAGGGCAGTCGACCCTTTAATTCATCGAAAAAATATTCCAATGTCAATTTAGGGGGTCAATCCTGTCAATATCGGGCAAAGCTTGTCAATATCAGATGCTAAGTAGCTCGTCAATATCGGATGCCAACCAATCCATCAATTACGGTGATCATCCGTTAAATATTGATCTGTTGTAGTCCTTAATAGACCTCAAGATACAATTATATTTATAGATCAAAACTTAAAGGCTCTTGGACTCAAATCGTAAGTCAAAGTGAAAAGGGGTTGGCTTCTTACGAACACGCCCATAGGACCAATAAATGTGGAATTCCTCTCGAATAATAATTTGAACATATACCATACGCATAATCCTCTGGTAACCAAGTACCCACACTGCCAGGCCTCTCCACTTAGCCAAATACAAATGGAAGGTAAAACCTAAAGACACGCACATTAATTGTACAGTAAGAAGACCATGCAATGCACCTAATAACAAGAAGTGTACACCACCTAACTCTTAGTTGATCCATCACCATTTGCATATGCAACATCTCATACTTGAACCATGATTTAAGTGAGTTTGGGGAATTTAAAGTCAAATATCCAAGATCCATAGCCCTAACTCCTATTTCAACCAAGTGTAAGATAGATTATCCAACATACATTACTCGAGTGATTCATAAGAGGTACATATGCCCAAATATGCCTTTTACATGTGATTTAAGATGGTTTATTGAAATACGGGTCAAAGGGGTCCCACAATAACATGGTGTTAATATGCATGTGGGATAAATATAGGTCCTAAGGAACCCAATATACAGCACCACAATGGCTACAGTCCAAATAATGACCTTGAGACAACCATAATTCGACTGATTAGGCCAAGGTCTAATCAATTGGGTCACTATCATGCCCAATCATGAACATAGCTCCAATCAATCAGGCCTGGGTTCATTTCCTACAGAAGTCCTTTTGTTTCTTCCATTTTTAGGAATCCAATTCCTTTTATTTCATCCCCATAGTACTTGCACTAAAATGGGGCCTTGCCCTCTCCATTCTACACATAAATCCACCTCCAATCAATTCATCTATTCAAGACCACATCTAAATCTATCATTTATATTCATTTTTATTTAAAAGGGCAAACCATCTAAAAGAGGCATTAATGTTAGAATCAACCATAAAACATGCATTTCATTATAAGAGAATGTTTATCAACTTTCTTTGATGAAAATGGGAGAAAATAAAAGATGCCCTAGCCTTTGCCTACCCAAACAAAACTTAAATGATGAAGATACTATACCCAAACCAAAACCCCACTACAAACGCAAAGAATAGAGCTTAATGAGCACTCTAAACACTTCCTAATCTCAAAAACCATAAAGACATAAGAATAAGAAGGTTGATAGCTTACTTAGGGTTTGGTGGTTGACGGAAGAAGTTGAAAATGGTGTCCTCAGGTTTAAGAATGCTTGAGGAAGAAGAAAACAGTGTAAATTCGGTGGTTTGATGGTTAGAAATCTGGCACCGACAAGGACAGTGAGTTAGAAGAAAGAGAAACAAGGGAAGAAGAAGAGAAAAGAGAAAGAAAGAAATGAGCTAGGGCTTTGGGGTTTATAAAGGGTTGGGGTTTTAGGTAATTACAAAAAAGGGTTTAGTTTAAAGGAGTCAGATATTTAGAGGGTTAAACAGATTGGGTTCGGTTTGGGGTAGAAGGATTAAGGATTAAAGTCTTGGAATTAGGCAATCTACCCGATGGACCCAAAACCTTGCAAAATGATAAATTATGAAAATGGGCTTTCATATTTTCTATAATTACGAACTACCCCCTGCTACGTCGAATGAGTTCGAAACTCAACAAAATTTTTCACACACGATCCTAATACTAACATAAACTTGTCTGGACAATAACAAAGCTGAATTAGCTAAAAGTATAGTTTAATTAGGCTAATACTTGTATCAGGTTACGGAATGTTACAAGCTTCTTATTGTAGAAGTTGCTGTTCACTACATACAAGATGTAGTCTCCATTCCAATTTCATCAAAATTTTCTTGCTCAAAAGATATCTAAAGCTAGGATTTTATTCAATTTTCCTTTCTTTCTGAGTATATGGCTCTGAACTTTTTGATGGATCTACAACCATGATCATTAATATCCCCTTGACAACAAGAGAAAGACGGCACAAAAGGTAGCTAAGCTAAATTAGAAAATGACACTACAAGATTATGCACTTTTAGCGACATTTGTTACTGACGCTTTTATATTTTCGTCGCTAAAAACTAATTTTTATGACGATTATCATATTCGTCGGTGAAAATAATAAATTTACCGACGTTTTTAAAAAAACGTTGGTAAAAGTAAGCCTTTCACCGGCGTTTTCTAAAAAACGTCGGTAAAAACTACTTTTACCGATGTTTATAGTTTTCGTCGGCAATAGTATGTACTTGGGCCACTATCTTCTCCACGGTAGCAAATTTTTTGCCGATGAATTCGGATAACGTTGGTAAAAGTATGTACTTGGGAAGACAATTTTTTCTACCGCAGCAATTTTTTTACCGACAATTTAAAAAATGTCGGTAAAAATACAGTTTTTACCGACGCTATTAGAAAATCGTCGGCAAAAGTATGTACTTGGGAAGAGAATTTTTTCCACTGTAGAAATTTTTTTGCTGACGAATTTAAAGAATGTCTGTAAAAATACAATTTTTACTGACGCTTGTAGAAAATCGTCGGTAAAACTTATTTTTACCGACGAAAATTAATTTACGTCGGTAAAAGTTTTGAAAATTTTCTCCCCGTTTTACCGATGAAATTTTGATTTGCCGATGAACATTAAGGGTCGGTAAAAATTTATATTTATCGGCAAAAACTTATTTATGTTGTAAAAAATTATAACTTTTATCGACGAAATTAATATTTCGCGATGAAAATTAACCGTCGGTAAAAGCTTGGGCGCCACCAGTTCCATTTCCAGCCCCAAATTGGATTTTCTTTCTCCCTCGCGCTGTTCTCTCTCGCTCTCACTCTCGCCCAAATTTTTTTCTCTCACCCTCTCTGATCTCTCGCTCTCTCTCTCTCTCCCTAAAAGAACTTTAAACCTTGACACAGGTTAAGGTCCCAATAGAGTATGCTATGTAGATTCAAACAAAAACTACTCAAAAACACACCAATCAATCACACAAGAGATGGACACAAGAATTTTTACGTGGAAAACCCAAACGGGAAAAAACCACGGGACCTAACACTGGTCCACCAAGAACAATCACTATGAAAGAGAAGTTACAAGACTACTTACTACCATTTTTCGCCAGTTGGACACAACCTAAGGGACTGAAGCCTCTTCTTGCTGACGCACACGTCGTGCACTCTCTTCGGGATTGCTCTCCACGCCTTGAAGCCACTCAAGACGAATCAGCACAGAATAGAAGAAGTATGGAACTCATAAGATGAAGTTGCAGTGCATAAACCAGCAGAAGAACTTCTGAGAAGATGGATCTCTCAATGGATGTTAGGGTTTTGATCTGGAGAGAGGTCTATTACTTCGTGGGAGAGAGGTTCTTTTTATATGGAGGAACCCTAGAGTCCTTAACGCCTCTAAATCTCGCCGGATTAGGATGGACAGCAAGCAACTCCGAAGTTTTCGCAGTTCCTGAATCGCGTCTGCCGACCCAGCCGACTGATCGGCTGATCTTACCCGACCGATCGGGTGAGGGTCCAACCGGTCGGGTTCACATCCGATTGGTCGGTCTTCAATTCTGTCTGCAGGCGTTTGTGTAAGCATAATCCGACCGATCCGACCCCTTATTTGACCGGTCTGTCAGTGCACCACCTGCATTGCACATTCTACGCAGACGACCAACACATGTTCCTTCCATAGTCACCTCAGTCCGTCTAAAAACATAAAATTATAACTCAATATCCCAAGTTTTGTCCAACCCATGAACTTGCCAATATTACATGCCTTTCAATCTCCCCCTTTGGCAATTCATGGACAAAACTTCCTAGACAGAACATTCTACCCATGAAGACTAAAACACAAACAAAATAAACTGTGAAACCTGATAAACTGTGAAACCCGAAATGCATAAATCGAACTGCACAAACAATCAGTTAAACAAAGCAGCATATATCATAACCAAGTAAATGAAAATGTGAGCAATAACAAATTGCTCTCCCCGTTTTTGGACATGAATGGTAAACGGGGCAGAGGAAATAAACAAAACAAGAAGCATTCAAGAACGATGAAGGTGACCCAAAATATCATCAAGCTTAGACCCCAGTCCATGGATCTCGGCACTAAGACTGTCTCGCAAACTGTGCATATCAGTGCAAATGGACCGAACCTCGCCGTGTAGTATCTCAATAACAGCAGCTTGATCACACAAGATCTCCTCAAACGCTGACAAACGAGCATGTATAGATAAATCATCAGGAAGATATACCACAGCAGCAGGAGCAGGAGTGGGCCGAGGAGGAGTAGGCTGATGAAGCTTAGAGTGAGATTGCAATAAAGTACTCATCATGATGTGGTTCGGCAGAGGAACATACACATCATGCATGGAGGGCATGACACCATGAGCAAGTAGAAACTGAGATAGCAGAACGCCATATGGCAATGAAGCGTTCTTTGCTGCAGAATGAGCTCTAAATATGGTGTCGAAGATCATCTGGGGGATATCGATAGGAAGCCCACTGCCAATGACGTAGAGTAGATAACCAGCTTCGCTATAAATCTCCGAATGATGTCCTCTATCTCAATGTTATTCTTCATGAAAATATTGAGAGGCCTATAGGAGTCAGTTAATTCCCGTTGCCGCAAGAGACGACCCTCAGGCTAGTTGTGAGGCTCTCCGCATAATGTAGAGACTACCTCATTGAAGTCAATGGGAGCATCTTCCTCCATAGTATCGGGTGCAGCGTCAGGAATAGGATACTTTGCATCCGGAGTCTGATCAATGAGTAGAAACCGACTCAAAGAGCGACGAGTGAGAGTAATATGCTTGCCCCGAACAAATGATTTAATAACATTCCCCGTTATCTCATACATATTGCTGTAAAATTCCTGTACAATGTCAGGGAAAATCTTAGTCTCGTATGAGTACAAAGAGGCCCATTCTCTAATAAGTAACCAAACACTAAATGCCAATGTGACAAAATGTAGAGGGTTGATTGGTTGTTCGAATAGGACTGAGTGCTTGCTAAAAATGGTCTCATATTGCTGCGCTCTAGACTCTGACAAGAATCGGTCAGTGTCATAAGTGGGAGTAGCTGAACTACTGGTCACACCTTTTTGCTTTGAAGCCCCTGCCTTCTTAGGTGCCATGACTAAAGATGATGGAAAGATTAGAAACACTAAACATCAAAGCATAAAAAAGAGCAGCAAAAACGTCACTAGAGAAGGGTGATGATCAGTGTGACATTCCATCGAACAAGTGGTGTGTAAACACAAAAGATGTAATATGAAGCTAAAAAAAATCCTCAAGCACATACAAACAACCACACACATTAGAGCATCGATTGCATAGTGAAGAAGAGAAATTCAAAACCAAAAATAATGAACATCCAACCAACACAATAGAAGCACATATCATCACAAAAAAATTGGAATATGTGACAAAATCGAGAAGCAATGAATGAGAGTAAAGAAAATTTTGGAGATGAAACGAGGAAAACACATACCTCAGTAATGTGTTTGCAGGAAAAAAGGAAGTAGCACAAAGCACACGAAATGGAAGAGGAGTAGGGATGAAAAACGGCGGCCAAGTAGTGAAGAAAGAAGAAAAAGAAAAGGACGCACATTTATATAAAAGAAAGGAGAAGACGAACGGTCGCACGTTTTGAACGAACCGACACATGTTCGACCGGTCAGATTGAAGAGCCCGACCAATTGAATTCCACTTCGGGAAACAGGCTAAATGATACTTGACCGGTCGCATACGGAGCCGATCAGTTGGGATGAGCTTCTGGAAAAACAAAAAGCAAAGAGGCCCGACCGGTCGGTAAGCTGGCTCGACCGGTCGAATCACAACACTATGAGTTTTTTTTTTAACTCACAGAGTGTATAAGAAAGGAAAGGAGGGAATAAAAACAATAGATACTCACAGAAGCTCATGAAGAATGAAAATCACAACTAATCGTGACGATGTTCGACCGTAGTTAACAAGCCAACCTATTCAAGTTAACGTAGTGGGAACTCAATGCATTGGAAATATGTATAGAGCTTGAGACACAAGATTATGTAAATATTTTGAAATTGACGAAACACTCCCCCTGAAACCAAAATTCCCCCCCTTTTTTTTGATAAAAACTCACAAGATTTAACAGATGCTTGAGATGATAATACTGATGTTATAACTCAATAGAAACTAGATAAACGCGAAAAGCTTATTAGCAAGGGTTTAAAGAGTTCCTTTGTGCAGTGTACAAAGACAAGTGGGCCAGTAAACTAAAGTAGAACACAGTGCACAACCCATCAGATGATCATGAAAATAGGCATGTGCAGCAAAGAGTGAAGGAAGAGAGTACTAAGGATGGAGGCCAACTCCAAGAGATTTACAAAGTGTTTCAAAACGAGAACGCTCAAGGGGTTTAGTAAACAGATCAGCTAATTGTTGCTCAGTTGGATGATGTTCTAAGTTGATGATTTTGGCTTCGACTAAATCACGTATAAAGTGATGCCTGATATCTATATGTTTTGTTCATGAATGTTGAACAGGATTCTTTGATATATCAATGGCACTCCTGTTATCACAATATACTGTAAGGAGTTCCTGCTGAATACCATAATCTGCCAACATCTGCTTCATCCAAAGGAGTTGTGTACAACAACTTCCAGCTGTAATGTATTCCACTTCAGCAGTGGACAACGAGGTTGATGTTTGTTTCTTGTTATGCCATGCAACAAGATTGTTGCCAATGAAAAAACAACCTCCTGATGTACTTTTTCTGTCATCCACACAGCCAGCTCAATCTGCATCTGAATATCCGACAACTGCTGTATTGGTGTTTCGAGTCAGCCAAATCCCATAATTGATTGTACCACGCACATATTTCATGATGCGTTTAACTACTTTGACATGAGACTCCTTTGGTTTGGACTGATGCTGAGCGCAAACACCGACACTAAATGCAATGTCTGGTCTGCTGGCAGTTAGATATAAGAGGCTTCCAATCATGCTTCGATACATTGTATCATTGACATCCTTACCCTCTATATCTAAACTGATTTTAATAGAAGAACTCATTGGTATGCGTTCCTGCTTTGACGTCATCATACCGAACTTCTTTAGGAAATTATTGGCATATGTTGATTGGGAAATAAATATACCGTCAGCACTTTGCTTGATTTGTAGTCCTAAGAAGAAAACCAATTCACCAACCATGCTCATCTCAAATTCAATGGTCATAAGCTCAGAGAACATATTTGCCAAGTACTGTGAGGTGGAACCGAACACAATATCATCAACGTATACCTGTGCAATCAGAATATCAGCTTCTTCATTCTTTATGAACAAGGTTTTATCTGCTCCTCCTCGACGAAAACCATTTTCAAGAAGAAAATTGGTTAACCGTTCATACCATGTGCGAGGAGCTTGCTTTAATCCATACAATGCTTTGTTTAGCTTATAGACATGATCAGGAAACTGCTGATCTTGAAACCCTTTTGGCTGTTCAACATATACTTCTTCATTCAAGAATCCATTCAGAAATGCACTTTTAACATCCATTTGAAGCAATTTAAAATTTAATGCACATGCAAGAGCAAGTAGTATGCGAATGGACTCGAGTCTAGCTACGGGGGCAAAAGTTTCATCAAAATCTATCCCCTCAATCTGGGTATAACCCTGTGCCACCAACCTAGCTTTGTTCCTCACAACCTGGCCCAATTCATCTGTTTTATTTTTGAATATCCACTTTGTGCCAATAACATTTGTATGGGTAAGTCGTGGAACAAGTTGCCAAACCTCATTCCGTTCAAACTGTTCTAGTTCCTCATGCATAGCATTTATTTGAGCATCATCATGAAGTGCTTCAAAAACATTGTGAGGTTCAATAGAGGAGATATAACAAAGATAGTTTACCTCATCACTTACCTGCTGACGCGTACGTCTAGGCTCATCCACATTGCCAATAATGTCAGATAATGAGTGATGCTTCCATGCTCTAGATTTGGGATTAATCCGTGAAGTTATGCTTTGAACAGGAACAACAAGATCTGTAGAAGGACTATGAGACACAGGCGGTGTCTTCAGATCTTGTTGCTCGGAAGAGGTGTCAACCAAAACAGTGCTAGTTGGCTTCTCTTCTAAGTCTGTTTTCTTTGAAGGTTCACGCTGATTTGTATTTGCATTATCATCCTGCACAGAAGACGAAGTAGGAATTATGACATTATCATCGTCATAATTAAAATATGACTCTGCATCATCAACTATCACATTAAACGACTCTATAATGATAGAAGTACGCATGTTAAATACTCTGTATGCCTTGCTATTCAAAGAATAGCCAAGAAAAACACCTTTATCACTACGAGAATGAAACTTACCAAGGTGTTCACGATCTTTAAAGATATAGCATTTAGTTCCAAAGGTTCTAAAGTATTTAACAGTAGGTTTTCTACCATTCCAGAGTTCATAGGGAGTCATCTTTGTTCCAGGTCTAAGATAGACTCGATTAATAACATGCACGGCAGTGTTTACAGCCTCAGCCCAAAATTTTTGTGGCATTTTCTTGCTGTGGAGCATAACTCGGGCCATTTCCTGAACAACCCGGTTTTTGCGTTCCACAATCCCATTTTGTTGTGGAGTCTTGGGAGCCGAGTATTCATGTTTAATTTCATTTTTTGCGCAAAAAGATTGAAAGAAAGAATTTTCAAACTCAGTTCCATGATCTGATCGGATTCTTGAAACTCTGCCGAATTTGTTGCCCTTATCTGCAATCAATTGTAACCATAAGTAATGGAAGACTTCAAAGGTTTCTGATTTCTCTTTTAAAAATTGTACCCATGTGAAACGAGAGAAATCATCAACTGTTAAGAGTATGTACTTCTTTCCTCCAATACTCTGAGTCTGAGTGGGCCCCATAAGATCCATGTGAAGTAATTCCAGTGGCCTGGATGTGGTCATTTGATCAAGTTTCTTATGAGGTGACCGATTTTGCTTTCCAAATTGACATGGACCACATACAATGTTGGAGGATTTCTGTATTTTGGGAAGGCCATGAACTAACTCTTGTTTAGAGAGAATTTCAAGATCAGTATAGTTCATATGACCTAACCGTTGATGCCACAAGTTAACAGTGTCTATCGAAGTTAAATGGCACTGTAGAGAATCCCCTACAACATAGCAATTATCAGTATTCTTTTTTCCATGAAGTACAGCTTGACCAGACTTGTTAACAATAATGCAATCATTCAAGGAAAACTGTACTTCATGTTTAGACTCACATAGTTGGCTAATACTCAAAAGGTTTGCTTTTAAACCATCAACAAGAAAAACATTGTGGATCGGAAACATACCTGGAATATGAACAATACCTTTGCCAATTACATTTGACTTGTTTCCATCACCAAATTGCACACTACCATTATCACACTTTTCAAGTGATGTAAACAAGGTTCTAGCTCCAGACATATGTCCAGAACACCCGCTGTCCAGGTACCACACATGTGAATTTTGAGCACGTAGAGCAGTAAGGACAACATTGCAGTAAAAATCAGACTTACGGACCCAGACCTGCTTAGTCTTAACCTTTTTAGGTAAGAAGTATCACTGCCTCTTTTGATTTCGAGATGTAGAACGCAGCTTATTACAATGTCGTCTTATGTGTCCTTTAATCCCACAAAAGTGACATATTGGAATGAATGCGAGTCTAAGCTTTTTGGGATTAGCTCTATTTACTAAATTAACTTGTGCATGTGTTTGAACAGTAGGTTCAGAAGTGATTATGGTAGTGCCCTTAACAAACTTACCTGGATTTTGTGACGTGGAACCATATTCAAATCCAAGTCCTCGTCGATCAGCACTAGAATTTTGAACACCAAGAATTTCTTCAAGCTTTTAAGATCCAGTATTCATTCTTGTCAAGTCAGCTTTGGCTTTGGTAAGTTCTTCCAAAGTAACGTGAAGCCTGTTACTTAAAGAAGCATTTTCTTCTTTGCTTAAACTAAGCTCTACCTTCATCGCATTTAACTCATTGGTAGTCTTAATGGACTGATCATGCAGCAAGTTCCATTTATTACCTGCATCAGTCAACTTATTAGATAAAATAGTATTTTGAGAGGCTAGGGAGGATAGCTTACCATGGGTTTCTTTGAGTTCAGTTTTGAGAGAAGCTATCACTTTTTTAGAAACCGCAACTTTCCTATCAAGTACTTCATTGAACATTGCCACTTTTCTTGAATCTTTCACCAATTGATCATAGGCAATCAACAATTCCTCTTCAGATTGGGATAAGTTATCCATGAAAGAGTCACTGTCTGACTCAGACCCTGCAGAATTATCTTCCTTGACAGAAGAGCTGTTAGATTTTGCCATGAAAGCAACAAAATTTTCAAATTCAGAAAAGTCTGATTTAGGAGTTTGTTCTTCTTCTTCTAAATCATCATCCCAGGTAACATTCAGCACTTTTCCCTGATTACCTTGATTTCTCAAGGTCCTATTTATACATTGAGATGCATAATGACCGAAGCCTTTGCATTCATAGCACTGAGTGTTCTTGGGAGGTATTTTGGATGAATTCTTTTCTGGCTTAAATTGTGGATAAGAAGATGGTTTAACAGTTGAGGTAAAGTTTGACCTCTTTTTGGCCTTGTTTTTCTTGTAAGCCATCATCAAATCCTTTTTATCTGAACCTTTCATTGCCTTTCTGAATTTTCTAACTAGAAACGCATCAAATTCAGGATCCTCAATGTCAGAGTCAGAGGTATCACTATCATTAACTGATTTGAAAGAAAGTAATGCGATAGCCTTTGATTTTCTAGTTGTTCTTAGGTTTGTTTCAAAAGTTTGCAAATTTCCAACTAGTTCATCAAGAGAAAGGGTATCCAAATTACTTGTTTCCTTGATTGCCACAACTTTGGGATCAAACCTTTCAGGAAGAGAACGAAGAATCTTTTGAACAATTTTACTATCTGGAATGTTCTCTCCTAAGTTAAAGGCTGAATTCACAACATCATTCAGTTTGGCATAGAATTCATTAAATGTTTCGCTTTCATCCATAACCAGGGTTTCGAACATAGTGGTCAATTTCTGAAATTTAGACTGTTTAACCCTGCCAGTTCCTTCATGAACTCTCTCCAAAATACCCCATGCCTCTTGAGCGATGTTACACTTAGAAATCCTCCTAAATTCAGTAGGTAAAACACCGTTAAAGATGGCATTCAATGCTTTGCTATTAGCAAGAAAAACAGATTTCTCATCTTTTGACCATTAAGCCATTGGTTTAGGGATTTCAACATTGCCATCTAAGGTAACAACTGGAGGGACGTAGGGAGTATGAATGGCTTGCCAAACATCTATATCAATAGACTACAGAAAAGCAACCATTCTTACTTTCCAATTAGCATAGTTCGTTCCATCTACCAAGTAAGGGGGCTTATTAGTTGACGTACCATCTTGGGGAATCTCCATAGCAGACAACTGAACTAGATCTACAACCAAACGGTATGAACCTGCTCTGATACCACTTGAAAGAACTTTAAACCTTGACACAGGTTAAGGTCCCAACAGAGTATACTATGTAGATTCAAACGAAAACTACTCAAAAACACACCAATCAATCACACAAGAGATGGACACAAGAATTTTTACGTGGAAAACCCAAACGGGAAAAAACCACAAGACCTAACACTGGTCCACCAAGAACAATCACTATGAAAGAGAAGTTACAAGACTACATACTACCATTTTTCACCAGTTGGACACAACCTAAGGGACTGAAGCCTTTTCTTGCTGACGCACACGTCGTGCACTCTCTTCGGGATTGCTCTCCACGCCTTGAAGCCACTCAAGACGAATCAGCACAGAATAGAAGAAGTATGGAACTCATAAGATGAAGTTGTAGTGCATAAACCAGCAGAAGAACTTCTGAGAAGATGGATCTCTCAATGGATATTAGGGTTTTGATCTGGAGAGAGGTCTATTACTTCGTGGGAGAGAGGTTCTTTTTATATGGAGGAACCCTAGAGTCCTTAACGCCTCTAAATCTTACCGGATTAGGATGGACAGCAAGCAACTCCGAAGCTTTCGCAGTTTCTGAATCGCGTCTACCGACCCAGCCGACCGATCGGCTGATCTTACCCGACCGATAGGGTGAGGGTCCGACCAGTCGGGTTCACATCCGAACGGTCGGTCTTTAGTTCTATCTGCAGGCATTTGTGTAAGCATAATCCTACCGATCCGACCCCTTATTCGACCGGTCTGTCAGTGCACCACCTGCATTGCACATTTTACATAGACGACCAACACATGTTCTTTCCATAGTCACTTCAGTCCGTCTAAAAATATAAAATTACAACTCAATATCCCAAGTTTTGTCCAACCATGAACTTGCCAATATTACATGCCTTTCACGCCCCAAATGCGTCTCTCTCTACTCTCTTTCTCTGATATCTCGATCTCTCTCTCGCCCCATATCCTCTCTCTGCTCTCTTTCTCTCACTCTCTCTGCTTTCTCGCTCTCTCTCGCCCCAGATCCTCTCTCTCTCTCTTTCTCTCACTCTCTCTGCTCTCTCGTCCCATATCCTCTCGCCGTTCTCTTTCTCTCACTCTCTCTGCTCTCTTTCTCTCACTCTCTCTGCTCTCTCGCCCTAGATCCTCTTTCTCTGCTCTCTCTCTTACTCGCTTTCTCTCACTCTCTCTGCTCTCTTTCGCCCCAGATCCTCTCTCTCTGCTCTCTTTCTCTCACTCTCTTTCTCCCACTCTCTTTGCTCTCTTGCTCTCTCTCTTGTCCCAGATCCTCTCTCTCTACTCTTTTTCTCTCACTTTCTCTGCTCTCTCGCTCTTTCTCTCGCCCCAGATCCTCTCTCTCTGCTCTCTTTCTCTCATTCTCTCTGCTCTTTCACCCCATATCCTCTTGCTGCTCTCTTTTCTCTCACTCTCTCTGCTCTCTCGCTCTCTCTATCGCCCCAGATCCTCTCTCTCTCTTTGCTCTCTTTCTCTCACTCTCTCTGATCTCTCGCTATCTCTCTAGCCTCCAAATTCCTCTCTCTATTCTCTTTCTCTTACTCTTTCTGATCAGTCGCTCTCTCTCGCCCCCAGATTCCTCTCTCTCTGCTCTGTTTCTCTCACTCTTTCTCTCTCTCTGCTCTCTCTCTCTGCTCTCTCTCTCTTATCTTTCTCTCTCTTACTCTCTCTCTGCTCTGTTTCTCTGACTCTCTCACTCTTTGCTCTTTATGTCCGGTCTCTCTCTCTCTCGCTCTTTCTCCAATCTCTCTTTTTCGCTCTCTCGCTCTCTCTGCTCTCTCTCTTGCTCTCTCTCCTCTCTCTCTCTCGCTCTCTTTGCTCTCTTTCTCTCTCTCGCTCTCTCTCTGCTCTCTCTCTTTGCCATATTTTCTGTGTGATTGTTTTTAATTGCATAGTTGTATCGCAACTTATGGTTGCTATTCACATTAGTAGTTGTTTGTTTTTCCACAAGTTTGTTGGAATGCACACTCACACGCTCACTAATGGCAAGCGATTGGACATCACCCATCCTTGGTGCCTATGTAGATCTTCTTGCTCCGTATCAGAGAGGTGGGAAAATTGGCTTGTTTGGTGGTGCTGGTGTCGGCAAGACTCTACTTATCATGGAGCTGATCAACAATGTTGCCAAAGCTCATGGTTAACATCTCAGAGATGCATGTTGTGGAATTCAAAATTGTGTTTGACTACTTTGCTTATCATGCTTTGCTACGTTTTGTCAGGTGGTTTCTCTGTCTTTGCTGGCGTCGGGGAATGCACTCGAGAGGGTAATGACCTATATAGGGAAATGATTGAGAGTGGTGTGATTAAGCTCGAAGAGAAGCAGGTCCATATGATAATTCACCTTTTGTTATCCTTCTATTTCTCTGCCATTTCCATTCAATGGTCTCCTTTTTATTGCAGAGTGAAAGCAAGTGTGCACTTGTTTATGGGCAAATGAATGAACCTCCTGGTGCTCGTGCTCCTGCTTGTGTTGGAATGACTGGGTTGACAGTGGCCGAGCATTTCTGAGATGCTGAAGGGCAAGATGTACTTCTCTTTATTGACAACATTTTCCGCTTTACCCAGGTATGCTGGCTTATTTATGAATATGTTCAATAATGTGTGTTTCATTGCCATGAAAAAAAGCTCCTTGTCTTTAATCTGCTTGGTGCTTTTGTTGTTTGTTTGTTTGTTTCTGTGTGCAAATGGTGTGTACTATTTGGTTTGTGATATCCATTTATTTCTTTAGTGTTTAGAACTTGGTTGTTATTTATTTGTAAATCGTTAGATTGTTCTCATGCTCAATAGCGACTCTGTGACTTTTCTAGATCCTTCTCCACTAGCATTTTTTGTTGGATCATATTCGGATGGATTAGCCTGTTGCTTTCAAGAAACTTCAGATTTTTTTGTAAAAGGTACAATGAACCGTGTAGGTAGTTGCGATCATCATCTATGAGAGATAGTTACATGTTTATGATCTTACATATGTAATTTAATTCATTGAAAAGGTTCTAATGCTATTTTTGCCATTACAGATTGATGGACGATATGGATTTGGTTGCAGACTTGAAGCGGTGTTTTATTTTTATTTGAATCTATTTGTATTTGTATTTTGGATATTTAAATGAGATTGTATCATTGTAATATTTGTTAAATGAAATGAATGACTTGGATGATTTGGGTAATGACATTGTTAATTTGTTTATTTAATAATTCTTGTGTGGATGGGTGGATTTCTTATTTTAAATACAGGTATACTTGAATAGGTTTATTGGAGGATTATAATGAAAAATAAATATTGTATTTTAAAAAAAACAAAATTATTGGCGACGAAAATTTGCCTTTGCCGACGTTTTTAAACGTCGACAAAGGTAAAATTCCATTTTTAAATACATTACTGACTTTTTTAGCGTCGGCAAAAGTATATACAAATTTTAAAAATTAATATTGTAAAACATGGTTTTGCCGATGTTCAAAAACGTCGGCAAAAGAAAAATAAAATTAAAGAATTCAAATTATAATGAGAAAATAAATATTGTATTCTTTAAAAAATAAAATTATTGGCGACGAAAATTTTCCTAAAAACTCAGCAAAGGTAAAATTACATTTTTAAAAAATAAATACGGTACCGACGTTTTTTTAACGTCGGCAAAAGTATATACAATTTTAAAAATTAATATTGTAAAACATGGTTTTGCCGACATTCCAAAACGTCGGCAAGGGAAAAATAAAAAAAATTAAAAAATTCAAATTACTTTACCGGCGTTAAATCTTCGTCGATAAATGTCAATGTGTATTAAGCAATTATTAAATTTATATTTCTTGGCCAAATCATTTTTACCGACGTTTTCTTACATATAAACGTCGGTAAATATTTTTTATAAAAGTCATATATTTTTAAAAAATGTGTGACTTTGACCGACGATTTGAAACGTCGGTAAAAGTAAATTAATTTTATTAAACAGATGGCTTTTATCGACGTTAAGTAAACGTCGGTAAAATAAATTAATATTTACTGACGTATTTGTAACGTCGGTAAAAGCTATTATTATCTTCGGTAACTTTAAAATTTAATTGAAATGAAATTTTATAACTCTTACCGATGTTGAAAAACGTCAGTGAAAGTCTCCCTAGTGCGTCGGTAAAGTGGACTTTTGCCGACGAAATTGAAAAACGTCGGTGAAATATTTTGGTGACATTTTTTTAATGGCGTCCAGGCGGCGAAAATTTTTTTTGTCGGTAAAAATCTTTGCCGACGTTTTGAATACTTTTAGCGACAAAAAAATGTGTCGCTAAAACTGTTAATTGTTGTAGTGTGAGCAGTCTAGACGATCGTCAAATATCTTTAAAAAAATGTCTTCCAATTATTTGAGTTCTTGGAGGAATACCCTGGGGCCAAAAATTGAAAATGAGAGGGAACTCACACCTATTGCAGCTATGTAAATAACTCAAAATCCTCCACTTAAGCACCTTACTGTAGTTTGCAAGCTACTTTTCTGTTTCTACCTCTGTATTTTTCTTGGATTCGATAAAGTGATTTTTTGCTTCATCTTGACATACCTAATTTTTAAAGCCTCACAAATATTCATTAATGAAGCAACGCTAATAGGCATAGGGGTGAACCACAAAATAGTTCCTTTTCAATAAAGCTAGCAAACCTTCAGAATGTCTTACGTTCTTCTTTCTGTACTTTAAAAGGTTTCCAGGTCATGTTTTTCTTTGGGATTTCATTATTTACAGCTACATATGTATCCTAGTGTGCACCCATAAATGGCTTGAACAGCATAATGGAGCTACTGGAGGCATGATCAATAATTGATGGATTTCACCCCCAGTGAACATCATTTTGATTTAGATGGCCCTATTCCTTCTTGGGATTCTATGATTTTCTTCATGGCTTCAACCTTTCAATCTTCACATCTTGGCTCACAAATATGTGTTATGGTGCTCTACAACTGCCCCTTCAAAGAATAGTGTACATTTAAACAATTTTCTGCATCATTTCAAACTTATCTTAGCAAATAATAAGTTATAAGGATGTTTCTCATTTTGGACAAATGGTCAAGAGATCATGCTAGCTGCAAATAATGCTCCAAGCTCACCCTATTGTTTTACATACCACAGGCATAGACGCCAACTATATTTGACCACCTATAGCATCATGAGCTTGACATAAAAGGGAAAATAATTGGCGCTTCTTCCTTATCGATATGCCTGTGTCCCCCCGGTGGGTAATTTGTGAGTCCGCCGCCTATAAAAGAACGGTGGGATATCTTGGACTGCATGAATCACACATTGAAGCGGACAACTTTAGAGCCTGAGTTTCAGTACCCATGGTTACTCAACTTCACTAGGTAGCTTTTGCTGTGGGTAAAACCCTGTGGTGTTACATAAATAACACTAAATATCTATTATTATAATATCTTATAAGAAATCATGCAAATGATAAAGCCTATTTCTGTATAGCAGCTGAGACATATATAAATTGGAGTCTTTCATCTGTCATCTTCCATCTGCATAAGGTCGCCTGCCCCTTATATGGATACTTTCAATATTCTCAATGAGTTATTTTGTCAAGAAGTTTATTTGGTATAGTGGGCAGAGTCTCTTTTTAGAAACTTCAAAAGAATGAGCTTGTGAATTCATCAAACCATGTGTTGACCACCTTGTCTACAGCTGGTTAAAAATAAAAAAAAATTCATGGATTAAGCAAATCATAAACTCGATTGTGTGATCCTTAGAATGAGAATTCATACTTTAACGTAAAGAATTTCAAATGTCTATCCATGATTAGTTTTGAGGGGGCCTAAGAAGTTACCTGAGTCTTAACTACCACTACCAGTGTCAATTTAGCTTTATTAATCCAAGAGCCTAGGATAAGACGACATAGACCAAACTGGTCCACGTTGGGCAGAAAGTTTTACCATTAAGTACATAGCAAGTGAGCAAAAGGCTTAGCATTAGAGGAACAACCGGACCGTTGGAAATAGAAATAGATTTCTTTGTTTCAAGCCCACCCAAATGCATATAAATCATGCACATGTAGAACTAGAAAATTTCATATGAAGGGGACATACCTAAACCCAAAAATCATCTCTTTGGAGGTCCAAGAATCAATTTGTAAACCTATTCCCTTCCTTCAATAATCTATAATAGTCATCTTCAAGCTGCAAGTAAAACACCATCATAAAAAGGTTAGCAATAAATTAATTTCATTTGATTAGAAAATGCTTACATGTCTCACAATCTTGAGGTGTTTTGACTCTTTGATTAATAAGAGATGGTGGGGGTTGTGAAGGGAGTGCAAATGCATAAGTGAAGAGCAATGATGTCATGGAGTTAGCGATCATCAATGAAAGGATTTTTTGTATATGTATTATATATGGTTCTTTGCACCCATGTATATGTAGAGATTTTTCTCCATCTTGATTGGAAAACCGCTGTCCATGATTATGCATTATTTGTGCTAAATTAAGGGCTTTGCCTCTTGATTTGTGAGTACAATGAGATTATCGTGGATCGCCATTGAGGCCTTCATGGGCATACCGTATGGGGCGTAACATCTCCCATGTGACCATTGAGTCACAAACATGTCAAGGTTTGCTTCCACTAACATGTTTTACTTCCAATATTAGTGGACTTAACCATTGATGATAGACTTTATTTGTTAGATTTTGCTCCAACTACATCATGGTTTTATCCTTTATCGACATGCACTTGTCATGAGATTTTTCATGCCTTTTGCAGATATATTTCTCATAACCCTTGGTAAAAAACTTAGGCATTCCTAAGTTCCATCAAGCTTACATGCTTTAGAAAATGTTTTTCACTTATTCCCTTTGTTAAGGGATTTGCTAACATATTCACTAAAGGTTAAAAAACTTATCATAACTTCTTTTCTTTCAGCAATATCTTGTACGTAATGG
This sequence comes from Sextonia rubra, assembly GCA_037013555.1. Classification (NCBI taxonomy): domain Eukaryota; kingdom Viridiplantae; phylum Streptophyta; class Magnoliopsida; order Laurales; family Lauraceae; genus Sextonia; species Sextonia rubra. The sequence goes on along the minus strand of JASUAD010000028.1, from coordinate 1,947,085 downwards.
TAATCCACATCTATGTGGTTATGTGTAAAGTTGTTAGGTCAACTTTTTATTGTAGACTGATTATTGCAATATATATGGATGTCTATATCAAGCTTCATATCCTTTATAAAGCATCTTACCCAAATGACAAAAGTATTAACAATACTGCATGCAACGTATTCAACCTCCTGTGCATAGAGAGTCACACAACTTTGCTTTTTGCCAGACAAAGAAATAACTGCAACTCTGTAGAAGAAAATATGGCTTGCTACTGATTTACAATCATCCCTATCTCTAGCAAAGTTTAAATCAAAATACCCAATAACCTCAAGCTTATTAGATTGAAAACATAATTTTAAATGTTTTATTCCTTTTATATATTTGAAAATTCGCTTCACTACTTTCTAATGTTTGAAGCCTAGATTGTTTTGATATCTACTAACTAAGCCCACAACATAATTAATGTTAGACCTTGTGCATAGCATTGCATACATGAGGCTACTCACTGCTTAGGCATATGGAACTTCTAATTTCTCTTGATTATCTTTTGGATAATCTCCTTTTGATAATTTCAATCCTTTTCAATGGGAGTAGAAACTAGTTTGCAATTATCCATTCTCAAACATTTAAGAACGGAGTCAAGATATCTTTCTAAAACATTTAGACACAGGTTTCTAACTTTTCTATCTATTTTTTATATTTATTCCTAATACATATGATGCTTCTCGAATGTCATTCATTGAAAATTTGACTTTAGGTATGACTTTATCTTTTCAATCATGTTTAAGTTATTTCTGGCTAAAAATATGTCATCAATATAAAGAGATAAAATAGAAAAGCTACTTCCACTTTTCATAGTATACACACAATGACCTAATCTATTTATCCTAAAAATAAATTCAAGAATTGAAAAATTAAAGTTTTATACTGCTGTTCGGAGGATTGCTTCAGGCCATATAAGGACTTTTTTAATTTATATTTATTCTCCTATCCTCAAATTATGAAACCTTTTGGTTGTTTCATATAAATATCCTGATGTAATTCTCCATTCAAAAATTCAAATTTTACATCTAATTGAAAAAGGTTCTAAATCAAAATATGCTACCATTGCAAGTATAATTCTTTCAAACATAACTCTGGCAACTAGGGAATATGTATCTATATAATCAATTCCTTCTATTTGGGCAAAACCCTTGACAACTAATCTATCTTTGTATTTGTCTATAGAGCCATCCAATTTAAGCTTTGTTTTAAATACCCATTTGCATCCAATAGCTTTTCTATCTTTAGGAAAATGACTAAGTTCCAAAACAATATTTTTCCTAATAGATTCAATTTCTTCACTTATTGTTTTCAGCCAATTATCAAAATTATCGAATTTTAAAGCTTTGTGATAAGTTAATGGATCTTCAATTTTCTCCAATGTATTAATTACCAAGGCTTCATAATAACTTGATGGGTCTTCAATAGCCTCAAATATGTTAGACATTAAGGTAAAATAGACTTCAAAGAAACTATGAGGTTTTTCTTTAAATAAATTTGACATTAAAGCATTATAATCTTTTAAATAAGAAGGAAGACGTCTTTCTCTTTGAATTCTAGATATAGTATCTATTAACATTTTTGTATTGACTAATTCATTAGTTGAACAAAACTTGGGTTCATTGGGCTGTACTTTATATTTAGAATGGACTGTAGTTGTGTGCTAGATATGCTGAATTGAAGATAACACCAATTAAAGTATTTTTCAGATGAAAATATGGATTGAAAAGGCCATAGCTCAGAAACCAAGCTTTGGATATGGGTAAGCTACATACTTTTGGAAAGTTCGTTTCAAGTAAATACCCGTAAACCTAAGATTGCGTAAATTGGAGTTAAAACGACAAAGTTATGGGCTTAGGAATTTTGTTGATATGCGCAGGAAAATCAAGTTTAACTAGGCTTGAGCGCATAGGATAGTGGCTAGCACGCTTTGAGTGCCCATTTAATCAAGCTTGAGCACACAGATGGTGGAAGCCCACCTAATTGCTTGAAAACCTTTCCTATTTTTGCTAAAATTGCCTGGTTTGTTTAGATTTGCTTTCTATTGAATGATTATGGGCTATGAAAAGGGTGTTCCTCTCAACCCTAAGTACAACGCATCATATAGAGCTCTCCAAGTTCTGAATCGAGATTACTATTGGAGAGATTATCTAGAGCTTCCATGAGAGATTGGACTGAAGGCTTCAAGTTCTAAAGTTGATGCTCCACTTCACCATAGGAGATTTGTGGCTTCTACTTCCTTGTAGAAGATTGTTCTCTTGTTAAAGAGACTCGTTCGTTGTAGAGATTAAGGCACTCATAGTAGGGCACCGATGGACTATGTACTATGGAAATCTATCAAGAACAAACATAATGCTTTGTGTTGAGGGATTGCCTATAAGGTTGTGAGTATATCTTGTACCACTGAAGTTCGTGATTTATTTTGTCTACTTTAGACTCGTGGCTTTTTCCCGTTTGTGTTTCCGCGTTGAAATTGTGTGTTGTCTTCTTTGTGTGATTGACTGCTTTTATTATTCCGTTGCATAGTAGTAGTAATTGAATTACAATCTAGAATAAATCCAGGGCATTTTAAACTTTCAATTGGTATCAGAGCATGTCATACTAAAATATTGTGTGTTGATCTAAAGGGATTTTTTAGAATATAATTCACCAACGAAGAAGGCTCCTCTATTGTAAAACCTCCTTTGCTAAAAGGTGCAACTAATTATGCATATTGGAAAGCATGTATGATAGCCTTTTGAGGTCACTAGATGAAGGTGTTTGGCGAATAGTGCTGATTAGATAGTCCTTGCCAACCGTTACTATTGATGGACAAACTACTGAGAAGTCAATCGCTCAACGGTCTGAAGAGGAAACCTATGCCTATAACTGTAACAATAAGGCAATGAATGCCATCTAAAATGGAGTGTCAATGACTGAATTCCATAGAATATCCACTTGTAAGAATGCGAAAGAGGCATGGGATATCCTTTTAATAGTTCATGAGGGTACTGAAAAGCGAAAGAAGATAAGATGCAAAGCTTATCATCTACTTTTGAATTGTTGAGGATGAGTGATGAGGAGAGGTTTGATGGCTTTTATACTAAGTCAAGTCATTTTGTCAATTCAAGTCATAATCAAGGAGAATCTATTCCTAAAGAAAAGATTGCGAAAAAGATTCTTAGGTACCTCTGGATTAGTTTTAATCCCAAAGTTATTGCAATTGTTGAATCTAGTAAACTGAATAGTTTGAGACTTGATGAGTTGGTTGACAACCTGTAAACCTTCGAGACTGAATTTATTAACCTTCAGTCAAAACTTTCTGGACTTGCTTTGAAAACTACAAAAAATCATAAGTTTTTAAAGGTTCAAAGAAAGTGGAAGCTGCATCGGAATCTGAATCTAAAGAAAGGGAAGTACAATTATCTTTTGAGTTTGTGCAACAATTTAATTAGCTAATGAGAGGGAAGAATACCAATTTTAAACTGGTTGAACTGAAAGCTTTGAACATATAGCTAATGATTATGCTAATAAGAAGCACAAACTTACAGTCAACAGCAGCAAAGCTTTGAACATCACTTGGGATGTTGATAAATCTGCTGATGAGGAAGAATTCCTTGACCCAAACCTGATTTGTCTGAAGAGGGGAAAGAAAAGTTCATTACTTTCATGGCTACATTTTCACCATCTGAAGATGATTTTGATGATTATAATTGCGGTGAAGAAGTGTCTCCTGAGAATATTGATTGGGAAGCACAGTACAAATTCTTATATGGCAAGAGCAAGGAACTAGGGTTGCATGCTATAAAACTTGTAAAGTAAGTTAAAGATGCTGAAGCTGAAATTCTATCTGTTAAGAAGAATTTAGAAATATCACATGCACAAATCATCCTTGTTGAAGGACATAGTGGTTCTTTGCTAGAGAGTTTGACTTTTGAGAATTAAGAGAATAGATCTTTGTGAACGAAAGTATTGAAGAACCAGGCCGAGATTCATGATATAAATGGAAAGTTGAAGATGAATTTGACAGAGTTAGATGCAATAAATGTTGCTTTGAATAAAAAGCATTTCAATTTGATTGTTCTTGACAACATCTTGAAGGTTCAAAAGTTGCACTCTGATAAGAATGGTCTTGGCTATAATGATGGTGTTTCAACTTTAAGATCTACAAGTAACATTGTCTTTGTTAAAAGCACTGTACATGCATCCACCAAATAACATACTGCACAGAGAAAACATATTGATTGTGCGTCAAAGAATGAGTCACTTCCTAAATTTAAACAAGCACCCATATGTCACCATTGTGGAATACAAGGACACACCTGTCTCTATTGTAACAAGCTGAAAGCTATGTCAAAATCTAAGTAATGGAGAACTCAATTTTCTGCATTAAAATCCAGTGTAATAAGGGTTAAGAAGGAAGACTTGCCATCTATTTTGGTTCAAAGTATGCTAAAGTTCTTTAATTCACAAGTGTAGGTACCAAAATTCAAGAGCCCCTAGTCAAAAAGATCAAGCCCCCAACCGAATGCTGATACGAATATATCATTGAACGAGAGTCACAGCTGAGGGGGAACTATTACTGGATCCTAGTTGATAATCATGGTGTATGATAACACCATAAATTTATCAATTAAGGACAAAAAAGGAAAGAAAGAGGCATTAAGAGGGAGTTTTGAAGATTGAAGATGTGATTCAAGAAGCTAAAGATGTGATCTGATAGTATGCTTATTCTTAAATTAATTACTGATGATGTATTCTAATAGTAAAGTTATTCTTCAATTGGTTATTAATGATGTATTTTGATAGTAAGGTTATTATTTAATTTGTTACTAAGCTAAAAATATAATATATATATATTTCTTGCAATTTCAATTTACTCAATATATTTTTGGATTTATTTCTAATTGATTAATTGTATATGAAGTTTTGTTCATGAATTGCCAAAGGGGGAGATTATTAGTATTTTTGTATTGGTTAATTAATGAGTTAGACAAAACTTGGGTCCATTGAGTTGTATTTTATATTTAGAATAGACTAGGGTTGCACGTTGGATAAGCTGAATTGAAGATAATGCAAATTGAAGTATTTTTCTAGGGACAACATCGATTCAAATAATCATATCTCATAAATTGAGCATTGGATATGGGCAAGCTACATACCATTGAAAAACTCGTTTCGAGTATATATCCGTAGTGTCGAAGACTATGTAAATTGGAGTTAAAACGACAAAGTTATGGCCTTAGGAAGATTGCTGATGTACGCAGGAAAATCAAGTACGCTTGAGCGCGAGTTTGACTAGGCTTGGGTGCCTAAAACAATGGCTAACATGCTTCAGTGCCCATTTAAACTGACCTCGAGTCGACAGAAGGCAGAAGCCCACTGACTTGCATGAAAACCTTTCCTATTTGTGCCAAAATTGCTTGTTTTGTTTAGATTTCCTTTCTCACTGATGTTGGGAAAATTGAAGAAAAAAAACATTCCAAATAAGAAAACCCCCTTTAAGGGCTAGGAAGCCATTCACCCTGAATGGCTTCATTATTCCCATCAATGACAAGGATGAACCACGATTCTCTAGCTGCAATAGGATATCCAGTGTCAGTTTTCCCTCAGACTCAAAAAAAGAAGATAGAATAAGTCTGGGCTTTAATGACTCAGAAGAAGACGAGTACCTATCTGATGAGGTCTTGAATGAAGAAAACAACTTCTACCTTGAGATGTGAGAAATTACTATTTCCTTTTACAACCCTAATGCATGACTGAAGATGATTGTCTGATTAAACAAATGTTGGAAACGTAAGCTGTAAAACAAGGGAACACCAACCCTCTTCTCTCTGAATGGCTCAGGTAAAAAATGGAGAATACTCACATCTCCGACGAACCGGCTAGAACAGAAGGTGAGAAAAAATACGACGAGTAAGTTGAAGAGACAACACTGGCATATATTTTCATGATGGCAAGTCCTAACCTGCCATCAAACTCTAAGGATATAGGAAAAGAAGGAATGAGGCTACTATTCTCATAAATAAAAGAAGATTTCACTACAAGGGAAAGGACAATGGTCTGAAGCTAACAAAACTTCGGCCATTGAAAATGCTACCCAATCAGGTTTGAACTACAAGGTCCACTACAATCAGCCATCTTCATCTAATTCTTATGTAATTCCTTCACAAAAGGATTTAACTATAAATTAAAGGCCTCCAGTCCCATTCGAGTATGATGTTGTCGAACACTTAAAACACATACTTGAACGGTTGCACATTCTTGATTTGTTAACAAATGTTAAAAGAAACCCCTAACAATCTCATATGAGTGTTGTAGACCTTAAATTGGGAAAATCAAGCCCACATGGAGTAGGCGCACCAAATTAAGAAGAACATCAAAATTTAAATTTAGAAAAGCCGAAGAAGAAGTGTAAGGAATGCCAATTTGTCTAGAATGCTGCAAAGGCCACCCTCTCCTTCTCAAAAAAAAGATCTCCTACTTGGATAAACCAAGCATAATAGGCCCCTCTATTTCATAGCCTCTGTGAGGGAAATGCCAATACCTAGGGTCCAAGTTGATCCAAGATCCACACATAACCTTATCACCATGGTAGCACTGCAACAACTTGAAATCCCTCTGTAACACTCCGGCCCAGTTTAATCCGGTTTAATGATTAATTAACAATTAGTTAATGAGGTTTCAGTACTATTATAGCGAATTTAAGTTAAGCTTGTGGTTTTATTCTTTTGAGATTCATTTTGGTTCATGGATAGGGAGTTGAGTTGAGTTAAACTTAAGCAGTTTCGAGCCCTTTTTTTGTAATTTTTAATTTTGTACGAGTTCGTTGTTCATGCATCATCTTGGTGTCAACATGTCATGTGTGTTTCGTCGAACTCGTCAACTTCCGTAACTGACCTGTAGGTGAACGACATCATTTGCTTCCGTGAGGCCATCGTTTGACTCAAATTGTAATTCTCCTGAGCTGCTGAACTTTTATATAAAATTGGCAATCCTTATCTTATATAAGGAGTCCACTGACTTCTCCTCCCTCACTTTCTTCTTTTTCTCATGCCAGTTCTCTCTTTTTCTTGTGTTCTCCTATTCTCCTAGCTCTCCATCCTTTCCTTTTCTTTGCGATCAACGTAAAGCAAAGGGGAGAAAGTCTTGTGCACCAGTTGATTGCCTTCTCGTTGGGTTCGCTGGTATCTTCTCTACCCGACATCTCTCTCTTGTCTTCGCTTTCTTCTTTTTTGTCTTCTCGTTGTGGACAAGAAGCCATAACCTTCTTTTGGTTCATCTCCGGTGAGTAGTTAAGTTACGGTCTCCGCATGAGCTTTGGGTGTGATTGCACTACATGCACCCTTTTTCTTTTGCTTACTCTCAGCATGCATGGTTCTAGGATTCATCCCTAGGATCGTTTGGGCCTAAGAACAGCTAAATTAAGGAAATAGTACAGTTAAGGCAAGTTTAAGCACAGTATGGATGAACACATGTTAATACACGTTGATTGTTATGTTCTTCTATTCTTTCTCTTAAGTGTGTAGTGTTTGGCAGCCCTTTAGTCTTGTATGACCATGATACATGTTGTTTTTGCAAATAAAAATCATGCAATACAGTGACTATGTTTTGTACAGAACCCTTTTGTCCAACCGATCGGGATTGGGGTCCGACTGATCGGACACTCCCAGAACCGAAATTCGACCGATCGGGTTTTAGAGCCGACCGGTTGGATCTGATGTACTTCTGCTCCGAAAGATTTAGGGTTCAACTGAATCCTATACTTACTCATTTTCCTTTTCATGTTCCTATAACACCATAGGACCTTTTATGCTACCTCTAGGTCCATGATGAGGCCATATAGGGCCTTCCCCATGGAATGCTCAACCATATAGCCTGTCCAATGGATTACCTTAAACATATGAATGGTTTTGTGGGCTGTGACGCATTCATGCACATTAGCCATTTGTTAAGCACCTCCCCATGGGTGTTGGTTTAAGGGACTTCGATACACATTTATTGATACAATGCAACACTCCCAAAATGAACAACTGTGTATCGAATAACTTAAAACTACATCTCCATGCCCGGTTAGTAACAATGGATAACAAAGATAGGGTTGGCTAGTAAAAGATCGTGATTCTTGTAAAATAATCCGATTTGCCTGGCATATTGACTTCGGTTTTGCCCTCTTATTCACATGGTATGCGTTCTGCGCTGGGGCAACATTGGATATTCCTCGAGGGCTCTATCCATGGTACATCCCGGGCGGAAACAACTGCCTTTCATGCTCTTTGTCTTGTTCCTTGTTCGACATGTAATTGGTAAGTGTAACAGTATTGATCCAGCATGATGCATATACTGTATTGTCTGACTGTGACATGACATGTACTATACTGAACTGCACTGCTTGACCGACTGACTGACATTAATTGAGGTGCATCCACCTGATATGACTAATCATGTCTGTTTGGCTCTACTCAGCCTCAGCCCTAAGATACCCCACGGGGTGGACTTTGGCGTAGACTGTTATTGCCTCTGCAGAGTGCTCCTGTCCTGAGATTCCAAACCCCGGGAACCAGAGACCCATTAGTGCCCTAGTCCAGTCGATGGTGTTCTCGTACTAACTGCTCTCGATTGGAAGAATATGGCAAATGTAGTAGCCACCTAGCCAGTTTATCTGTGTTATGATTCTTACAGTAGGCTTATTGATATGCACGATCTGCCTAGTATACGAACGTGATCTCTATGCATTTGTTAATTGTTAACTGTTAATTATTTTACTAGACACAACACGTGTTAACTTATTGGAGCTTATACTTTACTGAGTCATCGTACTTATTGGTTATTCTTGGTGTTGTAGGCCCAGATTCCTCTACCGACCCCTCGTCGGTCGGCCAGACCCTAGGAGAGGTCCAGGAGACCCAGTTAGGGGTAGAAGAGTGGTCTTGATCACTCCCACGGAGAGCGGCTTGGCATTGCATCCATCTATTGCCTTTCCTTCTGTTTTGTTTTGTTCTTATACATCTTACCTTGGAGTGGTCTCTAAGGAGCTATCTCGTCATTTTGTATTGTACATTTGTAATTAATGTCATTTTGTTGACCCTATATTGTTATGTATCCTTTTCATTTTCCTTACTTGCTATGATATGTACAGCTTCCGTGTACACTTGGTTTGTACGTGTGAACATCCCTTATGTGCGTGTACTTAGACAAGGTCGAGGTATACGTGCACAGGAGTATGTGTGTCACAGGTTAGGTTTCTACTAACCCCCGATTTCTGGGCTCGGGTTGTGATGACCTCCAAGCACGCTACTCAGTACAAATGCCTCCATACAAGGGTATGATAGTGAGGTGCATAATCCAATCAGATAGAGGTGTAAAATCCGGTTAGAAAAATATAAGTTAGGTTTCAACTCGAAAACTTAACATCAGAAGCCACCTTACAAGTTATCGAATCCAAGGCATGCTATAGCATTCACCTAGGAAGAAGATGGCTCCATGATTATGCTATCGTACCCTCCACATTGCACCAATGCCTCAATTACATTGATGATGATGGCAAGGTACATAACATCTTTACAAACAAGAAACCCTTCAAAGGAAAGAAGTCAACTTAACAGATGCATCAATATATGAGGACAAGCCCGAAAGGTGAAGCTTTAAAAGATAAAGGCAGGGCTCCTTTGGGACGAGAAAAGGTGGAAATTCCCCAGAGAAAGGAAGAAGCCAGAAAATGGGTGGTCCCATAAGTGGAATAACCCGTCATGATTAAAGAAAAGAATGAACCTTTATCATCCCCATTAAAGCATCTCGGGAAAAAAGCACTGGTCATCCAAACCAGAAAGCATGGCAAGCCAGTTATGACCATGTCATAAGTCCACAACAACACTCAAAGACCTAGCACCATTGTTTAGCTGGGAAAAGTCAAACAGGAAAGTGGGGAATAGATTCTGAGCTTCATCAACCGATGGAGAGGAATGTCCGAAAGATGTGAAGATCCCTTGCCAAGATAGGCCTGGCCGACTTGGTGTTGGCATGGGCTCCAAAGCCGTATCCGCTCCAGGATAATTGGAATGGAATTTGAAACCTTAGATCAGCTAACCTAAATAACCAGGTGGGTAGGAGATAATCTCCTTCAGCCAACGACAAGTTTGCCACAAAACCACCAGCTTGATTAGGATACCAGCAATGGAAGGCTTGAGCAAACAACTAGTTTAGGGTAGCTTGTACGAAAAAAGAAAGATATAGGAGAATCAACATGAAGATTCATCAATAAATGGGCCGACATGGCTAATCAGTGCAATTAATTTCCATCACAAGAAAACTTTCATAAACTAGTGTCTACACGGGCTTCACTACTACACTTAAAGGGTCATGACTGGAATGGAATTCCAATCATTCAAGGAACTATCCCGATCAACTACAAACAACGAAAATAGTACCACACACCTAGTAAAAAAGCTAAAATGATGCCACTTCATGTTTGCAGTATCTATTATACATGATTCGAACACCAAATCAAGAAGGCTATGGTGCCCACTCAAGTGGACCTGGGAATTTTGCCCAAACAGAGAAGCTACCCACTTGAGTGAATGACGGGAAAAAACCCAAAATCATAGACGGATTCAGTTTCTTAATTCTATAGGGACTGCCAATTTTAGTTATACATAGACTTTAATCCTAAGTTATGAGAATTGGATTATTTAAAGTGTTCCTTTCTCAACCCTAAGGCACTAATCTCCTTATTCCAAGTTGAGAATATACATTGGAGATACCTTGGTCTTTTGAGCCTTTAGAAAACCCTAAAAACCGAAAATGAACGAGCGGTGTAGGCTTTATTTTTCTTTATGTTTATGAATTTCTCACTCTTTTTTTTTCGTTTAATGAACTTAAAAGCATTTCTCATCAAATAACAAAGGGCATTTGTATTAGTATTTGGAGAAGGGTAATCATCATTTATAACTAGGCCTGGGCTCAAATCTTATAACTAGGCCTATTAAATGGATGGGTAGGACATGGGCTCAATGGTAGAAAGTGTGATGCCCAACCCAATCCGACTTTACAAAATAATAGAAACTTGTATGTAAAGATAGAGCTAGAGAAAGACATACCATTTCAACCAGAAACATGAGAACAAACCAATCCAACTATAATCTAAGTAGCCTTAAAATACATTATATATATATATTTATATGGGCCCACCCGGGACTAGGACCAAGAAAACTGAAAGATCTTCATGGATCCCTATATGATCCCGATCTTTAATTAAGGTTATAGTGCTATTTAAGTAAGATTAAGGTTAATAAACTTAGATTAAGAACTAGTAAAGTAAGATTAAATCCCAACAAGTGTGTTTCAATGTCTTCAAGGGATTTAAAATGGTTTTGCAAAGTTTCAAAGATTTCTGAGAAGTTTCTATACAACTTCGGTGCTTAAATGAGCAAATTTTGGGTTTTGAGGAGACTAAGGGTGCTTTTAGAATTTTGAATTTGGGTTCAGTTGAAAGTTCTTGGCATCTCCTACAACTTTTATGCTCATCTCAATCCCATTCGACGTACTGAAATCGTTCGTTTAGCCTACGTTTGCCATTTCAGGAATTAATGGTCTTTTGTGCCAAAATTTGACTTTGACCAAATGACCTCCAAAAGTTCTGATTCTTAGTTCATTGGAAAGCTAATTTAATTTCCTATGACTTTAATTCTTGTCTACAATGATTCAGAGTCCTGGCAATGGTTGTTTCACATGCCAAGAAGTGCCAGGCACAAAATGGTAAACTTATAATTTTGGTACCCATTTCATCTTATAAAGCCATCCCTGCATGGCTTTCCCTCATTACTTTCATTCTAGAAACTTAGTCCTAGATCTCTTCTTATTCCTAGATCACTTCTTCTTTTCCTTTTCTTCTTGCTTGTGCCAACTGAGGATTTGAGCCCAGACTTGCCAAAAGCGCTTCACTAGATCACTTCATCTTCTTCTTCTCATTCTTCTCATCTCTTTCTCGTCAAAAATGGCCATGGTGGTTAGAGGTGGTTAGAGGTAAGGGTTCCCATTCTCTAGATTACTTAAGGGTTGAGCAAGCCTTAACCTTCCTTTCTATGAATTTTAGTTCCATTTTCCAACTCTAGTGTAGAGTTTGAAAATCCTAGTTCGTTTTGTGTTTATTTTTATGTTTTCTTTCTATAAGTGGGTCGAGCAACTCTTTTAAGGATTTCTCAGTGGTTTGAAATTAAATTAAGCTAGGGCAAGTGGTTGGTTTTGAATTCATCAAATGCTCCATCGTTGTTTCAATTTTTGACTTAATATGTTCATGTAAATGTGTTAGTTTCTACCCACTGTTTAAGCTCTTTTTAATTCAAGTTTGTGGCTAATATAAGTTAACAAGGTGACCCATAAACCTCCCCAAATCCCCTTCTCCCCTTAAGTGTAAGAACTCCTCTCAATTGAACAGGCAATGACCAGATCAGTCACTGTTGTGTAATGACCGGTGGGCCTTACACAATTTAGTGGGGCCCCTATTTGATACAATTGGGGTCCCATTTTTGGAGTGAATTGTGGGGCCACCTTGTGTCCCCCTTTGGGTCACTAGGTTGGGTATTACATGACCCTTTTTAGAATGTGTTTAAGAACCATGCATTAATGGGAATTGTGAAGTGGGTGATGTGAATTAAATCCAATCCAATAATACTCCATGTGTTCAAGTGTCTGCAATAGATAGTGACAAGTGCCGGTCGATCCCACAGAGAACCGTACTAAGTTAGAAAATTAAAAACTGATCTTTTAAACCAAATAGTAGATATTGAATATGTTAATTTGAAGTAAAACTAACAATATCAAAAAATTGAAATAAAGTAAAACTGAAGAAAAATCAATGATAAAATAAATCTGAACAACTAGAATCTATTAAGTAACGTAAACAATCAATTCATACAACTACTCCATTCTTTTTGTCTCAAAATAACTCAGATAAAAAAGAACTCAATGTGAAAGTTTTGGGGGACCCTCTAGAATGGATCGACATAATTAATCTCAACAAGATAAGTGCAAATAAACAACCACGCAATGGAAATAAATCAATAAAAGCACATACCACAAGAAGTCAAGATTTTTATGTGGAAACCCAACCCGGGGAAAAACCACCACAAGAAATCAAGCCCAATGAATCGTACCACAGTTACAAGAGAAATACTCATAACTCTTGTCTAGTTGTCGTGCAACTGAAGCACTTGTGATTCTCATTGCACAGCACCCAGCTACAACGACTCTCTGTCACCCTTTGTTACAAATCCAAGCACCTAAACGCCTTCTAAATATTGTACTTGACTCCTCAAAACAATCTTCTACACTTCGAAGATAACCTTCTATAAGGAGATGTAGAAGACAAGAATCTCAAGACTCTTCAAAGAAAAACTATAGAGAAGATGATCTCCAAATAAGTAATCTCTACTTAGAACAATGAGATTTATGTTTCATGCCTTAGGGTTGAGAGAGAACTCCCTTATATATTCCCAAGTTTGTGCCTTCTAAGTGTATTTGTGAGGTCCCAACCCAACTTAATTGTAATTTACATTAATTAAACTTGATTTCCTATTAATTATTGTATTTTAGTCTTAATATATCTTGTTTTCATTTTATCGGGACATGGATAGGTAGTTGGGTTTGAACCTTGCTTAGGTAGTCAAGACCTTTTCTATTTTAGAATTCCATGGTCATGCATAATTAAGGCATCATGTTAGTTGCATCTTGTGTGTTTCATCATGTGGGTCATTATTCACATTTGGCCCAACTCAATTTGGATTCATCTTGGCCCAGTTTTAGCCCAACTGACTCAAATTGGAAAATCCCGAAACCAGTGGACCTGTCTATAATTTCCAGAAACCCAACCATTTAAATCAAAGAACCCATCGTTTGTTTTTCTCCTCCTTCACATTTCTGTTGGAGCAAGAGTTCTTCTTCCTCTTCCATGCTCTCTTCCTCACCTAGTCTTCATTTTGAGCAGTAGAAGGCTTTGCATGCAAGAGTTTGAGCACCTTCTTCTTCTTCTTCATTCTTCTTGTTCTCCGTTTTAGGGATCTAAGGCATCATCTCCTTCCTTTTGCTTGTAGAAGCCATGAGGTAAGAAAATCCCATCACTATTCCATTTCCTTGAGTTCCATAGAGTCAATGAGACTCAATCTCGTCGCATGCAACCCATCTCAGCCCCATTTCATCCATTTTCATGTAAGGTTTTATTTATAGTTAGAGATTGGGTTTTCTCCATCATCAAACCAAAGGAAGAGCTAGATTTGGGTAAAGCACTGAGTTAAGGCAAGTATAGTTGGATATAATCACTGCATGTATGTTAAATAGGTTGATTCTTGATGAACTCTCTATGTATGCCAATCTAGAGCTCATTTCCTCATTGATTAAGATTATTAAGTTTTAATGATTAATGATAATTTAATTTAATTAATGACGTGGGTTAGTGTTATGAAGTGATTAGAAGGTTTATTTGATGAATGTGAATGGGAGGAGCCAAGAAGAAAGAGGAAAAACCAGTTTGAAACTGATTCTACCCGGAGCAGGATGCTCTAGGGTCGACTGGTTGGCCTTAGAGTCCGATCGGTCGAATTCCCATTCTGAGTCGGACACCCTACCGGATTAGTCGAGTAACTGAAATTCCGAGTTGAAATATTTATTTAAAGATTAGTTCAAATAACTTACCAAGAACCTTCCATAGTCCATCGTGGGGTATAAGGAGAGGCTACACGTTTTATCTTTGAAGGAGCCGAGGTATTCTAAAAAAATTATTAGATTATCTAAATTTTCTACAACCATAGTAATATCTAAAATTATCATAATATGGGGTCTTACCGAAGATCCAGTAAGTATTAGTATGTATGGAACAATGGGTATTACTTTAGACTATTTTATGGGATAAAGAATGACTTATTCGTACCTTTTGAATTATTTAGTATTCTTTTGGCCCAAAATCCTCTACGGAACTTACCCACGATGTTTTGTGAGGCAAGCTCTATATGCGCACAATTACTTTATGAAAATAAGAACTAATTTAAGGAAATGTTTTTTTTTTTGGGTTGGGGGGGGTGGGGGGGGGGGGGGGGGGGGGGGGGAGTTAATTAAGAACTATCTTAGCATTCTACCAAGACCCTAGAGGTATATTTAAAGTAAATCCTACCCTTGGGACATTAAGTATAATTAAGACGACATATAGCCTTAGTAATGGTACACTTGCCTTCAACAAATTAGCTCAACGGTAACTAAATACTAAGAAGGAAGATTACTGAGCCATCACTCATTCCCTCTTGATTTTCCAGTCCGTTTCCCATGTTATGTCATGGATGTTGGCATAAGAAGAGGTGTCTTTTGTATGTACAATGTAACACTGATTTTGGTAACACAACGACACTGGATGTTTTATGAATACATCGTATTGAATGACCTTGAAAACACAGATTATCTAGCATAGGTTTGGCTAGTAACTATCCTTGATAATTACTCAATTTAATTGCATTCATATTGTTAAGTAACCTTACCCTCAACATGATCTAATCATGTACCCAATTCTTCTTAGCAAACCTTGAGGCGAAATTAGTGCTGGAGCTTCTATTGAGTATGGCCTGTGAGACAAAATGGGTGTGGCAAAGAGAGGGTTCGAGCTCCATTAGCTCATTTAAGTATGCATTGTTGATTATTAATTATTGTTAATTCCATATTTTATGATTGAATAAGTTCTTAAGACCAAAAATCCCTTATGTATGATATGTTGATAAGTATGAATGATTACGTACGATTAATGATAAGTATGTATGATATGAATTCAGATGGTCTTGATAAGTTGAGTCGGCACCACTTTGCTTGTACCCTTGTTAGGTTCGACGGGACTAATTTGGGTATTTTTTATGTTCCTACTGCAGTAGTTTATGGAGGAGTTGGTTGGCGCTCCTTGGGAAGCTAGACTGATCCCCTAGCGTAATTTCCATACGTACGTTATACGCTTTCCCTAGATGATACGTTCTCTCTGGGGAGAATATAGCCTTGTAGATACCAACTAGTATGTTTCGATATCCTATTCATGACTCGTTACTCATGCTTACTCATGCACAATATGCCTAGTTTACGATTATTGCTCTCTTTTAATTAATGTCTCTAATTCAATTGATACAACATAATAGTTTTATATGCACCTATATTTGCTTAACCGTCATGTTAACAGTGCTACCCTTAGTGTTACAAACAGGTTTCAGTACCGATTCCACCTCAGACTCACCCATAGAGAAGTTTCCAGAGACTTCCCAGGGTATAGTATAGTAGTGTGGACTTGACAACATTCTCCAATTGTCTATCTCGTAGAGCGTCATGGGTTTATGTTGGGCTATGTTAGAATATGCCATTGGTATGGCTATGTTATGCACCATGCCATTTTGTCATATTATCATTATGTTATCTAATTTGATGGACATGTATGTCTCCTATTCGGATTGTATTTAGATCCTATGTATTTGGTCACACTATTTATCCTTACTTTGGATCATTCATGTAGATATTTGTACTTTGGTCTTGTAGAATTATGCATGGGATTATGTTTCATATAAAGGACTCTTTTAAGTTCTATATCTTTAGTTGACAATTTTCAAATTAATAGACTCAGTTTGTGCTTAATACCATATCTCAAAATATGAATTATACAGGACGTTATTAAGTACAGGTACAAATGCACTGGCTTTTACAAATGTTTTAAATGGACATGTGTTACATGTCAGTCCTTACACGTGAGATCTGTGCTTTTTCCCTTGTGGTGGTTCCTACATGTCTCAGTACCGCACGGATAGTCACGGGATTACATATGCCGCCCCTCGGGAGTCACCTTAACCATGGAATTTCGGGCTCGGGCCATGATAGTATTCGAATTAGGAAAGGAGTTGACACCAAACAGGAAAGTTTCATTGGAAATCAAAATAAATTTGGAAGTTGGTGGACTTTCCGCTCTAGTCCGATCTATCGGGTAATAGTCCAATTGATCGAATTAGGCCACTACCTTTACTTCGATCGATCGGGTCTTTGCTCGATGGATAGGGGAGCCCTTTTTTATTTTTTTAGATTTTCTTTTTTTTTTTTAGCTCTTCTGGGACTCTACAACCTCTTCGAGCTCCCTGTCTAAAAGTAAATAGAAATACGACTTCGGCTAGTACTTGAGTTTTGTCTAACCCATGGATTTTGCTAACATACAAAATTCCTTTCACTATGTTTATGATCCAGAAGACTTATCTATAAAAAAGACCAATTTGATTAAAAATAATACCCTAGATCTCCTTTACCTCATAAAAGAATGAAAAATAAAACCCAAGATCTCCTTTGCCTCATAAAAGAATGAAAACTCCTAAGCATTACTTATTAAACTAAGCATAGACTATCAAAGGAAACACGGCCTTAAGCATAATCTATCAAAATAAGCATAGATGATAAAAATCATTTTATTAAGAACACGAAATAGAGTCTTCCTTTGAAATGAAGACGGATTTATTATTTTAATAAAGCATTCATTCAAAGAGATAAACTAGAAATAGAAACCAAACTAATTACATAAATTAAAAGGTATACTTATGAAAATTTTGCTCCAATCTAGAAGACTAGCCTTACACTGTCAAGAACTTTACCATGATTTTCACTAATAGCATCCTTCAACAATGGTCACTCCCTGAGAATCTCTCTTTTAAAATCCTAGTTTCTAGAACAACCTCTAGAAGTACTATAAAAATTAAAAAAAAGAACATTAATGGATGATGAGTCCTTAAAACTATACTTTTTCATTAATTATTCCATACATTTTAAGGACAATCATTATAAATTGCATGAATTAGGATTAAATCATGATTAGTGCACTTGAAATCCATTTGTCATGTTTTAATGCATAATTCTCTAAAAAATCATCATTTTAGGATAAAATCATGAAAACTGCTTTTCTAAAACCCTAATTTTTGTAAATCATTGTCAAGTCTTAATTCCTCATGAAATTATCAAATCTTCTTCATCATTCGCTTCTTCAATTCAAAACATTTGCAATGACGTCAATTTATGCTATCATATCATGTGAAATGGGACCGCATTCATGCATTTGTGACTATAGGGGCAAAACTATCATTTCACTTAAAACATCATAGTTTCATGCATGAAATCACTGGAATCATCATTCATTGCATTATTCCTCATGTTTCATATCATTTATAGAATTTTGGAAGAATCCTACTTGGATTCCTACTTGAATCAGGACTCTTTGCAAAGAGTCCTAGTAGTACTAAAACTCTACTAATTTTCAACATTTGAAGATTTCTTGCAGATACTGTGGAAACTGGGATCCACTGAACTTGCTTGGAAGAAGAAAAGCATCTTGGTTGATGCGTCTTACTACCATCAAGATTCTTGCCTAAGACCCATAAACAACTCAGAAAATCATATTGGGCCTCGTAGTGAAGATGAAAGTTGAAATGAAGCTGAAATGAAGAAAAAAGAATAAGAGTTGTATCTAGTGGACTCCACACATCCATGGGTGGATCCCACACCACATGGGACGTCCCACACTATCTTTGCTCCTATCCAAAGGTTTCTAGAAGATCCTAGATACTTGCCCTCTCCTTATCTCTAAAAAGCTTGAAAATTATAAAAATTTGAAAAATTATCACAAGAAGGAAAGACCATCAAAAGTGAAAGACTCCTAGCCATCCATGGAACCTTTTGGGCATCCAAAGAGGAGTCCTCCCTTAACCTTAGACATTCAGCCAAGGAACTAGACCCTACTTGTTGTATTTAAAGAAAAACTGCAGAAAGTGGGTCATTCTATGTATATTTGCATTTCACTTCAAGTGGGCCCCTACTGTCATTGTTTTTTGCTTAAATTTAGAGAGTTTAGTAGCAATAAGACTCTCTTGTATTTATCTTTATCAATCATAGAGTCTAAGAAGCAAAGATTATCCTAAGGATCCAAAAGGAACGTCCTATCAGAAGAAGGAAAGTCAATCCCATTTTTCTTAGGACAACTTGGATTAAAATGGGCGTAACTCTCAATCTATACATTGGGTTGGGAAAGCTCTTTAGAGTAGATATTTGTGGGGCCTAAGATTATACGATTTGGAGTTGAAATAAGAAAGTTATGACCCTATGATGTGGCTTCAGATTTTCTATGTGGGATTGAAAATTTCTCATCAAAGGTAGGCACTCTCCTTTGGCAAGTTTTAGCTTGAAAAACTCTTGTCAAAGGTGGGCCCTATCCTTTGGCAAGCTTTAGCTAAAATTTAAATGGTGTGTGTACTTACAAATCCCATCTTATCTCATCTCAAACTTGCTGGCTAAGCAAGGAATTCCTCTCTGATTGAAATACGATCATATCTACACAAAGGAGTTTAGCTTCAATGTATCAAGAATAACAAAAAATATAAAAGGGAGAGGCATGAAGAAATAAGCCACCCCCCCCCCCCCCCCCCCCCCTCTCTCCTAAGCCTCTCACGCATTCCCTCCATCTCTCCCTCTTACCATCTCCTCCATATATCTCCCTTCAAGAAGGCTATGCTAGCCTTTTTGGAATGAAGATTTGTGTTTAGAAAGAGAGGGTCTCCATCCTAACAGTGTATGGTTTTTATTGTTCTTTATTTTCTTTCATCTTATGTAAAGAAACATATTCGTTTGTAGAGTTAATATTGCTTTCATCTTCTTTTAGTGGTTGTGCGTTTCTGATTTTCTACAAATCTGTAAAAAGGGTTAACTAGATGTGCTTACGGTAAGGTTAGTAGAAAAAGGTTTTCACTACTATTGGCCTAGCTTAATATCCTCTAATATATGTAAGGATCTCTGATCTTTCGTGTGTATGGGTGGCAATACATGTCAAGAAACAAAAGCGAATCATTTTTGTGCAGTTTAAATGTTTTATAAGCCCTTCTTGAAACCCTGTGCAATTTGTCACTAGTTTAGCGTTTGCTCTTGGATTGACAACCCAAGTTGTAGAACCAGCCCTTTAATTGTGATTTTTTGATTTCTTTGGCCCAATCTATGAGAAGAAATTTTGAAGGAATATAAACTCACTACATTTGCTTTTATGCAAATGTATTACTTGAACTACTTTTACATTGATTTTTGCAACATTTAAATTCATGTCTACTACTTTTAAATTTATGTTCTACTACATTTAAATTGCATGTTTTCACTACATTTAAATTTCTGCAATTACTACTTTTAAATTGCTTGCCTTTGTGTTTTTCTTCTATTTGAAGTTTTTATCAATTTCTATGTTGATTTCTTGCATAACTTATGGATGGAATTATGTTTTATAATCATTCATATCCATTATATGAGATTTCTCATAAGTGCAAGTTGCTACAAATCAAGTCCTTAAATCTGAAATTTGTGTGTTATGAATAAGAATAAAAAGTTGAAATTCGGGTAAAAAGGAACCCTGCATAAAAAAACAGCATGCAGTTGTAATTTTGGTCCAAATCTTGGCAATTTAAAACCTGACTTAGAGACGTTATTTTTCCTTGAAATTTCAAAGAATTTTAGATCATTTGATTTACTTTGAACCCTCAAGATTTCAGGGCAAAATGATTTTGGGAAGTTGGATTCTAGGTATCCTAAACCCGCACCAGTTTCTGCACCCAGATTAGTGCACTCAGGGTAGACTTTTGTTGAAAAGTTCGAAGTGGGTAGTCCAATCAAATCAGTGATTTTTTCTGTAAAAATTAGAGGGATTAGACTTTGGTAGGTGGAATCTCAAATATCTAATTTTCAAAGAAAAATAATTGCTGAAAGTCCAGAAACAAAGAAATTAAACAGAGGTAGCCTGAGTACCTGTGTATAGAATTCTGCAGTTTTAGTTTTTTGGTCGTCTTCATTCATTAATAACTTTCTCATCTTAGACTCCCGATTCTGGTTTTTTTTTTTATCCATGCATCATTAAATTTTAAATTCCTCCCATTAAGTTTAGGATTAGATCATATTAGGTCAGTTGTACATAACCTCAAACTTGGTCCTGTACACAAGTTCTTTCCAGACTTGGAAAGTTTTCAGCATTCATCATAGTAATTTTCTAAGTAGTTTGCATCATTCATGTATTGTTTCATCATATTTGGCATTCTTGAATGAAACTAGACTTAAAAATAAGTTTTGGATTAATTTTTGATTTAGAAATTATTAACTGCATTTTTAGTTTAATTAATTAGTAATTCTAATTAGCTTAGGATACTAGCATACACAGTCCTAGAAATTTAGGAAAGTTGCATATAGGATAGGTTGAATTTGCATTCTCACAAAATTTTGGGTACTTTCCAGATTATGGACTCTTTTTAAATGTGCGTTAAGATGAGATTTTTATTTTAATGAGCTACTAAAATTTGGAAAAATTTTATCTCTAGTTGGATGCTCTAATGTGTGCGTTTTTTCCAGCAATTAGAGAATTCTTTTATTAGGTTTTTAGTTTTAGGAAGTATCTTTTATTTTATTTGAGTTGTAATTAAATATTTAATTTTAACCTAGGAATGGATGTATTTAAGAGTATTTTTTAATTTAGGCTAGTTTTAGAATTTAATAGGGCAGGTACAAGTTGGAAAGTAGTCTTAATTTCATTTGCTCCATGTGGATTCAACCCCGTACTCACTAGGTTACTAAACTACAATCGAGGCCTTGCACTTGGGGCCTGCATCAATCAATGGAGGAAGGTGAAGTGGAGAAGAGAGGGAGAGAGGAGGAGGTGGGATGTCTAAGATGGCATGGGAAATCCTCCCCCGCACCCCTGGCCACTTCGTGCATCCTTTATGCTTTTTACATTTGTGGATTCATTGAATTTGGACTTCTTCTGTGGTTTGATAATAGACTTCCGAGCCACTAGGAGACTTGGAGGCAAAGTTAAGTGGGGATAAGATTAGCTTGGGCTCTCTCAGTGGATAGAGTTCATCTTTGACAGGATCTTCTCTTTAGATGTGGTCTCACTTGAGATGTGCAGCAAATTAGGTTCAATGGTGTAGATTTTATTTGTAATCCTATCTAAAAAAGTACATGCAACTTCCTGAGGTATAACTTAGTCAATTTAGCTCTAAATTATGCAATCTTGGGCACCACAGATATTTACTCTAAAAGACCTTTCTAATGATAGGTAGATTGTGCCAATTTGGCACTAAGATTGAGAGTTTGTATGTTTTCAGTTTGTAATCTTGAGAAAAATGGATTGACTTTTCTTTACTTATTTGAGTGGACTCTATCTCTTTACAAATTCTGATTTGAAAGGAGATTAATTTGTGGCTCATTCAGACTTTTTTAAGTGCTCCTTTTTCATCACAATCCATTTTGAAGTAATTCAAAAATTGAAGCTAATGTGGGCCCTACCACGTAGGACATTTCCTCTGCATGATTGGTGGGCTCCACGAGAAGTCTTTTACTCCAACTAGGCTCTTATATCATAGGCAAAAGTTAGAATATTGCCTCTGAGATAATTCATCAGCAAAATGTGTCTGTGAATTCGTTGATGTGTGGGAAAAAGCAATCAATTAAGAGAGGTTGCGGAACTTTTGATGGTGCTATGTTGTTGTAGGCAAATATTCAACATTTGGCAACGTCAAACACGGTGCCAACAAAAGTGTAATATTAATAGCTTCTAACCTCTGCCCACGGTAACTTGTGTTGGCAAAAGTTGACTATAACTAATCTGTGAAACCTTTGTCTACTTCTGCCAACGCTGATATTTCATGGGCAAAGGTTAAAATTTTTGTTTGGTTTTTTTTTTTTTTTTTACTTTTGCCCACATAAAGCTAGCAGTATGTTCCAATTTTTTTATATTATTTTTTTAAACCAAAATCTCCCTACATATTTATTTCAATCTCACCCTAACTTATTCAAAAAAAAAAAAAAACAATCAAATGAATGAATTGATCTCCAACCAAATAAATTCATATCGAATGAATTAGGAATCAAAAAGCACACATAAATTGTCATAATAGTAAAATACACAAATTATCCCACACATTTATCCAAATAAGTCCCAAATGTATCTAAACACCAAAAAAAATAATAATAATAATAACAACATTCCACAGACTCCAAATGATCAAAGGATCGAGGGAATAGAACTACAGACAATCGAGCTATCAAATCGAAGACATTGCCTCATCATCAACCTGTGTCAACAAATATATATATATACACACATGAAAAGGCATTAGCATCTTATCAATGAATTAACTTCAAACCAAACACACTTTATTTTTGTATTTAAGTGTTGAGAAATTGTAAGTTTTTACTAAATTTCAAACCAAGAGTATCTTTTTCAAATTGTACCTACCCCTATCATCGTTTTTAACTGTAAGAACCAAAACCAATAGGCCATGTGCCTTTTCATTTCTCTTCTCGACAAATGCTCAACTGAGTACATGCAATTGGTAAGTGCTAAAATCAAACAAACCCAGTTTAGGGCCCATTCATGGTACCTACAATGCTCACTTCCCCATTTAGAAGAAGACGTTAAAGGAGGACATGACAGATGAGTCTTTAAAACTGCATTTTCATACACATTTTGACCCATTTTAAGGACTTATTGAGCCAAAAGAGTCTCATTTAGTGTGAGTTAGTGGTTCCAAGCATTTTAAATTCAATGTAGTGCATTCCTTCATAATTTGCTTCAAAATCACACTTTTTGCATACATTTATGAAACCTGCCATTTCTTAAAAGTTTATTTTTGGAAAGTTTTGTGAAAATTTATAATCTCATTAAATAAATTGAATTTTCATCATCATTAGTTCATTCACGTATAATCATGAAAAATGGTGTGCATTTTCATTGTCATTTCATGAGAAATGGCCCACAGTTATGCATTTGTGATCTTAGGGTTAAAATTATCTTTTTACATGAATTCACATTTATTTTATAGGAAATTGATAATATGGGTCCCATTTTCAAAAATTGAGGAAAAGAAATGATTTTCAAAAGAAAGGAGAGAAGACTTGAAGAGGAAAAAAAGAAAGAATAAAAATTTGCAAAGTTAGCTTCATGGTCCCATCCACATATTAATGTGTGGGGACACAGTTGTGGAATGTTCAAGAAAGGGGTCCTACTCTCCAATTGTTGCAAGAATTCAAAATTAATGTAAGAAAAGAAAGCCAAGGTGGAGAGAATTCAAGGACAGAAAAGTCAAAGGAGAATTCAAAAATAGAAAGTCAATCCCATTTTTCTTTAGACAACATACATTAAAATGATCATAAATCTCAAACCGAGGATCAGATTTAGACAATCTACCTACTGTTGGAAAGCTCTTTTTGAGTAGATATCCATAGGTTAAGATTGTACTGATCGGAGTTAAAATGACAAAGTTATAACTCTAAGAAGATGACTGTAATTTTTCCACTCAGGAATGAGATTGTCTCGTCAAAAGTGGGCCTTGTCCTTTGGCAAGTGTTAGCTAAGAACGATGGATACACTTAGAATTCTAGCAAGAGAAGCAATCTTATCTCATCTCAAACTTAAAAGACTTTTTGGCTAAGAAAAGGACTTAACAAAAAAAGAAAAGCCACATATGATACCTTCTTTAAAAAGGAGTAGAAAAAAAATATAAATAAGGAACCCCTCTCCCATACTCTTCATGGAAAAAGAGCTCCTTCTCTAGATCTCTATGTTTCATCTTCTTCATCTCTCTCTCCCTTCATCTTAGTCCTCCAAGAGGCTTAGCCCGAAGGCCATACTACACCCTTGGGAATTTCAACTAGAAAAGGTTTTTTTTTTCCATCCTAACATGTATTATTCTTGATTTTATTTGACAATCTATTGTAAGGATTTTTTTACATGTTAGTATAATGTTATTCTTCTTAAAATTTTTCTTCTTTTCTTATGGTTTGTGTGGATATTTTATAAATGCTTCTTGTGCTTGGATTGACCGCCCAAGATACTAGGATCATATTTGAAGAAATCATGAACCCGGTTTAAAAGAAAATTTTGAGAAGATAACTTTACAGCCTTTACTGCCTTTATTACATTTAAATTCCAATACTACTACATTTACTTTTCTTACAATCACTACATTTAAGTTTCATTTTTTCACTACATTTAAATTCCTACAAATTTTCTATTTATTTTGATGTTCTTTCTATTTTAATGTTTTGTTTTATGCATAGTTTAATAGCTGAAAGTTTTGTCATCGCATGCATCACTTATTGGTGAGTTTCTTAACATGAGTAAGGTGTTGAAATATCTAAGGTTTAGAATTATTTGATTGAAAGTAAAATTTAGATCTGATGACCTCCTTTTGCTGACCAACATCAACTTATCACTACAACAAAATGCAGATTTGCCAACAAAATTTGCCAACGCAGTCCAAACATGTCGCAGAAAACGTATTTAGCCGACGCATCACAGCATTGGCAAAGGTCTTCTCGACGCTCTTTTGTCAACGTCAGAATATGTCTTCGATAAACACAATGGCGCCATCTGGGTTTTGGAGGGAAACTTCTCCCAACATGAAATTACTTATTACCGATGCATTACAACATTGGGAAATAAGTTTAAGGAAGACGACACTGTGAATGTGTCGGGCATTATCAAAACATATTTGCAGACGTTGTGATTGCATCGGAGAATACTCTAACGACAATTGCCGACACTGTATATGCGCATCAGGGAATGTCTTAGAAGAAATATTTCCTCTTAGCTCGCTCGTCTCAGTCTCCAAACCTTTTGTTTCTCCTCACCGTCAGAAGATACCAATCTCCACATCTCTACATCTAGATGGTGCCATCGTCTTCTCCGGCTAAGCACTCTTCTCCAGCTAAGCAAAAGCCCTTAGTCTTGTGCTGCCTTTGATGTTCAAAATCGAAACGAAGAAGACAGAGGCGAGCCACAACCCATTTGTCGTTGTCGATCAGCACAATTTGTGGATCTCAATCCCTATTGTCATTGTCGAGCGGCGCCATTTGTTGATCAGCACCGTTTGTGGATCTGAAACGGTAGAAACTCAATCTCCTCTCTGTTTCTCCTCACCTTCAGAAAAAACCAATCTCCACCGTCATCCATCCATCTACCCATCTCCACCATCCACCACCTCATAACCATCCCCTTCCCCCAAACCAACCCCGGCCACCATAACCTCACTCCCGACCCCTACCCTTCCCAAACTTGAAATAAACCCATCCCCTACCCACAACCGAGAAGCTCATTTCTACAAGACCCCTGCCCTACCCATAATCCAGAGCCCTTTTCATCTTTTGAAGCCTCATGACCACCGTTAAATCCTAAACACATTTGACCTATCGGAAACCCCATTGCTCTTGGACGAGGAACAACGAGTGGACTCTATTGCTGGTTGACATCTTCTGCTTCCTCTCCTCCAGCAATCTTGTGAGTTCCATTTCTTTTTCTCTTTCTTTAGCTTTGTGTTTGGGTGTTTTGAGTATTAGGTTTTACATGCTTCTTCTAGAGCATTTTTTCTTTGTTGATTTTTCCGTTTTGATGCTTGTAGAATTCTGTTAAATTGTAAACTCAAAAGAGAAACTGTAAATTCTAAACTCAAAAAAATGTATATGCGATTTTGCCACTTGCTTTTATGACACTAAATTTGCTGCAATGTCGATTTTCATCTTTGCATCTCAGCCTACGAGGTAAAAACATCATTAGATTTCTTTTGCAATATATGACTGTCAACACTTCATAGAATGCTAAAGGTTATAGTGCTTTTATTATTTAAGATAAGGTGATACAAGGTTGTTTTTTTTTTTTTAATTGTTTTGGACTTCTCTTTGTAGGAGGATTTTTAATTGGGTCATTTATCTGTTGCTAGTGAGTGGTGTTTGTGCTAGAATTCAATTTTATTTTAATAGAGACTATAGACATTGGTTTCTCTAATGGCAGAATCATTTGGCGTGGACTATATAGCTGTTGCCAATTTCCACTGCCATACCCATCCATTAGGATTTTACAAGAAAACATATTAAGAGGACTAATGTTTGATGGAAGACCCCGCCAAACAGAGCTCTAGTGCAGATGATCTATCTAAACAAATATCTTTTTCTAGATCTATGATACGATAAACCTGATGCAATCTTTAATTCATTAAAAATATCTCAAACCAATCCCATCATTTACAGATCTAAGTTTACCGTTTTAGTAATGGTGTCTTATCTCTCTCTCTCTCTCTCTCTCTCTCTGCTGCAGAATTTGGTTATGGTTTTGTTAATGCATTTTGTTTTGTATTCATAAGAAATACAAAAAAAGGTGTTAGTGGTGACAAATAAAATGCATAACCATCATTGGCCATTAGTTTTGCCTAGTGGTTTAACTATTTATATCTTTAATTTTCATGGTACTCTGAATTTGTTGGGTTTACAAAATGTGAAATTAAACAAGACCAGAAGAGTGATGTTCATGTGTTGTTAAGCTAATTATCTATGCGCATAAACAACTAAGTATTCTGTTGAACAATACAGGACAGAGAGAATGCTGCTAGGTAATTCAATTCTTCTTCTTCTTCTTCTTCTTTTTTTTCTGTTTTTTTTATATAGGATCATAGATGAAACGAATCATAAATTTGCCATTAAAGGTCATGTGGTTTTTCCTAAGTTGATTGTCCACAACTAATGTCAATCCATGAAATGCTGACCAAACCCAAATTTACACCAGATTGAAGAAATAAAATAAGGAAGACTCCGTCTTTGTGACACTGCAAAATTCAAATTATTGAAAACAATGACAGCAAATTGAGATTCCATTTTTAGAGAGAGATTGAAAAACTATACCATGTTTGAACGTCATGAGACTTATCAAATAGAGCATTAATGAGCTCCCCTTGAGCTTTTGTAGGTTTTTTGAAATCTCATATTCTTATAAAGGCTGGAAAAAAAAATGAAAAGCTTTGAATGAGGTGCTACTGAAATCAATTTACTTGCCATGCTTGGGAGGCAATGTATGCTAGTTGAATTCTGTATTGCTCTTTCAGATCAGCTAGCAGCTCTCCTATGGAATGATCTAGGGGTCATGATTAATGAATTAATAGGCTGTAGTACATCTTTTTCTATTTCTTTATAGGATAATTACAAAATTTCATTTAAAAGGAAAGACAGGTGAAAATCAAATGAGAAATTTATTAATGAATTAATAGGCTTTTTTTTTCTGGTGTTCTTGCACTAGTTGTTAAAATCCATTGAGATGGGCTTAACCTCCTACCCTTGGCATTAGTTTAAAATTTAAAAATGACTAAATCATAGTTTTTCTAAAAATATTTAAATAAAGAGAACTAATTCTATGACTATTGTCTTGGTAAGTTTGAAATCTTTTTTAGCTTTTCTGTTATTTTCAATTAGCATGTTTCTATCTTGTTTATGTTAAGGATGTTTGATGCACAAAGTGATGTTTCTCTTTTTTAGATATTCTAATGAAAAGAGATGAAAGCAGTTTCATATAAGGGCAAGTGGGTGATGGGGTGATCTTGAATGTGATTAGCTTATTGATTAACCCTTGTTAAAATATGGACAAGGCTTGGACGACATTGGATAGTCAAGATCCCAAGGTGAGAATTGGTCGGGAGTATCATGAGGGGGTGAAGTCATTTATTGAATTTGCAAAGATGAATACACGGGATGCTACTGAGATTTGGTGCCCATGTAGAGTTTGTAAGAACAATTGTAGGTATGACTATGAAACTGTGAACTTTCATATTTGCCGTTGGGGTATGCAACAATCCTACAAGACCTGGATTTACCACGGAGAAACAATACCTCCTATAGATGAAGTTGTCGAATTGGAACATGGGGTTGAGAGTGATTATGAGGATCGGGATGAATATCTAGAACTGATGGAAGACCATTACATGGGAACTCACACCAACATTGAGGCCATCCAAAGTAACGCGATACATCACTTTGAAAGGATGTTGGATGCTTCTCAGCGCCCTCTTTACCCGGGTTGCTCTCCAGATAAAACTCTACTGGATTTTGTTGTTAAGATGATAGAGCAAAAGGTAGAGGGAAAATGGAGCAACAAGTCATTTAACAATTTGATGCAGATACAGAGGGCAATCCTGCCAGACAGCAATCTTGTTCCTGAATCAATTTACGCAACGAAGAAGATACTGCGTGATTTGGGACTGGGATATGAGCACATTGATGCTTGTCAAAATGATTGTGCTTTGTTTTGGAAGGAGAATGCATTTTTAGATAAATGCCCGCCATGCAAAGAGTCCAAATACAACCTAAATGATGGGAAGGGCAAGAAGATCCCTCATAAAGTTTTACGTTACTTCCCATTGATACCAAGGTTATGGAAACTTTACATGTCCAGAAAGACTGCCACACACATGAGATGGCACAGTGAAAAACGCAAAGATGACGAGATAGGTAGGCATCCAACTGATTGTGAGGAATGGAAGGATTTTGATAAGGAGCATCCTGATTTTGCAGGGGAGACTCGTAATATAAGGTTGGGGCTAGCCTCTGATGGGTTCAACCCGTTCGGAGACATGAGTACGTGCTACAGCATGTGGCCTGTTATACTTATGCCGTACAACTTACCACCCTGGATGTGTATGAAGGAGCCATTTTTCATGATGTCACTACTTATTCCTGGACAGCATCAACCTGGAAATGATATTGATGTTTATCTTCGACCTTTGATTGATGAGTTAAAGGAGTTGTGGGATAATGGTGTCGAAACTTACGATGCCTCTAGTAAGCATATCTTCAAAATGCGTGCGGCTGTGTTGTGGACCATAAATGACTTCCCTGCATATAGTAACTTGTCTGGGTGGAGCACCAAAGGCTACAAGGCATGTCCCATTTGTAATGAACATTCATTATCGGTCACGTTAGAAGGAAGCTTGCTTACACAGGGCACAGAGCTTACTTGCCTAAGCGGCACACTTGGCAACGTAGTAAGGACTTTAACGGTAAGTATGAGAATTGAGTGAAGTCATTGGAGTTGCCGCCGGTGGAAAAGGTACAAAAATAATTGGAGTAGCTGCTAGATACAAGGTTTGGGAAGCACTCTAAAAACAAGGAAAGACCCCGTGACCCTAAAGACTTGAACTGGACGAAGAAAAGCATTTTCTATGAGCTACCGTATTTTAAGAAACTAAAGCTCTGACACAACATTGATGTCATGCATGTAGAGAAAAATATATGTAAAAATCACCTCTGCACAATGGTGGGCATAGACAAGAGGAGCAAGGACATAGAGCATGCCCGTCGGGATTTGGAATATATGAATATTAGGCCTGAATTGGATCTACGCAAGAGAAGAATGGAACCCTTGAGAAGCCCTGTGCGTCGTACACATTAGGTCCAAAGGAGAAAGATGGCTTTTATCAATATCTAAAATCGATCAAGTACCCAGATGGCTATGCTGCGAACCTCTCGAGGTGTGTGACCTCGAAGAATGGGAGATTAGCGGGCCTAAAAAGCAATGACTGCCATGCTCTTCTACAGCGTCTTCTTTCGATTGGTATGCGTGGGTACGTGAACAAAGAGATATGCACAACACTATTTGAGCTGGGTAGCTTTTTCGAGGACATTTTTTCGAAGACATTGAAATTGAGTCACTTGGAAGAATTGGAGAAGAAGATAGTCCTCATACTATGTAAGTTGGAGAGGATTTTTCCCCCAGCATTCTTTGATGTGATGGTCCATCTGGCAGTTCATTTACCAAGTGAGGCTATGCTTGTTGGACCAGTACAATATCGATGGATGTATCCAATTGAGAGGTTATTTAGTTTACCATCTTTATATTATTGATTAGTGCCGTATTATATTTTTTGATCTTGCTGTTTTGTGTGTTTAAAGGTTTCTAGGAACCCTGAAGGGCTACGTCACTAATCGAGCTCGGCCAGAAGGTTCGATTGCCGAGGCATACATTGCCGAAGAGAGTGTTAATTTTATCAAGATGTACCTAAAGGGAGAAGTTCCTGAAAAACAGAATGATGATAGGGGCAAGCGAGGTCCAAGGTTAGGTTCACGCAATGCGTTTGTCCTTTTGCACCTATCACAAGGGCTCTTAATGTGTCTAATAGGGAACGCCACATGGCCCATTGGTTTATATTGTATAATACTCCTGAGGTCATACCTTATCTAGAGTAAGTGGTTTAGTTAAACTAATTGTATGCGTTACATGTAAACTTTATAATCATCTTATGTGTCACACTAATTTATGTATTACTAATCCCCTGAGTAGAGAGCATAAAAGGAAAATGAATAAGCTCGAGGGACGCAACATCACAAATATACAGCGGAAAGAATTTTCTGGATGGTTCAAAGATCATGTACGTAAAATATATGCACAATAATTGTTATCAACCCAAAACATTAAGTGCTGACTTGTCTAATTTTTATGTTAATGTAGATGAATCAACTAAGATCTCAAGGGTCTCTAAAAGCAACTGATGAACTATGGGCATTGGCAAATGGTCCTAATTATCTGGTGCATCAATATTCAGGATGTAGGGTTAATGATATCCGGTTCGTTACCAGAGACCGCGACAACCGTCACAAGAGTAAGAATAGTGGGTTGGTCGTTGACGGGGACCACAATGAAGAAAAAATCAACTTTTTTGGTTACTTGACCAATATTTTTGGATTGTCATACATTAATGGTTATGAAGTGGTTTTGTTCAAATGTGAATAGTATAATACTGGTCATAAATCTAAAATACATATTGATGCACATGTGACAAGCATTTACATTAGGGATCGGTGGTATGAGGAGGATCCTTTTGTCTTGCCAAATAAAGTAAATCAAGTGTTCTACATCAATGATACCAAATTAGGCCCAAATTGGAATGTTGTAGAACGGGTCAAGCATCGAGGGGTTTGGGATGTGCAAGAGCGAGATGAAGAAAGAGGCCAAAATGTGCTAAACAAGCCGTATCAGCAAGAAGAAGCCACTGAAACTATTTTAATCCCTATTAATGAAGAATTTTCCTTTTGTTACACTAGGGATGACATTGAATCAGAGATCATCCCTGAGGAAAATGAACCAACGGCCATTGGTGATGAACTAATTGCCGACGATGGTGATGATGAGGATGAAACATTGGCAGAGTACATAGATGAAGATGAAACTGATCAATCCGACCCTGATATTGATTCTGATATGGAATGATGATATATAAACTTTTTTTTCATGTGTATGGAATAATATTTTAATGCAATGCAATCATTAATTTACCTTTCATTCGGCTAATGACTATGTTTTTTTTGAAATATGTGGTGATTTTATGTCAATTTATTTATCATAGCGGCCAAAAATGCTAAACAAAAGAAAAGTTTATGCCAAACTCGGAGCATTGACCCAAAAGAAGAATGCTTATGAGTCAACTAGAAATAAGAATATTGAAAGGAACAAAACCTGAACGAGTGAGGTGGGTGCACGGCAGTTGGAATGAGCACTTCACATTCCATCTCAGGGTCAACTCTCACTTGAAAACAAAGATGATGGCATCGACATGGAGTACAAACCATCCAGGAGTGAGGAAGAGTTGCATTCCTTGGATGAAGAAGAGTTCGAAGATGAGGTTATTATATTTAACATCAAATGTTAGACACTATCGATATTTTTTGATTTTGTACTCATTTATTGTGTTATTCAGGTCGAGCACATGGGCCCGAGGAACCGCAGCCAATGCAGTGCAGACGCTCAAGCCAGTCAGCCTGAGATTGGTGGCAACCAGCCGGCTATGTCTAGCCCGCCTACTATGGGCAGTAGCATTGGTAAGAAATATTGGACCATAATTTTTTTTTCCAAACTTATAGTATAATTCATTTTTTTATGTATAATAACTCATATTTATCTGTCATGGTTGTAGCTTCATCCTCTCGACGTGTGCGGGGCAGGGTGGTAGGCCATGAGTCAGAGAGGAGGATGAGGATTCTGGGTAGTAGGATGTCTGCTCCGTTAGGTGCACTATCAGGGGCATTCGAGGGTGTAAATGCCTCTACATTTGCAGTTGACCTAGGGAGTCACATTCGCAGGCTTGCACCTTTGCACAAAGAAACATGGGGAGCTATTGATGATGGGTGCAAAGAGGCAATCATAACTGCAGCAACGGTAATAAAACAATCTTTTACTAATAAAACAATCTTTTACTTCCTAATCTATATTCATAGGTTTTATTATTTACTTGTCCCACTTATGGGTTTGAATTGATAGCAAAAGTATGACTTTGGTGATTGGATGACCGATGCACATGTGGCAGTTGCTGTCAGAAAATTAGCGATGCATATTTATAAGGAGTTTAGGGCCGAGCTACACAAAGCATATAAGAAGTTGTTAGAAAAGGGGCACGATCCAAAGCAGTGCCCATATGATACACAAAGGGCGGCCCAGTGGATATGGCTCATAGAGAACAAATGGGAGACACCTGAGTGAAAGGTAACTAAATGATATAAAGTGTGGGTGTTCTTCTCACTGATCTTCTTTTTTTGTGTCTTTTCTCTCTATTCTAGTGGCTTCTATTTGATTTTTTTAGTTGAAATACTTATATGCTGATTTTTCTTATTTATTTGGATGTTTTTTAATTTCTTTATTGACTTTCTAGATGGGTTTTGTTGGTGAATACAAATGATGTTTTCAGTCCTTTTATAGTAAGAATAAAGAATATGCTGATATAAATTCATGTCATAAGGCAAGACAAGGTCAATCTTGTGGGAGAAGTAGTAGGATGGGTGATCACTTGGGAAGTCCTTGTGCACACGTGGTTAGTAGATATTGAGATGTACTCCACTTAGATGGCAGGGTTGTGACAATGTTGGTTGATCTTCTTACTCCTTGCATGGCTTGGAGGCTTGACTAAACATTTTCAACTTTGTTGTTCAAATTGGTCAATGGGAGCGTGGGTTCCTCGACCCTGTCCTCTTGTATAAGAATGATCAATCAACTTGAGTTGTTGCTATCATGGATTATCTAGTCTATAGAAATAGGGCCCGTGGAGTGTGGACCATGGTCCAATGATGCAGATATTGAGATATACTCCACTTAGATGATGGGAGCACTAAACCTTAATAGATTTTGCAGTTAATGTATGCTAATTAGAAAAAATACATTGAATTCTAGTATTTTCCAATATTTTGAATTTTAGATTTTTTTTGGATATTTTTGGGACAAATAAAATCACACTATGATGGGCTGCAACAGCTTTGAACCTTGATTTTTGATTTTGAGGTTCACTATTGGGTTTGTTATGGTGGTATGCTCCTTTTACCTTTCTGTTGAATCCTGTAATCTACTTAATGCTGGTATGATATTCCTCATTCCAACATTAATATAGGTGTAGCTATAAGTTGTTTCGTTTCATGATCTGTGTTTGCTATCTCATGGTTTTCATCAATATGAACTTGCACTTCTCTTCAATTCTGCTTCATCCGAGTTTCTTGGTATGCAGAGAAAGAAAAGAAGTAACTAATGCATCATTATTTTTGAAAGGTGAAGCATAGTGAGCATACAATTCCAAATTTCTTTCACTGTCAATTGGGCAGCTTGCTGTATTGGTTTGCCCATGATCCAGGATGTTCATTTAACGGGCCTATATTTTATTGCAGCTAGGGTCTGATGGGAATTCTTATTAGAATGTCAATACCCCAATTGAAGTTCAACCTTCCACTTTAGATAACCTGAAATATAGGGAAATCATAATCTTTGAAAATTCTTATTATAAAAGTTAGATAATGCCTTGAACTGAGCAATGATTGAAGTCCAAGAAAATTGTCCTCTATAGCGGCTGAGATGAAGCACTTATGCTCTTCATTAGCAAGGCTAATACGATTGAAAATGCAGGTTTATTGCAGAAGTCTGAGTTGATAGTGAAGAGCTGTTGAGCATTTTTTATATGATTTGCTGACTATGTTTGTGGTTACTTTGTTTTGTTCTTTTTGGGGTTTGTCAGCTGTAACAGTACAATTCTTGTTATCTTTTAGATCATTGTACCACTCTTGATGTATGAAAGAAATTAGAAACTGTATGGAAATCTGCCCTTCCCCAGCTGTGAGTATTGCTAGCCCAACTAGTGGGTTCAAATTCAAAACATATATAGTCTTTGGTGCGTCATCCTTTAACAATCTCTAATCAAATAATCTATGTAATTTTTTTAAAGAACAGATTCTTATTAAGTCAGGCCTTTTTTCCTTTTAGTTTCTGAAGAAAACTCCATACCTTGCTACTTCTACACTTCTAGTCTTATTTGTTATTATTATTACTATTATTATTTTGATAACTACACTTGTAGTCTTAATTGGATGTCAGTCGGTGTTAATGAGGACTCTCCCTCATGCTGAACCGAACCAAAAGGCAGCCTTTGTGGCAGTATGGATGTTCAACAACTGATAGGAATTGATATGTCACTGTTTTGTTGGCTTAGATATAGAACCTGGTCTACCAAGTGGGTGATGCTTGTTCAGATGTTTCCCTGAAATTCAGACAAAAAGGGGAGTTAACACCCTGCATAAAATTTTTGTAGCAACTGCAATATGATTCTGGAAAGCTGACTTTTTAGGATCATGGTTGTCACCATCCTTTCATCTTGACTAATTTATCTATTTATTTTAGTTGCTGTATTGTATTTTGACCTGATCCATTAAAACATGGTGGCTAATGTAAATGTGTGAGGATTATGGGTTGCTAGTGATGCAAACACATGAGGAAGTGCATACAGGGGACCCACCATTGGTATGCTTGCATACAAAATCCATTCATGCAGCATTTTCTTCCTATTTACTAGACTTGTGCATACAGGGTTTTAGGAGGATAATTATTTAGGATATCCGTTAAGTAATGTGGGCTTAGATTTAACCTCCATAAATGAGGGCTAGGATTAGAACTAGGAATTTGTTCTTTTTTATTAAAAAAATGGCTTTAAACGTTCTTTGTAGGGCTATAGCCAGTTTATTTTTGAAACATTGAATCAGTGGAGAGTTTCGGCTACATGTTGCTTTGGGAAAGACTTGATTTATCATTTTTTTTGTTGTTGTGTTTGTTGTTGTGAAACTGTGTGTGAAACCTTCGTCTCTTTGACCCAATTCTAATTCCCTTTATCTGCATTCTTTCCTCGTGTTGTCATTTCGTTATTTCGCATTTGTGGCTTACTGGTGGCAAAAGACTTCAACTGTCTTGCCTTGAATTTTCAGCCACCAAATCTGCTTCTTGCAATGCCAAAACAGTCTACAAACAGCAGCTGCAGCTGAAGGAGTATTGTTGGAAGTGGGGGAGATGTGAGTTGTGTGGGTGATGGTGAAGACAGTGATGAAGATTGTGGATATGTGAGGTGAAGGGTGTGAAGTGATGAATGCAGTGGAGTGGCTGCAATGTATATTGGTTGCGTGATGGTGGGTTGTGTGTTTGTGTTTAGTAGCATGAGGTGGAAAATGTGAAGTGGTAGTGAAAGGAAGAAGGGTTGGTTTCAGTTGGTTTGGTGAAGGTGGAAGGTGTGGGTAGTGAAGTGAAAGTGGGTGGTGTGGTTTGTAATGAAGGTTGAGATGATGGCATTAATGGGTTGGGTATGGATTTGAATTCGATGGAATGGCTATGAGGTGATGACATAGCAAGGATGGAGATGGATGAGTCTGCAAAGTTATGGAGGTTAGGATGAGGAAGGATATGATAAGTTGATAACAATGAGATGGGGATGGTTTTCATTTAGACTTCACCAATTTGAAATTCAATTGGAAGGGAAGATGTGATAATGATGAGATGTTTGGTAAGGAAGATTGGAAAGTGAGGTTGCAAAGATGTAAATTAGAATGTGTGTTTAATTTATTTTTTTTTCCTGATTTGAAATGTAGGTAAAACTTATTCATTTTTTTTAGTATGCTTTCTTCTAAAATGTTATATTTTTCCCATTACTTGTAATTTTAAATAAGCTAACTACGTTGTCTATTACTTGTAATTTTCAACGTAAGTCGCAGAGGAATTCAAAGAGTCGGAGCAAATTGAAGACCACTCATACATCGGGCTCTCGATCATTTGTAGCCTAGTTCTCTCTTATACATGCAAATGAGCAACATGCTCTTCCTTCTGAACCTGATTTATATCGACATCGACACTACAGCACGAAAAAAGATAGATGGATCACAGATCATGCTGAAAAGACACATGTGAGTTGTTGAATATTCAATATTATAGGTCATTGTTTATTTTAGTTTCCTAACATATATTACATGGCATGTATGAATGCTTTGACAATGCAGCGAAGAATGGAGGTGGCACTATCGCAGTCTGAAATTAATTCTCCAGTGGCTAAGCAACAAGTGATCGAGGATCTACTAGGGAAGAGGGTTGCGAGGAGGCAAGGGTATCGCTCGAGGGGCCCATCGTCATCTTCATACATTATTTCGGTGGGGTCTGAGATGATTAGCCTGCGACAACAACTAGCTGATTCGTTGAGAGCACAAGAAGAGTTGCGGCAAAAGCATGAAGAGTCGCAGAAGCAACTGCAAGATCAGGCAACTATACAGGCTCAGATGCAGAGTCAAATTAAGATGCTACTTTCACGGGTCGGTATAGACAATTTGGGCTCCTCCGAAAACTAGAGATTTTTCATGGGCATGGGCCCTCCCTTTGACCGGTTCATTTTATGATTGAGTGGCCATGTTTCATAGTGTATTTTAGATGTTTGATGACGATAGGACTTTATATAGGATTTATTTTACATTACTTCTTTTGATATAAGATATTAGTTTCTATGGTATGACTTGTTTATAGTTGACATTAATTGGTTAATGACTCCTTCTATTTTATTGTTGCACAATGACTGTGTGGTTTTTGGTTTCATCACTATTTATGGTCGTGTAATATCAAATCTAGATCTGAACATGAATTTTTTTTAATTTCTACAATTATTTTATTTAATATATAAGAAAACATATTTCCCAACGCACTGTATGCGTCGCCAAAAAGGAAGGTAAAATTTTATTTACAAATGGCCGATGTCATATGCGTATATATGTCGGTATATTTATTACCAACACACTTTATGTGTTGCCAAAATGGAGGCTAATAGGTAATAAAAAAATTATTTTTAAATCCCGACGCGCAAGTGTGTCGACAAATAGTTTTACCAACGCTGTTGAATGCGTTGGGAAAGAAATCCTCGACGCTGTACTGCGTCAGCAATAAGCTGTGCCATAACCCTTACCTTCATAAATCTGCCGACGCTGTGGCATTGCCGATGCACAATTGCGTCGATAAAACCACTTCTTATTTCCGATGCTAGATGTTAATGCGTTGGGAATTGATTTGCCCGCATCTGGTTTCTGACGTGGTGCCAACGCAGTTTAGTGTGTCGGAAAAGCTTTTACCAGCGCAGTTCCTTAAATAGCTGACATAGTAGTTGCGTCGGCAAAACCCCTTTTTCTTGTAGTGTTTGTTGAAAACAATTTCTGTTAAAAGTCTGAAAATTATATGTTTGGTTCACATGTTCGTTGTTGGTTCAGTTGTAATATCTAAAAAGTATAAAAACATATGATTTGGAGAAGGATTTTGAACATGTTTCAGATCTGAAATCTAAGTTCCAGCACTTACAATTCACAAATTCTGCAACATTGTATTGGTGCCTACATATGTCAAGTTCTCTTGCATTCATGCATTATCTAAATTGGAAAGTTCATAGACCATAAATATTGCTGGAAGCACCTTTAAAAACTGAAATTTTATCTCAATTATGCTCAGAAAAACTTTAGTTTCAGACGTGAAAACAGTCCAAGAACAGCTCACCTTTGCAGTAAAATTCTGCATTGCAGAATTTTTATAACTAATTCATTCATTCATGCATATTTTTTCTGTTTTTCAATCCTTCTCTTTGCTTTTTTCTTCATTGAATTCATGCATTCATTAAGTGTGTTCTTCAGCCATTAAATTTAGATTAGGTTTGCATTATGTTAAATTCATATTGTTGTTCACTTTTGCATATCATTTAAATTTCTGCATTTTTTTTCAATGCATGCATTGTTGATTTCTTTTATTTATTTTAACTTTCTGTAACATTCCGATCCCCTTTGAGCCGGTTTAGTGGCTCATTAGTGTGTTTTTGTGTTGGTTAATTATTTTGGACCTGGTTTTGGGTCATGGATAGGTAGTTGAGTAGCCTTTGACCTGGGATATGTAGTTCTAAGCCCTTTTTCGTAATTTTGCAATTGCTTTGTATGCATTATTTTTGCATCATCTTGGTGTCAACATGTGTATTTTGTTGAACTCGTTATTTCCCTTAACTGTCTCAGACTCTTTGGGAGGTAATTGGAGGAGTTGGACCTTTGTGTGACTTGAATTGTAATTAGCCTAAACTTGACAGACCTTGTTTTAAACTCCAAAACTATATATATGAGTCATCAGCCAGATGTCTTCTCTCCCTGCTCATTTCCTTCAACGTGCATGCAAGAAAACTCTAGGAAAGCTCCACGTTCGTTTTCTTTCTTGTCTTCTCTTCACTTCTCTCCTTCCCTCTTGGTTAGCATTGGATTTTCCACCCAGTTCGAGTGGGTTCTCTCTCTCTCTCTCTCTCTCTCTCTCTTTCTCTGTCTATGCTTTGAGGTAAGTGGGTTTTTATTTCTTCTTCTCTAATTGGATTTCTCCTCCAAGCTCTGTATCTCTCATACATCTCATGCATGGGTTGTTCTCTATTTTGCTTGGGTTTTTAGTTGGATTGGAGCTTGATCTCAGTGGATTTGCTAAAGCTTTGAAGCAAGTATAAGTACAGGATTGTTTAACACATATGGGTATATTGTTTGATTGCTGTGATTCTCTTGTTCTTATATGCTTAGCATGATCTACAGCCTAATTCTATCACTTTGGATTCATTGGAGTTTGTTTTGCTCAATTTGCACATGATTTTCCAGTTTCTGTAACTATCCAGATTCGTTTCCCGTATTGTACGGCTAAGCCGTAATTCTGTACGGCTCAAATTCCAGAGACTTGATATTTGAATTTTGTTCTACGGCTAGGCTACGGCTGAACCGTAATTTGTTCTGCGGCTGAGCCGTAAGCTAGCCGTGACCCAGCCGTGAATTAACACTCTAATCAGTTGAAACTTTTCAGACACAGTACTTCTACTGTGAAGCTACGGCTAAGCCGTGGATTGGTATATGGCTAAGCCGTGGACTCCACCGTAGTTCAACCGAAAAAGGTATCAGATTAAAGGTAGAAGATGACCAGTTTAGCCGTGTTCTGAAGGGAACCACGGCTAAGTTGTAGAACATGTTACGGCTAGGCCGTAAGATGCATACGGCTAAGCCGTAGGTCACCCATGGTTAAACCGTAAGACCTGGAAAATCTGAAATCAAACTTAGGATAATGGTGTGACTTTGTAGGGCTAAAAGACAGGTTAACGATACATGTAAACCGGCCTAATGGATGCTTTGGAACGCATGAATAGTCTGCTAGGCTGTGACTTATTCATGTGAGCACCTCCCCATGGGTATTGGATTAAGGGACTTCAGTGTACGTGAGGATTACATTGCAACACTTTGATGGTCAACAGTGTATCGAATAACTTAACACTATACCAACATGCACAGTTAGTGACAGTGAACAACTAGATTAGAGTTGGCTTGTAATCCTCCTTGATTCGGCGTTAATCTGAGATGCATTGCATATTGGTTACAGTTTTGCCCTCTGTTCTGCTGATCTATGTTTATGCATGACGAGATCATTTTGCTTTTGTTCTGTATAATTGTTTTATTCTTTGGTCTGTACT
Organism: Sextonia rubra; assembly: GCA_037013555.1. Lineage (NCBI taxonomy): Eukaryota > Viridiplantae > Streptophyta > Magnoliopsida > Laurales > Lauraceae > Sextonia > Sextonia rubra. The sequence continues at coordinate 1,906,424 of JASUAD010000028.1, read as the reverse complement.
ATGCTTTGATCTACGCTGTGCTTTGACTCATTTCCGCTATGCTCTGTATATATTCGATTCAGTGGGTATTCCCTGGTGGCTCTGCCCAGAGATTAAAACGTGCGGATAAGATCAGGCCAGTGTCGTCCGTGAGTCCAAAGCGGATAATCTCCCCTTTTTCTTTTGATTTAGTTGATTGGTATTAGTCTGGCTCTACTCAACCTCAGCCCTAGGATGCCCAATGAGGTTACCTCTGACTTGGTTCTCTGTTCTCTGTATCGCTGCAGTGTAGCTTTGTCTTAGGACTCCGGAACCCAGGAAACCGAGACCCACTTGTACCTTGGCCAAGTCAGTGGTATTCTCATCTGTCTGCTTTGTCTGCTGTCTATGTGAGAGAATATGGCCAACGTAGTAGCCACCTAGTTCAGTATTTCTATGCTTTGATTCCTTTATCATGTTTTACTTCTATGCACGATTTGCTTAGCGTACTAATATGAAACTCTGTACTTAATCTTTTCTCCTTATTTAATTAGATATTATGAGTGTTATGTCCCTGTTAACTATATTTGTTGGATCGTTGTATTCATGGTGTTGTTTGTGGTGTTACAGGCACAGATCCCGTGTCCGGCTCCCCGGCAATCGAGGAGATTGCAAGATAAGACTTAGTAGAGGCTCCCTTCGGCCTAGCAGAGTGGGTTTGATCACTTCTGTGGAGTGCATACATGCATATCATCAGCCGTCTATTTGTTTTGGATGTATGTGCACAAGAGTATGTGTGTCACTGGTTTGGCTTTTCGCTAACCCCCGATTTCTGGGCTCGGGTTGTGACACTTTCTAATTTTAGTTTTTATTTTAGTGGAAGTTCTAACCTGCGTATTATTTTGTAGTCACCTAGTTTTTTTAGGAAATTTTAGAATTAGGAATTTTAATTTAAGAATTGTTATTGTAATTGTTTAATTCTTAGGAATGAACGTATTTGTTAGAATTTAAATTAGGTTAGTTTTAGATTTTTATTTAGGACAGGTGACAAGTCGAAAAAGGAATCTTAGAACACATTGCTCCTTGTGGATTCGACCCCTACTTATCGAGATATTACTACATCGCAGCTCTGCATTTGGAGCTCACAATCAATGACAATCATGGCTTCTCATGTCCGATAACTTGCCATTTTTAGAGTTCACAAACCTTGATATGTTAGCTACATAGATATCTATGTAACGGACTAATTTCAAGAATTCACAAAAATCATCTTCCTGCTTTAGATCCAATGTGTAAACTGCCTACGGCTTCAACATGGATCCATCATCATTCATTTTGTAAAAGCAATTCTAGCCTTATGCCCATATTTTTCAAATCTTGATGAGCTTTGATCATGTCCTTGTTTCGTCTATGGCCATATGAGTCCCATAGCAACTTTCACATGCATTCTTTTCTATGTGCATTACATCAAGGTTGTGCCGGAGATTAAGTAACTTCCAATACGGTAACTCCTACAAAATGTGTTTTTCTTTTCTTTTTTTTTTTTTTTTTTTTTTTTGTCCAACTCAATTCTTCCTCATCATGGGGTCTTTTCCATTTGGTATGACACTTGCCGAACTTGAACCCCTACAGTTTATCCAATTAAGCCAGTACCTTTTCTACCGATAACTCCAAGGATCCCTTGTCAAGCTCAGGAACACTGTTGAACTTATTGTCCTTCCTCTAAGAGTGATTCTAAGGCAAGTAAGATTGATGGACCACCCATTCAATCTTATTTGTTAACCCTACCAATAACATATTATCATTGCAAATCGGGCAAGCCAAAGATATGTTTGTTCTCCACCCGGACATGTCACCATATGTAGGGAAGTCATTAATGGTCCACATTAAAGCTGCACCAATCTAGAAGGTCTCTTTGATGGAGGCATCATCAGTCAGAACCCTTGTCTCCCACAGATCCTTCACTCGTCAATCAAAGGCCTTAGATAGACATCGATGTCGATCCCTGGTTGATTCGGTCCAAGAATAAGTATAAGTAAAGATATCATGAAAAATGGGTCCTTCATGCATTTCCAAGGATGCTAGTTTTAGGGCATAAGAATGACAGGCCACATGCTATAGGAAGTGCTCAAGTTCCCGAAAGGGTTAAACCCGTCGTGGCCAGACCCAATTTGACATTACGAGTCTCCTGAGTAAACTTTGGATGACGTTGATCAAATTCCTTACACTTTTTAAATTTGGATGGATTCCTCCCCCATCCGTTATCCATTCGCTTAAAACTACGCCATCTCATGTCTTCGGCCGTCTACTTGGACATGTACAATGTTCACAACCTCGCTGTCAATGGGAAGTAATGCAGTATCTTGTAACGGATCTTCTTACCCCTACTATTGTTGACCTTGTACCTCAACTCCTGACACGTGGGACATTTTTCCAAGTGAGCGTTCTCCTTCCATAATAGTACACAATCCTTTTTACATGCATCAATGAACTCATATCCTAATCCCAAGTCACGTAATAACTTCTTGCATTCATATATTGAACTCAGAACTTTGTGACCCTTTGGTAGGGTCTAGCAGAATATCTCTAAAACATTGTTGTCTACCTTCACCTGTAACATTTGAATGACAAACGATAACAGAGTATCTGTCTCTTTACAGAGGCCCCCAACATTTTCTCAAAGTTCAACAAATCCTCCCTTAATAGAGTATCATCCTCCATGTAAGTACCTTTGTGATGGTCTTCTAATAATTCATCATAGTCATCTTGATCCTCCTCGTATACATCCTCTTCCTCATCTGGCTCATTATGTTGAAGAAGTTCCCCATGTTGTAACCAAATGGTGCAGGATGCCATCATCCCCTTTCTTAGTAGATGAGTAAAAATAGTATCATAGTTATGCTTAAAGAAGTTGCAACAATTGGTACACAAGCACTCAATCTCTAGAACCTCACTTGAATGCACCTTTACAAATGCAATAAACGAGTTCACGCCATCTATGTATAGCTTACTGAATCTATCATCAAGCAATATCCAGCTCTTGTCCATATTTGATCATAGGTGATTTTTCAATTAGTTTTTTCTCTTCTTGATAAAGAGGAGAGAACAACATAGTTATGCAGCTTTCTAAATATTACCCTACTTTCATAAAAGAGGATAAGGAAAAGCTAGGAGTAGGTATGTTCGTTGTTCGCATCTAACATAGTTTTACTTAGTGTACAATGATAAAGCCCACCAATTTGGTAAAAGTTGGATGTATGGTCTAAAAGATCAAATTCAGACAAGAAATAAGCAAAAAATAGAGAGAGACTAACACTGTTTAAAAAAATCAATGTTTTCCAAGAAAACGCTTTTCTATTCATCTTTGTTAGATAAACAGAACTCATGATTTGGAAGCGTAAAGAATAGAGAAAGATTCAATCTTTGAATCAAAACCAAGAAAAATCTACAGAGAGAAAATCAAGTTCCTGAAGAAAATGTTAGAAAGTAATTCTAAAAAATCTTTAGAATTGACTTCTGGAGTTATTGCTGTAAATATAAAGAAAAAATCTAAAGTTGCTACCTTATTCTATCTACAAATTTTGTAATTTGTTAAATCTCAAGACAATCTTGATAGAATACTTGAACTCCATCTCCATTTCATGTACTAGCATATTCTATATATAGTTCTATAAAAAATACAGAGCTCTCAAAAATTCAATCAGAAAAACGGTACTACTTTTTAATATAACTAGTTGTGCACCCACGAGATGCACGGGGATGTCAAATATTGAGTCTAGATAAATGACTTGGATTGGCATAAATTAGACATATATCAAGCTATCACTACATCAAGTCAAAGTACTTTAGAAGTAAAAAGATAGTCACCAATAAACAAAAACGTAATTTAAGAACAATTATCTTCTTGTTTAACTTTTAAAAGAATAAAGGTTTGATAATGCACCCAAATCAACTAATGCATATATCCAAAATCAATTGATTTTTCCATTGACAACAAAATCACTTTTGAAATTAATACATTAAGAACAAAACCAGTACATACATTCCAAACATCATACCAATTTACAAAAAATAGTGAGAGAAGGACGAAGAAATTAAGAGACAATGAGAGGCTTACCTTGAATTGAGACGGCAATTGGTTTGAATGATTTGAAAGCTTTAGTGGAAAAAAAAAGAGCTTTGACAGCTAAGTGCTCAGGTACGATGTGTTTGGTTGGTTGGGAAGAATGATGGAGATAGTGACTACATGAGCAGGGAGATGGCACTGGTATGTGGCAGTCACATTTTGCAGAGGTATGTATTTTTTTTCTTTTGGGTGTCAGGGCGTTTTTTTTCTTTTTTTGATTTGCGTGTTGGAGGTTTTGGTTCTGTGATTGAGTTTGGAAGAGTCGTCTGGGTTCGTCTATCGATGGGGAGTAAGATGGGATGGGTGATCTAGGTAAGGTTGGTAAGAAAATGTTAGAAAGTAATTTTGAAAAATCTTTAGAATTGACTTTTGGAGCTACTGCTATAAATATAAAAAAAAATCTAAAGTTACTCCTTATTCTATATACAAATTCTATAATTTGTTGAATCTCAATATAAATTTGATAGAATGCCTGAACTCCATCTCCATTTCATATACTAGCATATCTATATATAGTTCTACAAAAAATACAGAGCTCTCAAAAACTCCATCAGAAAAATGGTGCTACTTAACTTTTTAATAAAGCTAGTTATGCACCCATGAGATGCACGGGGATGTCAAATATTGAGTCTGGATAAATGACTTGGATTGGCATAAATTAGGCATATATCAAGCTATCACTATATCAAGTCAAAGTACTTTAAAAATAAAAAGATAGTCATCAATAAACAAAAACATAATTTACGAAAATTATCTTCTTGTTTAACTTTCAAAAGAATAAAGGTTTGACACTACACCCAAATCAGCTAGTGTATATATCCAAAATCAATTGATTTTTCCATTGACAACAAAATCACTTTTGAAATTAATACGTTAACAACAAAACCAGTACATACATTCCTAACATCAAAAGACAGTGAGAGAAGGACGAAGAAATTAAGAGATAATGAGTGGCTTACCTTGAATTGAGATGGCAATCGGTTTGAACGATTTGAAAGTTGCAATGGAAAGAAAGACAGCTTTGATGGCTAAGTGATCAAGTACCAAGTGTTTGGTTGGTTGGGAAGAATGATGGAGATGGTGATTACGCGGGCAAGGAGATGGTGTTGGTATATAGCGGTCACATTCTGCAGAGGTATGTATTTTTTTTTTTTTTTTATTTGGGTGTTAGGGCTTTTTCCTTCTTGTTTTTTTTTGTTTTTTTTTTTGATTTGGATGTTGGAGGTTTTGGTTTTGTGATTGAGTTTGGGAGAGTCATTTGGTTTGGTTGGTCGATGGGGAGTAAGATAGGGATGGGTGGTCTAGGTAAGGTTTTTGGGTTGTTGGACTTTAGGAAGGGTTTAGGTTATGGGTTCTAACGGTTGGAAGGTTTGTGTTTTTTGTTTCTTAGGTTGCAGTAGGGCATGTACGTGAGGATGGGAAGGGGGGGTTTCGAGGGGTGAGATGTGTTGGGACAGTGCATTAGGCTGATCAGTAGTGGTGTAACTGATGATAAAGGGACTAGGATGTTCAATAACGGTTTTGATTTTCATTGTTACAGAGATTGGTTTTGGGGCTAGGGTAGAGATAGGTTTCAACTAGTCGTGTGGGGTTCTACAGAAGCGTTCAGGTAGGGTTTGGGATTGGGGTTCTTGTTGGTGTAGATGGGGCATGTAGAGATGTATGAATAGATTTGTGGTTTTGGGGGTGGGGGTGGAGGGGTTGTAAAAGAAAGCATGAGAAAGTCTAAAAGGAGAAATTGGGAAAGGGAAAAAGGGAATATCTGCTGCTTTGGCAAACTGCTCTCTAAGGTGTGAATGGTGGCCTGCTAATTTATGATGGTATCCATTGAAGGTGGGGGTGAGAAAAGGATGTGTGGTAGTGAAGATGTAGAGGATGCGCTCGTGTGTGGGTTAAGAAGAAGAGATTGAGAGTTAGAGAAAGACAGAGGAGATCAAATCCATCTAGAAAGAGAGAAAAAAAAAAGGGGGTGTGGAAGTCAGATTAAGAGAATGCTAGTGAGACTTCTACAAAAAAAAAAAAAAAAAAAAAAAGAAGAGATATTACACCTTCACCGATGCATGGTGGGCGTCGGTATAGTGAATAAGGAAATAAAAATAACTTAAATACTTTGTTGACGGAACGAATACATCGGGACAATAATAGTAAATTTAGCTTGACTTTACCCCACGCAAGGAATTTTGTTGGGGAAAATTTTAGATATTTTTTTGGAGGAAATTTGGTGGCACCAAACATTTTGCCATCCCCCTCCCTACGTCTACTGCTTTATGTTGGCCAAAAGAGGTATTTTACCAATGCAATCCTCAAATTATTAGGCAAAAGGGTTCTCTTTGCCTAAGCTTAGCAATGCATGGGAAATAAGTGTTGAATTGATGTATTAATGCTTCCTTTTGCCCATGCATTCCATATATGCATCAGAAAAAGCTACCTTTTGCCTATGAAATTGGGGCTTTGAGGGCAAAATGTGTAGTAATGATGCATTTTGTTGTAGTGACTCTCTCATTGAAATGATGAAGGGAATACGCATGATTTCTTTCAATTCATAACTTAAAGGTGAGAATGCATGAAATAATGAATATCGGTGAAAAATAATGGATTTAGTCTAATTAAGTCCATAATTTTACATGGAATGATGAGTTTATAATGCAATTTCATCGACTTAAGAATGGGTTGAGTGTGCACTTAGGAAATTATTTAGATCCATCTCCCTTACCTAGGGGCCAAATTACAATCTAATTACGTTTGGTTTGCCCTTACCAAGCCCTGCCTAAGGTACAAAACTATATGTGAATGTTTCCCATTTATGTTTCAATAATATTTAATGGGGGATCACTTGAAATGGGTTGAACATGTGAGCCAAGGGACTTGCTTGGTATTTCCTCCCTTGCCTTAGGCTTGAATTAGATGTAAATTGCCCTTTTTGATTCCTGCCAAAGAACACCTAGTTGGAAATAAAAATTCTACCCGTTTTGTATTTAAGATTCTTTGAAACCCATGTCTTAATGGGAAACTGCCTGAAATGGGATTGTATAAGTAAGACAGGGGACTTAGCTTGGCTTTTGCCCTCCCTTTTTCTAAGCCTAAATGTGCAACAGATTGCCCTGTGTTTGACCCCATTATACCTATGCTTTTAGGGTGTCATGCATTATGCAAATGCATGAAGTGGTAGTGACATGAAATTAGATTAAGGATAGGTGAGACCTACTTGAGGCAAGTAAGAGACTATCTTGTGACCACTTAAAACCCCATTCATAAGCCCGAAAATAATATTTTTCCATCATGATTTCCAACCCGAGAACTAGTCCATGGAGGGACTATTGCATATGCTTTGATAATGAAAAGCGTGTTACATAAGATATAATTTACTTGAAAAATGATAATGAATATTGCATAAGACTCGGATTTGGACCCTAGGGAGTGGTGTTTGAAATTATCACCATTCCCGATTGTCGTCCAGAGATGTGCTTGCAGTCACATCAAGTATGCACCGTGTGTATTCATGGTTATTCCCACACCACTACCTTAAGGGCATCAAGAAATGGAAAATTGGAACTGGGGACCATGGATGCATGTGTTACAACTGGTTAGCGACATGTATTAATGGTTCCTTGACTGTTCATTAGCTTGGTAACACTATTGGATCTTATGTACACATTATTCACAAGCATGGTGCTTGCACCATCATTTCACTTATATATTTATGTTGTATTGGCACTTGATGTTACTCAGCTATTGCCAAAACCATTGATTTTGTTTTAAATAATCCTGAGGTACGGGATTTGTGCTTGATTGCTTTTACCGCCTTTGGTTAATAGGATCCATGGTTATGATTACTTGGGCTGGTCTATGCACTTAAGCGTGAATGACATCCTTTGTTCTTTGGATCTGATCGACACACTTTTTACCCATTTCCGGCTTTCCATTTCTAGCCAAAATGCTACTCGTTTTTACTTAGAGTTTATAGGATAAGTTCTTCTCATCTTCGAATCTAGAAAGTTTATTTTGAGCCTATTTGACTGGTTAACCACACTAGTAATCCTAAAAGCTATGAATATGCCTAATAAACCCTATAAATGTCATTTATCACTAGATTCATTTAGTTGATCCTATTTACACCAAAAACTATTTGTACGGAATACAATCTCAATCGTACATATCCAATAATTGACATATCACATAAACTTGGGCCAAATACTCTTTTGGATATGATTTCAGTCTACATTATGAATTCTAGAGTTGGCACCACTCTACTGTATTATTATTGTCTTGATGGTTTACTCACTGTAGTGTAGTTTTGATAAGTGACCTGATTTGTGTCAATACAATAGCCACCATGCCACGGATAGACAATTGCATCTATGCAGTGCCTTTATCGAGGATCATTGCAATTTGGTTGCCATATTTCTAGTATTTACATCAATTTAGGTAGCATTTAAGATCCATAACAAGTATGCTTTATGCTGCACTAGCATACCTACAATATTGTTATTGCTCTTTGTTAATCTGCCTGTTTTTACTTTATTTTGATGCATGTTGAGTTTTCATTACTGACAACTTGCCAGCTCTGTTTGACCTACATTTAGAGCTATGTAGGTACATTTTTCCTTGCTCGTGGTTTTTGTTTTGAGTTCACGGCTATGGTAGTGCTGGATGTGAGTGACTATTAGGTAGGAGTTATCATGTAGACACTGTTTGGCACAAGAGATATCATTACTTATAGGGTTATTGTCATTTGGGTTTTGTTACCCTTTGTACTAGCCTCTGTTGGCCTTTATTCTGGGGAATGTAACTAAAACATCTCCTCAACATATTAAACTTGAATTTGAAGGAATTCAATTATTATCTCCATTGGGACGTACAAGTTTAATGGTGTATAGTCTCTTTGGATGGGTGTGAAATCGATCCAATAGTTCAATCTATTTGGTTGGAACCCATACTTGAGGGGTAGGTGCAATATAGGGTCGTCTATTTAGATTGACCATCCAGTGGGCGCCACCCTACATGTGCATCTGATAACCAATTTATATATATATAAACATATACATATACACATATATATCGGTACAACTACAGAGCACCCAGGCGAAATTCGTACTTTCACACCCCTTTCATTCCATCCATCTAGAAATGTGGCACGCATTTATGTAAATCAATACTCACTTAACATGTATGTGCCATCTTTCATGCTCTCCTACCAACAGTCACAATTGATATTTATTGTAAATGGAAACCATGCAAATGAAGTGCACCACCTTTCATGCTCTCTTGCCAATAAGTTACAATTGACTATATTGCATTGTAAAAGGAAAACTGTGTACCTGAAATCCCTCATGCTCCCTTTAAGCATAAACACTTACACATTGGAATGATTTTTTAACATTGTTTGCATTGTGGGCTGAACTGCATGGGGTTCTTTTTATAGACACCGAAAGAGAGTGGTAAATGTGAAAGACAAGGCAGATGATTAAAGGACAAGAGGCATTGTGTAGATTTTCTTGAAAGTAAAAAAGGGGACATGATGTGGCATAAATGTATTGTATCATAAAACAAGGGAAAAAAATGCCCTATTGACTTTTGTAAAGGAAAAATGAGGTAGATGAAGTGGCATAAACGTATTGAATGATAAAACAAGGCCAAAAATGCCCCTTCTACAGAGGGGCATTTTTTTAACATTCCCAATATATATAAAGTAGACTTTGGCAAACTTAGAGAGCTGGGCTTTTCCCTCTAGTTTAGAAGTCGATCTGGGCCCAAATATACCTGGGCCTGGCCTAGGCCGGCCCCTATGTGACACTCTTAATCATATCTCTTACATTTCTGTTATGATCTCATCTTCTTCTTTTATTAATTTATTTTTCTATTTTCATAAGCATACTTCCATATCCATACATTCATCCAAGCCTTATTGTCTCATGAGCTTTTTCAGGTCATACAATACATGCTTAAGAAAGAATCACAACAAATTTGATCTATTGATCACTAGCACTAACAAATTCAAAAAGAGCATGTTGCGATAATGAAGAACCCTTTAAGATAGATGGTGATTAGTGGAAAAAGATGATAATCGTGCAAGATATCAAGAGAGATCGAGGACTTATAAGTCCTTCTGTCTTGATAATCATTTGCAATCGTCCAACCCTTTCTATCAAAGGACCATATGATTGCAAGATGGTCTTAGATAATACATCATAGATTGGTTGGGTGGAGAATTTAGGAGGTTTGAATTTAACTAACCTTATCCGTCCATATAATAGGTTCATAATTTTTTTATTATCTTATATAAATTTAGAGGGTTTTCTTTAATGAACGGTATTCTAAATTTATGTTGATTTGGTACAGTACCTCAAGATCCTACACATACATCTATCAAAACTTAAATAGAAAACATAGAAAGAGAACTCAATTTGGAAAATGTCTCCCCCATTTCACTTTCTTTTCTTTTATGTGCACACAAAAAAAGAAGAATTGCTCGAGGAAAGCATACTGATTGCACATTGTTGTATTTGTGGAGAGGAAAAGTTAGATAATATCAAAAATGAAGAAGCAACAGTATGTATTTGTATATAAAACCTTATTAGTTAAAGAATATACTTTATACTCCATAATTTACCAAGTTATTCAATATCATAAGCATTCTTTCACAGAATTTGAAAGATATTACATAATACTTTTTTGCATCACTGTGTTAATAGCAATAACTAATACTTCATCTTCATCCTAGAAAGGAAAGCACACATTGAAACTACAAAAATACCTAAAACAATCAATGAAACTAAAATTCCCACTCCCCATTTCTCATCTTTTGAATTAGGCCATAAAATTGTCTCCTTAAAATTGATGTGGTTTTCCGTATTCACACCATTTGTTCCATTTCTATCCTTCTCGGCTGACTTCATGTGAGATATTATGTGGGGGAACACTTTCTTATAAGATTCCTCTCCCATCAAAAGATCAGAATGCCCAAAACCTTCCACCACGACCCTCCTATGGCGAAATCCAGGTTGGTGTAATTTCATGTATTGGTTAGCTAAAAATGATGTCTCTGGAGTCGCCAGAATGCTTTTTCCAGCAGATATATAAAGAGTGTGGAGTGCCATTCTCTCTGGATGATTGAGATAAATATTCTCCCCTTTAGCATTGATGATGTGGCCTTTGATGCATATCTTAGTTAGATGACGCAACCCTGTAATGGCAATATTCGGTATGCTGTGGTTGTAGTGGAAGTGGTGCATGGAGGGGGTGACATTTTGGTGCAAAAATGTGTTGCCAAAGACTCCTGAAAACACCTTGCATTCATCACAGCTACACATCTCATTGCGAGGTATTAGTCGAAAGAAGAACTTTAGGAGCCGATGCCGTGGAGTTACTGTTTTATTTTCGTAAAGTGGTATGATTTTGTTTCTGCCTGCTATTGCCAATGATATCTGAAATACAAGAAACTTAGATCAAATGAAGACTTAGAAAATAGGAATGTCAAATGCAGTATGATCGATAATCTTGTTATTCTTATTGAAGTGAATCATATAGAAAGTTCATTGTTTTGATTGATTTATGGTCGGTGGATCCTATTGAAAGTTCCTTTTTTATTAAAAAAAAAAAAAGGAACAAGTGCCACCTTGCAATCTCTATAATATCTATATGGCTCCAACACAACAACTAGCCACCTCTAATTTAGCCATGTCCCCGGCTTTACTTGCTCAAAGTAACCAAGTCACACACTACCCTCTATATAAGAATTGGACCAAGTTAATTTTCAACCTCCATTTTAATTACAAACTGTTGATTTGATCATGTACTATAAATTTCATACTTAGTCACTTCATTGGTGCATATCCCTCTGTTTCAACTAACATGTGGGGCATTGCCTAAACAAGGGTGGCACGTGAAATGAACATATCCCCCACAAATGTTAAATATACAACTATTAGTCTAGCTTCCAATAGTGCCCACCCCCCCCCCCCCCCCCCCCCCCCCCCCCACCCCCCCAACACAAGAAAATTAAAAAAGGTGGAACAAAGGAAGAATCCTAGTAGATGCCTTATTGCAATGTTTGCGTGAATTTAGAAAAGAAGACTTACCGGAAGGAGTGGGAGAATCATCTTTAATAATGAATAAGTAGTGACCTTAAAGAACATTGAAGAGTTGGTGCAAGATAGAGATATTATATCAGACGCAGAGATGTGTCCTCCTAAGAGAGAGATGTGAAATGACACCCCCCCAACGCAGTGAGCAATTACATGAGCTTTAGTAGATGGCCCATGTAACTCACGGATTTTTGCAAATGCTGAAATTGAAGGCAAAAAATTTAGAAAATACACTAGGTAAAATATATTCTACTAAAACAAATAAACACCATTGATTTAACCTATTTTATTCCACCAAATGACCATCCAAGTTTTTGTACCAAACCCTTAAAAAAATTATTAATTTGCTTGACTCTATTATAATCTTGAGATCATTTGTAATTTTGGGACACACCCAACTAAAAGATTTTATGTATTACCTGCTGGGATATCAAACTTTCCAATATCTTCAATTGTGAAGTCGTTTGAAGGATTTTGCGGATGCAGTCTTACTTGAAGTAGCCATGGCTCATAACCTTCATCCAGTAAAGTTCTGATAAGATCTCTGGGCTCAGTTGGACACCAATAGCTCTCAGTGGAATATCCATTAAGCAACAAAACTGGGTGTTTTTTTGTGTCTCCATTTGGTATCCATTGCTTGCAAGTGATGACAAACCCATCACCTATACAATCAAATGAATCCACCACTGGTTAAAATTTCAAAATCTTGTATCATATACTTAGACCCAACATAATTTCTACTGAAGTAGAAATTAACAGATATGAGTTAAATTTGTCATATACATAAAATTATAAATATAAATACATGAGCTACAAGAAGAAAATATTGATTAGATGGATCAGCTTGAGTACCAGTTGTCAGTTTATGAAGAGTATGGGGTGGGTAGGGTCTTTCTGTCTTGTAGGAGCTAAATTCCACATGGGGCATTCGTGGTGTTTGTAAAATGTATGTCCTTAAGAAACTTTGTAGAAGATGATATATGAATCTTCCTCTTTGACGACCTTTCATGGTTACCAAGCTTCTCAATAGCTCGAGTGCGGATAGATGTAATTCTCCTGAAAGATCCAGTAACTCATTGGATGAAGTGTCTTGCAGTTGGAACGTTGTACCATCATTTGGACGGACTTCTTTGAATGTGACATGTAAGGTCCTAGTCTCATTCCAAGCCTTGAGTGCTAGAAAATATGGATTCATGATCTTGTTACCCTCAAGAATGAATCTGTATAAAAAACCATTATACTTTTGGTTAGATATACTACATGGCATCTCTAAATCTAGAACATTCTTAAGTGCCCCGATGAGATGTTGATTATATATTGGGAAAAAGTACGTGCATGTTGAAATTTAAACTAATTTTGTCGATAGTAAACAAGAAAAAACGCGTCAAAGGTAGTTTCAGAAGAAAATTTAGTGAAGGCAATATTTAAAATAGAGGTGCAAGAATCTTCTAACTAGAAGATTCAAGAAGAGCAATTAGCAAAGTAGTTCGGCAAATGAGATAATTTCAAATTTTCAAATGAGGTGGTTATGAAAAAGAGATATTTATGAAGAGATGGTGATACATATAGCAAGAGCTCTCATAACGTATATACAGATATAACCTCATTGTTTGACTTATGAATTCAAGAATAGCAGTGACATTGTTTTCTAAGAAAGTAAAAGTTTCTTCTAAAACGTTAATTTGCACCAATGCTCCTACTTCTCAACGTTAGCTCACTCTATTTCCGTGATACACACATACCTTGAACCAGAGGTCGATGCGAGAAGCAATCGGTAATGCATATATTGTGTATACGGAGTTCGACAATCGAGGCCGCACATGTCCACCGTTCCATCTATGATATAGAGTTTATCTTTCTGCACAAATTCAGATAAAACATACCCACCAACTTTTCCTCTCAAAATTGGATGAGAATCACCTATGGTTACTCTTGCATTGTTGTTGGCCTTTGAATCCATCTTTATTATAAGATAAACCGTGCATGGCATTCCTCCCAAATGACCCACCATTGTTTCTTTTATGAGGACTTCATTAGATCTCTTTTCCAGAATAGGATTCCCATTTACTGTTCTTGCAGGCAACTTTGAAGGATCTTGTAAGTCTTGTTGATTAAGAGGAAGTCGTACCTGTCCATTAGGAACACCAATAGGCTGATTCAAGCTCTTGTACTTCAAGATATCATCAACCAAGTGGCTGCTGACATGCTCAGCTGCTGCAATGATTGAAAGACCTGGATTTATACCGATTGGACAAGGGATCAATGAAGCATCACAAACATATAGGCCCTGGTGCACTGGTTGTTGGTCATCTTGTGGGATGAAAACTTGACCATTGGGGGTGCAAACTCCATGTGAAGGATCTGATGCTACATTGCACCCTCCTAATAGATGGAAAGAAGAACTCTGATACCTTGACATGAACAAGATCCCTCCTAATCTTTTTGTCATCCTGTGGAGAGCTTTCATTTTTCGAGGGAGTAATGGGTCGTCTGGGGTATGAAATTTGATCTTGTCTGTGGCCTTGTCTAGTGTAATTATGCCATTCCCCTCATCATATCCCATCATGCTAAGAAGCATTCCTTGGCTACCCATAATCTGCTTTAATATATCAATCACACCATGGAGAAACCAGTATTGATTGGGCCACCCAAATGTAAAGATGCCCTTCAGTAGAAATTGAGGAAATGCTTTAGGTACAGCCCCACCCTGCACAATGCAGTAAGCACATTTAGTATTTATGTACGTGTCTGAGAAAACATGATTTAGCGTCGTAATTCCTTTTACTAATAAGCATGTCTATTACTAACTAAACTAATAATAAAAAAATATAAATAGCATAATTTTACTACCACTGCTATGTTACACAAAGATCTACCACCACTAGTGATCAAGAGTTTTAATAAGGTTCCTACCTCAATTGTGAACCCTAAAGAAGAAGTAAATGATGAAGAAATTGATGGTCCTGGCCGATTTTGGAATGTTATATTTGGGAATTGCTCTTTATTCAATCCGTGACCGTTCAACTGTACTGAGCTTCCCGCAAGATAAGCAAAATTATTCCCATTGGTGCTGAACCCCATACCAAGCTTGTTTGAGATCTTTAGTCCCCTTCTTTCTGATTGGAATAGTATTTGTGTTGTACCCAAAACTCCCGCTACAGTGAAATACAAATTATATCAAATGAGCAAAATATAAGATTATAAAATTATATTGTAAAGCAGACATTTTGTTGATAGCATACCTGAGAGAACTACAAAATCAGCACAAACATATTCAAAATTGTTGAGATAAACGCGCCATCTTCGTGGTTTTTTTCCACTAGTAACATCGCTTCCAACGTAATCCTCATCAACGGCTTTCACTATATATTGAACTTCACACTGTGTTATCACTTTACAACCAGCCTAAAACAAAACAGTTGTGTTGTTCTAAATTAAATAGTGATTTTTGCCTCTGCTTGAAACTCATCATACAACTGCTTCTCTATGTTTATGTTTTATAGTGATTTTCAACCTACACTGAAGCACATGTCAATATTGGCTAATGCCCACTTAACTTTAGTTTTTCAATAATGTATATGGAAAATGTGAGTTTTAGCAGTGGGAAAACTGCTTTTAGTGGTGATTTTTTCTACTGCCAAAGTCACTTTTAGTAGCAGTGGAAAAACTGCTTTTAGTGGTGGTTTTTTCTTCCTCTAAAAGTCACTTTTAGCGGTAGGAGGTTTTTTCTGCCACTGTATGTGCTGTTTTAGACTCAAAACGTGGTTTTAGAGGAGAATAAGAATGAAACAGTAATAAGATAGAGAACTCCATACCTCAATTGCCAGAGCAATATAGTTTTTGTCATTAGAGTTCTTAGCATTGTAAGGGCATCCGGACATGCAATTTCCACAGGCAACACATTGGTCCAACTGCTTAGTTCCCTTCAATTTATGCTCATTTTTGGAGATGAAATTGATGGTGTGTTTCATGGGAGTGGGGCTACTTTCTTCAATTTCTTTAGCTACTGCAGCCAGGGCTCTAGCACTGGCAAACTCTACCGGAGGATCTTGTGGATTCAACATTTTCAATGCAAGTGCCTCATGGGCTTCCCAGTCCTCATGCCATTCCTTTGGCCATCTTGGGTCCTTCTTGGCGCGTACCGGAGTGGATACCATCACACCCGCATTTGCCAGAGAGCCGCCACCTAGGCCACAGACGACCCCTGCAAATGAGTTGCCTTGCTCGTATAACTGCATTCACAAATCCATTCTTTGTCAGTTGTTTTCTTTAATCAGAGTTGGCGCCAAGTCGATGCAGGTATAAGGTTTCGCCCAAGTTAGTTCAATTGATGGTTACTTTCGGTCAAACCATGATATTAACACGATGTGACAATTATATAACAAATAAACTCAAATGAAAGAAAAAAAGTCAGTCTAGATTCTCAGAGGCCACGTCTTGAAGATTACTTTGAGTCCTCCGTATAATTCCATCAGTGAGATGTTTTAGCTGTTGCCCAAACTTCAATCTTACCTGTCTTGATCTCACCATCAGATTTACAATTAAAAGAAGGTGATTAAAATAAGTTATAAAAAAAAAAAGAAAAATAAGACAGAGGGAATAAATAAAATCACGTGGTTAACACACAATGCATTTCTTAGTGGAACCTACTCCGCTTCATAGAAATAGATTGGAGGTAAAATGAGAAGGAATATTGAATGGGGCCAATTCAAAGTTTATGGTCACGTGTTCTTTTTTTTTTTTAGTTATATATCTGGTCACATGTTACAAACTGCGATGCATGAGCGGCTACATGGTGCATTTAATAATCTACATGCATCCGGTATGCAAGCCTCAATATGGTTGGGACAAGGCTCTGATGATGATGATGATGATATGTTATGAGAGCCATATCAAGCTGGGCTAAAGCTCATCGCGACTTGACTCGATTACAGCAGTAGATAAAAAACAGGAACTGTTATTGATCACTGGCTATCGGAAGGTAATTACCTGAAGCAAGGCGTCTTTGGGGCCAAAACTGACACCAAGGGTGCCCGACTCCATCCTCACCTTGGACAGCATCTGATAGTTGTGGGTTGGGAAATCTTTTGCTTCCCATTTCTTGCCTTTCTCGAACAAGCACACCTTAATGCCGGCCATGGCCAAACGACAGGCCGCAACCGAGCCACCATATCCGGACCCCACAACGATGGCTTCATAACCAGCTTCATCAAAATACTCATCTGCCGCTCCTCCTTGCGCCATTTCTCTGCCATTAAAATTCCAATACTTCATTGACAAGTTTCTCAAGGCCCGGACCTAGGTCCGTTTCATTATAGGGATTAGTTCAGGACCAAATCCATCTTAGAATAAGAAGTTAGATGCATGCCTAGCCCTTTGCCAAATAGATATTCACCTCTACACATACAAAAGTTTAGGCCCTTCAGTCAACTCTTGGGCCTGAAAACCAGGCCTTAGTGAAGCCCGGGCTTGAAAGAACAGTCCAAAACCAGACGATTGTGGGCCAGGACCAATGGATGTCCCTAGTCAAAAAGCTTGGTCACTGGTTGGTTTGATCTGCATGGGCTGTAGTTTTGGGCTACTAGTTTTTCAGCCACCTTAGCTATCTGGATTGGGCCTTAAAATGTGCACCGTGAAAAGGCATGACGTATATGACAGAAAGGACATCCAATTTTACAATATCCTATGACTGCCTTGCTTTCTGATTCCAGTGGCTGTGGTCCACTTATAAATCAAAACGTTGCAAGTTTAAAAAGTTCGATTTCAGAATTCTAGTAAAAAATACAAAATTTTCGAAATGCAAAGGGGATAACTGTGCCATTAATCTAAGAAATTCCTAATGTCACAAATTCTAAAATTATTTTGAAAAACCATCCGAAACTCCACCAGCGAATACAGGGTCGAAGCTGACATTTCTAAATCCAATAAATGAAACTGGCACCTATGTATTGGTCACATGTTACTAAAAGAGAGCAATCAAAAGAACCCAAAAGAGACAATGGAAATTGGAATAATACCAAAATTTGCAGTCTTAATTACACCGTACAGGATCATTCCCTTCTGTTCCTATTTATAGTCGCAAAGCAAGGAAGTGGAAGTGCCTTCCACAAGAAGCAAATTACATCACAAGCAACTGAAAAGACTTACTTTGCCAACCTAAAATTTTGATTAGAAGCAAATTACATCACAAGCAACTGAAAAGACTTACTTTGCCAACCTAAAATTTTGATTATTTCGGTACTAAGCAAGTAGCTGTAATTGTGCTGTTTATAAGATATAGCGGGTTTCTCGTGAATCTCTTAATTTAATGTTTAGTGTTGTGTTTCTTTTAGATATAAGATATTCTTTAATGTTAGTGCTGTTTATAAGAGAAAGCACGGCTTGCTAGTGCTGTTTGTAAGATACAGCATGTTTCTCACGAAACTCGTTCTTTAATGTTAGTGTTTTGCTTCTTTTAATGAACCCTGAATGTTTCCTGACCATGTAAATTAAGCCATGGTAGGGAAATTCCTTTAAAAAGAGAGAGAGAGAGAGAGAGAGAGAGAGAGAGAGAGAAGGTAGGGAAATTAATAATATAAGATGCTTCTTTAATGTTAGTGCTGAATGTAAGTTCTGTTTATAAGTATAAGCAGGTATCTCATGATAGTTCTTTAATGTTAGTGTTTTCTCTTTTACGGAACCCTGATTATTTCCCTGCCATGTGAATTAAGATGTTAGGCGCAATGAAAGAAAAGCCCTGAAGTCCAGGCAAGTTGAATGTAATGATAAAAAAATACATCAACCAGAACCATGCATTTTCACTACACTTACAAAGGGATATAGACGGGTTAGGGTTTTTTTGTTTCTTCATTTGGCAATGATATAAGCTGGTTGGTTGTGGTTTCAATCTTGGATTGCTTTTGTCACACCCATTCAAGTCCAAGTCTAAGGATATGAGAATTGGGTCCAATAAAAATTTTCCTCAACATAATATTGTGGGCCCCAACTCTGGGTAAATTGAAGTCCTACATGATGTTATGTATGAAGATCGGTCACAATAATCACACACGGACTCAACGAAACAATTCTTGCGTATCACAATAATCACACACGGACTCAACGAAACAATTCTTGCGTAGCTATATGTACAATTAAATTCGTCCTAATACTAATATCATTAAATGAAGAAATAGTCAAATAATCAGAAATATCATAGTTAATATTCCAATGCGGAAGTTAAACTTCTCAAATAAAAGCCATGGTCAACCCTATGTTGACTAGAGTCATCCGTGGGGATGGGTCTTATTAGTGTAAAGTTATTCATGTAACTGCACACAACAGGGGTATCTGCTCAAGCAAAGCAACTACCTTGCTCAAGCGGGTCTTACATGAAATGAACTTGTTTTGGTTCAATTTGTAGACAATAGTGACTCTGCTTGCAAGACCTGTCAGGCATGGTTTCTACGAAAATAATAGAGACTCATTGAGTCTCTGCTCTAGTGAGAAGATCCCGCTCGGTTGACCTTTATGAAATTTAATTGGATGCAGAGGCACGCTCGCTCGAGCAAACACCCAACCTTGCTTGAGTAGACCTATTAGATCATGAATCTATACAATTCGTTTTGGTTGATAAAGGGGTGTTCTTCCTCAGCTTCAATAGGGTTTACGACCCTTGCCTAAGGACTTTTCCAGGGACAAAATCCAAGTACTCCATTGCCAATTAGATAACCTAACCCTAGAATTCCAATTTCCAATTAATAGCCATTTACCCATTACCAATGTATTCAATTACATAGAGATTCTCATATAACTGAGATTAATGTGATTCCAAAGCCAAACACAAAAATTTGTCATCATCTATAATTGTCTACTTGCCTCTTGAGCCTTTCACCAACAATCCCTTAAGTAGAGATTTAGAGCTTTGTCACAAATCCAGAAATCCCCACACCAATGAATGCCACCAAACAAGATCTCCTCCTATAAATCAAAAGAATATACTCCCACTCTAAATGATTGTATAACCTAAAATAAACAAAGTGACCACTTGAGAGTTTAGGGGAGAAAAGATAGAAGTGGGAGAGAGAGAAGATGAAGGAGATGATGGAGGAGGAATCCATTTTCTCACGAGAGCCTTGGTTTCTCTTGGATATTGCTAGGGCTTGTGGTAGAGAAGAAAAACAATGAGAAAGAGGAAGAGAATTCAATAAACAGATGACAACACATGAGTTGTAGGGTTCTAGAGAAGATTTATGCTAATTACCAACAAGGGCTTTTTGCGCATTAAGTGAGTTTCATGAAATATCAAGAAAGGGCTTTTGGGCTTAAATATAATAGTCCAATGGCTAAGGCTCGGGGTTCATGATGGGCTTGGGACACCCATCTTCAATGAGTCCCATAATGACATGCCATGTATGATTTGACCCTAATTTCTAAAATATCCTATTAAATACACATCTAAAGCCATATAACCCAACCCAAACTAGACTAACCAACCCAATCCGCATAATGAAGGCCTGGGGCCCTACCCTCCATAAGGATATTTGGTCTTCCAAATGAAATATGTCTATCAGGTAGAAGATGAGGTACTGCTTCTTTACTTCATCCCTGAGCTCCCAAGTAGCTTCCTCGGGATGGTGATGCTTCCATTGCAGCTTTACCCAATCGATTACTCGGTTCCTCAGCTCTTGTTCCTTGGTGTCAACAATCCCAATGGGTTGTTCAACATAGCTCATGTCGACCTACGCGTCTAACAACTCGTACTGCGAAATGTGTGAAGGTTCTACCACATACTACTTCAGAATGGAGATATGAAATGCATTACGCACACCGGATAACTCTAGAGACAAAGCTAGTAGGTAGGACATATCGTTAATCTTACACTAAATTTGGAATGGGCCAACATTTTTTTCTGGAGAGCTTCTCTTTCTCCCCAAATCGTAAAGTCCCACGCATTAGAAAAGCCTTTAAAAATACATGGTCACCAACATCAAACTTCAAGTTTCTCCTTCTATTATCTGTGTAACTTTTCTGACTACTATGAGCAGCCTTTAATCTTTCTTGAATCAGCTTAACATTTTCATTAGAGCCACTAACTATTAAACGTCCATGCAAGCTCAAGGCTCCAAACTCTACGCAACACATTAAAGTCCTAAATCTCCTCCTATACAAGGCCTTGAATGCAACCATACCGATGTTGGAATGGTAGTTGTTGTTATAAGCAAACTCGTACAGAGCCAAACTCTCATCTGACTTGCCTTGAAATCAAGAATACAAGCCCTTAACATATCTTTTAAAGTCTAGTTGGTACGCTTTATCTATCCATCAGTCTGAGAGTGGTAGGCTGTGCTGAAACTTAAGCCTAATGTTGTCTGAAAAGAAGTCCAAAATAGGGAAACAAACTTGTTATTGCAATCAGAGATGATAAAAAAAGGTTCCCCATGGAAGTTGACCACCTCCTCAATATAAATGTCCACCATTTTCTCCGTTCTTTAACCAATTTTCGTTGCTACAAAGTGGGTTGATTTGGTCAATTGATCCACAATCACCCAACTAGCATCATATTTCTTCCAAGTACTAGGCAATCTAGACATAAAATCCATTGTAATGTGCTCTCACTTCCACTATGGAATCTCCAATTGATGCAAGACCGGTGGGGGTCTTCAGGATTCTAGTAGTTTCTTGGCAAACCAAACACTTCAAGGCAAAATCTGCTATATCCTGCTTCATATTGTTCCACCGATGGTGCTTTTTCAAGTCTTGATATCTCTTAGTGCTACCTAGGTGAATAGAATATTGGGTCAGATTTTGCCTCTACCATGATCTCATCCCACAAATTTGGAAAATTGGGTAAACATATCCTGTCCCTGCAGTACAAAACACCATTAATAACCTTGAAATTTGGCCTCCCATCCCCATGCTCCATAATTTTAACAATCTCCAGCTCTAATTTTTTATGTTCCTTAATCCTCAAAATCAATTTAGGTTCCCAAGAAATAATACTAGCCAATTCAACCCGATCACTAACTAGCTAAAAATACACTTCCAGGTGATCTAGCTACCAAATCCATAAGTGTTCCGTAACCAACCGACCAGAAAAAGCTGCCTTCCTACTCAATGCATTTGCCACAACAATAGACTTTCCTGGTGATATTTGAGCCCAAAATCATAATCTTTGATGTATTACATCCATCTTCTTTGTCTCATATTCACACCACTCTATGAAGAGATACTAGAGACTCTTATGATCTGAATGCACTTCAAAAGTAACTCCACAAAAATAATGCCTCCACATTTTAAATGCAAAAACTACCATTGCTAACTCCAACCATGTGTGGCATATTTCCATTCATGCTCTTTCAATTGCCTCAAGCCATAAGCTACTACTTTCCCATCCTGCATAAGGGCACAACCAAGTCTAACTCCGGATCCATTAGTAAATCAAAACCTTCATTTCCCCGTAGGTAAAGTCAATATGTGAGCTGTGGTTAACCTTTGATCAATTCTTGAAAACTCTGATCACACTTCTCACTCCATACAAAGGGAACTTCCTTACGAGCCAACTTCATCAATGCAACTTTTATGGAGGAAAACCCCTGCATAAATCTATGGTAGTAGCCAACTAGGCCTAGGAAAGTCCAAATGTCGGTTACTGTCTTGGGCCTTTCCTAGTTTACCATAATTTCAATCTTTGTTGGATCCATCGACAAACGGTCCTCAGAAATAACATGGCCAAGGAACCCAACTTGTTCTAACAAGAACTCACACCTGCTCAACTTGGGATACAGTTGATCCTCGCTCAAAAGCTATAAAGAAATCCTAAGATGTTGTTCATGCTCTTGATGTTTCTTCATATATACTAACATATCATCAATGAACACTACTACAAACTGATCAAAGTACGGTGCAAGCACCCAATTCGTCATAGCCACACAAGCTACTGAAGCATTTGTCAACCTTAAAGACATCACCAAGAATTTATAATGACCATACCTAGTCCTAAAGGTGATCTTCGGAATATCTTGCTCCCTTACCATCAATTGATGATATTGGGACCTTAAATCTGTCTTAGAAAAGTACTGAGCACCCTGCAATCATTAAACAACTCATTGATTTGGGGTAGAGGGTACTTGTTCTTAATGGTCACTTGATTAAGTTGCCTATCATTAATATACAACCTGAGTGATCCATCCTTCTTTTTCATATATAACACTGGAGGCTCCCAGGAGAAACGCTAGGTTTTAAATACCTTCTACAACTGCTCCTTAAGTTCTCTCAACTTAGCTAGGGCCATCCTATAAAGGGCTTTAGAAATTGAAGCAATGCCAATCACAAGCTCAATTGTGAAATCAATCTCACGAACTGACAGTAAACTAGGAATATATGCGGGAAAAACATCTAAAAACTCTGATACCACCGGTATCTCCTCCACCACTTTAGTTTGTTTATTCTCTGTGATAAACACTAGATACCCCTTACAACCTTTCTTCAACATCTTCATTGGCTTAATGGTTGAGACCACTTGACTAAGAACCTTCTTCTTGTCTTCCACAAATTGTACATTAGCATTACCATCTTCGGTTCTTAACCTGATGTCTTCTCAAAGCAATCCACAACTGCATGATGAGTGACCAATCAATCCACTACAGCAATCCTAAGATTTTGCAACGAAACATTTCGTCACCAAAGAACAACAATTCGTCGCAAATTTATTATATTGACAACTGATTTTCATCGCCAATTTTGTCGTCATTGTCCCGTCTCTAACTAATTTAGGCAACAAAATTCGTTATTCATCACTATAACTATAAATTCCGTGACCAAATATTTTGACACTAAATGTACAAGATTCATTGCAAAAGCTATGATTTCGTCGCCAAAGATAAGCAGTTTGAAAATGGTGTTGGACTTTTAGCGACACAGTAGTGTAGTCACGAAAAATCATATCAACAACGAAATATATATTTTGTCTCTAAATATAATAATCCACGACATTTTGCTGCGTAGGCATATATGTTTTCAATGATGAAATTGAGAATTAGCGACGAATTAATTTCTCACTAAAAAAATAATTAGTGACGAAACTTCTTATTTAATATCTAAAGCGAAATTCTGTGGCATGATTAAGCGATGACTAGAGTTGTCACAAAAACAAATAATGACAAAATGATTAATTTTTTTCCTATTAATTTTTAATAAATAAAAAAATTCCTACTCAACAATTCATGGTAATTCCTGTTCAATAATTCATAATAATTTTCCATCAACAAACATAATAGAAATCCAACAATCCATAATACAAATCTATCAACAAACCATAATATAAATCGAACAATCTTTAATACAAGTCCATCGACAATTCAAAATACATATCCATCGACACTAATAAATAGTATATGTCGAACATATAAGTATAATCGTAAAATACATTAACAATAAACATTTCTCTCTAGAGGAAAAATCTCTAGGTGCATGTCATCATTATCGCCACTGCCACCAAGCACGATTCATCTCCAATTTGCAACAAAAAATGAAAAAATTACATTAATAACAATTTATAATGTTACATATCCTTAATTCCTCATTGATTTCTATCTATTGTTGTTTGGTGCAACATCTATTGGATTGAAAAATATTCTATTGCTTACAAAATTATTAAAAAAATGTCAAATACCTACCAGCAGAGCCATTGTGAGCAAAGAACAGAATAAATAAGCCTACACTTTAAAAGTTATGGATAAAAATTTAACTAAACATAATGCATTTGATGTTAGATACAGATTAAGGACCTAAGAGAATACCACTTGCAAAGGTTTATTTGTTTCTATATTGTAATTTTTTCTATTTACTTACACAACGTCTGACTTGTGCAATGCCCAAAAAATCCAACAGTTTTCAGATTCTACATGATGCATTTTGTGATGCTTGTGATTCAATCAGTTGTGTCTCCCCATTTTTCTTTTTCCCTGCCTACAGTCTCCATCTGCAGCAAGTGCCTAGTGCTGTTTTGGACATTGAAACTACAATGGATGTGATACCAAATAGTTTCTCGAAATAGCCGACAACATAAGATTCTATGTAGATTTTGGTGGAAAAATCAGGCACCGAGATTTAGCTTGAGGTGCTTCCTCTAGTTTTGTGAGTAGTAAAACGAGAGTCGGAGTATAATTCACAAGTTGTCTTACAGGTCCACCCAAATACTCTTCTATGATTTGAAGAAAAGAATGGCAGTGCTACAACCCCCCTCGAAATGACCAGTTGGTACCTGTGCTGGGTATGACCTCTTTGAATCCATATGTGAAAACCCCCATAGAACATCTGTCATTCGACCAGGTACCGAAGAACAAGAAAAACCTAAACTAAGAGCCTCACCTGTTATAGAGGTAACATTGGATAGAGCCACTGGGCTCAGGAATTTCTCACACTTGCTTGAGCCTTCAGATTTGTGCAAGCAGGACTTATCCAAACCTAAATGTGATGCAAGCCACAAGCACCCAAGTCCTGAGACGGGGATTCAACTTCATTCAATGAAGCTCAGGTAGATTGATAAGAACAAAAATACAATTTTAGTCAATGTTTTAGATTAGATGGCAAATGATTCACGAGGGCAAACTAAAATGAACCCTTGATATAATGTTGGAGCTTACAAGTTGCTGTGAACTCAAGGTCTAGAACACATATCAAGCCTACAGGTTGCTATGAACTCAAGGACTAGAATACATATCAAGTCTACAGGTTTGCTATGAACTCAAGGACTAGAACACATCGGAGGGGACACAACCGATTGAGAGATCAGATCCTCTTGTGTTCACTGCTTATTTCTCGAAAGCATGGATCAATACCCATGATCATAGATCTTAGTGACCACTGACAGCTTGCTTCTCTCAACTTTCATAGTAATAGAAGACATTAATGCACACTCTCCTTATTATTCAATAGATAACATCCTACTGGTGAAGGGATTTGTTCTTTCTTTTAAACACCACACACACACAGTATTTGTAGTTAGTTCCATCTGTTCTTGTGGCACGAGCTTTACCACAAAGTCCAACAATATTCGCGTATCAATTTACAATTTACCTTGCTCGAAGTGATGAAGGCTTATTATGATACACTTCATATTGTATGTGAAAAGCAACCCTTTTATGGGTTACTGCACAGGTAACTAGACTACAGGCACACCAAAAGGACTAGTAAAACCACACTTGTACGTACAAGCACATACAATTAAATCTTAATAACTATACCGATCCAATGAACTTGCAATTGATGTACATAGCAGCTATGTAGCATCAAAACTTCCCCACAAAGATTCAAAGGGCATGCATGTTCATGAGACAGGAAAACTTGAAACATGTTCTTCCAAATCATCCATTTGATGCATTATAAGAAAATTATAACTATAACATGTACATCAAAGTTATAGTTTTTTAAACTTCTCAAGTTCATGGAGATGTTGGGATACATTGAAACCATGGCTTGGAGACTTGGATTAAGTCTCTCTTTTTCAAAACTTACAGTGGAAGATGTCAGGTTGGAGGTGGTTCTCACAACATAATTGCAATAGCATCCGATTTAGTGGATATCTGACGAAATCTTTAATTTTAGTTCCATGCTAAATTATTCATTCCCCCATGTTTTAGCAGAGCTGATGAACAGAAAATGATTTGGCACAGGGTATGCGAAGAGGGAAAATCTTTGGATGGACAAGTTTCCTTCATTTGTTAAATAAAACTGTTATGTATTGGAAAGAGAGGCTTGTTTATGAAAGGCCATAATGTTCCTAAGTATGGAGGATCTTAGATTGTGGCCTATTTGGGTGCGTGCCAATCTTGGAAGGGAAAGATCTCTGAAATTTCTCCATATGACCAACCTTTGCCCAAAATAGGGAAACAATATGATCGTAGGGGGTAATGTTTTGGAATCCTCTAACCTCAAAGTTGTGAAAATGATGTGCATTAGATAACTTGGACGAGTGCCAAACTTGCATGATCAATCAAAACAAAATACAATGTTCTAATATCTCATGGCCAATGTGAGGAGGCAAATAATGCTGCAGAGAACTAGAATGGGAGAATGAACAATTAAAGATCCAGATGATTCTAAATTAGTGATTAAGGAGCACTCTGTGGCCTTGTACAGTTACATTCCAAGGAAAGATCTCAAAAGACCCCCCTTAGAGGGCCTGAACTTTGGAAGCATTCCAATGGAGAAAGTTGAAAGGTTCAAGAAATTTCACAATGGTAGATACAGTGCGTAAAGATGTAGATAATAGCAATAAATGAATTCCATGCGGTTTTAATTTCACTTTTATAATAGCTGGTTAGAACCAACTGAATTTCATTGTAACGAAACTTAAGTAAATAGGCTGTGGTTCATAGTAACCTTCTCTTGTCATCTTTTATTTCGAGCAATCTAAAGGAGATGACATTCACATTCCTTTTGGCAAAAGAGACCCTAAAAAGGCTATGGTTTAGTTGTTTTTCTTGCAACAAACTATAGGAATATAGCCTCCACATGATTGTATGAAACTATGCTAGCTTAGTATTCTATAGAAACAAACTACAGAATGTGGTTGTACTTCAGTTAACCACAAGAAGCCTCTCACATCTCTATCTCTAAATGGAGTAAATATCACCCTCTCTTTCTCCAACACTTCTCTCCCTACTCTCCTTTCCTCACCTCTCTATCTCCCCATTCAGATTCCAACTTCTCTAGAGAAAGACCAGCTCGTAACAAATGCAGGAAAAATGGGGTTTGAGAAGGAAAGTGGCCCATAGAAGACCAGTTTGTAAAGTAAGCTACGATAGAAGGTGCATAGCACCACTGGACTGTTGGCATAGCATCTGGAAAACAGTGAGTTATTTGGATATAAACTATGCTAACTTAGTATTCATGCATGAGAATGGCACAGAATAGAGAAAGCCATCGAGAAAAATTAAAGTACAATAGGAAAAAGAATACTAACCAAACCATTGAAAGGCTAACCGCCACTAGATGAGCTTGCTCCACCATCCTACACTGGGTACACACCGGCGTTCACAAGCATCGCCATCATCTGAGCCTGGAACTCTTCTTGCTGCTTCTTCATTGCCTCCCTCCCCTGCTCCTTCGCTCTCATTAGTGTATCCACCTGCTCCCTTAGATCGCTCAACTCATCTTCATGTATATGCGATTGAGCAGTAATATGTAAAGAAAAAGAAGGTCGCTTCCTGATTGCCTTCATGTACCCAGATCTAGCCCTAAATACATCTACAGAAAACTCCTCCTACGACATGTTTAGGGCTTGATCATTGTGTTTCTCAAGCAGCTTTGCCTATAATTATCAAAAGAATTAAACAATCGCGAACCCTAAAACTTTGAGATCGAATCCAAGTTTACAATATTACATACATATGCTACACCGCACTCAGGGGTCACCCAATCATTCTTCTTTCTACTCCAATGGGTGTCTTGTAGAAGTCGGTGATGTGGGATTCGACGCCGTCATTCTCGGTTATGTTGCATCATGTTATGCCTAACACTCTCATATGTTACTGTCTTCTTTTTTCCCAGATAACCAAGCTGGACATATCTTTTCTTAGACTTTGGCATTTTGCTCTACTAGTATGCAAATTGACATAAACAGTAATATACAAAAATTATGATTATTATCAGAAGAGTAAAGAAGACGGAAAATGTAAAGGGAAGCAAAATATATCAAATAGATATGTGTCATTATTACAAATATTTTTCCACCATCAAGTGATAAATCAAGCAAAACTATGTGTTAAAATCCATGTCAAAATTGGGATGATGACTGTGCGGCTCATCTTCTTGGTCATTTCCATTCTCTTCCCTAATTTCATCATCCTCATCAACCTTGTCCCCCTCCGGTTCATCTTCTTGGTGCCTTCATAGCTGTGCAACTCTGTTCCCTAGAAAGATCTCGGGATTAACCCCATCTCTATGATGTTGATCAGAGGTAGTTGCAACATCGATTAGGCATTCTTCACTAGTGACATCCTACTAGAATGCATCATTGCTTTCTTCATCGTTAGGTTCCACATCTAGTACATCCAACACTCCTCGATGTTGGGACCGTAATACAACCTACCAATTTGGACCTAGCTTTGTGTCATTTACACACTAAACTTGACACAATTGGCTTAATAGGACGAATGGATCATTTTTATACCATCGACTCTGAATATTAATGCTTGAGCAGTATCCTTCAATTTTAATTGTTCTGGGACAACCAGTGTTGTGCCACTCACATTCGAACAAAACTACTTCATGACGAAAAATGTACTTTAACTGCCAAACCCTGGACAAGTAACCATAGAATTCAATCGTCTAAGCCTCGTGATCCCCGTCCATAGCCACACCATTGTTCTGACTTAAACGACGCTTGTTGCTCTCTCTGTTAGTGAATTTGACACCATTATACATACAACCACTAAATGTTTACACTAGTAAATTAGTGCTATTTACGAATGACCACAACTCTTCGGTTGCTTCTGGCACTTTCTAGTGGCACAATTCATTTATCTATATAAACATATCAAGTGAGATGTATGTGTGTGTGTGTGTAGTGAAGATTTATTTAACTTACATGCTCTTTGAACCAATTGGGAAGTTCTTTCTTTTGCACTGAGATGATATCTTATCCAGATGGAATCTATAATAGATCCTTGTGGCCAGTACACAAGATTAAAGAAAGAGTTTCAATATATTGCTTGAAAACATTAAGAGGATAAGAATATGCTAAACTAACAAAAACACAAACTTTAAAAACGAATCCACTTCACGGCTATTGTAGGGCACAAACTAGTGCGCCATGTCGAGTTGATCTCACGTCACCTTATAAGCCTAAGCACCCAAAGGACAGGCATTTTCTACAAAGACTGCTAATCCCTGGTAGCTTCCACCATCCCCAGCTGCATTTTGTCCTTTCGATTAAACTTAGTATCAACCCCATTGAGATACATCGAGCAAAAAGTTGTACACTCCTTGACAATGTAAGCCTTGGCAATCAAACCCTCACGTCATGCTTGATTTGTAACAAACCCCTTAAGAGTTCGAAGAAACCTTGAAACAAGCACCAATTTTGCAAGTTTATTAAGATTACACATTATACATGATTAAAATATATTTCCACATTGTAATAGTTACCTTTTAATCGGGTACATTCATTGATACTACGCTAGTCCTCCACACATAGCCTCACACAGCAAGTGAACGGCCAAATGGACCATGACATCAAAGAATGTCGGGGAAAATTTTCTCCATTTTGTAAGGTATGATCACTATGCGTTCCTGTAATTGTTCCAAGTCTTCCAATATTAGCTTCTTAGAGCACAACTGTAACATTCCAATCCTAATTAAGTATGTTTAGCGACTAATTGATTTAGTTATTAGCAAATTTCCATAGAATTAGCATAGTTAATGATGTTTTTTCTTAATGAGTCACGTTTAGGGTCATGGATAGATAGATGGGTTGAGTTTAACTTGGATTAGGTAGGTACGAGCCCTTTTTTTTTGTAATTTTAGTCTTTGTAAGTTTACATCATTCATGCATCATATTGGCATCATCACATGTGTCTCGTTGAGTTTGTTACCTTTTGTACTTGACTCGAACACAAACGACATCGTTTGAATTAGTTGGACGCTCATTTGACTCAAACTAAAATTACCTCTAGAAAATTGGACTTTCTTATAAACTTAAAGTTCTACATATATATATGCTATAATGGGTTTTAGTGGCCATTTATTTCAGCTGTTTCTCTCCAACGTTCTCTTCTCTTCCATTCCCTTTTCTTTTGAGAACAAGATCAATCTTGCATGTGAGTTTGCGAGCACCCATTCCATCAATCCGTCTCTTTAGTGTGATTTAAGGTAAGAGCCTTTCCCATTATAACTCTTTTGAGTCAAAGAAACTCTCATTCTAACACATGCACTCACCTCCTTCCTCCTTTCTTACATTCATTGCATTTACGTTTAAGAATTAGGTGATTCTAATCAAGTTAAGCCAAAAAGAAGGATTAGGAGTTTGAAAAACTTAATCTAAGGCCAGTATAACCAAATTTTTGGTTGAATGCATGTTGGTATAACATGATTCTTATGATCCTTGCAATTCTCTTAATTTTAATGTGTTTTACAACCCTTAAATGCACCTCTATTCTACTCATTTGAAATTTCATGTCAAGATATCAAATTCTAAAACTGTAGGTGCATTCCTTGAGCTCCAGAAAATCTAAAGCTTACGGCTAATTCATAGGTCTTTTACGGCTCAACTTCTAAAGAGCAACAAATTTGAGATTTCTTCTACGGCTAAGCTATACCCAAGTCGTGGTTTAGCCGTAGGCTAAATACGGCCAAGCAGTGAATCAAAACACGGTTCAACCATGTGAGTGGGGGAAATTCTGGGTAACTGCTGCTCAATCATTGTGCATTTTATGGCTAAGTTGTAAGATGCCAACAGCTAAACTGTAGGTCACCCACAACTAAGCCATAAAGCCACTGAAAACTAGGATTAAATAGGTACCGTTGTGAGATCTTGTAGGGCCTTAGCTTTTGGATCCTTATACCCTATTAATTGGCCCAAAGGAATAATTAAATATCATGAAGAGTCTTGAGGGCTGAGATTCATTCATGTGGTGTTGTTCATTTGTTAAGCACCTCCCCATGGTGTTAGTTTAAGGGACTTTGATATATATATTCACGATAAAATGTAACACCAGAAAAGAAAGACAACGGTGTATCGAATAACTTAAAACTACATCATCATGCATAGTTAGAAATAATGGGCATTTAGATTAGGGTTAATTTGTAAAACTGCCTTGATTTTATTAAATCGAATTGCGTAGCAGCTTGGGTTACTATTATTGCCTTCTTTTATTCTATTACTAACTCTGAATTGCAATGATCATGTACACATTGATTTCATTTATATTGTTTTGTGCTGAAAAACCTTTGGCATTGTATTGATATTGGTATTGAATTGTTTGCATGAATGAATTGAACATATATGTAATGAATAAATTGCACACTTATTCAAAAATCAATTGAATGAATCAAATCAGTCTGGCTCTACTCAGCCTCAGACTTATGATACCCGATAGGGTTGACTTTGGTGTAGCATAATTATGTCACGGTAGTGTGCTTTCTTGGAGCTTTCGGACTTCATGTACGAAAGACCCATTCGTACCCTAGCTTGGTCGATGGTGTTCTTAATGCATAAATCCCTAAATGGAGGATATGACAAATGTAGTAGCCACATAGTAAAGTATTTTTATTAATTAATTCTTATAGCATGCTTTATTTAAATGCACAACCTGCCTAGTATACTAATTTGACATCTATCTATGATCACTTGTTAATGATTCTTATAGATATAATGCGTATTACCTTAATTATTCTTATGCTTTGCTGAATAGTCTTATTCACTCGTCATCCATTAGTGTTGCAAGCTCAGGTCCCTCTTCCAATCCTTTAAAGATCAATGAGACTTCGAAGGAGATCTCCAAGGTCCCATTAGGATTAGACGAGTGGACAGTAGATCATCTCTGACCGAGCCACCCCAGAGTGCGGCTTCGGCTAGTATAGGCCTTATTTTGGGTTATGGTTGTATTAGTTTCATTTTGTTATGTATGGGCCAAAACTCCAAGTATTTTGTACATTATATAAAACTTCCCATCTTTTTGAAAACTTTCTTCCATTTTGTAAAGACACGTTTATTTTTAACTCCATTAATATAAATGTGTTTTTAGCTATTGCGTGTCCTCTTATTTCTATGAATGATACTGACAGTGTCTCGCCCCGAACCCGAGATTAGGGATTTGATGTGGGTTCTGAGGAATGACACACGTACCCGTGATAATTCATGCCATGACAAGACAAGTACAAACTCTCACAAGGGTGATCCCACAAGTACGTGTGAGGAAAATTCACAAACGCGTATTATCAATATAAGTCATTTAAGCGGAAACCTAGAGATTTCACCTACATATATATCATATGCATCCATAAAACATTCATCTCAATTCATTAAATAGACAAGTCTGTTAATTAACCCAACTACATGCATAAATATGGAAGTCCATTATGAAATACAAATATGTCCAATGCAAGAGGATCCTAAGTCCAATCCCTAAATGATCCCTGTTGTGCTCTGTTGAAGAGAATCACGAAAAGATATCCTCCTCGTTCCACTCGTTTACGTCCCGAGGTAACACTGGGGTTCCTTCCGGGGGAGCAACTGAATGCCGGATTGGCCTCAAGTTCTATACCTGTAACATCATGGTAATTCTAGTTAACATGACAGTTAAGCAAAGATAAGGATACATGAGCTTAACATGATAGATCAATTGAATTAAAATGACATGATAATTAAAAGAGGTCAATGTCAAAATCTAGGCATTTATGCATATGAGTTAGCATGAATAGAGAATCATGAAATAAAGAACACATCATACTAAAATGGAAACCACATCCGCTATCTCCTCTTTAAAAGAGAGTAAACTGATCCTTGGGAAACCACTAGCAGCCGGGCCAGGACCAACTAGTTGCCCGTAAGAGCGTCGACTCACTCTTCTGATAACTACTACAGTAGGCAACTGATAAAACACTCCCATGGGGTCCCGTCGAACCTCGTATGGGGTATAAGCTAAGTGGCACCGACTTTAAACATGTCGGAAATAATCTGATGTCCTAACTTACTATATACTGATCTGTTTATACTAATACAAGAAGTTAACTCAACCTTGTTGAAGATATCAAGAATAGGTTCACAACTACATAACTAATCATCATTAATGCAATTGAAATAAATCCTTGTGTGGAGATCAAGGTTATTATCAATATGAATGCAGTTAGATTATAAGGTTATCAAGGACAATTACTAGCCAATCCCATACTAGATAATCCGAGTTTCCAAGGTCATTCAATATGGTGTATTCATAAGACATTCGGTGTTCCGGTATTACCATTCTCGGTGTTACTTCATGTATATATAAAGGACACTTCACCTTATGCCAACACCCATGACGTGACATTGAAAACTAACCGGAGAATCAAGAAGAAAAGAGCGACATCTCAACACTACTCCTCCATGTTTATTCACCGTTGGGCTAGTTTGAGGTAACAAGGGATCCAATTCTAAGGTCCTATATGGTCTGAGGTTGAGCCTACAGCTTATAGTAAGTGTGTGTGGATACCTCGGTCTTTTCCCAAGGTTTAAGGGAGTAACCCATCATTAGGCTATCCCATAGACTATAGAAAGTCCATAGTCAAGCATAGAATTCATTTTGGAACACTTCTTTAAAAGCTACAGGTCAGGCTTACCCGACCGGTCGGATATGGGTCCAACCGATTAGTCTCTCCCAGAAGGGAAATTTGACCGGTTGGGCTGGTAACCGACCGACGGACTACCCGGGAGGCAATTCAACCGATCGAGCTTCAGGGCTGACCGGTCAGCCCTAAAGCACTCTATTACATGAGGGTTTCTATTCCACTGATCCCTCTCTTCTAATACACCATTCTACCTACAATGAAACCCACCTACAAACTCCCATTCCACACTCTTGGGTTCCCTAGAGGACCATTATCCATTCATTCATCATAGATCACCACAAACCAGAAATCAAATACATGAATTTCATTAAGCTGTTAGAAAAGGGTAAAATCACAACATCCATCAAGAATTAAAGAATAAAGCCATACATGTAAAGAAAATGTATCCTTATACTTGCCTTAAGCTTGGTGCTTCACTCAAATAGATTTGCCCCTTGATTAGATGAAGAATAAGGCTTCACTAATGGAGAATCTAACACATGTATGAAGGAAAACGAGAATGAGATGCATGCGTACCAATAGATGGGTTCTCTTGACCCTTATTGCACTCAATAACTCAAAAGGAGGTGGGATTTCCTTACCTCTAGCTTCCTACAAGTACAAAGATGAAGATGGTGCCTTGATTTCAAGAAGGAGGGCAAGAAGACCAAAGAGGATGAAGGAAGAAGCTCAAGCTTCTTGCATGCAAGCTTCAATCATCCCAAATGTAGGCAAGATGAGCAACAAAGAAGAAGAAGGAGAAGAGGACCAGTGCTGCAACGAGATAGAGGAAGAAGAGGGGAAAAAGGGTCGATGGTGGGTTTGGGGTTTTAAATGGGTGGAATTCTGGAAATTGCTAGTAAGTCCCACCAGTTTCTTGGATTCATAAGTTAAGTCAATTGGGCTTAGTTGGGTTAGAATAAGTCCAAATGGAATTGGGCCAAACATAAAAAATGTTCCATAAGATGAAACTCACCCAATGCAACTAATATAATGCATAAATAATGTAAAACATGAAAATAGAAAAATACAAAGGTCTTAGACTACCTAATAAAGGTTCAAACCCGACCCAACTACCTATCCATGACCCAAACATCTTGATATTTGGGCTCAATTAGCCTAATTACCTATTAATTAGAGTAAAACCAACTTAATTACTATAAATCATTATTATCTAGGGTTGGGACCTTACAGACAGCTTCCGCGTATGAATGCTTGGACAAATGTCGACTAATAACAGTTACACGTGTGGCTTTCCCCTTATGTGATTACATTTAGACTTGGGTCCAGTTGTGTATTACATGGGAGTATGTTTGTCACTATTTTAGGCTTAATCCTAATACTCGAATTCTTGGACTCGAGATGTGACAACAACTCCTTGAAGAAATTTGCCTAGCTCAAACAATGTATTGTAGATTTTTGAGGTATCACGCATCCCAATCGGAAGAATTCCTTGCAAAAGGACATGACAGTCGTGGCTTTTAAGACCAGACAATCTACCAATTTTTACATCAACACACCTCAATGAGTTTGCAATACAGCCATTTGGATACTTGACCGATTTTAAGAACTCATAAAAACAATCTCTCTCCTTCGGGGTCAGTGTGAATATTACTAGGGGTTTGGAAAAGGACCCATTGGGACGCAGCTGCAAGTGTAAATCTTGCTTTATACGATTTTTTTGCAAATCTATGTGTGCTTTTTAGTGTCCTTGTTTTTCCCAATTATGTTTAACATCATTCCACATAAATTATGACATATATTGCTCTTTATGTGCATGACATTTAGGTTATGTTGGAGCTTCTTATTCTTCTAGTGCGGCAGCTCTAACAAGATGGACTTTTTTTGTCAATTCAATTCTAAACCACTGTCACGAGGTCTTTTCTTACCATCTTTAGGCTTTCTAAACTTGATATCAAGTAAGAGATCCAAAGCTGCTGATATCTTCTCCACCGGCATCTCCAATGATCTCACACGCAGCTCTACCTTTTTGTTAAATACCAACTTATTCCTTCGCCATGGGTGGTCCTTACCCAAGAAGGCTCAATGGTTATTGAAACCAATATTATTCGTCAAAGCCATTGAACATAAATCATTGTAACAAGGGAAAGAAGCTAGATAACCTTTTGTACTCCATCCAGAGACATCACCATATGCGGGAAAATCGTGAATGGTCCACATTATACATGCATGCATCCGGAAATATTGTTCATAGGAGACATCATAAGTCACAACACCATTCTCCCACAACTCTTTCAACTCTTCAATCAACGGCCTCATGTATACATCAAATACCAACCCAAGGGCTTTCGGTCCAGGAATAAGTAAAGACATTATGAAATACAATTCCTTCATACACTGCCAAGGTGGCAAGTTATAGGGCATAAGGACACTAGGCCACATATTGTAGGTGATGTTCATGTTTCCGAAAAGGTTGAAACCATCAGTGGCCAGCCCGAGCCTCACATTTTGGGGCTCCTGTGCAAGCTTAGGATAATTCTAATCAAATTCCTTCCACTTGGAATAATCAGCCCGATGTCTTACCAACCCATCATTTGGCCACTTAAGCTTATGCCATTTCATATTTTTAGCTATCTGCTTAGATCTATACAACCGCTTCAACTTCGGTGTCAATGGAAAGTACCGCAGGATCTTATGAGGAATCTTCTTACCCTTGCCATTGTTAACTTTAATTTGTATCTAGGCTCCCAACAGACCAAACATGAATCTAGATGAGCATTCTCCTTCCAGAAGAGTGTGCAGTGATACTTACATGCATGGATGTGCTGTAACCCAAGCCCAACCCATGTAGTATCCTCTTTTCTTCATAAGTCGACTCCGAAACCAAATTATGTTCTAGTAGAAGGTCTATCAGCACTCCCATCATTATATCAAAAGACTTATTACTCCACTTGCACATTACTTTCACATAAAGCATGGTAATAATAAATTTCAATAGAGGAAACTTCTTGCAGCCCAGATAAATTTCACGTTGGGTGTCCTGCAATAGCCTTTTAAAGTTTACTTGTTCCTCCCTCTGGGCAATATTAGCTGCTTCATCAAAACCCAATTCTCCCCCATCAAAGTTCATGAAAGTCCCCATACCATAATCTTCTACAAGTTCCGCAATACCATCCCAGCCCCTGTCCACTTCAACATGTGGCATTTCTTCATCACCACGATTGACTTCATTTCCATCCAACACATGGGCTCCGTGGTTTATCAAGTTCTTGTAAGATGACATGATGCAAAAGCCACCAAATGGTATCCCACAATTCACAACTACACCAATACACATTCAAGCAGTTATTAAGTGGGCACCAAATCTTACCATCTCCATTTGCTGAATGCCTCATTACAAACTCAAGAAATGACTTCACCCCATCACTATATCACTGACTTAATCTATCCCTAGGCTTAACCAATTCCATCCAACTCTTGTGCATATCTATTTACACGCCATGCCCATATTGTTAAGGCAAGTGTCATGTCATGCAATTTGAAATAAGAATGACACAAAAAGAAAAGCACAAAACAATGATGAACACTGATGGACTTGCCCCATGGACCTCTTTAAAAGAAAGGAATTACTAGATGTGAAAAAAAATTATTACTATTTACATCCAAGGTAAGATCCACTATTAGATCAGAACCCAGCATAGAGGTCCAAGGAATAAAGTTACAAGTGCTTGTATGGAATGCCTATTTACCTGTTCAATTAAATTGTAAACATTTTCCAAACGTAGGAGATCTTCCCCCCTCATCTCAGCCTCAAGGCTCTTATTAAAAAAGCTACCTCCTAATATTTAATAGGCTTATTTGTAAGGAAATCAGATTACATGTAGGGGAAATGAAATTCATGGAAATGCTCTATATTTATTTGTAAGAGTAAATAAATACATTTAATGATTTTGAAGATGTAGAAAAAAGAGACACACGAAGCCTATGGAAATACAATCTCCATCGTCTCATCACCTCCAATTTCTGTTAGGGCAGAGGATGCTTGAGATGAATTTAATTCCTAAGAGCCATATAATTGTTTTTCCCTATTAACATATTCGTGCATGCACTGAGTGTCCATATCGTGTAATAGCTTATAGTATTTTGTTCTTGCAGACTAAGCGTATGAAGAAGGCAATAATTGTTGGGTAGTATGGTAAGTACTTAAAACAGATTAGTGCTTTTACTTTTAATGAAAACATGACAAAACTATACTGCCATAGTTATTCATGCACAAGATATGGTGCTACTTTGAGGAAGCAGATAAAAAAGATGAAAGTAAGCAAACATGCAAAATACTTCTGTGAATTTTGTGGGAAGGTATTATCTGCCATATTTTGTCTCTCAATTAGTGAGAATACAATGATTCAACTATTGATGTAATTGTACATGTAACAGCTCAGTATGCAGTAAAGAGGAAGGTAGTTGGCATATGGGGTTGCAAGGATTGTGGCAAGGTCAAAGCTGGTGGTGCATACACATTGAAGTAGAACTTTTTTTTTTTAAATATAATTGAAGCAATCATTTTCCTCATAATCTTCTTTATGTTTTCATTAACTTTGATGCACTCGATTCATTATGGTGTGTATTCATTTTCATAGTACGACCAGTGCTATCACTGTTTGGAATACTATCAGAAGGCTAAGAGAGCAAATGGAGGGTTAATCAAATCTGTAGCATGAGCACCAGTTTTCTTCCTTTTTATTCTCAGCTATTGATGTTTAGGTACTTTAGTAAAGTTAAATGAAATTGTTTCAGTTGGAGAATTTTATCTTGTTGGACTTTTGAATTGTTCGGTGTGACTTGGTACATTTTATTATTTTAGAACTGTTAAACTTATCACAGTGATACGCTGATTTGGTTCCTTTAACCAGAACACCAGCAGCAACTTTTTTTCTAACTTGTAAGTCATGGAAGCATATGCATAATTCACCACACAAGATCTAGCTTCAATTAGGTCACGGTTGTGTGAAAAAATTTTGGTTATTTTTTCCTGCACAGTTTTCTTTAGGAATGATGATAGTTGGATCACATTTTATATTTGTTACCTCATGTTAGTAATTTTAGTCATAAGTAGGAGTGGCAATTGTGTTGGTCCAGCAAAAATAGGTTGGAATGAGCAAGGGTTTGTCTACAGGTGAAAACCCTAAGTATCATCATTTGTTTGACCTCTTGAAAAAATGGGTTGCATTAAGCAAGGGTGTCTACAAGGGAAACAAATCTGGTATCAACCCTAACACAACCCGAATGATTCCATTCTATAAAAAATAAACATGGGTAATGTTCAGAATCCACAAGAAATAGCATAGAACAATTTAGATGAAACTTACCAAAAAAACAAAGGAAAAAAAAAACTACTTACATGGGATTCAAATCAACCGTTTAATTGCTCCAATCAACACAATCCAGCAGAAAATCTCCAAATCCACCGAATCCATACTCACTTCTACACTTACAAGACCTTAAAACCCCCAAATCCATACTGCATTCCTAGGCAAAATAAAAACCAAAACCCAAAATTCTGAGCACCCCAAATTCCTGCAGTTTCTGAAAAAAAAAAAGAAAAAGAAACAACTGTTTGCAGGAAAAATGACAGAGAAAGGGAATACCGCTACTACTGCTACCGCTCCTCACTAACTGCTGGTGCTATTACTGCTGCTGCTCCACCACTCCTCACTAGTTGTTGGTTGCAGTTGCTGTAACACTCCGATCCCCTTTGAGCCGGATTAGTGGCTCATTAGTGTGTTTTTCGGTTGTTTTATTCTTTCGGACTTGGTTTCGGGTTTTGGATAGGTAGTTGAGTAACCTTTGACCTGAGATAGATAGTTCTAAGCCCTTTTTCGTAATTTTGCTTTTGCTTTGAGTGCATCATAATTTCATCATCTTGGTGTCAGCACGTGTATTTCGTTGAGCTCGACAATTTCCGTAACTGTTTCAGACCCATTCGGAGTCAATTAGAGAAGTTGGACCCCGTGTGACTTGATTTGTAAATAACCAAATTCTCTTGGACCTTGTTTTAAACCTTAGAAACTATATATATACAGGTCACGAGCCCAGGTGTCTCTCCCTGCTCATTCCATTTGCCTTAGTCGTTGCATGCAGCTCAGCCACGTCCGTTCTTCTCCTTCCTCTTCTCTTCACTTCTCTTCTCGGTCTCTGGTGGTTGTGGGAGTTGATTCGATTGGGTTCTTCCTCTTTCTCTCTCTCATCTCTGTCCGTGTTCTGTGGCTTAGTAAGTGGGTTCTCTGCAACTCTTCCTTCTTCTTCTCCAATCGTATCTCTCCTTCTCTGTTGCTGTGTCCTCATCTCATGCATGGGTTGTTTCTTTGATTTGTTTTGATTTTAGCTGATTTGGAGCTTGATTCAGTGGATTGACAGAGTTTTGAGGCAAGTATAAGTACAGGATTGTTTAACACAT
This sequence comes from Sextonia rubra, assembly GCA_037013555.1. Classification (NCBI taxonomy): domain Eukaryota; kingdom Viridiplantae; phylum Streptophyta; class Magnoliopsida; order Laurales; family Lauraceae; genus Sextonia; species Sextonia rubra. Next base: position 1,865,551 of record JASUAD010000028.1, on the reverse strand, counting down.
ATGGGTGTTTTGTTTGATTCCTCTGATTTCTTCTTATTCTTTGTATAGAATGTTTTACAGCCAATTTCTAAGATGTTAGGATCCGATGAGCTTGTTTTGAGGACATTTCTGTACCAAATTTCCGTTTCTGTAACTATCCCGAATTGGTTCTCTGTATTGTACGGCTAAGCCGTAACCTTGTACGGCTCACACTCCAGAGCCTTGAAATTTCACCTTTTGTTCTACGGCTAGGCTACGGCTGAACCGTAGATTGTCCTACGGCTGAGCCGTAAGCTAGCCGTGACCCAACCGTGACCCAGCCATGAATTAAATCTCTGATCAGTCGAAACTTTCCCGATACAGTACTTCTACAGTGTGGCTACGGCTAAGCCGTGGATTGGTCTACGGCTAAGCCATATACTGAACCGTAGCTCAGCCGTAAAAGGTATCAAATCAGAGGTGGAAGATGACCAGTTTAGCTGTGTTTTGAAGGGAACCATGGTTCAGCCGTAGTACATGTTACGGCTAGCACGTAAGATGTCTTCGGCTAAGCCGTAGGTCACTCATGGCTAAACCATAAGACCTGTAAAAGATGAATTAAACTGAGGATAATGGTGTGACTTTGTAGGGCTTATATACAAGGAACCATACACGTAAACCTGCCCAATGGACTCCTTGGACCGCATGAATAGTTTGTTAGGCTGTGACTTATTCATGTGAGCGTTGATTTACTGTTAAGCACCTCCCCATGGGTGTTGGTTTAAGAGACTTCGGTGCACGTGAGGATTACAGTGCAACACTGGGATGGCAACAGTGCATCGAATAACTTAAAACTACACCAACATGCACGGTTAGTGACAGTGAACAACTAGATTAGGGTTGGCTTGTAATGAACCTTGACTCCGTATTAATCTGAGATGCATTGCATATTGCTTACAGTTTTGCCCTCTGTTCTGTTAATCTATGTTCATGCATTTCGCGATTCTTTTGTTTTTGTCTTGTACATCTGTTTAGCCTTCGTTCTGTATTATATTATGATCTATGCTCTGTGCTTTGACTCAGTCTATGCTATGCTCTGTATATTTCTAGCTTTGTATATCTCTGATTTATTGGGTATTCCCTGATGGCTTTGCCCAGAGATTAATACGTGAGGATAAGATCCGGTCTTTGCCATCGGTGAGTCCAAAGCGGATAATCTCCCTCCCTTTGGGATTTGATTTGATTGGTATCAGTCTGGCTCTACTCAGCCTCAACCCTAGGATGCCCGACGGGGTTACCTCTGGCTTAGATCTCTGTATCTCTGTATCACTGCAGTGTCGCTTTGTCTTGGGACCCCGGAACCCAGGAAACCGAGACCCACTTGTACCCTGGCCCGGTCAGTGGTGTTCTCCTCTACTCTGCTCTGCTCTGCTCTCTATTTGAGAGAATATAGTTAACGTAGTAGCCACCTAGTTCGGTAATTCTATGCTTGATTCACCTATCATGCTGTACTTCTATGCACGATTTGCTTAGCATACTAATATTGAACTCTGTATTTAATCTTCTGTCATTATTCTATTTGACACTATGAGTGTTTCATCCCTGTTACTTGTATTTGCTGGATTATTGTATTCATTTGTGTTGTCTGTGGTGTTGCAGGCGCAGATCCCTTGCCCAGCTCCCCGGCGATCGACGAGGCTGCAGGGCAGAGCTTAGAGGCTCCCTCCGGTCTGGCAGAGTGGGCTTGATCGCTTCTGCCGAGTGCGTACATGCATATCTTTTCGCCGCCATCTGTTTTGGTTTTTGGATTTTGGGAGATTTGTATTTGGGCACTTTGGACTTTGGACTTTGTACTCTGTATATTTTGTATATCATGTTCTAGGTGTGTATTCGGATTTTATATCAGCGTATTTATCTTCGTATTTCGTTCTGTATTTGTTTTGACTTCCGCTTTTCATTTGTTGCTTGCTATGATATGTACAGCTTCCGCGTACGCTTAGTTCGCACGTGTTAGATCCCTTGTGTGTGTGCATCTGGACTGGGTTTGGATGCACGTGCACGGGAGTACGTGTGTCACTGGTTTAGCTTTTCGCTAACCCCCGATTTCTGGGCTCGGGTCGTGACATACGTATTGTATGGTATCAAAGCATGCTAGTTATAAGCATGTAGGCATCTAAGACCGTGGTGAGATAACGCTATCAACTATTTGACTCTAAGTCTAATATGTTGACTCTTGGGATTTGACTAACCAGGGCCTTTTATATTTGTGTGTTGTGTTTCTTTTCCTTTTGCAGGATGGCATCAGGATCCGGATCTCGGGATGAGAATCAATAGGACCATAACGGTGATAGTGGATCGTTACCCCCACATATCAGTAGTGAGGAGCGTATGATGATGATGATGCAGTCTATGCAGTCATTGCAGGCTCAGATGGCCTCCATGGTGGATAGGCAAAGTCAGGCTGCTGCGTCAGCATCACCTCGGGTAGAACAACAAGTGATCTTCCAGCCCAAGGAATCAGATCCAAATGCTCTTTTTGATAAGTTCCGTAAACGAGGGGCGACTAAGTTCCACGGGATAGAGGATGCATTGCAGGCTGAGCAATGGTTAGAGCAAACTGAAGAGCTTTTTGATACAATTGTGTGCAGTAATAAACAGAAAGTGGTTCTCACAGCTTCCATGCTACGGAGTGTAGCCAAGACATGGTGGAGGAGTGTCAAGAGCTCATTCCAGACTATGCCCAGTGCCACAGTTTGGGAGACTTTCAAGCAACAGTTCCGTCGGAAGTTCATGCCTCTCCATATTCAGCGAGCCAAGGAAGTGGAATTCTTCAACCTTCAGCAGAGACAGATGTCGGTTGCAGATTATGTACACAAGTTTACAGAGTTGTCTCATTTCGCGGAGGATATGGTGAACACTGAGCATAAGAAGGTGACTCGCTTCGTCAACGGCCTGAACCCGAGGCATAAACGCCACGTAGTTGCTTGTATGTGGCCGGCTACCTTGGATGACGCTATTGACAGGGCCTATGATGCAGAGGCCATCTTTGAGGAGGAGCGAACAGAGGTTAAGAGGGCGGCAAGTTCCAATGGCAGAAGTCAATTTCAGAAGAAGTTCAAGGGTAAGCAAGGTAGTTCGAGCAGCACTCAGGTGGTTTGTGGTCACTGTGGGAAGGATCACCCAACAGACAGATGTTGGAGGAAGAGTGGGGCTTGTTTCGGTTGTGGCTCCACGGACCACAAGCGGGCCCAATGCCCGAAGTTTCAGTCCTCTCCACAGACGAGATATGCAGGATCTACAGCGCAGGGCAAGTCTCAGACAGCTCGTCCAGCTCAGAAGCAGAACAGTCAGACAGCTCGAGCCTATGCTGCTACGCATGAGGGCGCGGAGGAAGCTACGGTCGTGGAAGGTAAAATTTTAGTTTTTGATGCTGAAGCTTTAGCCTTATTTGACTCCGGGTCTACGCGTTCGTACGTAGCACCCCATTTTACTGTGCAGCTTCGACAGCGACCCACACCGCTTCCATACCTGTTGATAGTATCCACTCCGGTTGGTAAACGGGTGGAGTGCAATGTTTTCTACCCTCAGTGTGATGTGCGGATAGCTGGTCATCAGCTCCCGGTAGACCTCGTGTTGCTCACGACACTGGATTTCGATGTGATTCTTGGTATGGACTGGTTTGCGAGATATCATGCTTGTATCAATTGCTACAGCAAGGCTATCTACTTTGATCTGGGCAGCGGATTCCGATTTGAGGGCAGCCAGACGAAGTGCCCAAGGCGTGTGATCTCTGCTTGTAAATCGGACAGGATGCTTCGTAGGGGATGTGAGGGATTTCTTGCATTCATTTCAGAGAAGAAGGATCAGCGACAGCTCAGTGAGATCCCAGTAGTCAGTGAGTTCCCGGATGTCTTTCCGGAGGATGTACCAGAGTTGCCACCGGTTCGAGAGGTAGAGTTCTCGATCGACGTGATGCCAGGTACAGCACCCATCAGTAGAGCTCCATATCGTATGGCACCTGCAGAGTTGTTGGAATTGAAGAAACAGCTGCAGGATCTGTTGGATAAAGGGTTCATACGCCCCAGTGTTTCACCTTGGGGAGCTCCTGTATTGTTTGTCAAGAAGAAGGATGGCAGTTTCCGAATGTGCATTGACTACAGGCAGTTGAACAAAGTGACTATCAAGAACAAATATCCATTGCCTAGGATTGATGAGTTGTTCGATCAGCTTCAGGGTGCAGCTCACTTCTCGAAGATCGACTTGAGGTCAAGGTATCACCAGCTCCGGGTGAAGGATGAGGATGTTCCTAAGACAGCTTTCAGGACTCGGTATGGACACTACGAGTTCCTCGTCATGCCTTTTGGTTTGACGAACGCACCCGTAGCTTTCATGGCATTGATGCATAGGGTGTTTACTTCCTTCTTGGACCAGTTTGTTGTGGTTTTCATAGATGATATATTGGTCTATTCGAAGACTGCTGATGAGCATACAGATCATCTGCGGAAGGCATTGCAGCTGCTTAGAGTGCACAAGTTGTATGCAAAGTTGTCCAAATGTGATTTCTGGCTAGAGCAAGTTGCGTTTTTGGGTCATTTGATTTCTAGAGATGGCTTGATGGTGGATCCAGCTAAAATTGAGGCAGTAGTCCATTGGCCTCGTCCTAGGTCAGTGACAGAGATTCGGAGTTTTCTGGGATTGGCGGGATATTACCGCAGGTTCATGCAGGACTTCTCGAAGATTTCAGCCCCGCTGACTCAGTTGACTCGGAAGAAGGTCCCATATGAGTGGACAGAGAAGTGTGAGCGTAGTTTTCAGATGTTGAAAGAAAAGCTCACTACGGCGCCAGTGTTGACTCTCCCGGATGGTAGTGAAGGATTCGTGATTTATTCCGATGCCTCTCGAATTGGACTAGGCTGTGTACTGATGCAGAATCAGAAAGTGATTGCCTATGGATCCAGACAGTTGAAAGAGCACAAAAAGAACTATGCTACCCATGACCTGGAGCTAGCAGCCATTGTATTTGCACTGAAGTTGTGGCGGCATTACTTGTACGGTGTGAAGTTCGAGGTCCATTCCGATCATCACGGTCTGCAGTATTTGTTTGATCAGCATGACTTGAATATGAGACAGCGGAGGTGGTTGGAGTTCATCAAGGACTACGACTTTCCGATCAAGTACCACCCAGGCAAGGGGAATGTGGTTGCAGATGCACTCAGCAGGAGAGTAGAAAGTCTTCAGGTGTTGGCAGAATTCTATATGCTTGTGCATGATCAGCCGGTTGAGGTTCAGATGGTAGGTGAATTGGTGACATTAGCTTCCACCGTCGTGTTTCAGCCTGAGGTGATTCAGCAGATCAAGGATCGCCAGTTTGAGGACCCTCTTCTGGTGACTTTCAGAGATCGGATTGCAGATCGACCGGATTTCAGCTTGGTAGACGGAGTTTTGTACTTCAGGAATAGATTGTGTGTTCCCGTTGTGGATGAGCTGAAAGAAAAGTTGATGACAGATGCGCACGAAGCCCGTTATGCGATGCACCCAGGGAGTACGAAGATGTACCGGAACTTGAAGGATAGATTTTGGTGGAACAATATGAAGCGGGAGATCGCAGAGTTCGTAGCTCGATGTTTGACCTGTCAAAGGGTGAAAGCTGATCATCAGCGACCTCCAGGATCATTGCATCCATTACACACTCCGCAGTGGAAGTGGGAGCACATTACCATGGATTTCGTCTCCGGTTTTCAGCCGACCAGTAGAAAGAACAATGCGATCTGGGTCATAGTGGATAGATTGACCAAGTCAGCACATTTCCTTCCGTTCAAGAAAGGGATGACATTCACAGAGATGGCCAGGAAGTTTGTTGACGAGATAGTCAGATTGCATGGCACCCCAGTATCGATTGTGTCTGATCGCGACAGTCGTTTTGTGTCTTCATTCTGGAGAGCATTTCAGGAATTTATGGGTACGAAGTTAAGCTTTAGTACGGCATACCACCCCCAGACTGATGGGCAGTCGGAGCGTACCATTCAGACATTGGAGGATATGCTCAGAGCTAGCGTGCTGAATTTTGAGAAGGAATGGGATATGCATCTGGCATTGTGTGAGTTTGCCTATAACAACAACTTCCACGAGAGTATTGGTATGGCACCCTATGAGGCTCTATACGGACGTAAGTGCAGGACCCCAGTGTGCTGGGAAGAGGTAGGAACAAGAAGTTTCCATGGTCCGACAATCATTGCTGAGACGACAGAGAAAGTGCAGAAAGTGATAGAGAATCTGAAGATTGCTCGATCCAGGCAGAAGAGCTATGCGGATACTCGGAGGAGACCTTTAACATTCCAAGTCGGAGATTGGGTGTTCCTTAAAGTTTCTTCGATGAAGGGCACGGTGCGGTTTGGTCAGAAGGGCAAGTTAGCTCCGAGATATGTGGGACCGTTTGAAGTCAAGAGCCGAGTTGGAGATTTAGCCTATCGTTTGACGCTTCCAGTTGAGTTCTCCAGTATTCACGATGTATTCCATGTGTCGATGCTCCGTAAGTACGTGCCAGATCCGAGCCATGTGATCCGATACGATGACATTCAGATTCAGCCTAATGCAACTTACGTTGAGCGTCCGCTTCGCATCGTTGGCACACGAGAGCAGATTCTCGGTAACAGGACTATCAGATGGGTTAAAGTGTTGTGGGAGCATCACGGTCCAGATGAGGCTACATGGGAACTAGAGGAGCAGCTAGCGCGCTAGTACCCACATCTCTTTGCGCAGGTAGGTGGTCATTCCGAGGACGGAATGTTTCCTAGTGGGAGAGGATGTAACACTCCGATTCCCTTTGAGCCGGATTAGTGGCTCATTAGTGTGTTTTTCGGTTGTTTTATTCTTTCGGACTTGGTTTCGGGTTTTGGATAGGTAGTTGAGTAACCTTTGACCTGAGATAGATAGTTCTAAGCCCTTTTTCGTAATTTTGCTTTTGCTTTGAGTGCATCATAATTTCATCATCTTGGTGTCAGCACGTGTATTTCGTTGAGCTCGACAATTTCCGTAACTGTTTCAGACCCATTCGGAGTCAATTAGAGAAGTTGGACCCCGTGTGACTTGATTTGTAAATAACCAAATTCTCTTGGACCTTGTTTTAAACCTTAGAAACTATATATATACAGGTCACGAGCCCAGGTGTCTCTCCCTGCTCATTCCATTTGCCTTAGTCGTTGCATGCAGCTCAGCCACGTCCGTTCTTCTCCTTCCTCTTCTCTTCACTTCTCTTCTCGGTCTCTGGTGGTTGTGGGAGTTGATTCGATTGGGTTCTTCCTCTTTCTCTCTCTCATCTCTGTCCGTGTTCTGTGGCTTGGTAAGTGGGTTCTCTGCAACTCTTCCTTCTTCTTCTCCAATCGTATCTCTCCTTCTCTGTTGCTGTGTCCTCATCTCATGCATGGGTTGTTTCTTTGATTTGTTTTGATTTTAGCTGATTTGGAGCTTGATTCAGTGGATTGACAGAGTTTTGAGGCAAGTATAAGTACAGGATTGTTTAACACATATGGGTGTTTTTTTTGATTCCTCTGATTTCTTCTTATTCTTTGTATAGAATGTTTTACAGCCAATTTCTAAGATGTTAGGATCCGATGAGCTTGTTTTGAGGACATTTCTGTACCAAATTTCCGTTTCTTTAACTATCCCGAATTGGTTCTCTGTATTGTACGGCTAAGCCGTAACCTTGTACGGCTCACACTCCAGAGCCTTGAAATTTCACCTTTTGTTCTACGGCTAGGCTACGGCTGAACCGTAGATTGTCCTACGGCTGAGCCGTAAGCTAGCCGTGACCCAACCGTGACCCAGCCGTGAATTAAATCTCTGATCAGTCGAAACTTTCCCGATACAGTACTTCTACGGTGTGGCTACGGCTAAGCCGTGGATTGGTCTACGGCTAAGCCATATACTGAACCGTAGCTCAGCCGTAAAAGGTATCAAATCAGAGGTGGAAGATGACCAGTTTAGCTGTGTTTTGAAGGGAACCATGGTTCAGCCGTAGTACATGTTACGGCTAGCACGTAAGATGTCTTCGGCTAAGCCGTAGGTCACTCATGGCTAAACCATAAGACCTGTAAAAGATGAATTAAACTGAGGATAATGGTGTGACTTTGTAGGGCTTATATACAAGGAACCATACACGTAAACCTGCCCAATGGACTCCTTGGACCGCATGAATAGTTTGTTAGGCTGTGACTTATTCATGTGAGCGTTGATTTACTGTTAAGCACCTCCCCATGGGTGTTGGTTTAAGAGACTTCGGTGCACGTGAGGATTACAGTGCAACACTGGGATGGCAACAGTGCATCGAATAACTTAAAACTACACCAACATGCACGGTTAGTGACAGTGAACAACTAGATTAGGGTTGGCTTGTAATGAACCTTGACTCCGTATTAATCTGAGATGCATTGCATATTGCTTACAGTTTTGCCCTCTGTTCTGTTAATCTATGTTCATGCATTTCGCGATTCTTTTGTTTTTGTCTTGTACATCTGTTTAGCCTTCGTTCTGTATTATATTATGATCTATGCTCTGTGCTTTGACTCAGTCTATGCTATGCTCTGTATATTTCTAGCTTTGTATATCTCTGATTTATTGGGTATTCCCTGATGGCTTTGCCCAGAGATTAATACGTGAGGATAAGATCCGGTCTTTGCCATCGGTGAGTCCAAAGCGGATAATCTCCCTCCCTTTGGGATTTGATTTGATTGGTATCAGTCTGGCTCTACTCAGCCTCAGCCCTAGGATGCCCGACGGGGTTACCTCTGGCTTAGATCTCTGTATCTCTGTATCACTGCAGTGTCGCTTTGTCTTGGGACCCCGGAACCCAGGAAACCGAGACCCACTTGTACCCTGGCCCGGTCAGTGGTGTTCTCCTCTACTCTGCTCTGCTCTGCTCTCTATTTGAGAGAATATAGTTAACGTAGTAGCCACCTAGTTCGGTATTTCTATGCTTGATTCACCTATCATGCTGTACTTCTATGCACGATTTGCTTAGCATACTAATATTGAACTCTGTATTTAATCTTCTGTCATTATTCTATTTGACACTATGAGTGTTTCATCCCTGTTACTTGTATTTGCTGGATTATTGTATTCATTTGTGTTGTCTGTGGTGTTGCAGGCGCAGATCCCTTGCCCAGCTCCCCGGCGATCGACGAGGCTGCAGGGCAGAGCTTAGAGGCTCCCTCCGGTCTGGCAGAGTGGGCTTGATCGCTTCTGCCGAGTGCGTACATGCATATCTTTTCGCCGCCATCTGTTTTGGTTTTTGGATTTTGGGAGATTTGTATTTGGGCACTTTGGACTTTGGACTTTGTACTCTGTATATTTTGTATATCATGTTCTGGGTGTGTATTCGGATTTTATATCAGCGTATTTATCTTCGTATTTCGTTCTGTATTTGTTTTGACTTCCGCTTTTCATTTGTTGCTTGCTATGATATGTACAGCTTCCGCGTACGCTTAGTTCGCACGTGTTAGATCCCTTGTGTGTGTGCATCTGGACTGGGTTTGGATGCACGTGCACGGGAGTACGTGTGTCACTGGTTTAGCTTTTCGCTAACCCCCGATTTCTGGGCTCGGGTCGTGACATACGTATTGTATGGTATCAAAGCATGCTAGTTATAAGCATGTAGGCATCTAAGACCGTGGTGAGATAACGCTATCAACTATTTGACTCTAAGTCTAATATGTTGACTCTTGGGATTTGACTAACCAGGGCCTTTTATATTTGTGTGTTGTGTTTCTTTTCCTTTTGCAGGATGGCATCAGGATCCGGATCTCGGGATGAGAATCAATAGGACCATAACGGTGATAGTGGATCGTTACCCCCACATATCAGTAGTGAGGAGCGTATGATGATGATGATGCAGTCTATGCAGTCATTGCAGGCTCAGATGGCCTCCATGGTGGATAGGCAAAGTCAGGCTGCTGCGTCAGCATCACCTCGGGTAGAACAACAAGTGATCTTCCAGCCCAAGGAATCAGATCCAAATGCTCTTTTTGATAAGTTCCGTAAACGAGGGGCGACTAAGTTCCACGGGAAAGAGGATGCATTGCAGGCTGAGCAATGGTTAGAGCAAACTGAAGAGCTTTTTGATACAATTGTGTGCAGTAATAAACAGAAAGTGGTTCTCACAGCTTCCATGCTACGGAGTGTAGCCAAGACATGGTGGAGGAGTGTCAAGAGCTCATTCCAGACTATGCCCAGTGCCACAGTTTGGGAGACTTTCAAGCAACAGTTCCGTCGGAAGTTCATGCCTCTCCATATTCAGCGAGCCAAGGAAGTGGAATTCTTCAACCTTCAGCAGAGACAGATGTCGGTTGCAGATTATGTACACAAGTTTACAGAGTTGTCTCATTTCGCGGAGGATATGGTGAACACTGAGCATAAGAAGGTGACTCGCTTCGTCAACGGCCTGAACCCGAGGCATAAACGCCACGTAGTTGCTTGTATGTGGCCGGCTACCTTGGATGACGCTATTGACAGGGCCTATGATGCAGAGGCCATCTTTGAGGAGGAGCGAACAGAGGTTAAGAGGGCGGCAAGTTCCAATGGCAGAAGTCAATTTCAGAAGAAGTTCAAGGGTAAGCAAGGTAGTTCGAGCAGCACTCAGGTGGTTTGTGGTCACTGTGGGAAGGATCACCCAACAGACAGATGTTGGAGGAAGAGTGGGGCTTGTTTCGGTTGTGGCTCCACGGACCACAAGCGGGCCCAATGCCCGAAGTTTCAGTCCTCTCCACAGACGAGATATGCAGGATCTACAGCGCAGGGCAAGTCTCAGACAGCTCGTCCAGCTCAGAAGCAGAACAGTCAGACAGCTCGAGCCTATGCTGCTACGCATGAGGGCGCGGAGGAAGCTACGGTCGTGGAAGGTAAAATTTTAGTTTTTGATGCTGAAGCTTTAGCCTTATTTGACTCCGGGTCTACGCGTTCGTACGTAGCACCCCATTTTACTGTGCAGCTTCGACAGCGACCCACACCGCTTCCATACCTGTTGATAGTATCCACTCCGGTTGGTAAACGGGTGGAGTGCAATGTTTTCTACCCTCAGTGTGATGTGCGGATAGCTGGTCATCAGCTCCCGGTAGACCTCGTGTTGCTCACGACACTGGATTTCGATGTGATTCTTGGTATGGACTGGTTTGCGAGATATCATGCTTGTATCAATTGCTACAGCAAGGCTATCTACTTTGATCTGGGCAGCGGATTCCGATTTGAGGGCAGCCAGACGAAGTGCCCAAGGCGTGTGATCTCTGCTTGTAAATCGGACAGGATGCTTCGTAGGGGATGTGAGGGATTTCTTGCATTCATTTCAGAGAAGAAGGATCAGCGACAGCTCAGTGAGATCCCAGTAGTCAGTGAGTTCCCGGATGTCTTTCCGGAGGATGTACCAGAGTTGCCACCGGTTCGAGAGGTAGAGTTCTCGATCGACGTGATGCCAGGTACAGCACCCATCAGTAGAGCTCCATATCGTATGGCACCTGCAGAGTTGTTGGAATTGAAGAAACAGCTGCAGGATCTGTTGGATAAAGGGTTCATACGCCCCAGTGTTTCACCTTGGGGAGCTCCTGTATTGTTTGTCAAGAAGAAGGATGGCAGTTTCCGAATGTGCATTGACTACAGGCAGTTGAACAAAGTGACTATCAAGAACAAATATCCATTGCCTAGGATTGATGAGTTGTTCGATCAGCTTCAGGGTGCAGCTCACTTCTCGAAGATCGACTTGAGGTCAAGGTATCACCAGCTCCGGGTGAAGGATGAGGATGTTCCTAAGACAGCTTTCAGGACTCGGTATGGACACTACGAGTTCCTCGTCATGCCTTTTGGTTTGACGAACGCACCCGTAGCTTTCATGGCATTGATGCATAGGGTGTTTACTTCCTTCTTGGACCAGTTTGTTGTGGTTTTCATAGATGATATATTGGTCTATTCGAAGACTGCTGATGAGCATACAGATCATCTGCGGAAGGCATTGCAGCTGCTTAGAGTGCACAAGTTGTATGCAAAGTTGTCCAAATGTGATTTCTGGCTAGAGCAAGTTGCGTTTTTGGGTCATGTGATTTCTAGAGATGGCTTGATGGTGGATCCAGCTAAGATTGAGGCAGTAGTCCATTGGCCTCGTCCTAGGTCAGTGACAGAGATTCGGAGTTTTCTGGGATTGGCGGGATATTACCGCAGGTTCGTGCAGGACTTCTCGAAGATTTCAGCCCCGCTGACTCAGTTGACTCGGAAGAAGGTCCCATATGAGTGGACAGAGAAGTGTGAGCGTAGTTTTCAGATGTTGAAAGAAAAGCTCACTACGGCGCCAGTGTTGACTCTCCCGGATGGTAGTGAAGGATTCGTGATTTATTCCGATGCCTCTCGAATTGGACTAGGCTGTGTACTGATGCAGAATCAGAAAGTGATTGCCTATGGATCCAGACAGTTGAAAGAGCACAAAAAGAACTATGCCACCCATGACCTGGAGCTAGCAGCCATTGTATTTGCACTGAAGTTGTGGCGGCATTACTTGTACGGTGTGAAGTTCGAGGTCCATTCCGATCATCACGGTCTGCAGTATTTGTTTGATCAGCATGACTTGAATATGAGACAGCGGAGGTGGTTGGAGTTCATCAAGGACTACGACTTTCCGATCAAGTACCACCCAGGCAAGGGGAATGTGGTTGCAGATGCACTCAGCAGGAGAGTAGAAAGTCTTCAGGTGTTGGCAGAATTCTATATGCTTGTGCATGATCAGCCGGTTGAGGTTCAGATGGTAGGTGAATTGGTGACATTAGCTTCCACCGTCGTGTTTCAGCCTGAGGTGATTCAGCAGATCAAGGATCGCCAGTTTGAGGACCCTCTTCTGGTGACTTTCAGAGATCGGATTGCAGATCGACCGGATTTCAGCTTGGTAGACGGAGTTTTGTACTTCAGGAATAGATTGTGTGTTCCCGTTGTGGATGAGCTGAAAGAAAAGTTGATGACAGATGCGCACGAAGCCCGTTATGCGATGCACCCAGGGAGTACGAAGATGTACCGGAACTTGAAGGATAGATTTTGGTGGAACAATATGAAGCGGGAGATCGCAGAGTTCGTAGCTCGATGTTTGACCTGTCAAAGGGTGAAAGCTGATCATCAGCGACCTCCAGGATCATTGCATCCATTACACACTCCGCAGTGGAAGTGGGAGCACATTACCATGGATTTCGTCTCCAGTTTTCCGCCGACCAGTAGAAAGAACAATGCGATTTGGGTCATAGTGGATAGATTGACCAAGTCAGCACATTTCCTTCCGTTCAAGAAAGGGATGACATTCACAGAGATGGCCAGGAAGTTTGTTGACGAGATAGTCAGATTGCATGGCACCCCAGTATCGATTGTGTCTGATCGCGACAGTCGTTTTGTGTCTTCATTCTGGAGAGCATTTCAGGAATTTATGGGTACGAAGTTAAGCTTTAGTACGGCATACCACCCCCAGACTGATGGGCAGTCGGAGCGTACCATTCAGACATTGGAGGATATGCTCAGAGCTAGCGTGCTGAATTTTGAGAAGGAATGGGATATGCATCTGGCATTGTGTGAGTTTGCCTATAACAACAACTTCCACGAGAGTATTGGTATGGCACCCTATGAGGCTCTATACGGACGTAAGTGCAGGACCCCAGTGTGCTGGGAAGAGGTAGGAACAAGAAGTTTCCATGGTCCGACAATCATTGCTGAGACGACAGAGAAAGTGCAGAAAGTGATAGAGAATCTGAAGATTGCTCGATCCAGGCAGAAGAGCTATGCGGATACTCGGAGGAGACCTTTAGCATTCCAAGTCGGAGATTGGGTGTTCCTTAAAGTTTCTTCGATGAAGGGCACGGTGCGGTTTGGTCAGAAGGGCAAGTTAGCTCCGAGATATGTGGGACCGTTTGAAGTCAAGAGCCGAGTTGGAGATTTAGCCTATCGTTTGACGCTTCCAGTTGAGTTCTCCAGTATTCACGATGTATTCCATGTGTCGATGCTCCGTAAGTACGTGCCAAATCCGAGCCATGTGATCCGATACGATGACATTCAGATTCAGCCTAATGCAACTTACGTTGAGCGTCCGCTTCGCATCGTTGGCACACGAGAGCAGATTCTCCGTAACAGGACTATCAGATGGGTTAAAGTGTTGTGGGAGCATCACGGTCCAGATGAGGCTACATGGGAACTAGAGGAGCAGCTAGCGCGCTAGTACCCACATCTCTTTACGCAGGTAGGTGGTCATTCCGAGGACGGAATGTTTCCTAGTGGGAGAGGATGTAACACTCCAATCCCCTTTCAGCCAGATTAGTGGCTCATTAGTGTGTTTTTCGGTTGTTTTATTCTTTCGGACTTGGTTTCGGGTTTTGGATAGGTAGTTGAGTAACCTTTGACCTGAGATAGATAGTTCTAAGCCCTTTTTCGTAATTTTGCTTTTGCTTTGAGTGCATCATAATTTCATCATCTTGGTGTCAGCACGTGTATTTCGTTGAGCTCGACAATTTCCGTAACTGTTTCAGACCCATTCGGAGTCAATTAGAGAAGTTGGACCCCGTGTGACTTGATTTGTAAATAACCAAATTCTCTTGGACCTTGTTTTAAACCTTAGAAACTATATATATACAGGTCACGAGCCCAGGTGTCTCTCCCTGCTCATTCCATTTGCCTTAGTCGTTGCATGCAGCTCAGCCACGTCCGTTCTTCTCCTTCCTCTTCTCTTCACTTCTCTTCTCGGTCTCTGGTGGTTGTGGGAGTTGATTCGATTGGGTTCTTCCTCTTTCTCTCTCTCATCTCTGTCCGTGTTCTGTGGCTTGGTAAGTGGGTTCTCTGCAACTCTTCCTTCTTCTTCTCCAATCGTATCTCTCCTTCTCTGTTGCTATGTCCTCATCTCATGCATGGGTTGTTTCTTTGATTTGTTTTGATTTTAGTTGATTTGGAGCTTGATTCAGTGGATTGACAGAGTTTTGAGGCAAGTATCAGTACAGGATTGTTTAACACATATGGGTGTTTTGTTTGATTCCTCTGATTTCTTCTTATTCTTTGTATAGAATGTTTTACAGCCAATTTCTAAGATGTTAGGATCCGATGAGCTTGTTTTGAGGACATTTCTGTACCAAATCTCCGTTTCTGTAACTATCCCGAATTGGTTCTCTGTATTGTACGGCTAAGCCGTAACCTTGTACGACTCACACTCCAGAGCCTTGAAATTTCACCTTTTGTTCTACGGCTAGGCTACGGCTGAACCGTAGATTGTCCTACGGCTGAGCCGTAAGCTAGCCGTGACCCAACCGTGACCCAGCCGTGAATTAAATCTCTGATCAGTCGAAACTTTCCCGATACAGTACTTCTACGGTGTGGCTACGGCTAAGCCATGGATTGGTCTACGGCTAAGCCATATACTGAACCGTAGCTCAGCCGTAAAAGGTATCAAATCAGAGGTGGAAGATGACCAGTTTAGCTGTGTTTTGAAGGGAACCATGGTTCAGCCGTAGTACATGTTACGGCTAGCACGTAAGATGTCTTCGGCTAAGCCGTAGGTCACTCATGGCTAAACCATAAGACCTGTAAAAGATGAATTAAACTGAGGATAATGGTGTGACTTTGTAGGGCTTATATACAAGGAACCATACACGTAAACCTGCCCAATGGACTCCTTGGACCGCATGAATAGTTTGTTAGGCTGTGACTTATTCATGTGAGCGTTGATTTACTGTTAAGCACCTCCCCATGGGTGTTGGTTTAAGAGACTTCGGTGCACGTGAGGATTACAGTGCAACACTGGGATGGCAACAGTGCATCGAATAACTTAAAACTACACCAACATGCACGGTTAGTGACAGTGAACAACTAGATTAGGGTTGGCTTGTAATGAACCTTGACTCCGTATTAATCTGAGATGCATTGCATATTGCTTACAGTTTTGCCCTCTGTTCTGTTAATCTATGTTCATGCATTTCGCGATTCTTTTGTTTTTGTCTTGTACATCTGTTTAGCCTTCGTTCTGTATTATATTATGATCTATGCTCTGTGCTTTGACTCAGTCTATGCTATGCTCTGTATATTTCTAGCTTTGTATATCTCTGATTTATTGGGTATTCCCTGATGGCTTTGCCCAGAGATTAATACGTGAGGATAAGATCCGGTCTTTGCCATCGGTGAGTCCAAAGCGGATAATCGCCCTCCCTTTGGGATTTGATTTGATTGGTATCAGTCTGGCTCTACTCAGCCTCAGCCCTAGGATGCCCGACGGGGTTACCTCTGGCTTAGATCTCTGTATCTCTGTATCACTGCAGTGTCGCTTTGTCTTGGGACCCCGGAACCCAGGAAACCGAGACCCACTTGTACCCTGGCCCGGTCAGTGGTGTTCTCCTCTACTCTGCTCTGCTCTGCTCTCTATTTGAGAGAATATGGTTAACGTAGTAGCCACCTAGTTCAGTATTTCTATGCTTGATTCACCTATCATGCTGTACTTCTATGCACGATTTGCTTAGCATACTAATATTGAACTCTGTATTTAATCTTCTGTCATTATTCTATTTGACACTATGAGTGTTTCATCCCTGTTACTTGTATTTGCTGGATCGTTGTATTCATTTGTGTTGTCTGTGGTGTTGCAGGCGCAGATCCCTTGCCCAGCTCCCCGGCGGTCGAGGAGGCTGCAGGGCAGAGCTTAGAGGCTCCCTCCGGTCTGGCAGAGTGGGCTTGATCGCTTCTGCCGAGTGCGTACATGCATATCTTTTCGCGGCCATCTGTTTTGGTTTTTGGATTTTGGGAGATTTGTATTTGGGCACTTTGGACTTTGGACTTTGTACTCTGTATATTTTGTATATCATGTTCTGGATGTGTATTCGGATTTTATATCAGCGTATTTATCTTCGTATTTCGTTCTGTATTTGTTTTGGCTTCCGCTTTTCATTTGTTGCTTGCTATGATATATACAGCTTCCCGCGTACGCTTAGTTCGCACGTGTTAGATCCCTTGTGTGTGTGCATCTGGACTGGGTTTGGATGCACGTGCATGGGAGTACGTGTGTCACTGGTTTAGTTTTTCGCTAACCCCCGATTTCTGGGCTCGGGTCGTGACAGTTGCTACGACCGCCACTCCACACTGGTCACCAGTTGTTATTGTTACTGCCACTGCCACCGCTCTAAACTTGTTGCCGGTTGTTGCTGCTGCTGCCAGTTGCTATTACCACCGCTCCTTCCCATCAGCCATTTGCTGCGATTGCCACAAGAATGAGAGAGAGACGCCGTCTGCCGGTAGCTACTACTCGCCGCTGCGATTGCTCACAAAAGGGTCTTCAACGAAAAGGGTTTTCGATGAATAGGGTTTTGGACAAAGAGCGTTTTCGATGAAAAGAGTGTGATATATGTACTACAGAGGATTGGCGATGAAACAAATTTTGTCGCCAAAGGAAAAAAATCAACAGCGATGACAAATTTCGTCACCAGATCTAAAATAAGATTCACACTACTAGGGGCGCTCTGATGCACATTCAGCAACGACAATTTTCTTATACAGCGATGAAAAAAATATTCAACATTAAAATTCTAAGTTTTTAGTGATGAAATATTAATGCGTCACAAAATTTCGTCATGAATAAACCTTTTTCTTGTAGTTATCCATTCCAAGGATAGCATCAAAATCATTCATCAACAATAATATAAGGTCGGCTTTCGACAAGAAACCACCTATTCTCACCTTGCAATCGGGGAAGTAATCTTGACAGTTCACCTTATAACCCACCAAGGTAGTTACCTCTAACACAAATTGTAGCTCTGCTGCATCTACATCAACATTCAATGCCAATCTAGGGGAAACATATAAATGAGTAAACCCTAGGTCGAATAAAACCTTTACATCCTTATCACATATAGAAATGATAGCTTCGATAATATTCCTTACAACGTCTACCTGCTCTTAAGTGATAACATAAACTCTGCCTGCCTATTGACGATGGGGAGCCTGTGGGCGCTAGGGCCTTCTCGAAGGTCATTGTGTAAGAGGTCGGTATAACTGCATCTACCACTGCTGAGGCCTGGCAACTACTGTTAGGATCCCTAAGGTCGCAGTTACTGAGGAGGTGTTAGTGCTATTTGCCTCAAAGGCTAAGCCTAAATAGGAGCATTAGATGCCCTTAACTACGACTGCTGCTAGAATTGTCCCTTCCTATGAGGGCAATCTCTTGCTTGATACTGGGGTCACCACACTGAAAAACACCCACCTATCTGCCCTAATAATTAGCATTAGGATGGTTCTTACCACAAACTGACTCTCGCTTCTAATTTTTATCCTTCTTTAGTGAACCTATTGATGGGGTAGTCTTTGGTTGCCTAAAAAAAGGAATCAAGGTGTGCGAAGCACATCTTGGCCCTTTTTCTAACAAATGAGGTAAGACATGGAAGAGAAAACAAGAATGTCATTCTTTTCAAGTTTTCAATTATGAGTTTGGTTCTTTTACATTTTTAATCTCCAAGGTGCAAGCTATTCACATGTATTTTTTTCTCACTGCCCCCTTATTCGGTCTCGAATGATCAACATTGAGTAAAAGTGTAAAAATACATGGAAATTTCACATAAAATCATATAAAGAATAAAAAAAATACAAAGACAGCCGATTGTTCTAAGGAACAACTTATCTAAGTGGAGTGGCCAATCCTGTGTATATGGAGTACACATCATTTCTTCTTTTAAGCTAATTGAGCAATCTTCGTAACTTATCACTCATTTGCCTTAGATATGGAGTCCCAAAGGGAGTTAGAATGAAAGATTTAACGTCATAGTTGCCCCCATAGATCGCTTATTGCATTATGCCAACGGGTTGGCCATTGTTGTATTCGTATGTCTCTCTACTCCTAAGTTAAGGAGACAAAGAAAGTCTTAAAAGACTCGTCTTTTTCAAAGGCTCATTCAAGTCAAGGCACCATCATTCTGATTATTTTCAGAAGATCATATACCTTGGCTTTTTCTTTGATGTTGATGTGGAAGAAGCCAAAGTATAGAAGCCTTCTTAAAGAAAACTCAAGGGATCTTGGATGCCTTAGTGGTTGTGTTGTTGCTGGTGCAGATAACCCATTGTTGTGTGTTGGAATGGGCCCCCAAGGGCTCATAGGTATTCTCCAACCATTTGTGGAAAGGAGAAACTTGGACAAAAATCAAATTTTTAGGGAACTTCCAACCATGTATTTGTATGGTCGACTACCATCCTTTGGTCAACTATGTGGGTATAACAGTACTCATTATGGAATTGATCAACAACATTGCCAAAGATCATGTAGGTGTATTTGTTTTTGGCAGAGTAGGCAAATGTACTCATGAAGGAAAAGATCTTTCCATGGAAATGAAAGAATCCAGAGAGATTAATGAACAAAATATTGCATAATCAAAAGTAGCTCTAGTCCATGGATAGATGAATGAACCATTGGGAGCTCGTATTAGAGTTAGTTTGACTGCCCCAACCATGGCGGAATATTTTTGCGATGTTAATGAACAAGACATACTTCTATTTATTGACAATATTTTTTGTTTCTTCCAAGTAGGGTCAGAAGTATCTGCCTTATTAGGTAGAATGCCTTCTGCTGTGGGTTATCAACCTACCCTTCATATAGAAATGGGGTTTTTGCTAGAAAGAATTACTTCTACCAAAGAGGGTTCTATAACTTCCATTGAAGCAATTTATGAACCCTGGACTATTTGATCGATCTTACTTTTGCTATGACATTTGTATACTTAGATGGTACTACCGCACTATCAAGAGGAGTAGGTGCTAAAGGTATCTATCCAGTAGTAGATCATTTAGATTCAACATCAACTATGCTCCAACCTAGGACTGTTAATGAGGAACATTATGACATAGCACAAAGAGTTATGCAAACTTCATAATGTTACAGAGAACTTCAGGACATTATAGTTATCCTTAGGTTGGACGAATTATCTGAAAAGGATCATTTAAGCATAGCAAGAGCACAAAAAATTGAATGTCTCTTATCACAAGCCTTCCTCATAGAAAAAGTATTTACTAGTTCTTCGAGGAAATATGTTGGTCCATAGAAATAATTAGGGGGTTTCAACTGATCCTTTTCGAAGAATTAGCTGGTCTTCCCAAGCGTGAGGTGGTAACCAAATTTGGCTCGGCAACTTTTTAAGCAGTCAAAGATTTACAAGGATCGGACTATGTTTTTCTTCAATTGGCCATGTGACCATTGGCCATTGCATTTGTGCCAATGGCCATTGTTCAATCGACCACTGCTCTTTCAATTAGCCATTGCACTCTTTCTTCATTTTTTTTGGCTTTCTTTTATTTATTTCCTTTTCCAACTTCAAGGGGTTTTTTTATACTTTGTCCTTAAGTTATTTGGGCTTTGTTTTGCTACGTGAGCCATGTTTGAGTCTTGACTCTAACTTTGCAAAGTTGATTTGTACGTAGATTTCTTCTGAAATTTTGCATGTCAACAAATGCCCCCTCACTACAACAAATTGCATATTTGCCGACTAAATTTACCAGCACAGTCTTGACACATTGCAAAAAAGTTGTTTAGCCGACGCACCATAGTATTGGCAAAAGGGTTGCTCAACCCTAACTTGTAAGCATCGGAAATTTTCATCGGTAGACACGATGGTGCATCTAGGTTTTGGATGTAAATTTTTCTTGACATGAAATGCCTTTGTACTGATGCAGTACAATGTCTTAATTGAAGACAAAGCATTATGTGCGTCGGGGATTATGATTTAATTAAAGCCAACGCATTAAATATGCTAGGGATTAAAAATACTAAACTCAGATCAACCCCTAAATCAGTCTCTCACTCACTCTTCAACTTTTCTTCTGCATTAGTCTTAATCGACCCATTAGCACAAAATAACATTGACACTCCAACCCTAACCAAACGATTTGCTCAAATTTGAACAATGACTTAGGTAACTCCCAGTTGGACCATTCTTCCATAAAAAAGAAAAGAAAGTGAAGATGGTGGAAAAGCTTTTTTTATACACCATACAACACAAGCTATATTTGGGTAGCTACTTTTCTCCTTAAAAGTGAAAAAAAAAGAGCTAAATTTTTGGTGACTTCATTCCATAGAAAAGCTTTTATAATAAGAGTAGAAAAAAAAAAGGATTGTAATGATGGTCATCATGCTTGGTGGAATGTTAAGAATCATCATCATCATTATAAAAGCCTTATCCCTACTATGTTGGGGTCGGCTACATGAATTCTATTTCTCCATTAAGTATTGTTATCTCAGAATTTATGTTTGGGTTGTGATAAAGTTTTACACTGGCTGTCAATCTACTTAACACAACCCTCTTCCTTTACATCGGCTTGGGACCAAATGCAAAAACTAACGGAGTTTGGTGGAATGTTAAGAATGTGGGGGTATAATATCTAATCCTCCCTCCCGCTACAAGTCCAAATTGAGACCCAAGTTAACAAATAATCCAGTCCCTATTCAGATATGTTTTTTCATTTTTGGGCCATCGTACATGCCCAATTATGAGGCATTATTCTCCTCCACTGATGATAATGGACAAGCATATACTATCCTTGTACCATACAAACATGCAATTGGGAATTGTCCAGATTACCAAAGCTTGGGCCCACATTTATCACTACTATAGCCCGACGTCCACTCCAACTAATCGAGCCCAAGTAGCCCCATGCATTTCAAATAATAATAATAATAATAATAATAATAATAATAATAATATCTTCACACAAGAAAGAACTTTCTCAAGATCCAGGGCTCTCCCAAATCAGCAAAGGAGAAGACGTCCGCAGAAAAGATGCCGTGGACGAAGACTCACGATCGACGCATTCGACGCTGCGTGTTGTAGTGACCGGTGAGGAAATTGGGCTGTTGGGCAATAGAGTCGCCGGATTCTCTAACCAATTTCTACCATTGTTGACCCTCCAGCACCTAAGCCCCATTGTCTTTCATCCTCTCTCTTTGATGAGGTTTTGGTTGACCTCTTACTAGGTATGAGATCTCTCTCGCGCTCTATCTTCTTCTCTCTCTAAGTTTTCCCGAAAACCAACCACAATACCCTTCCTATTCTTTTTCTACAAGACTCTGTATTGGATGATGGGACAAAACTAAGCTTAGGTTTTCAGGTTTGTGAGTTCCCAATCTCTCTTGATGAGAGAGAAAGAAATGAAAGAATGAATGAGATTTGGGGAGTGGGAACCATTTATTTATTATAGCCACGCACACACATAACCTGCTCGTTCAAATGTTTCTTGGAGTTTATGCATTTGGGTTGCGCAGGAGCCTCATGAATGTCTAGATTACAATTTCTCACTATTTACTTTGTTTTTTTATATAACATTGCTTACTATCTAATCATCCTTTTAATACAGTAAATTAGAGGAATTTTTGTTCTAGTGTGCATATGTTAGAAAAAATATAAATCTTCCACCATGTGTTGCTGACTTTTAAAGAGGCTGTTTTCACACTGTAAATAGAAGTAACAAAAAAAATAAAAAAGAGCTAAAAAAAACAAAGTTCTAGTAGCATAACTGCAACACTTGTATCTAAATACAACTATATCTCAAACTTGTATCCATATTTTCATAGCCACTTCAAAGTTCAATCTTGAAACTTTAATATGACATATATCACTTTGTGGAGTGACATTTGAGGTACTGTTTATACATACAAAGAGTGACATAAGGTAGTTTGTTCATGGAACAAGGATTCTGCAGACTTGCCCTTTTCTGCAAATAAATAAATAAATAAATAAATAATAAAAATACTACCCACCAACAAATGTAAAATGTTTTCCTTAGAATTATTAAAAATGCACTGATTTTTTATGTTTTTTATCATATAAAAGTGTTTATCAAACCATTGAAAAATATTTCTATAGAAAAAGTAGTTTGTTTTCCTTTTTTGCTACATTTTCAGTAAAACACATACAAACGTGTTAGATCAAGAGGTTAAGTAACATTAGAGGGTTACTTGTTTCGAGTGGCCTATTGGTGGTGCACCTCAATTCTCTTTCTTCTCTTTTTGGTTATTACATTATTTACAACAGTTGCGGGAAGACCAAAATATTGGTGGACAACACTGAGGAACTCAACATATAGATGAGGCCTTAACTACATTCTATTGTGCCTTTTTTTTTCATTTTTCTTTTTATAATTTAACTTCTATGTTTTAATGCTAAAAGATGTATGTGATGTGACACAAACAATATTTTGGTCTCATTTGTTAGCATTTATTCTTGATGAAAAGCAGATGATATTCGCAGACATTTTCTCATGGTATGGCATACACTGATCCAAAATAAAAAATCCTTCCTCGGTGCCACCTGTTAAGAATATGGTACATAAAAAAAATGGCTCTACTTAAAAATAAAAACAAAAATAAAAATACAAAAATGGTCACAAGTCAATCCTTAAACCACGAAATTGCATCACCCAAGCCAACTGATATGTATAATATATGTATGTTAGTTCTTTTTTTTCTGGGTGAGGGGTGGGGGGAGCCAGCTGATATGTATAATATATGTATCTTGGTTTCGGTTTCTTAAAAAACTTTCAGAAATCAAGATGATACTAGATAAATTAAACTCTCTAAGTTGGGGTGTTCTTTTCTACAGTGATGAATCCTCATCTATGAGGGTGGATCTGATCGCATAAGTAGACAGACCCAAAAACCAACTCAAAATTTCCATTGATTTCAATTTACGAGGGTGGATCTAATCTGATCTATGCTGGTTTCAATCTCAGCTCAAAATTTTCATTGATTTCAATTTTTGGGTTTGTTTGTTTCTTTGTTTGTTTGTTTGTTCTTTTTTTTTTTTTTTTTGTTCCCTGAAGTAGCCCAAAGTCTCAAAGTTTTCATTTTTTTTCTTTATGGGCTGTGAGTTTTGTGTTTTCCTCATATGTACGAGTCCCCATTACCAAAATAGGATGGAGATGGAGGTAGAAGGCATATGATAACACATGACATATTTGAGTTAACCTTGAACTTGCACATGAACAGCAATGGACAAGACTTGGCCGACACTGGAAAGCCAAGATCCCATGGTGAGAATTTGTCGGAAGTATCATGACAAGGTGAAGTCCTTTATTGAATTTGCAAAAGCGAATGAGGGGGATGCTACTAAGATTTAGTGCCCATGTAGGGTTTGCAAGAACAATCGTAGGTATGACTACGAAGCAGTGAACTTTCATATTTGTCATTGGGATATGCAAGCATCTTACAAGACCTAGATCTACCATAAAGATACAACACCTCCTGTGGATGAAGTTGTCGAATCGGAACATGAGGGTGAGAGTGATTATGAGGACCGCGATGAATATCTAGAAATGATGGAAGACCATTACATGAGAACTTACACCGATGCTGAGGCCATCCAGAGTAACATGGTGCATCACTTTGAAAGGATGTTGGATGCTTTTCAGTGCCCTCTTTACCCGAGTTGCTCTCCAGATAACACTTTGCTAGATTTTGTCACTAAGATGATAGAGAAAACGATAGAGGGAATGTGGAGCAACAAGTCGCTCAACAATGTGATGCAAATACAGAGGGCACTCCTACCAAATGATAATTTGGTTCCTTATTCAATTTACGCAGCGAAGAAGATACTGTGTGACTTAGGATAGGGATATGAGCACATTGATGCTTACTAGAATGATTATGCCTTATTTTGGGAGGAGAACACAGATTTGGATAAATGCCAAGTATGTAGGGAGTCCATATATAAGCTAAATGATGGGAAGGGCAAGAAGATCCCTTAAAAGGTTTTACATACTTCTAGTTGATACCGAGGTTGCGGAGACTTTACATGTCTAGAATAACTATCACATTCCTGAGATGGCACAATGATAAACGCAAATATGATGGGATAGGCAGGCATCCGGCTAATTGTGAGGAATGGAAGGATTTTGATAAGAAGCATCCAGATTTTATGGGGGAGACCTTTAATATAAGGTTGGGGCTAGCCTATGATGGGTTCAACCCTTTCAGGGACATGAGCACGTCCTACAGTTTATAGCATGTCGTATTTATGATGTACAACTTACCACCCTAGATGTGCATGAAGGAGCTATTCCTCATATTGTCATTGCTTATTCCTGGACGGGACCACATCAACCTGGGAATGATATTTAATGTTTATCTTTGACCTGTGATTGATGAGTTAAAGGAGTTATGGGCGAATGGTGTTAAAACTTATGATGCCTTTAGCAAGCAGAGCTTTAAAATGCGCGCAGTTGTGCTGTGGACCATAAACAACTTCCTTACATATGGTAATTTGTCTGGGTGGACCACCAAAGGCTATAAGACTTGTCCCACTTGTAATGAAGATTTCTTACTGGTTAGGTTGAGAAGGACGGTTGCTTACACTAGCCATAGAGCTTACTTGCCTAAGCAGCACACTTAGTGATGTAGTAAGGACTTTAATGGTGAGTATGAGAATCCGGTGAAGTCATTGGAGTTGCCAGTGGTAGAAAGGGTACAAGCACAATTGAGCAGTTACCAGATATGAGGTTTGGGAACTCTAGCAATAAGAAAAGACCCCGTGACCCTGAAGACTTAAACTTGACAAAAAAAAAGCATTTTTTATGAGGTAATCTATTTTAAGAAACTAAAGCTCTGACACAACACTGATGTCATGAACGTAAAGAAGAATATATGTGAAAGTCACCTCTACACAATGGTGTGCATAGACAAGAGGAGGAAGGACACCACAAAGTTTTCTCGTCTAGATTTGGCAAATATGAATATTAGGCCAAAATTGCATCTACACAAGAGATACAATGCAACCCTTGAGAAGCCTCATGTATCCTACACATTAGGGCTGTGTTAAGTTCATGAATTGGGATATTTATGCATCATTTTTTGATTGATTAGGGGTTTAATTTGGTGAATTGTATCACCATTCATCAAATTTCATCGTTTTATGCATTTTTACCTAAGAACTTGAATTTTCGTATTTCTCACACACTTTCTACATTAATTTATAAATTTACAAATTTTCTCAGAAAAGTCCCAATTGGAGTAAAACTCTGTCCTAACAGATCCTGCTTCAATATGGGCTCCTCAGTATTTTATGGGTTTCCTTAGAATGTGTAGGAAGATGCATGTGAGCAAATCATGTGGGGTACACCATACAAGAAATTTGGAAGCTTTGCTTCATAAGGACCTGACACACATGTACACATATGCTTGGATGGTCAAAGGGGTGTCCCACTCTTATGGTATTGAAAATTTTAAATCAAGAAAAGAAAGCCAAGGTGGAGAGAATTTAAGAAAAAAAAAAGTCAAAGAAGAGGAATTCAAAAATGGAAAGTCAATCTCATTTTTCTTTGGACTGCATAGACTAAACCGGTCATAACTTTCAAACTGAGTGTCATAATTGGACAATCTGCCTACTATTGGAAAGCTCTTTTTGAGTAGATGCTCATAAAATCTAAGATTACATCAATCGGAGCTGAAATGACAAAATTTTGATCTTGGGAAGTTGGCTATATATTTTTAGATAGGATTGCAAAAAGATTAGAAATATTTTCTATGTTACACCTCTTTGGGTGGGGTCTATCTCTCCTTAAGTGAAGTACATTGAAGATCAAAGTGGGGTCCACTATCCTTGCATTATTCTTTTCAAAGATAATCTAAGAAGATTTGAAGAAATTCTCAAGGAATTAAAGAAAGAAAGCTTATTTAGGAGATTTACTTGCACATGAGAGGAGAATCTTCTAAATATAGAAGTTTGTGTAGATATTGGTTTCTAAAAAAAAGCAAAAAAGAATCTTTCTAAGTTGCTAAGTCTTTACTAACTTGGGGGCCAAGCCAAGTGACCTTTCCAAAATAAGACTTTATAAGCTACAAAAAGGGAAAAAAATAAGTAAACAAAGGGGCTCAAAATCTTATTTAATGAAGCTTGGACGTCTAAGACTCTCCATGCACTCTCCTCTCTCCTCTAGCTACGCTCTCTCCTCTCTCCTCCATCTTTCTTCCTCTCATTAATTTTCTATCTTTACTTTTAAGGTATTTTTGGAGCCTTATTCTAAGAACTAAAAATTTAGAAAAGAGATTCTTAGATAGTAAATATTATACAAGAATGCTCTTAATGAAATTTTTTATGAAGATCTTGACAATGTCAGGCTAGTTCTTTGGGTTGGAACACACAGATGAAGCTAAATAAATTTTTATTTTAATTTATGTGGTTATTTTGTTTTTTCTTTTATCTTTTAAATGAATGCTCGATTAGAATAATAGATCTGTCTTCAATCCTTAAGTAACCTTTGTTTTAATTTCCAATGAAAATAATTTGATGATTTATGCTTATTTTGATATATTATGCTTAGGGATAAGATCCTTTGATAGTTTATGCTTAATTTGATAAATCATGCTTATGATTTTTCATTCTTTTATGAGGTAAAGAAGGTCTTAGATGATGATTTTATTATTTTTATTAAAAATTCATTTTTGCGAAAGACAAATCTTCTGGATTAGAAATATTGATTTGTTTCTAATCTTAGTTATTTTGAGACAAAGAATAAAATAATTGCATGATTAGATTAATTATCTTGCTTGGTAGATTCTGAATGCTTTGATCTTTTTTCTCCATTGATTTTTCTTACTTTCAATTGCATCAAGTTTCTAATATTCTTAGTTTTATTTCAAATCAATCTTTTAGCGAAAAGAAATTTCAGATTTTTAATTAAAAAAGTTCAAAAGTGCTCCATGTGGGTTCAAGCTATATTTGCCACTATCTCATTGAAACAATTGTGCACTTGCAGTTTAAGTAGATTAATTAAATTCACATCAAGTTTTTGGCACTATTGCTGGAGAGCCAATTCTTAATTTTTTTTTTATTAAACTTTGATTCTTTTTTTACTTTTTTAGTCATATTTAGGTTCATGAGCATACGTAAGTTGTATTAGTTTGCATCATTCATATAATTGTGTTTTGCATCATTAGTTTTTATTTAGTTTTCTTTTCCATTGAAAAAAATCTGATTTTTCCAGTTTTTCTATTTTTTATTATTTTATTGAATCATCAAAATTTTTAATTGATAAAAAAATTTAGATTTCTTTTTATTTCAAATTTCAATAAGTAAAAGAAAAAAACTAATTTTTTTATTTTGAGTTTTTTTAGATTTGTTTTAAATTCTAGGACTCCTTTTTAGTTAATAAAAAAAATAATTTTTTCTTTGGGTTTTTCTAATTTCGAGTTTCTAAAAAAAAACTAATTTCCAAGTTTCATTAGATTTGTTGGTATTAGTTTGATTAGAAATAGGTTTATTTGATTTTCAATTTGAATAGTTTAGATAATTTTTCTATCTTTAAGAGTTTTGATTTTCTTGGTTTTGTTTTACTTAGGATAAGATTTTAATTTTCTTTTTAGGTGAAGATAGGAGTTGATTTTACTTAGGAATTAATAACAATTTTCTTTTTTCCTTCTTTTTTTCTTTTGATAGGTTTACATTGTGTGGAGAGATTTGATAAAAATAGGAAATTGCAAGGATTGCTATAATAAAGTCCAATAACATTGAATTACTTGCAAAAATTGCTAAAAAAGAAAGTAAACTTGCACAAGATAAGATTTGCATGGATCCACTGAAAGATCTTCTATCTATTACCCGCGAATCTTTTTCTACAAGTAGGCTTGATTTATTTAAATTTTGCAAACTGTGACTGCTTGCATGGCTCACAAGTTAAATTGGGCCTAACCTTAATTAAAATCAAGTAGCATGATCCAGGTGCTAGGTTTTTGGCTCACCCCAAAAAGATAAAGACTGAATTTCATCACCAGATACTTGCCCATCTAGGTTTAACCATCTCTTACATTAGGATCCTAACCTTAATTAAAATCAAGTAGCAATGAGATCCTAGGATTCAAGCTCAGTAGGACAAAGACCACTGACAACTACAGCAATTGCGCTATTTGATCGAAGTTGATGCCCAAGAAAGCCTTTACTCTTGAGGGTGTGATAGTCTGACTATTCAAGGAACTAGTGCTTAAGCGGGTTCATCCCCACTACTCCTTGGTGGTTGCCTGGTCAATTAAGGTTTCATAGGACCAAATTGGAAGCCCAAGTGTTCTCTTCACCAGTTAGGAGCTATCTAGTGTCTAGGTTAACTCTATGACTTTTTTTGTGCTCAATCCTTATGCTTGACTACTTGATTTGTGCATCATATTAGGGTCATTAAGACCTTGCATATAGAGTAGTTTAACATTTTTTTAGGGTTAAACCCGATGCATGCAATCCAAACTTGAGAGAAAAAAATTGTAGGAATGCGGAAATCCAAGGTTAATCAAGATAGAGCCCAAGTTAACCTTAACCATCTTAGGAATGAGGAAAAAATTGATGATATAGGTCCCATTTTCAAAGAATTGAAGCAAAGAAACAATTTTCAAAAGAAAATAGAGAAGAATTGAAGAGACAAAGAATAAAGAAGAAAATTTTGCAAAGTTGGCTTCATAGTCCTCCGCACATATTCACATGTGTGGGGACACATTTGTAGAATATTCAAAAAAGAAGTCCAACTCCCCAATTACTGCAATAATTCAAAATTAATGTAAGAAAAGAAAGCCAATGAGAAGAGAATTCAAGGAAAAAAAAAGTCAAAGAAAGCGAATTCAAAAATAGAAACTCAGTCCCATTTTTCTTTGGACAACATACATTAAAATGGCATAACTCTCAAACCGGCTATTGGATTTAGACAATCTACCCATCAATGGAAAGCTCTTTTCGAGTAAATATCTGTAAAATCCAAGATTGTGCCATCGAAGTTAAAATGACAAAGATATGACCCCAAGAAGATGGCTACAATTTTTCTACTCGAGATTGAGATTGTCTCATCAAAGGTGAGACCTATCCTTTGGCAAGTGTTAGGAAAGGTGGATACACTTAGACTTCTAGCAAGAGAAGAAATCTTATCTCATCTCAAACTTAAAAGACTTGTTGGCCAAGAAGAGGACTTACCTAAAGAAGGAAAGCCACATATGAGACCTTCTTTGAAAATGTGTAAAAGAAAAAAAAGTATAAATAGGGAACCCCGCTCCCATACTCTTCATGGAAGAATTATCCACCTCCCACCTTTATATTTCTACACTCCATCTCTCCATCTCTTGTCTCTCCATATTAAGTCATCAAGGAGGCTTAACCCTAAAGCTGCACTACCAACCTTGAAGTGTCAACTAAAAGGAGGAATTCTCATCCATCCTATTATGGAATTGTTTGCTTTTTATTTTCTATCTTTTGTAAAACAATTTCATGCTAATAAATTTTGTTTATTTTCAATTGTTCTTGTCTTTGATTTTGTGGTGTTCATAATTTTAGTCTTGTTTATAATTGGGTTAAATTTCATCCTTGTTTAAATATTAGGAGAGAATTGGAATCATAACTAGTAACCCATCTTAGTAACCTTTTTAATATACTTTGTTTCTTTGGATACATTATATGTTTGGAGGCAATGTAAGATGGAGTTAAAGAAGTTTGAGTGAAGAAAGATTAGAGGCCAATTCTGAAATTTATTTCTACACAGAATAGAAATTTATTATTCTCACTTAGATTGACGACCTAAGATGAAGAATAAGGCCTAGGGACAACACTTCTAATCTTTTGGAGTAAAAATTAAGATAAAGAATTGAAAGGAGTAATCTACTGCCTTTGACTTCCTATTATTACTGCATTTGACTTCCTATACTTTTGTTTTATTTTCTGTACTTTTGTTATTTTTCTTGTTATGTTCATGTTGATTTTAAGTTTTATTTTTGCATAGTTTGATGGTTGGATTAGAATTCATTGCATGTAATTTCATATCATAAGATTTTTTGTATATTTAAGTTGCTGAAAATTAAGCGCTCGGATCTGAATCTAATGATAAAATTCGGACTCAATACACAAACAGCATACCTTAATAGTTTTAACAAACTGCAGAAACAACTTTTGACAAAAAGTTTGAAGTTGGTAGACCAGTCAAATCATAATATTTTTCTTTGAAACTTGGAAATATTAAAGTTTAGGATGTGGTATTTCATTGCCCAGAATTTCATATCAAAATAATTTCAGAAGGCTTGTGAATCAGAAGCTTAAACTTGGCTAATTAATTAACTCGGATCAGAATTTCTGCACAGAATTTTGCAAAGTTGTCTTGTTCATGCATTCATAACTTTTTCGTTTTAGATCCTTTTTCACTTTTTTTTGTTAGTTTCTTGCATTAATAGAACATGATTTTCAGCCATTAAACTTAGATTTAGGATGCATTAGAATAATTCAAATCATGCATAAAATTTGCATAAGCATATTAGTTTTTCAGACCTAGAATTTTTTAGCATCTCATGGCATGCATTGCATTATTAATTTTACTAACTTTCTAATTTTAATTATGTTTCTAGTTTTATGTTTTTGATTGTTTTAGATAATTTCTAGAATTAAAGATCTTTCTAAATTTGTTTTACTTGAAGATTTTAAATTGGAAAGTTTTTTAATTTTGAAATTTCTAACTTAGGAAAGTTTTTAACTTTTGTTTATTTTATTTTTAACATGGTTTAGTTTACTTAGTTTCTAATTTTAGTTTTTATTTTTGGAAGTTTTAACTTGTATTTTAGTTTTGCAGCAACTTTAGTTTTGTTTAGGAAATTTTAGATTTAGGTTTGCTAGATTTTAGAAAGTTTGTTTTTCATTGGTTTGTAATTAATTTAATTTTGGCAAGTAGGATGCTTGTATTTGTTAGATTTTAAGCTAGGTTAGTTTTAGATTTTTATTTTAAGGAAAGTCAAGTTGAAAAGAAATCTTAAAACATTGCTCCCTGTGGATCAACCTGGTCTCACCAGTTTTTATTACTCCATTACGGTTTTGCACTTGGAACTCATGATCAGTGTACCCTTGGATATCCATTGTGTATTTGTATAATCCATATCTATAAGATCTTCAATGAATGTAGGATCATCTTCAATTCCAAGGGTGGCATTTCATTTTGTCATTTCAAGCCCTGTTTGACTAATCGAAGTCATTAGGCTTTTCATGCATTGTTCATTATTTTGTATGGATTGCATGGTGTTTTGTGTGAACTCAACCAATTTGGCTAAAGTATCCTCCAAAGAATTCGTCAAAGGTGGTGGTGGTTCATATGACCATTCAAGCAGTAGGGAATTATGAAGTGCATTTGACCAGGGAGAAAAAGGGGGTACATTTGATGTATTCTATAAGGCGTAGTCATACGCCCTGCCCAGATTAAATTTTTGGGGATAAGACGTATGATCTGTGTTAGGCCCATTTCACCAATTATTCAATGATTGATCATCCCAATTTGGAGTACACATGCGACCCATGTCATTGTAGTAATGCCTTTGATTTGACTTTGATTCAACCCACCATTGAATTCCCATGTCCATAGGAGTGAATAATTGTGGGGTATGGGTAGTCATGCAGGACCCTTATTAGTTGATGATCTGAGCTAATCATTCATTAAAATCCTCCAAATCCTCATTGTAATGATGATCATAGTGATTGGCCCACTTCCATTCATAAGATCCAACTGAACAATTTCTTTGAAGTAACTTTGCAATTTTCTCTTATTCTCACAAGGCACGCCAGGGCTTTGGTGGGCCATCAACATTGATTCCATTCCCATTAGTTTGCCCATTGTTAAGTCCCCTCATGTTTGTGGATTCCCACCAATCCATTTTTGAAATCACTTGGTTTTTTTTCCAATTTTTTTTAAATGATAAAAACCTAAGTTATATATGCAAAAAACATCTAAGTAACTCCCTATAGTTGAAAAGTTTCCCCTAATTCTCCAATCCAATCCTACAAAACTAACTCGGCCAAGTTAGCCACCAGGAAGTGGTAGAGTAACATATGGACCCGTTTGAAGGACTAGTTCCCTGAACAGATAAGCTATCACGTACTACAGGGGCAAAGGCTTTCTTAGGTACCGAGAAGATTAAGGACAATGATTAGATCATTTTTGGTATACTTTCTCCCTAAAAGAAGTTAAGACAAGTTGAAAAATAGTCACTTTTTCTGATTTTAAAAAGCTTCTAAAAACAGCAGTGATGTAAGCTTTCTAACAATCAATGCACTTTCCTATTCGAATTGAGGGTAGTTCATCATTCCATGCATGTCCTCCTATTTTTAAAAAAATGCCAAATTTAAATCACACCCACAATGTAAATCGGAAAAGTTAGAAAAGTTACCTTTAATGGCATTCCCTAACAATGGCACCAAAATCTTAATCGTAAGCTCCAAGTGCAGAGCCACAATGTAGTAATAATACTAGTGAGACTAGGTCGATCCATAAGGAGCAATGATTTTAAGATGTTTCCAACTTATACCTATCCTAAATAAAAATCTAAAACTAACCTAATTTAAAATCTAACAAATGATGAGAAGGGTGACAACCTTCTTTATTAATTGATATCCTTGAATAAATTCAAGAGAAGAATCTATT
The DNA here is from genome assembly GCA_037013555.1 of Sextonia rubra. NCBI lineage: Eukaryota > Viridiplantae > Streptophyta > Magnoliopsida > Laurales > Lauraceae > Sextonia > Sextonia rubra. The sequence goes on along the minus strand of JASUAD010000028.1, from coordinate 1,832,176 downwards.
GGATTCTTAAGGACAAAAGTGCTAGCCTCTTATTAGTATGCAGGTCTCTACAATCATGTATTAGTATGGTATTTTCAATAAAATAAATACTTTGATTTTCATTTTATGTAAAGCATGTGGAGATTGCCACTTTCTATTCTTATTCAATAGTAGTGGTATCATAATTTTTTCTACAATATTCCCACTTCTATAAATGTTTTTAATATAGCCACATATGATGAAAAGTCATTTCAAAACAAAATTAAAATCTAAGTTGCATGGATATATATTGGAAAGGAGTAAAGAATTAGAGGATTTAAAGGAATAAAGAAAGAAAAAAGAAAAAGAATCGAATGATAGTGAGATCAAACCCAAGCGAACCTTATTGCATCCAATTACTTATTTTATGAGTAGCAATTTTGATGCCTCAATTGCCCGTTCAACACTTGAATTGGTATTACATGTATCCATAAACAATTGGATACCCAATCTTCCTTGTATCTGAATTAATTTATCTATAAATAAGCACATATACATCTAAGAGTTAAAATAGGAAGTTTAGATTTTAAGGATTCTAACATCTTGATAATTTGAGATTGTATATGATAAGGATATTGTTTGCATATTATAGTGAGATTACATGGAAGGGATTGATTTGAGATTTTTTAGGAAAATAGAAACTTATGGCATGCACTGAGCTGGGGCTAAAACATATATATAAACTAATATAATAGTTAAAACTGAAAAAGAATGTATTATTCTTATTTTTAAGAAATTAAAAAGAAAATAAGATTGAAAAGACCTTAAACTTTATGGTAAAAAAGATATTTCTATGAAAATAATAATGTGCAATGGTGTTATTAATAAGAAATTAAAATAAAAAATAATAAGAACTATTGTAAATGATTAAAAAAATAATTAGAGCAAAAAGTACGAAGTGAAATGAAAGAAAAGAATAAAAATTAATAAATTCTTTTGTAAATAAGAATGACAAAGAAATTATATAAACATTAATAAAAAAGGGGTTAATTTCAACCGTGCCAAAATCGTCACATGCCGGTTAACTACCAAAGTTCTTATGCCAAAATAAAATGTAAGAGAACAACCACCTTTTCCAGTTTCAAACTTCATCTATTTTTAGAGTTGGCCCAACTTTCGTGAAGACCAATGGCCAGATCTTGATCTTTCTCAGTGGGATACCCAGCTATCCAATTAGACCTTTTGACAAAACATATGTGTCCATACAAGTCTATTAAATTTATTAGGGTGCCCACGGGCATAAAAGGTCCATGACACATAATGGACTGGGTTAGGCTTAAGTCAGATTGAACATTGTGAAAAATATATAGAGCATCAATTGTGAACATAAACAATGTATTTACTGGGTTGAAATTGTTAGCTTGAAACTAAGTTGGCTATTTGTAGTTCCAATTAGGTTGGTAGATATTTTGGTTTCACTTAATATACAAAAAAAAGCTGAGAAAAATAAAAAAAAAATGAAGATCTGACAAATATTAGATATCTATTCGAAAAAACGTGTCATTGATCCATGGCAACAATGAGAATTAAAGTGTTCAATGAATTAAAGTAAATGATCATGCAAATACATCCATGCATCTGCAATAAACCCACATAAAATGTAGATTAAACAAAATACAAAAAATTGCATTTGGAAAGAAAGGAAACCCCTTGAACAAAGAAATAATATAATTGAAAAAAAATAAAGTATCGATAGGATTTCCATGTGTGTATGGGGGAATACATGACTTGATCCTGAAAACCTTTTCAAATCCTGAAAAAAAAACATAGCCAACAAATAAAGTGAATGCACTAGCTATTATGGTAGGAGTCATTGTAATTGCTATACCAGTGGGAGAATTAGTAAGGCAGAGGGAGTGATGATAGTTCAAGTTATTTATTGGCAGGTTGTGTAGAAACTGATGATAGATTGATTTATTTATTAATAGAGGCAATGATAGATAGGGTTGGAAGAAGTTGTAGAGAAAGATAAGTGTTTTAAGTGATACAATAGAGATTGGTTGGAGAAGGATTCTTAGAGATAAGAGAGAGATCATTTAGGAGAAGTTGTGAATGAAAGAGAAATTAGGGAGAGATTTTAGGTAGGTTGTACAGTTCCAATTTGAATGAGAGATTTTAGGAAGAGAGAGATTTTATAGGGGAGGAGAATTATCGAAAGTGATAGCATTGAGAAAGAGATTTAACGAAAGGAAATTAGATTTTAGAGAAGGGGATTAGGAGAGAGATTTTAGGATTATCAATTGAAAATTAGATCAAGAGATTTTTAGGATTTGAATGAGAGTGTGCCATGTGTTGCGCTCCCGTTCTCTCTCGTGAAGGGAGTTATTCTCTTTATATATAACTTTGTAAGTTGCAATCTTACAAAGTTAATGCCTTGCAAAGTGAATGCTCCCTTTAACCAATGTTTTTTAGTTCAACCAATTGTGTTTGTGGTGCATACTTTGAAACTTATTAATACAGTTTGAAATTTTAATGGGACATGTTTATTTAATTCATTTTTGAATTAACCTTGATTCGTATTTTGATTCGTGGTCAAGTTAGATGAATACAATATATACCTACATATATCAAATATTCAAAGTCATTAAGCCCTAGCACAATTCTTTTAAAGCTAGTCTTGTAAATCCATCATCACTCAGGCCCAACACTTTTAAATATAAACTGGTAAACAGGAGTAAGCGAATGGGCCCTCCTAATAAGTCCTAATACAAAGCAACACTTGCAGGATAGGGATGCTACGCATATATGTAGGTAGTAATAAAGGAAATATATACTTATACACTTATATGAATTAAAATAGGAACTTTTAAATTTTAAGGATTCTTGATAATTTGAGATTGTATAAGATAAGGATATTAGTTATAGATTATGCTAAGATTACATGGAAGGATTATACAGATTTCTAGAAGATTAAATAGTAGAAAGACAAATTTCAGGGGAGGGAAATGTGAGAGAATCTTAAGAATTTAATTGGAGTGTGCCACATGTCACTCTCCCATAAAAAAGTAGCACCACATGTCGCTCTTTTGTGAAAGGGTGTATTATTATAATACATATAATATAATAATATTATTAAGATTTTGTGGTTCGCTAAGTCATGGGCTGGACAAACTCTGGATCATTGAGTTGTAATTTTTATTCTTTTAGAACGAATTGTGGTTTGTCGTCGGAATAGCTAAAGTAAAGATTAAAGTTTTTCTAAAAACGCTTGAGCGGATGCTCACAAGCAATCGAGCGGCTGAGTCCAGATTTTAAACTATCAAATAGAAGTTTCTCCACTCAAGCCGAGGCTTTAAACACTTAGGCTGGCCTAACAAAAGTTATGCAAATTAAAATAATTGGATGTTTGTTCCCACCTTCTAATATGGTCAATGGAGGTGATACATCAGGACCAGCAGTCACTTTCCCTCAAGAACATAACAAAACAAAAAATCGAAATTCAATTAACCCTACTTTCCACTTACCAATCTTGACTAAAAACTGTGAGTCATAGTATGGATAAAATATGGAAAGATTTTAGATGAGGGGGAGGGATTCTAGGGGAGAGGCAATGAGAGAGATTGTATATGATAAGGTGATAAGGATAACGGTTCTTGATTATGTTGAGATAGAAATCCTTTTAAGAGTTTAGAAATTGTCTCTATAATTTAAATGGATAAGATAAACTATAGGGATTTTTACGAAAAAATTAATCCTAAGTTTAGATTATACGAATTGATTAAGAAAGATTAGAAAAAATCTAATTTAGAGTTCGTACTCCATCAAAAGACAAATATGCCCTCAAATAACGATATCGTTAGGTGGATAAAACCTTCCATATCCTTCTTCTTGTTCTTCTTCTCTTATTTCTTTCCCTTTATGCAGAACTAGTATGCCCTCCTCCTCCTCCTCCTCCTCCTTCTTTCACTAGGACGCCTTCTTTTTGTTCTTCTTATTCTTCTTCCTCTTTATTTTCTTTCCCTTTAATCTCTCTTTCCATTCTGACAATCCCTTCACCCTCTTGTGTTTTTTCTTACATTCCTCCCGATCCTCTCTCTCTCACTCTTTCTGTTTTCTCATACTCTCAACCATTCTATTTCTCTCTTCTCTATGCCCAGTTATTTTTATTTTTATTTTTTTTGTTTCTTTTCCTCTCTTGTAAGTCTTCTCTCCTTTCCTCCTACTGTCATACCACTCGATCCCCTTCTTCTTCTCCTTCTTTTCTCAATTTTTTTCCTTTCATCTCTCTTTCCTTTCATTTTTTTTCCTCTTCAGCCGTAAACCAAAAATACCTAAAAATTACTTTCTAGATTGTGGCCCATGAGTTCCATGGCTTAGCCGTAAATCGTTCTATGGCTAAGCTGTAAGGAACTTATGGCTTCACCGTATGGTTAGTCGTAAGCAAAAAATACAAAACAAAACTCTTTAGATAATGGTCCATGAGTACTACGGCTTAGCCGTAAATCATTCTATGGCTAAGCAGTTATGGCTTCACCATATGATCAGTCGTAAGTGAAAAATATGAAAAAAAAAGCTCTTTAGATAATGGCCCATGAGTTCTACGGCTTCGCCGTAAATTTTTTTACGGCTTGGCCGTAATAGAGCTCAATAACTTTTAGGTAGTGATATCATTACCTGAAAGTTATAAATTCATGGATGAATCAAATTTTTTGGGCCAATTTCTATGCTCTCTACATAGTTTATATATCTTAATATACAAGTTTTTAGAGAATGAATTTTGGGAACCAAACTGAACATATAAAGCGTTAAAAATGGTAATGATGTCATTACCTGACAGTTATAGATTCTTGCTTGAATCAAATTATTTGGGTTAGTTTTTATCCCCTCTACATAGTTTATGTATCTTAGTATAAAGATATTTAGAGAATAAATTTTGGGAACCAAACTGGACATATAAAGTTTTAAAAACGGTAACAATATCGTTACCTAATTGTTACGGCTTAACCGTAAGTGAAAAAATACTATGCAAATACGATCCAATCGTAAAATGACCTATGGCTTAGCTGTAAATGCACTACGGCTTAACCATAAAGCTTAGCCGTAAGTGAAAAGACACTGCATAAATACGGTCCACCAGTGAAATGACCTATGGTTCGGCCATAAATGCACTACGGCTTAACCGTACGGCTTAGCCGTAAGTGAAAAACCCTGTGCAAATACGATCCGATCAAAGCTGAGGGCATATTTGTCTTTTGATGGAGTACGAACTCCAAATTGGATTTTTTGAAATCTTTCTTAATCAATTGGTATAATCTAAATTTAGAATTAATTCTTTGGTAAAAATCCCCAAAATATAAGGGCTGCCACATTTCACGCAAAGAAAGCGCCACTTGTCACTCTCGATGCTTTCTCACAAAAAGGCTGTTGTTATAATATATATACTAGTGCTTTAGGACCCGCGCCCAACACAAGCCATGAAAAATATAATTATGTTTTATTAAAATTATTAATTCTTAAATAACATATAAATGAATGTTATCATTTAATTATAGAAAGCACAATAAAACCATAGTTAAGATTTTGAATCTTTATTTTATAAAAGGAAGCAAATAATAATAATAATAATGAGATGAGGCAAAAGCACGATAATAATTCATCCTAATGTTTTTAAATCTTTAAAAAAGGAAAAAAGGTATAATTTGGAATTCAAATTATATGTGGCAGACATTGTTTTGATTTGTATTTTATTTCTTTTTTTATTATTTTTTATATTTTCTCCTTGACAGGCAAAATTTATGGACGATTTAACAAATCTAATAAGTTCGACTGGAATCCAAAATAAAAAAAACCACTATAACAGTTAATAATAAAAACAAATGGTGAATAATTTTGATTTGAAAATGAAGATTGAGAGAATCAACAGAATCTAGAATATAACTAAAAATAATAGAAGATAAAATTGATAAATAAAATCTAGTGCTTGAAGGCCCACGCCCAATGCGGGCCATTGAAAAAATTTAAATTTTATTTATAAAGATAATTAATATTATCATATAAGCACTTCATTTCACTCCTTTTGCAACTATTTTAGTGTTACAAAGTTAAAATTGAGTAAATAAAAGAAGATAGCAAAGAATAAATCATTTACAATAAAGAAGATATTAGCAATCTTAATAAAATGTAAAAAATCATATTGCTAAAATGTGATCGTGAGCATAGTACAGAATCAATGGAGAAAGACAAAGAAATTATAATAAAGGTAAAAAAAAAAGGAGCAGTAAGAGGAAAGAAATAACCTTAGATTGTACGGATTAGAGAATTGGGTCGATGTTGAAGGTTGCTAATGACTATTACATGGCTGATATTTGTTACATTAACATGTCAACAAAGGTGGTTTCATAGACTTGATCAATAAATGACAATCCATTTCTTTAATATTAAGAAAAATTTTCTAATTTAATTTTGTTAAGCTACCTAAGTGAATAGTTTTCTTTTTTAAGGCAAGTACTCACAGACTTGCACAGGTCCCTTGTCATCAGGTATTAGTGCCTCCATGAAACTAGAGGAGGGCTATGGTGGCCATGGCCCCTCCAAAATTTTCAAAAAAATCCCTTACATTTAGAAAAGAATTTCACACATTTTTACAGTTAGCCCCTCTGAGAATTTCCTAATTACACTGTGGCCTCTCTGTGGAAAATTTTTTGGTTCTACAGATGGGTGTTGCAGTGGTGCTTATTCCAATGAAAGAGAGATCCCAAGCAAATAACTTGGGTCAACAAAGGATTGAGTTATTCTTACACCTTAGGGACATGTTTGTGTAAAACTTTTCTACAAAAAAGTAAATGGTTTTCCTCGGTAATCCCACTTTTCCTTTGTTTGGTGTAATATATTTCCATGGAACTCCTTTTTTGCCATGTTAGCTTTTCTTTAGTAACGTAAGAAATGGAGTTCCTATCAGGGGCCATGGGAATTCCATTTCTGCAGAAAAGGTGCCCCCCTTTATAGTCTCATTTCCTATTCCATTTCCACATCTCATTTTGTGGGCTCTTGGTGGCAATTAGACTTCCCAGAAATTATAATTATGAATAGCTTATTTATATATAGGTTAGGTAAGTTTTTCTTGGAAAATTGCTACACCAAATAGAAAAAATTAGTTTTTAATGAGGAATCCGCATCGACACCAAACAACATTTACATCATTTCATTAAGGAAAAACACTTCGCACCAAACGAGAGCTTTACGGCTCTATGGAACTCCTTTTCTGAGGTATCCAATTACCATAAACAGTGCTGATGTGGCAGTTTCCTCTTTCCGTTAAAATGGTATGTACACAAACATGCCCTAGAGGTAGAATTTGCATGTCAAGAATCTCATGAAGGGTGATGAAAACTTTCAATCCCCACCATTCATACAGTAGGGCCCCTCCCGAACTAAAGGTGTGGATAAATAATCCCTTCCCTTCATCCACCCAATAGTGCTGAATCAAATCTGGTCCGGAATGACTTATCAACATGCTATTGGTTGCTGCATCTCGAAGTCGTGTGTAAATCACATCAAGCCTGAATCATACATTTCTAGCAAACATCTGGGCCGTATGTAGAGTATGATCACATTGTGAGGGTGAAATTGACCCATGGGGCCCACTTAAGAAAAAGTAGGCAGATTAAAGTATGTAACCTTTGCTATCTTTATAAGGATCTATGATGTGGCATCTCCATATATTGAGTCAAAAAACTCTGTCCACATCCATGTGTTCTGAATCACATAGGTGGAGGATACAACATCGCACTCGAAACTAAAATGGATTCGAGAGATCGAGTTGTATACAGCCCATGCCATGGCCACAAGTGTTTATCTCAATTCTCAGTAATAACGTACTGGTTCATTGTTTTCCACCAAAAAACTGCTTATCTTTCAATGTAATTATTATGGAAAGATTGATTAACAAAATTCCAGAATCTTAAGGTCCAAAAATATTTATGTGGTACGAAGATCTCTAGATTGTCAAAAAAGAAGGCCGATCCATGGCAAAGTGGGTCGGCAACTTCATTATGATTTTTGGAACTATGATAAAGGCTAGCAACTGGGTTCACCGTGGCTACATGTAACAAAGTACATGTTTACTTGTCCATACACAATGGAAAAAAAGAAAAGAAAAAGAAACATGTTGGAAACATATATTCGAATACAGCATTTCCCTTTCACCCACGGCAGAGTTTCTACAAAAGCAATGTAGAATTTTCATTTTTTGCCTTGTGAGGCCCCCAAATCAAAAGTCACCCTATAGAAGTGTTAGTCCTGTCTAGGAGATCTTTTCATAATATGCTATGTACGTACGTATGAAGATTATGCTATTTGATTTTTAGGATAGTTTTAAGGAGAGAGATATTTAATAACTGCAAACGTCCAATATAGAATCAATGAGATTTTGTTATGAGATTTTTAGGATAGCTTTAGAGAGAGTGATTTTAGGGTATGAGATTAGAGATTATATTTTAAGAGGATTTGCATGAGAGGTATCGAAATCTTGGGATCATAAAACTTAGCTTTAAGGAGAGTGATTTTCGGGTATTAGATTATAGATTATATTGAGAGGTATCGGAATCTTGGGATGTGAAAACATATAAGGGCTGCCACTTCTCACTCCCTCAAGAAAGGCGGCTGCCACATGTCGCTCGACCTGACCCATGGCTCTCATTGGGCGGGGGTATGACAATCAACAAACCTAATATGGGTCGGGACGTGTATGGTAGAGTAGAAATACCAATAGAGTCGGATTCAAATTTGCCTCCCTATTTAATGGCAAGGAATGACCCAGTGGGTGCAAACATTCAAGGGAGCCAACAGCTAGTTCAAACACACATTCTGTGTCATGCATGGTGCCAAGTGTTGGGGCAACTTCCATTTCTTTGTTGAAATCCCAATCGGTTCAACCCTATGCTACAAGTTCCTTTTAGTTTGGCATACATGACAAATTTTAGACTCTCAATTGTTACTATTGTATTAGTCAAAGTGTCTAATATTGTTGCTTTGTAGTGGGCAGTCCTCACAGAGTCAAGAATTTTCATTTATCTTGGTCAAACAGTTTATAAGATGAGATTCTATGTTCGTCATCATAAAATGATGGAAATTCCTTGACCTTTTTTGATTGAGCAAGGGTGAGATTATAAGGATTACATATTATTTGTCCAAATTATGCGTTTGGTTATACTTTCCTTACATCTTTTATTTAGATGATTATTTTTTATTGGAGGACAATGGAATGGAGAGATTTTAGGAGAGATAAGAGATATTTTAGATTTGATGACTCAGTTGAGAGAGCACCACATGTCGCACTCCCACAAAAAAACTGCGTTACATGTCGCCCTCTCGCAAAAAGGGGTATTGTCATAATATATAATATATATATATTATAATTACCTTATCGAGAAGGATAGTCATGATCAAATAGTCTTTTATTGAAGCACTTCTAGATGGTTAAAGTTTGCAATAGGATGAAGCAACAAAAGTTTAGGTTAAGGAAAGTAAGTAAGAAAATCATGATGGAACGTATATATCAGTCTTAAGTGAGATTTTAGCAGGTGGTAGATTTTAATAGACCAATTTATAGAAATGGAAGGGACCTCTAAATCACCATGTGACCAAAGTTGAATTGTCATATTATTATTATTATATTATTATTAAGAGAATTGACCCCTTTGGTGAGAGTGCATGAGGATGCCACTTGTGGCATCACTAAAACCTAAAATATCTCTCATCTCTCCTAAAATGTCTACATGCCTTATCCCTAAAATCTTGGTAGATAGTACTTTTTCATAACTAGTTTCCATCTAAACCCACAACCAAAGAGTTGAGGCTATGACAAAAATGACTTGTAGCAGTTTAACTGTGTTTGCTTTAAATTCAAAGTTCAAGTCTGTACAGGTGTGGCCCACCATCAACTTACAAAGCAATGGTCTAAATTAATATTTTGATTTCTGGATGGACAGGTCCCAACCTGCATTAGCTTTGTCATGTAGAGCACACAAGGTCAACCTTCTTATATAAACAAACTCGATGGTGAAGGATAAAATAATATTGCAATGAATCAGCGGGGCCCATGATTTGGTGATCACTATGATTTGGCCACCACAACCCCATCTATGCTTTTTATCTAAATATTTAAAGTCAATTTCAGTGGGCCAACCTATGGATTGATCATCATATTTCATGCATGAGAGACTCCTTTCATTTTCGGCTCTTGAAAAGAGGAAGGTGAAGAAAATTAATCATGGATTCTAGATTTTGTTGATCCGACGGTAAGTCGGTAACCTTCTCACTAACTTAAATAATAATTTATTCTTTGATCAGAACAATGGGTGATAGGGCTAATAATTCTTCTACCTAATTTTGGGACCTTGAGTTGAGTTTATGAATTAAAGGAAAAGATTATCTAATTTCTTTTATTAATATTCTAATGAAACTCTATGGGCATATTACTTTTCTTTTTTATTTAGTTTTACTAATATGATATTTGGTTTTTTAATAGTAAACTAAAATATTTAAAATTTTGATTGTGTAATGAATTTTATATTAATATTAATTTACAACTCATTTAAATATTTATATATTTTTTTATTTATAAATAATATAATTATTAAATAAGGCTAGCATTTGGTGTGGGCCGTGATGCACAAGTCTATTTATAAGAGGAATGGTTATGTACAGTTGATGAATGCTCTAAGTACAAATAGGAAAAGCCATCTAAATATCTCTCATGATGTGGTGAGGGATGGATGCACATAAACAATTTCGTTTTTTAGTTTTATTTGAATCTAAAATTTGACATGGGAGAAAGAAATCTTATAGAGTGATTGAGTTGGAAACCAGTAGTGGTAATTAGGCTGTTTAAATTTTAATAGATTTTAGAGGGTACCAAAATGACATGACACCTAGCAAATCTGTAATTTAGGACGGTCCCATGGACCCATCTATCCAAGAATTGGGTCCCACAAAAAGAGCATATAACAAACTATAAAGTTAAGGGTTGAGATCTTCGTCTATTGGGTCCGACTTTGATAGTTTTAGTATCTCTGGACTAGTACATGGATACCTCATACGTTATGAACTTGGAATCATTTTTCTTGCGAGGGATCTACCCAAGATAGGAGAGGCAGAGAAGAACTCATGACGATGAGGGCATCGTTATAAAGAGTTTCAGGTTTCCTCAATGCAGAAGAAAGCCATGACCGAGAAGAAGAAGAAGACTGCCTGATCAGGAAGAAGAAGACCGAATCAGCCACCTGTCTGATGAAATCCTCCATCACATTCTTTCGTTGATTCCATTGAAGGGAGCCGCAAGAACTAGCATTCTATCCACCAGATGGAAGGAGCTCTGGCAATCCAATTGGGCCAACACCATAACTCTAGACTTTGATTGGGAATTCACACTCGGGATCAAAAACTACTCTCTAGCATCATGTGCCATTAACCGAATTCTACAGCTGCACAGAAGTAATACCATCGAGATTTTTCGGCTCTCCTTCCCTCAACGAAACGAGTTCCTGCCCCACATTCAGCAATGGATCAAATTCGCAGTAGAAAAAAGAGTTAGACAGCTTGATCTTGATTTTAAACGATACCATCATCCACTGATTCTAGCCAAGATATCCCACAATGAAGCTGGTGATATTGATGGGGAAGATCCACTGACTCTGGCCAAGCAATCCGATGATGATTATAATGATTATCTACGGTTTCCATGTACTCCAGCCATCTCCTTCATAAAGCACATAAGAAGAAGTTTTTCCCCATATGAACTGCCCCTTTGTCTCTTCTCGTGATTCTCTACCCATTCTGAAATTGGCCAATTGCAAGTTGAGGCTTCCGTCGGGTTTTAGGGGTTTCAGCCCACTCAAGACCCTCCATCTTAGGAGGGTTGAAATCAGCCATTACACGCTCCATGAAATGCTTCTTAAATGTCCCATGCTTGAGAACTTGGGTATGATGGATTGGTATAAATTCAACAAATTGCAGCTTCCACCTACTGACTTGAAGATCAAATGCTTTACGCTGATTGGCTTTCTTGATTTGTACGAAGCCGGATTGTTGTTATCCAAGCCTGCTCATCTTCAGATTCTCAACGTAAGCCAAGTAATTTTTCATCCTTGCTTCCTTTTATTTTATTTTTTTTTTTGGCTTACTTTGTGTTAGAATGTGTAGGAGTTTCTAGTAAAAGTAAGGTCTAGCTAACAAAAGACTGCTTGTGGGGGTGACCGTGAGGAGTGAAAGATATAGTGTGGAGTTTGATATTTCTTATTTGTTTGCACCCGATTACATAGAAATTGAATGCATAGAGTATTTTAAAATGAGAATTAAAGGTGAATTTCTAAAAATGGATGTTAAATAACATTTTCTTTTAGAGAAATAGAATGAAAAGAAGGAGATGTCATTTGATGCTCATTTTTAAAAATTCACTTTTGATATTCATTTTCAATAGCCGTATGTTTTTAATTTCTAAAGCGCTTTAAGATGATGGATTGGTAATCATTTTTTACTAAACAAGCTAGTAGTATTTAATAAATTTCTTTTAGTCTTTACCTGTACTACACTTTTTCTTTATAGTTCTTGGGAATTCAATACGGCAAACATAGAAGCCCCTTACTTAATTAAAAAAAAAGGAGTCCATTTTAAGAATATTTTGGATTATTTGGTTGGACTTTGGTGATATTAATATCTGATTTGTTTTGGTGTTTGCCAGTACCAAGGATGGGAAAGTGCATTTGTACCTAGAAATTCACCAATTACGCTCCCCCAATTTGATAGAGCTGCAAGTGATAGTTAATGGAAATTTACTCTCCCTGACATTTCTTCCTTGTTCATAAATTGGAACTTTCCTTGTCTCAAGACGATAATGATTAATCGATTCTTCGGCGTGGACGAAGAAATCCAGATGGTGAAGTTTCTCTTGCAAAAGGCTGTGTCATTGGAAACTACGGTTTTAGTCATTCCTAAGGAAGGCATCAGGGGATCTATATGGAATGATTCGATATCTCAAGCAAAATCCAATGTGGCTCAGTTGAGGTTACTTCATGAAGAACTCCTACTCTTGCCAAAAGTATCAACAAATGCACAGTTTGTATTAAAAGAATGTACAAAAGATGATGATGGTATATTGGTAACTCTTTATGGAGATTTGCACTCTCTGTTACAATAGTTTTGATACGTACTACTTTGGTTATTTTGTGTAGGATCTAACGGATATCACTGTAATTTTTACATTTAATTGCCTGACTATAATTTTTACATACATTAAAAATGAATTTTTGCATAAGAATTTTGCACATGAATCCTTAAGTAGGCTCTCTCTCACTTCGTTTCTCTTTTCTTCTTCCTCTCCTCTTCTCCTAGTTCCACGACAACCTTTCTACTTCACATTTTGGCTTTATAAACATTGTCTGCCTAAATAAAATTTTGAGGACTCTTGTAGTTCCTTCTTGGTATAAGAACAGGGATCGCCAAGTTTTTTGCAGATTTTCTACTTAGGCTTACATTGATTTGAGAGATCTATGTAAGCCCAACCATTAAAGATCCTTTCGCCCCCAAATGTGCAAGATATTGGCTAGGGTTTCATTGCATTTTTGGAAGATTTATGAATCTGCAGATCTATTGCAGGAACAGAGGTGTCCATGTTTTCCAAGATAAAATATCATGAAAGTAGAGGTAAAGATAAAGGAGAGGGAGTAGCAGCTTCCTAGTGTAGAAGTTGCTGTTCACTACATACAAGATGTCGTCCCAATCCAATTTCATTAAATTTTTCTTGCTCAAACGATATATAAAGCTAGGATTTTATTCAGTTTTCTTTTTCTAGCTGAGTGTATGGCTCTGAACTTTTTGATGGATATGCAACCACGATCACTAATATCCCCTTGACAACAAGAGAAAGATGGGACAGGAGGTAGCTAAACTAAATGAGAAAATGAGCTGTCTAGACATTCCTCAAATATCTCAAAGAAAAATGTCTTCCAATTATTGAAGATCTAGGAGGAATACCCTAAGGATTAAAGTTGAAAATGAGAGGTTAACTCACCCCTATTGCATCCATGTTAATAACTAAAAATCCTCCACTTAAGCACCTTACTGCAGTCTGCAGGCTACTCCGGTGTTGCTACCTCTCTGTATATTTCTTGGATTCAATAAAGCGATTTTTTGCTTCATCTTGACATATCGTTTCCTTAAAGCCTCACAAATATTCATTAATGAAGCAAGGGTAATAGGTATAAGGGTGAATCAGAAAATAATGCCTTTTCAACAGAGCTAGGGAACCTTCATAATGTCTTAACCTTCTAGTTTCCATACTTTGAAGGTTTCTAGGTCATTGTTTTTCTTTGGGATTTCATTATTTACAGCTACATATGTATCCTAGTGTGCACCCATAAATGGCTTGAACAGCATAATGGAGCTACTAGGGGGTGATCAATAATTGGGGGATCTGCAAATGCCACTTCAAAGAATTCCTTACATTTAAAGAATTTTCTGCATCATTTCAAACTTATCTTGGCAAATAATGAGCTATATGGATAATTCTTGGACAAATGTTCAAGAGATCTTGCTAGGTGCAAATAATGCTCCAAGCCCATCTCTATGATTTCTAGATTGCAGTTTGATTTATGTACATGCAATGGAAAAATAAACAAACTAGCAAACAAAAGCAATTAACCACACAAGAATAAGAAAGACACGCAGATTTTTAGCATGGAAAACCCTAACCGGAAAAACCATGAGCCCTTCCGGACTAGCAAAATCAAGCACTAATTTCAAACAATTATAAAATATACTCACAACTCTTTTTCATTCAGTCCCTTGACCTAAGGATGTAATTCTTCTTGCACAACTCTTTGCCACGGCAATCCCTTGCCTTACACTGCTCTTTGCGCTTAATCCAATCACCTTAAATCCACAAGATGTGCAATCTTCTACAAAGAAGTGGAAGCAACAAACTTTAGAACTCAAAGCTTCAACAAAGTCTCTCCAATGGAAGTTGTAGAGAAAAATGATGATTTTCAAAGTATAATTTTTACTTAGAATAATGAAATCTATATCTTATGGTTAAAGGAAGAACCCTTGAAATAACCCACAATTCGTTCCTCATAAGGATAGTTATTGCCAACTTACTAATTCTACTAATTCTACCACAAAGAGGAAATAATTCCGTAACAGGAATGTGGGTTTTTGCTGCTTGCGTACTCAAGCATAGGTGAATGCTTGATTGAGCGCGTGCTTCACGCATCTAATTATTTTACAATCTGTTTATCGGGCTTGGGCGCAATCTTCATGGACTTAAGCGCAGTCATTTTTGTCTACACCCGCTCGAGTGCGTACTCTGTCTTCTGATTTCTTCAATTTAACTCTTCTTGTAACTACAATCCATTCAAAAGAATATAAAATACAATTCAATGGACTCAAAGTTTTGTCCAACTTATAAATTAGCCAATTCGAAGACTCCATATAATCTCCCCTTTTGGCAATTCATAGAAAGAACTTCTTATACATTCAATCTTCACAAAAAATAAAACTAAAATAACATTGAATACATTGAGTTGCAACAAAAAAAAAAAAAACTATACGATTAGCTCTGTACCAATTACCAATTGAATACAATAATCTTCAGCTTAGACTCACCCCGAATAACTGAATCTTCTCCCCCCTTGATTCTACATATTCTCCCTCTTTTTGTTCATAATTGACAAATATAATGAATTGAGCATTCAACATAACTATCAACTAGGATCCAGTAATAGCTCCCCATCAATTTTGACTCCCCCTTAATAATATCCCCATGGCATGTGGGAGCTTGATATTTTTTATCAGGCACTTTTGGATTTTGGAATCCACACTTACAAATTTAATAATTTAAACATAGTGTGTACCAATACATTGGGCAAATCATCTTTCTTGACCTAAATGGCTTTTGTCTTTACTATTGGCTCAAACAATTGCTTTATCCATTGCTTATTCTTTGGTAAAAGCTCTCAGCTTATTCCACTGAGGTTGAATGTGTCATTTAATTCCACAATGATGGTATGTGGGTGTGACTTTAGGACTTGACACATTCTTCTTCTTTGAGCTACTCCCAATATTATTTGTGCACACAGAATATGGAGCAAAGCAGTTGGTGCCAAAGGATTTAAAGTAAAACTTTTAACAAAAGTAGTTTTACCTTTAAATTTTGAAGTGGATGCACTATCGTCAAAACTAATACTAAGTTTGTCATTAAGCTTTTTCTGATTGCACCAACTATCATTGAGTGTTACAGAGCTAATGGTCATCTTAATCAAGCAATTCCTTTGATGCAGTCAGTTCTAACATTGTCATCTTCAACTTGCCATTCAAGTTAGCATTCTCAATTTTCTAAAAATCAAAATCTGAGTCGCTTTTCATTATTTGGTAACTTTTTAGGCAAGTGCTTTTGATTTAGCTTTCTCATTAGAAATGAAGTTTGCTTCAAAAGTTTGAAGGTTTCTTATCAAGTCATGAACCTTGAGATTCTTTAATGTACTATTTTTAGTAATAGCTACTACCTTGGCATGATAACTACCTCAGAGAGATCAGAGAATTTTCCTAACAATCTTATCTTCAGGAACTGGTTCCTCCAGATTGAAACATGAATTCACAATCTCACTTAGCTTGGCATAAAAGTCATCTAACCTTTCATTAGCATCCATTCTAAGAAGTTCAAAGGCAGTAGTGAGGGTCCGTAACTTATGATATAGAAATTGACTACATGACTACAATGATGATAAGGGTAGGCTCACTACAGGAGGTTCATCAATTAGAGCTTTATAATATGTAATGATATGATATCTATTCATAAGACAATTATAAAATTCAGACATAAGTTTTAATTTTTTTGGAAAAATATTGTTATATCTATGTTAGAATTTGTTTAGCATTTCAAAAATTTTTATTGATTTTTTATGTGAAAAGTAAAAAATATGTGAAAACTTTATGCTTAAAATTTGATTTGCAAATTATATAAAGGAGCCTCTCACTAAGACACTACCTGTACGGGGAGAGATTTGAAGTTCATAGCGACCATCGCAGTCTCCAGTACCTATTTTCTCAGCATGATCTTAACATGAGACAGCGTAGATGGCTAGAATTCATAAAGGATTATGATTTTCCGATCAAATATTTTCCCGAAAAAGGAAATGTAGTGGCCAATGCTTTGAGTAGGAAATCAACCATTGAGATGGTAGCTATGTGCGGTGAATGGTCTATAGTAAAAGAATTCCGAGATCTGAATGTAGAAATCAAATTCGTGGATGATAAGATCATGTTAGTAGCTATGTCAGTCTTCGAGCCCACCTTAATTCAGCAAATTAAAGAGAGGCAGTTTGAAGATCCAGAGTCTGTTAAGATTCATGACCATATATCCGAGAGACCCAATTTCAGGATAGTAGATGGGGTGCTGTATTTTAGAGATCGACTGTGTGTTCCAGCGATCCAAAATCAGAATTTGAAGAAGGCAATCATAACTGAAGCACATCACGCCCGATATTCCATGCACCCCGGGAGTACAAAACTGTACCGAAATTTACATGGCAGGTTCTGGTGGAATAACATGAAGTGAGATATTGTAGGCTTTGTAGCAAGGTGCCTTACCTGCCATCGTGTGAAGGCTGAACATAAAAAGCCTCTCGGTTTGCTACATCCTTTACAGATTCCAAAGTGAAAATGGGAGAATCTAACAATGGATTTTATTTTAGGGCTGCCCCGGACGAGTAAACAACAGGATGTTGTGTGGGTGATTGTCCACCGACTAACAAAGTTAGCCCATTTTATTCCCATTAGGAAAGGGATGAAATTTCATGAGATGGCCAAGATCTTCATTGATAAGATTGTGCGGTTACACAGTACTCCAGTCTCAATTGTGCGGACCGAGACAGTAGGTTTGTGTCTTCCTTTTGGTAGTCTTTTTAGAAATCCTTGGGTACTAAACTCAATTTTAGTACAGCTTACCATCCACAGATCGATGGGCAATCGGAGCGAACGATACAAACTCTTGAAGATATGTTCCGAGCTAGCGTGTTGGACTTCGGGAAGGAGTAGGATGGACACCTCTCCTTATGTGAATTTTCGAACAATCATAGTTATTACGCGAGCATCGAAATGGCTCCATTAGAAGCTTTATATAGACGTAAGTGCCGTACACTGGTCTGTTGGGAAGAAGTTGGAGTTAGAAGCTTTCATGTGGTTTTCTTGTTGCGGATACAGCATAAAAAGTGCAAAAGATACAAGATAAATTGAGGTTGCACGATCACGCCAGAAGAGTTATGCAAACAACCGCCGTCGGCCCCTTGAGTTCCAAGTGGGGGACAAAGTTTTCTTAAAGGTTTCCCCAATGAAGGGTACTATCAGGTTTGGACAAAAGGGCAAGCTAACTCAACGATTTGTAGGACCTTTCGAGATACAGAGTAAGGTTGGAGATTTGGCTTATAGATTGGATCTACCACCCTCGCTCGCGAGAGTTCATAATGTATTCCATGTATCGATGCTTAGGAAGTATCTTCCAGATCCTTCACATGTTCTTGAATTAGATGACATACAAGTTAAGCCTGACGTGAGCTATGAAGAAAAACCCCTTCGTGTCATTGATACTAAAGAACAAGTACTGCGTACCTGAACGATCAAATGGGTTAAGGTTCTATGGGAGCATCATGGATAGGAAGATGCCACTTGGGAGCTTGATGATCAAATTCGGGCAAAATATCCGGAGCTACTACCCGAGGTACGTTGCATTCGGAGGACCGAATGACCATAAGTGGGGGAGGATGTAAGGTCCTGAATTCCACTAATCTCGATTATACTAATTAATCTCGCTTCCTATTAATTAAACCTTATTACAACTAATTCGATTCAAAACTCTTTAGGCTTAGGTCTTGGATAGGTAGTTGGGCCGAGTTCGACACTTACCTAAGTAGTTGAGGATCTTTTTGTAATTCATTCATACCTCATATGGGCATCTCATTAATTGCCTCTTGTGTAATTTTTCGTGTAGATCATCTTTCGTGTTGGACACAACTTGATTTGGATTCATCTTGGGCCAATTAAGGCCACGTGACCTAAACCGTAAATACCCCAAAGAAATGGGTTTGCATGCAACGCAGGAAAAACTCTATTTAAAAAGAGGGAACTCAATGTCCTTTTCTTCTTTCTTCCTTTTCCTGGCTGCTGAAGATGTTTCTCTCCTTCTTAATTTCTCCATCTTCACTTTAGCATTTTGAAGTGCAACTAGGGTTGGGAGTCTTGCATGCTTTAGGGATAGCCTTCACCCATCGTCCCCTTTTTTGTAGGAGTATTTTCTCCTTGGGAAGTACCTCCTTCTTTAAACTACAGCCCACTAAGGTGAAGGCTTTACTTCCATTTCATATCTTAAGGCTTGTTGGAGTCAAGAAGACTCAAATCTATGACATGCATGCATTGTTACATCACATTCACCATTTACATGTTTTCACGTAGAGAACCCACTTTTCATTGGAGGTTTTTCCCTAATCACACAACAAGGAAGAATTAGTGAGGGCAAGCACTGTTAAAAAGGCAAGTATTAGAGTGCATATATGCTACATATGTGTTCAAGTTGTTGATTCTTAGACTGGTTATTTCAATCTCAGATTTACAGCTCTTTTACCTTGTTAAATACATATCCATATATGAGGTGTTGAGTGAGTTAGAATGTAAATTTGGAATAGGAGGTTGTGTGAGTATTGAATACCTTCAGGGACACTTTGGTGAAGTCATAGGAACTCCCTATAATTCAGAATTCTATATTGAAAGTGAGTTACATAATTAACTCCAGAATTCTTAAGCTTACGACGAAGCTACGGCTAAGCCGTAATTGTTTACGGCTTAAAGTCCCGAGAGCAACACAATCTGTTTTTGTACCGCAGCTTACCCACGGCTGCACCGTGAAATGAACTACGGCTAAGCCGTGCCCAGCCCGTGCCCAAGCCGTAGTCGTTCTTACGGCGAACTTTCCCGAGAGCTTGAAAAACTTATTTTCTTCCACGACTTACATGCGGCTACGCCGTATAATGCCTTACGGCTAAGCCATAACCTAGCCGCAACCCTAGCCGTAGGCTTAGCCCAGCTAAGCGGTAGGCTAACATATGGCTGAGCCATAAGTGTGCCTAAAATTAAGAAGGGAACCTAAACCACTCGGCTAAGCCGTAACGTTGTACACGGCTAAGCCGTAAGAACACAATGAACTTAGGATATTATGAATTCTCAATGACCTTGTAGGGCCTTAGTATTAGCACATTCTTTATAACCACACTGGCCCAATGGTAAGTAAATGTTAAAGAGGATGAGTGTAGAGCTGTCGCTCATCCCCTTTGATTTTCCGAGTGATCTCCCAATGTCACGTCATGGATGTTGGCATAAGAAGGAGTGTCTTTTATGTATACAAGGTAATACCAAGATGCGGTAACACAATGACACTGGACGTTTTATGAGTACGTTGTGTTGAATGACCTTGGGATCATAGATTATCTAGTATAGAGTTGGCTAGTAATTTCCTTTGACGCTTACGCAATCCGAATGCATTCATATTGTTAAGATACCTTGTCCTCAACATGATTTGTTTATGTATCCACTCTTTATAGCCAAACCCTGAGGCAAATCAGACCTGAGCTTCTAATGAGTGCGTGTCTGACAAGCCAAAGCTTCTACTGAGTGTGTGCTTGCTAGCCAAATGGGTATAGCCGAGGTTGAGAGGGTTCGAGCCTTCGTAGCTCATACAAGTATGCTTAGTTCAATTATTCGTTACTTTGCTATCTATGTTTTACATGATTGATTATGCCTTCAGACCGATATTCCTTATGTATGATATGACGAGTATGATTGAAAATTATAAAAAAGGTGAATCTGAGTTGGCACCACTTAGTTTGTGCCCTTTGGGTACCCTTATGTCACTACTGCAATAGTTTACGGAGGAGTTATCGGTGCTCCTCTGGAAGCTCGCTTGTTCCCCTAGCGACCCATACGTATGCTCCTTTTTTTTTTTTGGAGAATAGAGCCTCATGGTTGCCAAGTAGTGTGTACGACATCTTATTTATGATTCATCACTCATTGTGACTCATGAACAACATACCTAGTAGACTATTATTGCCCTCTTTAATCAGTGTATTTTATTAAGTTCATTTGATACATTATGTTCATTTCATATGCCTCTGTATTAGCTTAATCGTCGTGTTAATAGTATTACCCTTGGTGTTGCAGGTACGGAACCAAACCCTAACTCGGTTGTCGATGTGTCCCGCAGGGTGCTCCAATGGTACCTCGGGGTATAGAAGAATAGAAGGATGACGATGTCTTTTATTAGTCATCCTACAGAGCGCGCCCAGTGTTTTGGATGTGATATAGTTGTGATTTTGGTCTTCCACCTGGAGATGTTTAAATTGGACCTTATGTGCCCGAATTGTTAAATAGTGGTTTGTTGCATGAAATGTTAATTAAAAATCTTAAGTATTTTTATATATATATAAATATATATGAATGTTGTGGGATATGCTTCTCTCTTACTTATGATCATTACAGAGTATTTTGCAGGAGTCTGCTTATATTGAGTTCAATTCTACGTGTGGTTGGGCATACCTCACACGTTCCTATAAAATCTCCCTTGTAGGAATTCATGCATAATTCTTTCATGGCACAGATTATTACGGGATTACATATTCACACCCTGGGGGCCCACTCAAATCCCCAATTTCCGGGATCTGGGCGTGACAACAATCTATTCGGATTGGTGCACAGTTGATCCAACGGTTCAGTAAATTCTGATTTAACAAAAAATTGGTGGTCATATGCAATTTAGGGAGGTCATGTGTTTGGTCCATTTGGATAGACCAAAGGTGGGCCCAAAGAATTGGGGCTTATGAAAATTCTTATCTAAGCTTAAGCATAGGAGAGGCTTGCGTATTATATAATTTCATTACATATTTTTCTTTTAAACAAGGGATTTTTATCAAAAAAATTAATTCTAAATTTAGATTATACCAATTGATTAAGAAAGGTTTAAAAAAATTCAATTTGGAGTTCGTACTCTATCAAAAGATAAATATGCCCTTAGCTTTGATTGGACCGTAGTTGCGCAGGGTTTTTCACTTACGGCTAAGCCCTACAGTTGAGCCCCAGTGCATTTACGGTCAAGCCGTAGGTCATTTTATGGGTAGATCAAATTTGTACAGTGTCTTTTCTCTTACAGCTAAGTCTTACGATTAAGCCGTAGTGCATTTACGGCTGAGCCATAGGTCATTTTACGGGTGAACCATATTTGCCCAGTTTTTTCACTTACGGTTAAGTTTTAACAGTCTGGTAACAATATTGTTACCATTTGTAATGCTTTATATGTTCAATTTGGTTCCCAAAATTCTTTCTCTAAATATCTTTGTACTGAGATACATAAACTATGTAGAGGGCATAAAAATTGAGCCAAATAATTTAATTCATGCATAAATTTAAAACTTTCAGATAACGAGATTGTTGCTATTTTTAATGCTTTATATGCCAATTTTGATTTCAAACATTCATTCCCTAAATATCCTTATACTAAGATACATAAACTATGTAGATGGTATAGAAATTAACCCAAATAATTTGATTCATACATGAATTTATAACTTTCAGGCAACAAGATTGTTACCATTTGTAACGTTTTATATGCCCATTTTGATTTCAAACATTCATTCCCTAAATATCTTTATACTAAGATACATAAACTATATAGCGGGCATAGGAATTGACCCAAAAAATTAAATTCATGTATTAATGTATAACTTTTAGGTAACGATATCATTACTATTCCTTAAGCTTTATCTCCCCTAGTTTGGTTTCCAATATTCATTTTATTTATATTAAGATACCTAAAATATGGAGAAGGCATAGGGAATTAGAAGTTGACCCAAACCCCATCAATATGAAATGAAAAAAAAGGGCATATAAAGCTTTAAAAATAGTAACAATATCGTTACCTGAAAGTTATAAATTCATGCGTGAATCAAAAATTTTTTTTTTGTCAATTTCTATGCCTTCTACATAGTTTATGTATGTCCGTATAAAGATATTTACGGAATAAATGGATATAACCAAACTAGGACGATAATGCATAAAGAATAGTAACAATATCGTTACCTGACAATTATATATTACTACATGAATTCAATTTTTTTGGGTTAATTCCTACGCCCTCTACATAGTTTAGGTATCTCAATAAAAAGATATTTAGGGAATAAATGTTGGAAACCAAAATGAGTATATAAAAGCGTTAAAGATAGTAACGATATTGTTACCTAAAAGTTATTGTGCTCTATTACTATTAACCTAATGGTTAAGCCATAAGGTTCTCACGGCTAAGCCGTAGAACTCACAAGCCACTATCCAGGGAGTTTTTTTCTCTTTTTTTTTTTTTTTGTATTTTTTGCTTATGGTTGACCATGGGACGAAGTCGTAAGTTCCTTATAGCTTAGCCATAGAATGATTTATAGCTAAGCCGTAGAACTCAAGGGCCACAATCCAGAGAGTAATGTTTTGATATTTTTGGTTTATGGCTGAAGAGGCGAAATATGAAAGGAAATAGAAATGAAAGGAAAAAAATGAGAACAAACAGAGAAGAAGAAGGGGATTGAGTGGGATGATAGTAAGAGGAAAGAAGAGAGGACTTGCGAGAGAAGAAAAGAAACAAAACAAAAATTAAAAATAACTGGGCATAGTGAAGAGAGAAATAGAAGGGTTGAGAGTAAAAGAAAACAAAGAAAGTGAGAGAGAGGACTGAGAGGAATGCAAGAAAAAAAAACACGAGAGGGTGAAGGGATTATCAGAATAGAAAAAGAGATTAAAGGGAAAGAAAATTAAAAGGAGAAGAAGAAGAAGAAGAAAAAGAATAAAAAAAAGGCGTACTAGTGAAAGAAGGAGGAGGAGGAGGAAGAGAGGGGGGCATACCAGTTCTGCAGAAAGGGAAAGAAATAAGAAAAGGAGAATAAGAAAAAGGATAGGATGCTGATAGTGATACTATCACAGGGTGAGAAATAAAGACCAAAAAAAAAAAAAAAAATCTCAAGATGTAGAAAAGAAGATAAAGAAGAGACGGAAGGAATTGTTTGTAAGGTTTTACATGCCTAATGATATTGTTAGTTGATGGCATATTTGTCTTTTGATTGAGTACAAACTCCAAATTGGATTTTTTCTAATCTTTCTTAATTAATTAATTTGTATAATCTAAATTTAGGATTAATTTTTTCGTAAAAATCCCTTTAAACAAACTTTGATTTATGGAATTTTAGAAATGATAAAGAAATTTTTGTTTGCTTTTTGCTTCTACTTTCTTCTCATTTGTATATCACCTGCACCTCCGCCTCCAGCCTCTTCTGCCTCTTTCCGCCGTGTCTGTCTGTAACCCCAACACCGTTCCAAATGCCACATCCCTCCTCCGCTCCGATCAGTTCCCTCGAGTTCGCCTTCAAGATCTGGCGATCTGACCAGGCCCGATGCGTCCAGGTCCCACGATCTACACATTCCATTCGGACCCGGACCGCTTCTCGATTGTGCGCTAGCACTTGGGCGTTGTAATGGTTAGGTGATTTTTCTTTTTTCTAATTTTATAACATTTTGAGTTCAAAATCAAATCCCACCTCCCATATCATTTTTCTTAGTGATCATGATATAATTGTGTGTGGTGGGGTCTGTTTTTTTTTTTTTTTTTTTTTTGATCGTTGTGGTGGTTCTAAGAACTTTGTAGTAGTTACTACTTTTTTATATTCTGCCTCCAGAATTCTGCTCATAATGGTTGCATTTTTTACAGAGGACTGAAATTCTATATGATAATATTTGAATTTTCGGTTTTGGCAATGTAGCTCTGGTGCGTGAGGAAATTACAGACGAGACGGAAAGAATAGCTGGGAGGAGCAAACAGATATCCCCTTTCATATGCAATATTCACTTGATCTAGATTTTTTATTTTTTGAGATCCCTCAATTTTCTATATATTTGGTTCATCCTAAACCTAAAATTTATAAGAATGTATATTTATCTTTGCTATTTCAGCTAAAATATCAAAATAGATTGAGTTATTATTGGGGAAGAGTAAGGGTTTGTCCATGTCATTGTTGAACTTTGACATCATTGTGGATGGGAAGTGAGATGGCCCACTTGCTAGGGAAGCAAGATGACCCACTTTTTGGATGGACAGTGATTATGGCCCATGTATGTGAGCCAAAAACATGCAACTCGACCATCCTCCCAAAGGCAAGACACACCCCCCCTCCCTAAATTTCACCAGGTCCAGCCTTGCTGACAGAACTGATTTAAATGGAACAAAAAGCGCAGGAGAAAATTGTCCCTATTTTTTGTATTTATTATTTGTCTTTCCATAGTATGTTGGTAAATGAAATATAACTTGTAGGTTGGATGTTTTCATCAATTTCTTTTGCTTCATGAATGTCATTTCTGTCAGAAGATCTTTATTGGTAAATGAAATATAACTTGTAGGTTGGATGTTTTCATCAATTTCTTTTGCTTCATGATTGTCATTTCTGTCGGAAGATCTTTCTTTCTTTAATCGTTTTAAAATTTTTATTTTTATTTTATTTTATATTGCTAATTGTCTTATCGGCAAGTAGCTTTAGTTAATGAATATAATCTAAGCATTATATTTTATTATAGCAATTATTTTGTATCATAGAAATTAGCTTTAGAATTTGATTTTGATCACCAATTTATTTTTGAATTTTTAATTCATTTATTACTTTCATTGTTAATCTCTTTTGATTATTTGACAATTAATTTTCTCTAATTTCTTTTGCTGATTCTTTTTAAAGTTCTTTCTTAATTTTATTTCTTAAAGAAAATGTCCTTTAATAGACAATAGTTGTGTGAATATCGTTTAATACAGAATAATTATTGTTTTTAATTCTTTTCTTAATTTTCTTTCCTAGTGTCATTGTGATGTAATGGAGAATGGTAATGGCAATTATGCCATAATTTTATAACTAATTTTATCACCAATCCAATTTTGGCCTCTTTTAATCCCTTTTCAATCATCTTTTAATTGCTTTTATAATTTTTTCCTTAATTATATTTTAACTCCTTTCTTAATTTCTTCTGTTAATGGTCATTTAATGAAGAATAATAATGGTAATTGGTAAATATCATTTAATTCATAATAATTTTCTATTTTAATTCTCTTTTAATTTAAATGTGGCCATGCCCTCAAAATGAATGAAAAAGATTAACAACAAAAGATAACATTTTGAAGTTAATGAATTATGTTTCTTTTTGTTACAGTGTGGGCAAGTTTTGCTAGTTATTAATTGAACTGTGATCTTTCTTATGGTGTAAAGGAGAAACAAAGTTGCAAAGATGATAGCATAAAAATAATCATTAGAACTTTTCATAACTTCAAAGTAATACCAGTCAATAATCATAGGGGAAAGAACAAAAACATAAAACAAAAAAAAAGAGAAAACCAAACCATGTAATCCAAGAAGTAACAAGCCTCTAGAAAGAAAGATATAATATTTTACCTTCTAATCTGCTACATGCAACTGAGAAATAGACTCTTATAAAGAGACCATATTATATCTTTTAATCTCCTACGTTTTTATCTTCTTCTCTTGCTTTTGAGGGCTTTTATTATTCAAGTTTGGTGTGTTTGTTACGTTTTATGATCTTCTTACCTATAACATGGTTTGACTTGACTTGAGTTAAACAGAAAGAGGCATGTATATGCATAAGATAGTTGGAAAACAGAAAGATGCTAAATTTTGTTGCTATGTTTTGAGGAAGATGCCATTTTGTAGGATATTCCATGTAGATAGGACCAATTGGGTGCGTTGAATTGATCCCTTTCAGCTTGGGAACTTTCTAAATGTACCAAGCCATCCCCACCTAGATATAAAAAATATTTAAGAATTCAATGTAATACCTGGAGATAAGGATAGGAAGAAGAGGAAGGAAAGAATCCTATGAAATGGATTATGTTTATTGTAGATTTGCTTTTTACTATAAATTTGGAGAATTTTGGAAGAATCAAGATTTGAGAGAGATTTTAGTCAAAGAGCAAGGTAACTGTTTATGGGAGACTGAGAGAGGACGATTTGTGTGTGGGTGTATGTTGGGGTGGGCATATACTGTGGAGACTGGAGACATGGATATAAAAAAGAGGAGGAAAAAATTGCATTGAGATAGATTCTGCTTATAGGAGATTTGCTTCAGCTATAAATTTAGAGAATTTCAAAGAGACAAGATTTGAGAGAGATTCTCGTGGAAGAGTGAGGTAGCTATTTGTGGGAGATATGAAAATGAAAATTAGGAGAGAGAGATTTATACAAGATTTTCTTTTCTATAAATTTTAATAATTTTGAAAGAGTCAATATTTGAGAGAGATTTTAGTGAAAGAGCGAGGTAGCTATTTATCGGAGACTAAGGAAGAAAGAAAGAATGTGGGGGGGGTGGGGGGGGGGGGGGGGGGGGTGGTTTGAATTTGAAAGAGATTTTAGTGGAAGAGTGAAGTGTCTATTTATAGGAGATTAAGGAGGGGGCGTAATGTGGAGATAACGCGAGGAAAAAAGGGAGAGAAAGATTTATACGAGATTTTCTTTTGCCATAAATTTAGAAAAAAATTTAAGATTCAAGATTTGAGAGATATATTAGTAAGAGAGGTAGCTATTTATAGGAGATTTGAGAGAGGGCAGGGGGTGATAATGTGGAGGTATCGAGAGACAAAAGAAATAGGAAAGATTGCATTGCAATAGTCATGGTTTGAGAGAGATTTCAGTGGAAGTGTGAGGTAGATGTAACGTTAGAATCCTTTCGTCCGAGGGTTAGATTAGTAGTAGAGGTGTAGAGCAGAATGAGTGACGACAACAGCATCATCATACCGCCAAAGGTTGCGATTCCTGATGGGGAAAAAGATCGAATCACCCGATTGCCTGATGAAATTCTCCATCATATTCTTTCGTTGATTCCATTGAAGACCATGGCAAAAACTAGCATTCTATCAAATAGATGGATGGAGCTCTGGAAATCCACATGGGCCAACACTACCACTCTTAACTTTGGTTGGCAATTCACAACCACGATCAAAACCCTTTCTCTGGTCTCGTGTGCCATAAACCAAATTCTACAGCTGCACAAAATTAATACCATCGAGACTTTTTGGCTCTACTTCCATCCGCGGGAGGAGTTCTTAGTCCAAATAGAGCAATGGATTGAATTTGCGGTAGGAAAAAGAGTTCGAGAGCTTCATCTTGATTTTGAGTATTACTATGATCCATCGGCTCTAGCTATACACAGAAGGCGTGAAACATTTGATTTTTCGGCATATGAGCTGCCTCCTTGTCTCTTCTCTTGTGATTCCCTAACCATTTTAAAATTGGCCAACTGCAAGTTAAAGCTCCCATCAGGCTTTCGGGGTTTCAGCTCTCTCAAGATTCTGCATCTTACCAATGTTAGGATCACCCATGACATGCTCGATGGAGTGCTTCTTAAGTGCCCCATGCTCGAGGACTTGGCTCTGATGGATTTGCATGATTCCTTAAAAATGGAACTTTCAGCTACTGACTTGAAGATCAAAAGCCTTACAATAGCTGGCTGTCCTGTTGTGTCTGATGCGGGATCGCTTTTCTCCAAGCTTGCTCATCTTCAGATTCTTGCCATATGCTTTATCAAGATTCAAGTAATTTTTCATCCTCACATTTCTTTTTCAGCATGTTTGCTTATTGTGTATTGAATTTCTAGGAATTCCTACTAAAGTAAAGTCTAGCAAAGGCATCTTATCTATGAAGCACAGGTACTAGTATGGTTACTGATATGGGTATGGTATGGGTATGCAGATACGGCAAAATCTTAAAAAAATAAGATATGGGTACGGCTGCAGTATGGCTATTAAAAAATTATATTTTTTAAAATCCTAATAATGCAATATGCAAAGAATGAAAATATGTTAAAATCCTTAGATGCAACAAGCCAACAATTACTTAATACCATTGCATATTCAACCTACAAACTATAATATAATGTCAAATGGCACGCATAAGCCAAGATTTTAATGTCATTACAACAAAAACTACAAACCAAAGCACTAAAAACAAAGTAAACATCAAAGCAAGTCCTATCAAGCTAAGAATCTTTACGATTCACGTCCAGTCATTTATCAACTTCAACTTCATTGCCTTCATCAAATAATAAGGCTTCTATGTTAGGCTCATCAGGTGAAAGATTTGCAATTTCAAGTAAGCCAGCACCCTCCAATGAATCAAATGTATCTCTACCAATGTCCCACAGCTTGCTCTATCTTTTTGTGTATTGTCGACTCCTCCTTGGTAGGAGATGAATATTGTTATGCACAAAGACCAAGTCTTTACAATGCTGTGGTGTCATTTTGTTTCTTCTCATGGTGTGAATGAAAGAGTATGTGCTCCAGTTCCTTTCACAACGTGATGAGGAACATCGCTGGCTAAGTAATTTCAATGCTAAAGATTGGAGAATAGGTGCGGAAGACCAATGTGAACACCACTACACAATTGGTTCCATTGCTTTTCTATCAAATTTTGAATTAGATTCCCCAAAAGTACCCATGCTGTAATGGGTACGTACCCATGTTGTACCAAAAAAGTCAAACTCTTAAACAAAATATACTGGGTATGTTTGACCTTATCCGGTACGTATTTAGCTGTACCCTTATCCATATCCAGTATGGATACGTACTTGGTACTGGTATGTTTACATTTTTGGAGTACCCATGCTTCATAGCATCTTATAGAGGTGAAGGCGAGGAGTGAAAGATAACAGTGTAGAGATTTGGGGGTGATAGTTGGGTAATCATTTCCTACCAAAAGGGACACTATTGTTAGTCTTTACTTTTTCTCCTTCCATTTTGCCCCTTAATTGGAAGGCATTGCTTTGAATTTCTAGGAATTGAATACCTCAAGAAGAAGAGGAAGAAGAAGAAGAAGAAGAAGAAAAAGGCTGGTTTTGAGCTTTTCGGTTTTGAGATTGGTGATAGTTCTTTCATGATTTGTTTGGTGTTTCCAGGACTTTAGTGAACTAGGATATGAAAATGCACCTGGGAATTTGATAGAGCTGCTACTGGAAGTTACCGACAACTATGGTCTCCCTGGCACTTATGCCTTGTTCACAAATTGGAACTTTCGTCATCTTACGAAACTCACGGTTGGTCAGCTTAAACTTTATGTAGTTGCTATAATTTTGTCGATTAATTAACAATCATTACTCTAATGACATCTAATGTAATTCCAATCCATGACAGATTGAATGGATTCCTGATATGTTTCAAATGTCAGATGAGATAATACAGTCATCAAGGTTTGTTTTTTGTTGTCTCAAGACAATAATGATTAATGGATTTTTAGGCAGAGTGAGGCAAATGCAGATGGTGAAATTTCTTTTGCAAAAGGCTGTCGTATTGGAGACCATGGTTTTAGTCATTCCTAAGGAAGCAATCGATAGATCTCTAAGGAATAATTCCATATCTCAAGGAAGATCCATTGTTACTGTCACTGACCTGATGTTTCTTCCTAACCAAATTCTGTTTCTAGGGAATGATTCCATATCTCAGGCAAATTCCAGTGTGGCCATATTGAGGTTGCTTCATGAGCAACTTCTGCTGTTGCCAAAAGTATCAACAAATGCTCGATTTGTAGTGAAAGAACACACAGAAGATGATGACGGTATATTGGCTGCTCGTCGTAGAGAACGGTACTCTCCACCAACATGGCTCTGAGGCAATGATGGTAATTTGGTTGTTTTGTATTGGATTTAAAGGATATGAAAGTATTTTTTTTGCAATGGCATGATTATAATTTTGACATTTATGAATAAAATTAAAATTGAATGTTTGTGGAACCATTTTTGCACATGAATGCATAAGTTGGATTTCACCCCCACTTTGTTTCTCTTTTCTTCTCCATCTCTTCTCTCCCCCTAGTTAAGCTGGTCAATTTGGCCTTGAGAGAAGGGGGCTTGGCCCACAAAGCCTTCAAAAAACCCTTAAATTGAGGGCTTTAGTTTCTAAGAAAATGCCCTAGGGCCAAGCTTGGACATTTTTTTTTGTAGGCTTTAAAATTTGAGGCTGAGCTTGGACAATAATAGGCCCCAGCCCGGCCGTAGCTATTATACTTTTCTTTAATTTATATAATAAATATATTTATATATGTAAATATATACTAATTATTTAAGTTGGTTCATTTCATCTTTATTTAATTATTTAAGTTATATTATACTTAATGCAACGCAATAAGTGTCGCACAGTTTCTTTTGATTCCTTTCTTCTATTTTTTTTGCTTCTTATTTACGCTTTTCATATTGTTTTTATATATTCTTGTTAGTGCAAAAGGGGTTACTCCCTTTAACAAGGACACTTTTTCCTCCATGGAGTGACCTTGGATGCTAACCAATTCATAAAGGTAGTTTGTATTGCATAAACTTTGAGGATATGAGGTGATTCAAATATCTTTTTAATTAGATTATTATAATTCTTAATTTATTAATGTCTAAACAGATAGTGATTTTTAAGTGCATTTATTTTTGTGACTGAAATACGACAACATGTGGTCAGATAGGTGTTAAATTGAAAATAATGCCAAGGGGAATGTAAAAGGTTTAAATTTCTATAAGACTGCTAGAATGATTTGGCATGTGGGAATTTCTGTGGAAAGTGTGGGATAAAATAAACTCTTTAACCCTCTTCCTTTTTTGACAAAATAAATAAAGCCATATATCTAGAACCCAATTCGCCAAAACACGTATAACTTTGTCTGATAAAAAGAAGGTCCCTTTACCCCTGCTTAGGCAAGAATTTGGCTAGGGCTTCATAGTATTTGTTGGGGATATATGGATTTGCAGAGCTCTTTACATGAAGAAGACATTATGTCTGTGTTTTCAAAGATGAAATATCATACTATAGTAGCACATTTGTTTTGGGTGTGGTTTTCATAGCACAGTTACACAGGATGTTTTTGGTGATTTCGTTTGATCAAGCACACCTAGCGTTCACAAGCAAAATAAAATGAGGGATAGAAGTAGAGGTGGAGAAAAAGAGAATGGGAGTAGCAGTTTCCAAAGTGTATTAACAGCCTTTCCCTGTACACAAGTAGTCCCTAATCCAATTTCACGAAAATTTTTCTTGAGCAAACGATGGATGGAGTACGTATTTTTATTCAGATCTCCTTTTCTCTTTGAGTATATGTCTGAAGTTTTGATGGATCTACAACCGTGATCACTGCTGCTCCTTTGACAACAAAAGACAGATAGCACAAGTGGAGGGTAAACTAAAGAAGAAAGTGGAGGGCAAACTAACGAAGACGACGAACATTCTAGACATCTTCGAGTAGTATTTAGATCTTTTTTTCTTTATGAGTATGTCTCTGAAGTTTCAATGGATCTACAAACCAAGATTGCTCATGCTCCTTTGACAACAAAAGACAAATAACACAAGTAGAGGGTAAACTAAAGAAGAAAGTGGAGGTCAAACTAAAGTAGAAGATGGACAGTCTAGACAATCTTCAAATATCTTGAAAAGAATCTTCAAATTATCAGAGATCTTGGAATTCCTGGAGATTGAAGTTTCAAATAAGAGGGACCTCAAACCTATTTATATTGGTGGGCTATTTTAGCCATGTAAATAACTCAATTCCCTCCGCTTAAGCAGCCTACTGCGGGCAGCTTTGTTGATGCTGCTTCCCTAAGGAGCAAGGATAGTTCAAGGCTTTATCCATAATCTTCTTGGATTCCTTTAGTGCCTCTAAGGATTAATAAAGAAACTCTTTGCTTGATTTTGACCTGTTCCTAATGCTTAAAGCCTCACAAATGTCCATTAATGATGCAATGCTAACAGTCATGGGGGGTGTACCACTGAAAATTTGGCCCTTTAATTCTCTTCAACAATGCAGACAAACCTTCAGATCATCTTTCCTTAACTAGTTCTTCTTCTTTCAAAATTTTTATGGATTTTAAGATCATTGTTTTTCTTTGTAATGTCATCATGTGCGGCTAGCTACGCTTGTATCCTGTTGTTTGCCCATAAATGGCTGTTTGATTGTACTTGATCCATCAAACTCTTTTTAAGGTCATGAGAATTCTTGTAGCTTGTAAGGATTTAAGCAACATAATGGAGCTTCTGGAGATGAGATCAATAATTTTGAGAGAATTTTACCCACAATGAACTTCATTTTGATTAAGTGTCCCTGTTGTTTCTTGGGATCTTACGGTTTTCTTCATGGCTTCAACCCTCCAATCTTCTCGTCTTGAATCACTAAAATATATATCTTTTGGTAATCTCTAACTGCCCCTTCAAAGAATTCAATTCATTTAAAGAATTTTCTGCGCCATTCCTAACCTTTATAAGCATGTTTCATGAGTCAAAATTCATCCTGAAAAATGATAAATGATTTGAACGTCTCATTTTTGACCAACGTTCAAGAGATCTCGCTAGCTGCAAAGAATGTCACAAGCCTATGTATATGGTTTCACATAGCACCAGCATAGACACCAGATCTATTGGCCATCTGTAGTGTGCTGCGCTTAACAGAAGAGAGGGAAATAATTGGAGTTTTTCATGTTAAAACAAGGAGAAAACTGTTATTCTTGTCTGGATAGAATGAGACAATGTCACAAACCCCATCATTCATATGTTTGTCCTATAATTGAACAAATATGGCCTTGTTTCAATTTGAATGCACATGGAGGTTTTAGCTAACTTATCTTACTTCTAATTTAACATTCTCTTTGTTCTTCCTTTGGATATAACCACACAGTAATTCCTCTCTGAAAGCTTCTGGTTTCTATCAAGCAATTCCCTCGAATATAGAATCATAGTAACCTCTTCTTCATGTGAAGTGTCTCCATTGTGCCAAGAACCCACATATTTTACACAATTATTAGCTTGTGAAAGTTTCAAGGCTTTTCTTGCTTTTTTTTTTCAAGGGTAATTGTATTAAGAAAAAGATAAAGGGGTTCAGAGAGGCCCCATTGCTGTTACAAGATGGATGAGAAGGCCAAAAAGATTTACTTGTGTGGGAAGAATAGAAAAACAAAGGAGCACCTATCTTCTAAGGGGTTAAGGAATTTCAAAGATTTCCAAAAAATGTAACAAAGACCAAAGATGAATTCTGAGGAACGGTTTGGTGATTTTCCTGAGGGAGACGAGAAGGGCTTCCTGGAATTTCAAAGGGACCTTCACATTGTTGAAAATGGCATTATTTCTAGCCCTTCAAAGAAAGTAAATGACGTATATGAAAACTGTTGCCATATACTTAGTAGCTGCAGGGTTACTCCCTGAAGGAAGGAATTTCCAAGTTGAGGATGCTAAGATGTTATCAGGTGGCTGAATATTTGCAAGGTTGAAGATCCAACGACAGAGAGAAATAGCTTCCAAGCAGTAGAAGAGGTGACGCATTTCTTGTCCACAAGAAGTGTTCCGTCAATCTCTCCATCTCATTGGAAATTGTGACTGGCAGAGTCATGACTTATGTCATGTGTATGGGAATACTGGACAACACATGTTAAATCAAGTTGAGACGACCAACAAAGGATAGGGACTTGGCTAGTTGGCTTTCCATGCTGAGAAGTTTGAGTTGATCAAGTCTAGAAAAGGGAGAAAGTGTCTCTTTTTTGGGTGTCAAAGACTAAGAGAATCCCCAAGGATCTAAGATAGTGTTTGGTTCGCATGAATGATTTTGAGTTGGAATGAAATGAAGGTTAGAATGAGTTTGGAATGGAATGAGATAGGAATGGTCATTTCATTCCAATGTTTGGATTTGTCTTTTAAATGGTGGGCGGAATGGAATTCCTATTCCTATCCTCATGTTTGGTATGCATGAATCAAAGCATGAATAAAATAAAAATTCAGTATTTTTACCAAAATATCCCTATTTTCCTCTTCATTTTTTGGTGGTGGTGGTGGTGGTGGGTGGGTGGTGGTGGTGGCGGTGGTTGGGTGGTGGCGGTTGGGTGGCAGTGGTTCTGGGTAGCTGGTAGTGGTAGTGGCTGGGGGTATTTTTGTCTCAATAAAAAATGAGTTTGGAATGGAATGGTCATTCCTTACACACACCCCAACCAACCCCCCCCCCCCATGGAATGACCATTTCCTCATGTAGAGGAATGGTGATTCCTTTTGGAATGAGCATTCTGTCCATTTTGGACCAAACAAACGCAAGAATGGACATTCCAACTGAGTGATCATTCCATTCCAGCCCCTATGCAAGTGAACCAAACTCTACCTAAGGAAATCCATAGATGCTTGCATACTGAGGATGGAACAGATGACTTTTTTTTCCTCCTCTTGCCACATTTGCTTATTGGGAGCTGGCTTTTTAAGAAAATTGAAATTCTGGCCTGAAGAAACTTGATACAGGAAGGTCTTGCAAAGCACAAACACTAGAGGAGGTTGCTCTAACAAAAATGAGTACATCATCTGCATAAAGCAAATGACAAGGGGTTGAAGAGATCTTGGAGAGAGTGTGGATTATGCCTTGAGATTGGAGATTTTGGAAGTGAACGCTCAGGATTTCTTCCTCACAGATGAACAAGTAGAGGGGGCTAGTGGGTCGCCTTGTCTTAGACCACAAGAAGATTAGAATAAACCTTGTTTAATACGGTTAACCAAAACTGAGCTCATAGCTGTGCAGATGCATTCCTTGATGAAGGAGATCCGAGTATCTGAAAATTTGAGTTTGAGAGCTTGGAAGAGGAAAGGCCAATTTTAATTTGTTGAAGGCTTTTGAAATGTCTAGTTTGAGGCACAAGGATCAACCTTGAATTTTGTAATTCAGTTTTTTGTTGAGCTCAAATTTCATTGCCATGCAGTTTTGGTGGTTCTACTTTTTGCAAAGGCTGCTTGGTGGTTAGAAATCAGGGAGGGCAGAATTTCAATCATCCTAGAAGCAAGGTTTTTTACAAGAATTTGATATGAGAAATTCAAGAGGCTTATGGATTTGAAATCAGAAATGGTTTTTGGAGCTCTTGTTTTAGGGATGAGGGCAAGGAAATAAGCATTGGAGGGTTTTTTTTTTTTTTTTTTTAAGCAAAGATATGTTGCACTGCCCTAATGACTGCCGCCAATGATGTCCCAAGCTGAATTAAAAAAAGGAAAAAGGCAGTTAAACACATCCGAACCTGAGGGAACTATGATTCAAGGAGAAAACTTGGTCCTCTTGGTTTCGGATTCTAATGGAATAGAAATCAGAGAAGAGTTTTGGGAAGTAGACACCTTTGAGCTCTCAATTTGGATAGCAGAGGATTAAGATGGCCTTCATGAGGTTTTTCTAATTCTGTGAAGTGTTGAACCGCTTCAGCAAGAAAGAGGGCTAGATCTTCAATTTTAATGCCATTGATGCTTATGTGATTAATTCTGTTAGAAGTGCACCGGCCCTAAATCATAGTTCTATTGGCAGTGCAGGGCATTTTCTTCAACTGAATTGATTCGTACTTGGATTTGGCCAAAAATATTTTTAAGCCAAAGATTTGAGATCCATTCAAGAGCCTTTAATTTTTAGGTAAGAATGAATTGAGGGTTCCCTTCAAAAGTGGCATTCCGACTGGACTTAGCTACATCAAGGAAATTTGGGTGGAGCTGCCACTAGTTAAACAAAAATGGAGAGTTGGAAGCAAGAGAAGGCTTGCTGTGGTCCAAGATGATTGGACTGTGTTCCAAAGATACCCGAGCAAGGTGGTGAACGATGGGATCAGGGTAGTTGGACAGCGATTGGTGTCACGCCTCTAAACTCAGATTCCCTAGTAAAACATGGAAGTCCGAATATTGGACCGTGACTAGTTGAAACTTTTCCACAGCCTGGATCATAGTTTGCATTGTGAGGATATTTAAACCATAGGTATCATCCATATATGGTATAAAGCCAAGCAAGTCATCATTCTACCAGTGAATCAAAGTTACAAAGGAAAATAAAGTGTGTTAGTTACAACCCAGTCAACCATGGCTCAGATGGAAGTCTACAGAATAAAAAACAAAAGCAATGTTAAGTCCCAAGTCCATTGTGAGGTTCTTGTGTGCGGCCGAGACAAGACTATGCTACACCATTTGTGCACCACTCCCAGTCCTCATCTCCCAGCATCTTAAGGAATGCTTCACCCTCTGGGATACAGGTAGGGGATCCAATACCTACAGCACCAAAGGAAATTACATTAGGTTTGGTAAATAATAAAGGTGGTTAACAAATTAACAAGATAGAAGAACTAGGCAGTTCTGCAAGAATAATGTAATAATAAGAATCAACATAAGCGGTAAACTAAATCATCCTAGTAAAATAAGCAACATCCACAAGCTAAATCACCACAGGATATTATGTCGCAAACCTCCTGTACTTGATAGAGTGGTGGTAGAGATGCATGGGATGACAACCTAGCCAAAGCAAAGATGTGTGGGAAAAGCCCGGACAAAGTTGGTGCCGAAAGTGTCAAAGTAGCACTGGGTGACGTACTTCCACCTTAAAACCAATCTACAGATGGAAAATAATAAACAGTCCTTAGCACAAGAGATCCAAAACTGTGGTTTGACTAGTCAGCTGAGTAGTGCCTGGCTCAAAGAATCACAATGATAATGTCTGACTAAGGCTCCTCTTGCATGAGCAAAGCTCCCATCATACTAAGGAACTACTCCAAACTATCCAAACCCATTCCATACAGAGCCATTACTAAAGTTAGCCCCTTCCTAACAGACCATTAAATAGCCAACCTAGCCTTAGACATGAGTAATCCACATCCTTCATATACAAGTCTAGCTTGTAGTCCACCTTAGGTTCTTAACATCTCCATCGTAATTAATCAAGACAATAGGTAACAAATTCATAGACAAACCATAAGATAAGAGGTCAATCAATATACAAGGCAATGTAGATCATCTCCCTAAGTATCAATCAAAGGACAAATCGAAGTAGCCAAACCTAGGTCATTGGTTGCCTTTTGGGTGTGAATACTAGGCCATTCAACTCAATGGTCAATAGTGGGGTTCCGGATGTCATGTGAATTAATCCTGCTGCTCTAATTGTCAAACAACATTCAAAAGCCCTAAGATTACCACCTTGATGCAGTATGGACCCGGCCTAAGAAGACAGCTGGGCCTAAACATTGACCCATGATTCAAACCGATCCATTGGGTTCAACCATAGGGCCACTATTGTGGCATCTTCTATATTTATTATACTTCTAATATTATTTCTTGCGTAATTAGGATTGGGAAGTTTCTTATTTTAATTAGTGAGTCTTGGTTGCCAAGAATTAGGTTTATTACTCTATAAATAAGAGGGACCTCATTATAGTTGCTTATGCCTTTGATTATTAATAAATTCAGATTGGTTTTTCTATTCTGTTATGGGTTGTTTTATGGTTGTGATTATGCCTTTGGGCTGGAATTATTTTAGATTCTATCAATCCTTCAGGAGATTAGTATATTTTATTGATTGTGGATTGTAGCTGTGCCAATTTATATTAGAGACGAAATCTTGCAGTTTCCAATGAAACATTTGTCTTCCTAGGATCTCAAATCCATCTTCTCCCATCACTATTGAAACCTAAACCACATCACCAGGCACTATCCGACACCAAACCCCACCCACCTTGACCACTATCATTCCACCCCAAAACTCCAGACGACCAAAGTAGCCACTTTCGGAAATCAAAACACCAACACCCATCAAACTTCTGAACCCTACTTCCTTTCTACCAAGACCCCACAAACCCTAAACCCATTACCGAACCCAGAGACCCTTTTCTATCTACAATCGATCCGAACCCTGATGAGGCCCTCAACCCCATAGTCCTTTCCACTCCTATCTCAGACCATCTGCTACCGTACCTAGACCAACCATGAATCCATCGTCAATCCTCAAGCCTTTCATCTCCTTCCTCGACACCACCACTATCATCCTGAGCTCTAGTTTTCCCTCATCCCCATCCAATTTCCAATTGAACCGAAAACAATGCCCCTCACACTCCAACTCTTCTTCTGCTCGACAACCCCAAACCTAGAGTGACAAAAATATATATAAATAAAAATAAAAATAAAAAATAAAAAATTAAAGAGGAAGAAGAAAGAGACTCGGATCGACGATATACTTGGACTTCAACAGAACCACCTCCGGTCATCGCCGCAGGCCCGTAGCCAAAGCTTTGTCTCCCAGATGCCTTTTTATCAGTAGCACAACCTCCCCATTATTTCTCTCGTTGCAGCCAATAGCTAAGTTGACTTTCCCTTCCTTCTTTAACTTTGTCTGCATTGAGCCCGAGACGAAGGAAGAGATTTTCTCCCATGTGCGGCCTTCATTGTTGTTGGACCACATCTTTGGCACTGACTTGACCTGAGTCCTCTTTGAGCCAAAGTCCAGTTGGGCTGCCAAGTCTGGGCTTGACCTGACCCAAGTTAAAAAATTTAAAAAGAATTCTTTTCACATCGCTACCTGCACTAGTCAACCTTGTCGCGGTAAATTCGCTGATAATTAGCGCGGCGATTGCATCAAAGATTTAAATGCGCGAGTGGGAGCTTTGGAAGACATAGTTAAAGAACTTACAAAAGCTTCCAACAACACTAACGGTGAATCTTCTAGTACTATTGCCACACAACCTTAAAGACTTCAATTAGAGAGTGGTCCCTACGAGTCAAGTCTTGACTTTCTTCAACATCTTTTTGATGAAAGGGACAATAATGAAGTTCCATGGCAAGATGATCTCTCCAAAAGGGTCAATTTGGAGGTTCCTGATTTTCCCGAGCAATCTGATGCTCGAGGCTTCCTTGACTGGTTGACTTCAATTGAGAATTTTTTCACTTGGTATCATATCGACGATCCTTAACAAGTTACTTTGGTTAAGATGAAGCTCAAGGGTCCTACTGGAAAAATATTGATGACCATAATGAATAGATGGGATGCCATTGTATCACCCGATGGGAAGTTATGAAATAAATGTTAGAAGAATTATTTTTGCCATCTGATTATATTAATCCTTGAAACGAGAGCTCATCCATCTTCAACAAAGATCTATGAATATTGGTGAATATACTCACAAATTTCATGAGCTTTGCATCCATTGTAGAGTTAGTGAAACGGATAGCATGATGGTCACCCATTATCGAGAAAGATTGTGCCCAGACATAAAGAATGCAATAGCAATATTTGATTTTACCATTATTGATGATATCTCTTGCAAGGTGTGGAGAGTTAAACAAGAGTTGCGTTAACGGCGCTTTGGAACTCAAGCCAGGGAGTCCACCTATAAAACGGGTCCTGATCCTAATTTCAATCGTGCCACACAATCAAGGTTCAGACATCCTCCTAGCCAACTACAGAATTAGCTTCAAAGACAGCTAGCCACATGCTCCCTTGGGAAAAATAAATCCTCAACAGACTCAAAGATGGCAATCAAATTATAATAATCTTAATGGGCCAGCCCAAACAAATAAGTGGGATATCGTGTGTCATTCTTGCAAGCAACGAGGACATTATGTTAAGGAATGTCCACATAGGAATTTGCATTGTGAAGGTGATACAGATGATGACGAGCAATACGATGAGCATATTGAGATGGAATCGCATGATATGGTTTCACAAGCTTAGTTTGAACAGCTAGTTGAAGTTTCAAACCTTGCTGAACATGGTCCCTTACTTTTCCTTTATCGGCTACTTTTATTTGCGGATAATGCAGATGACAATGATGATGAGAATCTAGCTCCTATTTTTCAGATATGAGTTACTTGCAAAGGTAGCCATGTAATGTCATTATTGATGGTGGTAGTTCTATGAATGTTATATCCAAAGAAGCAGTTGACAAGGTGCAATTGCTGACTACTAAGCATTTGAAACCTTATTGAGTTGCATAGGTAGATGATTATGCTCTTATAGTTTGGCAATAGTGCATTATTCTAATCATGCTTGGCTCTTATGAAGACAGTGTTAAGTGTGATGTTATTCCTATAAATGTTGCCCACATCTTGCTTGGTCGCCCTTGGCTCCATCGTCTTAAGATCATCACCGACCATGAGAATAATATTTATTCTTTTAAATGGAATGACATATGTATGCAATGGTGGCCTCTAAAAACCCCATTTTCATCACCAAAAGCAACTCCTCAAGCTTCTCCTCACATCTTTACCATGCGCAAATTTGAAGTTGAAAGTAAAGATGAACGTGTGATGTATGCTTTGGTAACTAAACAAGTGCCAGACTCCGATGAAGATTTAAAGCCATCTATTCCCTAGGAGGTAACTCCACTGCTTTATGATTTTTCTGATTTAATTCCTAATGAGCTTCCACATGACTTGTTACTAATGCACGATATTCAACATGCTATTGATCTGTTTCTTAGGGCATCTCTTCCTAAAATGCATGCTTATAAGATGAGTCCATTTGAACATGTTGAATTGAAAAAGCAAGTGAATGATCTATTACAACGGGGATATGTTTGAGAAAGCTTCAGTTTTTGTGCTTTACCTGCTCTCTTTACTCCAAAGAAGGATGAAAGTTGGCATATGTGCATGGATAGTCGTGCCATCAACAAAATCACTATAAAGTATTGCTTCCCTATTCATAGGCGTGATGATATACTTGATCTTATCACTAGTGTTTCTATATTTTCGAAGATTGATTTTCGCAGTGGTTATCATCAAATCAAAATTAGGCTAGGTGATGAATGAAAAACAACTTTCAAGCCTATAGATGGCCTTTATGAATGGTTAGTTATGCCTTTTGGACTATCTAATGCACCTAGTACTTTCATGCGTGTGATGAACCAATTGCTGAAACCTTTCACTGGAAAGTTTATGGTTGTCTACTTTGATGATATCTTGATTTATAGCAAATCAAGTGAGGAACATTTTGATAATTTACTGAGTATAAACATCTTCGCAAAGAATGTTTCTACAATTTGAAGAAGTGCACTTTTATGAGCAACTTTGTGATTTTTCTAGGCTTCGTTATTTCTTTAAAGGGCATTGCAGTGGATACTTGGCCTCTTCCGACTACTCTGACTAAAGTTAGTGGTTTTCATGGACTTGCTACTTTCTATTGAAGATTCATTCGTGATTTCAGCAATGTTGTGGTCCCAATCATTGATTGTATGAGAAAGGACGACTTTAAATGGACATCTACAGCTATAAGAGCCTTAGAAAATTAAGCAAAAGATCATGGAAGCACTTGTTTTGCCCCTTCCATATTTTGACGAAGTTTTTTAAGTTCCTTGTGACGCTTCTAATGTTAGCATTAGTGAAGTTCTTAGCCTAGAAAGTCATCCAATGGCTTTTTTCAGTGAAAAGCTTCTCGATGCCAGACGCAAATCTTCTACGTATGACTTGGAGTTTTACACAGTGGTGCATGCATTGTGACATTGGTGACCTTATTTAGTGGGAAAAGATTTTTTCCTTTATTCAGATCATAAAGCCTTAAAACATATTAATTCCTAGCAAAATATGTTTGATCATTGCGTTAAGTGGAGTGCCTTTCTTCAGCAGTTTATGTTTAGCCTCCAACATAAGGTGGGCAAAGAGAATCTCATGGTTGATGCATTAAGTCGTCAGAAAAACCTTCTTACTACTATGACAGTCACAGTAAGAGGCTGTGAACAAGTTAAACATGAGTTTGCTTCAGACAAAGATTTTGGCATTATTTACTTAGATCAACTCAATGAAGAACAAGATGAGCATCCACACTATAGCATTCATGATGGTTTCTTATTCAGAAGTACAAAACTTTGCCTTCCTGTTACTTCCATTAGAGAGCATGTCGTTCAAGAATTACATTCAGGAGGTTGTAGTGGTCACTTGGGATGTGACAAGACACTTGCTATTGTGGATGATTGTTACTATTGGCCGCACATGAAGCTTAATGTTATCAGTATCTGTGAAATATATCGCATTTGTCACTTGTCTAAGGGTAACAAAAAGAATATAGGGTTATATTAACCATTTCCAATTCCTAATGTTCCCTGGGAAGATATAAGTATGGATTTGTATCAGGCTTGCCCAATATTGCCCGCAAAGTGGACTCAATTTTCGTTGTTACAGTTCGCTTCTAAAAAATAGCTCATTTTATCCCTTGCAACAACTTAGCCGATGCTTACAAAGTAGCTAAATTGTTCTTCAAGGAAATTGTTCGTCTTCATGAACCTTCGAAGACGATCATTTTAGATTATGCGACACCAAATTCATGAGTTACCTTTGGAAGACTTTGTGGATGACATA
The DNA here is from genome assembly GCA_037013555.1 of Sextonia rubra. Taxonomy (NCBI): domain Eukaryota; kingdom Viridiplantae; phylum Streptophyta; class Magnoliopsida; order Laurales; family Lauraceae; genus Sextonia; species Sextonia rubra. Next base: position 1,788,987 of record JASUAD010000028.1, on the reverse strand, counting down.
GAAGATAAAACTCCAATTTTCTATTGCCTATCATCCTCAGATTGATGAACAGATAGAGGTTGTCAATCGAAGTCTTGGACAGTTGTTACGATGTCTTGTTCGTGACCATGTTACTACGTAGGATCAAGTTCTACCCATGGCTGAATTTGCTTACAACAATTAGTCAACCGTTCCACGAGCATCTCTCCGTTTGATGCAATCACGAGTGTTCGTCCACGCTTACCTATTGATCTTGTTTCATTACCTCTTGAAATGCACCCAAGTGTTGAAGCAGATAACTTTATCAAACACATGCAACAGGTATATGATGAAGTTAGACGCCATGTCGCTGCTAGCAATGAAAGCTAGAAAGCTCACGTAGACAAGCGTCATTGTTTCCTTGAGTTTTCTGAAGGCGGTATGATTATGGTTCATATCCATCCAGAAAGGCTATTACCAAGAGCAAATAAGAAATTGCATCCACCAGGAGCAAATAAGAAACTGCATCTCTGAAATGCTGGATCATTTAAAGTTTTGAAGAAGCTTAGTTCTAATGCCTACACGTTGTAATAACCACCAAACCTTGGCATCAGTCCAATGTTCAATGTTGCAGACCTCGCACTCTACCGTGGACATGACAATTATGAAGAATCCGAAGAACAAGCAATTGTTTTACTAGCTTCTCCTCCACCTGAAGAAAAAATTGTTGATGTTTTCGATGATCAGCTTGTTTCCACACGTTAGGGAGGATACTAAGTTTCTTGTCTGATGGAAAAACTGCCCTACTTCCAATGCTTGAATCCAGATCTTTATAAACATTTTCGAGCTATTAACTCGCAAGAGTTGTGTTTTTTCAAGACAGAGAGAGTTGATGTAGTACGGACAGGCCCAAGAAGGTAGCTGGGCCCAAACATTGACCCACGGGTCAACCCGGTCCATTGGGTTCAGCCATAGGCCTAATTGATTAAGAGTTACTGTGACATCTTTTATATTTATCCTAATTCTAATATTATTTCTTACTTAATTAGGATTAGGAAGTTTCTTGTTTTAATTAGTAAGTCGTGGTCGCCAAGAATTAGGTTTTACTACTCTATAAATAAGAAAGACCTCATTATAGTGAGTAGTTTTTAGGTCTTAGGCATCAAGCACAGGCACTTATTTGTGTAAGTACAGCTACAAATGAGTAGATGTACTTGGTACCAAGGATCAAAATAGCGGTAGCGGATAGCGTCGCGGCCGGTCGCCAAAACGCTACGTAGCGGGCGCTACGTAGCGGTAGCGGGGCTACGTAGCGGTTCGCGGTGTGATTCAAAAAAATTATCAAAAAATTTTGAAAAAATTCTAGAAAATCCAGAAAATTGTAAATAACCAGAATATGTGTTTGTTTTGCAAAAAAGCCTAAAATAAGGGGGTGTAGCGGTCCCCTAAATGCATAATGTCCTGTATCGCTGTATAATTAAAAAATAATAGTATCAATCCGATTTTTCACATGGTATCAAGAATCAATATTCAACACTGAAAGTCAAGACTCAAGAGTCAAGAATTTAAGACTTAGAGAGATTAGTCACTAGAGTCAGTGACTTAACAATCAACATTCAACACAATAAATGACATAATAAATAATAACTTCATAAATAACATTGTATTTAAAGAGTTGAGACATTAGACTCTGAGAGTAAATATAAAGTTGAGATTTAAGAAATGATTAGAGGAATACCTCTACCACCAAAATGAATGTCTAGCAGGATATATGACACTGGCATCACTGTCTTCATCCCCATAGTTGTTATCATTGGCACCACTCCCACTTGTACCAACATAGTGCAACTCCCCTCCATATTGGTAGGCATTAGGATCCTCAAACATAAAGAAATGGGATGGACTTGGATTTGGATGAGGATAGTGATCAAATGACCCTGATTCTGAATATTGTTGTGAGGATGATTCCGCTTGACCATGTGCGTAGTCTGGTGGGACATACGGTTGGTACCCAGAATATGGGTCATGGTCCTCATGGAAAATAGGGTACCACTTTGCTGTTTGTTGCCTTCCAACATTTGCACTCGTACCATCATTTCCTTGTCCATCACGGGGTCTTTGGCGTACATAAACATGACCTGACCTCATACGAGATGGATTTGGAAATTCATCCACAGTCTGAGCAGGAGCATTTAATTCGTCTTCATGGTAAGAATCACTTGGCTCGGCCCCGTTACCTCCTCCAGACGGAGAGTCACTACTTGGAGCAATGCTTGAACTCGAACTATCAGAGCTCACTGTAGATACTACATGAGAGGGCTCAGGTTCAATGCCCCTTGATGTTCTAGTTTCTGTAGGTGGCTGAGGCTCACTTTCCCCTTCTCTTTCGTCTTCGTCCATTATTCCTCTTATATCCTGGTGTAAATTCTCATCTCCATCTAACAATGGATCTTCTACATCAACTAACCATGGAAGTAAGGGATCATCTTCCTGAAAGATATTATCCAAATTTATAGGGCAATAATTCGGATCATCCCTTTGCTTCCTTTGTCTATTTCTGACTCTCAGCTTCAAATTGTAGTGACAATATACTAGCTTGTTCAGCTTCTGCATTGCTATCCGATTTCTCAATTTTGTGTGAATTAATGAGAAAGTACTCCAGTTTCTTTCACAATTCGATGAAGACGTTGTTTGGCTAAGGACCCGAATGGCAGCAATTCTCAAGTGTGGAGCACTTTCTCCAAAATTGATCCACCACTCGGCTGAAATTAGGAAAAAAAATGAACATAAAAAATTAGTCATCCACAATCCCCATTCCATGGCAAATAATATATATAAACTTAAAACTAGTACGTGACTAGGTTAAAACTATTTGTACCAGGATATAAGCTGGTTATTGATCTAATTGCCAACGGGTCTGCAAAACTCCCTTGTCTCATTGTGTATATAGAAATCTACCATATACAAAGTACAAATCATTTTAAATTTGTCACAACTCAAAACTTAGGTAAAAATCACAATACATTTAAACTATAATAAACGTTATATCATATATGACATGTCACTTACTTCTTTTAAGGCTAAAACCTGGTCATTGTGATTAAGAATTACTTTCTTCAACACCTCCTTCAATCCTATTCGCAACTCGGTATCAATTGTTTTTGTATGTTGTTTCTCGTTCGAATAGTAGAATTGAGGGTTTAAAAAATATCCTACAATTCAAATGTCAAATTTGCATAAGTACATCTCTATACAATACAAAATAAAAGTAAAACTCTTGTAAAATCATAGGCCAATAGTGTAAAAGTTTATTTCACCTGCAGCATGCAATGGATGGTGCAATTGATCATTCCATCGAGCATCAATTATTTGCAAGAATTCTTGATAATACCTGCAATTTTCTTGTATTGCTAGTTTTGCTCGATCCATTGCCTCATAAATATAGCCCATTGTCGGCTTATCATCATTATCTACAAGCCGCAACACTTTCACTAAAGGTTCAAAGACCTTCAAAATATTTCTAACTTTAGACCAAAATTTATTATCTCTAACAAGATTGGGGACATCAAAGCCAGGACCACTCGTTGCTGCTCCCCATTTTGAATTAAGCCATTGTTCTGATGCAAACATCTGAATCAACTCATTTCTATGTTGCACAAGGCTATCCATGGCAATGAAGTGGGTGGCAAACCTTGTTGCAGCTGGACGCACCAAGGCTCTTCCATTTGTGAATGTCTTCATTAATGCCAACAACCACGAGTGATCATAGATAAATCTTGTGATGCTTCTACAAGACATGATGACAGTTTTCACATTTTTCCTCTTTCCAATGTCCTCCAACATTAAATCTATACAATGTGCCGCACATGGGGTCCAAAACAAGTTATTTCTCTTTTCCATTAACAACTGCCCGGCTTTCTTGAAATTGGCACCATTATCTGTAACAATTTGCACAACATTTTCCTCACAACACTTTCAACAACTTTATCCATAAGGCGGAAAATATATTTTGCAGTCCGTATATGTTCAGATGCATCAACGGACTTAACAAAGACGGTCCCAGCAGCAGAGTACACTAAAAAATTTATTAACTGTGTTTGTGTGCTGCTCGTCCATCCGTCACACATAATTGTGACTCCCCTTTCCTCCCATATATCTTTAAAAGTAGCTACCCAACTTTTTATATCTTCATACTCAATTTCTAAATACTTGGTCCCCACATCATAGACAGAAGGTGCTGTTATACCAGGACCAGCGGTAGCTGCAACATCTAGTATAGTTTGGAAGTAAGGAGAATCCACAGCTTGAGGGGGTATGTTCTTGTGAATTAACCACTTTGCTGTAGCTGACGCTAATCTGTCTCTTGCACTTTTCAAGGCCCCCTTAAACAACTTTGAGATTTTAGGCTGTTTAGCTGACTCATTTCTATGTGCTAGAGGATCAATTGGACCGGGTATAGCACTACTAGGAGTCCGTAATGCTTTACGAGAAGAAATAATCTCAATATCATCCTCCTGTTGTCGAGTGCTGAATGCTCGACGCATTGTTCTAGCTATACCTTTGCCCCTGGATGAGTCCCCTGGCCCCCCTCCCCTAGATGAGCCCCCAGATTCAAACTGTCTACCAGTACTTCTTCGCATTTCATCCATTTGTGCCGTCATAAGTGACTCTCTTCTTGCAGCTTCCATTTTTGGGTCATCACCTTCATCATCAAAATCAGAAGGAATTTGCTCTCCAAACACCTCATAGCGGGCATCATCAACTTCTTGGCTTCTTTTTTCTTTGATCTCTACTTTTCTTTCTTTTCCTTTATTTAGAAGCTTTTTCATCTCTTCTCTAAGCTCTTTTGGTGCAACTGTACATCCCGCCACATTGCCTGAAACATGAGCCAAGTGCTGCTTGAATCTTGTAATACCCCCATTAGTGATTTTACCACACAAATTACATTTTATTTTTGACCTATTTCCATCAACTGATACACCGTGTGCCCATGCAGGATCTACATCGCGCACCATCTTAATTCTTACTTCTTAGCAAATCACAAATGAAAATGATGAGAGAAGTTGAACTTTGAGGCACACAATAAATACCTGCATAATGCATATATGACTTAGTTGACCACATTTAAATATTTTTTTTTCAAAAAATCCCATTAATATGGCGTATGAAGTATGAACTATGAACATGAAAAATTAAATAAATTCAAAAAAAAGAAAAAAAGAATGTGTGAATGTGTGATTCATCCATGGGATTCATTGATCTAACACTTAGGAGTGATTTTCAAGCAATTTGGTTAGTGTTTCTTCAAGAAAAAAAATTTTTTTTTTAAAAATTAAAAAATCCGAAAATAAAAAATAAAAAAAGAATAAATAACACATAAAAATGGGGGTTTGATCTATGAGAATTATAGATCTAGCTACTTGGGAGTGATTTTAAGTGATTTCATTGACCACATTTAAATAAAAATTATCTTTTTTCAAAAAATCCTATTAATATGATCATAAAAAATTAAATAAATTAAAATAACAAGAAAGAAAGTGTGATTCAATCTTGGGATTCATAGATTTAACACTTGGAAGTGATTTTCAAGCAATTTTGTTGGTGTTTCTTAAAGAAATTTTTTTTAAAATAAATAAATAAATAAAATCCGAGAATAATAAATAAAAAATAAATTATAAAACCCAAAAAAATGGGGGTTTGATCTATGAGAATGATAGATCTAGGCTACTTGGGAGTGATTTTAAGCAATTTAGTTGGCCAAATTTAAATAAAATTTATTTTTTTCAAAAAGTCCTATTAAAATGAACATAAAAAATTAAATAAATTCAAATAAACAAGAAAAAAAGTGTGATTCATTCATGGGATTCATAGATCTAACACTTGAGAATAATTTTCAAGTGATTTGGTTGGTGTTTCTTCAAGAAAAAAATTTTTTTTTTCAAAAAATAAAAAAATTCCGAGAATAAAAAATAAATAATAAATAAATAAACTATAGAAAATGGGGATTTGATCTATGGGAAACATAGATCTATCACTTACAAGCCATTCCCAAGAGATTTATGAAGGAGAAAAGAAGAATAGAGCCATAGATCTAAAAAAATCACATAGAAAATACCTTTTGAAAAAAGCTTTTTGGCTCCAAAGAAGATGAATGCTCTAGATTTGTAGATCTTGATGTGTTTTTGGACTCTTGTTGCTTTTGATTTGAAGAAAGAGGGTGGTAGGACCAAAATACAGTGGAAAAGGAAAATGAGAGATGGAGACAGCAGTGCAACAGGTGAGAAAATGGGAAAAGAAGTTCGTCTGGGCTTTAAATAGCCCAGACATGCTGCGGCCGCTACGTAGCGGCCGCTACGGGCCGCTACGGGTGTTAGCGCCGCTAACACCCAAATAGCGTAGCGGGTAGGGCCGCTACGGCCGATATAGCGGCCGCTACGCTTCGTAGCGGCCGCTATTTTGATCCTTGCTTGGTACCTATCACCAAAATGATGTTAGGCATCGAGCGCCTCAAAATTTCACCATTATAGTTGCTTATGCCTTTGATAATTAATAAAACTCAGATTGGTTTTTCCATCCAGTTATGAGTTGTTTCATGGTTGTGATTGTGCCTTAGGGTTGGAATCCCTCTAGATTCGATCAATCCTTTGGAAGATTGGTTTATTCTATCGATTGTGGATCATGGCTGCGCCACATCCCCTTGATTTAGCTTTACCCCTTACACCTTAATACTAGCAACTCGTAAATAGAGACTAAGCCAACAACTCCACTTACGAAAAGTCCCACAATTAAAGGCTAGGAATTTGGTATAAGGGTCGCAAACTTCATCCAAAAGGTATAATCCAAATTTTGCATTATGAACTACACAGACTTATGGTTAGCCGAAGCCTTGGTATATGACTAGCAGTGAATGCACCACGGTTAGCCTTATAGCTCGCTGTGGATAGCTCTACGGTTGGCCATGAGGTAACCATAGAACAAAATCCTAAAAATGCACCGTTATAGAATTGTAATCGTAGTACATTCATGGTTAGCTTTGTGGGAGTTTGCTGCTAGTTATAAATGATCTTTGGCTAGTCATAGCATCCTAGAACTAGAGTTGAACGCAGACCATGTACAAAAGCATGGGAATTGATCTCTTATTTCATCCAAATATCTGAATTACACCATTTAAGGCATTCTACACCCTTTACTATCATCACATTATCTAGATTAAGGTCCTCCATCATCATAGGGTCCCAAATCACATGCATTAGGTCTAAATATCTGAAATCGCATGCAATTCAATGCAAGAATCATAGAAATATAATACGCATTCCATGTATTTCATATATTGCATCTTGCCTTGGTAAGAAATTGGGAAAAAACACTACAAAAGCCACGATCCCCAGGAAAAAAAAATCCATGAATTGATCCAAAACTCACAATCCTCCTATATGTAAAGATCCTACACACAAATCCAAGGAAGAAAAGGAATTATATCTAAATTGTACCATAAATCTAACAAAGAAAGTTAGAAGAGAAGCTAGATTAGAAACTCATCTCAATTGGGGAAAATGGAAGGAAATCCAATGAGACAAAAGGAAGGACACGCTATGGATCTTGTTGTCGGTAATGATATCCCATGGTGACGACAAGATGGAAGGAAGTTCATGATGCTTGAACAAATGAATGAGAGAGAGGGTACATGAAAGGGTGGCATTGGAGTCTCCAAGGACGCACCAAGGTGGGTAGGTTGAGGAGCAATCAATCAACACCTTCTGTACATCTTTTCTTAGGGAGGGGTTGGTGGATTCATAAATGGCAGTTATGTGGGTTGAGAGGCCTGAAGCAGGATTTAAAAGCTGCTTGGTTACGTGTTGAGAGGAGAAATCGGCTATAGAAGTTTGAGAGAGGGTGGTTTGACTTAGAGAAGCACCAAAGGTTGGAGTGTTTTGTCAAGCCAAAATTGCTCAACCGTAGGGAGTGGATGGAAGAAAAGGACGTAGGTATTGAGATTAATATCTAGTCAGGGGAGTGGGAGGAAATTAGGTTTGCGAGAGCTCTTATTGTGGGGACATATGCAATACCCCTGCAATTCAAATATTATGTCTTGATCAGCGGAATGTTTTGTGGGAGGTGGAAGTGCATCTCGACCTCTTGATAATGGGCCCTATAGATTTAGCCTTACTCCAGTTTTTTCCCTCGTGGATTTAGAACTTAGAACCACTGTAGTCTCAGTTCCTAGGATTTATTGCTAAGAACTGGTATTTTCAAGGTCATTGGACTGGACATTTGGGGATGGTCTGGTATGATTGTAATGGTAGCTGAGGATTGGTGGTCATTGGCTTCTGGAATGTGCTCAAAACCTGCTGGGTGGTCAGTGGCAGAGCTAGCTTAGGAAGTGGACAACAGGTTTTTGGCGTACTTGCTGTGTTTGGGTCTTGGGTCTAAGAAAGAGCAGCTCTCCAAGATATAGAAAGCGTTTGAGGTATCCATTGTTGGGACTGGGATTTTACTGACGATCTCTGCGACAACGTCAAAGGGGGAGATCACACTAAAAGTTTTACAGGCAAGAAGGAAAAAAACAGAAGGATGGATGGGGTAAGAGCCAATAGCTTGGGAAGCGGACATTGTGTAATATGCCCTCAAAAGAACTGTCACCATTGGTTTTAGTGGCCTGCTGTAGGAAGAGACTAGCAGCAGAAACTTTCTGCTGCTAAATATTGAATATCAGCTTCTAAATCAACTTTTAGAAACTTTCTGCTGCTAAATACTGAATATCAGCTTCTAAAATAACTTTTAATGGTTAAAATGTGTAATGTTCCAATCATTAGCTGCAGCTTTGAAGAATTAAAATCAGACATTTTCTGCCTCTATATTATTACTTTTAGTGGCGGTTGCGTTTTGGCGGGTTATTTTTCGCTGCTGCTAATTGTAATATTTAAACAAAAAAATCGTTGGGAATCTCCGCCTATAATTTATTATCTTTCCATTACAAAACCACCAAACATGGTGACTGCAATACGATTCTAGCTTGGGACATGCTCCTTAATCCGAGGTAGAGTTTGATTTTATCTCACAATTCTCTTCTATGCATTATATTGTTGCTGGATGATGGTTATATCCCGGAAGCCATTCTAGTGGGGTGATTCATGATTCTCACAGTCTTCTTGAAATATTCAATCTTGTAATGGGTCTAATTTCACGTGGTCCAAATTTTGGTGAATGTTGTTGTGACCAATTATCCTTGATAGAATTGGTAGAATGTAAACCTTATGTTGTAGGTTTTATTCTTTGAATCTTGCTTGCTTGAGTATGCGACTGGCTCAATATCGAAAGTTAAAATTATAGGTTTTGAAAACTAAAGGTACCAAGCCAAGGTTAAAAAATATTGCAAATGTTACATGACATGCTGACAGCTATTAAAACATATCCTTATCCCGTCTAACAGAATGTCACTGTTACAATTGTTTGTCGTCATAGTTGAATGTCCAAAGCTTTAAGCATGTTTATAAGTCGTTGGGAATATTTGGATGGCCTCTCCTCATTAATTGGATCGGCTCTCTCTCTCATCCCGTCTGCCGAGCACGATGCTCACCTTGAGGTGACTACCACGTTCTTATGGGCCCTCCAGGGGCTCCGTTTGGGGATGGTAAGGGGGGTTAAAATGATCTCTCCTCTACCAACCTATTAATGGTGATAGAGGTTTAAATTGTTATCTTAACCACTTGATCAATTGCTGACAAGTTTTCACCATCCAAAATGTGTACAAGCCTATCTAATGGTCCAATCCATTTGAATGGTACCAAACTAGATTTGAATGGTATCAAACTTGGGATTAATTGTTTTATAGTCCACTTAGATAGATCATACGTTGGGCTTACTAGTGTTGTGACATGCAGTGTTGACCTTTTAATGAGCACCGATGCTTAGTAGAAGTGTTATATATATAGGGGCCTTTTCCTGTGCATACGTGCTACATGGACTTTTCGTACATACTCTTTGGTGGGGCCCACTGTGGACCCCACCAAGAGATGAGACTTAAGGGGAGGGGGGGTTGGAAAGATCTATGTAAAAGCACCCTACATATCAAATTTGGTCCCAATCACATATTCCTAATTCCTTCATTTATGACTCACAAACTCATTCCATTCGGATTGGTATATAGTCAATTCAGTGGTCCAATAAATTCGGATTCGACCGAAAGTTGGGGAGAGTTGCTATCATGGGGTCCCATGTGTGTTGCAAGGTTTGGATTGAGTGATAGATATGCCTCACTTAGAATTCTCACGAAAAAAATGGTAAGGGACGGATGCGTATGAAGATTCTCCATATATATATATATATAGGGGCGTCCTCACCTGTGCTCAACCATAGATGAGGGGTGTCCGCTCAATGGTTTGGGACCCACAGGGGAATGGGGATGGGGGTGATTTGAAGGATACGTAGAGGCCATCCTCTCTACAAAAATTTACCCTCATCCCTGATGTGTATCATCTTCATTTGGGCCCACAATGTTAATGGTGCATAATCCATTCGAATTGGTGTGCAGTAGATCCGACGGTTCAGTCCATTTGGATTGGGCTAAAAATTTGTGAGCTAGTGGAATTCAAGGGGCCCTTGTGTATGGTCCATTTGGATGGACCACGGGTGGGCTCCACATGCTTGGGCAGATAGGATTTCTTCTGTTTGCATGAGTTAAGGTGAGGCTCTCCCTAAATATATATATGTATATATATATATATATATATGCAAAACAATCAAATGAGAACTAGTTTCACCATGCTTTCATGAGAACTATTGGTGGAGCCCACCTAGCAACCCATCCAACCCATGCACAAACAGGGACCCCCTTAGTCTCTGATTTTAAGGTTTAGTACCCATTTGAACGGATTTGATCGTTGGATAGAGGGTTGAATTTTTTTTAAAATATGAAGTTATTAAGCTTGTGGGCCATGGATGAAGGGGTTAGGGGCATGGAATTGGGGTCAAACTTAAGACTTGGGGTGGTCCTACATAGATCTTTACATTCCCCTAATTCCATCCCAAGTGGATCCCATAGAAAGTTCTCATGGTAACTCCATGAGAATAGCTCTCACCAAAACAAAACTGTGTGTGTATCCTTATTCCCTTCATCTGCGGCCCATAAGTCTAGTCTGTTCAGATTGGTGTATGGTCAATCCAACCGTCCAGTCTATTGATCCAATGGTCTACTCTATTCGGATGGGCCCACAAGTCTAGTCGATTCTCCTTGACCCCCCACCTCCTACAAGAAATAAGCTCGTCACTTACCTCTATCATCTTCATCTTGGACCCACAAGTTTAACGATGTACAATCCAATATATAAACTAGAAAGAAGCAAAAATCTAGAAAAATTGGAAAGAACTACACCTTGGACATCCCACACATTAGTACTTCAAATTTATTCCACAAATTTAGAGAATTGCTTATGATTTTATGTGAATCTGAAAGTCAAATTCAGATTTGATTCTGTGAATAAAATAAAGAAAAGTATGATGAACGAAGGAGCCAACACAAGGAATGAATCATGCATGTGAAGATAAGATTCAGCATGGACGTCCAAGGGGAATTCCAATCAATTTTGGACGTCCCATGTGGCCCCAGCATGTGCAACAAAGAGGAACTTTTAGATGTGGAGGATTTATTTCACACCTCATGTGTGGCCAATGTGGAAGATTTCAAGGGGAAAATTTTGAAAATCAAGAATCTCCATTTAGAAAGTCTCCAAGAATAACAATAATCTCTCCAAAACCTTCCAAATCTCTTGTTGGCTTGGATCTCAAACTCAAGCAAGATTGTTGCCGAAAGTGTAAATCAAATTGGGAAAGAAATCTTGTAGAAAAGCAAAAAAGGAGACCAAACGGGGTTGGACGTCCCATCTATTGCAACTCTATCCCATCTATTGCAACTCTACTTCAAACCACACATCCCACCTTTCCACCTCTCTCCCTCTCTTTCTCTTCCATCTTCTTCACCCAAAGGGCTAACCCTTAGCCTACCGCCGCTTTATGTCCATCTGCCATCACTACCACCTCCACCATCTACCTTCTTCTTGGGTCTCTTTCAAGCCTTGCAAAGGAATGTACTGTTGGAATTTCAAGCTACTTGAACATGTTCTCAATGGTAGGCTAGTTTTGTTTTCTTTAAGATGAACGGTTGATGTAATTATATTTGATATTTGTCTTGCATGTAATCAATTGCTAAAATTAATTAGCAATTTTTATTAACGTAGTGGACTATTTTTGCATTCAATTGCCACAATCAGTAACCTCTTGAGATGTTGTGTTTTTTCTGGATACACTTCATGCTTCAAGGCAATGCAATTGCAAGTAAAAGAAAATTTGGGATCATATAATGTTAATCGGAATAGGCCTGAAATTAGTTTGAATTTCTCTCATTTGTTTGTTTATTTGTATTATGGATTGACAACCCATAATTAAGCAAAAGGCCAAAATTACCTGTACATTTAATCTATAAATCGAAATGCAGATCTCAAATTTCTAGAAATCATTACCACTTTTTAATTTCAGCAATTTTAATTCTATTTCTCATATTATTACTTTCTTTCCAATGGTTGTTTTAATTTTGTTAATTCTGTTTGCATTGATTTAGTTAGGATTTTTAGATTAGGAATTTTTTTGGGATGTAATTTGATGTAATTAATTAATCTTTCAACATAGAAGATGAATGGTTTGTATAGATTTTTCTTAAGCTAGAGTTAGATATTTTTTCTTAAGATAGGTACAAGAAATCCATTGTATTGTGTTCCTTGTGGATCGACCCTAGCCCCACTGGATAATTATTATTACATTGAGGTCCTGTACTTGGGATTCGCAATCAAATGGCAACAAAAGGAGCCCACTTCAGGATGTTGAACTATGAGTCCTTTGAAGGTTAGGCATAACCGAGATGTGCAAAGGTTACAAAAGGGGCCCACTCATGATCTTGAACAAAATACGACCCCTTATTACAAGTGTGCGTATGGTTGAATGTGGCCAATAGTTAAGCAAATGAATGCAATTGTTGTATTAACCAAGGAAAAAAAAATCTGAATACAATTTTTATCATCAACGAGTCCTCTTTCGTACGTTCTTTTACACCTGATTTTATTTACGATCTCTTTTAGCTGCCAAAATTTTTAAAAAAAAAATACTATTTACAATCTCCAGAGAAGCAGTGCCAACCATGACCCCTCACCACTAGATGCTTCATCGAATCACCATGGTACGTATTCATCATCATATCAAGTGCATTTTCCACCTCAAGGGGCTTGGGAACACTTTGTCACAACATGCTGGTCATGCACTAGTTCTGGTACTTCTAATGGAGTAGGTGCCATGGGATTGATTCAACCATCAAAGGAGTTGGTTGCACAATCTGAATCAATATACAAACACCAAACTTAAAAGTAAAACCACAATTAAACTCTAATGAAAGTGGATAACTAAACCATCGTCCATAGCCAGAATCCTTTTCCTAATGATTTATCAAAGGTGACTTACGGCCCAAAACTCTACAAAGTTCTAAGTTCTCAAGCACTCCCTCTTACCCGAAAAGTGCTCCATCCTAGCTTGCCTCTTTTCTCTCAAGCCTACTCCCCAAGTGTTGAAAGTAGGTGGGTCTCGTGGATAGATTTTCAAAACTTTTGACCCACTTGACATAAGGATCAACTATCCATAAGACCAAAACCCAATCCAGGATGCGTTACCCTCAATCTCGTGACCATGTACAGTAAAAATTCTACCAGCACTAAACATCCAAAATAATCTACGACATGCAAGAAGTAGATGATACCTTTGGAGATCCGCAGTGCTCTAATAGATTTCTTCAACACCTCTTAGCCTTCCACGCTATGACCCCCGAATTGGATTTCTTTTCTCAAGAAGAATGGTGGAATCTTCAGGAGAAAAATCCCAACTCGAAACTCCAAGGAATTAGAAGAAAAGAGGAGAGAGTAACTCGAGCAACTCTTGCACGAAAGGGTTTAGGGCGTGAGAGAGACTCTTTTGGACGTCCAAGGAGATTTTATAAACTTTCAAATCTCGTCATTGCCTAATTAAAATAGAAGTCTTACTTCCATAGCAATTAGCAACTTTCTCCTTTTTTATCCCTTCTTTCTAGAGTTCAAGTTAGATTAGTATTTTCCAACAACTTGGGCTAGCGTGGGGACCACTAGGGATTCCTTAGAAAGCTGGCTCCAACTGGAACACCGCGACCCCACATCTCATGTGCAATCCGGGCCCTCAGTTAATTGCAAAAAACACCACTATATAAATGCAATTGTACTCCAGTCTTAGGAATAAATTACAATGAAGACCCTAAACTTCCCAATTACCACAAGTAGGCCCCTCTATCAATATCCGTGGATCAATTGGAATAAATCTGTCTCTTCCAGTCTAAGTTCCACATCTTATTATCCTTGAGGTCCAATTAATCACAGTAATCATCAATACCATCCAATTAACTCTTAATTGAGATGGGTGCGCACTTACTAATGACAAATCCATTAATTGGCACAAGGGGATAATAGAGATAGATTCCATCTTGATCATTCACCGTTCCCACAGTTCTACTACCACATACCTAAGACACCGAGGTATTAACCTACAGTCGGCCTCACTCATTGATGACTCAAAGCAAATGAATAGATAGAAACTTGAGTTCATCAATGTCTCAGGATTGAGAGCCTATTGCTAAGGAATTATGAGAGCATACCTTATTATTGAGACGGAATTCCATAAGGTGCATCTCATGGTCCTTCAATACATCCAATGTACCAGCACCGTGATCCAGAATCTTACATTCTGATGATCGAGACAAATCACACTATTTCATAGTGATCAAAGTGCTGCAACCTTATCAAATGAGATGCCCAGTCTCATTACTGGTTGTGAAGCTATTTAAGTATAAGATTTGTGACATATCTCCTGTATGTGGATCTCATCCATGCACATATATCACATCTAATATACTAATGGGACCCGGTTCAACTCATGAACCATTATGTCATATGTATTGGTCATGTGCATGAATTAGTAAAATAACACTCATCTCATGAAAGCAAAGCATGATTTTATTGATAAATAAAGAAATTAATCAATTTATTACATCAACTGATGGATTGAGTCCACAAAATCTAACACCAAGTTCCAAAGAAGGAAGCAAGGACCTTACCCTCTCTAATTGGTGACCAAAATTCCGGCAAAGTCAAGGTATAGAAGAGTCTAAATTGAAGTCATTTTCTGCAAATTACCGATTCCTCTTTTATTTTTCTTTTTCTTCTTTTTTTTTTATATAAAGATTTATATTGCCCACTTGTAGGTAGACCATTAAAGGAGCAAAGGAGGTGTCCTGAGCCGAGAATAAGCCCGATTTACATCCATTAACCTGATTGTGAATTGGCAACTTCTTGATGTCAATTCAAATGTAATGTCTCAATTCTTGAAGAAAATGAGAATATGTTAACCACGTCTGTTTGAATCTTAAATTATTGTTTCTTGGTCAACAGTAATAAAGTTTAATAAAGCAGAATATTAGAGATATAACATTTTATGGTAGTGTGGTACACAATATTAGAGCTAAATTGAACAACCAAGCCCATGAAAAAGTTTCACATATTGTTTTGATATCTTTTAGGAGATATATTTTGAAGGTTTTGGGTGAGCTTTTAGAATGAATCAACACAATCAACCTTAATAAAATGTGTGCAAATAACCAACTACGCAATGGAAATAAAATAAGCAAATCAACACAAAAGCATATACCACAAGAAGACACAATATTTTTATATGGAAACCCAATGTGGAAAAAAATCATGATATTCGTACTAGACTAATAATCAAGCACTATAGATTATTATATTGTTACAAGCAACTTACAAACATTTGCATGACTTTGTAATGTCAACCTCCTAGAAAGAATTACTCTAGAATAGCTGTCTGCCGTTGCTTGCTACAAATCCAATCAATTATACACCTCTAGTTGTTAGCTTGACTCCTCATATCTTCTACGCTTAAAAAATGATCTTCCACAAAGAAATATAGAAGATAATGAACTTTAGAACTTTAGCTTTAGTACATCTCTCTTCAATGGATGCTTTATAGAAGGTGGTCTAACAAGAAATCTCAATTCGGATCTAGAGATTTGTTTTTCTTGCCTTAGGGATGAGAGAGACCCCTTTTTATAGCCCTAAATTCGTGCCCCATAGTAGTACTTCAAGTAGAAAAGCAATTGGCACAAAATAGGAAAGTTCCACTTCAAATCGGATTTAGAAATTGTAAGTCGGTGGCAATTTCCGCTTAGGTCTAATTGATCGTGTAGTGGTCCAATCGATCGAATTAGGCCACGGCCTTGTATCTGATTGATCGGATCATTACTCGATCGATCGAGCAGTCCTTCTTGGATTTTTTCAGATTTTCTTCATTTTAGCTTTTTTGGGACTCTGTAACTTTTTCAAACTCTTAGTCTAAAAATAAATAGAAATACAACTTCGACTAGGATTTGAGTTTTGTTCAATCCATGAGTTTAGCCTACATACAAAATTTCTTATAATCTCTCCCTTTGGCAATTCATGGACAAAACTCCCTAGAATAATACAATTTCATTTATCTGAAACAAAATCCAAAATGCATTGAATTTTTAGCAAAAATAAAAATTTACTATTCAACACTTGTAGATCTGTATTGTCTTTGTATTTCTGAATATTTGAACTTTCAGCATCTTGACTTTGAACAACTCCTTTTAAATGCCTTATTCTCCCTAGTTTTGTCCATAATGGACAATGTTAATGATCATCATGCAGCAGATTTGACATCTTAGATCCTGCAGTAGCACTCCCGCAATTGCAACTCCCCCTTAATTGTACTTCATAGTAGCACTAGGGGCGGGAGCTTGAACTTCTTGATCAGTTTTTTATTTTATTTACTTTTATTATTATTATTTTTTTCATGTAGTCACCCACACTTATATAGATTTATCTTTCAAAGCAGTGTGAGCAACTGTAGTGGGCAGATCAGACTTCCTAACCTAAATAGTTCTTGTTTTAACTTTTGGCTCAGACAATTTTTCCCACCATTGCTTATAATTTGGTAAAACATACAGCTTATTCCAATGTGGACAAATGTGTCCTTTAACTCCACAGTGATGACAAGTGGATGTGTGTGGAGTACATGACACATTCTTCCTTGTTGAAATACTCCCAACATGATAACCATATGTAAAATGTAGAGTAGCAGGTGTCATAGGAGTAAAACTTTTAACAAAAGTAGTTTTACCTTTCATCTTTGAAGTAGATGCACTATCATTAAAACCAAGATTACTTTTGTCATTAGACAACTTCTGAACACACAAGATGTTTTTAAGAATCTTCAAACCAGTATTCATCTTGTTTAAAAAAGCTTTTATTGAATCCAACTTAGTTAACACATTCTTCAGTTGGCTTGCAAAGACTTCCTTTTCAGCCTTCACAATATGTAAGTATGTCTTCAAGGTTTCAAACTTTTGCTTTGGTTTTTTAAAATCATCTTTCAGCAGCACATGTTGGTGACTTTCAATAGTCAACTTATTAGCCATGTAATTTTTCTGTCCTTCTAAGAGATGAACCTTCGCATTTGCTTTCTCTAACTCTTTCTTAAGAGATAAAAGTTCTTTTTTTTTTTGCTTCAGAATATCTTTTTCAAACAGCTTGTTCAATTTCATAGATTTATTCAAAAAAATTTTATACTCAGCTTTCCAGTCATTCTCTTTATCTGTGGCTTCATTAGCATAATTTTATTCATAAGAGCCATCATCAAAGAGAAAAGTTTTAGCTATGAAATCCACAAACTTGCCATTCACAATATGAGACGGATCAAGCTCAGTGTCTTTCTCTTCTTTTGAGAAATCATCATCCCAAATTTTAAGAGCTTTATACTTGGGATTCTTTTTCTTGTTAGGACACCCATCAACAAGGTGACCATGACCTTGACAGTCAAAACACTTTGTCCTTGCTATAGTTGTCTTTTTCTTAAATTTCGATCCTTTCCACTTAGCTTTCTTAGCCTTTACGAGTTTTTGAAACTGATTCATAAACTTAGTCATCTTATCATCAAAATCTGAATCAGTCTTAATTTTCTATTTAGAGTTAGATTTGAGCGTCTTCTTGCCAGATTTGACATCCTTCAGCACAAATGGATTTATCATAGATGTGCCTTCTTGGTTGAATTTTATTCTATAAATCTCTTATCATCAAAATACATGCAATTTAGTGTAACCCGCTTTGATATCGAAAGAAGGTTTTGGTGGGCCTCTAGAATGGATCAAAGCAATCAACCTCAATAGTATGTTTGCAAATAACCCAATATGCAGTGGAAATAAAATAAGCAAATCAACATAAAAGCTTACACCACAAGAAGACATGACTTTTTTACATAGAAACCCAACCTGGGAGAAAACCATGAGTCCATACTAGGATTATTGATTATCACATAGTTACAAGCATTTACAGACATCCGCATAACTCTGTAGCGTCAACATCCTATAAAGAATCACTCTACAATAGCCGTTTGCCATTGCCTACTACAAATCGAATCAACCAGATGCTTTTAGTTGTTAGCTTGACTTCTTAGATCTTCTATACTTAGAAGATAATCTTCCACAAAGAGATGCAGAAGAGAAAGAACTCTAGAACTTCGATTTCAGCACAGCTCTCTTCAATGATAGCTCTAGAGAAGTGGTCTCCAACAAGAAATCTCAATTCAGATATGCCAATTTGTCTTTTATGCCTTATTTAGGGTTGAGAGAGAACTCCTTTTTATAGCCTCAAATTCATGCCCTATAATAGTACTTCAAGTGGGGAAGCAATTAGCACAAAACAAGTAAGTTCCACTTCAGGTTAGATTTATAAATTGTAAGTTGGTGGCAACTTCCTCGCATGTTCTATCGATCAGGTAGTCTTTCTTTGATTTTTTTGGATTTTCTTCATTTTAGCTCTTTTGGGACTCTGTAACCTCTTTAAGCTCCTAGTCTAAAAATAAATAGAAATACAAGTTCAACTAAGACTTTAGTTTTGTCCATCCATGAATTTAGCCAACATACAAAATTCCTTACATATCAGGTATCAAGGAAATTGCTAATCTATCAAAATTCTTATTAGCTTTTTAGAATCTATTAATCTAAATATTCCAGATACGATGGAAATGGTTGGAGAAATTTTGTATGTATGGATTCAGGGCTAATAAATATGCATGTATATTGAATGACTCGGTGAGCAAGAATTATGCATATCTCCAAAGTGCATTGACTAGGTTCCACCTGAGGAGGAGTATTGAGGATTAAGCTCCATCCAAGGGAGAATGTTGAAAAGTATTTCTGAAGCCTCTACTAATGCCTTGGGGTTTTGGCATGAATGGCTACCTAAGAAAATGTAACATAGTATTAGAGTGGACTAATCATGAGTTCGAATCCCAAGAGGAAGGATTCAGCACGAAAAAAATTTATATCACCAAAAGTGCACCGACTGGATTCCACGTAAGGGTGAGTGTTGAAAAGTGGGCTCCAGCTAATGTAGAGCATTGAAAATATTTTTATTGCCTTCATTAACATCTAATGGTAGAAATGATTAGCTAAGGAAATTTAATAATAATTCTTCACTTCAAAAATACGCTAATTACTTTATTGATATCATGTTAAAAGAAAAAGGAGAGGGGTGTAGTAAATCCTTAATCAAATAGAGCTGCTCAACCAAGGGATTAGTGCAGTCTCTTACTCATCAAGGAATTGGATGCATTTTTTACATTAGATTTATGATTGTGTTTTCAAATCTTAATAATGAGGAGATTTATGTATATTGATCCTAGACTAACACTTTCGAAATCGAAGTTTAAATGTTTCAAATCTTATTATTGTTTCTTTTGTATTCTCTCCTTTTGATGAAAGTCTTAGTTATTGATAAAAAAAAAAATGTTTCAAAGCATTAGTATTTTGGGTTTTTTGGTCTCACTGTAAGACACTGTTGCATGGTTTTAAATTGGGGGTGTGCCAATTAATGAGGAGAAGGGAAATGCAAGGGTGTAAATGTTGGGAGGCAGCCGCCAGGATCCTTAGATATCGCGCACAGATCACTGCGGAAATAAGTTTAAACGATAATGATTCAAGAACCATAGCTGCGAGATTTCTCTGATTTGATCTCGGTCTTATAACAGCCTGAAAATCTCAAGATCTTCTACTGTATTTCTTTATGCTCGAACTCGCACCGGGGTGTGGGCCTCTTTTACGAATTCTCCTTGCTCTCAAAAACGAGATTTCTCTTGTATATCCTTTCCAGAGAGCAATAGCGCATATTTATAGGCTACAATAGGGATTTTAAGAAGAAAATAAGGAATAAGCTTCTTATAGAAATATGAAACCCTAATTCGACCCAAATTAGAATCCTAGATCCATAAATTACAATTCAGTCCACTAAAGAATTATAATTGTACTCCTGTCCTTATTCTCAAAATAATATTTCGAGCTTCTTGTTATTAAATGCTTATTAATCTCCCCATGTTAAGATTTCAGATATCCATTGATTAAATAATTAATGACGCCTATATTTAATCGATATCTTTATAATTCTTTGAGACCTTACACTTAACTTATTTAATATGTCGGACACTAAGTCCACCTGCAGGGTTTGACATAATCAAAACTTATAAGCTTCATCAAGGGGATATCATCAATCCCTATTACGGGACATGGATTCCGTCAATAAACTAATATGCACCATACACGTAATGTAGTCATCCAATTTACTGAGATTATTGACCCACAAAAGGTCTCACTCATTTGTAAATCAAAATGCCAAATACTAAATGCACGTGTCTATTATTTATATCGGGATTAAGAGTACAAGCTCTCATAATAACCATTTGGATGTTAATAATCTTATATAGTCAGTATAAAGACAATAACCCAAAAGTGGTCCTGTTCAATACACACAAAGTGCACTAGCATAACGAGTCGAAACTATACTGTTTCCCGTAGCCAAGACAAGTCTACTAAAACATCATGCTACAATCATACCGATGGTGTGTCGAGCTCCATCTAGATTGTGAACAACAATAACTTATATTCTATAAGAACCGACAAATAAGTCTTCTGTGCGTAAGCTGAACTCTACACACCCACTGTCTACTTTATAGAATAAAAGACGTACTTATGTACAGTAAATAATAATGCAACCATTTACCCATATAAATTCTCATTAAGATGGAAAAAGCAAACTTTACTAATAAGTAAATCAGTAAAAAAAAAATACATAAAAATATGCTTTTAGTATAAATTTTCAACAGTAAACAGGTTGGGTTTGCTTGATATGCATATTGTCAAATTGGGCCCAACCCATCAATCCAAAGGCCGAGCTTAATTTAGGACTTGTTCGTCTGTATTAGGAATTTATTGTAAAACAAACTTTATCAAAAGGACTTCTAAAGAGGTGAAGGATGAAGGAAGGTAGAGAGGTTGATAGGTCCTTCACTTTTCAATGTGAATTAGTGGAGTGATGAATGGGCAGACAGTCCTTCACTTACCGATACCTATTTGATGTCTGCTTTGAAAATTCACCTTTCACGTTCCTTTTTTTAGAACTTATGATATGCATGGTATGTATTTAAATTTATTTATCTAATGGAAACAAATAGGACCTTGATTCTGACAACCTTAAGATCGAAGCTTGATTTGGCTTGTTTAATGTTCCAGCCCAGCGCAAGCTGGTCTGTAGCCTCGGGTCGGCTCAGTTTCATCACTACCACCATAACACAACAAAAGGTGCTATCGCGAGATGGCACCGACCCATCTGCATGGATCAACCGATGGATACAAACGTGGCCACGTGTAAACCCAGATTCGAATCTAATTAGCAATGATCTAGCAGCCTCTCTCTGATCTAGCAGCTTCTCGATCCCATCCACTCCTTTGCCTTGTTAGGACATCAACCTTTAAATCACATGAGCAAGTCCCCATAAGACGAGTACAAAACAGACACACCTCCTACCCACAAGGACAAAACTGCAGCAGTACAAATAGACAGGTAAAGAAAATACATCTCCTCATCCACTTAAACCACAAGCACCCCACCACGTGTCCGGGATAAAATGGACCCCAAGATGCACTGCTGCAGCATTTGGAGAAGGAATCAAACACACCCACATCATGCAAGAATGTGGGCCCCACAAAAAACCATCCACATCCATCGTCCACAAAAATCCAGTATATTCCTCAGCATCCGTTGATGACCACAAGCCATGAATCCATACACATGTACGTGGCTTGCTCAGCAGCACCGAAACCCATCCTCGGAACCCCTCCCAGCCCAATATAATCCCCGCTCCCACCATCCTTTTCTCCCCATTCTAGCTACTGCAGTTGCTGTTTTTTGTATACTGTATCACTTTCTTCTTGTTCATCTTTTAGTACTGTCAATTTCCAATACCATGTTGGCAGGGAAGGCAGTTATAGGAGAGACAGATATGCTGCAGACCATGCAGCAGGACGCGCTTAGGCTTGCCGCAAAGGCTCTCGATGCGTTTGATGTCACTGACTCCACTGAGATTGCCCGCTTTATCAAGAAGGTATGGTGAAACTAAAGCTTTATTCCAATGAGAACTGTATGTTCATAAGAGATCACATGAACTCGCCTATGGAGTTAACTAGGACTTGCCAATTATAAGCGTGAATCAGACTTTAAAGAATAATCCTAAGCTGCTGACCTATAGGTCCAAATTTTAATGGTTTCAAAAGACTGTGATTGTATTAGGGGCAAATGCAGAGGTGATAGGTGGGCCAACTGGTCCTAAAAGTAGGCAGAGACCTCACATAAGAGCAGGGGGAGGACCTCTAGTCCCATACTTTTATAGTAATTGTAATTTGTAAAGCTTTTTTTCACATTGCAAACCCCACACACACCCCTTCCCCCAAAATTTGGAAAACCTTCCTAGTGTTATGAAAAAACATCTGGTTTAACATTAGCCTGTCCTTCAAAAAATTTGAAAAAACAAAAAATTTAAGAAACCCTCCAATGCCACAAAAAATTTATTGCAATCCGCCACTGATAAGAACCCTGTTGATGTTTATCATTCTCATATGAATATTTAGCGCGAAAATTTGCAAAATTTTACGCATATAATACAACGATGTGGAGATATATAAGAAAAATGCATTCTAAGTTCTCATAGGAATTTTTCTTTCTGTTGTTACAGGAATTTGATAGAGTGTATGGGCCTGGGTGGCAATGCATTGTGGGGACAGATTTTGGATCATTTGTCACCCACTGCTGTGGGTGCTTCATCTATTTCTGTGTGGGCAGCCTCGCGATCCTGCTTTTCAGAGGGGTGTCCTTGGGTGCTGAAACTGATGCCACCCCTTTCCCTGCCGCCATGGATGCTGTGAAGGCCTGAGTTTTGTTTTGTTTTCCTCTCTTTTCCTTCTTTTTATCATGCTTGTAAGAGAGAATTTTTTACATAGAGGACTGCATTTAGCTTTCCGCAGTACCTATATATATAGGACTGCATTTAGCTTCTTGTCTTGTCTCATGGATTGAGTCCCTGGCATTATGGGCATCCGTCTTCAACTCTTCTCAGCTTAAACTGCCACTGCGAAACCTCCAAATCTGAAAAATAAATGCAGTGATCAGCACAAGACTGTTCGAAGTATCAATTATCCCACATTATGATGAGTTAGCTCACTTGGCTAACTGCTAAGCTGAGTAGAGCCGGATACTTGATGGGTCTAACAGAGAGCTCAATTAACTAATTCTCGCTTATTTACAAATATAAATTAGATTCATTAAAACTAGAACATACATATGAGGAAATTTTCCAGAAAAATCCATATATATGTCCATTATAATGTATCTTTCGAAAGATAGGATGCAATGATGAAAATTTTAAAACCCAACTTTCGGGTTGAGGTCCTAAATTGGATTCTAATATGGAATTCAATCAAATCAAACGGGTTGAGGTTCTAAATTAGATTCTAATATGGAATTCAATCAAATCAGATTTTAACATAATTTAAAATTCAGCAAACACACAAAAGAGAGGAGGCAAGATTTTTTACGAGGAAAATCTTACTCGGTAAAAGCCACAGCTCCTATCATCTGGATTGAGACAACCAAGCATTATACAAACGATAGTTATAAGAAGCACTCACAGACCCTCCCCAGTTGCAATTCAGCCTAAGAATTTGGACGATTTAACCGACTCCTTGCCATGCACCTTTACTACACTTGAATCAACCACTGTGAATGCCTTTTCAAGATGAATCTATTGTGAGAGAGTAAATGGTGTAGTCTCTAAATGTTTGAATGCTTCAACTCTTCAAAGGAATGCTTTAAAGAAAAAAGATGGATCTCCAAGGGATGCTATGGTTCTCAAGGGAGATAGATGAGTTTTTGAGAGGGATAACAAGAGAATATAAAGGCCCAAATTCATAGGTCATGTTTAGGGTTGCAAGTAAAGTTTGGAAAGGATTGGAAACCAACAAGGAAAGATTTTAAATTTAAAAATCTAAAACCGTGTCAGGTGCTCGAGCACATGAGAGAGCCTGCTTGAGCATGCTTGAATGCGATGTTAGCTTTGGTAGCAATGACGTACAATAGGCTGTCTATTATACTCTTGTAAAGTGTCTCATCCACAGCCTTCCTAGTTGAATATAATCTCAACTTAACTGTAGAACTCATGTGAGTTGCAAGTGCTTAGAAGATTTCATCCCAAACTATTGCAAAAGATTACGGGCATACTTAGTTTGAGAAATAAAAATGCCATATTCAGTTTGTTTGATTTGAAGACAAAAAAGATAATTCTTCTACAATGCACATTTCAATCTCCTTTGCTATACAATTTGAGAATTTTTCAGCCAAAACTTCTAAAGTTGACCCAAAAAGAATATCGTCATAATAAACTTGGGCTATCAATTTGTGCTTCTCTTTCGTTTTGATAAACAAAGTCCACACTTCCCTTTGTGAATCCATTCTCAATCAAAAACATGATTAGCCTTTCACACCATGTAAGAGGTGCTTGTTTCAAACCATAAAGTGCTTTCTTCAGTTTGTACACATGATTAGGGTAATGGGGATCTTTGAATCCTTTCAGTTGCTATTTATACGCTTCCTCATTGAGATACTCATTTAGAAAAGCACTTTCAACGTACATCCATCTGTAATAGCTGAATTTTCAAGTAACAAGCAATGGCTAGCAGTATCTGGATGGTTTCAAAACAAGCAACTATGCACGAGGTGCTTGTTCCAAACCATAGAGTACTTTCTTCAAGTTGTACACATGATCAGGGTAATGACGATCTTTGAATCCTTTTAGTTGTTCTCTATACACTTCCTCATTCAGTACCCATTCAGAAAAGCACTCTTAACAACCATCTGTAATAACTGAATTTTCAAGTTACAAGCAATGGCCAGCATTATTTGGATGGATTCAAAACAAGCAATTGGGGCAAATGTTTCATCAAAATCAATACCCTCAACCTGGGTATAGCCTTGTGCTACCAATCGAACCTCTTTTCTAATCACCAGACCAAGCTCATCAATTTTATTTTTGAAAATTAATTTGGTACCGATGATGTTGGTAGTGGGATGAGGAACAAGCTCCGACACATTATTTCTCACAAATTGATAAAATTCATCTGCATAATATTGATCAACGAGTCATCATTTATAGCCTCATTGACATTTTTTGGTTCAAAGAAAGAAATATAGCAAAGAAAACTTACCTCATAGTCATCACGTAACTGTTTATGTGTCTTTATAGGCACCGTTACCTCCCTAGTGACTTCATAAAGAGAGTAATCCTTCATGACTAGACATTTTTGAGATCTAGGATGCACAATCGACTTGTCCTTTTCATGCTAAAGTTCACTATCCATAGCTAAATCCATATCTGAGGATGCTAGTGAGCTTGGTTCCATTGCCTCAAGATTGGATTCTGGATCCTTTAGTCTCGTCCTTCTTAACTTCCTTGAAAGCATCTGCCTGCAAAGAAATATAAGAAAAATATCATTCCCTCATCATCATCGGAAAAATAATTAGAGATTCTTGCATCATCAACACCAACATTGTTTGACTCCATAATTGTAGAGTTCTTCAAATAATAGACTCGCTAAGCCTTGCTTCTCAATGAGTAACCAAGGAAGATTCTTTTGTCACTCCCAGAGTCAAATTTTCCCAACTATTCATGATCCCTTAGGATGTAATATTTACTTCCAAAGGTCCTAAAGTATTTGATAGTGAGTTTCATTCCATTCCATTTCTCATATAGAGTGTTTTTGGTTCTTAGCTTGAGGTACACACAATGGATAATATACACTGCAATATTGAGTACCTCAACCCATAATTGTTGAGGATTTTCTTACTATGAAGCATAACCCGTGCCATCTCCTGGACAATACGGTTCTTCCTTTCAACCACTCCATTCCACTATGGTGTTTTTGGTGAAAAATAGTAATATTTTTTTTTCCATGTTTGGTATAAAAGGAGTTGAATTTAGAATTCTCAAACTCAGTACTGCAGTCAAAACAGATTTGAGAGACACCACCATTTAATTAGCCTTTATCAACAATGAATAAAATCCACAAGTAACTAAATAACCTCAAAGGTTTCTAATTTTTTCCTAAAAAATCTCACTCATGTAAGCTTTGAGAAATCATGAACGATGAGAAAAATATATTTCTTGCTGCTAACACTTTGAATTTGGGTAGGACCCATTAGATCCATGTGAAATAATTCCAACAACCTATTTGTGGTGAGTGAATCAACCTTCTTGTGTGATGTCCTAACCTTTTTACCTATACCTAACATGGATCACACACACTGTTTGGGGCTTTTTGAAGTTTTGGGAGCCAACGAACCAACTCTTGATTTTCCAATCTTTCTAAATCAAAATGACTAACATGGCCCAAGCATTGATGTCACAATCCAGTTTCACTAACTTTGGCAGAGTGATTGTTGGTGGCAACAACATAATAGTAGTTGTCAGATGTTCTTTTTCGATAACGTACATGTTTACCCTTCTAGTCAACAATAATAGATTCAAGCAAAGAAAAATGTACTTCGTGTTGGGAGTCATACAATTGGCTTATGGTTAGTAAGTTAAGTTTAAGTCCATCTACAGGAAAACATTAAAGAATTTAGATATACCTGGAGTTGCAATGGTTCCCTTACCGACAATTTTGGACTTGCTGCCATCCCCAAACTTTACACTACTACCGTTGAAGCTCTTAAGAGACATGACGAAAGATTTATCACCTATCATTTGTTTCCTGTCATATGTCTCGAGCAGCCATTACCCAAATACCACATATGTAGTTGTTATGCACTAAGTGCAATAAGAACCACATTACAGTGAATATTAAACATACAAAGCCATACAGACTTAGTTTTGACATGTTGAGGAGAATAAAACTTCTTCCTCTGCTGATATATCAACTGATTACACATTTTGTTACAATGTCGTTAGATGTGCCCTTTAATCCCACAAAAGTGACAAATGGGAATGAATTTGGGTTTTGGTAGATTCCTTTTATTCACTGTGTTCATAGGTTGTAACACACTGAACCTAATCAAGCATGTTTTTCAATTAATTAAGTTTGTTTTTAACTAATTAATATAGAATTAATCTAAATAATGATGTTTATTCTCTAATTAGGTTAGATTATTATTATTATTATTATGATTATTATTATTATTATTATTATTATTATTATTGTCTCATTGAGTCTAATGGTTCAAGTTCGGGTCATAGATAGGCAGTTTAACCATAATTAGGTAGATGAAAACCCTTTTTCTTAATTTTTAATTTCATGGTTTTACATCATACACACATCATTTTGATATTATTGCGTTTATCTCCTTGACCACAATAGCTTTCATGTTGAATCCAAACTCGTCTAACCTCAATTGGACGGAGTATACTTTCAAATGACTTAACTTGTAATAACCCTATGTATGAGGACTTTCTTGTAAACCTTAGAAGTTGAATGTTTAAATGGGTTTCAGCACCTATTTCACTCGGCTCTTCCTCAGTTGAAACAATAGTAGGCTTCTCCTTCCCCATTCTTCTTCCTGCTTGACTCTGAGCAAAAATGATCTTGCCTATATGTTCTAAGACCTTCATTCCATCATTCTATCTCTTCTCTACCCTCCTACCCTATTAGAATCAAAGATAGAGGCTTACATCTCTTCTTGTAGCTCTCTAGTTGTTGTTTAGGTAAGACCTCTTATCCATTTGCAAATTCTTGGTTTAATAGAGCCAAAGAGGCTTATATATCAAGCATGCAATCATGTTTTTGCTTTGTCATACATGCATGTCGTTTTAGGGCCAAGAATAGGAGTTTTCATCTCAACTTGAGCCAAGAGAAGGAATAGTAATTTGAAATCTAAATCAAATGCAAGTATAAGTTACTTAGTGTTGAATGCATGTTGGTAACTTTTAATTTTTGTAAATCTTTTGAAATCTAAATTGGTCATTAGCCTTTATATCCTTATCTCTAAAATTCTTATGCTTAATGAGATTTTCTTCAATGAATGATGAGATGTGGATTTGAAAATGTTAAATGACTGATGGGAGTAGAGAAGATTGCAGTGAAACAAATTGTAGATGTACAGATGGAACCTAGTGTTGTGGTCTAAAAGAAGAGTATTTTGTATCTGCAGCTAGAGAAATTCTGAAGCTTACGACTAAACTGTAAACCGTTTTCAGCTTAGCTGTACAGACACTAAAGCTTGATCAAAATGAAAAGTCGAAAACTTTCGTTTGCAACTAAGGTCACGGCTAAGCCGTGAAATGCACTGCGGCTAAGTAGTAGCCAAGCCGTAGGCCATCCACAACTGAGTTGTAGATGTGGGACAAAATGTTGTAAAAGCTTCGGCTAAGCCATTGGCCATCCATGGCTAAGCCGCGAGAGCCCTAAAACTTAGAAATAATTAGAGACATTCATAAGACCTTGTAGAGCTTTAGTTCCTTGTATCATTTGGCCCTATCGAAAATCACTTTAACATGAAGTGTCTTGAGGGTTGAGATTCATTTATGTGATGTTGTTCATTTGTTTAGCACCTACCCATGAGTGTCGGTTTAAGGGACTTTGATACATATTCCCTACACAATGTGACACTAAATAGAGACAATCTTGTATCAGATAACTACATCATCATGTATGGTTAAAAACAATGGATGACTAGTTAGGATTGGCTCTTAACTTACTTTGATTCTACTAATTTGAATTGCATAACATATAGAATCTTTGTAGTTGCACTCTAATATTGAAATGAATATGAGATAGTCATTATATGAATTGATTCTAGTTTAAACGTTTATTGGTTTATGGTTTTCCTATTGTCAATATTGAATTTAGTGAGAATGAATTGAATGTATAGTGAATTTTTTCTCAATATAATGAATTGTATGAGTTACTAAATTCAATTATATGATTTAAAATGGTCTGGTTCTTCTCAACTTCAACCATATATACTTGGTGGGGTTGACTTTGGTGTAGTAGTTTAAAATAGTGCTACTGCAATGTGCCTTTAGAGCATTTAGATTCCATGAACTTAGGGACCCAATTGTACCTTTGACTAGGGCATTGGTGTTCCCAATGCGAAGATTCCTATTGGGAGGATATAGCAAATATAGTAGCCAAATAGTAACGTATTTCCCGTAATTGATTCTTATGTCATGTTTTTTTTAATGCACAACATGCTTAATATACTAAATTGACTTTTATGAATACTTGTTAATAATTTTTTTAGACACAACGCGTGTCACTTTAATTATACTTATACTTTGCTGAATAGTCTTATTCATAAGTTATTTAATGGTGTTACACGCTTAAATCCCAATCTCGATCTTGCAAAGATCGAGTAGACTTAAGAAGAAGCCTATGAGGTCCTTCAGGCCTTGATGAGTGGACAATAGAAATGATCTGACTGATCCCCTCCACGGAACACAATGCAATCACATCACTGCTTTTATTTTGAGAGTTTTTGGGAATAGGGTTTCATGACATTTTGCATTAGTTTTTCCATGTATAGTTCATGATTCCCCTTCTTTTGGGACAAAGTATATCTTTTGTTATTGTCCATAAACTTTATATCTCTTTTGAGTAGACTTTTCGTGACACTCTTGTATAAACTCTTATATGTACATATATCATAGTTATGCTTCTCCTTTGTATCAATATTTTAGTATTTGTTGTTTCATGAATGGATACATTGGAAATATTTAACTGTTGGAGAAAAATTTATATATGATATTAACAAGTTTTCATGTGTTAAACATTTGGACAGATGTTCGTTAATGGTATTTCACACGTGTAAGTAATGTGGATACCCTTTGTGTAATTTCACTCAGACCCCGATCCAGGTGTGGATTACATGGGAGTATACATATCACGCCTTAGGATTAACCCTAATCCTAGGATTATCAGGCTCAGGTCATGACATAGGTGTAATGTTTACTTCAGTGGGTGCCATTGAGGACACTGATTTCTTGAACAAATACAGATTTGCCTTTGCTTTTGGACATCGAAATTCCATGTTCATAGCCAATGCCAACCTTTAAAGAATCGTTCTTGTGGCTATCAAGAATTTCTTTAAGATGCACTTTTTTTTTTCTATGGAAGATTCTAATTCCATGTGAAGCATCTTCAAT
Organism: Sextonia rubra; assembly: GCA_037013555.1. NCBI lineage: Eukaryota > Viridiplantae > Streptophyta > Magnoliopsida > Laurales > Lauraceae > Sextonia > Sextonia rubra. The sequence continues at coordinate 1,758,360 of JASUAD010000028.1, read as the reverse complement.
TTACCATTGAAATCAACCTTTTCAGCTTTGAGAACGGCTAGTTCATTTTTAACCATTTGTAATTCTTTTTCAGCCTTCTTAGAATGCTTTGTAAGTAAGTCCTTTTTGACATCTCTATCAATGAATTTGTCAGACAAGGTAGCACGCTAAGTTTCTAACTAGCTTACCTTGGCACATGTACCCTCTAGTTCAAATGCTAGTGAAGAATTTGTGATTCCATGGTTTCCAGCTTGCTTGGCAACTTGTCATTAATGTTTGACATGCGCATGCATTTCTTCAACATTTTCTTATAATTAGCTTTCAATTCTTGGTCATCATTTGAAAAATCATTTAAATCTAAATCTTCATCTAACCTGGAGTCCTTGTCAGATGTGTTCTGCAAATCAGAAACATCAGTGATGGATACAAAAGCAACAAATTTTCTGGAACCCTGAGTAAAAGAATCAGGTTCACTACATTCTTCCTCTGAGTTTTCATCCCATGCGACATTCAAGGCATTTCCCTTACTTTTCTCTTTTTAATTAGTAGTGTAGCAGTAGTGTGATTGTATCCTTGATATAAGAAGCATTGGATAGCATTTGAAGAACCTTACTTGGGATTTATCTTAGACTTAGGTACAAATTTAGACTTGTTGGGTGCCTTGTTTTTCTAAAAGTCCTTTTTCAATTTTGCTTTCTTTTTTTCCCATATTTTTTTTGAAATTTTTATCAAACAGTGCTTCAAATTCAACTTCATCAGAATCATCATCAGGAACCTTCTCTGCAAACTTTGATGATATGAGGGCAATTCCTATTGATTTCTTGGTTGACCCATAATTGGTCTCAAAGGTTTGAAGATTACCTACCAATTCGTTGACCTTAAAGGTACTCAAACTCTTATTCTCAATGGCTATTGCTTTTGCATTAAACCTTTTGGGTAAAGACCACAATATTTTGTTAACAATTTTGACCTCAGAAATTGGCTCACCCAAGTTACAACTGGAGTTGATAATGTCACTCAATTTTGCATAGAATTCATCAAACGTTTCCAAATTTGTCATCTTTAACATTTCAAAAGCAGCAGTTAAATGTTGGAGTTTAGTCTCTTTAACCTTTTCTGTGCCCTCACGCATAAGCTACAGCATGTCACATGGTTCTTTTGTCAAAGCACAGGAAGAAATTCTGCAAAATTCTGATGCAATAACACCATTGAATATCTCATTAATTTCCTTCTTGTTTTAATCAGAAGCATGTTTTTTCTTTTTGCTCCATTGGGCTTTAGGTTCAAGGTAAGTTTGCCCTTCTATAACCGTAGGTCTGGTATAACCATCTTCAATAGCATCTCAGACCTCATCATCATGGCCCTCAGAAATGCAACAATCCTAACCTTCTAGTAGGCTTGGTTCCATCAAGCAAAAGGGGCTTAGCGGTGGAAGTGCCTTATCTTCCCAATTCCATGTCAGAAATCTTATTGATCAATTCACATAGCAACTTAGTGTGACCTGCTTTGATACTAATTGAAAGTTTTAAAAATTTACTTTTGGGTTAAGGTCCCAAATCAGATTCTAACATGGAATTCAATTAAATCAAATTTTAACCTAATCTAGAACTAAGCAAACACTTAAAAAAGAAGAGACATGATTTTTTACATGAGATACTATTAAAAAAAAACCACAGATCCTATTGTCTGGACCGAGACAACTAAGCACTATGCAAATGAAAGTTATAAGAAATACTCACAGACTCTCCTAAGTTGTAACTCAAGGTAAGAACTGCAACGATCTTACTGGCTCCTCACTGTGCACTTTCACCACGCTTGAATGAACCACCTTAAATGCCTCTTCAAGGTGAATCTACTGCTAGAGGGTAGATGGTGTCGTCTTGAGATGCTTGAATGCTTTAGCTCTTCATAAAAATGCTCTAAAGCAAAAAGATGGATCTCCAAAGGATGCTAAGGTTGCTTAAGGGAGATAGATGGATTTTTAAGAGGGTTAACAAGAGTATACAAAGGCCCAAACTCGTAGGTCATGTTTAGGGTTTCAAATAAGTAGGGTTTAGAAAGGATTGGCAACCAACAAGGAAAGATTTTAAATTTGGAAACCTAAAACTGCGTCAGGTGCTTGAAAAACCAGTTTATTAGTGTGCCTGCCATAAGCGTGAGAGAAGAGAGCTTGAGCGCATTATATTTTAGCTTGGGCGCTCATGCACATGTTAGAGGTTGCTTGAGTACAGTCACTCGTAGATCGGGAGCTCTGGCCCATGTTAGAGGGTGCTTGAGTGCACTTTGGGTTTCTACAAAATTCTGACTTTCTTCAATTTTGATCAATCTAACAGTCCATCTTTAAAATACATTCATGAAATCCTATTTTATCCATATCCTAATGAATTTGCCAATACTCAATTTCCTTACAACTGATGTATTCATAATTAAAATGATTTTCAATAGAATATGCCTTTTTATGTTTTGCTTAAAGAAATACACATTAGCTTTTGCATATTGTTAGAGAACCCCTATTTTATAGCAATTGGTTTAAACCCCCTGGCATTTCATGAAGCCAATGTTTTGTCGTGGGAAAGGATTTATGAGTGGAGTCTCTACTACCACAAAAGAAGAAAAAGACTGAAGGCTTTTTCATAAAACCTAAAAATAAGTTCTTATTTTATTAGTTAAAGCTTACTTACTTAATAGAGATATTTGGTAAACTTCTAACTACATTTTATATTTTTAAAGATTTTTTATAAATTGAGTCTTTGGCCTTAAAAAATTCAATAAGCTAAAGGGGGTTTCTTTCTTTTTTCCTTTTTAGAGTTTTTTCAGTTAAAGCAAATGGAGAAGTATAATGCAAAATTTTCACATATTATGAATGGAAATGGCCTCATAAAAATTTCAAAGTGAAGCAAATAGTGGATTGTACATTTAAAGTTATGAAAGGCATACCTCAGTTACAATAATTCCTAAAGGTGAGCCCAATTTCCTAATGAAATATGAGCTTTTTAATAATTTTACCAAAAGTATTAATTTTTTATTCAACTTCAAAAGGCTATGACTTTTATTTTAAACCTGAACTTAATTGGATGCTATTAATTAGACCATAGCTTAACTCCACCAGTTTTGCTGCCGGTCCCAAGCCCGGGTAAAGGAGGAGGGTTGCATTAGGTAGGTGACAGCCAGCGTAAAAATTTGTCACAACCCAAACATGAATTCTGAACAAATGATATTTCACGATAAGGTTAGGGCGTTCCCCGCTTTAAGCGACGCATTGCAGCATCGCTCGGCTGCAGTGAAAAGTGTGCAAGGGCTACCGCATGACTTTGGGCTAATGCGGTTAAAGAAGTTAGTCCATGAGAAGAAGATGAGGAATAGAAAAATTTGACTTGCTACTTGGAATATAGGAACCTTGACAGGCAAGAGCATGGAGTTGGTTGAGGTAATGAAAAGAAGAAGAATTAGTGTGGCTTATATACAGGAGACAAGGTGGAAAGGGAATAAAGCTAAGGAGCTCATGGATGGGTATAAGCTTTTCTATGCAGGAAAGAGTAATACAAGAAATGGAGTGGGTATAATTATAGATAAGGATCTAAAAGAGAAAATTGTGGGGGTAAAGAGGTTTGGTGATAGAATTATAGCAATTAAACTAGTACTAGAGGAAGACATAATTCATATCATTAGTGCATATGCTCCCCAAGTAGGACTTGAAGAAAGTGTGAAAAGACAATTTTGGGAGGAGATGGATGATTTAATGCGAGAAATCCCAAATAGTGATAAAATTTTCCTTGGAGGGGATTTAAACGGGCATATAGGAAGAGATAATAGAGGATATGAGAGAGTGCATGGAGGGCATGGATTTGGAGAAAAGAATGAATTCGGAAACACTATAATGGACTTTGCAGTGGCATTTGATCTTATAGTAGCAAATACTTACTTTAAAAAGAGAGATGAGCATTTAATTACATATAAAAGTGGGAGTAATAGGAGTCAGATAGACTTTATTCTAATTAGAAAACAGGACCGATTGGCTTGTAAAGATTGTAAGATTATCCCAGGAGAGAGTTTGACTACGCAACATAGGCTTGGAGTTTTAGATATTTGCATTAGAAGTAAAAAGAGAGCAGTAGTAAACAAAATGGACCCCAAAACAAGGTGGAGAGATTTGAAGGGGGAAAGAGCAAATATATTTAAGGACAAAATGATTGAGAAAGGAGAATGGAATATTGAAGGAGAAACTACAGTAATGTGGAATCAAATGGCTAATTGCATTAGAAATGTTGCAAAGGAGGTACTTGGAGAATCAAAAGGGAAGAGACATATTAATAAAGAAACATGGTGGTGGAGTATGGAGGTTTAGGAAGTTATTTGACAAAAAAAACATTGCTACAAAGTTTGGCAGGGGACTAAGAGTATAGAAAATTTTGAGTTGTATAAGAAGGCAAAGAAAGAAGCTAAGAAAGTAGTAAGTAGTGCAAAGTTCAAAGCATACGATGACCTCTATAATAGGTTGGGAACAAGAGAAAGAGAAAAAGATATTTTTAAGCTTGCAAAAATAAGAGAAAAGAAAAGTAGGACTTAGATCATATCAAATGTATCAAGGACAATGAGGAAAATATTTTGGTAAAGGACAACAATATTATAGAAAGGTGGAAAGAATATTTTAGTAAACTTTTAAATGAAGAATATTTGGGTGATACAAGAGTGGAGGAGGATACTTCATTACAAGAGTATACTTTTCTTCGTAAAATTAGAGGGGTGGAAGTGAAGGAAGCATTGAAGTGAATGAAGACAGGAAAGGCAACAGGCCTAGATGGTATTCCAATAGAGGTATGAAAATGCTTAGGAGAGGTTGGAGTAAGTTGGTTATGTAGACTATTCAATAAGATACTTGTGACAAAGAAAATGCCGGATGAATGGAGAAGAAGCATTGTAGTATCTATATATAAGAATAAAGGAGATATATAAAATTGTACCAACTATCGAGGGATTAAACTTATGAGTCACACTATGAAGTTATGGGAGAGAATAATAGAGCAAAGACTGAGAAAAAAATTAAGATTTCGGAAAATCACTTTGGTTTTATGCCAGGGAGATCAACTATAGAAGCTATCTTTTTACTTAGGCAATTAATGGAAAAATACCGAGCAAAGAGGAAAAATCTACATATGGTCTTTATCGATTTGGAAAAAGCCTATGATAGGGTACCGAGGAATTTAATTTGGTGGGTCTTAAAGAAAAGGAATGTCCCAAGAGGTTACATTGAAATTTTAAAGGATATGTACGAAGGTGCAATAACAAATGTGAAAACCACATGTGGAGAAAAGGCAGATTTCCCGTGACTATAGGCTTACATCAGGGATCATCCTTAAGCCCTTATCTCTTTGCATTAATTATGGATGAGTTAAATGTGCATATTCAAGAAGAAGTACCATGGTGTATGTTGTTCGCAGATGATATAGTATTGGTGGATGAATCAAGAGAGGGTGTAAATGCAAAGCTTGAGAGATGGCGGAGGGCATTAGAATCTAGAGGTTTTAAAATAAGTCGTACAAAGACAGAATATATGAATTGTAATTTCAGTGGGCATATACAAAGTGTTGAAACCACTATCAAAATTGAAACCCATGAGATACCACGTAAAGATTCTTTTCAGTACCTAGGCTCGATGATTAGGAAGGATGGGGAGATTGACGAAGATGTGGAGCATAGGATAAGAGCTAGATGGCTGAAGTGGAGACTAGCTTCGGGAGTACTTTGTGATAGACAAATGCCAATAAAATTGAAGGGAAAATTTTACAGGACAGTGGTTAGACCAGCTATGACATATGGAGCAGAATGGTAGCCAATTAAGAAGACATATATTCATAAGATGGATGTAGCGGAAATGAGAATTCTTAGGTGGATGTGTGATAAAACTAGGAAAGATAAAATTAGAAATGAACGCTTTCGAGAACATTTAGGGGTAGCACCAATAGGAGATAAGATTAGAGAAACTCGTTTAAGATGGTTTGGGCATATTGAGCGTAGGCCAGTAATGGCACCGGTGAGAAAAAGTTTGGATATACAGGTGGAGGGTCCATCAAGAGGTAGGGGTAGGCCGAAGAAAACATGGATGGAAGTCATTAATTCAGATTTGAAGAAGTTGCACTTATCGAAAGATTTAGCTCAAAATAGAAAGGAATGGAGAAGTAGAATTCATGTAGCCGACCCCAACATGGTTGGGATAAGGCTTTGATGATGATGATAAATTAGACCATAGCTTCCAAACGGCCTCCTAGACATCTAATTTTGGAAATAAGAACTAAATCGTCCACGTGATCTTTTACATATATATATGTATATACACACATATATATACATGTATATGTATATATATGTACATATATATACATGCATGTACATGTACATGTATATATACATGCATGTATATATGCATATATATACACATGTATATATATGTATATACATACATATATATGTATTGTTACATACATATACATTATTATAGGTGGATGCCTATATGAGATTAGTTAAATTTAGAACTTATTGTAATTAGGGTTTCTCAATGAGGAGGTTACTTTGCATATTTATAAACCTCCTCCCCTTTGTATTTTGACACATTGGAGATAATACAAGAAGCTCTCTCTCTCTCTCTCTCTCTTTCTCTCTAATATTCTCTCTCTAAATTTCTTCTTTTGCAACACGTTATCAGCACGATGCATCTCATGGTTTGGATCAATGTAAATCTGGATCCCTTTCATGCCATTACTCTAGGTTATTTATCTGCAACATAGTTAAATAGGAACAGCATACTTTCTCTTTTTATATGCACAAAAACAACGGTAACATTAAAGGAGGAGAAGGCTATTCTTGCCACGTACATCAAGGCATGTCCTTCTACTTTGGAATGGCCCATGTGCAAAAAAGAGCAAAGGAAAACCTCAACTTTTGCTTTCCATTCCTTTGCTTTTACATGGAACCCAATGCATTCAAAGTTGAAAAGGGACAACTCTCTTCTTTTGAGCCAAGCCAAGTTGATCCCACACAGCCGAGCTGGTTATATGAGATAGAAAGGGACAGCATTGCTACTTTAATGTGCACACAATAGAAGGTTGGGACTCAGGGTGAATAATTCACCCTCTCTCTTCTTGGCAGGCCCCGAGCCCGAGAATTGAAGATTAGATGGATCTCAAGGTACAACACATGTAACCCATAGCAATTTGCGCTATATAAAGACACATACAAACTGCTACAAGGGAGATTTTATGGGTACGTGTGAGGAAGATCCATATATACGTAACACTCATTTTCATAATTAAATAGAAACCTGGAGAATTCACCTGTAATTCATCATAAGCATTAATAAAATATTCATTCATTCGTTAATATAAACAAAAGTCTGTTAATTAAACCATCCACATGCACATGTTAATAAGGTATATAAACATATGTATAAATATAAAATGCCATGTCCATCAATCTTTGACTCCAGAGTGATATGATGAAGATGGCATTATCTATGCTCTATGCAATCCAAAAGGAATCCAGTGACGCTCTACAACGGATGACTAGTAAAAAACGTCATCCTCATTCCACTCATCTACACCGCGAGGTACCATTGGATTCCTTCCAGGGCCGTGTCAACTGCCGTGCTGGCATTGGGTTTTGTACTTGTAACACCAATGGTAGTACTGTTAACACAACGGTTAAGCAAATATAAGGATACATAAGACTATCATGGTGTATCAATTAAATTAGAAAACATATTGATTAAAATAGAGCAAGAACAGAAGTTAGACATGTTGTGCATGTGAATAAGCTTGAGTAGTAAATCATAACTGGAAATGCAATAACATACTAGTTGGGATCCACATGGCTATCTTCTCTCTAGAGAGAGAGCATATCATAGAGTGGGAAATCATTAGCGCTCAGGCCAAGACCATCTAGCTACTCTAAGAGCGCCAACTAATTCTTCATATAACTACTGCAGTATGTAACATATAAGTACCTTCACTCGGTCTTGTCGAACCTTTTATGGGCACAAGCGAAATGATGCTGACTCAATGGTCTCAAATCTGATTAGAATTCATACTTTTACACTTATCATACGTTGCGATTGATTCATTCTTATGCAGAAACAAATACCGGTCTTGAGATAGTAATTGGTCATAAAAATCAAAATTAAATGAAGTCACTATTATTCAAGCAATGCATAGTTAAATGAGCTATTAGAGCTTGAACCCGCTTAAATTTAGGTACTCCTATTTTAACTCATGGGCTCACGCTCAGTAGAAGCTCTCTCTCCGATCTTGCCTCAAGATTCACCAGGAAGAATGGTACATGATTAGATCATATTAAGGACAAGGATACTTAAACAACATGAATGAAATTAAATTGAGTGGTTAACAAAAATGTTTACTAGCCAACCCTATGCTATTGTAATCCATGTTTCCTTAGTCATTCAGTATGGTGTATTCATAAAACGTTTAGTGTCAATGTCTTACCAAATCTTGATGTTACATTGTATAGGCAATGGATATCTCTTCTTATGCCAACACCCATGATGTGACGTTGGAAAACAACCGAAAAATTAAGAGGGGATGAGTGATGGCCCTACACTCTTCCTTCCTAATATTTAATTACCATTGGGATAATTTATTCGAAGTAAATGTACCATATCTAAGGCCCTACATGGTCTTTGAATATTCCTAATCTTGCCTAAGTTCTTGTGTTTTTATGGATTAGCCTTAGATGGGATCCAGCTTAACCGTGATTCACTAAATTTTCCCATAGTTATGCTCAGTTATGATTTAGCCTATGGCTTGGCTATGGCTTAGATGCAATGCATTTCACGAATTAACCATGTGGTTAGCCGTAGTAAAAATGTCAGATTTTGTGTCTCTGGATTCCTAGCCATAATGTACTTACGGCTTAGCCGTAAGCTTCAGAATTTTTGAAATTGCTTCTGAAATAGAAGTTAGCACAAAACTTTTCCATCATGGTTCTAATTCCTCTGATCTAACCTACCGTTTTACATTTCAAGTTCACATTTTATCATAATTAGGTTCTCCTTCACCTAATCCCTTCATTCATTCTTAAATTATCTTCATTAACTCATAAACACCATACATTCTTAAAATTAAGTGTATGAAAATTGTAACTTAACAGTGACATGGATTTCTTCAAGAATCAACACAAAAAAACATGCATGCAACCAAATATACTCTCACAGTTGCCTTATCTCACTGTTTACCCAAATCAAGCCTTTTCCCTGAGTTGATGATGGAAAAAACCTCAATAGAAGATAATTAAAGACATGCAATGGGTGAAATGGTTATGAGATGTGTAAGGTTTTGAATACCACTAATCTTAATCTACGTTAATTAATTTCGTTCTATATTAATTAAACCTTATTAAGGTTAATCAAATGCAAAAACTATTAGGTTTGGGTCTTGAATAGGCAGTTAGGTCGGGTTTAAACCTTATCTAAGTAGTTGAGGACCTTTTTTTAAATTATTCTTGCATCGTTTGGACACCACATCTATCTCCTCTTGTGTAATTTTTCGTGTAGATCATCTTTCGCGTTGGGCTCGATATAATCCGAACTCATCTTGGGCCAATTGAGGTCCATTTGGCCTAAACTGAAATTTCATAGAAAGCTTGGACTTGCATGTTAAATGCAGGAAAATTTAAGTTTAAAAGGGAACTCAACGTCCCTTTCTTTCTTCTTCCTTTCTCTGTTGCTGGAGTTCTTCCCCTTCTTCATAATTTCTTCATTTTCACTTTCAATTTGAAGTGCGACTAAGGTTGGGAGTCTTGCATGTGTTAGGAATAGTCCTCACCCACCTTCCTCTTCTTCATAGGAGTATTTTCTCCTTGGGAAGTACCTCATTCTTCAAGCTACAGCCCACTAAAGTGAGGGCTTTACTTCTATTCCATATATTAAGGCTTGTTGGAGTCAAGAAGACTCAAATTTATGACATGCATGCATTATTGCATCACATTCACCATTGGTATATTTCCATGTAGAGAACCCACTTCTCATTGGAGGTTTTCCCCTAACCACACAATAAGAAGGACTTAGGGAGGGTAAGCATTTTTAAGAGGCAAGTATTAGAGTGCATATATGCTGCATGGGTGTTTAAGTTGTTGATTCTTAGACTTGGTTATTTCAATCTCAGATTACAGCTCTTTATATTGTTTAATGTATATCCATGTATGGGGTGTTAGATGAGTTAGGACGTAAACATGGAATAGGAGGGTGTGTGGGTATTGAATACCTTCAAGGACACTTTAATTAAGTCATAGAAACTCCCCACAATTCAGGTTTCTGTACTGATCCAGTATTGAAAGTGAGATACATAATTAACTTCAGAATTCTGAAGTGTATGGTGAAGCTATGGCTAAGCCGTAAGTGGTTATGGCTTAAAGTCCCGAGAGCAATAAAATTTGTTTTTGTATTGCGGCTTACTCACGGCTGTACCGTGAAATGAACTACGGCTAAGCCGTGACTAGCCCGTGCTCAAGCCGTAAGCTTTCTTACGACGGACTTTCCAGAGAGCGTGAAAAACCCATCTCCTTTTACGGCTTATACACGGCTACACAGTGTAATGCCTTACGGTTAAGCCGTAACCTAACCATAACCTGGCCGTAGGCTTAGCACGGCTAAGCCGTAGGCTAACATACGGCTAAGCCGTAAGAACCCAGCGAAATCTAGGATATTAGAAACTCTCACTGACTTTGGAGGGCCTTAGTATTGGCACCTTCCATACCATCACATTGGCCCAATAGTAATTACACGTTAAAGAGAATGAGCGATTTCTGGATGATCTCCCAATGTCAAGTCATGGATGTTGGCATAAGAAGGGGGTATCCTTTATGTATATAAAGTAATACCAAGATGTGATAACATAATGATACCGGACGTTTTATGAGTACGTCGTGTTGAATGACCATGGGGATCATGGGTTACCTAATATAGGGTGGATAATGATTCTTGGATATTTACTCAACCCAAATGCATTTATATCGTTAAGATGTCTTGTTCTTAAAATGATTGTTTATGTTTCTACTCCTTCTAACCAAACTCCAAGGCAATTCAGACATGAGCTCCTAATGAGTGCGTATCTGATAAGCCAGAGCTTCTACTGAGTGTGTGCTTGCTAGCCAAAAGTGGGTATAGCCGAGGTTCAAGCCTTAGTAGCCCATATAAATATGCTTGGTTTAATTATCCGTCTGTATTCATGATTGATTATACTTTCAGACTGATATTCCTTATGTATGTTATGACAAGTATGATTGGAAGTATGAGAGAGGTAAATCCGAGTCGACAGCACTTAGCTTGTGCCCTTTGGGGTATTATTAAGTCACTACTGTAGTAGTTTACGAAGGAGTTGTCGGCACTCTTTGGGAAGCTAGCTTGATCCCCTAGTAACCCACATGTATGCTCCCTTTTGGGAGAATAGAGCCTCGTGGTTGCCAATTAGTGTGTACTACATCTTAATTATGATTCCTCACTCATTGTTACTCATGCACAATATGCCTAGTAGACTGTTATTACTCTCCTGTCCAATGTATATTAATAAGTTCATTTGATACATTATGCTAGTTTCATATGCACTGTACTTGCTTAACGGTTGTGTTAATAGTGTTACCTTTGGTATTACAGGTATGGAACCAAATCCCAACTCGGCTGTTGACGCGCCCCCGAAGAGTGCCCTAATGATACCTCGGGGTATAAATGAATGGAAGGATGGCGATGTCTTTTATTAGTCATCTTACGGAGTGCGCCCAGTTATGGAGGTGTTACAGTCGTAATTTTGGTCTTCCCTTTGGGAATATACAAACTGGACCTTCTGTACCCAATTTGTTTAAATAGTAGTTTGGATTGAATGAAATGTTATTTAAGTCTTAAGTACTGATATATATATCTAAATATGAATGTTGTGGGATATGTTTCTCTTGTCTTGCTCTTGATCATTACAGAGTATTTCGCAGGAGTTCGCTTATGATGAGTTCTATTCCTACGTGTGTCGGGCATACCTCACACGTTCCTATGGAATCTCCCTTGTGGGAATTCGTGCATAATCCTTCAGGGCACGGATTACTACGGGATTACTTATTCATGCCCTGGGGGCCCACTCAAATCCCCAATTCCCGAGATCGGGGCGTGACAAGATGTATGCACGTCACCAAATTAAGTCTCCTGCTTAACTCTATTAAACTCAAAGAACTGAAATGGGAGTTGTCCCTTACCTTAGAAATCTGTAGGCAAAATGATCAAGTGAGATTGTGAGCTTCCAAGCGAGAAGATAAACAAGAAGATGGTGGGAAAGATAATGGGAGCTTTGGCTCCAACATGTAACATCTCCAAGCTTCATATTTGATGAGAATGAGAGTGAGAGAAAAGGAGAAGATGGAGCTCTGACAGAGGTTTAGAAAGGATGGAGAGGGAAATGAGGTGGTTAGCTGTTTTAAATCTAGATCTCTTAGAAATTACAATCAAGTCCACTATTTTTTAAAGAATTACAATTTAGTCATTGGACTCTAGTTGGGCAAAGATGGATCCGGATTGAGCTAAGCCAAGCATGAAAGTTGACTCATAAGATAAAATACACATGATGCAATTAAAATGGTTCCAAGATGATGCAAAACCATGCAATTCTAAATTACAAGAAGGTCCTTGACTGTCTAAGTAAGGTTCAAACCTAAACCATCTACCTATACATGACCTAAACTGGAAGGATTTGTATTGAATTAACCTAGGTTGACGATTAATTAGAGTAATGCAAGATTAATTATTGTAAATTAGGATTAGCTCAGATTTGGACCTTATATCCTCCCCCTTTTCAAGAGCATTCGGTCCTCCGAATGCAATTTACTTTAGGTAAAAGTTCTGGATACTTCTTCCGAACTTGTTCCTCAAGATCCCATGTGGCTTCTTTTGGTCCATGATGTTCCCAAAGGATTTTGACCCATTTAATTGTCCGAGCATGCAGCACTTGATCCTTTTTATCAATGACATGAAGAAGTCATATTTGACTTTACCTAAATGTCATCAATCTCGAGAACATGTGAACAGTCTTGAAGATACTTCCTAAGCATAGACATGCGGAACACGTTATGAACTCCAACGAGTTAAGGTGGTAATTCTAACCGATAAGCCAACTCTCAAACTTTACTTTGGATCTCAAAAGGTCCTACGTGTTGCGGAGCAAGCTTATGTTTCTATCCAAACCTGATAGTAACCTTCATTGGGGAAACTTTCAAGAAAACCTAGTCCCCCACCTGAAATTTGAGAGGTCTACAGTGATTGTCAGCGTCACTCTTCTGATGAGATCTAGTAACTTTCAATATGACTTGAACTTTCTGTACTTTTTTGCCGTATCTTCAACGAGAGAAGGACCGTGGAAACTTCTAACTCCAACTTCTTCCCATCACACAGGTGTACGGCATTTCTATCCATACAAAGCTTCAAATTGAGCCATTCCGATGCTTGCATGATAGTTATTATTGTATGCAAATTCACATAGAGAGAGATGTTCATCTCACTCTTTCCTAAATTCTAACACACTAGCTCGAAGCATATCCTTAAGAGTTTGCATTATTTGTTCCAATAGTCCATCAGTCTGAGGATGATAAGCAGTGCTAGAGTTAAGTTTTTTGCCCATAGATTTCTAAAAGGACTGCCAGAAGGATGATACAAATTTACTATCTCTATCGGAGACTATGAAAACTGGGCACCATGCAATCGCTTAATTTCATCGGTGACAATGTCGGCCAATTAATGGAATTTCATTTCTTTCTTTATTGGAAAAAAAAATTGGCTAATTTTGTCAATTGATCAACAATCACCCATATAGTCTCATGACGCTTGCTCATCTAGGGCAGCCCCCTAAAACGAAATCCATCGAAATATTTTCCCATTTCCACTTGAGAATATGTAAAGGGCGTAATAAACTGAGAAGCCTTTTATGTTCAACCTTCACATGTTGAAAGGTAAGACATCTTACCATAAAACTTATAATGTCTCTTTTCATGTTATTCTACCAAAACCTGCCATTCATATTTCGGTACATTTTAGTACTCCTAAGATGCATGGAATATCTTGCATGATGTGCTTCAGTCATGATTGCATCTTTCAGATTTTGAACCGCTGGAACAAAATCTAGTCTCTGTGAGATATGACCACGAAACTTAATGAACTCTGGGTCCTCAAACTATCTCTCCTTGATCTATTGTGTTAGAGTTGGTTCAAAGATAAACATCACTACTAGCAGTACCTTATCATCAATGAATTCGAATTCTATGTCTAGATCTTGAAATTCTTTCACTAGTCACCATTCACCACACATTACTGCCATTTCGATAGTTAATTTTCTACTAAGAGCATAAGCTATTACATTACCTTTTCCTAGAAAGTATTTTATTGGAAAATCATAGTCCTTAATGAACTCTAGCCAACGACGTTGTCTCATATTGAGGTCATATTGAAAGAATAGGTACTGAAGACTGCGATGATCACTATGAACTTCAAAACTCTCTCCATATAAGTAGTATCTCCATAACTTCACAGCTTAGATTACAGCGGCCAATTCTAGATCGTGTGTGGCATAGTTTTTTTCATGTTCCTTCAACTATCGGGATCCATGCGCTTTATCTTTCCCATTTTGCATCAACACACACCCCAATCTAGTTCTCGAAGCATCAGTACATATAACAAATCCACCTTCCTTTTTGGTAAAGATAGGATTGGGGCTGAAATTTACTTCTTTTTTAGGAATTAAAAACTTGACTTGCATCCTTCCGACCAAACAAATGGTTCATTCTTCCGAGTCAATCTCGTCAATGGTGCTACTATTTTCAAAAAGTTTTTAACAAACCTCATATAATAGCCTGCAAGGCTGACAAAACTCTGTACTTCTACAACCGGCTTTGGGCTTGACTAACTAATTATTGCCTCAATCTTAACTGGATCTACAGCAAGTCCATCCTTTAAAATTATGTCTTAAAAAAGTAACTTGTTCTAACAAAAAATCACACTTATTCAGTTTGGCGTATAGTTGATGATCTCTCAACAACTGGAGTGAATTCCTCAAATGCTCAGTATGTTCATCTCAGGTCTTGGAGTACACCAATACATTATTGATGAAAATCACCACAAATTGATCGCAATAAGATGAGAAGATCCTATTCATTAAGGCCATGAACACAGCTAGGGCATTAGTTAATCCAAACAACATGACTAAAAATTCATATTGCCCATATCTTGTGCTGAAAGCTATTTTGATGTATCTTGATCTCTAACTTGCAGCAGATGATATCTAGATCTCAAGTCAATCTTTAAGAAATGTGTTGCAACCTGTGATTGATCAAACAGTTCATCAATTTGAGGCAGTGGATATTTGTTCTTCAACTGATTCAACTGCCTATAATCAATACACATTCTAAGGGTGCCATCTTTCTTCTTCACAAATAAAATTAAGGCTCCCCATGGTGATGTGCTAGGACAAATGAATCCTTTTTCTAGTAAATCTAATAACTGTACCTTCAGCTCATGCGGTTTTGCAGGTACCATCCTAGATGGAGCTTTAGAGATTGGAACCACACTGGTGCAAGTTGTAATGCTCCAATCCCCATTAAGCATGATTAATGATTAATTAAGTTATTAGCAAATTAATATAGGATTAGCCTAAATAATGATGTTTAACCTCTAATTAGGTTAAATCTAGTTCATCTTATCTCATTGAGTTTAGTGGGTCGAGTTTGGATTATGGTTAGGTAGTTTGGGTTAGGTTTAACCTTACCTAATAGATGAAAGATCTTTTTCATAATTTTTGATTTCATGGTTTTACATTATATACACATCATATTGATATCGTCATATTTGTCTTGTTGAGTTCGTCAACTTTCATACTTGACTTGAATGCATTTGACGTCATTTGAATTAATTGGACCCTCATTAGACTAAAATTAAAAATGAAAGTAAGAAATGAGGACTTTCTTATAGAACTTAAAAGTTATATACTTAAATGGGTTCTACAACCCATTTCACTCCTACATCCATTTCACTCGATCTCTTCAAATCAATAGAAAGCACAACAAGTCTCCTCCCTCACCATTCTTCTTCCTCCTAATCACTATAAACAAGATGGGTCTTGCATGCATGATTTAAGGCCTTCATTCCCTCATTCCATCTTTTCTTTACCTCCCTTCTCCATTGGAATCAAGATGGTGGCTTGCATCCTTGTTTACAGCTTTCTAGTTACTATTTAAGTTAAGATCTCCTCCCACTCATTGATCCCTTGGGTTAAATAAAGTCAATAAGACTCTCATCTTTATCAGGCACTCATCTTTTTCATTCGTCTTTACATGCATGTCATTTTAGGTCAAGCATTGGGTTTTCTTCTTAATTGAGCCAAGAGAAGGATCAGTGACTAAAACTCTTAATCAAAGGCAAGTATAAGCTAATTATTATTGAATGTATGTTGGTAAAACTATGATTATTGTAAATCTATTAAATGCCAAATGAAATTGTTATTTTTTCAACCCTTATATCAGTGCTTCTATTAAATTCTAATGCAAGGTAAAATCCACTTAATGAATGATGAAATATAAACTTGGAAATGTAGAAGGACTGAATGGAGCAAGGAAACCATAATGGAAACTAAGTTGAAAGTTTCTGTAATGAACTGAACCTTATACTAAATCAACTTCACAAAATCTAAAGTGTACGGCTAAGCCATAAGTTGTACTATGGCTAGATTTCCAGAAACCAAAACTTGAATTTCCTTTTTTGGATGAGCTCACGGCTACATAGTGAAATACACTACGGCTAAGCCGTAAGCCACTGTAAGGTCCTAATCCCAACTAACCTCGATTTTACATTAATTAATCTTATTTTATACTAATTAAAATTTATTTAGGCTAATTTAACTCAAACCCTTTGGGCTTGGGTTATAGATAGGTAGTTGAGGCGGATTCGAACTTTACCTAGGTAGTTAAGGGTCTTTTTGTAATTTAGAATCTCATGGTTTGCATCATATTGACACCTCATTGGTTGCATCTTGTGTATTTCATCTTGTGGATTATTTTTCATGTTCGGTTCAACTTAATTCGGATCCATCTTGGCCCAATTAAGGTCCATTTGACCTAAAATGTAAATTTTCCAGAAATATTGGACCTGTATGCAAAGACTAGGAAAGTTTAATTAAAAAGGGGACAACCATCATCCCTCTCTTTTCTATCTTCCCTCCATCCTCTACTCTCTTCACTACTGGAGCCTTATTTCCCTTCATCTTCTCTAGCTTCTTCTTTACTAATCAAGCTTGAAGCTTTGGATGCAAGAGGAATAGCCTCCATTCATCTCCTTCTTCAAGCTTTTGTGCATCTCTTTCATTGGAATCATCATATTCATCATATTCTTCAAGCTACAGCTCCCTAAGGTGAAATCTCTACCTTCATTTCAATTCTTTGGGTTTAATAAAGTCAAGGAAATTGAAATGAACAACATGTACACATCTTATACTAAATTTACGCATTGCATGTCTGCATGTAATAGGAAACTCATCTATTGAGGCTTTCTCTCTACCCCCCTCCATCAAGGCGAAGTTGATAGGGTCACTATACCAGAGGCAAGTATTAGAGTATATATTACTACATGCATATTTAAATTTGTTGATTCATGAACTAATCATTCTAATTTCAAGTTACAGTTCACTCACCCTTGATTAAGTGTACATGTATTAGATTAAGTAAATATGAGTATGAATCAAAATTTAGTTCACAGGTTTCACAACCCAAATTCCGAGGCCCTGTCGGAATCTGAGTTATAACACATTGGCATACATTTCATACACATAAATCAAATAAGCACATAAGGCATAAGCATCATTTATTAAAATAAAACCTTCCATATATATCAACCACTAGAGTTTTCAATGTCTAAAATTTCAGAATAAACCCATCAAATAATAATTTATTGCTAAAACTAAAAACCTCCTTGGACTACTGAATATGGAGGTATCGCTCTCTTCTGCCACGTATACCAAACACTACGGGATGATCATCACTATTTCCCGCCCCAACCGCATCTCGATTACCTGAAGGGCAATTCAACATCAGTATAAACTGGTGAATGAACTCCTACCCTAACATCCATTCACAATTAGTATACAAACATCATTAGAACAATTTAAATAACAGAAATAAATATTTTAAATTAATGAATAAAATTCATGCCAAGACACTTCTCTGAACCACATCCTTGCACCCAAACCAACATCATTGTACCATGTTCATAGATCACAAAGTTTTCGAGATGCCACCGTTGCACCTCCTCATCCAAGGTCCCATAGGACCAACGTCTCAGGATCTCAATATCCTATCATACACATGCCCATATAGCATAACAATTGCAAAATCAACCCCAATGGTTTAGCGTTTCAAAACCACAATAAATCATACCATGCTAGTAGTTCAGAGTTTATATCGACAATGATTTCACAAAAATAAATTCATGCAAGCACCATACTAATTATGAATTAAATAAATTATTATTTTTATATCTACTAGTGGGTATGGGCCCAACCCATCCACTAACACCCCCCCCCCCCCCACCCCCCAACTTGTTCTTTGCCCATCACCTGAATAAAATCAGTTTTAGTTAATTTAGAAGTGGGACACACCCGTATCTCCCAAATCACCTCACAAAAATTCTCAGTATTATCAGTTTATTCTTTAATCCAATAAAAAAAACAAATCTATCTTATATATTAATATCATTGATTTCATCCCACTTTATAAACCTTTGTTAACTTAAAGGGCTCCATTGTAAATAAGATAATAGGAGGGTCCTGTTTATAAATGCTTCACGATTTATATGTTCATAGAACCCAATTTTATTCAGCAAAGTTGTCTTACGCCGCCTCTGGTTTAGGTGATATGATGGAGGGCCATGCAAGACCCATTCCACATGGGACCCACGCAGCCTTGGTCGCCCGGCAGTCCCCTTCATGATGTGGGGTTCAGATCTCCTATCGATGATCCACCTGGGCCCACAACCTCTCGCCCCAAATCTCATCCCAGTCAGCTTTAAGATGCCAAAATCTTGATTTCGACTCTGATTTTCGCTTCTCTTACAAGAGATCCAAACTGGTTAGGCTCCAATGATCTCTCTCTATTGATTTTTCTGCAAATCTCTAAATTCTTTGGCCATTGATCATGTGATTTACTTAGTATTAATGGAATACAATGTCGTCAGACACTGTAGCCCTCAACGGGAAGGCGAAATCTAACGGCCCAAGGTTAGAAACATCCTAACAAAATTTAGTAACTTATTTTAACAATTATGTAAAACCCTTTAATCACCTTTGTAATTTATCACGACATTAACCAATAGATCCACGTTCAGAAACCAAATTTAAAGCAACACCCGATGCTTGATTCTCAGTAGTTCATCATCAAACTGAAATAGATGTAGGAAATCACTCACCTTGTAGACTCTGGTAGTATTTGGTTGAGAGTTGGACATCAACTGCAGTCCAGTTGATTGCCCTCTTCCTCCTCTTAATATCTCCCTTCACAGACTAGGAGGATGCTCTCTCTCTCTCTCTCTCTCTCTCTCTCTCTCTCTCTCTCTTTCTCTCTTTCTCTGTGCTTCTCTTCTAAAGTTTAGAAAGAGGTAACGTGAGGCAATTTAGAGGCTACAAAAGTATATATACATATGGAGCAAAAGGAAGCTTACGGGGACCAAGAACTAAAGAGTTCTGCATATAAAATTGTGCTTTAGAACAGCCTTCAAAAATTCTGAAGCTTACAGCGAAGCCATGGCTAAGCCATAAGTATCTATGGCTCAGAATCTAGATAGCTCAAAAACCTACATTTGAACTATGATTAACCCTCGACTAAGCCGTGGACTATGCTATGGCTAAATCGTAGCCCAGTTGTAGCCTCGCTGTAGGCTTAATACGGCTAAACCGTAGGCCAACATACGGCTAAGCCGTAAATGCGCATGGAATTAAGAAGAAACTTAAGCCACTCGACTAAGCTATAAGAACACTATGAACTCAGGATATTAGGAATTTCCAATGACCTTATAGGGTTTTAGATATGGCACCTTTTCCCCAACTAACTAGTCCAACGGTGATTAAATAATAAGGAGGACGAGTGTAGAGCTGTCACTATCTCCTTCGATCTTCTAGATGAATTCCTAATGTCATGTCATGGGTGTTAACATAAGAAGAGGTGTCTTTCGCATATACAATGTAATGCTAAGATTTGGTAATACAATGACAATGAATGTTTTATGCATAGATCGTGTTGAATGCCCTCGAGATCACGGATGATCTAGTGTAGGGTTGGCTAGTAAATCTCCTTGATACCTTCTCAATTTAAATGCATTCATATTATTAAGAAACCTTGCCCTCAACATGATGTAGTCATGTACCCATTCTTCCTGTCGAATCTTGAGGCAATCGGTCTGGAGCTTCTACTGAGTGTGTGCCCGTGAGCCGAAATGGGTCTAACTAAGTTTGAGAGGGTTTGAGTTTTATTAGCTCAATTAAATATACAGTATTTGATAACCAGATACTTGTTAACTCTAATTTTTATGATTGAATATAATCTCAAAACCGAAACTCTTTATATATGATATGATAGATATAAATGAATATGTATGATTATGAGTCGATCACTATGAATGCTCATAAGTATGAAATATATAAATTCGGGATGGTCTTAATACGTTAAGTCAGCACCACTTAACTTATACCCTTATCACGTTTGACAGGACCAATTCGGGTATTATTTATATTCCTACTGCAGTGGTTTATAGAAGAGTTGTCGGCGCTCCTCAAGAAGCTAGATTGATCCCCTAGCATAATTCCTATATGTATGTTATATGCTTTCTCTAGATGATACGCTCTCTTTAGGGAGAATATAACCTCGTAGATACCAACTAGTATGTTTTGATATCCCGTATTAATTCGTTACTCATGCCTCCTTATACACAACATGCCTAGTTTATGATTATTGCCTTCTTTTAATCAATATGCTCTTTAATTACTTTGATACATCATGATGGTTTTATATATCTCTATATTTGCTTAACTGTCATATTAACAGTACTACCCTTGCTGTTACAGGTACTGAACCCACCCCTAGCACGACTATCGACGCACCCCCTAGAGGGTACCTTAGCGGTATCTAGGGGTGTAGAAGAGTGGGATGAAAGTAACATATTCTATTAGTCATCTTATGAAGAGCGTCAAAAGGGGTTTTATGGGGTTGAAAAGTTTAGTGATGCTTGGCTTGTGTTTAACATGCCATTTCTATCATTGTGGGGACTTTAATTGATGGATATGTGTTCAAGATTCTATAATTGACTTGTTTAAGTGAACATGGTTATGTGTGGTAGCACTGAATAAGTAATAGGCATTACGTTTAAATTATGAATGAATGATGTTTCCTTCTATGATTGCTTATAATCATTACAAGTGTAATTCACAGGTTTCCGCTTTATTATTGAAATTTAATCTACATATTGGTGGATCTCCCTCACACGTTCCTGTGAAATCTTCCTTATGGTAATTCGTGCATGTCTTCACATGGCATGTATTGCTACAGGATTACGTATGCACACCTTGGAGGCCCATTCTAATCTCTAATTCCTGAGATCGGGGCGTGATAGCTGTTACATAGGCCCAAAGCTCATCTGAAAAGAGCCCATCTGCAAGCCCATCTGAAAAGAGGAGCCTTCTTTACTTGGAATACTATTGCTGTAATTAGCTGTAATTAGTCTTCCTTCTTAACTTAGAATCATAATTAATATAAATTAGTGAGTTTTCCTTTTTTAGAGCCTAGATTAAAGGTAATTAGCTGTAATTAATCTTCCTTCTTAACTTAGAATCCTAATTGATGTAAATTAGTGAGTTTTCCTTTCTTAGAGCCTAGATTAAAGGCATGTAAAGATATATAAAGATATATATATTGATGTATAATATCAATAGAAGGACACTTAAATTAATACATTCTCAAGAGAATTCAAAATCTCTTCTCTATGATCGTGAGTTTGTCATGGTACTTTTCAGATGGGCTTTCAGATGGGCTCTTTTCAGATGGGCTTTGGGCCTATGTAACAATAGCCACTTTACGGCAAAGCTGAGAATGCGAAAAAACTTTGCATTCTATGGCTAAGCCGAGATATTCTCATGGCTAAGTCGTAAGACATCCATGGCAAAGCCGAGAGACAGTTACAGCTAAATCATAAGAACTCTGAGAATTTGAAAAAATTTTGGAATATTTGGGAAGACTTTGTAAGGCCTTAGTTTTTGGACTTCTTATCAAAATCATTTGGTCTAATGGAAAATTATTTAACATGAAGTGTCTTGAGGGCTAATACTCATTCATGTAACGTTATCCATTTGTTGAGCACCTCCCCATACGTGTTGATTTAAGGGACTCTGATACACTCTTCATCACATAATGTAACATTAAATAAAGACAACGGTGTATCATATAACTTAAAACTACATCATCATGCATGGTTAGAAACAATAGATGACTAGATTAGGGTTGACTTATAAATTTCCTTGATTTTATTTATTTGAATTGCATAGTATATTAAATTATCACTGTTGCCCTCTATTACTGAAATAATTTTCAATTGAAATGATTATAAATGAATTGATCCTACTTTAAATGTTTCTTCATAAACATTTTCCTATTGACATTGAATTGAGTAAGAATGAATTAAATGTATAATAAATCAAAATGAATTGCATGATTTACTTAATTTCAATTATATGATTCAAAATGATTTGACTCTACTCAGCTTCAACCTTATGATATCCAGGGGGTGACTTTGGTGTAATAGATTGATATGGTGCCACTGTAGTGTGCCTTTGGACCTTCCAGACTCCATGAACATAGAGACCCAATTGTACCTTTGGCCGGATCGTTGTTATTCTCAATGTAAAGATCCCTAGAGGGAGGTTATAACAAATGTAGTAGCCAACCTCTCATTGATTCTTATATTATACTTTATTCAATGTACAACATGCCTAGTAAACCAAATTGACTTCTAGTGATCAATTGTTAATGATTCTCTTAGATACAACGCGTATTATTTTAATTATGCTTATAATTTAATGAATAGTTTTATTCACACGTTGTCTAATGATGTTACAGACTCATGTCTCAGTTCCGATTTTACGAAGATCGAGGAGACTCGAAAGGAGGCCTACGAGGTCCCCTCAGGCCTAGACGGGTGGACATTACAGACAATCTTATTGATCCACCTTCGGAGTGCGCCATGATTATCATAGGGCCTTATTTTGAATTTTGGATGCATTAGGGTTCATGACTTTGCATTAGTTTTTATTTTGTCATGCACAGTTTATGATCCCCTTTTCTTTTTGGAACATATATATCTTTGGTTATTCTCCATAAACTTTATTTTCTTTTGTAAAGACATGTATACTTACGTTTTTTTAACTCATGCACATGTCATCTTATGATATATAGTTATGTTTCTCTTCTTATATATATATATATGCATTTTAATGTGTGTTGTTTCCATGAAATGATACTTTAAGATTTGTAAATTACTGCTAAAGGGAAAAGAAAATTTTAGAGGTAATATTAACAAGCTTTGGCCTAATTAATGCTTGGACAGATGTCCATTAAATGCACCTCACACATGCAAGTAATGTAAATATCCCTTGTGTAACTCTGCTTAGACTCTGATCTAGATGTGGATTATATGGGAGTACGTATGTCATGCTTAGGGGTTAATCCTAATCCCTGAATTCTTGGGATTGAGTTGTGATACAAGTTCCATAGTAAAATCTACTTCGTTAACTAGAGGAAGACCAGGAACTTCATCTAGAAACACATCTGGAAACTCACAAACTACTGAGATCTCTTCTAACTTCTTAGGTAGCTTCCTCTTAACAATGAAAGCAATATACACTTCTAAGCCATTATGAATTAGTCTTTCGGCTCGAAGTGTTGAGATTAGCCTAGTATTCGAACTCCTTTTCTCGCCTTAGAAAATGACATTCGGACGGGCTTCATCTACCTTCATGGTGACAGTCTTATGGACACAATCCATATAGGCCCTATACGTAGACAACCAATCCATGCCTAGAATTACATCAAAGTTATGCATCGATAATTTAATGAGTTCCGCAAGCAATAGCATCTCAGCAATCGTGACTTTCTAGTCTGGGTAAAAGACTATGCAAATTACCTTTTTACCTACAGGGGTGATGACAGTCAACATATATAGTAGCTGTGTTGGTGGCTCCCATAACATACTAGAGAATTAAGGTGTAACAAAATAATGCAAAAATCTGAAATCAAATAACACTATAGCTTTTATATCACTGACAAAAACCGTACCTACGACCACATGATCTGCTGATTCTACTTCCTCGTGAGTTAGTGCATATATGAGGCCTTGCCTCTGAGGTCGATTTTGCTGTCCTTTCCTTTGTTGACCTTGTCTTTGTTAGCCTTGACCCTGTCATGCATGTCCTCGGCTTTGCCTTACCTACTGTTGTTGACGTGGAGAAGTGGGTGGTACTGCTCTATGTCACAAGCCAAGCCCAAGAGATTGGGGGTTAGTGAAAGCCTAACCGATGACACACGTACTTCCGTGCCTGTACACTTAAACCCGGTCCAAATGCACATGCACAATGGAAGATTCACATGTGCCAAACATGTACGCGGAAGCTGTAGGTATCAAACACAACACAAGAAATACAAGAATATAGTATCAAAACAAGAGGTGACATATATAGATAAAGGTTTGACAAAATGAAGCAAAAGATACATTTACAAATCATGACTGGATCCAATCGTGACAAATCTCAAAATGAAGAAGACTCATTTGCAATGATGCCCATTACGCTCTCCGGTGGAGTGACTACATCCACTCCTCTAGTCCGGATGGGACCTCGGGGGCCTTACTTGGAGTTTGGTCGACCGACGTAGGGTCGGTCTGGGTATCTGAGCCTGCAACACCAAAGACAACTCGTGAATACAATGACTCAGCAAAGTATAAGCAATAACAAGTTAACACATACTGTATCTAATAGAATAAAGAACATGATGTAACTCATAGCATGTCAAGTCCGTAAACTAGGCAATTATGCAATAATTAAAGCATTCCATCTGAATAAAGGAATACGTGCCGTGTACATAACTGGTTGGCTACTACATTGCCATATGCCCCCAAAATAGGGACCTTATATCCATGCAGAGAACACCATTGACCGGGCCATGCTATGAATGGGTTTAGGGTTCCTAGGGTCCGGATTCTCCAAGACAAATCCTGTAAGGTCCCAAACCCCACTAATCTTGATTTACGTTAATTAAGTTTGTTTTATATTAATTAATCCAAAATTAGAGGGTTTGGGCTTCGGATAGGTAGTTGGGGCAGAGTTTTGGACCCCATTTTAGTAGTTAAGGGCCTTTTCGTAATTGTCTTTGCACCTCTTGGACACCTCGTCCATTTCCTTACGTGTAATTTATCGCATAGATCGTCTTTTGTGTTGGGCCCGAGTTAATCCGGACTCATTCTAGCCCAATGAGGTCCTCCGGACTAAACTGAAAATTCTGAAAACAAGTGGGCTTGCATGTGATTTAAGGAGAAGTTATGTTTAAAATGAAAAGAAACACTCAACGTGCTCTCTTCTTCTTCGTTCTCTGTGTTGAAACTCCTCTCCTTCTCCCTGGATCCCTTCTCTTCCACTCCCAAATCGGCGAGCTACTAGGATTGGGATCGTGCATGTGTTAGGGAAAGCCTTCAACTATCTTCCTCTTCCTCATAGGAGTATTTACTTCCCTGTGAAGCATATCCTCTTCAAGTTACATCTCATCAAGGTGAGGGCTTTGCTCCCATTCCATATATTCAGGTTGGTTGGGGTCAAGGAGACTCCAATCCATGACATGCATGCAACTCGACATTCCATTTATCAATTTTATGTTGTCATGTAGAGAACCCACTTCTCATTAGAGATCTTCCTTTGACTATTCAGCAAGAAAGAGTTGGGAGAGTTAACACTGGTGATAAGGCAAGTACTAGAGTCATATATGTTGCATGAATGACTAAACCATTGTGTATTGCATCAGCTCTTTATATTTCTAATTTCAGTCATTTCCCTTCTCTGTTCTCATCAGTATGAATGTGGTGTGTTTGGTGTGCATTGAGTAGAATATCAAGAAGGGAATAGGAGGGTGTGTGAGTATGGGGTACTCTCGACACTCCAATTAAGCTTCAGAATTCCCTTACAAGTTAGTTCTGTAGTGATCCCATACAGAAGATTGAGCTACAGAACTGTGTTCGGATTTTCTGAAGCTTACGGCGAAACTACAGCTAAACCGTGAGCACTTACGGCTCAAAGTCCAGAGAGCAGTAAAACGGGATTTTGTACTACGACTCATTTACGACTAAGCCGTGAATTCCACTACGGCTAAGTCGTATCCAGCCCGTAACCTAGCCGTAGGTCTTTCTACGGTGAGCTTTCCAGAGAACTCATGAAACCCAGTTTCTTCTACGGCTTGCAAACGGCTGCACCGTGGAATACACTACAGCTAAGCCGTGACTTCCCCATACCCTAGCCGTAGGCTTAGCTCGGCTAAGACGTAAGCCAATATACGGTTGGACCGTAAATGCGCCGAAAATGCGGATGAATTTTTGAATCCCTCGGCTAAGCCGTAGCCTTGTATACGGCTAAGCCGTAAAAACCCAATGAATGTAGGATGTTAGGAACTTCAATGATATTGTAGGGCCTTAGTGTTGGTACCTTCTATACCTCCACATTGGCCACTGGTAATTTCACGTTGGAATGAATGAATGATTTATGAATGATCTCCAAATGGCAAGTCATGGATGTTGGCATGAGAAAGGGTGTCCCATATGCACACAAGGTAATACCAAGACACGGTAACACAATGACACCAAATGTCTTTGTGTACATCGTGTTGAATGTCCTTGGGGACCAAGGGAATGCATCCATATTGTTATGATATATCACCTTCAGCATGATTGTTATCAAATTCATTCCTCTAGCAAAACCCGAGGCAATTCAGACCTGAACTTCTAATGAGTGCGTGTCTGACAAGCCAGAGCTTCTACTGAGTGTGTGCTTTTTAACCAAGGGTATAGCCGAGGTTCGAGCCTTGTAGCTCAAATGTATATGCTTCGTTTCATTATGTATATGCTTCATTTCCTTACACATGATATGACTAGTATGATTGATTCCGTGTCGGCACCACTTAGCTTTTGCCCTTTTGGGTATTTGTAAGTCACCACTGCAGTAGGTTTACGGAGGGGTTGTCGACGCTCCTCGGGAAGCTAGCTTGATCCCCTAGCGACCCATACGATATGTATGCTCCCTTTTGGGAGAATAGAACATCGTGGTTGCTAATCAGTATGTATGATGTTTCAATTATAATTCCTCACTCATGCATCATGTTTAGTGATTGTTCTTGTTACCACATCATGTTGTATTTGTTTCATATGCCTTAGTACTTGCTTAACCATCGTGTTAACAGTGTTACCCTTGGTATAGCAAGTCCAGATCCCGGTCCCAACGAGGACAATGACGCGGCCCCGGAGGGTACCCCAACGGTACCTCGGGGTGTAGGCAAATGGATGGATG
The DNA here is from genome assembly GCA_037013555.1 of Sextonia rubra. Taxonomy (NCBI): domain Eukaryota; kingdom Viridiplantae; phylum Streptophyta; class Magnoliopsida; order Laurales; family Lauraceae; genus Sextonia; species Sextonia rubra. Next base: position 1,730,725 of record JASUAD010000028.1, on the reverse strand, counting down.
GCGATGTCTACTACTAGCTATCCTACGGAGAGCGTCTATTTTAGGGATATTATGCTGGGACTTTTGTATCAACCTTTTAAGAACCAATTGGGAAATGTACTTAAAGACTTTAACTCTCCTGCATGTTATATGTTTACTTATGAAAGCTTGTGCTCATGATAATTACTGAGTATTTCGCAGGATATCGTTTATGATAAGTTATGTTTGTACGTGTGTCAGCATACCTCACACATTCTTGTGGAATCTCCCTTGTAGGAATTCGTGCATAATTCTTCAGGGCATGGATTTCTACGAGATTACGTACCACGCCCTAAGGGCCCACTCAAATCCCCAAATTCCCGGGATTGGGGCGTAACAAATCCTTACTGCAGCAAGGCCATGAAAACTACACCAAATTCACCCTGTCGGGATTCTAAGGCTGAGGGTAAGTAGTGCCTGACCATACAGAGTCAATTATGAACACCCTGCGTAGATCGTGACGAGCATATCATGCGTGCATATTCGAGAATATGTCTTATACGTGTAACATACATGCATACTCAAAGTACGAAAAACATAGTAGCATAGTCAACAATGCGAGATTAGCTGAAATAAGCAATCATTCTAAAGAGTGGAGATCAATGACCGTCATACAACATGTCATGCAAGCAAATCTTAGCATATCGAATCAAGTTCATTTACTAGCCAGCTCTAATCTAATTATCCAGTGTCTCTAACCGTGCATGATGATGTAATTTTAAGTTATCCGCTGCATTGTTGTCTAATGCTGCATTGTATCATATGGTGCACCGAAGTCCCTTAAACCAACACCTATGGGAGGTGCTTAACAACTGGATAACGAACATGAATGATTTGCAGCCCTTAAGATCATTCACGTATGTTTATCAGAATCCGTTAGGTAAGTCGAGGTTTTCTACCTTTTAATTCAGAGGCCCTACAAGTCTCTTTCCTTTCCTATCTTTCTTCCTTGTCCAAGTCTACAGCTCAGCCGTGGGCAACCTTACGGCTTAGCCGAAGGCACCTTACGGCTTAGCCGTAGAGGGCTTCATGGCTTCGCTGTGGCTGGGCCGTAGAAGAGTTACTGATTTGTATACTCTCAGTTATTTTCAGGTGTCACCCTGTATTAATCTACGGCTGGGTCACGGTGGGGCTTACGGCTTAGCCGTAGTGTGTTCCACGGCTCAGCCGCAGCACATTTCACGGCTTAGCCGTGCATGCGCTGGGTCGATTTCTGAATGACTTATAGAAAACCTATAACGACATAAAATGTGCAAAATCTCAACAAAGAAAGGGAGAATGAGCTCCAATTGGGCTGTGAACATGTTTTCCATGCAAACTCATGTGAATTAACCAAAATCAAGCAGGTACCAACATGGGTTCATACATATTATGCTTATACTTACCTCACTTAAGTTCTAATACACCAATTGTTGTCATTGGGGCTCAATTCACCTACAACACACACCTAATCCCCCATGCATGTAAGGAAAGGAAGAAAGAAAGTAAGAAACATGAAAGGACCATGAGTGCAACTCAAGAATTAAGGCGGAGGAGAAGAAGATTTAACAACTCAAAGCTCATCTAACACTCACCACAAAAGAGAAATCAAGAGTCAAAAGCACACTTCCTCTTCTTTGGCTTGATGGTGGAGAAGACTCGAGAGAGAGAGAGAGAGAGAGAGAGAGAGAACCTTCAACGTGAGGGAAGAAAAGAGAGTGAGAGAGGTAAGTCGGTGGCTTCCCTTATATAAGGATGAACTTAAAAGGAAAATTACAAGGAAGTCCAATGCATAAAACAATTTCCAGTTCGAGTCAAATCCGGGTCCAACGGAAGCATACGACATCTGCTGTAATCGACGTAGTTACAGACGTTAACGAGTTCAACGAAAGACACATGTTGACACCAAAATGATGTGCGAATGATGATGTCTAAGAAAAACTAAAATTACGAAAATGGGCTTGTCTACATAATCCAGGTCAAACTTAACCTAACTACCTATCCATGACCCTCAACAAACCCAAAAAAAAAAGCAAACACAATTAACAACGAAAGCAACATTAATTAGTCGCTAAACGGGATCAAGCTGGGTCAGAGTGTTACATCCTCCCATACTTAGGAATCATTCCGTCCTCAAAATGAACACACATACCTAAGTAAAAAGATCGGGATACTGTCGCGCCATCTGCTCTAACTCCCAGGTAGCTTCATCGGGACTGTGATGCTCCCATAGCACTTTGACCCATCGAATTGTCCTGGTGCGTAGTATCTGCTCTCAGGTTCCCATGTTACGAAGTGGTCGCTCAACGTATGCAACATTCAGCTGGATCAGAATGTCGTCGTAACGAATGACATGGGAAGAATCATGAACATATTTCCGAAGCATCTAAACATGGAAGACATCATGTACTCCTGAAAACCCAATGGAAAGAGCTAATCGGTATGCCAGGTCACTAATCCTACTCTTAATCTCAAACGGTCTGACATATCGTGGAGCTAACTTGTCTTTCTGGCCGAAACGGATTGTACCCTTTATCGGCGAGATCTTCAGAAAAACCCACTCACCTACTTGAATCTCTAATGGTCTTCTGCGAGTGTCTGCATAACTCTTCTGTCTCGACTGAGCAATCTTCAAATTCTCAATTGCTTTCTGTACCTTCTCTATAGTTTCGGCGATGATCGTCGGTCTGTGAAAACTGTGAGTTCCTTCCCAACATATCGAGCTTCGACACTTACGTCCGTATAAAGCTTCATATGGCACCATCCCAATACTCTCGTGGAAGATGTTATTGTAGGTGAATTCACATAACGATAGATGAGTATCCCACTCTTTCTCAAAGTTCAACACACTGGCGCATACCACATGTCCTCCAAAGTCCGAATCGTCCACTCTGATTATCCATCCGTCTGTGGGTGATATGCCGTGCTGAAGTTCAATTTCGTACCCATAGCTTCTTGGAATGCTTTCCAGAACGACGAAACGAAACGACTATCACTGTCGGACACAATCGATACTAGCGTACCATGGAGCCGGACGATCTCATCCACAAACTTCCTCGTCATCTCTGAAAACATCATACCCTTCCAAAATGGAATGAAATGGGCTGATTTAGTCAATCGATCTACAATTACCCATATGGCATTATTCTTTTTACTCATTCGAGGTAATCCTAAAATGAAGTCCATGGTGATGTGTTCTCACTTCCACTACGGTAGGTGCAAGGGATGCAACAAGTCTGGAGGTCTCTGATGATCTGCTTTCACCTTCTGGCATGTTAAGCATCGAGCAACAAACCCTGCTACTTCTCTCTTCATGTTGTTCCACCAGAAGCGAACTTTCAGATTCTGATACATTTTTGTGCTCCCTGGGTGCATCGCATATTTAGTATAGTGTGCTTCATTCATCAATTTCTCCTTGAAATCATCAACTGCTGGGACACACAATCTATTCCAAAAATATAACACACCATCTTCCAGTTTGAAATCAGGTCTGTCTTCGATATGGTCGCGAATGCGTTTCAAAGTGAGATCTTCAAATTACTTTTCTTTCATCTACTGAATCATCTCAGGCTGAAAAACTAGCGTACTAGCCAAAGTCACATACTCATCCACTAGTCTCACCTCAACAGGTAGATCATGCATCCGCAAAAGAAAACTGCTCAACATCTGTACGAACTCTGCTTTCCTGCTAAGTGCGTCTGCCACCACATTCCTTTTTCCTGGCTGATATTTGATTGGAAAGTCATAATCCTTGATGAGCTCAAGCCATCTATGTTGTCTTATATTCAGCTCTTGCTACGTGAATAAGTACTGCAAACTGTGATGATCTGAATGGACCTCGAATCGCATGCCATGCAAATAATGTCTCAAAAGCTTCAATGCAAATACGATGGCTGCCAATTCTAAATCATGGATGGCGTAATTCTTCTCATGCTCTCGAAGCTGTCTCGATCCATATGCAATTACTTTCCCTTGCTGCATCAACACACAGCCTAGACTAACTCGAGAAGCATTTGAATATATCACGAACCCTTCACTACCATCTGGTAATGCTAATACTGGGGCTGTAGTCAACTTATCCTTCAAGGTCCGGAAACTGGCTTCACACTCCTCAGTTCAATCAAAAAGCACATTCTTCCTGGTCAACTTCGTCAAAGGAGAGGATATCTTAGCAAAGTCCTGGACAAATCGACGATAGTAACCTGTTAGTCCAAGGAAACTATGAACTTCTGCCACTGTCTTAGGGCTAGGCTAATTCACAACTGCCTCTACTTTAGATGGATCGACTGCCAATCCCTTTCGTGAAATGATATGACCTAAAAATGCCACCTACTCAAGCCAAAAATCACATTTCGACAACTTGGCAACCAAACGATGTTCTCTCAACAGAGTCAAGGCTTTCCTCAAGTGCTCCATATGCTCCCCGGCTGACTTAGAGTATATCAGAATATCATCAATGAAAATAACGACGAATTAGTCCAAGAAAGGAGCAAATATCTGATTCATCAAAGCCATAAACGCTGCAAGTGCATTGGTTAGTCCAAAAGGCATCACGAGGAATTCATAATGTCCATACCGTGTCCTGAAGGTAATTTTAGGGATATCATCTTCCTTCACCCTCAACTAGTGATATTCAGATCTCAAATCAATCTTCGAGAAGTAAGCTGTACCTTGAAGTTGATCAAACAACTCATCAACCCGAGGTAGGGGATACTTATTCTTTATTGTCACTTTGTTCAGCTGCCGGTAGTCTATGCACATCCGAAAAGTGCCATCCTTCTTCTTGACAAACAACACTGGCGCTCCGCAAGGTGAAACGCTTTGGCGAATAAACCCCTTATCCAAAAGCTAATGTAGTTGTTTCTTCAATTTTAACAATTCAGCTGGGGCCATGCGATATGGAGCTTTACTGATCAGTGCCGTGAAGGAGCAAGGTCAATAGCAAACTCTATGTCTCGAACCGGGGGTAGGTGGGGTACCTCATCCGGAAAGACATCCAGGAAATCGCAAACCACTTGAATCTTTTTTAGCTGCTTTGCATCTCTCCTCATCGAAATAAAGGCAATGAAGCCTTCACACCCTCTGAGTATCAACCGATTTGCCTTGCATGCAGAAATCACACGCCTTGGGCATCTCTTCTGACTGCCCTCGAAATAGAAGCCCTTGCCTAAATCGAAGAAGATCATCATGTTGTAACAGTTAACACAGACACGATATCAACCGGGCCAATCCATTCCAAGGATCACGCCGAAGTCCAGCATCGATAGCAGGATCAAATCAACGGGCAACTGATGACCTGCAACCTGCACGTCGCAATGGGGGTAGTATACACTACACTACACTCCACTCTCTTGCCGACTGGGGTGGATATAACCAGCACATATGGTAAGGGCTTAGGCGGTTGCTGTAACCGCTCTGCAAAATGAGGTGCTACGTATGACCGCGTAGATCCCGAATCAAATAATGCTAACGCCTCAACGTGCAAAATCAGAATAGTACCTTCAACCACCTGTGGATCTTCGGCACTCTTGTGGGTAGCGGCATACGCACGAGCCATCTAACGTGGCTGTTTCAGGCCTGGACGAGCTAACTGGGATTTACTTGGGGCTGTGGACACATTGGATCTGCCAGAAGCTGCAACAGCTATAGTACTAGATGGTGAAGGCTGGGAAGCCTTATATCTAGGACAACTGACCATCATATGCTCCTTGGAGCTGCAAATGAAGCAAGTTCTTGTCTTCCTCCAACATACTTCGCGCTTGTGGCCCTTGCCACAGTGCTCGCATGTCGTACCGGTGAAACTGGAAGTACTCTGCTGACCTCTTATCTTTTTATGTGCTTGCCCCTGTGCACTGAATGGTGTATGCCTCTTAAGATCGGCGGCTCTTTCAGCTTGGTGGATGGCCTCAACAGAATAGGCCCTGTCCACTGCATCATCAAATGTAGCTGGTCGCTAGAAAGTTGTCACATGGTGCATGTACCGGGGATGTAGACCCTCAATGAACCGATTCACCCTCCTTTCATCGATATTGATCATATCTGGAGCAAAATGTGATAACTGGGTAAACTTATTTACATACTCCGCCACTGTCATCTACTGCTGGCATAGGGTTAAGAACTCAACTTCCTTGGCTCTATGCATATGAGCCGGAATAAACTTCCTCCAAAACTGTTTCTTGAACTTCTCCCAAACTGTTGCACTCGGTATGTCTCGGTACGAGTCCTTCATGCTCTTCCACCAGGTCTTCACAACATCTTTAAACATAGAGGCTGTTAATTCGACCCTTTACCTATTCGTACACACTACAGTCTCAAATACGTCCTCTGTCTACTCTAGCCACTGCTCCGCCTTAAGTGGCTCTTCCGTCCCATAGAACTCAGTGGCTCCCCGCTTGTGAAATTTATCGTAGAGGGCATTTGGGTTATTCTCTCTTGGCCACCTGTGGGTCCACACGCGACTGGGCTGGTGCTTGGATTTGCCTGTCTAACATTGTCACTACCTGTGCCTGCAAATTCTACATAGACTGTGACTGCGCCTGTATGGACTGGAATAGCATGAGGATGCACTCATCGGTGCTCATTGCCTGTGGTGACGGTGCGGACCTGCTCTCATTATTTCCAGAATTCTGATGAGGACTTGAGCCAGACGTCATATCCTATAAGATGGGAGAGGTTAATACACAAACACAAAGCATTCCCGCTTAGACTGTTCCCTAAAACCTATAAAAGCACAAAAAGATAATCGTATTCTCACCACGTTCCTACATGCCTATATGCTTATCATCTAGAGTGAGGACACTTTGATACCATACAATACGTATGTCACAACCCAAGCCCAGGAGATCGGGGGTTAGTGAAAGCCTAACCGATGACACACGTACTCCCGTGCCTATACACTTAGACCCAATCCAAATGCACACGCACAAGGGAAAATTCACACGTGCCAAATATGTACGCAGAAGCTGTAGGTATCAAACACAACACAAGAAATACAAGAATAGAGTATCAAAACAAGAGGTGACATATATAGACAAGGGTTTGACAAAATGAAGCAAAAGATACATTTACAAATCATGACTGGATCCAATCATGACAAATCTCAAAGTGAAGAAGACTCATATGCAATGATGTCCATTACGCTCTCCGGTGGAGAGACTACATCCACTCCACTAGTCCGGATGGGACCTCGGAGGCCTCACTTGGAGTCTGGTCGACCGACATAGGGTCGGTCTGGGTATCTGAGCCTACAACACCAAAGACAACTCGTGAATACAACGATTCAGCAAAGTATAAGCAATAACAAGTTAACACATGTTGTATCTAATAGAATAAAGAACATGATGTAACTCATAGCATGTCAAGTCCGTATACTAGGCAGTTATGCAATAATTAAAGCATGCCATCTAAATAAAGGAATACGTGTCATGTACATAATTGGTTGGCTACTACATTGCCATATGCCCCCAAAATAGGGATCTTATATCAATGCAGAGAACACCATTGACTGGGCCAGGGTATAAATGGGTCTAGGGTTCTTGGGGTCCGGATTCTCCAAGACAAATCCTTACTGCAATAAAGCCATGAAAACTACACCAAATTCACCCCGTCGGGATCCTAAGGCTGAGGGTAAGTAGTGCCTGACCATACAGAGTCAATTATGAACACCCTGCGTAGATCGTGACCAGGATATCATGCGTGCATATTCGAGAATATGTCTTATACGTGTAACATACATGCATACTCAAAGTACGAAAAATATAGTAACATAGTCAACAATACGAGATTATCTGAAACAAGCAATCATTCTAAAGAGTGGAGATCAATGATCGTCATATAATATGTCATGTAAGCAAATTTTAGCATATCGAATCAAGTTCATTTACTAGCCAACTCTAATCTAATTATCCAGTGTTTCTAACCGTGCATGATGATGTAGTTTTAAGTTATCCACTGCACTGTTGTCTAATGTTGCATTGTATCATATGGTGCACCGAAGTCCCTTAAACCAACACCCATGGGGAGGTGCTTAACAACTGGATAACAAACATGAATGATTCGCAGCCCTCGAGATCATTCACGTATATTTGTCAGAATCCGTTAGGTAAGTCGAGGCTTTGTACCTTTTAATTCAGAGGCCCTACAAGTCTCTTTCATTTCCTATCTTTCTTCCCTGTCCAAGTCTATCAGCTCAGTCGTGAGTGACCTTACAGCTTAGCCGAAGGCACCTTATGGCTTAGCCGTAGAAGGCTTCACGGCTTAGCCGTGGCTGAGCCGTAGAAGAGTTGCTGATTTGCATACTCTCAGATATTTTCAGGTGTCACCCTGTATTGATCTACGGCTGGGTCACGGTCGGGCTTACAGCTTAGCCGTAGTGCGTTCCATGGCTCAGCCGCAGCACATTTCACAGCTTAGCCGTGCATGCGCTAGGTTAATTTCTGAATGACTTACAGAAAACCTGTAACAACATAAAATGAGCAAAATCTCAACAAAGAAAGGGAGAATGAGCTCAAATTGGGCTATGAACATGTTTTCCATGCAAACTCATGTGAATTAACCAAAATCAAACATGTACCAACGTGGGTTCATACATATTATGCTTATACTTACCTCACTTAAGTTCTAATACAACAATTGTTGTCATTGGGGCTCAATTCACCTACAACACACACCTAATCTCCCATGCATGTAAGGAAAGGAAGAAAGAAAGTAAGAAATATGAAAGGACCATGAGTGCAACTCAAGAATTAAGGTGGAGGAGAAGAAGATTTAACAACTCAAAGCTCATCTAACACTCACCACAAAAGAGAAATCAAGAGTCAAGAGCACACTTCCTCTTCCTTTGCTTGATGGTGGAGAAGACTCGAGAGAGAGAGAGAGAGAGAGCCTTCAACGTGAGGGAAGAAAAGAGAGTGAGAGAGGAAAGTCAGTGGCTTCCCTTATATAAGGATGAACTTAAAAGGAAAATTACAAGGAAGTCCAATGCATAAAATAATTTCCAGTTTGAGTCAAATCCGGGTCCAACGAAAGCATACGACATCAGTTGCAATCGACGTAGTTACAGAAGTTAACGAGCTCACTGAAAGACACATGTTGACACCAAAATGATGTGCGAATCATGATGTCTAAGAAAAGTTAAAATTACGAAAAAAGGCTTGGTCTACATAATCTAGGTCAAACTCAACCTAACTACCTATCCATGACCCGCAACAAACCCAAAACAAAAGCAAACACAATTAACAACGAAAACAACATTAATTAGTCGCTAAACAGGATCAAGCTGGGTCAAAGTGTTACACTCTATGAGGCTGTTGATACTGCAACTGCGGAGCATGACTGGTATTCTTCCTTTTTGAGCACTCTAAGAAGTGGTGGTCCATCAATCCACACCCGAAACAAGTTCCTGTAACCCTCCAGCACTTGCTTGTCTTGTGGTTCTTTCCGCACATGGCACAAACTAATCTTAATGACGCACTGGCTACTCCTTTTTGTTTCTTGTAGTACTGTTGGTCTTTTCCAAAAGGTGAGGCACTCTTCCTAGGTTCTCCCAAAAATAAGCTTTTTTCTATTTTTTCCACTCCATAGGCTTGGAAAAAATATTGTTGGTCATACTCCATTAAATGCTGGAAAGCCATAGCATGCCCCATAATAACTGGCCTTAACCCTTCAAGAAACCTTTCGACTTTCTTCTCTTCAATGTCAATAAAATTCAAGGTAAATCAAGAGAGCTAGCTAAAGACATGCACATACTCTGTAACTATCATGGTGATCTACTATAGAGTAAGGAACTATGCTTTCTTCTTACAATTGACATGTTCTAGGATAAACTTTTTTTAAAATTGCTTCTTAAAACCATCCCAAATAGTGGCTTTTCTCATAGCTTTAATATGCTCATAAATACTTTTCCATCATGTATTTGCTACATCTTTGAACATAAAGGCAGCCAAGATCACTTGTTGCTTCCTTGTGCAAGTTAACGAATCAAAGACATTCTCTGTATATTCAAACCATTTATCTGCTTGTAACAGATCCTCTATTCCCATGAATTCTGTAGCTCCTTTTTTCCGAAACTTCTCATATAAGGAGTTAGAATCACTAGCTTGATTCGTTCTTTCCAGCAAAGCAACTAATTGCATCTGCATTGTCGCTTGATCAGCATTCCTTGCAGCCAACTGATGCATCATCATCATGAAGCATTCTTCCATACCGTAAGTAGGATGAGGAGGTGGAGGCGGTGGAGGATCTACGTCCTCTAACGTGACTTCGTTATGTTTAACATCTCCCATATTATTACTAGTTCCTAATTTGGAAGCCATTTATGTGCAGAAATAACAATGGTTAGTCACCTACAACACCTTAATGAGCAAACTATAATTTATTATACAAAATCTGTTCCCTAATCAAACCTATTGTATCATCATCACGTTTCCTAGGATTACTAAGTCTTTTAATTGACTTATTAATGCTATGATACCATTAGTTACGTATGTCACGTCCCGAACCAAGAATTGGGGATTAGAGTGGATCCCGAGGTGCGACATACGTAACCCGTAGCAGTCTGTACCATGTTAAGACACGTACTTCATATGTATGTCTGAGGAAGATCCATATACACATAACACTCATTTTCATAATTAAGCGGAAACCTAAAGAATTCAACTATAATTCATCGTAGGCATTAGTAAAACATTGATTCATTTGTTAATATAAACTAAGGTATGTTAATAAAACCATCCACATGCACATATTAATAAGGTACATAAACATATATATAAATACAAAATTGCATATCCATCAATCTCTGACTCCAGAGTGATATGATGAAGATGGCATCATCTATGCTCTATGTAATCCAAAGGAAACCCAGTGATGCTCTACGTCGAATGACTAGTAAAAAAAGTCATCCTCATTCCACTTATCTACACTTGAGGTACCATTGGGGTGCCCCCCGGGGCCACATCAATTGCTGTGCTGGCACTGGTTTCTGTACCTGTAACACTAAGGGTAGCACTATTAACGCGACAGTTAAGCAAACATAAGGATATATAAGACTATCATAATGTATCAATCAAATTAGAAAACATATTGATTAAAAGAAAACAATAATGGAAGCTAGCCATGTTGTGCATTTGAATAAGCATGAGTAGCGAATCATAACTGGAAATGCAATAACATACTAGTTGGCATCTACATGGCTATCTTCTCTTTAAAGAGAGAGCATATCATACAGTAAGAAAGTCACTAGCGGTCGGGCCGAGACCATCTGGCTACCCTGAGAGCTCCGATCAGCTATCCATATAACAACTACAGAAGATAACATATAAGTACCTTCATTCAGTCTCGTCGAACCTCCTATCGGTACAAACGAAATGATGCTGACTCAATGGTCTTAAGTTTGATCAGAATTCATACTTTCACACTTATCATACATAGCGATTAATTCATTCTTATAAAGAAACAAATACCGATCTCGAGATCGTAATCGGTCATAAAAATCAAAATTAAACAAAGTAACTATTATTCAAGCAATGCATCATAAATGAGCTATTAGAGCTTGAACCCGCTCAAACTTAGTTATCCTTATCTTGGCTCACAAGCTCAGGCTTAGTAGAAGTTTCGTCTCCGATCTTGTCTCAAGGTTCACCAGGAAAAATGGTACATGATTAGATCATGTTAAAAGCAAGGATTACTTAAAAAACATGAATTCATTTGTATTGAGAGGTTAACAAGGATGTTTACTAGCTAATCCTGTGTTAAGATAATCTGTGTTTCCCTAGTAATTTAGTACGGTGTATTTATAAAACATCCAGTATCAATGTTTTACCAAATCTTGGTATTACATTTTATAGGCAATGGATCTCACTACTTATTCCAGCACCCATAACGTGACGTCGGAAAAAAACTGAAAAATCATGAGGGGATGAGTGATAACTCCACACTCTTCTTTCTTAATATTTAATTACCATTGGGCTAATTTATTCGAAGTAAATATACCATATCTAAGGCCCTATATGGTCTTTGAATATTCCTAATCTTATCTAACTTCCTGTGTTCTTATGGCTTAGCCGTGAATGTGCTCCAACTTAGCCATAATTCACTAATTTTTCCCGAAGTTACGGCTCAGTCGTGATTTAGCTTACAGCTTAATTACGGCTTAGCCATAGTACATTTCAGGGCTTAGCCATGGTGTTGGCCATAGTAGAAATGTTGGATTTTGGGTTTTTGGATTCCTAGTCATAATGTACTTACAGCTTAGCCGTAAGCTTCAGAATTTTTGAAATTGTTTCTAAAATAGAAGTTAGCATAAAAGTTTTTTTTATCATGGTTCCAATTCCTCTAATCCAACCTACCATTTTACATTTTAAGTTCACATTTCATCACAATTGGGTTCTCCTTCACTTAATCCCATCATTGATTCTCAAATTACCTTCATTAACTCATAAACATCATACATTCTTAAAATTAAGTGTAAGAGAGTTGTAACTTAATAGTGACACGGATTTCTTCAAGAATCAATACAAAAAAAACATGCAAGCAGCCAAATATACTCTCACACTTGCCTTATCTCAGTGCTTTACCCAAATCAAGCCTTTTCCTTAAGTTGATGATGGAAAAAACCTTAATAGAAGATTAATCTAAGACATGCAATGGGTGAAATGGTTATGAGATGTATGCATGTCACAAAATTGAGTCTCCTCAACTCCATTAAACTCAAAAAACTGAAATGAGAGTTGTCCCTTACCTTAGAAAGCTATAGGGAAGATGATGAAGTGAGATTGTGAGCTTCTAAGAGAGGAGATAGACAAAAAGATGGTCGGGAAGACAATAGGAGCTTTGGTTCCAACATAAAATAGCTCCACACTTCAAATTTGATGAGAAGTAAAGTGACAAAGAAGGAAAAGATGGAGCTCCAGTAGAGGTTTAGAAAGGATGGCGAGGGAAATGAGATGGTTAGCTGTTTTAAATCAAGATCTCCTAGAAATTACAAGTCTACTATTTTTTAGAGAATTATAATTTGAGTCAATTAGACTTTAGTTAGGCCAACATGGATCTGGATTGAGTTGCGCCAAGCATGAAAATTAACCTACAAGATAAAATATACATGATGGAATTAAAATAAAGCCAAGATGATGCAAAACCATGCAATTTAAATTACAAGAAGGTCCTTGACTGCCTAAGTAAGGTTCAAACCTGACCCATCTACCTATTCATAACCCAGACCCAAAGGATTCATGTTGAATTAACATAGGTTGAAGATTAATTAGAGTAATACAAGATTACCTATTGTAAATTAGGATTAGCTAAGGTTTGGACCTTACACTTATCAACAAATTGACCAAACTCAACTTGTTCTAGCCCGGACCCAAATTTAGCCTGAGTAACAACATAGTGCTAACGTTAACATACATTAGTAAGTCATATGGTCAAAGGCAGATTTGACCAAATCGATGGTAAAAACTTGTTTTGCAATATCTTGATTATTCGATGTCCAATAAGAAATCTATTTGCACTTACGGAAAGCTCGTAAGCAGATCTACAAATTGGCAGCAAAAGGGGGACGACTCAATAATTAAGTACTTTTCTCCTTATTTTATGATCTTTTATTAGTTTGATAATTATAGACATGCATTTATCTTTGTTCTTTTAAGACCTACAAGTATATATATAATTTTAATTCGAGTGATAAATGACTCATTATCTCTTATTAAAAGAAGATCTTGATAGAATTGCAGCTCATGGATCATAAATAAAACCAGAAGTTCTATGTAAGTAATCAAAACTTGAAGCTCCATATAATATTTAGAACCAGAAGTTCTATATGAAATAAATAATCCGTACCCGAAGTTTCATATATTATTTTGTTCTAAGAACTAGAAATTCTTTCTAAACTGGACCAAAAAATCTGTAGGTTATTATAATCTGAAACCAGAAATTCTCATATTCACAATATGAACCCGGAGATTCATATTTTTAATCAAACCTGAAGTTTGATGTTTAGATTCAGAAATAAAAATAATCAATATTAGACTATAAAATAAAACCTGAAGTTTTGACAGAGCCAGAAGTTTTGATCCAAACTATAATTCTGATTCAAATATGAAGTTTTGACAGAACCAGAAGTTTCGATTGAAACCTAAAATTTTAATGGAACTGGACATGCTAATTAAAACCTAAAGATTTAACAAAACAAGAAGTTTGATATTAAGCCTAAAGTTTTGATAGAACTAGAAGTTCTGATTTATGCTTAAAGCATTAACAAAACTAAAAGTTCTTATTCATAGATTAAGAACCTAAAGCTCTAACTCAAGCTTGAAGTCTTGACAAACCAGAAGTTCTGATTCTTAAGTTAAGAACCTAACTTTCTAACTTTTAATTGGCCAATTCTTCATTATATTTTCTCATTGGATATCGAGATCCCAAAGTTCTTTTTTTTTATGATTATTATTGTTAAATCGATCTCTATGCACTCGAAAAGGCTTAGTGATACTATCAAAGAGGAAAACAAGATATCCCTCGAGGATATAACATAAGCTCTCATTTTCTATGCAATTATATCCCTAACAGACAATATGATCCCTAGAAGATGGTTATACAACCTAATGTTTAAAAATAAATGCCAAACTAGTAAAACAGAATCCCTCTAAAAGAGGTAGACATAATCATTCCTTTAGTAGAAATGAAAATAACCACCCCAAGAGAGTTAATTAACAAGGCATTTTCTAAATTGGGAGAAACACCAATCATGGTTTAGAAGACCTAAACCACTATTATGAATTTGAATATTGAATACAGTTTTTGGATATTTTGTTAAATGCTAGGACTTATTCATTTATCCCCCGTATCTTGTGTCTACACGTTATATTTACTTTGAATGGTGAATTGTTTAGTTGTTCTTAATTTTATTTTTGTTATGCAATTAGATAGTTATGTAAGTTTATTATTTCTTACGGTATGGATCACGGAATGCATGAAACTAAGAATAATATTTGTCCGATAGACAGTGCCACAAAACACACTATATTAAAAAAACTAGAAGTTTTTTTTTTTTGGAGTTGGTGTTTAATTCGTGCAAGGTATTAACCATAGCTGAATCTATACAAATACTTAAATGCTCTAGAATAGTTCACATAATGTTACCAAATGGTACCCACATATGCATTATGGATGCATTTTTTTTAGCGGTTTCCGAAGAAACTTACTTAGCTTCAAAGACATTAGGATAAAGGGGTACCATGTATAAAAACTATAAGTGAAGGTAACACAAAATATTTGTACATCAGTATTAGTATTGACAGCCAGAAGTTGATACTTGAAAAGCTAAGTATATTCTCTTCAGACCTCAGGGTTATATTACAAGACAATCTCTAATATCGAATCACATTCGATTATAAGCAAAATAACAAAGTCAAGCCAGAAGCTTAAAATAAGCCTAAGGCTTAGTGACCCTGAGGCGTTAATACTTTAGCATGATAGGTTAGGTTACCGTGAGGCTACTATATTAAGGCAAATTATTGATAACTCTTTTTGGGCACTCCTTAAGTACCATCAATTGATCATCCTTTCTGCAAAGGATATAAGGTGACATTTGTGAACTCATGAAATCCCTCTAGTAGACCCTTTTTTTAGGTGTTTTTTGTTTTTGATTAATGCCTTCACCCATTGATTGAATGCTTGTCTATGTTTTTTAGCTCCTGCCCGTCTATTAGCACAGATTATTAAACTTAAGGTATACTTCCCTGCGCATCCTATTAAGTATATAAGGTTTACTATCGTAGGTTCATAACCTAGATAAACCCATAACGTAGATTAAGAATCTATGTTGGTTTTGATTCTCCCAATTATTAGATATCTAAATCCAATGATAGGAGATGTATTCACTATTCGTCTTGCCAATTGTCATCTTGATGAGCCGGTTTTCCTCCCATTACAGGGAGATAAGAAAGTTCATAAAGAACGCCTTGTTCCTATAGAACAACTCATTACTGAGAAACAACGAGAATTAATGTGAAATACTCCTATTCTATCTCATTTAGATCTATGTACTTCATAATGTAAGAATGAAGTACAGAGAATTATGCACTTAATTACAAATGAATTTTCTGATGTTTTTAATTATGAAACAAAAGTGACTAGGTCAAATGTACCAACTATGAACACACCTACACGAATTAATGTCCTTGTAGAACAAGCACAAATTAATGTCCCTGTAAAAAAAAAATCCAAATATGGTAGCAAATGAATCTATTACATGCAAGAAGCGTAGCAGACCTATAAGTTCCAATGACTCAACTCTCTATAAAAGGAGAACTGAATAATCATATTTCAATTATACTTTCGAAGAGGTTATGACAAATCATACACTCTTGAAGAGATACACCATTTCACTTAAGAAGAGGTTATGGCAAAGTCTATTCTCTAAAATTCCTAAAGAAGTTAATATCCCAAAAGATACACGAGTCCCATAAGAGACTCTGGAATCCCCTACAAAGGCAAGAGTACCCATAATGAACAAATCTCTATACTTTATAATTATTTAAGAAAGATGACATCAAAAGGAAATTATCATCAATGACACATTTGTATATGCAGTAGCTATACAAATATCAGGGGAACATGAGAATAATAATTGAGACACAAAACCACATATTATAAATAAACGTCAACAAAGAAAAGATTAGCCAAAATAGGAAAGTGCCATCAAAGAAAAGTTAGAATCTCTCAATAGACATGGTGTATCTGGACTTATAGTACAAACTTCAAAAGTTGTTAATCCTATAGATTACAAATGAGTGTCTGTAAGGAAAATAAAAGAATTACTAGATACATGGAAAGACTTATGGTGTAAGGTTTCCTATAGAAACCTAGGATCGAAAACATATACAGACATATATATGAAAATTTCTGAGGGATATGTTTTGCTTGAAGCAAAGTCAAAAAGTACATACTCAATACAATTAAAATGCCATTGTACGGCTTGAAACATCGTAAAAGAATATGGTATAATCATCTTAGTAAATGGTTATCTAAAGAAGGTTATGAAAACAATTACATTTTCCCATAAAGTTGTTAATCCTATAAATTACAAATGGGTGTTTGTAAGGAAAATAAAAGAAATTACTAGATACATGGAAAGACTTATGGTGTAAGGTTTCCTATAGAAATCTAGGATCGAAAACATATACAGACATATATATAAAGATCCCTGAGGGATATGTTTTGCTTAAAGCAAAGCAAAGTTAAAAAAGTACGTACTCAATACAATTAAGACGTCCATTGTACAGCTTGAAACATCCTAAAAGAATATGGTACAATCATCTTAGTAAATGGTTATCTAAAGAAGGTTATGAAAACAATTACATTTGCCTATATATCTTTATAAAACCCTTTAAAGGATTCACAATAGTAGAAGTTTATGTAGATGACATAAATCTTATCCAGGCTTCAGAAAAACTCGAGAAAACTATTGACTATTTATAGGAGAATTTTGTCTCGACCTGCAAATCGAGAGAAGTTCTAATGAGATATTTCATTCTTTGTAAATATGCTTGCAATTTATAGTTTTGCACCGACTCAAGGCACTAAATTGGTATTAAACAAATCCTACAATACTTACATCTGTTTTATTCTTGTGGTTGTAAAAATCCAAAGTTTGTAGGATGTGTAGATTCAAGATATCTCTCCAATCCTCATAAGGGTCGATCTCAGACAAGTTAAGTCTTTTTTAGTGGTAATACCATCATTTTTTAGTGTTTTACTAAATAAATTTTGGTAGATACTTCCTCTTACCATGCCGAAATGTTAGTTCTTTATGAAGCTAGTTGGGAATGTATATGCCCGAAATCTTTAATTCAACATATTTCTAGCTCTTGTGAAGTGCTTCATAATACAAGTACCATAAGTATTATCTATGAAAGTAAAGAGGCATGTATTCAATAAATTAAAGAAGGGTACATTGCAGGTGACAAGATAAAGCACATTACACCAAAATTCTTTTTTACATATGAGCTTTAAAAGAACAATGAAATTGAAATCAAACAAGTTCATTCAAGCAACAACCTTTCTGATTTGTTTACCAAGTCATTACCAAAATTAACATTTCAGAAACTTGTATATAAAATCAGTAGGCATAGAATATATCATCAAACAATGTAAAGGTTATTATTGTTAGAGAAACTAACTAATTAAGGCTAGGAAGCACGCTACCCAGGACATATGTATGCTATATATTTTTTTCTTTTTATAGGTTTTATCCCACTAGATTTTCTTAGTTAAGGTTTTAATGAGGCAGTGTTATGCACATCCAACATCAGTTCAATGATTTTGAAGAATGTTGTATTCTTTTTCCTTTGCTTTGGTTTTTCCCATTGGGTTTTCCTTTACAAGGTTTTAATGAGGCAATTGTCATTGAATAGTAGTTATCCAAGGGATAGTATTATAAGATATTTATTATAGGTGGATGCCCCCATGAGAGGAGTTAGATTTAGAACTTATTATTATTAGGGTTTCTCAATGAGGAGATTACTTTGCCCATAAATAAAGCTCCTTCCCTTCATATTTTAAGACACTACAGATAATACAATAACTTCTCTCTTTCTTTCCCTAAATTTGTTCTTTTGCAACATGTATATATATAGAAAAACCTTTGCCGAGCACTATATATATATGGAAACACCTTTGTCGAGCATGCGGTACTTAGGATAACGTGAACACCATATGTCAAAACACTAGTAGTGCCCAACTTATAATCCATTTAAGTGGACCATAACACAAATACCTCCCATGATAGTCACTGATACCAAATTTGGCACACATCCAAATGGATTGAACCGTTGGATCGGATTGCACTTATTATACATGATGAAAACTTTTCAGCCATTAAACAAATGCTTATGATGATGATTTGAGCCTCCACCATGAAAGGACTAGTTGTGAAGAGATCTTTCAATCCTCCCAGTTCCTTCCTAGTGAGGCCCAATAGAAAGTGGTGCTCACCATAACTCAGCAGAGGAGCTCTAAATATATATATAAGGAATTCTAATGATAGGTAATATTTTTATATATTTGTTTTTTTTTTGATAATATATAGGAATTTAATCCTATGAGAACTGTTTAAACGCACCTACCATGAGAACTTTTTATGGAGCCCACTTGTGGGTTCCGTTTGGGGATAAGACTAGGAGGATGAAAGATTTATATAGGACCACCCCACATATCAAGTTTGACCCCAATCACATGTCTCTAACCCCTTCATCCATGGCCCAAAAATTCAATCCATTTGGATTGGTGCACAGTCGATCCAATGGTCTAATAAATTCAGATTTGAAGAAACCTAGGGCGAGTGACTATCAATGAGGTCCTTGTGTATTGCATTGTTTGAATTGGATGATAAATAGGCCCCCTAGAGTTTCCACAAAAAACTGATGAGAACTAGTTCTCATAAGATTATTTTCCAAATATATGAGTAGCACATATATATTACCTACCAATGGCAATAGGTAATATTACTTGATAATTTTTTTACAATATATCCATCCACAAAAAGGAAATTCTCATTTTCTCCTTTCAAAAAAATAATGTCACAAGGATAAAAAGCCGAACCAAACCACCTCATTCCTAGTCCTCGATATATGGCCCACAGCAATCAATCAAAATCCTTCGATGCAACAAATAGTTAGGATATTATAGGCTGAGAAAGATAGGACCCATACAAAGTGCACTTGAAGTGTGTTAGATTTATATTGAACTCATAGACCCATGTTACACCTTAGGCCGGAGGCCAAAGATCCGAAGATTAGGTTAGCAAGGGATACCTAGGTCATACAAAAAACAAAAATAAAAGGTTATGCACAAGGATTGTTTTCCTGAATGATATTATTTCACCCTATCCGAACGGACGATGTTCTAGTGACTTCAAATCCTCTAGTAAAGCCAAAGTAAAAAATAAAAATTCATTTTTTTCTTTTTTCTTTTTTTTTTTAATGACCAACAGCGGCAGCAACAGTCGTCATTCCAAAGCTAAGAAGCAATCTTCACAAACATAAAATGGGGGAAAACTAGAGAAAACTTTCATTGTTTAAATCTCTATTTTCTAATATGACTCAATCCCACAAGCTCAAACCATATATCAAAAAAGTGAGCACATTCCACCGTCCCAACCGTCACCGGAAGAATATAATATATATTAAATAATAGAAGAAAGACCAGAGTTAATATAAATTAAATAATAGAAGAAAAACTAGAGTGATCACCTTCCACACCCAAAGGTTTTTAATGGGCATATATGGTATGGAAAGAGTGACTTGTGCATCCTATCATAGAAAAGACGGATTCATGAATCATACGCCTGTAGAAAGATGTCATTGGATGTTAATAACTGTCGCATCAAAGACATAACTGTTCCATATTTACAATTCACTTCAATAACCTTTGATCACAGCACTATTATCTTTGGTCCACAGCTAACAACATTCAATGATTCTGATTTCTAGCATATGACTAATCTACCAAACAATATGCATGAAAGACATAACGGTTCCATATTTACAGTTCACTTCAGTTACTTTTGATCACAGCGCTATTCACTGTGGTCCACAGCTAACAACGTTCAATGATTCTGATTTCTAGTACATAACTAATCCACTAAACCACATGCATGAAAGACATGACTGTACCATATTTACACTTCATTTCAGTTACTCTTGATCACAGCACTATTCCCTTTGGTCCACAGCTAACAACATTCGATGATTCTGATTTCCAGTACATCACTAATCTACCAAAGCATATCTTTATATGATGGGAACTAGCATTTCAAGCAGTATAAAACAAAGCCGGTCCCTTCTTAAGGCATACATCTCTAGTTCTGTCACTCACAGTGTACACTAAATGACTAGACTCTTGTATAAACAGGTGTACGCCCTTGCAATAAAATCATACAAAGTGCAGTCCCGCAGCAGTTGCTCAGCTGAACAGGAATGGGCCTATTGATGAAATGGCAGACAGTCAATTGCATCCCATAGGATGTGAGGTTGGCTTATGGATGGTACCGTGGTTTTAGTTTTGGATCGAATCTAGGATGACCTTCACCTTCGATTCGACTAAATGGATGGATAGAAGTAGGAATGTAAAGCAATCTCATTGCCGAGGAATTTAGTGGGCCTTTGGCCAGAAGAAACAGTAAATTATGCTCAAACATGCACATAGGGAACCAAATCATATATCTGGATTAGTAAAATTGATGAGCTAGGCATCCTGATAATTCTTGGTTTGGGAATTAGTTCTGGATTCATGAAAATAGGCACCATCAGAAGTAAAAATACAGTGTAACACTTATACATATCAATGCCAGTCCAGAATGTTTGACCCGTGAGCGTGAAGACAGATTCACAGTTGCCCCCAGTGAAGTTAACAATTCAGATTTACTCCATCTATACCACATTTACAAATAGGATGATGGCAGTTGCACGCCATGCAGTGCATTGGATAATTTCCCAGTGAAAGCGCTTCAGACAAGTGATCAGAACACCTTTTCAAAAATATTGAGAAAATCAAATGCATTCATTCCATACAAGTATGGCTACCTTGAAGGATAACTTAGGCACCTCGTCTAAGAGAAGGACTGCCTTACCTTTGTGTGTCGCAAGATCTCGCCATGCAATCATAATCATACAATGACTTCAGAATCAGAGCACTAACTATGGAAAAATGATCAATGATGGCTAGAACAATCCAACCCAGAAGATCTGTGGAGATCCCCCGTCAGAACTGGGGACCTATCATGCAACTGGATAGCTGACTTAACTTAAGCCCCACATGTGCAAAATGAATGCATCAGAAAATTAACCAACCAGATTGGATTAGGACTGTAAAATCCTGAGTTACCTGGCCTCCCAAATCATAGGGTAAGGACAAAATGTGGAGCATCCTTTCTTGGCCCAGCAACTGACCGGTACACGTAAACTTTCTGAGCATCAGAATCATCAGCCTCATCTTCCTTGATCACCTCTACATTTAACCTCGGCATTTCCCTAGCAAGAATTCTGCAGCCATTCATTGTCACTTCGCAGGATGACATCCAGAGTGACCTCATTGACTCATACCTCTCCAGCCCTGAAAGCAAGGCTGCATTCCCGAATGGACAGTCCCTTATCTCCAGCTTCCGCAGCTTTGGACAGCCCCTCAAAACATATTGCATCCCTAGATCGGTGCTGCCAGCAAAAGCAACTGACAGGGTCTCAAGATTCTTGGCATACTTACCTATGTACTCAAACGTCCGGTCAGTCAAGAGGCCCGAGACAGCAAGCCTCTGGAGCTTGGTGCAGGTCTTGACAACAGCACCAAATGCATCATCCATGGGTTCATTGGTCATGTAATCAGGCTGGCGAGGAATCATGATGCATAGGCGGAAATGAGTAAAGTCTGGACAGTTGCCGACAACTGTCTCCACTGCAGCATTTGTCATTCTGCGGCAGAAGTAAAGTATGTAACGGAGGTTGCGACAGCCCTGGGAGATAGAAACCAAGCCATCCTCTGTGACCCCTCCCCCATCAGCAATGTCAAAATCATCGTCCACTGGAAAGACGCGGAGCTCTTCTAGTAAGTGGCAGCTGGAAGCCACAACCTCCAGCCCTTTGTCCTCAACTGTATCTAGAACCTATATAAATAAAAGTACCACCAAGGATTTAGCAAAGACCCACAGAAGAAGGTTATAATATGCAAATCTTCTTACATCAACCTCTTCTTTTCCTGCAGAAAGCTCTATGACAGTGAGAAATTATATGAACTTGGGTCTAAGGATATGCACTTTAATCTGCCTTAAGTCGAATCCAACATGAAACATATGTTTCAACCATCAATAAACTATGGGCCCATCCATACAGGACCATGCCAGTAGGCAGTAACCCAATAGACAGTAAAGATTTAAAATAAAAATAAACAATAAAAAAAGATCCCTGATTAATGAATATAAGGCCAAAAAATCAGATCAAAATCTCTTGAAGCATGGCCCATCATGAGTAGGCCCCGTAAGATAAACTGTTTGGATAGTCAAAACAGAGACCTCAGTGAAGTATTGTACAGCTTAAAGCCCAAGTACAGTTCAGTATTGTAGAGCCAGAATCATAAACTTGAATAGTAGCAAAAATAGCCCAATTAAAAGTAAATCATCCTGACTAGTCAGAACAAAAGGACTACTAATAAAGCAGTGAATATTGACAATGAACGCACGCAAGGCTTTTCTTTGATCAATCTCTTCTTTTAAGTGGGTAAAGCACTTCTGAGTAACAGAAGAATGATAGAAAACATTTGAAATTTGGGATAGTCCAATGAAAGGACAGAGGGCAAGACTTTTCTTCCACAATCAAACTGCTGTTTATCTGAATGAAGCACTTTCCAACAGTAACAGATATAGGTGGAGGAAATATAAAAGCTAGGTCGTTTAATATATTGTTTTAAAATTAGATAGACTGAATCTATAAGACAAATACGAAGGTGCTCAATTTTGCAGCCACGAGTCTGGGGATGAGTCACATGATCATTCTTAAATAAAAGAAAATATATATATATAGGGGAATGTTCATGTGCATACGTCCCTTATCAGTTTTTTGTAAGAACTCTAAGTGGGGCTCATCTATCATCCAATCCAAACCTTATAATATACAGAGACCCCCTTGATTGTCACACACCCCAAGTTTCGGTCAGATCTGAATTTATTGGACTGTTGGATCAACTATATACTAATTTGAATGAATTGGATTTGTGGCCACGGATGAAGGCGTTAGGGACATGTGAATGTAATTGGGGCCAAACTTGATTAAAAGGTGGTTCCACATAGATCTTTTCATCCCCCGGTCTCAACTCTTGATGGCGTCCACAGTGGAACCCACAGAGGAATACATACAATCCACAGAGAAGACTGGACTGAGGAATATTAAAAAGGCCGTGTAGAGCTCAAAATACTGTTTTTAGATTAGCTATCATTGGAACTATAAAATCTATGAGACGAGCCTGTTAACACAATTTAGGGAAAAAAAAAAACCTACATAATCTATAAAGAAGACTAGACTGAGGATTTTTACATAGGTTGGGAAGAGCTGATAAGGAAAATATGGAGCTGTAGAATTTGATGTGGAATTCCACAAACATGCAAAACATGAGCTTTGTTGAAGAGAGACAAAAGATTACTACCATCATTCAAGATACAACTGTTATTATTGTTTTGGAGAAAGGAGGTCCTGAGTGAAACTTGTTTACTAGAAGTGATGCAGATAGAAGAGAGAGAACTTTGTCTGGAAAGAGTTGAATCTAGAGCCAATACTTCTGTTGGGACAGCAACAGCAGAGAGAGAGAGAGAGAGAGAGAGAGAGAGAGAGAGAGGTCCAAAAGGGATCCTAAAAAGAAAGCAACATAAATGTCACTTGTCAGTGTGGAAAGGCAAATTGTCAACGTCATGGTTATCTTTGATCCATAAGAATAAGAAAAAGAATATAAGACTTTAAAAGACATCTGAATGGGACAGAATGGAATACGTATGAAATGCTTCAGGCCTTGGATTCCAAAATGATAACACTCCTAAGTCTACACTTCTTTTGACATCACCTCTTTAGTTGGGAATATCTACCGTTCTTGATTAGAAGTATTTCCACCTGAAAAATTGCCTTCTATCAACCCAACGGGAGCAGTCCCAACAAAATTTAAAGTTCATTCAGCTTCTTGGTTCTTGCCATAGCCCATGTAATCCATTCTATTATATCTGTCACTAACATCCAAATTCAGTATGTGACGATGAGTTTCAATTAGTATCATGATAAATACACCAAAGCGTTCTTGCTTTTGTATGCGAAGATACATATGATTCCATTATAGCAAGATCAAGGATAGAAGCGGAACATAAGAAACTCTAAAATTGGTAGAACCAAAATATAGAAATTCAAGGAGCAATATCAACCAGAAAGAACCACAAAGCTTCTTACCCAAAGGCATCGAAGATTTGGGCAGCATGGCAAAAGCTTACCCAGCTCACTACTTTGCAAAGCAGCATAGCTCAAATTTAAGGAAGTCAAATTTCTACAGGCGGGATATAATGCTGGAAGATACAGTGAAGTGACTTCCCATAAACCAGAAAGTGTGAGTAAATTCTTGCAGTTGTTAAATGCATTTTCCAGCTCCGCATGTTGCCGGATAGTATGCTCCTGCAAGAAGGAGCCAGTTCCAAGCTCCATCAGTTGAGGAGCTCTCACAAGTAGCCTTTGTAACTGTTCCAAAGTAACATTCTTATTAACTTTTAGGACCTTTAGTGACTTGCACCTGGCCACAAGCTTCTCCAAGGCATCAAACTTCACTTCCTTGCTGAGATTGGCAAAGTTCAGTGTCTCTAAAGATGTGAAATTTTCAGGGAAGAAGCTTAACCAGCTGCCACCACGATCATCAATCCCATTCTCTTGTATGTCCAACTCCGTCAAGTTCCTGTAAACCAAAATTAAGATTAATGGTAGAAACCGGACAAGCAAAGAAAAGTATATTGGATCTGGACTATAGATTTAGAGGGGAAAAAATAAACAAACCAAAGTTCAAAAGAAATGATGCCAAGTATAGAGTAAATAATTTACAGATTTCCAAATCATATTTCAAGCAAGTTCTGTTGAATCGACAAATTGACAGATTGAAGATGCACTAGTTTTGAATCCAATTCCCTTGGACAAGAATGAGATTTCAAAACTGTTTTCAACATCCCTGCTAAGAGAAATGATTAAAATGAACCTTTCTTAGAAATGATTAAAATGAACCTCTCTTTCACTGGGCTATGCATGCAATACAGTAAGTGCCAGAATCTGTAAAACACCTTACAGCCGAGAAAAGCTTTCACAATGTTTCATTCCATGTAAAAGTATCACATGTTATTTTTTTTTCTTTTTCTTTTATTTATTTATTTTTTACGGCGCATCTTAATTGCTGGACTCAACTCTGGATTTTATGCCTTGTTCTTTGCACGTCAGCCAACTAGTTCAACTGGTTTCCACTTGCATGGTTCTTCCAAAGTATTCAATAAGGGAATCCAGTTGCTAAAATTTTGAATGGAAAATGTGGATGAACAAAACAGATATGCCTCATCTCTGAGAATAATGAGAAGCACAGCACAGCCTCTCTCTCTCTCTCTCTCTCTCTCTCTCTCTCTCTCTCTCTCACATAAAGAAAAAGGGAGTCAAGAACTTTCATGAAGCATGGAGAAGAGATCTAAAATCATTCCTTGGAGAAGCGAACACGATTCATGAAGCTTAAACCAACATATGATGTGGCCATGGAGACAACTAGTCTCAAAAACTGAGTAGAAAAAATGATGGGATATTGTACGTGTCATGTCCATGTCTCCCCTGTGAAAGAGCATAGATTCCGGCAAGCATCCGCCCGAAGAGACAGCGCAGGAAAACTCTAAAGGATTGGATATGCAGTAGTGCACTAGTCCCACATTAGAAACTTGCAAGTCCTTATCCTATGTATATATGTGTGTGGCCAGCCCTTAACCCCATATAAGGCCTTTTAAAATTGTGCAGCAAGATTGGGTTGAAATTTAATGAGCCAAAGCAGAGAAAATAGTTGACAAGCAAATCATGTGTTTATGGGTTGCAAAGAAACACGGAGACGGACACAGAACATAGATACCTCACAACATGACACAGACACGCCGACACGGCATTTCTCAAAAAGGTAGGACAAGGACATGTCGGGGACACGTTAATAATATATATTAATTTATATATATAATCATATACTAAAAAAATAATATCACTTTAACTTTTTAATCAATTTAACAATTAAAAAATAAAAATTCAAGTATCAACTAACCAGCATATCAAATTATCAAATATTAATACAACACTAAAACATAATTCGTAATCATTAAATATGAAATATCTATAGTTCAATAAATCCTTGGAAATGGAGGATTATCTCTTTCGCCTCCCTCCAAACAAAGACAAAAAGCAAAAAAGAAGCCAATCTTGAGGCCTATTTTTTTAGTGAAGATTTATTTGTTTTTTTGCTTATAATATGATTAATATTAATAATCATACATTTTTCCAGAGCAGAAAATTGCCATATATTAAGTTTATAAGTTTTAGTAACCACATGTTAACAAGTGTCCAAGAATATCAGCAACATATTTATTTTCTAGTCATAGACACGGGTTAAGAATTGTGAGACATGTCACATAAAAAGTGTCGAACAAGTGTCAGAAATTAAGATTTTAGTTCTTAATTATAGACACAGCTAAAATAGTATTGGACATATGTCCGAGAGTATCCAAGGAGTGTCGGTGTCTTACACGTGTCCTACACAGATATGTCACTTTCTTAGAAGTGTCTGTGCTTTTTAGATGGGTTGTTACATTAGATATGTCAACCAATCAATAATCTAGAAAACAGAGTTCACGATATAGTTTTACAAAGAGCTACAAGGACTCCTCAAGATGGATGGACCAACAAAGAAAAGGCCTCTAAAAGATAAATAATGGAGTTTCCACTTTTTTTCCTTTCTTTTTTTTTTTCCCATTTTCTTCTTCCCAAAGGAATCTTCAAAGGAAGTCTATAGTACAAAACCAAGGAAAGGCAGCAAGGAAGATGCAGAGAATGTGGCTTCAAGTGAAATGTGTCATTTAATTGGTAACTTACATACATCCAAACAATATAATTAAAGAATTAACCACAAGAGATAAAAGGTAATATTATGCACTTCATAAATAAAAGATGCTTTTTTTTTCTTTTTATCAAAGGAGCTAACAATTCTTTGTCTCTCAACCAGTAATAATGAGAAAATATTTATACAAGGATAAGTCAATAACATGTCAACCCATGCCAACACATCACTACTTTCAAAGTCACATTAAGGAGAAAAGCATTCACTCTCATCCACCCAGTTCACCAAAACAAGTGTATGTTGTCTCCCAACTTTTGGAAGACTCATTAACCCAATTCTACGCTCAGTTATCTCACTACAGATGGCAAACAAAAAACCCATCTCCCAAATCCTATTAACAACCTCAAAAATCATACACTGATATAAAGCCACCGAAACGCAATATAACATCAAAATTACTTGACTAAAGAAAGCACAAAGACCTACTGATCTGAAGGGATTGAAACAAAGAACAGTGCCTCACCTGCAATGGGATGCAATGCTGGCAAGCCCTTCCGTGCTGAACCCATCACAGCTGACGAGCGACAGCGCCTTGAAGTTGGGAAATGACCGCGCCAGAAACTCCAAGCTCTCGTCAGTAATAGTCATTCTCTTGAGCCGAAGCTCCTCCAGAAAAGGATAAGCAGAAGCAAAGGGGACGAGCCAGTAATGGATATCGGCGCCCCAGTTTGAAGGGACGAGATTGAAGTCCGAGAACCGCGGCTTCCCCTTCATTGTTACACTGCGAATTCTGGGGAATCTCCTAATGAGAATCTCGGGAGAGACCGAGTAGCAGTTGCCGATGAAGACGCCAGTTCTGCTCCATCGCTCTGCATTGTACCAGTCCTCGCAGACCAGAGAGACGGAGCTCCTGTCCTTGTGCGATTTCACGAAACCCAGAATTCGCTCTAAGACCTCGTGGGGGAAAGTGGCAAGATTGGGTTTCTCTATTGAGTCCTTGCTCTTCTTGGTATGCATATTTGCTAAGATTTGACAAACGCTGGAAAGGGAAAGGGAAAGGGAAAGGGAAAGAGAGAAGATTTCTGCTTTGGGTGTTTTTAGGTGTTGAAGATGCAGAGATCAAGCATGAAAAGTGAGATTTCCTTACAGAGATGAGAACTAAATCAAACACCGGGAAGGGAAAGAGACAAAGATCCTATTTTTACAGGAAAATTCAATACAACTGGAAGAAGGAAGAGAGCCCCTTTTCACCAATCACAAAAAGGGAATCTGCCCAAACAAAAGAAAGTTAGACAAGATCATGGAAATCATATCCACCCAAACTAAAAGCTGAATTTCCTTCGAGAGGAGAAAAGCTATAGACAAGAACATATCAAACAGAAGCCCCCATTAAAAATCCCATCTTTCACCATTCACAAGCACCTAATCTCCCAAAACATCGCCAAATCAGATCCACCCACAACGAAAAGCTGCGACTTCATCCAAAATAAAAACGACCCAAAGAGAAGAACAGCAGAACAAATACAGTTATCAAACAAGATTCCCCTACTAGACCACCATCACAAAATAAGCTTCTTCAAGACTCTAAAAACCAGCTCCAAAAACCAAAACAAAAGCTCTGAATCATGTTCCAAGCAGGAGAATCTGAACAAAAGAGGAGAGATCCGAAATGAAGCTTCTTTGGGTTCTCGTAAGGTAAGATTTTAAGAAGGAGATCTGCTGCCATTATCGAATCTCTGTAAAGGGGAAGAAGGAAGCATATAGCGTCAGTGCAAAAGAGAGAGAAGAGTGAGAACGAGAGAATACTCCAAAAACTTGCATTGGACAGAGACAGAGATAGAAAGAGAAAGAAAGAGAGACAGAGAGAGAGAGAGAGGGGAGTGGGAAAAAAGGCGGAATCGTCGACAGCAGGTCTACAGGCCGCCCATGTGCGCGGTGCGCACTGTCCAGCTCTTGCGGCGCCACGTCGGCTATATCTCTCTTTGAAAGGAGGCAGCGGGTCCCTTCGCCACTGTTGACATGAGCCGGGGTTTAAATCAGTGGGTCACCTTGAAAGCGAGAATTATTGGAAGTGGGTTGGCCCTGTAGAGCTGTCCTGGTCCCGCTTGTGGGTCCAATTGGTCGTCACATCCACGTTTTTAAGCAGCATGGTTTTAAATTTTGGTATAGCTCTTCGCGTTGATGGAAACCACGACGAGTCCATGTCATCCGTGCCCGTCCATCCATGCTTAGTTTTGAAAGGTTTCATTTAAATGTAATTAGAAAATAAGCAATATTAAGCCACTCAAATAATCTTGGCCTTTGGTTATTAGTCCACTAAATTTAAGTGACAAAATTGTTTGAAGATTAATTAGTCAAAAAATGGAGGGTCCTATTAATTTTTTATTTAATTTAACTATTACCAAATAAAGATTTTAATAAAAAAATTATATATATATATATATTTTTTACAATGCATAGTCATACGGTAGCAAAAAGGTTAACAGTATCCATTCTGAATTCAAACCCAAGGAATCAAAGAATTACTTAAGCCTCTTACCATCTAAGTTATAACACTTTTTTTATTTTTTACTTTTGTGCAAAATCTAATAAATAAATCAACCTTTTTACCAGCACAACTCCTCCTTGCCCGTGCCTGACCTGACTCAATCTTTGCCAGCACTAGGTCAACTCACTTGAATCAAGCTAGTGTCCAATAGAATTTAATAGCGTTAGTAAGTGTAGCACATCTACTTTTCAATACTTGTCCTTGAATCAAATTCAGTCTAGGCACATTTTGCAACGCGCACATTTTTTTTGCAATTAGTTTGCTTTGATATAATATTAAGTTTTTTTTGGCTAATCATTTAG
Source organism: Sextonia rubra (assembly GCA_037013555.1). Lineage (NCBI taxonomy): Eukaryota > Viridiplantae > Streptophyta > Magnoliopsida > Laurales > Lauraceae > Sextonia > Sextonia rubra. The sequence continues at coordinate 1,700,251 of JASUAD010000028.1, read as the reverse complement.
ACCAATATTTTGAGGTATTAATAAAGACAGTATAAATAGTTTTCAATATAAGTTTAAGTCCATATTAAAGTGGAAAAAAAGTTTTATCTTTTTACTAATTAATCATTATTGAAAATTTCTTTGTTTATTAAAAAGCATTGAACATCTTATTGCCCACTATGGGAGCATTTTAATGAAGATTTGAAATATTTTAAAATTCTTTTATAAGTTAATTTTAATAAAAACTAATAAAAAAAGGCCCGTGCTAAGCCTATGCATAGTAGTTACAATATATTAAATTTATGCATATTATTGAGAAGGATAATATTAAAATGAAAATGACTATATTATTAATCATTCTTAAATTATTTAACAAAATCTAAAGAAGACAAAAAATGAAACTTAAACAATCTATAAATAAAATGGAGAATCTTCATACGCATCCGTCCCTCACCATTTTTTTGTGAGAACTTTAGGTGGGGCCCATCTATCACTCAATCCAAACCTTGCAACACGCATGGGACCCCATGATAGCAACTCGCCCCAAGTTTTGCTCGAATCCAAATTTATTGGACCATTGGATTGATTGTACACCTAGTCGAACGGAATGAATTTGTAAGCCATGGATGAAGGGGTTAAGATATGTGATTGGGGCCAAATTTAATATATAGAGTGCTTTCACATAGATTTTTTCAACCCCCTCAGTCTCATCCCTTGGTGGGGTCCATAGTGGGCCCCACCAAAGAGTGTGCACGAAAAGTCCATGAGGGATGTATGCACAGGAAAATGGCAACGTCCAATAATTTAAGAAAAAAAGATAATTTATAAAGCTATAAATTAGAATAAAAATAAATGTAAAAATCAAATGAGTTTTACATAAGTTACTTATGATAAATATCATAATTAACCCATGCATGAGATCCCTACAAAGAGGGCAACCATGACTTGGCATGATGAGGAGAAAGCTTGATGTTAATGTAGCACCGTGAGGCCCGGGTAACAAAAGAAAAAAATATTAAAATAAAATGAAAAAGAACAAAATAATATATAAGATACAGAAAGGAAATATGATTAAAAGAATGCCATAGGATTTAATAATAGAAATTGAAGAAAAAAATAAAAATGAAAGAAATCCTTGAAACATAAAAAAGGACAAAGAAAAAAGAAATTTCAAGTGTAAAAATGTACTACAATAAAAATAATAAAATAAAATTGAAAAAACTATAAAAAAATCTATTACAAAATACAATTGAAAAGAAAATCATACCTCTATTATATCCTCTCTTGGAGCCACAACAATAGGTGTATTGACTAAAAAAAAAAAACACAGTACAAAAGAAAAAGTAAAAAAAAAAGTATGATAAAGTGCAAAATAAAATAAAATTATACCTCTTGGTGAATAAAACCTCTAACTCCTCAATGTGGAAAGCATCTATATCTAAAATAAAATTTTATTAAAATTTTAAACTTTAAGTATAATTAATAAAAATAAAGCTAAATATAAATATATTATAAAGAGAAATGAAAGGAATTAAATGACTAATAGGTAGATAGACCATTACCTCGTTTTGATTTGTCTATTCAAAAAGCACTATGCGGCTGCCATTATCTGCAGTAGCTAGATAATGACCACTCTTCTCAAATTCAATTGCAGATATAATGTTAACTGGAATACACACAAAAAGCTGCATAATCAACAATTAAATAAATTAGGGCCATGCTGTCATAAGAACATCTCTCACAGCTTACATGAGAGACAAAATTCTAATCCCCTGTGGGACCCACTTGGATGTGGGGATAGAATCAATCACAAAAGGTCCCATAGAGTGGTAAAAATCCTTCTCCTATGATAAACGTCATCAACAAATGTAAAAGAAATAAAGCATAAAACAACTGAATAGATACCAACTTTTATTATTTTTTTTATTTTTTATTTTCCAAGTGTGATCTTGTTTGCTGCATTGGTTCTTCTTCCAAGCTCTATATATTGGGAAAGAACCGGTGTATGGATAACATGGTTTTGTTCTACCTTACTCAACGTCTTCCCTCTCGGCAATGTCATGAGTCGATTATTCTTGATTGGTTGTGTTTTCATGTAATTTGATTTGATTTTTCTTAGAGAGGATATAGAAGGTAAGAGTTTTAATTTGAAAAAGTTGTTTGTTTATTAAGATAAGATGAGAGAGATGAGAGAGAGGAAGGCAGAAGGAGAAATTTTAGGGATTCCTTGATTTAAGTTTAATTTGAAACTGTGCTTTATTGAGATAAGATGAGAGAGAGAAGAATAAAGATTTTAGGGATTTCTTTACTTTTTTTAGAAGATGACGTGGCGCTCTAGAAAAAAAGAAAAATAAGAGGTGCTGATGTGGCACCCTCCAGAGGCCTTGGTTCTTAAAGCTTTAATATATATAACTAACAAATCATGCCCGCGCTTAGCAAGGGCAATAAATAATTTACAATATTAAAAATTAGAAAAATATTAAATAATATTTAATCCATATCAAAGCACGGCCTGTTTATTATATGGGCCTAGCTAAATAGTCTAAGACCAACCCAAGTACTTTATACCTGGGCTAAAGTGAGTTGGGCTGGATACTGACTCAGGCCGTAAATGTATTATGCCAGGTTCTACTTTCTTAAAATGATTAATAATTTAAGATAAGAATTTGCAATATTAGAAGTTTAGATGAGAATAGATTCTTTTATAAACTAATTAATAATTTAAGATAAGAGATTTGCATCATTATAAGTTTAGATAAAGATACGTTCCTAAAATTTTTCTCCAATTTAAAATTGGCAATAGGGACTTGAGGGATGGCCTGGTGGTAAGCATCCCATTTCCCATTCCACCCACCAGAGATCGATCTAGTGGGTGCTATCTCCTTCCTGCCGACCAGTGAGCTTGCTAACCAAAAAAAGAAAAAGGCAATATATAATTTATAATATTAAAAATTATAAAAATCATAAAATTATTTAGTCAAAATTATATCCAAGCATGGTCAGTCTATTAAATGGGCCCAACTAAATAATCCAAGACCAGCCGAAGTGCTCAAACTCTAAGCCCGGGCTAAAGCGGGCTAGGCCGTATATGGCCTCAGACTGTAGATGTATGATGTCATACTTCATTTTCATAAAATGATTAATAGTTTAAGATAAATAATCAAAGATCGGCCCAAGTACTCAAACTTAAACTCCAAGCCCTGGCTAAAGCGGGCTAGGCCGGATACAGCCTTATACTGTAGATGTATGATGTCATACTCCACTTCCATAAAATGATTAATAATTTAAGAAAAAATATTTTCTTTATTAGAAGTTTAGATAAGCATAGGCTCTTTCGTAAACTAATTAATAGTTTAAGGGAAGAGATTTGCATTATTAGAAATTTAGATAAAGATAAATTCCTAAAACTTCTCTCCAATTCAAAATCAAGACTGAGGCTCAATTTCTCAATTAATTGCGAAATTGGAGCTCAATTACAAAATCAAATCCTATACTGCTCACATGTAATAATTGAGAGCTTCTCCATTATCAAGAGCACTATATTAATTTTCCTAGAATTAAAAGCATGCAAACAAATAAAATGATAAAATAAATTCTTCCTTATCATTGTAATATATCACAATAAAATAAAATAAAATAAAAGATAAGGTGGATTGCATTGTATTAACTAAACCACACACCTTTTCCTATACCACTTAATCCCTTGACTATATCACTGTAAATTAGAAAAATGAATCAATAAATGACATCAAAAGTTACTCTCAAAATGATAAACTCATGCAAGTAAGAGATGTTCATAAAATTTCAAAGTTAAACTGGGCATGAAAAATTCCTTTCAAATATGGTGTGGTGCATAGTGATATATATATATATATATATATCATCAAGGGGCCTGCTTCAGTCCAAATGAGTATTACATTAACATTAACAACAAAGAGCATTGCAATAGTCAAACTGATTACATTAATAATCCTTGTTAAGTGCAGAGCTGCCCACGAGTAAACTTGAATGCATTACAAGCGTAAAATACAAGCCAACACATGACACTTCAAATAGATACTGCCCATATAGACATACTCAATGTTAGATCAGCAGTAGGTTTCTCAATCAAAATGTTCATTAGATCATTTCAAAAGAAACATGAAACTTGAAACAAACTAAATATGAGCAAGGGTGAAAAGAAACAAATGCAGGAAATCACCAGTCAGTCCAAGTTCCTCTCATCACCTACATATAGGAAAATTGAGAAACATCCATTCACTACAACAAAAATCATTATTTGCGACGAAACTATTTGTCGCAAAAACTCACAAACTCGTCGCCGAATTAATTCTGCGACGACATCAAATTCGTCGCCATAACGTCGCCTATGAAGCGCCAGTGAATAGTTTTACCAACGATTACACTTACTCGTCGCCAAATATCAATTTTCCGCGACAAATAATATCGTCGGTAAAAAAAACCGTTTTGTCGCCAAATGTCTCTAAGTCGTCGCGAAAGAACTGATAAAAAATGGTGAAATGAAATTTTGGCGACAAAATGAAGTCGTCGCTAAATTATTTTTCCGACAAAATTATATCGTCGCTAAATAGTGTATAAATTGCCATGAGATATAATAGGCGACAAATTAGTTTCATCGCACATAGTTTGTAAACACTGGGCTACAAATTAGTTTTGTTGCCCAATATTAAACCTTACCACAAATTCTCTTAGGCAACAAATTATTTATGTGAGAGATAATATACCGAAAAATATTTATTCTTATTAGGCGACAAATAAAATTCATCGCTAAAACAAATATATTAATTTGATAAATCATTGCCTGCCACCTCAAAAGCCTCCTTTATTTTGAATATAATAAAACCTGCCCATTCAACTAAAAAAAATGTACAAAAACACCTATCCATTTAACAAAAATAAAATGTACAATAAAACATGCCCATTCATGAACTCAAATAAAATGTACAGTAAAACTTGTCTATTCAACTCAAATAAAATGTACAATAAAACCTGCCCATTCAACTATAATAAAATGCACAATAAATTTTGCTCATTTAACTAAATAAAATGTAGATAACCTGCTCATTCAACATAGTATAAAACATATAACTATCAAATCCAGCCCACAAATTTAGCCACGTTTTCATTACTAATCCAAATAAAAATGTGGCATTCAAAATGGTGTAAGTACAATATTTTTCTGAAAAACAAAATAATCTTCAAGCAAAATAAAAGCCTGTAGTCCCAATCTGTGGCAAAAAAAAAAAAACATGTTAGGAATTAAACATGGAAATTAAAAGCAAAGTAAGTGAGACAAAATAAAAGCCTGTAAAAATATTAGCATGCAAATAAGGCAAGCATGTATGAAAACATCTAATTTTAGTTTATACAGTTAAATAAATATAGACCTCCCGCAAGGCTACACTTCCTAAAACGCTTTTTTAGATTCTATCTTACATACCAGCATGCAAGCATGTTTGCTAGCCTAATCATAATCTGGACCTTTCAAAATCATGAGCCACTTTCTTTTGAGAAATCTGGACATTATTATTCATAAATTTTAAGAAATTTATGGAATCTACAAAAAAAAAAAAACATCCAAACACATCTAAAACCATTGGATGTCCTCATTTGCTTATCTGAAAATGGTTATTTTGACAAGCATGGTGTGTCATAACCCATTTTCCTATCACAAGTGTAAATGGCAAACGACCACTTAAGGCTTAAGCAGCTGCATAGCACCCATGTACATGTGGCAAACATTCATAAATATTCAAAACTCGAAGGATCTAATGCTAGAAATTCCAAAGCACGAGTGGCAATCTTAAAACAAGATCCATGCACATAAAACTGAACATCCATCTGCACAAAAACTATACAAAAGATGTCACAGCCCGAGCCCAGGGTTCGGGGGTTAGCAAAAGCCAAACCTAATGACACACGTACTCCCGTGCCTGTACACGTAGACCGGGTCTAAATGCACACGCACAAGGGAACAAGCACACGTGCCAAGCAAGTATGCGGAAGCTGTAAATATCAGAAACATAAAACTACAAAGCAAGAAGAGGATAATACAAGAAAGGACTGACATAATTACATATGAAGTTTTACAAAATGAACAAAAGATATAGACAATAGTGACATGTCATGACATATACAAGTCTGAAAATCCACACAACACAAGACTCCAAAAGGATGCATGCCATGAACGCTCTCCCGTGGAGTGATCACATCCACTCCTCTAGGCCTGAGGGGGCCCCGGGGGTCTCAACTGGAGCCTGGCCGACCGGCGAGGGTTCGGCAGGGGGATCTGGGCCTGCAACACCAAAACAACTGTGAATACGAAGATTCAGCAAAGTATAAACCATAGCAAGTTAACACACGCTGTGTCTAATAGAATAAAGAACATCATGTTATTAAAGAAAGCATTTTCGTATACTAGGCTATCATGCAAGAAAGAAAGATGCTGTGTGAATCAAGGATAACATGCTGTGTACATGACTAGTGGCTACTACATTACCATATGCTCCCAAAAGAGGGATCTTGTAACATGCAAAGAACACCATTGTCCGGGCCAGGGTACAATGGGTCTCGGTTTCCTGGGGTCCGGTTCCCCAAGACAAAATCCATACTGCAGCAGGCCATATAAACTATACCGAATTCACCCCGTCGGGATCCTAAGGCTGAGGCTAAGTAGTGCCTGACCATACGGAGTAAATCATGAAAATCCTGAGTAGATCGTGACAACTTATCATACGTGCAGATCCGTGAATGAACACATCATACATGCATACTCAGGGTAAATAAACCAAAATGTGAAAATAACGAAACATACGTAATCATGTAGAGTGTTGAGATCAATGGTCGAATGCAATATGTTATGCAACAAATCATGTGAATCGAATCATCTTAAGTTTACAAACCAATTCTAATCTAATTATCCGGTGTTTCTAACCGTGCATGATGATGTAGTTTTAAGTTATTCGATACACCGTTGTCTAGTGTTGCCTTGAATCGGGCTGTGCACGAAGTCCCTTAAACCAACACCCATGGGGAGGTGCTTAACATCCGGATAACGAACATGAATGATTCGCAGCCCTCGAGATCATTCACGCGTAGTATCACATTCCGTTGGGCAAGTCTAGGTGCTCTACATTCTATCATGAAGGTCATATAGGTCTTATCTTTACACCTAGCCTTATTCTTCATGTGTGGTTACGGCTTAGCCGTGTGTGTGCTACGGCTTAGCCGTGTGTGGTCTACGGCTTAGCCGTGGCTGAACCGTAGAAGGTCTGTCATTTGCTGACTCTCAGTTATTCCAGAAATTGCACCATGTATTGTTCTACGGCTGGGCCACGGCTGAGCTACGGCTTAGCCGTAGGGCATTCCACGGCTTAGCCGTGCCCTAGCCGTAGAGGAAAACTAGGTTTTTCTCCTCTCTGGATTGTGAGCCGTAGGTGTTATACGGCTTAGCCGTACCTGCACGAATTCAGAAATCTGAAACATGTACAGAATGTCTGGAAATGCATCAGAAATGCAATCTATCAATGGGAATACACAAGTACTGAACCAATAAGTATCAAATGGGCTGTAAACACATGTTTTCCACACACATCAATGTGAGCTAGCCAAAATCAAAGCATACCAACATGGGTTCTCAATGTTATGGTTATACTTGCCTCAATTGGAAATTCAAATGCACAATGGTAGCCCTTGGATCCAAACACAACCTAACACAAGCAAAACCACATGCATGCATGAGAGATGGAGAGAAATCCACAACACACAGACACACCATGCAAAGAAGCAAGAAGGAGAAGAGATAGAGAAAGGAGATGAGAAGAATGGAAGACTTCCACTCACCTCAATTGCACATGCAAGAACCACAAGCTAGATCGAGGGAGAGAAATCAAGTGAAGGAGAAGAGAATTCCACGTGCACAGTGAAGTTGAGAGAAAACGAGAGAGAACAAGAGAGAGAACGTGAGTGTTGGTGAATTGGGTGAGAGCTTATATAAGTAATGGGTTGATCAAATTCCAAGAAGGGCCAAGTCATAAGTCTATTTTCAGTTTGAGTCAAATCAAGGTCCAATCGAAACACACGACGTCGGTTGCAAATGACGTAGTTACGAAAGTTAACGAGCTCAACGAAAGACACGCGTTGACCTCAAGATGATGCAAAAATGACCATGTCTAAGAAAAGCTAAAATTACGAAAAAGGGCTTGATCTACTTAATCCAGGTCAAACTCAACCCAACTACCTATCCATGACCCGTAACGAAAACAAAACACAAACAAAACACAATTAACAACAAAAACAAGATTAACTAACCGCTAAACGGGGTCAAGCTGGGTCGGAGTGTTACATCCTCCCCCACTTGAGAATCATTCCGTCCTCGGAATGAACACTAACTCGCTCATACCTGGGAAAACAAATCGGGATACTGGCGTGCCATCTGCTCTTCTAACTCCCAAGTAGCCTCATCGGGACTGTGATGCTCCCAAAGCACTTTGACCCATCGAATCGTTCTGGTACGGAGTATCTGCTCTCGGGTTCCCACGATACGGAGCGGTCGCTCAACGTATGCAGCACTCGGCTGAATCTGAACCTCGTCGTAGCGAATGACATGGGAGGGATCATGAACATATTTCCGAAGCATCGAAACGTGGAAAACGTTGTGCACTCCTGCAAACATCTCGGGAAGCTCTAATCGATAGGCTAAATCACCAATCCGACTCTTGATCTCGAACGGTCCGACATAGCGTGGAGCTAACTTGCCTTTCTGGCCGAAACGGATCGTACCCTTCATCGGTGAGACCTTCAGAAAAACCCACTCGCCAACCTGAAACTCTAAGGGTCGTCTGCGGGTGTCTGCATAACTCTTCTGTCTTGACCGAGCAACTTTCAAATTCTCAATGGCTTTCTGTACCTTCTCCGTAGTCTCGGCAATGATCGTCGGTCCGTGAAAACTGCGGGTTCCAACTTCTTCCCAACAAACCGGACTTCTACACTTCTTCCCGTACAATGCTTCATATGGTGCCATCCCAATGCTCTCGTGGAAACTGTTGTTGTAGGCGAACTCGCACAACGATAGATGAAGATCCCATTCTTTCTCGTAGCTCAACACGCTGGCTCGCAACATATCCTCCAAAGTCTGAATCGTCCGCTCTGATTGCCCATCCGTCTGTGGGTGGTATGCCGTGCTGAAACTCAACTTCGTACCCAAAGCCTCTTGGAAAGCTCTCCAGAAAGAGGAAACAAAACGGCTGTCACGATCGGATACAATCGACACGGGGGTACCATGGAGCCTGACGATCTCATCCACGAACTTCCTAGCCATCTCTGAAAATGTCATACCCTTCCGAAAAGGAATGAAATGGGCTGACTTCGTCAATCGATCTACGATCACCCAAATGGCATTGTTCTTCCTGCTCGTCGGCGGTAACCCGGAAACAAAGTCCATGGTGATGTTTTCCCACTTCCACTGCGGTATGTGCAAAGGATGCAACGAGCCTGGCGGTCTCTGATGATCGGCCTTCACCTTCTGACATGTCAAACAGCGAGCAACAAACCCTGCTACTTCTCTCTTCATGTTGTTCCACCAGAAGCGATCCTTGAGATTCCGAAACATCTTCGTGCTGCCTGGATGCATCGCGTAGCGAGCGTAATGCGCTTCGTTCATCAGCTTCTCCTTGAACTCATCAACTGCTGGCACGCACAACCTACTCCGAAAGTAGAGTATACCATCCTCGAGTCTGAAATCGGGTCTGTCTCCAATGTGGTCTCGAATGCGCTTCAAAGTTAGATCTTCAAACTGCCTGTCCTTAATCTGCTGAATCAACTCAGGCTGAAACACTAGCGTACTAGCCAACATCACGCACTCATCCACTAGTTTAACCTCAACAGGGAGACCACGAAACTCTAAGAGGAAACTGCTCAAGAGCTGCACTGACTCTGCTTTCCTGCTGAGCGCATCTGCCACCACATTCCCCTTGCCTGGCTGATATTTGATCGGGAAGTCATAATCCTTAATAAGCTCAAGCCATCTCCGCTGTCTCATGTTCAGCTCCTGCTGTGTGAATAAATACTGTAAACTGTAGTGGTCAGAACGAACCTCAAACTGCACACCATATAGATAATGTCTCCACAGCTTCAACGCAAACACGATGGCTGCCAATTCTAAATCATGGGTGGCGTAATTCTTCTCATGATCTCGCAACTGTCTTGATCCATAGGCAATAACCTTCCCATGCTGCATCAACACACAACCTAGACCAACTCGAGAAGCATCTGAATAAACCACGAATCCTTCACAACCATCTGGCAAGGCTAACACTGGGACTGTAGTCAACTTCTCTTTCAAAGTCTGAAAACTGGCTTCACACTCCTCAGTCCAATCAAATGGTACGTTCTTCCTGGTCAACTTCGTCAAAGGAGAAGAGATCTTAGCAAAGTCCTGGACAAATCGGCGATAGTAACCTGCTAGACCAAGGAAACTGCGAATCTCTGACACTGTCTTGGGGCTAGGCCAATTCACTACTGCCTCTACTTTAGATGGATCAACTGCCAATCCCTCTCGTGAAATGATATGACCTAAAAATGCCACCTGCTCAAGCCAAAAATCACACTTCGACAATTTAGCAAACAATCGATGTTCTCTCAACAACGACAAGGCTTTTCTTAAATGCTCCCTATGCTCCTCTGCTGACTTAGAATAGATCAGTATATCATCAATAAACACAACTACGAATTGGTCCAAGAAAGGAGCAAAGATCTGATTCATCAGTGCCATAAAAGCTGCAGGTGCGTTGGTTAGTCCAAAAGGCATCACGAGGAATTCATAATGTCCATAACGAGTCCTGAAGGCAGTCTTGGGAATGTCATCTTCTTTGACTCTCAACTGGTGATATCCAGACCTCAAATCAATCTTCGAAAAATATGCTGCGCCCTGAAGTTGGTCAAACAATTCATCGATCCTGGGTAAGGGGTACTTGTTCTTGATCGTCACTTTGTTCAGCTGGCGGTAGTCTATGCACATCCGAAAAGTACCATCCTTCTTTTTGACAAACAAGACTGGTGCTCCCCAAGGTGAAACGCTCGGGCGAACGAAACCCTTATCCAAAAGCTCCTGCAATTGTTTCTTCAATTCTGACAACTCTGCTGGGGCCATGCGATACGGAGCCTTGCTGATCGGTGCCGTGCCGGGAACAAGCTCAATGGCGAACTCCACATCTCGAACCGGGGGTAAGTCTGGCACATCGTCTGGAAAGACATCTGGAAAGTCACAGACCACCTGAACCTCACCTAGCTGCTTCGGCTCCTTCTTCGCTGAGATAAAGGCAATGAAGCCTTCGCACCCTCGGCGGATCAAGCGATCTGCCTTACACGCCGAAATCACACGTCTGGGGCATCTCTGCTGACTGCCCTCGAAACGGAAGCCCTTGCCTAAATCGAAGAAGATCGTCCTGTTGTAACAGTTAACACAGGCACGATATCGAGCGAGCCAATCCATACCAAGGATCACGTCGAAGTCCAGCATCGACAACAGGATCAAATCAACAGGTAACTGATGACCTGCAATCTGCACGTCGCAATGGGGGTAGTACATACTACACTCCACTCGCTTGCCAACTGGGGTGGATACAACCAACACATATGGCAACGGCTTAGACGGCTGAGGTAACCGCTCGGCAAAATGAGGTGCTACATAAGATCGTGTAGACCCCGAATCGAACAAAGCTAATGCCTCGACGCGCGAAATCAAAACAGTACCTTCAACCACCTGTGGATCCTCGGCACTCTCGTGGGTAGCAGCGTAAGCACGGGCTGACTGGCGAGGCTGTCTCGAGCCTGGACGAGCTGACTGCGGTTTGCTCGGAGCTGTAGGTGCACTAGGCCTGCTAGGAACTGTGCCGGAAGTAGGACCAGATGGAGCTGCACCAGAGGCTCTATGTCGAGGACAATTGGCGATCATATGCTCCCTTGAACCACAAATGAAACAAGCACCGGCCTTCCTCCAACAAGCTTCAGTCGTGTGGTTCCTACCACAATATCCACAAGTCACTCCAGTAGAACTAGAAGTACTCTGCTGGCCTTTGGTCTTCTTCTGTACTTGTCCTCGTGCACTGAAAGGCGGCTGTCTCTTAGGCTCAACGGCTCTAGCAGCTTGGTGGATGGCCTCGGCAGAATAGGCCCTGTCCACTGCATCGTCAAACGTAGCCGGACGCTGAAACGCAGTCACGTGATGCATGTACCGGGGATGCAAACCTTCGACAAACCTGTTCACCTTCCTTTCCTCGGTGCTGATCATGTCCGGAGCAAAAAGCGACAACTGCATAAACTTGTTCACATATTCTGCTACTGTCATCTGCTGCTGACGGAGAGCTAAGAACTCAACCTCCTTGGCTCGAAACACATGAGCCGGGATGAACTTCCTCCTGAACTGTTGCTTGAACATCTCCCACACTGTCGCGCTAGGAATGTCTCTGTAGGAGTCTTTCACGCTCTTCCACCAAGTCTTTGCAACGTCTCTCAGCATGGAAGTTGCTAGCCCGACCTTCTGTCGGTTCGTGCACACAACTGTCTCAAAGACATCCTCCGTCTGTTCTAACCACTGTTCTGCCTTCAGTGGCTCTTCTATCCCATAGAACTCAATAGCTCCTCGCTTGCGAAATTTCCCATAGAGGGTATTCGGGTCACTCTCTCGAGGCTGCAAGATCACCTGCTGGTCCACGTGCGACTGAACTGGGGCTTGACTTTGTCGGTCTAGCATGGTTGTCACTTGGGCTTGCAAGTTCTGCATCGATTGCGATTGTGCCTGAAGGGACTGGAATAGCATAAGGATGCGTTCATCTGTATTCGGTGTCTGCGGTGACGGGGCAGATCCGCTCTCGTTATTTCCGGCGTTCTGCTGCGAACCAGAACCTGATGCCATCCTGTAAAATGGAAAGAGTCAGACACAAACACAACACAAGAGCGCCCAACAAACCCCAAAGTCTAGAAAGAGCACAAAGAAATAATCGTGTCCTCACCACGATCCTACATGCCTACATGCTTATCATCTAGAACAAGGAAGGAGCAAGGAATGCTCTGATACCATACAATACGTATGTCACAGCCCGAGCCCAGGGTTCGGGGGTTAGCAAAAGCCAAACCTAATGACACACGTACTCCCGTGCCTGTACACGTAGACCGGGTCTAAATGCACACGCACAAGGGAACAAGCACACGTGCCAAGCAAGTATGCGGAAGCTGTAAATATCAGAAACATAAAACTACAAAGCAAGAAGAGGATAATACAAGAAAGGACTGACATAATTACATATGAAGTTTTACAAAATGAACAAAAGATATAGACAATAGTGACATGTCATGACATATACAAGTCTGAAAATCCACACAACACAAGACTCCAAAAGGATGCATGCCATGAACGCTCTCCCGTGGAGTGATCACATCCACTCCTCTAGGCCTGAGGGGGCCCCGGGGGTCTCAACTGGAGCCTGGCCGACCGGCGAGGGTTCGGCAGGGGGATCTGGGCCTGCAACACCAAAACAACTGTGAATACGAAGATTCAGCAAAGTATAAACCATAGCAAGTTAACACACGCTGTGTCTAATAGAATAAAGAACATCATGTTATTAAAGAAAGCATTTTCGTATACTAGGCTATCATGCAAGAAAGAAAGATGCTGTGTGAATCAAGGATAACATGCTGTGTACATGACTAGTGGCTACTACATTACCATATGCTCCCAAAAGAGGGATCTTGTAACATGCAAAGAACACCATTGTCCGGGCCAGGGTACAATGGGTCTCGGTTTCCTGGGGTCCGGTTCCCCAAGACAAAATCCATACTGCAGCAGGCCATATAAACTATACCGAATTCACCCCGTCGGGATCCTAAGGCTGAGGCTAAGTAGTGCCTGACCATACGGAGTAAATCATGAAAATCCTGAGTAGATCGTGACAACTTATCATACGTGCAGATCCGTGAATGAACACATCATACATGCATACTCAGGGTAAATAAACCAAAATGTGAAAATAACGAAACATACGTAATCATGTAGAGTGTTGAGATCAATGGTCGAATGCAATATGTTATGCAACAAATCATGTGAATCGAATCATCTTAAGTTTACAAACCAATTCTAATCTAATTATCCGGTGTTTCTAACCGTGCATGATGATGTAGTTTTAAGTTATTCGATACACCGTTGTCTAGTGTTGCCTTGAATCGGGCTGTGCACGAAGTCCCTTAAACCAACACCCATGGGGAGGTGCTTAACATCCGGATAACGAACATGAATGATTCGCAGCCCTCGAGATCATTCACGCGTAGTATCACATTCCGTTGGGCAAGTCTAGGTGCTCTACATTCTATCATGAAGGTCATATAGGTCTTATCTTTACACCTAGCCTTATTCTTCATGTGTGGTTACGGCTTAGCCGTGTGTGTGCTACGGCTTAGCCGTGTGTGGTCTACGGCTTAGCCGTGGCTGAACCGTAGAAGGTCTGTCATTTGCTGACTCTCAGTTATTCCAGAAATTGCACCCTGTATTGTTCTACGGCTGGGCCACGGCTGAGCTACGGCTTAGCCGTAGGGCATTCCACGGCTTAGCCGTGCCCTAGCCGTAGAGGAAAACTGGGTTTTTCTCCTCTCTGGATTGTGAGCCGTAGGTGTTATACGGCTTAGCCGTACCTGCACGAATTCAGAAATCTGAAACATGTACAGAATGTCTGGAAATGCATCAGAAATGCAATCTATCAATGGGAATACACAAGTACTGAACCAATAAGTATCAAATGGGCTGTAAACACATGTTTTCCACACACATCAATGTGAGCTAGCCAAAATCAAAGCATACCAACATGGGTTCTCAATGTTATGGTTATACTTGCCTCAATTGGAAATTCAAATGCACAATGGTAGCCCTTGGATCCAAACACAACCTAACACAAGCAAAACCACATGCATGCATGAGAGATGGAGAGAAATCCACAACACACAGACACACCATGCAAAGAAGCAAGAAGGAGAAGAGATAGAGAAAGGAGATGAGAAGAATGGAAGACTTCCACTCACCTCAATTGCACATGCAAGAACCACAAGCTAGATCGAGGGAGAGAAATCAAGTGAAGGAGAAGAGAATTCCACGTGCACAGTGAAGTTGAGAGAAAACGAGAGAGAACAAGAGAGAGAACGTGAGTGTTGGTGAATTGGGTGAGAGCTTATATAAGTAATGGGTTGATCAAATTCCAAGAAGGGCCAAGTCATAAGTCTATTTTCAGTTTGAGTCAAATCAAGGTCCAATCGAAACACACGACGTCGGTTGCAAATGACGTAGTTACGAAAGTTAACGAGCTCAACGAAAGACACGCGTTGACCTCAAGATGATGCAAAAATGACCATGTCTAAGAAAAGCTAAAATTACGAAAAAGGGCTTGATCTACTTAATCCAGGTCAAACTCAACCCAACTACCTATCCATGACCCGTAACGAAAACAAAACACAAACAAAACACAATTAACAACAAAAACAAGATTAACTAACCGCTAAACGGGGTCAAGCTGGGTCGGAGTGTTACAAAAGATTCACGCAACTAAAACACCGATAAAAGCACAAAACCTATGCACAAGCAAGGGTAGAAAAATAACAGCCATCATTTGGGAAGCTAAGGTTCTGAACCAGTTAAGTGCAAAATCTACAGCTAGCTTGGTCTGCTAGATAAATCAATAGAAACAACTAGTCAAAGTTCAAATAATGGATGTCATCATTCAGAACATTCAACTGAAACAACAGAAAACCCAAACTCGAACTGAAGTGAAATAGAATGTCATATTTTGTTAAATATTGTCTTACAAAAATGTGAAAAGCAATGTCAGAGAAGGTGCTTACTGTCACAATCATGACGGTCGCATGTTTGAGTACTGTTACCAATCAAAAGGCAAAAGAAAGAAAAGAAAAAAAAACTATCAATGTTGAAATTGTGAAATCATACTTCTTTCTGTGTGTGCGCTTTTGGTAAGTACTCTCATTTATTGGTTTCAGTCATTTAGTAACTTAAGTGCTAAAACAAAGATAAACTATTACACAGCTGATATAATCATCTGTTTAGAAAGTCAGGAAGAGCCAAGATACTTTTTCTTCTATGTGGAAAATTAAAGGACTTCCAAAAGTATTAGCATTTACTTGGTCAGCTGCATTGGGAGATTCGAACAGTCAATCATTTCTGGAAGCAAAATATGGTTCTTGAAGTCAATCATTTCTGGAACCAAAATATGGTTCTTGAGAATGCGTGCTTCCTTTGTATGAGTGGCGCCAAAGATATCTTTTCAATTTAGAGGTCAAGATAGTTGCATCGCAAAAAACACCTAATTGTTACATGATAAAAAGAAGGTGACTGTGAAAACAAAAGGCAAGAGTTACTGTCAAAACATTGGCCACAGGTTCTTGGACAGTTTTCACTGAATTCATTTTTTTAGCTTTGCTGCCGTGGTCTCAAAAATCTACATTCGATTGCTTTTGCATGCATTCATGAGTGTCAATTGGATGGTACTGTGTCAGATTAAAACATGATAATAATCGGCAATCAAACTGCACTATTCATGACCCAAAAAAGAAAAGACTGGAGCTCCAAAAAAAAAAAGTTTGAATTTTCCAAGCAAAGCTAAAGTGTTAGAAAACACTAATTGCACTGAAACTATTTCACCTATACTTCACTTTCAAATCCTCAAGGGGTTATTTCATTGTCATACACCCAATGGCAAACCAGTGCAGTTCCAAAAGCTCAATTCTGGGCTATTTCATTGTTACACATCCAATAAAAAGAACACAGCAGATCCTGCTGCAGCACCCATTCAAACGAAAAGGGATGAAAAGGAAGAGAAGAGGACAAAAAGAATTGTCCTGCCTTGAAGGAGCAAATCACTAAAGAATATGACTTAGTCACTGAAGAAAAAGCTTGATTCTGGTGTTTTGGGAAGGCAAGTAGCTAATCAACATCAGTTCCATTGAATTTGCGGGAAATTAGATAAGAGGCATGGAGTAAAAAATATCATGTACTCCTAACAGCCCACAAACTGTCATTTTCATCCTCCAGATGTGAACACTGTTCAAATCTCATTCAGTTTCAACAGTGCATCTGCAGGCCACAAATTAGGTGGCTAAAATAATAAGCATCATAATTTCACACCTCATTGGAACCAAGGTAATGACTCTACAGAAATGCCACATTTCTGGTGGTGATGCCGAAGACTGATCCTGATGATGGCAAGACATGCTACCACTTTTTTTTCAGAGAGACAAGAAATGCCATTGATTCCCATGATTACATCGACATTACACTAAGCCCTGGCTTCTTTATAAGCTTTCCATCCTCAAACACTTCCCTTGCCTTTGCTGCCTCATCCCACCTCTCAGCAAAGGCATATACATTCGATAACATTGTATGACAACCACAATATTAGGTGCCAATCTTGGAAGCTGTTCACCTGCAAGCTGCCAAAGCTCAACATTCATACACAATTTACAAGCACTCAAAAAAGATCCCCAAATAACATCAAAATCTGATCCGCCAGGCATACTTTT
Source organism: Sextonia rubra (assembly GCA_037013555.1). Classification (NCBI taxonomy): domain Eukaryota; kingdom Viridiplantae; phylum Streptophyta; class Magnoliopsida; order Laurales; family Lauraceae; genus Sextonia; species Sextonia rubra. Next base: position 1,682,680 of record JASUAD010000028.1, on the reverse strand, counting down.
AATCAATTGAATAGCTTTTTTCAATCTTCTAGCCCAGCCAAACATGTCGATCATGCAAGTGTAATGCTCCAAACTTGGTTGAATCCCATATTTCTCTGTCATCTAGTCAAAACTTTTGTGACCCTCATCAAGCATGCCGCAATGACTACATGAAGAGAGCAGAGAGATAAAGGTGATGGAATTTGGTCGAAAACCATCTTCTTCCATCCGTGGAATGAGCAAGAATGCCTCTTCCCCCTGCCCATTGATTCCACATCCAGCAATCATCACATTCCAAGAGGTCTGATCTCTAGAGTGACCCATCTGCTCAAACAAAGACCACATATTGTTTATAGACCCATTCTTCGCATAACTGTCAATGAGAGAATTGGCAACCAATGTGTCTGAATCAAGCCCAATTTTCAACACAAAACCATGTATCATTTCCCCATGACCAACTAAAAAAGCACTAGATTGGGCAATGGAGATCATTGTAACTTGATCTGGCTTATGCTGATCCTCCAAGAGCATTTTGCGAAATAATTTCAAGGCAAACACAGAAAGTCCCATCTTAACAGAGCCACAACGCATCGCATAGTCATTGAGTGAAAAAGGATCTGTGCATTTTCAATGCACCCACATCTGATATACATGTCTATCATGGCATTCACTACAGTTACATATGAATCTAAACCTCTATGGAAACAATATCCATGGACCAACATCCCCTGTTTGAGAGATCCAATTTGACCACATGATTGCAGTACCGTGACCAAAGTAACCAAATCCGGCAACACAACACCTTGGAGCATCCCAAGACTTAAACATTGCCCAAACCGTAAACAATACAACTAAAATATTCTGTACCCTTTCGATCATATATGGTGTAGTCCAATACTTCTTTTTCCTAATTTTGAGTGTAAATCATGCAAAAATAATGATAAACTAATCATGCTTATCATTGGTGTGTCTTCTACCAAGCATGCTACATATTAGTGTGAAATTGCTATGAAAACACTTAGATAAATGGTTTAAAGTTATTGAATGCAGTTCGATTCAATCAGAGAAGAAATTAGGGACACTAACCAAGAAGTAATCACTCATTTTTCTATCACCATGTCTGATCCCGTCACTCTTGCCACCAACCGCATCATCTCCTCCATTTGTCGCTGCATGGCTATTTGATTATTCTTCATCTGCTCCATCTCTTGAGATCGAGTTTCATTTTCATTTTGTAATCTCTCCACCGTAGCCCGCAATGCCTCACGCTCAGCATCCTTTGAGATGGACTTTGTGCTCCTAGCCATAGACATGGGCTTTGGCCCGTTTCCAAATCCTCTCAAGTATCCGGATCGGCTACCAAGGACATTGACTGCTATTTGCTCTTGAGTCAATTGCACTACACCCCCCTCTGTACATTTCTCCCGCTCTATTACAAGTTTTTCCTACGAGTGGAAATAAGTTAAATCATATTGCAGTTAAATACTTAAGTTAAGCAAAACAAAATCAAATGGTCCAACTTTGCCTGTTAGGCCTCGAGTAAAGCTATACTTACATATATTTCCTGACATTTTGGATCCATCCACATCTCTTTCTTTTTATTGTAGTGCGACTCCTTATAAAAATCAACGATGTGGGGCTCCTCTCCAGTCTCGGGGTTTGCCTACTTACATAAATTCCAATGTTAGTACATAATTAAGATTTCATGATAGGTGGTAACAAAATCAAAATTACACAGCCACAAATCTAATAAACTATAAGTTAAAACAATTCACTAAAGCATGCATTGCAGCTTTGAAAGACTTAGAACCCATGCAATGATTGTAAGGTAAACTCTTCCGACTTTCTGTATTCTTCTTAGAGCGATCCTGTATACAAGGAATAACAATTGAGTTAAAAGTTTTTGTTATTGTACGTGTTGACTAAATAGAAACAGAACATATTAGAAGTAAGGATTAAAAACATAGCTTGTTACCAGAAATTTCTCATCTTCGTAGACATTTTCTATCACCCAAACCCAATCATCCTTATCAATGCCTGAAAAGGGTACAGTCTTTGGATCGATCTCCTTCTTCAAACAGTTCTTGTAATGAGTGTGCATCCAATTACGCCAATCCCTGTATCTAGCTTGAAACTTACGCTCAACAGCTACCCGAACATCTTCATTACTGTTGTAATCCACGACCTCATACTTTGTCTGAAATTTAAATTAATATAATTATTTAGAGACCCTTTATACATCATATAGTTGTCAAATTTAGACTTACAAATACGCGAGCCTTGATAACTTGTCTAACATCAGCTGGAACTTCTGTCCATCTCCGCACACCCCTAACTGGGGCGAAATTCCTAACCTGTAACCCAATCTCACTCACAAAGTCAGAGGCATTTATCCCTATTGGGACATTATCCTTGAACTGAACCAATAGTTTGCCCCCCGTCTTGGCCCTTGCACGCTCTGAGCGAAACCCTTTGGTTGGGCCTCGCCCCCGTCGAGATGTAGAACCTACAAATTTCACATAAAACCTAGTTAGTACGAACAATATATGCACTAAAACATGAAGCTTACATGATTAAATTTGATATCTTACCAACACTGCTGCAATCCGTATGAGAACTAGGTGTTGGTATACATGGTGATGCAATCACATCAACTGATGGCAAAGCGAGGTCAGTAGATAGTGATACAGGTACCGGTGAAGATCGAGGGCGAAGTCGAGAAGAAGGTGCCATGTGTGTGACCTGCTAAAATAAAATTATTTAAAAACATAATAACTTAGTTAGATTACCACTATATAAGGACAATTCCTTATATGGTGAATTGTTACATAATATTACCAACATCCATGTGTTACAAGAAAAGGTAAAACAAAATAAGAATGATCTTAGCTTTGATTACAACATAGTGATTCTTATACAAATCAACATTAATTAAAAGTCAGAATATGCATCAGAGTCATCTATACTATGTAAATCCTTTTCCACTTCATCACAATTCTCCTCTAATGTCTCATCTTCATCATCGCAGATAAAGTCATCATCAACCATCATATCTTCTCGACTGTTTTCCTTTGTGAGTACTGCACTCGTAATAATCTCTGGATCAAGATCAGACCTATCATACCGTGGTTGATCCATCCTATCTGGATCTTCAATGACAATCGGGACCACATCAATTGTTCTTTCCTGCTGGAACACATCCTCTTGAACAAATGGTCCATCATCACTGGATTCTACATCATTTAATTCTGATATATCCCATATTCCTCGATGTTGAATCCGCTGGACAATTTGCCAATGTGGGCCTAATTTGGGGTCATTCACATAAAAGACTTGTTGCACTTGACTAGGTAGTACAAAGGGGTCATTCTGATACCACCGACCTCTTACATCGATTGATGTAAAATGTGCATCAGTTTGTATAGTTCGCCCACTGCCAAGGTTAAACCACTCGCATTGGAACAAAACAACTCGATACCCAAAAATATAAGCCATTTCCCACACTTTACACAAGTAGCCATAAAACTCAGTAGCTTTCCCCTCATGATCCCCGTTTACCACCAGCCCACTGTTCTGACTTTTACGTCGGTTGTCACGATCTTTAGTGTGAAATCGGACCCCATTACACATGCACCCTGAGTAGAACATCATTAATTGATTTGGACCATTTGCCAATGATCAAAGTTCATCTGTAGCTTCTGCTAATTGTTGACTTCTCAATTCATTCATCTGCATGACCAAAATATATAAAGAGAATCATATCACAATGAATGGATTATGTTTAAATTGTATATACGTGAGGTAACTATGTATATCTTACGCGTTCTTGAAACCACATCGGAAATTCTCGTTGCTGTCGCTGGTCAATATCACAACTACTTTGCATCATTAATAGGTTCTTGTGCTCCCTAATTAGAAAAGATGTCATTGGTTAGTAATAAGTTATAAGCATCGACACAATCAATTACATGCAATACTCATGCGTAATATATGATCACATACTCTAGATATGGTGCCACCTCCGGGCTGTTATACAATATAAACCACTGAGCCATATCACGTTCCTTCTGCGACACCACAGGTGCATTTTTTATTTGACCAAAAGGACGAACATTTTGTGAGAATACCCCTAGCCCTGGCCCACCTTTAACACCATCATCATTTCGTTCATCCCGATTGAATACAGTTTCTACCCCTTGTAGATACATTGAACAGAAAGTAAGGCATTCTTTTACAATGTAAGCCTCAACAATCGAACCTTCAGGGTGAGCTCGATTTCGAACAAACCGTTTTAAACTTCCAAGTTGCCTTAAAAAAATATATATTTGTTAGCATGCAACTATAGCAAAGTATAACTTTTAATTTAAATGAAAGTTGATTGCTACTACCTTTCAATAGGGTACATCCATCGGAATTGCACTGGCCCGCCAAGCATGGCCTCACGAGGCAAGTGAATGGCTAGATGGACCATAACATCAAAGAATGCTGGTGGAAAAATTTTTTCCATCTTGCAAAGTATCAAAACAATTCGGTCCTGTAATGCTTCCAAGTCCTTCAATCTTAATCTCTTTGAGCAAAGTTGCTCAAAGAAATTGCCCAGCTCAAACAATGTGGTACAGATATCCTTAGGAAGGTGCCCACGTACTCCGATCGGTAGAAGTCTTTGTAAGATAACATGGCAGTCATGGCTTTTCAATCCTAATACCTTACCATCCTTGGTGCTTACACACCTCGAAATGTTTGCTGCATAACCATCAGGAAATCTGACTGATTTCAAGAAATCACAGAAAGTTTCTCTTTCCTTTAGGGACAATGTGTAAATCGCAGGGGGCTTTTCATAGGACCCATCAGCACGCTTGCGTAGGTGTAATTCTTTTCTAATTTTCATACCCTCCAAATCCATACGAGCTTTTTCCGTGTCCTTATTTTTCCCTTCTATGCCCATCACTATTCCAAGAGTGTTGTCACATATATTCTTTTCCACGTGCATGACATCAATATTGTGTCGGAGTTTCAGTTTCTTCCAGTAAGGTAGTTCAAAGAAAATGCTTTTCTTTGTCCAATTCAATTCCTCCGGGTTGCGCTTTCTTTTCTTATTGAGTGGGTGCTTCCCAAACTTGACATTCGTCAAGCAATCTAATTGCTCTAGTATCTGTTCCCCTGACAATTCCACCGGCTTCGTTCGATTCTCTGACTTACCATTAAAAAGCTTACTCCTTCGCCATGTGTGGTTCTCAGGTAAGTAACGACGAGTGCCTGTGTACCCTATCTTACTTTTCAACCTCTGTGATGATGGATCATTGTTACAAACAGGGCACGCCAAATAACCTTTAGTGCTCCATCCCGACAAGTTACCATATGCTGGAAAGTCGTTTATGGTCCACATAACAGCCGCATGCATTCGGAAAGTCTCTCCTTTAGAAGCATCATAAGTTAATACACCGTCTTCCCAAAGCTCTTTTAACTCATCTATTAACGGCTGCATGTAAATATCGATCTCTTTTCCAGGTGCATGCGGTCCAGGAATAAGCAACGACATCATACAAAATGGTTCTTTCATACATTTCCATGGTGGTAGGTTATAAGGCATGAGTATCACAGGCCACATACTATAGGAGTTGCTCATATTACCAAAGGGGTTGAACCCATCCGTAGCTAGCCCTAGCCTAACATTGCGGGACTCCTTGGCAAATGCAGGATATTGCTGATCAAAATCCTTCCACTCTATACGGTCAGCGGGATGGATCGAGAATTCTCCATCATCCACAAGCTTTTCCTTGTGCCACCGCATATCTGTAGCTATCTTCCTTGACATAAATAATCTCTGTAACCTTGGGATCACTGGGAGGTGTCGCAACACCTTAACAGGAATTTTTTTACCCTTGCCATCATTGTGCTTATATCGAAACTCTCCACATTCTGGACAATTTTCAAGATTCTCATTTTCTTTCATAAAAAGCACACAATCATTCTTACAAGCATGAATGGATTTGTATCCCAATCCCAGTTCACGTAAGAATTTCTTTGCTTCATAAAGGGAACTTGGAACCATCTCACTCTCTGGTATAACATCCTTCATTATCATCATCACCATGTTGAATGCCTTGTTGCTCAAGTTATTCAACACCTTTATATGCAGCATCTTAATGACAAATGATAACAATGTAAACTTTGTGCAACCTGGATATAACTCACATTGGGCATCTTTCAATAATTTTTCAAATTTATGTACATTCTCTTGCCCAACACTATCAAAACCATGACTAGATCCCAGATCCCCCAAATCATTGTCCATAAAAACTCCCCTATATATGTCTTCCAGAAGTTCAGGCAACTCATCACGAGGGTTGTCTTCCGTGTCAGAGATTTCACCTTGAACACTTCCCCCCTCATCGTCTGAATTATCGTCATGTATGCCCTCGACATTGATTGGCATTGGCTCCCCGTGGAGTATCCATGTCGTGTAAGAAGTCATGATCCCATTAAACAATAAATGTTCTTGGACGATGGGGCAAGTATGCAATTCTACATTCATGCATCTCAAACACGGACACCAAATCTTACTTTGCTCTCCCATATGTTCATTGGCAAATTTAATAAACCACCTAACCCCATTTGTATACTCAGGTCGAAGTTTATTCCTGCAATTCATCCAAGTCTTGTCCATAATTGGTGACCTACAATAAGAAAGGTTGTAGATATTGTAGAATTTCATTTATGGAACACATGCAGCTAATTTCAGAAGAAAAAGAAAATCAAAATGAGGAAAACTTTATAATTTCAAGCAAGACTTTGATAGGGAAATGCCTTCATGAACTGTCACCCACTAAATGGAAAACGAATCGAAATTTCCAAAGCAAGTATAACTTAATCATCACCATCACCACTAATTGGATATGAGTTTGAATTTTTACATCAACATCATTAGCACCACCTTAGCCTTATCCAATCATATGGGGAAACAATAGCTACATGGTGATGAAATTCCAGATGCCGTCAGTAAATAATACATTGTGATTGAATACGCAATAAAGCAAATCCCACAGCACTATTACATGGAATTTTAGCAAACACCTAGAATACAGTATGAACATTACATATAGTTCTACTCAGTTCTTTCCAAAGGTTCACCCAGCCATACCAACTTCCACTCACATATGCGCTTATTAGCATGATTAAAAAAAACCCAGTTTCGTAAGTTAAGTAACAATCTGAATTTCCAATTACTGATTTATCTCATTCTTAGATCCTAATCAACAATCCCCCAATTTGCGTGGCATCATGACCAAACCCTCTTGCCTAATGCCCAACCATCATCAAGATCCATCCCTTTGGGCCACCCACCTAGACCCTTGCAATCACATTTCGGTCTTTTATCTGCAGTGGGTCCTATCCTTATTAATGGTTTTCATCATTCATCAAGAGTCCTCTGTGTACACAAGGAAACAAGATTGTATTTGTCGTGATCAAACAAAAGCAAGTGAATGAATCAATGGCTGATGGGACTATCAGTGCATTCTTAAATGGGATTGTCCCCTCAAGTTTCTTCTTCAAAGTCCATTGATACAGGCAGATTTCCATGATTTTACTTTATGCAGTATATTGCATCAAATGGGGGCAAAATGTAAGAGGGAGAGAGAGAGAGAGATGGGGGAAACGTAACTGGGGGTTGTGCCAAAGGGCCCACCAATGGGCATTTTCTAACGAAGCAACCCCACCCTCGGATATGTAGGTCCGCCGACGCCTCTTTCTCTCCATCTTGCCTTCCCAAGTCCCAACCAAATGTCTCCAGTAACAGAGCAAAGATAACATGAGCCTACTTTCTCCCCTCAACTCTCCAACCTAAGACGCATGCTGCTCCCTCAAACCTTATCAACCGAGTCCATCCATCTTCAGAACAACCTCCCCACCCCCACATCGCCCAAAAAAAAAAAAACAAGTGAAGTTGTGGAAGAGGAGACAGAGAAGGAAGAAGCATACCTACCGCTGCTCAAGAAGTCTGGAGGTGAAATCTGGAAGAAGAATGGCGAAGCTGTGGCTGTCTCAGATTTCAGAAGAATGCCGCTGCTCAAGAATGCCGCTGCTCGATCAATTCGTTAGGGTAGAGTTGTCTCAAACCCACTACTTATACAATGAAAATCGGCGACAAATTTTTTGTCGCCAAATGCTCTTGGAAATAATCCGCCAGGGCGCCAACGCAGTGGCGCCAATTCACTAAATTTTGTGAATTCCACGACAAAATTATTTCGTCGCCGATTATTTTTAGTAATTTTGCGACGCTAAATTTTTTGTAGCGGAATTTGTTTAAGGGTGTAGAGTTCTAATGATATACCAACGAAAATAACATGTCGCCCAATAAAACATTTTGTCGCAAAAACATTTCCTCTTGATGGCGCCAACTTCTTTTTTGGCGCCAAACTTTTCGCGACAATATTTAGCAACCATTGAAAATTATCGTCGCTGAATAATTCATGTTTTTTTTTACGCGACGACATAAATATTACGTCGCAAAAAAGTAACATTTAGCGACAAATTTTCAATATGTCACTGAATTTTTGCCGCGAAAAATGATTTCTGTTGTAGTGATTTTGCCTAACTTCATCAAATGAATCATGATTTGCATCACAAGCAGATGCCTTCTAAAAACTAAAGTGTTTTTGTATATCATCATGGCCATCACTGAAATCTTATCCCCTATTCTCTCTGAGGGCTTTTATACTTTCCATCAATGAAAAAGCTACATTCAGCTAGAAATCAACTAAAACTACCATGTGTACTTTGCACAAGCATATCAAAACCATATTTCCATGTTGAAACAGTCTAACATCACAAAGCTGACAACATTATAGAGATTGTAGATGGGACCAAAATGAATGACAGCTCATATGGTGACTGCCTACAGGTAGCAAAGGGGGAGATGAGCCAGGCACTGGGGGTCCATTTGCAGACTCAATTCATACCCATCCCATTTACTAATCCGACAGAAAATGCCAAATCAAACATACAATTAAAGGCATTTTCACGTTGGATTGACAAGTTGTACAGCACTTTGTTGGTTAGGTACGGTTTGCAGGCCAAATAACAATGGAACTAACACGAACTTAACTTAAAAATAATAAGGGCTAACCTGAGCCAGGAAAGGGTCATGGTTGGATGCAGAGTTAGATCAGGAATAGTCACCCCTCTAAGTTCTCATCCACCTAAATACTAAATAAATATCCTCAGAATCCAACAAATTTGAACAACAATAGATGAATCTAACCTTAAGAATATTTCTCACCTATGGGTTTCCAAGTTTTAGTATCTAGACTTTTAAAATACATTCTAATTATTTGAGAGAATGAGTCACAGTGGTTACTCAAATCACAAAGATCCAAAAACCCAAACTCTAACATCGAAAATTAGATAGAATAAATCACATAAAAAATCAATTACTATGATAAGAACATTCAAAGATCTGTACCCTCCATTAGCTACACAATGATGCAAATAAAAATCTAAAACACAAGAAATAGAAAGTGAGATAAATAGAGAGAGTACAGCTTCTGATCATCGTCCATTTCCAGCTTCTTCAGGAATCCCGTGGTGGGATATGCAATGTTGAACTGCAAAAGAAGAAGAAGAAGAGAAATGGGAATCTCAAATCTAAAAGAGGGAGAGAGAGAGAGCGAGAGAGAGAGAGAGAGAAGATGTAACAAAATGAAGCAGCTTTCGATAAAAATCTGAGAAATAATAAGATCTTAGCAGCAAAAGAGGGAAAGAATGGATAATAGAATCCGAGTGTAGGCCGTGATCTTTTTCTTCTTTAGATCCGATCTGACTGAAGGTGGCGATGGAGGGTTCTTGGCGGCAAGGGGTTCTTTAATCTGCTGTGAGCGAGTTCGCAGAGGCCCGTGATCTTCTTCTTCTCCAGATCCAAGCGAGATGCCGTGAGAGGGTTTCGAGATCAATCACTGTAGCAGAAGAAAAGGGAAAGAAGAAGGTTTCGAGATCGAGTGAAGGCCGCAATCTTCTTCTTTTTCAGATCCGATCTGAGCGAAGGTGGCAACAGAGATCTTCTTCTTCTTTAGATCTACTGTGAGTGGCGTCTTCAGATCTGAGCGAAGATCTAAGCGAAGGTGGCGACAAAGGGTTCTTAGCGGCGATGGGTTCTTGGATCTGCTGTGAGCTAGTTCGTAGAGGCCCGTGATCTTCTTCTTCTCTGGATTCGATCTGAGCAAGATGCCGCGAGAGGGTTTCGAGATCGATCATTGTAGTAGAAGAAGAGGGAAAGAAGAGGGTTTCGAGATCGAGTGAAGGCTACGATGTTCTTCTTCTTTAGATCTGATCTGAGTGAAGGTGGCGACGGAGATCGAAAAAGATGGGAAGCTGTGATAAGAAAAGAGATCAGAAAAGATGGAAAGCGGAGAGAATTGGGATGCTGAGGTGACGCTCTAAAAAAACAGAAAAATAAAAATGCTGAGGTGGCACCCCTCATAGGCCTCGATTCTTAGAGCTTTAATATATATAAAGTGAAAATCAATGTCATCATCGGTTAGACGATTATATTGTTTTATAGATTTCTACAAATAAAAAAAAACTTCAAGTATTCTTAACTACAGAAATAATAAAATTTGAAAAATATTATCAGTAGGCCTCATATTACAAGGCCATATTTATAAATTTCCCTTATCTCAAAATCGAGCAACATGACTGTAATTGTGAGATGCGCACTTGGAGTTGTGACTTCAGAAATCCTAGACCCCTTCTCTCATCTCCTTCTTTCTATCACTTCCCTCTGTTGTTCTCCCATGGTCCTCCATCTAGCTCCTCGTGATTTTCTCTATCCCTTCTCCTCCCTGGCCCATTTATCTGCTTCCTCTTTGTTGACCACATTTTTCTTATTCTCCATTTGCCTTCTTTCTACTGCAACATCTTCTTATTCATGGCGAAAGTTGCTGTCCGCAACTTTGAGTATTCACCTCATTTTCTCGTCATCATGAACCTTCTCCAAACATAACATAAATGCATGATGTTGGGACAGAAGGTGAGTTTGCAATCCTTTTGTGTTGTGAAGAGATTGTTTCATATTTTCGCATTTTGTAATTTAATAAAGCGATATCGCTCTACTTTGTAGTAATTTAAATTTGGGCGTTGAGTCTCGAGGCTTGATCATTAATTTTATAGTAACAAAGCTTAATTTATGCTACAACGGCCATTTAGATGCTCTTGTTGTTGTTTCTTTACCTTTTTGTTTACTTAGACCATATAGGAATTGAATTCATATGGATTAATGATCAACCAACATCAATTGATGGATTAAAGATGTGAGGGGTGATGGTTTTAAGGTTGAAATAGATGGGACCTTGACCTTCCTAAGATTCAATTAGTAAGACGATGGTTGGGTATTCACCTTCCATATTCTCTTGATTCAATTTCCATTAGGAGGAGATTATTCAATGGTCGTTTATATTACCTTTGATTCTTCATTTTTTACCATTTCCAAAAACAAAAATGCTCTTAGACTTATTTCATAGTATTTAAATAAGTGTTTTTCCTTTTAGACTTTCTAAGTGCTATTACATACATGTTCAACATCATGATTTATCTCTATCTAATTGGCAGGATCTTACATGTGATTAATTTAACATAGAGTCCAATTCTAACCACAGTTTTTTTTTCTTTTGTTAAAATAACTTCATAACCAAGAAAACAACAATAAAACCATAGGACTATTAGGAGGAGAGCATATCCCAAACCCAATCTGAAAAGCAATTGTCTCAACAAAAACTCTTATCAAGGAGAGAGCAATAGTTGGCCAAAACGTGAGCAACCTCATTAAGAGTCCTAGGAATATGAAAAAAGCCTCAATAAAAGAAAATGAACAGCTCAAGAACTTGATGTCCACAATGATAGGGCTGACAACCTACGAAGCACGGGTACTCGAAAAATACGTACGTACGTGGTACGGGTACATACCTGGTATGGGTAATGTACGGGTACAGTGGAATACGAACTGGCTACAGTCAAACATACTTGGTACTTCCTTGACTTTATGGGTACGCCCCACTATGCACCCGGTACTATCCCACTTTTTCCAACTTTTATCTTTAAAAAAAACTGAAGGGCCTAAATGCAAAATTTCTTTTACTTAAAAGAGCCCAGCCATAATTTCACTTGTTCCTCCTTTGCTATTGAAGGGGAAAAGGAGAAAGAAACGACGAGAAGAAGAAAGGGTCCTTCGATCGGTTTCCTCACTATGATCGTCTTCCTCACTGCGATCTTCTTGAGCGATCGTCTTCCTCACTGCGATCTTCTTGAGCGATCGTCTTCCTCACTGCATAAGAGAAGAATAAGAGGCTTATCGAAGGCTACAAATAAAGAAAAAATCCAAGAGAGGCTCTGGAAGAAAAAAAAAATGAAGAAGAAGAAGATAAAGAAGAAGAAGGAGGAGGATGAGGAGGAGGAAGAGGCGACATACCTGTTGCACCTGCCCTCCCGTTACACCTACACACTAGCCACAGCTGTAGGTCCTTTTCCCTTCTTTCTTTTTTTTTTTCTACTCCGCTCTATAATTATTTTTTTCCTACTCTGCTTTGCTGAAAAAATACATTTGCTATTGATTTTTTTTTCCTGCTCTGTTCTGTTATTAGTCAACGTTTACCGCTGTATTTTTTTTCCCTGTTCTGCTCTACTGTTGCTCTGTGTTTGGTGCATTTTTTTTTCGCTCTGCTGTTCTTTGCTACTATATTTTCTTTTTCTTTTTTCTTTTTTTTTCTGCTCTGCCCTGTTGCTCTACGTTTGCTATTTTTTGTTTTTTATGCTCTGCTTTGATGTTGGCTGTTGCATTGTTGCTATATTTCTTCTTTTTTTTTTCTTCTTTGCTCTGTTGCTCTACATTTGCTATTCTTTTTTTTTATATGCTCTGCTCTGCTGCTGCTGCATTTTCTTTTTTTTTTTTCTCTATATGTCTGTTTTTTAATTTTCTTTTCTTTTTTTTTTTCTGCTCTGCCGTTTCAATTATCATGCTGTTTTTTTTTTCCGCTCTGCGATTTACCACAGTTGCTGTTGTTGCTGTGCTTTTTATACCATTGTTGTTGCTCTGTCCTTTGTTGTTGTTGTTGTCCTTTCCATTTTATAAGTATATTGGTTGTTTTTTTAAATGTTTGGTTGTTTGGTTGTTTGATTATTTATAATTGTTGTAGGATAAAAATGAGTTCATCAAGTAGTTTGGGTTCTACTAGTGCAAGTGTCAGTGCAAGTGGCACTGATGAACTTGTGTATCCTCTTTGAAGGATGTATGAAACCATATTAGAAAGAAGGGGAGGAGGAAGTGCGAATGCAAAATGGCATTGCAATTAATATAATGGTGATTTTCAAGGGTCATACTATGAGGTCAAAGTACATTTGTTACAAATTAAAGGACAAGGAATCAGATGCTGTATTAATGTAAAGGATGATGCTTTCCTTCAAATGAAAAGGGTAAGTGAAGAAGACGAGAACCGAAAGAAGATGGCTAAACCCAAAATTATTCCTTTGCCACCCTCCTCTTATCCTATTAATAGTAGGATGGCAAATACAATAGATGTTGGAAGTAAAAGTGAAGGGTTTAGATTGTAGGTTGACTTTGTAATGATTTTAAGTAAATGTTGGCTTGTTTCATTTAAAAGTTCTAACTTATTTAAAATTTTTAATTATTAGCCTATTGCAATATTAAATTTTAAAAAATATAAATTTTTTAATGGGCGTACCCCAGCTGTACCCGTATCTTGTTTTTTAAGGATTTCACCGTATCGGCGTACCCATACCATACTCACACTGATACCCATACAGGTACCTGTGCTTTATTGCTAACAACCCAATCAACTTTCCCTCTTATACATTCAATAACTTCTTTACAATCTAAGAATATCTCAATCTAAAAATAACCCCTATTGTTGCTTTAACAAAAGGAGAATAGCCCGTGCCTCTTCTTCTTTAGAAGAAGATTTCCATTTTCCAAAGTAAACACATGCAACCAATGGATTTTTATAGTTCATCACGAAAAAATATAAGTGGATTTTCCATTTCTAAGATTAAATGTACCAACTGGGATTACCATAACTTTTTCCAAAGAACCTAGAATTGATCGTCTTGTCAAAATAGAAATAGGAGATAAGACTTTAACATGTTCTCCTATATATGATGGGAACTTTACATAAGTTCTAAACCGAACTAATTATCTTATGAGGGTTAATGCATTCCCCTCTAAAGATAATTTTTCTCAACTTTTCACAAAGCGCACCATGTTCTAAGAACGAATGAGATAAGGTTGGTGTCTTCCTTCAAAAGAACCGAAACCTTTATTAACTATGGGGTTTGGCTCAAAAGGTCCTTATTGGGTAAATTCATTTGGGCCCAATTTGTTTAGGCAAGTTCTTTATATATTCTCTCCTAGGGTTTTTCTTTATAAGTAAGCAAGTAAGAAAGCAAAGGAAACATAGAGACTTGTAAGGGGGCTGTGATAGAGAGATTGATGCATGTGGAGAGCGAGCAAGCTAAGTGTTAAAGGGTTTAGAATCCTTGTAATGAGTTGCCTAAATTCTTCATAGTGAAATTATCATAGTCCGTGGATGTAAGCAATCTTGCCGAACCATGTAAATCTATGTCGTGGATTGCATGCTTTCTTCTTCTCTTGTGTGGTGTGTTTCTTCTTCGCTTCTAGGTATTTAGTTTTTTCTCCAAACAAGAATCATAATGATTTGCATCACCACTTGCTGTTGACCACTTGGCACTCAAGCACAGCAAATAATGTCATTGAATCACCACCGATCTTGAGGAAGAAGAGAAAAGAGGAACCTAGCTTGGTGTTCCAAAGATTTTGTTGCAAAACCAACCTAGACACAAAGGAATACAACCCAGGTAAAACCCAATCTAGGTTCGGATCAGGTCCAATTCAGGTTTGATCTGTATACGGTGAAACCCAGCCCACATCAAACCTAGTCATGTTAGTTCAAGCTAATCCAGGCTTTGTTTGGTCAATCTAACCCAAGTGTAGCAACCCAGCAAAACAACCATCTGTGTGACATCATCCTAATGTTAGCAGTAGGGGTCAAACAATAGATTTGACCAGAATTGATAACTAGAATTCAATCACATTTTTCAGAGCATCTGGACTTGAAATCGCATGCTGTTTTTTTTTTCTCTGTATACTCATGGTGACTAGATGTACAAAGCTAATGGAGTAATTTGGCAATTTGATAGGTAGGATTTTGGGTGACTTAGGAACATATTCAGATTCACAATGGTCATAAAGGGAACATCTACTACAGTAGGTATCGGATTTGAAATCAAGAAATTTAATCGAAGAGTCAATTTTGGTTTGTAGCAGTGGGAGATGAAAAATATCTTTAATCAACAAGGCATCAAGGTGGCATTGTTATGCAAAGACAAGAAGTTTACAAAGATAGAAGATGATGATTGTGCAAGAATTAATGAAAAGGCAGAGAGGACCATTCAATTCTACCTCTCTGATGAACTGATGTACAATGTTATGGAAGAAGAAATGCCAAGGATCTATATGAGAAGATCAACAGTCTTTACATGAACAAGAATTTTACCAATAAACTGCATCTCAAGAAACAGTTGTTTGGATTGAAGATGGAAGAGGGATGTGATGTGTTGAACACATGGACACTTTCAACTGAATGTCGATAAGTTGTTGAGGCTCAATGTAAAATTTGATGATAAAGACAAGTCCTTGGTGTTATTGAATTCTCTTTTAGACTTATATGATCATTTTGTAACTATCCTGCTCTATGGAAAGGACACACTCAAGTTTGAGGATGTTATGCAGGACATTATCTCAAATGTTGCAAGGAAGAAACCTACTAAAAACAATTCACATGCAAATGGACTTTTACCAAATAAAGGCTCCAATGAACGTGGAGAGTCCAAGGAAAGGGGTAAGTCAAGAAGAAACAACTCCAAATGCAAGAAAAATTATGAATGCTCTTATTGCAAAAAGAAGAGGCACTAGAGAAAAGATTGTCGAATATATAAGGCAACTAAAGATAGGAAGAATAAAACTGGGAATAAAGCTAACAGCAATGACTTTTCCAGCATTGCTTCAAAAAGTGAAGTGGAATTCCTATCTATCTCACAAGGTAACCATCTATCTTATATGTATAGATTTTAGATTCCAATTGTTCTTATAATATTTGCCCTTATCATGATTGGTTTGATCCCTATATCCTTGTAATGGTCGTAGTGTTCTAATGGGTAATGATGCACCATGTCAGGCCATTGGAATAGGCACCATTAAAATTAAAATGGCAGATGGAGTTACATGAACCGTGAGTGATGTAAGACATGTGTTGGCATTCAACAAGAATCTAATCTCTCTCTTTCTCTCTCCCTCTCTCTCTCAGAAGTATCTAATCTCTTTTGGAAAACTTCAATCCAAAGGGTGCTCATTCAAGAACTAGAGAAATTATGGTATTAATGAAAGGTGCCAAAGTGGCAATCTCCATGGAAAACGAAACCATCGAAGGTTAATCTTCGTTGTGGCATATGTGTCTAGTGCATATGAATGAGAGGGGCAAGTGTAGGTGCTTGGAGGCTTTAGCCCCGCACAAACCTAAAAAAAGCGCATTATACAATATGCTAGCTGATCCAGCCCCCATGGAACAAAACTAGTTAACCCCATTGAACAAACTCTCTCTCTCTCTCTCTCTAGAAATCTCCAAAACAACAATAGATGATTCTATTTTGCTTGAAAATATCCCCATTTTTTAAAAAGGTTCTCTTGATTTATGAAAGATTTTTAATAAATTTAGGGTTTTCGTAAAAACCCAACATTTCTATAAAAAAAAAACCTCATTATTGAAATGGATACTCCTAATGGAATTGGATTTGATCTTAAAAAACAATAAAAAAATATTCAAAATAGAGACGGGGAGGAGAGATGGAACTAATCTATCATTATTTATTTTTATATACGGATGCATGTTATTGATGATTAACTAATTTTATATTAAATTTTGATGCAGTATTTGGTTGTTAGTGGCTATAATTAGGAAAGAATTTTAAATTGAGTTTTAGGAAGTAATTTTGGTTTTGATTTGAACAAACAAATGAATAAAGATTAAACAATGTTTTGGTTCAAAGATTGTTTCCAATCAAAGTGCTCAAACGACAATGGGACAAACCCAAGAAATCCTTTGTTAGTTTTTTTTTTTAATAAATTGCATGGATTTATTTTTAAGCAATTTTCCAAGTTAAAAAAAAAGACTTTTCAAAATGCTCAACCAATTTTTCTACATGACAAAATAGATACTTGGTTTTAAAAATTGACGAGAATAGAGGTATCTTGTACTTTGGCACCTCTTGCAATAGAATTGTTACACATAAAATTTGACTCAGAAAAAAAAAAGTATTGAATATCCTTTTATTCTAAGGGAGATGCTACACAAGAGTCAATTAACAAATGTGGTTTCATCTTACCTCGAATTAGAAGGAAATTTTTACTTTTCATTTTTTTCCTACTGCTAAATGAACCTTTGACACGACCCGAGTAGCCAATTGGCTAAATAACTTAGTGAGCCTATCACATAACCCAAAATGCTTAAGCCCAAGTTTTTAATAGTATCCAACATTGTTCATTATATACCAGAGTCAAATTTCATTCCTAAATGATGTGGGATGGGGTATTACAACCTACTCCCCTTAAGGCCACACGTCACCATGTGGATCCATCTAACTTCACTTGGCGATGTGAGACCGAAGCATTATATACCCGTGTTCCCTATAAAGTCTCCTATCTTGACTCACAAGCTCGCACATCCTGGCTTTGTCTTGATCTTACCTTAAGGGCTTTCTTAGCGGGATTTGAGGTTCCACATTTTCGACTAGTGGTAGTCTCTGATACCATTGTCACGACCTGAGTAGCCCACTGGCCTATTAACTTGATGAGCTGTCACGTGACCCAAAATGCTTAAATCCAAGTTTCTAGTAGTAACCTACATGGTTTATTGCATGTCAGACTCATATTGCATTCATAAACAATGTGAGATGGGGTGGTACACTAAGCTCCTTTATAATGACGCTCATATTAACAAAAATAATCATAAATACACGATTGACTTATTTGCACATTACTTTGTCTAAGGTATTGGTTGATTATGCTTTTCCAAACATAAATACAAATATATAATTTCCTTGTTTTCTCTTTTTCTATTGGTAATGTGTAGAAAGTAAAATAAATAAGAAAAAATTTTAAATAAGGCCTTAACTTTTTTGCCTTATTTCAAAAAAAAGGACACAAGTATCGAAACTTTTCAAATTAGTCCCTAAGTTTTTCATGAAGCTTTCAATTAAGGTCATCTGTCCATTTAAATCTATTTTCTAAAAACTTTTTTCTACAATTATTTTAAAAAATAAGATTATCATTCATTAAAATAAAACTCTTCTCTATATTCTCCTTATTTCCTTCACTCCATGCTCACAGTGATAAAGGACAACCAACATTCCCATGATGATCGGCTGCATGTAGTGATTTTTGAAACTATTTCATGGCTTTAAATGAAAGGTAATTTGGGTATTTTAAAAACAAATAGAGTAAAAATTCACCAGAAAATACCTTTAAGGGGTAAATGTCATTAAATGAAAACTTACTGAAAAACTAAGGGACTTATTTGAAAAGTTTTGAAACTTGTGTCCTCTTCAAACTAAGGTAGAAACTTAAGGGCTTATTTAAAAAAATTTCATAAAATAATGATCGACTTTTGTAGTTACCATTGTCATCCCCCCTCCTACGTCAGCCACTACTTGTGGTTGGCCTATTTTTCTCGTAACTCATCTAGAATGAAGGGTTTCATATAGAATCTAGAGCTTTTTAGAATGTTTGAGAGGTTGGCTTGAAGTCTTGTATAAAGCATTAGTGAAGGTTATGAGTACTGAAAGGAAATAAGATAAGAAAGGTAGCAAGGTAATAAGCGATGACCCTGGATGGCCATAAAACTTTGGTCGACCCTATACAATTGTTGCAAGTAATTCACATTCTCATTAGTCTTAAGTAAAGCTTTGGAAAATAAATTGAATTTTATTAAATCTTTGAATTTTCACGAGGATTTGACCATACTTGTATAGAGATCAGGTGCCTAATTCATGAAGGATTATAGGGGAGGGGTGGTGTTCCACTTTTTTAGATGTGGGGATAGAGGCTACAAAACCAAAGGCTTTGGTTGCCATAAGTTTGAAAGCAATTGGACATCATGATAGCAAATGATGTCTTATGGACTTGCATTTTTGCATGTAGATAGGTCACATCGAGATCTTTCAATCCCCCACCTCTCCAAAGATTGAAGGTCCCCAGGTGGGCCCCACATGGCTGTCTACACTAAGACCCATGGGAACCATCCATGGCTTAGCATGACCCTTACATAAAAACCTTTTCATACTATAGTCAAAGAATGATGGGCTTGGACCCTCTAGCCCAAGTCTAATGAACAAGGGTCTTGAACTCTAAACATAGGCTAGAACCCAACCCATATGGTTTGTTAGATAGTGCAAGTGAATTGCTGTCAAACTCGAGCATGGGTGAATTAGAGTTGAAGATGGTTTCGTTTGCAAGCCCATTTATCATAATTCTAAGAATGTTTTATTCTAAGAATGAATTAAAAAAAACTTTGTTGACGAGCATTTCATGATTGAGAAAATTTAGAGAGGAAGAGCAAAGAGGGAGAGATTATATATATGTATAAAGGGAGAAAAAATGCATTCCAAACAAGTTTTTCTTTAATCATTCTTAGAACAAAACATTCATAGTCTTTTCGGAGACATCTAATAAAATTAGAACGAAACATTCCTAGAATTATGCATGCAATGTCTGCTAATGACATTTCTTGTACGTGCTTACTTATTTTATTTTTATTAATTATGTCTCATACTCTTACATGACATAAATAGGGAAAATTATCACAGCATATGTTCGAAGGAAAGTTCTCACCTCCAAGCATAATGCATATTATGTTATGCAATCAGCTTACGGGGTCCACTGAGATGCATTCCTATCAATGGGGTTAAGATAGATGGAGGGGTTTATTTATGGATAAGGGTCATTTGAATGATCAGCCATCAAATTGTCTTAGTTTATAATTTTACAGCCTTAAGTTTTAATGAACTTTTGAACAATAGATTCTTTAGTATTCCATCCAATGGAGAGTAAAGGTGTAATGAGCATCAAATTGGTCTCCACCGGTATTTAGGACTGGTTTCACCTGAGGGAAGTATTGAACAGTGTTAGGGTTATAAGTGTTGGCTAATTCATGAGTTATGGACAAAACTTAGGTTCAATTGAGTTGTAGATTTTATATTTTTTAGATTAGACTGTAGCATGAGACACCAAATGCACTAAAGAAAAGATTTTAAAGAAAAAGTAGAAATTTCATGAAGAAACCAAATAGGGATATAAGCTTTGCCGACTCGAGCGAACGGAGTGGCCGCTCGAGTGGACTTAGGAAATTCACCTATATAGAAAGCATGCCTGCTCGAGTGAACCTTGCACCCACTTAAGTGGATGACAAAGAAAACCCCATCAACCTATGCGAATTAGGTTTCTTTTTCTGATTAGACTTACATGTTTCACTCCTATTAAAACCCTATGTCCAACCCAAGAAATTGGGGTTATTTAAAGGGTTCCTCTCCTAACCCTAAGACACCAATCTTCTTGTTCTAAGCCTAGAAAACCTGTTGGAGATCCCTTCTTCTCTAGAGCATCAATTGGAGAGTCATGCTGAGTTGCTAAGCTTCTAAAGATTTGTGCATTTACTCTTGTGGAAGATTCATTGACCTTCCAGATTCAAGATGTGTTGATTTAAGCACAGGGAACGGTGCATGGCATGGTTGTCGATAAGAAGGACTACAATTCTTAGATTGTGGCTAACTAGAAAAGGGTCAACGAGTATATCTTGTAATTGCTCAATTTCATAGTGCTTAGTTTCCGTTCGACCAAATGATAGGTCTCCTAGGTTTTTCCAGTGTTGGGTTTTTCCATGTAAAAATTATGTGCCTCTTTCCTTGCAGTTGATTGATTTACTGCTCTTTTTATTTTTCCGCCATTGTTGATTGGATTGTACTTTAGAAATCGGATTAGGACCTTGAACCCTTCATCTTTTGAGGTTTCAAAAACCCTTAAGTGGTATCAAAGCAGGATAACATAAGACGTTATCTTTTCAAGTGTGATTGCATCAGATTTCTAACATGGAATTCAATAGAGAAGGCACCTCGACCACCAAGCCTCCCTTGTTGGATGGGTTAAACTATGCTTACTAAAAGTTAGAATGATTGCCTTCCTCAATCATTGATGATGAGGTCTAGGACTCTATTGAATTTGGCTATTCTAGACCTATGGTCGTGTTTGACTAGAAAACTGTTCCCAAGCATAGAAAGCAATGGACTAAAGAGGACAAGCAAGCATCCAACTATAACAATAAGCCATCAATGCTATCTATAATAGAGTCTTGGCCTCTGAGTTCCATAGGATCTCTTCCTGCACCTCTGCTAGGGAAAGCATGGGACATCCTATAGATTGTTCATAAGGCACCATAATAGTTAAACAGTCAAAACTCCAAAAGTTAATTACTTCTTTTGAAAACTTGCGAATAGAAGACAATAAGTCTTTTTATGACTTCAGCACAAAACTCAGTGACATTGTAACTTGAGTTTTAATCTAAGTGAGTTTATTTTGAAAAACAAGATCATTAAGAAAATTTAAGGTCTCTAACCAAGAGGTTTCACACTAAAATAATAGCAATTGAGGAAAACACAGATTTAGACACCCTTACGATTGACCAACTAGTCAAAAATTTACAAATGTTTGAAGCAGATCATAGGTCAACCAAGAAGCCTAAGGGGATGGCTCTCATGTCGTTAGACTGCAAATGATGATTCATCTGATGATTCGGATTTTTGAGCTGCTACCCTATTCGTGAAAAAAATTCAAAAAATTCTTGAAAGGAAAGAAAATGGGCTTGAAAAAGAATTTTTAAAAGAATGAGGCACCAAACAAGTCTAATGTCATGCCTAAGTTTGATAAGAATGTAGCAAAAATCCCTTTACAAACTACTCAATGCTTTGAGTGAAAAGGGCTTTGGACACTAGGCCTCTCAATGTGTCAACCGTAACTTGAGAAATAAAGGTAAGGTTTTCACCATCACATGGGATGAAAATCCTGATAAAGAAGGTAACGAACCTGATCGAACTTGAAATTTTGCTCTCCTGAAAATGAAAAATTTATTGCTTTTATGGCAAGATTTGACATCTCTTTTGTGCAGGGCATATCTAACAAGGACTCTAAGTTAAGTAAAGATAGCAATCTCCATAAATTGAATAGCTTGTTAGCAATCTCCATAAATTGAATAGCTTGTCAGATGATGAGTAGGAGTTGGAAGAAGCTTACAAAAACCTAATGAAGGATTCCATTTGAATGACAGAGCTTAATAACAAAATTACTCTTAAGTGGAAGATTGTAGAGAATCAGATCACTTTCCTGAAGCAAGAATTGGATGATGCTCACAGTAATGTATCTCAATTAGAATCTCAGCGTTCAATTTTATCTGATAATTTAATTGATGCAGGTAAGAAATGTAATCTGCTAAGCAAGCAATCTGAGAAAGCTGAAAAAGAGCTGGAAGCGTTAAAGAAAGAACTGAATACTTACAAGTCCGAGAAAGCTGATGTGGACATCAAGCTAAAGATAGTCACCATTGAATTAGCCATAGCTAAATCCTCACTAAACTGGATGAATATAGGCTCAAGAAAGTTGGACAACGTTTGACTCTTCAAAGTATGGAATTAGCTATGTTCATGGAGCTTTTGCATCAAAGTCTTTGGGTAATGCACATTTGTCCTAAGACCCACACACTTCTCCTTGACACCCACTACTCACAATACTACATAAGTGAAATTTGTGCTTAAAAAGAATCTACCACAAACTAGGATTGTTCCCATTTGTCATTTTTGTAGGATAAAAGGGTGACCACATTGTAATAAGATGAGAAATCAACTGAGGAGCCAACAGAGGAAGAAGAATTATTCTCCTAAATAGGTCAATACCATGTCAGTATGGGTTCAAAAATCTGACCGTCACTGTTTTGTGGTCTACACTGCTCTTAAAGCACAAGATTCACATGTATGGTACCTAGACAGTGCTTGTTCTAGGCACATGACAGAAAATAAATGCTTATACTCCTTTGTTGGGAAACTTGATGGAGGACCGGTCTAGTTTGGTGAGGTAGCAACACTAGAGTCATAGGCAAAGGCACCATCTTAATTCAAAGTATGCCTGACGTAAGTAATGTGTTGCTTGTGGATAGCTTAAAGGCCAATTTTTTGACTATTAGTCAACTATGTGCTTCTCAACATAAGGTACACTTCTCGGTAAATGATTACATCATTTTCAATAAAAAAGAAAATGTGTACTTCATGGTGTGAGATCTGCTAACCATTGTTACATTGTTGCCTACAAAAATGATCTGACATATCACTTTTCAAAATGAAGTGACACTGATTAATGGCATCAACAATTGGGCGATGTGAACCACAATGTCTTAAAAGATTGTTGAAACATGAGTTGGGCTGAGGACTGCCCAAACTTTAGAAGCCCTCAAATAATGTGCGTGGCCCATGTCAAATTGGAAAACAAATCAAATCATCACACAAGGAAGTTGATTAGCTTGCCACTAATAGACCATTAGAATTATTGCATATGGATCTCATGGGTCCTCCTAAGACTCAGAGCATAGGTAGTAAGAAGTATATATATATCACTGTTGATGATTTTTCTTGAGTTACTTGGGTTTGATTTTTAAGAGAAAAATCTAAAACACTTGATGTCTTTAATAATTTGTCGTTGCAATTGATTATAGAGAAAGGTCAAGATTTCAGTCAAGTTGCCAGGATTAGATCAGACCATGGCACTAAGTTTGAATATTCTTACTTTAAATCTTTCTGTGATTAAAATGGAGTTAAACATGAAAATTTTGCTCTTAAGACACCACAACAAATGGAGTAGTGGAGACAAAAAACCGTATTGTCCAAGAGATGGCATGTGTTATACTCCATAGCAAAATGTTCCTCAAAGTTTTGGGCTGAGCTAGTGAATACTACAGTTTATGTCATCAATCAAATCTACCTAAGGCCCGAAACCAAGTCTCCTCCATATGAGATTTGAAATGGTAAGAAACCGAACGTAAAATACTTTAAAACTTTCAAGAGTAAGTGGTACATATTGAAAGACTATAAACACCTTGGTAAGTTTGACTCTCAAAGTGACAAAGGAATTTCCCTTGAATATTCCTTATACAATAGAGCCTATAGAGTATACAATTTCGAAAACTTTGTGTAAAGCCCCACCCGACATAATTGTAATTTATATTAATTAAACTTGAGTTTGTATTAATTAATGTATTTTAGCTTTAATTTATCTTATTCTTATTTAATTGGGTCTAAGTTGGATAGGTAGTTAGGTTTGACCAAAACTAGGTAGGATTTATAGCCTCATTTGGAGATTTACATGTCATGGGTCATACATTCATTGGGCACATCATTCATGCATCATTTTTGTTTCATCATACTTTTTTCATAATGGGTCTCAACTTTCTTATTTAATCCGAACCCATTTGGAACCCAAAACCTTTCATTTTGCCAAATTTCACTAGTTAGGTCAAAATCGCCTTTTCACTTAAAATCTGAGCTCAAATTTCAAAAGCTCTAAATTGTGTCAATATTATACTCATTAGAAAGTAGATTTTATTTCATGCATATTTGTCTCTTGCAGTAAACCGATTCTCACTCAGTTTTAAGCACATCAAAGTTTCTAAACTGTGGGGCCCAATTGCCACCCATTACATAAAAACCCCAACAGCCCATTGTTCCTTACCTTTTGCTCATTTCTTTGTTTTCCTACAACAATACCGCTGAACCTATTTCCTTCATCTTCTTCTTGCTTCTCCTCACCAAAACCAAGCCCAAACTTCATCAAATCAAAGATCCGATTCCACCAAAGCATTTTCCTCATTGTGAGCTTCTTCCCCATGCCATTTTTCTTGTGATGCATCATTGGCAGCCCTTCCATCTACGGTTTCCTTCCTAGTTGGGATTCTTTTTGGTGAGTTTTCCCTACCACTTCCTAGTATGAGTATTATGAGCTTTTGAAACCCTTCTATTCTTACATGCAGGGGGTGATTTGAAGTGGTTGGTAAGTTGTGATTTTTGGGGTTGTTTTAGTATAAAAAAGAGGAACTTGAAGAGGGTATTTGGTTCAGCTATAATGGAGTGTTTGGGGTGATATTTAGAGAGAGATGAAATACAGAACATAAGAGAGATGAATGTCGTGCCTCCTTTGAGGATCGACTGTTCTTATATAAGGGTTTAATTCCCTAATTACAATCAATTACAAATCTTAGATCCTAAACTGAAGCCACAAATTAAGTCCCTAATTACAATCAATTACAAATCTTAGATCCTAAACTGAAGCCACAAATTAAGTCCCTAATTACAATCAATTACAAATCTTAGATCCTAAACTAAAGCCACAAATTAAGTAACAACCTTTGACTAATTACAACGTAACAAAAAAAGGTACAATAAATGAGCCTAATGGACTTGGGCTTGCTTGACATGAAATGAGCCTAATGGACTTGGGCTTGCTTGACATGAAATGAGCCTAATGGACTTGGGCTTGCTTGACACCCCCCCTCAAATTGATGCTGGGGAGTCATAAAGCAGCAATTTGGAAACAAGAAATTGATGACGAGGACGAGGAAGTCCCTTTGTGAAGATATCGACAAACTGAAATGCTGTAGGAACATGAGGAAGAGTAATGACACCACGCTTATATTCATCGCGAATAGAGTGGCAGTCAACTTCGATATGTTTGGTGCGTTCATGGAAGACAGGATTTTCAGTGATTCGGATAGCCCCAGTATTATCGGCATGCAATGGAGTAGGAGAGGTTTGAGAAAACCCGAGTTCCGAAAGAAGTCCCCGTAACCATAAGATCTCAGAACAAGCAGAAGACATAGCCCTATATTCAGCTTCCGTGGAAGAGCGGGACACCCGTTCTTGTTTCTTGCATTTCCAAGAAACGAGAGATGTTCCAAGGTACATGCACCAACCAGTAGTAGAACGGCGCGTGTCTTGACAGCCAGCCCAGTCAGCATCTGCATAAGCGGTCAGATGACGAGGATTATCCTTTGGATAAAATAAACCACGAGGAACAGTTTTGAGCAGATAACGGATAATGCGCTTCACAGCTGTCAAATGAAGGTGTCGAGGAGCTGTCATGAATTGGCTCACAAGATGAACAGCATATGAGATGTCAGGTCTAGTGATGGTGAGATAGACAAGACTTCCCACCAGACGCCGGTAGGTATGAGGATCAGGAAGAAGATCGCCATCATCTTTACTCAACTTGAGATTGACCTCTACAGGCGTATCAACAGGTGAAGAATCATTGAGGTCAGCCAACTCGATAAGATCTGATGTGTATTTGTGCTGATTAACAAATAAACCTTTTGGAGATTGATGCACCTCGAGGCCCAAGAAATAATGCAAAGGACCCAAATCCTTCATACGGAAGGAATCCCTGAGAGAAGCTTGGAGAGATTTGATCATACGATCATCCGTGCCAGTGATAATAATATCGTCAACATAGACGAGAAGCACAGTAACACCAGTAGATGTGTGGCATAAAAAGAGAGATGGATCAGAAGGACTCTGGGTAAAGCCACTCTCGCATAAGCGAGCCTTGAAGGTTTCAAACCAAGCGCGAGGAGCTTGCTTTAAACCATAAAGCGATTTGCGCAGGCGATAGACAGACCTCTTGAAGGGAGAGGAGATGCCTTGTGGTATCCGCATATAGACTTCTTCATGCAGGTCCCCATGGAGAAATGCATTTTTGACATCCATTTGGTATAAAGGCCAGGATTTAGAGGCAGCAATGGCGAGAAGTAACCGAACAGATGTCATTTTTGCCACAGGTGCAAACGTTTCCTCATAGTCAATGCCATACTCTTGTCTGTTTCCGAGTGCTACAAGTCTAGCTTTGTGTCTATCCAATGACCCATCAGATTTAAGCTTGATCGAGTAGATCCATTTGCAACCGATGGGTTTAACTCCGGAAGGACAATCCACAATATCCCAAGTGTGATTCTGATCCAATGCATCCAATTCCTCCTTCATAGCCTGGTTCCAGCAATCGTGTTGGACAGCCTGCAAATAAGAACTTGGGATAGAGATAGAAGAGAGAGTGGTCATCAAGGAAGTATGGGTAAATCCATACCTATCAGGCGGTCTAGAAGTTCTGGAGGAGCGACGTAAGGGAGGAGTAGGTGTGGAACCATGTGTCGGTGGAGGATCAGGGGGAGGACCATCCGCAGTGGGAGGTTTCTCCTGACGGTGGTAAACAAAAGCAGGATTAAACCGAGTAACAGAGGTTTGATCCGAAAAACCTGGTAAGAGAGCTGGAGAAGAGGGATGAGGACTGTCCATGTGAGTGGGGAAGAAATATTGATTTTCAAAGAAAATAACATTCCGAGAAACCCTGATACGGCGACCAATGGGATCATAACAAACAAAACCTTTTTGATTAGTGGCATAACCCAAAAAAGCACACCTGCGAGATTGTGCTGTTAGTTTCGTTCTTTCTGTGGGAAGTAAATGAACAAAGCAAACACAGCCAAAGGTATGTAAGTGATCAAACACAGGATGATGACCAAACAATTTAAAATGAGGCGTTAAATGAGCAATGGTATGTGATGGAAGGCGGTTTATGAGATAGACAGCTGTGGTGAGAGCTTCAGTCCAAAAACGAGGGGGAACGGATGCTTCAATCAGAAGAGTTCTAGTGACAGCAAGAAGATGTTTGTTTTTCCGTTCCGCGACTCCATTTTGTTGTGGAGTATATGGACAGGTACGTTGGGAAATGATTCCATTATTGTTTAAAAATGATTGAAAATCCTTGGAAACATACTCCCCCCCTGAGTCTGAGCGCAAAGTTTTAATGCATTTAGAGAATTGGTTTTTAACATATTGAACAAAAAATTTAAATGCATTAAGAACATCAGACTTTGAATGTAATAAATAAATCCAAGTAAATCTGCTGGAGTCATCAATGAATGTTACAAAGTACTTGAAATGACTATGTGAAATGGTCGGAGCAATGCCCCAAACATCACTGTGAATTAAGTCAAAACATGTAGTGCTCCGTGTGTTAGAAGTTGGAAAGGGTAAAGTTTGACTCTTCCCTAATTTACAAGCATCACAGTCAAAAGAAGCAGAATCAACAGGTTTATTTATTAATCCAGATTGAAATAAAGTAGACATTGTAGAAGCAGTCGGATGACCTAGTCTATTATGCCACAACCGAGAATTATTCTTAATGAAAAAACAAAATAACTGATGTAAAGTTTTATCATGAATAAATGAAGACACTGGTAAGGAAAAAAGTCTTCCACGCTTAGGCCCCCTCGCGATCACTTCCCCCGACTCCCGGTCCTGCACAACACAACTAGAAGGAGAAAACAAAACATTGCAGTTATTTTCAACAAGTTGACCCACAGAAACCAAATTGGTAGCAAGATGAGGAGAAACTAAAACATTGGTTAATGGTAAGGGGCTAGGGATATCACCAACAGAGGTGATAGGAAGATGATCTCCATTGGCAGCTTGGACAGTAAGATGACCAGTGTAAGGAACAACATTGTGTAATTTTAGGGCTGAAGTGGTCATATGGTTACTTGCACCAGAATCTAAGTACCAGGTATTGGAAAGAGAGGAAGCAGTACCTGCGATGTGCATGGAAGCTAAGGCATTGATGATCATTTGGTTTACCATCTCAGGGGTGAGAGGAGTTGTTGACGTAGATTGGGAGGAACCAGGTTGGGATGAAGAATCAGACTGCAGAGAACCACTGAAGTCAGGTGAAGCATATGGTGGAGTAGTCACAGTGTAAGCACTAGGAGCTGACTGCACGCTGTAAGTACCAGGGGCTGGCTGCACATAGTTGCGGGAAAGAGAAGTGCGATTCTTCTTCCTGCACTCTTCAAGAACATGACCAGTGGCCTTACAATATCGGCAGATTTTTGCCTTACATTGATTTGCATAGTGACCATATTTCTTGCAGGTATGGCACTGAACTTTACTGATGTCCCTAAAAGGTGGTCTAGTTGTAGCAACATAGGCAAGGGGAGTCTCAACAGATCTCTGTTATTCCAGTGTAGTTTGAGTGACCCGACGTTGTTCTTCCCGTAGAAGTTCCTGAAGACAATCATCCAAGCTAGGAAGAGAAGCCCTGCTCATTAAGTTAGATCGAACTGTCTCAAACTCGAGACGAAGTTTCATAAGAAACTGATCCCGATGACTACATTGCTGTAATGGAAGTAATTCCTGGAGAAGAGCTGCAGATACCGAGGCAAACTTAATCGCATCATATTCGGACCACAGTCTGCGGAAGCCATTATAATACTCCTGAATAGACTGGGTGCCTTGAGTGAATTGTGAGATTTCAAGTTCTAATTGAAACTGGCGAGCAGCATTGCCCTGTTGGTAAATTTTCTGAAGATACTCCCACATTGCACGGGCAGTGTGGCAGGGTTTGAGGTTGAGAATAAAATGTGACTCAACAGAGCCCAGCAACCAGGTCTTGATTTTAGCATCCTTTGTTTTCCAAGCTAAAATTTTCTTATCATCTTCTGCAGGTTGAGGTTCAGATCCATCAATGTGTCCCCAGAGTTCTTTTCCTTCCAAATAAATTTGAAATTGGAAGGCCCAGGAGGTATAATTTGTACCATCAAAGCGAATCAGGGCAATCTCATGTTTGTCCATGACTAAAGAGAAGGAAGAAACCCGCACAAAGCAGTCCGGAAAGGATATTGGCAAAACAATATCTTTTGGATGGCCGAGATGAAAAGAAATGGACAAAACAGAATTTCTACAATAAAGGGTAGATGGCCTACCTCAGATGATCCATAAATGGTGAGAAAATCTTCAAAAAAAATGTAGAAATCCAGACGACCAAGATGGGCTGGTCCAGCTGAATGGCGATGATGATCGCAGGTGGGCCACTTCAGATCTGAGATGAACAGGGATGATCAAGGCTTCCAGATCTTGGAAGATGACTCTGATGATCAATAAATCAGAAACAAATTCTTCATAAATCCTGGAAGCTTCATGCGACCAAGATGGTAGGATTCCGCTAATGAGTTGGTGAGAATCACAGGTGGGCCACGTCGGATCTGAGATGATCAGGATGATCTGGCTAAAGAGAATGATCACAGATGATCATATACTGGCTTCCAATGTTTGGAAGATGATGTAGGAGAAGATCACAGATGATCGAGCTCTGATACCATGATATTTAGAGAGAGATGAAATACAGAACATAAGAGAGATGAATGTCGTGCCTCCTTTGAGGATCGACTGTTCTTATATAAGGGTTTAATTCCCTAATTACAATCAATTACAAATCTTAGATCCTAAACTGAAGCCACAAATTAAGTCCCTAATTACAATCAATTACAAATCTTAAATCCTAAACTGAAGCCACAAATTAAGTCCCTAATTACAATCAATTACAAATCTTAGATCCTAAACTAAAGCCACAAATTAAGTAACAACCTTTGACTAATTACAACGTAACAAAAAAAGGTACAATAAATGAGCCTAATGGACTTGGGCTTGCTTGACATGAAATGAGCCTAATGGACTTGGGCTTGCTTGACATGGGGAATGTTTAGCATTGGATTTTTGTGGCTAGATGCTTAAGGCAAAAGGCTAATGCTAGTATAGATTGAGCCTTTCATCATTCCTCATTTTCCTTTTCAATAGTGTTCATGACTTGGAGTAACCAATACCACCATCCCTTTTCTCCTACAAATCCTCAAAGGTAATGAGTTGTAGTCATTTCCATATCTTTGGTTTCAAATGAGTCAAGGAGACTCTAAGTTACGGCATGCAACCCATTTCATCATCATTTCATACATTGTCATGTATGGTTTGATTTATGGTTAGAGATTGGGACTTTCTTCACCACTGAGCCAAACCAAAAGAATTTCATTGAAGTAAAGCACTATATAAGGCAAGCATAAGTATGTATTATTGCTATATGTGTGGTTTATATTATTGATTTCTTGATAGAATTTATACACCTATATGTTTCTTACCACTCTTTCCATTCTAAATCAATCTATGGAATCGTTTTGGTTATATTTGGGTATGTGAAGGAAAATTAGAGATTTGAAAATGAAGAGTATTTATATTATTACATAGTAAATACTTTGAATTAATGGAATAGTGTATGGAGGCCAAGGGAAGATTAAATAATCAGTTTAAAACTTATTCTGTTCAAAGCCCAAGTGCTTCAGGGATGATAGATTGGGTAAGAGCTTGATCAATCAAATTAGCCTGCTGGATGGGAATTTGATCCATCAGATAGGGGTCTGATCGATCGAGTACCCTTATTTTTGGCAAAACTTTATTTATTTTATTTTGAATTGGGGATCATTTAAGGAACTTTCCTATCCTTTATTGAGTTCTTTATAGAAATTTTTAAACCTAATATAACCGTTGAGAAATTAGGTATACTCAAAGACTATATAGGACCTTAGAAATGGCATCTTTACCCTACATAAATAGGACCAATGCTAACTAATTATAAAAAGGAAGAGTGTAGAGCTGTCACTCATTTCCTCTTAATGTTTCAAATGAGCTCCGATTTCACGTCATAGGTGTTGGCATAATGAGGTGGTGTCCATATATAACTTGCACAATGCAGCGCCAAGATCATCAGTAGTACATTAACATCGAACTTCTTAAGATTACATCATGTTGAATGATTAAGAGTGATGAATTATCCTAGATTAGGGTTGCCTAGTGAAACTTTTTGCTCCCCTTAATCAATTGCATTCATATTTTTAAGATAAACTATGCTCTCAACATGATTAAATTATGTACCCATTCTTCCTAGGTAAGTATTGAGGCAAGATTGGGCCAAAACTTCTTGTAAGCAAAAGCCTGAAAGCAAAAAAAGAATAACCAAGGTTGAGAGGGTTCGAGCACTCATTGGGCCAAAACTTCTTGTAAGCGAAAGCCTGAAAGCAAAAAAAGGATAACCAAGGTTGAGAGGGTTCGAGCACTCTTAACTCATTACTGTATATATTTTGCAATTAAGTAAAAATTCCATTCAACTTCATTTATATGCTTATGTACAATCTCAAGACTGATAATACCTTTATGTACAAATACGAAATGATTGCTACGATTAATGATAAGTATAAATGATATGGATTACAGTCGGTCTTAATACGTTGAGTCGGTACCACTTAGCTTATACCCTAGGAGGTTCGATTGGACCGAATATGATATTCCATCTGTCACTACTGCAGTAGTCATGGAGGAGTTGGTTCGTGCTCCTCGAGTAGCTAGAAAGATCACCTAATGATTTACCACCGTATGATAAATGCTCTCCTTAAAGAGAAGATAGTCTCGTGGATGCTAATTAGTACGTTATTGTATATCCAATTATGATTCTTTATCCATGCTTCTTCATATGCACAACATGCCTGATATGTTCACAAATTTACATATTTATGCATCATTTTATGATTGATTAGGGGTTTAATTAGGTAAATTGCATAACTATTCATCAGATTTTATCATTTTATGTATTTTCACCTAAAAAATTAAAATTTCATATTGTTTACACACTTTCTGCAGTAATTTAGAAATTTGCAATTCTTTTCTGAAGAGTCCCAATTAGAGTAAAACTCTATCTGAATGGGTCCCACTACAATGTGGGTTCTTTAGTATTTTATGGATTTGCTTAGAATGTGCATTAAGATGTGAGTAGATCATGTAGGGCACACCATATAAGAAATTTAAAAAGTTGAATTCATGAGGACCCCACCACACATGTGCACACATACTTGGATGATGAAAAAGGGGTCCTACTCTCAATTTGTTGAAAGAACTCAAATTTAAAAAAAAAAAAAAGAAAGTCAAGGTGGAGAGAATTCAAAAATGGATAGTCAATGCCATTTTCTTTGGACAGCATAGATTAAAATGGTCTTAGCTCTCAAACCAATCATCGGAATTCGACAATCTACCTACCATTAGAAAGTTTTTTTTTTAATAGATGTCTGTAGAATTTAAGATTATATCAATTGGGGCTGAAACGATAAAGTTATGGCCTAACGAAGTCGGCCATGCATTTTTAGACTGGATCGGAAAAAAGATTGGAAACTTTTCCCATGTTACAATACCTTTGGGTGGGATTCATTGCTCCTCAAGTGAAGTACATGGAAGATTAAAAAGGGATCCTACAATGTGCATCAAAATTCATAACAAGTGGGCCTATTCCAAGTTGCTCAAATCCAAGAATAGAAAGTTTGGTTGTAAAGAGTTTTTCCAAACATGGAAAGCATAAAAAAAATCTCTCACACCTTACCAAATCTTACTTATTTGTTGGCCAAGGAGAAGACTTACCAAATATAGAGATTTTTGCTAAAAAGAAGGACCAAAGTTTAAAAAGAAGAGTAACTACAAACCCTATAATCCAAGCCATTGGAGGATCATCCCTCTCCATGCTCTCTCTCTCTCTCCTCTCTCCTCCATCTCTCTTCCTCCCATTAATTTTCTTTTTTTACTTTTAAGTTATTTTTGGAGCCTTGTTCCAAGAGCTAGGAATTTAGAAGAAAGATTTTTAGAGAGTTAATATTGTACAAGAATACTCTTGATGAAATTTTTGATAAAGATCTTGACAATGTCTAGCAAGTCTTTTGAATCGGAACATACAAATGAAGCTAAGTAAATTTTTATTTTAATTCATGTGGTTATTTTGTTCTTTTTTTTATCACTTTTAAATAAATGTTCTATTAGAATGATAGATCCATCTTCATACCTTAGGCAACCTGAATGATAGATCCATCTTCATACCTTAGGCAACCTCTATTTTGATTTTTAATGAATATAATTCATTGATTTATGCTTATTTTGATAGATTATGCTTAGGGCTGAGATCCTTTGATAGTTTATGCTTAATTTGATAAGTTATGTTTATGAATTTTCATTCTTTTATAAAGTGAAGGAGGTCTTGGGTGATGATTTTATTTTTATTTTATTAAAAATTATTTTTTATGAAAGACAAATCTTTTACCTAAAAAACAATGAATTGTTTCTTGTCTAAGTTATTTTGAGTCAAAGAATAGAATAATTGCATGATTGGATTAATTATCTTACTTAATAGATTCTGAATGCTCTGATCTTTTTTCTCCATTGATTTTTCACTATTTTTAATTACATCAAGTTTCTAATATTCTTAGTTTTGTTTCAAATCAATATTTTAGTTAAAAGAGATTTCAAATTTTTTAATTAAAAAAATTCAAAACTACTCCCTGTGGGATCAACCTATATTTGCCACTGTCCTAACAAGATAATTGTGCACTTGTATTTTTAAGTAGATTAATCAAATTCACATCAATACCTAGCTTCTGTTATTGCTCTTTTTTAGCTAATATGTCCTTAATTTTGATAAAATATATTAGTTTTATATGCACCCATATTTGCTAAACCATTATATTTGGAGTGCTACCCTTTGGTGTTACAAAAAAGTCTAAGTACTGATTCCACCTCTAATGCGCCACAAAGGAGGTTCCAGTGATTTCTAAGGTATAGTGGAATGGACTTCTAACATCAGTTTGACTATGTTTTTACATTATGCCTTCTTGTGAGATTATCATTTTATGTGCCTGTGGGTATTCATGTTTCAGATTTTATGCATATTGTCACATCATGTTTCCATGCACAACTTGGACTACATGTGCATTGACATGTATAATGATCTCAGTTCATATAGCCACGTGTATTTTTTGACATGGTAGATATGCATGGATTCATGTTCATATAAAAGACTGTTTTAAGTTTTATGTCTCTAGTCTACAATTAAAATTAAAGGAAGACTCAATTTCTGCTAATATGATATCTCAAAATATGAACAATCTAGGATATTGTTAAGTATAGTTAAAATACACAAGCTTCCGCAAATGTTTTAAATGAACACGTATTACACGTCAATCCTAACACAAAAATTCTATGCTTTTTCTCTTTTGGCATTTCATACGTGTCTTAGTACCGCATGAATTGCCACAAGATTATATATGCCACGCCTCAAGAGTCGCCCTAATACAGAATCTCTATCTCGAAGCGTGACAATTTATAATAATGGATTCCATTAATGTGGAGGTTGTTGATGTTGGATCGTCTATATATTTTTATGACGAAGATGATGGGCTCACCTTTTCTCCTATTCTTAAACAAGTGGATGATGCTTAGGAGAACAAAAAGGATTACTCTAAAGATAAGGAACCAGAAATGAAAGTTATCGTGAATGAACCAAAGACACCAAAGTCTAAAACCATTGTTCCAGACTCAGATTCTAAGGATGAGTAAGGAAATACTTAGACCACTCTAAAGCACTCATTGTGAATCAAGCTAAGTCATCCCATCTTGCAAATCATTTGAGATGTTCTGGAGCCTCTCAAACCAAAAAAAAGGTATGTGACAGAAATGAAAGTTAACGTGAATGAACCAAAGACACCAAAGTCTAAAACCATTGTTCCAGACTCAGATTCTAAGGATGAGCAAGGAAATACTTAGACCACTCTAAAGCACTCATTGTGAATCAAGCTAAGTCATCCCATCTGGCAAATCATTTGAGATGTTCTGGAGCCTCTCAAAACCAAAAAAAGGTATGTGATAGGGTAAGTTATATCCATTATGTTTCTTTTTTTGAGCCCAAAAATGTAAATGAATCATTAAAAGATGACTCTTGGATCAATGCCTTGCATGAGAGACTTGAGTAGTTTGAGAGAAATAAATAAGGCTAGGCTAGTAGCACATGGTTATACCGAAGTTGAAGGTATTGAGTATAATGAAACCTATGCCTCTGTTGCTCGACCTGAATCCATGTGGATCCTCCTTGCAATTTCGTGCTGTCTAAAAATCAAATTTTTTCAGATGGATGTCAAGAGTGCATTTTTGAATAGATATCTGAATAAGGAAGCATTTGTTAAGCAGCCTAAAGGTTTTCAAGGTCCTCATTATTCAGACCATGTCTACAAATTGAAGAAAGCCTTAAATGGTCTAAAACAAGCCCCTCATGCCTAGTATGAAAAATGAACTACATTTTTTTTATTGAGAATAGCTTTAAGACGGTGGTGTTAATAAGGCAATATTTATCAAGAATGAGAAAAAGTATATCCTGATTGTACAAGTTTTATGTAGATGATATAGTGTTTGAGTCTACTTCAGCGTTGATGGTTAAGAAATTTTCAGAAAGCATGACTAAACAGTTTGAGATTAGAATGGCTAGTGAGCTATCATTTTTCTTGTGATTACACGTTAAGTAGTGTGAAAATGGTATCTTCCTCTCTCAAACTAAGTATGCTTGTAACTTGCTAAACAAATTTAGGATGAACACTAAGCATTCAAGAACTACCATGAGTGAGACTGTAAAGTTGAGCTTAAACTTAGAAGGAAAAGATGTGATTGATATACTTTATCGTAGCATGATTGGTAGTATTCTCTACCTCACTGCAAGCAGACCTAATATTGCATTTAGTGTTGCTGTGTGCGTGAGAGACTAGTCCAAGCCAAAGGAATTACATTTACCGCCTATTAAGTGGATAATGAAGTAAGTGAGCGGCACAACCGAATATGGATATGGCTTACTCGAGATACCAACACAAATCTCATTGGATATTTTGATGTTGAATGGGCTAGATGTTTAGACGATTGTAAGAGTACATCTGGTGGGTGTTTCTTTGTAGGTAACAACTTGGTTGCCTAGCATAGTAAAAGGCAGACATGGACCTCTTTGTCAACTACAAAGGCTGAGTATATAGCTGCTAGGAGTTGCTGTACACAACTGTTGTGGATGAAACAAATGCTGTCTGACTATAGTATTGTCCAAGAGATTATGGTGGTGTATTGTAACAACAAGAGTGCAATTGACATCTCCAAGAACCCAATCAGACATTCAAAGACAAAGCACATTGACATTTGGCATCACTTCATACTTAATCTGGTTGAAGAGAAAGTCCCACTCTTGGAGCACATTGTGACTAAGCGCCAATTAGCTGATATCTTCACAATGCCTCTTAAGCCCACTAGATTTGAATCCGTTCATAAATCCTACGCATTTGACTATAATCCTAAATATTGTCCTTGATTTATGATTTAATATGCACATCCATGATTTTTCAAGTTCATTATATGATTATTTGGGCATGTGATGCACTTTTTTTTGCTTATTTTTTGATATCATGGGACACATTCTAATGTTTTTGAATATGTATTCATGTTCATGATAGCTTACCTAGATAGTCACTTAGGATTGATAGGATTTATGGTCCTAGTGTGTTTGCATTTTTTTTGGTGCATCGATTTTGATTTTTCCCATTCCTCATTGCTCTTTTTGTAATCAATTAAAAAAAATATATGATGAGCTAAAAAGAAAATCAATTAAAAAATGAAGTATTGCTTTTGAAGCAAACGCGAAGCCCATGCTTTCAAAAGAGAATAAAAAAATGAAAAGTCATAATTAAAGGGGAGTTATTGAAGGTTAATTGCTAGATATGACAAATGACAATCGATATTGTCAATTATGGATAAAAAGGAGGAGAATGAAGGATTGCAGGTGACAAATTTTTTTAATTTGAAGGTAAGTTTTTCTTTTTTGTTGCAAATATCAATGAGATTTTAGGTTTATTTGCTGGGTAGAATATATGTATATATGTTTAGGGATTTTTATTCATGAATTTTCACAGGGGCAGATTCGTAGGATAGTAAATGTAAGATAATTCATGGGTTGTGAACAAAACTCGGGTTCAATTTAGTTGTAAATTTCATATTTTTTTTAGATTGGATTATAGCATGAGTCACCGGATGCGCTGAAAAAAAAAGATTTTTAAGAAAAACAGAAATTTCATGAAAAAAAGGGAACCAAGATATTAGCTCTACCTGCTCGAGTGGCCCTTACGACTGCTCAAGCGAATGAGTCCTCTGCGAATTGGGTTTTCTTTTCTAATTAAATATATTTGTTTCACTCTTATTGAAACCCTAAGTTCTACACACAAAATTGGGTTATTTAAAGGGTTTCTCTCTCAACCCTAACATACCAATCGCTTTGTTTTGAGCCTAAAGAACCTTTTGGAGATCCCTTTTTCTCTAGAGCATCAATTGGAGAGCCGTGATGAGTTGCTAAGCATCTAGAGATTTGTGCTTCTACTCTTGTAGAAGATTCGTCTTATTGATTCAAGGTGTGTTGATTCAAACACGGTGAGCGGTGAATGGCTTGGTCGTCAGAATGAAGAACTATGGTCCTTAGGTTATGGCTGACTAGGAAAGGTTTTGTGAGTATATCTTATAATTACTGAAATTCATAGTGCTTGGTTTTTGTTGAACCAAGTGATAAGTCTCGTGGTTTTTTCCCATGTTGGGTTTTCTACATAAATATCATGTGCCTTTCATTCTTGTAGTTGATTGATTTATAGTTCCTTTTGTATTTCCACCATTATTATTTGGACTGCATGTCACAACCCGAGCCCAGAAATCAGGGGTTAGAGAAAACTTAACCAATGACACACGTACTCCCGTGCACGTACACCTAGACCTCGTCCAAGTGTACACACATAAGGGATCAATCACACGTGCAAACACATGTACGCAGAAGCTGTAAGTATCATGGCATACCACAAAGACTACAAAACTGACTGATTCACAACTGAATGAAGCAAATAAGAATAACGCTTACTCAATAGGGCTGTACAACGATGATCCAGATAATAAGAATAAAATACACACAATCAAAGCATTACCAATACGTGTTCAAACTACTTGTGCTTATACTTGCCTCAAATCAAAATCAAACACACACCAGTCGCTGTCTTGGGCTCAATCCACTGTCCAAACACAAGTCTACTCATCAGACACTCCTCAAACACTCGAGAACTCAAAGGTATATTGAATACACGCACCAAACTGACAGATGAGGAAAACAAACAGGAAAAACACAACGAAACACAAGACATACCATTGAAGTCACACGAAGCTAACGATGCACTGCTCCCTTTCTCACTTAAACAAGGCAGAACGGAAAGAAAGAGAAAGAGAGACGAACGAGAGAGAGAGAAAAGAGCAGGAGAGAAAGCTTGTTGAAGAAAAGAGAAAAAAACGGTGGTAGGTGAGACATTTGTAAGAGAAAAGGAGTCAAATTTGCAAATAAGTCCACAAATTGCCTCTATTTACAATTTGAATCAATTAACGATCCAACGAGAGCAAACGAAGTCATTTACATATGAGTCTGTCACAAAGCTTGACGGGCTCGACGAAATACACACGTTGACATCAAGATAATACAAACTAACAGTGTCCGACAAAAGCAAAAATTACGAAAAAAGGCTCAAACCTACCAAACCAAGTCAAACTCAACCAAACTACCTATCCATTGCTCAAGACCAAAGAAAAGCAAAACCAAAACACTTTTAACAGCAATATTGCAATTAATTAGCCACTAATTCAGATTAAGTTGGGTCAGAGTGTTACATCCTCCCCCACTTAAGAATCATTCCGTCCTCGGAATGAACGCATACCTGAACGAAAAGATATGGATACTGATGTGCCATCTGCTCCTCCAATTCCCACGTGGCTTCATCAGGTCCATGATGTTCCCAGAGTACCGTAACCCATCGTATGGTTCTAGTGTGCAAGATCTGTTCTCTGGTCCCAACAATACGGAGCGGTCGCTCAACGTATGACCCATTCGGCTACATCTGTACGCCAAGTCTCCAATTCTGCTCTTGATCTCAAATGGACCCACATATCTTGGAGTTAATTTTCCTTTTTGACCGAAGTGTATTGTACCCTTCATCGGTGAGACCTTCAGAAAAACCTAATCGCCAACCTGAAATTTTAGTGTTCTTCTTCATGTATCTGCATAACTTTTCTGTTTCGACCGGACAATCTTCAAATTATCAATGGCCTTCTGCACCTTCTCTGCCGTTTTGGCAATGATCGTCGGTCCATGAAAACTCCTTGTTCTAACTTCTTCCCAACAAATGGGGCTTCTACATTTACGCCCATACAAAGCCTCATATGGTGCCATGCCAATACTCTTGTGAAAACTGTTATTATAAGCAAACTCGCACAACGAGAGATGCAGATCCCATTCTTACTCAAAATTGAGTACACTGGCCCGGAGCATATCTTCAAGAGTCTGAATGGTTCGTTCTGACTGTCCATCAGTCTGCGGGTGATACGCCGTACTGAAGCTTAACTTCGTTCCCATGGCCTCTTGAAATGCCTTCCAGAAAGAGGAAACAAAATGACTGTCCCGATCAGACACAATCGATACAGGCGTACCATGTAATCTAACAATCTCATCAACAAACTTCTTCGCCATTTCAGAAAATGTCATGCCCTTCTTAAATGGAAGAAAATGAGCTATCTTCGTCAATCTATCCACAATCACCCAAATGGTGTTATTCTTCTTGCCCGTCATGGGTAAGCCTGAAATAAAATCCATCATGATGTGCTCCCATTTCCACTGAGGAATATGCAATGGATGCAATGAACCTGGAGGTCTTTGATGGTCAGCTTTCACCTTCTGGCAAGTCAGACATTTGGCGACGAGCCCGGCGATTTCACTCTTCATATTGTTCCACCAAAATCTGTCTTTGAGAGCTCGGTACATTTTCGTGCTTCCCGGGTGCATCGTATAACGAGCGTAATGTGCTTCTGTCATCAAACTCTCCTTCAAATCCTTGATAGTCGGTACACATAACTTGATCCGGAAGTATAAGACCTTATCTTCTACTCGAAAGTCTGGTCGTTCACTGACACTATCTTGAATTCGCTTCAACATCGCATCTTCAAACTGCTGGTCTTTAATGCGCTGAATGATGTCGGGCTGAAAACTCATGGTACTAGCAAGTGCCAAACAGTTCTCTACCAATGTCACTTCAACTGGTTGATCATGTCTCACAAAATAAAGGCTGTCGAAAGCTTGGAGAATCTCTGACTTCCTACTCAAGGCATCTGCAACCACATTGCCTTTCCCTGGGTGATATTTGATGAGGAAATCATAATCTTTAATAAACTCAAGCCACCTGCGCTGTCTTATGTTTAACTCATGCTGCGTGAAGAGATACTGTAAACTGTGGTGATCTGAGTGCACTTCAAATTTCACGCCGTACAAATAATGTCTCCATAGTTTCAAAGCAAAAACGATGGCTGCTAATTCCAAATCATGAGTGGCATAATTCTTCTCATGCTCCCTGAGTTGCCTCGAACCATAGCTAATCACTTTGCTGTGCTGCATCAAAACACATCCCAAGCTGACTCGAGAAGCATCGGAGTAGATCACAAGGCCTTCACTCCCATCCGGTAACGTCAGGACTGGAGTAGAAGTAAGCTTCTCCTTCAAAGTCTAGAAACTGTGCTCACACTCGCCCGTCCAAAGGAAAGGAACATTCTTCCTTGTCAACTTAGTCAACAGAGCAGAAATCTTGGCGAAATCTTGAATAAATCGACGATAGTGTCCAGCAAGCCCAAGAAAACTCCGTACCTTCGTCACAGTCTTTAGGCTTGGCTAATTCACCACTGTCTCGACTTTCATCTGATCAACTGCTAATCCGTCCCGTGAAATGGTATGACCAAGGAACGCTACCTGCTCGAGCAAAAAATCACACTTAGACAATTTGGCATATAAGCGATGTTCCCTCAACAACTGCAAGGCTCGATGAAGATGTTCCACATGCTCCTTTGAGGACTTCGAATACACCAAAATATCATCTATAAAGACTACCACAAAGCGGTCCAAGAAAGGAACAAAGATCCTGTTCATCAAGGCCATAAAGGTAGCAGGCCCATTGGTTAATCCAAACGGCATCACGAGAAATTCATAGTGTCCATACAGTGTCCTGAAGGTAGTTTTGGCAATATCTTCTTCCTTCACCCGAAGTTGATGATACCCCGATCTCATATCAATCTTCGAAAAGTAGGCGACATCTTGGAGCTGGTCAAATAACTCATCAATACGTGGTAGG
Source organism: Sextonia rubra (assembly GCA_037013555.1). Classification (NCBI taxonomy): domain Eukaryota; kingdom Viridiplantae; phylum Streptophyta; class Magnoliopsida; order Laurales; family Lauraceae; genus Sextonia; species Sextonia rubra. The sequence continues at coordinate 1,640,582 of JASUAD010000028.1, read as the reverse complement.
GGATATTTATTCTTGATCGTGACTTTATTCAACTGCCTGTAGTCAATGTATCCTTAAAGTACCGTCCTTCTTCTTCACAAACAGCACCGGAGCTCCCCACGGTGACACACTCGACCGTATGAAACCCTTATCCAAAAGATCTTGCAATTGCGTCTTCAGTTCGAGTAGTTCGACAAGGGCCATACGATATGGAGCTAAACTAATCGATGCTGTACCTGGCACTAGGTCAATGACAAATTCCACTTCTTTGACAGGGGGGTAACTCGGGTACTTCTTTCGGAAATACATCCGGGAACTCACGTATTACCGAAATCTCGCTCAATTGCTTCAAATCCTTTTTCTCTGAGACAAAGGCGAGAAAACCTTCGCAACCTCTGCGTATCAAGCGATCCGCCTTGCATGCGGAGATGACACGCCTAGGGCATTTCTTTTGATTGCCCTTGAAGCGAAACCCCTTCTCTAGATCGAAATAGATCGTCTTGTTGTAACAATTAACACAGGCACGATACCGCGCTAGCCAGTCCATTCCAAGGATCACATCAAAATCCAACATCGACAACAAGATCAAGTCAACTGGCAGCCGACACCCTTCAATCCACACATCACACTGAGGGTAGTACACACTGTACTCCACTCTCTAGCCCACGGGGGTAGACACCACCAACAAGTATGGTAGCGGCTGAGGGGGTTGCGGTAATTGCTTAGCGAAATGAGGTGCTACGTACGAACGCGTAGACCCCAAATCAAATAATGCAAGTGCTTCAGCTTGAGCAATGAGAACCTTACCTTCCACCACGTTCGCATCTTCTGCACTTTCATGGGAGGCTGCATACACGTGAGCGGTCTGACACTGCATCTTCTGGCCTTGGCGAGATGGCTGGGGTTGCTAGAGACTACAAAACGAGCAGACTTGGATGGCTAAGAAGTCTTGAATTTCGGGCATTGAGCTATCCTATGCTCCATGGAACCACAGCCTAAATAGCGCCAATCTTTTTTGACGTAGAATTCCGTGGCCCCACGTTTCCGGAATTTATCATATAATGCATTCGGGTCACTCTCCTTCGGTTGGAAGACCACCTGTTGTTTTACATGCGGCTGAATAGATGCTTGACTTTGCCAGTCTACTAAAGAAACAACCTGTGCCTGCAAAGAATGAATTGCCTGTAGCATTGCCAAGAAACGATCATCAGCGTTCGCAGGTTGCTGTGGAGCGGCTAAACCACTCTCATTGTCACCCTGGTTATTATTCTGAGTACCGAATCCATATGCTATAGCCTGCAAAACACAAAAGTCAATCGGCTATCACACTAGGTGACTCACACATACCCCAAAATGAACAATGACCACACACAAAAGGCAAAGACTAGACTACGTAATCTCACCACGTCCTGTATGCCTACATGCTTAAGAGCTAAGACAGACAATGCTTTGATACCATACAATACGTATGTCACAACCCGAGCCCAGAAATCGGGGGTTAGAGAAAACCTAACCAATGACATACGTACTCCCGTGCACGTACACCTAGACCTCGTCCAAGTATACACACATAAGGGATCAACCACACGTGCAAACACATGTACGTAGAAGTTGTACGTATCATGGCATACCACAAAGATAATACGAAAGAAATAAAATAACGATGATTACAAAAGATTAGACTGATTTACAACAATGTAAAACAAAATAGAGGAACTAGTCCACGAAATCAAAATACATGGATAAACCAAAACCCAAAAATATAAACCACAGAAAAATCCCCCAGGTCAGCTAAGACATAAATGGAGGGGAAACAAAATGATGCAAACCGCTCTCAGAAGAATGGATCAAGTCCACTCCTCTAGGCAGGAAAGGGCCTCACGGGTCTCCCTTGGAGTTGGGTCGACCGACGCAGGACCGGGAGAGGGATTTGAGCCTGCAACATCAAGAACAACTCATAAGTACAACGACTTAGCAAAATATAAGCCACAAGAAGATAACACGAATTGTGTCTATCAATGAGCAAAAGTCGTAATATGCAAAGATCTAGAGTAATCATATCGGTATAATAGGCAAATCGTGCATTTGAATAAGTATGCTATCAGAATCATACACAGATAAACTATCAAAGTGGCTACTACATTTGCCATATTCTCCCTTTCGAGAGCACACAAATATGAGAACACCATCGACCGGGCCAGGGTACGAATGGGTCTCCAAATTCCCGGGGTCCGGAATCCCAGGACACAAGCACTCTGCAGAGGCAATCACACACACTAAGCCAAAGTTAACCCCGTCGAGTATCCTGCGGCTGAGGCTAAGTAGTGCCATATATAGACAATCTCAATCACAATCAATCAGATGAAGCACATCAATCAATATCATATACAGATCTCATATAACAATCTATCACAATAAACGAAAAATAGTAGGTGCATCACATACTGATACTCAATGTGAATAACAATACGAATAACGAATGCGAATAAGTACTGACAAATGGGTACAAGTAACAAATGATCACTAAGGCAATGACTAAATACTCCACACGAGCAATAACAAATACACAGTAGTGGATTGTTCTTGCTCGGGCTTCGTTACACAGTTGTTCGATACACAGTTTTTCCATCAAGGAGTGTTGCATCTTATGACGAAAGTGTACCAAAGTCCCTTAAACCAACACCCATGGGAAGGTGCTAAACAACTGGATAACATACATGAATGAGACGCAGCCCTCGAGATCATTCATTTCATTCTTACATTCCATTGGGCATGTTCGGGTTGTTTACATTCTAGCATGAAAGTCATATCAGGTCTCTTCCTTAATCCTAATCGGTTTATTCATTTCTCAGGGTGATACGGTGTAGCCGTAGGTGAACATATGGCTTAGCCGTAGGCATTTTACGGTGTAGCCGTAATCTGTACTGCGGTGGAGCCGAGGTTCCCCAAACTATTCATCCGTATTTACGGCTCAACCGAAATTTGCTCTACGGCGCAGCCGTATCTTGCTCTACGACTTAGCCATAACACAATGGACGGCTTAGATCTAGCTGGGCTGTAGAAGAGCAGCAGATTTGCCAATTCTCAGTTATTTAAGATGTCACCCTGTATTGATCTACGGCTAAGGTCACGGTTGGGTCACGGTGTAGCCGTAAGACATTTCATGGCTCGGCCGTAGCATAATTCACGGTTTAGTCGTAAGTGTGCTGGGTCGATTTCCTGAAACAATTACAGAACTATAGAACTGACTGATTCACAACTGAATGAAGCAAATAAGAACAAAGCTTACTCAATAGGGCTGTACAACGATGATCCAGACAATAAGAATAAAATACACACAATCAAAGCATTACCAATACGTGTTCAAACTACTTGTGCTTATACTTGCCTCAAATCGAAATCAAACACACACTAGTCGTTGTCTTGGGCTCAATCCACTGTCCAAACACAAGTCTACTCATCAGACACTCCTCAAACACTCGAGAACTCAAAGGTATATTGAATACACGCACCAAACTGACAGATGAGGAAAACAAACAGGAAAAACACAACGAAACACAAGACATACCGTTGAAGTCACACGAAGCTAACGATGCACTGCTCCCTTTCTCACTTAAACAAAGCAGAACGGAAAGAAAGAGAAAGAGAGACGAACGAGAGAGAGAGAAAAGAGCAGGAAAGAAAGCTCGTTGAAGAAAAGAGAAAGAAACGGTGGTGGGTGAGATATTTATAAGAAAAAAGGAGTCAAATTTGCAAACAAGTCCACAAATTGCCTCTATTTACAGTTCGAATCAATTAACGATCCAACGAGAGCAAACGAAGTCATTTACATACGAGTCAGTCATAAAGCTTGACGGGCTCGACGAAATACACGCGTTGACATCAAGATAATACAAACTAACAGTGTCCGACAAAAGCAAAAATTATGAAAAAAGGCTCAAACCTACCTAAACCAAGTCAAACTCAACCAAACTACCTATCCATTGCTCAAGACTAAAGAAAAGCAAAACCAAAATACTCTTAACAGCAATATCGCAATTAATTAGCCACTAATTCAGATTAAGTTGGGTTGGAGTGTTACACTGCACTCTAGAAATTAGGTTGGGACATTGAACCCTTCATCTTTGGAAGTTCTAAAAACACCCAAAGAGTATTTCTACCACCTCTACTAATGCCTCGAGGTGTTGCAATGCCTAATCTCCCTCAGGTGGAGCCTATTCTTCAACACTCGCTCTTTTGGAACCTGTTTGACACACTTTTGGTGACATGCACATTTTTGTATTGAATCATTTCTTTAGGATTCAGACTCGCAACTGGTTGGCTCCCATACCATAATAAGTTTTGTTAGCTGACTATTCCTACAAAAACATCAAGGCATTAGTAAAAGTAGCAGAAATACTTTTTAATAGTTAGATTATGAGGCGATAAGGGAGTAAAAGGAGCTGCATTGATCCAATGTGGACCCAAATGGGGTCCATAGAGCTAGAATGCACAATATTCAGTTTACTTGTCGGAGAAAATTCTCCTAAATTCAAATATTAAACATTGCTAAGATATGAAGATGAACGATGCAAGTGCAATCATATCATTGTTCATTTTTTTGGGCATATATATATATATATCTCATTTGTTGACAATCTAGAAAAAATGAATCTTTCATGTTTATCCATTGTTATTTTATTTTACTTTATAAAAATAAAATTCAAATCCCTTATAAAAATAAAATTCAAAACCATTTCTGCTGTCACAACCCGAGCCCAGGGACCGGGGGTCAGAGAAAGTCTAACCAATGACACACGTACTCCCGTGCATGCACACCTAGACCCCGTCCAGGCATACACACACAAGGGATCATTCACACGTGCAAACATCTGTACGCGGAAGCTGTACGTATCAAGGCATACAACGACATACCAAAAGATACAATGGATTACAAAAGATCATGAACTGATAACAAGAACAATTACAAGAACGTATGACAATATAGCGGGCTTATAACAATCAAAATCAAATTACAGATATCACTCAAAGCCCACATTACAAGTACAGAAAAATCCCCTCAATAGACTCAGACTCAAATGAATGGGGAAACAAAATGATGCAAACCGTACTCTGGAGGATGGATCAAGTCCACTCCTCTAGGCCGGAGGGGGCCTCGCGAGCCTCTCCTGGAGTCGGGTCGACCGACGTAGGATCGGGAGAGGGATCTGAGCTTGCAACACCCAAAGACAACTAATAAGTACAACGACTTAGCAAAATATAAGCCACAAGATGATAACACGAATTGTGTCTAATAATGAGTTACTAGTCACAGTGCAAGATCCATAGAAATCATGTGCGTATACTAAGCAGCAATGCAAATGAATAAGCATGCTATCGGAATCATAAACAGATAACAATCAAATTGGCTACTACATTGGCCATTTTCTCCCTTACGAGAGCAGTCGGAATGAGAACACCAGCGACCGGGCCAGGGTACGCATGGGTCTCTAGTTCCCGGGGTCCGGAGTCCCAGGACAGAACACTCTGCAGAGGCAAACACATAAACTAAACCAAAGTTAACCCCGTCGGGTATCCTAAGGCTGAGGCTCAGTAGTGCCATATAACACTCACAATCAAATCAGATGATGCACCTCAATCAATCAATCATATCAGATCACATACCACATACAAATCTCACATATCACGCTGAACAAACAATAGGAAGTGCATCGCATATACTGATACTGAATGCAATAAGCTGATACTGATACTGCATGTACATAAGCAATAACGGAAGATACTGAATGTAAATAACAAGACTGAATGCAATAAGCAAGACTGAAGCATGAGTAGCTAAATACCCAGAACAATTAAGCACTGACTCAAGTACTCCAGTGAAGCAACAGTAAAACACAATACACAATAATAGAATGGTCCCGCCCGGGCTTCGCTCTGGGGTTGCTGCATTTCCCACAGAATCGAGAGGTCCAGCGCAGAACACATAAGAGGGCATAACCGAAATCAATATGCTATACAAATCAACAAATCAAGTACTTATACGAATCAAGGTCAATTACAAGCCAATCCTACACTAATTATCCAGTGTTTCTAACCGTGCATGTTGATGTAGTTTTAAGTTATCCGATGCACCATTGTCTAGTGTTGCAGTGTTTGGAGTGTGCACCGAAGTCCCTTAAACCAACACCCATGGGGAGGTGCTAAACAACTGGATAACAATCATGAATGATTCACAGCCCATGAGATCATTCATGTCATGCAAATATTCCATTGGCAGGTTCAGGTTAGCTACATTCTAATATGAAAGTCATATACGGTCTTTTGCTTAAACCTAGTCCTTTTCATTCAATTCTCAGGGTCTCACGGTGTAGCCGTAGGTGACCTTACGGCTTAGCCGAGGCATCTTACGGCTTAGCCGTACTATGCACTGCGGCTGAGCCGAGGCTCCCCAAAATGCTCATCCGGATTTACGGCTCAACCGTATTTTGCTCTACGGCTCAGTCGTATCCTGGTCCACGGCTTAGCCGTAAGACAATGTACGGCTTAGATCAGGCTGGGCCGTAGAAGAATGGCAAATTGCCAACTCTCAGTTATTTACAGATGACAGTCTGTATTGTTCTACGGTTAGAGTTACGGCTGGGTCTCGGCTTAGCCGTAAGCCATTTTACGGCTTAGCCGTAGCACATTTCACGGTGTAGCCGTGAGTGCACGGAGTCATTTTTCCTGTAACAGATACAGTCCTACAGAAACTGAACCAAACAACTGGAAACAAGAAGATAACAGCAGAATGGACTCAATAGGGCTGTCTAACACTGAGAAACACAAGGGAGAACAAAATACAACAATCAAATCCATATCAATCAGTGTTCATACTACTTGGGCTTATACTTGCCTCACAAATGGAAATCACTTCGTTGCTTTGGCTCAGTCCACTGGAAACACACACAATCGAGCTCCTTTCCTCCTTCCACACGAATCAGAAACGAAAAAGGAACGAGAGAAAGAGAGCTGAACAGAGAGAGAGACGGCTGAGAGAGAGACAGAGACGATCGAGAGAAAGGAAATGAGTTGGTAGGATATTTATAACTTAAAATGAGTCAAATTTACGTCTAGGTCCAAACAGCTACCACAATTGTCAGTTTGAGTCAAATGACGGTCCAACGAGAGCAAACGGAAACATTTGGATCCAAGACAGTTACAAAGATCGATAAGCTCAACGAAATACACGCGCTGACGTCAGAATGACGCAAAACTGACAAAGTCCATCAAAAGTCAAAATTACGAAAAAGGGCTCGAACTACCTAGACAAAGTCAAACTCAACCCAAACAATCTCTCTAAGACTCGAAGCCAAAGAAAAACAAAATCAAAACACACTTAGCGACAAAATCGCACGCGATTACTCACTAATCCGGATCAACTCGGGTCGGAGTGTTACATCTGCCCAATTAAATGACAGGAATCAGTCTTTGGTGGGAGCCAATTACGACTTTCTAAATGGCAAATAGATGTGATAGATCCAATTCCTTTTGCTTGGTAGGTGTCATTCCCACACTAAGATTTTCAAAGTTTATACAATGAGGTTCTAATAATTATGCTCTACTTCCATATATGTATGGAGAATAAGTTAAGGAAATCCACCAATTATTTTCATCTGTGTTTACCATCAACTTAGCGTGCAGTTTTTGGTGCCCAATTTTTCCGGGTGTTATTGGGTCTATAACTTTAGGTGTAATTGGGTTTGAGGTATTTTGGTAATTGTATAGGAGTTTTCTTGGGGCTAAGAAAAAGGAGATTTATCCAAAACACAACAAGGAGAAAGAAGAATTTTACTGGAGCTATTTCCATCGACGTAGGTGGTTTTATTGAACCATATAAGTCATTATATCTTCATCTTCATGGATTTATTGCTTGATTATTTGTGTGGATTTATGCATTCGTATTTGTCGATTGCAGGCTTTTCATTCTACTGAGCCACTTCACAACAATTGTTAGTTTTTTTTTTTTTTGCAATCTTTTTATTACTTTTACTGCTTTTATTCTTGTTTTGACGTCTCGCTTAATAATGCCTAGGATTTGTATTATGTGATGCACTATCTAGCTCTTCCTCTCTCTTTCTTTATCTTTTTCCTCTTCCAATGGGTTTGATAACTCTAAAAATAAGCTCTTGATTTGCGATTTCGAGCTTATTTACATATTTTAGGCTCTCATTAACCTTTGATTCTATTTTCTAATTGTAGAGTTTATTTACACATTCAAGCTTTTGCCTTTAAAAAAAAAATCTGTGGGCTGATTTTTTTAGCTAGAGCAGATGGAGGCGGATGGTGCATAATTTACAAGTGCTTTTGGTGAAATTAACCTCATAAAAAATTTCAAATGATGCAATGGTTGGTTCTACATATTAATTTTTAAAAGGGGAGCCCCAATTATCACAATTCTAATGGTAGGCTCCAGGGGTGGAACCAGGATATAGGGATTGGGGGCTATTGTGAAAAGTTCTCCAAGGGGAGGCATTGCTAAAAGTAACTTAAAATTTTAATCAATATAGTGGTGGGGGGGAGGGAATTTAGGGGAGTGGGCATGGCCCCAGCTAGGTCCCTAGTTCCACCCCTAGTGGGCTCTAATTACCTCATGAAATAAGATTTTTTTTAATATTAACAAACACACTAATTTTAAATTTGAACTTAAAATTAGAGCATTTATTTTAAATATTAGTCTAATTAGCTCTTATTAATTATACTAGATTTTTCAAATGGCCTTTTCTGTCTTTTCCTTACTCCCCTCTTCCTCTTTCCTTCACCTACTCTACATGTGCAACATCTATTCCTTTTACCTCTCCCTCCCCCACGCCTCTCTCTTATTTAATTCCTCTCATCTATTTTGTTCTCTCTCTCTCTCTCTCTCTCTCTCTCTCTCTTCTATTTTATTTTTCCTCCCTCTCCTAGTTTAAGATTAGGGCCCATTTGTTTGCATGGAATTGAGTTATGAATTCAAAGGAGCCCTTTTTACAATGAATTTCTTAATCTTGAAAATATAGGATCTATTTGTTTATTATGTACCTCCCCTTGCCCAATCCTCTTAATTAGAGGAGGGTGTGGCATTGTTTGGTTCGGATTATGGTAGGAGAGAGAGTATACAATATTTACTTTTATCGATATGGAGTCTATTTCATTAAATCCAAATAAATCATAATGGAAAATTAACACATGTACTTATAATTGATCCTAATCCATGCATAAAATGCCGTCAGATGGAAGTTTCAAAAGATATGATAATGTTGAAAGAGAGAGAGAGAGAGAGAGAGAGAGAGAGACATTCATAAGTAGACTTGGCAAACGAGTCGAGTTTACTAAATTTGGGTCGAGTCAACTTGAATCCAAATTTATTGGTTTCAACCCTAACTTGCCTTGTTTTTAAAATATATTAGAAACCTTCAACTTGCACCCATAGCTGGTCAACCCGACATAATCTGTCTAACCCGAGTTTATCCGGGTTGGGTCAAGTTGACCCGACCTGACCTATTTAATTTTCATTTTGTGTCTAATTCAACTCATTTTATTTTGCTCAATTTTATTTGTAATGCTCTCCTTATATCTAAATTCATTTAAAATGTTGCATTGAACATGAATTTATACTCTACCAATTTTCAAGGTTAAAAAATGGGACCAAAATCCATTAAAAGTTTCTAGTCATTTATTGAGATAATCCCTTTTCAATTTTTGTTCAATTTTATAATTTCATATTTGAGTGTGAGTACAAGACACATCAATGCTATTATATTCCATTCATATCAATATTTTAGAAGTAAATTTCTATATCAACATAAGAATAAAAGACACATATCAATATTTTAATGACAAGACATCATATTGTCAAATGAAAAAGTAAGTTTTATATTCTAAACATCAAAATTTTGCGCAACTCCTCCACCTAAGATTAAGAATATATGCTTTATGGCCTACATGAGTAAAAAGAGTCACCTGAAAATTGAAAAGTCATGGTAAATTAGAAAAATCTAAACGGGCCAATCGGGTTAGGAGGGTCAACCCTAACCCGACTAGTTTTTAATTTAACCCGAACTCATAACGAGCCCGTATTTTAAACGGGATAGGTTAGGCAAATCGAAAACAGGTCAGGTCGGGCCTGGTTGGATTATGCCAGCTCTATGAGTCATACAAACATACAAATTTTGGGATATAAAAGGTATTTAAATGCCAAAAAAAGATAGATCATTGAAAAAATGAATGCACCAAACCCTAAGCCTAAATCTTAGTTAGTGGTGAATATACAAGACTTTTCTTTATGAATAATGACTATCCATTTCTATTAAATGAATGTAAGGGCAAAGTTGTTATTTTAATAAAGAATCAGCAAAAACGTCATGGTGGTAGCTCATTGTCAAAGAGCTTATAGATTTTGGGATATAAAAGGTATTAAATGCCAAAGCATGGATGTATTTATAACACATCATCTTGTTTCTAAATCCTCAAAACCTCAGGGAGGTAAATAAAAAAGCCTCTTTTGCAAATGTATTCTGGGGATTAACATAATTGAAAGTTTTAGTAAGCACAATTTCTAGCAATAATTTGGGGCATTTGAAATTTCTCAAAACAAAAGTTCCATAAAACTCTTTCCATCAAATCGATTCTAAACAAAGGAGGTTAAAATCATTCCTTCTTACTCATTTGACTCTAATGTACTGTGACATCTCAATTTGCTTTTCTTTGCATTTGACAGACCCTTCCTTACTAATGTTTGCCTTATACAAGAGAGAATGGTAAATCATCATAGAGACAGCTTTAGCATAAATCAAGAAAAGCCCTTGCTGTGGCCCCAAAAAACATAAGGCCCAATAAAAATAATTAAAGCAACTGTATCTTTTCAAATTCCAAAAAGGGCAACTGCAATCCCTTTTTTTCCAAAAAATAACGCCTTACAGTCTTTTCACATTCTAAAAAAGCATAAAAGCATTTCTGCCGTTGAAGCCATTGAAAGAAAATATAAAAGCCTCAGGTTTACACCTTTTCTCTCTCAATCTCTAACGTTCAGTCGTGTTTTCTATGTACCTTTTCTCTCTTAGTCTCTCTCATTCTCGTCTTTTGTGCGTGACCCTGTCTAAGAAAAACCATAGCTGTAGAGAAAACCTTTCCTCAAAACAAGAACCAGCAAGAAGAGTAAAAGGAGGAGAAGGAAAAGAACCGTGTCTTTCGACGTAATTGCTTGCTTCCGCATTTCAATCTAAAACCTTTTCTTCTGTGCTTTTCTATTTGGATCTGAATTTCTCTTAAAAAATCTCGTTTTATTATGTTGTTTCCTTTGAGTCTTTGTGCTTCCAATAAAAGCATCTCAAATTTTATAAGATCCTTTATTGTTCTTGCAAGGTACTGTTTATATAATCTACTGCCGTGCGTTATTTTTTTTGGGTTCTGATCGCACTGAGATGATCAAACAAACTGATATGCGCAATTCTGTTCTATTTTATACAGTGCCATGTTAAAGTTAAAGTTGTTTACAGGAGAATTGTTTAATGGTTGGATCGGTTTCCTGGGCATCACGTTTAACTAGATAAGGGTTTTTGCAGGATTTGACGTATGACATGTCCACCAAAAGTCAAACCCATTTGCACGGAACTTCCGGCCATGGGGGAGAATCACTGTGGGCCTCACTCATTTTAGATTTAGAGTGAGAGACCCACCCACGATCAAAGCATGGATCCAATCATCTTGTATCTTTTGGGTTTTCTTTCTTATCTTCTTTTGGATTAAGAATCTATATTTCAGATTTGATCAAACCCTATCATGGCCCAAACTGTGAATCACATCCATCAAGAGGTGAATTCCTTAATGTGTTACAAGTTGAAATATCATGGACCCCTCTTTAACCTCATCAAGATGGAATCAAGGTCCGTCAGGATAGTAAAATGTAAAATTTATCCAATCAAAATTTGAAAAATCTCTGAGTTTTCCAACTAGGGCAATATTTTGCGCATTTAATGACTGATCACATCTGTGGAACCCACATATTGATGGATGTGTTTCTGCTTTCTATTAGTATTACAATATGGGCTTCACTTAGGATTGTCTCTTTAGATTTTAAACTGTCTTAAGCGAGCCTGAATCATCCTATTCCAAACTAGTTTAATCTATTAGCTCAGGGGCCATCCCTGGTCCTCGATGCAATACCTAATTTATTTGCATTCCATCGTCCTCCTCCTGAGTATACTCGGAGTAGTCCTTAGGGTGAGAAGCGATGCCTTCCGCTACCATGGCATCTCATGCTTCTCCCTTCCTTACTAATTTAATAATCTTTCTTCTTTACCAATTTGACGTTGAAGTTACTGTGAGATTTCAATTTACTTGCTAGTTGAGCTAATTTCCAAGGTCACGTATTTCAAGACACTAGTACCAATGGTTAGGATCTTCCAAGATTTTGATCAGGAAGGGAGCCGGCAAGTCAGGTTAGAGCTCGCATCAGTCACTCCTTTCAATTTTTGTCCCTTCCATTTTAAATTATGTCGTGTTTCATTATCCCTAAAATGAAAACCTAATACATAATGCTATTTCAGCCAAACAATTATATACGAGGCACTAAAAACTCTCCAGGCATTTTCTTAAGAAAAACATGCATTTAGTTGATGCATTCTTTTGCGCTATTATTTAAGAAGTCAAAGCATTTAAGCATATCTAATTTTTCTCTTTTAATATGAGTTAGCTTATAAGAGTGAAGTGGCATCATCTTATTTGATAAATTAAGAGGGCAAAAAACTCTCCTGTTTAAAATAGGGAGTTCTTGAGAATTTTTCATTATATATATCTCTAGCCTCAAATTCCTTTTTATTTTTTTATTTTCTTTTTTATACTGGAAATTTAAACTCATATATTCTACACACACTTATATCCCTTATTAGCCGAGCTATAATTGAGAGAGCTTTGTTATTTACAATTTATTATTGTTGCACTCGGATGATTATGATTTTCTAAAATTCCAACAACATTTCATATTTAGATTTCTTGGAGAACCCATATGTCCCCACAAACACTTCCTTATTTTATTGTTATAGATTTTCCCTCTTTGAAATGTTCATATTTATATGTAGGAAAATAATCCTATATAAATTAGTTTTCACTATATTTTGTGAGAACTCTAAGTGAGGACTATCATCACCTAATCCAAACATTGTAATATATAGGGACTCCCTGATAGTCACATATCCTAAGTTTAAGCCAAGTTCAAATTTATTAGATCATTTGATCGACTGTACACCAATACAAATAGATTGAATTTGTGGGCCACGAATGAAAGAGTTAGGGACATATGATTGAGATTAAACTTGATATTTGGGGTGATTCCACATAAGTTTTTTCATCTCCTTAGTCTCATCTCCGAATAACACCTATACTTGAGTCCCATAAAAAATTCTCAGGTTAAGTGCATGAAAATGGTTATTACATGATCAAAGCTCATATATATATATATATTATAAATAACTACAAGTATAGGGGATTTTTTTTTAATTTCAAGGGTATCATTGTCATTTGCCGGCGTTGCACAGTATTTGTAGTGAGATACCTTCAATTGATTTATTTGTTCTAATCATACCGTTCAATGTCTCCACTAGACTAATTTTTGTACACATGTATTGTACAATGTACAGATATGTTCACAAAGGATCGCTAATGTCGGGCTCAGCTCTTTCCAAGCTGATTTTCACGCGGTCACGCCATGCATCACGTGAGTCCTACGTGTCCTCCATTTCCCTATACAGGCTGGACCACCCTGCGCCCATTTGGCTGGCTCCCACTTGTACAATAATAGACCAGTTCTTATAAAATATTACGCACATTTGGAAGTGGGTAAGCACGACACAAGCATGTAAAGTTATTAGAGAAACTTGATTAGGCTCCGAACCTAATCTGTAACTTGACCTTTTATTTTATCTGAGAACCCCTCTTCTGTGGGTCAGTGAACCCCTCTTCTATGGGTCAGTTCGGGCTTGATCGTTTTGAAAAGTGGGTTGAATAAGGGTTGGGTGTCATTTGTAGAAACAAGAGCAGCGGTTGTAGCGAGTAGAGGTTACTGGTCAAAATGCTACGTAGCGAGCGATATATTGCAGAGGCGGCGATACATAGCAGCATAGTGGTATAAATTATTTTAAGTGTAATTTTTTTTTTTAGTGTTACATGTAGCAGCAAATCTTATATCTTTTTAGTGATTTGGAACTATATAAACTAAAGAACCATAAGAAAAAAGATAATAGAAGTTATAAATTCAAATTACTTGGTTCTATCAGATTTTAAACCATAGCACTGTTATTTTGAAAATAACGTATCGATCTCAACCGCTATGACCAATAATACAATCACTACGTAACATAGCAGCCGCTATTTTAAACCAAAATAGAAAATCAAAGTTTGATCATCTAATAATTAAGTTTAATAGAGGTTGAACTTTTGCCCAGAGCCCCCTTTCCTACCTCATGTATTTGTATGGACCTGATCCATTATCCAACCTTTCAAGCCAAAGGTAGCCTGGTCTATCATGAATCAAGTTTTCTTACAAACTTGCTATGAAATAGGGTCTTGCCTTAATTTGACAATCAATTTGTTTGACTTGTGTGGCTGAATTATAATACAAGCAATGAACTTGATTTAGGAGTTAAATCTTATCGAATTTTAAAGTCATTAGATTACCAATTTGATAGTTTCAAGAGAGTTATTTTTGGGCCGCGCGCTTCAACAACACACCGGTACCTTTCCATTTCCAATGCTCATAAAAAATACTCACGTGGAAAATATTTGACTTGTATTTGAAGTGGTGTGCGAGATTTTTTCAATTATATATAATTTTAGATGGAATAGTTAAAGAAGATATATATAATAACAGCAAGAGGAGTTGGAGGAGAAGGCGTTGAGTAGAATATGCCCTACACTCCATAATAACATTTTGTTTATAGTACATCACAGATGAGGATTAAGAGTGAAGTTCAAAAGCCCTATATATGAAAAAGTCTTTGACAAACAAATTATTCTATTAAAATGGTGAAAGGTTTAGGGCTAAGAGCATCTTAGTAAGTTCAATAGCGTCGTCACGCAGTTGTTGAGATAAACGTAAAGATCGATGAGTAAGACAATGAAAATACTCCTTTTGTCTTGATTGCCCCACTCCACGAGCACCTAGTTACAACTTTCATATATGGAAAGGTACTATTGAGATTAATGTAGTAATTAAAACTCTTCTACCGAACAAAATAGTGAACACCAGCAGTGAAAGGCCTCAAGACTCAAGGATAAAGGACTCATAGCATTGTCATATTCTGAGTCAAGGAAGGGAGAGATCCAAGTAGAAGGGGTTTGGAGATTAGGTGCTCCGGATAAAAAGGAATAGGTAAAATCATTCACTTGTTAGTGCTGTAAGGTCCTTCCAAAAGGGGTCAGTCAAAGTGGAGAAAGGACTTGATAAAGGATAAATTACGACCAGAACGGGCAAGTATGGTAGAAAATTTGGACGACAACGACAAAACAATACTTCGGTCACCAAATATAGGTTCATTCTACTAATTCATGGATTCTTCACTCTGGTTATGAAAATCATATATTTCTTAGTAAAGTTATGTTTTACAGCCGTTCATTTTGTAACAAATAATCTATTTTTACTGAAATAATGTGGAATGAAAAGGCATTAAAAAATAGTAAATAAAAAGATGTTTGACAAAACAATTCAAACTTTAATCAACGTGATGCATGTTCTCGAAATGAGAAAAAATTGATTTCCTTAGTGACTTAGACTCAAAAGATTATGAATGCATTGCAATAGATGGAGTCATGAAGGTAGTTAAGGGAGCTAAGGTTACCATGAAGGGTCAACTAATCAAAATTTTTCAG
Source organism: Sextonia rubra (assembly GCA_037013555.1). NCBI lineage: Eukaryota > Viridiplantae > Streptophyta > Magnoliopsida > Laurales > Lauraceae > Sextonia > Sextonia rubra. The sequence goes on along the minus strand of JASUAD010000028.1, from coordinate 1,624,724 downwards.
AGGCAGATAGCAAACGTAATTATAGGTGGAGCAACTTCAATGTGTCACATCCCCAAAATATAAATACGGGGTCAACATGAAAAATAAGGCAAACTATTTATTATTTATTTTTTTGTGTTTAAAACAACACATAACTTCCAAATAATGGACCTACACAAGATTGTAGGCCCGTGGTTAGTCAAAAATAAATTTCATATAAAACTGCGGAAGCTTTTATTCAATTGGTATCAAAATAAGGATAGTCCCAAGCACATCTAGATAAATGTTCAAGTTACTAAAAAAATAATAGAAAATCCTACTATTAAATCTAACAATTATCTTTCTAAAAGGAACCCTATGTTGATGGGCACTCCTATGTTGAACTAGACGGCTTTGTAGCCATCTCCTGCACCCCACTTGGGTTCATCAATTGGCTCAAATGTTTGATCCTCCTCCTCCGCCGTGGTAAAGGTGGGCTCAATACTAGTGCACCAAAAATCTAGTCAGCAACAAGTAAATAAACAAAAACTAAATAGAAAAACAATATCAAATAAAATAATGACATGTAATCATAAGAAGTTAGAGAAACAGAGATGGAGAAATAAATATGAAATTCTATGCATACTATACATGTGAGTAATACACCAAGCTACACGGTAGCAATCGCCCCCATTGTGGGTGGTCAACCCTAAATAAACCAACCGGGCACACCCATTTACATACATCATCGGTTATAAACCGATCAAAATAAAATATCAAGATATCCTTTTCATAATCAACAGTAGGATATAAGTGATCCCTACACATCAAGAGATCACCCTGTCCAAATACCTATTGCAACCATCCAAAAATGGCCCAAAGCATATATATATATATATGGCTGATAAGTCGTTAAAACGTCACTTTTCCAGGTATGATTTTATATATTTTAAGGACTTAATCATTTTAAACTGTATCAATTAGGACAGAATCATGATTAGTGAACTTGAAATCCATTTATTTTGTCTTAATGCATAATTCTCTCAAAAAGCATTATTTTAGCACAAAATTATGAAAACTGCCTATTTGGAAATCCTAATTTCTCAAAATATCTTCCAAACCTTGATTCTTCATGACCTTGATTCTTCATAAAATGATTTAAAATTCATTCATCATTAGTTTATTTAAGTTAAAACATGTGCAATGATGTCATCTTATGCTATTATTTCATGTGAAACGAGTTCACATTTATGCATTTGTAACTTCATGGGTAAAACTATCATTTTACATAAACTGTCATGGTTTCATGTGTGAATTCACTGGAACCATTATTCATTATATTATTCCTTATATTTCATATCATTTCTCAAAATTTTGGTGGAATCTTAGTTGAATCAGGACTATTCTCGAAGAATCCCAGTTGGACTAAAACCCTACTAATTATTATCTTTTGAACCCTTTTTTTAGGTACTGTAAAAATGGGACCCACTGGATATCAATCGGAAAAGATACCCTTCTTGGATGAAGTATCCTACTGACATTAGGATTCTTGCCCCTAACGCATAAGCAGCTCGGAAAATCATATTGGGTCCTAATTGAAAATTGGAGCTGAAAAGATGCTGATATGAAGAAAAACAAAGAAGAATTGAAGTGAGCGGACCCCGCAAATATTCACACTTGTAGAGAGCTCACATATGTGTCATGGGTAAAAGGGGGTCCACTCATTCCACTTGAACTGTCCCTACAACTTTTTTCAGAAAAGTTAGAGAAACTACCACGATGATGTAGTAAGTGAAGAAATAATGCAAGAAGGAGTTTGCAAGGCTAAAAGGGGAACACACACAAGCATGCCCATCCTAGTCTCCTTTATTTTCACGTTTGGGTCACACTTAAACTCTCTTAAATTATTTTCCCATTATTTAAGAAAAATTTGAGAAAGAAAGCAGATAATTCATGAGAGAAAGGAGAGTTTTAGTGGGAAAAGGGCAGGCCATCACAAGAGATTGACCCCTATCTTTTCAAGGAGTGTTCTATATAACCAACGGAGAATCTTCCTTAGTTTGGGACGTCTAGCCAAGGAGGTGGACCCTACTCCACTTGAAATTGACAAAAAACTGAAGAAAATTGGGCCCTTCCATGTGTTTTAACATTCTACTTCAAGTGGGCCCAACTATCATTGCTTTTGGCCAAATTCAAGGATATTATCAACAATAAAACTCCTCCTTATCTTATCCTTATTAATCTTGCAGATTAAGAAACAAATCAAAAGTGATAATTGAAAAAAAAAAGGCCCTATTAGAAGAAGGAAAGTCAATCTTGTTGTTTTTTTTTAAAAGATAGTTTGAATGAAAATAATCACATCTCTCAAAATATAGATTGGATTGGGCCAATCTTGATACCATTGAAAAGTTCATTCAGAGTAGATGCCTGTGGAGCCTAAGATTGTCTAATTTGGAGTTGAAATGAGAAATTTATGACCTTAGAAATATCGTTATGATTTTTTTATTCGGGATTGAGATTGTCTCATCAAAGGTGGGCCCTATCCTTTGGCAAGTTTTGGCTAAAATTCAAAAGATTGATGCACTTAGAAATTCAGCAAAAAAAAAAAACTCTCTTTTTCTGATGCTAATCTCATTAAACTATGTGGCTAAGCAAAGAAATCTCTTTGAAATTGAGATAGACCCAATCCGGAGAGGAGTTCAAGGAGAAACAAACGTGTAGCCTCCAAGATTATAAAAGAGTGAGGCCTTGAACGTCCCAACTCATGGAGAACCCATCTCTTGGACACCAACCATTCCCCTCTCTCCTTCTCTCTTCCTCCATTGCAGTCTTCTTCCATCCCTTCAACTAATTAGAGGAGAAACTTCTCCATCCTAGTGTAAGTAGTAATTCTTTTTTGTTTCAATTGATGTAAATTCTTTGTAAAGAATACCACTTAATTAGTAAAGTTCTACTTTTCTTTTAGATCTTCTCTTTTACATGGTTGATCTTGTGTTTGATTATGATGTTTGTGATTGGGTTGACAACCCTAATCTAAGTTGTTATGGTTAAAATATATAATGGGTGAATCTTGTAATTGATAGATTTTTAGAAAAGTATTCTACTACTTGAACTGCAATTAAATTTTTGTCTACTACATTCACATTCAAGTTTACTACATTTCAATTCCTAGTTTTACTACATTTAAATTCTCACAAAACCACCACATTTAAATTCATTGTTTTTATACTTTTTCCCATATTGTGTTTAGATCTCATATAACTTATGGATGGAATTAGGTTTAGAATCATGGATAATCATTACATGAGATATATGGTGAGTTTTAGTTTCTGAAAATTTAATTTTCATATATGAAATTTAAGATCTTTAAATAAAACTAAAAAGTTGAAATTGGGATTAAAAAAGAAATTACACAAAAAGACAGCATATAGTAGTGCTTTTAATCTGAAACTTGGCAATTTAAAACTCTACTCCGTGATGTTATTTTTCCCTAAAATTTGGCGAAATTGTTGCTTGATTAAATAAATTTAAATAAAAAATATTTTAGAGAAAAAAGATTTTGGGAAGTTAGATTTTCAATGGCTTAAATGCATACTAGTAAAACAATTTGCATATCAATTTCTGCAGCAGGGCAAATTTTTGTCCAAAAACCTGAAATTGATTACTCTATCAAATCATTGAATTTTTCTGTAAAAATTGGTGGAACTGAACTTTGATAGGTTTACTTTTAAAACTCGGAGTTACAAGTGAAAATAAATTTGAAAAGTCCAAAAACAAAGGGCTTGAGCACAAAGTGGACAGACTTCCCGTGCATAGAAATTCTGTAGTTTAAAATTGTATTGGTCATCTTCATTCATGCATATTTTTTTCATTTTAGATTCTTTTTTTATTCATTTTTTTTTTAAACATGCATCATTAAGGTTTTGAATTTCATCTAGTATGTTAGGTTTATATCATTTTAGGTCAGTTGTACAGAGTCTTGAAAAAGGAGCTGTATACGAGTAATTTCATACTTAGAAGAATTTCAACATGCATCTTAGTATTTTGATTTTCTAGGATTGAGTTGTTCATGCATATCATGCATTGTTACATTGATTGGAGTGTAGGAATAGGTTTAGGATTGACTTTAGAATTAGGAATACTTTATTTTAATTTTTATTTACTTTAATCATTTATTTCATTAGTTTAGCCTTTTGTTAAGTTGGAAAGGACCTAACCATATTTGTTCCTTGTTGATTCGAGCCCATACTCACCGGAATATTACCACATCGGATAACTCTACATTTGGAGTTTTAAGATCAAGGGCTTTAATCCTATGAAAAGTATTCTCATACACCTACTATGAGAACTTTCAAGTGGGTCCCATTTGGGGATGTGATTAGTGGGGAAGGAAAGATTTGTTTGCAACCCCCCAAATATCAAGTTTTGCCCCAATCACATGTCCATAACACCTTCATCCGTGGTCTAAAAATTCAGTGAATTTGAATTGGTGCACAGTCGACCAACGGTCGAGTAAATTCTGATTTGACAAAAACTTGGGGGCATGTGACTATGTCACGACCAGCCTAAGAATCATGGGTTAGGTTTAATCCTGAGGCATGACATGTGTACGCCCATATAATTCACATTTGGAACAGGGTCAAGGCGGGGTTACACAAGGGATATTCACATACTTACGCTTGTGAGGTGCTTTTAACAGATATTTGTCCAAGCATTCAATATGCAGAAGCCTATCAATATCATAATAAAATCTTCCTCAAAGGTTCTTTAGTCATAAGATATCATTTCATGAAACAAGATACCATAACACTAAACTAACAAAAGATAATATATATCTATATGATATGTTATGTACAAGAGTTATAAGGGGATATCTCCTTACAAAAAGGAAGGAAAGTTTATAAACATTAAGAAAGATTTATATAATTTTAAAATACAAGGGTTCATGAACTATAGATGTTCAAATAAAACTAATACAAGTCATGAACCCTAATGAATTCACAACTCCAAAACAAAGACTTAAGCATGCTTGTGACGCGCTCCGTAGGTGGACCAATCAGAGTGCATTTGCTGACCACTCAGGCCTGTTCGGACCTCGACGGCCTCCTCTGAAGTCTCCTCGATCATTGCGAGATTGGGAGAGGGACCTAAGCCTGTAATACTATGAGAACGAGTGAATAAGACTATTCAGCAAAGTATAAACATAATTAAAGTAATACACATTATATCTAACATAATTAATGACAATTTTTTAATAGAGGTCGATTTAGCATTCTAAGCATGTTGTGCATTGAATAAGGCATGATATAAGAATCAATAAGGGAAAGGAATCTAGGAACTAAAGTCCCACAAAGTCTTTAGAATGTCCCTAATTAAACCTAGTTTTTAATGAATCTATGGCTTAGCCGTGGGTTGTTTATGGCTTAGCCGTAAATTACACTATGGTGGAGCCATAGTTTCAGTCCTGTTCACCCGCACCTATGGCTGAATTGTAGAATAGCCTATGGCTTAGCCGTATGGTGTCTATGGCTTAGTCACGGCTAAGCTATGGCTTAGTTGTAGCACATTACATAGCTTAGCCGTAGAAGAATTTTTAAATTTTGGCTCTCTGGATTCCGAGCCGTATATGTTTCCGACTTAGCCATAAGCTTCAGGGTTGTTGAAGCTATTTTTGTATTGAATTTCAATTCACTTTAGAAACTTTCCAACTCAGTTTCACTATGGTATCCCTACTCCATTCGTTCATTCTACATTTTCAAGGTTACATTTTAGCATTCATTACAAGGATCTCATCATGCAATAGAAGTGGGTAGAAAAAGCTATACGTGCTGAAAATCACAGTAGAGCTCAATAGATGTATAAGAGTCATAATTTACCAACATGCATTTAACATTAATTAACTTATACTTGTCTTAACTCAAGTTCAAATCAAATCAATACTTCTTTTCCTCGCTCAACTTGAGAAGAAAACTCACTGTTCCTGACCCTAAAATGTCATGCATGAAGAAAACAATGGAAAGAATGAGTGCATGATTGCAGGAGGAGCCTTCTTGACTCCCTGACCCTAGAACTTGTAGGAATGGGAAGAGGCTTACCGTTGGAACTGATTTGAGAGTTGAAAGCCAAGACTCTACAATCCTAGTTGTAAGAAGATGAAAGAGATGATGGTGGTGGCAAGTGGAAGCCTCCAATGACACATGCAACCACTGTACCTTTAGTTACTGGGGAACTAGTGACCATAAGAAGTAGAAATCTGAAGCAAAGGGCAGAAAGAGAGTAACAGCAAAAACAAAAGATCTATTGAAGTGGGTTTGGCTCTTTTTATATCCCAGTTTTTTGGGTTTGTAAGAAAATCCATATTTCTTGATGTATGCTCAATTTAAGTTAAATGAGGGTTCAACTAGTTAAAAGAAAGTCGAATGCATTCAAGTCAAGTATGAAAGTTGAGGAGCTCAACGATACAAACACGATGATATCAATATGATGCATGTATGATGTAAAACCATGAAATCTAAAAAAATCTAAAATTATGAAAAAAGGCTTTCATCTGCCTAGTTAAGGTTAAACTCCACCAAACTACCTATCCATGAATTGAAGATGACTCATTAGCCTCAATAAGACAAAAATTAACTAAGTCCAACCTAATGAAACATTAAACATCATTATTTAGATATCATCATCATCATCATCAAAGTCTTATCACAACTATGTTGAGGTCGGCTACATGAATTCTTTTTCTCCATTCCATTCTATTTTAAGTCAAATCCTTCGATAAGTTAAATTTCTTCAAATTTGAATTAATGATTTCTATTAATGTTTTCTTCGGCGTACCCCTATCTCTTGATGGGCCATCCACCTATACAGCCAAACTTTCTCACCGGTGCCATTACTGGCTTACGCTTAATATGACCAAACCATCTTAAGCGGGTTTCTCTAATCTTAACCCCTATTGGTCTACCCCTAAATGCTCTCGAAAGTGCTCATTTCTAATTTTATCTTTTATAGTTTTACCACACATCCACCTAAGCATTTTCATTTTTGCTATATCCATCTTATGAATATGCATCTTCTTAATTGGCTAACATTCTGCTCCATATGTCATAGCTGGTCTAACCACTGTCTTGTAAAATTTGCTCTTCAATTTCGTTGGCATTCGTTTATCACAAAACATTCCAGAAGCTAGTCTCCACTTCAGCCATCTAGCTCTTATCCTATGGTCTCCATCTTCGTCAATCTCCCTATCCTTACTAATCATCGAGCCTAGGTACTGAAAAAAAATCTCTACGTGGTTTCTCATGGGTTTCAATTTTGACAGTGGTTTCAATACTTTGTATATGCTCACTGAAGTTGCAATCCATATATTCTATCTTTGTACGACTTATTATAAAGCCTCTAGATTCTAATGCCCCTTGCCATCTCTCAAGATTTGCATTTACACCATCTCTTAATTCATCTACCAATACTATTTCATCTACAAACAACATACACCATAGTACTTCTTCTTGAATATGCACAATTAACTCATCCATAATTAATGCAAAGAGATAAGGGCTTAAGGTTGATCCCTGATGTAAACTTATAGTCACGGGAAATCCACTTGTTTCTCCAAATCTGATTCTTACATTTGTTACTGCTCCTTTATACATATCCTTAAAATTTTCTATGTAACCTCTAGGGACATTTCTTTTCTTTAAAACCCACCAAATTAAATTCCTCGGTACCCTATCATAGGCTTTTTCCAAATCGATAAAGACCATATGCAGATTTTTTCTCTTTGCTCGATATTTTTCCATTAATTGCCTAAGTGAAAAGATAGCTTCCATAGTTGATCTCTCTGGCATAAAACCAAATTGATTTTTAGATATCTTAGTTTTCTTTTTTAGTCTTTGCTCTATTATTCTCTTCCATAACTTCATAGTATGACTCATAAGTTTAATCCCTTGATAGTTGGTACAATTTTGTATATCTCATTTATTCTTATATATAGGTATTACAATGCTTCTTCTCTATTCATCCGGCATTTTCTTTGTCACAAGTGTCCTATTGAATAGGATATATAACCAACTCACCCCAACCTCTCATAATCATTTCCATACATCTATCAGAATATCATCTGGGCCTGTTGCCTTTCCTGTCTTCATTTGCTTCAATGCTTCCTTTATTTCTACCCCTCTAATTCTACAGAGAAAAGTATGCTCTAGTGATGAAGTATCCTCCTTAACTCTTGTATCGCCCAAATGTTCTTCATTTAGAAGTTTGCTAAAATATTCCTTTCACCTTTCTTTAATATCGTTGTCTTTCACCAGAATATTTTCCTCATTGTCCTTGATACATTTTACATGATCTAAGTCCCTACTTTTCTTTTCTCTTATTTTTGCGAGCTTAAAAATATCATTTTCTCCTTCTCTTGTTCCCAACCTATTATAGAGGTCATCGTATGCTTTGAACTTTACATTACTTGCTACTTTTTTAGCTTCTTTCTTTGTCTTCTTATACAGCTTAAAATTTTCCATACTCTTAGTCCCCTGCCAAACTTTATAGCAATGTTTTTTCTGTAGAATAACTTCCTGAACCTCCACACTCCACCACCATGTTTCTTTATTAATATATCTCTTTCCTTTTGATTCTCCAAGTACGTCCTTTGCAACATTCCTAATGCAATTAGCCATTTGATCCACATGACTGTAGTTTTTCCTTCAATATCCCATTCTCCTTTCTCAATCATTTTATCCTTAAATATATTTTCTCTTTCCCCCTTCAAATCTCTTCACCTTGTTTTAGGGTCCATTTTGTTTACTATCGCTCTCTTTTTACTTCTAATGCAAATATCTAAAACTCCGAGCTTATGTTGTGTAGCCAAACTCTCTCCTGGGATAACCTTGTAATCTTTACAAGCCAATTGGTCCTGTTTTCTAGCTAGAAAAAAGTTTATCCGACTCCTATTACTCCCACTTTTATAAGTAATTAAATGCTCATCTCTCTTTTTAAAGCAAGTATTTGCTACTACATGATCAAATGCCACTGCAAAGTCCAATATAGTGTTTTCGAATTCATTCTTTTCTCCAAATCCTTGCCCTTCATGCACTCTCTCATATCCTCTATTATCTCTTCCTATATACCCTTTTAAATCCCCTCCAAGGAAAATCTATCACTATTTGGGATTTATAGCATTAAATCATCCATATCCTTCCAAAATTGTCTTTTCACACTTTCTTCTAGTCCAACTTGGGGAACGTATGCACTAATGATATGAATTATGTCTTCCTCTAGCACTAGTTTAATTGCTATAATTCTATCACCAAACCTTTTTACCTCCATAATTCTCTCTTTCATATCCTTATCTACAACTATATCCACTCCATTTCTTGTATTATTCTTTCCTGCATAGAAAAGCTTATACCCATCTGTGAGCTCCTTAACTTTATTCCCTTTACACTTTTTCTCTTGTATATAAGCCACACTAATTCTTCTTTTTTTCATTACCTCAACCAACTCTATGCTCTTGCCTGTCAAGATTCCTATATTCTAAGTAGCAAGTCTAATTTTCCTATTCCTCCACTTCTTTTCATGGACTAACTTCTTTAACCGCACTAGCCTAAAGTCATGCGGTAGCCCTTGCACACTTTTCATTGTAGCCGGGCGGCACTACAATGCATCGCTTAAAGCGGGGAACGCCTTAACTTTATCGTGAAATATCATTTTCTCAGAATTCATATTTGGGTTGTGACAAAGTTTTACGCTGGCTGTCAACCTACCTAATGTAACCCTCCTCCTTTACCTGGGCTTAGGACCGGCAGCAAAAACTGGCGGAGTTAGACATCATTATTTAGATAAAACTAGATTAATTAGCTAATAACTTACTTAATTAGTCACTAAACATATTTAATTAGGATCGGAGTATTACAGACTATTAGGGGGGTCCTATGTATTGCAAGATTTGAATTAGGTGATAGATATGCCCCATCTAAAGTTCTCACAAAAAAATAATGAGAATTAGTTCTCATAGAATTATTTTTCTCATATATATATATATACACATACACACACAGGCTATCACTAACTCAGTGATGCTCATCATAAAAATCCTAAGTCAAAGGGAAAAGAAGAGTTGGTTGTTAGCCTAGATGGGCTACAAATTATGAGAACTACCTCTTCACATGATCACAGTTCAAACAATGAATGCATTCCACATGGTAGTTCCCTAGGAATTATACAATAAATGCCTAGGCACTTCTTTTCGATAAATAATGTACGATACAAACTAATCAAATGTAACGGACTCACAATATCAAACGAAGAGATGCATGCAACCCAAAGGTCAAAGGAATAATCACAAGTCCAACACCTATGGTCATAAACTATAGTTCATATACCGACAATGTCATTAAAACCATGGTGAGTTAAGACCAGTGTATTCTTCTCATATCACGGTTCATAGACCCACTTAAGGGCTTCTAGTGAAGGCCACATTGATTACTCACATCATTGCGGTTTAAATGATTTGTATGCTGCCTGTAAGAGAACATACACCAAACTTATGCCTCTTACATAAGGTCCAATTGTATTTTGATAAATTATATTAAAATGGGATCATATTCTCATTTTCAGTGTTTCGGGGTTTAAGGGGTAGTTAGGCCTTTTAACGAACCCCATGTACACCCTACATGACCCACAACTCGAACCAAGCATAGCGCAAAATATTCAGATTTCAAGGGTTTGGAATCATAGTTTATATTGCCCAATCTATTAGGTCCCATTCAATTAATTAGATGTCACGATTCTCTCAGGTACGTAGTTCTGATAAGGAAAAATTCCATGTTCGATCGATCGGGCATTACCCACTCAATCAAGCTTATATTATTCCATGATATCTCCTCTAGTTCTTAACGAAACGGGGAGAAATGGTTTCGAGATTTGTAGTCCTACTTGACCAAGACCATTTGGGGGTACATATATAATCAAAGTCCCATAAATTACATATATTCATCAAATTTAATCCTAGATCCATCATTTTGAATTAAAACAGTCAAAACGGTGCATGATGGAAATCAAAGAGGAATCAATGAAAAAATTGCAAATCATCATAGTTCGTGCATATTTACTTGCTTGGATTCATGATGGGCGACGAAGAACAAAATTCTAGCCGTAGATTGCCCAGATTCAAGATTCCCATGGTGCACGATCACAATGCCGATGCTAGATCAATCTAAAAACATAAAAAAAGCATCTAAAACCAGAACTACGGTTTTTTGCCTAAGATCTAACAAATCTAAGAAAATAGAAATTCCCTGAAAATGTAGATTGACAGAATCAGATTTGAGGAGAGGTTTAGCTAAGATATCTCTTCAAGAGGAAAGCAAGGTGATCTCCGATCAAAAATCCGATGGTTGGATTTCTTTATTGAAAAATACCCAAAAACTAATAAGGAAAAGAACCGGAGAGATGGAGGACATACATGCATGCATTTTTTGGCTGAAATTATGGAGAGAGATTTGTTTCTTTGGGGAAGGGACAGGCACCAAAGGGACACGGTGTATAAATGGTTTGGATAAGGGATAAGTGTCCAGACAAATCCTAATGAAGCTTCAGAGAATCTTCCTTTAGGAAACTTTTTGAAAATTTCCTGTAGAAAAGTGGGCTGGGTTAAATGGATAAAGATTGGGTCTCCTACCCATTGGGCCCACTCTCACCCGTCAAGAAATCTACATCCTAATGTGGTCCCACTTAAGATCTAACGGGCCTAATTAATTAAAATACATTCAGATAAATAAATAATAATAATAATATAGTGGGGCCAAACGTCACACAATGGAGAGCAGATCACTATTTCAAGTAGAGATACCTGAAATTCATTGAAAGATGATGCGACGGGCTTTCTAAAGACGCATCTAGGGGTTAAGCAAGACTGCATGAATGATGGAAAGAGCACAAAGGTAAAGGCAAAGAATGGAAGACTAAGAAAGTCTTGGGCTCAGGGAGGCATGCATTCAAAGAGGATTTATTTTGCCTTGATAGTTAGAAATGGAGACTAGTTGTGTTTTAAGGACGTGCACAAGGACAGTAACAATAGATGGAAGAAATGATCACTTCAGAAGAACAATACATGAAGAACAACTCCTTACCTTATTGGTAAGGAGTGCTAGTTCTCATTGGGAGGTCCTAGGTTTAAACCTAGCTTCCCCCACTTCTGTGCATAAATAAATTTTTATTTCATCACATGTTCGAGTTGTGTTTTGTCTCTCCACATATGTGAATTCTCTTTACCTCAGCATGTGTGAGTGGTGTTGCTTCCTCACATGTGCAAGTCTCCATTACCTTACATATATAAGTTGTGTTAGGATTATGAGTGCTAGTTAATTCATTAGTTATAGTCAAAACTCGAGTTAAAATTGAGTTGTAATTTTCAAATTTTAGATTTGGACTATAGTGTGGTTCATCGAACGAGCTGAAGTGAAGAAAGTGAAGAAATTGAAGAAATAATGCAAACTGAACTATTTTTTTTAGGACAACATGGATTAAAATAGTCATAACTCATAAACCCAGCATTGGATCGAGGCAATCTACCTACTTTTTGAAACCTCTTTTTTAAATAGATATCAATAGGTTCCAAGATTACGTTAATTGGAATAAAAAAGGCAAAGTTATGGCCTCAGGAAGTTTACAAAAATTTTTGCTGAATTAGGTCCACTTAAGTAGAGGCTGTAAAGCTCAGAAAAACACCAAACAAAAGTCCTATCCACTCGAATGGACCCTTTGCCTGCTCGAGCAGACTGGGATGCATTTTTACCCAATTTCCTACACTAATTAAGTTTCCTTTTGCACTAAAACTGCCTGATTTAATTCTATATGAGCTCTAACCTTAAGGCGCAAAAATTGGGTTATTTAGAGGGCTCCTCTCTCAACCCTAGGCACCACATCTCCAATTGTGAGTTGGAAATAATTATTGGAGATATCTTTTCTTCTCTAGAGCATCCATTAAGAGATTGTATTGAAGCTCTAAACATCTACAGATTGCTGCTTTTCTTGTGTGGAGGATTTGTTTGTCTTGTAGATTCAAGGCGGGGCTAAGTCAAGCATTAGGAATCAAGGCACAGTGAACAGCTTCGTCATCGACAAGTGATAATACTATAGTCCTTAGGTTGTGGCTATCTAGGGAAGGTATGTGAGTATCTTGTAACTATTCGTTCTTAGTACTTGATTTCTGTTAGTTTATGTGATAGAACTCGTGGTTTTTTGTTCCCATATTGGGTTTTCCACATAAAATTTGTGTGTCTTTCTTGTGTGGCTGATTGATTTTCAATTCCTTTTATATTTTTGCCATTGTTAATTGGATTGCATTCTAGAAATTAGATAGGGATCTTGAACTTTTCATTTTTGGAGGTTTTTAAAACCCTCAAGTTGTGTCTATGATCTCACATATGAGAGTCCCCATTACCTCACATGTGTGAGTTGTGTTTATGTGAGTTGTGTATGTATTCAAGTCCCAGCCCCTTAGCTAGTTAAACACAAAAAAGAAAAAAAAAACAATATAGGGCTATGCAGGGTCAAAGAAGTTACTATAGAGAAGTTCAATCCTAGTTTGTTTATCGATGGCCCCAAGTGTAAAGCCTCAGTTGTAGTTTTATTCGGTGAGTCGAGATGTATCCACAGAGAATTATGAATCTCACAACCAGTCCTATTGAAAAACTAGTACTATTTTGATAAAATCTATAAAAAATAATGTCCTACTAAACTGAAAATTAAATTAAAATTACAATTGCAAATCTAGAAATAAAATTATAAATTAGAAATAAAGCCTAATCTAAAATTCCAAAACTAAAACAATCCTACAAACTAGAAACTGTAAAAAAAAAAATAGAATAGTCAAACCACAAATTGAATTAAAGTAAAAGTGTATAAATAAATCTAAAAATAAAAATAGGATGCAATGAAAAAATAGTAAGAAAAAAACAAAAGATGAATCTTAATTCTTTAAATCTAATTTTAAAACTTTATTAGATGGATTCAAAGAAAACTCTGAACTATTGTACTAAATACGTGCTGTCACTATGCATAAACATACAATATTGACTCTATAATGAGAACCATGATATCTCTAACTTTGTTTTACAATGAAAAACTCAATTTAAGTAGGCAATAAATTCAAACTTATTAAATTGAAATGATTACATCAATCATACCCAGAGATCATGAACTTCAAAAAAGATTTGTTGCTCACCTAGCTCTTCAACTTGCCTTTTCTTCAAATCATGCTCCAAAGGCGAGAAAGACAGTGGAAGAATTTGATGTGGAACAGATGAGAAACCACCAAAAGGGCTAAAAGATTGATGGAAGAAAGAGAGATGGGGGAAAAAGGTGAAGTGGGGGGGGAGAGAGAGAGAGAGAGAGAGAGAGATGAAGGCAAGAGGTGTTGGACGTGCAACCGCGCCACCCCCCCCCCCCCCCCCCCCACCCAGTCCTTTTTATAATGTTTGGTGCCCATTTTTGCTATCTTTCTTTCCTCTTTTGCAGCTTATAAAAACTTTACTTTGGAAATGTATCTTTTTTTGGCCAAAAGTTAGTAAATAATTGTAAGTGGAAAGATTTCTGGTTGCTTTTCTTGTGCAAATTTCTTGCTACACACGCTTTTCAAAATTAGATTTTCTATAGATTTTCATGGAATGGGCCCACCTTATGCAAACTTATTGTACATGGTAGGACCTAACTTGAACCTCAATTTTCTTCACTTGGAATTAAGTGGACCCCACAAATAGATGTGCACCATAAACAAAATAATACTCCAATTTTATGCAATCTAGCCTAAAAATACATAGCCAAATTCTAAGGCCATAAACTTTGTTGTTTTAACTCCAATTGGTGCAATCTTGGGTTCCACAAATATCTACTCGAAAAGAGCTTTCCAATGGTATCTAGATTGCCCCGATCTAACATTTGGTTTAAGAGTTATGACTATTTTAATTTATACTATTCAAAGAAAAACAGGATTAACTTTTCATTTTTTATCTCTTCTTCTTTGACTTTCCTTGTCTTGAATTTTCTCCACAATGGCTTTCCTTTCTTCATTCCAATTTGAACACTTGAAATCCGAATTTAGATTCATGAAACAATTGAAGAGTGCGACCCTCCTTTGACATCCAAGCATGAGTGCACATGTGCACAGTGTGTGGGGTCCTTTTCATGATCATTTTCTTATTTATTCTTACTTTGTATTTTATTCCTTGACTTCAAATCTTCGGTGTGGGTTCAATTTCTTTAATTCACCTATTCCCAAAACTGAAATTTTATTAAAATAATAATTTTGACTAAGAGTTATATTTGCACTAATGTAGGCCCAATTCACATAAAATGATAATCTTAAATCACATCATTATTCATGTTTGACTTGAATTAACCAATGATGATAAAAAAAATTATATCATTTCATGTAAAAAAATGAATTTGAAAATATTTTCAAAAAATGAAAATCCAAGAATGGAAAGTTTTATGATTTTAAGGAAAAATTGTGATTTTTGAATGATTTTTGCATGAAAACTCTAAAACGAATTCTAAAATCATAAAAACATGATTTCCAACTAAATAAAGAGATTTTTAATGCATAAGTCCTTAAAATTCCCTAGAATGTACATGAAATAATACATTTTTAAAGACTTATCATTTGTACTTGATCAATTTTAAATACTGTTGATTATGCACCATGGGGTGAGTTGGTGTAGGAGCTATACTTTGGTCATATTGATGTAAGATCATACCTTTCATTAAGATAGTGGGGGACAAATTAAGATATTACATGTTATCTTGAAGGTGGTTTTACTTCAATGGATTCCAATCTAAGGTGGAGATTGTTGGATTATATCTTGTATTCCAAGTTAACCAAATCAGTTCATTTAGGCTAGCTAATACCTAGATTTAGAGTTTGAAAGTATTTTGTTCTTTTGTATCAAAGCTTTGTTAAGACTTAAGGAATGACACTGAAGGTTTTGGCTAGGCCTATAAAATGGATCAATGTAATCAACTCAACAATATGTGCACAAACAATAAACCATGTAGAGGAAATAAAATCAATCAACACAAGCACACACCACAAAAAGACATGTTTGTGCAAGGAAACCTAAACCAAAAAAAAAAAAAAAAAAAAAAAAACCACGAGTCCAAACTAGACCAAAAATCAAGCACTGTGAATTATCACATTGTTACAAGCCACTTACAGATATCCACATGAATCTGTAATGTCAATCTCTTGTAAAGACTCATTCTGTAATGACCATGCTGTTGCTTGATACAAATCCAATCAACTATACACCTTCTAGTTGTTAGTTTGGCTCCTTAGATCTTTTACAAAAGAAGATGATCTTACACAAAAAGATGTATAAGACAAGGATCTCTCACTACAACAAAAGACAGTTTTGGCGACGACTTTAGCGAGACATCAGTTGTTGTCGCCATAAATTTAGCGTTTGGCGACGGAAACAGAGTAATGTTGGCCAAGAGTTATGTGTTTGCGACGAGCGCTATTGACCGTCACTAAAGTCGCGTCACTCCTCCCCCCGCCATCAGTTTTTTTTTGCCAAATGGTGGGAAAGGCTTTGGCGATGACTGATTAATTTTTTGCGACAATTGTAGAACGTCAGTGTTGTTAATTTCTATATGCCGACGATGTCTTGGTTGTCTCTAAAGGAAGTAAAAAAATCTGCGCGCCAGCTTGGATCGTTGCCGCTTGTGAAAAACTGTTCTGCAACGAGGGTGCTGTCATCGCTGAAGGGTTTTTATTATTCGCGCCCGTGGGAGTTACATTAGGTTCCCAACTAAAAAGAATAAACAAAGTTCAGGAACTCCTGAAATCCTTTCCATCGCCAGACCCTGAAATCTGGCTCCTGCATCAACAACGGCGTAGCACCGGCCCTCTCTCCAGCAGGTAATCTTGATTTCTTTCTCTCCTTGCCATGCACCACAACCACCATTCTCCTTTTCATTTGCGGCTTCCTCGCTCTCGACAGAAGCTGCCCTCGCCAAGGAAGCCCTCTCCCCTACAACTAATTCGAAGGTATCATCTTTTCCACTCTTTTTAAAAATTTTTTATGGGCATATTTGTGTCTTTGGTGGCATCCAATATTAGGCTTTGGATTAATCTGAGACTCAAAGCATCCCAGTCCTCTTCTCCATGTAGAACCCATGACTAGCAAGCCCCTCTTCCATCCTCATATTAGGGGGAAAAAAAAAAGAACAAACCCATCCCACTCGCCCTTCACTGCCCTCAAACCCCAGGAAAAAAAAAAGGAATAAGAGAAGAAAAGAGAGAGATAGGAGCAGCAAAGTGAGAAAGGAACCCTCTCCCTTGCCTCGTCAAATGTATCATCTTTTCCACTTTTTTTTCTTTATTTTTTTCTAATTTTTGGGCATATTTGTGCCTTTGGTGGCATCTAATGTTAGCGTTTGAATTAATCTGAGACTCAAAGCATCCTAGCCCTCTTCTCATCCAGAACACACAACTAGCAAGCCCCTTTTCCATCCCCTTATCAGGAAAAAAAAATTCAAAACAAACCCATCCCCCACGAGCCCTTCACTGCCTTTGAACCCAGAAAAAAAAAACAGAAAAGGAAGAAGAGAAGAAAAGAGAGAGATAAGAGTAGTAGAGTCAGAATACCATTGGTTTCTGCAATATGGGCTTTTTTTTTTCTCCCTTGGGTAGGAAAACTGGTTGTGATAATGTTGATGATGGGTTTTTTCTTCTTCAGGCAGCTTGTGATGAATGATGATGATGGTTTCTGTGTTTGTGTTGCAATGGTGCAGTGAGTGTGTGGATGTGCTGCCATGGTGTAGTGAGTGTGTGTATGTGTTGCCAATGAGAGGTTCTGGAGTGTAGTGCATTTTGTAGTATGGTTGTAGTATAGTTCAATGGAATTGAAAAAACAAAAAAAAAACTTAGTGCAGAAAAGGATCTTGTTTGATGACTCTGTTGGGTTGGGGCTGGCTAGTTTCTTGTAGTGTTCTGTGGGGCCTTCATGAATTGACTTTTCTTTCCTACTATGATGTATTCTAACCTTGTAGCTATTTGATGAATTGTGTCTTCAACCATGCTAAAAAATTGCATCCTACAAGTTATCAAGGCTTTCAATTTTTTAGGCCTATGTAGTTTTTTTTTAAGTAGAATCATTTGAATTAAAACATGCAAAAAGTCCAGGAAACAAAAAAAAAAAAACAAATCAGCTGTTGTTTCAGGAAAATGTAAGGAATGTCTCATGTTTTCACAAAGCAGGAGAAAGGCTGTTAAAGACCAAGACTGGAAACTGACTGAGAAGTGCAATCTTATTCTCTCTTCCAATGTATGTATCTCCTTTACATTCTCTCTCCGTACAATCTTGTCTCCACAACATTATAAAAAAGAGGGTCAACTCAATAATCTGATTATGTTATTTCAGCTTAAGTGACTAAATACTGTTATGTTAACCACTGTCTTGAAATTCTCCATAGTTCAGTCATGTACAACTTATGTTGCATCAAGTTCAGCCTTGTGTATGCTTTGTCAGGAATTAGAATTAAATCTTCCACCACAGTAACTGACACTTCTTCATACTTGCATGCTAAAATTATAGCAGTAACCTCAACCAACTAAAGTTTCTTCCTTGCAACTGTTTGGTTTTCTAAGAATCTATCTATGAGATTCACAGTCAAGAATAAGGTCTCTCCCATCAATTCAAACTTGTTGTGCGGATCATTTGCAAATCTCAAGTGATACCTTTACTACCATATGTTCGTCTTCCTTAGTGTACCCAAATCTTCATCCATGTATTGTGGTGTCTCAAATTTTGCTCTAGTTGAGTCTTAAATTCACTAGAGATTGAAGAGTCCTGAATTGAAATGGAAAAAGTAAAGGGTGACCAATGGTGCAAATTTAATGCTTAAACCCAAGGCTCTTGAATGTCCTGATTCCCTTTGCATTTTCCCATATTGTATTAATATGAATATGCATATTAGGGAGGTTGAGATTGATTAAAACAAAATTACATATAAGCTTAGATTATGAAAGATTACGATAGGAACTATCTATATAAGTACTAGACAAAGTCTCTTTATTTTTATCCTTCACTGTACTAAATATATATATTATTTAGTCAGTGTAATAGAAATTTTCCTATTTATTCCTTGTTTCTCATCTTCTCTATACCATAGAAGTTGTGAGCATTGCTGCCAGCCATGGAGCAGGTCTCTCTGTCTTTATCTTTGCTTTTGGTTTTTGATTTCTTTTTTCTTTTTCTTATTTTCTTATTTTTTTACTGGTTGCCTCTTTTCTCTTTTTCTTGTTTTCCATAAAGGCTATTAAATTTTGTATGGACCGATTAAACCCTGGAAAGTTTAGTTTCATGTCTTGTGTGGCCTTGCAGATTTTGGGATGATGAGAATTTATTATAGACAATTTGACCAATTCAATGTTTATTTACCTGAAAATGAATGGTGCTCAACAAATATGGTCATGCATTTCACACATGTAAATTTAAACATTTGAAATTCACAAATCCAAATTTTATATAAGCAAAGACTTAACAAATGACCCCCAAAGATGTTGATTTTCAGTAGATTTTATGTTATGTTCGGTACTTGTAAAATACTCATATCAGTTGAATTTAATTTGACTATATCAAGTGTACCCACGGTGGAGATTATAGACCTTCAAACAGGCTGCATTTAATCCCTCGAGTGAATGGGCAACAAGTATATGGAAAGTGTACAACTATCAAAGTGAACTTCCAAGAAAAGTGTCACCATTCCATGCCTAGAACAGTCTCTCTGTCTTTCTAAACCTCCTTCAAGTAATCACTTCTCTCTGTCTCTCTAACTCCCTATCTCTATTGTCTCATGATTTGGATTGTGGGGTTCTTCTTTTTCTTGGGTTTTGACTAGTGGGTTTTTTTTTTTGTATATATTCTAATTGTATTTTGATGGGTACTAATGATTTTTGGAAATGGGTATTGTGCTTAAGATAAGGATTCTAAACATGTGGGAATACATATTGAGGCTTTCTTTTTTTTCTTAGCAAATATTTTTCATTGACACATGGATTTGGTAAAGTTTATCAGTACAGCGTTGGCTTCATCCAACCAAGAAGAAATTTGCTAAAGAGCCATTTTTCATGAAATCTTATTCAAGAAGCAAGTTTGGTCCCTCATGACAATATCCAAGTAGTTGCACTAGATTCTTATGCTGGGTCCAACCAATTGCACTCACTTCATTTTTTAATTCTTTTTCTGCTTCTTTAACTACCCTGTCTAATTTCTTGACTGCTACTAAATTTATAGAATCTGAGGCAATAATTCCTTTATAAACTGTGCCATAAGAACCTCTACCAAATTTTTCCTTGAAGCCATTTGTAATCTGTTGTAGTTTTGCATAACTAAAAGATCGTAGATTTGTTCTAGTCAAACTAGAATTTGAGGCAAGCTTGATCACCTTCTTATAGTAAGAGAAGTAAATGGCCAGTAGAATTGCTGAAAGGAGGAAGTTGAGAAACCCAGAGCCCCCAAATCACAGATATGATGAGGATCAAAGTTCCTTTATCTTCCTTTCCCCTGCTCAAACCTGGTGGGACAGCAGGAGGTGAAGTAGAATTCCCTCTTCTTACTTAGATTAGAGCCTTTCCTCCTAACCGAGCATTCATCCTCCCATTTGAGAGTGGGAGCTTCTTCTTCCAATAGTCTTTGTCCCTGAATATGGCAACTGCACAGAGACAAACTCTTAGGCAAGCTTCTCTGTACTGGTTTTCATTCATGGGTCCATAGTGTTCATAGTCAGATAGTGGCCAATCTGTGTTAGTAATCTCCTCCATGTCAAACAGAGGCTCTTTTACTGAATCATTAGTTGCACAACTTTGCGGGACTAAGTTCTCTTTGCATCCTTTGTATGTGTTATCAGTATCCAAGTAAGTGTACTCATTTCGGCACAGGCAAATAGGCTGGCTTCCATCAAGTAGGCATTAAATACACAAACTCCACCTCCTACATTCACAGTATCTGTCATGCATATGTTTTGAGGTACCCATAACACAATAGTCTAGGATTTCCCCCACAGTCCAAAACCCATTTGCGGAATCCCTGCAGCAATCTCCTTGAAAGAACAAAAGAGGAGTACACAGGCGATCGTTTCTTTAAACACTTCTAGCCCATCAATCCCTAGTTTGGGAAAATAGACTTGGATGACATTTGTACTCCCAACAACAAGAAACTAATCAAATTGTATAATGTAACTTGAAGTGTAACCCAATTGTCTACTGAAATCTGCCATTAAAAGTGACTCTCAATAGGCAGAACTCTTCTCTTTATTCCAATCTTTTTTTAAGTTAATTGATTGTGCAGATACTTATGCTGATTGATAGTCAAGCTTAAAGATATGGATGTATTGAACGGGTGTTGAGGTTGAACCTTTCATAGATTCGACCTCCCAGTGGGAACAAGGCAGAAATTTGATCAACACAGAAACAGTTTTTGGAAGACTTCAGTAGATTTAGGTATCTGTAGGGTTGCATGTTGCAGTCAATGAATTAATTTATAGACACTGATTGCTTCTAGATGGTGTCAGAGAGTCTTCTGACAAATCTTCTAATCAAGAGTGGTGAATGGGTAAAAGTCTGATCTCAACGGATCTCTTCAGGATAGCTACTGCTGAACATGGGGCAGCACGTCAGAAAATTTGATTTGTCGGGCAATCCTACTAGATTTAGTCTTTCAGAACACCACAGATTTTTTTCCTAGTTCAAGAAGAAGTTACATGGTGAGATGCATCCTCAGCAAGTTTCAAAGACTGAAATTAGTGGTTGTAGAAGCAATGATTGTTAGAATTTTAAATATGATCTAATCTTGATTTTTTCAATTGTCTTCCCACTTCCAGTTTGAGCCTTTTGGTTGCAAATTTCCCTTATACTTTCTTATGTACATCATTTAGATATGGTTAGATATTATAGCCTATGCCATAGAAACATAAATATTAGTAAATTTACTAACTTTAACGTATCCTTTTGGATAATGGTTGAAAGTGTAAAGCAAACAATTAAATATTAAAACACAATAAGTTAGTTTCTCAAAGAGACAAACTCTTCCCTTCTATACCAGTTCATGTCTATTAGTTCATCTCCTTATTATCGTGTTCAGCTCCTTACAATGATCATTTGGCACCTTACCATAGTATTACTATTCATATCCTCTACCCATCAAAAATCAACTCTTATCTGGCCCCTTGCTATATCAAAACACTACACTAAACCATGCAAGAAGAGAATACGAAAACAGAACTGACATATATCGATAAGGTTATTACAAAATGACCAAAATAAACATGTACAATGCATGATGTATGCAAGCGTGACCAAGCTCAAAAAAAAAAAAGAAGACTCCTATGCCATGCATGTCCAGGGCACTCTCTGGTGGAGTGATCACATCCACTCCTCTAGGCTTGATGGGGCCTCGGGGGCCTCAACTGGAGTCTGGCCGACCGACGAGGGGTCGAAAGGGGTATCTGAGCCTGCAACACCAAAGACAACTCGTGAATACAGCGATTCAGCAAAGTATAAGCCATAACAAGTTAACACATGCTGTGTCTAATAGAATAAAGAACATCATGTAAATTAAAACAGGTCACATTTGTATCTTAAGCTATGGTGCATGAAGGAAACATGCCATGTGAATCAATGTATACATGCTGTGTACATAACTAGTTGGCGACTACATTGCCATATGCTCCCAAAAGAGGGATCTTATATCCATGTAGAGAACACCATTGTCCAGGCTAGGGTACAAATGGGTCTCAGGTTTCCTGGGGTCTGGATTCCCCAAGACGTTTCCTTACTGCAGCAAGGCCATGAAAACTACACCAAATTCACCCCGTCGGGATCCAAAGGCTGAGGCTAAGTAGTGCCTGACCATACATAATCAATCATGAAAACCTTGAGTAAATCGTAACAAACATATCATACGTGCATATCTGAGAACATGTCTTATACGTGAATCATACATGCATACTCAAATAAAGAAACCATGGGAACATAAAACCAGTAATCATGCGAGAAAGTGGAGACCAAGGATCGATAGACAACATGTCATGCAAGCAACTGCTAGTGTAGCGAATCAAATTCATTTACTAGCCAATTCTAATATATTCATCCAGTGTTTCTAACCGTGCATGATGATGTAGTTTTAAGTTATCCGTTGCACTGTTGTCTAGTGTTGCATTCCCTCATATGGTGCACCGAAGTCCTTTAAACTAACACCCATGGGGAGGTGCTTAACAACTGGATAACGAACATGAATGATTTGCAGCCCTTGAGATCATTCACGCATTTTATCATGTTCCGTTGGCCAGTCAAATGTATCCACTTTCTATTGTAAAGGTCCTACAGGTCCCTTACCTTTTCCTATTTTTCTTACTATGCATGTCAGCCAGCTCAGCCGTAGGTAACCCTACAGCTTAGCCGAAAGAACCTTATAGCTTAGCAGTAGAAGGCTTCATGGCTTAGCCGTGGCTAGGCCGTAGAAGAGTTGCTGATTTGCATACTCTCAGTTATTTTCAGGTGTCACCCTGTACTAATCTAAGGCTAGGTTACGGTGGGTCTTACGGTTTAGCCGTAGTGTGTTTCACGGCTTAGCCGTAGCACATTTTACGGCTTAGCCGTAGCACATTTCACGGCTTAGCCGTGCATGCGCAGGGTTAATTTCTGAATCATGTACAGGAAATCCATCACGGCCTGAAATAAGCAAATCTCAATAGAAAAAAGGGGAAATAAGCTCAATTTGGGCTGCATACATGTGGTCCATGCAAACACATGAGAATTAACCAAAATCAAATAATTACCAACATGGGTTCATACAAGTTAAGCTTATACTTGCCTTAATTGATTTCAATTACACCAATAGCTGTCCTTGGGCTCATTCACAACCAAACACTATCACTGCTAGCATGCATACATGAGAAGGAGAAAAAAACATCATGAGCATAAACATGGAATCATGGAAACAAGAAGAAGAAGATGAGGGAGATGGAGGAGACCTCAAACTCACCTCAATCCAAGCACCAAGGAATGAAAGAGTACAATCTCCGCCTCTTTTGGCTTGATCGGTGGAGAAGAAGAATCAAGAGGGAGAGAGAATGGAGTTTCATATGAACAGTGAGAGAGGAGCAGAGAGAGAGAGAGCTTGAATCGGTGGAGTGGCTCTTATATAAGGTAAGTGAAGGTTCAATTTGCAATGAAGTCTAAGTCATAAATCAATTTCTAGTTTGAGTCAAATCCGGGTCCAATGGAATCATGCGACATCGGTTGAAATGACGTAGTTACGAAAGTTAACGAGCTCAACAAAAGACACTTGTTGAAATCAAGATGATGCAAAAATGACCATGTCGAAGAAAAGCTAAAATTACGAAAAAGGGCTTGATCTACCTAATCCAAGTCAAACTCAACCCAACTACCTATCCATGACCCGCAACAAATCCAAAACAAAAGCAAAACACAATTAACAACTAAAACAACAGTAATTAGGCGCTAAATGAGGTCAAACTGGGTCGGGGTGTTACACATTCTATACACGGAAGCTGTCAATATCATTCATGAAACAAGAAGACATAACACCAACTAAAAACACATCTATATGTATAAGAGTTAAAATGAAGCATGTCTTTACAAAATGGAAGAAAGTTTCTGAACAAGAAGGATGAGTTACACAGTTTTCAAAATACAAGGGATCATGCTCCATGCATATCAAAATAAAACTAATGCAAGTCATGAAACCCTAAATGCAATTCCATCCAAAATGAGGCCTAAACATGCTCTTTGACACTCTCCGCGTGTGGGTTAATCAGAAATGATCTATAGTCTCCTCATCTATCTGGAGGGGTTCTCGAAGGCCTTCTTTGAATTATTCTTGATCTTTTCAAGATCGAAATTGGTATGTGGGCCTGTAACACCATAAATAATTAGTAAATAAGATTGTTCAGCAAAGTATAAGCATAATTAAGATAATACACATCATATCTACAAGAATCATTAACATATAATTATAGATGTTAATTAGTATACTGGGCATGTTGTGCTATAAATAATCATGCCATGAGAATCAATTAACTGGAATACTTTACTATAAGGCTACCAGATTTGTCATATCCACCCTTCAGAGATTTTTATATTAAGAACAGCATCAACTGGGCCAAGGTGCGAATGGGTCTTTTCATTTATGAAGTCTAGAAGCTCCAAAGCACACTACAGCGTTATCGTTCGTTATTGCACCAAAGTTAACCCCACCGGTATCATAAGGTTGAGGCTGATTAGAGCTAGACCAATTCGATTCAATTAATTAAACTTTGAGTAATGTGTGCAATTCACTCATTGAGGACAATACAAGACAATATACGTTCAATTCATTCGTACAATTGTTCATACTCAATTCAAAGTCAATGTCAATACAAAATGTTTATCAAGAAACAATTCACATAGAATCAATTTGTACATGATCATTTCAATTCAGAATTATTATTAGAATAAGAGAAGGCAATAACATAACTCAATATGCTATGCAATTTAATTTAATAGAATCAAAGTAGTTTTATAAAAACAACCCTAATCTAGTTATCCATTGTTTCTAACCATGCATGATGATATAGTTTTAAATTATCTGATACACAGTTGTTTTTCTTTTGGTGTTACATTGTGTCAGGAATGTATATCGAAATCCCTTAAACCAACACCTATGGGAAGGTACTTAACAAATGGGCAACACCCTATGAAACAATCTCAGCTCTCAAGACTTTTCATGTAGGGTTGCAAATGGGTCGGCTCCGGTCAGGATCCATGGTGGACCTAGAACTGAAACCGTTAGTGAAAGGATGTACGCAGAACCGGAATTGTTAAGGAGTGAATGGATGTTGAACCGGAACCATTAGTGAAAGGATGGACCCAGAACTGGAACCGGAACTGTTAAAAAGTGGATAGACCCAGAACCGAAATCGAAACCGTGTATAGGGCAGGTTCGGGTCCAGGTCTGGGTTTGTGTAGAGAATGATTTAGAAAAAATGTTAACTTTTAGGGAAAAATTTTAAAATTAGGGTAATATGTCAAGTCTCAGGTCAACGGGCCAGAACCAAGGTGGAACTAGACCCGGAACCATTTAGGCTATGGGTCCAACAATAGGATCAAGACCCAGACCCATCTACTTTTTAGTTCCTAAATGAGGACCCAAATCTGATTATTAATGGGTCGGAACCTTTGGGTAATTAGAGAATCGGGGACTCATTTACAACCTTATTTTCATGGTATTAATTTATTTCATTGGCCAATGAATAAGGTAGAGGGATCGATGAGCTAAGGCCCTACATGGTCTTGTATCAGTACCTACTTAACCTTAAGTTTCAATAGCTTTATGGCTTAACCATGGTTGACCTACAGCTTAGCCATGGTTACCCAGATTCTTCCTCTGTATTTACGGTTTCACTATGTTTTCTACTACGACTTAGCCGTGCTTGATCTACTGCTGAGCCACCGCTTGGCTATAGCTTAGGCGTAGCACATTCTATGGCTTAGTTGTGGCTTGGCCTTAGAGAAATTCTCAAATTTTTGCTCTTTAGACTTCTAGCCGTAAAATACTTATGGCTTAGCCATAAGCTTCAGGTTTTCTAAAGCAAACTCAACACAGGTACTTTTCGTATCAGAACTTTTCAATGTGGTTTTCTATTACCATATCCCCTACTCCATTCAGTCATCCTACCATATCAATAACCTAGTGTTTGATTCATAATTCATTAGAATTACTACAAATATCATTTGTTTTCAGTAGGAATTTAGAAGAATGAGCATATTAAGGCTGAATGCATATTCAAGATGAAATAGACTTACAAGATTCATAAAATACCAGCATGAATTCACATTAATCAGCTTATAATTGCTTTAGATCATAAATTCAATTCACTATTCCTATTTAGCCTAGTGGAGTAGTAAACCCAGTTCTGGAACCTATAGTGACATACATGTTACATATGATGAAAAGGATGAGTGCATGTTGAAGGTGAGAGTCTTTCAACCTATATTAACCCAAGAGAATTGTAATGGAAATCAATCTTACTTTAGAGATTGATTAGAAAGAGAGGGTGCCTAAGTCTTCTATTTCAAAGGAAAGAGGAGAGCTCAAAGATGATGGAATGGGAGGTGAAAACCTCAAATCACACATGCAAACTCTAACATCTACAATTGTTAAGGGAAATGGTGATAAGAGATAGAAGGAAGAAGAACATTGGATCAGAGAGAAGACAGGGAGTGAAGAGCTCGAATGGCAACAGGTGAACTCTTTTATATGAAATACTTTTTAAAGTTTTTAAAAAAGTCCATATTCCTTGGGGTAATTTCAGTTTAAGTCAAATGAAGTTTCAACTATCACAGACAAAGTCAAATACTTTCAAATCAAGTACGAAAGTTGACGAGCCTAATGAGACACATGTGATTGTGTCAATATGATGTGTGAATAACATGAAACCATGAAATTGAAAATTATGAAAAGGGGTTTCACTACCTAGTTAAAGTTAAACTCAACCCAACTACCTATCCAGGACCTAAACATGACCCACTAAGACAAAATAAATTAAATCCATCCTAATGACGCGTTAAATATCATTACTTAGGCTAATTCTATAGTAATTAGCTAAGAACTTACTTAATCAGTTGTTAAACATGCATTCTTGGAAACGAAGTGTTACATTGAACTACCTAAGGGATCCAAAACTGTTGGATGTAAATGGGTCTTTAAGACTAAAAAGGATTCCCAAAGAAAAGTCAAATGATTCAAAGCCTAACTTGTAGCTAAGGGTTTTACTCAGGGAGAAGCTATTGATTACAATGAAACACACTCTCTTGTATCAAAGAAAGATTCATTCAAAATTGTTGTGTCTCTTGTAGCTCATTTTAAATTAAAGTTGTATTAAATGGATATCAAAATTACATTTCTAAATGGGAATCTTGAAAAGAAAGTATATTTGGAACAACCTAAAGGTTTTGTAGAACTTAGTAATTATAAATTAGTTCGTAAATTAAAAAAGTCAATATATGGTCCTAAACAAACTTTTAGACAATGGTATCTAAAGTTTAACAACATTATCACAGTATTTGGTTTTACCAAAAATGTTGTTGACCATTACATTTATCTTGAAATTAGTAGGAGCAAGTTAATGTTTTTAATCCTATATGTTGATGACATTTTATTGGCTAGTAATGACTTTGGTATGATTTGTGAGACTAAAGGTTTTCTTTTGGTATGAAATATATGGATAAAGCAACTTTTGTAATAGGAATCAAGACATTTTGAGACAGATTTCGAGGGTTACTTGGGTTGCCTTAGGAAGCCTACATCAAGGCTATTCTAAAAAAATTTCATAGAAAAGGGTGTAGGCAACATAATCCATCTATTATTGAGGGAGAAAATTTAGTAAAGATCAGTGTCCAAGGAATGAAATACAAAGGGAACAAATGAACAAATGTTCACATGTGGCCACAATAGGAAGTCTGGTGTAGCACAAACTTGTACCAAACCAAACATTAGCTTTCGCAGTGGGAATGTTGAGTAGATACCAAAGTGATCTAGGTATGACAAGCGTGGAAAAGGTGATACGGTATCTATGTAGTACTATCAAAGACATGCTCACATATAAGAGACCTTATTATTTGGAGGTGATAGGATACTCAGATTCAAACTTTGCTACATGTCTAGATGCTAGGAGATCAACCTTAGGATAGACATTCCGACTATCTAGTGAGGTGATTTCGTGGAGAAGTACGAAGCAAGCGCTAGTCACTCCTTCGATATTTGATGTTTGGCATGCTTTGAAGTTGCAGGTCACGCAATGTGGTTGCGCAATTTCATTTTAGGACTTAGAATCATGGATCAAATTTTTGAGCCTCTGAAAATTTATTGCAATGATTAAATGAAGTTTTCGCTCAAATGACAAATGTTACAATAAATCTAAGTTCTTGGAAGTCAAATATCTTGTATTAAAAGAGGAAATATAAGATCATTTGGTGTCAATTATTGGGGCTTTAACAGACCTCATGCTTGCAGATCCACTAACGAAGGCATTACCACCAACCGCCTATAATGGACATGTATTAAATGTGGGCTTGTATAAATTGTCTTGTTAAGATATATATATATATGTTTGTTTGACATCTGCACATTGATCATTATAGTTGCAATAAAACGATTTCATAATTCTTACTTTATATTTTGTCATCACGTGTGGTTAATATGAATAAAGTGAGAATGTAAGGTTATGGTCCATATTAAGATTCTATTTTAACCCTTATTAAAGACTTTATTAGGTGAGAATATTGATGTTGCAAATGTAGAAGGAAATGTATCAATAATTATATGTGACTGCCAAGATTTACATTAATATTTTTGACTAATCACAGATTAAGGAATGGCATACAAGTTGAATAAGAATTGTTTTTCAAAGTGGTGCACCAGTCAAAGTCATTTTTTTAATTTTTTAAGTCATTTCAAAAAATATATGCATTATATATGTATATTCAAAGTTTAAGGTGTATGCATGTGGTTATAGTGGACCAAGTGGGAGACTATTGGAGCACCATATAAGGTGGTCCACATGACCACCAAATGGGCTTTCTCTCTTCCTCCATGTGAATCAACATATGCATGAAAGGCTCTTTCTTCTTTCTTTTTCTTCTGTTCTCATTCATTGCTATTAAGGGAACATTCATGGCTTGCATCCCTTGATAGAAGAGATGCATTTGGAAAGGCCTATAAAAGCTGATATCTTGGGTTGCTGGGTAACTCTCTACACTTGTGAAATTGCAAAGACTCTCATCCCTCATATTTGCAGAAAGGAGGAAGTTGTAGAGAGTGGTAAAACCCACCTTTCAATAGTTGATTCCATGGATTCTAAAGGTATGATTCCTTTTAAATTATATATATCATATCTTTAGTATTATTCAAATTATAACCAAAGTTAAATCTTGATCCTGAGGTTTTGGGTAACTCTATTACAAATACATGGGGAAGGAAAGAAAGAAAAAGGCTGGGTGCAGGAGGTGTAGTAATGGTGGAGTTGGTGTTATGGGCAGGTGGAGAGGGCTGCAAAGTGTTTGGGTCGGTGTGGAAGAAATGGTAAGGTAGTGGATGGGTGAGATGGGAAGAGGGTTGGTTTCAGTTGTTGAAGGTGTGTCAATGGAGAGAGATGTTGTGGTGATGGTGGGTGAAAAGGTGGTAGGTAGTGAAGGCATCGGTTGTGAGTGTTAGTGAAAGGAAGGAGAAGGCAGTGTGTGTGGTGGGGATGTTGAATGTGTGTTGGGTGGAGGTTAGGGAGGTGATGGAGTGAAAAGAAAAGAAAGACAAAAAAAATTTTTTTAAAAAGGAAGAGAAAAGAACAAAATGATGGTGGGAAGAAGAAATGCCAATTGCTAGAGAGAAGGGAGATGGCGGTGATGGGTGTATAGAGATGTGGTGATGCACCCAATGAGGTTCGCTTCCTCTCCGAGCTTCCCTTCTCTTCTTCTACCTTTTTTTTCCTTTTTTTTTCATTCTTCTTCTTCCCTTTTCTTTCTCTCTTTTCATTTAACTCAGCCATTTAAATTTTCATTGTAAGCAAATCATAGCATATAGGGGAAGTTTAAATTAAATGGAGAGATTTATGGATAAAGGGGAGGTTTTAGGGGAAGAAATCAAATGGTTTGAATTTTGATGGAGAGAAATGGTTGGTTAGAGAGAGAGATTTTAATGGATCAGATTAGGGAATTTTGTTAATAAAAAGATATTATAGAGGAGATTTGGAAAGGCATATTGTGGGCCACGTCAAAGCCAAACCTCTGTATGATTTTTAAAAAATTTTCTTGAAAGAAGAAATCATGAGTGAAGACATGGCACCCTCTACAGCCCTCCCTCCGATTTGCTTTAATATATATAACTAGTAATAAAGCCCATGCTAAACCCGGGCTGAAAAATAAATAATAATAAAATTTAGAATTTTTAATTTTTATTAAAAATAATATCAATTTAAAAATAATTGTACAATATATAATATTTATTAAAGTCTATATTATAATTTTTTTATTTCAAATATAAAGTGTAATAAACTTAGTTATAGATTTCTAGCAATAGCGTAGGCCCAAAAATTAAAATATATTATCAAAAATTTAGTTTTTGTTGGGAATATTTTTAAGAGAAATAAATCTTGAATAAAAAAATATATATAATGTATTTATCTTTCATCATTAATATTTATTCTACGCAATAACATTCTAAATAAAAAAGAAAATTTTGAAATAACCTTACAAAAGATATAAACATAATCCAAAATTATAAATTTCTACCCAATTTTATTTTTCAAAGGAATTTTTGAAATAAAAAAAAGAAATATGATATATCTTAGTTGTTGTAATATCTTTTAAATTACAAAATTATGGCCAAACAATTACATTGATTGGATGAGATGCCGAGAAATCTGCAATGAAACATGACTACGAACAATTGTGTGAATTTAGTGGGTAATCATGGAGTCAAGATCATCTAATCAAAGGCGATTCTAAATTAACATAACGATCCACATGAAAACGAGGATTTGGAAGCATACACTCATCTACCAATGATTTGCATAATAAACACATATAGTTGCTAATGTTGGCCAACTCATAGATGTAATGTGGCCAAACAATTACACTGATTGGATGAAATGCTAATAAATCTGCAATGAAACATGACTACGAACAATTGTGTGGATTTAGTGAGTAATAATAATGGGGTCAAGATCATCCAATCAAAGGCGATTTCAAATTAATTTGATGATCCACATGAAAGTGAGGATTTGGAGGGTGTAATGATATTTTAATTAATTCATAAATGTTATCTACAAACATAATAGGATTTGTTTGTTATTTTTAATAGGGAAGCAAGTCCTAGAGTTGAGGAAATCAGGTTTAAATAGAGAGGGAGAGATTTTAGCAGATAAGAAAACCATTTATTGATATTGATATTTTTAGAAGATGACATGGCGCTCAAGAAAAAAAGAAAGAAAACCATGCCTACACTTAGTACGGGCATTAATGGGCCCAGCTAAATAGTCCAAGATCAACACAAGTACTCAAACTCAAAGTCCAAGCCTGGGTTAATAAAGAATAGTTTAAAATTAAGACAGAGAAAAGAAAGCACTATACGTATGCTTAGATCTGGGCAATGGGCCCTTATATCAAAGGTCTTGTGAGAGCTAAAGCTCTCAACCCATTTTCATAAATAATAAAAAATCAAGAGTCCAAATCTTCCTCAAAGTCTAAATAATTTGAAGTTAAATGGAAAAGTGTTTTGATCTTCCACTTTTTATATGTATTAAAGCTACAAGGATAAAGGCCTTTGGAAGGTGCCACATTGGCAATATTTTTTTTTCTTTTTTTATAAAGCACCATGCCATCCTCTAAAAATATTGATATCAAGAAATGGTTTTTCTAAAATCTCTTCCTCTCTCTCCATTGTTTTTGCATCATCCCCTAAAATCTCTCCCTTTACCCTCCTATCTCATATTTATTCCATTTTTTCCCCAAAAATCTCTCTATTTGAATAAATTTTTAGCTAAATTGGACTCTTTAAAATCAATCAATTGCTCATTTGGAGAATTAGAGCTAAACTTGGCTCTTTAAAATCAATCAATTGCTCAATTGGTGATTTTGAGCTAAATTGAACTCTTGAATTTCTCAAATTAATTATAAAATAGTGTTCAATCTCTCAAGTCAATTAGAAAATTGAACTCCAATTAAGAAATCGAATCCAATACCTTGTGGCCCACCTTCGACCACATAGGACCCCTAAGAGGAAATTCTTTCTGAATGTGGAACTTGTGGCGACCCTTTTGCATGGAAATTAAAGTGTGGCTCGATGCAATGTGCTTTTGATATCTGTGTTCCTCAAGAGAAATGATAAAAGATTATTACCGTGTGGCCCACCTTTGATCAAGAACCAACTATAGTCTTCTTCTCTTTCCTATTTTCATTGTCGTACAACTGATCCAAAGTAGGGTTAGAAGTTATCTACACAGCCGAAGCCTAACTCAAGTCCGTCCCACCTATTGTGTTTTTCAATAACTAAATAGAACATTAGCTGGACTGAGTTTAATTGATGGGTTGTTGTGCCTGGACCTGATAAGGCCAACAGCTAAATGAATTGGATTTGTGTAAACTTCAGCCATGCAAAGGTGGATCCATTTACAACATATCCGTAATGGGTCCATGAGAATAACAATCAGGAAATATAAGTGGAACATGGGTCTAGCTGTTCAAGTGCTTGATCTGATTGAATACATCTTTTTGGTTGTGTCACTCTATTTTAGAAAGGTTGTATAAAATTTAGAGGATAGATGCTAGCTTGGTTTGAGGAGATAATTTAGGGGTTCAAGAATTTAAAATGATTAGGGAAAAAATTTGAATTGATTAGGAAGAGTTTTGAATGCCATTAAAATATAGAGATTTTTGGGGAATAAATGGAATAAATAAGAGAGAGGAGGGTAAAGAGATTTTAGGAAGATGATATGGCGCTCTAGAAAAAAAGAAAAATAAAAATGATGATATGGCACCCTCCAGAGGCCTCCATTCTTGTAACTTTAATATATATAACTAGCAACAAAGGCCCGTGCTAAGCCCGGGCCTTAAAAAAATACATAAATTTAGAGCTTTAATATATATAATGGACTTAAATTTTATAAATTATTAAAGAGCATTTAGAGATTTCAATATGTTGGAGAATTGAAAAGCTCGTCTGGCAGAAGAAATGAGACCATTTAAGTTTCCTCACTCAGTCTTAAAAAAAGAAAAAGAAAAAGCCCAAACCCAGTTAGCCCACGAATCGAATCAACTTTCATGCGGGCTGTTTCGATCATTAGGAAGGCGAATCATCCAGCCCTTTTTTTATGTCATGTGCTGGCACTGCCAAAAGCACAAACATGCGCTTCCGTTTCATTCTCCCTCACCTCCCCTTTCCAAAAATCTACCTTGCGACGTAAAATGGTCATCGTCACCATCACAATTACCAACTCGCTATTGAACGCCATTTCTAGGGTTTCTAAACCCTCTCCTTGATCGAACCCTAGAAAAAAAAAGCACATGCAGAGGTAAATTTTTCTGAATCGCTCATCTCATCAATGTCGATTCCAACTCGATCTAGGGTTTTCATTTCCTTCTCGATCAAAGCTAGGGTTTGACTTCTTTTCCCTCATTCCGGCGCATGTTTGAGTAGGCGAATGGACAATCGGATCTACTGTTTCTATGTGGTTGCGTTGGTGTTTGAAAAGGTCAAGATTCTGTTGCTTTTGCTGTTTTATGGTTGTCAGATGAAGAATGGAAGGGAGGGGTCTGCATCATCTCTTATAAACTAGATTTATTTTTTTGCGATGGCTATGGGAAGACGCTTCAGTGTCGGTTTCATCAGTTGCCTTTGCTCCATTGTGCGAATGGCATCATTTAATATTACAAGGGCTATGAGGGCTTCATGCCCTTCGGTGCTTACCTCGCTAATTATCTAGGTTTGTTGCATCCCACTTTGCGTCTGTTCATGGCTTGTTGATGTTGCTGGCTTTTGGTCGTTATTGGGGGTGTTTTGTTTGCTGTGGTTGGGTTTGTCCTGATTTAGATTTCTCAAAAACTTTTGAGTACACAAAAATGGAAATAATGCAAACTGGTGTTGCGTTGGGGGCCTTTTGTTTAGGTATGCCACCCTGCAAAGAGGAAGTGACATCTGTTGAACCCCCAAATTCTAATTTGAGTCTAAAGGGAAGAAAAACCACATCTAGATCAAATCTTGCTTTGGTTCCTGTGTTGCCCCCAAAAATTTGTCAACTATATGTTATGTATGTATATCCAAACTAATGGAAAATTGGGGTTCATTGAAATTGGCCTATGGGTCATTAAGTCAAAAACGTGAAAAGTCAAGCCAACACACATTCATATGCATGTGTAATTTTGTATATGTCATACTTTCGTGTGTGTGTGTGTGTGTGTGTGTGTGTGTGTTTTGTGGTTAGGAATGGTTACTGATTTCTATCGACAATGAAGGAGTTTATATCACATGCAAGCAATGCCAAGATATGTTATAGAAAGGGAAGGCAGAGGTAGTACTTCGAATGGCGAAGAGAGGCGGTTCGGCGGGGAAGGAATGGGAAATCATCAAAGGAAGGGAACACGCCGGTGATTTTCTGAGCCGGTCTCGATTTCCAACGCCTCGAGAGATCGTCAAGGGAAGGGAATGAAGAGAGAGATCCCATTTTGCCAGCGATGGTGGGTTGTTGATGACAGCCTTTCCGCGATGGCCGATCCGATTCGTAGAGTCTGAATGAAGGCCTCCTTGTTCGCAGACGGTCTGGATTTCCAACGCCTCGAGAGATCGTCAAGGGAAGGAAATGAAGGGGGGAAACCATGCCAGTGATTGTCTAAGCCGGTCTGGATTTCCAACGCCTCTAGAGATCTGATTTTGCCGGCGATAGAGGTTCTTGACGATAGCTTGTTTGCGATGACCAATCCGATTTCACAACGTCCGAGTGAAGGCCCCGTTGTTCGCAGATGTTCTTCTTCTTCTGCTGGTTTCTTCTTCTTCAAATCGAATCTGAGAGAAACCGATCTAATTTAGCAGAGTCCGAGTCAAGGCCCCCTGTTTGCAGACGGTCTAGATTTCCAACGCGTCGAGAGATTGTCAAGGGAAGGGAACAAAGGGGGAAACGGAGGGTTCTTGATGATGCCTCGAGAGATCATCAAGGGAAGGGAATGAAGGGGGGAAAAGAGATCTTCACAGTATATGATATAAGAAAGGATATCAAAAAAATATAGATTCGATTTTGAGCTTGAGATCTTCTTCAGAAATAGGAATCCTTGGGGGCAGAGTTCGAAATATGGAAAGTAGGGTAGATAGAAAATTGAGTCCGAAAAAAATGGTGTTTTGAAAGATTTTTGAGTTGGAATTGGATTCTAACGGGGATAATTTAGGTGCTTACGTGGCGCTCTAAGAAAAAAGATAAATAGGGGGTGCTGATGTGGCACCCCTCACAGGCCTCGATTTTTAAAGCTTTAATATATATAATGGTTATCTTTTCTTCTCTCTCTCTCTCTCTCTCTTTCTCCCTCTCTCTCTTTTATTTTTTGTGATGTGGAATTAAAAAAAAAGAAAGGGCGACCTAGCTGGGAAGGGCAAGATGTATACAGCCTTACCTTCATTTTGAAGAGGCTGTTTCTGTAACTTAAACCCATGTCCTTCAGGACAGTAGCGGTAAGCTTTTACCATTGAGCCAAACCACCCTTCTTTGTGATGTGGAATGAATGTTGACTATTATAGTGTGCTTTTATTTTTTCGTGTGTATGATGGAATGAATTCAATAACTTATATATGGTTTTCCTCTTTGTGGGATAGATTGAATAGAAAATAACCTTTATAAATTGTGAATGCTAGCTGTTATCATGAGGCCAAGGAGGTGAAAATTGAGGCCAAGGAGGTGAAAATTGATATACATTCTTGTTCTATTGCTTCTAAAGAAATAAATGATGTACATATCTAAGGAGCCATGCAAGACCTCAATTCTCTCGTGTCATTCTTTCTTGAAAGACATTTTAGATGGTAACTGAAGATAATGTTTGGAATTATTTTGCATGGAGAAACATGTTTTCATGTGATTGTGTGTGGTATTAAAAGGAAGAATGCTACTTGAAGACAGTCAATATGTTTGTGTGGAGGAGCAAGTGGCTATATTTTTAATGACAATTGGCAAAAAAATTAGAGGAATAGGATTTTGCAAGATAGATTTCAACATTCAAAGGAGACTATCTGTCATCATTTTCATGTCTTTTTACTAGCAATGATTCACTTTTCAATGGATATTATAGAGCTTCTTTCTTACGACCAAACACCAAAGGAAAAATTGGATAACACTTGATTTTATCTATTTTTTAAGGTGTGATTTTACCATGAATTATACTTTACATGTGTTTATCCATAATTGACTAAGATGATTTAAAATTTATTTTTTGAAGGGATGTGTTGGGGCTGTAGATGAAACACTCATAAATGTTGTAATCCCTTTAACGAATCAAGTCCTTAAAGGGGAAAAAAAAGAGAATGTATGCAGAATATTTTGGTAGCTTACTCATTTGATATGTTATCTACTTTCGTTCTTGTTGTGTGGAAATGCTAACGGTTTTGAGGCCTTGGAATCTTTTAGATTGCAGTTCAATTACTACTACTTTTATGTACCGAAAAATTAAAGCAATCAACCCTACAAAAGAAGGCAACACAATATTCAACGTGAAAACCCAAATGAGAAAAAAAAAACGTGAGTACACAAAATCAAACATTGACTTCCGCAGTTATAAGAGATACTCACAAACCTATAGTCAATCCCTCGACACAAGGTGTTGTAGTTCTTTTTACTAAAATCCTCAACATGCAGTCTCTCGGTGCCCCGCTATTAGTCCTTTAATTTCTACCACAAATGAATCTTTACAAAGAAAGAACAATCTCCTACGAAGATGTAGAAGCCATAAATCCCCTCCAAAGAAATAGAGGCACCAACTCAATAACTTGAAACTTTTAGCCCAACTCTCATAGATAAAGTTGGCAAAATCTAACCCGACCCGCCAACCCGGCCTGACCTAACCCATTTCTGACCCGCCTAACCCGACCCATTTGAAATACATGTTGGGTTAGGTTTAGGGTTTACCAACCTGTATAAAAATGAGTCGGGTTAGGGTTGGCCCGTCCAATGCCTTTTGACCAGTTTATATTTTATTAAATTACCATGACTTTTTAATTTTTATGTGACTTTTCTTATTTATGTGGGCCATAAACTATGTACTCTTAACCTTTTGTGGAGGTGTTATGTAAAATTTTAATACTTAGAGTATAAAACTTATTTTTTGTTTTGAAAATATGATGTTTTTGTAGTTGAAATATTAATATGTTTTTTTTTATTTTTATGTTGGCATATAAATTTACCTTTAAAATATGGATATGAATGAAATACAATATCATTGATGAGACTTATACTTATACTCAAATATGGAATAATAAAATTAAACAAAAATTGAAAAAGGATTATCTTAAATTCTTAATAAATGGGGTAGAAAATATTTATAGATTTCTCATTTTTTACACTTTAAAAATTGATAAATCATAAATTCATGTTCACTGTAACATTTTAAATGAATTTATAAGATGTAAGGAGAGCTTTACAAATGAAATTGGGCCACATAAAATGAGTTAAATCGTACACAAAATGGAAATTAAATATATTAGGTTGGGTAAACCCGACCGAACCTGCATCAAATTCGAGTTAGGCGGGTCGGATCGGTTTGACGCTCCACGGATGCAAGTTGAAGGTTTCCAACCCATTTTAAAAATGAGTTGAGTTAGGGTTGGAACCAACAAATTCTAGTTTAAGTTGACCCGACCTGCATTTGGTCAACTTGACCCATTTGCCAGGTCTACTCATAGAAGCTTTAGATAGAATCTCCACTATGAAATCTCAACTAAGAATATGGAGAATTGTATGTGTCTTCCTTAGAATGAAGAGGAACATCCTTTTTATAGCCCATAATTCATACTTTGGGATTAGAGTTGAATTATAAACACAACAGGTAACTCAACCACAAGTAGGAAAAAAAATCTGTTCAGGTCGATGGGCTTTTGCCACATGTGTGCTTAAGCGAAAGTGAGTGCATGTTCAAGTGCATGCTTCATACATCCAGTTATTTTCAATCCTGTCTGTCAAGCTTGAGCGTGATGTTCATGGGCCTGAGCGTAGTTGCCTTTACCTAGGCCTGTTAGAGCGCGTCCTTTATATTCTAATTTCTTTAGTTTAACTCCTATTGCGACACGACACTACAACAAAATTTACTTTTGCCAATGCACAACAAAACGTTGGAAAAAGTTAATAAATGTTGGCAACACACTTTACCAACCCAAAAAATGCATTGGAAAGGTGTTGGTAAAAGTATGTGGGGGTGCCCTTTACCAACACAAACCAAAAATGTTGGCAAACTTTAATCCTTACCAATGCAAAATGGTGTTGGCAAAATTAGAGATAACAGGTTGGTAAAGCAACTTTTGCAAACACAAATTAAACACGTTGGCAAAAGTTGATCTCTACCAACACAAATGGGTGTTGAGAAAAGTAGGAAAACAGGTTGGTAAATAAACCTTTGCAACGCAAAAAAAAATGCTGCCAAAAGTTAAACTTTACCAACACACTATGTTGTTGGCAAAAGTAGGAAAAAAAATTGGCAAAACAACTTTTGCCAACACAAAAATGTATTGGCACACAATAATGCGTTGGCGCACAAAAATGCATTGGCACACATAATTTGTGTTGGCAAAAAGTAATTTCAATTTTTTTAAAATTTTGAAAAAAATGTTTTTGCAACCTATTTATACCTGTTTATATCCCATCCCAACACATTACCAATACAGTAAATACAAATCCAAAATATGAGTACATAAATAAAACATTTGTATTTAAATAGTCAACATACACTTCAAAACATATATATATCCCATTGAATAAACATCAAATGTTTTCAAATATCCTAGAAGAAAGATTGAAAAATATCAAAGAACATATATCAAAATAGAAGACTATCTATTGTAAAACATATGCTAACTAAGAGAAGCCTCATCGTGCCCTCTAGCTAATGTGGCATTACCACTACCACTCCCTCAACTACATAGAGGCACGCTAGTTGGATCTATCCCTATTTTTTCAGCCACCATTAGCAAAATGTTTTGAACTCCTA
The DNA here is from genome assembly GCA_037013555.1 of Sextonia rubra. Taxonomy (NCBI): domain Eukaryota; kingdom Viridiplantae; phylum Streptophyta; class Magnoliopsida; order Laurales; family Lauraceae; genus Sextonia; species Sextonia rubra. The sequence goes on along the minus strand of JASUAD010000028.1, from coordinate 1,584,988 downwards.
AAATTTGACTCTAATATTTAGCAACCTACTGCGTAAAGCAATCAACTCAGTATTAGATGCTTGAGACTGTGTAAAAGATGAATAGGTGTTGCGAATCTCATATCCCAATGTGTAGGCCGACCTCTTTCCAAGCACTTCTTGAGAAACTTGCATCTCAATCTGTGGATCTGGGACATTTGAATGCGACCGTGAAGTAATCTTTTCCACCATCATAGCCTGTCAATTTTGAATACATTAACCTCCAACAAAGATATAACAATGTAATTTTGGGTGTTTATTGCAAATGAGTTAGGTATACGTAGAAGATCGTCTTTTAAGCCTAGAAGATTGTTTTGAAGAGTCAAGTACAACATCTATAAGGCATCTAGGTGATTGTGTATGTAACATAGGACGGCATGCAGTTGTTGCGGTGGGGTGCTATTCAATGAGAATCACAAGTCTTTTGATTGTGTAAGAGCTGGATAAGGGTTGTAAGTAACTGTGGTATAATTTATTGTACTTGATTTTTGGTCATGACTTTTTTTTATTTCAGTTTCCATGTAAAAATCGTGTTTTCTTGTAGTGAGTGTGTTTTTATTTATTTTTTATTTTTTTCCATTGCGTAGTTGATTGTTTGTATACATAATATGAAGATTGATTGTATTAATCCATTCTGGAAAGCCGCCCCCCACCACGCCCAAAAACCAAAAAAAAAAAAAAAAAACCTCAAAATGCATTGATGTATGTACATTTAAAGTGGGTTGAGTTTGTGAAGATTGAAATCCATGCTAATAAAAGTGGGTTTTCCTTTTGCACTATCAATAAAAGTGAGGATTTTTTTTTCATGATAGGGAAACCCACCTTTTCATGAAAGATAAAAAGGTGGTGGGTTTTCCTCTTTCCCCTACAACTCACTAGCCAATGGAATGAGATCCAAAACCCATTAAAAATAATGGGATTCCTCTTTTGTCCCACAACTCATAAAATAAAAAAAAAAGATATTAATTTTGTGGAGGTGATTTTCTCCTTCAGAAGCTAACAACACAAAATACCCCTAGTATAGAAAAACTAGAGAAAGGAAGGAAGATTTCAAAAAACTTTCGATGTGATGATTTTGGATAAAAAGGTGGATGTTCCTCTTTCATTGCTAAAAAAAAGAGACTCTAATATTTTTGGTTTTGATGATTTTGGATAAAGAGGAATCTTTGAAACCCAACTCACTTCAAATGTACTATAAATTTTGGGGGTGCCCTCAAGTATGTGATTTTCTAGATTGCAAACAAACACACAATATGCAGCGAAAAAGAAATGTAAAGCAAATAAGCAACCACCACAAGAAGACACGATTTTTACGTGGAAACCCAAGTGGGAGAAAAACCACAAGTCCAAACAAGACTAATAATCAAGCACTATGAATCTTGTAATTATAAGATACTTACAACCTTATCAAGTCTTTGCAACCTAAGGATTGTAGATCTCTATATAGAATCACTCTCCAATGACTTCACACCATTGATGCACCGGATCCAATCTTTGCTTTCCTCAGATAATCTTCCACAAGAGATGTAGAAGGCTAGAATCTCTAAAACAAAGCTTAAGGGCTTTCCTCTTCAATGGATGCTTTAGAGAAAAAGGGTGATCTCCAATTTGTAATGTCCACTCAAACTGATGAGATTTATGTCTTATAGTTATGAGAGGAACCCTTTTTATAACCCAGAATTCGTGTCTAATAAGAATACTCCTTATAGAATTTAACTTACGAATTCGGCACAAATAGGTAAGAAATCCACTTTGGTTGGTGGATTATTTCTTTCATTCCTCTGAGAGTAGGTGAGCGCCCGCTTGAGTGTGTGCTTTGCGCATCAAGTGATTTGATGATCTTTCAGTCAGGTTAGAGCACATACATCAGCGGATTGAGCGCATTCGCTTTTGTCTAGGCCCGCTCAAGTGCGTGAGTATGTCCGCTAGAACCCGTGCTCTATTTTTTTGATTTCTTCACTTTACCTTTGCTAGCAATGTGAATCACAATCTATCTAAAAGAATTAACAAACACAACTCAATGGACCTAGAGTTTTTTCCAGCCCATGAATTAGCCAACATAAAAAATTATTACAATCTCTCATTTTGGCAATTTATGGACAAAAATCCTTACACATTCATTCTACTCAAAAATAAAACCAAAATTACTATGAGTACATTGAATTGTAAAAAAAAATCTGTACCATCAACACTGCACCAATTGCCAATTAAAGACCCTTTTTATTCAAAATTGGTAAAGATAATGATGTTAACATGCAACATATATGTCAATCAGGATAAAGAAGTAGCTCTCCCTTAGTTGCAACTTGCCCTTAATTGTATATTCATAGTAGCACTTGGGGTGTGCGCTTGATCTTCTTGTTCAAGGGCTTGGAGACTTTGGTATCCATACTTTCCAATTTTAAGTTTTCAACACAGTGTACCAAATCAATAGGCAAGTCAGATTTCTTTACTTAGACAATTGCTTCTTTCATTACTTGTTCTTGGTAAACTACTCAATTTATTACAATGGGGACGATGTGTCCTTTGATTCCACAATGATGAGATGTGGTTGTATGTGTAGAACATGACACATTCTTCTTCTTTGATTTACTCACAACATTATTTGTGTGTGCAACATGTGGATTATTTGGTGCCATAGAATTTAAAGGAAAACATTTAACAAAAGTAGTTTTACCTTTAATCTTCAAAGTAAATGCACTTTGATTATAACCAAGACCATGTGTGCCACTAGGCCTTTTCTGAATGCTTTAGATGTCATTAAGAATTTTTGAATCAGTGTTCATCTTTTTCAAGTAGGCCTTTGTAGAATCTAGTTTAGATAATACAATCTTTAGTTTTCCATTCAAATCTTCTTTCTCAGCTTGGCATGTCTTCAAATATGTCTTCAGGGTCTCAATCTCTTTCCTAAACTTCTCAAAATCATCTTTTAGTAACTCATTTTAATGACGCTGAGTAGTCAACTTTTCAGCCAATGTTTCGTTTTCACCTTCCAAGAGATTGACTTTAGTAAAATATTCTACCAGTTCATTCTTGAGAGATCAATTCTCTTTTTAAAAGATTTCCACTTGAGGTCATCTTTCTTAAACAACTTGTGCATCTTCATAGATTTCTTCAATAGAAGTTGATATTCTGTGGCCAATCATTATTAGAATATGACTCTTCATAATTATTCTCATCAACATCATAGTCAGACATAGTTTGTGAAGATCTAGTGATGAAAGTCCATGAATTTCCAATTTGCCATATCAAATTTCTCAGTCTTAGACTTTTCTTCCTTCTTTTTCTCTTCTTCAAAAGAATCATCTCATGTAAGATTGAAGCCCTTCTTCTTGGGATTCATTTTCTTGTTTGCACACTCATGAACAAAGTGACTATAGCCTTGATAGTCCAAACATTTAGACCCTCTTGAAGAAATTTTTTTTTAGAATTTGGATTTTTCCACTTAGTTTTCTCGCCCTTTTATGAATGTCTTGAATTACTTCATGAACTTTATAGTTTTGGTATCATTAAAATCAGAATCCAAATTAGTTTCAACTGTCTTTGTTGATTTTTTGAAAACTTTTAAGGCAAGACCTTTACTCTTTGTTCTTCCCTTAAAAATTTAGTTTGCCTTGAATGTATGAAGATATCCAATGTAAGATTTTGGATGTTGGCTAATTCATGGGTTTTATATTTGTTTTAGATGGACTGTGGTTTGAGTCTCCGAATAAGCTAGAGAGAAGATTTGAAGCAAATCTATAGAAAACTTAGAATACCTCATCAAATTGATCGGATAAAGCTCGGATCGATCGAATCTAGAAAGGGTTACAATTAAACAAGTGAAATTCAAAAAAAGTACTCAAACATAATAGGTGCCCGATCAATCGATTGGAGCGAAAAATCCCACCAACTTGCGAGGATTTCTTTCCTATTTATGTCAAGATTAATATGTTGAGTTCTATAAGGAGTACTCTTGTGAGACACGAATTGTGGGTTATAAAAAGGGTTCTTCTCTCAATCCTAAGGCACAGATCTCCATAATCTGAGTTAAGTTTTCACATTGGAGATTCCTTTATTCTTTAGAGCTTTCATTGGATAGTTGAAGTGCTGAAGTTTTGTTTTAAAGAGCTTTTGCTTCTATATCTCTTATAGATGACTGGGGCCATCTTGAGTGATCAAGGTGTTAGTTGATCAAGTGGAGAGCAATGCACGGCAAAGGAGTGTCCATGAGTAGAAGGAATTGCAGTTAGAAGAACACAATCCTTAGGGTGCAAAAAGTGTGTGAGTATATCTTATAATTGTTCATTATTATTTGATAGTTAATCCTTGTTGCTGGATTCATGGTTTTGTACCCGTTGGGTTTTTTCACATTAAAAATCTGCATGGTTTCTTATGGTGTGTGCTTGTGTTTGCTTGCTTTTAATTTCTATTGCGTATACATATTGTTCGATTATTTGTAATCTAGAATTCACATACATACCTAGGACAACCCCCCTGCCCCCCTAAACACAAAAAAAGAAAACCTTCAAGTGGCTTTAAAGAGGGTTGCATAAAGTTACTGTGTTTGATTCATTGTGATTTCTAGAATAGAACTCAATTAAGAAGACACATCAAAGACAAAGCCATCTTAGTTGAAAGATAAGAAATCTGGTTTGAAAAAAATGTTTAAATCTAAATCGAAGAAGAAAAATCCTAGATCTGTTCAATGTTTTAGATGCAAAGGGTTCGGCCATAGAGCATCTGAATGTACAAATAGAAAAAAGAAGAGATGTGGTGAAGTTGATGATTTTGAAAATGCAGAAAATCCACTTCCTGACGCTGCCAGTGCCATGTATGTTGCTTTCATGGGTAGATCTTCAAGAGACATACCTGATAATAGTTCTGATAGTGAAGATGATGAAGTGTCAAATGAAGAATCAAATTAGGAAAAGAAGTACATTACATTGTATAAATAGTGTGTCAGGCTGACCAAGTTAGGGAATAAGATTATACACAAGTGGAAAGCTTCCGAAGATTAGATTGTGTTTATCAAGGTTGAATTAGTAAATGTAAATGCAAATGTTATAACTCTTGGAGGAACAGAAAGGTTTAATGAATGAAAAATATGACTCATTGTATAATAACTTTGCGCTACATGAAAAAGAGTTGGAGTCTCTTAAGAAAGAGTTGAGCTCTTGCCAAGCTGAAAAAGAAGATGTGAATGGCAAACTGAAGATTGTGTTGTTTAAGCTGGATTTTAAAAAGGCCTTTCTGGAAAAAATGAACATTGGTTCAAAAATTCTTTACGACATCTGGAGCAATTAGAAAAGTCCTAATGACACACGCGGTCTCAATTATGATAAAGGTGCATCTACTTCAAAGGCTAAAGGTCCATCTGTTTTTGTTTTAAGTAATGCATACTCTATTCCACATGCTGCACATGTTAAAAATGTTAAGACTAGTACAAAGAAAAAAAATGTGTCACATTTTGCACTCACAACCACATGTCATCATTGTGGAATTAAAGGATACATTCATTTCCATTGCAATAAGATAAGAGCTTTATCAAAAAATAAGCAATGGAGGAAGAACTTGGCTCCATTGAAAGTCAAAACAAGAGCCATCTAGGTGAGAAACTCTGAATTGTCTATTGATTTGGTACACATTGTGCTGAAAATTACTAATTCACAAGTGTGGGTACCAAAGACTTCAAGCCTCTAATCAAGAAGATCATGCTCTCACCTCTAATGCTTTTAAGAAGATACAATTAAAGGGCAGTTGCAATTGAGGAGGAGAGACTATTGGATCCTAATTAACAATTATGCTACACGCTCATATTATAAGTTTGTCAATTATATACAAAAAATGGGGAGAAGAAGAAATTCATAGGGAGATATGAAAATTTTGAAGGTACAGAGCTACTGAAGATATATGGTAATTGATATAGTGCTAATGGTACATATTTTTTTTTTTTTGCAATTCCATGTGTTAATGTGTTTTTCTTTTTTTTTTTTTTAGTAATGAATATATAGGGAGTCTTGTCCATGAATTGCCAAAGGGGGAGATTGTAAGAATTTTGTATGTTGGCTAATTCATGGGTTTTATATTTTTTTAAATGGACTGTAGTTTGAGTCTCCAGATGTGCTTAAAAGAACATTTGAAGAAAATCTAAATTAAAAAACTCGAAAGACTCTATCTGATCGATTGGATCTAAAAAGGGTTACAGTTAAGTAAGCGAAATTCGGAAAAAGTATCCAGACAGAATAAGTACCTGATTGATTAGATTAGTACTTGATCAATCGTATAAGGTATGCAATCTATTGAATAGCAAAAAAGAATCCCATCGATTTGCATAAATTTCTTTCTTATTTATGCCAAGATTAGTAAGTTGAGTTTTATAGAGATTAGTCTTATCAGGCACGAATTGGGGGTTATAAAAAGGGTTCCTCTCTCAACCCTAAGACACAGATCTCTATAACCTGAGTTAAGATTTTACATTAGATATTCCCTTATTCTCTAGACCTTTCATTGGAGAGTTGAAGTGCTAAAGCTTTGTTTGTTTTAGAGAGCTGTTGCTTCTATATCTCTTGTAGAAGATTGGAGCCATCTTGAATGATCAAAGTGTGAGTTAATCAAGCAGAAAGCAGTACACAACAAATGAGTATCCTTTAGTAGAATGAGTTGTAGTAAGAAAAACTCAGTCCTTAAGATCCGAAAAAGGTGTGAGTATATCTTGTAATTGCTTGTTATTGCTTGATAGTTGATCCTTATTGGATTCATGGTTTTTTACCCATTGTGGTTTTCCACATTAAAAATTTGCGTGCCTTCTTGTGGTGTGTGCTGTGTTTGCTTGCTTTTAATTTTTGCTGCATATATATCTATTGTTTGTTTGTTTGTAATTTAGAAGTCACATACATACTTAGGAACCCCACCCTTGATGTAAATTTAATCAATCTACCTAAAATTGTAAGTGTACGGTTATCTTGTTGAGACAACATCAAATACAGGTCGATCCCATAAAGAGCACTTTTGAACTTTTTATTTAAAAATCCGAATTTTTTATAAAAGGATAACAATAATAAAAAAGAAGTGTGGTGTGCAAATCAGAGACTAAATAATTTAATAACAGTGATAAGAAATAAATCAAAGCAGCCAGAATCTACTAAGTTGTTTAAAAATTCAATTTATATAATTAATTTATCCTTTTTGTCTCAATTATTACTCAGATCATAAATAAATTAATGTTTCTGATCCAGATGATTTTACTACTGCAAAAACCAATTTTTAATTAAGAAAAACAAAATCAATACTCAAGACCTCCTTCACCTCATAAAAGAATGAAAATCTTAAGCATCACCTATCAAACTAAGCATCAACTATCAAAGATAACCAAAGATCTAGATAATCAAAGATCTAAGCATAATCTATCAAAGTAAGTATAAATGATAAAAATTTATTCATTAAGAATGTAAATCAAAAGTTTGCCTTTGGCTTGAAGACAAATCTATTATTATCTTTTAAAAGCACATTAACAAGAGATAATTTGAAAAGAGTAAAATAACAAATATAAATTAGGACATTAAAATACTTAGCTTCATCTTTTGCTCTAACCAGAAACTTATCTCACCATTGCAAAGAACCTAAAAAAATAACTTCATTATTATCTTCTTCTTATAAAATGGTCTTTTAGAATTCTCTCTTCTAGGTCTTAGTTTCTGGAATAAGGCTTTAGAATACCTTTAAAATAAAATCAGAACTTAATGGAGGGGAGAGGTGGAGAAAGGATTTAGAGAGAGATCTGGGATTTCCAAATTTGGCTAGGAATGAGAAGGAGCCTCCTACGGTGGCTTCTTTTTATAGTTTTCTGGCTCCTATGTTCATTGAATTTGGACCTCTTTTTTATGGATTGAGAGATAAGACCTACTGCTAGTTGATTGGATTTATCTCCTTAGATGAGAAAAATCTTGAGGAGAAAGATTTTGGCATTCTTATCTAATCTTCATATGGGGTCCACAGACAGATGTACATCAGTTATACTTCAATGGTGTAGATGCAATTGCAATTCTACCTAAAAATGTACATAAAACTTTCCAGCCCATAACTTTCTCATTTTAGCTCTGATTTATGCAATCTTGGGCTCCACGGACATCTACTCTGACTAAGCTTTTAAACGGTTAGTCATTTACATAGATTCAACATTCAGATTGAGAGTTATGGTCATTTTAAGATAGGCTATCTTGAGAAAAATGAGATTGAATTTTGATTTCTAATTTACAATGAACTTTATCTTTGCAATGGTTGTGACTTGTTAACCAAGTCAGAAGAATATTCGTTAGCACAATAGGATGAGATAAGATCTTTTGGAAGCCTTAGTTAATCTTCAGGTGGGATCCACAGGTAGATGAACTTTAAGTGTATGGATCTTCAAACAGTGGGACTCAAATCATCCTAGGGTTCTGTGGGTCCTACAAATTTTATTTTCTATACATTCTAATTAAACTCATCAAATACTGAAGAGCTCACATTGAAGTGAGAACATCCTGATAAAGTTCTACCCCAACTGAAACTCTTCGGAGAAAACTTGCAAATATTTTTAATTAATGCATAAAATGTGCTAAAATTGTGCAAATTCCAATTTCTAGGTGAAAATGCATAAAATGATGAAATTTAATGAATAATGATGCATTTTACCTAATTAAGTCCTTAACCCAATATAAAATGATGCCTAAATCATTCAAACTCATGAAGTTAACTCATGAAGTTAACACACCCTCAAACCAACATTTTGCCAATCCCTTAGCAAAAGTTGCAAACAAAAAGTTTGAAGTTCTTTGACCTAATCTAAGAAAACAAAACCACTTTCGCTAGTACTCTCAGTTGCATTTAGTGTACGCAACAAGCCCTTAAACCCCTAGTTGTTGCATCTCATCAGGGTTTGCAGTGAATATACTTGCATAATTCTTTTTCAAGAGTAGGAACGGTAAAAGAAATTTCTCAAAAGAAAATCTACTCCTATAGAATACTTTCGAAATCTAGAATGATCGAAAATTCAGACTTTTCAAAATCGGGTCCACTATTCTATTTTCAAAAACTTTCTCACATTCATACTATACTTGTGTGCATGATAAAAAATGTATACATGACTATTGGTTTCAAATATTCCACACCAATGCCACTTAAACAAAATTTTCCTTTAAACCGTCCGATCCCCTAAAAATATAACCAAAATAAATTTCTTCCCCTCCAGGCTACTATGATGGCTTGACACTACTATTATGAGCTAGAAAACTTCTCCTCTCCTCTTTTTCCTTTGTTGTTTTTTTTCTCAAACACACACACATTTTTCTAATTGCATGTGCTTGTTCAATTCCCAGGTCCCTTAAGCTTTCTAGTTAATTTGTATAATGAGTGTTAGGCCAATGACTCCCAAACCAGAGGCTTTAGGATGCTAGGTATAGATATACCCTTACGGGCTTACTAACTAGAGTTAAAAAAGCTACGAACCCAAACTAGTCATAAAACATTATTCAACACTTCTTTTTTCAAAGGAATGAGGAGAAACACTTCGATCCCCAAACAAAAGGCAGTCTTTTCAATTTGCCCAAATTAATTCCTTTGATGAACTAGGAGAGAAAAATATTTATGAACTAAATCTCAGGATCTCATCGAATCCTGCAGAGAAATTTTGAAATCAATCACTTTAGCTTCCTATCCAAACTTCAAGAAATGTAAAGTGTATGTAGTGGGGACAAGTTTAGGCAATCTTCTCATAGGCTTCGTCATTCAAAAAAAGGAAAATTTCTTTTTACTTCTTCCAAAAATAAGAAAATTCCAAATTCCTTATTTATTTTTAATTTGCTGTAATTCCTTTGAAAAATTCCTTTTCCTAAAATTCTTTTTAAGAATAAAATAATCTAAGACATAAAAGAAAAATGAAACAAAAGCTGGTCCACTTTGGACCGACATGGGGGTCTTTTAACGTCAGATTCCTAGATGAATTGGTCACCTCAAGAAGAAATCATTCAATTGCCTATTTATTTTTAATTTGCTTCAATTCCTTTGAAAAATTCCTTTTCCTGAAATTCTTTTTTAGAATAAAATAACCTAAGACATAAAAGAAAAATGCAACAAAAGCTGGTCTACCTCGGATTGACATGGGGGTCTTTTAATGTCAGATTCCTAGATGAATTAGTCACCTCAAAAAGAAGTCATTCAATTGCCTACTGATGTAACCTGTCTCAAACCAAATTTTCTTGGTCTTACTCAGCGGTTTCCAATCTCAGTAGCATCCTACCCTTTTTCTTGTTAAGGGTTACACTAAAGAAAATGACAAAATTTAACCAAAAACTAAGAATAAAAGAAAATTTGAAAAAAACTACTTAAACAAAAATGAACAAGGGTGCTTGTTCCCACCTGCCAACCTAAACTAACATCATCATCAATGTTATGCATGGAATACAACATCTAAATGAATGAGATAAAATGAGGAATAATTAAATGATGGAGGGAAATACGAAAGTAAGCACCTAATGAAAAGAAAAGAAGCTATCTACTAACATGAAAAGTGAAATTTATTTTAAAAAGAAAAATGTACACTACGAGATCCAAAACTTGGAATCCACCAAGATCCCAAATTAAATTTTCCCTAACACAATTTACAAGAAGTATTAAAAAGGATGTAATGATGAGAATATTGGGCCCAATGAACACGAGGACCACATGTTTCTTGTGATTTATTGAACATGAGGAGCACCATAAAGAATTTTTCTTCCTCCCTTAAGAATGGATATTTGGATTTTATAAAGGAGGTAGCAATGAAAAATAGGGTGGTGGTTGGTCCTCCCATGCCATTGTTTTCATAAAATTAATTTTTCTAATTTCCTTTGTCATGGGTATAAAAATATCAGTGGCAACATCTTGATATGAAATTGTTATCACAGCCACATGTGTAGTCAAAATATCAAACTTGGGGTTTTGAATCGGGCCAATTTCCTCAAGCTCTAAAATTTTTTCTTAACAATGGGTTTTTTTGTCTTTAGGCAATTAATGGAACTCAAGACTCAGATAGGCAATTTCCTTAAGAATGATATCATCTAGTTGTACATTCGCTGCCACATCATTCTTTTCAGATGCAACTGTCTCATTTTCAAGAACACACAAAATTGGATCATCCAATGGTGGCTCATGCGGAATCTCGTAGTATGGACAATCTAAAATGATTGAATCCTCAAAATCCTAATTAATTTGGGTAAACTGTGGGGGCATTGGTGTCACAGGCTCATATGGGTCAGAATTTAGCTCAACCATCACATCCACATCCATAAGCTTATTGTCATCCTTAGATATCCAAATTGTATTTGTGTGATCCACATATGTAAGATTTGCAATAATTGTTGGATTATGTTTTTAAAATTCTACTTCACCTCTAAGGATGTCATTTATTTTTTCTCCAAGTAGACTAACTGAGTTTAGTCTTTCTAGGGCTTGCATTTTTTAGGCTTTCCATGGCTTTGATGTTGATTTTTCTGGATCGTGTATTTTGCCTGATCGTAAAAAGAAAATCTTCCAAAGATTCCTCCGGTGGTGGTGGTGGTGGTTCATATGAGCATTAGGGCGAAGGACGATAAAGTGGTGCATATGACCATGAAGATGGGGGTGCATATGGGATATTCCAAGAAGGATACTCATACGACCCACCCGGAATAAATTTATGGGGACAATTCTCTAGATCCATAGGGGGCCCATTTTTCCAATTGTAAGGAAAGTAATTTTGCCACCATGAATTAAACATGTTACCCATCTCACAGAGCCCATTTCTCTACATGCCCATATTAGGAGTGAATGATTATGTTAGATACGAGTAATCATGCGGGATCCTCATTGGTTGATCACCATCAATTTCTTGCCCACTGGATTGCCCATTATATCTAAAAAAATCCAGCCATGTTATTCCATGGATGATCATAATTACTGGGTCCCTCCTTGTTCATTTATTCCCACTTGTTCATGATGTAAGAGGAAAAGGTTAGCCAAACTTGTTTTGTGTTTTATTTTTATCAAAAGGAAACAACTAAATCTAACCTACATGCAAGGTCCTAATGATCCTAGTATGATGCACAAGTAGTCATGCATAACCATTGAGCACAAGAGAGGTCATAGGGTTAGCTTAGATCACTAGACAGCTCCTAATTGGTTGAAGAGAACACGTGGGCCTTTAATACATTCTTATGAAACTTAGTTGACCACGTTAACCACAAGGGAGTGGGGGGATGAACCTACTTAAGAACCAATACCCTAGATAGACAAGCTGTCACACACTCAGGAGCAAAAGCTTTTCTTCGTCAAAGAGCGCAACTTGTGCAACCATCATTGGTCTTCGTCTTACTGAGCTCAAGTTCTATTGTCTCGTTCCTACTTGATTTTAATTAAAATTTAGTGCTAGTGAAAAATGATTAGACTTAGGTGGGCAAGGATGTAGTGATGAAATCCAATCCTTATCTTGTTGGGGTAGCTTGCCCTTAATTAAGTGTGTGGGTACAATTTCGATTGTGTGCCAACCAAGCAATCACAATTTGCAGAAATTTAAATCATACAAGCCCACTTGCAAATAAAGATTTGTGGGTTAAGGATAGAGGATCTTACAACTAGTCCAAGCAATCTTATCTTTAGAGAAAATTTTATTTCAAAATTTGAATTTTGAGTATGATTTTATCTCCAATAGTTTCATGTTCCTACAAGTAACCTATCCAAAGAAAATTCAAAAATTAGTAAATCCTATCACCTTAGATAATCAGAAAAATCAAACTCTATCCAACTTAATCTAAAACTTGCAATCTTATCCTAATCAATAAAAAGAGATAAAATAGAAAAAATTCAAAAGATGACAAAGTTAATCCGAACTCTATCACAAGAAAATTCAAAATTAGTAACCAAAATCAAAATCCTATCTAATTTAATCTAATCTAATCTAGAAAATTAGAAATTCTAACCGATCTACTTACATTGCAATAAAAGATTAAAATTTCAAATGTGACAAGTTATTCAAATTGATCAAATTTTATACAATTAGAATTTTCAGATTTTGAAACTTTAACTTATTTTAACAACTTTAAAAATCCAAATGCAAAATTCAAAAGTAAGCAGATTAATATAAGAAACTCTAATCTAATCCTAAAAATTCAAAATTGTATCTAATCTAATCTAGAAATACAGTTTTTTTTTAGTTACTGAAATTTGAAATTAAAGAATTCTTTAAAAATCGTTTTAATTAAAATTCCAGAAAACTAAATATAATAATAAAAAATAAAAAAATAAAAAAATAATGAATTTTTTCCTTTTTATTGGAAAAAAACTAAATAAAAACTAATGATGAAAAATATAATTTTATGGATGATGCAAACCAATGCAACATATGTATGCCCATGAATCTAAATATGACTAAAATACTAAAAATGAAAATTTCAGATTTTAAAAAATTTCAGAATTGGCTTCCTAGCAATGGCGAAAAAACTTAATGTAAATTTAATAATCTATTTAAAACTATAAGTGCACAGTTGTCTTGCTGAGATAATGACAAATACAAGTCGATCCCACAAAAAGCACTTTGAACTTTTTAATTACAAATCCAAATTTTTCTCAAAGGGAAAACAATGATTAACAAAAAGTGTGGTATGCAAATTAGAAACTAAATAAATTAATAACAATGATAAGAAACAAATTAGAGCAGCCATAATCCGTTAAGTTGTTTAAAAATCCAATTTATGCAATTAATTTACCCTTGTTGTCTTTATTATTACTCAGATCAGAACAGATCAATGTTTTTGATCTGGATGATTTGACTACTATAAAAATAATTTTTAATTAAGAAAAATAAAATCAATACTCAAGACATCCTTCATCTCATAAAAGAATGAGCATCCTAAACATCACCTATCAAACTAAGCATAAACTATCAAAGATAACCAAAGATTTAAGCATAATCTATCAAAGTAAGTATAAATTATCAAAATTTATTCTTTAAAAAAGTAAACCAGAAGTTTGCCTTTGGTATGGAGACAAATCTATTATTATCTTTTAAAATCACACTAACAAGAGATAATTAGAAAAGTGTAAGATAACAAATATAAACTAGAACATTAAAATACTTAGCTTACCTTTTGCTCCAATCAGAAACTCATTCCACCATTGCAAAGAACCTAAAAAAATAAATTCATTATTATCTTATTCTTATACAATTGTCTTTTAGAATTCTCTCTTCTAGATTCTAGTTTCTAGAACAAGGCTCCAAAATACCTTTAAAATAAAATCAAAACTTAATGGAGGAGAGAGGTGGAGAAGGGAGGGAGAGAGAGATCTAAAATTTTCAGATCTGATTGGGAATGAAGAGGAGCCTCACATGGTGGCCTCCTTTTATATTTTCTGGCTCCTAGGTTCATTGAAACTAGACCTCTTTTTTATGGATTGAGAGATATGACCTACTGCTTATTGATTGGGTTTATCTCCTTAAATGAGAGAGATCTTAAGGTGGAAGCTTTTGACATTCTTTTATAGTCTTCATATGGTGTTCATAGATAGATGTACATCAATTATACTTCAATAATGTAAATGCAATTGCATTTCCACCTAAAAATGTATATGAAAATTTTTAGGCCCATAACTTTCTCATTTTAGGTCCGATATATGCAATCTTGGACTCCACGGACATCTACTCTGAATAAGCTTTCGAACGGTTGGTCATTTACATAGATCCAACATTCAAATTGAGAGTTATGGTCATTTTAAGATAGGCTATCTTGAGAAAAATGAGATTGAAATTTGATTTCTAATTTACAATGAACTCTATCCTTGCAATGGTTTTGACTTGTTAACCAAGTTAGAAGAATATTTCTTAGCACAATAGGATGAGATAAGATCTCTTGGAAGCCTTGAGTGATCTTTAAGTGGGATCCATAGGCAGATGAACTCTAAGTATGTGGATCTTCAAGCAGTGGGACCCAAATCATCTTAGGGTTATGTGGTCCTACAAATTTTATTTTCTATACATTCTAATTAAACCAACCTAATACTGAAGAACCCACATTGCAGCAGGACCTGTCCAAACAGAGTTCTACTCCAGCCAGGACTCTTCGACGAAAAGTTGTAACTAGTCTTAATTAATGCATAAATGTGCAAAAATTGTGCAAATTCCAATTTCTATGTGAAAATGCATGAAATGTGAAATTGAATGAATAATGATGCATTAAACCTAATTAAGTCCCTAATCCATTTTAAAATGATGCTTAAATCATACAAATTCATGTAGATAACAACACCCCCCCCCCCTCCCCCAAAAAAAATCCTTCATCCAACCAACTGATCTACATTCAGGGTGTTAAGATTCTTATTTTCTTTAATAGCATCAACATTTGAATCAAATCTTTCAGGTAGAGACCTCAAAATTTTCTTGAGAATTTTAATTTTTGGATTGGCTTACCAAACAATATCATTCAGCCTAGTATAAAACTCATTAAAGGTCTCATCATCTTCTATCTGTATTATTTCAAAAGCAGCAGTTAATCTTTACAGTTTTGATTGCTTCCTTGTATCAGTACCTTCATACACAGTTTCCATGATATCCCATGTTTCTTTTACAGTTTTGCTTATAGAAATCCTATAAAACTCTTCAGCAGACACTCCATTATATATACTATTCATAGCTTTATTGTTGCAATTGGCGGCATGCTTCTCATCCTTAGTCCATTTGGCTTTTATTTAAGAATAATTTGTCAATTAGCCACAATTGTAGGTGCGGTATAACCCTCATCAATAATATTTCAAACAACATCATTAATGGACTTAAGAAAACCAATTATCCTTATTTTCCAATAGGCATAATTAGTACCGTTAAGTAAAGGAGGCTTAATAGTTATATGCCTTCTTGATTGAGTGCCATTGCAGAAATCACAAATAAATCTACATAGTAACTTTGTGCAACCCTCTTTGATACCAATTGAAAGTTTTGGGGGTTCTTCGAAGTATGTGTTTTTCTAAATTGTAAACAAACACACAATATGCAAAGGAAATTAAACATAAAGTAAACAAGCAACTACCACAAGAGGATACAATTTTTATATGAAAACCTAACCTAAGAAAATACCACAAGTCCAAACGGGACCAATAATCAAGCACTATGAATCTCGTAATTACAAAATACTTATAACCATATCAAGTCTTCATAACCTAAGGGCAGTAGATTTCTGCACAGAATCACCATGCAACAACTTCACAACATTGATGCACCAGATCCAATTTTTGCTTGACAATCTTCCACAAGAGATGTAGAATACTAGAATCTCTAGAATGAAGCTTCTGCACTTTTCTCTCCAATGGATGCTCTATAGAAGAAGGGTGATCTCCACTTAGAATAATATTGATCTATATGTCTTAGGGTTGAGAAAGGAACCCTTTCTATAACCCACAATTCATACCTCAAAAGAATACTCCTTATAGAACTCAACTTACTAATTAGAAAAGAAATCCACATAGGTCGGTGGGTTATTTTTATCATCACGCTTGAGCGTAGGTAAGCGCTTGCTCGAGTGCGTGCTTTGTGCATCCAGTTATTTAATGAGCCGTTAGTTAGGCTATAGTGCATACATCAGGGGCTTGGTATATTCGCTTCAGTCTAGGCTTGTTCGAGTGCGTGAGCATGTCCACTCAACCTTGTACTCTACTTTTCTGATTTCTTCACTTTAGCTCTTCTGGCGATGTAAATCACAATCCATCTAAAAGAAATAACAAATACAGTGCAATACACCCAGAGTTTTGTCCAACACATGAATTAGCTAACATAAAAAATCCTTACATATACATACATCAATGCATTTTATCTAAAATCCCAACCCCTTCAATCTTCCCTAAACTCAACCCCCTAAAAACGCGAACCCCCTTAAATTTCTTTGAGTTTTAAGGGAACATGGGAGCATTGAATTCCATGCAGGTGTTTTACCCCAACATCAAATTTGATGCTCCCCCTTTACATTAGAAAAAAAAACATTGGAGTGGTTACATGGTGCACCCAGTGCTAGAATGACTTTTTGGGTTAAGGGGTCACCTAAGATATTTTTTTCAGTAAAATCCTCTTAATATTTCTAATGAAAAAAAAATGAAATTGCTAAATATATACCAAGTGTGATATATGTGGGCACATTATTTTGACAGTCAAATTGCACATACCACATGCTAGTCCTTGCCCAAAGTGGTCAATACAGAACAGTATTCTAATGGTGACTGTACAAGGAATGCTTAAAAAATTATGTGAAGTCATATAAGTAGATTATGAGCTTCAGTTGAGCTTCCTATCCATCATCAAGCAAGACCCAACCTCATAGTTTGGCTCAACTCAATTTCTAATCAGGACTGAGCTTGAGATTTGGTTGAGCTCAATCTAAGTCGGTCAAGCTCAACAGAGAAAGGATTGGTAGGTCTCATGATCATGGATTAGAGGTAGGGCTAAATATATAGGCACAATTAATAACCCTTGATTTTAGGGAAGAGAGAAGCTTATTTGTATTTTCTAATGCACTTTTTTTCCTTTCGTCTTTTTTCATTTTTAGTGGATATAGTTCCAATAAGGAAAAGAAGCAAGTGGCAATTCATGAATGGGAATGAGTGTGACGGGATGGATCAATTTTAAATGGCTCTGCATAAGAGGTCAGCAATAAATGCCCAAAAAATTCTGACACTCAATTCTTGGAAGTTCTTACTGATCCACTCTTGGATTGGCTTCAAACTTTCATATCTATGGTGGTCCCACTTAGATCTTTAGATTCCAACTATCTTGGTGGTGCATAAGGTCATATATATAAGACAATATTCATGTGCATATGTCCCTCGCCATTTTGGTGAGGACACTTCCATATTTGGAAAGTATTAATGTGTCTTTATGTGAGGGATGGATGCATAACAGTCTTCGTCATATATATATGGACAAAACTATTATGCATATATCCCTCACATTATGATGGACACTTCCTCATTTGGAAAGTGTTAATGTACAAGAAGACAAAACCATCATATCTCATGACACATTTTTGACCTTGTTAGATTTAAAAAGGGAATTGTCCCTCACCATAGTGTGAGGGATATATGCATAGTAGTATTTTCCTATATATTTAGGGCAAACTTTTCCTAAGCTCAAGCTTATATAAGAAATTCCGTAAGCCCAAGCCCTTGGGGCTTACATTTGGTCCATCCAAATGGATTAAACCCATGACCCCTCTGAATAGCACATGTCCATCAATTTTTGGTTAAATCTAAATTATTGGACCATTAAATCGACTGTGCACCAATCCGAATGAATTGTTGATCATTAAATTTTTGGGGCCAGATAGAGATGATAGAAACTACGGTTAGGGTTGATATTTTGCAAAGAGGAGGGTCCTAGGGAGTCCTTCATAACAGCCCCATCCCCATGTGGGTCTCTAGGTGAGCCTCACATGTGTAAGCCACACACTTGAGCTTTTCTTATCTTAAGCTTGAGCTTAGGATAGGGGCTCCCATATATATATATTTATATTTAATGTGAGAACTGTGTCGTGATGATTGATGCATGTCCTCACAAATGTTAGTCAAGTAGGTTAAGGGTAACAAGTATTTTGGTAATTGTATCGAGACTTTTTTGTTGACTAATATAGGGTTTCTTAAGGACAAGAAAGATTGAATTATATATTAATCTAATTTGTAACTCTAGACCTCTAGTCTGCTAAGCATAGAGTAGAGTTGAGAACCCGATGAAAATTAGTTTTTTGTGGACATTGGAGAATTTTTCAAACAAGGTAAATTTCTATGTAATTTTATCTTCTTGTATGACTTGATTGATCGCTGATGGTGGATTCTTCATGCTTCTGCACACACTTGTACAACAACGAATGCCATGTTGGTTTTTCTTTTTCTAAACCAACATGTTTCTCAGGTACGTGTTAGTGTTTATAAATTTCATAATCAAATTAAGGTGCCACTGCTTGTGAATCATGAGTTGGAGATGACAATGTAGTTAGCATTTAATCGGAGTCTACATTGAGGGTGATAGATCGACATGATCTTTTCTAGGGAATGTTCCGACATGATTTGGGAAGCGAATAGATACAAATTCATTTCTCTATATCATTACTATTTTTCGTTGCATATGAGTCAACCCACATATTAATCTTCCTCTGCTTTGAAAATGATATGATGTAAAACGAAGCCACCATTGAGGATCTAAAGCCAAGTTGGCTAGCAAGTTCATAAGGCTCAGTTTGGTTGGGCTTTAGATTGGCTCGGCTCGATTGTGTTATGAGTCAAGCTCAAGCTGCATTAGTCCAAACTTACCTTGTTAAGTGGTTTGGCTTAAGCTTGAGGTTGGCATGGCTCTATTTGTGTATCACATTACACACGTGAGCATTCTATACTTCTAACTAGAATATAGTTTGACTTTTAAAACAGTAATTGTTTGTATAACAAATTATGTTTAATTAATGATAACTACGCTTAAGTGATATGTCCATAAAATTATGCAATTTTCACAAAACTTCAGGTAGAATTATATATGGACTTATTTAGGTTAAATTGAATTTCATGATTTCATGCATTTGAGCATTCAAAGTTGAATTCAGGTCAAAATTGGTCAGAATTTATTAAGTTGCATGATTTTGATGAAATTATCCTTTTGCATTATCTTATTATCGCACTCAGTATTTCAAGATTCACTTGTAAACTCATGTGTTTTCTTTGCACCACTGTATTCTATGCAAAAAAATAGTGAATTTGGTATATTCATTCAAGTTCATATGTTTTGAATTGGACCCCATGCATCGTATTATTCTTTTTTGCAAAAAATAATTATTGCTAACTTCAATTTCTTACTTGTGTTGGAAAAATTCAGATTTTGGGACCCACATTGAAAAGAATTGAAAGATAGAAATTAAAGAATTAAAGAGGAGAAAATTGAAGAAGAAAAATCCCAATGGGAACCACACCCCATTGGCATGAATCCCATGCATTGGGTGTGGGAGGGGGGAGGGGTTGTTTCTTTACTTTCTTTTTTTTTCTTTTTCTTTTTTTTTTCTTTTTTTTGGAGAAGCTTCCTCTCATCTTTTGTGGATTTGAAACTGAAAATTCAAAATTGAATTTGAGAGAGAGTTGGAAAGAACTTTAAATCCAAAGATGTAAGAAAAGAAAGAAGGAAGGAGAGAAGAAAAAGGAGAGAAACAATAGAGCTCATCTGCACATGCGATGCCCATTGTGGGTCCACCAGCCATGCATGCCCAAGGTCAGATCGCTACATGTTTAAATTTAATTTTCTGTCCTTTGAAAATCAATTCAGATTGAAAGTCCATTGTGTGGTGAAATTTCCAAGAAGATTCTTATGATGTCCAAATTAGAATGAGTTCATATGCTAAGAATATTCAAACCAAGAGGGAAACCAAAGCATGCAGAAACCCATTTGTTTTGGGGGGTGGGGGCATGCACGCGCGGGGAGGGATGGGGGGGTGGGGGTGGAGGTGGGGGTGGGGGCCACGGGGAGTGTCCCATGTATCCTCCCACCCTCTCTCCACACCCCACTATCTCTTCCATGCCTCATTTTCTCCTTTCTTTTCTTTTTCTTTTTTCAAAAAAATTTTGTAATTTTGTTAGTTGAAGATGAAGATGAAGATGGAAGGTTAGAATTCTCACTGTAATCTAAGGAGGAGCTGTTGACTTTTTTTTGGCTAATTCTACACATGAACATTTTTATTAAAATATGTGATTTTCTTTTATTGTTGATTTACTTTCATCATCTATGTTTTTTCGATTCTCTATTTCCATTGGATATATTGAATGCTTAGGGACCTCTAGTAGTGAAAATATGCATGTTGGACATCTCTCATATATATATATATATATATATAGAGGAGCGCTACACAATGCCTAAGCATTTTTTAAGAAAAAGCGACCCTCTTAGTTGGGGCCTACTGAGATGCATGATGATCATGAAAGTTCATTTGATGTGACGATTCATATAAGGCCTACCTATATGAAAAATATAGAGTTCATACGATCATCCTGATCTTTTAATCCATGGCCTTAAATTTAATGGTTTAGAAGCATCATTTTATTATGATTTCATTCCAAAGGTGAAATGGAATTGGATGAGTGTCAAATTTGGACATGTGACCATACATAAGAGGGTAGTATGTATGAAAAGACTAGATTAACTCAACCTAGGTCCCATGACCAAAACATAGATGAGCGAAAAAAGGGGCGTTCTTAGAGTGGGGTATTTTTTAGAATTTCCCATATATATATTTACAATTTATAAAGCTCATTGTGGCTCATTCTTATTGGAGAGATTGAACTAAGCAAATCATATTTTAGTGCTTAGAAAGCAACAAATCCTCATCCTCAGATTGCAATTTCCATCTATTATTTTTTATTTTTCTTTCTCAAATTGGTTTTTTTAATTCTTTTTATGGTGGATGCAACCTTTATTCTTTTAGATTGGGTCTTTAGTATAGAGTTTTTAGTTAGTGTTACTTTAGTCACTTGTAATGTTTGTAATTTATTTAAATTCAGAAATTTCTTACTGGTTTGTGTAGATTTTACATAAACGTTTAGATTTATTTTTAGTACAGACACAAGTTATTCATTTCCCACTTCTTGCGGATTAACCCCATACTCACAAGGTTTATAATTACATCGAGCAATTTAGAACCCTACATTTTGGGCGAGTGAACATTAAGGTTAGTGGCAAATAATTTTTTTAGAAAAAAAATGAATGTGGGACATTAAGATAATAAACATGCAAACTGGTCCATGTAAAGGCTGGTGTTCAGTTTTCTGACTAACTTAGCTAGCCTAAGTACATAGGCTTTTATAGAAAATGCTATAAAACAAAGTAACAAACAAAGTTTGATTAGTGGTGTGGTTTATTCTCTCCAAAATAGAGTCAAGAGACTATCAAGGAAAACTAAAAAGATATTCATTCAAAATTTCCATTTTCTCTTCTCTCATTCTAATATATCTGTTTTCTCAACCTAACAATTGAAATTCCATGGTGGGCTACTTGTTAAAAATCTATACTGCTTACATGTATATCCTACTTTTGTGGAGCATGGACAAATGAACCATGAAATTCTTCTTCTTCTTCTTCTCCTTTTTTACTATTTTAATTTTTTTTATCGGTAACAAAAACTTCTATTAAAAAGGGAACAAATACAATAAAGAAAAGAAAAGCAACAAGAGATACAAGACTTTTGTACCTCATACATCAAACTACATAATGATCCCATCAAAAGGAAACAATCTATCTACCCCTTGTTTAACTCAAGCACTTGCTAAAGAATTTGCGAATCTTAGTTCATTACGAAACACCATGTTAATACTTGAAGACAAATCACGAATCTCATTAAAAATGAATTGAAACTTCCAAGGATATATTTTTTGGTTAGATACCCAAGCGATTGCATTAGAGGAATTGCTCTCCACAAGAAGGCTGCCATTAAAACTTCTAAAAAACATCGAAGCGCTTTCAAAATAGCTAAAACTTTTGCTCCATTCGAATCACAAATACCTAATAGTTTTAGAAACATAAATAAAACCTCATGCTTGTAGTTACAAAGTATACCTCCCATATTAGTTGGTCCTGGCTTACCTCTTGCAATTCCATCAACATTAAATTTAAGCATACCAAGAGAGGGTGGCACTACAAAAATTCTGAGACATTTCGTCGCTGGAAACTATTTTTTCGTCGCCAGTTACTTATAACGACGAAATTCTTTTGTTGCCTGTTTCGTCGCTGTTATCCTATCTCTAAATAAATTTCACGACGAAATATTGTTTTGTTGCCATAATGTCGCAATCTGCAACATCTTATTTCGATGGCAAATATACTAGAATTTCATCACTATATATTATATTTCATCATAAAAAGCACATTAATAGATAATAAAAAACTGATTAGTGACAAAATTATTTCATCACCAAAGGCCTCCCTTCTCTCGCTTCCGCCCTCCCCCTCTTTGTTCTCTCTCCCCTCCCCTCTGCTTTCTCTCCCTCTATTTCTCTCTCCCCTTTCCGTCCATCTCTCTCTCCCTCCCTCTCTCCTTCACCATCTCTATTCTCTCTCTATCTCCTTCTCTCTCCTTCCCTCTCCCTCTTTCCTTCCCCATATCTATTTTCTCTCTATCTCCTTCCCTCTACTTACCCCTCTCTCTCACTCCCCCTCTCTCCTCCCCATATCTATTCTCCCTCTATCTCCTTCCCTTTCCTTAACTTTCTTCTCTCCTTCCCTCTCTCTCCCTTCCTCCCCATCTGTATTCTCTCTCTCTCCCTCCCTCCCTCCCTCCCCATATCTATTCTCTCTCTATCTCCTACCCTCTCCCTGCCTCTCTCTTTCCTTCTCTCCCTTTACTTCTCTCTCTCTCCTTCCCTCTCCCTACCTCCCTCTCCCTCCCCATTCCTTCCATCTCCCTCCCTTTTCCTCCCTCCCACTCTCCATTTTCTCTCCCCTCTCTCCCTTCCCATCTCTCCCGAGGCTTCCTTTTATAAATTTTGATTTTTTTGGCAATGAAATAAATTTCATCGCCATTCCAGCGTTTATCGAGAAATAATGGTGCCTTTTTTGCTTGTATTTTTAGATTTGGCAATGAAATTTAAATTTTGCCCCCAATAGTATACTTTTGGAGATGAAATCTAAGTTTTTGTCGCCAATTTTGAAAATAAAACAAAAAAGGCATCTTTTTTCTTTTGTATTTTCAAAATTAGCAATGAAATTTGAATTTCATTGTTAAATGTACACCATTGGTGATGAAAACTTGAATTTCATAGCCAATGGTGTACATTTAGTGATGAAATTTAAATTTTGTTGCCAATTCTAAAAACACAAAATAAAAAAATGGTGCTATTATTGGCGACGAAAATAATTTTTCTATTGCCTATTTACACTTTAAGTAACGAAAGATTTTTTCGTCGCCTTATGTCATATATTTTTCTGTAATTAACGATGAAATAGGAGTTTTGTTGCAAATTCATTAATTATTAATGACGAAAATAGATTTCCATCACTAAAAGTATGACCTTTGGTGACAAAATGCTATTTCGTCGCTGATTCTGAATCAACAACCATGAAATATTAATTTGTCACCAAATTTCATCACGAATAATGTATTTTCTTATAGTGTGGGGACCAAACAACAAATCTCTTCAACTTAATCCCTCCTAGGCCTTTCCTTGGTCAAACTCTAACTTATATTTGTCAATTTTTGGCAGCTTATATTCCTTTGTAATTTTCTTTTCTGTTGGTTTTGCTTAAGCCTATTAAGCTGAGCCTCTTTGTGCTCTTTCTTGCTTTTTGGGGGTTGTTTTTTCAACTTTTCTTCCCTCCCTTTATAATACCATTTGCATTTTAGCCAAAAAAAATCTCTTCAACTTAATTAGGTTACACTCCATACAAGCTTCCCAATTAACAGGGATATCATTTATAGTAAAATTAGAAAACTCATTTCTTACAAAAGCCCACTTTGCGATCCTCATGCCAATTGAAGTAATCAAATCTATTATAAAAAAATGAAGAGCCCTTAAAGATTCAACCATTCCTTTCCATCCAAACAAACCATAAGATAGTAAATGAAATCATCCTCCAAAGAGAATAAGCCTGTAACCAACAAAATGCTCTCCTAACTAAGACTCTACCACTGTCGTAATAGTCTGTGGGCAACACCAAACAATGCCACACCCTCTAACGAAGTGACTCCAAGCGATAGCTATAACCTTGCAATAAAGGAATAAATGGTTAATGGTCTCCTCCTCCTTATGATACATTACACAAATATCTAAGATGTTATTAGAAGTCAACTCCCTTTTTCTTAAATTGTCAACTGTAGAAATCTTTCTTGCACCAACTAACCAACAAAAAGCCTCAGCATGAGGTGGAACTAGACCCAAGCAAACCAAAGAGGAAGAGGCTCTATGATGACGATTCCCTCCAAAGCCAAATGGAAATATTTTGCCAAGAATTCTCTAGAAAAGGAAGGCTTCCAAATCTGAGAATCCTCAGAGCTCTTGTACAAAAAAATATTAGATAAAATACTCAACACCTCTACATACTTAGCCTCCTCAGATAAATGAAGAGATCTTCTAAAAGGTACATCCCATAGAATGCAACCATCCCTCACCTCATAACAATCATTAATAGATGACTCCTTATTATAAGCCACTCTAAAAACCTAGGAAATAACCCACATAAAGGGGCCACCCCCACCTAATCATCCGGCCAAAATTTAATACCTCTCTCACCCCTGATCACAAAATCCACCCCTTTGGACAAAATTTCGACACTGACATTAGACACATCCCCAACAAAGGCAATACTGCTCCACAAACCCGACCTACGGAACCTTGGTCTAAAGTTTGGGCACCGAACCCACCGGTTCTCTTCATACTTAGAAGCAGTAACTTTTCTCCTAAGAGCATCTTTTTCCTCTCCCAACCTCCAACACCATTTAACTAATAGAGCTTTGTTTTTTTTTTCTTCCTCCCAATACCCAAACCCAAGCCCCCACTTGATTTTAGTTTAATCATATTACTCCATTTCATTAAGTGTAATTTCTTCTGATCTTATTGACCCTCCCATAAGAAATTCCTATGGATGCAATCTAACTTTCCATCCACGCCTTTGGCAGTTTGAAGAGTGACATATAATACACTAAAAGATTAGACAAACACGCTCTGATCAACATTATCCTCCCACCCAATGACAAATAGTGCTTTTTCCAAAAAGACAATTTTTTCACAAATTTCTCAGTAACTGAATTCCATAACAATATAGACCCTGGCTTCACACCAACAAGAAGGCCAAGGTAAATAATAAGAAGCCTCCTAGATTTACAATGAATAGAAGTAGCCAATGATTGAGTGGTCTCCTTGGAGACCCTACCCCCACCAATAAGCTCTTGAAAAGGTTAACATTTAGGCCCGGAAATTGAAAACACCGTACGATTCTCTTGAGGGCTAAAACTTCTTCTATTTTAGTTGAGCTAAAAAGAATGGTGTCATATGCAAACTACAAGTGAGTGATAACCTTACCACTCTGAATAACCTCAAAACTGCTAATCACCTCCAACTCTCTTACTTTAACTAGAAGAGAGCTCAAAGCCTCCAACACAATTGTAAACAAAAAAGAGGAATGAGGATCCCCTTGCTGAATACCCCTAGAGATTTAAAGAGCTTAGTGGGAGAGTCATTCACCAAAACAGAGAAAGAAGTAGTAGAGATGCACTCACAAATCCATCTACGCCAAATATCCCCAAATCCCAATCTAAGCAACATGTAATCTATAAAGCTCCATTCCACATGATCACCTTCTTTCTAGAATCAATGAGCTTATTAGCTATCACACACCACCAAAAATCTGCCTATCCACTACAAAAGGCCCTTCAAAAGGACTAATAATGAGAGGGAGGACATGTTGCAATCTATTTGCTAGAATCTTAGCCAATAGCTTATAACAGCACCCCACTAGACTAATAGGCATGTAGTTATGTAATTTCAATAGGTTATGAACCTAAGGTATGAGAGTTAGAAAAGTGATTGCATTTATCTCTCTATTAATTCTGCCTTCTTATGAAACTTAGAAGGCGTATCACCAAAATCCTTCCTCAGAAATTCCCATCCTGTCAAAAAGATATATAATGTAAGTCGACAAAGCCAGCATTGAGGATCTAAAGTGAAGTTAGTCAACAAGTTGATCGACTCAATTCAAGGCCTCGAGGTCAGCTTGTCTCAATTATCATGAGTCAAGCTCAAGCTACCGTTTACTTAGCTCGAGCTTAAGTTGTTTAGTGGTCTAGCTTAAGCTTGAGGTTGGCTTGACTCTATTTGTGTATTACACGCTAAGCATGTTATACTTTAACTAAAATATAATTAAACTTCTAAAAATAGTAATTGATTATATGACAAGTTTTATTTAATTAATGATAACTATGGTTAAGATTAATGATAAATAATTTTTTTGTAAAATCAATTTGGCTCATTAAATGATGACATGCAACTTTTCTGATGAGAATATCAACTGATGCCACAAGCCACCTAATTTGACATAGGCAACCTTAATAGTACTCATTGATCTTATTATGAGCAATAAGTTCAATCTTATGGTGGGATTAACTCAGGGGCACTCCATACAAAGGGATTTCAATCATTTTTAGTGGATGGGATTTTCAACACGTGAGCCCTATTGTAGACTCCTTTATTTAATTGGGGCACCTAGAATGGCTTCTCACCTTAGTGGTAAGGAGTGTCTGCTTTTACCGGGAGGTTTCAAGTTAAAACTTGACCTCCCCTCTCTTTGCATATATGAGTTTTTATCACCTCAAATGTGTGAGTCTCCATTACCTCATATGCATGAGTTAGTGTTAATATCCTTACATTATGAGTCCCCATTACCTCCCATGTGTGAGTTAGTGTCTGTGTCCTCAAATATGTAGGTCCCATTACCTTGCATGTGTGAGTTAGGCTCTATGTTTGAGTTAGTGTTTGTATCCAGGTCCAGTCCCTCAACTAGATTACCAAAAAAGGAAAAAAACAACTAGGGGAAAGACTAGTGTTTTACCCAATGAGGAGCACTCAATTGGTTTTTTGGTTCCCTCTTTCTTTGGATCATAGATTTCTGGAATCCCTAGTATCTCACTCATAAATTGAGATTGTATGAGGAAAAGCCCCACGGTGACCATGGTCCTACCATGTCACCAATGGGCAGCTTGGGCAGGCTGTGAGATTTTTAATAAGAGGATCCCACTCACCCTTCTCATTAGTAAGAGGAGTTGAGCATAATAGTGGTTCCCACTTTTCAAGGATTTTGAATTGCTCCTACCATTGAAAATGAAGGCTGAGGCTGTAGGGAATAGGTCCCTTTGAGAGACTCGTACATGCATAAATTTATTTTCAAATATTTTCAAATATGCATTTATTTTCAAAAAAATTAGGTAACCTAGCTAAGGGCTATGTCCCTTTGAGAGACTTGTACATGTGAAGACAAAGACAAAGGAAACTCACATACAAAGAAAGTGTAACTCACTCATGCATGGAAAAGGGTACTCCCACAACAGGAACACAAAACTCATACATGGGAGGAGAAAGAACTCACATGTGCAAGAAGACAGGACATCTTATCTCAGTGCCCTACTATGGAAAGACACTCATTTTCTTTGGATTTTTCAATGGGATATTGACCATACAATTGGCTTTAAACTTAACATTTTCCCCAAAATAGTCAAAATTTTAATATTTTTGGCAAAGCTGTCTGTGCAATAGTGGTAGGATATCGCACATCCATGATATCACACAAGGTGATATGTGTAATACCACATGGCCTTAGAATATCACACGAGCGATATCACATGCCTTTAAAATATTGTGCGAAGTACTCTATGAAAAATACTTAAACGTTGACTGTTTAATGGCAAATATCATATCCAACAACAATTGCGTGAGTAATATCCCTTTTCCAATTAGGCTATGGCTTTTTCCATTATTGTAAGATTCCTAGTTTTCAAGTGAAAAGGTGACCTTCGAAGGAGTACTCTCACAAGATATGCTTGGTAGAGTTGTTATTTTCCAGTATGGTAGGATACCTAGCTTTCAAGTGAAAAGGTGACCTTCAAAGGAGTACTGTACAAGATATCCTAGGTACAATTGTTGTCCTCAACGCTGTACTTTTAATGCATTGCCTCACAAGACGTTCTTGTTACAGTAGTTGTCCTCAACGCTCTACTTTTAATGCATTGCCTCCCATGTGCTACATGCTTCACTATAATTTCAGTTTTTAATGCATTGCCTCCCATGTGCTACATGCTTCACTGTAATTGTCAGTTGAGATAATTCCGACTCTCAGACCGAGACTGGGGGCAAAAATTCCGAAACTGAGAGGCTCTTAAATAAATTTTTAAACAGCTAATTTTTCAGCCAGAAATTGGAAGGACAAGTGAGATTGGCTAATTTAGTGGAAATGGACAAAATTGGGTTTAAACTTTGATCATGTATTTTTGTAGAATAGACAAAACTGGGTTTAAACTTTAATCATATATTTTTGTAAAATAGATTGCCAAGTTATCTACACAATAGTGTTAAAATTTCCCAAATCGCAATTGAGGGCAACGTGGACCGCAGTTGTGCGCGCTTTCCTGAGACGAGTGAGCTGGAAATCTCTAGACCGCGCTCATGTGCACCTTGTACCGTGCTTGTGCATATTTTCCCAAGACGGTTGCAAACAGGTCACGAATCACCGTACTCATGCGCCGCTACCTAGATTTCAAGTTTATATTAACGTGCCCATACGCGCTTTGGAGCATGCTCGAGGGCATGGTGGCGAATTTGTTTTCTAGAATTTCAGACTTTTTGTTTTCTTTTCCTATTTCTTAAGAAAAATGGACTGTGCATGGGGGAAACCTAAACAACAAAGGATAGCCTATATATGGGTCTTTTTTCTTTCCCTCTAGGCACCAATCTTCCTGAATGGTGAGGAGACGGATAGATTGTTGCAGTCTTTAGCTTGAGGTATAATTGGGGGGGGATCTGTGAGTGTCTTTTGTAATCTTCAATTACATAGTGCTTTTTACTCTTGGTCAATGTGACCCGTGGTGTTTCCTGAGTAGCGTTTTCCATGTAAAAAATCATGCCTCTTGTCTTTTGTGTGCTTGCTTAATTAATTAGTTTAATTAATCTGTTTTTACTATGATTCTGGCGCTCCCGTGACTCGAACCCTTGACCTGGAGTTTTGATACCATTTGTAGGATCTTATGCACCCATTGAGCTACCATTCCTACTAAAACCAATTGGTGATAGTAGAGCCACAACTCAATGTTTTTTAAGGCATTCAACATTACACCCATAGGCCTATTTTTAGAGTGGTTGTAGGGAATAGCATTGTGGCACGCCTCCGTCTAACAGAAACTAATACATTAGCCTATACATAATAAAGATGCAGCACCTTAAATCATGTTTAAAAGCATGATGAAGATGCAAAATGGCAATAACATTGTGGAAGTTTAACTTGTTTAGTAAATATCTCCAATGAGAATGCTGAGGTGAATTCATTTCCATGTGATTTATGTTAATGGCTTGTACGTGGTGGATATCCATAGTGGATACCTACATCTTCGGTCCTAGATAACTAACGTAATCGAGCCTGAATTTTCTTTTTTTGAGTTTTTTATACTTGATTTAAAAAGGGTGTTAAAAAAATTTCTCTACAAGGTTTTAAAGTAAAAAATTCCCCAACCATGTCTCTTTCATCTCAGTACCACAGTCACTTTTCCAGCTATTTGTCCCTTTGGTCTCCTCTTAATTCACACCTTGCATTTTTCCATTATGAGTTATGACATGTATTTATCGATTATGACATGACCTTAGATTACTTAGCATATCTGGGAATCGGATGCCTAGTTTATACGTGAAGCGGTGACCTTCGAAGGAGTATTTCCGGTAAGAAATCGTTAGCAAATATCCTTCACACAATAAGCCTCCAATATGTAACACATTTCATTGTATTTTGAGCTGTATATATCTCGTTTGAGATATTAACCACAAGAGGCCTCGATATAATTTTAATTTTGTTTAAGGAGAGAGATAGAGAGAAGTAGAGGGAGAAAGAGAGAGAGCTTTTCTTATTGAATAAGAGAGGCGTGTATCACAAAGGGCAGGAAGATCTTATTTATAAAATAGGATTGCTTCCTCTCCAAGCAACTTAATAAGGAAGGACTCTAACCCTAATTGCTTTTTATATCTAATGTAGGTCCCAAGGTGGGCATCCACTTATGATAATTTCTTATAATACTTCCCATTGGATGACCACCATTCAATAACAGTTGCCTCATTAAAACCTTGCAAAGGAAAAACACAATGGAATAAAAACCAAAGCAAAGGAAAAAGAGTACAACGTTCTACAAAATTATTAAAGTAGTGTTGGACGTGCATAATGCTGCCTCATTAAAATCTTAACTAAGAAAACCCAGTGGGATAAAACATAGAAAAGGAAAAAGAGTACAGCACACATGTCCGGGGTAGCATACTTCAGGATGCCTATCCTTGATCGGTTACTCCCATGACAACAATAACCTTTACATTGTTTGATGATAAACTCTACACATGCCAATCTCATGTACAAGCTTCTAGAATGTTGACTTTGGTAATGACTTGGTAAAAAAATCAGCCAAGTTGTTGCTTGAACGAATTTACTTGACTTCGATCTCATTATTCCTAAAGCTCATGTGTGAAGAAGAACTTTGGTGCAATGTGCTTTGTCCTGTCACCTTAAATATATCCTTCTTTAATCTATTGAATACATGCCTCATTATCTTTGTAGATAACACTTAGGGTACCTGTATTAAGAGGCAATTGATAAAAACTATGAATATGTTGAATTAAAGATTTTAACCATACACATTCCCTATTGGCTTCATAGAGGGCTAAAATCTCAGCGTAGTTAGAAGAAGTAGTTACCAAAATTTGTTTAGTAGAGCACCAAGAAATGGTAGCATTACACTAAGAAATACATAACCTATCTATATTCGACTCTTTTGAGGATTAGAGAGATATCCTGAATTTGCGTATCCTACAAACTTGGGATTTTTACAATAAAAGAGTCCTAAATCAATTGTACCAAGTAAATAAGGTAGGATATCTTTGAAACTAGTCTAATGCCATTGCGTTGGTGCGGAACTGTATCTAGCAAGTAGATTCACTGAGAATGAAATGTCCAGTCTAGTGCATTGTGCTAAATACATTAAAGCATCAATGGCACTCAGGTATGGTACTTCTGGACCAATACATTTTCATTTTCCTCTTTGGACGATATGGATATTTGTTTATATCTAAAGACCAGACAATCATGGGAGTACTTAGTGGCTGTGCTTTGTCCATATCAAAGCATTTCAATTCATTCTTGGTATAATTAGACTATAGACTAATATTCCACTAAAACTTCTCTCGATCTACAGGTCAAGACAAAATTTTGTTTTCATAAGGTCTTTCATTTCAAACTCTCTTTTCAAATAATCAGTAGTTACTTTGAGTTCTTCTAGAGTCCTGAACAAATTTATATCATTGACATAAATTGTCACTATTGTAAATCCTTTTAAGGATTTCTTTATGAAGATACATGGGCAAATGGGATTATTCTCATATCCTTCCTTAGACAAATATTTACTGAGGTGATTGTACCACATTCTTTCCGATTGCTTCAATCCATACAATGATCGTCTCACTTGTACTGAGTATGTACTTTTAGGCTTTGCATCAGGCAAAATAAATCCTTCCGGGATTTTCATATGAATTTTTATGTTTAAGTCCCCATTCAAATAAGTGGTTATAATATTCATGAGTCTCAAATCTAAATATTCAGAAACCGCTAAACTTATCAAATATCTGAATGTTATTATATCCATAACTGGAGAGTATGTCTCCTCATAATCAATCTCAGGTTTCTGCAGGAAACCTTGTACTATAAGTCTTGCCTTGTATCTAGTAATTTCATTCTTTTCATTCCTTTTCTTTACAAACACCTACTTGTAACTTACAAGGTTAACACCTTTTGGGGTTTGTACTATAAGTCCGAATACGCCATCCCTATTAAGAGACTCTAACTCTGCTATAATAGTACTTTCCTATTTTGGCCAATCTTTCTTTTGTCGATATTCATTTATAGTACGTGGTTCTATATTCCAATCATCATCCTCATGGCCCTTGATATCTGTGTAGTTACTGCATATACAAATGCATCATCGATGACAATTCTTTTTCTATCTTATCTCTCTCTTGAATAATTGTAAAGTATAGATATCTCTTCATTATCCAGTATCGGTACCTCTTCGGGGCTTTTATAGTCTCATCAAGGACTTTCGTTATTCTAGAGAGTGAATTTTTTCATAACTTCTTCGGGAGCGTTATGAGCCTCTTCAGAAGGAACCTCTTCAGGAGTGTTAAGTGTATCTTTAAGAGGACATGATGATGATTATACATTTCTCCTTTTTCGCGGAGCTATGCCCTTCAAACCTATAGGTTTGTCACTCTTCTAGCATATTACAGACTCTTTTGTCGCTACTTTTAGCTTTGTCCTACAGGGACATAAATTTTAATAGGTGCATTCATAACTGGCACATGTGACTTAGTTACCTTTGCTGCATCGTTTAATGCATCAAGTAATCTATTTATAATTTCCTATAAATCCATAACTCTACGGACTTCATTTTCACATTGTGAAGTATGTGGGTCTAGATGAGAGAAAAGGGGAGCATTCCATGTTAGTTCACGCCGTTTTTTAGGAACGGGTTATTTTGCAGGAACAATACGGTCTTTATCTCCCTTTAACGGCCAAAAATTTTGTCTCATCGAATTGACAATCAGCAAAACAAGCTGTAAAAGCATCGCCTATCATTGGTTCTAAAAATCGAATAATTGAAGGAGAGTCATAGCCTATATAGATCCCCAACATACGTTGTAGTCCCATCTTAATACGCTAAGGAGGTGGTATAGGGACTAGAACTGTGCAACCAAACTTGCATAAATGAGAGATGTTAGGTTGATATCCCAATGTAAGCTATGTATGAGAGCATTGATGGTAGGCTGTGGGTCGGAATCTAATGAGCATTGATGCATGTAACACAGCATGTCCCCAAGCACTAACTAGTAATTTGGACTGTAGCAATAAAGTCCTAGAAATAAGTTGAATGCGCTTAATCAGGGATTCAGCTAAGTCATTCTGGGTATGAACATGAGGGACAGGATGTTCAACAACAATACCAAGAGATGAACAGTAGTTGTCGAAAGCTTGTGATATAAATTCACCCGCATTGTTAAGTTGTATAGACTTAATAGGATTATCAGGGAAATGGGCCCTAAGTTTAATGATTTGTGTCAATAGGCGGGCAAAGGCCATATTCCTAATTGAAAGTAGGCAAATATCCTACCAACGGGTAGAAGCATCAATCAAAACTATGAAATACCTAAAAAGTCCACTACGTAGATTGATCGGTCCACAGATGTCGCCTTGTATCCTTTGCAGAAAGGATGAGGATTCCAATGCAATCTTGACAATGGAAGGTCGAGTGATTAGCTTTCCCTGTGAACATGAGATACATAGATACCTATTAGGTATGGTCAATCTATAGTTTTCTAAAGAGTGCCTAACAGAGTTATCAATGATTTTTTTTAACATGGTAACTCCCAGGTGCCCTAACCTATCATACCAAAGCAATAAAGTCTGTGGGTTGCGAAGCTTCGGGTTTAACTGTATCGTTTTGCTCAAAATCGAATGTGATTCGATGATGGATATTGTCATATAAAATAACTCAGAAGAAAGTGCACTTAATGTTTCTAGTATTTGCTTCTGGCCTCTAATACTAGTAACGATAAGTAACATTTCCTTGTTACCTTGATTAGCAGTTTCAATATGGTATCCATTTATTCTGATGTCTTTAAAACTGAGTAAGTTTCTTCGAGAACTGCTGGAGAACAATGCATCTTTAATGATTAAATGAGTACCATTAGGTCATGTCATGTGGGCTCTTCTAGAGCCTCCAATTATTTACACAGGTCCAGCTATGATGGATACCTTTCGTGGATTGAATATCAATTTTGAAAAAAACTTCTAGTTTTTCAGAATAGTATGTGTTGTAGCATTATCTACAAGACAATGAGTATCCCCATTGTCGTAGTCCATACCTTTAAACAAAGAAATAATAATAAAAAACTGTAGCTAAATAATCACATGATATAAATTAAAAAAAATTCATAAGAATTTCATCAAATTTATAAGAAGTCATCCATCAAAAATATCCATAAAAACATCCATAAAAAGGTTTATCAAATTAATAAGTTGAAAAATAATGAATCATCAAGTGTAAAATATCCATGAAAAAGTAAATATCTGCAAAAAAATAAAAAAAAACAACATTCTAAATAGAGATTCTGAAAATATTTATTTGGTCTTCTAGACCATTCCAAGAGGGGTTCCGATCTTAGCACTAAATGCCTCATTATTCAGAGGTTGGACATTTTCGTCTTCAAAAAAATCTCTAATCTCCAAGTTTATAATTTTCAATTGGTAATCATCATTTTATATGACAGTATCCCAATCCCAATCTTCCAGATCATTTGATTCTGCAAAATGAATAAAGGCCTTGTATGCTTTATATCGTACCACCACGTCTTTTGGTGCACAACAAGTGTGTGACCAATTCCCATTCTGTCCACATCTATAGCAAGGGTCATTGGAACGATGGGCAGATTTATTCCGTGGATTCTGATGTTGATCCTGATTTTGTTGTTTCTAAGGATCAGACCACTTTTAGTGGTTTTTGAATTTTAGGGGAGGACCTTGAAATCCTCCTGTCAGGAAGGATTTCTTTTTTCACCTCTTCTAGAGGGATTTTTTCTCCCACGCTCCCTTCCTTTGCCTTTATTGGAATTGAAATTGGCATTTGCTTCAGGCATTGCCATAGATCCAATTGGTTTGGAGTTATGATTCTTTAGAAAGACTTTGTCATTCTGCTCAACAACAAGGAGACAATAAATTAGTTCTGAGCATTTAAAGAAAAGCCGTTCACGGTATTGCGGCTGCAGGATTATATTTGATATATGAAAAGTGGACAACGTTTTCTCTGACATCTGCCCTTCCATAATTTTTTCTTCGCACAATCTTAAACGGGAAACAATGCTAGAAAAAGTAAAGTTGTACTCAGATATTGATTGTAGTCCTGAAATCACAGGTTTAGCCATTCGTTCTGAGCCGTTGATAATATGACCATCTTCTGGTGATCATATCGATCCTTCAGGGATCTCCAAAGACCTGTTGGGTCCTCCTCAGTGAGGTATTTATTCTTGAGATCATCATATATATGATGATGTAAGAAGATAAGTGCCAATGCTCTATTTTCTGAGGATTCTTTATTACCCTCTTCTATCGTCTCTCCAAGTTTCTTGGATTGCAAGTGTACATCCAAGTACCAGGATAAGTAGTTGTCCCTAGTAATGTTAAGGGCTTTGAATTCAAGTTTGGCTAAATTCAACATTATGCAAGAACTAGAAGAGAAAAAATATACAAGATCATTGATATGCAAGGAAGATAAAAGATAAACAATAAAAATTTAAAAGTATTCAGAATAAATCAAGGCATGGGTGATGTCAGATCAAGTTGGCCAATTTAAAATTGAAAACATCAGGTTATCAATTTTAATAATCCAAAACAATAGGTTTTGGCAAGACTTCTACCTTGATTTGGATCTGCAAGTTCATGAATCAGAATTTCAGGTTTTGTCAGGGCTTCGGGCTTGATATTATGGCCTATTAATTTTATTTCTAGATCTAAATATCAAACTTAATGTTTGATTAAGAATATGAATCTTCAAGTTCATATTGTGGATCTGAGAACTTCTGGTTTTAGATTTTCATAATTCACAGATCTTCTGGTTTGAATTTAAAAAGAACTTCTGGTTCATACGGAATTGCAGGTCCGTATTAATATAGAACTTCAGGTTCTTATTTATGATCCATTCTTGATCTCCCCTTGTTAAAAAAATAATAATAATAATAAATAATCATTCATTTCCAAATAAGAGTAATAAAAATAAGAGCATATATATAGTTATTAAACTAATAAAAGATTATAAACAACAAAAACTATTTTATCGTTAGATCTTCCTCCTTTCACTTTTAATGTGTGAATCTGCTCTTGAGCTTTCTGTAAGTTTAAACGGATTGGCGACCGGACTCTGGATGCGCAAGATATCGTATAGAAGAGATTTGTGCCTTTGATTTGGTCAAATAAATTTTGACTGAATGTACTGCTCCTTTCTTTTTTCTCACGTAGGACGATGCAAGACAATAGTAAAATCTTTTCTCTTGTACGTGCAACCCAGTAGAAGAATCTCTTATAAAAGTGTCTTTATGCACGTAAATCAAGTAGGGAAAAAATAAAAGAGAAGAAGGAATGGTGGGTGGCCTATTGCATGTGAACCGGAGAGAGAGGAGAGAAACAGTGGCCTAGGCGTGGGAAAAAAATGTGGTGGCTATCCTCTTCCACACGAAGATTGAGGCAACGTGCTGATAACATGTTTAAGGAGAGAGAAAGAGAGAAGTAGAGGGAAAAAAAGAGCTTTTTTTATTGAATAAGACAGGTGTATATCACAAAGGGGGAGGAAGATCTTATTTATAGAATAGGATTGCTTGCTCCTCAAGTAACTTAATAAGGAAGGACTCTAACCCTATTTGCTTTCCATATCTAATGTGAATCCCAAGGTGGGCATTCACTTATAATAATTTCTTATAACAAATTTTAATTTTTTGTTCTATGAGCAGGACTAGTTCCGACTAAACCAATTAGTGGACTCGAGTCAATTTAAAAATATCCCGATTCGGTTGCTGAAAATGATATCCAACTAGTAGCCTTCCTCTTGCTCTATTTAAGGCGAGAAGATCGCAGTGTTTCGTTCATCAGCCACGGCTTCACTACCTGTGCAATTAGTAGTCTAAGAGCACTCCAAATGGCAAGCGCAAGTGCAACTGCTGGAGGTCCGGGGGCTCAAGGTGATGATCTCTTTTTCTTTTTCTCTGTGTAAGGTGTATTAAAACTCCTGGGTGCGGTCCGTCTAATCAATCTGCAGATGTAGAGCTTTGTGTCAAACATAACAATTAAATGACGTTGAGTTAAACCAGAATTCTCCTCTATGCTATGACTCTTGGAAGAAACAAAGTACATGAAACAAAGAAAGATAATTGTTTGTGTGGTGTTAGGAACGAATGGGTTTGGATTTCTTGAAAAGTAAAAACTACAGAGAAGGGGCTGCTGCTAAAATAAAAATAATAATAATAATTATACCGATCTCGGAATCTCAGAGGTTTGAAATATTGGCAGAATCGAAGAGATGTATTACCAACAATTGGTCGAGACATGCCAAATAGTGTTGCAAATGGGTCAGCTCCGAACCGGAGCCATACTGGACATCGACTTGGACCCAATTCTAAATGACGAATCTGGTTTCGAAACTGGCTTTTACTCGGAATTAGTTTTGTTGGTTCCAAACCCAATTACGATAAGAGGACCCAGATTCGGTTTTAGAACCGGGTTTGACAAGAGAATTATAATCTAGTTCCAAAACTGGTTTTGACTTCTTTTTTTTTATTTCTTTTTTTTTATTTGTTTTCTTAAAATAAGGATACCATTCATCTTATAACAATGCATTAAGTCTACTGTGTTTAAGATATAATATAAAAATATCAAACCAAAGTTGATTTTGAGTTACAATTTGTAATATCAAAGGCTATTGTGCCAGGTCCCGCATCAACAGGTTCAAACTTATACAAACATAGAACCAGGCCTGTGTACTAATCGGAACCTAAATTGGGTTCCAAACTTGGACCTATTTATGAATTGAAATCTAAAATAGGTTCGAAACCCGGTTTTTCATAGGTCGGAATTGTTGGATGATTGGAACCTTATTTGTTCTCACCAACTTTATGTTATATTATACATTTTTTTAATTCTATTTAAACATAAAACACATAAATAAAATAAAGGAAAAAATAAAAAAGATTCGCAAAAAAAGAAAAGAAAGAAAAGCAGAATAAAATTCATTCTTGACTTTTTTTTTAAAACTAAAGTTGCATAATATGTAAGGACAGAAGGAAGAAATAGAAATCATATAGCGGGATCCAACATAATTGAAACAAGGCTTTGAGATACACAAATGTTGATGTTGCATCTTATGTAAGAAATATATGTGTTTGTAGTTATTTGTTCTAATTATCGTCATATTGTATGTATATGGTCTATTTATTTCTTTCTTTCTTCTCCTAATCCTTGTTACTCTTACAAACAGAACGCATCTATTTATTTCTTTCTTTCTTCTCCTAATCCTTGTTACTCTTACAAACACAACGCAAAGCAATGCAACAGAGTTGTACGTGGTTAGACTCTTGGACAGCTAGATTAATGCATTTGCAAATGTAAAGCTTTGGATTTGAGTTAACTATGCACTCAGATATAGATGCACCAAAAATCTACCTTCTGCCTGCTATGTTGTCTTGGAATAAAACAAAGTACTTGAAAGAAAGCAGGCCACCCAAAGCATCTAACTAAATTTTTTGTGTACTTAGAGGAATGGATTTGGATCTTCCTTCTAAAATAGACTGACTTAAGAAGTTGTCTAAAACGCATTTAATCGGTTTCTCTAGTGTTAATTTTATTGATGATGGTTATTGTTTGGTTTGTTCAAATTAAAGAGAAAGGTGATGACAAAATTTCAAATGCAATTCATAAAGTTAAAAGAAAGGTTTTAAAGCTCCGCTTAAATCGAGTCTCTGTCACTTGATTCATGAGGGTTTTGGCCATCACATGCCATGTCCCCCAAAGTGAAATTGGGGTTAATGTGAGATCAGGGACCAATTAAAATTTTTTGTGTTTAAAACAACACGTGGCGCTTAATCAAGTCCCACATTGGATCGTAGGTTCACGGTGAGTCCATAATAGCACACATGCATCAATACTTGCGGAAGCATTTCCAGTAATTGGTACCATACAAATTTTAGAGTATACACATCAAAAGATATTAGATCTAACATTTGAAGTTACAAAATGAAACATAAACACAGTTAATTACAAGCCCACCAAAAACTAGGGCATCAAAATAATGTCATCCAAAATATAAACCAAAAGGGATGCATGAGTCACTTTCATGTGTGTCTAGACAGTACCGAAGCCATCGTGAGCACCCCACTTAGGGTCATTAAATGGCTTAAGTGTTTGAAGCGCTTCACCCTATGTCTCATCCTTGGCAAAGCCAAGCTTGGTACCTATGCACAAGAACAACAACATCAAACTACAACAGTAGCTAGCAAGCAGATAAGCATAATCCATTAAAGATATTTAATATCAAAGCGAATAAAGACAACGTGATCATGTGAGGAAAACAAAAGGACAATAGGAGAAGAACAAAAATCCTAATCTAGTTCTATACAAATGAACAACACCCACATCAGCCGAGCATCGAATCGCACCGATACCCATAAGGAATTTATACCGCCTTCGGATGCCTAGCATCTTGTCTGATATAATGGATCAAATCCGTCTTCCAATGCCTAGCATCCTATTAGATTCATAGAACCAAAGCTCCGTCCAAATATGACTAGTAAGCTTGCTTAGCATCCTGTCCAATACATCATAGTGTACGTCTGCTTAAACCAACTGTAGTCATCCAATGCCCCGATCCTATACAACAATCTCACATAACCCTCACTACAACAATTTACATTTTTACTAAGAAAGTCTTCATCGCTAACAGAGACAAAACGTTGGTATAATACTTTACCAATGAAAATATTTACGTCAGCCGATCGTCGGTAAAAAGTTGTAGACAAAAGATTTTACCGACGGAATTAGTTCCATTGGCAAAAATTACATCTTCACCGACAATAATTTCTATTTTACTGATGTTCCATGACATCGGTAAACTCATTTCATTTTTTAAAAAAAATTTAATTTCACTTTTCCCGATGTTTTTTAAAGTTAGTAAAAAATTTATCCTTATTTTTAAAATTTTCAATTTCAATTTACTGACGTTAAAAAATATCAGCAAATTAAATTCATTTTTTTAATTTTTCCTTTTACTTTTACCGAATTTTTTAACGTTTGTAAAATCATTTTCCTTTTTCAAAACTATTTATATTACTTTTACCGACGTTAATAAAATGTCGGTAAATTCAAAATTTTTTTTTTAAATTGTTGCTTTAATTTTACCGACGCTTAATAAAACCCCTACCCTTTCCTGTGTCAAGACCTACAAGACATAGCTTAGTAGTTGCTCGATAGACCATTCCTAGGTAAACATGAAGGGCTGGCTATGTTGTTATACACATATCCCAAACCATGAGGGACTACTCTGCTTTGAGGATTCCAACACAATCCCACAATATGAGTAGCCTCTAGAAAACGAAACATAAAGCCAAGCCACAACACGGTCCAAGACAATGCAAGGGTACAATCCATATGGTCAAGGAGTGTTCACACAACCAACTCCCCATTCAACGATTCAAATTCACGGACCCGACATCTCTACTTAAACCAAGAGTGAGGTGAGGCTAGGATGTTTAATCCAATTAACCATGGTGCATAATCCCAATTCTCATTTCAACAAAGTTCATGGTAGACTGTACTTCGTACATGAACCGCATGATTCATAAGAGGCACGCATGCACAAATACGCCCCTTACATGGTGGTCTAAGGTGAGTTTATTTAGAAGCGGGTCAAACAACAGTATCCCCCAATTAAAACAAAGTTAAAACACACATGTTGGGGAATTATGGGTTGCAAATAACCCAAAACATCCCCCACCAGAGGCTTGCAAGCTTGAAACCACCCCCATAGACAGATTAACCCATATTCGATCGATCGGATCCCAATTTTTGCCAAATAGAACTTAGTTTCGATCAATCAAGCAAGGACCCAATCAGTTAGACCTGTGTTCAATGAAATGGGGAGTCCCTTGTTTCTGCTCATTTGAGAAACCAATTCTCTACATTCACACACATCCAAACCTGCATAAAAATAGGGCACAGCCCTCTCCATTGATCACAAAAATTCACCTGCAACCACTACATTCATCAACATCATAATCCAACCCACTAGCATTTAAGTTCCATTTTCATTAAAAATGGGCAAACTATAAACCACAAGAATAAATGTTATAATCATCCATAAGAAAAGCATATCTTCAATAAACTTATGTGGATCTACTTGCCTTTGATGAAATTGAAAGAAATGGGGGCATGACCTAGCTCAAATGACATCCATCGAAGCTCAACTCAAGCACAAAGCCAATCCCAAAGCCAAACAACCTTACAAACATAAAGAGAAGGGTCTAATGAACATTCTAGACATATTCTAAGCTTGAAAACCACAAAGACCTAGAAATGGGAGGGTTTAGACCTTACCTAGGGCTCAATTTGGAGAAGGGAATCTTGAAAATAGTGCCCCTGAGGTGAAGGGAGCTTGATGAAGAAGAAGATTGCAATCCGGCGGTGGCTTGGAGGCTTGAAATTTGGTGGCAGCCGAGTGGTGGAATGGGGGAGAGGAGAAAATGAGAGCAAAAAAAGAGAAATGATAAGAAGGAAAGAAAAGAAAAGGGTAGGCTTGTTGGTTTATACTTTGGGATGGGTTTTTTGGAAATTACAAGCAAGGGCTTAGTTATGGTGGCGTGGGTATTTGATGGTCAAGTTGGTTTCGGATCGGGTCAGGGTAGAAGGATGAGAGTCTAAGAATTATAAGAGCTACTCGATGAACTCAAAACCTTACAATAGGATATATTATGAAAATTGGCTTCTAAACTTCCTAAAATTGCAAGCTACCCTCTCTAAGCTCAAAAGAGTTTGAAACCCTATGAAACTCCGTAAACATGATCCTAACGTTAATTCAAACTTGTATAGATGCCAACAAAGCTTAATTAACTAAAATACAATTTAATTAGGCTAATACTCATATTTAGTTTACGGAATGTTACATCACAAATACCAACTTTTAATGGATCTAATTCATTTTTCCCCCAAAAGGCAAATGCATAGTGAATCAAAGATTAGGCATTGAAAAATTCCATAACAAAATACTCATACAAAATTAATAGCTAGACCCTAAAAAAGAAACAAACTCAACTAACCAGGAACTAATGGGTCATTTGTTTACTTTCATTTACATATGTAAATGGTATGGATGCGTAATGGTTACACACATTCACATTTATTTCGACTAATTTACGCATGAGGCGCGTAAAGTACATGTGAAGATGGTGTGAAAAGTAGCCCTTTTTTTGCCCAAAGTTTTCACACCTAAAGAGATGTGAAACACTTTCACACCACACTATTACCAGGCATGTAGTGCTACAATTTCACATATGGGCAATCCGCCTTTTGTTTTTGTTTTTTTTTTTTTTTTTTGTGGACTCCACTTGTAAAATTGGAACCAATCATCCTCTCGTCAGAATCTCAAATACACCCATATGTCCAGTTTTCAGCAGTTAATGTTTCCTGGATGTTGAGGCATCGTCAAACAATTATAGCCATTTGATTAATCTATTGTTAACGACACAATCAGTTCTTCTTTTAAAATTTATATTTTTTTGTGGGACCCACTTGTAAAATCAAAACCGATCATCCTCTTGGGAAGCTCAAGAACAGCCATGTAGCCAATTTTCAACTATTGATGGTTCTTGGATGTCGAGATATCATCAAATTATTACAGCCGTTGGATTAATATATTGTAAATGACATTCTCAGTCCGTCTTTTATGGTTTTTTTTATTTTTGTGGGGCCCACTTGTAAAGTCAAAACCGATCATCCTCTTGGTAAGCTCAAGAATGGCCACGTATCCAATGTTCAACTGTTGATGTTGCTTGGATGTTAAGATATCATAAAAAAATCACAGCCGTTAGAGTAACATATAAATGACATTCCCAGTTAGCCTTTTTTGTGTGGGACCCACTTGTAAAATTAGAGCCGATCATCCTCTTGGGAAGCTTAAAGACACCTATATATCCAAGTTTTAACCATTAATGTTGCCTAGATGTTAAGATATCTTTAAAAAATATACAACTTGTTCATAAATTCAAATGTGAAATGTTGTGATGATAATAAATAGTGGATTTAGACCCATATCATGTGAGTCATTTGCATATACAAGTGACTCACATGTGGGTCATTTACTCTTGTGAATCACTTTCATTGCAAACAAACGACCCCTAAAAGGGAAAACACACAGCAGTTCTTAAAAAAGCCCAAAAATACTAGCAAAGAAACGTATGTCTAGAGTTTGTTTTGGGATTTAATTTATCTCACCACCTTTTATGTTATATTACAATTAATAGTAAAAAAACTAGAAAGCCATTAAAACCCAAATCATCATCATTATCATTAAAACCTTATTCCAACCATGTTGGGGTCGGCTACATGAACTCTATTTCTCCATTCTGTTATCTCAGAATTCACGTTTGGATTAACAAAATTTTATGCTAGCTATCAACCTAC
Source organism: Sextonia rubra (assembly GCA_037013555.1). Classification (NCBI taxonomy): domain Eukaryota; kingdom Viridiplantae; phylum Streptophyta; class Magnoliopsida; order Laurales; family Lauraceae; genus Sextonia; species Sextonia rubra. The sequence continues at coordinate 1,540,950 of JASUAD010000028.1, read as the reverse complement.
CTAACGCAACTCTCCTCCTTCAGCCGAGCTTGGAACCAGCAGCAAAAACTGGCGGAGTTTTTGTAAACTAGAAAGGCATTAAAATTTAAATAAGTTTTTAAAAAAATCTCTTTCTAAAATATTTTGTAAAATATAAATCATATGTAATTAATGTGTGTATATGTTCTTATTACTGATAATCATGTATGTCTGTCTGTCTGGCGTTTCTTTCTTTGTTTCTTTCTTCCCCTACTTCCTGGTACTGTTTCAAACCTATTGCAACACAATGCAACTCGGCTGGAGCAGAAGCTGCATATGGTCTCTGTTACGGGACAAAGACAAGCTACCCACGAAGGCCGGTTGAGGTGGTGAACATATACAAGAGACGCAGCATCTCAAAGATGTGGCTTTCTCCGACACCTCTTTCTCCACCCAACAATGATGTTATCGACATTCTTAACCTCATCATCCGCAACCCGTCTCCAACATCCAAAATGCAAATTGTCCTGTGCATCAATAGCACGGATCTGGAACTACTTGCCGACCAGAGCAATGCCAAAAATTGGGTTGACACTTACATAACCAGCTATGTAAGCGTCATCAGTTATGTTTGCGTGGGCGATGTGGTTCCGTCTACCGAGTTCCCTCCCTCAAAGTTTAAGGGCGCCGTGAGAAACTTGGCAAAGTTGCTCCAAAAAAGCATTAAGTTGTCTACCATTGTCAACCAATCCATCCTTCTAGGACAATCTTACAAAGCGGACACCTATCCTTCCTCATGCGAGTTGACTGAAGAATCCCAGACGGTACTCCAATTCCTTTCTGACCTCATGGGCTCTTCAATCACCCTCTTCGTCCGAATCATGCCCTACCTCATGATCACAAAAGAAGTACACATAAAAAATTGTCTTCTCAACTATGAGGCTGACGACTACATGCAAGATGGGGAATACAAGTACTTTGAGGCGTTTGATGCCGTGATCGACAGCATTTGTTGTGCTCTGAAGAAGGTGGTCGGATTGGGCAAGGTGGACATACTGGTGGTGAGTGGGTGGCCAACAGCCGGGCCTAAAGATTATGCCTCCGAAAAATACGCCAAACAGTACATCCCCAACCTTGTCCAGCGTATCGGCCAGCCCAGTACTCCAAGGGGTAACAAACCTGTTGACACCTTCATTTACTCTCTGGTGGACGAGGACAAGCTCCCATCACCTGTGGAGGAGTTCAAACACCTTGGAGCTGAAGCATACCTTCCATGAGTGGAGGCTACCTACAACAATGAGGCCCTGCCGCTATTACTCTATTCTACTCTTGTCGTTGCTCCCCCACTACTGCTGCTGCTGCTGGTCGTTTGTGATATGTAAACAATAGCAACAACTACTACTCTACTATAGTATGGTGCTCGTAATGATAATAATTAGGGGATGCAATGGATAAATATATAATATGAAGGGCCTCTTTTATTCTCGTTTCTTTCTCTTTCCCATGGTATCGTACGGTACGGGTGCCTATAACCCAACTCAACTCATCAAAGGACACTCAGGGCATGGTACTGCAATTAACAAGTTTAGGGTCTCCTGCACATACATAACAAATTTTTTTCTTTTTTTCTTTTTTTTTTGCTATAATTTAATTGTATATTGAAGAGGAGAAAAAAATACAAGGCATAGATGCCCCAAAACAGGAAGGCCATTGAGCGTACAGAAAGAAATAGAGAGAAGCTTACATCCAAAAGAAAAAGGAAGAAAATAAAATACACCAAAAGAGAAAGTTACAAGAACATGCTCTATATTTAGAAAATTACATACATTTTGAAGAGACCAGCCAGAAAAGGGCTTGTCTATATGCCAAAGAGAGAAGGAGAGAAGCTCAGTAAGATAGAGCATGGATTTTGTCTGGGAAGCTTTGCAGCTTTTGAAAATTTGATCATTTATGCATTTCCATATGACATAAACCGTGGTGAGGAAAATACAGGAGGCAGCTTTTTGAGCCAACAAGTCGCTGTTGAAAAATAGCGTATGCCAAATTGTAGAAGGAGATATAGTAGATGAGGGTTGCGAACTCGCAGCTTCAAGAGTCCACCTCCAAAGAGAAGTAGCAAATGTGTAGTGGAAGAAAAGGTGTAGATCCGATTCAGTGTTTGAATTATAGAGTGGACACATTGAAGCTAATAAAGAGATGCCCATTGATTGGGCCCAGACTTGAGTTGGGATCTTCTGTTGCATTAGCCTCCAAGCAAAGAATGATACCCTAGGCTAAATGAGAAAATTCCAAACAAAAAGAGTCCAAAGCAACTTCAGAGTCCCTAGAGCGCACTAAGAGCCAAGCCTCCTTGAAAGATAGGTTTTTACTCAAGTGAGATTTCCAATAAACTTTGTCATTGTAGTGTTTGTCCGGAGAAATGTCTATGCTAGTTGAGAACAAGAAGTTAGCTATAGGAGAAGGAATGTTGGCTGGAATGACCCAGGAATTGTCTTTCAAGATTGAAGCCACCTTGTGATGAAGAGGGAGGGGAACTATAGGAAATTTTGAGGTAATACTGAAATCATCAGCCCAAGCATCATACCAAAGGTCAATGAGTTTTGTAACACTCCGACCCAGCTTGACCTCGTTTAGCGGTTAGTTAATCTTGTTTTCGTTGCTAATCGTGTTTTGGTTGTGTTTTGATTTTCGTTACGGGTCATGGATAGGTAGTTGGGTTGAGTTTGACCTGGATTAAGTAGACCAAGCCCTTTTTCGTAATTTTAGCTTTTCTTAGACATGGTCATTTTTGCATCATCTTGATGTCAACGCGTGTCTTTCGTTGAGCCCGTTAACTCTCGTAACTACGTCATTTGTAACCGAGGTCGTGTGATTCGTTTGGACCTGGATTTGACTCAAACTGAAAATAACATTCTAGCTTGGACTTCTTCACAAATTGGACAACCCATTTGAGTATATAAACTTCAACCATCGACACTCATGTTCTTTCTCTCTTGTTCTCTCTCGTTTTCTCTCTTTCTCTTCACTGCACGTGGAGTTCTCCCTCCTTCACTTGAATTCCTCTTCTCCATCGATCAAGAGGAGGGTGGGTCTTGCATGTGAGGTGAGTTGGTGGAAATCCCTTCATCCTTCTCATCTCTCTTCTCTAGTTCTTCTCTCTCTTGTTACCATTGTTGTATAGTGTGTCTATGACTCCCATCCTCATGCATGCATGTTGTTTTGATTTGTATTAGATTGTGTTTGGGCTTGAGAACTACAATTGTGCAAGTGATCTCCAATTGAGGCAAGTATAACCATAACATTGAGGACCCATGTTGGTATGCATTGAATTTGGTTGAGCTTATATGTATTGATATGGAAATAAGTGTTTACAGCCCATTTGATACTCATTGCTTCAGTTCTTGTGTATTCCCATTGATGAATTGCATTTCTGATGCTTTCCCAGACATTCTATACAGGTTTCAGGAAATCGAACTCGTACAGGTACGGCTAAGCCGTATGCTTCTTACGGCTCACAATCCAGAGAGGAGAAAAACCCAGTTTTCCTCTACGGCTAGGGCACGGCTAAGCCGTGGAATGCCCTACGGCTAAGCCGAAGCTCAGCCGTGGCCCAGCCGTAGAACAATACAGGGTGCAATTTCTGGAATAACTGAGAGTCAGCAAATGACAGACCTTCTACGGTTCAGCCACGGCTAAGCCGTAGACCACACACGGCTAAGCCGTAGCACACACACGGCTAAGCCGTAACCACACATGAAGAATAAGGCTAGGTGTAAAGATAAGACCTATATGACCTTCATGATAGAATGTAGAGCACCTAGACTTGCCCAACGGAATGTGATACTATGCGTGAATGATCTCGAGGGCTGCGAATCATTCATGTTCGTTATCCGGATGTTAAGCACCTCCCCATGGGTGTTGGTTTAAGGGACTTCGTGCACCGCCCGATTCAAGGCAACACTAGACAACGGTGTATCGAATAACTTAAAACTACATCATCATGCACGGTTAGAAACACCGGATAATTAGATTAGAATTGGTTTGTAACTTAAGATGATTCGATTCACATGATTTGTTGCATAACATATTGCATTCGACCATTGATCTCAACACTCTACATGATTACGTATGTTTCGTTACTTTCACATTTTGGTTTGTTTACCCTGAGTATGCATGTATGATATGTTCACTCACGGATCTGCACGTATGATATGTTATCACGATCTACTCAGGATGTTCATGATTGACTCTGTATGGTCAAGCTCTACTTAGCCTCAGCCTTAGGATCCCGACGGGGTGAATTTGGTATAGTTATAAGGACCTGCTGCAGTATGGATTTGTCTTGGGGAACCGGACCCCAGGAAACCGAGACCCATTGTACCCTGGCCCGGACAATGGTGTTCTTTGCATGTTATAAGATCCCTCTTTTGGGAGCATATGGTAATGTAGTAGCCACTAGTCATGTACACAGCATGTACTCATTGATTCACATGGCATATTTCCTTCTTGCATGACAGCCTAGTATACGAAAATGCTTTCTTTAATCACATGATGTTCTTTATTCTGTTAGATACAGCGTGTGTTAACTTGCTATGGTTTACACTTTGCTGAATCGTCGTATTCACGGTTGTTTTTGGTGTTGCAGGCCCAGATCCCCCTGCCGAACCCTCGCCGGTCGGCCAGGCTCCAGATGAGACCCCCGGGGCCCCATCAGGCCTAGAGGAGTGGATGTGATCACTCCACGGGAGAGCGTCCATGGCATGCATCATTTTGGAGTCTTGTGTTGTGTGGATTTGCAGACTTGTATATGTCATGACATGTCACTATTGTATTTATCCTTTTGTTCTTTTGTAAACGTTCATATGTAATTATGTCAGTCCTTTCTTTGTATCCTCTCCTTGTGCTATTAGTTCTATGTTTCTGATATTTGCAGCTTCCGCATACTTGCTTGGCACGTGTGCTTGTTCCCTTGTGCGTGTGCATTTAGACTCGGTCTACGTGTGCATGCACGGGAGTACGTGTGTCATTAGGTTTGGCTTTTGCTAACCCCCGAACCCTGGGCTCGGGTTGTGACAAGTTTTCTGTTTCCAATTTCCCACTTGGCACCTGAGTGTAGAGGGTAAGCCAAATTTCTCAATTTGTGCCAAATATAGGACCTAGATTTTGGCGTGGACAAGCACCAAATAGTCTTGTTTTTGAAATATCTATTCCTAAACCTAGTGGCCCATAAAAAGGAAGAAAAGGTAGCTGCCCAGCCAAGCTTGAGGAGGGAGGGTTCATTCTGATGTTGAATTTTCCTAATGCCCAAACCCCCTTCTAGAGAGGGGAGACAAACCATGTCCTAGCGAATCTAACTTCTTTTAGAGAGATAGCAGTAGCAGACCAAAGGAAATTGCGCATAAGACACTCAATGTCTCTGATGATTGATTTAGGGAGGAGAAAGACCATTGCAATGTAAGTAGCCATACTACCTAGCACATGTCTCACAAGGATTTTGTGCCCAGTAAGAGAAAGTAACCGAGATTTCCATCCTACAAGTTTGGATAGGATTTTGTCGAGCAAGGGGTGAAATAATGTCTCTTTGGACTGCCAATGAAGAGAGGGGCCCCAAGGTACATTGAGGAATATTGAGTTCTTTCAGGGAATCCAAGAATATCTAGAATTAGACTTTTGGTCCTCAGATTGCATTTACCAATAAAAAGTTTGTTTTTAGGAGAGTTGATGACTTGACCCGTAGCTCCTTGATAATTGGTGATTTTTTCAAGGCAAGAAGACTTTTCTTTCGGCCTCTTAGTCGGCCTCTTAGGAAAAGAAGAATGTTATCAGTGTATAGCAAATAGCAAGGAGTATTTGGCACTTTAGAGATTGGGAAGATGAGGCCCTTGTTGATTAAATTCTAGATGTTAGGCTAAGGATTTCTTCAGCTATAATAAATAGGTAAGGGGAGAGAGGGTCACCCTGTCTTAGGCCATAGGAGGAAGCAAAGAACTCACATGGACTTCTGTTGATGAGGATAGCAGCCTTTGTGGTGTAGACACATTGCTTGATGAAGTGGATCTAGGTTTGGGAGAAGCCAAAGAAAGAAAGAGCTTTGAAAAGAAAAACCCAATTAAGTTTGTCAGAAGCCTTAGATATGTCCAGTAGTAAGCAAAGAGATACTCCACTAATTTTGCTGTGAAGTTTTTGGAAAAGTTTATGGGCTAAGGCAATGTGTTGATGTATGGGACGACCATTTATGAAGGCAGCTTGATGATTTGAGATGATAGAGGGGGTGACAAGCGCAAGTTTGAAGGGTAGGATTTTAGAGACAATTCTATTGGAGAAATTGAGGTAATTGGTCTATAATCTAAAAAGGAGGAAGCAGAGTTGGTTTTTGGGATTCAGGTTGAGAAATATGCATTTGAGGCTTTGTAAAGCTTTTCTGAGTTGAAGAAATGTTGAACTGCATGGACGATAGAGGGACATGTAATTTGCCAGGTGCTAGTGAAGAAGTACCCTGAGAAACCATCTGGACCAGGGGAGCTTCCTTTATTAAGAGCAAAAATCGCTCTTTTACTTTCCTCTTCGTGTGGGCATTCTAGGTATTTGTGATTTTGGGGCTATCAAGATCAAATAGGGAATCTTCCATGGTGGAGTGGAGAGTTTGACCCATTTTGGAGAAATAGTTAATAGCATGTTGTTGAATTTGAACCAAATCCTCAATATGGACACCCTCCATGTTAATCTTATCAATTCCGTTGACCACCCCTCTAAATTTTGCATAAGCATTGAAAAAAGCACTATTCCCATCACCTTCATATAGCCATTTGATTCTAGGTTTTTGGCGCCAATGGGTTTTCCTTGATTTGCAACCAGTTATGGAGAGAAGCTTTATCCAACAAAAGATCCAAATGAAGTTGCTCTGTTGGACCTTGATCAAGTTGAAAGTGAAGATTAAGAACCTTTTTCTCTACATTTTGAACATTTTGATTCAGGTTTCCAAAAATATTTTTAGTCCATTGTTTGAGAGCAAGTTTCATGTACTTCAAGTTTTGGGCTAAAGCTATTTGAGGGTTTCCCACAAGATCTGTGTTCCAAGTGCTTTCAACTAAGTTCATAAAATCCGGGTGCTGGAACCACATTGCTTCACACTTGAAAGGAACATTTGTAGGGTTGAAGCAAGGATTAAGCGAGAACAAAATGGGGCAATGGTTAGAGGAGTATTTAGGTAAGTGAGCAACAGTGTAATCATTAAAGAAGGAACTCCAGCTAGCATTACAAAATGCTCTGTCTAGTCTAGCAGCTACATTAGCTTTTCCACGACGATTGGTGGACCACGTGAACTTGTTCCCTTCGAAACCCATGTTCCAGAGGTAGAAGTTGAGGGGGAAGAAGGCTAGAGAAAGGTTTTTCAAAGATTTTGTCTCTAATGGTGCAATGTTCCAAGATAGAGAAAAGGTTAGAGGTATCGAGAACGGGGCCTTAGATTTTAGATAGGACTTCCATCCATGACGTTGCTCAGTAATGCCGTTTATCCACACACCCCCATTTTTATGACGTTTGTGGGTGTCTGCGAATCTATTAGGCATAGACTGTTGTACACCACTGTCCTTTGTCTATTGTTTCATTTGATAAACCAATTATACAAATTAAACACTGAATTTTATAATAATATTGTAAGAATTTCTAAACATGCACTCACAGTTATATCGGCTCGGGACGCAAACGATCCGGAGCTGCTTGTATGATTGTATTTCAGAGCAGCTCGAGTAGTCTTTCCATTCTCTAACTTTTTCTACAAGAGAAATATAATCAATTAATGGGATGCGTACATAAAATAAGAATTGGAAGCAATAGATTACAATTTGTGTATGTTTATATAAATTATGAAGAGTAGTCTTAGGCCATATACCTTCCACTTGTCATTATTCTTCCACACTTTCTCGATCATCAACACCTAGTCATCTGGTTTACAAGGAGGATCTTTAATACTCTTGAGTTCAGCCACTCCCTCCTCCTTAAGCGCAAGGAACCGCTTGTGCAAAATGCTTTTCCAATACTTCAATAATTTTTGGCACCTTTTGTCAATAACACTTCTGACCAACTTATTGTTTGTGTAGTTCCCAAAGTCAAAGGTTTGCTGCAATTGGAAACAACAAAATTACCTCTGCTAAAGTCATAAATAACATGTTTGGAATATATACATTATAAAAATTACTGAAACTCTCTGAATAATCGACTCCCTTAACCCACTATCAAGTTTTGCAAACTTAATATCTCAGAGTGGTACAAAAGATCGAATTTATACCCCAAGAGCACTCGGCAAGGAAGGGGCCCAATAACCCACTATTTCCTTTTAGTTAAAGTCAATTTCAAATGGAATGACATAACCAAGTTGTATTCTATATTTATCCATGCTCAAACCCCGAAACGCACCCCATCCATGCATTTTAAAAGATGCTGGGACCGATGCTGTTAAGACAATAATTTAATTTTAATTAGTTTATAAAAAAATATTAAAGTAAGGACAATTCGTTATGTATATATAAAGCCATATATTTCTTACCAATGCTGCTACCAATAGTAGGTGGAGTGGTTGTTACGCCTCGATCCCAGGAATTGGGGATTTGAGTGGGCCCCCAGGGCATGAATACGTAATCCCATAATAATCCGTGCTCTGAAGAATTATGCATGAATTCCTATAAGGGAGATTCCACAGGAACGTGTGAGGTATGCCAACACACATAGGAATAGAACTCATCATAAGCGAACTCCTGCGAAATACTCTGTAATGATCAAGAGCAAGGCAAAAGAAACATATCTTCCAACATTCATATATATATTTATATCAGTACTTAAGACTTTAATAACATTTATACAATCCAACTACTATTTAAAGAAGTTGAGTACAAAAGGTCTAGTTTGCATATCCCCAAAAGGGAAGACCAAAATTTCGATTGTAACACCCCCAACTGGGCGCACTCCATAGGATGACTAATAAAAGACATCGCCATCCTTCCAATTATCTATACCCTGAGGTACCGTTGGGGCACTCTCCGGGGGCGCGTCAATAACCGAGTTGGGATTTGGTTTCGTACCTGCAATACCCACGGTAACATTATTAACACGACAGTTAAGCAAGTACAGAGGCATATGAAACTAGCATAATGTATCAAATGAACTTATTAATATACACTGGACAAGAGAGCAATAACAATCTACTAGGCATATTGTGCATGAGTAACAATAAGTGAGGAATCATAATTAAGATGTAATGCACACTAATTGGCAACCACGAGGCTCTATTCTCCCAAAAGGGAGCATACATATGGGTCGCTAGGAGATCAAGCAAGCTTCCTGAAGAACGCCAACATCTCCTCTGTAAACTACTACAGTAGTGACATAAGAATACCCAAAAGGCACAAGCTAAGTAGTGCCGATTCGGATTCACCTCTTTCATACTTTCAATTATACTTGCCATAACACACATAAGGAATATCAGTCTGAAAGTATAATCAATCATAAGCATAGACAAACAATTAAACGACATATTTACATGAGGTACGAAGGCTCGAACCTCGGCTATACCCCTTTTGGCTAGTAAGCACGCACTCAGTAGAAGCTCTGGCTTGTCAGACATGCACTCATTAGAAGCTCAGGTCTGAATTACCTCAGGGTTTGGCTAGAGGGAGTGGGAAACATAAACAATCATGTTAAGGACAAGACATCTTAACAATATGAATACATTCGGGTTGAGTAAATATCCAAGAAATCACTATCCCCCCTCTAGTAGGTAACCCACGATATACCCAAAGTCATTCAACATGATGTACTCATAAATAGCTAGTGTCATTGTGTTACCGCATTTTGGTATTACCTCGTATACATAAAGGACACCCCTTCTTATGTCAACATCCATAACTTGGCATTGGGAGATCATCCGGAAAACAAGGGAATGAATAACAGTTCTACACTCATTCGCCTTAACATTTAATTACCGTTGGGCCAGTGTGGTTGTAAAGAATGTGCCAATACTAAGGCCTTACCAGGTCATTGAGAATTTCTAATATCCTAAATTTATTGGGTTTTTACGGCTTAGCCGTATATAATGTTACGGCTTAGCCGAGTGGTTTAGGTTTCCTCTAATAATTCAGCCGCATTTACGGCTTAGCCGTATATTAGCCTACAGCTTAGCCGTGCTAAGCCTACAGCTAGGTTACGGTTGGGTTACAGCTTAGCTGTAAGGCATTACACGGTGTAGTCGTGTGCAAGCCGAAGAAGAAAATGAGTTTTTCAAGCTCTCTGGAAAGTCCGCCGTAAGAAAGCTTACAGCTTGGGCACGGGCTGGGCACGGTTTAGCCGTAGTACATTTCACGATGCAGCCGTGGGTAAGCTACAGTACAAAAACCAATTTTGTTGCCCTCAAGGCTTTAAGCCGTAAACACTCACGGCTTAGCCGTGGCTTCGCCGTATGCTTCAGAAAACCTGTAGTCAGTTCTGTAGTTTAGTTTCAATACAAAATCAGTACAGAACCTGAATTGTGGGGTGTTTCTATGGCTTAATTATAGTGTCCTTGAAGGTATTCAATACCCACACACTCTCCTATTCCATGTTTACATCCTAACTCAATCCATAGCACATTTGTACACAGTTAAAACAATGAAAAGTGGGCTGAAATTTGATAATTTAAAGAACCAACCCAAGAATCAATAACTTAATCACGCATGGAGCACATATGAACTCTAATACTTGCCTCTTAACAGTGTTTGCCCTCCCTAAGTCCTTCTTGTTGTGTGATTAGGGGAAAACCTCCAAGGAGAAGTGGGTTCTCTACATGGCAACATACAAATGGTGAATGTGATGCAACAATGCATACATGTCATAGATTTGAGTCGTCTTGACTCCAACAAGCCTTAATATATGGAATGGAGGTAAAGTCCTCACCTAGTAGCTATAGATTGAAGAAGGTGGTACTTCCCTAAGGAGAGAATACTCCTACGAAGAAGATGACGATGGATGAAGACTTCCCTAAAGCATGCAAGATCCACAATCCTAGTTGCACTTCAGAATTAGAAGGAAGATGGAGATGTAAGGAGAGAGAGAGTAGCTTCAGTAGCCAAACAGAAGGAGGAAAAGAGAAAGGAACGTTGAGTTCCCTCTTTTAAACAATTAAATTTTCCTACCTTTACATGCAAGCCCCTTTCTTAAGGATATTTACGGTTTAGGTCATGTGACCTTAGTTGGCCCATAATGAATCCAATTCAAGTGGGTCTAACACGAAAGATGATCTACATGAAAAATTACACAAAAAGCGATTGACGAGATGCCTATAAGATGCAAGAACAATTTATAAAAAGGTCCTCAATTACTGAAGTAAGGTTCAAACTCCACCCAACTACCTTTCCAAGACCCAAACCCAATAGTTTTTGTATTAGATTAACCTTAATAAGGTTTAATTAATATAACATAGATTAAGATTAGTGGGATTCAGAACCTTACACTGGTCATCTGGTCAAGTAGGGTGGGTTGTGGGACTTGATTAATTGTCGCCACCACGGGCATGCTCACTGCATGATTTGCCTCTATTGGTGAAGGTTGTGTCGAAGATGAACCAGGGGCATGCCCTCCACATGATTGACCCCTACCTCTTTTCTTCGACCAAGGGTCCATATGTCTGACTTGGCATAGCAGAAAAATCAAGTATTAGTTCATGAGTCAATAATTTGAAACAATTTGATATATTTGGAAACAACTTGATATATATGCAGATGTGATTATAAATAAAAAATAGGAAATATATTTGAGACAAACATTACCTTCGACTCCTGAGAACCAGCAGACTCATCATCCTCATAACCACCAGTATCTTCACTAGAAGAACTCTGTCCTTCCTCACCCTCATGCGGTACATACTCCTTGTCATCATCATTTAACACTGACCTGATTCTCTTTCCCTCTCTTTCGCATGTACTCTTGGTCTGCCTATTCGAACCGAGCATCAAATCTGCTGCTTTATTTAACCCTAACTCATGAACTTTTTTTGAATTCTCCTCAATAGTTTGCTTTCTCTTCTTCTCCAAAGCATTCATCTTAACTCTCTTTACCCACCCAGGCATCACAAACGATTTACCGCCTTTAGGCATTTTTTTTGGCAAATATATATATGAACATGTTATTTAATAAAATGAAATATGACATAAATCAATAATATAAAATGAAATATGAAACAATATTGAGACATTTAAACCAAAAAATGACTATTCAATCATAACACATGTCCATACATGAGAAAAGTAAAAAACAAAAACTACATCTGATAATCTACATCAAGATCCGTATCAGGATTGAGCAATCTCTCCATCTCATCATCTTCGTCATCTACATACTCTACCAAGGTGTCATTCTCATCACCGTCATCATTTATATGCTCTGGCCTTAGTTCATTGATATGAATGATCTCGGGATCCCTATCATCCCTATGGTAAGGAAGATCCATGCCTTTTTCATGGATTGAGAGACCAGAAGTGGATTTATCCTGTTGAAATGCATCAGTATCATCTCGCTCTAGAACATCCCATATTCCATGGTGCCTAACCCGTTCTACAATTCTCCAATTTTTGTCTTTGTTGGTATCATTAACATAGAATACTTGACTCACATTTCTTGGTAGGACAAAAGGGTCATCTTTATACCAACACCTTATAACATCAATAGATGTGACATGTTTATCATTGTAAATTCTATTTCTATGACCTGTGTTGTACCATTCACATTGGAACAGAACCACTCTACCCCCATGCAGATATCTCAACTCCCTTATTTTGCACAGATAACCATAGAAATCAATCTGTTTCCCTTTATGGTCCCCTTCTATGACCAACCCACTATTTTGGTACCTACGACGACTTTCATGGTCTCGAGTATAGAATCAGATGCCATTAGAGATACATCTAGAATAAAAATCAATAATAGGATCGAGACCATTTGCCAATGACCAAAGTTCTTCAATTGCTTCTGCTGGTCTTTGAGTTCGCAAATCATTCATCTACATGATCAACATATGGAAAGTGCACTAAGTTAATATCAATTGTAGTCTAGTTCATTATTACTGAGTGGTTTTCATTTTTTTTAATACATCTTACCTGTTTTTTAACCAATTTGGAAATTCTTCTTGCTGTACCTGAGCTATGTCACGTCCTTGTGGAATTTGCACAATACTCTTGTGTTCTCTACTCAAGGAAATTTTGGTTCATTAGTATCTAAAAGCTATGTAAAAATATATGAGCGTAAGAGCTATATGTACATGTAATTAAACCAAACTACATACTCTAAATAAGGTAGGACCTCGTCTGTATTGTATAACACAAACCAATGTGCTATTTCCTTTTCCCTCTGTGAAGGGTTGAAAGCCCTTGAAATAGGTGAGAAACGACGGATATGCTCGGAGACGATCTCCATTCCAAAGCCATGTCTACCACCATTGTCATTCCGTTCTAGTTTATCAAACCCTTTTAGGTACATTGAACAGAATGTAAGGCACTCTTTGACAATATATGACTCAGCTATTGAACCTTTAGGATGTGCTTTATTGGTGACATACCTTTTTAGTGTCTCAAGAAACCTTCAAACAAACAACTATTATATTATAATTACACATGGAAGAGAATTACATTAATGAACAACTAATTCACCATAAGAAAGTATCATTTATCTCTCGATCGGGTACATCCAACGATATTGCACCTGTCCAGCAAGCATAGCCTCACGTGGCAAGTGAACAACTAGATCGACCATCACATTGAAGAAAGCCGGAGGGAAGGTCCTCTCTAGCTTGCAGAGTATAAGTACTATTCTTTCTTGTAATTTTTCCAAATCACTTAGCCTTAATGTCTTCGAGCAAAGCTCCTGAAAGAAGCGACCCAACTTAAATAGTGTTGTCCATATCTCCTTATTCACAAAACCGTGCATGCTTATAGGAAGAAGACGCTGAAGGAGGACATGATAGTCATGACTTTTCAAACCTAATAACTTGCCATTTTTTGAGCTAACACATCTAGAGATGTTGGGTGCATAACCATCTGTTTAACAGATCGATTTCAAAAATTCACAAAAACCATCTATCTGTTTTGGGTTCAACATATAGATTGCCAGAGGCTTCACAATGGATCAATCTTCATTCCTTTTAGGTGTAATTCTGGCCTTATGTGCATATTTTCCAAATCATCATGGGCCTTATAAGTATCCTTATTCTTCCCATCTATGGCCATCAGAATTCCATAGCAGTTTTCACATATGTTTTTCTCAATATGCATGACATTGAAGTTGTGCCGAAGATTCAATGACTTCCAGTATGGTAGCTCCCAAAAAATGCTTCTTTTTTTTTCCAACCTATTTGTTGAGGGTCACAGGTTCTTTTCTTGTTGGAAGGAGCCTTCCCGAACTTGACTTCCCGTAGATGATCTTCCTCCACTGAAGCTACTACCTTTTCCACCAGTAACTCCAAGGATCTTGTATGAAGCTCACAATGTCCATCAAACCTTTTGTCCTTCCTCCAAGGATGGTTCTCAGGCAAGTAAGCTCGATGGCCCACCCACCCAAACTTATCTATCAACCTGCGGGACATTGGAGTATCGTTGCAAATGGGACAAGCATAATAACCTTTTGTTCCCCACCCAAACAAGTCACCAAATGCAAGGAAGTCATTTATAGTCCACATGACAGCTGCATGCATCCGAAATGTCTTTTCAGTCAAAGCAGTATAAGTCAAAACCCCCTTCTCCCATAGATGCTTCAACTCGTCAATCAATGGCCTTAGGTAGACATCAATGTCCTTTCTCAGTTGATTCAGCCTTAGAATAAGTAAAGACAACATGAAAAATGGGTCCTTCATTGCCTTCCAGTGTGGCAAATTATAGGGCATAAGTATCACCAGCCACATGCTGTAAGAAGTGCTCAAGTTTCCAAAAGGGTTGAACCCAACGGTGGCCAAGCCCAACCTTACATTGTGGATCTCTTGAGCAAACTTAGGATAATGCTTATCAAAGTCCATCCACTCCTTACAATCGACTGGATGACTTACTAACCCTTCATCGAGACACTTACCACAATGCCCTCTCATGTCATTCGCTTCATCTTGGACATGTACAATCTTTGCAACCTCAGTGCCAACGGGAACCAACGTAGTATCTTGTAAAGAATCTTCTTACCCCGGTCATCATTAACCTTGTACCTAGACTCCTCATATACAGGGCATCTCTCTAATATAGCAGTCTCCTTCTAGAGTAGTGCACAATCATTTTTACATGCATCGATAAGCTCGTACCCCAACCCCAAGTCACGAAGTAACTTCTTGCACTCATACATTGATCCGAGAACTATATTTTCCTTTGGTAAGAACTTCTTGAATGTCTCCAACATCTTGTTAAAAGAGTTATTGCTCCACCCATATTCTACCTTCACTTGTAGCTTTTAAATGTCGAAAGATAATATAGTATCTGACTCTTTGCAACCCGAGTACAAGCTTTGCTGAGAGGCCTCCAACATTTTCTCAAAGTTATGTACATTCTCTAGCTCTAGGGTACCATCCTCCATGTAAGTCCCCCTATAATGGTCTTCCATCAATTCATCAAAATCACAATGGTCCCTATCGAATTCATCCATGTTCTCATCCGACTCATCAGGTTGTGGAATCTCCCCGTGATCTAACCAAATTGTGTAGGATTTCCTCATCCCATATCTGAGCAGATGACGTTTCACAGTACCATACGAATCTGTAAAATGGTTGCAATAGTTTGCATACGGGCACTTAATCTCTCCGACCCCGGCCAAATGCATTTTTATAAATTCAATAAATGAACCCACTCCATCTCCATTTGCTGCTTACTAAATTTATCTCTAAGAAATATCCAACTCCTATCCATATTTGATCACATGCAAGTTCATTATTAGATAATTGGAGTAATAGAATTCACAATATTAAAAATAGGCAAAAAAAAATCAACCTCTTTCATTTTTAGATTTATATTTGATTTTAACAATTAAAAATAATATTTTTCAATTGAACAATAGATAAGTTAAAACTAACCTAACAATGGATAGGTCTAAAAGCTTAAAATTTTTTAGTGTTGCCTCAAAGAAATCCGGACTCATTTTTCTAATGATAACCAAAGTTCAATTTCCAAGCTCCACCAGAATTAAAAAGGATAGTATTATTAGGTTATTTAGAGTTTTTTTTTTTACATTAGAATACGTCATCTCAAATTGAAAATGATGTGAGTTGCTTATTCACATAGGAATTAATATATTTATATGAATAAACCACGGACCGAAACATGAACTAATTTTATCATTGCTAGACAACCAACTTTACCAAAAATCAATTAACATGGACTCTGTTTTACTACTCAGTTGTTTATGTTAAAGAACAAAAACAACTTTCTCTTAAATGTGATTCAAGATACCTCAACTGGGCCCGTAGTGAGGGTATGGATAATACTATAATAATTTTTAGTACTTTTAGTATATTCAAATTAGGATTTGCATTGGATTGGATACTGTGGATCATCTTCCCAACCAATAACCTAAGCCATTGCTTAAAAGAAACAAGAAACACAAGGAAAGAGGAAAAAAAAATGAAGGCATGAATTGGCAGAGAATGAGTTTGAACAAAAAAACAAGAAGAAAACTTTTATCATACCTAATGATGTTTAACAGAGTAAGGGATAACCACTCATGGTGCCAACATATGCAAACAGTTAAACATTTTCTTGAGTATTTAAACATACTTTTATGATTTTAACTTTCTTGAGTGGTAGTTTTCACAAAGCTTATAATGTTTTTTTCTTTTTTAATCTTCTCCTAAGTTGCTTCATTATTTTCTCTTAATTTGTTAATTTCAAGCTAGGATCTGCTAATAATACTAGCAAATTTATCTCCTGTAGTCATAGGTGGGCTGGTTAGGAAGCTTATATATAGGACAACAATAGTTCATATTTCTTACTAACTTACTACCAAACCTGCCTTTAAGAGAAATATATCATAATTTATATTTCTTATAATCTTTTAAATTTTTTTAATAGCTTCTCTATTACAAATTATGTTACCCGTGCTAAGCATAGGTGTGTTTAGCTAATTACCAAGTAGAGTGAAATTTTATCAGGGCATAATAGAGAGAGGGGAAATCCTTTTGAACAATTTGGATTTTATATAAGTGGACCCAATTGTGGGGCACACAAAGTGGCAAGGTTATGAACATGTAATTTAATAAAATGAAATATGAAATAAATCAATAATATGACATGAAATATGTAATTTCAATGTCACAAAATTTCAATTCAGCTTAAATCCTAACTCAAACACTTGTAAAAATTTTCAATTCAACTTAAATCCCAATTTTGACACCCACATATATTTTAAAAAGAAAAAAAGGCAAGAGCAAAATGTACAGTCAAGCTACCAATTTCTATAAATGTGTGTGCATTTGTTTAAACAAGTATATGATCAATGTCACTTACAAAAAGCTAACCCACTCAAAATAGTTGCCTTCTTTAAATGGGCCCTCATCCAAGTTTCACCCTAATAAGAGATGTGTTGTTATTAAATTTATATTTTTTAATTGATTGATTGGTTAATGGTATGCCAATTACCAATTCGAGTGAAATTTTATTAGGGTATAATAAAGAGAGGGGGAATCATTTTGAACGGTTAGGATTTTATGTAAGTGGACCCATTCGTGGGGGCCACAGAGTAGCAGTTATATGAAGATACATACATGTATGTACGGATTATGAGCATTAAAAAATTAAAAAGAAACCTTGTTGCCTTTTTAATCCCCTGATTGCCCAAAACAGAGCATAGCAGCAACGACTTGATAAAATAGGAAAGGGGAAGGGGAAGGGGAAGGAGAAGAGGAGAGGAGGAGGAAGAAAGGAGGTGGCAAGGCGAGACATGATACAGAGAGAGAGAGAGAGAGAGGGAATGAGGAGGCAGAAAGGAGAGACATACCTGAAGAAAAGGAGGAACAAAATTCACTTTTGGGGGTTTACTGTGGATAGACTTTTAGGAAGCAAAGATGGTGAGACTTGAGACCAGTAGATTTGGCTTCTTTTTGTAGTGGTTTTTTTTTTGTTTTTGTTTTTGTTTTTTTTTTTTTTTTTTTTTTTGTAATCTAAGGTTTGGTTGGACAAAGATTTGGCGAGAGAGATCACATGCCAATGGAGAAAGAGAAAGAGAAGTGCAAGAGTTCTATTGAGTAGTGACGATTGGGGATAAAGTGAAGAAGAAAGAACATAACGCTTGCCAAACTATTTCCAAATTTGGCCACGAGTAAGCGTTGTCTCTCTCTCTCTATGCATCTTTTAATTTTTTTTCTCTACTTCTTCTTCTTTTAATTAGGTACCCTAGATCTGGATCATTCTGGTCTGATTTCTGCAACCAGGATGATCGAATCACTTGCATGGAATAGATTCATAAAAAAAAATGTACCTGCAAATTGACTAGCATCTTCTTCTTGTTGGGATAGTGGCTGGGTTTGGAAGAGCTTGACCAAAGACAAGCTTGCAGCAAAGGGAGGAGGAAGGAGATGATTCTTGTGGGAGATGTGGAGAGATAAAAAAAATCAGCAGAAACATTCATGCAGTGTGGAAGACCGGCAGACACAAAGACATTAGCAGAGACATTCTTGTCGCCTTGAAAGCATATTTTTTATTTTATTTGGGAAGAGAATTCCTTAATTATTTCTTTCCTTAGTATTAACAAAAATCTATATTTGGTAAGTGCAAATCCTAGTTGAGTTTTTTTTTTTATGAAAATGCTCATTGATTTTGAACACTCTAGTTGTGCTAAAGGGTTTTGCTTGTTCAATTTATTAAACTGATCATCAATTAAATCATATGCACACTTTTGATCATTTTTTCAATATCTTAGATTACATATGGGCTACATTTGAATTTTGCAAAAAAAGGAAAATAAGAAAATAAAATAAAATAAAAAGACATGGAAGTGATTTGTTGCTGATTACATATGCTTTGAATATTGACTTTGCATTGTAATAAACAAGTGAATCCAATGGTTGACATGTGATTGGTTGTTGATACGTATCTCCTATATAATGCTGCGTGGATGGCAAGTTGGCCCGGCCCGAATTTTTTTAAATGGGTGGGCTCAAGCCAGACTTTTAAGGACCAAGTCAAGGTTAGGCCAGGCCTGCACCAATATTTGTAAAAGAAAGTAATGGGTGGGCTCAGGCCAAACTTTTGAACACTCTAGTTGTTTTAAGGGATTTTGCTTGTTCAATTTATTGAAGTGATCCCATCAATTAAATCATATGCACACTTTTGATCATTTTTTAAATGGCTTAGAATACATATGGGCTACATTTGAATTTTTCAAAAAAAGGAAATTAAGAAAATAAAATAAAATAAAAAGCTATGGAAGTGATTTGTTGCTGATTACATTTGCTTTGAATATTGACAAGTGAATCCAATGGTTGACATGTGATTGGTTGTTGATACATATCTCCTATATAATGCTTAGTGGATGGCAATTTGGCCCGGCCCGATATTTTTTAATTGGGTGGGCTCAGGCCAAACTTTTAATGACCAAGTCGGGGTTAGGCCAGGCCTGGACCAATGTTTGTAAAAGAAAGCAATAGGTGAGCTCAGGCCAGACTTTTGAACACTCTAGTTGTGCTAAGGGGTTTTGCTTGTTCAATTTATTGAAGTGGTCCCATCAATTAAATCATATGCGCGCTTCTAATCATTTTTTCAATGGCTTAGAATACATAGGGGCTACATTTGAATTTTCCAAAGAAAGGAAATTAAGAAAATAAAATAAAACAAAAAGCCATAGAAGTGATTTGTTGCTGATTACATATGCTATGAATATTGACAAGTGAATCCAACGGTTGACATGTGATTGGTTGTTAATATATATCTTCTATATAATGCTGAGTGGATGGCAATTTGGCCTGGCCCAATTTTTTTTAAATGGGTGGGCTCAGGCCAGACTTTTAAGGACCATGTCAGGCTTAGACCAGGCCTAAAACAATGTTTGTAAAGGAAAGCCAGGCCTAGATATGCCTTAGTTTGACCTAGCACAGGTCTGACCTAGCACAGCCATGAATGCCCCTATAATCCACAGAATTTATTTTTCGAACAATCATGGAAAACTTAGCGCATTTTTGCTTTCGTCAGTTAAGAATAGTGGTCGCTCCAAACATGGATTTTACTATATCACAGAATTTAATTTCCACAATCCTTACTTTTTTTTTTTTTTGGAGAGAAAAATCGGCTACACAAACACGCCCTAAAAGATCTCCTATATCAATTAACTTGCCTTTACAGGGAAAAAAAATTAGAGCAGTTAATATACATCTAATAAAACTAGAAAAGACATAATTAGAAATGAGTTCATTGGGGCTTATTTAGGAGAGGCATCAATAGGTGATAAATAAAAGCAAGACTTATCTAAGATAACAAGGATATTGTGTAGTGCAGGTTATCAACAAAGTTAATGAGGAAAAGTCTTTTCATGTAAGTTGATGGCCCATCCAGAAATTAAAAAGGGTAGGCCAAAAAAGATATTGATGGTAATAGTGAGATTATAACTTAGATATGAAGAATTTTTTATATGCCCCACTTAAATTGGAATCTCAAATAAGCTCATCTCGTTATAAGATTGATCTTCTTTAGATTAGATTGGGTAGGTGGGTATGCCGACATTAGTCTTTATTTTCTTAAATAGTTGGCATACACTAATAGCTTGTTTTGGCATCTTAGCTGGGCTTTATTCTCTCATATCCCTTTCCTTATAATTAGGTGATTATATTTATCAAGTTCCAATAAGATGTAGTGGCTAGGCATTTTTGAATTTCTAATGGGCTTAGGTATATAAAGACCCATTAGGGTGAATATCTAAAATCCAAACCCAACCTAAAACAAATTTGGAATTTTTTTTCCTTAAGTTTTTAGGTTAAACAAAACAAGTATCCAAAACTATGGTATTTGCCAACTTAAACAAGTGCTTAAAACCATTATTTATGTTAATAATTTTTTCCACAAAAGATTAAGTCGTTTTTCACCAAACAAGCGTTGAGAACCATGGGATATAATCAACTTCTTAAACTATACATGTAGTTCTACATGCCTAAATGGAGTGTGATATAATCACTTGGAATTGAAAAGACGTGGAGAGAGAGAATAGAAACTTGTAGGTAACGTTTCGCTGTGATGAGCAGAGATCTTGATTGGCCATAAGAAGGCATAATAGGTTTAGGCTTCAAAAACAACTACTCCTTGTTTATAAGGGGGCTTTCTTTTTTTTAGTTTTGCGGGGGAGGGCGGGGATGGAATCTCTCACACTATATTTTGGACTTTTGTCAATATATCCCATATTGCTTTAAAAAAGGTATACATTATCTCCACCTTTCACCAACGCATTCTTTTATTTGTTGCAAAAAGTATCTCATTTACCAACACGCGTTATTACATTAGCAAAATTACTGATTCTTAAAACCTTTTCCAACACATTATTTGATACGTTGGTAAAAGATAACATTTACCAACATATATTTTATTGCGTTGGCAAAATGGTACTTTCACTAGCACAAATAATAATGCGTTGGAAAAGGTAACCCCTGCTTCTGACTTTTTCCAACACATTTTCATTTTTGTTGGTAAAAGGTAACCTTTTACTAATGCATATTTTATTGTGTTGGCAAAAAGGTAAGTTCACCAACACAAATAATACTTCGTTGGCAAAAGTACTCCCCCCTTATGACTTTTTCCAACACATTCTCATTTGCATTGGCAAAAGAGTACTTCTACCAATGCAACTAATAATGCGTTGGTAAAAGTATTTCCCCCTTTGACTGTTCCCAACACATTCTCATTTGTGTTGGCAAAAAGTATCCTTGACCAACGCATTTTGAGTTATGTTGGTAAAAGTGTTAGTAAAGATGCAATTAACCTCAGTCAGTTCTAAAGAATCTAAACTACAAATCATTGGACCCATAGTTATGTCCAGCACATGAATTAGCCAACACAAAAATCCTAACAAAGGGGCAATATATTATTCATGCATCTTACTAGACACCATTTATAAACCAAAACTGAATTTTTCACATACCCTTTAGGTATACAATGATCAATAAATTACAATTTATATCACATTTCCTAAAGTGATAGATATCTTTTCTATTTAGAAAAATATCATATTGTTGATGCTGTGTTCCTAAGTATGTGTGGTTTTCTTACTCCATACTGTATTAGTAATCGGATTTTCAAGGTTGCAATCATCGTCGTGAAAAGAATGAGGATTTCAACTGCTTTCATTCATCTTTTAGGAATGTGATAAAGCATTCTTTTTGGAGTATTGCAGCTCAATTCTCAATTATGGAAAAGCTGCCTCCATATGCAAATCCTGTACCAGGAAATATAACTGTTGCCACAATGACCGTGCATAGTTTTATTCGAAAAGAAGCTATGGTAGATACGCTTTTCATTAATATGATAATGAAGATGTAATTCTGAAGGAATAATAAGGGTAATGGTACTTCTTAATTCGATAGGGCTGTGGACATTGAAGAACAAATGGAGATGTTATTAGTTAGATATGCAATAGCAGATGTGCTCTTTCATTCATGATGTTGTTTAGATTTTTTACTTTTATTTTTTATATGAAGGGATGTATTGCTTTTTTTTTTATAAAGTGTTTCAAGTAAATTATATTTTTTACCGTAAAATGCTTTATGATGATGTTATTTTGACACACTTGGCTTTTAAGAGAAATGTTAAGCTGAGCTTATTATTACAATATATTTAATGCATAACATCATCTTAGGACACCTAAAATGGAGCCTCATTGAATTTATAAAAAGTTATATTGAATGTCACTTGTAGTTTCATGCCAAAATTACATTTTTTAAGAAAAGACAACAATCGCCCTATGACAAGCTCTTATTGGTATGTTTACCAAACAATATTTTTCAAATAGATCTATTTCATTTAGGGCACGTTTGGTAACAGGTGAGAAATTTGTAGTTTCACAAATTCCTCACTACCCTTGGAAAATGAAAACCCGCACTAAGAATTTTTTAGTTGAGGATTTTTCATGTTCTACGTTTGGTTAGAATTGTCAAATGACTGAGGATTTTCAGGATTCATGGCTGGGCTAAAGAATATACATGCCTTGCCTGACTTCTAAACTCTAAGTCCAAGCCTGGCCGAGGCCTGAATTGGGCCACATGGAGCTAGCCCAAGCCGGCCCCCGTGGATATTAGAAAGCCCGATTCTAATATATAATTAGTGAAAAGACTGAGATCTTACAATAAAAACATGTTGCTTAATTGGCTTTGTGCATGTCTATACATGTAAAACTACCTATGTTAAAATCCTCTCTTCTATATTTTCTTTTTATCCATTTTTCAATGGTGCCTGACCTGACTTTGGGCTCTCTATAGCTGAGTCCAAGCCTAACCCATTTAATAATCGGGCAAAAATATGACATCCAAGCACTTAAACCAAAGGCCCCAGCCCGAACCAAATCGATTGGGCCCAGTTCAGGCTCTGGCAAGCCCAGTATGGCAAGCCCGGTCCATGTGAAGCCATGTGTACTCTTTCGTATAACGATTTAGCCTTTTATATCTCATGTGTACTCTTCTGTATTTTCTTATTATCCTTTTTCAACTAGGTCGAGCCAGGCTTTGGGCTCCCTACAGCTAATTCCAAGCCTAGCCCCATTTATTAATGGGGCCAAAATATGACATCTCGGCTCTGCCTAAGTTCTTTAACTAAAGGCCCAAGCTCATACCAAATCAAGCTCAACCCAGTTTGGGCTCAGGCTAGTCTGGTCCATGAGAAGCTATGTACTTTTTTGGGTGAAGATTAGCCTTTTTATATCCATTGTTTTGGATGAGAAGATTTGGAAATCCAATGGGGAGAGGTAAAACCTACGAATCATAAGAAGTGATGATTTGATTCTGCCAAAATTATCGAAGATTTGCCAACAGTTCCAAACATGGATCTTGATAGATACCTTGGAAATGAAGTTTCTTTTCCTTGATGATCTTGTTACTAAATATGCCCTGGATATATTGCATTTCTTACCAAACGGTTTATTTGTAAAATGATCTATTTGAGCTGGATCTATTTCAAAGAGATCTATTTTGGATAGATCTATCTCAAACACATAAAATACCAAACAAGGCCCATCTATACGACCCATCTCATGACGAGATTCTTTGTAGTTAAGATAATAATAATAATCCTTCGTTGAGATTGCACAATAGCAATATTTTCATTAGCACTTCCCTAGCCTTCCTAACATTAGCTGATGGAGAGGAACCAAATGTAATATTCTGGGGATAAACATGCTTGTCATGAGCAGTAATGAACTTAACCTTCTCTCTTTTGGCTATAAGCTTTAGGGCGCATTTGTGTGAAAAGAACATCTTCAAATAGAGAAAAATTATTATAATCTTCCATGCTCAAATTATGTTATACTAGCAATAAAGGCCGTGCTAAGCCCGGGCCCTTAAAAAATACACAAACTTAGACCTACACTAATAAAAAAACATTTAAAAAAATAAATAAATTTCACAATGTAGAGGTAAAATCTACCTTAGAAATAGTTGTTTGAGATAAGCAATTAAAAGATAAGTAGGAGGGAGAGTTGTAATATAGTTCACCTTTATTAACAACGTCCATGATGGAATAATTGATAATGTAAATGTAAAATTGAAGAAGAAAACATTAGAGCACAAATTGAAAATTTAGTATTAAATGGAAAGTGGAAGAAGAAATGAAATAACTTTTGGTCAAAGTTATTTAGATGATATTATTTAAATAAAAAATTCAAATGATCTATGTAAAAGAATATGCATCAAATAATTTTATCAAATCTGCACAGCATTAGAAGTTGATGTAGCATGTTGAGCTTCTAATTGTCAAGATAAAGTACTTGGTCCAATGTTTGCAGTGATCTGACTAATTTTTATTTTGTAAAATTGTAGATAAAAGAACATAACAATTTAGCAAAATAAAATAATAAAATTATAATATCATTCTTTAATTTGAAAGGTATAAATGACTCACATTGTTCTATATGTGATAATAAGAAATTTGCCTCATGATTGATACTTATTTCTTCTATCTTTTTACTAGAAGCTTGTTGTCCAAAGTTGATAAATTCATATTTGATCCTATCTTCAAATGAAATAAATATTGTTGCAACATTAATTTATTAATATGAGATGCAAAAATATCATACCAATTATTTCACAAAAGATATATTATATCATTATATGCAAATAATTAATTATATAATTATAATGATGTTAATATGAATTTGTTTGAATAAGATGCAAAAAATATAAGGTTTGAATTACATTTATATTACCTTATTTTTATTTTCCTCAAAATTTTCATCAGATGTATTTGAAAAATTTTTGACAACATTGACTTGTAGCAAAAAGGTCACACGTGTAGTATGATCCATCACTGTTATCATTGCAATGTACCTAAAATATAAAGAACAATTAGTTCAGATACAAGAAAATTATGATTTTTATTTTGATTTTAAATTTTTGGCTCATAAATGATATTACTAGATTACAAAGGAATTACCTTGATTTGGTTTGACGTGTTGGATCATTACAATGATTGCACTGACCATTATTTATAGTTGTATTTTCATTTTTCTATCGCACTTTATACAAGAAATATATGATAATGGTCTATCCATCTACAACATTACAACTACAGCTTTCACCGCAACATACTTTACCTATAAATATTCAAAAGGATAAGATTTTGAAAATGTTATAGATATAAATAAAAAAATTGATAAATACTTTATGATGAGCAATTGAAGTTATACATTATAGTAGTTTTACCTCAATTACTCTACCTTCCAATATTGAAAACAAATCTTTCAATAAATTCCTGTTATCGCTTAAGTCGCCATTGTGGCCTTCATTCATGTAATTAATCTTTTAAAGATATGTCAGAACTAATGAATTTAATTTATATTTAATAAAATAATGGTTTAAAATCTCACCATTCTAACAATTCTTTGGCCCTGGGAATATTTGGGTTCACTATTCATTTGGCAGCAAATGATGTGCCAGGATAAATATTCCTCATAGATTGTTTGACAAATTAGTTAAAGTTCATATTTAAAGTGTAGAGCCAAATGTATATTATAAGAATCTTTAATTTACCAGGGTATTCCTTAATTACAATGGATGTCGCCAAAAGGATTTACAAACACTTGAATTTAAAGAAAAGAAGTTGTCTGATGCAAAATCTCCCCACAAAGTTAGATTCAATTTTGTTGAGCTACATTAAGATAATTTAAAAAAATAAAATTATTATAACAAATTTAAAGAAAATTATAGTTTTCAATTGAATATACCTTTCATCATGTAATGTAATATCTAATTTTGAGAGCTCTATTCTATCATGTTTTCTTATATAAGATATCCTACTTACATCTTCTATAATTCCAATGATATCTGGAGCATGCAATATAATATTTGCAAACCTTCATTTGAAAATTTGCAAACTTGCACACCTTGAATATATTAGCCTTCAATCCACACCCACACTTGATACGAAAGTGTTAAGCCCGGGGCAAGAAGCAAAAATAAATAAATAGAGTATGCAACTAAAGAGGATTCAATATGCTAATTTTTTTTTTATAAAATAAAGATTGAAACACTATTGCTGTCTTGCTTTAAATTTGGAATAAGAAAATAATAAAAAAGAGATTGATGATAATGATAATAAAATGAAAATAATATTTTTAAAAGTTCCAAGTGTGTTAGATGAGTTAATTAGGGCATATACTAAAAAAAAGTGATTTTCTTTGCAAACGCCAAAATTATCCATGACTAATCTCTCATTCAAATTACTCGAATTATAGTGTAGGGAGCACATAAAAAAAAGGTGTCGCCATTATCTAAGGACATAACATTATTAACTCTCAAAATATTATATAAAATTATTCTCCAAATAAATCAAATCATCAGAATCTCAATTATATTATTGAAAATAATCATATCACTCGAAACATTCAACCCAGTTTGATTTTTCTAGTTGCATGCAAAACCTTTTCCCCGTTTATAACATTGCAGGCCAAAGATCAGAGAGCAAGAATAGTATGAGTGAAACTTCCAATTTTTTAGGGTGAGGAATAGAGTAAGACAAAGTTAAGGCCTTATATTTTCACCTTTTTTTCTACAATTGGATTTCTCCATTTTTATTCATGAGGCTCATTGTCTAAGACCCTCGAATAAGGCGGCATTTCTGTGCTAAAATCGCTCTATCTCGTAGGTGGACAGATTGGAGTGGATTATTTGTCGTAGGTGAGAGATTTTAGGGGAAGAAATCATAAAGAGAGATAAGAGAGAGAGAGAGAGTAATGGAGACAAACCGTAGGTCGAAGGGAGAGATTTAAATGGGGGAGAGATTTTAGGAGATTAAATTGATGAGTATAAAGATGTACAATCACTATTATGGTAAGATCAATATATGAACCATATAATTAATTTGAAGTTTGAATTTGTAGGGGAGAGATTTTAAGGTGTAATTGTGTAATTAATTATATTGGTGGCTGGCATGGATGAAGGAGAGATTTTAGAAAGCCAATGCCACGTGTTGTTGTTTTGGTTGCTGACGTGGCGCTCTAGAAAAAAAAAGGAGTGCTGATGTGGCACCATCCAAAGGCCTCAATTTTAGAGCTTTAATATATATAATAGTTCAAACACAATTTCATTGCAAAATGGGAGAATAAAAAATTAAACTAATTTCCACATTAAAGTGGGTTTTGATCCACTATGGAAACCCCAACAAAAGAAATCTAGTAAAAGCAAAATTTGTGAAATTCTCTCTATTTGCTTTCCAAGTCCAAGTCAACTCCATCAATTACTACCACATCATACCTTTGAGACTTACTTGTACTATGAAAAGATTTTTCTCAATTTTCAAGAGACATTTCTATTTTCATGAGAGAAAGAGGAATCCTTGGTAGACACTCGTTCTATAGAAAAATTTAAATCCTCCTCCTCTCACAAGAATGAGGATTTTTTCTCCAAGGAAATGTGTCAACAAACAGTGGTAAAGTGGCCTGCATGTATAATCAACGGAAAATTTCAAAATAGGGCTCAAGTTTTTCCCGAATTTCAAATCAGGATAAAAAAAATCTTTTATTTTAAATTAGAACTTAAGGTTTCCATTTAGATTTCAAATCAGGACAAGTGGCAAAAAAATAAATTTTCCAATAAGTTTTTGTTCTACTTTTTTAAAAATAACCAAAATACCCTTTGTCCATTTCCTTTTCTTTCTCACCTTTCAACAGTAATGGAGTTGATCCACCAACATGGAAGCCTCACTTGATACAGGTTCATGAGGGACATGGCGGCCCACACAAGGCCAGCTCAAGACAATTTGAGGCCTAAAGCGACAATCTTAAATAAAGCATTTTTTTATTTTTAATATTTTATTTAAGATTTTTTTTTCATTTTTTGTAATGCAATATTACTATTTAAGTTTTTATATTCAAATTTTCTAACATATCTCTTTCAATTGATAGTATAGCTAATCTACTTAATTTTTTTTGTAACATTGTTGATCTAAATTAGGATTTTATTAATTTTAATTTTGAAAAATCATTTTCTATAAAAGCAATAGTTATAGGTACTGTCAATATTTTTCTAGTAAACATATTTAATATTTAAAAATTATAACTAATAAAATTAAAAATAAAATAAACACTAACTATAATAAGCATATAATATGAGCTTGTAATTAATCAGTGTTAGCCACAAATATTATAGATGTGGATTACTTTTGAATTTGATGCAGCTTCTTCAATATGAAAAAAAGGAGATTATATCTAAAGTTGTCTTCTAAGGATTTCAAGCAGTATAGATATAGAGGGAAAAATGTACAAATTGGAGGATCTTTAGAACAAAAAATGATTTTTAGGTTTTGTTTCTTTTAATGGCAACATTTTCTCAATGGCAAAGATGGTCTTTAATTCATTTTTTGAAATATGAAAAGAAACACCTGTTTTTTCTGGTATATAAAAAGATGGTAGTTGCTTTAATTACTTTTTATGAGGCCTTATTTTTTATGAGGAATAAAATGATGATAATTGCTTTTTTTTGAAATTTGAAAATATTTAAGTTGTTACAATTATTTTTTGAGGCCTTTTTTTTTTATTGAAAAACAAAAGATAGGATTTACATTTTTGGGGGCCTTATTTTTTGGGGGCCTAAAAGCAAAGGCTTTTTTGGCCCAATGGTTGAGCTACCCCTAGACTCGCAGTTGAACCAGTATACTACAAGAACAAAGTGCACTAAGAGTGCAATGAAGCATACAAGCCCACAAGGCTCTTTCGATGAAACTTCAAGTGGTTCTTAACAGCCACTTGTCATGAATCCTTTAGAGGTTGCCATTCTCTATAAGTTGTAGGATGGTTGTTGATAAATCGATGGGCAAGGGAAAAGCATTGAATTGACTAGATGTTTCCCTCATCATCCTCGGAAAAGGGGGTAGAGACCTCTGCTTAGGAAAACAGAGGCAAGCTCTTACAGCATACCTATAAAGAAATTGCAGGATTCTCACCTCTGGCAGACTCATCATCCCAGCATATTCTAGCATCCTTGTACCACCTTCTTCTTCTTCTTCTTCTTCTTCTTCTTCAAGGAAAACGATAGTGAAAAGGGCATTTTGGGTATTTTAAAAAACAAAATAAAATTTTGCCAAAAAATTCAATTTGTTGCCGGTTGTCCTGATTTGAGATCTAAATGGAAGTTTTAGCAGGTTTTATGTTGTCCTATTTTGGAATATGGGCAAAACTTGACCCCTGGTTTGAAATTTTCCCTATAATCAAAGCAATTTCCTTCCATAGGCGGAATCCTCTCCTTGCGTAAAACTCACTCCTTCGGCAGTGACATGAACCCTCCAATCGGCTGGACGAAATCAACTTCATCGATTCAAAGTCAGCTTCAGATTTACGAGCTCATCACCAAACACGTTGGTGGTTGGGATGTCATGATCAAAAGCGGGCCCAAGTGCAAGGATCCAAAAAGCATCTAAAAATCTCCAGTTTTTCAGATCCTACTTCCATTGTTTCAACTTCATCAGCACTATTCGAAAGTTACAGGTACATCTGAAACATTTCATTGTTAATTGAATTCTATTACCATGAACCATCACAGCTCCTTGCCCATTCTTGGCTTAAACAATCCCATCTCGCAATCTCTATTTTACCATGCCTTGGCATATCTGATCAAATTAGAGCCGCTTGAAGCTTTGGGGCATTTGCACATTCGATGGCACTGGGGCCGCAGGTGAAGGGGAAATCAGAGAAAAGGAAGATGAAGCAGTTGATTGCTATTGCAATTCTATGGCTGTTTCTCTTGCTGGGTACTCTCGTTTTCATTCAGGTAAGCTTTAATGCTGCAAATTACCCTCCTGTTTTTGTTGCTTTGCTGATTTTTCTGCTGCTACGATGAATCGAATTGTGTTGGGGGATGATTCATGGTTGATAGGGTTTTGATTTCATATGGTTCTTGACAATGTTGTATCATGTGGTCTTTTTCTGTACTGTAATTGCTGTCAACCTTTTGTTAGGATTGGGATTGCTGCAATTCCTTCCTCTCCCAGAATGATTTTATAGGGTTTAGAATGTTCAAATTGGTGCTGGAAGGAATTTGCAATTGTGCCCCTAAATTTTCTGATAATAACTAAGATACCCGCTGTCGCCAAGCAGGATTCCATACATCTTACAAATAATCCTCATAGGTCTAGGTATGGGGTTGGACAGCACAACCCTGAGGGCCCCACTGTGGAGTTCAACTCCCCTCAGGCATTGTGAATGAGATGCTAAGAGGGCCTGGAGTACTCAGTTCTAGTGGACAATTGGCCTTTCGGCCCTCCTGGCTCCGCCCCTTATTCTATGTTAGGCTTAACAAAATTTTTTCTTGGGTTGTATCTTAAAAAGAGAAGAATTGAATATTATTGATGGCAGATGTTTGTGTGACTAATTTTCGACCCCAGAGGAAGTTTTCCCCCACTTGTAGTCAAATTCTTCTTGGCATTTCTTAAGTTGGCAAAGTCATCGGAGTTGAGTTTTTCCAAGACTGGGAGAGCTGATATAGGCTAGATCCAAGATCCGGCTTAGATAATAGGCCTGTAGACATTGTTGGGCCCCACTTAATCCATCATTTATTCAAGATCAGGGATCCCTATCCTTAATTAGATAGTTCTAATTAATTATTTATTTTCTATTTTAAGTTGAGTTGAAATTAGTACTTGCTTAATTTATTTTAGTAAGCTATGATTGTTTAGATATAGTTATTCCTAGTTTAGAAACGGTCACTCCTACATGAGGAGTCGTCTTTCGTTGTAATGGACATGCTTATGCATTATGAAGCACGGATATGGACATAGGACACGGATACGACACGACATGGATACGGCGATACGGCAAATCCTAAAAAAGTAGGACACGGATACCGTTAGGACATGGCAAATAATAAATATATATTTTTATATATAATCATAAAGTTAAAGAATAGTTATATTTTTAGCCAAATTAAAAAGTATAATGTCACAATTAATAAAGAAAAAAACATAACTGATACTGGAAAAATAAAAAATAAAATCTATAATGCATAATGTAATGTAATAGGAGGCCATAAGCCCATAGTACATCAATCATCATCAACATTACATGTCACAATTACATCATAATTGAATCAATTTCCTATCACATTGAAAAACAAACTATCACATTGAAAATTAAACTTGGAAAAAAAATGCAGCAATTCTGGAAAAAAAAAGCAGCAGTAGTATGGAAATATAGCAGCAGTAGTTCTGAAAAAAAAAAAAAAACAAACAAACAAAGAAAAGAAAGAAAACAGCAGTAACAGCACAGCAGTCCCATGGAAAAAAAAAAAACAATAACACTGAAAAAATGAAAAAAACAGCAGCAGCAGTAGTTCGAAAAAAAAAAAAGAAAGAAAACAACAGCCAAAAAAAAAAAAAATACAGCAGCAGCATAGCAGTCCCATTTAAAAAAAAACAGCACTAAAAAAAAAACATAGCAGCAGCAGCAGCAATTCGAAAAAAAAAAAAAAGAAAAAGAAAACAGCACCAGCAGCATCACAACAGCAACAGCAAAGCAGTCCCGTGGAAAAAAAAAAAGCAGCACTGAAAGATAAAAAAGAAAAAAAGAAAACAGCAACAGCAACAGAACAACAACAGTACAAGAATCCCATGGAAGAAAAAAAACAGCAGTAAAAAAAAAAACAGCAGCAGCAGCAGTTAGATGGAAGAAACAAGGAAAAAGAAAACAGCAGTTCGAAAAAAAAAAGAAAGAAAGAAAGCAGTAGCAGCGGTGCAACAGTCAGATGGAAGAAAAAACAGCAACAGCACAGCAGTAGTTCAAAAAAGGAAAGAAAGAAAACAGTAGCATCACAGCAGCACTGCAGAGAAAAAAAAAACAGCAGCAAAAAAAAAAAAAAAAAAACAGTAGGACATGTTCTTCCTCCTCCTCCTTCTTATTCTTCCATGCGCAGTTGCAGATCTTCCTCATTCATCTTTCACGTAGATCTTCCTTACGCATCTTCCATGCAGATCTTCCTCATGCTCAGATCTTCCATGCGTAAGCGTAGATCTTCCTTACTCTGTCTTCTTTTTCGTTTCACTGATGGCGGCGATTCCCCCTTTTCATCTTCTATTTCTCCGTCTCCTAGATACGGTCGTTTCCCCCTTTTTGATTTCACAAACGAAAAGTGAATATAACATTAGGGTTATAAGTTTAAAAAAATTACATTTACCCCCTTCCTCCTTTTTTTTTCTAATTTTAACCCAAGTTGAGCCAATTTTAATTATATTTTAGTCCCGCCGTGTCCACAACGTGTCCGAGCCATGTCCACCCCGTGTTCTACCGTGTCCGAGCCGTGTCCTGCCGTTTCCACCCCGTGTCCGAGCCGTGTCCACCCCGTGTTCAAACTGTGTCCGAAATTTAAAAAATAAAAAAAATTCTAGGACACGTTTTCGGCATGTCGGACACGTGTCCCGGCGTGTTCGAGCCGTGTCCGTGTCCGACATGTGTCCGACACGGACACGGGAGCCATCTTGGAGTGTCTGTGCTTCATAGCTTATGCAATTATAATTCAAGTTTCAAGTGAGTTTTCTCTCTCTGTGGCGATTGTCGTGAGTTTGATTGTACCCTAGTGGCTGGAATTCATCTTTGGATTCTATGATGCACGGATACTTCAAAATGGGCAACGTATTGTGTTGTATCGTATCTGATACTTCACTTTTTATGTATAAAATCCGTGTCCATGCTGTGTTTATGGCGTATTGTTGCCATATTCATGCCGTATCTGGGCATCATAGTCTAGATTAGAACAATCCTTTGGGAGATTGCTCTATAGTCGATCGGAGATCGGGGGTTGCTCTAGGTTGTTGGATTATATTGGCTATTTGAGAGGTTTGAGTTTGTTAGACCAACCATGGAATTGGACTTAGGTCCAATAGACTTTGGCCTACCCCGTGGGCCTTGAAATCACTTGATGTGGGCAGGCCTGCATCACATATAGTGGGCATGATTTGTGGGATTGAAGATTGATGGATGGTTTGATATTTTATTTAGTGAAACCCTTGTAGATGGGTGGGCGGGTGGATATGATATATGTGGTGGGTCCCCATGTAAGATAAGCTGACTACAAATTTTCATCTTGTGAATCTCACCTATAGGTGCCCACATAGTGCGTGTTGGATCCTTCATGTTGTGGGTCCCACCACACTGGTGGATGGGTTGAAGTTTGTCCCATGTAGGTCTGTTGAATAGGTTGGATGGATGGTTAATGGTATGAGGTTTTCATAAAACGTTACTGATGCCTTCCATTTAACCATGCTTTGCTATGGTTGAAGCAATTTTTCAAACCTTATTGACCATATTGGGATGAGGGAAAAATAGACGGTTTTTTTTTTTTCATCTATTTTTTGAAGCCACCACTGACTAGGAAAGACCGCTTAGTTGCATTTTCAGTCAAGCATTGGTTTTATTTATGTCAGAGACATAGTGAGGCGTCTTTTTAAGTTTCCTCTTTTTTTCTTTTTTTTCTTTCTGGATTTTCTCGCACAAGGGTCTAGAAAATAGAGAACAACCACACTCCACATGTTGCCAATATCTAAAGTTGCACAATCTACTGGATAAAGCAAGTCCTGAATTTAATTTTACTTGCTAATTTAATTTGTATTTGATTAATCAACAGCAATCTGTTCCAAATTTCTTATGTTCAATTTGCCTACTGCTGTTTGAGATACTAAAGTTTCATTTGTTGTTGAATCAGCAAGTGTTTGAATCAACGTTCTGTTACGTCATTTGGTTTCAGGCAAAGAAAGATCCAAAAGAAGTGACTCATAAAGTTTATTTCGATGTCGAGATTGGTGGCAAGCCTGCTGGTATGCATGCTTTTTGTGATATGTGACGCATGTTGAAAAATGTATTCAGCTGACATAATTTTTTGGTTGTGCCTTTCTGGTGCTTTTCAAATTCACTTTACAGCGCTTTTCCTTCTGATATAACCCTTCTAATGGTTTTCACCAAGGTCTTGCTGATGTATATGATGTACATATATTATTGGTTACTAAAGACAATCTAGGTTCTTAAAATGAGATGGCTTCCATTTCCTTCAGTTTGATTGATTGTAGAGTTGTGATGTAGACATTAGGAGTGTGATATTGCTTCTATTGTGCTTTTACTTTCTTGCTCTCACTTACCCTTAAATGAAGGGCATTAGTTAATGATTCATATAATTTCTTCGGATTAGAACTCAACTTGTGCTTAGACCTTAGTCAGCTATGTTATCTCATGGTTGTTTTGGAAAAAATGAGAACTCCAGTGTATTTAGAATGCTAGCACTACCCTGCTATTTGTAGCTTGCATAGTGCACACTGTATTGGGCTGCAACCCTCGTTACTTGGTACTGTCTACAGCATAGTTACTTGGTTCACAGTTCGACGAATTCGGATTCAAATTCGCAGTTCGCAATTCGGTATATTTTCCAATTCGAAAATTCGATGAGATAGGTTCAATTAATTCGATTTTCAATTCGCTTAATTCGTAGTTCGAGTTCGATGAATTTGCTAGAGTAATTCGAATATATAATTGGATGTACTTCGATATGTTAATAAGTCAATTCAATATATACATAAATATTTTCTTAGGAATTAGATATTTAATAAGTATTTAAATAATGACATTTCAAAAAAGAAAAAAAACTATGAGCAAACAAATGTTTAAATCCTATATACTAGGTGCCAGTTATTTGTCTCAGATGGAAATTCAATTAAATCCTACATACTAGGGGCCAGTTATTTTGATGGTTAGAATTTCTCATAGGTGAGGCCCACATTGACATTCAAATTTTCAAATTTAATATCACATGAGTACTAAGGTATAGAACAAAGAGAGAAAAAGATATACATGCTTAAATTGCTATCCATAAAAGTGTTTTAATAGCTATCTACAGAGATAAGAGAACAATGCATACATGCCCAAATGGACTCCAGATCCTAGACTTTGATCCAGTCAAATAGCCGGTTTGACTTCTCTTCATTTCCTCCTTTAACCAAGAAAGTCATGTGCTGGAATGCCAATTATGCCTTGATTATCTCTCCACCAAAACTCTGTTCTTTTAAAAGGAAGAAAGTTTCATGCTTTTTCTAATTCAACTTCAAACCCAGGCCTGCACTTTGTCTCTGTGACCAAACAATGTCTTCTTCGTGTACGATCAGCAACAAGAACCTCAAGCGTCACCGTTGTTTTTCCTTTCTTCACAGTCACTGACAAGGCCTGAGATGACGACCGACCTGCAAGCAACTCGATGGCTCACCTCAGATCTGTGTTCTACCACGAGAGTTCGAGTTCTCTGTCTCCTTATCCGGCGATAGCCTACAGAAGATCCAGCCACAGCACAAACTCTATTAGTTTGATTCCTTCGTTGTTTCCTCTTTGACATATCTTTTTATGACCTCCGTTTGAAGTCTCCTACTTTCCCAAAAGAGGAGAAAATGACGTTCCTAATGTATACCGAATTGCAATGAACTGAACATTATACAAAAGCTGAAATTCAGCGAATCGAACTGCGATTTATTCGTTACGAATTATATGGGATTCGGAGCCTTAGAGACCGAACTAGGTAACTATGGTCTACAGTATTTGATTGATGTTACAGCCTCCTTACAGGTGTGTTTCAGCAACAGTTTTGGCATTGATGCAACTGGGTTGCGTTCGTGATTGATTTTACATTTGTGGAGACTTGTCTGTAGGATGGTGCGAGTTATCTGTGAAGTTAGCAAATATTGTTTTAGATAAAACTGCAGGACAACACAATCTGCTTGTTTGGAAGACCCATGGTACCCACGATCTAAGTGGATCCCACATGCATGTCACAAAATAACTATTTGGATTTGTCTCTTTTGCAGAGATTAATTTAATTTATATGTTTCCTATTCTTTGCATGTTTCATTTGAGTTAAGGTCCTCCTAGGTAGGAAGAAATAAAGAGTCCTAGTGAGTCTAGTCCAAGTGATATGTCTCTTAACATAAGTCTGTTAACATTAGTCCAAGTATAAAAGCATCCCAAGTGGTCAACTCTGTTAGAAGGAGGGAACTGGATCTTCTTTCATGTGGTTGAAAGCTTATTTAGATGTAACATTACACAGCTGTCAATGATAGTCATGTATTTTTTTCGAAGATTGTGGTTTCCCTTTTGTCCTGGCATATGTGTAAGCCTGAGCCATTACAAACTGGGGAGTGAGTTGACGAGGATTGCGCGAGTGAAGTGTGGATTTCGAGGTTCCTCCTGCATTTGTATTGGTATTGGAGCGCTAGATCGCCAAGTGTTCTTGAAAGTTTCAAACTTTTTCTTTAATTCTCCTATCAGCATTACCAAAAAAAAAAAAAAAAAAGAAAAAGGAAAAAAATCTCGTATCAGCTTTAATCTGTATTTTGTATTTCTGTCTTTTTTTAACCTTTTTCTTCTTCCAATTTTTTTATCCCAATCTTAATGTTTCCTTTTCTTTTTTGGAGATATCCAAGGTTCAAATCTTTCCATCTGATCAATCCTTAACTTGCCTCCAGCTTTTACTCTCAACTCCAACCCCGTATCAACTTGAACCTCATTGAGTATCCATCCTCATTCAACCTCCCCATAACAGAATCAAACATCAGGAATCAGAGAATATTCAAGACCACTCGAAGAAACCCAAAAAACAATAGCAAATAAGAACCATTCAACTTAATCAAGAATCCAATCCCATCACTTCCCATATCCAAAGCCAGAACATTGTGAAAACCATACCCAGTAGAACCCCAGTTGCAAAAGTATCAGTTCAAATTGACCTCATCCAATCTCAGTTTTTGCTCATATCTGATCTTGTGCAAAACCCAATAGAGTCACTAAATACTTTTCTAATCCAATTGATCAAATCCTTGGAATCAAATTCTGGTATTCTACCCTAATGCACAATTTTTTTTTCGAATGGTACCCTAATGCACAAATTACAAACACAGAAAATAAGCCACTAAAAAAATTCTAAAATTCTGCTCATATTCGGCTTCATTCAAACTCCAAATAGAAGTCCTATATCTCCTGTTTTCCTTTCAAATCCTTGTTCACCTTGTTGCTATTCTTGAAAGCACTATAACAGCCCTTAATTCAACCAATATTATCCTAAATTGACATCTATCTGCAACCCCATTTAAACTGTAATTCCTTACCTATATTTGCCCAAGCCTTTGTATTTAAACCCCATTTCACATGGCCCCAGAATCCCACCAATAACCTGCACAAATTTCTACAGAAAAAAAAACCCCTGCACAAATCACTGCAAATGGTTGCTGCTGCATGGCTGAACCATTTCCTCTAGAGTTTCTGCCAAACTGAATAGCCCTTTCACACCACAAAACAATGACCTAAATCTATTGCAATGAGAACCCAATTGTCCTTCAATTGGCCCTCAAAGCTTGCCCAAATCAAACTCTTAAGCCGTGCAAATTAGCATAATTGATTAACAAAATTTCCACAGTGCTAAGTCCTATTCCTAGTTTTTGGAATTGTAGATCTATTCCAACTTGAACTAGCAAAACAACGTAATACTAATTCTCAGTAAATTCATCCTGCTTCCAGACGAGAGTTTTGCTGTCAGACATCATCTATGCCAAAGCAGAGGAAGAAGAAATATATGAGATTAATGCCCTTCCAGATGCAACCTTAACCCTTTGAAGCGATCTAATTCTATTCCATCGATTTCTCAAGGAAGATACTGAGGTTCGGAAACTTAATCCTCATGCATTACAGCAGGACTTTCCCAAGGGATCTAGCATGAGTAGTGCTCGTAGCAAGGAATATAATCTTGGAAGTCGTTATATTGCCCTAAGTTTCTTCAGAATATGAAAAGGTGTCTCTAGGTTGCCCGAAGGCCAGCTTGTTCTGACATAGGATATTCTTATGCTTGGTGAGTTCTTTGAACAAGATCAAAGCATGATATACACACACATATACATATATAAAATATATATGAGAAAAGGTCCTGTAAGAACGGTTCTTACGAACCATTTCTCACCCACACTGCAAGCCATCCAAATGGATCACACATATTACCTCCGTGAATTGTATACGTCCACCAATTTTGGGTCTCATCCGAATAAATTGGACCGTTGGATGCACTAGTAGCGTGGGCCGCACTATTAAAAACGGTGAGAAATAGTCTTTAAGTACCGTCCTTTTAGGACTGTTTCCCTATGAGAAGTGTTCTCACACACCTATTGTGTGAACTTTTTATGGGGTCCACTTGTGGGTCCCGTTTGGGGATGGGACCAGGGGTGATGAAAAGATTTATGTGGGACTACCTCAAATATCAAGTTTGACTCCAATCACATGTCACTAACACCTTCATCCGTGGCCCACATATACAATCTATTCGGATTGGTGCATAGCCGATCTAACTGTCCAGTAAATTCAGATTTGATCGAAACTTGGGGCATGTGACTATTAGGGGGTCCCTATGTATTGCAATATTTGGAATGGGTGATAGATGGGCCTCACCTAGACTTCTCACAAAATAGTAGTGAAAATTAGTTCTCATAGGATTATTTCCTATATATATCTATAGAGATAAGGAAGGGTGGCCGGGGGGGGGGGGGGGGGGGGGGGGGGGGGGGGGGGTGGGGAGGGGTTTGGTTTGGTTTGGAATAGATTTTGTTGTTTAACTATGTACATGAAAAAGTGTAGGAAGATGATAGAAAGCCAAGGCTATTGCTTTCCAGGTGCATCCAACTAATAATGCTGCTGACATTATTTATAGTAAGACCTGTACCATTTCTTTGGAGAAGATTGCTAAGATCAGAATGGTAGTTATTATTAATTGTGGGGGATCTGGCATGATGACTAGCGCTAGTGTTATAGTGAGGGAGAACATGTAGAAAGTCATGAAGATGCTCTGATGTATCTTTAAAATATGATGAGTGCCCTCTGACCTGTCCACGGGACCAATAATTCCTACCTGAATCAGTCTTTGTGAATCCGGAATCGATCCCATACATTCCCGAGCGTCCAACCGGTTCCATACGACAAGGATCACTTGCTGCCACGTAAACTTAATTGACCCACACCTAGATTAGACCATAGAACACCTTATTTCTTGCTGTCCTATAGGTAGGGAATATGCTGGCTAGTGCTACAGAAAGATGAACTCAACTATCTGGATGATCCATACGAAAGAGTTGGAGTCAACGTTCTATTGGAAGGGTAGTCCCCATGGTTTTTGAAGATTGGCTTGATCCTGTTGAAGATTTCTTTGAACAGCATAATGTGGATGATACAAGATGAGTTAGATATACCACTATGAAGCTTAAAAGCAATGCATTTTATGGTGGAGGTAGAAGGCATTTAAGAAGAAATAGACAAGCTCCAA
The DNA here is from genome assembly GCA_037013555.1 of Sextonia rubra. Lineage (NCBI taxonomy): Eukaryota > Viridiplantae > Streptophyta > Magnoliopsida > Laurales > Lauraceae > Sextonia > Sextonia rubra. The sequence continues at coordinate 1,501,013 of JASUAD010000028.1, read as the reverse complement.
CTACAACATGGGATCAGAAGCAGCAGGAGCGCAAGGAGAAGTATTTCCTTTAACCTACTAAGATACACTCTTCAATCAACTATTTAGTTTACAATAGGGAACCATTGCATTTTAGGAGTATATGAAACTGTTTAATGATGTTATACGGTGCAATATTTGGACGCTGATCGACAAGTCATCTCTGGACTCAAGACATGTCAACGACCTGAAATTAGAAGACAGATGGTCAAACCGCTGCTAATGTTGATGAAGCCTGTCAAATAGCTTTGAAGATGAAGGAGCACTTGCAGAGCCCTATAATGGGGAGGTTCAAGAATTAAGACAAGCCAACCAGCCTCCATGCCAGACTACCCACCAATGGTAAGGGCAGAGAACTAACAGGGACTTCCAAACGATACAAGGATATAGTATGCCACCAGTGCTATGTAAGTATAGCTATGCTATATGGCATCCAACTGAATTCCTACACTATTATGTTGATCCAAACAACAAAATGATTGAAGAAAGGAAGATTAAATAGATGAGTATCTACCAATATCTAATCATGGTAGAGTGGACTAAATGGAATGCCCTCTTTTAGTGGTGCTTTTCTTTCCTCTACTAATGGTGAATAAGCGGAAGATTGGTTGTCATGTGTGCGAACATCTTCCCTACACATGTGGCGCAGCCCCGGATCGTGGGTTGGGTGAAGAACAATCTCCTGAGGGATTGTTCGAATCCGAAAATTCAATGACAATGACGATCAAAACCTAGAACGAGAAACTCTGGAAAACTGAATTTTTATTGATAAAAGCATAACTATTACAATGAAGAACTCCTCCTTATATAGGAGTGATTGTTTCTAAAAAATAGAAGGACTAACTCTAAATAAACATGACCTACTAAAAATAAAATAGGAAGTATAAAAATAAAATAGGAAGTAGATAGGGTTGGGGATCCTTGAGGAAGCCAAGGATCAATCGGATGTCCTTCGAGCCTGTGATCTGGGCCAGACTTGGGTTCGGCCTGCATCAACATGTTTGGTGTGAAGATAAGATTGAAAATCTTTCCATAGATGACTGAAATGTAGAAAAGTCATGTTGTAAGAAGTCACCGACAGGCTAAAAATGAGTTTCAAGCAAGGTGGACCTATGATTCTACATTTTTACAGTGAATCAACAATTAAACTAGCCAAGAATCCATTATAACTTTTTCTTTTTCTTTTTTTGTTTTATTTTTAGCATAAGAATCCGGTTTATCACGAGAAAACAAAGTATGTAGAAGTTGATTGTCACTTCAACAGGGTGGTGCTGGCATGGCATACACAACTACAGGTGATTAAATTGCTGATTTTCTTATAAAGCAGTTAGCAATAATTTTTAAAAGATATTTTGTCCAATCTGGGCATAGTAAACACATATGCACCACTTTGAGGGGGAGTGTTATGAGTTAGGGAGTAGGACTTATTTGTAAAGAAACATGTATTTTGGTTGTTTTTTAATTTTTTATAATTGTTGATATTCATATTCTTTTTTTTTAATTTTTAAAAATTTAAAACTATGAGAAATCCATATATTGAGATGGTTGCCCATCTATATGAGTCACGACCATTGTTTTTGTTCTCTCTTTCTAAAGATTTAAATTTGTCTTAACTATGAGTTCTTTTTTTTTTTTCTTCTTTTTCTTTTTCTCTGTATTTAGCCCAATAAGACTGATCCCCTGGGTTAACTAGAGTCTATTAGTAGTCTAAAATTCTTTTTCCCATTCAAAAAGTTCAAAAATCTTTGATTTTGTTGTCCTATGGTCGCTTTTATTGCTTAGTTGCAAATTTGTTTCAGCCCGTTTCCCATTTGGCTCTAAATTGAAATGTTTTTCAAACAATTATGAATTTTAGTGATACATTTTGGAAAAATATAATGAAATTAATTTAAATATATATAAATGTAGAAAGTATAAAAATATTGAAATTTAAAGATAAAATATGAATTATGGAAAAACCTGAGATGCAAGGTTTTAAAAGGTTGACTCAGGACCCGACTCGGGCCTGGCTAAGTTCAAGTCGACTCGGCCGACTCGGGTCCCATGCCATGTTTAATAAAAAAACCTTAAAAAATGTTGAAAAATTACCAAAAATTGTAAAACAATAGAAAAATACCCTTAGGAGCCCCTCCCTTAACTTTCTTTGTAATTTTATGCAACAGCCAACAATAGATTGTGGATTATAAAAATTGAAATCAAATGTGAAAGGAGTACAAGTATAAATGATTAAATGAAAATCACTTAAAATCAAACTGAACTCTCAAGTATGGAGTGCCAAGTATCAATTAACAAGATTCAAGTATCAATTATCAACTATCAACTATGAAATAACAAATGTCAAATAGCAAACATAGTAACATACCTTAACACATTCTTCATAGATTTTAATACCATGTTGAATGCCTTGTTAGTTGGATGCCGTCTTCATCATTATCATCATGTTGTTGACGATAGTATTGAGCGATATCAAAATTAAAGAACCCTTTTCCTCTTTGTCCTTGATGACCTTGTTCATAACCATAAGGATAGTGAGTTGATGGTGGTACTTATTACATAGGTATCATAATGACTCCTTATTGCTATTGCCCTCCATACCCATGCAAAATACCACCGTATGCACCATACTATTCATATGAGGGATCAAATTCTGACTGCCCATAATTACCATATTGCTATCCTCCATATAGGCTTGATGCTAGTTGATATGATTCTTTATGAAATAGTTCTGATTACTCTATTGTCCACCAGCAGGCTCAGGTTCACCACTCATGTCATGGATAGTGATATTATCTTGAAATTCTTCATCATCACTACTATCTTATCCTTGTTGTTCATTACAACCTTTTTCCCCTTGTGACAAGCCACTTTTGCTTGAAGATGATGTCTTGTGTTCTTCTTTTTTTTCATGAGTGGCTAAATACTTGCTCGCTTGACCCCCTTACCTTTTGTCTTTCTCTTGTATTGGAGAGTTGAGTCTTTAATCCATTGTTTGGCTTTAGAGAAGGTTGAATTACGACTTGAACTTGACTTATCCTTAGCCCCTTTAATACGTTCTGAATTATAATGTGTCATCTTTGGCTCACATTGTGAGCCTTGTAAGGGCCCCTTTACCACACTCTTGCCGTTTGCTCATGTGGTAACAAACCTGCGATTGGGAGGTGGGGGTACCATTGGGAGGTGGGGGTGGGGGTTCCGATTCATGTTCTAGGGGCTCGGTTTCATCAGGATCATACATGTATTCATTTAGGAAATTTGTATTTGGTAAAACTACAGCCTCTTGTTTTGCCAACCAGCCCTTTAAAAGGTCATCTTCTTCGAATATATAGTCTAAATTAATTGGATCATAGTCTCCATTATCCTTTCTTTGGGGGCTTTTTGCCCTCAACTTCATGTTATAATGGACAAAGAATAACTTCTCTAACTTGTCCATGGCGAGGTGATTCCTGGTTTTTGTGTGGGTCAAGCTAAATGTACTCGAAAGTTGTTCACAGCTGGATGATGATGCTGATTGGCTCAAAATTTTTCTTGCAAAGTCTCTAAGGTCGGGAGCATCATCGCCAAAGTTGTTCCACCATTTAACTGTAATTAAAATTTAAATTAAGCCATACCCCATGAAAATACTGTAAGTTTGTTTTAATCAAGGATGCAAATAGCGGTTGCGGCGGGCGTAGCGGCCCTTCGCCAAAACGATACGTAGCGGGCGATACGTAGCGGTAGCGGCGATACGTAGCGGCGTAGCGGTGTGATTTAAAAAAGTATTCAAAAAAATCTGAAAAAATTCCAGAAAATCCAGAATATTGGAAAATGATAGAATATGTGTTTGTTTTGCAAAAGTAACTAGTATAGGGGTATGTAGCGGTCCCCTCATTGCATGAGGTCCTGTATCGCTGTATGAATGGAAAAAAATAGGAATGATAAATTTTTTTCATGTGAATTAATGTTGTTCAGTCATGCTTAGAATATAACATTTCATAATTTTATTTTGAAATACACACACACATATATATGGAGAAAGTTTTTCTGTTAAAGTGAAATTTGATTAGAGCCCTATTTTTTATTAGAGTAAAATTGTTTGGATTAGTTTTTTTAATGGTCATTTCATAGTTATATTTTGAAATATATATATTTATATATATGTGAAAGGGAATTTTTTATTAAATTGAAAATTGAAAAGGGTCCATTTTCTATTGGGGTGTTATTTGGTTAGGGCCTATTTCCTATTAATTAGAGTAAACTTTGGTTGGGCCCTGTGTCTTATTAAATAGCTTATGTTCAATTAGTGTGAAATTTGGATGTCCTTTATTTTTAGTAGGTGTAGAATTTTTTTATATATAACTGTAAAAAGTAAGTCTGGAAGTTGGCTATGACCATATTTCCAATTTGAGTGAAATTTGAGGAAAGTGCCAATTTCAATTTAGTAATATTTGGCTCCTATATGACTTTTTTAATTTTAACATTGTTGCCTCATTGTGGAGCCCACCAATGGTTATAATAGGTTCTTTAGGTTTTATTGTTTTGGATGAACCCACTTAATTTTTTTAAATGTTTTTAATGGTTTTTAATGTTTTTGAATGACCCATTTAATTTTTATCTCAACATTTCATCAGATGGGCCATCGTGGGCCATATCCGACCCGTTAACAAAATAACCGACCCGGACCCGTTAACAAAATAATATAAGGCACGATGGGTCTTCGTTGCCCATTTGCCCTAATTTTCACCCAAAATAGACGAAGGAGAAGGAGAAGCAGGAGAAGGAGGAGAAGGAGAAGGAGAAGGAGAAGGAGAAGGAGCAGCAGCAGCAGAAGCAGGAGAAGGAGGAGAAGAAGAAGAAGAAAAAGAAGAAGAAGAAAAAGAAGAAGAAGTCCTACCGCTGGATTCTGCTGCTTCCGCTTGCTGCCGCCTGCTGCTTCCGCTGCCTGCCGCCTGCTCCTGCTGCCTGCCGCCGCCTGCCGCTGCCACTGCCGCTGCCTGCTGTTGCTGCCTGCCACGGCATGCTGCTGCTGCCTGCTGCCGCTGCCTGCCGCTGCCTGCTGCCGCCTGCTGCTGCCGCTGCCTGCTGCTGCTACCTGCCGCTGCCTGCTGCTGCTGCTGCCGCCTGCTGCTGCTGCTGCCTACCGCTGCCTGCTTGCCGCTGCCTGCTGCTGCTGCCGCCGCCGCTTGCTGCTGCTGCTGCCGCCGCCGCATCAGGTATGTCCTCTGCAACTCGTCCCACTCTATCTCTTTCTCTTTCTTTTTTTTTTCTTTTCCCTTTCTTCCTCTTTTTCTACTTTTTTTTTGTTGTTAATCTACCAGTTGAGCAAAAGAGAAGAAGCAGAAAGAGGGAAGAGGGGCCCTGATTTAACCAGGCCGATACATAGCGGCCGCTACGGAAATATAGCGGCCGCTACGGGAATGTATCGGCCGCTACGGACCGCTACGTTTGTGAGCGCCGCTATTTCTCAAAAAGCGTAGCGCCCTTGGGCGCTACGGCCGATATATCGGCCGCTACGCTTCGTAGCGGCCGATATTTACATCCATGGTTTTAATCCACTAAAGAATACTAAAAATGTTAATAGAAAATAGAAATATAACAAACATGGATCCATCCTTTTATGAGCCATTATACAAATGTTGGCTCCAAAACTTCCCAGAGCGCCTTTATAATTCATCAACTATAAAATTATCAAGTTAAAATAAATAAATTAGTAAGTATTAGTTTATTAGTATCTTGATGTAAACAATTTGTGATATTATGAAACCTTACTTGGTTAAAAATGGCAATTTGCTTTATCTTGTCCCTCACCATTGTCTCTAATGTACTTTAAAAGCCTTGAAAAACTTTCTTGTGCTTGGAGAAGCCCTTGCTATAGTAGCATGATGGGTTTAAAATGTATGCTGCATGATGTCATAAAGTACTACATTGATTAAATTCTAAAAAACAAATCAATGTTATAAACTTCAAACATCAAATTTAGCAATTGTGAATATTTTGATTTACCTGCGGCGTATATATCTTGATGTAATTGGTTGTTACATCTTTGGTCAATAAATTTCTACAGCGTCTTATAATAAGTCCTATACTTTTCTCTAGATCTTGCCTCAATATCAAGCTTCGCTCGATCTATTACATTATAGATATAACCCATTGTAGGCTTTTTATCACCATCCACTATTTTCAACACTTTTACAAGAAGCTTGAGTGAGTATGTAATTCTCTCTGCTTTATGTCAGAAACTTGTACCAAATACAATTCATTGTACAAGTTGTGACAAATTCTGTTTTGAAAACGTGGAGTTTATATATGCTTCACTCGTCCATATCTGCATAATGTTCGCCTTATGACGATAAAAACTCCCCAAAGCTAGAAAATGGGTAGCAAATCTTGTAATACACGGCCTCAAAAGCTCATGACCATTATTGAATTCTCTCATCATATCAGTCATAAACTGATGTTTGTAATGTTTTGTCCATCTTTAATAGTTTTGTGGACATCTTCCAATTGACCAATGTCCTCCAACATAAGATCAATACAATGTGCCGCATACGGCATCCAAACAATATGCAAATACTTGTCATGTAATATCTTCCCCGTTGCTTTAAAATTTGCCGCATTGTCTGTTACAACTTTGACAACATACTAATCCCATCCATCAATCATTGCTAATGTCAAATCAATTAAACTAAACAAATATTGGGCATCCAATTGATGCCCACGTTATCAATTAAGTGAATAAAACATGTTCCCGTTACACAATAAGCCATAAAATTAATAATGTGCTGCTTATTATTGCTTGTCCATCCATTACACATAAGTGTGCACCCATATTCTTTCTAATGTTGCAATATGGTCTTGTAAGTACCTTGTATAATTTTTATGCTCCATATCAAGATATTTACCGCTAATCTCATAAGCAGTAAGAGGTTTAACTCTGGGCACTGCCTCAACAATGGTATCCACCATGGGCTGATAGTATGGTGAACTAGCCACATTTGGAGGAATTCGATTATAATGGAAGAACTTCGAAATTGCTTTACCTATTTTCAAAGCTCTGGTTTTCATATCACCCATAGAACTAGAAATCTTAGGTTGCTTCATGCGTTGGGTTAAATGTAAGAATGAATCCAAGGTACTTTTCCTCGCTGTATCCTAAGAAGGGTTTGGTGGTACACTTGACGATCTGGCCCCACCTTGTTGTTATTCCATATAAGCAAGCTCAGTTTCATAAACTTGACGGCTCTCATTCATTGCCCTCCTTATATTCCTAGCCTTTTTAGCCTCATCATCAGAAGAATCATCAATCCTCTTCATTCTAGCAATCTTCTCTTCAAATTTTTTCTTCTTTGCTTTTTCTGTCTTCTTTCTCAATAGAATGTCCCTCATTTCTTTCCTGACTTCAGTGGGGACATTGGGACAACCTTTTGCATCTCTCAAAATAAGTGCAAGATGCTGTTTAAATCTGTGGACTTCACCACTCATGATTTTCTCACACCATTTACATTTCACCCTATGACAGTCTCCACCAACCATCTCTCCATGAACAAATTCAGGATCAACTTCTCTCTCTTTCTTATGTGGTGCCATTATATTTGTGACTTAAGTAACAAGTAATCTGCACAATTTGTCAATTTCAAAAATATATTAATAAATGAGGCTATTTATAAGTTAATGACTTAACAATTATCATACCCCATGATCTTTTCCTCAACCACTAATCAACTCTACAAAATATGTTAAAAAGTTACAACTTGGATGGATACATGCATAGATCTATGATTAGAAGCATAGATATATGGAGTACACAACGCATACATTAAGTTCATACAAAAACATAACAAAATATTGAAAATAAATTCATTTTTTCTATATATGTTTTTAAATCCGAGGCAAAAATTAAAAAAAGTACATATTTCCAATAAGTCTTGAGTGGAAAATCCACCTACAAGCAAAACACTTATCTTATCATCTTTTCTCAACTATATAAGCATGTAAAAATCAATTAATATAATTTTTATTTATTATAAATAAAAAATATCATAAAAATTACAACTTTAGATCATACATGCATATATCTATGATTAAAACCATAGATCTATGTAGTACATATCCAAAATACCAAAAAAAAAAAGCAAATCAAGAAAAAAAATTGATTTTTCCTATTTTTTTTAAAAAATCCGAGCCAAAAAATACAAATAATTGTATTTTCCATGGAAATCATGAGTGGAAATTTCAACCTCAACCACATCAAACATGGTATGATCCTCTCTCATCCATATAAGCAAGAGAAAACAAAAATACGTACTTCAAAAATCAAGATTTCAAAATCTCTCTTTTGAATGATTAGTGCTTTTGATCTTTGGAAGCTTGAATCTCTTAAAAAAAGGGGCTTTGAGCCAAGATCTTAGTAGAAATAGTGTTCTCCAAGTAAAAAACAGCCTCTCCTATCCTCTCCTTTCTTTTGAAACAAAAGAAATGACCGCTTGGAAGGTCTTTAGGGCATATTTGTGTTGGCCAGGTCTCTCACTGTGAGGACTTGGCCGACTTGGGCAAGTCCCACTCTATGGATCCTGAGTTGGCAAGACCCGACTCGGGATGGGCCAAGTCTGAGTCGACTCGAATTTGGCTGATTTTTTAATCCATGCTTAGGTGAGCAATGCTGCTAACAATAAGGTGAGTACCACATGCCTAAATACCGACCGGGGTCCACTTGGTAATCCATCCAAGTGGACCTTAAATTGGGGACCCCATGATGGTAGTCACTATCCTTAGTTTGACACTAATCCAATGGACTGGACCATTGGTTAAACTATGTACTTGTTTGGATGGTGAAAATTTATTGGCTGTTGATCAAGTGGTTGGCATGAGGATTAGTGCCTTCGTCGGTGAAAACTTGCTGGCCGTTGATCATGTGGTTGGAATGATGGTTAGAGCCTCCATTAACATTCACCTATTGGGTGGGGGGTGGGTGTAGGTCCCCTTGTGGGCCCCACAGGAAACGGTGCTCACCTTATCATGAGCACTGGATGGTCAATTGAGGTGCCCATGAATTATATTTCTTTAATTTATTTTACCAAATAAATAATGCAATATGTTATTTATACATGCCAAATGAATAATTACAAGCTATGCATTTGTGACAATGTGAAATTAGACATGCATATATATTATAATTTTTTTTATAGTAATCTCAACTCATAATATGGCAAGTAATTATTTTATAGTTTGCATACAGTTGGTGTCTTGCATATATTATAAAAAAGGTTACAAAAGACCCTTGCTCTTTTGTCTATTCTTTGAAGAAAAAAAGCCGAAAATAATTACGGCCAACATGGTCTAGAATGCTTAAATGGACCGACACCTGAAATGAAATTTTTACATAAGGTTCGGTTAGTGGTGTGAATCGAAATTCTCCAGCCATTTCAGCTGAAAGGAATCAAATTAACGATTATGAATTTTGTTAGAAAAAATTGAAATCGAAAAAAGAAAAGCATTAGGACGAGATGCAACTAAAATTGGAAATTTTGGCCTATTTAATTGAAATAATAATTAAAAAAACTCATAAGTGAAATGTAGATTTCAGGTGAACAGGTCTGAATTTCAGGTTAAATACTTTATTAAGGGCTTTACATTGGTACACCACCCAAACCGAATAGTCACCTAATTTGGCTGAAGCAAATTAAATTTGACTACCATGCTTTACCATCCGATTAAGTGCTATCATTGATGGGGACATCAACCCTAATGCTCCCAATTCTTTCAAGGTCTGCAAACAAAGAAGGCGAGGTTTTGGATCAAGCTACTTTACGGATGGATGGTGCTTATCCCAACTTTGATCGCCAAGATTTTGTGAATCCACCATTCGATTTCCATCTTGATGACATCCAGCAGATGGATCTTGTTGGATCTAGCTTTCAATAGATGGAATGTCTCACGTGCACAATCATCTTGAAGGCCCCACACTGGGAAGTGTTACATGGGAGGACATAAAAGAGTTATGTGAAGTCAAGAGGGGCCAAAGGAATTTAAAAGAATCCTACACGAGAAGGGACCTATGGTTTACTGAAATAAGAAAAAGGGGGCCTACAACTTATAAGAAATTAGTGAAGTAGAAGGTGTCCACAACTTAAATGGAATTCTTTGGAGATCGTGCCAAGGGAACATGTGCACAAATCCCCATGCACGAGGCCCTCTTTGTCAACCTTTATATTTTTATTTCTTAAGTTGTGATGATTGCATCACCTTAGGGATTCATGTCTTAAAGACAATATTATGTTTTTTTTCGTCCTTATGTCATGTTAGGAGTGCTAACAAAAAAAAAAAAAAAAAACAGAAAAAGAAAAAGAAAAAAATAGAGACCCCTCTTTTTAGTTCTTCATGACTTTCCACCTATGATGCATGGATACTTCAAAATGGGCAACGTATCGTGTCGTATTATATCCAATACTTCACTTTTTATTTGTAAAATCCGTGTCCCTAATGTATCTACAGCTTGTCCTTGCCGTATCCAATCTGTATCCAAGCATCATAGGTTTATACTATTGTGCTCAACGGATCTTCGTTAATTCTCTCCTGGATTGGAGTTTGGTGAGAGCTCAAGATAGGTATTCCTATTATCTTCCTTATCTTCCTTTATTTTCTTTCCTGCACTTTTTTTCACACAAGTGCTTTAGATCTACATTATCTTCCCCATCAATAGCCATTAATTGTCAAATCTAGAAATTTCTTTCTACCCAAGCCAACATCCAACCGCTAGATTTCTACATCTAAACCACCAGCCCTTAGATCTACACCGTCCTATCAAAACCCAAAACCAAACATCCAAACCATACCTATAATCCTGCCAGATCCAAACCCAACTATCCAAACCATACTCATAATCCTCCTAAAACCCAAACCCAAACATCCAAGCCATAGCTATAATTCAAATTAATTCGAATCTAATCATTCCACTAACCCAAAACAAACCCAACCCAAACCACACTTCACCCAAACCCAACCAGCCTGGCCTAAGTGGGCCCTACCAAACCCTGCTGAACCCCTAGTGGGTCCCACTTGGCCCAGCTGAATCTGACCCCACCTATTTTGTTGGCTCTTTCATTGTTTCCACTTTACAGACTTAGATTAATTAAAATCCCTAAATGTGAAAATCAGTTTGAGTTTTTATAATGCTGTGGGTGAATTAGTTCGAATTTGAATTTTGTTCATTAAGCCCATTTTACACTCTGAACCCATTGCAAGCATGTTGAGGTTGGCTTTGTTCAAATCCTTGCAAAGGGGCAAGTAATTTACTTGAATTAGATTATCCCTAAGAAGGTGGAAGTTCTAACTTCCACAAGGATCCCTCCTCATTACTCAAGTGGCCTTTAGCGCAGGACTTCCGACTTTGGATTGGAACATTTTCAAATTAAAATTATTTTTTGAAAGGTAAACTGCAAGACCTTTATTCAATAAGATACTAGTTGATACCAAAAAGTAGAATCATCAGTCATAATGGGCTGATGTCTAGTATGGGCCACACCCCATCTGACATCAACACAACCACAAAAGCCTACTACCAAGAAAGACCCACAGCCCGGGATCAGGTTCTCCAGAAGGTGCCATAGTCAATAGGCATAATATGTGATGGCATTACATGGAAATCCTTAAGCCTACGGCTACTTCTGCAAGCAATGAAGTTGTGAAAACCTCACATGTGAAGTGTTGGAGCAGCCTAGCCATTCATCTATAAGCAAAGCAGTGATGCCACGGAGAATGTGATGGCTGGGCTAAAGCCTTAGCCAAACTCAAGTCCACCTCTAAATAGACCTCCTCAATCTGTCAAGGAATACTTTCTAGCAGGGAAGTAGTGTCTTGGTGGCTGTTATTTCTCAAATCTGCAGAGACAGGATTACCATTTGGGTGTATATAGGGTACCAACGAGACACTCCTGCAAAGAAAGAATTAGAGTATCTCCAACCCCTCTGAACAACAACCTGCCTCTGTGAATCACTAGAAATCCCTGCAGTTGGAGGCAAATTCCACAAATTATGTATAAGATCTGGTAGCTGGGCATTCAGATAAACCAGTCTACTATATATCTAATGGAGGATCGATATGGTGATCTGGTTTGGGCGCTTCGAATTTTGAAAGAAAATCCTATTATTCCTTTCCCTCAAATGTACCAAACCTATGTAGGGAAAATCACATGGGCAAGCATAAACATACCTGCTGAGTTAGAATCCACTCTATCAACTACTGAATGTACTAGATCACCAAGAGAGTGACATACCAGTGGTTGAAGGATAAGCTTAGCTATAAGTCTTTCCCATACTTCCATTGCACTAGGACACAACAGAAATAGATGATGAGTATTTTCCGAAGTAACAGTGGACAAATTGCAGTTTGGATCACATTGTATTCCCCTACTAAAGAGGAAATCCTTTGTTTTCAAAGAGTTCAAGAAAACCATCCATGCACAAAAAATAACGCTTTGGAATGCATCCTTTGAACCATACACCCAAGATGGCTCCAGCTGCTGAAAGAAATTGGTAATACCCCCAATAGGCTGATTTAAGAGTAAACTATCCTGCCTCCTCCAAACACCAGATTATCTCATCAGGGAACTTGGTTTCAGGACAAGATGTATTCTGAATTATGTCCCATGCTGTCATTAACTCCCCCGAACATGGTGGCGGGAGTAACCAGCATTTGTCCCCCAAAAATCTGCTAACCCAAATGTCAGCACCCATTCCAAACTCATTTCCAACAGGTCTTTAAGTCTTCCTTCTTGCAACCATGGGTTTTCCCAAAAGAATGTTCTTTACCCATCACCAATCAGATGACGAACAGAAGGCAGAACCTTTGGCTTCATGTGCAAAATACATTTCCAAGCCCAAGAGGCTGACTGAGGGACTGTAGCATCCAAGATAGAGGTACGTCTAATGGTATTTCTCCCTGACCGATGTTCAACAATTTTCCTTTTGGGAAACTACATTCCAGACTTGCCTCATCAAAGAAGCTTCATTAAATGCTTTGACAGATTTTATATCCAATCCCCATAATTCCAACCAGCAACCAAACCCAACCCCACCCACCCCCCACCCCCCTTCCTTCTTCCCTTGGGTGGGTTTGCATATATTAGTGTAGGATATTGGATGTATATAATGCACATTCCAATTATTCCAGAAAAAGTTCCTTATAAATCTGTCAATTGTCTGTAAGACAGAGGATGATGGCAGCATGTACACAGTGCCCCAAAAGAGATGCAAGGTAGAAAGAGTATATCTGATAAGTTCTACTCTTCGTGCATTTGACAGATGGCAGGATTTTCATCCTGCTAATCTCTTTTGAAAATTGTTAAGCAAAGGCTGACAATCTTGAAACTTTAGCTTCTTTGAGGATGAAGGGATACCCAGTTATCAAAAGGGGAATTTACCTTCTGTAACTCCTACCATAAAAGAGATGAACTTCATGCTACCAACATCAGTGTTTGAGAATAAAATTGTGCTTTTTGCCTAGTTTACTGCTAACCCAGAGAACTCCTTGAAATCATCCAATAATGCTTTAATGTTTTGAGCTGCCATTGGTGTACTCTTGCTGAAAATGATAACATCATCTGCAAAAATGATAACATTATCAAATTACCTATAGAATTTTCAATGCTACATATTGTGGATGATGTGATTTATAATTCAGCATTAATTATTAATTTTTAGATTGATCTCATCATCCCATTTTGAGCTTGATTGCATCTTGTTTTGCATCAATCGTTTTCTTTTCAAAGTTTAAAATCATATAAAGCAGGTTTGTATTAACCAGAATTGTCAAAACCATTACCAAATTGGTTGCTTGCTATGTTACATGGACTCGGATAGGAGTATCGGGTGCGTATGTAAGAGTCGGATGCATTAAACCTAAAAATGAAGGATACGTGAACATGGCAGAAAAGTATCCAAAAATTGGATATGGATATACGGTAAAATTAACAAAAATTTGGGTGTTTGAGAAAAATTTACAAAAACTTTTTTCATTCAAAACTTGAATGTGTTTTTTTCCTTCTTTCTTTCTACAAATTCAGCCAAAAACAAAGGAATGACTGCCAAATCCATTTTCTTTTTTTTTTTTTTTTTTGGCCATATCAGATACGTATGCCTTACGCGCAACCACACCTACACTTGCAGGAGACATCCCCATTTTTGCTGCGTCCATGTATCACAGGTTACTTGAACCAATTTTTAGACTTTTGACCATTATTTTCTACAATAAATTTGGGACAGTTTTAAGGAGGATTCTACTTGCCACTTGGATTATGGCAATTTTTACAGGCAAGTCCCTGTAGTTAGTCAATATCATTAAAAGAAGAGTTATTATTCGGTTTTTGGATAAAAGCATGTCCTAAGGGCTACGATACTCGGATACGGCACTTGACCAATGGTACCTGTACCAATACGGTTCGATACAGATATAGGTACAAGATACTGGTTAAATACGGCCCCTAATTTCAGGATATGGCTTTCCTCAATGAAACAACGAATTTCTTTATCCGAACAGAAATAAAAGCCCTCATCTTCGCATGAAAGAAAGGAAACTGAAAAAGAAGAAGAAGGAGGAGGAGGAGACTGATCGATGCTTGACTGCTCCTTCTCAACTGCTATTGCTTACCAGATTTACTGCTGAAGTAGATATGTTGCTGCTCGAATGCTATAGCTACCAGGTACTTTCCTTCCTCTTTCCTCCTATTCTCTATTTTTTCTTCCTTTTTTTTTCCTTTCATCTTTCGTTTTTTCTTACTCTCTCCATCGACTCTTTCTTTTCTAGGTATTCCTTGTCAAGAATGAAAGGGGGTCATTGTCCCTTAAAAGCTTGTTTTTTTCCATTCAACCCCCTCAGGTTTTATTTTAGGACAACATAACTCTTATAGCAAGCCACTTTACATTGGTATTGATCACTTAAAAAATGCAATTCCATTTTACACCCAGCCCCCTTAGTTTTATTTTAAGACTGCAAAACCCAAAGCCCACTATACATTTGGTGGTGGTTTACTAGTTTTCTCCCTTTGTCTCTCATGTTTAAAGTTCTACATGTTATTTATATATTGGATTGGGAAATGGCCTTTCTTGTCATGCCATTCAATGTCCTTATTATTTTTTAAATTATATTTTCCTCTCTTTGAAAAGTTGAACCGTCTTTCCCTCCCTCCATTATAAGTTTAATGGGGGCAAGTTTCTAGGATCAAGAGTTGGACCATATTGGCCCACTTCAAATTTAGATTTCCAACAACCCACTTTTAGTAGTTTTATATGTACGATGTATCATATATTATCATCACATGATATCCATATCTGTATCTGTGTTGTACTCCCGTGTTTGTATCGTATGTTATGTGACATTATACCCATATCCGTATCCTAAAATTTTGAAGTTGTTGTATTGAATCCCTATTCCCCATGTCCCTATCTGTACTCGTGTCCGTATCTGGGCGCCTTTGCATAAAAGGCTATGTTGGCACCATTAAAGACATGTATAAGGGAAGAATAATGAATGTGCAAACTACACGTGGAGAGACTGGCGATTTTCTAGTGACTAGATTTGCGTCAGGTGTTATCTTTAAGTGGTTGTTTTGCACTAATTATGAATGAGTTAACTATTCATATTCAATAGAATATGCCTTGGCGTATGTTGTTTACCGATGATATAGTATCGATGGATGAATTGAGTGATGGCTTGAATGCGAAACATAACAATGGTGGGAGGCTTCAAAATCTAAGCACTTTAAAATGAGTGATAGGAAGATAGAATACAAACTGTAGTTTAGTGGGTATGTGTAGAGTGACAAACTCACGATCATAGAGAAGAGATTTTGAATTCTCTTGAGAATGTATTAATTTGTGTGTCCTTCTATTGAGATTATACATCAATATATATATCTTTACATGCCTTTAATCTAGGCTCTAAGAAAGGAAAACTCACTAATTTACATCAATTAGGATTCTAAGTTAAGAAGGAAGACTAATTACAGCTAATTACCTTTAATATAAGCTCTAAGAAAGGAAAACTCACTAATGTATATCAATTAGGATTCTAAGTTAAGAAGGAAGACTAATTACAACTAATTACAGCAATAGTATTCCAAGTAAAGAAGGCTCCTCTTTTCAGATGGGCTCTTTTCAGATGGGCTTTCAGATGGGCTCTTTTCAGATAGGCTTTGGGCCTATGTAACACCCCCCCCCCCCCCCCCCCCCCCCCCCCCCCCACAAATTGATGTGGGAGAATCGACAAGCATCAATTTGGAAACCAAGAACTGATGGCGCGGTCGTGGAAGGCCTTTGGTGAGAATATCAGCAAGTAGAAGTTCAGTGGAGACATGTGGCAGGCTGATGACATCACGTTTAAGTTCATTACGGATGAAGTGACAATCAACCTCGATGTGTTTAGTACGTTCATGAAAATCCGGATTTTTAGTAATCCGAATAGCATTTGTACTATCCGCATAGAGGAGGGTAGCTCCTGCTGCTGGAAAACTAATGTCAGAAAGCAAACCACGGAACCAAAGAATTTCGGAGCATGCAGCAGACATGGCGCGGTACTCTGCCTCAGTAGAGGATTTGGAAACTTTGTCATGTTTCTTGCATTTCCAAGAAATGAGACTATCACCTAAAAACATGCACCATCCAGTTGTCGATCTACGAGTATTTGGACAACCAGCCCAATCAACATCTAAATAAGCTTTGAGAGTCAGAGGATTGTTGGATGGAAAAAACAACCTACGAGTCGGTGTGCGAATAAGGTACTGAATAATGCGGCGAACAGCAGCCAGATGAAGGTGACGAGGAACAGTCATGAATTGACTCATCAGGTTGACCGCATAAGAGATATCGGGTCGAGTGATCGTGAGGTAGATCAAGTTCCCAACCAACTGGTGATAGGCAGTAGGATCGGAAAGAAGATCACCTTCGTCGCGACTGAGTTTGACATTCAGTTCTACTGGCGTATCAACAAGAGCAGAAACAGTACGACCAGCCAAGGCGATGACATCAATAGTGTATTTGTGCTGATGGAGAATGATACCTTTAGGCGATTGATGAACTTCAAGACTGAGGAAATAGTGGAGAGGGCCAAGATCCTTCATTTTAAATGACTCACGAAGAGACGCTTGGAGCTTCTGAATCATTCCGGCATTAGGACCGGTAATGACGATGTCATCAACATAGACAAGGAGTATTGTGATCCCGAATGGAGCATGATGTAAAAACATAGAAGGATCATACGGGCTTGGATGAAAATCCAAGCATAGAAGAACAGCTTGAAATTTCTCAAACCATGCGCGAGGAGCTTGTTTCAGACCATAGAGGGAGCGACGAAGTTTAGCAACCATACCGGGGCCGGAGGAGCATCCCTGAGGCAATCGCATATAAACATCTTCTTTGAGATCACCATGGAGAAATGCATTTTTGACATCCATTTGATAGAAAGGCCAAGATTGAGATGCAGCAACAGCAAGAATAGTGCGGACGGTGGTCATCTTGGCAACCGGAGCAAAGGTCTCATCATAATCAATGCCATATTCCTGCCGATTGCCAAGAGCAACAAGACGCGCCTTGTAGCGATCTAAAGATCCATCAGATTTTAATTTGAGAGAAAAAACCCACTTACAGCCAATAGGTTTGACACCCACAAGAGGTGGTACAATATCCCACGTATGATTTTGTGCTAACGCATCCAATTTATCTTGCATAGCCTTTTTCCAACACGGAACCTGCATAGCCTGAGAATATGATTGTGGAATGGAAGAAAAAGACAAAGTGGCCATTAAGGAAGTATGGGAGAAGCTATAACGGTCTGGCGGGACCGAAACCAAGTGGAGCGACACAGTGAAGTATGGCCGGAACCGGATGCCGGAGGAAGATCAGGAGGGGGATCACTAGTATGCGCTGTGCTGTTCTTTCTGTGATACACAAAATTAGGATTAAAACGAACAACTGACAAGTCTTCAGAAAAACTAGGTAATGACACAAAAGAGGAGTCAAGAGGATCAATGTGATTTTGAAAAAAATACTGATGTTCAAAGAAGACGACATTCCTAGAGATACGGAACCGACGAATGTGAGGATCATAGCAAAGGAACCCTTTCTGGAAGGGTGCATAACCTAAAAACACACACTGAGCTGATTGTGCCGTGAGTTTTGTCTTTTCAGAAGGAGGCAAGTGCACAAAACAAATGGAGCCAAAAACATGAAGATCATCATAGGATGGAGCAGTCTTGTACAAACGGTAATATGGGCTTTGATTCTCAATGGAGGTTGATGGCATACGATTGATAAAATGAGCTGCTGTAGCCAGTGCCTCAACCCAAAAACGAGTAGGAACCGAGGATTCCAGAAGAAGGGAACGAATGACATCAAGAAGATGTCTATTTCTCCGTTCAGCGACTCCATTCTGCTGGGGAGTATAAGAACAAGATCTTTGAGAAATAATGCCTTTGGTTTGCAAAAACTGTTGAAAATCAGAGGACATATATTCCCCGCCAGAATTAGTTCACAAGATTTTAATGCAGGTGGAAAATTGATTTTCAACATAAGCCAAAAAAATTTGAAAAACATGAAAAACATCAGATTTGGAATGCAGAAAGTAGACCCATGTGAACCGACTGAAATCATCAATAAAGGTCACAAAATATTTATAGTGAGCGTGGGAAAGAGCGGGAGCAATTCCCCATACATCACTATGAACTAAATCAAAACACTGAGAACTGTGAGAAGTGGATTGAGGAAACGGAAGTATCTTGCTCTTTCCCATTTTACAAGTAGCACAATCAAAAGGCACACAAGAAGATAAACGAAGAGATTTATTTAATAAACCAGAATTGAACATAAGGGACAAAGCCTTAGAATTAGGATGTCCGAGTCTATTATGCCACAACCGGCAATTATCTCTAAGAGAAAAACAAGACACATTATTGGCAAATTGATTCCTAAAAATTTGAGAAAGATCCAGTGGAAACAAGCGCCCACACTTAGGCCCCTTCGCGATCTCCTTCCCGGACATCTGGTCCTGCACAACACAACCAGAAGAAGAAAAAGAGATGTTACAATTATTTTCAACAAGTTCTCCGACTGACAATAGGTTGGAAGTTAAATTAGGACAAAGATAAACATTTCTCAATGGGATGGAACCAGGGATATCGCCAATGGCAGTAATGGGAACATGTCCTCCATCAGTAGTTTGTATTTGAAAAGGGCCAGTGTAACTTGTTATATTGGAGAGAGGAGTGTGGGAATACGTCATATGATTAGACGCCCCGGAATCAAGAAACCAAGTGGAAGATGAAGAAGACTTACCTGATAGACCAAAAGTAGAGAGGGCATTGATAATCATTTGTTGAACCAATTCAGGAGTGAGAAATGAGGAGGACCCAGGCTGTGGGGTTGCAGATGTAGGAACAGGCATAACAGAGGAAGCCACATAAGCATGCGGAGTCTGAGACGGTGGAGTAAGATACTGCGATGTTGGAGACTGTGGAGTCTGATATTGTGTTGACCGACGTGGAGGACGGCGACGACATTCAGAGATGATATGTCCCGACTTTTTACAGTAACTGCAGACTTTTTGTTTGCATTGAGAGGCAACGTGCCCAAATTTCTGACAACTGTAGCATTGGGTTTTGCTCAAGTCTTGAGGCTGAGAAGTTTTATGTACCGAAAACACGATTGAATAGGTTTCAGTCTTTTGTTGAGCAATATGAGCTGAGGTCGTAAGGCGCTGTTCTTCGCGTAAGAGCTCATTCAAGCATACATCCAAGGAAGGTAGGGGCGACCGATTCATCAGAGCAGATCGGACACTTTCAAATTCATGCCGCAGTTTCATCAAAAATTGATCTCGCTGACTAGATGCCTGAAGGTCTTGAATTACCGCCAACACATTGTCAGCCACATCCGCATATTTAATACTGTCGTATTCCGACCACAGTGTACGGAAACCTGAATAGTAATCTTGTACTGACAAAGTCCCTTGGGTATATTCAGCAATAGCACATTCAAGATGGAACTGTCGCGCAGAGTTATCTTGATGGTATACTTTCTTCAAATACCCCCACATGGCTTTAGAAGTGGGGTAAGGCTTGAGATTCATTATCAAATGAGGCTCAACCGATCCCAGAATCCAGGATTTGATTTTGGCATCTTTTGTTTGCCAAGAGGAGATCTTTTTTTCATCCTCAGTGGGTTTAGGGTCAGCACCAGAAACAAAACCCCACAATTCCTTAGCTTCGAGGTAGGTTTGGAATTGAAAAGACCATGCAGGGTAATTTTGTCCAGTGAATTTGATCAAAGTAACATCAGATTTGTTCATCTCAATGTTAGATTAAAATTGATTTTGGCTAAAAGAGAACAACAGGAAAGTAGTACGTCCTTGATTTCAGGGGAAAAGGTAGCACATGGACCCCACCAAGTGATCTCGAGACAGATCAAAGACAGGGGATGGAAGGGTAGTCAAATTTCGCTACTGCTGGAAGAGGTCTCACTCAAAACGGATCAAAATCCACAATTTTGAACGGCTAAGATGAAATCTGTTGGACAAAACTGAAATACTAAAAGAGATGAGATGGCCTACCTCTGATGATCGAAAAAATCTGAAAAAATGTCCAAGAATTCTAGGATGAGTGGTCAGCTAGGATGGGAGGGTCAGATGTAACATGCACGAACAATCAACGACAGGATGCCAATGACTGTTATCACCAAGATTCTACAAACCAGTTGAAGAAGAAGATTAGAAGAGAAGAGGACTGTAGATCAGGGCTCTGATACCATGACAAACTCACGATCATAGAGAAGAGATTTTGAATTCTCTTGAGAATGTATTAATTTGTGTGTCCTTCTATTGAGATTATACATCAATATATATATCTTTACATGCTTTTAATCTAGGCTCTAAGAAAGGAAAACTCACTAATTTACATCAATTAGGATTCTAAGTTAAGAAGAAAGACTAATTACAGCTAATTACCTTTAATATAGGCTCTAAGAAAGGAAAACTCACTAATGTATGTCAATTAGGATTCTAAGTTAAGAAGGAAGACTAATTACAACTAATTACAGCAATAGTATTCCAAGTAAAGAAGGCTCCTCTTTTTAGATGGGCTTTCAGATGGGCTCTTTTCAGATGGGCTTTGGGCTTATGTAACATAGAGAAATGTAACTCTTGTGAGAATTGAAGCTCAAGACACCAATTATATTCTTTTTTATACCTTGGCTTTGTAATAGGGATGGAGAAATGAAGGAGCATGTCAAGCATAGGATAAAAACTGAATAGTTAAAGTAGACACTTTCTTCTAGAGTACTTCATGATCGGCACATACTAACAAGATTTAAGGGACAATTGATAATATGTTGATTAGACTAACTACAACCCATGGAGCAGAATGTTTTGCTAATCAAGAAACACCATTTGCAAAAAATGAGTGTAGCAAAGATGAGTATATTGAGATGGATATGTGGTAAAACTTGGAAAGATAGAATAAAAAAATAGTCATTAGAGTGCATTTAGGGATAGCATTTTTTTTTATGAATAGTTCATATAGGGGTAGCATTAATTGGCGATAAATTAAGTATTATATGTTTGAGATGGTCAGGACATGCCCAATGTGGACCAAGAATGGAGCTGTGACGAGAAATGTTTTTTTGTGGGTTGATGGCCCCTCAAGGAAAAAGGGTTAGGTTGAAGAGGATATGGATGGAAGTAGCAAGGATTGACCTAAATAATTGTAATCTATGATGCCTAGATACGGCAAGGACACGTTATGGATGTAGTAGGGACACGTAATTTGCACAAAAAAAGTGAAGTATCGGACATGATACGTTGGCCACTTTGATGTATCTGTGCATCATAGATTGCAGTCTATCAAATGATTTGACCTAGTATAGTATGGAAATGACTACAAAATTCATGTAGTTGGCCCCAACAAAGTCTGGACAGGGCTTTGATGATGATAAAGAAATTTGGTACATATATGTATATATATATATTCTTTTTCCTTTTTTTTTTTTTGCAACAATTTAAACCATGGTGAGGTTGGCATATTGAATAGGTTGATTCGAGTGGCCCCACTAGATTGACATCTGGTCCAGATTTAAAAACATTTAGCATATTTCTTTCACTCCCACCGGGGAGCACGTCCAAGCCCTGAGGATCAAGTTTGTGAGTACCCTTCTATTGTGGTTCCTCCTTGAACAAATTATGTAATAACCAAAAGAAAAAAGGATGCCATGTATTTGTCACCTTGAATCATAACATTTGAAATGAAACCTCATCAGATATAAACTTGGGGAAGTTCCCATTGCTAGTTTGACTTGACGTTCAGATGTTACACTGAAAGTGGAGTACTGACCTCATTACTGCATGATTATGGCCTGAATCCTTGCAGGTCGTATTGTTATGGGACTTTATGGGAAAACTGTGCCGAAAACAGCAGGTGCGCATTTAAATATATTACTGACCATTTGAGAACACTGATTTCAAGTTTGTTTAATATGTACATTTGTGATCCTGTACTGTTCCTCTTTTTCCTTATCATCACTCTTTCAAATTATCAGTCCTAGGGATTTTTAGTGGTATGGAACTAAAAACAATATGCTTTTCTATGTTCTGCAGAAAATTTTCGTGCACTTTGCACAGGTAAGCAAATGGTGCGTCCTTGTCATTTATTTTATTAGGTAATCTTGAGATTTATTTTATTTTATTAGGTAATCTTGAGATTTATTCTCAAATAGCAAGGGTATGTGTAAAGTATCCAGAATTTTGACGCTAAAATTGTTTTTCTGCCTCCTGAATAAAAAACTTGAGATGACTTTGCTATAAACCCTAATCAAGTTTTTTGTTTTATTGGTCCTTTTCAAACTAATATTTTGACCTTTAGTTTAATGTACATATTAACAGCCATGATCTTAATAGTTTGATGCATCTGACTCACAATTGCAGGTGAAAAAGGCATTGGAAGGAGTGGGAAGCCTCTACACTACAAAAGTAGCTCATTTCATAGAATCATTCCCAGCTTTATGATCCAGGGTGGTGATTTTACATCTGGAGATGGAAGAGGGGGAGAATCCATCTATGGTGCTAAATTTGCCGATGAGAACTTCAAACTGAAACACACTGGACCAGGTTAGCTTGCCATTGCTTTCAATATAGCTGATAGGCTGTTAACCGATAAGCAAATGTGTAGCACTATGCTACAATTGGATTCTTAGAAACCAATTTTTATCTTACATACAGGGCTTTTGTCGATGGCAAATGCTGGTTCTGATACAAATGGATCACAGTTCTTTATCACAACTGTAACTACTAGCTGGTAACCTTGCACTCTGAACTGCCATTTTGAGACTTTTTTTCTCTTAAATTATTTTTTTAAGGCCAATGGCTGCTGGCTTTTGGCAACAGGTTGGATGGTAAACATGTCGTTTTTGGAAAGGTATTATCCGGAATGGATGTGGTGTACAAGATTGAAGCCGAAGGGCAGCAGAGCGGCATGCCGAAAAAGAAAGTGGTGGTTGCAGACAGCGGCGAGCTGCTGCTGTGACCTGTCACAACTGATCAGCTGCTGCTGTGACCTCTCTACAACTGATCTGTTTATTAAGAAAGGCTTTCTTCCTTTTTTTTTGTTTTTCGTTGGCGCCATGTAACCGAGTGTTTTACTTCTCACAGATGGAGGTTTGGGTATGTAGATAAAACAGACGTGCTTTTTTCTAAAAAAATTTCTTTTTATTTTTTGTCATAGGTTGGTGTTCACCTCTATGACGTGGGATTTGCTGGTGACGAATTGATAGTCGGATTTTCTTTGAGTCCAGATCTTCTGTTGCAGTTTTTTTTCTTATTTTTTATTTTTATGTTTCAATTAGGGCATCCCGTGCCAGCCTAAACTTTGGACCTTTGGCTCTCAGTTCGGGGGTTACCAGATTTTGACGAGCAAGGGCTGACTCCCTGCGTATACATACATGGCTGCATATATTGTACTTGGATAACCAAAGGGGTAGGAGTCAAACTTGAGATCCAGTAGAGCAAACCCAATGCTCAAGCCTACTGAGTCACTGCTTTGACGGCTCACTTGTTATAGCTAGTACAAGGTAACTATGTAACGCATGTCAGGATTTCATTGACCATTAAAGATGAGTCCTATCCCCCTTAGTGATATATCCTTAGATTTTCCATTAACTGTTCAACGCATAATTGAAAACGTGATTGGACTCAGATGTGGTATTAATTACTTTCCACCGATTGGATGGTGGGACCTACTCCTGTGCACTGAAATTTGAGGATATATCCTTGGAGGGGATGAGACTCATCTTAAATGGTCCGTATTTTTTCTATGTGGGCCCAAGAAGGAGATCTGGGCATGTATTACACATCCCATGTAATAGCTGCGACAAGGGATCCATACTCTCTTTGTTCAGGAGGGTGCACAGTTTTGGAGATTTTGTAGACACACTTGGGATGAATGCGGCCTCTCAAGTGCAAGTATTAAGCAAGAGAATGAGTAGAATGGAAGTCTATGCATTGGTCGGGGGTACATGGGAAACAGGTCCCTGACTAGTGTTTTTTTTTTTTTTTTTTTTTTGGGTGAAGTCTTTAAAAAAGATGGTCTTAATCTACTAGTAAATATGAGTTATTCATTTTTATTGTTTTTTAATTTCCTTTCCACTATTGTAACTTAGCTGGTTAAGGATATGAGTGTAACTACCCGATGTAGGAAAAAAAATTATGTAAGTATATATAATTTTGATAGAAATGGTAAATATAAATGGAGCTTCTAAATGAACAGCAAAAAGAGCTCAGTTGACACACCATTTAAAAAAAATTAAAATTCTTCAAATTACCACTACCTCCTTCTCTCCCCGCACACCTTCCCTCTCCCTCCCTCCTCTCTCCCTTTTCCCAACTCTACCTTCAACCGGCGACAAGCTGCGACGGCGAAGGGGGACTCTCCCTCTCCCTCTTTGTCTATCTCCACCTCTTTCTTTTCCTCTTCCTCTCTCTCCTCCTCCCTCCCTCTCTCCTCCCTCCCCTTTCTCCCCCTCCGCATAGGTGGTCTTCCTGCAGGCAGAGTGAAAGAAAAAGAGAATAGAGGGAGAGGGAGAGTCCTTGTCCACAGCCGGAGCTCGTCGCCAACCGAAGGGAGAGGTGGGGAAGGGGAGGAGAAAGGAGGGAGGGAAAGGGAAGATGTGTGAGGAGAGAAGGGGGTGGGGGTATTTTGGAAAATCTTTAATTTTTTTTTTTTTAAATGGTGTGTCAATGGTTCACCACCCTAAACTGAAAAATCATCACCATCTTCATAGGTTGACTCATCAAATATCTGATCTCGGGGTTCAATTTGATCCAAACACCAAGTTAGTGTCTTAACTTGCCTATGCAGATTTTGGATTTTCAGATTTTGAGGGTCATATGGGTTTTCTATGTCGCTCTCAAATGAATGCTACGACAATGTCCACGTTGAATAAGCATTATATGGGAGACAGAATCAACATACCAATCATATGGATCAATTTGCTCTGATACCAATTGATCAGTTAGGGAAGTAGTAATCCCAATTGATGGTGAACCCAACTATACTTATCTTTAATCAAACTCAAAATCCACACATAGGGAGAAAATGGTAGAAATTTTCTAGCCATTGATCGCGAAATCCACCATAGAGATCTTCACTTCAATGGGAGACACTCAACCAAGAAGAAGAAATAAAAGAAAGTGCTCTAAGCAACTTTAATTCATTTTCACAAAATATTCCAAAGCTTCCTACTACAATCAACTATTACAATTTATAAGAAACTAATTTATTTTTATGAAATTGTAATCAAATCAATTATCCAACTTAGTCATGATTACTTCCATGATCTAAGGTTTTTATTGATTGCAATTGATAGCTAATTAAAGAGGAAAGTCAAAGATTCTAGAGGATTTTTTAGATAAGGAAATCTTGCAAAATTACTGTTTCTAAATTGAATCTCAAAACTTATAGAATCCACCTTGTATTTTTTTATTTTCTTCAAAACTACTCCAGCAGCCATACTGTCTTCAATATCCAGGTTTGTTTGAAGTCCAATTGTTCCTTTGGCTCACTTAGACAAGTGTATCAGCAACACCCATATGAATTAAACAATAGACAAAATATGAGAAATAATGGTGAATTCGATCATCCTCATTTGAGGGTCTCGATCCTTAATATAGATGTTGTTGTGCTACATTCTCTCTCAATTACAGTGATTATAGCAATTACAATTCTAATTAAATCTCCTAATATGAAAGACACTATATTACATAGTTGTTCACCACTAGGTGCTTTGACCAAGTTTAGTTTTTCACATGGGCCTAATTACATGTGGGCTATGACCCAATTCACACCCCCCTCAAATTGATGGGGTAGAATCAACCAGCATCAATTTGCCAACTAAAAATTGATGTTGTGGTCTTGAAAGCCCTTTGGTAAATATATCGGCCATTTGAAGTCTTGTAGAAACATGTGGAAGATAAGAGTCTCATGGACATATTCATCTTGTATGTAATGACAAGGCACTTCAATATGTTTTTGTGTTCATGGAAGACAGGATTTTCAGTAATTCAGATGGCACCCGTATTATCAATACAAAGAGGCGAAAGATTGGATTGTGAAAATCAAAGCTTAGAGAGGTGACCACAAAGCCAGACAATTTCAGATGATGTTGCAGACATAGCTCGATATTCTGCTTCTGTGGAGGATTTGGAGACTTTATCCTAGTTTTTACACTTACATGAGATCAAGGAGTTCCCTAAGAACATGCACCAACCATTTGTACATTGCCGAGTGTCAGGACAACTAGCCTAATTATCATCTGAATATGCAAAAAGAGAAGTTGAATTACCCATAGGAAAAAGGAGACCTCAAGATGAGGTGTCAAGAATATACCGAATAATGCGCTGAACAGCAGCAAGATGAAGATGATGAGGTTGTGTCATGAATTGACTAACCAATTTCACTTCATATGAAATATCTGGCTGAGTGATGGTCAAGTAGATTAAGCTCCCGACTAAGTGTCGATATAACGTGGCATCAGGAATAAGATAACTAATATCTTGGCTTAGATTGATATTAACCCCAAGAGGTGTAACAACGGGAGTGGCGTGTTAAAGACCTGTTGTCTCGATAAGATCCATGGCATATTTGTGCTAATCTAGTACTAGACCTTTCTTGGAATGATGTACTTCAAGGCCCAAAAATATGTTAGGGGCCCTAAATCTTTCATATGAGAGGACTCATGAAGTGAGGTTTAAAGATGCTCGACCTTTGATCACTCACAACTTGTAACAGCAGTGGCCATATGAAGAAGGAACAGTAGTAGATCCGTGTTCTCAGAGGTATCTGAGTAAGAAGGAGATGACTCTTGTGATTGATTCGTTAACGGAGATCATAAAAAGGTCTTTTGGCTTCCCTCAATAGCTCTGATACCATATCAGCAACAACCCATATAAATTAAATAATATATAAAATATGAGAAATAATGGTGAATTCGATCATCCTCCTTTGAGGGTCTCAATTCTTAATATGGATGTTGTAGTGCTACATTCTCTTTGAATTACAGTGATTATGGCAATTACAATCCTAATTAAATCTCCTAATGTGGAAAGACACTATATTATATAGCTGTACACTATTGGGTGCTTTGACCAAGTTTAATTTTTCACATGGGCCTAATTACATGTGGGCTATGAGCCAGTTAACACAGTGTGTTTACGCTTTTCATGTTTGATCACATGCGTCAAATAATTACACTTCTTGATTGTTATCAATTCATGCTAATTGATTTGCATCACATACTTTAGACACAGTCCATATTGAGCATACACTTCGACAATCTCACATGAAACAATGTGCGTCTCAACAAAGACCAAGAACCCATATTGTGGAAACATGTTTTGTCGGAGAAGATAATCGCACACTTGTTATTCGCCACTTCGTCCGCAACATAAATGAAAAAGAAGAAGAAGAAGAAGAAAGGAGACGGGCCAAGACATTTCACACACGAGTAAGAGTTAAAGATAGATTCACTAACTTGAGTGTTGAATATGGTAGTGCAATGAGTTTTCTTGCACAAGAGGTTATTGATAAGCTTTATTTGCCAATTGAGAACCTTCTTAAGCCCTACTAATTCACATGGTCTAATGGATATGTTATTCTTGGGACTTATAGATACTAATATCTTTCAAAATTGGCCATTATGAATACAGAATTTGGTGTGATATAATCTATATGAATATTGTTCATATTATTTTTGAATGACCATAGTTTTTTTATCGGGAAAGGTAACATGATTAAGAGATGAACACATATACTCATGTGTTGGAAGGAAAACAGATTGGGCTCATTCCATTGCTATCAACAACCTCTTCGTTTTTTGCTTCATCAGTCATCACCTTCCACTAAAGAACCAAAGGAAGAGAAAAAAATAAGAAATTGACATCATGATTACACCAAAGGAGATGCCAACCATGACAGCTGAAATTAAAGATGCACCAACTGAGGAAGACCAAGGCAAAACTAATCTCATGAAAAACTCTAGAACAAGTAGAATATGATGAAGCTAGTGTTAATCAAGGAGCACAAAATGTAGAGGAAGAGAAAAAAAAAAGCATACATTGAAGGCTTTGAACAAGAGGCAACAAAGAAGAACCCATCATAGAAGTCCCTTACATTGATTTAATCTTTTGGGATCAACGATGGATAATCAAAGATTTTGCCTTGTTGGTATTGGACAACAATTGCAGTGTTTAAAAGTTCAATGCCCCATCTGAGTTACAAGCAGACATCAAAAGCAAAGACAATTTCGATCTACAATTTCATGGAGGAAAAGAATGCATCAAGTTTCAAAGCCATGTTTAGATGATATCACTCGAACGATAACATAAAGTTCATCCGATTGATTTTCAACCTAGGAGGATATTCTCTCAAACTTGAGGTCGAATTCTTTTTGGCATTTATCAGGTTGGAAACTTGTCGAAGTTGAGTTTTTTCTAAACCAGAGAGAGTTGCTGCAGGCCTAACCATGGGTTGGTCAACTCATTAAGCCCAGTCCATAGGCCTAATTGGATAATTGGATATTTATTTATTTAGAAATTTTATTAAGTAATTTAATTTGATTATGGTTAATATTAGTGAATTTCTTATTTTGTTTAGGCCTATTCTAATCTTAAGCTTTATTATTTAGAGATCAAGCCAACTTCTTTATTTAATGATGCTAGGCCTTAATGTAATGCAATGCGTTATTTCATTAATAAAATTTTTCTTTTGAGATTTATGTCTTATGGTGTTTTCTCCTCTTGTGAGGTTGCCCTAGTGGCTAAATCTATTATTGGATTCAATCAATACTTTAAGAAATTGATCTATACATTGATTATAGATTTGAGGTTACATAAGCCAGTAATGGCGCCGATGATAAAAACTTTGGTTATATTGGTGGATGGCTCACCAAGGGGAAAAGGTTGGCCGATGAAGACGTGGATGGAGGTAATAAAATTAAATCTGAAGAAATTTAACTTATTTGAGGACTTGGCTTGGAATAGGATAGAATGGAGGAATAAATTTCATGTAGCCGACCTCAACATAGTTGATATAAGGCTTTGATGATGATGATTGATGAAATAACAAGATAATTAGCATGCAACTCAAGCTTAGTAGTAGGAGGCATAAGCAGTTGTTTGTTAAGAAAATGTATTCATATTTCTTCTCGTCATTTCATTTAACAGAGGCAACGAATTGTAAGAGAATTGTGTAGGGAGATTGACCAAGATGGAAAGACAAATAACTTGATTTAGGAAATGATGCAATATCTGGACTGGAGTAGTGGGTTGATTGCTATAAGGAATCTTCATGTATTGTGCTAGGTATCAAATGACAGAATTTCAAAGATATGATTGATGAGATAATTATAGGCAATTAGCCTACAAGTCAAGCTGAGTAGTAAGAGCCAAAACCAATTGTTTGGAGTAACTATATTCAATATTTTTCACTTTATTTTGTTTAATAGTGGTGAATGAAATTGCACATCATTTGTATCTTTTCCTTTTAGTACGTATTTTAATATTTGAATATGTCTTCCATAATCAATGAATCTCTTTCTAGCATTCACACACTTTTCACATGAAGGGTCAAGATAACTACTTTTTTCAAACATTTGTGTTGGTCTTGTCATGGAGAACTATATTTGAGTGCTGCTCAAGAAGAGTTTTTTAGAAAGAGATGTTGATATTTGGCTTTGTGAAACTAGGCAAAACAAGAACAAAGGGCCCAATTGGGTGGTGTAAGTTTGCCATGAATCTTTTATCAATTATTTGTTAATAACTAGATTTTGAAACAAACACAGAATACCAATACTAGATAAGAATTCAGTGTTCATTGTATGCAAAGATTAACTTTAAGCGGTAGGATTCTAAAAGGTGATGGCCTATGCATTTTTCCTCATTGTAGGTGTAATATCATGGCCCCAAATCTAGGGTTTGTTTGCTAATCTTTCATATTTATTTCTAATTAATTGTATATTAATCCTAATTTTTATAATGGATAGGTAGATTGGTGGGTCCCTATTCTTAATTAGGTAGTTTTGAAGACCAATTGGTAATCTAACTAGTTTAACTTTGCATTATTTCATCATTTCATTAATCAATCTAATTAATTTGACTTTCTATATTTCATCATTTCATTAATTATGTCATGTGCATTAATCATGATTATTATCATACATTAGTGGACCCATTTCACTTATAATCTAAGTTACTTATGTGGGACTCTTGTGATCTTTTGTAAATAACATAAGTATATGGACTTGCTAGTAAATACCTAAAGTTCTAGCAACCCTAACTTTATATAAAGGCATGCTTTCCAAAGCAAGAGCTCCTTGATTTCACTTAAAATCTAAGTTACTTATGTGGGACTCTTATGATTTTTTGCAAATAACATACATATATGGACTTGCTAGTAAATACCTAAAGTTCTAGCAACCCTAGCTTTATATAAAGGCACGCTTTCCAATGCAAGAGCTTCTTGTGCTCCTAGATAAAGCCCTAGCCCCTAAGCTCATCTCCACTCCATCTCCTACAGCCCTAGAATGTGTGTGTGAGAAAAAGATTCTATCCATTATAAGTAGCTTCATCTTCTTCTCCACATTCTTTTTTCTCACTTTAGTGTTTGTTTGGAGAGAAAATGGTATCTTTACCTTTTTGGCATAACTTTTAATTAAAAAACCAACTCATCTTGGTATTTGTGCCCTTTTGAATAGTGTAGAGTGATTTTCTTAGCTTATCCCTTATCATATCACCTTTTCATGGCACTCATCTCATCATTCATCTCTTTTTCATGTCATTTCCATGCTTAGAGATTTACTTAAGCTATTTGGGGGTTTGCACTTTCAAAGCTTTGCATTTGGATTTTTGGAGCACCCAAGGCAAGTTTAAACAAGTAGGAACATACATGTGTGTTTAAATTTGATTCCTTTAGATTTTCATATTTTAGAGTGTAACACCCCGACCTAGCTTGATCCAGTTTAGTGACTAATTAATGTTGTTTTTGTTGCTAATGGTGTTATATTCCTGTTTTAGTTTTGTTGTGGGTCATGGATAGGTAGTTGGGTTAAGTTTGACCTGGTTTAGGTAAACCAAGCCCTTTTTCGTAATTTGCATTTTTCCAAGATCTCGTCATTTATGCCTCATCTTGGTGTCAACACGTGTCTCTTGTTGAGCTCGTTAAATTCTGTAACTGTGTCAATGGTAAAAGATGTTGCATGGTTCCGTTTGACCCGGATTTGACTCAAATTGGAAATAGGCTTAAACCTCGGACTTGGTTGTAATTTTCATTCAACAGTATCTGATAAGACCCCTCCACCGACTCTATCCTCTGACCAGTTGTCTCTCTCTCGTGAGCACTCTCTCTCTCTCGATTTCTTCTTCTTCCTTTGATTCAAACCAACAGACAAGAGAGAGAGCTTGGAAATCTTGTGACTCAAGGTATGTCTGGATGTTGGACTACTTCTCTCCCTTCCTTTCTTGTTCTCCATGATTAGGCTCATGAGTTTTCTTTCTCTTTTCATGCACGATAGTTGTGGGTTGTGGTTGGAGGTGATTTGAGCCCCAAAGACAACAAGTGGAGTGTTAGAATCGAATTGAGGCAAGTATAAGCATAACTTGTATGAACCCATAATGGTATGTGTGTGATTGAAATGAATTTCATGATCTTATATGTACAGTATGTCTATAGCCCAATTGAGCTCAGTTCTTCTCTTTTGATTTCATTGTTTTTTTTTTTTTTTTTGTTTCCAGTTATTCTATAATCACTTCAGAAAATTGGCCCTGCGCATTCACGGCTGAACCGTGACTTGCGCTACGGCTAAGCCGTAACATGTAGTACGGCTAAGCCGTAAACCCCACCGTGAACCGGTCGTAGATTAATACAGGTTGTTCCTAAAAATAACTGAGAGTATGCAAATCTGCATCTCTTCTACGGCGTGGTCACGACTAAGCCGTGCCCTCTCTTACGGCTAAGCCATAAGGAACTTGCGGCTGAGCCGTAAGGTCTCCTACGATGGAGCTGAGAGAAATGTACAGGTGAAAAGGTAGCAAAGGAAGGCGACTTAGTAGGGCCTTGGACCTAGAAGGTAGGTAACCATGACTTGCCCAATGGACTGTGAGACTACTACGTGAATGATCTCAAGGGCTCCGAATCATTCATGTTCGTTATCCAGCGGTTAAGCACCTTCCCATGGGTGTTGGTTTAAGGGATTTCGGTGTACTCTCAGATAGAATGCAACACTAGACAATAATACATCGGAGACCTTAAAACTATATCAACATGCATGATTAGAAACACTGGATAACTAGAATAGGGTTGGATTGTAAGTACCCTTGACTCGGTATGGATCCATTGCACTGCATCTTGCATGTCAAGCATTGACCTCCATTCTTTAACAGGATTATGTAATTTCATCTATACGTCACTTTGATGGGTTAATTGATATGTTTCTTATACCTTGAGTATACACGTATGTTGATCACGGTTATGCACGTATGATATACTTGTTGGCATGTTTGACTCGAGGTGTAGCACATGATTGATTTACTATGGTCAGGCACTACTCTGCCTCAGCCTTAGGAGCCCGACGGGGTGACTTTGGTATAGCTATATGACCTTGCTGCAGTAAGGACACGTCTTGGGGAATTCGGACCCCAGGAAACCCGAGACCCATTTGTACCATGGCCCAGACAATGGTGTTCTCATCATGTTTACAAGATCCCTCATTTGGGAGCGTATGGCATGTGTAGTAGCCGACTAGTTATGTACAATGTAAGTATTTTTTATTCACGAGAGCATGCTGTATTTCTCGCACGATTGCTTAGTTTACAAGCATTGACATGTTATGATTTACTTCTGTTCTTTAATTTGATTAGAAACAACATGTGTTATCTTGTTATTGTTTATACCTTATTGGATCATTGTATTCATGCTTTGTCCTTGGTGTTGTAGGCTTAGATACCCAGACTGACCCCTCGTCGGTCAATCAGATTACAGGAGAGACCCCCGAGGCCCCATCCGGGCTAGAGGAGTGGGCGTGATCCCTCCTTTCGGAGAGTGTCAAGACCTTATCTTGGATACAAGCCTTTAGTCTTTTGAGATCTAACATGACTACATCCATTCATGAGTTGTATACAGTATTTTTTCTCATTTTGTAACACTGTTAGATATGATGTATATAAATTCTGGTTTTCTACTCTGTTCCTACATATTATGTTGAGATGTTTTGATATCTACAGCTTCTGCGTACATGTTTGCACATGTGAATCTTCCCTTGTACGTGTACAATTGGACCGGGTCTAAGTGTGCAGGTACGGGAGTACGTGTGTCATTGGTTAGGCTTTTGCTAACCCCTGAACTCTGGGCTCAGGTTGTGACATAGAGTGTTGGTACAACTCATCCTTTTTTTGTTTCATAAATGAGGACGTTATAGTAGGTAGAAAATGGATTTTAAGTGGAGTAAATAAATGGTAGGATTAAATGATTTGGAATAGGATTGAGATGGAAATAAATGTGGAAGATTTGAAGTGTGGGATTAAAAATGCAGAAACTCAAATGCAAAACAGAGTTGCAGATTTGGGTCTTGATCATGGAAATTCGAGCGGACCGAGGCGTGCTCAAGCGCACACACAGAACTCTCAGTTATTTTGATGTATAGTGTATCAGGCTTAAGCACATGCTCATCCACACTCAATCACACTAGTCTCTGTGAGACCTGCTTGAGCATGTGCTCAACTGCACTCAAGCGCACACCTAAAATTATTGTTTTTAATTATTAAATTATTTATTTATTATCCCAATTTGCATTTGGATTGGAATGGCTATACCAGACCCTTCATTAGAAACATTTGGCTTTGACCAGTGGTCAAGTATTACCTTAGATTTATTAGGTGAACCCTATAACTATGTAAGACTTTATTTCTTGGAACCATTATGCCTTAAACCTTATCCAATGAAATCAAATAGGATAAATAAGGAAAGTTTTATTTGTCAATCATCCTTGTTAGATGATTTGGTTTGTTCTAATGTTATGCCTTTCATGTGTGGGTATAAGAAACCCGGTGTTTGGATTCATACATAATGAAACACCAAGATTTCAGCAACACATGGCATTGGAATCCTTATAGTCATGCTGAAGTGGAAAGCTAAGGACACGGACATCTTAATTAGTTTGGCTTATAAATTATCCTTATTTCTTAATTAATGAAAAATTACGCATATTTCGATGACTTCTAAATCCTTCACTTATTTTATGTTATCAGTTCAGTTATGTTCATTTTATTATATTATCAGTTCAGTTATATTCCTTTCACTACCTTCACATTTGCTTTTGTTATTACTATTAGTTATTGATATCATTATGTTTCTATTACTGTAAATGTTAAGTCAGTAAGTTCTGTTGAAAAGATAAGTATGACAGCACAATGGTACTATCTATTTTGGCTATATTGATTCATAAAGTCGGCAGCACTAAATTGGACTTTATGAGGCTCGATGCTAGAGTATGGGTTGAAATTAAAATTATGTGGATCACTATAGTTGGATTTTCCATTGAGTAAGTTGATGCTCCTTCGTGTGGTCGAATTAGCTACTGGATCTTCTATTGTGTTCTGATATCTATCTCTCTTCGGGGAGGATTATAACCATGTTATTTACCATCTAGTTGCTATATTTTGTTATCTTGATTCTTAATTATTATGCTTATTCTTATATTAACATGGTTAGATTTTGCTTTTACCATTTTTAATCAGTATTGCCTTTAATTCTATTTGGAACATCATGTTTAGTGTACTACTTGCCTATTTCTTGTTGAGTTGTCATATGTAGGATGTTTCCTTTGGTGCTGCAGGAGCATGCCCCAATCTCAACCCAGTTATCGACACGATCCCGAAGTGCCCCAATTCCCATGTAGTGGTCCATGTTTGTAATAGTGTAGCGTGAATTACTACGGGATTACTAGTGCCACGTCATGGGTCTATCCATATTGACGTAATCTCAGGTTCGGGGCATGATAGTAAGGATGATGGCTTTCCTCTTTTTTAAGAGCCATTTTTTTACTTTTAGAGTTTAACATTAAACAAGAAAATATCTTACTTTTGGCTACTTTGGAATCCAAGTATTACAATAATTCTAAAACTAGCTTAATAACCCGAGCTCAGAACGGATATAACCAACGTTTCAATCTAAATATTCATGCATTAAAAAATCATCATAGCTTTTAGAAAAGAAGGAAAAGAAGGAAAAGAAAATGTTTGAATGCCTGTTTATGAAAATTTTGGAGCTAGTCGCATAGAAAGGAAATAAGATAATTAGAGTAGTAGGTAGTTGGATGAGACAAGGAGTGAGGAGAGAACATGAAAGGTTAAAAAAAAAAGAAAATATAACTTCCAACTTGTATAAATTATAAGCAAACAATCAAAATTAAATCCAAAATCCTCCTCTTTAGTATATTATAATTTGGCAGCTCCATCTCCTTGCATATCCAAGCTAAGCAGGAGTTATTATGCTAGTTTTAGAATTTTTGTAATACTTAGATTCCAAAGTAGCCAAAAGTAACATAGTTTTAGATTTAGTGTCAAACTCTAAAGGTAAAAAATAGCTCTTAACGAGGAAAGCCATCATCCCTACAATAAGGAGAAGCACATAAGAGATCACCACGAAGAATCCTAACGCTCTAAGTCAATCTTTGCATACAATGAAGTCTGAATTCTTGTCTAGTATCTATATTCTATATTGGCTCCAAAATCCAGCTATGAACAAATATTTGAGAAGATTCATGGGAAACTAATGCCACCCAATTGGGGCCTTTATTCCTTTTTCACCTAATTTCATAGAGCCAAGTATCAGCATCTCTTTCTAACAAACTCTTCTTGACCAGCACGCCAATTTAGTTTTCCATGACAAGACCAACACAGACACTTCAAAAAAGTAGTTTTCTTGTTCCTTCGTATGATAAATGTGTGATGCTAGAAAGAGATTCATTCATTATGGAAGACTTGTATAGATAATAAAACACCTAAAGGAAAAGATACATATACTGTGGAATGTCATTCTCCACTATTAAACGAAATGAAGGGAAAAAAATTGAATATAGTTACTCCAAACAGCTGCTTATGGCCCCTATTACCCAGCTTGAGTTGCAAGGTAATTGCCTTATTATTTTATCAATCATATCTTTGAAATTCAGTTGTTTGATATCTCACACAATACATGAAGATTCATTATGCAAATCAACCCACCTCTCCAGTCCAAACATTGCATCATTTTTCGAGATCAAGTTATTTGTCTTTCCAACTTGGTCAATATCCCTACACAATTCTCTTACAAGTCATCGCCTCTGTTAAACGAAACGAAGGGAAGAAAAGTGAATACAGTTACTCAGCAAACAATTGCTTATGCCTCCTACTACCCAGCTTTAGTTGCAAGCTAATTAATTGCCTTATTATCTCATCAATTATCATCATTATTTTCAAAGCCTCGTCCTAGCTATGTTTTGGTTGTCTATAAGAAATCTACTCCATTGTGGTTGTGTCAAACCACCTTACTGATAGAGTAAGTCTTAGCAATGTAATTGAAGGACAACATACGAGTTGGTTCCAGTTTGAGTTCATGGTGGAACTAGAACTTAAATCAGTTTTTTAGAAGTTGAAATTGGAATTGGTTTGAAACCACTTTCCTAGTTCTAGAAGCGGCTCTGCTAAAATAAGTAGGAACTGGAAATAGAATTGGAAGCGGACGTGGGATGAATATAGGTCTGCACACAATGTGTCACACCTCCAAAACTAGGCTGGATCCAAACCCGATTCTAAAGGTGTGAGAATTTGAGTCAATTAAAAATGTTCTTACATAAACAATACAGGCCTCAATTTCGGGTGGATCAAAGTCCTTCGTGAGACTATGCTTGGTGATCAAGCAACCATAATCACACGCGGAATTAAAATCCATAATCTGCGCAGTTGAGTATTATATACCAACCATGAAACAAATCTCAATAATAATAAAGTCAAGATTAAGTGCTTTGAAGCATAATAATTAAAGTTGTAATTCCAACACAAATAATTTTAATGAATAACTAATGGCCTCAAACATGGCCTTATTACATAATCTAAAGTTTTCGATCTCTACGCCAACACTAAGACACCTCAGACGATGTCATTGGTGCTCCACTCAACAACTCCGCCATCTGGCGGAATCTCTTGCGTCACCTAACCCTCTTGTTTAGCACTGGTAATGGAACCTAGACACCAAAAGTAGTGGGTCAAATTGACGTAATCTGGCAAGAGGGTAAACTGCAAGCAATGTTGTTAATCAATTAAATTAAACATATATTTCATTCTGGCCTAAAATTTACCAAATGCAAACTCAATGGCGTAAATGCACAAAAACGGGTAATCTTGCAGACACAATATACAAAACAGGTATTCCCGCAGATAGATATACAAAAACTGGTATTCCCGCTGATATAACAGATGTCACACCCATTTATTATATTCCATCGTACACGCTGACCCGATCACATACGTCCACCTCCAAACTGCAATTGG
The DNA here is from genome assembly GCA_037013555.1 of Sextonia rubra. NCBI lineage: Eukaryota > Viridiplantae > Streptophyta > Magnoliopsida > Laurales > Lauraceae > Sextonia > Sextonia rubra. The sequence continues at coordinate 1,462,919 of JASUAD010000028.1, read as the reverse complement.
TCAAATATATATAAATATATATGTATATACAAATACATATGTTTACTTAAGCACCATGAATCATGCCCTGAAACTCCTAATTCGTAGTATCCAATCCAATGTCAATTTGAGTATTTAGACTTCTTAATTTGAAAGTGTATTATGATCGTATGTCAATTCCAGTTATTTGAGGGTAAGTACTAATCCACCTAATGGTCATAGTTAGTTAAATATACTTATAAGAACCAACCCTCTTTCACAATAGAAATGTGAGTCCACGACGACAATATCCTACTTTTAGTATTTATCATGTGGTGTATCCTGAACCTCACATTCTTATCCTGAACCCAGTCAAATTCTCATGTAAACATTCAACCAATTTTCTAAAAAGACAGGAATCCATCTAATCCAATTATGTTAAATTAGTGTGTGTTACAAATTGGGTAAAATATATTCAAATTCCAAATCAAAACTTAAATCAAATTATGATAAAAAAAAGGAGAAAGGAATATTTAAGTTCTTAATTAACCTTGTAGTATATAAAAATACCTTATCATCTTATATAAAACAAAAGATCTAAATTCTGGATTCAAATTCAAATTTTAAACTTAATCAAAATCCAAATCAGAAATTCAAATACTTTCTAATTAAGACTTAATAATTCTCAATCAAATTTTAATTAAATTCTAATCAATCTAAATAAATTATTAATCACAAGTAATTAAACCATAATTAAATTTATAAACAATCCAAACTAAATATTTTTTTTAAATAAGCCTAGCCCGTCAAACCCGGCCCAGACCTGCCAGCCCAACCCGCCAGTAGCCCAGGCCGCCAGCATGCAGCCCAACCCGCTAGTAGCCCAGGCCGCCAGCATGCAGCCCAACCCGCCGGCAGCCAGGCCGCCAGCAGGCAGGTTGCTCACAATAGTAGCCCAGGCTGCATATGTAGCAACACAGGTAGCAAGGCTGCGCTGTAGCGCTACTACAAAATTTTTCTTTTTTTTATTCTTTATTTCAAATAATAAGAAAAATCAAATCTTTATCATCAAAGACTTTTCACCCAAATCGAATAAAATCATATGAATTTCTTTGTTTGAATCAAAATCAAACCTTCCTTATTAATCCCTAACCCAAACATTAAACCAAATCAAATAAATCATAATTAGAGCATGTGATTCACCGAAGCAACCAAGAAAACATTGTTTACAATTATCCACTTACTTGATTTTCGACACCAAAAGCAGATCTAAGAATCCCACCATAGTTTTTCCCCAAAGAGCTTTTAAGGGTTGGTTGTAGAGGAAAGGAAGAAGATGAGAGAATTGGGAAAACCCTAAGGAGTTATATTATGTAAACGTTTTTTCTAAATTATAAGGAAGGGCTCATTGCTTTTTAGTGAGTTATACAAAATTTCAGAAAAAGTCTTTTTGGCTTAAAAGGGTCAAATAATTCAGGCTCAAAGCCCAAGAGTGTTAAATCAGTCCATCTAACCCCTCTCAACCCGACTCAAACCCGACAAACCAATGTGACCCAAAATTGAAAATCTGGGACCAAATGCCATGTGGATTCCAAACTTTAGATAACTAATTCACTTAAGGACTCCTATATTAGTAAGTCTAGGAGATGTCTTTGGTGTTTAAGACAAATTAGCAGTCAAATTAATCATCAAAAAATTCTAGGGCTCAGACCATTGATCATGGTGTCATGAGAAGGTAAGATGGATTTTTTTTTTTTTTGAATTTTCCATATTAAATTTGTATGCTTTCAAATTCTCTATTAAGCTTTATTTTTATTTATCCATGTTTTTAATAATTTATTTTTTGTAAAACTTTAGAACAAGTAAAATATACTTTTTATTTCTTTAATCATTCTAAAAATCCTTTTATGCTTGAAATCTCTTTTCCATTAGGGCGTAGATTGGGGTGGGCCTCCTCCAATTTCAATAGTGTCAACAAACTCGATTATGTGTTCCTAAAATCTCTCGCATAGATTCTCTCATAAATTAATTCGAAATACTTCATCACAAGAGAGATCAACTTCAAAATTGAGTCCTATATTTGAAAGTCGCTCTTATCTTACACATAATTTCAATTCTCCTACCATTTACCATCACTGGGCCCCACAGATTATTAAACCAGCAAAAAGAAAGAAAAAAAGAAAAAGAAAAGAAACATAGGTCATTTAGCTTTGGCAGTAGGCCCTACTGATTAATGATAAAAAGACTGAGATCTCAAGTTGGCTATGATCTATCTCAACAGTAGGTGATGGGGGCATCAAGTCAAGAAGAAAAGTACGTAACATGATCCCAATCTGGATGGATTACCCTTTTATGGGGTTAATTCACCTTGGTTTACAAGATCCACTGTTGGATCATGGTACAGATGGAGATCCACCATTGAAGGGCTCCCTAAGCATGCAAGTAGAAGGCTCCACACAGGGATGTGCCAAGGGGAAGAGTTGTTGTTGATATAAACTTGTTTTAATTTAGTTTGAGGGCCAAAAGTGTTTTAGTAGGAGTTATGTAATAAATAAGGGTCTCATATTTTGTACTTTTACTTTTTTTAGTGTGTCAAAAAGAGGGCCCGCAACTTGAATACATAATGAAATGCGTGCAAGGGGAAGGACTTGCGCACATTATCCCATGCGCAAGTCCACCCCCCATTCGGCCATCTTGTTTTTTTTATTTTTTTTATTTTTCTTTCTTATGTTCTTTTCCTTTTTTGGTTTCTCATCTTTTATAAGTTGTAATCCCATCATTGGGAAGAAGATTGATGAATGAAAAAGAAACCCTTTTTCTCTTGAAAGCTTTTTCAAGTTCTTCTTGGAAGATTTCTGGATTTTTCTCGCCCTAGTTAGGGAATTTGGCGAGAGGCCAAGACATCATCTTCTCCAAAGGTATTCTGCCTCTTTCTTTTCTTTTGGTAAAGAGCAATCAACCCTTTTCAGTCCAAGAAACCCTAACCTTTTCTTCTTAAAACCAGCTCAATCTTAGGTTAAGAAGGGAAATCATCAAAAACAGTCTCAGATCTGAATTGTTGGTTATGACAAGCCTTACAATCAGATCTGAAACATTATGAAATATAGCCCATATAGCCTGTAGATCTGAATCTAACCCATCTTTAACAGATCTGAATATTCATTTAAAACCCTAGATCTGTACTTATTGGAAACCAACTGTTGTGTCAACCCATTCAGATCTAAATCTGAATTTTCAGATCTGAAAGTTGATTGAGATTGAATCCCTAGAGTGGTTGAGAATTCTATTTCCTAAGATCTATCTCCCCACCTTTGGGAAAAGCACTTGTGGGACCGATAACATGGTGAAACCAACAAATAATTTGTGCTGAAATTAATTTTGCATTGTGTTGGTGCCTTATTTACATTAATTTGTGTGCTTATTAATTTGATATTTGATCTCTCTCTTTTGTATATCATTCATTAGTTTTAGGTCCTGCATCAAATTGGTATCAGAGCACAGCTCTCTAGGGATTTGCATCACGCATACATTACATTACATTGTGTCTCATTGCATATAGGTTGCTGTTGTATGCCCACTAGAAGTGGTCGAAAACATCAGCCCCTAGTTTACAGAATGGTAGGCTCGTCTTAAACTAGACTAAGTTCTGACCAGCCTGGTACAACCATAGAGCAATTGCAAAAGGTCGTAGAGAGCCTGGCAGCGCAAGTTCAAACCCTATATCAAGGGCAAGTTGAATTAACTAGTGGATTTAGGGAACTTGAGCAGACTATCCAGAGAGATAAGAGGAGGCGTCACCGACACCATGAGAGAGATGACCATGAGGTGGACCCCAATGGCGAGTCCAACAATGGATTTGATCACAGGGGTCATGGGAGAGATCAAAATCCTAATGGATGAATTTTGAAGAGCATTGAGATTGATGCCCTTACTTTTGATGGTCGGATGGACCTACAGGTTTTCTCTGATTGGCTTTCTGATATGGACCATTACTTTAAATGGTATGAAATGTCAAAAGAAAGGAAGGTTAAGCTGGCCACTATGAAATTAGTAGGTCAAGCTCGGATATTTTGGGTCAGCTTGGAAACTAATGAGCAATGATTAGGCCTTCCAGCCATTAATATGTGGGAACGAATGAAGGAAAGGTTGAAGGAAGATACCTTCCCTGCTCCTACCATGAGAGACTCCTTGATCAACGGAGTACTCCTTATCAGGGTAGTATGACTGTCCAAGAATACATCACGAAATTTGAGGAATTAAATTTAAGATGTGATGTGAAAGAGGAACGGTTGTCACTCCTCTCACGATTTAGGATAGGTCTACGATCTGAAATCCAGAGAGAGTTGCTTCACCATAGGATCACATTCCTTGTGGACATGTATAAAATAGCCATGGATTTAGAGCAATATGTGAAACCACAGATCCGTAAAAAATTAGACTCGCGTAATTTTGACTCTCGAGCCCATGGCTCTAGCGCAAATCCCACTTTTGGGAACCCTTCTTTCAAATGGGAACACCTAGTGATTCTTCATGGGAACCGAAAGGCAAGGGTATTGATGTTGATAAGACAAAAAAAACTCTATCAAATCAAGTGCCGCAAGTGTCATGGATATAGACATTATGCTGTTACCTGCCCAACAAGAAACTTGTTCATATCAGAGGCCCTTGATGATAGCGATCCGGATGTAAATAATTATGTTCCTGATTTCATTCCATCCGATGATGAATGTGAGGATCCCGAGGATCGTGTTTCTTTCCCCCAATTTCTTCATGCTTACCAAACGGATGAGGAAAAGACACAAATGGGAGTACACGAGGGTGCCAAAATGTTAGTGGTTAGATGTCCCTTAACCCTACAGGAAGATGAAGATTGGCGCCGGACAGCCATCTTCCATACTTACCGAAGTGCAATGAGTGGAGTTGCAAACTCATAATTGACAGTGGTAGTTGTACTAATGTAGTTTCTTCTAGTACTATCACTCGTTTAGGGTTAAAGGATGAACCACATCTCAGGTCATACCGTGTCTCCTAGGTAGACTCCACATCTATTCTGGTTACTCAAAGATGTTTGGTCCCACTTCAACTTTCCTCTTACAAGGACCACCTTTGGTGTGACATTGTTCCATGAATGTGGGCCACATCATTCTGGGAAGACCCTGGTTGTATGATCTTAATGTTACCAATTTTGGTAAATCAAATATTTATGTCTTCAATTTTGATAGGAGGAAAGTGAAACTTCACCCACTACCTCCTAAAGACAATAATGAGATGTCACATAAAACAATTTCCAGTTCGAGTCAAATCTGGGTCCAACGAAAGCATACGACATCTGTCGCAATCGACGTAGTTACAGAAGTTAACGAGCTCAACAAAAGACACGTATTGACACCAAGATGCTACGAAAATGACTATGTCTTACCAAAGCTAAATTTACGAAAAAGGGCTTGGTCTACTTAATCCAGGTCAAACTCAACCCAACTACCTATCCATAACCCGCAACAAAAGCAAAGCAAAAGCAAAACATAATTAACAACTAAAGCAACATTAATTAGTTACTAAACAAGGTCAAGCTGAGTCGGAGTGTTACATGAGAAAAAGAAGACACCAATCGCCGGATCTAGTGATAAGGGTAAGAACTCTAGTGTGGAGCCCAATGAAACAATTAAGGACCCAAAAGGGAAGAATGTTTTGTCTAAAGGTATTCAAATTTTGAGCGCCTCCAAATTTGAACGAGAAATCCAGCACACCCTCACAAGTGTCCAAGAGTCTGAAACAGCCATGTTTGCTTTGGTGACCAAAGCAATCACCACAGAAAAGGCTGTAGAGGCCCCATGTGAAGTGAACCCTATCTTAAAAGAATTTTAAGATGTCTTCCTTGAGGATTTACCCAATGAGCTTCCACCTTTGCGTGATGTGCAACATGCCATTGACTTGGTCCCTGGATCATCTTTACCAAACTTGCCCCACTATAGGATGAACCCAACTGAACATGCCGAATTAAAAAGGCAGGTCGAGGAGCTTCTCACTAAGGGGTTTATCCAAGAGAGTAAAAGCCCATGTGCAGTTCCTACACTCCTCACACCCAAGAAAGATGGCTCTTGGAGGATGTGTGTGGATAGCCGAGCAATTAACAGGATCGTCGTTAAGTATCGGTCTCCCATACAGAGACTTGATGATATACTTGACATGATGGTTGGTGCCAAAATCTTTTCAAAGATTGATCTTAAAAGTGGGTACCACCAAATTTGTATCCAGCCCGGTGATGAATGGAAAACCGCCTTCAAGACGAAGGATGGTTTGTATGAATGGTTGGTCATGCCCTTTGGCTTGATAAATGCGCTTAGCACATTTATGAGGGTTATGACACAAGTGCTATGACCATTCATAGGCAAGTTTTTAGTAATCTACTTCGATGAAAATCTCATCTATAGTAGCACTAGGGAACAACACATGGACTATTTGAGGGAAGTTTGTTTAACTTTAAGGGGAGAAAAATTGTTCGCGAACCTTAAGAAATGCGTTTTCTTGTCTTCACAAGTTGTCTTCTTAGTGTTTGTCGTTTCTGCAGACGGGATGTCTCCTGAACCCGAGAAAGTCAAGGCCATTGTAGAATGGCAAGAACCGCGAAACATTCATGAGGTGCGTATTTTCCATGGCCTTGCCACCTTCTACAGGCAGTTCATCTGAAACTTCAACACAGTAATGACTCTAATTATTGACTGCATGAAGAAAGGTGAATTTGCGTGGAGTTCTGCAGCTACCAAAGCTTTTTTAGAAATCAAGAAAAGGATGATGGAAGCCCCAGTTATGCGACTTCCTAATTTTTCTGAGGTTTTTGAGGTGGCATGCGACGCATCTAGTGTCGGTATCGAAGGAGTCCGTAGTCAAGAAGGACATCCTATCTCTTACTTCAACGAGAAGCTGAATGTGGATCGGCAGAAATTCTCCACTTATGAGAAGGAATTCTATGTGATAGTGCAAGCACTTAAACACTGGAGACATTACTTACTATCGAATGAATTCGTTCTGTACTTGGACCATGAGGCTCTGAAGTACATTCAATCCCATGCTAAATTGAGATCCAAACATGCGAGATGGATCGAAGCATTATAAGAATTTTCATTTGTTTTTAAACATAAGCCAGAGATTGAGAACAAGGCTGCCGATGCCTTAAGTCGCAAGGTTACATTGCTTCATTCCATGAGTGTTAGTGTCATTGGCTTTGAGTGTTTACCGAAAGCATACATTACCTGTCCTGATTTTGAAGAACTTTATAAAATGCTTTTGGATAATCCTTTGCACAATGCACAAGGATTTTGGCTCAAAGATAGTTTCCTTTTCAAAGGAAACAGGTTGTTCATTCCCCGGATTTCACTTCTTGATTTTCTCGTTTGGGAACTGCACGGCGGAGGAATCGCGGGCCATTTCAGTCGCAATAATACCATTGCCCTTGTGGAGGATCGATTTTATTGGCCAACTCTTAAACGAGATGTTGCCAAAATTATTGGGCAATGTAGAACCTGTCAACTTGCGAAACAATGCAAGCAGAATACGGGGTTGTATACTCCGTTGCCATTGCCACATGCACCATGGTAGGATATTAGTATGGATTTCATGCTGGGTCTTCCGAACACTCTTCGTAAGCACGACTCCATATTAGTCATCGTGGACTGCTTTTCTAAGATGGCCCACTTCATACCCTGTTCGAAAACCTCTGATGCATCTCATGTAGCACACCTATTCTTTAATGAGGTTGTTCGACTTCATGGGCTTCCCTCTACCATTGTGTTTGACTGGGCTGTGAAATTCACGAGCTACTTTTGGAAGACACTTTGGATGATCATGGGCACTAAGCTCCATTTTTCATCCACATATCATCCTCAGACCGATGGTCAAACTAAGGTTGTCAACCGGAGCTTAGAAAATCTTCTTCGGTGTTTGGTGGGTGAACATGTTAAAACATAGGATATAATGTTACCGACTGCTGAGTTTGCCTATAATAGTTTGATCAATAGGTCCATTGGCATGAGTTCATTTAAAGTTATGTTGGGTTATAAACCTAAATTACCAGTAGATATCATTCCTGTTACTTCACTGCATAGGCCATCTGCATCAGCCGAGTCATTTGCACAGCATATCCATGCATTGCACGAAGAGATCAAACGTAGGATTAATATGCACAATGATTCTTACAAAATGGCTGCTAATGCACATTGTCGCCATGTTGAGTTCAACATAGGTGATTATGTTATGGTCCGTATAAGGCCCAAACGGTTTCCTTCGGGTACTGTCAAAAAGTTACAGGCCCGCAGTGCCGGACCTTTCAAAGTTGTCCGGAGATTGGGTCCCAATGCATATGTTTTAGAATTGCCACCTGACTGGGAAATCAGTCCAATCTTCAATGTGGAAGACCTTGTTCTTTGCCATGATCCCATCATTCCATCCCACTCTTCCCAAACTTCTGTGCCAGTCATTCAACCGACCTATGACCTAAAATTCTCCATTGACATTAACCCATATGACTCAGCATAGTTTGAGCAGAATCTTCCCACTCCTCCTACACTTACTCTGAGCCAAACGAAAGATGTTATGGAGGATATACTTGATGATACCTTGGTCTCCACCAGACACGGGGGATATCAGAAATATCTTGTCTAGTGGAAGGATAGACCTACTACAGATTGCACATGGGTGACTCGTTCCGAGCTACAACGTCTCAATCCTGATCTTTTGGAGCAGTATGACAACTTTATTTCGCCAGTGGCGAACTCTTCGCAGCCCCGAGGAATTGATAGGGGCATCAAGTCAAGAAGAAAAGTACGTAACATGATCCCAATCTGGATGGATTACCCTTTTATGGGGTTAATTCACCTTGGTTTACAAGATCCACTGTTGGATCATGGTACAGATGGAGATCCACCGTTGAAGGGCTCCCTAAGCATGCAAGTAGAAGGCCCCACACAGGGATGTGCCAAGGGGAAGAGTTGTTGTTGATATAAACTTGTTTTAATTTAGTTTGAGGGCCAAAAGTGTTTTAGTAGGAGTTATGTAATAAATAAGGGTCTCATATTTTGTACTTTTACTTTTTTTAGTGTGTCAAAAAGAGGGCCCGCAACTTAAATACATAATGAAATGCATGCAAGGGGGAGGACTTGCGCACGCTATCCCATGCGCAAGTCCACCCCCCATTCGGCCATCTTGTTTTTTTTATTTTTTTATTTTTCTTTCTTATGTTCTTTTCCTTTTTTGGTTTCCCATCTTTTATAAGTTGTAATCCCATCATTGGGAAGAAGATTGATGAATGAAAAAGAAACCCTTTTCCTCTTGAAAGCTTTTTCAAGTTCTTCTTGGAAGATTTCTGGATTTTTCTCGCCCTAGTTAGGGAGTTTGGCGAGAGGCCAAGACATCATCTTCTCCAAAGGTATTCTGCCTCTTTCTTTTCTTTTGGTAAAGAGCAATCAACCATTTTCAGTCCAAGAAACCCTAACCTTTTCTTCTTAAAACCAGCTCAATCTTAGGTTAAGAAGGGAAATCATCAAAAACAGTCTCAGATTTGAATTGTTGGTTATGACAAGCCTTACAATCAGATCTGAAACATTATGAAATACAGCTCATATAGCCTGTAGATCTGAATCTAACCCATCTTTAACAGATCTGAATATTCATTTAAAACCCTAGATCTGTACTTATTGGAAACCAACTGTTGTGTCAACCCATTCAGATCTGAATTTGAATTTTCAGATCTGAAAGTTGATTGAGATTGAATCCTTAGAGTGGTTGAAAATTCTATTTCCTAAGATCTATCTCCCCACCTTTGGGAAAAGCACTTGTGGGACCGATAACATGGTGAAACCAACAAATAATTTGTGCTGAAATTAATTTTGCATTGTGCTGGTGCCTAATTTATATTAATTTGTGTGCTTATTAATTTGATATTTGATCTCTCTCTTTTGCATATCATTCATTAGTTTTAGGTCCTGCATCAGTAGGCCCACATCTCGTCAATTTGTATCAAATTGGTCGGTACCACCAATTTCCTAAACAGTTTCTGTGAGTGTTACTGTTACTGGGCAACATCTACTCACATCTCTCATTGTTCTTTGATTATTTAATGAGCACAAGTATCCTGGCAGTTCATTTATTGGCGGTTTGCTATTTAAGATGTAATGTAATGACTAGTTCAACGTATAAAAGGGGTTTACTATACAATATTTGAATTTATACATACAAGTATATTTGAAGATCACTGTTGATACAGAACTTCATACATTGGCAGATCAATTTGTAACACATGAAGTCATGTCATTGTTTAAAACTTCAAGAAACGGTTAAGCTCGGCTCAACAGGACCCGTACATAGGGGTGTAAATCTGGAGAGCTGCTGAGGCCTTGCACGGCCCAGCCCAGAAAAATGCGGGCTGTGCACTGGCACAATGCGTTGATCGTTCTGGGCCAAGTGGCCCGAGCAGCAGCACGGCACGGGGCATGGCCTGGCATGGCCCAACATGGGCCAGTCAAATTTATATTTAAAAGATATTTATTTTTTATATAAATTAAGCATAAAAATTAAAATAATTAAAAATGTTCTCCTTATTTATAAGTTTGCATCCATATTTGTACATTTATCATATTAGTTTTAATTTATTTCAAATTAGAAACTCTAAAAGTCTATAAGTTCTTCTCGAATTTATATAAAAAAAATTAAAAATTAAAAAAAGAATTGGGAGGGGCATGTGTTCTGGCTTGTGCCTGGCACAGCCCAGCATAGCATGATAAGGCGTGTCATGGCTTTTCTCGGCTGTCCCCCTGTCAAACTTGGCCCGCACCGACAAAGACCGTGATGATTTACCGGCGCCAGGGCCCAGCCCAGGCATCATTAGGCTGGCCAGTCTGGCACAGCCCGGCTTACATCCATACCGGTGCTACATGTTCTACACCGTGACTTTAACTGCTAAATAATCTTGACGTGTTTCATCAAATTAGAACGAGTTTCTTAAACTACACAGAATGATAGTGGATATTTTGAAAAGTAGTAGTTATTAAGGTTTGCCAAACAACTCAAACAAACAAAAAAAAATTTTTTTTTTTTTACATGGTCGTACCCATAGTAGCCGGATAACGTGAGGAGCAAGAGCCAAACTCAAAACCTTTGCAAGCAAACCCAAGGTTCAAAGCCAACTAAGTCACGGCCGTGATAGCCAAACAACTCAAACAACACATACATGTTTGTAAATAAATCTTATTTTCAAATAATCTAAAAGAGGTTTCCAAATTTTCCATAGTTCTTTAGATTATATAGGAAAGATGGTTTGCTTGCATGACTCAGTCCAAACACAACATTTATCCAACCAGAAGTGTAGCAAGTAGTTTCTGTCTAAACCAGTCATGCCTCTGCTCACCAGTTCTTATATTGTAGAGAGCAGTTTCTACATCAACTTAATCAAGGCTAAGTCGAGTAGGCACTTCCTATATTGTAGCAGTCCCCATCTGCTCTATTCAATTTTGAAACTCCCCTATTATATTTTTGTTGGATGGTCCCACGGATCTAAGATTTATTCTGTCACTGTCTCTGTATAAAACCACTAATTGATTGAATATTCATAATGAGAAAATTGTTCAAACCTTTTAATGAATAAATCTCTTCATAGATAATATACATATGCTACCATTCTAAGTTGAACATTCTTCTATATTGGAAGTTCTATATTGGAGGTATGGGGAAGAATTGAAAATAGAGAGGCAAATATCTAAAGATTAGTTTCATAGTTTAAGTGGTGGAGACCAAAGTGCTTTGTATTTTTCTAATCAAATTATATTTTCATTATCCAACGAACCATTGAATAATCCAACCCAATATCATATGAAAACATTTAATCTAAGTATAACTAACCTATGCTTCAACAACGGTTTCTAACGAATATAAATGTTGGTTGGGCAGTCCGACAGGTGCATGACAGACCTTGAATGGGAAAAGGGGTGTTCCTACATTTGCATGCTAGATTGATGGGGCCCACTCCTACGAACATGATCTCAATCACAGATCTGGGTAGTTCGATAGGTGCATGACAGACCTTGAAAGGGAAAACGGGTGTTTCTATATTTGGATGCTAGATTTTGATGGGCCCACTTCTACGAACAAGATGTCAATCACAGATCTTGGTAGGGTCCTTGTGTTTTGTGAGTATGTTGACATTATTATGATTATAAGGCCAAACGAGTACCAATATGCAAGCCGGAGTACTGTTAGTCAGATGAATGTGCTACTGGCCTATACTTGTACTCTTTGTAGGTACATGCCAGAGACTGCTGGGTAGTGGTCGGGGGGTTTCCTTGAGAGGCCATTACATGGGCAATGATTTTTCATGGTAGATTTCTTAAAAATTAAAACAAAATGAAAGCATCTAAAATTTTTTGTTTTTTTTAAGAATAAGTAATGCTTTTATTTTTTCAAATATAAATTATAGAAACAGAATCTCTCACTTGATAATATACAAAACTTCTTGATATACATGTGTGATTCATATTATTGATCAGAACCTGAATTGTCAGAAGTCCCAAGCTTAAATAGTTAGCCATTTAAATATTTCAATAGCGTGCAAATAACATATTTGTATATCTTCATCCTCTCCAGTTTCCAGCCTTCTTCAAAATTTAAATAAAAGGTTGAATGCAAAATTAAAGACCGAGTCCTAATCCATTAAAACACATACAGTTTCCTCTTCTTCTAAAACTCAAAATATCATTATGTTAAGAAAACAAAGGAATTATTTTGCGATGTCTTTTATCTTTTCCTTTCCAATACCTATAAATTGAATTCCATGTCAACAACTCAATTAAAACATGCATCTTCATAAACGCCAATTCTCATGGAAGAACGAAGTCGAGACGAAGAGACCAACTAGTGGCTTCAGTTCTATGGTTTGGACCTACTAATGGCAAAAAGAACACCGGCACTTGGTTCTACATCTTCTTGTTCCGATATATCGGTATATCATCCGTTTAAACTTCTATAAATTGCCAAAACACTTCCAAACGCATAGTGGAAGTACAAAAAAAAAAATTTTTACAAAACAGATAGCTGACATAGTATTATAATATTACATTATTTTGTCGACAGCTGACATAGTATTATAATATTACATTATTTTGTCCTATACTAATGATGAATCACGCCGTTAATTTTGGCCCCATAGCCATTTTTTGCCGTCTGGACAGAATAAATTATTTGGATTTCTCAAAAAGCCCTACAAAAGTCTAGAATTTGTAATCCAACGGTCTATATTTTTTTTCATAAATATCTAAAAAATCTATGATGAATCAGTGGCTGATATTTGACCTTTCAGTGATTTAAGGCCTTTTAAAGATGATGGACAATTTGAGTCCTGATTGTGGGACCCAAAAAATAAAGATAAAATAAAAGAAACTAATACCCCTCTTTACTACTGCCCATTCTACTGTAGCTTCATTTTTCTTTACTTGTGCGGACTTGTAAATTTAGAGAGGGGGAGTTGTGTTGTGTTTTTGACATTACACATTATGCACATATGCAAATGATGACCGACAAAAAAACAGCTATATAAGAAGAGACAGAGATATTTACGTGGTTCTCCCAAACAAGACTACATCTATAGCATCGAGACAATCATCTTCAATATAACAAGCAAAGCATACAGAGAATCTCGCTCTTTCACATCATCTCTCCTCGTTATGTGGGAACACCCCACGCAAGAGAGCTCTCACCTCTCTTCAACAAGATATAGGGTTACAGATTACATGAGATATATATAATTCCTGCTTTCTTAGTCACTAAGAAAGTCACGGGATAATTACCAAAATATCATTGATCTTAAACCTTGTTAGTGGCTAACCCAATAAACTAATCTGGTCAAACTAGAATACAAGACATAAATCTAACAATCTCTACTTTAGCTTGAATTCTGCATAGCTCGAGCCACCAGGAGATGAAACTAACAATATATTCACATTCCTTGCTGAATGAAACGTTATTACACCAATAGTGCAGTCTTCTCTCTTCAACACCCTGACATGTTGAACGGGCATTAAAACTTTATGCAACGTTCATCTTCTTGTCAAACTTTACCTCCAGTTTAAAGCGCGACTTTATTGACGAGCCCGAGTAATATCGATATTTGAATCACTTACTATCTTGCCTCATCTTCAACATCACTATGAAGATCCAATAACCACAAGAATATGAGCAAAATAGATCGCAAGTATGGGTCTGGATGACTCTATAATTGTAGAACAACTTTTACCTTCGAACAATCAAAACCTCTATTTGAGCTAACCTTTGATCAATTAAACACATGTTTGACAACTGTTGATATGGGCATGCATCAACGCGTACTTTCTGCTTCCTCACTTGCTTGGCTTTGGCAAGCTGAATGGCATCACATGTGATCCGAAAACACGCATCACATGAGATCCGAAAACATGTAAATCTCAAATGGACAACTTCGTTTAAATATGCAAAGCATCTCCAATTAGTCCAATGACTCCTACTAATGGCTTTGCTTCTACAACTAGGTCTATCAACCCGATTCTGACCTAAACCCACATCAGTTCAGATCTTCTTCACAAAAGAAGTTGGTGCCACCTGAACTCTTTCTTCCTTCGGCAATTAAGACAAGACATCTCTTGGCAATGTATGTAGGTCTAGATTTCTCCAGTTTAGGCGAGTGGCGAGCAACCATCTTCTCTTTTCTTGATTTCTACACCAAGCTATAAATGTCATCACCACGAGCATGTTGGAAGAAACGGATTTGAAATCCGACTCCGGATATCTCCGATATTGAAGAAACAGCTTTTTGCGCTCCAATTGGTCAAACTTCCTCGTTGACCATCAAACAACCAATCTCCCTCTTTCACTATGTAGATTTACTCGAAACGAGTTAGTAGGCACAAAACAGATCTGCGGTCGGATGTCGAATGATCAATATATCACAGAAACAAACTACTGCATTTGATCTAAGTCAATTTGGCTTTGACTGTACGACTTTGCTGATGTGTACTGACGTCAGCGGTTGACCGCTGCTATCCTGGGTTGCTAAGTGGGTCAGGTTGAGCCGACTTAGAAACGACTTGCAGTATTGTTTGGTAGCTATTAGGTTGTGGAAGGAGGTCAAGTAGAACCTGACTCGAAAACCCACTTGACCTAGCCTAGGAACAAAACCCAAGCAGATAGACTTCCTGGTTCCTTCGACTCTGCGATAGAGCCCTTCAAGCCATAGGCATCTTTTCTTCCTTAGTAGCAACAAACCGGTGATGAAAAGTAGTGGCGGGAGGTTGGCTATGACTGACTGAAGTCCGATGAGGGGGAAGCTGTTCGAAAAAGCAGCAAAATGGACATTACCTGTGATCTACGGATCAACAACGATGAACACACACAATCATACCATCAAGCAATCACACACATGAACATAACAATTTTACATGGTTCGGCAACCTTGCCTACGTCTATGGAGGAAAGAACTCATCTATCATGATCCCATCTTAATCCTCTGAGATCTAGGGTTACAGTACATCAATATATATATAGTTCATGCTTTCTTGGCCAACAAGAAAGTACCCTTGACCCAGAACCTCGGTTTTGGCTAAACCAGACAAATGATCCAGCTAAACCGAAATACAAGACAAAAACCAATAATCTTCACATTGGCTTGGATTCCGTAAATCCTTAAAGCCACCTTGAGATACTCAATAATGTCTTCACATACCTTGTTGAATGGTACGTCATTACACCGATAGCTTAGTCTTCTTTCTTCAATACTCTAATATGCTAAACCAGTACTTCACATACCTTGTTTAAAGCTACGCCTTAGCACACGCTACAAACAAGTGCAGCTCATGCACCCCCTATCCTAGGTGCACAGACAATCTCATCATTATCTGTTGTCGATCAAGTCCAAACAGACTTGAGACTTTTCACAGTTGCCTCATTTGACCTCAACACCACTATCTTGAACCTTCAAAGTGCTTTCCATTTATTACCATCTTTGCTAGTATCCTTACAATACAATGAACCTAACTTTCATCTGTCAAGACAAAACTGAAGACCTCTCTCAATTTGGATCTCACTGGTAGTTGTGAATCCTTCCTTCTATCTCCATCCATGTGTTCTTTTTGTCAAACCTGTAACTATCCAGTTCTAACCTGTCTTGGTCGGTTGGGCACAGCACACGCGGGTTAGCTATGACCTGATGCTAAATTGGCTTACTCTGACCTGAATTGTACTTTTTCTTAGAAAATCATCTTCATTCAGGTTTTCTTGGGTTTCCGCTAGATGATATCATCAAAGACACATCAATCCATCTTCCAATTATTCGTTGCATTTAACTCCACCTGAACTATAGATTTCCTACCCTATTATTTGATGTCTCCTTCATTGGTCCACCTGAAAAAGCATCTCCTATCAACTTGTAGAGATTTCTAACCATCTCACCCTCCATGATGACCAATATTCCCGTTTTTACCTTCGTAACTCCACTCGCTACAGTGCACTTATAGCCTTTGAAGTCTAAGGCCCAAAAAAAATCCAATTTCTTCGTAAACCCAAAACATATATAACATCCATTAGGGTTTAAACAGCATCATCATATAGCTAAATCTTTACCGCTCTTATCTCAAATGCTTATCAATTTGCACTCTCCCCTATAAGAACAGATCCATCAATAATAAGAGTTGTTTGCATCAAACCAATTCCTACTTGAACACATAACAGGAAGAATTTGAATCTGAATACCATGAATCGTTAACTTGATCTCTACTTGCAGTGACCAAAAGTAATTCCCCATCATCCAAATCCAAGCTTTCTTACACACTACCTTCTTCCGATTCTGATTCTTTTGTTTTTTCTTCCACTTGGGTATGCCACTCCTTCCTAATCCCTTCGATGCAGATTTGAGTTTTCCTTAAAGTTCCGAAGTAATTTCCTATACATAACATCAAGTAACACTTTTCAATCTTTGCTGTGTCAGGAAGTCTATGACTCTTCCCTGCCAATCTCTGAAGTCGTTTCTCCACCAAACACTTCAATTTGGCCCGTGATGCTTGAACCCATTGCTATTATCATAATTAGTCGGTTTCCTAAGTCCCACAAATTCTTACCTATCAAACTGCTAATATCTTCTGTCTGCCTTATTGATCTCGTCACCATGAGCACGCTAAAAGAAACGGTTCTGTAATCCGACTCTAGATGGATTCAATATTGCAAAAACAGTTTTTTGAGATCCGATTGGTCAAACTTGCTTGTTGACCATTGAACTATCCATTTTATTCTGCACACGTGTAGACCTACTCACAACGAATCTGTAGGCACAAACCGATATCCGATCAGACATCAGACGATCAAGATATCGCAAAAACAATTTCAACCTTCGATCCCTAGCCAAACTACTTTGACCATACTCTGCGTACATCAGCACTGACATGCTGGCGGATTGGGCTGAACTATGCTAATGGATCAGGTCAACCTAACCTGACTTGGACTCGACCTACATTGCTAGGTCTGCTACTTGACGGGTTAGTTCCAAGTTGACCCAACCTTGACCTGGCTTGGCAGATTCCAGGGCCTAAATCTCGTTTTCTTCCCCTTTGTCTTTCTAGCACTGTTCCTACAGCAAAACCCTGCAACTTCAGTGTTCTCCCATAGTAATAGCAACGGTGGACCCGTGAGTGGTGCACAAGATGATGGCGACAGCAGTGACTCTTGCTGCTGGCGGGGACGGAATTGGCGGAGTAGCAGGCTACCTCCATTTTTCTTCTGCTCATCAAAGCACTAGTAACGATGGGCCTAGCCCCATCTCTGGTAGCGAGGAAGAGTGCGGTGGTGCAAAGCTAGAATTTTGTGGTGAACTTCGGCAGAGCGAACAAGTTCGATGAAACTGACTACAACCAGGCAAACCATGCAGCCTGATCCTTTGCTTTGTTCTCTGATCAGTAAATCCAATCCGGGGTTAGTCGTGATCAGAGAAGTCTAATATTTCTCTGTTTCCTGACGAAATAAGAATTAAACCATACCCAGAACCCATTTTGAACAAAAAATCCTCTTCGAGATCCCACAGTGCAATCTATTCCAACCTAGTGGAAGATGGATCTTGGCATGACCGCCGATCGTTTTTCTCCACGTTGATTTGATCCGTGAAATACAATGCCCAAGCGATCTCCACCTCATTCTAATACCAATCGTTGGGAAAAGAGGCACAACAAAAATTGCCCGCGCTTTACTGATCAACCACGATGAACGCACATAATTATACCATCAAACAATCACATATATGAATGTAGCAATTTTACGTGATTTGGCAACCTTGCCTACATCCATGGATGAGAAAACTCATCTTTTATGATCCTATCTCAATTTCCTAAGATCTAGGGTTACAGTACATCAATATGTATATATAGTTCTTGCTTTCTTGGTTAACAAGAAAATCTATGCATAATGACTAAAGTACCTCTAACCCTAAACCTCAGTTCTAGCTAAACCAGACGACTAATCAGGCTAAACCAGAATACAAGACGAAACCCAACAGAAGCAACGGCAACAGGTGGGTCTCCTTCTTCTCTGATTTTTTTTTCAAAACCGAGTACCTAAAGAACCCAAATCCTCCTCTTCTCCATTCTACAACTCAAGTCGGTAACTCCAAATCAAAAAACTGTTGATCTGTGTGGCCCCTTTGATATCAAACTGACTCGATCTCCTTCTCCAATTTCAAGAGCAAATCGAAAGATAAGAATCAAAGGATGCCTTTTACGATCATCTGCAGAACTGAAACAGGAAACCCATGTTTCTTTTTTTTTTTCCCAATCAGGCCTCTATAATCCCTCTATGCGCAAAGAAAATCAAGAGCCCAATATAAGAAATCCCTATTTCTTCTCTTCTCTAATGCCGCCAAAATTAAGAATCACATAACCTATCTCTTCTTCTTTTCCGACTATGGCCCATAAATAGATCGGATCGATCTGATCTTCTCTATTTCCCTTGATGAAACAAATTCGAACCCTTAATGAGCATTCACTCCGTCAATCGATCATACACACAAACTAGCCCTAGAAACCCAAGTTTTAAGACAATAATTGTGGAATCTCGCGATCTCCACCTTGATAAAAAATATGAGGAACTCCACCTTGACTCAAATACCAATTGTTGTGATTTTGACATCATACATTGTGCTCATATTTGATATTGCGTAGAGTTGGTTTATCGGGTTTAAGTCAGGTTGAGAGGGCTAGATGGATATTTGATAGGCTATTTTATATGTTTGGGTAATTGCATTTAGGACTTTTTGTACAGGGCCTATTGGAGATAGGCTAGTTAGACCTTCTTGGGCCTTGGGCCTAAGTTAATTGACCTTATGGGCCAAAAGCCCTTTTTTAGAATTTTGTAAAACTAAATAAAGAGTTAGGAGCCCTTATTTGTAAATTAGATATACCTTTATGTAACCTAACCCTAAAAACCACCGATCGTCTTTCCTTCATACGCATTGTTCTTCCGTTCCTCTTCCTCTCCTCTGCAACCAAACCCTAGCAACCCTCGGAGAAAACTAAGGCTTGATTCAAAGGGTTAAGGATAACACCATCACCTTCATCTTCTTCCGCTTCTTGTCTATTATCATATTGTCTGCAACCCAGTATGTATCTATCTCTTAACCACCATTAGATTTTTTTCAGTTTATTAGGGTATATTTAATAGCTTAAAAAGATCTATGCGTCTCTTGGATTTGTAGGATTTCAAATCAAGGAATTGATTTAGGATATCGGTTTGTGCATGATTGGATCTAGCCTTAGCAGATTTGAGTTCGGTGCAAGATTTGAGACAAGTGGATAATTGTCAATAATGTTAATGTAATTGTTTTGTTGAATGGTATGTTCAAAATCTGATTTTTATGATTGGGTTTGGTGTTTTGATCGAAATCTGAGGTTTAGATTTACGTGGGTTGAGTTTTTGACAGAAAACCTAAAAAGGAAAAAATTATTCGCACCTACGATTAAGCCATAGGTAAGTCTACAGCTAGGTGACGGCTCACAATCCAGTGAACCGTTTTTGGAAGCAGTACTACGGCAAGCCATAGGAACGGCTAGCCTAGCCGTAAGTAAGCTACGGTTAAGCTGTAAGAGTGTTGCGGCTGAGCCATGAGTGCCCTAGGAACCTTTATTAAATTAGTAGAAAGGTAGGCTACGATAAATGACAAGGGTGAAAGGACTTAGCTGTGTGGAACTGCATTATAGGTAAGTGACCTCAGGGAAGTGACCTTTAGGGGCAGAATCACTTTACCTTACTTCATGCTGTCACAACCCGAGCCTAGGGTTCGGGGGTTAGCAAAAGCCAAACCTAATGACACACGTACTCCCGTGCCTGTACACGTAGACCGAGTCTAAATGCACACGCACAAGGGAACATTCGCACGTGCCAAACATGTACGCGGAAGCTGTAAATATCAGAAACATCAAACTAACAGTGCAAGAAGAGAATACCAAGAATGAACTGACATAATTACATAGGAAGTTTTACAAAAAGAACAAAATACTATATACAGTCATGACATATACACAAGCGTGCAACTCCTCAAAACAGACAAGAAACAAGACTCCAATGATGCATGCTAAGAACGCTCTCCCGTGGAGTGATCACATCCACTCCTCTAGGCCTGATGGGGCCTCGGGGGTCTCATCTGGAGTCTGGCCGACCTGCGAGGGTTTGGCAGGGGGATTTGGGCCTGCAACACCAAAAACAACTGTGAATACGAAGATTCAGCAAAGTATAAACCATAGCAAGTTAACACACGCTGTGTCTAATAGAATAAAGAACATCATGTTATTAAAGAAGGCATTTTCGTATACTAGGCTGTCATGCGGGAAAGAAATATGCTGAGTGAATCAATGAATACATGCAGTGTACAGAACTAGTGGCTACTACATTACCATATGCTCCCAAAAGAGGGATCTTATAACGTGCAAAGAACACCATTGTCCGGGCCAGGGTACAATGGGTCTCGGTTTCCTGGGGTCCGGTTCCCCAAGACATATCCTTACTGCAGCAAGTCCATATAACTATACCAAATTCACCCCGTCGGGATCCTAAGGCTGAGGCTAAGTAGTGCCTGACCATAAGGAGTCAATCATGAAAACCCTGAGTAGATCGTGATAACATATCATACGTCCATATCTGTGAGTGAACATAGCATACATGCATACTCAAGGTAAAGAATCACAATGTGAAAGTAACGGATCACAAGTAATCATGTCAAAGAGTAGAGGTCAATACTCGAATGCAATATGTTGTGCAACAAATCATGCGAAATCGAATCATCTGTATTTACAAACCAATGCTAATCTAATTATCCGGTGTTTCTAACCGTGCATGATGATGTAGTTTTAAGTTATTCGATACACCGTTGTCTAGTGTTGCATTGAATCGGGCGGTGCACGAAGTCCCTTAAACCAACACCCATGGGGAGGTGCTTAACATCCGGATAATGAACATGAATGATTCGCAGCCCTCGAGATCATTCACGCGTTGTATCACATTCCGTTAGGCAGGTCTAGGTGCTCTACATTCTATCATGAAGGCCATATCGGTCTTTTCCTTACACCTATCCTTGTCCTTCATTATTCTAGTGTGGATATGGCTTAGCCATGTGTGTGCTACGGCTTAGCCGTGTGCGGTCTATGGCTTAGCCGTGGCTGGGCCGTAGAAGGTCTGTCAATTTGCGTGCTCTCAGTTAAATCCAGAAAATGCACCCTCTATTGATCTACGGCTGGGCCACGGCTGAGCTTCGGCTTAACCGTAGGGCAATCCACGGCTTAGCCGTGCCCTAGCCGTAGAAGAAAACTGGGTTTTTCTCCTCTCTAGACTTTGAGCCGTAAGTGCCATACGGCTTAGCCGTACGTGCACGAGGGCAATTTTCTGAAACACATACAGAATGCCTGTAACACCATCAAAATTGCAATTCTCCAATGGAGATAGACAAGTACTGAATCAATAAGTAAAGCAAATGGGCTGTAAACACATTTTTCCACATCAATTCATGTAAACTAACCAAATCAAATGCATACCAACATGGGTTCTCACAAGTTATGGTTATACTTGCCTCAATTGGAAATCAATTGCACAATTTGTTGTCCTAAAGCCCAAACACAACCTAACACAAATCAAACCACATGCATGCATGAGAATTGGAATCACAGACACACCATGCAATGAGAAACAAGAAGGAGAAGAAATAGAGGAAGGAGATGAGAGGAATGGAAGGAATTCCACTCACCTCACATGCAAGGACCCAACTTCCTCTTGATCGATGGAGGAGAGAAATTTGGAGAAGAGAATTCAAGAGAGAAGAGAGAGAGCTCCACGTGCACAGTTGAGGAAGAAAATGAGAGAAGGAACGTGAGTTGGTCGATGGATGAGTTATATATAAGCTAATGGGTTGTTCAAATTACAAGAGGGTCCAAGTGAGAATTCTATTTTCAGTTTGAGTCAAATCCAGGTCCAATCGAATCACACGACATCGGTTGCAAATGACGTAGTTACGAAAGTTAACGAGCTCAACGAAAGACACGTGTTGACATCAAGATGATGCAAAAATGACCATGTCTTAGAAAAGCTAAAATTACGAAAAAGGGCTTGGTCTACTTAATCCAGTTCAAACTCAACCCAACTACCTATCCATGACCCGCAACGAAAATAAAACATAAACAAAACACGATTGGCAACGAAAACAAGATTAATTACCCACTAAACGAGGTCAAGCTGGGTCGGAGTGTTACACATGCCCATCGGGTAATTCATAATTCAGGTAAGTGACGTTTAGGAGGGCAGAATCACTTTACCTTACTTCATGCCCATTGGGTAATTCATAATTGAATCGGTTTTGTAATTAGGTCCAAATACTGAAATGGATGTTAGTCTTAAGGAAGGTTAGTTAAATGTAGACATGAGAATTGAATTAGACTTGGAATAGGAATGAGAGTTCTGCGATAAAACACATGAGTAACACCGAAGTAAGACAATAGCATGGTGGGCTCTCATTGCTATTGTAAAGGAAAGTCTGTTTCCATGCATAGATTTAACAAGGTCTGTTTCCATGCATAGATTTAACTTTCTTTGACTATCAGGTAGTGTAGAGCTTACCCCTAGTAAAAATGGAAAATACTACATAAGCATAATACACTTTTAAATTATGTTATTAAAACTCATTAAATTGTTAATGATTGGGTGTTATGCATTAGGAGTTTCATAATATGATTCATTATGCATTCATATACAGTATGTATTTGTAATATATATATGATCGATTGCATTTTAGAGGTGGACATACGCCATCGGGTCAGCGTGTACTATGGAATATAATACACAGTTGTATCATTTGTTATATCTGGTGGGAATACCCATTTTTATGATTTGTATCTGGCGGGAATACCCGTTTTTGTATATTGTATTTGGTGGAAATACCCATTTTTGTACATTCATACCATTGGATTTGCATTTAGTATATTTTGGGTAGGATGTAAATATGATTTAACTTAGTTGATTACTATCATTACTTGCAATTTACCTCTTTCCAGATTACATCAATCTGACCCACTACCTTTGGTGTCTAGGTCCCATTGCTAGTGTCGAGCTGGAGGATGAGGCGACACAAAAGATTTCGCCAGATGGCAGAATTGTTGAGTGGAGCATTGACGACATCGTCTAAAGTATCCTAGTGGTAGTGATGAGATCGAAATATTAGACTTTATAATAAGGCCATGTTTGGGGCCATTAATTTAGACATTAAATTCATTTGTTTTGGGGTTATAATTCTTAATTGTTATTCTTCATAATTCTTGACCATTTATTAATTATTATGGATGTTTGTTTACATGTTTTGAATTTGATACTCAACTATGTAGATTATGGATTTTAGTTCCACTTGTGATTATGGTTGTTTACTCAACACGCATAGCCTCATAAAGAATTTCCATCCAACTGAAATTGGGGCCCGAGTTGTATGTCAAGACTTTTGCATTGGTGCACTCATGGGTTAGACAAAACTTGAGTTTATTGAGTTGTATTTTATATTTAGAACATTTAGAATGGAGTATGGTTGGGAGCCGAATAATTTGAATTGAAGATAATACAAATTGAGGTATTTTTTTAGGACAATATGGATTAAAAAGGTCATATCTCACAAACTGAGCGTCAGATATGGACAAGCTATTTATCATTGGAAAGTTCATTTCAAGTAGATATCCGTAGAGCATAAGATTACATAGTCAAAGTTAAATCGACAAAGTTATGGCCTCTGAAAGTTTGCTAATGCACATAGAGAATTCAATCGCGCTCGAGCGCACCTGAAACTGGGCTTGAGTGTTGAAAGCAATGGCAAGCATGCTCAAACGCCCATTTGACCACGCTCGAGTGCACGGATAGCAAAAGCACACCAACCTGCACAAAAACCTTTCTTGTTTATGCCAAAATTGCCTGTTTTACTAGGATTTGGTTTCTAAACCTGAGGCACAAATTATGGGCTATAAAAAAAGGGTTTATCTCAACCCTAAATACAACACAATACATAGAGATCTCCTTATTCTGAATTAGGGATTGCCATTTGAGAAATTATTTGGAGCTTTTATGAAAGATTGGGCTGAAGGCTTTAAGTTCTAGAGTTAATGATTCTACTCAACGTAAAAGATCTGTGACTTCTACTTCCTTGTAGAAGATTGTTCTCTAAGCACAGAGACTTATTCGTTATGGAGATCAAGGTACTAATAACGAGGCACTGAGGGACTGCGTGCTGTGAAGATCTATCAATAATAGCTACAACGGCTTGTATCGAGAGATTGGCTATAAGGTTGTGAGTATATCTTGTACCACAGAAATTAATGATTGATTTTGTCCACTTTGAACTCATAGTTTTTTTCCATTTGAGTTTTCACGTTAAAATTGGTTTTGTCTTCTTTGTCTGATTGATTGTTTCTATTTTTCTGTTGCATAGAACTAATAATCGAATTACAATCTAAAATAAATCTCAATTATTCTAAACTTTCAATTGGTATCAAAGCAAGTCACATTAAATTGCTGTGTGTTAATCTAAAGGGATTTTTTAAAATGGAAAGCACATCTACAGCCAAGCCTTATGTTCTTAAAGATAAAAAATTTGGCTTCAAGAAGATGCTCAAATATGAGTCTGAGAAGAAAAACCATAGATCTATTCAATGCTTTGAATGCATAGGGTTTGGCATATAAAGCATTTGAATGTGCAAATAAAAGAAAAAAAAAAGAGATGTGATAAAGTTGATGATTTTAAAGATGTAGAAAATTCTCTTCTTGACACTTTTAGTGCCAAATATGTTACTTTCATAGTTAGATTTTCTCCATCTGAAGATGATTCTGATGATAATATTGATGATGAAGAAGTAACTCTTAAGGATGTTAACTGAGATGCTCGGTATAAATTTCTGTATAGTCAAAGCAAAAAACTAGGGTTGTATGTTGTAAAACTTGTGAAATAAGATTCTGAAGTTGAAATTTTATCTATTATGAAGAATTTAGAAGAAGTGCATGCACAAATCATTCTTGTTGAAAGACATAAAGGTTCTTTGCTTGAGAATTTAATTGCTGAAAAACAAGAGAATGAGTCTTTGAGAGCAGAAGTATTAAAGAATAGGGCTAAAATTGATGATCTGAATGTCAAGTTGAAGATAGCATTGACAAAGCTAGATGCTCCTAGTGCTACACATGCTAGGTCAACTACACTTAACCACATCTTAAGTGTTTAAAAGCTATATACTGACAAGACTGGTCTTGGATGCACTAATAGTACTTTAACATCAAAATCTACAAGTAACACTATTTTTGTTAACAACACCGTATATACATCCACTGCACAATATACTGTACAGAAAAATATATTGATTATGCATCAAAGAGTGAGTCATATCCTAAAACTACACGAGCATTCACATATCACCATTGTGGAATACAAGGATACATCAGTCTCCATTGCAACAAGTCGAAAGCTATGCCAAAACTTAAGCAATGGAGAACTCAATTTTCTACACCAAAATCTAATGCAATCTGAGTTAAGAAGGAATAGTTGCCATCTATTTTGTTTCACACTATGTTGAAATTCTTTAATGCACAAATGTGGGTACTAAAATTCAAGAGCCCTGATCAAGAAGATCAAGCCCCCATCTCAATGCTAATACAAATATATCATTGAGGGAGAGTCACAATTGAGGGAGAACTACTAATGGATTCAAGTTGACAAACTTGCTGCATGATGACACCATAGATTTGTTAATTATGGACAAAAAAGGGGAGAATGAGGCATTAAGAAAGAATTTCAAGGATTGAAGATGTGATTCAAGAAGTTGAAGATATAATAGGGTTATTCTTCAATTGATTACTGAGTTGGAGATATTATTATTATTTTTTTGAAATTTCAATTTACTCAATGTAATAAATGTATTTTGGATTTATTTTTGGGTAGATTTATTGTATGGGAAGTTTTGTCTATGAATTGCCAAAGGGGGAGATTGTTAGGACTTTTGTATTGGCAAATTCATGGGTTGAACAAAACTTGGGTTCATTGAGTTATATTTTACATTTAGAACATTTAAAATGGAATATGGTTAGGCGCCGAATAATCTGAATTGAGGATAACTTAAAATGAAGTGTTTTTCTAAGGAAAATTTGGATTAAAAACGTTATTCTCACAAATCGAACATCAGATATGGACAAGCTACCTACTATTGGAAAGCTTGTTTGGAGTAGATACCATAAAAGCCAAAATTGCATAAATAGGAGTTAAAACAATAAAGTTATCATCTGAAAGTTTGCTGATGTGTGTAGGAAATTTAAGCACACTTGAGCGCGCTTGAGATTGGGCTTGAGCGCCGAAGGCAATGGCGAGCATGCTCAAGTGCCTATTTGACAGCGATTGAGCATACGACAAAAGCATGTCGATCTACACGAAAACCCTTTCTATTTTTGCTAAAATTGCCTGTTTCACATGGACTTGGATTCTAAACCTAAGGCACAGATTATGAGCTATAAAAAGAGGGTTTCTCTCAACCCTAAATACAACACAACACATAGAACTCTCCTTAATCTAAATTGGGGATTGCCATTGGAGAGATTATCTAGAGCTTCCATGAGAAATTAGGTTAAAAGCTTCAAGTTTTAGAGTGGATGCTTGTACTTTATTGTAGGAGATTTTTGGGTTTTGCTTCCTTATAGGAGATTGTGCTCTAAGCATAAAGACTTGTTCATTGTGGAGATTAAGGCATTGACAACGGGGCACTAGGGGACTATATGCTGTGGAAATCTATCGATAACAATTACAACGCCTTGTGTCGAGAGATTGGCTGTATGGTTGTGAGTATATCTTGTGCCGCAGAAGTTAGTGATTGATTTTGTCCACTTTGGACTCATGGTTTTCCATGTTTGGATTTCCATGTTAAAATTGGCGTTCTTTGTGTGATTGATTTCTTTTATTTTTCCGCTGTATAGAAGTAATAATCGAATCACAATTTAGAATACATCTTGGACATTCTAAAACTTTCATTGTACATTTAAGAAAATTTTAAATTGGCCCTAATTCTCACACCCCTAGGCCAGGTTTGGATTTGGCACAGTTTTTGGGGCATGACATCACATGACTAATAGAGAAGCAATAACATATGAAGAGATATAGAGATTTATATAGTTTACCCAAATAGGGTTACATCTATGGGCATTGAGATGATCATCTTGACTATAATAAGCAAAGTATATAGCGACTATCGCTCTGTCACATCGTCTCTCTTATGTGGTGTAGGAATACCATAGACAAGAGAGTTCTTACCTCTTTTCAACAAGATCTAGGGTTACAGGGTATATGATATATAATTTTTGCTTTCTTAATTACCAAAAAAGCCATGGTACAATTACTAGAACAACCCTTATCTTAAACTTGGTTATTGGCCAACCCAATAAACCAATCCGATCAAAAACCGGAATATAAGACATAAACCTAATAAGTTGGATCACTAGATTCATTAGAAACAAAGAAGGAAGGAATCCTCTTCGTCGTTTTCTTCGGTTCACAAAGAAAGGTTTTCTTCAGAGCGAGGAAAATTGCTAGAAATAAGGGGCAATGGAGTGATTGGTTGTCTGGTATTCACTTGCTGAAAAAGTTCGGAGTCTTATGGCCCCTTAGATCAACACCCTTCTACATCAACTCTCATCTCCTGGAATTTACCCCTTTTAAAGTGTGAGTTCCAAAAATTCAGGGGGATTACGCAATAGGCACTAACATTTGGTTTACATTTAAATATCCACTCTTGAACCTTTAATCTTAATCCATTCAATGATCTTCGGATAACAACCACTTTCACAAGAACAAATTGATAGGATCTAGATTACAAGTAAACAATCAAACCATTAGTAGGTGATGAGTCCGATTAACGTTAAATTTGTTGGGCAAGGCCTTTCAACTAATTTACAGATATTGGACCGAGCCAAACTCATTCAGTCAAGGATCACAAAATCCACTAAAAATATCCAAAAATTGCAGAGCAAAACTGGAAGGAATATAACCAAAAACATGTGCCAAGCCAGCAAATAATCTGATTCAATTTATTCCATTTTCTAAAAGGAAAAATCATCTTGATTGGGCTTAGGTGAAGTCAACAAAGCAGTGTAGAGCCTAAGCCGGTCCTCCCCCAGCGATGAACAACGTGAAAGAGGCCTTCTGGGCCTTATAAAAGACAGAGATGTAAGGGTGAGCCTGTGTCTATACCTCATCCATGCCAACTGAATAGCCACAGCTGCCCAAGTTCTCCATCCAGGTGAGTAATACCTTGCACTTCTCTTCACCCTCTCATTGACAAATGTGTAGCGAAAATGTTGGGTCACATACTTCAAGTCGCTCGCTTCAAGCCCAAACACCTCTGTGGTCTCAAGGGTCAACAGAGTATAAGAAGATGGAGGCAAGCGTTCTACAAATGGCCTTCTGAGGCACCATGACAGTAGCTCGTCGCCGCTGAAGTTTCCAGGTCCTAGCATGCAGTAGCTCTTGACACCGTCTCGGAGTACTTGACTACTTTGGAGATGTCCTCTTACAACAAACAGCATTCTTTGAACTGGGTCACCTTCTTTTGTTATCTGCATTAGTGTGTTTGCAGGCTTATTTTTGTCTATGGGATGTTCTAGGAAAGGGGTAGGAGCAGGGGCATGCTATGCATAATGTGGTAAAGCATGTGAAGGTTATGTAATAAGGCTCTTGTTAACTGCTTTAAGGCATTAATGATAGTTCTTTGCCGAAAACTCAGACCCATTGTGAGGTCTATTGTATCCAGGAGTTGAGCCTAACAAAGATATTGTTGAACTCAAGAGTACTAGAACTCTTTCGACCAAACTTGACTAACTCTGTTCAAGCATGATTTGGTTGGCCCAAACTCGATAAAGACTGGATTGATTCTACCAAGAGCCATTCAAAATTTAAGAATCCACCTTTGAACCATCAACCAACCTTCCATTTCACAGTAATCATTGGATTGAGCACCCAAAACAATTGATGCCTTTAAACCCTTAACTTAGAGTGCCAAAAATCGGGGGTTAAAATGATAATGGTGCTGAACTTTTTGCATATTCATATGTTATCAATAGGATCTTTCTTCCCCTCTACCTTTATCACTTCCATTCGTACAAGTGTGTCCCTCAGCCAGATTTACACATAACTTTGGTGTACAGAATGCACATAGAATCGTTTAGTAGGATGATTTTTGACTTTTTGACTCGGTTAAGAGCTGGCCACCAATGCAAATCGACAAGGATAGGTAGCTTTCTGGGCTGAGCCATTTTTTTTTCAAGTTTTAGAAGTACGGTCAGCATAGGCTTTACCCACCATTTTTAGTTGTTGGCCTAAAACGTAGGTCAAAGTTTCTTCCCAAGGCCTAAAATAAGGTGAGGGCAGTCCTTGGGTTTGCATAGCAGATTACAATCATATTTCTATCCATGTGGCCTATTTAGGTAGTAAGAATGTAAAACTCACTGTTTCACCCTTGGGGATTATGAGAGACTTGGCACGGTCACATATATTCTCCAAGACCAATTCATCCATGTGTTGAAACAATGGTACCTACAGCAGTGATAAAAATCAACAGAAAACACAGCTTTATCAATACTTGTAAACAACACACTGCATTCGACAAATTCATTTGGTGTAGAATCTAAGCCAAATTAACTGTGTTGTTGTGAAAAGTTTAAATTATTTCCAAGGCACCATAAACATGAAGTATGGAATTTGGTATAGTCTACTATTTCAGAATTTATTCACACACAAAAGTGATTGGGATAGACCCATTATTGATTATATGAAGAGAAAATCGGGCTATGTATTCTGTATTCACAATGGGGTCTGAAGTATGTTCATGGGCTTCCAAGAAGCAAGAAATTGTTGTATAATGCCCAGTAAAAGAAAATTATGTCTATGGCAGGCATCACCTTTCCAATGATAAGAAGATATGACGACAGTGAAGAAAGGTGAATAACAGATTGTGCTCTATGTGACAACAATTGCAATTGTTAAAAATCCAGTATTTTTTTTAGTAGGACAAGTCACATCAACAACATATTTTGTTCCATGTGACAACAAATTAACAATTGCAATTACTAAAATTCTAGTACTCTTTTGTAGTGGGGCAAATGACATTGGCACCATGCACCATTGAAAGATAATGTAGCAAAAGGTGAAACCTGAAGTAAAGGGCATGTTTGTTTGAATGGAATTGAATAAATAGGGTAAATTGAGCTCCAGCAAAGGACAATTAAAGAGGAAGGGACAAAGGATGTAATGTAGGGTGTAGACATTTAGATGGGACAATGTCCTTCTTTAGATTTAAATTACGAGGGTGATGGCTAAGCATTCATTTCCATCTCCTCTTGATTAAATTTCTGTTGAAGATGAAATTATTTGATTACTTTAGCCGCTTTCAGAAATAAAAGTTTAGCATTACTAGGAATTCAATCAAATAAAGTAAACAGGCCCAATGTATCTAAGATTACCTACCACGTTACAGATGCCTTTTACCAAAGCTCTCTTCTGTTTTTTGGTAGAAACTGAAACTTTTTCAAAGCAAAAGTCCTACCTCCTCAGAGATATGCTTGGAGTCAAACTATTAAAGGTGGTGGTAAGAAGGTGACGCTTTGAATTGAAAGTCAAAAGGACCCACTTACTTAAACCCCTTCAAAGTAATGGAAACCCATCCAAAATGATTAAAAAACTGACAATATCATAGCTGCTATGGGTCTCCTACAAAAGTGACAATAGAAAATTCCTTAAGTCACATAGGATTAATATTACCTCTCTTTTATTACAATAATCTTGTAGTGAGGTGATGAAGTATTGTTTATTGACAGGGGAGCAAAACCAGGGACCAGGGAGAGGCCATGGTCCCTGGATCTACTTATTTATTTTTGAGAACTTTATGCTCTTTGCACATGCCCCTTGGATTTCTTTTTCTTTTATAAGATAGTGGACCCCTCGAGGAAAGTTTCCATGACCCAACACTCGTTATATGAGCAAATAAAGAGACATTCAGGTCCCATTTTCAGTCTAAAAGAAAATATTAGTTTATAAAAATTTTCTTCAAAAGAAAGTGACCCCTTCTTTCCTCCCGACTCCGACATAACTTCTCTGCCTTCTATACTCCACATGCCTGCACATAACTTTTTGATATAGCATTCCACTGCACTACATACTTGTGTACTCTCCATGGAAGGAAAGAACGAGCTATAAAGAAAAGTTTAATAAGAAGGACTCATGTTATGAATTTCAAACCACTTAAAATCATGGCCTCCGATGCAATTGACACTCAGTCAACACGTTTACTTTGATAAAGATGGGCTCAATGATAGATTAAAGCACATACAAAGAACTAGGTTGAAAATCAAAACAGAAACAAAAGGGAGCAATTCATCCTGTTTTATAAGTGATACATCCGAGGATGACCTTGACGTGAAAACTGGATGAATAAGAATGCATGGGGAGGTTATGATTTCTGGGACCTGTTTGAATAATATGCATACAGTGGCATGAGGTAAAGGGTGAAGGATATAATGTAGTGTGATGTAGACCTGTTTGAATAATATGCATACAGTGGCATGAGGTAAAGGGTGAAGGATATAATGTAGTGTGATGTAGACCTGTTTGAATAATATGCATACAGTGGCATGAGGTAAAGGGTGAAGGATATAATGTAGTGTGATGTAAATGAGAAGTTGGCTTTCATATGGTTTGAATTACTAAGGTGATGGTAGATATTCATTTCACATCTTCGCATGATTTGATTGCCATAAGAGAGGTTATTTGATGGTAATTTTCTGATATTCAAAGAGGCCCTAAGTGTTTTTCGATGTAGTAAGGAGGCCCCACCTACTGACTCCATTGATGTTTCCCAACATAATTTTGGGTGGGACACCCACTGGGGATTATGACTCCACTAGCCATTCAGGCACCCACTGGGGATTATGACTCCACTAGCCATTCAGGCAATGTGGGAGTGGGCCTAGTGAATGCTCAAACCATCACGAATGCAGTACTAAAGATCAGTGTGTTACCTGGCATACGAGGTCTAAACAAAGATGGTACTTAATGTCCCTTCTAAGGCCCTCAGGAAGATCACGGATCATCTCACTCTCATCCACCCCTCGCATTGCGGCCCATCTCTGGCGCTCGTACTGTCGAACCCTTTGTCTGAAGCCCTGAGGCAAGTGCTTTTTCTTCATCCACCACTCCACATTCCTCATCCTCAGGTGCATTGCTTGTTTCTTGGAAGTAGTCGCATGGAGGAAGACCTGTACTCCAAAACATACACTCAATGTTATTATTTTAGTAATGTTCCCATTC
This sequence comes from Sextonia rubra, assembly GCA_037013555.1. Taxonomy (NCBI): domain Eukaryota; kingdom Viridiplantae; phylum Streptophyta; class Magnoliopsida; order Laurales; family Lauraceae; genus Sextonia; species Sextonia rubra. Next base: position 1,430,068 of record JASUAD010000028.1, on the reverse strand, counting down.
CTCCTACATGCCGATCATGAAATCATTGCAGTATCAGAAGCTCTTTGAATGGATTAGAAGGTAGGCAAAATATCAGTACAGTATAAAGATTATAGCCATCTAAAAGTAGTTTATCTTATGAGTGTGCCTAGGTAAGTGTGACACAGTTTGAGGCCCTTACATTGATGTCTACTGTCATTGAATTATGTTGTTTTTGTACCTAACCGTAATACACTTTATGAGCTTCCAAACAAGGAGGACCCGCATTAAATCTCATGATTAGCTATCTATGTATATCTTGACATTTTATTTTCAGTTTCTAAAAGCTGTGTCCATATATTACACGACACGAATGAGCCCAAGGGCCGAATCTAAGTTATTATATGTGGGTTATATCCTCTAATTTGATTGATATTAGTTAATGGATTTGTGTTACCTGTTCTTATAAGCCATACCTTTATATTTCCAATCAGCATTGTGACCAAGAGAAGCCCGCTTGTTAGCACGATGATGTTGAAAACCACTTCCAACCATTCGGTTGTGCTCTCAAGATTGCCAAAAGTACTGAAAGCATTAATATATCATAAGTGTCAAGGGAATAGAAGGCACATGAAGCAACCAAAAATCATTCTGATCAAATAGCCATTGATTTTGTAGTCTTCCAGTTAAATTCAGCTGCAAACCATCCTACTGTTGGAAACCTTGAATGTAGGGCTCACCTGGAATTCTGCAAATCACTGGGGTAAGGGGAAGAGCGTGCATGCGCTTGTGCCTGTGTGTGACTGGTAGGTCTTGTCATGGATTAGCAGAGGATATGAGATTATGAGCCTTTAAAGTGTACCATTTCTGTAAATGCATATATAGCTTTTAAAGATCGGGACTCTCAATGGGCTGATTAAGATTAAATTGGTGCCTATGTAGGGCTTATCCGCCAAACCATGGTAGTCCTTCTAATGCCCCTACCTGGTTAGTTTCATACAGTTAGGTGGGCCCACATCCAAAGTTTGCAAGTCCAAAAGTTAGTTTTTTTTCAGAGAGTTAAAATCCTAAAATTTGTAGGAAAGATATTGCAAAAGGTGCATAAATTTCAAGAAACAATGGTGAAGATCAATGAATGGCACTCAAATATTCTACACTTTGATGGAAAATGAATAGATAGAGATGGAAAAATGATACCCAGCCATGACTTTACTAATTCAAATTCAGGGAATTTCTAGCATCCATCTACATCTCGGCCACATACCTTTCCCCGTTGGGAACCCATTTTCCATGACTTCCCAGAACTTTAATTCCATGCAAACAATGAGCATGATGTTTTTTGTAAATAGGGGTGCAAAGATGCGTTCACCTTAATGTCATCAGACCCCAAAAAATGGGAAAGAGTATCTTCTCCAAACGGCTAGTATTTGTAACGAGAGGGACTGTCCATTTAAATGCACCATAGTCGAACTTTTCACTGCTGCTTAAACACATGAGCCTTGCTTGTATGTTGCCACCCCAAGCCAACCTACCTCTATCTTTCACCATGGCCGTTCCATAGTAAATTGGCTCTGCACACCCTAACATCCTTAGCCCACAACCCCCTGTTCCTCTGCATTGCAATCTCAGGCACTTTGAGGCCCTTTGAATTCCTAGCAAGTACCAGCATGCCCCTGCAGCCTGCGCGTGTATGAACATGTCAAGTTACTTTCTAGGACACAAAATTTCAGCTTGGTAAGGGAAATAGGGTGCAGTGGACCGGGTTCTGGTTGAGTCGAGCCACTGAAAACCCAATAATATTTATTAGGTCCGAGTTTCAATCCTAGGCTCCTACCTAAGACCTAGACCTTGAGTTGATTATATTTAATCTCTTGTTCATGACTCTAATACCATAAAAAATAAATCACTTCATTGGAAAATTTTCACATATATATTATAATTTGGTATACTTAGAAAGCCAAGAAAAGGAAATTCCAAAACAACAGTTGTTAAGATTATTTGAGGGTTGGCTAATTGATGAGTTGTGGATAAAACTTGGGGTCTAATTGAGTTATAATTTTATAAATTTTAGATTGGACTGTAGCATGAGTCGCCAGATGAGTTGAAGTGAAGAAAGTGAAGGAATAAAAAAAAGAACGCAAATTTAAGTATTTTTTTATAGGATAGTATGGACTAAAATGGTGATAACTCACAAACCAAGCATTGATTTGTTGCAATCTACATATCATTGGAAAGCTCTTTACTAGTAGGTATTCGTAGAATCTAAGATTGCATCAATTAGAGCAAAAACATCAAAATTATAGCCTTAAAAAATTTGTAAAAATTTGTGCTGAATCAAGTCCGATACACTCAAGCGGACATTAAGTTCACTTAAATGGATGCTTGTGAGCTAGAAAATTTTCAAGAAAGAAGTGGTGTCTGCTCGAGCGAACCTGGGCAAGTTTCAGAATGTGTTTTTATGTGATTTCTATTTCTGTTTGGACTACAATTGCTTGTTTGAGCCCTACATGAATTCTATCTATGGGGCACGAATATTGATCTATTTAAAGGGTTACTCTCTCAACCTTAGTATACCAATCTCTTTGTTTTGAGTTTAGAAAACCTTTTGGAAATCCCTTATTCTCTAGAGCATCCATTAGAGGATTGTGCTAAAGTTGCTTGGCTCCTAGAGATTGTTTGCTTTTACTCTTGTGGAAGATTTGTTCACCTTGCGGATTCAAGATGTGTTGATTCAAGCACGAGGAACGGTGAATGGCCTGGTCATCGACAAGTGAAAGTACTATAGTGCTTAGGTTGTAGATAATTGGGAAGGGATTGTGAGTATTTTATAACTGTTTAATTTTAGTGCTTGATTTTTCATTGGACCGGGTGATAGATGTCATTGCTTTTTTTTGTGTTAGATTTTTCATGTAAAAAATGTATGCTTCTCTTCTTGTGGTTGATTGATTTTCAGTTCCTTTTATTTTTCCACTATTGTTAATTGGATTGCAATCTAAAAATCTATATAATTGCGACTTTGAACGCTTCATCTTTGGAGGTTTTAAAAAACCTTCAACAATGTTCTGCCATTGATATAGGCCAGGCTATTTGCCCTATAGGGTAATACATAGTTTTAGGACCCATGGACTCATCAAGTAAATTGGCTGGGCATTTCCCCCTGCTCCACCGAAGCGAAACTAATGGCTTAATTTCACATGTTTACGTGCGGCTCTTCCAACTTTTAGAAGGCAGTAGAAATCTGGTTCATCATCTACACTAGATGACAGATAAGAACTAGGTAACTTGTGCTTACCTTCTTCTGTTTTTCTTCTGTTTATGCTTATGTGCATTGTTGTCTTACAACTTCAGTAATATAGTTATTGTTTAATTAATTAGATCAAGTTCCTACATGGAGACCAAAAAATTTCATGACCTGTAGTAGGAAAAGGTGAAGAAAGCAGTTGTAGGAATACTCACATGCGATGCAACGAAGTAAGTGATCAAATTGAGCACGATCCCCCACCAGACTGTCCCAAAAATATAGCCAGAAAGATTTTGCATTCGACGTAGGAGACAGACAGAGTGGTAGATCTTTGGAAGGTATTGAAAGAGGAACATGATCAAGAATATCGTCATCACTGTCGTTGTGGATCCTTTTGCAATCAAAGATGGAGCAACCACCCACAGAACAATCTGCAATACGTCATATCTCAAGTAAAATATTAGAGCTTGAAAATTGTATATTCTGAGTCTACTATCTCAATTTACTGACCCAAATTAAAGTAATAAGGCATATATAATGATGATGACCATCCCAATCATCTCAGTGACACAAATTCCTTTTACAAGAATTATATGTTGAGCTAATCATGGGCAGCCTCTGAATCAAGTGCACGATAGATTTTGTGACCTGACAGTCGTGTACAGACATAGGAGAAAATTTGGGAGCATTGTTCTCTCCTGAGAACACTTTGGACGAGTTGCAAAGGGGGAATTATAGTGTTACTGACAGTAAAGTAATTATATGTGATTCGTTCTATCTATAGATGTTCATCACCGGTGTTGATCTAACCATGTGGTGCACTCCTGTTATGAATTTTGGATTAGTGGCTAATCCATATAGGGGGATGTAGTATGCATGCATGGACTTCGAAAGCATATACTTGAATAAGAGGTGGCGGGGAATTAGCTTGAGACGCCATCATATGGGGTATAGTAGGCTCCAAATCAAAGCAAAAAAGTTTTCCAAGCTTAAGATGTGAAATCCAAGGGCCGATGGAGTTCAGATTATTATGAAACTGAGTCTGATGGTACCTAATTCAGGTAGTGGGTGTTAGAAGGGAGACTCAATCATAGGTGGGCTCTACATGGGTTCTAGCCATCTTAGCTCAATTGATCACATGCACAACACACACACACATGCATATATATAATTATACATACATAAATACACCATAACTTATCTAAGAATTTAGCTCAAAATAAAATGGAATGGAGAAACAGAATTCATGTAATTAACCCCAACATAGTTGGGATAGACTTTGATGATGATGATAGTACATGCACCATACCTAAAAAGATCAATATCTATGTGGGGCCCATGCTTTTGGCATACTTAAAGCAATCTCCATCCTGAATTGGTATAGGCTCAATTAGACGCTGAATACGACTGTCCTCACCATTGGATTGAACCTAGATGCTTTTACCGTCATTAAATTTGAGAAGGCCCATGTCTCAATAATCACAAGGCCTTCGGGTTTGAGATTTGATGCTCTCCTTCGTATACAAACCTTTCCCATCTCCCCTTCTGAGTGGGTCCCACTTGGTTCTTGGCTCTCCATGGGCATTTAAAAAAATTTTCTCCAAAAATACCTCTAAAAATTACCTTTCAAGAAAAAGTTGCCTTTTAAAAAATTCATCCTTCAAAAGAAAAAAATGATCATAGAAGCCAAATCACCTATATTGGCTTGATTTTTACAGTGGAAAGCTACATTTTTGTGGCTTAAAAATTGAATTCAATGCTCCATACTTGTTCAAGCCAACAAGGTGTTAAAGTTACGTGACCTATGTGTGTGCGTATAAGAGGGAGTGTGTAATCACTAGGATCACAAATTTTATACCATTTCAGAAAAATATTCGTAAACTTTGGCCCACTAATTCAGATCTTTCCCTTTCTAATATCCACTTTGCAACTTCAAATGGACTTGTCATGATTGAGGTCCACTACTTTATGGTTCAAATGATCTGAACATCTCTCCCGTCTTCAGATACTAACTTTCGAATTTCGAACACTAATAGAGTAGAAATAATCAAGTAGAAGCATATTCAAACACTGTTTTTCACTATAAATCATTAGCTTCAGAAGCATAGTAAGATGACTTGGTAAATGGGTATGATTCCTTCCATCACACGCATAAAGAGCATTCCTGCCTAAGAACATTCGCGTCATTATGGTCGGTGCATTGTGCGGTGCCGGGCTCCACCCCTTTTTGACTATTTGCATTAGAAATCGGCTCAATGTGAAAATTTAGCTCTAGCCAAATGTCCCACCGTAGACTGCAAATTTACCACCCCACCTTACTTCAATTTCCCATCACGGACCATCTCTACACGTGCACATCACGTGCCAATCCATTAAACAGTAGCTACTGTATCTACATGCCTGAAGAAGAAAAGCTTGTGCTTTCGTTTGTGTCGGTGCATCCCCCATCCCCCCCCAAAGCCATGTACTTCCAAAAGCATAGAATCCTGTCACCTACAAATGTATGATCTTCCCTAACACCATTCATTAAAAAGAATCCAAACGTGTATGTGGACAAGAACACTGCTAGAACCTACGTAATATGCAATAAAACAAGCAACATAACCATCCCTCATGACAACCTTTTCAATTCATCCACACACTATAAAGTAGGAAGACGAGAAAAATTGTGATCCTTATCCACAAAATGTGAAGCACTTTTGTTGATAAAGCAGCAAAAGAAATGACAAAGATGATGACAATGATGATGATGGTTCATAAGAATGGAGACATGGGGTAATGTTGTCACCTGTGGCACGGGAAGGACTACGAAAAGGTCGAAGAAGAAGCCCTTCTTTGATCTCAAGTAGTGCACTGCGCCCCTTCGCGCACGTGTGTGTGACTTGCATCCCTCTTCATGGAACACATGTGTGCGGCCGATTGAATCCACCATCTTGAGCTGCAGCCACATGTTCCATAGGTGCACCGCATCGGTCATGCACCGGAGGGCGGTCACGGTGATGGCGAACCACCCGTCGACGAAGAGACACATGCAACTGTCGCTTATTGAGAGCGCATAGAAAAAGAGGGGGTCGATGGCGAGACCGGTGGCGCATACGAGGAGAAAGGCCCGGTTCCATTCTTGGATCCATTTAGATTGGGGGTCTAATAGGCCCCCAAAGCCAAAACTTCCTCTTCCTCCTCTTCCTTCTCCTCTTTCCCTCTGGGAACCACACGCGCGGGATGTGCACTTCCACGCATTTGTGTTGGGCACTTCATCTTCTTCGTCCTTATCGTCATCTTCTATGTGCATGTGTGTGGAGGTGTTTGGGGCTTCCTCAGCCATGCTGGAGGGAGGGGAAGGGAGGGAAAGTTTCGAGAATTTTGTAGTAGAGAGGGGAATGTTTTTGTTGGGACAATATATTTAAGTGTAGTTAGGCAACAGAGCAATTGCAAGCACAATAATTGTAGTATGGTGAGGGAAGGTTGGAGAACGGTATGTTGTGAAATTACTTTTTGCTCTTTTGCTAGGTAGTTAGTCCTTTTTGATCTGCCTAGCTGTGGGAGGGTGGTTAGTGCCAAGTTGAGGGGTCACTGGCAACATCCTTAGACGGTCAAATGGAAGAGGAAACTAGTGAGGGGCATTGCCACCATGTAAGTAGTAGAAAATCATGTGCAGTGGATGACATTATGAGGGCAAGGGTGGGAATTCCTGATTGCTCCCAAGTTGTTGGGCTTCAACCCTTCACCATGACCCAAATTGTAGTTTAGTTCAAGATTGGATTTACAGTTCTTATTCAAGTGATAAATAAATCCAATTTGACTTAAATTAGTGCTATGTCAGACCTCACTTCATGACCCATGATGCTGTGTATCCTGACCCGACCCTTAAACAGTAGCATGCGTATTTATTTACTATGATTCCATTTAGCTTTGGGGCTTCGGTTTGTATCACATGTACTAGACCGAGAAATATTTTATCTGGATTCGGATCTAGGTCCATGTAGTTTTAACTGTGGACATGAATCTTCCTTAAAATGGCCTTTTGTTTGAATTTTTGTATATAAGAGCAAAGACCATTTTGCAAATGGTAGTAAGTAGTAAGATGTAACTTGACGAAGGGATTTTTATTGTTTGGAAAGTTTGAATTGTAAGTTAACGAAATATCTATAATTAAGGGACTATTCGTATTTATTGTACACCGTGGGCAACTAATTGAAGGTAGTCTCCTTAGCCAAAATATGCCTAATATGGACACGCATTGTATATAAATATTTATTCCTTTGTCCCATCATATATTATAAATGCCCTCCCCCCCCCCCCCCCCCCCCAACTCACTCTCTCTCTCTCTCTCTCTCGCTCTCTCTCTCTCTCTCTCTCTTTCTCACTTATGAACAAAATAACTCGACTGGGTTTGGCTACGGGACCCATGATTATGTTCTAAAATGGAATACTGACTGTATGCCTGCCATTATTCTTGGCAATTGCTACAAAACTTTTAAAACTTAAATATTTCTTTCAGAACTATTCGTAAAATTAATATGCTCTAAATTTTACAATTTTACCTTTAAACCAGGCAATATCTTAGGGTCTAAGATATCATAGTCGTCAATTGCTCTAAACTTTTGAAACTTAAAATATTTCTCACAGAACTATTCGTATGAGAGGTTCTAAATGCACAAGGGTTTTTTCTCAATACATGGTAAAAAAATTTTAAAAGAAATTCCTAAACTACCCCCATTTCCTTCCCCACTTCGCTCCTCCCCTTCCCCTCTTTGTCTCCCTCCCGCTTTCTCTCCCTTTGGCTCCGTCTCCCTCCCCTTCTCTCTCTCACTCTCCCTCCTGCTCTCTTTCTCTCTCCCTCTCCCTCTCCCTTTCCTTTCGTCTCTTCCCTCTCTCCCTCTACCCTCCCCTCTGCCCACTCCCCAAATCCTTCTACCCCTTTTTCTCCCTTCCCATCTCTGTTTCCATTGATGTGGGGAACGGGCGGGGGAGAGAGAACAAAGAGGAAGAGGGAAAACATAGAGGGGAAGGGAGAGAGAGGAGTAGAGGAGGTTGGGGAGTGCGTAGAGGGGAAGGTGGAGGGAGAGAGAGGAGAGAGGAAGGAAGAGGGAGAAAGAAAGAGAACAGGAGGAGAGGGAGAGGGAGGGAGAGGGAGAGAGAATAGGAGGGAGAGGGGGAGAGAGAAGAGAGAGAAGGGGAGGGAGAGGGGGCCAGTTGGAGAGAAAAGGGGGGAGGGGGTGAAAAGGTGGTGGGGAGTGGGCGGATGAGATGGAGGCGATGAGGAGGAGAGGGGGGGGAAAGAGGTGGGGGTAGTTTAAGAATTAAAAAAAAATTGATTGTGTGTATTGAGAAAAAAAAAATCTTGTGTATTTAGAAGCTTCAATTCATATACAAATGGATGCTTTGGAATTGATAAGACCGGATGATATCCTAGGGACGTAAGATATTATACCGTGCAATATTTTAAGGCTATAGAATTTCACATGAAATAAAAATTTTCTTTCACCATCTTGCTTTCTATCAAAGCGAGAAAAAACGCCTATTACTTTCTCCTAAAGAGAGAAAAAGAATTGTAGTTAAAGTCATTCATTGAGCACGGTCTGGGTGAATAACATAAGTTCCAACCTAGGAAGCCACAGCAAGCAGAAACAATAAAGAGAAAGAAAAGTACTAAATTTAGGGTGATTTTATTTGTTTTGGAATTAGGCAGAAAGAAAAATTATGTGACAAAAAAATTATGTGATATCCTATGGTTGCACGATGTTATATAATGCGATATCCTCAATCCTAGGATATCCCAGAGTTTAAAAGTACATCATCACTTTTAGAGTGTCGTCTTCTATATGAACAGCTCTACGTGAATTATCAAAATTTTGATTCTTTTGGGACACCGTACATTCAACATCCCTTCTAACTTTCTTCCAAATCCAAACTCATTCCCAGTGACAAAAGTGTATATCACATTCATCAAGGGTTGAATCTGACGCAAGCCTGTTCCTCATTCCTGTAGCTGATGATGTCCTTACATTGAGAATGATTTGGATTTGAATACACAGAATAGAACACATTTAGCTCATGGTTCTCAGCTGTCTCAAATGCTAAATTCTGTACAAAAAAAATGTTCGACAAATGGTTTGCATGCATTGTATATCACTTGAAAATAGCACTATTTTTTTCTTCTGTAAAATAAAGTATTACTACTTCAAATTACACGTTGTCAAACGGTCATTCCGGCAAATTATCGGTCGTTTGTTTTATGCTAAAGAGTCAAGAAACGATTCTTTATCTTTTTTTTTTTTTTTTTGGGTAGAAAGATTCTTTTTCTTTTATTTCAAAAAGTCACTTAATCTTTTATTTCAAGAAGTCACTAACTGCAAAAAAATTATAATCTTAGGCAATCCTCTATTTCTGGCTAACTTTACCGCATAAAGAATCGCACTCAGTTCGGTTTCGGAGGACAAATTTGGACTCTTTCACCAAATGCCGTATTAGTATATCTTAAATTATTGGCCTCAAAGTTTAACAATCTTTTAATGACATGTCTTTTTTAAATCCAATTTGATGGGGAACCAAGTTGAATTATCATCACATTAAAGGTAAGCCTCAATTTATTACCATGTTTGCAAGGAGTAATACTGATCATAAATGAGCCCCATTGTACGAAACAAAAAATATATATATAGAGAGAGAGAGATGACATTTACATCAATCCCAATTGATGTTAGTTTTACACCTCTTCCCTCTCATTGACATTGGCAAAATTATCAGTTGGAAAATAAGTGGAACTGAGTGGGGAGTCAAAGAAGAACAGCAAGGCAATCAATCCTGAAGGAAATGAGACGTAAAGAATTATAATTGATGAATAAGTTGCAACAGAGGATGGTTGGCACGTGACTGTGATGCATGGGAATGGGGTCAGGTTGGTCTGCCTTGATTCATATAACTTCGAGGGGGCAAGGTTCTGCGCAGCTTCCTCCCATTTTGTCGATTTGCAAATCAATAAGACTACTGATGCCTCCTCTCCTCTGCCCAAGAGCCACGTAGAGTGGGTTCCTCTCTCAGTCAACCTTCCTTCTGTCTCATTCTCCTCTGTAGGCCTCTTGTTCATGGACAATTTAGATCAACTTTGTTTTGGATTCAATAATTGATGGATTGAAATTTTACTTCACTAATATCCTAATCAAAATCTCATAATATCATATCAAGAGTTCAATTGTATTAGATAATTTGGACTTGGAAACATCATATTAATCCTGGAATTATTACATTCAAAGTAGGGCTAAATTGTATTTTTTTTATAAAAAAAAATCATATTGAGCAAAAAACAAAAATAAGTTGTTTCATTGTGCCCCACCCCCCAGCAAATCAAGACCATCGACACCATACAAATTGCACCGCAACTTTTAGTCTGGTCCAATTAACTCCACTAGGCTTAAGGGTAGTGAGCTGAATTATAGGACTGCCCTGTAAAATTGGATTGATCATGTAATAAAAAAAGTAACTTTTTCAACCAAAAAAAAAAAAAACAAAGAAGAAGAAATCAGTGGTAGTGCATATTTACTCTAGTTTTCTTGGTAGAAAGGAATTCATTAAAACAAAGGGGAAATGAAAAGCATACAAGAGGGGAAAAAGATAAAATCCAGAAGAGGATTTCCTAAAACAGTCAAATGTCTCTTCAACTAAAGTAAATTTGCCGTAATGAAGGCATGTGATGTTGATGGAACCAGTGAAACACGATTGACGTCACTAATGCGTAGGATATTTATGAAAGAAATCTGAGTGTCGGCAAATTAATTGGAAATGGACAAAATAGGTTTTAATTGATGTATTTTTTAGGTGGACTGCATCGCCAGAGGAATCAAAAGAAATTAGATGAAGATTCACAATTTTGTACAGGCGCTTGAGTTTGTGCTCGCCTGTGTAAGTACTTTTGTGTTGGTAAATTTATGAGTTGGACAAAACTTGAGTATATGAGTGTTGTATTTTACATATCTTTGAGTATGGACAATGGTTGGAGTCATTGGATGCACTGAAGTGAAGAAATAGAAGAAAAGGCAATAAATTGAAGCGATTTTCTACGGACAATATAGATTAAAAAGGTCATATCTCACAAGCTGAGCATTGAATATGGGCATGCAACCTACCGTTGGAAAGCTCGTTTCGAAAGGATTCCGTAAATCCCAAGATCGCTTCAATCGAAGCTGAAACGAGAAAGTTATGGCTTTCAGAAGTTTGCAGAAAAATATTGAAATTTTCACCCAGGCAGAACCTTAATCCGACCGATCGAGTAATTTATTCAACTGATCGAGCAAGTATAGAAAGTGCACCGACTTGAGATTTTTTAGTCTGAATTAAAAGGAAAGTTACCTGTTTGATGCCAATTCCTTTCCTGATCGTATTATACTTATAAGGCACGAATTTGGGGTTATAAAAGAGGGTTTTCTCTCAATCCTAAGGAATGGCACACAGATCTCAATATTCTAAGAAGAAGATTGCTTGTTGGAGATCACCTTCGCTAGAGTTCTTTCATTGCAAAGTTGAAGGGCTGAAGTTTTGCTCTAAAGATTTTTGTCTTCTACTTCTCTGAGTGTAGAAGATTGCTTTAGGGAGTCAAGTACAACATCTAGAAGGCATCTAGGTGTCTTGGATCTATTATAGAGAGCGGCAAGAGGTCATTGCAGCAGGAAGCTGTGCAAGAGAATCACAAAGTCCTTAGGTTGAGGAGCAACTGGATAAGGGTTATGAGTATTCTCTCGTAACTATAGTATGATTCATAGTACTTGATTCTTGATTGTGGTTTTTTTTTTAGTCTGGGTTTCCACGTAAAATCTGTGTCTTCTTATAGTGTGTGCCTGTGATTTGATTTTTTGTGTGTTTGGTTGTTTGCACACACAATATTGAGATTGATTGAATTAATCCATTCTAGAGGATCTCTCCCCAAAAACCTTCAAGTGGTATTAGAGCAGGTTGCACTAATTTGAGATGTTTGATCCTAAGAGATATCTAGAATGATGCTCAATTAAGAAGGCACATCCACTGTGAAGCCTTCATTGTTTGATGGTTCAAATTATGCTTATTAGAAGCAAAGGATGATTGGGTTTCTCAAGTCCATTGATGATGATGTGTGGGATAGTGTTGAGGAAGGTTATTCAAAACCCACTATTACTGCTGATGGGCAAACAGTTACTAAACCTAAAGCTCAATGGACTAAGGAAGAAAAGCATGCCTCCAATTGCAATAATAAGGCCATGAATGCTATTTATAATGGAGTGTCTGCTGATGAGTTTCATCGGATTTCCACTTGTAAAACTGCAAAAGAAGCGTAGGATGTTTTTTAAACTGTTTATGAGGGTACTGATAAATTAAGCAAGCAAGGTTGCAAAGGTTAAATTAGGCCTTTGAAACCATTGTAATGGAAGAAGAAGAAACCTTCAATCAGTTTCATGCTAAGCTGAATGACATTGTCAATTCAATTTTCAATTTGGGTGAAGTAATCCTTGAAAGTAAAATTGTCAAGCAGATTCTAAGGTCACTTCCTTCAAAGTTTGATTCAAAGGTAGATGCTATTGAAGAGAATAAGAATTTAGATACCCTCACAGTGCATCAGTTGGTTAGAAATCTTCAGATTTTCGAAGAAAACCATTTAAATAAGGGAAAATTAGTGAAAAATAACGGTTTGGCTTTTAGAGCTTTCAAAGAATCCGTGAAGCAATCTGCAAAGAAAAGTGAAACTAATTCAAATTCGGATGATGATATCACTGTGTTAATTGTTCAGTTTCAAAAAATCATGAAGGCTAAGAAATCTGAGTGGGAGGGATCGAAATTTGAAAAGAAGACGCCATTAGCCAAGGTTAAGTGCTTTGATTGTCAAAGTATTGGTCATTATGCCAGTGATTGTCCTAATAAGAAATAGAATCTCAAGTACAAAGTTTTAAAAACTCGGGATGATGATTCTTCAGAATAAGAGAAAGACCCTGAGCCTGATTCGAAGGATATTGTGAATGGTAAGTTTGTGGCTTTTATGGCTAGATCTACTGTGTCTGATGACAGTTCTGCTACAGAGACTGCTGATATTGCACTTTGAGATGAAGAAGATGATTGGGAAGCAGAATATGAGATTTTACTAGACAAGTCTATGCAGATGAGTAAGTTAATTGAAAAAGATGCTCTTAAGCGAAAAGCAGAGATTTTATCTCTTAAGAAAGAGTTAGAGGATGCAAAATCACAGATTCAGCTTTTAGAAGGAGAGAAGACTTCTATAGCTAATAAGCTAAATACTGAGAGTCACAAGTATAGTTTACTGAAAGATGAGTTTAAGAAAGTTGAGCAAGAGTTTAAAACCTTGAAAATTGACTTCAAAATTGTTAAAGCTGCAAAAGAAGACCTGGCTGGGAAACTGAAGATTGCGTTGTCTGAGTTGGATTATACAAAAGTGTCTTTAAATAAGATGAATATTGTTCAAAGATACTTGATGACATCCTATGTATTCAGAAGCTGTCTAATAACAAGCGCAGTCTTGGTTTCAATGATGGTGTATCTACTTCAAAATCTAACAGTAACTCTGTTTTTGTTAAAAGTATTGCACACACTACTCCACATGTTGCACATGTTCATAATGTGATAAGTAGTTTACAACAGAAGAATGTGTCACATCCTGCACGCGCATATACTTGTCATCACTGTGGAGTTAAAGGACATATTCGTCCCCATTGCAAGAAGCTGCATGTTTTGCCAAAATATAAGCAATGGTTGAAACAATTGTCTGAGCCAAAGGTCAAGACAAGAGCTATTTGGATTAGGAAATCTGATTTACCTCCAAAAGTTGCTCACACTCTGCTGAAAGATCATATTACACAAGTGTGAGTGGCTAAGTGCAAAAAACCCTGATTAAGATGATCAAGCTCCCATCCTCAATGCTGCTACAAAGATACAATTAGGGGGGAGCTATAATCAAGGGAGAGCTACTACTAGATCCAGGTTGACAACTTTGCTGCATGATAATCATTTGCTATGTCAATTATGGACAAAAGGGGGAAATATTGCATTTAGGGGGAGAATAGAATTTTTGCTCTGAACATGATTTCTTTTGTACCTGATGAAAAGCTAATGGTAAGATTTTCTTTGTTATTTCAATTTACTCAATGTTCAATGTATTTTTTAATTTTATTTTTGGGTAGATTGAATGTATAGAAAGTTTTATCTATGAATTGCCAAAGGGGGAGATTGTAAGTACTTTTGTGTTGGCAAATTCATGAGTTGGACAAAATTTGAGTCTATGAGTGTTGCATTTTACATATCTTTGAGTATGGACAATAGTTTTAGTCGCCGAATGCACTGAAGTGAAGAAATAGAAGAAAAAGCGACAAATTGAAGTACTTTTCTACAGACAACATAGATTGAAAAGGTCATATCTCACAAACTGAGCATTGGATATGGCATTCGACGTACCGCTGGAAAGCTCGTTTCGAGAGGATTCCGTAAAGCCCAAGATCGTCTTAATCGGAGCTGAAACAAAAAAGTTATGGCTTTCGAAAGTTTACAAGAAAATGCTGAAATTTTCACCCATGCAGAACCTTAGTCCGACTGATAGGGCAATTTATCCAACCAATCGGGCAAGTGCGAAAAGTGCGCCGACTTGAGATTTTTCAGGCTGAATTAAAGGGAAAGTTGCATGTTTGATGCCAACTCCTTTCCTGATCGTTTTATACTTATGAGGCACGAATTTGGGGCTATAAAAGAGGGTTTTCTCTTAACCTTAAGGTGTGGAACACAGATCTCAATATTCTAAGAAGAAGATTGCTTGTTGGAGATCACCTTCTCTAGAGTTCTTTCATTGCAGAGTTGAAGGCCTGAAGTTTTGCTCTAGAGATCTTTATCTTCTACTTCTCTGAGTGTAGAAGATTACTTTGGGGAGTCAAGTACAACATCTAGAAGGCGTTTAGGTGTCTTGGATTTGTCACAGAGAACAGCAAGAGGTCGTTGCAGCAGGGAGTTGTGCAAGGGAATCACAAGGTCTTTAGGTTTAGGAGCAACTGGATAAGAGTTGTGAGTATTCTTTTGTAACTGTAGTATGATTCATAGTACTTGATTCTTGATCGTGGTTTTTTTCCTGGTTTGGGTTTCCACCGTAAAATCTGTGTCTTCTTGTGGTGTGTGCCTGTGGTTTGTTTTTTAATGTGGTTGGTTGTTTGCACACACAATATTAAAATTAATTGAATTAATCCATTCTAGAAGATCTCTCCCCAAAAACCTTCAGCTTGTGCTTGAGCGCACGCTCACGTATTCTCACACACAAGCTTTCTCTCATGCCCTCAGGCTGGCCTATCAGAAAACCACACAAAACATAATAAAATAACAGCAAGTTGAATTTAGGCTCTCGAGCTTGCTATCACCTGCGCTCAAGTGCACCACATAGTTTTCAGTTTCCAAATTGGAATTCTTTCTTTCTTGCTTCCCAATCATTTCCAAACTCTTATTCCTTACAATCCTAACATGAACCATGAATTTAGGCCTATATAAATACTTGTTATCTCTCTCCTTAGGCCAATCCATTAGGAAAACCTAGCACCCTTTGGAGATCCATCTTTCTTCTCTAGAACAACTTTTCTGTAGAGCTAAAGACGAAGAGCTTTTAGAGATAGTCTCATCTACTCTCTCGTAGTGGATTCACCTTGAAGAGGCATTTGAGGTGGTTGATTCAAGTGCGGTGAAAGTGCATGGCAAGATGTTGGCAAGATCATTGCAATCTTTAGGTTCAGTTGCAACTGGGAAAGGATTTATGAGTAATTCTTGTAACTTTCGTTTATATAGTGCTTCTTTTGTCTCGATCTAGATGATAGGACCATACCTGTGGCTTTTTCCAAGTAGGGTTTTCTATGTAAAAAATCATGTCTCTTTTTTTTTCTTTTTTTTTTTCTTTTTTTTTTGTGTGTTTGCTTGATTCTAGATTAGGTTAATAATCAGGTTTAATTGAATTCCATATTAGAATTGCATATGGGACCTTAACCTGGAATTAGCGTTAAAAAATCTTTCAATTTATAAAAGAACAACTAAACTTATAATGGAAAAAATAATCACATAATAAATATAGAACTTAATCCCATGGTAACACTCGCCTAATATTATCAACAACTAATCTAATCATAATCCAAAATGAAATGATCCTTTTCATATCCAACCTTCTCTAAAACATTCTCTAATAGAATCATATGCATTTTTAATCAAGAAATTAGTCTCTTGAAGAATCACACAGGACAAGCACATGATTGCTCCTCTAGAATAATATTTGGGACTCCACTCAATATACCATCTAATAGAGTAACACAGTTGTCTATCTCGAAGCTTGTTGAATCACATGGATGTGATTGAATTGATCTCCACTGATCCATAAAAGTATATAGGGACTAATCTGACCAACATAAACCTCAAGTGCTAGGTCTCAATATAGTTTTATCTGGTGAGTCAAGATCGTATCTATTGGGAGCTAAAAATTGCAGAAAACTTATCCTAATTGAAAAACTAGTGCTAGCCTATTAAAAATTTATACAAAATAATTCAACTAGTAAATTGAAAATTAATATTAAAATTCAATCCCAAATCTGAAAATTAAATTGCAAATTAGAAATAAAACCTAACCTAAAATTCTTAAACTAAAACAATCCTAGTAGAAACTGAAAAATAAGAAACTAGATCAAACCACCAATGTAAATACGTACACCATGCATTAAACTAAAACTCAAAAATAAAATCATTTAAATATAATGGATAAAGAATAAAACAAAAAGAATCCTAGTTTCTTTTATTATGGGAAATTAGAACATCATAGTTTTTGAATTAATAAAAAACCACAAAAACACCGCACCAAGTGCATACTATCACTATTTACAAACACATGATACCGATTTAACGCAGGACACCTTGACCTTACTAATTGCGTCTTTTAAATTAGAATGGACCAATATGACCAATAATCCCCAAAAAAAAATTAAAAATAGAAAAAAAAAATCTCTCCTTAGCCTACATCAAGACATCAAATAAAAAGGACTTGCCCTCTTATGGCTGGATGTGTGGGAATGGTGGTGGGCGATCATGAGATGTGGAGAAAGTGGAATGGAGATGGGTGGTATGGTGACTGGTGTTTTACGTAAGATGGGATGGTATGGTGACTGGGGTCTCTGAAATAGAAATTGCATTGGTCTTGTTTTCCTACAAAACTTTCAATGTACACACGTGTTTCATAGTAGACTTCCTTGCCATGTGAACTTGTTGGCTTGCTTAGTTACAAGTCTTTCTAAATTAACAAGCTCTTTTGATCTAGCCATCCTCCTTTATCATGCCCCACCTATGATATGAAATTGATCTCAATGTTGTATCCTTAATGGCAATTTAATTTCCTTGAATATTGGTGAGGTGGGGTCCACCATTGAATGTGGCCTTGGGATATAGAAAGTGGATTGACATGCTAACCGTGGGTTCCAAATATTGGTTGGGTTTGGAACGTCCCATGCAGGCTAAAAAATCTCTTGAAAGTCTCCTTTGCAAAACCTCTTTCCTTCTTGGACTTTTAGATACAATGAAGAGAAAAAAAACCCTTGCAATTGGTTGCCAACAATTCAAACTCAAACCCGAGCAAAAGTGGACCTTCTTGCATGGCTTCTCTTTCTAATTTTTTTTTCAAACTTGCTCTCCTTATCTCTCTCTTTCTTCGAAGGTTCCATCTTAGACAACTTCAAATCTTGCATTGATGTGGGATTTGTGGGACCCCCTTGACATGGGTTGGCTTGTGTGAATCGATCAATGCATATGTGTGCTTGTTGGTAGGGTCCACTTGATGATCAAATCTCTTTTTCTCAATTTCACTCACAACACCAAAATCCATAAAAAACGATGGTTTGAGGCCGTCGCTTTTTGAGGAACACTGGTCGTCATAAATTTTATAATCCTTTTTTCAAAAACGACGGTCCTTATACGAATTTCCCAACGGCCTTAGGCTGTCGTTTTTTGGAAAAATGACGCCGAAAAAACAACTGCCCATGGCCGTCGTTTTTCTCGAAATTTGAGGTAGTGACTTTAATTCTTTCCTTGGATTTCTTCACACTCAACTCTTTAGCCTTAAATCTTCAATGTGGGTCCCTTCCATCAATTTCCTACACAAAAAATGTGACCTTTAAAAAAATTGACAATATTGATAACAAGTCATAAATGCACAAATGTGAGCTCAATTCACATAAAATGATGGAATTAAATCTCATCATTGACCATTTTTTTGTCTTTAAGTAACTAATAATGATAATAAAAAAAACCCTTGTTATCTTATGTGAAAATTTGAATTTAAAAAACCTTCTAAAAACAGGAATAAAAAAATTGGAAATTTTATGATTTTATGAGCAAAATGTAATTTTTGAAAGAATTTTGCATGAAAACACTATACTAATGGTAAAATCTATTAACACATGATTTCTAACTAAACGAAGAGATTTTTAATGGATAAGTCCTTAAAATCTCCTAAAATGAACATGAAATGATTCACTTTTAAGGACTTATCAAACTCTAAACCAACATTTTGCTAGTTTCGAGCAAAATATGCAATCTATAATAGAAAATTAAACTAAATTAAGCTAAAAGAAAAAAATAAAAATAAAAAAAACTAAAATGCAAAAGAAAAAAAACGAAAATGCTACTTTTGTTGCACACTACAACAAGATGCACTTTTGATGACGTTCTTCGGTGATGCTTTTATAATTTTGTCGACAAAGATCAAGGTTTGACGATTCTTTGCCGACGCATATAATTTCGTTGGTGAAAATTAGGTAATTACCAACATTTTACATTAAATGTCGGTAAAATTAGTTATTTTACTGACATTATTTCAAGATTCGTTAGCAAAGGTCGATAGTGAATTAACTTCATTTTTAGAAAAAAATAAATAAAATAAAATTTTGCTGATGAATTTTTGTAGTTTAAAAGGCGAAAATAAGCGTCGCTAAAGCTCAAGAGAGGAGCTTTCCCCACGTTTGTAATTTTCATCAGTAATAGTATTCTTTTACCAATGGAAAAATATAATGTCTACACGAAACAAGAAAATACTTTTACTGACATAAAATGGATAGACATCGGTAAAGTTACAAATTCTTTTACTTGCTTTTAGAAAAAATGGAAAAATGTTTACCGATGAATTTTTATGTTGGTAAAGTTTTGAAATTATTTAGCTAAAGGTGTAGAAAACATTGCAGAACGTTTGCCAACGAAATTTTAACTTTTTGTGATGAAAATTAATCATCGGTAAAAATAAAAAAAAACTTCGCGCCACCTGTTTCCCTTTTTTCATTCCCCCGCCCTCAATTTTGTCTCTCTCTTTGTTTTCTCTCTCTCACTCTCTCTGATCTCTTGCTCTTTGTCTTGCCCCAATTTCGTTTCTGTCTCTCTGCTCTCTTTCTCTCACTTTTTCTGATCTCTGGTTCTCTCCGATCTCTCTGCTCTCTCTCTTGCTGCTCTCTCTCTCAGTCTCTCCAATCTCGCTACTCTCTCTGATCTCTTACTCTCTCTCACCCCCCAATTTCGTTTCTCTCTCTGCTCTCTTTCTCTCACTCTCTCTGATCTCTCTCTTTCTCCAATCTCTCTGCTCTTTCTCTCGCTCTCTTTGATCTCGCTGCTCTCTCTCTCGCTCTCTCTCTGTTTTCTCTTTCGCTCTCTCTGATCTCTTTGCTCTCTCTCTTTCTGCTTTCTTTTTTGCTCTCTCTGATCTCTTTGCTCTCTCTTTTTCTCACTCTCTTTGTGCTCTCTTTCTCACTCTTTCTAATCTCTCTACTTATCTCTCTTTGCTCTCTCTAGCTCTCTTTGATCTCTCTACTCATCTCTCTCTCTCTCTCGCTCTCTCCTATTTGCGACCCGTTGCCGCTGCCTTTGCAATCCGCTACTGCTACCGCTGTAATCCTCCGATTCTCACTCTGCTCCTCTCTTTCTCACTCTGTGATCCACTACTAGTGCCTCTGCATTCCGCTGCCACTACCTTTGCCTCTGCTGGCCAAGAGGAGGGAAGGAGAAAAGAAGGGAGAAAGAGAAAGGAAAAATCTCAGTATTCCACTACCACTGCCTCTACCCCTACATTATGCTGCCGCTGCCTCTGCCTTTACAAAAATCTAGCCTACATTTTTTCAGGTTTGTGTGTTTTCAGCAAAAATCTTACTTTGCTAATCTTTCTACAATTTTTTATTTTTTTGGATTTTCTCTATTATTCGGCTTTTTAGATTTTCTATGTGAGTTCCTGTGGGGGTTTAACACAATGAATCGGCCAAAGTCTGTGTCTTTATGAGTTGTTGGATTTATAGTTGGATTGATATATTAGTTTATTCAAATGTTTGATGTTGCCCTTTTATAATGTCTAAAAGAAAATTTTAGAAAAAAGTTCTACAAACAACAAGTTACAAATCCTTCCTGATTGGTTTATAAAGGGAAAATGTTAAAAAAATCATATATTTTTCTCAATTTTATATTGTCATAAGATGTGGGTTGTTTTTTTGGGCATTTTGGTACTGATTTTGAAAGATCATTATCACACTTTGTGGAAGATTTGAGTATTTAAATATCACAAGGTACTGTTTATTTTTTACACCAAAAAAACAAATATGATCACATTACTGCCTAAATCCTTTTTCAAAAGGCTTCTTGCTTGGGGCTCTAGGGTGTGACTTGGTTCCTATTAGCTAAGTTCAAGTTGACTTGGCTCGATGGACTTTGCTCAAGGGTGATGAAGTTGACCTGCTTATGAGTACTAATCCATCATTCAAGTCCTAGTATTAAAGCCTTGCTTAATATAAATGGAGAATATATTTAATAAATGCCATGGTGATGGACCCACGTTGTCTAAAGCTAAAACAATAGTTTGCTAGGCTTTCATGGGAGGTGATAAACCCTTATACAAAGCCTTTTCTTTTCTACATGGAAAGGAAATATCAAAAAATAAGTAGAGGAGTAGCTCGCACAATGGGTAGGGGTGAAGTACGCGATTGATTTCATTCTTTATAAAAAATGTATTCCCTTCTAAGGGAGGTGATGTGCCTGTAGGCTAAGTCAAAATGATCAGTCTCTCTCCTTTCCCCAGTGTGAAGGAATTTATCTATCATTGAAGTCCTTGTATTAAAGCCTTGTTTGATATATATGGAGAATATATTTAATAAATCTACTCTTGTTTGCTGTATAATAAAATTTAAACACCTAGGACTCTTTTGACCTTTTTATGTGTCGATAGTGAAGACACTTGGGGGCACGAAAACTGTAACTTTCATGTTGAACAGTAATATAAAATCATTGAAGGGTTTTTAATAAAATATAAACTCAACAAGAAGCAAATGAAATCACCATCATGAGATTGGACCAACTTTTGGTTCTGAGGAACAAACATTTCTTTCTTGTAGGTTAGACAATAGTGTTGCATTCAATTAAAACCTATTGTCATATATCAATCTTGTAGGTTGTTGTCAAGGATGCTAAACATTATCACACCATGGTTATTAGCACCTATTGAGAGTTCTATTCCTAATATTTCTAATTGCTTGTGATTAGGTCAGATATGAACAGGAGTTGGATATTACATTATTAGAACTAATTTAGTGTGGAGGACATGGCCGAGATGAACTTATTTACTGATTTTGCAAAGACAAGTTCGGATGGGGCGGCGGTGATTAGGTGCCTATATAATGATTGCTGTAACCATTGGAAGTATGACTATAAAATCGTGAAAAATCATTTGCACATGCATGGAATAATGGTCTCATACTAACAATGGGTAGTTCACGAGGAACCTATATTTCAACCCAATGATTCGGATGAGAGCGAGGATGAATCAGAAGATAATAAAGATGAATACGATGAGTTGAGAAAGGACCATCGTAGGGGAACTTACTTGGAGAAAGATACTCAAGAGAGGGATGATGTGCAGGGTTTTGAAAAATTGTTGGAAGCTTCCCAGTGTGGCCTGTACCCTGGATGCAAGCCCTCAGATACTCTATTAGCGTTTGTCATCAAGATATTGCTTATAAAGGTCGAAAGTGGGTATAGCAATAAGTCGTTCGACAAAGTCCTGCAGATTTTTAAGGACTTCTTACCCTAAGGTTATGTGGTGCCAGCCTCAGTTTATGAGGAAAAAAAATTATTACATAACTTGGGCATGGGATACAAGAACATAGATGCCTGCAAATACGATTGCGTGTTGTATTGGAATGAGAATGCTCAATTGGATAAATATCAAGAATGTGAAGAGCCTAGGTACAAGGTCAATGATGGCAAGCGAAAGAAGATCCCTTATAACGTGCTCTGTTACTTCTGATTGACACTAAGGTTGCGCAGATTGTATATGTCAAGGAAGACAACCGCAGAGATGAGATGGCACAGTGATAAGTGTGTTGATGATGGGATACCGAGGCATCTGACTAACTCCATGGAATGGAAAGAATTTGATAAGAAATATCCAGAGTTTCCCCGAGAGATACGGAATGTGAAGCTGGGATTAGTCATCGATGGATTCAACCCTTTCAGTAACATGAGAACCTTCTATAACATGTGGCCTGTCACACTTATATGTCTTATAATTTGCCAACATGGATGCATGAAGGAGCCATTTTTTATGATGTCATTATTTATTCCAAGACCAAGCTCACCGGAAAACGAGATCGATGTACATCTAAGGCCCTTGGTTGATGAGTTGAAGGACTTATGGGATAATGGTGTATCAACTTATGATGCCTCCACTAAACAGACCTTTTAGATGCATGCAGCTGTGATGTGGATCATAAATGACTTTCCTACGTATGGCAATTTGTCTGGGTGGAGCACAAACAGTTATAACGCTTGCCCCTCATGTAACGACAACTCATTAAGGGTGAAGTTGAAAAATAAGATTAGGAATATTGGCCATCGAAAATACTTGGAACTGAACCACCAATGGCATAGAAGCAAGGCCTTCAATGGTTAGCCTAAGCATGAAAAGAATTCTTTGGATTTACCAGTGCAGAAGGTATTACACCAACTAGAAGAACTAGCGCCAGTCAAGCTTAGTAAGAATAAGAAAAGATTGCGTGACTTTGGAGAGCTGAATTAGACAAAGAAAAGCATCCTATTTGAATGGCCCTAATGGAAGTGCAAAAAACTCCGACACAACATTAATCCTATGCACATTGAGAAGAACATCTGTGTAGCTTTGGTTGGAACAATTTTTGGCATAAAGGGCAAAAACAAGGACAAAAACAAGGACATAGATAAAGTGCATAAGGATTTGACAAATATGGGCATCAGACCAGAGTTGTATCTAATGGAAAGGGGCAATGGATCCGGCTTGAAGCTGCATGCCTCTTACACTTTGGAACCAAAACATAGACATGCATTTTATGAATTCTTGAAGTCGATCAAATACCCAGATGGCTATGCAGCAAACCTCTCAAGGTGTGTAACCTCGAAAAATGGTAAATTATCTAGTTTAAAAAGCCATGATTATCACATCCTTATCCAATGCATCCTTCCTATATGAATAAGGATATTTGTACAATATTGTTTGAGTTAGGCAATTTTTTCCAATACCTCTGCTCGAAAACACAGAGACACGATGATTTGAGAAATTGGAGGAGCAGATAGTTTTAACATTGTGCAAGCTGGAGAGGATTTTTCCTCCTGTTTTCTTTGATGTAATGGTTCATCTGTCGGTTCACTTACCGCGTGAGACCATGCTTGGTGGACTAGTACAATATCGGTGGATATACTTAATAGAAAGGTAATAGTTAATAACTATTGATTAATTATTTATTTATTAGTACAATTGCCTTGCATTGAAAATTGTAATTGTTATCATTGGCTGTTTAAAGGTTTTTGAAGACCGTAAAAGGGTACATTCACAACTGAGCTCGGCCAGAAGGTTCAATCGCCGAGGCTTACATTGTCAAAGAGTGTTTTACTTTTTGTTCAATATATTTAAGGCAGACTGATCGAGTAAAATACTATAATGATGGTGGTGAACGTGGCCCGTGGATATCAGTCTTCACACAAATTGTCTATCCAATCATACTGATGGTAAGGGCACATGATCCTTTGCAGAGATAGCATGACATGGCTCATTGGTTTGTTTTGAATAATACCCTGAGGTGGAGCCGTATCTATAGTATGTGCTTCAATCTAACCATAGTTATGCATTGCTTGTTAACTTTTTGATTTATTCTCTACTTTTACTTATTCATTAAAAGCTGCCTTGAGTAGAGAACACAAGAATTTAGTACAAAATCAAAGAGGTGGAGAAATCACGCAGGTACAGCAAAAAAAAAAAAATTTGCAAAATGGTTCAAACATCGTGTAAGACATATAAAACATTATCATTTTAATGGCTAGACATTATTGGATTACACTTCAAATGATATTAGCGTAATACATTTGTCTTAATTTGCTTCTATAGATGAATCAATTGCGAACTCAAGGGTCAGCAAAAGCTACTGATGAGATTTGGTCATTAGCAAATGGCCCTAGATCCCTAGTGAATCTATATCAAGGGTGTGATTGCAATGGCGTTCAATATCACACTAAAGACCGTGAGAAATGCCATAGGAGCCAAAATAGCGGCTTAATAGAGGAAGGGGAATACGAAGGAGAGAAACATGATTACTATGGATACATCCTCAAAGTTTGGGAATTGTCCTGTTTGCATGGAGGTTAAGAGGTTTTATTTGAATGCAAATGGTACAACACTAGTACCAAGCACAAGATAAACATTGACGAACATGTTACAAGCATTGATATCACGGGCCGTTGGTATAAGGATGATCCATTTGTACTGCTAAGTTAGGTGACATAAGTCTTCTACATCAATGACATCAATAGAGGAAAAAATTGGAGAGTC
Source organism: Sextonia rubra (assembly GCA_037013555.1). NCBI lineage: Eukaryota > Viridiplantae > Streptophyta > Magnoliopsida > Laurales > Lauraceae > Sextonia > Sextonia rubra. Next base: position 1,405,013 of record JASUAD010000028.1, on the reverse strand, counting down.
ATTGAATGGGTCAAGCCTCGGGGAGTATGGGATGTACCCGCTAAGCAGGATGACGATGACGATGATGATGCACCTAATTATGCATTTCACTAGGACCAAACGATATTTGTTGTCTCAGTCCTCGTTGATGGTACTAGTGTCCAATACTCTAGGGATGATATAGATCTTGAGATCGTTCTCAGTGATGAGTTAGTAGACGAGGAGGGCCAAGACAAGGATAAAATAGTGGCGAATTACGAAGATGAAGAAGACAATGATGTACTTAGTCAGTTTGACTCTAACATGGAATATGACATGTAGTGTTTGTTTCAGGTTTTGCACATGTAACAATTGAGTAAATTAATAAAGATCTTGCCTTACAGAATGACATTGTCTTCAATTTCATTTTCTTTTGTGATTTGTTCATATATGGATAAAACATTTCTATATTTCGCATTTTATGCTTATTTATATATATTATAGTTGCAAACGATGGCAAACGGAGAGAAAAAATGGGTCAAACCAGGAAAACTGCCCCGTCACGTGCAAGCATTCTATTATTTATTAAAGAGAAAAAAGATAATTAAGTAGAATGCAGATAAACTTGCATCTTTAAGGTTCCCACCGACCGCATGTACTTTATTTGGTTTAGCTAAAGGGACAAACTATAACAAAAAGGAAAATGTTAGTGGGAATGATAATGATGAGAACTACAGTCCCCCACAATATGATGATGTAGATGACAAGATATCTCGATCTGAATCGGATGAGGTAATCTTTTTGTGAATGTTTATGACATGTGCTTTAAAATGTTATTTTTTATAGTGACACTTATGCTAAAATAATTTCCATTTCCATTGAACGTAAATTGCTGTCATTCAATTTACTAATATATTTGAATTTTGCTAATAATTATTTATTTTCCTTGTCACTTTGCTCTAAGACAAATTGCAGATATGCCTCGGGAGAAGAGGGTTAGACGTGCTCAAAGTATCACAGCTGCACTTGGCTTAGCTCGTGTAGAGAGCACACCCAAGGTTGCGACACAGCCTTTACCGATACAGCCTCCGACCACACAGCTCTCGCCAACGCAACCTCCTACCACATAACCCTTATCGACCCAACCTCCGCCGAGTCCTCATATTGTTGGTAGCAGTGCAAGTGAGAAAATTATGGCCTTTTAAAATCCTGAATTCACCTCAATTTAATGATTTGTGTTTACTAACTCATTTAGCACTATCATCTTAACAGCATCAACCCCAGTCTCAGAGGTTATGAGCTGTGTAAGGGGTGCTACGCGAGGGAAGAAGGCGGCAAAGCTGAGGAGAGAACTAGGTCATAACATCCCACTTCCAATCCCTAGCTCAAGCCATAGGCTAGAGGGGGAACATGCACCATCACTAGTTAACCGTCTTGGGTTAGCCATTAAAGAGATCACCCCAGTCCGACTGCATGGTTAGAAGAAGCTTGATACTTGGATCAAGCTTGCCATCATTGGTTTAGTTCGGGTAAACTATAATGAGAAATATCAATCAAATTGATCATAGTTGTACTCGTCATTACAATATCTGATTATATTTTATCATTACTAATTTTTATATGGCTCTCTCTTAATTGCAACAAATATTTTGATATTGGAGACTATGAGGGCAATATGTAGCTCAGTGCGGACACTGACCGCTGTGCGGGATTTTGTATAGGAGTTGGAAATACAAGTTGCATAGTCACTATCTCGAGCTGTTGGAGCATGTGGTTTCCCGACCCTAGGACCACCTGGTAGAGGGTTATAATCCAGCCGACTAGCAGTTGATGGTCTTGCAGTGCTGGGAATCACCAAAGTGGAGGGTAACATTTGGATGTTATCTACAACAATTAATTATATTCCAACGTAATGCTATTAGTTATGATTTGTTGAAGAAAGCTATTGTATTATTGTTCTTCTATATAGGCGAAGTTGAAGAAGGCTCATGAGAGTCGAGCCAACCTGCCATACAATCATACTAGTGGCTCTAGGTCATTTGCATCGAGAATGTCTCTGATGGTACTAATTATATTCATATGAAGAAACTTGATTAAGTTTATTAATATATCAATATGTAGCTTCATATCTAAAAAAATAATTTCAAATGACTGATGGCACAGAATGCCGGTCAGGCGCTGCCTATTACTCAGTTCTTCCACAACACCCACTACAAGCAAAAGAGCAATGAGTGGGTAAATAATGTGGCTCAACAGAGACATATACATTTGCACTCCGATTCAATTTTGATCAATAATGCCACAAAAGCATTCTAAACCCTTTATTGATTTAAATGGTAGGAGGCCTTGGCGCAGCGGACTGAGGAGCAATCGTAGCCCTTTGTCACAGCTCTAATGACTGAGGAACAAATTGCTATTGATGTGCTTGAGAAGAGGTTGGGTTACTTGAATGGGTACGATATATACATGATGACGTCTTCATCTTCCACACGGTCTTGAACACCGCAACTTGAGGTGATCGCTGTCACGTCCCCAAAAAATAAAAATAGGGTTACGTGAAATTAGGAGTCAAATTTTTTTTTTTTTTGTTGGAAACAAAACCATTGACTCCTAATTATTTCTTTTCCACAGGATCTTAGGCCGTGGTGAGTTTAGGCCAGTCACATTCATTCCCAATCTACGGAAGTAAATTTCAACCAATAGGTACCAAGAGAAGAAAACAAGTTTGCATATCACTAGATAACAATAATAATGTTCCAAGTTGCAAAAAAAGTAAATAAGTAATTTATTACAATGTCCCACTGAAAGATCAAGTCTCTAAAGAATGATTTATTTAAATTGAATGCAATTTAATGAGTCACTCCTGTGCTTGGTTAGACGGCCTCGAAGCCATCGTTTGCACCCCACTCGGGAACATCAGTTGGCTCAAGCGTTTGAAACGCTTCAGCCTGCGCCTCCTCCTCGGCAAAGCCGGGCTCGGTACCTATGCATCATTTTTAGAAAACAAGGGTCAACCATAAATGACGGCAAGTAAAATACACATAACTCAAAATTAAGTACATTATCAATGTGAGATTAAGACACAAAATCATAAGAATATGTAAGCAATATAAATAAAAGAATGCCATGCAACATAGAAAGAGCGGGTCCTACATCCGACTCTACCTCAAATGAACAATATCACTTTCGCCGAGCATCGCATCAGCTGATACCCTTACGGAATTTATACCGTCTTCGGATGCCTCGCATCCTGTCCAGAAACGGTGGATCAAATCCGTCTTCGGATGCCTAGCATCCTGTCCAAAAATCACGGTGAAACCAACCGTGTACGAGTGGTAAGCTCGTCTTCGGCCCTAAGTCCGGTAAAAATCATCACAGTGTACATCTGTGAACCGACTGCAGTCGTCCAATGACCAGATCCGCATAATAATCTCACACAGCCCTGCCCCTTCCTGTGTCGAGACTCATAAACATGGCTCAGTGATTGTTCGACAGACACATCCTATGGTAATGTGAAGGGCTAGTCATAATAGGTATTCAAATACCATGTAATAAAACATTATACCAACCGAATAGTGCTCAACATAACATGAATACCTCATAAATAAACACTGTATAGTCCAAGTCACAATACGGTCAAAGTCATCATAAAATATCGGGTATAAATTCTAATATATATGCATCGAGGTAAATAAATACAACATGATGAGCAAGAAATAATTCCACACATATTCCTAGCACTGTGACCACAATTCACGCATGCGACAATTCCACACGAACCAAGATGAAGTAAGGTTGGGAATTTTTTTTTTTGAAAAACGGGGTGATGCATAGCCCAATTCTCACTTCATCTGAGTGCGAGTAGTTTGTACCGTCATGTGCAAACCATGAAATCTGTAAGAGGAAATCTGCCCGCATAACCCCTTACTTTGATGATGTGATGGATTTGGTTAAATCGAAGTCATTGGGTTCTATGACCAACACAAGTGTTTTACGGAGTATATAACCATCCAAAAAAGAATAATAATAATAAATGATTGGTTAAATAATCATTAAAATAAATTATCAGGCCCGAATTTATCATTCTCATGATCTCACGCAAGGGATGGCCCACCTGTTCACTCTTAATAACAGTCCAAATAATTATATATCCGCATATATACCAAGGACCCACAAGGTGATGTGATGGATTTCACATAATCATGGTCCATGTTACCGTCATGGGGCCCACCAAAATAAGTGGTAGACCCACATTTATATCTAAGAGAAATGCCCCTCCCTGCACATGTTGCTGCCAAACAGCAACGTGTGCAGGGACTGACTCGTCCCATATATATGTTGCAAATTTTATTTTATTTTATTTTTTTATATATCAATGGCCCACCATCAACCCAATAATCAAGGGTCCACGTGATAGCAATGAGGCCCACCTGTAGGTGGTGGCCCACCATGTTTATAAAAGGTGGGAACGCCCCTGCACATGCTGCAGGTTTTTTTTTTTTTTTGTTGGTGATTAATGGGGGAGAAATGGGGCCCACCTGGGCATTACTGCACAGGCGCATTGTGCGCCTGTGCAGTAGTGCACAGGCTCTTGCCTGCACACCACCAGTGACGTCTGGGATAAATTCCCAGACGTCTTCATCTCTTTTTTTTTTTTGTTTTTTTGTTTTTTTGCTTTTTTTTTATATATAAAAACATTGGTGATCAAGGGCCACCCACCATCATGTGCAGGTGGGTGGCCCACCTGTACATTGCTGCCAGGCACCTGTGTGCCTGTGCAGTAATGCACAGGCGCCAACCGCCTGGCACACATATTGTCTGGGATTCAATCCCAGACATCTTCATCATGCATATTTTTTTTTTTTTTTTAGATGCTGGTGGCCCACCTGTTTTCACCAAGATTAGGAAATTTTCCTGCACATACACAGTAGCGTGTCTGGGACCATTCCCAGACACGATCACCCCATTTCATTTTTTTTTTTTTAAACAAAAGGCCCATCTTCAAAATGGCCCAATCCCCTTTCATCAAATCTATCAAGATCATCAAATCCATTGAAACACCATCAACTAAAAATCTGTGAAACACATACCCATCTAACCTGTCATCAATCTTTAGAGATTTAAATGGGCATTTACAATACATCTAAGATCATGAAATCAATGGAATTAGTGAAATCATTAGAAATATGTGCAAATCCACTTGCCTTTGATGCAAAAGAAGATCTAGATCTCTCCCTTGATCACGCAGCCTACCCAACAGAGAAGATGAAGAAGAAGGAGGAAAGAAGAAGAGATGATGAAGAGGATCCGCCTGCTGGGCTTGGATTTGGGCTTGCCCACCTTGGCCGATCAAGAGAAGGTGATGGAGGAGGAAGAAAACTGCTGTAGGTGAGGGAGAAGAGCACCCACCGATGGAGTATAAATAGGCTTAGGGTTTGGGGAAGAGTTTTGGGTTTTTTTATAAAAAGGACCCTATTGTTTAGGCTAATTATAAATATGGGCCTGGTTTGGTTTAATGGGCCCAGAATGGGTCCGAATTGGGCCGGGTCAAAAGGTGGATACTCATGATCCTAACCTACTATCCGATTAACCCAAAACCCAAAAGAAAATTATATAATTATAATAACCATAATTAACTAAATACAAACAATTAAATAAAAATCATATTTAAATTACTTAAAAAAAATGGGAACTGGGTTAGGAACCTTACATTCCTTCCCCCTTAGAACATTTGGTCCTCCAAATGTCTAACATACCTCAGGGAGAAGATCCGGGTACAACTTCTTCACTTGGTCTCTGAGCTCCCAAGTGGCCTCCCTTGGACTGTGGTGCTCCCACTGAACCTTCACCCAATGAATAGTTCGCGTCCGTAGGACTTGCTCCTTCGTGTCAATGATCCGCAACGGCTTCTCCACGTAGGTGGCATCCGGCTGAATCTCGAGTGGTTCATATTGAAGAACATGCGAAGGATCGGCGACGTACTTCTTCAGCATCGAGATATGGAAGACGTTATGAACTCCTGACAACTCTGCTGGCAATGCCAATCTGTAGGCTACATCTCCCACTCTCTCGAGAATCTCAAACGGCCCGATGAATCTCCGAGACAGCTTGCCCTTCTGTCCGAATCTGAGTGTTCCTCTAGCCGGCGACACTTTTAGAAACACATGATCGCCCACTGCAAACTCGAGATCTCTCCTCTTCAAGTCAGCATAACTCTTCTGTCTACTCCTAGCAATTTTCAATCTAGCATGAATTTGCTGAACCTTCTCACTGGTATCACTGACTATCGATGGCCCATGAAAACTCCGAACACCAACTTCCACCCAACAAAGTGGGGTTTTACATCTGCGCCCATACAATGCTTCAAAAGGGGCCATACCAATACTTGAATGGTAGCTGTTGTTGTATGCGAACTCACAAAGAGGAAGGCTTTTCTGCCAATCCTTTCCAAAGTCCAACACGCAAGCACGCAACATATCCTCCAGTGTTTGATTGGTTCTCTCAGTCTGCCCATCTGTCTCCGGGTGATACGCTGTACTGAAGTTCAAGGTAGTACCGAGTGCCTCTTGAAGTCGTGTCCAGAACTTACTCAGAAATCTCGAATCTCTGTCTGAGACGATCGATACCGGTACACCGTGCAATCTAACTACTTCCTCCATGTATATCTTGGCCAACTCATCTTTGGGTGTCTTTAAGCTCATCGGCAGAAAATGTGCAACTTTAGTTAACCTGTCCACTATCACCCAAATACTATCTTTACCATGAATCATCGGAAGTCCTGATATAAAATCCATCGTGATATGTTCCCATTTCCAATCCGGCACTGCCAATTGCTTCAAAAGTCCTGGGGGTCTCTTGTGTTCTGCCTTAACCTGCTGACAAACCAAACACCTAGCAACAAATCCTGCAATCTCCTTTTTCATGTTGTTCCACTAGTAATGACTACGGAGATTCTGGTACATCTTTGTGCTACCAGGGTGAATGGTAAAACGAGAATGATGCGCTTCTGTCAGGATCTCATTCTTCAACTCCCCTATATTTGGCACACACAATCTATCCTGATAGTACAACACACCATCTATCAATCTAAAGTCTGGCCTGTTCTCAATCTGCTCAATCACCCTGACCAGCTCTGGATCCTCTGATTGCGTGCTTTTGATTCTGCCCAAAATTTCTGGTTCCCAAACAAACATACTGGCAATCATCACCCTATCATTAACCGACTGCAAATCAACCCCTAAGTCCAGAAATATCTCTGCCCACGACCATTCTGTCCGCAAACATGCATTCCTTGCTGCTTTTCTGCTTAATGCATCAGCCACTACATTGGCTTTCCCTGGATGGTATTTGATCGGAAAATCAAAATCCTTGATATATTCCATCCATCTGATCTGTCTCATGTTCAATTCTGGCTGAGTGAATAAATACTGAAGACTCCTGTGGTCTGAATGCACTTCAAATCTTACACCATATAGATAATGTCTCCACATTTTGAGCACAAAAACTACTGCTGCGAGCTCAAGATCATGGGTACCGTACTTTTTCTCATGTTCCTTAAGTTGTCTAGACCCATAGGCGACAACTTTTCCATCCTGCATGAGTACACATCCCAAACCAACACCCGAAGCATCAGTATAAATCACAAATTGACCATTCTCCGATGGTAGTGTAAGTACAGGAGCTGTAGTCAACCGGGTTTTTAGCTCTTGAAAACTGGCTTCACACGCATCGGACCACACAAAAGGCACATCTTTCCGCGTTAATTTAGTCAACGGCGCTGCAATTGACGAAAATCCTTGCACAAATCTCCTGTAATAACCGGCCAAACCAAGAAAACTGCGTATCTCTGACACTGAAGTGGGTCTTTGCCAATTGACAACTGACTCAATCTTCGCTGGATCCACTGCTAGACCCTCTCTGCTAATAATGTGACCGAGGAAAGACACCTGCTCCAACCAGAACTCACACTTACTCAATTTCGCATAGAGCTGGTGATCCCTCAAAGTCTGCAATGCAGTTCTAAGATGGTTCTCATGTTCCTCACGAGATTTGGAGTATACTAACACATCATCGATGAAAACCACTGTAAATTGATCAAGAAACGGAGCGAAGATCTTATTCATCAAAGCCATGAAAACTCCTGGAGCATTCGTTAGCCCAAACGGCATCACTAAAAATTCATAATGGCCGTATCTAGTCCGGAATGCTGTCTTCTGCACATCCTGATCTCTAACTCTCAGCTGATGGTATCCTGACCTCAGGTCTATTTTCGAAAAGAATTCGGCTCCCTGTAATTGATCAAACAACTCATCGATCCTAGGTAATGGATATTTGTTTTTTATAGTGACCTGATTGAGTTGTCTGTAGTCAATGCACATCCTCATGGAACCGTCTTTCTTCTTAACAAAGAGAACAGGTGCTCCCCAAGGTGATACACTAGGCCTTATAAAACCTTTATCCAACAAGTCTTGCAGCTGAATTTTCAATTCTCTCAACTCAGCTGGTGCCATTCTGTAAGGAGCTTTTGAGATCGGTGCTGTCCCTGGAGCTAGCTCTATGGTGAAATCGATTTCTCGAATCGGTGGTAATCCCGGAATCTCATCTGGGAAGACATCCGGAAACTCACAAACTACAGGTATCTCCGATACATCCCCCTCCGCCTGGGACTGTTTATCCTCCGTGATAAACGCTAAATAACCTTCACAACCGCTCCTTAGCATACGATCTGCCATTAAGGCTGATATCCGGCTAGTGGGAATCCGTTTTGATTGTCCAATAAACTTAACAGTTTCTGATTTGACTTTAAGCTTGATAATCTTGTTAAAACAGTCCATATTTGCTCGATAGGTCCTTAACCAATCCATGCCCAAAATGACATCAAAGTCATTCATCATCATAAGCACCAAGTTTGCTGGTAAAATCAACCTCTCTATTTGAACTCGGATACGAGGAAAGTACTGATGGCATCTAACTCGCCCACCCATGGGAGTATTAACTAGTAGAGGACAATCTAATCGCGCTACCTTCTCATGCAAATGCTTAGCAAAAGTTTGAGAAACAAAAGAATGGGTGGCACCAGAATCAAATAGCACCTTAGCTTCAACATCTGAGATTAGAATAATACCTTCCACGCACTCTCCATAGGCATCCGCTTCCTCGTGAGTAATAGCATAAGCTCGTCCAACCTGCTGTGGCCTTTGTTGGTGTCCTTGTACTGGCCGCTGTGGCCTTTGCTGACCCCTCTGTTGTTGGTGACCCATCTGCTGCCCTTGGCCTTGTTGGCCTACTGGTCTCTGCTGCTGCTGCTGCTGAGGGGCTGGTCCCCTAATTTGCTGATACTGGGGTGCTGGGGCTCTAAACTGTTGCTGCTGCGGAGCCCGAGGTGGCTGCTGGTAAGACTGCTGCGGCCTAAACTGGGTGCTTGCCTCCCCAGCTGCTGCTGCGCATAACCATCCTGTGCTGCCTCCTGCGCCAATGTGCGCTCTCGACCTCCATTAGGACAATCACGAGTTTTATGCCCCGGCTGTCCACAATAAAAACAAAGTCCTGTACCCCACCGACACCTCTCAGTTGGGTGACCATACCCGCACCGAGCACACTGTGGCTTTCTCGTACCAGGATTAGAGTTCTGGAACTTCTGCTTTTTCTGCTGAGGTTGGCCTACAAACTGATTCTGCATTTGTCGCTGCTTCGACCCTGATGAGGCTGCCTCCTCGTCTTCCCGCTTAACCATGCCCTCGGCCCAATTTGCACTCTTGACATAATCTTGAAATGTTGGCCGTTCCATATCCCCTACTTTTGATGCGATACGGGCATTCATACCCTTGAGGAAACGTCGGACTTTTTCTGTCAAAGGATGGACAAGAGTGGGTGCATACTTAGATAACCTTGTAAACTTGGTCTCATACTGCTGGATAGTCATGTCACCCTGCTTTAATTTTTCAAACTCTTCCATCTTCTGATCTTGCAGATATTTAGGCACAAATTTATCCGTGAATGCCGTCGTGAATGTCGTCCAAGCCTCGGCCTCCTGCACTGTGTCTGCTTGCACAGCTGCTTTAACAGAGTCCCACCATTGTTTAGCTGCCCCTTTTAACATATATGCAGCTAGCTGAACTTGTTGAATGCCAGTACATCTAAATGCTGCAAAAATCTGCTCCAAATGCTCCAAGAAATCATCAGCAGCCATAGGATCCTCCGCACCATGGAATTGTGGAGGGAACCTCTTCATGAATTTATCGAAAATGTCGTTGGGATCCACTTCCTTCAGAGGTAAAGTAACCTGAACTGGCTGACTTGCTCTATCTGCGGCGGCTAACAACTGGGCCTGAAATACTGCCCTGTCAGCATCTGCTTGGGCTTTCTCTGCGGTCCTCTCTGCCTCAACCTGTGCTCGTTCTGCAGCCCTCTCCTCACGTTCTTGTTGCCTATCTGCAGCTCGTTGTCTCTCATGCTCTCTTTGCATAGCAATTTGGTTATTTTGAGCTTGCATAAAAGCCTGTAAGAGCTGTGAGAACCTGTCATCTTGGGAGGGCGAATTGTCTCCGTTGGGTTGTGAACGAGTAACTCTCTGAGCCATGATCTGTAAAATAGTTCAAGATGGTGAATTTTTATTAAACAAATTCTAGCAAACAATTCTATAGACTTTACACTTAAGCGGGTAAAATCTGTCTAACGAAATCGGAACCTCACCCACGTCCTATGTTTCTATCCAATTTTAATGATCTAGAAACATGCCCGTTTTGCTCTGATACCAACTGTCACGTCCCCAAAAAATAAAAATAGGGTTACGTGAAATTAGGAGTCAAATTTTTTTTTTTTTTTGTTGGAAACAAAACCATTGACTCCTAATTATTTCTTTTCCACAGGATCTTAGGCCGTGATGAGTTTAGGCCAGTCACATTCATTCCCAATCTACGGAAGTAAATTTCAACCAATAGGTACCAAGAGAAGAAAACAAGTTTGCATATCACTAGATAACAATAATAATGTTCCAAGTTGCAAAAAAAGTAAATAAGTAATTTATTACAATGTCCCACTGAAAGATCAAGTCTCTAAAGAATGATTTATTTAAATTGAATGCAATTTAATGAGTCACTCCTGTGCTTGGTTAGACGGCCTCGAAGCCATCGTTTGCACCCCACTCGGGAACATCAGTTGGCTCAAGCGTTTGAAACGCTTCAGCCTGCGCCTCCTCCTCGGCAAAGCCGGGCTCGGTACCTATGCATCATTTTTAGAAAACAAGGGTCAACCATAAATGACGGCAAGTAAAATACACATAACTCAAAATTAAGTACATTATCAATGTGAGATTAAGACACAAAATCATAAGAATATGTAAGCAATATAAATAAAAGAATGCCATGCAACATAGAAAGAGCGGGTCCTACATCCGACTCTACCTCAAATGAACAATATCACTTTCGCCGAGCATCGCATCAGCTGATACCCTTACGGAATTTATACCGTCTTCGGATGCCTCGCATCCTGTCCAGAAACGGTGGATCAAATCCGTCTTCGGATGCCTAGCATCCTGTCCAAAAATCACGGTGAAACCAACCGTGTACGAGTGGTAAGCTCGTCTTCGGCCCTAAGTCCGGTAAAAATCATCACAGTGTACATCTGTGAACCGACTGCAGTCGTCCAATGACCAGATCCGCATAATAATCTCACACAGCCCTGCCCCTTCCTGTGTCGAGACTCATAAACATGGCTCAGTGATTGTTCGACAGACACATCCTATGGTAATGTGAAGGGCTAGTCATAATAGGTATTCAAATACCATGTAATAAAACATTATACCAACCGAATAGTGCTCAACATAACATGAATACCTCATAAATAAACACTGTATAGTCCAAGTCACAATACGGTCAAAGTCATCATAAAATATCGGGTATAAATTCTAATATATATGCATCGAGGTAAATAAATACAACATGATGAGCAAGAAATAATTCCACACATATTCCTAGCACTGTGACCACAATTCACGCATGCGACAATTCCACACGAACCAAGATGAAGTAAGGTTGGGAATTTTTTTTTTTGAAAAACGGGGTGATGCATAGCCCAATTCTCACTTCATCTGAGTGCGAGTAGTTTGTACCGTCATGTGCAAACCATGAAATCTGTAAGAGGAAATCTGCCCGCATAACCCCTTACTTTGATGATGTGATGGATTTGGTTAAATCGAAGTCATTGGGTTCTATGACCAACACAAGTGTTTTACGGAGTATATAACCATCCAAAAAAGAATAATAATAATAAATGATTGGTTAAATAATCATTAAAATAAATTATCAGGCCCGAATTTATCATTCTCATGATCTCACGCAAGGGATGGCCCACCTGTTCACTCTTAATAACAGTCCAAATAATTATATATCCGCATATATACCAAAGACCCACAAGGTGATGTGATGGATTTCACATAATCATGGTCCATGTTACCGTCATGGGGCCCACCAAAATAAGTGGTAGACCCACATTTATATCTAAGAGAAATGCCCCTCCCTGCACATGTTGCTGCCAAACAGCAACGTGTGCAGGGACTGACTCGTCCCATATATATGTTGCAAATTTTATTTTATTTTATTTTTTTATATATCAATGGCCCACCATCAACCCAATAATCAAGGGTCCACGTGATAGCAATGAGGCCCACCTGTAGGTGGTGGCCCACCATGTTTATAAAAGGTGGGAACGCCCCTGCACATGCTGCAGGTTTTTTTTTTTTTTGTTAGTGATTAATGGGGGAGAAATGGGGCCCACCTGGGCATTACTGCACAGGCGCATTGTGCGCCTGTGCAGTAGTGCACAGGCTCTTGCCTGCACACCACCAGTGACGTCTGGGATAAATTCCCAGACGTCTTCATCTCTTTTTTTTTTTGTTTTTTTTTTTTTTTTGCTTTTTGTTTTATATATAAAAACATTGGTGATCAAGGGCCACCCACCATCATGTGCAGGTGGGTGGCCCACCTGTACATTGCTGCCAGGCACCTGTGTGCCTGTGCAGTAATGCACAGGCGCCAACCGCCTGGCACACATATTGTCTGGGATTCAATCCCAGACATCTTCATCATGCATATTTTTTTTTTTTTTTTAGATGCTGGTGGCCCACCTGTTTTCACCAAGATTAGGAAATTTTCCTGCACATACACAGTAGCGTGTCTGGGACCATTCCCAGACACGATCACCCCATTTCATTTTTTTTTTTTTAAACAAAAGGCCCATCTTCAAAATGGCCCAATCCCCTTTCATCAAATCTATCAAGATCATCAAATCCATTGAAACACCATCAACTAAAAATCTGTGAAACACATACCCATCTAACCTGTCATCAATCTTTAGAGATTTAAATGGGCATTTACAATACATCTAAGATCATGAAATCAATGGAATTAGTGAAATCATTAGAAATATGTGCAAATCCACTTGCCTTTGATGCAAAAGAAGATCTAGATCTCTCCCTTGATCACGCAGCCTACCCAACAGAGAAGATGAAGAAGAAGGAGGAAAGAAGAAGAGATGATGAAGAGGATCCGCCTGCTGGGCTTGGATTTGGGCTTGCCCACCTTGGCCGATCAAGAGAAGGTGATGGAGGAGGAAGAAAACTGCTGTAGGTGAGGGAGAAGAGCACCCACCGATGGAGTATAAATAGGCTTAGGGTTTGGGGAAGAGTTTTGGGTTTTTTTATAAAAAGGACCCTATTGTTTAGGCTAATTATAAATATGGGCCTGGTTTGGTTTAATGGGCCCAGAATGGGTCCGAATTGGGCCGGGTCAAAAGGTGGATACTCATGATCCTAACCTACTATCCGATTAACCCAAAACCCAAAAGAAAATTATATAATTATAATAACCATAATTAACTAAATACAAACAATTAAATAAAAATCATATTTAAATTACTTAAAAAAAATGGGAACTGGGTTAGGAACCTTACAATCGCCCTACGAGAGCAGCTAGCTGAGCAGGCTAGGAGACAGGTTGAGCAAGATTAGAGGTAGGCTGAGCAGGGCCAAAGGCAGACTGAGCAGGATAGGCGGCAGGCTGAGCAAGATAGAAGGACAGCTGCACTCGAAGCCTTCGTTCAACGGCTAGCAGCTACGGTAGGGATAGATTCAATGATCTACTTCAACATCTCTAGAGGGACCAGTTCTGCTGGTGATGGCACAACTACTGGAGAGCATGATGTGACCCCTTAGTTATTATATTATTCTCATGAAATTTTAACATAATAATTCGTCAAAATTTATAAACACTGAAAATGTAGAGTAACTTATAAGAGCTGACAATTCGCAAATTGGAGTCCTGGTTAGAAATTTAGATGCAAAAACCTACGATTTCCAAGACCTAGGCTCAAAAACTACCCATCGGGGGGTCAAAAAGGGGAAAAAGCCCCTAGGAAAATTGAAAATGGGCACAAACACTTCGCTCGAGGGTATAGTAACTTAAAGGAACTGACGGTCCACAAATTGGAGTCCCGGTTAGAGAATTAGAAACAGAAACCTACGATTTTCTAACACTTACGCTTAAAAACCACGCGCTGGAGAACCGAATGAGAACTGATGGTTCACAAATAGGACTCCCGGTTAGAGAATTAGACGCAAAAACCTATGATTTCTAAGACTTAGGCTTGAGACCGCCCATCAAGGGTTCAAAAAAATGGAAACGGCCCTAGAAAAATCAAAACTGGCACGAGCACTTCATTCGAGAGTAGTGTAACTTGCAGGTATTGACAGTTTATAAATTGGAGTCCCGACTAGAGAATTAGAAGCAACAACCTATGATTTCCAAGACTTAGGCTTAAAAACCGCCCGTCGAGGGTCTAGAAGGGGAAACAACCCCTGGAAAAATTGGCAACCGGCATGAGCACTTCACTTAAGGGTTCGAAAACCGCCCACCAGGGGGTCAAACAAGGGAAACGGCCCCCAGAAAAATTGAAAACTAGCACAAGCACTTCACTCGATGGTAGAATAACTTGTAGGAACTGACGGTCCCCAAATTGGACTCCCACTTAGAGAATTAGAAGCAAAAGCCTACGATTTTCCAACACTTAGCTCAAAAACACCCGCCGAGGAACTGAACAGGAACCGGCCCCCGGAAAAATCTAAAACCAATGCGAGCACTTCGGTCGAGGGTAGAGTAACTTGTAGGAACTAACGATTCACAAATTGGAATCTCGGTTAGAGATTTAGACATAAAAACCTACGATTTCTAAGACCTAGGCTCGAAAACTGCCCATGGGGGGCATAAAAAATGGGAAACGGCCCCAGAAAAATCGAAAACTGGCACAAGCACTTCGCTTGAGGTTAGTGTAACTTGTAGGAACTGCCGGTTTGTAAATCAGAGTCCCGGTTAGAGAATTAGAAGCAACAACATACAATGTCCAAGACTTAGGCTCAAAAGCCGCCCGCCGGGGGTCCAAAATGTGAAACAGCCCCCGAAAAAATTGGCAACTAGCAAAAGCACTTCGCTTGAGGGTAGAGTAACTTGTAGGAACTGACGGTTTGGAAATTGGAGTCTCGGTTAGAGATTTAGGCACAAAGACCTATGATTTCCAAGACTTAGCCTCGAAAATCGCCCACTGGAGTGTCAAAAATGGGAAACGGTCTCCAGAAAAATTGAAAACTGGTACGAGCACTTCACTCGAGAGTAGAGTAACTTGTAAGAACTGACGGTCCGTAAATAGGACTCCTGGTTAGAGAATTAGAAGCAAAAGTCTACAATTTCCAACACTTAGGCTCAAAAACCACCTGCTGGGGGACCGAAAGGGAAACGGTCCCCAGAAAAATTGGAGACCTGCATGAGCACTTTGCTTGAGGGTAGTGTAATTTGTAGGAACTAACAGTTCATAAATCGGATTATCTGTTAAAGAATTAGAAGCAACAACCTACGATTTCTAAGACTTAGGCTCAAAAACCACCCGCCAGGGGTCCAGAATGGGAAACAGCCTCCGAAAAAATTGGCAACTGGCATGAGCACTTCGCTTGAGGGTAGAGTAACTTATAGGAATTGACGGTTCACAAATTGGAGTCCCAGTTAGAGATTTAGATGCAAAAACCTATGATTTCCAAGACTTAGGCTTGGAAACCGCCCACTGAGGGGTCAAAAAGGGAAACGGCCCCCGGAAAAATCGAAAACTAGCACGAGCACTTCGCTCGAAGGTAAAGTAACCTATAGAAGCTGAGAGTCCCTAAATTAGAGTCTCAGTTAGAGAATTAGAAGCAAAAACCTACAATTTTCTAACACTTATGCTAAAAAAACCACCCGCCGGGAGACCAGAAAGGGAAACGGCCCTTAGAAAAATTGAAAACTAACACGAGCACTTCAATCGAGGGTAGAGTAACTTGTAGGAACTGATGGTTCATATATGGGACTCTCGGTGAGAGAATAAGATGTAAAAACCTACGATTTCTAAGATTTAGGCTTGAAAATCGCCCATTGAAGGATAAAAAACGGGAAATGACCCCCAGAAAAATCAAAAATCAACACGAGCACTTCGTCGAGGGTAGTGTAACTTGTAGGAACTAACGATCTGCAAATCAAACTCCCAGTTAGAGAATTAGATGCTAAAGCCTAGGATTTTCTAACATTTAGGCTTGAAAACTGCCCATCGGGGGTCCAAAATGGAAAACGGCCCTAAAAAAATCGAAACCACCATAAGCACATTGCTCAGGGTAGAGTAACCTGTAGGAACTGACAATTCACAAATCAGACTTCTAGTTAGAGAATTAGAGGTTAAAACCTAGGATTTTCAACATTTAGCTTCTAAAACTAGCCGCCAAAGGTCCAAAATGGGAATGGCCCTTGAAAAAAAATGGAAGCTGGCACGACCACCTCACTTAAGGTTAAATTAACTTGTAGGAACTGACGACTCACAAATTAGACTCCTAGTTGGAGAATTAGACCAAAAAACGTTGGATTCCGAACACTTAGGCTCTAAAATAGGCCGTCGGAGGTCCAAAATGAGAAACAACCATCGGCGGCCTGGAAACCGGCACGAGTACCTTGCTCAAGGCCAAAGTAACTTGTAGGAATTGACGGCTTATGAATCGGACTCCTGGTTAACGAATTAAACACAACAACCACCTGATTCTCAAACTTACGCCGGAAAACAAGCCGCCGAAAAACTTAGGAAAACATTATATATATAGATGCTTATCTTACATTTGTAATTTAATTCATTGAAATGGTTCTATTGTTGTTTTTGTCATTGTAGACTGATGGATGCTTTGGATTCGGTTGCAAACTTGGAGGCATGTTTTATTTTCATTTTAGTTTATTTGTATTTATATATTGGACATTTATATGGGACTGTATCATTGATTGTAATATTTACTAAATGAGATGAATGACTTGATGAAAAATGGTGATGGTTGTTTGTTTATTTAGCAACTCTTGTATGCATGGATTTCTTATGTTAAATATAAGTACATGCATAGGTTTATATTTGATACAGGTGTATAAACAGGTCTACAGGAAGACTATATTGAAAAAAAATAATATATTAAAAAAAATTTTGCTGACAAACAATGACATTTACGAACATCTTTTTTGTCGGTAAAATTCTAATGATTTTACCGACATTTAAAAACCTTGGCAAAAGTACATTGAAAATTTAAAAAATTGAAATTAATTTACCAATGTTTTCTTAATGTCGGCAAAATGAAATTGTAAAATTGAAAAATAGGGATAAATGTCTTACGACATTAAAAAGCATCGGTAAAAGTCAAAATTAAAATTGTAAAAATGGAATGAGTTTACCGATGTTAGAAAACATCGGTAAAGTAAACGGGAAATTAACAAAATTGAAATTAATTTACCGATGTTTTTTTAATGTCGGCAAAATGAAAATTTAAAATTTAAAAATATTGAAATTTTTTACCGAAGTTAAATAACGTCAGTAAAACTCAAAATTAAAATTGTAAAAATGGAATGAGAAAAAAATGGAATGAGTTTAATGACATTAAGAAACGTCGATAAAAGTAAAAGGGAAATTTTAAAAAATTGATACCAATTTACCAATGTTTCTTAACGTTAGCAAAATGAAAATTTAAAATTTAAAAATAGTGAAAATTTTTTACTAACATTATGAAATTAAAAAAAATGAAATGAGTTTGCTCACGATTTACCCACATTTTTCTAACGTGGGCAAATTGAAATTTTAAATTTTAAAAATAGGAGAAATTTTTTACCAATTTTATAAAACATTGGGTGAAAGTGAAATTGAAATTTTAAAAAAATGAAATGAGTTTGCCTACGATTTACCCACGTTTTTTTAACATCGGTAAAATGAAAATTTAAAATTTTAAAAATAAGAAAAAATTTTTTACCAACATTTGAAAATGTCGGTAAAATTGAAATTAAAATTAAAAAATGAAATGATTCTGCCGATGTTTTGAAGCGTCGGTAAATGAACAATTTATCGTCATTAAAGATTAGTTTTTGCCAACGGACTTATGTTCCGTAGGTAAAATATTTTGCCAATAATTTTTTACCGACGTTCGGCCGACGTAAATATTTTCGTCGGTAAATTTATATACCAATGTTTTTGTATCTTTTGCTGACGAAAAATTTCGTAGCTAAAAGTGTAAATTGTTGTAGCATTTTAATATAGATAATATTACCAATATTAGTTTTTAATATAAAATAGTTGCAATTCGGTCCGAGTTACAGATGTTGTGGGCATACATGCATGTGATATTGGCAACAGAATGTGATCACACACCCACTAAGGAATGTCTCGCTTTTAAATTGAAGACTATTTTTAATGCTTGGTTTTCAAAACCTTTAAAAAAGTGTTAGCCAATCAACGATCAAAGTGGTGGTTCTGGCAAGCATAGATGTAGATGGTCAAAATCCTATATTGTTGTTGCAGTAGTTGCTGAATATATAGTGGTTTGAATTTTTAAAGTGGTCCGATCAATTTGAATCGTATGTAGTAGACAGTTTTTTTTTTTTTTTTTTGAACTTGATTAGGGTAGAGACAACTGAAAGACTTCTAAAAAAATATAGGAAAAACAGAATATTAAATAAAAATTGCTTGACTCGGCTAAATTTAATACCGTAGAAGCACTAATTTTAATTTAGTGCAGCAGCCATGTATCAGCCCCTACACTTCGTAATGGCTTATATTTGGTTCCATGTTCCCAAATAAGAGTAGTCTATCTTGTTTATGTTGAAAACAGTGCAGGCAGGGAGGCGGGAGTAGTCTCACATTGGATCCCTTGCAAGATCGCTCACTTCCATAAAAAAAAAAGGAAACATTTAGAAAGACATAAAAAGAGCGATTCCACTCAGAATTTGCCCTCCCTGGTGTAGAGTGAACTTAGTGAAATTTATCTTACATAGATATAAGTTAGGACGTTGTTGTTGTTGTTGTTATTATTATTATTATTATTATTATTATTATTATTATTATGTTGTAATCTGGTTGAGTTGAGACTCAAATAAAGATACAAAAACTACTCACAATTTAACTCACATATGCAATATATGTGGACTTGCACATGTGAAGACATGGATACTACTCACACATGGGAGGTAGTAGGAGCTTACACATGTGAGGACACAGACACAAGTCATATACATAAGGTAATAGCGACTTGCACATGTAAAGAGACAAAACACAACTCACATATATGAGGTAATGGGGATTTGGTTGCACATGTGAGAGGACAAGACAAAACCCACACATACGTGGCAATGAAGATCTACACATGATCGGAAGATGACTTTTAATTTGAAATACTTCCATAAGTTTGTACGACCCACAATTTCACAATGATTTTTTTTTTATTAAAAGCACAATAGCAGAGTCTAATTTCACCAAAAGGTCTTCTTAAAATTTATAAATATAATTCGATCATGAATCTATAATTCTTTCTCATTGCACTCATCGTTCAGTAGTGTAATGGTGTTGGTACCTTGTGTTACACGCACGTGGAAGGAATTCTTGGATTCTCAAGTGAAAGTATCACCCCTACATTAGCCCAATGTACCCCCCCCCCCCCCCCCCCCCCCCCCCCCCCCCCCCCCCCCCCCCCAAAAAAAAAAAAAAAAAAAAAAGTTATAGATCTGTCTCACTTGTAGTAGCAGAGTATGCTTCAATGTTTTTTGAAGCATTGGTTACAGCACACCACATATCATATTGGCACCATCTCACCTTCAATCTAAAATACCTGATTAAGTTTAATGAATAAATTACATTTTCCATATAATCAATCCAACGTACTCCAACTGGGGTGAATTTTGAATCAGTGTCAATTGAAGTCGGGTTGATAATGGTAAGAGTAGTTTGGATTCATGGTAAGCAGCCTACTGCACGGATTTTAAAACTTACCTCACATGATTTTGCAGCAGGTGCTAATTCATCTATTGCCCAAAAAATCCATGAAATCGAGTTTTGCACAAATAGCCAAATCAAAAGCCCAAGTGATAGCAGAGGACTAATTGTTGTGGTGGTCCAGTGTTCTTTTCTCCTTGTCTGCACACTGGTAAAGTAAAAATCCGTAGATGCATTCGTCATGGCTCATCCATTATTGCCAGTAGTAAGTGGTCCTTAACGGCTGCCTATGGTCTATCCTGGATCTGCTCTGCTCCAAATCCAAGGTGGAAACTGTCCATTGGGGTATCTCAAGTTTAGAGTCTTAATCTGGAAGGACTTAGGCTGTTACCAGGGTTAGATATTTGTTGGACTGAACTATCTTACTCAGGCCGTTATTAGGAAATCTATCCTCCAATTTCTGTGTTGTTGGGCGGGATCCGGGATTTAGATTTATGTTACCAGATCGTGAAAAAATGGGCCCAACTCGAGTCATTGGGTCCAATCTGTTGAGAACTGAAACCCATGGAGTGTCTGTCATATATGGCGGGCCTTTTTCGGTAAAGTGGCCATCTATGGGTAGTTAAGATTTCTATAAGTGGGCCCAACAAAATGCAAACTTACTCAGTCGGAGATTATGTCTGTGGCTTAAAAAGGAAAGTTATCAAATGCCACGGAAAGAAAAGATAAAAATAAGTTGTGTGATTTTTTTTTCATCTTCGGTTATTTTGTTTTCATCAAATTTTTAAAAATAGGTAGATTTTGGTTCGATCCAGATTTGAAATCAAATCCAGGGTGCCAAATCCACAACCTGATTGAATCTTAATCCAAGTTTTGTAGAGATTCATTTTCTAATCAAGGAAAAATAAATTCAATAAATATAATATAACTTCAGAAATATCGCTTGGATGCACTGGTAATCAGGCATGGGTCCCAACCGACTTGTATCGTCATAAGATCAAAAGATTATGGTTGGTACCTGACTTTTTCCGGTTGGGACTTTGGATGGTTTGGGTCACCTGGTGGAAGCTCCACTTGCATGTGATGACGTGAACTCACATGGTAACACTGCCATCTCTGTTTCTACCTGCTTCCTGACTTTCTTTTTCTTCCGGACCACTCCAAACAAATGATTTAGATCTGGAGAAGAATCACGAAGAATCGACCAAGAGATGAATAGCTCTATCACTATGCCAGGAAACAAGTATGAACGACCAAAACTGGAAAAGCTCTTTTAACTTTATCAAGAAGATATTGCATAAAGTGAATGAGACCTGACGGGGTGCAAGGAAAAAGAAACGCACTTTTGAATCTACCGTATCTGAGACAGAAAGAAGCGCCAGCACACTATCAAGCAATGGGAAGGCACTGCCCTTCTCATGGAAAGACGGGGATATTATGCGTCTAGAAAGAAACAGATTACCATGCATAACCAAGAGTGGAGATCCCCTCAACCTCGCTAAAAATAAATAAAGAAAAATAAAGACATGGAGAAAAGCTTCTTTTTTTCTTTTGCCTTTTTTCTTTTTTCTTAACATTAGTGGGGCTAGGACCCCTAACCATCTGGTGAGAGGAGGTACCTCAAGTGAGGTTTGGGAGACCTCGAGTGAGGTAGTAATTGGATGAGGAAAGGTTTCTGGACAGGTTTGAACCCTGGTCAGATAAATAAGAGCCAACACTTTTTACCACTCGTGTAAGAGGGAGTTTTTAAAAGTATATATAAAAAAAATCTTCTTTATTTTCGTTTTGTTTTCCTTCCTTCTTTTCTTTCAATACCCAAAACCTTACTTTTATTATAAAATATATTATTGTATATGCTACTGCATCCAGAGGATTTTACTCAAAAAAATTCCCTTTAAACTCGGTCACCATCATCAAAACCTTTTTTAAATTATGTTAGGGTTGGCTATATAAATTCTGCTCCTTCATTTTAACATATTCAAAATCAAATCTTTAGAAAAGTTGTACTTCTTCAGATTCGATTTTATTGCCTCCTTCCATGTCTTCTTCGGCCTAGCCATTTCCCTTGAGGGGCCATCCATATGTATTAGACGCCATTAACAGTTTACGTTTAATATGCCCAAACCATCTCAAATGTGCTTCTTTGATTTTATCCCCTATTGATACTATCTCTAAACATTCTTTAAAGCGTTGATTTAGACCAAAAAGATCTTCAAATTCTAATCTAAAACATATAGGCCTCACACCACTTTTTTTCTCTCTTTGTTTCACTTTGACTTTTGTTAAGTCTATGAATTTACATCATTAATGCATCATTTTAGGTATAATTATGGACTTAAGTAAACAAAATGCATCTATTTTCATTGGTACATTTTCACCTTGAAATCAGAATATAAGCATTTTCCACATATTTTCTGCATCATTTGGATATTTTATTTAAAATTTTAATTTCTCAATTAGAAATCTGTTCAGAATGGTCCCACTTCAATTAGGGATCTTCAATATTTCACTAGTTGAAATAGATTTTGCAGAAAATGAAAATTATAAGACTCGCTGAACCTTAGAAAGAATTTTGTGAAGAGTCCTAGTGGTATCAGAACTCTTAATGGGACATGCCTCAGAGGACAAAATGTCATATTGGGCCCCACATCACTGAACTAAAGCTGAAATATGAAAATTAAGTTTGGAAAAGAATTCATGAAGCGGACCCACACTTGGGCCCACACATGTGAAGGTCGACGAAAAGAGCTGTCCGAGATGGGACCCAGTTCCTGCTGATGCACACCTTAAGGCCCCTTTGTAATTCTGCACAAGAAGCGGGTCCCGCTGCTAAAGTCTCTGAAAATTGACCACATTGAAGATTAACTGTTGCTCATCTCAGCTGAGACCCTTTGTAATTTGCACGAGAACCGGGTCTTGCGTTGAAGTCTCGCTTTGTAATTTACGCCACTGAAGATTAACTGTTGCACAAGTTAGGTGAGACCTAGCTAAAGATAGACCAAGTTATCTAGAGGATTCCAAAAGATGCCATCTTAGACCAAGTTATCTAGAGGATTCCAAAAGATGCCATCTCATCTCAAATTCAAATTTAATGAAGTCTTATCTTCCCACCTAAAAGATTATCCAAAAGTTTACAAAAAGTGTCTAGGTTCAATATATCTATAAGATAACTAAGAACCATAAGGGAGGCAAAAGTGAGGATTGTGAATTCCATTCTATTTCCCCCTCCTCCCTCCTCCCTCCTCCCTCCCCCTAATGATAATAGCCCCTCATCTCTTTTTCTTATCCACTTCTCTTCCCCTATAGTTGTGGTTTCTAATTTTTTGGGTATTCTGGAGCCCTGTTTCAAAATTTAGTAGTAGAAAAGAGAACTTTTGCGAGCACTATCGTATAAGATCTAATGATTTTTATGAAGAAATTACTGAAGTTCTGTTCAATGAAAAATTAAACTTTTATATCAAAGTATTTGGATGAAATTAAGTTTATGTAGTTGATCTATTTTTTTTATGACTCTTTGATTGCATGCCTTAGGTAAACCTCCGATTTATATTCTTAATAAATTACATTTGATTATTTCTGCTCATTTTGATGAATTATGCTTAGATTTGTATATGTTTGATAGTTTATGCTTAATTAGATAAATGTTGCTTAGGATAATTGTTTCATTTATGAGGTGAATGAGATATTGGATTTTGTTTAAAAAAATTAATTTTTACAAAGAAAAATGCTCCAAATCAGACACATTGATTAAATTGTTTCTGATATGAGTTAATTTTGAGACAAAAAATAGATTAAATTGCATGAACTAGTTAAATAATTCACTAATAGATTCTTAACTACTCCAATTTGTGTTTCATTATCAATTTTTATATACTTTACTTAATAAATGTTTCAGATATTTTTCTCACTACAAAATCAGTTTCTACAATTTTTATTAGAAAAGTTCAGATTTTTTTTATTTAATGGAGCTCCCTATGGAATCGACTTATACTTACCACTGTCTCAAATAGACAACTTTACACTTGCAGTTTTAATTGGATTGAAATTAAATCTCACATCAAGTTTTGAAGTTGTTGCGAGGTGCCAAATTTGAATTTTCTATTAAAAATCTGTGCTTTCACATCATTTAGTGTAGATTTTTCTTTTTTTTTTTTCTTTTTCTTAGATTACATTAGTCATATTCCTTTTCAATTAGTAGTTTAAATTATTTTTATTTTCATTTTTAAGTAAAAAAAGAGAAAATCCTTTTCATAATTTTTAGGAATTAATTGCATTTTTGGGGATTTTAATTTTAAAAAAAGAGTTTTTTTCCTTTAGTGGTGTGTTTTGTTTATTAGGTAAAAGAAAATTTGAAAAAAAAACTGATTTTTTTTAGATAAAGTAAACCTTCAAATTTTAATTTTAATTTTATTAGATTAGATTAGATTAGTTAGAGTTTTGGCTTTATCTTTTTGATAAATTAGATTTGGCTAAATTTCAATTTTGTTAGTTTAGATAATTTTTCTGTTTTTGAGTTTTGAGATTAGATAACTTACAGTTTTTATTTTCTTAGTATGGTTTTAGGATAAGATTGGATTTTAGAACTTTTAGTTAGTTTTTGATAATTTGATAAGATTAGATAGTTAGATTAACTCGTAAACTTTTGAATCATGATTTGTCTTTAGGATAGGATTTTTTTAAGATAGAATTTCTATAAAAAAATAAAAAAATTCAAAATTTTAAATTGTTTAGATAAATTTTTTTGGTTTGATAAATTTCAATTTTTTTTCATTTGATAGATTTTAATTTTGTTTGCAAACTTTTGAGCTGATAGGATTGTAGTTTGGTTAGATGACCTTGTTGTTTTTGAAAATTTGAATTTTGGTTAGTTGGGTAGTTTCCATAACCCTGCTAACTTTTGAATTTTAAATTAATTAGATTGAAATTAAAAAAATTTTACTTTTGAATTGTTAAGATTAGATTGAGTGGTTAGATGAGCGTAGCTAACTTTTGAATTTTAAACTTTGATTTCTTTTATAAGATTTAAACTTTGGTTTCTTAGATAAGTTAGAATTTCAAATTGTTCAAATTAGGATTGGATAAAATCTAATTAATTGGATAACTTAGCAAACTTTTGAAATCCTAATCCTATATTGCAACTTGATAAGATAAGATAGGTTTTGAATTTTAAATTCTAGAATTAGTTGATTAAGATAGAATTTTTATTCAATTTGCAAACATTAGATGGTAAGATAGACTGCTTAAAATTTTGAATTTGGATAGGTGTATTTGCTGGAGGAGGTTTGAACAAGTTTCCTAAAGGAACAGGAGACTGCTTAGAATTGCCTTTGCAAATAGGATTGCTTTCAGAATTGCTAAAATTGCTTGCATAAAATTGCTAAGAGAAAAAAGAAAAACATGATAAGATTTGCGGGGACCCACAATAAGATTTTATAACTTTAACCTATGAATCTTTATCTGCAAGTGGGCTTGATTGATTTAAACTCTGTAAATTATGACTGCTTGCTTGGCACACATCTAAATTGGACCCACACTCTTAGATAAGGTAATTCACCCCAACAAGATAAGGATTGGATTTTAGCACCAAATCCTTCACCACCTAGGTCTAATCATCTCTCACTAACACCTAACCTTAATTAAAAGCAAGTAGGAATGAGACCATGGGACTCGAGCTTAGTAGGATGGCAACCATTGATGGTTACACCTATTTCATTCCTTCACCAAAGTTGAAATATGAAGAAAAGGCTTGTCCAAAGTTTGGAGATGCTAGACTGCTCAAAGAAAGGGTCTTTCAAATGGGTCCACTAAGTGCGCCTTATGCTTACCTAGAGGCTAATTTGGTCAACTAAGGTTTCAAATGACTGAATTGGATGCCTACATGTTTTCTTCACTATTTAGGAGTTGTCTAGAAATTTAGGCTAACCCATAGGACCATCTCTTGTGCTCAGTTGGTGTGCTTGAGTGCTTGTGCATCATAACAGGACCATTAGAACCCTGCATATAAATTAGCTTTACAATCTCTTAAGGTTGAACCTAGTGCATGTGATCAAGGAAAAATCGACTTGAGAGACCAATATTGTGGGAATGTATGAAAAAATGGTTAGTCAAGGTTAAGCTTGATCTAACATTCACTATTGTAGGAAATTATTCGATTTTTGAAGAAATTGAAAAAAAATGGTGGAAGTAGATCAAGTGGACCCACCCATGACTCTGAGAGTCTACATGTAGCCCACGAGGACAACTCAAATGTCCTGTATTAGGTTACTTTAGATCAATGCTACCTTTGAGATAAATCTGGCATGATTCGATGCACCCAGTTTTTTGTGGGCTAGACCAGGAGAACCAATATGTTAGGGAATTTGAAGATATCTATGGGACTATGAGGATAAATCAAATGATAGAGGAAGCTTTAAAACTTAGGCTTTTCTCTTTTTCCCTAAAAGAAAAGGCTAAAGAATGGCTTTATGCCTTACAGGCAGTATCAATTACCACGTGGACCAAGTTAGTTGAAGGATTCTACAAGAAACTCTATTCTAAATAGAAAACAGCCTCAATTAGATAGGCCATCAATAGGTTCTATCAAAAGGAATGGGAGACACTTTACAATTACTTGGAAAAATTCAAAGACCTCTTGATCTAGTGCCCCCACCATGAATTTGAAAACATACATTTGGTACAAATTCTATACAAGGGCATGGACTACCCAACCAAACAAATGATGGAATATGTTCTTTTAGGGGTAATTTTACCTAGAAAATAGCTAAGGAGGCATGGACATGTTTGGAAAAGAAATTCTAAAAATTACATTGCAGTGAGCCCTTATAAAAAAGGAACCCATTCAACCCACCATTTTAGAAAAAAAGGGGGCATATTCAAAATTAAACCAAGACTTGAGCAGGAGGCCAAGATGGCCATGTTGATGAGAAAGTTGGAGGCCTTAAAGTTGACTCAGAAAGCCCAAAAGCCCACTCCAAATACTTTGGAGTGATTGAAATATAGCTAGCCTATGGGTGAATGAATTGCCCCAATAACTGTGGGTCAGGCAGAAACAATTGAAGAAGTCAACACGCTTTATCTCATTTTGTTAATCGTCAAAGGTATGACCTATATTCAAATACCCACAACCTAGGTTAGACGGACAACCCTAACTTTTCTTTGACTGAGGGTCCAACTGAGGGAGGCCTATCATATGTCTAGCCCATTCAAACTTAGGGCAATGCTCCTCCATGTTTTCAAAAATCTAATTTCAGTACAAATCCATTGACCTAATGGGTCTAGTCATTGGAAGTGGCCGTGAAACTCTTGACCCAAAATACTACCTAATTTCAGCAGTCCATTACCCAAGTTCTAAATGACAATTAGCAAATTCTATGAGTGTTAGGGACAAGGGAACCCTCCCTAGTTAACCAGAACCCAACCCCAAGTGTCCAGTCTTTCATGATGCAAAGGGCAAAGGCCTAGAGCATGTCAAATCCATAACTACCCTTAGGTCGGGCAAGCGGGTTGAATCACCCAAGGAAGCTAAGGAGAAACAAACTAATGAGTTAGAAAAAGAGGACCCCACATTAGAAAAATATGAGCCAATTGGGAACAATGTTGAACCTGTGGCAGAAAAGGAACCAAAACAAGTCAAGGAGATCCCTACCATAGCTGATCCATCACCTAGTAGCCACCTCCTATTCCTAAAGCACCATACCCCTACAGGCAAGGCCCATCCAAATCAACTGCCTTGTTGGATAAAATGCTATATGTGTCCAAACAAGTAAGGATCAACATCCCAGTACTTGTTGCAATCCAAAAAATTCTAGCCTATGCCAAATTTTTGAACAACCTCAACACCTTCAAAAGTACCACCAATGTACCCATGAAAACTATTTAAGCCCAACAGGCTAGCTCAATCATTTCTTGTCCAACTGCAATTAAATACAATGACCTAGGATGTCCAAACATATCTCGCCAGTTAGGTAACCATCACATAGAGCAAGCCTTGCTAAATTTAGGTGCTAGCATGTCACAACCCGTGCCCAAGAAAATGGGGATTAGTGTAAACCTAATCAGTGACACACATACTCTCGTGCATACACACTTAGACCTGTCTAAATGCACATGCGAAGGGAAATTCACATGTGCCAATACCATGTACATAGAAGCTGTAAGTGTCGTTGCATGCAAAAGAGGAGATATGCTAAAACAAAATAATATTGACAAAAGATAACATGAATTACAAGATGTACACGAGTCAGACAAGATACAAAACGTAGAAAGACCAACTAACTCCAAGTTACAAAACCAAATACATGTTACACACCAAAGAAGAACTATATGGATGTCATGTCGCTCTCCGGCGCAGTGATCACATCCACTCCTCTAGCCTTGATGGGGTGTCTACTGTCCCTCTAGAGTCTTGTTGACTGACGAGGGGTTGGCAAGGGAATCTGAGCTTGCAACACTAAGGACAACTAATGAATACAACGATTCAGCAAAGCATAAGCAACACTAAGGTAACACGTGTTGTATCTAAAAGAATCATTAACAGTTAATTGTATAGAAATCAATTTAGTGTACTAGGCAAATTGTGCATCCAAATAAAGCATGCTATAAGAATCAAGGTATACATGTTGTGTACTTACTATGTGGCTACTATATTTGCCATATCCTCCCTCTAGAGATCTTTACATAATGAAAACACTATCGACCGGGTCAGGGTACGAATGGATCTCGGGTTCCTGGGGTCTGTAAGCCCCAAGACATAAACACACGCAGTAGTACCATACATATTACACCAAAGTCAACCCCGCCGGGTATCATAAGGCTGAGGCTAAGTAGTGCCTGACCATGTTGATTCAATAATATCATTGGACTTGAGGAACTACGTTCAATACATTTGTAATAACACTCATATGCAAATGCATATCAATATAGATCAGTAATCAATGTTAAGGACGTGTCAAACAAGGCTAAGACATACCCATACCATTTTGAAAAGACATACGTTGAACATTCAGTGCATACGTAAGAGTGGAGGGCAATAATCGTCATCCAATATGCCATGCAATTCAAGTTGATTGAATCAAGATAGTTTACTCACCAACTCTAATCTCGTCATCCAGTGTTTCTAACCATGCATGATGATGTAGTTTTAAGTTATCCAATATACAGTTATCTTGCTTTGCGTGTTGCATTATATAGGAAAGGTGTATCGGAGTCCCTTAAACCAACACACATGGGGAGGTGCTTAACAACTAAACAACACACATGAATAAGTCATAGCCCCCAAGACCATTCATGTTATTCTCATATTCCATTGGGCAAGTTAAGGGTCACTTACATTCCAACTCGAAGGCTATATAAGGTCTCTTCTATACTCAACTTTTTTACTTTGCAATGGTTTTACGGCTTAACTGTGGGTGACCTACGGCTTAGCCGCAGACATTTTACGGCTTAGCCGTACTATGCATTACGGCTGAGCCGTGGTTCTTCAGAATGTTCTTATGCATTTAAGGCTTGGCCGTGTTTTGTTTTACGGCTCAGCCACAGTGAAGGTATGGCATAGCCGCAGCACACCCCACGGCTTAGATGTGGCTGGACAGTAAAAGGTTATCTCAGTTTTCTGCTTTTTGGATATCAAGCCGTAGCTTGACTTACGGTTAAGTCATGGCTAGCTTACGGCTTAGCCATAGCCTAGCCGTAGTGTAAAGTTGAAAATTTTCAGCTCTCTGGAAAGTGAGCCATAAAGTTCTACGGCTTAGCTATAAGCTTTAGAGGGTCACGTTCTAAGCCTATTACAGAATGACAGAATTTAAATCGTTTACACCACGGAGACATCATACATATAATTAGATGCTAGAAAAGGGCTGTAACTAGTAAGATACATGAGAGCTTATAACAATCATTGTATACCAACGTGTGTTCATCTATAATGTGCTTATATTTGCCTCAAATGAGATTTTTCAAGGGAATTTATTGTCCTTTGGCTCAAATTCAATGTCTACACACTGCTCTAACACTCATGATGCAAGAAGAGAGGGGAGTTGAGCGCATGCAGTAGAGATGAGAAGAATTTGAGATGTAGAGATTAGCAAGAACCCAAGTTGTACCTTAGAACACACAAGAATTGGATCGATGTAAAGGATGTAGCGGCTTTTCCCCTTTTGCTTGATTGTAGAAGAAGAAAAGAAAAGAAGAAACGAAAGAGGGAAGAAAAGACATCAATTGAGAGAAGATGGAGAGAAGTCAGTGCATGTATTTAGGTTTATAAGATAAGTATTGAAGACTTTATAAGAAAATCCAAAGGTTCCATATAATTACAGTTTGAGTCAACTAACCGTCCAACGGAAACAAACAACCTCGTTTACATGCAAGTCAGTTACGGAAGTTGACAAGCTCGACGAGATACACATGATGACACCAAGATGATGTATGAGTGATGAAATCTTACAAAATAAAAAATTATGAAAAAGGGCTTATGGCTACCTAATTCAGGCTAAATGCAACCCAATAGGTCAATAGAGAATTCCACTTCTCGCACAGGAGGTAACTATTGAACTTCGTCTGGAAATACATCCCGAAAATCACACACTATTGGAATCTGTCCAAGTTGTTTGAGTTCCTTCTTCTCCGAAATAAAGGCAATGAAGCCTTCATACCTCTTGCTTATTATTTGATCCGCCTTACATGCGGAGGTAACATGCCTAGAGAATTTCTTTTGATTGCCCTTGAACCGGAATCCATTCCCCCAAATCGAAGTAAATCATCCTGCTGTAATAATTCACACACGCACGATACCTCACTAGCTAATCCATTCCAAGGATCACATCTAAGTCCAACATCGATAGCAAGATTAAGTCAACTAGGAGTTGATGACCTTCTATTTGCACATTGCATTGGGGGTAGTGTACACTATGCTCCACTCTCTTACCAACCAGAGTGGACACCACCAACACATACGGTAGCGGCTTAGGTGGCTGTCGTAACTTCTCAGCAAAAGGAGGTGCTACGTACGAACGCGTAAACCCTAAATCAAACAATGTGAGAGCTTCTGCTTGAGCGATCAAAATAATACTTTCTACCATATTCGCCTCCTCCACACTTTCATGAGTAGCGGTATACGTGCGTGCAGTCTGGCGTTCGGCTTCTGGCCTTAATGGGATTGCTGTGTCCTGCATCGAGCGATAGAAGCAGTTGGCATGGCTTGTTGGGGTTGGGAAGACTTGTACTTCGGGCATTTGGCCATCAAATGATCCAAGGACCCACAATCTTTCTCTAGCATTGCTCAGTCTTGTGGGCTCTACCACAATGCTCACATGTCACACTAACTGAGCTGGAAATACCTTGCTTTCCTTTCATCTTCTTATGCACTTGCCCCCTCACACCAAATGGTGCATTCCTCTTCGAGTCAGCAACTCTCTCTTCTTAAAGATTGGCCTTTCAGCATAGGCTCTGTCCACTACATCATCAAAGGTAGTTGGCCTTTGGAAAGTTATTACATGACACTTATATCTAGGATTCAAGCCATTGATGAATTAGTTCACTTTCTTTTCTTCAGTAGTAATCATGTCCTCTATCAAATGAGATAACTACGTGAACTTATGCACATACGCGGCCACTGTCAGCTGCTGCTGTTGTAAGGCTAAGAACTCCACTTCCTTTGCCCATTGCACATGGGCCAAAATAAACTTCCTTTTGAATTGCTCCTTAAACCTATATGCATGTCATGTCGCTCTTCGGTGGAGTGATCACATTCACTCCTCTAGCCTTGACGGGGAGTCTACTGTCCCCTCTGGAGTCTTGCTGACCGACAAAGGGTCGGCAGGAGAATCTGAGCCTGCAACACCAAGGACAACTAATGAATATAACGATTCAGCAAAGCATAAGCAACACTAAGGTAACACGTGTTGTATCTAAAAGAATCATTAACAAGTAATTGCATAGAGATCAATTTAGTGTACTAGGCAAATTGTGCATCCAAATAAAGCATGCTATAATCAAGGTATACATGTCGTGTACTTACTATGTGGCTACTACATTTATCATATCCTCCCTCTAGGGATCTTTACATAATGAGAATACCATCGACCGAGCCAGGGTATGAATGGGTCTCGGGTTCTTGGGGCCCGTAAGCCCCAAGACATAAACACACGCAGTGGTACCATACATATTACGCTAAAGTCAACTCCGCCGGATATCATAAGGCTGAGGCTAAGTAGTGCCTGACCATGTCGATTCAATAATGTCATTGGACTGGAGGAACTAAGTTCAATACATTTGTAATAACACTCATATGCAAATGCATATCAATATATATCAATAATCAATGTCAAGGACATGTCAAACAAGGCTAAGACATACCCATACCATTTTGAAAAGACATACGTTGAACATTCAGTGCATACGTAAGAGTGGAGGGCAATAATCGTCATCCAATATGCCATGCAATTCAAGTTGATTGAATCAAGATAGTTTACTCGCCAACCCTAATCTCATCATCCAATGTTTCTAACCGTGCATGATGATATAGTTTTAAGTTATCTGATATACAGTTGTCTTGCTCTTCATGTTGCATTATATAGAAAAGGTGTATCAGAGTCCCTTAAACCAACACCCATGGGGAGGTGCTTAACAACTAGACAACACACATGAATGAGTCACAACCCCCAAGACCATTCATGCGATTCTCATATTCCATTGGGTAAGTTAAGGGTCACCTACATTCCAACTTAAAGGCCATATAAGGTCTCTTCTATACTTAACTTTCTTACTTTGCAATGGTTTTACGACTTAACCGTGGGTGACCTACGGCTTAGCTGTATTATGCACACGGCTGAGCCGTGGTTCCCCAGAATGTTCTTCGCATTTACGGCTTGGCCTTATTTTATTCTACGACTCAGTCACGGTGAGGGTACGACTTAGTCGTAGCACACAGCACGGCTTAGCTATGACTGGACCGTAGAAGGTTCTCTTAGTTTTTTGCTCTCTAGATATCAAGCTGTAGCTTGACCTACGATTAGGTCACGGCTGGCCTATAGCTTAAGCGTAGCACATTCTACAGCTTAACCGTAGCATAGCCGTAGTGTAAAGTTGAAAATTTTCAACTCTTTGGAAAATGAGTCGTAAAGCTCTATGGCTTAGCCGTAAGCTTTAAAGGGTCACATTCTGAACCTGTTACAGAATGACAAAATTTAAACTGTTTACACCATGGAGACATCATGCATATAATTAGATGCTAGAAAAGGGCTGTAACTAGTAAGATACATGAAAGCTTATAACAATCATTATGTGCCAATGTGTGTTCATCCATAACGTGCTTATACTTTCCTCAAATGAGCTTTTTCATGGGAATTTGTTATCCTTTGGCTCAAATTCAACATCTACACGTAGCTCTAACACTCATGCATGCAAGAAAAGAGGGGAGTTGAGTGCATGCAATAAGAAGAATTTAAGACATAGAGATTAGCAAGAACCCAAGTCGTACCTTAGAACACACAAGAATTGGATCAATGTAAAGGATGTGACGGCTTCTCCCCTTTTGCTTAATTGTAGAAGAAGAAAAGAAAAGAAGAAACAAAAGAGGGAAGAAGAGACGTCAGCTGAGAGAATATGGAGAGAAGTTGGTGCATCTATTTGGGTTTATAAGATAAGTATTGAAGACTTTATAAGAAAATCCAAAGGTTCCATATAACTACAATTTGAGTGAATTAACCGTCTAATGGAAACAAACGACGTCGTTTGCATGCGAGTCAGTTACGGAAGTTGACAAGCTCGATGAGATACACATGATGACACTAAGATGATGCATGAGTGACGAAATCTTACAAAATCAAAAATTATGAAGTAGGTCTTATGGCTACCTAATTCACGTTAAACGTAACCCAACTACCTGCTCCATGACCCGAGACAAGACTCAAAAGAACAAAACGACATGCACGAAGCTAATTCACCGGAAAATGACCTAAAAAGACAGTCAGTAGCTGTTAAACAAGATTAACTTGGGTTAGAGTGTTACATAGCATGAACCATCTTCCGTATTTTGTATACAAAGAATTAGGTTTGGGAAAATTAAAAAAGACAGATATAACTCTCCAATTGGCTAATGTTTCCAATTAATGCCCTAAGGGGGTATTCAAAGATGTTTTGATCAAAGTTGGAGACTTAGTGTTCCTCATTGATTTTGTCATTTTGGAAACCAAACAGGCACCAAAGACTGAACCCAAGCTATCAATAATCTTGGGTAGACCATTCCTAGCTACTTCCTATGCTTTGATCGGCTGTAGAATTGGGGTGATGAAAATTTCTTTTGGAACCATGGCAGTGCAAGTAAATGTTTTCAATGTGAATAAGTAACCTCTTAGTAAGGGTAATGGGGTATTTAAGGTAAGTTATCTACATGAATTGGTGGAAAATTCTATACCCCAATTAAATCTTGAAGACCCATTAGAGGCTTGTCTAGTACAGTTTGGAATTGATTTTGACATAGATGGACATATTGAGGAAGTCAACGCTTCCTGAATTCTACCCCAGTCATGGAATACACCAAGTAATAACCCAAGCAAAAAATTTTGACCTCATTTGCTACCCCACCTATCCCATCTATTGCAGCACCCCCTAAGCTAGAACTTAAGCCGTTGCCAGATACATTGAAGTATGTGTTCTTAGGACCATTAGACACCCTTCTTGTAATCATAGCTTCAAACTTGGACCCAATCTAGGAAGACAAACTTGCTAAAATACTTACTGTACACAAAGAAGTTATAGCGTGGTCAATTGTTGATATCAAAAGAATAAGCCCATCAATGGTCCAACGTAGAATTCACTTGGAAGAAAATGCAAAAACCTCTAGGGAACCACAAAGGAGGTTGAACCCAGTAGTGAAAGAAGTGATTATGTTAGAAGTTTTGAAATTACTAGATGCAGGGATGGTCTGCCTAATCTTTGACAGTTCATGGGTGAGCTCGTTATAAGTGGTACTGATGAAATTAGGAATCACAGTGGTAAAAAATAAGGAAAATGAAATGGTCCTAACTTGAGTACAAAATGGATGGAAAAAGTGCATTGCTTATAGGAAACTGAACTCAACCACTCTAAAAGATTATTTTTCATTCCCATTCATGGACCAAATGTTTTCTAGATGGTTATTGTGGCTATAACCAAATTCCTATTGCAGCTGAGGATCAGGAGAAGACTACCTTCACTAGTCCATTTGAAACATTTGCCTATAAACACATGCCCTTTGGGTTATGAAATGCACCATCCACCTTTCAAAGGTTCGTGATGAGCGCTTTTTCTAATATGGTTGAGAGGTTAATAGAATTGTTCATGGATGATTTTTATGTGTTTGAAAATTCATTTGAAGAATGTTTACATCATTTGACCCTTGTACTTGAAAGATACATTGAAAAGAATTTGGTACTGAATTGGAAAAATTGTCATTTCATGGTGAGGAAAGGAACTGTTTTAAGACACATCATCTCTAAAAAGGGAATTGATGTGGATAAAAAAATTGATTTAATCTCAAATCTACCATCACCAAAATCAGTCAGATAAATTAGAACATTCCTGGGCCATGTTGGTTTTTATAGGAGATTTATTAAGGATTTTAGCAAAATTGCTAAACTCTTGTGCCAATTGCTGACAAAGGAGCTAACTTCAGCTCCTATCATCCAACCACTTGATTGGAATATCCTGTTTGAACTCATGTGTGATGCATCCAATATAGCTATCGGAGCTGTTTTGGGACAGCAAGTAAACAAGTTAACCCATGTGATCTACTATGCAAGTGGAACCCTGAATGATGCCCAGCTAAATTACACCACCATTGAGAAAGAGCTATTAGCTATGGCCTTTGCTCTTGATAAATTTTGGTCTTATCTAATAGGGTCTAAAGTCATTGTCTACACTGATCATGTATCCTTGTAGTACCTTCTTTCAAAGAAGGATGCCAATGCTTGTCTAATCAGATAGATCCTTTTCTTGCAAGAATTTGATCTCAAAACTTAAAAAAGAAAAAAAGGGCTGTGAGAATCTAGTAGCACATCATTTGTCTAGATTGCCTTTAGAGACCTTGGATAATGTTCCATTGAGTGAGGATTTTCCTGATGAACAATTAATGAGTATTTCTCAAATTCCCTGGTTCGTTGATATGATCAATTACCTTATTAGAAAGGAGATGCGTACTCATTGTTCCAAACAAGATCAGTTCAAATTTCTCTCTGAGGTCAGGTACTTCTTTTAGGATTATCCCTACCTTTTCAAATATTGTTTGGACTATATTATTAGGAGATACATTCCTGATTAGGACCATTACTTGATCATTTCATTATGCCATGATCATGCATGCAGAGGCCATTTCAATTCCAAAAAGATAGCTATAAGAATTTTGCATTGTGGATTTACTTGCCCACAATTTTTAAGGATTGCCACATTTCCTGTTTGAACTGTGAAAGGTGCCAAAAGTTTTTCATGCTCAATCGTAGGGAATTGATGCCCCTAAATCCAATCTTGATCATAGAGATCTTTGATATTTAGGTGATTGATTCCATGGGGTCATTTCCAAATTCCTTTGGCAATATTTACATTTTACTGGTAGTAGACTATGTTTCCAAGTGGGTTGAAGCGATACCGACAAAAAAGAATGACCACCAAGTGGCAATTAAGTTTGTGAAAGATTATATATTTTTCTCAATTTGGGACCCCTAGGGTGATCATTAATGATGGAGTCACCCATTTTTGCAACCGATCATTTGGATATTTATTGGAAAAATACTCTGTCACTCACAGGACTAATATGCCCTATCACCCATAAACAAGTACCCAAGCAGAAATAGAAAATAGGAAAATCAAAAAAATTTTGTATAAGATAGTCAATCATACACGGAAAAACTGGTCTTTTAGATTGGTAGACATGGCTTTGGCCTATCGAACCACTTAAAAACACCTAATGGGATGTCTCCGTTCGGGTTGGTCTATGGGAAGGCTTGCCATTTACCTATTGAATTGAAACAAAGGGCCTATTAGGCCATTAAAAAGGTCGGTTTTGATTTGCCTACTACTGGTAATCTACCTAAATTGCAACTTAATAAGCTAGAGTAAATTAGAAATGATGCCTATTAAAATGCCAAGATTTACAAGGAAATGATGAAGTCGAATCATGATAGATCAATTTTGAGGAACACAATTGAACCTTGAATGAAATTCCTTCTACGTGACTCCTAATTACACCTATTTTCAAGGAAATTAAGAACCGGGCAGTTTGGTCCATTCATTGTTCATGCTGTGTATTTCCATAGTGTTGTTGACATTGAGAACCCTAAGACTAAGGATGTTTTCAAAGTGAATGATCAATGGTTGAAACCATTTTTGGAGTTAAAAGATAAACAGACTAAGGAGGTCCTTCTTCGAGACCCAATTTAAACAAGTTAGCTTGCATTCCCATCACAATCACCATATTCCAGTTCATTCATCACATTGAGGACAATGTTAAGTTTAGGTTGGGGGGTCAGCCCAACCTAAGATCAATTGGATAATTTTTTGAGTTTTTTTTTTTTTTGCACTTTTTAACAAATTCCTTTTTTTTTTTTTTTTTTTTTTTTGCATTTTCAGTGTCTTTCAAAAAATTCAAGACCTTTTCAGTGTGGTCTAGCTTGTTGGGAGGAAACATAATGGTTTTCAATATTGTGCTTTGCATGTGGGTCGTGTCAAACTTGATGTACTTCCTTTTAACATTAAGTTCATCATCTTAATGAAAATAAGGAAGGCCTTTGAACAAGAAATGAAAGTTAAGCAATCACTGTCTTTTGATGGTAGGAGCCTCTATGTCATGAAACGTAAAGGTAAATGGATAGGTTGTTGCTATCATTGTGCAAGATTGAACTGTAACTCAATTTTAAGGGAAAATGGAAAAAAGTGTAATGGATTTGTCTAGTCCTCATCAAGTAAGGAAAAAAGAAGACTAATGGTTCGAGAACCACTAAGGAAGACCAAAGAAATTTTGTTTAAGATGGGTTACATCAGTAAGGACCAAAATGATTACTTTATGAGGCAAGATGAAACATGGCCACGGTAGTTAATCGTCTGGAAATCTAACGTTAAAAGATCCCCATGTTATTCCGGGGTGGACCAGTTTAGATTGTATTTTCTTTTATGTCTTACAAAAAAATAAGAGTTTTCAGGAAAAAAAATTTCCAAGGAATTGAGACAAATTGAAGATATATAAGGAATATAGAATTTTTAAACTTTTGGAAGGTTGTAAAAAGAATGTCCACTTTTTTTTAAATGATGAAACCTATCAAAGGATTACCTAAACTTATCCCCACATATCTACACTCTATCTTTCTCAAAGTTTTGGATAGGAAGCTAAGATGTCATTTATAGAATTTTTTTGGAAAATACATGTGAACTTACGATTTAGTTTATGATTTTTTTTCTCTCCTAGTTTATTAAAGTGAATTAATTTGGGTAAATTGGAAAAGGCTACCTTTTGTTCGGGATTAAAATGCTTTTCCTCATTCTTTTGCCAGAGCTTTAAAAAAAAGGTTATTATCGAGCAAGCAGTAAGTGAGAAGTTTTGGGAAGATTAATGTTTTATGACTATTTTGGGTTCATAGGCTTTTTAACTTAAGCTAGTAAGTCTGTAAGGGTATATCCATACGTCAACATCATCATCAGAACCTTATCCCAACTATGTTGGAATCGGTTACATGAGTTCTATTTCTCCATTCCATTTTATTTTGAGCCAAATGCTTCGATAAGTTAAATTTCTTCAAGTCTGAATCAATGACCTCCATTCATGTTCTCTTCGACCTACCCCTATCTCTTGATGGGTCATCCACCTGTATAGCCAAAATTTTTCTCACACGTGCCATTACTGGCTTACGCTCAAAATGCCCAAATCATCTTAAACGGGTTTCTCTAATCTTATCCCCTTTTGGTGGTACCCCTAAATGCTCTTGAAAGCGCTCATTTCTAATTTTATCTTTTCTAGTTTTACTACATATCCACCTAAGCATTCTCATTTTTGCTACATCTATCTTGTGAATATGGGCCTTCTTAATTGGCTAACATTTTGCTCCATATGTCATAGCTGGTCTAATCATTATCCTGTAAAATTTGCCCTTTAATTTCTTTGGCATTCATCTGTCACAAAGCACTTCAGAAGCTAGTCTCCACTCCAGCTATTTAGTTTTTATCCTATGCTACACATTTTTGTCAATCTCTCCATCCTTACTAATCATCAAGCCTAGGTACCGAAAAGAATCTCTACGTGGTATCGCATGGATTTCAATTTTGACAATGGTTCCAATACTTTGTATATGTCCACAAAACTTGCAATCCATATATTTTGTCTTTGTATGACTTATTTTAAAGCCTCTAAATTCTAATGCCCTCTGTCATTTCTCAAGTTTTGCATTTACACCATCTCTTGATTTAGCCACCAATACTATATCATCTGCAAACAACATACACCATAATACTTCTTCTTGCATATGCACAGTTAACTCATCCATAATTATTATAAAGAAGTAAATGGTTAAGGTTGATCCCTAATGTAAACCTATAGTCATGGGGAATCCACCTATTTCTCCACATGTGGTTCTCACATTTGTTACTGCTCCTTCATACATATCCTTAAAAATTTCAATGTAACATATAGGGACATTCCTTTTCTTTAAAACACACCAAATTAAATTCCTCGGTACCCTATCATAGACTTTTTCCAAATCAATAAAGACCATGTGTAGATTTTTCCTCTTTGCTCAATATTTTTCATTAATTACCTAAGTGAAAAGATAACTTCCATAGTTGATCTCCCTGGCATAAAACCAAATTGATTTTCAGAGATATTGGTCTTCCGTCTCAATTTTTTCTCCATTATTCTCTCCCATAACTTTATAATATGACTCATAAGTTTAATCCCTCGATAGTTGGTATAGTTTTGTATATCTCCTTTATTCATATATATATAGGTGCTACAATGCTTCTTCTCTATTCATCCGGCATTTTCTTTGTCACAAGTATCTTATTGAGTAGTCTACATAACCAACTCACCCCAACCTCTCCTAAGCATTTCCATACCTCTATCGGAATACTATTTGAGCCTGTTACCTTACTTGTCTTCATTTTCTTCAATGCGTCATTCACTTCCACTTCTCTAATTCTATGGAAAAAAGTATGCTCTAGTGATGAAGTATCCTTCTTAACTCTTATAGCACCCAAATGTTCTTCATTTAGAAGTTTGTTAAAATATTCCTTCCGCCTTTCTTTAATATTGCTGTCATTTAGCAGAATATTTTCCTCATTGTCTTGATACGTCTGACATGATCTAAGTCCCTACTTTTCTTTTCTCTTATTTTTGTGAGCTTAAAAATATGCTTTTTTCCTTCTCTTGTTCCCAACATATTATAGAGGTCATCGTATACTTTGAACTTTGCACTACTTATTACTTTCTTCGCTTCTTTCTTTACCTTCTTATACATCTCAAAACTTTCCATACTTTTAGTCTCTTGCCAAACTTTGTAGCAATGTCTTTTCTGTC
The DNA here is from genome assembly GCA_037013555.1 of Sextonia rubra. NCBI lineage: Eukaryota > Viridiplantae > Streptophyta > Magnoliopsida > Laurales > Lauraceae > Sextonia > Sextonia rubra. Next base: position 1,364,236 of record JASUAD010000028.1, on the reverse strand, counting down.
GAATAACTTCCTAAAGCTCTACACTCCACTACCATGTTTCTTTATTAATATGTCTTTTTCCTTTTGATTCTCCAAGTACCTCATTTGCAACATTCCTAATACAATTAGCCATTTGATTCCACATTACTGTAGTTTCTCCTTCAATATTCCATTCTCCCTTTTCAATCATTTTGTCCTTAAATATATTTGCTATTTCCCCCTTCAAATCTCTCCACCTTGTTTTTAGAGTCCATTTTGTTTACTACCGCCCTCTTTCCACTTCTAAAGCAAATATCTAAAACTCCGAGCCCATGTTGCGTAGTCAAACTCTCTCTTGGGATAACCTTGCAATCTTTACAAACCAATTGGTCTTATCTTCTAACTAGAAAAAAGTCTATCTTACTCCTATTACTCCCACTTTTATAGGTAATTAAATGCTCATCTCTCTTTTTAAAGTAAGTATTTGCTACTACAAGGTCAAAGGCCACTGCAAAGTCTAATATAGTGTTTCTGAATTCATTCTTTTATCCAAATCCTTTCCTCTCATGCACTCTCTCATATCCTTTATTATCTCTTCCTATATGCCCATTTAAATCCCCTCCAAGGAAAATCTTATCACTATTTAGGATTTCTCGCATTAAATCATCCATCTCCTCCCAAAATTGTCTTTTCACACTATCCTCTAGTCCTATTTAGGGAGCATATGCACTGATGATATGAATTATGCCTTCCTCTAGTACTAGTTTAATTGCTATAATTCTATCACTAAACCTCTTTACCTCCACAATTTTCTTTTTCAAATCCTTATCTACAAGGGGTATATCCTACTAAGTGCCTTAAAGACATTTGATTTGGGAGTTATTGGCCTAATGTGCGTTACATGGATTAATTAGATAGTTCAAGGGACCTAGGAATTACACAATCACATAAAATTAAAAAGATATGCGTGTGTTCAAAGAGAAAAAAAGGGGAGAGGAATGAGGAAGTTTTTCGAGCATTGACGGTAGTGTGAAGCCATCATAGTAAACTTAAGAGGAGAAAATTTATTTTGACTGGATTTTGGGGGAATCAGACTATTTGAAGAAAAGTTTTGTTTAAGTCACATTGGTGTGGATTATCTAAAATTAATAGAGATGTTTACATTTTTCATTGTACATGCAAAACATCTTTCACCGTACACACAAGTCTTGGTATGAATTTGAGAAAGTTATTGAAAATAGAATAGTAGACTAGGTTTTGAAAAGTTTGAATTTTCTATCATTCTGGATTTCAAAAGTATCTAATAGGAGTGGATTTTCTATTGAGAAATATCTTTTAACTTTGCAACTTTTGAAAAGGAATTTTCTAGGTAAATTCACTATAAACCTCACAAGACATAACTCATCCACTGGGGGGAACCTAAGGTGTAAAGGCTTGCTGCAAGCACAAAATGCAGTCAAAGCGATAGTGGTTTTGTTTTCATATTTGTTTTTCTTAGATTAGGTCAAAGAAATTTTAAACTTTTAGCCTGCAAATTTTTCTAAGGGACTAGCAAAATGTTGGTTGGGGATGTGTTAAGTCCATGAATTTGCATCAGTATAATTATGGACTTAAGTAAATAAAATGCATCAATTTTCATTGAATTTCATCATTTCATGCATTTCTCACCTTGAAATTAGAATATAAGCATTTTCCACACATTTTCTGCATCATATAGATATTTTATGTAAATTCGTAATTTTTCAAAGAATCGAAGTTGGATTAGGACTTTGTCTGGATGGGTCCCGCTTCAATTAAGGGTCTTTAGTATCTCAGTAGTTGAGATATATTTCACAGAAAATGAAAATTATAAGACCCGCTGAACAATAGGGAGAATTTTATGAAGAGCACTAACTACATCAGGACTCTAAATGGGACCTACCTTGGAGCACATAATGTCATGTTGGGCCCCGCATCCCTAAACTGATGCTGAAATAAGGAAAAATTGAAGTTTGGAGAAGAAATCAACAAGCGGACCCACACATTTGGATGTGGGCCTACACATGTGAGGGTTGATCGAAAGAGGGGTCCCACACTATGTTGTCATCCAAGATGGGACCTCGTTCCTGCCTATGCACACCTTCAGGGCCCTTTCTAATTCTGCACAAGAAGCAGATCTTATTGCTAAAATCTCTGAAGATTGACCCCATTATAGTTTAACTGCTGCGTACATCTCTAGTGAGACCCAATAAAAGATTGACCAGGTTATCCAGAGGCTTCCAAAAGATGCCATCTCATCTGGAATTCAAATTTAAGCAAGTCCTCTCTTCCCTCCTGAGAAATTATCCAAAAGTATACGAGAAGTGTCTAGGTTCAATATATCTGTAAGATAAATGAGAACCATGAAAGGAGACCAAAGTGAGGATCATGCATTCAATTCTCCTCCCCAAAATGGATGACACTACCCCCTCATCTCTCTCTCTCTTTTTATCCACTTCTCCTCCCCTACACATTTATTTTCTGATTTTTTGGATATTCTGGATCCTTGTTCTAGAATTAAGAGTAGATGAGAAAACTATTGTACAAGATCTAATGATTTTTATGACAAAATTCTTGAAGTCTTATTCAATGGAGGAGTAAACTTTTAGATCAGAGCTTTGGGATCAAGTTAAGTAAATTAATTTTTAGTTTATTTAATCGATCTATTTTTTTTATGTCTCTTTGATTGCATGCTTTGAATAATAGATTTGTCTTCATACCTTAGGCAAACCTTTGATTTATGTTCTTAATAAATTACTTTTGATCATTTATGCTCATTTTGGTAAAATATGCTTTGGTTTGTATACCTTTTATAGTTTATGCTTAATTGGGTAAATGATGCTTAGGATAATTTTTGCATTTATTAGGTAAATGAATCATGGATTTTGTTTAAAAACGCTGACTTTTAAAAATAAAAATACTCTAGATCAGAAAAATTGAGTTGTTTCTGATCTAAGTTAATTTTAAGACAAAAAAATTGATTAAATTAATGTTGTTTCTGATCTAAGTTAATATTGAGACAAAAAAAATAGATTAAATTGCATGCACTGATTACATAGTTCACCTAATGGATTCCTAACTGCTCTGATCTGTGTTTCATTACTAATTTTCTTGCACTTTACTTAGTTAATGCTTCTAATATATTTTTCACTTCAAAATCAATTTAGACAATTTTTATTTGAAAAGTTTAGAGTTTTTTACTTTTAATTTAATGGAGATTCCTGTGGAATCAACCTATATTTGCCATTATCTCAAGTAGACAAATATGCACTTGTAGTTTAATTTGATTGGAATTAAAATTCACTTCTAATTTTTTGCGCCATTGTTGAGGAGCCAAATCTAAATTTTCCTTTAAAAATCTGAGCTTTTGCATCATTTAGTGTAGATTTGTGTTTTGGTTTTTAGTTTTTTTTTCTTTTATTGTTTTGTTTTGTTTTTTTTTCTTTTTTTTTTTTGGTAGATTACATTAGTCATGTTCTTTTTCAATTAGCAACTTTAACTAGTTGTATTTTTATTTTTTCTAAATGAGAATTTTTTCTGTAATTTCTTTGGAATTAATGGCATTTTCAGAGTTAATTAATTAAAAAAGATTTTTTTTATTTTGTGGTTTGTTTTGTTTATTAGGTAAAGAAAATTTGAAATAAAAAACTGACTTTTTTATGGATAAAGCGAACTTTGAAATTTTAATTTTAATTTTCTCGATTAGATTAGATTAGTTAAAGTTTTGGTTTTATCTTTTTGATAGATTAGATTTGGTTAAATTTCAATTTGGCTAGTGTAGATAATTTTTCCATTTTTGAGTTTCGAGATTAGATAAATTAGAGTTTTTATTTTCTTAGTTTGGTTTTAGGATAAGATTGGATTTTAGATCTTTTAGTTTGTTTTTGATAGTTATATAAGGTTAGATAGTTTCATTAACTTGTTAAATTTTGAATCATGATTTGTCATTTGGATAGGATTTTTTAAAGATAAAATTTCTATAAAAAATTCAAAATTTATATTGTTTAGATAATTTTTTTCTTGGTTTGATAGATTTTAAATTTTCTCTACTAACTTTTGAGTTGGTAAGATTTTAGTTTGGTTATTGACCTGTAAAAAGTTCAGAAGAAATCCACAAGCACTCAGTAATCCAAAGACAGGTCAAGACTCAAATATAATTCAAACTCAAGTAAAACAAAGCACAAATAGCTTAAGGACAAAGCCTAAGAAGACACCTTGAAGTTTAAAAAAGAAAACAAGTCAAAACACTTCAAAAAGTGGCTAAAGTCTACATTGGCCGATTGAATAAATTAGTGGCCAAATGTACAGTGACCAACTAAATAAGTTAATGGCCGAGGGTACCTGGCTGACAGAGGAAAGTGACTGGCCAATAGTTAAAAATTTTGACAACTCATTGAGTAGCCGATTGAGAACTAGCCAAATCATTCTGAGCTAATTTCAGTCTGATTGACATGATTTAAGGATGAAGATCTTGATACCACATCACAAAGCTGATTGTGGGACGGTAGTTGACCGAACAAATGCACGGTCAGCTACCCGCACTGCGAATAAAGGTTTCTCAATCTTCTCCCTACTGCAAATTATTAGAGAAGAATCTCTTCTGGGTACAAGCTAAGTGATGCCGACTCAATGTATCAAGACCAATCATAATTCGTACTTTTTTAATTATCACACATACCAATTGACTCATTCCTATACAGAAACATATACTGGTCTTGAAATCATATTCAGTCATAAAAATCGAAATTAAACGAAGTAATTTATTATTCAGACAATGCATACTTAAATGAGCTATTAGAGTTCGAACCCTCTTAACCCTAGTTCCCCTATATGGGCTATGGGCTCACGCTCAGTAGAAGCTCCATCTCTAATCTTGCCTTAAGGTTCACCGAGAAAATGGGTACATGATTAAATCATGTTGAGGGCAAGGTTCATTTAACAAGATGAATGCATTCGGATTAAGTGGTTAACAAGGATATTTACTAGCCAACTCTATACTATATAATATGTGTTTCCATAGCCATTCAATATGGTGTATTCATAAAACGTCCAGTGTCGTTGTGTTACCAAAAATCTTGGTGTTACGTTGTGTAAGCATTAGACACCTCTTCTTATGCCAACACCGATGAAGTGACATTGGAAACCATCCGGAAAATCAAGAAAGAGTGAGTGATAGCTCTACACTCTTCTCCTCAATATTTGATTACCGTTGGGCTAATTTAGTCAAGGTAAAGGTACTACTTCTAAGGCCCTACATGGTCTTTGTAAGTCCCTAATTTTGACTATGTTCACTGTGTTTCTACAACTTAGCCGTGCATAGGCCACAGCTTAGCTGTGTGTACAAAGTTTTCCACTAAATTCTCCTGTAGTTGTGGCTCAGCCATAAATTGTCACACGGCTTAACCATATGTAGCTTCTGCCTAGGCCACGGTTTTGCTACGGTTTAGCCGTAGTGTATTCCATGACTCAGTTGTGGGGTTCACCATAAAAGAAAGAAAAATTTTGGCTTTCTGGATTCCGAGCCATAGTGTACTTACGGCTTAGCCGTAAGCTTCAGAATTTGAGTTCTAAAGTAAGGTTCAACGCAGAACTTCTTCATCAGGTTTTAATGTGATGCCAATGTTGTTTTATTTGCTCCAAACTATTATCATACTTCATTCAATGCCCACATTTCATCATTATTTCTTAAACATACTCATTATCATTTTAAACCATCACTTTTTCTCAAATTAAAAAGGTAAAAGATCTATAAATTAGTATTTAAGGAAAATTTATCAAAGATTAACATAAATCAGACATGCATGTAGCAATATACACTCTTATACTTGTCTTATCTCAGTGCTTGACCCAAATTAACTTCTTTCTTGGTCTGATGATGGAGAAAACCTTAATAAAAAGTGATCCTACTACATGTAAAGACATGCATTGGGTGAATTGAGTATGAGATGCATGCATGTCACCAAATTGAGCCCCCTTGACTCATTTGAACTTAAAGAAATGTAATGGTGATGAGATCCTCACCTTGGAGAGCTATAGAGGAGAAAAGGAGATGGAATTGAGAGATTCCAATGAAGAAGACAAGAAGGAATATGAGGTGGATGAAGATGGTGTTGCTCTAACACACATGCAACAGCTCCAAAATAAATTTCCAGCTCTAAGTGTTAAAGAAGAGATGAGAGGAGAGTGAGAGGCAGTAGCTCCAATAAGTCTTAAGAGGAGATAAAGAGGGAACGTTGGTTTGTCCCTCTTCAAGTTAAAATTTCTGGAATTTTTGCATGTAAATCCACTGTTTTTGAGGGAATTACAATTTGAGTCAAATGGAACCTTAGTTGGGCCAAGATGGATCCGAATTGAGCTGGGCCAAATATGAAAGTTAACCTATAAAATAAAATACACATGATGAAACTAATATGGTACCAAGATGATGAAAACTATGTAACTCTAAATTATAAGAAAGTCCTTGACTACCCAAATAAGGTTCGAACTCAACCCAACTACCTATCCATGACTCAAACCCAAGTGGATATGAGTTGAATTACTCTAAATAAGCATTAATTAAGATAAAACAAGATTAATTATTATAAATAGAGATGAGTTTGGATTTGGACCTTACACGGACCCCACACATTCACATGTGGGCCCACAAATTTGAAGATCAACCGAAAGAGGGGTCCACACCATGTTGCCATCTAAGATGGGACCTAGTTCCTATTGGCGCACACCTTTGCACCCCTTTGTAATTCTGCATAAAAAGCAGGTCCTATTGCTGAGGTCTTCGAAAATTGACTCTACTGAAGATTAACTACTGTGCACATCTCTGGTAGGACCCAACTATAGATAGACCAGGTTATCCAAAAGATGCCATCTCATCTCAAATTCAATTTAAAGCAAGTCTTATCTTCTCACCTAAGAGATTATCCAAAAGTTTACAAAAAGTGTCCAGGTTCAATGTATCTATAAGGTAACCAAGAATGATAAAAAAGGCCAAAGTGAGGATCATGCATTCCATTCTCTCCTACCCCCTTCAAACGACACTACCCCCTTTTTTCTCTCTCTTATCCACTTTTCCTCCTTAATACTTATATTTTCTAATTGTTTGGGTATTCTGGAGCACTGTTCTAGAATTTAGGAGAATAAGAGAGAACTCTTATACAAGATCTAATGATTTTTATGAAGAAATTGCTAAAGTTCTGTTCATGAAGGTGTAAACTTTTAGATCTAAGCACTAGGATGAAGTTAAGCAAATTAATTTTTAGTTTATGTAGTTGATCTTTTTTTTTATGTCTCTTTAATTGTATGCCTAGAATAATAAATCTATCTTCATGCTTTAGGCAAACCTCTGATTTATGTTCTTAATAAATTACTTTTGATCATTTATGTTCATTTTGATAAATTATGCTTAGGTTTACGTACCTTTGTAGTTTATGCTTAATCAGATAAATGATGTTTAGGATAATTTTTGCATTTATGAGGCGAATGAGATCTTGGGTTTTGTTTGAAAAACTGATTTTTACAAAAACAATTCTCCAAATCAGAAACATTGAGTTGTTTATGATCTGAGTTAATTTTGAAACACAAGAATAAATTAAATTTCTTAAACTAGTTAAATAATTCACTCAATGGATTCTTGACTACTTTGATATGTTTTTAATTATTAATTTTTTTGCACTTTACTTAGTGAATGTTTCCAATATTTTTCTCACTTCAAAATTAATTTCCGTAATTTTTATTAGCAAAGTTCAGTTTTTTTTTTTAATTTTTAATTTAATGGAGCTCCCTATAGGATCGACTTGTGTTTGCCACTATCTCAAGCAGACAATTGTGCACATGAAATTTTAATTTGATTGGAATTAAAATTCACGTCATCTTTGAACGGTGATAATACCTTTCATTATAATGTGTTAAGTAAGGATATCCCTGCTCATCACAAATTTAAAAAACGCATTTAAATAGATATAGAATATTTGATTTTTCATATAAGGTTCTCATAACAAAAGAGCATGACCAATAAGGACTTTTGGGTAAAGCACTTTATAAATACATCATTATATGATGAAACTGAGTTGAGTAAGGTCAAGTGAAAGAACATGATCACAAAAGTAACATCAAGCAAATATAGATCTTGACGCAAAATATTTAGTTTTGTAAAGGAGATTTTGCAGAAAGGCAACTGTTCACACTTATTATAGCTAAAGGATCAAGAATAACACTTTTTATAGATGATTTGCATAAACTGAAGATTTGATATTATGTTAACTTGAAAGAAGTCATAGATAAACAATATAAAAACAAGTCAAGGTGGCGATTGTGATGACTATATGCCTTTTATATTTTCACCATTTGATCTTATTAAAAATTGGGATGTGCCACGGACATGAATTGCAAGCAAATGATTGCTTTACTAGATGGGCATATTTCATAAAAACATAAGAAAAATTAAAAAAGGCCACATAATCATGAATTTGATTATAAGATATGACCCTACCTCAATGGTAGGAGGTGAAACTCCCTAACTTGAGAGCTCTCTGTAAGGTTTCATCCTGACTCAATTGTAATTTATGTTAATTAAAATTGATTTCCTATTAATTAATATATTTTTTGCCTTAATTTATATTGTTCTTAATTCTTAGTGGGTTTCAGTTGGATGGATAGTTGGGTTCGAACTTTACTTAGGTAGTTGAGGACCTTTTTGTAATTTAGAGTCACATTGTTACATCATTTTGGCACCACATTAATTGCATCATGAGCATTTCATCTTGTGGATCATCTTTTATATTTGGCCCAACTAAATTCAAATCCATCCTGGCCTAGTTGATGTCCATTTGATTCAAACTATAATTTCCGCAGTGAATATGGACTTGCATGCAAAATTATAGAAATTTGAGTTTAAAAAGAGAAACCGGTGTTTCTTCACTGCATTTTCCTTTTCTCATGCTCGAGCTCCATCTCTTTTATTCTCCTTTCATCTATACTTTAACTTGGAGCTGGAAAGAAGACCTTGGAGCCTTGGATGTGCTCCTACTAGGCTCTAACCACCTCTTTCTTTAACCTCTTGTGCATCTTCTTTATTAAATCCACCAATTTCAATCTTTAATTTTCAATCTACAGCTCCCTAAGGTAAGAGACAACTTTCATTTTATTTCCTTGAGTCCAAAAGAATCAAGAAGGCTCAAATGAGCAACATGCATACATCCTACATTTGATTCACCATTTGCATGTTTGTGCATATAATAGGGTTCGCTTCTATTGAGGCCTTTTCCACTATCAAACCAAGGAGAGGCTAGTTTTGGGTAAAACACTGATACAAGGTAAGTATGAGAGTATGTATTACCATGTGTATTTTTAAATTTTGCTGATTCTTAAAGTGATCATTCTAAAGTAAGTTACAGCTCTTTTCACCCATGGTTAATCACACATATATGTTAGTTTATGTGATAATGAGTATGATTATACAACATTGATGATATTCGGCAATGCATTGATGATATTGTGCAATGTAAAACCTATGATGGAGATTTGAAAGCATAAGGAGTCCCATGGGAACCAAGAGCTAGCAGTTCTGTATGAAACTCGGGCTCTAGAACTGTTTTCAGAAATTCTGAGGCTTACAGTGAAACCCACGGCTAAGCCGTAAATCTTTATGACGTAGAATCCAGAGAGGACAAAACCCATTTTTGAACTACGATTAACCCTAAGAATCAACTACAGCTAAGCCATAACCCTCTTATGACCAAGCCATAAGCCATTCTACAGTGAACCTTCCAAAGAGCTCCAAAACCAAGAATTACTCTACGGCTCACCCACGGCTAAGCCGTGGATTGTTCTACGGTTAAACCGTAGACCAGCCATAGCCTAGCCATAAGCTTAGCACGGCTAAGCCGTAGGCTAATATACAGTTAAGATGCAAATGCATATAAACTTGAGGGAAAAACTAAGCCACTCAGTTAAGCCATAACACATGTACGGCTAAGCCGTAAGAACACTGTGAACTTAAGATCTTAAGGATTTTAAATGACTTTTGTAGGGCTTTAGATATGGCACCTTTTTCTCAATTAACTTAGCCCAATAGTGATCAACTGATGAGGAGGACGAGTGTAGAGCTCTCACTTATCTCCTTTGATTCTCCAAATGAATTTCCAATGTCACGTCATGGGTATTGGTATAAGAAAAAGTGTCCTTTATATACACAATGTAATGCCAAGATTGGTGACACAATGACACCAGACTTCTTATGAATATATCGTGTTGAATGACCTTGGGTTCATGGATTATCTAGCATAGGTTGGCTCGTAAATTTTCCTTGACACCTTCTCAATTTAAATGCATTTATATTGTTAAGAAACCATGCCCTCAACATAATGTAGCTCAATTAAGTATGCATTAATTGATTATCAAATACATGTTAAGTTTCGATATTTATAAATGAATGTGATCTTAAGGCTGAAACTCCCTTATGTATGATATGATAAGTACGACTGAAATATATGAAAGATGTGAATTCGAGTTGGTCTTGACACGTTGAGTTGGCACCACTTAGCTTATGCCCTTATTTGGTTCGATGGGACCAATTTAGGTATCTTTTATGTCGCTACTGCAGTAGTCCACGGAGGAGTTGTCGGTGCTCTTCAGGAAGCTAGCCTGCTCCCATAACGTCCCATATGCACGCTCTCTCTAGATGACATGCTCTCTTTTGGGAGAATATAGCCTCGTGGATGCCAACTAGTATGTATGATATTTTGTTTATGATTCGTTATTCATGTTTACTCATGCACAACATGCCTAGTTTATGATTATTGCCTTCTTTTAATCTATATATTCCTTAATTTATTTGATACAGCATACTGGTCTTATGTATCTTTATATTTACTTAACCGTCGTGTTAACAATGCTACCTTGGTGTTACAGGTACAGAATCAAACCCCAATACGACTATTGACCCGTCCTTGGAGGGTACCCTAACAGTACCTAGGGGTATAGAAGAATGAAAAGAAGATGACATTTTCTACTAGTCGTCTTACAGAGTGCATCCAATGATTTTGTTAGGTTGATAAGTTAATGATTTTAGGCTTGTGTATGGAGATGGTTTAAACTAGACGTTGTATATAAGACATGCTTAAGGATTTGTGGTTATGTATGTGATAGGAATGGTTAATTAAAAGACTCGAGTTTGTTTTATGATGGTATAATATTCTCCTCTATGCATTGCTTATGATCATTACAAGTGTATTTCACAAGTTTCCGCTTTATTTTGAATTATAATCTACATGTTGTTGGACTTTCTTCAGACCTTCCTGTGGAATCTCCCTTGTAGTGATTTTTGCATATCTTTACATGGCACGAATTACTACAGGATTATGTACTCACACCCTGGTCCTTAATTCTCGGGATCGGGGCATGACTGTTATCCTGCACCTTAAAATTAATAAGACAGCTCATCAATATAAGGCGGTAATCATTTATACCTATTAGCCACCAATTTAACTACCTTAATTAGTATACATCTGAAAGGTGCCAATTGTATCCCGAGAAACAACACTAAATATCGTCATAGGATCACTAAGGAGAATAATTTTGGAATCTCACTGGAAAACTCATATACAACAAGTATCTCGGAGACTATCTTAAATAGCAAATCACATATACCACTTATAACATCTACAAACAAAAGAACAACAGAGAATGAAGATGGTAGGTAAAGAGATCACATTTGCTGACGTTACTTGTAACTTGATTCTAGTAAGGTTGCTTAACTGATTGCTACTGGTAGCATAATGGGGCTTCGCTTGTGTTTTTCTTCCCTGGACACTTTGCCAGCCGATGCTCTATCGAACGACAACGAAAGTATGCTCCAGTCTTTCTCCAGCATTTATTCGTCTTATGGCCTTTGCCACATAGATCGCACATTAGTTTTTCAAAACTATGAACCTTTGTCTTCTGTTTCTTCCACTGCCCAAGGTGCTTCTCCGAGGGTGATACATTCCTTTTAGATTTTTTTCTTCAAAGCATATTGCAAGCTCTCCTCTATTGTTGCCAAATTCCATTGCAGTTGAGCTTGTCTGTCCATTATCATTGCAACCCACACTTATATTGTAGCTTGATTTTCACTAATCCTTGTTACTTGCTCCATTATCATCATTAACATGCTTTGCATCATCAAAAGAAACTGATTATCTGCAGATTGAAAAGGTGGAGGTATGATATCCAAGTTCTCAACGGGAACGTCTTCTAAGTCATTATTCTTGGTGTTTCTCGAGGAATCATGACAGGTATTCTTAACTTTTGGAATTTGGGCCATTATCTATAAAAAAAACCGTCATTATTTCAAATCAAGATGTTAGTAGACTCAAAACATCCTAGACAACCCATATCCGAGCATACCTATCGTGTCCTCACCACATTCCCTAAGCTTCAAATCTTTTATTCAGACTTATTTATGCCACAAAATAATTCCATAATTGCATATTTTACAAGATCTATGCTTTGATACCATTACTTATGTATGTCACGCTCCAATCCTGGGAAATGAGGTTATAATGGGCCCCACGGGGTGTGCATAAGTAATTCCATAGCAATCTGTGCATGTGAAAACAGAGCTGTCACTTATCTCCTTCGATTTTCTGAATGAATTTTCGATGTCACATCATGGGTGTTGGCATAACAAGAGGTGTCCTTTGCATACACACGTTTTATAAATGCATCGTATTGAATGACCTTGGGATCACGGATCATCTACCAGAGGGTGAGCTAGTAAATTCCCTTGATACCTTCTCGATTTAAATGCGTTCATATTTTATGAAACCTTGCTCTCAACACGATCTAGTCATATACCTATTTTTCTTAGCGAACCTTGAGATAAGTCGGGCCTGGGCTTCTATTGAGTGTGTGTTTTTAGCCAAAATGGGTGTAGCCAAGGTTGAGAGGGTTTGAGTTCTCTATCTCATTTAAGTATGCATTGCTTAATTATCAGTTACCTTACTAATTCCAATTTCTATGAGTGTATATGATCTCAAGACCGAATCTCCCTTATGTATGATATGATAAGTATGACTGATATATATGAATATGGGATGATCACTATGATTAATCATAAGTATGAAAAATATGAATTCAAGTCGGTCTTGATACATTGAGTCGGCACCACTTAGTTTGTGCCCTTATTAGGTTTGACGGGACCAGTTTGGGTATTTTTTATGTCGCTACTGCAGTAGTCCATGGAAGAGTTGTTGGTACTCCTCGGGAAGCTAGTCTGAGCCCCTAACATCCCATATGCATGCTCCTTCTAGATGATATGCTCTCTTTTAGGAGAATAGAGCCTCGTGGATGCCATCTAATATGATTTGATATCTTGTTTATGATTCGTTACTCATGCACAACATGTCTAATTCACGATCACTGCCTTCTTTTAATATATATATATATATTTCTTAATACCTTTGATACAGTATAATGGTTTTATATATCTTTTTATACTAGCTTAATCATCATATTAATAGTGTTACCCTTGGTGTGACAGATACTAAACCCAACCCAGTAAGGTGAATGATGCGCCCCCGCAGGAACCTTAATGGAACCTCGGGGAATATATGAGAGTAATGAAGGCGTCATCTTCTCTTAGTCGTCCTACAAATAGCAACAATGGGTTGTTTTGTTGAGTTGTTTAGCTTAGACATACTTGAACTATGGTTGTTCTTACACTTAGCAATTTGATACACACGTATATAGATTTTGGATCTTGTATTTGCTTAAGTAATTATTGTCATGTAAAGGTGAATGGTTAAGTACAAACTTCAAACTTGTTTATGAAATGGATAATGTTTCTTTTTTATTGCTTATGATCATTACAAGTGTATTACACAGGCTTTCGCTTATTGTTGAATATAATTTCCGTACTGGAGAAACTTCTTTACACGTTCCTGTGGAATCTCTCTTGTAGTGATTTGTGTGTGCGTTTTCACATACACAGATTGCTACAAGATTACATATGTACACCCCATGGCGCCCATTCTAATCCCATTTCCTAGGATCGAGGTGTAACACTCTCTCACCTCACCCAAGGTCTACTACCCTCAAACAATGGATGATAATTTATTTTGCTATTGGGCTTAGTTTTGGGTCATGGATAGGTAATTGGATTAGGTTAACCTGTCACAACTCAAGCCCAGAAATCAGGGGTTAGTTAAAACCTAACTAGTGACACACGTACTCCCATGCATGCACACCTCGACCTGGTCTAAGTGTACACATACAAGGGATATTCACACGTGCAAACCAAGTGTATGCGGAAGCTGTACGTCTCACTGCATGCAAAGAAAAAGGATACACAACAATACAGGATTAACAAAAACACCATTAATTATATTAAGTACAATCAAAATAAGACAGAGGTTCTTGATTTCAAATACAAGATGAACATATAGAGCCAAAATCCCTCGTACAGAACAGAAGATAAGAGACTGATGCAATGCAAAGCCGCTCTCTAAGGGAGGGATCAAATCCACTCCTCTAACCCTGATTGGGACTCTCGGATCTCTCCTAGAGTCTGGGTGACCGACGAGAGGTCGGGAGAGAGATCTAAACCTGCAACACTAAGAACAACTAATGAATACAACGATTCAGCAAATCATAAGCAGCAACAAGTTAACACGTGTTGTGTCTAACAGAATAGTTAACAGCTAATAGTGCAAAGAGGTCATATGCGTATACTAGGCAAGTCATGCAGATAAATAAACATACTATCAGAATCATAAAACAGATAGACTGGCTAGGTGGCTACTACATTTGCCATTTTCTCCCAATCGGGAGCAAGCAGAACAAGAACACCATTGACCGGGCCAGGGTACGAATGGGTCTCTGATTCCCGGGGTCCAGAATCCTAGGACAGGAGCACTCTGCGGAAGCAATAAACAGGCTACACCAAAGTCAATCCCGTCGAGTATCCTAAGGTTGAGGCGGAGTAGAGCCAGACAGTATCAGTCATGTCATATGATGCACGTCAAGTTAATGTCAGTCGGTTAGGTAGTGCAGTGCATATAGCATATCATATCACAATCAGGTAAGACAGTACGTGCATCACACTGGATCAAACACCAACTTAATTCTTACAATACCATTACAAACAAACAATTACAAGTCAAACAAGAACCAGAATATGAGCATGGAAGTCAATAATCGTAATCAATATGCAATGCAAGTCAAGTTAGTATTGAGAATCACGATTGTTTACTAGCCAGCCCTAAGCTAGTTGTCCAATGTTTCTAACTGTATATGATGATGTAGTTTTAAGTTATTCGATACACAGTTGCTTATTTTGTGGGTGTTGCACTGTATCAATAAACGTGTGTCGAAGTCCCTTAAACCAACACGCATGGGGATGTGCTTAACAACTGGACAACATACATGAATGAGTCACAACCCTCAAGACCATTCATGCTTTTTTTTTTGGTACTCCATTGGGCAGTTTTGTGGTTGAGTTTGAGAAGTCTATGTGAAGGCCCTATAAGGTCTTATCAGTAACCCTATTTTTTCTCTAATTCATTAACAAGCAGAGAGACTGAAAGGTAGCATAAAAAGGTCCTCTAGGTATTAAGGAAGTAAGAAAAGAAGAATGAGTAATAATAGGCTTCAATTGGACCCTAAATCTCCCGGAGCAAAAGTGCTTCAGGGCCGACCGGTCGGCTCTGAAGCCCGATCAGCCAGATTTCAGTTCTGGAAGTGTCTGATCGGTCGGACCCCAGGCTCGATCGGTCAGGTAATAGAATTTTGTACAGAACAGAACGATTGTACTAATGTCTTTACACTCAAAAAATAACATGTATCATGTTTATATAATTCCAAAGGCTGACAAAACACCACACTTGAGAGAAAGAGTGGAAGAAACACAACAATCAATGTGTACCAATATGTGTTCATCCATACTGTGCTTATACTTACTTTAAACAAGCTTTTCCCTTAACTTAGTTGTTCTTTGGCCCAATTGATCGTGGAGATGCAATCCTAACACCATGCATGCCAAGAGTGAGGAAAAGAAAGGTATGCATGCAGTGCAAAACACTCAAACTCGCAGAGAATAGCATGACTTTAAAGCTTACTGTAGAGCATATAATAAGAGAAGAAGAAGAGAAAGAAAAGGAGAAACAAAAGAGGAAACGTGAAAAAACATCAAGGTGAGCAAGAATCCTCTCTTACCTATGAGTGCTCCAAGAATCAGGAAGAAGAAACGAAGAAAGAAGTTGTTGCACAGACTTTTCCACCTTTTTCTTTTGTTTGATCGCGAAGAAGAAGAAGGAAAGGAAGAATCCAAGAGCAGAGAAGAGAAGAGAGCGAGAGAAAGTGGGCGTTGGGAGGGAGAGAGGGATGAAAATAAGAGAGAGAGTTGGTGCTTGCTTGTTATATAGGATAAGGATGGACTGAATTTATATATAAGTCCACAAGTTGAATAGATTTACAGTTTGAGTTAATTAACGGTCCAACGAAAACAAATGACATCGTTCACATACGAGTCAGTTACTGAAGTTGACGAGCTCGACAAAAGACACATGTTGACACCAAGATGATGCATGAATGATGAACTCATACAAAATCAAAAATTATGAAAAGGGTCATGTCTAATTAAACTAGGTTAAACTCAACCCAACTAGCTATCCATAACCCGAAACGAATCTCAAAAGAATAAAACAAGCAGCATAAAATGCATTTACTTGAAAATAACTCCAAACCACATTAATTAGTCGTTAAACCAGATTAAGCTGGGCCGGAGTGTTACATCCTCCTCCGCTTACGAATCATTCCATCCTCGGAATGAACGCATACCTGTGCGAAGAGATGGGATACTGTCGTGCCATCTGCTGCTCCAATTCCCACGTGGCTTCTCCGGTCCATGATCTTCCCACAACACTTTGACCCATCGAATTGTTATGGTACGCAAGATCTGTTCTCTGGTTCCCACAATACGGAGCGGATGCTCGACTTATGTCGCATTTGGCTGGATTTGCACATCGTCGTATCGAATGACATGAGTAGGGTAACGAACGTACTTACGGAGCATATACACGTGGAAGACATCATGTACTCCAAAGAACTCAGCTGGAAGAGTTAATCTATAAGCTAAATCTCAAATTCGACTTTTGACCTTGAATAGACCTACGTATCTCGGAGCCAACTTACCTTTCTAACCGAAGTGTATCACAGCCTTCATTAGTAAGACTTTCAGAAAGACCCAATCGCCAACCTAAAACTCTAAGGCTCTTCTCCGGGTATTTACATAACTTTTCTATCTCGACCGAGTAATCTTCAAATTCTCAATTGCCTTTTGTTCCTTCTCAGTCATTTCGGCGATGATCGTTGGTCCGTGGAAACTTCTCCTCCCAACTTCTTCCCAACAAACAGGACTTCTACATTTGCACCCATACAAAACTACATAGAGTGCCATCCTAATACTCTCATGGTAGCTGTTATTGTAGGCGAATTCGCACAATGAGAGATGTAAATCGTATTTCTTCTCAAAATTTAAAACACTAGCCCGTAACATATCTTCTAGTGTCTGGATTGTCCATTCAGATTGTCCATCAGTCTGAGGATGATACGCTGTACTGAAACTTAGTTTCGTGCCCATTGCTTCTTGGAATGCTTTCCAGAATGACGATACAAAACGGCTATCGCGATCAGAGACAATCAATACTGGCGTACCATATAACCTGACAATTTCATCCACAAACTTCTTAGCCATCTCTGAAAATGTCATGCCCTTCCGGAACAGAACAAAATGGGCTGACTTTGTCAATCTATCCACGATCACCCAGATGGCATTATTCTTCTTACTCGTCAGAGGTAACCCTAAAACAAAATCCATCGTAATGTGCTCCCATTTCCACTGGGGGATATATAACGGATGCAACGAACCCAAAGGCCTCTGATGATCAGCTTTCACCTTCTGACAAGTCAAGCATCTAGCGACGAACCTTGCAATTTCCGTCTTCATGTTGTTCCACCAAAACCGGTCCTTTAAGGCTTGGTACATCTTCGTACTCCTAGGGTGTATCATATAGCGAGCATAGTGTGCTTCAGTCATCAAACTCTCCTTCAAGTCATCTATAGCGAGTACGCATAGTCTGTTTCGAAAATACAATACTCCATCCTCCATACGAAAGTCAGTCGCTCTCCGATATTATCTCATATTCGTTTCAATGTCGATTCTTCAAGTTACCGGTCCTTTATTTGCTGAATCACCTTAGGCTGGAAAACCATAGTACTTGCTAGCATCATATAATTATCCACTAATTGCACTTGAACAGGCTGATCGTGTATCACTACATGGAAACTGTCTAAAGCATGGAGTGTCTTTGACTTCCTACTCAGCGCATCTGCTACAACATTGCCTTTCCCCTGATGGTACTTGATGGGGAAATCATAATCTTTAATAAACTCAAGCCATTTATGCTGCCTCATATTCAACTCATGCTGCGTGAACAAATATTGTAAAATATAATGATCTAAGTGCACTTTGAACTTCACACCATACAAATAGTGCCTCCATAGTTTTAAAGCAAAAACGATGGCTGCCAATTCCAAATCATGGGTGACGTAGTTCTTCTGATGCTCCTTGAGTTGCCTCAAACCATAAGCAATTACTTTACTGTGCTGCATTAAGACACATCCCAAACCGACTCTGGAAGCATTATAATAAATCATAAACCCTTCACTTCCATCAAGCAGAGTCAGTACCGGTGTAGTCGTGAGCTTTTCCTTCAACGTTCGAAAATTGGCTTCACATTCATCAATCCAATGAAAAGGAACATTCTTCTGAGTCAACTTGGTCAACGGCGCAGATATCTTGGCAAAGTCCTGAACAAAGTGTCAGTGATATCCGGCAAGTCCAAGAAAACTCCTAATTTCTGTCACAGACTTCGAACTGGGCCAATTAACGACCACCTCAACTTTTGCCGGGTCAATTTCCAATCTTTCTCGCGAAATGACATGTCCAAGAAATGCCACCTACTCTAACCAGAAATCACACTTCGACAACTTGGCATATAGCCGATGGTCTCTCAACAGTTGTAAGGCTTTTCTCACATGTTCTATATGCTCCTCTGCTGTCTTAGAATAGACCAAAATGTCATCAATGAAAACAACAACGAATTGATCCAAGAAAGAAGCAAAGATCTGATTCATCAAAGCCATAAAAGTGGCAGGTGCATTGGTTAATCTAAAAGGCATCACGAGAAATTCATAGTGACCATACCTCGTTCTGAAGGCAGTTTTGGGAATGTTATCTTCCTTTACCCTTAGTTGGTGATACCCAGATCTCAAATCAATCTTAGAAAAATATGCAGCACCTTGAAGTTAATCAAACAATTTGTCAATATGCAGCAGGGGATATTTGTTCTTTATGGTTACCCTATTCAACTGCTGGTAATTGATACATCTCCGAGAAGTGCCATCCTTTTTCTTAACAAACAACACCAGAGCTCCCCACGGTGACACGCTTAGGCGAATGAAGCCCTTATCCAAAAGATCCTCTAATTGCTTCTTCAATTCCAGTAACTCTACTGGGGCCATCCAATAAGGCCCTATACTAATTGATGCGGTATCGGGCACAAGATCAATTGCAAATTCCACTTCCCACAGGGGGGGGGGGGGTAACTCAGGAACATCTTCTGGGAACACATCTGGAAAGTCACGCACTACCGAAATCTCTCCAAGTTGCTTTGACTCTTTCTTCTCTGAGATAAAGGTAATGAAGCCTTCACACCCTTTGTGTATCAATCGATCTACCTTACATGCAGAGATAACACGCTTGGGCCATTTCTTCCGACTGCCCTCGAAACGAAACCCATTCCCGAGATCAAAATAGATCGTCTTGTTGTAACAGTTCACAAAGGCATGATATCATGCCAACCAATCCATTCCAAGGATCACGCGAAGTCCAACATCGACAACAAAATTAGTTCAACTAGGAGTTGACGCCCTTCGATCCGCACATCACACTGGGGGTAGAATACACTACACTCCACTCTCTTGCCAACAGGAGTGGACACCACCAACACATACGGTAACGGCGTAAATGGATGCTGCAGCTGCACAGCAAAATGAGGTGCTACGTACAACGTGTAGACCTCGAATCAAATAATGTGAAGGCTTCTACTTGCGTAATCAGAATCTTACCTTCCACCACATTCACATCTTCTGCGCTTTTGTGGGTGGTTGCATAAACACGTGCGGTCTGGCGCTATGGCTTTTGGCCTTGGCAAGGTTGCTGGGGTTTATTTTGGGTTGAGGAAGCAGTAGGTTTGGATTGTTAGAAAAACTTGGACTTCGGGCATTAAGCCACCTTATGCTCCATAGAACCATAACCTAGATATGCTCCTGTTTTCCTCCAGCATTGCTCTGTCTAGTGTCCTCGGCCATAATATTCACATTTGACTCCAATGGAGCTAGAGGTTCCTTGCCTTCCTTTCAGCTTCTTTTACACTTACCCTTTTGCCCCAAACGGTGCACTTCTCTTGGAGTCTGCGGCTCTTTCTTCCTGAATGTTGGCCTTTGCAGAATAGGCCCTATCCATGGCATCGTCGAAAGTCGTTGGCCGTTGGAACGCTGTCACGTGGTTCTTGTATTTGTGATTCAGGCCATTGATAAATCTATTGACCTTTTTTTCCTTTGTATTTACCAGCTACTTTGCGAAATAGACAGCTGCGTAAACTTATGCACATATTCTGCTACCATTATCTACTGCTACTGTAGGGATAAGAACTCAACTTCTTTCGCTCCCTGTACATGAGCTGGAATAAACTTTCTTTTAAATTGCTTCTTAAATGTCTCCCACACTTTGTATTGGGCATCTCCTTGTATGAGTCGCTCACACTTTTCCACCAAGTCTTGGCCACGTTCCGGAACATCGAAGCTATGAGAACGACTTTCTGTCTGTTGGTACAGATAACTATGTCAAAAAGATCCCCGATACGTTCCAACCATTGCTTAGCTTTTAACACATCTTCGTTCCCATAAAATTCAGTAGCACCACGCTTTCCGGAATTTATCGTATAATGCATTTGGATCACTTTCCTTCAATTGGAATACCACTTGTTGCTCGACATGCGGTGGGACTGATGCTTGACTTTGCCTGTCTACCAAGGAGATGACTTGCGCTTACAGAGAATGGATCGCTTGCAACATAGCGAGAAAGCGATCATCCTGATTCAGAGGCTGTTGTAAAGCTACTAAACCACTCTCATTGTCGCCATGATTGTTGTTGTTGGTACCGGAACCGGATGCCATGTCCTGTAAAACTCAAAAGTTAATATGTAACACAAAACGTACCCCACTACATAACCCAAACAAATCAAAGATCAGACTAGAAGGTCAAATATCTAAGCGTGCAACCTCACCACGTCCTATATGCCTACATGCTTAGGAACTAGAACAAGCAATGCTCTGATACCATAGAAAATGTATGTCACAACCCGAGCCCAGAAATTTAGTTAAAACCTAATCAGTGACACACATACTCCTGTGCACGCACACCTCAACCTGGTCTAAGTGTACACACACAAGGGATATTCACACTGGCAAACCAGGTGTATGCGGAAGCTGTACGTCTCATTACATGCAAAGAAAAGGATACACAGTAATACAGGATTAACAAAAATGACATTAATTACATTAAGTACAATCAAAATAAGACAGAGGTTCTTGATGTCAAATACAAGATGAACATATAGAGCCAAAATCCCTGGTACAGAACAGAAGACAAGAGACTAATGCAATGCAAAGCCGCTCTCCAAGGGAGGGACCAAATCCACTCCTCTAACCCTGACTGGGACTCCCGGATCTCTCCTGGAGTCTAGGCGACCGACGAGAGGTCGGGAGAGGGATCTGAGCCTGCAACACCAAGAACAACTAATGAACACAACGATTCAGCAAATCATAAGCAGCAATAAGTTAACACGCGTTGTGTCTAGCAGAATAGTTAATAGCTAATAGTACGGAGAGGTCATATGCATATACTAGGCAAGTCGTGCAGATAAATAAACATGCTATCAGAATCATAAAACAGATAGATTGGCTAGGTGACTACTATATTTGTCATATTCTCCCTATTAGGAGCAAGCAGGACGAAAATACCATCTACCGGGCTAGGGTACAAATGAGTCTCTAGCTCCCGGGGTCCGGAATCTCGGGACAGGAGCACTCTGCAAAGGCAACAAATAGGCTACACCAAAGTCAAGCCCGTGGGTATCCTAAGGCTAAGGCAGAGTAGAGCCAAACAGTATCAGTCATGTCATAAGATGCACGTCAAGTCAATGTCAATCGGTCAGGTAGTGTAATGCATATAGCATATCATATCACAATCAGGTAAGACAATACGTGCATCACACTGGATCAAACACCAACTCAATTCTTCGATACACAGTTGCTCATTTCATGGGTGTTGTATTGTATCAATAAACGTGTATCGAAGTCCCTTAAACCAACACCAATGGGGAGGTGCTTAACA
Organism: Sextonia rubra; assembly: GCA_037013555.1. Classification (NCBI taxonomy): domain Eukaryota; kingdom Viridiplantae; phylum Streptophyta; class Magnoliopsida; order Laurales; family Lauraceae; genus Sextonia; species Sextonia rubra. The sequence continues at coordinate 1,341,771 of JASUAD010000028.1, read as the reverse complement.
ACTTGATAACATACATGAATGAGTCACAACCCTTATCATTCATGCTTTTTTTTTGGTACTCCATTGGGTAGTTATGTGGTTGAGGTTGAGAAGTCCATGTGAAAGCCATATAAGGTCTTATCAATAACCCTATCTTTTCTCCAATTCATTAATAAGCAGATAGACTGAAAAGTAGCATAAGAAGGTCCTCTAGGTATTAAGGAAGCAGGAAAAGAAGAATGAGTATTAATAGGATTCAGTTGGACCCTGAATCTCCCAGAGCAAAAGTGCTTCAGGGCCGACTAGTCAGCTCTGAAGGCCGGTCAGTCAGATTTCGGTTCTGGAAGTGTCCGATCGATCGGACCGCATGCCCGATCAATCGGGTAATAGAATTATGTACAGAACAGAAAGACTATACTAAAGTCTTTACACTCAGAAAATAACATGTATCATGTTTATACAATTCCAAGGGCTGACAAAACACCACACTTGAGAGAAAGAGTGGAAGAAATACAACAATCAACGTGTACCAACATGTGTTCATCCATACTGTGCTTATACTTGCCTTAAACGAGCTTTTCCCTTAACTTAGTTGTTCTTTGGCCCAATCGTTCTCGGAGATGCAATCCTAACACCATGCATGCCAAGAGTGAGGAAAAGAAAGGTATGCATGCAGTGCAAAACATTCAAACTCGCAGAGAATAGCATGACTTTAAAGCTTACCGTAGAGCATATAATAAGCGAAGAAGAAAAAAGGAGAAGGAAAAACAAAAGAGGAAACGTGAAAACACATCAAGATGAGCAAAAATCCTCTCTTACCTACGAGTGCTCCAAGAACCAGGAAGAAAAAATGAAGAAAGAAGTTGCTGCACAGACTTTTCCCCCTTTTTCTTTCTGTTGATCGCGAAGAAGAAAAAGGAAAGGAAGAATCCAAGAGCAGAGAAGAGAAGAGAGCGAGAGAAAGTGGGCATTGGGAGGGAGAGAGGGATGAAAATAAGAGAGAGAGTCGATGCTTGCTTGTTATATAGGATAAGGATGGACTGAATTTATATATAAGTCCACAAGTTGAATAGATTTACAGTTTGAGTCAATAACGGGCCAACGAAAACAAATGACATCGTTCACATACGAGTCAGTTACTGAAGTTGACGAGCTCGACAAAAGACACATGTTGACACCAAGATGATGCATGAATGATGAACTCGTACAAAATCAAAAATTATGAAAAAGAGCTCATGTCTACTTAAACCAGGTTAAACTCAACTCAACTATCTATCCATGACCCAAAATGAATCTCAAAAGAATAAAACAACAAGCATAAAACGCAGTTACCTGGAAATAACTCCAAACCACATTAATTAGTTGTTAAACAGGATTAAACTAGGCCGGAGTGTTACATAACCTCACCTAGGTGTGAAAAAGGACTACTTTATACTCATAGATTTTATAGTTTTGCATCATTTATTACATTATTTGGGTCACATTATGCATAACACATCATATACGTCAGCTTCTTGCTTGGCTCAATTGGATTTGGATTCACCCTAGCTCATTAAAGGTGCAACAGACCTAATTTGTAAATTCGTGAAAGGAACTTGGCTTTGGTATAAACCCAAAAATTTCTTACTTAAAACAACCCTTTCCCTTAATCAAACCTTTCTTAGTTTGGCCACATCACCTCTCCTCTTTCTCCTTCCTCCTTCATCAAACTCATCTCAATCTCTAGGGCTTGCATGCATCTTTGAAGGGTTCTATCTTCTTCTCCACTCCTCCATTGGCCTTCTTTAAGCCTTGGATTGGATAGAAACCATTATCTCATTATCTGTATGTCTCATTATCTATATGTCACGCCCCGATCCCAGGAATTGGGGATTAGAGTAGGCTCTTAGGGTGTGAATATGTAATCTCGTAGTAATCCGTGCCATGAGAAGATATGCATGAATTCCTATAAGGGAGATTCCACAGGAACATGTGAGGTATGACCAATAACGCATAGATTAAAAGTCAACACAAAGAGAGCACCTGTGAAATACATCGGTAATGATCATAAGCAAAACATAGAAAAGCATATCATACTATCATATATAACTTAAGTCTTTTAATTAAACATTCCCATCACATACATATCCACAAAACCTAAAACATGTCTTGTACACAAGGTCCATTTTAAACATCTCCATGTAAAAGACCATAATCACAACCGGTTCACCCAACTAAACCACTGGACGCTCTCCATAGGACGACTAATAAAAGACATCGTCATCCTTCCAGTTTTCTATACCCCTAGGTACCATTGGGACACCCTCCAGGGATGTGTTAATAACTGAGTTAAGGTTTAGTTCTGCACCGTAACACCAAGTGTAGCACTGTTAACATGACGGTTAAACAAATATAGAGATATATGGAACTATCATAATGTATCAAATGAATTAAGAAATAAACATTAGTTAAAGAATACAGTAATCATATACTAGGCATGTTGTCATTTAGTAAACATGTGTAACGAATCATAAACAGGATTTTATACAGACTACTTGGCAACCACGAGGCTATATTTTCTCAAAAGAGAGCATATCACTTAAAGGGAGCGTACATACATATAGGTCACTATGGGATCAGATCAGTTTCGTAAGGAGCACCGACAACTCCTTCGTGGACTACTGCAGTAGCAACATAAAAATTCCCAAATGGCACAAGTGGTGCCGACTCAATGTATCAAGACCAACTCGAATTCATATATTTCAGATATTTCAGTCATACTTATCATATCGTACATAAGGGAGTATATGTCTTGAAATCATATTCAATCATAAAAATCAGAATTAACAAGGTAACTGAACAATACACACTTATATGTGCTAAGAGAGCTCGAACCCTCTCGACCTTAGCTACACCCATTTGACTAACAAGCACACACTCAATAGAAGCTCAGGCCTAACAGACACGTACTCAGTAGAAGCTCGGGTCTGATTTGTCTCATAGTTTGCCAGGAGAGTGGGCACATGACCAAGTCATGTTGAGGGCAAGGTTTCTTAACAATATGAATGCACTGAAATTAAATGTATTAGGGGAACTTACTAGCCAATCCTATCCTAGATAATCCGTGATCCCAAGGTCATTCAACAAGATGTATTCATAAAACATCCGGTGTCATTGTGTTATCATATCTTGGTATTACATTGTGTATCAAAAAGACACCTCTTCTTATGCCAACACCCTTAACGTGACATCGGGAATTTGTCCGAAAAATCAAAGGGAATAAGTGATAGCTCTATACTCGTCCCCTTTATCATCTAATCACCATTAGGCTAATTTAGTTAGAAAAAGGGTGCCATGTCTAGAGCCCTACAAGGTCATTGGAAACCCTAATATCCTCAGTCCATAGTGTTCTTACGGCTTAGCCATATACATGTTACAGCTTAGCCGAGTGGCTTAGGTTTTCTCCCTAATTTTATACGCATTTACGGTTCAACCGTATGTTAGCCTACGGCTTAGCTGTGCTAATCCTACGACTAGGTACGGCTTAGCCATAGTGCATTCCATGGTGTAGCCATGGGTAAGCCGTAGAAGGAAGTTGGAATTTCAGGCTCTTGGGAAAGCTTACTGTAAAGTGGCTTATGGCTTGGTCACAGGGTGGGTACGACTTAGCCGTAGTTCATTCCATCGTTAGTCGAGGGTTAGCCATAGTACAAAATTAAGTTTTAGTACCCTCGAGACTTTGAGCCGTATACACTTACGGCTTAGCCGTAGCTTCACCATAAGCTTCAGGATTTCTGAGGTTGATTCTGAAACTTGAGTTCAATATAGAACTTGAGGTATGAAGGTTAAGGGAACTTCCTATGACTTTTAAAATGTCACTAAGGGTTGTTCAAGGCTCACACAACACCCACATTACCTACTCACTTTCTAATTCATTCATTAACACATATACATGCTTAAATCGAAAAGGAAAGAGCTGTAGCTTAAGAATTGGAATAATCAATCCAAGAGCCAACCATTAAACATACATGCAGTACCATATATACTCCAATACTTGCCTTACTCAGTGCTTGAGTTCACTAACTCTCCTTGGTGTGTGATTAGGGAAAATCCTCAATGAAGGTGGGTTTTCTACATAAAAATATGTAAACGGTGAATGTGATGTAGAATGCATGCATGTCATAGATTTGAGTCTTCTTAACTCTAACAAGCCCTAAGATATGAAATGGAAATAGAGTCTTCACCTTAGTGGGCTATAGCTTGGAAAAGAAGGTACTTCCCAAAAAGAAAATGCACAAAAGATGAAGGAGATTATGAGTGAAGACTGTCCCTATGGCATGCAAGACCTCCAATCCTTATTTACAACTTCAAATTTGAAGTGAAGATGAAGAAGGGAGAAAGGGAAGAAACAGCTCCAGCAACAAAGAAGAGGAAAAGAGAGAATGAACGTTGAGTTTCATTCTTTTAAATGAAATTTCCTGCATTTACATGCAAGTCCAAGTTTTTGGGATATTTACAGTTTAGGTCACATGGCCTCATTTGAGCCAAGATGAGTCTGAATTAAGTTGGGCCCAACATGAAAGATGATCAACACGAGAAATTACACAAGATGCACCTAATGAAGTGTTCATATGATGTAAGAAGAAATTACAAAAGGCTCCCTGACTACCTAGTTAAAGTTTGAACCCCACCCGACTACCGATCAATGACCCAAGCCCAAAAGATTGAGTTAAATTAGCCTAATTACATTTTAATCAATGTAAAATGAGATTAATTAGTATAAATCGAGATTAGTTGGGATCACGGCCTCACACCCTACAGCTATACAAGGTAAGGGTACTACCAAATCTCCAACTTAAGGTTCCAATCCGGGTTTTTATCAATGCCAACAAGTCATGCATCTTCTTCTCATGTCGTCATTTGTATTTTTTTTTTCTTTATTAGGGTTGTGTTTTGGGGAATTTTCTCTTATTTTGATCAAAGGAAGCTATTTGAGGTTAGAGCTCAACTCTAAGTGAAAATATTCCTTGCATGTATGTTTTAATGAGATGATTCTATGAATGGATTCATGAATATGGGTAGTTACAGCTCGACTTGCAAAATGCCTATTAATTTAAGAAGGGTTTTGGGTAATTAAGTGGATGTTGGCGTGTAATGGAAGCGATGATAGAAGGGAATTACCTTGAAGGAGCTATTGGAAAGGCTTATTGAATGGTGAAAGGATGGAGTAGGTGACTGAAATGGAATTGTGCCTGTGCATGCAAAGAATCACCATGGTCTAAAATTCTATTTTCTCATGATTTCATCATGATATTGCTTAAATTTTGTTTCAGCTAAATGGACTGTTTTTACAAGTGAATTGGGGGTAAATTGGAGGGTGATTAAAGGGTTAAAAGGGCTCCCAAATTGTGCTAAAGGATACTTAGAAGAGGGGCTAGAGAACCACCTAAGATGAGGACTGAAATCAGTCCCTAACCTGGCCTTCGAAAGTCCATATGGGCCCTATTTGGGGTCCCACTTTTGGGGACTTTGGTAACCATATATACTCCACTATTTTGGGGATTAAAAATACACCCTTAAGATATTTTGGGGCTACGTAACACCCCTAATTGCTTTTTAAATTGGCTGCCAAAATTAATGTTTTTAAATGACTTTAAACAATGAAAATTGCATACTACCTTGGATCAAAGGATATTGGATCAACTTTGAATTAAACCCAGAACCACCATAGAATGTTTGATAAGTGGACAAAGTTTCTAGGAGGAAACCACTCTTAGGCAACCATGGGTCGATCCTATCCCTAGGAATTAGGATGATTTTAACGACCATGTAGGAGCCTAGAAATGAAAACTTATCCTCTTTATACATTGCCCAAAGGTTCATAATGAATACAAGGGAAATTGCTGAGCTATCACTCATCCCTTATAGACTTCCAGGCCAGCCCTAATGCCACATCATGGATGTTGGTGTATGAGATGACGGTGTCCTTAGTCTATACATGGTAACACTAAGACTTCAATATCATTTGACATTGGATGCCACATGATTACATCGAAATGAATGGCTAGGGGCAGCAGTGGTTCTAGCATTGGGTTAGCTAGTAAGAAAGCCTTAATTCCTTAATAATTATGTGCATCCATCTTGTGTAAGTTAACTCTATCCATGCCCTCTTACTTCTTAAGCATAATTATGCCCAACGTATACATTTGCTTCAATTAATCCTTGCTCATTACCTATCTTATACAAGTCGTTTGTTATAAATAAATTTAAGAAAGCATTGAATTTCGGACATTTTGTTGGTATTATGATATGTATATGAATAAGATAAGTATTCAGTGATTTGATTGACTCATTTGAGTCGACACCACTAAGCCTTTGCCTATACAAGGCTCATGAGCTGAGTTGGGTTTATCTTGTGTTTCCTACTGCAGAAGTGTCGTGTGACGAGTTCGTTGGCGCTCCTCGGATAACCTAGTGTGCTTTGGCCTAGCCATTGTGCTCTTATTGAGAGAATTGGGCTTCGTGGATGCCATCTAGTATGTTTAACTTATCCATTTATGATCCTATTAAGCATGCTTACCTCATATATGCACAATTGCCTAGCTTACTTTTCTTGCTCTCATTTAATCACCTGTCCATTAACTCTCATTGATACATCATTCTATGGTTTGTGATTACCTATACTAAGTTGTCATACTTATATGTGTTATTCTTAGGGTTACATTTATAGGCTCCAACATGAACATCAAGGCACAACTAGAGGAGACCACGCCAGTACCTTCCGGATTAGATGAGTGGGGTCTAGATGATGTCTTTTACTAGTCATATATTCAACCTACATGAGGGATTTTGGGAATACGTATATAGGAGCTTGATGCCAACCATACTAGTAGACCTCGCTTGAAAGTCTATGCCCACAAACCCAAAATAAAAAAGGACTAGTGGTGAAAATTAATTTCAATTAGTGGTTGCTTTCTTAATTGTCTAGGATTCTTTTATTTTTAGAAGTTTATATTATGTTTAATTTAGGATTCCTTGTTTGGATTGAATTACGTTATGTCCTTAGTTAAAAAGTACCTCAGCTATAAATGAACATGTAACCCCTCCCCATGGGACACACAACATTGATATCAATAAAATTATGAGTTTGGTTCTTAATTGGGATAGTTGTTTTGTGTATTTCATGAGGCACCTAAACATTCTATCCTTAAGCCTTTTTTACTTGGAAATTAGTCCGTTGAATATTCTTCTTACCCATGCTGCTCTAATTGGTATCAAAGGGAAGATCCATTTTCAGATCGTCGTTCTGAGGTAATCGAAGCCTCCCATCTTTGTTTTTGTTTTTGTCATCCATCAATCATCATTATCATCATCAATCATCCTCATCATTATCATCTCCCATCTTTGTGACCTCATCCAAGATCTAAAAACCCCAAACAATGACAACCCAACTTTCAACCGAATCCTTCTCAACCATCAACTAAACCCTAAATCCTAAACCCATCTCATAGACACATCAACCTTGTCCCTACATCAACAAACTCAAAACCTTCCAGCACCCTCACCTTTCACCGAAACCCCAAACCCGTCCCTACATCCAATACTCTGAAAACCATCTCTTTTCCTGAAACCCCGCTGTCAAGTCCTTCTCCCACAAAAACCTTTATCCCAAAACTTCACTGCCAACCTCATCTTCTCCCATGAAACCCCATATCCCTAAACCCTCTTCTTTCCGCAAAATCCCCTTTTCCTAACCCTTTATCAAAAAACATATAAAAGAAGGAGAACAAAGAAGAAGAGAAACTAAGGAAAGAGCATACCATGCATTAACGACCATCAGCATCATTGACGAGCACCGCCGAACTCATCACCGCACACCACCCTTGAGCCATCCCCTTGATGTTGTCACCGTAGCCATCAGTAGAAGCCAAGAAAGGGTTTTTGAAACCACGTTTCCCTTCTTTTCGCTGCATCAACATTGAGAACCATTTTATTTTCTTGTTTTTGGGTCAATCTCAAGCCCACGAACCTATTTCAAGTGGCAGGAGACAGGCCCACCTCTAGGCCTCACTTCAGGTAAGATCTGGCTTACTTCTCTAAATAGTAAAAAAAAAAAAGAAAAAGTATAATTTTTTTTGTTTCCTTTTTCTTTGCAAACAATGTCTACCCGAAGCAGTCAACCATTTTATGGCAAGTTCTCCGATCAACAACATGATGCTTTGATCATTGAATTATCTAAAAAAGTACATGCGCTGGAAGTCAAGTCCTTGACTTCGCCAAGGCTTACTGTTGTAGAGGCATCCTCTAGTGCTGGTAATACACAAAATTCAACCATGCAAGAAAAAATAGGCCCTCATGAGTCCATTCATGATTTTATCTAGCTTCTTTTTACTGATAGGGATGCGATGACATGCCTGTTGTGCCCAAAGTTGATGATATTTCCAAGCAAGTTAAAATTGATGTTGTTGATTTTTCTAGTTGTCTCAATCCAAAGGCTTTTATTGAATGGCTCGATTGTCGTGAAGATTATTTCAGTCGGTATCATATGGATGATGCGCATCATGTTGCTTTTGTCAAATTCATACTTAAAGGTTTAGCACGCATTTGGTGGAATAGCATTGAATACAACAATCCTGTCATGGGGCGCCACACTATTACTATGTGGGTTGAGATATGTGAAAAGCTCGAAAGTAAATACCTCCCATTCAATTATTTAAGTACCTTTAGCAAGAATTTTTTGTTTTCAAACAAGGCACATTGTCATTAGATGAGTACATTGAGAAATTCAATGATTATGTTATTCAATGTAAAGTTTAAAGGGATGATTTCACTCTAGTCAACCGTTACAGAGCTAGTTTGTTGCAAGAAATTAGATGTGAGGTATTTATGCATGACTTTAAAAATGTTGATGACATTTATAACAAAACGGGTTTAGCTAGAATTGCAATCATCCACTTTTTGATACTTTGGCACTCAAGTTGGTGAGTCAATAACCTGTTAAGCCCTAAACTTTTAGAATAATAATTATGCTCCACCCAGTCAAAATAATTTCCAAAACAACCATGGCCCACCACGGGTTATCGTCCACCACCATGATAGCAGCCCAACTAACCCAACAAATGTCCTTTTTGCTCAAAATCAATGGGCCACAGTGCAATAAGGACAAGATATGAAAGGACACAGTCCGTCTCGATAGGATTGATAGATTGATGGTCGTTGGTCACTTTTCTAATGAATGCCCTAAGGTTCAAAATACTTTTTATTGTGACAAAGATCCTTATTTTTCAGAAGAATATTATGATGAGTATATTGAGATGGACCCTCCTCCTGACCACCACACATAATTAAAAGCTCAGCTAGAACCACAACCAGAGGCTTAGTTCAATCCTTCTCCTCGACCCACCACACCACTGCAGAAAAACGTGGTCCTGCTCTTTTTATACGCAAACTTCTCACCACCAACGAGAAAGAAGAAGAAGATTGGTGACGTACTTCAATCTTTAGGACACGTGTGAGATGCAAAGGTAAGCTATGCAATTTAATTGTTGATGGTGAAAGTGCAATAATGTAATTTCCTAGGAAATGATTCATAAGCTAAATTTGCCCACTGAAAAACACCCAAAACCTTACAGGGTTGCTTGGGTAGATGATCATTCAATTTCTGTGAAACATTGCTGCTTGGTTCATTTTAAAATTGGCATATATGAAGATGATATATGGTGTGATATCACTCCCATGAATATTGCTCACTTACCACTTGGCCAACCATCGCTTTATTACCGAGAGGTACATACTGATAAGAAAAAGCACATTCATTCTTTTAAATGGAAAGAACAAGTGGTGGATCTTTCACTACTTCCATTAACATCCTCTTTAACAGTTTCTACCACTTCATCAAACCCTCATGTTCTTTCTATGTGGAAATTTAAAATAGAAAGCAAATAACAAGGGTTCATTTATGCTCTTGTTCCAAAAGAATTCAAAGAGGAAGACGATAACAAATAAGTTTTTACTCCACTAGAGGTCAAGTCATTGCTTAATGATTTTCTACACTTGATTCTAGCAGAGCTTCTTAATGAGTTACCTCCTATGTGGAAACACAACATGCCATTGATATAGTCCATAATTCCACCTTTCCTAATTTACTTGCTTAGCGCATGTAACACTCCGACCCGAGTTGATCTGGATTAGTGGGTAATTACGTGTGCTTTTATTGTTAAGTGTGTGTTTTTAGCGCTAAGTGTGTTTTGGTTTTTGTTTATATTTGGTTTTGAGTCTTGGAGAATGGTTTGGGTTGAGTTTGACTTGGTCTAGTTAGTTCGAGCCCTTTTTCGTAATTTTGGCTTTTGTTTGACCTTGTCAGTTTTGCGTCATTTTGACGTCAGCGCGTGTATCTCGTTGAGCTTGTCGATTGTCGTAACTGTCTTGGATCCGAACGATTACGTTTGCTTTCGTTGGACCGTCATTTGACTCGAACTGACATTTGTGTAAACTGCTTGGACTTAAGTGCAATTCTGGACTCATTTTAGTATAAATATCCCCACCAACCCTCTTGTTTCTCTCAATCGTCTCTCAGCTCTCTCTCTCTCTCCAGCTCGTCTCTCTCTCGTCAGCTCTCTTTCTCTCTTCTCCATCTTTGTTTCGATTGCTTGAGGGAGGAAGGAAGGAGCCAATTCGTGTGTGTTTCCCGGTGGACTGAGCCAAGCAACGTGTGATTTTCGTCCGTGAGGCAAGTATAAGCCCAAGTTGTATGAACACCGATTGATATGGATTTGATTGTTGTGTTTTTCTGTTTCATTGTGTTTCTCAGTATTAGACAGCTCTATTCAGCTCATTTTGCTGTTTTGTTTCTGTTTCCAGCTGTTTTGTGCACTTTCTGTATGACTGTAACAAGTTCAGGAAAATGACTCCGTGCACTCATGGCTAAGCCGTGAAATGTGCTACGGCTAAGCCGTAAAATGGCTTACGGCTAAGCCGAGACCCAACCGTAACCCTAACCGTAGAACAGTACAGATTGTTATCCGGAAATAACTGAGAGTTGGCAATTTGCCATTCTTCTACGGCCCAGCCTGATCTAAGCCGTATATTGTCTTACGGCTAAGCCGTGGACTAGGATACGGCTGAGCCGTAGAGTAAATTACGGTTGAGCCGTAAATCCGGGTGGATATTTGGGGAACCTCAGTTCAGCCGCAGTGCATATCACGGCTAAGCCGTAAGATGCCACGGCTAAGCCGTAAGGTTACCTACGCCTACACCGTGAAACCCTGAAAAGTGAATGAAAAGGACTAGGTATAAGCAAAAGACCGTATATGACTTTCATGTTAGAACGTAGCGAACCTGAACATGCCCAATGGAATGTCTGAATGACATGAATGATCTCAAGGGCTGTGAATCATTCATGCGGTTATCCAGTTGTTTAGCACCTCCCCATGGGTGTTGGTTTAAGGGACTTCGGTGCACATTCCAGACACTGCAACACTAGACAATGGTGCATCGAATAACTTAAAACTACATCAACATGCACGGTTAGAAACACTGGATAATAGTGTAGGATTGGCTTGTAATTGATCCTTGATTCGTACAAGTACTTGATTTGTTTGATTTGTACAGCATATTGATTACGGTTATGCCCTCTTATGTGTTCTGCGCTGGACCTCTCGATTCTGTGGGAAATGCAGCAACCCCAGAGCGAAGCCCGGGCGTGACCATTCTATTATTGTGTTTTACTGTTGCTCCATTGGAGTATTTGCATCAGTGCTTCTTGTTATTGAGTTATCAGTGCTTTCTCCGGCTTATTTGCATTCAGTATCTTCAGTATCAGTATCAGCTTATTGTTCAGTATCAGTATGTGTGATGCACTTCCTATTGTTTGTTCAGCATGATATGTGAGATCTGTATGTGGTATGTGATATGACATGATTGATTGATTGAGGTGCATCATCCGATTTGACTGTGATTGGTCTTGGCACTACTGAGCCTCAGCCTTAGGATACCCGACGGGGTTAACTTTGGTTTAGTTTATGTGTTTGCCTCTGCAGAGTGATCTGTCCTGGGACTCCGGACCCCGGGAACTAGAGACCCATGCGTACCCTGGCCCGGTCGCTGGTGTTCTCATTCCGTCCGCTCTCGTAAGGGAGAAAATGGCCAATGTAGTAGCCACTTTGAATGTTATCTGTTTATGATTCTCACAGCATGCTTATTCATTTGCATCATGCTTTCTGTAGATCTGGCATTATAACTATCGCTCACTTTAGATGCAATTCGTGTTATCGTCTTGTTGCTTATACTCTGCTAAGTCGTTGTACTTATTAATTGCCCTTGTGTGTTGCAGGCTCAGATCCCTCTTCCGATCCTGCGTCGGTCGACCCGACTTCAGGAGAGGCTCGCGAGGCCCCCTCCGGCCTAGAGGAGTGGACTTGATCCATCCTCCAGAGTACGGTTTGCATCATTTTGTTTTCCCCATTCATTTGAGTCCGAGTCTATTGAGGGGATTTTTCTATACTTGTACCGTGGGCTTGAGTGATATATGTATTTTGATTTTTGATTATTGTAAGCCCGCTATATTGTCATACGTTCTTGTAAATTGTTCCTGTCATCAGTTTAATGTTGTTTTGTAATCTCCTATGTTTCTTGGTGTGTTGCTATATGCCTTGATACGTACAGCTTCCGCGTACAGTTGTTTGCACGTGTGATTGATCCCTTGTGTGTGTATGCATGGACGGGGTCTAGGTGTGCATGCACGGGAGTACGTGTGTCATTGGTTAGACTTTCTCTGACCCCCCGTCCCTGGGCTCGGGTTGTGACATACGTATTGTATGGTATCAGAGCATTGTCTCTCAGAGCATTGTCTCTATCTTAGTTTGTAAGCATGTAGGCATATAGGACGTGGTGAGATTCCGTAGTCCAGTTTTGGACTGTTGTGTGTGGTTCCCTTGTCGTGTGAGTCTGTGTGCATTCCCTAGTGTGCTAGCAGATTGACTTTTGTGTTTTGCAGGCTATGGCATCGGGATCCGGAACACACGACAACAACAATCAGGGAGATAATGAGAGTGGGTCAGCCGCTCCCCAGCCACTTGTGAATTTTGACGAGCGTTTCTTGACCATGCTGCAGGCGATCCATTCTTTGCAAGCACAGGTCGTTTCGTTAGTAGACCGACAGAGCCAGGTGCTAGTTCCGCGGCCTGTAGAGCAGCAAGTGGTTATCCAACCTAAAGAGAGCGATCCGAATGCGTTGTACGATAAATTCAGGAAACGTGGAGCCACAGAATTCTATGGAAATGAAGATGCGTTGAAGGCTGATCAGTGGCTAGAGCATACCGGGGATCTCTTCTCGACTATCGTCTGTGATGACCGGCAGAAGGTTTTGCTTACGGCCTCGATGTTCCGAGAGGTGGCAAAGACGTGGTGGAAGAGTGTTAGTGCAGCTTATCTGACCATGCCTAGTGAAACAGTGTGGGAGACGTTTCAGAAACAGTTTAGAAGAAAGTTCATCCCTGCTCATGTCCGTCGTGTGAAGGAGGTTGAGTTTCTGGCCTTACAGCAGCAGCAGCTGACCGTTTCAGAGTACATTCACCGCTTTATTCAGTTGTCCCATTTTGCTGAGGACATGATCAATACTGAGGAGAAGAAGGTGAACCGTTTCATCTCTGGTCTGCATCCGAGATATGCGAATTTTGTGACTGCCTTCCAAAGACCAGCTACTTTTGATGATGCGGTTGACAGAGCACACGCTGCGGAAGCCAACCACCTAGCAGAGACAGCCATGGACTTCAAGAGAAGTGCACCAGTGAGGTCCAAGGGACAGATTCAGAAGAAATGGAAAGGGAAGCAAGGAACTTCGAGTTTCTCTGGGAATAGATGCGAGTTTTGTGGATTGGGACATCCGACGGAGAGGTGTTGGAAGAAGTCCGGAGCCTGTTTGAGTTATGGATTGATGGAGCACAAGATAGCTCAGTGCCCGAAAGCCAGGACTTTCCAGTCGTCTCGATCTATGGGGTCATCCAAGTCTTTGAGTTTTGCAGCTTCGAATAGCCCCCAGCCGTCTCGCCAGAGCCAGAAGCCACAGCGTCAGACTGCCCGCGCGTATGCAGCCTCCCATGATCATGCAGAAGATGCGAATGTGGTGGAAGGTAAAGTTCTCATTGCCCGAGCTGAAGCACATACACTATTTGATTCGGGATCTACGCGTTCGTATGTTGCACCTCGTTTTGCGGAACAGTTACCGCAACCCCCTCAGCCGCTACCTTATTTATTGGTGGTGTCCACTCCGGTGGGCAAGAGAGTGGAGTGTAGTGTGTACTACCCTCGGTGCGACGTGGTGATTGAAGGTCGCCAGCTGCCAGTTGATTTGATCTTGTTGTCCATGTTGGATTTCGATGTGATCCTTGGAATGGACTGGCTAGCGCGGTATCGTGCCTGTGTTAACTGTTACAACAGGACGATTTACTTCGATTTTGAGAAGGGGTTTCGTTTCGAGGGCAATCAGGAGAGATGCCCGAGGCGTGTCATCTCCGCATGCAAAGCGGATCGTTTGATACGCAGAGGTTGTGCGGGTTTTCTTGCTTTCGTCTCGGAGAAGAAGGAGGTGAAGCAGTTGAGTGAGATTCCGGTAGTACGTGAGTTCCCGGATGTATTTCTGGAGGAAGTACCCGAGTTACCCCCTGTCCGAGATGTAGAGTTTGCGATCGATTTAGTGCCCGGTACAGCACCCATTAGTTTAGCTCCTTATCGTATGGCCCCTGCCGAGTTACTTGAATTGAAGACGCAATTGCAAGATCTTTTGGAGAAGGGTTTCGTACGGCCAAGTGTGTCACCGTGGGGAGCGCCAGTGCTGTTTGTGAAGAAGAAGGACGGTACCTTACGAATGTGTATCGATTACCGGCGACTGAACAAAGTCACAATCAAGAACAAATACCCATTGCCGCGTATTGACGAGTTGTTTGACCAACTTCAAGGTGCCGCTTATTTTTCCAAGATTGATTTGAGATCGGGGTATCATCAACTCCGGGTGAAGGAAGAAGATATTGCGAAGACTGCTTTCAGGACACGGTATGGACATTTTGAGTTTCTCGTGATGCCATTTGGATTAACCAATGCACCTGCTGCCTTTATGGCTTTGATGAACAGGATCTTTGCTCCTTTCTTGGATCGATTCGTGGTGGTCTTTATTGATGATATTCTGGTGTATTCGAAGACCCCAGAGGAGCATGAGGAACATCTACATCGAGCCTTACAGTTGTTGAAAGAGCATCGTTTATATGCTAAATTGTCGAAGTGTGATTTTTGGCTCGAGCAGGTAGCTTTTCTTGGTCACACCATTTCACGAGATGGGTTGGCAGTGGATCAGACGAAAGTTGAGGCAGTGACGAATTGGCCCAGCCCGAAGACTGTGACGGAGATACGGAGTTTTCTTGGATTGGCTGGTTATTATCGTCGATTTATTCAAGATTTCGCCAAGATTTCTGCCCCGTTGACTCGATTGACCAGGAAGAATGTTCCTTTTCTTTGGACGGACGAATGTGAACGCCATTTCCAGATGTTGAAGGAGAAGCTTACTTCGGCTCCAGTCTTGACGTTACCGGATGGGCATGAAGGATTTATGATCTACTCTGATGCTTCTCGAGTCGGTTTGGGATGTGTTTTGATGCAACATGGCAAAGTGATTGCCTATGGCTCGAGACAACTTCGGGAGCACAAGAAGAACTATGCTACGCATGATTTAGAGTTGGCAGCCGTCGTTTTTGCGTTGAAGATGTGGAGACATTATTTGTATGGCGTGACCTTTGAAGTGCATTCAGATCATCAGAGTTTACAGTATCTCTTTACGCAGTCTGAGTTGAATATGAGGCAACGAAGGTGGCTTGAGTTGATCAAGGATTTTGACTTCCCCATCAAGTACCATCCAGGGAAAGGCAATGTTGTTGCAGACGCCTTGAGTAGGAAGTCGGAGATTCTTCAGGCCTTGGATAGCCTTTATTTTGTGAGGCATGCCCAGCCAGTGGAGTTGCGATCGGTGGAGAACTGTTTGACACTTGCCAGCACAGTGAGCTTTCAGCCTGACATCATTCAGCGTATTAAAGACCAGCAGTTTGAAGATGCGATGTTGAAGCGAATTCGGGATAGCATTGCAGATCGACCAGACTTCCACTTGGAGGGTGATGTTTTGTATTTCAGGAGCAGGCTATGTGTGCCAGCAGTAGATGCTTTGAAGGAGAGTTTGATGACAGAAGCACACCGTGCTCGTTATTCTATGCACCCAGGAAGTACGAAGATGTACCGAACTCTCAAGGACAGATTCTGGTGGAATAACATGAAGAGAGAAATTGCTGGGTTTGTCGCCAGATGTTTGAATTGGCAAAAGGTGAAAGCTGACCATCAGAGACCGCCAGGTTCCTTACATCCATTGCATATTCCCCAGTGGAAATGGGAGCACATTTCGATGGACTTTGTTTCGGGTCTACCCCTGACGAGCAAGAAGAACAGTGCCATTTGGGTGATTGTGGACCGATTGACAAAGACAGCCCATTTTCTTCCATTCAAGAAAGGTATGACATTTTCCGAGATGGCGAAGAAGTTCGTTGATGAGATCGTTAGACTACATGGTACGCCTGTATCGATTGTGTCAGATCGAGATAGTCGCTTTGTTTCTTCATTTTGGAGAGCATTTCAGGAAGCCATGGGAACGAAGTTGAGTTTCAGTACGGCGTATCACCCGCAGACTGATGGACAGTCAGAGCGAACTATTCAGACGCTCGAGGACATGTTACGGGCCAGTGTACTGAATTTTGAGAAAGAATGGGATCTGCATCTCTCGTTGTGCGAGTTTGCGTATAATAATAGCTTCCACGAGAGTATTGGAATGGCACCCTATGAAGCTTTGTATGGACGGAAATGTAGAAGTCCTGTTTGCTGGGAAGAAGTTGGAACAAGGAGTTTCCACGGACCGACAATCATTGCTGAGACTACAGAGAAAGTGCAGAAAGTTATTGACAATTTGAAGATTGCCCGATCGAGACAGAAGAGCTATGCAGATACGCGTAGAAGAACTTTAGCATTTCAGGTTGGAGATTGGGTATTCTTGAAAGTCTCACCGACGAAAGGTACGGTACGGTTCGGTCAGAAGGGCAAGTTAGTGCCAAGATATGTAGGTCCATTTGAGATCAAGAGCCGGATTGGCGATTTAGCATACAGATTGATTCTACCCGTGGAGTTTTCTGGAGTACACGATGTTTTCCATGTGTCAATGCTTCGCAAGTATGTTCGAGACCCGACGCATGTGATTCGATACGATGATATTCAGATGCAACCTAATGCGTCATACGTTGAGCGTCCGCTCCGTATTATTGGGACTAGAGAACAGCTCTTGCGTACGAGGACTATCAGATGGGTTAAGGTGCTCTGGGAGCATCATGGACCTGATGAAACCACGTGGGAATTAAAAGATCAGATGGCGCGTCAATATCCTTCCCTTTTTGCTCAGGTACGCGTTCATTCCGAGGACGGAATGATGTCTAAGTGGGGGAGGATGTAACACTCCGACCCGAGTTGATCTGGATTAGTGGGTAATTACGTGTGCTTTTATTGTTAAGTGTGTGTTTTTAGCGCTAAGTGTGTTTTGGTTTTTGTTTATATTTGGTTTTGAGTCTTGGAGAATGGTTTGGGTTGAGTTTGACTTGGTCTAGTTAGTTCGAGCCCTTTTTCGTAATTTTGGCTTTTGTTTGACCTTGTCAGTTTTGCGTCATTTTGACGTCAGCGCGTGTATCTCGTTGAGCTTGTCAATTGTCGTAACTGTCTTGGATCCGAACGATTACGTTTGCTTTCGTTGGACCGTCATTTGACTCGAACTGACATTTGTGTAAACTGCTTGGACTTAAGTGCAATTCTGGACTCATTTTAGTATAAATATCCCCACCAACCCTCTTGTTTCTCTCGATCGTCTCTCAGCTCTCTCTCTCTCTCTCCAGCTCGTCTCTCTCTCGTCAGCTCTCTTTCTCTCTTCTCCATCTTTGTTTCGATTGCTTGAGGGAGGAAGGAAGGAGCCAATTCGTGTGTGTTTCCCGGTGGACTGAGCCAAGCAACGTGTGATTTTCGTCCGTGAGGCAAGTATAAGCCCAAGTTGTATGAACACCGATTGATATGGATTTGATTGTTGTGTTTTTCTGTTTCATTGTGTTTCTCAGTATTAGACAGCTCTATTCAGCTCATTTTGCTGTTTTGTTTCTGTTTCCAGCTGTTTTGTGCACTTTCTGTATGACTGTAACAAGTTCAGGAAAATGACTCCGTGCACTCACGGCTAAGCCGTGAAATGTGCTACGGCTAAGCCGTAAAATGGCTTACGGCTAAGCCGAGACCCAACCGTAACCCTAACCGTAGAACAGTACAGATTGTTATCCGGAAATAACTGAGAGTTGGCAATTTGCCATTCTTCTACGGCCCAGCCTGATCTAAGCCGTATATTGTCTTACGGCTAAGCCGTGGACTAGGATACGGCTGAGCCGTAGAGTAAATTACGGTTGAGCCGTAAATCCGGGTGGATATTTGGGGAACCTCAGCTCAGCCGCAGTGCATATCACGGCTAAGCCGTAAGATGCCACGGCTAAGCCGTAAGGTTACCTACGGCTACACCGTGAAACCCTGAAAAGTGAATGAAAAGGACTAGGTATAAGCAAAAGACCGTATATGACTTTCATGTTAGAACGTAGCGAACCTGAACATGCCCAATGGAATGTCTGAATGACATGAATGATCTCAAGGGCTGTGAATCATTCATGCGGTTATCCAGTTGTTTAGCACCTCCCCATGGGTGTTGGTTTAAGGGACTTCGGTGCACATTCCAGACACTGCAACACTAGACAATGGTGCATCGAATAACTTAAAACTACATCAACATGCACGGTTAGAAACACTGGATAATAGTGTAGGATTGGCTTGTAATTGATCCTTGATTCGTACAAGTACTTGATTTGTTTGATTTGTACAGCATATTGATTACGGTTATGCCCTCTTATGTGTTCTGCGCTGGACCTCTCGATTCTGTGGGAAATGCAGCAACCCCAGAGCGAAGCCTGGGCGTGACCATTCTATTATTGTGTTTTACTGTTGCTCCATTGGAGTATTTGCATCAGTGCTTCTTGTTATTGAGTTATCAGTGCTTTCTCCGGCTTATTTGCATTCAGTATCTTCAGTATCAGTATCAGCTTATTGTTCAATATCAGTATGTGTGATGCACTTCCTATTGTTTGTTCAGCATGATATGTGAGATCTGTATGTGGTATGTGATATGACATGATTGATTGATTGAGGTGCATCATCCGATTTGACTGTGATTGGTCTTGGCACTACTGAGCCTCAGCCTTAGGATACCCGACGGGGTTAACTTTGGTTTAGTTTATGTGTTTGCCTCTGCAGAGTGATCTGTCCTGGGACTCCGGACCCCGGGAACTAGAGACCCATGCGTACCCTGGCCCGGTCGCTGGTGTTCTCATTCCGTCCGCTCTCGTAAGGGAGAAAATGGCCAATGTAGTAGCCACTTTGAATGTTATCTGTTTATGATTCTCACAGCATGCTTATTCATTTGCATCATGCTTTCTGTAGATCTGGCATTATAACTATCGCTCACTTTAGATGCAATTCGTGTTATCGTCTTGTTGCTTATACTCTGCTAAGTCGTTGTACTTATTAATTGCCCTTGTGTGTTGCAGGCTCAGATCCCTCTTCCGATCCTGCGTCGGTCGACCCGACTTCAGGAGAGGCTCGCGAGGCCCCCTCCGGCCTAGAGGAGTGGACTTGATCCATCCTCCAGAGTACGGTTTGCATCATTTTGTTTTCCCCATTCATTTGAGTCCGAGTCTATTGAGGGGATTTTTCTATACTTGTACCGTGGGCTTGAGTGATATATGTATTTTGATTTTTGATTATTGTAAGCCCGCTATATTGTCATACGTTCTTGTAAATTGTTCCTGTCATCAGTTTAATGTTGTTTTGTAATCTCCTATGTTTCTTGGTGTGTTGCTATATGCCTTGATACGTACAGCTTCCGCGTACAGTTGTTTGCACGTGTGATTGATCCCTTGTGTGTGTATGCTTGGACGGGGTCTAGGTGTGCATGCACGGGAGTACGTGTGTCATTGGTTAGACTTTCTCTGACCCCTGGTCCCTGGGCTCGGGTTGTGACAGCGCATGAGCCCTACTAACCATGCAAAATTATGAAGACAAGTTAAGGACTTACTCCAGAAGAGTTAGGTTTGTGAAACATGAATCCTTGTGTAGTTCTAGCCCTCTTGACACCAAAAAAAGACAGTTTTTAGAGAATGTAGGTCGATAGTCGAGCAATCAACAAGATCAGCATCAACTATCGGTTTTCGATTTCCCAAGTCAACGAAATGCCTGATATGATGGCCAGGTCATCTGTCTTATTCAAGAATGATCTCAAAAGTGGATATCATCAAATTCACATTCGGTCAAGCGATGAATGGAAGATTACATTCAGGATCCAAGATGGATGATATGAATGGTTGATCATCCATTCAGTTTATCCAGTGTCCTCAACACTTTTATAAGAGTGATAACTTAGCTTCTACAGCCTTTTCTCGACAAATTTGTTGAGGTATAATTTGATGACATCTTGATCTTCAACAATTCAGAAGAAGTTTATCTCAATCATCTCAGGTATGTCATGCATGCAGTTTGTAAAGAAAAGGTTTACATTAATTTGAAAAAAATGAACATTTTTTAGTTCCTTAGTTTTTTTTTTTTTTTTTTTTGGGCTTTGTTATATCAGTTCGAGAGGTAAAAGCTGATCTAGATAAAATCAAAGCAATCATTGATTGGCCATTCCTACATCTATCCATGAGGTACGAAGCTTTCATGGATTGGCTACATTTTATAGGAGGTTCATTCGTAGTTTCAGTATCATCATGACCCATGTAACTGATTATATGAAGAAAGGAGAGTTCACTTGGACAAATGCGGCATCTTGAGCATATGAACAGATTAAATAGAAAATGTTTAAGGCACCAGTTTTAAAACTTCCAAACTATGAAAAGGTCTACAAAGTTAGTCGTGATGTTTCACATGTTGGTATTGGCGGAGTCTTGAGTCAAGACAGTCACCCAGCTGCTTACTTCAGTGGGAAATTAAATGACTCCCATAAAAAGTATTTGGTTTATGATCTAGAATATTATGCAGTGGTTCAAGTTCTTCATTATTGGCATCATTATTTAATCAGGAAAGAGTTTGTCTCATACTCTGACCATGAAGCAGTGCAACACCTAAATTCTCAAAAGAAGATGATCGTCAATCTTGTTAAATGGAGTGCATACATAGAGGAGTTTACTTTTGTTCTACGGCATAAACCTGGCACAGAAATCAAGTTGCAGATGCATTGAGCCATCGAACTCACATACTTATAACGATTTCCGTCAATATTCCTGTCTTTGAAGAAATACGCAAAGAATATGTAGCAAATCATGACTTTGATTGAATTTATACAGATCTTCTAAATGGTGATTTTTCTAAACTTTCAAAGTTTTCCATTCATGATGTTTATCTCTTTCGTGAAAATCAGTTATGCTTGCCCGCAACATCTATCCGTGAGTTTATTATACGTGAGTTACATGGTGGTAGATGTAATGGACATTTTGGGCAAGATAAAACATTAGCTATTGTGGAAGACCATTTCTTTCGGTCATGCTTGAAAACAGATGTTGCTTGAATCTGTGAATTATGTAGAGTATGCTAACTTGCAAAGAGTCAAAAGAGGAACATAGGTTTGTATCAATCCCTTCCTATTCCACATGAGCCTTGGCAAGATTTGAGCATGAATTTTTCTTAGACTTACCTAAAACAGCAAGGAAAGTAGATTCTATATCTGTTATTATGGATTGTTTTTCCAAAATGACACATTTTATCCCTTGTTCTCATATAGCATATGCCAATAGAACTACTATTCTTTTCTTTAAATAGATTGTTTGTCTATATGTTCTTCCAAGGATGATAGTGTCTGACAGAGATACAAAGTTTATGAGTTTCTTGTGGAAGACTTTAGGGCACATGATTGGACAAATCACCAATACTTAAGTGCATATCATTCGTAAATCAATGGCCAAACAAAGGTCGTCAATTGTAGTTTTGGAAATCTTCTTCAATCTGATGTTGGAGAACATAATGCTACATGGATCTTATTTTACCTATGGTGGACTTCGCATACAATAATTCTGTCAACAGAACGATAGGGAGATCACCATTTGAAGTTGTCACTAATGTCAAGCCATATTTTTCTATTGACTTAAGCCCATTACCAGTTGAATCCAGGCCAAATAAGGAAGCTGAACAGTTTGCACAACTTATAAAGGATGTTCATGATGAAGTTCGTTGGCAAATTGCTAAAAGTAATGAGACATACAAGAAGCACGCAGATTCTCGGAGACACCATGCTGTTTTTGATGAAGGAGATATCGATAATGGTTCGTTTGAAGTTAGAAAAGTTTCCTACTGGTAAATGCAAGAAGCTACATCAATGAAGTGCAGGTCCATTCAAAATTCTGAAAAAAAAAAAAAGTCAGCTCCAATTCATATGTTCTCGATCTTCCTTCAAACATGAATATCAGTTCCACGTTTAATTGTGAAGATTTAACATTTTATCGTGGGCATCATGGCAATGAATCTTTTGAAGAATAAGCTCTTCGTCTTCCTCTCAATCAATCTCCTACTAAAGAAATTAAAGATGTTTTTGATGATGAACTAGCTTATACCAAGACTTGTGGATTTAACAAATTCCTAGTCAAGTGGAAAGGAAAACCTTATTCGAAGCTACATGGATTACGGCTATCGATTTCCAACGAATTATCCAGATTTATATGATAAGTACCAAGCTGACAACTCACCGGAGTCAAGTTTTTCTAAGCCGTGAAGAACTGATACAGGCCATACTAGTGGACCTGCCTAAAAGTCTATGCTAGCAGACCCAAAACCAAAAAAGGCCCAATAGTGACGATTAATTTCTATTAGCAGTTTCTTTTTTAATTGGCTAGGATTTTTTTATTTTTAGAAGTTCATATTATGTTTAATTTACGATTCCTTGTTTAGATTGAATTAGGTTGTTTCCTTAGTTAGAAACTACCTTAGTTATAACTAAGATATAATCCCTTCTCATGGGACACACAACATTGATATTAATAAACTTCTGAGTTTGGTTCTCAATTGAAAGAGTTGCTGTTTGTCTTTAGTGAGACACCTAGGCATTTTATTCTTAAGTCTTTTGGCTTGGAGATTACCCTATTGGCTTCCATTGTTCCTCGCTCTGCTTTAGAGCTGGTCTTCGAATGACCACACCTACAAACACGCTATCACTCACACCATGTTTTTGAATTTACATTGGATGGATATGTCTCATGTGTATATTGTCTTCTGTGCTGTATATACCATGGACATCTTTTACATGACTTTCTATTATGTTCTTATTTTGTACAACATATATATGCATTCTCCTGATAGTTCATACCTATATATGCACACATGTATGTATCTTTCGGACATGATAGGCATCCGATGTGTTTGTATATGCTGAAAAGAATTTATAAATGTGTTTAATGCTCTAAGTGAAAACTCCAACTAGTTCTCTATTTATACTTTGATCCATGTACAGGTCCATGTGATTGATTATGTTAAGTGATTATCACACAGGCTTTCGTAAATTAGAAAATTTCAAGTACAAGTGTGGCAAGTGAGTCTTTTCACGTGGACCTGTTGAATTTCTCCCTAGTGGCATGCAGTTTGCACGTGCGTATCACAATGCGGGTTGCCACGGGATCACGTGCGCTAGCATGACATACGTAAGTAATGGTATCAAAGAAATGAATAAGCCAATAATCAAAAGATTTAGTAACTTAGGGAACGTGGTAAGCACATGATAGATTCATTGGGATATGCATTATTTGGTGAACTTCGAGTCTACTGTCAATGTATATATGCTAACCAATGGGGTTCTCTTGTAGGTACATGGCTTTCGGATCAGGAAATGACCGCAATGGCTCAAAACAAGCGACAATCACAATGATGACAATCCTAATGATGTGGTGATAGGGAACATGGGTCAATTGCCACCTCCTCCTCTGCATCCTCCTACCATCAACGAGAGATTTGCTATGATGATGCAAGGGATGCAAATGATGATGGAACAAATAGCTAAGAATAATGAAAATCAAGTTGCCGTGCAAGCACAAATGGCTCCTACTTTAGAAAGGCGAGGACAAGCACTATCTCAGCAACCAGTCCAACCCCATGTAGGCGCTCAAGTGGTTTTTCAAACAAGAGAAAGGGATCCAAATTCTGTTTACGAAAAGTTTAGAAAGTAATGAGCTACTGAATTTGCAGGGGTAAAGACCCGATTCAAGCCGATGAATGGATTGAGCACGTTGATAATGTGTATGATATAGTCATATGCAATAACAAGCAAACGGTGGCGCTCGCTGCATCCATGTTTTAGGTAATAATAGTTACGTGGTGGAAAAATTTGAGAAACACGGATATATATATACACATATATCTAAGGAAATAATTCTATGATAACTAGTTCTCATTATGTTTTTATGAGAACTCTAGGTGGGGTCCATCTATCATTCAATCTAAACCTTGCAATACACAGGGACCCCCCTAATAGTCACTTGCACCAAGTTTTGGTCAATTCTAAATTTACTGATGGGTTCAAAAAGAAAAGAAATTAGGCTATAGAGAAAATAGATATCAAAAGAAACATGAATTTGATCAATTGCAAACTTCAAATTAGGTTTGCCCACGGAGAAATTAGGTGACAGAGAGATAAAATGTGGAATGATTCTTATCAGTATATTAAGGGGAAAAAAATAGTAAATGGGGCTTGGTCTGTGTGTGTGAGAGAGAGAGCATGCTGCCTGCACAAAATGGAAATTTGGCTCGGTTTGGATGAGAGAGAAAGAAAGAGAAATAGAGGGAGCCATGTTGTTGCCTACCATGAATGAGAATGGCTGACCGGCTCAGGAGTCGACCGAGGAGGGAGTTGGAGGTCCAATGAGAGGTTGAGTGAGGAGGATGAAGTTGTCCAAACCGACCAATTTGAGTCTACGAGAGATGGGAGTTGTTTCTTTATTGATTTTCATTTGAATTATGGAGGATGGGCAATGGGAGTTGGAGGCAGAAGTTGAAAGAGGTGGAAGGAGTACGAGGAAAAGGGGGAAAAAAAAGAGCGGGTATATCCTTGCTTGTAACGTGGGTAAGCCCAGATATTGCTACTCAACAAATAAATAAATTAAAATAAATTAAAAAAAAGGTCTGAGACCAGTCCGTTGCATAGAAAACTATGGGGGCCTTTTTTATCTCCACCAGATATAAGGAGAATTTTCAGGTATAGGTGGAGGTCGGGTCTTTTTTTTTTTTAAGGGTATAAATAAGCTTTTCTTGAACGTGGAGGAAGAATGGTTAAATATAGAATTATTTTATTATTTATCCTACAATCACATCGCTGATTCTCAAGTAAAGGCCTCACCAAATGCGTTGCCTGATTACAGAGCCTGGAAAAGATCTATACCCAACTTTTGTGTTTAGCTGAATGAGCAGTTTATCAGGGCTCCATTTTCAGCGGCTGGCAAACAAGTTAGGTAGAGTAAAAACAATTTGATTGGCCAAAAATGCGTTCATGCCAACCCATATCTGCCCGTTTTCAACCACAACCTTTATATGTAGGTCAATCCGACAAGACCCACTTCACCAACATTTCAGATGTAGGTCGACTTATTTAACCTAACCGGCCTATTTCTCCTTGGGCCATGTCCAATAATCCATTTCAAGTAAAAAGGCAAATTTGAGTTTTGTTGAAGGTGAGAAAATAAAGCGCAAAATATCATATAAAACAAATTATTCTCAGTACTAAAATATTAAATTATCAAATTATTTAAATGAATTAGATACGCAGGTCGAACATAACCCACTGTATCTTAAAAGGTTATGCTAGTTATGTCCGTTATACAAGTCAACCCTAACACCCATTTAAAAAAGTGTGAGGCTTTCTTAACTTGTAACCTATCCACATCTGTATCTAGATATATATATATATATATATATAATCGATCGACTTATGTACACTACAGCAAAACTCGTAAAAAATTGTAGTCGTAAAAAGCAGGGTCATTTTCTTGGAAAACGACTGCATGTGACAATCGTTTTATTACTGACAGTGTATAGCTGTCATTTTTTTGAGAATTTTTTGACAGCCTGATACCGTCGTTGATAGATAAAAGGCCTTCAAATTTTAGGATGGCCTGTCAGTTTTCCACGGAGAAACAACGGCCTTTTTTTTACGAATTTTGACATAGTAGTGGTAAGTTTAGTGTAGAGATGTAAAATGTGCCGTGCCGTGCTGCACCGGTTGCCAACAGGGCTCACTAGTACATCCCGTCTCATACCATTCCTGGCCGATGTGCCACTCTTCTGATGTTCCATCCTTTCATTTTTTTAGAGTTTTAGACTAAAAACTTTAAAACATATATACATATAAGAGAATAATTTATAAATTTAAGTGGTTTGAGCAAATTTAACCTATTCCTCTAAAAAAATCCATTTGGATTTCTTTTATTGAAGGTTTCAAATAGGATTACATTCAAAATTTTTGTGATTTTTATAGATAATAACAAATAAAAAGAAAAAGACTATATTTTTTTAATATTTATATTTTAAAAAGTAGAAAATTTAGATTACATAAAAATATGAAGCAGGCCATTATAGGGTGAAACGGGCCATGCCTCGTGCCATTTTGTGCCAGGAGTTGTGCCGTGCTTGCCGGCCTGGCACCCTTTGTCCAACACGGCCCGCGAGTTCGGGTCGTGCTGTTGACTACACTAGGCTACATTGACTGTCAAGCCAGCCCACTTTACACCTCTACTCTAGTGTGGGGTCAGTGGATCGAGTTGGATTTCACTAACCTATTCATTTCGTGCTTTCTTTCCTAAAAAGAAATGCATGTGATTTCACTAACCTCTTCACACTATATATGTTTGGAAGCGAGATAAGTTTTTTGTGGGATTGGATAGTTAATACCATCTAAGCCAATTTGATGGTATTATTGCATATAATCGAATTTCATTTATTCCAAAGATCAATCCAATCCCATGTTTGGTTGCATCCATAAAAATGGGGGAGAAAGAACAAAAAGATCTAAAAAATATAATCCCACCCCCCACTCAAACCCAACTAAGGTGGAATAGGGAGAAAAATACCTAAAAAATATAATCTCACCTCCCACTCAAAGCAACTCAAGTTATCCCACCTCCCAAGTGAGATTATTTAAGCCCCTATATTAAGTAGTAATTCACTTTTGAGTCGGGACTAGGATAACATTATCCCATGCACTAAAAGTACAAACAAACGCGGGATAAGTGGGATAGGATGCAAAAAGTAATTTATCCCCCCACTTATGCCCCCTTTATTCAGCATCTAAACACCACCTATATGTTTGCTTTACCAAAAAAACCTTCAATGCGTTTGGATGAAAAGATTGAAGACGAGAAATGGATTTACGATGTGACGTTACTTACCTTTTTAACCCTCCACAAGCACTTTACCTTTTAACAAATAAAAGTGTGATAAAGTATGACATAGTAAATTTTAGAGGCTTTTACCAAAATAATAATAATAATAATAACATTAGAGTATTTTACAAAAAAATATTATCTTAAGTGACCCCAAAACAAAAAAACTCACCCAACCTGTTGGTTGGTGCACCAAAGTGGTTATCTGTGACCACTACAGTTTTTTTTTTTTTTTCTCTCTTTTTTTTCTTTCTAAGGAAGGAGTATTGAAACCGTTGCTGGTGTTTTAAACCAGCGTCAAATTCAATGTTTCTTTCTTACTTGAAATCCAAAGAAGTCACATTTTTTTCATCTTCGTCATTCCATAAACAAGGGCCTCATTATAAAATCTATTGAGAGTCAAAAATAGGTTAGGTTTTTGAAGTTAGTTTTGGCTTAATGCATTTCCTCTCTCCACGTTCAATTGACAAAAGATCCAATTCCCCATCAAACTTTTCATCTTCTTCCTTCCATAGCCGAAGTCGCAACAAGAGAGGACTGCCTGGATCGATTGAATAGAGGAACTAGCTCTGTGTGTTGATCAAGAAGAACGGCAGGAAAGAAGAGGAACCGGAAAAATAGGGCTCAGATTGTTTGGTTTGAATCTCTCTTCTTTTTTTTTTTCCAAACTGTCCGCAGTTGCCATTCATCTCCTGCTAACATGCCATTCTGATGCAAGATCCAAACTGGTTGTTGCTGAGAATATAGAGATCTGGGTTGATCTCATGGTGGGCCATATAGTCGAAGAAGAAGGAATTGAAAGCAGAGGGCTCTTCTTTCCGATCTTGAAAAAAAAAAAAAAGAACAAGGGATGCCGTTTTGGGGTTTTTCTTTTTTCTTCCTACATTTATGTTGTAGTTGAAATAGACTGGATTGAAAATTGGGAGGGAAAGGCCTCAATTCAAAACTCACATCAAAACTTAAATTTATTATTGACTCTCTTATTATTCTCAGCATTAAATTCGACCATTATCCATTTTAATTTGATACTCAACTTTAAATGTAAAAAAAAATACCGAGTGACCACTTCAGTGCACCCATTGCTTGAGTGAGTTTTTTTATTTTCGGGTAATCTAAAATGATTGTTTTTCATAAAATCCTCTAAATTTTATAAAAAAAATAATTTCGAATAATCTTTACTCTTCCCTCATATATTTTACATGTATTATTTAAAAAGTAGAGTATACCACACCTCAACTTTTTATCCAACATGCCTCTCTGCCTTTACCTTTTTCGTGACATCTTACAATTCCTCCTCCGTACATGTAAATCAGACTAATCAAACTATTCAAACCCAAAAACTAACTCAAAAGTAGCAAATACAATGCATGCCGTTTCACCGAGTTCGGATCCTCAGAGTAAAAACCCCACGGTCATGTAATCTCAATTCCATTTCACCGCACCGTTTCCCAGTAGGCTTTAATAACAAAATATAAAATAAACTATATAAGTTAAAAACTGTTAAATGCCATTGTAAGAGGCTGATTTAATGAACTGATTTTCTTCAAACACTAATTCATGATTGACAATTGGCAATTTGGCATGCATCTAAATGACTAAACTGGCCCGTCACCCTTCTCCAATTACCCAACACCACCAAAGCCAGTCGGCACCGAACTGGTTTTGATACATATTTACCGTTACACCAAGGCAAGCTCTTTTTTTTTTATTTTATAATACTTCTTCTACAGTTGAATGAGACCTTCAAATTCTCAGAAACCAAATCCCAACTATGCTGATTTTTGTGTACTAGTGATCCATGTATCAGTCTCCCATCCTCCATCCCCTTAAGTAGTGGGGGCCTAAGTTGTGCCCGCGATGTCTCACAAGTATTATCACATTAGTGTTGCTAAAGGAAAAGCTTCAGGATTTTAAAAACACTCAGCTAAGAATGGGAAGTTCAAAAAAAAAAAAAAAAAGTGAGATAAACAAGGCCACCCAACACACAATCGTAAACCATGCTCAATACTAGGGTTGCTAATGGCCTGGGCCAGACCAGGCCTCACAGTGGCCTCCAGTTATGAGCGGGGCTCAGATCCAGAAAACTAGCCCAAACCGGCCCAAAGAAGGAAGCATTGCTTGTAATTAATCGTAATCTGGTGACTTATTTGCCTAAGTAACAGATGGGAAGCCCATCCCAGCCCTGATTGACAAAATGAGCTATTGTGGCAGGTCCGGCTTCATCATGCTCTTATGGTACCTTTCAAGCTTGGACCGAGTATTGGGCTCCGTTTCAAAAGTCCAGGAGTCCCTCGATATGGCTTTGAAGTCGTAACAACCCAACTGACTAGTCCTACACTTTTTTTCTGTTATTGAGTTTTGGACATTAATTCATACCAACCAGAATCATAATAAAATATTGATCTAGGCAACATCACACTCATTAAAAGGCCTAGCTCTGATCAAGCTATAGGGTTAGAAAATCCTGTCCCGACCCATCATGTCCAATTTTATTAACCGGACTTGCACGCAACCCACATCATTATCGGGTCATTGCGGATTAGTAACTCCATCCTGCATTTAAATGTTTCCGACATCGGTCGACCCTCTATGATTTCAGAACAAACGTCATTTTTGAATTGAGGCATCATATTCTTCATTTCTTTGACATCAATCTAACAATGATCTCGAGACCTTAAAAAGTATAGTTAATATCCCATTAGGTTGGTCTTTGATACACCAATTACCCATGAGTAGATCCCTTCCCATTCCCCCATCCCAGCTTTAGTTTTGAAATTTTCTGTGGAGAACGAGCCAGCTTGTTAATAGTAGCTAGCACAATAACATGTGCTAAGCATAGGCATGACCTGTGTGGCTAGGCCATCTAATTAGTTTTGAGATCTTTTCATAAGGACATGTTTGTGCGACAGGCTTTTCTGCTGAAATGAAGCAGAAAGCCTACATAAATGAAATGTAAAACACAGACGGTTGTTTGGTGCAAAAGTGTTGATTGATGAAAAAGGCTAAAATTGTACAGCTTTCCCGGCATGATTGGATGTATCTTTCTAACCTAACAGTTGATAACTTTTGTGTCGCGAAAGCGGAATCACATTCTCTTGCTGTGGTTCTTGCACAAACGAACTCTAAATATATGTATATAAGTATTAGAAGTTGTGGTGATTAGGTTAGTCATTTAAAGCTCTAAACCCAAAAGGTTAAGAATTCAAATCCCATGACTTACGTATATTTAGCTTTGACTATAATCAAAATTGAATAAAAAACCTTTATCTTTAATATATTATACAGCACAATAACCTGTGCAGCTAGGGTTCGTGCTCCATATCATTAGCTTTGACATTATTTGGGAAATAAATATGCATATATGTTTGAGTGCTTTAGGGGGTAGATTATTTATTTAAAGGATAAGAGAGCTCATCAGCTCAAATCCCATAATCTATACAATTATTAGCATTTTACAAATGCTCAATAAAAAAATTTGAAATTAAAAAGAAATTGATCAAAATTGAATCTAGAACCCTTCTCTTTAATATATTATATATTGTGAGTAACAACACCACTAGCCACAATGGGTGGACCAAAACGAAGGGCCTACATAAGGGGTGAACCAAAACTCTAGCCGATCAGATTTCAATTGATATATCTAACCTCCGAAATTAAGGGTACCAAAGCAATAAAAATTTCTCAAAGTGAGATCTAACAGTAGGTCTAATCTGGATGGATTCGTGTCAAACTCATGGTGACCATAGATGTCATCCCTCGCGTCACTCATTGTAGGGCCAGGGCCCATGAGCAGTCTCTCTCATAGGATTAACCGCATTATGTAATGCGGGGAATGCCCTTTCTTTGGAACCCGACTGAAAGCATGGAAACAATGAATTTAACATGAGGCTTGCCCATGAGAAACTTCTTGTTTAAAAATTTGGTGTCCATCTGATAATGGAGGGCATACTTTTGGGGGCCTCAGCCAAATTCTAGTTGTTGAGAGCAAAATTTGCACGTACAATCCATCAGCCCATGAAAATCATGTAGGTGTGAAATCTGTGCTAATTCAAGAGCAGTTACTATGAGTGGCTTAAGAGTGACCAAATTCTAGGAGCCAGAGTTGAATGAAAGCCAAATTTGCATGTTTATCCAGGAGCCTCTAGTATGAAAGTTGCTCGAATTCCAATTCAAAAGAAGGTAGTACAAGTGGTTTCGATTACCATATGGTTGTAGGCCCCGCAAGATAGGCTGCTCCAGGCAGGTCGTCCTTGAAAGTCTTGAGGTGGCTGCTAAAGTCAAAAACCATTCTGTACGCCCACCTTGATGATTAGTATTGATAAACAAAAATCCTGGGTTTAAGGTGGGATGTAAGCAGTTAACATAGATTAAAGGTGGAGATGAAAAAATATCCTTGGATAAAAGGATAAAAAAAGAAAAGATCAGAATGCAAGAGGAATTAGAGGGGACATGCTTGGATTAGGTGCGCCCCAATTTTTCTCATTATCAAAACATCCTTGATTCCGGGGCCTCTTAAAGGGGGTAAAAGGATAGAAGGTACAAGGCTTTGATTAAGCATAGCCAAATTTTGTTATTATCAAATCATCATAGTCCTTGATTTCCTGGTTTCATTTTGAAGCTTTTATAAGTGCACTTCTTTTATGGAAAGTGATAGAACAGTGTTAAATTTGAGTTAAAATGGTATTTCACATGAGCTGTGTGTGAAGGAGAAGAATATGATTGAACCAAGTGGGTTTGCCTTTCAGGTTTTTTCAGAATTTTTTACCACTATATTGTGGACTATAGTTTATCCATAGAAACAATTTTGTAGCATTATATCAGCATATACGTTCTGCCAATGCAGCACATCCTATCATTACAATGCTATATTGATACGGGCCCTGCCTTCCAATCACAGGTTACATAAGATTGACTGAAGGTGGGGCCATGACAGAAAACAAAAAAAAAAAAAAAAAAAAAGAAACGTTTAGAAAGTGCAGTGTTTGGAGAATTTGGGCCATTACCAAATAAATGGGGCAAAAAACAGTGGGCCTACAATTACCTATATATATTGCATCTATCCCTCATGGTATTAAGGTAGTGTAGCATAGTGGGTCCAACTTTATGATCAATTCAAACGATCAACACACATGATACCCCATACGTTACAATGGGGATCCATTGAGTCTTCACTAATCCAAATGGATTGGACTGATGGATTGAGGGTCAAATTTTTTTTCTTTAGTATCAAGTTGCTAAATTTATACTCCATAGATCAAAGGGTTAGAAACATGGGATTGAATCATACAACATACAACATGGCTCTTTCCATCCCCCTTGGCCCCGTGTTCAATAGGGGCCCAGGTGGACCCCATCATGCCTCTCTCATCGGCTCACATGAGCATTTCCTCAGCCTATAATTTTAACCTTGTAAAAAAGGTATACTCGGTAATGTAGAGACATTTAGAAAAGAAAATACGTATAAACTTAACCGTGACCAGTAAGAAGATAACAAAAGAAAAGGAAAATGAAAAATGAAGCATACAACAAAAATTCAATACAGGAAGTGATCCAATTGGAAATTACATGCAATGATGCGAGGGGTAGAGAGAGAGTTGCTCATATGCGGCTCGTGTCCCTTCCAAATATGAATCGCCTTGTCCAGTCAGACATCACCAATACCCGTGTGCGCCAGCTGACTTGCTTGCTGATCATGCAAGACAACATGAAATATGGAATCAATAGCCTCATTTGTACAGTAGAAATTACCTCATCCTACCTGTAGTATATGGGGTAATCATCCTAAAGTATCTAATGTATATACAGCTTGACCTAGTGTCCATGCATGCGGCTCAAGAGATATGATCCAGTGGTCTAGTTCTCCAGTCTACTGAAAACTAATAGGCCTCCTGGTGACGGAGGAGCCCGAACTCTTTCAGATACTAAGATCCTAACCCTTCAATCAAACTGCCTACAATAGACATGTAATAGGAATATCAGCAACAACATTTTTCTGCTGCAAGGCCCATATCTCCCTTTTTCTGAAAGGCACTTCAGAACCAAAAAAGACCTATCCTTGCCATAATATGTTCAATAGACTAGATCATACAATCATGGATAATAGCTGAAATGACTTGGCCGCCTACATTTTCACATCCTTAGGTGAGCATATAATTTGACAGTTCAAAAATCAACATTCAAAAGAATGTAAGAATACCAAGGCTGACATTTCAAAATGTCACAAAAGTGTTTTTTTAATGCACAAAATATCCATATTTAAAATTTTTTTAATGTGAATGTGCAGAAGAAAAAATAGAATATTTATTCCAATTCCAACAAATATGAATGATCAGTTAATGTTTAAAATTTTATGTTGGTCCATTTGAGACATGTAAACCCATATCTGGGACTGACATTAAGGGCACGTCTGGCAAATGTCCACAATAGGGAGGAGAATTCTCTACCCAGAGGATTCCTTCATTCTTCTTATACGATGATATTCTCACTATGGATTTCTCAGCAAAAGATCCACTGCAATACATGTTTGACAAAAAGGAGATAATTCTGGATTTGCATTTACTACATCCAATAGTCACAAATTTTTTGCAGGTTTTTCATAATCCACAATGAATTAAGCCTTAAATTTTGTACCCCTCGCCATTTATTGCCTTCTAGAGTCATGGATGGTTTGGAATTTCATTGGTTAAAAAATAATTTTTAAGTTGTGGACGCTTTGTACAGATCTCAAAATATATAAGATATCAATGGCTGAAAATTGACCTGGTAGCTGTTTTGGGCCTTCTAGAGATGGATGGTTCAGATTTTGATTGTAGGACCCATAAAACAGTTTTCCAAAAGCCCAAACCATAATAGTATATTAATGCCCCATGTACTGTTCATGTGCACCTAGTAACTAAATTTCGTTGAAGATGATCAGCAATCAAGGATTGTTTGGCAATTTTCTCACAATCCATGATAAATCAGAGTGCCAAATTTGACCCCTTAGCCATTTTGGGCCTTTTGATTATATTGAATGGTTCAGATTTCACAAAAAGGGCCCACAAAAATCCAAATCTTATGATCAAACGGTCTGTACTTTTTTTCAACTATCTTAAAATCTATGAAGAATCAAGGTTGAAATTTGAACTCATAGCCGTTTTTTATTTTATTAACATGATTAACGGCTTGGATTGTAATTGTGGGACCAAAAAATGGTTCCAAAAGAAAAATGGGTAATCCTTAAGTTGACATCCATAACAATGTTCACCCACCTTTCCTCCGATGCACAGAAACATTTTGTTCAATGGGGGAGGTCAGATTGCAACTTTCTGTCCTTCTATGGACTTTTTAAGTATTTTGAGAAATCCTCTCATACAGTTGAAGTGATTCCCAAACATGGGTTTTCCATGATTGAGGAAAATCAAGAAAGAATTCAAGATGGGGATCATTGCCAAACGTTTCTCCAAGAGAATTGTAAGAACACCTTTTTGCGGACAAAAGCAAACACACTTTGTAGCCAAGTATGCAACAGTATATGTGTCAGAGAACAGATGGTTGCACAATATCACAAAAATGGGCAAGCGATATATTGAAACCAATGAACTGGGCTTTCAAGATTTGTTCAAAGGCTTTTAAGGAAGAATCACTCGTCAGTGATGGGCACAACCCTCAAATTGGCAAAGCTTAAGGAACTACACACTCATTTAATTAGTTCACTGCCATTTTCTAAATGTTCTGGACGAGTATTCTTCTAACCAACTACCAACAACAAGCTACATAGGGGAATCAAAGGAAATCTCTAAGACAATAACCAAATATAGATGGTGCAAGAGATCTAGAACAGGTCATGGCTTGGATATCACCAAATGCAAAAGCCATGAGTTGCTAGCACAGTAGCACAACTTCGGTAACTAAAAAAAATAAATGAATCCAATTGGTAAATTGGTACTAAAGGAGTCCAATATTCCTCCTTTCCAGGTTAACTATACTTAT
The DNA here is from genome assembly GCA_037013555.1 of Sextonia rubra. Lineage (NCBI taxonomy): Eukaryota > Viridiplantae > Streptophyta > Magnoliopsida > Laurales > Lauraceae > Sextonia > Sextonia rubra. Next base: position 1,306,285 of record JASUAD010000028.1, on the reverse strand, counting down.
CCATTGTAAGCCTCCATCAAATTAATTGGAAGATCATTTCGTGGTAAATGACAGCATGATATAGCTTTTTAGAAATGCATGAGAAAAACATTGGGATGTTTCCAAAATATTTTCTATATGATTATTTATGTAGGATCTCAGACCCCATTGAGCTACTACTTATCCCAAAACCTAAGATAAGAAGGGTAAAATCAATGGCTTTGTACAGCATTCAATATTGTGCCTACGGGCCTATTTTTAGAACGGTCGTAGGGAGTGGAATTGTGGCACCCATAGGCCTTTGCCCAAAAATCCCCCCCGCCCCCCCGATGGTGCTCCCACAACTTGAACTCATGACCTGTCTCTGATACCACTCATAGGATCTCAGACCCTATTGAGCTACTACTTATACCAAAACCTTAAGGATGAGTTTGGAAGTAGGATAAATTTTTTATAGGATTAGATAGCTAATACCATCCAAGCCCATCCAATGGTATTATTGCATGGGATGGGACTCCATTTATCCCAGAGATAATTCAATCTGATGTTTGGTTCAACTCAAAGCCATCCCAAATTATCCCACCGATAATTCAATCTGATGTTTGGTTCAACTCAAAGCCATCCCAAATTATCCCACCTCCCAAGTGGGATTATCTAAGCCGGAATACTAGGTATTAGTTTACTGTAGCGTCGAGACTAGGATAATATAATCCTAAAAATGTAAAAAAATAAAGGATAAGTGGGACAGGATGCAAAAAGTTGATTATCTCCCAACTTATTCTCCCCCTTATCCCATTTCCAAACACATCGTAAGGTGATAAGAAGGATAGAATCAATGGTTTTATATGGTATTCGACATCGCGCCCTATGACTGCTCTAAAAACATGCCTGCAGAAGCAATGTCAAATGCCGTATAAAACCATTGATTCTACCCTTCCTATCACCTTAAGGTTTTGGGATAAGTGGTAGCTCAATGTGGTCTGAGATCCTACAACTGGTATCAGAAATAGTTCAGAGGCTCGAATTGCCGAAGCGCCATTGTGAGGGGGGATTGTTGGACAAAGGCCTGCAGATGCCACAATGCCTCTCCCTGCAACCACTCTAAAAACAGGCCCGCGGGTGCAATGTCAAATGCTGTATAAAACCATTGATTCTACCCTTCCTATCATCTTAAGGTTTTGGGACAAGTGGTAACGCAATGGAGTCTAAGATCCTAAAAGTGATATCAAACACAGGTCATGGGTCCGAGTAGCGGGAGCGCCATTGTAAGGGGAGGATTGTTGGGCAAAAGCCTACGGGTGCCACAATGTCGCTCCATGAAATGACTCTAAAAATAGGCCCGGGGGTGCGATGTCAAATGCCATAAAAAACTATTGCTTCTAACCTTCTTATCACCTTAAGGTTTTGGGATAAGTGGTAGCTCAATGGGGTTGAAGATCCTACAGTTTAGCTTGAGTATTGATATTTGAAAAATGCATGGTCCTTCCTAGATAGTTTTGACCATTCCAGTGCAAGGAACAACCCTGCCCGTGGGCCTACTTGGAAGCATGAAAAGCATATGAGAAGAAGGGGTTTCAAAGGAATCTAAATGACCTCTTCTGTCCAAAAAGGGGAACAATCTGATCAAGAGGAACACTACTTTGAGAGCCTCAAATTGGTCCAACTCCTAAACATTAGATGAGGCCCAATTTTGGCCAAGATATGGATGTCAACTACATTCCATGATCAATTATGGGGCCTACAAAAGTCAGGTGAGTGCCAAATTTGGGCTGGTGGCTGTTCATGGTGACTGTGTAAAGCACTTTGGTTGACTAAGGGCAGGCCACATAGGCTAGGCCTTTTGCTAGCAAAGGACCGACCGGGCTCGTCATAAAAACTCTTGTTTTAGCTTTTATCTTTGTTAGTGATTTTTATTTATTGTAACTTCCACTGTATTTTCCAAATATTACTAAGAATGAAATGGCATTCTGAAAATCTCATAAGAATATTCTTCGTAAAGAACAAGATTTATAACATATAGATGTAGCACAAGGAGCTGTAATACTGAAACTTCATGTCGGTAGTTCACAATATCTAAAAAAAACAAAAAGAAGAAAAAACAGAAGAAATGAAAAAACAAATGTTCCATTTCATCCAATTTCTTAATTTTGTACTACATGTGGGATTCAAGGTTTAGAATTGTGGATGCAAGTCGTTTATAGATCATGCGACTCCTCCATCTATCCTTAAATGTTAATGCTGAAAATACAAAATAATGACTTAGAAAAGCAAAAGAAACAACTAACAATGCACCAGCCAAGTGAATAGTGCAATGATTAGCTGGTGCTTTGATGTAGTATGGGCCCACAAGTGGTCCCTCTTTAAGTTAGATTAGGATTATCCGGCCTGTTACCCTTTATCCCCATCTCCACCTTCGTCGACCTTCATCATCCCCATCACCCTCACCACTCGAGGTCCTTATTGCCAACCATTGCACGACCCAAATTCTCTATCCCGAGACCCAAATCCACTAAACCCTAAATCCCCTATTCCGTACGACCATCATCGCAGGCAGCCCCCTAAGCCACATCTGAAGCCTAACCTCACCCAAGATCTCCATCGTGCACCCAGCCATTCACCACGTTACCATTTGCGAATCCACCACTACCTAGTATATTCCCCATCGCAGCTCTATCCCAACCTAGACGTTCAATACCCACCCCACTGCATCTGCCAAAACCCATCATCTTCAAACTTCCACCACCGAATCCATAAACCCATTACTGTCCAACTCGAGACCCATCTTTGCCATCGAGTCCCTTTCCCCAAAATCTCAACCCTCTTTTCCAATCTCACTGCACCCCATCAGCGATCCCAAAATCCAAAATCCTAACCCACCCCAGTGAAAAGAAAAAAAAAGACAACAGAATAACAAGAAGAAAAAGGGAAGAGAGAGCATACCATGCACCATGGTCGTTGATCATCTCCCAACTATTGCGCTTATCCTTTGTTGCTGCGCGCCACCATCATCTCCACCCTCCTTCGACATCACAGAACCCAGATTGCTCTTCTTTCCTTTTCTTTAAAGTCACGAAGACTAAACAGAAAAGGGCAAGGCACATGCTCCCTTGGGCCTAGTTTCAAGTGCAGGAGTGGTCAAATCTGACCCAACCCACTTGCAGCCCAGCCTATTTTGAAGCCCAGCAGCAAGACACAACTCTCCATTGCTGACATTGGCAAAAAGCAATCAAAGTTCATAATTTGATTTTGTGATTTTTACACCATCTGAAGCCTGATTTTCGATCCATCTTCACCAGCGTGTTTCTGGGGATTAGATCTACATACCAAGTCAGTTAGATTTTAATTTTCCATTAAAAAAAAAAGCCTCTTAAGAAGCAAGTTGAGGTGGAAGCTTCATCTTCTTCAATTGAAAATTTGGTTGGTGTCATTAGAGATTTAACTACCACAGCTAACATCATGCAAATCACCCTGCAACAATTGGAAACTAGGGTGACAACGTTGAAAAGTAATCAGTGTGTGAATTACAATTGTGATAATGGTGAAAATATTCGGAATCAACGAGATTTACCAGTCAGTAATCCTGATCGAGATTTAGGGATTAAACTAATGATTCCCAAATATAATGAAAAATTACAACCCGCTGAATTTATGGATTGGTGAATGTGTGTGGAGAATATTTTTCCACATAAGTCAATAAATGAGCGCCAAAAAGTTACACTGGTTGCTACTCGATTTCGCAATTATGCTGTAACTTGGTGGGCCGAATTACAAAAAGAGAAGGAAGAATTAGAATATGGACCCAACAAGAATATGGAATGAGATGAAGAATACTTTGAAACAAAAATTCCTCCTTGTCAACTATGCTAGAGACTTATATATAAGCTTTCAAAACTTCAAACAACGAACTAAGTTAATTATTGAATACTTTGAAGACTTTCTAACTCTACGCGTTCGTTGTGGTTTGAACGAAGATGATGATGTGGTTGTTGATAGATTTTTCAATGGGTTGAGAATCAACATTCAACATATCCTCGCATTCCAAAATTTTGATAATGTCGATGAAGTCATATACCATGCTATCAAAGCCAAGGGAATTGCAAATCATCAAGGACAAAAACTTAATGCATCCAAATGGGCTCCCTAATAGAATTCATCTTTCCAAGATGCTAAATCCAATGGTATACAAGGAAAAATTGTCCCCAAACCTGAAGATCATAACAAGGTCACATGTTTCCATTACAAATAAAAAGGACATTACTCCTTTGAATGTCCCAAATGAGTGAACCTAATGGAAGGAGTATCTAATGAACCAACTGCACAGGATGATCCTCTGAACAATGAAGAAGTAGAGGAAGTAGTACAGTATGAAACAGACAAAGATAATAAAGCTCTCATGGTCATCAACCAGGCTTTACCCACTGTTGAAAAGAAATGGTTAAGGAAAAATATCTTCCATTCCACAAGGAGAGTTCTTGGATAGCATTACACAGTTGATAATGGAGGAAGTTGTGAAAATCTCATCTCTCAAGCTCTTGTTGATCACCTTAAGTTGAAAGTTGACAAGTACAACTGCCTTTATTTTGTCAAATGGTTGAGGAAAGGTGATCAAGCACATGTTCGACATACTTGCAAAGTTACTTTTGCTATTAGTGAGACTTACAAAGGTACAATTTGGTGTGATGTGCTACCTCTGGATAGTGGTGATATCTTATTGGGCCGTCCATGAATGTATGACAAAAACGGAATTCATGGTATGCGCGACAACACATACATTCATGCATTGTGGAAAGCATATTACTCCTCATCCCGAGAAACCTAAACCACCAACGAAGAATTCCTGAGCCGCTGCAGCAAAGGAAGTCCATGTTCATCACATTTACAAAGGCAATTCAAAGAAGACTCGTGTTCGAGGACGAACTCTTCTTTCTACCCCGGGCAGATGATGTAGTATGGGCCCACAAGTGGTCCCTCTTCAAGTTAAATTAGGATTATATTATTTTTATTAGTAGATTTCTAATTACATTGTTATTAGGAAAGTTTCTATTAATAGATTAGGATTTGCTTAGGCATTAAGTTTGCTTTCATTATACATATGGCATTGTATATAAGAGATTTTCAGAAAAGAGATTCTCAGACTTGGATTGATTAATAGAATTGGTTTTATCCCTGAAAGGTGCGTAATTGTGTGTTTAAAGTCCTTTGACGATTCAAAGTGTCCCTGGACACGTGCTTCGGCACCCCTACACAAGCCCTAACCCTAGGGCCTACATCATGTTTACAGAATGCGCCAACCACTTTTCCTTTATTCTGGAAAGGGATTGTTGCCAAGGTATGTTTAGGCCTGGTTCCTTAGATTAGCTAGTTACCAAACATGGTTGGCTATAGGGGTTTTGTCCAAAGAGACTCCTTTTTTTTTAACACATGGGACCGTGAGGAACACCGAACATCATATCCAAGGTTGTGTCGTAATGGCGACACTTTTTGCTAGTCCAGAACTATGGAGAAAGGCACACACAACACTACCGTTTAGATCAATGACACATATAATCTCTTGATGAGGTTTTGAAAAAGAAATTCTAAAAATCATGGTTTTGGTTTGGGTTTGTTTCGGTTTGGCAACTAAAGTACTAGGCATACCCTCTGGAGGAACACTCCAGGAGTTAAGGACACTTCAGGATTTAAGTAACTTGAAATCTAGGAATGGAGAAGCTTTTCCATGGTTTCAATAGAGTTCTTCAAAAGAAATGAATATGAAGGTTTTTTTAGTGGAATAGGTTTGTAGAGGTTGTTTCTTGGAGTTGGCCTTTGATACTCCCCCCTAAAATGCATGCCCAAGGGGCCTATTTATAGCCACATAAAGGTGCCTTACCATTTGGGAATAGTTGGAGCCACTTTAGATTCAAAGAAGGAGCTTTTGAACCTATTCAGCTACTGCCTAGTGATAGTATCTGATTGAACAACTGAAATTGCAAAAACTGCTAGATCGTATGGTGCTTGGCAATGTCCGACTATATAAAAGCAAGCATCCAAATCGGATGCTGCTTGGCAGTAGCTTTTCTTTCCTTTGCTTCTTTCTTGTCTGATCTCCGATTATCCTGAAACTTGGTCGAGATCTTTCGCAAGGTGTTTTCAGGCTTTTGATGATGATAGATTCGAGTAATGGAACCTTCAAGACGATCTAACCAACCCTTTTGATGAAGCTCAACCTGCGTTCCAGGGGGAGGGGGGTGAGTAATTGTCAATGTCACAAGACATCTCTTCAAACTTCATCAATTCAAGTCTTAGGCAAGCGATGATGCTTTGGATCTTGATGGTTCAAGTGTCTTCAAATGACTCAAGATGCTTCTGAAATCTTTGGCTTCAGATCCCAGGAGGCAAGATTTGATGTGAAGGTGGCTTCCCATGGCTCTTTGGCTTGCTTGGTCAAAGATGGTCTTAAAATTCCATCTTTTGGTGTAGATTTGACAACTTTTCAATTTTTTTACATGTCAATAGTAGGAAGTGTTGACTACTATAATTAGTGAACGGATAGGATTCAATGTTGGAATGTGGGAGCTGAAAGGCCCACATGATTTTTGCCAATAGAGCCTCAACAGTTCTTTATTGATAAAACATCAAGTTAAGCTATGAATCTTGCAAATGTTTTGCGAAAATCAAGAGAGCCATTTCAATGACACTGATGGTGAGATCCATACCCCTGAGATCACTATATATGTGGAATCAAGATCGACGAAGAATATAAAAAAAAATCATAAGAGTAGAAGGTTTGTAAAGAAACCATCTGCCGAAGATCACCAACCTTATGGCACACTCTGGATTTCATTATGGGGCCTTTCATTGTATCAGAGAACCCCACTGATCTTTTGTCTCTTATATCTTGATCGTCCTAAGCACCACACCAATCCACATCTACTTTCATTCGTCTCTATATGCAAAAGGAGGAAGAAAAGGGAAGGTTCTTCAAAACCACGCAATGAATAGCAACCATATCGTGGTCCATCATTGCTTGTAAGGAGAAAAAGACCAAAGAAAAACGAAAAAACGAAAAAAGTGGTGTTTTCAATAGGACGATGACACTTCTCTCTCCACTAGTGCACGGAGGCATTCTCCACCCATAAAGGGCCACTTGATATCTCTCCTTTATATCAATCAACATCGCATAGAAAGAGCCCAAACCTGACCCGCCCCAACCTCCCCGAGATCTGACTTGCAAAGCCCATACAAAATAGAAGCACTGACAACTATAGAGGACTAATTTAGTAATAAAAGTTGAGCACAGTCGAGTTGAAGGCAGAGACAGACCCCACATAAATCTAATAACAGAATGGTCAAATCTGATCAGTAATCTATACCATAGAATAAAATAGCGGCCACTACAAAGCATAGAGGCCGCTATATCGGCCATAGCGGCCGGCACCGCCACGCTACGGAGGTGTTAGCGCCGCTAACACCCGTAGCGGGGCATAGCGGCCGCTACGGGAAAATAGTGGCCACTACGGCCGTTATTTTGCCGCTACGGCCGCTATTTTGCAGCTATTTTCCTGCTGGGCCTATTTAAATGCCCTGACGCCCATTCTTCTACATTTTTCACTCCTGTCTCCATCTTTCCTTTTCCCTATCCACTGTTTTTTGGTCCTACCTCCCCCTTTCTTCAAATTAAAGGCAACATGGGTCCAAAAACACATTAAGATCTATAAATCTAGATCATTCAGCTTCTTTGGAGTCAAAAGGCATCTCTCAAAAGGTATTTTTTATGTGATTTTCTTAGATCTATGGCTCTATTCCTCTTTTCTCCTTCATGAATCTCTTGGAAATGGCTTGTAAGTGATAAATCTTTGTTTCTCATAGATCAAACCCCCCATTTTCTATGATTTATTTATTTTTTATTTATTTTTTATTCTCGAATTTTTTTATTTTTTGAAAAAAAAAAAATTTTCTTGAAGAAACACAAACCAAATCACTTGAAAATTACTCCCAAGTGTTAGATCTATGAATCCCATGCATGAATTACACTTTCTTTCCTATTTATTTGAATTTATTTAATTTTTTATGTTCATATTAATATGACTTTTGGTAGTAGAGGTATTTCTCTAATCATTTCTCAAATTTCAACTTTATATTAACTCTCATGTCTCAGTTCTTTAAGTATAATGTTATTTATAAAGTTATTATTTACTATGTCATTTATTGTGTTGAATGTTGATTGTTGTATCACTGACTCTAGTGACTAATCTCTCTAAATCTTAAATTCTTGACTCTTGAGTCTTGACTTTAACTATTGAATCTTGATTCATGATACCATGTGAAAATTAGGAATGATACTATTATTTTTTTAATTATACAGTGATACAGGACATCATGCATTTAGGGGACCGCTATGCCCCTTTATTTTAGGCTTTTTTGCAAAACAAACACATTCTAGCTCATTACAATTTTCTGGATTTTCTGGAAATTTTTCAAATTTTTTTGATAATTTTCTTGAATCACACCGCTACGCCGCTATGTAGCCCCGCTACCGCTACGTAGCGCCCGCTACGTAGCGTTTTGGCGACTGGCCGCGGCGCTATCCGCTACCGCTATTTTGATCCTTGATCTATACTCACCATTTGATTTAAATTTTTTTTATTGTTTCAAAAAGTGGGTAGTGGATTAGCAAGTACTGCATTGATCCCAAATGGTTGGGGGCCTAAGGCACATCATACTCATATGAAGGAAGGTACTCCACATTCTTGAGAAGGAATTCAAGCTTTAACACTTTCTTTAAGTTGCCCCACTTCTCAATACTGCAGAGTCCCATTCTGTCCTTGTAGCGTTGGCATCACCAAAGCATAGCATTACTCCATCTTTGAGATACATGACTCCAGTGTTCACCTTTTCTTCTTCGTCTTCCATCATGGAAGCATTAAAGTGTTACTCCATTTGCTAAATGAAGTTTCTTAAGACCTTGACAACCCTTGCACCATTGAAAAGTTTTGGTTTAGGTGACTAATAGTCTAGGATCTTCCCTTGGCCCTGGCCCCACATTGGCCATGGCCTTCTCAAGGATGACGATCATACTGTCCAGCACCTCATTTGTTGCCCTCAAAACCTTCTCTTTTCAAGAACCCTTCAATTTTAGCCAATTCTATCTTGTATCCCTCCCTAAAGCTCCTCAAAATTACCCAAGATTTCAAGTTGGTTGCTTCCATGCTCTTCCAACATGGTTTCATTGTCGGTCACATTTAGCTCCAAGCAACCTTCTCTCTTTTCCACGAAAGCATGCTCGGCCTATTCACAACCACTTACTCTAAAAGTTTAAGCTAATAGCAAACAACGTAACAATGTATATCAAATCAAAGGGTGAACAACATAACAATGTATATCAAATCGAAGGGCATAACATCATGGGAAAATATAGTGTACCAAGGCACAAACATAATCCCCAGGATTCAAACACTCGACCTCTAGCTCGATACTATTCTGAAATTACAAACATCATCTTGACATAATAATTTGATTGTAATCTCGTAGGTGATTTTATTAAGAAAAGTCAATGGCTATTTACAAGAATACAACCAATTAAACTAGGGAATCTAATTACCAAACTAGCAAATCTAATCCATATCTCATCACAATTCTATCCCAAAATAACTCAATCCTAATTTAGGAAACTTACTCCTAAAACTACAGTTCGACCATTGAGCTGAATCGCAAATAAACCCAATTTATTCCTCAATATTCTCAACACTCCCCCCAGCTGATACATAGTATCTATTTATCAGCTTGGAATAAACTTCACATTCCACCTCCTTTTGCAATAAGTTTGATAAAGAACTTTGTCAGCTTGAATATTCAGCACACTACCTTTGATAGATCTTTGATCTGCTCTTCCAACTTAATTGATAAAAGAGATAAAAAAAAAAAAAAAAAACTTCAAGTGCTCCACAAAATACACACACAATAACATCATTGATTGAACTTGACTCATGGTTGCTACACAGCATATCCGAAGAGTCTAAATGCTACACGACATGCATACACAAGCTAGGGTGAATATTCACCCAAGATTATTTGGATTCACACTCCCAAGTAATTGTGGAGCCTTCATAGAGTTTTCTCCCCCTGTGACTTGAACAATATCTTAAACTTCCACTTTTGTGATGATAAGAAAAACTTGATAATGTAGTTTTGAAGCCCTAAATGATCTTTCGCTACATCAATCTAATTTGATCACAATCAATATAACCCCCACTCTAATTTGATCACAATCATTATAACCCCTTTTCTCAATTCACGTCTTGTTGCAACTTCCATTTTACTTAATCGATGGTCATCGTCTATATGTAGGTCCATCTCTTTCGCTTCCCACTCCTTTTGAGTCTGTCGGAGCTGGTGGCCCACTATATCAGATCTACTGTGATCTCTCCCAGACATTTGTCGATCATGTAGCTTGATAAAGAAATACAATATTGAGGGACTTGATGAAGCATATGCAAATGAAGATTAAAAACTAAATCAAACCTATCGTGATCTCTCCCAGACGCATGTGGATCATGCAGCTTGATAAAGAAATACAATATTGAGGGACTTGATAAACCATATGTAGAAGAGGATTAAAAAATACATTTCAAACCATTTGATTGTGCTTATTGTTCTTCTGACCTATAGATCAAGTCCTTAGGAGTGTGTAGGTCAAAACTTATTTGAAATCTAAATTTGAATGGCTTCAAAATTATAAAAGCACTTTTATGCCCTTGATCATGGTCAAGTTTGCCTTTGAATGGGGGTGTCTACATATGTCATAGGCTAATGTTTTGAGTCTTGGCCAACAGGGTTTCTTTGTCCTATCAGGCTTTGTTTTCCTTCGCCTTTGGGTTTTTTGGGCTAATGTTGCCTCTTTCTCTTTATCTGACCCAACTACTTTAAGGGGCACTGATAAATGTGGTCATGCTTGGAGCATAAAATGAAGTGGTATTACGGTGTAATAGAAGAAATCTTCCTTCTTTGTTAATCGAGAAAACTTTTTGGCACACAACCCACTAGTGCAAGATCTCAAGAAGTTCTTCAGAGATAACTTTATGGACAATAGAAGCAAGCAAATTCTAAAGGAAAGATGAGATGCAAAATTATTTCTCCTTCATTTGATTCAAGCGAACAAATCAGATAACTCTTTGGAGTGTCGATAGAGATGAGCACCGATCGTCCCGTGATGTTGTAATAAAAGAGAATTCTCTCTCCACTTAGTTTTCATAGAAAATCCCCCCTCTTGCAACAAGAGATCCGGATCTAGCCGAAGATATGAGATTCCTTTTTCGGAAACATCTCTATGCTCTCCTGCATCACTAATTTTCTTTTATAGTCAACTGGAAATGTCGTACTAAATATCGTTTGTCTCTCTCCCTCTGATCTAGTTGGAGACGAGAGAGACATGATTCTCTTATGCTATTGGAATTACAGAGCTGAACCTTATTTTTTTCTTTCATTCCTTTCATCCTAGCAACCCCCTTCTCTATTTTGCAACTTCCACCTGGACTTTCTCTTCTCTGCAATGCCAAGAAAAACAAGTCGCCTCCATATTTGGCAAGGAGGAAAAAAACCGAGCCCTTTTTTTGTTGCCCCTAAAAATAAGGCCATATGGCCATCCCTTTCTCTACCTCTACTCTAGTTCAATGCCTGAGCAAGGGCTAAAAAAAATTCTTGAGACAAATCACAAGATCCAGTTTGCAGAATATCATTAGACTGAAATTCTAGGATGTCTAACAAATAACTTTCAATTGGCTCTAGATTGTCAACCTACTTCAATTGCACACACTGTGAATCCCGTGATTCGACTTAGACTCTAGTTGCGTGTAGTGGACGATCTCTTCTGCTTGGGATTTGATCTTGGAAATCCACTTCATGTTATTTTGCACCTTAAAGCCTCAAAAACCTTCTCTATCATCCCGGAGTCTCAAATCAAGTCTTCTCTTTGGATCGTCTCTCAGCAGATCAGAACAAATGGGATTGTCACACTCTTTCGAGTCAAACAACTTGGAAAGGAAGGAAAAAACTCACAATTAAAGCTTATGGTCAAGGAGGCAGAACAAAATCACTTGAAAGCTAATTCTAATCTTAAAACCTAATCTCTGATACCATGTTGAAATTAAAGACAACACCTTGACATAATAATTTGATTTTAATCTCTTAGGTGATTTCATTAAGAATAGCCATAAGTCGGCTTGAGGGGGAAGTGTTGAGAATATTGAGGAATAAATTGGGTTTATTTGTGATTCAACTTAATGGATTGATATATAGTTTTAGGAGTAAGTTTCCTAAATTAGGATCGACTTATTTTGGGATAGAATTGTGATGGGATATGGATGAGGTTTGCTACTTTTGTATGATTACATTTAATAGGACCTAGATGTTATCAATGTCCAATGTACCATAAGCTAGGCCCATTTATAGCCCACTGTACTATAGACCCAGAATCTTTAAGATAAGATTGGTCAAATTAGATTATACATCCCCTATATGTAAATCCCAATTACCTATAATAGATTGTAATTAGGCAATGATGAAGCCTTAACGAAGGCAACCATGACTTTTAAATAGAGATGGATCATCCCCCTCAGAGGCATCTAATTCCATTCAACCATTCTTCTAATTTTCTCATTAATGCCATGGTATTCGAACCATAAAGCTTCAGATCGTGGTGTTTGTTTGTCAAATCGTGGAAGTTGGGATCAATTCTAAGTTCAATACTCCTCTACAAGACTTATAAGCATCTACTACATGTATTTTTGGATTGCTAGCCCTTGGAGAACTCATCAAGATTATCTGCACAACTGTGCATCGTCCCTGCTACAAATCTAATTGTCTAAGGCCCACCTTCAATCATCACAACTACATCAAAGAAGCATCCCACCTTGGTCATCTATCCATAGAGGATTTCTGGTAATTTTTCTGATTTTTTTTCAAATCAAAGGTAGGGATTATGATCACCGGTTTGCTTTTTTCCACTTTTGCATTATATTTTGATCTTAGCCGTCTATTTTCCTACATGAGTCGTTTTTCTTGGAACCATCGTTAACTAGCAACCGGTGATCTCAGATGTGGCCATGGTCTTCCCTCAAATTATGCTCTGATACCAATTGTCGCAAACTCAATAAAATCAAACACACATGTCGGTGTAATACCTGTGTTGGTTACATAAGTCAGCCTTACTCAATCCTAACCTAGCCAAGACACTCAAGCTTCACAAGCATACTTAAAAAAAGGAGGGAAGCATGCTCGGCTGACCTAGATCATCACTTGTTCTTCTTCAAACCACTGCTGACTGGCAACCAATGATCTCAGCTGCAGCCATGGTCTTCCCTCGTACTGCCCTCCGATACCAATTGTGATGGACCAAATGAAATCAAACACACATGTCGGTCACACCCATGTTGGTTACACAAGTTAATCTTACTCAATCCTCACTTGGCTAAGACACTCAAGCCACACAAGCACACTAAAGAGGAAAAAAAAAAGGCAGAGGGAGAAATTGGGAGGGTAGAATTTATGTCACTATTTTTTATTTTTTATTTTTTGCCCAGGACTTGGAAAGGAAAGGGCATCAACTAGGGAGGGAGTAGGTGCCTCATCAACCCTATATTCCCGAGGCCTACCCCCCTTTATACTTGACGATTACAAATGAACAGGTAAGAAGTTTTGTTGATCTAATGGCTGAAAAATACTCTAGAACTCTCTATCCTTACCTATTCCTTATACCCACAACTCTATCCAAAATGTTTTAATATTTGCTTGAATTTATCAATCTATATCTTGGGTCTTCTAGAAGAATCTTACAAGCTAGGCCAATGAATTTGGGCCTTGGACTGGGATTTTGAGCCCATTTTGGCCACATTTCATGGTTGCAAATCTAAATGTGTGACATTCTCCCTATTTGTGTGACAAACTGCTGAAGTAGACCAATGGATGAAGGCAGACACTAGAAAAATGACCCAAGGATTCCAATGGGGTAACTGCTGAGATTTAATGGTGGATAAGGTTAATAAAGATCTGCATAACTAAAATTCAGATATGCATTTCTTTTAACAGAGTACTTGTGCATAGAGATGATACACATTTTGGATGTGGTTTGAGTGTCAAATTATGTTTGGATCTCAGTACCATAACTCATCTATATCGCAGATTGGGGATCTGAAAAATTAGCAGAGGGGTTGAATCCTAAAGAGTGGCAGAAACTAGACAGAATGGATACAAAAAATCTATTCTACTACTAGACTGCTATGGCTAATTGGCCAGAGATTTGATTTAGATGCACAGGTGGACTATCTGTGTACAAACATTTGTTTGGGAACAGTATCAAGTATCAACCAGTAGTAAACAGTGTGCATCACATATCATGTAAGTTGAGAAGCAGAAACTAAAGTTAGCATGTAGAGGACACCTACAGTCACAATGTACTATAAAGTTATCATATGTACACACCACTCACCAACAAATATGTGCCTTGAAGCAGAAGTGGTTTGCAATTAGGAACAGTGTCATCATAGAATCACTAGCATGGACAAAAGCAAAAGGAACTGCAAATATAATGCACATACACATCGGGAAATAGAGAAGACAAGACATACCTAGCATAGACAGAATACCAAAGCCACTGAGTGCTGTATCCTATAGCAATCCAATCCCCAGGAAGCTCAGCAGCCGCCTGTTCACCTCCCAATGGAGCAAATTGCCCAAAATGCTTGTACCTGAGATAACGCCATCAGTCATGGACATAAGGACTTAATAAATCCCAACATATAAACCTCCCTTAAACTAGAAACACTAGTAGTTATCAAGTCTATGACCCAGGTCATTTGATCTAAGATCATTAAAAAATAGATCATAGTTCAATCTAATAAGTTCATTTTCACTACAAAAACATGGTTCAACAAGATATACAGGTTGCATTTGCATCCCCATGCACACAACCATTGGTTTATTTTTTGAAGTTCCTTCTTTTTTAATTTCAAGGATCTATATCATAACAGACAGTTTGGCTTGGTACCAGAGAAGTGAACAGTGCATGACAACAATGTGTGTTACTATTCTGCACTAAAAATGCATTTGAATACTGCATAAACAGTGCATAAAACACTGATCAAGGTTCAGATGAGGGTTTGGTGAGTATCTGTTAGTGCTTACATTACCACAAGTAGATCCATGTACTAAAGGTTTGTTCAACCCTTTAGGGTTTTAACTGGGTTTTGTTAGGAGTTTGGATCATCAGTGAAAAGGCCTTGATTTTGAATTCTATATATTTCAGGATTAAATAAGTTTTTGAAGAATGTAGTCCTCATGCTTGCAGTGGGGTTCCAGCTTTTTTTCTTGCTTCCATTGACACAGTAACAAAGCTGCTGAAGTCAAATATCAAGTTTTGGGATGCTGCTCTTTTTCCATTACATCTTAAGAAGGGTTACCCTTCTCCAAGGATACTTTATTTCAAAAGGCAATCACAACCCTGTGGGGTATATGATTGGTGATTACATCCATCAAAGTTTCTTCCTGAAGTCGTGTGGACTGGGCAGTTTAAAGTTTTAACCGAGTAATGATTTGCAGATAAAGTCGTGGGTACGTCCAGCTATGTGGCTAGTCCCTGAAGGGGAATTATTCTTGTCTGGTGGGCTGCAGACAGTAAATTAGACGCTAAAGTTTTATTTGTAAAAGGATTAGTTTTTTGGTAATATTTGCCAAGAATATTAGGTTACTGTGTCAAGGCTTTCAAAGAAGGAAGCAAGCTTTGTCTTTGTCTCATCTCATAAGTCTTTAAGGAATTTGCTCTTGCCCCAACTCGATCTTTCCCACAGAAACAGGTACACTTACACATCCCTTTTTCTCTATCCCGCACTGCATGGTTAACTCCAGTGCGACAGGTCTTAGGAGCGACATTAGCTTTCCCTCTGTTGCATATTCACCTTTCCTATAACAGTGTTTCCATCAATATTGTGGATCATTTTCAATATAGAATACAATGTATTTATTTTTCTTTCATCAATCAGGGATTACTTTGTAACTTAGAAGATGGCAGGCATTTTGCTGAAAATTCTTAAAACAACAGGGGTTTATTGTAACTTTGGAAAAATAAAAAAAATAGAAGTGGTTCACAAACAGTAAGGGTTACAATAATACATTGTTTTTTCTTTTCCTTTCTCTAAATCTAATATCTTGTACGCATGTTAAAGAAACTGGAAACATTCATTTTTCTCCTGCACCATTTTTGTTTTGTTCATGTTCCTAAATTTCTACAAACTTGGTTGTGAGTAATCTTACTAAATCTTGAATCGTAGTCACTGTTTTGTCCCATTCACTGTGTTATTCATGATTTCGTGAGTGTAGAGAAAAATGTTGGTGGACAGGAAAGAGGAGGATTTATGAGAAACTATTCTGTCCAAAGAGTAGTGCTCTTTCTGAATTCAGTCTGACTGTAGAGATAGTCCAGAAAAAGAAAACAAAATCATGTTGACAGTAGAGATAGTCCAGAAAAATCATGTTATGTATTGGCTTCGTCACCTCAAGCATGTTATTGTTACAAAATTTAAGTTTGTTACTTCCCTCTTTGTTTCTTCCTAAGCTTGTTACTTCCCTCTTTGTTTCTTCCTAGTTGGTATATATATCAACCTTTAGTGGGAGATGCCAATCAGTTAAACATACAAATGGGCAATTGGTTACATCTGCCAATCATTAAGCCTAAAACATCTCTTTTGCAGTTATTATGGTGACTATGGTCACTTAGTTCATCCATGATCCTCGAACCAAGCATAAGTGTCATTTTATAAAGTAATGAGGTATCTAAAGAAATCTCTTGGGCACATCTTGTATGCAGACCATGATCACCTTGACATTGAGATCTATACAGATGCCAATTGCTGATTGAACAGGGTCATACAATGACAAGAGATTGGCTACCAGAAAATGTTTCTTGGTTGAGATCTTGTAACATGGAAGAGTGGTAACACATAGTTGTGAACTTGTGGCTGAAATACCTGCTGTCAAAATTGGAGATAGAGGCATCACTTCCAATGAATCTTCATTGTGATAATATAGTGGCTGTTCCCTCTACAAATCTAGTTAACCATGAGCATACAAAATATAGTAAGTGGGGTTGTCATTTTAGGGGAAGAGTTGCACCAAAATATCTGCTGCCAAAAAGAGGACAAGCTTGTGAACTTCTTTGACTGAAGGAATAAATTAATAAAGGTCGTCTTAGCATATGTACAGGAAATTGGTCAAGGTTGATATCCCTGCTCCAACTCAAGGGAGCATGTAGGAACATAAAATACAATTGGTGATATTTATTCAAATATGTTAAATTAAAAGGTTATTATGTTCTAATAAAGAGATTGTTCGATTCATGGATCAAAAAATACATATTGGCTAATGTTTCTTCCTCTCCCTCCTCCTCCTCCACCACCTAGATGCAGGCCATATCCAAGATCTGGGCTGGCATTGATGGGCCACTTTCATGGGCCCCACTTGTTCAATGATCTGTCCAAGATCAAGGATCCCTATCCTTAGTTAGAAAGTAATTAATTATTTATTTCCTATTTTATATTGAGTTGAAATTAGTAATTGCTTAATTTATTTTAGTAACCGATGATTGTTTAGAATCAATGTTTCCTAGTTTAGCAACAGCCCCTTCTATATAAGAAGGAGCCCTTCATTGTAATAGACATGCTTATTCAATTACAATTTCAGAGATTCCTCTCACTATGATTCTTATTGTGAGTAAGGTTGTGTCCTAGAGGCTGGAATCCATCTCTGGATTTGATCAATCCTTCGGGAGATTGATCTACACTCGATCAGAGATCCAGGACTACACCAGTTTGGTATCATAGACGAGATTCAATCGCCAGGAAGACATTTGTCGACCTCAGAGTTCATCATCGTCACCATATCCCTATTCAAAACATATCACCGAATCCCATCTCTCCAAACCCCAGCCACCACCTGCCCATTCATCTCTGTTATTCCTTCCCACCATCACCAAAGACACCACAAACCCTAGCAGCCCCAATTCCTTTACCGAGACCCATCCTATTAAATCCAAAACCCTAATTCCGATCCCTAACAAACGCCCATCTCCACCCCGTCCCTTTCCAACCAAATCCCACCAACTCTAACAAAAGAAACTTTCCCAGAGACCAAAAACTCCACTCCTAATACCTCAACCACCATTCAAACCCCTTCACGACCCTCCTACACCCTTGCTGCCACCGAAACCCTACCGAGATCGGCACGACATCCCACACCCATCACCCATTAAATCAATAACTCCAAAACCCTAATAACCCAGCTTCTGCCACCCACAACACCCCAACCGGCCCATCGCAGCCCATCCTACCTTCAGCCAAACCCAACCCCACCACCTAAACCCCTTTCCATCACCAACCCACGAACTGAAATAAAAAAAAAAAAAAAAAAAAACCATCTCCACTTCGTTAGAACCCCTCTCGCACATCCACATATGTCAAAACCTCACCCTAGACCATCCCAGCAACCAAACGCACGTCCCCCTGCCCCAGTCGACACCCCCGAGACTCTCCAACCTCCTTTGGCATTTGTCACCCAACCCAGAACAGCGGAAAAAAAAAAAAAAGAAACAGCAGAAAAGGAAAGGTAGAAAAAGAGAGACTGAGAGAAGCAAGAGTTCCGTGCACCATGAGTAACATCTCGCCGTCGCCGGCCTCGAGTCAACTTCTTCTTCGCACAGGGAGAGATTAGCTGCAGTCGTCTTGCATCTCTCTTGTCATTGTAAAACAGTGGGGAAAAAGAGGCCCTTTCCTTTGTTTTTTTTTCCTCTTGCACAAAGCCCAAAGCAGAAGAAGAGTGTAGAGGATTTTCTCCTCACACAAGCCATCCCCAAGCTTGATTTGGGCCTCCTGCATTTGAGCTTGCAATTGTTTAGCCCCGGCCCAGGTGACCCAATCCTATCTTATTAGGCTTGTAATGGGTTTGACCCAACCCGACTGAACCTAGCAACTATTGGGCCTAAGTTTGGGTTAGTCCGACTAGAGTAAAACAAAAAAAAAAAGGGAAAAAAAAAAGGAGAAGTTGCCACAATCCCTTTAATTTAGCCTATTTCGTTTCAACCATTGATCTTTGAGTGGTGATATTTGGGCCATCTATCATCCAATCAACAATCTATCTTCGCCACCGTGTTTCACTTATCAAGATCCATACAGCAGGTCAGTATATACTTTAAAAGAGTTACTTTTTGATATCCATACATCCCATTTATAATGCGAATTTTTGGACACTCAGTTGAAGTTCAAAGATTTGTGTATCAATACAAATATAGAAATTGGTATTTTGAAAATGAGTTACAATTTGAGCAATTTCTAAATTTGAAGCAAGAAGAATTAACAGTTGATGCATATACCCGCCAATTTCGAGAGTTACAAGAAATCTGTGAACTAGAGGAGACTGAAACACATATTTTGGGTCATTATATGAGAGGCTTAAGATTCAACATCTTGGAGAATATGAATTGTTACCAAACCAGTCAAGAGGCGTACATAGAAGCCTTTCATGTTGAACATATGCTCAGACAGTCTTGCATGGAACAATTCGCATCTCAACAAAGACCAAGAGCACATGTTGTGCAAAGACTTTTCGCTAGAGAAGATAATCCCACAACTGTCATTCGCTGCCTCCTCAACACAAATGAAAAGGAAGAAGAAAAATGGAAACAGGCCAAGAAATTCCACACGCGGGTGAGAGTCAAAGATAGAGTTGCTAATTTGATTATTGACAATGATAGTGCAATAAATTTTTTCGCACAAGAGGTTATTGAAAAGCTTCATTTGTCAATCAAGAAACTTCCGAAGACCTACCAAGTCACATGGTCTAATGAATGTCATCCCTGTGACTTAAAGATGCATGGTATCATTCAAGGTTGGTAATTATGAAGATAAAATTTGGTGTGATGTGATCTGTATGAATATTACTCATATTATTTTTGGATCATGGATTGTTGACCAAAAAGCGTGCCATGATAAAGATATGAACACATAAACCTTCCCACGGGAAAGAAAATGGATTAGACTCACTCCATTGCCATCAACAGCTCGGTCTTCATCTAAATCATCGCCTTCAACTGAAGAGCCACAGCAAGATAAAAAAGAAGATGTTGACATCATGATTACACCAAAGGATATACCAACCATGACATTTGACATTAAGAATGCAATAATTGAGCAAGGTCAAGGCAAAGTTGATCTCATGAAACCTTCAGAACAAGTCATAGAAGAGCAAGTTTATACCAACCTTGTATTTATGTGTTCAAACAACATTGATCAAGACAATATCACCCATGAGCCATAAAGAGTTAAGGAAGAAAAAGGAAAAGCAAACAATGAAGACTTTGATCAAGTTAGCAAGGTCAGTGAACAACCGAAAGATCTGATTGTAACCCCACTTCCAACCAATATAATTGGGTCCTCAGAAATCAAATCAGTTGATTCAATAATTTCACAAGCAAATCAAGTTGTTGAAGTCCCCCACATTAATTTCATCTTCGGGGGATCACAAATGGATATTTGAAGATTGTGACCTATTTGCATGGCTACAATCAAGGCATCTAATGGTGAGATTATACATCCAAGTTAAATACAGACATCAGAAAATGCCACACCTCCAATCTACTTTTTCATGGAGGAAATGGACGCATCAACCTTCTACAACATGTGCAAAGAATGCAAATCGAAAGATGCATCAAAAGTTTGTTCGATTGATTTTCGACTTAGGAGGACCATTCCCCCAACTTGAAGTTGAATTATTTCCGGCATTTCTTAAGTTGGCAAATTAATCGGAGTCGAGTTTTCCCAAGTTGGGGAGAGCTAATGCAGACCAGATTCAAGATCTAGCCCACCATTAATGTTGATGGGCCCCACTTATCCATAATCTATCCAAGATCAAAGATCCCTATCCTTAGTTAGATAGTAATTAAATATTTATTTCCTATTTTATGCGGAGTTGAGACTTGAGAGTAGTAATTGCTTAATTTATTTTAGTTTGTTTAGAATCAGTATTTCCTACTTTAGCAATAGCCCTTCCTATATAAGGAGGAGCCTTTTATTTTAATAGACATCCTCATTCAATTATAATTTCAGAGATTTCTCTCATTATGATTCCTATTGTGAGGAAGATTGTGCCCTAAGAGCTGGAATCCATCTCTGGATTTAATCAATCCTTCGGGAGATTGATCTGCACTCAATCGGAGATCCGGAGCTGCACCACTCCTCCTGCTCCTCTCTTTCCTCCTCCTCTTCCTCTTCCTTTTCCTCTTTGTCTTCTTCTTTTTTGCTATTTTCTTTTGTAATGGGAAGACTGCGAGGAGGGTGGTGTGCCTTTCTGCTTTGGGGGAAAAAAGGAAAAACATTTTTAGTTGAAGAATCAAAGCCAATACAATCCGTAGCTTGAGGGCTTTCTTTAGGTAAGAAATCATGAATTTAAGAAAATTTTGTTGGTCTTTTACAATAGGATATTTTCAAATTCTTTTGTGGAGTTTCTCTAATAAAAATCTATAAATTTTTTGGAAAATTAGAAATTTTCTTTTCAAAACTTTTCCCATTGAGCCCGTTTCATTAGGTTTTTCCCCTTTTTTCTCTAAGATTTGTGTATTCAATAGATCAATCCCTTAGCTGTAGTTATCAACTAGTAACTAGTGAGCCCTAACTACAAAATACGAAGCAGTTACTACCAAGTGTGACCTGAGTTAATAGTAACTAAGTAGTAGTTGTCAAATTGGGTCTACATGAATGAACCCAAATGAGGTTAAACGAGGCCTACATGATGTGGCACGGACTCCATATTGTGTACCATAATTTCAATGGGGCTCTGATACCATGACACCAACACAACTATAAATGATTTTGGACTGAATTGGATGATCCCATTGTGAGACTTCATCCAGTTTATATAGAACTGTCTGTACAAATACAGAAAGTTTGACCCAAGAATTCTGGCCTACTTAGATGCATGTCTATCAATGGGAGGGCTTATGGAAAGGTTTCCTCAAGGTCAAGAAACCAAAAATTCAGCCCCACCAGATTATCCTAGCCCTTGATTTAACAAGCCCAAAAGTTAAATGGCTTCTCAACTGTAGATTTTTTTTTGAAATTCAATCCAGTGACGAGTGAAGGTTCAATGACAATGAGTACAAAATTAGGCTTAATAACAGATCATGAGATGACAAGATTATCAAAGGGACTACACTTATCAAAGGTGGGCCTTAGTTGGCCCCATAGATCTGGATTGCACATGTAGTTCGTTGTAGGCTAACATTTTCTATATAATGCATAGTACATTGTACACAGCACATGGCACATGATTGATGATGTCTTTACTCAGATACTACACACTAATTACATAGTAAATACTACATGCCAATTTTTGAATGTAGACATTTTATCAGGTCTTAACATAACTGAGCAACATGAATATGGATTAACAAATACATCAATATCGTTACTTTAAAACAATATAGTGATACAAAACCTCTATGACAATGAAGGGTCTGATACTACCATTTATTTAGTGACTAATGAAAATAAACATATAAACATCAACATTTAACATTTTCCAATAATCTAAATAATTTTTTGGATAGTTATTTCAGGTCTTTTAACCTTAATTTAAACTCACACAGATAGTCTATATATTTCACCACCACCAATATGTATTGCCTAATATGTATCACTTTTTGGGCCAGTCAATATGCCCCCAGTAACTGCATTTTGTATCATTTTGTGGGCTCATGCAGATAGAGTGAAGGTTTTTCTTTCTGCAAGTATTGTTCTGTTTTTCTTGCTTCTACATATTTCTCAATTTCTCAAGGATCTAGATCACAACAAACTGATATATCTAGCAGCACCATAATAAAATATTCATACAATTAGGTTCCTAGATATATCTTAATGTTTTTTTAACATGCATTAGCAGAATTAAATAGAAGTGTGCATACTGCATACTATGTAACAAAGAAAAAGTGAGAAATTAAAACTACCTGTGGAAATTCTATTTTGAACAGCCTCACACCGATGGGGCCCACATGCCAACTATAACAGCCATCTCCATTACCCAATCCCAACCCACTCCCTCCCCATCCCAACGCCAAAAACTATATTAGAAAAAAAACCCACAAAAGCCCAAAATACATTTGACACATCCATGTTCCTGTTGGCTCTTCGATTGATGATTCAAATTTGGTTCCCACTCTACCTTATCAGATGGCTAGATTACCTCCCATGACCATACAACTCGCTCTTTTTTTCTTTTTTAATTTTGAGTCCAGAGATATAGGTCATGAAAGAGTTGGTGGGTTTCAAGCCACATACCCTCCCATAGGCCCCACAGGCCAAGCCCTTTCATGCTTAGGAGAGGAAAATTCATGAAAGATGGCTCCCTAAAAATAAAAAAAAATAAAAATACATCTATGTAAATCCAAAAACAGCACAAAAGAATATTACCTAAAGGGCCGGAACCGGTGGCGTCCAGTTCCTCTAAACCGAGGAGGACCTTCAGGATTTTCTTCACACTCCTTCATACGATTAAAACACTTCGCAAGATATGTACCTTCTTGAGCAGCAACCTGTAATGAATGCCATGATAAACCAATGAAGAAAGATGTAAGGGTTCCTAGAAGATTCCATTTCAATTAGCAACTGTTGCTATTCAATAAATAATAAGCAACATGTAAATGACAATGGGTTCTAGAGCTTCAGAATATGAGCATCCTAATATGCCCATCAAACAAATGGCATTGTATTCCAATGCACAAGATGATAGATCAGATAACCTAGCTATGCAATTCATGTTTTCCTTGTCCATTGTTATTATTCTCATCTATTTGCAGGATAAATATCGACTAGCTGAAATCATCCAATATGAACACTACTTGGGTTATCCCACATCCACAAAGGGACTCATCAAACAGATTGTTAATATCATATCAGAACACTGAACGCGGCCTGATGCAACAGGACCTTATGGTTATTAATACTTCTAACCCCTATAAAGTGACTTTGCGGCCAAGATGGTGGCATTGGAGAAGGCCATGGCTGACAGCAAGGCCAGCTCTTAGGGAGATCACAAAGTCAGGATTCCAGCACCAAAGTCTTTAAAAGCAGTAGGATTCAAATGCGTTGACACTGTTAAGACAGTACCAATTCATATATACCTGCAGAGCATGGTATCTCTACAAGATTAATCCAGATATGATATTTTCCCGGATTGCTTATCTCAAAGATAATTGTTATTGTGTCTCTATACCCCTTAATGGGTTGAAAAGTTCCTTTCCCCTCTGTGGGAGAGCATGAGTTATATATGAATGTTCTCATTACACAATTACTTAAATACCCCTTTAAAGAGGTTTAAAGAAATGATATGTAAAAGGAAGAATCAATAAAGAACTAATTTACAACAACCATCTACAAGATAACAATGATCTGCAAAGTAGCTCTCTAGGATAGTATCTTTGGATTAATCTTGTAGAGGTACCATTGCTTTGCAGACATATTGGAGTTGACACTCTCTTCACTCACAAATACATGAAACAAGGAAGACAAAGTACACATGACATGGCCACCACACATCACCAAGAAGGAGATGCTCTGGTGGCGGCGGAGGCATGGAAACATCAAGAAGGGCCTCTATACCAACCATCCAGACCGGGAAGAATCCGAAAGAGAATCATTCAAACAATAATTAAACAATCACCTGAGCTGTTGCGGGAAGATTCTTCAGTTGTGAATCCACAGGAGAAAGAGCTTGCTTGAACCCTTCAATATCCAGTTCTTTGGATCCATCCTTGTCATCTCCAGTGGACAAGTTCAACAGATCCACAGCATTGCGAATCTTCTTAGCCTTCAAGTAAAACTCCACTTGTGGGTACCTTTCACATATATCGTCAATGACAGCTTGGAATTCTTCAACCGTTAAAGTTCCAGATTTGTCCTTGTCTGCAAGATTAAATATTGCCGAGATATCTTCCTAGAGAATGGTGGCAGTTACATTAATAAGTTAACACCATGAAATTATCTCTAATAAAAGATGTAAGAAATTATAGAAAATAAATTTGAATTGCTCTCTCATTTTTAATTCTGCTAGGATTGAAGATTTTCAATAAATCTTGTTAGGTTAGTTTTATTCTTTGCATATGGGGCTTCTCAATATGAATCTAATGTGGCATTATAAACATAGGAATTGTGTAACATAGGACTTCGCAAACAAACAAGTGCTTCAGAAATAAGCATTTGTATAAGTTCAGACACTGCAGCTTCCTCAAGAGGTAGAGCCTCTCAAGATCATTTATTTTATTAGGAATTCTAATTCATGCAGTCTAGTCTGTTGGACTGCAACTTTTTTGTGCCCTTCAGGACTTAACTTCTCAGTTGAGGTCCTCAAAAATGGGGGAAAAGAAACCAAAATTCCTGAGGTCCTCCTGTCTCACTTTTCAAAAGGATATGCTTCCATTAGCAAGTTGGAGAGAGAACTTTAGGGATCACCCAGCACAACATGAAATTTTGAAAGAGAACTTAACTCAATTACGAAGCTTGAGAGGATGTAAAGCAATTATTAAAGGTAATTCTTTTTCAGCTATTCAGTGGAGCTCTAGGAAGATAACTTAACTTTGGAGATTGGCAGGTTGGGTAGACAAGGTTCAGGATCCACATTAAACAATGTCCACCTGCCCCATCTTACAGCGATACAGGATCTAATGCAATGAGGGGACTGCTACATACTCATATACTAGTTGCTTTTGCAAAACAAACACATATGCCATCATTTTCCAATATTCTAGATTTTCTGAAATTTTTTCGGATTTGTTTGAAGACTTTTTTAAATCACACCGCTACGCCGCTACGTATCGCCGCTACCGCTACGTATCGCCCGCTACGTATCATTTTGGCGATGGGCCGCTACGCCCGCCGCAACCGCTATTTGCATCCTTGTTCTAGGTTCACTAATAGAGCTAGTTGAGGCATGGAGGGTGTCTGCTTTTCATTGGTCTAGGTTGGTTCCTTGGTGAATCATTTCTTTTTTCGATCAATTTGGAAAGTAAGGAATGAGAGAATCTTTATGGGAAGACTATATCATGGAAAGCTCTTCTTTATATAGTTTCTTTTGAGGATCACAAAATGGGCTACTGTAAGAAAGCAGTTTTCTTATATTAAGATGGGTAATATTTGTATAACTAGGAAGTATGTTTAACATTGGGAGCTTCAGAAAAGAGAAAAAAAAAAGTAACTTGTTGTTTCCCTCCATATGGATTTATAAAGTTTAATGTGAATTGTGGATGGATCCCCTTTGTTTTGCAAAAGCAACTAGTATATGAGTATGTAGCAGTCCCCTCATTGCATTAGATCCTGTATCGCTATATCAATAGAAAAGAATATGAATAATCAATGTTTTTCATATGGATTCATGTTGTTTAGTTATGTCAACTTAAATAGTAACTTAAGGCTTATAAAAAAAATGTTATAAACAAATTTCATCAAGATTCATTTAAGAATGAAAGATAAACTATGTTCAAACTTTATAAAAAAGCAATATACTAATCTACTTAAAGAGCACAAAGTAGAAAAAAAAAAGTTTCAAAACTCACCTTTTTTGAGCTTGATGCTTGAATCTTAAATGCCACCTTAATCTTTAAATGTTTTTGATGTTTTTGTTGATGATTTTGATGTTTTTTTTAGATGATTTGAAAAATGGAGGCAAGGAAAGGGGCTTGGAGCTGTGAAGAGGGGAGAAAAGAGGGGAGAAGATAAATGTTGAAAGGGAAAGGTGGGTAGAAAAATCGGCTGGGGGGTTTTAAACCCCCCAGCCGATACGTATCGGCCGATACAGATGTGAATGGCGATTTTTTTAAAAAAACATAGCGCCCATTGGTGCTACGCCCGATTTATCGGCCGATACGAAGCGATATTTATATCCATGACTTGGAAAACACCATGCCACACCACATTCGTTGAGGCAATACCTCCAAATAGAGGATGCAATAAGACAAAAAAAAAACATGTGATCAATAGACTCCTTTCCATACCACATAAGTGGCACACATCTGAAATGGATTATGACAACAAACTCCTCAGCAAATTAACTTCTGTTGATGTCTTACCTGTGACACCAACTAGGAGAAGGCCAAACTTAAAGTAGAGCGACAAAGCATGCAAATGGGATAGGTCCAGGCTGAAACCATACTAGAACTGATTCCTATAAAGGATGGTTCCAGTTCCGGATCGGAACCAGGAGATATTTCGGAACCGGTTCTAGCTAAAGGACTCGGAACCGGTTCTGGCTAAAGGACTCGGAACCAGTTCTGGCTAAAGGACTGGGTTCCAATTCCAGGTTTGGCTCTGACATCTTGCTTTATTTTCTAATTTTACATTTTATTTAAAATGGGTGGATTTTACATGTGTATTTTGCAAACAGGCCAGGTCTTGGGTATACAAGTTGAAACCATTATGGTTTTGGAACCGGCACGCTTAACTTCAAAGTTCAAATTTATGTTACAGAACTGGAGCCGTTTATCAATTGGGAACAAAATTAAGTTCCAAACCCAATTAATAATGGGTTCAGAACCTCCGGGTGGTCAGATAATAAGATATCTATTTGCATCCCTAAGCAAGACCCAGCCAAACTAAAGCACATGGGGAGCAATTCACATCAAAAAAGTCCAGCACCCTGTATACAACCTTTGAAGAGAGAGATCCAGAAGGGACTGGTTTCAAAATTAGAGAGTCAAATACATCCCTGCATAAGAAAATGTTAGAAACAAGACACGACATGAACTCAAACTCTACCAACTCAAAGGATTCTCCTAAATCTACCAACTCTAACTGAGGAAAGATTCTCCTACACCCACTTCCCATGACACTTTATCCCCAGCCAAACATAACAATCTTTAACTGAAGACTCTATATTAGAGGCCACCCTGAATACGTTAGAAAACAAATCATCAAACCAAAACCAGACACTTCGCCCTTACACCAACACCCCCCCCACCGCCCCCTGCCGAACAAAACACCACAAACCAAACAGCCACACCCACACCCACACCCACACAAACCTTAGGTTCACCACAAAAGAAGAAATGACAACCCATAACCAAGACGACCTACACCTAGGGACTATTTTGTCATTCATGATGCAAAGAAAATAGAAAAAGAGAGACGAATTGATTGCAGAGAGAATCTGTTTTAGGGAGTCGACTGATCCTCCCTTTATAATTCCTCATTGCCTTAATCAAGGCTCAAATCAATGCAATTACAATCCTATACACAGCTAGCATATCATACAAAAGAGGAAAGAAATAATATACACACTCATCTCTTTGACTTTGTCAATCTTATCATTATAATGGGTCAAGACCCATTTGATGTACATGGGCTATACTACACATGGGCCAATGTTAACATCCCCCCTCAAATTAATGCTAGTCAACCAGCAACAATTTGCAAACCAGGAACTCATAACGTGGCCTAGGGAGCCCTTTAGTGAAGATATCAGCCAGTTGGAGTTCGGTGGATACATGTGGAAGAGTATGACTTTGCGATCGTATGCATTGCGAATAAAGTGACAGTCCACCTCAATGTGCTTAGTTCGTTCATGAAAGATGGGATTTTTAGTAATACGAATGGCACTTGTGTTGTCAGCCTTGAGTGGGGTAGATGTAGTTTGAGAAAAGCCAAGGTCAGACAGTAATTTACATAACCATAGAATCTTGGAACAGGCAGCAGACATAGCACGATACTCAGACTCGATGGAGGATTTTGATACTTCATCTTGCTTCTTACATTTCCATGAAATGAGAGACTCACCCAAGTAAACACACCAGCCTGTCGTAGAACGACGAGTGTCTGGACAGCTAACCCAGTCAGCATTTGAATAAGCAGTAAAAGTGAGAGGCGTGCCAACTGAAAAGAAGAGACCACGTGTCGGAGAACCAAGCAGGTAGCGAATAATGCGTTTCACAGCGGCCAAATGCAGATGCCGTGGTGCAGTCATAAACTGACTCACTACATTCACAGCATAGGAGATGTCAGGGCAAGTAATAGTCAAGTAGACCAGACTTCCAACTAAGCAACGATAAGTCGTTGGGTCAGGAAAAAGATCACCTTCATCTTTACACAGTCTAACATTGACTTCAAGAGGAGTGTCCACAGGAGTGGACTACTGAAGGTTGGACAACTCAATTAAGTCGGTGATATATTTATGTTGATGAAGGGAGAGCCCTTTTTTACTCTGTTGAACTTCGAGGCCCAAAAAATAGGTTAATGGCCTGAGATCTTTCGTATGAAAAACCTCCCGCAGCAAGGATTGTAGCGTGCTGATCATCTCATTATGGGTCCCCGTGATAATGATATCATCAACATATACTAAGAGTATGGTAGTGCTTTTATAAGTAGTTTGGGTAAAAATAGAGGGGTCATAAGGCTTTGCACAAAATGAAGATCTTGCATAGTAGCACGAAATTTTTCAAACCAAGCCCTTGGTGCCTGTTTAAGACCATATAGAGAGCATCGTAACCGAGCAACAGCATTCATAGCAGTGGATGGATAGCCATGAGGTAGACGCATATAAACCTCCTCTTTTAGATCCCCATGTAGAAAGGCATTTTTTACATCCATTTGATATAGGGGCCATGACTGAGATGTAGCAAGAGCAAGAATTGTCCGAACTGTAGTCATCTTTGCCACAGGAGCAAAAGTCTCCCCATAATCAATTCCATATTCCTGCCGATTCCCTAAGGTGACTAACCGAGCCTTATAATGAGCCAATGAGCCATCAAGGTTTAATTTGATAGAATAAACCCACTTACATCCAATAGGTCGAATAGAAGAGGGACAAGGCACAACATCCCAAGTGTGATTTTCTTTTAGAGCCTCAAGTTCCTCTTGCATAGCTTGTCGCCAACAATCATGTTGTACCGCGTGCCCATAAGAGGGAGGAATTTGAACAGATGAGAGAGTAGTAAGTAAGGATGTGTGAGTAAAGCCCAAACGATCAGGAGGCTACGAAGGTCGTGTCGACCGACAAAGAGGAATCGGTGAAGTAGGATCAAGGGAAGAGTCGGTAATAGTAGCAGGTGGCTCCAGTGCTGTGTCTCTTTGTAGTCTACGTCTTTCATATACAATAGTAGGTTTAAATCCCGTGACAGCAGTGGAATCATAGAAGTTAGGAAGAAGTGAAATTGATGATCGCTCAACATTGTCAACATAATTTTGAAAGAAATGCTAGGTTTCAAAAAAAAAAACATTGTGTGAAACCCTGATGTGGCATACCGCGGGATCATAACAAAGAAACCCTTTCTGGTTAGTAGCATATCCTAAGAAAACACAGCGAGATGACTGAGCAGATAATTTTGTTCGCTCAGATGGAGGAAAAAGAACAAAGCACACACACCCAAAGGTGTGAAGATGAGAATATGTGGGTTGTTTTTAAAAAAGACGAAAATAAGGAGTTTGGTTTGCAATACAAAAAGACGGTAACCTGTTGATTAAATGAACTGCTGTAGAGAGTGCCTCTGGCCAAAATGAGGTAGGAACAAAAGATTCCAAGAGTAGGGAATGAGCAATATCCAATAAGTGCTGATTTTTTCATTCAGATACTCCATTTTGTTATGGAGTGTATGGACATGTTCGTTGGGAAATAATGCCCTTTTGTTGTAAGAGATTTTGAAATTCCTTAGAAGTATATTCGCCTCCAAAATCTAAACGAAGGATTTTAATCAAAGTGGAAAATTGGTTTTCAACATATGCTAAGAATGCCTGAAAAGAGGAAAAAACTTCAGAGTTGCAGTGAAGAAAGTAAATCCATGTAAACCGACTATGATCATCAATAAATGTGACAAAGTACTTAAAATGAGAGTGAGATGGTACAGGGGCAATGCCCCATACATCACTGTGAACAAGATCAAAACTCTTTTGAGCGAAAGAGGCATGTGTTGAAAAAGGTAGGATTTTACTTTTCCCCATTTTACAACTAGTGCAATCAAAAGACATATTGTTGAAAGAAGTTTTATTACCATCATTAAGCAAAGAAGAGTTTAAAAAAAACAATAACGTCTTAGAATTAGGATGTCCTAATCTATTGTGCCACAATTGGCTGTTATTATTCCTAGAATCAAACGACAAAGCAACTTCAGATTTAGTCCTATCATATGGAGAAAGTTGTAGTGGAAAGAGACGACCACACTTAAGCCCCTTCACTATCACCTTCCTTGACACTTGATCCTGTACAATACAGCCAGTACGAGAGAAACAAATAGAGCAATTATTATCAACAAGTTGACCGACAAATAATAAGTTGGTAGTTAATTCAGGTGAGACAAACACATGGTTCAAAGGAAGGGAATGAGAGATTTTACCAATGGCAGTAACGGGAATGCTGCCACCATTTGCAGTATTGATTCGGAGGTTTCCATCATATTTATTTAGATAAGAGAAATTTTTGGAAGAAAATGTCATACGATTCGAAGCCCCTGAATCAAAATACCATGTGGATGGTGATGCAGTTTTACTTGAGACTCCAAAAGCAGAAAGGGCATTAACGATCATTTGTTGGACAAGTTCAGGAGTGAGGGAAGGCAAAGCAACAGGTATAGCAATAGAGGCAGATGTAGAGGAGGATTCAGTCATAGTGGCAAGATTTGCTTTCTGAGTTTGGTTCTGAGGACGTCTCCGACGTTCTGGAAGAACATGGCCCTTAATTCGACAATAGGTACAATATTTTTTGTTACACTGAGTGGAGACATGTCCATATTTTTTGCAACTATAGCATTGAACTTTGCTCATGTCTCGAGCTTGCGGCTTCCCGCGAGCAGCATATGCAACTTCAATTGGACCTCCCGGGGCTTTTTGCATAAGCACAGCTTGAGTGGCAAACCGTTGTTCCTCACGCAGAAGTTCTACCAAGCAGATTTCAATGAAGGGAGAGGGCACACAGCTCATGAGTTTTGATTTGATAGTTTCAAACTCCGGCCTTAGTTTCATCAAGAATTGATCCCTCTGACTAGTATTATGAATTGCTTAAATAGTAGGGAGGGAGGTGGCAAAAAGGTCCGCATATATCAATTCAGTAAAATCAGTCCATAGGCTAACAAACTGAGAATAATACTCTTGAATGGATAGATTTCCTTGAGTAAATTGAGAAATTTCATGCCCTAGGTAAAATCTGCAAGCAGAGTTTTCTTGCTGATAGATAGTCTTCAGGTGATTCCACATTTCTTTGGCAGCTTTATAGGAACGGAGATGTAGAATAAATTGATATTCAACAGACCTTAGAATCCAACTCATGATATGTGCATCTTTGATCTCCCAGTTGCCCAAGTCTTTTTTGTCAGTTAGGCTGGCATTGGTCCCATCAATATGGGCCCATAAGTCTTTACCCTTAAGGTAAATTTGTAGTTGGAAGGCCCAGGAAGTATAGTTTTTGCCATTAAACTTGACAAGAGCAATGCCAGATTTATCCATGATAACACAATGTAAACAGGAAGGCACAGACATCAAAATGCAAAAACGGAAAAGAAATTAGTGTGTAGAAGACCAAGAATTCACCTAAATGGATGTAGTTGAAACAGCCAGAACGCAATTTATAACCAGAAATTGTCATCAGAAGAACAAATAATCACAGACTTGTGTAGAATATCAAAATCAGAGCAGGAACTTGGCAGATCTGTGAACTGATCACAGAATTGAGCAAAAAAAAATCCCAGGCAAGCAGGATTTTGTGAAAAAAAATGAGCACGTGGGCCCCCACAGCAAGAGAAAAAATAGGATCAGAGCAAAGGAGCAAGATGCAATCATAGTTTCTATCCTCTCAACAAAATTTCAGTACAAACAAACATGCCACCAAAAAGTTGGACGGATGTGATGAAACAGTGTGCAGAAAATCCTCACAACACAAATCAGGGTAGATGGCCTACCTCAGATGATAAAAAAATCCAAAAAAAACCCTCAGAAATCTCAGCACCCTTGGTCAACCAACATGGTGTTGTCTGTTTGGAGAGATCTGATCAATGGGTGGGCCACACCTGGAAGAGTACTACTTACAATCATTGGAACTACAGCTGTACAAAGAAGAAAGGATTGCAGATATGATCGCCAAGATCCCTTGATCTTCTAACATGAAGTAGTCAGTAGAGAAGACCCTTCATACATAATCTCTGATGCCATGTCATTCATGATGCAGAGAAAATAGAAAAAGAGAGACGAATTGAGTGCAGAGAAAATCTATTTTTGGGAGTTGACTGATCCTCCTTTTATAATTCCTCATTGCCTTAATCAAAGCTCAAATCAATGCAATTTTAATCCTATACACAACTAGCATATCATACAAAAGATGAAAGAAAGGATATGAGCATTCATCTCTTTCACAGTGTCGATCTTATCATTACAATGGGTGATGCAGTCTATGGCACATCAGACCTCTTCAAATTAGATTAGGATTGTTATTGTTATTATTAAGAAAGTTTCTATTTTTAGCCTAGGGTTTTCTTGCTTATTAAGATTGTTTTACTATATATATGGCTTTGTAGAGAAGAACTTCTCAGAGATTTTTGGTTGATTAATAGATTTGGGTTTTCCCAGAGGAGTTCCTCGTGTGTGTTGAAGTCCTTGGTGACCATTGGAAGTGTCGTTGGACACGTGCTCAGGCACATCCACGCAGCCCTAGCCCTTGGGCTGCATCAGATTGGTATCAGAGACCGATCTCCACTGTCACCCACATCTTCCCCGTCACCCCATCTTCCCCGACTACCCCCATCCGTTAACCCTCATCCGAAAAAAAAAAAAAAAACCTAGATCCCTACACCCCAGACGACCACCACCCTCTGTCTACCCAAAACCCCCGCCAGAAACCCGAACTCGTCTTATCCCTGCGGAATCCTCGAAACCCAATCCCAGTCGAAGGCCACGTCCCAATCCACCATCTCTGCCATCAAGTCACCTTAAATCCAAACCACAACCAATCTTCCCACAGCCCACCATCTTCCACCACAGATCTCCACATCGCCCATCATCCCTAACCAAACCGCAACCCTAAAACCCCGCCTCTGTTACATCCACCCCCATCGACCCCTCTCAGTCAATCCCGCACCAATCCCTCGTCAAATCCTCAACCCCTGCTCAACTCCACAAAACCCTAATCTTTCCCACCCCCGATCCTTGCAGAGAGAGGCGCAGGAGCCGAAACAAAACAATAAAAAAAAAAGAGCACAAGCAGCGCCGCGAGAGAGAGAGAGACAGAGACAGAGAGAGAGCAGTGTACAAAGAGACAGAGAGACAGAGAGATTTACCCAACACCATCGCCCGCCGTCTGCTACTGCTGTTCGCTGTCGTCGTTCGAAGACCGTGCATCCCACCATCGTGTCGACTTGCCCTGCACAGCCAGCTGTCGTCGCTGATCACCGCATCTTCCACAATCGGCCTCCTCCAGACGTCCGCCTCGCACGCCTGCGCCGCACGCCATCGTTCCCGCAGCAACGCTTGTCTCCCTGCATCCTCACCCGCAAGCCGCCTGCGGTTATCTGCTCGCCGTCGTCATCAGTCGCCTGCCACCAGCCACCGGCCGCTCACCCATCTTCTCCCTCCTCTCCTCCTGTATCCACTGACGCACCAGGCCGCTCATCCATCCTCTCCCCTCCTCTCCTCTTGAATCCACCGAATCACAAAGCGGCAAGAGCCCGTTTTTTATGTCCAGCTTCTCATCACGAAGAACGAGACAGCGAATTGGGCCGGGTTCGTTTGGACTGTTATTCCGGTTTGTGAGCCCATATACTAACTGGCCCACAAACGAAATTCTTCTTAAAAGCTTCTGCAAAAGTATTCCGATTTCCAATCTATCCTTTTGAAGAGTAGATCTGCACATCAGGTCAGTCAAATTTCAATTTTGCATTAAAAAAAAAATGCCTCCAAAGAAGCAAGTGGATGTCGAAGCTTCATCTTCTTCACTTGAAGATTTGGCTAGTGCCATTAGAGAATTATCTGCAAAAGTTGATGGCATGCATACCACCCTGCACCAATTGGATATTCGCGTAACAAATTTAGAAAATCATCAACGTGTGCATCCCCACCGTGAAGATGGTGCACATATTCGGAATCCACGGGATCCACCAGTCAATAATCCTGATCGAGAATTCGGGATAAAAATTGTGATTCCCGAATATGATGGAAAATTACAGCCCGCTGAATTTATGGATTGGTTAGTATGTGTGGAAAATATTTTCGCACACAAGCCAATGACGGAGCATTATAAAGTCACACTGATTGCTACGAGATTTCGTAATTATGCTGCAACTTGGTGGGCTGAATTGCAAAGAAAACGGAGGAATCAGAACATGGACCCTGTTGATACATGGACAGAGATGAAAAATATTTTGAAACAAAAATTCCTCCCTGTCAACTATGCAAGAGATCTCCGTTCCAGTTTTCAAAATTTGAAACAACGGTCCAAGACAGTTGTTGAATATTCTGAGGAATTTTTGACTCTGCAAGCTCGTTGTAGTTTGAATGAAGATGATGATGTGGTAGTTGATAGATTTTTCAATGGATTGAGACTAGACATTCAGCATATCCTTGCCTTCCAACATTTTGATAATGTCGATGAACTCATCCAACATGCTGTCAAGGCTGAGGGAATTGCAAATCATCAAGTGCAAAAATCCAAATGGGCTCAGCCAAAGAATTCCCCTCTACAAGAAGCTAAATCCAATGGACAGACTTTTGCTAGGACTGAAGGTCAAAATAAGATGGTTTGTTTCCATTGTCACCAGCACGGGCATCGCGCCGCAGATTGTCCAAAGCGAATACATCTAATTGAGATTGAAGATGCTGATAACAATATCCGAGATGATATTGACACTGATCCTAAGGATATTGACAATTCCAAGGATATTGACACTGCGGACATTGACTTCACCGATGCAGAGCCCCCAGATGATGCTCTTATTGTCCTCAAGGATGCTTCACCAACTGTTGAGCATAAGTGGTTGCGCAAAAATATTTTCCGTTCCACAGGAATGATTCAGGGACAAAACTGCACAGTTGTTATTGACAGTGGAAGTTGTGAAAATCTCATCTCCCAGGCTCTTGTTGATCGCCTCCAATTGAAAGTTTATAAGCATAACCGTCCTTATTTTGTCAAGTGGCTAATAAATGGTGATCGAGCGCATGTTCGACATACTTGCAAAGTTACTTTTGCTATTGGTGAGACTTACAAGGATACAATCTGGTGTGACGTGCTACCTATGGATAGTGATGATATCTTGTTGGGTCGTCCGTGGATGTATGACAAGAATGGAACTCATGGTATGCGCGACAACACCTATACGTTCATGCATGGTGGACAGCAAGTTACTCTTCATCCTGAGAAACCACAACCGCCAAAGAAGAATTCCTGGAAAGCTGCCACAAAGGATGTCCTTCATGTCCAACACATTTACATTGGTAACCCGAAGCAGCATCGAGTTCGAGGACGAACTCTTCTTTCAACCCGGGGAGGATGATGCAGTCTAGGGCACATCAGACCTCTTCAAATTAGATTAGGATTGTTATTGTTATTATTAAAAAAGTTTCTATTTTTAGCCTAGGGTTTTCTTGCTTATTAAGATTGTTTTACTATATATATGGCTTTGTAGAGAAGAACTTCTCAGAGATTTTTGGTTGATTAATAGATTTGGGTTTTCCCAGAGGAGTTCCTCGTGTGTGTTGAAGTCCTTGGTGACCATTGGAAGTGTCGTTGGACACGTGCTCAGGCACATCCACGCAGCCCTAGCCCTTGGGCTGCATCAATGGGTCAAGACCCATTTGATGTACATGGGCTACTATACACGGGCCAATGTTAACATATTTTAGGATCCACCCCCAGGAAACAATAATCTTACTCCATAATGCCTCTTTCTCATCACCAAACCACCACCACCATTTGGCTAGCAAAGGCCATTTTTTAACTTAAGATGCGCCGGTCCAAAACATCCAGCAATTTTGACTTGACCACATCAGTCCACCTCATCAAGTGCATCTTTCTATCACCAACATTCTTACCCCATAAAAAATTCCGCCTTGTGATCCGACTTCTTAACCGCTGCCAACGGCATCTTGTATAAAAGCATAATACACACGTATACTAGACGAGGATGATTTAATGAGACTGACTCTAGCCCCAATAAATACCATCTTTTCAAGTTGATGACTTTTTCCAAACTTGTCTACCAGCAGATCCACCACCACTAGCAACATAGAATTAGCACAAATAGGCAAACCAAGATACTTAGATGGGAGGCTTCCAACTCTGCAATGAAGCCTATCACCCAAGATCTAAATATTCTCCTCTATACAACCTAGCTTTACTAGGAAACTTTTTGATGAGTAGATCTCTAACTGCAAAGCTAGCTGGAAGCATATTAAGATTCTTGTCAAAGTCGTGATTTCTTCCCACCTTGCCAAAATAAATAAAATTGTCTCATCTACAAATTTAAGATGAGTAACCACCTCTCCACCCCTAGGAGCTTCAAAACCACAAATCAAACTGAGCTATTTAGCTTTCATGGTGAGAGTTCCCATTGCTTTTGCAACAATAGTGATTAAAAATGGGGAAAGCAGACCTTCCTGCTTTAGACCTCTTAAAGTCTTAAAAAGACGAGTAGGGGAACCATTAACAAGAACAAAAACTGATGTAGTGTGTTCATTGATCCACCCCCTCCACATTGAACCCAAACCGAATCCACCAAAACTCCCATTCCACGAAGTGGAATCCCTTTTCTCACTTCCGTACAAGCTCTCTTTCTAGAGTCTACAAGTTCATTTGCTGCTAAGCAAAGAAAAAGGGGAAGGGAGGGAGAGAGGTGGGGGAGCACAACTTCAAATTTGCAGTTTCATGGGGAGGCAACCTCATCTTTGCAATTTCAGATTGAGGAGAGTAGTAAGCATTGAATAATAATATAAAAATACTATTTTTTTCCATTCTTCTCTTGTTAATGTATTTGAATCTAACTTCGGTTTAATTAGAGTGAATTTTAGTGAGGTTTGGACATGTAGTTTTGGATTAGTCAGACTGGACTCGAAACTCGTATTTAAGGTTTGAAAGCCTTAATATGCCAAATCCATCAAAAAACTTTCCTTTTGGTCTGATGCACCACACCTGTATCCAGACCCACAGTTAGGATTCAGACTCATTAATGGGGTGTAAACTACATTTTGGGTAACAAGTTTGGTAGATTCATATTAGGCACATAAAAATTATGTATGCATAAATGTCATGTGCATGCCTTAGATACTCGATAAAATCATGTGAACGCAAAATACATAACCCATTTACAATTTATCATTTTTCTCATTCATACTTAGTCCTACCATTTGGATTTGGATAGCAATGTACTAACTAGCTCTAAACAATTAGACTCGGTTCTGCCCAGTTTTTAAACATGCAGACTTAGGTCCAAGTTTTGGGGTCCATGTTAGATCCAAATATGGACTAGGACTCATCCTTCCTAATTGTAAAATGCCTCACACGAAGAGACAAGTGAGTCCAACCCTATTCCAACCATTTGAAATCATACACAAGAAGTAATTTGCCATAAAAAAATTTTTAAGTTT
Organism: Sextonia rubra; assembly: GCA_037013555.1. NCBI lineage: Eukaryota > Viridiplantae > Streptophyta > Magnoliopsida > Laurales > Lauraceae > Sextonia > Sextonia rubra. Next base: position 1,267,700 of record JASUAD010000028.1, on the reverse strand, counting down.
AAATGATATGGAGCCAACTAGATCCACAAAATAGAAGATGATGGTGTGAATTAATGTTTGAATTCAAGTCTTGAATTTACTATTTAAATATACATCAATTAAAAGCTAATAAGTGAAAATTTAGAGTTGTTTAGAGAGAAAAGAATTAATCTCATATGAATTCTTTTAATGGCAAACCTGTGATTGCCTTTTGCATCACTTGGTCCATCAACATGCCCATGTCTACTAACAAGGCACCTTGTGCTTAGATTGATAATGGATGGAGCCAGAGCTGGTTGATGGGGGCCAACAAACCCCTCAACTTCACACTATCATATCATTTGAACCTTCACATTTGGTGATTGGCTTTCAATGTCACCCCTCTTACATGCCCACTACAGCCATCATGCCCATCAAACGACCACAACTAACCAGTTATTGAACTTTATAAATTAATTGTGGGTTGATAGCTTTCTTTACATAAGGTCAATCCAAAATGGATCCTACCGTAATTGGAGTCAAATACAACACACACTCACACAGTGATAAAACAAGGAGAAGATGATTATTATTTTGATTCGTTTGAACTTCATCATGAGCCCTCTTATTTGTCATATATTTACTAACCTCAAAAGGTTTTGGGATTTTCTCCGAAAATGTTGAGAAATCCTCAAATTTAATGTTTTTTCTTAATATTATCTAAAAATATTACATAATTAATAACTACTTAATAAATATAAAATATTATTAGTTAACCATAGATTCCCCCCCACCCCCCCCCCCCCCCCAACCCCCCCACCAAAACAACCCAAACCGCAACCCAACCAAAAAAAAAAAACAAAAAATCTCCTCTTTCCCTCTGTTTTTCAAAACCGAAAAACAAGCTCCACCACTACTAATATGCCATCAAGAATCTGTCAAAGACTCCTGACTTGGAACTTTTGGGATAAGACTTAAAAAAGTGACATTTATTTTTCTATTCAATCCTCTCCTTTGATGAAAGTGTCACACATTTTTTTACCAAGTGATTATATCTAATTATTCTCCCATTGTCGCTTCTCCGATTCTGTTTACTAGTTCTCCCATTTCTTAATCCCTTAACTTACCTTTCGCATCAATCAAGGGTAAAGGCAAATGCATCCACTTCATAAATTTATTCCCTATCATGCAGTTTCACCTTCTGATTGTTATTTTTTAGATCCTCTTGTTGGCGCATAAAAGAGAAAAAAAAAAAAAAAAGATACCAGAAGACTAGGCCAAGCACAGGGTACAGTCCCGATGTGACACAACAGAATGCAAAGGGCCAAATAACCAAACCAGACAATTTTTCCAGCCACCACACTAATATGCAGTAAAGGAACGGAAATCTTAGAAATGGAACAGAAATCCAGTAACTTAACAGTGAAAGAAGGAATGCTGAAAAATCACCAAACTCACCTTAATAGCCGTCTCAATGTTCCATGTACTGAAATCAACACAAGGAGAGAGGAAACGATAAAGCCAAAAACATGATTTATTGACAATAAAAAAATTTGAGCATAGAAAAGCCTTAGTCGACTACTGTATGTCTGATATAATGCTAAAAAAATCTCCAAGACCTTAAATTCCTACCAAATTTTTTTTTTTTTTGTTAGGCCCTTGGCCTTCATTAGGAGGGTTTTTCCTTTTTTTATTGCACAAAAAGCCATAAGAACAAACAAGGCTAAAAACAGCCTAAGAAAGAGCACCCAAAAACAAAGAAAAAGACAGCTAAACATCAAAGGAAAGCGAGAAGTGAGAAACTCCCTCCTTAGCAAGCCTATCCGCCATGAAATTTGCTTCTCCTTGAATATGATGAAATTGTGCATCCAACTCATTAGTAATATCGCGTGCCTCCTCCACCCAATCCGTGATCCTCCAAGGATAAGAAGATTTTCCAGAACCCCATTGAATTGCTGAGAAAAAGTCACCTTCAATCATGGATTGAGGACCCGGACCCGGAGCCCAACTTGGGCCTGGCCAAGTCTGAGTCAACTCGGCCGAGTCAACTGAGACTAGGCCGGGTCCCTTAAATTTTTTTTTGTGTGTTTTTTTAGTTTAAACAATATATAAAATGATTGAAAATTCTCAAAAATTGTAAAAAATTGAAAAATAACCTTAGGGGCCCCTCCAAAACTTCCAAGAGCACCATTATAATTCCCCAACTATTTATACGACAACAAACATTATATTGTGATTTGTGAAAATTGAAGTATAATGTGAATTATGAACTATGAACTATTAAATTAAAATCAAATTGAACTCTCAAGTATGAAGTATCAACTAAAAATTGAAGCATCAATTATCAACTATGAAGTATAAAATAACAAATGTCAAATGGCAAACATATGGTCATAGTGTCATACCTTAGTCCTTAACGCATGATTCATAGAATTTAATACCATGTTGAATGCCTTGCTGGTTGGATGTCTTCGTCATCATCATCGTCATATTGTTGTTGACGATAGTACTAAGCAATATCAAAATTGAAGAACTCTTGTCCTCCTTGTCCTTGATTGCGTTGTTCATGACCATAAGGATAATGAGTTCGTAGTGGTATTTGATACATAGGTATCATAATTACTCTATACTGCTCTTGCCCGCCATATCCATGTAAAATACCACCGCACGCACCATATTGCCCAATTAAGGGATCAAATTGTGACTACTCATAGTCACCATATTGCTGTCCTCCATATGGACTTGATGCTAGTTAATGTGGTTCTTCATAAAATTATTCTGATTACTCTCTTCTTTGTCCATTAGCAGGCTCATGTTCACCACCCATATAATGGACAGTGATATTTTCCTGAAATTCTTCATTATCACCACCATCATCTGGTTGTTGTGCATAACAACCATGATCCCCTTGTGGTGAGCCACTTATACTTGAAGATGATGCATTGCGGTCTTCTTCTTCTTCTTCTTCTTCATTAGTGGCTAAACACTTGCTTGCCTGACCCTTACCTTTTGTTTTCCTCTTGTATTGGAGAGTTGGATCTTTAAGAAGTTGTTTGGCTTTAGAGAAGGTTGAACTACCACGCGAATCTAACTTATCCTTAGCTCTTTTAACACGTTCTAAACTAGAATATGTCAACTCTGGCTCAAGTTGTGAGCCTTATGAGGGCCCCTCTGCCACACTCTTTCCCTTTTCCCATGTGATAGCAAATCTTCGAACGAGAGGTGGTGGGGGTTCCGATTCCTGTTCTAAGGCCTCAGTTTCATCAGGATTATACATGCATTTATCTATGAAATCTGTATTTAGTAAAACTGCAGCCTCTCTTTCAACAAACCAGTCCTCTAACGGGTCATCTTCTTCGAATATATAATCCAAATTAATTGGATTATATTCTCCATTATCCCTTTTTTGGATATTTCTTGCCCTCAACCTCATATTATAATGGACAAAAACCAACTTATCCAATTTCCCCATATTGAGGTGATTCCTGGTTTTTGCGTAGATGAAACTAAATGTACTCTAATTTCGTTCACATCCAAATGATAATGTTGTTTGGCTCAGAATTTTTCTTGCAAGATCTCTAAAGTCAGGAGCATCATCGCCAAAGTTGTTCCACCATTCAGCTGTAATTAAAATTTAAATTTAGCCATTCCCGATGAGAATATTGTAACTGATTACCAATCCACTAAAGATTATTAAAAATATAACATACCTAGATCCATCCTTTTACAAAACATTATACAAAGCTCATCTCCAAAACTTCCAAGAGCGCCTTTATAATTCTTCAACTATAAATTATCAAGTTCAAATAAATAAATTACAACTGTATTGGTTTACTAGTATCTTGATGCAAACAAAATGTGATATTATGAAACCTTACTTGGTTAAGAATTGCAATTTTCTTCATCTTGTCACTAACCATTGTCTCTAATGTTTTTTTAGAGCCTCGAAAAACTTTCTCGTACTTAGAGAATCCCTTGCTATAGAAGCATGATAGGTTCAAGAAGTATGCTGCATGTCATCAAGTATTATATTGATTAAATTCTAATAAATAAATCAATGTTTAAAATTGCAAACATAAAACGAAGCAACTGTGTATATCTCAATTTAACTGCAGCGTATATATCTTGACGTAATTGGTTGTTCCATCTTTTGTCAATAATTTTCCACAAGTCCCATACTTTTCTCTAGATCTTACCTCAATAGCAAGCTTTGCAAGATCCATTGCATCATAGATATAGCCCATTGTAGGTTTCGTATCACCATCCACCACTTTCAACACCTTCACAAGCAGCTCGAGTAAGTATGTAATTCTCTCAGCCTTATGCCAAAAATTTGTACCCAATACAATTCCTTGCACAAGTTGTGGCAATCTCTGTCTTGAAAACGTAGAGTATATATATGCTTCATTCGTCCATATCTGCATTATGTTAGCTTTATGACGACAAAGACTCTCCAAAGCCAAAAAATTGGGAGCAAATCTTGTAATACCCAGCCTCAAAATCTCATGACTATTATTGAATTCTCTCATCATATCGGTCAACCACTGATGATTGTATATCAAACTTGTAATACTCTTTCCATCTTCAATAGTTAAGTAGACATCTTCCAATTTTCCTATGTCCTCCAACATAAGATCAATACAATGTGCTGCACACGGCACCCAAATAATATGCAGACAACATAATAGTTTCTCCACCGCCTTAAAATTTACCGCATTGTCCATCACAACTTGGACAATATAGTCACTGAATCCCTCAAGGATTTTTAGTGTTATATCCATTAAACTAAACAAATATTGGGCATCCAATCGATGTCCTTTTGTATCTACTGAGTGAATAAAACATATTCTCATTATAGAATAAGCCATAAAATTATGTGGCGCTTATTGTTGCTTGTCCATCTATCACACATAAGTGTGCACCCATATTCTTTCCAAGTCTCAATATAGTCATTCACATACTTCGTATAATCTCTATACTCCATATCAAGATATTTGCCACTAATCTCATAAGCGGTAGGTGGTTTAACTCTGGGACCCACCTTAGCAATGGTATCCACCATTGCCCGATAGTATGATGAGGTAGCCACATTTGGAGGAATCTGATTATAATGGAAGAACTTTGAAATTGCTCTACCTATCTTCAAAGTTCTAGTTTTCATATCACCCATCATAGAACTAAAAATCTTGGGTTGCTTCACGCTTTGGGTTCTATGGAAAAATGGATCCAACATACCTTTCCTTGCTGTATCCACAGAAGGGTTCGGAGGTACTCTTGAAGGTCCAGCCCCACCTCGTTGTTCTTCAAAACGAGCAAGCTGAGCTTCAAAAGCTTGACGGTTCTGCTTCATTGCCCTCCCCATATCGCTAGCCTTTTCATCCTCATTATCATCATCATCTTCAGAAGAATCATCAATCTTTTTTGTGGATAAAATGTCCCTCATTTCTTTCCTGACTTCAGTTGGGACATTTGGACAACCTTTTGCATCTCCTGAAATATGTGCAAGATGCTGTATAAATCTGTGAATTCCACCATGCATGGTTTTTCCACACCATTTACAGTTCACCTTATGAGGGTCTCCACCAACAATCTCTCCATGAGGCCATCCAGGATCAACTTCCCTCTATTTCTTCTGTGGTGCCATTCTATTTGTGACTAAGGTAACTAATAATCTGCAGAATTTGTCAATTTAAAAAAATATATTATTACCCCATGATCTTTTTGTCAACCATCTAATCTAACTCTAGAAAACATGTTAGAAAGTTACAACTAAGTTAGTTGAACTAATAAGATTTAAAAAAAAAAAAAAAACCATAAATCTATCTACTAAGCAACACATCCATTATGTTCATATACTAAACATAACAAAATGTTGAAAAAATAATACTTTTTATATAATTAATTTTTAAATCCAAGGCAAAAATTAAAATTACATATTTCCCAAAAGTTTTGAGTGAAAAATCCACCCACAAGTCTACATGCATACCTCATCATCTTTTCCAACTATATAAGCATATACAAATCAATAAATATAATTTTCTATTTATTTTATGGGAAATATTATAAAAATTACAACTTTAGATCATACATACATAGATCTATGAAAAAAAATCATAGATCTATATACTAGATAACACATCCATTAAGTTCATATACATAACATAATAAAATATTGAAAAAAAATATATTTTTATATAATTAACTTTTAAATCTGAGGCAAAAATTAAAAAAATTACATATTTCAAAAGAGTTTTGAGTGGAAAATCCACCCACAAACCTACATGCATACCTTATCGTCTTTTCCAAACTATATTAGTATGTATAAATCAATAATATAATGTTTTATTTATTTTATGCAAAATATAATAAAAATTACAACTTTCGATCATACATGCATAGATCTATTAAAAAAACCATAGATCTATATACTAGACAACACATCCATTAAGTTCATATGCATAACATAACAAAATGTTGAAAAAAATATATTTTTTATATAATTAATTTTTAAATCTGAGGCAAAAATTAAAAAAATTACATGATTTCCAAAAAGTTTCAAGTGGAAAATCCACCCACAAGCCTACATGCATACCTTATCATCTTTTCCAAGCTATATAAGCATGTACAAACCAATAAATATAATTTTCTATTTATTTTATGCAAAATATCGTAAAAATTACAACTCTAAATCATACACGCATAGATCTATGAAAAAAACCATAGATCTATATAGTACATACCCAAAAGAGTGAGAATCTACAAAAAAAAAAAAAAAGTAAATCATGAAAAAAATTGATTTTTTCTATTTTTTAAAAAATTCGAGCCAAAAAATACAAATAAATGTATTTTCCATGGCAATCATAAGAAACAATTTCATCTTCAACCACAACCAACATAGTATGATCCTCTCTCACCATGTAAGCAAAAAATAAAAATAAAAATAAAAATACATACCTCAAACACCAAAATTTCAAAACCCCCTTCTTGAATGAATAGTAGTCTTGATTTTTAAAAGCATAAATTTCTGAAAAAATATAAATTTGAGCCATGATCTCTTCACAAAGAGTCTTCTCCCAACCTCCCCTAGCCTCTCCTCTCTTTTAGAACATGAAAAATGAGGTTTTAGGACTCCCTCCACCCTTATATATGTCAGACGAGTCCGTCTCGCCCTAGTCCCCCTCGGGCGATCCCAAGTCGGCCAAACCCGACTCGGACTGAGCCGAGTTTTTAATCCATGCCTTCAATAATGGCCTTATGACAATCCATTCGCAACAACTCCCTACAACCAATTAAAAGAACAAAAGCCTTAGCTTCATTTGCATCTGAACCATCAAAAGGACAAGAAAAGCTCCTGACGACCAAGCCATTCTAATCTCTAATGGCAACTCTAATACCACCTCTATGAGTAAAATGTAAATAACTTCCATCAAAATTTAGCTTAAAAAGACCTTGTGACGGACTCTTCCAAGAAACTCCATGCATAGCTCTGACACACCAGGCCCCCCTCCTTGAAGCTGTCTAAGATCTATTAAAATAATCTAAAGAGACTCCTTGAAACTCCTTTCTCCCGCACACTCACTCCGAAACCATCCAAACAATGGACTCAAATACCTCCCCCACCTCTTTACTTTGATTTCTAAAAACTCTACCTTTTCTTTCCAACCAAAGCTTCCACATGGTAGCTTACAAAACAAAATTCAATAAAATCCTGGCCCAAGCAAACTTACATTTTAGAAGCCATTGATTGTTTTAGGCATAACACACTCCATTTCAAATAGTTAATAGTACCCATCCAAACTTTATAAGCAAATTGACAATGAATCAATAAGTGATGTACTGTTTCTTCATCTTTTAAACACATTGGACAACCATTAACAATAACATGACTCCTTTTTTGAAGCTTATCAATGGTTAGGGTTTTATGATGCTTCGCAACCCAACAAAAAGCCAAAACTCTAGGAAGCACCACTGAAACCAAAAATTCTTCCACCCTCCACAATAAGACTCGCATCCACCAAAGCATTACAAAAAGACTTAACAGAGAACTAACCTTTAACATTTGGCTTCCATAATCTGACATATGATTTGTTAGTAGCCAAATATACTGTTTCAAGCATTCCAAGTAACCTAGAAAGGTCCGAAACTTCACTCTTCCATAAGTATCTTCTGAAAAGAAATCCCACACAATATTGCCACCCAAGTGACAATAGTTCTTCTCAATAAGAGCCTATTGCCTTTGAACCAACAAATACAAATTTAGGAATTGATCAAGCAATCTGACCTGCCCACACCACTTATCATTCCAAAACTTCACCTACCTCCCATCATTAACCCTTAAACGAATCCACCGATCAAAATCACCCTTCACAGAAAGGACAAACTTCTAGAATCCAGAAGCATTTTAGTCTTGCTAGGGCACATTCCAACCATCATTTGCTAAATTATATTTTCAAATTAAAATCCGCCTCCAAAACCCTTGACCTGGTGATTTGCAAATTAAAATCCACCTCCAGAACCCTTGACCTAGCCCCACCCTCCATAACCATTTTCCAAGTAATGCATTATGTACCTTATCAATGAAGCAGATACCCAATCCTCCTTGAGATAAAGGTTTACAAACAGAATCCCATGTCACCAGATGATATTTGTGTTTTTCAATAGAATCATTCCAGAGGAAATCAAGTCGAAGCTTCTCTATTTTGCACAAGATGCTTTTAGGCGAGGTTGTCAAAATCAGAATCATATCGTGAATCGTTTTATGTTCTGAATAGAATCGCATCGCGAATCGAATCGTAAATCATAGGATTCATTTTATTTTCTCCAAAATAGTTCTAAAAATTCAAAAAAAATATGTAAAAATCATTAAAAAAATATATAGATATGCATAACTCATCCATTTTCCATACATAGCAACATTTATATGTTGAAAAAAGAAAATGTTCTATCAACAAAAGATGCTTATGAGCTAATCTATGAGCTAAATACAAAATATTTTATCCCATAAAGGCAAAATACATCAAAAGATGCTCATATCCCCATCATTGCCGATGACTATATCCACATCAACATCATCATCTCCAATATAATCATCACCAAATGAAGATGATCCATTGTCAAGACATTGAACTTCCTCCTCTTCACTATTAGATGAAGATGCCAAAGCTTCTTCTTCGTCAACCTCAGAAACTTTCCTCTTTCCTTTATCTTGTCTTCCAAATGTAAGTTTTCTAGGCCCTATAAAACATGATTATAAATTTTAGTTTCCTCAAATAAAAAAATAACTACTAATTTTTAGACTTTGACATTCAGTAAATTAGTAGTACCTCGTCATTTGTCTTGTCTACTACTTGTCCCTTCAATAAAGCATTCTGCTAGGTCCATCCATGACATGTCATTATCTAAATCAAGATCTTCTTTTTCAGTGATCCACTCATCATCAATATCCATATCTGACAAGCAAATAGGTTCAAGTGCTTACCTCGTCGTTTGTCTTGTCTACTACTTGTCCCTTCAATAAAGCATTCTCCTAGGTCCATCCATGACATGTCATTATCTAAATCAACATCTTCTTTTTCAGTGATCCACTCATCATCAGTATCCATATCTGAAAAGCAAATAGGTTCAAGTACTTGATCCCTCTCTCTCTTTTTTTGACGGACTTGGAGATTGAGATTGTATTTAACGAAGACTAAAGAATTAAGACATTGTTGCTCTAGTCTGTTTCTCCTTTTTGAATGTATCTATACAAAAGTTAGATTCATTCAATCATTAAATTTAAACATCAAGATTTATACATTAATATAACCAAGTAATGAAAATAAATTTAACAAATCTCACATGTTCAAACGTACTCCAATTTCTTTCACACCCCAATGAACTACACGTTAAACTTAATATTCGAAATGCTAGCTTTTGTAGTTCAGAGCAATGATCACCATAGCTCTCCCACCACAAAGCTAGTTTATATTATAAGAATAAAGTCAATGATTGAAAAAGGATAACATAATGAAGAAAAGCAATATGAATTACGGAATATAAAAAAACTGAGTATGCATATTACCAGGTTGTTTTGTCATGATCGTTAATTGGGCCGTTTCTCTTCCAAAAATGCCAATCTTTCTCTTGAAATAGTCAATTTGTTCATCAACAAGAATCCGAGTTCTACTATCTTGAACAAATCGTTCTAGCGTGTGGCGCAGCCCTGGATCTTGGATGGGTGGTAGAACAATCTCCCGAGGGATTGTTCGAATCCGAAGATTCAACGGCAATCACGATCACAATATAGAACAAGAACAACTATGGCACTCTGAAATTTTATTGATAAAAAACGTACCGAATACAGTGACAATTACTCCTTATATAGGAGTGATCGGTTCTAACTATAGAAGGAGGACTAATTCTACACAAATAAGACTTACTAAAATAGGACATAACAAAAATAAGACTCTGTATCAATCGAATGTCTTCCTACTAAATTAAGAAATAGCAAAATAGAAAGTGTATCAATCGGATGTCTTCCGATTATGGGATCTGGGCCGGACTTGGGTTCGGCCTGCATCAGCTCTCCCCGGCTTGGAAAAACTCGACTCCGGCGAGTTGAGCGCTTGATATCTCTCATAAAGATCAGGATTGATGCGCTGGAAGTCAGTAGCTGTAATCCATGTAGCATCAGAGATAGGACGATTGCGCCAGCGGACATAAAACTTCTGATAACCTCCTTGACGTGTAGACACAATTTGATCATCAAGGACATCAATAATTTCATCAGGAGGTGGAGAATGAACTGGTAAAGAAATAAGCTGCTCTTCATTTTCTCCTTCAGTAACATGGCCACGATAGAGAGTAAGATCCTCGACATTGAATGAAGAACGGACGCCGGAATCAGTAGGGATATCAAGAATATAGGCGTTGGAATTAATCTTCTGGAGAATCTTGAACAGACCTGAACTTCGAGGGTGTAATTTCTTGTTAGCTCCAGGTGGCAATCTCTCAAGTCGAATACGAACCATAACCATATCGCCTTCATTAAATTCAACAAACCGACGATGTTTATCAACTTGCTGCTTATAAACATCATTGCTGGCAGATATATGGCGACGTACTTCATTATGGACTTGCTGCATGTGTTGGAAGAAAGTTTCAGCATCTGCACTCACTCTGACATCAACTGGTAACGGAACAAGATCAACAGGGAGTCTAGGACGAACTCATGTAACAGCTTCAAATGGGGAAAGTCCAGTTGACCGGTTGACAGAATTATTGTAAGCAAATTCTGCCATAGGGAGCACTTGATCCCAATTTGTAATTCGGTCACGTACAAGACAACGTAACAATTGGCCAAGACTTCTGTTTACCACCTCTGTTTGTCCATCAGTTTGAGGGTGATAAGCAGTAGAGAAATTCAGTTTGGTGTTGGACAGCATCCATAATGTCTTCCAGAAGTAGCTCATAAACTTCGTATCGCGGTCAGAAACAATAGTTTTGGGAAGCCCATGGAGACGAACAACTTCCTTGAAGAATAATTTGGCCACCTTGTAGGCATCAGCAGTCGCAATGCAAGGAATGAAGTGTGCCATCTTTGAAAAGCGATCAACAACAACGAAGATGGAATCAACCTTTCTAACAGTCGTAGGTAAACCGAGCACAAAATCCATGCTGATGTCTTCCCAAGGAGTATGTGGAACAGGCAAAGGCTGATATAACCCAGTATTCTTCTTGTTTCCTTTTGCAAGCTGACATGTTCGGCATCTTTCACAAATATGAATCACATTGGTCTTCATACGAGGCCAATAATATCTGTCACTGACAAGGGCAAGTGTTCTGTCGCGACCCAAATGTCCGCTACATCCACCTGCATGCAACTCGCGCACAACATATTCACGAATAGAAGTGGCTGGAAGACAGAGTTGCGTACCTTTGAATAGAAAACCATCATGAAGACTATACTGAGGATGTTGAATATGATTGCCATTACGGAGATCCGCATAAATAGAACCAAAATCTTTGTCGGCTGCATAATCTTGTTTGATTTGCTCAAAACCAGGCACATTAATAGACATTGCAGTTAAAAGATGTTTTCTCCGGCTTAATGCATCCGCAATCAGGTTATCCTTTCCAGCTTTATGACGAATGCTAAATTTGAATTCTTGTATATATGCACTCCATTTAGCTCGGTTAGCGCTGATCTTCTGCTGAGAGTGTAAATGTTGCAGAGCATCATTATCAGAGTAAAGCACAAACTCATTTGCAATCAAATAATGTCTCCAGTGACGAAGTGTTTGGACAAGTGCATAGAATTCCAGATCATATGTAGTATACTTTCTCTTGGCATCAGAAAGTTTCTCACTGAAGAATGCAATAGGATGTCCTTCCTGGCTAAGGACTCCACCAATGCCAACATTTGAGGCATCGCAAGCAATTTCAAATAGCTTGCTAAAATCAGGAACTTGCAGAACGGGCGCTGCAGTAATCTTTTGCTTGATCTTCTCAAAAGCCCTGGTGGCTGCATTGGTCCACTTGAAGTCACCTTTCCGCATGCAATCAGTAATAGGAGCCATAACAGTACTGAAGTTTTTGATAAACCTTTTGTAAAAATTGGCAAGACCATGAAAACTGCGAACTTCAGTAAGGGTAGTAGGAATTGGCCAATCAAGAATAGCGCTTACCTTTGAAGGATCCATCTTAATTCCTTCTGCAGATACTACATATCCCAAGAAAATAACAGAGTCACTCATAAAAGTGCATTTCTTGAGATTGATATAGAAACGCTCCCGGCGGAGAAGTTGGCAGACCTTATCTAAATGCTGAAGGTGATCTTCTTTTGACTTGCTGTAAATAAGGATATCGTCGAAGTAAACGACAACAAATTTTCCAATATAAGGCTGCAATAATTGTGTCATAACCCGCATAAAAGTACTAGGAGCATTGGTTAGACCGAACGGCATGACCATCCATTCAAAGAGACCATCCTTTGTTTTAAAGGCAGTTTTCCATTCATCTCCTGGTCTTATGCGAATTTGATGATATCCGCTCCGCAAGTCAATTTTGGAAAATATACATGCACCAGTCATCATATCTAACATATCGTCCAAACGAGGAATAGGGAAGCGATATTTTACCGTGATTTTGTTGATTGCACGGCTATCGACACACATTCGCCAACTTCCGTCCTTCTTTGGAGTGAGTAGTGCTGGAACACCACATGGACTGAGACTTTCCTTTATATAGCCCTTCTGAAGCAAATCATCAACTTGCCTTTTTAACTCTGCATGTTCTGCTGGGTTCATCCGATAAGCAGGTAAGTTAGGCAAAGAGGCTCCAGGAACCAAATCAATAGCATGCTGAATGTCCCTTAGTGGATGTAGTTCCTTGGGTAACTCTTCAGGAACTAGGTCGGCAAACTTGTCCAATAATGACTTCACTTCCCGAGGAATAGCATGAGAATCATCAGCAACTTGTTTAGTGACTAAGGCATACATGATACCTTGCTCTTTGCTTTCAACTTCAAATTTCCGCATGGTTAAAATATGTGATGTAGGAGTAGTTGCGGTGGCAGCGGGAGAAGAGGTAGGAGAAGATGGTGGAGTTGGCAATGGACGCAACACGATACGTCTACCTTTCCAATTGAAAGCGTAGGTATTGTGTTCATGATCTGTGATTACTTTAAGCTTCTGTAACCATGGCCGTCCAAAAAGAATATGTGTGACGTTCATTGGTATGACATCACAGAGAAGAGTGTCCTCATAGTTGCCAATCTTAAAAGGCACACAGCATTGCTGACGAACAGGAATAGAATAGTTATCAACCCATGCAACTTTATATGGCCTTGGATGCTTTACCGTGGGAAGTTTAAGCTTCTCAACTGCTTCTTGGGAGATAACATTCATGGCACTTCCACCATCAATAATCATATTACATGCTCTGTCCATACATCTGACACGAGATCGAAAAATAGAAGCATGATTCCAATCTTCTTCCTCTTTCGCATCTGCTACTAACAAACGACGATCTAGAAAGAGAAGCGGAATACCATCATCAGCGTCTGCATAATCTACCTGATCAGTTTGATCTTCATAAGGAGGATCTATATCAGTGTGCCCTGATTCGACATGCTCATCATGCTGAGTATCAGTTTCAGGTTCATTTGACGTATATAAATTACGATGAGGGCATTCATTGGCATAATGTCCTCGTTGCTTGCAGGCATGACAAACAATATCCCTCCTGTCTGTTCTGGCATAAGCACGATTATCAGGCTGGTTCTGTGGACCCCTCTGATTCTGTTGGGGATTCATCTGTCTTTGTTGCATCCCTGGCCAAGAATTCTGAGGAGGCTGCTGAACTTGACGCTGTGGAGGAGGCCTATAAGCTGTTGCTTGATTGCGATTATAAGTAGGATCAGGACCTCTTTTTATGGAAGACTCCCCGGCTTGGAAGAGATTACGCTTCCGCAATTGAATTTCATGTTGGGCTTTGCGGGCTTTATTGAATATTTCATCCACTGTGGCATAATCAAACATTGCCACCTCTCGTCTGATATCGGCACACAGATTATCCCTGTACCTAGTGATAGTCAGACGATCATCAGTCCTCAAGTTACAGCGAACAATGTATTCGCGAAACTTGTTGGTATATTCTTCCACAGTCATATTGCCTTGCTGGAGACTCAGATATTCTTGGTGAAGTGTATCCATATAATCAGAAGGAAGGAAATTGCCCTTGAGCCTCTCTTTCATAATATTCCACCGGAGAATCGGCTGGCCTACTGCGAGCTCATTGTTTTCAACACCATACCACCAAATACGAGCAGGACCCTTCAGTTTGACTTTGGTAAAGGCTATCCGCTGTGCATCATTCATACCATACCAAGCAAAATAGTCTTCCAAAGAATTAAGCCAATCAACAAAAACTTTCGGACTCGCATCACCACTAAAATCAGCAATGTCAATTTTGACTTTCCTAGTGATGTCATCAGGTGGGGGTGCAACATGGTGAACTTGATGATCTCGTTCAGCCAGAAGGCGCTCCATAAAATCACGAATGGATTCATGATTTTCGGGTCTTTCTGGTTGGACAGGCGTGTAAACCATAGAGATATTGGAGGATCCTTCTTGACTAACAAATTACTTTGTTTGTAGCTCAGCAATGGCAGTTTCTGCAATTTTGAGACATCCCGTGACATCTTCTAATTCTTGACTCAGTTTAAGGATGGTTTCATCCCTCTGGCGGTCAGTCATCCAATGCTGAAGATCATCACCACGCCTAGGCATGCTTGCTAGTTTTTTTTTTTTTCTTTTTTTTTGCAGACGGGTCGCGGGTCGGCGGGCCGGACCAACTTAGGTCCAACTGGAACCCGACTTGGATGTAGGCGGGCCGCGGGTCGGTGGGCCGGGCCAACTTAGGACCAACTGGAACCCGTCAGGCAAGATGGGATCTGGAATTTTCCTGCTCGGTCTGTGTGCAGAGAAGGAAAATAAAAGAGAGAAAGAAGAGACTTAGCTGCTGAGTGGATGGAGGGGAGGAGAAAAAAAAAACGGAGAGCGGTGCCTCTGTTTCTTCCTCTGCTTCTGTTTCTCGGTTGGGTTCCGAAGGCAGTGCGAAGCAATGGCGTCAGAGAAGAAGCTCTCGAATCCGCTGCGATGACGGTGCGATGGAGGCTGAAGCGACTGCTGTGCTTGTGGCCGCGGCGGAGGACGGCGACGACGCAACAGCTGGAGGCCGTCGCTGAGGACAGTGACGACGAAGCCGACGGCGATGGAGACCACCGGTGCCAGGTACGTCGGCTTTCCCCTTTCTTCTCGTCTTGCTGCGGTCTACTCTCTCTTTTTTTTTTTTTTTTGCTCTGGGGGGGGTGGTTTTGGTGCGGGAAACACCGAGAGGGGTTTGGACAGGGGCGTGGATAGTCGGATCAGGGTGTAGGGGTTGTAGATGGCGGTGGAGGGTTCGATTCGGAAGGTAGGGTGTCACAGAGGTTGGGTTTTGGACAGGGTCTGGGGTTCTGCAGGGATCTGGGGTTTTGCCGGGGCTGGGGTTTTGCAGGGATCTAGGGTTTTGCAGGGCTGGGGTTCTTGGTGGGGGAGTTTGGGTTTCGGCGTGGTGCAGGGAGATAGGGATTTGGTACGGAAGGGCTGAGCGGCAGTATGGGAATGGGTTGTCCGGTGAGGAGTTGGGCTGCTGTAGGGGTCGGGGTTGATCGCCAATGGACAGTAGGTGGAAGGAAGGATTCCGGGAACGATGGAGTTCCCCGGCGACCGGATCTGGGCTCTGATACCAATCTGGCGCAGCCCTGGATCTTGGATGGGTGGTAGAACAATCTCCCGAGGGATCGTTCGAATCCGAAGATTCAACGGCAATCACGATCACAATATAGAACAAGAACTATGGCACTCTGAAATTTTATTGATAAAAAACGTACCGAATACAGTGACAATTACTCCTTATATAGGAGTGATCGGTTCTAACTATAGAAGGAGGACTAATTCTACACAAATAAGACTTACTAAAATAGGACATAACAAAAATAAGACTCTGTATCAATCGGATGTCTTCCTACTAAATTAAGAAATAGCAAAATAGAAAGTGTATCAATCGGATGTCTTCCGATTATGGGATCTGGGCCGGACTTGGGTTCGGCCTGCATCAGTGTGTCATACAATCCCTTTTAACTTCCAAATTAGCATTAAATTTCTCATCATATTGAAATGCAAGATTTAAGAAATATGCGGCTGCGTGCAAGGGATGATGCAACTGTAGGTTCCATCTTGAAACTATGATTCTCCATATGGGATCAAACCGCTTCTTCAAATTGAAAAAAATTTTGGCAATAGCCTATTTGGCCTGGTCCATTGCTTCGTAAATGTATCCCATTGGCAGTCTTTCATCGGAGTCAACCACGCGAAGGACTTTTGCTAAGGGAGTTACACATTTGATGCAATACTTAATGGAAGGCCAAAAGTCTGTCTGCAAGATAATATCCCTCACTTTCACTCCATGAACTTGAGTGGAGTATGCAATCTCTTCCCATTCCTTTGAAGCAACCATTTGACCGTAATGCAACTCTTTGTTCATGAATGCTTTTCAATGTAAATGCTTGCTTCAAAGAAATGGGAAGAGAGTGCATACTCCACTCAAGTTGATGGAGTGAGAGTGAGGGATATTATCTTGGCAGACAAAGACTTTTGGCCTTCCATTAAGTATTGCATCAAATGTGTAACTCCCTTAGTAAAAGTCCTTCGCTTGGTTGACTCCAATGAAAGACCGCCAATGGGATACATTTACAAAGCAATGGACCAGGCCAAAGAGGCTATTGCCAAAAATTTTGACAATGTGAAGAAGCGGAATGATCCCATATGGAGAATCATATATTCAAGATGGAACCTACAATTGCATTGTCCCTTGCATGCAGCCACATATTTTTAAATCTTGCATTTCAATATGATGAGAAATTTAATACTGATTTGAAAGTTAAAAAGGGATTGTATGACACGCTAAAACGATTTGTTCAAGATAGTAGAACTCGGATTCTTGTTGATGAACAAATTGACTATTTCAAGAAAAAGATCGGCATGTTTGGAAGAAAAACGGCCCAATTAACGATCATGACAAAACAACCCGATAATATACATACTCAGTTTTTTTATATTCCGTAATTCATATTGCTTTTCTTCATTATGTTATCCTTTTTCAATTATTGACTTTATTCCTATAATATAAACTAGCTTTGTGGTGGGAGAGCTATGGTGATCATTGCTCTGAACTACAAAAGCTAGCATTTCGAATATTAAGTTTAACGTGTAGTTCATTGGGGTGTGAAAGAAATTGGAGTACGTTTGAACATGTAAGATTTGTTAAATTTATTTTCATTACTTGGTTATATTAATGTATAAATCTTGATGTTTAAATTTAATGATTGAATGAATCTAACTTTCGTATAGATACATTCGAAAAGGAGAAAGAGACTAGAGCAATAATGTCTTAATTCTTTAGTCTTCGTTAAATACAATCTCAATCTCCAAGTCCGTCAAAAAAAGAGAGAGAGGGATCAAGCTCTTGACCCTATTTGCTTTTCAGATATGGATTCTGATGATGACCGGATCGCTAAAAAAGAAGATCCTGATTTAGATAATGACATGTAATGAATGGACCTAAGAGAATGCTTTACTAAAGGGACAAGAAGTAGACAAGACAAAAGACAAGGTACTACTAATTTATTGAATGTAAAAGTCTAAAATTTAATTTTTATTTTTTATTTTAGGAAACTAAAATTTATAACTCCGCCAGTTTTGCTGCCGGTCCCAAGCCCGGGTAAAGGAGGAGGGTTGCGTTAGGTAGGTGACAGCCAGCGTAAAACTTTGTCACAACCCAAACATGAATTCTGATCGAAAGATTTAGCTCAAAATAGAACAGAATGGAGAAATAGAATTCATGTAGCCGACCCCAACATGGTTGGGATAAGGCTTTGATGATGACGATGATTTTAGGAAACTAAAATTTATAATCTTGTTTTATAGGGCCCAGAAAACTTACATTTGAAAGAAAAGATAAAGGAAAAAGGAAAGTTTCTGAGGTTGACGAAGAAGAAGCTTTGGTGTGTTCATCTAATAGTGAAGACGAGGAAGTTCAATGTCTTGACGATGGATCATCTTCATTTGGTGATGATGATATTGGAGATGATGATTTTGATGTGGATATAGTCATCAGCAATGATGGGGATATGAGCAACTTTTGATGTATTTTGCCTTTTTGGGATGAAATATTTTGTATTTAGCTCATAGATTAGCTCATGAGCATCTTTTGTTTATAGAACATTTTCCTTTTTCAACATATAAATGTTGCTATGTATGGAAAATGGATGAGTTATGGATATCTATATTTTTTATGATTTTTACATATTTTTTTTGAATTTTTTAGAACTATTTTGGAAAAAATAAAATGAATCCTATGATTCACAATTCGATTCGATTCAGAATCTAAAACGATTCACGATACGATTCCGATTCGGACAACCTTGGCTTCCAGTATTGTTGAAAAAAAAACAATAGGAAAGCCATATGGACCCATAGCCTGATCACCTCCTAGAGAAAAAACAGCTTTCCTTGTCTCATGTTTGTTGAATCAATCTTTTAAAGAAGAAGCCCCCGAAAAAGATAGCTTCTTGAAAAACACCTCGTGTGTCTTAGGCCTCAATCTGACATCACTATCATACAGCTTCTTAAAGAAGTTTACAATTTCTCTTTATATGTCTTCTTTATGATCCGAAATTATACCTTCAACAGAGATAGCAAGAATAATGATTAGTACGTATATGGGAAGATGCTAGAACATGGAAGAATCTGGTTTTCCGATCTCCTGCTTCAAACCATTTATTTAGAGAGCATTGCTTCAACATGAGTTCATCCTGAAAAATCAATCTACTAAATTGCTCCTTAAGATCAATCCTTCTAGCTCGTTCAGCCTCCCAAAGCCCCCAGAGTTTACTTTTCATCTAAACTTTGAATTTCAGCTAAGACCCGATTTTTTCTTTCCACCATATTGCCAAAAAATTCTTTCAAATTTTCATATTTTTCTTGAGAAATTTCAACTTCTGGGCTAATTGATTACCCTTTCAACCATCCACCAAAAAAGATGTCCACCATTCATTCACATAATCATCAAACCCCTTTTCCTTAAACCACACAATTTCAAATCAAAAAGGAGGGGGGCCCCAATCTGCCACAATTGTTTCTAATAACAAAGGCCAATGATCTGATATTGGCCTTGCCAAAGCTTTTTGAGAACAATCTGGAAACAAATCCATCCACTCTGTAGACAAAAGAAATCAATTTAAACGACTCATCATTGGATCATCTTGCATATTTGACCAAGTAAAATCAGCTCCCCTTAGAGGCAAATCAACCAGATCATGGAGACTTTTCCAATCATTAAAATCCCACATCACTTGACTAATAGAGCAACCTCCTCTCTTCTCACTAAGAAACCTAATTGTATTGAAATCTCCTCCCAACATCCATGGACGATTCCACAAACCTGCAACTTGAGACAGCTCCCCCCAAAAATGAGCCTTATCACTAACACTAGGGGGCCCATAAACCGAGGTAGCCACCCATTCTACATTCTAGCAAACATCCTTGAACAAAACGGAAACTGAAAAATCTCCCACGAATTCATCAACCTTATACCAGTAATTAGCATTCCACACAACTAACATACCCCTGAAGCACCAACCAAAGGCCGAAAAACAAACTAGCAATTCGACCAAGAGCAAATAGAACTAAAAGGATGGGATGGTCTCCATTTTAGTCTTCCACTAGTCCGAACTGTGAATTCCACAATCATTTGTAAAAGAAAAATTGTACTTGAAAATAAGATGTAATAAAATTCAACCCCACTGTTGTCTGGGTCAAGTACATTTCTTTTAAATTGAATGCTTACCCTTCTTTTACTGGGAACACCTGTATCTACCAACCAAGTTCCTTGTAACTTTAAAAGTCCTTTCTCATCCATAATAGTACCTGATAAGTAGGCACTGTAGAATAATAAATGTCAAAGGGTTATCACTTCAATTCTCATATCCCAAGGATTTATGTGTGGGTGGGTGTTGTTTGTTGTTTGTTGGGTTTTGGTTTTGTGTTTGGGGGGGGGGGGGGGGGGGGGGGGGGGGGGGGGGTGGGGTGGTGTTGTTTGTTGGGAATAGTGAGGTTCAAAAAGCGTCCTTTCTCAAAGGGCCAAAAGGAAAAGTGAACCTCACAAAGGTGACCCTAACTAGATTGGGATTAGGCTACAATGGCAATGAACTTGTTGGTCCCTTATAACTTCATTTCTTTCTACTTTTCAACTCAGTCTCCCATTGTCCCCTTTGTGAGAGCTTCTAGGACACTTAGAAGGTGCTAATTCTTTCAACCACTGGGTTGTGAAATACATATATATATATCATGAACTCTTCCCCATAGCACAAATACACACCCACACACAAAGACGAGTGGGAAGAGAGATGTGTGCACCAAGGTTAGAAAGATAAAATACAAGTGATAGAACGTATGTTCTATAAGTTCGAATGCTTTAAGCTAACTTTGGATAGATGGGACAAGACTATGATGATGGCACAATGTTGAAAATAATGATGAATTCAGTATCTAAATTTCAGGAAACAGAAGAACAAGAGACAACTACATAATTGTTGTTGAAGCAGAAAAGAGACGAGCGGTACTATCATTCATCAATGACTAACTAATGGTTATAGAAAGACTAAAATGCCTAATGAAAACTAAAATGCCTAATGTACTGAGTTAGCCTGAGAATGGTTGGTAAGGCCATAGCAGTGATCAAGCAAATGATGGTCTTGTCCCTTGAAGCTCATGTAAATAAAATGAATTCATTTACTGTGCACTAAGAAGAAAATACCAAGTCTAATGTTATACAACCATTTCCAGTCCAAGCATAATTTCTGGTAGAAGTCAACGTTGAAGGGTTTTATATTGACTAAGAGAACAGCCATATGGAAAGAAGTGTGCATTTAGTTCATAAAATGAAAGTTCCCAAGACCAATTATACAATTTATTATCTACTGAAAACACAAAAAATGGAACATACCATGACTTTGCGTTGTTGTATTGTAGCACAGTCGCCAAGAGCATAAACGTCATCACATCCTTCCACTCGTAGCCACTCATCAGTACCAAGAAAACGCCTGTTCGTCTACTTTCATGGGACATGAAATGCAGATCAATACTAAAAACTTTTACATCCCATAACATTATCACACACTTGGAGAACACCCAAACTGTAGCAGCAGAATAAAAAGACAATAACCAAACACATGTGACCACAGCCTAACCTTGTAGTAAAAAACTAGGTACTTAAGAATGTCTGGGTCTAGAGAAATAAACCTGACCAATTTGTTTCATAAAATCCATTATGACAGGCCGGGTCCCGATACCAGTGGACCAGACAACCATTCCAAATGGTGTAGAAGAGATCTCCCCATTTGGTCTTCCCTTCATTGTAATGGCCTTATCTGATACACTAACAACCATAGATCCTGTTTTCACTTCAATGCCATCTCTTTGGAACTTCCTTTCAGCAAATGAACTGATTCTTTTGTCAAACCTGCACAAGTAGCACCTCTAAAAAACATAAGAGAAAATATTGAGAGGAGAAGCAATAAATTCAAAATGCCAATAGGACACCAGCACTCTACAAAATCTCAATGGGATAATCATAAGTCACCACAGTTAATCTACTGACACACACATCAGAAGAAACAAGAACAAATTGGCCTAGCTAAAAAAGGCTTAACCCTTCAATAATGAGCTTCCAAATATGCCCTTATGGACCCACTGAAAAGTGCTAATTCCTTAACCCACAATCTGCTATTGTCTAAAATGAGTGATGCAACTACGATGTGTCTGTAGGAAAATGTAAGGGGCCTATATGGTTTTTATATCATTCTGAGGGTCAATATGTAATTTCATTATTAGAGAGGGTCCCATATGTAATATTCAAAGTATCCCTCAATAATATAAAAGATAAACAGTTGTTCAATCATTGTACAAGGAGATGTCGTATGACTATCTCTCCTCTTTCTCAATTATTTCTTCTTCTTCTCCTCTTCTCTTCTTCTACATTAAGTCAAAATCTCTTAACCAAACACCAAGAAAGACAACTCAATATCAGAGACTGGTTGGGCGATTGATATACTTAGCTATTACAGAACCAAATATTGGGTTTGCTATACATGCATGCACCTCACACAGAGCATTTGAAAGCAGTCATAGAATACTGAAATATCCTGAAGAAAAGGCTCCATGTCAAGGATTAGTATATTCAAGGCATGGAAATGTAAATATTGAGATCATTGAAATTTTCACTGATGCAGATTGGGCAGATCTAAGCCAAATGGAAATCCACAAATGGATATATTGTGCATTAGACAGTGAGAATCTTGTCTTACAGAAGAGTAAAAAAGAGTGATAGCTCTATCAAGTTCTGAAGCAGAATATCATTCAATGGCCCATGGAACCTGTGAGCCTTTGTTGTTAAAAACATTGAAGTTGGCATTTGTGTGTAAGAACCCAATGCTTCTCCATTGTAACTATAATTATGCTCGCCCTATTGCCACAAACTCTATCTATCATGGAAGGACAAAACATATTGAGGTTGATTGTCATTTTATTTGAGAGAAAGTGGCAAGTAATGTACATTTTCTTTGAGAAAAAGTGGCAAGAAATGTAGTAGGCTTGAAGGCCCACGTACATTACAAACCAACTGGTAGATTTTCTAACAGAAATAGTTACGAGGAATCAATTAACAAGTGTCTTCCCCAAGCTTCAGGTCATAAATATCTACTCACCAGCCTGAGGGGGGGGGGGGGGGGGGGGGGGGGGGGGGGGGTGTGGGGAGTGTAGAAAAATATAAGGGGTTTATATGGTAATATATCATTCTTAGGGCCGGCATGTAATTTCTTAGGGTCCCATATGTAATATTCAAAAATATAAAAGGTGAATAGTAGATCAACCCTTGTATGACTGTATCTCCTCTTTCTCTATTATTTCTTCTTCTTCTCTTTTCTCCTCCTCTTTTCGTCTTCATTGAATCTAAATCTCTTAACCAAACACCAAGAAAGACAACTGTGTCAACACTTATTAAAATGTAAAACAGATTCTAGTGTCAGATGTCAACACCCACAACAAGAATTGCTTCTTTAGATACCAGTTTAAACATTGGTCTTTTACTGATAACATATTCCTGCAATTTTTTTTTTCCTTTTTCAATCTAAATAGAAACACGCACTGATTCATTGTTTTAAAGTTAGACTTTAATTTAGATTAGATATTTTTCATCATGTTATTTTTAAACTATTTATCTTTAAATAAGACTTATATTTTTATTAGTAGATCAAAGAAAAAGCAAAGAAAGCAGTAAATCACGAAGTAGGGAATATGCATTTTGTTCATTTTAAATGGAAAAGAAAAAGGAAACAACTCAGTGCTACTGTGGCTAGATTCTGATATGTAAAGAAGAAGGGGCGGGCGGAATGAGAGAAAGCCAAGTGCTGAAATGGACAGAATTTGATACATATGGGCAACTAAAGAACTAAACAGATTTTTTTTTTCTTTTTTGGCTATTAACAAACAGATGGTTTGAGTGTGATAATGCAAGTAGGATACAAGGCGCACAAAGGAATAACAAGCTAGTAGAGTGTGTTGCCAGAACAGTCATGCATGATTGAAGGGGCATTCTTAGAATATTGTAGATAATACCTCTTCATTATGTGAAGGTGATTGTTTGTAAAAGAGGAAAGGAAAAGAAGCTAAACTGCATGTGGCTGAAATGGACATGTGGAGTTACAAGAAAGGAACTGGTAATATGTACTTGACCATTAAAGGAAAACTTACAGACACGTCCAATAAGAGAGAAAATCAAGGAACAACATTTCAGGTGGTTTGGGCCCATACACATTAAAATAAAAAAGGAGTCTTTGCACAAAGTATTGAAAATTACAAATTCAAGAAACTAGAGGAAGATAGAAGCCTTAGAAACTTGAAAGTAGTGATGAAAGGCATTATAGAATTGGGAATAAGTGCATAAGACCAATAAGAGGAGACCTACTGGTGGCTGCAATATTAAGAGAAAATCAAGGAATGTCATTTGAGATGGTTTGGTCACACAAACAGAAGATAGAAAAACAGCCCTTGTACAAAGAACTGAATTTTACAGGTTCAAGAAACTAGAGGAAGATACAAACATTGAAAGACCATCACATGGTAATGTAAGAGACATAACACATTGTGGTTTCAACATGCACATCCATCAGTCTGGTTTGAGTGGAAAAAAAAGAGTCAGACCCAACTCAATTATACTGGATAAGGCTCCAACACTGATTAAGCATCCTATTTTTAGGACTTTGCCAAATAAAACACCTTTACAGGTGTCAAATCCCAAAACATACAGATACGCAGCTAGCCTTCAGTGCTATGGCGCTGCCTAGGTCCTCAGAGCAGTACATAATCTGCGTGGTTTTGAGAAGAATCGAAAAGGAACAAACGTGATAACATGGATTTGGAGCGGATTGAGCAGATTTGTATCATTATCAGGAAACCTATACATAATTTGGCCTGTCATTGGGATAATTTACAACACCAGAATAGTGATCATTAACACTACTGACATAACATCATAGCACCACCAATTTGAATACTTCTGGCAGCTCTGATGGGATAATACCACAACACCAATTGGGCCAGAAATCGGAAACAACTTTTTTTTTTTTTTTTTGGTGCTACTTTGTCATTTTCTCTTCCTCCCCAGATAACTGTCACAGGAAATCCAAGATAATAACCTAGGGCAGGCATAATGGAAAAACAGTACCCAAGCCAATGTGATTTACAACTTCTCTCTGGCCACAAACCCTCAGAAATATTAAGGACAAAATTTTCAATGCGCACACCAAATGCATGTATTCACACACACATCAAACACAATCATGCACAAACCACATGAATGGGACAGACCATGTCCTTTCCAGCAGTTGTAAATGAGACACAAACATTTGCTATTCAGAACCCTGATCATTGTGTAAATAGTGATAAATTATATAAAAAATCAGACATGACTATACCAATTCTTACATGCTCAAAATATGTTCTCCTGCCTCAACAACTGTTATTTTCACCAGATCTTTAAGTGCTGGATACAACTTGGATAAATCCTCATGGACAAAATCATGCAGCTCAGCAGCAAATTCCACCCCAGTTGGACCTCCACCTACAATTACAAACTGAAGTTGCTTCTTCCGTTCTTCGTCACTTAAGTTTGGAAGACTGGCCCTTTCAAAACAATCCATAACACTCCTACGGATCTTCTGAGCATCCTCTACTTCCTGCACGAAGATGATTATTTTCTTGAAACAATAAAGTACACACCTTGCGCAGCCAAGAAAGAAGCATATATGACCTCAGAAATGTCCCAAATATCTATTTGGTTCTCAAGTACAGTTTGGACTGCCAAAAAACAGTCCAAGAGGTCACATAAGTTGATATGATCCTGCTAGACTTTAAACTATCATTAAAACTTGTTAGAGAAAAAGATTCCCTTCTTTCTCAACAAAGAGACATATAGGAGCTACTTTTCACTAGTCAAGGCCCTTCAATATGTTGGGTTCTATATATGATGGGAAATGCTTAGATTATTCTGTCTATCCGAATGGTTATCACACACAGAAAATTACAGACCACACAAAAACACTATCATTCAGCGATTATTCTTTCTCTTTTCTTTTTGTAAAGATGTCTGAAGTATATCCATCCAGCGATTTGACAGTGATAAAGATGTCTGAAGTATATCCATCCATGATACACCATAATATCAATGATTTAAAATCACCCAAAGGTTCATGCCAAATTCTCACCATGTAAAGCAACTGCAGGTTGAACATTGTACATTTCTAAAGAATTTATTCCTAAGGATGTCAAGCAAATGGATGCTTACCTTTAGAAAATGGCAATTCTCAGCCACACCAGGAGTATTAAATGTATTTGCTTGGGCTCCCAAAGCTATAATCAAGTAATCATAATCCACAAGAAATTCTTTGCTCTCTTCTGATTTGATATCATGATTAGAGTGACAGAGAACTTTCTTGTTAGCCGCATCAATCTTGATACACTCAGCTTCCCAGAATTCAATATAGCCACTTTTCTGCCAATATTGAAAAATAAAAATAAAAATATAGAGCATTATATATTAAAAAAAACTGACCAGGGTCAGGCATAATAGAACACTTAATAAATAAAAGAAAAGGAAAAAATTAGTGACTAAAATAGATGTGAGCTGACCTTCTGCCCAACAATATGCCTTCCTGGGCCCTGAACCCCAAAAACTGTGATTAATGCCGATGTAAAAAGTCAACAAACCACTAATCTGATGGGCTCCTCGATGGATTACCTGCCTCAGAAATTTTTGCACACTGCAAGAATCTAATGTCTCACAGTAGACCTCTTTTCTGTTGAAGTTGGACCACATTAATGGCCAACCATTTGTTAAATTAACAAGGTCACCTACCAAAGTATCAGAACTGTTTCATCAGAGAGACATTTGAGGCATATTTACTCAGCAAAACCACTAATCTGACAGGCTTCTCTTTGGATGTACCTACCTGAGAAATTTTCAGGCATTGGAAGATCCTAATGTCTAACATTTCACCTCCTTTCTCAGAAGTTGAACCACATTAATGGCGATCTTTGATCTACATACCTTCAATTAACAAGTTAAGGCCACCTATTGAATTATTAGAATTGTTTCATTAGAGGGACATTTAGAGGCATATTCACTCATTGAGCCAATCCAATCTAGAATATCGCTGACACGGGCACTTGTCAAGGCTCAAGGACACTATGAATATCCTTGTAGGGAGTAATTGCTCAAGTATTGTCATGTCAATATTGGCATCGGAGCATATAAGTAGTGAATTTTATGAGACCATTCCCAGCAATTATGACTGGAATCAGTGCCCACATATAAAGGATTAGAGTGTGGCAAACACTAACCAGAACTTCTTATTGATCAATATTAGTCATGTAGTTACTACAGGCCATTATCCTTAATTGCATGATTTGTTTTCCCTGGTTATGAATTATGCTTATACTACTAAAAAGATGCATTCATCAGATAGACAATAAATGCAATAATGCTTGTTTGACAATAAATGCAACAATGCTTGTTTCTAGTTAGTTGTCCTTAGGCCAACACACTCATGGTTGAGTGGTTTTGGCATGTTAGTATCACACACAAGCCCAGGGATTGATCCCTGAATCTCCAAGTTTAAAGTAACACTCTAACCAGTAGTCCAACTTAGCAAAAAGAAAATACAATTGTCCTTACATTTTTTAGTATGCGACGAACTGGCTCAACAATACTACGTGCTTCAACAGTACCAATTGTGACACTTGGCAACAATGGGGTGAACGCGAAATAGTTACGAGGTGAAACCACTTGTACATCATACAGAGAGCTGTCTAGATTCTTCAAGAAACTTGTGCCAGCCCATCCAGTTCCAAGCACTACCACCTTCTTCTTCTTATTTGCATCTGTTTGAGATGATTCAGAATTTAAAGCATTATCATTTGATTTTGACTCAGAATAGGCCACAAGACCACCACCACTGCAGTAAAAAATGCAGTTAGCTTCTTAAGAAAAGGAAAGAAAATACAAATGCAGTTAGTGAAAACTAGAACACAGGAAGACAACAAAAAATGCCAAGAAGATAGTACTATGTTTTTTTGAGTTAGTAAACGATAATGCCCTAAATGACCAAAAAAGCTTTTTTAGATGCAAAATTAATGACTTAATTATTGCAAAAGATAGTATCCAGCAAGAGAAGAATGTCACAAATTGTCTGAAGTCAAGGGAAGTTAAATCTTTCTAAGAATCTCTTGGCTAAAACATTGGCCAACTCAATCCAAAGTAAGCCAATGCGAAAAGAATGATTGCTCAAGAATAGACAATCAGATTTTGTCAACTTAGATATAGAACTTCTTTGACAATGAATGGGAACTAGCACCCCAAGAAATCGAATTATTGTAATCACATATAGCCAGGGAGCTTCACACATGAAAGCTAGTGCATATTCTGTACCTATGATTCTTTAATAACATACACCTAATTTCCAATCCTAATAAGTTCCAAAATGTTTCCACCGTTTGCATCCATATCTAGCAAGATGGACCTTGATTTTCTCTAGATCTCAGGTCAATGTTCAGCATCGAACTACTAGAGAAATTTGATTCATCTTTAGCTTTTTGCTTCACTTTGTTTAGCGACTCCCCATCCATAGCCCCTTTCCAATTCTGCACTAGCTCCAGTAACAGAACACCTTAGCAACTCCCATGTCTAGTTCCACTAACATCTTGCTCTCAATGCATGCTTGTGTTACTGGCCTGATTCTCCTAGTTCACATGTGCTATCCTAAGTTATGTCTTGGTATTTGATGCAAGCCGTTCCTAAATCCAGCCTAGACCACATACCCGCAAGCCCAATTGATCCTTGATCTCCTCAAGGATCCCTATCCTTAGTTACATAGTTTTAATTAATTATTTATTGAGTTTAGAACTTGCTTAATTTATTTTAGTAAGCCATGTTCGTTTAGAGTTAGTCTTTCCTACTTTAGAAACAGTCACTCCAATATAAGGAGGAGTCTTTCATTATAGTAGATATGCTTTTCTCAATAATAATTCAGTTTCCAAGAGATTTTCTTCTCTAATTTTGCTCAAGAGTTTTACTATGCCCTTGAATCCTTCTCTGGATTCAAACAATCCTCTGGGAGATTGTTCTGCACCCGATCGAAGACCCAGTGCTGCACTAGTATTGGCTTGTGTTGCCTATAGAGGCTGAAATTATCAGCCCCAATGGAAGTGAAATTGAAATCTTTTTTTTTTATGGAAAAAACAATTAGGGCCCTTTTTTCTCATAGATCTCTAATTGCTTGGATTTCCAAGGGCCCAATCGTTCAACTGTATTAGATTTCCCATGCTGACCAATGTAAAAAAAAAAAAAAAAGGCAGCCCAGTGCACGTGGCTCCCACATAGCGAGGTCTGGGGAAGGCAAGATATACACAACTTTACCTTCATTTTGAAGATGCTATTTCCGTGACTTAAACCCGCATCCTCCAGAATGCTACCGGTAAGCCTTTACCATTGGGCCAAGCTATCCTTCAAAATGTCAAAGGCATTTCCGTGACTTAAACCCGCATCCTCCAGAATGCTACCGGTAAGCCTTTACCATTGGGCCAAGCTATCCTTCAAAATGTCAAAGGCAGTGATCCACAGGGCCCACTAATAATCTCTCTTTTGATAGGAAATTACTGCCCACCGCCCCATAACCCAATAGGTTAATTCCTAGGAAAATGATGGTCCCATCTACATCTTGACCTTAGATCCGTTACTTAAAACTCCTCTATGATACTTCAAACAAGAACTCCTTTATTGTGAATTTCAAAAATTAAACATGAGGTGGCAAACAAGCCCTTCTATCAAAGTGCATAAAAGTGAAAAAATGAAGGCAAAAATCCATGAGAAGCCATCAAAATAATCACCCATTTGATAGGAAATATTTCCTAACCATCGCCCTAATAAATTAAATCCTAGGACGATATGATGGTCCCACCTTGACCTACACCTTAGACCCTTCAACTTATCGCTCTTTTACCTCTTTAATATTCTGATGCAGGCCCTAGGTTTACGGCTTATGTAGGGGTGCCAAAGCACATGTCCGAGGACACTTCGCATCATCGAGAAGACTTCACACAGAAAAACGCCACTCCAAGATAAAATCCAAAAATCTATTAATCAATCAAAGTCTAAGAATCTCTTCTCTACAACGCCATATATAAAATAAAAGCAGACCTAATCCCTAACAAACCCTAACTTATAAATAGAAACTTTCCTAATAACAATGTAACTAGAAATCTACTAATAAATATAATTATAATCCTAATCTAACTTGAAGAGGGAACACTTGTGGGACCCAGATTGCATCATCCTCCCCAGGTTGAAAGAAGAGTTCGTCCTCGAGCTCGAGTCTTCTTCGGATTGCCTCTATAAATGTGATGAATATAAAGGACTTCCTTTGTGGCAACTTTCCAGGAATTCTTCTTCGGCGATTTTGGTTTCTTGAGATGAAAAGAAACCTACTGTCCACCATGCATGAATGTATAGGTGTTGTCACGCATATCATGAGTTCCATTTTTGTCATACATCTATGGACAGCCCAATAAGATATCATCACCATCCATTAGGAACGCATCACACCAAATTGTGTCTTTGTAAGTCTCACCAATGACAAAAGTAACTTCGTAAGTATGTCGAACATGCGCTTGATCACCAATCATCAGCCATTTGACAAAATAAGAGTGGTTGTGCTTGTAAACTTTCAACTGAAGGCGATCAACAAGAGCTTGAGAAATGAGATTTTCATAACTTTCACCGCCAATAACAATTGTGCAATTTTGTCTATAAACTATACGCGCGGAACAGAAGATGGTTTTCCTCAACCATTTATTCTCTACAGTTGGCGGAGCCTCCTTAATGACGATAAAAGCTTCACCTGTAGTATCTGCAGATGTTTCATCAATTTCCTCATTTTCAATACCCTTGGGATCAGTTTCAGTACCCTAAGAATCATCTGGGATATTTTTATCATCACCTTCAATCTCAATTAGATGTATACGCCTTAGACAGTTTGTTGCACGATGTTCAGGCCGTTGACAATGAAAACAAATCATCCTATTTGGATTTTTGTGCTTGATGATTTGCAATTCCCTCAGCTTTGATAGTATGTTAAATAAGTTCATCGACATTATCAAAATGTTGGAAGGCAAGGATATGTTGAATGTCTATTCTCAATCTATTGAAAAATCTATCAACAACCACATCATCTTTATTCAAACCACAACAAGCTTACAGAGTCAGAAATTCCTCAGAATAATCAACTACTGTCTTGGACCTTTGTTTCAAGTTTTAAAAGCTGGAACGTAGATCTCTTGCATAGTTGACAAGGAATTTGTGCTTCAAAATATTTTTCATCTCAGTCCATGTTTCAACAAGGTCCATGTTCTAATTCCTCTGTTTTCTTTGCAATTCAACCCACCAAGTTGCAGCATAATTACGGAATCTAGTAGCAATAAATGTGACTTTATGGTGCTTAGTCATTGGCTTGTGTGCAAAAATATTCTCCACATACACTAACCAATCAATGTGACTTTATGGTGCTTAGTCATTGGCTTGTGTGCAAAAAGTATTCTCTCCACACACTAACCAATCCATGAATTCAGCGGGCTGCAATTTTCCATCATATTCGGGAATCAGGAGTTTAATCCCTAAATCTCGATCAGGATTATTGACTGCTGGATCTCATAGATTCCGAATATTTGCACCATCATTATGATTGTGATTCACACGCTGAGTAGTTTTTAAAGTTGTCACCCTAATTTCTAATTGTTGCAGGGTGATTTGTGTGCCACCAACTTTTGTAGATAATTCTCTAATGACACCAACCAAATCTTCAATTGAAGAAGATAAAGATTTAACCTCAACTTGCTTCTTAGGAGGCATTTTTTTTAATAAAAAATTTAAAACTGACTGACTTGATATATAGATTTGCACTCCACTAACATACTGGCGAAAACGGATCGAAAATATGACTGTAGATGCCTCCAAAATTGTGCAAACAATTTTCAGCCCCTGATCTAACGGGAATTGCTTCTACTGGTGTAGTGGTGATCATGGATGAAAATAGCTACATAGCGGCCGCTATATCCGGCGTAGCGGCCGCGACAACTATGCTAAATTGAAAATAGGACCACTATGTTCGTAGCGGCCACTACGGGCCATGGGACCGCTATCTTTTGGGGCCGCTACGGAGTGTAAATGATGGCATTTTTTCAAAAAAAATTTGAAATACATATTAGAGCTTTTTTTTATTTTTTTCTCCTCAAATAACATTTTTACTCAACTCTTCTACCCTTCTATATTTGAAAAAATACCAAAATACATAGGATCCCCCTTTTATCCTTGAAAAAACACCAAACCACATAGGATCTCATTGAATTGAAGTTGATGTAGAGAATTCCTCTCAAGTGGAGTGTTTTTATGGAGCTATTAATTATTATATCATTCCACATTTGTTATATTGACTGTTGACTGCTGAGTATTGACTATTCACTGTTTAGTGTTTACTATGGCACTCCTAAGTTCCAACTTTTAAATCTTGAGTCTTGACTTCAAGTTCAATATATTGTTTATTTTGTTGATATTACTTCATCACAGTTTTTTTAATAAGCTTTTTATTAGTTTCTAAGTGAGCATAACAACATGAATACATGTGAAAAAAATTGATCATTACTATTATTTTCTATTAATACAGCGATACAGGACCTCATGCAATGAGGGGACTGCTACACCCCTTTATCTTAATTACTTTTGCAAGAAAATCATATATTCTATCATTTTCTAATATTTTGGATTTTCTAAAATTTTTATAGAATTTTTTTATGACTTTTTCAAATCACACCTCCACGCAGCTACGTAGCGTTTCAACGGCGGGCCGCTACGCCCACCGCTACCGCTATTTTCATCCTCGGTGGTGATCTTAGTAAAAGAATCAGATTGGCTCTCTTCTGCAGGTGGGTCAAAGAATTGGCTCGGATCCGAAACCAAGCCCAACACACTATGATTTTTCTTCCCCCATAGACTGTGTGCCAGAGAAGGAAACAAAAGAGAAGCCTATGCTCTTTCTTTTCGAAACCCTCTCCTTTGTAACAAGATGAGGAGGTGGGAGAGAGAAGTATCTCCTGCATGCGACCTTCACTGCTAAGTGCGAGAGTGTGGCTTGAGAGAAGGCGGCGGCTTGGAGTAGAGCAGCGGTGTTCCAATCCAACGATGAGGGCGACGTCCCTGGAGTGGTGAGTTAGCAACGACGATGGTTTACACACAGGGTTAGCGGCAATGGGTGGCATTTGCATAGTAAGAACCAGGAACGCTATTCTCTCTCTCTCTCTCTCTCTCTCTCTCTCTCTCTGCGTCTTCTTCATCTACTTTTTTTTTTTTTTTTGCTTTGGTTTTTTTCTTTTTTTTTTTTTTGCTCAACAAAACAGGGGATGGAATAACCAAGGTC
This sequence comes from Sextonia rubra, assembly GCA_037013555.1. Taxonomy (NCBI): domain Eukaryota; kingdom Viridiplantae; phylum Streptophyta; class Magnoliopsida; order Laurales; family Lauraceae; genus Sextonia; species Sextonia rubra. Next base: position 1,234,081 of record JASUAD010000028.1, on the reverse strand, counting down.
GAGGATAGGAGGGTGAAGAGGGGTTAGGATCTGCAGTGATGCGGTAGGATTGGGGTTGGGAACAGGGGTTTTGGGCAAAGTCTTAAGGGGCGAGGGATTTGACGAGATAGGGCTTCCGGTTTTCCAGTGAGGGGTTATTGGGGTTTCGGGATGATAAGGTGGAGTCGAAAGAGGTAGACGGTGGGGGAATGGTCCGGCTGATGATTTGGTCTGGGATTGATGTGTTTGCGAAGGGTGTAGATCTGGGGTTTGGTGTCGTGATTGTTTGGGTTTCTCGGTGGTATTAGGCACGGCAATGAGATGGGTGTGGCCAAAGGAAAGTTGGAGATAGGGCTCATAGACGTGGTGGTTGTCTAGGGTACAGGCATTCGGTGATAAGGGTTGCTGGTCTGGTAGTGGTCTCGATGGCTTGGGGTTCTAGGGATAGATGGTGACGGAGATGACGGGTATGGTAGAGGGTGTCAAATATGGATGAATAGGGATAATCACGCTAGAAGATCGTGCAGATCCTTAGGTTCTAATACAAACTGATGCAGTCCCTAGGGATAGGGCTTACGCAGGCGTGTTGAAGCACGTGTCCGAGGACACTTCGAATCATCGAGCAGACTTCACACACGAGGATACACCTCCAGAATAAAATCCACAAATCTATTAATCAATCAAGTATAAGAATCTCTTCTCTACAATGTCATATATATAATAAAGGCAAACCTAATGCCTAACAAACCCTATACTATGAATAGAAACTTCCCTAATAACAACGTAATTAGAAATCTACTAATAAAAATAATTATAATCCTAATCTAACTTGAAGAGGGAACACTTGTGGGGCCCAGATTGCATCATATTCCTTTAATAAAACCCTTTAATTATGAATCACTGGCAATTCAATACCAAGTAGGCAAAGGGCTCTCAGTAAAATATAGATCCAATTATACTGTGATTCTCTTTGAAGGGTTTATACTTTGTGAGTCCTACTTTAGGCTACTACCACTAATAATATAGTGGAAAGCAAAGGATCATCACAAATTAAAGGAATACCAATCAAGACAATTTATCGTAGATCATAAGAACTACATAAAAAGCTCATGTACATGTGGCTGTCATTTCATATTGAAATGTCAAGCTTTGAATGACACTAAATCCTTTTGAACATATTTGATTCGATAACTAAACTTCAACAATTTATGATAAAAACAAATAAATATGGAATCTAGAAAATGGGGTCCACTATATTAAAAGAACCTTGGATTCTATCATTATCCCTTGTTCAAGATCTTTTTTAATGTTCTTTTACATTTTTTTGGGTACTGTAGCAAACTCAGCAATGGGTGTTCCGCTGCTCCTCTGCATTACACACCCTTCCTTACTCACTTCAGATCAGATGGTAAGAATTTACCAACAAATCTGATTTTTTGAAAGATAGCCAATCCACACCTCCCTTGTGTTTGATTACAATCAACATTGTTCATACGTCTGGGTCTGGGTCACACTGTTCAGTGATCCAGTCCAATGATCTTACACAACAAAACAACGAATCATCCATTTCATGAAGATAGCCTTACAATGGATGATCTTTCTCAGTTGCCAATGGGGGTTTTACAGAGCCAACCATCAAAATGGGCACAAATTTTATCCACCACTAGACTAATCAGATCAAAAGTCAACGCCCAACTTCTCCAAACCACATACCCTCGCCCCCTCCAAATCAGGAATGGAAAACATTGTCAAGGGAAGAATTCATGATTATAGATCTAGAATTCTTACTATAATCTGAAACTACAGATCTAGAAAAATAGAGATGAAAACAAGGATTCATTTCATTAGGATGAGGGACGAGATCTGTGAAGAAGGAATACCTGACAGCAAAGAGAGCAACGATCTTAGAGAAGTGAGGATGGTGCTTAAACGACCGAGCAGATCGTTCGATGGAGCAATAGAAGAGTCGCATTGTCATTTTAGAGATAACAGTGGAGAGAGAGAGAGTAGGAAGGACCGAGAAGTTGTGGCTGGACCTGGACCCTAATGTCTGCTTTTTTTCAATTTATGCTGACTTGACAACGGTAAAGTGCAGTTTACGCCACGTTATTCATGAAGGAAGTCACGATGTGAGACCACGTGGCATGTGGGAGATAGAGAGTGACCGGCTCTTTCCAGAAGCGTCTCTGAGACGGGCCGAGATCTCGGGAAATTTGGGGATTTGGTTCTTGGTCTGGGACCCATTAGAGACACATTTCTGAGAGGTCTCACCACCTCCAAGTGAGGTGGGAGAAGTAGAAGTCGAGTGAGGTAGAACCACCCTTTGGTGAGGGATGGGGAGTGCCCATGGCTGTATCCTGAGCAGATACCACTGGTCTAAGACGCCGGTCGGAGATAATATCCGCTTCCATATTACAAAAGTGTAGATCCAGAAACAGTACCTCCGGAAATAAAACTCTGTATGATGATTACTTGAAGAACGGTGTTTTCTTTTTTATTTTTTGGTGTTAGAACAGAAAACAGAAGAATATAGGGAGAGAGAGCTCTTATTACTGATATCGGTGTGTACATCATGGGAGACGAGGATCTTATTTATAGAATAAGATTGCTTCCTCCCCAAGCAACCTAATAGGAAAAAACCCTGACCCTTGTAATCTCTTTATCTCATGTGGGTCCCAATGTGGGCATCCACCTATGATAATAACATCTTATAACACTCCCCCTTGGATGACCACCATTCAATGACAGTTGCCTCATTAAAACCTTGCAAAGGAAAAACCCAGTGGGATAAAAACCAAAGCGAAAGAAAAAGAGTACAACGTTCTACAGGATCATTGACTTGATGTTGGACGTGCATAATGCTGCCTCGTTAAAACCTTAACTAGGAAAACCCAGTGGGATAAAACCTAGAGAAGGAAAAAGAGTACAGCGCACATATGTCCTGGGTAGCATACTTCAGGATGCCTCCCCCTGATTGACTACTCCCCCTGATGATAACATCTTTGTACATAATTAAGCATGTCAATCTCGTATACAATTTCTAAAATACTGAGTTTTGACAAGAACTTCGTAAACTGATCAGCCAGGTTGTTGCTTGAACGAACTGGCTTGACTTCAATCTTGTTATTCTTTTGAAGCTCATGAGTGAGGAAGAACTTTGGAGTAATGTGCTTCGGCTTGTCATCTTTAATGTGTCATTCTTTAATCTGTTGAATACATGCCCCATTGTCTTTGCAAATAATGCTCGGAGTACCTGTACTAAGAGGTAATTGACAAGAACTACATATATGCTAAGTTAAATATTTTTGCCATACACACTCCCCACTGGCTTAAAAATCTCAGCATGGTTAGAATAAGTAGCTATCAATAGTCAATCAAAAATAATGATATTGACATGAAGAAACATATAACATGTCTATGATTGATCCTTATGAGGATCAAGGATATATCCTGAATCTGTATATCCTATAAAATTTGGTTTCAGCCATAAAACAGACATAGATATCATAGCATTTGTTTAATACCAATCCAAAGCCTTTGTGCAAAACTATATACGGGAAGCATATCTATAAAGAATAAAAATCTCATTAGAACTTCTCTCGATCTGCGGGTCGAGATAAAATAGTCAATAGTTTTCTCGAGCTCTTCTGGAGTCTCGATTAGATTTATGTTATTTATGTAAATAACATAAACTTTTACTATTATAAATCCATTTAAGGATTGTATAAAGATAAACAGGCAAATGGGATTGTTTTCATACTCTTCCTTATATAGACATTTATTAAGACGATTGTACCATATTCTTCTGGAATGTTCAGGCTGTACAATAAACGTCTTACTTATATTGAGTACGTACTCTCTGACTTTGCTTCAGACAAAGCAAATCCTTCTGGGATTTTCATATATATATGTCTGTGTATGTTTTCAATCCCAAGTTTCTACAGGAAACCTTATATCACAATTTTGCCTTTCGTTCGTTTTCCTTACAAACACCCATTTGTAACCTGCAGGGTTAACAGCATCTGGAGTTTGTACTATAGGTTCATATATACCACGTCTATTTAGAGATTGTAATTCCTTAATGGTATCTCTTTATTTTGGCCAATATGTTCTTTGTCGACATTCATTTATAGACATGGTTTTGTATCCCAATCATCATTCTCATTTTTCCTTGATATTTGAGTAGCTACCGCATATACAAATGTGTCATCGATGATAATTTCATTTCTATTCCATCTCTCTCTTGAATAATTATAAAATATAGAGATCTCTTTATATATTTGGGTACCCATTGCCTCTTCAGGGGCTTCTAGAGTTTCTTCCGGGACTCGTGTCTCTTTCGGGACATTAATTTCTTCAGGAAATTTGGAGAGAGTGGATTTTATCATAAACTCTTCGGGAGTATACCTCTTCTGGAGTATGATTGGGATATGATTGCTCATTTCTCTTCTTCTGGAGAGTTGAGTCCTTGAAACCTATAAGTCTACCATGCTTCTGGCATGTGTAGATTCATTTGTTGCCATATTTGGACTTTGTTCTTCAGGAACACTAATTCGTACTTGTCCTACAGGGACATTAATTCGTGCTTGTGTGTTCATAGCCGATACATGTGACCTAGTCACTTTTGCTGCATCATTAAAAGCATCAGGAATTCATTTGTAATTAAGTGCACAATTCTCCGTACTTGATTCTCACATTGTGAAGTACATAAATTTAGATGAGATTGAGTGGAAGTATTCCATATTAATTCTCGCCGTTCTTCAGGAACGGATTGTTCTTCAGGAACAAGGTGTTCTTCAGGAACTCTCTTATCTCCCCCTAACGGCGAGAAGACTGGCTCATCAAGATGACAATTAGCAAAAACGAACAATGAATATATCTCCTGTCATTGGGTCTAGATATCCATTAATTAGGGTGAAGTATAACCAACATACAGTCTACGTTGTAGGCTCATGCAAGTCACAAACCTACGACATCAAGCCTCATAAATTTAATAACATGCTTAAAGATGTGTATCCTAGGTTTAATAATATGTGCTAATGGGCGGGATTAGATAGTTTCACAAATGTCACACAATATCCTTTGCAAAAAGGATGGTCAATAGATGGTACTCTAAGGAGTACGTAACAGAAGTATCAATAATTTACCAGAGCATGGGACCCCTAGAATAACAAGCTTCTGGCTTAACTTTGTTGTTTTGCTCATAATCGAATATGATTCGATTTGTAAAGATTGTCTTGTAATATAGCCTTGAAATATAAGGAGAATACACTTAGCTTTTCTAGTATCAGCTTCCGGCTGTCAATACTAGTAATGATGTACAAATACCATTATGTAGACTCTTCCGGAGCATTCAAGTATTTGTACGGATACAACTATGATCGATGCCGTGCACGAATGAAACACTAATTCAGAGAAAAACTTCTGGTTTTTTCAATGTAGTGTGTTTTGTTGCACTGTCTACTGGACAGATATTATCCTCAGCTTCATGCATTCCATGAGCCATAGAGCAAGTAATAATAAACTCACATAACTAGGTAATCGCATTGCAAAAATAAAAGTAAGAACAACTAAGCAATTCAGCATTCAAAGCAAATATAACATAATATACGGGGGATTAAAAATAAGTCCTAGCATTCAACAAAATATCTAAGAACTGAACTCAATGTTCAGACTCATAAAAGTAGTTGTAGGTCTTCCAGACCATGCTTGGTGGTTCGCCCAATTTCCAAACAAAATGCCTTTTCAATCACCTCTCCTGGGGTGGTTTATTACATCTCTACGGGAGAACATATTATATCTACCTCTTCTGGAGGGATTTTAATTGACTAATCTGGCATTTATTTCAAGCATTGGGTGTATGACCATCTGCTGGTGATCATCCCTGTCTAATGGCGATATAATGGCGCGGAAAATAAGAGCGTATGCCATATCCTTCAGGGATATTTTATTTCCGACTTTGATAGTATCACCAAGCCTTTTAAAGTGTGTAAAGATCGATTTACCAATACCAATCAAATAAAAATAGAACTTCGGGTTCTCAATATCCGATGACAAAGTATAATGAAGAATTGGCCAATTAGAAAGTTAGAACTTCGGGTTCTTAACTGACGAATCAGAACTTCTAGTTCTGTTAAGACTTAGAACTTCAGGTTCTATCAAAACTTCAGGTTTGATTCCATGGCCTTCGTATCGATCTACACTACTTTGAATATTTAAAAATCAAAACTCCAAGTTTGATTATTAATATGAATTTTCGGGTTCATGTTCCAAATCTTAGAACTTCTGGTTCCAGATAATGTATGGATCTTCGGGTCCAGATTATTCATTGGATATAGAACTTCAGGTTCTATTATTTGTAACTACTGCTTCTGGCAATAATAAATTCATCAAAAGTAAAGTTCCAGATAATTATTAGTGATAATTATACCGAAGGAATTATATCAAGCATGCAGTATAATGTTATAGAATAAAAAATAAATGTATATGAGAAACAGAAATAAAATGTAGAACTTCAGGTTCTTAACATCCAATCAAAGATAATAATAAAAATGTGATGAATAATTGAGAAATTGGGGTTTAGAACATCGAGTTCTCAACCTAAGAATCAGAACTTCTGGTTCTAAATTAAAACAGTTCATGGATCTTTCAGTACAAGTTAGAACTTCAGGTTCTAGATTAGGATACTTAATGGATCTTCAGGTCCGAGTTAGAACTTCTGGTTCTAAGTATCAGATGAAACTTCGAGTACATATTGTGAATCTGAAAACTTCTGGTTTCAGAGTAAAATAACCAATGGATCTTCTGGTCCGGATTCAAACGAACTTCTGGTTCATAAGCTAAAATAATTTATGGAATCTCGAGTCTGAGTTATTGATTCCATATAGAACTTTTAATTTTTAAATAACATATGGAACTTCGAGTTCCAATTAATCATATAGAACTTCTGGTTCTATTTATAATCCACGATTTTCAATTTTTATCATGATCTCCTTTTGATAAGAAATAATAAATTATTCATCACTCGAATAAAAATTATAAATATTTGCATATCAAAAAGGAATAAAATAAATGCAAGTATATGCTTATCAAATTAATAAGAGATCATAAGATAAGGAGAAATTACTTAACCTTTGAAACGTTTTCCTTTTTGTGCCAATGTGTAGATCTGCTCGCGAGCTTTCCGTAGGCGCAAACGGATCTCAAATCAGACTCCAAATCATCAAGATATCGCAGTTTCAAAACGTAGCCATTCGATCTAGTAAAATAATCTTTTGAACCTGATTTGTATCTGCTGACATCATCAGTAGTGTCACCCTGATCTGGGCCTCACTCAGGTTGGGCTAACCCGAACCTAGACTGGCCTCTGTACGCCGTCAGAGACTTTTTGTCTCACATCTTTGAATACACACCTTACCAGGCTGCCGAAATTATCTACAATGACTACACACTCAATGTACTCCTTCAGATCCACATAACTGATAGCTTGATTGAGATCATTGATGCCAATATCATACACAGCGCAGCTTTCATCTTCACCACAAACTCTTGCCTCTTGAAGTTCCCAAAAATCTCCGAAGAAGAAACGCTCCTCTGCCCGGGCCAGATCTGATCAGCATCAAAGTCGATGACTTTGATGGTGCCCTTGACCTCTGATACAATCGTCGCGCCACCCGCGGGAGATCAAGGTACGTACCGGCTGTACCGCTTCGAGCTCTGTCCGCTGGCGGCGGAGGCGGTGGCGGGATTCAAGGCTTCAGAGTCGCTGCCGCCGTCGAGATCGGCGGAGAGGATGGCGTCCTTCCCCTGCGAGATGATCTCCGCCGTCCCTCGCCAGACGGAGCTGCCGAAGTCGTCGATCGCCTGCCCGGCCGACTCGAGCGACTCCTGCCCGACGGAGGCGCCGGTATCAAGGGAGGCGGGGAGGTCCTTGACGGCTCGGGAGGCGGCGTCGCGGATCGCCGCCGTCTCCTTACCGAGGCCGGCGCGGAACTCCTCCAGGTCACGGCGGTAGGTGTCGATGACGGAGCGGAGCTGGGGGCGGGCGGCGAGGGTCTTCATGAGGCCGCCGAAGGACCAGGCGGAGGGGTTAGGGGTCGGATCCGGATCTGCTTCTCGCTCGTCACCGCGGTCTTGAGAGGGATGATTTGGGGAATCGGGGGGGTTTTGGGGGTCTGGATCGTCGGAGAAGATGGACGTGACGAAATCCATCTCTAGAGTTTTAGAAGATTTTGTGTCGAGCAGAACAATCACAAGGCTAACATCGTCTGAATAGAGTTTTGAGGCAGAAAAAGGCCATGAGATTTGTGCTGGGATTTCGGCGTGAGGCCCTTCTTCATTCCGGGACGGCTGGACAAGGGAGGAGGGAGCTCTTCGTGCTGATAACGTGTTAGAACAGAAAACAGAAGAATAGAGGGAGAGAGAGCTCTTATTACTGATATCGGTGTGTACATCATGGGGGAGGAGGATCTTATTTATAGAATAAGATTGCTTCCTCCCCAAGCAACCTAATAGGAAAAAACCCTAACCCTTGTAATCTCTTTATCTCATGTGGGTCCCAATGTGGGCATCCACTTATGATAATAACATCTTATAACATTTGGAGGATTTTATATGTAAAAACTCCGGGCCTCACTTTGGCTTTTCTTGTGCTTGTAAAATGCAGTTGTCAATTTCAACACAGGCTTTTTAGACTAGTGTCTCGATTCATCTTCAACATAGATGAAAACCTTTGGGTATTTATCTTTTTAATTAGAAACTTTTAGTGAAGTTGAGATCCAACGGTCCAACCTTATATGATGTAGGGACTTGACCTTTGATCGAGTTGGCCACATGGACCCAATACTGATTTGGAAAAAAACCCCAAAATTTTCATTAAGGTATCCAATTCGACACAGCGTAACATGATGATGAAGATGATCGGATCTATTGAAGACTCACATTCCTCTGCAGGCTTGGAAAGTAACAGAAGATTCCTCTCCCAACAAAGTGGGTAGACAACATTAAGAGCACGTTTGGCAAACTATATTTCCGTGGAAAACCACGCTTGCAAAAAGCGTGAAACGGAGAAACCACTGTCCACGTTCCATGATCCCACAAAAAGTGGGGTCAGACCAACCCCCACCCCACCTTTTGACCTGCGAAATCCACAGCAACACAAAATACACTGTTATAGTACCGCGATATGACATTTGTGGATCCCATTAACAAAATCAAAACCATGCAAATTATTTCCCATCCCAAAAATGGCTAGAAGTTCAAATTTCAATTGTTGGATCATCTTCTATATTGAGATATTTTAAAAAACGTAACCAATGCTAGATATGCAAATCTAAACTTCTATGGGCTCCTTTTGAAAAATCCAAACCGTTAGAACTGATCTAGAGGCCAAAAATGGCCAACTCGATTTGATCTGATTTGATCAAGCTAGCCACATGGACCCATTACTGATTTGGAAAAAATCCAAAATTTTCATCTGGGTATCTAATTCGACACAGCATAACGTGATGATGAAGATGACCGAATTTGCTGAAGACCCACATTCCTCTGCAGGCTTGGAAAGTAGCAAAGGATTCCTATCCCAGCAAAGTGGGTAGACTACATTAAAGGCACATTTGGCAAGCCAAGTGTTTGCCGAAAACCATGTTTGGAAAGAGCATGGAACGCAGAAAACCACTGTCCGCATTCCATGATCTCGTAGAAAAGGGGGCTAAGACCCCCACCCCCCTCATCTAACCCGTAAAATCCACAAAAACACATAACATAGTGCTATAGTATCGCAGGTGGGGGTACCGGGTGTGGGCCACTATCTAACATTTGTGGGTCCCATTAACAAAACCAGAACTATGTAGATTGTTTCCTATTGCAAAAACGGCTAGAAGACCAATTTTTAGCTGTTGGATCATCTTCTATGTTAAGATATTTTAAAAAACGTAACCAATGCTAGATATGCAAATCTAGACTTCTGTGTGCCCCTTTTGAAAAATTCAAACCGTTAGATCTGATATAAATGCCAAAAACGGTTGTAGGACCAAATTTCATTACCTGGGGCCATGTGGATCATGATATATTGGCTAAAACGTTCAAAGTCATTGATTTCTTCAAGGTTTCTTCCCTAAAAATCTTTTATTTTGCCAAACCTAGTTTTTTTAAAAAAGGATGGCATGATTCTAGGCTTCAGGAGAGATGCTTTGCAACCATAGAATCTCCTCATCCCCATGGACCGTTGCCAACGTGCCCTAAAACTTGTGGGAGTGCATATCTTTCGATGGAAAGTTAGAATCTCAGAATCCTGCCCTTCCATGTTCCAATCCTGTTGGCGACTTGCTACCCACTTCTCCACAATCCGGACCTGTTGGCGACTTGCTACCCACTTTTCCACATTCTGATGTAGGAGACCCTGTAGCATGGAAGCTGGAACAGCCACCTACCATTGCAATTGGCTTATAATGCCTAATGAGAGGAACAAGAGACTGGACAACATCTGCCATAAAGAGGTCTGCAATCAGCCTCAGGTTGCACACATGGCGGCAATATAGGCCACCTAAATGACCTCCTTCATTGAATACTGCCATTCCATTGATGGATCCATGATTTGTACTACCTTTTCTCTATCTATAAGGTGAGGCAAAGGCTATTTTTATGTCAGGGTTGAATTCGACATTGTTATAAAAAACCTGTATCAAATTCAACACTACTTTTTACAAGCACAAAATTAAAAGAGAAAAAAAAAAGAAAAAAAAAGAGAAAATGGTCCCTATGAGACTACTGTGGAAGGTAAACTACTCAAGAGCTATTTCAGATTTAAGGGCTACCTAAGGAGTTTTTACAAATAAAATTCTTTTATATATATATATCAGCAACATAAACTTTCATTAAGAAGGAGAAGGTACAAAGGGGAGAAAAACAAAACAGAATAAACAAAAGGAGAACAGTAAGAAAAAGACTACAATAGCAATGCACCCACTCATAAAAAACTAATTAAACAATACCTACTTAAGGAACACTCCTCTCAACCCCCAATTTCGCTAAAGCATTAGCTATAGAGTTGGCCGACCTAAGCACATGATGGAAGATAACATCTAAATTTGTAAATAACACACGAGTTTCATTAAAATAGAATTGGAACTTCCAAGGGTTAACCTTTCTATTAGACGCCCAAGCCACAGCATTAGAAAAGTCACTTTCTACAACAAGGGCGCTGCAGAAATGTCTTGAAAAACACTGAAGATCCCCCATAATCGCTAACACATCCTCCTCATTAAAGTCACACACACCTACGAACTTAAAAAACATCAATAATACCTCACTATTGTTATTTCGAAGATCACCACCAATACTTGTCGGGCCTGGCTTTCTTCTTGATGTACCATTGACATTAACTTTGAACGCACCAAGGGGAGAAGGAGACCAAACAATTGAATTTGATACCTTAAAGGAGCCGCACCCGATACAAGCTTCCCAATTAACAACAATATCATCAAGAATGAAGTTTAGAAAACTCCTTCCTAACCAAAGCCCATTTCACAATCCTCATTGAAATCTAACCTATCAACTTCATTGGAGAAGAAGAAAGACTCTTGAATATTCAATCATTTCTTTCCTTTCAAATAGACCATAAAACTATAAAAAAAAAAAAAGAAAGCAGCCTCCAAAGTGTAAGGCCACACCCAACAAAATGCCCTCCCAACCAAAACTCTGCCACATCTGCAATTGTCTCCGGACAATACTAAGCAATCCCACATCTTTCCAAGAAATGACCCCAAACACCAACCACTCCATCATAGCGAACAAAACGATAGTTGATTGATTGCACATCCTTATGACACATCACACAGATGTCTAAAATATTTGAAGTTGATATCCCTTTTCTTCTCAAATTATTTGTCGCCAAAACCTTTTCCACAACAACTAGCCAACAAAAACTTCAAACCTTAGAGGAACCAATCCCATCAAAAAAAGAGAAGAAGATGCTCTAGGAGATTGGTTTCCTTCCAGGGCCAAGTAAAAAGCCTTCACTGAGAACTCCCTAGATGAGGAAGGTTTCCAAATCTGAGGATCCAAGGAATTCCTACATAAAAAAAAATTGAAAGAAAGCATACTTAGAAGCTCCCTATACTAGATTGCCTCTGAGTACCAAAGACTTCTCTAAAATAAACACCCCATGCCCAGGAACCATCTCTTAGCTCAAAACAATCAATCATTGTAATCTCTTTATTGATCACCACTCTAAAAATCATAGGAAATAACTTATATAGAGGTCCTATGTAAGGTCCAAATCCTAGATAATTATGATTTATAGTAATTAAGATAGTTTTACTTTAATTAATATGTTATTGGGCTAATTTAGTTTAAATCCCTTTGAGTTTGGGTCAAGGATAGGTAGTCAGGTCTGGTTAGATCCTTATTAGGTAGTCCATGACCTTTTGTACCCTAACATTTTCATGGTTTTACATCATTAATGCATTATATTAGTTGCATTGGGTGAGTTTCATCTTGTGGGACATCTTTTATGTTTGGCCCAATTTCATTCGATTTCATTTCAACCCATTTAAGTCTAACTAATTCAAACTGGATATATATAGAAACCAGGAGGGCTTATTCACAATTTCCAAAACTCCATCCATTTAAACCCACAACCCATCGTCCCTCTCACTCATTTCTCTCCTTGTAATCGGCTGTAGCAGGGGACCTCTTTCTCTCCTCCCTTCTTTCATCATCTTCTTCCTCATCTAGCCTCCATTCTTGGTGATTAAAAACTTGCATGCAACAAGTTTGGAGTCCTTCTTCTTCCTCCCTGGTCTTCTTGCTCTCATCTTGGAAACCCAGGCATCTCTTCTTCCCCTTACTTGTAAAAGGCTTGAGGTATGGAAACCCTATCTCCATTTGAGTTATTGAGTTCAATGAGGACCAAGAGATTCAAGTTTTAAGCATGCATGCATCACATTCTCATTCTTCTTCATGCATGTATTATCTTCTTCATTAGTGAAGCCTCCTCCACCATTTAACCAAGGGGCAAATCTATTTGAGTGAAGCACTAAACCTAAGGCAAATATAAGGATACATTTTTCTTTACATGCATAGCTTTATTCTTTGATTCTTGATGGACTCTTGTGATTTACCCCTTTTACAGCTCAATGGATAATACATGCAATTTATTCATGATTTTTATGATTTTGGATGAATAAAAATGATAGTGGTCCTTTAGGGAACCTAAGAGTGTGAAATGGAAGCCTCTATGTTGGTTTGAATGCAGGAGAATACAGGAATGGAAGAGAGAATTGGTTGGAAACTGAACACACTCGAAACAGAGTACTTCATGGCTGACCGGTTGGTCCTGAAGTCAGATTGGTCGAATTGCCTTGCAGGTAGTCAGACCGGTCGGCCACCCTGCTCGACCGGTCGAATTTCCCTTCTGGACACGGTCCGATCAGTCGGACCAACCCCTGATCGGTCGAGTAAGCCTAACCTGTAGTTTATAGAAATGTGTTCCAAAAATGGATTCATGCTTGACTATGAGCTTTCTATAGTCTACGGAGTAGCCTAGTGATGAGTTACACCTTTTTACCTTAGAAAGAGACTAAGGTATCCATCCACCTTTACCATAGGCTGTAGGTTTATCCCAAGACCATTTATGACCATAGAAGTGGATGCTTTGTTACACCAACCAGTCCAACAGTAACTAAATGCAGAAAAGGAAGAGTGCTGAGCTGTCATTCCTTCCTTCTTGATTCTCCGATTAGTTTTCAATGTTATGTTATGAGTGTTTGCATAAGATGAAGTGTTCTTCATATACGTGAGGTAACATCGAGATGGTAATACAATGACACCAAATGTCTTATGAATACACCGTATTGAATGACCTTGAAAACCCGGATTATCTAGCATAGGGTTGGCTAATAACCATCCTTGATAACCTCTCAATCTAATTGTATTTATATTGACAGAAAACCTTGACCTAAATATGATAGTTCCTATCAGTATGCATTATTGATGAACAGTATTCTACTTAGTTGTGATTCTATAGCTGATATTTCTATCAAGATTGAAATACATTTCCGAAAGAGTATAAACAAATCAATATACATTGAACATGGGTATCAAATTTATTCCGACATGCTTAGAGTCGGCGCCACTTAGCTTATATCCTATAGGAGGTTCGACAAGACCACATGGGAGTATTTTATCAGTTATCTACTATAGTAGTTATCAGAAGAGTGAGTCGACGCTCTTAGGGTAGCTAGTCGGTCCTGGCCCGATCGCTAGTGATTTCCCACGGATCAATTTACTCTCTTACTAAAGAGGAGATAGCAATGTGGTTGCCATTTGGTATGATGTACTCTTTATTCATGATTCCTTATTCATGCTAACTCATATGCATAAGTGCCTAGATTCCGATATTGATCTCTTTTAATTATTATGTCATTTTAATTTAATTGATCTATCATGTTAAGCTCATGTATCCTTTTCTTTGCTTAACCGTTTTGTTAACAAAGTTACTATGGTGTTACAGGTATGGAACTTGTTGCCAGTTTGGCATTCAGCGCGCTCCCGAAGGGAACCCCAGCATTATCTAGGGATGTGAACAAGTGGAATGAGGAAGATGTCTTTTCTTGATCCTCCTCAACAGTACGAGACAGGGTTATCTTGGGTTGACCTAGCTTAGCCTGGTTTGGCTTAGGGTTCATCTTGATATTTTGTATTGTTTATGGGTCTATTTTCATATCTATGCATGTAGTCGGGTTAATCAACAGACTTTGCATTTAATGACTTGAAATGAATGTTTCATTGATGCTTATGATATGTACAGGTAAATTCTTTAGGTTTCTGCTTAATTAAAGTATACTGTTAATAAGTGTTTACGGATCTTTTTCACACGTACCTATGGGATCACCCTTGTGACAGTTCGTACGTGTCTTGTTATGGCACAAATTGTCACGGGTACGTGTGTTACGCCTCGGGATCCACAATTAATCCCCAACCTCGGGTTCGGGGCGTGACATCCTATCCCCACTCAATCATCCAGCCAAAACCTCACATTCTTTCTCTCCCCCACCATATAACCAACCCCCTTGGACAACACCTCCCCATCACAGAAGATGCCTCCGTAACCAAAGCAATAGCACCCCGTAAACTAGATCAACAATGTCGGCCCAAATTAGGCCACCACCCCGACTTCTCCACATCATACTTAGTAGTAATGACCCTCATCCAAAGCTCTTCTTTCTCCTCCCCAAACCTCCACCACCACTTCATCAAAAGAGCCATATTCTTGAATTCCAAATTACCAAGACCCAATCCCCTACTTCTTTTTTGTTTAATCACCTCACTCCACTTACTCAAATGTAATTTCTTCTTATCGCCTTGGCCTCCCCACAAAAAATACATATGAATGTGATCCACACTTTCAACCACAGACTTTGGCATCTTAAAAAGTGACTTATAATATATCGAAATATTAGATAAGCAGGTTTTGATTAACGTGATCCTTCCACCCAATGATAAATAAAGTTTCTTCCAAGCAAAGAACTTCATCTCTAGTTTTTCAATTACCAGATACCACAGAGACTTAGATCATGTTTTGTCCCAATAAGAAGGCCAAGATATACTTTAGAGAGCTTTCCTGCTTTATGTCTGATAATGGTTGCCAAAAAATTGAATGGTTTCTTCAAAGCACCCAATCCCCACCAATTGGAAATATTTACCTTTAAGGTTAAGACCAATTGGAAGCTCCTCAAAATTCTTTTCAAACCCAATAATTCTGCCCTCTTCGTAGAGCTAAAGAAAATTGTGTCATTAGCAAATTGTAAATGGAGACAACCACCACTCCACGGGTTACCTCAAAACCACTAATCATCCCAAACTCTTTAACTTTCACTATAAGAGTACTCGAGGCCTCCACTACAATCGTAAAATATAAAGGAAAAAGAGAATCACCTTGTCGAACACCTCTAGAAGCCTTCAACAACCTTGATGGAGAACCATTGATCAGAATAGAGAAGAAAGTAGTAGAAATTCATTCATGGATCCAGCCATGCCAAGTTCTTCCAAAACCAAATCTACTTAACATATAATCTACAAAGTTCCAGTCCACATGAACGTAAAGCTTTTTCCAAATCATCCTTGAAGATAACCCCCTCAACTTTAGATCTTTTTCTCAAATCAATAAGCTCATTAGCTACCAAAACTCCATCAAGAATTTGCCTATTAGCCACAAATGCCCCTTGGACAAAAATGTATAGCAACACCAAATATATGATAATGTGTCCTAAGAACTCTATACAGGAGAAAGACATTAGTGGATTGCTCTTGAAGAGGATTTCAATTGCTTACAAGTGTGATAGAATTTATATGATGCAAATCTCCACTATTCTCAAGCTCAGAAAAGACTTTCGTTCCAAAATTCTCAATTTGTGGCTTTTTTTAACGTAAAATGCATCATTTTTTCTATATTTTTAGAGAATTTTACTAGAAAAATCATCTTAAGTGATCACTGAATAAAAAAACCCCCCCTTACCTTTATATGCACCGAAGTGGTCCCAGGTGGCCACTTCGGGTTTTTTTTTTTTAATTTAGTGGAAATGAGCATCGAATTCGATGCTCATTTAATAGAAGAGGGTTGAATCTGAACCACCCATGTTGCACTTTATCTCTCAAAAACTCTAATTTCTTCCTCTTCTTCCTACCACCAATGACGAATCTAACCTATTGCTTCTCCAACTGTTGACTATTCCTACTAGAGAATCCAATGTGCTTCTATATTGGTTTGTTTTGTCCGAAAAGCATCTATACTTCATTTGCGAAGTATTGGCGAAGATGATGTTTTCTCCCCTTTATCCACAATGTTTGGGTTTGTTCATACAATGATAGAGATGCATGAATTTGAAGAATCAATGAAGTTTTTCAAGTTTATTTTATTCACTATATTTGTAATACTCTGACCTAACTTAACCTGGATTAGTGACTAATTAATAACGAATTAGTTGTTAAATGTGTTTTGGTTATGTTTCTGTTTTGTTTTGGGTATTGGATAGGTAGATGAGTTGAGTTTGACCAGGTTTAGGTAGACTTGAGCCCTTTTTCGTAATTTTGATTTTGTCGAACGTTGTCAGTTTTGCATCATCTTAGTGTCAACACATGTATTTCGTCAAACTCATTAATCTTCGTAACTGACTCGTACGCAAATGATTTCGTTTGCTTCCGTTGGCTCGTTAATTGACTCGAACTGAAATTACCTTGAATGCTTAGACTTTCTTGTAAAATCGTTCATCTTTATCTTATAAAAAGACCAACCACCGCCTCTTTCTTCCTTCCTTCTTCAACGCCTCTTGCTCTTCTCTCTCTCTCTTGTTATTTCTTCTCTCTTTCTTCTTCTTCCATTTCCTTCTTGACCAAGCCAAGGAAGGGAGTTGTGCACTCGTCATCTTCTTGTTTATTTTAAGGTATGTCTTGAGTTTTCGATGTGTTTCTTCCGCTTCTTCTTCTTCTCACGTCAGCCACTGTGCCTATCCTCATGTCCCTTTCATTTCTTGTATGCATAACGGGTGGAATTGAGTTAGATAGCGGATTTGAGCCTCAAGGACAGCTACCTATGTGTTTTGGACCCATTTGAGGCAAGTATAAGCACAATTTGATTGAACACTTGTTGGTAGTAATTTGATTGTGTTTACTCTTATTGTTCTTGCATGATTTATTGTTGTATAGCCCTTTTGAATGAGATGTGATGTTGTTATTCCCTTGCAGTTACATAGAGTGGCATTTCTGTTATTCTGTAACAGATTCAGGAAATCGACCTAGTGCAGTCACGGCTAAGCCGTAAACTGTACTACGGCTAAGCCGTAAACCCAGCCGTGACCTAGCCGTAGATCAATACAGGGTGACATTTTGAAATAATTGAGAGTTAGCATTTTGCTGCTCTTCTACGATCCAGCCACGGCCAAGTCGTGAATTGTTCTACGGCTAAGCCGTACCCTCACTGTGGCTGAGCCGTAGAACAGAATAGGGCTAAGCCGTAGGCCATTAAGAAATAAATAAAGGAGCAGGTTTAATAACGAGACCTTGTAAGGCCTTCCAGTTAGAATGTAGGCAATCCGAACTTGCCCAACGGAAGATAATTATCGCATGAATGGTACTTAGGGCTGTAACTCATTCATGTGTGTTGTCCGGTTGTCAAGCACCTCCCCATGGGTGTTGGTTTAAGGGACTTCGATACACTTTTCTCGATATAGTGCCACACACCTTATGTGAACAACTATGTATCGAATAACTTAAAACTACATCAACATGCACGGTTAGAAACACTGGATGGCTAGATTAGGGTTGGCTCATTAACAACCTTGATTTCCTTAATGGTAATCTAAATTGAATTACATATTGATTCTGGTTTTTCCCTTTTAATCACGTGGTAAACATTCTGTGCTAGGGCAACGATTGGTTAATCCCCGAGGGCTTTGTCCAGGGTCTATCCCCAGCAGAAACAGCTGACTCTATGTTCTTATCCTTGTACTGATTGGGAATTATTGCAAATCGATTGCAAGCTTGAGTTTACGCTTGATCTTAGTGTGATGCACATACGACTGTATTGCTCATTGTGATATGATGTCACAACCTGAACCCATATATCAGGGGTTAGAGAAAACCTAACCAATGACATACGTACTCCCATACACGTACACCTCGACCTCATCCAAGTGTACACGCACATGTGATCAATCACACGTGCAAACAAGTGTACGCGGAAGTTGTAAGTATCATGGCATACCATAAGATAAACACAAGACAAATAAAAGACACGATGATTACAAAAGATTAAACTGATTTACAGCAATGTACAACAAAATAGAGGGACTAGTTAACAAAATCAAAATACCGGTATAAACCAAAACCCAAAATACAATCCATAGAAAATCCCCCAGATAAGCTAAGACGCAAATGGAGGGGAAAACAAAATGATGCAAACCGCTCTCAGAAGAATGGATCAAGTCCACTCCTTTAGGCCGGAGGGGGGCCTCACGTGTCTCTCCTGGAGTCGGAATGACCTACGCAGAATCAGGAGAGAGATTTGAGCTTGCAACACCAAGAACAACTCATAAGTACAATGACTTACCAAAGAATAAGCCACAAGAAGTTAGCACGTATTGTGTCTATCAATGAGCAAAAGTAGTAATAGGCAAAGATCCATAGTGATCATGTCCGTATACCAGGCTAATAGTGCATATGAATAAGTATGCTATCAGAATCATAAACGGATAAACTGTCAAAGTGACGACTACATTTGCCATATTCTCCCTTTCGAGAGCAATCGATATAAGAACACCATCAACCGGGCCAGGGTATAAATGGGTCTCCAGTTCCCGAGGTTCGGAGTCCCAGGACAAAAGCACTCTGCAGAGGCGGTCACACACTATGCCAAAGTCAGCCCAGTCGGGTCTCCTGAGGTTGAGGTTAAATAGTGCCATATATAGACAATTTAAATCAAATCATATGATGCACATCAATCAATATCACATACCTATCACTTATCACAAGCTATCACAACAAACGAAACAATAGGAAGTGCATCACATACTGATACTCAATAAGAATAACCAATGTGAATAAGAACTGACGAATGGATACGAATAACGAATAATCACTGAGGCAATGACTAAGTACTCCACATGAGCAATGATGAATACATAATAGTGGATTGTTCCTACTCGGGCTTCGTTCTGGAGATGCTGCTACATTTCCCACAGATTCGAGAGGTCCAGCGCAGAATGCTTAAGAGGGCAAAACCAAAATCAATATGCAGTACAATTCAGATTTCCCTTGAGGAATCAAGGTCAATTACAAGCCAATCCTAACCTAGTTGTCCAGTGTTCCTAACCGTGCATGCTGATGTAGTTTTAAGGTATTCGATACATAGTTGTTCCATCGAGGAGTATTGCATCTTATTACGAAAGTGTACCAAAGTCCCTTAAACCAACACCCATGGGAAGGTGCTTAACAGTTGGACAACACACATGAATGATCATAGCCTAAAGGATCATTCATGCGATATATATTCCATTGGGCAAGTCAAGTTACCTACATTCTACCTCGAAGGCCCTACAAGGTCTTAATATAAACCTATCCCATTCCGTCATTTTCACTGGGTATACAACTTAGCCTTGCTTTGATCTACGGCTTAGCCATGCGAGGTCACAGCTTAGCCGTAGGCCAATTCACGGCTTAGCCGTAGCTTGACCGTAAAAGAGCAGCAGATTTGCCAACTCTCAGTTATTTCAGGTGTCACCTTGTATTGATCTACGGCTAGGTCATAGCTGGGCTTACGGCTGAGCTGTAGTGTAGTTTACGGCTTAACCGCAGCATAATTCACGGCTTAGTCGTAACTGTGCTGGGTCGATTTCCTGAAACTGTTACAGAATCATAGAAATGGCTAATTCTCAACTGAATTAACCAAAATAAGAACAAAACTTACTCAATAGGGCTATACATCAATGATCCATACAAGAAGAGTAACAATACACACAATCAAAGCATTACCAATAAGTGTTCAAGCTACTTGTGCTTATACTTGCCTCAAATGGAAATCACACACAAGAGTCATTGTCTTAGGCTCAATCCGCTGTCCAAACACAATTCTACTTATCAAATACTCGAGAACTCAAAGGCACGTTGCATACATGCACCAAACTAACATAGGAGGAAGAACAAATAGGAAAAACACAGCGAAACACAAGACATATCGTCGAATTCATGCGAAGTTAACAAGTGCACCACTCCCTTTCTGCCTTAAACAAGGAAGAATTGAAAGAAAGAGAAAGAGAGAAGAATGAAAGAGAGAACAGCAGGAGAGAGTGTTGAAGAAGGAGAGAGGCGGTGGTTGGGTCTTTTATAAGATAAAGATGAGTCACAATTGCAAAAAAGTCCAGAAGTTTACACAATTTACAGTTCGAGTCAAATTATGATCTAATGGAAGCAAACGAAGTCGTTTGTATACGAGTCAGTTACAAAGATTGACGTGCTCAACGAAATATACGCGTTGAGACCAAGATGATGCAAAACTGACAATGTTCGACAAAATAAAAAATTACGAAAAAGGGCTCGAACTACCTAAACTAGGTCAAACTCAATCCAACTACCTATCCATTGCTCAAAACCAACGAAAAGCAAAACCAAAACACACTTAACAACAAATTCGAAATTAAGGAGACACTAACCCGGATTAAGTTGGGTTGGAGTGTTACATATGACCTGATATTGCTTGACTGATTGAC
The DNA here is from genome assembly GCA_037013555.1 of Sextonia rubra. Taxonomy (NCBI): domain Eukaryota; kingdom Viridiplantae; phylum Streptophyta; class Magnoliopsida; order Laurales; family Lauraceae; genus Sextonia; species Sextonia rubra. The sequence continues at coordinate 1,212,842 of JASUAD010000028.1, read as the reverse complement.
ATGGACACTGATTGATGTGCATCACTGATATTTGGCGCTACTTAGCCTCAACCTTAGGATACCCAACGGGGTTAACTTTGGCGTAGACTGTTACCGCCTCTACAGAGTGCTACCGTCCTGAGATTCCAGACCCCGGGAACTAGAGACCCATTCGTACCCTGGCCCGGTCGATAGTGTTCTCGTACTGACCGCTCTCGTAAGGGAGAATATGACAAATGTACTAGCCACCTTAACCGTACATCTATTTATGGTTCTAATAGCATACTTATTCATATGCACGATTTGCCTAGTATACGAACATGCCCACAATGGATCTTTACATGTTAACTATTCTAATAATTGATAGACACAACACGTGTTAGCTTATTGCTACTTATACTTTGCTGAGTCGTTGTACTTATTAGTTGTTCTTGGTGTTGCAGGCTTAGATCCCTCTCCCGACCCCTCGTTGGTTGGTCAGACTTCAGGAGAGGCACATAAGGTCCCGTCTGGGCTAGAGGAGTGGAGTTATCCATTCCCTGGAGAGCAATTTGCATTATATTAGCTTTTGTTGGGTTGTAGGAAGTGGTATTGATTTTGGTTATACTTAGGGTTTGGGTCACACATGTATTTTGGTTTCCATAACTGGTTACCCCCATTTTGATGTACATTTTTGTAAATCTGTTTAATCTTTTGTAGTCATTGTTCCTTTTATATATCCTTGTGTTATGCAATGATACTTACAACTTTCGCGTACACTGTGTTTGCATGTGTAAATGATCCCTTGTGTGTGTACACGTGGACTAGGTCTAGGCGTACATGTACGGGAGTATGTGTGTCACTGGTTAGGTTTTTACTAACTCCTGAATTCTGGGCTCGGGTTGTGACAATGTTCTACCCAAAACATCAAAGAAGGCAACAGGAAAACTGAATTAATTGAAGATGGGTTCAGTTGCCTCTGAAAACATGAGTTCATGTATCCCAAGATCAGACAAAACAAATATATTTGGTTCATTTCGGAATCCCATACGACCATATTATAATCAAGCTTATTTCATCAAGATGATCTTCTCATGATTGATGAAATCATTATTTGTTATTATGGGATTTGTGGGATGCTATTTAGCTGAATATATTAAACAATTAACACCCATCTTTGTTTTAAACAATTTAGACCGTCCAGTTGTAGGTGTCTTATGAATGGTCTAGTCCTTTAGAAAACAATGTTTTTTAAGATCATCTTTGTGTTTTCTTTTGGGTTTTAGTTGTTAAAGTTGTCTTTGTGGGTTTTGTTGTTTGTCGATTTTCTTCATTTTAGACGATTCTCATCACATGTCTTTTAGATGGGCTATTTTCCGCTACCATTTTCCTTCTTTTGGGTGTCTTGACAAGATCATCTTAGAGACCTTTTTCAATTAACCATTGGCAAACCACCCTCGAATGAAAATCTTAGGTTAGCCGTGAACTCTCCATAGTGTAAAAATTTTGAAACCACGGTTGACAGTGGAACCTTTCATGGTCAACCATGAGGTTTTAGGTTCAAGAATTCTCAACCTTTTTTTGTTTAGAAACTGGGGAAATTGTCTCCCTGACTTCAATTACCTGAAATCAAGAATAAAATAAGGCCTACCTAATATATCAAACTACCTCCATTTCATCCTTTTCCACACCATTCCAAATAGAGCCTTAATCTAGTATAATTTCCAAATTAAACATCAATTGAGCATAAAGGTAATTAGAAAAGAGAACTATAAATCATGTTTATCCACTTGCCTTGGTTGAAAATAAAAAAAGGAGGAGGGAACCCTAGCCTCAACCCACTAATGAAGTTCAAACTCAGGAAAACCCAAGGCAAACTCAATCAACCCGCACAAATCAAAAGAGAAACACTACTAAGCCAAGAATCCAAAAACCCTACTTGCAATAGTGAAAGAAGCTCGTCTAGGTCACAAGAAGATAAAAGAGAATCTTAAAAATCAGGTGAGGAAACTTGTGGGGCCTAGCAGAAGATACTGATGGTGATGAGGGGTAGACCCACATTATGCCATGTGGGTGTGACCGCCCCAGGTGGCTCAGATAAGGTCTTAAGAGGGCTTGGGTCATGTGGCACAAGTCCCAATCTAAAAATGCATCTCGCACTAGGTCCAACCGTCCAATGCTCCTTGAAAAAACCTTTTCATTCTCCATCGAAGGCCTCAATTCGAAAACCCTTTTGATTCTCCATCGAACAAGAGAGAACTTCACTAGTTCAAATCCTCTCTCTCTCTCTCTCTCTCTCCATTCTACTCTACTGAAGACCATTTTCCTTCATTTCCCATGAATCAATCTCTATTAGTGGAAGAGAAATCCGATCGAAGACGTAGGAAGACATGGGCACGACCACAAAGAGCTGGTCCTTCTTAAATACTTCATACAAGAATGAAAAGTAATGAAATCTCTCCTGATTCCATTGTCACTAATGGCAGTATCACCAACTACTCCACTACTGGCAAAGAATTGCTTAGTTTTGAGCTAATCAATTTAATGGAAAGTGACAGGCAACAATCTATTTCTAATTTGGGAAAAGGAAGAGGAGAAAAGGGGATGGGAGTACTTATAATGTTAGAGCCAATTTTGTTAGTAGTGGAGTAATATGTGCTTACAATGGAGTGGATTTTCTCATCTTCTCTCCTCCACCTTTTTTATTTTTATGTTTCTTTTTTCCTATTTTGATATCTTGCATTTTCTATCATCTTTCTCTTTGATGACCATTTTATTCATCATGGGATAGGTTCTAGGGCTTAGGGTGTGGAGGGTGGCTTCAGAAGAGGATTTTTGCAATATTTATGGGTTTTTTCTTGGGAGATTGAATGTTTTGATTAAAGGCATTTGGAGCTTGGCAACACAATGCAGGTATCTTCTCTTTCTCTCTCTTTTTAATTTGTTTATTATCAAAATTATTTCAATTATAGATTTGATATAGAGTTTTATATCATTAATTATGTGCTTACAATTTGATTTATGAATGTTCATATTTTTGTGTTTCATATTGTTTAATTTGATGGACGTAGTTTGCATATGCATATTGTAGGTCTTGACCACTTTGAACTTATTCATTGTTATTTAGTATTTTTATGAATGTATGTTAATTGATGCAATTAAGTATTTTGTGTATGCTTAAATGCAATACATTTTTGTCTTTTACTATTGTTAATGTGAAAAAGAAAAGTTAAGCAAAATTTAGCCCCACCCAAACAAAAATCTTGGGCCCGCCACTAGTGGTGATTGACGGTGGTGGGGGCACCTAGATTCCTTGCAACAATAAGAGAGAGTGAGGAGAGAAAATGATAAATGAGAAAAAGAAGGAAAGGAAGAGAGTGAAGTGGAGTGAATGGTTGTTTTATTATTAGGGATAAAAGGAAATGAGGTTTTAATATTTTTATTTTAGTCCTTCAACTATTGGGTGAGTTTTTGAGGGTCTTCAACGGTCAGGTCAAGGTGTGGTTCAAGGACAAAGTTTGCAATATTAGATTACCTACCCAACGGGCCCAAAATCTTAAAAATAAAAATTACAAAAAAGGCCACCAAACTTTCCTAAAATCACAAACTACCCCTTATTGTACCCAAACGGACTTAGATCTCAATGAAATATCAGACACATGAACGTAACAGTAAATCATACTTACCTAGAATCTAATCAAGCTTAATCGACTAACAGGCAATTAATTAACACTAATTGCATCCTTAGGGTTCGAGACTTCACATCATTCTCCATTTAGAACATTTGATCTTCCAAATACCTACACATACCTCTGGTAGTAGTTCTGGATACTCCTCCATTGGGTCTCTAACCTTCAGGTGGCTTTCCTTCAACTGTGGTGTTTCCACTAGACTTTCACCTAGTGAATGGTTCTAGTCCTTTGCCCTTGCTCCTTCGTGTTTATGATCTTCAATGGACTATCCACTTAGGTAGCATCTTCCTAGACCTCTACTGGCTCATATTATAGCATGGATGAAAATCACGGTATCCGTCATCGTATCAAGTTCGGTATAGGTTGCGGGTTGCTGTCATCGAGATGTAAATTTTTTTAATCCAAAAAAATTATAAAAATATCCAAAAAATCCAGAATATTAGAAAACGCAAGGAAACAATATTTTTTTTCATTAGTAACAAGTATAAATCAAATTATCGATCCTCTTAAGTTATGGCATCCTGTACTGTTATCTTGTCTGAAATTGTGATTACAATTCTAGATTTAGATGCATATGACAAAACATGTTAAAATATCACAAATTTCATAAAATACATCCAGAATTATGATTTATGAATTATCTATTAGTGTGAAATTTTAGAAAATCCAGCTTATTTGTACTTTGTATATAGAGCTGGTATTTTGTATTGTGTCCCCTATCATGATTCATCATCCATTATTCATCACTTAAGTATCTAACAAGTTGTGAAATCCAAGCATGTGAACGTCAATATACTCTAGTATATTACATAGTGACAATAAAAGAAATCATAAGCAATTAGAGAGACTAAAATTGGCCAACATTGCTCGCAGAAGTACCTTCCTCCCCTCCCCGCCCAGCCCCCTCTTTGACTAGTGCCATTACTAGTCTCTGTTTCTGTTTGTGGGACATATCTTATATAACGACGATAGGTATCTAAGTCTGTAGCACTAGGAAAATGATCAACAGTCTTATACAATGTTGGCTCATCATATCCATATTGACCACCATGCCCAGCACCATCCTCAGGAGAGTCAAGAGGAATTCCTGTTGATGAGGAAGATGTAGAAATACTAGACTCACTCTCTTCACTTATCTCCTTTCCTCTTGCCTCTGTAGGATCAACTGTAGTACCCCTCTATTGCCTGTCAAATTAATCTCTTTTAATCTTTCGAATGCTTTCATTAGATTAAACCTCTCTTCAATCAAGTCCTCAACCATCTGAGCTAGCTCTGAACCTTGGTCTAATAAAGGCTCTTCTACCTCCTCTAGCCATTCACCTACCAAATCATCTTCTACAAAGAAAATATAATTTAGATTAATTAGACAAAAGTAATCCTGTTAATCCTTAAATACTCCCTTTTTTCGATTTTGACTATGGAGCTTGAAGTTATAGTGGATGTAGACCAATTTATTCAACTTTTTCATTGTTAATCTATTTCTTGCTCTCGTATGGATAAAAGAAAGGTGCTCTAATTCATTTCGCAATTCGATGAAGATGTAGTTTGGCTAAGGACTTTAATTGCAATCGTCCTTAGTGTTGAAGCACTCTCTTCATAATTTAACCACCATTCAACTGAAACAAAAAAGATTAAACAATCAATTTTTTAATTCTTGAATAACACAAACTTAATTTACTAGTTACAATTTTCAATCCTTACCAAGACATGACCACGTGACAGCTCTTTGCGCAGTGGTGGAGCCAAAACTTTCCAAACCTTCATTATATATATCAATTAGATGACATAAAAGAAAAAAAAAATATCAACTTTTTGTGAATGAATAATGGTATATATTAAATTGGAGAAAATAAAAGATATTGTACGAGATCTCTGCTTTTTAATTTACGTACTTGGTTGGTTGCCTGCTTCATTGGTTCCATTTGCTAGTATTTTAATAACATTCTTCAACCCGACTCGAATTTCATCAGTTACATTTCGATCCAAAGCTTGATATCGAAATTGTGGGTTGAAAGGGTAACCTGTTAAATGCAAAATTTTAAGTGAATAATGTATTAAGAACAATTTAATACGACAATGAAAGTGAACACAAAATCAGTCTCCACTTAACAGCAGTGTGTAAGTCATAATGCAATTGACACTCCCAATGATTGTCGATGGTCTTTCAATATTTAGTATAATATCTACAATTTGCTTTAATAATCATCTTTGCTCTTTCTATGGCTTCATATAAGAAGCACATAGTTGGCTCATCATTAACATCGACAAATCGCAAAACTTTGATTAGGGGCTCAAATGCATTTAAGCAATTTTTAATTTTTAATATAAAGCCAAAGCTTATTAGACTCATTAATCTTGCATACTTCTTTTGTGTGGGGAGTCGGCCTCTTTCCCCACTTAGAATTTAGCCAATCTTTTGATTTGATGAGTTGGAGAAACGCTCCTCTATACTTATAAACACTCTCAATGGATATAAAGTAAGTGGCAAATCAAGTAATATTAGGACGTAGCAGTTCATGATTATCTCATTGAAACAAGTCTATAAGACTAATAGAAGAAGGTAGTGAATTTTTTCATCTTTTCAATTACTTGTTGCATGAATTTTTCTTTGGCTGTTTCTTTAAGCATCAAGTCTATGTAATATGCCGCACATGGAGACCAAAAAATAGTTTTTCTCTGTTGCATAAGCATCATCCCTGCTTTCTTCATGTTTGCAGCATTATCAGTAACAACTTGAACAACACAATCTCCCCCAATATCATCAATCGCATCATTAAAAAACTTATTAATGTATCGAGCATCTTGAATATAATTAGTTGCAGCAACCAATTTGATAAAAACTGTTCTCATAGGGAAATAAACTAGAAAATTTAAAAAATGATGTTCTGTAAGAGTTGTCTACAACTGATTTGACAAAAACTGTTCTCATAAAGTAATAAACTAGAAAATTCAAGAGAAGATGTTCTGTAATAGTTGTCCACCTATCACACATTAATGTGCAGCTGCTTTCTTTCCATATCCTCTTAAGAGCTTCCACCCAAAGTTGTAACTCATCATATTCCTTTTCAACACAGAGATGACCAATCTCATATGGAGTAGAGGCCTTTATACCTGGACCATGCTCCACTGCTGCATCTAACATGGTGGTGAAATAAGGAGATTGTTCTTTATGTGATAGAATGGCCACATCTAAGAAAAAGCTTCCTGATAGGTCGTATCAAAATTTCCCTTACTTTGTAAGATTTTCCCTTCGGTGTTTTCACAATATTAGGTTGTTTGGATGTTGCTTTTATGTATACAAATGGGTTTGTTGGACCCACTATACCTAGCCTACAAGGTGCCGGGTAGGAGGTTGATTTCCTTCTCAATATCTTGTGGGCAATGTTTTTTCTGACTAAGTGTTTGACGTAAACCCCCTACCTTGGATCCGGATAACCCATCCCATATTGGCCATCTCTCATGGTTGCCTCATATTGCATTCTTCTTATTTCGTCCTCTTGAAGTGACCTCAAAATTCCTTTTCTAGCCCTCCTCAATTGTGGATCCTCATTGTTGTTAAAGGAAATAATTATTTCCTCTTTAGACCCAAAAACTTCTTATTTACATGCTTCAAATTGCTCCTCTCTTCTTTTCTCTTTTTTTATGTTTTCTAACATCCAAAAGCTCTTACATTTGGTGGCACATTTGGACACTTTGCCACTTGACTGTGCCAATGTTGCTTGAATCTAATTATCTCTCCATTTATGACTTTTTGACAATAATTATATTTAATCTTATACTTACTTTCAACTTCTTTACCATGACTCCATGCATGATCAATATCACGCACCATTTTAATTTAGTTTCTATAAAATAAAAAAAACACATGACACCATTTTAGCATTTGAAATAAGCTCAAAAATATAATAGATACATTAATTTTCATACATGAAGTATACTATGATTATGATTACTTAAGAAAACAAAATTATGGTGAAATCCTCAAAATATCTTATTTTCATATTAAATTATTTAAAAATCCAAAAATAAATTTGAAAATATAAAACTATTTACATGAAAGAACAATGAAAAAATTATCACACATGAAGTATACAAATATACAATGATAATGATTACTTTAGAAAACAAATTTGTGGTGAAATCCTCAAAATATCTTATTTTAATATTAAATTATTAAAAAATCTGATAATAATTTTGAAAATATAAAACTTTTACATAAAAGAACAATGAAAAGAATTAGGGATTTTTACAAAAAAATTATGCATAAACCTGAATTAACCAAATTGATTAAGGAATATATGAAAATATCATATTAGGGTATTGTATACATGGAAAAAGACAATTTTAGCCCCTAACGACATCATTAGGCATCCTTTATTATTTCCCAGCCATCTCTGGATGACATCGTTTGTGGGATTTCTTTATATTTCCATCTTCTTCCATCATTTTTCCTTTTTCTTCCTCTATGGCTTGAGTGCCCTTGTTTTCTATTTTTAATCTCTTATTCTATACATTATAAGGACGTCATTTTTCAATCGTTGTGAGATTCTTATCTTTACTGTTTCCTCCTCCTCTATCACCACCTTAGTCGCCCACTTCTTCAACTCTCAAACCCAAATATCTGGGCGATCTTTCCAATTTTAGAATTTATTGTAGTAATAATTAAAGGTTCGATTTAGGTACCCCATAGTCTCAATCCCTGTTTTTTTCATTTCATCTTGCTAGGGTTTTAGGTCTGAGTTTTACCTTCATGCTTCTACGATGGATTTTTTTTTCTTTTTTTTTTTTCATAGGTGCTTTGTATTTTGTTATCTTTTTGGTTTTTGATGTGTGCATCGTACTATATCTTTGAACTTGGATATCTTGGTTTTGAGAATTGAAGGAAAGATTGGTACTTTCAGGAATTCTGATAATGGAGATTTTGATTTTTTTTTCTTTTGAATTGTTTAAATTCATCTATTCGGTGATGGGTATGTGAAAAAATTGGTTCAAACATCTGAAATAGAACCATTCCTTAGTAATTTTTTTAAACAAAATTTCACCCTTTCTCATTTCTCAACTGATTGTTGGGTAAACTTTCATTTAGGGTGTTGGTTGTGGTCAAACGAGCTAAATTTAATGGCCATTTTTATTAGATAGATATGTTGGTTATCTTGTACAGAGTTGGATGTTTGGTGAGAAAAACAAGAGGACTATCCAGTTGAGAAGCACATTCTAAGATGGATAGCAAAAGTTATTGAAAATGAAAACAAATCTATGTGAATATTAATTATCAATGAAGCACATTTAATACCACTAAATGAATACATTTTGTTCTAAACGTTATTGAAAATAAAAACAAATCTACGTAAATCTCAAATTAGTAATGAAGCACATTTGATACTAGTAAGGGAATCTCCTATAGCCAGTATCATCTGAAAAACACATAAGTATAATCAAAGGCACGAGTGCGCCCTAACTTCTGCTTAAGTACACAATTCCTCTCCACCAACAATAACTAGTTGGTTGAACTTCATCAAGCAATTAACTTGCCAAGATAATGACATTTGTGCTATGATAAAGGAATTGATAGTAGGTGAATCTAAGAGCTTCACATAACAAATAAAAAGAATGTGCATAAATCCAAGTTAAAAATTAAAACAACAACAATTAAGCAGATGCTGGTCAAGCAATAATGCATGTTATAGTTGCTATTTTCCTTCAATGAAGAGAGAGAGAGAGAGAGAAAGAGAGAGAGAGAGAGAGACATATCCATGGGATTTCATTTTTTCGCCACGTCATTTATAAATTGATTCTTTAGATTTTTGTCTATTTTCTACAACATTCTCAACAGGATCCACACAAACAAGTCCTTGAATTATATAGCACCATAAAGAACTTTTCTATGACATAAAAATTAAGGAAAATTGCCTGACAAGGAAACGAAACTCCACATAAAAGCCTTCGCACATTTAAGCAATTGAGAAAAACTTGAAAATACATCTCTCACTAGATCATGCACTACATGCAAGAGGGCATAATCATTTGTGCTGTCTAGGTTCAAAATCGTTTACCAGAGGCTCTCTTCCTTTCCTCTCATTCGATCCAAACACCTTTTTCCTGAAAAACAGTCTTCAAAAATAGAGAATTGCATGGATTTTTTCAAAATTTTGTTTTAGAAATGGCTAGTTATCTTCTCTACTCTTGCCGGTATTTCAGGTCAAATATGGGAGGTAATGTCTAAATTATATTGTACATTACCACGTGCCATGTACTACCTATCTTAATCTAATTTATTTCCCTTATTTAGCAAAAGAAAATCAACAAGACTCAAAGTGAGGGGGAGAAAGTGATGTGGGCATGAAAAACTAGTGTGAAGAGCCCTATGTCTCAACCCATATGCATAATCCTTCCAACATCTCATTGTGATGCCCCCTTTTCTCCCATGTATGTTCTTCTATCAGTCCTTTATTCTTTTATTTTAATTATGACTTTTAATAGAATTTTGTATTAGCCTACTTTATTATATATTCTTTTGAATGTATCAAATTTTTACAGCATATATATATATTTCTTACATATCTCGGTTGTGCTTACCAATAGGATGTCAGATTGTGAAGTACTAGTCATATTCCACTTTGGCAGAGATTTTGCTTGGGATAGTAGAAATACAGTCTATAATGGAGATTACACAAAATGTTGTTCTTGAGAAGGTCTATAACATATTTCCAATTGGTTGAAAGAATCTGTGATTTCGTAAATTTGGATAAGCACGATTACAAACCTATTATACAATATCTTCATCAAAATGGGAAAGTGTGTACTTTAGTTCGTATTGCAAGTAATGAAAATATAAAGATCATGTTCAGAGCATATCAAGGGAATGCCAATTCAGTGTACTTGTACATTCTGATGAAATCAGAAATGAACTAGATCATTGTCAAAAAATTACAAGATAGGCTAATTGTGGATTAATTTTTTATAACCCAATATCTACATACAGTATAATAATATTTACTTTTATCTTTTTTTAGTGTTTGATGCAATAAATATGTTCAATCAAGTAGGCCACCATCAATTCTTGACAAAGAGCAAGTACCTATTTTAGACATTACTATAATAGTATTGATCTTGCGAATTATATTTTAACCCCCTGAAGTACTCCCTTAAACTGTAGGGATGCTAACGGAAAGGTTCCTCTCTCTATCTCTCTATCCTCCATTGTTCCTGTGCCATTGGTATATCAACTTTTGAATGTTTATTAGATTATGATTTTGTTTGAATGACTAAGCAGAGCCAAGCTTATGCAATCACTTTAGTTTCAAGAACAAGTGCTGTTGCCAAGGCATAACTTAGCCTCTTTTCTAAGCAACTATTGCTTAATCCTAGAAGCAAAGGTAGGAGAACTATGCGAGTTACTCTCGACTGTATTAACTCAACTTGATTTCACAAAAGATCGAGCTAAATGTAACAGAGTTAAATGTAAGTGAAACTCGGCAGAGCCACCTCCTTTTGGTAAGTTGCTTGCATTTTCAACCACTTTCTAAGGTAGATTTGATTTGAGGATTTTTACAAAAGCACTTGTACTAAACTATGATTATAAGAATTGATTAAAAAAGACATTAAAACATTGAATTAGGGTGTTGTACGTAGTCAAAAGACCAATTTGTCTTAAAACAATATCATTAGAGCACATTTAAAAAAAAAGTTTCTATTATTCTTTCACAGTATTTGTTTTCCCCCTTTTCTTCGTAGTTTTCAATTTTATGGCTGATGGATGACGATGTGAGAGAGAGAGAGAGATGCTCAACTTATTCCTAACCGTGGACAAGAGAAAGAGGAACAAATGAACTTATTTTGTCAAAAACATTAAAATGTATACTAATAATCTCTTCAATAGTCCTTGTAGGTTGTGCCTACAACTCTAGCAGGAAGTTTTCTACCATTGTGAGAGCATTCTAGATCTAAATCTCTTTTTATAATTGGTGGTGAAAACTGTACACATTTTCATCTGGTGTTTGAATATGGCTTTGAGAGCGATAATGTATATGTTCTGCTAAGAGATTGTAGATTTTGGAAAGGAAATGAGAAATGAAAATGCAGAAAAGAGAGGATTTGACTTAGAGAGAAAAAGAGGAGAAGAGAAACAAAGATTAGGTCTAATAATATAGTAAAAAACTTTGCAGAGTGAACCCTAATGATATCGTTCAGGGAATGAAAGGTCTCTTTGAAATGAAAATTAACAATATCATTCCAAGGCAAATTGTGATTGCGTACGATAGCCAAATTCAATGTTTGATGGTGTTTCTTAATCAATTCATGTAATCGAAGTTTAGTACTAATTTTTTCGTAAAAGTCACTTTGATTTTAAATAATAGATATTTAAGTAATTGATGCTTGAGGCGTGAAGTTAGCAATTTAAAAAATGGTTAATTGAATGTGAATTGAGGCTTACATTTGATCTTCTACATTCAAGACTCGTGGACTTGAAATTATGTAGTGTAAGATTGTTTTTGTCCCCTTTTACTTACATTACATGTAGCATTAAAGCCCTTACATGTATATCTAAATTTAATATGCATTTGATATATATTTAAAATATTTCTTAATGGAACAAGACTCCAGTCATAGAGTCGACATTTTCTCTCGAGTCTTTTTTTTTTCCCCTTGAATCAGTTGAGTCCGAGTCACAAGTTTTACAATTTCGCTCAGAGTTCTTTATGTTGCATAACTAGATGGGCGTCCAATTAATTTTGCACGTCAAGCCTGTGTCCATTAATTGTCATCGGCTTGACCTGCATAGATATTTGACACCAGTCTAGGTAATACAACCTTGTCAGAAAGTTCATGTATCTTATCAGGGAGCTTGACGTGAAGAGTCTTGTAGTATTCAATTTGTTTCTTTGCCTTTAAAAAATTGCAGGTGTTTTATTTTATGAGTAACTGAAAATTAAATTAATGAAAAGAGAGTACATTAAAGGCATCGCACACTAAGCGGAAAATGAGAAGAAAAAAAGGTATAAGAGCAATATATCCAAATAATAATGTTAGCCACATTTTTCATCCCACAACTCATTTTACAATTATCCTATATGATAATTTTCCTTTCCCACATCTCTACAATGTTAAAAATAAAATAAATGAGTTAGGCCTATCATATAAAATAGTTTTGATATGAATTATAAGATGGAGAGTGTCGCTAGCATTATTGATATCCAAAAGACCAATCTACATAACATAAGCTACCAGAGTAATCTTTCCATCCCTTGCTTCCCTAGTGAATCCTCCATATTATTGGCTGATCTTCCAACATACTTAAATACTACTTGAATAGAAAGAGATAAAGCCTGAATTTCAGAAAACAAGAAATGAAACTTCCAAAGGCCCTTACATGAAGAACTCCAAGAAATAGCATTAGAAGAATCACACCCTACGATTAATTTATCATAGAAAGAAGAAGAAAATAATCGGAGAGATTGTAAAATGGCCAAAACCTCCATAGATTCTTTGAGACCCATGTTGGAAGACGAGAGTGGTGGTCCAAATGACCACCGCTCATGACTGTAACGTCTCTTCTCATCTCTTCATTGCCATTCATTGCCCATGCACGTTTTTTCAGTTTCTCCTCTCTTAAATCTCCATGAATGAAACCTTGCAACGGTCCATAATGAATGGGAGACGTTGCAGCCATCAGTGATGGTCAGATGGCTATAAAAGCAGGGAAACTCCCTCTTCTTCACACACACATACACTCATACGGATTCAAATCAAAGGCTGAGCATCACCATCGAGTTGCTGGCATCAAGAGAAGACTGAGGGAGTTGTAAGACCCATTTTGGCATCCATTCCGTCTCCATTAGCGATGGATACAGGTATGCCCTGAAATTTTTGAAATCCATTTACGTTTAATCATAACCATTGGTGTGCGAATCTAATCTGTTCAGAGTTCCTAGAATGGGCCATTTTGGCTAACAATTGGTATCAGAGCCAATGGTATTTGTGTTGGACGGGTTGGAATTGCAGAAAACCGGAAACTCTGTTTTTCCGTTTTCAGAATAGTATACAGAGCAGTGTAATAAAAAAAAAAAAAGGGAGACGACGGCCGTCACTGGTAGCAGCGGCGCACAGCCGCTGCGCAGCGCTGCAGAATAAAAAAAAAAATTCTGCGTCGTCGGCCGGGGACGAGAATGGACCAGCAGGCCCTGCCGTTGCCGTCGCCGGCCTCGGGCGGGACCCCAACCGCCGTCCGTGGCCTTGCCGGCGTGTCTGGGGACCCCGGCTTGTTAGCGTCTCTGTGAAGGAGACGATGAACAGTGCGGGTCGTTTTTCAGGTTTGTCGGGTCGCTATGCGGGTCAGGCCGATAACCTGGAAGGTAACCCAATTAAAAATGGGTCTGGGTTTTTTTTTAAGATGGGTCAACCCGCTGAACTGACCCGACCCGCTGTTCATGACCCGGACCTTATACGGGCCGGATATTGCAACCCGATTTGGATCCGACCCGATTTGCAGGTCAGGCTTGCAGTTTCGGCTTACAGGTCAGACTTGACCCAACTGACCCGGTTCAACTGGAATTTAAGTAGATTGGGCCTCGGATTCGGGTTTTTGACTGACCCGGGTCGACTGACCTGGCCCAGCCCAACATAACGGAATATATAAATGGCAGGTCAGGTCTGACCCGACCTGACCCGACCTGATCTGAACCCAGCAAACTTGGGCTTCCAGTTATTTCATAGGTTGGTTCCGACCCAGCCCAACCTGTCAAGCCTGACTGGACTGAACAGGTTATTTTATGACCTGGGTCTGACCCGACCCACTGGCCTGGCCTGATTTGAATAAAGTATTATTAATTTTTGATAATTGTATGTTTTGAATAATTGGATCATTATAAAATTGATCCGTTTCGATCAGAACCGTCCATTTGATATATTTAAATGTTGTAATCATTCTGATGGGACTGGATCATTTAAATGTGATCAGATCAAGGCCAGATCAAGGAAAAATGAACGATCAAAATCTTATTTTAATCATTACGGACACATATGATATCGGATTTTCGATCCGTTTCTTTTGTTGTGTTCCTTATGATGAGATCTATCATATTAGTGAATTTAATTCTCGATCCAATGGTTCAATGATAATATCATAAGGTTTTATGCATGTTTAACTCCTTTAAATTCATGTTTTCCGCTTATTATTTACATGATTAATGTTGTTTGAGTTATAATTTGTTACATGCATGAATGTTTGATAAATAAATTAGTGTCATAGGTTTCAATTTGAAATTATGAGTTAACTAGGTAGTCACCAAAGTGGGCCAGTTACGATGAAACTCATATTTACATATTGAATAAAAGATACCACATATGACACTTATATTGCAATTTCACTTAAAGGATAGATAATCGACCCAAAGGAGTTTATCTTTCGATTATTTGAAGATTGGGATAAAACACATTAAAGATGTTTTGTGAATTCGTGTTGATCTATGCGCAAAGGTGGGATCTCACTTATTCACTTAATAAATTGTGGTTTTATCAAAATCGAGAATAATAAAATTAACATATTGCATTTGACCCAAAGGTTATTTGTAATGATATCAAATTATTATTTTGTTGTAAGATTCCCTGTGAATTCAAAGCATTATAGAATTGTGAAAGTAATAGTTTATATCTTCTTTCTTTTACAGCTTCTTCCTCCAGATTATTGACTCTTCCCTCGTGCTTAGGAACCATTCCCTTATTGGATGGATCAAACTACCCCGAATGGTTAGACATGTTAGCATTGACCATAACTTTTCTCGACTTAGAAATGGCCTTAGATGAGCCCATGCCTCCTGCCCTCACCGGACAGAGTTCTGCACCTGAAAAGGCGAAACATGAACAGTGGCACAAATGTGACAAGAAATGCCAAAAGATCATAATGACTTCAGTTTCTAAGAGTATTAGGGGATCACTTGATCCAAGAAAACATGCCAAGGAACTCTTAGAATAGATCAAGTCACAATTTGAAGTGACTGACAAGGCATTAGGTGCCACATTAATGAACAAATTAACAAACATGCAGTACGATGCGATGAAGGGAGTTAGGGAACATATCCTATTCATGTCTAACCTTGCATCCAAATTGAAGGATATAGACATAAGTATCTCAGATGGATATTTGATCCAATTCATTCTGGATTCCCTTCCCCCTGCATTTGGCCCGTTTAAGGTAACTTACAATCAGAGCTCTAGTCGGTGGACCATAACTGAACTGATCGCAAGATGTGATCAAGAAGAGAGGAGGCTTAAGGCTGAGGGGCAATTTCAAGTAAACTTAGTCTCCCAAGTTAAGGGCAGGAAAGGTTTTAAAAACCTCAAGAACAATGCCAACATGCCCAAGGTAGATCCGAAAGGTCAGAAACCGATGAAGAGAAAGGGAAAGAAAGGGTCTGAAAAATGTCACTTTTGTGGCAAAAAAGGACATTTCAAGAAGGACTGCCTCAAAAGGAAAAATTGGTTTGAGAAAAGAGGTAAGCAAAGAAATTTATCTTTTGTATGTGAAACCAATATTATTAATGTCCCATCTAATACATGGTGGGTAGACTCTGGTGCAACCGTTCACATTTCTGGTTGTATGCAGAGATTCCTTTCAACCCGGAGGCCAAGTGATGGGGAACGAACCATCGTTATGGGGAACCCGAAGGAGTCAAGAGTCAAGGTAATAGGCACATATAGGCTGGTGCTAGATACCGGATTCGTTTTAGATCTGTCAAACACCTTCTATGTTCCGGAGATTTCCCGAAATTTGGTTTCCATTTCTCAATTGGATGTGAAAGGATATGTCTTTAATTTTGATAGAGGATCTTTGAAACTATTTTTCAATAATATAATGATTGGTAGTGGTTTATTGTGTGATGGTTTATATAAGTTATAGTTAGATATTTTATATACACAATCACTGACTACACACCATGTTTCTTGTGGAATGAATGCTGGCATGAAAAGAGGACTGATAAAAGAGAACTTCTCCATGTTGTGGCATAAACGATTAGGACACATCTCGAAAGAGAGGATGTTGAGATTAGTGAAGGATGGGTTATTACCAACCCTTGATTTCACTAATTTCGGTGTCTGTGTTGACTGTATTAAAGGAAAACAGACACAAACAGTCAAGAAAATTGCCACACGAAGTTCTGAACTCCTGCAGTTAATCCATACAGATGTTTGTGAAAAGATAGATATACCTTGTTTTACAGGAGAACAATATTTCATCACATTTATAGATGATTACTCACATTTTGGTTTTGTCTATCTTATTAAAGAAAAATCTGATGCTTTGACTATGTTCAAAATATTCAAGGCAGAAGTAGAAAAGAAATTAGATAGGAAGATCAAAATTGTGAGATCGGATCGTGGTGGTGAATACTATGGTAGGTACACTGAAGCGGGCCGTAACCCTGGTCCGTTTGCAAGATTCCTGGAATCCAAAGGTATTGTTGCCCAATACACAATGCCTGGAACTCCTCAGCAGAATGGAATTGCTGAAAGAAGGAATAGAACTCTTTTAGATATGGTTAGGAGTATGGTTAGTAATACTTCGTTACCTGAGTCTATGTGGGGTGAAGCAATGAAGATGGCCATGTATATTTTAAATAGGGTTCCTAGTAAAGCAGTTTCCAAAACTCCTTTCGAGTTGTGGACTGGAAGGAAACCCAGCTTCAACCATTTCAGAGTTTGGGGATGTCCATCTGAAGTACGAGTTTATAATCCACAAGAAAAGAAGTTAAACCCTAGAACTGTAAGCAGATATTTTATTGGTTATCCAGAGAGGTCTAAAGGGTATCGATTTTACTGTCCCAATCATTTACTAAAAATAGTTGAGTCCCATAATGCTAAGTTTTTAGAGAATCATGACAACAGTGGGAGTAGCGAGGCTAGAAACATTATATATAAGGAGATTAGAGATGAGCCTCAATCCTTTACTCAAGATGGATTAATGATTCCACTTGATATAAGGATATTCCCAGAAGGATCTGTTGATCCAATTCCTCAAGATACACAACCAACTCCTCCAATACAACCAAACATCCTTGAAGAAAATCCGGAAGTATTGAGAAGGTCAACTCGTATGAGAAGGCCTGCTGTTTCGAATGATTATGTTGTGTATCTAGAAGAATCGGATATTGGAATTAAAGAAGATCCAAAGACTTTTAATGAAGTTGTACACAATGACAATTCTGATAAATGGTTAGATGCTATGAAAGAAGAATTAGAATCCATGGCTGTAAATGACGTTTGGGATCTCGTTGAACTACCCGAAGGGTCCAAGACCGTCGGTTGTAAATGGGTCTTTAAGACCAAAAAGGACCCTAAAGGTAAAGTTGAACGATTTAAAGCCCGACTAGTGGCTAAGGGATTCACTTAGAGAGAAGGTCTTGATTTTCACGAAACCTACTCTCCGGTATCTAAGAAAGACTCATTCAGAATTGTAATGGCTCTAGTAGCTCATTATAACTTAGAGCTATATCAGATGGATGTTAAAACAGCGTTTTTAAATGGGAATCTTGATGAAGAAGTGTACATGGAACAACCTGAAGGGTTTGTTCAACAAGGTAATAATCGAAGGCTGGTCTGTAAGTTAAAGAAGTCAATATACGGGCTGAAACAAGCTTCCAGACAATGGTACTTAAAGTTCAATCATATTATTACATCTTTCGGTTTTACCGAAAATCCAGTTGACCATTGTATTTACCTTAAGATCAGTGGGAGCAAGTTTATTATTTTAGTCCTGTATGTAGATGACATTTTACTAGCCAGCAATGACTTTAGTATGATCCAAGAAACTAAGGTATACCTTGAGAATAATTTTGACATGAAAGATATGGGTGAAGCAACTTTTGTAATAGGAATCGAGATATTCAGAGATCGATCTCGAGGATTACTCGGGTTGTGTCAAGAAGCCTATGTGCAAAATATTCTCAAACGTTTTTAAATGAAAAGGAGTAAATCACAAATTGCCCCAATGTCTAAGGGAGATAGGTTTAGTAAAGATCAATGCCCCATGACTGATATAGAAAAGTTAGAAATGAATAAATACCCTTATGCGGCAGCAGTAGGAAGTCTAATGTACCTTCAGACATGCACGAGGCCAGATATTAGTTTTGCAGTTGGGATGTTAAGTCGATATCAAAGTAATCCAGGCATACCTCACTGGGTAGCTGTCAAGAAAGTGATGCGTTATCTCAACGGCACTAGAAGATACATGCTCACATATCAGAGATCCAATACGCTGGAGGTCATTGGATATTCAGATTCTGACTTTGCGGGTTGTCTCGATACTAGAAGGTCAACATCTGGATACATCTTTTTGTTGGCGGCGGGGTAGTGTCGTGGAGGAGTGCAAAGCAAACGCTAGTCACTCCATCCACATTTGATGCAGAATATGTGGCGTGCTTTGAAGCCACGGGTCACGCATTATGGATGCGTAACTTCATCAAGGGACTTACAATTATGGGCAGTGTTTCTGAACCGCTAAAGATTTACTGCGATAACAATGCTGCTCAACTTTTTGCGTAGAATGACAAGTGTTCCAGTAAATCAAAGTTTCTGGAAGTAAAGTACCTTGTTTTGAAGGAAAAGGTGCGAGATCGTTTAGTGTCAATTGTTGGAGCTCCATCGAAGCTCATGGTTGCTGATCCATTAACAAAGGCATTGGCGCCAAATGATTTTAAAGACCATGTATTGAGTATGAGATTGAAAGATATGCCTTGAAGGAATCAATGATGTATGACACTATTCAATGATCAATTAAAGAAACGATTTTGCAACTCTTACTTTGTTATATATTCACATGTGATAATTATGCAATGAAGTAAGAATATAAAAGTATTATGACATTATAGTTCCCATTAAAGTAGTCATATTAAAGTTAAGTTCTTGATTAGGAAAGAATACTGGTGTTGTGATTGTGGAAGGAAATACATCGTAAAGATGTGTAACCGCCGCAGTTCGCATTAGTAAACTAACCTGATCTCAGATTAAAGATCTTAGCATTACAGTTTTCATGGATAATCGGTGTTTTTTCAAATGATGCGCACAGGTAGAGTCATTTTCAAAATTCGTTTGCAAAATAAAGTATTTTCTATACACTATATATATACTAAGTGGATGTATAGTGGTCATATGGACCAAGTGGGAGATTGTTGGAAGACGAGAGTGGTGGTCCAAATGACCACCGCTCATGACTGTAACGTCTCTTCTCATCTCTTCATTGCCATTCACTGCCCATGCACGTTTTTTCAGTTTCTCCTCTCTTAAATCTTCATGAATGAAACCTTGCAACGGTCTATAATGAATGGGAGACGTTGCAGCCATCAGTGATGGTCAGATGGCTATAAAAGCAGGGAAACTCCCTCTTCTTCACACACACATACACTCATACGGATTCAAATCAAAGGCTGAGCATCACCATCGAGTTACTGGCATCAAGAGAAGACTGAGGGAGTTGTAAGACCCATTTTGGCATCCATTCCGTCTCCATTAGCGATGGATACAGGTATGCCTTGAAATTTTTGAAATCCATTTACGTTTAATCATAACCATTGGTGTGCGAATCTAATCCGTTCAGAGTTCCTAGAATGGGCCATTTTGGCTAACAACCCACACACTTTCTTTCTCACTGAACCATCAACATTGAACCTCAGAAATACAGGAAGGGAGTAAGCCAAGACAAGACACCAACTTCCTAACCGGAGAGATTCCACAATGAAAATAGGCCTCCCAATTATGCAAGATATCATCAAACCTTAGATTAGCAAACTCTTTCTTAATAAAAGCTCATTTTATTACTCTCCAAAGAACGGAAGAAAGAACATCATTTAAGTCCACATTCAAACCTCTAAAGATCTTTTCAGCTCTCATTTTCTAAAGACACCAAAAGAAGGCGAAAAAGGGTTAATAACTCCCTGTCTCAATCATGATCTATCCAAAGACTTGGCAAGCACCAAGATAAATCACACCAATAAGTTTCCATAAAGAAGAAGAAGCATCACAATGCAAGAGGAGATGTCAAACAACTCTCGACATCTCCCGCAAAGAGGAATAAATAAGAGATAGACTTCGTTGACATGCCCTGCTCTGAGGTTATCCGTCATAGACACCTTCCTACAAACCGCTAACTAACAAAAATATCTCCACTCTTTGAGGAACTAAGTTCATCCAACAAGTGAGGTTGGAAACTTGGAACTTGGCAATTCTTCCAAAGATCTATAGAGAGATTTAGAGTAAACTCCCTTGACAAGGCTTTCAAATACAAACATCTTCTTCTTTCCTGCACAAAAACACATTAAAAAGAATACTTAACAAAAACTCATACTCTAACTCCTCAGGCTGACAAAGGACTCTCCTTAAAGACACTTCCTAAAATACATTTCATCACTCTCCCACATAACATTCATTAATATAAGTCAGTTTGTTATAAATCAATCTAAACCTATGAAATAAAACATGCAAATGATCCACCCCAACCCAATCATCAAACGAAAAGCAAACTCCATTATCCTCCCCTACTTTAAATCCCACCTTCACCCCGACACTAGACTCAGTACTCACTTTTAAAATATTGCCCTACACCTGAGACACAAGATATCAAGAAACTTTTTTTGGCCCTCAACCTCACTCATCCTCACCATATTTTAAAGCAATAACCTTTCTCCATATAGGTTCTTTTTTTTTTCTCCCAGAATCTCCATCATGATTTTGCTAACAAAGCCCAAGTTTTTAACTCGAAACCCCAAGCCCACCCATCTCCTAGACCTGGAATTCAAAATACTCTCTTCTTCATTAGATGCAATTTTTTCTTATCACCTTGATCATCCTATAAAGAATTCCTTCTTAAACAATCCAAGCTTTCTCTCACTGATGACTGGCATCTTAAATCAAGACATATAGCAGGCATGCAAATTCCAAAGTGTGGCCGTGATTAACATTATCCTACGTTCGAAAGATAAGTACTTTTTTTCCACATAAAAAGCTTTTTCTCGAATTTTTTCACAACTGGATCCCAAAGTGCGTTTGACTTAGGATTATCCCCAATAGGCAACCTGATGTATTTAACCGAAAGCTTACCAGGTCTACGTGAAAGACTAGTAGCCGAGGACTAAATTTTCTCCCAATTTCTTAATTATCTTTTCTTTTTTCTTTTCACATTTTAAGTAGTTCTTATTAGTTTTATGGTTTAAAAGCATGCACTTAAACAAGAAACTGGGAGCCTGATTAGTTACTTACAAATAAAAACAAGTTTGTCAGTCTCATTTCTTATTTTCAAATGGGTGCATGCTTTGTTATTTGCACTAGTTTTCGCATCATTAGATTGTTATTCGATTCATACATCACATCACTCATTGGTCAATGGTATTTTGTACTAATGATAGATTTGGATAAGAATTTGGCACAAATGGAAACACTTGAAAAAGGTTTTCGCTAGGTTGGGAAAACAATACTGAGATGCATGGAGAAACAAAGTTCTACTTGTTTTTTTAGCATATCCTGGTAGAATTATGAGGCTTGAGTGTGGCTCAACGACCCCATGCTCATGTGGGTTCCCCATTTTAGATGACCATTCCACATTAAGGAGATATCTTTGGTGTTTATTAAAGTTGCTAACTTAATAAAGTTTTTTATGTTAAGGGGAATCACAATCCTATTTTAATTAGGACTCCGTGATGGGAAGAGAGTTGTTTAAATATATATATAGGGTTTAGGGTTTACATGCTTACAGCTCCTCTCTACAACAATATACTCACTGCCCCATCGAGTTCATGTCAAAGGGAATCTAAATCCTCAATCAAAAGTAGTAGTTTAGATGACGCAAACGCGAATGAGTTAGATACGCATTTAGATTTCAGATTTATATTGTGTTGCTCAAATCCATTATAATAAATTAAAGAGGAGGGTTTTGAATTGAATTTTGATTGTCGGTTATAATCTTGACTAGCAGTTATTTGCTTTTTCTCAAATCTTGCATGTTTTCTAATTTCCACTTATTATCCCATGTAACTACCTAATTTTATCTCTCTATCAAAACGACTCATATCTACTATTCACTTTTCTCTGTTTCCATCAAAATGATGCCATTATTTCTACTCCAATTCTCCTCTTTTCTTTTTACACCACTAGCTCTTAGATACATAACTAGGTATTCATAACTTTTTTCTTTTACTTTTTCAATAACTATAATTTTTTAATGTATGAATATTTAAATTGCAATGTTGGTCATATCCGTACTGGGCACGGGTAATCATGCTAGTCCTATTATTATGAAGATCCAATTTAAGTCATGTTTGTTGCAAAACTGATGCATCCATGTGATATCCTGTACAAACGTAATGACTACATTTTGATAAATAAATCAAATCCAATATCCTAAATCTCAATTGTTCATTCAAATTGAGGAATAAATGGAAAAATCACCCACATTAATTTTATAATCACGAATTTAGTTTACGATCAACTATTAAAGCCACTGATTGGGGCGCGTGCACACAATCATAACCATTATACAAAAGGGAAAATAGTTGAATGATTAAAAATAGACGAACAATAAATAAATCTCATGTCAAAAGTATTTCAAGAATTGGCAAAAGCACTTGCCATGAGCATTGCACAAATATAAATAATACGAAAAAATGATCTCCATACCTACGTGGACCTCAAATCAAGTGTCTTCTATTTATTTATACACCATTCAAAATGCACAGCAAAACATGCTGGCGCTTTCCAAGAGCAATAATAAGAATCTTAAATAATATATAGTCTAAATTTCATTAAGGTGGTAAAAATTACAGTCAAAATCAGACCTATAATAATAACAAAATATTATTGTAAAATCCAAAATAAAAGCACTTTAATTTTTTTTAAATGAATTGAGTATTTTTTTTTCTTCAAAGATTCTTTTGAAATCAAAAGAGTAAACTCATAATAAAAAATAAAATTTGATAAAAATACCACAAAAATGCAATATGAGAACAAAATTCCTTATACAATCCAATAATAAAAATAACTTAGAAAAAACAAATAAAGCCATGAAAACCCAATCTCTAAAACCAAAAAATTGAAGCTAAAAAAAAAACACTATGAAAACCATGGGCATGATCCATGAACACCATTAGGTAAGAAAGTTTTAAATATTGATTGATTGATGAGAAACCGTGTAAGATTAGACTTTTTAAAAGGAAAGTCCTTTTAGATTGCCATTTTATTTAGATAGCTAGAAAAAAATTCTCAAATCCCTAAAATGGATTGATAGATTAGAGACGGTGTAAGATTGGACTCTTCAAAAGGAAACTCCTTTTAGAGTTGCCTCTTTGTTTAGCTGGCTAAAATAAAAAATTTCTTTCAAATCCCTAAAATTAATTCAAAATTAACATTGAAATTGAGCTCCAATTTTTCAATTGCTTGTGAAATTGGTTTCAATTACAAAATTGAATCCTATATGGTTCATATGTAATATAATAGAAAAACAAAGTATAGGAACTTAGAATGACATAAAATTTATATATTTTTTCTCAACCCTTATCTCACTTGCCTACTTGTTTGTAATACTAAGTTAAATGAAATAAAATTAAGTTTCAAATTAAGAGAGAAAAAAAAGCAGGAAGTTGGTTTGCTCCTCTAGGTTGTGGGTTCGAACTATGCCATCGTATTAAGTTAGTACAGCCTAGAGGGTTGACACAACCTAAAAAAATAGTACGTGATATAACAAGTCCAAAGAGTAGATTGTAGATTACAAGTAGTGTTTGTGCCCTCTTATATATATATGGATGATATATATATATATATATATATCAAAAGCGCTAATATATTATAGAGGAAATTATGAAAAAAATTACCTTAGGGGGCCACCAAACAAAAAAAATGCCTTGCTAGCATTTCACATATGGAAATGGCCCTAGGGAGCCATTTTTATTTTTATTTTTTCCATGTTTTCATGGTCGTCGCTCCACATACTAGAAAACAGCTCTTTTCTTCTTCTTCATTCATCTTCTTTACACCTCTTCCTCTTCTATTTCTTCTTCCCCCAATCCAATCCACCTCCCCCATCATCTCTCCCTTGTTTTTATGTCTCTTATTTCTTCGTATTTCTCCTTTCTTCCTTCTCCTTATGTTTCTCGGCCAACTGACAAGTACCCATGTCCAGGTACCCAACATGGTGATGGTGGAGCAAGTGATGAGGACAATGACGGTGAGTGGGTTGTAGCCCTCCTTGAAAGCGGAGATGTGGAAGCAGAGGGCATTAGGGTGGAGGTTGATGAGGGAATAGAAGTAGGATGTTGCTAGCAATGATGAAGGCGATGAATTAGCCGAGCTCGACTCAATGGTAGGAGAATGACTCACCTACAACTGGGATCTTGACGGCAAATTACTTGGTATATCAAAAGACAAAAAGGAGGGCGGAGATGTTGGAAATGGCATAGGAGAGGATGATCACCAAGCTGGAGTTGTTCCATGCCTCTTCACCAATGAGGACTAAGATTCTAGTGTCAACGACGTAGCCGAAGCTGACCAGCTCAGGTTCCACTAGGTGAGGTAGCACTTTAGGGGGTTTTCGTTGTGTTTAGAGAGGACTAGTCATGCCAACCCCTCCACCTTCATGGACAAACCACTCACCAATTGCTTGATGAGAAGCTTCATAGAGATCTTAAGCAAGGAACCCACTATTTCGATCCACTATGAGGCTCACGGGTCTAGTACGATGCTGCCCGAGGTGCATCCCATATTTTTGTTCAAAGATTGTTATTGCAATATTCAAGAAGAGTTGGTAGTTGAATGCACATCGATAGGATTTAGGAGATATAGATTTGATTGATGATTGATAACTGAAGGTAGAGTTTTGGATGAAGCAAGTTTGTATGTGGATTTTATGAATGTGAATTAATTTGATGTACGTTTTATATGTATAATATTTAGATGTGAAGAATGAATGTAAATGTTTATATGTAGTTTCAAGATGAAGAATGAATGTTATGATTGTAGGTGAAGAATCAATGTGATTATGTTGAATGAATGTAAATGTAGATAAGAAGGTTGGAGGTGACGAATGACTATACATGTGATGTTTTAAGGTGAGGCTTTTATGTTTAGTTTGAAGGTGAAAAATGAATGTGAAGATTTTATAAATAATATTTGGTTTGAAGGTAAATGTTTAGAGTTGAAGGATTTATGTGAATGTTTGTTTGAATGTGAATGGTACATGTGAAGAATCAATGTGATTATGTATTATAGTGCAGTGACGATGTCGTTACTTTAGAAAAACATTTTAATAAAATTTCTCCACAAACGAGTGGTGACATCGTCACTTTATAAAACCTTTTAAATAAAATTTCTTCATAAACGAGTGATGAAGTCATCACCTCACAGAACCTTTCTAATAAAATTTCTTTATAAACGATTGACGACGTCATCACTTCATAGAACCTTTTTAATAAAATTTTTTTACAAATTAGTGATGATGTCGTCACTTAACTTGGTAGAAAGAAAACTTGATGCAACGAAACACGCAACATTTGAAATTAAATTACAAAGATATTGATCAAAGAAAATTAATAAAATAAACATCTTTCATTTAAAAGAAAAGTTCTCCATTATAATGGAAATGACAAAAGGAAACACATTCATTGTCATTATCTATTACAATTGAAAACTTCGCTAAAGTTCTTCTACAACTTTTATGATTTTGAAACATACGTCCTATTCAAAACTCCTAAGCCGAGTTCGAGCCAATTTCATTTGTATAAACTCTAAATGTATCATTGTGTCCTCAACGATGACATTTGGCTTACACTTGGAATGATCCAACATATCATTTATTGTCAAGAAAGAGATGAATTCAAAAGAGATGGAAGGATGAACTAACACATTGCAAAGGAGCCACCTTGAGATAATTCAATGAAGGAGAAAAGCCTTGAACAAGAGCAGTTTCCAACCTTCGATCAAACCCAATCCATATACATATAAACAAAAGCAGTTATTATGCACCCAACCTCAACCTAACTCTCTCCAAATACCCATGAATCCCCAACCCAACATCCAAAGCTCCTAGCTGAGCATAAGCACAAATAAACTAACCAAAATCTCCTCATCAGCCTCCAAATCCACTAGCTGCATTAGCCGAAACATCACCAACCCCTCATTGAGACAATTATTCTGGAAATACCCAGAAATCACAGCACCCCAAGTCCCTTCATTGGCGCCTCATTAGACACCTCATGTACAACCTCCGCCTCACTCTGCTATGCATAATTGGATATCAAGACTGTTCACGACACTTCACTTCCCATGGTCATTTTGTTGAATACCTTCCTTGCACCATTCAAATCATCACATCCAAGACCTCCAAATGGGCAGTTGAAGCCATGCCTTCTCTCTAAAGCTCAGATTAGCCTCTAATATCTTCTTTGCAAAACGGCCTTATATAAAAGGGGCCTGTGGTTTTTCCATTTTTGTTTCTGGTTATAGGATTGAAAGAAGAAAAAAATCGGAGGAATTTGTCGCTACTGTCACTGCGCCATCGTCGACAACTGTGCCACCTCCGCCGAATGTCGTCGAAGCATCATCCCCGGTATCTGCTATTGACACTGGTCTTTCATTCGTCATTGCCAAAGAGAAAATACGGAAAAAGAAAAAATAGAAGAAGATGAGAACCATAAGAAGAAAAAAAGAAGAGGCAAAAGGGGATTAAGATGAAGATTGGTTCATCTTTATCGCCTTTTGCTTCTTGGGTTGACACTAAGGGGTCGTTTGTTTACCCCATTTACATATGTAAGCATATCACATGTGTAATGATTTCATACATTTTATGTTTGTTTGTAACATTTACACACCACATGTGTAAATTGGGTATGATTTTGATGTGTAAATTATATGGAAAAAGGGGCTTGGACTTTCCCACCTGTTGAGGTGGGAAACTGTTTCACACCCACCTCCAAAACATGCTGCTATAGTACATGTCCGCCCATGACGCCTTTTATATATTTTTTTAATTTTTTGGTAGCCACAATGAAGATCTGAACCGTCCAGAGTGTTTAGAACATCCAAAACGGCTATGATACAAATTTTCAGCTATTGAATCATCTTAAATGTTGAGATATTTATGAGTGAATTTTGACCGTTAATCTTCAATTCTGGGATTTTCTGGGCCCCATTTTCACAATCCGAACCGTTCATCTAGTTCAAAAGACCATTTTCACCTATAAGGTCAAATTTTAGGAGCTGATTCAAAATGGATCTTAAGATATCTTCAAAAAACATATCAGCCGTTGGATACATTCACTATTGTTACACAGAATTTAATTTATTGAACAGGCAGTCTGCTTTTTTCAAATTTCTGAATCATCACATACTCAAATTCAAGATCTGAACCGTCGAATCTCTTTAAAAAGTCAAACACTAGTAGTGGATCAAATTTCAACCGTCATATATTGTGAGATATTTACAAAAAATGATAGACCTTTTGATCTTCAATTCTAATTTTTGTGGACCTCTTTTTTCTAATCCAAGCCATTGATCTTCTTTAAAAGGTCAACAATGCTTACTATATTAAATATCATCACTTGATTCATCATGGATTTTTCAAAATTTGTAAAAAACTATAAAAGACATGTAGTGTAATAAGATTCACATCGGAAGAGGTGTGAAAATAACAAACAACGAATTATTTTTCACATGTAAGTCATTTGCATATGTAAATGACTCACATGTGAGTCATTTACATATGTAAAGTATTGCAAATGGCTCACATGTGAGCCATTTACATATGTAAAGTATTTTCACATCACATGTGAAATTAACAAATGACCCCTAACGTTGCTCCAAAAAGCATTAAAAGAAAAAAACACAAGAAAAAAGCACTTTGGGCCCATTCTAGTATGTGAAACGGGATTGGAGTCCTTTTTTTGTTTGGCGGCCGAAGAAGTTGGTTTTTAACGTAATATGCTCTATATTATATTCGCCGTTCTCTTCGCGCAAAACGCATCTGCACTTTCTCGTTTCGTCTCTGCAACTGCAACCCATTGAGAGGGAGAAGAGGAAAAGAGAGAAAGCGAAAAACGCAAGGTACATGTTCGCAAACTTTAGTTTCAGAGCGGAGAGATAGTCTTATCCCATGTCTGGTGACTGAAGATTAACATCTGTTTAAATTTTTTTGTCTGTTGTCGATCCTGACGAAAGACCACAGCCACAGGCTTTCTCTTTGATTTTGATCAGTTTGATGTGTATATATAAACCCAAGAACCTTAGATTTTGGTGCCTCTTAATCTGTAATCAGTTTAATGTCTAATCCGTTTAGATGAACAGCGAAACCCTATATTCTGTCGTGATTGCATATCCTTCCCCGAAATATGTGGTAGAATTTAGAGAAGGTGTAGGATTTTTACAATATAGTTATTCCTGACATCAGCTGTACAAATCAGATTAAAATACAAATATGTATAGTAGAACCATCCAAGCACTGACAAGAGCCCATGACACAGTTGTGGCAAAAATAGATTGATTTTTTTTTTATGGTAGGTTCAATTTTCCCATTTAAATCTCAGCAATTTGCTGATATGTCTCTTGAGCAATTGATTTTTTTTTTTTCAGTAAATATCATCCATGCCTTACCCATCTTATTGGTTTGTGGTTGTTATTATGGTTTCTTTATTGCCTCTTTTGTTCTTACATTAGATGCTGTTTAGAACAACCTTTTTAAAAACATCCTCTCATGCACATACTAGAAAATACCTGGGTGTGGAGGAACAACAAAAACCATTCAAAAATTAAACTTAATTTTGCGAAATTTGAGAAATAATGAAAGAAAATGAATTTATTGGTAGAAGTAAATAGAAATATAAGACATTTATATAATTAGACCTTGTTGACGATGAAAAAAAAAGCAAAAAGGAAAGTAGGAAACTGAAAAACAAGGTAAACTTTCAATAAGACAAAAGCAACTAAAAGAATACAAATCCAAGTTTAGTCGCTTTATTATTATGATTTTTTTTTTCATGATAAAAGAAAGAGGAAATAAGGTAAAAGCCCAAACAAAAGCTTAATTGATACTGATTTTTTTTTTATAATTGATAATGAAACTTGACATGTACAATTCTTGAATATCTTTTGAATAAAACATCATATTGGTAAATAGAAAAGCAAAAGAGACAAAAACTAAAATGAAATATAAATTCAAATCCAAACTTATTATATTGTATTTTTACAGATTTCTAAAGAAAAATAATATGAGAATGATCCAGTATGTGTGAGAGATGATGACATAATGTTGTTATCTATAAACAGAAAAGGAAGAAAGGATAAGTTAAAGATATAATGAAGTAAATAATGGAAGTTGGTAGTTTTCCAGAGAGGCAAAACAAAAATACGAATTTGTAAAAATTGAAAATGGTAATTAACTGAATAAAATTAGAATACGATATCTAACATGAATTTAGGTAAAAGAGAAAAGAGTAAAAAATTATATTGGCATATTGGCAATATAAAATGGTAAAAAGTGACAATAAAAACAGCTAAATTAAAAATAGAAAATTTGATTCGTAATATTTATTATGTTATTGTAATTACATGCTAGCATAATAGCCCATGCTCTGCACGGATATGACCAATATTGCAATTTAAATATTCACACATTAAAAAATTCATAGTTTTTAGAAAAAAAAAAGAAAAAGAAAAAATTTTATGAATGCTTGTTTTTGTATCCAAGAGTTAGTGGTGTAGAAAGGAAAGAGGAGAATTGGAGCAGAAGGAATGGTATCATTTTGATGAAATTGGAGTCTTTGCAAAAGAAAGAAAAGTGGAGAGTAGATATGTATGGTTTTAACAAAGAGATAAAAGTAGGTAGTTGTTTGAGATAAGGAGTGGGAAGTGAACTTGCAGGATTTGAAAAGAAGCGAGTAACTTCTGGTCAAAATTATAACCGACAATAAAAATTGAATTGAAAACCCTCCTCTTTAATATAGTATAATAGAAGAAAATAAAAAAAACATGCTTTAGTGTTTAGAAAAAAAAATTATATTACAACTAAAAAAATTAGAATAAAGTTTAAAAAAGTTAAAAAAGAGATACAGTCATAATAGTTTTTTTGTTTTTTTAAATTTTTGCAGATATCATTAAAAAGAAGTGAAAAGGTATGAAATTCCTATTGGGTAATAAATAGTAATAAGATTATAAAACAATAAGCATGAAAACTATTGATTAGTAGTTAAGAAACTAAAATCAACTAAACCTATACCATCAAACCATCAATCCATGAAAATCTACTAAATCAAACCTATATAATGACATTCAACTGTCCACCTCTTAAGCACCTATATAATGGCATCCAACTATTCATACCACCTGGTAAGCACTCATGAGATATGATCATTCTTCTACTGCATGACCCCTCAAAGAACTGAATGACTGAGTACCCTAGCATTGCAAGCTATGATGCCCAATTATGGATATGATTACGGATACAGATGTGGGGAACGGGGATAGGGCATGGCACTTTAAAAAATCTAGGACATGGATATGGATACTAGTGCCTAATGTTTTCTTTAGATTATTTCTAAATTAATCAAATTATCATTGCTTATGTTCCTTTCTAACATTTTTTTTGTTGGGAAGAAAATTAAAAGAACTATATGTAATAATGGAGTTAGTAAGTTGGACATGTGAAAATTGTACCCTAGAAGTATCAGTGCAATATCGGGTACTGATACCAGTGTTGTATATCGATCTAACATTGATACGTTGGGCTCGTACAAGTATCCATGTATCATAGATTACAAGGATTTGATCCTAAAAACATTCGTGGATCACATGTGGCCCAACTTAAGTTTGCATATGGCTCACATTGGATCTTGATGCAGGCCGATCCTAGATCTAGCCCAGATCACAGGCCCGCATACAGTGATGGGCCCTAATCCATGATCTCCTCAAGATCAAGGATCCCTATCCTTAGTTAGATGGTAATTAATTATTTATTTCTATTTTATGTTGAGTGAGATTAGGACTTAATTTAATTTAGTAATTCATGATTATTTAGAATCAGTATTTCCTAGTTTAGAATCTGCCCCTCTTATTATAAGAAGGAGCCTTTCATTGTAATAGACATGCCTATTCAATTATAATTCAAGTTTTAAGTGATTTATCTCTCTTTATGGTGATTATTGCGGGTGTCATTGTGCCCTAGGGCTGAATCTATCTTTTGATTCGAACAATCCTTCAGGAGATTGTTCTATACTCGATTGAAGATTCGGGCTGAACCAGATTGGTATCAGAGCCAAGATCCTATCGCCGGGGAAACACTATCTTTCCCGGTCCTTATCTTCCATCCACTGTTCACCATCAACTTCCTGTGTCCACCTTCAACCCTTCCCAGATGCCCCCCTCTCTCTCGAAAACAATCCCAACATCTCAAAACCACACCCGAACCCAAATTTCTAGCTCATAACCCAAACTCAAAAAAAAAAAAAAAAAAAAAAAAAGCAAACCCAGTAGCCCCTTTTCGTCCTTTCCTAAAGCGAACCCACCCCAGGTCCATCCCCCTTCACCTTCTCTGCCTTTCACGAAAACCCTAACCACTTCCCTAGCCATCTCACTACCACCATCATCCTAGATGAACCAAACCCCAACCGAGAGCCCTAATCCTCTCCAAACCGAAAAACGACCCTTACCGAACCTTTCTTCCGACCCCCATCTTTTCCCCAAACCAACCGATCCTCAAATCCCATCATTCTTAACCCCAATTGGTGCAGCCCTGGATCGTAGGTCGGGTGTAGAATAATCTCCCGAAGGATTGTTCGAATCCGAAGACTCAATGACAGTCACGATCAAAACTAGAACGAGAAAACTCTGGGAAAAACGTAATTATTATTAATAAAAGTATATCGATTACAATGAAGAACTCCTCTTTATATAGGAGTGATTGTTTCTAAAATAGAAGAACTAATTCTAAACAAACATAACCTACTAAAAATAAAATAGAAAGCAGATAACTAAGGATAGGGATCCTTGAGGAGGCCAAGGATCAATCGGATGGCCTGCAGGCCTATGATCTGGGCCGAACTTGGGATCTGCCTGCATCAGCTCTCCCCGGCTTGGAAAAACTCGACTTCGGCTAGTTGAGCGCTTGATATCTCTCATAAAGATCAGGATTGATGCGCTGGAAGTCAGTAGCTGTAATCCACGTAGCATCGAAGAGAGGACGATTCCGCCAACGTACATAAAACTTTTGGTAATCTCCTTGACGTGTGGAAACAATTTGATCATTAATGATATCAATAATTTCGTCAGTAGGTGGGGAATTAACTGGTAAAAAAATAAGCTGCTCTTCATTATCTCCTTCATTATCATGACCACTGTAGAGAGTAAGATCCTCGACATTGAATGAAGAACTGACGCCTAAATCAGGAGGAATATCAAGAATATAGGCATTGGGACTAATCTTTTAGAGAATCTTAAAAGGACCTGAGTTACGAAGGTGTAACTTCTTATTAGCTCCAGTTGGCAACATCTTAGGTTGGATACGCACCATAACCATATCGCCTTCATTAAATTCAACAAAGTGACGATGCTTGTAAACTTGCTGCTTGTAAACATCATTGCTGGTAGATATATGGTGACGTACTTTATTGTGGACTTGCTGCATATGTTGGAAGAAATATTCAGCATCCGCACTAACTCTGGCATCAACTGGTAAAGGGACAAGATCAAAAGGGAGTCGTGGACGAACTCCTGTAACAGCTTCAAATGGTGAAATTCCAGTTGATCGATTGATAGAATTATTGTAAGCAAATTCTGCCATAGGTAGCACTTGTTCCCAGTTTGTGATACGGTCACGTACAAGGGAACGTAACAATTGGCCAAGACTTCTATTGACCACTTCTGTTTGTCCATCAGATTGAGGATGATAAGTAGTGGAGAAATTAAGCTTGGTGTTAGACAACATCCATAATGTCTTCTAGAAGTAGTTCATAAACTTGGTATCTCGGTCAGAAACAATAGTCTTTGGAAGTCCATGTAGCCGAACAATTTCTTTGAAGAATAATTTAGCCACTTTGTAAGCATCAGCAGTTGCAGTACAAGGAATAAAATGTGCCATCTTTGAAAAATGGTCAACAACAATGAAGATGGAATCAACCTTTTGGGCAGTCGTGGGTAAACCTAGCACAAAATCCATGCTAATGTCTTCCCAAGGAGTGTGGGGAACAGGTAAAGGCTGATATAATCCAGTGTTCTTCTTATTTCCTTTGACAATCTAGCATGTTCGGCATCTCTCACAAATATGGATTACATTGGTCTTCATGCGAGGCCAATAATATCTGTCGCTGACAAAAGCAAGTGTTTTATCGCGACCCAAATGTCCACTACATCCTCCTGCATGCAACTCTTGTACAACATATTCATGAATAGAAGTAGCTGGAAGACAGAGTTGCGTACCTTTGAATAAGAAGCCATCATGAAAACTATAATGAGGATGCTGAATATGATCACCATTAAGGAGAGCCGCATAAATAGGATCAAAATCTTTGTCAGCTACATAATCTTTGTTTAATTTGCTCAAAACCAGGCACATTAACAGACATGGCAGTCAAAAGATGTTTCCTCCGGCTTAATGCATCTACAATCACGTTATCCTTTCCAGCTTTATGACGAATGATAAATTTGAACTCTTGTATATATGCACTCCATTTAGCACGGTTCGCGCTGATCTTTTGCTGAGAGTGTAGATGCTGCAAAGCATCATTATCAGAATAGAGCACAAACTCATTAGCAATCAAATGATGTCTCTAGTGACGAAGTGTTTGGACAAGAGTATAGAATTCCAAATCATATGCAGAATACTTTTGCTTGGCACCAGAAAGTTTCTCACTGAAGAATGCAATTGGATGTCCTTTTTGGCTAAGGACACCACCAATGCTAACATTTGAGGCATCACAGGCAATCTCAAATAGCTTATTAAAATCAGGAACCTGTAGGACAGGTGCTTCAGTGATCTTTTGCTTGATCTTTTCGAAAGCCCCGGTAGCTGCGTTGATCCATTTGAATTCATCTTTTCTCATACAGTCAGTAATAGGAGCCATAATAGTACTGAAGCTTCTGATAAACCTTTTGTAGAAGTTGGCAAGACCATGACAACTGCGAACTTCAGTAAGGGTAGTAGGAATAGGCCAATCAAGAATTGCGCTCACCTTTTAAGGATCCATCTTAATACCTTGTGCAGATACTACATATCCTAAGAAAACAACAGAATCACTCATGAAGGTGCATTTCTTGAGATTAATATAGAATGGCTCTTGGCGGAGTAGTTGGCAGACCTTATCTAAATGATGAAGGTGATCTTCTTTTGACATGCTGTAAATAAGAATATCGTCGAAGTAGAGGACAACAAATTTTCCAATATAAGGAAACAATAACTGCATCATAACCTGCATAAAAGTACTGGGAGCATTGGTTAGACCAAAGGGCATAACCATCCATTCAAAGAGACTATCCTTTGTTTTAAAGGCAGTTTTCCGTTCATCTCCTGGTCTTATGCGAATTTGATGATAACCGCTCCGCAGATCAATTTTTTAAAATATGCATGCACTAGTCATCATGTCCAACATATCATCCAATCGAGGGATAGGGAATTGATATTTTACTATGATTTTGTTAATTGCACGGCTGTCTATACACATTCGCTAGCTTCCGTCCTTTTTTAGAGTGAGAATTGCTGGAACACCACATGGACTGAGACTTTTCCTTATATAGCCGTTCATAAGCAGATCATCAACTTGCCTTTTTTTAACGCTGCATGTTCTGCTGGACTCATCCGATAAGTAGGCAAATTAGATAAAGAAGCTCCTGGAACAAGATCAATAGCGTGCTGAATGTTTCTTAGCGGGGGTAGTTCTTTGGGTAACTCATCAGGAACTAAATCAGCAAATTTGTCCAATAACGGTTTCACTTCTTGAGGAATGGCATAAGAATCATCAGCAACTTGTTTAGTAACTAAGGCATACATGACACCTTGCTCTTTACTTTCAACTTCAAATCTCCTCATTGTTAAAGTATGCGATGTAGGAGAAGTTACGGCGGCGGCGGGAGATGAGGAAGGTGAGGATGGCAGAGTCTGTAAAGGACGCAGTATGATTCTTCTACCTTTCCATTTGAAAGTATAGTTACTGTATTCATGATCTGTGATAACTTTAAGCTTCTGTAGCAATGGCCTTCCAAAAAGAATATGTGTAATGTTCATTGGGATGGCGTCACATAGAAGAGTATCCTTATAATTGCCAATCTTAAAAGGAACACAAAGCATTGCTGAAGAACATGAATAGAATAGTTATCAACCTATGCAACTTTATATGGCCTTGGATGCTTCACCGTGGGAAGTTTAAGCTGATCAACTGCTTCTTGAGAAATAACATTCATAGCACTACCACCATCAATAATCATATTACATGATTTGCCCATACAATTGACACGAGATCGAAAAATAGAAGCATGATTCCAATCTTTTTCCTTTTTTGCATCTGCTACTAGTAAACGACGATCTAGAAAAAGAAGTGGAATGCCATCGTCAGCGTCTGCATAATCTAATTGATCTGCTTGATCTTCATAAGGAGGATCTGTGTCAACTTGCCCCGATTCAACATGCTCATCATGCTGAACATCACTATCAGGCTCATTGGAAGTGTATAGATTTCGATGAGAGCATTCATTAGCATAATGTCCTTGCTGCTTGCAGGCATGACAAACAATATCCCTTCTGTCTGTTCTTCCATAAGCATGATTATTAGTCTGGTTCTGTGGAAACCGCTGATTCTGTTGGGGAATAATTTGCCTTTGTTGTATACTTGGCCGAGGATTCTGAGGGGTTTGCTGAACTGGACGCTGAAGAGGAGGCCTATAAACTGGTGCTTGATTACGATTATAGATAGGGTCGGGACCTCTTTTTGTAGAAGACTCCCCGGCTTGAAAAGTATTGCGCTTCCGCAACTGAATTTCATATTGGTTTTTGCAGGCTTTATTGAAGATTTCATCCACTGTGGCATAATCAAACATTACCACCTCTCGTCTAATATTGGCACGCAGATTGTCTCTGTATCTGGTGATGGTTAGACGATCATCGGTCCTCAAGTTACAGCGAGCAATGTACTCGCGAAACTTGTTTATGTACTCTTCCGCTATCATAGTGCCTTGCTGGAGACTTAAATACTCTTGGTGGAGTGTATCCATATAATCAGAAGTAAGAAAATTGCCTTTGAGCTTCTCTTTCATGATATTCTA
This sequence comes from Sextonia rubra, assembly GCA_037013555.1. NCBI lineage: Eukaryota > Viridiplantae > Streptophyta > Magnoliopsida > Laurales > Lauraceae > Sextonia > Sextonia rubra. Next base: position 1,175,925 of record JASUAD010000028.1, on the reverse strand, counting down.
CCGGAGAATCAGCTGGCCCACTGCAAGCTCATTATTTTCAACACCATACTACCAAATTCGAGCAGGACCCTTAAGATTCACCTTCGTAAAGGCTATTCGCTGTGCATCATTCATACCATACCAAGCAAAATAGTCCTCCAAAGGATTAAGCCAATTAACAAAAACTTTCGGGCTCGCATCACCACTAAAGTTAGCAATTTCAATTTTAACTTTCCTGGTGATGTCATCAGGTGGGGGTGTAATAGGGGGACCTTGATAATCTCGTTCAGCTAGAGGGCGCTGCATAAAATCACGGATAGATTCTTGATTTTTAGGCCTTTCTAGTTGGACGGGTGTGTACACCATAGACACATTGGATGATCCTTCTTGACTGACAAATTACTTTTTCTGAAGCTCAGCAATGGCAGTTTCTGCAATTTTGAGACGTCCCGTGACATTTTCTAATTCTTGACTTAATTTAAGGATGGTTTTATCCCTCTGCCGGTTTATCCCTCTGCCGGTCTATCATTCAATGCTGGAGATCATCACCCTTTCTAGGCATGGTTGCTCTTTTTTTTTTTTTTTTAATACTCTGGGGTGGGTATGGACTACCGCAATTGAGGGTTGAAACAGAAGTCAAGGGGTGCAAGGATGACTGATTCGTGAGTGGAGATCTAGGTTGACAGGGGTATCGGCTCAGGATTAGGGTTTGGAGGTGGGAGAGGGGTTAGGGTTAGAGATGGGGTTTAGGATTTGAAGAAGGATTTGGTTCAGGATAGATTGAAAGGGGTCGATGGGGTTTGGGTTGGCTCCGACGAATGGGTTTTGGCAGGGGTATGGTTTGAGGGTTCGGTATTGGTGTGGGGAGTTAGGGACGTGGCACGGTAGGGTTAGGGGTTGTTGATTTGGGGAAGAGACTGGGAGAGGACGTAAAGATCGTTATGGATTCAGAAAATCAGGTTGGGGTGCAGAGATGTCGGCAGTATGGGATTGGGGTCGTCCGAAGAGGAGTTGGGCTGCTATTGTGCTTCGGTGTTGGCAGTGGAGATGATTGCCTGAGGACAGTGGATGTAGGGATGAATTCCGGGAACGACGATGTTTACCGGCGACTGGATCTGGGCTCTGATGCCAACCTGGAGCAGCCCTGGATCGTAGGTCGGGTGTAGAACAATCTCCCGAAGGATTGTTCGAATCCGAAGATTCAATGACAGTCACAATCAAAACTAGAACGAGAAAACTTCGGGAAAACCTTAATTATTATTGATAAAAGTATGTTTATTGCAATGAAGAATTCCTCCTTATATAGGAGTGATTGTTTTTAAAATAAAAGGACTAATTCTAAACAAATATAACCTACTAAAAATAAAATAGGAAGCAGATAATTAAGGATGGGGATCCTTGAGGAGGTCAAGGATCAATCGGATGGCCTGCGGGCCTGTGATCTGGGCCGAGTTTGGGATAGGCCTGCATCACCAATCAACTACCCCGAACCCTAAACCCCTTTCCACTCAAACCACACCCTCCTTGCCAACTATCGAGACTACCTCAACCACGAAACCTCACCCTTTTGATTGTAGCTTCAACCCTAAACCAGAGATAGAAAAAAATGAAAAAAAAAAAGAAAAAGAAAAAGAAAGAAAGAGAGCAGAAGAAGAAGAAGAAGAAGAAGAAGAAGGTTAGTGGAAGAAGTAGTACTTTTCACCATTGGCCATCCTCGAGTTCGCTTGCTCTTCGTCGCTAGCAGCAAGCCATCATCACCCCTTTGCATCGCCCACACCATCGTCGTCAGTAGGCTTCCTCTCCCCCCCTCTCTTTTCCTCCATTCTTATTTGAAGCTAAGCAAGTAAGAACGAAAAAAAAAAACCTTAACCTTTCCTTTAGTTTTCTCCTACACACACCCTAAGACCCCAATTTGAGTCCGTGCCATGTGCTTGCCTCTTAATTTGAGGCTTGCTTTGGGCCTATTTATTTGACCCTGAATTTGGGTCTGACTCGACCTAAATTCTTTTCTTTAAAAAAAAATGGTAGAAGAAGAAGAAGAAACAACCATGCCTAGAAAGGGTGACGATCTCCAACATTGGATGATAGACTAACAAAGGGATGAGACCATACTTAAATTAAGTCACAACTTAGAATATGTCATTGAATGTCTTAAAACTGCGGAAACTGCTATTGCTGAGTTGCAAAATAAGCAATTTGTCAGTCAAGAAGAGTCATCAAATAAGTTTCTGGTGTATACACCCGTCCATCCAGAAAGACCTAAGAATCAAGAATCCATTCATGACTTTATGTGGCGGCTTCTTGCTGAACGAGACCCCAGGGTCCCCCTGCCGCACTCCCACTCAATGACATCATAAGGAAAGTCAAAATTGATATTGCTGACTTTAGTGGTGATGCCAACTAGAAAATTTTGTTGATCGGCTTAATTCTCTAGAAGATTATTTTGTTTGGTATGGTATGAATGATGAACAACAAATAGCCTTCACTAAGGTTAAACTCAAGGTTCCTGCTCGAATTTGGTGGTATGGTGTTGAAAATAGTGAACTTGCGGTGGGCCAGCCTATTATTTGGTGGAATAACATGAAAGATAGGCTCAAAAGCAATTGTTTTACTTTTTGATTATATAGATACACTCCACCAAGAGTATCTAAATCTCCAGCAAGGTTCTTTGACAGTGGAAAAATATACAAATAAGTTTTGCGAATACATTGTTCGCTGTAACTTAAAGATAGATGACGTCTGATTATCACCAGATACACAGAGATAACCTGCGTGCCAATATTAGACGAGAAGTAACAATGTTTGACCATATCTTTGATGAAATCTTCAATAAAACGCGGAAAGTATAACATGAAATTCAGTTATGGAAATGCAATGTTTTTCAAATTGGGGAGTTTTCCACAAGAAGAGGCCCTGACCTCCCTATAATCGCAATCAAGTGCAAGGTTATAGGCCTCCTTCTCAGCGGCCAGCTCAGTAACCACCTCAGAATCCTCAGCCAGGTATTTAGCAAAGACAGGTTATCCCATAACAAAATCAGTGGTTTCCACAGAATCAGAGTGATAATCGTGCTCGTGGAAGAATAGATAAAATGGATATTATTCGTCATTCCTGCAAGCAATGGGGACATTATTCAAATGAATGCCCATATAGAAATTTATACCCTTCCAATGAGCCTGATAGTGAGGTCTAGCATGATGAGCATGTAGAAACGGAGCAAGTTGACACAGATCCTGCTTATGAAAATTTGGCAAAACAACTAGATTATGCAGACGCTGATGATGGCACTCCACTGCTTTTTCTCGATTGTCGCCTGCTAGTAGCGGATGCATAGGAGGAGGAAGAACATTGGAATCATGCTTCTATTTTTTGGTCCCAAGTCAATTGTATGGGCAAGTCATGCAATATGATTATTCATGATGGGAGTGCAAATGAATGTCATTTTTCAAGAAGCGGTATAAAATCTTAAACTAACCACGGTGAAGCATCCACGACCTTGTAAAGTTGCATGGGTTGACAATTATTCTATTCCTGTTCGTCAGCACTGCTTTGTTCCTTATAAGATTGGCAAATATGTGGATACTATTCGATGTGACGTCATCCCAATGAACGTTATATATATCTTTTTTGGACGACCATTGCTATAAAAACTTGAAGTCATCACAGATCATAAACACAATACTTATACTTTCAAATGGAAAGGTAGAAGAATCATGTTGTGTCCTTTGTCAACTCCATCGTCATCACTTGCATCTTCCTCCGCAACCTCTTCTCCTACATCTCATATTTTAACTATGCGAAGATTTGAAGATGAAAGCAAAGAGCAAGGTGTCATGTATGCCTTAGGTACCAAACAAGTTGCAAATGATTCCTCTACCACGTCCATTCCACAAGAAGTGAAGCCACCATTGAAGAAATTTGCTGAGTTAGTATATGATGACTTGTCAAAGGAACTACCCATATTAAGAGACATTCAAGATGCTATTGATCTTGTTCCAAGAGCTTTATTACCAAACCTACCTGCCTATCAGATGAGTCCAGCGGAATATACTGAGTTAAAAAGGCAAGTTAATGATCTGCTTATGAAAGGCTATATTAGGAAAAGTCTTAGTCCCTGTGGTATCCTAGCACTTCTCACTCCAAAGAAAGACGAAAGCTGGTGTATGTGCGTGGATAGTCATGCAATCAACAAAATCACAGTAAAATATCGTTTCTTTATCCTTCGGTTGGATGATATGCTAGATACGATGACTGGTGCATGCAATTTTTCAAAAATTGATCTACGGAGCAGTTATCATTAAATCAGCATAAGACCAGGTGATGAATGGAGAACTCTCTTTAAAATAAAGGATGTCTTTTTGAATGGATGGTTATGCCATTCGGCTTAACCAATGCTCCTAGTACTTTTATGTGGGTTATGACGCAATTGTTGTAACCTTATATTGGGAAGTTTGCCGGCATTTTTTTCGACGATATCTTAATTTATAGCAAATCAAAAGAATATCACCTTCAGCATTTGGATAAAGTCTGCCAACTCCTTCGCCGGTAGCGTTTTTATATCAATCTCAAGAAATGTACCTTCATGAGTAATTTCATTATTTTCTTAGGATATGTAGTTTCTATGAAAGGGTATCAAAATGGATCTTGAAAATGTTAGAGCAATTCTTGATTGGCCTATTCCTACTACTCTAACTGAAGTTCGCAGTTTTCATGGTCTTGCCAATTTTTACAAACGGTTTATCAGACACTTCAGTGGTATTATGACTCCTGTTATGGACTGTATGAGAAAAGGTGAATTCAAGTAGACAAGTCACCAAGGCTTTCGAAAAGATCAAGCAAAAGATTACTGAAGTGCCAGTTGTACAGGTTTTTGATTTTAACAAGCTCTTTGAAATTACTTGTGATGCCTCAAATGTAGGCATTAGAGGTATTCTTAGCCAGGAAGGACATCCAGTTGCATTCTTCAGTAAGAAACTTTCTGATGCGAAGTGAAAGTATTTTGCCTACAATTTGGACTTCTATGCTCTTGTCGAAACAATTTGTCACTAGAGGCATTATTTGATTACGAATGAATTTGTGTTCTATTTTGATAATGATGTTTTGCAACATCTACACTCCCAACAGAAGAAGATTGGTGCTAACTGTGCTAAATGGAGTACATATATATAGGAGTTCAAATTTAACATTCGACATAAAGCAAGAAAAGATAACATGATAGCAAATGCATTAAGCTGGCAGAAACATCTTTTGACCGCTATATCCATTAACATGCTAAGTTTTGAACAAATTAAACAAGACTATGCAACTGACAAACACTTTGGCTCTATTTATGCGGATCTCATCAATGGTGATCATAATCAGCATTCTCATTATAGTTTTCATGATGGTTTTTTATTCAAAGGTACGCAACTCTGCCTTCCAGCTACTTTTATTCATGACAATGTTGTGCTAGAGTTGCATGCAGGAGGATGCAGTGAACATTTCGGTCACGACAAAATACTTGCTTTCGTCAGCAGCAGATATTATTGGCCTCGCATGAAGACTAATGTGATTCATATTTGCGGAAGATGTAGAACATGTCAGCTTGCTAAAGGAAACAAGAAGAACACTGGATTATATCAGCCTTTGCCTGTTCCTCACACTCTTTCGGAAGACATTAATATAGACTTTGTGCTAAGTTTATCCACGACTGCCAAAAAGGTTGCTCCTATCTTTGTTGTTGTTGACAATTTGTCAAATTTGGCACACTTTATTCCTTATATTGCAACTGCTGATGCTTACAAGGTGGCCAAATTATTCTTCAAAAAAGTTGTTCGGCTACATAGTTTTCCAAAGACTATTGTTTCTGATTGGGATGCGAAGTTTATAAGCTATTTCTGGAAGACCTTGTGGTTGTTGTCCAATACCAAACTTAATTTTTCCACTGCTTATTATCCTCAATCTGATGGACAAACAGAAGTGGTAAATAGAAATCTGGGACAGTTGTTACGCTATATGGTGTGTGACCGTATCACAAACTGGGATCAAGTGTTACCTATGGCAGAATTTGCATACAATAACTCAGTCAATAGGTCCACTGACACTTTACCATTTGAAGCTGTTATAGGAGTTCGTCCATGACTACCTGTTGATTTTGTGCCTCTGCTAGTCGATGTAAGAGTTAGTGTCGATGCTGAACATTTCTTCCAACACATGTAACAAATGCATAATGAAGGGCGTCGCCATATATCTGCTAGCAATGATGTTTATAAAAAACAAGTTGACGAACATCGCCGATTTGTTAAATTTAATGAAGGAGATATGGTTATGGTGCGTATTTGACCTGAAAGGTTGTCTCCTAGAGTTAATAAGAAGTTACATCCTCGTAACTCCGGTCCATTTAAAATTCTATAAAAGATTAGCCACAATGCTTATGCTCTTGATATTCGTTCTGCTTTAGGCATTAGTTCTTCCTTCAATGTAGAGGATCTTACTCTCTACCATGACCATGACAATGAGGGAGTTAACGAAGAGCAACTTATTTCCCTACCAGTTAATCTCCCACCTACTGATGAGATTGTTGACGTCCTTGATGACATCAGTTCTTCCTTCAATGTAGAGGATTTTACTCTCTACCATGACCATGATAATGAGGGAGTTAACGAAGAGCAACTTATTTCCTTAGCAGTTAATCTCCCACCCAAGGATGAAAATAGCTGTTGCGGTGGGCGTAACGGCCCATCGCCAAAATGATACGTAGCGGGCGATACGTAGCGGTAGCGGCGATACGTAGCGGCGTAGCGGTGTGATTTAAAAAAGTCTTCAAAAAAATCCGAAAAAATTCCAGAAAATCCAGAATATTGGAAAATGATGGAATATTTGTTTGTTTTGCAAAAGCAACTAGTGTATGAGTATATAGCGGTCCCCTCATTGCATGAGATCTTGTATCGCTGTATCAATAGCAAAGAATATGAATAATCAATGTTTTTCATATGGATTCATGTTGTTTAGTTATGTTAGCTTAAATAGTAACTTAAGGCTTATAAAAAAAATGTTATAAACAAATTTCATCAAGATTCATTCAAGAATGAAAGATAAACAATGTTCAAACTTTATAGAAAAACAATATACTAATCTACTTAAAGAGCAAAGACTTTGTAATGGAGGAATACCTTGCTGATTAGCTCTAATCTAATACCAAAGGGAATGTCTTCCAGGAATCACATTGCTTTGGATATTTTTGTTGATGATTTTACTGTTTTTTTGAGAGGATTTGAAAAATGGAGGCAAGGAAAGGGGCTTGGAGCAGTGAAGAGGGGAGAGGATAAAAGTTAAAAGGGAAAAAGTGGGTCAAAAAATCGGCTGGGGGGTTTTAACCCCCCAAGCCGATACGTATCGGCGGGTACAAAATGTATCGGCCTGTTGCGTATCGGCCGATACGGGCCGATACATTTGTGAGCGGCGATATTTTCCAAATAGCATAGCGCCCATTGGCGCTACGCCCGATTTATCGGCCGATACGCTTCGTATCGGCCGATATTTATATCCTTGCTCCCACCTACTTATGAGATTGTTGACGTCCTTAATGATCAAATTGTCTCTACACATCAAGGAGGTTACCGAAAGTTTTATGTTCACTGCCAGAATCGTCCTTTTCGATGATACGTGGATCATTGCTACAGATTTCCATTTCATCAATCTTAATCTCTATGAGAGATATCAAGCGCTTAATTCGCCGGAGTTAAGTGTCTCCAAGCCAGAGAGAGCTGAAGCAGGTTGATCTCAGATCCGGCTTAGGTCATAGGCCTGCAGACAATGGTGGGCCCCACTTGATCCATGATCTCCTCAATATCAAGGATCCCTATCCTTAGTTAGATAGTAATTAATTATTTATTTTATGTTGAGTGAGATTATGACTTAATTTAATTTAGTAAGTCATGATTGTTTAGAATCAGTATTTCCTAGTTTAGAATCAGCTCCTCTTATAAGTAGCCTTTTATTGTAATAGACATGCTTATTCAATTGTAATTCAAGTTTCAAGTGATTTCTCTCTCTCTCCCTCTCTCTCTCTCTATGGTGATTATCGTGAGTGTCAATGTGCTCTAGGGCTAAATCCATCTCTGGATTCGAACAATCCTTGGGGAGATTGTTCTACACCTGATCGGAGATCCGAGCTACGCTAGATCTCAATTTCACAAAGGAGAACTTAAGAGTAAGCTTTGATTTTCCATAGAATGTTCGATTTTGCATAGAATGTTCATGCATAAGTCCACCATGAATCACCATATTTTATTGCATGGTATTTGGCATTGAATCTATTAGTTCAAGGTGACTGTTTGAGTTTAATATATTACTCTCTTGCTTCCATATATAATTACCTCATCACCTTTTGTGAAAAAGGTTATGCAGCAGTAGGCTATTATGTTTTTCCAAGAGGGACACATGTCCTGGTTATGATTTATCCTGTAGAAATAAGGATTAAAGTTCTTATAACTAGGACTTCTTGACTCAGTTTGCCTATGGCCAAGCATTTTTTATGTTGTTTGTAAACTAAACCCATCAAATATATGATTTGATCAAACATTCAACTGCCTCTCAATACTTTAATTGACAAAAGAAGATTTTTATTGCAAAGCCAAAGGCTGTTAAACAGAAGGTTGGACTGACCACATGATGGCTGTTCCTCACGTGATTTTCTTGGTTTTTTTACTTATGCATTCACCTTATGATGTAAATGAGATTAGAAAAGCATACGCCCTATCTATTGGGAAGTTTCATATGCAAAATAAAAAGATTAACACAAATGTAAGGCGTCCAGTTCTGCCCATTTAAAATCATTGCTTTTTACAAACAAAAAGGAAATTAAAAAAAGAAAAGAACTTTGACAGTTTTCAAGAATAAAATTTGACAATTCCTGGAAAGAGTATCCTTTTCATTCAGGTTAGTAATGATGAAAACCATTAAAATGAGAATGGACAGATTAAAAAACACAAGGAAGATGGTATGGTGATGCAGGATAGACCCATGATCCCATGGGTCTACCAGTTCTTTGGGCTGATCCCCATTCAGTTTATTTATTTATTAATTGAGAGTAGTTTTATGGTTTGTCTCTTAATTTATTTGAGTTTAAATGTTTTAATTTCGACCATATGAATTTTTAGATGGCTGAGATTAGCTTTAGGTTTGTTTTTTTGCCTATTTAAAGTATTGTAATGCCTTTTTGGCTTTTAGATTTTGTAATGCTATGCTATGGAAAAACCTTTCACCCTCTTTTGGTTCCACTTGATTTTCTCTTTTTCTGTAATCCTTAGTAGGCATTCCTTTTAACTCTTTATATCATCCTAATTCTTTAGCCAATTGTAAATCTATTCCCCAGTTGCATTCAATTGTTGAGTTTGAGGTTGTATCTTCACTAGTTGTTTTGAATCACCCAAAAATTTTATTTCAAATATTATATTTATTTGGTATGAAGGTTGTCTCTATGACCTATGGATAGCATCACAAGAAGAATTTTGGTTGATTTCCAAAAACTTTAGATTAGTTCATGGTTACTTTTCTTCTGCTTTACTATGCACCTTTAAAGTGAAAGGAAAAGCGATCCCATAATTCCATCTTCTGATCAGTAGGATAGGGAAATGGTTCAACACTGGTCAAGGAAGGCTGCACACAATGGCAGCTTCAGAAAATAGTTGTTTCATTTCGTTGATGTATGGAACTTATTCAATACCTATGGAAAAACCTTGACTCTGCAAGACTCATTCCAGGTGTCTTCCAGTAGAAAAAGATTGGGATTTCAAATCAATAAAATTTATTACTACTAGAATTGCACACACAAATGATGGGTTATCAATCCATTCTTTAATATCTGATGTATGGGTACCTAATCCAACAGCTTGGGGAGTTGTCTTTACTTTATTGATTTCATCACCTTGTAAGAGGGACTGCATGTCTCTTCTTATACTAGCTATTTGATTAACAATGTCATTGAATATCTGTATGAGATTATTTTCTAGTCCACAAGATGATGTCACAATTATCTTAAATGATATATGGTGTTGAGAAGAACTGTTTCCCTATTGTCTATCATTCTAGGAGAATCATTTCCATGGACACTTTTCACAACAACTTTTGACTATGTTTATACATGTCTCGTGTTTCCAGTTGATGGATCCTAAATCCCTAACTCTATGGTGCTTTGCTTTCTATTGTACTCAGTGGGAGTCTTAATAACGTTTCTCTTGAAACACATGGTTTGCTTTCTTGTGTATTTTGTTTATAGGCAGATACTGTTCCCTTTGTGTTCCGTGTTATTCTTCTCAAGATGGCAGATGGTCATGAAACTGATAAAAACATTGAGATATGGAAAGTCAAGAAGCTGATTAGGGCATTGGAAGCTGCAAGGGGCAATGGCACAAGCATGATCTCTTTGATTATGCCACCACGTGACCAAATATCTCGGGTCACCAAGATGCTGGGGGATGAATTTGGAACTGCTTCTAACATCAAGAGTAGAGTTAATCGGCAGTCTGTGTTAGGTGCCATTACATCTGCTCAACAGAGGCTGAAGCTTTACAGCAAGGTTCCTCCAAATGGATTGGTGCTTTACACTGGAACTATTGTTACTGAAGATGGAAAGGAAAAGAAGGTTACAATAGACTTTGAGCCTTTTAAGCCCATTAATGCATCTCTGTACCTTTGTGACAACAAGTTCCATATTGAGGCTCTAAATGAACTGCTAGAATCTGATGATAAGTTTGGTTTCATTGTCATGGATGGAAATGGAACTCTTTTTGGCACTTTGAGTGGCAATACTCGTGAGGTTCTTCACAAGTTTACTGTTGATCTTCCAAAGAAACATGGAAGAGGAGGACAATCAGCTCTGCGATTTGCTCGGCTTCGGATGGAGAAACGCCACAATTATGTGAGAAAGACAGCTGAGCTTGCAACTCAATTTTTCATCAATGCTTCAACAAGTCAGCCCAATGTTGCTGGACTGATTTTAGCTGGTTCTGCTGATTTTAAGACAGAATTAAGTCAGTCAGATATGTTTGATCCCCTCCTCCGGCCAAGATACTGAATGTGGTTGATGTCTCTTATGGAGGGGAGAATGGTTTTAATCAGGCCATTGAGCTGTCATTGGAGATTTTATCGAATGTAAAATTCATTCAGGAAAAGAAATTGATTGGAAAATATTTTGAGGAAATAAGCCAAGACACTGGGAAATATGTTTTTGGGGTGGATGACACACTGAAGGCTCTGGAAATTGGTGCAGTAGAGACATTGATTGTGTGGGAAAACTTGGATATCCGCAGATATGTGTTAAAGAACTCTGTTACTGGGGAAATCATCATAAAGCATCTGAATAAGGATCAAGAAGCTGATCAGAGTAATTTTCGTGATTCAGCTTCTGCAGCTGAGTTAGAAGTTCAAGAAAAATTATCCCTTTTGGAGTGGTTTGTAAATGAGTATAGGCGTTTTGGTTGCACTCTTGAGTTTGTTACAAACAAATCTCAGGAAGGTTCACAGTTCTGTAGGGGATTTGGTGGCATTGGTGGTATTCTTTGTTATCAACTTGATATGAGGGCATTTGATGAGTTGTCTGATGATGAGGTGTATGAAGACTCTGAATAGCAGTCAATGAACAATTGTCCTGAGCCGCTGCAGGAAAGCATGCCCTGCACTGGCTGTGCAAGCACGCCACAAGCTGCTTCATTTCTATGTCATGCACAAAGTGTTTCTGAATTGAAAGGTTTTGACACCTTCTTCCGTCCATGCATGTGATGAATTGCATATTACTCAAGAGAAATAGTATTTCATCTAATTCCACTATGATGATTGTAGGTTGGGTTTATTAGTTGGCTTAGGTACTCAGGATTTGTCAATTTTTTGGCGTGTCATGTTAATCCAAAAATTCACAACATTTGAGTGCTGAAAAACTTTGTCAGACGTGAATGTATGCATTTGGAACATGAAAGGCCAAACTGATATCAACCCAACCCACATACTTGAATCGAGCTCCAGCCCTATTGATGAAGCATTTAGTTCTATAAACCATTTTTTTATTTAGATTTATTTTTTCTGATTGGTGGTTTATCATTTTTTTAAAATGTAACTAACTTGACTCAGGCACAATCCAATTGCCGAAGCCTGTTCCAGCCATGCAAGTGCACCGCAAGCTGCTTTATTTCTGTGGCATCCATGAGATTTTCTGAAGTACAAAGGTTTTGCCCTCTTCTTTTGTCCATGCATGTGATGAATTGCATATACTTGAGAATGAATTAGTACTGCCCCTATGCGATGGAAGGCTCAAGGATGGGCTGATTAGTTAGCTTAGGTGCTCAAAACTAATAAATTTTGTGGCTTAATTCATTATCCTTAAATGCTTGACAATATTGAGTGCCAAAAGACTTGACTTGGAAAATAAGTATCGGCAACTTGGAAAGGTCAAACTGATATGAATCCAACTCAAAGTTGATTCAAGCTCCTGCATTATTGATGCAGCATTTAGTTCTATAAAAGTAATTAATTTTGTGGGTTAGTTCATTGTCCTTGAAGGCTTGAAAATATTGAGTCCCAAAAGACTTAGACTTGGAAAAATGAGTATTTGCAACTTGGAAATACTTATATGAAGCATTTAGTGCCAAACTGATATGAATCCAACTCATAGTTGATTCAAGCTCCTGCATTATTGATGAAGCATTTAGTTCTATAAACATTGCTTCTTGGATTTTATTTTTTTTAATGATGGGTGGTTCTCTGTCATCCTTTTCTGTTATTTCTTATTTTAAATATATCCAACTTGACCTGGGCATTAGACAATCATTGAGTTCCTATCTTATATGTTGGTCCTCTATCATCCTTTTCAATATTTCTTTTTTTTTTTTTAATATAACCAACTTGACCCAGACGTTAGACAATTATTGAGTTCATATCTTATAACTTGGTCTATGGATTTAATATTATTGTTTTATAATTATATTAGCAAGCCCTGTTTCTAACTCATCCTTAGGTCAGACCAAGCTTTATGTTAAATCTGTTGTTTTCTGATGGGTGGTCTTTCGCTCATTAGTTTCTTCTTTCTTTTTCCCTTTCCTATAGCAGAAACACAGATTACAGTGATTGAATATGGATCTACAACCGCAACCAGACAAGTAAGCTCCATAGTCTAATGAAGAAGATGAGAGCATCCCGTTGGGCAAGCAAATTTTATGCCTGTCAGCTATTTTCACGTAGAATCTATGGTTTTTGACTGGATCATAACTCGACAGCTGTTTGGCATACACATTTCAGAACCTTAAACTAGTACTTTATAAATGTTATGGTATGTCTGCTACTATGAGATGCCACAAACTTAACAGAACCTTAAACGAATACTTTATAAATGTTATGGTATATTTATATGTCTGCTACTATGAGATGTCTAGAAAAGAGTCTTATATTTTGGACAGTAGATATTCTAGTATTTTGAGTCCACACTCATGTGAAGAATGTTTCTGTCAACCAAATGAAAGGTATGTGATCTGAGAATTTTAGAGCAATTTAATTAGCAGTATCTTTTATGAAATATATTTGTTTTCTTTTGAAGTATGGCTTCAAATACTGGCTATATAAATTGGTTTTTCAAGAAACCAAGTAGTGTTTATCTGCGGATAACCTGATTTTCATGCAAGTTTTACTGATAAATACTGCAAATGCAGGCTTATACCAGCCAATATTGTCTGATACGGTAGATAAGATGCAACCTGTTATCATGCCTTTTTAAAATGAAAATGAAATTATTCTGATACAGCCAATTCCCCAATGTGTGTCATCAGGCTGAAACAGGGTCTGGTAGTGGTAATTGGACCCATGACCTGGATGAGCCGACGACTCCTTGAACTATTTCATAAACTGATCTACCCCTCCACATCAATCACTAGAGTTTTTATCCATTCCTCTCGTATATCGTCATAACACCCTTAATAATAGGTTTTGAAAAAGACTTTTCATGTCATTCCTATTTAGGTCCAAATGGGATCCCTCCATTGTTTCCTTTTCTTCCAGAACCTTTTCTTGGAAATGTTGCTCAGGTAGTAGATGACTTGCTTTTTCTTTCGTGAGTAGTCATGCTTGACCCCGGATGCATCCCATTGCGGTTTTGGTTGTGAAGAGAGAAAGAAGCAATGGTCCATAAGTTAGCGTTGGTATTTCAACTTTTGAATCCACTTCTGAACTGTTCCTTTTTATTATTACTCTCTCTCTCTCCCCACTGTTCTTGTGCCATTGGTATATCAACTTTTGAATGTTTATTAGATTAGAACTTTGTTTGAACGACTGAGCAGAGCCAAGCTTATGCAATCACTTTAGTTTCGAGAGCCAGTGCTGTTTCTAGGGCATAACTTAGTCTGTTAACTTAGTCTCTATTCTAAGCAGCTATTGTTTAAACCTGGAAACCAAGGTAGGAAAAGTACGCAAGTTACTCCTGGACTTTGTAAAGTCAACTTGAGTAGTATAGGGGAAAACTCTACTGACCCACCTCCTTTTGATAAGTTAAATGCATTTTTAACCACTTTCTGGGGTAGATTTAATTTTAAATAATTGATGTTTTATTTTTAAGTAATTGATGCGCGAGGGGTGAAGTTAGCAATTTAAAAACTGGTTGATTGAAATGTAAATTGAGAGATTAAAAATTAAGACATGAACATCTAATTAAAAACTCCCATGACTACGTTTCCAACTATGAACATCTTCTTCATCCATGCACCAAAGACATTAAAAAGAATATTTAACAAAATCTCATACTCAAACTCCTTAGACTGCTAGAGGGCTCTCTTTAAAGACACTCCTAAGACACGTTTCCTCCCTTTCCCACATAATATTCATTAATAGAAGTCATTTTATCAGAAACCAATCTAAACAACCTATGAAATAAAACATGTGAAGGACCCACTCCAGCCTAATCATCAAATGAAAAATGGACTCTATTATCCTCTCCTATTTTATATCCCACCCCGCACCAACACTAGACTCATCACTAACTTTTAAAATATTGCCTCACACCCCAGACACACAATATTGAGGAACTTTTTTTGGCTCCCAACCTCACTCATCCTCACTATATATATTTTAAAGCAATAACCTTCCTTCATAAAGGTCCGTTTTTCTCCCTGAATCTCCATCACCATTTTGTAAACAAAGCCCAAGTTTTTAAGTCCAAACTACCCCAAGCCAACCATCTCCCAAACTTAGGCTTCAAAATATCAATTTCATCAATGCAATCTCTTCTTATCAACTTCAACATCCCATAAGAAATTCCTTCTTAAATGATCCGACCTTTCTCTTATTGATGCCCACATTTTAAATAAAGACATATATTAGACGAGCAAATTCGAAAGTGTGGCCTTGATTAACGTCATCCTACCTGCCAAAGATAAGTACTATCTTTTCCACATAAAAAGCTTTCCCTCAGATTTTTCCACAACTGGATCCCAAAGTGCATTCGACTTAGGATTATCCCCAGGAGGCAACTTGATGTATTGGACCAGAAGCTTACCAGGTCTACATGAAAGACTATTAGCCAAGGACTGAATTTTGTCGCCCAAACAACCAACTCTAACGAGCACACTTTTAGCCGAATTAATCTTCAATCCTGATACTTATTCAAAACATTTAAGAATCCTCCGCGAAGCTACCACCTCCTCACCTCTAGCTGACATAAAAAGAATAGTGTCATATGCAAACTGAAGATGTGTTCCCCATCTTGACCAAACTCAAAACCTACCACGAGCCCCAAATCCTCAGCCTTATTAAATAAATTGCCTAGAGCTTCAACTATAATTGTAAATAAAAAAGGAGATAGAGGATCACCTTACCTTAAGCCTCTCAAAGCTTTAAACAAACGTGAAGGGGACACATTAACCAAGACATAGAAAGAGGTTGTTGAAATACATTCTCGAACCCACCCTCTCCACCTTTCTCCAAACCCAAACCTTTGCTACATAAACTCAACAAAGCTCCACTCCACATGATCATAGGCCTTTTTCATATCAATTTTAAAGATCACACCCTTCTTTATAGATTGCTTTCTTGAATCTATCGACTCATTAGCTGTTAACACGGCATGGAGAATTTGTTTGCCCTTCACAAAAACTCCTTGGAAAGGGCTTATAATGGTTGGAAGCTGAGTCTGTTTGCTAGCATTTTTTTTTTTGGGAAAATAGCAATTTAAAGTTTTTGGGTTCCAAGAGGTTGTGTAACATTACATTATTTCATTTTTTTTATTTTGCAAGATTATTATTTAGGTGCATAAAGAAAGTACTTTAAATGGAATTACCATACAATACCATAATTTCAATTCTAAAAAACAATTGGTGCGTGTCTTTTATTTAGTGAAATTGTAAGATGCCGATGACTTTCTATTGTTAGAGATTCATCTCCTTTTGTTCTGTTAGTTTTTTGAACTCAAATTGTAAACATTTTTCATTATCAGAAATCCTTTGCAGTCCCACAAGTAAGGCTTTTTGTTGGACTGACTGCTACTCCCAGCAAGATCCTAACCATAGACCACCTCAAATGCCACAATTTGATATTCTCAGCATTCGTATTTTTGTATTTGGTCAGTGAGGAATCAGTGTAATTTTCAAGAAGTCTGATTGTAATGTCATCATAGGTGATGGCACACACCAACAAATGGTTCAGGTCCAATGAGGTGATGAAACGAAAAACACGCAATTAAGCTAAAGTTGAATATTCTTCCTAGGTAGCGCGACTGCTCTTGGAATGGTTTCTGCAACATCTGTGATGTCCACTATTAATGTAAAGGATATGTTTTGGATGGATGGGAATCTGGTTAAACTGGTAATTATTTCTTTCGTTCTATAAGTACGAGGACATGGTGATGCCCACTATTGTTATTATAGGATGAAGCCTGTATGGGTATGGGTTGTTGGGTTTACAATGCTCCTTGGAATATTTGCGAAACCAATGAATCTACATTTAGAAGAAAGCGGGAAAGATATTCTGTTGCTTTTTCTTCTCTATTGATGTTCAGTCGTGGGGAGGGATAGTAGTTGTGGGGGGGAACATTTAGAGAGAGAGGGGGGGTGGGTAGGTATGTAAACTGAGAAATTGTGTGTGTTAAAGTAGAAGCTCCTGTCAATATAAATGGATTTCGTCACTTTTACACTTTAATTTTTAGTCTACGATGGTTTAGTACAAAAGTTTAAATTTTGGAGGCACAATCAAGTTACCTAGCAAAGGGGTTAATTTGCTATTTAACTAACTCACCAAACTAATCGCTTGCAAGTCTCTTGATGAACAGAGTTTGAGACCTTGGGAATTAAAGTAAAAAAAAGTAGCATTAATTACTGTACTAGTCGTCCACTAAGTTAGAACTTTGACAATATAGCACAAAAGTCATTTTTCATGAAACCCCACCTGCTCAAATGATAGAAAAATGTAATCCATGAAGGCCCGACACTTTGTCCTCACCTCGAACCCCCATTCCAACCAATCTAAAGAAATTTTTTGAAAATGCACCCCATCCGAAGTGGGCCTGTGAAAATCCTCTCCAACATACAACTGCTCAAAGTTCTTAATAATCTCTTCCATATGTTTCTTTGATTTTTCAGTAAAGCCTTCTAGCACCTAAGATTAACCCTTTTCCTAGCGTGTGCCGTTTTGTGAAAGACTTTTGTATTTTTGACGCCCTCCTTATCACTCTAGTTTTCTATCTCCAATAAACATCCTCCATCCTACTTAATTTCCATAATCTTTTAACTGCTCCTTTCATAATCTTCTCATCTTGATTTAATCCCCACGCTTCCTTAACTCTATCCCAAGCTTCTACAAACTTCATCAAAGAATTACAAGATGTGCCAATCCTGCCAAAAAAACAACCCTAGGGGTGTTCATGGTTCGGGCCGGCTCAAGCTTGACCTTGGCTCAACCCGGTTTAGGTCCGGCTTGGGCTTGGACGTGACTTTTGGGCCTGATTAATATATGAGCTGAGCTTAGATTTATTAGTAAAAATCCCAGGCCCAGCCCGTCCTTGCATGTATAAGTTAAATGTTAGGGATTCCACTAATATAGTCTCCCCAATACACAATTGCAAAAGTTCTAGGGTGAAAGACGAAGTTCTTGTTCTTTAAAAGGGAAAGGGATTTAGAGTTGCCGATTTCTGTGTCCATCTTCCGCGATTTACTCTTCCTCTTTTGTTCACTTTCCATTACCATTATTCCAATCTCCTTACAAATCTCAATATTCTTATGGAGTTTTTCATTGTCCTCTTCTCTTCAACTGAGTGATCGCCAAGCAAAGAAGACTTTGCGTGAATCCTTTTGCGAGCGGGATTCTCAAGTAATCTTGTAAACATTGAGGTATGAAAGGTATGCTTGTTTGGAAAAACCTATATTTTTTAAACAATGAAGGACCCTTCTCATCTACTTGTTCTCTGTTATGACGTCCATGTATATGACTTTCTTATTATTATTATTTTTTTTGTTATCCATAAACATTGTGACGGTAATGCTTTGATACAAATATGAAGTTCTCTATTTGCAGTTTGGTTTCAATACACCGAGTTTTGGTTTTGCCAATGTACTTTGTGATTGATCCCATTATTATTTTTTTAATGATGAACATCATGGCAAGTTTGAACATGTTAAGCATATTCAACATGTTGGGTGTATTGGCATCAAGCATGTATAGTTAATTCGGATTTTGTTAGTCTTTTTTATATTTTTTTGGTCACATGGATTTTTTTGGGTCTTGTGTCCATAATAGATCTGCTTTAAGTTTCCATTCATTGGTATGCTTTTATTTATATGTCAGCTCATTTTGTCATCCTTTACGTTTAACACATTAGTTCATAAAAGTGTTTTGGTGGCATTTAGGTTCTCCAAATAGCCTTATCCTCTGTTATAGAATAGAATGACTTTCAAGCATATGGTTTTTTATTTTCTGATAACTAACTTTAGCTACTAACTGGTCCTACACATGTCTATTGGAGATTCTTTAAAAACTCCAAAGCAACATATCTTCAATGTTATTTATTTTCCAACACCCCTTTCTAGTCCTTTAATTAAACGTAAGGAAAATTTGAATTTTAAATTTTTTTATCAATAGGGTTTGAAGTTTAGATCCATGAATTGGGTCTAGCTAAACTGTTATATTGATGTTTTTTTTTAAGATGTCAGGAGATATGGTTGACATTCAGTTACTGAAATTCAATCAATTAAACAAAGAAAGCGTAAAAGAACTTCATGGGCGTGGGGTCACTTTTTAGAGGTAGAAAAAATTGATGGAAAACCAACAAAGGCAAAATGCAAGTACTGTAATCATATTTTTTCATGCAAAAGTACTGAAGCAACCAATCATATGAAAAGGCATTTGGAAGTAGCATGTCCTCGATATAAGAATCGTGATACGAAACAACTGGAATTGGGCTTCATAACTGAGCAAGGTGATGAAGGAAATCTAAAAATTTGGAAGTTTGATCAGGATTGAACTAGATGTGATGTTGCATTAATGATTATTATTGAAGAGCTTTCTTTTAAGTTTGTTGAGAGTAAAGGGTTTAGGAATGTTATGAGGAATACACAACCACTGTACAAACCCTTTCCCATCATACTGTATGGAGAGATTGTTTGGCAATATATAATGAGAATAGAAAATTGAAAGAAGAGTTGAATCTTTTGGGCACATGAGTTACTCTCACAATGGACATGTGGACTTCAAATCAAACATTAGGCTATATGTGTTTGACAACACATTATATGACTAATGACTGGACATTACAGAAGAAAATCTTAAATTTTTTCATGAGTGAGCCTCCAAATACAGCAGTAGAGCTTGCTGATGCAATAGTAATACACCGTTTAGAATTGGGGTTGGATACTAAGATAAGCATGATTACTTTGGATAATTGTTCTACTAATGATTGTGCCGCTGCTCTCTTAAAGGGCCAATTTTCTAACGATGGTGTTTTATTATTGAATGGATTTTTTTTCATGTTTGTTGCTGTGCATATATTTTGAATTTGATTATTCAAGATGGGCTTTATGAAATCAAAGATGTCATTGCTAAAGTTCGTAAGGCTATAAAATACATAAAAGCATCTCAATCACGTCGAAAGAAGTTTGATGAAATCGTTTAACAACTTCAGATAACAAGTAAGAAGGGTTTGTCTTTGGATGTACTCACAAGATAGAACTCTACATATTTGATGTTAGGGTTTGCTTTGGAGTATAAAAAGGTTTTTCTCACCTTGTAGGTATAAATAGGTTTTTCTCATCTTGTAGCTTGAGATACAAATTTTGAAAATGCACCAGATATTCTAGAGTGGAAAAGTGTCGAATTGCTATGCAAGTTCCTCAAAGTGTTTTATAATGCAACAAAGTTATTCTCGGGAAAAGAAATATAAAACATGTAATCTCTATTTCTTTGAAATTTACAAGATACAAATTTATATCATTGAACTAGAAAAAAGTAAAGATTCATTAGTTTCTTCAATGTCTAAAAGGATGCAAATAAAATTTGACAAGTATTGGAAAGATTGCAACTTAGTGTTAGCTTTGGCAGCTGTTTTGGATCCAAGATATAAAATGAGGTATTTAGAATTTTGTTTTTTCAAAACTTATCCTAACAATGTTGCAGAACATATCTCTTTTGTACATAAATGGATAAATATGTTATACAAAGAATAACTTGCACATTCATAAAGAATTGAATGTCAAATAACTAAGAATAGTAGTTCAACTGTGGTATCTGCTAAGAATGATTCCACAGTGTTTGACAGAGACAACGAGTATTGCAGTCTTGTTAATGCATAAATTTTATCTTGACATGGAAAGTCAGAATTAGATGGATATACTTGGAAGAAAATATTTGTTCTATCAGTCCAAATTTTGATGTTTTCAGTTGGTGGAAAAATAATATGTCAAAATACCCTACCTTGGCAAAAATGGCACATATTATCTTAGCAATTCCTATGTCTGACGGTTGCATCAAAATTTGCATTTAGTACCGAAGGCCAAGTGCTCGATCAATATAGAAGCAGGCTTGTTCCAAGCATAGTGGAGGCATTAATTTGTACAAGAGATTGGCTACGAGATAATTGTACTTTGATCAATCCATCTGATGATGATGAAGAAGAAGAAGAAGAAGAAGAAGAAGAAGAAGCTAGTTCGGTGGAAATTGATTGAGGTACTTATATTTATATTGCATGAAATTTGAAAATGCTTTTATTTATTTATCAAAGAATTACTTTTCCTTTTTTTAACATTATTCATGTGAATAGCTTTCCTTTAGCAGTAGTAACGCAACATATATCAGAATGCAAATTCATTGTGAATTGATTTACAATTCTAGTAAGTATTTTTTTTTTCAATTTTCTTGTTTATGATTTATATTAAATAAATTTAACAATTGAATTTCTAATTCACATTAATCTTTTAACAATTTTCAAGAGTTCACAAGGAGCGGAGTAGCTACTAAATTTTTATAATGTTTTACATTTGATGTTTATAATTCTATGTGGTTTGCTTTATATTTTGATATTATTTGGTAGCTGGTGGGCAATTGACTCATATAAACTTTTAAGTAACCCACAATCCCATAGCTTAAATGGTCTCGATCACCAGTTAACATCACTGCAAGAAAAAAGTTTAATAGACCTACTATGAATATACTATAGGAAGTGCACTTTGAACTGCGTTTGCACCATGGACCTCCCACGCCTTAGATTCAAGAAATTGGTTAATCCAGCTCATCACTAACCTTTCTTGATTATTAGACCCATGTAAATCTCTTACCAACCAAAGGTATATGAGTAAATTAATTATCTTTAGTTAAGCCTTAGAATTTCCCCGTACTTCCAAATCATGTGGATAGTGAAGAATATTAAACTCTCTTCCTACGCACCCTGGAACCGCCCACCATGTTAGAAACAAATTTATTTATTTGAAGTATAATATATTTGAGTCCAAGCAATACTCAGATGTACTTATACCAAACCTTGCCACACTATCTGTTTTTTTTTTTTTTTTTGGCATGAAAAGGGAAATTATATAAAAGCAGTAAAGATGATTACTGTGATAGGCACTGAGTGGTCCAGTTTATCAAGGGCAGGTCATCATCTCTATCATTTCATCCAAATTTAAATATAAAAAATAATCTTATGAGAACTAATTCTCATTTCTTTTTTATGTGAGCTCATCTATCATCTAATCCAAATCTTACAATAAACAAAAACTTCCTTGATGTTACACACCCAAAGTTTTGATAAAATCAAAATTTACTGAAGAGTTAGATCAACTATACATCAATTCCAATGAACTAGATATTTGAGCCACAAGTAAAGGAATTAAAAACATATGATTAGAGGCAAACTTATATTTGAATGGTCCCATAAATCTTTCCATCCCCAAATCCCATCTACAAATGGGACGCACAGACGGGCCTCATAAAAAGTTTTAACAGTATGTGTGTGAAAACATTTTTCATAGAATTAAAACTCTTTGAATATATTTACAAGCAAGCTTCATTGCTTTATATCGATCAAACCAAACTTTAACCTTACGCTATGCACAGCGTACATTGTGTTCTTGGTAGTCTGTCCTGACTCTTTCAACTTGTAAATATATATTTTTTACATCTATCACATAGCTTTTACTTTCATAAAAGCACATCTATTATAGCATATAGAGTTGGCATTGTGGATAAAGCATCTGCTTCATGATTTTAAATTCTGGAACTGGATCTTGTCCCAATCAACTCTGAAATGAAAATGACCAATATTTTAGAATTTAACTTTTACATAATATATTCTGTTTAGCCAACCCCAATATGGTTCTGATAAAACTTTTATAATGATGATCGTAATATATTACATTTTTAAACATATTTCATTCAATAGCTCACCCTCAGAACTGTTGGATAGCGCAGAGAAACTTAGCCCTCAACAAAGTTTGTTATATATATATATATATATATATTCAAAAAGCCTCAATGAAACTAGTTTTTCTTTAATATTTCTCAAAAATTGATTCTCTTAAATTTTTTTATTTTTGGCCATTTTATACTTTAAAAAAAACCTTGACTTTGAACATCACAAATTAAAAATTACAATATTTGAATATGCCTAACCCAAGCTTTCAATTAATATGCTATTTAGGCGCTAATGGAAAGTGACTCGAGTTGGTAAATTTTGTAAGCTTGAATAAAAATTATCCATTTTTTGTCAATAAAAACTATACTATTTATATACTCCCTTGGTCTTTATTTTTTTACCAATTTAACTTTTAAGAAAAAGACTTCTCTATAATGTTAAAAGATGAAAAAAGATAACTCTTACCTTCCAAAACTAGTAATTAAACGCTATATTGTCAACAACTCAGTAATCAACAACACTAAACATCACTACATTTTGAATAACTACTTGTTAAATAACTTGATTTTTATATTTTCACTAATTTACCATTATTTCTTTATTTTTATGGATTTTTTTAAAAAATTTACAAAATTTTAAGACAAGCATACCGAGAAAAAATGGCGCAGCAAGAACCAACACTGTCGGCAGACTCATCCCAATTCAAACTGGAACAAAGATTGGAACCTAAATTAAAACCATGACCCGCTCCCACAGCACTCACCAGATCCCAAAACCCACCTGCTTTCGTTCCCACATAAGCATTTCGCTTCCTCCCAGTTTAACAGTGGACTGAAAAAGCATACCTATAACAATTTTGAATTATCTTAATTAAATTGGATAAAGAAACATTAAAAGCATATCAAAAGATTTTCTGAATTAAATGGAATAAAGAAACATTAAAAGCATATCAATAAAATTTTAAATTATTTTATTTAATTGGAATAAAGAACTTTAAAAATTTTTGCTGCTGGTCCCAAACCCAGGTGACACCTATCAATCTCGAATCAGCACTGAAATGACAGCTTCTAAGGATTACAACAAAACAAGGTAAGATAGCCCCGAGATTAACGTCAGATCATCAAAAGCACCATTAAGAACCTTGAGGCCACAGATGTAGAATGAACAGATCGAAAGGACACAATTTTTTATTCTTATCTAATACTATATTGATGACCATTTTAAGGGACAACTATATTCCTAAAACATACAAGAGCAGGCTACTAACCAAATCGTAGAGCATTACAAAAACATTATACATCACATAAACCACATCTAATAAGCATGACAAAAAAGAAAATTATAAAAACAAAAATAAAACTATACTGTAGAACAATTATGATCCTATTTACAATAACAAAAGGAGTTTTTTGACAAAAACAAAAAAATATAGAATTATAGTGCAGAACAATCTACTGCTGTTATTTAACTCCAAGCTCGTAGGAAACAAGAGAAGAAGCTGATGACAACACCCACTTTATGAGTTTCTCAGCCTACATGCCTACTTCATATTCAGAGCATGAGGATAGTTAAAACTCAAATTGCACCAATACCAATTACGACACTACACCAACCAATGGAGAATAAATGATCCATTAAATTGTCACATAATCATTAGAGAACCCAAATCACGCCAATGCTCAGAGAATTCAGCAGAAAATTGCAAAATGGTGTTTCCATAAATAGGCAAGAGACAATAAATGGAAGATACATGGGTAGTATAAGTATTAAAAAATTGGGTATAATTAACACAATGGAGACAAAATAAGCAAATCCACAAATGATACTGTCCTTATATTTGGAGCAAGCAATACCCAAAAAACCAGGAATTTTAAAATGATGTGAGAGTACAACCAAAATCACTAACAAAAAAAAAAAACCATAGTCTTGGTGATGGTAAAACCATGGGTAAATAAATCAGACTCACCTAGGGGAGCAGATTAAAAAACAAACATAGATGGTTCATCTTTCTATCTAATGCTACAAGAATTAAAGGAATCCAAACACTGTTAGTAAGAGAGGCATAGTAAAAATATTTGAACATAGGGAATTTCTGAGTGAATTCTCACATGTGGACATTCACACACACGGCAAAAGGAAATGGAGAAGGGCTCACTGGGTCCCATGCTTTTACACCGGACCGATCAAAACACCTACAAGCAAAAATTGAACACTATAGAATGGTACCTGTAGAAGAGCACTTAGTGAAGACTCAAACAAGGAAAACATTCTTATGCCGGGAAAATTTTAATTTTTCAATTAATGAGTCACAAAATAAACCAATTCTTCTGGAGGAAACATTCTGTATCCAAGGTAAACAAATAACTTTTCAACTACACCAAAGATCATGATTGATCGAAAACCAAAATATGTCTAAAATCAGTGAAAGTCAATTATTTATTAACACATCAGCAAGAGGTAAATCAAACCCAAACAAAGATAACACATCAGCAAGAGGTAAATCAAACCCAAACAAAGATAAAAGCTTTCAGAAGATTTAAATCTATTAAGCACCAAATACTACCTTGATTGAAGAACAGACCCTACAACAGAAGGCAAAAACAAAGTATAAACATAAGAAAAATATTATACAAAAATTCACCATGTAGAGACACAAATGACGTTACATTATTAAAAAAATTCAGATACAGAATTTCTTGCTTCATTGAAAGCAGAGTGAATCTGCGAAACTGGAAAAGCAACAGGGAATGCAAGCACAAAACTCTGGCCAACACAATGCATTCAGGGGCTGACAAGGCTTATATTTAACATGTAGTGAGAATGCTAATGATTATTTGCCCAGTGATCAAAAAGATTTTAATTGTTTCCTATGTGCTTTGGAGAGTATGTAGCTAATGTTAATCTAGCTGTCTATACTAATGCAAGTCCTATAACAATTCATGGAAGGTGGTAGTTTAGGCTTCTCTCTGTTACAAAAACCAAATACATCCTACAATTAGGGCTTCTCTACTTGATCGGCATATCTGAAAATTCATTATGGAAATATCTACAAATTCCCCAGTTGAGTTCACAAATTCAAAAAACATTTTGTCAGTGAGTTTGGAGAATTCTACAATCCAAAAGGGATAATCCATAAAGTTTGATTTTTGAAATTGATTTAATTAAATAAAGAATCCCAAATGCTAAGAGAACAGCAACCAACAACTATAAACAAATTCCCAATATACAAAACTCTTCCCAAAAGATGAAATTCCTCAACCTGTCAAAAATTCATCCCAATTGTCATGGAATTCCATATGTTGAGAATTTCTTACCACAAGCTCTAAAATTCCCTATTTTATCAGTGAAACTCCAAATGTTTAGACTAATGAATTGTCATTTTTGGCCTTTAAACAAATCTTGGCTTTGAAAGGATAAAGCATTACTTAGAGCATCTACGAATCTTGCCAGGGAACACCATTTGGTCAATTATATATATACCTGGCAGAACAATATAACAATAAGGAAATGAATATAAGCAAGGGACTGTTGCCTCAGTGAAATCCATTAATATCATTTGAAATGTGGCTAATCCTAAGTAGGTTCTCCCTGAAAACAGGGACTTAGTTTCACCACACCTCCAAGTATGGATAAATCATCATTGGCAGACAGGAAAATGGGAAATTACAAAAGGTTAAAAAAAACTTAAAAAAAAACTTATTACTAGGTCTTCAAATACAACACTAATTTCAAAGGTTTATTCAGTTGATTTCTTTAGTTGTGACAAGAATACTCACAGATCAACAAAATGAAAAAGATATATGTGAGTGCTTTAAATGACCACCTTGTAATAGCAGAAACTCAAAACAATACCATGAAGCACCATAAAAAAATCAAGGTGACATACATAGCAAATCCTAGTTTAAGGAAGAGAATGTTAGGTATGGAATTTCTAACAGGCAGCAATCTAAGTTCCGAAGCAAACCCCAAACAGCTAAATTAAGGCAACTTTCCAGCCATTTTCTCAAAATATTATAAATAAGTGAATCCTTGGAAACAAAACTTGCAACAGTAATTTCATTTAAAATGAATAGGGAAATACAAATCAAAGAGATGAGAATGAATTCATCAGAGAAAACTATTGCCTCAGTTGGATCCATTGATGTCATGTGAAATGTGGCTACCCCCAAGTAGGTTCTCCCTGAAAAACAGGGTCTTGGTTTCACCACACCTCCAAATATGGATAAATCATCATTGGCAGGAAAAAAAAACTCAAATCCAAGAGGCAAGAAAATAGGAAGGTCAACAATCAGGCAAAAGATATTAAAAGTGACTGAAAGGATCAATCAGAGTTATATGAATCTCCAATTCCAACTAGCATAAAAAATGAAGACAACTAAACAATACCAAGAAATACCCATAAAAAAAAGTCAAGGTGATAGTTAAGAGAAGTCCAACTGCAGAATGTATAACCATTTGCAACCCCCAAACAAAAGCAAACCTAATGCCTAAAAAGTCTAGCACCTGAAACAAAAACAGTAGATAATTATTTGACTTAAAATGACAATGGAGAGATGCAAAACAAAGAAATTCATGCAAGAGAAAATATTGCCTCAGTTAGATCCATTGATGTCATGTGAAATGTGGCTATCCCAAGTAGGTTCTCCCTGAAACCAGGGTCTTGGATTCACCACACCTCCAAAACTTGGATAACTCATCAGTGGCAAATAAAACCAAATGAAATAGAAGCTTCAAAAACCTACAGATCAAACCAACTAATAATCCTCAAAGTCTTAGTTGAAAAACAATAATCATCAAACAAGTGGTATAACAAAGAGAAAAGAAATTTTTTAATAAGTTGAAAACACCAAATGATCATATCAATTTAGCAACTCTCAAGTACCAAACATCCATAAGGTTGTTGGAGCTACTATAATGGAAGAACAATTCACAACACTAGGAAGGAGACAGCCATGTACAAAGAAATTGTCAGAAAACCACTTCACAAAAACCAAAGATGTGGATCAAACATAATCATATTTCAAATAATTAACAACACGATTCCTAATTACTTTTAATGTGCATGGAATGGCTCAGAGATAATATAAGCTTCTCTCTATCAAGAATTCTCAGAAGCAGAACTGGCATTTGAAGCTTTAGTAAATCATCACCGCCAAAAACACCATTTCTTTACTTCACGCAAGTTAAAAGTGAGAAAGATTGGGTTGCCAGATGGGCCTTTTCGATGAAATGCAAACAAGGAGATTCAATCAGAAACCAAGGTAGAGAGACACTGACATCGGCTCATATTAAGAAATTCAACCATTTGTTTCATTTATGCTTCACAGATGACTCTCAGAAGCGCGGGTAACTTATAATCATCGCCAAAGAAATTAACCATTGCATCTTTTGCCAAAATGCAAAGAACAGAGGAAGGAAGAAGAGGTTTTAGAAGATCTATCTAATCTTTCACGCTTGGGTTTTTTTGGGTCTTTCAGTTTTAGCTATAGCAGATGATTTTAGAGGCAAAGCTATTGAAAGAAAGCAAAAGCCCCCACGTGAACCCTGCCTTACCTCAGTATCTGCCTCCATGACTGAGCTCTTTCGGTAACTTTTTTTTCTTCCAAAAGAACTAAAGGTGAGGAGAGGCAGACCCAAGAATCTAAGATCAAACAGAAAAAAACCCAAATCAGAAAAAGAGCAAACACAGTAACAGGAGATCAGAGATTGATAGAATTGATTGTAGCCATTGCTTTGACACAGATCAGCCACGAGATGAAAGAATTCAAATGCTAAACTGCAACACAGAACGGCAGATTCGATTTGGCACGTGCAATGGGGCTTCGATCGTCATCGAGATTTCAGACAAGCCCGGGGTGCAACGTGCCAGAACGAGATAAAATAAAAAGTAATCTCACCTCAAAAACCCTAATTCTAAAACCCTAGGGCCCTAACTCCGGATCGGGATTTCAGAGATCTGTATCTCAAAAAGGCCATAAACAGAGGAAGAGATCGAAGACATAGCAATCTCATATGAAAAAACCCTAGAGAGATGATGAAAGGTGTTGAAGATCTCTCAAGATTGGAAATCTCTATGATTCCGAAAACCTAAGATGAGATGGGAAGGGGTAACGAGGGTTTTATATAAATAGCAGCTGGAGTTGGAACTAAAACCCTAACCCTAGTTGATAAGAAGTGTGAGTGTTTCCCTGCGAAAAATGTTAGAGGACCTACGGGTCTCCGGGTGCAACTCGGACGCTGAAACTTGGGCTCACTCGAACCATCTCAAGTACGCAAATGCTATGCAAGTAGACGCATCTAGGTTGGGTATTTACCTCAAAATGCGGAGCATCGTTGCCGGTTCCATCTAGACCTTTATATATATATATATATATATAAAATACAGCCATTAGTAGACGGTTCTTAAATCAAATATTATCCCACAAATGATCAAAGTTTACCATGGAACTATTTAGCAATATACTAGGATCATGCAATATTACACATATTGGATTATGCAATATTTTAAGGCCATACGATATCACACATATCGACGTATGTGATATCCTAAGGTTGTTGTATCACGCATATCGCCGTACGAATGACTCTGCAAAAAATATTTAAACTTATTTTAGGGCAAATGTCAAATTAAAAAATAATTGTACAAAAGCATCCTTATATACATATAATGGCCAAAAGCATCTTATTTAATATATTTAAAAAATTTTCAGACAAAATTGCCATTTTCCTTTCTTTTTGCGATATCGAGAATTGTCAACATTTATATATTGAGTCTTTTCTTAACATCGCGACTTACCTGTATCTTACTAAAATTTTGCTCTTTCCTTATCTTTTCGCAATATCGAGAATCAACAATATTCACACATTGAGTTTTTTCTCGACATCGCGAGTTACTAGTATCTGACTAAAATTTTGTTATTTCATTTCCTTCTTGCAATATTGAGAATTAATAATATTCACACATTGAGTCTTTTCTTGACTCACAACTTTCCTGGATCTGACAAAAGTTTTGTCATTTTCTTTCCTTCTTGTGATATCAAGAATTGACAACAATCATACATTGAATCTTTTTTCGACATCGTGACTTACCTGTATTAGACTAAACTTTCGCTCTTTCATTTGATTCTCATGATATTGAGAATCTACAACATTTACACTTTGAGTCTTTTTTCGACATTGTGAGTTACTTGTATCTTACTAAAATTTTATCATTTCCTTTCTTTCTTGTGATATTGAGAATTAATAACATTCACATATTGAGTTTTTCTCAACTTCGCAACTAACCAGTATCTGATTAAAATTCTTGCCATTTCCTATCCTTTTCGTGATATTGAGAATCAACAATATTCGTATATTAAGTATTTTCTTGACATCGCAATTTATTTTTATTTGACTAGGATTTTGCTCTTTCATTTCTTTCTCGCGATATAGAGAATCAACAATATTCTTACATTGAGTCTTTTCTTGACATCGCGAATTAATTGTATCGCCTAAAATTTTGTCATTTCATTTTCCTTTTGCAATATTAAGAATCAACAATATTCACGGATTGAGTTTTTCTTGACTTCACAACTTGCTTGTTTCTGATGAAAATTTTGTCATTTCCTTTCCTTTTCGTGATATCGAGCATTGACAACATTCATACATTCAATCTTTTTTCGACATTGCGACTTACCTGTATCTGACTTAAATTGCAATGCCCCAACTCGAGAATTGCGGATTAAGGTGGATCCCGAGGCACAGCACACGTAACCCGTGGCAATCTGTGTCATGTCAAGATATGTGTGAATTGCCACAAGGGTAATTTCACAGATATGTGTAAGGAATATACATATAAAACACGTAGCAATTAATTAAACAACAAAGTGGAAACTTGTGAAGCACACCGATAATTGTTATAGACATTCATAAAGCATTCATTAGATAATATAAACCAAAGTTTGTTAAGTAGTCCAACTGCATGCACATGATATACGAATTATTTATAAACACATACAAATCCAAAATAACATATCAATCAATCTATGATTCCAAAATAGTATAATGATTATGATATGATCTACCCATATGCCAAAGCACGGCTATATCCTAAACAAACCCAAAACAAACCTCATGACACTCTTCGTTGGACGACTAGTAGTAAATGTCATCCTTGTTCTACTCATCTATATCCCAAGGTATCGTTGGGGCTCCCTTCGGGGCCGTTTCAGCATTGGGTTCTATTCCTATAACATTAAGGGTAGTACTGTTAACCAGATCGTTAAGCAAAAATAAGAGTACATAAAACTAAGTATATTGTAACAATTGGATTTAAAGACATATTAATTGAAAAGAGCAATAACGAAAACTAGGAATGTTGTGCATATGTGTAAGCATGAATAAAGAATCATAAATGAGATACAAAAACGTACTAGTTAGCATCCACATTACTATCTTCTCTCTGAAGAGAGCACATATGGTGTTTGGTGAACAACACCAATTGGGTAAACAATAACCAAGTGAGCTTCAATAAACCTCACTACATATTTGGCGATACGAAAAGGGAATCCATGAAACAGCCAAGTGAGAGCGTACAATACCATCTTGTGGACACGGTTGGTACTTCTCCTGAGGTGACAATCACTCGATCTGTTAAGAGATATCCGAGGATAATGACAATAACTCGACCACCCCTTCAAGAGCAAATCAATTCTCATGGATTAAGCATCATGCTCATTTCAAGACTGGTAAATTCATGCGCCGAGGATAATGACAATGACTCGACCACCCCTTCAAGAGCAAATCAATTCTCATGGATTAAGCATCATGCTCATTTCAAGACTGGTAAATTCATGCGCCATCGCTCATATTACTTCCTTGAGATTCTAAGATACAAGATAGAGACCTTGGACCCGTGTACCTTAAATCTTGAGGCTGGTACCACCATTTCATGATTGAGAACAGTAGGGCTTGGTATCCACACTGAAGATGGGAGTGCCTAGGTAAGAGAGAGGTACCAATCTCGTGGTTGGTTTTACTGCGTCAAAGAATGGCAAAACTGGACTACTTTAATCATGGGCCATTGTGAGGAAACTTTGAAAGCAGTTGGCATTTTGAAGCCGTCAGGGCCACCACTCAAAAGGTACCTTACAAAAACTGAAGCATATGCAAAGCCATTCTCGAATTGTACTGTTCTGCAACTAGAACCTTTATTACTCTGAACATGGAGCTACAGTTTTCTTTGTGGGAGATAAAGAAAATCTTTGGTTTGTTACACCATGGCAAACTTTATGACAAGACTATTCCAACCTATGAAGAATTGGCCACTATGGATGATGAATTTCTGGCTGCCTACTATCTCCTTTTTGCTCTAGAAGATTCTATTCAAACGAATAGCTGGATTTGAGGTAAAATTGCCCTGTGGATGGATCGGGTGAAAACCATTACAAGACACTTCTTTTCAAATGAGGCATACTGTAAGTGGATGGAGGTTATCCACCACAAAGATCCCGAGAAAACAACCAAAGATTATTTATCATGACATGTATGATTTCATGCCGTATATTTTTACCAAATCTCTAGACTTGAAGATGAAGTGCTGGCTTGCTGCATTCTTGACGGATTGGCTATATGATGTTCTTTTTACAAGTTTTGGAAGCAAAATAGGCCCAGCTGGCTGCATATATCTCACTCTCAGAATGGCATTTGGGCATAGGCTTGCTCTTGGCCCTACTTCTGTGGCTTACATATCAAACAAGATTGAAGTTATTTGCCTTCACAGTCAAAGAGCGGAAAGCTTTCAACTGGTATTATGCTAAGCATTTGTTGTATACTTAGTTCACATATCATTGCAATAGACTTTCCTCTTAGAGTGGTACACTAGGGAGCATTTATATGGAGGGTGTGGTGGGCGGAAGCTGCTTGATAAATACCCACACGATGATTGAATTATGCTAGGATTTCATAATTTTAATAATTATGTCGCCTGTCACTAATTCAGATTTGAAGAAGTTGCACTTATCGAAAGATTTAGCTCAAAATAGAACAGAATGAAGAAATAGAATTCATGTAGTCGACCCCAACATGGTTAGAATAAGGCTTTGATAATGATGATGATGATGATGATGATGATGTCGCCTGTCACTCCTCTATGCCTAATATTGAAGTTTCAACTGGCATGAGAAATGCTGTAGAGCCATCAATTGATAGAGTTGAAGAAGGTGTTCAAGAGGTTGATTTGTCAAATGAAGAAAAGAGTTGGCTCCTCAGCCTAAAGCCTGTAGACATGGTGTATAGGAAGAATGCTTACATCAATATGCAACCTTATGTATCTGCTAGGTTTTGTAAACAATTTGGCTTCTACTAGACTATTGTGGGAGCGCTTGGTCGCATCCGGGTACACTTGGCTCCCTACAAGATGCTAGAAACGCTTGGGAATTCTATCAAGCCTTTGGCACTAGAGCATGCTTTGGTTGTCCTCACCTTCCCCATGCCAGTTATACAAGCGGCTTTGTGCAATGGTATGTAAAAAGCATTACTGCCATTGTAGAGATGTACGCAAGCAATCCTCATATTAAATGGTGCAATCCACCAAGTTACAAAAAAAAGGAGAGGAGGTGGAGAAGGATCGTTTTAACCCAATTAATTTTGAAAGTTGGTTATTTGATGGAAATGAATGGCCAATTGGTTTAGTTGCCGAGTTTGACGTCTAGAAAGCCCACCGTTCACTAAAAGGTGAAGAGGATGAGGATTATTTGCCTCCTCCTAATGTAACTGCAGCAAAGATGTAGCAGGTTGTCAGTGAAAACTTGCAAGAGAGTGAGAGTCTTGATGAGGCCAAGTGAGCTGGTAGAGCTCCATTGGACTTCGATTCTTATTCTCATTTGGCCAGAACTGAAGTATTAGTTGGCAAGTAGACGAAAAGGTTTAAAGAAGAGCAAGTTGTGATGTGGGTAGCCATAGTGGCAGACTTGGCTTGCAGAAATTTGCTAATGACTACTGCCACCCATTTGTTACCAACAAAGGCACATGTAACTCCTAGTTCGACAGAGGTAGTCCAATCGAGAGATGCAACTACTAAGTTAAGGCCACTTGCTGTTTCATTGTCAAAACCTCCTGGAGCCCTGCTCTCCATAGGAAGCTTCTGGCAACATGCTTGAAGAAAGTAACCAAAGCTCCTAGATGCAAAGAAACTTCATCGAGAAAAAGGAAAGCTGGTAAATATCTCTTTTAAGACTTTTTACTTGTTCTCTCTTCTTTTTTTTTTTTTTTTTGGTTGTTGTTGTCTTGATGCCTGTACTTTGTCTTACAGCCTCAAAAATTCAAACATCGGCCGCTAGAGAAAACTCGCAAAAGGTGGCTAAAATTATGGAAGAGTATGCCTCTGATGAAGGTGATGAGAGGGAGAGTGATTTTGATACTCTCTCCACTGAAGAACGAACAGATAGTACATCAATATCGAGTTCGATTTTGAGAAGAATATGTTTGACCAGGTAATGATGCATGAGTATGGAAGAACGACTGCAATGGATGTGCCAGTAGAGTCCATTACCGTGGCGAGATCTGGTGATGATGTGGATGTTACCCCTACTATTGATAAAGTAGCCAGGGACAATACCATGGAGCTAGTTTTGGAACAAGTGAGTAGTGGTGAAGTTCAGATTAATGTCATTACTACTTCCAAAAGAGATGTCATCCCTTGGATTGAACAACAGGAGATTCCTCCAAAAGTCTCTGAGGGACCAATTTCTGATGTCTCGATTGAAGAAGGAGAAATTCCCAATACTGTTGAGGGAATTACTACAGACCAACTCTTGAAGATAAGTTTTGATTTGGATGTTGAAGGTTGAAAATCTCATTCCAACATCTTGATTTGACCCCTTTTTTTGTTCCTTCTTGAGTACCTAAATGAGAGAAGGTGTTCCTATTATGCCTCCCACATTAGTGAGAATGTCTTTTGCGTCGCCAATTGCAAAGCCAGCATAGAGAGATGTTCTTAAAGCTCCAATTGATCTGGATAACATTTCTATCCATAATGGATACTTCTAGGCATCTCTGAATAGTACCTTGAAGAGCGACTTGCAAAGGCTCATGGAAGATCTCTCCTCCTTAAATTCTCCAACTAGAAGTGTTAGTAATAATCGAGAGTTATCATTGGTAATCATTTTACAGCCAATTTGCACTATACCACCAGTAGTGCCAAGTGTGATCCCTCTGGTGAGTTTGGATTCAGATTCAGGATCACATGCAAGTGAATCACCATTGACTCCTAATGTGCCAAGGACAGATGCAACTTTGGATGTTCATATAGAGCCAAACGTTGATCCCGCTGGTGTGGTTGAGGAGGAGGTTGATATCGCAATGACTCCAGTCTAGATGGCTACTGTTAGGATTGACCCTCCTGCCCAAAGGAAGTTAATTCTTAAAGATGAATCTGCAGATTTTATGGAAGACGATACTCCTGCCATGCCAGTTACCAGGGGCTTAACTCTAGTAAGTTACAGCTTCACACCGCCCAAGGTTTTGACACCTTCACGAGTACCTTTCAGGGCCTTGCAACTGTTGCCCATAAAAATAACTGAAGGTCTAGCTATGCCAAAAGTGTCAGATGAACCTTCTATTGCTGAAGATAGAGCTTTTCGAAAAACATTACTGAATGTTACAATAACACTACATACAAATCGGGACCCTTCTACTACTTTTTCCTTGCAAGGGTCACATGATTCACCCTGTGTTCACGAAGAAGGCCTAATTGTTCTTGGGTTTGAAGGTGTAAATGCTAAGAAGGGTGAGGATGACCACTCAGGCTCCCAAACTTAGTTAAATTCCCAAGAACGTGAGTTTGGCCCCTCCACACATCAAGAGCTGAATTTTTTTGACAAAGCCCCTAAGTTCAATTTCGCCATCAAGGGAGTGATGAGGATGATGCTTTACAGTATCTTAGATATCGTTTTGCAAGAGGATCTTATAATTAAGAAGATTTTGATTTGCAAGGCATTGGCTGAGATATTATTACGCTCTGCTCCTGAAGTTGATTTGGGCAGCTTTTGAAATGCTCTTGTGAACTTGTTTAGTAAGCTCGACGAAAAAGTTTCTTAGGATAGTGGTGTAAACTACGTCAAAGCCTTTCAAGAGGAAGTTTTAATGGAAAGGGTTCAACTAGTAGCTGAAATTGACAGTGCTGTAGAAGAAGCGAAAGTGGTGGATGAAGTAGAAGTTCAGCTAGCACAAGAAATGAGTATGCGCCAGGAAGAGTATGAACGCCTGCAACAATAGGTCAACACATTGCAACAACAGCTTTTAATACTAGAAGACAATGTTCTAAATCTTTTGAACATCTTAGGAGATTTGAAGAAGTTTAGTTTAGAGAATCAAGCTTACAGAGATAGCCTTCTTGCCAAAATAAGATAAAGCAAACAGCCTTGAATGACTTTGTTCAATCATTGGAGAGCGAGATGAACATCAAGCTAAGATAGATGCTGCTGTCCCATCATATGCGAGCTATAAAGGATGCATTCGCAAAGGAGAAATCCTGAATGTAAGGAGCTGACTTGAGAAGTTCCTAGATTAGATCTCCTTGGCTGCAGCTTGTTTGGCTCTTTTTTATTTTGATTAGTCTGGGTGACCATGTATACATTGACTTCATTTTTTGTACTTAAATTTCAAATGATCATCAATGGAAAAACTTTTCTTTTGCTCTATCTTGTCATTGGCTTGGAATTTTTGGTTTAATTTTGTATGAATGTTCGATGTGGTTTGTATGAATGGTTTGGTTTGGCGTGTATGGTTGGTTTTGGTTTGTTTTCTTAGACTTGTCTGCGGATGTGACTTGTAATCTTTTGGATCTGCAAATCAATAAAGAAAAGGAGTCATATAGGTAGACTTTATTTGGTTCCCATGTGTGAGGTTTTCTCTAGGGTCCATGATTTGATCCTTTAATGTCGAAAGGGGTCAAACAAAGTGGGCATTATCCAGTGCTCATGTGTGAGGCTTTCTCTGGGGTCCTTGTCTTAATCCTTAGGACAAAGATTTGGTTTTGGACTTTGTTAGGATTTTGGTTATATAGGGTCTACAAAATGACTTATTCCATATAACCGAAGGTAGCCATATAAGGTCTGCAAAACGACTTGTTCTATATAGATAAGGGTTAACCTCATGGGGTCTGCAAAAAGACTTATTCCATATAAATGGTTTCGCTATATAGGGTCCGCAAAAGGACTTGATTTATATAGCAGGATGTTATAAGGGGTCTTGTAAAGACATTATCTAAGTAACCGGAGTTGACTAGAACAACTAAAGGGCTTTGTCCTCTTTGTCATTTTGTATAAGTTTGATGGATTTTGGTTAAGAGGCATAGATTGTGAGGCTCGAAACCAAAGGATTTTAGAATGGTTTGGGTATACCAATGACATTAAAGGCTAGTATTTTTTAAGGAGTTTTCCATTAATAGGCATCATACATTTGGCTTCTTCAAGTGTACGAAGTGCGTAGGCCCCATTGGAGTAGGCCTTATCAACAACAAAAGGTCCTTTCCAGTTGGATTCAAATTTGCCTTTTGACATGTGTGTGGAGAATACGGGCCTCTTGACTGTAAAGACTAAATCTCTTTTTTTGTAAGCTTTGTATTTGACCTTGTTGTTGAAAGATCTAACCATATGGGCTTGATATAACTCGATGCTTTGTCAAATGACAAGCCTTTTTTCATCAAGGCTTTCTAACTTTTGAAGTCTGAGCATGACATTCTTTCCTTTAATGTATTTATTTATCACAACTATATGAAGAAAAGGAAGTTGAATTTCCAAAGGTATTACAGCTTCACAGCTTTAGACCAAGGAATTTGGTGTTGATTTGGTTGGACTACGTACTATAGTTCTGTAGGTCCATAAGGCTTTCAGAAGTTTGGTACTCCAACTCTTTTTGTTGTCACAAACCACCTTCTCCAGAATTTTGCAAATAGTCTTATTGAAAGCTTTAGAAAGCCCATTAGCTATAAGATTATATGCTGTGGAAAGACAGCATTGGATTTTATATCTGTCACAGAATCTGTAAATTTTGTCATTGTTGAATTGAGGACCATTTTCATGATGTAGATATTTAAGCACCCCAAAACAATAAATGATATGAGTATTCGGGAAGCTAAGGACTATATTTGTTTTTACTTCTACAAGGAGCATCACTTCTGCCCATTTAGAGAAGTAATCTGTTGCGACCAAAATGAACTGATGACTACATTCATATGGCGGATTGATTTTGCCAATGATATCCATATCCTAAGCCTTAAATGGCTAATAGGTACATGTAGGATGTAGATATTTAGGTGGTTGATGAATGTAATCACCGTGGACTTGGCATTCATTACATCTTTTAGCAAAATTGATGGCATTGCATATATGGTAGTCCAGTAGTAGCTTAACCTTCGAATCTAATCATAAAGCTTTGTTCTAGCCTGGTTGGACCACATAAGCCAAAATGAACTTCTTTCAGCACTTGATTTGTTTCTTTTGGTGATAAGCAAAGGAGAAGAACTCCATCATATGACTTGCAAAAAAGAGTCTTTGAAGACAAATCGAAGTAAAATTTTAGAGCTTGCCTTTGAATACAAGTTCTATGCGTAGCGTTCTCTAGCAAGACTCCATGTATAATGTAATCAATGAAAAGATCTCTCCAATCTCTGAATGAGTTTTGGAAAGATGAAATCTGATTCTTGATCACATCGAAGCAATCTGTTACTGCTTTATGAATGTTGAGTGGAGGTAGAAGTCTTCTTTCAACTACTTTCTGTACTATTCGGTCATTTTCAGGGATTGCCATTGATGTTGCC
Organism: Sextonia rubra; assembly: GCA_037013555.1. NCBI lineage: Eukaryota > Viridiplantae > Streptophyta > Magnoliopsida > Laurales > Lauraceae > Sextonia > Sextonia rubra. Next base: position 1,137,301 of record JASUAD010000028.1, on the reverse strand, counting down.
AACCCTATTAGTGCATTTGCTTTAACATTTTGATGCCTTGGAATATGGTGAAATTCTATTAACAGGAATCTTTCTTTGAGTTCACAAGCTTTGTTGAAGAAAGGAAGCAAGATTGGTTTCTTCACTTTGTATTTAAGATTCATTTGTTTGATTACAAGTTACAAATCTCCAAAGACTCCAATCATATTGATGCTTGACTCCAAGGCTAGCTCAAGACCCATAATCAATGCCATATATTCTGCCATATTATTTGAACATGGCTTGATCAATGAGAAAGAATAATGGATATAGAATCTTTCTGGGTTGCAGAAAAGGATTCCCACCTTAGAAATTGGATCTCCTAACTCATTAGCTCTAGAAGCTCAATCAAAATGCATGATCCAATGTAGGTCTGGATCAATGATGTGTTCCATGTCTATTCAATGAAGAAAATTGGCTCATTGAGGAGATTGTCTTCAAATTTGAAATCCTCTTAGAGTGGATTGTGTACCAGAAAATCAGCGAAAGCCTGTCCTTTTGACGCTTTTGCAGGAGTGTATCTAAGACCATATTGAAAAATAATGATAGACCATTTGGCCAGACAATCACTCAATGCACCAGCTTTAATTACAAGTGTCTTTTGTGGGTTGTCGTTGGAAACCAAGTACACCACATTGGAAAGAATGTAGTGGCGTAGGTTTTGTATTGCAAACAACAATGCAAGACATTTTTCCTCTACTGGATAATAGTTATGTTTGGCACTAACTATTATCATGACAAATAATAAAAAAGCCACCTCCTTACTCTCGTCATTCTTTTGAGTTAACAATGCCCCCAAAGAGTGATTAAGAGCTCGAGTGTAAGGATGAAAGGTTTGCTTGGAATCAGAGATGAAAGAACTGGCGGGTTTGTGAGATATCGTTTGATATCTTGAAAGGCATCTTCACAAGCTTTATACCACACAAATTCTAATCCTTTCTTCATGAGTATGGAGAATGCTCTGTACTTCCAAATAGGTTTGAGATGAATTTGTTGATGTAGGCAAGTCTGGCTTGCAATCTTTTTGAGTTCTTTAAGAGTTTTGGGAGAATGCATCTCTAGTATAGCTTTGACTTTAATAAGATCCAGTTTCATACCACCCTTTTAAACCACAAATCCTAAGAATTGTCTAGAGGACATTGTAAGGTCCAAATCCAAGCTAATCTTAATTTACTATAATTAAGCTTGTTTTAACTTAAATAATACATAATTAGGCTAATACAACTCAAATCCCCTTCGGTTTGGTTCATTAATAGGTAATTGAGTCGGGTTTGAACCTTACTTAGGTAACCAAAGACCTTTTCATGTAATTTAAAGTTACATAGCTTTGCATCATTAAGGCATCATATAATTGCATCAAGTGTATTCCATCTTGTGAGTTATCTTTCATGATTGGCCTAATGTCAATCTAAATCCATCTTAGCCCAACTAGAGTCCATTTGAGTCTATATGTAAATTCTACAAGCAAACTGGACTTGCTTATAATTCCCAGGAAATTTGATTTAAAAATAGTTAAAACCCATTCATCCCTCCTAATCCTCTCAATAGCTACTATTGGGGCCTTTCCTCTTCTCTCATTCTCTTCCATTTCATCTCCTTTCTCTTGCAAAATACAAAAGTAAAAGGGGCTTCATGTGTGTTGGAGCAACTCCATCTTCTTTTACCTCATCTTTTTGCTTGTCTTCTTCATTGGAAATTTACAAATCCTTGTTCCCTTTTCCTTTACAGCTCTCCAAGGTGTGGATCCCATCACCAATCCATTTTTTAGGTTCAATAGAGCCAAGGAGATTCAATTTGGTGACATGCATGCATCATATACCCAATTCACCCGTTGTATGTCTTTGTATATCTTAGATCATCTTTTATTGAGGCTTTCTCCATAATCAAACCAAGGATAACTTGATTTGGATAAAGCACACTGATCATATACTCTACATGCATGGTCATTATGTTGATTCTTAATAAGTTATCCTTTAATGCCAAGTTATAAGTCCTCTGTCCTTTAATTTAAAAATGTGAATGGTTTGAGTTAATAAGTGAAATTAAAAATATATGATGGCATGATTGATGTTAAAGAAGTGTAGAATAGATCTTAAATGGATGAAGGAACAAAGGTTTCATGCAGGTAATGAAATGAAGAAGAAGAGTGCCTGCAGCAGAATTCCGAACTGAAATTCTAGAAAGCTTGCTCGAGCGTGTGTGCGTATGCGCATGAGCGCCCATGCAAATTTCTGATTAAAAAAAATGCATTAGTAGTCTTTGTCCAGAGACAAAGATGAAATGCGCTTCAGTGCGTTTGGGTTGCGCATGAGCGCGTGTGCAGAGAACTAATGAAAAATTCGTCGTTAGAAATTTATTGAACTAGAGCTAAAGGCGCATGAGCTCACCTGGCTAATTTTGAAAAGCCGTTTTAAAAGTCACTTTTAATCTTTGTTTAATACCAGAGAAAGATGAATTAAAGCTAATCGTATCCTTAGGATTTTAAGTACATTCAAAGACCATATAGGACCTTAGAATTGATACCTATGCCTGAATTAAATTAATCCACAGGTAATTAAATACTAAGAAGGAAGAGTATAGAGATGTCACTCATTTCCTCTTGATTTTTTGGTTAACTTCTAACGTCATGTCATGAGTGTTGGCATAAGAAATGGTGTCCATTGCCTATACAGTGTAATACTAAGATTTTGGTAACACATTGATACCAGACATTTTATGAATACACTGTATTGAATGACTAAGGGAACATAGATTATCTTAGCCTAGGTTGGCTAGTAAATATCTTTGATAACCACTCAATCCAAATACATTCATATTGCTTAGGTGAACCTTGGCCTTAACTTGATCTAATCATGTTCCTATTCTTCCAGTGAACCTTGATGCAAGATCGAAGATGAGCTTCTATTGAGCGTGAGCCTGTGAGCCAATATAGGGGTAACTAAGGTTGAGAGGGGTTCAAGCTCTATTAGCTCATTTAAATATGCATTGTGTGAATAACAGTCACTTTGTTTAATTCTAATTTTATAACTGAATATTATCTCAAGACCGATATATGTTTCTGTATAAGAATGGATTGATCACTACGTATGATAAGTGTGGAAGTATGAATTCTGATCCGACTTGAGACCATTGAGTCGGCACCTTTTAGCTTATACCCATAAGAGGTTCGACGGGACCAAATGAATATATTATTTATGTTATGTACTGCAGTAGTTGTATGAAGAGATGGTCGGTGTTTTTAGTGTAGCTAGCTGGTCTTGGCCCAACCACTAGTTATTTTCCGCTGTATGTATGTTCTCTACTAGAGAGAAGATTGCCATGTGGATGCCAACTAGTATGTTATTGTATTTTCATTTGTGATTCGTTACTCATATTTATTCTCATGCACAATATGCCTAAATTCTTATTATTGCTCTTTTTTAAGCAATATGTTTTCTAATTCCATTGATACATCATGGTAGTTTTATGCATTCTATATTTGCTTAAACGTCATGTTAACAGTGCTTTTTTTGGTGTTACAGGTACAAAACCTAATGCCAATCCTGCAATCAATGCGCCCTTAGAAGGAATTACAGCGATACTTCGGGGTATAGATGAGTAGACCAAGGATGATGTTTTCTCTTAGTCATCTCACGTAGCACATCACATGTTTTTTTTGGGCTTGTAGTGTATACCCATGACTTGCTTTGTGGTAGACCATGCCGTCATCATTATGTCATTTTTGAGTCATCATTATGGACATGTCATTTTTAGTTATGCTTACATTTATGTATCTTTGTTATTATGTGCTAATGGATGGTTAATCTGCAGACTTGGGATTAGTTTTATAAATAACTGTGGTTTTTATTCATGGCTATAACGATTTATAGGTGAATTTTCCAGGTTTCCGCTTAATTATACAAAATAATTGTTACGTGTATATAGATCTTTCTCACACGTACCTGTGGAATCTTCCTTGTAGCGGCTCATACGTGTTTTGACATGGCACGAATTGCAATGAGTTACGTGTGTCGCACCTTAGGAACCACTCAAATCCCCAATTCTTGGGTTAGGGGCATGACATATGTAAGTAATGGTATCAGAGCATAAATAAGTCAATTAAAAAACTTAGTAACTTTTGGAAATGTGGTGAGGATAAGATAGGTTTGATTGGGGAATTGAATTTTTATACAAGTTTTATAGTTGTCTTATGTATTAAGGAGTTATAGGTGACTAACCATTGTTATATCTGTAGATAAATGGCTTCCAGATTAGGATTTGGTAACCATATGGGAGATAGTGAATGTGATGACCTCGTGATAGAAGAGGTGGATGCTCCACTGCCTCCACCTTCTCATCCTACATATGGTACAGATGAACACTTTACAATGATGATGAATCAGTTGGTTGCAAGCAATGCTAATTAAGCAGCAATACAGGTGCAATTAACAGCTCTTTTGGGAAGGTAGAATCAAGCTGGTGATCCTGATTCTTTATATGAGATGTTTCGGAAAAAAGGGGCCATGGAATTTATAGGAAAAGAGGACCCGTTACAAGCAGATGAATAGTTTGAACACACAGAGAATGTCTTTGTTTCGCTAACCTACACGAGGAAACAACAAGTGATCTTAGCGACCTCCATGTTTAGAGATGTAACGAATATATGGTAGAAGAGTATCCGTAAATATCAAAACTATGACAGAAGTTACTATTTGGGATGCTTTTAAGACACAATTCAGGAAGAAGTTTATTCCAAAAAATGTCAACTACTAGAAAAAGGCAGAGTTTCTTATGTTATAACAAAATGCCATGACAGCTGTAGAGTAAGTGCACGTGTTTAGCCAGCTCTCCCGGTTTGCCTTGGATTTGATTGACACAGAGGAAAAGAAGGTTAAAAAGATTCTTGAAAGGTTAAGGCTAGCTATAAAGGTACACGCTATGGCTTTCTAGCATCCAATGGAGTGTGATAACCTGGTGGAGAGAGCCTATGCAGTCAAGAAATAAAGAATAGATTATTTTTTGGAGAACTTAGAAAGAGTGCCCCACCTTTTGGAAGAAACCAGTAATACTCCAAAAAATAGAAAGGAGTTGCTAGTGGATCATCAAGATTAGTCTATGGCATGTGGGGGAAGAAGCACGAGACATGCACGTGCAAGAGGTTTATAGGAGCTTGTTTCAGTTGTGGATCAATGGACCACCACTTGTCAGAATGCCTAAAAAGGAAGAATCTCGGTCAAGCCCTATAATAACAGTATTCACAGTCTCCTAGAGCAGCACCACCCGCTCTTCTAAGTCAGCAACAGTAAGTAAGGTAAGGCCAAAGATAGACACGATAGGGCCAAGGTCAACGAAGACAAGGTCATCGAGGTAAGGACAATAGAATAGACCTCAGAGGCAGGGCCGCGCATACGCATTAACTCATGAGGAAGCAGAACCAACAGATCATGTGGTCATAGGTAAGGTTTCTATCTGTGATGTAGAAGCTAAGGTGTTATTTGATTATGGATCTTCACATTCTTTTGTTGCACCTTAATTCTCTAGTAGGATATAGGAGCTGCCAGCTTAGCTACCATATATGTCGATCGTCATCACCCCTGTGGGCAAGAGGGTGATTTGTGAAGTCTTTTACCCAGGTTGTAAAGTCCTAATTGGCAATATGCTATTTCCAATAGAACTCATTGTGTTATCGATGCACGATTTCGATGTAATCTTAGGCATGGACTGGTTGACTAAGTACATGGCTTGCATGGACTGTTTCCATAAGACCATCATTGTGAAGGTAGATGAAGTTAGTCCCAGTTTTGTCTTTGAATGTGAAAAAAAGAGTTTGAATACTAAGATAATTTTAGCACTTCAAGCAGAAAGACTAATCCACAGTGGCTACGAGAGGTATATCATTTTTATTATAGAGAAAAAGCCACCTAAGAAGTTAGAAGAGATTTTGGTTGTTTGTGAATTTCCGGATGTGTTTCCAAATGAAGGTCCTGGTCTTCCTCCAGTCAGTGAAGTAGATTTTACCATAGAACTTGTACCTCATACAGTTCCAATCTTTAGAGCTCCATATAAGATGACACCTACAGAGCTGCATGAGCTGAAGGTACAGTTGCAAGCTTTATTAGACAAGAAATTTATTCGTCCTAGCGCATCACTATAGAGAGTCCCAGTTTTATTTGTGAATAAGAAAGACGGCACCCTTAGTGTATTGATTACAAGCAACTGAATCAGGTGACAATCAAGAATAGATATCGACTGCCTCGAATTGATGAACTGTTTGATCAATTACAGGGTGTAGCCCATTTCTCCAAGATTGACTTAAGATCTGGATATTATCAGCTATGAGTTAGAGATCAAGATACATCTAAAATAGTTTTTAGGACAAGATATGGGCATTATGAATTCTTAGTCATGCCATTTGGGTTAACCAATGCCTCATCTGTGATCATGTCCCTGATGAATAGGATCTTCTCATTTTATCTCGATCAATTTGTGGTGATTTTCATCAATGATGTATTAATATACTCTAAGACCCGAGATGAACATGCTAAGCATTTAAGGTTTTCACTATAGTTGTTGATAAACCATCCAACTATGTGCCAAATTAGATAAGTGTGACTTCTGGTTGGAATAGATTGCTTTCTTAGGACATATAATTTCTAATGATGGACTCATAGTAGATCTAGCCAAGATTGAGGCAATAACTAGTTAGCAAAGCCCAAAGATGGTTACTGAAGTTAGAAGTTTTGTCAGTCTTGTAGGTTATTATTGGAGATTTATTAAAGACTTTTCTAGGATAGCAGCACCGTTGACAAAATTGACTTGGAAGAATGAACCATTTGTTTGGTCGGATGAATGTAAGTTGAGTTTCTAATTCCTTAAAGAGAAGTTGATCTTAGCCCTAATCCTATTCCCACCATAAGAAAGTGGTGGATTTATTATATATATATATTAATGCTTCGAGAATTGGATTGGGATGTGTATTGATGTAGAATGAGAAGGTGATAGCATATGCATCTTAACAATTGAAGGAGCATAAGAAAAACATGCCACACATGATTTAGAACTTGCCGTTGTCGTTTTCGCTTTAAAGTTATGGAGACACTATTTGTCTGGAGAGAAGTTTGAAAGTGATCATCGTAGTCTTCAATATTTATTCTCTCAACATGAGATAACGCCATTGGCTAGGGTTTATAAAGGATTATGATTTCCCAATCAAGTACTTTCCAGGGAAAGGAAATGTAGTAGCTGATGCTCTTAGTAGAAAATCAATTGTTGAAATGGCAGTTATGTGTGGTGAGTAGTCGCTAGTGGAAGAATTTCAAGATCTGGATATAGAAATCGAATTCGTTAGTAACAAGGTCATGTTAGTAGCGATGTTAGTCTTCAAACCAACTTTGATACAACATATTAAAGAGAGGTAGTTTGAAGACCTAGAATTCATTAAGATTTGTGGCCATATATCTTTGAGGCCATATTTCAGGATAGTGGACGGTGTATTGTACTTCGAGATAGATTATGTATCCTGGAAATTCAAAATCTAAAAGAAATAATCATGACTAAAGCACATCATGCAAGATATTCTATACACCCTAGGAGTATTAGGATATACCAAAGTTTGAATTGCAGGTTTTAGTGGAATTACAAGAAAAGAGATATTGTAGGTTTTGTGGCAAGATGTCTTACCTATTAGCGTGTAAAGGTTAAACATAAAATGCCTCCCGGTTTATTGCATCCTCTACACATTCCAAGTGAAAATGGGAAAATATTTCAATGGATTTTGTCTCAGGGCTGCCTCGGATGAGCAAACGTCATGATGTTATATGGGTGATTATTGATCGACTAGTAAAATTAGCCCATTATATTCCCATCAGAAAAGGTATGAAATTCCATGAGATGGCCAAGATCATTATCGATGAGATTACTCAATTGCATGGTACTCCAGTTTCCATAGTCTTCGACCAAGATAGTAGATTTGTTTATTCCTTCTGGCAGTCATTTCAGAAGTCTATGGGCACTAACCTAAGCTTCAGCATTGCTTACCATCTTCAGATCGATGGACAATCAGAGCGTAGAATCCAAAATCTTGAGGATATGCTTTGAGCCAGTGTGTTAGACTTTGGGAAAGAGTGGGATAAACACCTTTCCTTGTGTGAATTTGCATATAATAATAGCTATCATGTGTGCATCGGAATGGGTCCATTTAAAGCTTTATATGGACATAAGTGTCGTACACCAGGGTGTTGGGAAGAAGTCGGAATTAGAAGTTTCAACGGACCTTCTCTTATTGCATATATAGTGAAAAAATTACAAAAAGTTCAAGATAGATTTAAGGTTGTGAGGCCTCGTCAAAAGAACTATGCTGACAACTATCATAGACCTATCGAATTTTAAGTGGGAGAGAAAGTTTTCTTGAAAGTTTCCCCAGTGAAGGGTACTCTCAGGTTTGGATAGGAAGGCAAGCTTGCTCTGTGATTCGTAGGACCTTTTGAGATTAAGAGTAGGATTGGAGATTTGGGTTATCGGTTAGAATTACTACCCCAACTCGCGGGAGTTCACAACGTGTTCCACATGTCTATGCTTAGGAAGTATTTTCCAGATCCATCTCATGTCCTTGAGGTTAATGACATCCAAGTGAAGTTTGATACAAGCTATGAAGAGTGTCCTCTTCGTGTCATTGACATAAAGGACCAAGTGCTACGTACTCGTACAATTAAATGGGTCAAAATTCTTTGAGATCATCATGAACTGGAAGAAGCTACTTGGGAGCTTAAAGAACAAGTTCAGGGGAAGTATTTAGAACTTTTACCTAAGGTATGTTGCATTCAGAGAAATGAATGATCTTAATGAGGGGGAGTATATAAGGTTCAAACCCGAGCTAATATTAATTTACTATAATTAAACTTGTTCTAACTTAAACAATACATATTTAGGCTAATTCAACTCAAATTCCTTTGGGTTTGGGTCATAGATAGGTAGTTGGGTAGGATTCGAACCTTACTTAGGTAGCCAAGAACTTTTTCGTGTGATTTAAAGTTATAAGACTTTTCATCATTAAGGCATCATATAATTGCATCAAGTGTATTCCATCTTGTGGGTCGTCTTTCATGAGTGGCCTAATGCCAATTTAAATCCATCTTGGCCCAACTAAAGTTCATTTGACTCTTTATGTAAACTCTTCAAGCAAACTGGACTTGCTTATAATTCCTAGGAAATTTGATTTAAAAATAATCAATTCATCCCTCCTAATCCTCTTAAGAGCAGCTGCTGGGGCCTCTCCTCTTCTCTCATTCTCCTCCACTTTATCTCCTTTCTCCTACAAAATACAAAAGTAAAAGGAGCTTCATGTGTGTTGGAGCAACTCCATCTTCTTCTACCTCATCTTCTTGCTTGTCTTCTTCATTGGAAATTCATAAATCCATATTCCCTTCTCCTCTATAGCTCTTGAAGATAAGGATCCTATCACCAATCCTTTTCTAGGGTTTAATAGAGTGAAGGAGATTCAATTTGGCGACACGCATCCATCTCATGCCCAATTCACCCATTGCATGCCTTTGAATGTCTTAGATCATCTTTTATTAATGTTTTCTCTACCATCAAACTAAGGAAAAGTTCGGTTTGGACAAAACATTAAAATTAGATGCAAGTATAAGTGTATATGTACTACAGGCATGTTATTATATTGATTCTTGATGAGTTCTCCATTAATGCTAAGTTACAGCTCCTCTACTCTTTAATTTCAAAATGTGAATGATTTATGCGTTAATGAGTGAAATTAAGAATATATGATGGAATGATAGATGTTAAAGAAGTCTATAATGGATCTCAAATGGATGAGGGAATAGAGGTTCCATGTAGGTATTGAAATGAAAAAGAAGAGTGCTTGTAGCAGAATTCCAAACTTAAATTCTGAAAAGAGTGTTCGAGCGTGTGTGGGTACACGCACCAGTGCCCATGCAAATTTCTGACAAAAAAAAAAAAAAACATCTGTGAGCAGTCTTTGTCCAGAGACAGAGATGAAATGCGCTCAAGCATGTTTGGGCTCTGCACAAGCACGTGTAGAGAATTGATGAAAATTCATCAATTGAAACTTTATTAAAACAAAGCCATGGGAGCACGAGCGCACCTAGGGTGGTGCTCGAGCACGCTTGGCTAATTTTGAAAAGCCATTTTAAAAGTCACTTTTAACCTTTATTTAATACCTTAAAAAGATGAATTAAAGCCAATCATACCCTTAGGATTTTAAGTACATTCAAAGGCCACGTAGGACTTTAGAAGTGGTACCAATATTTAAATTAAATTAGTCCACAGGCAATTAAATACTAAGAAGGAAGAGTGTAGAGCTGTTACTCATTTCCTTTTGATTTTTCGGTTAACTTCTGACGTCATGTCATGGGTGTTGGCATAAGAAATGGTGTCCATTGCCTATACAATACAATACTTAGATTTTAGTAACACATTTAGACCGGACGTTTTATGAATGCATCGTATTGAATGATTAAGGAAACATGAATTATCTTAGCTAGGGTTGGCTAGTAAATATCCTTGATAACCACTCAATCCAAATGCATTCATATTGTTCAAGTAAACCTTGGCCTCAACTTGATCTAATCATGTTCCTATTCTTCCAATGAACCTTGAGACAAGATCGAAGACGAAGCTCTATTTAGCGTGAGCCCGTGAGCCAAGATAGGGGTAACTAAGGTTGAGAAGGTTTGAGCTCTATTAGCTCAATTAAATATGCATTGTGTGAATAATAGTCACTTTGTTTAATTTTGATTTTATGACTGAACACGATCTTAAGACCATTATATGTTTCTATATAAGAATGGATTGATAATTATATCTGATAAGTGTGGAAGTATTAATTCTGATCGGACTTGAGATTATTGAGTCGGTACCACTTAGCTTGTACCCATAGGAGGTTCGACGGGACCAAATGATGGTATCATATATGTTACGTATTGCAGTAGTTGTATGAAGAGATGGTCGGCGCTCTTAGGGTAGCTAGATTGTCTTCAACTGCTAGTTATTTCTCATTGAATGATATGTTCTCTACTAGAGAGAAGATAGCCATGTGGATGCCAACTAGTATGTTATTGTATTTTCATTTATGATTCGTTACTTATATTTATTCTCATGCACAATATGCCTAACTTCCGATTATTGCTCTTTTTTAAGTAGTATGTTTTCTAATTTTATTGATACATCATGATGGCTTTATGCACTCTATATTTGCTTAACCGTCATGTTAAAAGTACTACCCTTGGTGTTTTAGGTACAGAACCCAATGCCAATCTAACAATCGACATGCCCTCGGAAGGAACCACAGCGGTATCTTGGGGTTTAGATGAGTGAAACGAGGATAATATTTTCTATTAGTCATCCCACGTAGCGTGTCACATGGTTCTTTCTGGCTTGTAGTGTATAGCCAGGTTCGGCTTGTACTAGACCATGCCATAATCATTATGTCATTTTGGAGTCATCGTTGATGGACATGTCATTTTGAGTTATGTTTATGTTTATGCATCCTTATTATCATGTGCTTGTAGATGGTTAATCTATAGACTTAGGATTAATTTTATGAATGAATTATCGTTTTCTTAATGCTTATGATGAATTACAGGTGAATTCTCCAGGTTTCCATTTAATTGTGAAAAATAATTGTTACGTGTATATGGATCCTCCTCACATGTACTTGTGGAATCTCCCTTGTAGTAGTTCGTACGTATTTTGACGTGGCACAGTTTGCTATGGGTTACATATGTTGCTCCTTAAGATCCACTTTAATCTCTCCCCAATTCTCGAGTTCAGGGTGTGACAGAGACTTCAAAGAAACACTTTAGAGGGTTCATTCAAAGCATGAATTTCCATAACCTTTCAAAGACTTTGCGAAGATCAGTTAGGTGGTTTGACTTCTATTTGCTTTTGACTGCCAAGTCATTAACTTAGTATTAGATAGACTTGTGCTACAAGTCTTTGAAGATTTTCATCATCACATCTACTATGTGGCTCCTGTATTCTTAAGATCAAAAAGTATGATGGTGTAGCAATATATGCCAAAGGGGGTCCGGAAGGATGTGTGTTTCTCATCCTTTTTATACATCTTGATTTGATTGTATCCCAAGAACTCATCTATGAATGGCATTCTTTCAAGTCCGAAAGTGTTATCAATTATTATTTCTGGTATGAGTAGTGGGAAATCATCTTTGGAACAAGTTGTTTTTAGATCACTAATGTCAATTCAGACTCTAATTTGTTCATTGTTCTTGGTGACTAGTACTCTGTTAGCTAGCTATTTAGGATGCTACTCTTTGTAGATGAAACGGCCCTAAGCTTCTTGACTTCTTTTTCTATCTTGTCCATGAATTTTGGTTTTGTCCTTCTTTGTTTCTACTTCAAAGGTTTAGCATCACCTACTATAATCAATTTGTACACAGAAACTTCTTGATCTAGACCTGGCATTTCTGTATAGGTCTATGCAAAGAAATCTGTGAACTCTTGTAAGAAACTCATATACACATTAAGTTTTTTTTCCTTTAATTTGAGATTTTACAAAAGTAGGACGAGGATTTTTTGGGGCTCCCAAGTTTATTTCTTACACTTAGTCCTCAATTGGAGGTTTGGGAGGAGGTTCTTCCATAATATTTTCAGAAGCTTCCAACTCCGTGAAGCCTTCTGGGGTTTCATTTGGGAGTTTAAGCCAAGGCCTAATCCCTTTCTGTAGATTTGGTTTTTTAGGCTCTTTAGCTTTTACATTGAGGGCTAAACAGTCCCAACGAGTGCGTTAAGATGGTTTTATTTCTTCATTTAATTCAGGTAGACAATATTCAGTGACTTATGACATTGTGTCATCATCATTACTTATTGCTCAGGATGCTAAAAAGCATCCCAATCAATAGGATTTTGGAAAACAGTTGTCTCTTGAGAATCATCAGAATAATATTCCTCAGTGAAGACAACAGACCTTGCTCTAAAGTCTTGATTTGTCTTAGGAATGCTGCTGTGAGGAACATATCTTATGCAATATCATGATTGTTCAGTTCTATGGCCCTTTTAGAGATCTTCTTTCATCTCCAGAGTGAAGACATCAAAAGGTACTTAAACCCCATTTGCATTTATTCTAAGGCTTGTGGGCTCCTTGAGATTGTACCCCATATTTTTCATTATGTTACAAGCCACAGGATTATAGATGTCGAGTCTTATTCTCCCATCATTGGTGATTTTGTCAATAGGGTAAGAAGCATAAGCATCTTCAGCTCGATGAAAAACTATGAAGTGATTATGTTGCATGGATGGAGGTACAATGAAGCAAAAACCTCTGAAATCATAAATTTGGGATGCAGTGGGCCACAGTAAAAGTGGAGGATCCCAATTAGTAGCAGAGCACACTAAGGTGTCCATTTTCTCAGTAGCTTTAGGATATGACTCAGAGTCTGAATCTTTAACCACTGAGACAACATGCACTATGCACATCTGTCTGGATCTCCAGCATAGATGATGGAGCGCTACCTCAATGGATGAAACAATTCGAGACATTTCATCAAGGTTTGAAACTCCATTGCCAGTATTAATCTACAAAGAGCTGGCCTTAAGCCTATCTAGCAAAGATGGATCCATACTGAGTAGTGCCACACGTTGGCTGAAGGTAATAGAGGAGTCAAGTCTCATTGGTGACTTCCTCCAGACAAGAAGACGTACATTATTATTTTCTTCATTAGAGTCTGCATCACCAACCAAGGAGATCACATTTGATGGATATGAGAACCTTCGCTATCTCTCAACAGGTAGTTGGTCGTTCCTCATTGGCACTAAAAAGTATTTAATTAGTGGCATTACTGAGTTCTGAGTGGGCAATATATACATAGCTGGATTGCATAACTTGCTTGTATGAATAACAAGGCCCATTTGCTTCATCCTCGATGGCTTTGTGGATATGACCAAAGGTTGATCTCATTGTTTGATTTCGGATTTAACCTTGATTACCAAAGGAGCCTTGATATCCACAAATTTCACCATCAGTTTCTTTGCAAGTTACAAATTTTTCATGAGTTCTGATCTTTTGCTAAACCATGGATAGGTTTTCTTCTCTGTTGAGATGGTGAAGGGTTCTGCCGGATCATCATCCACAAGAGAGCTATTTGCATCTGGTCTAGACTTTGCAAGTCTTTCTTGATACATGGCTAAGTAAGTGAAGTATACTTCCTTGCCTTTCAATGGCCTTTCATTTACAAAGACATAATACACTTTACCCTCATCATCAATGTATTTGAGGGATTGATGAAGAGTAAAAGGTATTATGGAGTAATCACGAAACCATCACCTCCCCAAGAGAATGTTGTAGCAAGCATAAGTCTTTACCACGTGCAAAGTGGCCTCTGAAGTTAGATCTCCTAGCTGGAACCGAATTCGAATCTTACCAATTGGGTCCTAGACTTCTCCATCATAGCGTTGGAGTGAAGTCTTGGTAGCAGATAGCTTGCTCACTGGGATACCAAGTTTTTGAAGAGCTGTAATTGTGATGAGGTTCAAAGCTGATCCTGGGTTAACTTGAACTCTTTGAACATGTTTGTCCTTGATGTAGGCCGTGAAGTAAAGTGGCCTTGTATGCTTCATGTTGCTAAGAGGAGATCATCTTTGACGAAGGAAATGATGGCCTTGGAAACATTATGAATGGAAAGACATTCCATGCATTGCTTCTGAGGCCTCTTGGACTTTGCCTTAAAGTTGTTTTTCTTTATCTGATGGAGTTGCACCACATGAGTTTCATTGTTGATATTTGAAGCTTATAGATCTCGTATGAAGTTGTTACGAGTCTCTTTAGACATCTATAAAAGATAAAAAATGTGAAGTCATGTAGGTATGTGCTTGATATGTTCAACAATATCATACGTGAATGGCTCTGATCGTCTTTTATTAGCATTTGCACTTGAAGAAGTTACATTTACATTTGAATTATTCCCTGAAGGATTTACATATGAAGAAGAAGAAAGCCTATCATAGTTGACTTTATAGTTGTGACCGAAATGAGTGTCGTCATTAACTATGTTGTTTCGGCCAACCTCTTGATGAGTGTATCTTCTTATGGCATTAACTTCTTTAGGTTTAGCAAAAAGCTGGCTAACTTCTCCAATTCGGTCTTTTGATTCACATTGTTAGAAGCAGCTTGAGATATTAAGGCTTCGTTAGCAGAAGTGCCAATGACAACCAAAGTACATGCTAGCGGCATCTCTTCTTCTGAATCAGAGAGATTATCTTGAACTTGAAAAACTTTTGAGGTACAGTAGGCTGCCAATGCTGAGTTCATTGTGTTCATCTTGCGACATAGGCTAACCTTTTGCTTTGGTGTTAATGACTAGAGTGCTTGGTTTTGAAAAAGTTGGCTCAACATCCGGTCCAGAAGAACCACTTGGCATGGAGGTCATCGTTTGAGAACTAGAAGACGATGTTTGCTATTGTTGTGTCCAATCAAATTTAACTAAAAGCAAAAGATTAGGATGAATCTTTGGATGTAGTGGAAAAAGTGGAAAATCACTCGACCAACTACTTGTACTCTATCTATGTAGATTAAACAAAGCCACTGTTAGTGTGTTGAGACCATGTTTAATGTTGAGAGTACTTGTTTCAGGATTAAAAGTTTGTTCAAAACTCTCATCCTCATCAGAGGGTATTTGTTAGAAAAGTAATCATCAATCCACTGATCATCTTCGAAGTTAGAGAAATATGACCAATCCTTCCCATCATCGAAGTTAGGAGGTGTACCATCCCTTAATATCCTATTGCAATTGGATATTCGTGGTTCTTTTTCATCTTTTGTAATTAGAATGATGAAGTCTGCTAAGGTAAAATGACCTCTGATTGGCTTGGAAGGTTCTTCTAAAACAGAAGCTTTGATCTCTTTTTCTTTCTTTTTCTTGGTTTTTTTTTTCTTGCTTGACCACGCGATTTTGGGCAACTCTTTGCAAGTTCTTGAGTTGCCTTTTAGTCTTTTTTCTTTTTGCTAGTGTGGGTTTGGTCTTAACCTTCTCACATCCTTCATCAGTTACTAGGTTTGGGTAACCCACATTTCTTCTCCTGTTGTGGTCTTGAATGGTATCAGACGTTGTTCATCATGCACTGTATTGACTACACATAATTCAACCGCCATTGCTTTTGGTGGAGAGATACTACCATAGGTGCAAATTGTCCAAAGGAGATCATATTGATTGGACCATGATCATACTTCCGATCAAAAGTTATCCCTCCATTTTTCCACATCTCATTGACTTTTTCTTTTAGAATGAAGCAGTCTTTTAGGGGATGTGACACCATCTGGTGGTATGCACATCTATTTGGATCATTGATGCGATCCACTTGTTTTGGCTTTTTCATTGGTGGAAGTTCAATCTTATTGTTATCCATCAATGACCAAAAGATCACATTAATATCTTCATAAAGGGATACTTTGTTTTTTTTTTCTTTTCTCATATTCCTCTTTTTTGCTTGATCATTCTTTGTGTTTTGAGGCTTCTAAGGAGGTTTAGCTGCTTCCACTTTAAGGACTTTCTCCTTCTTTTTTGGTTTTGGAGCAAAAGATGAAGGTGACTCTGATTTTCGAAAGTTCAATTTCCTTTGGCTGATCTCCTTGAGGGTCAGTTTTGCATCAGTAGCAATCTCAACCAATCCGATAAGAGACATAACTTTGTGGCTAAGTATAATAGCCTTGATTTCTGGTCGCAAATTGGTTTTGCACATTTCCATTGTTGCCCTTTGAGATGGTTGTTCTAAGCATCTATAGGATAATGCTCTCCATCTATTGATAAAGGACTGCGCAGTTTCATTGTCTCCCAACCTTGTATTGTTGAGCATGGCAAATATGATTGTTTGATGCTTCTCCTGGAAGTGGAGCAAGAACTTTTCTTCCATGATTGGCCATGTCATGAAAGAGAGTTCTGATAGCTGTTTGTACCAGTCGAAGGCAACTCCTTTCAGTGTGTTGACAAACAATCTTATCTTCAATGCATCCAATTTTGCCAAACTTCCACGAAGTGATTTGAAATGCATGATGTGTTGATAAGCTAACCCCTTCTTAAGGTATGATTGGAAAGTTGGAAGCTTATAATCTGGTGGAAATGGAACAAGATTGAACTCTGGGGGTACTTCAGTGTGATACTTTTATTTTTCATCCTAGTCTCCACCTTCAATTTGTTAATATTTCCTCAACATCTTTGAAGGTTACATGCTTTTTAGGATCTATATAAAGACCTAGGATTGATGAGTGATCACCAGAAGAACCTGCAACTACCATCTTGTCTGTTAAGGATTTGATTTAAGCCATGAATAGATCAATTTTAGTTGTATTCCTCCTGATCATTGTTTGTTTTCTTTTATCGGCGAATAAATGATTTGTTTGAGCTTCGACCGAATCACCTAGCGTATCTATTAATATTTTCAATTGGGTAGTTAAGTGGTCGATCTTAGCTTCTTGTTGTTTGACGTGGTCGATCTTAGCTTCTTATTGTTTGACAACATCACTTACATTGTGTTCTTCATTCTCGCTAGCATCTTCTTCACCAGTATTTTTATCTCCACTAGCATCATCATTTCCATCTCTACTGTGCCTCTCTCTTCAACCATGGACACAGTTTATTAATAGGGGTAGGATATTTAAGGAGTAGACAGACTATCTTCTGTGTCTAAAATAGTATGGGATCATCCTCAGAGTCAGTCTGGGCATAGCCTTCAAAAGTCTTATTGGAATGGGAGTTTGAATCAGACTCCTGTGATTGAGTTCAAGCCATACTCCAAGTAACCCTTTGAGCAAAACCGGGCCCAACCATGTAAGACAAGGTTAAGTTAGGATTGTCTTCTTTGACCACCTAATTTTAAGTGATCTTGTGTTGAGACATCTTTTGAGTTTGCTCCCCGTGGTGAGCCAAGGCTTTCCTTTTAATTTGTTTTACCAGCGTGGTTGCCAAGGTTTCATCTTTGAATTTGGCCACTAGCAGCCTTAAAGTGCCGGCAACCTGTTCCCAATCCATTGGGTCAGAAGTAGGAAACTAGAAGATGTCGATAGCACCTCTTTTGTTCTTTTTCTTTTGTTCATTCTTTTGCTAGAGCGAGTCTTTGAAGTGAGCGAGATCGATAGCATTGTTGATGACCAATCACTCGGTTTTCTTTTTGTGTTCAGTGGCATAAGATTGATGTGGAGGTGAAGATTGTGGAGTAGGAGCTATAATGTTTGAGGGCATGCACCTTTTATCGAACCTTTGTCCCTCATTCTTAGTTAAAGGGTCGAAGGTGTTCTCTTCAAGTGTGGCCAAGGGTTTATTCTTAGCCTTGTTGGGTTTTGAAATACATGGTTGAGGTGACCGCGTGTTGCATCCAAGAATGGATGCACTCTTTTGGGCTTTTTTTATGAGCAAAGAACTGCTGAATGTCCTCTGGTGCTTGAAATATTTGATTTTGATGACCAGCTACTTGGGTTGAGTTGATGATGACTTTGGGCCTTGGGTAACCATGGGATGTGACTTGCTAGGAACCATTAGCTTGCGATTTGTGAATCAGACCTGTTTTGTCCCCAGATGAGGCTTGATGATGTGAAGGTTGTTGCTTTTTAACTGTGTCTTAATTTTAGGTTCCTTTTGAACCTTGGTAGGAATCCCAAATAGGTTCTGGGCATACTTGGAAACCTAGGTTTTGAGAGCTTTGGTCTTCCGATGGGCTTCGGGGTCAATGATGACCTATTTAGATCAGAAGAAGTACCTGAGCTTGCAGGAGTGGAAAGGCTTTGAAAGACTGAGACTCTCGATACGGGAGTAGTAGGGTCAGTTAGGGCCCGCTTTGGTGTTCTTGTAGATAGACCATTTTGGGTCATAGAGATCTTGAATAGCCTTTCCCTGGCTTCAACAAAAGTAATGGTCAAGGAACCTATTGGTATTTTTTTTTTTTTGCAAAATAGCAAGTCCAAAAGACTATATCAGTTTCATAACCAACATGGTTGCCTATTGGGCTAGCCGGAATGGTTTTAAATGTTTTTTGAACCAACACGGTCACCTTATTGGATAAATAAAAGTAGCTAGAAATAGGCATATACTCAATCTCATTATGCTATGCTGACTAGTCCTGGCAATTAGAATTTTGGCAGCATTTCCGGACTATAAAGTTAGACTTATAACCAAGAGAGAGTTGGATCTAGCCAAAGGGATAGGGCCCACAGGATCAAGCCTGCACCACTATCGTAATGATCAAATGGGATCCATTAGTGCAAGACTCTGGATAATGTATAACTGCAAATGTCGTTGTTTTTATAATTGATTTAATATAAACATTTGTTAGGTCTTATAAATGAACTGATGATCCTACAGCCAGTTTTGTAAAGCCTTTTGGACCGAATCAACACTTTTTCATTTTATACAAGGGTGCTAATTTGGTCCGTGCACTTCAAGGTGCAAGGTTCTTTTATTTGAGACAACAAGTTGATGCACTTCAAAGTGCAAAGTTCTTCCATAAATGCTCTCAAACCCATCATTGACATCAAAGGTCTTGAATAAGTTGTCTTCAGATCAAACAAGTCCAATTGGGGTCAAAATAGGCTAGTGACCGTCGACCCATGGTCACCGTCTATTCTACACAACTCCATACTGTCATAACACTTTTTACATAGTCCTTAGTGATCACAGGCCATTTTACACAGTATCATGCAGCCATAGGCCATTTTAGACAGCATCCACTTTTTTCAGTATTTTTAATGTATTTTGGCACTTTTTCGTGTATTTTGGCAAAATTTGATCACAAATTATGGCAAGTTTCCTTTAAACGACGCTAATCTTCTGACCGCACTCGAAAAATGGTGATGAATGGAGTGGAATCAAGTCCAACATTGACATGTTTTAAGCACAAAGAAGAATTGAAAAATAATTATAAATCATCATTAAATTCCCTTTATTTACATGGCTCTGACATCGAGAATGTAGGTTGTTTACAAGTTTTGAAAAATTACAATCCCCCTCCCTTTAGTCTTAGATGTGATCCAAACTAGGAAAATTAAGAAAATCAGATGAAAAAGAGACAAAAGTATAGAAAAAAAAAAGACAGGAAATGGTGACCGTGGCACACTGTCACTGACCAGTAACCGTGGCCCACGGTCACTGATAGGAAGTGGCCATTTTGGCCACTATTTGTCTCTATTTCGACTTAGTTTACTTCTATAGAGTATTGGAATTTGTATTTTTGACTTTAGGAGCATTGAATGATTACCAAAAATGCTAAATTTTACCGTAGAATCACCTGCAATCTTTGGTAATCACCACTTTTTTTTATTACGGATCGCTTTTGTGCAAATCCCGAAATGGTCTTTTGTGCAAGAAACTAAGGCCAAAGTTGTATCATTCTAATCCTATGGTTTTCAAAGAATAGAATGAAGCCTAAAGAGGCTTGTTCATAACTTTAGATATAGCTTGAAGCCCTTCTAGTGGGGGAACGAAAGAAATGCAGTCTCATCCATTGATGTGCTTTATGACATTGAAACTCATTTGCTTTGAGTGATAAGCATGCATATCTTCCTCCCCTGAACCACTTCTGACCTCAAGTTAGTGAGAGGAAGAATAACAGAGGATGAACTTTGGAGTTTGATGCTTTGATGCTTGAAGAGCCTTTGAATCTTGGTTGCAACTTGAAATCCTTGCTTGGAACTTGGTTAGAATCTCTTCAACCTTTCGAACCTTTTTGAACCCCTTTCCAAGTGCCCAAACATGCCTTTTATAGACTTCTAAGGAAGTTGGAGAAGTTGTGGGAAGTTATAGTTTGAATTAAAGTAAAAAAAAAAAGAGGGCTGAAAACCCTTGGGAACCACTTTATGGATGTCCATGACCATGCATTCAGGGACAGGCTCAGCTTTGGATTTTTTGTATATGTGGCCCATTTTCATCAGTTTGAGCCCCGAACCAAGTTTGATCTTCACGAAACTTAGAGAGATGTTTTGTAACATTATTTTGAGTGTGTTATAGAAATTTTAGCCTATTTTGACCTTTTGATATTGGTCAACTCTCCTTTTGACTTTTCATGAATATGGGCCATTGTTTCACTTGTTTGAGGCTCAAATGAGCTCGGATTGACTTGAAACTTGGAGGGATTGGTATTAGAAGAATATTGAAGCGTCCATCTAAATTTCAAGGGTTTGAGTTTGTGGAAGTAGGATTTTAACTAGTGGCCCACTTGTATGTTCTAAGTCGATGTCCTCTTGCATTACAGATAGTCCGTTTGTTTTCTACCTGAATGACATTCAATTGATTTGAAATTCTGAAGAATTGAATTTTATCACATCTTGAGTCTCTGATCCAAACTTCATTAGCTTTGACCTCCAAGAAGTAGGATTTTGATCAATGACTACAAAGTTTAGGGGGGGTGGGGTTACTGACCCTTGAGTTGACATGTAGCTGAAGTAGAGTCAAATGAAGTCCTCTTAGCTTGAAAATTTGCAGAGTTACTTCTAAACATGACTTGATCTTTGCATCCAAATATCATTAACTTTGGTCACCTAGAAGCAGGACTTTAGTCGGTGACCTCATGGCTTGGCAGTCACTGACCTAAAGTTGACATGTTTGTTAAATTTAGGTCAAACGACATCCATTTGACCTGAGATTTTGGAAAGCCACTCCTAAATATAATTTAAACTTCCTCCAGGAGTTTTAGCTAATTTTGATATGTAGAAGTGTCAGTTGCCACAGTGACCCCAAAGAGCTGGCAAATAGTCATTGAAGCTTGAGTTTGAGCTGAAATGAAGTCCAAATGTTTTGAAATTTGGAAACATCATTCTTGATATGTTTTAGAGTTACCCTATGACTTTTAGTCACTTTGATGATCCAAAAGCTTGAGTGTGTTCAATAACCCTAGGGTTCTGAGTCAATGAACTTTGAACATTGTGGTTGGTGAGTTAAATAACCAAATGAAGTCCACTAGCTAAGAAATTTGAATTGCTGTACTCTAAGCTCATTTGAAGTTGTCTGAGTGAGTTGCCTCAGCTCTGGACATTTGGCTGCAGTACTTGACTTGACATTCCATAATTGTAAGGTTTATGTGCCTTTGGCTTGGAATATGCTTGTGATGTCTTCACTGCAACACTTATAATGTTTGTGATTTTTTATGGGTTAACACTTTTCTTTCTCATGATATCGAGAACCAACAACATTCATACATTGAATCTTTTTTCGACATCGCAACTTACCTATATTTGACCAAAATTTTGCTCTTTTATTTCCTTCTCGCGATATTGAAAATCAATAATATTCTTACATTGAGTCTTTTCTCAACATCGCTAGTAACCTATATTTGACTAAAAATTTGTCATTTTCTTTCCCTCTTACGATATCGAGAATCAACAATATTCACAGATCGAGTTTTTTCTCGACCTCGAGACTTACCTGTATTTAAAGAAAATCTTGCCTTTTCCACTCCTTCTGGTGATATCGAGAATTGACAATATTCATGCATTATGTCTTTTCTTGACATTGCAATTTACTTATATCTACCTAAAATTTTGCTGTTTCATTTCATTTGTGTAACATTGAGAATCGACAATATTCACATGTTGAGTCCTTTTTCGATATCGCGACTTACCTATATATGACTAAAATTTTATCATTTGCTTTCCTTCTTGAATTATTGAGAATCAACAATATTCACACATTGAATTTTTTCTCAGTTGCGCTACTTGGATTTAACTAAAATTTTTGCCATTTCTTTTTCTTCTCGTGATATCAAGAATCGACAAGATTCATACATTGAGTCTTTTCTTTTAACATTGTAACTTACCTCTATTTGACCAAAAATTTTCTCTTTCATTTCCTTCTCTCAATATTGAGAATCGATAATATTAATTTATTGAGTCTTTTCTCGACATTGCAAGTTACCTATATTGGACTAAAATTTTGTCATTTCCTTTCCTTCTTACAATATCAAGAATCAACAAAATTCATAGATTGAGCCTTTTTTCGACTTTGGGACTTACCTGTATCTAACTAAAGTTTTTCCCTTTCCAATGCTTCCATGATATCGAGAATTGACAACATTCATACACGGAGCATTTTTTGTACATTGAAACTTTCATGTATTTGACGAAAATCTCACTTGTTTATTTCCTTCGCACGATACCAAAGATTGACAAAAATTAGATATTGAGTTATTTCTCGACATCGCGAATTACTAGTATCTAACTAAAATTTTGTCGTTTCCTTTCCTTCTTGCAATATCGAGAATCAATAATATTAACACAGTAAGTCTTCTCTCAACTTTGCGACTTGCCTATATTTGAGTAAAATTTTGCCATTTCCTTTCCTTCTCGTAATATCGAGAATCGACAACATTCATATAATGAATCTTTTCTTGACATCGCAACTTACCTGTATTTGACAAAAATTTTGCTCTTTTCTTTCCTTCTCGTCATGTTGAGAATTGACAACATTTACACATTAAGTCTTTTCTTGACATCGTGAGTTACTTGTGTTTAACTAAAATTTTGTCGTTTTCCTTTCCTTCTTGCAATATCAAGAATCAACAATATCCATAGATTGAGTCTTTTCTCGACTTCGTCACTTTCCTATATCTAACTAAAATTTCCTCCTTCCCTTTCCTTATCAAGATATTCTAAATCGACAGCATTCATAAATTGAGTCTTTTCTGGCATCTTAACTTGCTTGAATCTATTGCTATTTCCTTTCCTGTTTGTGATATTGATAATCAACAACATTCTTACATTAAGTTTTTTCTCAACCTCGAGACTTACCTGTATCTAACAAAAGTTTTGCGTTTTCCTCTTCTTCTCGTGATAGCGAGAATCGATGATATTCATATGTTAAATCTTTTCTTGACATTGCGACTTGCCTATATCTGACTAAAATTTTGCTTTTCATTTACTTCGTGCAATATTGAGAATTGAAAACATTCACACATTTAGTCATTTTCGGACATCGCTACTTACCTATATCTAACTAAAAAATCTTCATTTCCTTTCTTTCTTGCAATATCAAGAATCAATAATATTCTCACATTGAGTTTTTTCTCGACTTTGCGACTTACCTATATCTGACAAAAATTTTGCCCGTTCTTTTTTCTCTCATGATATCAAGAATCGACAACATTTGTACATTTAGTCTTTTCTCAACATCGCGACTTACCTATATTTTGACTGAAATTCTGAACTTTCATTTCCTTCATGCAATATTGAGAATCGACAACATTCACACATTGAGTCATTTCCCGACATCGTGAGTTACCTGTATTTGACTAAAATTTTGTCATTTTCTTTGCTTCTTGTAATATCAAGAATCAACAATATTCACACATTGATTCTTTTCTCGACTTTGCAACTTACTTGCATCTGACTAAATTTTTTCAAATTCCTTTCCTTTTCGTGATATCAAGAATCGACAACATTCATACATTGAGTCTTTTCTTGACATATCAACTTACATGCATTTGACTTAAATTTCGCTCTTCCTTTCCTTCTCGTAATATTGAGAATCGATAATATTCACACATTGAGTCTTTTCTAGACATCATGAATCACTTGTATTTGACTTAAATTTTGTCATTTCCTTTCCTTCTCATGATATCGAGAATCAACAATATTCACGCATTGATTTTTTCTCGACTTCACGACTTACTTCTATGTGACTATAATTTTGTACTTTCCTTTCCTTCTCGTGATATTGAGAATTGATAACATGCATACATTGAGTCTTTCCTCAACACATTACTTACCTTTATCTAACTTAAATTTTGTTCTTCCCTTTCCTTCTCACACTATTGAGAATCGATAACATTCACACATTGAGTCTTTTTTTTAACATCGTGACTTACTTGTAGCTGACTAAAATCTTATCATTTCCTTTTCTCCTACAATATCGATAATTAATAATATTCATATATTGAGTCTTTTCTCGGCATCACGACTTACTTGTATTTGACTAAAATTTTACCCTTTTGCTTTTCTTTTGGTGATATTAAGAATCAACTACATTCACATATTGAGTTTTTTCTTGACATTGTGACTTACCAATATTTGACTAAAATTTTATTACCATCACTTTTGAACATTTGTCATTGATGATGAACATTCTCTGACCATTTTAGTAATAAAGACTCAGTTTACATTAAAATTAGACTGAAAAAAATGCTAATGACATAATCCTTGTTTCATGGTGCCTTCCCAAAGGGAATATATTCTCTAAGTGAAAGTAGTGGTTATGTATACTCATGTAAAAACCTTTATCGGTGGAGATTTAAACTCTCGAGATTGCAATTTTCAACTCTCGAGCATGCAATTGTATTTATTAACCTTGTGAGTAGCATATAAAATATGTGATCCATAATTTACAGTGATGAAAATTGGATTAGATATTGAGTTAAAAATTAAATGCTTGTATTAATGGCATTTTTTTATTTAATTTCAAATGTAAACTGGGTCTTTATAGCCTAAATGGTTAGAGAATGTTTATCATCAATGGTAGATATTCAACAGTGATGACAATAAAATTTTAGTCAAATACATATAAGTCGCAATATCGAAAAAAGACTCAACATGTACATTGTTGATTTTCAATATCGTGAGAAGAAAGGGAAAGGATAATTTGGTCCAAGAAATTTCAAAGTCACTGTATAAGATGCTTTTGATGTATTTGAGGGTTCTTTTAGAAGTATAGGGATATTTGAGGCTTCTTTTCATAAAAGTCCAATTTTATTTTAAATGATAAGTGTGTATATATTGGAAGGAGAATGATATAGTACAAAAATAATGAGGGGAAGTGGTTCATCAGTTTTAGTTAATAAATTCCCTTATTCCAAAAAAAAAAAAAGAAGGGAAAGTTGTCCCGGTGCGTCATTTTAGCTTGAGCAAAACCAGAAGCACAACCATAGGAGACCTAAGCCAAAAGGCCAATGGGCCAACAAAATTGAAACCTACAAACTGAGTTAGCTGAAAATACAAAAGACAATTTAGGGCCAAAACATCACATGCCCAAAAGCAAACACAAAGGACATTACACAGGTAAGTCAACTGAGACTGAATTTAGGTCTAAATGTAACTGGTTTCTTAGCTTAAGAGCAGATTTGTTTAAGTGTTTTGCACTATTATGCAAATCCTTATAAGCTTTGTAGCCTAGATGATCCATCATTTGAGCGAGTTTTCTTGATTGAAATCTCTTTTTCTAGTGCAGCAGCTAAGATTTAGCAAAGAATTTCTTAGATAATAACTATTAGGCAAAATATTAGGAGTATGAGATAACTTTGCAACTTGTTAAATCAAAACAGAGACAGATTTAAGGGTCTCATTTTCAATAATAGTGCTGATCTAGGGTGAGGTTTTATACTTTCTTCTTTAAAAACCAATAGAAAAACCTTCTTGGCTGGAAATCAGAAAGTTCCAATTTGTTGGGTTTGTTTTAATAGGATTGTTCTTAGCCCATGAGTTTCAGGAGGAAGATCCGAACCGGCAGCAACAAATTGAGAACTTTGGTATTTAAGAAAATAGCCCTTAACCTGATTTCAAACAAAATCTTTTTGAGAATGGTATACGAAGGCCTATTTGAGCTTCTGAAAAGTCTACATTCTCTTTTTCCAAAGGTGTGATCCAAAAGATGGAAAATAAAGCTTAGCAATGGTAATGTTTCCATTGAGACAGAGACCACATTTACTTAGGAAAATTTTTATGTGCTCATCAATGTTGGACCCTTTTGGTTTAGTAAAACCAAAATTTGCATTTATCGAGTCAGAAATAAGACTTCTATATTGGCATTGAATGAGAAGATGCATATAATTTTCAAGGCTAGAGGTACATAGTGGACATGTTGGATCACAAGCAATGTTCCTAGCAATTATGGTAAATTCATTTCACTGTAAAGTTGAAGTGAGGTGTCATTTCAAAATACAATAAACAAAATGGGGTCAAATCAAAATAGCACATTTCAAAAAATTCTTCTATCTTTTTACACAAAAAAGTCAAAAAACTACTTTTTCATCCCTTGACAAAAAATATCTACCTTTAACACAAAAAGTTAAAAAGTTACATTCTCTTATTACTAAATAACAAAGCCCAATCATTTGTTGATTTAACCTCTCTTATTTTTTTAATGACCATTGACTTCACTTCACTCTACAATTAAAATTACCAAACAAATTAAGTCCACTGTGTAAAGCCATCTAAGATAGATAGAGTGCTTTTTTTTTTTTGTAAACATAAATAAGAGTGCTTGTTAACCTTACCATTGAACCAAATGACACTGCTCTAGTTAACAATAGGAGAAATTTGAAAAGAGGACAAGATAGCAGACTTGGGAGAGAAGGTTCCATTCTCAATTGTTGTCCAAATAACTTCATCTGTGAAGTCTGACGAATGTTAGGATAAATTCACAATCATCTGGAAAATGTCCATCATATTGTGGATATGACACCACCGTTATGCATGTGTGTGCATAGGCAATCAAGATCAACAATTAACTACACAAAAAGACAAGAGATTTACGCGGTTCAGCAAAGATGCCTACTTCTATGGGAAATTAATTTCTACTAGGTTCTCCTCCAATCCGTGAATCGATAGCTTTGGAACTTTGCATATGTATAGGGTTATAGATTACATCATATATATAAACATCACTTCCTTATCCCTTAAAAACTATGTTCTTAGAAAAAAGAAAGTTCTAATCCTATTAAAAGATTACTATTTAACAAATAGAAAATTCCTAATACAATTAGGGAAACTGCCCAAGATTTGAACCTAATTTGGTCTAGACCCACTTGGCCAACAATCTCCCCCTTCAAACCATGGGGAAGACGCCCCGAACCCCTTACTGGAATTTTAGCCTTGTCAACTTTGGACAGACCTCTAGCTTTCTTTTAGA
Source organism: Sextonia rubra (assembly GCA_037013555.1). Taxonomy (NCBI): domain Eukaryota; kingdom Viridiplantae; phylum Streptophyta; class Magnoliopsida; order Laurales; family Lauraceae; genus Sextonia; species Sextonia rubra. The sequence continues at coordinate 1,109,438 of JASUAD010000028.1, read as the reverse complement.
CATAACCTTTGTCATCATATCTGAGGGATTCTTGTTTGAGTGAATCATTTTCTGTTTTATGAAGTTTTTCTTAATCATCTCACGAATCTAATTATACTTGACATCAACATGCTTCATGCGACCATGATATATAGCATTCTCATCGAAATCCATTACACTTTGACTATCACAGTAAACTACATATTCTTTTTGCTTCAAACCTATTTTTTAAAGGAATCTCTTCAACCAAAGCATCTCTTTTTTTGCTTCATTAGAAGCTATGTATTCTGCTTTAGTTGTAGACTGTGTTGTACACTTTTGTAACTTCGATTATCAGGAGATAACTCCTCCTACGAAAGTAAACAAATAACCAAAAGTCGACACCCAACGATCAATATCGCCTGGAAAATCAGCATCAGTATAACCTTCCATTATAGGGTTTTGAGCCTCCAAAATATAAGCACAACTTGGAAGTACTTCTCAAATACCTGAAGATCCATTTCACTGCTTCCTAATGCTCTTTTCTAAGGTTAGATAGCAATCTACTCAGCCGTGTACAAACCATGGCATATATAAGACTCCCCACAGCAGAGAAGTAAGGAACACATGCCATCCGTTTCTGTTCATCACCTGTAATAGGACATAAGTGCTTGCTCAGTTTGAAGTGACTAGCTATAGGCATGCTAATTGGCTTAGCATTATTTATGTTGAACTGTTCAAGTATTCGTTCAACATATTTCTCCTCTGACAACCACAGTTGCTTGAAACTCCTATCACGACGTATTTGCGTACCCAATATTATTCGTGTGGGACCCAAGTCTTTCAAGTCAAATGACTTTGATATCTCCCCTTTCAACTTGCCAATTAACTTGCTATCTTGTTCAACTATCAGCATATCATCTACATACAAAAGAAAGATGATGAATTTGCTATTGATAAATCGACAAACATAAACACAATGATCTGCAGCTATCTTTCGGTACCCATGACTCAACATGAATGAATCAAATTTCTTGTACCACTGTCTCGGTACTTGCTTCAGCCCGTAGAGACTCTTTTTTAACTTACAAACCATCTATTATTTTCCTTTTACCTTAAACCCCTATGGTTGAGTGATGTAGATCTTCTCTTTCAAGTTACTATGAAGAAACGCAGTCTTCACGTCCATCTGTTCAAGCTCAAGGTCCATGCCGGCGGTTAGATCCAAGACAACTCTAACAGAAGTCATTTTCACAATAGGAGAGAAAACATCACTGAAGTCGATACCCTTCGTTGCTCAAAGCCTTTTACCATTAATCGTGCTTTGTGCTTCACTAGTTTTCTATTCTCATTCTTTTTCAACTTGAATATCCATTTGTTTTTTAGAACGTTCCTATCTTTAGAAAGTTGCACCAGCTTATAAGTCTTGTTCTTCTTCAAAGAACTCATCTTATCTTGCATAGCCTAGATTCACTCATCTTTGTCATCATGAGTCATTGTTTCTCAGAAGCTCCCTGGCTCCCTCTCATCAGTAAGCAAAATATATTCGGATGTAGGATACTTAGTTGATGGTTGATGCTCTCGTGTTGACCTCCTAACTTGAGTTTCCATGGTTTCCAACTAAGGAGATTGCGGCTCTCCCTACTCAGCATCCTCATCATCTGGCAACCCTTGTGCCTCATCGTGATCTGGATCATTTTGTCCACCTTTTCCACCGGTAGTCTGTGCTACAGAAGGAGTCAGTGTGAGATCAACCACCCCATCAACTGTTTCAGAAAACTTATCAATCTTCTCAATATCTCCAAAAAGCTGGTCTCCATGGAAAACCACATTCCTACTTCTGATAATTCTTTTCTTCTCTAGATCCCATAACTTGTAGCCAAACTTATCTCCACCATAGCCAAAAAAGATGCAATTTATTGCCTTATCATCCAACTTTGTATACTGCTCCTTTGGTACATGTGCAAACACCTTACACCCAAACACCTTCAAGTGTGAATAAGAAGCATTTTTACCTGTCTATCTTCTCTTTGGAAGATCAAAATTCAAATGAGCTGAGAGAGATCTATTGATCAAATAACCAGTAGTCAGAACGGCTTCACCCCAGAATGACTTAGGCAACCGTGCTAATCTCATCATGCATCTCATCTTCTCAAGTTCTCTCTTCGGCACCATTGTGTTGTGGAGTACCAAGAACTATCTTTTTATGTTGAATGCCATGTTTCAAGCAGTAGCTTCTGAACTGGTTGGACGTGTACTCACCCCTATTATTTGTACAGAGAAACTTCAAGAGCTTACCTGTTTCTCTTTTAACCATGACATGAAACTGTTCAAAAATCTGAAATACTTGATCCTTTGATTTTAATGCATAAACCTAGACTTTCCTGGATGTATCAGCGATAAACGTGACAAAAAACTTATTGTCATCCAATGATTCTACCTCCATGGGACCATAAACATCATAATATACCAAATCTAACACATTAACTTTCAATTTTGATGTTGAACAGAAAGCGACCCTATGCTGTTTGCCAAACAAACAATAATCACAAGGGTCAAAGGAAATACCTTTGGAGCAAGGAACTAAATCCTTCTTTGCTAACATCTACAGGGCCTTTTCACTTATATAACCAAGCCTTTTATGCTACAGATTTAGAGAAGACTGTCTTAACCAGCATTCAATACATCTTTACACAGTTTTACATGTGTTTTGTAAAATGTATTACTCGCTTTTCCTCTCACAATAACAAGAGACCCTCTAGTTAGCTTTCATCTACCATTTCCGAAGTAATTTTCATAACTTACATGATCCAATATAGTTCCGGAAATCATATTTAGCTGTAGATCAGGAACATGTCACACATCTTTCAGCATCATTGTGCAACTAATATTGGTTTTAATGCAGACATCACCGATACTAACAATATCTAAATGACTCATATTGCCTATCTTTGTATTACCAAAGTCACATGCTTTGTACATTGTGAACATCTCCTTACAAGGAGTAGCATGGTAGGATGTTACTGTGTCAACAACCCACTCAATTTGATCATTTGCAACACTCAAGTACTCGTCATCATCGCCGGCGAGCACCACTACTTCCTATCCTAAAGTAGCTGTAGTGTTATTATTGTCATTCTTTTTCTCATTATTAAATCCTTTCTATTCCTTCAAGGCAAGATAATTTTTCCTGATATGGCCAATCTTGCAACACGAAAAGCATTTCACAAACGTTTTCCCAGTCTGTGATCAACCTTTAGACTTGCCACGACCCTCCCTTGGTCCTCTACTCTTATTACCCTTGTTCTTAGGAAGAAATGCATGTGCATTATCTGTTCCTACAGATTTCCTTCTAGTTTCTTCATTCTATAAACTGTTAGTAACTTGACTTATTGACAACACACCGTCTGGAGTAGAGTTGCTTAAGGAAACAACTAATGTCTCCTATGTATCCGATAAAGAACTCAAAAATAACAAAGCTTGCATTCATCATCAAGGACCATCTTCATTGTAGCTTACAGATTTACCACACTTTGGAACTTATTGATGTGATGCTCAATTTGACCACTATCCTTGAATTTCATGTTCATAAGTTTTCTAATTAAAAAGGTTTCGTTCACTGTGGTCTTTTTATGATATCTTGCTTCTAGTTTCTGCCAAAGGGTATTCACATTGGTTTCATTAGATATATGGTGAAATATACTGTTATCAACCTACTGTCTGATGTGACCAATCGCTTTCTATGCAACTTATTCCATTTAGCATCTTGTGTGTCTTTAGGTTGGGCATTGTCCCCCTCAATGGAATCATAAAGGTCTTTGCAATAAAGGATATCCTCCATTTTCAGTTTCTTGATTAACCAATTGGAATGGTTGAGCTTAACTATGTAGTGTTCACAGTGTTGTTTTCCATCTTAATTAAATTAAGCAATAGGAAAAAAAAACAAACAACTAACATTGACCTTAACTGCACCAATCTGTAAATCTCCTCATCACAAGCATGTTGAAAGAAACGAATTTGAAATCTGACCTCGAATGGCTTCGATATCGCTGAAACAATTTTTGTGGTCCAATTTAGTTAAACTCCTCATTGACCGTCACACAACCAATCTTCTTTAACAAATACGTAGATTTACTTGAAACGAGTTCGTAGGCACAAATGGATTTCCAATCGGTCATCGGATGATCAAGATATCTCAGAAAGAAGTTTTTTTTGCCGTTGATCTTGGTCAATCTGCTTTTGACCGTACGACTTGGTGATGTATGTTGACGTTAGCACTCTGCTGCTGCAACTGGGCTTTTGCAAACGGGTTCAAGTCGACACGACTCAAATCAAAACTGCACCTGCTTCTTCAACTGGGCTGGGTTGCTTCATAAACAGGTCGACCTGACCTGTAAACTGACTCAGGTTGCAGCCCCTTCTTCTTTGTCCTTGTTTCTGCGAATAGGAATAGAAATCACCAAAACCCTCTTCTTGCCAGTGGCAGTGGCATAGTTGGTCCAGCGATGGCGCTCACCGATGACAGTCGGCGACTAGCGGCGGCCACTGGCGAGGATGGTGGTGGTAGGGAGTGGCCGGTGAGTGTTTTTTTTTCTTCTTTCTTATTGCCAGGCAACCTCCTTTTCTCCAAGATCCAAGGAGGCAGCGGTGAACCCTTCTTCCTTTGATCCCAGCCAAACCAAAGAACCCCAAATCCTATTTCTTCTTCTCTGATGGTGGCCAACAGAGAGATCGTAATCGATCTCTTCTCTGTTCTGAATATGCTGAAATCTAGGGTAGCGTTTGGTTCGCTGGAATGATTGCTGGGAGGAATGGAATGGAGGCTGGAATGAGCCTGGAATGGAATGAGGCAGGAATGGTAATTCCTATTCCAACGTTTGGTTAGACAGAGGAATCATTCCAGTAATAGGACTCTCATTCCGATTCCTGTGTTTGGTATGATGGAATGATACTAGGAATGGAATAAAATTTATATTAAACTGACCAAATATAAAATTTATATAAAATTTATTTTTTATTAAAATATTAAAAAATTAATAAATTTAGCTTTTTAAAATAAAATTTAATTTTTTTATGTGACCAAACATTGTATTTAATTTTATTCTTAAAATTTTGGTATTTTAAATTTAATTTCAACTATGTTTATTTTATGATTTATATAATAATATTTATTTATATTTTATTAAAATATTAAAAAATTAATAAATTTAGCTTTTTCAAATAAAATTTAATTTTTTTATGTGACCAAACATTGTATTTAATTTTATTCTTAAAATTTTGATATTTTAAATTTAATTTCAACTATGTTTATTTTATGATTTATATAATAATATTTATTTATATTTTATTAAAATATTAAAAAATTAATAAATTTAGCTTTTTCAAATAAAATTTAATTTTTTTATGTGACCAAACATTGTATTTAATTTTATTCTTAAAATTTTGATATTTTAAATTTAATTTCAACTATGTTTATTTTATGATTTATATAATAATATTTATTTATATTTTATTAAAATATTAAAAAATTAATAAATTTAGCTTTTTCAAATAAAATTTAATTTTTTATGTGACCAAACATTGTATTTAATTTTATTCTTAAAATTTTGATATTTTAAATTTAATTTCAACTATGTTTATTTTATGATTTATATAATAATATTTATTTATATTTTATTAAAATATTAAAAAATTAATAAATTTAGCTTTTTCAAATAAAATTTAATTTTTTTATGTGACCAAACATTGTATATAATTTTATTCTTAAAATTTTGATATTTTAAATTTAATTTCAACTATGTTTATTTTATGATTTATATAATAATATTTATTTATATTTTATTAAAATATTAAAAAATTAATAAATTTAGCTTTTTCAAATAAAATTCGTCAAAAATAAAATTGGGAAAGGAATGGAATGGCCATTCCTCCGCCCCCCCGGTGGAATGGTGATTCCCTTGTATAAAGGAATGGTGATTCCTGAAGTAATGGTCATTCCCCCGTTTTTTCACGAACCAAACGTGGGAATGGTCATTCCAATGGAATGGCCATTCCATTCCAGCCTTCATTACAGCGAACCAAACGCTACCTAGATCTTGCTTAATCCGGTTCGTCGAACTTCCGCGAACCAACTTCAAGCCCCTAAGAGACCCTAGCCAGGCTCGATACCACTTGTTGTGGATATGACACCATTATTATGCGCGCGTGTGTGTAGATAACCAAGATCAATAATCAACCACACAAGAAGAAAGAGATTTATGTGGTTTGGCAAAGATGCCTACATCCATGGGAAACCAATTTCTACTAGGTTCTCCTCCAATCCTGTAAATCCACAGCCTTGGAATCTCAGCATATGTCTAGGGTTATAGATTACACCATATATATAAACATCACTTCCTTATCCCCTGAGAACTCTGTTCTTAGAAAAGGGAAAGTCCTAGTTTTATTAAAAGACTACTGTTTAACAAACAGAAATTCCTAATACAATTAGAGAAACTACAAAAAACATGAACCTAATTTGGTCTGGACCTACTTGGCCAACACATCAAGTGAGGTGAAGTGGCAATTGGAATCGACTAGATTTCGTTGGAAACAAAATTGCTTACTTTGATGTAAGTTTCAAGACGAAAGATCATAGATTGGACTGGTGCCAAAACAATCCAGTAACGTCCCAGATAAGGGTCGAACCAAAAGGATGTGTCTTCCCTATTTCATATCAAATGAGAGACATGTTGGCTAAGTGGGCCAAGACCAAGTGGATTCAAGGTGATAGGCATTTTGGCAATATTATCGAGAGATAAGTTTTCTTAAGTGCCACAAAAGGTAACCCTAAACCTAGTAGCGTGGAATTACAATGTTGAGAACCCAGTGAAAATTAGTTTTTTGTGAACTTAGGTGAGTTTGTCAAACCACATAAAGTTTCAGTTTGATTTTCTCTTCTTGTGTCTCTTGTTAATTGTCAATCATAGTTTGTTCACACTTCCACATGCACGCACATAACAAGACATTCTTCATAACATATGATCCAAAGGCAAAAGGGGTCGTGTGGGGGGCAATTACCCCCATTCAACTTTCTTTACAATCATATTTGATAGACCCTATAAGGGACATGTATGATGAGTACCCCTCTTAACTTTTCTTCCTACATCTATGATAACAGTGACCCATGAAAGGCTATGGCCTGTCAGAAGCATATATATATATAGGAATGTTAGTATGTATTCTTCCTTTATCATAGGGTGAGAAATGCTTACATGGCTTTTGTTATTTGTACTTGAGAATTTTGTTTTCATAAATTTTTTTCTTTTGAATATTAATATATCCAAATATGGAAGTGTCCCTCATCCTATGATGAGAAATGGATATATACTAATATTCTCTCTTTATATATATAAGGCTCATCACTTGGCTTGTGGCCCCGTTACCCAGTTCAAGCCTGCATGGCCCGATGGTTTTAGCTTGGCCCAAGCACGGTTGTCGGGTGGGCTGGCCTAGCCCGAATAGTGTTTGGGCTGAGCTTGGGCTTAGAGATTAAAGCCCAGCCTAGTCCGCTAGCCGCCACCAACCTAGCTTGAAAGCCCACCCGCTAGCCTGCCCCTTATTGTTGAGAGAATTAATTTTTTTTACCATTGCAGTTGCCATTCAGCTGTGTTTTTCTTTTTTACAATATAATCAAATTTCTATAATGATGCAAATTAAACGAAGTGTATGTTTAATTTTTCATTTTCTTTAAAAATAAAATGTTAAAATGATGTTATTAAATAATAAAAAGAAAATTTCAACAGCCAGCTCGCCGACGCACCTTGTCCACCTAACTCGTGGGCGGGCTTGGGCTTAAACTTTTTAAACAAAGCCTAGCTTGCCCGGCCCTCCAGAAAATAAAGCACGTAAGCGAGCTTGGGTAACTCTTTTCCAGGCTGGGTTGGCCCAACCTCGCCCAATGATGACCCTTATATATATACATGGGAAATAATCTTATGAGAATTGGTTCTCATCATTTTTTGTGAGAACTCTAGGTAGGTCCCATCTATCACCCAATCCAAATATTGTAATACACTGGGCCCTGATAGTCACACACCCTAGTTTCGATCAAATTCAAATTTATTGGACTGATGGATTGACTGTGCACCAAGCCGAATAGATTGGATTTGTAGGCCACTGATGAAGGAGTTAAGGACATGTGATTGGGGTCAAACTTGATATTTGGAGTAGTCCCATACAAATCTTTCCATCCCTTTAGTCCCATTCCCAAATGGGACCCACAAGTGGTCTCATAAAAAGTTTTCGCCGTAGGTGTGTGAGAATCGTTCTTGTAGGATCAAAAGCGTATATATATGTATATATATATTTATATATATGAGTAAGCCTATATGACGCCTTGGGCATTTTCAAAAGTGAGAATGCCCCTCTATTTTAACCTATTGAAACATGTAGTACAAATACCGATTTCCTAAAGGGCAACCCTATTTTTTCTCTTTGTTTAAAGACCATTGAATGAAAGCATTTAAGCTTCCTTATTTTTCTCTTTTACAAAGCAAGTGGTGGTGCTATATGGCGCTTCGTGCATAAAAAATGCCCATATGTATTTAACGAATAGGAATGCTAACATCTTCATCTCTTTCCATATTTCAATGAGCAAAAATCAAAGCATTTAAATGCTTCCTTATCTCTCTCATAAAAGAATCCCTATTTTTCTCTTTCTTCATAAAGCACCAAGACTAATCACGTTTTATACTTCCTTAATGGATCCACCATAAAATGTTATGAACAAAATTTTCCTTATTTGCATTAATCACCATTTAAAGTCTCCATGTTTTTCTCTTTTTCTCTCCTCATCCAACTGGATAAACATGGCAATAGTAATCAACTCAATCAGTTATATCATTAAATGTGATAGGGGCAGAAACGCCCCACTTTCAAGGGGGTGTTTTTTAGACTTTCTCTCTTTCTCTCTCTATATATATAGATAAAAATATATATGAGGGGTTCTAAAAAATTCTCCATTTAAAAAAGGAGAGTTTTTGCCCCTTTTGACATGTCTAATGAAATTTGTTACCTCACAAGTGACAAGGCAAAAGATCAGGAGATAGCTAATTTTAAGGAAATTAGATGACACGCGTTAAAATCTCATAGGCTAAAAAAGGAGGTGTTTTTTTTATTTGAAAAATGCCCGAAGAGTTTTGTAGCATTACTCTATATATATATGTGGGCTCCTCCAACACGCTCAAGCTTACGATAAAGCTCTCTAGCTCAAGCTTGTTGGTCCACATGGCAATGGGGATTTTTTTTTTTCTTAGTTTGGTTGGGTTGGTTTATTTTTTTTGGAGGGGAGGGGGGGGGGGGGGGGGATGGATTTGAAGGACTCCCTAGGTCCTCCTCTCTACAAAAAATTAGCTCCATCTATGATCTCTATCACTTCTATCTGGGCCCCAAATGTTTAATGGTCAACAGTCCATTCGGATGAGTATCAATCGATCCAATGGTCACATCACATTGGATGGGGCCTAAATTTGGTGGACATGTGTAATTTGAGGGCGGGGGGGGGGGGGGGGGGGGGAGGGGGAGATGTGTGTGATCCATCTTGATGGACCAATGGTGGCCCCACACATTCTCGTGAATGGAAAAACCTCTATCCGCTTGAGCTTGTGGGAGCAATACCCTATATATATATATAGTGATTTTGTTTCCTGAGCCTTCATCCTTATTCACCTATTTCAATAACAGTAATTATGCTTGTGAGCATTTTAAACACACCTTTAATGCCAAAAAAGTTGGTTTTTCAAAATATGTGATAAGTGGCATTGACTATTGACCAAACGACTCATAGAGTAATAACTACACAACTCGTATGTCCCATAAGAGACCAATCTTTTGGGGTTAGTGGGGGCTTTGGAACTCCAAAGTAGAACTCATCTATTGAAAATCTCAACCACTTTAAATATTTGCTCTTCTCTTATATATGATCATGGATCAAAATAGCGGCAACTATGCTACATTGAGCATAATGGTTGCTATGGTTCGCTATGGCCATTACGAGGCTGCTAGAAAGTGTGATTGATAGTTATTTTTCAAAATTTTTTAGAATACATAGTAAAGCTTATTTTTCTAATTCTTTTCTCCAAACGACATTTTTATGCAACTATTCTCTCCTTTGTTGCTTGAAAAAGTACCTAAACATAGAAGATCTTACTGAATTGAAACTGATGTAAAGCATTCCTCTTAAGGGATCTTCTCTAGGTAATGTTCTCACCGTACAGTATGCATAATTACTAAAGTCATCCAAAAGAGGAACCTTGGTTGTAGATGTGTCTTCCCGGTTGAATTCCATTCTAAAAATCTAAAAGGACCAAACACAATAGATTTGTGTCACCCTCTTTGATACCAATTGAAAGTTTCTGGAGCCTTGGATTTTTATATTGCAAGTCAAACAATATGTAGCAGAAGAAATAAAACGAACTTGCAAGCAAAAGCAATCAACCACACAAGAAAAAGACACGTAGATTTTTAATGTGGAAAACCCAAACAGGAAAAATCATGAGTCTTTTCGGACTAACAAAACTAAGTACTAATTTTGAATAGTTACAAGATATAATCACAACCGTTTTCAATTAGTCCATCGACCTAAGGTTGTAATTCTTCTTACAAAAATCCTTGCTACAGCTGTCCCTCCTTATGCACTGCTCTCTGCGCTTACTCTAGTCACCTTGATTCTATAAGATGAACAATCTTCTAAAAAAAAGTAGAATTAGCAAACTCTAGAATACAAAGTTTCAGCACAATCTCTCCATTGTAAGCTCTAAAGAAAAGAATGAATCTTTAATGTAAAATCTCAACTCAGATTATGAAAATGCATACTTTAGGGTTGAGAGAGGAACACTTTTTATAACCCACAATTTGTGCCTTAGAATAAGAACTGCCAGTTATGGTACAAACATGAAATAAACCCCAAATAGGAAAGTGGGTTCCCCAGTCTATCTAAATGAAATATAAAATACAACTTAATAGACCCAAATTTTATCCAACCTATGAATTAGTCAACACTCAAAAACCTTACATGTGCTCATGAGGCATATCTAAGTCGCCTAACTTTTGAAAACACAAACTCATCCTAGCCCAAGCTCGAGGGATGCTGTAACTGCTTCACAAGAGCCTGCCCCTTTAATCTATTGAGCTGGATCGGGTAGGGCTTTCTGCCATTCGTTTGGTCTTTCACTCACTTGTTAAAGATTTTTCAGTCACTAATCTATAGCACTACTTTTCTGGGCAGGGTCAAGCTTCTGGCTTTTTTAAACCTAATTCAAGCCCAGTCCAAGTATTTAATAAGCCTAAACTTTTAGATCCATACCCATCCCAAATACTAAAACCTGGGAGTCCAAACCTGGCCCAAAGCATGCTGGGCCGTGCTGACCCAGTCCTTGAGCGCTCCAAACTACGGATGATTAGTTCAAATATTGTCGAGTTCTCATGTACAGTAATGGAGCTCAAGGAGTCAGATGGAAATACGAACTGTTCAGATCCACAACCATATAGAGTTGCTCAGATCCACAGCCCACTAACACTATTTGCTCCCTATTGCTGCCTACACTGTATGATCTTCTACGATTTTCCTAAATTCCCTCATGACTCCTAAGGACTAATCTCTTATATATTTTAGATTTTATCTCTTAACATTTTCATTTTTGAAATATTTTTGTTCAGGCACTTGGGTAGGGCTGTCAATCTAGCCCTTTCAGAGGTCTTGGATTGACTTGACTAGCAAAAGCCCTTAAAGCAAGTGCTTTTTTTTTTTTTTTGGAGATTTGGCCATAGGTCCATAAATATCTTATTGCGCTATGTTAGGTCCACGATATTTTCCTTTGCCACATTAGGTCTCTAATAAAAATAGACCCTGACAAATGACAACAATAACCCTCCTTTCATATGAAAACAAAAAGGGTTTGTTTCTCCCACATTCGTTTCTAGTTGCAGCCAGAGAAGAAACGAAGAAGGATAAGGGATTGGTCCTATGTCTCAGTCTCCTCCCTCTTAGATCCGGTAGTGATGACCAGAGCAGGTGCAATGGTGAGAAGCAACGACGGTGCAATAATGCACTCCAGCGAAGGGTAGCGATGACTGGGATTCATGTTGTCTTTTTAGTGAAGGTTCTAGATTATAGAAACAGATAGATCGAAGGATTGATTTGCAGAGAGACTGTCAGTGTTCAGTCTCTCTGTTTGTCGCTTGAGAAGAGGCCCATTGGCAATGCAAAGCACTGGTGCAAATCGTCACCAAGGAATCGGTGCCCGAACAAGGTTGCTTATTACAATTGTCTCACCACCCTCCAGTCTCTAGCAGCCAATCGTCTGATAAGATAAGGCCTGAGTGGTTTCTCGATGCAGAACTCGTGTGGGATATGAAGGCTTGATAGATGGTGCTTTGAAGCACCACAAGATTGGTCCCCACCAAACAAATTTCATTAAAATAGATTAAATCTGTGTTAATTGAAATTGATTTAATCTATTTGGTTCGACTCGGCAAACATAGATTAAATCTGTGTGTTAATTTCAATTAAATCAAAACTTTTCTATTTTTTTTAATTTCAATACGTTTTTCTATTTCAATCTATTCTTTTTAATCTATATATATTTTTTATTTCAATCTGTTTTTTTTATATATTTTGAATTTTGAAACAATTTTGTAATTAATTTCAACAAATATTTTATCTGTTAACCTTCTCAAACAGATCGATTTCATCTTTTCCAATTCCAAGACATAAATTTTATTAGAGGAGGCCAAAGTATAGATTTTATTTGTTTAAGGAAGGTGAGGCTGGTGGTGGCGTGTTCTTTTCTCTATGTAGTTTTTTGGGGTCGAGGACAATGTAGATGGTTGCTTTTGTTCATTCTCTTGTATTGGCATGGGAAGTTTAAGAAGACAAAAAATTTAAGTTGGTCTATATCGGTGAATGGTCTGGAACTTTGCTTAGCTTTTAGAACCTGCACGATATGAAGTATTTGTTGGAAAGAGGATATAAGAGGATGGGTGAAGACTAGTGGTGGTGGTCCACTGTTATTTTTTTATTGATTATAAATCAGATTGAGGATGTAGATGGCTTCATTCTTTGTGTTGCTATGTGCATGAGTTTTGCAAATTTCATATTAAACCCCTTGTGCTCCTCCTAAAACTTGCAAGATATTTCTCCCCAAAAATTTAAGATGAATTCATCTGTTTGAACACAATGAGTTTTTGTATTTGCAAAGCAGATGAATTTATATGAATATATTTTATCTGTCCTCATCTTCTCAACTACCTCACTATTAACCAAGTAACCAACTACCAGATCATCACACAGTGACTCAATTTTTTTAAGCTTTTCCAATTCGCTCGTTTTTTGCATTGATGTTATATTGAATTAAGATATAGTCAAACACCACCATATTTAAACCCTTCGAACATGACCTAATTTACAACACCCCACAAAGCACAAACCCACTTGTTGATCCTATGTTTCAAAATAAGGTTTGAAGTTAAAATATCTACAAGTGGGTTGTATGCAAGTGATTTTTGTTAGTAATCCAGTTATTGTTTTGTGTAAACTTATATAACTTGCTTGAAAGCAAATGAATCCCATGTAAAATGAACACACTTTTCTATGTCACTCTTAGATTTTATCTTTTGGTTCTCCCTCTCGTAAATTTTACCTTTTGAGGCTACCCTCTCTAATTGATTTTATCTGTTGGTTCACCCCCTCCCTTAGATTTTATCTATTGGGTCTCTCTCTTAGATTTTATATATTGGTTTTCCCCCTCTATTAGATTTTATATATTGGTTCCACTTTCTCGTCCAACAAATAGATTTCATCTGTTGTTAAGGATCTTTTGAAAACAGATGAACTTATCTGTTGGCTTTTTTTAGGTTATGGCATTCATTCCATCTTTATCTCTTCTTCTTTATTCATTTCCAATATATTTTATATCTATTACGTTAACAAATTTTAATTGTTTTGTTCAATAGAATTTATCTGTTGGGTTTTTTATTTTAGGTTTCTCAGCAGATTTTATCTGTTTTTCTTGAACAGATGAATTCATCTGTCTACACCCTCTCATCCACACCTTCCCTCTCTCTCTCAAAGTATTAAACAATTGAATTCATACTCAGATACTAATAAACAGTTGAATTCATTTGGGTTTTTTTTTCTTCTATCATCAACATTATGTTCATACAATAGTGAAATTTTCATTGTTGTGAGAACAGATAAATTTATAGAATTTTAAAGCTTGCAAAAAGAAAACAATACAAGTGTTAATATTCATTAATGTCAATACAATTACACGAAGAAGGGTATTTTGTCACTTTTTGTCCTAAATACTAACTAAAAGGACCTAATGCAATATTAAATAATTTAGGTGGGCTTTATGGGTTAAGCAAAATGTAGTTGAACGTAATGTGGTATGAAATCATTTACAGGGGCCGTCCTCTGAAAACCCCTAAGAATTGAGAGTGAGAATCACCACAGCTTTTTTGTGCTTTGATAATTGCTTTATATCATTAATGAAGCCCTACTTCACATTTTAGTTCCATTTGATCCTACCTTAACATATGCAACTGTTCCATTTTTGTCTTACTTTTCCTTTCTACAAAGATACTGTTTCATTCTGTTTGGTCTCAAACTAGCTTTCAAATCTTACTTTGTGCCAGTAGATTGATGCTTTATTCGCAGTGATAGATTGGATTATGATTTATCTTATTATTTGGGTGTGTTTACTGTTTACTGCATGCTATTTGATAAATCTCTCTTTTTTTCTCTTTGTTTTATGACCTAGGGTATTCCTTGCCAGCATAGGCTTTAAACCTTTGGCCAACTTTGGGATTATTTGATTCTGACAAGCAAAGACTATTCCTTAAGGGGTACACACATTGCTGCACAAATAATACCCAGATAACGCAGGAAACGAGAGTCGAACTTGAAACCTTGGGAAGCAAACCCAAGGCTCAAACCAACTGAGCTGCATCCTTGACAGCAATGGTTCCTTACCCTATCATCAGGTCTGTGAATTTAAAATCTCTCTCTCTCTCTCTTTCTCTCTCTCTCTCTCAAATATTGAAAGCATATGGAAATTGAGGAAGATTTTGTCCTGCTCGATGCTGTGCGGTCCTTTTGGATCAGAGCCGTCACCATGACGGTTGAGAAAAATTTCCTGTCATATGTAGCCAGAGATACAATACAGATAAAAGTACAGACAACATCGGACTACTTCCATAAAAAACTTAAGTAGAAAAATATAGCATAACATAGATAGCTGTTCAGATCGTCCGCCACCTGATTAGCAATTCTGAACTCAAATAATTTCTGTTGCCGATATTGTAGAATTAAAAAACCTGCGAAGAAGACTACAAAAGAAAAGGTTGCACCCCACCCCCCCGGCAAAATCTCAAAATCTCCAGAACATGACAATCAGCAACACTTTACAAACTGAAAGTGTTCAAGAGGATTACTACCAACCAGCATGTTACCAATCTCAAGCTGGAAGAATGAAGGACTCATTCTGGTCATAATGCTTTCCATGTCAAGTGCCGGTAGCGGATCCACTTTGCAGCAATGTGGATTCCAATAGAAAATGCAGCAACAAGCAATGGCAACGGAAGTTTTCTATCATTCCTTTCTTTTTGATTGGTTTCAATCTCTGCCTTTCCTTCCAAAGACTTTGAGTTCTGAACTACTGCAAGAGCAAGATAGAGTGCAATAGCCAGTACCCTAACCCAAGGTTCACCAACAGCTGCTGCTGTAGCGGCAACAGGCAGTGCTGCTGAAACATTGTCTCTCTTCTTAATGAAACGTGAAAAACAGAACAGACCCGATAGCAGCAGCCAAAATAGCAGCTCAGGAACAGAACCATTGATAGCCCCATACCCAATTAAGCCGGCCAAGGTGAGAAGATATGGTTGGCTCTTGACAGCAGTAGGTACAACGGCCTCTGCAGTGGCCAGTACTGTGGAGGTCAGCAGGATGATCACAGACAGCTCCTGAACTGGAGCATACCCAACTATGCCAGTGTAGATAGAATGGATGAAATACAGAACGGTTTCAATGTATCTGATAACAGCAGTGACTGGGTCCCCAATGAACTGATATATAATGGCCACTGCAAGCTTCAAGAGGTAACCCACAAAACCAGCAATGGCAACTGCAGCATTCTTCCAGTTTGTAACTTCCCATAACACTGTTCTCCATGCATAGACAAGGAAAAAGGGGACTGCAAAATAACAGGCACAAGGAAATTAGAGCTCTGAAATTTTGAGTTCAGAGAAAAAAGGTTTGACATCCCAGTAAAGTCATCATCATCATCATCATCATCAAAGCCTCATCCCAACCATATTAGGGTTGGCTACATGAATTCTGTTTCTCCATTCCGTTCTATTTTGAGCCAAATCTTTAGATAAGTTAAACTTCTTCAAATATGATTTAATGACCTCCATTAATGTTTTCTTTGGCCTACCCATATCTCTTGATTGGTCATCTACCTAGATAGCCAAACTTTTTCTCACTGGCGCCATAACCGGCCTACGCTCAACATGCCCAAACCATCTTACACAGGTTTCTCTAATCTTATCCCCTATTGGTGCTACCTCTAAATACTTTCAAAAGCGTTCATTTCTAATTTTATCTTTCCTAGTTTTACTACACATCCACCTAAGTATTCTTATCTCTGCTACATCCATCTTATGTATGTGTCTTATTAATTGGCCAACATTCTGCTCCATATGTCATAGTTGGTCTAACCACTTTCCTGTAATCACGTTTGGGTTGTGACAAAATTTTACGTTGGCTGTCAACCTACCTAACGCAACCCTCTTCCTTTACCTAGGCTTGGGAAAGGCAACAAAAACTGGGAGAGTACTAATATAAAAGTAATCCAAATTATGAAGAAAGAGTTCTATTATGAAGAAAGATTTGCATAAAAGTACTGACATAAAAGTACAAGAGTTCAGAAAGATCACGCAAAAATTACAAGCGCAAAAAATTTTAGATAGCAAAATGAAAATAGTAGGACCAGGAACAAAACCCAATTTGGATGCATGTGAATGCTTCCCAAGTCCTGGAGTGCAATCTGTTTCATTGCATCTCCTTCCCTCACTGCACCCAACTCTGACTGCTGGGAGCCAGAGACCAAATCCCTACTATGATACACTGATGGTCAGCACTAATAATACGTTCATGGTTATCACATAAGAAAGCTGAAGCATTCTTTGGCAAGAGCCTAAATGATTCTAAGCATACTGACAAATAGCAAGGGAAACTGGTCTCTCTCGACAACATAGGATGAATGTCAAAATATCAGCACATAGTAAAAAATATAATGCCAAATTTCCTTATTAGGATCTGTAACTGAACATGTTCCATAAAACTATTCTCCAAGACTGCTCACCTATTACCACCATCAAAAGACAAAATAAACTATAGGCATTTTACTCTTTGAGGAACCACTCCATCCAGATATAGCAACAAATCTGAATGCTGCTCAATGTTTCTGCATCAAAAGAGTTGGAACTGAACACTATCATGATCTGAAAATTCATCCTACACCAAGTTGACTTGGTGCCAGTCAGTACCCATAAGAATTAGGAAAGAGGGTTCCAACCCCAACTCAACTGAGTGGACACCAACTCAATCGACTCAGACCAGTACAACTGGCATGGACTGCATGTAACCAGCACAAACTGGTAGTGGATGACACCATGGCTTGAGATTTTATGCAGCATTAGTTGACTCAGTGCCAGTCACTATGGGCACGAGTATGGGACTAGGATCCTCAAAAAGCCACAACTCGGTTTTCAGACTAGCAATGACCTACATGGAAGTACTAACTGCCACAAGAATGGTATGGGATTGACACAGACCAGTTCAAGACTATTATGGATTGAGCCACAGAATAACTCAACCAAAAATATCAAAATTAACATTTTCATTTTTCCTATGAGTTTAATTTTAAAAGTAAAGAAACAAGCGCAAATATGGCGTCTAAAAAGATTCTAAACATGGATAATGGTGCTTACAAGCAATATTAACATGGTGGTACATGTTAGAAATATAACCCCTCAAGATATGGCCCAGCTCAACTGGGCCCATGTACATAATATCCCAAGTGTGGGATCTGGTCAAAATACTGTAGATAGAAATTCCTCGTATAGTTGATTGTACACTTGTATTTTCCTTTCCTGCATTTCAATATATATAAATACAGTAGTTGATCACCAGCTTGGGACATGACCAATTCTACAAAAACTCCTCTCTCTTGTTTGGTTCTGCTTAATCCATGGATCTCTGGATCTCAACATGGTATCAGAGCACTGCTAAGAAACCTCTGAATACTTCAGTCTTCACCAGAGAGGAGGATCTCTTCTGTCGTCCCAACTCTGTCTCCTTCTATTCACTGCATCAAAGAAAGGAAGAAGATTGGATACTTCTCCCTCATCAGATTGATTCAGATTTAAGCTACACTTCTTTTGATCAACAAAAACACTCCCTGCAGCCGTCAGATCACAAAGTGGTTCGCACCTTATGTGGTCCAAATTGTGAAAGGAAGGCATATTCGGGGTTGCACATTTATTCATATAATTTCTTGGATTTTTTGAGCAATCAGAGGTCGGTTTCTACTCCCTTGTCTCTGTCCTATTCACTGCATCAAAGAAAGGAAGAAGATTGGATACTTCTCCCTCATCAGATTGATTCAGATTTAAGCTACACTTCTTTTGATCAACAAAAACACTCCCTGCAGCCGTCAGATCACAAAGTGGTTCGCACCTTATGTGGTCCAAATTGTGAAAGGAAGGCATATTCGGGGTTGCACATTTATTCATATAATTTCTTGGATTTTTTGAGCAATCAGAGGTCGGTTTCTACTCCCTTGTCTCTGTCATCAGTTTTGAGGACCAGTTTTCTTCTTTCTCTTCAAACTTTGTGTTTAACAATTGGATATGCTTAAAAATTAGGGATTAGCTACATAATTATGTCCTCAATATAACCTGGAAGTTGGATTAGAATTTCAGTTCTTGTGGGATTGTTTTTTGGCCATTCTACATCAAAAATTTGGGTTCCCCCAGGACTAAATATTATTTTTTCCTTTGATTGGTTCGGTTGTTTGCGTGGCAACCTTCTTTTCATTAAATTGATATCTGTTGATCTTTGAGAATCATTATGGACAAGGGGGGTTTTATTCCATTAAGTTTGAGCGGGAAAATTATATGAGTTGATCCTTCCACAATAACATTTTTGTGGAAGGCAAAGGACTACTTGGGTATCTAGATGGAATGACTCCCCAGCTTACCATTTCAACACCCACAACTACAGAGGGTAGTAGTAGCATTGCTTCTGAGTCAGTTGATGATAAGACAATTGCATCGTGGAACCAAAACAATGCCAAAGTGGTTATCCCTGGATTCTCAACTCAGTGGAACTGTCTCTTTCCCTGGGTTGGTCGAAGGATTTTGATATGTGGAATCATCTTAAGAAACTATATCACCAGACAAATAAAGCTAGGAGACTTTACCTAGACACATAATTGGGAAAGTCTTGTCCAGGTGATAAAACAGTACCAAATGCTTTTGCATTCTGTCTCCTCGAAGTTTCTCTTTCAAGAACCACATATTAGTCAATATCTTATGAATTTGCGTCCTGAATATGAGCCAATGAATGCTGCCCCCATGAATTGGGAAAACTACTCCCCATATCTGAATACTTATGTGTAAGAGGTTCTTCGTGATTGTGAAGAGATCCGACTTATGTGTAAGAGGTTCTTCATGATTGTGAAGAGATCCGACTTGTATTGCAACATTCTCTCTCTAAAGAACCTAAGGCTCTCCTTAGTACTCCAGCCCCTATTCCTACTCTAGCTGATGAAACATCTCTTTTCACTGCCCGTGACCGAAGACTACAATGTTTTGAATGCAAGGGCTATATGCATGTGGCCTGCAACTGTCGAAAGAAACTGTTTTACAACTACTCCAAACGAAAAGGTCACATTATTCTTGAATGCACAAGGAGACCTCCAAAGCAAAAATGAACAGCCCCAAAAGCAAAGCCAGACTGTTTTTCAAGATCAAGCGGCACCGGTTACCGCTGATTGTGTCTTTGACCCCTTGCTCAAATTTGATAGATGATCAATGCTTCTGTGACATCTGCATTTATCTCCATGGGTATTAATGGTTTGTCTCTTTCCCCTACTGCATTTCGTACTTTTCATTCTTCCATAGACCTTTCCACATCTATTACACCTTCTACATGGTTTTTGGACTTAGGAGCCTCAAACCATTTGACAACTGTGGAACAAAATTTGCATGACCCCTCAAATCAAAGTTGGACATGAAAAAATAACCACAACAAATGGCCATCACCTTCCTATTTATGGCATAGGTTCCTAAGAACTTTCAACATCTGAAAAAATGATTTTCATCTTTCTAATGTTTATTTTGTTTCGCAATTATCTGCAAATTTGATTTATGTGTATCAACTGGTTCAAAATGGTTGCTTAGTTAAGTTCCTTTCTTCTGATTGTGTTACATAGGAATGGCAAACTGGGAATGAAATCAGGAGGGGGAGTAAGCATGGCAGGCTATTTTTACTGGACATGAGATCTAGGTTTTTTTTTCCTTCTATGGGCGCTTTAAATAATTTGCGGACCACTTGGCATAGATGCCTTGGTCGTTTGAAAAAATCAAATTTGATGTCTTTATTTCAACATGTTTGTTTAGAATCTTCTTTCAATAATAATGCTATTTCTACTTTTGCTAAATCTAAGTGAAAAACTTATTTTTTAAGCAAAAGCACTATGCTCCCTTTTTCTGGTCCATTATTCACATGCCACAACACCTTTTGATGTTATACACATAGATGTCTAGGAAATTGCCCAACACTTGAGTAGGATAGGATATAATTATTATGTTACATTTATTGGTGACCATTGTTGCTACACATGGACATACTTCTTAAGATTTAAATTTGAAGTCTTTTCTATCTTCCAGAAATTTTACGCTCTGAATACCATCATCATCATCATCATCATCAAAGCCTTATCCCAACCATGTTGGGGTCGGTTACATGAATTCTGTTTCTCCATTCCGTTCTATTTTGAGCCAAATCTTACACTATGAATACCCAATTCCAAAAATCCATCAAAATCTTGCATTCTAACTCAAGGGGAGAATACACATCTTCTGAATTCTCCTCATATTTATTTGATAAAGGCATCATTCACCAAGAATCCCATCCTCACACACCAAAACAAAAAAGGGAATGTGGAAAGAAAGAATCACCACATTCTAGAAACTGTCAGAACTCTATTTGTTGAATCTCTTGTCCCCCTATGTTCTGGTGTGAGGCTGCTCATATTGCCATTCATATCATGAACAAGTTACCTAATTCTATGATAGAAAAGATCTCCCCATATTATTGTTTATTTGGTCATCCACCTTCATACTCACATTTGAGAGTATTTGGGTCTCTATATTTTGTCCATCAAGTTATCCCCTCAAGTTACTTGCTGTATGTTTCTTAGACACAGTGAAGAACACAGAGGGTTTCTTTGCTATGATCCCAATGATTGCCGACTCTGTGCCACATGGAATTTTTTTTTTTTTTGTGGAACATGTTCTCTTCCATTCCCTTCGTCTTCTTAATAATAAAATTCAAAATTTTTTTTATCTTCACAACTTTACAGCACCAAGTTCTTCTTCATCTATTACACAAGTCTATGCCCATCATCCAAAACAAATGCTTCCTGCTACTCTTTCATCCAATCACCCTTCTTGCAAACTCCTCCTAATGAAGGCACCGATCCTCTCGACTCACCTCCATTACGACAATCTAGTCATATTTCAGTTCCGCTAGATAGGTATGATTTTCTTATGTTGTTCACTTCAGATCCTACTCCTATTCCAACCTCATATTCACGGAATGCTAATACTCCATGTTTGATTGATGAATACTAGCTCTCCAAGAGAATAAAACTTGGGATCTCGTTTCACTTCCTTCACATGCATTTATTATTAGGAGTAAAGGGGTCTAGTCCATTAAGGTTTGATCTGACGACAGTCTTGACCGATACAAAGCTCTGCTAGTTGCTCAAGGCTATAAACAAGAATATGGAATTGATTATGAGGAAACCTTTGCACCCATCTCAAGATGGCTGTTGTTCGGTGTTTGCTAAGTGTTGCTGTTATACATAATTGCTTACTAAGTGTTACTGCTGCTGCACATAACTGTTTACTAAGTGTTACTACTGCGCATAATTGTTTACTAAGTGTAGTTGTTGTACATAATTGGCCGCAAATGGATGTAAAGAATGCCTCCTTGCCCAGGGATCTCCAAGAGATTGTCTACATGCAACCACCTCCGAGATATACATGTCCTCCAAAGCATGTTTGCAATTTGAAAAAGTCTTTATATGGCCTCAAGCAAGCTCCTCATGCTTGGTTTGATAAATTTGATTATGCCATCCTTTAAGCAAGCTTTTCTCAAAGTTCAAATGGCAACTCTCTCTTCATTAGACAAATATCATGTGGTAATAAAATTTAGTTAATCTACATTGATGACATGATCATCAGTGGTAATGACACTGAGGGCATCTCAGACCTTAAACTTATCTTATGCATACTTTTAAGATAAAGCTTTCTTGGCTTAGAAGTTTCAAGGAGTTAAGATGGCATTAGGGTGAATCAAACCAAATATGCCAATCATCATCATCATCATCATCATCAAAGCCTTATCCCAACCATGTTGGGGTCGGCTACATGAATTCTATTTCTCCATTCCGTTCTATTTTGAACTAAATCTTTTGATAAGTGCAACTTCTTCAAATCTGAATTAATGACTTCCATCCATGTTTTCTTCAGCCTACCCCTACCTCTTGATGGACCCTTCACCTGTATATCCAAACTTTTTCTCACCGGTGCCATTACTGGCCTATGCTCAACATGCCCAAACCATCTTAAACGAGTTTCTCTAATCTTATCTCTTATTGGTGCTACCCCTAAATGTTCTCGAAAGCGCTCATTTCTAATTTTACCACACATCCACCTAAGCATTCTCATTTCCGCTACATTCATCTTATGAATATGTGTCTTCTTAATTGGCTAACATTCTGCTCCATATGTCATAGCTGGTCTAACTACTGTCCTGTAAAATTTTTCCTTCAATTTTGTTGGCATTTGTCTATCACAAAGTACTCCCGAAGCTAATCTCCACTTCAGCCATCCAGCTCTTATCCTATGCTCCACATCTTCGTCAATCTCCCCATCCTTACTAATCATCGAGCTTAGGTACCGAAAAGAATCTTTACGTGGTATCTTATGGGTTTTAATTTTGACAGTGATTTCAACACTTTGTATATGTCCACTGAAATTGCAATCCATATATTCTGTCTTTGTACGACTTATTTTAAAGCCTGTAGATTCTAATGCCCTCCGCCATCTCTCAAGCTTTGCATTTACACCCTCTCTTGATTCACCAACCAATATTATATCATCTGCGAACAACATACACCATGGTACTTCTTCTTGAATATACACAGTTAACTCATCCATAATTAATGCAAAGAGATAACGGCTTAAGGATGATCCCTGATGTAGGCCTATAGTCACGGGAAATCCACCCGTTTCTCCACATATGGTTTTCACATTTGTTATTGCACCTTCGTACATATTCTTTAAACCTCTTGCAAATATGCCAATGATTTAATTAAATCTGCTCGACTCAATGATGCTAAAACATTTGACACCCCACTTGAGCTCGATGTTAAAATCAGCAAGGATTATGGTTGTCTACTTGAAAATCCTACCATCTTTTGAAGCTTGGTCAATAGCCTCCTTTTTTTTTTTTTTTTTCTATTACCATGACTTGGCTAGATATCTATCATGTTGTGCATATCATCAGTTAGTTTGTGAATAACCCTTACAAACCACATCTCCTTGTCATACATCACATCCTTAGGTACATTAAGGGCACTTGTGACCATGGGCTTTATCGGTGTCTTCCTTATAGTTGTAAGCCTATGCTGACACCAACTGGGTTGGTTGCCCGGATACTCGTGATCTACCGTGGGTTGGTATATGTTCCTCAATACCTCATTTCATGGAAGTGCAAGAAGCAAACCACTATTTCTAAATCATTGGCAGAGGCTGAATATCATTCAGTGTCATATGCTAGTGAAATTATATGGCTTCACCGACTTCTTCGACCGATTGGTGACTTTCTTGCAATCTCAACTCTTCTTTATGGTGACAACACCAGTGCCATCAAAATTGCAAACAATACTGTCTATCATAAGCGCATTAAACATATTGAGATAGACTATCAATTCATTTGTCAAAGTGTTGTCTGTAACACCATCTCTCTGCCCTATGTCTCCTCTCATGACCAATTGGTTGACATCTTCACCAAAGCAATTCCTCAGGATTGCCATGACTATCTACATTCCAAATTGATGCATTGCTCCTCCCCGCATCAATTTGAGGGGGATTGTAGAAATATAACCCATCAAGATAAGGCCCAACACAACTAGGCCCGTGTACATGACATCCCATGTGTGGGATCGGGTCAAAATATTGTATATAGACATTACTTGTATAGTTGACCGTACACTTGTATTTTACTTTTTCTGCATTTCAATCATTGTAATTACATTGTAATCTTAGCCCTTAATTATGCATCAGTTGCATATAAATACAATAGTGGATCCCCATCTTGGGATAAGACCAATTGTCCAAAAACTCTTCCTCTTCTTTAGCTTCTGCTTAATCCATGGATCTATATATCTCAACAGTACACATTACAAAATTGATTCTGAATGCTACATGTGATGTAAATATATCAGTATGTCAATGAAGATGGAGTTGCTTGATAATTTAAGGCATTTTATCTATTAAATTCTGATACATTTTAAAAAAGGACTAAACATTATGATAATGATAATGAAGATAAGCTTGAGTCAGCTTGAAACTCTGACATATTCGAGAATTAGCTGCCCCTATGGCCCGATGCCCTTAGTTGTTGTTGCTGTTTTTCTATTTTTTATTTTATTATTATTATTTTTTTAATGTTATGGTCTGTGATTTTAGTATTACTACAAGTGTCAATGAATAGCAATTTAGTATTGGTTGTGCGCTGTATGTGTTGAATCATGAATGGTCATTCTATTAGCTAAAAGGAGTGATGAACATCAAGGTAGTATTAAGAAAAACTAATTATCTTTACAACTGACTCAGGATAAAATTAAAATTTTAAATTTACACATTTTTAGTACGTTCTATGATTTTTGCATTTTTCTAGATTTTTGAAATTCTTTTTTTAAGTTTTTAAGAGCCACACTCATCTCGGTCCGACATAGCCAGCATGGATGGCATTGACTCATCCAAGTCCACATTGTTTCCCCATTGGGATTTAAAACCTTGACCTATGATACCCAAACACTTGTATAAGCCTAACGTATTAGTGTCGGATCAATACAACACTCGTATTGGCAAGCGATATGAACCAGATACTTCTAGGCTACAAGTTTAGCATATCCCATTCACCGAGCCCACTATTTCATATAGTTATTTTTATTTTCTTACTTCACAACAGTATAAAAAACGTTAGACAATGCAAGGCTAACCTATGTGATTTAATGAGACCAGAAATGATTAACAATTGTAATTATAATATAAATTAAATTCAAATTCTACCCCTTTTGTATCAAATTTCAAATGAGCTTAGAGATGACTCTGCCCTATCACAATCACGCAATATGAACCCCTCAAATTAGGATCTGGGGTCTTAATGGAAGAGAATCCCTCCCACTAGCTTACGGATCAATTAATTTTCAAGCAGTTTACTTATCTACTTAGAGGATTTGGAAAATGGACCAAGTTCAAATAGGTTTCCAATAAAATTGATGTTTTTATGTGGGGCATGGAAATTTAGATTTATACAATTAGTAAACCCTGCAGTGTTCAAAGCTATGATGCACGGATACTTTAAAATGGGCAATGTATCATATCCAATACTTCACTTTTTATGTGTAAAATCGGTATTCCTTCCATTTCCATGTCGTATCCCTATTTTATCCATGCTGTATCTGGGCATCATAGGTTCAAAGGGTCCAAAAAGAAAAACACTGAAAATTAGGCTCAATTGAGCTTATAATGGGCATGGTTGAGTTCAACTGGGCCTGCTTGGATTCGGTTGGGTTGGCTGGGCCTAATTGGACCTAGGCAGGGTTGGTTAGGCCTGCTTGGAATTGAGCTGGGTTGGCCGGTCCTAATTGGACCGCGGCTGGGTTGGTTGGACCTATTTGGTTATAGTGTGGGCCGTGGGGTGTGCCTAGGTGCGTCAGATGAAGGATATGGACATGAGGATTATTTAGTAGGTGGAATGGGATTATCTTGGACAGCAATGGAGTATTGAGTTTTAGGATCCTGCCACCTGGATGTATTGGTAAAAGAGAAGTTGAAATGTGATATGGTATTAGTAGGAAGTGGGTTTTGCTAGTGTATGTGGCTAAAAGTATGAAAAAAAGTAATGGGACACTTTGGCTTCTTCTTGATTTAGGAAGATCCTGCTAATGTACGTTATGCTAGTGGAGAGTATCACAGGTGAGTGGTAGTGTCGGCCAAGCGATTTAAGGGTGGTCATGGCTAGCGGCTATGGATCTAGGCACTATGGGTGATGGCTTATGCATATGGATGGGTGATGTATGACTATGGTGGAAAATGTACGACTATGGCGATGATGATGGGGAAAAAAAAAAACCAAAATCAATAAAATAGAGGGGAAGGAGAAGATACCTAGTTTCGTTGGTTCTCTTAAAGGAGATAGAGTGCTAAGCACTCAAAAGCATTCGATCGTTCATTATCATTAACTTCAAAAATAACGTCTACAATGCTTTATAAAGATAAAACCCTAATCCAAACTAGATCCTAACTATGGGTTGAGATTAAACACTAACATAACAATAATAATCCCAATATTAATAGTTCTCAAATAACCAAATAAAGCATAATAACAATAATAAAATAGTCAAGATTGGGCATGATTTAGCCTTGGAAAATTGGCTATTTGGCTTGCATAGTCCATGAACGGTACATATTTTGTGGGCCCCTTGATTGACCCTCTTGATTCAATCATGTATTCTTTTATGCTTCTATTCTCATCCCATGTGGTACATTCCAATGTGAGGCCTTCTCTATATTTATCACATGAGGTTTTCATCTAGATCATGTGTCACGTGTTAGATCGGATTGGATCTAACAATGGATCTGCATCAAGATCAAGATCCAACGGTGGGTCTGCATTAGACTTCTAATCCAACAGTAGATCTGCATTGGATTTGCAATCCAATGGTGAATCTTAATCAAATCTGTTATCTAACACCAAGAAATAACCATCTAACCACAAAGACAGGCTTTTGTGATTTCTTTTTCCGTTGGCAGACTTTGGATGGAGCTGCAATGTCCGCATCATGAAAATTTCATTAATTTAAAAAAGATCTAAGAAAAAAATCCAACATCTATATATCCATTTCCTAGCTTCTCTTTTTCACTCCAAAAAATAGGGCATGTTCATGCTATGGAAGAGAATCGAGATGGACCATCTTTCACTTCTAAACAACAACAAAATCATAAGAAGATAGTAACAAGTCATCCGGCAGCTCCAACTAACATTTGTAGTCTCACCCTTACCATGGTTTCCTCATTCTTCAATCCTCGACCAGAGGCTTGCTAAGTAGAATCACTTCAACACAACCCCACCTCTCGACATAGAAAACCTTTAACATCTCATTTGCCACCTTGTATGATGCAAATTTTCTCTCCCACTGGCCCACTTTAGAGCCTGTACTTTCACTCAACTCTTTCTTGAGTCCCCAATCCATTGATCCTCATGGCCGGGGTAGGTTTGATGATCATAACTATTCACCACCCATAGACAAAATCCCACCACAATTAAAGCAGGTTAACTTGGAGAAAAGCAACAACAAAAACAGCCGAGCATCAAAGGGGATGAGATATCAGTATTCAGTAACACAATGCAATCTTGTAAAGCAGAAAGGTATCACCCTAACACAGAAAATAATTTATCATGAAGATATTATATGGAATTTAGAGGCACAATGAGGAAACCCCTTCTCTGCGCAATGAGGAACCCCTTCTCTATCACCTGCATGTGGTAATTAAAAAACAATACGACCCAGTATTCTAATCTTTGCAGAAACCTGGGTCATTGCTGAGAATGCTGCTACTCTTTCCTTTTAAGAAAATTCAATTTCACTGCAATAAGGCTTTCTGTTTTCATGCGGATCATTCTTTTTCCCAGTCATCTACTCTGCGTTTCTTTGTCTTATCTATTGTCTCCAGTAGCCCACAAAGGGACGTCAACAAAATTATTGTGGAGTTTTCTATCTCCAACTCCTCCATGCAACTCATTGGTTAGTGTCGGGTCACTTTCATTGAATCCTTCACAGCTGAAAGAATAAGGCAAACCTTATGACTTGGATTTTGTGGGACCCCATTCACATGCAAAAATAGTTAAAAAGAGAGTTGCAGTATCCAAGAATGCCTGGACAGGATATTGGAAACCTCCTTGGTCACCACTGTATTCCAAATCTTTTCCTACAACACCAAACTAGAATTTTCTTTGACGACTACTCCCTCCTTTATCCTCAAAACCTTACCCCTTTCAACCCAAAACTTAAGACATGAACATGTGGGTTCTCACCCTCATTTCCAGGGCCTACTCCCTTAGCACCGGCTTACTGGAGATAAACATGCTCTTCTAGTTAAACTTAAGCACCTAACCAAAACCTTATATGTTCGAACTTTGGAGCAAAAAGGAGTATGGTAAAATCATTGAATAGGTCCATAAACTCAAACAATTCATCCCACCAGTTCAATCTAGAATCACTGGTTCTGACAACTAGGAACGAAGGCACCTGGAACAGCTAATTAAAGAACACAATGTGGTCCGACAAGAGAAACTGTTAAAAGGCTCAACACATTAGGACGGATTTATTGAAGCTGGGGGACAAAATACAATGTTTATTCATGCTTTACACATTGAATAATGGCACTTTGATGAGGACATCACAACTCCTCCCTTCAAAGTCTACCCATGGAAGAAATCACAAAGGCAAGCTTCTTTGTGGTTAGATGGTTACTTTTTAGTGTTCAGATTGTAGATCCAATGAAGATACACCGTTGGATTACAATCTTATGCAAACTCACCCCTGGATTTTGATCCCGATGCAGATCCACCATTAAATCTTGATCCTGATGCAGATCCAATGTTGGATCCAACTTGATCTAATAGGTGGCATATGATCAAGATGAAGACCTCATGTGGTAGACATAGAGAAGGCATCATATCAAGAAGTGTCACATGGGAGCGACCGATGAGAATAGAAGCATAAAAAAGAGAGAAGACCGAATCAAGAGGCTCACAAAATATGAACCATGCATGGACTGTACAAGCCAATTCTCCACGGCTGAATATGAACAAGCTTGCCTATATTTTATTATTATTATTATTATTTATTTGGTTATTTGAGAACTATTACCAGTGGGTTCATTATTGTTATGCTAGTGTTTAATCTCAACTCTTTAAATGTTTTCATGGTTGAGATTTAGTTTGGCTTAGGGTTTTATCTTTATAAAGCATTGTAGAACTTATTTTTGAAGTTAATGATAATGAATGATCCAATGCTTTTGAGTGCTTAACTCTCTATCTCTGGCTTCTCTCTTTCTCCAAGAAAGGACTTGGAGTGATGCCATCGTGGAATCTGGCAAAACCAAGTATCTTCTCCTCCTTCCCTTTCTATATTTCATTGTTGGTTTTGGTCTTTTTTTTTTTTAAATCCATCATCATCTCCACCATGGAACTAACCCCTATTTTTCACCATAGCTGTAAATTACCCATCCATATTGATATATATAAGCCATCGCCTAGTGCTGTAGATCCATTGACACTAACCATCAATACCCTCAAATCACTTCGCCGACACTGCCACTCACTTGTCATACTCTCTACTAGCATAACCAACATTAACAAGATCTTCTTTGATCAAGAAGCCAAGTGTCCCATTACGTTTTTCTAAACAAATCAACTTTCAGCCACGAACACACTAATAGAACCTAGTTCCTACCATATCACAAGCTCATTCATGTGTCCACTTCTCCTTTACCTCCATTACCAATACACCGAAGTGGCAAAATCATAATCCTCATGCTTCATTGTTGTCCAACATAATGCAATTCCACCTACAACAGAATCCCCATATCCATATCCATCAGCCAACCCACCTCAGCACATCCCAAACTACAACTAAACATGCCCAACCAACCCAGCCCAAATCCAATTAGGACCTGCCAACCTAGCCCCGTTCCAAGTAGGTCCAACCAACCCAGCCCAAGTCCAATTAGGCCTAGCCAACCCAACCCAGATCCAAGCAGGCTAGCTGAACCTATCCTAGGCCCAACTGAACCTGATTTTCGAGGATTTTCTTTTTAGACCCTTTGAACACCGGGGGGTTTACTAATTGTATAAAATCTGAATTTCGATGCCCTCCATAAACACATCAATTTTATTGGAAACCTATTTGAACTTGACCCATTTGCCAAATTCCGTATGGGGATGAGTGAATTGCTTGAAAATTAATTGATCCCAAAGCTAGTGGGAGGTAGTCTTTTCCAATAAGACCCCAATCCTAATTTGAGGGGTTCGTAATGCAGGATTGCGACAATGCCTAGAGTTAGTTCTAGACTCATTTGAAATATGATATAAAGGGGTAGAATCCAAATTTAATTAGTATTCCTAATTGCAACTGTTAATCATTTTGATTTGGAAGGAGTTTGTAAATATAAACTTTAGTGATATCATTTTCAATTGGGAACCCTTTTTAAGGAGAAAAGATCCATTCATTGGTCTCTCCCTCCTTTTAGCAATTTAAAATTCAATGTGGATGGAGCTTCAAGGTCCAAATCAGGGCGGGCAAGGAACAGAGCTGTGCTTTGTAATTGTAAGGGTAAGGTGTTACTTATGTTTTCTAAGCATGTGGGCATATATGACTTAAATGAAGCAGAGGTGGTAACTATTTTGGAAGGTCTCAAGTTGTTTCCACGAAGATATTTCGGTTCTCTAGTTGTGGAAAGCAATTCTTTGGATGCAATCACTTGAGTGTCTAACTGAAAAAGGCTTCCTAGGAAATTTCATTTCCATTTCAATGAAATTAGGGAGTTATTGACCAGTTTAAATGTTTCTCTTTGTCATGAGGTTAGATTTGCCAACCATATAGCAAATGCAATTAGCCAAGCAAGGGGTTGAAAGGTTTTTTTTTTTTGGGTGTCTGCAACTATGTAATTAGGGTGGGGTAGTATAATGCTCTTGTACCTTATCCCTCCCTTCTCTTTCTTTGTTTCTAATGTCTTTGTTTGCTCTTGTACCCTTTCTTTGTTTTCTCTTAATATAGTCTTGTTACCATTTAAAAATAAATAAATAAATCACATAGGTTAGCCTTGCATTGTCCTGCATCACACTTAAACTACAATAATATGATAAAACTACCCATAGGGATTTCATGGACAATCTTCCAGTTATTCAGGACACATTTGTCCGGTACTTCCACCGCCTTCATCAAGCCCCTTTCCATTGATCAGCTCATGCTTCCTAGAGTTGCAATTTGCATGCCCAACCATAAGACTAAACTTCACAATCAATCTCCACTCCAGAGGAAATTCAAAAGGCTTAATCAATTGGACCTATTAAAATCATCTGCTTACTCAAATGGTCCTATAAAAACTTCTAGGCCGGTTGGATTTGCAGCCATTTTCTTCCATTCCTACTGGGATATCATCAAAGACAATGTAATTTGCATGGTTTGAGCCTTTCAGCTCTAGGTCGCAGACCACCGCAGGTCACCATCTGCATCACAGCCACCTGCACCTCACACCATCACCTCTCTCTGTAGTAGCATCCTCCACTCCATCATCGAGCTCGTCACTGCACAAAGACAACAAGACCAGCATCGTTGCGTTCTCCACTTCCTCCTTTCCACTTAGCTGAACAACCATAAGCCTCCTCGCAAGCCTTAGCCCTTTTCATCACTTTCAGGCACAAAAGTTGAGAAGTAGGTCAAAACAGCAAGTTGGGCCTGTTAGATTTTGTGGACTCAATCCATCAGTTGATGTAATAAATTGATTAATTTCTTTATTTATCAATAAAATCATGCTTTACTTTCATGAGATGAATGTTATTTTACTACTTCATGCACATGACCAATACGTATGACATAATGGTTCATGAGTTGAACCGGGTCCCATTAGTATATTAGATGTGATATATGTGCATGGATGAGATCCACACACGGGAGATATATGTCACAAATCTTATGCTTAAAATAGCTTTACAACCAGTAATGAGATTGGACATCTCATTTGATAAGGTTACAGCACTTTGATCACTATGAGATAGTGTGATTTGTCTCAATCATCATAATGTAAGATTCTGGATCACGGTGCTGGTACATTGGATGTATTGAAGGACCATGAGATGCACCTTATGGAATTCCGTCTCAATAATAAGGTATGCTCTCATAATTCCCTAGCAATAGGCTCTTAATCCTGAGACATTGACGAACTCAAGTTTCTATCTATTCATTTGCTTTGAGTCACCAATGAGTGAGGCCGACTATAGGTTTACACCTCGGTGTCTTGGGTATGTGGTAGTAGAACTGTGGGAACGTTGAATGATCAAGATGGAATCTATCTCTATTATCCCCTTGTGCCAATTAATGGATTTGTCATTAGTAAGTGCGCACCCATCTCAATTAAGAGTTAATTGGATGGTACTGATGATTACTGTGATTAATTGAGGCTCAAGGATAATAAGATGTGGAACTTAGATTGGAAGAGACGGGTTTATTCCAATTGATCCACGGATATTGATAGAGGGGCCTACTTGTGGTAATTGGGAAGTTTAGGGTCTTCATTGTAATTTATTCCTAAGACTGGAGTGCAATTGCATTTATATAGTGATGTTATTTGCAATTAACTGTGGGCCCGGATTGCACATGAGATGTGGGGTCGCGGTGTTCCAGTTGGAGCCAGCTTTCTAAGGAATCCCTAGTGGTCCCCACGCTAGCCCAAGTTATTGGAAAATAGTAATCCGACTCGAACTCTAGAAAGAAAGGATAAGAAAGGAGAAACTTGCTAATTGCTTTGGAAGTAAGACTTCTATTTCAATTAGACAAGGGAGAGATTTGGAAGTCTATAAAATATCCTTGGACGTCCAAAAGAGTCTCCCTCACGCCCAAAACCCTTTCGTGCAAGAGTTGCACGAGTTTCTCTCCTTCTCTCTTCTAGTTCCTTGAAGTTTCGAGTTGGGAATTCTCTCCTGAAGATTCCACCATTCTTCTCGAGAGAAGTAATCCAATTCGGGTCATAGCGTGGAAGGCTAAGAGGTGTAGAAGAAATCCATTAGAGCACTGCGGATCTCCAAAGGTATGATCTACTTCTTCTATGTCGTAGATTATTTTGGATGTCTAGTGTTGGTAGAATTTTTTACTGTACATGGTCACGAGATTGAGGGTAACGCATCCTGGATTGGGTTTTGGTCTTGTGTATAGTTGATCCCTGTGTCAAGTGGATCAAAAGTTTTGAAAATCTATCCACGAGACCCACCTACTTCCTACAGGGCCATAACAGTAATTGGGTCGACCCAGTTCAGCCCAAACTAACTCTACTGACTTTGCAATTGCGTCACAGAAGTTGGGTCAGGTCTGCTCAACCCAATCAATCTTCTGAAATTGCTACACTGAAAAAATATATATGTATAGGGGCTTGCCTATCCTCTCTGCTCTTCATGAAGATCAGGACAACCAGAAAAGGTTTTGAGCCTAATTCAAGGGCAGGTCTACTCTGATCTAACCTGATCCACAGACCAGCCCAAGCCTGATTTGGGGTTCAGGCTAGTATCAAGCACAAGTCTGGTCCAACCTGATCTAATACAGAGAAGCCTAACAGCAGACTGCTGACACATCAAGTGACTTCGGCGTCCCATCAGCATCCAATCAAACTGCGAATTGACCAAATCAACGGCAAAACTTGTCTTCGCAATATTGAGGCCACCTAGACTCCGAATTGGGATTCGTTTGATCCTGTGTGCTCGTGGTGACAAAATCTACACGGTGGTGTAGGTATTGAGGCATATCTTATCAATCAAGGGCCCGTTGTCAATTCAATTTTAGCCATCCATCTTCAGATTGCAAGATCTCCTCCATCTAGACTTCGATTTTAGATTCATTTGATCCTGTGCGCTTGTTTTAAAGCGATCTACACAAAAGGTTAGATTGATATATTTTTTTACAAAAAAAAGGTGCATTATTTAGTAACCATCCATATGGAATCGAAAGAAGAGTTATTATTGCAATTTCATTGTGTTGTGCATCGTGTGACATATTCATTTAAGTATGGACAATGGTATGATGAGAATAATGCCTACTTTGATAAATTTCTGAATTTGAGATAAGGTAAGCTATCAGTTCTTGATTACAATGCTGAATTTGAAAGGCTACACATATTATGTAGACATGGCACTATCTTTGTTAGAGGTTTAAAACCAAACATTTGAAAACATATGAAAGCATGCACGACCATATATGAAGCATTTCGGGAAGTGATCCGTGTCAAGCGTTTGATAAAACGCTATTGTCTATAGACAGCAAAAATGCAGAGAGAAAACTCTCCACAAACTACTAAAGGCCATGTTGTTAAACCCATTGTGACGGATATCAAGGCTAATCTCGACGGACAAAAGTAGGAAACAAGTAATTCCACCATCTATTCAAATGAAGTAATAGACAACTTTCCCTCAAATAATTCTACTTCATATGCACTGGAAGCAAATGAACCTGAGTCCCATCCTTCTGACAATGTTGATCAACTAGTACAGATGGAACACAAAGACATAAATAATGAAGAAAACATCAAGGAGTCTAGTCATCACGTTGATCTGATCATAACTTTACTTCCAGCAACTTATATAGTTATATTGGGTCACTGGGAATCAAATCAATTGCTCTAGTGGTTTTGCAAGAAAATCAAGTTTTTCAAGTCTCCCACGTTGACTTCATCTTCGGGGATCAGATGTGGCCGATAGACAGCCAACAATTGTAGCATCTACAAGTTAGATCTTACATCCATCCGAAGATGCGACACATCCAACATACTTTTACATGGAGGAAAAGAATGCAACAAGTTTTCAAGCAATGTAATGCAAATGCGAATAAAAAGACAAGGCAAAAGTTTGCGCAGCTGATTTTCAACTTAGGAGAAAGTTTTCCTCACCTTGCAGTCAATTCTTCTCAGTATTCTCAAGTTAGCAAACTCGTCGAAGTCTAGTTTTTCCAAACGCGGGAGAGTTGATGCAATACGAACCTAACCCAAGGAGGCAGTAGGGCCCAAACATTGACCCACGGGTCAATCTGGTCCATGGGGTTCAGCCATAGGCCCAATTGGCTGAGAGTCACTATGGCACCTTTTATATTTATCATATTTCTAATATTATTTATTGCTTAATTAGGATTAAGAAGTTCTTGGTTTTAATTAGTAAGTCTCGTTTGCCAAGAGCTCGGTTTGCTACTCTATAAATAAGAGAGACTTTCATTGTAGTTGCTTATGCTTATTTGACTAATAATATTTAGATTGAGTTTTTCTTTCAGTTATGGTGTGTTTCTTGATTATGTTTGTGCCTTAGGGAAGGAATCCAAGATTTTATCGATCATGAATTTGTGGTTGCGCCAAGTAACCAACACAAATACAAGGGGGAATGCCTGATTTTGATGGAGGTGATGAAATAGGTGACCCTATAGGAGAGGAGTTGGGAGTAAATGAAGATGATGATGATGTTTACAATGATGCATAGTTAGCTAACTTTATTCTTTATTTAGTCATGTTTGAGGAAGATGCATTTAAACCTTATCTTTTGCAAATTATACCTGTGATACTTGGTAGAATGAGATTTTTTATATATTATTAATATAAATAAATAATTTTTTTATTTTTTCGAAAGTAAATTTCTGAATTAAGAAGCGAAATATCCAAATCACCTGAAATGTTTCATTTTCGAACCAAACCGAAACAACATCCGAAATGGACTTGGCAACTATGCTTTGTTGATCACATAACACTCAAGAAGTAAGACTTCAACCATCCTGCATTAATCCTATGTTGGACGTCTTCATCAATCTCCCCATCATTACTAACAATCGAGCTTAGGTAACAGAACGAATGGGATCTCGTGGCTTCCATTCTCATATTAGTTTCAGCTCTTTATGTATGTCCACCAAAGTTGGAATTCACATACTCTGTCTCTCTCTATGACTTATTATAAATCCTTAGGAATTTGCACCCATTCAACTGAATATAAGGAAAAAAAAAGAAGGAAATATATGGTGAAAAGTTAAGCACATATATGAATATGACATTACACAAATACGGTGATACGGCAAATCCTAAAAAAGTAGGATATGAACACGGTAAATAATAAATATATATTTTTTATATATAATCATAAAATTAAAGAATAGTTATATTTTTAACTAAATTAAGAATCATAATGTCACAATTAATAGAAAAGAAAAACATAACTAATACTGAAAAAGTCAAAAAAGATGAGACTAGCAAAAAAGAAAAAAAAAAAAGAGTTGGTACAAAGGGTAGCCAAAAAAAGAAAAAAAAAAAAAAACAGAGATTGTTTGGAAAATTTCATATTTAGTCTAAAATTGTTCCTGAATTATTTATGAACTTTTGAAACTTCCTTTAACACAATCTTTTCTTTTTTTTTTTTTTTTTTTTGACAACAAGCTTTGATCACATTTAACAATCAAAATTTAAAAAAAAGAAACAAATAACAGACACGCTTCCTGGGATGGCATGTCGAACACATGTCCGGCCGTGTCCGTGTTCGGCAGGTGTTCGACACAGGGACCTTTGGCGTGTGTCCATGCTTTCTATGTGAAAAAACCACTAAACTTTCAAGGCCATCAAATCAAAGGCTAGGATAACCTGGGACCCAATTTTTTTTTTCCTGATGAACTCATCCGTGCATAGACGTTTTCCATCTATGCTAATCCAATGATAAAGAAGTAATCCAAGTGGGCCCTAACAGCAGGACCCCGTAAGCACACACTATGCAGTCTGCTTTCTTAGGTGAAAATCTTCCATAAGTGGGCAGACCAAACCACCCCTTTAATTCCCCACCTCTGCATCATCTGAACCAAACAATATCCGAAAATCACCAAATTCTCCTAATTCTCCACCAAATCCAAATTCCAACATCCATCCAGTATACTCACATATTCGACCAAAAAATTATCTAAATTCACCTAACCCTAAAAACCCTAGATAAACCCTAACCACTAAAACTCTAAAAACACAGACTCCAATCAATACAAGCGCTAAATTTCACGATCAAACAACAGTCATTGCCATAATCTCAACGCATCAAACACTCCAAAACCCTAAAACCAAGAAATCGAAAGAGGAGATTCCATACCGATCAGCCAAGGCCACCGCACGGGGCGATCCGGAGCCTCCTTCGTCAGGTACCGGAACCGCGACGGCAGCGTACTCTGCCCTCTCGCCTCTTCTTCTTCATCGTTGGATCCACCAATGCCAACGGCATCCGACGGCTGTCCATCATCCGCAGAGCTTCGGGCGATAAATCCTAACCCTAGATTTCTGCCAGACGAAAACACTAAGCCCGGAGAGAAATTGGGAAAGGACCGAGTGGTTTTGAGAGGAGAAGAGAGGAGGACGCGATTGTGAGACAGAGGAGAGTAGGGAATCGGACGGTGGAGATGGCGCGGGGGTCTCTGAGACGATGAGATCGGACAGCAGAGGAGAGAACACGTCAATGACATGGCGGGAAATGAGGGCTTCTTCCTTCTCTTGACCGTTGGCCTGCGGCGGAGGTATGAAGAAAATGCACAGCCGGGATGTGGATGGGGTTTTAGATTGGAAAATTTTGAGGGTACCTGATGGGCCAGGCGGCACCTGATCCGGGGCCTAGGTGGCTTTTCACCTCGCATGGATATATAGTTGGGCCCCTTTGATATGTGGGCCCGACCCTGATTTATACATATAAGGAGTGCTAGAAAAGACATACATACAATTTGTAAAAAGCCCGGTTTGTGCCAACCCTGGTGCAACCCAATTGACTAATTGGGCGGTGTTGGGCCCGACTCTTTGGCCTTTGTTGGCTTGGGCCGTGTGCAGGCATTTGTTTCTAAAATCGGGATAGACTTGGATATGCCTCAGCCCAAATTTACATCCTTCCTTTGAATGTTCGAGGGATATTTTAAAAAAGTAATTATGCAATATCCAATAATCATCAATTAATGCCAGAGATTGAAAATCTTTCATTGCATAATCGGCCATTATGCAATGTTCGATTGTGGTTGCAGAATGGAAGAAAGAGTGAAGGCAACACAGGAATTGAATGTCAATGTTGGTTTGCTGGTGAAGGAGAAGGCTCGACCAAGACAAATTCAAATCAGCTTCTAGTCAACCTAACCCGATTGCAAAAGCAAGTATAGTTAGCAGGAGTCACCGACATTAGTATGATTTGGTTATTGATTATAGGTTTCACGCTTCCATATTATTATATATATATATATATTATAATAATACTCTCTTTAGCGGGAAAGTGACACATGGCGCTTTTTTTTTTGCAAGAGAGCGACACATGGCACACTCTGATTAAAGTCCTAAAATTTATATATATCTTATCCACTCTCTTTCCTATATATTTTTCTAAAATCTCTCTCTAAGCAATTCATTGTATCAAATTAATCTAAAATGAACTTTACAAGCAACTTGTATCTCTCATGTAGTGGCATTCCAAGCACGGGTGAATAGCAGACGTTTGTAAACACAAAATTTGTAGACAGAGGTTGCAAATTGCATATGGTGAAATGGTCTATAAAGAAATAACAAGCATGTCACTATATTGTCTTTTTTTTGTTTTTTTTAATAAAGAACAGATATTTCATTACTTTTTATCATTTTCCTAACTATGTTCTCTCTTTCTTGTCGTAAATATGCGAAGCATATTGTTTTTCAATATATATCATAAAAGATATTATCATATAAGCAAAAATCGTGCCACAATTATATAGTTCACATTTGCACAAGCTCTAATTTATAATTTCTATAATTAGAATTCACAGTTTTATTCCAAAGGATAATTGAGGGGTACATTGGATTTTACATAATTCTTTAGTTTATAACAAATTCACAATCATATGCTCACCATAAAATGATATGATCAACTACATTACAACGTATGTCAAATATCAACATCTTCAACAAACAATTATAGATAATTTGTATAATTTTCTCAATAAACATTAAACATTAGAGACGACCACAAATTGTTAGGTTGGAATCCCTTTTCATAGGGCAGTGAGTAGTCCTCATGGCTTCCTGACCTATTAGGAATTGTGCTCTGGGTACAGGTCAAGGATTAAATTTTCACCTGACAACCTACTTTCTAACCACTATGTTAGTGTAAAGGTTCAGCTTGAGCCCATGTCTGCATCAATTATGTTGGCTTAGCTAGCCTATATACATATATCAATCTTAGTTTTGACCAAACTCAAGTTGCATGTCTTGAACAGATTAGATGGCTAATCAACGTTTGATTTTAATTTGAAATTTTAGGCTGAAATATTAAACACGTTATAATTTTGTTTGGATCCAAGATTCTACAATTCATTTCAACACAATCTTTTAAAGGAAAGAAACTGTTAAAATCTAATTTAATTTTTTTTATTTTTTTATTATGAGAATTCATAGGTAAGTGAAGAGATTTTCTAGGGTAATAAAGAAGTAATAGATAGAAGGTTTTTTTTTAATTGAAAGAAAAATAAGAGCAACACAGGCCCTTGCTTAGCCTTGACCTCCATAAAAAAAATTAAATAGTTTATTAAAAAAATTATAAAAATAAAAATTTTTAGATATTTATAAAAGTCCACCTACTAAATGAATAAAATAAAAATTAGAAAATATTTGAAAATGTAAATAGCCCACTGAATGATTCTCATGGTTTAAATAAAAGCAAAAAAAATTCAAAAGTCTATTAAATTTTATAAACATCTAAACTTTTATTATTTTTATAAACTTTGTAATAAACTATTTAAAATTTTTATATAAGTCCGGGCTAAGCACAGGCTTGCATTGCTAGTCCTTGCTTAAGATAGACATTTTAAAGGTTTTTGGTGCATAAAAACAATACATCAAGTATTATTGTATTCTTCAAAATATTATTGATAAAAATAAATAAATAATAGATAAATATATTATTTATCAAGCTAATTTATTTATTAGAATTAGATTGAAATACTCATGTTACTTGCTTTAAAATTGATTTAAAAAAGAATTACAAAAACGGAAATGATAATATGATGATTGAGAATTTATCTCAATAAAATTAAAAAATAATATCTTCAAAGAAAAAAACTCTTGTAGTTTGAGTCTACTTAAATCCTAAAAATTTTTATTAAAAAAGCTCACTTCCTACTTAGAAAAAAAAAAGGAGGAAAAATAAAGGATATTATACAAACATTACTCCACCAAGTTAAATGTCCAAGGAAAAAATCACAAAATCCTCATATCTAGAATCAATTAGAAATAAGCAAGTAATAGAATACCAAAATTACTTGAAAATTTTCATTTTCATAATCTGAAAAAATGCAACATCAACCTTCTTCCTTAGAGTTATTTGAATAAAGTTGATTTAACTTGGAAACTATTCAGGAAAAAATTAGATAAAACAACATTTCGTATCAAATTGAAGAGGTAAATGTTACGGGCTTGAATTTATTCAAACCAAATTTCAAATGAGCATAAGTTGAGCCCATTATAACTATAAAAAAAATTGACATTTTCATTATTTAATGGTCGCCCAGAGACATATCCTCTGGGAATGATTTTGGTGAGGCCCACTTCCGTATTTTGAAAGTATTACAAAGTTTTTATAATTTGATGGTTTTGTAAGAAACAGAGCCATCTATTTTGATTAGTGTCAAATCTCTATAAATAGGCTCTACAATAAAAATTAGCATTATAATTTGATCATAAGCCTGACTCCTATAAGAAATAGAGCCATCTATTTTGATTGGTGCCAAATCTTTATAAAGAGGCCCTACAAGAAAAATTATTATGTTACCATTTAAGCAACAAATAGGATTAGGTAACAAAAAAAGGTGCAAAAAAGGAAAAGAAGTGAGAGATTTTAATGATAGTAGTAGATGGAGAGATTTTAGGGGAATTAGTGATTTCTTGGTGCCACATTTAATTTTAGAAGATGCTGACGTGGCGTTCTAGAAAAAAAGAAAAATAAGAGGTGCTGATGTGGCACCCTCCAGAGGCCTCCATTCTTGTAGTTTTAATATATATAACTAGTGCTTTAGTGCCCGCGCCCAACGCGGGCATGAAGAAAAAATTGTTAAAATTAAATTTACAAAACAAATTTTTTTTAAAAAGA
Source organism: Sextonia rubra (assembly GCA_037013555.1). Taxonomy (NCBI): domain Eukaryota; kingdom Viridiplantae; phylum Streptophyta; class Magnoliopsida; order Laurales; family Lauraceae; genus Sextonia; species Sextonia rubra. The sequence continues at coordinate 1,067,935 of JASUAD010000028.1, read as the reverse complement.
AGCTTATATTAAACATAATGAAATTCAATTAAATGCACACTTTGTAGTGGCTAGAATTTTTATATCTACCAGTTGAGAGTAAAAAAAAATGTTGAGATTAAGTTATCCTTGAGGATTCAAGGAATTACATGTGGGTTGAATTAAACTACACACACATTTGTATTGGATTATAATTTAAAAAGACTATATTAGCCTTAACGTAAGATAGAGATTCAGAAATTAAATGAAACAACTAAAAGTTTAGGCCTATGTTATTGAGAAAAGCCAATTTTATAAGTTGGGTTTACATGAAACTAATTTAATCTATATTTATGGATAATAATATTAGTACCAATACAGGCTCCCAAAACCTTATGGTTCTCAAATATGAGACGAATGTGGAAGTGACAGTCATTGACAAACCATGCATACTGAAAGAATACTCTCTCATAGTATAATGAAGTATCACATATAAAAACTACATGAACCCTTTTGTTTGTTGGTATCTAGATGTTATAAGCAAAGTCTTGGCCCAAGGGCATCAAGTGAGCAGACATGAGGATCATTTTGGAGATTGATCTCTGTTCACCTTACTATGCTATCTTCGTCCTCATGTATAATTCAGACCATAGGCTTATCATAAATAGAACATAAAAAAAAAAAAAAACCAACAACAACAGCAGCAACAGAACTTAGGTAGGAAATAAAACAGCCAAAAGAACCATACTGACCATATCGTGTTATTCTTCTTTTTCATGTGTAACCCAAAGCATTATCTTTTTGTACACAGAATATGAAAACAAAACTAAGATGTGAAGTAAAATAGAAAAAGAATCCAAACTACCACCATGCTCACTTAGATAATATGAAGTCTATTGACAGCAAATTACAACTAAGAGCTACTTACAGCATTTGCATACCTAATAACGATAACGGTAGCTAGGCCTTGGCCCTGTAAGCCGCAGCACCTTTTGCAAGAAGATCGCTGCAAAGCCTGTGTGCAGCAGACCTCTTCGATTTGAGATAGTAAATGATTCATCTGCTATAGATTTCTAAAATTTATATTTAAAGAAAAATTAGCATGAAACTGCATAACAAGATACTACATCAGTAATAAAGTTACAATTTCATCAATAATTACCATAGAATTACTGCCATCTTCATTCCAAATTTTAACAAAAGAATAACTACATGGCACTAAAAACTCCACAGCAAGAGCCTACCTATTAAAAAACCAAAATGCTCAAAATAAATGCCCCCTTGTCATTGTTGACCCATAAAAAAAATTGGCGAATAATGCAGTAAAAGCATTACAAGCCTCGGATTATAAAGTTCCAAAATTTTCAAAGTACTTGGACCTCATCTCAACCCGAATTAGCTTCAGAGATTCTGTGCCAGCCCCTTGGGAATCAGTGCGGGACCTGGCACTTCCACATGTTGAAAGTGACATCCCATGAAAATCAAATTAGCTGAAACTCCCTGAGGAAGCTCAAATGATGCCCAAGGCATGCCCTACAAAATCTCGGGTTAAACAGACATCATTAAAGCCAAAAGCCAGAAGCATGTTAACTTGAGGTCGGTTTCCCCCTAAGCCACGGGGCGACTGACCAAAGTCCTGCTTTTTGATGCCCAAAATTGATGAAAGTTGGGTGTGAAGCTTCAGTTATGCTTAAAAGATATTCTGCAAATTTTCAAGTCGAAAGGACTCCATTTAGTCTGAATTTCATTGCATGTCAAGTTAAAAGATAGTGAACCCGAGTTATGGAGGTCACTAGCTAAAATCTTACTCTCAAGAGGCCAAAGCTGATGAAATTCGGAACAAATGCTCAAAGAATGCTCGAAGTTGTTCTTTCAAAGTTGCAAGTCAATTGGACATTGTTCGGGTAGGAAACAAGTTGACTAGCTACAGTATGAGGGTGAATAGTACTTAACGCATGCAATGAATAGGCCACTATTCGAAATCCTACTTTCTCAAGTACAAACTGCATGAAATTTGGGTGAACACTTGTCATAACCCGAGCTCAGGGACCGGGGGTCAGAGAAAGTCTAACCAATGACACACGTACTCCCGTGCATGCACACCTAGACCCCGTCCAGGCATACACACACAAGGGATCATTCACACGTGCAAACATCTGTACGCGGAAGCTGTACATATCAAGGCATACAACGACACACCAAAAGATACAATGGATCACAAAAGATTAAGGGCTGATAACAAGAACAATTTACAAGAACGTATGATGCTACAGAGGGCTCACAAAAATCAAAATACAAATACAATCAAAGCCCACGGTACAAGTACAGAAAAATCCCCTCAATAGACTCAAACTCAAATGAATGGGGAAAACAAAATGATGCAAACCGTACTCTGGAGGATGGATCAAGTCCACTCCTCTAGGCCGGAGGGGGCCTCGCGAGCATCTCCTGGAGTCGGGTCGACCGACGCAGGATCGGGAGAGGGATCTGAGCCTGCAACATACAGAGACAACTCATAAGTACGACGACTTAGCAAAGTATAAGCCACAAGACGATAACACGAATTGTATCTAGAATGAGCAATAGTCATAATGTAAGATCTATCGAAAGCATGTTCGTATACTAAGCAATTCTGCAAATGAATAAGCGTGCTATCAGAATCATAAACAGAGAACAGTCAAAGTGGCTACTACATTGGCCATTTTCTCCCTTACGAGAGCAGTCGGAATGAGAACACCAACGACCGGGCCAGGGTACGCATGGGTCTCTAGTTCCCGGGGTCCGGAGTCCCAGGACAGAACACTCTGCAGAGGCAAACACATAAACTAAACCAAAGTTAACCCCGTCGGGTATCCTAAGGCTGAGGCTCAGTAGTGCCATATACCAATCACAATCAAATCGGATGATGCACCTCAATCAATCAATCATATCATATCACATACAGATCTCACATATCACACTAAACGAACAATAGGAAGTGCATCACATATACTGATACTGATACTAAATGCAATTAAGCAATAACGGAAGATACTGATTGCAATTAAGCCATAACGGAAGATACTAAATGCAATTAAGCAATAACTTAATCTCTGACTCAAGTACTCCAGTGGAGCAATGATACAAACACAACGAAAGAATGGTCCCGCCCGGGCTTCGCTCTGGGGTTGCTGCATTTCCCACAGAATTGAGAGGTCCAGCGCAGAACACATAAGAGGGCATAACCGAAATCAATATGCTGTACAAATCAGAATGCGTTTACGAATCAAGGTCAATTACAAGCCAATCCTAATCTATTTATCCAGTGTTTCTAACCGTGCATGTTGATGTAGTTTTAAGTTGTCCGATGCACCATTGTCTAGTGTTGCAGTGTCAAGAGTGTGCACCGAAGTCCCTTAGACCAACACCCATGGGGAGGTGCTAAACAACTGGATAACTGTCTATGAATGATTCGCAGCCCTCGATATCATTCATGTCATTCAGACATTCCATTGGGCATGTTCAGGTTCGCTACATTCTAACATGAAAGTCATATACGGTCTTTTGCTTAAACCTAGTCCTTTTCATTCAATTCTCAGGGTCTCACGGTGTAGCCGTAGGTGACCTTACGGCTTAGCCGAAGCATCTTACGGCTTAGCCGTAATATGCACTGCGGCTGAGCCGAGGTTCCCCAAAATGTCCATCCGGATTTACGGCTCAACCGTATTTTACTCTACGGCTCAGCCGTATCCTGGTCCACGGCTTAGCCGTAAGACAATGTACGGCTTAGATCAGGCTGGGCCGTAGAAGAATGGCATTTTGCCAACTCTCAGTTATTTCTAGATATCAGTCTGTACTGTTCTACGGTTAGGGTTACGGCTGGGTCTCGGCTTAGCCGTAAGCCATTTTACGGCTTAGCCGTAGCACATTTCACGGTATAGCCGTGAGTGCACGGAGTCATTTTTCCTGTAACAGATACAGTCATACAGAAACTGAACAAAACAACTGGAAACAGGAACATAACAGCAAAATGGGCTTAATAGGTCTGTCTGACACTGAGAAACACAATGAAGAATAAAACACAACAATCAAATCCATATCAATCGGTGCTCATACTACTTGGGCTTATACTTGCCTCACAGATGGAAATCACTCGCACACACGGTCGTCGCTTTGGCTCAGTCCGCTGGAAACACACACAATCGAGCTCCTTTCCACCTTCCACTCGAATCAGAAACGAAGAAGGAACGAGAGGAAGAGAGCTGAACGGGAGAGAGAGACGAGCTGAGGGAGAGAGACAGAGACGATCGAGAGAGAGAGAAGGGAGTTGGTGGGATATTTAAAGTAAAAATGAGTCCAAATTACATATAAGTCCAAACAGTTTACAAAATTGTCAGTTTGAGTCAAATGACGGTCCAACGAGAGCAAACGAAATCATTCGGATCCAAGACAGTTACGAAGATCGACAAGCTCAACGAAATACGCGCGCTGACGTCAGAATGACGCAAAACTGACAAGGTCAATCAAAAGACAAAATTACGAAAAAGGGCTCGAATCACCTAAAGACTCAAAGCCAAAGAAAAACACAATCAAAACACACTTAACGGTAAAATCACACGTAATGTCCCACTAATCCGGATCAACTCGGGTCGGAGTGTTACATCCTCCCCCACTTAGACATCATTCCGTCCTCGGAATGAACGCGTACCTGAGCAAAAAGGTAAGGATACTGACGCGCCATCTGATCTTCTAATCCCCATGTGGCTTCATCAGGTCCATGATGTTCCCAGAGTACCTTGACCCATTGAATAGTCCTCGTACGCAAGAGCTGTTCTCTGGTCCCAACAATACGGAGCGGACGCTCAACGTATGACGCATTTGGTTGCATCTGAATATCATCGTAGCGAATCACATGTGTCGGATCTCGAACATACTTGCAAAACATTGATACATGAAAGACATTGTGTACTCCAGAAAACTCCACGGGGAGAATCAATCTGTACGCTAGATCGCCAATCCGGCTCTTGATCTCAAATGGACCCACATATCTTGGCGCTAACTTGCCTTTTTGACCGAACCGTATCGAACCTTTCATCGGTGAGACTTTCAAAAATACCCAATCACCAACCTGAAATGCTAATGTTCTTCTTCGCGTATCTGCATAGCTCTTCTGTCTCGATCGGGCAATCTTCAAATTGTCAATGACCTTCTGAACTTTCTCTGTAGTCTCAGCAATGATCGTCGGTCCGTGGAAACTCCTTGTTCCAACTTCTTCCCAGCAAACAGGGCTTCTACATTTCCGCCCATACAAGGCTTCATAGGGTGCCATACCAATACTCTCGTGGAAGCTATTGTTATACGCAAACTCGCACAACGAGAGATGCAGATCCCATTCTTTCTCAAAATTCAGTGCACTGGCCCGTAACATGTCCTCGAGCGTCTGAATAGTTCGTTCTGACTGTCCATCAGTCTGCGGGTGATACGCCGTACTGAAGCTCAACTTCGTTCCCATGGCTTCCTGAAATGCTCTCCAAAACGAAGAAACAAAGCGGCTATCTCGATCTGACACAATCGATACAGGCGTACCATGTAGTCTAACGATCTCATCAACGAACTTCTTCGCCATCTCGGAGAATGTCATGCCTTTCTTGAATGGAAGAAAATGGGCTGTCTTCGTCAGTCTATCCACGATCACCCAAATGGCACTGTTCTTCTTGCTCGTCAGGGGTAGACCTGAAACAAAGTCCATCGTAATGTGCTCCCATTTCCACTGGGGAATATGCAATGGATGTAAGGAACCTGGAGGTCTTTGATGGTCAGCTTTCACCTTTTGGCAAGTCAAACATCTGGCAACAAACCCAGCAATTTCTCTCTTCATATTATTCCACCAGAATCTGTCCTTAAGAGCTCAGTACATCTTCGTGCTTCCAGGGTGCATGGAATAACGTGCATGGTGTGCTTCTGTCATCAAACTCTCCTTCAAAGCATCTACTGCTGGCACACCTAGCCTGCTCCTGAAATACAAAACATCACCCTCCAAGCGAAAGTCTGGTCGATCTGCAATGCTATCCCGAATTCGCTTCAACATCACATCCTCAAACTGCTGGTCTTTAATACGCTGAATGATGTCAGGCTGAAAGCTCACTGTGCTGGCAAGTGTCAAACCGTTCTCCACCAATCGCATTTCCACTGGCTGAGCATGCCTCACAAAATAAAGATTATCCAAAGCCTGAAGAATCTCCGACTTCCTACTCAAGGCATCTGCAACAACATTGCCTTTCCCTGGATGGTACTTAATGGGGAAGTCAAAATCCTTGATCAACTCAAGCCACCTTCGTTGCCTCATATTCAACTCAGACTGTGTGAAGAGATACTGTAGACTATGATGATCTGAATGTACTTCAAATTTCACGCTATACAAATAATGTCTCCACATCTTCAGGGCAAAAACGATGGCTGCCAACTCTAAATCATGTGTAGCATAGTTCTTCTCGTACTCCCGAAGTTGCCTCGAGCCATAGGCAATCACTTTGCCATGTTGCATCAAAACACATCCCAAACCGACGCGAGAAGCATCAGAGTAGATCATAAATCCTTCATGCCCATCCGGTAACGTCAAGACTGGAGCCGAAGTAAGCTTCACCTTCAACATCTGGAAATGGCGTTCACACTCGTCCGTCCAAAGAAAAGGAACATTCTTCCTGGTCAATCGAGTCAACGGGGCTGAAATCTTGGCCAAATCTTGAATAAATCGACGATAATAGCCAGCCAATCCAAGAAAACTCCGTATCTCCGTCACAGTCTTTGGGCTGGGCCAATTTATTACTGCCTCAACTTTCGTCTAATCCACTGCCAACCCATCTCGTGAAATGGTATGACCAAGAAAAGCTACCTGCTCGAGCCAAAAATCACACTTCGACAATTTAGCATATAAGCAATGCTCTTTCAACAACTGCAAGGCTCGACGTAGATGTTCCACATGCTCCTCTGGGGTCTTCGAATACACCAAAATATCATCAATAAAGACCACCACAAATCGATCCAGGAAAGGAGCAAAGATCCTATTCATCAAGGCCATAAAGGCAGCAGGTGCATTGGTTAATCCAAATGGCATCACGAGGAACTCAAAATGTCCATAGCGTGTCCTGAAAGCAGTCTTCGCAATATCTTCTTCCTTCAACCGAAGTTGATGATACCCCGATCTTAGATCAATCTTGGAAAAATAAGCGGCACCTTGAAGTTGGTCAAACAACTCATCAATACGTGGCAATGGGTATTTATTCTTGATCGTGACTTTGTTCAATCGCCGGTAATCGATGCACATCCGCAAGGTACCGTCCTTCTTCTTCACAAACAGCACTGGCGCTCCCCACGGTGACACACTCGGCCGTACGAAACCCTTCTCCAAAAGATCTTGCAATTGAGTCTTCAATTCTACATCTCGGACAGGGGGTAACTCGGGTACTTTCTCCGGAAATACATCCGGGAACTCACGTACCACCGGAATCTCACCCAACTGCTTCACCTCCTTCTTCTCCGAGACGAAAGCAAGAAATCCTGCACAACCTCTGCGTATCAAACGATCCGCCTTGCATGCGGAGATGACACGCCTCGGGCATCTCTCCTGATTGCCCTCGAAACGAAACCCCTTCTCAAAATCGAAGTAAATCGTCCTGTTGTAATAGTTAACACAGGCACGATACCGCGCTAGCCAGTCCATTCCAAGGATCACATCGAAATCCAACATGGACAACAAGATCAAATCAACTGGCAGCTGGCGACCTTCAATCACCACGTCGCACTGAGGGTAGTATACACTACACTCCACCCTCTTGCCCACAGGAGTGGACACCACCAACAAATAGGGTAGCGGCTGAGGGGGTTGCGGTAACTGTTCAGCAAAACGAGGTGCAACATACGAACGCGTAGATCCCGAATCAAATAGTGCATGTGCTTCAGCTCGGGCAATGAGAACTTTACCTTCCACCACATTCGCATCTTCTGCATGATCATGGGAGGCTGCGTACACGCGAGCAGTCTGACGCTGTGGCTTCTGGTTCTGGCGAGACGGCTGGGGGCTATTCGAAGCTGCAGAACTCAGAGACTTGGATGACCCCATAGATCGAGACGACTGGAAAGTCCTGGCTTTAGGGCACTGAGCTATCTTATGCTCCATAGATCCGCAACTCAAACAAGCTCCGGACTTCTTCCAACACCTCTCCGTCGGATGTCCCAATCCACAAAACTCGCATCTGCTCCCGGAGAAACTCGAAGTCCCTTGCTTCCCTTTCCATTTCTTCTGGATCTGTCCCTTGGACCCCACTGGTGCACTCCTCTTGAAGTCCATAGCTCTCTCTGCTAGGTGGTTGGCTTCTGCAGCGTGTGCTCTATCGACCGCATCGTCAAAAGTAGCTGGTCTCTGAAAGGCAGTCACAAAATTCGCGTATCGAGGATGCAGACCAGAAATGAAACGATTCACCTTCTTCTCCTCAGTATTGATCATGTCCTCAGCAAAATGGGACAACTGGATAAATCGGTGAATACACTCCGAGACGGTCAGCTGCTGCTGCTGTAAGGCCAGAAACTCAACCTCCTTCACACGCCGAACATGAGCAGGGATGAACTTTCTTCTGAATTGTTTCTGGAACGTCTCCCACACCATTTCACTAGGCATAGTCAGATAGGCTGCACTGACACTCTTCCACCACGTCTTTGCCACCTCTCGGAACATCGAGGCCGTAAGCATAACCTTCTGCCGATCATCACAGACAATGGTGGAGAAGAGATCCCCGGTATGCTCTAGCCACTGATCAGCCTTCAACGCATCTTCATTTCCATAGAATTCTGTGGCTCCACGCTTCCTGAATTTATCGTACAACGCATTCGGATCACTCTCCTTAGGCTGGAAAACCACTTGCTGCTCTACAGGCCGCTGAACTGGAGCTTGACTCTGTCGGTCTACTAACGAAATGACCTGTGCCTGCAAAGAATGGATCGCCTGCAGCATGGTCAAGAGACGCTCGTCAAAATTCACAAGTGGCTGAGGAGCGGCTTATCCACTCTCATTATCTCCCTGATTGTTGTTGTCGTGTGTTCTAGATCCCGATGCCATAGCCTGCAAAACACAAAAGTCAATCTGCTATCACACTAGGGAACGCACACAGACTCACAAGAAAGGAAGACCACACACAACAGTCCAAAACTGGACTACGGAATCTCACCACGTCCTATATGCCTACATGCTTACACACTAAGACACACTAAGATAGAGACAATGCTCTGATACTATACAATACGTATGTCACAACCCGAGCCCAGGGACCGGGGGTCAGAGAAAGTCTAACCAATGACACACGTACTTCCGTGCATGCACACCTAGACCCCGTCCAGGCATACACACACAAGGGATCATTCACACGTGCAAACATCTGTACGCGGAAGCTGTACATATCAAGGCATACAACGACACACCAAAAGATATAATGGATCACAAAAGATCAGGGGCTGATAACAAGAACAATTTACAAGAACGTATGATGCTACAGAGGGCTCACAAAAATCAAAATACAAATACAATCAAAGCCCATGGTACAAGTACAGAAAAATCCCCTCAATAGACTCAAACTCAAATGAATGGGGAAAACAAAATGATGCAAACCGTACTCTGGAGGATGGATCAAGTCCACTCCTCTAGGCCGGAGGGGGCCTCGCGAGCCTCTCCTGGAGTCGGGTCGACCGACGCAGGATCGGGAGAGGGATCTGAGCCTGCAACATACAGAGATAACTCATAAGTACGACGACTTAGCAAAGTATAAGCCACAAGACGATAACACGAATTGTATCTAGAATGAGCAATAGTCATAATGCAAGATCTATCGAAAGCATGTTCGTATACTAAGCAATTCTGCAAATGAATAAGCATGCTATCAGAATCATAAACAGAGAACAGTTAAAGTGGCTACTACATTGGCCATTTTCTCCCTTACGAGAGCAGTCAGAATGAGAACACCAGCGACCGGGCCAGGGTACGCATGGGTCTCTAGTTCCCGGGGTCCGGAGTCCCAGGACAGAACACTCTGCAGAGGCAAACACATAAACTAAACCAAAGTTAATCCCGTCGGGTATCCTAAGGCTGAGGCTCAGTAGTGCCATATACCAATCACAATCAAATCGGATGATGCACCTCAATCAATCAATCATATCATATCACATACAGATCTCACATATCACACTAAACGAACAATAGGAAGTGCATCACATATACTGATACTGATACTGAATGCAATTAAGCAATAACGGAAGATACTGATTGCAATTAAGCCATAACGGAAGATACTGAATGCAATTAAGCAATAACTTAATCTCTGACTCAAGTACTCCAGTGGAGCAATGATACAAACACAACGAAAGAATGGTCCCGCCCGGGCTTCGCTCTGGGGTTGCTGCATTTCCCACAGAATTGAGAGGTCCAGCGCAGAACACATAAGAGGGCATAACCGAAATCAATATGCTGTACAAATCAGAATGCGTTTACGAATCAAGGTCAATTACAAGCCAATCCTAATCTATTTATCCAGTGTTTCTAACCGTGCATGTTGATGTAGTTTTAAGTTGTCCGATGCACCATTGTCTAGTGTTGCAGTGTCAAGAGTGTGCACCGAAGTCCCTTAGACCAACACCCATGGGGAGGTGCTAAACAACTGGATAACTGTCTATGAATGATTCGCAGCTCTCGATATCATTCATGTCATTCAGACATTCCATTGGGCATGTTCAGGTTCGCTACATTCTAACATGAAAGTCATATACGGTCTTTTGCTTAAACCTAGTCCTTTTCATTCAATTCTCAGGGTCTCACGGTGTAGCCGTAGGTGACCTTACGGCTTAGCCGAAGCATCTTACGGCTTAGCCGTAATATGCACTGCGGCTGAGCCGAGGTTCCCCAAAATGCCCATCCGGATTTACGGTTCAACCGTATTTTACTCTACGGCTCAGCCGTATCCTGGTCCACGGCTTAGCCGTAAGACAATGTACGGCTTAGATCAGGCTGGGCCGTAGAAGAATGGCATTTTGCCAACTCTCAGTTATTTCCAGATATCAGTCTGTACTGTTCTACGGTTAGGGTTACGGCTGGGTCTCGGCTTAGCCGTAAGCCATTTTACGGCTTAGTCGTAGCACATTTCACGGTGTAGCCGTGAGTGCACGGAGTCATTTTTCCTGTAACAGATACAGTCATACAGAAACTGAACAAAACAACTGGAAACAGGAACATAACAGCAAAATGGGCTTAATAGGTCTGTCTGACACTGAGAAACACAATGAAGAATAAAACACAACAATCAAATCCATATCAATCGGTGCTCATACTACTTGGGCTTATACTTGCCTCACAGATGGAAATCACTCGCACACACGGTCGTCGCTTTGGCTCAGTCCGCTGGAAACACACACAATCGAGCTCCTTTCCACCTTCCACTCGAATCAGAAACGAAGAAGGAACGAGAGGAAGAGAGCTGAACGGGAGAGAGAGACGAGCTGAGGGAGAGAGACAGAGACGATCGAGAGAGAGAGAAGGGAGTTGGTGGGATATTTAAAGTAAAAATGAGTCCAAATTACATATAAGTCCAAACAGTTTACAAAATTGTCAGTTTGAGTCAAATGACGGTCCAACGAGAGCAAACGAAATCATTCGGATCCAAGACAGTTACGAAGATCGACAAGCTCAACGAAATACGCACGCTGACGTCAGAATGACGTAAAACTGACAAGGTCAATTAAAAGCCAAAATTACGAAAAAGGGCTCGAATCACCTAAAGACTCAAAGCCAAAGAAAAACACAATCAAAACACACTTAACGGTAAAATCACACGTAATGACCCACTAATCCGGATCAACTCGGGTCGGAGTGTTACAACACTCCAAGACACTCCTGACATCAGTTCCTCTAAGTTTCAAAACAAACCAAGCTCATTTGGGTGTCAAACAGTCAAACAAGGGCCCATTTTTATGAAAAGTCAACGGGGGAGTTGACCAACTTCAGATGGTCAAAATGAGCTGAAACTTCTATGACACACTCAAAATATTGTCAAGAAGCATCCCTCCAAGTTTTGTGAAGATTGGACATTGTTCGGGCCCCAAACAGGTGAAAACGGGTTACAAATGCAAAAGTTCAAAAATGGGCCTTGTCCGTGACCGCGGCCTGTTCATTAAGGGAGTTGACCAACTTCAGATGGTCAAAACAAGCTGAAACTTTTATAATATGATAAAATAGTGTCAAGAAGCATCCCTCTAAGTTTTGTGGCGATTGGACTTCGTTTGGACCCCAAACAGGCAAAAAACGAGTCATAAATGCAAAAGCTAGAAATTGGGCCTTGTCCATGACCGCGGCTGCAATCACTGACCCCTAAAGGACACCTCCTGCGGTTTTGGATAGTTCTCATCCATTTTCTTTTGAAGTGTAACTTCCCACAACTCCCCTCAACTCCCTGGAACCTCCAAAAATCACCTGGAGGCTCTATAAAAGGGGCAGTGTTTGAAGGAAAAAAAGAAAGAGGAGACACACAGAGAAAATTCCAAGAAGAAAAGCACTCAAAAGGCATCAAAAGGAAGAGACACAGCAGCATTCCATGACCCTTCCCTCCCCTTTTCTTAGTTACCAAGGTGAGCAAGAAAGTTCAGAGGAGGAGGAGAGGAAAGGGTGGCTAAGGAATAAACCATGTTCATGCATTGATGACTATTCGGAGGATGACGTTGTCATCTTTGTTTTTTTCATTCGGGGGGGTTTCTTGACCATTAAAAACATTGTGAACAAACCACTTTGGGCCTTATTTTGTTCCTTGAAAATGATGGGTTCAGAATGACACAACTTCGGTTTCTTATGATACCCTCTTCGGACTTGAACAAAAGACAGTTCGTAAACATGAATGATGAATTACAAAGTTTTTAATCGATTCTATGGTTGAATTCGATTTTCTCAATGGTTATTCAACACCCTAAGAGTCATAAAAAGGAGTTCCAGTACTTGAAAAAAAGTTTGAAAGAAGAACCAGCACAAACAATACGAAAAACGAAGACAAATAGTGACTGCACAGTCACTGTCTGCTAGTGACCATGACCCACGGTCACTGGCCTGGGGCAGTGACTGTGGGCCATGGTCATCCCATTTTTCTTTCTTTTTTTGCATTTTTTTCCACTTTGTGTACATTTTCTTATATTTTCCAAATTAAGATCACATCTAAGACTTGAGGGAGGGGTTGTAAACTTTGCAAACTCATGTAAACAACCTGCATCCTCGTGGTCAGGGCATTAGAACCCATGTAAACAAAGGGAAATTAATGATGAACTGCAGTTAATTCTCATTCTTCTTAACGCTTGAAGTGCGTGAATGTTGGACATTGAATCCATTACACATTTCCACGCCATTTTAAACGTGATCAGAAGATTGGCGCCGTCTGTGGAAAAATGCATTGCCCTAATTTGTGATCAAATTTGGTTAAAATTGCTGAAAAGTGCTGCTGTTATGGTGAAAAGTGTTGCTATTGCCCTGAAAACTGCTGCTGTTGAGATGAAAAGTGCTGCTAAATGTGCTGTGACTATAGGAATCAATAGAAAATGGGCACTGACCGCGGGTCACAGTCACTGACCTGTTTTGTTGTTACAAATGACTTGTTTTGCCCTTGAAGACACCCATGCAAGACTTTGATGTCTACGATGGGTTTGGAAATATTATTGACGAAGATTTTCACCTTGAAGTGCATCCTTTTATCATGTAAATGAAGGCATTAAGCACCTCGAAGTGCAAATTTTTTTGCCTTAATCGAAAAAACTTGTGCCTTGATGTGAACGGACCAAATCACACCCTTTGGAAGAGTGATGATTCAGTCTTAAAGGGTTTGACCCAGACAAATGTTTTATTAAATCAGTGATAAGACCAACGACACTACAATCATGCATTGTCCGGCGTCAACCACTGATGGATCCTGTATGATCATTATGGTAGTGGTGCAGGCTCGATCCTGTGGGCCCTATCCCTTTGAGTAGATCTAACCCTCTATTGCTTATAAGATTGACATAGATGGCCTTGAAATGTTGCCAAAATTTTGGTAGCTAGGTCTAGTCAGCCTAGCATGCTTTTAAGTCTAACTATATGATTCCGAAATGCTGCAGAAATTCTGACAGCTAGGACAGTCAGCGTAGCACAAATAGATGGGACTTGTGCCTCTGTCTAACAATTTCATATGGCATTTACAAACCATTCCGGCTAGCCAAAAAAAATGGCCATGTTTGTTGTCACATTAATATGACCCTGTGGATTTGCTTTTTGCAGAATATCATGGGTTTTCTAATCATCACTTTTGACGAAGCCAAGGAGAGGCTTTTCAGGATCTCCATGACACAGAACAAGCCATGTGCAAGAACTCCTCCCGTAAGAGTTTCAGTTTTCCAAAGGCTCTCTACTCCAATGGGCTCCACCACTTCGGCTCAGAATGGGTCATCAGTAACCTCAAAGATCGTTAAGAAAATTGAAACTCCTCAACCATGGGTTTCTAAATATGCTCAAAACCCATTTGGAGTCTTCCACAAGGGTCAAAGGACCCAGAGTACAAACCAAAGTTAGGAGGTAGCAGTCTTCGTGTCATCAAGCCTCGACTGGGGGCAAGGCAGATCCGTTACACGGATCACAAACCAAGGGCGCTTAACAAGTTGCATCGAGCAGCTACCCAAGCTCCAAAAGCATCATTAGTTCAGCCCAAACAAGGGGCTATGACAAGAGACTTTCAACAAACCCCCAGAGGGCTCCGAAAACCTGCAGCCATCCCAGGCTACAGCACGTGGTCGCCACAACCATGCACTCGAAATCCCAAGAAGGCTGAGAACAAATCCTTGGCGTCACTTGAAGAAAATACCTTTTACCCTTTGACTCAAAAAAAGGGGCGGAGGTTCGGAAGGAGACATCTGCCTTCAGTCATTGTAGCACCACAGCATTCATCATGCGGTGCTAAGAACAAAGAGCAACCTAGACGGTTGGTCATCAACGATTCGGCCGATCTAGCTCATTTCAAAGATTTGATCCAACAGAAGAAGGGGCAAAAGAAGAATAATAAAAGAAATGCCGTCGATGTTTTTTCATCTCCCACTTCCAACCCTATGGATTGGGATTGACTCGCCAGCACTTCTAAGCCACTAATTGCCAAATTCAAAGATCAAACTTTGACGGCCAGATTGGCCAATCAAATTAAGGAAAAGCTTTGGCTCGTTATAAAAGCTACACTCGGAAGCAGTCTCGGCATGCAATCACTCCAAGATGGGTGGTTAAGGAAGATGAGCCAGGCCTGACCTCCTCATGTATGGTTGGACAAGGCCCAACCAGAAGGGTCACTCGGAGCATGGCCCGGACTCAGTCACAAGAGTCTGACTCCAATTCTCATTCAGGCAGGACCTCCGAAGGACATGCTGAAATAGATTCCGATGAAGATCCAATTACTCTCCTGGATATGGAAGATAGTCAATCTACCTTTCCCACATCTTCCTACCCCCGTCAGTATACCGTATTTATGGTAGAAGGGAGTGGAGTTGGTAATAACGGGAATGAGGGTGCTAGTGAGAGTAAAGATGCTGGTGAAGAAAATGCTAATGAAAGTCAAGAAGACGACGTCAGTGATGTGGTTAAGCAGCAAGGAGCTAAAATTGATCACCTAACTGCCCAGTTAAAAATTTTGACATATAAGTTGGGTGGTTTGGCTGAAGCTCCAGTCAATCCTCTATTCACCGACAGGAGAAAGCAGGCTATGATCAGGAGGAATGCTACCAAAATCGACCTGCTTATGGCTCAAATTAAATCCCTAACAGATAAAGTGATGGCCACAGGTTCAACCCATGGCGATCATTCTTTGATCCTTGGTCTCCATGTGGATCCTGAAAAGCATGTAACCTTTCAGGAAGTTAAAGAAATATTAACCAAATCAAAGGTGGAAAGAAGAATGAAAAATAAAGGTATCACACCCAAATATCCTCCGGAATTTGATCTGGTTCCATTTCCGCCAAATTATAAACTTCCAACTTTTCAGCCTTATCTGGGGAAAGGGTCAGCCTACCAACATATAGTGTATTTCAAATCACTCCTTGGGAGCTTATCGGAATTGGATGCGCTAAAAATAAAGTTGTTCGTAGGTACATTGAAAGGGGTTGCTTTTGACTGGTATAAACAATTACCAGAACTCTCTTTCACAACATGGCCAGTCACGGAAGAGAAATTCTTACTTCATTTTCAAGAAGAAGATTAGATAGTTACTTTCGCCATGCTTAGCAGCACAAAGCAAGGAGAAAACGAAACTGCACAAGTTTTTATCAATAGATGGAGAGTATTGTTTTACAGATACTTAGAACAGCCATCTCAGAGGGCTACCATTGAGATGTGTAAGACTAATTTGCAGCCAGAAATCAAGGCTATCATACTTAGTCACAAAACTAAGTCTTTGGCCTGATTAGTTGAGGTGGCTACTAATGCAGAGTTGACTCTCAAAGAAATCAGTCAAAAGAAGGTAAATTCCTGAAAAGCGGAATCATCGTCTTCTGTTTCAAAATCAGCTGCTCCGAATTCGAAAAAGAAACAGGAAGTATTCAATGTACAGACCTCCAGATCACCTCCTCAAAAGCCATTGAACGTCAAGATAGAGCAAACTAAAAAGGAGGAATATGAAAAGAGAAAAAGAGCTAAGTATCCCTTCGATGGATATATTGAAATAATCTTCTAAATATTAATAGAAAATAACAAACTTGAACTTCTACCAATGAAAAAACCGGAGCAAGTAGGTCGCGTCAATGACCCAAATTACTGCGCATATCATCGGATGGTGTCTCATCCTCTTAAAGACTGTTTTATCCTGAAAGAAAAAGTCAACGAAATGTGGAAAGAATGGAGTGATAACTTTAACCGGAAATATGATGCTGCTCCAGTCAACATGATTTCTTTTGGACAATTCGCACCCATAGCAATGCCCCATTCCGTCAAAACCACCAACTGTTGAATTTCGGGTCATTAATGCGATACATAAGGAACGGGGATTAATACCAATCAAAACTTCTTCAGGGGAAAAAATGTGGGTTCACTCAGACTTGGTACGTGATGAAGGCTGAGAGAAGGTGAAAACTAAACTCGCACCTGCGGAAAGAAGAAAAGTAAAAAAAAAACAGCTCAAAAATCTTTAAAAAGGCCCCCAAAATCCCTTAGTCAAGCAAGAAAAACAAGCTAAGCGGAAGGAGGAAGAGATAATTAAAGTACTGGCTCCTGAAGAACTTCCCAAACCAACTAAAGGTCACTTCACTCTAGCTGACTACATCAGACCAATCCCAAAAGATGAGGAAGAACCATTGATGTCCAATTGTAATCGGATATCATGGGACGACACACCTCCAAACTCAGACGACGAAGAGGATTGGTCAGATTACTTGGACTTCGAAGATGGTCAGTGGATTGGTGACTACTTTGATGAGTATCCTTCCGATGAAAATGAAGGTTTTGAACAAACCTTTGATCCTGAAATGGGTACACTCAACATCAAGCATGGCCTCAACACACTCTTAGTGGCCCTGTATGATATACACCGACCAAGCACGAGTGGCTGGTTGAATGACCCTCCTTCTTTTCCACTACCCCCAGAAATTCATCCAGACCTTTTACCACTGATTGATCCTAGTGAGGCACAACAATAGCAAGTGGTTCCGCTTTCTCCATGTACAGTAACCTCTGCACCAGACGTTCCCTCCCAATTAAACCCGGGATTGATCTTTCTAGATGCAGACTCCAAACCAAGCACTTAGTCGGTCACATCTGATCTGACTAATGAACCCGGACATCGAGAGGAGTATAATGATTTCAATATTGACACTGCCGCACCACAAGAGGTATCCCAAACTCAAGATAATATTTCCGACTCTGAAGAAGAGATATCAGTGGCTCCCACTCTGGTAATTTTGAATGCTGCTAACGAGCCCCAAGCATCTCAAGCCATTCCTGATAACACAGGGCAAGAGTCAAGCTTAGAGGAAATCAGTCAGCTTTTTGAATTTGAGGAAGTTAACACCATAAAAGGGACACTCATCCAGAAATTGACCGAAGTAACATGGTTAATGACGGCACTCGATCCGGTCGCAACTATAGGGTCAACTATGATGGATCCTCTTTTACTTCCCTTTCCTATGTAACCCTTTCAAAGGACAACACTAATGTAAATGTGACTTCTTCAGAGGCAAATGCTGATGCAAGGCCACCAGAGCCATTCACGTATGATGTTGTTGAACACCTCAAACACATACCTGCACGACTTCACATTTTTGATCTCTTGCAGATGTCCAAGGAGACTCTTAATAATTTCATACAAGCGCTACAAGCTTTGAATACAGATAATTAGACTCACGTAGTGCAAGTTTATCAGATAGAAAAGAACTACTTGAAAGCAAAATAAAAAAAGCCTCCAAAGCAATGCATGGGATGTCTTTCAATTCACAATGCTTCTAAAGCTACTATGTCTTTCACTAAAGATGATCTCCTCTTAGGTGATATGAAACACACAAGACCACTTTATTTCACAGCTTACATCAAAGACATTCCTGTTTCGAAAGTTCAGGTCGACCCAGGGTCAGCTCTGAACCTCATCACAATTACGGCTCTTCAAGAACTTGGCATCCCAGTAAGCAAGTTATCTGCTATAAAGACTTCTATCCAAGGATATGATGGGGAAATCTAGGATCCGATTGATAAAATCCAAATCCGATTCCAATTGGGAGAATTAACCTTAGAAGCGACTCTGCACGTGGTTAAGACTCGTGGTTGCTACAATATCCTTTTAAGAAGAAGATGGCTTCATGATTATGCCATAGTACCTTCCACTCTCCATCAATGTCTCAAATATATCGATGATGAGGGTAAAGTGCATCGAGTCTTTGTAGATGAAAAACCATTTAAAGGAAAAGAAGTCTACTTCACTGATACAGCCATGTATCAAGAAAGACCTACCAAGTCTAGGACAGATATAAAAAGCACTCTAGTGGATGATAATCATCGGAGCCCTTCATTATTTCAGTAGAAAAAAGAGCCTGCCCAGGAACTGGCGAGCAGTCCAATCCTCTAGAAGAATTGCAGCCAACGAAAGAACCTGTGGCAAAGTGTGTAGAAACCAAAGCTCCTTTGGTGATCAAGGTCAAAACTGAAATCAAACAATCAGATCAACCCCTGATCATATTCACAAAATCACCAAGAAAAAAAGAAGCAGGATATCAAAAGCCCTTATATTCGACAAATGCAGTTTCCTCAGTCAACAACTCAGATGCTGATCAAGAAAGCAACAATGTACCTCCTCCCACCAGAGGGATGCCACCTATAAGGCTTAATTCGCCTATTACTTTCTGTCAGCTCGTGCTAACAACGCAATGAAAAGGAGAACTATCCTACAGATATATAGACAGATGGCTCTGTTTGGTTGAAAGATGTGAAAACCCTCCGCACTTCTCCACATGGATTCATTTATGATGGATAAGTTTCCGGCCAGCTCTCTGTAGTTTAACTATGGCCATGGAATTTCAAACCTTCGATGAAATGTCTCGAATAGTTTCATCTCTCGAAGTAGCACTCTATCGTCTGCGCGGGAGGTCTAAACGGACGCGTCCAATACATGTCGTTTCCATGATCAGAAGTTTAGATTCTGAGTCAGACCCTGAGGACGTAGGAATAAAAAATGCCTCCATGCACTTTATAGCAGACTAGGAACCTCCACTCTTACCATGGCCTACTCCATCCCATATTTATGATTTTAAAGGATCTTGCTTCTTAGTGCCTCCATCGAAGCAATATGATCGTCCAATCATTTTTCATCAAGCTGAAGATGCTTCTCCTTCAAATCCTATTGGCAAAATCACTAATGATGGGAAAGTACGATTTGATGGTTACAACCCAGTGGTTCATAACATGATGAAGAATATGGGGTATAATCTTAAAAGGCCTACAGGCCTTGGATTGAATGCAAATGGGATAAAGATTCCCCTGGACGTCCTCACCCTAGAAATGAAGTAAGATCTTGAAATGGGATGCAAAATCGAACAGCTACGTCACTGCATAGGATATGTTCCCTACAGTGGCCTTCCTAAACTGAATCAAGATGTTAGAGTAAGACCCATCGTCTTTATTGAAGAATATGAATTTGACGACTCTTCTGAAAATCTTATCTTTTAAGAACCTGCTGATTGGGCCATTTTTCAACATCCTGAGGGGGCAAGCGATGACGATGATACCATGTCACAGGTCACTGAATACTGGCCACCTGAACTCAATGAAGAAATAAGCTCATCACAACATGTTCGCTAGGAATGCTTAGCCCTTGATGTAAAAGCTAAAGAGCCTAAAAAATTGAATCCATGGATAAGGATCAGGCCTTGGCTTAAACCCCCAAATGAAACTCCAGAAAGCTTTACGGAGTTGGAAACTTCCGATGATGTTGTGGAAGCGCCTCCTCTAAAGCCTCCAACAGAAGACCAAGTATAAGAAATAAGCTTAGGAACCCCAGAAAATCCTCGACCTACTTTTGTGAGTTCTCAAATCAAAGGAAACGAACTTGATATGTATGTGAGTTTCTTACGAGAGTTCATGGATTGCTTTGCATGAACCTACGCGGAAATGCCGGGTCTAAACTCAGATATTTCGGTACATAAATTGAATATAACAGGTGATGCTAAACCTGTAAAGCAAGACTAGCGGAGGACAAAGCCTGAAATCATGGATAAAATACAAAAAGAAGTCCAGAAGCTCAGAGATGTCGGTTTCATCCGCGAAGAACAACACTCCGACTGGTTGGCTAATATAGTGTCAGTTACCAAAAATAATGGGCAGATTAGAGTCTGTATTGATTTCAGTGACCTGAATAAAGCCTGTCCTAAAGATGACTTCCCATTACCTATACCAGAAATCATGATTGACAATACTTTTGGGTATGAAAGGATGTCATTCATGGATAGATTCTCGGGATACAATCAAATCAAAATGTTCAAAGAAGATGAGAAACATACTTCATTCAGAACTCCCTTTGGCATATATTGCTATACCGTCATGCCCTTCGGCCTCAAAAATGCTGGGGGCACATACCAAAGAGCAATGATGAAAATCTTCAAAGACATATAGCATAAGTCTGTTGAATGTTACGTTAATGACTTGGCAGTTAAGAGCAAGTAGAGATCAGATCATTTAGCTGATCTCCGCACAGTCTTCGAAAGGTTGCGGAAGTTCAAACTTCGGATGAATCCTTTGAAATGTTTCTTTGAAGTTTCTTCCGGAAAATTTCTAGGATTTGTAGTTCGAAAAGACGGTATCAAAATAGATCCAATTAAAATTAAAGCCATATTGGAAATGCCTTCTCTAAGAACTCTAAGAGAATTGAAAGGATTGCAAGGAAGACTCGCCTATATTTGTCGGTTCATTTAAAACTTATCTGAAAAATGCAGAACCTTTTCCAAACTGATGAAGAATGGAGTAGATTTTGTCTGGGACAAACCTTGCGAAGATGCTTTCCAAGACATCAAACGATACCTTACCAATCCACCAGTTCTTTCAGCTCCAATTCCAAGCAAACCCTTCATTCTATATACCCGAGCTCTCGATCACTCTCTAGGGGCATTATTAGCTCAAAAGAATGATGAGGGGAAAGAGGTAGCTCTTTACTACTTGTCGAAAATGTCGATAAGTGCTGAACACAATTATCATTCAGTAGAAAAGGAATGTCTTGCGTTGATGTTCGCAATTCAAAAGTTGCATCACTACATCCTCTCCAATGTAGTGTACCTAGTTTCTAACATCAATCCATTAAAGGTACTGGTAACAAAAGCCGGAGCCCTGAGCGAACGCTTGGCCAAATAGTCGATCCTCTTTTCTCAATATGATATTAGGTATATCCCTGCAAAAGTTATAAAAGGGCAAGCTCTTGTTGATTTTCTAGCGGAACATATGCTCTCGGAAGATTCTGAATTCATAGATAACCTCCCTGATGAACCGGTCTTTTTTGTTGGGCAACCGTGGAAACCCACCATTGACCCAGATCAGCATTGGATCATGCATTTTGATGGAGCTTCTAGAACTAATGAATTGGGAGAACCGGTCTCAGGAGTTGGAATTATTTTCTGTAGTCTGGAAAAATTCTACATCCCTCACTCATTCTCATTAATTAAGTCATGCTCAAACAATGTAGCAGAATATACCGCATTGATCATGGGCCTTGAGTTAGCCATAGAATCAGGTATCACTATGCTTAGAGTCTATGGAGATTCATAACTCGTGATCAAGCAGATGAAGCATGAGTATGAAGTGAAGAAACCTGATCTGGTTCCTTTCTTCAACAAAGCCTATGAACTTAAGAAAAGATTCAATCTGATAGAGTTTCACCATGTTTCGAGACATCAGAACGTCAAGGCAAACGCATTAGCAAGTTTGGCAGCTTCGATGTCAATTCCTGAAAATGACAAGATGGTATTAGAAGTAGTCGAAAAAAGACTTCTACCTCCACTTGACACCCACAAGGCAGTGGCCCATAGTTTTGCTGTGATTAATAATCGGATTTCATCTTTCCATAACTCATTCAGAGATTGGAGAGATCCTTTTATTGATTATATTCTTCATGGGGTATTACTAGAGGATACTAAGGACATAACTAGTATTCAAAGACGAGCTCTAAGATTCCACTTCGATTTGCCTTCGAAGACTCTTTATCACAAATCATATGATGGAATCCTTCTTCGTTGCTTATCACCAAAGGAAGCAGGGCAAGTCCTCAAAGAAGTCCATTCTGGTCTATGTGGTGCTCATTAGGCTGGACCAAAGCTTCATGATCAAATACGAAGGCTAGGCTACTATTGGCCTACTATGATATCTGATGCCATCAATTTCGCCAAAAGATGCAATGAATGCCAAATTCACGGTGATTATATTCATCGGCCTCCTGAATATTTACATCCTACATTCACCTCTTGGCCGTTTGAATCTTGGGGAATGGACATTGTTGGGAAGACCAACCCACCATCAGAATGTGGCCATCAATTCATTTTGGATGTGACAGATTACTTCTCCAAATTGGCAGAGGCAGTACCCCTTGCAGAAGTCAAGACAGATATAGTCCTCAGTTTTTTGAAAACCCACATCATTTGTCGCTTTGGAGTGCCCAGACGTCTATATCATGACAATGGTCCCCAATTCAATAACATAAATTTTACAGATTCTCTGACAAGTATGGAATCTAATGCTGTCCATCTACGGCATATAATCCTGCAGCTAATGGACTTGCTGAAGCCTTCAACAAGACTATTTGCAAAATTTTAAAGAAAATGGTCTTTGACAATAAAAAAAAGGTTAGAGTACCAAACTTCCCGAGGCATTATGGGCTTACAGGGCTACAGTTCGCGGTCCAACTAAATCAACACCATATTCCTTGGTCTACGGTTGCGAGGCCGTAATACCCTTGGAAATATAACTCCTTTCTCTTTGGGTAGCTGTGATAAACAAATATACCGAAGAAAAGAATGCTAAACTTAGACTCTAGAAGCTGGAAACCTTGATGAGAAGAGGCTTGCTGCTCGACAAACTATTGAGTTGTACCAAGCTTGTATGGCTGGATTTTTTAACAAAAAGGTCAGATACAGGACCTACAAAAAAGGAGACTTAGTCCTCGTAGTTAAGAGGCCCATGTTCTCCATACACCTATCAAATGGTAAATTTGAGTCTAAGTGGGAAGGACCATTTATCATTGACAGAGTCTACTCTAACGGCGCCTACGCACTTCTCACACTTGAAGGAGACAGATGCATGATGCCTATCAATGGAAAACTTCTCAAGAAATACTATACCTGAATGTCATTGATTTACCCAAACTATGTACAATGTACTTAAATTATGTACAGTGTACATCCTCATCTCTAATCAAAACCAAAATCCTCTGGTTTCGAGCCACAACTTATGGCTTTTAACCAAAATCCCTCAGATTTGTATAGAATGACCGTGAGGATTAAGTCTTTCGGCCCTTATAGTCAAACTTTTGTTACTTGGATAACGTCCTTACAAGACCCCTTGTAACATCCTGCTATATAAATTAAGTCTTTTTACAGATCCTGTATAGTAAAACTCAGCTGTGTGGAATAAGTCCTTTTGTAGACCCCATATAGCTAATTCTCAGTTATATAGAACAAGTCTTTTTGCAGACCTTGTATAACCAAAATCTAAACAAAAACTAAAACCAAAATTTTTGTCCTAAGGAATAAGTCAAGGATCCCGGGGAAAGCCTAACACATGGGCACCGGATAACCTCCACTTTGTTCAACCCCTTTCGACATCAAAAGGATCAAGTCATGGACCCTGGAGAAAGCCTCACACATGGGCACCGGATAACGTCCACTTAAATGACTCCCTTATTTTCGATTTGTGGATCCGAAATATCGCAAATCACACCCCATACAAGTCTGAGAAAACCAAGCCAAACAAATTATCCACACAAATCACAATAAGTATCCACACAAAATCCAACCAAACACCCATACCAATGACAAAAATAGAAAAAAAAATTTTTCCATTGATATCCATTTAAAGTTCAAATACAAGGAGTGAAGTCAATGTATACATGGCCCCCCGGGTTGATCAGAATGAAAGAAAGAAACAAGGAAAACATCAGATAGGAGGTGCAGCAGAGAATCTCAGTCCAGGAACTTCTCCAGTTGTCCCTTTGCATTTCGTACCCCTTCTATTAGGATGCGTCCTTTGTAGCTTGCATAAGCTGGAACAACAGTATTAATGTCAATCTCGTCCAGCTTAATATTCAACTCAACCTCCGAGGACTGAACAAAATCATTTAAGGCTGTGTGCTTCGCCTCTGTACGCGTACGAAGATTATCTCGGCGGTGAATGTTCTTTGAAACAGATTTCTGCAAATCTTCAATGGTATTCTCTACATAAGATAGCTGATGTTGCAATACAATAATCTGCTGCTGAATATTTTCATGTTTGTCCACACGTGCAGCCAGTTCCTGTGTCATCCTAGCCCGTTCCGCATTCATTGCCTGTACTTCCTCCTCACCACTTTCAATCTCTGTAGCTAGTTGAATTCAGTGCCTTAGGACTTCATCCTGGAAAACTTTGGCATGATCAACATTTTTGTCCCAAGAATCTTTTTCTTCGAGTTTGTTGAAGAAGAGAACAAAGGCATCACGAAGGCCACTTAAATCCGCACCAGAAGATATCAACATATCAGCTAAAACCTTGAATCTTCTCAGAAGAAAGCTCTCCTTGGAAAATAGTGGCCAAAACGCCGCGAATCGCTATCTTAGTGGCAAAATTAATAGCAGATTGAGGCTTTGGGGTGTCCCCGAATAAGCTGGACTCTCTAAGGGTAGAGAGGTTTGATTCTCGCTCTTGTGAATTTGACTGGGTCTGAGAACTTGAGCGATTATCCATTTCTCTCTCAACATTTACTGCGCCCCTAGGAATAACCAATGTTTCTTCACGAATAGACGGTGAATCATGTGACCCCTGTGAAGACAAGGTTGTTGAAGGATCCCTAATTGCATGTGGTGTGACTGTCACATGCAATAAGGCTTTTAGGGATCCTCCACCTTCAGTAGCAGAAGCCTCATTTGATATCTTTTGAACAACAGGGTCTTCGACAATTTTTAGAGGTGATGATTGATCCACCCTAAAGTGAACCTTCGGAGGTGTCATGGCTTTGGGAGGTGTAAAACTGCCAGTGATCGGAGGCACACCACTAGTGACAGGTGTTACAGGAGTATCCTCTATCGACAAACTTGCAGCTCCTAAAACCAATGCCTGCTGAACAAAAGGACCTATTCTGAGTATAATAGGATCCACTACGAGGGTTTCTTCGATCGGGACCATGACACTGTCCGTTCCTTTTTCTACATCCCCGATAGGTTCAGTATGTAGCTCTGTCTGAATATCTGCAGCCTCATTAACCCTTAGCTCTTTATTAATGGGCAATGTTGTACCAACCGGTGAAAATCCTGCGCCATCATTGAGACTTTTGGTTAGCGAATTTGATGATAAACTTTCTACGAAGCACTGCAGATCGCTCCCCAGGGGGCTTCCTGGTGATGTCTCTAAATATCCACTATGAATTGAGATATCATCCAGGTCAATTGAAGCTTCAGCATGGTCCTTCTCCGCTTGCTCTTCAATGGGGGATCCAAAAGATCTCCTTGGGACAGTAGAAAGTATATCAGAAGCACCCTCTTCCGACTGATCACCTAAAAAGGGGGAATGAAAAGAACTAGAGCACAAATGTTGAAATGCTAACCGAGCTAGTGTGAAGTTTACCTTCAGCGACAATTGGATGTTCCCCTATATCCATCGAGGCTCTGGTCATGGGTTCTTCAACAACCTCAAAAGAAAGCTTCTGTTGTCTAATTTGAAGGGCAGTATCAGTAGTGGCAACAACACCAACATCATCAATAGACTTTTTTGCAGTGATGGATTTTTTCGAAAAATCTACGGCCACTTTTCTCCCAGATTCAGGCGTCACTGTCTGATCAAATAAATCTTTCTCAAAATCGAACTCAATGTTAACCTCACTATCGGTTCGTTCCCCAGTCGTGGGGGTATCAAAACTGCTTTCTTCCCCACCCCCTTTCATCAGAGGCATACTCTTCAGTAATTTCAGCCACTTGCCTTACAAATCCTCCAGTAGTTGAGGGTTGAGCTGATAAAATAGCCAAAAAGAAATATAAATGTCAAAACAAGAGGTACAGGATCAATAAGGAGATGATTATAAACAACTATATGTATGTTACCAGTTTTTAGCCTCTGGGAACAACGTGCTTGAGGACTTTCAGCTTTTCTTTTCTGGGGAGGTGTCTTTTTGCTAACTGGGGCTTGGGCTTGGGTTACCAGTTTTGAACGAGTGGCTCTGAGTTTCTTATGCAAAACTGGGTACGACAGAGGGTTCATAGGCATTATGGCAGGTGGCCTTGCCTCCGTAGCTACTTCAGTGGATTGGACCCCCTCTACCGGACTTTGACCGGCATGTGTCTCTGTCGATATTGGAGCATCAGCAGCAGTTTTTAATTACCGAGCAAGATCTGCCTCAGTAGCTGCATGCATAACAGACCGCTATTCTTTAAATTGCCTAGTCTGCTCTCCTACTGAAACCTTAGTTCTGACAGAATGGGAAGCAGGTCCAAAATCCAAAGCAACCCTGCCTATCTGCCTGATTTCAGCAAGGCTAACGCTCTCCTGCAAATTTTCATCTATAGCTCATTGCATTCTCGCGGCGGATACATTAGGCGGAGACATGTAGCTTTCATCTTCCTCACCTCTTAAAGAACGGTGAGTTCGGCAGATATCTGATCCGGCAACCAAACCAATTCGCTATTGATCCCCGTCATGTAGCCGATCTTCAAAATTCTCTGTGATGAAACGATCTTTTTCTCCTTTTTCTTTCTTTTTAAAAGTAGGCAAAACACGACATTTAATCTGGGGATTGCTTGTGTATGCCTGCACAATGGCGATGGTGCTTTTGGCAAACCACTGGGCGAAGCCACTCGTGTATCCAGGATTCGGAAGGCCAGGATAACCAAAACGAGCCGTAGTATCAAGCGCCTGGTAGAATTCCCAAGCATTTCGGGCATCTTGCAAGGAGCCAATAGTGCCTCGAATCCGGCTCGGCGCCCTAACGACGGCTTAATAAAAATCAAATTGTCTGCAAGATTTGGCAGGTATATAAGGTTGAATATTGATATATGTATTTTTCCTATATATTAGGTCTACAGGCCTTAAACTCAAAAGCCAGCTCTTTCTTCATCTGACAAACCAATATCCCGGCCACCCTCTCCGACTTTGTCAATTGATGGTTCCACGGCATTCCTCATTTGAGTCGGAACTTCAATATTGGGTACAGCGTCATGAGAAGCAACATAGTTGTTAAAATTATGCAAATGTTGGCGTAAGTTAGTCATGGAGTAGTTGTTAATCAGGCAACTACTGCCAACTACACCCTCCATGAAAATGCTTCCCGGTGCACCGCTGTGTGAATGAAGACCGTTGTAATGATAGGTGAACTAGTCGTACAGCAAATATTCAACATAAAATATAAAATCGGTTAAAAGGCTCCCCCTCTCTGACGGTGAACCATGAAAGCTTCAACTTAGTCAGGATATAGGATACAAACGCGGGACCCAATGCGAGGTTATGTCCAAAGGCCATCCTTAGAGCTGGATATATGCAACCAGGCCTAAGGTCATTTCCAGAACTTGGAAAGAGAACCTCGGACAACCATGCTGTCAAGAATGAAGTGAGCCAACATTTTCTTTTCAAATTCGGATACTTGGCAAAAATATAAGGTTGGAAGTCTGTATCTTCATGATAAACAATTGTCGGAACCTTCTTGGGATCTTCGCTCGGGATTACCCTTTTCCATTTAAAGAATCCGCCTTTATTTGTGAAGAAAGGGTTGGTAATTCTCTTCACTTGACTCATCCATTGGACGACTTTACCTCGACTCCAGCTAGTTGTCTGAATTGAATCCTCAAGTGCAAAAAGGAGGTAATATGCAGCCCGGAATTCGTCATCCATGGTGGCTAATTCTTCATTAGGCAAAACAGTTTCATCATAGATCTCGCCGTGAGGTTCCAAACCAAAAATCTTCTTTATTTCCCATAAAAAAAGTCCCAACTCAATGTTCGAAGTAATGAAGGTACCAGTCGCTGGGTAAAACAACTCCAGAATGGCCCTACAGACATTCTTGTTCTCACACGGGACTCTTTGTGTAGTAGCATTTACGGCATCAAAAATCCCGATCGCTGTTAAGTCTTCTGCATAATGATGTTTGATTACAGCCACCCAGCCTAGCCAATCCTTGATACAATTAAACCACCCGCGAGATTGATGTCTTTCGTCGAGCCAAGTACTCTCGTCTCCCGAATGAATACCAAGCCCGACAGTTCTAAGCTGTGAAATCACAGTGCCTACTTCTAAATTCAAAGTGCATGGTTCGAGGGTCTCTATTTCAAACCTTGGATGTTCTATGAAGTAGTATAGAGGCGGACACATAAATTTGCCAGTCTTGAAATGAACATGATGCCTTATCCACGAAAAAGGATCGTGCCTTGCCGGGATTGTTGGAGCCAGCGACATTATAGTTGGATGCCGTCGAATAGACTGAACAGTGGTTAATTCATGGACGGGGGACAGTACTGACCCGCTTTCATTATTTCTAGGGTTGTTATTCGCCCTTGAGCCAGAAGCCATATCATGTAAAATGCAAAAGGTTAATACGCAAACAGAAGACGTTCCCACTATTTTATTCCGCGAAAAGTACGGGATCAACCTATTGACCATCGTGTCCTCACAATGTTCCTACATGCCTACATGCTTATCGTCTAGAGCAAGAATGCTCTGATATTATACAATAAGTATGTCACAACCCGAGCCCAGGAGATCGGGAGTTAGAACAAACCTAACCTATGACACACGTACTCCCGTGCCTGTACACTTAGACTCGGTCTAAATGCACACGCAGAAGAGAAGGTTCACACGTGCCCTACATGTACGCGGAAGCTGTAGGTATCAAACACATAAGAAAGGATACAGAAACACACTGCTATACTGAATATATACAAGATCCGAATTATACAAAATATATAGACATGAACACATCAAAATACCCAAAAATAAAAGAGGAGGGAGACTGATATGCATGCATGCCATCTTCGCACTTCGACAAAGGGATTACATCCACTCCTCTAGCCCCGATGGGGCACCTGAGGTCTCCCCTGGAGTCTGATTGACCGACGAGGGGTCGGTCGGGGTATCTGAGCCTGCAACACACCAAGGACAATTCATTAATACAACGATTCAGCAAAGTATAAGCAATAACAAGTTAACGCATATTGTTTCTAATGGAATAGAATAACATGATGTCAATTATAGCATGTCAAGTTCGTATATTAGGCAGTTGTGCATTCCATTCAAGCATGCTACTTGAATCAAATTATACGTGAGATGTGCATAACTAGGTGGCAACTACATAGGCCATGTGCTCCCAGGATAAGGATCTTATAACATACTGAGAACACCATCGACCGGGCCAGGGTATGAATAGGTCTTGGGTTCCTGGGGTCCGACATCCCCAAGACATACACTCACTACAGAGAGGCCATATCGATTACGCCAAAGTCAACCCGTCGGGCATACTAAGGTGGAGGCTGAGTAGTGCCTGATACTGTGGAGTCAATCATGTACTAGATCGAAATGGATCATGCATATCAGATCATACCATATCTAGCATACCATGCGTGCTTGCATACATATTCCATGAAAGGAAGCCATATGAAAAGTAAACTGACCAACTCAAATAGTACACAACACCAGACGAATTATACCTTAGGATGAATGTCAAACGTGAACGCTGTCCCGCTCGGGATTATCCATGGACAGAGCTGCGATGGATATCCAATCGTGTGCCCTAACACAAAACGCATAGAAGGCAAGATGGAAATCAATATGTACATGTAGATCAATTATATTGCAGGAATCGCGGTCTTTTACTAGCCAACCCTATTCTAGTGTTTCAGTGTTTCTAACCGTGCATGATGGTGTAGTTTTAAGTGATCCGATGCATTGTTGTCTAGTGTTGCAGTATAAAGCACCTGTGCATCGAACTCCCTTAAACCAACACCCATGGGGAGGTGCTTAACACTGAATAACTCACACATGAATGCGTAACAACCCTCAAGACCATTCATGCGATGTTCGTAGTCCATTGGGCCAGTTAAGGGTTGCGGTCATCCTCTAATGTGAAGGCCCTATTAGGTCAAGTACATACCTACCCTTTTATTGGAGGTCTTGGAACGACTTCCTCATAGAGTTCGCAAGCCACAGGGCCCACGAAAATAGCCTAGAGGGTTCCTCGGTTTAGGAAGATAGAAGCATAGGACTAAACACAAACTTCCAAGTGTACAGACCAATTCCCAGGAAAACAGGGTGTTACAGAACCGATCGGTCGGCTAGGTGCCCGACCGGTTGAATATCGCTTTTGTGACAGTAGTCTGGAACTGTCCGATCGGTCGACTCTGAAGCCTGACTGGTCGGATAGTCTGTTCTGATACAGAACGGACCGATATTGAACCATTCACAAGCGCGGCAACAACCCAAAAACCATACAATTTCAAGATAAGGGGCTGTAATTCTCTTGACACACATGCATAAACAACAAGAGTATGAAGAATCATATATTACCAACATGTGCTCAAACAAATCATGCTTATACTTGCCTCATATGAAGCCTAACCCAAACTTGGTTGTCCTTGGACTCAAATTCGACGTCACACACTCTTTAGTCCATTATGCATGAGAGGAAAGAGGAATAACCAGTGAGCACCAATCGTGGTTAGCGAGAAGAAGAAGGAAAAGGAAAGAGCCAAGCGTACCTAAGTCACACGAAAGAGATGAAGACGAAGTGTTCTACTTTCCGCTTCTAACTTGGCTTGCTTAAGAAGAATAAGAGAGGAAAATCAAGAGAAAGGAAGAGAGGGAAGAACCCAACGTGAGGAAGAAGAGAGTGAGGGAGAAAGTCGGTGGTTCACTCTTTATATAAGATGAGGATAAGAGAGCAATTATAAAAAGGTCCGAAAGTTCACACAAATCGCAATTCAAGGCAAATGACGGTCCAACAGAAGCAAATGACATTTCTAGCATACGAGTCAGTTACAAAAGTTGACGAGCTCAATAAAATACATGTGTTAACGCCAAAATGATGCATAACTGACAACGTCTTAGCAAGTGTAAAATTACAAAAAAGGGCTTAAGTCTACCGAACCAGGGTAAAACTCAACCCAACTACCTATCCATGACTCAGAACAAGACGAAAATGACGTCAAAACACAATTAACAACCAACATATCATTAGTTAGTCGCTAAATGGGATTAAGTGGGATTGGAGTGTTACACAAGCCCACCCAACAGACTAGGTCTATTGTCCCCACTACTCAAAGCAAAACACAACAATCCCGGCAAGGCCAGAAGCAGAATCGCCAGAATGCCCGTGCCTATGCCGCCACTCACAAGAGTGCGAAGGATGTTGATGTGGTGGAAGGTATTGTTTCTATTGTTAATGAAGAAGCACAAGCATTGTTTGATTCAGGGTCTATGCATTTGTATGTAGCACTCTATTTTGCTGTGAAATTACGGAAGCCGCCTATGCTGTTACCGTATGCATTGGTAGTGTCCACTCCTGTTGGCATGAGAGTGGAAAGTAGTTTATACTACCCCAAATGTGATGTGCGGATAGAAGGTCGTCAACTTCATTATATGATCGTAATAGTCTGGCTTTACTCAACTTTAGCCTGATGATACCCGATGGGGTTGACTTTGGTATAGTATATTTGTTGCTATTACAGTGTGCTTTGTCTTGGGGCTTCCAGACCCTAGGAACTAGAGACCCATTTATACCCTGGCCCGGTCGATGGTGTTCTCAGCGTATAGATCCCTAGAGGGAGGATATAACAAATGTAATAGCCGCATAGTAAAGTATATTTGTTCATTGATTCTTATATCATGCTTTATTCAAATGCATGATTTGCTTAGTGTCACAACCCGAGCTGGGTCGGAGTGTTACACTTAGCTTACTAAATTGAACATCTATGATAATCACCTGTTAATAATGCTTATAGATACAACACGTGTTACCTTAATTCTGGTTATGTTTTGCTGAATAGTCTTATTCACTAGTTGTCCTTTGATACTACAGGCTCAAATCCCACTCCCGATCCCTCAACGGTCAGCAAGACTTCAGAGGTAATCGTAGACGTCCCATCAGGGCTAGATGAGTGGACATAATCAATCCACCCCGAAGAGCGGCATGACTTAGGCTAGGCCTCATTTTAATATGTATCTGGCTTGGTCAATGGTGTTCTTAACGCATAGATTCCTAGAGGGAGGATATGACAAATGTGGTAACCACATAGTAAAGTATATTTGTTCATTGATTCTTATATCATGCTCTATTCAAATGCACGATTTTCTTAGCTTACTAAATTGAACATCTATGATAATTACCTGTTAATAATGCTTATAGATACAATGCGTGTTACCTTAATTCTATGGATATTTTGCTAAATAGTTTTATTCACTGGTTGTCCTTTGGTGTTACAGGCTCGGATCCCACTCCCAATCCCTCAACGGTCAACAAGACTTCAGAGGTGATCATAGAGGCCCCATCAGGGCTAGATGAGTGGACATGATCAATCCACCCCGGAGAGCGGCATGGCTTAGGCTAGGCCTCATTTTGATATGTAGGATACATTTTGTTATGTATTGGATTATACCTCTCTACATTTTGTGTATCATAGAAACTTTCTTCTCTTTCTTGTAAAGACATAGCTTCCTTTCACATATTAATAATGTTGTTAGTTTTGATGTGTTCTCTTATTGTGTGATAATACCGAAAGCTTCCGCATACAATGGTATTGCACGTGTGATTTCCCTTGTGTGTGTACACTTAGACCGGAGTCAGGTGTGTATGCACAAGAGTACGTGTGTCAGTGATTGAGTTTAACCTTAATCCCTGATTTCTTGGGCTCGGGTCGTGGCATACTATTGTCTACAAAAAGGCTGAAAAACATAGGAAACTTAAAAAATTGAGAAGAATAGTAGTAATCATAATATACCAATATGTGTTTAACCAAAATTTGCTTATACTTGCCTCCAAGGAAGTTTTTCAAGCTTTAATTCATCCTTTGGCTCAATTTGGATAAAATGAGACCTAAATAGCCATGCATGCAAGAATTGAGAAAAGAAGGAGTGCAAGGAGTGAATTAAGAGTCAAGGGAGCTATAATCCAAACAACTTCATACCTGGTTCACAAATAAGAGGAGAGCTCAAGGTCCAACAGGAGCAGACGAGTCACACAAGCAACGTCTCTCTCTCTATGATGAGAAAACAAGAAGTGAAGAAGAGAAGAAGCAGAAAGAAGACGAAGACAAAAAAAGAAGAAGTCGTTGGAGTTAATGAGTCAGTGCTCTCTCTCCTTATATACGACATTTGTTGGCATGTTGATGTCGTTTTAAGTTATCTGATACACAGTTGTCTTTCTTTTGGTGTTACATTGTATCGGAATGTGTATCGAAGTCCTTTAAACCAACACTCATGGGGAGGTGCTTAACGAATGGATAACACCGATTTCTTGGGCTCAGGTCGTGACAGTGTGTTCCTTACTCCTCTGCTATGGGGAGTCTTATGTATGCCATCGTTTGTACACGGCCAGAAATTGCTTATGCTGTGGGTTTAGTTAGTAGATTTTCATGTAACCTTGGAAAAGAGCATTGGGAAGCAATGAAGTGGATCTTCAAGTATTTGAGAGGTACTTCCAGGTTATGCTTATGTTTCCAAGGCTCAAAATCAGTGGTGGAAGGTTATACTGATGCTGATTTTGTAGGCAACCTTGATTGTCGATTGTCGACTTCTGGTTATTTACTTACTTTCGTAGGGGGTGCTATCTCCTTGCAATCAAAGTTGTAGAAGTGTACAGCACTGTCTACAACTGAAGCGGAATACATAACTATTAATGAAGCAGGGAGAGAATTGCTTTGGTTGAAAAGATTTCTTCAAGAATTGGGTTTGAAGCAAGAAGAATATATAGTTTACTGTGATAGTCAGAGTGCGATGAACTTCAATGAGAATGCTACATATCATGGTCGCATAAAGCAAGTTGATGTCAAGTACCATTGGATTCATGAGGTGATCGAGAAGAATTTCATAAAGCTGAAAAAATTCACACTGACAAAAATCCCTCGGACATGATGATAAAGGTTGTGTCTAAGGGAAAGCTGGAACTGTGTTCAGAGTTGACAGGGCTGAACTCCTAGTAAAGGGCTCAAGGGGTCTTCCCCATGGTCTGGAGGGGGAGATTATTGGCCAAGTGGGTCCAGACCAAGTGGGTTCATTGTCTTGGATAGTTTCCCTAATTGTATTAGGAATTTCCAGCTTATTAAACAGTAGTTTCTTAATAGTATTAGGACTTTCCTTTTTTCTAAGAATAGAGTTTTTGAGGGATAAGGAAGTGATGATTATATATATAATGTAATCTGTAACTCTAGACACAGGTTGAGATTGCAAAGCTGTGGATTCACAAAATGGAGGATAACCTAGTAGAAATTAGTTTCCCGTAGACATAGGTATCTTTGCCGAATCACGTAAATCTCTTATCTTGACTGTTGATCTTGATTGCCTACGCACACACACGCACAATGGTGGTGTTATATCCATAACAACAACCAAGTATATATGAAGGCTAAACAAAGTTGAACGAACTATGCGCGTACATACATGCATGCAAAATGTTAAAAAAAGAAAAAGTATATATTTCCACGTGCAGCTATATAAAATGGCTAAAAACACAAAGAAGAGTTTGAATAGAATATACTGCAGAGATTGGAAATGTAGAAATTTGAAAAAGACGAGGAACCCAAGGCACAAAGTAGAGAAGAAGACAATAGTAACAACTAAAATGTCACACAAAATAAGGGTTTGCAATAGAAACTTCTCATTCCCTCAAATGAATTCTTTTAAACCTGGAAAATCACTTTTAAGGGACGTTAACGTTGCTCTTTAGGAACATATAAACAAGCGACGTTAACGTAACTTCTCCACTTAAAAAAAAAAAAAAAAACACTACCACAGGATCAATCTAGTGTTGTCAAAGCTAAAAGGTCTTATTTGGTGTGAGACCCATTATTGGATGTTTCTGAGGAAAAACAACACCCCCCCCCCCCCCCCCCCCCCCCCCCACACACACACAAAAACTTTGTTTTTTTGCTAAGAAAAGATATGCATATATTAGAAGAAAAAATAGGATTACACAAGAATTTGCATGAGGATAATACAAAGGCAGAAGAGATTATACACCGAGAGATGATAAGAGAGACAGGTATAATCAGAGGTGGACCCAAGTGTGCCGAAGTGGGTGCAACCGCAACCATTAACCCATGGTGCGCATATAAAAATTTAATAAAAATTATGGATTCACCCTTGAAATCCACACAAATTTTTTTAATTTGCTCCCAATACTAAATTATATATTAAAATCTGCACCCTCTAAATAAAAATTATGGGCCTGCCATTGGGTGTAATATACATCTATATTGACAAATTTCCGGTCTTCTCGACGATGACTGAGAATCAGTAGGGCCGCTGACGAGGAATATGGGAACGCGGGGGTCAAGATTTCCACTAATATAATAAATATCCAGCCATGAATGTTCCTTTCTGGATCCTCTTAAAAATTCAATTTAAGCGTAAATCTCTGTCTTCGACAAGGACTTATAGTTTTCTTTTCCCTGGGCCCAAACCCTCGCGGGTAGGTAAGAATAGACGACACTTACTACTAGCGTAAATGGCCGCTTTTGAGGACTTTCAGTTTGATAAGGTCATATTTGTTTGATCACATAAAAGCTACATAATAAAATATTTCAAATTTTAAGTCTACTATCCATCATCAATCTGAGGGTAAGACAAATCTTGGTAGCCTGAAATTTGTCCACAATAATACAAAAGGGGTTCATTTATTTTGTACCATATAGATTTTTAATAATTTTTTTAAGAAGCCCTACAAACTTCTAATACAGTTCAGCCTTCGAGGGTACGATTTGGGACCACTTGATGTTGAAAACTTTGAACCTGTCCGAATTTCCACCTCCAACCATTTATTTATTCTTAATTTTTTAATTATTATTGATTAGATCAGTAACAGAAGAGATAAGTACAACTAGAGGTAACAGAGATTATTTTGAGGGACACGTCTCTCCCACCTACTTATTAGTGCTTCAGCTCAACATTGACTTTCAAGGGACCATATGTATACAAGAAGCTAAACATTGACTTTCAAAGGACCATATATACATGAAGCTAAACAGATGTATACATGGAGCTGAATTCCTGTGAATTCTAAAAAATGTATTTATGTGGAAGCGTGACTAAAATTGAAAAATAGAATGAAAATCTACAGACCAGAGATAACAAAGATTATTTTGAGGGAAAAGTCTCTCCCCACAAATTATTAGTGGTTCAGCCCAAAATTGACTCTCAAGGGACCATATGTATACATGGAGTTGAATTCCTGTGAATTCTAATAAATGTATTTTATGTAGAAGCATGACTAAAGTTGAAAAATAGAATGAAAATCCACAGATGAACATCCAATAATATTTTCTTTGATGAAAAACGAATATACAGATATCGGCCTGGTGAATTGCGTTCTAGGAGATTTATTGTACCATTTCTATCTCTACCTTATATCACAATGGCCTTTAATGGTTTTAATATTGTAAAAAAGAATATGTGATTAGTTGAATCTTATGCATAATTAATCCAGTATACTGATTACATTATTAATTATATATTTAATCTTTAGCGGGACCAATTTTTTGAGGATATGCATTGTTTTAACAAAATTTAAAATGTTGGCCAAGTCTTGAACTCCAACTCTATTTATTGGTTAAAAATATGTCAAGATAATAATTAAAGTCCTTTGGTTAGCACATTACGGCCATGCTCTTTTATCCCTAATTTCTTGAGAGCTCTAGCGAGTTTGCCCAAGTTCTCATAGAAAGCGGCTCTACTTTCTCACTCATATAGTCAAGTCTATCAAGAATACTCTTGCAGCTATGCACCCCACCATGTAAGCGATAGATCTCATTAAGGAT
This sequence comes from Sextonia rubra, assembly GCA_037013555.1. Taxonomy (NCBI): domain Eukaryota; kingdom Viridiplantae; phylum Streptophyta; class Magnoliopsida; order Laurales; family Lauraceae; genus Sextonia; species Sextonia rubra. The sequence continues at coordinate 1,030,270 of JASUAD010000028.1, read as the reverse complement.
TAATTAAATCCAACTTCATCCACCACAGGTAATGTACTCACTTTTAATCTCACATAACATATCACACCATAATAGGGATGAGTTTTTAAGGAGATACATATTTTCTTATTTTCAGTACTCCAATCATCAAGATAGCTTTTCTTCCCATTGAACCCATTTCTCGGGATCTCGAGTCATTTGGTTGGGTTCCTACCATTGATAACTTATGGGCTTAAGATCCATCCCTCTATTCGTCTATTTTATCTTTTCCCTTGCAAAGCCTTTTGTCAAAGGATCAGCTAAATTGTCCTTTGATCTTACATAATCAATTGCAATTACTCCTCCTCCGAAAAATTGTCTTACATAGCTATATTGCAACCATACTTGTCTTGACTTTCCATTGTATTTGACATTATAGGCATTAATAATTACTATAATGTTATCACAATGAATAATAATAGGTGGAACTGGTTTAGTCCACAAAGGAATATCATATAATAAATTTTTAATCCATTCGGCTTCCGTTGCAACGGCTCCCAGAGCCAAGAATTCCAATTCCTTAATGGAATGTGAAATGTTAGTCTGTTTTTTATATTTTCAAGAAATTGTAGCACCTTCCAAGGTGAAAATATTAGCACTTGTACACTTAAAATCATCTATATTTTAGTTTTAGTCAACATCACTATAGCACTCAACTGCCATTTGATAATTAGAATCACACAATACATAATCCATATTATGCTTTAAATATTTAAATACTCTAAATACAGCATTCCAATGTTCAACAACAGGATTACTAGTATATCTACTTAGTCTACTTATAGCATAAGCTATATTAAGACGGGTACAGTTCATAGCATACATTAAACTATCAATTACACTGGTATAATTGAGTTATCCTACACTATCACCATCATTTTTTACTAATTTAATACTAGGATAAAAAAGAGTAGGCACTGGTTTACAATCAAAGCGATCAAATTTTCTCAAAACTTTTTCTTTAAAATGTGATTGTGACAATTTAATTCTAGTGTCATCTTTAATAAGTTTGTTTCCCAATATTACTCTTGCTTCTCCCAAGTTTTCCATATCAAAATTATTAGACAGAAGTTACTTTGTTTCTTTGACACATTCCAAGTTAGTTCAAAAAATTAGTAAATCATCAATATATAAGCATAAAATTATTGTTAAATCACCATAAGATTTATAGTAAATGCATTTATTAGCTTCATTTATTTGGAAGCCATTGGAAAGCATGACCTCATCAAATTTTATATGACATTGTTTAATGCTTGTTTTTAGTCCATATAAGGAATTTATCAACTTGCACACCTTATGCTCTGAGGCTTTTATGGCATAACCTTCTGGTTGATCCATATAAACCTCTTCATCTAAATCTCTATTTGAAAAGACAGTTTTAACATTCATTTGATGAATATCCAAATTATGAACAGCAGCAATAGCAATCAAGATTCTAATGGAACTAATTCTTGTCACTAGAAAATAAGTGTTGAAAAAGTCTACTCCTTTTTGTCTAAAGCCTTTGGCTGCAAGCTTAGTTTGTACTTTTTTATTCATCCATCAGGTCTTACTTTCTTCTTAAGAACCTACTTGCACCCTAAAGGTTTGATACCTGAAGGTAAGTCAACTAATTCCCAAGTATTGTTTGATAAAATGGATTCAATTTCATCATCTAACACTTCCTTCCAAAAGGTAGCATTATTGGGAGCCGTAACTTCCCTAAAAGTAGATGGGTCCTTTTGAACTAGATAGGTTTCAAAATCATGACCTAAACTAGTGGCAGTCCTTAGTCTCTTACTGCTTCTAGTTCTAAAACTCTTTTGGATGAGGAGGGTGTTAATGTAAGTCTAGATTTAAAAAAGAAAAACAGTTTTAAAGAAATATGCATTTCTAGACTCAACAAGGTTTTGGTCATCTAACTTAAGAAACCTATGGGCAGCACTATCTTGTGTATATCCTATGAAAATACATTCCCATGAGTAGGGGCCTAACTTGGGCCTTTTAGGATCAACTATTTTAACATGAGCCAAATAACTCCACTCTCTAGAATATCTTAGATTAGGCCTCCTTTCTTCCCAATTCTAAAAGGGCATTTTATTCGTCTTAAAATATAAAGTTCTATTCAGTATGTAACATGCAGACAATAAAGCTTCACCCCACAGATTCTTTGGACAACCAAATAAAATTAACATGCAATTAACCATTTCAATCAAAGTCCTATTTTTTCAATCAAAGTCCTATTTTCTCTTTCTGCTATTCCATTTTGTTGGGGTGTATAGGGGGCAGTACTTGTTCTTTTAATCCCTTTAGATTCACAAAAATCTAAAAAATCTTTTGAGATATATTTACCACATCTATCACTCCTAAAAGTAACCACCTTTTTCTTTAATTTGTTTTCAACTTTAGAAACAAAAATCTTAAATTTAGATAATGCCTCATCTTTAGTTCTTAATAGGTATACATAAGCATGTCTAGAACAATCATAAATAAAAGTAATAAAATAATATTTACTACGTTTAGTCATAGTATTTCTTAAATAAAAAAATCAGAACTCACTAGTTGAAGCATCTCAAATTGGCTTTTCACATTATGAAATGGTTTATGAGTAATTTTAGCTTGAGAACAGATTTCACATTTCTTATGTTCATTGGTATACTTATCAATTAAGCCATCATTACTCATATTTTATATAGTTCTGAAATTTTTGTGTCCTAATCTACCATGCCATTCATCAATAGAAGTCACAAAATAAGCAGAAGTAGAAGCAACATTATCATTAATAACATTTAGTTTAAACATTTTATCACATACATAACCCTTGGCGACAAATATCCCTTTCTTTGTGATTACAAACTGGTCAGACTCTATGACCTGTTTAAATCCAGCCTTATTCAGTAGAAACCCTAAAACCGGGGTCTTTGGCATGTTTGAGGCATGGAACACATTCAGCAGAGTCATATTTTTTCGAAAGTGAATTGAAGTTCAACCTTCCCTTTATTGATTACTGGAGTAGTAGCTGTAGTTCCCAAAGTAAGCTTATAGTTGTTTGTGACCTCCTCATAAGTTTTAAATACACCTTTCTCATATGTGACATGTGTGGTTGCACTTGTGTCAATCCACCATCCTTCACTTTTAGCAATGGTGATGGTATTCACTTCAAAGATTACATCAACTAAGTGTTCCTCGTCTTTAACATTAGCTTGGGGGTTTTGGGGTTGGGATTGCTGTGGAAGCTTCTTTTTGTAATGGCACTCTCTAGAAAAGTGTCCTTACTTTCTACATACAAAATAACTGCCCTTGACTTGCTATGAAATTACGGCAAAAAGTAGAACTATTATACCAATCTGTGAAGTTGAGAGATCCTAACTGTTGGTGGAAATCGAAGAGTGTTTGTGGCAACAACAATGGGCCTAGGCATGTCAAAATGGCGCTTTCTTTAAGATGAGTTCCTCCCCTTAAGTAGTAACTCAGATGCGAAGGTTCTTAGTAGAACCGGCCCTAGGATATAACGGCATTCTTTGAATTCACTTGCTCGCACACGAAGACTATGTAGGTCGAACTCCAATGGATTTGATGCCTTAGAGAATAGAATATAAAAAGTAGAAAGATAATGGAGAAAAAGAAGTTCTTTTCTAAACCCAGGCGCCCCAAATAATTTTCTAAAAAATATTGACATTAGGGCCATTATAGAAGCAAATAAAACTCAATTAAACCCAATTAACAAAAATGTTTTAAATTATTTTAAACCAAAATTTGAAACGGTTTAATCAAAGACCATTAAATAAAAATGTTTAAAAATAAATGACTTTGTTTAATAAAAATGTTTTAAAAATAAATTATAAGTTTTGCAAAAAGTCACCAATTTTATATTGATATATGGGTCCCATAAGGAAGACTAAGCTGGGATTTGCACCCCCATACATGCGACGATCATGCAGGATGGGTATCGCGGATACATGCCCTGTTAAATGTTTTCCGGATCCAGCCCCCCGAGCCAAGCTCGACTCATGCAGCGCTATGGCCTGTAGCAAAAGAGTCCCAAGTAACTTGATGTGTATAGGACAAGGAACTACTTACATAGCCTTTAAAGCTTTTACACTTTTCTAATATGCGACTCTTGTAAATACACAAAGATGTAGTTTGCCTCTACATGAAGTAAGAAGATAGAAGAGAAAGCACTTTGAATATTTGAAACCCCCATAAAAACCAACAATCTCCTCCTGTTTCAAAATTTTCAATGAGCATCATATTGGTAAGGTGATAGAGCTTGAACTTTTACCATCATGACATAATTTTTAAACCTTTAAGAGTTAAAGTGACCAAGTATTGAGCTTCAACTCTATATATTGGCTAAAAAATATGTCAAGATACTAATTGGAGTCCTTTGGTTAGCACGTTACAGCCATGCACTTTTATCCCAGATTTCTCGAGTGCTCTAGAGAGTTTGCCCAAGTTCTCATAGAAAGCAGCTTTATTTTCTCACTCATCTAGGCAAGTCAAGAGTACTCCTGCAGCTATGCACCACACCATATAGGCTATAGATCTCATTAAGGATTAATTAAATTCAACTTCATTCGCCACAGGTTATGTACTTACTTTTAATCTCATATAACATATCACACCATAATAGGGATGAGTTTTTGAAAGATGCATATTCTTTTATTGTTAGTACTCCAATCATTAAGATAACTTGTTCTTCCCATTGAACCTATTTCTTGGGATCTCTGGTCATTTGGTTGGGTTCCCACAATTAATGATTTATGGGCTTAAGACCCATCCCTTTATTCATCTCTTTTATCTTTTCCCTTGCAAGGCCTTTTGTCAAAGGATCAACTAAATTGTCCTTTGATCTTACATAATTAATTGCAATTACTCCTCCTCCGAGCAATTGTACTTGTCTAGACTTTCCACTGCATGTGACGTTGTGGGCATTAATAATTGTTGGAGTATTATAACAATGAATAATAATAGGTGGAGTTGGTTTAGTCCACAAAGGAATATCAAATAATAAATTTTTAATCCATTCGGCTTTGGTTGCAGTGGCTCTCAAAGCTAGGAATTCTGATTTCTTAGTGGAATGTGAGATGGTAGTTTGTTTTTTAGATTTCTAAGAAATTGTAGCACCTCCTAAAGTGAAAATATTAGCACTTGTACACTTGTCTAAGTTCCAGTCAGCATCACTGTGGCACTCAACTACCGCTGGATAATTAAAATAACACGACGCATAGTCCACAGTATAGTTTAAATGTTTAAGTACTCTAAATACAGCATTCCAAAGTTTAACATCAGGAATACTAGTATATTTACTTAGTCTACTTATAAGCAATATCAGAACGAGTACAATTCATAACATACATTAAACTGTCAATTACGCTGGTATAATCAAGTTTATTACACTATCACTGTAACAACCCGAATTTTGATTTTTTGATTAAAATTAATTTTGACCTTTGATTTAATCTTGATGGACCCCACATGTGATTAATATTATTTTTTTCACTATTAAAATTTGGTTAATTAATTAGTTGCTATGTGTCCCATAAACTACCAGAGTTTGAGAATTTTAGAGTTGTGCTCAAAATTGGATTTTTATTAGATTAAATCGCCTTAATTATATTGATTTATCTTAACTTTACTTGGGAATAGAATTCGATTTGAATTAAGCTTCTTTGGCTAAGTTTGGCTAAAACTAAAATTCTTTTAGGACTCTTGCTTTTATTCGCCTATAAATAAAAACCACTCGCCCTCTTTCGAATAACACCTACGGACCCCAAGTCCTCTCCCTTTCTTGTGCAAAGTCTAACACCTATGGACCCCAAGTCCTCGCCCTGTCTTGTGCAAAGTCTTCTCTTTCCTCTTGAGATATGACCCTCACATCTTTTTCTCTTTCTTTTGCAAGTAACTATAATAAGTTTGTCCCATATTCTTCATATTCTTCCTATAGCATGCTTTCAAAGGTCGTTAGTATATGTTCATGCCAAGCCGCAACATTTACTTTTAATTCATTATAGTTTTCTTCACTGCCAGCCACTGCAATCTGCATCGTCCACTACTAGTGCCCATCTGGCATCAAATCTAGGACCCCCATCATCAAGAGCACCATCATCATCGCAGACTGGGTTGGCTTACCCATCAACCAGTAGACCCATTAACCCATGTACCCATCTTCAGCATCTTGTTCTTCTCCTCTCCTACCCGCTTCTTCTTTCTTTTTTCGGTTTATTTTCTGCAACCAGAGAACCCAACCTCCACCAGCATCATCATCGGATCACCCCTGATGAATCCAAACTCCACTACTAGCCCAGCCGAGCCAGGCCTGACCCGGACCCACCTATACGGTCACTGTTTCTCCTTCTTGTTTGCTGCATGTTTTTTTCTTCCTTTGCTTTCCTCTCAGTTGCTCTCTTTTCTTCTCGTTCTCTGTCTCTTCTTCTTTCTCTCCTCCTACTTCTTCTTCATCTCTATCACCCATGCACGTCACCGGGCCACCCTGTGCTCCGAACCCATCTTCCCGACCAAACCTAGCCACCCTCCTCTGTTACCTCATCTTCTCTACTGTTGATTCTCGTTCTTCCCTCTACCGCTTTCTTCTTCTTCCCTTCTTCCATGGCAGCAGCCTTCAGCAGCCTCGACATCTCTTTTCTTTTCTTTCTTCCTTTCCTTCTCCTACCTCATCGTTCATCTCTCTCTTGTTTCTTTTCTTTCTTCTTCTTTCTGTTTCCCGTTTTTCTTCTCTCACTCTGTTTCTCTTCTCTCTTGTTTCTGTTTTTCTCCTTCGTTTATCTGTTCGTTTCTCCTCTTTGTTTTCTTTCTTTCTCTTCCTCCTTCGTTTTCTTCTTTCCTGTGGTTTTTTGCTGTCACTGCTTCTCCACTCTTTTCTTTTCTTCTGCAGACTGGGTTCATGTTTCCCTCTTCCCCTCTATTATGCTCACAGTTGAGTCGAACCGAAACCATTTGACCTTCCCTTCACTATAACCGAACCTGCATGCAAACTGGGCACTTAGTGTTCATCTTCATTACAGTAGGCATCTTCTTCTTCACCGTCAACCTTATGTGTCCATCTCTTTCTTATCTTTCAGTCATTCAAGCCCATTGGTATGAACTAGCAACCCACAAACTATCACCCATCTTGCTAGCCCAAGCCCACTTAGCAGAACCCACTACCCAGGCCTACCTGATCTACAGGTTCATTCATGAGGTGTAGCCCAAGATCAAGACCCACATTTTGTAGGGCCACTCACTAGTTGACTGCCTATGCAACCATTTGGCCCAATAGTTTGAGTCTAACCCAGTTAGCCTATGAGCATGCATCACCTTCACTATTCAGGGCCCACTTGCACCACCTAGTAAATTGGGCCTAAATCTATATGTGATAACCCATGATATAAGATGTGTACCCAAGCCTGACTCAAACTTAGCAACTGGTGCACGAACTTACTCATTGGACCCAATTGCTAAAATTATTTGTTAAACACTATTATCAGGGCTTCAACCTGAGATTCCAGAAGATCCAGGATAGAACGGGTTTGACCTTTTGATCACCATTAATCCAGGTGAGTAGTCTTAATATATTACCCTATTGCTTGAGTTTTCTATTCTTTATCTCGATTATGCTTTAAATCGTAATTTTGGGTTTTAATGAAACAATCATAAAATTTTCAAGGATTATTGCTGTCTTTGATTTGTTTGATATTCGATATACTTGATATTGTTTCCGTTGACACCATCTTGTTATAAATTAAATTGATTTGTGTATTATTATATTTGATTTGAGAATGATGGAATTTTGATGAAAACTTGATATCATTTAATTAATTCGTATTTCCAACTCTAATCTTATTTGTGCACGTGAAATTGTAAATTGGAAATTCATAGATTATTAGAATTTGTTGCTCATATATCTTTGACCTCAAGGCATTCTCTAAAGTATGGGCACACCGTGGGAATGCTCACATGCGGATTTTAGCCCTTTTAGGTATGACATTGGGATTAGGACCCCTTTGTTCGATAGTTCTAGTCTGCAGCTAGACCCACTTTATTTTATGGAGATTTTTGGTATCTTAGGCCTTATGCCAACTTTGGATATAAAAATAACTTGTACCTAACAGGTACATTGTGCTTGGCGCAGGATTATATCTAGTGAGCACACTTTGTTATTTTGTTTACTGTGAAGATACCTTATCTTTAGATTGGTTTTAGGATGTTGATCCTAAATTGTGAAAATACATTTGAAATGTTTGACTTTATACTCCATAACCCAATTTGTAATAATTTTAATTAATTGTTGAATTATCTTGCTTATTTCCTCCGTTTTGTATAAACTCTGCTTAAATCCGATTTTTGCTAATTTGTGTTGATTTGATCTTATTATTCGGCTTTATCACCTTTGAAATTGTTATATTCTGCTTCTTGTTGATTTGTTCGAAGCCGTGGCTCCTGAGTTTGATACCGTGATTGTTACCTGTTTGCTACGGTTTTATAGTGGATATACTTGCAGAGTTATATCTCACCCCCTTTGTTTTTCCCCAGATTTTCGCAGTTGAGCCAACCAAGGAGGATACTTAGCTTGCATGCGGGACCAGAATTAAGGAATGAGTTGTGAGAATTTCGCATTAAGTATTAGCAGCATGTGTAGGAGTTATTTATTCATGTAATTATTGTATAATGAGATTTATTAATTAAAATTTTCTTTTACCTTAGTTATTGTGGATCTGTCATGCCTCATGATTTGAGGGTCCCAAGGACTTCGGATTTCGGGGCGTGACAATCACCTTCATTTTTTACAACTTTAATATTAGGATGAAAAGGAGTAGATATTGGTTTACAATCTAATTATATTGAGTGAAGGTTCAATGAGTGTAAAATTGGTCTTAATACCAAATCATGAGATGACGAACATCAAGAGGCTTACATTGATCAAATGTGGGCACAAGTGAACTCCATATAATTGTACTGCACAAGCAGTCCGCTAGGAGGAGAAGATTCTCCTTGACTTCAGTGCTTGCAGACGGGTTTAATATATATATTTATCATAAATATTTCATATAGTTTTCCTGGATCTTTACTATAGGGATTGCTACTAAGATTTCAGAATTAAATTCTATATTTATTCTTCTCTCCAACATCATCAGTATCATCAAATGTTTCGATTAAATATATGAATGTGTGGTCAAAGTGAAGGCCAGAATGGTGGATAGTTCTGCACCAGTTGGAACGTTTGCAAAGAGTTTAAGACGTGCGGTTCAAATCAGTTGGAGATCATAAATAATTAAATAGGAAGTTAGAAAGAACTCCGATATAAAAATTTGAAGTGCCAAGAAAGAAACCATTAGCCAAGAAGGAAAAAAAAAACTTCTTCCTTCCAACAGCAAGCCATGAGCCCATTCCTCCTCTACTTCTCCTCTCTACTCCTGCTCATCATTCACATCCCCATTTCTAACGCCGAGCCTCTCAGATTTGAATGCAACAACACATACAATGGCATAACTTCACCAAATTACACCATCAACAGCATATTCCACACCAACCTCAAGATCCTCCTCCCTTCTCTCTCCTCCAATGTCTCTCTCACCAAAGGTTTCTACAACACCTCGATAGGACAAGGTTCCGACAAGGTCTATGGCCTCGTCCTATGCCGCGGTGATGCCACGCCCGATGCCTGCAGAAACTGCACCAACTTTGCGAGTGATGACATCCTTAACCGGTGCCAGAGCAGGAGTTCAATCATTTGGTATGACCTCTGCCAACTGCAGTATTCAGACACCGACTTCTTCAGCTTTTCGACCACGATATGGTGGTTCTGGGTATGGAGCCAGATTAATATGACTGACTCAGAAGTAGAACCGTTCAAGACAGCTCGGGGGCAGTTGATGCGTGATCTTGCTAACAAAACTGCGTATGAGCCATGGCTTGGGATGTTTGCAACGGGAAAGGCGAGCTATTCATCGACTAATAATGTGTATGGTCTTGTGCAGTGCAAGCCAGTCATATCTGGGGAAGCTTGCCACAAGTGTTTGGAAGATGCTATCGGTTTTATTCCGACCTGCTGTGATTCAAGGATAGGGGGGAGAGTGATTGGGGAGGTTTGCAATCTAAGGTTTGAGGATAGGAATTTCTTTGGGGACTCGCTTGTTGGAGGGCCGGCTCCCTCTCCTACCCCGCCACCGTCGTCTGCTGGTAAGGAATCTGGGGCAAGACTCGAGTCGAAATTTCATCACTAGTACAATTGTCATTCGTTATGCTTGGGATCACTATTACACCTTGTTCTATGATCAAGTAAAATTTCTCTTCAAGTAGAGTTAATCCCAGAGTTACACCGGCTAGTCTCAACATTAAACAATAGGATTGATAAAGGTTGACCTATAGATCAAATTGATGATTGAGATGCACTCTGGGATTTTGATATTAATTAGATTCAATGGTCTAAGTTACTGGTCCCAAGCTAGTATGAAAGTGAGGAGGATTGTATTAGGCAGAGACATAACATAAAACTTGTCACACCTAAAACATAAACTCTGATGATTAGATCCAATAGTCATCATGCTTCAAGCAAGTGGCAAAATTGGTCTAGAGGCCATTTGCTCAAGAAAGTTTTTGTATGAGTGATCTTCTCCTAATAAAGAGAACGCCCACCAACGAGGGTTGGCTCAGTTGGTTGGAGGCGTGGCTCTGCTCCCCATAGGTCTTGGGTTTAACTCCCTCATTCATATCCCTTCACTTCCTGGGGTTGACAACCCATGTCATGGGTGTGGGTGCGGCTCCTTCTAGGAGAGGACTAGTTGGGTGTGCCAAGCGGCCTGAATGCCTCCTTGCAAGCCAAAAAAAAAAAAAAAAGAACACACATGTTGTCCTAGTTCTTGGGTGACAAATCAGTAGGGCCCAGCTGAAGGAAAATATTGGTTCATCGGTCGCGACGGTCAAAGTGGGCGTGAATTTTTTTTTGGTTGTATTTCAACGGAGCAGTGGGCGGCAGGACAAAGGGAATGAGATCATGGTGCGCCTCCAAAAATGACCCGGTCAGTGCGTGCTTTTTATATTTTTGCCTTTTCAGGGGGTACGAGCTCATTTAGGTAACTTGGTTGTTACCCCTGTGAGGCCCACTTGAGGTTAGGTTATATCAATTCATGCAAAGTTTTTTTTTTTTTTTTTTTTTATGCACAATTCATGCAAAGTCAGGTGACCCACCAGTATGCAAAATTTCAATCTAGGCCTTTAAATTTTGTCTAATTCCCTACGCAAGATCTAAGGGTTAGGATGAATGGTCAAGATATCCTTAAGCTCTCTCTTTCTTACGCTTCGCTTCTTTGATGTATGATGTGGTTGACGACTATTGTCTTACTATTGTTTAATCTAACAAAACATTTGATACGTAAATAATATTTCTAATTTGTGCAGGAACAGCAGATAGTAAGTCATCCAGAATCAAAGTTTTCCTGATTCCAACAATTGCTGTTGCAGTTATCTTGTTTATTATAGTTGCTGTTTTACTAAGGAAGAAAAAGATTTATCGGCGAATGAGACAGGCTGACAGCTTAGCCATGGGTAGCTCTCCGTTGTTCCACACTCCTCTGCTATAAGAATTATATTGAATTCCACAGTTTCTTGAAAATAATCATGAATCTTGACTCGAATCTTGACTCAAATGCTTATTAATTTTGTAGATCTCATGGGGAGTGACGTATTCTTTCAGATTGATTTTGAGATGATTAGAGTTGCAACAAACGACTTTTCTGACGAAAATAAGCTGGGGGAGGGAGGATTTGGACCTGTTTACAAGGTAATAACTAATTATTGTATTAAAAGGAGAAATGAGATGCTCTGCCCTTGCAAACGGTGCTGATAGCGGCAAAAACCTGATTCATGAACTTCTATGGTCCCACTATTATTTTGTACAATTTGCTCCTATTATACAACTGTTGGAAAAATGGGATTAACAATGGTTTTTTGGTAAACTTTGGACCATAAAAAGTGTGGGACCCATATGTCTTTTGAGATGGGTCCAAGCAGTATTGTGTTCTCCTATATAAGGAGAATAACATCAAACCATTATATATATATATTAAAGCTATAAAAATAGAGGCCTCTGGAGGGTGCCACATCAGCAATTTTTTTTCTTTTTTTCTAGAGCGCCACATCATCTTTATCTCCTAAAATCTCTCCCTCTCTCCCCCACTATTTCCATTTTTCTAAACCTCAATTCCTAAAATCTAGAAGAAATGAAAGCCAATAAGTTTGTTAACCTCCAAACCGCAATTCTTGATCATCCACTTGGGCTCCTCTACCAAACACCAACCAAATCAATTGCTAGGAATCATTGAAGAAGAAGAAGCAGAGAGATGGAGAAGGTATGGAAGAAGTTCATCTTAACTTGTGCCTTCCTCTCCTCTTTTCTTCTCTCCTCTTCCTCCAATTGTTCTTCTTCTACCTCCATCGTTCTTCCTCTCCAAGATCTAACACTCCATCTCCTTTCACGCACCTCATCATAGGCTACACCACAGTCTTCCTCCAAAACCACGCACCGTTTCTATGACCAGGCCATTGACCTCCTCTCCACCTCCCCCTCCAACACCATCCTCATTTGTGGCCCACTCTTCACCCAGCGTGGCATCACAACCGTAGATCCCACCAACGTGGCCCACCTCCTCAAATTCAACTTCCCCAACTATATAAAAAGACCCCGCTTCCACGACCCCCTCTCTAACCTATTCGACGCAGGCATCTTCGTCGCCGACGGTGGCCTCTGGTCATCCCAGCAAAAGATCGCCAGCCACAAATTCAACACCAAGTCCCTCAAATCCTTTATCGCCAACATTGTCCGGTTAGAGATCACCGCTAGCCTCCTCCTCGTCCTCGCTACGGCCGTTGATGCCTCCTCCACCGTCGATCTACAAGAGATTCTCGAGAGGTTTGCTTTTGACAACATATGCAATTTAACATTTGAAGAGGATCCGAGATGTTTGGATCTGGATCAAGATCCGAGTACCCGATCTCTCCCTTCTTTCGTCACTACCTTTGATGATGCGATAAAGATCTGCACTGGCATAATTTTGGCCCCGGCACTGTGGATGTGGAAGAGATTGAGACGGATGGTCAGGATCATTGATGAATATGCAATGAGAATGATTGATCGCAAGCTCAGAAATCGAGAGGGCAGGGATCTCGATTTGTTGTCAAGGTTCATATTCGGGTCGGATGCCTACGACGCAAAGCTTGATCCAAAACCGGATCTGAAATTTCTCAGAGACATCGTCATAAGCTTCGTCCTTGCATGCAAGGATATGACATCCACCACACTGACCTGGTTCTTTTGGCTACTATGCCTTACTTAGAGTTTCAATTGATTTGGTCTAAGTTTTAAGATTTGGGGTCTTCAAAGTTCAAGTTGCCTAGCACCAAAAGTTGTTATTGCAAAAATTAGGTTTTATTGGGCTTTGTAGTTATCTTAGTTCTTTTTTATTTTTCAGATTTATTTAAAACCATCTATTTTAACATTTAATTATCTCTTTTATATGCCTGTTCATATTTTTTTAAAATCTTTTTTCTCTTTTTAATATTGGGTTGTCTACACATCGTTTGTTATTTTTTGACTTTTTTTTAAATTCCATCATGGGCCTTTTTTGGTTAATGAAGAAGTTAATTAACTTTTAGCCTTTGTATTTTGTTTATACCTATATGGATTTGGGCACCTGCATTACCTGGTTTTAGATGATCTTACTACTCAAATTAGTTATTGAGGGATTTAAATAGAATGCTACCTTAACCTCCTCTGCAATTCATCAGTAAATATTCTCTCTTTTTTAAAAAAACTCTTGATATTTGATGACAAAGTTAAAAAAAATTATTATAAACATAAACATTCATTAGTATCTGTACAACTTAAGTCGCAAAATCTACCTAAAATATTATATTTAAATTATTATACTAATTTTCAATTCTTGATTTCAATATTGTGAATAATTTTGTAATTTAAAACATTTTACAACAACTAAATTATAGCATATTTCTTTTCTTCTTTCAATTTTGATTTGATTCGTACTTTTTGAGTTTATTTCAGTTTTTCTTTTTTTATTTAGAATCTTGATGCATAGAACAAATATTAATAATGAAAGTTAAATACATAATATATTAATTTATTTAAGATATGTTTTTCTTAAAATATTTCCAACAAAACTTAAACTTTTATAATATATTTTTACTTTTGAGCTCGGGCTTAGCACGGGCCTTTGTTGCTAGTTATATATATTAAAGCTATAAGAATAGAGGCCTCTGAAGGGTGCCACATCAGTGCCTCTTATTTTTCTTTTTTTCTAGAACGCCACGTCAACATCTTCGAAAATTACATGTGGCACCAAGAAATCACTAATTCCCCTAAAATCTCTCTATCTACTACTATCACTGAAATCTCTCACTCATCTACCTTTTTTGCACCTTTTTTTGTTGCTTAATCCTATTTGTTGCTTAAATTTTAGTATAATAATTTTTCTTGTGAGGCCTCTTTAAAAAGATTTGGCACCAATCAAAATAGATGGCTCCATTTCTTTTAGGAGTTAGGCTCATGATCAAATTATAATGCTAATTTTGGTATTTTGTTACTTGCTTATTTCTAATTGATTTTAAAGATGAGGATTTTGTGATTTTTTCCTTGGACATTTAACTTGGTGGAATAATATTTGTATAACATCCTTTATTTTTCCTCCGTTTTTTTTCTAAGTAGGAAGTGAGCTTTTTTAATAAAAATTTTTGGGATTTAAGTAGACTCAAACTACAAGAATTTTTTCCTTTGAGAATGTTATTTTTTAATTTTATTAAGATAAATTCTCAATCATCATCATCATCATTTCCTTTTTTGTAATTCCTTTTTTTTATCAATTTTAAAGCAAGTAACATTAGAATTTCAATATAATTCTAATAAATAAATTAGCTTGATAGATAATATATTTATCTATTATTTATTTATTCTTATCAACAATATTTTGAAGAATACAATAATATTTGATGTATTATTTTTATACAACAAAAACCTTTAAAATATCTATCATAAGTAAGGACCAGAAATGCAGGCTTGTGCTTAGCCCGGACCTATATAAAAAATTTAAATAGTTTATTACAAAGTTTATAAAAATAATAAAAGTTCAGTTGTTTATAAAATTTAATAGACTTTTGAATTTTTTTTTCTTTTATTTAAACCATGAGAATCATTCAGTGGGCTATTTATATTTTCAAACATTTTCTAATTTTTATTTTATTCATTTAGTAGATGGACTTATATAAATATATGAAATTTTGTATTTTTATAAATTTTTAATAAACTATTTAAATTTTTTTATGGAGGACAGGGCTAAGCATGGGCCTATGTTGCTAGTTAATTAGTTAAAAACCATTTAAGGATTGAATGAGAAATTAGCTTCAAAAATAACTAGTTGAAGTTGCTTTGCGTTGTTAATAAAAAGAGGAAGTCCCACATTGTTGTTTTACTAAATATATGTATGTGTTTATATATCTTTAGTTTGCTTTTAAGATTTGGGTCCCAAGGGGCACTACAACCAATGCAAGCGCGCACCGCAACCTCCATCAGGCTGGGCCTTATGGGGTTATGTCATGGGCTTCTGTGTAGATGGGACATCTCTGTTCTAACAACAACTCCGTAGAAATAGATACTGGCCGCAATGAGCACCTATTAAAGAGAAATATGAGCCTCCCTACACACAGGATTATGCCTAATAGTAGCCATTTGAATCAAATGAAGGTGCTGTCCACAAAGATCAAATTAGATGATTTCTTTATTCAGTGCCACTCGTGGTTGGCCTAGAAACAATCTTTAATTCAATGAACGGTTGAATTTAATAAGATAATGTACGAGTCTCCATTACTTCGCATGTGTGAGTTAGTATTGGTAGTTGTATATAAGTTTCATCCCCTCCGGGTTAAAAAAAAAATAGTTGTACTACAGCAAAAAATAATGAATTATGTAGTAATACATTTGACATCTACCTTGTGGGAGTTCTACATCAAAGTCTTAAGTCATACAACTATCCTTTTTTAACAAAAAATAAAAAAGTCATGCAACTATCCTACTATGCATTGGTCCAGTAAGAATTTTACTTGATCCCCTTATCTAATATATCCATCACTGTGTTTCCCATTCCATGGTAAAGATTTTTAAAGACGAGTTCTGAACCTCTAAGGCTTTTTCTACTGTGACTATAAGTGGACTAATCATGTCTGCCATACCACCAAGAAAGCTTACCATTCATGTGGACAGTGGCTGCCTCATCAAAATAGCTCATCTCCACGTTGATGTGGTGGACCGTGATTCACTGTGGGTCAAAAGTCTTGTATAATCCTGATTCTTTAAAAACAGTAAGTATGTCTCATTAAGCATCGTTCAATCTATCAATTTTTTTTAATTGAAAGCTTATCAATTTATAAATACAACTCCTTTGCTGTTATCATCAACCATGTCATTTCTTTGACGATGTGCACTGATCTTGATCCATGTGATGGATTGAGTCAACTAGGCTGATGTCACACTCCGAAATCCAAGGTCCTTAGGGACCCTCAAATCATGGGATATGACGGGTCCACAAAAATTAAATTAAAATAAATAAATAAAATTCCAAACTTTATTTAATAATCTAAATAGAATATCATGATTAACATCTCAAGTTAAACAAATAAAATTAATTCAATTAAAATAATAAATAAATCTGAACTAAGAGTGACTCTTAAATTATAATAAAGAATTTTCAATTCTAATAAAGTCCTAAATTAATCTTCCAAATCTAAGGCTGAAGTTTTTGCATCTCATCCCTCATCCCGATTCCGCAAAAAAAGTTAGATTTCTTTGGGTTCCAGATCAACCTTGAAATCTATGGGGGAAAAACAAGAGTGAGTAAAACTCAACAAGTAATACGAACTATAAAACCTAGCAAACAAGTAACAATTTAAGAAGTCAGATTTAAAATCACAGTTCGCATATACAAGGTATACCAAGTAAGGTAAGTGCAATATCTTGTAAGCAACAAGAAGATAATGTGACCAAAATTCCAGGTATTTCAATAATTGAGCAAGTAACCAAATCAATAATAAAAAGGAAAGGCATCTCTGCAGTAAATAATATATCAAAGTATGCTTGCTAGAGTTAAACCTGGACCAAGCACAAAGTATCTACTAGGTACAAGCCATTTTCATATCTGAAGTTGGCACGAGGCCTGAGAATACCAGTAATCTCAACAAAACAAAGTGGGTCTAGCTGTAGACTAGAAATATCGCACAAATGGGTCCTAATCCCAATGTCATATTCCAAAAGGCTAAAATCGGTGTGTGAGCGTCCCCACGGTGTATTGCCTATACTTTAGAGAATGCTTTAAGAGTACGTAACAAATTCGAAAATTCAAAGCCTTTTTCAAACACAAATTTAGCCAAGGGTTGAGATCACAATTGATTAACATGTCAACAAGATTTTTCACATTTTTCGGCATTGTAGATCCAATGATAATTAATCTTATCAATTTCAGCATGATGGTGGCAAAGAACAAGATCAGGTCTAATGTAACCATCAGCTATAAGCATATCAAAGGTAACTAAATATCCTAATAATTTAAGATTATTTCAATAGGTTATAAATTTCACATATTAGATCAAATTGAGGCAAGGACTAGAAAACTCAAGCACTAAGGTATCATGGTAAGACTACTTGCCTGGATTATCAGCGATCGGAGAATTTGGCTTGACTTGGTCTGGAAGTCTGGTGTGAGTTCCTGTTAATGATCGGTAACATATAATCAAGGTTTGGACTTGTGCAATTAATTTGGATGTGGCCTACGGACAACCTGGTGTAATGATTTAATACATACTGGTTTGGGTCTTGCATGCATCCAAGTGTAGTGGTTATACTTGGGCCAAGGGCAGTGGGCCATATGGGATCAACTGAGTCGACTTGGGTTCATAGGTTGTGTAGTAAATTGGTAGGCAATCTAAGGACTTGAATTAAAGGAATATAGTAAATGGCCTAAGGTAAGTGAGTTAATGGGTTCGACTGGTTGGGCTTATGGAACAACAATGTAGTAAATCACTGTGTGGCCCCATAGGTTTGCTTAAATGTGGCAAAACCATGGGTTGATCAAAATACAGAGGGATTGGACTCTGGTTCTGTTTAACAAAACAGAGTGGATGAAGGATATATATAAAGGTCATCCAGGTTAGCCTGGTGATCAACGGGAGAAAAGAAAACAGGAACGAGAAGAAAGAGAGAAGAGAAAGGAGGAAGAAAACAAGGAAGAAACATCAAGAAGAAAAGGAGGGAAACAGAGAAGAAGAACAAGATGGAAACAGAGAAGGAAAGAAAAACGATGAAGAAGAAGGAAAAGAAAAACGAGGAAAGAAGATGATGAGAGCGGTGATGAAGTCGGCTATGGCAGTGAGATGGGTTCTGTTTGGATGAAAGAAAACCCAATGGGTTTAAATTCAGTTTGGTTATAAGTATCCGAGATAGTGAAGGTGAGTTTTGGCACTGATCATGCAAAGCCATGATGGAGATGATGAGGCCAGCAGTGGATGATGAAGGTGACGAAAAAGTTGCAAGTGATGGTGGGAATGGGTGACCAGCACATGGGTGGAGGAAGGTACAGAGAAGATGGGTTCGAGCTGAAGTAGAAGAATGGAAAGTTTGACTTGCAGAACATGTTGTGATTGAGCATGGGTTTGAGCACACTGAAGAGAGAAAAATCACACACAGAGAAGATGCACATAAGGAATTTACATGGTTCGGCTTGAGCCTACATCCACGGGAGAAGACGGGAAAATATCACTATGAGGAATGGATTACAATGAGGAGATCACTCTCTCTCTCAACCCCAAACCCACTTACACCCAAGCCTCTCAGATTTGGTCGTCTTTCTCTGCCTCTGCTGGGGCAATGGAAGTCTCCATTTATAGACTCCATTAGTTTATGGATGTCTGTAGCTTTGGCTGCTCAAGGAGTCTTGCAGGGTGGCTAACTAGGGCGGCTGAAGAGGGCGGCTACAGGGTGGCATTGCAGACCTGCAATTGTGGTTGCAGTTCTACTATGGCTCCATTGAGCCACACAACTGACAAATCTCCACCTTGGCAAAATCGGAGCCAATCCTCACAAAATTCTTTTTACCGTCTTCACATGCCCATTTGGGCACTTACGTACTTCTTACGCTAATCCAGTCCAAGCAATGCTTGAACTTGGCTGTTGGAACAGGCTTAGTCATCATGTCTGCTGGGTTTTCTGCTGTAGGGATCTTCTTTACTATAATAGCACCCTGAGAAATTACATCCCGAATGAAGTGTGCCCTGACATCAATATGTTTGGTTCTTTTATGATGTATTGGATTGTTTGTTAGATCAATAGCACTCTGGCTATCACAAAACACAGTAGTTAACTGTTGTTGCAATCCCATATCACCAACCAAACCCCTCAGCCAAATAGCTTCCTTCACTGCTTCTGTAGCTGCTATATATTCTGCTTCAGTCGTAGACAAGGCAACGGTAGATTGCAATGTTACCTTTAAGCTGATGACACCATTATAACGAGTGAAGCCATAACTTGTCAAGGATCTTCTTCTGTCTAAATCTCCAGCAAAATTTGAATCAACATATCCAATAACACAGCTAAAAGTGTTATCATTTCTATCATATACTATCCCAACATTTGTAGTACCTTTAAGATAGCGGAGTATCCATTTCACAACCTGCCAATGAACCTTCCCAGGTTTATCCATGTATCTGTTTACTACACTAACTGCGTGTGAAATATCTGACCTTGTACAGACCATAACATACATGATACTCCCAACTGCACTGGCATAAGGAACAGGTGACATGTGCTCCATCTCCTCCTCAGTTTGCTGTGAGAAAGCAGTGGAAAGTTTAAAATGAGCTACAAGTGGAGTATTCACAGGTTTCGACCTTTGCATGCCAAAGCGTTCTAGTACCTTTTCAATGTACCCCTTTTGTGACAAAGACAATTTGCCCACTTTTCGGTCCCTATGAATCTCCATCCCAAGTATTTTCTTTGCAGCACCCAAATCCTTCATCTCAAATTCACCACTGAGTTGAGCCTTCAACCTGCTGATCTCAAAAATATCCTTAGAAGCAATTAACATGTCATCAACATACAACAGCAAATAAATAAAAGAACCATTTGAGAGCTTCTTGTGATAAACACAATTATCATACTTACTTCTAGAATAGCCACTTCCTACCATGAAGGTATCAAAACGCCTATACCATTGTCTAGGAGACTGCTTTAGTCCATACAAAGATTTCCTGAGTAAGCAAACATGGTCCTCCTTACCTTGGATTTCAAACCCCTCTGGTTGATGCATATAAATCTGTTCTTCCAACTCACCGTGCAGAAAAGCAGTCTTGACATCAAGCTGCTCAAGCTCTAAATCCAATAGAGCAACCATAGTAAGTAGCACCCGGATGGAGCTATGTTTCACCACAGAAGAGAAGACTTCATTGAAGTCAATACCCTCCTTCTGAGTATAGCCTTTTGCAACCAGTCATGCTTTGAACTTAGCATCTTCCACCCCTGGAGTTCCTTCCTTCTTCTTGAAGACCCATTTGCAACCAACAATCTTCTGGCCCTTCGGCGGTTTTACTAGCTCCTAAGTATGATTCTTATGAAGAGATTCAATCTCTTCACTCATGGCGATAGTCCATTTTGCTGATTCTTTACTTATGATAGCTTCATGATACGTAACCGGCTCTGCCTCTATATTTTCAGTTGTATTAAGAGTGTAGGCAGCAAGATCATCATATCTTTGAGGTGGCTTAATCTGCCTCCTCTCTCTGTCCCTAGTAAGCATGTAATCTTGTGAAACTGCACTCTCCTCATTTGAGCCTTGCACCTCATCTTGCTGAGCTGGGACATCTTGCAAATTTTCTTGCAAGTTTTCTGAAGCTTCCACTTCAAGCTCCACCTGTTTACTGACACCGTAGTCTGTTTCAGTATCAAGATACTCCTTCTTTGATTTCAACATTACAGACTCATCAAGGTCACATCTCTGCTAATAATGCATTTGGGTGATTTTTCATCTAGGCACCACAGCCTATATCCCTTCACCCCATGTGCATATCCTAGAAATATGCACTTTCTTGCCCTTCGTTCAAGCTTACCATCATTCACATGAGCATAAGCAGGACAACCAAATACTCACAAATTTGAGTAATTTGCAGGAGAACCGGACCATACCTCTTCAGGAGTTTTGCACTTGACAGGCGTTGATGGAGACCTATTGATCAAATAACAAGCTGTATTGACAGCTTCCGCCCAAAACTTCGTAGATAACCCAGCATTAGAGAGCATACATCGGGTCCTTTCCAATAGAGTTCTGTTCATCCGTTCTGCAATCCCATTTTGCTGCGGTGTGCTCTTGACTGTGCGTTGTCTCATAATTCCTTCATTCTTGTAGACTCATTAAAAGCATTTCCACAAAATTCCAAGCCATTGTCAGTTCTCAAGCGTTTGATCTGTTTACCCGTCTGCTTCTCGATCATAGCCTTCCATTGCTTGAACTGTGCAAAGACTTCATCTTTGTGCTTTAAAATATACACCCAGACCTTTTGAGAATAATCATCAATAAAGGTCAACATATATCTGCCACCATCGAGAGATGGAACACGAGAGGGTCCCCAAAGGTCAGAATGGATATAATCCAAAGTACCTTTGGTCCGATGAACTGCTGTACTGAACTTGACTCTGCATTGCTTTCCGAATACACAATGCTCACAGAAGTCTAGCTTTCCGAATTTCTGGCCACACAGTAAACCTTGTTTACTTAGCTCTTCCATACCCCTCTCACTCATATGCCCAAGCTGCATATGCCACAGCTTAGCAATGTCCAAATTTGAATTTGATGATGACACAGCAGCTGCACCCGTGACCGTGCTACCTTGAAGAAAATAGAGACCATTTTGCTTCTGTCCCTTCATCACCATAAGAACGCCCTTGGAAATTCTCATGACTCCACCTCCAACTTCGTAATTACAGCCATTGGAGTCAAGAGTACCCAAGGAAACCAGGTTTTTCTTCAATTTTGGAACATGACTGACATTGGACAAGGTTCTCACAATACCATCATACATTTTAATTAGAATTGAGCCTATCCCAACAACCCTACAGGCCATATTATTGCCCATAAGAACTTTACCACCATCTATAGATTGATAAGTGGTAAACCAATGTCTATTAGGACACATATGATAGGAACAACCCGAATCAAGGATCCACTCATCACCTGAGTTACTGACAATAACAGAAAGAACATCTCCACTATCAGAATTATCTTCTGCAACACCAGCTACATTTTCAGAATTAGAAAGTTTCTCCTTTCCTTTGCGTTCTGGACAGTTCTTTCTAAAGTGCCCTTCCTTGTGACAATGGAAGCACTTTATCTTTCTAGATCTTGATTTTGATCTAAAATGGCCTCTTCTATTTGGACCTTTCTTCTCTGTTCTTCCACGCACCATCAGACCCTTGCCCAAACTATCACCATGGTTTTTAGACACAACCTTTTTTTTCAACTCCCTGGAGTTTAAGGTTGCCTCTACATCATCTCTAGATAGAGTCTCCCTACCATACATCATGGTATCTACAAAGTGATCATACGAGGGCGGTAATTAACAGAGCAGCATGATTGCTTGATCTTCATCATTGATTTTAACATCTATGTTTTGAAGGTCCATTATAATTTTACTAAACACATCAAGGTGATTGGAGATAGACGTACCTTCATGCATTTGCAGAGTGAACAACCGTTTCTTCAGATACAAACGGTTTGTCAATGACTTGGTCATGTACAGATTTTCTAATTTTTGCCACAACCCAGCAACGGTTTTCTCCTAAACAACTTTCCGCAATACTTCGTCGCTCAAGCATAGTAAATTTGCTCCATATGCTTTCTCTAGCATATCTTCTTTTTCTAGATCTGACATAGTCCTGGGAAGGCCATTCTTTCTTTTCAGTGCCTTTTACAGTCCCTTCTGAATCAACAGTGCATGCATCTTGATACGCCATAAATTGAAGTCATTTCTGCCATTGAATTTTTCAATTTCAAAATTTGCATCCATTCCTGCAAAATTTCTGCACCACATTGTAGATTTCGTTACCATGAGCACGTTAGAAGAAACGGATCTAAAATCTGAGTCCAGATGGCTCCGATATCGCAGAAATAAATTTCTACAGTCCGATCGGTCAAACCTTCATATTGACTATCAAACAGCCAATCGTCTTCGTCCGATCGGTCAAACCTTCATATTGACTATCAAACAGCCAATCATCTTCTTTACTGCGTAGATCTGCTTGAAACGAGTCCGCAGGTGCAAACGGATCTCCGATCGGATCTCGGATGATCAAGATATTGCAGAAATAATTTCTAGTCGTTGATCTGGTTAAACTAATTTGACCATACTGCTGACGTCACGTTGATACAGGTGCTTAGCTTGGCTTGGCTGTTACTCCACTCAGGTCAAATTGACCCAAACCTGACCTAGCCTAACCCAAACTAGGCCTCAGGGAGCACAAGATATGGTGGTGCTTTAGAGCACCATACACTTTTTCTTACTTTTTTCTTTTTCTCCACCTGGAAGCTACACGTTTGCAACACCAAACAGTTTCCAGAGACTTCTTCTTCTTGTTTTTGTTTTTTCTTTCAAAAGCCTTCTTCATTGTCGGTTTGGAACAAGAACAGACTGGAGAGGAGAGACAAACCGGATCGTCCCACTCCTCTGTGTGATCGGTCAGCAGTGCAGCCAGGCGACGCCGACAACGAAGAGACCGGCAAAACCCGAGAGGGTGACGGCGGTGTTCTTCTCAGGCAGCGGCAGCGATGATCTTTTTTTTTTCTTCAGCCTCCCTTTAGATCGATCGTGGCCCACTTGAGATCTGCAGGGACCTCAACAAACCCAGGCCGGATTCTTGTCTCATATCTGATCTGAAGCAGGGACAGAGTTCAAATCCTCTGTTTTCTGTTCCTAGAACGTTCGTGCACAATGATGGCCCACTTCCGATCAACTCGTGGATCTCGGCCAATTGTCACAGGTACACAGTCCAACTTAGCTATGATACCAGTTTGTTGTGATTGAGCACGGATTTAAGCACACAGAAGAGAGAAAAATCACACACAGAGAAGATGCACATAAGGGATTTACGTGGTTCAGCTTGAGCCTACATCCACGGGAGAAGATGGGAAAATATCACTATGAGGAATGGATTACAAGGAGGATCACTCTCTCTCTCTTTCTCTCTAACCCCAAACCCACTTACACCCAAGCCTCTCAGATCTGGTTGTCTTTTTTTGCCTCTGCTGGGGCAATGGAAGTCTCTATTTATAGACTCCATCAGCTGATGGATGTCTGCAGCTTTGGCTGCTCAAGGAGTCTTGCAGGGTGGCTGAAGAGGGCGGCTGAAGAGGGCGGCTACAGGGTGGCGTTGCAGACCTGCAATTGTGGCTGCAGTTCTGCCATGGCTCCATTGAGCCACACAACTGACAGAACATGTGAGTGGATGGGGTGATGTTGGCTCCAGGCATGTTGGGGGTAAAAAGGAAGAAAAACAACAGTACTAGAAGGATAAAGGACAGATTCAGAGGAGATGGGAAAAGCAAGAAGAAGAAAATGATGGTATGAGGAACGTGTTGATGGTATGCCAAGAGCAAAGAGAGAGTGTGTGTTCGGTCCATGGTGAAAGATAGAAAGAAACAGAAAGACGAGGGGAAGAAGAGAGAAACGAGAAGAGAATAAGAAATAAGAAAAGAAAGCAAAGTAGAAGAGGAAAAGAAAAGATGCAGGGAAGAAGCCATAGGCGAGATCTTAGATGGGTTCTGCTGTGGCTTGGGGAGAAAAGGAAAACGACGCAGAGGCGCCAAAAGCTATTCGATGAAGAGATTGTTTGAGAGGGAGATAACGAGAGGGAAGAAGAAAAAGTAAATAAAACAATGGCGGAGATGATGAAAAAGCTTTGCAGTGAGAAGCCATTGCAGAGGAAGAGATGACGAAGAAGAGCAGAGGAAGAAGCAAGGAAAAGATGGGTTGATGATGGTGAAGACTTGAGTCACTGTGGTTGAGCTAAAGTGGTGAGTTCTTGCTGATGAAGGTTGGAAGCATAGACAACAGAGGAGAAAAATGAAAGAGGAGAAGATTAAGACACAAGAAGAACTATTGCAGCAAATAAGGAAGAAGAGATGAAGAAAAGAAGATGATGACAGCATAGGGGGAGGAAGAAAGAAAGAAGATAATAAAAGCAGAAGAAGAAAACAGCAAGAAGACGAAGACGGAAACGAAGGTGGGTAGGTTCTAGACCTCGGGTGAGTCAGACCTGACCCAAAGTCTTATGGGTTAGGTCCAGTTCGGTTAATGAATGGTCTGGGTGTAGCTGGGCTTGGCTCAGCTGTGGTGGGGTCTGGGCTTATCAAAGGTGTTCTCAATGTTGGTGTTGACTAATAATGATAGGAATGCCATGAAGGGACCATGAAGATGATGGGGTAAAAGATATAAATGACCAAAACTAGTAAACATGCAAAGAACAAGAGAAACGGGCAAAGAACAAGAGAAATGGGAAAAGAACATATCTTAGGAAGAGAACTTAAGCAGGGAAGACACAAAGGAAACCAAGAGTCCTATGTGAAACTAGAGGAAATGGGTTTTATATATAGAAAGAGCAAAAGAAGAATCCAAAAGATTTCTAGTTCAAGTTAAACTTAGCCAAATAAGTTCAATTTGGATTGAATTCCTTCCAAAGTAGAGTGAGGATAAATCAATACAATTAAGGAGGTTTAGTCCAAATAAAATTCCAATTTGAGCACAACTCTAAAATTCTCAAACTCTAGTAATTTATGAGATCCACATAGCAACTAATTAATTACCCAAATTTAAATAGCATAAAATCTTTAAAAAAATAATAATAATCACATGTGGGGTCTATTAAGATTAAATCAAGGGCCAAGATTAATTTTAATTAAAAATAAAAAATTTGAGTCGTTACAGTTGATATCTTGTAGTGATTTTCAATGTGTCTTGTATCTTGTAGTGATTCTTTCCTCGTGAGATGAGTATCTTCTAGAAGATCTATAGAATTACTGGGTCAATGTGAGCCATTGGAGTTGTCCAGTCAAGGTGCTTTCAGCAGCATTTTCTGAATCCTACTCAAATATGTACAGATGGAATTAGGCATTTTCCTCTACTCTGGAGGAGGGAGAGATTTCACTTCATGCAACGAATGGGGTTGGAAATCTACTTGGATCACATCTTTAGAAAATCTGAACCTCTAAAATAAAGATCCTACCCATCAGTGGGTTGACTCCACGTTTTACAGCAATAGGACTTGGTCCCATGTGATATTGAGCCGATGACATTTTTAATCATATGCTCCTCAATCATATGGTAGACCAACTTTTATTTGAATAAAATTAAAAAAAAATCTCACTTTAAAGAGAGAGAATTTATTTTGAGTGGCTCATATATTGAATTGGTGGTCCCTAATGTAAAGTTCTACACCCCTTGGTGGATGTGTGATTGAGATAATCAAGGGATCAGAACTCTCAAGTTTTCATTATCATACCATTTATACCTGAGCTTTTCTTTTCATGTCTTGATAAATTGCTTTAATTGCTGCCCTCTCAATGCAGACAATCTGGTGCTTCAAGGGATTTTCTTCAATGCATCTCAATTGAATCTATGGATTTTCATTAACTAATATTGGTGGATTGGTTTACATATGATCATTTGGGTATGGGTAGTACTTTGAAAAAAGTGAGATGTGAATCCTAAAAGAAAGTTTTGAGAAAAAAAAAAAGGATTATTTCAGAGGTTTAAATTCGTTATATCCACCCTCACTCTTGCAGCGCAAGAAATGAAGAATAGTGAATGAGCTAATCTTTAAGCCAAAAAGTTTAGGGTAACATGTCTAAGCCTCACACCAAAAGACAAAAAGCTCTACTTACAATGGAGAAGAAAGCTGTATTTCTTATTCAAAATTGCAATGTGTCCCATGAGAAGGGATTACATCTCTATATAGAGTTTTGGTAAAACAATTCACTAGGAAAACAATTCATAAAATAAAAGACTTCTAAGTCAATCCTAATAGCAACTTTTAAAAATAAGAAAATCCTAAAATGTTTGAAATCCTAGAAAAGTCGAAATCCTAGAATGATTGTTGTTGGAAACACTTCACTAGGCTTGGGCCTTGTTGGACTTGGGCCTACAGATATAAACCTTCGGAGGGGCCGATTATTCTGGCCTACATTAACTTTCACCTGCTTAGAAAAACTCGACTTCGGCAAGTTACCAGCTTGGTACTTCTTGTATAAGTTCGGATTGAGTTGTTAAAAGTCTATAACGGTGATCCACATAGCCTCAAGGAAAAGTTTTCCTTTCCACTTGACTAAGAACTTGTGAAAGCCACTATTCTTAGTCGAAAGAAGCTAATCTTCATAAACATCTTCAATTTCTTCTGAAGGGGTTTGGCTGACTAGAAGTCATAAAGCTTGTTCCTCAAAAGATTCATCAGGATGATACCCATGATAAATTATTAGATCTTTAACATTGAATGTGGGATTGATATGTATGTCTGAAAGAAGGTGAAGAACACAAGCATTGGAGCTAATTTTCTTTAGAATCTTGAACAGATCTGCATTTCTGAGCTAAAGTTTCTTGTGAGTACCTATGGGGAATTGTTTGAGATTCAAATGAACCAAATGAACCATTACCTTATCTCCTTCATCAAATTTGACATGACGTCTGTGAGTGTTTACGTGCTGTTTTTAGATCTCATTACTTGTGGCAATCTGTTGGCAAACTGTTGAACCTCATCATGAACATCCTTCATGTGCTGCGTAAACTATTTAGCTTCTTGACTAGGCTTAGCTTCAATTGATAAGGGGCTTAAATCAATAAGAAGAAGAGGCTTGAGTCCTGTGACAAATTCAAATGGCAAACTTCCTATTGTTATATTTGTGGAATCATCGTATGCAAACCTTGCCATGGCTAGAATAAGATCTGATGAAGAAATGTGGTCTTCAATGAGATAGCAAAGAAGATCTCCGAAACTCCTGTTAACGACCTCTGTCTGGCCATTAGTTTACTGATGTATGCACTTGAATATTAAAGCTTTGTTTGCATTATGTGCCATAAAATCTTCAAGAAAAACTTATGAACTTAGTATCTTTGCCAGAAAGTATTGTTTTAGGAAGACTATGTTGATGAACAATCTCTTTGAAGAAAAGAGTCGCAATTTTCTTTGCATTTGCTGTGCTAGAACCTAGTATAAAATGTCTTATTTTTGAAAATCTATCTACAACAGCAAAATATAATCCACCGTCCTTGTTGTTTCGAGTAAGTCCAAGACAAAATTCATATTTAGATCTTGCCAAGGCCCATGTGAAATAGGAAGGGCTAATACAATCCAGCGTTCTTCTTTTAACCCTTTGCAAGCTGACGTACTTTGTATAATTCAAAAATTCTAGAAAATTCTATTTTTAGGTGGGGCTAAAAGAAGTGATCTTCAACAATTGTTAATGTTTTGTCACATCTTAAATGTCCATTACATCCACCACTATATAACTCTCAAAGAACATGCTTGCGGATAGATGTAGCTAGTAAATATGATAGATTACCATGAAAGAGATAACTATCATAAATAGAAAACTTTGGATGTTCAGAATACTCACCACTGAGAAGATCTTTGTAAATGTGTCCAAAGTCATGATCATCAGGATACTCTCTATGAATTTCTTCAAAGCCTAAAACTGTGATGGAAGTTTTTGTGATAATGTGAGATTAATGACTCAATGCATTTGTGACTTTCTTCTTTGTGCCATATTTATGATGCAAAACAAATGTGAACTCTTATCTATATACACTCCATTTAACATGATTGGAGCTCATCTTCTTTCGAAAATTCTTGTGTTACAAAGTTGCATGATCAGAGTATAACATAAACTCATTTCTGATAAATTAGTGACTCCAATAATGAAGAGCTTGTACAACTACATGATATTTCAGGTGATATGGGGAATTTTGTTTGTGAGAGTCATTAATCTCTGACTAAAGTAAGTAATTGGATGATTGTCTTAACTCTGTACTCTGTGTATACCTAGTTGTGAAGCATCACAATTGACTTAGAAGACTTTGTCGAAGTCTTGAAGTTTTAAAAATGGTGCCTTGGTCTTTTCTACTTAAATTGTTCAAATGCTCAAGATGCTGCCTTGGTCTAAGTGAAATCTCCTTTCTTCATGCAATCGATTATAGGGGTCATGATGGTGTTGAAATCACAGATAAATCTCTTATAAAAAGTGGCTAATCCATGAAAGCTCTGTACCTTATGGATAGTTTTTGTTAGTGGGTAAAAATTACATTCTCTTCTTATGAGCCACGGGCATCAGGTCATCTTGCTCTAATAATAGTCCCTGGGTTCATTCCCTAGGAGAAAGGGGCTGATTAGAGTCAAAGGGCCTTCCCTTAACTCCGATGGAGAAAGACGAGAATGGTTGAAAAGAATGAGGGTATTCCCCCTCTCAAGAAGCAAGCGTTCGTACTCCCTCTCCGACTAGGTTCTTTGTTTGAAGCATCAGTCTACATCCGCAACAACTTTACTCTTCCGACAAATGGGACATGCCCTTGACGCCATGTTGGCAACTTTGCTTATTCAAATAATCACCTCTAGGGTGCAAACGTAGCCTTATAATATCCTGGATAGAATTTCTTAGGGATAATATCATCTACATGGAGGAAATGTCATCAGAATGCCTTCGGAAAGATCTTTTCAAACCTTAATCGCACGAACACATTCGTGCAGTGATGGTTTTGATGATAGTTCTTAGCCATGATGGCATTACTTCAAATCGTTGCAAATCATGGGCAAAATTCTAAACATGGAGATCTTGGAGAAAGCTCAGAGAACATGGAAAAAGCCCTCTCTTCCCTAAGATCTCCATACTGCCACAAAGTAGCAGTTCTTTCACTAGAGCAGTACTAACACCCTTGAAGGAGCACTACAGATACCCTCCTTGGTATCAAAGGAAGGGAGATACATACAGACAAGCACAAAGACATAGATGGAGTCAGAGAGAGACAGGAGAGAAATAAAACCTCCAAGGAAGGGAGATACATATAGACAAGCACAAAGACACAGATGGAGTTAGAGAGAGATAGGAGAGAAATAGAAGCTCTAAAGATAGACAAATAGAGGGAAAGCACTCAGAAGAATACGCAAAAACGGTATAGACACAAGGAGTGGAGTGGAAGACACTAGCAATCAATAACAAAAAGAAAAGAGAGGTAGTAAAAAGCTTTTGATTGTAAAGGTATTCTCCCCTGGGGTCTCTCCCCCTGGGTGGCTAAAATGATAGATGAAAGCTTTTGATTGTAAAGGTATTCTACCCTAGGGTCTCTCCCCCCAGGTGGCTAAAATGGTAGATGATCTTAGAGCCTCCAGGCTCAATTTCTTTGTTTCCTAATGTCGTATTCAATTTTTTGTATCCCTTTTAGCTTCAGATATTTGAGATGAGACAAGGGGGTTGCAAATGGTTAAAAAAAAAAAAGAAAAAGGAAAAAAAAAGTAAGTAGTATGTCGTTTGTCAGGTTCTCAGGCTAAAACCCATTGTAATACACTCAGAACATAAATGAAATTGTAAACATTGCATGATTTCTTCTGTTCTTTGTTTTCTTATGCAGTCATTGAATTAATGGTTCTTTCAAACATATTATTTCAATTTTGACCACAACAGTTGTTGGAAGGGGTCAATTTATGATTGCTTTGATTTCCTATGGATCAGCTTCTACCCCTTGGATTAATACAACAAAGGCTAAAATAACTTTGAAACCCAAAAATGTACACTTTTTTAGATTAATGTAAATTTTTTCTTTATGATCTTCACGCGTGACATACCTTAGATGATTGAGATAAGCTTCCTTGGATTTGCTGAAGAAAAATATGTCATCAAAGTATATGACAACTATTTGGTGAGGGAAGGCCGTAAGTAGAGTCATCATTCTCATAAAGTGTTGGGAGCATTCGATGAATTGAATAACATGACTAACCATTCGTACAATTCATCTTTAGTCTTGAAAGTAGTCTTCCATTCATCTTTTGGCCTATATGGATTTGATGATATTTGCTCTTAAGATCAATCTTGGAGAAAATTGATTATCTAGCCATCATATCAAGCATGTCGTCAATTTGAGATATAAAAAACTAATATTTAATAGTGATCTTGTTAATTGCTCAGTTGTTGACACCTATTCGCCAAGAGCCATTTTTTTTGGGCATTAAGAGGGCTAGAGCTTTATAAGGACTCATGCTTTCTCGAATATAACTTTTCTTAAGTAGTTCTTCAACCTGTCTTTTTAAAGTTCTTTAACCTGTCTTTGCAGTTTTGCATGCTCAATGGGGCACGTGTGATAAGTAGGGAAATCAAAGAAAGAGGAACTAGGGACTAAATCAATAGCATGTTGGATGTCCCTCAGGTGGCAGCTCTTTTGGAAACTTTGTTGAAATCAGGTCTTTAAAATCATGAAGCAAATACTTGACCTCTAGTGGTGTAGAAACTTGTTTCTTATTATCTACCTCTTTGAATACTTTCGGAATAAGAGCATAAGCAACTCCTTGTTCTTTTGCTTTTTGTTTCAAATTTTTACATAGAGAGAACACAAGAATTTGATTTTTGTGCAGCTTTCTTTGCTAGGATAGATGTTTGTTTTGGCGGGGCTGTTCATGGATTAAGTGGGAAAAGTGTAATTTCCTTGCCCTTATGCTTGAATGCATGAGTATTAGCTTCTCCATCACTTTTGATCTTGTTATTAAAAAACCAAGGTCTTCCTAATAAAATGTTAGTAACATTCATTGGAATAATATCACACAAAATAGAATCTTCATAAATACTAATTTTAAATGTTACCTACCACCTTTTAGTTACTGGTATCACTGCTTCATTCACCCAAGAGACTTCGTAAGTCTTCATATGTTTTTTTGTTGGAAGCTTCATTTTGTCAATTACCTCTTGGGCTACCACATTCATCTTACTACCACCATCAAGGATGAGATTGCATAATCTATCGCAACATTTTGCCATGGAGAGAAATATGGTGTTTAGCCTCCAATCTTCAACTTCCTCTTTAGTAGTGATGAAGAGGCAACAAATGAATAATGTTCGTCCATCTATTTCACCTTGATAGAAAGAATGATCTTCTTTCTCAGGCTGAAGTTTAGGATCGCCATATCAAGTTTCAACATCATACTCTTCGTCAACATTCTCTGATTCATAGGCATTTTCATCGTTTTCTGTATAATGAAGGTTCTTTGTACCTGAGCATTTAGAAGCATAACGTCCTTTGCCTTTGTATCAATAACAATTAATGTCTTGCTTTGGCCATGAATAATTAACGACATTATTTTCTTTTGTTTGCATAATTTGGAGGAGGCCATGCATGATTTTTACGTGGGGATTACCTATTAAGATTTTGCAGTGGAGCTAGCCGGCTAGAGTTTTGTGAAGGTGCGACCCATTGATAGTTGTATTCGAGTTTTTCCTATTATGTGGTTCTTCGAAATACCATGAATATGAATACTGCATTTTATCTTCGACGTGAAGTTCCATGCAATGGACTTCTTTAATGCTGTGAAAATTGAGGGTAGTCATTTCTCTTTGAATCTCTTGACATAGTCCTTTCTTGTACTCGGTGATGGCTTGTTGCTCTTGCTCTAACAGTTTGCATAGTACCATGAGATCATGGATTCTTTTTGTTAAATCATTCACAGTGGAGGTCCCTTACCTACAATCAACTAGTTGCTCAAAGAAGAAATGAACAGTCAACTGGCAAGTATCTATCTTTAAGTTTTTCTTTCATCTCCTCCCATGTGTAAATAGGATGTCTCCTATGATTGGCATTTCTTTTATCAATGCTCCACCACAAAACAAATGTTACACCCTTCATTTTCATCTTTATGAAGAGAACTTGGAGTAATCTTCATCCATATTGTACCGCTCAAAGTATTCCTCAAGTGCTGTATTCCAACCGGCGAAAACTTTGACGTCCATGCACCCGTAGAAATAGGGAACATAGATGAGCACCTTCTTGGTGATGTTATCTCATTGTTCTGGATATTTTTCATAATCAGTTTCTTCAAGTATGCATTCCATAAATTGTCTCCAAGTTTCTTAGGGCTCACCAACCACAGAGTGCTCTATTTGTGGTATATCTTCTGCACGATGATCACTTCCTTCTTTATGGACACCATTATTACTTGAAGCTCCTGGATTTCCATTGTTTTTGGTGCCTTGTGGAGTTAGAGTTCGTTGCACACCGTCAAGACATCTTTGAACCCTATCCATCCTGTCGATGAATTCATTGATATACTATCATGTTGACGGTTTGTGAATTTTCTTCTAAAGAATACTCTCGTGCAGGTAGACATAGCGTTGGCCTGTAATGTGCACATGGCTCCTTGGGTTGCTGCATAGAAAGATGAAAAAAGCATTTTTGCTCTTTTTCGATTGCAACTTGGATTAAAAGAGGGAAAGGGGTGGTCGGTGCTAGTGTTGGGTTGGTGGTGATGCGCTCGTCGGTGAACGATACAACTTTGATCCTTAGTGCACGCATTCTTCTTCTTTTTCTTCTCTTCTTTGTCTCTTTCATTCTCTCTCTCTATTTCTCTTGCTCTCTCTCTGGGTTGGGGATTGGTTGGTGGAAATGGAGGTGGGTTGCGATTTAGTCTAAGGGTGGATTTAGGGTTTTTGATTGTAAAGGATTTGGGACAGAATGGGTTGGGTTTGGTTTCAGGTTGATTTGGGTTTCGGGAGGGAAAGGGGGGATTGAAGTGTCTGGTTTCTATGGTGGGGTGGGTTGGCTAAAGTTCTTGGATGGAGTGTGCCTAGGTTTCTATGGATCAAATGGGTTTGGGTGGTTTGAATGGATGTCGACTAGTTTTTTTTTTTTTTTGGGGGGGGGGGGGGGTGGCTGAAGGAAAGGGTAAGGGTTTTGTGGGAGGTTTCGAGAAGGGAGGGTGGCGGCTGATGACAGAGGGTGGGAATTAGGGCTTTGGTGTGGAGGGGTTTTTGATTTGGGGATTGGCTGACAAAATGGGTCATGGCTTTCGGCTAGAAGAGTAGTGATGGGAGGATAGTGATGATGATGAATGAAGATGATGATGATGAATGTAGATGGGGTGATGATGATCAATGGATGATGAATAATGGATGTATGGCATTAACGTAAAAAAAAAGTAGGGTACTTGGGTTGCCTCGAATTGGCAATCGAAATGGCGATCTGAGATCAAATCTTCACCTTAAACCAATTAACGCAGCGTGAGGAAGGGAAAGCTAATCTCTAAGCGAAAAGGCTTAGGGTAGGATGTTTTAGGCCTCACACCAAAAGATTAAAAAAAAAAAAAACTCAACTCACGATGGTGAAGAAAATCATATTTCTTATTCATTTGCAATGTGTCACATGAGAAGGGACTACATCTTTATATATATAGTTAATCTACTCTCTAACTAGGGAAATAATTCATAAAAAAAAACTCCTAATTCAATCCTAATAGCAACTTTTAAAAATAAGAAAAGCTAAAAAGCTTGAAATCCTAGATTGACTGTTGTTGAAAACACTTCACTGGGCTTAGGCCTTGTTGGACTTAGGCCTGTGGGTATAAATCTTTAAGTAGGGCCCATTATTCAGGCATATATTACTCACCATCATCATCATGAAAGCCTTATCCCAACTATGCTTGGTTGATCAGCTACATGAATAATCTCTTTTTCATTTGGATTCATTATAGTGAGCCCTTTTCCTTTTTGCATTTTAACTACCGTAACAAATTTTTTAAAAATGTTGTCTTTAAAATATTGTAGTACTTTTAAATGAAGGATATTTTTTTGGATATTATTAGAAAAATCTGCAAATTTTTAAATAGTTACTGTTAAATAAAAAATGTAAAACATTATTGGTTGACTATCACGTGACCCTTGCAAAAAAAGAATCCAAGCTCTGCCATTGTGTACGCTAAACAGTCATTGAGATGTAAGCCCTATAAATTGTCTTTCCAATAAAAATAGGAGATCTTGAAAGTGGGTTTGGTTTTACCTTGCTTTCTTTACCATCCTTCTTGAATTTAAAGCGGTCTCTCAAGTTATTTTCGTTTTCTAATTGCAGGGTAGTCTTCCAGATGGACGAGAAATAGCTGTGAAGAGGTTGTCAAAAAATTCAGGACAAGGTGCACAAGAATTCAGGAATGAGGTAACATTAGTAGCAAAGCTTCAACACAGGAATTTGGTTAGAATCCATGGTTGCTGTGTGGAAGGAGAAGAGAAGTTGCTCATTTATGAATACATTCCAAACAGTAGCCTTGACCACTTTCTATTTGGTATGTCTCTATTTACTCATTTATATATCTTGCTTTATAATTTGGCTTCAATTCCATGATAGAAAGGTCAAATTACCTAGAGCTGCCATATGATTTGCCCTGTAGTACATGGGTCATTTATCGTCTTCATATATTACAAAAAAAATATGACTTTTAGCAGCAAAAAAAATATTTTTAAAATGTTTTGTGGAGCCCACATTTTCTTTATATACTACAAATTACCTCATTTCTTTATATAGTACATCTGCCGCTTATAAAAGTGCCGTTTTTAACAAGACTAGATAGCCTGCATTCGTCTCTCCAAGTTAGCTGAATCTTGTTTGGAGCCATGGTTTAGGTAGCTGAAAGGTTCATGTACATTTTGATCATGGCTGGAACACGGATCTAATTTCCTAGCCTGAGATTATATAGGGAGCCTGGGCCTTCGGCTTGCTATATTTTTCTCAGTGAGTCATATGTATTTTTCATGGATAGACTCGAGCCTTACTTTCAAATTTGAAGCCTCTGACTGAATTATGGGGTTGATTTTCCTAGTAACTAAACAGGTCAAGATTAGACATGCATTAGCTGGGCCCAACCCATCATAGAATAACACTAAGTAAAATTCGAATTGGGATTATATGAGGGTTCCCTTCACGGTAAGCGTGGGCCGTGGAGAGACCAATCAGGTCTCCCCACGTCACCATTGTTGTGAATCCTTTTTCCTCCGATCTCAGCCAGACCGGAGAACCTAATCTTGTCTTCTTCTTCTTCGATGGTGGCCCAACCAGAGATCACAAAACTGATCTCTGATTTTTCTGCAACAAAAGTTGTAGAACTCCGGATCCTCCGAGAAGATCTGATCCGTTGATCTTTCATGCACAACCTCCAAGCCACTGGGCGATCTCCACCTTGCTCAAAAACCCAAGGAACACCACCTCGGCTCTAATACCACTTGTTGTGATTTTGACATCACCTGTTGTATACATACATCAATCACAAGATCAACAATCAACCAGCCACACAAGAAAAGATACGGAGATTTGCGTGGTTCACCTAAACAGGGCTACATTCATGGGCACAGAGACGATCATCTTCACCATGACAAGTAAAGTAAGAGACTCTCACTCTCTTACATCGTCTCACCTACGTGGTGTGGGAAAACCACGGGCAAGAGAGCTCTCACATCTCTTCAACGCGCAAGATCTAGCATTACTAGCTAAACACATATATAGTCTCCACTTTCTTGGTTACCAAGAAAGCCCTGGTACAATTACCAAAATACCCTTGATCTTAAACAATCCTTAGCTAACCCAGTGGACTCAACTGGCTAAACTGGAATACAAGACATATACCCAACAACCATGGGGCCAGCTTGCCCCATGATGACGTGCGGAGACCATGGGGTGACACATCAGAGAATTGGGACTCGTAACATTCATGTTTACTCCGTGTGATTTTGATGCACGATTGAGAAAACAAAAAAGCCACAAGAAATCTCCTATTCATACATTATCTTCTAATGATTCCAAAATTGTACTTGTCACACTCATCAAAGATTGGAGACCTAATCACTATGAAATTATGAAATAAGATAATTTCTCATCCAAAAGTAAGTTAATTAATTACCCACAAAACCATAGTACATAATTTTCATAGTTAATTAATTACCTACAAAACCTTAGTACATAATTTTCATTTTCTTCCTCTTCTTTTTTTTTATATTGTGATTAAGGCATTCAAATTTGATAAATTACCTTTTAAAATCATATGATATTTGGATGTGCAGATCAGGAAAAACGACCATCTCTAACTTGGGAACACCGTTTCAAAATTATCGGAGGAATCGCTCGAGGGCTACTTTATCTCCATGAAGATTCACGGTTAAGAATTATTCATCGTGATCTCAAAGCCAGCAATATTCTACTAGATGCAGACATAAACCCCAAGATTTCAGATTTTGGCATGGCAAAGATCTTTGGAGGAGATGAAACTCGTGGCAGTACACGTAGAATCGCCGGGACATTGTAAGTCTACATACTTTGAAGCACTTGCTCATCTTGTTTATCGAATTTGATATTCTTTACTTTAAAAGGCACACAAAAATAACACAACTATGCTGCATGTGAGTACACTCACGAAAGAGAGGTCAACGGACAAAATTTCAAGCATATACTTAATTAAGTAGGTTGAGATATATCATCTATGCACCCAAAGGGGTAGTTGTTAGAAATGATCAACAAAGGTGAACATCAAAATATGAGCATAAAAACACCCCTCTTTTCAAAAAATAAAATTAAGAGAAGATGAAAAATGACTAGCCATCACCTAGATAATTCAAATTCAAGTCTTTGGAAGGTCAAGGTCTCATTGCTACCATATATCTTTCATCCTTCATCGTTCACCTTGTGTCCTTCACCCCTCATCTCTTTAGCAATCTTGAAAGATGGAGCTCATTTAACTATAAATTCCTATACATTCTATGTAAAAAAAAAATGGGCCCTCAACCACAGGTAGAACTAAAGGGGGTCCAGTAGGAGCCATTCCCCCCACCCCCCTGGCCAAATTTTTAGAAAAACTCTTATATATATATATACTGCAAACTATATTTATTTTTTTTATATGTACCCTCCCAAGAACATTTCTAGATAGTGGCTCCCCCAAGGAAAAATTTCTCTGTCTGCCCCTGCCCTCCACATTCCTTTGTTTAATTGATGTTGAATTCCTAATATTTCCAATCAATGGGTATCTATCAATGGAAGAATAAGCATAGAATTAAAGGTTGAGGCCCATAAGGATCAATCAAATAGTTCTTTTTAGGAGAAACACATCCGATTGCTGTAGAAGTGATTGTGACCGAAGAAAAAGGAAGCACATATGAAATTCAATTAGAAGGGAACACAAATCCTACGAGTCTCTATATAAATTAGTGCACTAGCATGCTTGTGTATATATGGATGCATCGCTAATGCAAAAAAATTCAGATGGTAGTATCTATCGATGGTCTGGCATATTTCATTGTGAATTCTTGTTCATCTGGGTTGAAATGACCGAATAATGCTGGTTCGGACAATGGTTTGAACTAAATAGCTCCCACGAAAAACTGGTCCAAATTTCAGACCATTTCGATCAGAACTTTAGATCTCAGACCATTTTGGTTGAAATCTGAATTTCGACTCAAACTATTTTTTATAATAAAAATAATTGTTTTTGTTACTTGTAACACCTAATTGGACCACGTACGACATATTTAAATAACTAAAAATTATTCATTTTTTCATGCAGAAATAACATAATGCAATATTGATTTGGTTGAAAAAAGTTAAATGCATATTTTTATATGTTATTTTCAAAATTTAACTATTTTTTTGCATTTATTTTATTTTTTATGAAATGTAACTCCAAA
Organism: Sextonia rubra; assembly: GCA_037013555.1. Taxonomy (NCBI): domain Eukaryota; kingdom Viridiplantae; phylum Streptophyta; class Magnoliopsida; order Laurales; family Lauraceae; genus Sextonia; species Sextonia rubra. The sequence goes on along the minus strand of JASUAD010000028.1, from coordinate 991,499 downwards.
ATATTTCACTGAAATTCTAAATTGGTTGAATTATTTAGGCCAAACTAAAACAGGGTAAAATATGAAATAATCTATAGCATTAATCATTTTATTGATATCATGAAAAGTTGTTCCTTGTTACATGCTCCACAACCGGGTTGCTAGGGCAAAGAAGGAAGAAATAGCCATAGAAGTCTCCTTTTTAGTTTTAATATAATGTTATATGAGAATGGTTTCTTATCTTAGTGGAAAGGAGCATTTGTTCTCACCGGGATGCCTTAGGTTCAAATCTTATCTTCACCCTCTTTTTGCATATTTGAGTTTTTATTACCTCACATACTAGCAACAAAGGCCCGTGCTAAGCCCGTGCCCAAAAGTTATAATATATTAAATTTTTATGCATATTATTGAGAAGGATAATATTAAAATAAAAATGACTATGTTATTAATTATTCTTAAATTTTATTTAACAAAAAAATAAAGAAGACAAAAAATAAAACTTAAATAATCTATAAATAAAATTCTAGTTTATAATTATCATTGTTTAATTTCTAATTTAAGAAAAAAGATAATTTAAAATAAATGTCAAAATTCAAATGAGTTGTACATAAGTTATTTATGATAAATATCATAATTAACTCATGCATGAGATCCCTACAAAGAGGGCCACCATGACTTGGCATGATGAGGAAAAAACTTGATGTTAATATGGCACCGTGAGGCTGGGGTGAGAAAAGGAAGAAATATTAAAATAAAATGAAAAAGTACAAAATAATATATGAGATATAAAAAGGAAATATGATTAAAAGAATACCACATGTTTAATAATAGAAATTGAAGGAAAAGATAAAATGAAAGAAATCCATGAATCATCAAAAAAGACCAAAGAAAAAAGAAATTTCAAGTGTAAACTTGTACTACAATAAAAATAAAAAAAGAAAAAAGAAAAAAACTATAACAAAAAATTCTATAACAAAATACAATAGTGAAAAAAACATACCTCTACTACATCCCCTCTTGGATCTATAACAATTGGTGCATTGACTATAAAAGAAAAAAAAAAACCCATCTCTCTCTATCTCTCTCAAATCCATGGAAGAAAACGCACCCGTTACAATCCATCCTTCTCTGATCTTCTACAATCATCTTTGCCATTGAAAATCGCCCAAAACTCACATACCAGCAAAATGGATAAGCCTGGGCCAAAACTAAAGTGGGCCACCTATGGATCAAGATGATGATCATCAACATGTACAAAGAAGAACCAACCATGATGACTATTTGCAAAACCAGAAATTTAAAAATCAGAAAAAAAAATCCCAATATGTGTTCTTAACATGTGGGCGGATCAAATGAAAACCACTATGATGGGTCGTAGTAATCTGCCCACAGAATCACGTGATTACTCGGTGTCACGTCCCCAAAAAAATAAAAATAGGGTTACGTGAAATTAGGAGTCAATTTTTTTTTTCTGGAAACAAAACCATTGACTCCTAATTATTTCTTTTCCACAGGATCTTAAGCCGTGGTGAGCTTAGGCCATTCACATTCATTCCCAATCTGCGGAAGTAAATTTCAACCAATAGGTACCAAGAGAAGAAAACAAGTTTGCATATCACTAGATAACAATAATAATGTTCCAAGTTGCAAAAGAAGTAAATAATAATTTACTACAATGTCCCACTGAAAAATCAAGTCTCTAAAGAATGATTTATTTAAATTGATTGCAATTTAATGAGTCACTCCTGTGCTTGGTCAGACGGCCTCGAAGCCATCGTTTGCACCCCACTCGGGAACATCAGTTGGCTCAAGCGTTTGAAACGCTTCAGCCTGCGCCTCCTCATCGGCAAAGCCGGGCTCGGTACCTATGCATCAATTTTAGAAAACAAGGGTCAACCATAAATGGCGGCAAGTAAAATACACATAACTCAAAATGAAGTACACTATCAATGTGAGATTAAGACATAAAAATCATAAGAATATGTAAGCAATATAAATAAAAGAATGCCATGCAACATAGAAAGAACGGATCCTACATCCGACACTACCTCAAATGAACAATATCACTTTCGCCGAGCATCGCATCAGCTGATGCCCTTATGGAATTTATACCGTCTTTGGATGCCTCGCATCCTATCCAGAAACGGTGGATCAAATCCATCTTCGGATGCCTAGCATCCTGTCCAAAAATCACGGTGAAACCAACCGTGTACGAGTGGTAAGCTCGTCTTCGGCCCTAAGTCCAGTAAAAACCATCACAGTGTACATCTGTGAACCGACTGCAGTCGTCCAATGACCAGATGCGCATAATAATCTCACACAGCCCTGCCCATTCCTGTGTCGAGACTCATAAACATGGCTCAGTGATTGTTCGACAGACACATCCTATGGTAGTGTGAAGGGCTGGCCATGAACGATATTCAACACCATATAATAAAACATTATACAACCCAATAGTTTTCAACATACGTGAATACCTCATCAATGAACCCTGTATAGTCCAAGCCACAACACGGTCCAAGTTATTATGATATAATGGGTATAAATTCTAACATGTATGCAACAAGTTAAATAAATACAACATGATGATCAAGAAATAATTCCACACATATTCCTAACACTGTGACCACAATTCACGCATGCGACAATTCCACACGAACCAAGATGAAGTAAGGTTGGGAATTTTTTTTTTGAAAACGGGATGATGCATAGCCCAATTCTCACTTCATCTGAGTGCGGGTGGTTTGTACCGTCATGTGCAAACCATGAAGTCTGTAAGAGGAAACCTGCCCACATAACCCCTTACTTTGATGATGTGATGGATTTGGTTAAATCGGAGTCATTGGGTTCTAAGACCAACACAAGGGTCTTATGGAGTATATAACCATCCAAAAATAATAATAATAAATGATTGGTGAAATAATCATTAAAATAAATTATCAGGCCCGAATTTATCATTCTCATGATCTCACGCAAAGGATGGCCCACCTGTTTATTCATTATGAATCCACATATATACCAAGGACCCACAAGGTGATGGACCCACCTCCAGACACCATTCTTCATCATATATATATATATACATTTTTTTTTTTGAAGATGTTTCTGTGGACATCAATGGACATCAAGTGGCATTTCATAAGTGGGGTCACTAGTTTATCACCGCCAATGTCCACCATCATCCGGTAGCCAAGGGTCCACTCTGCAACCATGGGTCCAGGCATGGGATCAAAGAGGCCCACCACTGTTAGGGTCCCACCTGTCGAACCCCATCAATCAGGATTCAAAATACCATCATGGGGCCCACCTGTAGGTGGCGGACCCACGTAAATTCTCAGGTGGAAACCTGCACATGCTGCTGCCAAACAGCAACATGTGCAGGAAAATTTCTATCTCTGGCTGGTCCAAGGCATGATGAAATCCCATCAGTTTTTTTTTTTAATTATGCTGGTGATTAGGGGGGGAAATGGGGCCCACCTGTAGGCACAAGCAGGTGGGTGACCCACCTGTGCATTACTGCACAGGCGCATTGTGCGCCTGTGCAGTAGTGCACAGGCTGCTGCCTGCACACAACCAATGACGTCTGGGATAGATTCCCAGACGTCTTCATCTCCCTTTTTTTCTTTTTTTTTATAAAAACACTGGTGATCAAGGGGCCACCCACCATCATGTGCAGGTGGGTGGCCCACCTGTACATTACTGCCAGGCACATGTGTGCCTGTGCAGTAATGCACAGGCGCCAACCCGCCTGGCACACAAATCGTCTGGGATTCAATCCCAGACGTCTTCACCATTTTTTTTTTTTTTTAGATGTTGGTGGCCCACCTGTTTTCACCAAGTTTAGGAAATTTTCCTGCACATACACAGTAGCGTGTCTGGGTCCATTCCCAGACACGATCACCCCATTTCGTTTTTTTTTTTTTAAACAAAAGGCCCATCTTCAAAATGGCCCAATCCCCTTTCATCAAATCTATCAAGATCATCAAATCCATCGAAACACCATCAACCAAAAATCTGTGAAACACATACCCATCTCACCTGTCATCAATCTTTAGAGATTTAAATGGGCATTTACAATACATCTAAGATCATGAAATCAATGGAATTAGTGAAATCATTAGAGATATGTGCAAATCCACTTGCCTTTGATGCAAAAGATCTAGATCTCTCTCTTTTCCTCGGTCACGCCGCCTACCCCAACTGAGAAGATGAAGAAGGAGGAGGAAAGAAGAAGAGATGACGAAGAGGATCCACCTGTTGGGCTTGGATTTGGGCTTGCCCCCACCTTGGCCGATCAAGAGAAGGTGATGGAGGAAGAAAGGCTACTGTAGAGATGAGGGAAGAGGGCACCCACCGATGGAATATAAGTAGGCTTAGGGTTTGGGGAAGAGTTTTGGGTTTTTATAAAAAGAACCCTATTGTTTAGGCTAATTATAAATATGGGCCTGGTTTGGTTTAATGGGCCCAGAATGGGTCCGAATTGGGCCGGGTCAAAAGGTGGATACTCATGATCCTAACCTACTATCCAATTAACCCAAGACCCAAAAGAAAATTAAATAATTATAATAACCATAATTAACTAAAATACAAACAATTAAATAAAAATTATATTTAAATTAATTAAAAATGGGAACTGGGTTAGGAACCTTACATTCCTTCCCCCTTAGAACATTTGGTCCTCCAAATGTCTAACATACCTCAGGGAGAAGATCCGGGTACAACTTCTTCACTTGGTCTCTGAGCTCCCAAGTGGCCTCCCTTGGACTGTGGTGCTCCCACTGAACCTTCACCCAATGAATAGTTCACGTCCGTAGGACTTGCTCCTTCGTGTCAATGATCCGCAACGGCTTCTCCACGTAGGTGGCATCCGGCTGAATCTCGAGTGGTTCATATTGAAGAACATGCGAAGGATCGGCGAGGTACTTCTTTAGCATCGAGATATGGAAGACGTTATGAACTCCTGACAACTCTGCTGGCAATGCCAATCTGTAGGCTACATCTCCCACTCTCTCGAGAATCTCAAACGGCCCGATGAATCTCCGAGACAGCATGCCCTTCTGTCCGAATCTGAGTGTTCCTCTAGCCGGCGACACTTTTAGAAACACATGATCGCCCACTGCAAACTCGAGACCTCTCCTCTTCAAGTCAGCATAACTCTTCTGTCTACTCCTGGTAATTTTCAATCTAGCATGAATTTGCTGAACCTTCTCACTGGTATCACTGACTATCGATGGCCCATGAAAACTCCGAACACCAACTTCCTCCCAACAAAGTGGGGTTTTACATCTGCGCCCATACAGTGCTTCAAAAGGGGCCATACCAATACTTGAATGGTAGCTGTTGTTGTATGCGAACTCACAAAGAGGAAGGCTTTTCTGCCAATCCTTTTCAAAGTCCAACACGCAAGCACGCAACATATCCTCCAGTGTTTGGTTGGTTCTCTCAGTCTGCCCATCTATCTCCGGGTGATACGCTGTACTAAAGTTCAAGGTAGTACCGAGTGCCTCTTGAAGTCGTGTCCAGAACTTACTCAGAAATCTCGAATCTCTGTCTGAGACGATCGATACCGGTACACCGTGCAATCTAACTACTTCCTCCATGTATATCTTGGCCAACTCATCTTTGGGTGTCTTTAAGCTCATTGGCAGAAAATGTGCAACTTTAGTTAACCTGTCCACTATCACCCAAATACTATCTTTACCATGAATCATCAGAAGTCCTGATATAAAATCCATCGTGATATGTTCCCATTTTTAATCCGGCACTGCCAACTGCTTCAAAAGTCCTGGGGGTCTCTTGTGTTCTGCCTTAACCTGCTGACAAACCAAACACCTGGCAACAAATCTTGCAATCTCCTTTTTCATGTTGTTCCACCAGTAATGACTACGGAGATTCTGGTACATCTTTGTGCTACCAGGGTGAATGGTAAAACGAGAAAGATGCGCTTCTGTCAGGATCTCATTCTTCAACTCCTCTATATTTGGCACACACAATCTATCCTGATAGTACAACACACCATCTATCAATCTAAAGTCTGGCCTGCTCTCAATCTGCTCAATTACCCTTACCAGCTCTGGATCCTCTGATTGTGTGCTTTTGATTCTGCCCAAAATTTCTGGTTCCCAAACAAACATACTGGCCATCATCACCCTATCATTAACCAGCTGTAAATCAACCCCTAAGTCCAGAAATATCTCTGCCCACGACCATTCTGTCCGCAAACATGCATTCCTTGCTGCTTTTCTGCTTAGTGCATCAGCCACTACATTGGCTTTCCCTGGATGGTATTTGATCGGAAAATCAAAATCCTTGATATATTCCATCCATCTGATCTGTCTCATGTTCAATTCTGGCTGAGTGAATAAATACTGAAGACTCCTGTGGTCCGAATGCACTTCAAATCTTACACCATATAGATAATGTCTCCACATTTTGAGCGCAAAAACTACTGCTGCAAGCTCAAGATCATGGGTAGCGTACTTTTTCTCATGTTCCTTAAGTTGTCTAGACCCATAGGCAACAACTTTTCCATCCTGCATGAGTACACATCCCAAACCAACACCCGAAGCATCAGTATAAATCACAAATTGACCATTCTCCGATAGTAGTGTTAGTCAACCGGGTTTTTAGCTCTTGAAAACTGGCTTCACACGCATCGGACCACACAAAAGGCACATCTTTCCGAATTAATTTAGTCAACGGCGCTGCAATTGACGAAAATCCTTTCACAAATCTCCTGTAATAACCGGCCAAACCAAGAAAACTGCGTATCTCTGACACTGAAGTGGGTCTTTGCCAATTGACAACTGACTCAATCTTCGCTGGATCCACTGCTAGACCCTCTCTGCTAATAATGTGACCGAGGAAAGACACCTACTCCAACCAGAACTCACACTTACTCAATTTCGCATAGAGCTAGTGATCCCTCAAAGTCTGCAATGCAGTTCTAAGATGGTTCTCATGTTCCTCACGAGATTTGGAGTATACTAACACATCATCGATGAAAACCACTGTAAATTGATCAGAAACGGAGCGAAGATCTTATTCATCCAAGCCATGAAAACTCCTGGAGCATTCGTTAGCCCAAACGGCATCACTAAAAATTCATAATGACCGTATCTAGTCCGGAATGCTGTCTTCTGCACATCCTGATCTCTAACTCTCAGCTGATGGTATCCTGACCTCAGGTCTATTTTCGAAAAGAATTCGGCTCCCTGTAACTGATCAAACAACTCATCGATCCCAGGTAATGGATATTTGTTTTTTATAGTGACCTGATTAAGTTGTCTGTAGTCAATGCACATCCTCATGGAACCATCTTTCTTCTTAACAAAGAGAACAGGTGCTCCCCATGGTGATACACTAGGCCTTATAAAACCTTTATCCAACAAGTCTTGCAGCTGAATTCTCAATTCTCTCAACTCAGCTGGTGCCATTCTGTAAGGAGCTTTTGAGATCGGTGCTGTCCCTGGAGCTAGCTCTATGGTGAAATCGATTTCTCGAATCGGTGGTAATCCCGGAATCTCATCTGGGAAGACATCCGGAAACTCACAAACTACAGGTATCTCCGATACATCCCCCTCCGTCTGGGACTGTTTATCCTCCGTGATAAACGCTAAATAACCTTCACAACCGCTCCTTAGCATACGATTTGCCATTAAGGCTGATATCCGGCTAGTGGGAATCCGTTTTGATTGTCCAATAAACTTAAGAGTCTCTGATTTGACTTTAAGCTTGATAATCTTGTTAAAATAGTCCATATTTGCTCGATAGGTCCTTAGCCAATCCATGCCCAAAATGAGATCAAAGTCATTCATCATCATAAGCACTAAGTTTGCTGGTAAAATCAACCTCTCTATTTGAACTCGGATACGAGGAAAGTACTGATGGCATCTAACTCGCCCACCCATGGGAGTATTAACTAATAGAGGACAATCTAATCGCGCTACCTTCTCATGCAAATGCTTAGCAAAAGTTTGAGAAACAAAAGAATGGGTGGCACCAGAATCAAATAGCACCTTAGCTTCAACATCTGAGATTAGAATAATACCTTCCACGCACTCTCCATAGGCATCCGCTTCCTCGTGAGTAATAACATAAGCTCGTCCAACCTGCTGTGGCCTTTGTTGGTGTCCTTGTACTGGCCACTGTGGCCTTTGCTGACCCCTCTGTTGTTGGTGACCCATCTGCTGCCCTTGGCCTTGTTGGCCTACTGGTCTCTGCTGCTGCTGCTGCTGAGGGGCTGGTCCCCTAACTTGCTGATACCGGGGTGCTAGGGCTCTAAACTGTTGCTGCTGCGGAGCCCGAGGTGGCTGCTGGTAAGACTGCTGCGGCCTAAACTGGGGTGCTTGCCTCCCCGGCTGCTGCTGCGCATAACCATCCTGTGCTACCTCCCGCGCCAATGTGCGCTCTCGACCTCCGTTAGGACAATCACGAGTTTTATGCCCCGGCTGTCCACAATAAAAACAAAGCCCTGTACCCCACCGACATCTCTCTATTGGGTGACCATACCCGCACCGAGCACACTGTGGCTTTCTCGTACTAGGATTAGAGTTCTGGAACTTCTGCTTTTTCTGCTGAGGTTGGCCTACAAACTGATTCTGCATTTGTCGCTGCTTCGACCCTGATGAGGCTGCCTCCTCGTCTTCCCGCTTAACCATGCCCTCGGCCCAATTGGCACTCTTGACATAATCTTGAAATGTTGGCCGTTCCATATCCCCTACTTTTGATGCGATACGAGCATTCATACCCTTGAGGAAACGTCGGACTTTTTCTGTCAAAGGATGGACAAGAGTGGGTGCATACTTAGATAACCTTGTAAACTTGGTCTCATACTGCTGGATAGTCATGTCACCCTGCTTCAATTTTTCAAATTCTTCCATCTTCTGATCTTGCAGATATTGAGGCACAAATTTATCCGTGAACGCCGTCGTGAATGTCGTCCAAGCCTCGGCCTCCTGCACTGTGTCTGCTTGCACAGCTACTTTAACAGAGTCCCACCATTGTTTAGCTGCCCCTTTTAACATATATGCAGCTAGCTGAACTTGTTGAATGCCGGTACATCTAAATGCTGCAAAAATCTGCTCCAAATGCTCCAAGAAATCATCAGCAGCCATAGGATCCTCCGTACCATGGAATTGTGGAGGAAACCTCTTCATGAATTTATCGCAAAAGTCGTTGGGATCCACTTCCTTTGGAGGTAAAGTAACCTGAACTGGCTGACTTGCTCTATCTGCGGCAGCTAACAACTGGGCCTAAAATACTGCCCTGTCAGCATCTGCTTGGGCTTTCTCTGCGGTCCTCTCTGCCTCAACCCGTGCTCGTTCTGCAGCCCTCTCCTCACGTTCTTGTTGCCTATCTGCAGCTCATTGTCTCTCATGCTCTCTTTGCATAGTAATTTGGTTATTTTGAGCTTGCAAAAAGCCTGCAAGAGCTGTGAGAACGTGTCATCTTGGGATGGCGAATTGTCTCCGTTGGGTTGCGAACGAGTAACTCTCCGAGCCATGATCTGTAAAATAGTTCAAGATGGTGAATTTTTATTAAACAAATTCTAGCAAACAATTCTATAGACTTTACACTTAAGGGGGTAAAATCTGTCTAATGAAATCAGAACCTCACCTACGTCCTATGTTTCTATCCACTTTTAATGATATAAAAACATGCCCGTTTTGCTCTTATACCAACTGTCACGTCCCTAAAAAAATAAAAATAGGGTCACGTGAAATTAGGAGTCAATTTTTTTTTTTTGTCTGGAAACAAAACCATTGACTCCTAATTATTTCTTTTCCACAGGATCTTAGGCCGTGGTGAGCTTAGGCCATTCACATTCATTCCCAATCTGCGGAAGTAAATTTCAACCAATAGGTACCAAGAGAAGAAAACAAGTTTGCATATCACTAGATAACAATAATAATGTTCCAAGTTGCAAAAGAAGTAAATAATAATTTACTACAATGTCCCACTGAAAAATCAAGTCTCTAAAGAATGATTTATTTAAATTGATTGCAATTTAATGAGTCACTCCTGTGCTTGGTCAGACGGCCTCGAAGCCATCGTTTGCACCCCACTCGGGAACATCAGTTGGCTCAAGCGTTTGAAACGCTTCAGCCTGCGCCTCCTCCTCGGCAAAGCCGGGCTCAATACCTATGCATCAATTTTAGAAAACAAGGGTCAACCATAAATGGCGGCAAGTAAAATATACATAACTCAAAATGAAGTACACTATCAATGTGAGATTAAGACACAAAAATCATAAGAATATGTAAGCAATATAAATAAAAGAATGCCATGCAACATAGAAAGAACGGATCCTACATCCAACACTACCTCAAATGAACAATATCACTTTCGCCGAGCATCGCATCAGCTGATGCCCTTACGGAATTTATACCGTCTTCGGATGCCTCGCATCCTGTCTAGAAACGGTGGATCAAATCCATCTTCGGATGCCTAGCATCCTGTCCAAAAATCACGGTGAAACCAACCGTGTACGAGTAGTAAGCTCGTCTTCGCCCCTAAGTCCAGTAAAAACCATCACAGTGTACATCTGTGAACCGACTGCAGTCGTCCAATGACCAGATCCGCATAATAATCTCACACAGCCCTGCCCCTTCCTGTGTCGAGACTCATAAACATGACTCAGTGATTGTTCGACAGACACATCCTATGGTAGTGTGAAGGGCTGGCCATAATCGATATTCAACACCATATAATAAAACATTATACAACCCAATAGTTTTCAACATACGTGAATACCTCATCAATGAACCCTGTATAGTCCAAGCCACAACACGGTCCAAGTCATTATGATATAACGGGTATAAATTCTAACATGTATGCAACAAGGTAAATAAATACAACATGATGATCAAGAAATAATTCCACACATATTCCTAACACTGTGACCACAATTCACGCATGCGACAATTCCACACGAACCAAGATGAAGTAAGGTTGGGAATTTTTTTTTTGAAAACGGGGTGATGCATAGCCCAATTCTCACTTCATCTGAGTGCAGGTGGTTTGTACCGTCATGTGCAAACCATGAAGTCTGTAAGAGGAAACCTGCCCACATAACCCCTTACTTTGATGATGTGATGGATTTGGTTAAATCGGAGTCATTGGGTTCTAAGACCAACACAAGGGTCTTACGGAGTATATAACCATCCAAAAATAATAATAATAAATGATTGGTGAAATAATCATTAAAATAAATTATCAGGCCCGAATTTATCATTCTCATGATCTCACGCAAAGGATGGCCCACCTGTTCATTCATTATGAATCCACATATATACCAAGGACCCACAAGGTGATGGACCCACCTCCAGACACCATTCTTCATCATATATATATATATATACATTTTTTTTTTGAAGATGTTTCTGTGGACATCAATGGACATCAAGTGGCATTTCATAAGTGGGGTCACTAGTTTATCACCGCCAATGTCCACCATCATCCGGTAGCCAAGGGTCCACTCTGCAACCATGGGTCCAGGCATAGGATCAAAGAGGCCCACCACTGTTAGGGTCCCACCTGTCGAACCCCATCAATCAGGATTCAAAATACCATCATGGGGCCCACCTGTAGGTGGCGGACCCACGTAAATTCTCAGGTGGAAACCTGCACATGCTGCTGCCAAACAGCAACATGTGCAGGAAAATTTCTATCTCTGGCTGGTCCAAGGCATGATAAAATCCCGTCAGTTTTTTTTTTTTTATTATGCTGGTGATTAGGGGGGGAAATGGGGCCCACCTGTAGGCACAAGCAGGTGGGTGACCCACCTGTGCATTACTGCACAGGCGCATTGTGCGCCTGTGCAGTAGTGCACAGGCTGCTGCCTGCACACAACCAATGACGTCTGGGATAGATTCCCAGACGTCTTCATCTCCCTTTTTTTTCTTTTTTTCTTTTTTTTATAAAAACACTGGTGATCAAGGGGCCACCCACCATCATGTACAGGTGGGCCGCCTGCACAAAACCAATGACGTCTGGGATAGATTCCCAGACGTCTTGATCTCCCTTTTTTTCTTTTTTTTTTTTTATAAAAACACTGGTGATCAAGGGGCCACCCACCATCATGTGCAGGTGGGTGGCCCACCTGTACATTACTGCCAGGCACATGTGTGCCTGTGCAGTAATGCACAGGCGCCAACCCACCTGGCACACAAATCGTCTGGGATTCAATCCCAGACGTCTTCACCATTTTTTTTTTTTTAGATGCTGGTGGCCCACCTGTTTTCACCAAGTTTAGGAAATTTTCCGGCACATACACAGTAGCGTGTCTAGGTCCATTCCCAGACACGATCACCCCATTTCATTTTTTTTTTTTTAACAAAAGGCCCATCTTCAAAATGGCCCAATCCCCTTTCATCAAATCTATCAAGATCATCAAATCCATCGAAACACCATCAACCAAAAATCTGTGAAACACATACCCATCTAACCTGTCATCAATCTTTAGAGATTTAAATGGGCATTTACAATACATCTAAGATCATGAAATCAATGGAATTAGTGAAATCATTAGAGATATGTGCAAATCCACTTGCCTTTGATGCAAAAGATCTAGATCTCTCTCTTTCCCTCGATCACGCCGCCTACCCCAACTGAGAAGATGAAGAAGGAGGAAAGAAGAAGAGATGACGAAGAGGATCCACCTGTTGGGCTTGGATTTGGGCTTGCCCCCACCTTGGCCGATCAAGAGAAGGTGATGGAGGAAGAAAGGCTACTGTAGAGATGAGGGAAGAGAGCACCCACCGATGGAATATAAGTAGGCTTAGGGTTTGGGGAAGAGTTTTGGGTTTTTATAAAAAGAACTCTATTGTTTAGGCTAATTATAAATATGGGCCTGGTTTGGTTTAATGGGCCCAGAATGGGTCCGAATTGGGCCGAGTCAAAAGGTGGATACTCATGATCCTAACCTACTATCCGATTAACCCAAGACCCAAAAGAAAATTAAATAATTATAATAACCATAATTAACTAAAATACAAACAATTAAATAAAAATTATATTTAAATTAATTAAAAATGGGAACTGGGTTAGGAACCTTACACTCGGAATATGCAGTCTAGATGCCACTTGTGCGACGATGAAATTATGACAAGCATCCATTCATCAGCATGAAAAATACTGCTCATCTTGACCGTCTAATCTTTCCTATCCAATGGCCAACCACAAGGCAGCCTAACTCTCTGTTGTGTATAAAATATTCCAAAACCAACACCAAAAATTTCACAAAGCCCTAAACCCTAGAGAAATTAAACAAAAGCCAAAGTAATCCAAATTCCAACCAATGGAGAATGAAACAGACTTGTTTTCCAGGCTCATCTTTGTAAGCATCCACAATTGCCTGGTGTCAAATGAAAACATCTGATGAAGCCAAAACAAATGAGAGGGGAAGAAATAACCAAAAACCCACCTTTCAATTTACATGGGAATTGAACCCCACACTTTCAATTCATACCCAAAAAAACCCTGGTAGTTGATCTGGACCGTTGATCAAAGCACCCATCAGTTACAAGTGCTACAGTTCGAATATTGGACCAAAAAAGCGATCAAGCTGGGATGATGGATTGCTTCCTTCAGCCATGTCCAATGAGTTGGAACCCAAAAAAAGGTCCTGACTTTCAATCTGGGCTATGCAGTCTAGATGCCACTTGTGCGACGATGAAATTATGACAAGCATGCATTCATCGGCATGAAAAATACCGCTCATCTTGACCGTCTAATCTTTCCTATCAAATGGCCAACCACAAGGTAGCCTAACTCTCTGTTGTGTATAAAATATTCCAAAACCAACACCAAAAATTTCACAAAGCCCTAAACCCTAGAGAAATTAAACAAAAGCCAAAGTAATCCAAATTCCAACCAATGGAGAATGAAACAGACTTGGTTTCCAGGCTCATCTTTGTAAGCATCCACAATTGCCTGGCGTCAAATGAAAACATCTAATGAAGCTAAAACAAATGAGAGGGGAAGAAATAACCAAAAGCTCACCCTTCAACTTACATGGGAATTGAACCCCACATTTTCAATTCATACCCAAAACAACCCTGGTAGTTGATCTGGACCGTTGATCAAAGCACCCATCAGTTACAAGTGCTACAGCTCGAATATTGGACCAAACAAACGATCAAGCTGGGATGATGAACTTCTTCCTTCAGCCATGTCCAATGAGTTGGAACCCAAAAAAAGGTCTTGACGTTCAATCTGGGCCGTTAATCAAAGCACTCATCAATCGCTTCTAGGTTGAGGGGGTTGAGGGAGTACCGAAGCCCGGAGAAGATGTCGGAGCACCAAACATTTTTACTGAGAGAGAGAGAGAGAGAGAGAGAGAGAGAGAGAGATGAAGGGTTTTAAGGAAGGGATGAATGCAGAGACAGAGAAAAAATAACGCAGAAACCCCAGCCAGTTCAGATCTGATGCTAATGTGCCGTGGGAGGTCGTTAAAAGATTACCTTAGCAGTTTAGAGTAGATTAGAGCAGTGGCTATGCTGTCTTCTTTTTCAGATCTGCTGTGAGCGAGATCGCAGAGTCTGAGTGAAGTCCGATCCGAGCGAGAAACCCCAGCCTCCCGTTTACAGAGTCCGAGATCGCAGCAGATCTGCTGTGAGCGAGATCGCAGAGTCCGAGTGAAGGCCGATTTGGTCTGATCTGAGCGAGAAACCCCAGCATCCTGTTTACAGAGTCCGAGATTGCAGAGATGTGAAGACTATCGTTGATGTAGCAGAGTCTGAGTGAAGGGCGATTTGGTCCGATCTGAGCAAGAAACCCCAGCCTCCTATTTACAGAGTCCGAGATCGCAGAGATGTGAAGACCACCATTGATGCTGATGTGCCGTGTGAGGAGATGTGCCGTGGGAGGAGATACGAAGACCGTCGTTGATGTAGGATATGTGATGTGAATAAAAAGGAAGATTCGCAGGATATATGATAAGGAAAGAGATAAAAAAAGATGGAACGACGGGAGAAATTGGATGCTGAGGTGGTGCTATAAGAAAAAAGAAAAATAAGGGGTACTGATGTGGCACCCAGATATCTTGATTCTTAGAGCTTTAATATATATAATGTGTGTTGTATTTAGTTAATGTCGGTGGGTCCCAGCCCCTCACTTGGGTGAAAGAAAAAAAAACACAATGTTGGAGATTTTTTTACAAATATGGGCAGGTAGAGAAGAAATTCTTAAGAACTAATCTTCAATTGGGCCCCCTGAAGCAACTAGTTGTATGGCTAAACTGGTGACCCAAACAATCGTGGAATTTTCTCACTAAAGGGCATTCATTCTGAACAATCTCATTCAGCTCAATAAAAGTGGAATGGATCTTAAATTCGATGAGGATGGTCAAGTTCAATTGTTCCATCAGTGGTGAAGAAATCAGGCAGAAAGGTTTTCATGGGGTATGCCAAAATTTGGCACATGATCAAGGTTCGGTAGACAAACATTGATGACTCGGGAGACAAAGTCCAGAGGGTGGCCAGAATGGTCTATAATAGTCCTAACTAGAGAGCATTAATCATTATACTTCTAAAATCGAATATGGTTTGTAACAAAACTTCAAGTATAAGGATCTTGATTTATGTATTAAACAATAGATAATGAATGGATTAAAAGTGTACCTTACATCATGATCTTGATGATGAGTGGTATCGAATCGCCTTTCTCAAATAGAGTTTTCACCTATATCCCTTGTCACCCGCTTAAATATGCGTCAGAGTTGATGGGTGCATTACAAATCTTGTGAGTTAAGAGAGGACAGGAAAACCTATCATGCCTAGAGCCCAAGAATTGGGATCAAGGTGAGCCCCGAGGCATGACACACGTACCCCGTGACAATTCATGTCATGCCAAGGCACATACGAACTACCACATGGTGATTTTATAGGAAATCGTATGATAAAGATCCATATACAGGTGTCACAATTTTAAAAAATGAGGAAGCCATTGAAGTACACCTGTAATTGTCATAGACATCAATAACATCCATTTATTTATTATAACAAGAGCATCTTAATTGAACCCACCACATGGATATATGTATACATGATAATGTCCAAAAGATAGATACAATATGCATGATGTGCAAAATACATGTACAATGTGAATTGAGCAATGTATGAATGTACATGATGTACAAAAGATATAGACTTATACAAAATCCAAACACAAAATATACATGTCCATTAATAACAATGACTCCAAAACTGCATGATAATGATGGCATGATGTGTATATAAAGCCAATCCATTGCTGTACCCTAAGATAATCCCAAAATAACTCCATATCATGCACTAGGAAGATGACCAGTAAAAGATGTCATCATCTTTTCATTCATCTAATCCTTGAGGTACCGCAGTGGTCTCCTTTGGGGGTGCATTTATTGGCGGATTGGCAATGGATTTTGCACTTGTAATACCAATGGTATAGTACTTTAAACACAACTGTTTGGTACTTATAAGTGCATATAAAACTATCATGCTACATTGAAAGAATTAAAAAGATGTTGATTACAAGAGAGCAATAATGGAAGCAAAGCATATCGTGCATATGAGTAAGCATGACATAAAAATCATAAACGGAAATAAATATAACATACTTGTTGGCATCCACAATGCTATTTTTTCATCTAAAGAGAGCATATATCTAGTGGTGGGAAATCACTAGTGGTTCGGCCAAAGACCCATCTAGCTACCAAAATAGCATTGACCAACTCCTAATAGAACTACTACAGTAGTGATAAATGGAATTTCCTAACTTAGTCCAATAGAACTTCCTAAGGGTACAAGCTAAGTGGTATCGACTCAACGTGTCAAGACTGACCAAAATCCATAACTTTTATACTTAGCATTCATAGCGATCGTCTCATTCTTGTACATAAAAGGAAATATTGGTTATGGAATTGTATGCAATCACAACTGAATTTGAATAGAACGATTGACTGAATTGGATAATTCATACGGTTGTCAGCTATAATGCTTGAACCCTCTCAACCGTAGTTACTCTCTCTTGACTCACAGGCTCGTGCAACGCACCTCGAATTTATCTCAAGGATCACCTAGGAGAATGGGTACATGATTTAATCATGTTGAGGTCATGACTTTATTTAACAATATGAATGCAATCTAATTTAAAAGGTCAACAAGAGTATTTATTGGCCAATCCTAAGCTAAGATAATCCGGTATTCCTAGTCATTCAACATGATGTATTCAAAAAACATTTGGTGTTAGTATGCTACCAAAATCTTAATGCTATATTCCGTAGGCTATGGGCACCACTTCTTATACCAACACCCATGACAGTGACGTCAGAAACCATTAGGAAAATCAAGAGAAAATGAGTAAAAGCACTACACTCTTCCTTCTTATGTTTAATTCCCATTGTGCCAATATATTTAAGATGGAGGTGCCAGTTTTAAAGCTTTACAAGGTCTTTGAATCCACCTAACATTCATCCCCATGGAAACTTGATAGGTCAATCCCTGATTGACCCTCAATTCAAAATAAAAAGATTTGATCAGTCATCAGGGATGCCCGATTGATCGGACTCTTGAGCCGATCGATCGGGTCATCATCCAGAGAGATAATTCAATTGATCAGGTCCTTACCTACTTGATTGGGTAAGGCCTAACGAACTTTTTCCCATTTAGAACCTTTGCTTGATCGATTGGACCTTGATCCAATTGATCGGCCCTGAAGCAATTCTGCTTCGAGCATAATCTGCTTCCAAGCTGATTCTTCTTTTTTCCCTTCTTATATTCCTATGCCATTTCATCATCTTAACCCATCCAACATCTTCTCAACATTTCTCTACACCCACTTTGAGTTTTCTTTTCAACCAAACACACCATTCAGCCATAATTCCATTTATTAACACATAAATTAGACAATTGAGCTGTGAAAGGGGTGATACCTAGAATTCTTGAAAGATTCAACACATACAAACACATGCAGAATTTATAAACACTTATACTCGCCTTAGTTGGTGTTTTACCCAAAACCAAATCTTCTTGGCTCCAAATTGAAAGGAAACCCCAAATTTAGAAACCCTACAAGTCTAAAATGCATGAAGAAGACATAAATGCTATGAATTTGAGTCTCCTTGACTTTACTAAATTCAAAGAATTAGGAAGGAATGAAGCTTCTTACCTCTAATGGCTGTAGAGATGAAGATGAGCAGAGAGAAAAGGTTTTCACTCCATTATGATGATATAGAGAGTATGTGGGAAGGAGTTGAAGTGATTCTAACACACATGCAATGTTCCTTAACTTGAATTGATGAAGAAGTATGTAGAAGCAGTGAGGTGGGTACGAGAAGAAGAAGAAAAAGACCCCAACAAAGGAGTAGAGTAAAAGGTGCGAATGAGGGGTTTTGGACTGTTTTAAGTTAGATTTTCTAGAAATTATGAGTAGCCTCTCATGGTTTTATGAAATTTATGAGTGAAGTCAAATGAATTCTAATTGGGCCAGAATGGATTTAAATTAGATTGGGCCAACAATGAATAATACACTATATGTGGAAATAAACATGATGCAAATGGAATGATGTAGGCACGATGCAAAACCATAAAATCTAAAATTACAAAAAGGTTCTTGAGCTACCTGAGTGAGCTTCAAACTCAACCCAACTACCTATCCATGATCCAACCTATGAACTAACAGTAATTTAGGACTAAATAGTATAATTGAGTATCAATTAGAGAAAAACAAGATTAATCATGGATAATTATGGTTAACTTGGGTATGGATCTTACAAAACCTCTTTTACAGATAACCCTAGAGAGATTTTTTCCTATTAAAGAAATCTATTAGAAGTAAGTTTTCTTAATTCCCTCAAAGATTAGTCAAACAAGAGTCCTAATAGATTGAACTTCCCAAAAGTGAATCCAATATATATTTATTAAAATAAAAAATAAAGCGAAAAGCAAATTAAATTGATAGACTTAACACGTGGGGCCTAAACAATGTTAGACATATAGTCTTGATGACCATTCATGTCTTGATGACCATTCATGTCTAACAATCTCCCACTTAGTCCGAATAACAATATATCTGTGATCTCTCATTTGGTCATGACGACTAAATAAATGCAATCCACCTTTTATTATTATATATATTTTTGAAAACTAGTTTTGTAATAATATGACTGAACTTAGACTCAACTCAATTTAAAAATCCTGACTAAGTGGCCACTGATTTGAAAAACAGTCCAGTTAATCTTGTTTATGCTAATTCTTATATATAATAATTAAATGAAATCATTAATGCAAATTATGGTGGTCAAACATTAATTATACAACATAATTCCTTTCATGTACCACAACATTAGCAATTTCATTTACTCAAGTCAAAGCGAGAAAGGAATAGGAGTAGACTAAAAGTCCTATTTATTGGTCCAAATGAAATTTGTCTTGCTTTTCAATATCTCATTAATTGTGCACACAAAAATAAGCAAGACAACAAAATCGTCATTAATGAAAATTGATCAACTAAAAATGTCTAATAAATTTGCATCAACCCTTTCAACCACATATATTAAGGTAACACAATAAGATCCATTTCTCTAACATGATCATTATAGGCCTCCCCTGGTAATGCTTTGGTCATAGGATCCACAATCACGAGTCTTCCACTCATTAGCTCTATAGACACTAGATCATCTAGAAATCTTCTCTTTAATAGCAAGATATTTTATTTGAAAGCATCTTGTAGTGCTGGAACTCTTGTCCTTATTAGAGAAGGAACAACTAAGGTATTATCGTAATAAATTTTTAGTGGCCTAGAGATGGAGTCCATGATCTGTAGCCCTGAAATAAAATTCCATTACCATATAACTTGATTAGTGACCTCCAAGAATGCCACAAAGTTAGCTTCAATGGGCGGTCTCTGACAAGGTCTTGGAAAACTGATTCCTTGGGGATAAGCACGATAAAAAAAGGCTTTATTTATGAAAAGTTAAAAGAAGATAGACAAGATACTAGGAAGAGGAATGGAGCTTAACCAAGGTAGGACTGATGCATATACTTTTATTCTTCAACTCATTATACTAGAAGCTTTTGGTAACCAAGAGTTCCTTTCCCATTTGGCCAAACATGTACTTGTAATTGCCATGAGAATGCTTTACAACTAGTTAGGAATGAAGCAATTGGATCTTCTATAAGCTTCTTACGAGATTGAAAATGGAGATAAGCTTTTGCAAAAACAATAAAAAAAAGAAAAGAAAATCGTATATGCTAACGTTCTATGTTTTCATATTGTTGGATAGAGAGGAATCCATCCTTATTGGTGAGATTCCCAAGAGTTTCCAACTCATGTACCTTTTAACACATCCACTCAAGATTCTTGTGTCCATGTCTGAAGGAATGCCATTTGCAGATGGAAAGAATGGAACATTGGGAATAAAATAGTGGAAGGGTTTATTCCACTAAAACTAGGATCCATCTCGTGTGTTGACAAAAAACTGATAGCTATAGGGTTTATTACTCCATTATAGCAACATCTTTTCCGATGGTTTCTTGAGGAGTTAATTTTTAATTACCATATGAGGCTTGAAAGTGTAAAGCTCTTTTAGTTAGTTCTTAAAGCAGGGCAGAAAGTAGAAGAGTAATAAAATATTGAGGGTAAATGGATCAGTTTGATGCAATGCATTCCAGACTTTATTTTTAGGGGGTTAAGAGCCAACCCAAGTGACTAAAGGTACATAGATTTATGATGGCTTTATCTTTAGATTTGGGTGCTTCTCCTTTTCCAAGTTGTTGAAGCCACTGTTGATTCAACACACACATTGGAAGGGTTGCACTAGTAAGGATTACCTTTCTTATTTAGTAAGATTTCTTTATAGGATAAGATCTATAGTTGTGTTTCCTATTATTGTCAAAAGAGTCTTGTTTTAGGAGGATTGCTTTTAGTGTTTTAAAATTCAGATGTAGTTCACAATAAATAGAATATGTTTCATTTTCTCTCCTCTTTTCTCCCCACAACAAGTGGTGTCACACACCTAGAATTGGACTGACTCTAAGTCCAGTTACAAGGGTAAGAATTGGGGCCAATTAAATTTTTTCTCAAGAAAGGTATTATGGGCTTCAACTCCTAGTAAATCAAAGTCTTGCGTGAGATTATGTATGATGATCAATCACCATAATCACATGCAGAAGCAAATGATACAATCTCTGCGTAGTTAGTATAAATAAAATCAACACAAATATCATCAATAAATATGGGGAATTGGTCAAGATGTCAAAAGTTATATACTTAAGGTTTAATTGCAAAATTAAGGATAAGTTTAATAAGCCTTAAGCCAAACAACTAAGACCCAAAATTACAAACTCTAAGTCTAACCAATAAATAGGTGTAAGTTTGAAATTACTCTCGTGCCAACCATGATGACTCATACTACATCATCGGCGCACCACTCAACAATCCCCGCCATCTAGTGGAATATTCGGTGCTTCCTGGCCTTCCGTTTTGGCTATGGCATAGGTTCCTAGACACCAAATGAAGCAAGGTCAGATTGACATAATCTGGAAAATAGATGGTTATAGGTAGTAAACACAAATAGATGTTGCAAAGTAATTAATTTTGATCATTGATAATAATTGTTAAAGTGTATTATTATACATAATCAAATAAGTGTAGAGTATACCACAATGCACAAATATAGACGAACCTATTAAACATGATGTACAAACATGGGTGAACCCACTCAACTTAGCTGCATATTGAATCACACAATATACGCCGGCCTGATGGTGTTCTTCCATCTTCAACTGCAATCAGTATAAATGCATGTCAAAGCCTATCCATGGGCAAAACATCCTAAACCATGGTATGATAATATTAATTTCTTATATGATTATAGAGGTTGTCTTAATTAAAAGAAATAATATCAATCCAAGGTATATTATGCAAATGAATTTGTGATAATGTATCCATACTAAGCTTTGCCAATTGATATTATTAAGACTAAGGGTTGTTTCTACACCATCCTATGGTCTAGGCTAACCAATGTACATGCTCCTTGAGCCACTCTGTCTACACAATGACCATCTAGGCCTGCAATACAGAGTTATGCCCATTCCGTGCCTATCATGTGAAGCATCCTGAGGACCTGCATCACTATTCTGAGCTCAAAGTAAGCTTGTAATATGCATCTGGTCAACAAAGGGGGTCCAAGGACATTTACCCTGTTCACATATAGTCGATTATTATAACAAGTTACTAGAGTCCAAGGCCTTAATCTTAAGGCTATGGTTCTATTATCCAAAAGCCAAACTTTTCGATCTAGAGCCATAATCAGCCCTATGTGGAGCACATTCCCCTGTGGGGTTGAATCACATTAGCGTAAGGTTCTCCCCCTTTGATTGGGCACAACAGGAGACCCTGCTCGAGCGCATGAGGTACCCCACTTGAGTGTGTCTAACAAAGGGTCTCCGATAAATCGCAGATGTCCCCACTCAAGAATGCTGGTTAGACACCGAGTTTTTAATAATCCAACTAGATGCGGAGGGATGCCTGCTTGAGTGCATGCCCAGCGGCACTTGAGCATGCTTGTCAAATTATGAATTCATATTCGCCTGGGTTGGTAGTGGGGTGATCTTCCCTAACTCCAATGGGGTTTACAACCGTTGCCCAAGGTATTTCCAGCAGTCCATTTTACTCTTTGCATTACTAATTAGGCTATTTAGGCAATCAAATCCTAAGATTCCAATTTTCTCATTAATAACCATTGTTCCCATTTACAGAATAATTAATTCCTTAGAAATCCTTATTTAATAGAAATCAAATATGAATTTAATTTAGATACAAAAATTCATCATCCTCTAGAAGTATCTACTTGCCTTATATTCTTCCACCACAATCCCTTACGTGGAGATATTGGGTATCCTCTCCCAAATCCCAAATCTACGATCAAAGGGATGCCACCAGCCAAGATCACCTCCTACAACCAAAACACACAATCCCAATCCCACACGAATGCATGATCTAAAAATAAACAAAGAACTACATGCAGATGGGGAGGAAAAGTTTACCTAGATGGATGTAAAAGAGAGAAGGAAGATAATAGAGATGATGATGAAGTTTTCTGATCTTGGGAAGGAGAAAGGGTTTGTGGAGATGTGAAAGAAGAAGGAAATGGAATGACCAGAAGAATAGAGCGTTTCTATGAGTCTGCCTCATTTATGAAAAAGGGCTTTCTGCTTAATTAAGTGTGCTTTATGAAACATCAAAAAAGAGCTTTTGGGCCTAGGCTTAATGGTCCAATGGGCCAAGGTCTAGGTTCTTAGCAGGCTTAGGTCACCTGTCACCAATCAGTCCTACAATGACATGACATGTGGGATATGACCCTAATTCCTAAAATGTTCTATTACAAACATAGCTAGAAAAGACTAGCTCGATCCGAACCCAACTAACCAGCCCAATCCATGTAACTAAGGCGTGAGGCCTTACAAGTGGTATCACAATGGGTTGTGGATCTCGAGAAGATTACAAATACAAGTTGCCGATGGCGATGGTCATAGCATGACTTATGTCTCAATAGGTACCCTGACATGGAAGCTCGATTGAATAGAATCTCAAAGGGTTTGAATTGTGATTGGATTGACAAGGGTCTGTAGTTTGGGTTATCCGAGTAGTACACCAAGAGAAACAAAGAAAGGTAGTGATGGAACTTCCTTATCAGGTCCGACTGTCATGTGCTCAAGGAGGACTAGAGGAGTGGTCATTTCTTTTTTGCTTTGAGCCGGAAGTAGAAGCTCATATATAATTCAGTTGTTTCCCACAAATTCTGGGAAATTAGAGAGGTTGGATCTCTATTTGGATGAAGATGACTAGATGAGAGAGCATCCAGTGTGGCTTCGCTCGCTGCGCAGGAATGAGAGTCATTCCTGAAGTGATAGTTCGTTTCGAAGATGATCAAGGTTTGTGTTTTAATTTAAGATCACTATGAAGGGGCCACAATTTGATTGAAGCCAAGGAGGGAGCTAGATTGTCGATCGATAGAATTTGACTATTGAGGTCTACTTATGAGGTTGTTGGTGGGGTGGGGAGGGGGAGGAGGGGTGCTACCGAACTCTTGAAGCAAAGAAAAAAAAGTGTTTCTACGATATTAGGGTCAGTTAAGATTAGACTTTTGATTTGCCTTTTCATAACTACTAATCAAGAGTGATAAGATCTACTCAGTAGTGTAGAGATAAAGAAAAATCAAACTAGATTAATGTTGATGGCAAGCAGAGTCGGTTTCACCTTCACTTGGATAGTCAACAAGTAAAACTAACAACTCTTGGAAGATATGTGGGGGAGTCATACCTGTTTATTCACAAGTTGTGAAATATGATGTGGATATAGAGCAGCGCAAATGGAAAATGTCGCAGCAAAGGCAAAGTGGAAGTGAAAGATGGAATAGCTTTCTTTGCAATCAAGCAGTTAGTTGATGATAAAAGATCAGACAAATGAAAATTTATAATACCTTTCAGCATGTGAGAGTTGATAAAAAGATCTACCTAGAACAACCATATATGGCTTTGAGTACAAGGACAAACCAGCACCATGAGCATGAAAAATCTATTAAAAATCTCAATTGAAACTTTATAATAATGATCAAAGAGTTAGTGATAAGGGAGAGTGTTGAAGTCATTACTGACTTAGTACACACATCAGAAGTGCTGGACCAGTGGTGCCATATAGATTAGGATTAGGATCATTTTACTAATTTAATTGCATTTATTTATTTTATAAGATCTATGTTTATGTTCCCTATTTTGGTTTGGAGTCTTGTTTTATTAGTAATTATTTTATTTCTAATTTCTAAATTGTTTTGGATGTAGTTCAAAATGAATAAAATGCAATGAACGAGGTTTCATTGTGTTCCTTTTCCTCTCCTTCCTTTTCTCACAACACAAGACCCATACCTCTCTTCCTTCGTCTGGGCTCCATGTTTGTGAAGAGCATATCTATATTTTCTCTGATGTGACCTCTAAGTTGACCAGCAGTGAGTTTGCTTTGGGTTTTGTTTCTTTCTCTGAAAGTTCTAATATTGGAGTAGGTGTGACCAAAAGCCCTCAGGCCTTATCCTAGAGGCGAAAGCAAAGGCAGTCGTTCGTCTTTTCTATAGAAGTAGTCAAAGACCGATGATTCTCTAAAATCATCCTTTGCTATGAGCTAGTGGAGTTGTTACCTTTGTAAATTCCAGCATGGATTGGACCTTAATTACACTCCATTTTGGCTCATATTCAGAATATGTTACATCTTTTGAAGAATTTTAAATGGGCAAGTAAACTATTGAGAAGGCTTGGGGTCAAAACACTAGAGCATGCATGAATACTGAATTGAGTTGTTCTATCAATAGATGTGGGTGCCGGAGTGGAATAAGTCTAGATTCAATAATATTCAGTTACTTTTGAAGAAAAAAAGAAGGGAGCTACAAAACCTGTGCGAATTAGTGCCAAAAGGAGAAATAATGGCGGAGTTGAGACGGGGGAAAGCGGGATATAAATGAGCTGTTAGAAAGAGAAGACATAATGTGGAGGCAATTATCAAAGGTTTTGTGGTTGAGTGAGGGGAATCAGAGTACTAAATTTTTTACTCAAAAACCTCTCAATGAAGAAAAAGAAATAATATCGTGGGATTCAAAATTTAAACAGAGTGGTGTGAAGCAAAGAAGATGGAGGACGAGATTATTGTTTACTTCTCTAAAATTTTTTCATCTACTTGGTCCCCCAATTGTGAACCACTATTGGACACTTTGGACATATGCGTTATTGAGAAAATGAATGAGAATCTACTGCAAGAGTTCAAGGTGAAGAGGTGACCATGACCCTGTCACAAATGCACCAGCACAAAAGCTCCTAGCCAAGATGGTATGCCTCCTTTATTTTCCCAGAAGTTTTGGCACATTGTTGGTAAGTCTATAACTGATGTAGTCTTGTTTGCTTTAAATACTGGTAATTTTCCTAGTGTGATTAATGACACTTTTATTATCTGTGTGTCGAAATGCAAAAACCCTGAAAGAATTATTGAGTTTCACTCTATAAGCCTCTGTAATGAGTGTATAAACTTATCTCTAAGGTACTGACCAACCGCTTAAAGCTCATCCTCTCTTTAATTATGTTTGAAAGTCATAATGCCCATGTATCAGGGAGGCTTATTACAGATAATTTGTTGGTAGTGTACAAGGCTGTTAACTTTTTGAAGCAAAAGCAGAGGGGCAAGAAGGGATTCATGTTTATTTAACTGGATATGAGCAAGGCTTATGATAGGATGGAGTGGATATTTCTAAAGCGAGTGATATTGAAGTTAGGATTCCATTGGAAGTGCATCTCTTTGGGTATGGGTTGTATTTCCTCAGTGTCTATTCTATTCCAATTAATGGTGAGCCAAAAGATGTGATTAATCCATCTAGGGGTTCAAAATATGGTAACCCTCTATCCCTGTTGTTTCTTCTATGTTTAGAATGGCTCACTTCTCTTCTGAGGTGGGCTGAACAAGAGAGAAAGATCACAAGTCCTAGTATATGCAAAGGAGCTCCTCAATGTAGCCACTTGTTTTCTCTTTTTTTTTTTTTTTTTTTTTTTTTTTTGTAGATGATAGCCTTCTTTTTTGTCTGGTAAACAGCGAGGAAAACCTTAATATACAATATCTCCTTCATATCTATGAGGAAGCTTTAGGCCAAAAGATCAACAAAGAGAAGACCTCTTTTTTTTTTTTTAGTAAATATACAAGGTAGGAAATTCAAGATATGATAAAAGCTTCTTAGGGGGTAGCTAAGATTAAACAACATGAGAAGTACCTGCGGCTACCATCCTTAGTTGGTAGATAAAAAAAGAGGAGCTTTCAGAATGTCAAAAAGAGAGTTTGGAAGAAACTACATGGGTGGAAGAAAAGTTACTTTCTCAAGCTGGCAGAGAGATCCTGGTAAGAGCGATTGCTCAAGCAATCCCTACTTATAGTATGAGTTGCTTCAAATTGTATTGGGGTTTTGTAAAGAGTTGGAGAGAATGTTGGCCAGATTCTAGTTGGGTCAATGAAATGATGAAAGGGAAATCCACTGGGCTAGCTGGGAGAAAATTTGCGAATCAAAATATGTACGTGGGGCTTATGGGGTTTCATAGTTTAGAAGATTTCAACTTAACCCTCCTTGCTAAATAAGGTTGGCGACTAATGTGCAATCAACAATCCCTTTTTTCCAGAGTGTTCAAGGCAAAGTATTTTCCAGATGTTCATTTTCTCTAATCTTTTGCTATCAGAAATCCTTCTTTTGCGTGGAAAGGAATTCTTACAGCCACAAGGATTCTATTATAAGGATACAGATGGAGGGTTGGTGATGGCCAATCGATTTGGATTTGAGAAGAAAAATGGCTACTGAATCCCCTAAGCTATAAGGTTACCTTTCCTAGACGAGTCCTATCGGAGAATGTAGTAGTAAAGGACCTTATTAACCAGGACACCAGATTGTGGGTTGTACAGAAGGTTCTAGATATCTTCCTCCATCATGAAGTTGATGTGATCCTAAGGATCCCTCTGAGTCCTGGTATATCAGGTGATGTATTGATATCAGCTGAGAACAAATCAAGTGAAGTTTCCATCAAGAATACTTATGGTGTTGTGCTTCAATTGCTGAAGAATTTTAGTTTGGGTGAGTATTCAAAATAGGGCGCTTGGTGAAAGTTGTTTTTTTAAATATGGAATATAAAGGCCCCAAATAGAATTAAGACCTTTGCCTAGAGACCTTGTAAGGAGCTATTGGCAACTAAGACAAATCTTGCGAAAAAAAGGGTACTTTCTATCACCACATGTTATTTGTGCAAGCGTGAGTCCGAAGATTGTATGCATGCTTTATGTTTGTGCCCTTATGTACTCCGCATGTGGAGGGGTTGTTTTTTGGGAGTAGATTTTTCCTACTCTCATAACTTTGGTATGTTTGTGTAGGATTTGTCAGAAAAGGAGCCAAAAGTTGATTTCAAAATTTTTTTCTCTTTTGTGTGGGGTTTATAGTAGAGAAAGAACCTCTTTATACTTGAGAATGAGCTACTTGATCCGTGGTTAGTCATTGATGGAGTTATGTCTTTAATTCAAGAGTTTAAATGTTCTCAATTACTTCGTAGAACCTCTATTAAGAAGAAAATCTTACGGTGGATACCTCCACCTACAGGTGTTTTAAAGCTTAATGTGGATGGAGGAGTGCTTGAGAAGATTCAGAAGGCGGGTGTGGGTGTGGTGGTTAGAAATGAGAGGGGTAAGGTGTTAATGGCTATGAGTAAAATAGAAAATGGAGTAAAGTGAATGAGAATAGTAAAGCTTTGGTAGCCTTGAGGGGTCTTCAGATTATTTGCTAGATTAGAGTAATTGATATTATTTTTTAAAGTGATTCTTTACGTACAGTAGATGCTTTGAAGAAATCTTCTCTAGCTCTATCGAGACAAGCCCTTTTCGTCAATGAGAATAAAGTTTCGTTAAATTCTTTTAAGAGTTTTGAAGTTCTACCTGTGGGTAGAGATGGGAATGTAGTGGCTCAATTACTAGCTAGGCATGCTCAGTTTGAAGATATCTTCTCCAGTTCTATATAGAGCGGCCCTTTTAGTCAATGAGATTAAAGTTTTGTTGAGTTCTTTTAAGAGTT
This sequence comes from Sextonia rubra, assembly GCA_037013555.1. NCBI lineage: Eukaryota > Viridiplantae > Streptophyta > Magnoliopsida > Laurales > Lauraceae > Sextonia > Sextonia rubra. Next base: position 962,905 of record JASUAD010000028.1, on the reverse strand, counting down.
TTGAAGTTCTACCTATGGGTAGGGATGGGAATATATTGGCTCAATTACTAGCTAGGCATGCTTAGTTTGTGGAAGAGATGTCAGCTTGGTGGTTTTCTTCCCTAGATCTGATCAAATAATATGTAATCATTGATTTCATGTTGATTTATCATTAATAATATCTAACTGTCTTCATATAAAAGAAAATGTAAATGTGTATGTGCATGCATTAAGGAGCCTTAATGGCACTGCCCATGGTATGACAAAGGTTAATAAGCTAGAGAAAATTTTCTTGGTCGGACTCACTTTGTCTTGATGTTTTGTTTTGTTATTATGGTCAATGGTAGACCCATGATTTTCATTTGGGTGGTGCGGTAGTAGTCAAGTGAAGAAGTTAAATAATAAATTCAGATGTTTTAAGGTCTTCTCTAAGGGGGTTTTTTGAACCTCATAGGTCTATCCACATCTGCGTGATTACACTTGGGTCAGCCTCTGATTGTGATTGTTTTGTTTCCTTTGCTTTTGTAATTTTTTATTAGTTAATGGTTCCTTTTACCGAAGTAAAAGATAAGAAAATAGAAATGTTGTGTAGACTAATAAGAAGAAGAATAGGCCAAAGTCTCGCTCCCTTAGTTCATACTCTCTTAGTTCCTCACACATGATCTAATTCTCAAAGAAAACTTGAGTGATTAATTTTTTGTTTATTTTCATTCATCAACTATAACCTTAGATATACGACATAACCTAAGTCGTATAATCGAAAACTATAACCTTAGATATTAAAAGTAATAAGAAACAAAACATTTAAAACAATCTTCTTGATACGTAAGTATGTAATCCTCACCCATAGCAACTGTAGAATCTTAGACATTTGTTACTTAAAAAAGGTTGAAAAATAAAATTTCTAAATAAATAAAAGGCTTATATAATGAAATCTCCATGAATCTTTGAGGATGGTGCAGGTCTTCTAAGTGGGTTAATTTTTGCTGCACGAATTTGGGATGAGAAGAAAGAGAAAATGGTCTTCATCATACCAATAATAAATATATGGACAATAATCTAATAGAAAATCTTTTGAGAAAATCCCCGATAATGCAAATGTTTACCATTTTCAAGATTGACTTTTGATTTACTTATAGGGCTATGTGAACAATGTTCTAACATATCATATACTTTATTTTTCACATTAATTAAAACTAGATATATATATATATATCATGTTATATATCACTAATTCTCTTTTCACGATAATGAAATCCAGCGGATACATGGCCCCAGAGTATATCATGCATGGGCAATTCTCAGTCAAGTCTGATGTGTTTAGCTTTGGTGTGCTACTCCTAGAAATTGTAAGTGGTCAAAAGAATGCATATGAATCAGATCGTGGAGGAGACATTCTAAGCTATGTAAGTATGAACTCTTGAAGAAACTTTCATATGCTTTAGGATCTAGAGATCACATCTAGAAACCCTATGAAGTTAAAGATAATTCTGAAATTGATTTTTAATTCCAAAATTGATTTTTTTTTCTTTCTTTTTATAGGTATGGAAAGCATGGAATGATGGGACTGTTTTGGAAATCATTGATCCAGCTATAAGTGAGTATTGTTCAAAAAATGAAGTTGTGAGATGCATTCACATTGGCTTACTATGTGTTCAAGAGGATCCAACCTCTAGACCAATGATGTCTTCAGTTGTTTTGATGCTTACCAGTCTTTCTCTCACTTTGCCAGCACCTTTAGCACCTGCATTCTTCATTAGTAGTGCAATGGAGCCTACTTTTCAATCAACTACAGAGGAAGATCATTCAAATCCTTCTTTAAGGAAGAAACCATTAGAGTCTATAAATGATGTGTCAATTACTGAATTAGATCCTCGTTAATTTATATGGATGTATGTATCTAAACCTGAATATGTTGGTGAATCAATCACCATCTAGGTTAATCCTATTTGTTTCTAGCATTATGGTAAAATTTAAAAATTAGATAGTCTTAGAATTATATTTTTTCTTTTTGACCTTTTTTTTTATTTTTTTTATAGTGTGCAAGTTCCTTGTTGTTTTGCATTGTTAGTGTCTTGTAATTTCTTTTACGTTAAAGTTATAGAAACTTTTGAGTTTTCCATGTTTTGAATTTTGTGTAGTTACTTAGGTAAATGGTGGTGATAATCCCAAATTTGCAATGGCTTCTATGATTTTAGCTAAGTATTCCTCCCAAATCATATATATTGAGTGAGATTTGAAGTTTTGTGGATATATTGCATATGAGTTGTTATGATCTAGGCCCAAGAATCAGTAGATTAGGATAATTTTTGAAGCGTGACACTCGTACTCCTGTGTAATTCCCACCTATACCTAAGTCCAGACAGAATTCCACAAAGGCTATTCACATTCAAACACTTGTGAGGTACCTTGATCGACATCTGTTCAAGTATTCAACATGTGGAAGCTTGTCAATATCACCTAAAATTCTCAACTTTTAATAAACATTTCAATAGTATCAATTTAATCATGAAAACAGTCCACATCTAGATATTTAAATGTACAAAAGAGATATTTATCATTTCTATATTTATTACCTGTACATCCCAACTATAGAATGTGATCATGTATGCATCTATACAAAAAGTATGAACATGTAATTCCATACAAAAGATAGTGTGAGCACTATAAACATGTAGCAAGATGTACATCAATCTAGACTGGCTATACAAGGAACTATCTAACATGTATTGTATGCAACTAGTACAAAATGGTATAAAGCTCCAAAAAACCCAATACATAAATCCGTAAGACATATTCATGTCACCCTCAAGTCCATGTAAGACAAAGGGCCTTGTTGTCCACTTGTCAAGACCTTAAGAAAATGCTGTGATCTCCTCCTTTGTCTCCTTAGCCTCGGCAAGACAGGTATCAAGATCTGAGCATGTAACACCAATTTAGACAGTTGTGAATAAGACTATTTATCAAAACATAAGCATAGTAATACAAGTTGTGTCTAACATAATTAATTGATAATTGGTTATAAGAGATCAATAGAGTATACTAGGCATATTAAGCATTGAATAGAAATAAATAGTCAAGTTGGCTACTACATTTGCTAAATCCTCCCAGCAGGGATCGTGTCGTTGGGTTCACCAGTCCCCCATGATTTGGTATAGCAAGGTCCCTATTTTTCTAGAGTCTAGAATTTCAGATGCCTACTACAGTAGTAACAATCGGTATACACCATATTCGACTTCGTTGATTCTTATAAGGTTGAAGCTAAGTATTGCTAGACTTAATCTGAGTCAATCAATAAAAAGTGAGTACGAATTCAGTCTATATCAGTCAATGCCAATTTCAATCTATTCAATCACTATTAATCAATTGAATTCGGATTTAGTAACAATAAACAGTAAGGAATATTCAATTGAATACAACATCATTTATAAACAATGATTTAGTTACAGTAAAAGAAGGAATTATCAAACTTATCAATATGCAATTCAATTCAATTTAAGGAACCAATGCATCTTACTTTCCAATCCTAAACTAATCATTAGTAGTCTCTAACTATCCATTTCAGTGTAGTTTTAGGTTATCTGATACACTGCTATCTTTACTTGGTATTACATTGTATATATTGTGTATCAAAGTCCCATAAACCAGCACCCATGGTTAAGTGCTCGACATACAAATGACATTACATGAATAAATGCATCCTAAGATTCTTCGTGTGTACTTAATTACCATTGAATCAATTATCAGGGTTAAAGATTCCAAACTAAAGCCCTATTAGGTCTTTTGGTGTCTTAAAGTCCTAGAGTTAAATGTTTATATCATAATTAACCTCAGGGTAGATATGAAGTTTTTGGGATCAATTGGTGTAGGTATAGAATCCCTAGGATAAATTAGAAGTGGTCTAAAATTGACCTTTCAACATTCACGAGGCCCCCTTGGTTGTGGCTGAAGGCGTGCTCAAGCCTCGATGCTTATGGGTTGAAAAGTTTCGATTGACAAATTTTTCATCAGGCCTTGAATGTGGCTAAGTGCATGCTCATCTGTGCTTGAGTACGTGCTCCAGAATTCCATTTCAGAATTCTGTAGCACACTGCCTCTTCTTCCTCTTCAACTTGCAATGGAACCTCTTGTTCCTCCCATTCCATTCTCATTCACACTACCACAGCTAACTCCTTTCAATACCATAACTATCATCCTTTCAACATGCATTCATTCTTTATAAGGATATCCATGTCTAATAACAAGTTAATGAGAGTATGGGCTGAAATTTGTAAAAACATCTGAATTCTAACATAGAATCACAATTCTACCAGCATGCATTTATTAAGAATCAGCGTATACTTGCCTTAATCGGAAGCTTGCTCAGAATTTCCCTTCTTGTATCTCAAATGGTAAAAAGAACCCAACTTAGAACCCTAACATGACATGCAAATGAAATGAATGAAAAGTTGAGTTATACACAGCTTATGAGAGTCTTCTTGAGTTATAATCCTCTAAAATCTGTAGAAAATGAAGAGTACTCACCTATTCAGTTGTAGAGAGTCAATTGAGTAGGAAATTCATGCTTTTAAACCAACATGATAAAAGGAAGATGAAGATAATGATATCAATATGATGCATGTATGATGTGAAATTACCACAAAATCTAAAATTGCAAAAAAAAAAAAAAAAGGCTTTATCTACCTAATCAAGGTTAACCTCGGCGCAAACCAACCTGATAGTAAACTGGTCAACATAACCCTGAATTACAAGCTCAATTTTAAGGTTAGTTTAGTAAGTCGAGTTGACCCCAACCAAACACAGCCGCTAAGGCAGTGGCTCAGTTGGTTCGAGCCCTGGGTTTGTTCCTTAAGGTTTGGTGTTCGAGTCCCACACCTTAGGTTATTTGGGTAATATGTGTGTGGCCATATATGTACCCCTACGAATAGTCTTTGTTCATCAGAATCGGGTCACCCTTGGGCTGAAGGCCAAAGGCCTGCAGGCTGGGTTGGCTAGGGATACCTTGGGTCATAAAAAAAAGGACGGTTCTATTTCTTATGCAACATAACCGACAATCCAACTTGAAATTTTCTTTAAAATATAAAAAAAGAAAAGAAAAACACCTACGCCTAAACTGGTTAGTAGTAGATCCTAAAAGGATGAAAGCCTAAGCCTAATTTATTTTAGAGGCCAATTTGTCATGTGTAATTTATAATGCATATAGATATTACCAACTTGGATCCACAGATAGAAACTGAATTTAAAGTCCACTCATAAGCCCCGCAATTCTATGGGTTTGGATGGAGGTAATAAAAAAAAAATTAGACGAAGAGTTTCCTTCTCACCACAACGCAAAGAGGCAAATATACCAAGTTTTGAGTCCCAACTCCCAATCCCCAAGCTCCCTTCAAGTTCGAGTCCCAACTCCCAATATCCAACAGTTGAAATATTGCGAGAATAAAGATGCCTTTAATTCTAGTATTTGGTGGTGCAGAGAAAATAAGAGATGACCATGTGTATGCTTACATATAATTTTAGGAGATGACCTATAGGTAATCTCTTACGTTCATTAATTTTAGCATCAAGAGTCAAGTGACTCGATCTAAACAAATCTAGTTAATAGGTTATTCAATAATCAATTGACACTAATTAATTCATAAAGTGGTCAAAATTGGACCTTGGATCATGTGATCTTATTCCAATGGTGGAGTGGCCCATCAAAGTGGATTTCCATAGGCCAGATTTTTAGTTAAATCCAAGTTGAAGGGGCAGCCAAAACGGACCCATCATATTTGCATTAAAATCATAGAATAATATTTATTTAAAGGGTACAAACGGTCGACCGTTGAAATGAGACCTAGCTAATTGGCTCATGTGAATTAAATATGTTGGACCAGACACTGTTATGGACTGGTTATGATGGTGACAAAGTCAGCCCAACTGGGCCCTACCAATTTGCATAATAATGCTAAAACATGCCAATTTGGGCCATTAAAATGGGCAAGTATGGGACAGCCACTGCAATAGAGATCCTTAAACATTAGGGATGAGATCATAGGGGAATCTTATGAAGATCCTACGTAGGGATGAGTTGCGAGAGATCTTGATAGTAACAAAGAGATAGAGATACAGATGAGATAGCCAACCCACATTATGGCCATAATATCCATTGTAGTATAGGAGAGATTTTATATAGGAAAGGCATGTAGAGTGTTGACACGTAAACAATCACATTTTTGTGTTAATAGTGCAAACATTCGAGTATAAAATGAAACATTGCTTCTATAGGGTCAAAATTGGAGAAATTCACTCAGAAGGCATGTGATATGCTCAAGATGCAACAGTCCAAATTTTAGAGTCATTGGACTGCATTTGGTCACTCAAACGCAAGAATCGCCAACACCCCAATGGTCACAAACTCAATATCATGCAAAGTCATATTTGCAGAGATTAAAAAGAGCTCAGGCCCATATGGAAAGCTCAATGCATGCTTAGAATTGATTCTGCAAAATTTCAAGTAAGTTGGACTTCATTTGAGCTCATAAATGCTAGTACCCGAGATCTTGGTTGTCATTGACCCAGTACCCGGGGTCACTGAATGTGATTGTACTTCTTGAAGGCCAAATTTGCCGGATCTCATTTGGAAAGCTAAAAATATTCTCAGAAGTAATTCCTCAAGTTTCAAGGAAATTGGACTTCTGAATTCAAATCCAAAGTCAAGTGGTCACTAACCTAGTACATAGGGGTCACGGTGCTAAAATGGAACTTCTGGAACTCGAAATCAATTGAAACTGATAAGAAAGTCCCAAAGTATACCCAAGATCAGTCCTACAAAGTTTTAAAGAATTTGAACTCCGTTTAAGCCCAGATCCAAGATTGAGTGGTCACTAACCAATACATGGGCTCACTGTGCAAAGGAGCACTTCTCGAAAAGCAAACCATCTGAAATCCATATGAAGAGCTCAAAAAATGTTCAGAAATAAATCCCCAAGTTTTCAAGTCAATTAGACCTCATCTGACCTCTAACTCAACAAGACATTAGCTTCGGGAGATAAGTGAGAGTTTGGCAAGGCGTCTGGCAAAGGATCTCCCACATATCCGACATCTCCCAGGCATTCTGCAGATGTCTCCATAGCATTCAAGAGAGTTTGACAAGGCTTCCGCAAGGACTCTATCTTCTGCAAGGGTTGTGCATCTTCAAGTCCTCCTCCTTTTCTCACCAACTCAAAGTAAGACTATGGCTACAAGGAAGGAGAATACATCTCAAGTCCTAGAAATTCTATGAAGACTCCCTACTTGGCCATGGCAAACAAAAGGGATGATACATTGGCTTTTCCTTTGATTTTTCCACTTACGGTTATGGACCATTTTTAAAGTTGTGACTAGACCTTCCTTAGGCATCATTCTGATCTATGAAATTCATAGGATAGGAATGACACAACCTTGGCGATCATCGTTAAAACAAAAGCCACCTTGTTGAGTTTGCCCAAAAGCAGTCTGTAAATTAAAGTGGTGTTCATCAAAGGTGATGGTGATTCAAAAAATTGGATTTAAAACTCCTAGTCATGGTTCAGAGCCTTCAAAGTTCGAAAACATCAATTACAGTACTTTAGAAGTGATTTTGGAAGAATCTAAATCCCTCTCCAAAATTTTCTGCAAACAGAAAATTGGCGCCATTTGTGGGGATATGGGCTCTAATCTATGGCCAGAATAAGTTACATAAAATTACATAAATCCAGAACATTGCAGAAATACACTGCTGCAGGTCAGTGACCGTACAGCAGTGTGTAGCCGATGAACCTGTGCTGTCATCGAAGGAAGCATCTCTTAACGGATCTTTTCCGAAAATTTTCAGCAATGGATAGCAAATATCATCAGCTATCCACGGAGATTAGTCGTGACAGGCTTGAACTCGGACCATACGGTTGGAATGCCCTTGCTTCGACGGTCACGATTCTTCTGGATGGGTCTACTGTGCTGAACAATTCTTCTCCTCTCCTATCACCGAACTCCTGCCAATAAAAAAATATTGATTGCGTCACTCCACCTCGAATGGAAAACACTACAATCGTATCGTTCGATGGATCAGTCGCGCGCCATAACGAATTGGAGCGATTTTGTTAACTCATTGGAAGTGCATTTGGGGCCCACAGAATACCACACCCAATTTGAGGATCGAGCAAACTGTACTGATGGCCTTAATGAAGCCATCATGGTTAGTTCCTTCGTCGGCGGTCCCAAGGATGACATCAGGCTTGATGTGCAAATGTTAAAACCAACCTTTTGTCTACTGCTATTGGGCTTCCAATATTTAACGCCAGCGGAGATGAAGGTGCAGCATGACCGAGGATTGTGCTACAACTGTGATGAAAAGCTCTCCCCGGGTCATCGCTGCACGGTTCAACAGCTCTACCTCATGGAGGGGGATTGGCCTGACGACGAGGAGGAACTCGTAAAGGAAGGTAGAGAAGAGGTTGAACTAGAAGGAAAGCTTACGCCAGAAATCTCACTCCATACGATTGATGGGGCTGCTGCCCCTCAGACCATGCATGTGAGGGGAACATTGGGCAGACACTCTGTGGTGATTCTTGTCGACTTGGGTAGCACCCATAACTTCCTCAACCCAAAGTCGGCTCAAAAGGCACGATTGTCTATTCAAGGGAGTGGTAATTTTGAGGTAATGGTTGCTAATGGAGAGAAATTATCAAGAAAAGGTAGATATCAAGCCACCCCTCTCACGGTACATGGATTTCCCTTTCACCACAAATTTCTACCTTCTACCTTAGGGTGGCTATGATATAGTGTTCGGGGCCCATTGGCTTCATACGTTAGGCCCAACCCTCTGGGATTTCTCTAACCTATGGGTGAGTTCAGTGATGTGTTTGTGGAACCTAAAGGCCTTCCACCTCCACATGGCCATGATCATCGCATTCTTTTACCGGATGGCACTCCTCCAATCAGTGTCCGCCCTTATCACTACCTACATTTCCAAAAGAATGAAATTTAAAAAATTGTGATGTTGCACGCTGGGATTGTGGGATCCAGCCAAAGCCCATACCCCTCACATGTTCTCCTAGTTCGTAATCGCGATGGTTGTTAGAGGTTATGTGTGGATTATCGCGCACTAAATCGAGAAACTATAAAAGACAAGTTTCCGATTCTGTCGTCGATGAACTACTGGATGAATTACATCATGCGAAGATTTTCTAGAAACTTGATCTATGGTCTGGGTAGCATAATATCAGAGTCCACCCAAAAGAAATTGAGCAAAAGGTGTTCCCCACTCATGAAGGTTACTATAAATTTTTAGTCATTCCGTTTGAACTTTCCTGAAACTTACGAATGATGTATTTCGTCCTTACCTCCGCCAATTTGTGCTTGTCTTATTTGATGATATTTTTATTCATAGCAAGTCATTGGAAGACCATATCACACATCTCCGCTTTGTCTTGGAATTATTGTGTCTTCATAAATTATATGCCAAAAGTGTAAGGATTTTTGTTTTTGCTAATTCATGAGTTAGACAAAACTTGAAGTCCATCGGAGTTGCATTTTATGTTGCTTATATTTTGGACCAAAGTTTGGGTTGCCAAAAGAGCTGAAGAGAAGAAATTAGAAAAACAGGAAAAAGGGCTACCTGATTGATCGCCTGATTGTCCGATCAATCGAATTAAAGGCAGAGGTGATGCCCGATTAATTGAGCATCTGTTCGATTGATTAGATGGTAGAAATTGATCTACCAACTTTTTGTGAAATTATTTTTAATTTGTGCCAGGATTAGCAAGTTGGGTTCTACGAGAGCTATCTTAATAAGGCACTAATTGTGGGTTATAAATAATGGGTTCCTCTCAACCCCAATGCACAGATTTTATTATTCTAAGTTAAGAATACTCTTTGGAGATCATCCTTCTTTTCTAGGCTTCCATCGGAAAGAGTTGTTGAAGTTTCTAGTTTTAGAGTTGCTGCTTCTACTTTCTTGTGTGGGATTTATTGCTTTTGTTTCATCGTAAGAGATCATCGTCTTAGTGCGTGAGATCGATTCAGCCATATAAAATTAAGGTGGTCATCATGCATGGAGAGTAGGGAATATGAGGTATAATCGTGTTGTAGATTCTTACAAGAAAAACAACATCCTGTGGTCGACGTACAAATTGTGTAAGGTTGTGAATATATATTGTAATTGCTTGAAATTAGTGCTTGATTAGTCTGGTATGACTCCTGGTGTTTTCCCATTGGGGTTTCCATGCAAAAGTTTGTATGTCTTCTTCTTGTGTGGTTGATTGCTTTTTTCTTGCAAGTTTACTTTATTTATTCTGCCGAATATTGTTTGGCTTGTAATTTAGAAATTCGGGACCCAAATAACCTTTCAATTGGTATCAGAGAAAGTTACACTAATTTACTATATTAGATCCTTTGAGGTTTTTATCATAGAATTCAACCAAAAAGGCACGTTTACAACCAAGCCTCCTCTTTGGATGTATCCAGTAATTATGCATATTGGAAGGTCAGAATGATTTGTTTTCTTTGATCGATAGATGAAGATGCCTAGTGTATTTCTCTTAAAGGATATTCTTTACTTAGGGTTGTTACTGCTGGAATATCTAGTGAAAAATTAATTGAGGAGTATACTAAAGAGGAAATATATGCCTATAATTGCAATAATAAGGCAATCAATTGAATCGACAATGGAGTATCCCTATCTAAATTTCGTAGGTTCTCCACTTGCACGACTGTAAAAGAGGCATGTGACATTTTGCAGAGAGTTCCTAAGGGAACTAAATTGGTGAAAATGACTAAGTTGCAAAGTCTTACCATTACCTTTGAAACCCTTGGAGTGGCCGATGATGAAAAGTTTGATAACTTTTATGCCAAGCTAAATGACATTGTAAATTGATATTTCAATATAGGGGAACCAATTTCTGAACATAAGGTTATTAGAAAAATTCTCTAATCTCTCCTAGATGATTTTCATGCCAAGGTAGTAGCATTAATTGTTGAAAATAATAGGGTAAAAGCAATCAAAATTAATGATTTAGTAGGAAACCCTCAGACTTTTGAGGCAAATTTTATTGCCGATTGGAAAGCTAAGTCACAAGGAGTAGCCTTGAAAGCTATTAAAGAATTTGTTAAGGCTACTAAAAGTGATTCACATTCATTCTCTAAGAAGATTGATCTCCAAGTGGCTACTAAGTTTATGGCGCAATTCATTATATTTACGAAGGGGAAGAACATTGATTTTAAGATGCCAAAATCATTCATTAAGAAGTCTTTTAAAGGCATTCAGTGTTATGAGTGAAAAGGTTATGGACACATTGCCAATGACTGTGGCTATGACATCCTCGAGTTCCACATCAACTATAGAGAGGAAAGTGATTGAGCTTATATAGAGAGCTTGTACCACTACATTGCATGAAGCCTTATGGTGGGTTGAGTACTACCAGAAGTAAAATTGTGAGGCCCATGGGCCAAAGTGAATAATATCGTGAATCATGTGGGGTGAGGCGTTACAAATAGTATTTGACCCGACTATTGACTAGTTCGATGTGGGTCCCTGCCATGGTCTGATACAAGTGGGTGAGTTATCATGTGAGTGGACGAAGAGGGTTGGCAGGCTACAGGGGCAGGCATGCTAATGTACAGGAACGTGCAACCCTGAGGGGGTGGAATGTGACATCCTCGAGTCTCACATCGATTATAAAGAGGAATGTTATTGGGCTTATATAGAGAGCTTGTACCTTTACTTTACATGAAGCCTTTTGGTGAGTTGAGTACCCCGAGAAGTAAAACTGTGAGGCCCAGGGCCAAAGCGGATAATATCATGTATGCTTGTGGGGTGGGGCATTACAATGGTAATAAGAAAAGTAGGTGTACAAAAAGCCTCTCAATACAACTTAGGATGATGATTCTTCCGAATAAAAGAAGGAAGAGAAAAAAAGCCTGAGCTGTCTCATTTTGTGCGTGGCAAATATACGGCTTTTATGGAAAAGACTAATCTATATCTTCTCATGTCTCCTCTAAAGCTAATTCTGAAGATGAAACTAGTGAATTTGAGAAAGAACCTAATTGAAAGGAAGAATATCATATTTTCTTTAAAAAGTCTATGAAGATAAGAAAGATGAATCAAAATGTTGCAATCAGTTGGCAAGTAGCAGAAGAACAGATTTCTTCACTAAAGCCGAATTGGATGAAGCTCGTGATAAGGTAGAACTCTTTAATAATCAGTAGAATGATTTGGCTAACAAGTTGACTGCTGTAAATCAAATGTATGAGTTACTAATGGCTAATTATAAGAATTCTGTAACACTCTGACCCAAGCTAAGCTAGATTAGCGAGTAATTAATTGTGATTATGAACTAATTAATGAGGATTTCTTTTAATTTGGTCCTAATGGGCTAAGTTCAGGTCATGGATAGGTAGTTGGGTTGGGTTTGACCTTACCTAAGCAGATGAAAGCCCTTTTTTCGTAATTTTAGAATACTTGATTTCACGTCATACATGCATCATATTGATGCCATCGTGTTTGTCTTGTTGAGCTCATTAACTTCTGTACTTGACTCAAACGCACTAGATGTCATGTGATTTCATGAGACCCTCATTTGTGTATATTGGAAATTTAATAAAACTAGAAGGACTTTCTTATAAATTTCAAAAAATTTGTCTTATATAAGCTCAATCCACCGACTCCAATGAGCTTATCTTCTTCTTTCTTCTTTTTTTCTTCATCGTATTCTCTCTTCTTCCTTCTTCTTCAATTCTTGTTTTCTCACTTGGAGGGGGAGACATTCGTGTATGCCACGTCGTCTTCTTTCCAGTTTTTTCTTTCTTGAGTTGAGCCAGGTATGATGTTGTTTGACTTACTGCTCTCTCTACTCGTACTTTAGTCCATGCACTCATTCTTTTCTTAATTCTTGCATGCATGGCCTTTAAGTCTTGATGTATCCAATTTGAGCCTAGGTTGAGCTAAAGAAAGCTTAAGAGCTAACAAAGCTTACTTGGAGGCAAGTATAAGCAAATTAAGGATGAATACATGTTGGTAAATCATGATTATATGATTCTTATAATCTTTCAGGTTTCATTTGTTTCGCAGTCCTTTTATACACTTTCATATGATCTTGTTATAGTAGGAATGGAATTTTCCCAGTTTTGAACTGTACAGAGACTTTTGGAGTTTCAAAATTCCGACCCTTATGGCTAAGCTGTAGTTTCAACGACTTGAACTCAAGAGAGCAGCCTAATCTGACTTTACACTACGGTCCAGCTACAACTAAGCCGTAGAATATACTACAGTTGAGCCATAGGCTAGCCATGACCCAACCGTAAGTTAGGCTACGGGTTTGATGTCCCGAGAGTAAGAATTCGGAGAAAACCACACACGGTCCAGCCACGATTAGGCTGTATAGTGTGCTACGGCTAAGCCGTATCCAACCCGTAGCTCAACCATAGATTAACCATTGTACATCAGTACATCAATCCACGGTTCACTCGTATTTGCGGGGAAATCTGGGTAACTATGGCTGAGCCGTAATGCATAATACGGCTAAGCAGTAAGATGCACACGGCTAAGCCGTAAGTCCACTGAAAACTATAATTAATAGGTATTGTTGCGAGACCTTGTAGGGCCTTAGTTTTGGATAGTTGTACACCATTAACCAGCCCAAAGGAATAATTGAAAGATCATGAAAAGTCTTTAGGGCTGGGACTTATTCATGTGATGTTGTCCATTTGTTAAGCATCTCCCCATGGGTGTTAGTTTAATGGACTTCGATACACCCTCTCGACATCATGTAACAACAAAGAAAGACAACTATGTATCGGATAACTTAACACTACGTCATCATGTACGGTTAGAAACAATGGATGACTAGATTTGGGTTGGCTAGTAAAACTGCCTTGATTCTATGAAATTGAATTGCATGGTATATTGAACAATGTTTATTGCCCTCCACTCTTATGCATGGAATTAAATGATTATCGTATGTCTTTCCAGTATTATACGCAATGGATCTACTTGATGTATTCTTAGTACAATTCATATCGACTATTGGTATTGACTCAAGTATGCATATATTGCACGGTTGAATTAAACGTCTACAATTTGGTATTGCATGTTTTACTCAAGTTCACATATATGATTGAAACAAAATGGTTTGGCAATACTCAGCCTCAGCCTTATGATACCCGGCAGGGTTAACTTTGGCGTAGCATGTATGTTGCCACTGCAGTGTGCTCTTGTCTTTGGGCTTCCGGACCCTAGGAAACCGGAGACCTATTTGTACCTTGGCCCTGACGATGGTATTCTCAATGCATATATCCCTAAAGGGAGGCTATGGCAAATGTAGTTGCCAGCTAGTATGTATTGCGTTTATTGATCCTTATAGCATGCTTACTTCAAATACACGACGTGCCTAGTTACGAACTTGGAACTTTATGAATCATGTGTCTTTAATTCTTTTGAGGCAATGCGTTTTGGTGAGAGAAGGTAATCGGCATGGCCGTGTTGCCCACCAGAAGCAAAGCCATGCAGGTTCCATGACTCGATGCGGATTTAGTTTAAATACATAATATGCCTAGTTTACTAAACTTGAACTCGGTTAATCATACATTATTAATTCTTTTAAATGCAACGCGTGGTACTTTAATGTTGCTTTTGCTTTGCTGAATCATCGTATTATAAGTTGTTAAATCGTGTTACAGGTTCAGGTCCCCAAACCCGGTCGAGCACAGACCCAGGTAGCGTAGGATGAGATTGCAATAGTTCCTTCAAACGGTACTGGTGGACAGTAAAAGTTTTGCTGACTGCCTCATTGGTCGAGAACGATTCACTAGTTGCTAAAAATTGTATTTGTTGGGTTTTTGGGTTCTTTTAGCATTTGCAAGTATTTGTCTCCATATAGACGGCATTTATAGCTTGATCTCCTATGCCTCTACTTCCCTGTATTCTCTTCATAGAATGTTAACATTGATCTCTTACATACATGCACACATCATGTAAGTTGTTCAGGGATGTGTATAACTAATCTATTAATCTTGTTCTTGAGTATTAATTTTGGACTGTTCCATGGTTGTAATGGGCTTGCTGAACTGTTCAATAAAATGTAAAGGAAAATTATAGGTGATATTAATAGGCTTGTGCGCATTGAAATGCTTGGACGGATGATCCGTTCAGCACTTCACATGTCTAAGCATGCAAATATCCCTTATGTAATTCCATTCAGACTCTGATTCGGGTTGAATTGTGCGGGAGTACGTGTATCACTAGTTGGGGTAACCCTAATCCCAATTTCTTGGGCTCAAGTTGTGACATACGTATTGTATGGTATCAGAGCAACCACTATGAATAGTTTTGTTAAAAGATGTAGAATGTAGGAACATGGTGAGAATACGTTAAAATAGGTCCAAATGTCAATTATTTGACTTTAATGTCTACTAAGTTGACTGGGTTGGTAGATATGTTATTTTTAAGTGATTTTTCTTTTACAGGTCATTGTTACGTAATACAGCAGAATCATTTGACAACACTTATGGCCTACGATGGTTTTCTAGAGCCTTATATAGATGTCCTCCGATGGGAGTTGGGATCTCTTCGAGCCATACCTTATGTTATTCAGACAATAGCCCTGGTGACTCTTCTTCAAGAAGCCAAATTACCCAGATAATGGTATACGCTAGAAGAAAGTATCAAGCATCTTCTTTCGAATTCATATGAAGTTATATGCAGAAGGAGACAACTCCTATTGCATGCATTCCAAACACGAGAGATACTCAGGATGCATGTCAATTTCCTACTGTATAGAGCCTAGACGCTGAACAACAATAACGTAGCACCTGAAGTGCATTTCCACGCTTGTATGAAAGCATTGCGAGAGCAAGACGATGAGTACATCAACACCATCTAAGAAATTGTTGTCTGGTATACTTTTCACAGAGGACCACACACCTTTATCGCACCATATTAAAGGTAGCTCCTCATTTTGTATTAGAACAGTACTTGATTAGTACTTTTCTTTTCTATTCTCCTCCTATTTTAGTATAGAGTTAAGGTCCCTCACTTAGTAATACTTCAAGTGGTGTAGTGAATGGATTGGAATACCAGGTTGTACATGAATACGTAGTACTAGAAAATAAGCGATTAAATCCAAGACCTAGGGAGTATACATATTCACCATTATGTATTAACGTGGAACTGATCTTTTATATTGGGTGCATCGCAAATTCATGACAGATGCTTTTAAGGTTGAATACCATTGACCAAAAGGTTATCAATCTGAGAAGACAATTTTAAGCTCCAAATATGGTTTCGAAATCCTTAACAGTTTGTAGTATTGATGAATGCCTAGATGGCAGAAATTGACCTTTGAAGATTGAACGATTTTCTGAGGATTCAAGTATTGAAGATTTGTCAATCAATATTACGTATAAGATGACTCTAATAGATTGATCGAGGTTTGATTTATTTTAGTTTAGAAGAACAAGTTGGAATGGATGATAATGCATGAGAATCAGAGACAAAGATGTGTATTGAAAGTTCGTAAATAAACCTTTTGCTTCTATAGTTAGTTGTCAATACATACGAATGGAGAAAAAACTTTGTTGTAATTACTAGATAGAACAGTAGTGAATACTAGCAATAGTATCTGGATGAACAAGATCACTCCTGCAGATTACTCAATCTCAATGTACACTTAAGAGAAACAAAATTGTTGCTTAAAGGATTGTTTGATGTGTATAAATTCAGCTCTGCTGTTTTATAATCCAAATTGGACATTGAAGAATCTATCTTACACAATTTTGAAAAGCAAAGGAGTTGAACACTGTTGTGGGAAGGTACAAGTGATCGTTCGAGGAATTCAACAGCTTGAGGAATTTAGTTGGATTTAAGATGGCATTGTACTAGAAAAGATTGTAAATTAACTCGGAAGATGATGCTCTTGTGATTTGAATGCTAATCGTGTATTCTCATACCAAGTGCATTATAGTCAACTCCTTTGACTCTTCATTAGTTATCTTCGATCACTTATCTTTAATAACTTATTGTGATCCCATACCAAGCACCTTGGCTTTGTTTCTTCTAGTACACTATCAATGATTGTGATCCATATGACGTAAATCCCTTGGTCCCATATGAATCCTAAAACTTCGTAAAAGCTTGCTTCTACGCGAGGATGTCCTTCCATTGTGAAATTGTCTTAAAAGAGTAGTGGAATCAACTAAGTCTTTTTTCTATAAATAAATCTCGTCGCAACATATCTGTTCCAATGATTGTTTCTATTTCCTTTCTATGTGACTATTAAGAACTCACCTGAGGAGTCTTGCTGTTCCCTTTTTGTTGCTTGCTATCCCCTTTTCTATTGATTTGACCTCGGTTTCTGTTAATGTTGATTCTTGTATTGTTTGGTTTTGTTTTACTTTCTAAAGGGGAAAACCTATGTTCACTTAGTTCCCTATGCCTAACTTACATGTTGTCTTTTAATCCTTCTTTTACTTAGTTGAAAGCTCAACTAATCATCCCTGCTTAATTACTTAATCTATAAAGTCTTGTGCCTTGTACAATTGGTAATTAACTTTTGTTGATGATCTCTAAGTATATTGTCTTCCTGCTACAAACATCTTCCACGACGTTCTGTTCTTCTTGATGACACCGACAAGGAACTTCTACTCCTTAATGAATTCAACCTAGCTTCGTTGTTTCATATTCAACTCTATAGTGATCTGCATAAACTTCAAATCTCTACTTATAATTGCAATCAATTTCCTAGTAAGGCCTCTATTCTTCAAGCCACATTTCCGTACATACATGAATCCGATTCGAAACTCAAAGGTATCAAAAAACTTCTTAGTGATCGTATCTTGATTTGAAGGTGGTTTTGTTAGATCTAGAAGTTGTTTTGCTAATAACCTTTATCATGGAACCTTGTTTGTATGAAATCCCATATTCTTAGATGCTTCATTATTTCACCCACCTCTTCCTGCTATGAGAAGCTTATTTATCTTCAATGGTATAGGAGTTGAGGAATTACTTCTCTCCCTCTTCTTTGATTGTGAATTTGAGCAAAGAAAGTTTACGTAGATAGGCTATCTTTTTTCTTCACTCTATTTACATTTTTTTTCTTCCGTTCACTATCTTATATGCGACGTGCATTGTATCTCTTTCCTTATTCATGAACTGCAAACTTGATGAGAGCTAGAATTCCTTTTTGACTTTCAGATCAACGACTCCGATTTATGACCCCTCGAAATGCACTATCCTTCATTCCTTCGAATTGGATGTCAAAAGAGAAACCCTCTTTCCATTTAATCTCTGGCTTTTAATGTTCCATACTATCTTGGTTTACCTGCCAAACTCTGTGTCTTGAGACCCTCATGCCTTTGACCTGCAGAGAACTAGTAGTCACGCATTTCCACTCCTTCTTTCCTATTAATAATTGCTCGTGGTGTAGTGCTCGCTTATAATCAAAATCAATTCGGCACAGCTCTACTGCTGCTACCTCTCTAGAGCGACTCAATAACTCAGATTTAGATGGCTAGGAACGGCTTCATAAAGTTCACATCACTGTCGTATAAGGCCAAGGAAGACTAGAAAGTACCACCCTCATAGAAGAACCTTGCAACCAATTAGGCATGAAGACTCGAGTGAAGAGTATCAACTTAGTGTTTTGATCGACCTGCATACAGGACATATTCAAGATCAACGTGAGAACCGCTAAACTTAAAAATGTAGGAGACAGGTACATGACATACTCACACTGTTTTTCATATTTTGTATCATTCCGAAGACGGAATGATTCTTAAGTGAGGGAGGATGTAATACTCCAACCTAAGCTAAGCTTGATTAGCAAGCAATTAATTGTGATTACAAACTAATTAATAAGGATTTCTTTTAATTCGGTCCTAATGGGCTAAGTTCACGTCATGGGATAGGTAGTTGGGTTGGGTTTGACCTTACCTAAGTAGATGAAAGCCTTTTTTCATAATTTTAGAATACTTGATTTCACGTCATACATGCATCATATTGAAGCCATCACGATTGTCTTGTTGAGCTCATTAACTTTCATACTTGACTCGAACGCACTAGACGTCATGTGATTTCGTGAGACCCTCATTAGAGTATGTTGAAAATTCAATAAAACTAGAAGGACTTTCTTATAAATTTTGAAAAATTTGTCTTATATAAGCTCAATCCACTGACTCCAACGAGCTTATCTTCTTCTTTCTTCTTCTTTTCTTCATCATATTCTCTCTTCTTCCTTCTTCTTCAATTCTTGCTTTCTCACTTGGAGAGAGAGACGTTCGTGTGTGCCTTGTCGTCTTCTTTTTGGTTTCTTCTTCCTTGAGTTGAACTAGGTATGATGTTGTTTGACTTACAGCTCTCTCTACTCGTACTTCACTCCATGCACTCATTCTTTTCTTAATTCTTGCATGCATGGCCCTTAAGTCTTAATGTATCCAATTTGAGCCCAAGTTGAGCCAGAGAAAGCTTAAGAGTTAGCAAAGCTTACTTGGAGGCAAGTATAAGCAAATTAAGGATGAATACATGTTGGTAAATCATGATTGTATGATTCTTATAATCTTTCAGGTTTCATGTGTTTCGCAACCCTTTTATACACTTTCATTTGATCTTATTATAGTAGGAAAGGAACTTTCCCAGTTTTGAACTATATAGAGACTTCTGGAGTTTTAGAATTCCCGACCTTTACGGCTAAGCCGTAGGTTTCAACGGCTTAAACTCCAGAGAACAGCCTAATCCGACTTTACACTACGGTCTAGTTACGGCTAAGCTGTAGAATGTACTACAACTGAGCCGTAGGCAAGCTGTGACCTAACCATAGGTTAGGCTACGGTTTGATGTCCCGAGAGTATGAATTCGGAGAAAACCTCTTACAGTCCAACACAGTTAGCCGTATAGTGTGCTACGGCTAAGCCGTATCCAACCCGTGGCTCAATCGTAGACCAACCATGGTATAGCCATACATCAATCCACGGTTCACCCATATTTGCGCGGAAATCTGGGTAACTATGGCTGAGCCGTAGTGCATAATACGGCTAAGCCGTAAGATGCACACGGCTGAGTCGTGAGTCCACTGAAAACTAGAATTAAGAGGTATTATTGCGAGACCTTGTAGAGCCTTATTTTTGGATCCTTATACACCATTAACCAGCCTAAAGGAATAATTGAAAGATCTTGAAAAGTCTTGAGGGTTGAGACTTATTCATGTGACATTATCCATTTGTTAAGCACCTCCCCATTGGTGTTGGTTTAAAGGACTCCGATACACCGTCCCGACATAATGTAACACCAAAGAAAGACAACTATGTATCGGTTAACTTAACACTATATCATCATGCACGGTTAGAAACAATGGATGACTAGATTATGGTTGGCTAGTAAAACTGCCTTGATTCTATTAAATTGAATTAAATAGCGTATTGAACAACGTTTATTGCCCTCCACTCTTATGTATGGAATTAAATGATTATCGTATGTCTTTCCAGTATTATATGCAATGGATCCACTTGATGTGTTCTTGGTACAATTCACATAAACTATTGGTATTGACTTGAGTATGCATATATTGCATGCTTGAATTGAACGTCTACGGTTTGGTATAGCATGTTTTACTCAAGTTCACGTATATGATTGAATCGAAATGGTCTGGCGCTACTCAGTCTCAGCCTTATGATACTCGGCAGGGTTGACTTTGGCGTAACATATATATTGCTACTACAGTGTGCTCTTGTCTTGGGGCTTCCGGACCCCAGAAAAGCGGAGACCCATGTGTATCATGGCCCGGATGATGGTGTTATCAACGTATAAATCTATAGAGGGAGGATATGACAACTATAGTAGCCAACTAGTATGTCTTGCGTCTATTGATCATTATAGCATGCTTACTTCAAATGCACGACGTGCATAGTTACGAACTTGGAACTCTTTGAATCATATGTCTTTAATTCTTTTGAGGCAATGCGTTTTGGTAAGGGAAGGTGATCGGCGTGGCCGTACGGCCCACCAGAAGCAAAGCCATGCGGGTTCCTTGACTCGACGCGGATTTAGTTTAAATATATAATATGCCTAGTTTACTAAACTTGAACTCGATTAATCATATGTCATTAATTCTTTTAAATACAATGCGTGTTACCTTAATGTTGCTTTTGCTTTGCTGAATCATCATATTATAAGTTGTTAAATTGTGTTACAGGTTCAGGTCCCCAAACCCGGTCGAGCACAGACCCAGGTAGCGTAGGCCGAGATTGCAATGGTTCCTTCAGATGGCATTGGTGGACAACAAAAGTTTTGTTGATTGCCTCATTGGTCAAGAACGATTCACTAGTTGCTAAAAATTGTATTTGTTGGGTTTTTGGGTTTTTTTAGCATTTACAAGTATTTGTCTCCATGTAGATGGCATTTATAGCTTGATCTCCTATGCCTCTACTTCCCTGTATTCTCTTCATAGAATGTTAACATTGATCTCTTGCATACATGCACACATCATGTAAGTTGTTTAGGGATGTGTATAACTAATCTATGAATCTTGTTTTTGAATATTAATTTTGGACTGTTCCATGGTTGTAATGGGCTTACTGAACTATTCAATGAAATGTAAAGGAAAATTATAGGTGATATTAACAGGCTTTTGCGCATTGAAATACTTAGATAGATGATCTGTTCAGTAGTTCACATGTGTAAGCATTTGAATATCCCTTGTGTAATTCCATTCAAACTCTGGTCTGGGTGTGAATTGCATGGGAGTACGTATGTCACTGGTTGGGGTAACCCTAATCCTGATTTCTTAGGCTTGGGTCGTGACAAATTCTACTCAAGAGATAGAAGAATTGAGGAAAAGCCTCACACTTATCAAACTAAGAGTGTTGACTTGAATGGTAAGTTGAAGATGAAATTATTAGAGTTGAATGCTTCAAAGGAATTACTTAACAAGATAAATGCTAGTTTTACAACACTTGATGACATCTTGTGCAATTAGAAATAGGCTAATGATAAACGTAATCTTGAATATGATCAAGATGCATCCATTTTAAAGGCTATATGTAAAACTGTCTCTGTTAAAAGTTCTCATTTAAATTATTTAGCACCAATTACTGTACATACTGCTTGCACAAATCATATGAGGTGTAGTGCAAAGAAAAAAAATGTGTCAAGTTCAAAAGCTACACCCATATGTCATCATTGTGGTATAAAAGGGCATATTCGACCCCATTGCAATAATGTGAGAACTCTATCAAAGGATAACCAATGGAGGAAGCAGATACCTATGCCAAAGAACAAAACTAAAGCCATTTAGGTTATGAAAGATGATTTGTCTTCTGTATTGGTACACATTGTGTTGAAACCATTAAATTTGCAATGGTGGGCACTAAAATAAAGAAGCCCCTGATCAAGAAGATCAAACTCCCACCCCTGAGCTGCTACGAGGATATCATTAAGAGGGAGTCACAATTGAAGGGGAGCTACTACTGGATCTTGATTGACAAATATGCTATATGCTACATCAATAAGATTATCAATTATAGACAAAAAAAAGGGAAGAATAAGGAATTCAGGAGGAGTCTGAAGATAGATGGAGTTGAAGATGGATTCAAATTTTTTGCAATTAGTATAGAGCTGATAGTACAGGTTTTTTTTTTTTTTTTTTTGCAATTCAATGTACTCAATGTAATTTCAATTTTATTTTTGGATAAAATAATTGTATAGAAAGTTTTGTTCATAAATTGCCAAAGGAGGAGATTGTAAGGATTTTTATAATGGCTAATTATGAGTTGGATAAAACTTAAAGTCCATTAGTGTTCTAGTTTTTGTTCCTTACACTTTAGACTGAAGTTCAAGTCGCCAAAGGAGCTGAAGAGAAGAAATTTAGAAAAGAAGAAAAAGGAGGGCTTGATCAATCGAATTAGAGGCAGAGGCGATGCCCGATCCATCGAGCATCTATCCAATTGATTAGATGACATAAATTAATCCATCAAATTTTTGCTGAATTATTTTCAATTTGTGCTAGGATTAGCAAGTTGAATCCTTCAAGGGATATTTTAATGAGGCACAAAATGTGGATTATAAATAAAGGGTTCCTCTTAACCCTAAAGCATTGATCTTATTATTCTAAGTTGAGAATATTCTTTGGGGATCATCCTTTTTCTCTAGGCTTTCATTGGAGAGAGTTGTTGAAGCTTCTAGTTATAGAGTTATTGCTTTTACTTCCTTGCGGCACATTTGTTGCTTCTACTTCATCGTAGAAGATCATAATCTCTGTGTGTGAGATCCGTTCAGCTTTACTGAATTAAGGTGTTCATCAAGCACGAAGAGCAAGGCACATAAGGCAAAGTTATGTCGTGGATTCTTGCAAGAATAACAACATCCTATGGTCAAGGTATAGACTGTGTAAGGTTATGAGTATATCTTGTAACTGCTTGAAATTAGTGCTTAATTAGTTAGGTATGACTCATGATTTTTTCTCATTGGGGTTTTCACGTAAAAGTCTTTGTGTCTTCTTCTTATGTGGTTGGTTGCCTTTTACTTGTAGGTGTACTTCATTTATTCTACTGAATACTGTTTGGATTGCATTCTAGAAATCAGGGACCCCAATAACCTTTCAATTGATATCGGAGAGGGTTACACTAATCTATTGTATTAGATCCTTTGAGATTTCTCTAATGGAATTCAACTAGGAAGGTATATCTACAACCAAACCTCCTATTTTGGATGGATTTAGTAATTATGCATACTAGAAGGTCAAAATGACTGGTTTTCTTAGATTTATAGATGAAGATGTCTTATGCATTTCTCTTAAAGGATAATCTTTACTCACGATTGTTACTACTGGAATATCTAATGAAAAATTTATTGAGGAGTGTACTAAAGAGGAAATACATGGCTGTAATTGCAATAATAAGGCTATCAATTGAATCTACAATAGAGTATCCCCATCTGAATTTCATAAAATCTCCACTTGTATGACTACAAAAGAGGCAAGAGACATCTTGCAAAGAGTTCATGAAGGACTGAATTGGTGAAGCGACTAAGTTGCAAAGTCTTACTCCTGCCATTGAAACTTTTAGAATGACTGATGATGACAAGTTTGATAACTTTTATGCCAAATAAAGTGACATTGTGAATTCATGTTTCAATCTGGGGGAAACAATTCTAAAAGATAGGGTCATTGTAAAAATTCTTCGATCTCTCCTAAATAGCTTTTATGCTAAGGCAATAACAATTGTTGAAAACAATAGTGTAAAAGCTATTAAGGTTGATGTTTTGGTGGGAAACCCTCAGACTTTTGAGGCAAATTTCATTGCTAATCAGAATACTAAGTCAAAGTTTGCCTTGAAAGATAACAAAGAATTTGTTAAGGCTGCTAAAAGTGATTCAGATTTAGACCCTAAGATGATTGATCCCAAGTGGCTACTTAGTTTAGGATGCAATTCATGAGATTTAAAATGGGAAAGAACACTGATTTTTAGATGCCAAAATCATTTATGAAGAAGCCTTTTAAAGGCGTTTAGTGCTCTAAATGCAAAGGCCATGGACATGTTATCAATGACTGTGGTAATAAAAAAAAAAAAAAAGGTGTACAGAAAAGCTCTCAATACAACTTTGGATGATGATTCTTTCGTATAAAATAAGGTGATAAGTCCTTAAAAATGCATCATTTCATGTACATTCTATGGTATTTTAAGGACTTATTCATTAGTAATTTCTTCATTTAGTTAGAAATCATGTGTTTATAGATTTGAGCATCAGAGTAGAGTTTTCATGCAAAATTCATTCAAAACTCATAATTTTTTCAAAAAATCATGTAACTTTCAATTTTTTTTCTATTTTTAAAATGTTTTTCAAAATCTTATTTTTATGATATAATTTGTCATTATCATTAGTTAAATCATGAGCAATGGTGTGAATTTAATGTTATCATTTTATGTGAATTGGGCCTATATTAGTGCATTTATGACTTTTAGTGAAAATTATTATTTTAATAGAAAGTCATTTTTTGGGTGTAGGTGAATTAAAGAAAATGGACTCACATTGAATATTTGAAGTCAAGGAATAAAATTTGAAGAAAGAAATAAAAAAGAGAAGACTGAGCATCATATGGACCCACATACATGTGCGTACAAGCTTGGATATTAAAGGAGGGTCCCACTCTTCAATTGTTATATGAATCTAAATTTGGATTTCAAGAACTCAAATTTGAATGAAGAAAGAACTATGGTGGAGAAAATTCAAGAAAAAGAAAGTCAAAGAAGAAGAAATTAAAAAAATGGAAAGTCAATCCTGTTTTTATTTTGATAGCATGGATTAAAACAGTCATAACTTTCAAAACTGAGTGTTAGATTAGGACAATCTAAGACTCTTGGAAAGCTTTTTCAAGTAGATATCCTTAAAACCCAAGATTACACCAATTGGAGTTAAAGCGACAAAGTTATGGCCTTGGGAAGTTGGCTATATATTTTTAGGCAAGCTTGTATAAAATTGAAGTCTTGGTTTAACTTTAAAAAGTGTGTGTGGAGAGAAATTTGCATAAGAAAAAGAACCAAGAATTTTTCTACGTACTATTTGTTTGCTAACTTTTGGCCAAAGAAGGAAACCAAACATTATAAAAAGGATTCAAGAGGGTAGTTGTCCAATACACTATAAGCCCTCTCTCTCTCTCTATCTCTCCTCCACCCAATCCTCCACCCAAAGATGGGTTAGGCTAGCCCACCTTTGGCCTCTACCATCCATCTTCATTCTCCACCATCTTCTTCACCTTTGGAGTATGATTTGAAAGGAAGACAAGTTGAAGAGGTAGGAGGTTCTTCAAAGGAATCCGTTCTAAAATCTCAATAGATGTGCCTTCTTGATTGAAATCCATTCTAAAAATCTCAATAAATCAACACATAGTAACTTAGTGTGACCTACTCTGATACCAATTGAAAGATCATCCCAGCTCTAGATTCTAGATTGCAGTTCAAAATATATGAAGCGGAAAAATAAAAGAACTAATAAATAAATCAATCACACACCACAAAAAGATGATACATAAATTTTTACATGGAAAACCCTACTTGGGAAAAAACCACAAGTCCTCCTTGGACCGGCAAAAACCAAGCACTAATAACGAGCAATTACAAGATATACTTATAGGCCCTTTCCTAATTGCAACTCAACCTAAGGACTGCTGTTCTTCTTGCCGACTACTTGCCATTCACTGCTCTCTGTGATTGAAACAACCAAGCTTCAACAAGACAATCTTCTATAATGAAGTAGAAGCAACAAGCTTCAACACACTCTCTCCATTTGTTGCTCTAGAGGAAAAGGATATCTCCAATGTGTATTTTCAACTTAGAATAGGGAAATGGATACCTTAAGATTGAGAGAAACACCCCTTTTGATAGCCCATAATTTGTGCCTTAGGGTTATAATCCTTGCAGAATAGAAATTGGTAGTTTTGGAACAAACCAGAAACAATTCCATATAGGAAAGTGGGTTTCTGTGCTTCAGGCACTCAAGTCAGCTGAATGGGTGCTCGAGCTCACTCATTTCTGGCTGAAAACTCTACCTTGGGTGCTTGATCATGGGTGCACAAGCACTTGAGCGCATATGAAAATTTTGTACTTTTCTACAAACTTTCTGAGGCCATAACTTTGTCATTTGACCTCCAATTGATGCAATCTTGGAACCTACAGATACCTACTCGAGAAGAGGTTTTCAATGGTAGGTAGCTTGCCCTAATCGAAAGCTCGATTTATGAGATATGACCTTGTTAATACATATTGACCTTAGAAAAGACTTCAAAATACTCTGATTTGCATTTTTCTTCAATTTCTTTACTTTAGTATATCTGGTGACTCATACCATAGTCCATTGTAAAAGGAATAAAAAACTACAACTCAATGAACCCAAGGTTTTGTCCAGCCTATGAATTAGCTAACACACAAATATCCTAACAATATGAGTACTATGTTTTTTTTTAAGAAGGGACATGGAAAAGGGCAAGTCCAATTTGTAGGCTGTAGGACCAACCCTCTGAATGATTTTATATGGCCCCAAAAATTTCAAGCTCAGTTTCAATACCTTGTGTAATGCAACGGAATGCTGACGATATGGTTGGAGTCACAAAATTACTTAATCCCGAACTCCAAATTCTTGATCAATTCGAAGTTGGTTGGCCAACTGTTTCATTCTAGCTTGGGTAGATTTGAGGCTTTCTTTTAAAAGCGCATATAAGGCATGTAATGTTAGCAAATTCATGGGATGGACAAACTTGGGCTTTAAGAGTTATAATTTTATTTTTTAGAAGGATTGAAGCCTCAACAACACTCATAGATAAAAGTCTTCCACTCTAATGAAGGAATGTAGGCGATCTATCTGATCGACCGGTCGGATTACATGAGCGACAGGACAAATTTCTTGCATACAGACACCTACAGATAGAATTGAAGACCGACCGGTTGGCTAAGGTGCCCGATTGGTCGGACCCCATGCCCAATTGGTCAGATAGGGTATCCAATCGGTTGGCTGGGTCGGTTGTCGCGAATCAGAAAACTCTGATTTTTTGGATCTACAGAGTGTGCGATAATATCCTTCCGAATCTAGAGCGAAAAGGTTTTTATCCTCAATATCTATATAAGAAGCATCTCGTCCTTGAAGGAAGTACCTCTCTCCAGATCAAAACCCTAGCCATCTTATTGAGAGATCATCTTCTCAGAAGCGTCTCTATTCTGTATATGCTGCAAGGTGTGCTTCCAAGCATCAGGTTCTTTCTCCATCTTAGTGATTCGTCTTGAGAGGCATCAAGGCGTGAAGATCAAGCCTGAAGAAGGTGAACGACGTTGCGTCGACAAGAAGGAGTGCTTCGAGTCCCTTAGGTTGTGTACAACTGGGAAAAAGGTAGTAAGTAGTCTTGTAACCTTTCTTTAATAGTGTTTGATCTTGGTGGACCGGTGGTTGGTCTCATGGTTTTTTCCGTTTGGGTTTTTCATGTAAAAATTCCTTAGTGTCCATCTTCTTTGTGGTGTTTGGTTTGTGTTAAATTCATTTGTATTGGGATTCTTCATACTTAGATCTAATTGGGACCTAAACCTATGTTAAGGTTTAAAAATCCTTTCAGCTCAAGAATATGGCCATGACTTTTTTAAAAAGTCTTCCACGGCTTGCACTTGGGTGGTTCATGCAGTATATGACAAGAGAGTCGTGGTGAGACACAATAAACTGCTTCAAAAGGTGTCATCCTAGTGGCCGAGTGGGAGCATGTGTTTGTACCACCATTCTGCTAATGATAGCCAGTCTGCCCTTTCCTTAGGTCGGGCCCCAATAAAACTTCAGAGATTATTTTCAAGGCAATGGTTTACGACCTTGGATTGTCCATCTGATTGAGGGTGGTAGGCAGAACTGAGATTGAGACTGGTGCCCTGTAATCGAAACAATTCCTTTCAAAGGCGCTTGTAAATGTAGCATCCTTGTTGGTCACAATGGACTCAGGCATCCCATGTAATTTGAAGACATGCTCTAGGAAGAGAGGGGCAATGACAGTGGTAGTATAAGGATGTGATAATGGGCATACGTCGACAATTGGACCACTACTGCCATAATGGCATCTTGGCCTTGCGATCGCGAAAGCCCTTTAATGAAATCCAGTATGATTTCCGTCCAATTTTAATGGAGACAGGCAGCGACTATCGCAATTCGGCGGGTATACGTTTTTAGATTAGTTACGTTGACAAGTGTTGCACTCCCGAATGAATTGCCTTACAAAAGAACAAATTGAGCCCATGCCAATAAAAAACAGTTTCGACTTAACCACAGCGTCTTATGGTAACCGGAGTGACCTGCGATTGCGTTGTCAAGCAGTTGCTTTAGGATTTAAGTCCGAATAGCGGAATTAGAGCTGATGCAAAGGCGTCCCTTGTAAACTAACCTCCCATCATTAGTGGTGTAACGAGTGAGATTCAACTATCCTGTTGCAAAATTTTGGGCCATGTCTTGCAATTCAGGGTCCGTTGCGTACTCAAAGCGGACGATATCAAGCCATGTAGGAACAGGCCTTGTGATGGCGCAGAGCTGACCCACATCAACTTGAAGTGAAAGAGCTTCTACTGCCATATTCTCATTGCCACTCTGATATTCAACCACTCATATCCCATTAGTTTAATAAGCCATTTTTGTTGAGCTGGGGTACCAAAACGCTGCTCCAACAAATATTTGAGACTTTGTTGATCACTTTGCACTGTAAGATGACAACCAAGAAGATATCGTCTCCACTTTTGAATGGCGAGGACTAATGCCAGGAGCTCCTTTTCATAAGTTCCCTATTAAAGCCTGACTTAAGAAAGCTAAAGGTTGCCCAACCTGCATCAAGTTCTCTCATATCCCACTCGCAGACGCATAATAATCTATAGTGAAGGGTTCTGAAAATCTGGGA
Source organism: Sextonia rubra (assembly GCA_037013555.1). Taxonomy (NCBI): domain Eukaryota; kingdom Viridiplantae; phylum Streptophyta; class Magnoliopsida; order Laurales; family Lauraceae; genus Sextonia; species Sextonia rubra. The sequence continues at coordinate 933,539 of JASUAD010000028.1, read as the reverse complement.
GGGCAAGCACGGGGGGGTTTGCCAATTGCTGGAATGCTTCAAGAGCCTTCTCAGACCAGGTAAAAGAGTTATTCTTAAGCAGTGTAGTCAATGCAGTTGATATTCCGCCATAATTTGGATAAACTTTCGACAGTACCCCGTCAACCCAAGAAATCCTGGAGCGCCTTGGTAGTAGTTGGGAAAGTCCATTCTAGTGTGCAGGAAATTTTTGTTGGATGTGCAGCCACTCCATTGTGAGAAATGACATGTCCAACAAAGTCTATTTCCTAACACCCAAAACTGCATTTAGATTCCTCGATGAAAAGTTATTGGGGTCTGGATTTTTAGATTGCAAGCCAAACAATATACAGAGGAATAAATAAAGTATACTTACAACCAAAAAGCAATCAATCACACAAGAAAAAGACTCATATTTTTACGTAGAAACTCCAATTGGAAAAAACCACGAGTTACACCTGACTAACTGTCACACCTGACTAACTAAGCACTAATTTCAAGCAATTACAAGATATAATCACAACCTTACACAGTCTATACCTCGACCACAGGATGTAGTTCTTGTTGTAAGAATCAACGACATGACTATGCCTTGCGTTCCCTGCTCTCTATACTTGATGACCATCTTAATTCCCTAAGGCAGAATGGATCTTACGCATAGAGACAACGATCTCTTACGATGAAGTAAAAATAACAAATGTGCTTAAACGAAGTAGAAGCAACAACTCTAAAAGTAAAATCTTCAGCAACTCTCTCCAAAGGAAGCTCTGGACAAGAATGATAATCTCTAAAGAGTATTTTTAAATTAGAATAATGGGATTTGTACTTTTAGGGTTGAGAGGAACCCTTTATTTATAACCCACAATTCGTATCTCATGAAGATAGCTTTTGTAGCTAACTTACTAATCTTTACACAAATTAAAAATAATTCCACATAAAGTCGGTGTGTTAATTTCTTCGATTCGATTGATCGGACAGTTTCTCATTCGATCAAGCATCGCCTCTGCCTTTAATTCAATCAGTCAGGCACACCTTTTTTTTTATTCTTTGAATTTCTTCTCTTCAGCTCTTTTGGTGACGTGAACTTCAGTCCCAAGTGTAAGCAACAAAAATACAACTCCAATGGACTTTAAATTTTGTCCAACTCATGAATGAGCAAATATAAAAAACCCTACAATCTCATCCTTTAGCAATTCATGGACAAAACTCCCTATACTATCAATCTACCCAAAAATAAAATCCAAATTACATTGAGTACATTGAATTGTAAAAAAAAATCTATACTAGTAGCTCTACATTCATTGCAAAAATTTTTGAGTCCATCTTCAGCTCCATTTGGCTTCAAATTCCTCCTGAATTCCTCATTCTCCCTATTTTTATCCATAATTGACCATCTTATTAATGTTAGCTTGTAGCATTTCTATCAATTAGGACCCAACAGTAGCTCTTCCTTAATGGAGACTATTGACCAATAAAAAATCAAAAGCATTAGAAGTGTTGCAATGAAGACATTATAAGTAAATTTCAAACTTAAGGGCATATAAACCCTAGAGTTATGGAATGCCAGTTCAAGTATTGCATCAAAATGTTCAAAGGTGATGCAACTCACTTAGAAGACTACAGAGGAGCTCAAAGTGCATTAATTCAAATTTAAGAGCAAATGGACTTCATTTGGTCACTCAACTCACCAAACATCAAACTCAAGGTTCAATGGCTCAAAACCATGGAGTTATTGAAAATATTCAAGCTTCTGGATTGCTAAAGTAGCTAAAAGTCACATTGTAACTCCAAAACATGCTCAAGGATGATACTCTAAAGTTTCAAAGCATTTGAACTTCATTTTAGCTCAAAACACAAGCTCCAGTGTCTGTCTCCCAACTTCCTTAGGGTCACAACAACAATAGACACTTCCACATGTCAAGACCATTTGAAACTCATGTGAATGTCTTTAAATAAATTCAATGACTATCCTTCAAGGTTTCAGAACATTTGGATATCATCTAGACACAAACTTAGTTTAGGTGGCTATTTTCCAAGCTCTTGGGGGTAATTGTGCAAAATGACACCTCATGAAGACCGAATCAACTAAAGCTCTTGGAGAAAGCTCAAGTCATATTCAGGAGTAGCTCTACAAAATTTCAAGTCAAATGGATATCATTTTACCCAAGTTCAACAAACATGTCAACTTTGGGTCAGTGACTCCCAAACCTTGGGGTTACTGACCAAAGTCCTTCTTACATGTGACCAAAATTGTTGAAAATCAAATACAAAGCTCAAGTCATGACCAGAAGTGATTCTGCAAATTTTCAAGTCAAGGGGACTTCATTTGACCCTACTTTAGCTCAGTGTCAGCTTAGGGGTCAGTGTCTCCCAAGCCCTGAGGTCACTAACCAAAGTTCTGCTTGCAAAAGGAAAGCCGACAAAAATTAGATTAGAGGCTCAAAATGTGCTCAAGATCCACTCCTCAAAGTTTCAAAATAGTTGGACATCATTTGGATAGAAAACCAACCAACTGTCAGCAATACAAAGGGACATTGACTTAAGGCATGCAACAAATGGGTCATTGATCAAAATCCTATTTCCATAAATCCAAATCATATAAAATTTGTATGGGACATCAATTCCTCTAAGCTTCAAGTCAATTCGATGTCATTTAGGCCTCAAACAGCTTAAACAAAGGCCTCCTTTCATGAAAAGTCAAAGAGAGGGTTGACCAACTTTAAAAGGTCAAAACATGATGAAATTTCTATTCTATGCTAAAATTAATTCCAAGAAACCTCCCTCTAAGTTTTTTGAAGTTTGGATATAGTTCGGGCCACAAACGATGAAAAAGGGTTACATAGGCGAAATGACCCTAAATGGCCTTATCATTGACCGTGGGCCATGGTCATTGACACTTGTAAAGTGGCTTTGGATGGTTTTGGGTGGTTTTTTCACTTTAAATCCAAACTACAACTTCTCATAAATCCCCCAACTGCCTCTAAATCTTATAAAAGGCACATTTAGACTCTCAAGACAAGCAAGGTGCGAAGGTTCCAAGGCTCCAAAATGATTAAAGCAAGATTCTAATAACCATTTGGCACTCCACAAGCATCTAAGCTCCTTTTGTTCTCCTTCCCTCACAAGCTTAAAATGAGAAATGGTTTTGGGGAAGAGGGTACACCTTGCCAACACCCATGAAGACTGAACTTAAAAGATTTCAAGTGCAAAAAAGGTTTGACGGGATGAAATTATGTCTTCTTTGGTTCTCCCACTTGAAGAGCTTTTGGCCATCTACAAAGTTGTGAACTGATTGATGGCCCCAAGTGCAAGACCTCAATTGTAGTTTTACCTGGTGAGTTGGGGATCGCATCCACAGGGAGCTAATTTTTGCAAAAAATCTATCCTAATTGAAAAACTAATGCTAGCCTAATAAAATCTATAATAATACACACTACTAAATTTGAAAATTAAATTTAAATTGCAATCACAAATCATCATTATCATCATTAGAGCCGTATCCGAATTGTTTCTCCATTCCGTTCTATTTTAAGCCAAATCTTTCGATAAGAAATTACAAACACAAATTTGAAAATTAAATAACAAATCAGAAGTAAGACTTAATCTAAAATCCTAAACTAAAAAATAACCTAAACTACTAAACTACAAAACAATAAACTAAATGAAACCACCAATGTAAATAGACAAACCATGCTTTGAACTAATAAAATCATAAATAAAATAATTCAAATATAAAGAATAAAGAATAAAATAAAAAGAATTCTAGTTTCTTTTATTATGGGAAATTAGAGCATCATTTTGGCGGAATTAATAACAGACTACAAAAACACCGAACCAAGCTTATGCTGTCACCACACATGATGCCAATCAAAGGCGGGACACCTTCGCCTCACTAATTGTGTCTTTTTAAATTAAAACAAACCAATACAATCAATAATATCCAAAAAATAATTAAAACTAGAAAAAGAAACTATCCTTACCCTAGATCAAAACATCAAGAAAGAGGCTAGATTTGCACATAATCCGGGCTTCAATCTTCATATTTCACACCAAAAAGGAGGGCGGATGGATGAGAGAGAGAGATAGAGAGATATTGTGATGGAATGGATGGACCCAAATTGGCTTGACCGAACCACAATTAATGGGATGGATGGAAGAGAATAGTGGTGTATGATTTTGAGAGGTGATGTGGGACATGGAATGGTGAGTTCTGGAACATGAGATGTGAGGGAGAGTGGGTGGTGTCTGGGACGTGTGATGGTATTGGTGGGATGGATTCGGTCATGGACGGGTGTGGAGATGGATGTTGGGACGTGTCTCTCGATCTGTGATAGAGGCTAGGAAGTGAGATATATAAGAGAGAGAGAGATGTTGGCGTCGAGTGGATTAGATGGCTGGGACATTCATATGAGGAGAGAAAGTCTCCAATTTTTGTCTCTTATAAAAACATGATTTCTATATTTGAAATAGTCTCCCACTAGTACTTGGACTATTACAAATAATGGGGAGATAACATATCTTCTAATCCAAGCATCTACTCAAATTAAAACCTAGTGTACACCCTTTCCAATTTAAGAATTTCTCTCCTCCTTTCCCTCTTGCAAAGAATCTTTCTCCTTTGACTTTCCAATTTCTTCCAAATTTGAACTTCCAATTTCCAAATTCAATTTCTTGAAATAATCCCTTGAAATATTTTCACAGCAAACATATGTGGAACCCCTCCCTTGGGCATGGCTTGGCTTGTATAAATTAATGCATGTTGCGTGGTGGTGGGGTCCACTTGATGATCAAATTCTATCTCTTCAAATCCACTTCAATTCTTTCTTGGATTTCTTCACCACTAATTCTTTGGCATCAAATCTTGATTGTGGGTCCCTTTTTTTCAATTTTCCTACAAAGAAAAGTGATTTTTCATTAGAAATAATAATATTAACCTGAAGTCGCAATTGAACTAATGTGGGCCCAATTTACATAAAATGACACCGTAAATTTACATCGTTAGTCATGATTTGTCTTTATTTAACTATTGGTGATAAAAACATTTGTCATTTTTATGTAAAATCATGCATATGAAAAACCTTTTAAAAACGGAAATCCAAAAATAGAAGGTTTTATGATTTCATGAAAATTTGATGATTTTCAATGATTTTTGCAAGGAAACTCTAAAATGAATTCTAAAATCATAGAAGCTTGATTTCCAACTAAATAAAGAGATTTTTAATGCACAAGTCCTTAAAATTCCCAAAAATGAATATAAGATAAAGCATTTTTAGGGACTTATCATGAACAAATACTTTTAGGTTTCATTTTTCTCTTTAAAAACCGTGGGATCAGATTGACACAACTTTGGCTACATTTGCTTGCACAAAAACAACCATTTCAAATTTGCACAAACGCGATCCATAAAATTAAAGCGGTGACTATCAAAGATTATATATGAATCTAAGATCGAATTTGGCACTCTTGGTTGTTATTCATCACTCCCAAAAAAACCTAAAAATGCAGGTTTCACAGTTTCAAAAGCACTCCAAAGGCAAACATAAGCAAAACAAAGATGAATAGTGGCCAAAACGGACACTGTCTATTAGTGCTATGTCACTGGCAAGGGCTCAGTGACCGTGGCCCACAGACACCACCTCCTGCCTTCATTTTTTTCTTTTTTTGGCATTTTATCCCCTTTTTCATGTAATTTTTCTCATTTCTCCTAATTTCGATCACATCTAAGACTAGAGGGAGGGGTTGTAACTTTCTAACACTTGTAAACAACCCGCATCTCGAGGTTAGAGCATTGAACTCATGTAAACAAAGGGAATTTAATGATGATTTGTAATTACTTTTTCATTCTTCTATGTGTTTGAATGTGTGAATGTTGGACTTTATGCCTTTGCATTCGTCATCATTTCACCTGCTTCAGAAGATTGGCACCGTCTGTGTGAAACTTGTGCTCTAATTTGTAATCAAACTAACCTAAAATACATGAAAAGGTGCCAAAAGCATGAAAAAGTGCTAAAAATATGCTGAAAAATGCTGTTGTGAGCCTGTGATCGGGAGTTGCTGTGTAAAAAGGCCTATGACCATGACCCACTGTGTAAAAAAGGCTGTGACCACAGGACACTATGTTAAATGGGAAGTGTAAAGTCCTAAAATTCCACTAATCTCAATCTACAATAATTAATTTCATTCTATATTAATTAAACCTTTTTATGGCTAATTTAATTCAAAACTCTTGGGTTTGGGTCTTGGATAGGCAGTTGTGTTGGGTTCGAACCTTGTCTAAGTAGTTGAGGACCTTTTTGTAAATTGTTCTTATATTTTATAGACACCTCCTCTATCGCCTCTTGCGTGATTTTTTGTGTAGATCATCTTTCGTGTTGGGCCCAACTTGATTTGGATTCATCTTGGGCTAACTAAGGCCACGTGACCTAAACAGTAAAATTCCCAAAGAAAGGGGTTTGCATGCAAGGGCAGGAAAATTTTCATTTAAAAGATGCAACTCAACATTGCTTCTTTTTCTCCTTTCCTGCAACTGTTGGAGCTGTTTCCTCTCTTCTTAATTCATCCATTTTCACTTCAAATTTTGAAGAGCTACTAGGGTTGGGGCTCTTGCATGCGTTAGGGTAGTCTTCACCCATCTTCCTCTTCCTCATAGGAGTATTTTCTTTTTGGGGAAACACCTCCTTCTTCAGGCTACAGCCCACCAAGGTGAGGGCTTTACTTCCACTTCATATTTTAAGGCTTGTTGGAGTCAAAAAGACTCAAATCTATGACATGCATGCATTGTTGCATCACATTCACCATTTGCATGTTTTCTTGTAGAGAACTCACTTTTCATTTGGAGGTTTTCCCTAACCACACAACAAAAAAGAGTTAGAGAAGGCAAACACTGTTAAAAGGCAAGTATTAGAGTGCATATATGCTGCATGGGTGTTCCAGTTGTTGAGTCTTGGACTGGTTCTTTCCAATTTTAGATTACAGCTCTTTATCTTGTTCATCGTCTGTACATGTATGAGGTGTTGGATGAATTAGAAAGTAAATATGGAATAGGAGGGTGTGTGAGTATTGAATACTTTCAAGGACACTTTGATTAAGTCATAGGAACTCTCTAGAAATCATAATTCTGTATTGGAAGTGAGTTATAGAATTAACTCCAAAATTCTGAAGTGTACGGCGAAGTTACGGCTAAGCCGTAGGTATTTACGGCTTAAAGTCCCGAGAGTAACACAATCTGTTTTTATACTATGGCTTGCCTACGGTTGCACCATGAAATGAACTACAGATAAGCCGTAACCCTAGCCGTAGGCTTAGCACAGCTAAGCCGTAGGCTAACATATGGCTAAGCCATAAATGCGCCTGAAATTAAGGAGGAAACTAGAGCCACTCGGCTAAGCCGTAACCATGTATAGGGCTAAGCCGTAAGAACACCGTGAACTTAGGATCTTAGGAACTCTCAATGACCTTGTAGGACCTTAGTATTAACACATTCTTTACAAACACACTGGCCCAAAGGTAATTAACCTTTAAAGAGGATGAGTGTTAAGCTGTCGTTTATCCCGTTTGAATTTCGAATGATCTCCCAATTCAAGTCATGGATGTTGGCATAAGAAGGGGTGTCCTTTATGTACACAATGTAATACCAAGATGGGGTAACACAATGGCACCAAACGTTTTATGAGTACATCGTGTTGAATGACTTTGAGATCATGGATTATCTAGTATAGGGTTGGCTAGTAATTTCCTTTGACACTTACTCAATCCAAATACATTCATATTGTTAAGATACCTTGCCCTTAACATGATTTGTTATGTATTCACTCTCCCGGGCCAAACCCTGAGACAAATCAAACCTGAGCTTCTAATGAGTGCATGTCTGATGAGCCAAAGCTTCTACTGAGTGTACGCTTGCTAGTCAAACGAGTATAGCCAAGGTCGAGAGGGTTCGAACCTCCTTAGCTCATATAAGTATGCTTAGTTTAATTATTTGTTACTTTACTATCTCTGTTTTCATGATTGATTATTCCTTTAGACTGGTATTCCTTATGTATTAAATGACGAGTACGATTGAAATTATAAAAGAGGTGAATCCGTGTCGACACCACTTAGCTTGTGCCCTTTGGGGTATCATTATGTCACTACTGCAGTAGTTTACGGAGGAGTTGTCGGCGCTCCTCGGGAAACTAGCCTGATCCCCTAGCGACCCATATGTATGCTCCCTTTTGGGAGACTAGAGCCTCGTGGTTGCCAATTAGTGTATACGACATCTTATTATGGTTCCTAACTCATCGTTACTCATGCACAACATGCCTAGTAGACTCATATTGCCCTCTTTGATCAGTGTATATTACTAAGTTCATTTGATACATTATGCTAGTTTTATGCCTCTGTACTTGCTTAACCATCGTGTTAACAGTGTTATCCTTTGTGTTGCAGGCACAGAACCAAACCCCAATTCGGCTATTAACGCATCCCTAGAGGGTACCCCAACGGTACCTCAGGGTATAGAAGAATGGAAGGATGACGATGTCTTTTATTAGTCATCCCACGGAGCGCACCCAGTGTTTTGGATGTGATATAGTTGTAAATTTTGGTCTTCCAACTGGAGAGGTTTAAATTGGACCTTTTGTACCCAAATTGTTAAATAGTGGGTTGGTTGTAAGAAACGTTATTTAAAGTCTTAAGTATTTACATATATATGAATGTTGTAGGATATGCTTCTCTGTGTCTGGCTCATGATCATTGCAGAGTTTGTTGCAGGAGCCCGCTTATGATGAATTCTAATTCCTACGTGTGATCGGGCATACCTCACACGTTCCTGTGAAATCTCCCTTGTAGGAATTCATGTATAATTCTCTCATGGCACGGATTGCTGCGGGATTACGTATTCACTCCCTGGGGGCCCCACTCTAATCCCTAAATTCCCAGGATTGGGGTGTGACAGGAAGTGATAGTGATTCTATGGTCACTGACTTGTTTTGGCCCTAGTTTGACCCGTTTGACTATGAAAACACCTTGTCTAAGACCTTTAATGTCTATGATGGGTTTGGAAGCATTCATGGAGGAACTTTTCACTTTGAAGTCGATCAACTTGTCACCTACATGGAGGAACCTTGCACCTAGATGTACGCTGACTAAATCAAAAGCCTTTACCAATTGAAAGAGTGTTGATTTGGTCCAAAGGCTTTACATTATTGGTGGTAGGATCACTAGTTAGTTCATAAGACCTAACAAATGTTATATTAAATCAGCAATAAGAGCAAAGACATTTGCAGTTTTGCATTTTCTGGAGTCTTGTATTGATAGATCATGTGTAATCATTATGATGGTGGTGCAAGCCTGATCCTGTGTGCCCTATCCTTTGATTGGATCCAAAACTCTCTCTCGCTTATAAGCCTGACCATATAATTTTGAGATGCGACCAAAATTCTGGTAGCCAGGACTAGTCGGCATAGTACAATGAAATTGAGTTTATATACTCTCTATTGCTTTTAAGTCTAACACATGGTCCCAAAATGCTGCCAAAATTCTAGTAGATAGGACTAGTCAGCGTAGCATGCTTCTAAGTCTGACTATATAGTCCCAAAATATGGCAGAAATTTTGGAAGTTAGGACTAGTTAGCATAGCATAATGAGATTGAATTTATCCTTGTTTTTTTATCATTTCGGTTCATTCAATAAGAAGACTATATTGGTTCAGAAGGCATTCATAAACTATTTCGGCTAGTCCAAGAGGCAACCATGTTGATTATACCAGTGATATAATCCTTTGGGCTTGTTTTAAAGAAAATACAAATGGGTTCTTTAATCATTACTTTTGATGAAGTTAAGGAGAGATTGTTCAAAATCTATATGGCCCAAACTAATCCATTTGTAAGAACTTCTGAACCAGCCCAGACTGACCGCTCGACTTCTCCATCAAGGGTCTCAATCTTTTAGAGCCTCTCTACTCCATAAGCTCAACTGTTTCCTCTAGTTTGAGTTGGTCATCAATGCCAAAGCCCATTAAGAAGGCTGAGTTTCTCAAAGCTTGGGTTTCCAAATATGCCCAAAACCCATTTGGGATCTTTACTAAGGTTCAAGAGGAACCTAGGCCCAAGATACAATCAGAAGGCAGCAGTTTTCACATCATCAAATCTCGTCTAGGGGTAAGAACAGTACAACTCACGAATTGAAACTCAATGATTCTTGGCAAGCTACATACTATAGCTGCCCATGGCCCAAAATCAACATCAGCCTGATCCAAGTAGCAGGTCATCAACAATCAATTGTTCAAGCACCAGAGCAACTTCGACAATTTATTACTCTCAAGAAGGCCTAAAAAGGTGCATCCATTCCTAGATGCAACACGTGGTCACCTTAACCGTGTATTTCAAAACCGAGCAAAGCTGAGAACAAATTATTGGCCTTACTTGAAAGAACACCTTTTACCCTCTAACTAAGAAGGAGGGACGAAGGTTCAGCAGAAGGCATCTACCTTCAATCATTGTAGCACCTACCCCACTATCTTCACCTCAGCATTTGTCATATCCCACTGAACATCAGAAGAAGACTGAATGATTGGTCATTGACAATGTGAATGATCTCTCTCGCTTTAAAGACTTGGTCCAGCAGAAGAATGAGTAAAAGAAAAAGAACAAAAGAGATATTGTTGACATCCTCTCATTTCCCACTTCGGATCCAATGGATAGGGAATGAGTCATTGGCATTTCCAAGCCAACGGTGGCCAGATTCAAAGACCAAACCTCAGCGACTAAATTGGCTAGTCAAATCAAAAGAAAAGCCTTGGCTCACTACAGCAAATGAACTATGAAGCTGTCTTAGCGCAAGAACACTCAAAAGTGGGTGGTTAAAGAAAATGATCCTGACTTGACCTCTTCTTACATGGTCGGGCCAGGTTCCACTCAAAGAGTTACTCGAAGTATAGTTCTCAATCACAAGGGTCTGATTCAAACTCTCATTCCAACAAGACTTCTAAAGGTCATGTCGAGACTAACTCCGAAGATGATCCTATCATAGTCTTTTATATAGAAGACAAATTGTCTGTTCCTCAGACATTGACATCATCCTACCCCCGTCAATACACTGTATTTATGGTTGAGGGGATTGGAATTAACAAAGATGGAAATGATGATGCTGGTGGTGACGAAGAGGCTGACGAAGAGGATGGTGGTGAAAATGAAGATGACAATGTCAGTGATGCTGTAAAGCAACAAGAAGCCAGGATCGAATACATAACTACCCAATTGCAAATCTTAATTAATGGGTAAGCTAGGTGGTCTGGTTGAAGCTAAATCGAATCTTTTTTTCACCAATAAAAGGGAACGTGCAATGATCAAGAAGAATGTAACTAAGATTGATCTGCTAATGGTTCAAATCAAATCCTTAATAGACAAGGTGACGGTTGCAGGTTCTTTTAGTGACCGTTCGTTAATTCTGGGTTTTCACACAAACACTGAAAAGCATGTAACCTTCAAAAGGGTTGAGGAAATGCTGACAAAATCAAAGGTGGAGACCAGGATGAAAAAGATGGGTATTACACCAAAGTACCCTCAGGAGTTCGATCTTATTCCATTTCCACTAGATTAAAAGCTTCCAACTTTCCGGCCATACCTTGGGAAGGGGTCAACCTATCAACACATTGTGTATTTCAAATCAATTCTTGGAAGGTTTCCAGAATTAGATGCGTTAAAAATTAGGCTGTTTGTCGACTTACTGAAATGAGTCGCCTTTGATTGGTATAAGCAGTTACTAGAACTCTCTTTCATGACATGGCTGATTACAGAAGAAAAGTTCTTACTCGACTTTCAAGATGGGGATTAGAAAGTCACCTTTACCATGCTCAGTAACACAAGGCAAGGAGACAATAAAATTGCACAGTCCTTTATCAATAGATGGAGAGAATTATCTTACAGATGTTTGGAATAGCCTTCTCAAGGGGTAACAATTGAAGTATGCAAAACCAATTTGTGACAAGAAGTCAAAGCTATTATACTTAGTCACAAAATTAAGGCTCTAGCCTGATTAGTTGAGGTTGCTACTGATGCAGCATGTACCCTCAAAGAGATCAGTCAAAAGAAGGCAAACTCTCAAAGAACGAAGTCATCTTCATCTTCTGTAACAAAACCAAAGAAGAAGCAGGAGGTTTTTAATGTGCAGACCTACAAACCTCCTCAGAAGCTTCAAAATATAAAGAATGATCGAGGAGAAAAAACAAGAGGAGTATGAGAAAAGGAAGAAAACTAAGAATCCCTTTGATGAGGAAATTGAAGTGATCTTCCGATCATTGATGGATAACAATAAAATTGAACATCCACCATTTCATGCAGTATATGACAAAAGGTGTGGTGGGGCACACAATAAACTGCTTCAAAAGGTGTCATCTTAGTGGCTCAGTGGGTGCATGTGTTGTACAACCGTTCTACTAATGATAGCCTCTAGGCCCATTCCTTAGGTTAAGCCCCGATAAAACATCGGAGATAATTTTCAAGGTAATGGTTTACGACCTTGGATTTTCCATCCGATTGAGGGTGGTAGGCAGAACTGAGACTGAGACTGGTGCCCAGTAACCGAAACAATTCCTTTCGAAAGGCGCTTGTAATTGTTGCATCCTTGTTGGTCACAATGGACTTAGGCATCCCATGTAATTTGAAGACATGCTCTAGAAAGAGATGGGCAATGACAATGGTAGCATAAGGATGTGATAATGGGCATATTTCGACAATCAGGCCACCACTAGCGTAATGGCATCTTGGCCTTGCGATCGCTAAAGCCCTTCAAAGAATCCATTGTGATTTTCGTCCAAATTTACTGGAGACAGGCAGCAACTATAGCACTCTGGCGGGTGATACATTTTCAGATTTGTTACGTTGACAAGTGTTGCACTCCCGAATGAATTGCTTTACAAAGGAACAAATTGAGCCCATGCCAATAAAAATCAGTTTTGAGCGTCTAATGGTAACCGAAGTGACCTGCAATTGGGCTGTCAAGCACTTGCTTTAGGATTTCAGTCCGAATAGGGGAATTAGAGCTGATGTAAAGGCGCCCCCTTGTAAAATAACATCCCATCATCAGTGGTGTTGCGTAGCGAGTGAGATCCAACTATCCTATTGCAAATTTTTAGCCATGTCTTGCAATTCAGGGTCCGTTGCGTACTCAGAATGGACAATATCAAGCCACGTAGGAACAGGTCTTGTGATGGCGTAGAGCTGACCCACATCATCTTGAAGTGAAAGAGCATCTGCTGCCATATTCTCACTGCCACTCCGATATTCAACCACTCATATCCCATTAGTTTAATAAGCCATTTTTGTTGAGCTAGGGTACCAAAACGCTGGTCCAACAAATATTTGAGGCTTTGTTGATTAGTTTGGACTGTAAAATGACGACCAAGAAGATATATACAACAAATTGCATCTTTACCATAGTTACCTGGTTCGTAGTTCGACCGATTCGAGTTCGAATTCGCAATTCGCAATTCGCAGGTTACTTAAATTCGAAAATTCGATGGGGTAGGTTTAGCTAATTCGATTTCCAGTTCGCTTAATTCATAGTTCGAATTCGATGAATTCGCTAGACTAATTCGAATATATAATTCGATGTAGTTCGATACTATTCGTAAGTCCATTCAATAAATACATAAATATTTCATAGAAATTGGATACTTTAATTAGCATATAAATAATGACATTTCACAAATAAATATTCAAAAAACCCATCCTTCTTTTAGTTCAAGTATGAATCAATAAACTTCAATCATCTAACCATCCATATAAAATAAATTAAATCCTAAACTCCAAATAAAAAAAAGATATAAAATTAATGTTAAGCAGCAAAATAGAAAAAAGAAAATAAGATAAACTAAAAGTTCATCAATTTTAAAATAAAAGTATGAAATAAAAGTCTTCATTCCTAACGTTTTTTTCCTTTGTCTTTAGAAGATTGCAAATTACGTCCATATGATGAAATACTTCTTTCTCTGACAGGTGGACATGATTGTAAAGATGATTGAACAACTACAACATTAGATGTGCCACTTGGTCGAGATTCCACATTACTCTCATTACGACTTTGAAGTTGAGGCTCATCATCATCATCTAGTGCTTTCCACCTTAGGTCTTCTAAATGTGCACTTGAATCATCAATAACATTAGGCTCAAGATTAATGTCCCATTTTTGAAATGGTCCATCATGGTATCCCTCCTTCATGCGCTATAAAAGGCGAAGATTTGAATGAATAAAGATAAGCTTATCTGCACGTTTAGCGTTAAGCCTGTTTCTTTTAACATTATGTATAAATGAATATGTACGCCAACTTCTCTCAGCAGACGATGAGCTTACAGGTTGTGCAAGAATTTTTATAGCCATCTCTACTAGCTCTGGTGTCTCACTTTCATATGTTGACCACCATTTTATTGGTGACATAGTAACTGCATCCACTTTTGCTGCAGGAAGTCCAAAAACACCATCTTTGGAATGAAATACTGCATATTGAGCCCTCAATTTAGCCTCAGCTCCAGTATCCTGTAAAAATAAAAGATTGTAAAATAATTTATTGAATGTGTCAGGAACACAATAAGATCATAATAAATGAAATATTTGTAGAAATTTAGATTGAAAATAAATGCCTTTGCTAGTCTTTCAAATGCTTCCATGACACCCTTTATAACCTCTTTATCTTGATTTGGGGGCTTTCTTTTTTCAACACCAGGTGCTAATTTAGCAAGATAGGATGAATCATAAAATCAAGGTGTAAGTGCAAATCCAAGATAATGCAATGGGCTATGCATCATGATCCACCTGTTTATTATTATTTCTTTCATCATCTCATAAATCTCCTTAAAATCATCATAATCATTGAGGCTATCTTTTATTTTGCCAAGCATATTATCCATTCCTTCATATATTTCTCCCATCAATGGTCCATCTTTATCACAAAATTTAATCATTTTGAAGATGGGCATGGTAATTTTTACCGTCTACCGCACACTTGTCCAAAAAGTATCATCATCGTCAGTCACCCATTGCTTTACATTTTTTGATGTTTCCTTCATTTTTTCATCTCCCTGTTTTGCCCATTCTTTCCAATCATCAAGAACAACAAAAGATTTAAGTGCCTGTCTCACATCTAAAAGCCGTTTCATCATGATAAAATATGATGCAAACCGAGTCTTTGCAACTTTTAGAAGTTCTAATCGAGAATGACTTCTAAATATTGCCAATGCATGTGTATGGTTAACAATATATGTCACAATTGTCTTACACATTTTATAAATGTCTTCATACCATTTCCAAGACTTTGACAAGTCTTTAAAGAATAGATTAAGTGTGTGACAGGCACAAGGAGACCAAAATATATGGTTATAAATCTTTTCAATTTCCTTACCTGCCAGCTTGCAATTGGCTGCATTGTCTGTGATTATTTAAATAATGTTAGATGGACCCACCTCTTTAATTGCATCTATTAATAAGTTTTTTATATAAATTCCAGTCTTTTCAATTCCAGAGCACTCTACCGCATATAAAAACATCGCCCCATCCTTATTTGCTGCAAGTACATTAATTAATGGCTGATTTTTTACGTTGGTCCATCCGTCAGAGATAATAGAAACACCCAGCGTATTCCATGTATCTTTAACTATTTCAATTTCATTCTCTACTTATCTTTTCTCCTCATCTAACAAAGATGTTCTAACCTTTTCAAATGAAGGTGCTTTATATCCATCAGGAGCTTTATTTACAGCTGAAATCATTTCATGAAAAAATGGTGACCACAGTATGTTGAAGGGCACTCCACAAGCACATAACCATCTTACAATTGCACTGTCAACAGAATCCCTTTCCACTTTCTTAAATGACTCCATGATTGGGTTCTTTTGCTTAACTTGTTGCGATGGGAGAAATGTTGATTGCTTTAACTGAGAATGAACTCCAGATTTCTCAGCCTTCAGAACCCGATTCATAATTTCTTGTAATAATTGAGGGCCTTTAGGTTGCTTTAACAATGTTGGACATTGAATAATATCTAATTTTTTATTTGGCCCTGGCCCAAAAAAGTGTTGGTGAACTCTTGTGTAGGAACTTTTGAATTCACGCTTGCAATGTGGGCACGACCAAAATTTACCTGTTTTTGCATCCCCCAATATCGTCACTTCATCCCATAGTGGCTTTCCTTTAAAAAGACTTTCTTTTTCTGATGGAACATCATTTTGATTACCATTTATATCTTCATCACTCTTCTCGTCGATGTACTGTTTACCTTCTTCTTCAATATAGATGACATTATCATCTTCTTGTTGATTTCTTTTTTTTTTTGTCCACTAAACATTACGCTGCACAAACTTTTATATAAGAATAATGTGTTTTTATTACATAATCAATATTACAATTCTATCTCTAATTATTTGAAAATGTATATTTCTAAGTCATAAGTGAGCCCTACAAAACTACATTCCAATGAAGAAGTTTTTTTCAATCTCCTTGTTTGTATTTTTATCAACTGTTATTATTT
Source organism: Sextonia rubra (assembly GCA_037013555.1). Taxonomy (NCBI): domain Eukaryota; kingdom Viridiplantae; phylum Streptophyta; class Magnoliopsida; order Laurales; family Lauraceae; genus Sextonia; species Sextonia rubra. The sequence goes on along the minus strand of JASUAD010000028.1, from coordinate 917,041 downwards.
TTTTGTATCGGGCCTATCAATGAGCCTTTTATCAAAATACTGATGGCTCCTAAATATTATACATTACTTGTTCTTCTCAAAGTGTGGCCCATATATCAAAAAAAATTAAAGTAGTTAAAATGGATTTTTTTAGAAATAAAATTAATGTTTTTCGAACTTTCTTAAAATTTTTTAATTAATTTTTCTTTTACAAGAAAGGGATTCATCGCTAATTTATTTAGTATAAATAAGTGAATTCTTTTTAACATTTATTCACATATCTCACCACTAATTTATTTAGCATAAATAAGTAAATTATTTTGTAATATTTATTCACATATCTTTTATGTGTTTATTCTTACTAATTTTTTAATTAAATTAGATTTTAATTTAATAAATCATACATAAAAGGGGTCATATTAGTATAAATAAGTGAATTATTTTGTAATATTTATTCACATATCTTGTAGGTGTTTATTCTTACTATTTTTTAATTAATTTAGAGTTTAACTTTAATAAATCATACATAAAAGCGGTCAAATTAAAATAATTAAGTGAATTTTTTTGTAATATTTATTCACATATCCTGTAGGTGTTTATTCTTACTATTTTTTAATTAATTTAGAGTTTAACTTTAATAAATCATACATAAAAGCGTGACAATCAGTATAAATAAGTGAATTTTTTTGTAATATTTATTCACATATCTTGTAAGTGTTTATTCTTACTATTTTTTAATTAATTTAGAGTTTAATCTGAATAAATCATACATAAAAGGGGTCAAATTAAAATAATTAAGTGAATTTTTTTGTAATATTTATTCACATATCCTGTAGGTGTTTATTCTTACTATTTTTTAAATTAATTTAGAGTTTAACTTTAATAAATCATACATAAAAGGGGTCAAATCAATATAAATAAGTGAATTTTTTTGTAATATTTATTCACATATCTTGTAAGTGTTTATTCTTACTATTTTTTAATTAATTTAGAGTTTAATCTGAATAAATCATACATAAAGGGGTCATATTATTTTGATCCATTAGAATTTTTTAGTCTCCAAATATAAACAACTAGCTATAGAAATAGAAGAAACTTTTTTACCAAACTTTAAACAAGTCACCAAATTCATAAAACAAATAAGGCTGGTTTGATGCTTTCAAAACTGGAAGGAATACAAAATAGTTTTAAAAAATACATATCCCACTCACAATTTAAAAAAAAAATACCGAGCCTATCCAAAATGTCCTTTGCCTAGGTGTCTTCCACAACAAAAGAAGGGTCACCTATTTAATTAAAAAAAACAAGAGGTTGCCTTTTATATATATATATAATATACATCTTTAAACCCAACAATGGATTAGTCCAAAGTACAATATAAAAAATTTTAAAAACAAGGAAAGAATAAAGTGACTTAAATAGCATGCATGCTACAGCTTAAAAAAATCAACAGTGTACTACAAGAGATTTATTAATAAGTACAATTGTAACTTATAGAAATTATGAGATAAAAGGATTGGAACTAGATGGTAGGGATACCTATTTAAATCTTAATGGTTCAAAATTCATATAATGTACTTACTTATGGAATTCTCAAATACTACATCGATCGGAGTTCATCTAACCGTCAAATTGAATGCATGATGAAAAAAAAGTGATTATCATCATATTTTTCATCTAAATTTTAATCCAATGGTGGATCAAACTTGGATTAATGAATAGTTCATAGATAACCTATAAATATGTAAGACGAATATTTTGCATGGTTTGGATAAGGGTTTTAATTGGGATTTTTCCTAATCTATATTCATTATCATAAAAATTCAATCGGTTGTGGACTCCAAAAACTAAACGGTTTTGGACTCCAAAATCTGAAATCTGAATCGTGCATAGAGAGACATAGAAGTATACTTAAAACAATGGGGGTGTGGAGTACAATACAATAAAAAAGGGGAGGGCAATGGGAACGTTGGCACTTCCCCATCATCCTTATCTATCACTTTTCCCATTGTAGTCTTCCATCTCGTCTTCTGTTCTGCAGCACAGCTTTTTTTTTTTTTCTTGTTCTTTCTCTTCATTAAATGCTGTGAATGGAGAAAGCATACCTGAATCTTGGCTTTGCACTACACGCATGTAGGAGAGACCGGGAGATTGCGACGATCTGAGATCTGGATTTCCTGGCCTTGAGAGTTTATGCAACCATGATTACAACGGATTAAACAGGTATTTATAGATTTTAGTTCTAATCTATTTCTAACATCTATTATTCCTTGTTTCCTCTTCTGATTAAACTTTCTATTTTTTTTTAATTTTTCTTTTAATGTTTTGGTAATATTTAGATCTCTGCTTTCTTTTGTATAAACTTCCCTCAAAACCCACATGAAGGAAAAGCAGAGTTCTGATATGACACGAATTGTAGCAAATCACAGTTCTTTCTAAATCAGGAATTTGTCGAATCGAACAACGAGCTGTTCGATTTGAATTGCACGGGATTCGATGGCAGAGTTACCGAACTAGGTAACTATGATCTTTACCAACACAATCCAAAATGCGTTGGTTAAGGATACCTTTTGCCAATGCAAATGACGATGTGTTGGAAATAGTCAAAGGGGAGAATACTTTTACCAATGCATTATTAGTTGCATTGGTAGAAGCACCCTTTTTGTCAACGCAATAAATATGTGCTGGCAAATATTACTGTTTACCAACACATATGAGAATGTATTGGATAAAGTTGAGTACTTTTGCAAACAAAGTATTATTTGTGTTGGTGAACTTATCCTTTTGCCAACCCAATAAAATATGCGTTGGTAAAAGGTTACCTTTCACCAACACAAATGAGAATGTGTTGGAAAAAGTCATAAGGGGGGTTACTTTTCGCAACTCATTATTATTTGCGTTGGTGAAAATACCTTTTTGCCAATGCGATAAAATATGTGCTGGTAAAGGTTATCTTTTACCCATGTAACAAATAATGTATTGGAAAAGGTCCTAAGAATCGGTAAGTTTGCTAACGGAATAATGTGTGTTGGTAAATGAGATATTTTTTTCCAACGATTAAAAGAATGCGTTGGTAAAAGGTGGAGATAATGTATACCTTTGCTAATGCAATACGGGACACATTGAAAAAAGTCTAAAATATGGTGCGAGAGATTCCACCCCCCACCCCCCCCCCCCCACAAAACAAAAAAAAAAGTCCTCTTATAAATAAGAAGTAGTTTTTTTTAACCCTAAACCTATTATGCCTTCTTACGCCCAATCAAGATCTTTGCTCCTTATAGAGAAACGTCACCTACAAGTTTTTATTCTCTCTCTTCACTGTCTTTTCAATTCCAAGTGGTTATATCCCACTCTATTTAGGCATGTAAAACTACATGTACAGTTTTAAAAAGTTGATTATATCCCATCGTTCTCAACGCTTGCTTAGTGGAAAACGACTTAATTTTTATTAGGAAGAATTATTAACAAAAATAATGGTTTTAAGCACTTGTTTAAGTTGGCAAATACTATAGTTTTGGACACTTGTTTTGTTTAACCTAAAAACTTAAGGAAAAAAAAACCTAAATTTGTTTTGGGTCAGGTTGGATTTTACATTTTTGCCCTGATGGGTCTTTGTATGCCTAAGCCCATCAGAAATTAAAAATGCCTAGCCGCCACATCTCATTGGAACTTGGTAAATATAATCACCTAATTATAAGGAAAGGGATGGCAGAGAACAAAGCCCAGCTAAGATGCCAAAACAAGCTTTTAGTGTATGCCAACTACATAAGAAAATAAAGACTGATACTTGCATACCCACCTACCCAATCTAATCTAAAGAAGAGCAGTCTTATAATGAGATGAGCTCATTTGATTCCAATTTAAGTAAGGCAGAAATTCTTCAGATCTAAGTTATAATCTCACTATTACTATCAATATCTTTTTCGACCTGCCTTTTTTAATTTCTGAATGCACCATCAGCTTATGTGAAAGTACTTTTTCTCATTAGCATTGTTGATGGCTTACATTACAAAATATCCATGTTATCTTAGATAAGTCCTGCTTTAATTTATCACCCATTGATGCCTCCCCTAAATGAGCCCCAATGAACTCATTATTTTATATATATATTATGACAATACCCTTTTTAGTGAGAGAGCAACACGTGGCATAGCCCTCTTTGTGAGAGGGCGACACATGGCGCAATCGAAGGATTTTATCTATATTAGCTAGACTCTATCTATACTACCTCTTTAAAATCTCTCAATTTTTCTAAAATCTCTCTCAACATCTAAAAGAATACAAGACAAGCCCAAATCAAACTCTTTTCTTTCTTTACCTACATCCAAAACCCATAAAATTTAGTTTCAATAGGGGGATCTAAATTGGTAATATCTAAATGCATTATATATCTTCGCTTCTCTCATTCCAAGGTTTAAAGAGATCTTTAATTTTCATTTGAGATTTTTAATTCTTTGCTTATTCTTTGGTATAGATTTAAAATAAAAATAATATTTTATTATTTAAGATCTTTGTTTACATTTATAATCAATGTTGGTGTAGATTGCCAATCAGATATGGATAGAAAACGGGAAAAAAGCTATGCATATAGAACCTATATTAAATCCTCTAAATTTCTAACCTAGTATCAGTAGATTTGAGTTGTAGTTAGTTGGCCTGATAGGATGGACCCATACTCATTTAAAAAAAAAATGTCATATAAGTCGGTGAGATTCATAAAATTTAAGCCTCACATGCATTAAATTTCATCTGCCTATTTTATCTTCCATTGGGCCACAAGTTTTTTAAAGTTCTTTCTTTTATTCATTCTTATCTCCAAGTTTTTTAAATCTTTTTTTTTTCTTTTTTCCCATGAGTAATCACCTTTATATATTTGAAATTTAAATTTATTTAAGACAACTCATTCCTTAAAGTACTACTTGCTAATCTTGATTTCTTAATTCTCCCTAAAATCTTTCCTAATACACGGTTTTCTATGCCTAAAATCTTAATAAAATTCACTTAGTCCAAACTACTCTATTTTTCTCCATAAATGACATCTGACTACAACTATTCTATTTTCATGTATAAATATATTTAATTTTTTTAATGATTTGACGGGGCCCGATTAATTAAATGGCGGGCTCAGGCCTAAATTTTATAGGTCGTGTCGGGCTTCGGCCAGGCCTAGGCCAATGCTGCTAAAGTTGGGTCACGCTTGAATATGCCTTAACTGGCCCGACCTGGCCAAGCCCATACAAACTCCTACTAAAAATTTTCGACACATCCTAACACTCTATGATTTAGGTTTTTTTTTTCCCTAAGTTGGCCCAGTGGCCAAGAGTAGGAAGGCAAGGCACCCACCTACATATATTTATCAAATGGACAGCATTGAACATTGGTCTATTTTCTTTTCTATTCAATTCCAATTGATCAATTTTTTTCATAGTAAAAGGGTTGGTTGACAAAATGATTCCTGTACATTGAACAATTTTATCTAATTTTCTTTTACCATATAATATTTCTTTTCCTCTTAAGTTGAGCTTTTGGATTAAAGGAAAAATGATCTAACTTTTTTTTTATTAATTTTCTAATGAGACTCTATTGGTTTAATATTTTTACCACATAATATTTTTACAATTGATTTAAATGGTTTTATTTTAAAATATAATTACTTTTTAATAGGTATTGACCTAGACTTTATTGAACTTAGAAGGGCCCAACATGTCCTAACCATTAGCAATGCATGATCATATCTGGGCTTAGCTTGAGCCCAACATCAAAGCCCTCATCATGGTGGCTTGGGCTCATCATGGTGGCTTGGGCTATGTTGCTATTTTACTTATATATGGTACATCTATTTTCAAATCGGCTAGGGGTTTGGTATGGGTCATTTTCTTTTTTATTCAAATCCAATTAATCAATTTTTTCATAGTGAGAGATTTGATTGACCTAATGATTCTTTGTAAAATTGGACTATTCCATCTAAATTTTTTACCATATAATATTTTTTTCTCTTGAGTTGAGTTTATAGATTTAAGGAAAAATGATCTAACTTTTTTTAATAATATTATAATAAAACTCTATGCATACATTATTTTTCTTTTTTGTTTAGTTTTACTAATATGATATTTAATTTTTTAAGTGTGCACTAAAATATTTAAAATTATGATTGTGTGATAAATTTTATGTTTATATTAATTTACAAATCATTTAAATATTTATAAATATTTTTATTTACAAATAATATAATCACTAAATAAGGCCCAAAATCTATCCCTTACTCCCCTAAATCTCTCCTTCCCTTATCATTAGAATCCCTGTCATCTCTCTTAAATGCAGAAAGAGGTACACGTTACAACATTTCCGAATCATTAGGACCCAAAATATCTTCACAATACCTTCCAAATGGTGCCAATGCCCTCTTTCCTTTTACTTCTCTCCCCCAAAACTCTCTCTCTCTGTCTCGAGGCTCTCTCTGTGTAAAACCCAAAGATCGAATCTTTTCCATTTCTACTCACAAAGCTCCCCTCACCATCTTCTTCCCAAGATCGAGTTGACGAGATTTCTATGATTTGTCTCCTCATCTCCAACTCTAGAAGTTGTTTCTGGTTTCTAGGATTTCTTGCCTGCTCTTTTTTGGACGCAAATTGAAATCTTGAGAGAGAATAGCTGTGGAATCTGTGGTAGGCTTTTTGTGTTTTGGTTGTGTTTCCATTCACCTGGTAGATTCTTTTTGTTTTGTTTCACTGTAGCTGTGTATTTTATTCAAGTGTGGATTGAGAAAAGAGAAAGATTTGAATTTTTGTGTAGTTTACGTCGTTTTATGTATTGGGTTTTCTTTTTTCTTCTACCCCATATCAGTCTCATACCCATTTGTTGTAATTTTGTGAGAAATAGATGAGTAAGAAAGAGATTGGAGTTGGGAAACTTGTTTTTTGAATTCTGTATGGATGGTTTTCTTGGATTGAATTTTAGTTCAATGTTTTAGATGAGTTGATTGTGTGTGTTTTTTACCCCAAGATCCGTATTTGGAGTTTTTCTATGAAACCCACTATTTTGACCAAGGAGGGTCATGTATCTTATTCCACATGGATGGTTTTCTTGGCTTGAAATTCAGCTTAAGTTGGTCATCACCATCACTGTTGATTCTGCCATTTAGTGGTTTTGTTTTGTTTTGTTTTTTGTTTTTGTATTTTTTTTCTCTCTCTCTCAAGATTCATAGATGGGGTTTTTATGGGAAAGCCTCTGTTATACCAAGGGGACATTAAATGTAGATCACATTTACAAATTGATCATGCTACTTTCAGCTGGATACAAAAGTTTTTTTTTCTTTCTATTTTATGTCTTCATGTTAGTTTTATTAGAAGTTTCAAGGTTCATGATTATTGTTATTGCATTAGGTATTGGAATGTGGAGCAGCTATTTTATTGATTGGTTTGAATTTTGTGATCCACTTCTGGTGTCGGCTTCTGGGTTTTATGCTTTCACATTGAGAATAAGCACCCATGTTCATTGTTTAGGAATTCATTGGTTACAAACAGAAGCCTTTCTGTTTTAGATGTATACCTCTATTAACATTATTGGTTAATGCGAATGCATGGTTTTTAAATAGGATTGTCTTGGACTTATGGCAAAGAAGATTAGTTCATGGAAACCATTAACGTTTACCCATGCATCATTAATGATGGCCAGCTAAAGTTAAGATAAGGGACTCAATGGATGACCATGCTTTGCCAAATTGTTTGCAAACTGATTCGTTCCCACCGATTATGTGAGAATCATATTTTAGATAGAGTATGAGTAGAAAAGTTGTTGGTAATGATAGAAAATGCCTTTAGATGCAGCACGGACCAGGCCCAAGTGATCAACTGGGACAATCCATGAACCCATTGGTCAACTTGGCCCATTGGGTTCAGCTCACGGGCCAATTTGTCTAAGAGTTACTGTTCAAAATGATTTCCCCTAAATTTCACTCTACTTGGTAACTAGCTAAACACACCTGTGCTAACATAATTTGTAATAGAGAGCTATTCAAAAAATTTAAAACATTATAAGAAATATAAACTGTGATATATTTCTCTTAAAAGCAGGTTTGGTAGTAAGTGAGTAAGAAATATAAACTATTGTTGTCCCATATATAAGCTTCCTAACCGGCCCACTTATGGCTACAGGAGATAAATTTGCTAGTATTATTAGCAGATCCTAGCTTGAAATTAACAAATTAAGAGAAAAGAATGAAGCAACTCAGGAGAAGATTAAAAAAAAGAAAACAATATAAGATTTGTGAAAAGTACCACTCAAGAAAGTTAAAATCATAAAAGTATGTTTAAATACTCAAGAAACTGTTTAATAGTTTGAATATGTTGGCACCATGAGTGGTTATCCCTTACTCTGCTAAACATCATTAGGGATGATAAAAGTTTTTTTCCCGTCTTTTTATTCAAAATCATTCTCTGCCAATTAATGCCTTCATTTTTTTTCCTCTTTCCTTGTGTTTCTTGTTTTTTTTAAAGCAGTGGCTTAGGTTATTAGTTAGGAAGATGATCCACAGTATCCAATCCAATGCAAATCCTAATTTGGATATACTGAAAGTACTAAAAATTATTATAGTATTATCCATACCCTCGCTAAGGACCCAGTTAAGGTATCCTAAGTCACATTCAAGCGAAAGTTGTTTTTTTTTTTAACATAAACAGCTAAGCAGTAAAACAGAGTACATGTTAATTGATTTTTGGTAAATTAAGTTGGTTGCCTAGCAATGATAAAATCAATTCAAGTTTCGGTCCGTGGTTTATCCATATAGATATATTAATTCCTATGTGAATAAGCAACTCACATCATTGTCAGTTTGAGATGACGTATTTTAATGTAAAAAAGAAAACTCTAAATAACCTAATAATACTATCCTTTTTAATTCTGGTGGAGTTTGGAAATTGAACTTTCGTTATCATTAGAAAAATGAGTCCGGATTTCTTTGAGGCAATACTAAAAAATTTTAAGCTTTTAGACCGATCCATTGTTAGGTTAGTTTTAACCTATCTATTGTTCAATTGAAAAATATTAGTTCTAATTGTTGAAATCAAATATAAATCTAAACATGAAAGAGGTTGATTTTTTTTGCCTATTTTTAATATTGTGAATTCTATTACTCCGGTTATTTAATAATGAACTTGCATGTGATCAGATATGGATATGAGTTGGATATTTCTTAGAGATAAATTTAGTAAGCAGCATATGGATAGAGTGGATTCGTTTAAAGAATTTGCAAAAATGCATTGGGCCGGGGTTGGAGAGATTAAGTGCCCGTGTGTAAACTGTTACAACCATCTTATACACCCGTATAGTACTGTGAAACGTCATCTGCTCAGATATGGGATGAGGGAATCCCACACTGTTTGGTTAGATCACGTGGAGATTCCACAACCTGATGAGTCAGATAAGATCGTTGATGAATTCGATGAGGACCATCGTGATTTTGATGAATTGATGGAGGACCATTATAGGGGGACTTACATGGAGGATGATACCCTAGAGCTAGAGAATGTACAGAACTTTGAGAAAATGTTAGAGGCCTCTTAACAAGGCTTGTACTCAGGTAGCAAAGAGTCAAATACTCTACTATCGTTTGTCATTCAGGTGCTATAGGTGAATGTAGAATATGGGTGGAGTAATAAATCTTTTAACAAAATATTGGAGACATTTAAGAAGTTCTTACCAAAGGAAAATATAGTTCCCGGATCAATGTATGAGTGCAAGAAGTTACTTCGTGACTTAAGGATGGGGTATGAGCTTATCGATGCATGTAAAAACGATTATGCAATATTTTGGAAGGAGACTGCTAAATTGGAAAGATGCTCTGTATGTGAGGAGTCTAGGTACAAGGTTAACGATGGCCGAGGTAAGAGGATTTCTCATAAGATACCGTGTTGGTTGCCATTGGCACTGAGGTTGTGAAGATTGTACATGTCCAAGACGACAGCGAATGACATGAGATGGCATTATGGTAAGCGTCTCGATGAAGGGTTAGTAAATCATCCAACCGATTGTAAGGAGTGGAAGGACTTTGATCGGCATTATCCTAATTTTGCTCAAGAGATCTGCAATGTAAGGTTGGCCTTGGCCACCGATAGGTTTAACCCTTTTGGAAACTTGAGCACTTCTTACAGCATGTGGCCGGTGATACTTATGCCCTATAATCTGCCACCCCGGAAGGCAATGAAGGACCCATTTTCATGTTGTCTTTACTTATTCCAGGGCCGAATCAACCGGGAAAGGACATTGATATCTACCTAAGGCCATTGATTGACAAGTTGAAGGATCCATGGGAGATGGGGGTTTTGACTTATGATGCTTCACTGAAAAGACATTTTAGATGCATGCAGCTGTCATGTGGACTATAAATGACTTTCATGCATTTGGTGATGTGTTTGGGTGGGGAACAAAAGGTTACTATGCTTGTCCCATTTGCAACGATAGTCCAATGTCCCGCGGGTTGATAGATAAGCTTGGGTGGGTGGGCCATCGAGCTTACTTGCCTGAGAACCATCCTTGGAGGGAGGACAAAAGGTTTGACAGACATTGTGAGCTTCAGACAAAATCCTTGGAGTTACCGGTGGAAAAGGTAGTAGTTCAGGTGGAGGAAGATCATCTGCAGAAAGTCAATTTCGGGAAAGGCTCCTTCCAACAAGAAAAGACCCCGTGACCCTCAACAAATAGGATGGAAAACAAAAGCGTTTTTTGGGAGCTACCATACTGGAAATCATTGAATCTTCGGCACAACCTCGATGTCATGCATATTAAGAAGAACATATGTGAAAACTGCTATGGAATTTGATGGCCATAGATGGGAAGAATAAGGATACTGATAAGGCCCGTGATAATTTAGAAAATATGCACATAAGGCTAGAATCACACCTAAAAAGGAATGAAGATGGATCCATTGTGAAGCCTCCAGCAATCTACATGCTAAACCCAAAACAGGTAGATGGTTTTTGTGAATTCTTTAAATTGATCTGTTACCCGGATGGTTATACAGCCAACATCTCAAGATGTGTCAGCTAAAAAATGGCTAGTCATCAGGTTTGAAAGGTCATGACTGTCATGTCCTCCTTCAGTGTCTTCTTCCTATAGGCATGCGCGGTTTTCTGAATAAGGAGATATGGATGACATTATTTGAGTTAGGTAGCTTCTTTCAGGAGCTTTGCTCAAAGACATTAAGGCTGAGTGATTTGGAAAAATTACAGGAAAGAATAGTACTCATACTTTGCAAGCTAGAGAGGATCTTCCCTCCGGCTTTCTTCAATGTGATAAGCCATTTAACTGTTCACTTGCCGCGTGAAGCTAGCTTGCTAGACCGGTGCAATACCGTTGGATGTACCGGATCAAGAGGTAAATGATACCTTCTTATGGTGAATTAGTTGTTCATCATTGTAATTCTCTTCCATATGTAATTATAATATAATTGTTGTTTGTTTGAAGGTTTCTTAGGACACTAAAAGGGTATGTCACCAATAGAGCACGTCTTGAAGGTTTAATATTTGAGTCATATATTATCAAAAAGTGCCTTACATTTTGTTCAATGTACCTAAAAGGGTTTGATAAACTAGAACGGAATGACAATGGTGGCAGATGTGGCTCTGGGATGGAGATCTTTTCCCAGTATGTCACAACCCGAGCCCAGAAATCGGTGGTTAGTTAAATCCTAACCAGTGACCCACGTACTCCAGTGCACACACACCTAGAAGTTATCCAAGTGTACATACACAAGGGATATTCACACGTGCAAACATGGTATACGCGGAAACTATACGTATCATTGCATGCATGCAAAGAAAAGGATACACGACAATACAGGACGAACAAAAATGACATTAATTACATTATGTATAATCAAAATATGTGCAATCCAAAAAAGAAAGAGTTTCTTGGTATCACAATACAAGATGTACATGTTATCCCAAAATCCCTGATACAGAACACAAGATAAGAAACAGATGCAATGCAAGGCCACTCTCCAAGGGAGGGATCACATCCACTCCTCTAGCTCTGACTGGGCCTCACGGATCTCTCTCGTAGTCGGGCTGACCGACGAGGGGTCGGGAGAGGGATCTGAGCCTGCAATACCAAGAACAACTGATGAGTACAATGACTCAGCAAAGTGTAAGCAGCAATAAGTTAACACGCATTATGTCTAGTAGAATAAGTAACAAATAATATTACATAGAGTTCATATTCATATACTAGGCAAGTCGTGCAGATAATTAAGCATGCTATTAGGATCATAAAACAAATATACTGGCTAGGTGGCTACTACATTTGCCATATTCTCCCTTTTGAGAGCAAACAGGACGAGAACACCATCGACTAGGCTAAGGTACGAAGGGGTCTCTGGTTCCCGGGGTCCAGAATCCCAGGACAGGAGCACACTGCAGCGACAAGAAGTAGGCTATGCCAAAGTCAACCCCATTGGGTATCCTGAGGCTGAGGATGAGTAGAGCCAGACCGTATCAGTCATATTAGATGATGCCCATCACTTCAATGTCACATACAGGCAGTACAGTCATATCACAATCAGGCGGTATAGTATGTGCATCACACTAGGGTTAAACACCAGAATCAATTCGTTTAACACCAATGCACGTCGAACAAGGATAAAAGCATAAAGGGCAATGATTGAAATCAATATGCAATGTAAGTCGAGTTATTACTGTGAATCATGGTTGTTTACTAGCTAACCCTAAGCTAGTTGTTCATTGTTTCTAACCGTGCATGATGATGTAGTTTTAAGGTATTCAATACACAGTTATTCCGCTTTTAAATGTTGCAATGTATCGAGACACGTGTATCGAAATCCCTTAAACCAACACCCATGGGGATGTGCTTAGCAACTGAATAACACACATGAATGAGTCACAGCCCGAGAGACCATTAATGCGATTCTTATATTCCGTTGGGCAAGTTCAAGTTGCCTACATTCTAGCTCAGAGGCCCTACCAAGTCTCTTTATTGAACCTATCCTTTTTATTCATTTCTCAGTGGTTGCACGGCTTAACCGTGGGTGAACTTATGGCTTAACTGTAGTCATCTTACGGCTTAGCCATAATATGCACTGCGGCTCAGCCCTGTTTTGTTCTACGGCTTAGCCTCAGTTAGGAGACGGCTTAGCCGTAACACATTACACGGTTTAGCCATGGCTGGACCGTAGAAGGTCTTCTGACATTTCAACTCTTTGGAGATCCAGCCGTAAACTAACCTACAGCTGGGTCATGGCTAGCCCACGGCTTAACCGTAGCACATTCTTCTGCTTAGCTGTAGCCTTACTGTAGAGTAAAATTCAGTTTTGCAGCTCTCTAGACATTGAGCCATAACACATTACGGCTTAGCTGTAAGTTTTAGCAACTGAACGTATGAACTTGTTACAGAAAACTGAAAATTGAACACAAATGAAAACAGGGATAACAAAAAGTACAATCTGACACACACACGGGTTGTAAATCATCCAAACCATGCAAGAGATATGAGAATAAAAGCAATCAAAGGTTACCAATAGGTGTTCATCCATATTGTGCTTATACTTGCCTCAATTGAGCTTTTATATGTAAATTAGTTGTCCTTTGGTTCAAATCACATGTCTAAATGCAGACTAAACAGCATGCATGCAGAAAGAGAGAGACATTGAGTGTAGGTTGTTGGTAAGCAAGATGAGAAACGTAAAGCTCATAAGATAAGCAAAAACCCAATTCTTACCATAAAAGTATGCAAGAATCCCTCTTTTCTTGGCTTGGATCTTAAAGAAGAGGAAAAGGAAAGGAAAAACCGAAAGCAAAGAAGAGGAAGAGAAGAAGAAGACGTTGAATGAAGAGGGTCAGTGCATGCATTCCTTTATAAGATAAGTATTAAGCAAATTTATAAGAAAGTCCACAAGTTCAAGATATTTACAGTTGGAGTCAAATAACTATCCAACAGAAGCAAACGAAGTCGTTTACATGCGAGTCAATTATGGGAGTTAACAAGCTCGATGAGATACACGTGTTGATGCCAAAATGATACATGGCTGACAACATTGTGCAAAAACTAAAATTACGAAAAAGGGCTTATATCTTCCTAATCCAGGTCAAACTTAACCCAACTACCTATCCATGACCCGAAATAGAATTTAATACGGTAAAACAACATACACAAAACTAATCCGCTGAAACATAACCACAAATAGGGTTAATTAGATGTTAAACCGGATTAAGCTGGGCCGGAGTGTTACACAGTATGTCCGTCTTTTCTCACCGATCTCAAGGGCTTCCAACCCTTCACAGAGGGAAAAGGAAATGGCACATTGGTTTGTGTTATACAATATAGATGAGGTCCTACCGTATTTAGAGTATGTAGTTTGGTCTAATTACATGTACATATAGCTCTTACACTCATTTATTTTTACACAGCTTTTAGATACTAATGAACTAAAATTTCCTTGAGTAGAGAACACAAGAGTATTGTGCGAATTCCACAAGGACATGACATAGCTCAAGTACAACAAGAAGAATTTCCAAATTGGTTCAAAAAACGGGTAAGATATATTAAAAAAAATGAAAACCACTTAGTAATAACGAACTAGACTATAATTGATATTAACTTACTACACTTTCCATATGTTGATCATGTAGATGAATGATTTGCGAACTCAAGGATCAGCAGAAGCAACCAAAGAACTTTGGTTATTGGCAAATGGTCCCGATCCTATTATTGATTTTTATTCTAGATTATCTCTAATGGTATCCGATTCCATACTGAAGACCGTGAAAGCCATCGTATGTGCCAAAACAGTGGGTTGGTCGTGGAAGGGGACCATAAAGGAAAACAGATTGATTTCTATGATTATCTGTACAAAATATGAGAGTTGAGATATCTACATGGGGGTAGAGTAGTTCTGCTCCAATGTGAATGGTACAACACAGGTCATAGAAGCAAAATTTACAATGATAAATTTGTCACATCTATTGATGTTATAAGGTGTTGGTATAAAGATGATCCATTTGTCCTACCAAGTAATGTGAGTCAAGTATTCTATGTTAATGATACCAGCAAAGGCAAAAATTGGAGAATTGTAGAATAGGTTAGGCACCATGGAATATGGGATGTTCCAAAGCCAGATGATGCTGATGCATTTCAACAGGATAAATCCACTTTTGGTCTCTCAATCCATGATGAAGACATGGACTTTCCTTACCATAGGAATGATAGGTATCCCAAGATCATTCATATCAATGAACTAAGACTAAAGCATGTAAATGATGATAGTGATGAGGATGACACCTTGGCGGAGTATGTAAATGATGAAGACGATGAGATGATGAGATTGCTCAATCCTGATATAGATCTTGATGTGGATTATTAGATGTAGTTTTTGTTTTTTACTTTTCTCATGTATGGACATGTGTTATGATTGAATAGTCATTTTTGGTTTAAATGTCTCAATATTGTTTCAGATTTCATTTCATATTATTGATTTATGTCATATTTCATTTTATTAAATAACATGTTCATATATAGTTGCAAAAAAAAAAAATAATGCCTAAAGGCTGCAAATCGTTTGTAATGCTCGGGTGGGTAAAAAGAGTTACGATGAATGCTTTGGAGAAGAAGAAAAAGCAAACTATTGAGGAGAATTCAAAGAAACTTCATGAGTTAGGGTTTAATAAAGCGGCAGATTTGATGCTCGGTTCGAATAGGCGGACCACGAGGACATGTGAAAGAGAGGGAAAGAGAATCAGGTCGGTGGCAAATGATGATGACAAGGAGTATGTACTGCCCGAGGGTGAGGAAGGATAGAGTTCTTCTAGTGAATATACTGGTAGTTATGAGGATGATGAATCTGCTGGTTCTCAAGCGTCGAAGGTAATGTGTGTCTCAAATATGTTTCCTATTTTTTGTTTATAATTACATCTGCATATATATCAAGTTGTTTCCAAATATATCAAGCTGTTTCCAATTATTGACTCATGTACTAATACTTCATTTTTCTGCTATGCGTTTCAAACATATGGCCCATTGGTCGAAGAAAAGAGGTAGGGGTCAATCATGTGGAGGGCATGCTCATGGTTCATCTTCGACACAACCTTCACCAATAGAGGTCAATCATGCAGTAAGCATGCCCGTGGTGGAGACAATTAATCAAGTCCCACAACCCGCCCTACTTTACCAGATGACCAGTCCACCTACTATTGGGAGCAACATTGGTAAGAAATATATGGCTTTATATATACATAAAAAATTGCCCTTACTTTAATATTTTTTTATAAACTAATTCAAATTAAATTATTATCTTAACAGTATCAATCCCAGCATCTTCTAAAATGCATGGATGGGGTGCGTTTCAGGGTCTGAGAGTGGATAAATTCAGAAAACAGCTCGGTCATGCCATTCCAGTTGAAATTGATTTTGACCAAAAGGAAATAGTGGGTTATTGGGCCCTTTCCTTGGTGAGTGCTTTTGGGGAACAAATTCGATCTTTTATACCACTCTGAGATATTAAGTTCGCAAAACTTGACAGTGGATTAAGGGAGTCGATTATTCAGAGAGTTTTGGTAATTTTTATAATGTATATATTCCAAACATGTTATTTTTTATTTTAGCTGGGGTAATTTTGTGGTTTCCAATTGTAGCAAACCTTTGACTTAGGGGACTACACAAACAATGAGTTGGTCAGAAGTATCATTGACAAAAGGTACCAAAAATTATTAAAGTATTGGAAAAGCATCTTGCACAGGCGGTACCTTGCGCTTAAGCAGGAGGGAGTGGCTGACCACAAGAGTATTAAAGATCCTCCTTATAAACCATATGACAGGGTATGGATGATCGAAAATATGTGGGAGAATAATGACAAGTGGAAGGTATATAGCTTAGGACTACTTTTCGTACTTTATATAAACATACACAAATTATCAATCTTTTACTTCCAATTCTTATTTTATATACACATCCTGTTAATTGAATATATTTCCCTTGCAGGAAAAGTCAGAGAATGGGAAGGCTGCTCGAGCTGCCCTGAAATACAATTATACAAGTGTCTCCAGATCATTTGCATCCCGAGCTGATATTGCAGTGAGTGCATGTTTAGAAATTGTTATAGTATTATTATAAAATTCAGTATTTATTTAGTATAATTGGTTTATCAAATGAAACAATAGACAAAGGAGAGTGGTGTATCACAGTCTATGCCTGATAGATTCGTAGACACCCACAAACATCATAAAAAGGAGGGTGTGTGGATAAACGATATTGTTGAGCAACGTCATGTACGTATAGCTAACTCATTTACAATAAACACCTAAAACTATATTGTTATATCTTTATTGGAGGTTAATGT
Organism: Sextonia rubra; assembly: GCA_037013555.1. Lineage (NCBI taxonomy): Eukaryota > Viridiplantae > Streptophyta > Magnoliopsida > Laurales > Lauraceae > Sextonia > Sextonia rubra. The sequence goes on along the minus strand of JASUAD010000028.1, from coordinate 899,721 downwards.
ATTCAAAATTGACAGGCTACGATGGTGGAAAAGATTACCTCACAGTCACAGTCAAATGTCCTAGATCCACAGATTGAGATGCAAGTTTCTCAAGAAGTGTTTGGAAAGAGGTCGGCCTACACATTGAGATATGGGATTTATAACACTTGTCCATCTTTTGCATAGTCTTAAGCATCTAATACTGAGTTGATCATTCTACGCCAGTAGGTTGCTAAATATCAGAGTCAAATGTCAGGAGTTCAGAACTTTTTACTAATGGTGGCTGAAAAAACAAGGATAGATCCAGCTAACGTGCCTATATTTAGTCCAGGAAGCGGTAGTAGTGATGCCACATTGGTTGGAGGGCACGATGAGGCTTCTCTTGGTTAGCATCTGTTTTGCAGTAGACAATCTTCTATTTTGATATATGTACTTTGATATTTTTTGAACTTTCTTTTAGGATATTTGAAAACATTTGATGTTTATTCGATGGGAGATATATATGTTTTGAAGTGTATGTTGTGTAACACCCCGATCCCTTTGAGCCGGATTAGTGGCTCATTAGTGTGTGTTTTGTTTTGTTTATTTCTTTTGGACTTATTTTGGGTCATGGATAGGTAGTTGAGCAACCTTTGACCTGAGATAGGTAGTTCTAAGCCCTTTTTCGTAATTTTGCTTTGGCTTTGCTCATCTCATCTTTGCATCATCTTGGTGTCAGCACGCGTATTTCGTTGAGCTCGACAATTTCCGTGACAGTGTCAGATCCGTTTGGAGTCAATTGGAGAAGATGGACCTTCGTATGACTTGAACTGTAATTAGTCTAAACCCATTGGACCTTGTTTTAAACATTCAAAACCTATATATTGAGTCATCCTCCAGGTGGCTCTCTCTCCTGCTCATTTCATTCCTCATCGTGCATGCAGAGAAATCTCCAGAGCTCACCCCCACGTTCTCTCTCCTTCTCTCCCTCTCTTCTCTTCACTTCTCTTGATCGATTGTAGATTGGGTCCTTTCGTGGATTTGGGTTCTTCTCTTCTCTCTGTTTATGTTTTGTGATTTGGTAAGTGGGTTCTTTCCAATTCTTTCTTCTTCTTCTTCTCCAATTGCTTCTCCCATTCTCTGTTGCTATGTCTTCATCTCATGCATGTGTGATTGCTTTGATTTGTTTTGATTTCTTAGTGGATTGGAGCTTGATTCAGAAGATTTGTCAGATTTGAGGCAAGTATAAGTACAGGTTTTGATAACACATATGGGTATTGTCTGATTGCTTGGATTCATTCTCATTCTCTGTATAGAAATGTTTTACAGCCATTTTCTAAGCTATGAGAATCAGTTGAGCTTGTTTTATTCAGTTTCTGTACAAAAATTTCGTTTCTGTAATCTTCCCGAACTCGTATTCTGTATTGTACGGCTAAGCCGTAAATTTCTACGGCTCGCTTTCCAGAGACTCGAAAAATCTGAATTGTTCTACGGCTAGGATACGGCTAAGCCGTAATTTGTCCTACGGCTGAGCCGTAAGCTAGCCGTGACCCAACCGTGACCCCAGCCGTGAATTTAATCTCTGATCAGTCGAAACTTTTCTGATATCAGTACTCCTACGGTGAGGCTACGGCTAAGCCGTGGAATGCTACGGCTAAGCCGTGGATTGGTCTACGGCTAAGCCGTATACTGACTGTAGCTCAGCCGTGAGATGTATCAGATCAGAGGTGGAAAAGCTGACAGTTTAGCCGTGTTCTGAAGGGAACCACGGCTAAGCCGTAGTGCATATTGCGGCTACGCCGTAGGATGCCACGGCTAAGCCGTAGGTCACCCATGGCTAAACCGTAAGACCTGTTAAATATCAGTTAAACTTAGGCTAATGGTGTGACCTTGTAGGGCTCAAATACAGGTTAACCATACCCGTACACCGGCCCGATGGACTCTTTGGATCGCATGAATAGTCTGTTAGGCTGTGACTTGTTCATGTGAGCGTTGATCACTGTTAAGCACCTCCCCATGGGTGTTGGTTTAAGGGACTTCGATGCACATAAGGATTATATTGCAACACTAGGATGGCAACGGTGCATCGAATAACTTAAAACTACATCAACATGCACGGTTAGTGACAGTGATGCAACTAGATTAGACTTGGCTTGTAATGAACCTTGATTCCGTATTAATCTGAGATGCATTGCATATTGTTTATGGTTTTGCCCTCTGTTCTGTTAATCTATGTTATGCATTCCTCAGTCATTTTGCTTTCGTTCTGTATATCTGTATTATTCTTCGCTCTGTACTATGTTTTGATCTATGCTATGCTTTGTATATTCTCTGGCTTTGTATATCTCTGATTTTTGGGTATTCCCTGGTGGCTCTGCCCAGAGGTTAATACGTGAGGATAAGATCCGGTCCTTGTCATCGGTGAGTCCAAAGCGGATAATCTCCTTTCTTTAGCTTTGATTTGATTGGTATTAGTCTGGCTCTACTCAGCCTCAGCCCTAGGATACCCGACGGGGTTACCTCTGGCGTAGATCTCTGTATCTCTGTTTTAACTGCAGTGTTGCTTTGTCTTGGGACCCCGGAACCCAGGAACCGAGACCCGTTGTACCTTTGGCCTGGACAGCGGTGTTCTCCTCTGCTCTGCTCTGCTCTGCTCTCTATTGGAGAGAACATGGTTAACGTAGTAGCCAATTAGTTCAGTATTCTATGTTTTGATTCACATATCATGTTTTACTTCTATGCACGATTTGCTTAGTTTCCTAATAAGGAACTCTGTATTTAATCTTCTGTCATTATTATATCCTCTTTGATACTATGCGTGTTTCACCCCTGTTACTTATATTTGCTGGATCGTTGTATTCATTAGTGTTGTCTGTGGTGTTGCAGGCACAGATACCTTGCCCAGCTCCCCGGCGGTCGAGGAGGCTGCAGGGGCGAGTGTAGAGGCACCCTCCGGTCTGGCAGAGTGGGCCTGATCACTTCTGCCAAGTGCGTGCATGCATACCAGTGGCTTTTATTTTGCGTTTTGGTTTTTGAGAGCTTGTATTTGGACTTTGGACTTTGGACTTGTATTCTGTATATTTTGTGTATATTGATTTTGGTGTGTATTCGGTTTTATCTCAGTGTACTTGTCTTTGTCTTTTCCGTTTCGTATTTGCTTTGGCTTCCGCTATTTTATTTTCCTTTGTTGCTTGCTATGATATGTACAGCTTCCGCGTACGCTTAGTTAGCACGTGTTAGATCCCTTGTGTGCGTGCATCTGGACTGGGTTTGGGTGCACGTGCACGGGAGTACGTGTGTCACCGGTTTAGCTTTTCGCTAACCCCCGAATTCTGGGCTCGGGTGGTGACATGTTGGCTTTTCGAATATAAATGTTTTATTTATGTGCTCATATTTTGGGTTTGTATTTACTGTATTGCTAATGTGTTTTGATGGGATATAAACAGGTATAAATAGGCTGCAAAAACATTTTTCCCAAAATTAAATAAAGATTGAAATTACTTTTACTAACACAAATTATGTGTGCCAATGCATTTTTGTATGCCAACGCATTTCTGTGTGCCAATGCATTTTTGTGTTGGCAAAAGTTGTTTTGCCAATTTCTTTTCCTATTTTTGTGAACACCATAGTGTGTTGGTAAAGTTTAACTTTTGGCAGCATTTTTTTTTTTTGCGTTGGTAAAAGTTTATTTACCAACCTATTTTCCTACATTTTTCAACACCCGTTTGTGTTGGTAAAGATCAACTTTTGCCAACGTTTTTAATTTGTGTTGGCAAAAGTTATTTTACCAACCTGTTATCTCTAATTTTGCCAACACCATTTTGCGTTGGTAAAGATCAAAGTTTGCCAACAATTTTTGTTTGTGTTAGCAAAAGTTTATTTACCAACCTGCTTTCCTACTTTTCTCAACACCCGTTCGTGTTGGTAGAGATCAACTTTTGCCAATATTTTTAATTTGTGTTGGCAAAAGTTGCTTTACCAACCTGTAATATCTAATTTTGCTAATACCATTTTGCGTTGGTAAAGATCAAAGTTTGCCAACATTTTTTGTTTGTGTTGGCAAAGGACACCTTCTACATACTTTTACCAGCACCTTTCCAATGCATTTTTTTGGGTTGGTAAAGTGTGTTGCCAACATTTATCGACTTTTTCCAACGTTTTGTTGTGTGTTGACAAAAGTGAATTTTGTTGTAGTATGGCTCCATTTTTTAATGGTGAGGACTAATGCAAGGAGGTCCTTGTCATAAGTTGCCTTTTAAAGCCTTACTTAAGAAAGCTAAAGGTTGCCCAATCTGCATCAAGACTGCTCCTTTCCCACCCCCAGATGCATCACAATCTATAGTGAAGGGTTTTGAAAAATCTGGGAGGGCAAGCACAGTGGGGTTGCCAAAATTGCTAGAATGCTTCACGAGCCTTCTCAGACTAGGTAAAAGAGTTAATCTTAAGTAGTGTAGTCAATGCAGTTGATATTTCACGATAATTTTGGATAAGCTTTTGATAGTACCCCGTCAACTAGAGAAATCCTAAAGTGCCTTGGTAGTAGTTGGGAAAGTCCATTCTAGTAACAGGAAATTTTTGTTGGATGTGCAACCACTCCATTGTGAGAAATGACCTGTCCAATGAAGTCTATTTCCTAACACCTAAATTGGCATTTAGATTCCTTGGTGAAAAGTTCTTAGGGTTCTGGATTTCTAAATTGCAAGCCAAACAATATGCAGTGGAAGAAATAAAATAAACTTAGAAGCAAAAGGCAATCAACCACACAAGAAAAAGACACACAAATTTTTATGTGGAAACCCCAATGGGAAAAAACCAAGAGTCACACCCGACTAGTTAAGCACTAATTTCAAGAAGTTACAAGATATACACACAACCTTATATAGTCTACACCTCGACTATAGGATGTTGTTCTTTTTGTAAGAATCCACAACACGACTATGCCTTGCATTCCATGCTCTCCATATTTGATGATCACCTTAATTCCTTAAGGCCAAATGGATCTTATGCACCGAAATGATGATATCTTACGATGAAGTAGAAGCAACAAATGTACAAAGAAGTAAAAGTAACAACTCTAAAAGTAGAAGCTTCAGTAACTCTCTCCAAAGGAAGTTCTAGAAAAAAAGGATGATCGCCAAAGAGTATTTTTAACTTAGAATAATGGGATCCGTGCTTTTTGGGTTGAAAGGAATCCTTTATTTATAACCTACAATTCGTGCCTCATTACAATAGCCCTTGTAAAACCTAACTTACTAATCCTGGCACAAATTAAAAATAATTCCACATAAAGTCAGTGGGTTAATTTCTTCCATCCAATCGATTGGATAGATGCTCGATCGATTGGGCATCGCGTCTGCCTCCAATTTGATCGATCACTCACTTATTTTTCCTGTTTTCTGAATTTCTTCTCTTCAGCTATTCGAGCGACCCAAACTTTAGTCTAAAGTGTAAACAACAAAAAATACAACTCAAGTGGACTTCAAGTTTTTTCCAACTCATGAATTAGCCAATACAAAACTCCTTACAATTTCTTCCTTCGGCAATTTGTGGACAAAAGTTCCTATACAATCATTCTACTGAAAAATTAAACCAAAATTACATTAAGTACATTGGTTTGAAAAAAAATTTATGCTATCAGCTCTGCACTAATTACAAAAAAATTTGAACCCATCTTCTGCTCCATCTATATTTAGACTTCTCTTGAATTCCTCACTCTCCCCATTTTTGTACATAATTGACAATCTTATTGATGTCAATGTGTAGCATATCTGTCAATCAAGATCTAGCAGTAGCTCCTCCTCAATTGTGACTCCCCCTTATGGATTTTCTTATAGGAGCTGGGGTTGGGAGCTTGATCTTCTTGTTCGAAGGCTTTTGGAGTTTGGTACCCACCATTGCAAATTTAATAATTTCAACACAGTGTGTACTAATACATTGTACAAATCATCTCCTTAACCCAGATGACTTTAGTCTTGATCATTTGCCTAGACATATGCTCCCTCTATTGGTTATCCTTTGATAAAGATCTTAGCTTCTTGCAATGGAGCCGAATATGTCCTTTTATACCACAATAATGACATGTGGGTGTAGCTTTTGAACTTGACACATTCTTCTTCTTTGCACTACTCCTTTTATTATTTGTGCTAGTAGTATATAGAGCAATTGGTGCTAAAGAATTAAAAAGAAAACTTTTAACAGAGACAATTTTACCTTTAGACATTCAAGTGTATGCACCTTGATTATATCCAAGACCACATTTGTCATTAACCCATTTCTGATTGCACAAGATGTCATCAAGCGCTGCAAAACTAGCATTCATCTTGTTAACCAATTTCTTTAAAGTATTCAACTCTGGCAATGTCATTTTTAATTTGCCATTCAAGTAAACATTCTTAGTTTGACTAGTGTGAAGCTTTTTCTTCAATTCTTCCATCTTTCGAGTAGAATTCTTATAATCTGAAATCAGTAACTTAGACTTTTGATCTACAGTAGTCAACTTGTTAGCCAAATCATTTTTCTGATTATCAAAGAGTTTTGACTTATTGTGAGCTTCATCCAATTTAGCCTTTAATAAAGAAATTTATTCTTCTGTAGCTTACCAACTGATTGCAACCTTTTGATTCATCTTTTCTATCTTCATAGATTTTTTAAACAAAATATGATATTCTTACTTTGAATCAGGCTCTTCCTCTAACTCCCTATTTCATCTTTAGAATCAGATTAAGAGGAGACAAGCGAAGACATGGAATTAGTCTTTTCCATAGAAGCCATATATTTGTGATTCACAATATGAGATAGGTCAGACTCAGGCCCTTTTTCCTCTTCTTTTTGAAGAAGATGGTGGAGAAAGAAGATGGATGATGGAGTCGAAAGGTGGGCTAGCCTAACCCATCTTGGGGTGGAGGAGAGATGGAAAGAGAGAGAAAGAAAGGGCTTGTGGTGTGTTGGACAACTCCCTCTTGAATTCCTTTTATAATGTTTGGTCTCCTTCTTTTGTCAAAGGTTAGTAAATAAATAGTAAGTAGAAAGATTCTTGGTTCCTTTTCTTATGCAAATTTCTCTCCACGCCCACTTTCTAAAATCAGAATAACACTTCAATTTTATGCAATCTAGCCTAAAAATATACAACCAACTGCCAAAGGGCACAATTGTAAGGTCCAAACCCTAGATAATTATGATTTACAGTAATTAAGTCGGTTTTACTTTAATTAATACATTATTAGGCTAATTTAACTCAAATCCTTTTGGGTTTGGGTCATGGATAGGTAGTCGGGTCGGTTCGAATTTTATTAGGTAGTCCAGGACCTTTTGTATTTTAGCATTTTCATGGTATTGCATCATTAATGCATCATATTAGTTACATTGGGTGAGTTTCATCTTGTAGGATATCTTTCATGTTTGGTTCAATTTCATTTGGACCCATCTCGGCCCATTTTGAGCCCAAATAACTGAAATTGGAAATATACATATACCAGTAGGCTTATTTGCAATTCTAGAAAAATCTCTATTTAAAAACCCAAAACCCACCTACGTTTCATTTCTTCTTCCCTCATTTTGCTGAAGCAACGATCTCCTCTTTTCTTCCTTCATTCTCTTCCTCATCTAGCCTCCATTCTTGGTGATTGAAGACTTGCATGCAACAAGTTTGGATTCTTTCTTCTTCCTCCTTGGTCTTCTTGCTCTCCTCGGAATCAAGGCATCATCTTCTTCCCCTTGCTTATAGGAGACTTGAGGTATGGAAACCCCATCACCATTTGAGTTATTGAGTTCAATGAGGGTCAAGAGATTCAAGTTTTAAGCATGCATGCATCACATTCTCATTCTTCTCCATGCATGTGTTAGATTCTTCATTAGTGAAGCCTCCTCCACCATCTAACCAAGGGACAAATCGATTTGAGTGAAGCACTAAGCCTAAGGCAAATATAAGGATACATTATCTTTACATGCATGGCTTATTTCTTGATTCTTGATGTATTTTTGTGAATTACCCTTTTTACAGCTCAATGGATAATGCATGGAATTGATTCATGATTTTTAATGATTTTAGGATGGATAAATGATAGTGGTCATTTAGGGGACCTAAGAATGTTGAATGGAAGCCTTTATGTTAGTTTGATTGTAGGTGGGATAGTGGATTGGAAAAGAAAACCAGTTGGAACCAGAACACGCCCGTAGTAGAGTGCTTCATTGCCGACCAGGCGGTCCTAAAGTCAGATCGGTCGAATTGCCTCTCAAGGTTGTCCGACCAGTCGGCCACTATGCCCAATCGGTAGAATTTCATTTCTGGATGCAGTCCAATCGGTCGGACCCATACCCGATCGGTCGGGTAAGTCTAACCTGTAGCTTATAGAAATGTGTTCCAAAACTGAATTCATGCTTGACTATGGACTTTCTATAGTCTATGGAATAACCTAATGATGGGTTACACCCTTGAACTTAGAAAGAGATTGAGGTATCGACCTACCCTTATTATAGGTTGTAGGTTTAACCCAAGACCATTTATGACCATAGAAGTAGATCCTTTATTACACCAACCAGCCCAACAGTAACTAAACATGGAGAAGGAAGAGTGTTGAGCTGTCACTCCTTCCCTCTTGATTCTCCGGTTAGTTTTCAATGTCACGTCATGGGTGTTAGCATAAGATAAAGTATCCTTATCCTTATATACATGAGGTAACACCGAGAATGGTAATACAATGACACCGAACGTCTTATGATTACCCCGTATTGAATGACCTTGGAAGCCCGGATTATCTAGTATAGGGTTGGCTAATAACTATCCTTGATAACCTCTCAATCTAATTGCATTCATATTGATAGCAACCTTGACCTCAATATGATAGTTCATATCAGTATACATTATTGATGATCAGTATTCTACTCAGTTATGATCTTATGATTGATATTTCTATCAAGATTGAAATACATTTCCGCATAAGTATAAACAAATCAGTATACGATGAGTATGAGTTTCCGATTTAATTCTGATGTTAGAGTCGGTGTCACTTAACTTATACCCATAGAAGGTTCGACGGGACCGAATGGGAGTATTTTATCAGTTATCTACTGCAGTAGTTATCAGAAGAGTGAGTCGACGCTCTTAGGGTAGCTAGTCGGTCCTGGCCTGATCGCTAGTGATTTCCCACAAATCAGTTTACTCTCTTATTAGAGAGGAGATAGCAATGTGGTTGCCATTTGGTATGATTTATTCTTTATTCATAATTCCTTATTCATGCTTACTCATATGCATAAATGCCTAGATTTCGATATTGCCCTCTTTTAATCATTACGTCATTTTAATTCCATTGTTATATCATGTTAAGCTTGTGTATCATCATCTTTGCTTAACCGTCGTGTTAACAAAGTTACCATGGTGTTACAGGTATGGAACCCGTTGCTAGTCCGGCACTCAGCGCCCTCCCGGAGGGAACCCCAGCGTTACCTCGGGATGTGAACGAGTGGAACGAGGAAGATGTCTTTTCTTGATCCTCCTCAATAGCGTGAAACAGGGTTATTTTGGGTTGACTTAGCTTAGCCATGGATTGACTTAGGGTTCATTTTGACACTTGATATATTTTGTATTATTTATGGATTTTCATAGTTTATGCATGTAGTCGGGATAATTAACAGACTTTGTTTTATTTAATGAACTCAAGTGAATGTTTTATTGATGCTTATGATCTATTCAAGTGAATTCTCCAGGTTTCCACTGAATTAATTATATTGATGGATATGTGTTTATGGATCTTCCTTACACGTACCTATGGGATTACCTTTGTGACAGTTCGTACGTGTCTTGTTATGGCACGAATTGTCACGGGTACGTGTGTTACGCCTCGAAATCCACAATAAATCCCCAATTCTCGGGTTTGGGGAGTGACAACAACTTTATTGTTTTAGCTCTAATTGGTCAATCTTGGGCTCTATGGATATCTACTCAAAAATAGCTTTCCAACAATACCGTGATTGTCCTGATCCGACACTTAGTTTGAGAGTTATGATTGTTTTAATCCATGCTGTCAAAATAAAAATGAGATTGACTTTCTATTTTTTTATTTCTTCTTCTTTGATTTTCCTTTTCTTGTATTTTCTCCACCATGGCTTTTCTTTCTTCATTCGAATTTGAGTTCTTAAAATCCAAATTTAGATTCATGTAACAATTGAAGAGTGGGACCCTCCTTTGACATCCAAGCTTATATGCATATGTATGTGGGTCCATATGATGTTCAATCTTCTCTTTTTTATTTTTTTCTTCACATTTTGTTTCTTGACTTCATATCTTCAATGTAAGTCCATTTTTTTCAATTCACCTACACTCAAAAAAATGACTTTTATTAAAATAATAATTTTGACAAAAAGTCATAAATGCACTAATGTAGACTCAATTCATATAAAATGATAACCTTAAATTCCCACCATTGCTCATGATTTAACTAATGATAACCACAAATTATATCATAAAAAAAAGATTTTAAAAAACCTTCTAAAAATAGAAATAAAAAAAGAGAAGTTTCATGATTTTATGAAAAAATTGTGAATTTTGAATGAAAACACTACACTGATGCTCAAATCTATAAATACATAATTTCTAACTAAACAAAAAAATTTCTAATGAATAAGTCCTTAAAATACCATAGAATGTACATGAAATAATGCACTTTTAAGGACTTATCACTTGATTATTCACAAATCTGAAAAAAAAATGTCTATAAAGAAAAACCTTATATTTGTTCAATGCTTTGAATGTAAAGGGTTTGGGCATGTTGCTTCTTTGTGTGTGAATAAAAAGTTAAAAAGATGTGGTAAAGTTATTGTAATAATGTGGGATGATGATTCTGAAGATGCTAAGTATCCACTTCTTGACACTGCCAATTCTATGTTTGTTGCGTTCATGATGAGATCTTCACATGACACATTTGACAATAAATCTAATGATGAAGTGTCGACGATAAATTCGATTTGGAAATAGAGCATAAGATATTATTGAAGAAATGCAAGTGAAACTCAAGCATTAGTGAGAAGTTGGCACTCAAGTTAAAAGCCAGGGAAACACAAAATTCTTTACTAACATCTAAATTGGAAGATGCACTAGCAAAGGTAAGCCAATTAGCAAAGGTAAACCAATTAAAAACTTAGTGTGCTACCTGTAAGGACTCGAATCCCACTAAACTTGATTTACATTAATTAAGCTCGTTTTATATCAATTGCACTCGATTAAGGTTAATTTAATCCAAAATTTATCGGGTTTGGGCCTCGGATAGGGAGTTGGGTGGAGTTCGGCTCCACTTTATTAGTTAAGGGCCCTTTCTTAATTGTATTTGCGCCTCTTGGACACCTCGTCCATTTCCTTACGTGTAATTTATCGCGTAGATCATCTTTTGTGTTGGGCCCGAGTTGATCCGGACTTACCTTGGGCCAATAGGGGGTCCATTTGGCCTAAACTGTAATTTTGTAGAAACTATGGACCTGCATGTGAAATATGGAAAGTTTAAGTTGAAAAAGGGCTCTACGTTCGTTCTTCTTCCACTGTTTCTTACTGTTGCTGGAGCCACCTCATTCATCTCTCTCTCCATTCACCCTAAAGCTGGAAAAGGAGGAGATAGAGCTTGCATGCGATACCCATAGCTTCCATCTGTCTCTCTCTTCTTCTTAGGTATCTCCTTCTTAAAATCACAACCATCTCAAACAGTATAGCAGTACGGTGAGGGATTGCTTCCATTTCAGTCATTTAGAGTTTATTAAGGTCTTTCACATGACATGCATGTGGATTTAAGCCATTTACCTCTTTGCATGTCGATTGTAGAGAACCCATCTTTAAGTTGGAGTTTCCCTCTTAAATGCACGACAAGAAGAGTTAGGAAGGGCTAAACACTATAACAATGCAAGTACTTGAGTTGTATGCACTGCATGTGTGATTTGTCATTGCATGTTGAATAGTTCTTCTGATTTTGCCCAACTATAATCTCTCCTTAATGTGTGTGTGAATCATGTTGTTCCTCGGGTACCAATGGGGCAAGAATCAAGTGGGAATGGGAGGAAAGGGAATGGAGAGTGTGGGAATACTGAACACTTGAATTGGATACCACTAGTAAGCGATATAACCCTCTCCTAATATAAGTTCTGTACTGACTGAAATTGAATTTGAACTACAGAACTGTGTTCAGGTTTCTGAAGCTTACGGTGAAGCTACGGCTAAGCCGTGAGCACTTATGGCTCAAAGTCCAGAGAGCAGTAAAATGGGATTTTGAACTACAGCTCACTCACGGCTGTACCATGAAATTCACTACGGCTAAACCGTATCCAGCCCGTAACTTAGCCATAGGTCTTTCTACGGCGAGCTTTCCAGAGAGCTCATGAAACCTAGTTCTTCTACGGCTTACAGACGGCTGCACCGTGGAATACACTACGGCTAAGCAATGACCTCCCCGTACCCTAGCCGTAGGCTTAGCTTGGCTAAGCCGTAGGCCAATATACGGTTGGACCGTAACTACGCCAAAAATCCGGATGAATTTCTGGTACACTCGGCTAAACCGTAGCCTTGCACACGGCTAAGCCATAAGAACCCAGTAAATGTAAGATGTTAGGAACCTCATTGATTTTGTAAGACCTTAGTGTTGGTACCTTCCATACCTCCACATTGGCCACTGGTAATCCCATGTTGGAATAAATGAATGACTTATGAAGGATTCCCCTATGGCAAGTCATGGATGTTGGCATAAGAAAGGGGTGTTCCGTATGCACACAAGGTAATGCCAAGACACGGTAACACAACAACACCAAACATCTTATGTGTACATCGTGTTGAATGTCCTTGGGGACTACGGGTTACTTATTCTAAGGGGGCGAAAGTAGTGATTTCTTGGTTATTCGCTTAAGTGGAATGCATCCATATTGCTATGATATATCGCCTTCAGCATGACTGTCATCTGATTCATTTCCTCTAGCAAACCCGAGGTAATTCAAACCTGAGCTTCTAATGAGTGCGTGTCTGACAAGCCAGAGCTTCTATTGAGTGTGTGCTTGATAACCAAGGGTATAGCCGAGGACCGAGCCTTACAGCTCATATGTATATGCTCCGTCTTATTATGTATGTGCTTCATTTTATGATGTCCGTTGTCACAATTACATCCTTAAACTGATGTTCCTTACACCTGATATGACTTGTATGATTGATTCCGAGTCGGCACCACTTAGCTTTTGCCCTTTTGGGTATATGTATGTCACCACTGCAGTAGGTTTACGGAGGTGTTGTCGATGCTCTTCGGAAAGCTAGCCTAATCCCCTAGTGACCCATACGATATATCTGCTCCCTTTTGGGAGAATAGAGCATCGTGGTTGCTAATCAATATGTATGATGTTTCAATTATCATTCCTCGTTCATGCATCATGTTAGTGATTATTCTTGTTAATGTATTATGTCATATTAGTTTCACATGCCTTAGTACTTGCTTAACCGTCGTGTTAACAGTGTTACCCTTGGTATTGCAGGTCCAGCACCCGGTCCCGACGCGGCCCCGGAGGGTACCCCAATGGTACCTCGGGGTGTAGGCGAGTGGATGGATGGCGACGTCTACTACTAGCCATCCTACGGAGAGCGTCTATCCTTGGGATATTATGCTAGGACTTTTGTATCAAACTTTTAAGAACCAATTGGGGAATGTACTAAAAGACTTTAACTCTACTGTATGTTTATATGTTTACTTATTCAAGCATGTGCTTTTGATAATTACTGAGTATTTCACAGGATGTCGCTTATGATAAGTTATGTTTATACGTGTGTCAGCATACCTCACACGTTCCTGTGGAATCTCCCTTGTAGGAATTCGTGCCTAATTCTTCAGGGCACGGATTTCTACGGGATTATGTATCCACGCCCTGGGGGCCCACTCAAATCCCCAAATTCCCGGGATCGGGGCGTGACACTACCTTATCTGATAAGTTAATTGATGCAGACGTCAAAAAGGACTTGCATTCAAAGCATGCTGAGAAGGTTGAAAAGAATTACAAATGGTTAAGAGTGATTTTGCCATTCTCAAAGCTGAAAAGGATGATTTAAATGGCAAATTAAAGAGGGTTCACATAAAGTTAAAATTTACCAAAGGTAGAGTAAAGTGCGTGTACACTGGGTCCATAACGCTTGGTGAAATTCTTTATAGTTGAAAGAAATATTCTTCAAAAACTAGTATTGGCTATAAACGTGGAGCTTCAACATCCAAAAATAAAGGTATGTTTTTGTTAAAGGCATTGTTGTGGTTTCTATGGCATCTACCGCTCCATATACTATGTGAGTAAATCATGTTGGTAGTACATCCAAAAAGAATGTGTCACATCCTAAATCTACATCTACATGTCATCATTGTGGAATCAAAAGACACATTCAACTCCATTGTAATAAGCTAAGAAATCTATCGAGAAACAAGGAATGGAAAAAGCAACTATCTCCACCGAAGATCAGGACTGGAACCATATGGGTTAGGAAATCTAACTTACCTACTAATTTGGTACACATTGTGTTAAAAGCTTCAAAATAGCAAGTGTGGGCACCAAAATCCAAAAGCCCCAGATCAAGATGTTCAAGCTCTATCCCACTACAAGAAAAATCACTTTTGGCGACAAAAAAATTCGTCGCTAAAACAACAACTCTCATTGCCAAAGACTTTTAGCGACAAATAGAAAATCGTTGCTATTCCTTCACAGAATCTTGGTCTACGAAGTCCTAAGCGATAACTGTAGCCATCGTCGCTGAAAAATAGACCTTTCATGACAAAGATTATTGTCACTAATTCATGTTGCAGTAACTAGTACGTCGCCAAATACTAAGAGGTAGTTGACCATAGACTTAGCTTTTGTGATGACATTTTTCATTGGGAAATAATAAGTAAATGTTGCCAAAAACTTTTTAAGCCATACAACAGACATTGGTGGAAACATTTTAGCGCCAAAGTATATTGTCAGTAAAAAACCTTTTGGGAAAGCATGTTCGTCCCAAAAGGTACATCACAGGTTTTGGCGATGGCATTTTGTCTGTCACCAAATGTATTTTTTTTTCAAAATAATGAACCTGTTTCCAATTCCATCCTGCATAACCTATTTTCAATTTCAAAAAGATGAAGCTGTCTAATTTCATCTCAAGTAAACATCAACATCCAAAATCCCAAATTTAATTCAAAATAACAACCATTCAAATATATATAGATGATAAAGTCAACCGTGTTACAAATGTCAATACATATACATAAATTACTATAAGTGTCTAACTTAACATCCCCCAAAATTTTATTGTGGTCAAACGATTCAACAAAATGGAAATAGCCTTGCAACCGCATTTCAATGATCCATATCCATCATTAGTCTGCCAAACGAATGAAACTTATATATCATTAAAGGAACATAATTGATATAGGCATATGATAAGGTAAACATAACTGAAATATAATTCATACCTCATTGAAAATTACAACTGTTATCATCAAATTCAAAAAAAAAAAATGATTGTCCTTTTCAAGTTTTAATATCTTCCCTTAAGAATGACAAATTTAATCTCTTGCTTTTCATCTTATTTTTCCTTTGCCAAACACAGCAACAGCCCATCTTCTTCTTCTTCTCATTCTTCTTATTTACTTATTTTCTTCTTCTCCCTTGTGCCAACTGGCCAAACTACCTGCAACTCTCCACTCACTGTGCAGACCCATTACAGAACTTATTTGTGCCCACTACAACAAAATCATGTTGAATGAAATTTGCCATTATAGAACTTCAGCTTATGTGACCTCCACCCCTCGAACAGAGGAGCTCCTATAAACCATATTGCCCACTGCCATTGGGCCATTTGACATATTTGTTTAAATCAAGACCTTAGTCGCACTCACTTGTTAAGGGCATTATCCTATAACATAGGAGACTCTATCTAACTGTTATAGATAAAGTCATATGTGCATAAAATATACCAGCTAGAAACTTATAAAAAGAAGACAAAACACCATAAATTTACATTGCCCATGATTATTAATTCAGTACATAAGTGAAAATCCAAATAACCTACATGATCAGTAATTCAGTAACATAAATTACAAAGATACACAACAATCAACAAAGAAAGCACAAGATAAAGGGAAAAGTCAAAGACTTATCTAAATGGGTTTTTATTTTCATATGAAAATGAACTAAAATAAAATAAAATAAAATAAAGATAACATATCTAATTAGGGCATGATTAGAAGAGCACTCAGAGATTACACATGATCAGTTCAAAGTATTCATTCTAGATGTACAAACATGAATACCACAGAAAGAAAAAGATAATGAATGAGGGCAGAGCCTAAAGAAAACCTCAGTGCCTCTGATGGACTTCTAGATATGTAAGTGTCCTCTCCCTGATAAACACTGAGAAAGATGATTCCTACGTTATGTATAAACAAATGAATACTTTAACCATGATAGGAACTATCATACATCAATGAGTAGAGCTACTCCTCAACATTTAGATTAAAGCTGTTTGTTCACAATCAAATTGAAAATTTGGCATAACAAAACTTATCTTTCTAGTAAAGTTGTAGAAAAGCATGTACCCTCCCTACATGTTCCTTCAAACCCCCCCTCTCTCTCTCTCTCTCTCGCTCTCTCAATTTAATACCAATGATGATTATAATGCTTCAATATATATAACTTTCAAAACTGAAAACATTGTAGTTTCATTGATTTAAACACAAAGGGGGAGTTCAAGAATCACTCCACTACAAAGTGATTAAATTAATAAAACTACCAAAGAGAGTTTCATACTAACCAAAATGATTAATTCTAGTAAAAGATCTTGTGTGGAAAAAAAGAAAATTTTCAAGACAACTATATGAACTGTAGATTATCGTTGCTAAATAAGATGGTGGTCCTGCCAATAGCCATCATTCAAAAGCAAAATTAAAATGAGAATATGATAAAATAAAATAGGACCAAAACATGAACATGGCAAGAGAATCATCTTTACTACTGCAACTTCTTTACTACATCTCTCACACTCTTGCCCCCTTTTGCTCTTTCTCTTTAGTCTTTTCAATAGCAATCAGAATTTGAATGGTTTATCTTCAGAAATAAAG
The DNA here is from genome assembly GCA_037013555.1 of Sextonia rubra. NCBI lineage: Eukaryota > Viridiplantae > Streptophyta > Magnoliopsida > Laurales > Lauraceae > Sextonia > Sextonia rubra. The sequence goes on along the minus strand of JASUAD010000028.1, from coordinate 882,673 downwards.
ATCTACTATTGATTATGCACTATAGAGATGTAAGAGTATTGAGATCTTCATGGAGATTTGCTAGTTTTAGTGTGAGAAATCATACAAATGTATGAAAGGATAATGTGTTGATTTTGAAAGCTTTTGGCTGGATTGCAGTAGCATGCAAAACTTTTTCCGGTGAGTAGCCCATGCAATAAGAAACAACCTAAAAATCACACAGATCCAAGTAATTTCAATTTTCAACTATCTGATCATACTCCCACATGACAAGATAGTATGTGATACAGTTAGACATTTTTGTTAAAAAGTGACCATCTCCATTATCACTCAACCTCGTATGAAATTGGTTTGACCCCACCTTTAGTTAGTGCACAGTTACTAATTCTTTTCTTTGTATAAATAGAGTGAAAAGCCTTTGTAATAGATTAGCTTTTGAGTAAATGAGATAAGGTGTTCTTTGTTTTGATGTTCTCTGCAACTTCTTTGTTCTTTTTCTTTTTTGTTAATACTATTTATATTGCTACTTAATATATGGGCCTAAGTAGAATAGTGGAATTTAGAAACACTTAACAGTAAGATAAAGAAAAAAACAAGAAGAAGAATAAACTGAAAGAGAGTAGAAAGGAAAAGAAAAAACAAGAGAAGTGAGATAGTTGATCAAGAAAGAAGATGCAAAAAGTGTAATGAAAAGAGAAAATCAGAAATATAAAAAAGAAGAGGTGTAGCACCATTCAAAGTTTGATCCATTCCTTCAAATTTATCATTTGCATCATTCAAAGTTTGATCCATTCCTTCAAATTTTTTTAATTCTTTACTTCTTATATATTTTATATACCCATTAGTTATACTTGTTTAGCTTGTTGTTATGCAGATATCTAAATGGGGATACCATTGTTGGTTACTCTTACACCTTTTGCAGGTTGCAGGAAATGAAAACTCTTCCCTTCTTATTTGCTTTGCCTCAAAGACCATCAATGCAGGATAGATTCTTCAAAATTGCAAATCATTGAACTTGGTGCCCAACCTGGTTAGCTCTTTGTGCACATCATTTTTTTTATTTTGTGTTATACCACAATTGACTAAGTGTAACTGTCAAAAGGACAAATACTATGTTGATAACCTTTTCTATTGTAAGCAGTATAAGTTTTTTTTTTCTATATTTGTATGCTTAACTAATGTTTTGTTGCATTTTTAATTGTTTGTGAGTGGTTGCATGTGCTGTTTGTTTTCTCTATACATAATAAGTTACTATGCTGCCATAGTTTATTTTTCCTTTTGAACATGAGCTTTCAGTAATGTTTTTTTCCTTGTACAAACTTTGCTGGTATCTTTATCAGGTAAACCTGGTTTTACAAAGAAGCAGGCAGATCTTTTCTTTCCACATAATTTTACTAATGATTTCCCAGTGGCAATGAAGGTTCCATTTTTAACCCATTGTATTTTTAATTTGCAGTGACATATTAGTATTAATTCTTTGAACTTTGTTTTGTGCAGATATCAAATAATTGTAGCCTGATCTATGTGATCACAAAACTTGGACTCCTTTAGCCTGATCTAGAGATAGCTACAGCAATTTACAAAAATCGAATTGGCCCAGATCCTATATTCTTGACAGCAGATGCTTCATCAGCGGGGGCTTCTATGCTATAAATAGGCGGGGGCGGGTGCTACTTGCAACCATCAATGAAGTTACTCTTGTGCCAAGTATGTTTGTAAGCTACTTCTTCTCATTTTTGTCATTACAGTATATTGGTATATTTATTTTGAAAAACAAAAATGATTTATACTTGGAAAATGTCATACTATTATGCCAACTCTTGAGTGGAAAACATTTAGTCAATGATAACTAGTGGAGCCCTCAAATGCCAATCCAACTAAACTATCTCAGAAATTGGTGTCTGCACACATCAGAAGGTAGTTCGTTACTAGATTTCTCTTTAAACTGATTTTCTCTTTAACTACAACTCGGAAAATTATTTTTCTTGATTGCACTGAACAACTGCCATATTGCTTCTCTTGAACCCAAATATTAGAAGAATTGCGTTTTTTTGTTTTTCTAATTAAATTCATCCGTAAAACCAGTTTGTAGATTAGTGAACCCTGAAACTCAGACATTATACTTAACAAAAACCAATGAAGTAATTGAATTTTATGGTGTAATGTACCTTGACTATCAATGTTGATGCTCCAAACATGTTGGGTGTATTGATTCCATTGAGATAAGCTTTGATTTCTGGAATGCTTCGTCGAGCTGCAGTTGGTGCAAACACAACACAGAGAACTGAAGCAAACACGGTAAGAGCTAAATTGGCACCTGTGAAGTAAAGGAATCCTGTAATATACCTGCAGCACCATAATCAATACAAAACCAGCCATCTCAGGCTCAACAAACATGAATCCTTCATCCTATAAATCTTCCACAATTTCCATTCTACTGATTACAAATCAAAGGTTATAGGCTCAAAGGTTGACTTGGGTCTTTAGGTTTTTGAGGAATTCACTCTGAACAAATGCTTCTTTTTTTTTTTTTTTTTTGTTGATGGCCCTAGTTGGACGTGAAATCACCACATGTTTTGGTTGTTCTCCCCAAACAGATGGTTATTCACTCTGCTGTTTATTGAGGAAGGACTAAAAATTTGAAATGCATTAGGCTAAGGTGCAATTTTTCTACATTTGTAGTCCAAGTAAACATTCATTATATTTAGTTGTAGCCTACATGGACAAGAATTTAGTTTGTGTATAAAAGCACCCCACCTACCCCAACGATCAAAATTGGTGTATTGCATTCAACTTAATTTAACCATTTAGTAATCATGTAGAAAATACAGTTGCTTGAGAAACAACTTAATGTTGAACACTTAAATTGGTTTCCCTGTTAATTTATTCTTTGTTGTGGACCATATCAGGTTTCAAGAAATAGTCCCTTTCAATGTTGGGAATGTGTTGGTTATAGAAGACAATGAACCGACAACAAAATGGCTCTCTTTAATCAACAGGGCACTTAATAAATTACGAAGAGATGACATGACAAATATTCAAACTTCCCCATTTGACTACAGTAGCTCTAGCTATTCTCAAGCTTCTAACACAATGGTTTGTAGAGACCCAAGAAGTGCTGGCAAAAAACAGTCAGTAAGAACTTCAGGACAGAGAAAGGATGGCGACTTAAGAGCTGTTACTGCTCTTCAGAAGTGGAGAAGAAGTATAAGGACTCATGCTTCAGATGCCAACAGGTTTGTATCAGGGGATAGGTTTAATGCATTGAATGATGAGAGCTTTATTCTATAATTGACTGAAATAAATACTTTAGAAGCATATGATTTCAAACTACATCTAAACTAAGGAGGGAAGAAGAAAGTCAAATATCAAAACATGGCCATGCATGAAAAAAATATAAGGATGAAACCAACCATCAACACATGAACATGCTTGAAAAAGATTAAGATGATACATAGAACTGAATCTAAGATGACTAACCAGAAGAATCAGGATTCTTTGGAGAGCATAAATTGAAAGAATGCATCGTTTATATGAAAAAGAGAAGAAGAAAAATTGAACTTATAATCTTTGAGAGAGAGAGAGAGAGAGAGAGAGAGAGAGAGAGAGAGAGAGAGAAGTAGGGGTTTGGCTCAGCAAGTTTGCATGCTCAGCTACCCACCTAATGCCAATCCTCCCCGTATCAATAGGTTGAGAGAACTTCCGTAGCAAAACTCAATGAATATGACAACAAAACGATGTAAATGAGGCATTGATGAAATGATCACATGTTGTTTAGCTCGAGATGAGATTTTGGGGATTTGATTGGTGTCAATGAGTCCTTCCTTACCACCCACATAGAAACCACCTCAAAGGGGCCTTTTCATTTGTTTTAATATTGGGTATGAAATAGTCATAAGAGCTGATCTAAGCAAGTCCTATCAAAAGGGCTGAGTTTCCTAAGTAAATTAAATCCCAGGAAAGTGAAGATTCTATCTAAAACTTCACTTTATATCCATTACTTCCTCCCTTAGTCTTCCTCCATTTGACCTGACCTCACTATAATTTCTAATTTTTTTAAATATAAATTAGATAAGTAGATAAAAAATAGTGAAGATAGATACATTGAGATGTAAAATTACTATAAAAAAACATGATTGGAAATAGAAATGAGTGAAGAAACAACCTACTTCACAATCCTACCCAGCCAGATGGAAACACAAGAAACCTTAGTGGAAGGACTATCTCCTCTCTTACACAGCTGTCCAAGGATGGAGGATAGATTATACCATAGTAACTGTTGTACAAGATGATTCAATGGAGTTGATGGTTATTATAACCTCATGCCTCATTTAACATGATGAACCCTAACTTCCACTTTATCAAATCTGCTCGACAAATTCTAAGTCCATGATAATAGGCATTCCATTGTAACCATACAAATAAACATAGTTCTAAGGTGGTCGGGGCAAATGGTTCAAAGATGCAATGGACCACCCAAGGGAACTACTGTTAGCCCATTGATGCACATCACTAATTTCCATCTAATTGCTAACCTTAATTTCAATGTTTTTTTAGCATTTCTTTAATCAATTTAATATATATATATATAATGGGGAATATTCACATGCATATATCGCTCATCAAGAGACCGTGCATACTCTTCTGTGGGGCCCATAGTGGACCCCACCAAGTGATGAGACTAGGGAGAATGAAAAGATCTATGCGGGACCACACTACATACTAAGTTTAGCACCAATCACATGCCTAACCCCTTTATCTATGACGCACATATTCATTCCATTCGAATGGGTACATAGTCGATCCAACGGTCCAATAAATTCGGATTTGACCAAAAATTTGTAAACATGTTCAATTCAACGGGGTTATGTGTCTAATCCATTTAGATGGACTACACAATGGGTCCCACCTAGAGTTCTCATGAAAAAAATGGTGAATGACATATGCATATGAATATTCCCCATATATAATAGATAAGTTTGAAATTCTATGGAATAACCAACCATTTCATTTCACCAGCCTTGTTCTCAACCCCCACACATCAATGGGGATAGGGTACTTTCATAGAGTCAAATGGAGGCAAATAGAACACTACAATACTAATTGGGAGGAGGTCCATTCAGTGAAGTACCATCCATGGAAAGGTTATCACTATAGTAATCATACAAAGGAAATAGGTAAGCAAGACAAAGACAGAGACATAGCTCAGATCTGCTCTCTTTCTCTCTAGCCATTTGATTCCACCATTAGTACCGTTACTTTATGACCCATTAAAAGAGGGCACATGCAAGGTGAGTCCCATTGTAAGATGACACATAAGCTTGTGTACATTTTGTATGCATTTTAATATACACACGTATTATTTTTTATTCTATTTTTAAAACATCCATTCCAAACAACCCATTTAACACAGATCTATATCAAGGAAATCTGTTCCATATATATAAATGAGATTTGCCAAACTAAATCACGAGAGCCTCAGCAGGTGCAACAATTAAAATGAGTCACCACAAGGTTTGGCAAGCGGAAATAGAGGCACAATGGGTGCAACAAGCAAAAAAGGTATGAAGAGGCCAAGGAAGTAATTTAAGGCGTAAAATTTTAAACAAACAAGAAGGAAAGAGCTTTTCCATGTTCTCTTCTTTCTCTAGTGCTAATGCCATGCCACCTTGGCCCTACTCTTGGTGGAGCTTTTTGCAATCCCATTACAACCCACCCCCCCCCCCCCCCCCAACCCCACGCAAACCCACAAAAATCAATCAATTACCCCCATAGCCCAGGCCCCAACAACAAATTCATCAATCCCTCCTTTCCTCTTCCTCTTCCTTTTCTTTCTCTCCAAACAAAACACAATGGGGAAAATATCTACAGTTTCTCTAGTACTAGGAATTTCCCATTTTTTTCTCTGAAAAAGGTACTTCAATTCCCAAGTCAATGACCTTAACTCCACTTCTCTTACAGAAAGAATTCCTTGGAAAAGGGAATTTCCCATTGCTTCTTTCTCTATCTCTTTTAAGGATTATCCAAAAAAACCCCAACCACCCTCAGCCATTAAAAAAAACAAAATCACTAACAACATGGGGACATTAAAAAAGCAGAAGCCTTTCCTCATCACTAGCACAACCAAGAAGATGGGGAGAGTCGTCAACAATAGAAGATGCTAGAATCATCAACAATAGTTTGAGGGCAGTGGGAAGGGTTCGATTTGGGGATGGGAGATTTGCTTGGATTTAGGAAAAGAGGGCTAGAATATTACCTGGAGGAGAGAGGGCCGCCATTGCCTCCATTGACACCATTGTCACTGGAGCCGGAGATGGATTTCAGAATTTACAGTGCACAGCGGTAAAAAGTGTTGGGAAAAGCGACGCAACGGAAACTATCGCGATCAACGGATCTACCACGATGAACACACAGCAATCACACCATCAAGTAATCACACACATGACACAGCAGTTTTACGTGGTTCGGCAATCTTGCCTACGTCCACGGGAGGAAAGAACTCATCTACTGTGATCCATCTCGATCCCCTCAGGATCTAGGGTTACAGTACATCTATATATAGTTCCCGCTTTCTTGGCCACCAAGAAAACCCATACATAATGACTAAAATACCCCTAACCCTGAGCCTCGGTTTTGGCTAAACCAGACGACCGATTCGGCTAAACCAGAATACAAGACAAAACCCAACAATCTCCACTTTGGCTTGGATTCCGTAAATCCTCAGAGCCACCTTGAGATACCCGGTAATGTCTTTCACGCACCTTGCTGAAGGGTACGTCTCCGCACATGCTACGACCTAGCGTGGCCACAGTTGCCTCCTTTGACCTCAACACCACCGTCTTGAACCTCTGAAGCGCTCTCCATTTGTTGCCACATGCATGCATCCTTGCAACACAATGAACCTAACTTCCATACGTCAAGACAAAACTGAAAACCTCCCCGAATCCGGATCTCACTGGTACCTTGTGAATCCTTCCTTCTGTCTCCATCCCGGTGTTCTTTCTGTCAAACCTACAACTGTCCTGTTCTAGCCTGTTCTGGTGGGTTGGGCACAGTACATGCGGGTTAGGTATGACCCGATGCTTAAACCGGCTTACTCTGACCTGAACAAGACTACCTTTTCTTCCCCGAGAAAATCATCTCCGTTCAGGGCTTCCTGGATTTCCACTAGATGATATCATCGAAGATCCATCAATCCATCTTCCGATGATCCGTTGCATCTAACTCCACCTGAATCACAGATTTCCTTCCTTGTTATTTGATGTCTCCTTCACTGCTCCACCTGAAAAAGCATCTCCTATCAACCTGCAGAGATTTTTGACCATCTCACCCTCCATGATGACCAATGTTCCCTTTTCCACCTTCGTAACTCCACCCGCTACAATGCACTTGCAGCCTTTGAAGTCTAAGGCACACAAAGAAATCCTATTTCTTTGTCAACTCGGAACATATATTACAGCCGTTAGGGTTTGAATAACATCATCATACATCTGGATTTCTACTATTCTTATCTCAAATGCTCATCAGTTGCATTCTCCCCCAATAAGAACAAATCCATCAACCATGATAATTATTTGCATCAAACCAATCTCTACTCAATCACATGATAGGAAGAATCAGAATCGCAATACCATGAATCAACAACCGGATCCATACCTGTAGCGACCAAAACTGATTCCTTGTCAACTGAATCTGAGCTTTCTTGCACACTACCTCCTTTCGATTCTGATTCTTTTGCTTCTTCTTCCACTTTGGCATGTCACTCCTTCCTGATTCCTTTGACATGAATCTAAGTTTTCCATCAAAGTTCCAGAGCAATCTACCATTCTTGACATCAAGTAACACTTTTTAATCATTGTTGTGTCACGGAGTCTAACACTCAATCCTGCCAATCCCTGAAGTCGTTTCTCCATCAAACACTTCAATCTGGCCCGTGATGCTTGAATCCATTGCTATCATCATGAATCTGTCAATTTCTTCAATCCCCCAATTTTCTGCCCATCAAACTGTCAATATCTTTTATCTGCCTCGTAGATCTCGTCACTGTGAGCACGCTGGAAAAAACGGATCTGAAATCCGATTCCGGATGGCTTCGATATCGCAGAATTAATTCTCTACACTCCAATGGTCAAACATCCATGTTGACCCGTTGACCAGCCCATCTTCTTCCATATATGCGTAGATCTGCTCACAATGAGTCCGTAGGAACAAACGGATCCCCGATCGGACATCGGACGATCAAGATATCGCAGAAACAATTTCAGCCACAAATCTGGTCAAACCTGCCTATTGACCGAGCTGACGTCACGGATTGCTGGCAAACTGGGCTTCTGAAATGGATCCAGGTTGGGTTCACCTGACTCGAACTGAACTGAACTGCTCGCTCTGCTGAGCTTCTTTGATGTACCGGGTTTGGGTCCGACCTGAACTGGAACCTGGAACTGCTCTACTGGGCTTGCTGCATAAATAGGCTCGGGTCCGAACCTGACTCACCTAACCCGGCCCAACTCGTGCGCTTGACTGGTCCACACCGCGGGTCAGGTCAAACTGACCCGACCCGAACCCGGACCTGCTGCTTCTGGGTTCTTCTCCACGATGGGTCAGGTCGAACGGACCCAACCTAAAACCCATACTGACCTGGAATCTGGGTCGTCTTCAACCTGCAACACTGTGTCTCAGTCTGCAACCCAGTTACAGACCATGTTAGCCTCGACTATGGCAAAGTGGACCGGCGATAGCGGCGAGGCGCGGCGACGACACGGCGACGGCGAACAGCTGCTAGCGGCGACTGGAAGCCCGGCGAAGGCGACAGAGACGGCGAGAATCCCGGCGAAAATCCCGATGAGAATCTCATGTTTTTCGAACGGCTGATTGTCTTCTACGATGAAGGGTTGCTGCTGCGATCCTCTGCCTTCTCCGATCCTCTTCTTCTCTCTGCGATTCGAGCGGCCAGGACACCCTTCTCGGCTGCCTCGTCATCCAATGGGCGGCGATTGTTCCAGTGTCTTGCAGCGACTGGAGCAGGCGATGGCCGTGCGGCAGTAGTCCGGCGATTGTGCTGCGGGCGACGGGCACATCTACGGCTGCTGCGTCTTCTTCATCCCCTGTTCTGCAATAAGAGCCATCACTGCCTTCTCTGGTCAAGTTCGGTGGCCCACCAAGAGATCACAACCGATCTCTTCTCCCTGCACAAAAACTTCCGTGCACACACAACCTTGATCTTCAACAGTTTCGGAAACAAAAATCTGAGCCCTATATTTCCCTGCAACAAAGAAGCCGTGGATCCTTTCTTCCGGCACATCCAACGCGATCTGTCAATCGCAAAACCACCAGCGATCTCAACCTCGCTCTGATACCACTTGTTGGGAAAAGCGACGCAACGAAAACTATCGCGATCAACGGATCTACCACGATGAACACACAGCAATCACACCATCAAGCAATCACACACATGACACAGCAGTTTTACGTGGTTCGGCAATCTTGCCTACGTCCACGGGATGAGAGAACTCATCTACTATGATCCATTTCGATCCCCTCAGGATTTAGGGTTACAGTACATCTATATATAGTTCCCGCTTTCTTGGCCACCAAGAAAATCCATACATAATGACTAAAATACCCCTAACCCTGAGCCTCGGTTCTGGCTAAACCAGACGACCGATCTGGCTAAACCGGAATACAAGACAAAACCCAATAAAAAGGAGATACCCATGGGAACAATTCGTGTTTCGATGGGAACCTAAATGAAAGAAGCTCCCCCAATATTAAGAAGTCTTCCGCAACACAAAATGGTCATAGTCACAAGTGCTAAAAATCCTTTGGCAATGACAAACCTTCGTCACCTAAAGTGTTTTCCTGGTCTCTGAAATTGCAAGTGTGCTAGGAAATTTTTTTTTGCCTTTAGCGATGATAGATTAATCATCTAGTAAATAATATACCCCAACGGAAATATATTGTCACCAAAGAATCTATAGTTGTCGCAAATGATGAGCTACAGCAACGATTAACAATAGTCATCACTAAAAACGAATATTAGGTAACAATAATATGTGTTTGTTGCCAAAAAGGAAACTTAAGGCAACAATATAACATGTTCATCGCCAAAACTATTTTCCCATATAGCTCCCACCCTAGTACTGAAAAGAAGATAACATTAAGGGGAAGTTAAAATTAAGGGAGTGCTACTGGATCCTGATTGACATACTGTTGTGTGCTGATCATTCTTTGTCAATTATAAACAAAAAGGAGGAGATATACAAGGGGAGATATGTTGACCCACAAAAAATCACAGCTGTTACAATCAATTCAGAAGATTTCAGATGAGTTCGGAGTGCAGTAATTCAAGTTTCAAAATTGGTGGACTTCAAACACCAAGCTTTAGGTTCAATACCTCAAATCCAAGGCCACCAAACAAATTCAAGGCTCTGGTAACTCTAAAGTGGGCTTGAGAATGATGTCTCAAAGTTTCAAAGCATTTGGACTTCATCTCAACTCAAAATCAAGTTTTAGTGACTTTTTGCTAGCTTTTTGGGGGTCACTGCAAAAATTAACACTTCTACATGCCAAAGCAAACTCAAACTTGGGAGAATGTCCTCAAATGCATTCAAAGATTATTCTTTAAAATTTCAGAGCATTTGGATATCATTTGGACCAAAACCCAGTTCAGATGGAAATCTACTGGGCTCTGTGGGGTCATTATGCAAAGTGACACCTAATGAAGATCAAATCAACTAAAACTCCTGGAGGAAGCTCAAATTATGTCCAAGAAAAGCTCTATAAAATTTCAGGTCAAACAGATATCATTTGACCCAAAGTATTCAAATGTGTCAACTTTGGGTTAATGACCCCCGAGCCAAGGGGTCACTAGCCAAAGTCCTATTTCTCGATGTCCAAAATTGATGAAATTTGGGTACAAAGCTTTAGTCATGCTGAAAAGATATTTGCAAGTTTTCGAGTCAAAAGGACTTCGTTTGATCATAGTTCTAATGCATGTCAGCTTTGAAGACAATGACCTCCAAGCCATGAAGGTCACTAGCCAAAATCCTCTAGAAGGTCAAAGCTGATGGAATTTAGAATGAAAACTCAAAATTTGTTCAAAGCTAAGTCTCCAAAGTTTCAAGTCAATTGAACAGCATTCGGATAGAAAACAAGCTAACTACCTATAGTGTGGGGTGAATAGTAACTTGGAACATGCAACAAATAAGTCACTATTCGAATTCCTACTTCCCCAAATCCCTTAAATTTGGATGGACACTCTAAGAAACTCTTGATATCAGTCCTTTCAAGTTTCAGGTCAAATAGAGGTTATTTAGGCCTCAAACAGCTAAAACAAGAGTCCATTTTCATGAATAAGTCAATGGGAAGTTGACCAACTTCTGAAGATCAAAATGGGTTGAAATTTCTATGACAACTCAAAATGGTGTTACAAAGCATTGCGCCAAGTTTTATGAAGATCGGAGATGGTTTAGACCCCAAACAAGTGAAAATGGGTTACATACACAAAAGTTTAAAGAAGAAGCCTTAGGAATGACCACGGCTGCGGTCACTAACTTCCATTGAGTAGTTCTCATGGTTTTAGATAGTTTCTCCCACTTTTTTCCAAAATTCAACCTCCAATAACCTCTCTTCAACTTCTTAAAACTCTCTAAAACTACCTAGACAGTCTATAAAAGGGGGTAACACTTAAAAAAGAAGGAGACACAAAGAAAAGGCAAGAGAATTTTTACTAAAAGCTTTAAGCAAGGCATCCTCTAGCACTCCAATCCACTTCCTCTTCTTCTTTTCAGTCACTCAAGGTGAGAGATGGTTCAGAGAAGGAAGGGGAATATTGGTATTATTTAAAAGAGAGCTATATTCACGTATTGGCAAGCCTTCAAAGGATGACATTGTTTCTTTTGTTTTTCTCAGTTGGGGGATTTTCTAGCCATTATAGAAGTTGTAAACAAGCCTTTTTAAGCTTCATTCTATCCCTTGAAAATCATAGGTTCAAAATGATACAACTTTGGCTTCATACAGTACCCTTTTCGGACTTGTACAAAAGAATGGTCCGTAAACAACAGTGATGATCGACAAAGGTTTCGATCGATTCTACAGTTGAATTTAATACTCTTAATAGTCATTTAACACCCTAAAGATCATAAAAGTGAGTTTCAGCACTTTGGAGAAGTTACAGAGATAAAACGGTACAATACAAAAGGCAAAACAGTAGCCGAAAACTAGTGACCGTGACCCAAGGTCACTCCCCCATTTTTCTTCCTTTTTGCATTTCTTCACACTTTTAATGTATTTTCTTGTAATTTTCAAATTTGGATCACATATGAGACTTAAGAGAGGGATTGTAAACTTTTCAAAAACATGTAAGTAACCTGTATCCCCGTGGTCAAAGCATTTGAACCCATGTAAACAAAAGGAAAATTAATGATGAATTATAGTTAATTCTCATTCTTCTTAACACTTGAAGTGCGTGAATGTCGAACTTGAATCTCTTACACACATTTCCACATCTTTCGACTGCGATCAAGATAGAGACAGAGACATGTTATACACTGAAGGTATAGATTTTTTTATGCATATATTCAATGTATTTTTAGTTTTATTTTTGGGTAGAATTTTTGTTAAGTTTAGAGAGTTTTGTCCATGAATTGCCAAATAGGGAGATTGTTAGGTATTTGTATGTTGGCTAATTCATGAGTTAGATAGAACTCTGGGTTTATTGAGTTGTAATTTTTTATTCCTTTTAGAATAAACTATGGTATGAGTCATTGGTGCACTAAAGTAAAGAAAGAACGCAAATTGAAATATTTTGAAGTGATTTTCTAAGGTCAATATATATTAAAAAAGTCATAGCTCATAAACTGAACATCAGATTAGAGCCAGTTACTTACAATTGTAAAGCTCTTTTCGAGTAGATATTTGTAGGATCCAAGACTGCATCAATTGGAGCTAAAACAAGAAAGTTATGGCCTCAAAAAATTTACATAAAAGTACAAAATTTTCATGCATGCTAGAGTGCCTATGCACTCTCCTTGAGCGCCCAAGGTAGAGTTTCCAACCGAAAATGAGTGCAGTCCAGCGCCCATTCATCTAGCTTGAGCACTCGAGGCGCAGAAACCCACTTTCCTATACGGAATTGTTCCATGTTTGTGTCAAAACTGCCAATTTATGGTTTACAAGGACTATAACCCTAAGGCATAAATTGTGGTGCTATAAGAAGTGTATTTTTCTCAACCCTAAGGCATCCATCTAATTATTCAAAGTTGAGAATACATATTGGAGATATCCTTCTTCTCTAAAACAGCCATTGGAGAGATTATGCTGAAGAATTAAATTCTAGAGATTATTGCTTTTACTTCTTTATAAAAAATTGTCTCGTTGAAGATTGGTTGTTTCAAGTGCAATGAGCGGTGAATGGCGAGTAGTTGGCAAAAAGAACTGTAGTGACGTAGTCCTTAGGTTGAGTTATAACTGGGAGAAGGTCTGTGAGTATATTTTGTAATTGCTCATTATTAGTGCTTAGTAGGGTTTTTCACGTAAAAATCTGCGTGTTGTCTTCTTGTGGTGTGTGATTGATTTATTTGCTAAACCTTTTATTTTTCCGCTTCATATATTTTGAATTGCAATCTAGAAATATGGAAGTGAGACGATTTTTCACGTCTTCAGGGATAGAGCACACTGCCACCAGTCAATGCCCTTGGTATCTTGCAACCAGAATCGGAAGCTATCTTGGCTGGCCGACTGGTAAAGCGTGGCAATCAGGCACACAATAAGGTCTTGGTCAAATGGCAAGGTGCTGCTGAAGAAGACGCTACTTGGTTGCTGTACTACAGCCTCCTTCGGCATTTCCCCACTCCTAAACTTGAGGACGAGGTTGCTTGAAGCAGGGGAGAATGATACGTGCAGGGGCTTCACAGTGCATGTCAATAATTCTCCTTTTAAGTCCAATAAGTTAAATGGGTCTCGGGTCCTTGATGGCTGTATCTGGATCTGTAAGTTAAGAGTCATGTTTATGTTTACCGGCTCTTTGGGGTTGTTGAATGGTTAGAAAAGGTTGTGGATTGAGGTGGTGTCCAATGTGTAGTGGATGAGTAGAGTCCTTTTATATTTAAGGTGTCTGGACTATTAAATGAAAGTTTATGTCGAAAATTGTTCAACTTCCATCTTAAGAGGATTGTCTTCCCTCAAAGCAGGCTACTAATTAACACCATTCCGCATTGTTGGAAAAAACATGTAACAAAGTCCTCTTCTGTCTCTATTTCGGTCCAATCTCAGGATCCGAGATCTCCTGGGTCTGGACTATGACAAGTTATAGAGCCGATCTCTTTGGCCCCTTCTAAATCAAGCAACCGATCTCCTCTATCCATTACACACATAATCCAACCCTACACAAATGCTAGGCTCTAATTATCTTGAGGGATCTCCACATCACTCAAAACCTGAGTGATCTTAATCCAGTCTTTAACACCGCAGGATCTACAACCTCGCTTTGATATAAAGTGTTGCGAACATTTGGACGTTCTGATACAAATTATTGTGGCTCTGATGTTACCTATTATATCAGATTTAAGGCAAACACATCAACATACACCATAGACATAGAGAAGAAAATGGAGATGCATTCATGACATACAAATTTTATGTGGTTTGGCAAGATTGCATACGTCCACGGGTAATGAGCATCTGCTCGATTTCATTATGAAGAAATTGGGCAATTTATTACAAAGGATGCTCACTCCTCTAACACCTAGCCTAGTCACTCTGAATAGCTCTCAGTCTTGCTCTCACAGTGCCCTACCATATGTAGTAGGTCATATCCGAACATTAGGGGGAAAAGAGCTCTCACCTCTCTCACACCTACATGGCCCTACATGGTTGGTCACCATGGGAAAGAGAGCTCTTACTCTCTTATATAGAGTTTAGGCTTAGATTGCCTCAATATATGTAAGGGAGCTTCTATTCATACACCCATTTTCGCTCTTCTTACAAGGGCAAAAAAAAAAAAAAAATCAAAACTTTCCAAAATACCCCTCACCCCTTCTCTTCCAACACTTCTCCCTGCCTCCTCTCTCCTCCCCTTCCCCACCAACCCCTCCGGCCAGTGACAACACCGGCCGACGGGGGCTCGCCCTCTCCCTCCCCTCTCTCTCTCCCCCTCTTCCTCCCCTTCTTCCTCTCTCTCTCTATTCTCTCTCTTTCCCTCTCCCCCTTCTTTCCTCCCTTCCCCCTTTCTCTCCCTCCCTACTCTCCCCGCTGCAAGGAGATCGGCGTCTCCTCGCAGCAACAGGGAGGTCACGTCTCCCACTGCAGGGAGACTGGGATCTCCCTACTGCAAGGAGATCCGGTCTCCTATTGTGGGGAGATGTGATCTCCTTGCAGTGGGAGACCTAATCTCCCTACTACTACGGGGAGACACAGGTCTCCTTGCAGCGGGGAGAGTGGGGAGGGAGAGAAAGGGGGAAGGGATGAAAGAAGGGGGAAGAGGGAAAGAGACAGAATGGAGAGAGGGAGAGGAATATGGAAAGAGAGAAGGAGGGGAGGGAGACGGAGAGCCCTCCGTTGGCTAGTGCTCGTCGTTGGCCGGAGGGGGAGGTGAGGAACGGGAGGAGAGATGAGGGAGGGAGAAGTGCAGGGAGAAAAGGGGTGAGGGGTATTTTGGGAAGTTTCAATTGTTTTGTTTTTTTTTTTTTTCTTTTTTATTTGCCTGTGTAAGAAGAGTGAATGTAGGTATATAAATAGAAGTTATCTATATATAATCTCCGCTTTCTTGGACCCCAAGAAAGTCCCAGTATAATGACCAAAACACCAATGACCCTAAACTTGTTCATCAGTTAGATTAATAAACCAATGCGACTGAACTAGAATACAAAATATAACAAGAATACAAGACTTAAACCTAACACTCTCTTGCGAAAAGGGCTACTATCATTATATATATATTAATATGCAAACGCGAATTGGTAAAGGACTCAATTTGATTTCATTTCATGGATCTCATTTCCTTCACCCTTGCCATTGCTAGATTGTCTGCCGGATTTAGGAGAGATATTCTAGATTTGGGAGAGAGGTTAAGTAGAGGGAGAGTGCTTGGCTATTGTTCTTGAACTTGGACTTGGTGCTTAAGACTTGGTTTTTTAGACTTGGTGGAAAATGAGGGAAAGACATTGGACATTTATTTGGGTGAGTTAGTTATTTCCTGCATGTGTCATTAGATGGTTCTTAGGTTGGGTTGGGTTGGTTTTGGGTCAAATGGGCATGAATTAGAGAAAGAGGTGGGTGGGTGGGTCGAACCACGTGGGGATTGACCCCATTGCTTTTCTTGAGATTCAAACTGAAAAAAACAAAAGAGTGGGAATGGTTAATGATGACATGGCCATTGTTGGACTTGGTCAAAACAGGTCATTAGATGGGTTATTGGGTGAGTTTGAGGCAAGTTTGCTCCCCTATTAGTGATGTGGTTTGACTCAGTCAGAGGAGGTTTAACTGGAGGATTAATGGGCTAGATTTAGACCCATGAAGGTTTAGAGGTGTGACAGCTAACGTGGGACCTGTGTTTTGCCAAGGTGAGGCCGACGAATGGTTTGGGGTTTTGAAGACGGGACGGTCAACATGGGGCCCAACGAAAGACTTCTAATGTGGGGCCGATTCATGTAGCTTTTGAGACGGGCGGCCACTGAGAGCCCTGTTCTTTTGACAAGATGTGGTCCACGGCTATGCTTGGGTTGTTATGAAAGGGGCTAGGTTTAGACCTTGCTTGGACTCAAATTGGGTGGAGACAGGTTAAGTGGGTTGAGGCTGAACCCAATTTGAATTGAAAAAGGCTTTGGCAAGTGGGTTTAACTTGGCTTGAAAACATTGACAGGTAGAAGTGGGCTTGGCCAAAAGGGTTTAGTTTGGTGGTTTGAGATGGACCTATGTGGGCGAACATGGGCACGGCTCATACGTTTTAGCCCAAGGCTGTCATGATTGGGAGGCGGTCCATGGTTTTAACCAGCTTGGGTGTGAATAGAATGGGTTAGCTGGGGTGCTGGCTTGAACCTTTGTTTCAACTTTCGTTTGTTTTTTTTAAAATAAGGGAGGGTGTCCAAGTCTTTTGGGCCAAAGTAATTCCTTCGAGTTAAAGAAGAGCTGGGTAAAATTCACTGTAGCTCCAGTGTGGTAGTTCAGTTTGAGCTCACAACTTCTAAGAGCAAATCATGATCCCACACCACTAAGCTACTGCTTGAGTTAACCTTTGTTAGGACCTAAATTGCTGCATGATGATAACATGCATTCATGTAGGCACCGGCCGGTTGTTCTTTTGTTACGAGTTGGAACATTTGGTGGAACCCACTTCCCACCTTAGGTTGTGTTTGGATGTAAGGTAGATTAGACTGGAGTAAAATGAAAATTTTGAATTATAACTATTTTCCCTTTTTTTAAAAAAAAATCAAAATTTTCTTATTCTTTTTCAAAAAAAGTCAAAAAGTCATCACTAAATTGAAAAAAAATATCTACTTTTTATACAAAAAGTCATAAGGATTTCATATCAAGCAACTAAAAATAAAAAGTTATCATAACCCCATTATAAATTGTTATTTCTTGATTTTAAGTTTACTCTATTCTATATTATTCTACCTCACATCCAAATAAGCTTTTAGCCTTTGTTTTTGACCTCTTTTTGATTTCCTTGGAATCGAAATTTGATGAGACAAAGTGCAGTCTTTTGGTTACCATGGGGACTATTTAATGGTATAGGTTTTAGGTTTTGTACCAACCCGAATCAAAAATCTAATTTTATGGAGCTTATTATTATATATTAAGATGGTTGTGTTCAATTAAGAAACCAACCTCAATTTGTTAGATTGGTTTTGACCTTTTTAGAATTTGTTTTGATTGTCCCTTTGCATTCTTTGAAGAACTGTAATTCCTTTCTCTTTTTAACTTCTTTCTACAAATTTTGTAACTCTTATTTCTTTTCTATCATTATACCTCCAATCAAAGCCAATAATATTTCGATAGTAACTTTGTCCATTTATCAAAGTGGAGATTCTCGCTCTTTGTTTTTCCCTATTTCAAATTTCTAAACTCACAGTGCTTTTTATAAGATCTTTTTTAAGGCATTCTCTTCATTCTTTATAGTGTTTCCATAATTATTTAATTTTTTGTTTTCTTTTGCTCAGGCTTCTAGAATAATTTCAGAGTCTTTTTAGAGAAATTCTTCTTTATATGTTATGAAATACTAGCAGTGGTTCATTCTTAACCACCTTTCATGGATAGGTATGAAAATTCTGCAGGCACTACAATGTTTGAATGGGTGGAGGAAAATAATACTTTGCCACTTCTCTATGATGTAAAGATTTAGGCCCCGTTTGGCATTATGCCACTTAGACGTTCCCATGTTCCCACGAGTTAAGATCTTGAAAACTGTGTTTGGTACTGTTAAACAGTGTTTTAGATTTTACTCCCGCTGGAACGATCCCTCGAATCCTATCCAGCTAGCATACAAAACTCGGAACGAAAAACCTTCGTTTTTCTTTTAGAATCAACTCACGGGCGTAATCACGCGCCCGCCTTCACATCTTCACCCGCTTTTTTCTCTGGATCTTCTCCAGCGTGCATTGCTCTCAAGGACCTCTCTCTTCTCTCTCACAACCCACCTCGCTGCAAATCTCTCTCTGCCCCAGCCTAACCCCACCACGCCAATACCTGCTACAATTCTCTCTCTCTCTCTCTCTCTCCCCCTCTCTCTCTCTCCACCCATCGCTGCAATTCTTTGCAGAGTCTGCTTAATATTCCCACCCATCCCTATAATTCCTTTGCAGAGCCAACTTGATATTCCCACCCATCCGGGTAATTCCTTTGCATAGCCTGCTTGATATTCAACAGTAATAACTGCGTGAGGTGATGTTGGAAAATAATGATGGCGATTTCTTTCAGATTACTGATTGCATGTGTTAAATGTGAGAGGTGAGGTCTTGAGGAGCCATCTGGATTCATTAGCGTTTATCTCCTCACTTGTCGCCACAGAATCCATTTCACAACGAAGAATAAGATTTACACTAAACAAATGGGTATAGATAGAGATTGGGAGTGGAGAGTGGAGGTGGTGAGGTGAGAGACAGAGACAACAGAAGAAAAACACAGTGCCAAAGAGAGAGGGAATGTTGGGGTGGGCCTCAGTTAGCTGATAATGAACATATGGGAGAGCCAAAGGTGTGATCACATCTGGTGGGCCACGTAGAAAAATATCTTCAATTGACAAGCTAACCGTGTACTTTCCACAGGACCAAATTCGATCTGTACCGTCCATCTTTAGCAAAATAAACCTATGAATATGGGTTGAAACATGAATGGTCTCAAACTTTAATGTAACTTTGTTAGACCAAATTGACACCATCTTGCTTGATTTGGGGGCTTTACATCTACAGCATCATCATCCACAGCATCCAATTACCTCATAAAATTCTCAAAATGATCCATATGGTGGGTGAGTCGTCTAAAAATAACCCAATTACTAGAATTCATAAAGGTGAGTCCAATGTCCACAATCACAAGGAGTCCCCACTTTGTAATTCCTATAATAAATTTACATGTTCCTTATAAAAATTGGTGGAGTCATATTTTAATTCCTATAAAAATGGACCCACATTGTAAAACCTATAAAGCTGGGCCCATGTTCTATAAATTCCATATTGTTGAGAGCATATGTATGTCTTGTTTCAAATTCTTAGAATATAGTTGGTATATTGTTACCAAACAAGTTCCACATAAAACATTCTCAATGGAACAAATCAATATAATATTACCAAACAAGTTATGCACAAATCTGTCTCAGCACAATCCAGTCTCAGCACAATCCGATCTCAGAACAAAATCAGGAACAAGTCAGAAACGTTGCCAAACGCAGCCTTAACTTTTCTTTCTTCATTGATATTGATATATCATTCAATTGAGTTTTTATTTATCTGATTGAAGCAAAAATTTCTTATAGTGAATTTGGTCATGCCACAATTACAGTTTAAATATTGATTTTACTATGCAATTTTATTTCTAACGCAATTAAATTCTCTCTAATTTTTGGTATATAGTACTTTACTATTCTCTTTTCTAAATATAGGATCTGTATTAGTTTGTATCAATGTTGAGACTTTTCTAAGGCTGTGTTTGGTATCGTTTCTTTATTGTTCCTGATTTTGTGCCGAGACTAGGTTATGCTAAAACCGGGTTGTGCTGAGATCAATCTGTGCAGAACTTGTTTGGTAATATTATACTGATTTGTTCCATTGAGAATATTCTCCATGGCACTTGTTTGGTAACAACATAACAACTATATTCTAAAACTTGGAAACAAATAATTATATTTCTCAACAATATTGAATTTATAGAACATGAGTCCACATTTATAGGTTTTACAATGTGGGCCCACTTTTATTGATATTAAATGTGGCCCCACAAATTTTTACAAAGAATATGTGAATTTACTCATGGAATTACAAAGTAGGGCCTCCTTTTGTGATTGTGGAAATTGAATCTACCTTTAGAAATTCTAATAATTGGGATTATTTTTAGACGTATTCTAATATGAAACTCACCCACCATATAGATCATTTTGAGAATATAATGAGGTCATTTTCATCCAAAATACTTGCAAATTCCATATAATTCATCTCCATTTGCTTTAGCAATAAAAGCATTTACTAAAATAAGTAGATCAACATACCAATATATAAATAAGCTTTAAAAAAATATATAATTAGAAGTTAACTGAATATTCTAACTAGTAAATAAATTCTAAACTATAGAAAAGAAGAAAATTTTTTAAAGTTTCCAAATGGCCACTACAATAATCAAGAACATTCAAAGATTTATGTAGCATATAATCACTTAGTAAGAGAAAATAAAATCATTCTTTCAATCCCTTAGATTATGGTGATCGAAGATAATTATGGTGAAAATAATGATGATAATAATAATAATAATATGTTTGCACCTTTAGAGCTAGGAACGACACAAGGAAGGCAGCAGATGGCACGTAAACGAGATGAAATTGCAGATGCACTCTTTGCACATCATGGTGGATTGAAAGAATGATTTGTATTAAATTTAATGAATATTATTAATTATTTTCTCTTACTAAGTGATTATATGCTACATAAATCTTTGAATGTTCTTGATTATTGTAGTGGCCATTTGGAAACTTTAAAAAATTTTCTTCTTTTCTATAGTTTAGAATTTATTTACTAGTTAGAATATTCAGTTAACTTCTAATTATATATTTTTTTAAAGCTTATTTATATATTGGTATGTTGATCTACTTATTTTAGTAAATGCTTTTATTGCTAAAGCAAATGGAGATGAATTATATGGAATTTGCAAGTATTTTGGATGAAAATGACCTCATTATATTCTCAAAATGATCTATATGGTGGGTGAGTTTCATATTAGAATACGTCTAAAAATAATCCCAATTATTAGAATTTCTAAAGGTAGATTCAATTTCCACAATCACAAAAGGAGGCCCTACTTTGTAATTCCATGAGTAAATTCACATATTCTTTGTAAAAATTTGTGGGGCCACATTTAATATCAATAAAAGTGGGCCCACATTGTAAAACCTATAAATGTGGACTCATGTTCTATAAATTCAATATTGTTGAGAAATATAATTATTTGTTTCCAAGTTTTAGAATATAGTTGTTATGTTGTTACCAAACAAGTGCCATGGAGAATATTCTCAATGGAACAAATCAGTATAATATTACCAAACAAGTTCTGCACAGATTGATCTCAGCACAACCCGGTTTTAGCATAACCTAGTCTCGGCACAAAATCAGGAACAATAAAGAAACGATACCAAACACAGCCTTAGTTGGAGCTGCTTTCATTATATTTGATTAGCACTTACAAATCCTCTTCCAATGACTTATTTATACAACTCAATTATAGAGCCCAACTTGATGCATGCCTACTACACTATAAGGGGTTCCAGTGATGGATGATTGTTAAATTATATTCATGAAAGGGATATTATAGGTGGTGGGGGATGGCTACCATAATTTTGTGGCCTAATAACTATAATGATAAATGGATAATTTTATTATAAATTATGGTTCATGCCTATGATGTCTGGATATGGTATGCATATGATAGGGACGTGAGATAAATATGAAAAGGACATAAATTTTACTCATAAAAAGTGAAGTGTCGGGTATAATGTAATGCGATACATTGCTCATTTTGAAGAATCCATGTATTATAGGTATATTCTCTTAAGTATGTCATTTATAGTTTCTTTTCTATCATCTTTCAAGCTAGAGATTAAAAATATGCCAACATTCTTAAGATATAAGAATTATCGATCTAAAGCACGGTTTTCTAGCATATCTTTAGTTTTAGTGGGTTAACCAAATATAGTTGAACATTGGCCTGAATTGGTATAAGAAATGGTAGCCTCTTCATTTCTAACTAAGAATAAGTAGAATGTGTTTTTTTTTTTTTATAACTTGAAGATAACTTTCTTTATTCTTACTATTGTATCTATAAGCAGCTTGAATTTTTTCCTTTTGGATTTTTTGATGGATCTCCAGTAGAATATAAACTTTTCTAGATAAATTTTTGAAGGAGTTTTTTTTTTCTTTTAAAGGAAATGAAAATCTTTTGTGATGTAATTGATTTGAGTAGCTTCAAAATAAATGTTTAAATAAAACAGAAAGTATGTTTTTCAAATATTATTTTTTATTTTGTTTAATGAAAATTTCATTCATCAATCTTATAATTTTTTTTCTCTTTTGTCATATTCAAAACCAAATAATTTTAGTGTTCAAATGTTAGTCTTTTATATTTATTTTCATATTTTCATTTCCCCTTTTTAACATATCATTTACAAAATTTATTTTCTATATAGTATTTATTTTTCTATTACTTTTTAAATCTTTTTTAAGTCGTTTTAGCTTTACTTTCCAATTTAAGATATTTCTATTTTATTCATAGTTTGTTTTGTGTTTTGATATTTATTTTTAATACTTTAAAATTTTTTCTAGATTTTTATTCTTGTATTTAAAAAATTTCTTTTTTTGGGACTTGGGCTTAGCACGGACCTTCTATGATAGTTTGATGATTACTTTCACTCTATTGTCTTCATTAACAGTTCAATCACAACTACTACCATTAACTATCACTATTATCATTACAACTAACAATAACCACTATAATAATAATAATAATAATAATAATAATAATAATAAATATGCTACGGTGGACTGGACAAATAGCAGATGTCGGTCTTCTTGAAAATGACAAGTTAATAGAAGGCCTTCCGGGAATTGGGATTATCTGACTAAATGCCTGAGGGTAAGTAAATGTTTGACGGTGACCGGGGACCACTCACTATACTCTTGCGAGCACTCCCTGGCAAGCATTTACTCAAATGATCCGGAATCGTCTTTCCGGAAAAAACCGGGAAATGGAATTAAATGTCTTTCACATGTCAGATGCTTTTTAATGACCGAAACTTCCCTGTGGCTTTACAGCTCGACTGCAGCTTGACTAGGGCCAGACCGACTGACCGAGCACTAGCGTCCGCGGTCGTTGTTTCCACTGATGCATGTATCTAATAACTAATGTCCCAGTCTGGTTCCTCTGCGGCTCAGTCTCACGAGAAACCCAGGATGCCAGCCACCTGGTGGTGCACTCAACTAAAAATCTTATCCAAAATTTTTACTTCATTACGAGTGTTTCTTTTTCTTTTTTTTAATGAATTTCATTAAGGGTTGACGATTGACGACAATATCATTGGCCCTTTTCCGTTTTTGGGGGCGGGGGGTGGAGGACCATCATTGGGTGATCACATATAAATTGCATAATAAATATTTCAAAATTGTAAATCTTCTATCCATTATCAATTTGATGGTGAGCCAGATGTTATTAGACTGAAAATTGTCCAAATCTAATACAAGTTGGGGGGCATTTATTTTGTCTAAAACTAATACAAATTTCTCATGCTCTTGCTTTTCACGTGCCCGATGTTGAAAGCTTTGACCCACCAGATTGGATTTTGTCAACACACGTTATTGAGGCCCCGGCACTCCTTACACACAGATTAGGAGGGCTGGGTTGGACATAGGCCTACATGGTGTCAATGCCGAATGTGGTTTTGTGGTCTGTAAGTGGTCTGCCTTTTCACCTCCGCCACTGTAAATGTTGGGCCCAACCATTGACTTGTATGGGATCATTAATTTGATTAGTAGTCATTCAAGTGGGCTCCATCAGCTGTAAATTTAGAGTTTGCTCATGGTAGAACATTACCCATGATATATTTACCATACACTTGATGAAAAATAGGATACTTAAATATAGCATATTCTAATATATTACTACATAGTAATTACTGTTGAGTTTATGCCTTGTATTCCGGTTTAACCGAATGAGTCCATTGAGTTAACTAGGGACGGGTTTAAGGTTATTAGTATTTTAGTAATTGTACTGGGACTTTCTTAGTGGTTAAGAAAGCGGAGATTATATATGTGTATAGTATGTCTAAGGCCTACACCTACACTTAGCCTTATTAAATTAAGGCGGTGTTTGCGCAGCATCTAAAAAATACAAGCACTTAACCCTTAAACAAGCTTATAAATAATCAGGGTGAATCCCTGACACGACATGACCATTTTTAATTATCCCCTGTTCTCTCTGCTTTTAATGTTTTATATATTCGTCAAATGTAGCCAAGGTCATCATATAAATTGATTAGACCTGGGGCCCTGGACAGAATACAGATGATGAGTTGGGCCGGCATCTCTCTTAATAGTTTTGATAGCCTGGATTGCGTTGGTAAGTGAAAACCTCCATGATGATGTAAGAAAAGTCGAAACAGCTGGAATATAAAAAGAGTGCACTCCCATCCTCTATTCCCAGGCAACAGACCATTGGCCAAGAGTAAATCTAATAGCAAGTAAGCCATGAGCCCATTCCTTCTCTATTTATCCTCTCTACTCCTCCTGCTCATCTTCCACATCCCAATTTCTACTGCCGAGCCTCTCAAAGTTGAATGCAACAACAGATACAATGGCCCAATCTCACCAAATTACACAATCAACAGCATATTCCACACCAACCTCAAGATCCTCCTCCCTTCTCTCTCCTCCAATGTCTCTCTCACCAAAGGTTTCTACAACACCTCGATCGGACAAGGTTCCGACAAGGTCTATGGCCTCGTCCTCTGCCGCGGTGATGCCACGCCTGATGCCTGCAGAAACTGCACCAACTTTGCGAGTGATGACATCCTTAACCGGTGCCAGAGCAGGAGTTCAATCATTTGGTATGACCTCTGCCAACTGCAGTACTCAGACACCAACTTCTTCAACCTTTTGACCACTCCATGGTGGTTCGAGGTGTGGAGCATGATTAATATGACTGACTCAGAAGTAGAACCGTTCAAGACAGCTCGGGGGCAGTTGCTGCGTGATCTTGCTAACAAAACTGCGAATGAGCCATGGCTTGGGAAGTTTGCGACAGGAGAGTTGAACTACTCGTCGACTAATAACGTGTATGGTCTCGTGCAGTGCAAGCCTGTTATCTCTGGGGATGCCTGCCACAGGTGTTTGGAAGATGCTATAGGTTTCATTCCGAGATGCTGTGATTCCAGGATAGGGGGGAGAGTGATTGGGGAGGTTTGTAATCTAAGGTTTGAGGATAGGAATTTCTTTGGGGAGTCACTTGTTGGAGGGCCGGCTCCTTCCCCTGCTCTTCCCCCATCGCCTACAAATTCAACAAAAGAACAGAGAGGTAAGGGCTAAGGAGTTTCGATCTACAGTTGACCTTTGAAATCAAATTTTTTATGATCATCTGACTTAAATTTCTCTGCTGACTGGAGTTAATCCCAAGTAACAGTGGCCAGTCTAACTGTTAAACAATATGATTGATAGAGGTCAGCCAATTAAATTGATGATCTGGATATGCCATCAAATTAAATGTTGATATTAGATCTAATGGTTAGCGTGACCCATATGAGCGTCAAGTTGGGCCAAATTTTCTCATGCATGAAAATCAGTAGCATGTGGTGCTGCTGGAGTGGGCCTTCAAGCACATGAAGCCGATGGTGGTTTTCATGAACAGTAATTGGTGTGGACGTCTCTCCACAAACAGGGTCCAGCAATCGCGCAACAGAGGCGGCTGCGTGGATGTTAAATTGTTAACAATAGTCACTACTCACTACGGTCCAAATGAGTGTCATTTTTTTTTCTAGGTCGGCCTACTTTCCAGAGTAATATGCATAAAATCTCAATTCCATTAGATCAATCTATTCTTTGATGTATGATTTTTAAATTTTATGATTTTAGGAGGGCTTATTTTTTAGGATTTTAATCCTACAGTGAATAACAAATTTATGAGAACAACTGCTCGCTACCCAAGTGGTAAATAGCCACTGTTCTCAGTGGGAGGTCCCAGCTTTGAAGCTTGCCTCTCCTACTTTATGTTGGTGAGTTGTTTTTACTCTACATATGTGAGCTTGTGTCTCCCGGCATGTGTGAGTTGTTTTTTTTCACATGTAGGAACTCCTATTACCTCATATGTATAAGTCTTACGAGTGTAGCCACTTAGCTGGGATTAATAATAATACTAATAATAATTGTGTCAAATTTTAGATTTTGTCAATTTATTGGAGGTGGGGTATATAGTGAACGTGAAAAGGTTAAATTAATCATATGGGGCCTCCCAGACTAAAAATAGGATTCCGAGGATGTCTCTAGTGTGAGAGATGAACTCCAAAACTCCCTTGGAGGGCCTACTTGGGGCAGTATATTTATACCAAGGTATCATATGCCTCCATGATGTCTCTCCTGAATGAGTGTCAAATTTGCGCCAAGTTTCAAAATCCTCGTGATTAAATAGGTCCGCCTCCTAATTATGAATCCCACAGGCAAGGTTATTTATTACTATATTGTACATGTTTCTTGCATTGGATCGGGTGTTCTTTGGAAGCTTGGGTGTGTGCGTATATGAAAATGACTCATATTCACTGCAAGACCCGGGGATAGGGGTGTAAAATGGGTAGGCCGGCCCAGCTCGACATGATTTTTGCTGTGTCGTGGGTCTGCACGGCCCTTTGGCTGGTTGACCGTGTTGGGCCCCGGACAGCCCATTCCTTTTTAATTAGGTTCCAGCTTCGGGTTGCAGTCTATTTTACAGACCCAAAGACTCTGCTTTTGGGTTTCAAGTCTATGGGTCTAAACGACTATGTTGGCCTTCGTCAGCATGCCATTTTGATCCATGTTTCTACAGCATTTTCGTTGTTTGAGGCATGTATTGATGGTACTTTATAGGACTCCATGATTAATATAGCAACTACATGTTAGTAGTGTGTTTTATGATGTTAAATATTCAATCTAATTCTACTTGATGATATATTTAATTTAGGAATTTGTAGTACTCCACCAGTTTTTAGTGCAATCCCAAACTCGAGTAAATGATGAGGATTGCATTAGGTAGGTTGACAGCTACCTCAAGATTTTATTACAATTCAAACATGAATTCTGAGATAAATAAAAACAATTGTCATATATTATATATTCATCAGCCCTACTATAGCTCAATTAGTTAGAATAGGGTGTGAGTGAGAATGTATGTGTTTGAGTTTAATGGCGGGGGTGGCTCCGCTATTAGGTAAGAAAAGCTTTGCTTTTAGGCTCCTCCAAAAATAAGGTCCCAAAAAAAGCAATTCCTTTTTTTTTTCCATCCAAAAAATAAAGCCTCATAAAAGTAATTGAAGCAACTTAAATCTTTTTAAATTAAAAAAAAAGAATTGTTATTATTTTGTTTCTCCTAAAGAATAAGGCCTCATAAAAGTGATTAAAGCAACTACCATATTTTTATATTCAAGAAAAAAACAACTGCTATCCTTTTCATATTTTAAAAATGCATTAAAGCTCATTCTTACCATTGATAAAATGTTTCCATTAAAAGAAAAAAGAAAGCCATAAACTTGCAGGAAGTAAGAAATTCTTTTCTATTCTGAAAATCCTCTAGTTTGGACATTTCTCCCCAACATCTGTATTGCTGGAAATCCATAACAGACAATTTCAAATATAATATTTTTTTTTCCATATTGAAGAAGATGCATCAAATTCAAAAGTAATATATATCTATAATTTTTGTAGCCAACACTGATAAATCACTGAATTAGGTTCTATACTTTCAAAGTTTTTCTTAATTCCAAGCTCATATTATATGTTTATTATAGTTAGTGTTTATTTTATTTGTAAATATTATTAGTTATAATTTATAAATATTAAATATGTCTACTAAAAAAATATTGAAAATACTTATAACTGTTACTTCTACAAAAAAGAAGTTTTTCAAAATTAAAATTGATAAAATCCTAATTTAAATCAACATTGTCACAAGAAAGATTAAGTGGATTGACTATACTATCAATTGAAAAGATATATTAGCAAAAATTGAATATAAAAAGTTAATTAGTAACATTGCATTACAAAAAATGAAAAAAAATAAATTTTAAATAAAATATTTATAATAATATTTAAAAAATAAAAAAATTCTAATTTAGAATTGTCACTTTAGGCCTAAAATTGTCTTGAGCTGCCCTGTTCTGTGGTTGCTACAAATAAACAATCTCCATAAATTATATATATATATATGCATAAAATTGTTCGATTGTCAAGTTGGGTCCAATCCTGTCCCTTTAGAGGCCCGGTTGGCGAGGCATCTATTGCCTAGAAAGTTAGGTCTTGGTGATCAATTAAGGTGGCCTATTCCAATCACTCAGGAAACCCAAATTTGTTAATTAGCTGAGACATCAAATTCTGGGCTCGACTCATGTTGAGTAAACTCGGGTTGACTCTCAACCCGGGTTGAATTCAGAGTCTAGTGGAGTTCATATTGTACTGATCTCAAGTTCGAACCTAAATCAATGATCAATCCATCCAAATTGTGCAACGCTCATCTTAAAAGTTCCTTTTGCTGTAGGAGGTAGGACTAAACCCAAAAATAAAAATAAAAATAAAAACATATGGAATGTGACCCCATCATGTACAGTCATATTATTTAATGCTATGATTACGGATGTTCACTGGCTGGGCCAGTACATACCTGACCCGGGCCCAGCCAACATTGGTCAGGGTTTAGGCCTTCTCCTTTAAAGTACTCAGGTCATTGGTCATGAATCTTAAGTTTGGGCCACTCTTGGGTTTTATGAGATAAAGCCAAACAAGCTTGGACCGGCTCTGCACGGACAGAGAATAGCCACAAATATTATATTTTCCTTGTGTACGCGCGGTTATTCATATATTTCTATTTGAATTTGAGATCTCTCACTTTTTATGGTGAGTATTAATTGGTCTCGAGGCTGATTAACTAAGTAGATGGGCTGCTTGAGGCATGCTGGGCTCGAGCTTGGCACTATAGTCCATTTCATGTTTGGTCCAGATGTGGAGCTGTGTTCGGGTTCGAGCCCGGATATATATACCTCAGCCTGGCCAAAGACCTGTCTCATGAACACCTCTAGCGATGAAATGGATTGAATTTATAAAAAAGATGTTTCTGTTTTGGCTGTTCATCTGATGGATTTAGACCTGTCAAATAGAAATGAACTAATTAATTTAATTTGATTGAAATATGGCTGCATGCATCATCATTCTAGAAAAAGTGGATAGAGGTTTTATGAGAAATAAGTTTTGTCTAGTTCACCTGGCACTATCTAAAGGATAGGATGAATACCTTGATCGAAGAATCAGAAGATGGATGGTCAAGATATGCTTGATGATAATATTACATTGGTGTTACATGTCCCTCCCTCCCCTAATCAAACATGGACATCAGTATTTACCAAAAAAAGAAAAAAAAGGACATCAAAATGGGATCATTTTCTCTATTTAAAAATTAATAATAAAAGAAGTGCTTCGAAACTGTAGTTTTTTCCATTTATTTGGTGATTATTGTCTTACACTTTTTTTAATCTAACAATTTTTGTTTGAAATACCTACTTAAATTTTTCTATTTTGTGCAGGAAGAGACAATAATTCATCTAAAATCATCGTTATCGTGATTTCAGTAATTGTTGCAGCAATTATCTTGTTTATTATTGTTGTTGTTTTACGAATTAGGAAGAAAAAGCGTTACTTGAGAATGAAAACGACTAACAACGCTGGCATGGGTAGCTCTCCATCTCATACTCCCCTATTATAAGAATTATATTGAATTCCTTAAGTTCTTGAAAATAATCATGAAATTTCATTCAAATGCCTATTACTTGTGTAGATCAAATAGATGGAAGTGCCATACTCTTACAAGTTGATTTCGAGACTATTAGAGTTGCTACTAATGACTTTTCGGAAGAAAATAAGCTTGGAGAGGGTGGATTTGGAGCTGTTTACAAGGTAATAACTAATTATTGGATTAAAAAGTGAAAAGATCCTATTATGCTACAATTATGGTGCAGACGGTAGCTAAAAACTGATTTGACATCTATGGTTCGACAATTGTTTGGTACAAAATACTCATATCTTATAAATAGGCTAACCCAAATTTCATTTTAGCAAGAGTTTAAGATTGTTGAATTGATCATATGTAGAAAAAATAGCTATATATTTTATGCATATCATTCTAATGGCACACTCAACTCAACTGGAGAAATTTGAGCTAATACATTGGGAGGTGCCTAACACTGGCCATTTGGATCAAATGAAGGTGCGCGCTGCTGAGATTAAATCAGCTAATTTCTTAAGTAAATGCCATTCATAGTTAGCATACAGTTATCTTCTTGAAACAGCTATCAATCTCTAATACAAGGAAAAGCAAGGGTCCACTTAGGCCAAAAACAGGTCTGGATTTTATCTCATGTTTAAAGTTAATAACTAATTGCAATAAACTGAAAATCATGAATTTCTTAGTCATATATTTGGTATCTACAATGTGGAATGCCTACGTTAAAGTGATTTAACTATACACTACTAGTAATCTGGAAGGTATTGATCGAATATGATCTTGAGCATCATGGAAACAGAATTCTGCTGAATTGAGAAAAGTTTGTTCAACTTTTTCCTTTCAGCAAAAATTTTGTGCTAGTTGAAAATCAAGGTTTTTTCTGTGGCATCCCTGAATCCTCAGCAGCAGATGAACATGTACAAAAGAAAATAAACACTTTTGGAGGTCAAGCATTCACTGAAATGTAAGACCCAGTAAATATCCTTCCATTGACAACTGGCTTCAAAAACAAGAATCTTGAAAGTGGAATTTTATTTTACCTTGTTTTCTTTACCATCCTTGTTGAGTTATAGAGGTTTTTCATATTATTTATTTCCTAATTGCAGGGTAGTCTTCCGGATGGGAAAGAAATAGCTGTGAAGAGGTTGGCTATAAATTCAGGACAAGGTCTAGAAGAATTCATGAATGAGGTAGTATTAATCGCAAAGCTTCAGCACAGAAATTTGGTTCGACTCTATGGATGCTGTGTGGAAGGACAAGAGAAGTTGCTCATTTATGAATACATTCCAAACAGAAGCCTCAACTACTTTCTATTTGGTATGGCTCCATTTCCTCAATTACATCTTGCAGGAGGGTAGGGGGCCAAAGTTTATCTACCTGGCTTCACTTGGATGGTAGAAAGGGCCCCATAGCACATAGGCCAATTGTCTTTGTTGAAAGTGGACGGTTTATGAGATTTCTTATAGTCATATGATATATGATAGCTGCAAGTGTGCACATCGTCAGTAGGGACCACTTCTATGTAGGGATGGCAATTCCTGAGCTAGCCTGTCATCCCAACCTAAACCCAGCAAACTGGATAGGTTTTTAAATGAGCTCTTTAAACTTTAGGTCAGGTTGGGGTTGAGATTTCTATCTGGTTTAGTAAATGGGTCAAGACTAGTTGTTTTCGACATTTAGGTTGGGCTCGGATTGACATTTCCATATCTATTACTGATTGGTCTGCAGTCAACCTGAACTGAACTATGCCTAACTGAACATTTTGCCACCCCTACTTATGGGCAGGTTGTCTTGGCTGCAAGGCAAACGGGCTACTGGGATTGTCGTAATCCAGCTTTGTTTAGTTTTGAATTTGAAGAAACCAATCATCCCTAATTAACTGGTCCGGCTCAGATGCCTGAGAAGCAAGGATAGGCCCCGCTCTCTAGAGGCAACCTCTTTGGGGCTTCGGTGAAATATTTCTCTAGCTCATTGAGTTTAATAATCCAAGATCCAGCCCAGCCTACATGCCGGGAATGTTAGCTCACTTCTATATGAGAGAGCGCATTTCACTTGGTGGTAACCGGCAATCTGGCTTCTACCATTGAACTGAATCTTATTTGGATCCATGGATTAAGCTAGGCCAGGCTCAAACCAAACCAGCCTGCAGTGGGCTGAAGATAGTTGCTCTTTTAGGCCCATGAGCTGGAACTTAGATCGAATTTTAGGATGTGTGGCCTGGGCCTTTGCTTAGGCCCAGACTGGCCCGATATCAAGGTTTTTTTTGCTTTGCTCTGTTTTTGCTTTTGTTTTTGTTTTTGCTTTTTTTTTTATGTAATTTGGGTATTTATCTTTTGTTGGATTACCTTCTAAAATGCAATCTTGGGATGTACAGATCCAGACAAACGCCTCTCTTTAAATTGGGAATGTCGTTTTAAAATTATTGGAGGAATCGCAAAAGGGCTTCTTTATCTTCATGAAGATTCACGATTAAGAATTATTCATCGTGATCTCAAAGCAAGCAATATTCTATTAGATCCAGACATGATTCCCAAGATTTCAGATTTCGGCATGGCAAGGATATTTGGAGCTGACCAAACCCGTGCTAGTACACGTAGAATTGCTGGAACATTGTAAGTACGCATACCTTAAAGCACTTTCTTATCTTGTTTATCCAAGCTCATATTCTTTACTTAATATAAAACAAGAAAAGAAGAAGAAGAAGCCAAATAAAAGTTTGTTGCATGTGTACACGCACACACAAAAACGAGGGGATAACAAACGAATTTCCATGCATATACTTGATATATCTATATCATCTGTGCACTCGTTTGTGCTCATTTATTCAAAAGGTTCCTAACATTTCCAATCAATGCATAATCAAATGGATAAAAAGTGGAATGGAGGATTAAAGGTGAAAATCCATAAGGAGCCATCCGACAATACTTGCATCCTTTTAAGAGAAAATGGTACCAAATTATCATAATAGTAATTTTTTATTTGCAAAATTAAATACTATGAAAAAGCAAGCACCTACAAAATATAATTACAAGGGAACATGCATACTACTCCTACAAGTTTCCTTTCTACCAAAAAAAAAAAAAAAAAACTCACAAAAGTTTCCTTCAGTACAATACTGCATGAGCATAGGTGTGGATCTGTGTATGCATCTCTATATGCAGAAGAAAAAAAAATCAAATCAAATAATAGTTTCCATCATGAAAAGCTGCTTGTCTAGATTTTTTTTTTTTTTTGGGAAAAGCTGCTCCTCTATTACATGTTCGTCAACCAGGTTGCTAGAGAAAAGAAGCAAGCACAATAGTCATCAAAAGTCTGTCTTCTTCTTCTTTTTTTTTTTTTTAAGTTAGAAATATTTGAAAATATGTGTCAGCAAACAAAGCTGGTGAACTACTCGATTGTAGGACCATCCAAACACAAGCATAATTGTCTCATCAAAAGGCTTTCATTCTTCATAACAAAAGCACAGTGTGTATCAAATTTGACAACATGACGCTCAGATTTACTTGTTCTACCAAAGGTGGATAGAGTAGGGAGATGATATCGGGTGCCACAACAACAAAATAAGGGCACCAAATCATAGGGAAAAAAAAACAAGAAAGGCCTTGGACTTTCATTTTTGTAACTTGTTTCATTCCCACGCCACTCCCTCTCTCATTGGAAACATTTATTTCACTAACTCACAGTAAAAATGCATAGCTTTTGATTCTTTTCCTCATTGAAAGTGTTCCACCAAATAATAGAAAAAAAAATCGCAAATCACTTTTTTTGTGATGTCTCCACATAACGTAGTAGTACAAAATGTGCCCTAAAACTAAAAGTCTTCATTTGGAAGTAGTGAGGCTCACCAGCAGAATTTCTTTTCTCCAAAAGGAGATGACCAAGGGCACATTTATGTAGCTGTGTTTTTGAATAAGGGCATGAAAAATCTCGTCGTGTTTCCATAAGGAGTGCTAAAAAATGAGCTAAACTTTCTACAATTACTAAGAAAAGTCATTCCATTGGTAATTTCCCCCGCAGAAGAGAAGATATTCAACAGAAACAGTTTTCTGTGGACATACACAAACTTGCCCTAACAACGGCTCCAACATCCTCAATTGATGGATTAATTATTTTAGTTAATCTTGGCTATATTAGCATGAGAGGCATGGAGATGATATCATTATCTAGGAGGGGGTAAGGGTTATGGAGAGTGACTTCAACCGCTTTGTGATGAAAAATGATAGGAAGGGGGTAGAATTGTCAACTCCAACTTGCCAATACATCTCAAAAGCTTTAGCTAATAGGAAGAGGAAGACAAATCTACTTAACACACCCCATCCCACCCCTCGAATGGGATGTTGTTTGAATTCATAACCCACATGTGAGTACCAATTTGATGCATGTCTGTCCACACAACTTAGGGGACTTGCATCCTAGCATTATCTAAACAACATGTCAAGTCCAATGAGGCAATAAATCCAAAAAGGTTAAGCTAGTAGAAAGTTAGAAAGTGGAAGACAAATCTACTTAACAGAAATGGCCTCGGGAGGGGGGTGTTAAAGTTGTAGATAGAGGCCCTTTCCTGTGACCACAAAAACAGTGAGAACAGTAATGCTGCAGACTCAAAATGAATGCTTAAAAGAAGGCAACTTTGTACAAGTCTTCATGGGAAGAGATGAGGAAGCATGTAGCAATTAAGTCTCAAAGTATTAATTGAAACTAGATTGATGATTTCGATTGAGGTGTAGAAAGCTCTTGGTGATGCAAAGGTTAATAAAGAGAATGAAGAATCTATCAGCAGGTGGGATAATTGTGAAAATAAGGTGTAGATTGATGAGGCAGTAGTAGTTTAGAGAAACATAACCCATCTATGCCACTCTCAGTCTTTTTTATTCTCATTGGGGGATGAAGTCTTTTTTTTTCCCCCTTAAAGGCTATATATTGTATTAAAAGAAGGATAATCTATCCCTAAAAGGCAAAAGGCTATCATCAAGGAGCTAAAAAGAATGGAAAAGGAAAAAAAAAAACTTGGATATGGTCTTCGCCAAGCTAGAAAAAACTTAGGATATGGTACCTAGAGATTTAATTTTGTGAGTTTTAAATAAAAGGAATGTTTCAAGATGCTATATAGAAATTATTAAAGACATGTATGAAGGAGGGGTAATGAGTGTGAGAGCTACCTGTAGACAGATAGGTGAGATTCTAGTGACCATATATTTGCATAAGGGGTCAACCCTAATCTTTTATCTCTTTGCATTGATTATGGATGAGTTAACTGCTCATATTCAATAGGAAATACATTGGTGTATGTTGTTTGCAGATGATATAGTATTGGTGGATGAAACAAGAGATAGTGTGAATGCAAAACTTGAGAGATGACAATAGGCTTTAGAATCCAAATGTTTTTAAATAACTCATATGAAGACAAAATATATGGTTTGCAGCTTTAGTAGACATTTACAAAGAGCCGAAATTACTGTGAGAATTGAATCCAAGTAGATTTTTTTCATTATCTTGGCTCGAATATTAGCAAGGATGGAGAAATTGATAAAGATGTCGAACATAGGATGAAAGCGGGATGGTTGAAGTAGAGACTTGCTTCTAAAATGCTTTGTGACTAATAAATGCCAATAAGATGGATGAAAAAATTTTACATCATAGCGATTAGACTAGTTATGACCTATGGAGCAAAATGTTGGCCAATTGAAAACCGATATATGTATAAAATAGAGGTAATAGAGATGAGAATTTTGAGGGGGGTGTGTGGTAAAACTAGGAAGGATAACATCACAATTGAGCGATTTTGAGAGCATTTAGGAGTAATATTAATAGGAGATAAAATCAGTTAAATCTATTTGAGATGCTTTGGGCATGCCTAATACTAGCCGACAACGGCACAAGTAAAAAAAAGTTTTCTATGCAAGTTTGGTAACCCATTGAGGAAAGGGATAGGTTAAGTGGACATGGGTGGTGGTAATAAAAACAGATTTAAAAAAGTGTAACTTATCTAAAGATTTGGCTTAAGATAAATCAGAATAAAGAAACAGAATTTATGTACCCGACACATAGTTGAGACATGGCTTTGATGATGATAACAATAGAGATAAAAGAATAAAGCTGTTGGAACAAGCGGCAATGAGGTAGCACTCAAAATGGGTTACATTAAAGTCTTCAAAACAAGGCTTGACAGAGAGGTAGAGAACACCAAAAGCCTGAGTAAGCAACTGGATTTTAGTATGGTAGAAGATGTTGATGAACCTTGAAAGGTGGCATCATCCCTAGTGAGCTAGATGAAAGAGATGAACTGAAAGAAAACCCTAAAAACACATTTTCTTCCAGTCTCATCTTAGTCATTGGAGAAAGCCCACCACAGAAGGCCCGCAAAGAAGGTAAAAGGAAGATGCCTGTCGAACGTATGACGAACCCAAGACCAGAGGAGTTGTGAAAAGGCACAGTCAAATAAAAGACGGGTTTCCATTTTAGCAATGGATTCGCACATATGGTATATGGATACTAGGCATGTCCCCATAGATGGTTCTTGAGATTGGGTGGCGCTTTTACAATGTAGTTGTCAAACAAAACAAGAGGGGTAGGATATATAAGGCCAATCCAGACTATATGAACCCAAGGTGCTTCAAGAGACCAAGAGCTCAAATCCTCCCAAGCTTCTTTCAAAGTAAGCTGGCCTGAAGAGTTGCTCGCCTATGTGAGCTTTTCATGTGCAGGGGCTTCCAACAACTTAATAGAGTCAATTTGCTAAAAGATGGGGAGAAATAGTGGGGAGATAGGCTGGGACGTGCCATGATTGGTTCCTAATGGTTATGGGATAAAGTCACCTTGTTGGCTTGCAATTCTACAAGAATTTTATTGTTTTTTTTTTTGTTGGAAAGTTGGTTTTTTCTTCCTTGACTTTCTTGAGTTGTGAGCAAAGTTCATCCATCCAGCCAAAGGGTGACATCTTTGCTATCAGAGTGGATATCGATAGAAACTACCTCCCTTCTTTTTCTTTTGGGTGTAAATGAGATCCATAGGCAAAAATGGAGGAGGTAGATGTAAAGGAGGGCACCTTTCATGAAGCAAGAAGAAATGTCCCCCAATGTGCGCCAAGATTGGCCCTTGATTAAGATTAGAAAGACTAATGTAAATGAGTCAGAGACAAAGTCAAATGATGAGTGGACAAAATGGCCACTAATGGTCCTAATCAAAATGCATTATCAATATACATTAAGTTGTTTCTTTCATTGCTAGAAAGAGGAGGGTGTCTTTGGTATTTTGCAGTACTTGCAATTTTGGATGCATTACAAATTTTTTCATCTTCTTTCAAGGAAGATTTACTTGTGGAAAGTGATTCTTCTAATCCTATAAGGTAGGTGTCACTGGTGAAGAAAAGTCGTAGGAAATTTCACTTCTTCCTTAACAAGATTAAGGCTTTATCTTGTTCGACTAAGGTTTCTTTCTCTCATGTTTGTTGCTTGGAAAATGGTTTTGTAGACTCTTTGGACAAACAAGGGGTTCCTAGGGCTCGGCGTTTTGTAGCTCCTTTTGGGTAATTTATTTTGGTTTATAGTGTTGGTATAAGGCTTTTATACAAATACCTTTGCTTTTTTGTTGGTGCTATGCTTGTATTCACATTGTTTCTTTAATATAATTTACTTTTACGGATAAGGAAAAGGGTGAAGGAACACACTCTAAGTAAAGGGCGGTCTCTTGCAAGGGCATAGGCATATGATTCCAACAGAAGACCAAGATTGAAAATGGCTTTGCTTGTCAAGAGTTAGGAGAAGATTGAAAATTTACTAGCAAAAGGAATGGAGCTTATGGAGCTCAAGCTTGAAAAAAACTGATGCAAATACTTTTATTTTCCAAGTTATCATACTAGAATTTCATAGCCCCCCAGAGTCCCATTCCCGTTTGGCCTATCGGATTTGGGTTAAGCTTCTACTAGATTAGATATGGAGATAAGCTTCTACAAACAAAGTAAATTTGCTATTCTTACTTTTATGTTTTCGTAGTGCAGGGAAGAGAAGAATGCATCCCCATAGGCGAGATTCTTAGGACTTCCTAAATGATGTAGGTTCTAAAATATCCACTCTAGATTTTCATGTCCTTATTCAAAGAAGTGCCATTTGCAGATGAACCTAGAGTGTGATCAAACGGTTTGTGCCAATTATCTAAGTGACTTTTTGTTTTTGGGGCAGAAAGAATAGAACAACATTGGAAATGATTTTTATGCTAGAACTAGGATCCATCTTGCCAGTCACCCAAAGAGTGACAGCTACAAGTTTCTTATGGTTAAACGTCATTGTTGTGGTTAAAGGTTATTGTTGTCAACTTGGAATAAGTTGAATAACGATATGAGGTTGAGGCATTAAAGTTTTTAAATCTTAAAGGGCTTGATCATGTAAAACGATTCAAATGTAGATGTCGAATTTGAAGGCCTAAGATTGTAATTCAGAAGGGAGTGCATGAGTAGGGGTCTAAAAACATGTGAGTAGATATAAAGGTTGGATGTGAAGTGAAGGTCAAAATATTAATATTCTAGTTTGAAAGGGTGTCGGTAGTGGATAAGTTAAATGTGAGAAATCAGATCACAAATTTCTTGAGAAAGGGAAGAGAGTGGAAGAGTAAGAAAAGATTAAGAGCATATAGATTAGTGAATAGATATTGAACAAAGAACTTACAAACCTTCCTATGTCCTAGCCACTGAGCCAACCAAGCAAAAAAAAAAAAAAAAAAAAGAAAGTGTAAACTAGTAAAAGAGAGAACAGGGGAAAACCTGCCATGAAGCAAACTCTCTCCCTTTGTTCCCCACAAATGAACTGATTCTTAAATAAGTCAGAGAAACAAAACACTTAAGACAATCTTCTCAGCATTCAAGTATCTAGTCCTGGCCCATAGAAACAAAAGAATCTTAGGCATATTCACTTTTCTTTTCTTAAGACTAAAAGAGGCATGTTTTGTTACTTAAGAAAATAAATAGACAAAATGCATTTTTTTTTCTTGAGGCATGATTAGTTACTTATGAAAATACATAGAAAAAAAATTCTCAATTAGATAGAATGACTTATCAAATGTAATTTCCAAAAATCTTTGAGGATGATGAATTCGTTCAATGGGCTCTAGTTAATATTTTGTGGCACCAGTTAGTGATGGGAAGGAGTAGAAAATGGTTTGATTGTTACTAGCAATGATATAAACTAATCCAATAGTGGAATCTTTTAGGAAATCTCTGATGATGATAATTATTAAATTTTTTTAGCTAACCATTCTTACTAAAACCTCAAGGTGTTAGTAGAGGCAGTGGAAATGCTTTTCAATATTTCCCATAGGGTACGCCCACTCCTCAATACTCCCCCTCAGGTCAAACCCAATCAACGCACTTTTGGTGACACATTTTTTTAGAGCCCCACGTCATTCCTCATGGAATTTAAACTTACAACTGGTTGGCTGTAATTTCAAATTAAATTTTCTCAGCTAACCATTGCTATTAAAACCTCAAGACTTTAGTAGAGGCAACAATATACTTTTCAATATTCCTCATATGGTGAGCCCACTCCTCAGTAATGATGATGATGTCTATCTCTTGAATGCTTGGAAGAGTCAAAAGTCACGTTAGATTGACTTATAGGTAGTGCAAACAATATGCTCCAATATCACATTATTATATTAATTGAAATTAAATTACAATATGTATCCTATAAGACATCTCTAATGCTCTTTTCACAATAATGAAATCCAGCGGATACATGGCACCAGAGTATGCTATGCATGGGCAATTCTCAATTAAATCAGATGTATTTAGCTTTGGTGTGCTACTCCTAGAAATCGTAAGTGGTCAAAAGAATGCATATGAGTCAGATCGTGGTGGGGACCTTCTAAGCTATGTAAGTATGAACACTTAAAGAAATTTTTATATGCTTTAGGATCCTGAGTGCACATGTATATAGATAATTGAAGCATTGATTTGTTGTAGGTATGGAAAGCATGGAATGATGGAACTATTTTGGAGATTATTGATTCGAGCATACGTGAGCATTGTTCGAGAAGTGAAGTCGTGCGATGCATCCACATCGGTTTACTATGTGTTCAAGAAGATGCAACTTCAAGACCCTCCATGTCTTCAGTTGTTATAATGCTGACCAGTTTTTCTCTTACAATGCCAGCACCTTCGGCACCTGCATTTTTCATTAGCAATATAGTAGAACCTATATTTGAAGATTCTTCACAGGAAAATCATTCAAATCCATCTTCAAGAAATTTTCCGGTAGGGTCCATAAATGATGTGTCAATTACTGAATTAGACGCTCGCTAACTTATATTGGTATAGATGTATCTAAATTTGAATGTATTCTTGAATCGTACAACATCAAGGGTCTAATATGAGATGTTAATGTAATATTTTAAGAGATATTGGTATAAATAAAAACCACTAGTTATAAATATAATGTTAAATGTTGGAAATATGATGCTATCATCATTACTTAGACATGGAGAGTACAATGGAAAATTCATGACAAAAGGTAACCTCCAATAGGTCCATACAAGGGAGAACAACCTTACAGAATAGGTTTTTTTTTTTTTTTTAAAAACACTAATAAGAGATTATTATATTGTTTGTTTGGTGCTAAACATTGTTAGTTGTCTACAGCCACAACCAAACCTTCCTTTGAATCTTCCAATTAATATCATACGCATACTTTTTTCTTCCGTATTCTATTAATAACATGAAATCAACGTTTTTCAAGTTCATTTAGTCAACCTAAAACCTAGTTAACCCACTACTGAGACTTTCCCTTACTACTTTCTCTTCCAAGACATGTACTATATTTGGTTTTACTGGGATATCATGCAGCGAGAAATAGAAGAGAAGGGGTGTGGAGGTGCAAAATGAACAATTGCACACCCGCTTTCTAGCTTGATTAATCTCCTTGAGAAGATAAATAATATAAAAATGTTACGCCAAGATTCTCTGCTGCATACGCCTATGGTCCCATTACCTCCAACTACACTCACTATCTAGTTTGGAAAACCCCTCTGACACGTACGTTGCAAACGTGTATCCAATTTTTTGAGTATCTGAAGTACTTAGTGTTTTACAAAGTTGGTTATGGAACATTACAACAATCCATAGACAAATGGAATGTGCTTGTCTGTGTGTGTTTGCATCAGAATAGGGATACAATCTTAGATAAACCAAATAAACAAGTGCCTCAAGGTACCAAACTTACAATGTTCCAGCAATTCTACTAGGGATATAATCAATATAAGCTAGGGAATAAGCAAGTGCTTCAAAGTACCGAACTTACAATGTTCTAACGATTCCAGTACTACTGCCTTGAGTTTGGTCCACCACTAACCTCTTTGCCATGCCGAAGTCTGAAAATTTGGGTTTCATGTCTACAACTAACAAAATATTGCTTGCTTTGAGATCATGATGAATAATTCTTATCTTTCAAAAAAATAAAATGCTGAATAATTCTTAACCATGAATCTTTGTGAAGATAAAAGTAGCCCTCCAGATCCCACTCTAACAATTATAATGCAAATCTCCCAATTTAAAGGATGTTTGGCTAGATCTAGATCTAAGGATCAAAGTAATTCCTTAAATCTAAATCCTAACTTACAAAGAAAAATAAAGAAACAGGATTATGTACCATGGTATTGTGGACAACAATATCCACATTCTATCCCCGAATGTAGCTTAGTTGGCTAGGGATATGGGTAGGTATGTGTGTGAGTGCGAGTTCTTCCAACAGAGCAAGAATATATATATATATATATATAATAAATAAAATAAAATAAAATAAACAGAACAGTAACCACTTGCTTTTTAAGAAATCATCAGATTTCTTAAATCATATGATTAGCTTTGTGCTTTGTGATATTTGGCATGAACAATGATATTAGTAATTTATAGCTTGCTTGTTTTTTTATTTTTTTAAAGAAAATGTGCAACAAAATCATACTCAATAAACGTGAATCCTACCTATGGTTGTTCATGGGATGGGTTCAGCCTAGCTAAATACTTTCCAAGCCTGCTCTCCATTTAGTTATTGGGCACATCAAGCTAGAATGCAGGTACTTGCCTAAGTTAGGGTCATGCAAAGCCATTTGAAAAATTACTTAAGTCATTGCGCAAAATATATTGGAATGGTTTAGGTCTTTAAGCAACGGCCCAGGATACACATATACATATCCGGTGAGCAAATTAGCTCTAAGTTCCAATACATGGCCTAAAAGACAACTATCATCTAGCCCATTGTAGGCAGTCTGGTTTAACTTGGCCCGCCCATCCCATAAGCATCACTAATCATACTGAACACCTTGCTTAAAGTCCATATCTTATCCAAACAAAATAACAGCCACTTGGCTGAATGCTAGGTGCAAGTTAAACCAAGTCAAATGCTTTTTCAAATAAATAACTTCAGCGAAGGTTTAGGACACAGGCTGTGGGTCCTGGACTAAATATATGGTCTGATAAGTAAACACAGTGGAATTGCCTAAATGTTCAAGGTGGCCCAGCCTGAATCAATCATCTAGTAATAATGGGCATTATGAATTTATAAAAAAAATTGAGCCCATCCTGCCTTTCAGGAATACTAAACAAACCATGCCCTAATTGGTTGACCCAAAAATTCAAAACTGAACAAACCACATTGCCCTCAGTTATGCCCACTGGCCCGTCATGGCTTATCTAACCTGCCAATCGGTGGTGAGGCAATGTGTATACTTGGATAGTGTTTAGATCAGTAGACCACTGTAGGCCATTTATATGGTCTCAACTCAAACCCGATCAATTTATTGAGTAGGAAATTTCAATTGCAACCCAATAACATCAACGGTTATTCCGTAAAACAGAATGCCAGAGGGTATGTGTCATGACCATAGCATGACCATAGCCCGAGAATCCTTAGGTTAGGGTAACTATCAAGGCGGGACAAGCGTACTCCTGTGAAATTCACATCCAAACCGAAGTTAGGGCAGAATTCCACAAGGGAAATACACATCAAACACGTGTGAGGATTATATAAGAGCACAAGTCTAAGTAAGCAACAAATGGAAGCCTGTCAATATCACCTATAAAATTTTCTTTTCAATATATCGTACCTTTCAATGGTATCTAACCATGAAAGTAGTCCAATAACAAGACATTTCAAAAATAGCAAAGATAAACATATTCCAAATCTATAACATACAAAATTATACCCATAAGTTCTACATGACATGAACATGGGTGTATGTCTACACGGACAAGAGTGAACAACTATGAATAGGTCTACAAGGATGTACTACAACTAGTACTAATGAGAACAAAAT
Organism: Sextonia rubra; assembly: GCA_037013555.1. Classification (NCBI taxonomy): domain Eukaryota; kingdom Viridiplantae; phylum Streptophyta; class Magnoliopsida; order Laurales; family Lauraceae; genus Sextonia; species Sextonia rubra. The sequence continues at coordinate 839,200 of JASUAD010000028.1, read as the reverse complement.
GAATCATGACCTACACAAATGATCTACTAATGCATATGCCATGAAAACCCTATTATCCCAAAAACCCTAGAATACAAAACCCTAGATGTCTTCATGTCGCTCTCCAAAAACTAGGAATATTCAGAATGCTTATGTTGTCCTCACGTCAAAAACCGGAAGGAACCTTTGAGGTCTCTTCCCTTAACTCCTCTGTCTTTGCAAGACCGATATAGGGATTTTACCATGTAACACCAATGAGATAGCCATGAATAAGACCATTTAGCAAAGCATAAGAATTATTAAAGTAATACAACTTGTATCCAATAAAATTAATTAACAGTTGATTGAAGAGATCAATAAAGTATTCTAGGCATATTAATCATGGATTGATTATTTATGTATTAGCACAATTGCCTTGCAATGATAATCATAATTGTTATCATTGATTGTTTAAAGGTTTTTGAAGACCATAAAAGGATACGTTGGCAACCGAGCTCGGTCAGAGGGTTTGATTGGCGAGGCTTATATCGTCAAAGAGTGTCTTACGTTTTGTTCAATGTATTTAAAGCAGATTGATCAAGCAGAATACTATGAAGATGGAGGTGAATGTGGCCCGGGGATGTCTATCTTCACACAAACTATTCATCCCATCGGACTGATGGCAAGGGCACATGATCCTTCTTAGAGAGAACATGACATGGCTCATCGATTTGTGCTAAATCATAGCTTGAGGTGGAGTCGTGTCTATAGTATGTGCTTCAATCTAACCATATTTATGCATTGTTTGTTAACTCGATGATTCATTCTCTACTTTTACTTATTTATTAAAAGCTGCCTTGAGTAGGGAATACAAGAATTTAGTGCAAATTCAAAGAGGTAGAGAAATCGGGCAAATATAATAAAAAGAATTTGCAAAATGGTTAAAACAACATATAAGACATGTAAAATATTATCATTTTAATTGCTAGGCATTACTGGATTACACTTCAAATGATATTAGCGTAATATATTTGTCTTACTTTTCTTATGTAAATGAATCAATTACGAACTCAAGAGTCACCAGAAGCGACTGATGAGATGTGGTTATTAGCAAATGGCCTTAGATTCCTAGTGAATCTTTATCATGGGTGTGATTGCAATGCGTCTGATACCACACTATAGATCATGAGAAATGTCATAGGAGCCAAAGTAGTAGCTTGGTTGTGGAAGGGGAATACGAAGGGTAAAAACATGACTACTATGGATACATTTGCAAAGTCTGGGAATTGTCTTATTGGCGTTAGAGTAAAGTGGTCTTTTTTTAATGTGAATGGTACAACACTAGTACCAAGCATAAGATAAACATTGAAGAACATGTTACAAGCATTGATATCATGGGTCATTGGTGTAAGGATGATCCATTTGTCCTACCAAGTCAGGTGACACAAGTCTTCTTCGTTAATGACACCAATAGAGGAAAAAATTGGAGAGTCGTAGAACAGGTCAAGCCTCGGGGAGTATAGAATGTACTGGCTAAGCGGGATGATGATGATGATGATGCGCCTAATGATGCATTTTAGCAAGATGATACGACGTTTGTTGTCCCAGTTTTCGTCGATGGTACTAGTGTCCAATACTCTAGGGATGATATAGATCCTGAAATCATTCTTAGTAGACGAGAATAGCCAAGATAAGGATGAAACAATGGCGGAGTACGAAGATGAAGAAGATAATGATGTACATAGTCAGTTTGACTCTGACATGGAATATGACATGTAGTGTTTGTTTCAAGTTTTGCTCATGTAACAATTTAAGTAATTTAATAAAGATCTTGCCTTACAGAATGACATTGTCTTCAATTTTATTTTCTTCTGTGATTTGTTCATATATGGATAAAACATTTCTATATTTTACATTTTATGCTTATTTATATATATTATAGTTGCAAAAGATGCCAAATGGAGGGAAAAAATAGGTAAGCCAAGAGAGTTGTCCCGTCAAGTGCAAGAATCCAATTATTTATTAAAGAAAAAAAAAGACAATTAAGCAAAATGCAAATAAACTTGCATCTCTAGGGCTCCCGCCGACCGTATGTACTATATTTGGTTCGGCTAAAAGGACAAAAGAGAAGAGAAGGAAAAAGGTTAGTAAGAATGATAACGACGAGAACTACATTCCCCCCGAAAATGATGATGTTGATGACGAGACATCTTAGTCTCAATCGGATGAGGTAATCTTTCTGTGAATATCTATGACGTATGCTTTAAAATATTAGTTTTGATAGTGACACTCATGTTAAAATGATTTTCATTTCCATTGAATATAAATTGCTAACATTCACTTTACTAATATTATTGATTTTTGCGAATAATTATTTATTTTCCTTGTCACTTTGCTTTAAGCCAGATTACAGATATGCCTCGGGAGAAGAGGGTTAAATGTGCTTGGTGTGTCGTAGCTGCACTTGGGTTGGCTCATGCAAAGAGCACACTTGAGGCTATGACACAGCCTCTGCCCACACAACCCTCGCTGACCCAGCCTCTAACCACATAGCCCTCGCTGACCTAGTCTCCAACCGCACAGCCCTCGGGGACCCAGCTTCCGCTGTCCCAGCCTCCGCCGAGTCCTCATACAATCAGTTACAGTGTAGGAGAGAAAATTATGACATTTTAAAATCCTGAATTCACCTTAATTTAATGATTTGTGTTTACTAACTCATTTAGCATTGTCATCTTAATAGCATCAGCCCTAGTCTCAGAGGTTTTGAGACTTATAAGGAGCGTTACGCAAGGGAATAAGGCGTCAAAGCTAAGGAGATAGGTGGGTCATAACATCCCAGTTCTGATTCCCATCTCAAGCCATAGGCCAAAAGGGGAACATGCCCTGTCATTGGTTAACCATCTTGGGTTAACCATTAGAGAGGTTGCCCCAGTCGGACCCCATGGCTGGAAAAAGCTTAATAGTGGGATCAAGCTTGCCGTCATTACTATAGTTCGGGTAAATTAAAATGAGAAATATCAACCAAACTGATCATATTTGTGCTCTTTATTACAAATCAGATTATATTTTGTTATTATTAATTTTTATATGGCCCTCCTCTAATTACATCAAATATTTGATATTGGGGACTACGAGGGCGATATGCAACTCAGGGTGGACATTGATCGCCAGTGCGGGGTTTCGTATAAGAGTTGGAAATATGAGTTACATAGTCACTATCTTGATCTGTTGGAGCAGGGGATTCCTTGACCTCAAGACCACCCAGTAGAGAGTTGTGATCCCTCCGACTGGCAGTTGATGGTCTCGTAGTGCTAGGAATCACCAGAGTGGAAGGTAATTTTGGGATGTTATTTACAATAATTAATTATATTCTAACGTAATTCTATTAGTTATAATTGGTTGAAGAAAGCTATTTTATTATTGTTTTTCTATGTAGGCAAAGTTGAAAAAAGCTCAAGAGAGTCGAGCCAAGCTGCCATATAATTATACTAGTGGCTCCAGGTCATTTGCATCGAGAATGTCTCTGATGGTACTAATTATATTCATATGAAGAAACTTGATTAAGTTTATTAATTTATCAATATGTAGGTTCATATCTAATACAAAATAATTTCAAATGACAAACGGCATAGAATGCTGGTTAGGCGCCGCCTATTATTTAGTTCATCCATGACACTCACTACAGGCAAAAAAGTAATCAGTGGGTAAATGAGGTGGCTCAGCAAAGACATGTATTTTTTCTAATAAATCAATTTTGATCAATAATGCCATAAAGCATTCTAAATCCCTTATTGATTTTATTGATTTAAATGGTAGGAGGTCTTGGTGCAACAGACTGAGGAGCAGTCGCAGCCTTCTATCACATCTTCGATGACCGAGGAGCAGATTGATGTTGATGTGCTTGGGAAAAGGTTGGGACACTTAAATGGATAAGGGATATATACAAGGACCTCTTCATCTTCCACACAATCTTGAGCACTATATCCTGAGGTGATACCCTGTGGGAGTAGTCAGCTGAGCAGGCTAGGAGGCAAGTTGAGGAGGACCAGAAGTAGGCTGAGTAAGACAGGCGGCAGGCTGAGCAGGACAAGAGGACAGTTACATTTGAGGCCTTCGTTTAACAGCTGGTTCCTGCGGCAAGGATAGATCTATCGATCTACTTCGACATCTCTAGAAGGACTAGTTCTATTGCTGATGGCACAACGACTGGAGATCATGATGCGACTCCTTGGTTAGTATATTATTATCTTAAAATTTAAACATAATAACTCATCAAAATTTATAAACACTGAAAATGTAGGATTTTTAATACCTCGGAATGGGATATGGCAAACTGTAACTGGTCGGAACCTAGCATGAGCACCTCGCTCGAGGGTAAAGTAACTTGTAGGAACTAACGGTTTACAAATCGGACTCCCGCTTAGAGAACTAGATGCAAGAACCCAGGATTTCCAAGGCTTTGCTCAAAAACTGCTTGCTGGAGTAGAAAAGAAAAATGGCCCCCAGAAAAATCGAAAACCAGCACGAGCACTTTGCTTGAGGGTAGAGTAACTTATATGAACTGACAGTTAGCAAATAGGACTCCTGTTTAGAGAATTAGATGAAAAACCTAGGATTTCCAAGACTTAGGCTCGAAAACTGATCACCTGGGATAAAAAATGGGAAACGACCCCTAAAAAAAATCAAAAACTGATACGAGCACTTCGTTCGAGGGTAAAGTAACTTGTAAGAACTAACGATTTGTAAATCGAACTCCCGGTTAGAGAATTAGAAGCTAAAACCTAGGATTTTCATCACTTAGGCTCTAAAAGTGGCCGCCGAAGGTCCAAAACAGAAAATAGTCCCTAAAAATATCAGAAACCAGTGTAAGCACCTCGCTTGAGGACAAATTAACTTGTAAAAACTGACGGCTCGCAAATCGGACTCTCGGTTAGAAAATTAGATGCAAAAACCTATGATTTCCAAACTTAAGTTCAAAAACCACCCGTTGGTGGTAAAAAATAGGAAAATGCCCCCGGAAAAATTGAAAACCAACATAAGCACTTCGTTTGAGGGTAAAGTAACTTATAGGAAATGATGGTTTGTAAATAAGACTCCCAGTTAGAGAATTAGACACAAAAACCTAAGATTTCCAACACTTAAGCTCGACAACCGCCTACCGGGGGTAAAAAATGGGAAACAGCCCACAAAAAAATTTTAAACCAACATAAGCACTTCGTTTGAGGGTAGAGTAACTTGTAGGAATTGATGGTTCGCAAATTTGACTCCCAATTAGAGAATTAGATGCTAAAAGCTAGGATTTTTAACATTTAGGCTCTAAAACTAGCCGCCAAAGGTCCAAAATGGGAAACGGCCCCCAAAAAATTAGAAACCAATTCGAGCACCTCGCTTGAGGACAAATTAACTTGTAAGAACTGACGGCTCGCAAATCGAACTCCCGGATAAAGAACTAGATGCAAAACCTAGGATTTCCTTAAAAAACTAGCATGACCACTTCACTTGAGGGTAGAGTAACTTGAAGGAACTGACAGTTCGCAAATCAGACTCCCGGTTAGAGAATTAAAAGCGAAAACCTAGGATTTTCTAACACTTAAGCTTAAAAACCGCCCACCAGGGGTCTAGAACAGGAAATGGCCCTTAGAAAAATTGAAAACCAGCCCAAGCACTTTGCTTGAGGTTAGATTAACTTATAAGAACTGACGGTTCATGAATAGGACTCCCGATTAGACAATTAAAAGCTAAGACCTAGGATTTTCAACACTTTAGGCTCCAAAATTGGTTGTCGGAGGTCCAAAATGGGAAACAGCCCCCCAAAAAATTGAAAACCTGTGCGAGCACCTCGCTCAAGGGTAAAGTAACTTGTTGGAGTTGACAGTTCATGAAGAGGACTCCCGGTTAGAGAATTAGAAGTGAAAACCTTGGATTTTCCAACATTTAGGCTCGAAACCGCCCACTGTGGGTCTAGAATAAGAAACAACCCCTAAAAAATCAAAAACTTGTACTAGCACTTTGCTCAAGGGTAGAGTAACTTGCACGAACTGACGGTTCATGAATTAGGCTCTTAGTTAGAGAATTAGACGCAAAAGCATAGGATTTCAACACTTAGGCTAAAAAATAGGCCGCCGGAGGTCAAAAATGGGAAATGGTCCGATGGAAAAATTGGAAACCAGCATGAGCACTTCTCTTTATGGTAGAGTAACTTATAGGAACTGACGGTTCACAAATAGGATTCCCGGTTAGAGAATTAGACACAAAAACCTAGGATTTCCAACATTTAGGCTCGAAAATAGCCTGCCGGAGGTCCAAAATAGGAAACGACCCTTGTAAAAATAATGGCATGAGTACCTCAGACGAGGGTAAAGTAACTTGAAGAAACTGATGGTTCACAAATCAAACTCTTGGTTAGAGAATTAGAAGTGAAAACCTAGGATTTTCTAACACTTGGGCTCGAAAATCGCCCGTTGGGGGTCTAGAACTGGAAATGTCCCCTAAAAAAAATTGAAAACCTACACGAGAACTTTGCTCAGGAGTAAAATAACTTGGAGGAACTGACGGTTCATGAATCAGACTCTTGGTTAGAGAATTAGATGCAAAAACGTAGGATTTCCAACACTTAGGCTCAAAAACCGGCCGTTGAGAGTCGAAAATGGGAAATGGCACTAAGAGAAATTGGAAACTGGCATGAGCACTTCGTTCGAGGGTAGAGTAACTTGTAGGAATTGACGGTTCATAAATAAAACTCCCGGTTTGAGAATTAGACACAAAAACTTAGGATTTCCAAGACTTAGGCTCGAAAACAGCCTACATGGGGTAAAAAATGGGAAATGGCTCCCAAAAAAATCAGAAATCAATACAAACACTTTGCTTGAGAGTCAAGTAACTTGTAGGAATTAACAGTTTGAAAATAGGACTCTCAATTAGAGAATTGATGCGAAAACCTTGGATTTCCAAGACTGAGGCTTGAAAACCGCCTACTAGGGCTGGAAAAGGGAAATGGCCCTTGAAAAGTTCAGAAACCAGCATGAGCACTTCGTTCAAGGGTAGAGTAACTTGTAAGAACTGCTGGTTTGCAAATTGGACTCCCGATTAGAGAATTAGATGCTAAAACCTAAGATTTTCAATACTTAGGCTCTAAAACTAGCCGTCAGAGATCCGAAACGGGAAATGATCCCCGAAAAAAATGGAAACTAGTGTAAGCACCTCGCTTAAGGACAAATTAACTTGTAGGAACTGACGGCTCACAAATCGGTCTCCCGGTTAGAGAATTAGACCCAAAAACCTAGGATTTCTAATACTTAGGCTTGAAAATTGCCCGTTAGGGCTAACAAATGGGAAACAGCCCCTGAAAAATTTGGAAACCAGCACGAGCATTTCGGTTGAGGGTAAAGTAACTTGCAGGAGCAGACTGTTCGCAAATCAGATTCTCGGTTAGAGAATTAGACACTAAAACTTAGGATTTCCAAGACTTAGGCTCGAAAACCACCCTTTGGGGCTCTAAAACAGGAAACAGCCCCCGAAAAAATCAAAACTGGCACGAACACTTCGTTCGTGTGTAGAGTAACTTGTAAGAACTGACGGTTCACAAATTGGACTCCTAGTTAGTGAATTAGATGCTAAAACCTAGGATTTTCAACATTTAGGCTCTAAAATTGGCCACTGGAGATCCAAAATGGGAAACGGCCCCTGAAAAAATAAGAAACTAGTACGAGCACCTCCTTCTAGGCTAAATTAACTTGTAAGAACTGACGGCTCGTAAATCAGACTCTCGGTTAGAAAATTAGACAAAAAAATATATGATTCCCAACACTTAGGCTCGAAAATTGGCCGTCAAAGGTCCAAAACAGGAAATGGCCCCTAAAAAAATTGAAAACTGGCACGAGTACCTCACTTGAGGCAAAATTAACTTGTATGAACTGACAACTCATGAGCAGACCCCCAGTTAGAGAATTAGACGTAAAAACCTATGTTTCTCAACATTAATGCTTGAAAACTGGCCACCGACGGTTGAAAGTGGAAAACGGCCCTCAAAAAAATAAAAAACTAATAGAAGTACCTCATTTGAGGCCAAAGGAACTTGTTGGAATTGACGACTCATGAATCAGACTCCTGGCTAACGAATTAGACCTAAAAACATTGGATTTGCAACACTTAGGCTCAAAAATAGGCCGTTGGAGGTCGAAAACTTGAAACAGCCATCGGACGGCCCGAAAACCGGCACGAGTACCTTGTTCGAGGCCAAAGTAACTTGTAGGAATTAATGGCTCCTGAATTGGACTCCTGCTTAATGAGTTAGACGCAAAAACCACCTAATTCTCAACACTTAGGATGGAAAACAGGCCGCCGAAAGTAACTTGTAGGAATTAATGGCTCATGAATCGAACTCTCGATTAATGAGTTAGACACAAAAAACTGCCTAATTCTCAACACTTAGGATGGAAAACAAGCCACCGAAAAACTTAGGAAAAGATTCTATATATATACATGTTTATCTTACATTTTTAATTTAATTCATTGAAAATATTCTAATGTTGTTTTTCTCATTGCAGATTGATGGATGCTTTTGGGTCAGTTACAGACTTGTAGGGGTTTTTTATTTTCTTTTTGGTTTATTTGTATTTGTATATCGGACATTTATATGAGACTGTATCATTGATAGTAATATTTATTGAATGAGATGAATGACTTGATGAAAAATAGTGATGGTTGTTTGTTTATTTAGCAACTCTTGTATGCATGCATTTCTTATGTTGAATATAGGTATATAAACATATTTATATTTGATACATGTGTATAAATAGGTGGTTTATAGGAAGATTATATTGAAAAAATAAATAATATATTTTCTTAAAATAGAATTTTTTACTGACAAAAAAAGCAATTTACCGACATTTTTTTTCGTCAGTATAAGTGAATTGAAAATAATTAAAAAGGACAAATTATTTTACGGATGTTTTTTTTTTGTCGATAAAAGTTAAATGAAAAATTAAAACAAAGACTTACCGACATTTTCTAACATCGGTAAAATTAAATTGCAAATTTATAAAAAGGGGTAATGATTTTACAGACGTTACAAAAACATCGGTAAAAGTAATTTGAACATTTTAAAAATGGGTCGATGATTTTACAGACATGATAAAAAGTCATTAAAATTAAAGCAAAAATTTAAAAATAAATTTATGAATTTACCAACATTTCTTAACGTCAATAAAAGTAATTTGAATATTTTTGAAAAGGGAAAATGATTTAACCGACATTAAAAAAATGTCGGTAAAAGTAAAAGGAAATTTAAAAAAAGCAAAATTAATTTGCCGACATTTTTTAACATTAGTAAAATGAAATTGAGAATTTTAAAAATAGGGATAAATTTTTTACCGACATTAAAAAGCATCGGTACAATTAAAATTAAAATTAAAAAAATAAATGGAGTTACTAATGTTATTAAACGTCGGTAAATGAAAAATTATCATTGGTGAAGAGGTAAATTTTTCAGACGGAATACAATTCCATCGGTAAAATCTTTTGTCGACGACCTTTTGCTGACATTGGGCCAATGTAAATATTTTCGTTGGTAAATGTGTATACCTGACGTTGGGCCAATGTAAATATTTTCGTTGGTAAATGTGTATACCAACATTTTGGTCTCTTTTGGTGACGAAAATTTTCATAGATAAAAATGTAAATTGTTGTAGTGGCAGTTATTGGACATATCAATATGCAATGCAATCAATTTAGGGAAATTAATGAAATTTACTAGCCAATCCTAATTACTTACCTGTAGTCTTTAACTGTCCATTTCGGTGTAGTTTTAGGTTATCTAATACACTGTTATATTTGCTTAGTGTTACATTATATATAAATGTGTATCAAAGTCCTCTAAGCCAACACTCAGTTAAGTGCTGACATATGAATGACATCATATGAAAGAATCCCAGCCTAAGTTTCTTCATGCGTCTTTAATTACCATTAGGCCAGTTATTAAGTTAAAGATTCCAAACTAAGGTTTTAAAAGGTCTTTCAGTGTCCTAATTTCCTGTAAGTCACTTTTCATATCATAATTAACCTTAGTTAGTTATGAAGTGGTTAGGAATCAATTGAGGGCAATTATGGAACCCCCAGAATAATTAGAAGTGGTCTAGAACAAACCTTTCAAAACTGGTAGGGTCCACTTGAGTGTGGCCCAGGGTGTGCTTGATCACCCATGCTTCTGGGTTGACAAGTGTTGAGTGATGAATTTTCATCAGACATTTTGTACCCGCGCTTAAGTGCATGCTCACTTGTGCTAGAGCGTGTGCTCAATAATTTTGTCTACGAATCCTGTAACACAATTGCTTCTCCTTGAATTCAAAACCTGCATGGGACCACTTGTTCCCCCCCTTCCATTCTCATTTATTTACTACATCAACTCCTTTCAATACCACAGTACTGTCCATTTCTCATATATTCCTTTCTTTTAAAACATCACATGCCTAACAATAATGTACTGGAAATTATAAGGCACACATATATTCAATTGGTACAATTAGGAAAATACCAGCTTGTGTTCACTATAAACCAACTTTTGCTTTTGATTTGTGGTGTTACAGTTCTATACAATTCTTCTTGTGCTCAATTATAAGAATTCCCCAAATTGAATATCCTAACAAGGGAAATCATGCATTAGATGAATGGGATAAGTTGCATGTTAGGTTTGGGATAAAGATGAATCTACTAATCCAATTGGAAGCCTAATAATCTGAATTTGAAAAGAAAATTTTTACCTAAACAGCTTATTGAAACACGAGAGGGATTTCCAAACCTAACAATCCCTAACAAAGAAACCATACGAAATCGGTGATGGGCGTGCATGTTTGTGATGGAGATAAGTTTCCCCGACTCAATTCACAACCATTTCTAAAACAAGAGAGTGGTTTCTCACCTATGGCAGCAAGTTAGGAGTTGTAGGAGAGGAGATTTCACCAATAAAGACCAAAAAAAGATGGAACGGAGCTTGATGATGAAGGACAAAGCTCTAATCCTTACGTGCAAGGATAATTTTTGATTTCCAGCTTGGATTTAGAGATAAAGAACAGAGGTTGGAGAGAAGCAACAACAACAAGAGAGGAGAAAGATGACGCCAAAATGATGCAAGGATGATGTAAATCACAAAATATGAAATTACAAAAAAAAGGCTTTATCTACCTAGTTAAGGTCAAAACCAGTCCAAACTACCTATCCATAACCTGAACTCAAACCGCTAGACTCAAATAAGACAAAATGGACTTAACCTAACTTAATTTCATATTAAACATAATTATTCAAAATGAAACCATATTAATTAGTATTAATAGCAGTTAATTTGGGTTGAAGTGTTATGGTCCATGTGTAAAACCAAGAAAAAAAAAATGCAAGCTAATGGTACTTTTTATTCTAGTAGAAGTTGATCTTCACAGTAGTAATCAACAAGATAACTATAACACCAAACTACTACATGGCTTTCTATGTATACCAAGCTTGCCAAGCTTCTCTATCATCAACCTAGCTTTGGTCATGAATGGGGTAGTTCTTTTTGCTGGCTGGGTGTTTTGCATCTTTAGAGATGATGGTCTTCAATGCTGGGGACAGTGTTGGATTCTTTTCTTTGCTTTCAACTTTAAGGTGTTCTTTCTCCTACTCTTAGGACTTGAAAAGGAGCTATTTTCTACTGGCAATGGATTTCTCTTTGTTTTTTGCTTTGTGTCTGTCTGGTCCACCTTGTTGTGACTCAGGTCTCCTCTACTCTGAGGTTATTCGAGCTCTAGATTATTTTGACTCTTAGCTGAGTAGAGTGGGGATCCTAGACCCTCGCTGCAAGGCCTCGATTGTAGTTTTACTTGGTGAACCTGGGGTAGAATCCACAAGGAGGTAGATGCAAAAAACCTTTACTAATTGAAAGACTGGTGCTAACCTATTGGGGATCTATACAAATAATTCTCTACCAAACTAAATTTGAAATTTAATTACAAATCCAAATTAAAAATTACAATCCCAAATAAAAAATCCTAAATTAGAAACCTATAATAAAAAGTGACCTAAACTACTAAACTTCAAAATCATAAAAATAATCAAATAACCAATTGTTAGAAAAATAAACAAACCATGCATTAAACTAAAAGTTAGAAATAAAATCATTAAAAAATAAAAATCAAGATAAAAAAATTTTAGATCTTCTTACTATGGAAAATTAGAACATTAGATTGGCAGAATTAATAAAATACCACAAAACCACTGCACCAAGTATGCACTGCCACCACTCATAAACATGCGATGCCTGCCTAAGACAGGACACCTTGACCTTACTAATTGCGTCTTTTAAATTAAAAGAGACCAATATAACCAATAACTCCCCATAAAAATCAAAACTAAAAAAAGAAATCTCTCCTTATCTTAGATCAATGACATTAATAACAAGAAGGGACCTCGTGCGCAATCCATGTTCCAATCTTCATGCATTACTGAGGGAACAAGGTAGATGGAAGAAATGAAAGATGTGATGGATGGATGGATGGATGGGGTCCAACGGTTGGCTGGCGGATTCCCACTTTGGGTTGAGAGTTGTGATGGAGAGTGAAGATGTGGAGTGGTGGAAATGGTGATGGGTGTGGATTGGGGGATCTGGTGTGTGGACCTGTGGTATGGCGAGTGTGCTGGTGTGCTGGTGTGGAGAGTGGAGATGGAATTGTGGCTATGGTCTAGTGGGTGTCCGAGTTCATGTGCATCCCAGTAGTGATGGTTGGTAATGCATAATGAGAGAGAAGAATGATGGGGGTGGGTGTTCGGTTAGGTATGGGGATGAATTCAAAATTCAAGAGGGAGGTTGGTGGGGATAAGGATATGGTGGACGTGAGAGATGTAGAGATCGGTCTGCACGTCTCATGTTGGAAAGCTTTGCTTTATATCCTTATATCAATTTGGATTTTTGAAAATAACTGAGAAATAATAGATCTTTGAAAATGGTTGGCAAGGATTTTTTTTTTAAAAAAAATCCAAGGGATATGGATGCCCATGAGTGTAGCTCCATTTTCTAATTTTTTAAAAACTCTCTCCTTACTTTTTAACTCCTCATCTCTTGGACTTCATCTTAAATTTGGATTCTTCATCTCTTTGAAATTTGAATTTAATTTAGAGACTCAAGTTGAGAAATAATTCTTCAAAATCCTTTGCAACAAATAATGTGTGAGTGGTACCCTCCCTCTGGCGTAGGTCACAAAGCATGGACCTTGGTGTGTGGGTCCCACTCCCTACAAGTTATTTCTTTCTTCAACGCAGGTCCCTACACAGAATGAAACTCATTTTAAGAAATGATAGGAAATTCTAATGCATCTGGCTTAAAATCTTGAAAAGTAGTAGATATATTCATTAATTACATGACATCATGAATTTATGCTTAAAAATGTAGAGAATTGATGATTTATCTTGAAATATAGAATTTGATGCATAAATAAATAAAATCATGAATTTTTTTAAAGCAATTTATCTAGCCTAAATAAGTCCATGAATTAATATAAAATGATGCTATGAATGTGTCATTTTATGCACTCATCAAACTGAAGGTCTTCGGCGACGATGACATGAGGCAGGAGATAGGCCTGGACCAAGGAGACTATCCTCCGTAGAATAAAAAATATGAACTTCCTCCTAGTGATGATGATGGTGAAGATGCGTGAGGGGAGTAATTCATTCTGATAGCTTACCAAATTCGACATAGCCGACAATCCCTTAAACACTGTTCAGAACAAAAGTCAAGAGTTTATGCAATGCTTTGCTAAACCCAACCTCTCAATGACAAACAACAGAAGATTTATTTTCAGGTTCTCATTTAAATTGGAAATAGGAGATGCATAGAATCTTAGGTAAACGACCTTAGACCCTGGGTGATCAAGGTATCATTTTTGGTCTCCAGCAGGTTCCAAAAAGCAAGCCTTGAAGGATGTGGCTGTCAACAAAATATTCTTTTGGGCACAAATTCATAATCTCCCACTTTATGCCTATAAAGATTCTACTGCCATTAGGCAGTTAGGAGAAATGGTTAGGGAGGTTCGAGACATTTGGGTTGCGGACGAGGATGGTCTTCCTGGGAGGATATAGTGTGATTGGAGTAGCCCTAGACCTACTGAATAGTTTCACCTCGGCTATGAGACACAAAATATGATGAGTGGGCATCCATCAAATACAAAAGCGCCCCTATATATGTAAGTTTTGCAGTTTCATCAACCACAATGAGGATGAGTGTGACAAAAGCTGTTGGGTTATGTCTTGTATTCCGGTTTAGCCGGATCGGTCGTCTGGGTTAGCCAGAACCGAGACTCAGGGTTAGGAGTATTTTAGTCATTATGTATGGGTTTTCTTGGTGGCCAAGAAAGCGAGAACTATATATATTGATGTATTGTAACCCTAGATCCGGAGGGGATCGAGATGGGATCATAGTAGATGAGTTCTCTCCTCCCGTGGACGTAGGCATGGTTGCCGAACCACGTAAAACTGCTGTGTCATGTGTGTGATTGCTTGATGGTGTGATTGCTTGCGTAGATCGTGGTAGATCCATTGATCGCGGGTTGTTTCCGTTGCGCCGCTTTTCCCAACAAGTGGTATCAGAGCGAGGTGGAGATCGCTCGGGTTTTGCGATTAACGGATCTGGGATTTCTGTGTGGAGAAGAAGATCAATTAGAGGAGAAGAGATCACAGCCGTGATCTCTGTGGGCCATCATCGCCGGAAGCCGATCGTCGTCGTCGCCGTCTCGGCCACCGCTGTCGCCGGTTCCCCGTGCAGTCCGCCGGAGCCGCAGCAAAGGGCGTTCTGCAAGTACCGTCTTCAACTCTGTCCGGTTGCAGAGGACAGACACAGAGGTTGAAGACACCCAGGTTCCGGGTCAGCCGGGTTCGTCGTGGCTGAACAGAGGAAGTGGAGAAAAGGGGCCCTGGGATCTTCCAGTTGAAAAGAAACAGCGAGAAAGAGGAAGAAGACCGGAAGAAAAAAAAAGGTACCTACGTTGTCGCTGCCGTACGCTGCCACCGGTCATCACCGCCATTGCCATCACCGTCGCCGTCGCAGACGCCGCCGTCTCCCGTCGCCGCTGGTCGACGGACCAGGCCTCCAGAGAAGAAGCGCCGTCGGCCGCTGCAGCACGGGCTGCAACCGGGTTGCAGACATCGCGTTGCAGCGCCCAGCGATAGGTTGGAGACGACCCAGATTCGGGTTTCTGGGTCTGGGTTTGGGTCGGGTCCGCTTGACCTGACCCGCTGTGCAGAAAGCCCAAGCAGCAACAGGTCGGGTTTGGGTTCCGAGTTGGGTCAGTTCAACCCGACCCGTGAGGAGAAGCCCAGCGCAGCAGAGCAGGTCGGTTCCGGGTCAGGTCGGACCCAAACCTGGTTCGTCAGAGAAGCCCAGCAGAGCGAGCAGTTCGGTCCAGTTTCGGGTCAGGTGGTCCCGACCCGGATCCGTTTCAGAAGCCCAGTTTGCCAGCAGCCGTGACATCAGCAGTGACGTCAGCACAGTCAACAGGCAGGTTTGACCATATTCAACGGCTGAAATTGTTTCTGTGATATCTTGATCGTCCGATGTCCGATCGGAGATCCGTTTGCGCCTACGGACTCGTTGTAAGGAGATCTACGCGTATATGGAAGAAGATGGGCTGGTCAACGGTCAACATGGATGTTTGACCAAATTGGAGTGTAGAGAATTAATTCTGCGATATCGAAGCCATCCGGAGTCGGATTTCAGATCCGTTTCTTCCAGCGTGCTCACGGTGACGAGATCTACGAGGTTGATAAAAGATATTGGCAGTTTAAGGGCAGAAAATTGGGGGACTGAAGAAACTGACAGATTCACGATGATAGTAATGGATTCAAGCATCACGGGCCAGATTGAAGTGTTTGATGGAGAAACGACTTTAGGGATTGGCAGGATAGAGTGTTAGACTCCATGACACAGCAATAATTGAAAAGTGTTACTTGATGTCAAGAATGTTAGATTGCTCCAAGTACTTTGATGGAAAGCTCAGATCCGCGTCGAAGGGATCAGGAAGGAGCGACATGCCAAAGTGGAAGAAAAAGCAAAAGGAATCAGAATCAGAAGGAGGTAGTGTGCAACAAAGCTCGGATTCGGTTTACAGGGAATCAGTTTTGGTCGCTACAGGTATGGATCCGGTTGTTGATTCATGGTATTGGGATTCAGATTCTTTCTATTATATGTTCGCGTAGAGATTAGTCTGATGCAAATAACTATCATAGTTGATGGATTTGTTTTTATGGGGAGATAATGCAACTGATGAGCATTTGAGATAAGAACGGTAGAAATCCAGATGTATAATGATGTTATTCAAACCCTAACGGTTGTGATATATGTTCCGGGATTACGAAGAATTGGATTTCTTTGTGTGCCTTATACTTCAAAGGCTGCAAGTGCACTGTAGCGGGTGGAGTTACGAAGGTGGAAAAGGGAACATTGGTCATCATGGAGGGTGAGATGGTCAGAAATCTCTACAGGTTGATAGGGTATGCTTTTTCAGGTGGAGCAGTGAAGGAGACATCAAATAACAGGGGAGGAAATCTGTGGTTCAGGTGGAGTTAGATGCGACGGATCATCGGAAGATGGATTGATGGATCTTTGATGATATCATCTAGCGGAAATCCAGGAAGCCCTGAACGGAGATGATTTTCTCAGGGAAGAAAAGGTAGTTTTGTTCAGGTCGGAGTAAGCCGGTTTAAGCATCGGGTCATACTTAACCCGCATGTACTGTGCCCAACCCACCAGAACAGACTAGAACAGGACAGTTGCAGGTTTGACGGAAAGAACACCGGGATGGAGACAGAAGGAAGGATTCACAAGGTACCAGTGAGATCCGGATTCGGGGAGGTCTTCGGTTTTGTCTTGACGGATGGAAGTTAGGTTCATTGTGTTGCAAAGATGCATGCAAGTGGCAACAAATGGAGAGCACTTCGGAGGTTCAAGATGGTGGTGTTGAGGTCAAAGGAGGCAACTGTGGCCACGCTAGGTCATAGCGTGTGCGGAGGCGTACCCTTCAGCAAGGTGCGTGAAGACATTACCGGTATTTCAAGGTGGCTCTGAGGATTTGCGGAATCCAAGCCAAGGTGGAGATTGTTGGGTTATGTCTTGTATTCCGGTTTAGCCGGATCGATCGTCTGGGTTAGCCAGAACCGAGACTCAGGGTTAGGGGTATTTTAGTCATTATGTATGGGTTTTCTTGGTGGCCAAGAAAGCGGGAACTATATATATTGATGTATTGTAACTCTAGATCCGGAGGGGATCGAGATGGGATCATAGTAGATGAGTTCTCTCCTCCCGTGGACGTAGGCATGGTTGCCGAACCACGTAAAACTGCTGTGTCATGTGTGTGATTGCTTGATGGTGTGATTGCTTGCGTAGATCGTGGCAGATCCATTGATCGCGGGTTGTTTCCGTTGCGCCGCTTTTCCCAACAAAAGCTACATCTACATCATTTTTTCTTTATTTTTTTTATTGGTAACGACAAAATATGTTAATAACGAAGATATTACAAATAGAGAACCATTAGACAAGCCAAAAGGGATATCAGAATGAAATAAAAGCATTATACCAAAACAAAAGCAAAAGGAAAACTACAAAGACAAAGCAACCAAATCAATAGAACTATTCACCCGTTCTTTAGTAAACATGTTTGCAAATCCTTTAGGCATATGCCTAACATGCTTTAACTCCACTTGAATCGCAAATGATAAAGCCTTTAAGTCATTAAAATAAAACTATAATCCCCAAGGGGTGACAACAATAAACAACACCCAAGAGATCGCATTGAGTGAGTCACTTTCCAACACTAACTTTCCTTGAATAGAAGAAGAAACAAAGGTACGAAGCTCTACTAAAATGGCTAAAGTGTCTTCCTCAATAGATTCCATACAACCTACTTGTTTAGAGAATAATACTAAAACCTACTATTGCAAAGCACTCATCTAATGCCCGCTAGACTAGGTCTCCCACTAACCGGGACATCCACATTAAATTTTAGAACTCCATCACTAGGAGGATCCCACAACACTATCTTCTTAACCTTGGACATTCTACAAAGTAAAAAAAGCCTCCCAATCATGCAAGATGTCATCCACTCTAAGATAATCAAAATCATCCCATGATGGGATCCACTTTTCTATCCGCATCTATCCTAAACTCAATAAATCCTCCATTGGCGACAAAGACCCTTGAAACTGTATTATTCCTCTCCATATCTATAATAAAATTTCATATGGAATCATCCTCCAAAGAATCTTTCTAGCCCTCAAAAAAGGAGAATGTCACCAAGCTTCAATTAGCCCCCCAAAGGAACTCGGGGAACACCATTAAACACCACTTCATACAAGAAACAAGCACCACAAAAAATTAGCAAAGTCCAATAGTAAGAATAGATGATCCATTAACTCCATTGCCTTCCCACAAAACAAGCAAATATCTGAAATGGCTTCTGAGAATATGTACCTTCTCAAACTATCTACCATAGAAACTTCCTCAAAATTTCAAGCCAACAAAACACCTCAACTCTAGGAGGAGCTAAAGCTCTCCAAACTAGAGAAGACGTGGCTTTAACACCAAGATCCCCCTCTAATTCCCACTAAAAAACATGGAATTGGGAATTGAGACCCGCAATGCAAGGCTTCCAAGTGCGCATATTCTCCTCTTCCCCACAGATGAACACATTCGAAAGAAGACTTAACAAATGCGAATATTCTCCTCTAACCACAAGGTTGCATTGCAAAGTATCAAGATACAACTCCCCATTTTGAAGAAACACCCTGCTAAAGGACACATCCTACAAAACAAAAAACTCCCCCTTTGACCCAGTCACAATCCTTCATAAAAGACCACTTCTTAACCACGACCCTTAACAACAAAGGAAGTGCCAAAGACAATAGACCCACTCCCAACCAATCATTAAGCAAAACTGGACACAATTGTTTGATCACATTTGAAACATGATGTGAAATGCACTGGATTCGAGTTCAACATTCACACACTTCAAGCATTAAAAAGAATAGGAAATAAGTATAGTTCATCATAATTTTCTCTTTGTTTACATAGGTTCAAATACTCTGACCGCGGGGATGCAGGTTATTTACAAATTTTGAAAAAATTACAACCCGTCCCTTTAGTCTCTGATGTGATCTAAGTTTGGAATTTACAAGAAAATTTATGAGAAGATGGAAAAAAAATATAAGAAAGGGGAGACAGTGGAAAGTGAATGTGGGCCATGGTCATTGGCTCCTACCAGTGGTTATGGCGCATAGCCACTAGCAGGCAGTGGCTGAAAAGCCATTGTTTGCCTATTTTTTCTCTCTGTTTTGCTTCTGTGTTTTTTTCAAAGTGTTGGAGCCTATTTTCTTTAAGTTTTGAAGTGTTGAATGACCATCAAAAGTGCTTGATTTGGCCATGGAATTGACTTAAACCTTTGATAATCATCGCTTTTTGGTTATAAACTGTTTGTGTACAAAACCAAAACGGGTGCTTAAACAAGCAAAAATGGAGCCAAAGTCGTGTAATTCTGTATCTATAATTCTCAAGGAAAAAAATAAAGCCTAAAGAGGCTTGTTCACAACTTTCAGGATGGCCCAAAACCTTTCCCAAGTGAGAAAATCGAAGGAAGAAGCTTTTAGCTAAGTGGCCCTTGCATTTGCCTTCTTTAAGTGAGATGCATGTTTCTTTTCCTTTTCTGAACTATTTCTCACCTTCAGTTAGTGACAAGGAGAAGAAAAGCATATTTAAAATGCCTAAAGTGCCTTGGGGATGCTTAAAACTGGGCTTGTGAGTTGTTGAACTTAGTGTGCAATTGATTGGAACTTGCTTTGGTGGCTTGGAACTTGATTCAACCTTGTTTCCAACCTTGCTTCCACCCTGTTTTAACCCCTTCTTTAGAGCCCAAGTGTACCTTTTATAGGCTTCAGAGGAAGTTGGGATAGTTCCAACAGTTGCGAAGGAGTTACACTTCAAAATAAAGTTAAATAACTCTCAGAAACCATCTGGGACTAAGTCACAGGTGTTTGTGACCGCGGGCTGTGGTCACTGATAAGGCTTTTTTTTTTAATTTTTGCACATGTGACCCATTTTCGCATATTTGGGGCCTAAATGATGTTCAATCTTCACGAAGCTTGGAGGAGTGCTTTTTGATACTATTTTGAGTGTGTCATAGAAATTTCAACCCACTTTGACCTTTTCAAGTTGGTTAATTCCCCCATTGACTTTTCATGAAAATGAGACTTTGTTTCAGCTGTTTGAGGCCTAAATGACCTCAGTTTGGTTTGAAACTTAGAAGGATTGATGTCAAGGGTATCTTGGAGTGTCTATCAAAATTTCATGTAGTTTTGTTTTGTGGAAGTAGGATTCGAACAGCGACCCACTTGTTGTATATTCTAAGTCATTATTCACCTTACACTGTAGGTAGTTAGCTTGTTTTCTACCCGAATGACATTCAATTGACTTGAAGCTTTGGAGAATTACCTTTGAACATATTTTGAATCTTTGTTCCAAATTTTATTAGCTTTAGCCTCTTAAAAATAGGACTTTGGTCAGTGACCTCCATGACTTGGAAGTCACGGACTCTTAGTTAACATGTCATTGAAGTAGTCTCAAACAATGTCTTTTGGACTTGAAAAATTTGTAAAATATCTTTTGAGAATGACTGAAGCTTTATATCTAAATTTCATCAATTTTGGGCATCGAGAAGCAAAACTTTGGTCAATGACTCCCATGACTTGGAAATCATGGACTCTTAGCTAACAGGTTGTTGAAGTAGGCTCAAACGAAGTTCTTTTGACTTGAAATTTTGCATAATCTCGTTTGAGCATGAATGAAGCTTTGTGCCCAAATTTCATCAATTCGGTCACTTAGAAGCAGGACTTTGGTCAGTGACTCCCATAACTTGGGGACACTGACCCAAAGTTGACATGTTTGTAGACTTTAGGTCAAATGATGTCCATTTGACCTGAAATTTGGCAAAACTTCCCTTGAGCATAATTTAAGCTTCCTTTTAGAGTTTTAGTTGATTTGTTCTTCATGAGGTGTCACTTTGCACAGTGACCCCACAGAGCTTAGTAAACGACCATCCAAACTGAGTTTGGGTTCAAATGATGTCCAAATGCTCTGAAACTTTGAAGGATAGTCTTTGAATGTATTTGAAGGCATTCCTCTTAGTTTTAACTTGTTTTGATATGTAAAGTGCCAATTTCTACAGTGACCCCCAAGGAATTAGCAGACAATCACTTAAACTTAGCTTGAGCTGAGATGAAGTCAAAATGCTTTGAAACTTTGAAACATCATTCCCAAGCATGTTTTGGAGTTGCCATGAGATTTTTAGCCACTTTGGTAATCCAAAAACTTGAGCTTATTCAATCAACTTTAGATTCTGAGCTAATGAACCTTAAATTTGAAGTTTGGTGAGTCAAGTGACCAAATGAAGTTCACCAATTTTGCAATTTGAATTGTTGCATTCTAAGCTCATCTAAAGTCTTCTGAGTGGATTGCATCAGCTCTGAACATTTGGATACAGTATTTGACTTATCATTCCACAATCCTAGGATTTATATACCCGTGGTTTGGAATTTGCCTGTAATGTCTTTTCTACAATATTTGTAATTTTTATGGGTTAACAAATACCCCATTGAGGTGCAATGATTACAGTATGACAATCATTGTGCCTCTAAATAGCCAATCTATGGCAATTATGAATGGCTTGTTGAAAATGTAGTTTTGTCAAGGTAGGTTATAGGCCTAAATTTGAGATTTTGAAAATTTTGATAAAAATATGAAGGGTTTGGTGGTGAAATTTGGTAAAAGCAAAAGAAATTTGAATTTCTTTGCCCTATTTTCACAGATATCAAAAGCAGTACCTCTGTGGAGACTGTAGGGAACACTCACAAAAAGAAATCCCTGAGGTTTTAAGAGAATTCAGAAATTTATGAATTTGGTTTTGGATTTTAGAGATGGATTTGATTTTCTCATGAGCTATTTGTCACAGATATCCAAAGTGGTGTTTCTGTGGGGGCTATGGGGAACACCCACAAAATGAATCCCTAAGGTTTCAAGAAAATCAAAGGTTTAGTTTAAAATGGATTTGGGTTTGAATTTTCATGAACTTTTTGGTTCATTTTCAAAAAATCAAAGTTAAGGTTTTGACATGGCTTGACATGAGTCAAAATAAGATGAAAATTCGAAAAAAATTGGCTATTATGGGTTTTGATTCAAAACAATTTAAGATGAAGGTTCAAAATCAGGTTTGACCCTATGTAAATTTGAAATTTGGGTTGGTTTTTGGAAAGAAAACCCCTTCTTTTTTTTTTTAATAAGAACCCCCTTCTTTTTTTAATAATTACTCCAAAATAGGTTTACTTTGTTATGGGAAAACAGTTTTTTTTTTTTTTTTTTTTTTTTGTTTTTGTTTTTTGGGCAAACTACCCAAAGTGCGTGAACCATATGCCATGGGAAATTTATTTTTTGTTTCCACTATATTGCTGTGGGAATTTGAATTATCACATTTGAGAGAATGGGCTACTAAGTGGTGGGTTCCACTGTTCAAAATCACAGTGACCATGGGGGTTAGACAGTGGTCTTGGTGGACTTAGCCAACCCATGGACTTCCATTACTTTTCCAAGGCTATGTTTGTGGGAAAGAGGGCAATGCCATAGTGACAGTGAGTGTGAGAGTGAACTACTAAACAGTAGACCCCACAAGTCCAAGACTGTTGTGACCATGAGCTAAAGAAGGAGCAATAATAGTGACCGTGGCAGCGGAGCAAGAGGCAGCTGTGTTTATGTGAACTTGACCAAGCTGTTGACCCTACTACTTCATCATGCAGTTTCCGTGGGAGAAGCGGGCTTGGGCCATCAATCCGTTCCCCTCATTTGTTTAAAATGGCAGTGACCATCTGTGAACTTGAGGGAATGAGCGCAGTAGTGGGCTCTCCACTCTTCAAAACAAAAGTGATCGTGAAAGAATGGGGAGTCATAGTTCGGATGTGGTCTTCATAAGAGAACTGGGTCTCATTCTAACCTTTCATCACCGTTTCAAATTTTGTTTAATAGAAATAGAAGACAACAGAACTTGGAGCTCGTCTTCCTCTCAATTTCTTCTTCTTAGATTGCGAATTTTGAACTCCAGATGACTGCTATGGTTGGTAAGAGTTTTAGCCTCCTCTTTCTTTCTGTTTTGTCATGGCCGTTTGCTCACAATGCCTCAGGATGTAGTAAAATCAGGGCTCGACCCTTTCTACCTCTTCTCTTTTTTTGTTTTTCTTTCATGTTTCTGGCTTGCCTCTTGACGTGAGGGTTCCATCCGAGCTGTATTCATGGTGTTTGCACAACTGAGGCACCACAGCAGCAGCCCATGATCATGATCAGCACTGTCCGGGAAAATCCCACAGCCACGGCCATTTTTCTTCTCCCCCTTTTTTGTGCATTGGGTTGTTTGATTTGATCTTTGATTTGGCGTCTGATGCCATCAAACTTTGATGAAGAACGCCTCCTCAAATGACATCTATATTCATGATTGTGTGGGCAGATTTGTGAGCACAAACTATTTGATGAATTTTCTAATATGATGCAATGTTTGTTTAACGTTTTTCTATTTTTACTCGGACACTTGACTTGATGAATCCCTTTCGATACATGATTGTGCTCTGAGCTTCACCCTTTCTGTGTAGAATGTGATGGGGGTTCTTGCCATGACTAAACAGTGTGCAAACCACTACCAATGCTAATGCTGCGATGGAGATTCACGGTCAACAGCCCACGGTCACAATCTGATATATATTTTTTTTGTTTCTGTGTTTTCATGCTTAGACTTAGTGTAAGCCTTTCACCACTGCATTTCATCTATTTCATCACAGAAACACACCCCAAATTCTCAATGGATGTCCACGGTTTTGAGGGATTTTGTATGTGATGAACCAGATTTTGGTTTAACCCTCTCCATTTGATTTTCTCCCAAAATTCTCACTTGCGATGGGGTAGAAACCTTGTTTGAACTTTCTCCCTGGTAGCTTGAGATCAGAATTTCCAAGTTGCGCAAATTCATGGTCACGGGTGTCCTAGGGGTAACCCATTAGACTTTGAACTTCTAAGGATTTGTAAAGAAGTCATCCTTCAACAAACCTGCAGTGAACAAGTTCTGTTTTAAGGAATGTAATGTTTTGATTAAACATTAGGCCTTTCCACTTCATTGTTGAACTTGGTGAATTACACCCACCTGTTTTGCTCGAATGCCGACGCAATCTAAGCACGCACCTAGTTTTTCCGATCTGTGGGAAGTATTAGGGGGGTTGAGAAATGATATCCACTTGATCCTTGACATAATGTAGGGTTGAAGTTAGTTCACCACGATCTTTATGGGAATTATAGGGGATTGGTTTATAGCAGTTTGCCTATTCACTAGCACGATGTGAACACGGAGTTAATCACTATAACTTCTGTGGGAATTCATTCATAGTCATCAAAATTGAGGACGCATATGAAACACTTCTTTTTGCTTTTGATGAGAAAGTTACTCCCCTTAAATCTCAATAAACATGAGAAGTATAGAATCACTCGGAAATGAGTGGCCAATGAAAGAAATCGACAAAAATAGGATGAACCTCCGGTCGGGCGGTTGGATGTAGCTTTGAATGAGCCGTTTCACATTGTCTTTCTCAACTGCAACTTCCAAGGCTAATTCACCCTTCATTGCCTTATCCGATGTCGACCTGAGATGTGTTACCCTGTTGTTTCCCCTTCTTTTTGGGGCTTTGTCCCCTCCCTTTTATTAAGGGCAGATGCTACCAAAATTTTGGTAGAATTTTGCTAACTCTTACACAGTCTTTCTTCTTGTGTCCTTTTTGTTTGACTTTGCTTTTCATAGACAAGGGCAAGAAGGTTGCTTCCTCCTCCTCCAAGGCTGAGAAGTCTTCTTTTTCTTTTAGTACCCCTCTTTTTCCATGAGCTATTGGTCATTAGACTAGGGCTCTATTTGAAGAAATCTGAGAAAATGTAGAGGATCAGGCAGTTGCGACGATTGCTAAGTTAAGGGATCATTTGTTGAGGACTTGCAACATGCGAGTTTATGGAGATATTCTAAGTGACTTCCCATGGAAAGATGACTAGCAAACTACTTTGAGGAAGCCTGATTACATTTTTGGTGACATCAAAGAATGTTAGTATGACTAGAGCACTGATTTCATGGTTTTTTTTTTTTTTTTTGGTAAAAGAGATGGTGTGTGAGTCAATCTTTCCACTGAGTACTAATACAAGAGGGGTTGTCAACTGATGGAATTGAGAGCCTTTTTTCCTCGGAGGCATGATAATTTGAAGTGGGGGAAGCTCAAGGCTCGCAGTAAGATGAGGGTGTTTTTGAACAAATGCCCTTATTATGCTAAAGGGGAAGGACATAGCGTTGAGATGCTAGTGCCTAATCATGTCACTCAACCCGATCAAAGCCATATCTCCTAACTTCGAACTATTGGCTTGGGAGTTCTTTCTAATGATGGCAGTGGTTGGGTGGAATGTCATGTTCCGCGAGGGTGGCTTACCCCTTGTGGAACCTGGCATACATGGACCGATGTAGTCCTTGAGAAGTGCGAAGATTTACTAAAGGGGTTAGCATTTATGAGGCAATTTTGGTTATCATGATTGGGGTCCCACAAGACAACAAAGATGTGTGTTGTGTCATTATTGAGAGTTTTTGTCCGGCCACCAATACCTTCATCACCCCTTATGCTGAGCTAGGGTTTTCTTTGTAAGAGATGCAAGAGATTTTTGGACTACCAATCTTGGGCAGTTTGTATAAGGAGATTGTGCCCTACAACAATTCTCTTCGGTCAAGGAGCGATGATTTTAGGGTATTGTATTTCCAGTTGTTTGCCTTTTATGAGATGTCCCCGAGACAACAGATATAAAATAAAGACTATTGTTTGGGTGGCAAATGCCCATAAGGAGGATGGCCCTTTTTTTGCCAATAAAGATGCATTTAGGATGAGGGAGGTCACTTTGGTGGATACCGAGGAAAACCATGACATAGTGACCATGATTGACTGTCAAGATCACTTGGAGATATTTTAGGAATAGTGTAATCAAGACGTAAAGCACCACTGTTTGCTAGCCATGTGCCTCACAGCTTGGCTTTGAAAGTTATCTTTTCAGTCATTGGAAAAGAGATCTAAAACGACTGTATTCTTCCTACATGTCTATGGATTTTGGTGAACGACTCAACTTGGCATCTGCATTGGTCAGTTACTTGTGTGTCGAGTTAAAGTTAGTGTCGTTTCTAGTGTGGCAAATAAGGGCATACAACAGAGTCTTCTCCAAGCATCATCAATATGCTTGGTTTGTTTATCATTGAACCAACCTGCATGAGTTGGGTGATCATGAAGATCTTTTGCTCTATCAAGACGTGACTAATGGTTTAGGTATTAATTTGTCCTTTGTTAAAGCACGACGCCAGTTGCAGGATCACCGCAATTTCCAAATTTGTAAGATGTCGGCATTAGTTTTAGAAGTTCAGAGGATAGGGATCATTGGAACGCAAGCCCCAATTGACCATTAGAATATGCCAGCTAGGGTTTTCCCTCTATTTCAGTTTGAGAAGGAGTGGTTGATCTCCGTTAGGCCCGGAGATCTTATCTACAAGAGGGGCAATATTGCTAAGATCAAGCCTTATGTGCCTTCTAGATTTGGGCAACAATTCAGGTTCTCTCGGGGCATTATGGAGAGTCCTTGTAGCTTGATGGATAGTCAGGGCACATGGCTAGATGCCAGGAATGCAAGAAAAGTTTCCAACACCATAGGGACTGGTGCCACCTTTCTTTCTCCTCAAGAGGTGGACATCAAGGTGACCTCCGGCTTTGCCCAACGGTATATGAAAATTTGTTTGGCTATTTGTGAAATTCAAAAGACTAATCGCGTCGAAGGCGTTTTTCGAAAGGTGGAAACTAATACGGATAAACTT
The DNA here is from genome assembly GCA_037013555.1 of Sextonia rubra. Taxonomy (NCBI): domain Eukaryota; kingdom Viridiplantae; phylum Streptophyta; class Magnoliopsida; order Laurales; family Lauraceae; genus Sextonia; species Sextonia rubra. The sequence continues at coordinate 812,273 of JASUAD010000028.1, read as the reverse complement.
AAGATGGGAGCTTTTGAGCTTTATATCCAGGGCTGGTCTCCCTAGTTAATAGGGTACTGTCATGATGAAGACACCTGTGCTGCTTTTGAAGACTTATGGAGTCCCCTTGTGTTGAAATTCTGTCGATTCCTTCCATACCGGTTCAGACTGTAGGTGGCTCTTCTTTGAAATCAACTCCATCTCGCTCTTCTGGCCTTAAGGTCTCTAAAAATTTTGTCATAAGGCCAACATCCGGACAGCAGTAGAAGAAAATTGCGGGTTGCCATGGTCAGATTGTGATTAGACCTGAGGAGATAGAGAAGAAGAAGAAGGAAAAACCATCTCGTTCGGTGGCCTGCAAGTTGTCTTGGCTTGTAACAAGTAAGTTTTGTCGCCCCTTCCTTGTTTCTTTCATTCATTTTGTGTGAGCTTTGTAACAACTTTTATCCCATCTTTGCGGATGCGGAGTTTATTCTAGAGGGGGAAACAGCATCAAGTCCCATAATGGATGCTATCGAAGACTATGGTATTCTGCTTTACTTTTTGCTTTGTTGTTGTTGTTGGGGTTTTTTTTCTCTTTTATTCATCTTTTCTTTTCTCAAATCTGACACCATCTCCTTTTCCAAATTCCCAGGAGAACGACCAATCTTTAAGCTAGTCCGCCAAGATCAGTGGAAATCCTTCCTTCAATTCCTGAGGCTCCTCCTATGTTGAAGTCGTCAATTGAAAGGATAGTCATTGAGGCTATCTAAGAGTTTACCCCCATAACCGAAGGTGATTGCCTTTTCTTTTGTTTGTTTTTTTTTTCTTTTCTTTTTTTGAACCTTGACTAACTTATTCTTATTTATTTGCAAAACAACCAAAACTGCAACTTGATCAGACCAATCCAGTTGCACAAGTGGCGAACCCAGTCATCGAGCCAAGGCCAGAGCCATCTACAAAGCATAAGCAGTTACTACCTCCAGGGAATGGTGCCACACAGGCTAATCCGATTGTCCTAGACAAGAGTTCTTCTCAACAATAGCTTTCAAATGCGAGTGACTTTGCAAAAGACCTCACTAAATATCTTGACAAGGACATGTTGAAAGGGTAGTTGTCACTTTAAGACCCGGCCCCCTATGGAGGCTGATAAGGGAGAAGCAATTGTCATGACCGCCGATGTTGTACTTAAAGAAATTGTTCCTCATGTTGAAGCCGTACGGAGGTCACAACTGAACTTAGTGAGGAGATCCCCATCGTAGTTGCTAAACCTATTCAGAGGGCTTTAGAGGAAATTGTCATGAAGTAGAAAGCCGACCCTACGATGGTGATGGGATCTACCAGTTCGAGCCTAGATGCCATTCCTAAAGGGTCTCACACAGAGGGTTTGCGACAGTATAACCTTGTAAGGGTCCAAGATGCCAGTGTTCTAGTGACTTTGGTTGAGTTGGGTTAGGAAGTCTTTGATGCTGGAACTATGAAGGTGGACAACATAGAGGGGTCCAACAGCAGCCTATGGCGACTAATATTGAACACTCCCTTGCAATTCAAGGTGAAGGGGGTATTGGAATCTCATCGACCTTTGTATTTTCGGGCACCAAGGGGGTGATTTCTCTAAAGAGAAAGCACTCAGCTGAAACTCTTGTGCCAAGTGAAACTACTGCTGCAACTGGGGATAGTCTCACGGCTCAACTAGAGTCTGTCTCCAGGGGTACTAATAATCCCAACTAGAGTGATGTAATGGGTTCAAGTCACTCCTTGGAGGGTGAACCTCGCAAGAAGTATGCTATCTGAGAGGAGGAGATTTCGTTGAGGTAGCTAAAAAGGCCATGTGGCTTTTGCTGAGTGGTCCCTTACAAGCTTTGTCTTTTGGAAAGGTTAAGGTGATTGGTGCTCTTTGTCATTCAGTGGACACAGCTTTGAGTGCTAGGGCTGTTGTGATAGATGTGAAGCCATTGACTGTGCTTTTTGATAGGTCTTTGAGGTAGTAGAGTCATTGCAAGGTCGAGCAGGTCAGGATCCTTCAAACTATTGCCAGAGAGAAGTTCTTGACAAAAAGAGGGCCCTTGACCAGGAGGTGTTGAAACTTAGGCATGAGAAGGTGACTCATTCTCTTGAGCAGAGTCATCTTGAAAAATCCTTAGCATTTTAAAAAAAGTAGATCGAACAGGTGAAGAAGAGGCTGCTTGATCTTCGGGCGACCTATGTTCATGACGAAGCAACCTTCACAGCCGTGACTAAAAAGCTCAAGGGTGTGGATGGCAGATTAGGCATTGAAGAGACAGAGTTGAGCACCCCGGTCAAATATTTGGAAGAAGTTCTTAGAATGGGAATTACTAAAGCTGCCTTTGAACCTGCCACTCATGCCTACATGGCTCATCTCGATCAGCAGTCTAAAGCCAACCTTCAAGAGATCTCCAGGCAAATTGAGGAATTTTTTATGTAATTTTTTTAAGAAATTTAATGAATAAATAAAGGCTTTTTTATGAATGTCTCCATTATTCTTCTTTTCCTTATTTTTGTTGGATGATTTGGGATTGCATATTGCTAAAATGTAAATGGACTTTGGCTAGGGTCTGAATGTATGACTTTATCCAAGGTTCATGACTTGTATGTTTTTGCCCTGTTGAAAGGAGTCAAACGAATAGGCGTTGGCCGGTGTCTCTATATATGACTTTATCAGGGGTCATTGACTTATTCCTTTCCAGCCATTAGGAGGGGTCAACTATATGGACTTTTGTTGATGTCTTGATGTATGACTTTCCCTGGATTCGTTGACTTACTCCTTGCTGGTTGTTGTGGAGGGCTTGTATGCTTTGTTGCAAGTCCTTCTGTTGGTTTTATGGATGAGGCAAGCAGTGCCTTAAGAGTAATACCACTTCAAAAATTTTCCATTGATTGGCATGGTTCATCGGTCTCCCTCCATAGTGAGGACAATGTAGGCACCATTGGAGTGAACATTGTCAATGACGAATGGCCTTTCCCATTTTGACTTGAACTTCCCTTTTAACTTGTGAGTCTTTTGACTGCTAAAACCAGGTCTCCCTTTTTGAATGACCTTTCCTTCACCTTTCTATCAAAGGCCCTGGCCATTTTGGCTTGATATAACTCGATGCTTTGCCGAGCCACTAATCGATTTTCATCAAGACTCGAGTTCTTGGAATCTCAACTTTTCATTCTCCTCTTGTATGAGCTTTTCTGTGAAAGCCACGTAAAAGGAGGGAAGTTGCATTTCTAGGGGTACAACTGCTTCACAGCCATACACCAAGGAGTGTGGTGTAGACTTCGTGGGGTTGTACAAGGTAGTCTGATAAGCCTACATTGCTTCTAGTACTTTTATGCCCCATGACTTTTTGTTATTTGAGATCATTTTCTTCAATATTTTGCAAATCATCTTGTTGAATGCTTTTGCCAAATCGTTTGCTGCAGGGTTATAGGCTGTGAAGGGCAACATTGAATATCGTATTTATAATAAAACCTATAAAACTTATCATTGTTAAATTGCTCTCTGTTGTCGTAGTATAACGGTTTTGGTACCTTGAACCTGTAGAAGATGTTTGTTTTTACAAAGTTGTTAATCGTGCTTGCTTTGACTTCTATTAAGGGTTTCTTCAACCCACTTGGAGAAATAATTTGTGGCGGCTAAGATGAAATGATGTCCCCTGTTTGATGGTGGGTAAATTTTTCCGATAATATCCATTCCCCAAACTTTCAATGGCCAAGAAGTAGAAGTTAGGTGCAAGTTTTCCAGATGCCCATGAATATAGTCTCCATGAATTTGGCATTCCCTGCATTTTTTGAAAATTTATAGCATTGGAGATCATTGTACGCCAATAATAACCAAGTCTCTGGATTTGATTGTGTAACTTCGGCCCTAGTAAATGTGCCCCACATAGGCCAGCGTGTACCTCTTTTAGGGTTTCTTCTGTCTCTCTTTAAGATGGACAGCTAATGAGTACCCCATCATAGGACTTCTAGACTTTCCAAAACTTTGGGATTCCTCAAACTCTTTGGGCATCTCCAAAACACCTTTTGGTAATCTTCAAACTCTTTGATAAGGAGTCCAGTTTCTCTTTCCTTCTTTGTTTCGGACATCTCCAGAATTTACAAATTTTAAAAAATACATAAATTCCTATGTCTCTATAATGAGACTGACATGGTAATTTAAACATGGAAATAAAAGGGCTATAGGGAAATTCACCTTGCCTTGCCCTTTCATGGGAAACTAAGGAAACCATGATGCCCTTTACACTTAGCCATAAATAAACCAATAATTAAAAGGAAAGAAAAGCATGTGGGCCATATGGAGAGGACATTATCACCTGCTAGTTAGTATCTCATACAACAAAGCATCTCACAAAACCAGGTTGCCAAACCACAATGGAAAAACAAGATGCCAAATTTTTTGCCACCACGATACAAGATCCCCTACGCAGCGGGGGTCCGGGGGCAGCGCCCCCAAAAAAAAAAAACAAAAAAACAACTCAGACTAAGAACAAGATGATTCTGCCTGGGTTCGGCAAGCCGATCTGGTCCCTACGGTTAGCCAACAGACCTCTATAGCCATAGTGGTCCGTTTGACTAACCGACCTGACGAACCTAGAAATTTGGGTTCCTTTTCAGATTCGGCTCCTGCTGTCCCCAGTCACCTCTAATGATCTCAGTATGCTTCTAATGGCATCTTATCATCCTCCTATCATGATTAAAACCTTTTGTGACTTTCCAAACATGTATCTACTACAAAAGCAAGCAAACCCAATAAACACTGATCCTATCATAGCTCTTGCTCTATCCTCTTCACATCTCATGCAAAGATTAGAACAAGATTATTGATCTAACATGATTAGAGATGAGGTATGGCTCTGATACCAATTGTTGGAAGCAGGTGGGTCTCGTGGATAGATTTTCAAAACTTTTGACCCACTTGACACAGGGATCAACTATCCATAAGACCAAAAACCCAATCCAGGATGCATTATCCTCAATCTCGTGACCATGTACAGTAAATATTCTATCTAAAAGATAGAATCAAATAGCACTAAATATCCACAATAATCTACGACATGAAAAAAGTAGATCACACCTTTGGAGATCCGCAGTGCTCTAATGGAGAAGTTGCGACTCTACTTGATGATGAGAATCTTCAACACCTCTTAGCCTTCCACGTTATGACCCGAATTAGATTTCTTTTCTGAAGAAGATTGGTGGAATCTTCAAGAGAAATCCCAACTCGAAACTCCAAGGAACTAGAAGAGAGAAGGAGAGAGAAACTCATGCAACTCTTGCACGAAAGGGTTTTGGGCATGAGAGAGACTCTTCTAGACGTTCAAAAGATTTTATAAACTTACAAATCTCTTCCTTACCTAATTGAAATAGAAGTCTTACTTCCAAAGCAACTTTCTCCTTTCTAATCCCTTCTTTATAGAGTTCGAGTCGGATTAGTATTTTCCAATAACTTGGGCTAGCGTGGGGACCACTAGGGATTCCTTAGAAAGCTGGCTCCAACTGGAACACCGCGACCCCACATCTCATATGCAATCCGGGCCCACAGTTAATTGCAAATAACACCACTATATAAATGCAATTGCACTCCAGTCTTAGGAATAAATTACAATGAAGACCCTAAACTTCTTAATTACCACAAGTAGGCCCCTCTATCAATATCCGTGGATCAATTGGAATAAATCCGTCTCTTCCAATCTAAGTTCCACATCTTATTATCCTTGAGCCCCAATTAATCACAGTAATCATCAATACCATCCAATTAACTCTTAATTGAGATGGGTGCGCACTTACTAATGACAAATCCATTAATTGGCACAAGGGGATAATAGAGATAGATTCCAACTTGATCATTCAATGTTCCCACAGTTCTACTACCACATACCCAAGACATCGAGGTGTTAACCTATAGTCGGCCTCACTCATTGGTGACTCAAAGCAAATGAATAGATAGAAACTTGAGTTCATCAATGTCCCATGATTGAGAGCCTATTGCTAGGGAATTAAGAGAGTATACCTTATTATTGAGACGGAATTCCATAAGATGCATCTCATGGTCCTTCAATACATCCAATGTACCAGCACCGTGATCCAGAATCTTACATTCTGATGATCGAGACAAATCACACTATCTCATAGTGATCAAAGTGCTGCAACCTTATCAAATAAGATGCCCAGTCTCATTACTGGTTGTGAAGCTATTTAAGTATAAGATTTGTGACATATATCTCCTGCGTGTGGATCTCATCCATGCACATATATCACATCTAATATACTAATGGGACCCGGTTCAACTCATGAACCATTATGTCATATGTATTGGTCATGTGCATGAATTAGTAAAATAACACTTATCTCATGATAGCAAAGCATGATTTTATTGATAAATAAAGAAATTAATCAATTTATTACATCAACTGATGGATTGAGTCCACAAAATCTAACTGACACAGAGCTGACCCATATCATCTTAAAGTGAAATAGCGACTGCTACCATATTCTCACTGCCACTCCGACAATCAACCACTCATTATATATATTAAAGCTCTAAGAGCCGAGGCCTCTAGAAAGTGCCACATCAGTACCTCCTATTTGTCACAACCCGAGCCCAGGAGATCAAGGGTTAGTTAAAACCTAACCAATGACACACGTACTCCTGTGCATATACACCAAACCCGGTCTAAATGCACACGCATAAGGGATTTTTACACGTGCCAAACATGTATGCGGAAGCTGTAGGTATCATTATATAACAAAAAAAATACACTAGATCAAAGTATTATACATACAAAGGATTACTTAAGATCCAGTGTTATACAAAATGAGCTAAAAATACAAAATATAATAATCGTGAATGAACCATAATCCATTGAGATCCCAACATGGAAGACCTATAGCATGTATGCCACTGTCACGCTCTGACGGAGGGATCACATCCACTCTTCTAATTTTGATGGGATATTTGGGGTCTCCCTTGGAGTCTGATTGACCGATGAGGGGTTGGTCGAGGGATCTGAGCCGCAACACCAAGGACAATTTATGAATACAATGATTCAGCAAAGTATAAACAACAATAAGTTAACACATGTTGTATCTAGCAGAATAAGTAACAAATGCTAAATTATAGAGTTCAATTTCGTATACTAGGCAGTTGTGCATTCAAACAAAGCATGCTTTAAGAATCAGTGTATACATGATGTGTACATAACTAGGTGGCTACTACATGTGCCATACGCTCCCAAAAAGGAATCTTACATACATAATGAGAACACCATTGACCAAGCCAGGGTACGAATGGGTCTTGGGTTCCTGAAGTCCGGAAGCCCTAAGACATAAACTCACTATAGCGGTGTCATACATAGTACACCAAAGTCAACCCCGTCGGGTATCCTAAGGCTGAGACTAAGTAGTGCCAGACCAGATAGAGTCAATCATATACTAGACTTTGAGTACACCGTGCATATCATAGCAAGGATATATCTTACGTGCCAATCATATGTTCAACTCATACATACTAGACTCAGGTTAATAGAAACATATCGAATAGGTCAAACAATTCGAACTTATCATAATAAGGATGATACAAACAAACCAGACAGAAGAATAGAGGTCAATGATCATCATACAAAATGCCATGCAATTCAAGATCCAATAGATTCAAGATCATTTACTAGCCAACACTACTCCAATCAGCCAGTGTATCTAACCGTGCATGATGATGTAGTTTTAAGTTATCTGATACACAGTTGTCTAGGGTTGCATTGTACTAGGAGAGTGTATCGAAGTCCCTTAAACCAACACCTATGGGGAGGTGCTTAACAGCTGGATAACATACATGAATGAGTCGCAGCCCTTGAGATCATTCATACAATTTGTCATATTCCATTGTGCAAGTTACAGTTGCCTACATTCTAATTCAAAGGTCCTACAAGATCTCTTCAATACCTATCTTTCTTAATTTTCAAAGGTCTTACGGCTTAGCCGTGGGTAACCTTATGGCTTAGCCGTAAACATCTTACAGCTTAACCGTAATATGTATTGCGGCTCAGTCGTGTTTCCCATACTGTTCATCTGCATTCACGGTTTAGCCTTGTTTTTGTTCTACGTCTCAGCCACAGTGAGGGTACAGCTTAGCCGTAGCACACCTCACAGGCTATCCATGGTTGGACCGTAAAAGGTTTTTTCAAATGTCAGCTCTTTAGAAATCAAGCCATAGCTTGACCTACGTTTTGTTCATGGCTAGCCTACGGCTTAGCCGTAGCCTTACCGTAGAAGAAATTTGGGTTTTGTAACTTTCTGGACTTTGAGCCATAGGTAGTTACGACTTAGCCGTAATTTGCACGGGGTCAATTTTCTGAACTTGTTACAGAATAACTAGATATGCACAAAACTGGAGCAACAACATTTAAAGGATCAAATTCAACACAATTGGGTTGTAAAACACATTCCACATGTAAGATTAAGAAACTCTTCACAATCACACATATACCAACATGGGTTCATCCAAATCATGCTTATACTTGCCTTAAATGAGTTCTAATACACAAACAATTGTCCTTAGGCTCAAATTTGATGTCCAAACACGCTTCTAATTACAATGCAAGAGAGAAAGAGAGAGACAGTGAGCACATACCGTAGCTGACGAGAAGAAGAAGGAGAAGAAGAAGAAAACCAAGAACCCAAGCTTACCTTAAACCACACGAGAGAGAAGTGAAGACGGAGTGCACAAAATCCTCCTTTTCTTTTCTTGATCTCTTGATCAGGAAGGGGAAGAAATGAAAGAAGAAACAAAAACAGAGAGGGTGAGAACAATGTTGAAGTGGGGAGGAAAGTCGGTGCATGTGGATTGATATAAGGATAAGTATTAAACAAATTGCAGGAAAGGCCAAACATTTACACTAATTACAGTTCGAATCAACTAAGGGTCCAACGGAAACAAACGACGTCTTTTGCAAACGAGGTAGTTACGGTAATTAACGAGCTCAACAAAAGACACGTGTTGACGCCAAAATGATGCATGAATGACAATGTCCTACAAAATCTAAAATTATGAAAAAGGGCTCATGTCTATCTAAACCAGATTAAACTCAACTCAACTACCTATCCATGACCAAAACAAAACAAAAACAAAGTCAAAACACAATTAACAACTAATTCATCATTAAGTAATCGCTAAATCGGATTAAGTTGGGCCGGAGTGTTACACTATGTTTCTTTTTCTCTAGAGTACCATGTCAGCATCCCAAAAAATTTAAAATCTTTTCCTCATTTCCTTCCTAAAATCTCTCTTCTACTATTATCATATCCACCAATCCAATCTCAATTCCAGGCCTGCCTGTGAGATTTAAGTACGACGAGTTAGAATCAGTAAAAAATAATTTCGGCACCCAAATCGGATCAGGTGGCTTTGGATCAGTCTATAAGGAAGTAGCAAGAGGACTAGCCTAATCTCTTCCTCATTCCCCTCCTAAAATCTCTCTTTTACCATTATCATATCCACCGATCCAATCTGAATTCCAGGCCTGCCCGTAAGATTCAAGTACAAGAAGCTAGAATTAGCAACCAATAATTTAGGCACCCAGATCGGATCCAGGCAGCTTTGGATCAGTCTATAAGGGAACAGCAAGAGGATTAGCCTACTTGCATGGTGGGTGTGACCATAAGATCATCCATTGTGACGTCAAGCCAAAAAACATTCCACTGCATGATCCTTCCCAGGTGAAGATATCTGATTTCGAGCTATCAAAGTTGATGACTCTAGAGCAATCCAATATGTTCACCATGATGAGAGGAACTCATGGGTATCTCTCACCCAAATGGCTAACCAATTCGACTATTTCCAACCAGACCGATGTGTACAGCTATGGAATGGTTCTACAGGGGATTGTATGCAGAAGGAAGAACTGTTCTTTCTAGGGGCAAACGCGAAGCCATGGAGAGGAGAGCGGTGTGTCATCTTCCTCTTCTATGTCTATGACTGTTTACTTCCCTCTGTCTGCTTTGAAGATGCACGAGCAAGGGAAGTATTTGGACCTGGCGGATCCGAGGTTAGAAGGTCGGGTGGCGAGCCAGGAAGTGGGGAAGTTGGTGCAAACTGCACTTTGTTGTGTCCACGAGAAGCCGATGCTTAGACCGAGTATGGTTACTGTGGTGGCAATGTTGGAAGATGGGTTCCCTTTGGGTCAGCTCAGGGTCGAGTCTTTGAACTTTTTGAGGTTCTATGGGACGAGGTTTAGTGAGCCGGCAATGGATGAGGGTGGTGTGGAGGATGGGTTCTTGTATAGGATTTTGGTAATGGTGCTACTTCTTTGACGAGTTCTTCAAGTGGGACACATGCAGCCATCTCCTACTTGTCTTCGAAGGTGGTCTCTGGGCCAAGGTAGTGGTCCTTTATAGCCAAGCTTGATTATTGGTATTGTTTGGGGAATGTAGTTAAAGTTTTGATTCATTGTTGTAAACATTATTATTATTACATATATTAAAGCCACAAGAATGGAGGCCTTTAGAGGGTGTCACATCATCATCTTCATTTTCCTTTTTTTTTTTTTTCTAAAACGCCACGTCAGCATCCCAAAAAATTTAAAATCACTTCCTCATTCCCCTCCTGAAATCTCTCTTCTACCATTATCATATCCACCTAATGCTTGCCATGTGATTTAAAAAGATATTGATTTAAAATGTTAATTATTATCTCCATCTTAATTACAGATTACATATTGAATTTTTGGTCAGCACTACCAATCAATGTGTATTTTTTTATAAAAAAAGCTTCACCACTGATATGGAAGACAAGGATGGAGAATATATATATATTGAAGTGGAGGATTCTTGTGTAGTTACTATTATCAATGTGGGCTCCATTGATAAATTGTTTATTATTAAAGTGGACCACTATGCATTGTATTCTCATTAAATTTAAAGTATTCAAAAATAAATTTTAAAAAAACATTAGATTTCAATGTTTTTTCTTAAGTATTTCAATGTATTGCTGGTGGTCAGTCCATTAGAATTAGAACATTTATTTATTTATTTATTTGATTATTATCAGGTATTGATGATTATTGCATGATACTATTAAAATAAAAGAAAAAGAATCAGCTATTACCATTCAAGTGTTTCTCAAATTAGGTATGATTTATAATTTTGTACTTTTACGCATACAATTTTGTGCAAATAAAGATGTACCCATGCCATTTTAGCTATAAATATCAATATTTATACTGAACAATAATAATCAAATTTCTATTTTTGCAATAAATATATTTTCTCCAAAGAATTGCTATCTAATGATTTGGATGCGTTTTCACGATTCTTTCATATGTAGAATTATTTCCGTAAACTCTTAATTGATTTTTCAAATTTATAAATAAACTAAAATAGGCTATAGGCCAGAGATTTTGCTTGCATTTCTATAGGGTTTTTTTATAGTAAATTTCAAAATTTACCAAAATTTATTTTTTGGCTCGGGCTTAGCACTGGCCTTGGTTTTTAGTGTCCCATTAGTTTAATAAGCCATTTTTGTTGAGCTGGGATACCAAAACGCGGGTCCAACAAATTTTTGAGGCTTTGTTAATTAGTTTGAACTGTAAAATGATGACCAAGAAGATATAGTCTCCATTTCTGAATGGTGAGGACTAATGCTAGGAGCTCCTTTTCATAAGTTGCCTTTTAAAGCCTTACTTAAGAAAGCTAAAGGTTGCCCAACCTACATTAGGACTGCTCCTATCCCACTCCTAGATGCCTTATAATCTATAGTGTAGGGTTTTGAAAAATTTGGGAGGGCAAGCACAGTGGGGTTGCCAATTGTTGGAATGCTTTACAAGCTTTATCAAACTAGGTAAAGGAGTTATTCTTAAGTAGTGTAGTCAATGCAGTTGATATTTCACCATAATTTTGGACAAACTTTTGATAGTACACCGTCAACTCGAGAAATCTTGAAGTGCCTTGGTAGTAGTTGGGAAAGTCGATTCTAGTAGCACGAAATTTTTGTTGGATGTGTAGCCACTCCATTGTGAGAAATGACATGTCCAAAGAAGTCTATTTCCTGATACCCAAACCGGCATTTAGATTCCTTGGTGAAAAGTTCGTGGGGTTCTAGATTTTTAGATTGTTAGCCAAACAATATGCAACTAAATAAATAAAGTAAACTTGGAAGCAAAAAGTAATCAACCAAACAAGAAGTAGACACACAGATTTTTACGTGAAAACCCCAATGGGAAAAAATCACGAGTCACGCCTGACTAATTAAGCACTAATTTCAATAAGTTACATGATATACTCACAATCTAATACAGTCTGTACCTCGACCACAGGATGCTGTTCGTCTTGTAACAATCCACGACACGACTATACCTCGCATTCCCTGTCTTTTGTGCTTAATGATCACCTTCATTCCTTAAGGCTGAATGGACCTTATACACAAAAACAACGATCTCTTACGATGAGATAGAAGCAATAAATGTGCTACAAAGAAGTAGAAGCAATAACTCTAGAAGTAGAAACTTTAGCAACTCTCTCCAAAGGAAGCTCTGGAGAAGAAGGATGATTGCCAAGGAGTATTCTTAACTTAGAATAATGGGATCTGTGCTTTTAGGGTTGAGAGGAACCCTTTATTTATGACCCACAATTCATACCTCATTAAACTAGCCCTTATAGAACCCAACTTACTAATCCTGGCATAAATTAAAAATAATTCCACATAAAGTCGGTGAGTTAATTTCTTCCATCCAATCGATAGGATAGATGCTTGATCGATCGGGAATCACCTTTGCCTCCAATTTGATTGATCGCCATTCATATTTTTTTTGTTTTACGAATTTCTTCTCTTTAGCTCTTTTGGCGACTCAAACTTCAGTCTAAAGTGTAAGCAATGAAAAATACAACTCCAGCGGACTTCAAGTTTTTTCCAACTGATGGATTAGCGAATAAAAGAATTCTTAGAATTTCTTCCTTTGGTAATTCGTAGACAAAAGTTCCTATACAATCATTCTACCCAAAAATAAAACCAAAATTACATTGAATACATTGAACTACAATAAATAAATAAATAAATAAATCTATAATATCAGCTCTGCACTAATTACAAAAAAATTTGAACCCATCTTCAGCTCCATCTGTCTTTAGACTCTTTTTGAATTCCTCATTCTCCCCATTATTGTACATAATTGACAATCTTATTAATGTCAGCATGTAGTATATTTGTCAATTAGGATCTAGTAGTAGCTCTTCCTCAATTGTGACTCCCCCTATTGATTTCCTCGTTACAGCTGGGGGTGGGAGCTTGATCTTTTTTATCAGAGGTTTTTGGATTTTGGCACCTAGCATTGCGAATTTAATAGTTTCAACACAATGTGTATCAATATATTGTATAAATCATCTTTCTTAACCCAGATGACTTTAGTCTTAATCATTTGCTCAAACATCTACTTCCTCTATTGGTTATCCTTTGATAGAGTTCTCAGCTTGTTGCAATGGAGTCGAATATGTCCTTTTATATCACAATAATAGCATGTGAAGGTAGCTTTTGAACTTAATACATTCTTCTTCTTTGTACTACTCCTCTTATTATTTGTGCTAGTAGTTTGTAGAGCAGTTGGTGCTAAAGTATTTAAATGAAAACTTTTAACAGAGATAATTTTACCTTTAGCCTTTTAAGTGGGTGCACCTTGATTATATCTAAGACTACGTTTGTCATTAACTTGTTTTTGATTGCACAAGATGTTATTAAGCATTATAGAACTAGCATTCATCTTGTCAAGCAATTCCTTTAAAGTATTCAACTCTGGCAAGGTCATTCTCAACTTGCCATTCAAGTAAACATTCTTAGTTTGACAAGTGTGAATTTTTTTCTTCAATTCTTCCATCTCTCAATATAATTCTTATAATCAGAAATCAGCAACTCATATTTTTGTTCAACAGTAGTCAACTTGTTAGCCAAATCATTCTTCTGATTATTAAAGAGTTTTAACTTATTGTGAGTTTAATCCAATTCAGCCTTAAGTGAAGAAATCTATTCTTTCATAGCTTGTCAATTGATTGCAACCTTCTAATTCATCTTTCCTATCTTCATAGATTTTTTAATTAAATATTATATTCTTACTTCAAATCAGGTCCTTCCTCTAGCTCATTAGTTTCATCATTAGAATCAAATTAAGAGGATATAAGAGAAGACATAAAATTAGTCCTTTCCATAGAAGCCATATATTTGTCATTCACAAAATGAGATGGGTCAGATTCAAGCTCTTTTGTCTCATCCTTCTGAAGAAGATGGTGGAGAAAGAAGATGGATGGTGGAGACCAAAGGTGGGCTGGCCAAACCCATCTTGGGGTGGGGGAGAGATGGAGAGAGAGAGGGCTTGTGGTGTTTTAGACAACTTTCCCCTTGAATCCTTTTTATATTGTTTGGTCTTTTTCTTTGGCCAAAAGTTAGCAAATAAATAGCAAGTAGAAAGATTTTTGGTACCTTTTGTTTTGCAAATCTCTCTTCACACCCACTTTCTAATATCAAAACAAAACTTTAATTTTATACAATCCCGCCTAAAAATAAATAGCCAACTTCCCAAGGCCATAACTTTGTCGTTTGAACTCCAATTAATATAATCTTGAGATCTATAGATATATACTTGAAAAAAGCTTTCCAACGGTACCTAGATTGTCCTGATCCGATACTCGTTTGAGAGTTATGACTATTTTAATCCATGCTATTAAAATAAAAATGGAATTGACTTGCCATTTTTTATCTCTTCTTCTTTGATGAATTTTCTCCACCATGGCTTTTCTTTCTTCATTAGAATTTGAATTTTTGAAATCCAAATTTGGATTTCTGTAACAATTGAAAAGTGGGACCCTCCTTTGACATCCAAGCTTATATGAACATGTATGTGAGTCCATATGATCTCAATCTTCTCTTTTTTATTTCTTTCTTCGCATTTTACTTCTTGACTTCAAATCTTCAATGTGAGTCTACTTTCTTCAATTCACCTATACTCAAAAAAATGACTTTTTATTAACCTACACCCAAAAAAATGGGTTTTAATTAAAATAATAATTTTGACTAAAAGTCATAATGCACTAATGGAGGCCTAATTCACATAAAATGATAACCTAAATTCACGCCATTGCTCATGATTTAACTAATGATAATGACAAATTATATCATAAAAATAATATTTTGAAAAACCTTCTAAAAATAGAAATCCAAAAATAGAAAGTGCAATGATTTTATGAAAAAACTGTGATTTATGAATGAATTTTGCATGAAAACATTACAATGAGACTCAAATCTATAAACACATGATTTCTAATTAAATGAAGAAATTTCAAATGAGTAAGTCCTTAAAATCCGATAGAAGATACATGAAATGACGCATTTTTAAAGACTTATCACTTGATTATTCACAAATCTGAAAAAAAGTCTACGAAGAAAAGCCCTATATTTGTTCAATACTTTGAATGTAAAGGATTTGGGCATATTACTTCTCTGTGTGCAAATAGAAAGTTGAAAAGATGTGATAAAGTTATTGGTATAATGTGGGATGATGATTCTGAAGATGCTAAAAATCCACTTCCTGACACTGCCAGTTCTATATTTGTTGCATTCATGACGAGATCTTCACATGACACATCTGACAATATATCTAATGATGAAGTGTCAGATGATGAATTCAATTTAGAAATAGAGTAGAAAATATTGATGAAGAAATGCCAACGGATGTCAAACATTAATGAAAAGCTGGCACTCAAGCTTGGCACTCAAGCTAAAAGCCACGGAATCACAAAATTCTTCACTAATATCTGAACTAAAAGACGCACGAGCAAAGGTAAACCAATTAGAAACTCAGCGTACTACCTTATTTAATAAGTTAATTAATGCATAATTCAAAAATGACTTGCTTTCAAAGCATCCTGAGAGGGTTGAAAAAGAATTACAAATGGTCAAGAGTAAAGTAACCATTCTCAAAGCTGAAAGGGATTATTTAAATGGAAATTAAAGATAGTTCACATGGAGTTAGAATCTACCAAAGATAGAGTAAAGCGCATGTACATTGGATCCATGATGCTTGATGAAATTCTTTATAGCCAAAAGAAAGATTCTTTAAAATTTGGTGTTGCCTATGAACGTGGAGCTTCAACGTCTAAAAGTAAAAGTGAATCTATTTTTGTTAAAGGCATTGTTGTGGTTTCTATGGCATCTACTGCTCCATATACTACGTAAGTAAATTATGTTGGTAGTACATCCAAGAAGAATGTGTCACATCCTAAATCTACATCCACATGTCATCATTGTGGAATCAAAAGACACATTCAACTCTATTGCAATAAGCTAAGAAATATATCGAGAAACAAGCAATGGAAGAGGCAACTGTCTGCACCGAAGATCAAGACTGGAACCATATGGGTTAGGAAATCTGATTTACCTAATGATTCGGTAAACACAAGGTTGAAAGCTTCAAAATTACAAGTTTGGGTATCAAAAGCTAAAAGCCCCTAATCAAGTTGATCAAGCTCCCACCCCAGTATTGAAAAGAAAATGACATTAAGGGGGAGTTAAAATTAAGGGAAAGCTGCTGGATCTTGATTGACAAATTGTTGCATACTAATCATTCTTTGTCAATTATAAACAAAAGGGGGGGAGATATATAAGGGGAGATAGAGACAAAGACATGTTATACGTTGAAGGTACAAATTTTTTTATATAAATGTTCAATGTATTTTTGGTTTTATTTTTTGGTAGAATATTTTTTAAGTTTAGAGAGTTTTGTCCATGAATTGCCAAGGGGGAGATTGTTAGGATATTTGTGTGTTAGCTAATTCATGGGTTAGACAGAACTTTGAATTCATTGAGTTGTAATTTTTTATTTATTTTAAAGTGGACTATGGTATGAGTCACTGGATGCACTAAAGTGAAGAAAGAATGCAAATTGAAGTATTTTGAAGTGATTTTCTAAGCTCAACATATATTAAGAAAATCATATCTCATAAACCGAGCATTAGATTAGAGTAAGCTGCCTACCATTGGAAAGCTCTTTTTGAGTAGATATTTGTACATTCCAAGATTTTGTCAATTAAAGCTAAAACGACAAAGTTACGGCTTTGAGAAGTTTACAGAAAAGTACAAAATTTTCATGCACGCTTGAGTGCACGTGCACAATGCTTGAGCGCCCAAGGTAGAGTTTCCAACCATAGACGAGTGCGGTCCAGTGCCCATTTAGCTCACTCGAGCACCCGATGCGTAGAAACCCACTTTCCTATATGGAATTGTTTTTTGTTTGTTCAAAACTGCCAGGTTTTGTTCTATAAAGACTATAACCCTAAGGTACAAATTGTGGGCTATAAAAAGGGTATTTTTCTCAACTCTAAGGCATCCATCTCCTTATTCTAAGTTGAGAATTCACATTCGAGATATCCTTCTTTTCTAGAGCAGCCATTGGAGAGATTATGTGGAAGCTTTGAGTTCTAGAGAATATTGCTTCTATTTTGTTATAGAAGATTGTCTCGTTGAAGATTGGTTGTTTCAAGCGCAGTGAGCGCTGAATGGCTAGTAATTGGCAAAAAGAACGACAGTCCTTAGGTTGAGTTGTAACTAGGAGAGGATCTGTGAGTATATCTTGTAATTGTTCATTATCAGTGCTTAGTAGGGTATTTAACATAAAAATCTACATTTCGTCTTCTTGTAGTGTGTGATTGATTAATTTGTTAATTCTTTTAACTTTTCGCTTCATATATTTTGAACTGCAATCTAGAAATTCAAAAGTGAGATGATTTTTCACATATTCAGCCATAAAGCACACTGCCACTTGTCAATGCCCTTGGTATCTTGCAACCAGAATCGGAAGCTATCTTGGTTGGCCGACTGGTAAGGCGTGGCAATCAGGCACACAATGAGGTCTTGGTCAAATGGTAAGGTGCTGCTGAAGAAGACGCTACTTGGGAGCAGTACTATAGCCTCCTCTAGCATTTCCCCACTCCTAAACTTAAGGACAAGGTTGCTTGAAGCAGGGGAGAATGATACGTGCAGGGCTTCACAGTGCATGTCAGTAATTCTCCTTTTAGGTCTAATAAGTTAAATGGGTCTCAGTCCTTGTTGGTTGTATCTGTATCTATAAGTTAAGAGTCATGTTTATGTTTACCAGCTCTTTGGGGTTGTTGAATGGTTAGAAAAGAATGTGCATTGTGGATTGAGGTGGTGTCCAATATTGTGTAGTTGATGAGTATAGTCATTATCAAAAGGTTTCTGGACTGTTAAATGAAAGTTTAAGTAGAAAATTGCTCAACTTCCATCTTAGGAGGCTTGTCTTCCCTCGAAGCAGGCTACTAATTAACACCATTCCACATTGTAGGAAAAAACATGTAACAAAGTCCTCTTCTATCTCTATTTCAGTCCGATCTCAAGATCTGAGATCTCCAGAGTCTGGACTTCGACAATTTATAGAGCCGATCTCTGTGCCCCTTCTAGATCAAGCAACCGATCTCCTCTATCCATTACGCACATAATCCAACCCTACACAAATGCTAGGCTCTAATTATCCTGAGGGATCTTCACCTCACTCAAAACCTGAGTGATCTTAATCCGGTCTCTAAAACCCAAGGATCTACAACCTCACTTTGATATAAAGTGTTGCGAACATTCGGACGTTCTGATACAAATTATTGTGGCTCTGATGTTACCTATTGTATTATATTTAAAGCAAAAACATCAACATACACTATAGACATAGAGAAGAAAATGGAGATGCATTTATGACATACAGATTTTATGTGGTTCGGCAAGATTGCCTACGTTCACGGGCAATGAGCATCTGCTCAATTTCATTATGATAAAATTGGGCAATTTGTTACAAAGGATTCTTACTCCTCTAACACCTAGCTTGCTCACTCTAAATAGCCCTCAGTCTTACTCTCACAGCACCATACTATATGTAGTGGGTCATATCCGAACATCAAGGGGAAAAGAGCTCTCACCTCTCTCACACCTACATGGTCGTACATGGTTGGTCACTACAAGAAGAGAGTTCTTGCTCTCTTATACAAAGTTTAGAGTTAGATTGCATCAATATATATAAGGGAACTTCTATTAATACACCCATTTTTACTCTTCTTACACAGGCCAAAAAAAAAAAAGAAAGAAAACAAAAACACAAAAAAATTAAAAACTTTCCAAAATACCCCTCACCCTTTCTTTTCCTACACTTCTCCCTCCTCCTCTCTCCTCCCCTTCCCTACCAACCCCTCCGACCGGTGACGACACCAACCGGCGGGGGGCTTGCCCTCTTCCTCCCCTCTTTCTCTCCCCCTCTTCCTCCTCCTCTTCCTCTCTCTCTCTATTTTCTCTCTTTCCCTCTCCCCCTTCTTTCCTCCCTTCCCCCTTTCTCTCCCTCCCTACTCTCCCCTCTGTAGGGAGCCGGTGTCTCCCCGGAGCAGCAGGGAGGTCTCGTCTCCCACTGCAGAGAGACTAGGATCTCCCTACTGCAAGGAGATCTGGTCTCCTATTGCGGGGAGATGTGATCTCCCTACAACAGGAGACCCAATCTCCTTGCTGCTGAGGGGAGACATCGGTCTCCTTGCAGTGGGGAGAATGGGGAGGGAGAGAAAGGGGGAAGGGAGGAAAGAAGGGGGAGAGGGAAAGAGAGAGAATAGAGAGAGGGAGAGGAAGAGGAGGAGGAAGAAGAAGAGAGAGGGAGGGGAGGGAGAGAGAGAGCCCTCCGCCAGTTAGTGCTCATCGCCGGCCAGGGGGGGAGGTGGGGAAGGGGAGGAGAGACGAGGAAGGGAGAAGTGTAGGGGGAGAAGGGGTGAGGTGTATTTTGGGAAGTTTTAATTTTTTTTTTTTTTTTGTGTTTTTGTTTTTTTTTTCTTTTTTTTTTTTTGTGCTTGTGTAAGAAGAGTGAATGTGGGTGTATAAATAAAAGCTCTCTATATATAATCTCCACTTTCTTGGACCCTAAGAAAGTTCCATTATAATGACCAAAATACCGATGACCCTAAACTTATTCATAAGCTAGATTAATAAACCAATGCGGCTAAACTAGAATACAAAATATAATAGAATACAAGACTTAAACCTAATACTCTCCTATGAAAAGGGCTACTATCATTATGTATATAATAATATGCAAACGTGAATTGGTAAAGAACTCGATTTGATTTCATTTCATGGATCTCATTTCCTTCACCCTAGCCATTCCTAGATTGTTTGCTGGATTTAGGAGAGATATTCTGGATTTGGGAGAGAGGTTAGGTAAAGGGAGAGTGCGTGGCTATTGTTCTTGAACTTGGACTTGGTGCTTAAGACTTCGTTTTTTAGACTTGGTGGAAAATGAGGGAAAGACATTGGACATCTATTTGGGTGAGTTAGTTATTTCCTGCATGTGTCATTAGATGGTTTTTAGGTTGGATTGGGTTGGTTTTGGGTCAAATGGGCATGAATTAGAGAAAGAGGTGGGTGAGTTAGGTCAAGCCACATGGGGATTGACCCCATTGCTTTTCTTGAGATTTAAACTTTAAAAAAAAAGAGTGGAAATGGTTATTGATAACATGGCCGTTGTTGGACTTGGGCAAAATAGGTTATTAGATGGGTTATTCGGTGAGTTTGAGGCAAGTTTGCTCCCCCTATTAGTGATGTGGTTTGACTTAGCCGAAGGAGGTTTAACTGAAGGATTAATGGGCTAGATTTAGACCCATGAAGGTTTAGAGGTGTGACAGCTAATGTGGGACCTGTGTTTTGCCAAGGTGAGGCCGATGAATGGTTTGGGGTTTTGAAGACGGGACAGTCAACATGGAGCCCAACAAAAGACTTCTAATGCGGGGCCTATTCATGTAGCTTTTAAAAGAGGCAGCCACTGAGAGCCCTGTTGTTTTGACAAGATGTGGTCCATGGCTATGCTTGGGTTTTCATGAAAGGGGATAGGTTTAGACCTGGCTTGGACTCAAATTAGGGGGAAACGGGTTAAATGGGTTGAGGCTGAACTTGATGGATCCGGATGAGGAGACTCCGTCACACAGCCGGAGATCTATGTGCGTTCCGGTGATGGGAAGCTCTGTGGATCTCTTCACCTCTTGTCTTTCCTACTGGAATAGAGAGAATAAAAATAATCCAAACCCTAGGGCTCCCTTATCCTTATATAGATAAGTCCCAAAGAGTTACACTTACTAGAGACGTATGTCACAACCCGAGCCCAGGGACCGGGGGTCAGAGGAAGTCTAACCAATGACACACGTACTCCCGTGCATGCACACCTAGACCCCGTCCAGGCATACACACACAAGGGATCAATCACACGTGCAAACAACTGTACGCGGAAGCTGTACGTATCAAGGCATATAACAACACATCAAGAAACAGGGGAGATTACAAAAGATCATGAACTGATAATAAGAACAAATACAAGAACGTATGACAATAAAGCGGGCTTACAATGATCAAAAATCAAAATACAGATATCACCCAAGCCCACATTACAATTACAGAACAATCCCCTCAATGGACTCAGACTCAAATGAATGGGGAGAACAAAATGATGCAAACCGTACTATGGAGGATGGATCAAGTCCACTCCTCTAGGCCGGAGGGGGCCTCGCAAGCCTTTCCTGGAGTCGGGTCGACCGACGCAGGATCGGGAGAGGGATCTGAGCCTGCAACACACAAAGACAACTAATAAGTACAACGACTTAGCAAAATATAAGCCACAAGGCGATAACACAAATTGTGTCTAATCACGAGTAATGGTCACAGTGCAAGATCCATAGAAATCATGTTCGTATACTAAACAATTGTGCAAATGAATAAGCATGCTATCAGAATCATAAACAGATAACAATCAAAGTGGCTACTACATTGGCCATTTTCTCCCTTACGAGAGCAGTCAGAATGAGAACACCAGCGACCGGGCCAGGGTACACATGGGTCTCTAGTTCCCGGGGTCCGGAGTCCCAGGACAGAACACTCTGCAGAGGCAAACACATAAACTAAACCAAAGTTAACCCCGTCGGGTATCCTAAGGCTGAGGCTCAGTAGTGCCATATAACAATCACAATCAAATCAGATGATGCACCTCAATCAATCAAACATATCATATCACTTACAGATCTCACATATCACACATATCAGACTGAACGAACAATAGGAAGTGCATCACATAAACTGATACTGAATGCAAACACTGCATGCACATAATACGGATACTGATACGGATACTGAATGCAATTAAGCAATAACGGAAGGTACTGAATGCAATACGGATACTAACTGATACTGATACTGAATGCAATTACTCTAGTGGAGCAACAGTAAAACACAATAATAGAATGGTCCCGCCCGGGCTTCGCTCTGGGGTTGCTGCATTTCCCACAGAATCGAGAGGTCCAGCGCAGAACACATAAGAGGGCATAACCGAAATCAATATGCTGTACAAATCAAATCAAACAATCAAGTGCTTATACGAATCAAGGTTAATTACAAGCCAATCCTACACTAATTATCTAGTGTCTCTAACCGTGCATGTTGATGTAGTTTTAAGTTATCCGATGCACCATTGTCTCGTGTTGCAGTGTCTGGAATGTGCACCGAAGTCCCTTAAACCAACACCCATGGGGAGGTGCTAAACAACTGGATAACAGTCATGAATGATTCGCAGCCCTCGAGATCATTCATGTCATTCAAACATTCCATTGGGCATGTTCAGGCTAGCTACATTCTAACATGAAAGTCATATACGGTCTTTTGCTTAAACCTAGCCCTTTTCATTTAATTCTCAGACATCTTACAGTGTAGCCGTAGGTAACCTTACGGCTTAGCCGTGGCATCTTACGGCTTAGCCGTAATATGCACTGCGGCTGAGCCGAGGCTCCCCAAATGTCCATCCGGATTTACGGCTCGACCGTATTTTGCTCTACGGCTCAGCCGTATCCTGGTCCACGGCTTAGCCGTAAGACAATGTACGGCTTAGATCAGGCTGGGCCGTAGAAGAATGGCAATTTGCCAACTCTCAGTTATTTTCAGCTAACAGTCTGTATTGTTCTACGGTTAGGTTTACGGTTGGGTCTCGGCTTATCCGTAAGCCATTTTACGGCTTAGCCGTAGCACATTTCACGGCATAGCCGTGAGTGCACGGACTCATTTTTCTGGAATCGTTACAGTCATTCAGAAACTGAACAAAACGGCTGAATACAGCAAAATAACAGTGAAATGAGTGTAATAAGGCTGTCTAATACTAATCAACACAATGAAGAACCAAAACACAACAATCAAAACAATACCAATCGGTGTTTATACTACTTGGGCTTATACTTGCCTCACAAATGGAATCACGCTGTTGTTTGGCTCAGTCCACCGGGAAACACACACAAATGGGCTCCCTTCTTCCTCCCTCAAGCAAGCAACCGAATCAGAGAAGGAGGAGGAGAGAAAGAGAGCTGAACAGAGAGAGAGAAAAACGAGCTGAGAGTGAGAGAGAACGATCGAGAGAAAAGGGTGGGGTTGGTAGGATATTTAAAGTCAAAATGAGGCCAAATTTACAAACAAGTCCAATTAGCTAACACAATTATCAGTTTGAGTCAAATGACGGTCCAACGAGAGCAAACGAAATCATTCGGATCCAAGACAGTTACGAAAATCGACAAGCTCAACGAAATACACGCGATGACGTCAGAATGACGCAAAACTGACAAGATCAATCAAAAGCCAAAATTACGAAAAAGGGCTCAAACTTCCTAGACTAAGTCAAACTCAACCCAAACAATCGCTCTACGACTCAAAGCCAAAAACAAACAAAATCAAAACACACTTAACGCTCAAATCACACGCAATTACTCGCTAATCCGGATCAACTCGGGTCGGAGTGTTACACATCTTCCACCAGAAAGCCCACATCCACTGATCCTATTGGGAGACTTATTATGAGGCCCAGATCAAGTCTTACACTAAAGTGGGATTGCAATCTCTGTAGGCATCTACCCTGCTTGATCGACGTGGGACCCGTGGCATGCAGGCCACCCGATTTCCTACAGTCTCCCACTTGGCACGAATGCTATGTACAACAAACATTTCTCAGTCCCATATGCATCACATGCCTTGCAAAAACCTTTGCAGGCAAAACCTTGGTGAGAGCATCAGCCATCAATTCTTCTGAAAGCATATAGAAAATTTCTATATCATTCTTTTCAGCCTTCTTCCTAACAAAGTGATATTTTATTTCAATATGTTTTGATCAACTGTTAATCTTTTGCTCATTCACCATAGAAATGGCCGACGTACTGTCTATGCACATTGGGACAGGTTCCTTCTCATTTATTGCCTCCAAATCACACAGGAAGTATTTAACCAAAGAGCCTCCTGGACTACTGTACTGCGAGCTATATATTCTGCTTCGGCTGTTGATATAGCCGTGGAGGTTTGTTTCTTGTTACCCCAAGAAATTGCACCTCCTCCGAGGTTAAACACATAACCGATTGTTGACTTTTTCTAGTCTAAATCACCGGTTCAATTTACATTTGAGTAGCCGTGCAGTTTCAAGACTTCACCTTGATAACATAGGTGAAGATTCACTGTTCTTTTGATATGCCGCAGAATCCTCTTAACCGCATACCAATGCTGTAATCCTGGGTTACTTAGGAATCTGCTTACTAGACCCACGGCGAATGCAAGATCCGGTCTCGTACATAGCATCGCATATATGATGCTGCCCACAATTTGAGCTT
Organism: Sextonia rubra; assembly: GCA_037013555.1. NCBI lineage: Eukaryota > Viridiplantae > Streptophyta > Magnoliopsida > Laurales > Lauraceae > Sextonia > Sextonia rubra. The sequence continues at coordinate 787,622 of JASUAD010000028.1, read as the reverse complement.
AAGGTTTTGATCTCATCATTTCCGTATCTTGCTCATTTGTGGGTCCTTGATCACTTGACAATTTTGTGCTCCTGCAAATGGAAGTATCAATTGGTTTACACTTAGCCATATCAAACCTTTTCAACACAATTTCCTAATAGGATCTCTGTGATAAAGTCAATATCCTATTCGGACGATTACGGGTTATTTCAATGCCAAGGACATACTCTACCTCACCCATGTCTTTCATCTTGAATCTTGAATTTAACCATTGTTTGATTTCATTTATGGCTTCTAATTTATTATTAGCAATCAAAATGTCATCCACATATAATGACAAATATAAATAACTACTCCCACTGCGTTTAATATAGAAACATGTATCTATACTATTTGGGACAAATCTAATTTCACATATGGCTTGATGAAATTTTCTATATCAATGTCTTGAGGCCTGTTTTAATCCATATAATGCCCTATTAAGTTTGTACACTTTGTCCTCATGACCTTGTACCACAAAACCCTCGGGTTATTTCATATAAGTTTCTTCTTCTAGTTTGCCATTCAAGAATGTTGTTTTCACATCCATCTGGTACAATTCAAGGTCGTGACATGCTACCAATGCTATTAAGGTTCATATGGATTGGAATTTTACAACCGGAGAAAAAGTCTCCTCATAATCTATTCCTTCCACTTGTGTGAATCCCTTAGCTACTAATCATACTTTATATTTATCCAAGGATTCATCCTTCTTAAATTTCTTTCTAAGAACCCATTTACATCCAATGACTTTTCGATCTTTAGGTAGATCTACCAATTGCCATACTTGGTTCTTTTCAATTGATTCCATCTCCTCTCTCATAGCCTTTGGACAACGTTATGCATCCTGCGCTTTGACTGCTTGAGAGTAGGAGGTTGGATTTAAATCTTGTATGGTTTCCAATAAACTGTAATAATCATCTAGATATGCCGGTTGTTTCCTCACCCGAATCAGTCTGCCAACTGGCTCATCGGGTTGTTCAATCACCTCAAGTGGGCCCTGGCCAAGAATTCTATGTCCAATGTCCTCTTCGTCGGAACCCCCACTTGCTTGAACCCCCTTGCCCATAGAGATTTTATACAATTCCACACTCTGTGGTCTTACTCTATGACTAACCGTCGGATCCTCAAGGAAAAACACATTTCGGCATTCTATGATTATCCTATTATTGTGATCATACATACGATATCCTTTAGAATGTGATGGGTAGCCAACGAAAGAACAATTTTTTTTTTTGTTTTTGCTTGCAGTTTTTGCCTTTCTTGTGGTGATAGCAGGACGTGTACAGGGCAGCCCCAAACTCTCACATGTTCTAATTTTGGTTTGGTACCAGTCCATAACTCATACAAGGTCTTGGGCACACTCTTAGAAGGTATTCTATTTAAAATATATTGTGCAGTGTTTAATGCTTCTCCCCACAAATACAGTGGAAGACTTGCATGGCTGATCATTGACCTTACCATATCCATTAATGTCCTATTCCTCCTCTCAGTCATGCCATTTTGTTGTGGGGTATATGGAATTGAATATTCATGAATGATTCCCTCACATGCACAATATTCTTTAAAAAATTCGGAAGTGTATTCACCCCCTCTATCAAATCTAATCCTTTTTATTTTCTTGCGCTTTTGATTTTGGACTTCAGCAGCATATGTTTGGAACATTTTTAAAGCCTCATGTTTATGTTTAATTAGGTACACATACCCATATCTGCTGTAGTCATCAATGAATGTGATGAAATAATCCTCTCCGGTTCTATTGTGTACATTCAATGGTCCACATATGTTTGAATGAATTATGGTCAATATTTCAAAACTTCGAGTTCCTTTTGGAAATGGTTTCTTGACCATCTTCCCACTTATGCATGGTTCACATATGGGGTATTCAATTTTACTTAGGTCTGGTAAAAGTTCATCCTTAACCATTCTACTGATTCTATTTTTATTAATATGGCCCAATCTTAAATGCCATAACATCGCCAAACCATTCATGCATACATTCACACACATAGAATAATCAAAAGTGGACTTTATTTTATTATTAAGAATATCCAGCAAATACAATTTGTCAGAAAGAAAACCATGGACTAAAACTTGATTGCGTATTCCAATAGTAACCTTATTATCTTTGAATCTAATTTTGAATCCATTCATTGCCAACTGGCTCACAGAGATGATGATCCTCTTCAACGCGGGAGCAAAGAAGACATCGGAGAGATAAAGGGATTTGCTAGTTAGTAAGGGAATTTTGACTTTTCCTATCGTCAACACATCACAGAATGTTTCATTCCCCATGTATGTACTTTGTTCTCCGAGTTTCATCTGTTTGAATTCGATAAATCCAGCCTTGGTCCTTGATATGTGTCTGGTGGCTCCAGAATCAATCCACCAAATTTTATCATTGGTGTCCACCATCATGGACTCAATGACCATCTTAACATAATCTTAGTGTTCTTTAGTCACTTTACCTTGCTCGCTATTTTCACACTTTTTATTCTTGCATTAAGAACTAAAGTGTCCAGCTTCCCACACTTAAAACAAGCACCATTTTTAGGCCCTTTCCATTTTGGATTGCCTATAAATCTCTTTTTATTTTTCACATTGGCGGTTAACGCACCGCTATAACTCTTAGTTTTAGCAACCATAGCAGAATTTGTAGGTGTTATACCACGTGCAACTTACCTTTGTCCTTCAGCAAGCAATTTTGCTTCAACGTCACTAAGGGTTACACTCTTTTGAAGGCTAAGGGTTTGAGACACATTCTCCCACGAAGGTGGAAAACTCATCAGCAAGTACATGATCTGAAAATCTTCATCCATTTCCTTTCCTAAGGCTGCAAGATTACTGCGTCGGACCGACATTTTGTGAATGTAATCCCTTATAAATGACCCCTCTGGCATCTTATAATTGACATATGCGCTAAATGCCTCCGTCAGATAAGATTTGGACATTTCATCATATTTGTCCATAGCATAGTCCCAAATTTCTTTTGCTGTGGTGAAGTGCTCAAACTGCTTCACCAACTCACTAGATATGAATCCAATCAATAGATGCCTCGCTGATTTATTATCAAAGGCCCATTGCTCATGTAATTCATGGTCCTCCTTAGGGGCATCATCAGCAGACTTCGGGGCTGGATCAGATTCAATCACATAAGTTCCATCAAAATGCAGCAATGTGCCCATCCGACGCTTCCACACAGCTACGTTCTTGCCATTAAAAATATCAGCCTTTGCAAGATCATACAAGGCTGATTTGGAAGACATGATTTTTATTTTTAATTAAAAGATGGTTTAGATACCAGTAACCGTATAAGGGAAAAATACCACCCTTTTATCTGAGTCACTGGATCGTCTTCCTTTTGCTGCCAATGCTTAGATCTGCTTGCAAGGATTCCGCAGGTGCAAATAGATCGTCGATCTGACTCCGGATGGCCAAGATATCGCAGTTGGAAGATTTGACGGTGATCTGCTCCCCTGTCTGCGTCAGTCATACGATCTCTGCATCAGCGTCACCGTCGTCACGGGTACACTAACATGATACGCCAGCGCTTCTAAGCTGGATCCAATCTGAGATGGGTTAGGTCCACTTGACCCAACTCTCAATGTGCAGAGAAAGATATGTGCGTGCTTCCCGAGGTGAGGACAGTGACCGCTGTCCCTGTTGCAGAGTGGTGGCACCCTTGCTTCCATTTTTTTTTTTTTGTTATTGAAGCAGATCACCCACGTGCTTTTTCATTTCACAAAAGATAACCAAAATAAAAGTTGTCTCCTCGGATTCCGTGTAAAGACAACCAAAACAAAGCACAGTGACTTTGCTTTTAAAATCCAATGCCTGAACCCTTTTTCTTCTTTATGTTTGTAGGGTAAGACAATGAAGACCTATGAATCTCGAATCTTGTGCACCTTCAAAAGAGAAAAAGTAGTCTTCTTCACCCTTTTGCACATTGTAGTGATGAGCCTTCGTTGCTGTTCACGTTGTAGAAACAAAAACTAGAATGAGACTTGAATCTAAAAAAAAAAAATATCCCAGATCTACTCTAATCCACGGTGCTTCTGTAAAATCTGAATCTGTAGAATGCACCGCGCCGAGCTCTGATACCAATTGATGGATCCGGATGAGGAGACTCCACCACGCGGCCGAAGATCTATGTGTGTTCCGGTGATGGGAAGCTTGTGGATCTTTTCGCCTCTTGTCTTTCCTACGGGATTGGAGAGAATAATAATAATCCAAACCTTAGGGCTCCCTTATCCTTATATAGACAAGTCCCAAAGAGTCACACTTACTAAAGACATTTTCCACCAGAAAGCCCACATCCACTGATCCTATTGGGAGTCTTATTATGCCGCCCAGATTAAGTCTTACACCAAAGTGGGATTACAATCTCTGTAGGCATCTGCCCTACTTGATCTGAAGTGGGACCCGTGGCATGCGGGCCACATATTTCCTACATAACCCAATTTGAATTGAAAACGGCTTTGGCAAGTGGGTTTCACTTGGCTTGAAAACATTGTTAGGTAAAAGTGGGCTTGGCCAAAAGGGTTGAGTTTGGTGGTTAGATGGACCAATGTAGGCGAACGTGGGCACGACTCATAGGTTTAGCCCAAGGCTATCATGATTGGGAGGAGGTCCATGTTTTAACCAACTTGGGTGTGAACAGAATGGGTTAGCTGGGCTGCTGACTTGAACCCTTGTTTCAACTTTCATTTTTTTTTTTAAAAGTAAGGAAGGGTGTCCAAGTCTTTTGGGCCGGAGTAATTCCTTTGGGTTAAAGAGGAGCTGGTGTCACGACCCGAGCCCAGAATTCGGGGGTTAGCGAAAAGCTAAACCGGTGACACACGTACTCCCGTGCACGTGCACCCAAACCCAGTCCAGATGCACGCACACAAGGGATCTAACACGTGCGAAACAGACGAACGCGGAAGCTGTAGATATCATAGCAAGCAACAAAGAAAATAGCGGAAGCCAAAGCAGAAACAAATACGGAAGCGACAAAGACAAATACACTGATATAAAACCAAATACACACCAAAACCATATACACAAAATATACAGAATACAAGTCCAAAGTCCAAAGTCCAAATACAAATCCCCTGAAACCAAAACTCAAAATCCCAAAACGAAAAGCCACTGGAAACATGCATGAACGCACTCGGCAGAGATGATCAGGCCCACTCTGCCAAACCTGAGGGTGCCTCTACACTCGCCCCTGCAGCCTCCTCGACCGCCGGGGAGCTGGGCAAGGTATCTGTGCCTGCAACACCACAGACAACACAAATGAATACAACGATCCAGCAAATATAAGTAACAGGAAAGAAACACGCATAGTATCAAAGCGAATGAAATAGGGACAGAAGATTAAATACAGAGTCCATCTTAGCATGCTAAGCAAATCGTGCATAGAAGTAAAACATGATGATGGAATCAAAACATAGAATACTGCACTAGTTGGCTACTACGTTAACCATGTTCTCTCCAAAAGAGAGCAGAGCAGAGCAGAGCAGAGGAGAACACCGCTGTCCAGGCCAAAGGTACAAGCGGATCTCGGTTTCCTGGGTTCCGGGGTCCCAAGACAAAGCAACACTGCAGTTATACAGAGATACAGAGATCTAAGCCGGAGGTAACCCCGTCGGGCATCCTAGGGCTGAGGCTGAGTAGAGCCAGACCAATATCAATCAAAGCAAATCCATAGAAATGGAGATTATCCGCTTTGGACTCACCGATGACAAAGACCGGATCTTATCCTCACGTATTAACCTCTGGGCAGAGCCACCAGAGAATACCCAAAAATCAGAGATATACAAAGCCAGAGACAGAGCATAGATTAAGTCCATCACAGCATAGATCAAAGCATAATACCGATGTACAGGACGAAAACAAAATGACTGCGGAATGCATAACTATAGATTAACAGAACAGAGGGCAAAGTTATAAACAATATGAAATGCATCTCAGATTAATACGGAATCAAGGTTAATTACAAGCCAAGCCTAATCTAGTTGCACCACTATCACTAACCGTGCATGATGATGTAGTTTTAAGTTATTCGATGCACCGTTGCCATCCTAGTGTTGCAATATAATCCTCAAGTGCATCGAAGTCCCTTAAACCAACACCCATGGGGAGGTGCTTAACAGTGATCAACACTCACATGAATAAGTCACAGCCTAACAGACTCTTCATGCGATCCAACGAATTCATTGGTCAGGTTTACATGGGTGGTTAACCTGTAATTGAGCCCTACAAGTCTCACCATTATCCTAAGTTATAATTCAGAATTGCCATGCCTAACGGTTTAGCCATGAGGGACCTATGGTTGAGCCGAAGACATCTTACGCACTCGTCGCAATATGCACTAAGGCTTAACTTTGGTTCCATTAAAAACACAGCTAAATTGGTCTCCTTCCATCTCTGATCTAAGGCCTTTTTTCGGCTGAGCTACAATCAGTATACGGCTTAGCCGTAGACCAACCCACGGCTTAGCCGTAGCATCTCACGGCTTAGCCGTAGCCACACCGTAGGCACACTGTTTCTGGAAAGTTTCGACTGATCAGAGATTAAATCCACGGCTGGGATACGGTTTGGGTCACGGCTAGCTTACGGCTCAGCCGTAGGACAAATTACGGCTTAGCCGTAGCCTAGCCGTAGAACAAAAGTGAAATTTCAAGGCTCTGGAATGTGAGCCGTAGAAACTTACGGCTTAGCCGTACAATACAGAACACGAATTCGGGATAGTTACAGAAACTGAAATTCATTACAGAAGCTGAACAAAATGAGTTGCAGAGGTTCCAAATTCACAAAATGTGGCTGTAAAACATGCTAGACAAGGAATAAGAAGAAATCAAAGCCATCAACCAAAGCACCCATATGTGTTATCAAGCCTGTACTTATACTTGCCTCAAATCTGACAAATCCTCTGAATCAAGCTCCAAGGCAACTAAAACCAAAACAAATCAAAGCAATCACACATGCATGAGATGAAGACAAAGCAATCATAGAATGGGAGAAGCAATTGGAGAAGAAGAAGAAGGAGTTGGGAAAGAACCCACTTACCAACCCACAAAACATAAACAGAGAGGAGAGGGAGAGATTCCAACCGAACAGAGAGTAGCAACCCAACCGAGAGAGAGAGAGAGAAAATCGAAGTGAAGAGGAAGAAGAACGTGGAGAGGGCTTCTCCTGGAATTCTCTCTTGCATGCAACGTGGGAGAGAAAAGAGCAGAGAGAGAGAGACATCTGGAGCTGAGTTATATTTATATGTTTGGAAGTTTAAAACAAGGTCCGGTGAGTTTAGACTAATTACAGTTCAAGTCACACGAAGGTCTAACTTCCCCAATTGACTCCAAACGGATCTGACACAGTTATGGAATATAACGAGCTCAACAAAATACACGTGCTGACACCAAGATGATGCAAAGATGATATGAGCACAACAAAAGCAAAATTACGAAAAAGGGCTTAGAACTAACTATCTCAGGTCAAAGGTCACTCAACTACCTATCCCAGGCCCAAAACCAAGTCCGAAAGAAATAAAACAAAACAAAACACACTAATGAGCCACTAATCCGGCTCAAAGGGGATCGGAGTGTTACATCCTCCCCCACTAGGAATCATTCCGTCCTCGGAATGACTACCTACCTGCGCAAAGAGATGTGGGTACTGGCGCGCTAGCTGCTCCTCTAGCTCCCAAGTAGCCTCATCTGGACCGTGATGCTCCCACAACACTTTAACCCATCTGATAGTCCTGGTACGGAGAATCTGCTCTCGTGTCCCAACGATGCGAAGCGGACGCTCAACGTAAGTTGCATTAGGCTGAATCTGAATATCATCATAGCGAATCACATGGCTCGGATCTGGCACATACTTACGGAGCATCGACACATGGAACACATCGTGAACACCGGAGAACTCAACTGGAAGTGTCAACCGATAAGCTAAATCTCCAACTCGGCTCTTGACTTCAAACGGTCCTACATATCTCGGAGCTAACTTGCCCTTCTGACCAAATCGAACTGTGCCCTTCATAGGAGAAACTTTAAGAAATACCCAATCTCCGACTTGGAATGCCAAAGGTCTCCTCCGAGTATCCGCATAGCTCTTCTGTCTGGATCGTGAAATCTTCAGATTCTCTATCACCTTCTGTACTTTCTCTGTCGTCTCAGCAATGATCGTCGGACCATGGAAACTTCTTGTTCCAACTTCCTCCCAGCACACTGGAGTCCTGCACTTACGTCCGTAAAGTGCCTCATATGGTGCCATACCAATGCTCTCATGGAAGCTGTTGTTGTAGGCAAACTCACACAATGCCAAATGCATATCCCATTCCTTCTCAAAGTTCAGCACACTAGCTCTGAGCATATCCTCCAACGTCTGAATGGTACGCTCCGACTGTCCATCAGTCTGGGGGTGGTATGCCGTGCTAAAACTCAACTTCGTGCCCATAGCTTCCTGAAATGCTCTCCAAAATGAAGACACAAAACGACTGTCTCGATCAGACACAATAGATACTGGGGTACCATGCAATCTGACTATCTCGTCAACAAACTTCCTGGCCATCTCCGTGAATGTCATCCCTTTCTTGAACGGAAGGAAATGCGCTGACTTGGTCAATCTGTCCACTATGACCCAGATCGCATTGTTCTTTCTGCTGGTCGGCGGAAAACCGGAGACGAAATCCATCGTAATGTGCTCCCACTTCCACTGCGGAGTATGCAATGGATGCAATGATCCTGGAGGTCGCTGATGGTCAGCTTTTACCCTCTGACAGGTCAAACATCGAGCTACGAACCCTGCGATCTCCCGCTTCATATTGTTCCACCAAAATCTATCTTTCAAGTTCCGGTACATCTTCGTACTCCCGGGGTGCATCGCATATCGGGCATCGTGCGCATCTGTCATCAACTTATCCTTCAGCTCATCCACAGCGGGAACACACAACCTATTCCTGAAGTACAAAACTCCATCTACCAAGCTGAAATCCGGTCGATCTGCAATCCGATCTCTGAACTTCACCAGGAGGGGGTCCTCAAACTGGCGATCCTTGATCTGCTGAATCACCTCAGGCTGAAACACGACGGTAGTAGCTAATGTCACCAAGTCACCTGCCGTCCGAACCTCAACAGGCTGATCATGCACAAGCATATAGAATCCTGCCAATACCTGAAGACTGTCTGTTCTCCTGCTAAGTGCATCTGCAACTACATTCCCCTTGCCTGGGTGGTACTTGATAGGAAAGTCGTAGTCCTTGATGAACTCCAACCATCTCCGTTGCCTCATATTCAAGTCATGCTGATCAAATAGGTACTGCAGACTGTGATGATCGGAATGGACCTCGAACTTCACACCGTACAAGTAGTGCCGCCACAACTTCAACGCAAATACAATGGCTGCTAGCTCCAAGTCATGTGTGGCATAGTTCTTCTCATGTTCTTTCAGCTGTCTGGATCCATAGGCAATCACCTTCTGATTCTGCATCAGTACACAGCCTAGTCCAACTCTAGAGGCATCTGAGTAAATCATGAATCCCTCACTACCATCCGGGAGAGTCAACACTGGCGCCGTAGTGAGCTTTTCTTTCAACATCTGGAAACTACGCTCACATTTCTCTGTCCACTCATACGGGACCGTCTTCCGAGTCAACTGAGTCAGCGGTGCTGAAATCTTCGAAAAATCCTGCACAAACCTGCAGTAATATCCCGCCAATCCCAGAAAACTCCGAATCTCTGTCACTGATCTAGGACGGGGCCAATGGACTACTGCTTCAATCTTCGCCGGATCCACCATCAATCCTTCTCGAGAAATCTTATGACCCAAAAATGCAACTTGCTCTAACCAGAAATCACACTTAGACAGCTTTGCATACAACTTGTGATCTCTAAGCAGCTGCAATGCCTTCCTCAGATGGTCTGTATGTTCCTCAGCAGTCTTCGAATAGACCAAGATGTCATCTATGAAAACCACAACGAACTGGTCCAAGAAGGAAGTAAACACCCTATTCATCAATGCCATGAAAGCTGCGGGTGCATTCGTCAAACCAAATGGCATGACAAGGAACTCGTAGTGTCCATACCGAGTCCTGAAAGCTGTCTTCGGAACATCCTCATCCTTCACCCTGAGCTGGTGATATCCTGACCTCAAGTCAATCTTAGAGAAGTAAGCTGCACCCTGAAGTTGATCGAACAACTCATCAATCCTAGGCAATGGATATTTGTTCTTGATGGTCACTTTGTTCAATTGCCTGTAGTCAATGCACATCCGGAAACTGCCATCCTTCTTCTTGACAAACAATACAGGAGCTCCCCAAGGTGAAACACTTGGGCGTATGAACCCTTTATCCAACAGATCCTGCAACTGTTTCTTCAATTCCAACAACTCTGCAGGTGCCATACGATATGGAGCTCTACTGATGGGTGCTGTACCTGGCATCAAATCAATCGCAAACTCTATCTCTCTAGCTGGTGGTAACCCTGGCACATCCTCCGGAAAGACATCCGGGAACTCGCTGACTACTGGGATCTCACTGAGCTGTCGCTGATCTTTCTTCTCGGAAATGAATGCAAGAAATCCCTCACATCCCCTACGAAGCATCCTATCTGCCTTACAAGCAGATATCACACGCCTTGGGCACTTCGTCTGGCTACCCTCAAATCGAAAACCGCTGCCCAAATCGAAGTAGATAGCTTTGCTGTAGCAATTGATACACGCATGATATCTCGCAAGCCAGTCCATACCAAGAATCACATCAAAATCCAGTGTCGTGAGCAACACGAGGTCTACCGGGAGCTGATGACCAGCTATCCGCACAGCGCACTGAGGGTAGAAGACACTGCACTCCACCCGTTTACCAACCGGAGTGGACACTAGTAGCAAGTAGGGAAGTGGTGTAGGTCGCTGTCGAAGCTGCACAGCAAAATGGGGTGCTACGTACGAACGCGTAGACCCGGAGTCAAATAAAGCTAAAGCTTCTGCATCAGAAATTAAAATTTTACCTTCCACGACTGTGGCCTCCTCCGCGCCCTCATGCGTAGCAGCATAGGCTCGGGCTGTCTGGCGGTTCGGCTTCTGAGCCGGGCGAGCTGGCTGAGATCTGCCCTGCGCTGTAGGTCCTGCCTGTCTCGTCTGTGGAGAGGACTGAAACTTCGGGCATTGGGCCCGCCTGTGATCCGTAGAGCCACACCCGAAACAAGCCCCACTCTTCCTCCAACATCTGTCTGTGGGGTGATCCTTCCCACAGTGACCGCAAATCACCTGAGCACTGCTCGAACTGCCCTGCTTACCCTTGAACTTCTTCTGGAACTGACTTCTGCCACTGAAACCTGCTGCCCTCTTAGCCTCTGTTCGCTCCTCCTCAAAGATGGCCTCTGCATCATAAGCCCTGTCAATAGCGTCATCCAAGGTAGCCGGCCACATACAAGCAACCACGTGGCGTTTATGTCTCGGATTCAGGCCGTTGACGAAGCGAGTCACTTTCTTATACTCTGTGTTCACCATGTCCTCTGCGAAATGAGACAACTCTGTAAACCTGTGTACATAATCTGCAACTGACATCTGTCTCTGCTGGAGGTTGAAGAATTCCACTTCCTTAGCTCGCTGAATATGGAGAGGCATGAACTTCCGACGGAATTGCTGCTTGAAGGTCTCCCAAACTGTGGCACTGGGCATAGTCTGGAATGAGTTCTTGACACTCCTCCACCATGTCTTGGCTACACTCCGAAGCATAGAAGCTGTGAGAACTACCTTCTGCTTGTTACTGCACACAATCGTATCAAATAGCTCTTCAGTCTGCTCCAACCATTGCTCAGCCTGTAATGCATCTTCTATCCCATGGAACTCGGTCGCCCCTCGCTTACGGAACTTGTCGAAAAGAGCATTAGGATCTGATTCCTTAGGCTGGACAATCACCTGCTGATCTATACGAGGTGATGCAACTGCGGCAGCCTGACTCTGCCTATCTACCATGGATGCCATCTGTGCCTGTAATGACTGCATAGACTGCATCATCATCATCATCCGCTCCTCACTACTGATGTGTGGGGGTACTGATCCACTATCACCATTGTGGCCCTGTTGATTCTCATCTCGAGATCCTGATCCCGATGCCATCCTGCAAAAGGAAAAGAAACACAACACACAAATATAAAAGGCCCTGAGTTAGTCAAATCCCAAATCAACATATGAGACTCCGTGTCAGATAGTTGATAGCGTTACCTCACCACGATCTTAGATGCCTACATGCTTATACTAGCATGCTCTGATACCATACAATACGTATGTCACGACCCGAGCCCAGAATTCGGGGGTTAGCGAAAAGCTAAACCGGTGACACACGTACTCCCGTGCACGTGCACCCAAACCCAGTCCAGATGCACGCACACAAGGGATCTAACACGTGCGAAACAGACGAACGCGGAAGCTGTAGATATCATAGCAAGCAACAAAGAAAATAGCGGAAGCCAAAGCAGAAACAAATACGGAAGCGACAAAGACAAATACACTGATATAAAACCAAATACACACCAAAACCATATACACAAAATATACAGAATACAAGTCCAAAGTCCAAAGTCCAAATACAAATCCCCTGAAACCAAAACTCAAAATCCCAAAACGAAAAGCCACTGGAAACATGCATGAACGCACTCGGCAGAGATGATCAGGCCCACTCTGCCAAACCTGAGGGTGCCTCTACACTCGCCCCTGCAGCCTCCTCGACCGCCGGGGAGCTGGGCAAGGTATCTGTGCCTGCAACACCACAGACAACACAAATGAATACAACGATCCAGCAAATATAAGTAACAGGAAAGAAACACGCATAGTATCAAAGCGAATGAAATAGGGACAGAAGATTAAATACAGAGTCCATCTTAGCATGCTAAGCAAATCGTGCATAGAAGTAAAACATGATGATGGAATCAAAACATAGAATACTGCACTAGTTGGCTACTACGTTAACCATGTTCTCTCCAAAAGAGAGCAGAGCAGAGCAGAGCAGAGGAGAACACCGCTGTCCAGGCCAAAGGTACAAGCGGATCTCGGTTTCCTGGGTTCCGGGGTCCCAAGACAAAGCAACACTGCAGTTATACAGAGATACAGAGATCTAAGCCGGAGGTAACCCCGTCGGGCATCCTAGGGCTGAGGCTGAGTAGAGCCAGACCAATATCAATCAAAGCAAATCCATAGAAATGGAGATTATCCGCTTTGGACTCACCGATGACAAAGACCGGATCTTATCCTCACGTATTAACCTCTGGGCAGAGCCACCAGAGAATACCCAAAAATCAGAGATATACAAAGCCAGAGACAGAGCATAGATTAAGTCCATCACAGCATAGATCAAAGCATAATACCGATGTACAGGACGAAAACAAAATGACTGCGGAATGCATAACTATAGATTAACAGAACAGAGGGCAAAGTTATAAACAATATGAAATGCATCTCAGATTAATACGGAATCAAGGTTAATTACAAGCCAAGCCTAATCTAGTTGCACCACTATCACTAACCGTGCATGATGATGTAGTTTTAAGTTATTCGATGCACCGTTGCCATCCTAGTGTTGCAATATAATCCTCAAGTGCATCGAAGTCCCTTAAACCAACACCCATGGGGAGGTGCTTAACAGTGATCAACACTCACATGAATAAGTCACAGCCTAACAGACTCTTCATGCGATCCAACGAATTCATTGGTCAGGTTTACATGGGTGGTTAACCTGTAATTGAGCCCTACAAGTCTCACCATTATCCTAAGTTATAATTCAGAATTGCCATGCCTAACGGTTTAGCCATGAGGGACCTATGGTTGAGCCGAAGACATCTTACGCACTCGTCGCAATATGCACTAAGGCTTAACTTTGGTTCCATTAAAAACACAGCTAAATTGGTCTCCTTCCATCTCTGATCTAAGGCCTTTTTTCGGCTGAGCTACAATCAGTATACGGCTTAGCCGTAGACCAACCCACGGCTTAGCCGTAGCATCTCACGGCTTAGCCGTAGCCACACCGTAGGCACACTGTTTCTGGAAAGTTTCGACTGATCAGAGATTAAATCCACGGCTGGGATACGGTTTGGGTCACGGCTAGCTTACGGCTCAGCCGTAGGACAAATTACGGCTTAGCCGTAGCCTAGCCGTAGAACAAAAGTGAAATTTCAAGGCTCTGGAATGTGAGCCGTAGAAACTTACGGCTTAGCCGTACAATACAGAACACGAATTCGGGATAGTTACAGAAACTGAAATTCATTACAGAAGCTGAACAAAATGAGTTGCAGAGGTTCCAAATTCACAAAATGTGGCTGTAAAACATGCTAGACAAGGAATAAGAAGAAATCAAAGCCATCAACCAAAGCACCCATATGTGTTATCAAGCCTGTACTTATACTTGCCTCAAATCTGACAAATCCTCTGAATCAAGCTCCAAGGCAACTAAAACCAAAACAAATCAAAGCAATCACACATGCATGAGATGAAGACAAAGCAATCATAGAATGGGAGAAGCAATTGGAGAAGAAGAAGAAGGAGTTGGGAAAGAACCCACTTACCAACCCACAAAACATAAACAGAGAGGAGAGGGAGAGATTCCAACCGAACAGAGAGTAGCAACCCAACCGAGAGAGAGAGAGAGAAAATCGAAGTGAAGAGGAAGAAGAACGTGGAGAGGGCTTCTCCTGGAATTCTCTCTTGCATGCAACGTGGGAGAGAAAAGAGCAGAGAGAGAGAGACATCTGGAGCTGAGTTATATTTATATGTTTGGAAGTTTAAAACAAGGTCCGGTGAGTTTAGACTAATTACAGTTCAAGTCACACGAAGGTCTAACTTCCCCAATTGACTCCAAACGGATCTGACACAGTTATGGAATATAACGAGCTCAACAAAATACACGTGCTGACACCAAGATGATGCAAAGATGATATGAGCACAACAAAAGCAAAATTACGAAAAAGGGCTTAGAACTAACTATCTCAGGTCAAAGGTCACTCAACTACCTATCCCAGGCCCAAAACCAAGTCCGAAAGAAATAAAACAAAACAAAACACACTAATGAGCCACTAATCCGGCTCAAAGGGGATCGGAGTGTTACATCCTCCCCCACTAGGAATCATTCCGTCCTCGGAATGACTACCTACCTGCGCAAAGAGATGTGGGTACTGGCGCGCTAGCTGCTCCTCTAGCTCCCAAGTAGCCTCATCTGGACCGTGATGCTCCCACAACACTTTAACCCATCTGATAGTCCTGGTACGGAGAATCTGCTCTCGTGTCCCAACGATGCGAAGCGGACGCTCAACGTAAGTTGCATTAGGCTGAATCTGAATATCATCATAGCGAATCACATGGCTCGGATCTGGCACATACTTACGGAGCATCGACACATGGAACACATCGTGAACACCGGAGAACTCAACTGGAAGTGTCAACCGATAAGCTAAATCTCCAACTCGGCTCTTGACTTCAAACGGTCCTACATATCTCGGAGCTAACTTGCCCTTCTGACCAAATCGAACTGTGCCCTTCATAGGAGAAACTTTAAGAAATACCCAATCTCCGACTTGGAATGCCAAAGGTCTCCTCCGAGTATCCGCATAGCTCTTCTGTCTGGATCGTGAAATCTTCAGATTCTCTATCACCTTCTGTACTTTCTCTGTCGTCTCAGCAATGATCGTCGGACCATGGAAACTTCTTGTTCCAACTTCCTCCCAGCACACTGGAGTCCTGCACTTACGTCCGTAAAGTGCCTCATATGGTGCCATACCAATGCTCTCATGGAAGCTGTTGTTGTAGGCAAACTCACACAATGCCAAATGCATATCCCATTCCTTCTCAAAGTTCAGCACACTAGCTCTGAGCATATCCTCCAACGTCTGAATGGTACGCTCCGACTGTCCATCAGTCTGGGGGTGGTATGCCGTGCTAAAACTCAACTTCGTGCCCATAGCTTCCTGAAATGCTCTCCAAAATGAAGACACAAAACGACTGTCTCGATCAGACACAATAGATACTGGGGTACCATGCAATCTGACTATCTCGTCAACAAACTTCCTGGCCATCTCCGTGAATGTCATCCCTTTCTTGAACGGAAGGAAATGCGCTGACTTGGTCAATCTGTCCACTATGACCCAGATCGCATTGTTCTTTCTGCTGGTCGGCGGAAAACCGGAGACGAAATCCATCGTAATGTGCTCCCACTTCCACTGCGGAGTATGCAATGGATGCAATGATCCTGGAGGTCGCTGATGGTCAGCTTTTACCCTCTGACAGGTCAAACATCGAGCTACGAACCCTGCGATCTCCCGCTTCATATTGTTCCACCAAAATCTATCTTTCAAGTTCCGGTACATCTTCGTACTCCCGGGGTGCATCGCATATCGGGCATCGTGCGCATCTGTCATCAACTTATCCTTCAGCTCATCCACAGCGGGAACACACAACCTATTCCTGAAGTACAAAACTCCATCTACCAAGCTGAAATCCGGTCGATCTGCAATCCGATCTCTGAACTTCACCAGGAGGGGGTCCTCAAACTGGCGATCCTTGATCTGCTGAATCACCTCAGGCTGAAACACGACGGTAGTAGCTAATGTCACCAAGTCACCTGCCGTCCGAACCTCAACAGGCTGATCATGCACAAGCATATAGAATCCTGCCAATACCTGAAGACTGTCTGTTCTCCTGCTAAGTGCATCTGCAACTACATTCCCCTTGCCTGGGTGGTACTTGATAGGAAAGTCGTAGTCCTTGATGAACTCCAACCATCTCCGTTGCCTCATATTCAAGTCATGCTGATCAAATAGGTACTGCAGACTGTGATGATCGGAATGGACCTCGAACTTCACACCGTACAAGTAGTGCCGCCACAACTTCAACGCAAATACAATGGCTGCTAGCTCCAAGTCATGTGTGGCATAGTTCTTCTCATGTTCTTTCAGCTGTCTGGATCCATAGGCAATCACCTTCTGATTCTGCATCAGTACACAGCCTAGTCCAACTCTAGAGGCATCTGAGTAAATCATGAATCCCTCACTACCATCCGGGAGAGTCAACACTGGCGCCGTAGTGAGCTTTTCTTTCAACATCTGGAAACTACGCTCACATTTCTCTGTCCACTCATACGGGACCGTCTTCCGAGTCAACTGAGTCAGCGGTGCTGAAATCTTCGAAAAATCCTGCACAAACCTGCAGTAATATCCCGCCAATCCCAGAAAACTCCGAATCTCTGTCACTGATCTAGGACGGGGCCAATGGACTACTGCTTCAATCTTCGCCGGATCCACCATCAATCCTTCTCGAGAAATCTTATGACCCAAAAATGCAACTTGCTCTAACCAGAAATCACACTTAGACAGCTTTGCATACAACTTGTGATCTCTAAGCAGCTGCAATGCCTTCCTCAGATGGTCTGTATGTTCCTCAGCAGTCTTCGAATAGACCAAGATGTCATCTATGAAAACCACAACGAACTGGTCCAAGAAGGAAGTAAACACCCTATTCATCAATGCCATGAAAGCTGCGGGTGCATTCGTCAAACCAAATGGCATGACAAGGAACTCGTAGTGTCCATACCGAGTCCTGAAAGCTGTCTTCGGAACATCCTCATCCTTCACCCTGAGCTGGTGATATCCTGACCTCAAGTCAATCTTAGAGAAGTAAGCTGCACCCTGAAGTTGATCGAACAACTCATCAATCCTAGGCAATGGATATTTGTTCTTGATGGTCACTTTGTTCAATTGCCTGTAGTCAATGCACATCCGGAAACTGCCATCCTTCTTCTTGACAAACAATACAGGAGCTCCCCAAGGTGAAACACTTGGGCGTATGAACCCTTTATCCAACAGATCCTGCAACTGTTTCTTCAATTCCAACAACTCTGCAGGTGCCATACGATATGGAGCTCTACTGATGGGTGCTGTACCTGGCATCAAATCAATCGCAAACTCTATCTCTCTAGCTGGTGGTAACCCTGGCACATCCTCCGGAAAGACATCCGGGAACTCGCTGACTACTGGGATCTCACTGAGCTGTCGCTGATCTTTCTTCTCGGAAATGAATGCAAGAAATCCCTCACATCCCCTACGAAGCATCCTATCTGCCTTACAAGCAGATATCACACGCCTTGGGCACTTCGTCTGGCTACCCTCAAATCGAAAACCGCTGCCCAAATCGAAGTAGATAGCTTTGCTGTAGCAATTGATACACGCATGATATCTCGCAAGCCAGTCCATACCAAGAATCACATCAAAATCCAGTGTCGTGAGCAACACGAGGTCTACCGGGAGCTGATGACCAGCTATCCGCACAGCGCACTGAGGGTAGAAGACACTGCACTCCACCCGTTTACCAACCGGAGTGGACACTAGTAGCAAGTAGGGAAGTGGTGTAGGTCGCTGTCGAAGCTGCACAGCAAAATGGGGTGCTACGTACGAACGCGTAGACCCGGAGTCAAATAAAGCTAAAGCTTCTGCATCAGAAATTAAAATTTTACCTTCCACGACTGTGGCCTCCTCCGCGCCCTCATGCGTAGCAGCATAGGCTCGGGCTGTCTGGCGGTTCGGCTTCTGAGCCGGGCGAGCTGGCTGAGATCTGCCCTGCGCTGTAGGTCCTGCCTGTCTCGTCTGTGGAGAGGACTGAAACTTCGGGCATTGGGCCCGCCTGTGATCCGTAGAGCCACACCCGAAACAAGCCCCACTCTTCCTCCAACATCTGTCTGTGGGGTGATCCTTCCCACAGTGACCGCAAATCACCTGAGCACTGCTCGAACTGCCCTGCTTACCCTTGAACTTCTTCTGGAACTGACTTCTGCCACTGAAACCTGCTGCCCTCTTAGCCTCTGTTCGCTCCTCCTCAAAGATGGCCTCTGCATCATAAGCCCTGTCAATAGCGTCATCCAAGGTAGCCGGCCACATACAAGCAACCACGTGGCGTTTATGTCTCGGATTCAGGCCGTTGACGAAGCGAGTCACTTTCTTATGCTCTGTGTTCACCATGTCCTCTGCGAAATGAGACAACTCTGTAAACCTGTGTACATAATCTGCAACTGACATCTGTCTCTGCTGGAGGTTGAAGAATTCCACTTCCTTAGCTCGCTGAATATGGAGAGGCATGAACTTCCGACGGAATTGCTGCTTGAAGGTCTCCCAAACTGTGGCACTGGGCATAGTCTGGAATGAGTTCTTGACACTCCTCCACCATGTCTTGGCTACACTCCGAAGCATAGAAGCTGTGAGAACTACCTTCTGCTTGTTACTGCACACAATCGTATCAAATAGCTCTTCAGTCTGCTCCAACCATTGCTCAGCCTGTAATGCATCTTCTATCCCATGGAACTCGGTCGCCCCTCGCTTACGGAACTTGTCGAAAAGAGCATTAGGATCTGATTCCTTAGGCTGGACAATCACCTGCTGATCTATACGAGGTGATGCAACTGCGGCAGCCTGACTCTGCCTATCTACCATGGATGCCATCTGTGCCTGTAATGACTGCATAGACTGCATCATCATCATCATCCGCTCCTCACTACTGATGTGTGGGGGTACTGATCCACTATCACCATTGTGGCCCTGTTGATTCTCATCTCGAGATCCTGATCCCGATGCCATCCTGCAAAAGGAAAAGAAACACAACACACAAATATAAAAGGCCCTGAGTTAGTCAAATCCCAAATCAACATATGAGACTCCGTGTCAGATAGTTGATAGCGTTACCTCACCACGATCTTAGATGCCTACATGCTTATACTAGCATGCTCTGATACCATACAATACGTATGTCACGACCCGAGCCCAGAATTCGGGGGTTAGCGAAAAGCTAAACCGGTGACACACGTACTCCCGTGCACGTGCACCCAAACCCAGTCCAGATGCACGCACACAAGGGATCTAACACGTGCGAAACAGACGAACGCGGAAGCTGTAGATATCATAGCAAGCAACAAAGAAAATAGCGGAAGCCAAAGCAGAAACAAATACGGAAGCGACAAAGACAAATACACTGATATAAAACCAAATACACACCAAAACCATATACACAAAATATACAGAATACAAGTCCAAAGTCCAAAGTCCAAATACAAATCCCCTGAAACCAAAACTCAAAATCCCAAAACGAAAAGCCACTGGAAACATGCATGAACGCACTCGGCAGAGATGATCAGGCCCACTCTGCCAAACCTGAGGGTGCCTCTACACTCGCCCCTGCAGCCTCCTCGACCGCCGGGGAGCTGGGCAAGGTATCTGTGCCTGCAACACCACAGACAACACAAATGAATACAACGATCCAGCAAATATAAGTAACAGGAAAGAAACACGCATAGTATCAAAGCGAATGAAATAGGGACAGAAGATTAAATACAGAGTCCATCTTAGCATGCTAAGCAAATCGTGCATAGAAGTAAAACATGATGATGGAATCAAAACATAGAATACTGCACTAGTTGGCTACTACGTTAACCATGTTCTCTCCAAAAGAGAGCAGAGCAGAGCAGAGCAGAGGAGAACACCGCTGTCCAGGCCAAAGGTACAAGCGGATCTCGGTTTCCTGGGTTCCGGGGTCCCAAGACAAAGCAACACTGCAGTTATACAGAGATACAGAGATCTAAGCCGGAGGTAACCCCGTCGGGCATCCTAGGGCTGAGGCTGAGTAGAGCCAGACCAATATCAATCAAAGCAAATCCATAGAAATGGAGATTATCCGCTTTGGACTCACCGATGACAAAGACCGGATCTTATCCTCACGTATTAACCTCTGGGCAGAGCCACCAGAGAATACCCAAAAATCAGAGATATACAAAGCCAGAGACAGAGCATAGATTAAGTCCATCACAGCATAGATCAAAGCATAATACCGATGTACAGGACGAAAACAAAATGACTGCGGAATGCATAACTATAGATTAACAGAACAGAGGGCAAAGTTATAAACAATATGAAATGCATCTCAGATTAATACGGAATCAAGGTTAATTACAAGCCAAGCCTAATCTAGTTGCACCACTATCACTAACCGTGCATGATGATGTAGTTTTAAGTTATTCGATGCACCGTTGCCATCCTAGTGTTGCAATATAATCCTCAAGTGCATCGAAGTCCCTTAAACCAACACCCATGGGGAGGTGCTTAACAGTGATCAACACTCACATGAATAAGTCACAGCCTAACAGACTCTTCATGCGATCCAACGAATTCATTGGTCAGGTTTACATGGGTGGTTAACCTGTAATTGAGCCCTACAAGTCTCACCATTATCCTAAGTTATAATTCAGAATTGCCATGCCTAACGGTTTAGCCATGAGGGACCTATGGTTGAGCCGAAGACATCTTACGCACTCGTCGCAATATGCACTAAGGCTTAACTTTGGTTCCATTAAAAACACAGCTAAATTGGTCTCCTTCCATCTCTGATCTAAGGCCTTTTTTCGGCTGAGCTACAATCAGTATACGGCTTAGCCGTAGACCAACCCACGGCTTAGCCGTAGCATCTCACGGCTTAGCCGTAGCCACACCGTAGGCACACTGTTTCTGGAAAGTTTCGACTGATCAGAGATTAAATCCACGGCTGGGATACGGTTTGGGTCACGGCTAGCTTACGGCTCAGCCGTAGGACAAATTACGGCTTAGCCGTAGCCTAGCCGTAGAACAAAAGTGAAATTTCAAGGCTCTGGAATGTGAGCCGTAGAAACTTACGGCTTAGCCGTACAATACAGAACACGAATTCGGGATAGTTACAGAAACTGAAATTCATTACAGAAGCTGAACAAAATGAGTTGCAGAGGTTCCAAATTCACAAAATGTGGCTGTAAAACATGCTAGACAAGGAATAAGAAGAAATCAAAGCCATCAACCAAAGCACCCATATGTGTTATCAAGCCTGTACTTATACTTGCCTCAAATCTGACAAATCCTCTGAATCAAGCTCCAAGGCAACTAAAACCAAAACAAATCAAAGCAATCACACATGCATGAGATGAAGACAAAGCAATCATAGAATGGGAGAAGCAATTGGAGAAGAAGAAGAAGGAGTTGGGAAAGAACCCACTTACCAACCCACAAAACATAAACAGAGAGGAGAGGGAGAGATTCCAACCGAACAGAGAGTAGCAACCCAACCGAGAGAGAGAGAGAGAAAATCGAAGTGAAGAGGAAGAAGAACGTGGAGAGGGCTTCTCCTGGAATTCTCTCTTGCATGCAACGTGGGAGAGAAAAGAGCAGAGAGAGAGAGACATCTGGAGCTGAGTTATATTTATATGTTTGGAAGTTTAAAACAAGGTCCGGTGAGTTTAGACTAATTACAGTTCAAGTCACACGAAGGTCTAACTTCCCCAATTGACTCCAAACGGATCTGACACAGTTATGGAATATAACGAGCTCAACAAAATACACGTGCTGACACCAAGATGATGCAAAGATGATATGAGCACAACAAAAGCAAAATTACGAAAAAGGGCTTAGAACTAACTATCTCAGGTCAAAGGTCACTCAACTACCTATCCCAGGCCCAAAACCAAGTCCGAAAGAAATAAAACAAAACAAAACACACTAATGAGCCACTAATCCGGCTCAAAGGGGATCGGAGTGTTACAGCTGGGTAAAATCCTCTATAGCTCTAGTGTGGTAGCTCAGTTTGAGCTCACAACTTCCAAGAGCAAATAATCGTCCTACGCCACCGAGCTACCTCTTGAGCTAACCTTTGTTAAGACCTGAATTGCTGCATGATGATAACATGTATTCATGTAGTCACCGGCTAGTTGTTCTTGTGTTACGAGTTGGACCATTTGGTGGAACCCACTTCCCACCTTAGGGTGTGTTTGGATGTAAGGTAGATTAGACTGGAGTAAAATGAAATTTTTGAATTTTAAAGTTTTTCCCTTCTTTTTAAAAAAAAACTAAAATTTTTCTTATTCTTTTTCAAAAAAAGTCAAAAAGTCATCACTAAATTAGAAACAAATATCTATTTTTTATATAAAAAGTTAAAAAGATTTCATATCAAGCAACTAAAAATAAAAAGTCATCATAACCCCATTATATATTATTATTTCTTGATTTTAAGTTACTTATTCTATATTATTCTGCCTCACATCCAAATACGCTTTTAGCCTTTGTTTTTGACCTCTTTTTGACTTCCTCTGGAGCCGAAATTTGATGAGACAAAGTGCAGTCTTCTAGTTACCATGGGGACTATTTAATGGTATAGGTTTTAGGTTTTGTACCAACCCGGATAAAAAATCTAATTTTATGAAGCCCATTATTATATATTAAGCTAGTTGAGTTCAATTGAGAAATCAGCCTCAATTTATTGAATTGATTTTGACCCTTTAGAATTTATTTTGATTGTCCCTTTCCATTTTTTGAAGAACTGTAATTCTTCTCTCTTATTAACTTTTCTCTACAAATTTTGTAACTCATATTTCTCTTCTATCATTATACCTCCAATCAAAGCCAATAATATTCCGATAATAACTTTCTCCATTTATCAAAGTGGATATTCGGGCTCTTTTTTTTTCACCATTTCAAATTTCTAAACTCATAGTGCTTTATATAAGATCTTTTTTAAGGCATTCTCTTCTTTCTCTATAGTGTTTCCATAATTATTTAATTTTTAGTTTTCTTTTGCCCAGGCTTCTATAATAAGTTCAAATTTATTTTTCTTTTGTAAAGAAATTCTTCTTTATATGTTATGAAATGTTAGCAGTGGTTCATTCTTAACCACCTTTCATGGACAAGGGTGAAAATTCTGTAGGCACTATAAAGTTTGAATGGGTGGAGGAAAATAATGCTTTGCTACTTCTTCATGATGTAAAGATTTAACTTTTCTTTCTTCATTGATATTGATATATCATTCAATTGAGTTTTTATTTATCTGACTGAAGCAAAAATTGCTTATAGTGCATTCGGTTATGCCACAATTACAGTTTAAATATTGATTTTACTATGCAATTTTATTTCTAATGCAATTAAATTTTCTTTAATTTTTGGTATATAATACTTTGCTATTCTCTTTTCTAAATATAGGATCAGCATTAATTTGTATCAATGTTGGGAATTTTATTTGGAGCTGCTCTCATTATATTTGATTAGCACTTACAAATTCTCTTCCAATGATTTATTTATACAACTAAATTATGGGGCTCAACTTGATGCATGCCTACTATACTACAAGGGGTTCCAGTGATAGATGATTGTTAAATTATATTCATAAAAGTGATATTATAAGTTGGGGGGGGGGGGGGGGGGGGGGGGGGGGGGATGGCGACCATAATTTTGTGGTCTAATAACTACAATGATAAATGGATAATCTTATTATGAATTATGGTTCATGTCTATGATACCTAGATACGGTATGGATATGATAGGGACACGAGATAGATTTGAAGTGTCTGATATAATGTAATGCGATACATTGCTCATTTTGAAGAATCCATGTATTATAGGTATATTCTCTTAAGTATGTCATTTATAGTTTCTTTTCTATCATCTTTCAAGCTAGAGATTAAAAATATGCCAATACTCTTAAGATATAAGAATTATCGATCTATAGCACAGCTTTCTAGCATATCTTTAGTTTTAGTGGGTTAACCAAATATAGTTGAACATTGGCCTAAATTGGTATAAGAAATGGTAGCCTCTTCATTTCTAACTAAGAATAAGTAGAATGTGTTTTCTTTATAACTCGAAGATAACTTTCTTTATTTTTACTATTGTATTTATAAGTAGCTTAAATTTTTTTATTTTGGATTTTTTGATGTATTTCCAGTAGAATATAAACTTTTCTAGATAAATTTTTGAAGGAGTTTTTTTTTTCTTTTAAAGGGAATGAAAATCTTTTGTGTTGTAATTGATTTGAGTAGCTTCAAAATAAATATTTAAATAAAACAGAAAGTATGTTTTTCAAATATTATTTTTTATTTTGTTTAATGAAAATTTCCATTCATCAACCTTGTAAGTTTTTTCTCTTTTATCATATTCAAAACCAAATAACTTTGGTGTTCAAATGTTAGTCTTTTACATTTATTTTCATTTTCCCTTTTTATCATATCATTTACAAAATTTATTTTCTATATAGTATTTATTTTTCTTTTACTTTTTAAATATTTTTAAAATTGTTCTAGATTAACTTTTCAATTTAAGATATTTCTTTTTTATTCATAATTTTTTTTGTGTTTTGATATTTATTTTTGATACTTTGAAATTTTTTTTAAATTTTTAAATTTGTATTTTTAAAATCTTTTTTCTTTTGAACCGGAACTTAGTACGGGCCTTTTCAGTTAGTTTTATGATTACTTTCACTGTATTGGTCTTCATTGACAGTCCAATCACAACGACTACCATTAACCATCGCCATTATCATTACAACCAACAGTAACAACTATTATAATAATAATAAATATGCTATGGTGGACCAGACAAATAGGAGATGTCGGTGTTCTAGAAAATGACAAGTGCGAAACAGATTAATACAGGGCCTTCCGGGAATTGGGATTATCTGACTTAATGCTTGAGGGTAAGTAAACGTTTGGTGGTGACTGGGGACCACTCACTATACTCTTGCGAGCACTCCCCGGCAAGCATTTACTCAAATGATCCGGATTCGTCTTTCCGGAAAAAACCGGGCAATGGTGTTAAATGTCTTTCACATGTCAGATGCTTTTTAATGACCGAAACTTCCCTGCAGCTCAACAGCTCGAGTGCTTGTGGACGATCACTTAGTCAGGCGGCTTGCCTAGGGCCAGACCGATTGACCGAGCACTAGCGTCCGCGGTCGTAATTTCCACTGATGCATGTATCTAATAACTAATGTCCCAGTCTGGTTCCTCTGCGGCTCAGTCTCACAAGAAACTCAGGATGCCAGCCACCTGGTGGTGCACTCAACTAAAAATCTTATCCAAAATTTTTACTTCATTAAGGGTTGACGATTGACGACAATATCATTGGCCCTTTTCCGCTTTTGGGGGCGGGGGGTAGAGGACCATCATTGGGTGATCACATATAAATTGCATAATAAATATTTCAAAATTGTAAGTCTTCTATCCATTATCAATTTGATGGTGAGCCAGATGTTATTAGACTGAAAATTGTCCAAATCTAATACAAGTTGGGGGGCATTTATTTTGTCTAAAACTAATACAAATTTCTCATGCTCTTGCTTTTCACGCGCCTGATGTTGAAAACTTTGACCCACCAGATTGGATTTTGTCGACACACGTTATTGAGGCCCCGGCACTCCTTACACAGATTAGGAGGGCTGGGTTGGACATAGGCCTATATGGTGTCAATGCCGAATGCGGTTTTGTGGTCTGTAAGTGGTCTGCCTTTTCACCTCCGCCGCTGTAAATGTTGGGCCTAACCATTGACTTGTATGGGATCATTAATTTGATTAGTAGTCATTTAAGTGGGCTCCATGAGCTGTAAACTTTGAGTTTGCTCATGGTAGAACATTACCCATGATATATTTACCATACACTTGATGAAAAATAGGATACTTAAATGTAGCATATTCTAATATATTACTAAACAGTAATTACTGTTGGGTTTATATCTTGCATTTCAGTTTAGCCGGATGAGTTACTGGGTTAACCAGGGACTGGTTTAAAGTCAAGGGTATTTTGGTAATTGTACTGAAACTTTTTTGGTGGTCAAGAAAGTGGAAATTATATATGTGTATAGTCTATCTAAGGCCTACACCTACACTTAGCCTCATTAAATTAAGGCGGTGTTTGCGCAGCATCTAAAAAATACAAGCACTTAACCCTTAAACAAGCTTATAAATAATCAGGGTGAATCCCTGACACTACATGACCATTTTTAATTATCCCACGTTCTCTCTGCCTTTAATGCTTTATATATTCGTCAAATGTAGCCAAGGTCATCACATAAATTGACTTAGACCTGGGGCCCTGGAAAGGAAACAGATGATGAGTTGGGCCGGAATCTTTCTTAGTAATTTTGATATCCTGGATTGCGTTGGCAAGTGAAAACCTCCATGATGATGTAAGAAAAGTCGAAACAGCTGGAATATAAATACAGTGCACTTCCCTCCTCTGTTGCCAGGCAACAAACCATTGGCCAAAAGAAAATCTGATAGCAAGTAAGCCATGAGCCCATTCCTCCTCTACTTCTCTCTACTCCTTCTGCTCATCTTCCACATCCCCACCTGTAACGCCGAGGACCCTATCGGATTTCAATGCAACAACACTTATAATGGCATAACCTCACCAAATTACACCATCAACAGCACATTCCACACCAACCTCAAGATCCTCCTCCCTTCTCTCTCTTCCAATGTCTCTCTCACCGAAGGCTTCTACAACACCTCGATCGGACAAGGTTCCGACAAGGTCTACGGCCTCGTCCTCTGCCGCGGTGATGCCACGCCCGACACCTGCAGAAAATGCACCGAATATGCGAGTGATGGCATCCTCAGCCTGTGCCAGAGCAGGAGTTCAATCATATGGTATGACCTCTGCCAACTGCAGTACTCAGACACCAACTTCTTCGACCTTTCCACCACTATATGGTGGTTCCAGGTGTATAGCAGCATTAATGTGACTGACTCAGTAGAACCGTTCAAGAGAGCTCGGGGGCAGTTGATGCGTGATCTTGCTGATAAAGCTGCGAATGAGCCGTGGCTTGGGATGTTTGCGACAGGAAAGTTGAACTACTCGTGGACTAATAATGTGTATGGTCTTGTGCAGTGCAAGCCTCTTATATCTGGGGCTGCCTGCCACAGGTGTTTGGAAGATGCTATAGGTTTCATTCCGAGATGCTGTGATTCCAGGATAGGAGGGAGAGCGATTGGGGAGGTTTGTAATCTAAGGTTTGAGGATAGGAATTTCTTTGGGGAGTCACTTGTTGGAGGGCCGGCTCCTTCCCCTGCTCCTCCCCCTGATGGTAACGACTAAGGAGTTTGGATCTACATTTTACCTCTGAAATCAAATTTTTTATGATCATCTGACTTAAATTTCTCTGCTAAAATCCCAAGTACCAGTGGCCAGTCTAACTGTTAAACAATATGATTGATAGAGGTCAGCCAATTAAATTAATGATCTTGATATGCCATTAAATTAAATGTTGATATTAGATCTAATGGTTAGCATGACGCATATGAGCGTCAAGTTGGGCCAAATTTTCTCATGCATGAAAATCAGCGGCATGTGGTGCTGCTGGAGGGGGCCTTCAAGCACATGAAGGCGATAGTGGTTTTCATGAACAGCAATTGGTGTCGACGTCTCTCCACAAACAGGGTCCAGCAATCGCGGGACAGGGGCGGCGACGTGGATGTCAAATTGGTAACAATAGTCACTACTCACTACGGTCCAAATGAGTGTCTTTTTTTTTTTTTTTTTTTTTGGCTAGGTTGGCCTACTTTCCAAAGTAATATGCATAAAATCTCAACTCCATTAGATCAATTTAATCCTTGATCTATGATTTTTAAATTTAATGATTTTAAAAGTGCTTATTTTTTAGGATTTTAATCCCACAATGAATAATAAATTTATGAGAACAACTGCTCTCTACCTAAGTAGCAAGGAGCGATTGTTTTCATTGGGAGGTCCAATCTTTGAAACTTTCCCCCCCCCCCCACTTTATATTGGTGAGTTGTTTTTACCCTACATATGTGAGCTTGTGTTTCCAGGCATGTGTAATTTGTTTTTTCTCGCATGTGGGAGCTCCTATTACCTTATATGTGTAAATCTTATAAGTGTAGCCAATTAGTTGGGATTAATAATAATACTAATAATAATGAGTGTCAAATTTTAGATTTTGTTAATTTATTGGAGCTGGGGGAGATAGGGAATGTGAAAAGGTTAGATTAATCATATGGGGCCTCCCAGACTTAAAATAGGATACTGAGGATGTCTTTAGTGCGAGAGATGAATTCTAAAATTCCCTTGGGGGGCCTATGGGGCAATATATTTATACCAAGGTATCATATGCCTCCATGATGTCTCTCGTGAATGAGTGTCAAATTTGCACCAAGTGTCAAAATCCTCGTCATTAAATAGGTCCGCCTCCTAATTTTGAATCCCACAGGCAAGGTCATTTATTACTATATTGTACATGTTTCTTGCATTGGATCGGGTGTTCTTTGGAAGCTCGGGTGTGTGCGTATATGAAAATGACTCATATTCACTGCAAGACCCGGGGAAAGGGGTGTAAACTGGGTAGGCCGGCCCAGCTCGACATGATTTTTGCTGTGTCGTGGGTCTGCACGGCCCTTTGGCTGGTTGACCGTGTTGGGCCCCGGACAGCCCATTCCTTTTTAATTAGGTTCCAGCTTCGGGTTGCAGTCTATTTTACAGACCCAAAGACTCTGCTTTTGGGTTTCAAGTCTATGGGTCTAGACGACTATGTTGGCCTTCGTCAGCATGCCATTTTGATCCATGGTTCTACAGCATTTTCGTTGTTTGAGGCATGTATTGATGGTACTTTATAGGACTCCATGATTAATATAGCAACTACATGTTAGTAGTGAGTTTTATGATGTTAAATATTCAATCTAATTCTACTTGATGATATATTTAATTTTAGGAATTTGTAGTATTCCACCAGTTTTTAGTGCAGTCCCAAACTCGAGTAAATGATGAGGATTACATTAGATAGGTTGACAGCTACCTCAAGATTTTATTACAATTCAAACATGAATTCTGAGATAAATAAAAACAATTGTCATATATTATATATTCCTCAGCCCTACTATAGCTCAATTAGTTAGGATAGGGTGTGAGTGAGAATGTATGTGTTTGAGTTTGATGGCGGGGGCGGCTCCGCTATTAGGTAAGAAAAGCTTTGCTTTTAGGCTCCTCCAAAAATAAGGTCCCAAAAAAAGCAATTCCTTTTTTTTTCGATCCAAAAAATAAAGCCTCATAAAAGTAATTGAAGCAACTTAAATCTTTTTAAATTAAAAAAAAACAATTGTTATTATTTTGCTTCTCCTAAAGAATAAGGCCTCATAAATGTGATTAAAGCAACTACCATATTTTTATATTCAAGAAAAAACAAATGCTATCCTTTTCATATTTTAAAAAAGCATTAAAGCTGGTTCTTACCATTGAGAAAATGTTTTCATTAAAAGAAAAAAGAAAACCATAAACTTATAGGAAGCAAGAAATTCTTTTCTATTCTGAAAATCCTCCAGTGTGGACATTCCCAATGCGCACCCCCCCCCCCCCCCCCCCCCCCCCCACATCGGTATTGCTGGAAATCTATAGAAGACAATTTCAAATATAATATTTTTTGTTTTTTTTTTTTCATATTGAAGAGGATGCATCAAATTCAAAAGTAATATATATCTATAATTTTTGTGGTCAACACTGATAAATTACTAAATTAAGTTCTACACTTTCAAAGTTTTTTTTTAATTCCAAGCTCATATTATATGTTTATTATAGTTAGTGTTTATTTTATTTATAAATATTATTAGTTATAATTTATAAATATTAAATATGTCTACTAGAAAAATATTGACAATACTTATAATTGTTACTTCTATAAAAAGAAGTTTTTCAAAATTAAAATTGATAAAATCCTAATTTAAATCAACTTTGTCACAAGAAAGATTAAGTGGATTAACTATACTATCAATTGAAAAGATATATTAGCAAAAATTGAATATAAAAAGTTAATTAGTGACATTGCATTACAAAAAATGAAAAAAAAATAGATTTTAAATATATTATTTATAATAATATTTAAAAAAAAATCTCATTTAGAATTGTCACTTTAGGCCTAAAATTGTCTTGGGCTGCCCTATTCGGTGGTTGCCAGAAATAAACAATTTCCATAAATTATATATATATGCATAAAATTGTTCGATTGTCAAGTTGGGTCCAATCCTGTCCCTTTAGAGGCCCGGTTGGCGAGGCATCTATTGCCTAGAAAGTTAGGTCTTGGTGATCAATTAAGGTGGCCTATTCCAATCACTCAGGAAACCCAAATTTGTTAATTAGCTGAGATATCAAATTCTGGGCTCGACTCATGTTGAGTAAACTCGGGTTGACTCTCAACCCGGGTTGAATTCAGAGTCTAGTGGAGTTCATATTGTACTGATCTCAAGTTCGAACTTAAATCAATGATCAATCCATCCAAATTGTGCAACGCTCATCTTAAAAGTTCCTCTTGCTGTAGGAGGTAGGACTAAACCCAAAAATAAAAATAAATAAATAAAAACATATGGAATGTGACCCGATCATGTACAGTCATATTATTTAATGCTATGATTACGGATGTTCACTGGCTGGGCCAGTCCATACCTGACCCGGGCCCAGCCAACATTGGTCAGGGTTTGGGCCTTCTCCTTTAAAGTACTCAGGTCATTGGTCATGAATCTTAAGTTTGGGCCACTCTTGGGTTTTATGAGATAAAGCCAAACAAGCTTGGACCGGCTCTGCACGGACAGAGAATAGCCACAAATCTTATATTTTCCTTGCGTACGCGTGGTTATTCATATATTTCTATTTGAATTTGAGATCTCTCACTTTTTATGGTGAGTACGTATTAATTGGTCTCGAGGCTGATTAACTAAGTAGATGGGCTGCTTGAGGCATGCTGGGCTCGAGCTTGGCACTATAGTCCATTTCATGTTTGGCCCAGATGTGGAGCTGTGTTCGGGTTCGAGCCCAGATATATATACCTCAGCCTGGCCAGAGACCTGTCTCATGAACACCTCTAGCGATGAAATGGATTGAATTTATGAAAAAGATGTTTCTGTTTTGGCTGTTCATCTGATGGATTTAGACCTGTCAAATAGAAATGAACTAATTAATTTAATTTGATTGAAATATGGCTGCATGCATCATCATTCTAGAAAAAGTGGATAGAGGTTTTATGAGAAATAAGTTTTGTCTAGTTCACCTGGCACTATCTAAAGGATAGGATGAATACCTTGATCGAAGAATCAGAAGATGGATGGTCAAGATATACTTGATGATAATATTACATTGGTGTTACATGTCCCTCCCTCCCCTAATCAAACATGGACATCAGTATTTACCAAAAAAAGAAAAAAAGGACATCAAAATGGGATCATTTTCTCTATTTAAAAATTAATAATAAAAGAAGTGCTTCGAAACTTTAGTTTTTTCCATTTATTTGGTGATTATTGTGTTGGATATCATGGGTGGTGGCCCACATGACCACCACTCACTTTGATATGTTCAAAGTATACGTCTTCCACTAAAGCCACGTCCCTGGAAACTCTCCAGTCGTGCGATCATGGAAGGCTTTCCGTTGATGGGGAGGAAAGCATTAGCGGAGTCTATAAAAGGCATTGGGAACTCTCTCATCTTCACACATACCATTACTGCTTGGCATTCCCATCGATCAGCAGGCATTACGAGAAGACTGAGAGAGTTAAAGTTACGGATCTCCTCTTCGTTTCGCGATGGATTCAGGTATGTCCAATATTGGTTGTTTTTCATAATGGAAATCAATCCGACAAAATGCAAATCCAATCCATTAAAGTTTTTCCTAAGGGGCCATTTATGCTTACAATTGGTATCAGAGCCATGGATTTTCATTGATAGGGTTGGATTTGCATCAAGGGGGTTTACAGTTATAAAAAAAAACAGGAATTAATGGTGGTCATATGGACCAAGTGGGAGATTGTTGGATATCATGGGTGGTGGCCCACATGACCACCACTCACTTTGATATGTTCAAAGTATACGTCTTCCACTAAAGCCACGTCCCTGGAAACTCTCCAGTCGTGCGATCATGGAAGGCTTTCCGTTGATGGGGAGGAAAGCATTAGCGGAGTCTATAAAAGGCATTGAGAACTCTCTCATCTTCACACATACCATTACTGCTTGGCATTTCCATCGATCAGCAGGCATTACGAGAAGACTAAGAGAGTTAAAGTTACGGATCTCCTCTTCGTTTCGCGATGGATTCAGGTATGTCCAATATTAGTTGTTTTTCATAATGCAAATCAATCCGACAAAATGCAAATCCAATCCATTAAAGTTTTTCCTAAAGGGCCATTTATGCTTACATATTGTCTTACACTTTTTTTAATCTAACAATTTTTGTTTGAAATACCTACTTAAAATTTTCTCTTTTGTGCAGGAAGAGACAATAATTCATCTAAAATCATCATTATAGTGATTTCAACAATTGTTGCAGCAATTATCTTGTTTATTATTGTTGTTGTTGTACGAATTAGGAAGAAAAAGCGTTACTTGAGAATGAAAATGACTGACAACGCTGGCATGGGTAGCTCTCCATCTCATACTCCTCTATTATAAGAATTATATTGAATTCCTTAAGTTCTTGAAAATAATCATGAAATTTCATTCAAATGCCTATTACTTGCGTAGATCAAATAGATGGAAGTGCCATACTCTTACAAGTTGATTTCGAGACTATTAGAGTTGCTACTAATGACTTTTCGGACGAAAATAAGCTTGGAGAGGGTGGATTTGGAGCTGTTTACAAGGTAATAACTAATTATTGGATTAAAAAGTGAAAAGATCCTATTATGCTACAATTATGGTGCAGACGGTAGCTAAAAACTGATTTGACATCTATGGTTCGACAATTATTTGGTACAAAATACTCATATCTTATAAATAGGCTAACCCAAATTTCATTCTAGCAAGAGTTTAAGACTGTTGAATTGATCATGCGTAGAAAAAATAGCTATATATTTTATGCATATCATTCTAATGGCACACTCAACTCAACTGGAGAAATTTGAGCTAATATATTGGGAGGTGCCTAACACTGGCCATTTGGATCAAATGAAGGTGCGCGCTGCTGAGATTAAATCAGCTAATTTCTTAAGTAAATGCCATTCATAGTTAGCATACAGTTATCTTCTTGAAACAGCTATCAATCTCTAATACAAGGAAAAGCAAGGGTCCACTTTGGCCAAAAACAGGTTTGGATTTTATCTCATGTTTAAAGTTAATAACTAATTGCAATAAACCGAAAATCATGAATTTCTTAGTCATATATTTGGTATCTACAATGTGGGATGCCCACGTTAAAGTGATTTAACTATACACTACTAGTAATCTGGAAGGTATTGATCGAATATGATCTTGAGCATCATGGAAACAGAATTCTGCTGAATTGAGAAAAGTTTGTTCAACTTTTTCCTTTCAGCAAAAATTTTGTGCTAGTTGAAAATCAAGGTTTTTTCTGTGGCATCCCCGAATCCTCAGCAGCAGATGAACATTTACAAAAGAAAATAAACACTTTTGGAGGTCAAGCATTCACTGAAATGTAAGACCCAGTAAATATCCTTCCATTGACAACTGGCTTTAATAACAAGACATCTTGAAAGTGGAATTTTATTTTACCTTGTTTTCTTTACCATCCTTGTTGAGTTATAGAGGTTTTTCGAATTATTTATTTCCTAATTGCAGGGTAGTCTTCCGGATGGGAAGGAAATAGCTGTGAAGAGGTTGTCTATAAATTCAGGACAAGGTCTAGAAGAATTCATGAATGAGGTAGTATTAATCGCAAAGCTTCAGCACAGAAATTTGGTTCGACTCTATGGATGCTGTGTGGAAGGACAATAGAAGTTGCTCATTTATGAATACATTCCAAACAGAAGCCTCAACTACTTTCTATTTGGTATCAATCCATTTCCTCAATTACATCTTGCAGGAGGGTTGGGGGCCAAAGTTTTTCTACTTAGCTTCACTTGGATGGTAGAAAGGGCCCCATAGCACGTAGGCCAATTGTCTTTGTTGAAAGTGGACGGTTTATGAGATTTCTTGTAGTCATACGATATATGATAGCTGCAAGTGTGCACATCCTCGGTAGGGACCACTTCTATGCAGGGATGGCAATTCCTGAGCTAGCCTGTCATCCCAACCTAAACCCAGCAAACTGGATAGGTTTTTAATTGAGCTCTTTAAACTTTAGGTCAGGTTGGGGTTGAGATTTCTATCTGGTTTAGTAAATGGGTCAAGATTAGTTGTTTTCGACATTTAGGTTGGGCTCGGATTGGCATTTCCATATCTATTACTGATTGGTCTGCGGTCAACCTGAACTGAACCATGCCTAACTGAACATTTTGCCACCCCTACTTATAGGCAGGTTGTCTTGGCTGCAAGGCAAACGGGCTAGTGGGATTGTCGTAATCCAGCTTTGTTTAGTTTTGAATTTGAAAAAACCAATCATCCCTAATTAGCTGGTCCGGCTCAGATGCCTGAGAAGCAAGGATAGGCCCCGCTCTCTAGAGGCAACCTATTTGGGGCTTTGGTGAAACATTTCTTCTAGCTCATTGTGTTTAATAATCCAAGATCCAGCCCAGCCTACATGCCGGGAATGTCAGCTCACTTCTATCTGAGAGAGAGCATTTCACTTGGTGCTAACCGGCAATCTGGCTTCTATCATTGAACTGAATCTTATTTGGATCAATGGATTAAGCTAGGCCGGGCTCAAACCAAACCAGCCTGCAGTGGGCTAGCTAAAGATAGTTGCTCTTTTAGGCCCATGAGCTGGAACTTAGATAGAATTTTAGGATGTGTGGCCTGGGCCTTTGCTTAGGCCCAGACTAGCCCGATATCAAGGTTTTGTTTGCTTTGTTTTGCTTTTGTTTTTTCTTTTTTTCTTTTTTTTTGGTAATTTGGGTATTTATCTTTTGATGGATTGCCTTCTAAAATGCAATCTTGGGATGTACAGATCCAGACAAACGCCCCACTTTAAATTGGGAATGTCGTTTTAAAATTATTGGAGGAATCGCAAAAGGGCTTCTTTATCTTCATGAAGATTCACGATTAAGAATTATTCATCGTGATCTCAAAGCAAGCAATATTCTATTAGATCCTGACATGATTCCCAAGATTTCAGATTTCGGCATGGCAAGGATATTTGGAGCTGACCAAACTCGTGCCTGTACACGTAGAATTGCTGGAACATTGTAAGTACGCATACCTTAAAGCACTTTCTTATCTTGTTTATCCAAGCTCATATTCTTTACTTAATAAAAAAAAAAAGAAGAAGAAGAAGCCACATAAAAGTTTGTTGCATGTGTACACACACACAAAAACGAGGGGATAACAAATGAATTTCCATGCATATACTTGACATATCTATATCATCTGTGCACTCTTTTGTGCTCATTTATTCAAAAGGTTCCTAACATTTCCAATCAATGGATAATCAAATGGATAAAAAGAGGAATGGAGGATTAAAGGTGAAGATCCATAAGGAGCCATCCAACAGTACTTCCATCCTTTTAAGAGAAAATGGTACGAAATTATCATAATAGTAATTTTTTATTTGCAAAATTAAATACTATGAAAGAGCAAGCACCTACAAAATACAATCACAAGGGAACACACTACTCCTACAAGTTTCCTTTCTACCAAAAAAAAAAAAAAAAACTCACAAAAGTTTCCTGCAGTACAATACTGCATGAGCATAGGTGTGGATCTGTGTATGCATCTCTATATGCAGAAGAAAAAAAAATCAAATCAAATGATAGTTTCCATCATGAAAAGCTGCTTGTCTAGATTTTTTTTTTCTTTCTTTTTTTTTTTTTGAGAGAAGCTGCTCCTCTATTACGTGTTCATCAACCAAGTTGCTAGAGAAAAGATGCAAGCAAAACAGTCATCGAAAGTCTGTCTTCTTCTTCTTCTTCTTCTTCTTCTTTTTTAAGTAAGAAATCTTTGAAAATATGAGTCAGCAAAAAAGGCTGGTGAACTACTCGATTGTAGGACCATCCAAACACAAGCACAATTGTCTCATCAAAAGGCGTTCATTCTTCATAACAAAAGCACAGTGGGTATCAAATTTAACAACATGACGCTCAGATTTGATTGTTCTACCACAGGTGGATAGAGTAGGGAGATGATATCGGGTGCCACAACAACAAAATAAGGGCAGCAAATCATAGGGAAAAAAAACAAGAAAGGCCTTGGACTTTCATTTTTGTAACTTGTTTCATTCCCACGCCACTGCCTCTCTCATTGGAAACATTTTTTTCACTAACTCAAAGTAAAATGCATAGCTTTTGATTCTTTTCCTCATTGAAAAGTGTTCCACCAAATAATAGAAAAAAAAAATCGCAAATCACTTTTTTTGTGATGTCTCCACATAACGCAGTAGTACAAAATGTGCCCTAAAACGAAAAGTCTTCAGTTGGAAGTAGTGAGCCTCACCAGTAGAATTTCTTTTCTCCAAAAGGAGATGACCAAGGGCACATTTATGTAGCTGTGTTTTTGCATAAGGGCATGAAAAATCTTGTTGCTTTTCCATAAGGAGTGCAAAAAAAATGAGCTATAGTTTCTACGATTACTAGGAAAAGTCATTCCATTGGTAATTTCCCCCACAGAAGAGGAGAAATTCAGCAAAAACAGTTTTCTGTGGACATACACAAACTTGCCCTAACAACGGCTCCAACATCCTCAATTGATGGATTAATTATTTTAGTTAATCTTGGCTATATTAGCATGGGAGGCATGGAGAGTGACTTCAACCACTTTGTGATGAAAAATGATAGGAAGGGGGAAGAATTGTCAACTTCAACTAGCCAATACATCTCAAAAGCTTTAGCTAATAGGAAGAGGAAGACAAATCCACTTAACACACCCCATCCCACCCCTCGAATGGGATGTTGTTTGAATTCATAACCCACATGTGCCTACCAATTTGATGCATGTTTGTCCACGCAACTTGGGGGACTTGCATCCTAGCATTATCTAAACAACATGTCAAGTCCAATGAGGCAATAAATCCAAAAAGGTTAAGCTGGTAGAAAGTTAGAAAGTGGAAGACAAATCTACTTAACAGAAATAGCCTAGGGAGGGGTGTGTTAAAGTTGTAGATAGAGGCCCTTTCCTGTGGCCACAAAAACAGCGAGAATAGTAATGCTGCAGATTCAAAATGAATGCTTAAAAGACGGCAACTTTGTACAAGTCTTCATGGGAAGAGATGAGGAAGCATGTAGTACTTAAGTCTCAAAGTATTAGTTGAAACTAGATTGATGATTTCAATTGAGGTGTAGAAAGCTCTTGGTGATGCAAAGGTTAAGAAAGAGAATGAAGAATTTAACAGCAGGTGGGATAATTGTGAAAATAGGGTGGAGATTGATGAGGCAGCAGTAGTTTAGAGAAACATAACCCATCTATGCCACTCCCGGTCTTTGTATTCTCATTAGGGGATGAAGTCTTTTTTTTTTTTTTTTTCTTAAAGGCTATATATTGTATTAAAAGAAGGATAATCTATCCCCAAAAGCCAAAAGGCTATCATCAAGGAGCTAAAAAGAACATAAAAGGAAAAAAAAAAAACTTGGATATGGTCTGTGCCAAGCTAGAAAAAACTTAGGACATGGTACCTAGAGATTTAATTTTGTGAGTTTTAAATAAAAGGAATGTTCCCAGCTGCTATATTGAAATTATTAAAGACATATATGAAGGAAGGTAATGAGTGTGAGAGCTACCTGTGGACAGATAGGTGAGATTCCAGTGACCATATATTTGCATTAGGGGTCAACCCTAATCTCTTATCTCTTTATATTGATTATAGATGAGTTAATTGCTCATATTCAATAGGAGATATATTAGTATATGTTGTTTACAGATGATATAGTATTGGTAGATAAAACAAGAGATGGTGTGAATGCAAAATTTGAGAGATGACGATAGGCTTTAGAATCCAAATGTTTTAAAATAACTCATACAAAGAGAAAATATATAGTTTGCAGCTTTAGTAGACAGTTACAAAGAGCCGAAATTACTGTGAGAATTGAATCCAAGTAGAATTTTTTCATTATCTTAGCTCGAATATTAGCAAGGATGGAGAAATTGATAAAGATATCGAACATAGGATGAAAGCGGGATGGTTGAAGTAGAGACTTGCTTCTAAAGTGCTTCGTGACTAATAATGTCAATAAGATGTATGAAAAAATTTTACATGATAGCGATTAGACTAGTTATGATCTATAGAGCAAAATATTGGCCAACCAAAAACCAATATATGTGCAAAATAGAGGTAATAGAGATGAGAATGTTGAGGTGGGTGTGTGGTAAAACTAGGAAGGATAACATTACAATTGAGCCATTTTGAGAGCATTTAGGAGTAATAATAATAGGAGATAAAATTAGTTAAATTTGTTTAAGATGGTTTGGGCATATCTAATGCTAGCCAACAACAGCACAAGTAAAAAAAAGTTTTGCTATGCAAGTTTGATAACATCGAGGAAAGGGGTAGGTTGAAGAGAACATGGGTGGTGATAATAAAAATAGATTTAAAAAGGTACAACTTATCTAAAAATTTGGCTCAAGATAGATTAGAATAAAGAAACAAAATTCATGTACCCGACACATAGTTGAGACATGGCTTTGATGATGATAATAATAGAGATAAAAGAATAAAGTTGTTGTGAGACATGGCTTTGATGATGATAATAATAGAGATAAAAGAATAAAGTTGTTGGAATAAGCGGTAATGAGGTAGCACTCAAAATGGGTTCTATTAAAGTCTTCAATGCAAGGCTTGACAGAGAGGTAGAGATAAAAGAATAAAGTTGTTGGAATAAGCGGCAATGA
Organism: Sextonia rubra; assembly: GCA_037013555.1. Lineage (NCBI taxonomy): Eukaryota > Viridiplantae > Streptophyta > Magnoliopsida > Laurales > Lauraceae > Sextonia > Sextonia rubra. The sequence goes on along the minus strand of JASUAD010000028.1, from coordinate 748,117 downwards.
GGTAGCACTCAAAATGGGTTCTATTAAAGTCTTCAATACAACGCTTGATAGAGAGGTAGAGAACACCAAAAGCTTGAGTAAGAAACTGGATTTTAGTATGGTAGAAGATGTTGGTGAACCTTGAAAGGTGGCATCATTCCTAGTGAACCAAATGAAAGAGACGAATTGAAAGAAAACCCTAAAAGCACATTTTCTTCTAGTCTCATCTTAATCATTGGAGAAAGCCCACCATAGAAGGCCCGCAAAGAAGGTAAAAGGAAGATGCCTATCGAAGGTATGAAGAACCCAAGACCAGAGGAGTTGTGAAAAGGCACAGTCAAAGAAAAGATGGGTATCCATTTTAGCAATGGATTTACACATATGGTATATGGATACTAGGCTTGTCCCCATAGATGGTTCCTGAGATTAGGTGGGGCTTTTACAATGGAGTTGTCAAACAAAACAAGAGGGGTAGGATGTACAAGGCTAGTCCAAACTAGATGAACCCAAGCAACTTCAAGAGACCAAGATCTCAAATTCTCCCAAGCTTCTTTCAAAGTAAGCTAGCCTGAAGAGTTGCTCACCCAGGTGAGCTTTTCATGTGCAGGGGCTTCCAACAACTAAATAGAGTCAATTTGCTAAAAGATGGGGAGAAATAGTGGGGAGATAGGCTCAGATGTGCCATGATTGGTTCCTAATGGTTATGGGATAAAGTCACCTTGTTGGCTTGCAATTCTACAAGAATTTTATTGTTTTTTCTTTTTATGTTGGAAAGTTGGTGTTTTCTTCCTTGACTTTCTTGAGTTGTGAGTAAAGTTCATCCATCTAGCCACGGGTGACATCCTCACTATCAGAGTGGATATCAATAGAAACCACCTCCCTTCTTTTTCTTTTGGGTGTAAATGAGATCCACATGCAAAAATGGAGGAGGTAGATGTAAAGAAGGGCACCTTTCATGAAGCATGAAGAAATGTCCCCCAATGTGTGCCAAGATTGGCCCTTGATTAAGATTAGAAAGCCTAACATAAATGAGTCAGAGACAAAGTCAAATGATGGGTGGCCAAAATGGCCACTAATGGTCGTAATCAAAATGCATTATCAATATACGTTAAGTTGTTTCTTTCATTGCTAGAAAGAGGAGGGTGTCTTTGGTATTTTACAATACTTCTTGCAATTTTGGATGCATTACAAATTTTTCCATCTTCTTTCAAGGAAGGTTTAATTGTGGAAAGTGATTCTTCTAATCCTATAAGGTGAGTGTCATTGGTGAAGAAAAGTCCTAGGAAATTTCACTTCTACCTTAACAAGATAAAGGCTTTATCTTCTTCGACGAGGTTTCTTTCTCTCATGTTTGTTATTTGGAAAATGGTTTTGTAGACTCTTTGGACAAACAAGGGGTTCCTAGGGCTCGGCGTTTTGTAGCTCCTATTGGGTAATTTATTTTGGTTTATAATGTTGGTATAAGGCTTTTATACGAATACCTTTGCTTTTTTGTTGGTGCTATGCTTGTTTTCACATTGTTTCTTTAATATAATTTACTTTTACGGATAAGAAAAAGGGTGAAGGAACACACTCTAAGTAAAGGGCGGTCTCTTGTAAGGGCATAGGCATATGATTCCAAGAGAAGACCAAGATTGAAAATGGCTTTGCTTGTCAAGAGTTGGGAGAAGATTGAAAATTTACTAGCAAGAGGAATGGAGCTTATGGAGCTCAAGCTTGAAAAAAACTGATGCAAATACTTTTATTTTCCAAGTTATCATACTAGAATTTCATAGCCCCCCAAGAGTCCCATTCCCATTTGGCCTATCAGATCTGGGTTAAGCTTCTACTAGATTAGATATGGAGATAAGCTTCTACAAACAAGGTAAATTTGCTATTCTTACTTTTATGTTTTCATAGTGCGAGGCAGAGAAGAATGCATCCCTATAGGCGAGATTCGTAGGACTTCCTAAATGATGTAACTTCTAAAATATCCACTCTAGTGTTTCATGTCCTTATTCAAAGAACTGCCATTTGCAAATGAACCTATAGTGTGATCAAACAGTTTGTGCCAATTATCTAAGTGACTTTTTGTTTTTGGGGCAGAAAGAATAGAACAACATTGGAAAGGATTTTTACGCTAAAACTAGGATCCATCTTGCCAGTCACCCAAAGAGTGGCAGCTACAAGTTTCTTGTGGTTAAAGGTCATTGTTGTGGTTAAAGGTTATTGTTGTCAACTTAGAATAAGTTGAATAGGGATATGAGGTTGAGGCATTAAGGTTTTTAAATCTCAAAGGGCTTGATCATGTAAAACAATTCAAGTGTACATGTCAAATTTGAAGGCCTAAGATTGTAATTCAGAAGGGAGTGCATGAGTCGGGGTCTAAAAACATGTGAGTAGGTATAAACGTTGGATGTGAAGTGAAGGTCAAAAAATTAATATTCTAGTTTGAAAGGGTGTTGGTAGTGGCAAAGTTAAATGTGAGAAATCAGATCACAAATTTCTTGAGAAAGGGAAGAGAGTGGAGGAGTAAGAAAAGATTAAGAGCATATAGATTAGTGAATAGATATTGAACAAAGAACTTACAAAACTTCCTATGTCCTAGCCACTGAGCCAACCAGGTAAAAAAAAAAAAAAAAGAAAAAGAAAAAGTGTAAACTAGTAAAAGAGAGAACAGGGGAAAACCTGCCATGAAGCAAACTCTCTCCTTTAGTTCCCCACAAATGAACTGATTCTTAAATAAGTCAGAGAAACAAAACACTTAAGACAATCTTCTCAGCATTCAAGTATCTAGTCCTGGCCCATAGAAACAAAAGAATCTTAGGCATATTCACTTTTCTTTTCTTAAGACTTAAAGAGGCATGTTTTTTTAGTTAAGAAAATAAATAGACAAAATGCATTTTTTTTAGACAAAATGCATTTTTTTTTTCTTGAAGCATGTTTAGTTACATGTGAAAATAAATAGGAAAAAGAAATTCTCAATTAGATAGAATGACTTATCAAATGCAATTTCCAAAAATCTTTGAGGATGTTGAATTCGTCCAATGGGCTCTAGTTAATATTTTGTGGCACCAGTTAGTGTTGGAAAGGAGTAGAAAATCATCTGATTGTTACTAGCAATGATATAAACTAATCCAATAGTGGAATCTTTCAGGAAATCTTTGATGATGATGATTATTAAATTTTTTTAACTAACCATTCCTACCAAAACCTCAAGGCGTTAGTAGAGGTAGCGGAAATGTTTTTCAATATTCCCCATAGGGTGGAGCCCACTGCTCAATACTCCCCCTCAGGTCAAACCCAGTCAGCACACTTTTGATGACGCATTTTTTTAGAGCCCCACGTTGTTCCTCATGGGATTCGAACTTACAACTGGTTGGCTCTAATATCAAATTAAATTTTCTCAGCTAACCATTGCTATCAAAACCTCAAGATTTTAGTACAGGCAGCGAAAATACTTTTTAATATTCCTCATATGGTGGAGGCCACTCCTCAATAATGATGATGATGTCTATCTCTTGAATGCTTGGAACAATCAAAAGTCACAATAGATTGACTTATGGGTAGTGCAAACAATATGCTCCGATATCACATTTTTATATTAATTGAAATTAAATTACAATATGTATCCTATAAGACATCTCTAATGCTCTTTTCACAATAATGAAATCCAGCGGATACATGGCCCCAGAGTATGCTATGCATGGGCAATTCTCAATTAAATCAGATGTATTTAGCTTTGGTGTGCTACTCCTAGAAATCGTAAGTGGTCAAAAGAATGCATATGAGTCAGATCGTGGTGGGGACATTCTAAGCTATGTAAGTATGAATACTTAAAGAAATTTTTATATGCTTTACGATCCTGAGTGCACATGTAGAAACCCTCTAGATTTATAGACAATTGAAGCATTGATTTGTTGTAGGTATGGAAAGCATGGAATGATGGAACTATTTTGGAGATTATTGATTTGAGCATACGTGAGCATTGTTCGAGAAGTGAAGTTGTGCGATGCATCCACATTGGTTTACTATGTGTTCAAGAAGATGCAACTTCAAGACCCTCCATGTCTTCAGTTGTTACAATGCTGACCAGTTTTTCTCTTACAATGCCAGCACCTTCAGCACCTGCATTTTTCATTAGCAATACAGTACAACCTACATTTGAAGATTCTTCACAGGATAATCATTCAAATCCATCTTCAAGAAATTTTCCAGTAGGGTCCATAAATGATGTGTCAATTACTGAATTAGACCCTCGCTAACTTATATTGATAGATGTATCTAAATTTGCATGAATTCTTGAATCGTACAACATCAAGGGTCTAATATGAGATGTTAATGTAATATTTTAAGAGATATTGGTATAAATAAACACCACTAGTTATAAATATAATGTTAAATGTTGGAAATATGATGCTATCATCATTACTTAGACATGGAGAGTACAATGGAAAATTCATGCCAAAAAGTAACCTCCAATAGGTCTATACAAGGGAGAACAACCTTACAGAATAGGTTTTTTTTTTTTTTAACACTAATAAGAGATTATTATATTGTTTGTTTGAGGATAAACATTGTTAGTTGTCTACAGCCACAACCAAACCTTCCTTTGAATCTTCCAATTAATATCATACCTATACTTTTTTCTTCCGTATTCTATTAATAACATGAAATCAACGTTTTTCAAGTTCATTTAGTCAACCTTGAACCTAGTTAACCCACTAATGAGACTTTCCCTTCTACTTTCTCTTCCAAGACATGTACTATATTTGGTTTTACTGGGATATTATACAGCAAGAAATAGAAGAGAAGGGGCGTGGAGGTGCAAAATGAACAATTGCACACCCGCTTTCTAGCTTGATTAATCTCCTTGAGAAGATAAATAATATAAAAATGTTACGCCAAGATTCTCTGCTGCATACACCTATGATCCCATTACCTCCAAGTACACTCACTATCTAGTTTAGAAAACCCCTATGACACGTAGGCTGCAAACGTGTATCCAATTTTTTGAGTATCTGAAGTACTTAGTGTTTTACAAAGTTGGTTATGGAACATTACTACAATCCATAGACAAATGGAATGTGCTTGTCTATGTGTGTTTGCATCAGAATAGGGATACAATCTTAGATAAACCAAATAAACAAGTGCCTCAAGGTACCAAACTTACAATGTTCCAGCAATTCTACTAGGGATATAATCAATATAAGCTAGGGAATAAGCAAGTGCTTCAAAGTACCGAACTTACAATGTTCTAGCGATTCCAGTACTACTGCCTTGAGTTTGATCCACCACTAACCTCTTTGCCATGCCGAAGTCTGAAAATTTGGGTTTCATGTCTGCAACTAACAAAATATTGCTTGCTTTGAGATCATGATGAATAATTCTTATCTTTCAAAAAAAATAAAATGCTGAGTAATTCTTAACCATGAATCTTTGTGAAGATAAAAGTAGCCCTCCAGATCCCACTCTAACAATTATAATGCAAATCTCCCAATTTAAAGGATGTTTGGCTAGATCTAGATCTAATGATCAAAGTAATTCCTTAAATCTAAATCCTAACTTACAAAGAAAAATAAAGAAACAGGAATATGTACCATTGTATTGTGGACAACAATATCCACATTCTATCTCCGAATGTAACTCAGTTGGCTAGGGATGTTGGTAGGTATGTGTGTGAGTTCGAGTCCCTCCAATAGAGCAAAAAAAAAAAAAAAAAAGAATACATATATAATAATAAATAAAATAAAATAAAATAAACAGAACAGTAACCACTTGCTTTTTAAGAAATCATCAGATTTCTTAAATCATATGATTCGCTATGTGCTTTGTGATATTTGGCATGAACAATGATATTAGTAATTTATAGCTTGCTTGTTTTTTTTATTTTTTTAAAGAAAATGTGCAACAAAATCATACTTAATAAACGTGAATCCTACCTATGGTTGTTCATGGGATGGGTTCAGCCTAGCTAAATACTTTCCAAGCCTGCTCTCCATTTAGTTACTGGGCACATCAAGCTAGAATTCAGGCACTTGCCTAAGTTAGGGTCATGCAAAGCCATTTGAAAAATTACTTTGAGTCATTGCGCAAAATATATTGGACCGGTTTAGGTCTTTAAGCAATAGCCCAGGATACACATATACATATCCGGTGAGCAAATTAGGTCTAAGTTCTAAAACATGGCCTAAAAGACAACTATCATCCAGCCCATTGTAGGCAGTCTGGTTTTAACTTGGCCTGCCCATCCCATAAGCATCACTAATCATACTGAACGCCTAGCTTAAAGTCCATATCTTATCCAACCAAAATAACAGCTAGTTGGTTGAATGCTGGGTGCAAGTTAAACCAAGTCAAATGCTTTTTCAAATAAATAACTTCAGCGAAGGTTTTAGGACATAGGCTGTGGGTCCTAGACTAAATATATGGTCTGATAAGTAAACACAGTGGAATTGCCTAAATGTTCAAGGTGGCCCAGCCTGAATCAATCATCTAGTAATAATGGGCATTATGAATTTATAAAAAAAATTGAGCCCATCTTGCCTCTCAGGAATACTAAATAAACCATGCCCTAATTGGTTGACCCAAAAATTCAAAACTGAGCAAACCAGATTGCCTCAGTTATGCCCACTGGCCTGTCATGGCTTATCTAACCTGCCAATCGGCGGTGAGGCAATGTGTATACTTGGATAGGGTTTAGATCAGTCGACCACTGTAGGCCATATATATGGTCTCAACTGAAACCCGATCAATTTATTGAGTAGGAAATTTCAATTGCAACCCAACCACATCAAGGGTTCTTCCGTAAAACAGAATGCCAGAGGGTATGTGTCATGACCATAGCCCGAGAATCCTTAGGTTAGGGTAAATACCAAGGCGTGACAGGCGTACTCCTGTGAAATTCACATTCAAACTAAAGTTAAGGCAGAATTCCACAAGGGATATACACATCAAACACGTGTGAGGATTATATAAGAGCACAAGTCCAAGCAAGCAACAAATGGAAGCCTGTCAATATCACCTCTAAAATTTTCTTTTCAATATATTGTACCTTTCAATGGTATTTAACCATGAAAGTAGTCCAATAACAAGACATTTCAAAAATACAAAAGATAAACATATTCCAAATCTATAATATACAATATTATACCCATAAGTTCTACATGACATGAACATGGGTGTATGTCTACACAGACGAGAATGAACAACTATGAATAGGTTTACAAGGACGTACAACAACTAGTACTAATAAGAACAAAATGAATCATGACCTATACAAATGATCTACTAATGCAAATGCCATGAAAACCCTATTATCCCCAAAACCCTAGAATACAAAACCCTAGATGTCTTCATGTTGCTCTCCGAAAATTGGAATTATTTAGAATGCTTATGCTGTCCACATGTCAAAAACTGGAAGGAACCTTTAAGGTCTCTTCCCTTGACTCCTCTGTCTTTGCGAGACCGATATAAGGATTTTAGCCTATAACACTAATGAGATAGCTATAAACAAGACTATTCATCAAAGCATAAAAATGATTAAAGTAAAACAACATGTATCCAATAGAATTAATTAACAGTTGATTGTAAGAGATCAATAAAGTATTCTAGGTATATCAATCATGGATTGATTATTTATGTATTAGTGCAATTGCCTTGCATTGATAATCAGAATTCTTATCATTGATTGTTAAAGGTTTTTTAAGACCGTTAAAGGGTACGTTGGCAACCGAGCTCAGCCAGAAGGTTCGATCGCTGAGGCTTATATAGTCAACGAATGTCTTACTTTTTGTTTAATGTATCCAAAGCAAACTGATCAAGCAGAACGCTATAATGATGGTGATGAATGTGGCCTGGGGATGTTTGTCTTTACACAAACTATTCGTTCCATTGGACTGATAGCAAGGGCACGTGATCCTTCTCAAACAAAACGTAACATGGCTCATTGGTTTGTGCTGAATAATAGCCCCAAGGTGGAGCCGTATCTACAGTATGTGTTTGAATCTAACCATATTTATGCATTGCTTGTTAACTCGATGATTCATTCTCTACTTTTATTTATTCATTAAAAGCTACATTGAGTAGGGAACACAAGAATATAGTGCAAATTCAAAGAGGTGGAGAAATCGGGCAGATATAATGAAAAGAATTTGCAAAATGGTTTAAACAACATGTAAGACATGTAAAACATTATCATTTTAATTGCTAGGCATTATTGGATTACACTTCAAATGATATTAGCGTAATACATTTGTCTTAATCTGCTTATATAAATGAATCAATTACGAACTCAAGAGTCACCAAAAGCTACTAATGAGATGTTGTCATTAGCAAATGGCCTTAGATTCCTAGTGAATCTTTATCATAGGTGTGATTGCAATTGCATCCGATACCACATTATAGACTGTGAGAAATGCCGTAGGAGCCAAAGTAGCAGCTTGGTTATGGAAGGGGAATACGAAGGGTAAAAACATGATTACTAGGGGTACATCTGCAAAGTTTGGGAATTGTCCTATCGGCATTGGAGTAAAGTGGTCTTATTTTAATGTGAATGGTACAACACCAGTACCAAGCACAAGATAAACATTGAAGAACATGTTACAAGCATTGATATCATGGGTTGTTGGTGTAAGGATGATCCATTTGTCCTACCAAGTCAGGTGACACAAGTCTTTTACGTTAATGACACCAATAGAGGAAAAAATTGAAGAGTCATAGAACAGGTCAAGCCTCGGGGAGTATAGGATATACCGGCTAAGCAGGATGATGATGATGATGATGATGATGATGTGACTAACGATGTAGTTTAGCAGGATGAAACGACGTTTGTTGTCCCAGTCCTCGTCAATGGTACTAGTGTCCAATACTCTAGGGATGATATACATCCTGAGATTGTTCTTAGTGATGAGTCAGTAGACGAGAATGGCCAAGACAAGGATGAAACACTGGCGGAGTACGAAGATAAAGAAGACAATGATGTACATAGTTAGTTTGGCTCTGACATGGAATATGACATGTAATGTTTGTTTCAAGTTTTGCACATGTAACAATTAAGTAATTTAATAAAGATCTTGCCTTATAGAATGACATTGTCTTCAATTTCATTTTCTTATGTGATTTGTTCATATATGGATAAAACATTTCTATATTTCACATTTTATGCTTATTTATATATATTATAGTTGCAAAAGATGCCAAATGGAGGGAAAAAATGAGTCAAGCCAGGAGAGTTGTGAGTCAAGTGCAAGCATCCAATTATTTATTAAAGAGAAAAAGGAAAATTAAGCAGAATGCAAATAAACTTGCACATCTAGGGTTCCCGCCAACTGCACGTGATATATTTGGTTCAACTAAAAGGACAAATGAGAAGGGAAGGAAAAGGTTAGTAGAAATGATAACGACGAGAACTACATTTCCCCTGAAAATGATGATGTAAATGACGAAACATCTTGGTCTTAATCGGATGAGGTAATCTTTCTGTGAATGTCTATGACATATGCTTTAAAATATTAGTTTTGATAGTGACACTCATGCTAAAATGATTTTCATTTCCATTGAATGTAAGTTGCTGACATTCACTTTACTAATATTATTGATTTTTGCTAACAATTATTTATTTTCCATGTCACTTTGCTTTAAGCTAGATTATAGATATGCCTCGGGAGAAGAGGCTTAGATGTGTTTGGAGTATAGCAGCTGCACTTGGGTTGGCTCGTGCAAAGAGCACACCTGAGGCTACAACACAACCTTTGCCCACACAGCCCTCGCTGACCCAGCCTCTGACCACATAGCCCTTGCTGACCCAGTCTCCAACCACACAGCCCTCATCGACCCAGCCTCCGCCCATACAATTAGTAGCAGTGTAGGTGAGAAAATTATGACATTTTAAAATCCTAAATTCACCTTCATTCGACGATTTATGTTTACTAACTCATTTAGCATTGTCATCTTAACAGCATTAGCCCTAGTCTCAAAGGTTTTGAGTAGTATAAGGGGTGTTACGCGAGGGAACAAGGCGGAAAAGCTAAGGAGACTATTGGGTCATATTGGGTCATAACATCCCAGTTCTGGTCCCCATCTCAAGCCATAGGCCAAAGGGGGAACATGCCCCGTCACTGGTTAATCATCTTGGGTTAGCCATTAGAGAGGTCGCCCTAGTTGCACCCCATGGCTGGAAAAAGCTTGATAATGGGATCAAGCTTGCCGTCATTATTGCAGTTTGGGTAAATTGAAATGAGAAATATCAACCAAACTGATCATATTTGTGCTCCTTATTACAATATCAGATTATATTTTGTTATTACTAATTTTTATATGGCACTCCCCTAATTGTATCAAAAATTTGATATTGGGGATTGCGAGGGCGATATGCAGCTTAGGGTGGACATTAATCACCAGTGCGGGGTTTTGTATAAGGGTTGAAAATATGAGTTACATAGTCACTATCTCGAGTTGTTGGAGCAAGGGGTTCCTCAACCCCAGGACCACCTGGTAGAGGGCTGTGATCCCTCCAACTAGCAGTTGATGGTCTCGCAGTGCTAGGACTCACCAGAGTGGAAGGTAACTTTGGGATGTTATTTACAATAATTAATTATATTCCAACGTAATTCTATTAGTTATGATTGGTTGAAGAAAGCTATTTTATTATTGTTTTTCTATGTAGCAAAGTTGAAGAAAGCTCAAGAGAGTCGAGCCAAGCTACCATATAATTATACTAGTGGCTCTAGGTCATTTGCATTGAGAATGTCTTTGATGGTACTAATTATATTCATATGAAGAAATTTTATTAAGTTTATTAATTTATCAATATGTAGGTTCATATCTAATACAAAATAATTTCAAATGACAAACAACACAGAATGCCGATCAGGTGTCGCCTATTACTCAGTTCTTCCACGACACCCACTATAGGCAAAAGAGCAATGAGTGGGTAAATGAGGTGGCTCAGCAGAGATGTGTATGTTTGCTAATAAATCAATTTTGATCAATAATGCCACAAAGCATTCTAAATCCCTTATTGATTTAAATGGCAGGAGGTATTGGTGCAGCGGACTGAGGAGCAGTTGCAGCCCTCTATCACAGCTTCAATGATTGAGGAACATATTGCTGTTGATGTGCTTGGGAAGAGGTCGGGATACTTGAATGGGTATGGGATATACACAAGGACCTCTTCATCTTTCACACAATCTTGGGCATTACATCCTGAGGTGATACCCTGTGGGAGCAGTTAGCTGAGTAGGCTAGGAGGCACGCTGAGGAAAACCAGAGGCAGGCTGAGCAGGACAAGAGGACGACTGCACTTAAGGCTCTCGTTCAACAAGTGGCAGCTGTGGTAGGGATAGATCCGTCAATCCACTTCGACATCTCTAAGGACCAATTCTGCTACTGATGGCATAGCGATTGGAGATCATGATGCGACCCCATGGTTAGTACATTATTCTCTCAAAACTTAAACATAATAACTCATCAAAATTTATAAACACTGAAAATGTAGGATTTTTAATACCTTAGAATAGGATACGGCAAACTGTAACTAGTCGGAACCTAACATGAGCACCTCGCTCGAGGGTAGAGTAACTTGTAAGAACTAACGGTTCACAAATCGAACTCCCAGTTAGAGAACTAGATGCAAGAACCCAGGATTTCCAAGGCTTAGCTCAAAAACCGCTCGTTGGCTGTAAAAAAAGAGAAATGCCCCCCCCCCCCCCCCCCCCCCAAAAAAAAAATTGGAGACCAGCACGAGCACTTTGCTTGAGGGCAGAGTAACTTATATGAACTGACTGTTCGCAAATAAGACTCTCGTTTAGAGAATTAGATGAAAAACTTAGGATTTCCAAGACTTAGGCTCGAAAACTGACCACCGGGGGTAACAAATGGGATACGGCCCCTAAAAATATCAAAAACTGACACAAGCAATTCGCTCGAGGGTAGAGTAACAAGAATAGACGATTCGTAAATTGGACTTCCAGTTAGAGAATTAGAGGCTAAAACCTAGGATTTTGATCACTTAGGCTTTAAAAGTAGCTACCGAAGGTCCAAAACAGGAAGCGGCCCCTAAAAATATTGGAAACCAGTGCAAGCACCTCGCTTGAGGACAAATTAACTTGTAGGAACTGACGGCTCACAAATCGGACTCTCGGTTAGAGAATTAGATGCAAAAACTAGGATTTCCAAACTTAAGCTCAAAAACCACCTGTTGATGGTAAAAAATAGGAAACAACCCCCGGAAAAATCGAAAACCAGCATAAGGACTTCCTTCAAGGTTAGAGTAACTTATAGGAAATGATGGTTTGTAAATAAGACTCCTAGTTAGAAAATTAGACACAAAAACCTAGGATTTCCAACACTTAAGGTCGACAACCACCTGCTGGGGGTAAAAAATGGGAAATGGCCCCCAAAAAAATTAGAAACCAACACGAGCACTTCATTTGAGGGTAGAGTAACTTGTAGGAACTGACGGTTAGCAAATCGAACTCCCAGTTAGAGAACTAGATGCTAAAACCTAGGATTTTCAACATTTAGACTCTAAAACTAGCCCTAGAGGTCTAAAATGGGAAACGGCCCCCAAAAAATCGGAAACCAGTGTGAGCATCTCGCTTGAGGACAAATTAACTTATAAGAACTGACAGCTTGCAAATCGGACTCCCAGATAGAGAACTAAATGCAAAAACCTAGGATTTCCAAGACTTAGGCCCAAAAACTGACCGTTGGGGGTAAAAAATGGGAAACGGTCACTGAAAAAATAAAAAACCAGCATGACCACTTTGCTTGAGGGTAGAGTAACTTGTAGGAACTGATGGTTCGCAAATCAAACTTCTGGTTAGAGAATTAGAAGTGAAAACCTTGGATTTTCCAACACTTAGGCTTAAAAATCGCCCGCCGGGGGTCCAGAATAGGAAATGACCCTTAGGAAAATTGAAAACTAGCCCAAGCATTTTGCTTAAGGTTAGAGTAACTTATAAGAATTGATAGTTCATGAATAAGACTCCTGGTTAGATAATTAAAAGCGAAAACCTAGGATTTTCAACACTTAGGCTCCAAAATTGGTTGTCGGAGGTCCAAAATGGAAAACACCACTTAAAAAATCAAAAACCGGTGTGAGCACCTCGCTCAAGGGTAAAGTAACTTGTAGGAACTGGCAGTTCATGAAGTGGATCCTGGTTAGAGAATTAGAAGTGAAAACTTAGGATTTTCCAATACTTAGGCTTGAAACTGCCTGCCGGGTGTCCTAAACAGGAAACAGCCCCTGCAAAATTCAAAAACTTGTACTAGCACTTTGCTCAAGGGTAGCGTAACTTGCACGAACTGACGGTTTGTGAATCAAACTCTCGGTTAGAGAATTAGATGCAAAAGCGTATGATTTCCAACACTTAGGCTAGAAAATAGGTCGCTGGAGGTCTAAAACAGGAAATGGCTCCCTAAAAAAATTAGAAACAGGCATGAGCACTCCGCTTTAGGGTAGAGTAACTTATAGGAACTGATGGTTCATAAATAGGATTCCCAGTTAGAGAACTAGATGCAAAAACCTAGGATTTCCAACATTTAAGCTCGAAAATCTCCTGTCAAAGGTCCAAAATGGGAAACGGCCTTTGTAAAAATTGAAAACGGCATGAGCACCTTGGTCGAGGGTAGAGTAACTTGAAGAAACTGATGGTTCACAAATCGGACTCTTGGTTAGAGAATTAGAAGCAAAAACCTAGATTTTTTTAATAGTTCGGCTTAAAAATCGCCCGCTGGGGGTCCAAAACGGGAAACATCCCATGAAAAAATTGAAAACCTACATGAGAACTTCACTCAAGAGTAAAATAACTTGTAGGAACTAATGGTTCATGAACTAGACTCTTGGTTAGAGAATTAGATTAAAAAACGTAGGATTTCCAACACTAAGGCTAAAAAACCAACTGTTGAGGGTCGAAAATAGGAAATGGTACTCAAAATAATTGGAAACTGGCATGAGCACTTCATTCAAGGGTAGAGTAACTTATAAGAATTGACAGTTCACAAATAGGACTCCCGGTTAGAGAATTAGACCAAAAAACCTAGGATTTCCAACACTTAGGTTCGAAAACTGCCCGCCAGGGCTAAAAAATGGGAAACAGCTCCTAAAAAGTTTGGAAACCAGCACAAGCAGTTCGCTTGAGGGTAGAGTAACTTGTAGGCGCAGATTGTTTGTAAATCAGACTCCCGGTTAGAGAATTAGATACTAAAACCTAGGATTTTTAAGACTTAGGCTCAAAAACTGCCCTCCGAGGTTCCAAAATGGGAAACATCCCCTGAAAAAATCAGAAACTGGCATGAACACTTTGTTCGTACGTAGAGTAATTTTAAGAACTAACGGTTCACAAATTGGCCTCCCAGTTAGTGAATTAGATGCTAAAACCTAGGATTTTTAACACTTAGGCTCTAAAATTGGCCACTAGAGATCCAAAACGGGAAACGGCCCCTGAAAAAATTAGAAACTGGCGTGAGCACCTTCTTCTATGCCAAATTAACTAATAAGAACTGACGGCTCGCAAATTGAACTCCTGGTTAGAGAATTAGACCTAAAAATGTATGATTTCCAACACTTAGGCTCGAAAATTAGCCGCCAAAGGTCTAAAACAGCAAATGGCCCTAAGAAAATTGAAAAATGGCATGAATACCTCACTTGAGGGTAAATTAACTTGTAGGAACTGATGACTTGTGGGCGGACCCCCAGTTAGAGAATTAGTCACAAAACCTATGTTTTTCAACACTAATGCTTGAAAACTGGCCACCGAAGGTTGAAAGTGGAAAATGGCCCTTGAAAAAATAAAAAACCAATAAAAGTACCTCATTTGAAGCCAAAGGAACTTATTGGAATTGACGGCTCGTGAATCAGACTCCCGGTTAACGAATTAGAGCTAAAAACATTGGATTTTCAACATTTAGGCTTGAAAATAGGCCGCTAGAGGTTGAAAACAGGAAACTGCCATTGGATGGCCCGAAAACCAGCACGAATACCTTGTTCAAGGCCAAAGTAACTTGTAGGAATTAATGGCTCATGAATCAGACTCTCAATTAATGAGTTAGATGCAAAAACCACCTAATTCTCAACACTTAGGATGGAAAACAGGCCGTTGAAAGTAACTTGTAGGAATTAATGGCTCGTGAATCGGACTCTTAGATGCAAAAATTGCCTAATTCTCAACACTTAGGATGGAAAAACTTAGGAAAAGATTCTATATATATACATGTTTATCTTACTTTTTTAATTTAATTCATTGAAAATATTCTAATATTGTTTTTATCATTGCAGATTGATGGACGCTTTGCGGTCAGTTGCAGACTTGTAACGGTGTTTTATTTTATTTTTAGTTTATTTGTATTTGTATATCGGACATTTATATGAGACTATATCATTGATTGTAATATTTGTTAAATGAGATGAATGACTTGATGAAAAATGGCGATAGTTGTTTGTTTTTTTAGCAACTCTTGTATGCATGCATTTCTTAGGTTGAATACAGGATATGAATAGGTTTATATTTAATACATGTGTATAAACAAGTTTATAGGAAGATTATATTGAAAAAACAAATAATACATTTTTTTAAAAAATTTTTTTTTACTGACAAAAAAAGCAATTTACCGACATTTTTTTTGTCGGTATAAGTGAATTGAAGATAATTAAAAAGAACAAATTATTTTACTGATGTTTTATTTTGTCGATAAAAGTTAAACAAAAAATTAAAAAAAAGACTTTACTGATGTCTTTTAACGTCAGTAAAATTAAATTGCAAATTTATAGAAAGGGGTAATGAGTTTACCGACGTTACAAAAACGTCGGTAAAAGTAATTTGAACATTTTAAAAATGGGTCGATGATTTTACCGACATTTTAAAGTGAAAATTTAAAAGTAAATTTATGAATTTATCAACGTTTCTTAATGTCGGTAAAAGTAATTTGAATATTTTTGAAAAGGGAAAATGATTTAACCAACGTTAAAAAAATGTCGGTAAAAGTAAAGTGAAATTAATTTGCTGACAATTTTTAATGTCGGTAAAATGAAATTGAAAATTTTAAAAATAGGGATAAATTTTTCACCGAATTAAAAAACATCGGTACAATTAAAATTAAAAAAATGAAAGGAGTTACCGACTTATTAAATGTCAGTAAATGAGAAATTATCATTGGTGAAGAGGTAATTTTTGCAGACGGAATACAATTCCGTCAGTAAAATCTTTTGTCCATGACCTTTTACCGACGATGGGCCGATGTAAATATTTTCGTCGGTAAATGTGTATACCAACATTTTGGTCTCTTTTGGTGACGAAAATTTTCGTAGCTAAAAATGTAAAATGTTGTAGTGGCAATTATTTGACTTATCAATATGCAATACAATCAATTTAGGGAAATTAATGAAATTTACTAGCCAATCCTAACTACTCACCTGTAGTCTTTAACTATCCATTTTGATGTTGTTTTAGGTTATCTAATACACTGTTATATTTGCTTGGTGTTACATTATATATAAATGTGTATCAAAGTCCTCTAAGCCAACACTCATGATTAAATGCTCAACGTACGAATGACATCATATGAAAGAATCCCAACTTAAGATTCTTCATGCGTCTTTAATTACCATTAGGCCGGTTATTAGGTTAAAGATTCCAAACTAAGGTCTCAAAAGGTCTTTCAGTATCCTAATTTCCTATTAGTCACTTTCCATATCATAATTAACCTTAGTTAGTTATGAAGTGGTTAGGAATCAATTGAGGGCAATTATGAAACCCACAGAATAATTCGAAGTGGTATAGAACAAACCTTTCAATATTGGCAGGGTCCACTCGAGTGTGGCTCAGGGCATGCTTGATCGCCCATGCTTCTGGGTTAACAAGTGTCGAGTGATGAATTTTCATCAGACATCCTGCACCCGCGCTTAAGTGCATGCTCACCTGTGCTCGAGCGTGTGCTCAATAACTTTGTCTATGAATTCTGTAACACGATTGCTTCTCCTTGAATTCAAAACCTGCATGGGACCACTTGTTCCCCCCATTCCATTCTCATTTATTTTACTACATCAATTCCTTTCAATACCACACAATAGTCCATTTCTCATATATTCCTTTCTTTTAAAACATCACATGCCTAACAATAATGTAATGTGAGAAAAGGCTGGAAATTATAAGGCACACATATATTCAATTGGTACACCAGGAAATAACTAGCTTGCATTCACTATAAACCAGCTTATACTTGCTTTTGATTTGTGTTGTTATAGTTCTATATAATTCTTCTTGAACTCAATTATAAGAATTCCCCAAATTGATTATCCTAGCAAGGGAAATCATGCATTAGATGAATGGGATGAGTTGCATGTTAGGTTTGGGATAAAGATGAATCTACTAATCCAATTGGAAGCCTAATAATCTGAATTTGAAAAGAAAATTTTTACCTTAACCGCTTATTGAAACACAAAGAGAGATCTCCAAACCTAACAATCCCTAACAAAGAAACCATACCAAATTGGTGATGGGCATGCATGTTTGTGGTGGAGATAAGTCTCCCATACTCAATTCACAACCATTTCTAAAACAAGAGAGTGGTTTCTCACCTATGGCAGCAAGTAAGGAGTTGTAGGAGAGGAGATTTCAACAATAAAGACCAAAAAAAGATGGAATGGAGCTTGCTAATGAAGGACGAAGCTCTAATTCTTACACACAAGGATAATTCTTGATTTCCAGCTTGGGTTTAGAGATAAAGGACGGAGGTTGGAGAAGCAACAACAACAAGAAAGAAGAAAGATGACGCCAAAATGATGCAAGGATGATGCAAAATCACAAAACATGAAATTAGAAAAAAAAAAAGGTTTTATCTACCTAGTTGAGGTCAAAACCAATCCAAACTATCTATCCATAACCCGAACTCAAACCACTATTCTCAAATAAGACAAAATAGACTTAACCTAACTTAATTTCATATTAAACATAATTATTTAAAATAAAACCATATTAATTAGTATTAATCACAGTTAATTTGGGTCGAAGTGTTATGGTACGTGTGTAAAACCAAGAAAAAAAATGCAAGCTAATGGTACTTTTTATTCTAGTAGAAGTTGATCTTCACAATAGTAGTCAACAAGATAACTGTAACACCAAACTACTTCATAGCTTCCTATGTATACCAAGCTTGCCAAGCGTCTCTAACATCAACATAGCTTCGGTCATCAATGGGGTAGTTCTTTTTGCTGGTTGGGCGTTTTGCATCTTCAGAGATGATAGTCTTCAATGCTGGGGACAGTGTTGGATTGTTTTCTTTGCTTTCAACTTTAAGGCGTTCTTTCTCTTGCTTTCAGGACTTGAAAATGAGCTGTTTTCTATTGGCAATGGATTTCTCTTTGTTTTTTTGCTTTGTGTCTATCTGGTCCACCCTGTTGTGACTCAAGTCTCATCTACTCTGAGGTTATTTGAGCTCTAGATTATTTTGACTCTCAGCTGGGTAGAGTGGGGATCGTAGACCCTCAGCGCAAGGCTTCGATTGTAGTTTTACCTGGTGAACCCGGGGTAGAATCCATAGGGAGGTAGATGCAAAAAACCTTTACTAATTGTAAAACTAGTGCTAACCTATTGGGGATCTATACAAATAATTCTCTACCAAACTAAAATCGAAATTACAAATCCAAATCAAAAATTACAATCCCAAATAAAAAAATCCTAAATTAGAAAACCTAAAATAAAAAGTAACCTAAACTACTAAACTTCAAAATCATAAAAATAATCAAATAACCAAATTGTTAGAAAAATAAACAAACCATGCATTAAACTAAAAATTAGAAATAAAATTATTCAAACATAAAAATCAAGATAAAAAAAAATTCTAGATCTTCTTACTATGGAAAATTAGAACATTAGATTGGCAGAATTAGTAAAGCACCACAAAACCACTACACCAAGTATGTACTACCAGCACTCATAAACATGCAATGCCTACCCAAGACAAAATTAAAATAGACCAATATAACTAATAACTCCCCACAAAAATCAAAACTAAAAAAAGAAATCTCTCCTTATCATAGATCAATGACATTAATATATAACAATAAGGGACCTCGCGCGCAATCCATGTTCCAATCTTCATGCATTACTGAAGGAGCAAGGTAGATGGAAGAAATGAAAGATGTGATGGATGGATGGATGGATGGATGGATGGGGTCCAAAGGTGGGCTGGCGGATTCCCACTTTGGGTTGAGAGTTGTGATGGAGAGTGAAGATGTGGAGTGGTGTAGATGGTGATGGGTGTGGATTGGGGGATCTGGTGTGTGGACCTGTGGTATGGAGAGTGTGATGGTGTGCTGGCGTGGAGAGTGGAGATGGAATTGTGGCTATGGTCTGGTGGGTGTCCGAGTTCATGTACATCCCAGTAGGGATGGTTGGTAATGGTTGGTACTGCATATTGAGAGAGAAGAATGATGGGGGTGGGTGTTAGGTTAGGTATGGGGATGAATTCAAAATTCAAGAGAGAGGTTGGTGGGGATAAGGATATGGTGGACGTGAGAGATGTAGAGATGGGTATGCACGTCTCATGTTGGAGAGCTTTGCATTATATCCCTATATCAATTTGGATTTTTGAAAATAACTAAGAAATAACAGATCTTTGAAAAAGGTTGGCAAGGACTTTTTCTTTTTTAAAATCCAAGGGATATGGGATGCCCATGAGTGTAGCTCCATTTTCTAATTTTTAAAAAAATTCTCTCCTTGCTTTTTATCTCCTCATCTCTTGGACTTCATCTTAAATTTGGATTCTTCATCTCTTGCAAATTTGAATTTAATTTAGAGGCTCATGTTGAGAAATAATTCTTCAAAATCCTTTGCAGCAAATAATGTGTGAGTGGGACCCTCCCTCTGGCATAGGTCACAAAGCATGGACTTTGGTGTGTGGGTCCCACTCATTACAAGTTATTTTTTTCTTCAATGCAGGTCCTTACACAGAATGAAACTCATTTTAAGAAATGATAGGAAATTCTAATGCATCTAGGGTTCTTAAAAATCTTGAAAATTAATAGATATATTCATTAATTACATGACATCATGAATTTATGTTTAAAAATGTAGAGAATTGATGATTTATCTTGAAATATAGAATTTGATGGAGAAATACATAAAATCATTGAATTTTGTTTAAAACAATTTATCTGGCCTAAATAAGTCCATGAATTAATATAAAATAATGCTATGAATGTGTCATTTTATTCACTCATCAAACTGAAGGTCTTCGGCAACGATGACATGAGGCAGGAGATAGGCCTGGACCAAGGAGACTATCCTCCCTAGAATAAAAAATATGAACTTGCTCCTAGTGATGATGACGGTGAAGAGTGCGTGAGGGGAGTAATTCATTCTGATAGCTGACCAAATTCGACATGGCAGACAATCCCTAAAACACTGTTCAGAACAAAAGTCAAGAGTTTATGGAATGCTTTGCTAAACCCAAACTCTCAATGACAAACAACAGAAGATTTATTTTCAGGTTCTCATTTAAATAGGAAATGAGAGATGCACAAAATCCTAGGTAAACGACCTTCAGACCCTAGGTGATCAAGGTATCATTTTTGGTCTCCAGCAGGTTCCAAAAAGCAAGCCGTCAAGGATGTGGCTGTTAACAAAATATTATTCTGGTCACAAATTCATAATCTCCCACTTTATGCCTATAAATATTCTACTGCCATAAGGCAATTAGGAGAAATGATTAGGGAGGTTCGGGACTTTTGGGTTGCGGACGAGTATGGTCTTCTTATGAGGATATAATGTGATTGGAGTAGCCCTAGACCTACTGAATAGTTTCACCCCGGCTATGAGACACAAATTATGATGAATGGGCATCCATCAAATACAAAAGCGCCCCTATATATGTAAGTTTTGCGGTTTCATTAACCACAATGACGATGAGTGTGGCAAATGCTACATCTGCATCATTTTTTCTTTAATTTTTATTGGTAATGACAAAATATGTTAATAACGAAGATATTACAAATGGAGAACCATTGGACAAGCCAAAAGGGAAATCAGAATGAAATAAAAGCATTATACCAAAACAAAAGCAAAAGGAAAACTACAAAGACAAAGCAACCAAATCAATAGAACTATTCACCCCTTCTTTAGTAAACATGTCTGCAAATCCTTTTGGCATATGCCTAACATGCTTTAACTCCACTTGAATCGAAAATGATAAAGCCGTTAATTCATTAAAATAAAACCATAATCCCCAAGGGGCCACAACAATAAACAAGACCCAAAAGATCGCATTGAGTAAATCACTTTCCAACACCAACTTTCCTTGAATAGAAGAAGAAACAAAGGTACGAAGCTCTACTAAAATGGCTAAAGCCTCTTCCTCATTAGATTCCATACAACCTACATGTTTAGAGAATAATACTAAGACCTACTATTGCAAAGCACTCATCTAATGCCCGCTAGAGTAGGTTTCCCACTAACCGGCACATCCACATTAAATTTTAAAACTCCATCACTAGGCGGATTCCAC
The DNA here is from genome assembly GCA_037013555.1 of Sextonia rubra. Taxonomy (NCBI): domain Eukaryota; kingdom Viridiplantae; phylum Streptophyta; class Magnoliopsida; order Laurales; family Lauraceae; genus Sextonia; species Sextonia rubra. Next base: position 726,655 of record JASUAD010000028.1, on the reverse strand, counting down.
AACACTATCTTCTTAACCTTGGACATTCTACAAAGTAAAAAAAGCCTCCCAATCATGGAAGATGCCATCCACTCTAAGATAATCAAAATCATCCCAGGATGGGATCCACTTTCTATCTGCATCTATACTAAACTCAATAAATCCTCCATTGGCGACAAAGACCCTCGAAACTCTATTATTCCTCTCCATATCTATAATAAAATTTCATATGGAATCATCCTCCAAAGAATCTTTCTAGCCCCAAAAGAAGGAGAATGTCACCAAGCTTCAATTAGCCCCACAAAGGAACTCGGGTAACACCATTAAACACCACTTCATACAAGCACCACAAAAAATGAGCAAAGTCCAACAGTAAGAATAGATGATCCATTAACTCCATTGCCTTCCTGCAAAACACGCGAATATCTGAAATGGCTTTTGAGAATATGCACCTTCTCAAACTATCTACCATAGAAACTTCCTCAAAATTTCAAGCCAACAAAACACCTCAACTCTAGGAGGAGCTAAACCTCTCCAAACTAGAGAAGATGTGGCTTTAACACCAAGATCCCCCTCTAATTCCCACTAAAAAACATGGAATTGGGAATTGAGACCTTGAAATGCAAAGCTTCCAAGTGCGCATATTCTCCTCTTCCCCACAGATGAACACATTTGAAAGAAGACTTAACAAATGCGAATATTCTCCTCTAACCACAAGGCTTGCATCGCAAAGAATCAAGATACAAGTCCCCATTTTGAAGAAACACCGTGTTAAAGGACACATCCCACAAAACAAAAAACTCCCCCCCTGACCCAATCACAATCCTTCATAAAAGACCACTTATTAACCACGACCCTTAACAGCTGAGGAAGTGCCAAAGACAATAGACCCACTCCAACCAATCATCAACCAAAACTGGACACGATTGTCTGATCACGTTCGAAACGTGATATGAAATGCAATGGATTTGAGTCCAATATTCACACATTTCAAGCATTAAGAAGAATAGGAAATAACTACAGTTCATCATAATTCTCCCTTTGTTTACATGTGTTCAAATGCTTTGACCACGGGGATGCAGGTTGTTTACAAATTAACTACAACCTCTCCCTCTACTATTAGATGTGATCTAAGTTTGGAACTTACAAGAAAATATATGAAAAGATGGAAAAAAAATATAAAAGAGGGAGACAATGGAGAGTGAATGTGGGCCACGGCCACTAGCTCCCTACCAGTGATCGTGGCTCACAGCCACTAACAGACAGTGGCTGAAAAGCCATTGTTTGCATCCATTTTCTCTCTGTTTTGCTTCTGTGTTTTCTTCAAAGTGCTGAAGCCTATTTTTTTAAGTTTTGGAGTGTTGAATTGCCATCAAAAGTGCTTGATTTGGTTGTGGAATTGACTTAAACCTTTGATAATCATCACCTTTTAGTTACAAACGTTTTTGCACAAATCCAAAAAGGATACTTAAACAGGCAAAAATGGAGCCAAAGTTGTGTAATTCTGAACCTATAATTCTCAAGGGATAGAATAAAGCCTAAAGAGGCTTGTTTACAACTTTCGAGATGGCCCAAAACCCTTCCGAAGTGAGAAAATCAAAAGAAGAAGCCTTCATCCAAGTGGCCCATGCATTTGCCTTCTTTAAGTGAGATGCATGTTTCTTCTTGTTCTGTGAACTATTTCTCACCTTCAGTTAGTGACAAGGAGAAGAAAAGTAGACTTGAAACGCTTGAAGTGCCTTGGGGATGCTTAGAACTGGGCTTGTGACTTGTTGAACTTAGTGTCCAATTGATTGGAACTTGCTTTGGTGGCTTAAAACTTGTTTCAACCTTGCTTCCACCCTATTTCAACCCCTTTTTCAGAGCCCAAGTGCACTTTTTATAGGCTTTAGAGGAAATTGGGATAGTTCCAACAGTTGTAAAGGAGTTATACTTCAAAATAAAGTGAAATAACTCTCATAAACATCTAGGACCAAGTCACAGGTGTCAGTGACCGCGGGCCGCGGTCACTAACAAGGCTTTTTTTTGTGACCCGTTTTCACATGATTGGGGCCTGAATGATGTTCGATCTTCATGAAACTTGGAGAGATGCTTTTTGACACTATTTTGAGTGTGTCATAGAAATTTCAGCCCGTTTTGACCTTTTCAAGTTGGTTAACTCCCTCGTTAACTTTTCATGAAAATGGGACTTTATTTCAGTTGTTTGAAGCCCAAATGACCTCAGTTCGGTTTGAAACATGGAGGGACTGATGTCAAGGGTATCATGGAGTGTCCTTCAAAATTTTATATAGTTTTGTTTTGTAGAAGTAGGATTTCGAACAGCAACCCACTTATTGTATGTTTTAAGTCATTATTCACCTTACACTATAGGCAGTTAGCTTGTTTTCTACCCGAATGACATTCAATTGACTTGAAACTTTGGAGATTTACCTTTGAATATATTTTGGATCTTTGTTCAAAATTTTATCAGCTTTAGCCTCCTAAAAATAGGACTTTGGTCAGTGACCCCCATGATTTGGAAGTCGTGGACTCTTAGTTGACATGTCATTGAAGTAGTCTCAAACAATGTTTTTCTAACTTAAAAATTTGCAGAATATCTTTTGAGAATGACTGAAGCTTTGTGTCCAAATTTCATCAATTTTGGGCATCGTCAAGCAGAACTTTGGTCAGTGAGCCCCATGGCTTGGAAATCATGGACTTCGAGCTAATATGTCGTTGAAGTAGGCTCAAACGAAGTCCTTTTAACTTGAAAATTTATAGAATTTCATCTGAGCATAACTAAAGCTTTGTACCCATATTTCATCAATTTAGTCACTTAGAAGCAGGACTTTGGTCAGTGATCCCCATGACTTAGGGTCACTGACCAAAAGTTGACATGTTTGTAGACTTTGGGTTAAATGTTGTCCGTTTGACTTGAAATTTTGTAAAGCTTCCCTTGAGCATAATTTAAGCTTCCTCCTAGAGTTTCAATTGATTTGATCTTCATGAGGTGTCACTTTGCATAGTGACCCTACAGAGCTTAGTAAAAGACCATCCGAACTGAGTTTGGGTCCCAAGGATTTCCAAATGCTCTGAAACTTTACAAGATAGTCTTTAAATGAATTTGAAGGCATTCCTCTGAGTTTCAACTTGTTTCGACATTTAGAGTGTCAATTTCCACAGTGACCCCCAAGGAACTAGTAGACAGTCACTGAAGCTTAATTTGAGTTGAAATGAAGTCCAAATACTTTGAAGCTTTGAAACATCATTCTCAAGCATGTTTTGGAGTTACCATGAGATTTTTAGCCACTTTGGTAACCCCAAAGCTTGAGTTTATTCAATGAACTTTAGACTCTGAGCCAATGAACTTTAAATTTGAAGTCTGATGAGTTAAGTGACCAAATGAAGTTCACTAATTTTGGAATTTGAACTATTGCATTTTGAGCTCATCCAAAGTCCTCTAAGTGGATTGCACCAGCTCTGAACATTTGGATACAATACTTGACTTGTCATTCCACAATCTTAGGGTTTATGTGCCATTGGTTTGAAATTTGCTTGTAATGTCTTTTCTAAAACATCTATAATTTTTTATGAGTCAACAAGTGCCCCATTCAGGTGCAATGATTACAGTATGACAATTGTTGTGTCTCGAAATAGCTAATCTGTGACAATTATGAATGGTTTATTGAAAATGTAGTTTTGTCAAGGTAGGTTGTAGGCCTAAACTTGGGATTTTGAAAATTTTGATAAAAATTATGAATGGTTTGGTGGTGGAATTTGGTAAAAATATAAGAAATCTGAATTTATTTACCTTATTTTCACAGATATCAAAAGCAGTATTTCTGTGGGGACTGTGGGGAACACCCACAAAAAGAAATACCTGAGGTTTTAAGAGAATTTAGAAATTTATGAATTTGGTTTTGGGTTTTGGAGATGGATTTAATTTTCTCATGACCTATTTATCACATATATCCAAAGTAGTGTCTTTATGGGGACTGTGGGGAACACCCACAAAATGAATCCCTGAGGTTTCAAGAAAATCAAAGGTTTGGTTTAAAATGGATTTGGGTTTGAATTTTCATGAATTTTTTGTTTCATTTTCAAAAAATTAAAGTTAAGGTTTTGACTTAGCTTGACATGAGTCAAAATAAGATGAAATTTTGATAAAAAATTGGCTTTTATGGGTTTTGATTTAAAACAGTTTGAGATGATGGTTCAAAATCAGGTTTGACCTTAGGTAAATTTGAAATTTGGGTTGGTTTTTGGAAAGAAAACCCCTTCTTTTTTTTGAATAAAACCCCCTCTTTTTTTTTTTTTTTGAATAATTACTCCAAAATAGGTTCACTTTGTTATGGGAAAACAGTTTTTTTTTTTTTTTTTTTTGGGCAAACTACCCAAAGTGGGTTCACCATATTCTATGGGAAATTCATTTTTTGTTTTGGGTTCAAAATACACAAAGTGGGTCCACTATATTGCTGTGGGAATTTGAATTATCACATTTGAGAGAATGGGCTACTAAGTGGTGGGTTCCACTGTTCAAAATCACAGTGACCATGGGGGTTAGACAGTGGTCTTGGTGGACTTAGCCAAGCCATGGACCTCCATTACTTTTCCAAGGCTATGTTTGTGGGAAAGAGGGCAAAATGCCACAGTGACAGTGAGTGTGGGAGTGAACTACTAAACAGTAGACCCCACAAGTCCAAGACTATTGTGACCATGAGCTAAAGAAGGAGCAATAATAGTGACCGTGGCAGAGGAGCAAGAGGCAGCTGTGTTTATGTGAACTTGACCAAGCTGTTGACCCTACTACTTCATCATGCAGTTTCCGTGGGAGAAGCGGGCTTGGGCCATCAAGCCGTACCCCTCATTTGTTTAAAATGGCAGTGACCATCTGTGAACTTGAGGGAATGAGCGCAGTAGTGGGCTCCACTCTTTAAAACAACAGTGATCGTGAGAGAATGGGGAGTCATAGTCCGGATGTGGTCTTCATAAGAGAACTGGGTCTCATTCTAACCTTTCATCACCGTTTCAAATTTTGTTTAATAGAAATAGAAGACAACAGAACTTGGAGCTCGTCTTCCTCTCAATTTCTTCTTCTTAGATTGCGAATTTTGAACTCCAGACGACTGCTATGGTCGGTAAGAGTTTCAGCCTCCTCTTTCTTTCTGTTTTGTCATGGCCGTTTGCTCATAATGCCCCAGGATGTAGTAAAATCAGGGCTCGGCCCTTTCTTCCTCTTCTCTTTTTTTGTTTTTCTTTCATGTTCCTGGCTTGCCTCTTGACATGAGGGTTCTATCCGAGCTCCATTCGTGGTGTTTGCACAACTGAGGCACCACAGCAGCAGCCCATGATCATGATCAGCGCTGTCCGGGAAAATCCCACGGCCACGGCCATTTTTCTTCCCCCCCTTTTTTGTGCGTTGGGATGGTTTATTTGATCTTTGATTTGGTGTCTGACGCCATCAAACTTTGATGAAGAACGCCTCCTCAAATGACATCTATATTCATGATTGTGTGGGCAGATTTGTGAGCACAAACTGTTTGATGAATTGTCTAATATGATGCAATGTTTGTTTGACATTTTTTTGTCACTCGGACAGTTGACTTGATGAATCCCTTTCGATACATGATTGTGCTCTGAGCTTCACCCTTTCTGTGTAGAATGTGATGGGGGTTCTTGCCATGACTAAACAGTGGGCAAACCACTACACCAATGCTAATACTGCGATGGAGATTCACGGTCAACAGCCCAGGGTCACAATCTGATTTTTTTTTTTTTTTTTTTTTTTTTGTTTCTGTGTTTTCATGCTTAGACTTAGTGTAATCTTTTCACCACTGCATTTCATCTATTTCATCACAGAAACACACCTCAAATTCTCAATGGATGTCCACGGTTTTGAGGGATTTTGTATGTGACGAACCGGATTTGGTTTAACCCTCTCCATTTGATTTTCTCCCAAAATTCTCACTTGCCATGAGGTAGAAACCTTGTTTGAACTTTCTCCATGGTAGCTTGAGATCGGAATTTCCAAGTTGAGCAAATTCATGGTCACGGGTGTCCTAGGGTAACCCATTAGACTTTGAACTTTGAAGGATTTGTAAAGAAGTCATCCTTCAACAAACCTGTAGTGAACGAACTGTTTTGGGAAATGTAATGTTTTGATTGAACATTAGGCCTCTCCACTTCATTGTTGAACTTGGTGAATTACACCCACTTGTTTTGCTCGAATGCCGACACAATCTAAGCACACACCTAGTTTTTCCGATCTGTGGGAAGTATAGGGGGGCTGAGAAATGATATCCACTTGATCCTTGACATAATGTAGGTTGAAGTTAGTTCACCACGATCTTTATGGGAATTACAGGGGATTGGTTTATAGCAGTTTGCCGTTCACTAGCACGATGTGAACACGGACTTGACCACTATAACTTTTGTGGGAATTCATTCATAGTCATCAAAACTGAGGACGCCTACAACACACTTCTTTTTGCTTTTGATGAGAAAGTTACTCTCCTTAAATCTCAATAAACATGAGAAGTATAGAATCACCCGGAAATGAGCGGCTGATGAAAGAAATCGACAAAAATAGGATGAACCTCCAGTCGGGTGGTGGGATGTAGCTTTGAATGAGCCGGTTCACATTGTCTTTCTCAACTACAACTTCCAAGGCTAATTCATCCTTCCTTGCCTTTTCTGATGCCGACCCGAGATGTGTTACCCTGATATTTCCCCTTCTTTTCGGGGCTTTGTCCCCTCCCTTCTATTAAGGGGAGATGCTACCAAAATTTTGGTAGAATTTTGCTAACTCTTACACATAGTCTTTCTTCTTGTGTCCTTTTTGTTTGACTTTGCTTTTCATAGACAAGGGCAAGAAGGTTGCTTCCTCCTCCTCCAAGGCTAAGAAGTCTTCTTCTTCTTTTAGTAACCCACTTTTTCCATGAGCTATTGGTTGCTAGACTAGGGCTCTATTTGAAGAAATTTGAGAAAATGTAGAGGATCAAGCATTTGCGATGATTGCTAAGTTAAGGGATCATTTGTTGAGGACTTGCAACATGTGAGTTTATGGAGATATTCTAAGTGACTTCCCATGGAAAGATGACCAGCAAACTACTTTGAGGAAGCTTGATTACATTTTTGGTGACATCAATGAATGTTAGTATGACCAGAGCACTGATTTCATGGTTTATTTTTTTTTTTGTAAAAGAGATGGTGTGCGAGTCGATCTTTCCACTAAGTACTAATACAAGAGGGGTCGTCAGCTGATGGAATTGAGAGCCTTTTTTCCTCGGAGTCGTGATAATTTGAAGTGGGGGAAGCTCAAGCCTCACTGTAAGATGAGGGTGTTTTTGAACAAACGCCCTTATTATTCTAAAGGGAAAGACATAGCGTTGAGATGCTAGTGCCTAATCATGCCACTCAACCCGTTCAAAGCCATATCTCTGAACTTCAAACTATTGGCTTGGGAGTTCTTTCTAATGATGGCAGTGGTTGGGTGGAATGTCATGTTCCAGGAGGGTGGCTTGCCCCTTGTGGAACCTGGCATACATGGACCGATGTAGTCCTTGAGAAGTGTGAAGATTTACTAAAGGGATCAGCGTTTATGAGGCAATTTTGGTTATCATGAATTGGGTCCCACATGACAACAATGATGTGTGTCGTGTCATTATTGAGAGTTTTTGTCCGGCCACCAATACCTTCATAACCCCTTATGTTGAGCTAGGGTTTTCTTTGTAAGAGATGCAAGAGATTTTTGGACTACCAATCTTGGGCAGTTTGTATGAGGAGATTGTGCCCTACAACAGTTCTCTTCGGTCAAGGAGTGATGATTTCAGGGTATTGTATTTCCAGCTATTTGCCTTATATGAGATATCCCCGAGACAACAGGTATAAAATAAAGACTATTGTTTGGGTGGCGAATGCCCATAAGGAGGATGGCCCCTTTTTTGCCAATAAAGATGCATTTAGGATGAGGGAGGTCACTTTGGTGGATACCGAGGAAAACCATGACATAGTGACCATGATTGACTGTCCAGATCACTTGGAGATATTTTAGGAATAGTGTAATCAAGACGTAAAGTGCCACCGTTTGCTAGCCATGTACCTCACAGCTTGGCTTTGAAAGTTATCTTTTCAATCATTCAGAAAGAGATCTAAAATGGCCGTAATCTTCCTACATGTCTATGGATTTTGGTGAACGACTCGGCTGGGCATCTACATTGGTCAGTTACTTGTGTGTCGAGTTAAAGTTAGTGTCGTTTCTGGTGTGGCAAAGAAGGGCATACAATAGAGTCTTCTCCAAGCATCTTCAATATGCTTGGTTTGTTTATCATTGAACCAACTTGCATGAGTTGGGTGATCATGAAGATCTTTGGCTCTATCAAGCCGTGACTAATGGTTAAGGTATCGATTTGTCCCTTGTTAAAGCACGACGCCAGCTGCAGGATCACCGCAATTTCCAAATTTGTAAGATGTTGGCATTAGTTTTAGAGGTTCATAGGATAGGGATAATTGGAATGTAAGCCCCAATTGACCATTCGAATATGCCAGCTAGGGCTTTCCCTCTCTTTCAGTTTGAGAAGGAGTGGTTGATCTTCGTTATGCCCAGAGATCTTATCTACAAGAGGGGCAATATTGCTAAGATTGAGCCCTATGTGCCTTCTAGATTTGGGCAATAATTCAGGTTCTCTCGGGGCATTATGGAGAGTCAGGGCACATGGCTAGATGCCAGGAATGCAAGAAAAATTTCCAACACCATAGGGACTGGTGCCACCTTTCTTTCTCCTCAAGAGGCGGATATCAAGGTGACCTCCGGCTTTGCCCAACGGTATACGAAGAGTTGTTAGGCTATTTGTGAAATTCAAAGGACTAATCGCGTCGAAGGCGTTTTTTGAAAGGTGGAAGCTAATACAGATAAACTTAAGATGGTAGCTTTTGAGCTTTATATCCAGGGTTGGTCTCCCTAGTTAATAGGGTACTATCATGATGAAGACACCTGTACTGCTTTTGAAGACTTGGCAATGGAGTCCCCTCGTGTTGATATCCTGTCGATTCCTTCCATACCGGTTTAGGCTGTAGGTGGCTCTTTTTTGAAATCGACTCCATCTTGCTCTTCTGCCGTTAAGGTTTCTAAAAATTTTGTCATAAGGCCAACATCCAGGCAGTAGTAGAAGAAAATTACGGGTTGCCATGGTCAGATTGTGGTTAGACCTGAGGAGACAGAGAAGAAGAAAAGGAAAAACCATCTCGTTTGGTGGCTTGTAAGTTGTCTTGGCTTGTAACAAGTAAGCTTTGTCGCCCCTTCCTTGTTTCTTTCATTCATTTTGTGTGAACTTTGTAACAACCTTGATCCCATCTTTGCGGATGCGGAATTTATTCTAAAGGGGGAAACAGCGTCAAGTCCTATAATGGATGCTATCGAAGACTATGGTATTCTGCTTTACTTTTTGCTTTGTTGTTATTGTTGGGGTTTTTTCCTTTTATTCATCTTTTCTTTTCTCAAATCTGACGCCATCTCCTTTTCTGAATTCCCAGGGGAACAACCAATGCTTTAAGCTAGTCCGCCAAGATCAGTGGAAATCGTTCCTCCAATTCCCGAGGCTCCTCCTATGTTGAAGTCGTCAATTGAAAGGATGGTCATTGAGGCTGTCTAAGACTTTGCCCCCATAACCGAAGGTGATTGCCTTTTCTTTTGTTTGTTTTTTTCTTTTCAACCTTGACTAACTTATTCTTATTTATTTGTAGAACAACTAAAACTACAACTTGATCAGACCAATCCAGTTACACAAGTGGCGAACCCAATCATCGAGCCAAGGCCAGAGCCATCTACAGAGCAGGAGCAGTTACTACCTCCAGGGAATGGTGCGACACAGGCTAATCCGATTGTCCTAGACAAGAGTTCTTCTCAATAATAGCTTTCAAATGCGAGTGACTTTGCAAAGGACCTCATTGAATATCTTGACATGGACATTTTGAAAGAGTAATTGTCACTTTAAGACCCGGCCCCCTATGGAGGTTGATAAGGGAGAAGCAATTGTTGTGACCACTGATGTCGTACTTAAAGAAATTGCTCCTTATGTTGAAGCCGTACGGAGGTCACAATTGAACTTAGCGAGGAGATCCCCACCGTAGTTGCTAAACCTGTTCAGACGGCTTTAGAGGAAACTGTCATGAAACAGAAAGCCGACCCTACAACGGTGATGGGATCTATCAGTTCGAGCCTAGATGCCATTCCTAAAGGGTCTCACCCAGAGGGTTTGGGACAGTATAACCTTGGAAGGGTCCAAGATGCCAGTGTTATAGTGACTTTGGTTGAGTTGGGTCAGGAAGTCTCTGATGCTGGAAATATGAAGGTGGACAACATAGAGGGGTCCAACAGTAGCCTATGGCGACTAATATTGAACACTCCCTTGCAATTCAAGGTGAAGGGGGTATTGGAATCTCGTCAACCTCTGTAGTTTCGGGCACCAAGGGGGTGATTTCTCTGAAGAGAAAGCACTCAGCTGAAACTCTTGTGCCAAGTGAAACTACTGCTGCAATTGGGGACAGTTTCATGGCTCAACTAGAGTCTGTCTCGAGGGGTACTAATAATCCCAACTAGATTGATGTAATGGGTTCGAGTCACTCCTTGGAGGGTGAACCTTGCAAGAAGTATGCTATCCGAGAGGAGGAGATTTCGTTGAGGTAGCCAAAAAGGCCATGTGGCTTTTGCTGAGTGGTCCCTTACAAGCCTTGTCTTTTGGAAAGGTTAAGGTGATTGGTGCTCTTTGTCACTCAGTGGGCACAGCTTTGAGTGCTAGGGCTGCTGTGATAGATGTGAAGCCATTGATTGCGCTTTTTGATAGGTTTTTGAGGTAGCAGAGTTATGGCAAGGTCGAGCAGGTCAGGATCCTTCCAACTATTACCAGAGAGAAGTTCTTGACAAAAAGAGGGCCCTTGACCAGGAGGTGTTGAAACTTAGGCATGAGAAGGTGACTCATTCTCTTGAGCGGAGTCATCTTGAAAAATCCTTAGCATTTTAAGAAAAGTAGATCGAACAGGCAAAGAAGAGCCTGCCTGATCTTCGGGCGACCTATGCCTATGATGAAGCAACCTTCATAGCCGTGACTAAAAAGCTTTTGGGTGTGGATGGCAGATTAGGCATTGAAGAGATAGAGTTGAGCACCTTGGTCAAATATGTGGAAGAAGTTCTTAGAATGAGAATTACTGAAGCTGCCTTTGAACCTGCCAGTCATGCCTACATGGCTCATCTCGATCAGCAGTCTAAAGCCAACCTTTAAGAGATCTCCAGGCAAATCGAGTAATTTTTTATGTAATTTTTTTAAGAAATGTAATGAATAAATAAAGGATTTTTTATGAATGTCTCCATTAATCTTCTTTTCCTTATTTTTGTTGGATGATTTGGGATTGCATATTGCTAAAATGTAAATGGACTTTGGCTAGGGTCTGAATGTATGACTTTATATAGGGTTCGTGACTTGTATGTTTTTGCCCTGTTGAAAGGAGTCAAACGAATAGGCGTTGGCCGGTGTCTCTATATATATGACTTTATCAAGGGTCCTTGACTTATTCCTTTCGAGCCATCAAGAGGGGTCAACTATATGGGCTTTTGTCGATGTCTTGATGTCTAACTTTCCTTGGAGTCTTTGACTTACTCCTTACTGATCGTTGTGGAGGGCTTGTATGCTTTGTTGCAAGTCCTTCTGTTGGTTTTATGGATGAGGCAAGTAGTGCCTTAAGAGTAATGCCGCTTCAAAAATTTTCCGTTGATTGGCATGATTCATCGGTCTCCCTCCATAGTGAGGACAGTGTAGGCACCATTGGAGTAAACATTGTTAATAACAAATGGCCCTTCCCATTTTGATTTGAACTTCCCTTTTAACTTGTGAGTCTTTTGAGTGCTAAAACTAGGTCTCCCTTTTTGAATGACCTTTCCTTCACCTTTTTGTTAAAGGCCCTGGCCATTTTGGCTTGATAAAACTCAATGCTTTGCCGAGCCACTAATCGATTTTCATCAAGACTCTTGAGTTCTTGGAATCTCAACTTTTCATTCTCCTTTTGTATGAGCTTTTCTGTGAAAGCCACGTAAAAGGAGGGAAGTTGCATTTCTAGGGGTACAACTGCTTCACAGCCATACACCAAGGAGTATGGTGTAGACTTAGTAGGCTTGCACAAGGTAGTCTGATAAGCCCACATTGCTTTTGGTAGTTTTATGCCCCATGACTTTTTGTTATTTGAGATCATTTTTTTCAATATTTTGCAAATCATCTTATTGAATACTTTCGCCAAATCGTTTGCTGCAGGGTGGTTATAGGCTTTGAAGGGCCACATTGAATATCGTATTTGTCATGAAACCTATAAAACTTATCATTGTTAAATTGCTCTCTGTTGTCGTAGTATAATGGTTTTGGTACCCCGAACCTGCAGATGATGTTTGTTTTTACAAAGTTGTTAACGTTCTTGGTTTGACTTCTATTAAGGGTTTCTTTGGCCCACTTGGAGAAGTAATTCATGGTTGCTAAGATGAAATGATGTCCCCTATTTGATGGTGGGTAACTTTTTCCGATAATATCCATTCCCCAAACTTTCAATGGCCAAGAAGCAGAAGTGGGGTGCAACTTTTCTAGATGCCCATGAATATGGTCTCCATGAATTTGGCATTCCCTGCATCTTTTGAAAATTTTATAGCGTTGGAGACCATTTTTGGCCACTAATAACCAAGTCTCTAGATTTTAATGTAGCATTCTAATGTGTTCATACGGAGTTTAAATTTTCACAACTGCCCAAAGACCTTGCTAAGATTTGTCAGATGATTGGTTGCTTTCTTGCTCTTGACAACCAAGTTAGTGACGTAGCATTCAACGGTCTTATACTGCATATCTTTGAAGATTTTCATCATACCCCTCAGACAGGTGGCTCCAACTTTTTTGAGTCTGAAAAGCATAGCAATGTCGTAGTAGATTCTAAAAGGTGTTCGGAAAGAGGTATGCATTTTGTCTTCATAATGCATCTTTATCTGATTGTATCCCGATAATCCATCCATGAGTAACATCCTTTCATATTTAGCTATATTGTCTATCATGAGTTCTAGAATAGGTTGTGGGAAGTCATCTTTTGGACATGCTTCGTTTAGGTCTCTAAAGTCAATGCTGACTCTGATCTGACTGTTCTTCTTTGTGACTGGGACTTTGTTTGCCAGCCAACTCAAATGTTGTTATTCACGGATGAAGTTAACATTTAAGCTTTTAGACTTTCTTCAATTTTATCCATCTTGTCAAGCTTAGTCCGCCTTTGATTTTGTTTTACAAGCTCTCTATCTGGAGTGATCTTTAGCCCATGATTTACGATTTCTGGGTCAAGCCCGAGCATTTCTGCATAAGTCCACAAACTCCTGTAAGAAACTGGTGTACTATGGAACCTCTTTTCCTTTTATTGTAGAACTTACAAGGGTGAGGCAAGAATTTTCTGGACTTGGTCCTATGTTGGGGGGCCTAGATGAGGCTCTTCCATATTGCTTTCGGAAGCTTCCAACTCCATAAATCCCTGTGGGATGTCATTTTTTGGTTTGACCTAGGGTTTTATTCCTTTCCAAAGGTTTATTTTTACTGGCTTTTCGACTTTTACATTTAACACAAAGTGATCTCATCCCCTTTGACTCAAGTTTCTTGTTCCTTCACCTAAGGGCCATATCACTTACTGAGGAGTGTTATCATTGTCACTATCTTTTTCATTGTGTTGGAAAGAAACCCCATCATTAGGTTCATAGGCCAACTATTTCTTTAGAATCATCTATCTTGTGTCCATCTAGAGACGTAGCAACCTCTTCCTCGAAGTTAAGGATTTCTCTAGGGACACTAGTGTAGGAAATGTACCCGAGGCCATATGTATGAGTGTTGACATGGCCTTCACTTTTGTATGCCTCCTAATGATTAGAAGTCATGCCATCGTAGGGAACTAAGAGACCCTTTTTGTTTCCCATCCAGGTTGGCTTCCTAAACTCAAACCTCATCTTTTTCATTATCTGATGTAACTGCCAATTGTAGAGGTCGAACATCATCCATCCTCGATTTGTAATTTCTTCGATGGGATGTACAAAGGAGTGATTGTCTGTTCAACCAAAAATAATTGAACGAGGGTTGTATTGGGCTGGTCCAACCACAAAAATTGACCCTTCAGTATTATACATGGGGGCTAGGGCTGGCCATGGATGCGAAGGTGGAATATGATCTGAAGGTGCCTCCTCAACAAATTCGTCTGTGTCTTGCTTTTGACTTGGTGTTGGAATCATATGCAGTAGAACGACTAGCTTGGAGTAGCAATTGTTTAGTCTTTTAATTAGATGGGCAACACTTTTTTCAATGTTTGTGTAAGGTGCAAACCCTAGATAATTATGATTTATAGTAATTAAGTTGGTTTTACTTTAATTAATATGTAATTATGCTAATTGAGCTCAAATCTCCAGAGGTTTGGGTCATGGATAGGTAGTTGGGTCGGGTTCAAAACCTTATTATATAGTCTAGGACCCTTTGTATTTTAGTATTTTCATGATTTTGTATCATTAATGCATCATATTAGTTGCATTGGGTGAGTTTCGTCTTATGGGGCATTTCTCATGTTTGGCCCAATTTCATTTGGATTCATTTCAGCCCATTTAAGCCCAAGTGACTCAACCTGAAAATCCAAGAAACTAAGAGGGCTTATTTGTAATTCCAGAAAACCCCAACCCATTTAAAACTCAAACCCATCGTCCCTCTTCTTTCTCTTCTCCACAAATAAGACAGCAGCAGGAGTCATCTTCTCCTCCTCTCTTCCTCCACCACTCTCTTCCTCATCTTGCCTTCATTCTTGGGTGATTGAAGGCTTGTATGCATCAAGTTTGGGTTCTTTCTTCTTCCTCTTCACTTTTCCTGCTCTCATCTCTGGAAATCAAGGCATCACTTTCTTCTTTTACTTGTAGGAGACTTGAGGTAAGGAAACCCCATCTCCATCTGAGTTATTAAGTTCAAAGAGGGTCAAGAGATTCAAGTTTTAAGCATGCATGCATCACATTCTCATTCTTCTTCATGCATGTGCTAGATTCTTCATTAGTGAAGCTTCCTCCATCATCTAACCAAGGGGTAAATCGATTTAAGTGGAGCACCAAGCTTAAGGCAAGTATAAGAATACATTATCTTTACGTGCATTGGCTAATTTCTTGATTCTTGATTTGTTCATGTGAATTACCCTTTTTACAGCTCAATGGATAATGCATGGAATTAATTCATGATTTTTTATGTTTTTGGGATGAATAAATGATAGTGGTCATTTAGGGAACCTAAGAATGTGAAATGGGAGCTTTTATGTTGTTTTGATTGCAGGTGGAATAGTGGGTTGGAAGAGAAAATCAGTTGGAAACGGAACACTCCCGTAATAGAGTGCATCAGGGCTGACTGGTCGGTCCTGAAGCCAGATCGATCGGGTTGGAAGAGAAAATCAGTTGGAAACGAAACACTCCCGTAATAGAGTGCATCAGGGCTGACTGGTCGGTCCTGAAGCCAGATCGGTCGATTGCCTCTCAAGGTAGTTCAACCAGTAGGCCACTCTGCCTTACCAATCGAATTTCCCTTCTGGATGCAGTCCAACCGGTCGGACCAATACCAGATCGGTCGGGTAAGCCTAACCTGTAGCTTATAGAATGTGTTCCAAAATTGAAGTTTATGCTTGACTACGGACTTTCTATAGTCTATGGGATGGCCTAATGAAGGGTTACTCCCTTAAACCTTAGAAAGAGACCGAAGTATCCACCCACCCTTACTATCAGTTGTAGGTTTAACCTAAGACCATGTATGACCATAGAAGTGGATCCTTTGCTACACCAAACTAGCCCAATGGTAACTAAACATGGAGAAGAAAGAGTGTTGAGTTGTCACTCTTTTCCTTTTAATTCTCCGGTTAGTTTTCAATGTCACGTCATGGGTGTTGGCATAAGACGTAGTGTCCTTTACATATAGAATGTAACGCCGAGAATGGTAACATAATGATACTGAACGTCTTATGAATACACCGTATTTAATGACCTTGGGAACCCGGATTATCTAGCATAGGGTTGGCTAGTAATTATCCTTGATAACCTTACAATCTAATTGCATTTATATTGATAGCAACCTTAACCTCAACCTGATAGTTCATATCAGTATGCTTATTGATGATCAGTATTCTAATTAATTGTGATTCTATGATTGGTGTTTCCATCAAGATTGAAATATATTTCCGTATGAGCATAAACAGATCAGTATACGATGAGTATGGGTATCAGATTAATCCTGACATGCTTAGAGCGACACCACTTAGCTTATACCCCATAGGAGGTTCGACGGGACCAAATGAGAGTATTTTATCAGTTGTCTATTGCAGTAGTTATCAGAAGAGTGAGTCGACGCTCTTAGGGTAGTTAGTCGGTCTTGGCCCGATCGCTAGTGATTTCCCACGGATCAGTTTACTCTTTCATTAGAGAAGAGATAGCAATGTGATTGCCATTTGGTATGATGTGTTCTCTATTCATGATTCCTTATTCATGCCTACTCATATGCATAAGTGCCTAGATTTCGATATTGCTCTCTTTTTGATCATTACATCATTTAATTCAATTATTATATCATGTTAAATTCATGTATCTTTATCTTTGCTTAACCGTCATGTTAACAATGTTACCATGGTGTTACAGTTACGTAACCCGTTGCCAGTCCGGCATTTAGCGCGCTCCCGGAGGGAACCCCAGCGTTACCTCGGGTTGTGAATGAGTGGAACTAGGAAGACATCTTTTCTTAATCCTCCTCAACAATGCGAAACAGAGTTATTTTGGGTTGAGTTAGCTTAGCCATGGATTGACTTAGGGTTCATCTTGGCATTTGATTTATTTTGTATTATTATGGATTTTTCATACCTTATGCATGTAGTCGGGATAATTAATAGACTTTGTTTATTTAATGAACTAAAATGAATGTTTTATGGATGCTTATGATATGTACAGGTAAAATCCCCAGGTTTCTACTTAATTACATTATATTGTTGATACGTGTTTGCGGATCTTCTTCACACGTACCTATGGGATCACCCTTGTGACAGTTCGTATGTGTCTGGTTGTGGCACGAATTGGCACGGGTACATGTGTTACGCCTCGGAATCTACGATAAATCCCCAATTCTCGGGTTCAGGGCATGACAGTTTGTAGCTGCCTAAGATAGTTCCTTATACAATTAGAAGTTCATGCTTATCATGGTTCTTCGAATATGGATATGAAGTCATGTTGGCGTAGTGTCATGCAAGTTCTTTGTGATGGTAACTTGGCACATTTATTGGCTAGGTCCTTCCACTTGCTGATGAACCTTTAGGATGATTCTCATTCTTCTTGCTTTGTTTAATAAGTCCCAAGCTGACTGACTAGCCTATCCTTACCCTACTGTTTTCATAATCGACTTGATGACTTTGTTGTGATCTTGTCATAGGGTGTAAGACATTCCTTTACACTCTTGCAACGATTTTGGCCACCTGACCAAAGGACTTGATCTTCATCCGATCATCTTGGAATGAATACAGCTTTGAAGTCCATGCCAACACCAAGTATGACCTACTTGCTTTGATAATGGATCTTCACACTTTGTAGCCATATCCTTCCATATGTTGATGAAGTCAAGTATAGGCTCATTGTTTTCTTGCTTGACTCTAGATAGTTGGATAATTGAGATCGGTCCTTTATGGATCAATGATGTTGTCATAACTGACTTGCTGTGTATTTTGGTTTGGATCATGAAGGTTTGATCTCGGAATGCTTTCACCGGAATGACCAGCAGGATGTCTTTATCATTGATTGTGGTTGGTTGTTACTCGAATTTGACAACCTAGGGTTTGTTTACTTCTTTCTTCTGAGGAGTTTCTACTTTGACCCCTTATTGGCAACACCTTACGCCTATTTTTCTTAGACTTAGGGTTTGCTGACTCTTCTTTGTACATCACTGAGTATGTGAAATACATTTCCTTTACTTTGAAATGCTGTTTATCTGCAAAGACCCGGTGGACCTTGTTACTGTCATCGATATACTTGGGGCACTAATGCAATGTGGAAGAGATGATAGCGTAACCATGTAGCCACTATCTCCCTTGTAAGATGTTGTAACAAGCTCTAGTCTTGATGACATGCAGCGTGGCTTCAGACTTTAGGTCCCCCAACTGGAATTTGATATTTATTTTCCAATTGGAGTTTGTACTTCCCCATCATATCCTCATATTGATGTATTTGTGCTGGATAGTTTACTAGTCAGGATGCCCAACTCTTGTAAGGCTATTATGGTGATGAGGTTGAATTTTGACCTAGGATCAACCTATACACTCGGTATTGGCATTTCTTTCACATGAGCTGTGAAGTAAAGAGGCCGGGTGTGTTTGGTTTCTCCTAGCCATAGGTCTTTTTTTGAAAAAGGAGATTGTTGCCCTGGCCGCATTTTGAATTGAAAGGTATTCTTGACACCCTTTTTGTTTCTCGGTCTTATGACTTTGATATTCTTTTTCAATTAGGTTATCACAGGTTTCCTTCAACATTTGCAGCAAGTTAAGAATGTGTAGGTGTGCTAGTTTGTGGTTTAATTGCTTTATAACATCATACTTGAATGTGCCCGGTGGCCTTTCATTATAATTTTCAGGAACATTTATATTGATGCCCCTTTGTGTTGGGTTTACATAAGAAGCAGAAGGTTGATTGTAATTAGCCTTGTAGTTTTTTCCTGACCATGTCACATTTGCCAAGCCTAGGCTTTCCTCAGTTCTTAGAGTTCTACAGGTAGTGAAGACTTACTCAGCCATTGATGGACCTGAATTAGTTTACTCATTTCTTGTGTCTTTAGAGTTTGAGGGTTGACAAGGGCTAACCACCATCAAGCTTGATGTTACCAGTGTCACTTCTTTAGACTCTGAGTCCTATTGTGTATCTTCCTAATTTTGAGGCTCACCATTTAGGCGAACTTGGTTGACTGTTGACTCAGCGAATGGATTAAGTGGGGGTTAGTGTTTCCTTGTGGTGAAGCTACCATTCTTATCCCCTATTCGATCAGCCAGTCATCCTCGATTGGTACATAGAGGTCATAGAGGGAGATAGTGACTTTACATTTCTAAGTAGAAGATGTCCTCTTCGTTTAGCACTTCATTAGACAGATATTCTTCTTCCTCCAGATCATTCCATGAAGATAGACTCCTATCTTCATTTTCGGAATCAAAGGCATAGTTGGCCCAGGATATTTGATTTCAATTAGAGACTTGCAGGTCTTCTTTGTCACTATTGTTGACATGGACCATGGAATCTACCAATCTGAAGGGTTTTCTGGCTTAAGTGGGGGAGGTCTCTTCTTTCAGGGTCTTCTCACTATTTTTTTCTTGTTGGAGAAGTTTGGATCTCCCGTGTCACCCATTTGACCTTCTTTTTGCCATTCTTCTTTTCTTTTGATGATGAATTTTTGACCATCTCATAGTCTTCATTGTTGACCAACTCTGGGTGGGCCCATAGTTCTTCCTCAAAGTTGTTTTTGACCAATATCAAGCCGTTTTCACATTGGACCCAATTTATAACTTGAAACTCCACTGTTCTAAGCGCTAGGGAAACAGAGAGTCCTACTGGTTCAAATTGTCTCAAGGATATCATGTTGACAGGTGTTGGATCATACTTTTGATCGAAGGTGATCACCCCATTTTTTCACATTTCATTGATCTTTTCCTTGATGATGAAGCAATCCTTTAGGGAATGCGAGATGACTCTATGATATGCGTAGTAGTTGGGGTCATCGACTTTTACTTCTTGATTTTTCCTTTTGGAGGGAGGGAGTTCAATCTTCCCTTTTTCAACTAGAGATCAAAATATGATTTCAATGCCCTCATCGAGGGGATACTTTGTATTCTTTCTTTTCTCATAATCCTCCTTCCAAGTTAGTTCATTTCCTAGATTTTGAGTTTGGCACGAGGCTTTTTAAGTTTGGACAGTGATTACCTCTTTTTTCTTTTTCTCACTTTTTTGCAACATTGAAGTGGTAGCATCACTTTTTTTTTCCTTCTTTCTTATCTAGCTCTTGGTGGATGTTTTTAGATCGAACAATTCCCTCAAAGAGCTTAGATAGGGACTTGGTTTTCAAACCTACCATCATAGCACAGATTTCTAGCCTAAGATTATTCATGTACATTTCCACCATGGCCTTTTGTGATGGAGGTTCCATGTTTCTGTAGGAAAGTGCCCTCCACCTATTGATGAAGGCTTAGGCAAATTCGTCATCTTCCTATTTAGTGTTTTTGAGGAAGATGAGGGTTACTACTTGATCTTCTTCTTGAAAGTGCAGTAGGAACTTTTCCTCTAATACTGTCTAGGAAGTGAGACAGTAATCATGCAGTTGACAATACCAATCGAAGGCAAAACCTTTGATGGTGTTGATGAATAGACGGATCTTTAGGGCATCTATATTTGGCAGACTTCCGAGTAGTGACTTGAAACGTACCAGGTGTTGCTGTGTTGATCCTTTCCCTTTATAAGCCTGGAAGGCAGGCTACTTATAGTTCTTTGGGAATGGGTTAAGGTCGAACTCCAGAGGATACTTAGACAACATCCCTTTTTTCTTCAATCAGCTTTCTCCTTTTGACTTTGTCATCATATCGATGACCTCCTTGTACATCATTAGCTTATCATGGTTTATATCTTACTGCCACTAGAGGAGTGACTCCTTGAAGGTCCTTTCTCCTGTGTTTTTTCTACCAAGGCCTTGATTTGAGCCATGATTTGATCAATTGGACTTCCGCCTTTGTGGGCTATGCTTTTGCTTGACCTGCGTCGGGGTTTGGAATCATTTGACACCATTGTCTTCTTCAAAAGGACATGTACTTGAGTGGCAATCTAATCAATTTGTTCCCCCTATTGTTTAATGAGGTAATTAATGTTAACTTCCTCGTCACATTCGTTGTTGTCAGAGGCTCATTCATTTTTCTTCTCATTCTCTTCATGGTTTTTCCCACTCCTTTCAACCATAAAGACTGAGTATTGGTGGGGTTCTGCTAAAGAGAAGGTTCAGATGATGATGCTTTCTCTAGCATCATCATCTGAACTGTAATATGTTTAAACAAGCCCCTCTGATGTTTTTTCTGAGTTAAAGGGTGGTTGTGTGGCTCGACTTTGAGCCATACTTCAGGTGGCCCCTCTTACTGGTCCAAGTCGAACCATGTTGGATGGTGCAATATCAAGGTCAGAGTCTTTAATGATCCATTTCTGGACCACCTTCTGTTGTGGGGAGTGCGTTGTTGCTTCTTCCCTTGTTCTTTCCTTTTGGAACTTGGCCAGTATGGGATTTCTCCAGTCTGGCAATGATAGAATTTTGGTGGTTGCTATTTCAGTACGCTGGTTCTTCCCAAACTGTGCCTGACTTTTGTGTTGGGTGGTTGGCTTTTTATTTTGAAACTTAGATGGTATCCCTTTTCGGGCCAACGGGTTAAAGGAGTTGCCCTCTAGCCTTCCCAAGTGTTCTTCAAGTTGTGACATTTTTTGAACCCTTTGAGATTTTAGGGCCGAGGTACTGCATCCTAATATAGTGCACTACTATCAATTTCTCTTCTATCCCCACATCTTCCGGGGTAAGTTGAGCTGTTCTGGCCTTTCGACCCTGGAGATGCGAAGGCCAGGAGTGAAATTGGGCTGCTGTGTGGGTGCCTTATTTTTTATGGGCTACTTCTTAGGCCAAAGGTGAACTCCGAAGGGGTTTTGTGCATATTTGGAGACCCAGGGTCTTGGAGATGGCCCAGAATTTTTTGGGGCATTGGGTTTGGTTGGTGGTGCCATGCTTGTTACTGATGTGGGCCCTCGAGAAACTAGGACCTTGGTTGTATTGTTGTTGGGCCGGATAGGTTTGCTAGATGGTGGTTGAGTGCGGGTAAAGGAGAGCTTGAATGAGCACTCCTTTGAGACAAACTGAACTTTCCACTTTATCTTTGTTCCAGTCCATCCACATTCTTGGTGGGAAGGGAATGGTCTCATAATGGGAAGAGAAAAGGTTGGGTCCTACTTGGTTCAGCCAAAGTGCAAGTGTTTTACACAACCGATTGGAACTAGTCATATGGACTCCTTCCGTTCCAAGGACTACAGTGAATTAGTGTTCACTACACCACTTGGATAGATCTCAGAATATTGCACTCTCTTTCTTACTCCAATCCCTATCGCATTTTTTGATGGAAGGGATTGGTTTGAAAATGAGAGAGAAAGTTTGGGTCCAGCTTGATCCAACCAAAGTGCAAGTGTTTAGCGGAACCAAGTTGGACTAGACATGTGGACCTTGTCTAATACAAGGACTTCGGCGAGTTAATGCTTACTATGCCACAATGATGGACCTCAAGGTGGTTCGTTAGAAAAAAAAACAAATAACCACCTATGTGCGTTGCACCGAAACTATAGAAACCTGAGGGAAGATTGCATTTGCATGTTTGTTAGGAAGGTAGCGATCCATGCATCAGTCAAATACTCTCCATCCAAAATTTCCACACTATATTTTTTTCAAGTGTTGATGAAACCAGAACTTTTATTGACTTTTTTTTTCCACAGAAAGTGCAAATCTTTTCAATTCTCCCATAAAAGGGGATCAAGGCGAGCGGAACGTATCCCGACTATTTTCCAACAAACACAAAAAAGAATGCTAGAATGCTGATCTTTTTGACATTTCAATTTTGAGTTTTATTTTATGGGTTCTTTTACATTCTAACCTCCTAGTGTAGGCTGTTCACATATATATATATTACCGCGCCCCCCCCCCCCCCTCGCTTGGTCTCGAATAATTAACACTTAAAAGGGAAAACAAAAGCGAATGGGAATTTTACAAAAAAGGGAAAAGGGATGGCCGGCTATTCAGGGGGATAGTCGACTATTTGAGTATGGTGCCCGATCCTGCTGTATGGAGTACGTGCTATTCTTCTTTTCAAGTCGATCGAGCAGTTTTTGTAACCTATCATTAGTTTTCCTTGGATATGAAGTCCCAAGGGCAGTTAGAATGGAAGACCAACAGTTATGGTTGCCCCCATGGATCTCTTATTGCCTTATACCAATGGGTTGGCCATGGTTGTATCGACATCTCTTCTTACTCCTAAGTGAAAGAGACGAAGAAAGTCTTGAAAGACTTGTTTTCTTCAGGAAGTCATTCAAGTAAATGCACTATCCTTCTAATTATTTTCAGAAGATCAAGTACCTTGTCTTTGGTATTGGTGTTGTTGAAGAAATTGAAGTACTGAAGACTTCTTAGAGATAAGTTGAAGGTTCTTAGGTGCTAATTCCTCTGGGTTATGTGCATTGTCTGGATGCCTAGATCCTTTTCTCTCTGTCAGTTTGTGTCTTGGAATGGGCTCCTAAGGGAGAGTATTTATAGCCTTTTAGAGTCTCCTCTAGTCATTTGTAGTAGGGAAAAGATTGAGCAAATTTTGATTTGCAAGGAGATAGCCGACTGTGCATTTCTATAGTCGGCTACCCTCCCAAATTCAACTTGTGAGGTGAAGCCAGATCTTCATCCTTTAAATCATTTCAATCAACTTGAAATCTATTAAGAATGATTTGACCAAATTTGGATCATCTACTCAATGAGATATCAGAATTAATAATAGTTGGCCTGTCACTTTCATTAGTCGGCCATTGTTCCATTGCCCATTGCCTTGTTCAGTCGGCCGGTGTCTCATTCTATCACTGTCTTGTTCAATCGGCTAGTGCATACCTTCTTCATTTGTTGGAGTCTTTTGACTTCTTTTTTCTTTCCAAACCTCAAGGTGTCCTTTTGAGTTTTTGTCCTTGAGTTATTTGGGCTTTGTTTTAC
This sequence comes from Sextonia rubra, assembly GCA_037013555.1. Taxonomy (NCBI): domain Eukaryota; kingdom Viridiplantae; phylum Streptophyta; class Magnoliopsida; order Laurales; family Lauraceae; genus Sextonia; species Sextonia rubra. The sequence continues at coordinate 702,857 of JASUAD010000028.1, read as the reverse complement.
TGAGCTTGAACCATTTTTTAGTCTTGACTCTAACTTTGAATTTTTGAGATGCTTGTGGATTTCTTTCGAAATTTTTTTGCATGCCAACACCCCGATCTTGAATTACGTGATTAAAATTAATTCAATAGGTGATTAGTGTTAATTGGATTATTGATTAGTTCATTTAGTATGTCGAGATGTGTTTCAATTACGCTTATGCATTGGAATAGTATTTGGTAGCCTTTAAGCCTACTTTAGCACCTTAGATGACATAGTTGTCATTTTGGAAAAAAGTTAAGCTTTCATTCAGAGTCTTGAAGCATGTCAAAGTTGGACTCAATAGAAAGAGGAAAATATTTTGTAAAGCTTTCATTTTTGGCCCGCACCCATCGTGATTACATTTTTCAATCTCCCCTTATATAAGCTTTCGACTCCCACAATCATCTTTTTCTTCTCCATTTCTCATTTTTGTTGGTTTGTCTTTTCTCTTTCCTTCTCTTTCTTTGCATCAAAACTCAAGGATTTGGACACCTGTTGGCCCCGTGAATCACCCCATTGCACTACTCTCATCATCCTCTCTCTCTTGGCATCATTTATTTTGATTCTCAAGCTAGATCGCCCCTCTCTTCATCAAAATCATCTTAGCCAAAGCCCTTAGACGTAAGCAACTCATTCCATTGTCTACATTATGATTTGAGAGTCCAATTCGTTCATTGATCCCAACATGCAAGTTTTGATTCCCATTATTGTGTCATGTTTTTCTTTTTTTCTTTCTTTTTCTCGTGAGGGTTGTTGTTGTTGTTGGGCGGTTGTTTGGGGTTGTGGGGGGGGGGGGGGGGGGGGGGGGGGGGGTGTTTGTGGTGGGTTGGTGTGTGTGTTTGGTTATGTAGGATTTGGGGGTTTTGGTGTGAAACAAAAGTTCATTTGGGTTTGGTAATTGCATTAGTGAATTTGGGTGCTAAAGACCAAGGCAAGTGATCAATTTAAATCTCATTACATGCATGCAAGAATTTTTGTTGATTCTCTTTAATTGTATTAATTGTTATTAGTTACCTTTTTGTTGATTCTTACAATTGGATTGATCTTATGTAATGCTAGGAATTAGACCCTCTAAATGTGCAAAAAGTTTCCAAAGAAGATGGCCTAAAGAAGGGGATGATGAAATTAGATCAGAATAATAGGAATCCATCAAGTAAGCAAACAAACCACTTTATGCAATTAGTTAAATAGTTTTGTCTCAAATTACTTCAAATTAGAAGCAATTCAATGTTTTTTATTCAGAAGATTTGTCTATCACAAAGCACAAGTTTTGAACTAAATCAAAAACCTTCTTCACCTCATAAAAAAATGGAAATCATATAAATATCACATATCAATCAAACATAAACTATCAAAGAGATTAGATCTAAGCATAAGAAAGCATACATTATTAAAGTCTAATTCATTAGAACTAAAAGTAGAGCTTCATCATGAGATGATGAAGACACATTTATTAATATCATTAAGCATGCATTAAACAGAGATAATTAAACTACTAATTGAATTGCATAAAAAAAATAGTAAATCAGTTACTTAACGTCAATAGATATCCTGATCTAGCAGTCTACTCCTCCATACTAAAAGAACTCCTGGAATTTTTTTTATTAAATTATCCAAATGATTACAATGGATCTCTCAAATTTCACTCTTTTAGTCCTAATTTTTGGAACAGGGCTCCATAATACCCAAAAATTATCTTAGAAAGAGAGAAGAGAAGAAAGAAGAGAGAGGAGAGAAGTGCATGGGATGTACCTCCCCCCTCTGTCTCCTTTTATAATTTCTACAAGATCTAGATTCATTGAATCTGGACTCCCATCTATGGCTTATTGATAGAGTTTGCAATAATTGGGTGGCTTGGTGGATAAGTTAAGTAGGAACGAGGTTAACTTTGTAGATAGAGCTCATCTCTCACAAGAGCATCTCTTTAAATGGGGTCCTACTTTGGATGCACATCAATGAATATAAAACGGTATGGATTTAATTTCATTCCCTCCAAAAAATGTATAAAAATATTTATGGGCCCATAACTTTGTCAATTTAGCTCCGATTTACATGATCTTAGATTCCACGGACATCTACTTTGAAAGAGCATTCCAATGGTAGGTCAATTGTGCCAATCCGACATCTGATTTGAGTGTCATCACCATTTTAAGATAACCTATCTTGAGAAAAATGAAATTGAATTTTGAATTTTGATTTGTAATGGATTTTATCTCTGCACAAATCCTGATTTTAAAGGGACATTAATTGTAGTTGATTCAAACTCTTTTTCGTTTTATGTTATCTCCCTCCATAATCATCTTTTTTGAATTATCCTAAAAATAATTTGGATAATTCCTAATCTACAGCTATTATGGACCACACTAAGTGAGACAACTCTTTTGCTTGAATAGTGGGCCCTATGAGAGGTCTTTGTAAGGTTCCGAATTCCACTAATCTTGATTTACGTTAATTAAACTCGTTCTATATTAATTGAACTCGATTAAGGCTAATTTAATCCAAGATTTATCGGGTTTGGGCCTTGGATAGGGAGTTTAGCGGAGTTCGGCCCCACTTTAGTAGTTAAGGGCCTTTTTATAATTTGTCCTTGCACCTTTTGTACACCTCTTCCATTTCTTTTCGTGTAATCTTTCGCGTAGATCATCTTTCGTGTTGGGCCCGAGTTGATCCGGACTCATTCTGGGCCAATTGAGGTCCTTTCGGTCTAAATTGAAATTTCTAAAAACTAGTGGACTTGCATGCAACTTCAGGAGAAATTATATTAAAAAGGGAAGCTCCACGTACACTGCTCCTTCTTTTTTCGTTTCAGCTATTGGAGCTCTTGCACTTCATCTCTCTCCATTTCACCTTAGAGCTGGGAAGGGAGAATTGGAGCTTGTATGTGATGTTTGTAGCATTCATCTTCTTCATCTTCTTCTTTAGGCACTTCTATCTCTCTTTAGAAATCACACTCTTCTCTAAGCTACAGACATAAGGTGAGAATGGTATCTCCAATCCATCTCTGTAAGCTTGTTAGAGTCTAAGAGACTCAATCACATGACATGCATGTAAATCTAAGCCTCCATATTCCACCTTTCATGTTATTTGTAGAGAACCCATTTCATTCAGAGACTTTCCTGAGCACACAGCAAGAAAAGGCGTTTGGGAGGGTTAGCACTGTTAAAAAAGGCAAGTATTGAGTTATATGGACTGCATGCATGATCAAGTATGGATTATTGAGCTAGTTACTTGCATTTTTCCCAATTTCAGTCATTTTCATTACTGTAATGGTTGTAATTGTGATATGGAATGAATTACAAGGTAAACATGCATTAGAAGGGTGTGTGGGTATTAAACACCTCCAAAGGCAATGTCACTGAGCCATAGGAATGCTTCACTTATCCATGTTCTGGGTTGAATTGCATTGGAACCGAGCTACAGAACTGTATTCAGATTTCTGAAGCTTACAGCGACGCTACGGCTAAGCCTTGAGCATTTACGGCTCAAAGTCCAGAGAGCAGTAGAATGAGATTTTGTACTACGGCTCACCCACGGCTACGCCGTGGATTTCACTATGGCTAAGCCGTAACCAACCCGTTCCCAAGCCGTAAGTCTTCCTATGGCGAGCTTTCCAGAGAGCTCATGGAACCCAGTTTGTTCTACGGCTTGCAGACGGCTGCACCGTGGAATACATTACGGCTAAGCCATGACCTCCCCGTAACCTAGCCGTAGGCTTAGCACGGCTAAGCCGTAGGCCAACATACGGTTGGGCCGTAATTGCGCTTGAGAAATTCGGATGGAATTAACCCACACGGCTAAGCCGTAGCCTTATACATGGCTAAGCCTTAAGAACCCAGTGAAATAGGATGTTAGGGACTCTCAATGATTTAGTAGGACCTTAGTATTGGCACCTTCTATACCGCTACACAGGCCAATGGTAAGTACAAGTAAGGGAGAATGAATGATTCCCGGAGGGTCTCCCAATGGCAAGTCATGGATGTTGGCATAAGAAGGGTGTCTCGTACGCACATAAGGCAATACCAAGATACGGTAACACACGACACCGAACGTTTTATGTGTACATCGTGTTGAATGTCCTTGGGGACTATAGGTTACTTATTATAGGGGGTGAAGGTAGTAATTTCTCGAGTACTCACTCAAGCTGAATGCATCCACATCGCTATGATATACCACCTTCAACATGAATTACCTTTTTTAGCAAAACCCCGAGGCAATTCAGACCGGAGCTTCTAATGAGTGCGTGTCTGACAAGCCAAAGCTTCTAATGAGTGTGAGCTTGCTAGCCAAGGGTATGATATGACTGATACGATTGAATCTGAGTCGGCACCACTCAGCTTACGCCTTTTGGGTATATGTATGACACCATTGCAGTAGGTTTACGAAGGAGTAGTCGGCGCTCCTCAGAAAGCTAGCTTGATCCCCTAGCGACCCATACGATATGATATGATATGTATGCTCCCTTTTGGGAGAATAGAGCATCGTGGTTGCCAATCAGTATGTATGACATTTAAGTTGTAATTCCTCACTCATACATTATGTTCAGTGATTATTCTTGTTGATATATTATGTTATATTAGTTCATATGCCTCAGTACTTGCTTAACCGTCGTGTTAACAGTGTTATCCTTGTTATTGCAAGTCCAGAACCCGGTCCCAACACGGACACTGATGCACCCCCGGAGGGTACCCCAACAGTACCTCGGGGTGTAGACGAGTGGAAAGATGGCGACGTCTTTTACTAGCCATCCTACGGAGCGCGTATATTCTTAAGATGTCATGCTTGGACCTTTGTACCACACTCTTAAGTAGCATTTTGGAATGTAATTAAAAGACTTTAACACTATTGTATGTATATATGTTTACTTATGAAGGTTAACAGACTATGAACTTTATGTGCTCTTGATAATTACTGAGCATTTCGCAGGATTTCGCTTATGATAAGTTATGTTTGTACGTGTGTCAGCATACCTCACACATTCTTGTGGAATCTCCTTTGTAGGAATTCGTGCATAATTCTTTAGGGCACGGATTTCTACGGGATTACGTATCCACGCCACGGGAGCCCACTCAGATCTCCAAATTCCCGGGATCGGGGCGTGACAGTCTTTTATTCCAATTAGCACTTTTCATCTAACTTGATAAGAGGACCCCCTGTAATTGATCTTCACCCATGTATATGTGGGGTCCTCTTAGTAAATTTGCTTCTTTGCTTCAGTTCAACAATGCAGGTCCCAGGTCAGAGGCTTGATGCAAATAAGATTCTTCACAAAATCCTCCCTAAAGTTCAATGGGTACGACAAAGTTCATTTCCTACACAATCTAGTTTAACGAGTGAAATGCTGAAAAATTCACATTGAAATGGGACCCGTCCATATAAAGTTTTACTCCTACTAGGACTCTTCGAAGAAAAATTGCTTAAAATACTAAATAATGCAGAAAAGTTGTACTAAATGTGTAAATTCCAATTCCTAGGTAAAAAAGCATGAAATGATGAAATTAAGTGAATAAAGATGCACTTAACCTAATTAAGTCCTTAATTATACCAAATATGATGCATAAATGGTGCAATTTCATGAACTTAACATGTCACTCTTCCACCTCCCCTTCTTCATTCCTCTTTAAGATTAGCACATTTTACTAACAATAGTAGTGAAATATTGAAGCCCTAATGATGTCTTTTTATTGTACATGTAGCCCCAAACACAGTATCATCATCTTTTGGGCCTTATCTAGTCAAACAGGAATCGACCTACAATAGTTATACTTTAAACAAAGAAGTAATAATCAACATAAAAGAAAATATAACAAGAGATTCATTATCATCATAGCGTTAATTGAATGTGAATCCGAACCATATCTTGAGGTCGTGGTAAGCCACATTAGAATGTGATCCCAACCATCCAATAGATGCCTATAATGGATGGTCAGCATGCTGATGTTACTTCTTTAATACTTTAAAATAACGTTGGATACCATGAGATATAGATAATTATATGAAACAAGCCGTAGGGATTTGAGGTTTTTGAACAGATGAAGAGAAACGAGGGGGGAATTTGTGACACCATGAGCTCATTGAGAATGGAGGAGATGAAGAGGAAAGAAGAAGGGAAGTTGGGGTTTTTGAAGATTGTTGCAAAAAGATTAAAAGGCCCGAGGTATTTTGGGTTTAAAAAAATAAGGGAAAAAAGTCATCGAAAAATGCCAAATTCGGTAGTTTGGTCCTAATTTGAAAAAAAAAAGGTAAAAAACCAAAGCCCTGATTTGAAATGTAGTTTTCTTGTCCTAATGTAAAATGTGATAAAAAGTTAGCTTTATTTTGAAACTTTCCCTTATTATACTTGTTGCTTTGACAGTTACTTGTTTGCTTGTAAAAATAGATGAAGAAGATGGAGGACAAATAATTTTACCTCTTTATTTTCTCTCCCACCCAATTTGAAAGACCTTTAAGAGAATTATACAGTATTTTTCTTAATCAAATTACATACATCGTTATTCTCCATTTAATGATGTTCTAATTAACAAAGGAATTCCAAGGAATAAAACAAAGAGAGAATTAAGAAAGGCAACTATGAAAGCAATTCAGAAATATTAAGGAAGGACATAAAAAAAGAAAGTACAAGTGGCCAAACATGAAATTGATATTCAAAATTGATCACCTAACTTATTTGTAATTATATAACATCATTATTGGCCTTTATTTTGATTTGGTATATTTTGAGCCTGTCGTACTTCAATATCAAGTGCCATTGGAAATACCTACACTTCAAACCACACAAATATCTTCAATCCATCCATGAGGCTTAAAAGTAGGGCAATCAATCTGGCCCTTTGATGAGGGGGCCTAGCCTGCAAAATCCCTTAAAGCGAAGGCTTTTTCTTTCCCCTAAAGTCGGAGGGTAAGGTAGGGCTCAATTTTGAACAGTTTGTAATCTTGAGGGTCGAGCTAGGGCTTGACTTAGCTAACTTGAGGGGGCCCGGCCTAGCCGTTTGTATATTAATATATACAATAGATAATATATAATTTAATATATATATATATATGCATATGAATTTTTACCAAAGAATTATAAACAACTCCTCTAATTATCAATTTTTAATAGAGACTTAATATATTGTCAAACAACAATAGCCAAATATTAGTTAAATTTTTTATGGATATCCTATAGATTATAATATTGTACCTATGTTTAATTTTATATTTTCTTTTGAACGGTATGATTGATTCTATGTGTACCTAACATGGACATATTCTTTAATGAAAAGATAATTCAAGTTATCATTTATTAGATTAATTTTCACCAATGTAAGCTATTAAAGTTTGAGAGTTTAGATAGATTGCTATCGACATCATCATTGGGTGGGTTGAATTTTATCCACTAGCCATTGATCGATGCCAACTTCTTTCTATCCCTTTACTTTCATGACCGTTGTTTTATTTAAGTGGACCCTGATCCGATGTTAAAGTTTGTAAATCATGTATCAAATCATCTTGGTCATTCATTTTTGGTAGTTAAAAGTTTAACTACTTTGTTAGAAAATCTAATGGCTACATTGCAAAGGATTACAAGTTAGGATTGATGCTACTTTGAAAGTAGTCGAATGTTTATTTGAACTAGACATACTAAATAGTTTATTTGGAAAAAGTTTCATGCATATTTGAAATAAATCTAATTGAATCATATGAGAATTGTTAAACTTGATACGATGGTCCATATTATTGTTTGATATAAAAGTAGTATATTAACTAGTAAAAAAGAGTACAACTAGTAGAACCTTAACTACAATAATTTTATTAATAGCCTAATAACAAACACAATCGGATGCATTACTTAGACTATTTAAATTATGGCTAGTATGCTAAGCTATTTAATAATGTCTTCTATGTCTTAATTTTATATCATAATACTATCAAATCAGCATATTTCATTTAATTTTAAATAGTATTTTTATACGAGGATAAAGTGACCTATTTCATGCATTCTTTTAACAGTTGCACAAAAATATTGATTTTTGTTTTGCACAAGACTGTAGCTCAAATAAAGGAGAGTTAGTATTATAATATAGAAGAGTTAATATATAATAATAATAATAATATTATTATTATTATCATTTCTTTTGGCCCAAGTTCGGCCCTAGCTCGGCCCTGGCTCTTGAGCGTTGGGTAAGGTTTTGGTATTGTAGGCCCACCGAGGAAATCGAGGACTTTTGTTGGACCTAAGCCCAGCCTATGTGTATGAGGGTAAGGTAAGAGGGCTTACCCCGGCCTAACCCCTTAACAGCCCTACCTAAGTGCCACGATCATTCATTCACGGCCATGTTGGGATATAAAGATGTCCAATGAATTTAAAATATTGCAGTCTCTAATGTAGACCACCCTCACATTAGGATCCTATCTATTAAAAGTCTAAATCTTATGAAAAAAAATCCCTCCTTAGTCAAGAGCTCCCCTACATTAGATCCACAGATGACGCGTGCCCTTTACTAATCTAGGCGAGCAACTTCAATTGCTAGTATCATCCGTTGGGTGAAAACTAAAACGCGGGCCCTATACGCACGCCATGACATGCAATACAAGTAAGACCCTCCCAGACACATTTTCCCCCATATCCAACCGCTTTTCCTGATAGAGAGAAGTATACATACAGAGGTGCCTGTGAAACAACTTGATGGCGGTAGAAAGAGGGTCAAAACCCCAATTTCCCCTCTCAAATCTCACAAATTTCCCCTTCGAACTGGAAAATTCCCAGCATCTAGAGAAGCGAAGCCATGGGAATTAGCTTCTTGAGGTTTTTTTTTTGTTCAGTGTAAGTAGTAATACCTGTGGTTTGAGCTGGTGTTTTCTTTAAAACTGTGATTTTGAATTGTATCGGTTTTGAATATGCTGTTAGCGTTAGCTGTCTGGTGTTCTTGGAAAGAATTACTATTGTCTGTCTTTCTCGACTTGAATTTGATTCCTATAAGTTCTGATCACGTACATGATAGCCCATTTATTGTTTTAAAACTGATCTTGAGAGTCCTTTTATGGTTGATGAGTATCTGTTATTACCTTACTCTCAACTGTTGGCCACATTGGAGAGGATATGCAGATTTGTGAAGCATGTTTACATAGAACTGTAAGCTACATTGTTGAGTTTTGTAAACTTAAGGATTGCTTTGTAGAATTTCTAGGACAACCCACCCTCATTTGCCAACTAAATCTGATGTGCACACAAGAAGGCTTCTGTTTTTTCACAACCATTGTTACACTAAAAATATAAATATAATGGTATGGTCCAAGTGGAGAAAGCACATGGAGGAAAAACGACCAAAGAAAATGTGATTGAAATTGAAGTTGCATCTTTTTGGTACTTCGAATAGCTTATGAGTGTTGACTATGAAAGAGGTAGAATATTGAAACAAGTTTCACTAGGAAATTATTCTGCTACTATGAAAATGAAGTCTTCAGCTTCTATTTTCCAAATAAAAGCTCACCATTGAAAAATAAATGACTCTGTATTTCTGTTTGTTAGTTATTATTATTATTGTTTTTTTGTTTGAGGAAGATGATGGATGGCCAGCATTATCTCATAGGCATCTACTCGGCTAACATATCCAAACTGCATTACAATTTGTCTTATATCCAAATGGGCTCAGAAGCTGTTACTTAGTAATGCAAGGAGTTTCACTAAATCACCAAATTAAGAGAGACAAACAGAGAAGGGGCGAGGGATGGAGAGAGAAACAGAGGGGGGGTGAGAGAGGGACAGAGGGGGGCGAGAGAGACAGCATGAGAGAGATACAGAGATGGATCGAGAGAGGGAGGAAGGGGGAACAAGAGGAGGGGGGCGAGAGGATGAGAGGGGGAAAGACAAAAAGAGAGAGAGGAAGATGGTGCAGTCGGGGAAGGAAATACCTAAATTGGCGATAGACCCCTGCTTGCACTAACGTCGAGGAAGGTGGAGCACGTCGATGAAGTTGGAGGCTCTGCTCAAATCTTTGCTCGCATTTTCTCTCCCTCTTTGGACGGTGCCCTAGCTCTCTGCTGTCTTTGAAAACAAAATTTCAAATTCCCTCTCTTTTGGACTCTTATATAAAGCAGTCTCAATGACGGTAGGATGAAAAATTGAAATAGATGGCCAGGATCAGAGTTTTCATAGATCTTATGAGAATTATTCTCATAAGATCAAATCCCATATATATATATATATATTCTATATCTTGTTCTTTGCTAACAAAGAATGTCATGCTTTTTCATGTTTATATTTTTATTTTTTAGGTAAACCTGTGTTTTCATGTTAGGTTACCTTTGCTAAAACTGATTGGTTTGTCTAAATAGGGATGTGAAACTTCGGGACCATCTAGCAAGAAGCTTGGTTCGGCGAATCCAGCCTTATTTTCTAAAGAGAAAAGTGGTAATATGGAAATTGCAGCTCCTAATGATAGGGGAATGAATTCGTCGCTGACTGCTGCATTGAGCAAGCCCTTGTAGGAACATCATCTGAAACAGCCCAAAGCCCAGTGTCTTGTCTTTCTAGCTTTCAGGCATGTCAGATATTCCTACTAGCATCCTTTACACAAGCACCCATTCTTGTCGCACTAATTGCAGAAAGAGAACATTTATACTGCGCCAGCTTGTGATGGTATATATGCATGTGCACGGCATGTTTGCTAACAATGTACATCAGCATTAGCCTCCTCTTTGTTGAGGGCAGAACCTCATAATCTGATTGATTGGACGATTCTAACCTCCAATGACTGAACTTCTTGAATTTTGATCTTGCTTAATGTTCATTTAAGTGCCATTTTTTGGCCATTAATTGTACAGTTAGGATCCTTTCAGTATAAATTGGAGTTGTCTTCATCCACTGCAGGGCTCACAATATGGATTGCTTTGGATTGACTTGTGTACTGTGGAAATGGGCATGCATCTTGGTTGTTGGACTGTGACAGACTTGTACAAAAATTATGCAGCACTTAATTTCATTTCTGGTGTTTCAACATGCAGGAATGGTTTGGTGCAAAGGACGCTGCATCTTGAAATTGCACTGGGAGACAACTATCAAACGGAAGGCAAGTGCACTCTTCATTGCTGATGTTATCTTCTTTCTGAGTGCTTATGTTCAACTCTTTTTTTAATCATTTTTATCAGTAGGTGGAAATGTAGGAGCATCTCAGAAGAAGCTTAATGATCATCGAAGAGAGTTATCTCTGAAGGAGCCTGGTACCAGTCAGAGGTAATTGGTGTGTGTGGAAAACCAAGTGTTCATGGAAAGACACAGGGGGAGACATTTTCTCCAGTGTATTCGTCTATGGGAAGTATGGGCACCTTGTCAAAAAGTGCACAGATAACCAAGAAGGGTAAAAATAGGAGAGTGCCCCGTCTACCAGATCTGTAATGATAGAAGGCGTAAAACATATTTCACCTGTCAGTAGAAAACCTGAAGCTGAAAAGCTGGTTCAGGAGTCTGCAGAATCACAGACGGTAATGACTAAGCCATCGGGAAGTGACTATTCAACAAATGATGCAGAAATTCCATCCGACATTCATCGAGAGAAGGATCCACTTATTTATAATCATTAAGAATTTGTAATTAGTTGATGATACCTTTTATCATATGCCCACTTATTTGCATTTGCTGATGAAGTGCTCAATTACGCTATGTCGTGTGAAATATACTCATCATGAGTTTTGTACAAAGTGCTATTTTATGTTATCAAACAAGAAAGTGAGGCCCACTTATTTATAATCATTAAAAAATTGTAATTGGTTGATGAATGATGATACCTTTTTATCAAAGGCCCACTTAGAGAAAATTCTCAATCATACAACTGTTGTGTGAAATATGGCCGCCCATCATGAATTGTGTACAATAGTACTATTTTATGTTGTTAAATATTCTATGAAATCATTTAAAAAATATATATATTTTTATATATTTTAAATATATATAATTTTTTAATATTTCTCAAAATCAATTTTCGAATTTGAAAACAAAAGGTCCCACTTGACCGAAATGTTTCATTTTTTAATCAAATCGAAACGGCGTCGGAAACAAACTTGCCGGCTATCATAGGTTTCCTTCAAGTCAAGTTGGCATAGCTAGGCCAAGGCTAGCATACTCTAGCTTTTGGACTTTGGTATTGTCCACTCACTAGGCAGCTCTAGTGTGTATACCGGATGTGGAATTCTCCCATCCATTTGGTTTCTTACAGCTCTACTGAGATGTTGAGTTGCCAAACATGCTTTTTGGGCAATAAAATCTAAAGATGGCCCCCACCTTGGAAGTAGGTCAGATATTGAACAAGTGTTCTTCTTGGTATGCACAGTCATGTAGAAACTGACCTAGTTTCAATTGGATCTAGGGTTTTCTCTAAACGCTTCGTGAGAGTGGAAAAAATAGAAGAAAATAAGAACAAGAGAGAAAGGAGGAGAATTTAGAGAAGGTATAGAAGAATGATCTCTCCCTCAAGGTTGGATGACCACTACCATATAGTTCTTCCACTAATTTTTGAAATTACAAAAAAGGTCCCTAGATGTTATTATATTTACATCAAGGTCCCTGACCACTTCCAGAATTACAAATAAGTCCTTTGACTTATAACACCCCCCTGCCTCATCAAGCTAGTGCATAGATACTTACTATACCTAGCTTGGAACAAACATGATATAACTTAGCTTTATTAACTGCATTGGTAAGAAAGTCTGCTAATTGGTCTTTAGTTTGAACTTGTATCAGCAAACATCTTCCTTTTCTAATTTTTTCTTGATGAAATGATAGTTAACTTCCACATGCTTCATCATTTCATGGTAAACTGGATTATTGGCTAGTTGAATTGTTGACGTACTATTGAAATACCTATTCATCAGGCCACTTTGCTTGAAGTCTAACTCTTCCAACAATATTCTGAGTCACAGTAGTTCACAACACCCATGAGCTAAAACCCTATATTCAAGTTTTACATTAAACTTGGCTGTAACTACTTGTTTCTTACTTTTCCAAGAGAAAAGATTTTCTCCAACCATCATACAGTATCCACTGGTTGATTTTCTATTCGTCAAAGATTTGGCATAATCAACATCAGTGAATGCAATGGCATTTGTATTACCATGTGATTTGTAAAGGATTCATTGGCGCAGATACCTTCCAAATATTTGAGAATCCTATGCACTACAACAAGATGATTAGTTCAAGGAGCATACATAAATTGACTCACCAGACTTGCTCAATACAAGATGTCAAGGTGTATAATAGTAAGATAAATCAATTTGCCACCAACCATTGATACGTTCTCTTATTTTGAAGTAATTCTCCACTTTTTAAGTGTAGACTATGATTTTGCCCGATAGATGTATTGACTAGATTTGCATCTAACTTCTCTGTCTCTTCAAGTTGGTCGAGAACATACTGCATTTGTGATATAACAATTCCATTCTTACACCTAGGCTCCTAGCTACTTCAATCCGAAGGAAATATTTTAATGATCTAAGGTCTTTGATCTCAAACTCCTATGCTAAGAAACCTTTTTAGTTTAAAATTTTCAACAACATCATTTTTTGTGACAATGATGTCATTAACATGCACCACAAGTATGACCACCTTCATATCCTTTTCACAAAGACAATGTGATCTGTAAAACATCTATGGAACCCATACTTAAGTACAGCTCTAATAAATCTTTCAAACCATGCTCAAGGTGATTGCTTTAGCCCATCTATAGACCTTTTAGGGAAACGAACTTTTATGGATATAAACTTTGTCCTTCTGTCCCCTGACAAAAAAACCGGATGGTACTGGAGGATCCATGTAAACTTCCTTCTTCAAATCCCCACGTAGAAAAGAATTTTTTAAATCTACTTGGTATAATGGCCAATCAAAATTTGTTGCTAGAGCTAAAATGACTCGGATGGAAGTCAGTTTAGCAACTAGGGAGAAGGTTTCAAAGTAATCAACCCCATATGTATGAGTAAAGCCTTTTCCAACAAGTTGTGATTTATACCTGTTAATTGTACCATTAGAATTATACTTCAAAGAAAAAAAAAACTCACAACTGACTATACACTTTCCTTAAGGAAGTGTAGTAAGCTCCCATGTATTATTTTTTCCCAAAGTTGCCATTTCTTCCACCATTGCCTCCCTCCGCTTGGGTTGATTTATAGCATCTGACACATGCTTAGGTATATAAGTGGTATCAAGTTTTGAAAAAAAAATGTGCGATAAATAGGAGACAAATGAGTATAAGACAACTTTTCGAATGGGATGATGAGTACTACAAGATCTTTTTCTTTTTCGCAATGTAACAGAGAAATCTAATTCAGGAGAGGTGGTACTTGACTATTGAAAAATTTCAGGTCGATATGTGTTTTCAAAGACATCTTAATAAGGTGTTAAAACAATAGAGGAAACTGGTGACATAAATAAAGGAAAAAGAATGTTGAATGGAATTGAATGCCTTTGAGAGAGATGATCCATCTCTATTTAACAGTCATAGTTGCCTTATTTAAGGCTCCAACATTGCCTAATTACAATTTATTAAAGCTAATTGTGATTTACATATAAGGAATGTCACTAATCTAGTTTGACCAATCTAATCTAAAAGATTATCAGTCTATAGTACAATGGACCATAAATGGGCCTGGCTTATGTTACATTGGGCCTTGTTAATACACCCCCCCCCCCCTCAAATTGATGCCGTTGAGTCAATAAGCATGAATTTGTTGGATAAGAATTCATGTTGCAAGCAAGGAAGACCCTTTGTGAAGATATCTGCAATTTGTAGGCTAGAAAGAATGAATGGAAGTGAAATAACATCCCACGGATATTCATCACGAACAGAATGGCAGTCAACTTTCATGTGCTTTGTTTGTTCATGGAAAACCGGATTTTTTGTAATCTTAATAACACTCATGTTGTCTGCATGAACTTCTGTCACAATGGTTTGTAAAAATCGAAGATCAAAAAGCAGCCCACGAAACCAAAGAATTTCAAAGCAACAGCAAACATGGCATGATATTCGGTTTTGATGGAAGATTTGGAAAGTTTATCTTGTTTTTTACATTTCTAAGAGATTGATGCATCACCAAGATACATATACCGCTGAAGCAACTAGATTTAGTGGAGCTCTAGCAAGGAAGAATAGAAGTAAGCAACCAGATTTAGTAGAGATCCAGTAGGGAAGAATAGGCCATGAGTAGTCATACCAAGTAGGTAACAAATAATTCATTGAACAATGGCCAAATGAAGATGCCTAGGCTCAGTCATGAATTGGATGACAAGATTAGTAGCATAAGAAATATCTAGGCATGTATTAGTTAAGTAAATCAGGCTGCCAACCAATTGTCAATATACTACGGCATCACGAGGAAGATCTCCACTATCTTTAAAAGGATTCAAATTTACTTCAAGAGGAGTATCAATTGGGGTTGAGTGTTGGAGTCCTGTCAATTCAATCATGTCAAGTGTATACTTTTGTTAATGCGAATGATTCCTTTTCCCGTTTAATGAACTTCAAGACCTAAGAAGTAAGTCATTGGAACCAAGTCTTTGATGTGAAAAGATTGATGTAAAGAAGTTTGAAGCTTGGAAATCATAGCTAAATCAATACCAGTGATGGTAATGTCATCTACATATACTAGGAGGATAGTGATGTCGTTTGTGGTAAGATGAAGAAATACTGATGGATTGTATGGACTGGGCTGGAATTCCAATGCAAGCAATGTGGCTTTAAACTTCTCAAACCAAGCACGGGGAGATTGTTTGAGACCATATAGTGAATATCGGAGTTTAGCCACATCTGACTCACATGTAGTTGGATATCCTTTAGGAAGGTGTATATACACCTCTTCTTTAAGATCTCTATGAAGAAAAGCATTCTTGACATCAAGCTAATAAAATGGCTAGGCCCAAGACGCTGCAATGGCAATAATCACCCAGACAATAGTCATCTTGGTGACTGGATTTGACTCATATATAGTTGGATATCCTTTAGGAAGGCGTGTATAGGCCTTTTCTTTAACATCTCCATGAAGAAAAGCATCCTTGACATCAAGTTGATAAAGTGGCTAGGCCTACGATGCAACAATGGCAATAATCACCCAGACGGTAGTCATCTTTATGACTGGAGTAAAGGCTTCCTCATAGTCAATTCCATACTTTTGACAGTTACCCAAAGCTACTAGATGTGCCTTGTATCGGTCTAAAGATCCATCAGATTTTAGTTCGACCGAATCAACCAATTTATAGCCAATGGGGCAAACTGTAGGTGGACATGGAACAACATCCCATAAGTGATTAGTGTGAAGTGCTTCGACTTCTTTTAATATAGCTTTCCGCTAACATTCATGTTTCACAGCTTAAGTATAGGTGGTGGGAATATCAACAAAAGCTAGTGTGATAAGTTAAGTTAGATAAAAGTACCCATATCTATCAGGGACCGAGACGTCTGTGTGGAGCGTCGAAGAGAGGCTAGTATAGGCGGCTCGAGTGTAGGTTTCATAGGAGTTGGATCAGGTGTCGAATTAGGTGGTTCTTGAAGAGGTTGTATTGTAGTGGTGATTGTTTGTAGGCGTCTCCGACACAAAAATTCAAGGTTGAACCTTTCAAAGGAAGATAAAAAATTGTTCGATGAAAAGTTTGGTAGTGTAGTCATGGTGATAGAATCAAAAGAATCAATGGAATGAGGAAAAAATTATAAATTTTCAAAAAACACCACATTACGGGAGATATGAATATTTTTCATGGATGGATCATAACAAGCAAATCATTTCTAAGTAGTGGCATAACCAAAGAAGGCATATCTGGCAGATTGAGCAAAAATTTGGTTTGTTTAGATTGAGGAAGGTGAACAAAACATACACATCCGAAATGCCGAAGATGTGTATATATAGGATGAGTGTGAAAAAGTAAAAAATATGGTGACTAATTCAGAAGTTTGGGTGACGGAAGCTGGTTAATAAGATAAACAACAGTGGATAGAGCTTCAAGCCAGAATCTAGGTGGGACATATAATTCAAGTAACATGCAACAAACCATGTCAAGAAAATGGTGATTTTCAGCTCAATAATGCCATTTTGTTGAGGAGTACGTGGACAAGTTCGTTGTGAGATAATTCCTTTATTTTGAAGAAATTCTTGAAACTTGTTGGACACATATTCGCCACTTGAATCAAACTGGAGAGTATTTATGTAGGTCAAAAATTGTGTGTTTTAACATAGGGAAGAAAATTTTTAAAAGCATCAAACACTTTTGATTTTGCCCTTAAGAAGAAAACACAAGTAAAACAACTATAATCATCTATGAATGTAACAAAATATTTATAGTGTGAATGAGATATAACTAGTGTTATTCCCAAACATCACTATGAATTAAATTAAAACAATTTTCTGTTATAGAATAATGTATAGAAAAAGGAATTATCTTACTTATACCCAATTTGCAAACAGAGCAATCAAGATTGACAGTGGAAGCAGAAAAAAAATCTTTTTTTGATCAAGCCAAATGTCTTTAAAGATAACAAAACATTTGAATTTGGATGTCCTAATTTTTGTGCCACAAATGCACATTATTTTGGAAAACACATGAAAAAGTAGAAGTAGATTCATCTCTTTTTGGTGTTAGGAAATAAAGCGGAAACAATCGATCGCACTTAGGCCTCTCTGTGATCACCTTCCCCATTTCCTGATCCTACACAACACAACCAGAAGAGGAAAAAGGCACATTAGAATGGTTATCAATGAGTTGGCCAACAAATAACAATTTTGGAGAGAGACCATGAGAGAGAAAAACATGATTCAAGGCTAAGGAATGTGGGATATTTCCTATGGCTATGATAGTTAAGTGACCTGATTAGCAGTCTGTACTTTGAGTTTGCGATCATATGGTTTAAGATTAGAAAGTAGATTAGACGAAGAAGTCTTATGGTTAGATGCTCTCAAATCAAATTACCACATGGAAGATGATGAACGTTAACCTGAAAGATCCAAAGTAGAAAAGGCTTAGAGGATCATTTGCTAATGCATCGCAGAAGTGATAGGAGCTGGGATTAGGTGGCTGTGAAGGCATGGATGTAGACAGAAAAGCAGATGCCACAGGTTGAGAACCTTAAGTCATAGCAGAATAAGCATGAGACATTTGAATTTCCAACCGGGTCTTACATTTAAAGATGATGATGTGTCTGCTAGTTTTGCAATAATCACAGACTTTCCTTTTGCATTGAGAAGAGTAATGGCCAAACTGCTTACAAGTAAAACATTGAACCTTGGTCTATCTTGAGATGGAGTGCCGTGTCCAAAGATCTTCCCCACATAAGTGACATATGTTGTACCATTGGAAGATTGTTGGGGAAGATGCTACTTAGTAAATAAGTGTTGTTCTTCACGAAGGACTTCATTGAGACATGTCTCAAGCGAAGGAGATGGATGTCGGCTTATGAGATTCGAGTGAACATTTTGAAACTCAGGCCTAAGATTCATTAAAAATTGGTCCCTTTGAGAAATTTTATGGATTTCCTAAACTCCTAATAAGGTATCTCCTGTGATGGTAGCATATGTAGTATCTGTGAACTCAGTCCAAAGAGCAAGAAATCCAAAGTAGTAATCTTGAGCAGTCATGTGACTTTGGGAATATTGAGCAATTTCATGTTCCAATTGGAACCGACAGGCTAAATTCTCTTGATAATAAATGCATTTCAGATATCCCCACATTTCTTTGGCAGTTTTGTAAGGCTTAAGATGAAGGAAAAATTGAGGGTCTACGGATCCCAAAATCCATCTCATAATTTGTGCTTCTTTAGTTTTCAAATCTTCCAAATTGTCTTTGACCATTGGCTTTTTCAAAGAACCAAAGATATGACCCCATACTTTCGTGCCTTTCAAATATAGTTCAAACTGATAAGCCTAAGTGAAGTAGTATTTCCCATTGAATTTTATCAATTGCGTGTTATTCTTGTCCATTGTTCAATATTAGGCAAGAAGATCAAAAGACAAAAGACAACAGTATGTTCAAATGAAGCCAGTAGCAGTTGTTGATGTCAACCAAATATGAAAAATCACGCAAGCCAGAAAGCTGTTAATCTTCAAGAAACAGAATTTTTAGGATCCCAAATCAAGCCCAGAGCAACAGATTTGAAGAAATATAAATGCTGCGATGATGTAAAAAAAAATAAAAGAAAAAAATGGTCCAGACAACCCAAAATTTCTGCAGAGATCAACCAGTGGGGCCCATTGGGAATCCAATCTATTACATCAAGGGGTACTAATCGATGCTTGACCAAAATATGTAATAAACAGTCCAAACTTTGTAACAATTAGACATTGGTACAGGAAAATAGATGGTTGCAATCAAAATATACTGCAAAAGTGGAAAAAGGCAAACTGTGATAAAAAGGCCTGCCTCTAGTATGACAAAAATTAAAAAAAAAAAACCAGAAATCCTCTAAAATATTGTCAACCAAGGTGGGTGCTTCTTTGATGCAGTAGTTGTGATGATCGAATGTGGTTTACAAACAATCTGATTTGTAGCAGGGACGATGCACAACTGTGCAGCTAATCTTGACGACTTCTCTGAGGGCCAGCAAAACATCAATACATACAGATGAGTCTTGCAAAAGAGTTTTAAACTTAGATTTGATCACAACTTCCACTATTTGAAGTTTCAAGGCTCTGATACTATGATATAAACAAAGTAACAAGACTGATGAATGGAATTGGATGCCTTTGAAAAGGACAATCCATCTCTATTTGACAGTCATGGTTGTTTTAGTTAAGGCTCCATCACTGCTTAATTACAATCTATTAAAGCTAATTGTGATTTACATATAAGGAATGTATACCAATCTAATTTAAAAGATTCTGGGTCTATAGTACAATGGGCCATAAATAAGCCTAGCTTATGTTACATTGGGTGTTGTTAACAAATGGTGGGAGAAATTCTATGTCCCCTTGAGTGATTGACATGTCCTTTATATAAGGCCTTATAGCCCAATCAATCAGATACAATCAAGCCTTTCATTAGGCAAATATTTATACAGTATGAAATCTAGATCCTAAATCTAATCTAATCCACTTGTGTAGCATATTACAATTCTATCTTTGAACCAGTCACATGTGAGTCAGACATGAGGCTTGTAATGGACCTTCAATGACACGCCCCTCAAATTGATGCGGGAGGATCATACAACATCAATTTGGAAAATAGAAACTAATGAGTAGGCTTTAGTAGTCCCTTAGTGAAGATATCAGCAACTTGAAGCTCTGTAGGAACATGTGGAAGACTGATTACATCACATACATATTTATCTCGAATAAAGTACAATCTACTTCGATATGTTTGGTGCCTTCATAAAGAAATGGGTTTTCCATGATGCAAATGGGACCAATATTTTCTGCATGTAATGGAGTTAGTGTAGATTGAGCAAATCCCAGGTCGGAAAGAATACCACAAAGCCACAAGATTTCAGAGCAGGTTGAGGACATTGCACGATATTCTTCTTCTGATGATAACTTTGGTACACATTCTTATTGCTTACATTTCTAGGATATTTAAGAGTTTTCAAAATACATGCACTAGCCCGTCACGGATAGCAATACATGCACTGCCCAAACGGTGTCCAATCGCCACGAAACTTGGAGGGATGGTTCTTGACACTATTTTGAGTGTGTCACAGACCTTTCAGCTCTGTTTGACCACCTGAACATGGTCAACTCCTATTGCTTGTGGGTCCCCGGTCACTCCCAAGGCTCATTCTTGGAATTTTGCATATGTGGCTTGTTTCCGCCTGTTCGGGGCCCAAACGGCGTCCAATCGCCACGAAACTTGGAGGGATGATTCTTGACACTATTTTGAGTGTGTCACAGAAGTTTCAGCTCTGTTTGACCACCTGAACATGGTCAACTCCTTTTGCTTGTGGGCCCCCGGTCACTCCCAAGGCCCATTCTTGGAATTTTGCATATGTGGCTTGTTTCCGTCTGTTCGGGGCCCAAACGGTGTCCAATCGCCACGAAACTTGGAGGGATGCTTCTTGACACTATTTTGAGTGTGTCACAGAAGTTTCAGCTCTGTTTGACCACCTGAACATGGTCAACTCCTTTTGCTTGTGGGCCCCCGGTCACTCCCAAGGCCCATTCTTGGAATTTTGCATATGTGGCTTGTTTTCACCTGTTCGGGGCCCAAACGGTGTCCAATCGCCACGAAACTTGGAGGGATGCTTCTTGACACTATTTTGAGTGTGTCATAGAAGGTTCAGCTCTGTTTGACCACCTGAACATGGTCAACTCCTTTTGCTTGTGGGTCCCCGGTCACTCCCAAGGCTCATTCTTGGAATTTTGCATATGTGGCTTGTTTCCGCCTGTTCGGAGCCCAAACGGCGTCCAATCGCCACGAAACTTGGAGGGAAGATTCTTGACACTATTTTGAGTGTGTCACAAAAGTTTCAGCTCTGTTTGACCACCTGAACATGGTCAACTCCTTTTGCTTGTGGGCCCCCGGTCACTCCCAAGGCCCATTCTTGGAATTTTGCATATGTGGCTTGTTTCCGCCTGTTCGGGGCCCAAACGGTGTCCAATCGCCACGAAACTTGGAGGGATGCTTCTTGACACTATTTTGAGTGTGTCACAGAAGTTTCAGCTCTGTTTGACCACCTGAACATGGTCAACTCCTTTTGCTTGTGGGCCCCCGGTCACTCCCAAGGCCCATTCTTGGAATTTTGCATATGTGGCTTGTTTCCGTCTGTTCGGGGCCCAAACGGTGTCCAATCGCCACGAAACTTGGAGGGATGCTTCTTGACACTATTTTGAGTGTGTCACAGAAGTTTCAGCTCTGTTTGACCACCTGAACATGGTCAACTCCTTTTGCTTGTGGGCCCCCGGTCACTCCCAAGGCCCATTCTTGGAATTTTGCATATGTGGCTTGTTTCCGTCTGTTCGGGGCCCAAACGGTGTCCAATCGCCACGAAACTTGGAGGGATGCTTCTTGACACTATTTTGAGTGTGTCACAGAAGTTTCAGCTCTGTTTGACCACCTGAACATGGTCAACTCCTTTTGCTTGTGGGCCCCCGGTCACTCCCAAGGCCCATTCTTGGAATTTTGCATATGTGGCTTGTTTTCACCTGTTCGGGGCCCAAACGGTGTCCAATCGCCACGAAACTTGGAGGGATGCTTCTTGACACTATTTTGAGTGTGTCATAGAAGGTTCAGCTCTGTTTGACCACCTGAACATGGTCAACTCCTTTTGCTTGTGGGTCCCCGGTCACTCCCAAGGCTCATTCTTGGAATTTTGCATATGTGGCTTGTTTCCGCCTGTTCGGGGCCCAAACGGTGTCCAATCGCCACGAAACTTGGAGGGATGCTTCTTGACACTATTTTGAGTGTGTCACAGAAGTTTCAGCTCTGTTTGACCACCTGAACATGGTCAACTCCTTTTGTTTGTGGGACCCGGTCACTCCCAAGGCCCATTTTTGGAATTTTGCATATGTGGCTTGTTTCCGCCTGTTCGGGGCCCAAACGGTGTCCAATCGCCACGAAACTTGGAGGGATGCTTCTTGACACTATTTTGAGTGTGTCACAGAAGTTTCAGCTCTGTTTGACCACCTGAACATGGTCAACTCCTTTTGCTTGTGGGCCCCCGGTCACTCCCAAGGCCCATTCTTGGAATTTTGCATATTTGGCTTGTTTCCGTCTGTTCGGGGCCCAAACGGTGTCCAATCGCCACGAAACTTGGAGGGATGCTTCTTGACACTATTTTGAGTGTGTAACAGAAGTCTCAGCTCTGTTTGACCACCTGAACATGGTCAACTCCTTTTGCTTGTGGGTCCCCGGTCACTCCCAAGGCCCATTCTTGGAATTTTGCATATGTGGCTTGTTTCCGCCTGTTCGGGGCCCAAACGGCGTCCAATCGCCACGAAACTTGGAGGGATGCTTCTTGACACTATTTTGAGTGTGTCACAGAAGTCTCAGCTCTGTTTGACCACCTGAACATGGTCAACTCCTTTTGCTTGTGGGCCCCCGGTCACTCCCAAGGCCCATTCTTGGAATTTTGCATATGTGGCTTGTTTTCACCTGTTCGGGGCCCAAACGGTGTCCAATCGCCACGAAACTTGGAGGGATGCTTCTTGACACTATTTTGAGTGTGTCACAGAAGTTTCAGCTCTGTTTGACCACCTGAACATGGTCAACTCCTTTTGCTTGTGGGCCCCCGGTCACTCCCAAGGCCCATTTTTGGAATTTTGCATATGTGGCTTGTTTTCACCTGTTCGGGGCCCAAACGGTGTCCAATCGCCACGAAACTTGGAGGGATGCTTCTTGACACTATTTTGAGTGTGTCATAGAAGGTTCAGCTCTGTTTGACCACCTGAACATGGTCAACTCCTTTTGCTTGTGGGTCCCCGGTCACTCCCAAGGCTCATTCTTGGAATTTTGCATATGTGGCTTGTTTCCGCCTGTTCGGAGCCCAAACGGCGTCCAATCGCCACGAAACTTGGAGGGATGATTCTTGACACTATTTTGAGTGTGTCACAAAAGTTTCAGCTCTGTTTGACCACCTGAACATGGTCAACTCCTTTTGCTTGTGGGCCCCCGGTCACTCCCAAGGCCCATTCTTGGAATTTTGCATATGTGGCTTGTTTTCACCTGTTCGGGGCCCAAACGGTGTCCAATCGCCACGAAACTTGGAGGGATGCTTCTTGACACTATTTTGAGTGTGTCACAGAAGTTTCAGCTCTGATTGACCACCTGAACATGGTCAACTCCTTTTGCTTTTGGGCCCCCGGTCACTCCCAAGGCCCATTCTTGGAATTTTGCATATGTGGCTTGTTTCCGTCTGTTCGGGGCCCAAACGGTGTCCAATCGCCACGAAACTTGGAGGGATGCTTCTTGACACTATTTTGAGTGTGTCACAGAAGTTTCAGCTCTGTTTGACCACCTGAACATGGTCAACTCCTTTTGCTTGTGGGCCCCCGGTCACTCCCAAGGCCCATTCTTGGAATTTTGCATATGTGGCTTGTTTCCGCCTGTTCGGGGCCCAAACGGTGCCCAATCGCCACGAAACTTGGAGGGATGCTTCTTGACACTATTTTGAGTACGTCACAGAAGTTTCAGCTCTGTTTGACCACCTGAACATGGTCAACTCCTTTTGCTTGTGGGCCCCCGGTCACTCCCAAGGCCCATTCTTGGAATTTTGCATATGTGGCTTGTTTCCGCCTGTTCGGGGCCCAAACGGTGTCCAATCGCCACGAAACTTGGAGGGATGCTTCTTGACACTATTTTGAGTGTGTCACAGATGTTTCAGCTCTGTTTGACCACCTGAACATGGTCATCTCCTTTTGTTTGTGGGCCCCAGTCACTCCCAAGGCCCATTTTTGGAATTTTGCATATGTGGCTTGTTTCCGCCTGTTCGGGGCCCAAACGGTGTCCAATCGCCACGAAACTTGGAGGGATGCTTCTTGACACTATTTTGAGTGTGTCACAGAAGTTTCAGCTCTGTTTGACCACCGGAACATGGTCAACTCCTATTGCTTGTGGGTCCCCGGTCACTCCCAAGGCTCATTCTTGGAATTTTGCATATGTGGCTTGTTTCCGCCTGTTCGGGGCCCAAACGGCGTCCAATCGCCACGAAACTTGGAGGGATGATTCTTGACACTATTTTGAGTGTGTCACAGAAGTTTCAGCTCTGTTTGACCACCTGAACATGGTCAACTCCTTTTGCTTGTGGGCCCCCGGTCACTCCCAAGGCCCATTCTTGGAATTTTGCATATGTGGCTTGTTTTCACCTGTTCGGGGCCCAAACGGTGTCCAATCGCCACGAAACTTGGAGGGATGCTTCTTGACACTATTTTGAGTGTGTCACAGAAGTTTCAGCTCTGTTTGACCACCTGAACATGGTCAACTCCTTTTGCTTGTGGGCCCCCGGTCACTCCCAAGGCCCATTCTTGGAATTTAGCATATGTGGCTTGTTTCCGTCTGTTCGGGGCCCAAACGGTGTCCAATCGCCACGAAACTTGGAGGGATGCTTCTTGACACTATTTTGAGTGTGTCACAGAAGTTTCAGCTCTGTTTGACCACCTGAACATGGTCAACTCCTTTTGCTTGTAGGCCCCGGTCACTCCCAAGGCCCATTCTTGGAATTTTGCATATGTGGCTTGTTTCCGTCTGTTCGGGGCCCAAACGGTGTCCAATCGCCACGAAACCTGGAGGGATGCTTCTTGACACTATTTTGAGTACGTCACAGAAGTTTCAGCTCTGTTTGACCACCTGAACATGGTCAACTCCTTTTGCTTGTGGGCCCCCGGCCACTCCCAAGGCCCATTCTTGGAATTTTGCATATGTGGCTTGTTTCCGCCTGTTCGGGGCCCAAACGGTGTCCAATCGCCAAGAAACTTGGAGGGATGCTTCTTGACACTATTTTGAGTGTGTCACAGAAGTTTCAGCTCTGTTTGACCACCTGAACATGGTCAACTCCTTTTGCTTGTGGGTCCCCGGTCACTCCCAAGGCTCATTCTTGGAATTTTGCATATGTGGCTTGTTTCCGCCTGTTCGGGGCCCAAACGGCGTCCAATCGCCACGAAACTTGGAGGGATGATTCTTGACACTATTTTGAGTGTGTCGCAGAAGTTTCAGCTCTGTTTGACCACCTGAACATGGTCAACTCCTTTTGCTTGTGGGCCCCCGGTCACTCCCAAGGCCCATTCTTGGAATTTTGCATATGTGGCTTGTTTTCACCTGTTCGGGGCCCAAACGGTGTCCAATCGCCACGAAACTTGGAGGGATGATTCTTGACACTATTTTGAGTGTGTCACAGAAGTTTCAGCTCTGTTTGACCACCTGAACATGGTCAACTCCTTTTGCTTGTGGGCCCCCGGTCACTCCCAAGGCCCATTCTTGGAATTTTGCATATGTGGCTTGTTTTCACTTGTTCGGGGCCCAAACGGTGTCCAATCGCCACGAAACTTGGAGGGATGCTTCTTGACACTATTTTGAGTGTGTCACAGAAGTTTCAGCTCTGTTTGACCACCTGAACATGGTCAACTCCTTTTGCTTGTGGGCCCCCGGTCACTCCCAAGGCCCATTCTTGGAATTTTGCATATGTGGCTTGTTTCCGTCTGTTCGGGGCCCAAACGGTGTCCAATCGCCACGAAACTTGGAGGGATGCTTCTTGATACTATTTTGAGTGTGTCACAGAAGTTTCAGCTCTGTTTGACCACCTGAACATGGTCAACTCCTTTTGCTTGTGGGCCCCCGGTCACTCCCAAGGCCCATTCTTGGAATTTTGCATATGTGGCTTGTTTCCGTCTGTTCGGGGCCCAAACGGTGTCCAATCGCCACGAAACTTGGAGGGATGCTTCTTGACACTATTTTGAGTGTGTCATAGAAGGTTCAGCTCTGTTTGACCACCTGAACATGGTCAACTCCTTTTGCTTGTGGGTCCCCGGTCACTCCCAAGGCCCATTCTTGGAATTTTGCATATGTGGCTTGTTTTCACTTGTTCGGGGCCCAAACGGTGTCCAATCGCCACGAAACTTGGAGGGATGCTTCTTGACACTATTTTGAGTGTGTCACAGAAGTTTCAGCTCTGTTTGACCACCTGAACATGGTCAACTCCTTTTGCTTGTGGGCCCCCGGTCACTCCCAAGGCCCATTCTTGGAATTTTGCATATGTGGCTTGTTTCCGTCTGTTCGGGGCCCAAACGGTGTCCAATCGCCACGAAACTTGGAGGGATGCTTCTTGACACTATTTTGAGTGTGTCACAGAAGTTTCAGCTCTGTTTGACCACCTGAACATGGTCAACTCCTTTTGCTTGTGGGCCCCCGGTCACTCCCAAGGCCCATTCTTGGAATTTTGCATATGTGGCTAGTTTTCACCTGTTCGGGGCCCAAACGGTGTCCAATCGCCACGAAACTTGGAGGGATGCTTCTTGACACTATTTTGAGTGTGTCATAGAAGGTTCAGCTCTGTTTGACCACCTGAACATGGTCAACTCCTTTTGCTTGTGGGTCCCCGGTCACTCCCAAGGCTCATTCTTGGAATTTTGCATATGTGGCTTGTTTCCGCCTGTTCGGAGCCCAAACGGCGTCCAATCGCCACGAAACTTGGAGGGATGATTCTTGACACTATTTTGAGTGTGTCACAAAAGTTTCAGCTCTGTTTGACCACCTGAACATGGTCAACTCCTTTTGCTTGTGGGCCCCCGGTCACTCCCAAGGCCCATTCTTGGAATTTTGCATATGTGGCTTGTTTCCGCCTGTTCGGGGCCCAAACGGTGTCCAATCGCCACGAAACTTGGAGGGATGCTTCTTGACACTATTTTGAGTGTGTCACAGAAGTTTCAGCTCTGTTTGACCACCTGAACATGGTCAACTCCTTTTGCTTGTGGGCCCCCGGTCACTCCCAAGGCCCATTCTTGGAATTTTGCATATGTGGCTTGTTTCCGTCTGTTCGGGGCCCAAACGGTGTCCAATCGCCACGAAACTTGGAGGGATGCTTCTTGACACTATTTTGAGTGTGTCACAGAAGTTTCAGCTCTGTTTGACCACCTGAACATGGTCAACTCCTTTTGCTTGTGGGCCCCCGGTCACTCCCAAGGCCCATTCTTGGAATTTTGCATATGTGGCTTGTTTCCGTCTGTTCGGGGCCCAAACGGTGTCCAATCGCCACGAAACTTGGAGGGATGCTTCTTGACACTATTTTGAGTGTGTCACAGAAGTTTCAGCTCTGTTTGACCACCTGAACATGGTCAACTCCTTTTGCTTGTGGGCCCCCGGTCACTCCCAAGGCCCATTCTTGGAATTTTGCATATGTGGCTTGTTTTCACCTGTTCGGGGCCCAAACGGTGTCCAATCGCCACGAAACTTGGAGGGATGCTTCTTGACACTATTTTGAGTGTGTCATAGAAGGTTCAGCTCTGTTTGACCACCTGAACATGGTCAACTCCTTTTGCTTGTGGGTCCCCGGTCACTCCCAAGGCTCATTCTTGGAATTTTGCATATGTGGCTTGTTTCCGCCTGTTCGGGGCCCAAACGGTGTCCAATCGCCACGAAACTTGGAGGGATGCTTCTTGACACTATTTTGAGTGTGTCACAGAAGTTTCAGCTCTGTTTGACCACCTGAACATGGTCAACTCCTTTTGCTTGTGGGCCCCCGGTCACTCCCAAGGCCCATTCTTGGAATTTTGCATATTTGGCTTGTTTCCGTCTGTTCGGGGCCCAAACGGTGTCCAATCGCCACGAAACTTGGAGGGATGCTTCTTGACACTATTTTGAGTGTGTAACAGAAGTCTCAGCTCTGTTTGACCACCTGAACATGGTCAACTCCTTTTGCTTGTGGGTCCCCGGTCACTCCCAAGGCCCATTCTTGGAATTTTGCATATGTGGCTTGTTTCCGCCTGTTCGGGGCCCAAACGGTGTCCAATCGCCACGAAACTTGGAGGGATGCTTCTTGACACTCTTTTGAGTGTGTCACAGAAGTCTCAGCTCTGTTTGACCACCTGAACATGGTCAACTCCTTTTGCTTGTGGGCCCCCGGTCACTCCCAAGGCCCATTCTTGGAATTTTGCATATATGGCTTGTTTTCACCTGTTCGGGGCCCAAACGGTGTCCAATCGCCACGAAACTTGGAGGGATGCTTCTTGACACTATTTTGAGTGTGTCATAGAAGGTTCAGCTCTGTTTGACCACCTGAACATGGTCAACTCCTTTTGCTTGTGGGTCCCCGGTCACTCCCAACGCTCATTCTTGGAATTTTGCATATGTGGCTTGTTTCCGCCTGTTCGGGGCCCAAACGGTGTCCAATCGCCACGAAACTTGGAGGGATGCTTCTTGACACTATTTTGAGTGTGTCACAGAAGTTTCAGCTCTGTTTGACCACCTGAACATGGTCAACTCCTTTTGTTTGTGGGACCCGGTCACTCCCAAGGCCCATTTTTGGAATTTTGCATATGTGGCTTGTTTCCGCCTGTTCGGGGCCCAAACGGTGTCCAATCGCCACGAAACTTGGAGGGATGCTTCTTGACACTATTTTGAGTGTGTCACAGAAGTTTCAGCTCTGTTTGACCACCTGAACATGGTCAACTCCTTTTGCTTGTGGGCCCCCGGTCACTCCCAAGGCCCATTCTTGGAATTTTGCATATTTGGCTTGTTTCCGTCTGTTCGGGGCCCAAACGGTGTCCAATCGCCACGAAACTTGGAGGGATGCTTCTTGACACTATTTTGAGTGTGTAACAGAAGTCTCAGCTCTGTTTGACCACCTGAACATGGTCAACTCCTTTTGCTTGTGGGTCCCCGGTCACTCCCAAGGCCCATTCTTGGAATTTTGCATATGTGGCTTGTTTCCGCCTGTTCGGGGCCCAAACGGTGTCCAATCGCCACGAAACTTGGAGGGATGCTTCTTGACACTCTTTTGAGTGTGTCACAGAAGTCTCAGCTCTGTTTGACCACCTGAACATGGTCAACTCCTTTTGCTTGTGGGCCCCCGGTCACTCCCAAGGCCCATTCTTGGAATTTTGCATATGTGGCTTGTTTTCACCTGTTCGGGGCCCAAACGGTGTCCAATCGCCACGAAACTTGGAGGGATGCTTCTTGACACTATTTTGAGTGTGTCACAGAAGTTTCAGCTCTGTTTGACCACCTGAACATGGTCAACTCCTTTTGCTTGTGGGCCCCCGGTCACTCCCAAGGCCCATTTTTGGAATTTTGCATATGTGGCTTGTTTTCACCTGTTCGGGGCCCAAACGGTGTCCAATCGCCACGAAACTTGGAGGGATGCTTCTTGACACTATTTTGAGTGTGTCATAGAAGGTTCAGCTCTGTTTGACCACCTGAACATGGTCAACTCCTTTTGCTTGTGGGTCCCCGGTCACTCCCAAGGCTCATTCTTGGAATTTTGCATATGTGGCTTGTTTCCGCCTGTTCGGAGCCCAAACGGCGTCCAATCGCCACGAAACTTGGAGGGATGATTCTTGACACTATTTTGAGTGTGTCACAAAAGTTTCAGCTCTGTTTGACCACCTGAACATGGTCAACTCCTTTTGCTTGTGGGCCCCCGGTCACTCCCAAGGCCCATTCTTGGAATTTTGCATATGTGGCTTGTTTTCACCTGTTCGGGGCCCAAACGGTGTCCAATCGCCACGAAACTTGGAGGGATGCTTCTTGACACTATTTTGAGTGTGTCACAGAAGTTTCAGCTCTGTTTGACCACCTGAACATGGTCAACTGCTTTTGCTTTTGGGCCCCCGGTCACTCCCAAGGCCCATTCTTGGAATTTTGCATATGTGGCTTGTTTCCGTCTGTTCGGGGCCCAAACGGTGTCCAATCGCCACGAAACTTGGAGGGATGCTTCTTGACACTATTTTGAGTGTGTCACAGAAGTTTCAGCTCTGTTTGACCACCTGAACATGGTCAACTCCTTTTGCTTGTGGGCCCCCGGTCACTCCCAAGGCCCATTTTTGGAATTTTGCATATGTGGCTTGTTTTCACCTGTTCGGGGCCCAAACGGTGTCCAATCGCCACGAAACTTGGAGGGATGCTTCTTGACACTATTTTGAGTGTGTCATAGAAGGTTCAGCTCTGTTTGACCACCTGAACATGGTCAACTCCTTTTGCTTGTGGGTCCCCGGTCACTCCCAAGGCTCATTCTTGGAATTTTGCATATGTGGCTTGTTTCCGCCTGTTCGGAGCCCAAACGGCGTCCAATCGCCACGAAACTTGGAGGGATGATTCTTGACACTATTTTGAGTGTGTCACAAAAGTTTCAGCTCTGTTTGACCACCTGAACATGGTCAACTCCTTTTGCTTGTGGGCCCCCGGTCACTCCCAAGGCCCATTCTTGGAATTTTGCATATGTGGCTTGTTTTCACCTGTTCGGGGCCCAAACGGTGTCCAATCGCCACGAAACTTGGAGGGATGCTTCTTGACACTATTTTGAGTGTGTCACAGAAGTTTCAGCTCTGATTGACCACCTGAACATGGTCAACTCCTATTGCTTTTGGGCCCCCGGTCACTCCCAAGGCCCATTCTTGGAATTTTGCATATGTGGCTTGTTTCCGTCTGTTCGGGGCCCAAACGGTGTCCAATCGCCACGAAACTTGGAGGGATGCTTCTTGACACTATTTTGAGTGTGTCACAGAAGTTTCAGCTCTGTTTGACCACCTGAAAATGGTCAACTCCTTTTGCTTGTGGGCCCCCGGTCACTCCCAAGGCCCATTCTTGGAATTCTGCATATGTGGCTTGTTTCCGCCTGTTCGGGGCACAAACGGTGCCCAATCGCCACGAAACTTGGAGGGATGCTTCTTGACACTATTTTGAGTACGTCACAGAAGTTTCAGCTCTGTTTGACCACCTGAACATGGTCAACTCCTTTTGCTTGTGGGCCCCCGGTCACTCCCAAGGCCCATTCTTGGAATTTTGCATATGTGGCTTGTTTCCGCCTGTTCGGGGCCCAAACGGTGTCCAATCGCCACGAAACTTGGAGGGATGCTTCTTGACACTATTTTGAGTGTGTCACAGATGTTTCAGCTCTGTTTGACCACCTGAACATGGTCATCTCCTTTTGTTTGTGGGCCCCAGTCACTCCCAAGGCCCATTTTTGGAATTTTGCATATGTGGCTTGTTTCCGCCTGTTCGGGGCCCAAACGGTGTCCAATCGCCACGAAACTTGGAGGGATGCTTCTTGACACTATTTTGAGTGTGTCACAAAAGTTTCAGCTCTGTTTGACCACCTGAACATGGTCAACTCCTTTTGCTTGTGGGCCCCCGGTCACTCCCAAGGCCCATTCTTGGAATTTTGCATATGTGGCTTGTTTCCGTCTGTTCGGGGCCAAAACGGTGTCCAATCGCCACGAAACTTGGAGGGATGCTTCTTGACACTATTTTGAGTGTGTCACAGAAGTTTCAGCTCTGTTTGACCACCTGAACATGGTCAACTCCTTTTTCTTGTGGGCCCCCGGTCACTCCCAAGGCCCATTCTTGGAATTTTGCATATGTGGCTTGTTTTCACTTGTTCGGGGCCCAAACGGTGTCCAATCGCCACGAAACTTGGAGGGATGCTTCTTGACACTATTTTGAGTGTGTCATAGAAGGTTCAGCTCTGTTTGACCACCTGAACATGGTCAACTCCTTTTGCTTGTGGGTCCCCGGTCACTCCCAAGGCTCATTCTTGGAATTTTGCATATGTGGCTTGTTTCCGCCTGTTCGGGGCCCAAACGGTGTCCAATCGCCACGAAACTTGGAGGGATGCTTCTTGACACTATTTTGAGTGTGTCACAGAAGTTTCAGCTCTGTTTGACCACCTGAACATGGTCAACTCCTTTTGTTTGTGGGACCCGGTCACTCCCAAGGCCCATTCTTGGAATTTTGCATATGTGGCTTGTTTTCACCTGTTCGGGGCCCAAACGGTGTCCAATCGCCACGAAACTTGGAGGGATGCTTCTTGACACTATTTTGAGTGTGTCACAGAAGTTTCAGCTCTGTTTGACCACCTGAACATGGTCAACTCCTTTTTCTTGTGGGCCCCCGGTCACTCCCAAGGCCCATTCTTGGAATTTTGCATATGTGGCTTGTTTTCACCTGTTCGGGGCCCAAACGGTGTCCAATCGCCACGAAACTTGGAGGGATGCTTCTTGACACTATTTTGAGTGTGTCATAGAAGGTTCAGCTCTGTTTGACCACCTGAACATGGTCAACTCCTTTTGCTTGTGGGTCCCCGGTCACTCCCAAGGCTCATTCTTGGAATTTTGCATATGTGGCTTGTTTCCGTCTGTTCGGGGCCCAAACGGTGTCCAATCGCCACGAAACTTGGAGGGATGCTTCTTGACACTATTTTGAGTGTGTCACAGAAGTTTCAGCTCTGTTTGACCACCTGAACATGGTCAACTCCTTTTGTTTGTGGGACCCGGTCACTCCCAAGGCCCATTCTTGGAATTTTGCATATGTGGCTTGTTTTCACCTGTTCGGGGCCCAAACGGTGTCCAATCGCCACGAAACTTGGAGGGATGCTTCTTGACACTATTTTGAGTGTGTCACAGAAGTTTCAGCTCTGTTTGACCACCTGAACATGGTCAACTCCTTTTTCTTGTGGGCCCCCGGTCACTCCCAAGGCCCATTCTTGGAATTTTGCATATTTGGCTTGTTTCCGTCTGTTCGGGGCCCAAACGGTGTCCAATCGCCACGAAACTTGGAGGGATGCTTCTTGACACTATTTTGAGTGTGTAACAGAAGTCTCAGCTCTGTTTGACCACCTGAACATGGTCAACTCCTTTTGCTTGTGGGTCCCCGGTCACTCCCAAGGCCCATTCTTGGAATTTTGCATATGTGGCTTGTTTCCGCCTGTTCGGGGCCCAAACGGTGTCCAATCGCCACGAAACTTGGAGGGATGATTCTTGACACTATTTTGAGTGTGTCACAAAAGTTTCAGCTCTGTTTGACCACCTGAACATGGTCAACTCCTTTTGCTTGTGGGCCCCCGGTCACTCCCAAGGCCCATTCTTGGAATTTTGCATATGTGGCTTGTTTTCACCTGTTCGGGGCCCAAACGGTGTCCAATCGCCACGAAACTTGGAGGGATGCTTCTTGACACTATTTTGAGTGTGTCACGGAAGTTTCAGCTCTGTTTGACCACCTGAACATGGTCAACTCCTTTTGCTTTTGGGCCCCCGGTCACTCCCAAGGCCCATTCTTGGAATTTTGCATATGTGGCTTGTTTCCGTCTGTTCGGGGCCCAAACGGTGTCCAATCGCCACGAAACTTGGAGGGATGCTTCTTGACACTATTTTGAGTGTGTCACAGAAGTTTCAGCTCTGTTTGACCACCTGAAAATGGTCAACTCCTTTTGCTTGTGGGCCCCCGGTCACTCCCAAGGCCCATTCTTGGAATTTTGCATATGTGGCTTGTTTCCGCCTGTTCGGGGCCCAAACGGTGCCCAATCGCCACGAAACTTGGAGGGATGCTTCTTGACACTATTTTGAGTACGTCACAGAAGTTTCAGCTCTGTTTGACCACCTGAACATGGTCAACTCCTTTTGCTTGTGGGCCCCCGGTCACTCCCAAGGCCCATTCTTAGAATTTTGCATATGTGGCTTGTTTCCGCCTGTTCGGGGCCCAAACGGTGTCCAATCGCCACGAAACTTGGAGGGATGCTTCTTGACACTATTTTGAGTGTGTCACAGATGTTTCAGCTCTGTTTGACCACCTGAACATGGTCATCTCCTTTTGTTTGTGGGCCCCAGTCACTCCCAAGGCCCATTTTTGGAATTTTGCATATGTGGCTTGTTTCCGCCTGTTCGGGGCCCAAACGGTGTCCAATCGCCACGAAACTTGGAGGGATGCTTCTTGACACTATTTTGAGTGTGTCACAAAAGTTTCAGCTCTGTTTGACCACCTGAACATGGTCAACTCCTTTTGCTTGTGGGCCCCCGGTCACTCCCAAGGCCCATTCTTGGAATTTTGCATATGTGGCTTGTTTCCGTCTGTTCGGGGCCAAAACGGTGTCCAATCGCCACGAAACTTGGAGGGATGCTTCTTGACACTATTTTGAGTGTGTCACAGAAGTTTCAGCTCTGTTTGACCACCTGAACATGGTCAACTCCTTTTTCTTGTGGGCCCCCGGTCACTCCCAAGGCCCATTCTTGGAATTTTGCATATGTGGCTTCTTTTCACCTGTTCGGGGCCCAAACGGTGTCCAATCGCCACGAAACTTGGAGGGATGCTTCTTGACACTATTTTGAGTGTGTCATAGAAGGTTCAGCTCTGTTTGACCACCTGAACATGGTCAACTCCTTTTGCTTGTGGGTCCCCGGTCACTCCCAAGGCTCATTCTTGGAATTTTGCATATGTGGCTTGTTTCCGCCTGTTCGGGGCCCAAACGGTGTCCAATCGCCACGAAACTTGGAGGGATGCTTCTTGACACTATTTTGAGTGTGTCACAGAAGTTTCAGCTCTGTTTGACCACCTGAACATGGTCAACTCCTTTTGTTTGTGGGACCCGGTCACTCCCAAGGCCCATTCTTGGAATTTTGCATATGTGGCTTGTTTTCACCTGTTCGGGGCCCAAACGGTGTCCAATCGCCACGAAACTTGGAGGGATGCTTCTTGACACTATTTTGAGTGTGTCACAGAAGTTTCAGCTCTGTTTGACCACCTGAACATGGTCAACTCCTTTTTCTTGTGGGCCCCCGGTCACTCCCAAGGCCCATTCTTGGAATTTTGCATATGTGGCTTGTTTTCACCTGTTCGGGGCCCAAACGGTGTCCAATCGCCACGAAACTTGGAGGGATGCTTCTTGACACTATTTTGAGTGTGTCATAGAAGGTTCAGCTCTGTTTGACCACCTGAACATGGTCAACTCCTTTTGCTTGTGGGTCCCCGGTCACTCCCAAGGCTCATTCTTGGAATTTTGCATATGTGGCTTGTTTCCGCCTGTTCGGGGCCCAAACGGTGTCCAATCGCGACGAAACTTGGAGGGATGCTTCTTGACACTATTTTGAGTGTGTCACAGAAGTTTCAGCTCTGTTTGACCACCTGAACATGGTCAACTCCTTTTGTTTGTGGGACCCGGTCACTCCCAAGGCCCATTCTTGGAATTTTGCATATGTGGCTTGTTTTCACCTGTTCGGGGCCCAAACGGTGTCCAATCGCCACGAAACTTGGAGGGATGCTTCTTGACACTATTTTGAGTGTGTCACAGAAGTTTCAGCTCTGTTTGACCACCTGAACATGGTCAACTCCTTTTTCTTGTGGGCCCCCGGTCACTCCCAAGGCCCATTCTTGGAATTTTGCATATGTGGCTTGTTTTCACCTGTTCGGGGCCCAAACGGTGTCCAATCGCCACGAAACTTGGAGGGATGCTTCTTGACACTATTTTGAGTGTGTCATAGAAGGTTCAGCTCTGTTTGACCACCTGAACATGGTCAACTCCTTTTGCTTGTGGGTCCCCGGTCACTCCCAAGGCTCATTCTTGGAATTTTGCATATGTGGCTTGTTTCCGCCTGTTCGGAGCCCAAACGGCGTCCAATCGCCACGAAACTTGGAGGGATGATTCTTGACACTATTTTGAGTGTGTCAAAAAAGTTTCAGCTCTGTTTGACAACCTGAACATGGTCAACTCCTTTTGCTTGTGGGCCCCCGGTCACTCCCAAGGCCCATTCTTGGAATTTTGCATATGTGGCTTGTTTCCGTCTGTTCGGGGCCCAAACGGTGTCCAATCGCCACGAAACTTGGAGGGATGCTTCTTGACACTATGTTGAGTGTGTCACAGAAGTTTCAGCTCTGTTTGACCACCTGAAAATGGTCAACTCCTTTTGCTTGTGGGCCCCCGGTCACTCCCAAGGCCCATTCTTGGAATTTTGCATATGTGGCTTGTTTCCGCCTGTTCGGGGCCCAAACGGTGCCCAATCGCCACGAAACTTGGAGGGATGCTTCTTGACACTATTTTGAGTACGTCACAGAAGTTTCAGCTCTGTTTGACCACCTGAACATGGTCAACTCCTTTTGCTTGTGGGCCCCCGGTCACTCCCAAGGCCCATTCTTGGAATTTTGCATATGTGGCTTGTTTCCGCCTGTTCGGGGCCCAAACGGTGTCCAATCGCCACGAAACTTGGAGGGATGCTTCTTGACACTATTTTGAGTGTGTCACAGATGTTTCAGCTCTGTTTGACCACCTGAACATGGTCATCTCCTTTTGTTTGTGGGCCCCAGTCACTCCCAAGGCCCATTTTTGGAATTTTGCATATGTGGCTTGTTTCCGCCTGTTCGGGGCCCAAACGGTGTCCAATCGCCACGAAACTTGGAGGGATGCTTCTTGACACTATTTTGAGTGTGTCACAGAAGTTTCAGCTCTGTTTGACCACCTGAACATGGTCAACTCCTTTTGCTTGTGGGCCCCCGGTCACTCCCAAGGCCCATTCTTGGAATTTTGCATATGTGGCTTGTTTCCGTCTGTTCGGGGCCCAAACGGTGTCCAATCGCCACGAAACTTGGAGGGATGCTTCTTGACACTATTTTGAGTGTGTCACAGAAGTTTCAGCTCTGTTTGACCACCTGAACATGGTCAACTCCTTTTTCTTGTGGGCCCCCGGTCACTCCCAAGGCCCATTCTTGGAATTTTGCATATGTGGCTTGTTTTCACCTGTTCGGGGCCCAAACGGTGTCCAATCGCCACGAAACTTGGAGGGATGCTTCTTGACACTATTTTGAGTGTGTCATAGAAGGTTCAGCTCTGTTTGACCACCTGAACATGGTCAACTCCTTTTGCTTGTGGGTCCCCGGTCACTCCCAAGGCTCATTCTTGGAATTTTGCATATGTGGCTTGTTTCCGCCTGTTCGGGGCCCAAACGGTGTCCAATCGCCACGAAACTTGGAGGGATGCTTCTTGACACTATTTTGAGTGTGTCACAGAAGTTTCAGCTCTGTTTGACCACCTGAACATGGTCAACTCCTTTTGTTTGTGGGACCCGGTCACTCCCAAGGCCCATTTTTGGAATTTTGCATATGTGGCTTGTTTCCGCCTGTTCGGGGCCCAAACGGTGTCCAATCGCCACGAAACTTGGAGGGATGCTTCTTGACACTATTTTGAGTGTGTCACAGAAGTTTCAGCTCTGTTTGACCACCTGAACATGGTCAACTCCTTTTGCTTGTGGGCCCCCGGTCACTCCCAAGGCCCATTCTTGGAATTTTGCATATTTGGCTTGTTTCCGTCTGTTCGGGGCCCAAACGGTGTCCAATCGCCACGAAACTTGGAGGGATGCTTCTTGACACTATTTTGAGTGTGTAACAGAAGTCTCAGCTCTGTTTGACCACCTGAACATGGTCAACTCCTTTTGCTTGTGGGTCCCCGGTCACTCCCAAGGCCCATTCTTGGAATTTTGCATATGTGGCTTGTTTCCGCCTGTTCGGGGCCCAAACGGTGTCCAATCGCCACGAAACTTGGAGGGATGCTTCTTGACACTATTTTGAGTGTGTCACAGAAGTCTCAGCTCTGTTTGACCACCTGAACATGGTCAACTCCTTTTGCTTGTGGGCCCCCGGTCACTCCCAAGGCCCATTCTTGGAATTTTGCATATGTGGCTTGTTTTCACCTGTTCGGGGCCCAAACGGTGTCCAATCGCCACGAAACTTGGAGGGATGCTTCTTGACACTATTTTGAGTGTGTCACAGAAGTTTCAGCTCTGTTTGACCACCTGAACATGGTCAACTCCTTTTGCTTGTGGGCCCCCGGTCACTCCCAAGGCCCATTTTTGGAATTTTGCATATGTGGCTTGTTTTCACCTGTTCGGGGCCCAAACGGTGTCCAATCGCCACGAAACTTGGAGGGATGCTTCTTGACACTATTTTGAGTGTGTCATAGAAGGTTCAGCTCTGTTTGACCACCTGAACATGGTCAACTCCTTTTGCTTGTGGGTCCCCGGTCACTCCCAAGGCTCATTCTTGGAATTTTGCATATGTGGCTTGTTTCCGCCTGTTCGGAGCCCAAACGGCGTCCAATCGCCACGAAACTTGGAGGGATGATTCTTGACACTATTTTGAGTGTGTCACAAAAGTTTCAGCTCTGTTTGACCACCTGAACATGGTCAACTCCTTTTGCTTGTGGGCCCCCGGTCACTCCCAAGGCCCATTCTTGGAATTTTGCATATGTGGCTTGTTTTCACCTGTTCGGGGCCCAAACGGTGTCCAATCGCCACGAAACTTGGAGGGATGCTTCTTGACACTATTTTGAGTGTGTCACAGAAGTTTCAGCTCTGTTTGACCACCTGAACATGGTCAACTGCTTTTGCTTTTGGGCCCCCGGTCACTCCCAAGGCCCATTCTTGGAATTTTGCATATGTGGCTTGTTTCCGTCTGTTCGGGGCCCAAACGGTGTCCAATCGCCACGAAACTTGGAGGGATGCTTCTTGACACTATTTTGAGTGTGTCACAGAAGTTTCAGCTCTGTTTGACCACCTGAAAATGGTCAACTCCTTTTGCTTGTGGGCCCCCGGTCACTCCCAAGGCCCATTCTTGGAATTTTGCATATGTGGCTTGTTTCCGCCTGTTCGGGGCCCAAACGGTGCCCAATCGCCACGAAACTTGGAGGGATGCTTCTTGACACTATTTTGAGTACGTCACAGAAGTTTCAGCTCTGTTTGACCACCTGAACATGGTCAACTCCTTTTGCTTGTGGGCCCCCGGTCACTCCCAAGGCCCATTCTTGGAATTTTGCATATGTGGCTTGTTTCCGCCTGTTCGGGGCCCAAACGGTGTCCAATCGCCACGAAACTTGGAGGGATGCTTCTTGACACTATTTTGAGTGTGTCACAGATGTTTCAGCTCTGTTTGACCACCTGAACATGGTCATCTCCTTTTGTTTGTGGGCCCCAGTCACTCCCAAGGCCCATTTTTGGAATTTTGCATATGTGGCTTGTTTCCGCCTGTTCGGGGCCCAAACGGTGTCCAATCGCCACGAAACTTGGAGGGATGGTTCTTGACACTATTTTGAGTGTGTCACAGAAGTTTCAGCTCTGTTTGACCACCGGAACATGGTCAACTCCTATTGCTTGTGGGTCCCCGGTCACTCCCAAGGCTCATTCTTGGAATTTTGCATATGTGGCTTGTTTCCGCCTGTTCGGGGCCCAAACGGCGTCCAATCGCCACGAAACTTGGAGGGATGATTCTTGACACTATTTTGAGTGTGTCACAAAAGTTTCAGCTCTGTTTGACCACCTGAACATGGTCAACTCCTTTTGCTTGTGGGCCCCCGGTCACTCCCAAGGCCCATTCTTGGAATTTTGCATATGTGGCTTGTTTTCACCTGTTCGGGGCCCAAACGGTGTCCAATCGCCACGAAACTTGGAGGGATGCTTCTTGACACTATTTTGAGTGTGTCACAGAAGTTTCAGCTCTGTTTGACCACCTGAACATGGTCAACTCCTTTTGCTTGTGGGCCCCCGGTCACTCCCAAGGCCCATTCTTGGAATTTTGCATATGTGGCTTGTTTCCGTCTGTTCGGGGCCCAAACGGTGTCCAATCGCCACGAAACTTGGAGGGATGCTTCTTGACACTATTTTGAGTGTGTCACAGAAGTTTCAGCTCTGTTTGACCACCTGAACATGGTCAACTCCTTTTGCTTGTGGGCCCCGGTCACTCCCAAGGCCGATTCTTGGAATTTTGCATATGTGGCTTGTTTCCGTCTGTTCGGGGCCCAAACGGTGTCCAATCGCCACGAAACCTGGAGGGATGCTTCTTGACACTATTTTGAGTACGTCAAAGAAGTTTCAGCTCTGTTTGACCACCTGAACATGGTCAACTCCTTTTGCTTGTGGGCCCCCGGCCACTCCCAAGGCCCATTCTTGGAATTTTGCATATGTGGCTTGTTTCCGCCTGTTCGGGGCCCAAACGGTGTCCAATCGCCAAGAAACTTCGAGGGATGCTTCTTGACACTATTTTGAGTGTGTCACAGAAGTTTCAGCTCTGTTTGACCACCTGAACATGGTCAACTCCTTTTGCTTGTGGGCCCCCGGTCACTCCCAAGGCCCATTCTTTGAATTTTGCATATTTGGCTTGTTTCCGTCTGTTCGGGGCCCAAACGGTGTCCAATCGCCACGAAACTTGGAGGGATGCTTCTTGACACTGTTTTGAGTGTGTCACAGAAGTTTCAGCTCTGTTTGACCACCTGAACATGGTCAACTCCTTTTGCTTGTGGGCCCCCGGTCACTCCCAAGGCCCATTCTTGGAATTTTGCATATGTGGCTTGTTTCCGCCTGTTCGGGGCCCAAACGGTGTCCAATCGCCACGAAACTTTGAGGGATGCTTCTTGACACTATTTTGAGTACGTCACAGAAGTTTCAGCTCTGTTTGACCACCTGAACATGGTCAACTCCTTTTGCTTGTGGGCCCCCTGTCACTCCCAAGGCCCATTCTTGGAATTTTGCATATGTGGCTTGTTTCCGCCTGTTCGGGGCCCAAACGGTGTCCAATCGCCACGAAACTTGGAGGGATGCTTCTTGACACTATTTTGAGTGTGTCACAGAAGTTTCAGCTCTGTTTGACCCCCTGAACATGGTCAACTCCTTTTGCTTGTGGGCCCCCGGTCACTCCCAAGGCCCATTCTTGGAATTTTGCATATGTGGCTTGTTTCCGCCTGTTCGGGGCCCAAACGGTGTCCAATCGCCACGAAACTTGGAGGGATGCTTCTTGACACTATTTTGAGTACGTTACAGAAGTTTCAGCTCTGTTTGACCACCTGAACATGGTCAACTCCTTTTGCTTGTGGGCCCCCGGTCACTCCCAAGGCCCATTCTTGGAATTTTGCATATGTGGCTTGTTTCCGCCTGTTCGGGGCCCAAACGGTGTCCAATCGCCACGAAACTTGGAGGGATGCTTCTTGACACTATTTTGAGTGTGTCACAG
This sequence comes from Sextonia rubra, assembly GCA_037013555.1. Lineage (NCBI taxonomy): Eukaryota > Viridiplantae > Streptophyta > Magnoliopsida > Laurales > Lauraceae > Sextonia > Sextonia rubra. The sequence continues at coordinate 661,504 of JASUAD010000028.1, read as the reverse complement.
ATGTTTCAGCTCTGTTTGACCACCTGAACATGGTCATCTCCTTTTGTTTGTGGGCCCCAGTCACTCCCAAGGCCCATTTTTGGAATTTTGCATATGTGGCTTGTTTCCGCCTGTTCGGGGCCCAAACGGTGTCCAATCGCCACGAAACTTGGAGGGATGCTTCTTGACACTATTTTGAGTGTGTCACAGAAGTTTCAGCTCTGTTTGACCACCTGAACATGGTCAACTCCTATTGCTTGTGGGTCCCCGGTCACTCCCAAGGCTCATTCTTTGAATTTTGCATATTTGGCTTGTTTCCGCCTGTTCGGGGCCCAAACGGTGTCCAATCGCCACGAAACTTGGAGGGATGGTTCTTGACACTATTTTGAGTGTGTCACAGAAGTTTCAGCACTGTTTGACCACCTGAACATGGTCAACTCCTTTTGCTTGTGGGCCCCCGGTCCCTCCCAAGGCCCATTCTTGGAATTTTGCATATGTGGCTTGTTTCCGCCTGTTCGGGGCCCAAACGGTGTCCAATCGCCACGAAACTTGGAGGGATGCTTCTTGACACTATTTTGAGTGTGTCACAGAAGTTTCAGCTCTGTTTGACCACCTGAACATGGTCAACTCCTTTTGCTTGTGGGCCCCCGGTCACTCCCAAGGCCCATTCTTGGAATTTTGCATATGTGGCTTGTTTTCACCTGTTCGGGGCCCAAACGGTGTCCAATCGCCACGAAACTTGGAGGGATGCTTCTCGACACTATTCTGAGTGTGTCACAGAAGTTTCAGCTCTGTTTGACCGCCTGAACATGGTCAACTCCTTTTGCTTGTGGGCCCCCGGTCACTCCCAAGGCCCATTCTTGGAATTTTGCATATGTGGCTTGTTTTCACCTGTTCGGGGCTCAAACGGTGTCCAATCGCCACGAAACTTGGAGGGATGCTTCTTGACTCTATTTTGAGTGTGTCACAGAAGGTTCAGCTCTGTTTGGCCACCTGAACATGGTCAACTCCTTTTGCTTGTGGGCCCCCGGTCACTCCCAAGGCCCATTCTTGGAATTTTGCATATGTGGCTTGTTTCCGCCTGTTCGGGGCCCAAACGGTGTCCAATCGCCACGAAACTTGGAGGGATGCTTCTTGACACTATTTTGAGTGTGTCACAGAAGTTTCAGCTCTGTTTGGCCACCTGAACATGGTCAACTCCTTTTGCTTGTGGGCCCCCGGTCACTCCCAAGGCCCATTCTTGGAATTTTGCATATGTGGCTTGTTTTCACCTGTTCGGGGCCCAAACGGTGTCCAATCGCCACGAAACTTGGAGGGATGCTTCTTGACTCTATTTTGAGTGTGTCACAGAAGATTCAGCTCTGTTTGGCCACCTGAACATGGTCAACTCCTTTTGCTTGGGGGCCCCCGGTCACTCCCAAGGCCCATTCTTGGAATTTTGCATATGTGGCTTGTTTCCGCCTGTTCGGGGCCCAAACGGTGTCCAATCGCCACGAACCTTGGAGGGATGATTCTTGACACTATTTTGAGTGTGTCACAGAAGTTTCAGCTCTGTTTGACCACCTGAACATGGTCAACTCCTTTTGCTTGTGGGCCCCCGGTCACTCCCAAGGCCCATTCTTGGAATTTTGCATAAGTGGCTTGTTTTCACCTGTTCGGGGCCCAAACGGTGTCCAATCGCCACGAAACTTGGAGGGATGCTTCTTGACACTATTTTGAGTGTGTCACAGAAGTTTCAGCTCTGTTTGACCACTTGAACATGGTCAACTCCTTTTGCTTTTGGGCCCCCGGTCACTCCCAAGTCCCATTCCTGGAATTTTGCATATGTGGCTTGTTTCCGCCTGTTCGGGGCCCAAACGGTGTCCAATCGCCACGAAACTTGGAGGGTTGGTTCTTGACACTATTTTGAGTGTGTCACAGAAGTCTCAGCTCTGTTTGACCACCTGAACATGGTCAACTCCTTTTGCTTGTGAGCCCCCGGTCAATCCCAAGGCCCATTTTTGGAATTTTGCATATGTGGCTTGTTTTCACCTGTTCGGGGCCCAAACGGTGTCCAATCGCCACGAAACTTGGAGGGATGCTTCTCGACACTATTTTGAGTGTGTCACAGAAGTTTCAGCTCCGTTTGACCACCTGAACATGGTCAACTCCTTTTGCTTGTGGGCCCCCGGTCACTCCCAAGGCCCATTCTTGGAATTTTGCATATGTGGCTTGTTTTCACCTGTTCGGGGCCCAAACGGTGTCCAATCGCCACGAAACTTGGAGGGATGCTTCTTGACACTATTTTGAGTGTGTCACAGAACTTTCAGCTCTGTTTGACCACCTGAACATGGTCAACTCCTTTTGCTTGTGGGCCCCCGGTCACTCCCAAGGCCCATTCTTGGAATTTTGCATATGTGGCTTGTTTCCGCCTGTTCGGGGCCCAAACGGTGTCCAATCGCCACGAAACTTGGAGGGATGCTTCTTGACACTATTTTGAGTACGTTACAGAAGTTTCAGCTCTGTTTAACCACCTGAACATGGTCAACTCCTTTTGCTTGTGGGCCCCCGGTCACTCCCAAGGCCCATTCTTGGAATTTTGCATATGTGGCTTGTTTCCGCCTGTTCGGGGCCCAAACGGTGTCCAATCGCCACGAAACTTGGAGGGATGCTTCTTGACACTATTTTGAGTGTGTCACAGATGTTTCAGCTCTGTTTGACCACCTGAACATGGTCATCTCCTTTTGTTTGTGGGCCCCAGTCACTCCCAAGGCCCATTTTTGGAATTTTGCATATGTGGCTTGTTTCCGCCTGTTCGGGGCCCAAACGGTGTCCAATCGCCACGAAACTTGGAGGGATGCTTCTTGACACTATTTTGAGTGTGTCACAGAAGTTTCAGCTCTGTTTGACCACCTGAACATGGTCAACTCCTATTGCTTGTGGGTCCCCGGTCACTCCCAAGGCTCATTCTTTGAATTTTGCATATTTGGCTTGTTTCCGCCTGTTCGGGGCCCAAACGGTGTCCAATCGCCACGAAACTTGGAGGGATGCTTCTTGACACTATTTTGAGTGTGTCACAGAAGTTTCAGCACTGTTTGACCACCTGAACATGGTCAACTCCTTTTGCTTGTGGGCCCCCGGTCCCTCCCAAGGCCCATTCTTGGAATTTTGCATATGTGGCTTGTTTCCGCCTGTTCGGGGCCCAAACGGTGTCCAATCGCCACGAAACTTGGAGGGATGCTTCTTGACACTATTTTGAGTGTGTCACAGAAGTTTCAGCTCTGTTTGACCACCTGAACATGGTCAACTCCTTTTGCTTGTGGGCCCCCGGTCACTCCCAAGGCCCATTCTTGGAATTTTGCATATGTGGCTTGTTTTCACCTGTTCGGGGCCCAAACGGTGTCCAATCGCCACGAAACTTGGAGGGATGCTTCTCGACACTATTCTGAGTGTGTCACAGAAGTTTCAGCTCTGTTTGACCGCCTGAACATGGTCAACTCCTTTTGCTTGTGGGCCCCCGGTCACTCCCAAGGCCCATTCTTGGAATTTTGCATATGTGGCTTGTTTTCACCTGTTCGGGGCTCAAACGGTGTCCAATCGCCACGAAACTTGGAGGGATGCTTCTTGACTCTATTTTGAGTGTGTCACAGAAGGTTCAGCTCTGTTTGGCCACCTGAACATGGTCAACTCCTTTTGCTTGTGGGCCCCCGGTCACTCCCAAGGCCCATTCTTGGAATTTTGCATATGTGGCTTGTTTCCGCCTGTTCGGGGCCCAAACGGTGTCCAATCGCCACGAAACTTGGAGGGATGCTTCTTGACACTATTTTGAGTGTGTCACAGAAGTTTCAGCTCTGTTTGGCCACCTGAACATGGTCAACTCCTTTTGCTTGTGGGCCCCCGGTCACTCCCAAGGCCCATTCTTGGAATTTTGCATATGTGGCTTGTTTTCACCTGTTCGGGGCCCAAACGGTGTCCAATCGCCACGAAACTTGGAGGGATGCTTCTTGACTCTATTTTGAGTGTGTCACAGAAGATTCAGCTCTGTTTGGCCACCTGAACATGGTCAACTCCTTTTGCTTGGGGGCCCCCGGTCACTCCCAAGGCCCATTCTTGGAATTTTGCATATGTGGCTTGTTTCCGCCTGTTCGGGGCCCAAACGGTGTCCAATCGCCACGAAACTTGGAGGGATGATTCTTGACACTATTTTGAGTGTGTCACAGAAGTTTCAGCTCTGTTTGACCACCTGAACATGGTCAACTCCTTTTGCTTGTGGGCCCCCGGTCACTCCCAAGGCCCATTCTTGGAATTTTGCATATGTGGCTTGTTTTCACCTGTTCGGGGCCCAAACGGTGTCCAATCGCCACGAAACTTGGAGGGATGCTTCTTGACACTATTTTGAGTGTGTCACAGAAGTTTCAGCTCTGTTTGACCACTTGAACATGGTCAACTCCTTTTGCTTTTGGGCCCCCGGTCACTCCCAAGTCCCATTCCTGGAATTTTGCATATGTGGCTTGTTTCCGCCTGTTCGGGGCCCAAACGGGGTCCAATCGCCACGAAACTTGGAGGGTTGGTTCTTGACACTATTTTGAGTGTGTCACAGAAGTCTCAGCTCTGTTTGACCACCTGAACATGGTCAACTCCTTTTGCTTGTGGGCCCCCGGTCAATCCCAAGGCCCATTTTTGGAATTTTGCTTATGTGGCTTGTTTTCACCTGTTCGGGGCCCAAACGGTGTCCAATCGCCACGAAACTTGGAGGGATGCTTCTCGACACTATTTTGAGTGTGTCACAGAAGTTTCAGCTCCGTTTGACCACCTGAACATGGTCAACTCCTTTTGCTTGTGGGCCCCCGGTCACTCCCAAGGCCCATTCTTGGAATTTTGCATATGTGGCTTGTTTTCACCTGTTCGGGGCCCAAACGGTGTCCAATCGCCACGAAACTTGGAGGGATGCTTCTTGACACTATTTTGAGTGTGTCACAGAAGTTTCAGCTCTGTTTGACCACCTGAACATGGTCAACTCCTTTTGCTTGTGGGCCCCCGGTCACTCCCAAGGCCCATTCTTGGAATTTTGCATATGTGGCTTGTTTCCGTCTGTTCGGGGCCCAAACGGTGTCCAATCGCCACGAAACTTGGAGGGATACTTCTTGACACTATTTTGAGTGTGTCACAGAAGTTTCAGCTCTGTTTGACCACCTGAACATGGTCAACTCCTTTTGCTTGTGGGCCCCCGGTCACTCCCAAGGCCCATTTTTGGAATTTTGCATATGTGGCTTGTTTTCACCTGTTCGGGGCCCAAACGGTGTCCAATCGCCACGAAACTTGGAGGGATGCTTCTTGACACTATTTTGAGTGTGTCATAGAAGGTTCAGCTCTGTTTGACCACCTGAACATGGTCAACTCCTTTTGCTTGTGGGTCCCCGGTCACTCCCAAGGCTCATTCTTGGAATTTTGCATATGTGGCTTGTTTCCGCCTGTTCGGGGCCCAAACGGTGTCCAATCGCCAAGAAACTTGGAGGGATGCTTCTTGACACTATTTTGAGTGTGTCACAGAAGTTTCAGCTCTGTTTGACCACCTGAACATGGTCAACTCCTTTTGCTTGTGGGCCCCCGGTCACTCCCAAGGCCCATTCTTTGAATTTTGCATATTTGGCTTGTTTCCGTCTGTTCGGGGCCCAAACGGTGTCCAATCGCCACGAAACTTGGAGGGATGCTTCTTGACACTGTTTTGAGTGTGTCACAGAAGTTTCAGCTCTGTTTGACCACCTGAACATGGTCAACTCCTTTTGCTTGTGGGCCCCTGGTCACTCCCAAGGCCCATTCTTGGAATTTTGCATATGTGGCTTGTTTCCGCCTGTTCGGGGCCCAAACGGTGTCCAATCGCCACGAAACTTTGAGGGATGCTTCTTGACACTATTTTGAGTACGTCACAGAAGTTTCAGCTCTGTTTGACCACCTGAACATGGTCAACTCCTTTTGCTTGTGGGCCCCCTTTCACTCCCAAGGCCCATTCTTGGAATTTTGCATATGTGGCTTGTTTCCGCCTGTTCGGGGCCCAAACGGTGTCCAATCGCCACGAAACTTGGAGGGATGCTTCTTGACACTATTTTGAGTGTGTCACAGAAGTTTCAGCTCTGTTTGACCACCTGAACATGGTCAACTCCTTTTGCTTGTGGGCCCCCGGTCACTCCCAAGGCCCATTCTTGGAATTTTGCATATGTGGCTTGTTTTCACCTGTTCGGGGCCCAAACGGTGTCCAATCGCCACGAAACTTGGAGGGATGCTTCTCGACACTATTCTGAGTGTGTCACAGAAGTTTCAGCTCTGTTTGACCGCCTGAACATGGTCAACTCCTTTTGCTTGTGGGCCCCCGGTCACTCCCAAGGCCCATTCTTGGAATTTTGCATATGTGGCTTGTTTTCACCTGTTCGGGGCTCAAACGGTGTCCAATCGCCACGAAACTTGGAGGGATGCTTCTTGACTCTATTTTGAGTGTGTCACAGAAGGTTCAGCTCTGTTTGGCCACCTGAACATGGTCAACTCCTTTTGCTTGTGGGCCCCCGGTCACTCCCAAGGCCCATTCTTGGAATTTTGCATATGTGGCTTGTTTCCGCCTGTTCGGGGCCCAAACGGTGTCCAATCGCCACGAAACTTGGAGGGATGCTTCTTGACACTATTTTGAGTGTGTCACAGAAGTTTCAGCTCTGTTTGGCCACCTGAACATGGTCAACTCCTTTTGCTTGTGGGCCCCCGGTCACTCCCAAGGCCCATTCTTGGAATTTTGCATATGTGGCTTGTTTTCACCTGTTCGGGGCCCAAACGGTGTCCAATCGCCACGAAACTTGGAGGGATGCTTCTTGACTCTATTTTGAGTGTGTCACAGAAGATTCAGCTCTGTTTGGCCACCTGAACATGGTCAACTCCTTTTGCTTGGGGGCCCCCGGTCACTCCCAAGGCCCATTCTTGGAATTTTGCATATGTGGCTTGTTTCCGCCTGTTCGGGGCCCAAACGGTGTCCAATCGCCACGAAACTTGGAGGGATGATTCTTGACACTATTTTGAGTGTGTCACAGAAGTTTCAGCTCTGTTTGACCACCTGAACATGGTCAACTCCTTTTGCTTGTGGGCCCCCGGTCACTCCAAAGGCCCATTCTTGGAATTTTGCATATGTGGCTTGTTTTCACCTGTTCGGGGCCCAAACGGTGTCCAATCGCCACGAAACTTGGAGGGATGCTTCTTGACACTATTTTGAGTGTGTCACAGAAGTTTCAGCTCTGTTTGACCACTTGAACATGGTCAACTCCATTTGCTTTTGGGCCCCCGGTCACTCCCAAGTCCCATTCCTGGAATTTTGCATATGTGGCTTGTTTCCGCCTGTTCGGGGCCCAAACGGTGTCCAATCGCCACGAAACTTGGAGGGTTGGTTCTTGACACTATTTTGAGTGTGTCACAGAAGTCTCAGCTCTGTTTGACCACCTGAACATGGTCAACTCCTTTTGCTTGTGGGCCCCCGGTCAATCCCAAGGCCCATTTTTGGAATTTTGCTTATGTGGCTTGTTTTCACCTGTTCGGGGCCCAAACGGTGTCCAATCGCCACGAAACTTGGAGGGATGCTTCTCGACACTATTTTGAGTGTGTCACAGAAGTTTCAGCTCCGTTTGACCACCTGAACATGGTCAACTCCTTTTGCTTGTGGGCCCCCGGTCACTCCCAAGGCCCATTCTTGGAATTTTGCATATGTGGCTTGTTTTCACCTGTTCGGGGCCCAAACGGTGTCCAATCGCCACGAAACTTGGAGGGATGCTTCTTGACACTATTTTGAGTGTGTCACAGAAGTTTCAGCTCTGTTTGACCACCTGAACATGGTCAACTCCTTTTGCTTGTGGGCCCCCGGTCACTCCCAAGGCCCATTCTTGGAATTTTGCATATGTGGCTTGTTTCCGTCTGTTCGGGGCCCAAACGGTGTCCAATCGCCACGAAACTTGGAGGGATACTTCTTGACACTATTTTGAGTGTGTCACAGAAGTTTCAGCTCTGTTTGACCACCTGAACATGGTCAACTCCTTTTGCTTGTGGGCCCCCGGTCACTCCCAAGGCCCATTTTTGGAATTTTGCATATGTGGCTTGTTTTCACCTGTTCGGGGCCCAAACGGTGTCCAATCGCCACGAAACTTGGAGGGATGCTTCTTGACACTATTTTGAGTGTGTCATAGAAGGTTCAGCTCTGTTTGACCACCTGAACATGGTCAACTCCTTTTGCTTGTGGGTCCCCGGTCACTCCCAAGGCTCATTCTTGGAATTTTGCATATGTGGCTTGTTTCCGCCTGTTCGGGGCCCAAACGGTGTCCAATCGCCAAGAAACTTGGAGGGATGCTTCTTGACACTATTTTGAGTGTGTCACAGAAGTTTCAGCTCTGTTTGACCACCTGAACATGGTCAACTCCTTTTGCTTGTGGGCCCCCGGTCACTCCCAAGGCCCATTCTTTGAATTTTGCATATTTGGCTTGTTTCCGTCTGTTCGGGGCCCAAACGGTGTCCAATCGCCACGAAACTTGGAGGGATGCTTCTTGACACTGTTTTGAGTGTGTCACAGAAGTTTCAGCTCTGTTTGACCACCTGAACATGGTCAACTCCTTTTGCTTGTGGACCCCTGGTCACTCCCAAGGCCCATTCTTGGAATTTTGCATATGTGGCTTGTTTCCGCCTGTTCGGGGCCCAAACGGTGTCCAATCGCCACGAAACTTTGAGGGATGCTTCTTGACACTATTTTGAGTACGTCACAGAAGTTTCAGCTCTGTTTGACCACCTGAACATGGTCAACTCCTTTTGCTTGTGGGCCCCCTTTCACTCCCAAGGCCCATTCTTGGAATTTTGCATATGTGGCTTGTTTCCGCCTGTTCGGGGCCCAAACGGTGTCCAATCGCCACGAAACTTGGAGGGATGCTTCTTGACACTATTTTGAGTGTGTCACAGAAGTTTCAGCTCTGTTTGACCACCTGAACATGGTCAACTCCTTTTGCTTGTGGGCCCCCGGTCACTCCCAAGGCCCATTCTTGGAATTTTGCATATGTGGCTTGTTTCCGCCTGTTCGGGGCCCAAACGGTGTCCAATCGCCACGAAACTTGGAGGGATGCTTCTTGACACTATTTTGAGTACGTTACAGAAGTTTCAGCTCTGTTTGACCACCTGAACATGGTCAACTCCTTTTGCTTGTGGGCCCCCGGTCACTCCCAAGGCCCATTCTTGGAATTTTGCATATGTGGGTTGTTTCCGCCTGTTCGGGGCCCAAACGGTGTCCAATCGCCACGAAACTTGGAGGGATGCTTCTTGACACTATTTTGAGTGTGTCACAGATGTTTCAGCTCTGTTTGACCACCTGAACATGGTCATCTCCTTTTGTTTGTGGGCCCCAGTCACTCCCAAGGCCCATTTTTGGAATTTTGCATATGTGGCTTGTTTCCGCCTGTTCGGGGCCCAAACGGTGTCCAATCGCCACGAAACTTGGAGGGATGCTTCTTGACACTATTTTGAGTGTGTCACAGAAGTTTCAGCTCTGTTTGACCACCTGAACATGGTCAACTCCTATTGCTTGTGGGTCCCCGGTCACTCCCAAGGCTCATTCTTTGAATTTTGCATATTTGGCTTGTTTCCGCCTGTTCGGGGCCCAAACGGTGTCCAATCGCCACGAAACTTGGAGGGATGGTTCTTGACACTATTTTGAGTGTGTCACAGAAGTTTCAGCACTGTTTGACCACCTGAACATGGTCAACTCCTTTTGCTTGTGGGCCCCCGGTCCCTCCCAAGGCCCATTCTTGGAATTTTGCATATGTGGCTTGTTTCCGCCTGTTCGGGGCCCAAACGGTGTCCAATCGCCACGAAACTTGGAGGGATGCTTCTTGACACTATTTTGAGTGTGTCACAGAAGTTTCAGCTCTGTTTGACCACCTGAACATGGTCAACTCCTTTTGCTTGTGGGCCCCCGGTCACTCCCAAGGCCCATTCTTGGAATTTTGCATATGTGGCTTGTTTTCACCTGTTCGGGGCCCAAACGGTGTCCAATCGCCACGAAACTTGGAGGGATGCTTCTCGACACTATTTTGAGTGTGTCACAGAAGTTTCAGCTCTGTTTGACCACCTGAACATGGTCAACTCCTTTTGCTTGTGGGCCCCCGGTCACTCCCAAGGCCCATTCTTGGAATTTTGCATATGTGGCTTGTTTCCGCCTGTTCGGGGCCCAAACGGTGTCCAATCGCCACGAAACTTGGAGGGATGCTTCTTGACACTATTTTGAGTGTGTCACAGAAGTTTCAGCTCTGTTTGGCCACCTGAACATGGTCAACTCCTTTTGCTTGTGGGCCCCCGGTCACTCCCAAGGCCCATTCTTGGAATTTTGCATATGTGGCTTGTTTTCACCTGTTCGGGGCCCAAACGGTGTCCAATCGCCACGAAACTTGGAGGGATGCTTCTTGACTCTATTTTGAGTGTGTCACAGAAGATTCAGCTCTGTTTGGCCACCTGAACATGGTCAACTCCTTTTGCTTGGGGGCCCCCGGTCACTCCCAACGCTCATTCTTGGAATTTTGCATATGTGGCTTGTTTCCGCCTGTTCGGGGCCCAAACGGTGTCCAATCGCCACGAAACTTGGAGGGATGATTCTTGACACTATTTTGAGTGTGTCACAGAAGTTTCAGCTCTGTTTGACCACCTGAACATGGTCAACTCCTTTTGCTTGTGGGCCCCCGGTCACTCCCAAGGCCCATTCTTGGAATTTTGCATATGTGGCTTGTTTTCACCTGTTCGGGGCCCAAACGGTGTCCAATCGCCACGAAACTTGGAGGGATGCTTCTTGACACTATTTTGAGTGTGTCACAGAAGTTTCAGCTCTGTTTGACCACTTGAACATGGTCAACTCCTTTTGCTTGTGGGCCCTCGGTCACTCCCAAGTCCCATTCTTGGAATTTTGCATATGTGGCTTGTTTCCGCCTGTTCGGGGCCCAAACGGTGTCCAATCGCCACGAAACTTGGAGGATGCTTCTTGACACTATTTTGAGTGTGTCACAGAAGTTTCAGCTCTGTTTGACCACCTGAACATGGTCAACTCCTATTGCTTGTGGGTCCCCGGTCACTCCCAAGGCTCATTCTTTGAATTTTGCATATTTGGCTTGTTTCCGCCTGTTCGGGGCCCAAACGGTGTCCAATCGCCACGAAACTTGGAGGGATGGTTCTTGACACTATTTTGAGTGTGTCACAGAAGTTTCAGCACTGTTTGACCACCTGAACATGGTCAACTCCTTTTGCTTGTGGGCCCCCGGTCCCTCCCAAGGCCCATTCTTGGAATTTTGCATATGTGGCTTGTTTCCGCCTGTTCGGGGCCCAAACGGTGTCCAATCGCCACGAAACTTGGAGGGATGCTTCTTGACACTATTTTGAGTGTGTCACAGAAGTTTCAGCTCTGTTTGACCACCTGAACATGGTCAACTCCTTTTGCTTGTGGGCCCCCGGTCACTCCCAAGGCCCATTCTTGGAATTTTGCATATGTGGCTTGTTTTCACCTGTTCGGGGCCCAAACGGTGTCCAATCGCCACGAAACTTGGAGGGATGCTTCTTGACACTATTTTGAGTGTGTCACAGAAGTTTCAGCTCTGTTTGACCACCTGAACATGGTCAACTCCTTTTGCTTGTGGGCCCCCGGTCACTCCCAAGGCCCATTCTTGGAATTTTGCATATGTGGCTTGTTTTCACCTGTTCGGGGCTCAAACGGTGTCCAATCGCCACGAAACTTGGAGGGATGCTTCTTGACTCTATTTTGAGTGTGTCACAGAAGGTTCAGCTCTGTTTGGCCACCTGAACATGGTCAACTCCTTTTGCTTGTGGGCCCCCGGTCACTCCCAAGGCCCATTCTTGGAATTTTGCATATGTGGCTTGTTTCCGCCTGTTCGGGGCCCAAACGGTGTCCAATCGCCACGAAACTTGGAGGGATGCTTCTTGACACTATTTTGAGTGTGTCACAGAAGTTTCAGCTCTGTTTGGCCACCTGAACATGGTCAACTCCTTTTGCTTGTGGGCCCCCGGTCACTCCCAAGGCCCATTCTTGGAATTTTGCATATGTGGCTTGTTTTCACCTGTTCGGGGCCCAAACGGTGTCCAATCGCCACGAAACTTGGAGGGATGCTTCTTGACTCTATTTTGAGTGTGTCACAGAAGATTCAGCTCTGTTTGGCGACCTGAACATGGTCAACTCCTTTTGCTTGGGGGCCCCCGGTCACTCCCAACGCTCATTCTTGGAATTTTGCATATGTGGCTTGTTTCCGCCTGTTCGGGGCCCAAACGGTGTCCAATCGCCACGAAACTTGGAGGGATGATTCTTGACACTATTTTGAGTGTGTCACAGAAGTTTCAGCTCTGTTTGACCACCTGAACATGGTCAACTCCTTTTGCTTGTGGGCCCCCGGTCACTCCCAAGGCCCATTCTTGGAATTTTGCATATGTGGCTTGTTTTCACCTGTTCGGGGCCCAAACGGTGTCCAATCGCCACGAAACTTGGAGGGATGCTTCTTGACACTATTTTGAGTGTGTCACAGAAGTTTCAGCTCTGTTTGACCACTTGAACATGGTCAACTCCTTTTGCTTTTGGGCCCCCGGTCACTCCCAAGTCCCATTCCTGGAATTTTGCATATGTGGCTTGTTTCCGCCTGTTCGGGGCCCAAACGGTGTCCAATCGCCACGAAACTTGGAGGGTTGGTTCTTGACACTATTTTGAGTGTGTCACAGAAGTCTCAGCTCTGTTTGACCACCTGAACATGGTCAACTCCTTTTGCTTGTGGGCCCCCGGTCAATCCCAAGGCCCATTCTTGGAATTTTGCATATGTGGCTTGTTTTCACCTGTTCGGGGCCCAAACGGTGTCCAATCGCCACGAAACTTGGAGGGATGCTTCTCGACACTATTTTGAGTGTGTCACAGAAGTTTCAGCTCTGTTTGACCACCTGAACATGGTCAACTCCTTTTGCTTGTTGGCCCCCGGTCACTCCCAAGGCCCATTCTTGGAATTTTGCATATGTGGCTTGTTTTCACCTGTTCGGGGCCCAAACGGTGTCCAATCGCCACGAAACTTGGAGGGATGCTTCTTGACTCTATTTTGAGTGTGTCACAGAAGATTCAGCTCTGTTTGGCCACCTGAACATGGTCAACTCCTTTTGCTTGGGGGCCCCCGGTCACTCCCAACGCTCATTCTTGGAATTTTGCATATGTGGCTTGTTTCCGCCTGTTCGGGGCCCAAACGGTGTCCAATCGCCACGAAACTTGGAGGGATGATTCTTGACACTATTTTGAGTGTGTCACAGAAGTTTCAGCTCTGTTTGACCACCTGAACATGGTCAACTCCTTTTGCTTGTGGGCCCCCGGTCACTCCCAAGGCCCATTCTTGGAATTTTGCATATGTGGCTTGTTTTCACCTGTTCGGGGCCCAAACGGTGTCCAATCGCCACGAAACTTGGAGGGATGCTTCTTGACACTATTTTGAGTGTGTCACAGAAGTTTCAGCTCTGTTTGACCACTTGAACATGGTCAACTCCTTTTGCTTTTGGGCCCCCGGTCACTCCCAAGTCCCATTCCTGGAATTTTGCATATGTGGCTTGTTTCCGCCTGTTCGGGGCCCAAACGGTGTCCAATCGCCACGAAACTTGGAGGGTTGGTTCTTGACACTATTTTGAGTGTGTCACAGAAGTCTCAGCTCTGTTTGACCACCTGAACATGGTCAACTCCTTTTGCTTGTGGGCCCCCGGTCAATCCCAAGGCCCATTCTTGGAATTTTGCATATGTGGCTTGTTTTCACCTGTTCGGGGCCCAAACGGTGTCCAATCGCCACGAAACTTGGAGGGATGCTTCTCGACACTATTTTGAGTGTGTCACAGAAGTTTCAGCTCTGTTTGACCACCTGAACATGGTCAACTCCTTTTGCTTGTTGGCCCCCGGTCACTCCCAAGGCCCATTCTTGGAATTTTGCATATGTGGCTTGTTTTCACCTGTTCGGGGCCCAAACGGTGTCCAATCGCCACGAAACTTGGAGGGATGCTTCTTGACTCTATTTTGAGTGTGTCACAGAAGATTCAGCTCTGTTTGGCCACCTGAACATGGTCAACTCCTTTTGCTTGGGGGCCCACGGTCACTCCCAAGGCCCATTCTTGGAATTTTGCATATGTGGCTTGTTTCCGCCTGTTCGGGGCCCAAACGGTGTCCAATCGCCACGAAACTTGGAGGGATGCTTCTTGACACTATTTTGAGTGTGTCACAGATGTTTCAGCTCTGTTTGACCACCTGAACATGGTCATCTCCTTTTGTTTGTGGGCCCCAGTCACTCCCAAGGCCCATTTTTGGAATTTTGCATATGTGGCTTGTTTCCGCCTGTTCGGGGCCCAAACGGTGTCCAATCGCCACGAAACTTGGAGGGATGCTTCTTGACACTATTTTGAGTGTGTCACAGAAGTTTCAGCTCTGTTTGACCACCTGAACATGGTCAACTCCTTTTGCTTGTGGGTCCCCGGTCACTCCCAAGGCTCATTCTTTGAATTTTGCATATTTGGCTTGTTTCCGCCTGTTCGGGGCCCAAACGGTGTCCAATCGCCACGAAACTTGGAGGGATGGTTCTTGACACTATTTTGAGTGTGTCACAGAAGTTTCAGCACTGTTTGACCACCTGAACATGGTCAACTCCTTTTGCTTGTGGGCCCCCGGTCCCTCCCAAGGCCCATTCTTGGAATTTTGCATATGTGGCTTGTTTCCGCCTGTTCGGGGCCCAAACGGTGTCCAATCGCCACGAAACTTGGAGGGATGCTTCTTGACACTATTTTGAGTGTGTCACAGAAGTTTCAGCTCTGTTTGACCACCTGAACATGGTCAACTCCTTTTGCTTGTGGGCCCCCGGTCACTCCCAAGGCCCATTCTTGGAATTTTGCATATGTGGCTTGTTTTCACCTGTTCGGGGCCCAAACGGTGTCCAATCGCCACGAAACTTGGAGGGATGCTTCTCGACACTATTTTGAGTGTGTCACAGAAGTTTCAGCTCTGTTTGACCACCTGAACATGGTCAACTCCTTTTGCTTGTGGGCCCCCGGTCACTCCCAAGGCCCATTCTTGGAATTTTGCATATGTGGCTTGTTTCCGCCTGTTCGGGGCCCAAACGGTGTCCAATCGCCACGAAACTTGGAGGGATGCTTCTTGACACTATTTTGAGTGTGTCACAGAAGTTTCAGCTCTGTTTGGCCACCTGAACATGGTCAACTCCTTTTGCTTGTGGGCCCCCGGTCACTCCCAAGGCCCATTCTTGGAATTTTGCATATGTGGCTTGTTTTCACCTGTTCGGGGCCCAAACGGTGTCCAATCGCCACGAAACTTGGAGGGATGCTTCTTGACTCTATTTTGAGTGTGTCACAGAAGATTCAGCTCTGTTTGACCACCTGAACATGGTCAACTCCTTTTGCTTGTGGGCCCCCGGTCCCTCCCAAGGCCCATTCTTGGAATTTTGCATATGTGGCTTGTTTCCGCCTGTTCGGGGCCCAAACGGTGTCCAATCGCCACGAAACTTGGAGGGATGCTTCTTGACACTATTTTGAGTGTGTCACAGAAGTTTCAGCTCTGTTTGACCACCTGAACATGGTCAACTCCTTTTGCTTGTGGGCCCCCGGTCACTCCCAAGGCCCATTCTTGGAATTTTGCATATGTGGCTTGTTTTCACCTGTTCGGGGCCCAAACGGTGTCCAATCGCCACGAAACTTGGAGGGATGCTTCTCGACACTATTTTGAGTGTGTCACAGAAGTTTCAGCTCTGTTTGACCACCTGAACATGGTCAACTCCTTTTGCTTGTGGGCCCCCGGTCACTCCCAAGGCCCATTCTTGGAATTTTGCATATGTGGCTTGTTTTCACCTGTTCGGGGCTCAAACGGTGTCCAATCGCCACGAAACTTGGAGGGATGCTTCTTGACTCTATTTTGAGTGTGTCACAGAAGGTTCAGCTCTGTTTGGCCACCTGAACATGGTCAACTCCTTTTGCTTGTGGGCCCCCGGTCACTCCCAAGGCCCATTCTTGGAATTTTGCATATGTGGCTTGTTTCCGCCTGTTCGGGGCCCAAACGGTGTCCAATCGCCACGAAACTTGGAGGGATGCTTCTTGACACTATTTTGAGTGTGTCACAGAAGTTTCAGCTCTGTTTGGCCACCTGAACATGGTCAACTCCTTTTGCTTGTGGGCCCCCGGTCACTCCCAAGGCCCATTCTTGGAATTTTGCATATGTGGCTTGTTTTCACCTGTTCGGGGCCCAAACGGTGTCCAATCGCCACGAAACTTGGAGGGATGCTTCTTGACTCTATTTTGAGTGTGTCACAGAAGATTCAGCTCTGTTTGGCCACCTGAACATGGTCAACTCCTTTTGCTTGGGGGCCCCCGGTCACTCCCAACGCTCATTCTTGGAATTTTGCATATGTGGCTTGTTTCCGCCTGTTCGGGGCCCAAACGGTGTCCAATCGCCACGAAACTTGGAGGGATGATTCTTGACACTATTTTGAGTGTGTCACAGAAGTTTCAGCTCTGTTTGACCACCTGAACATGGTCAACTCCTTTTGCTTGTGGGCCCCCGGTCACTCCCAAGGCCCATTCTTGGAATTTTGCATATGTGGCTTGTTTTCACCTGTTCGGGGCCCAAACGGTGTCCAATCGCCACGAAACTTGGAGGGATGCTTCTTGACACTATTTTGAGTGTGTCACAGAAGTTTCAGCTCTGTTTGACCACTTGAACATGGTCAACTCCTTTTGCTTTTGGGCCCCCGGTCACTCCCAAGTCCCATTCCTGGAATTTTGCATATGTGGCTTGTTTCCGCCTGTTCGGGGCCCAAACGGTGTCCAATCGCCACGAAACTTGGAGGGTTGGTTCTTGACACTATTTTGAGTGTGTCACAGAAGTCTCAGCTCTGTTTGACCACCTGAACATGGTCAACTCCTTTTGCTTGTGGGCCCCCGGTCAATCCCAAGGCCCATTCTTGGAATTTTGCATATGTGGCTTGTTTTCACTTGTTCGGGGCCCAAACGGTGTCCAATCGCCACGAAACTTGGAGGGATGCTTCTCGACACTATTTTGAGTGTGTCACAGAAGTTTCAGCTCTGTTTGACCACCTGAACATGGTCAACTCCTTTTGCTTGTTGGCCCCCGGTCACTCCCAAGGCCCATTCTTGGAATTTTGCATATGTGGCTTGTTTTCACCTGTTCGGGGCCCAAACGGTGTCCAATCGCCACGAAACTTGGAGGGATGCTTCTTGACTCTATTTTGAGTGTGTCACAGAAGATTCAGCTCTGTTTGGCCACCTGAACATGGTCAACTCCTTTTGCTTGGGGGCCCCCGGTCACTCCCAACGCTCATTCTTGGAATTTTGCATATGTGGCTTGTTTCCGCCTGTTCGGGGCCCAAACGGTGTCCAATCGCCACGAAACTTGGAGGGATGATTCTTGACACTATTTTGAGTGTGTCACAGAAGTTTCAGCTCTGTTTGACCACCTGAACATGGTCAACTCCTTTTGCTTGTGGGCCCCCGGTCACTCCCAAGGCCCATTCTTGGAATTTTGCATATGTGGCTTGTTTTCACCTGTTCGGGGCCCAAACGGTGTCCAATCGCCACGAAACTTGGAGGGATGCTTCTTGACACTATTTTGAGTGTGTCACAGAAGTTTCAGCTCTGTTTGACCACTTGAACATGGTCAACTCCTTTTGCTTTTGGGCCCCCGGTCACTCCCAAGTCCCATTCCTGGAATTTTGCATATGTGGCTTGTTTCCGCCTGTTCGGGGCCCAAACGGTGTCCAATCGCCACGAAACTTGGAGGGTTGGTTCTTGACACTATTTTGAGTGTGTCACAGAAGTCTCAGCTCTGTTTGACCACCTGAACATGGTCAACTCCTTTTGCTTGTGGGCCCCCGGTCAATCCCAAGGCCCATTCTTGGAATTTTGCATATGTGGCTTGTTTTCACCTGTTCGGGGCCCAAACGGTGTCCAATCGCCACGAAACTTGGAGGGATGCTTCTCGACACTATTTTGAGTGTGTCACAGAAGTTTCAGCTCTGTTTGACCACCTGAACATGGTCAACTCCTTTTGCTTGTTGGCCCCCGGTCACTCCCAAGGCCCATTCTTGGAATTTTGCATATGTGGCTTGTTTTCACCTGTTCGGGGCCCAAACGGTGTCCAATCGCCACGAAACTTGGAGGGATGCTTCTTGACTCTATTTTGAGTGTGTCACAGAAGATTCAGCTCTGTTTGGCCACCTGAACATGGTCAACTCCTTTTGCTTGGGGGCCCACGGTCACTCCCAAGGCCCATTCTTGGAATTTTGCATATGTGGCTTGTTTCCGCCTGTTCGGGGCCCAAACGGTGTCCAATCGCCACGAAACTTGGAGGGATGCTTCTTGACACTATTTTGAGTGTGTCACAGATGTTTCAGCTCTGTTTGACCACCTGAACATGGTCATCTCCTTTTGTTTGTGGGCCCCAGTCACTCCCAAGGCCCATTTTTGGAATTTTGCATATGTGGCTTGTTTCCGCCTGTTCGGGGCCCAAACGGTGTCCAATCGCCACGAAACTTGGAGGGATGCTTCTTGACACTATTTTGAGTGTGTCACAGAAGTTTCAGCTCTGTTTGACCACCTGAACATGGTCAACTCCTTTTGCTTGTGGGTCCCCGGTCACTCCCAAGGCTCATTCTTTGAATTTTGCATATTTGGCTTGTTTCCGCCTGTTCGGGGCCCAAACGGTGTCCAATCTCCACGAAACTTGGAGGGATGGTTCTTGACACTATTTTGAGTGTGTCACAGAAGTTTCAGCACTGTTTGACCACCTGAACATGGTCAACTCCTTTTGCTTGTGGGCCCCCGGTCCCTCCCAAGGCCCATTCTTGGAATTTTGCATATGTGGCTTGTTTCCGCCTGTTCGGGGCCCAAACGGTGTCCAATCGCCACGAAACTTGGAGGGATGCTTCTTGACACTATTTTGAGTGTGTCACAGAAGTTTCAGCTCTGTTTGACCACCTGAACATGGTCAACTCCTTTTGCTTGTGGGCTCCCGGTCACTCCCAAGGCCCATTCTTGGAATTTTGCATATGTGGCTTGTTTTCACCTGTTCGGGGCCCAAACGGTGTCCAATCGCCACGAAACTTGGAGGGATGCTTCTCGACACTATTTTGAGTGTGTCACAGAAGTTTCAGCTCTGTTTGACCACCTGAACATGGTCAACTCCTTTTGCTTGTGGGCCCCCGGTCACTCCCAAGGCCCATTCTTGGAATTTTGCATATGTGGCTTGTTTTCACCTGTTCGGGGCCCAAACGGTGTCCAATCGCCACGAAACTTGGAGGGATGCTTCTTGACTCTATTTTGAGTGTGTCACTGAAGATTCAGCTCTGTTTGGCCACCTGAACATGGTCAACTCCTTTTGCTTGTGGGCCCCCGGTCACTCCCAAGGCCCATTCTTGGAATTTTGCATATGTGGCTTGTTTCCGCCTGTTCGGGGCCCAAACGGTGTCCAATCGCCACGAAACTTGGAGGGATGCTTCTTGACACTATTTTGAGTGTGTCACAGATGTTTCAGCTCTGTTTGACCACCTGAACATGGTCATCTCCTTTTGTTTGTGGGCCCCGGTCACTCCCAAGGCCCATTTTTGGAATTTTGCATATGTGGCTTGTTTCCGCCTGTTCGGGGCCCAAACGGTGTCCAATCGCCACGAAACTTGGAGGGATGCTTCTTGACACTATTTTGAGTGTGTCACAGAAGTTTCAGCTCTGTTTGACCACCTGAACATGGTCAACTCCTATTGCTTGTGGGTCCCCGGTCACTCCCAAGGCTCATTCTTTGAATTTTGCATATTTGGCTTGTTTCCGCCTGTTCGGGGCCCAAACGGTGTCCAATCGCCACGAAACTTGGAGGGATGGTTCTTGACACTATTTTGAGTGTGTCACAAAAGTTTCAGCTCTGTTTGACCACTTGAACATGGTCAACTCCTTTTGCTTGTGGGCCATCGGTCACTCCCAAGTCCCATTCTTGGAATTTTGCATATGTGGCTTGTTTCCGCCTGTTCGGGGCCCAAACGGTGTCCAATCGCCACGAAACTTGGAGGATGCTTCTTGACACTATTTTGAGTGTGTCACAGAAGTTTCAGCTCTGTTTGACCACCTGAACATGGTCAACTCCTATTGCTTGTGGGTCCCCGGTCACTCCCAAGGCTCATTCTTTGAATTTTGCATATTTGGCTTGTTTCCGCCTGTTCGGGGCCCAAACGGTGTCCAATCGCCACGAAACTTGGAGGGATGGTTCTTGACACTATTTTGAGTGTGTCACAGAAGTTTCAGCACTGTTTGACGACCTGAACATGGTCAACTCCTTTTGCTTGTGGGCCCCCGGTCCCTCCCAAGGCCCATTCTTGGAATTTTGCATATGTGGCTTGTTTCCGCCTGTTCGGGGCCCAAACGGTGTCCAATCGCCACGAAACTTGGAGGGATGCTTCTTGACACTATTTTGAGTGTGTCACAGAAGTTTCAGCTCTGTTTGACCACCTGAACATGGTCAACTCCTTTTGCTTGTGGGCCCCCGGTCACTCCCAAGGCCCATTCTTGGAATTTTGCATATGTGGCTTGTTTTCACCTGTTCGGGGCCCAAACGGTGTCCAATCGCCACGAAACTTGGAGGGATGCTTCTCGACACTATTTTGAGTGTGTCACAGAAGTTTCAGCTCTGTTTGACCACCTGAACATGGTCAACTCCTTTTGCTTGTGGGCCCCCGGTCACTCCCAAGGCCCATTCTTGGAATTTTGCATATGTGGCTTGTTTTCACCTGTTCGGGGCTCAAACGGTGTCCAATCGCCACGAAACTTGGAGGGATGCTTCTTGACTCTATTTTGAGTGTGTCACAGAAGGTTCAGCTCTGTTTGGCCACCTGAACATGGTCAACTCCTTTTGCTTGTGGGCCCCCGGTCACTCCCAAGGCCCATTCTTGGAATTTTGCATATGTGGCTTGTTTCCGCCTGTTCGGGGCCCAAACGGTGTCCAATCGCCACGAAACTTGGAGGGATGCTTCTTGACACTATTTTGAGTGTGTCACAGAAGTTTCAGCTCTGTTTGGCCACCTGAACATGGTCAACTCCTTTTGCTTGTGGGCCCCCGGTCACTCCCAAGGCCCATTCTTGGAATTTTGCATATGTGGCTTGTTTTCACCTGTTCGGGGCCCAAACGGTGTCCAATCGCCACGAAACTTGGAGGGATGCTTCTTGACTCTATTTTGAGTGTGTCACAGAAGATTCAGCTCTGTTTGGCCACCTGAACATGGTCAACTCCTTTTGCTTGTGGGCCCCCGGTCACTCCCAACGCTCATTCTTGGAATTTTGCATATGTGGCTTGTTTCCGCCTGTTCGGGGCCCAAACGGTGTCCAATCGCCACGAAACTTGGAGGGATGATTCTTGACACTATTTTGAGTGTGTCACAGAAGTTTCAGCTCTGTTTGACCACCTGAACATGGTCAACTCCTTTTGCTTGTGGGCCCCCGGTCACTCCCAAGGCCCATTCTTGGAATTTTGCATATGTGGCTTGTTTTCACCTGTTCGGGGCCCAAACGGTGTCCAATCGCCACGAAACTTGGAGGGATGCTTCTTGACACTATTTTGAGTGTGTCACAGAAGTTTCAGCTCTGTTTGACCACTTGAACATGGTCAACTCCTTTTGCTTTTGGGCCCCCGGTCACTCCCAAGTCCCATTCCTGGAATTTTGCATATGTGGCTTGTTTCCGCCTGTTCGGGGCCCAAACGGTGTCCAATCGCCACGAAACTTGGAGGGTTGGTTCTTGACACTATTTTGAGTGTGTCACAGAAGTCTCAGCTCTGTTTGACCACCTGAACATGGTCAACTCCTTTTGCTTGTGGGCCCCCGGTCAATCCCAAGGCCCATTCTTGGAATTTTGCATATGTGGCTTGTTTTCACCTGTTCGGGGCCCAAACGGTGTCCAATCGCCACGAAACTTGGAGGGATGCTTCTCGACACTATTTTGAGTGTGTCACAGAAGTTTCAGCTCTGTTTGACCACCTGAACATGGTCAACTCCTTTTGCTTGTTGGCCCCCGGTCACTCCCAAGGCCCATTCTTGGAATTTTGCATATGTGGCTTGTTTTCACCTGTTCGGGGCCCAAACGGTGTCCAATCGCCACGAAACTTGGAGGGATGCTTCTTGACTCTATTTTGAGTGTGTCACAGAAGATTCAGCTCTGTTTGGCCACCTGAACATGGTCAACTCCTTTTGCTTGGGGGCCCACGGTCACTCCCAAGGCCCATTCTTGGAATTTTGCATATGTGGCTTGTTTCCGCCTGTTCGGGGCCCAAACGGTGTCCAATCGCCACGAAACTTGGAGGGATGCTTCTTGACACTATTTTGAGTGTGTCACAGATGTTTCAGCTCTGTTTGACCACCTGAACATGGTCATCTCCTTTTGTTTGTGGGCCCCAGTCACTCCCAAGGCCCATTTTTGGAATTTTGCATATGTGGCTTGTTTCCGCCTGTTCGGGGCCCAAACGGTGTCCAATCGCCACGAAACTTGGAGGGATGCTTCTTGACACTATTTTGAGTGTGTCACAAAAGTTTCAGCTCTGTTTGACCACCTGAACATGGTCAACTCCTATTGCTTGCGGGTCCCCGGTCACTCCCAAGGCTCATTCTTTGAATTTTGCATATTTGGCTTGTTTCCGCCTGTTCGGGGCCCAAACGGTGTCCAATCGCCACGAAACTTGGAGGGATGGTTCTTGACACTATTTTGAGTGTGTCACAGAAGTTTCAGCACTGTTTGACCACCTGAACATGGTCAACTCCTTTTGCTTGTGGGCCCCCGGTCCCTCCCAAGGCCCATTCTTGGAATTTTGCATATGTGGCTTGTTTCCGCCTGTTCGGGGCCCAAACGGTGTCCAATCGCCACGAAACTTGGAGGGATGCTTCTTGACACTATTTTGAGTGTGTCACAGAAGTTTCAGCTCTGTTTGACCACCTGAACATGGTCAACTCCTTTTGCTTGTGGGCCCCCGGTCACTCCCAAGGCCCATTCTTGGAATTTTGCATATGTGGCTTGTTTTCACCTGTTCGGGGCCCAAACGGTGTCCAATCGCCACGAAACTTGGAGGGATGCTTCTCGACACTATTTTGAGTGTGTCACAGAAGTTTCAGCTCTGTTTGACCGCCTGAACATGGTCAACTCCTTTTGCTTGTGGGCCCCCGGTCACTCCCAAGGCCCATTCTTGGAATTTTGCATATGTGGCTTGTTTTCACCTGTTCGGGGCCCAAACGGTGTCCAATCGCCACGAAACTTGGAGGGATGCTTCTTGACTCTATTTTGAGTGTGTCACAGAAGATTCAGCTCTGTTTGGCCACCTGAACATGGTCAACTCCTTTTGCTTGTGGGCCCCCGGTCACTCCCAAGGCCCATTCTTGGAATTTTGCATATGTGGCTTGTTTCCGCCTGTTCGGGGCCCAAACGGTGTCCAATCGCCACGAAACTTGGAGGGATGCTTCTTGACACTATTTTGAGTGTGTCACAGATGTTTCAGCTCTGTTTGACCACCTGAACATGGTCATCTCCTTTTGTTTGTGGGCCCCGGTCACTCCCAAGGCCCATTTTTGGAATTTTGCATATGTGGCTTGTTTCCGCCTGTTCGGGGCCCAAACGGTGTCCAATCGCCACGAAACTTGGAGGGATGCTTCTTGACACTATTTTGAGTGTGTCACAGAAGTTTCAGCTCTGTTTGACCACCTGAACATGGTCAACTCCTATTGCTTGTGGGTCCCCGGTCACTCCCAAGGCTCATTCTTTGAATTTTGCATATTTGGCTTGTTTCCGCCTGTTCGGGGCCCAAACGGTGTCCAATCGCCACGAAACTTGGAGGGATGGTTCTTGACACTATTTTGAGTGTGTCACAGATGTTTCAGCACTGTTTGACCACCTGAACATGGTCAACTCCTTTTGCTTGTGGGCCCCCGGTCCCTCCCAAGGCCCATTCTTGGAATTTTGCATATGTGGCTTGTTTCCGCCTGTTCGGGGCCCAAACGGTGTCCAATCGCCACGAAACTTGGAGGGATGCTTCTTGACACTATTTTGAGTGTGTCACAGAAGTTTCAGCTCTGTTTGACCACCTGAACATGGTCAACTCCTTTTGCTTGTGGGCCCCCGGTCACTCCCAAGGCCCATTCTTGGAATTTTGCATATGTGGCTTGTTTTCACCTGTTCGGGGCCCAAACGGTGTCCAATCGCCACGAAACTTGGAGGGATGCTTCTCGACACTATTTTGAGTGTGTCACAGAAGTTTCAGCTCTGTTTGACCACCTGAACATGGTCAACTCCTTTTGCTTGTGGGCCCCCGGTCACTCCCAAGGCCCATTCTTGGAATTTTGCATATGTGGCTTGTTTTCACCTGTTCGGGGCTCAAACGGTGTCCAATCGCCACGAAACTTGGAGGGATGCTTCTTGACTCTATTTTGAGTGTGTCACAGAAGGTTCAGCTCTGTTTGGCCACCTGAACATGGTCAACTCCTTTTGCTTGTGGGCCCCCGGTCACTCCCAAGGCCCATTCTTGGAATTTTGCATATGTGGCTTGTTTCCGCCTGTTCGGGGCCCAAACGGTGTCCAATCGCCACGAAACTTGGAGGGATGCTTCTTGACACTATTTTGAGTGTGTCACAGAAGTCTCAGCTCTGTTTGGCCACCTGAACATGGTCAACTCCTTTTGCTTGTGGGCCCCCGGTCACTCCCAAGGCCCATTCTTGGAATTTTGCATATGTGGCTTGTTTTCACCTGTTCGGGGCCCAAACGGTGTCCAATCGCCACGAAACTTGGAGGGATGCTTCTTGACTCTATTTTGAGTGTGTCACAGAAGATTCAGCTCTGTTCGGCCACCTGAACATGGTCAACTCCTTTTGCTTGGGGGCCCCCGGTCACTCCCAAGGCCCATTCTTGGAATTTTGCATATGTGGCTTGTTTCCGCCTGTTCGGGGCCCAAACGGTGTCCAATCGCCACGAAACTTGGAGGGATGATTCTTGACACTATTTTGAGTGTGTCACAGAAGTTTCAGCTCTGTTTGACCACCTGAACATGGTCAACTCCTTTTGCTTGTGGGCCCCCGGTCACTCCCAAGGCCCATTCTTGGAATTTTTCATATGTAGCTTGTTTTCACCTGTTCGGGGCCCAAACGGTGTCCAATCGCCACGAAACTTGGAGGGATGCTTCTTGACACTATTTTGAGTGTGTCACAGAAGTTTCAGCTCTGTTTGACCACTTGAACATGGTCAACTCCTTTTGCTTTTGGGCCCCCGGTCACTCCCAAGTCCCATTCCTGGAATTTTGCATATGTGGCTTGTTTCCGCCTGTTCGGGGCCCAAACGGTGTCCAATCGCCACGAAACTTGGAGGGTTGGTTCTTGACACTATTTTGAGTGTGTCACAGAAGTCTCAGCTCTGTTTGACCACCTGAACATGGTCAACTCCTTTTGCTTGTGGGCCCCCGGTCAATCCCAAGGCCCATTCTTGGAATTTTGCATATGTGGCTTGTTTTCACCTGTTCGGGGCCCAAACGGTGTCCAATCGCCACGAAACTTGGAGGGATGCTTCTCGACACTATTTTGAGTGTGTCACAGAAGTTTCAGCTCTGTTTGACCACCTGAACATGGTCAACTCCTTTTGCTTGTGGGCCCCCGGTCACTCCCAAGGCCCATTCTTGGAATTTTGCATATGTGGCTTGTTTTCACCTGTTCGGGGCCCAAACGGTGTCCAATCGCCACGAAACTTGGAGGGATGCTTCTTGACTCTATTTTGAGTGTGTCACAGAAGATTCAGCTCTGTTTGGCCACCTGAACATGGTCAACTCCTTTTGCTTGGGGGCCCACGGTCACTCCCAAGGCCCATTCTTGGAATTTTGCATATGTGGCTTGTTTCCGCCTGTTCGGGGCCCAAACGGTGTCCAATCGCCACGAAACTTGGAGGGATGATTCTTGACACTATTTTGAGTGTGTCACAGAAGTTTCAGCTCTGTTTGACCACCTGAACATGGTCAACTCCTTTTGCTTGTGGGCCCCCGGTCACTCCCAAGGCCCATTCTTGGAATTTTGCATATGTGGCTTGTTTTCACCTGTTCGGGGCCCAAACGGTGTCCAATCGCCACGAAACTTGGAGGGATGCTTCTTGACACTATTTTGAGTGTGTCACAGAAGTTTCAGCTCTGTTTGACCACCTGAACATGGTCAACTCCTTTTGCTTTTGGGCCCCCGGTCACTCCCAAGTCCCATTCCTGGAATTTTGCATATGTGGCTTGTTTCCGCCTGTTCGGGGCCCAAACGGTGTCCAATCGCCACGAAACTTGGAGGGTTGGTTCTTGACACTATTTTGAGTGTGTCACAGAAGTCTCAGCTCTGTTTGACCACCTGAACATGGTCAACTCCTTTTGCTTGTGGGCCCCCGGTCACTCCCAAGGCCCATTCTTGGAATTTTGCATATGTGGCTTGTTTTCACCTGTTCGGGGCCCAAACGGTGTCCAATCGCCACGAAACTTGGAGGGATGATTCTTGACACTATTTTGAGTGTGTCACAAAAGTTTCAGCTCTGTTTGACCACCTGAACATGGTCAACTCTTTTTGCTTGTGGGCCCCCGGTCACTCCCAAGGCCCATTCTTGGAATTTTGCATATGTGGCTTGTTTTCACCTGTTCGGGGCCCAAACGGTGTCCAATCGCCACGAAACTTGGAGGGAAGCTTCTTGACACTATTTTGAGTGTGTCACAGAAGTCTCAGCTCTGTTTGACCACCAGAACATGGTCAACTCCTTTTGCTTTTGGGCCCCCGGTCACTCCCAAGGCCCATTCTTGGAATTTTGCATATGTGGCTTGTTTCCGTCTGTTCGGGGCCCAAACGGTGTCCAATCGCCACGAAACTTGGAGGGATGCTTCTTGACACTATTTTGAGTGTGTCACAGAAGTTTCAGCACTGTTTGACCACCTGAACATGGTCAACTCCTTTTGCTTGTGGGCCCCGGTCACTCCCAAGGCCCATTCTTGGAATTTTGCATATGTGGCTTGTTTCCGCCTGTTCGGGGCCCAAACGGTGCCCAATCGCCACGAAACTTGGAGGGATGCTTCTTGACACTATTTTGAGTACGTCACAGAAGTTTCAGCTCTGTTTGACCACCTGAACATGGTCAACTCCTTTTGCTTGTGGGCCCCCGGTCACTCCCAAGGCCCATTCTTGGAATTTTGCATATGTGGCTTGTTTCCGCCTGTTCGGGGCCCAAACGGTGTCCAATCGCCACGAAACTTGGAGGGATGCTTCTTGACACTATTTTGAGTGTGTCACAGATGTTTCAGCTCTGTTTGACCACCTGAACATGGTCATCTCCTTTTGTTTGTGGGCCCCAGTCACTCCCAAGGCCCATTCTTGGAATTTTGCATATGTGGCTTGTTTTCACCTGTTCGGGGCCCAAACGGTGTCCAATCGCCACGAAACTTGGAGGGATGCTTCTCGACACTATTTTGAGTGTGTCACAGAAGTTTCAGCTCTGTTTGACCACCTGAACATGGTCAACTCCTTTTGCTTGTTGGCCCCCGGTCACTCCCAAGGCCCATTCTTGGAATTTTGCATATGTGGCTTGTTTTCACCTGTTCGGGGCCCAAACGGTGTCCAATCGCCACGAAACTTGGAGGGATGCTTCTTGACTCTATTTTGAGTGTGTCACAGAAGATTCAGCTCTGTTTGGCCACCTGAACATGGTCAACTCCTTTTGCTTGGGGGCCCACGGTCACTCCCAAGGCCCATTCTTGGAATTTTGCATATGTGGCTTGTTTCCGCCTGTTCGGGGCCCAAACGGTGTCCAATCGCCACGAAACTTGGAGGGATGCTTCTTGACACTATTTTGAGTGTGTCACAGATGTTTCAGCTCTGTTTGACCACCTGAACATGGTCATCTCCTTTTGTTTGTGGGCCCCAGTCACTCCCAAGGCCCATTTTTGGAATTTTGCATATGTGGCTTGTTTCCGCCTGTTCGGGGCCCAAACGGTGTCCAATCGCCACGAAACTTGGAGGGATGCTTCTTGACACTATTTTGAGTGTGTCACAGAAGTTTCAGCTCTGTTTGACCACCTGAACATGGTCAACTCCTATTGCTTGTGGGTCCCCGGTCACTCCCAAGGCTCATTCTTTGAATTTTGCATATTTGGCTTGTTTCCGCCTGTTCGGGGCCCAAACGGTGTCCAATCGCCACGAAACTTGGAGGGATGGTTCTTGACACTATTTTGAGTGTGTCACAGAAGTTTCAGCACTGTTTGACCACCTGAACATGGTCAACTCCTTTTGCTTGTGGGCCCCCGGTCCCTCCCAAGGCCCATTCTTGGAATTTTGCATATGTGGCTTGTTTCCGCCTGTTCGGGGCCCAAACGGTGTCCAATCGCCACGAAACTTGGAGGGATGCTTCTTGACACTATTTTGAGTGTGTCACAGAAGTTTCAGCTCTGTTTGACCACCTGAACATGGTCAACTCCTTTTGCTTGTGGGCCCCCGGTCACTCCCAAGGCCCATTCTTGGAATTTTGCATATGTGGCTTGTTTTCACCTGTTCGGGGCCCAAACGGTGTCCAATCGCCACGAAACTTGGAGGGATGCTTCTCGACACTATTTTGAGTGTGTCACAGAAGTTTCAGCTCTGTTTGACCACCTGAACATGGTCAACTCCTTTTGCTTGTGGGCCCCCGGTCACTCCCAAGGCCCATTCTTGGAATTTTGCATATGTGGCTTGTTTTCACCTGTTCGGGGCCCAAACGGTGTCCAATCGCCACGAAACTTGGAGGGATGCTTCTTGACTCTATTTTGAGTGTGTCACAGAAGATTCAGCTCTGTTTGGCCACCTGAACATGGTCAACTCCTTTTGCTTGTGGGCCCCCGGTCACTCCCAAGGCCCATTCTTGGAATTTTGCATATGTGGCTTGTTTCCGCCTGTTCGGGGCCCAAACGGTGTCCAATCGCCACGAAACTTGGAGGGATGCTTCTTGACACTATTTTGAGTGTGTCACAGATGTTTCAGCTCTGTTTGACCACCTGAACATGGTCATCTCCTTTTGTTTGTGGGCCCCGGTCACTCCCAAGGCCCATTTTTGGAATTTTGCATATGTGGCTTGTTTCCGCCTGTTCGGGGCCCAAACGGTGTCCAATCGCCACGAAACTTGGAGGGATGCTTCTTGACACTATTTTGAGTGTGTCACAGAAGTTTCAGCTCTGTTTGACCACCTGAACATGGTCAACTCCTATTGCTTGTGGGTCCCCGGTCACTCCCAAGGCTCATTCTTTGAATTTTGCATATTTGGCTTGTTTCCGCCTGTTCGGGGCCCAAACGGTGTCCAATCGCCACGAAACTTGGAGGGATGGTTCTTGACACTATTTTGAGTGTGTCACAGAAGTTTCAGCACTGTTTGACCACCTGAACATGGTCAACTCCTTTTGCTTGTGGGCCCCCGGTCCCTCCCAAGGCCCATTCTTGGAATTTTGCATATGTGGCTTGTTTCCGCCTGTTCGGGGCCCAAACGGTGTCCAATCGCCACGAAACTTGGAGGGATGCTTCTTGACACTATTTTGAGTGTGTCACAGAAGTTTCAGCTCTGTTTGACCACCTGAACATGGTCAACTCCTTTTGCTTGTGGGCCCCCGGTCACTCCCAAGGCCCATTCTTGGAATTTTGCATATGTGGCTTGTTTTCACCTGTTCGGGGCCCAAACGGTGTCCAATCGCCACGAAACTTGGAGGGATGCTTCTCGACACTATTTTGAGTGTGTCACAGAAGTTTCAGCTCTGTTTGACCACCTGAACATGGTCAACTCCTTTTGCTTGTGGGCCCCCGGTCACTCCCAAGGCCCATTCTTGGAATTTTGCATATGTGGCTTGTTTTCACCTGTTCGGGGCTCAAACGGTGTCCAATCGCCACGAAACTTGGAGGGATGCTTCTTGACTCTATTTTGAGTGTGTCACAGAAGGTTCAGCTCTGTTTGGCCACCTGAACATGGTCAACTCCTTTTGCTTGTGGGCCCCCGGTCACTCCCAAGGCCCATTCTTGGAATTTTGCATATGTGGCTTGTTTCCGCCTGTTCGGGGCCCAAACGGTGTCCAATCGCCACGAAACTTGGAGGGATGCTTCTTGACACTATTTTGAGTGTGTCACAGAAGTTTCAGCTCTGTTTGGCCACCTGAACATGGTCAACTCCTTTTGCTTGTGGGCCCCCGGTCACTCCCAAGGCCCATTCTTGGAATTTTGCATATGTGGCTTGTTTTCACCTGTTCGGGGCCCAAACGGTGTCCAATCGCCACGAAACTTGGAGGGATGCTTCTTGACACTATTTTGAGTGTGTCACAGAAGTTTCAGCTCTGTTTGACCACTTGAACATGGTCAACTCCTTTTGCTTTTGGGCCCCCGGTCACTCCCAAGTCCCATTCTTGGAATTTTGCATATGTGGCTTGTTTTCACCTGTTCGGGGCCCAAACGGTGTCCAATCGCCACGAAACTTGGAGGGATGCTTCTTGACACTATTTTGAGTGTGTCACAGAAGTTTCAGCTCTGTTTGACCACTTGAACATGGTCAACTCCTTTTGCTTTTGGGCCCCCGGTCACTCCCAAGTCCCATTCCTGGAATTTTGCATATGTGGCTTGTTTCCGCCTGTTCGGGGCCCAAACGGTGTCCAATCGCCACGAAACTTGGAGGGTTGGTTCTTGACACTATTTTGAGTGTGTCACAGAAGTCTCAGCTCTGTTTGACCACCTGAACATGGTCAACTCCTTTTGCTTGTGGGCCCCCGGTCAATCCCAAGGCCCATTCTTGGAATTTTGCATATGTGGCTTGTTTTCACCTGTTCGGGGCCCAAACGGTGTCCAATCGCCACGAAACTTGGAGGGATGCTTCTCGACACTATTTTGAGTGTGTCACAGAAGTTTCAGCTCTGTTTGACCACCTGAACATGGTCAACTCCTTTTGCTTGTGGGCCCCCGGTCACTCCCAAGGCCCATTCTTGGAATTTTGCATATGTGGCTTGTTTTCACCTGTTCGGGGCCCAAACGGTGTCCAATCGCCACGAAACTTGGAGGGATGCTTCTTGACTCTATTTTGAGTGTGTCACAGAAGATTCAGCTCTGTTTGGCCACCTGAACATGGTCAACTCCTTTTGCTTGGGGGCCCACGGTCACTCCCAAGGCCCATTCTTGGAATTTTGCATATGTGGCTTGTTTCCGCCTGTTCGGGGCCCAAACGGTGTCCAATCGCCACGAAACTTGGAGGGATGATTCTTGACACTATTTTGAGTGTGTCACAGAAGTTTCAGCTCTGTTTGACCACCTGAACATGGTCAACTCCTTTTGCTTGTGGGCCCCCGGTCACTCCCAAGGCCCATTCTTGGAATTTTGCATATGTGGCTTGTTTTCACCTGTTCGGGGCCCAAACGGTGTCCAATCGCCACGAAACTTGGAGGGATGATTCTTGACACTATTTTGAGTGTGTCACAGAAGTTTCAGCTCTGTTTGACCACCTGAACATGGTCAACTCCTTTTGCTTGTGGGCCCCCGGTCACTCCCAAGGCCCATTCTTGGAATTTTGCATATGTGGCTTGTTTTCACCTGTTCGGGGCCCAAACGGTGTCCAATCGCCACGAAACTTGGAGGGATGCTTCTTGACACTATTTTGAGTGTGTCACAAAAGTTTCAGCTCTGTTTGACCACCTGAACATGGTCAACTCTTTTTGCTTGTGGGCCCCCGGTCACTCCCAAGGCCCATTCTTGGAATTTTGCATATGTGGCTTGTTTTCACCTGTTCGGGGCCCAAACGGTGTCCAATCGCCACGAAACTTGGAGGGAAGCTTCTTGACACTATTTTGAGTGTGTCACAGAAGTTTCAGCTCTGTTTGACCACCAGAACATGGTCAACTCCTTTTGCTTTTGGGCCCCCGGTCACTCCCAAGGCCCATTCTTGGAATTTTGCATATGTGGCTTGTTTCCGTCTGTTCGGGGCCCAAACGGTGTCCAATCGCCACGAAACTTGGAGGGATGCTTCTTGACACTATTTTGAGTGTGTCACAGAAGTTTCAGCACTGTTTGACCACCTGAACATGGTCAACTCCTTTTGCTTGTGGGCCCCGGTCACTCCCAAGGCCCATTCTTGGAATTTTGCATATGTGGCTTGTTTCCGCCTGTTCGGGGCCCAAACGGTGCCCAATCGCCACGAAACTTGGAGGGATGCTTCTTGACACTATTTTGAGTACGTCACAGAAGTTTCAGCTCTGTTTGACCACCTGAACATGGTCAACTCCTTTTGCTTGTGGGCCCCCGGTCACTCCCAAGGCCCATTCTTGGAATTTTGCATATGTGGCTTGTTTCCGCCTGTTCGGGGCCCAAACGGTGTCCAATCGCCACGAAACTTGGAGGGATGCTTCTTGACACTATTTTGAGTGTGTCACAGATGTTTCAGCTCTGTTTGACCACCTGAACATGGTCATCTCCTTTTGTTTGTGGGCCCCAGTCACTCCCAAGGCCCATTTTTGGAATTTTGCATATGTGGCTTGTTTCCGCCTGTTCGGGGCCCAAACGGTGTCCAATCGCCACGAAACCTGGAGGGATGCTTCTTGACACTATTTTGAGTGTGTCACAGAAGTTTCAGCTCTGTTTGACCACCGGAACATGGTCAACTCCTATTGCTTGTGGGTCCCCGGTCACTCCCAAGGCTCATTCTTGGAATTTTGCATATGTGGCTTGTTTCCGCCTGTTCGGGGCACAAACGGCGTCCAATCGCCACGAAACTTGGAGGGATGATTCTTGACACTATTTTGAGTGTGTCACAGAAGTTTCAGCTCTGTTTGACCACCTGAACATGGTCAACTCCTTTTGCTTGTGGGTCCCCGGTCACTCCCAAGGCCCATTCTTGGAATTTTGCATATGTGGCTTGTTTTCACCTGTTCGGGGCCCAAACGGCGTCCAATCGCCACGAAACTTGGAGGGATGCTTCTTGACACTATTTTGAGTGTCTCACAGAAGTTTCAGCTCTGTTTGACCACCTGAACATGGTCAACTCCTTTTGCTTGTGGGCCCCCGGTCACTCCCAAGGCCCATTCTTGGAATTTTGCATATGTGGCTTGTTTTCACCTGTTCGGGGCCCAAACGGTGTCCAATCGCCACGAAACTTGGAGGGATGCTTCTTGACACTATTTTGAGTGTGTCACAGAAGTTTCAGCTCTGTTTGACCACCTGAACATGGTCAACTCCTTTTGCTTTTGGGCCCCCGGTCACTCCCAAGGCCCATTCTTGGAATTTTGCATATGTGGCTTGTTTCCGCCTGTTCGGGGCCCAAACGGTGTCCAATCGCCACGAAACTTGGAGGGATGATTCTTGACACTATTTTGAGTGTGTCACAAAAGTTTCAGCTCTGTTTGACCACCTGAACGTGGTCAACTCCTTTTGCTTGTGGGCCCCCGGTCACTCCCAAGGCCCATTCTTGGAATTTTGCATATGTGGCTTGTTTTCACCTGTTCGGGGCCCAAACGGTGTCCAATCGCCACGAAACTTGGAGGGATGCTTCTTGACACTATTTTGAGTGTGTCACAGAAGTTTCAGCTCTGTTTGACCACCAGAACATGGTCAACTCCTTTTGTTTGTGGGCCCCGGTCACTCCCAAGGCCCATTCTTGGAATTTTGCATATGTGGCTTGTTTCCGTCTGTTCGGGGCCCAAACGGTGTCCAATCGCCACGAAACCTGGAGGGATGCTTCTTGACACTATTTTGAGTGTGTCACAGAAGTTTCAGCTCTGTTTGACCACCGGAACATGGTCAACTCCTATTGCTTGTGGGCCCCGGTCACTCCCAAGGCCCATTCTTCGAATTTTGCATATGTGGCTTGTTTCCGCCTGTTCGGGGCCCAAACGGTGCCCAATCGCCACGAAACTTGGAGGGATGATTCTTGACACTATTTTGAGTGTGTCACAGAAGTTTCAGCTCTGTTTGACCACCTGAACATGGTCAACTCCTTTTGCTTGTGGGTCCCCGGTCACTCCCAAGGCCCATTCTTGGAATTTTGCATATGTGGCTTGTTTCCGCCTGTTCGGGGCCCAAACGGCGTCCAATCGCCACGAAACTTGGAGGGATGCTTCTTGACACTATTTTGAGTGTCTCACAGAAGTTTCAGCTCTGTTTGACCACCTGAACATGGTCATCTCCTTTTGTTTGTGGGCCCCAGTCACTCCCAAGGCCCATTCTTGGAATTTTGCATAGGTGGCTTGTTTTCACCTGTTCGGGGCCCAAACGGTGTCCAATCGCCACGAAACTTGGAGGGATGCTTCTTGACACTATTTTGAGTGTGTCACAGAAGTTTCAGCTCTGTTTGACCACCTGAACATGGTCAACTCCTATTGCTTGTGGGTCCCCGGTCACTCCCAAGGCTCATTCTTGGAATTTTGCATATGTGGCTTGTTTCCGCCTGTTCGGGGCCCAAACGGTGTCCAATCGCCACGAAACTTGGAGGGATGATTCTTGACACTAATTTGAGTGTGTCACAAAAGTTTCAGCTCTGTTTGACCACCTGAACGTGGTCAACTCCTTTTGCTTGTGGGCCCCCGGTCACTCCCAAGGCCCATTCTTGGAATTTTGCATATGTGGCTTGTTTTCACCTGTTCGGGGCCCAAACGGTGTCCAATCGCCACGAAACATGGAGGGATGCTTCTTGACACTATTTTGAGTGTCTCACAGAAGTTTCAGCTCTGTTTGACCACCTGAACATGGTCAACTCCTTTTGCTTGTGGGCCCCCGGTCACTCCCAAGGCCCATTCTTGGAATTTTGCATATGTGGCTTGTTTCCGTCTGTTCGGGGCCCAAACGGTGTCCAATCGCCACGAAACTTGGAGGGATGCTTCTTGACACTATTTTGAGTGTGTCACAGAAGTTTCAGCTCTGTTTGACCACCTGAACATGGTCAACTCCTTTTGCTTGTGGGCCCCGGTCACTCCCAAGGCCCATTCTTGGAATTTTGCATTTGTGGCTTGTTTCCGTCTGTTCGGGGCCCAAACGGTGTCCAATCGCCACGAAACCTAGAGGGATGCTTCTTGACACTATTTTGAGTACGTCACAGAAGTTTCAGCTCTGTTTGACCACCTGAACATGGTCAACTCCTTTTGCTTGTGGGCCCCCGGCCACTCCCAAGGCCCATTCTTGGAATTTTGCATATGTGGCTTGTTTCCGCCTGTTCGGGGCCCAAACGGTGTGCAATCGCCAAGAAACTTGGAGGGATGCTTCTTGACACTATTTTGAGTGTGTCACAGAAGTTTCAGCTCTGTTTGACCACCTGAACATGGTCAACTCCTTTTGCTTGTGGGCCCCCGGTCACTCCCAAGGCCCATTCTTTGAATTTTGCATATTTGGCTTGTTTCCGTCTGTTCGGGGCCCAAACGGTGTCCAATCGCCACGAAACTTGGAGGGATGCTTCTTGACACTGTTTTGAGTGTGTCACAGAAGTTTCAGCTCTGTTTGACCACCTGAACATGGTCAACTCCTTTTGCTTGTGGGCCCCCGGTCACTCCCAAGGCCCATTCTTGGAATTTTGCATATGTGGCTTGTTTCCGCCTGTTCGGGGCCCAAACGGTGTCCAATCGCCACGAAACTTTGAGGGATGCTTCTTGACACTATTTTGAGTACGTCACAGAAGTTTCAGCTCTGTTTGACCACCTGAACATGATCAACTCCTTTTGCTTGTGGGCCCCCTGTCACTCCCAAGGCCCATTCTTGGAATTTTGCATATGTGGCTTGTTTCCGCCTGTTCGGGGCCCAAACGGTGTCCAATCGCCACGAAACTTGGAGGGATGCTTCTTGACACTATTTTGAGTGTGTCACAGAAGTTTCAGCTCTGTTTGACCACCTGAACATGGTCAACTCCTTTTGCTTGTGGGCCCCCGGTCACTCCCAAGGCCCATTCTTGGAATTTTGCATATGTGGCTTGTTTCCGCCTGTTCGGGGCCCAAACGGTGTCCAATCGCCACGAAACTTGGAGGGATGCTTCTTGACACTATTTTGAGTACGTTACAGAAGTTTCAGCTCTGTTTGACCACCTGAACATGGTCAACTCCTTTTGCTTGTGGGCCCCCGGTCACTCCCAAGGCCCATTCTTGGAATTTTGCATATGTGGCTTGTTTCCGCCTGTTCGGGGCCCAAACGGTGTCCAATCGCCACGAAACTTGGAGGGATGCTTCTTGACACTATTTTGAGTGTGTCACAGATGTTTCAGCTCTGTTTGACCACCTGAACATGGTCATCTCCTTTTGTTTGTGGGCCCCAGTCACTCCCAAGGCCCATTTTTGGAATTTTGCATATGTGGCTTGTTTCCGCCTGTTCGGGGCCCAAACGGTGTCCAATCGCCACGAAACTTGGAGGGATGCTTCTTGACACTATTTTGAGTGTGTCACAGAAGTTACAGCTCTGTTTGACCACCTGAACATGGTCAACTCCTATTGCTTGTGGGTCCCCGGTCACTCCCAAGGCTCATTCTTTGAATTTTGCATATTTGGCTTGTTTCCGCCTGTTCGGGGCCCAAACGGTGTCCAATCGCCACGAAACTTGGAGGGATGGTTCTTGACACTATTTTGAGTGTGTCACAGAAGTTTCAGCACTGTTTGACCACCTGAACATGGTCAACTCCTTTTGCTTGTGGGCCCCCGGTCCCTCCCAAGGCCCATTCTTGGAATTTTGCATATGTGGCTTGTTTCCGCCTGTTCGGGGCCCAAACGGTGTCCAATCGCCACGAAACTTGGAGGGATGCTTCTTGACACTATTTTGAGTGTGTCACAGAAGTTTCAGCTCTGTTTGACCACCTGAACATGGTCAACTCCTTTTGCTTGTGGGCCCCCGGTCACTCCCAAGGCCCATTCTTGGAATTTTGCATATGTGGCTTGTTTTCACCTGTTCGGGGCCCAAACGGTGTCCAATCGCCACGAAACTTGGAGGGATGCTTCTCGACACTATTTTGAGTGTGTCACAGAAGTTTCAGCTCTGTTTGACCACCTGAACATGGTCAACTCCTTTTGCTTGTGGGCCCCCGGTCACTCCCAAGGCCCATTCTTGGAATTTTGCATATGTGGCTTGTTTTCACCTGTTCGGGGCTCAAACGGTGTCCAATCGCCACGAAACTTGGAGGGATGCTTCTTGACTCTATTTTGAGTGTGTCACAGAAGGTTCAGCTCTGTTTGGCCACCTGAACATGGTCAACTCCTTTTGCTTGTGGGCCCCCGGTCACTCCCAAGGCCCATTCTTGGAATTTTGCATATGTGGCTTGTTTTCACCTGTTCGGGGCCCAAACGGTGTCCAATCGCCACGAAACTTCGAGGGATGCTTCTTGACTCTATTTTGAGTGTGTCACAGAAGATTCAGCTCTGTTTGGCCACCTGAACATGGTCAACTCCTTTTGCTTGGGGGCCCCCGGTCACTCCCAAGGCCCATTCTTGGAATTTTGCATATGTGGCTTGTTTCCGCCTGTTCGGGGCCCAAACGGTGTCCAATCGCCACGAAACTTGGAGGGATGATTCTTGACACTATTTTGAGTGTGTCACAGAAGTTTCAGCTCTGTTTGACCACCTGAACATGGTCAACTCCTTTTGCTTGTGGGCCCCCGGTCACTCCCAAGGCCCATTCTTGGAATTTTGCATATGTGGCTTGTTTTCACCTGTTCGGGGCCCAAACGGTGTCCAATCGCCACGAAACTTGGAGGGTTGGTTCTTGACACTATTTTGAGTGTGTCACAGAAGTCTCAGCTCTGTTTGACCACCTGAACATGGTCAACTCCTTTTGCTTGTGGGCCCCCGGTCAATCCCAAGGCCCATTCTTGGAATTTTGCAGATGTGGCTTGTTTTCACCTGTTCGGGGCCCAAACGGTGTCCAATCGCCACGAAACTTGGAGGGATGCTTCTCGACACTATTTTGAGTGTGTCACAGAAGTTTCAGCTCTGTTTGACCACCTGAACATGGTCAACTCCTTTTGCTTGTGGGCCCCCGGTCACTCCCAAGGCCCATTCTTGGAATTTTGCATATGTGGCTTGTTTTCACCTGTTCGGGGCCCAAACGGTGTCCAATCGCCACGAAACTTGGAGGGATGCTTCTTGACTCTATTTTGAGTGTGTCACAGAAGATTCAGCTCTGTTTGGCCACCTGAACATGGTCAACTCCTTTTGCTTGGGGGCCCCCGGTCACTCCCAAGGCCCATTCTTGGAATTTTGCATATGTGGCTTGTTTCCGCCTGTTCGGGGCCCAAACGGTGTCCAATCGCCACGAAACTTGGAGGGATGATTCTTGACACTATTTTGAGTGTGTCACAGAAGTTTCAGCTCTGTTTGACCACCTGAACATGGTCAACTCCTTTTGCTTGTGGGCCCCCGGTCACTCCCAAGGCCCATTCTTGGAATTTTGCATATGTGGCTTGTTTTCACCTGTTCGGGGCCCAAACGGTGTCCAATCGCCACGAAACTTGGAGGGATGCTTCTTGACACTATTTTGAGTGTGTCACAGAAGTTTCAGCTCTGTTTGACCACCTGAACATGGTCAACTCCTTTTGCTTTTGGGCCCCCGGTCACTCCCAAGTCCCATTCCTGGAATTTTGCATATGTGGCTTGTTTCCGCCTGTTCGGGGCCCAAACGGTGTCCAATCGCCACGAAACTTGGAGGGTTGGTTCTTGACACTATTTTGAGTGTGTCACAGAAGTCTCAGCTCTGTTTGACCACCTGAACATGGTCAACTCCTTTTGCTTGTGGGCCCCCGGTCACTCCCAAGGCCCATTCTTGGAATTTTGCATATGTGGCTTGTTTTCACCTGTTCGGGGCCCAAACGGTGTCCAATCGCCACGAAACTTGGAGGGATGCTTCTTGACACTATTTTGAGTGTGTCACAGAAGTTTCAGCTCTGTTTGACCACCTGAACATGGTCAACTCCTTTTGCTTGTGGGCCCCCGGACACTCCCAAGGCCCATTCTTGGAATTTTGCATATGTGGCTTGTTTTCACCTGTTCGGGGCCCAAACGGTGTCCAATCGCCACGAAACTTGGAGGGATGCTTCTTGACACTATTTTGAGTGTGTCACAGAAGTTTCAGCTCTGTTTGACCACCTGAACATGGTCAACTCCTTTTGCTTGTGGGCCCCCGGTCACTCCCAAGGCCCATTCTTGGAATTTTGCATATGTGGCTTGTTTCCGTCTGTTCGGGGCCCAAACGGTGTCCAATCGCCACGAAACTTGGAGGGATACTTCTTGACACTATTTTGAGTGTGTCACAGAAGTTTCAGCTCTGTTTGACCACCTGAACATGGTCAACTCCTTTTGCTTGTGGGCCCCCGGTCACTCCCAAGGCCCATTCTTGGAATTTTGCATATGTGGCTTGTTTCCGCCTGTTCGGGGCCCAAACGGTGTCAAATCGCCACGAAACTTGGAGGGATGCTTCTTGACACTATTTTGAGTACGTCACAGAAGTTTCAGCTCTGTTTGACCACCTGAACATGGTCAACTCCTTTTGCTTGTGGGCCCCCGGTCACTCCCAAGGCCCATTCTTGGAATTTTGCATATGTGGCTTGTTTCCGCCTGTTCGGGGCCCAAACGGTGTCCAATCGCCACGAAACTTGGAGGGATGCTTCTTGACACTATTTTGAGTGTGTCACAGAAGTTTCAGCTCTGTTTGACCACCTGAACATGGTCAACTCCTTTTGCTTGTGGGCCCCGGTCACTCCCAAGGCCCATTTTTGGAATTTTGCATATGTGGCTTGTTTCCGCCTGTTCGGGGCTCAAACGGTGTCCAATCGCCACGAAACTTGGAGGGATGCTTCTTGACACTATTTTGAGTGTGTCACAGAAGTTTCAGCTCTGTTTGACCACCTGAACATGGTCAACTCCTTTTGCTTGTGGGCCCCCGGTCACTCCCAAGGCCCATTCTTGGAATTTTGCATATTTGGCTTGTTTCCGCCTGTTCGGGGCCCAAACGGTGTCCAATCGCCACGAATATTGGAGGGATGCTTCTTGACACTATTTTGAGTGTGTCACAGAAGTTTCAGCTCTGTTTGACCACCTGAACATGGTCAACTCCTTTTGCTTGTGGGCCCCCGGTCACTCCCAAGGCCCATTCTTAAAATTTTGCATATGTGGCTTGTTTCCGCCTGTTCGGGGCCCAAACGGTGTCCAATCGCCACGAAACTTGGAGGGATGCTTCTTGACACTATTTTGAGTGTGTCACAGAAGTTTCAGCTCTGTTTGACCACCTGAACATGGTCAACTCCTTTTGCTTGTGGGCCCCGGTCACTCCCAAGGCCCATTTTTGGAATTTTGCATATGTGGCTTGTTTCCGCCTGTTCGGGGCTCAAACGGTGTCCAATCGCCACGAAACTTGGAGGGATGCTTCTTGACACTATTTTGAGTGTGTCACAGAAGTTTCAGCTCTGTTTGACCACCTGAACATGGTCAACTCCTTTTGCTTGTGGGCCCCGGTCACTCCCAAGGCCCATTTTTGGAATTTTGCATATGTGGCTTGTTTCCGCCTGTTCGGGGCTCAAACGGTGTCCAATCGCCACGAAACTTGGAGGGATGCTTCTTGACACTATTTTGAGTGTGTCACAGAAGTTTCAGCTCTGTTTGACCACCTGAACATGGTCAACTCCTTTTGCTTGTGGGCCCCCGGTCACTCTCAAGGCCCATTCTTGGAATTTTGCATATTTGGCTTGTTTCCGCCTGTTCGGGGCCCAAACGGTGTCCAATCGCCACGAATATTGGAGGGATGCTTCTTGACACTATTTTGAGTGTGTCACAGAAGTTTCAGCTCTGTTTGACCACCTGAACATGGTCAACTCCTTTTGCTTTTGGGCCCCCGGTCACTCCCAAGGCCCATTCTTAAAATTTTGCATATGTGGCTTGGTTCCGCCTGTTCGGGGCCCAAACGGTGTCCAATCGCCACGAAACTTGGAGGGATGCTTCTTGACACTATTTTGAGTGTGTCACAGAAGTCTCAGCTCTGTTTGACCACCTGAACATGGTCAACTCCTTTTGCTTGTGGGCCCCCGGTCACTCCCAAGGCCCATTCTTGGAATTTTGCATATGTGGCTTGTTTCCGCCTGTTCGGGGTCCAAACGGTGTCCAATCGCCACGAAACTTGGAGGGATGATTCTTGACACTATTTTGAGTGTGTCACAGAAGTTTCAGCTCTGTTTGACCACCTGAACATGGTCAACTCCTTTTGCTTGTGGGCCCCCGGTCACTCCCAAGGCCCATTTTTGGAATTTTGCATATGTGGCTTGTTTCCGCCTGTTCGGGGCTCAAACGGTGTCCAATCGCCACGAAACTTGGAGGGATGCTTCTTGACACTATTTTGAGTGTGTCACAGAAGTTTCAGCTCTGTTTGACCACCTGAACATGGTCAACTCCTTTTGCTTTTGGGCCCCCGGTCACTCCCAAGTCCCATTCCTGGAATTTTGCATATGTGGCTTGTTTCCGCCTGTTCGGGGCCCAAACGGTGTCCAATCGCCACGAAACTTGGAGGGTTGGTTCTTGACACTATTTTGAGTGTGTCACAGAAGTCTCAGCTCTGTTTGACCACCTGAACATGGTCAACTCCTTTTGCTTGTGGGCCCCCGGTCACTCCCAAGGCCCATTCTTGGAATTTTGCATATGTGGCTTGTTTTCACCTGTTCGGGGCCCAAACGGTGTCCAATCGCCACGAAACTTGGAGGGATGCTTCTTGACACTATTTTGAGTGTGTCACAGAAGTTTCAGCCCTGTTTGACCACCTGAACATGGTCAACTCCTTTTGCTTGTGGGCCCCCGGTCACTCCCAAGGCCCATTCTTGGAATTTTGCATATGTGGCTTGTTTTCACCTGTTCGGGGCCCAAACGGTGTCCAATCGCCACGAAACTTGGAGGGATGCATCTTGACACTATTTTGAGTGTGTCACAGAATTTTCAGCTCTGTTTGACCACCAGAACATGGTCAACTCCTTTTGCTTGTGGGCCCCCGGTCACTCCCAAGGCCCATTCTTGGAATTTTGCATATGCGGCTTGTTTCCGTCTGTTCGGGGCCCAAACGGTGT
This sequence comes from Sextonia rubra, assembly GCA_037013555.1. Taxonomy (NCBI): domain Eukaryota; kingdom Viridiplantae; phylum Streptophyta; class Magnoliopsida; order Laurales; family Lauraceae; genus Sextonia; species Sextonia rubra. The sequence continues at coordinate 619,405 of JASUAD010000028.1, read as the reverse complement.
CAAATCGCCACGAAACTTGGAGGGATGCTTCTTGACACTATTTTGAGTGTGTCACAGAAGTTTCAGCTCTGTTTGACCACCTGAACATGGTCAACTCCTTTTGCTTTTGGGCCCCCGGTCACTCCCAAGTCCCATTCCTGGAATTTTGCATATGTGGCTTGTTTCCGCCTGTTCGGGGCCAAACGGTGTCCAATCGCCACGAAACTTGGAGGGTTGGTTCTTGACACTATTTTGAGTGTGTCACAGAAGTCTCAGCTCTGTTTGACCACCTGAACATGGTCAACTCCTTTTGCTTGTGGGCCCCCGGTCACTCCCAAGGCCCATTCTTGGAATTTTGCATATGTGGCTTGTTTTCACCTGTTCGGGGCCCAAACGGTGTCCAATCGCCACGAAACTTGGAGGGATGCTTCTTGACACTATTTTGAGTGTGTCACAGAAGTTTCAGCCCTGTTTGACCACCTGAACATGGTCAACTCCTTTTGCTTGTGGGCCCCCGGTCACTCCCAAGGCCCATTCTTGGAATTTTGCATATGTGGCTTGTTTTCACCTGTTCGGGGCCCAAACGGTGTCCAATCGCCACGAAACTTGGAGGGATGCATCTTGACACTATTTTGAGTGTGTCACAGAATTTTCAGCTCTGTTTGACCACCTGAACATGGTCAACTCCTTTTGCTTGTGGGCCCCCGGTCACTCCCAAGGCCCATTCTTGGAATTTTGCATATGTGGCTTGTTTCCGTCTGTTCGGGGCCCAAACGGTGTCCAATCGCCACGAAACTTGGAGGGATACTTCTTGACACTATTTTGAGTGTGTCACAGAAGTTTCAGCTCTGTTTGACCACCTGAACATGGTCAACTCCTTTTGTTTGTGGGCCCCGGTCACTCCCAAGTCCCATTCCTGGAATTTTGCATATGTGGCTTGTTTCCGCCTGTTCGGGGCCAAACGGTGTCCAATCGCCACGAAACTTGGAGGGTTGGTTCTTGACACTATTTTGAGTGTGTCACAGAAGTCTCAGCTCTGTTTGACCACCTGAACATGGTCAACTCCTTTTGCTTGTGGGCCCCCGGTCACTCCCAAGGCCCATTCTTGGAATTTTGCATATGTGGCTTGTTTTCACCTGTTCGGGGCCCAAACGGTGTCCAATCGCCACGAAACTTGGAGGGATGCTTCTTGACACTATTTTGAGTGTGTCACAGAAGTTTCAGCCCTGTTTGACCACCTGAACATGGTCAACTCCTTTTGCTTGTGGGCCCCCGGTCACTCCCAAGGCCCATTCTTGGAATTTTGCATATGTGGCTTGTTTTCACCTGTTCGGGGCCCAAACGGTGTCCAATCGCCACGAAACTTGGAGGGATGCATCTTGACACTATTTTGAGTGTGTCACAGAATTTTCAGCTCTGTTTGACCACCTGAACATGGTCAACTCCTTTTGCTTGTGGGCCCCCGGTCACTCCCAAGGCCCATTCTTGGAATTTTGCATATGTGGCTTGTTTCCGTCTGTTCGGGGCCCAAACGGTGTCCAATCGCCACGAAACTTGGAGGGATACTTCTTGACACTATTTTGAGTGTGTCACAGAAGTCTCAGCTCTGTTTGACCACCTGAACATGGTCAACTCCTTTTGCTTGTGGGCCCCCGGTCACTCCCAAGGCCCATTCTTGGAATTTTGCATATGTGGCTTGTTTTCACCTGTTCGGGGCCCAAACGGTGTCCAATCGCCACGAAACTTGGAGGGATGCTTCTTGACACTATTTTGAGTGTGTCACAGAAGTTTCAGCCCTGTTTGACCACCTGAACATGGTCAACTCCTTTTGCTTGTGGGCCCCCGGTCACTCCCAAGGCCCATTCTTGGAATTTTGCATATGTGGCTTGTTTTCACCTGTTCGGGGCCCAAACGGTGTCCAATCGCCACGAAACTTGGAGGGATGCATCTTGACACTATTTTGAGTGTGTCACAGAATTTTCAGCTCTGTTTGACCACCTGAACATGGTCAACTCCTTTTGCTTGTGGGCCCCCGGTCACTCCCAAGGCCCATTCTTGGAATTTTGCATATGTGGCTTGTTTCCGTCTGTTCGGGGCCCAAACGGTGTCCAATCGCCACGAAACTTGGAGGGATACTTCTTGACACTATTTTGAGTGTGTCACAGAAGTTTCAGCTCTGTTTGACCACCTGAACATGGTCAACTCCTTTTGCTTTTGGGCCCCCGGTCACTCCCAAGTCCCATTCCTGGAATTTTGCATATGTGGCTTGTTTCCGCCTGTTCGGGGCCAAACGGTGTCCAATCGCCACGAAACTTGGAGGGTTGGTTCTTGACACTATTTTGAGTGTGTCACAGAAGTCTCAGCTCTGTTTGACCACCTGAACATGGTCAACTCCTTTTGCTTGTGGGCCCCCGGTCACTCCCAAGGCCCATTCTTGGAATTTTGCATATGTGGCTTGTTTTCACCTGTTCGGGGCCCAAACGGTGTCCAATCGCCACGAAACTTGGAGGGATGCTTCTTGACACTATTTTGAGTGTGTCACAGAAGTTTCAGCCCTGTTTGACCACCTGAACATGGTCAACTCCTTTTGCTTGTGGGCCCCCGGTCACTCCCAAGGCCCATTCTTGGAATTTTGCATATGTGGCTTGTTTTCACCTGTTCGGGGCCCAAACGGTGTCCAATCGCCACGAAACTTGGAGGGATGCTTCTTGACACTATTTTGAGTGTGTCACAGAAGTTTCAGTTCTGTTTGACCACCTGAACATGGTCAACTCCATTTGCTTGTGGTCCCCCGGTCACTCCCAAGGCCCATTCTTGGAATTTTGCATATGCGGCTTGTTTCCGTCTGTTCGGGGCCCAAACGGTGTCAAATCGCCACGAAACTTGGAGGGATGCTTCTTGACACTATTTTGAGTACGTCACAGAAGTTTCAGCTCTGTTTGACCACCTGAACATGGTCAACTCCTTTTGCTTGTGGGCCCCCGGTCACTCCCAAGGCCCATTCTTGGAATTTTGCATATGTGGCTTGTTTCCGCCTGTTCGGGGCCCAAACGGTGTCCAATCGCCACGAAACTTGGAGGGATGCTTCTTGACACTATTTTGAGTGTGTCACAGAAGTTTCAGCTCTGTTTGACCACCTGAACATGGTCAACTCCTTTTGTTTGTGGGCCCCGGTCACTCCCAAGGCCCATTTTTGGAATTTTGCATATGTGGCTTGTTTCCGCCTGTTCGGGGCTCAAACGGTGTCCAATCGCCACGAAACTTGGAGGGATGCTTCTTGAAACTATTTTGAGTGTGTCACAGAAGTTTCAGCTCTGTTTGACCACCTGAACATGGTCAACTCCTTTTGCTTGTGGGCCCCCGGTCACTCCCAAGGCCCATTCTTGGAATTTTGCATATTTGCCTTGTTTCCGCCTGTTCGGGGCCCAAACGGTGTCCAATCACCACGAATATTGGAGGGATGCTTCTTGACACTATTTTGAGTGTGTCACAGAAGTTTCAGCTCTGTTTGACCACCTGAACATGGTCAACTCCTTTTGCTTGTGGGCCCCCGGTCACTCCCAAGGCCCATTCTTGGAATTTTGCATATGTGGCTTGTTTTCACCTGTTCGGGGCCCAAACGGTGTCCAATCGCCACGAAACTTGGAGGGATGCTTCTTGACACTGTTTTGAGTGTGTCACAGAAGTTTCAGTTCTGTTTGACCACCTGAACATGGTCAACTCCATTTGCTTGTGGGCCCCCGGTCACTCCCAAGTCCCATTCTTGGAATTTTGCATATGTGGCTTGTTTCCGCCTGTTCGGGGCCCAAACGGTGTTCAATCGCCACGAAACTTGGAGGGATGGTTCTTGACACTATTTTGAGTGTGTCACAGAAGTCTCAGCTCTGTTTGACCACCTGAACATGGTCAACTCCTTTTGCTTGTCGGCCCCCGGTCACTCCAAAGGCCCATTCTTGGAATTTTGCATATGTGGCTTGTTTTCACCTGTTCGGGGCCCAAACGGTGTCCAATCGCCACGAAACTTGGAGGGATGCTTCTTGACACTATTTTGAGTGTGTCACAGAAGTTTCAGCTCTGTTTGACCACCTGAACATGGTCAACTCCTTTTGCTTGTGGGCCCCCGGTCACTCCCAAGGCCCATTCTCGGAATTTTGCATATGTGGCTTGTTTTCACCTGTTCGGGGCCCAAACGGTGTCCAATCGCCACGAAACTTGGAGGGATGATTCTTGACACTATTTTGAGTGTGTCACAGAGGTTTCAGCTCTGTTTGACCACCTGAACATGGTCAACTCCTTTTGCTTGTGGGCCCCCGGTAACTCCCAAGGCCCATTCTTGGAATTTTGCATATGTGGCTTGTTTTCACCTGTTCGGGGCCCAAACGGTGTCCAATCGCCACGAAACTTGGAGGGATGCTTCTTGACACTATTTTGAGTGTGTCACAGAAGTTTCAGCTCTGTTTGACCACCTGAACATGGTCAACTCCTTTTGCTTGTGGGCCCCCGGTCACTCCCAAGGCCCATTCTCGGAATTTTGCATATGTGGCTTGTTTTCACCTGGTCGGGGCCCAAACGGTGTCCAATCGCCACGAAACTTGGAGGGATGCTTCTTGACACTATTTTGAGTGTGTCACAGAAGTTTCAGCTCTGTTTGACCACCTGAACATGGTCAACTCCTTTTGCTTGTGGGCCCCCGGTCACTCCCAAGGCCCATTCTTGGAATTTTGCATATGTGGCTTGTTTCCGTCTGTTCGGGGCCCAAACGGTGTCCAATCGCCACAAAACTTGGAGGGATGCTTCTCGACACTATTTTGAGTGTGTCACAGAAGTTTCAGCTCTGTTTGACCACCTGAACATGGTCAACTCCTTTTGCTTGTGGGCCCCCGGTCACTCCCAAGGCCCATTCTTGGAATTTTGCATATGTGGCTTGTTTCCGCCTGTTCGGGGTCGAAACGGTGTCCAATCGCCACGAAACTTGGAGGGATGCTTCTTGACACTATTTTGAGTGTGTCACAGAAGTTTCAGCTCTGTTTGACCACCTGAACATGGTCAACTCCTTTTGTTTGTGGGCCCCGGTCACTCCCAAGGCCCATTTTTTGAATTTTGCATATGTGGCTTGTTTCCGCCTGTTCGGGGCCCAAACGGTGTCCAATCGCCACGAAACTTGGAGGGATGCTTCTTGACACTATTTTGAGTGTGTCACAGAGGTTTCAGCTCTGTTTGACCACCTGAACATGGTCAACTCCTTTTGCTTGTGGGCCCCCGGTCACTCCCAAGGCCCATTCTCGGAATTTTGCATATGTGGCTTGTTTTCACCTGTTCGGGGCCCAAACGGTGTCCAATCGCCACGAAACTTGGAGGGATGCTTCTTGACACTATTTTGAGTGTGTCACAGAAGTTTCAGCTCTGTTTGACCACCTGAACATGGTCAACTCCTTTTGCTTGTGGGCCCCCGGTCACTCCCAAGGCCCATTCTTGGAATTTTGCATATGTGGCTTGTTTCCGCCTGTTCGGGGCCCAAACGGTGTCCAATCGCCACGAAACTTAGAGGGATGCTTCTTGACACTATTTTGAGTACGTCACAGAAGTTTCAGCTCTGTTTGACCACCTGAACATGGTCAACTCCTTTTGCTTGTGGGCCCCCGGTCACTCCCAAGGCCCATTCTTGGAATTTTGCATATGTGGCTTGTTTCCGCCTGTTCGGGGTCGAAACGGTGTCCAATCGCCACGAAACTTGGAGGGATGCTTCTTGACACTATTTTGAGTGTGTCACAGAAGTTTCAGCTCTGTTTGACCACCTGAACATGGTCAACTCCTTTTGTTTGTGGGCCCCGGTCACTCCCAAGGCCCATTTTTTGAATTTTGCATATGTGGCTTGTTTCCGCCTGTTCGGGGCCCAAACGGTGTCCAATCGCCACGAAACTTGGAGGGATGCTTCTTGACACTATTTTGAGTGTGTCACAGAAGTTTCAGCTCTGTTTGACCACCTGAACATGGTCAACTCCTTTTGCTTGTGGGCCCCTGGTCACTCCCAAGGCCCATTCTTGGAATTTTGCATATTTGGCTTGTTTCCGCCTGTTCGGGGCCCAAACGGTGTCCAATCGCCACGAAACTTGGAGGGATGCTTCTTGACACTATTTTGAGTGTGTCACAGAAGTCTCAGCTCTGTTTGACCACCTGAACATGGTCAACTCCTTTTGCTTGTGGGCCCCCGGTCACTCCCAAGGCCCATTCTTGGAATTTTGCATATGTGGCTTGTTTCCGCCTGTTCGGGGCCCAAACGGTGTCCAATCGCCACGAAACTTGGAGGGATGCTTCTTGACACTATTTTGAGTGTGCCACAGAAGTCTCAGCTCTGTTTGACCACCTGAACATGGTCAACTCCTTTTGCTTGTGGGCCCCCGGTCACTCCCAAGGACCATTCTTGGAATTTTGCATATGTGGCTTGTTTTCACCTGTTCGGGGCCCAAACGGTGTCCAATCGCCACGAAACTTGGAGGGATGCTTCTTGACACTATTTTGAGTGTGTCACAGAAGTTTCAGCTCTGTTTGACCACCTTAACATGGTCAACTCCCTTTGCTTGTGGGCCCCCGGTCACTCCCAAGGCCCATTCTTGGAATTTTGCATATGTGGCTTGTTTTCATCTGTTCGGGGCCCAAACGGTGTCCAATCGCCACGAAACTTGGAGGGATGCTTCTTGACACTATTTTGAGTGTGTCACAGAAGGTTCAGCTCTGTTTGGCCACCTGAACATGGTCAACTCCTTTTGCTTGTGGGCCCCCGGTCACTCCCAAGGCCCATTCTTGTAATTTTGCATATGTGGCTTGTTTCCGCCTGTTCGGGGCCCAAACGGTGTCCAATCGCCACGAAACTTGGAGGGATGATTCTTGACACTATTTTGAGTGAGTCACAGAGGTTTCAGCTCTGTTTGACCACCTGAACATGGTCAACTCCTTTTGCTTGTGGGCCCCCGGTCACTCCCAAGGCCCATTCTTGGAATTTTGCATATGTGGCTTGTTTTCACCTGTTCGGGGCCCAAACGGTGTCCAATCGCCACGAAACATGGAGGGATGCTTCTTGACACTATTTTGAGTGTGTCACAGAAGTTTCAGCTCTGTTTGACCACCTGAACATGGTCAACTCCTTTTGCTTGTGGGCCCTCGGTCACTCCCAAGTCCCATTCTTGGAATTTTGCATATGTGGCTTGTTTCCGCCTGTTCGATGCCCAAACGGTGTCCAATCGCCACGAAACTTGGAGGATGCTTCTTGACACTATTTTGAGTGTGTCACAGAAGTTTCAGCTCTGTTTGACCACCTGAACATGGTCAACTCCTATTGCTTGTGGGTCCCCGGTCACTCCCAAGGCTCATTCTTTGAATTTTGCATATTTGGTTTGTTTCCGCCTGTTCGGGGCCCAAACGGTGTCCAATCGCCACGAAACTTGGAGGGATGCTTCTTGACACTATTTTGAGTGTGTCACAGAAGTTTCAGCTCTGTTTGACCACCTGAACATGGTCAACTCCTTTTGCTTGTGGGCCCCCGGTCACTCCCAAGGCCCATTCTTGGAATTTTGCATATGTGGCTTGTTTCCGCCTGTTCGGGGCCCAAACGGTGTCCAATCGCCACGAAACTTGGAGGGATGCTTCTTGACACTATTTTGAGTGTGTCACAGAAGTTTCAGCTCTGTTTGACCACCTGAACATGGTCAACTCCTTTTGCTTGTGGGCCCCCGGTCACTCCCAAGGCCCATTCTTGGAATTTTGCATATGTGGCTTGTTTCCGCCTGTTCGGGGTCGAAACGGTGTCCAATCGCCACGAAACTTGGAGGGATGCTTCTTGACACTATTTTGAGTGTGTCACAGAAGTTTCAGCTCTGTTTGACCACCTGAACATGGTCAACTCCTTTTGTTTGTGGGCCCCGGTCACTCCCAAGGCCCATTTTTTGAATTTTGCATATGTGGCTTGTTTCCGCCTGTTCGGGGCCCAAACGGTGTCCAATCGCCACGAAACTTGGAGGGATGCTTCTTGACACTATTTTGAGTGTGTCACAGAGGTTTCAGCTCTGTTTGACCACCTGAACATGGTCAACTCCTTTTGCTTGTGGGCCCCCGGTCACTCCCAAGGCCCATTCTCGGAATTTTGCATATGTGGCTTGTTTTCACCTGTTCGGGGCCCAAACGGTGTCCAATCGCCACGAAACTTGGAGGGATGCTTCTTGACACTATTTTGAGTGTGTCACAGAAGTTTCAGCTCTGTTTGACCACCTGAACATGGTCAACTCCTTTTGCTTGTGGGCCCCCGGTCACTCCCAAGGCCCATTCTTGGAATTTTGCATATGTGGCTTGTTTCCGCCTGTTCGGGGCCCAAACGGTGTCCAATCGCCACGAAACTTAGAGGGATGCTTCTTGACACTATTTTGAGTACGTCACAGAAGTTTCAGCTCTGTTTGACCACCTGAACATGGTCAACTCCTTTTGCTTGTGGGCCCCCGGTCACTCCCAAGGCCCATTTTTGGAATTTTGCATATGTGGCTTGTTTCCGCCTGTTCGGGGCCCAAACGGTGTCCAATCGCCACGAAACTTGGAGGGATGCTTCTTGACACTATTTTGAGTGTGCCACAGAAGTCTCAGCTCTGTTTGACCACCTGAACATGGTCAACTCCTTTTGCTTGTGGGCCCCCGGTCACTCCCAAGGCCCATTCTTGGAATTTTGCATATGTGGCTTGTTTTCACCTGTTCGGGGCCCAAACGGTGTCCAATCGCCACGAAACTTGGAGGGATGCTTCTTGACACTATTTTGAGTGTGTCACAGAAGTTTCAGCTCTGTTTGACCACCTTAACATGGTCAACTCCTTTTGCTTGTGGGCCCCCGGTCACTCCCAAGGCCCATTCTTGGAATTTTGCATATGTGGCTTGTTTTCACCTGTTCGGGGCCCAAACGGTGTCCAATCGCCACGAAACTTGGAGGGATGCTTCTTGACACTATTTTGAGTGTGTCACAGAAGGTTCAGCTCTGTTTGGCCACCTGAACATGGTCAACTCCTTTTGCTTGTGGGCCCCCGGTCACTCCCAAGGCCCATTCTTGTAATTTTGCATATGTGGCTTGTTTCCGCCTGTTCGGGGCCCAAACGGTGTCCAATCGCCACGAAACTTGGAGGGATGATTCTTGACACTATTTTGAGTGAGTCACAGAGGTTTCAGCTCTGTTTGACCACCTGAACATGGTCAACTCCTTTTGCTTGTGGGCCCTCGGTCACTCCCAAGTCCCATTCTTGGAATTTTGCATATGTGGCTTGTTTCCGCCTGTTCGATGCCCAAACGGTGTCCAATCGCCACGAAACTTGGAGGATGCTTCTTGACACTATTTTGAGTGTGTCACAGAAGTTTCAGCTCTGTTTGACCACCTGAACATGGTCAACTCCTATTGCTTGTGGGTCCCCGGTCACTCCCAAGGCTCATTCTTTGAATTTTGCATATTTGGTTTGTTTCCGCCTGTTCGGGGCCCAAACGGTGTCCAATCGCCACGAAACTTGGAGGGATGCTTCTTGACACTATTTTGAGTGTGTCACAGAAGTTTCAGCTCTGTTTGACCACCTGAACATGGTCAACTCCTTTTGCTTGTGGGCCCCCGGTCACTCCCAAGGCCCATTCTTGGAATTTTGCATATGTGGCTTGTTTCCGCCTGTTCGGGGCCCAAACGGTGTCCAATCGCCACGAAACTTGGAGGGATGCTTCTTGACACTATTTTGAGTGTGTCACAGAAGTTTCAGCTCTGTTTGACCACCTGAACATGGTCAACTCCTTTTGCTTGTGGGCCCCCGGTCACTCCCAAGGCCCATTCTTGGAATTTTGCATATGTGGCTTGTTTCCGCCTGTTCGGGGTCGAAACGGTGTCCAATCGCCACGAAACTTGGAGGGATGCTTCTTGACACTATTTTGAGTGTGTCACAGAAGTTTCAGCTCTGTTTGACCACCTGAACATGGTCAACTCCTTTTGTTTGTGGGCCCCGGTCACTCCCAAGGCCCATTTTTTGAATTTTGCATATGTGGCTTGTTTCCGCCTGTTCGGGGCCCAAACGGTGTCCAATCGCCACGAAACTTGGAGGGATGCTTCTTGACACTATTTTGAGTGTGTCACAGAGGTTTCAGCTCTGTTTGACCACCTGAACATGGTCAACTCCTTTTGCTTGTGGGCCCCCGGTCACTCCCAAGGCCCATTCTCGGAATTTTGCATATGTGGCTTGTTTTCACCTGTTCGGGGCCCAAACGGTGTCCAATCGCCACGAAACTTGGAGGGATGCTTCTTGACACTATTTTGAGTGTGTCACAGAAGTTTCAGCTCTGTTTGACCACCTGAACATGGTCAACTCCTTTTGCTTGTGGGCCCCCGGTCACTCCCAAGGCCCATTCTTGGAATTTTGCATATGTGGCTTGTTTCCGCCTGTTCGGGGCCCAAACGGTGTCCAATCGCCACGAAACTTAGAGGGATGCTTCTTGACACTATTTTGAGTACGTCACAGAAGTTTCAGCTCTGTTTGACCACCTGAACATGGTCAACTCCTTTTGCTTGTGGGCCCCCGGTCACTCCCAAGGCCCATTCTTGGAATTTTGCATATGTGGCTTGTTTCCGCCTGTTCGGGGTCGAAACGGTGTCCAATCGCCACGAAACTTGGAGGGATGCTTCTTGACACTATTTTGAGTGTGTCACAGAAGTTTCAGCTCTGTTTGACCACCTGAACATGGTCAACTCCTTTTGTTTGTGGGCCCCGGTCACTCCCAAGGCCCATTTTTTGAATTTTGCATATGTGGCTTGTTTCCGCCTGTTCGGGGCCCAAACGGTGTCCAATCGCCACGAAACTTGGAGGGATGCTTCTTGACACTATTTTGAGTGTGTCACAGAAGTTTCAGCTCTGTTTGACCACCTGAACATGGTCAACTCCTTTTGCTTGTGGGCCCCTGGTCACTCCCAAGGCCCATTCTTGGAATTTTGCATATTTGGCTTGTTTCCGCCTGTTCGGGGCCCAAACGGTGTCCAATCGCCACGAAACTTGGAGGGATGCTTCTTGACACTATTTTGAGTGTGTCACAGAAGTCTCAGCTCTGTTTGACCACCTGAACATGGTCAACTCCTTTTGCTTGTGGGCCCCCGGTCACTCCCAAGGCCCATTCTTGGAATTTTGCATATGTGGCTTGTTTCCGCCTGTTCGGGGCCCAAACGGTGTCCAATCGCCACGAAACTTGGAGGGATGCTTCTTGACACTATTTTGAGTGTGCCACAGAAGTCTCAGCTCTGTTTGACCACCTGAACATGGTCAACTCCTTTTGCTTGTGGGCCCCCGGTCACTCCCAAGGACCATTCTTGGAATTTTGCATATGTGGCTTGTTTTCACCTGTTCGGGGCCCAAACGGTGTCCAATCGCCACGAAACTTGGAGGGATGCTTCTTGACACTATTTTGAGTGTGTCACAGAAGTTTCAGCTCTGTTTGACCACCTTAACATGGTCAACTCCCTTTGCTTGTGGGCCCCCGGTCACTCCCAAGGCCCATTCTTGGAATTTTGCATATGTGGCTTGTTTTCATCTGTTCGGGGCCCAAACGGTGTCCAATCGCCACGAAACTTGGAGGGATGCTTCTTGACACTATTTTGAGTGTGTCACAGAAGGTTCAGCTCTGTTTGGCCACCTGAACATGGTCAACTCCTTTTGCTTGTGGGCCCCCGGTCACTCCCAAGGCCCATTCTTGTAATTTTGCATATGTGGCTTGTTTCCGCCTGTTCGGGGCCCAAACGGTGTCCAATCGCCACGAAACTTGGAGGGATGATTCTTGACACTATTTTGAGTGAGTCACAGAGGTTTCAGCTCTGTTTGACCACCTGAACATGGTCAACTCCTTTTGCTTGTGGGCCCCCGGTCACTCCCAAGGCCCATTCTTGGAATTTTGCATATGTGGCTTGTTTTCACCTGTTCGGGGCCCAAACGGTGTCCAATCGCCACGAAACATGGAGGGATGCTTCTTGACACTATTTTGAGTGTGTCACAGAAGTTTCAGCTCTGTTTGACCACCTGAACATGGTCAACTCCTTTTGCTTGTGGGCCCTCGGTCACTCCCAAGTCCCATTCTTGGAATTTTGCATATGTGGCTTGTTTCCGCCTGTTCGATGCCCAAACGGTGTCCAATCGCCACGAAACTTGGAGGATGCTTCTTGACACTATTTTGAGTGTGTCACAGAAGTTTCAGCTCTGTTTGACCACCTGAACATGGTCAACTCCTATTGCTTGTGGGTCCCCGGTCACTCCCAAGGCTCATTCTTTGAATTTTGCATATTTGGTTTGTTTCCGCCTGTTCGGGGCCCAAACGGTGTCCAATCGCCACGAAACTTGGAGGGATGCTTCTTGACACTATTTTGAGTGTGTCACAGAAGTTTCAGCTCTGTTTGACCACCTGAACATGGTCAACTCCTTTTGCTTGTGGGCCCCCGGTCACTCCCAAGGCCCATTCTTGGAATTTTGCATATGTGGCTTGTTTCCGCCTGTTCGGGGCCCAAACGGTGTCCAATCGCCACGAAACTTGGAGGGATGCTTCTTGACACTATTTTGAGTGTGTCACAGAAGTTTCAGCTCTGTTTGACCACCTGAACATGGTCAACTCCTTTTGCTTGTGGGCCCCCGGTCACTCCCAAGGCCCATTCTTGGAATTTTGCATATGTGGCTTGTTTCCGCCTGTTCGGGGTCGAAACGGTGTCCAATCGCCACGAAACTTGGAGGGATGCTTCTTGACACTATTTTGAGTGTGTCACAGAAGTTTCAGCTCTGTTTGACCACCTGAACATGGTCAACTCCTTTTGTTTGTGGGCCCCGGTCACTCCCAAGGCCCATTTTTTGAATTTTGCATATGTGGCTTGTTTCCGCCTGTTCGGGGCCCAAACGGTGTCCAATCGCCACGAAACTTGGAGGGATGCTTCTTGACACTATTTTGAGTGTGTCACAGAGGTTTCAGCTCTGTTTGACCACCTGAACATGGTCAACTCCTTTTGCTTGTGGGCCCCCGGTCACTCCCAAGGCCCATTCTCGGAATTTTGCATATGTGGCTTGTTTTCACCTGTTCGGGGCCCAAACGGTGTCCAATCGCCACGAAACTTGGAGGGATGCTTCTTGACACTATTTTGAGTGTGTCACAGAAGTTTCAGCTCTGTTTGACCACCTGAACATGGTCAACTCCTTTTGCTTGTGGGCCCCCGGTCACTCCCAAGGCCCATTCTTGGAATTTTGCATATGTGGCTTGTTTCCGCCTGTTCGGGGCCCAAACGGTGTCCAATCGCCACGAAACTTAGAGGGATGCTTCTTGACACTATTTTGAGTACGTCACAGAAGTTTCAGCTCTGTTTGACCACCTGAACATGGTCAACTCCTTTTGCTTGTGGGCCCCCGGTCACTCCCAAGGCCCATTTTTGGAATTTTGCATATGTGGCTTGTTTCCGCCTGTTCGGGGCCCAAACGGTGTCCAATCGCCACGAAACTTGGAGGGATGCTTCTTGACACTATTTTGAGTGTGCCACAGAAGTCTCAGCTCTGTTTGACCACCTGAACATGGTCAACTCCTTTTGCTTGTGGGCCCCCGGTCACTCCCAAGGCCCATTCTTGGAATTTTGCATATGTGGCTTGTTTTCACCTGTTCGGGGCCCAAACGGTGTCCAATCGCCACGAAACTTGGAGGGATGCTTCTTGACACTATTTTGAGTGTGTCACAGAAGTTTCAGCTCTGTTTGACCACCTTAACATGGTCAACTCCTTTTGCTTGTGGGCCCCCGGTCACTCCCAAGGCCCATTCTTGGAATTTTGCATATGTGGCTTGTTTTCACCTGTTCGGGGCCCAAACGGTGTCCAATCGCCACGAAACTTGGAGGGATGCTTCTTGACACTATTTTGAGTGTGTCACAGAAGGTTCAGCTCTGTTTGGCCACCTGAACATGGTCAACTCCTTTTGCTTGTGGGCCCCCGGTCACTCCCAAGGCCCATTCTTGTAATTTTGCATATGTGGCTTGTTTCCGCCTGTTCGGGGCCCAAACGGTGTCCAATCGCCACGAAACTTGGAGGGATGATTCTTGACACTATTTTGAGTGAGTCACAGAGGTTTCAGCTCTGTTTGACCACCTGAACATGGTCAACTCCTTTTGCTTGTGGGCCCCCGGTCACTCCCAAGGCCCATTCTTGGAATTTTGCATATGTGGCTTGTTTTCACCTGTTCGGGGCCCAAACGGTGTCCAATCGCCACGAAACATGGAGGGATGCTTCTTGACACTATTTTGAGTGTGTCACAGAAGTTTCAGCTCTGTTTGACCACCCGAACATGGTCAACTCCTTTTGCTTGTGGGCCCTCGGTCACTCCCAAGTCCCATTCTTGGAATTTTGCATATGTGGCTTGTTTCCGCCTGTTCGATGCCCAAACGGTGTCCAATCGCCACGAAACTTGGAGGATGCTTCTTGACACTATTTTGAGTGTGTCACAGAAGTTTCAGCTCTGTTTGACCACCTGAACATGGTCAACTCCTATTGCTTGTGGGTCCCCGGTCACTCCCAAGGCTCATTCTTTGAATTTTGCATATTTGGCTTGTTTCCGCCTGTTCGGGGCCCAAACGGTGTCCAATCGCCACGAAACTTGGAGGGATGCTTCTTGACACTATTTTGAGTGTGTCACAGAAGTTTCAGCTCTGTTTGACCACCTGAACATGGTCAACTCCTTTTGCTTGTGGGCCCCCGGTCACTCCCAAGGCCCATTCTTGGAATTTTGCATATGTGGCTTGTTTCCGCCTGTTCGGGGCCCAAACGGTGTCCAATCGCCACGAAACTTGGAGGGATGCTTCTTGACACTATTTTGAGTGTGTCACAGAAGTTTCAGCTCTGTTTGACCACCTGAACATGGTCAACTCCTTTTGTTTGTGGGCCCCCGGTCACTCCCAAGGCCCATTCTTGGAATTTTGCATATGTGGCTTGTTTTCACCTGTTCGGGGCCCAAACGGTGTCCAATCGCCACGAAACTTGGAGGGATGCTTCTTGACACTATTTTGAGTGTGTCACAGAAGTTTCAGCTCTGTTTGACCACCTGAACATGGTCAACTCCTTTTGCTTGTGGGCCCCCGGTCACTCCCAAGGCCCATTTTTTGAATTTTGCATATGTGGCTTGTTTCCGTCTGTTCGGGGCCCAAACGGTGTCCAATCGCCACGAAACTTGGAGGATGCTTCTTGACACTATTTTGAGTGTGTCACAGAAGTTTCAGCTCTGTTTGACCACCTGAACATGGTCAACTCCTATTGCTTGTGGGTCCCCGGTCACTCCCAAGGCTCATTCTTTGAATTTTGCATATTTGGCTTGTTTCCGCCTGTTCGGGGCCCAAACGGTGTCCAATCGCCACGAAACTTGGAGGGATGCTTCTTGACACTATTTTGAGTGTGTCACAGAAGTTTCAGCTCTGTTTGACCACCTGAACATGGTCAACTCCTTTTGCTTGTGGGCCCCCGGTCACTCCCAAGGCCCATTCTTGGAATTTTGCATATGTGGCTTGTTTCCGCCTGTTCGGGGCCCAAACGGTGTCCAATCGCCACGAAACTTGGAGGGATGCTTCTTGACACTATTTTGAGTGTGTCACAGAAGTTTCAGCTCTGTTTGACCACCTGAACATGGTCAACTCCTTTTGTTTGTGGGCCCCCGGTCACTCCCAAGGCCCATTCTTGGAATTTTGCATATGTGGCTTGTTTTCACCTGTTCGGGGCCCAAACGGTGTCCAATCGCCACGAAACTTGGAGGGATGCTTCTTGACACTATTTTGAGTGTGTCACAGAAGTTTCAGCTCTGTTTGACCACCTGAACATGGTCAACTCCTTTTGCTTGTGGGCCCCCGGTCACTCCCAAGGCCCATTTTTTGAATTTTGCATATGTGGCTTGTTTCCGTCTGTTCGGGGCCCAAACGGTGTCCAATCGCCACGAAACTTGGAGGATGCTTCTTGACACTATTTTGAGTGTGTCACAGAAGTTTCAGCTCTGTTTGACCACCTGAACATGGTCAACTCCTATTGCTTGTGGGTCCCCGGTCACTCCCAAGGCTCATTCTTTGAATTTTGCATATTTGGCTTGTTTCCGCCTGTTCGGGGCCCAAACGGTGTCCAATCGCCACGAAACTTGGAGGGATGCTTCTTGACACTATTTTGAGTGTGTCACAGAAGTTTCAGCTCTGTTTGACCACCTGAACATGGTCAACTCCTTTTGCTTGTGGGCCCCCGGTCACTCCCAAGGCCCATTCTTGGAATTTTGCATATGTGGCTTGTTTCCGCCTGTTCGGGGCCCAAACGGTGTCCAATCGCCACGAAACTTGGAGGGATGCTTCTTGACACTATTTTGAGTGTGTCACAGAAGTTTCAGCTCTGTTTGACCACCTGAACATGGTCAACTCCTTTTGCTTGTGGGCCCCCGGTCACTCCCAAGGCCCATTCTTGGAATTTTGCATATGTGGCTTGTTTTCACCTGTTCGGGGCCCAAACGGTGTCCAATCGCCACGAAACTTGGAGGGATGCTTCTTGACACTATTTTGAGTGTGTCACAGAAGTTTCAGCTCTGTTTGACCACCTGAACATGGTCAACTCCTTTTGCTTGTGGGCCCCCGGTCACTCCCAAGGCCCATTCTTTGAATTTTGCATATGTGGCTTGTTTCCGTCTGTTCGGGGCCCAAACGGTGTCCAATCGCCACAAAACTTGGAGGGATGCTTCTTGACACTATTTTGAGTGTGTCACAGAAGTTTCAGCTCTGTTTGACCACCTGAACATGGTCAACTCCTTTTGCTTGTGGGCCCCCGGTCACTCCCAAGGCCCATTCTTGGAATTTTGCATATGTGGCTTGTTTCCGCCTGTTCGGGGCCCAAACGGTGTCCAATCGCCACGAAACTTGGAGGGATGCTTCTTGACACTATTTTGAGTACGTCACAGAAGTTTCAGCTCTGTTTGACCACCTGAACATGGTCAACTCCTTTTGCTTGTGGGCCCCCGGTCACTCCCAAGGCCCATTCTTGGAATTTTGCATATGTGGCTTGTTTCCGCCTGTTCGGGGTCCAAACGGTGTCCAATCGCCACGAAACTTGGAGGGATGCTTCTTGACACTATTTTGAGTGTGTCACAGAAGTTTCAGCTCTGTTTGACCACCTGAACATGGTCAACTCCTTTTGTTTGTGGGCCCCGGTCACTCCCAAGGCCCATTTTTTGAATTTTGCATATGTGGTTTGTTTCCGCCTGTTCGGGGCCCAAACGGTGTCCAATCGCCACGAAACTTGGAGGGATGCTTCTTGACACTATTTTGAGTGTGTCACAGAAGTCTCAGCTCTGTTTGGCCACCTGAACATGGTCAACTCCTTTTGCTTGTGGGCCCCCGGTCACTCCCAAGGCCCATTCTTGGAATTTTGCATATGTGGCTTGTTTCCGCTTGTTCGGGGCCCAAACGGTGTCCAATCGCCACGAAACTTGGAGGGATGATTCTTGACACTATTTTGAGTGAGTCACAGAGGTTTCAGCTCTGTTTGACCACCTGAACATGGTCAACTCCTTTTGCTTGTGGGCCCCCGGTCACTCCCAAGGCCCATTCTTGGAATTTTGCATATGTGGCTTGTTTCCGCCTGTTCGGGGCCCAAACGGTGTCCAATCGCAACGAAACTTGGAGGGATGCTTCTTGACACTATTTTGAGTGTGCCACAGAAGTCTCAGCTCTGTTTGACCACCTGAACATGGTCAACTCCTTTTCCTTGTGGGCCCCCGGTCACTCCCAAGGCCCATTCTTGGAATTTTGCATATGTGGCTTGTTTTCACCTGTTCGGGGCCCAAACGGTGTCCAATCGCCACGAAACTTGGAGGGATGGTTCTTGACACTATTTTGAGTGTGTCACAGAAGTTTCAGCTCTGTTTGACCACCTGAACATGGTCAACTCCTTTTGCTTGTGGGCCCCCGGTCACTCCCAAGTCCCATTCTTGGAATTTTGCATATGTGGCTTGTTTCCGCCTGTTCGGGGCCCAAACGGTGTCCAATCGCCACGAAACATGGAGGGATGCTTCTTGACGCTATTTTGAGTGTGTCACAGAAGTTTCAGCTCTGTTTGACCACCTGAACATGGTCAACTCCTTTTGCTTGTGGGCCCCCGGTCACTCCCAAGGCCCATTCTTGGAATTTTGCATATGTGGCTTGTTTCCGCCTGTTCGGGGTCCAAACGGTGTCCAATCGCCACGAAACTTGGAGGGATGCTTCTTGACACTATTTTGAGTGTGTCACAGAAGTTTCAGCTCTGTTTGACCACCTGAACATGGTCAACTCCTTTTGTTTGTGGGCCCCGGTCACTCCCAAGGCCCATTTTTTGAATTTTGCATATGTGGCTTGTTTCCGCCTGTTCGGGGCCCAAACGGTGTCCAATCGCCACGAAACTTGGAGGGATGCTTCTTGACACTATTTTGAGTGTGTCACAGAAGTTTCAGCTCTGTTTGACCACCTGAACATGGTCAACTCCTTTTGCTTGTGGGCCCCCGGTCACTCCCAAGGCCCATTCTTGGAATTTTGCATATTTGGCTTGTTTCCGCCTGTTCGGGGCCCAAACGGTGTCCAATCGCCACGAAACTTGGAGGGATACTTCTTGACACTATTTTGAGTGTGTCACAGAAGTCTCAGCTCTGTTGGACCACCTGAACATGGTCAACTCCTTTTGCTTGTGGGCCCCCGGTCACTCCCAAGGCCCATTCTTGGAATTTTGCATATGTGGCTTGTTTCCGCCTGTTCGGGGCCCAAACGGTGTCCAATCGCAACGAAACTTGGAGGGATGCTTCTTGACACTATTTTGAGTGTGCCACAGAAGTCTCAGCTCTGTTTGACCACCTGAACATGGTCAACTCCTTTTGCTTGTGGGCCCCCGGTCACTCCCAAGTCCCATTCATGGAATTTTGCATATGTGGCTTGTTTCCGCCTGTTCGGGGCCCAAACGGTGTCCAATCGCCACGAAACTTGGAGGGATGCTTCTTGACACTATTTTGAGTGTGTCACAGAAGTTTCAGCTCTGTTTGACCACCTGAACATGGTCAACTCCTTTTGCTTGTGGGCCCCCGGTCACTCCCAAGGCCCATTCTTGGAATTTTGCATATGTGGCTTGTTTCCGCCTGTTCGGGGTCCAAACGGTGTCCAATCGCCACGAAACTTGGAGGGATGCTTCTTGACACTATTTTGAGTGTGTCACAGAAGTTTCAGCTCTGTTTGAAGACCTGAACATGGTCAACTCCTTTTGTTTGTGGGCCCCGGTCACTCCCAAGGCCCATTTTTTGAATTTTGCATATGTGGCTTGTTTCCGCCTGTTCGGGGCCCAAACGGTGTCCAATCGCCACGAAACTTGGAGGGATGCTTCTTGACACTATTTCGAGTGTGTCACAGAAGTTTCAGCTCTGTTTGACCACCTGAACATGGTCAACTCCTTTTGCTTGTGGGCCCCCGGTCACTCCCAAGGCCCATTCTTGGAATTTTGCATATTTGGCTTGTTTCCGCCTGTTCGGGGCCCAAACGGTGTCCAATCGCCACGAAACTTGGAGGGATGCTTCTTGACACTATTTTGAGTGTGTCACAGAAGTCTCAGCTCTGTTGGCCCACCTGAACATGGTCAACTCCTTTTGCTTGTGGGCCCCCGGTCACTCCCAAGGCCCATTCTTGGAATTTTGCATATGTGGCTTGTTTCCGCCTGTTCGGGGCCCAAACGGTGTCCAATCGCAACGAAACTTGGAGGGATGCTTCTTGACACTATTTTGAGTGTGCCACAGAAGTCTCAGCTCTGTTTGACCACCTGAACATGGTCAACTCCTTTTCCTTGTGGGCCCCCGGTCACTCCCAAGGCCCATTCTTGGAATTTTGCATATGTAGCTTGTTTTCACCTGTTCGGGGCCCAAACGGTGTCCAATCGCCACGAAACTTGGAGGGATGCTTCTTGACACTATTTTGAGTGTGTCACAGAGGTTTCAACTCTGTTTGACCACCTGAACATGGTCAGCTCCTTTTGCTTGTGGGCCCCCGGTCACTCCCAAGGCCCATTCTTGGAATTTTGCATATGTGGCATGTTTTCACCTGTTCGGGGCCCAAACGGTGTCCAATCGCCACGAAACTTGGAGGGATGCTTCTTGACACTATTTTGAGTGTGTCACAGAAGGTTCAGCTCTGTTTGGCCACCTGAACATGGTCAACTCCTTTTGCTTGTGGGCCCCCGGTCACTCCCAAGGCCCATTCTTGGAATTTTGCATATGTGGCTTGTTTCCGCCTGTTCGGGGCCCAAACGGTGTCCAATCGCCACGAAACTTGGAGGGATGCTTCTTGACACTATTCTGAGTGTGTCACAGAAGTTTCAGCTCTGTTTGACCACCTGAACATGGTCAACCCCTTTTGCTTGTGGGCCCCCGGTCACTCCCAAGGCCCATTCTTGGAATTTTGCATATGTGGCTTGTTTTCACCTGTTCGGGGCCCAAACGGTGTCCAATCGCCACAACACTTGGAGGGATGCTTCTTGACACTATTTTGAGTGTGTCACAGAACTTTCAGCTCCGTTTGACCACCTGAACATGGTCAACTCCTTTTGCTTGTGGGCCCCCGGTCACTCCCAAGGCCCATTCTTGGAATTTTGCATATGTGGCTTGTTTCCGTCTGTTCGGGGCCCAAACGGTGTCCAATCGCCACGAAACTTGGAGGGATGCTTCTTGACACTATTTTGAGTGTGTCACAGAAGTTTCAGCGCTGTTTGACCACCTGAACATGGTCAACTCCTTTTGCTTGTGGGCCCCCGGTCACTCCCAAGGCCCATTCTTGGAATTTTGCATATGTGGCTTGTTTCCGTCTGTTCGGGGCCCAAACGGTGTCCAATCGCCACGAAACTTGGAGGGATGCTTCTTGACACTATTTTGAGTGTGTCACAGAAGTTTCAGCTCTGTTTGACCACCTGAACATGGTCAACTCCTTTTGCTTGTGGGCCCCCGGTCACTCCCAAGGCCCATTCTTGGAATTTTGCATATGTGGCTTGTTTTCACCTGTTCGGGGCCCAAACGGTGTCCAATCGCCACAACACTTGGAGGGATGCTTCTTGACACTATTTTGAGTGTGTCACAGAACTTTCAGCTCCGTTTGACCACCTGAACATGGTCAACTCCTTTTGCTTGTGGGCCCCCGGTCACTCCCAAGGCCCATTCTTGGAATTTTGCATATGTGGCTTGTTTCCGCCTGTTCGGGGCCCAAACGGTGTCCAATCGCCACGAAACTTGGAGGGATGCTTCTTGACACTATTCTGAGTGTGTCACAGAAGTTTCAGCTCTGTTTGACCACCTGAACATGGTCAACTCCTTTTGCTTGTGGGCCCCCGGTCACTCCCAAGGCCCATTCTTGGAATTTTGCATATGTGGCTTGTTTTCACCTGTTCGGGGCCCAAACGGTGTCCAATCGCCACAACACTTGGAGGGATGCTTCTTGACACTATTTTGAGTGTGTCACAGAACTTTCAGCTCCGTTTGACCACCTGAACATGGTCAACTCCTTTTGCTTGTGGGCCCCCGGTCACTCCCAAGGCCCATTCTTGGAATTTTGCATATGTGGCTTGTTTCCGTCTGTTCGGGGCCCAAACGGTGTCCAATCGCCACGAAACTTGGAGGGATGCTTCTTGACACTATTTTGAGTGTGTCACAGAAGTTTCAGCGCTGTTTGACCACCTGAACATGGTCAACTCCTTTTGCTTGTGGGCCCCCGGTCACTCCCAAGGCCCATTCTTGGAATTTTGCATATGTGGCTTGTTTCCGTCTGTTCGGGGCCCAAACGGTGTCCAATCGCCACGAAACTTGGAGGGATGCTTCTTGACACTATTTTGAGTGTGTCACAGAAGTTTCAGCTCTGTTTGACCACCTGAACATGGTCAACTCCTTTTGCTTGTGGGCCCCCGGTCACTCCCAAGGCCCATTCTTGGAATTTTGCATATGTAGCTTGTTTCCGTCTGTTCGGGGCCCAAACGGAGTCCAATCGCCACGAAACTTGGAGGGATGCTTCTTGACACTATTTTGAGTGTGTCACAGAAGTTTCAGCGCTGTTTGACCACCTGAACATGGTCAACTCCTATTGCTTGTGGGCCCCCGGTCACTCCCAAGGCCCATTCTTGGAATTTTGCATATGTGGCTTGTTTTCACCTGTTCGGGGCCCAAACGGTGTCCAATCGCCACGAAACTTGGAGGGATGCTTCTTGACACTATTTTGAGTGTGTCACAGAAGGTTCAGCTCTGTTTGGCCACCTGAACATGGTCAACTCCTTTTGCTTGTGGGCCCCCGGTCACTCCCAAGGCCCATTCTTGGAATTTTGCATATGTGGCTTGTTTCCGCCTGTTCGGGGCCCAAACGGTGTCCAATCGCCACGAAACTTGGAGGGATGCTTCTTGACACTATTCTGAGTGTGTCACAGAAGTTTCAGCTCTGTTTGACCACCTGAACATGGTCAACTCCTTTTGCTTGTGGGCCCCCGGTCACTCCCAAGTCCCATTCTTGGAATTTTGCATATGTGGCTTGTTTCCACCTGTTCGGGGCCCAAACGGTGTCCAATCGCCACGAAACTTGGAGGGATGGTTCTTGACACTATTTTGAGTGTGTCACAGAAGTTTCAGCTCTGTTTGACCACCTGAACATGGTCAACTCCTTTTGCTTGTGGGCCCCCGGTCACTCCCAAGGCCCATTCTTGGAATTTTGCATATGTGGCTTGTTTCCGTCTGTTCGGGGCCCAAACGGTGTCCAATCGCCACGAAACTTGGAGGGATGCTTCTTGACACTATTTTGAGTGTGTCACAGAAGTTTCAGCTCTGTTTGAAAACCTGAACATGGTCAACTCATTTTGTTTGTGGGCCCCGGTCACTCCCAAGGCCCATTTTTGGAATTTTGCATATGTGGCTTGTTTCCGCCTGTTCGGGGCCCAAACGGTGTCCAATCGCCACGAAACTTGGAGGGATGATTCTTGACACTATTTTGAGTGTGTCACAGAAGTTTCAGCTCTGTTTGACCACCTGAACATGGTCAACTCCTTTTGCTTGTGGGCCCCCGGTCACTCCCAAGTCCCATTCTTGGAATTTTGCATATGTGGCTTGTTTCCACCTGTTCGGGGCCCAAACGGCGTCCAATCGCCACGAAACTCGGAGGGATGGTTCTTGACACTATTTTGAGTGTGTCACAGAAGTTTCAGCTCTGTTTGACCACCTGAACATGGTCAACTCCTTTTGCTTGTGGGCCCCCGGTCACTCCCAAGGCCCATTCTTGGAATTTTGCATATGTGGCTTGTTTCCGTCTGTTCGGGGCCCAAACGGTGTCCAATCGCCACGAAACATGGAGGGATGCTTCTTGACACTATTTTGAGTGTGTCACAGAAGTTTCAGCTCTGTTTGACCACCTGAACATGGTCAACTCCTTTTGCTTGTGGGCCCCCGGTCACTCCCAAGGCCCATTCTTGGAATTTTGCATATGTGGCTTGTTTCCGTCTGTTCGGGGCCCAAACGGTGTCCAATCGCCACGAAACTTGGAGGGATGCTTCTTGACACTATTTTGAGTGTGTCACAGAAGTTTCAGCTCTGTTTGACCACCTGAACATGGTCAACTCCTTTTGCTTGTGGGCCCCCGGTCACTCCCAAGGCCCATTCTTGGAATTTTGCATATGTGGCTTGTTTCCGCCTGTTCGGGGCCCAAACGGTGTCCAATCGCCACGAAACTTGGAGGGATGCTTCTTGACACTATTTTGAGTGTGTCACAGAGGTTTCAGCTCTGTTTGACCACCTGAACATGGTCAACTCCTTTTGTTTGTGGGCCCCGGTCACTCCCAAGGCCCATTTTTGGAATTTTGCATATGTGGCTTGTTTCCGCCTGTTCGGGGCCCAAACGGTGTCCAATCGCCACGAAACTTGGAGGGATGCTTCTTAACACTATTTTAAGTGTGTCACAGAAGTTTCAGCTCTGTTTGACCACCTGAACATGGTCAACTCCTTTTGTTTGTGGGCCCCGGTCACTCCCAAGGCCCATTTTTTGAATTTTGCATATGTGGCTTGTTTCCGCCTGTTCGGGGCCCAAACGATGTCCAATCGCCACGAAACTTGGAGGGATGCTTCTTGACAATATTTTGAGTGTGTCACAGAAGTTTCAGCTCTGTTTGACCACCTGAACATGGTCAACTCCTTTTGCTTGTGGGCCCCCGGTCACTCCCAAGGCCCATTCTTGGAATTTTGCATATGTGGCTTGTTTCCACCTGTTCGGGGCCCGAACGGTGTCCAATCGCCACGAAACTTGGAGGGATGCTTCTTGACACTATTTTGAGTGTGTCACAGAAGTCTCAGCTCTGTTTGGCCACCTGAACATGGTCAACTCCTTTTGCTTGTGGGCCCCCGGTCACTCCCAAGGCCCATTCTTTGAATTTTGCATATGTGGCTTGTTTCTGCCTGTTCGGGGCCCAAACGGTGTCCAATCGCCACGAAACTTGGAGGGATGCTTCTTGACACTATTTTGAGTGTGTCACAGAAGTCTCAGCTCTGTTTGGCCACCTGAACATGGTCAACTCCTTTTGCTTGTGGGCCCCCGGTCACTCCCAAGGCCCATTCTTGGAATTTTGCATATGTGGCTTGTTTCCGCCCGTTCGGGGCCCAAACGGTGTCCAATCGCCACGAAACTTGGAGGGATGCTTCTTGACACTATTTTGAGTGTGTCACAGAAGTTTCAGCTCTGTTTGACCACCTGAACATGGTCAACTCCTTTTGTTTGTGGGCCCCGGTCACTCCCAAGGCCCATTTTTTGAATTTTGCATATGTGGCTTGTTTCCGCCTGTTCGGGGCCCAAACGGTGTCCAATCGCCACGAAACTTGGAGGGATGCTTCTTGACACTATTTTGAGTGTGTCACAGAAGTTTCAGCTCTGTTTGACCACCTGAACATGGTCAACTCCTTTTGCTTGTGGGCCCCCGGTCACTCCCAAGGCCCATTCTTGGAATTTTGCATATGTGGCTTGTTTCCACCTGTTCGGGGCCCAAACGGTGTCCAATCGCCCCGAAACTTGGAGGGATGCTTCTTGACACTATTTTGAGTGTGTCACAGAAGTCTCAGCTCTGTTTGGCCACCTGAACATGGTCAACTCCTTTTGCTTGTGGGCCCCCGGTCACTCCCAAGGCCCATTCTTGGAATTTTGCATATGTGGCTTGTTTCCGCGTGTTCGGGGCCCAAACGGTGGCCAATCGCCACGAAACTTGGAGGGATGATTCTTGACACTATTTTGAGTGAGTCACAGAGGTTTCAGCTCTGTTTGACCACCTGAACATGGTCAACTCCTTTTGCTTGTGGGCCCCCGGTCACTCCCAAGGCCCATTCTTGGAATTTTGCATATGTGGTTTGTTTTCACCTGTTCGGGGCCCAAACGGTGTCCAATCGCCACGAAACTTGGAGGGATGCTTCTTGACACTATTTTGAGTGTGTCACAGAAGTTTCAGCTCTGTTTGACCACCTGAACATGGTCAACTCCTTTTGCTTGTGGGCCCCCGGTCACTCCCAAGTCCCATTCTTGAAATTTTGCATATGTGGCTTGTTTCCACCTGTTCGGGGCCCAAACGGTGTCCAATCGCCACGAAACTTGGAGGGATGGTTCTTGACACTATTTTGAGTGTGTCACAGAAGTTTCAGCTCTGTTTGACCACCTGAACATGGTCAACTCCTTTTGCTTGTGGGCCCCCGGTCACTCCCAAGGCCCATTCTTGGAATTTTGCATAGGTGGCTTGTTTCCGTCTGTTCGGGGCCCAAACGGTGTCCAATCGCCACGAAACTTGGAGGGATGCTTCTTGACACTATTTTGAGTGTGTCACAGAAGTTTCAGCTCTGTTTGAAAACCTGAACATGGTCAACTCATTTTGTTTGTGGGCCCCGGTCACTCCCAAGGCCCATTTTTGGAATTTTGCATATGTGGCTTGTTTCCGCCTGTTCGGGGCCCAAACGGTGTCCAATCGCCACGAAACTTGGAGGGATGATTCTTGACACTATTTTGAGTGTGTCACAGAAGTTTCAGCCCTGTTTGACCACCTGAACATGGTCAACTCCTTTTGCTTGTGGGCCCCCGGTCACTCCCAAGGCCCATTCTTGGAATTTTGCATATGTGGCTTGTTTCCGTCTGTTCGGGGCCCAAACGGTGTCCAATCGCCACGAAACTTGGA
The DNA here is from genome assembly GCA_037013555.1 of Sextonia rubra. Lineage (NCBI taxonomy): Eukaryota > Viridiplantae > Streptophyta > Magnoliopsida > Laurales > Lauraceae > Sextonia > Sextonia rubra. The sequence goes on along the minus strand of JASUAD010000028.1, from coordinate 593,189 downwards.
GGGATGCTTCTTGACACTATTTTGAGTGTGTCACAGAAGTTTTTAGCGCTGTTTGACCACCTGATTATGGTCAACTCCTTTTGCTTGTGGGCCCCCGGTCACTCCCAAGGCCCATTCTTGGAATTTTGCATATGTGGCTTGTTTCCGTCTGTTCGGGGCCCAAACGGTGTCCAATCGCCACGAAACATGGAGGGATGCTTCTTGACACTATTTTGAGTGTGTCACAGAAGTTTCAGCTCTGTTTGACCACCTGAACATGGTCAACTCCTTTTGCTTGTGGGCCCCCGGTCACTCCCAAGGCCCATTCTTGGAATTTTGCATATGTGGCTTGTTTCCGTCTGTTCGGGGCCCAAACGGTGTCCAATCGCCACGAAACTTGGAGGGATGCTTCTTGACACTATTTTGAGTGTGTCACAGAAGTTTCAGCTCTGTTTGACCACCTGAACATGGTCAACTCCTTTTGCTTGTGGGCCCCCGGTCACTCCCAAGGCCCATTCTTGGAATTTTGCATATGTGGCTTGTTTCCGCCTGTTCGGGGCCCAAACGGTGTCCAATCGCCACGAAACTTGGAGGGATGCTTCTTGACACTATTTTGAGTGTGTCACAGAGGTTTCAGCTCTGTTTGACCACCTGAACATGGTCAACTCCTTTTGTTTGTGGGCCCCGGTCACTCCCAAGGCCCATTTTTGGAATTTTGCATATGTGGTTTGTTTCCGCCTGTTCGGGGCCCAAACGGTGTCCAATCGCCACGAAACTTGGAGGGATGCTTCTTAACACTATTTTGAGTGTGTCACAGAAGTTTCAGCTCTGTTTGACCACCTGAACATGGTCAACTCCTTTTGTTTGTGGGCCCCGGTCACTCCCAAGGCCCATTTTTTGAATTTTGCATATGTGGCTTGTTTCCGCCTGTTCGGGGCCCAAACGATGTCCAATCGCCACGAAACTTGGAGGGATGCTTCTTGACACTATTTTGAGTGTGTCACAGAAGTTTCAGCTCTGTTTGACCACCTGAACATGGTCAACTCCTTTTGCTTGTGGGCCCCCGGTCACTCCCAAGGCCCATTCTTGGAATTTTGCATATGTGGCTTGTTTCCACCTGTTCGGGGCCCGAACGGTGTCCAATCGCCACGAAACTTGGAGGGATGCTTCTTGACACTATTTTGAGTGTGTCACAGAAGTCTCAGCTCTGTTTGGCCACCTGAACATGGTCAACTCCTTTTGCTTGTGGGCCCCCGGTCACTCCCAAGGCCCATTCTTTGAATTTTGCATATGTGGCTTGTTTCTGCCTGTTCGGGGCCCAAACGGTGTCCAATCGCCACGAAACTTGGAGGGATGCTTCTTGACACTATTTTGAGTGTGTCACAGAAGTCTCAGCTCTGTTTGGCCACCTGAACATGGTCAACTCCTTTTGCTTGTGGGCCCCCGGTCACTCCCAAGGCCCATTCTTGGAATTTTGCATATGTGGCTTGTTTCCGCCTGTTCGGGGCCCAAACGGTGTCCAATCGCCACGAAACTTGGAGGGATGCTTCTTGACACTATTTTGAGTGTGTCACAGAAGTTTCAGCTCTGTTTGACCACCTGAACATGGTCAACTCCTTTTGTTTGTGGGCCCCGGTCACTCCCAAGGCCCATTTTTTGAATTTTGCATATGTGGCTTGTTTCCGCCTGTTCGGGGCCCAAACGGTGTCCAATCGCCACGAAACTTGGAGGGATGCTTTTTGACACTATTTTGAGTGTGTCACAGAAGTTTCAGCTCTGTTTGACCACCTGAACATGGTCAACTCCTTTTGCTTGTGGGCCCCCGGTCACTCCCAAGGCCCATTCTTGGAATTTTGCATATGTGGCTTGTTTCCACCTGTTCGGGGCCCAAACGGTGTCCAATCGCCACGAAACTTGGAGGGATGCTTCTTGACACTATTTTGAGTGTGTCACAGAAGTCTCAGCTCTGTTTGGCCACCTGAACATGGTCAACTCCTTTTGCTTGTGGGCCCCCGGTCACTCCCAAGGCCCATTCTTGGAATTTTGCATATGTGGCTTGTTTCCGCGTGTTCGGGGCCCAAACTGTGTCCAATCGCCACGAAACTTGGAGGGATGATTCTTGACACTATTTTGAGTGAGTCACAGAGGTTTCAGCTCTGTTTGACCACCTGAACATGGTCAACTCCTTTTGCTTGTGGGCCCCCGGTCACTCCCAAGGCCCATTCTTGGAATTTTGCATATGTGGTTTGTTTTCACCTGTTCGGGGCCCAAACGGTGTCCAATCGCCACGAAACTTGGAGGGATGCTTCTTGACACTATTTTGAGTGTGTCACAGAAGTTTCAGCTCTGTTTGACCACCTGAACATGGTCAACTCCTTTTGCTTGTGGGCCCCCGGTCACTCCCAAGTCCCATTCTTGAAATTTTGCATATGTGGCTTGTTTCCACCTGTTCGGGGCCCAAACGGTGTCCAATCGCCACGAAACTTGGAGGGATGGTTCTTGACACTATTTTGAGTGTGTCACAGAAGTTTCAGCTCTGTTTGACCACCTGAACATGGTCAACTCCTTTTGCTTGTGGGCCCCCGGTCACTCCCAAGGCCCATTCTTGGAATTTTGCATATGTGGCTTGTTTCCGTCTGTTCGGGGCCCAAACGGTGTCCAATCGCCACGAAACTTGGAGGGATGCTTCTTGACACTATTTTGAGTGTGTCACAGAAGTTTCAGCTCTGTTTGAAAACCTGAACATGGTCAACTCATTTTGTTTGTGGGCCCCGGTCACTCCCAAGGCCCATTTTTGGAATTTTGCATATGTGGCTTGTTTCCGCCTGTTCGGGGCCCAAACGGTGTCCAATCGCCACGAAACTTGGAGGGATGATTCTTGACACTATTTTGAGTGTGTCACAGAAGTTTCAGCTCTGTTTGACCACCTGAACATGGTCAACTCCTTTTGCTTGTGGGCCCCCGGTCACTCCCAAGTCCCATTCTTGGAATTTTGCATATGTGGCTTGTTTCCACCTGTTCGGGGCCCAAACGGTGTCCAATCGCCACGAAACTCGGAGGGATGGTTCTTGACACTATTTTGAGTGTGTCACAGAAGTTTCAGCTCTGTTTGACCACCTGAACATGGTCAACTCCTTTTGCTTGTGGGCCCCCGGTCACTCCCAAGGCCCATTCTTGGAATTTTGCATATGTGGCTTGTTTCCGTCTGTTCGGGGCCCAAACGGTGTCCAATCGCCACGAAACTTGGAGGGATGCTTCTTGACACTATTTTGAGTGTGTCACAGAGGTTTCAGCTCTGTTTGACCACCTGAACATGGTCAACTCCTTTTGTTTGTGGGCCCCGGTCACTCCCAAGGCCCATTTTTGGAATTTTGCATATGTGGCTTGTTTCCGCGTGTTCGGGGCCCAAACGGTGTCCAATCGCCACGAAACTTGGAGGGATGCTTCTTGACACTATTTTGAGTGTGTCACAAAAGTTTCAGCTCTGTTTGAAAACCTGAACATGGTCAACTCATTTTGTTTGTGGGCCCCGGTCACTCCCAAGGCCCATTTTTGGAATTTTGCATATGTGGCTTGTTTCCGCCTGTTCGGGGCCCAAACGGTGTCCAATCGCCACGAAACTTGGAGGGATGCTTCTTGACACTATTTTGAGTGTGTCATAGAAGTTTCAGCTCTGTTTGACCACCTGAACATGGTCAACTCCTTTTGCTTGTGGGCCCCCGGTCACTCCCAAGGCCCATTCTTGGAATTTTGCATATGTGGTTTGTTTTCACCTGTTCGGGGCCCAAACGGTGTCCAATCGCCACGAAACTTGGAGGGATGCTTCTTGACACTATTTTGAGTGTGTCACAGAAGTTTCAGCTCTGTTTGACCACCTGAACATGGTCAACTCCTTTTGCTTGTGGGCCCCCGGTCACTCCCAAGTCCCATTCTTGGAATTTTGCATATGTGGCTTGTTTCCACCTGTTCGGGGCCCAAACGGTGTCCAATCGCCACGAAACTTGGAGGGATGGTTCTTGACACTATTTTGAGTGTGTCACAGAAGTTTCAGCTCTGTTTGACCACCTGAACATGGTCAACTCCTTTTGCTTGTGGGCCCCCGGTCACTCCCAAGGCCCATTCTTGGAATTTTGCATATGTGGCTTGTTTCCGTCTGTTCGGGGCCCAAACGGTGTCCAATCGCCACGAAACTTGGAGGGATGCTTCTTGACACTATTTTGAGTGTGTCACAGAAGTTTCAGCTCTGTTTGAAAACCTGAACATGGTCAACTCATTTTGTTTGTGGGCCCCGGTCACTCCCAAGGCCCATTTTTGGAATTTTGCATATGTGGCTTGTTTCCGCCTGTTCGGGGCCCAAACGGTGTCCAATCGCCACGAAACTTGGAGGGATGATTCTTGACACTATTTTGAGTGTGTCACAGAAGTTTCAGCTCTGTTTGACCACCTGAACATGGTCAACTCCTTTTGCTTGTGGGCCCCCGGTCACTCCCAAGTCCCATTCTTGGAATTTTGCATATGTGGCTTGTTTCCACCTGTTCGGGGCCCAAACGGTGTCCAATCGCCACGAAACTCGGAGGGATGGTTCTTGACACTATTTTGAGTGTGTCACAGAAGTTTCAGCTCTGTTTGACCACCTGAACATGGTCAACTCCTTTTGCTTGTGGGCCCCCGGTCACTCCCAAGGCCCATTCTTGGAATTTTGCATATGTGGCTTGTTTCCGTCTGTTCGGGGCCCAAACGGTGTCCAATCGCCACGAAACTTGGAGGGATGCTTCTTGACACTATTTTGAGTGTGTCACAGAGGTTTCAGCTCTGTTTGACCACCTGAACATGGTCAACTCCTTTTGTTTGTGGGCCCCGGTCACTCCCAAGGCCCATTTTTGGAATTTTGCATATGTGGCTTGTTTCCGCGTGTTCGGGGCCCAAACGGTGTCCAATCGCCACGAAACTTGGAGGGATGCTTCTTGACACTATTTTGAGTGTGTCACAAAAGTTTCAGCTCTGTTTGAAAACCTGAACATGGTCAACTCATTTTGTTTGTGGGCCCCGGTCACTCCCAAGGCCCATTTTTGGAATTTTGCATATGTGGCTTGTTTCCGCCTGTTCGGGGCCCAAACGGTGTCCAATCGCCACGAAACTTGGAGGGATGCTTCTTGACACTATTTTGAGTGTGTCATAGAAGTTTCAGCTCTGTTTGACCACCTGAACATGGTCAACTCCTTTTGCTTGTGGGCCCCCGGTCACTCCCAAGGCCCATTCTTGGAATTTTGCATATTTGGCTTGTTTTCACCTGTTCGGGGCCCAAACGGTGTCCAATCGCCACGAAACTTGGAGGGATGCTTCTTGACACTATTTTGAGTGTGTCACCGAAGTTTCAACTCTGTTTGACCACCTGAACATGGTCAACTCCTTTTGTTTGTGGGCCCCGGTCACTCCCAAGGCCCATTTTTGGAATTTTGCATATGTGGCTTGTTTCCGCCTGTTCGGGGCCCAAACGGTGTCCAATCGCCACGAAACTTGGAGAGATGCTTCTTGACACTATTTTGAGTGTGTCACAGAAGTTTCAGCTCTGTTTGACCACCTGAACATGGTCAACTCCTTTTGCTTGTGGGCCCCCGGTCACTCCCAAGGCCCATTTTTGGAATTTTGCATATGTGGCTTGTTTCCGCCTGTTCGGGGCCCAAACGGTGTCCAATCGCCACGAAACTTGGAGAGATGCTTCTTGACACTATTTTGAGTGTGTCACAGAAGTTTCAGCTCTGTTTGACCACCTGAACATGGTCAACTCCTTTTGCTTGTGGGCCCCCGGTCACTCCCAAGGCCCATTCTTGGAATTTTGCATATTTGGCTTGTTTCCGTCTGTTCGGGGCCCAAACGGTGTCCAATCGCCACGAAACTTGGAGGGATGCTTCTTGACACTATTTTGAGTGTGTCACAGAAGTCTCAGCTTTGTTTGACCACCTGAACATGGTCAACTCCTTTTGCTTGTGGGCCCCCGGTCACTCCCAAGGCCCATTCTTGGAATTTTGCATATGTGGCTTGTTTTCGCCTGTTCGGGGCCCAAACGGTGTCCAATCGCCACGAAACTTGGAGGGATGCTTCTTGACACTATTTTGAGTGTGTCACAGAAGTTTCAACTCTGTTTGACCACCTGAACATGGTCAACTGCTTTTGTTTGTGGGCCCCGGTCACTCCCAAGGCCCATTTTTGGAATTTTGCATATGTGGCTTGTTTCCGCCTGTTCGGGGCCCAAACGGTGTCCAATCGCCACGAAACTTGGAGGGATGCTTCTTGACACTATTTTGAGTGTGTCATAGAAGTTTCAGCTCTGTTTGACCACCTGAACATGGTCAACTCCTTTTGCTTGTGGGCCCCCGGTCACTCCCAAGGCCCATTCTTGGAATTTTGCATATGTGGCTTGTTTTCACCTGTTCGGGGCCCAAACGGTGTCCAATCGCCACGAAACTTGGAGGGATGCTTCTTGACACTATTTTGAGTGTGTCACCGAAGTTTCAACTCTGTTTGACCACCTGAACATGGTCAACTCCTTTTGTTTGTGGGCCCCGGTCACTCCCAAGGCCCATTTTTGGAATTTTGCATATGTGGCTTGTTTCCGCCTGTTCGGGGCCCAAACGGTGTCCAATCGCCACGAAACTTGGAGAGATGCTTCTTGACACTATTTTGAGTGTGTCACAGAAGTTTCAGCTCTGTTTGACCACCTGAACATGGTCAACTCCTTTTGCTTGTGGGCCCCCGGTCACTCCCAAGGCCCATTCTTGGAATTTTGCATATTTGGCTTGTTTCCGTCTGTTCGGGGCCCAAACGGTGTCCAATCGCCACGAAACTTGGAGGGATGCTTCTTGACACTATTTTGAGTGTGTCACAGAAGTCTCAGCTCTGTTTGACCACCTGAACATGGTCAACTCCTTTTGCTTGTGGGCCCCCGGTCACTCCCAAGGCCCATTCTTGGAATTTTGCATATGTGGCTTGTTTTCACCTGTTCGGGGCCCAAACGGTGTCCAATCGCCACGAAACTTGGAGGGATGCTTCTTGACACTATTTTGAGTGTGTCACAAAAGTTTCAGCTCTGTTTGAAAACCTGAACATGGTCAACTCATTTTGTTTGTGGGCCCCGGTCACTCCCAAGGCCCATTTTTGGAATTTTGCATATGTGGCTTGTTTCCGCCTGTTCGGGGCCGAAACGGTGTCCAATCGCCACGAAACTTGGAGGGATGCTTCTTGACACTATTTTGAGTGTGTCATAGAAGTTTCAGCTCTGTTTGACCACCTGAACATGGTCAACTCCTTTTGCTTGTGGGCCCCCGGTCACTCCCAAGGCCCATTCTTGGAATTTTGCATATGTGGCTTGTTTTCACCTGTTCGGGGCCCAAACGGTGTCCAATCGCCACGAAACTTGGAGGGATGCTTCTTGACACTATTTTGAGTGTGTCACAAAAGGTTCAGCTCTGTTTGGCCACCTGAACATGGTCAACTCCTTTTGCTTGTGGGCCCCCGGTCACTCCCAAGGCCCATTCTTGAAATTTTGCATATGTGGCTTGTTTCCGCCTGTTCGGGGCCCAAACGGTGTCCAATCGCCACGAAACTTGGAGGGATGATTCTTGACACTATTTTGAGTGTGTCACAGAGGTTTCAGCTCTGTTTGACCACCTGAACATGGTCAACTCCTTTTGCTTGTGGGCCCCGGTCACTCCCAAGGCCCATTTTTGGAATTTTGCATATGTGGCTTGTTTCCGCCTGTTCGGGGCCCAAACGGTGTCCAATCGCCACGAAACTTGGAGGGATGCTTCTTGACACTATTTTGAGTGTGTCACAGAAGTTTCAGCTCTGTTTGACCACCTGAACATGGTCAACTCCTTTTGCTTGTGGGCCCCCGGTCACTCCCAAGGCCCATTCTTGGAATTTTGCATATTTGGCTTGTTTCCGTCTGTTCGGGGCCCAAACGGTGTCCAATCGCCACGAAACTTGGAGGGATGCTTCTTGACACTATTTTGAGTGTGTCACAGAAGTTTCAACTCTGTTTGACCACCTGAACATGGTCAACTGCTTTTGTTTGTGGGCCCCGGTCACTCCCAAGGCCCATTTTTGGAATTTTGCATATGTGGCTTGTTTCCGCCTGTTCGGGGCCCAAACGGTGTCCAATCGCCACGAAACTTGGAGGGATGCTTCTTGACACTATTTTGAGTGTGTCACAGAAGTTTCAGCTCTGTTTGACCACCTAAACATGGTCAACTCCTTTTGCTTGTGGGCCCCCGGTCACTCCCAAGGCCTCTTCTTGGAATTTTGCATATTTGGCTTGTTTCCGACTGTTCGGGGCCCAAACGGTGTCCAATCGCCACGAAACTTGGAGGGATGCTTCTTGACACTATTTTGAGTGTGTCACAGAAGTCTCAGCTCTGTTTGACCACCTGAACATGGTCAACTCCTTTTGCTTGTGGGCCCCCGGTCACTCCCAAGGCCCATTCTTTGAATTTTGCATATGTGGCTTGTTTCTGCCTGTTCGGGGCCCAAACGGTGTCCAATCGCCACGAAACTTGGAGGGATGCTTCTTGACACTATTTTGAGTGTGTCATAGAAGTCTCAGCTCTGTTTGACCACCTGAACATGGTCAACTCCTTTTGCTTGTGGGCCCCCGGTCACTCCCAAGGCCCATTCTTGGAATTTTGCATATTTGGCTTGTTTCCGACTGTTCGGGGCCCAAACGGTGTCCAATCGCCACGAAACTTGGAGAGATGCTTCTTGACACTATTTTGAGTTTGTCACAGAAGTTTCAGCTCTGTTTGACCACCTGAACATGGTCAACTCCTTTTGCTTGTGGGCCCCCGGTCACTCCCAAGGCCCATTCTTGGAATTTTGCATATTTGGCTTGTTTCCGACTGTTCGGGGCCCAAACGGTGTCCAATCACCACGAAACTTGGAGGGATGCTTCTTGACACTATTTTGAGTGTGTCACAGAAGTCTCAGCTCTGTTTGACCACCTGAACATGGTCAACTCCTTTTGCTTGTGGGCCCCCGGTCACTCCCAAGGCCCATTCTTTGAATTTTGCATATGTGGCTTGTTTCTGCCTGTTCGGGGCCCAAACGGTGTCCAATCGCCACGAAACTTGGAGGGATGCTTCTTGACACTATTTTCAGTGTGTCATAGAAGTCTCAGCTCTGTTTGACCACCTGAACATGGTCAACTCCTTTTGCTTGTGGGCCCCCGGTCACTCCCAAGGCCCATTCTTGGAATTTTGCATATGTGGCTTGTTTTCACCTGTTCGGGGCCCAAACGGTGTCCAATCGCCACGAAACTTGGAGGGATGCTTCTTGACACTATTTTGAGTGTGTCACAAAAGGTTCAGCTCTGTTTGGCCACCTGAACATGGTCAACTCCTTTTGCTTGTGGGCCCCCGGTCACTCCCAAGGCCCATTCTTGAAATTTTGCATATGTGGCTTGTTTCCGCCTGTTCGGGGCCCAAACGGTGTCCAATCGCCACGAAACTTGGAGGGATGATTCTTGACACTATTTTGAGTGTGTCACAGAGGTTTCAGCTCTGTTTGACCACCTGAACATGGTCAACTCCTTTTGCTTGTGGGCCCCGGTCACTCCCAAGGCCCATTTTTGGAATTTTGCATATGTGGCTTGTTTCCGCCTGTTCGGGGCCCAAACGGTGTCCAATCGCCACGAAACTTGGAGGGATGCTTCTTGACACTATTTTGAGTGTGTCACAGAAGTTTCAGCTCTGTTTGACCACCTGAACATGGTCAACTCCTTTTGCTTGTGGGCCCCCGGTCACTCCCAAGGCCCATTCTTGGAATTTTGCATATTTGGCTTGTTTCCGTCTGTTCGGGGCCCAAACGGTGTCCAATCGCCACGAAACTTGGAGGGATGCTTCTTGACACTATTTTGAGTGTGTCACAGAAGTTTCAACTCTGTTTGACCACCTGAACATGGTCAACTCCTTTTGTTTGTGGGCCCCGGTCACTCCCAAGGCCCATTTTTGGAATTTTGCATATGTGGCTTGTTTCCGCCTGTTCGGGGCCCAAACGGTGTCCAATCGCCACGAAACTTGGAGGGATGCTTCTTGACACTATTTTGAGTGTGTCACAGAACTTTCAGCTCTGTTTGACCACCTGAACATGGTCAACTCCTTTTGCTTGTGGGCCCCCGGTCACTCCCAAGGCCCATTCTTGGAATTTTGCATATTTGGCTTGTTTCCGTCTGTTCGGGGCCCAAATGGTGTCCAATCGCCACGAAACTTGGAGGGATGCTTCTTGACACTATTTTGAGTGTGTCACAGAAGTCTCAGCTCTGTTTGACCACCTGAACATGGTCAACTCCTTTTGCTTGTGGGCCCCCGGTCACTCCTAAGGCCCATTCTTGGAATTTTGCATATGTGGCTTGTTTTCACCTGTTCGGGGCCCAAACGGTGTCCAATCGCCACGAAACTTGGAGGGATGCTTCTTGACACTATTTTGAGTGTGTCACAGAAGTTTCAACTCTGTTTGACCACCTGAACATGGTCAACTCCTTTTGTTTGTGGGCCCCGGTCACTCCCAAGGCCCATTTTTGGAATTTTGCATATGTGGCTTGTTTCCGCCTGTTCGGGGCACAAACGGTGTCCAATCGCCACGAAACTTGGAGGGATGCTTCTTGACACTATTTTGAGTGTGTCACAGAAGTTTCAGCTCTGTTTGACCACCTGAACATGGTCAACTCCTTTTGCTTGTGGGCCCCCGGTCACTCCCAAGGCCCATTCTTGGAATTTTGCATATTTGGCTTGTTTCCGTCTGTTCGGGGCCCAAACGGTGTCCAATCGCCACGAAACTTGGAGGGATGCTTCTTGACACTATTTTGAGTGTGTCACAGAAGTCTCAGCTCTGTTTGACCACCTGAACATGGTCAACTCCTTTTGCTTGTGGGCCCCCGGTCACTCCCAAGGCCCATTCTTGGAATTTTGCATATGTGGCTTGTTTTCGCCTGTTCGGGGCCCAAACGGTGTCCAATCGCCACGAAACTTGGAGGGATGCTTCTTGACACTATTTTGAGTGTGTCACAGAAGTTTCAACTCTGTTTGACCACCTGAACATGGTCAACTGCTTTTGTTTGTGGGCCCCGGTCACTCCCAAGGCCCATTTTTGGAATTTTGCATATGTGGCTTGTTTCCGCCTGTTCGGGGCCCAAACGGTGTCCAATCGCCACGAAACTTGGAGGGATGCTTCTTGACACTATTTTGAGTGTGTCATAGAAGTTTCAGCTCTGTTTGACCACCTGACCATGGTCAACTCCTTTTGCTTGTGGGCACCCGGTCACTCCCAAGGCCCATTCTTGGAATTTTGCATATGTGGCTTGTTTTCACCTGTTCGGGGCCCAAACGGTGTCCAATCGCCACGAAACTTGGAGGGATGCTTCTTGACACTATTTTGAGTGTGTCACCGAAGTTTCAACTCTGTTTGACCACCTGAACATGGTCAACTCCTTTTGTTTGTGGGCCCCGGTCACTCCCAAGGCCCATTTTTGGAATTTTGCATATGTGGCTTGTTTCCGCCTGTTCGGGGCCCAAACGGTGTCCAATCGCCACGAAACTTGGAGAGATGCTTCTTGACACTATTTTGAGTGTGTCACAGAAGTTTCAGCTCTGTTTGACCACCTGAACATGGTCAACTCCTTTTGCTTGTGGGCCCCCGGTCACTCCCAAGGCCCATTCTTGGAATTTTGCATATTTGGCTTGTTTCCGTCTGTTCGGGGCCCAAACGGTGTCCAATCGCCACGAAACTTGGAGGGATGCTTCTTGACACTATTTTGAGTGTGTCACAGAAGTCTCAGCTCTGTTTGACCACCTGAACATGGTCAACTCCTTTTGCTTGTGGGCCCCCGGTCACTCCCAAGGCCCATTCTTGGAATTTTGCATATGTGGCTTGTTTTCACCTGTTCGGGGCCCAAACGGTGTCCAATCGCCACGAAACTTGGAGGGATGCTTCTTGACACTATTTTGAGTGTGTCACAAAAGTTTCAGCTCTGTTTGAAAACCTGAACATGGTCAACTCATTTTGTTTGTGGGCCCCGGTCACTCCCAAGGCCCATTTTTGGAATTTTGCATATGTGGCTTGTTTCCGCCTGTTCGGGGCCGAAACGGTGTCCAATCGCCACGAAACTTGGAGGGATGCTTCTTGACACTATTTTGAGTGTGTCATAGAAGTTTCAGCTCTGTTTGACCACCTGAACATGGTCAACTCCTTTTGCTTGTGGGCCCCCGGTCACTCCCAAGGCCCATTCTTGGAATTTTGCATATGTGGCTTGTTTTCACCTGTTCGGGGCCCAAACGGTGTCCAATCGCCACGAAACTTGGAGGGATGCTTCTTGACACTATTTTGAGTGTGTCACCGAAGTTTCAACTCTGTTTGACCACCTGAACATGGTCAACTCCTTTTGTTTGTGGGCCCCGGTCACTCCCAAGGCCCATTTTTGGAATTTTGCATATGTGGCTTGTTTCCGCCTGTTCGGGGCCCAAACGGTGTCCAATCGCCACGAAACTTGGAGAGATGCTTCTTGACACTATTTTGAGTGTGTCACAGAAGTTTCAGCTCTGTTTGACCACCTGAACATGGTCAACTCCTTTTGCTTGTGGGCCCCCGGTCACTCCCAAGGCCCATTCTTGGAATTTTGCATATTTGGCTTGTTTCCGTCTGTTCGGGGCCCAAACGGTGTCCAATCGCCACGAAACTTGGAGGGATGCTTCTTGACACTATTTTGAGTGTGTCACAGAAGTCTCAGCTCTGTTTGACCACCTGAACATGGTCAACTCCTTTTGCTTGTGGGCCCCCGGTCACTCCCAAGGCCCATTCTTGGAATTTTGCATATGTGGCTTGTTTTCACCTGTTCGGGGCCCAAACGGTGTCCAATCGCCACGAAACTTGGAGGGATGCTTCTTGACACTATTTTGAGTGTGTCACAGAAGTTTCAACTCTGTTTGACCACCTGAACATGGTCAACTGCTTTTGTTTGTGGGCCCCGGTCACTCCCAAGGCCCATTTTTGGAATTTTGCATATGTGGCTTGTTTCCGCCTGTTCGGGGCCCAAACGGTGTCCAATCGCCACGAAACTTGGAGGGATGCTTCTTGACACTATTTTGAGTGTGTCACAGAAGTTTCAGCTCTGTTTGACCACCTAAACATGGTCAACTCCTTTTGCTTGTGGGCCCCCGGTCACTCCCAAGGCCCCTTCTTGGAATTTTGCATATTTGGCTTGTTTCCGACTGTTCGGGGCCCAAACGGTGTCCAATCGCCACGAAACTTGGAGGGATGCTTCTTGACACTATTTTGAGTGTGTCACAGAAGTCTCAGCTCTGTTTGACCACCTGAACATGGTCAACTCCTTTTGCTTGTGGGCCCCCGGTCACTCCCAAGGCCCATTCTTTGAATTTTGCATATGTGGCTTGTTTCTGCCTGTTCGGGGCCCAAACGGTGTCCAATCGCCACGAAACTTGGAGGGATGCTTCTTGACACTATTTTGAGTGTGTCATAGAAGTCTCAGCTCTGTTTGACCACCTGAACATGGTCAACTCCTTTTGCTTGTGGGCCCCCGGTCACTCCCAAGGCCCATTCTTGGAATTTTGCATATTTGGCTTGTTTCCGACTGTTCGGGGCCCAAACGGTGTCCAATCGCCACGAAACTTGGAGGGATGCTTCTTGACACTATTTTGAGTTTGTCACAGAAGTTTCAGCTCTGTTTGACCACCTGAACATGGTCAACTCCTTTTGCTTGTGGGCCCCCGGTCACTCCCAAGGCCCATTCTTGGAATTTTGCATATTTGGCTTGTTTCCGACTGTTCGGGGCCCAAACGGTGTCCAATCGCCACGAAACTTGGAGGGATGCTTCTTGACACTATTTTGAGTGTGTCACAGAAGTCTCAGCTCTGTTTGACCACCTGAACATGGTCAACTCCTTTTGCTTGTGGGCCCCCGGTCACTCCCAAGGCCCATTCTTTGAATTTTGCATATGTGGCTTGTTTCTGCCTGTTCGGGGCCCAAACGGTGTCCAATCGCCACGAAACTTGGAGGGATGCTTCTTGACACTATTTTCAGTGTGTCATAGAAGTCTCAGCTCTGTTTGACCACCTGAACATGGTCAACTCCTTTTGCTTGTGGGCCCCCGGTCACTCCCAAGGCCCATTCTTGGAATTTTGCATATGTGGCTTGTTTTCACCTGTTCGGGGCCCAAACGGTGTCCAATCGCCACGAAACTTGGAGGGATGCTTCTTGACACTATTTTGAGTGTGTCACAGAAGGTTCAGCTCTGTTTGGCCACCTGAACATGGTCAACTCCTTTTGCTTGTGGGCCCCCGGTCACTCCCAAGGCCCATTCTTGAAATTTTGCATATGTGGCTTGTTTCCGCCTGTTCGGGGCCCAAACGGTGTCCAATCGCCACGAAACTTGGAGGGATGATTCTTGACACTATTTTGAGTGTGTCACAGAGGTTTCAGCTCTGTTTGACCACCTGAACATGGTCAACTCCTTTTGCTTGTGGGCCCCGGTCACTCCCAAGGCCCATTTTTGGAATTTTGCATATGTGGCTTGTTTCCGCCTGTTCGGGGCCCAAACGGTGTCCAATCGCCACGAAACTTGGAGGGATGCTTCTTGACACTATTTTGAGTGTGTCACAGAAGTTTCAGCTCTGTTTGACCACCTGAACATGGTCAACTCCTTTTGCTTGTGGGCCCCCGGTCACTCCCAAGGCCCATTCTTGGAATTTTGCATATTTGGCTTGTTTCCGTCTGTTCGGGGCCCAAACGGTGTCCAATCGCCACGAAACTTGGAGGGATGCTTCTTGACACTATTTTGAGTGTGTCACAGAAGTTTCAACTCTGTTTGACCACCTGAACATGGTCAACTCCTTTTGTTTGTGGGCCCCGGTCACTCCCAAGGCCCATTTTTGGAATTTTGCATATGTGGCTTGTTTCCGCCTGTTCGGGGCCCAAACGGTGTCCAATCGCCACGAAACTTGGAGGGATGCTTCTTGACACTATTTTGAGTGTGTCACAGAACTTTCAGCTCTGTTTGACCACCTGAACATGGTCAACTCCTTTTGCTTGTGGGCCCCCGGTCACTCCCAAGGCCCATTCTTGGAATTTTGCATATTTGGCTTGTTTCCGTCTGTTCGGGGCCCAAATGGTGTCCAATCGCCACGAAACTTGGAGGGATGCTTCTTGACACTATTTTGAGTGTGTCACAGAAGTCTCAGCTCTGTTTGACCACCTGAACATGGTCAACTCCTTCTGCTTGTGGGCCCCCGGTCACTCCTAAGGCCCATTCTTGGAATTTTGCATATGTGGCTTGTTTTCACCTGTTCGGGGCCCAAACGGTGTCCAATCGCCACGAAACTTGGAGGGATGCTTCTTGACACTATTTTGAGTGTGTCACAGAAGTTTTAACTCTGTTTGACCACCTGAACATGGTCAACTCCTTTTGTTTGTGGGCCCCGGTCACTCCCAAGGCCCATTTTTGGAATTTTGCATATGTGGCTTGTTTCCGCCTGTTCGGGGCACAAACGGTGTCCAATCGCCACGAAACTTGGAGGGATGCTTCTTGACACTATTTTGAGTGTGTCACAGAAGTTTCAGCTCTGTTTGACCACCTGAACATGGTCAACTCCTTTTGCTTGTGGGCCCCCGGTCACTCCCAAGGCCCATTCTTGGAATTTTGCATATTTGGCTTGTTTCCGTCTGTTCGGGGCCCAAACGGTGTCCAATCGCCACGAAACTTGGAGGGATGCTTCTTGACACTATTTTGAGTGTGTCACAGAAGTCTCAGCTCTGTTTGACCACCTGAACATGGTCAACTCCTTTTGCTTGTGGGCCCCCGGTCACTCCCAAGGTCCATTCTTGGAATTTTGCATATGTGGCTTGTTTTCACCTGTTCGGGGCCCAAACGGTGTCCAATCGCCACGAAACTTGGAGGGATGCTTCTTGACACTATTTTGAGTGTGTCACAGAAGGTTCAGCTCTGTTTGGCCACCTGAACATGGTCAACTCCTTTTGCTTGTGGGCCCCCGGTCACTCCCAAGGCCCCTTCTTGGAATTTTGCATATGTGGCTTGTTTCCGCCTGTTCGGGGCCCAAACGGTGTCCAATCGCCACGAAACTTGGAGGGATGATTCTTGACACTATTTTGAGTGTGTCACAGAGGTTTCAGCTCTGTTTGACCACCTGAACATGGTCAACTCCTTTTGCTTGTGGGCCCCCGGTCACTCCCAAGGCCCATTCTTGGAATTTTGCATATGTGGCTTGTTTTCACCTGTTCGGGGCCCAAACGGTGTCCAATCGCCACGAAACTTGGAGGGATGCTTCTTGACACTATTCTGAGTGTGTCACAGAAGTTTCAACTCTGTTTGACCACCTGAACATGGTCAACTCCTTTTGTTTGTGGGCCCCGGTCACTCCCAAGGCCCATTTTTGGAATTTTGCATATGTGGCTTGTTTCCGCCTGTTCGGGGCCCAAACGGTGTCCAATCGCCACGAAACTTGGAGGGATGCTTCTTGAAACTATTTTGAGTGTGTCACAGAAGTCTCAGCTCTGTTTGACCACCTGAACATGGTCAACTCCTTTTGTTTGTGGCCCCGGTCACTCCCAAGGCCCATTTTTTGAATTTTGCATATGTGGCTTGTTTCCGCCTGTTCGGGGCCCAAACGGTGTCCAATCGCCACGAAACTTGGAGGGATGCTTCTTGACACTATTTTGAGTGTGTCACAGAAGTTTCAACTCTGTTTGACCACCTGAACATGGTCAACTCCTTTTGCTTGTGGGCCCCCGGTCACTCCCAAGGCCCATTCTTGGAATTTTGCATATTTGGCTTGTTTCCGTCTGTTCGGGGCCCAAACGGTGTCCAATCGCCACGAAACTTGGAGGGATGCTTCTTGACACTATTTTGAGTGTGTCACAGAAGTTTCAGCTCTGTTTGACCACCTGAACATGGTCAACTCCTTTTGCTTGTGGGCCCCCGGTCACTCCCAAGTCCCATTCTTGGAATTTTGCATATGTGGCTTGTTTCCACCTGTTCGGGGCCCAAACGGTGTCCAATCGCCACGAAACTTGGAGGGATGGTTCTTGACACTATTTTGAGTGTGTCACAGAAGTTTCAGCTCTGTTTGACGACCTGAACATGGTCAACTCCTTTTGCTTGTGGGCCCCCGGTCACTCCCAAGGCCCATTCTTGGAATTTTGCATATGTGGCTTGTTTCCGTCTGTTCGGGGCCCAAACGGTGTCCAATCGCCACGAAACTTGGAGGGATGCTTCTTGACACTATTTTGAGTGTGTCACAGAGGTTTCAGCTCTGTTTGACCACCTGAACATGGTCAACTCCTTTTGTTTGTGGGCCCCGGTCACTCCCAAGGCCCATTTTTGGAATTTTGCATATGTGGCTTGTTTCCGCGTGTTCGGGGCCCAAACGGTGTCCAATCGCCACGAAACTTGGAGGGATGCTTCTTGACACTATTTTGAGTGTGTCACAGAAGTTTCAGCTCTGTTTGAAAACCTGAACATGGTCAACTCATTTTGTTTGTGGGCCCCGGTCACTCCCAAGGCCCATTTTTGGAATTTTGCATATGTGGCTTGTTTCCGCCTGTTCGGGGCCCAAACGGTGTCCAATCGCCACGAAACTTGGAGGGATGCTTCTTGACACTATTTTGAGTGTGTCACAGAAGTTTCAGCTCTGTTTGACCACCTGAACATGGTCAACTCCTTTTGCTTGTGGGCCCCCGGTCACTCCCAAGGCCCATTCTTGGAATTTTGCATATTTGGCTTGTTTCCGACTGTTCGGGGCCCAAACGGTGTCCAATCGCCACGAAACTTGGAGGGATGCTTCTTGACACTATTTTGAGTGTGTCACAGAAGTTTCAGCTCTGTTTGACCACCTGAACATGGTCAACTCCTTTTGCTTGTGGGCCCCCGGTCACTCCCAAGGCCGATTCTTGGAATTTTGCATATTTGGCTTGTTTCCGACTGTTCGGGGCCCAAACGGTGTCCAATCGCCACGAAACTTGGAGGGATGCTTCTTGACACTATTTTGAGTGTGTCACAGAAGTCTCAGCTCTGTTTGACCACCTGAACATGGTCAACTCCTTTTGCTTGTGGGCCCCGGTCACTCCCAAGGCCCATTTTTGGAATTTTGCATATGTGGCTTGTTTCCGCCTGTTCGGGGCCCAAACGGTGTCCAATCGCCACGAAACTTGGAGGGATGCTTCTTGACACTATTTTGAGTGTGTCACAGAAGTTTCAGCTCTGTTTGACCACCTGAACATGGTCAACTCCTTTTGCTTGTGGGCCCCCGGTCACTCCCAAGGCCCATTCTTGGAATTTTGCATATTTGGCTTGTTTCCGTCTGTTCGGGGCCCAAACGGTGTCCAATCGCCACGAAACTTGGAGGGATGCTTCTTGACACTATTTTGAGTGTGTCACAGAAGTTTCAACTCTGTTTGACCACCTGAACATGGTCAACTCCTTTTGTTTGTGGGCCCGGTCACTCCCAAGGCCCATTTTTGGAATTTTGCATATGTGGCTTGTTTCCGCCTGTTCGGGGCCCAAACGGTGTCCAATCGCCACGAAACTTGGAGGGATGCTTCTTGACACTATTTTGAGTGTGTCACAGAACTTTCAGCTCTGTTTGACCACCTGAACATGGTCAACTCCTTTTGCTTGTGGGCCCCCGGTCACTCCCAAGGCCCATTCTTGGAATTTTGCATATTTGGCTTGTTTCCGTCTGTTCGGGGCCCAAATGGTGTTCAATCGCCACGAAACTTGGAGGGATGCTTCTTGACACTATTTTGAGTGTGTCACAGAAGTCTCAGCTCTGTTTGACCACCTGAACATGGTCAACTCCTTCTGCTTGTGGGCCCCCGGTCACTCCCAAGGCCCATTCTTGGAATTTTGCATATGTGGCTTGTTTTCTCCTGTTCGGGGCCGAAACGGTGTCCAATCACCACGAAACTTGGAGGGATGCTTCTTGACACTATTTTGAGTGTGTCACAGAAGTTTCAACTCTGTTTGACCACCTGAACATGGTCAACTCCTTTTGTTTGTGGGCCCCGGTCACTCCCAAGGCCCATTTTTGGAATTTTGCATATGTGGCTTGTTTCCGCCTGTTCGGGGCACAAACGGTGTCCAATCGCCACGAAACTTGGAGGGATGCTTCTTGACACTATTTTGAGTGTGTCACAGAAGTTTCAGCTCTGTTTGACCACCTGAACATGGTCAACTCCTTTTGCTTGTGGGCCCCCGGTCACTCCCAAGGCCCATTCTTGGAATTTTGCATATTTGGCTTGTTTCCGTCTGTTCGGGGCCCAAACGGTGTCCAATCGCCACGAAACTTGGAGGGATGCTTCTTGACACTATTTTGAGTGTGTCACAGAAGTTTCAGCTCTGTTTGACCACCTGAACATGGTCAACTCCTTTTGCTTGTGGGCCCCCGGTCACTCCCAAGGCCCATTCTTGGAATTTTGCATATTTGGCTTGTTTCCGTCTGTTCGGGGCCCAAACGGTGTCCAATCGCCACGAAACTTGGAGGGATGCTTCTTGACACTATTTTGAGTGTGTCACAGAAGTCTCAGCTCTGTTTGACCACCTGAACATGGTCAACTCCTTTTGCTTGTGGGCCCCCGGTCACTCCCAAGGTCCATTCTTGGAATTTTGCATATGTGGCTTGTTTTCACCTGTTCGGGGCCCAAACGGTGTCCAATCGCCACGAAACTTGGAGGGATGCTTCTTGACACTATTTTGAGTGTGTCACAGAAGGTTCAGCTCTGTTTGGCCACCTGAACATGGTCAACTCCTTTTGCTTGTGGGCCCCCGGTCACTCCCAAGGCCCCTTCTTGGAATTTTGCATATGTGGCTTGTTTCCGCCTGTTCGGGGCCCAAACGGTGTCCAATCGCCACGAAACTTGGAGGGATGATTCTTGACACTATTTTGAGTGTGTCACAGAGGTTTCAGCTCTGTTTGACCACCTGAACATGGTCAACTCCTTTTGCTTGTGGGCCCCCGGTCACTCCCAAGGCCCATTCTTGGAATTTTGCATATGTGGCTTGTTTTCACCTGTTCGGGGCCCAAACGGTGTCCAATCGCCACGAAACTTGGAGGGATGCTTCTTGACACTATTCTGAGTGTGTCACAGAAGTTTCAACTCTGTTTGACCACCTGAACATGGTCAACTCCTTTTGTTTGTGGGCCCCGGTCACTCCCAAGGCCCATTTTTGGAATTTTGCATATGTGGCTTGTTTCCGCCTGTTCGGGGCCCAAACGGTGTCCAATCGCCACGAAACTTGGAGGGATGCTTCTTGACACTATTTTGAGTGTGTCACAGAGGTTTCAGCTCTGTTTGACCACCTGAACATGGTCAACTCCTTTTGTTTGTGGGCCCCGGTCACTCCCAAGGCCCATTTTTGGAATTTTGCATATGTGGCTTGTTTCCGCCTGTTCGGGGCCCAAACGGTGTCCAATCGCCACGAAACTTGGAGGGATGCTTCTTGACACTATTTTGAGTGTGTCACAGAAGTTTCAACTCTGTTTGACCACCTGAACATGGTCAACTCCTTTTGCTTGTGGGCCCCCGGTCACTCCCAAGGCCCATTCTTGGAATTTTGCATATTTGGCTTGTTTCCGTGTGTTCGGGGCCCAAACGGTGTCCAATCGCCACGAAACTTGGAGGGATGCTTCTTGACACTATTTTGAGTGTGTCACAGAAGTTTCAGCTCTGTTTGACCACCTGAACATGGTCAACTCCTTTTGCTTGTGGGCCCCCGGTCACTCCCAAGTCCCATTCTTGGAATTTTGCATATGTGGCTTGTTTCCACCTGTTCGGGGCCCAAACGGTGTCCAATCGCCACGAAACTTGGAGGGACGGTTCTTGACACTATTTTGAGTGTGTCACAGAAGTTTCAGCTCTGTTTGACGACCTGAACATGGTCAACTCCTTTTGCTTGTGGGCCCCCGGTCACTCCCAAGGCCCATTCTTGGAATTTTGCATATGTGGCTTGTTTCCGTCTGTTCGGGGCCCAAACGGTGTCCAATCGCCACGAAACTTGGAGGGATGCTTCTTGACACTATTTTGAGTGTGTCACAGAGGTTTCAGCTCTGTTTGACCACCTGAACATGGTCAACTCCTTTTGTTTGTGGGCCCCGGTCACTCCCAAGGCCCATTTTTGGAATTTTGCATATGTGGCTTGTTTCCGCGTGTTCGGGGCCCAAACGGTGTCCAATCGCCACGAAACTTGGAGGGATGCTTCTTGACACTATTTTGAGTGTGTCACAGAAGTTTCAGCTCTGTTTGAAAACCTGAACATGGTCAACTCATTTTGTTTGTGGGCCCCGGTCACTCCCAAGGCCCATTTTTGGAATTTTGCATATGTGGCTTGTTTCCGCCTATTCGGGGCCCAAACGGTGTCCAATCGCCACGAAACTTGGAGGGATGCTTCTTGACACTATTTTGAGTGTGTCACAGAAGTTTCAGCTCTGTTTGACCACCTGAACATGGTCAACTCCTTTTGCTTGTGGGCCCCCGGTCACTCCCAAGGCCCATTCTTGGAATTTTGCATATTTGGCTTGTTTCCGACTGTTCGGGGCCCAAACGGTGTCCAATCGCCACGAAACTTGGAGGGATGCTTCTTGACACTATTTTGAGTGTGTCACAGAAGTTTCAGCTCTGTTTGACCACCTGAACATGGTCAACTCCTTTTGCTTGTGGGCCCCCGGTCACTCCCAAGGCCGATTCTTGGAATTTTGCATATTTGGCTTGTTTCCGACTGTTCGGGGCCCAAACGGTGTCCAATCGCCACGAAACTTGGAGGGATGCTTCTTGACACTATTTTGAGTGTGTCACAGAAGTTTCAGCTCTGTTTGACCACCTGAACATGGTCAACTCCTTTTGCTTGTGGGCCCCCGGTCACTCCCAAGGCCCATTCTTGGAATTTTGCATATTTGGCTTGTTTCCGTCTGTTCGGGGCCCAAACGGTGTCCAATCGCCACGAAACTTGGAGGGATGCTTCTTGACACTATTTTGAGTGTGTCACAGAAGTCTCAGCTCTGTTTGACCACCTGAACATGGTCAACTCCTTTTGCTTGTGGGCCCCGGTCACTCCCAAGGCCCATTTTTGGAATTTTGCATATGTGGCTTGTTTCCGCCTGTTCGGGGCCCAAACGGTGTCCAATCGCCACGAAACTTGGAGGGATGCTTCTTGACACTATTTTGAGTGTGTCACAGAACTTTCAGCTCTGTTTGACCACCTGAACATGGTCAACTCCTTTTGCTTGTGGGCCCCCGGTCACTCCCAAGGCCCATTCTTGGAATTTTGCATATTTGGCTTGTTTCCGACTGTTCGGGGCCCAAACGGTGTCCAATCGCCACGAAACTTGGAGGGATGCTTCTTGACACTATTTTGAGTGTGTCACAGAAGTTTCAGCTCTGTTTGACCACCTGAACATGGTCAACTCCTTTTGCTTGTGGGCCCCCGGTCACTCCCAAGGCCCATTCTTGGAATTTTGCATATTTGGCTTGTTTCCGTCTGTTCGGGGCCCAAACGGTGTCCAATCGCCACGAAACTTGGAGGGATGCTTCTTGACACTATTTTGAGTGTGTCACAGAAGTTTCAGCTCTGTTTGACCACCTGAACATGGTCAACTCCTTCTGCTTGTGGGCCCCCGGTCACTCCTAAGGCCCATTCTTGGAATTTTGCATATGTGGCTTGTTTTCACCTGTTCGGGGCCCAAACGGTGTCCAATCGCCACGAAACTTGGAGGGATGCTTCTTGACACTATTTTGAGTGTGTCACAGAGGTTTCAACTCTGTTTGACCACCTGAACATGGTCAACTCCTTTTGTTTGTGGGCCCCGGTCACTCCCAAGGCCCATTTTTGAAATTTTGCATATGTGGCTTGTTTCCGCCTGTTCGGGGCCCAAACGGTGTCCAATCGCCACGAAACTTGGAGGGATGCTTCTTGACACTATTTTGAGTGTGTCACAGAACTTTCAGCTCTGTTTGACCACCTGAACATGGTCAACTCCTTTTGCTTGTGGGCCCCCGGTCACTCCCAAGGCCCATTCTTGGAATTTTGCATATTTGGCTTGTTTCCGACTGTTCGGGGCCCAAACGGTGTCCAATCGCCACGAAACTTGGAGGGATGCTTCTTGACACTATTTTGAGTGTGTCACAGAAGTTTCAGCTCTGTTTGACCACCTGAACATGGTCAACTCCTTTTGCTTGTGGGCCCCCGGTCACTCCCAAGGCCCATTCTTGGAATTTTGCATATTTGGCTTGTTTCCGTCTGTTCGGGGCCCAAACGGTGTCCAATCGCCACGAAACTTGGAGGGATGCTTCTTGACACTATTTTGAGTGTGTCACAGAAGTTTCAGCTCTGTTTGACCACCTGAACATGGTCAACTCCTTCTGCTTGTGGGCCCCCGGTCACTCCTAAGGCCCATTCTTGGAATTTTGCATATGTGGCTTGTTTTCACCTGTTCGGGGCCCAAACGGTGTCCAATCGCCACGAAACTTGGAGGGATGCTTCTTGACACTATTTTGAGTGTGTCACAGAGGTTTCAACTCTGTTTGACCACCTGAACATGGTCAACTCCTTTTGCTTGTGGGCCCCCGGTCACTCCCAAGGCCCATTCTTGGAATTTTGCATATTTGGCTTGTTTCCGTCTGTTCGGGGCCCAAACGGTGTCCAATCGCCACGAAACTTGGAGGGATGCTTCTTGACACTATTTTGAGTGTGTCACAGAAGTCTCAGCTCTGTTTGACCACCTGAACATGGTCAACTCCTCTTGCTTGTGGGCCCCCGGTCACTCCCAAGGTCCATTCTTGGAATTTTGCATATGTGGCTTGTTTTCACCTGTTCGGGGCCCAAACGGTGTCCAATCGCCACGAAGCTTGGAGGGATGCTTCTTGACACTATTTTGAGTGTGTCACAGAAGGTTCAGCTCTGTTTGGCCACCTGAACATGGTCAACTCCTTTTGCTTGTGGGCCCCCGGTCACTCCCAAGGCCCCTTCTTGGAATTTTGCATATGTGGCTTGTTTCCGCCTGTTCGGGGCCCAAACGGTGTCCAATCGCCACGAAACTTGGAGGGATGATTCTTGACACTATTTTGAGTGTGTCACAGAGGTTTCAGCTCTGTTTGACCACCTGAACATGGTCAACTCCTTTTGCTTGTGGGCCCCCGGTCACTCCCAAGGCCCATTCTTGGAATTTTGCATATGTGGCTTGTTTTCACCTGTTCGGGGCCCAAACGGTGTCCAATCGCCACGAAACTTGGAGGGATGCTTCTTGACACTATTCTGAGTGTGTCACAGAAGTTTCAACTCTGTTTGACCACCTGAACATGGTCAACTCCTTTTGTTTGTGGGCCCCGGTCACTCCCAAGGCCCATTTTTGGAATTTTGCATATGTGGCTTGTTTCCGCCTGTTCGGGGCCCAAACGGTGTCCAATCGCCACGAAACTTGGAGGGATGCTTCTTGACACTATTTTGAGTGTGTCACAGAGGTTTCAGCTCTGTTTGACCACCTGAACATGGTCAACTCCTTTTGTTTGTGGGCCCCGGTCACTCCCAAGGCCCATTTTTGGAATTTTGCATATGTGGCTTGTTTCCGCCTGTTCGGGGCCCAAACGGTGTCCAATCGCCACGAAACTTGGAGGGATGCTTCTTGACAATATTTTGAGTGTGTCACAGAAGTTTCAACTCTGTTTGACCACCTGAACATGGTCAACTCCTTTTGCTTGTGGGCCCCCGGTCACTCCCAAGTCCCATTCTTGGAATTTTGCATATGTGGCTTGTTTCCACCTGTTCGGGGCCCAAACGGTGTCCAATCGCCACGAAACTTGGAGGGACTGTTCTTGACACTATTTTGAGTGTGTCACAGAAGTTTCAGCTCTGTTTGACGACCTGAACATGGTCAACTCCTTTTGCTTGTGGGCCCCCGGTCACTCCCAAGGCCCATTCTTGGAATTTTGCATATGTGGCTTGTTTCCGTCTGTTCGGGGCCCAAACGGTGTCCAATCGCCACGAAACTTGGAGGGATGCTTCTTGACACTATTTTGAGTGTGTCACAGAGGTTTCAGCTCTGTTTGACCACCTGAACATGGTCAACTCCTTTTGTTTGTGGGCCCCGGTCACTCCCAAGGCCCATTTTTGGAATTTTGCATATGTGGCTTGTTTCCGCGTGTTCGGGGCCCAAACGGTGTCCAATCGCCACGAAACTTGGAGGGATGCTTCTTGACACTATTTTGAGTGTGTCACAGAAGTTTCAGCTCTGTTTGAAAACCTGAACATGGTCAACTCATTTTGTTTGTGGGCCCCGGTCACTCCCAAGGCCCATTTTTGGAATTTTGCATATGTGGCTTGTTTCCGCCTATTCGGGGCCCAAACGGTGTCCAATCGCCACGAAACTTGGAGGGATGCTTCTTGACACTATTTTGAGTGTGTCACAGAAGTTTCAGCTCTGTTTGACCACCTGAACATGGTCAACTCCTTTTGCTTGTGGGCCCCCGGTCACTCCCAAGGCCCATTCTTGGAATTTTGCATATTTGGCTTGTTTCCGACTGTTCGGGGCCCAAACGGTGTCCAATCGCCACGAAACTTGGAGGGATGCTTCTTGACACTATTTTGAGTGTGTCACAGAGGTTTCAGCTCTGTTTGACCACCTGAACATGGTCAACTCCTTTTGTTTGTGGGCCCCGGTCACTCCCAAGGCCCATTTTTGGAATTTTGCATATGTGGCTTGTTTCCGCGTGTTCGGGGCCCAAACGGTGTCCAATCGCCACGAAACTTGGAGGGATGCTTCTTGACACTATTTTGAGTGTGTCACAGAAGTTTCAGCTCTGTTTGAAAACCTGAACATGGTCAACTCATTTTGTTTGTGGGCCCCGGTCACTCCCAAGGCCCATTTTTGGAATTTTGCATATGTGGCTTGTTTCCGCCTATTCGGGGCCCAAACGGTGTCCAATCGCCACGAAACTTGGAGGGATGCTTCTTGACACTATTTTGAGTGTGTCACAGAAGTTTCAGCTCTGTTTGACCACCTGAACATGGTCAACTCCTTTTGCTTGTGGGCCCCCGGTCACTCCCAAGGCCCATTCTTGGAATTTTGCATATTTGGCTTGTTTCCGACTGTTCGGGGCCCAAACGGTGTCCAATCGCCACGAAACTTGGAGGGATGCTTCTTGACACTATTTTGAGTGTGTCACAGAAGTTTCAGCTCTGTTTGACCACCTGAACATGGTCAACTCCTTTTGCTTGTGGGCCCCCGGTCACTCCCAAGGCCGATTCTTGGAATTTTGCATATTTGGCTTGTTTCCGACTGTTCGGGGCCCAAACGGTGTCCAATCGCCACGAAACTTGGAGGGATGCTTCTTGACACTATTTTGAGTGTGTCACAGAAGTTTCAGCTCTGTTTGACCACCTGAACATGGTCAACTCCTTTTGCTTGTGGGCCCCCGGTCACTCCCAAGGCCCATTCTTGGAATTTTGCATATTTGGCTTGTTTCCGTCTGTTCGGGGCCCAAACGGTGTCCAATCGCCACGAAACTTGGAGGGATGCTTCTTGACACTATTTTGAGTGTGTCACAGAAGTCTCAGCTCTGTTTGACCACCTGAACATGGTCAACTCCTTTTGCTTGTGGGCCCCGGTCACTCCCAAGGCCCATTTTTGGAATTTTGCATATGTGGCTTGTTTCCGCCTGTTCGGGGCCCAAACGGTGTCCAATCGCCACGAAACTTGGAGGGATGCTTCTTGACACTATTTTGAGTGTGTCACAGAACTTTCAGCTCTGTTTGACCACCTGAACATGGTCAACTCCTTTTGCTTGTGGGCCCCCGGTCACTCCCAAGGCCCATTCTTGGAATTTTGCATATTTGGCTTGTTTCCGACTGTTCGGGGCCCAAACGGTGTCCAATCGCCACGAAACTTGGAGGGATGCTTCTTGACACTATTTTGAGTGTGTCACAGAAGTTTCAGCTCTGTTTGACCACCTGAACATGGTCAACTCCTTTTGCTTGTGGGCCCCCGGTCACTCCCAAGGCCCATTCTTGGAATTTTGCATATTTGGCTTGTTTCCGTCTGTTCGGGGCCCAAACGGTGTCCAATCGCCACGAAACTTGGAGGGATGCTTCTTGACACTATTTTGAGTGTGTCACAGAAGTTTCAGCTCTGTTTGACCACCTGAACATGGTCAACTCCTTCTGCTTGTGGGCCCCCGGTCACTCCTAAGGCCCATTCTTGGAATTTTGCATATGTGGCTTGTTTTCACCTGTTCGGGGCCCAAACGGTGTCCAATCGCCACGAAACTTGGAGGGATGCTTCTTGACACTATTTTGAGTGTGTCACAGAAGTTTCAGCTCTGTTTGACCACCTGAACATGGTCAACTCCTTTTGCTTGTGGGCCCCCGGTCACTCCCAAGGCCCATTCTTGGAATTTTGCATATTTGGCTTGTTTCCGACTGTTCGGGGCCCAAACGGTGTCCAATCGCCACGAAACTTGGAGGGATGCTTCTTGACACTATTTTGAGTGTGTCACAGAAGTTTCAGCTCTGTTTGACCACCTGAACATGGTCAACTCCTTTTGCTTGTGGGCCCCCGGTCACTCCCAAGGCCCATTCTTGGAATTTTGCATATTTGGCTTGTTTCCGTCTGTTCGGGGCCCAAACGGTGTCCAATCGCCACGAAACTTCGAGGGATGCTTCTTGACACTATTTTGAGTGTGTCACAGAAGTTTCAGCTCTGTTTGACCACCTGAACATGGTCAACTCCTTCTGCTTGTGGGCCCCCGGTCACTCCTAAGGCCCATTCTTGGAATTTTGCATATGTGGCTTGTTTTCACCTGTTCGGGGCCCAAACGGTGTCCAATCGCCACGAAACTTGGAGGGATGCTTCTTGACACTATTTTGAGTGTGTCACAGAGGTTTCAACTCTGTTTGACCACCTGAACATGGTCAACTCCTTTTGTTTGTGGGCCCCGGTCACTCCCAAGGCCCATTTTTGAAATTTTGCATATGTGGCTTGTTTCCGCCTGTTCGGGGCCCAAACGGTGTCCAATCGCCACGAAACTTGGAGGGATGCTTCTTGACACTATTTTGAGTGTGTCACAGAACTTTCAGCTCTGTTTGACCACCTGAACATGGTCAACTCCTTTTGCTTGTGGGCCCCCGGTCACTCCCAAGGCCCATTCTTGGAATTTTGCATATTTGGCTTGTTTCCGACTGTTCGGGGCCCAAACGGTGTCCAATCGCCACGAAACTTGGAGGGATGCTTCTTGACACTATTTTGAGTGTGTCACAGAAGTTTCAGCTCTGTTTGACCACCTGAACATGGTCAACTCCTTTTGCTTGTGGGCCCCCGGTCACTCCCAAGGCCCATTCTTGGAATTTTGCATATTTGGCTTGTTTCCGTCTGTTCGGGGCCCAAACGGTGTCCAATCGCCACGAAACTTGGAGGGATGCTTCTTGACACTATTTTGAGTGTGTCACAGAAGTTTCAGCTCTGTTTGACCACCTGAACATGGTCAACTCCTTCTGCTTGTGGGCCCCCGGTCACTCCTAAGGCCCATTCTTGGAATTTTGCATATGTGGCTTGTTTTCACCTGTTCGGGGCCCAAACGGTGTCCAATCGCCACGAAACTTGGAGGGATGCTTCTTGACACTATTTTGAGTGTGTCACAGAAGTTTCAGCTCTGTTTGACCACCTGAACATGGTCAACTCCTTTTGCTTGTGGGCCCCCGGTCACTCCCAAGGCCCATTCTTGGAATTTTGCATATTTGGCTTGTTTCCGACTGTTCGGGGCCCAAACGGTGTCCAATCGCCACGAAACTTGGAGGGATGCTTCTTGACACTATTTTGAGTGTGTCACAGAAGTTTCAGCTCTGTTTGACCACCTGAACATGGTCAACTCCTTTTGCTTGTGGGCCCCCGGTCACTCCCAAGGCCCATTCTTGGAATTTTGCATATTTGGCTTGTTTCCGTCTGTTCGGGGCCCAAACGGTGTCCAATCGCCACGAAACTTGGAGGGATGCTTCTTGACACTATTTTGAGTGTGTCACAGAAGTCTCAGCTCTGTTTGACCACCTGAACATGGTCAACTCCTCTTGCTTGTGGGCCCCCGGTCACTCCCAAGGTCCATTCTTGGAATTTTGCATATGTGGCTTGTTTTCACCTGTTCGGGGCCCAAACGGTGTCCAATCGCCACGAAACTTGGAGGGATGCTTCTTGACACTATTTTGAGTGTGTCACAGAAGGTTCAGCTCTGTTTGGCCACCTGAACATGGTCAACTCCTTTTGCTTGTGGGCCCCCGGTCACTCCCAAGGCCCCTTCTTGGAATTTTGCATATGTGGCTTGTTTCCCCCTGTTCGGGGCCCAAACGGTGTCCAATCGCCACGAAACTTGGAGGGATGATTCTTGACACTATTTTGAGTGTGTCACAGAGGTTTCAGCTCTGTTTGACCACCTGAACATGGTCAACTCCTTTTGCTTGTGGGCCCCCGGTCACTCCCAAGGCCCATTCTTGGAATTTTGCATATGTGGCTTGTTTTCACCTGTTCGGGGCCCAAACGGTGTCCAATCGCCACGAAACTTGGAGGGATGCTTCTTGACACTATTCTGAGTGTGTCACAGAAGTTTCAACTCTGTTTGACCACCTGAACATGGTCAACTCCTTTTGTTTGTGGGCCCCGGTCACTCCCAAGGCCCATTTTTGGAATTTTGCATATGTGGCTTGTTTCCGCCTGTTCGGGGCCCAAACGGTGTCCAATCGCCACGAAACTTGGAGGGATGCTTCTTGACACTATTTTGAGTGTGTCACAGAGGTTTCAGCTCTGTTTGACCACCTGAACATGGTCAACTCCTTTTGTTTGTGGGCCCCGGTCACTCCCAAGGCCCATTTTTGGAATTTTGCATATGTGGCTTGTTTCCGCCTGTTCGGGGCCCAAACGGTGTCCAATCGCCACGAAACTTGGAGGGATGCTTCTTGACAATATTTTGAGTGTGTCACAGAAGTTTCAACTCTGTTTGACCACCTGAACATGGTCAACTCCTTTTGCTTGTGGGCCCCCGGTCACTCCCAAGTCCCATTCTTGGAATTTTGCATATGTGGCTTGTTTCCACCTGTTCGGGGCCCAAACGGTGTCCAATCGCCACGAAACTTGGAGGGACT
Organism: Sextonia rubra; assembly: GCA_037013555.1. Classification (NCBI taxonomy): domain Eukaryota; kingdom Viridiplantae; phylum Streptophyta; class Magnoliopsida; order Laurales; family Lauraceae; genus Sextonia; species Sextonia rubra. Next base: position 563,023 of record JASUAD010000028.1, on the reverse strand, counting down.
GTTCTTGACACTATTTTGAGTGTGTCACAGAAGTTTCAGCTCTGTTTGACGACCTGAACATGGTCAACTCCTTTTGCTTGTGGGCCCCCGGTCACTCCCAAGGCCCATTCTTGGAATTTTGCATATGTGGCTTGTTTCCGTCTGTTCGGGGCCCAAACGGTGTCCAATCGCCACGAAACTTGGAGGGATGCTTCTTGACACTATTTTGAGTGTGTCACAGAGGTTTCAGCTCTGTTTGACCACCTGAACATGGTCAACTCCTTTTGTTTGTGGGCCCCGGTCACTCCCAAGGCCCATTTTTGGAATTTTGCATATGTGGCTTGTTTCCGCGTGTTCGGGGCCCAAACGGTGTCCAATCGCCACGAAACTTGGAGGGATGCTTCTTGACACTATTTTGAGTGTGTCACAGAAGTTTCAGCTCTGTTTGAAAACCTGAACATGGTCAACTCATTTTGTTTGTGGGCCCCGGTCACTCCCAAGGCCCATTTTTGGAATTTTGCATATGTGGCTTGTTTCCGCCTATTCGGGGCCCAAACGGTGTCCAATCGCCACGAAACTTGGAGGGATGCTTCTTGACACTATTTTGAGTGTGTCACAGAAGTTTCAGCTCTGTTTGACCACCTGAACATGGTCAACTCCTTTTGCTTGTGGGCCCCCGGTCACTCCCAAGGCCCATTCTTGGAATTTTGCATATTTGGCTTGTTTCCGACTGTTCGGGGCCCAAACGGTGTCCAATCGCCACGAAACTTGGAGGGATGCTTCTTGACACTATTTTGAGTGTGTCACAGAGGTTTCAGCTCTGTTTGACCACCTGAACATGGTCAACTCCTTTTGTTTGTGGGCCCCGGTCACTCCCAAGGCCCATTTTTGGAATTTTGCATATGTGGCTTGTTTCCGCGTGTTCGGGGCCCAAACGGTGTCCAATCGCCACGAAACTTGGAGGGATGCTTCTTGACACTATTTTGAGTGTGTCACAGAAGTTTCAGCTCTGTTTGAAAACCTGAACATGGTCAACTCATTTTGTTTGTGGGCCCCGGTCACTCCCAAGGCCCATTTTTGGAATTTTGCATATGTGGCTTGTTTCCGCCTATTCGGGGCCCAAACGGTGTCCAATCGCCACGAAACTTGGAGGGATGCTTCTTGACACTATTTTGAGTGTGTCACAGAACTTTCAGCTCTGTTTGACCACCTGAACATGGTCAACTCCTTTTGCTTGTGGGCCCCCGGTCACTCCCAAGGCCCATTCTTGGAATTTTGCATATTTGGCTTGTTTCCGACTGTTCGGGGCCCAAACGGTGTCCAATCGCCACGAAACTTGGAGGGATGCTTCTTGACACTATTTTGAGTGTGTCACAGAAGTTTCAGCTCTGTTTGACCACCTGAACATGGTCAACTCCTTTTGCTTGTGGGCCCCCGGTCACTCCCAAGGCCGATTCTTGGAATTTTGCATATTTGGCTTGTTTCCGACTGTTCGGGGCCCAAACGGTGTCCAATCGCCACGAAACTTGGAGGGATGCTTCTTGACACTATTTTGAGTGTGTCACAGAAGTTTCAGCTCTGTTTGACCACCTGAACATGGTCAACTCCTTTTGCTTGTGGGCCCCCGGTCACTCCCAAGGCCCATTCTTGGAATTTTGCATATTTGGCTTGTTTCCGTCTGTTCGGGGCCCAAACGGTGTCCAATCGCCACGAAACTTGGAGGGATGCTTCTTGACACTATTTTGAGTGTGTCACAGAAGTCTCAGCTCTGTTTGACCACCTGAACATGGTCAACTCCTTTTGCTTGTGGGCCCCGGTCACTCCCAAGGCCCATTTTTGGAATTTTGCATATGTGGCTTGTTTCCGCCTGTTCGGGGCCCAAACGGTGTCCAATCGCCACGAAACTTGGAGGGATGCTTCTTGACACTATTTTGAGTGTGTCACAGAACTTTCAGCTCTGTTTGACCACCTGAACATGGTCAACTCCTTTTGCTTGTGGGCCCCCGGTCACTCCCAAGGCCCATTCTTGGAATTTTGCATATTTGACTTGTTTCCGTCTGTTCGGGGCCCAAACGGTGTCCAATCGCCACGAAACTTGGAGGGATGCTTCTTGACACTATTTTGAGTGTGTCACAGAAGTTTCAGCTCTGTTTGACCACCTGAACACGGTCAACTCCTTTTGCTTGTGGGCCCACGGTCACTCCCAAGGCCCATTCTTGGAATTTTGCATATGTGGCTTGTTTCCGCCTGTTCGGGGCCCAAACGGTGTCCAATCGCCACGAAACTTGTAGGGATGCTTCTTGACACAATTTTGAGTGTGTCACAGAAGTCTCAGCTCTGTTTGACCACCTGAACATGGTCAACTCCTTTTGCTTGTGGGCCCCCGGTCACTCCCAAGGCCCATTCTTGGAATTTTGCATATGTGGCTTGTTTTCACCTGTTCGGGGCCCAAACGGTGTCCAATCGCCACGAAACTTGGAGGGATACTTCTTGACACTATTTTGAGTGTGTCACAGAAGTTTCAACTCTGTTTGACCACCTGAACATGGTCAACTCCTTTTGTTTGTGGTCCCCGGTCACTCCCAAGGCCCATTTTTGGAATTTTGCATATGTGGCTTGTTTCCGCCTGTTCGGGGCCCAAACGGTGTCCAATCGCCACGAAACTTGGAGGGATGCTTCTTGACACTATTTTGAGTGTGTCACAGAACTTTCAGCTCTGTTTGACCACCTGAACATGGTCAACTCCTTTTGCTTGTGGGCCCCCGGTCACTCCCAAGGCCCATTCTTGGAATTTTGCATATTTGGCTTGTTTCCGTCTGTTCGGGGCCCAAACGGTGTCCAATCGCCACGAAACTTCGAGGGATGCTTCTTGACACTATTTTGAGTGTGTCACAGAAGTCTCAGCTCTGTTTGACCACCTGAACATGGTCAACTCCTTTTGCTTGTGGGCCCCCGGTCACTCCCAAGGCCCATTCTTGGAATTTTGCATATGTGGCTTGTTTTCAACTGTTCGGGGCCCAAACGGTGTCCAATCCCCACGAAACTTGGAGGGATGCTTATTGACACTATTTTGAGTGTGTCACAGAAGTTTCAACTCTGTTTGACCACCTGAACATGGTCAACTCCTTTTGTTTGTGGGCCCCGGTCACTACCAAGGCCCATTTTTGGAATTTTGCATATGTGGCTTGTTTCCGCCTGTTCGGGGCCCAAACGGTGTCCAATCGCCACGAAACTTGGAGGGATGCTTCTTGACACTATTTTGAGTGTGTCACAGAAGTTTCAGCTCTGTTGACCACCTGAACATGGTCAACTCCTTTTGCTTGTGGGCCCCCGGTCACTCCCAAGGCCCATTCTTGGAATTTTGCATATTTGGCTTGTTTCCGTCTGTTCGGGGCCCAAACGGTGTCCAATCGCCACGAAACTTGGAGGGATGCTTCTTGACACTATTTTGAGTGTGTCACAGAAGTCTCAGCTCTGTTTGACCACCTGAACATGGTCAACTCCTTTTGCTTGTGGGCCCCCGGTCACTCCCAAGGCCCATTCTTGGAATTTTGCATATGTGGCTTGTTTTCACCTGTTCGGGGCCCAAACGGTGTCCAATCGCCACGAAACTTGGAGGGATGCTTCTTGACACTATTTTGAGTGTGTCACAGAAGGTTCAGCTCTGTTTGGCCACCTGAACATGGTCAACTCCTTTTGCTTGTGGGCCCCCGGTCACTCCCAAGGCCCATTCTTGGAATTTTGCATATGTGGCTTGTTTCCGCCTGTTCGGGGCCCAAACGGTGTCCAATCGCCACGAAACTTGGAGGGATGATTCTTGACACTATTTTGAGTGTGTCACAGAGGTTTCAGCTCTGTTTGACCACCTGAACATGGTCAACTCCTTTTGCTTGTGGGCCCCGGTCACTCCCAAGGCCCATTTTTGGAATTTTGCATATGTGGCTTGTTTCCGCCTGTTCGGGGCCCAAACGGTATCCAATCGCCACGAAACTTGGAGGGATGCTTCTTGACACTATTTTGAGTGTGTCACAGAAGTTTCAGCTCTGTTTGACCACCTGAACATGGTCAACTCCTTTTGCTTGTGGGCCCCCGGTCACTCCCAAGGCCCATTCTTGGAATTTTGCATATTTGGCTTGTTTCCGTCTGTTCGGGGCCCAAACGGTGTCCAATCGCCACGAAACTTGGAGGGATGCTTCTTGACACTATTTTGAGAGTGTCACAGAAGTTTCAGCTCTGTTTGACCACCTGAACACGGTCAACTCCTTTTGCTTGTGGGCCCCCGGTCACTCCCAAGGCCCATTCTTTGAATTTTGCATATGTGGCTTGTTTCCGCCTGTTCGGGGCCCAAACGGTGTCCAATCGCCACGAAACTTGTAGGGATGCTTCTTGACACAATTTTGAGTGTGTCACAGAAGTCTCAGCTCTGTTTGACCACCTGAACATGGTCAACTCCTTTTGCTTGTGGGCCCCCGGTCACTCCCAAGGCCCATTCTTGGAATTTTGCATATGTGGCTTGTTTTCACCTGTTCGGGGCCCAAACGGTGTCCAATCGCCACGAAACTTGGAGGGATGCTTCTTGACACTATTTTGAGTGTGTCACAGAAGTTTCAACTCTGTTTGACCACTTGAACATGGTCAACTCCTTTTGTTTGTGGGCCCCGGTCACTCCCAAGGCCCATTTTTGGAATTTTGCATATGTGGCTTGTTTCCGCCTGTTCGGGGCCCAAACGGTGTCCAATCGCCACGAAACTTGGAGGGATGCTTCTTGACACTATTTTGAGTGTGTCACAGAAGTTTCAGCTCTGTTTGACCACCTGAACATGGTCAACTCCTTTTGCTTGTGGGCCCCCGGTCACTCCCAAGGCCCATTCTTGGAATTTTGCATATTTGGCTTGTTTCCGTCTGTTCGGGGCCCAAACGGTGTCCAATCGCCACGAAACTTGGAGGGATGCTTCTTGACACTATTTTGAGTGTGTCACAGAAGTCTCAGCTCTGTTTGACCACCTGAACATGGTCAACTCCTTTTGCTTGTGGGCCCCCGGTCACTCCCAAGGCCCATTCTTGGAATTTTGCATATGTGGCTTGTTTTCACCTGTTCGGGGCCCAAACGGTGTCCAATCCCCACGAAACTTGGAGGGATGCTTCTTGACACTATTTTGAGTGTGTCACAGAAGTCTCAACTCTGTTTGACCACCTGAACATGGTCAACTCCTTTTGTTTGTGGGCCCCGGTCACTCCCAAGGCCCATTTTTGGAATTTTGCATATGTGGCTTGTTTCCGCCTGTTCGGGGCCCAAACGGTGTCCAATCGCCACGAAACTTGGAGGGATGCTTCTTGACACTATTTTGAGTGTGTCACAGAAGTTTCAGCTCTGTTTGACCACCTGAACATGGTCAACTCCTTTTGCTTGTGGGCCCCCGGTCACTCCCAAGGCCCATTCTTGGAATTTTGCATATTTGGCTTGTTTCCGTCTGTTCGGGGCCCAAACGGTGTCCAATCGCCACGAAACTTGGAGGGATGCTTCTTGACACTATTTTGAGTGTGTCACAGAAGTCTCAGCTCTGTGTGACCACCTGAACATGGTCAACTCCTTTTGCTTGTGGGCCCCCGGTCACTCCCAAGGCCCATTCTTGGAATTTTGCATATGTGGCTTGTTTTCACCTGTTCGGGGCCCAAACGGTGTCCAATCGCCACGAAACTTGGAGGGATGCTTCTTGACACTATTTTGAGTGTGTCACAGAAGGTTCAGCTCTGTTTGGCCACCTGAACATGGTCAACTCCTTTTGCTTGTGGGCCCCCGGTCACTCCCAAGGCCCATTCTTGGAATTTTGCATATGTGGCTTGTTTCCGCCTGTTCGGGGCCGAAACGGTGTCCAATCGCCACGAAACTTGGAGGGATGCTTCTTGACACTATTTTGAGTGTGTCACAGAAGTTTCAACTCTGTTTGACCACCTGAACATGGTCAACTCCTTTTGCTTGTGGGCCCCCGGTCACTCCCAAGGCCTATTCTTGGAATTTTGCATATTTGGCTTGTTTCCGTCTGTTCGGGGCCCAAACGGTGTCCAATCGCCACGAAACTTGGAGGGATGCTTCTTGACACTATTTTGAGTGTGTCACAGAAGTTTCAGCTCTGTTTGACCACCTGAACATGGTCAACTCCTTTTGCTTGTGGGCCCCCGGTCACTCCCAAGTCCCATTCTTGGAATTTTGCATATGTGGCTTGTTTCCACCTGTTCGGGGCCCAAACGGTGTCCAATCGCCACGAAACTTGGAGGGATGGTTCTTGACACTATTTTGAGTGTGTCACAGTAGTTTCAGCTCTGTTTGACGACCTGAACATGGTCAACTCCTTTTGCTTGTGGGCCCCCGGTCACTCCCAAGGCCCATTCTTGGAATTTTGCATATGTGGCTTGTTTCCGTCTGTTCGGGGCCCAAACGGTGTCCAATCGCCACGAAACTTGGAGGGATGCTTCTTGACACTATTTTGAGTGTGTCACAGAGGTTTCAGCTCTGTTTGACCACCTGAACATGGTCAACTCCTTTTGTTTGTGGGCCCCGGTCACTCCCAAGGCCCATTTTTGGAATTTTGCATATGTGGCTTGTTTTCACCTGTTCGGGGCCCAAACGGTGTCCAATCGCCACGAAACTTGGAGGGATGCTTCTTGACACTATTTTGAGTGTGTCACAGAGGCTTCAGCTCTGTTTGACCACCTGAACGTGGTCAACTCCTTTTGCTTGTGGGCCCCCGGTCACTCCCAAGGCCCATTCTTGGAATTTTGCATATTTGGCTTGTTTCCGTCTGTTCGGGGCCCAAACGGTGTCCAATCGCCACGAAACTTGGAGGGATGCTTCTTGACACTATTTTGAGTGTGTCACAGAAGTTTCAGCTCTGTTTGACCACCTGAACATGGTCAACTCCTTTTGCTTGTGGGCCCCCGGTCACTCCCAAGGCCCATTCTTGGAATTTTGCATATTTGGCTTGTTTCCGTCTGTTCGGGGCCCAAACGGTGTCCAATCGCCACGAAACTTGGAGGGATGCTTCTTGACACTATTTTGAGTGTGTCACAGAAGTTTCAGCTCTGTTTGACCACCTGAACACGGTCAACTCCTTTTGCTTGTGGGCCCCCGGTCACTCCCAAGGCCCATTCTTGGAATTTTGCATATGTGGCTTGTTTTCACCTGTTCGGGGCCCAAACGGTGTCCAATCGCCACGAAACTTGGAGGGATGCTTCTTGACACTATTTTGAGTGTGTCACAGAAGTTTCAACTCTGTTTGACCACCTGAACATGGTCAACTCCTTTTGTTTGTGGGCCCCGGTCACTCCCAAGGCCCATTTTTGGAATTTTGCATATGTGGCTTGTTTCCGCCTGTTCGGGGCCCAAACGGTGTCCAATCGCCACGAAACTTGGAGGGATGCTTCTTGACACTATTTTGAGTGTGTCACAGAACTTTCAGCTCTGTTTGACCACCTGAACATGGTCAACTCCTTTTGCTTGTGGGCCCCCGGTCACTCCCAAGGCCCATTCTTGGAATTTTGCATATTTGGCTTGTTTCCGTCTGTTCGGGGCCCAAACGGTGTCCAATCGCCACGAAACTTGGAGGGATGCTTCTTGACACTATTTTGAGTGTGTCACAGAAGTCTCAGCTCTGTTTGACCACCTGAACATGGCAACTCCTTTTGCTTGTGGGCCCCCGGTCACTCCCAAGGCCCATTCTTGGAATTTTGCATATGTGGCTTGTTTTCACCTGTTCGGGGCCCAAACGGTGTCCAATCCCCACGAAACTTGTAGGGATGCTTCTTGACACTATTTTGAGTGTGTCACAGAAGTCTCAACTCTGTTTGACCACCTGAACATGGTCAACTCCTTTTGGTTGTGGGCCCCGGTCACTCCCAAGGCCCATTTTTGGAATTTTGCATATGTGGCTTGTTTCCGCCTGTTCGGGGCCCAAACGGTGTCCAATCGCCACGAAACTTGGAGGGATGCTTCTTGACACTATTTTGAGTGTGTCACAGAAGTTTCAGCTCTGTTTGACCACCTGAACATGGTCAACTCCTTTTGCTTGTGGGCCCCCGGTCACTCCCAAGGCCCATTCTTGGAATTTTGCATATTTGGCTTGTTTCCGTCTGTTCGGGGCCCAAACGGTGTCCAATCGCCACGAAACTTGGAGGGATGCTTCTTGACACTATTTTGAGTGTGTCACAGAAGTCTCAGCTCTGTTTGACCGCCTGAACATGGTCAACTCCTTTTGCTTGTGGGCCCCCGGTCACTCCCAAGGCCCATTCTTGGAATTTTGCATATGTGGCTTGTTTTCACCTGTTCGGGGCCCAAACGGTGTCCAATCGCCACGAAACTTGGAGGGATGCTTCTTGACACTATTTTGAGTGTGTCACAGAAGGTTCAGCTCTGTTTGGCCACCTGAACATGGTCAACTCCTTTTGCTTGTGGGCCCCCGGTCACTCCCAAGGCCCATTCTTGGAATTTTGCATATGTGGCTTGTTTCCGCCTGTTCGGGGCCCAAACGGTGTCCAATCGCCACGAAACTTGGAGGGATGATTCTTGACACTATTTTGAGTGTGTCACAGAGGTTTCAGCTCTGTTTGACCACCTGAACATGATCAACTCCTTTTGCTTGTGGGCCCCCGGTCACTCCCAAGGCCCATTCTTTGAATTTTGCATATGTGGCTTGTTTCCGCCTGTTCGGGGCCCAAACGGTGTCCAATCGCCACGAAACTTGTAGGGATGCTTCTTGACACAATTTTGAGTGTGTCACAGAAGTCTCAGCTCTGTTTGACCACCTGAACATGGTCAACTCCTTTTGCTTGTGGGCCCCCGGTCACTCCCAAGGCCCATTCTTGGAATTTTGCATATGTGGCTTGTTTTCACCTGTTCGGGGCCCAAACGGTGTCCAATCGCCACGAAACTTGGAGGGATGCTTCTTGACACTATTTTGAGTGTGTCACAGAAGTTTCAACTCTGTTTGACCACCTGAACATGGTCAACTCCTTTTGTTTGTGGGCCCCGGTCACTCCCAAGGCCCATTTTTGGAATTTTGCATATGTGGCTTGTTTCCGCCTGTTCGGGGCCCAAACGGTGTCCAATCGCCACGAAACTTGGAGGGATGCTTCTTGACACTATTTTGAGTGTGTCACAGAACTTTCAGCTCTGTTTGACCACCTGAACATGGTCAACTCCTTTTGCTTGTGGGCCCCCGGTCACTCCCAAGGCCCATTCTTGGAATTTTGCATATTTGGCTTGTTTCCGTCTGTTCGGGGCCCAAACGGTGTCCAATCGCCACGAAACTTGGAGGGATGCTTCTTGACACTATTTTGAGTGTGTCACAGAAGTCTCAGCTCTGTTTGACCACCTGAACATGGTCAACTCCTTTTGCTTGTGGGCCCCCGGTCACTCCCAAGGCCCATTCTTGGAATTTTGCATATGTGGCTTGTTTTCACCTGTTCGGGGCCCAAACGGTGTCCAATCCCCACGAAACTTGGAGGGATGCTTCTTGACACTATTTTGAGTGTGTCACAGAAGTTTCAACTCTGTTTGACCACCTGAACATGGTCAACTCCTTTTGTTTGTGGGCCCCGGTCACTCCCAAGGCCCATTTTTGGAATTTTGCATATGTGGCTTGTTTCCGCCTGTTCGGGGCCCAAACGGTGTCCAATCGCCACGAAACTTGGAGGGATGCTTCTTGACACTATTTTGAGTGTGTCACAGAAGTTTCAGCTCTGTTTGACCACCTGAACATGGTCAACTCCTTTTGCTTGTGGGCCCCCGGTCACTCCCAAGGCCCATTCTTGGAATTTTGCATATTTGGCTTGTTTCCGTCTGTTCGGGGCCCAAACGGTGTCCAATCGCCACGAAACTTGGAGGGATGCTTCTTGACACTATTTTGAGTGTGTCACAGAAGTCTCAGCTCTGTTTGACCACCTGAACATGGTCAACTCCTTTTGCTTGTGGGCCCCCGGTCACTCCCAAGGCCCATTCTTGGAATTTTGCATATGTGGCTTGTTTTCACCTGTTCGGGGCCCAAACGGTGTCCAATCGCCACGAAACTTGGAGGGATGCTTCTTGACACTATTTTGAGTGTGTCACAGAAGGTTCAGCTCTGTTTGGCCACCTGAACATGGTCAACTCCTTTTGCTTGTGGGCCCCCGGTCACTCCCAAGGCCCATTCTTGGAATTTTGCATATGTGGCTTGTTTCCGCCTGTTCGGGGCCCAAACGGTGTCCAATCGCCACGAAACTTGGAGGGATGATTCTTGACACTATTTTGAGTGTGTCACAGAGGTTTCAGCTCTGTTTGACCACCTGAACATGATCAACTCCTTTTGCTTGTGGGCCCCGGTCACTCCCAAGGCCCATTTTTGGAATTTTGCATATTTGGCTTGTTTCCGCCTGTTCGGGGCCCAAACGGTGTCCAATCGCCACGAAACTTGGAGGGATGCTTCTTGACACTATTTTGAGTGTGTCACAGAAGTTTCAACTCTGTTTGACCACCTGAACATGGTCAACTCCTTTTGCTTGTGGGCCCCCGGTCACTCCCAAGGCCCATTCTTGGAATTTTGCATATTTGGCTTGTTTCCGTCTGTTCGGGGCCCAAACGGTGTCCAATCGCCACGAAACTTGGAGGGATGCTTCTTGACACTATTTTAAGTGTGTCACAGAAGTTTCAGCTCTGTTTGACCACCTGAACATGGTCAACTCCTTTTGCTTGTGGGCCCCCGGTCACTCCCAAGTCCCATTCTTGGAATTTTGCATATGTGGCTTGTTTCCACCTGTTCGGGGCCCAAACGGTGTCCAATCGCCACGAAACTTGGAGGGATGGTTCTTGACACTATTTTGAGTGTGTCACAGTAGTTTCAGCTCTGTTTGACGACCTGAACATGGTCAACTCCTTTTGCTTGTGGGCCCCCGGTCACTCCCAAGGCCCATTTTTGGAATTTTGCATATGTGGCTTGTTTCCGTCTGTTCGGGGCCCAAACGGTGTCCAATCGCCACGAAACTTGGAGGGATGCTTCTTGACACTATTTTGAGTGTGTCACAGAGGTTTCAGCTCTGTTTGACCACCTGAACATGGTCAACTCCTTTTGTTTGTGGGCCCCGGTCACTCCCAAGGCCCATTTTTGGAATTTTGCATATGTGGCTTGTTTTCACCTGTTCGGGGCCCAAACGGTGTCCAATCGCCACGAAACTTGGAGGGATGCTTCTTGACACTATTTTGAGTGTGTCACAAAGGCATCAGCTCTGTTTGACCACCTGAACGTGGTCAACTCCTTTTGCTTGTGGGCCCCCGGTCACTCCCAAGGCCCATTCTTGGAATTTTGCATATGTGGCTTGTTTTCACCTGTTCGGGGCCCAAACGGTGTCCAATCGCCACGAAACTTGGAGGGATGCTTCTTGACACTATTTTGAGTGTGTCACAGAAGTTTCAGCTTTGTTTGACCACCTGAACATGGTCAACTCCTTTTGCTTGTGGGCCCCCGGTCACTCCCAAGGCCCATTCTTGGAATTTTGCATATGTGGCTTGTTTTCACCTGTTCCGGGCCCAAACGGTGTCCAATCGCCACGAAACTTGGAGGGATGCTTCTTGACACTATTTTGAGTGTGTCACAGAAGTTTCAGCTTTGTTTGACCACCTGAACATGGTCAACTCCTTTTGCTTGTGGGCCCCCGGTCACTCCCAAGGCCCATTCTTGGAATTTTGCATATGTGGCTTGTTTTCACCTGTTCCGGGCCCAAACGGTGTCCAATCGCCACGAAACTTGGAGGGATGCTTCTTGACACTATTTTGAGTGTGTCACAGAAGTTTCAACTCTGTTTGACCACCTGAACATGGTCAACTCCTTTTGTTTGTGGGCCCCGGTCACTCCCAAGGCCCATTTTTTGAATTTTGCATATGTGGCTTGTTTCCGCCTGTTCGGGGCCCAAACGGTGTCCAATCGCCACGAAACTTGGAGGGATGCTTCTTGACACTATTTTGAGTGTGTCACAGAACTTTCAGCTCTGTTTGACCACCTGAACATGGTCAACTCCTTTTGCTTGTGGGCCCCCGGTCACTCCCAAGGCCCATTCTTGGAATTTTGCATATTTGGCTTGTTTCCGTCTGTTCGGGGCCCAAACGGTGTCCAATCGCCACGAAACTTGGAGGGATGCTTCTTGACACTATTTTGAGTGTGTCACAGAAGTCTCAGCTCTGTTTGACCACCTGAACATGGTCAACTCCTTTTGCTTGTGGGCCCCCGGTCACTCCCAAGGCCCATTCTTGGAATTTTGCATATGTGGCTTGTTTTCACCTGTTCGGGGCCCAAACGGTGTCCAATCCCCACGAAACTTGGAGGGATGCTTCTTGACACTATTTTGAGTGTGTCACAGAAGTTTTAACTCTGTTTGACCACCTGAACATGGTCAACTCCTTTTGTTTGTGGGCCCCGGTCACTCCCAAGGCCCATTTTTGGAATTTTGCATATGTGGCTTGTTTCCGCCTGTTCGGGGCCCAAACGGTGTCCAATCGCCACGAAACTTGGAGGGATGCTTCTTGACACTATTTTGAGTGTGTCACAGAAGTTTCAGCTCTGTTTGACCACCTGAACATGGTCAACTCCTTTTGCTTGTGGGCCCCCGGTCACTCCCAAGGCCCATTCTTGGAATTTTGCATATTTGGCTTGTTTCCGTCTGTTCGGGGCCCAAACGGTGTCCAATCGCCACGAAACTTGGAGGGATGCTTCTTGACACTATTTTGAGTGTGTCACAGAAGTCTCAGCTCTGTTTGACCACCTGAACATGGTCAACTCCTTTTGCTTGTGGGCCCCCGGTCACTCCCAAGGCCCATTCTTGGAATTTTGCATATGTGGCTTGTTTTCACCTGTTCGGGGCCCAAACGGTGTCCAATCGCCACGAAACTTGGAGGGATGCTTCTTGACACTATTTTGAGTGTGTCACAGAAGGTTCAGCTCTGTTTGGCCACCTGAACATGGTCAACTCCTTTTGCTTGTGGGCCCCCGGTCACTCCCAAGGCCCATTCTTGGAATTTTGCATATGTGGCTTGTTTCCGCCTGTTCGTGGCCCAAACGGTGTCCAATCGCCACGAAACTTGGAGGGATGATTCTTGACACTATTTTGAGTGTGTCACAGAGGTTTCAGCTCTGTTTGGCCACCTGAACATGGTCAACTCCTTTTGCTTGTGGGCCCCCGGTCACTCCCAAGGCCCATTCTTGGAATTTTGCATATGTGGCTTGTTTCCGCCTGTTCGGGGCCCAAACGGTGTCCAATCGCCACGAAACTTGGAGGGATGATTCTTGACACTATTTTGAGTGTGTCACAGAGGTTTCAGCTCTGTTTGACCACCTGAACATGATCAACTCCTTTTGCTTGTGGGCCCCGGTCACTCCCAAGGCCCATTTTTGGAATTTTGCATATGTGGCTTGTTTCCGCCTGTTCGGGGCCCAAACGGTGTCCAATCGCCACGAAACTTGGAGGGATGCTTCTTGACACTATTTTGAGTGTGTCACAGAAGTTTCAACTCTGTTTGACCACCTGAACATGGTCAACTCCTTTTGTTTGTGGGCCCCGGTCACTCCCAAGGCCCATTTTTGGAATTTTGCATATGTGGCTTGTTTCCGCGTGTTCGGGGCCCAAACGGTGTCCAATCGCCACGAAACTTGGAGGGATGCTTCTTGACACTATTTTGAGTGTGTCACAGAAGTTTCAGCTTTGTTTGACCACCTGAACATGGTCAACTCCTTTTGCTTGTGGGCCCCCGGTCACTCCCAAGGCCCATTCTTGGAATTTTGCATATGTGGCTTGTTTTCACCTGTTCCGGGCCCAAACGGTGTCCAATCGCCACGAAACTTGGAGGGATGCTTCTTGACACTATTTTGAGTGTGTCACAGAAGTTTCAGCTCTGTTTGACCACCTAAACATGGTCAACTCCTTTTGCTTGTGGGCCCCCGGTCACTCCCAAGGCCCATTCTTGGAATTTTGCATATTTGGCTTGTTTCCGTCTGTTCGGGGCCCAAACGGTGTCCAATCGCCACGAAACTTGGAGGGATGCTTCTTGACACTATTTTGAGTGTGTCATAGAAGTCTCAGCTCTGTTTGACCACCTGAATATGGTCAACTCCTTTTGCTTGTGGGCCCCCGGTCACTCCCAAGGCCCATTCTTGGAATTTTGCATATGTGGCTTGTTTTCACCTGTTCGGGGCCCAAACGGTGTCCAATCGCCACGAAACTTGGAGGGATGCTTCTTGACACTATTTTGAGTGTGTCACAGAAGGTTCAGCTCTGTTTGGCCACCTGAACATGGTCAACTCCTTTTGCTTGTGGGCCCCCGGTCACTCCCAAGGCCCATTCTTGAAATTTTGCATATGTGGCTTGTTTCCGCCTGTTCGGGGCCCAAACGGTGTCCAATCGCCACGAAACTTGGAGGGATGATTCTTGACACTATTTTGAGTGTGTCACAGAGGTTTCAGCTCTGTTTGACCACCTGAACATGGTCAACTCCTTTTGCTTGTGGGCCCCGGTCACTCCCAAGGCCCATTCTTGGAATTTTGCATATTTGGCTTGTTTCCGTCTGTTCGGGGCCCAAACGGTGTCCAATCGCCACGAAACTTGGAGGGATGCTTCTTGACACTATTTTGAGTGTGTCACAGAATTCTCAGCTCTGTTTGACCACCTGAACATGGTCAACTCCTTTTGCTTGTGGGCCCCCGGTCACTCCCAAGGCCCATTCTTGGATTTTTGCATATGTGGCTTGTTTTCACCTGTTCGGGGCCCAAACGGTGTCCAATCGCCACGAAACTTGGAGGGATGCTTCTTGACACTATTTTGAGTGTGTCACAGAAGTTTCAACTCTGTTTGACCACCTGAACATGGTCAACTCCTTTTGTTTGTGGGCCCCGGTCACTCCCAAGGCCCATTTTTGGAATTTAGCATATGTGGCTTGTTTCCGCGTGTTCGGGGCCCAAACGGCGTCCAATCGCCACGAAACTTGGAGGGATGCTTCTTGACACTATTTTGAGTGTGTCACAGAAGTTTCAGCTTTGTTTGACCACCTGAACATGGTCAACTCCTTTTGCTTGTGGGCCCCCGGTCACTCCCAAGGCCCATTCTTGGAATTTTGCATATGTGGCTTGTTTTCACCTGTTCCGGGCCCAAACGGTGTCCAATCGCCACGAAACTTGGAGGGATGCTTCTTGACACTATTTTGAGTGTGTCACAGAAGTTTCAGCTCTGTTTGACCACCTAAACATGGTCAACTCCTTTTGCTTGTGGGCCCCCGGTCACTCCCAAGGCCCATTCTTGGAATTTTGCATATTTGGCTTGTTTCCGTCTGTTCGGGGCCCAAACGGTGTCCAATCGCCACGAAACTTGGAGGGATGCTTCTTGACACTATTTTGAGTGTGTCATAGAAGTCTCAGCTCTGTTTGACCACCTGAATATGGTCAACTCCTTTTGCTTGTGGGCCCCCGGTCACTCCCAAGGCCCATTCTTGGAATTTTGCATATGTGGCTTGTTTTCACCTGTTCGGGGCCCAAACGGTGTCCAATCGCCACGAAACTTGGAGGGATGCTTCTTGACACTATTTTGAGTGTGTCACAGAAGGTTCAGCTCTGTTTGGCCACCTGAACATGGTCAACTCCTTTTGCTTGTGGGCCCCCGGTCACTCCCAAGGCCCATTCTTGAAATTTTGCATATGTGGCTTGTTTCCGCCTGTTCGGGGCCCAAACGGTGTCCAATCGCCACGAAACTTGGAGGGATGATTCTTGACACTATTTTGAGTGTGTCACAGAGGTTTCAGCTCTGTTTGACCACCTGAACATGGTCAACTCCTTTTGCTTGTGGGCCCCGGTCACTCCCAAGGCCCATTCTTGGAATTTTGCATATTTGGCTTGTTTCCGTCTGTTCGGGGCCCAAACGGTGTCCAATCGCCACGAAACTTGGAGGGATGCTTCTTGACACTATTTTGAGTGTGTCACAGAATTCTCAGCTCTGTTTGACCACCTGAACATGGTCAACTCCTTTTGCTTGTGGGCCCCCGGTCACTCCCAAGGCCCATTCTTGGAATTTTGCATATGTGGCTTGTTTTCACCTGTTCGGGGCCCAAACGGTGTCCAATCGCCACGAAACTTGGAGGGATGCTTCTTGACACTATTTTGAGTGTGTCACAGAAGTTTCAACTCTGTTTGACCACCTGAACATGGTCAACTCCTTTTGTTTGTGGGCCCCGGTCACTCCCAAGGCCCATTTTTGGAATTTTGCATATGTGGCTTGTTTCCGCCTGTTCGGGGCCCAAACGGTGTCCAATCGCCACGAAACTTGGAGGGATGCTTCTTGACACTATTTTGAGTGTGTCACAGAACTTTCAGCTCTGTTTGACCACCTGAACATGGTCAACTCCTTTTGCTTGTGGGCCCCCGGTCACTCCCAAGGCCCATTCTTGGAATTTTGCATATTTGGCTTGTTTCCGTCTGTTCGGGGCCCAAACGGTGTCCAATCGCCACGAAACTTGGAGGGATGCTTCTTGACACTATTTTGAGTGTGTCACAGAAGTCTCAGCTCTGTTTGACCACCTGAACATGGTCAACTCCTTTTGCTTGTGGGCCCCCGGTCACTCCCAAGGCCCATTCTTGGAATTTTGCATATGTGGCTTGTTTTCACCTGTTCGGGGCCCAAACGGTGTCCAATCCCCACGAAACTTGGAGGGATGCTTCTTGACACTATTTTGAGTGTGTCACAGAAGTTTCAACTCTGTTTGACCACCTGAACATGGTCAACTCCTTTTGTTTGTGGGCCCCGGTCACTCCCAAGGCCCATTTTTGGAATTTTGCATATGTGGCTTGTTTCCGCCTGTTCGGGGCCCAAACGGTGTCCAATCGCCACGAAACTTGGAGGGATGCTTCTTGACACTATTTTGAGTGTGTCACAGAGGTTTCAGCTCTGTTTGACCACCTGAACATGGTCAACTCCTTTTGCTTGTGGGCCCCCGGTCACTCCCAAGGCCCATTCTTGGAATTTTGCATATTTGGCTTGTTTCCGTCTGTTCGGGGCCCAAACGGTGTCCAATCGCCACGAAACTTGGAGGGATGCTTCTTGACACTATTTTGAGTGTGTCACAGAAGTCTCAGCTCTGTTTGACCACCTGAACATGGTCAACTCCTTTTGCTTGTGGGCCCCCGGTCACTCCCAAGGCCCATTCTTGGAATTTTGCATATGTGGCTTGTTTCCGCCTGTTCGGGGCCCAAACGGTGTCCAATCGCCACGAAACTTGGAGGGATGATTCTTGACACTATTTTGAGTGTGTCACAGAGGTTTCAGCTCTGTTTGACCACCTGAACATGGTCAACTCCTTTTGCTTGTGGGCCCCGGTCACTCCCAAGGCCCATTCTTGGAATTTTGCATATGTGGCTTGTTTCCGCCTGTTCGGGGCCCAAACGGTGTCCAATCGCCACGAAACTTGGAGGGATGCTTCTTGACACTATTTTGAGTGTGTCACAGAAGTTTCAACTCTGTTTGACCACCTGAACATGGTCAACTCCTTTTGTTTGTGGGCCCCGGTCACTCCCAAGGCCAATTTTTGGAATTTTGCATATGTGGCTTGTTTTCACCTGTTCGGGGCCCAAACGGTGTCCAATCGCCACGAAACTTGGAGGGATGCTTCTTGACACTATTTTGAGTGTGTCACAGAGGCATCAGCTCTGTTTGACCACCTGAACGTGGTCAACTCCTTTTGCTTGTGGGCCCCCGGTCACTCCCAAGGCCCATTCTTGGAATTTTGCATATGTGGCTTGTTTTCACCTGTTCGGGGCCCAAACGGTGTCCAATCGCCACGAAACTTGGAGGGATGCTTCTTGACACTATTTTGAGTGTGTCACAGTAGTTTCAGCTCTGTTTGACGACCTGAACATGGTCAACTCCTTTTGCTTGTGGGCCCCCGGTCACTCCCAAGGCCCATTCTTGGAATTTTGCATATGTGGCTTGTTTCCGTCTGTTCGGGGCCCAAACGGTGTCCAATCGCCACGAAACTTGGAGGGATGCTTCTTGACACTATTTTGAGTGTGTCACAGAGGTTTCAGCTCTGTTTGACCACCTGAACATGGTCAACTCCTTTTGTTTGTGGGCCCCGGTCACTCCCAAGGCCCATTTTTGGAATTTTGCATATGTGGCTTGTTTTCACCTGTTCGGGGCCCAAACGGTGTCCAATCGCCACGAAACTTGGAGGGATGCTTCTTGACACTATTTTGAGTGTGTCACAGAGGCTTCAGCTCTGTTTGACCACCTGAACGTGGTCAACTCCTTTTGCTTGTGGGCCCCCGGTCACTCCCAAGGCCCATTCTTGGAATTTTGCATATGTGGCTTGTTTTCACCTGTTCGGGGCCCAAACGGTGTCCAATCGCCACGAAACTTGGAGGGATGCTTCTTGACACTATTTTGAGTGTGTCACAGAGGTTTCAGCTCTGTTTGACCACCTGAACATGGTCAACTCCTTTTGCTTGTGGGCCCCCGGTCACTCCCAAGGCCCATTCTTGGAATTTTGCATATGTGGCTTGTTTTCACCTGTTCGGGGCCCAAACGGTGTCCAATCGCCACGAAACTTGGAGGGATGCTTCTTGACACTATTTTGAGTGTGTCACAGAAGTTTCAGCTCTGTTTGACCACCGGAACATGGTCAACTCCTTTTGCTTGTGGGCCCCCGGTCACTCCCAAGGCCCATTCTTGGAATTTTGCATATGTGGCTTGTTTTCACCTGTTCGGGGCCCAAACGGTGTCCAATCGCCACGAAACTTGGAGGGATGCTTCTTGACACTATTTTGAGTGTGTCACAGAGGTTTCAGCTCTGTTTGACCACCTTAACATGGTCAACTCCTTTTGCTTGTGGGCCCCCGGTCACTCCCAAGGCCCATTCTTGGAATTTTGCATATGTGGCTTGTTTTCACCTGTTCGGGGCCCAAACGGTGTCCAATCGCCACGAAACTTGGAGGGATGCTTCTTGACACTATTTTGAGTGTGTCGCAGAAGTTTCAGCTCTGTTTGACCACCTGAACATGGTCAACTCCTTTTGCTTGTGGGCCCCGGTCACTCCCAAGTCTCATTCTTGGAATTTTGCATATGTGGCTTGTTTCCGCCTGTTCGGGGCCCAAACGGTGTCCAATCGCCACGAAACTTGGAGGGATGCTTCTTGACACTATTTTGAGTGTGTCACAGAAGTCTCAGCTCTGTTTGACCACCTGAACATGGTCAACTCCTTTTGCTTGTGGGCCCCCGGTCACTCCCAAGGCCCATTCTTGGAATTTTGCATATGTGGCTTGTTTTCACCTGTTCGGGGCCCAAACGGTGTCCAATCGCCACGAAACTTGGAGGGATGCTTCTTGACACTATTTTGAGTGTGTCACAGAAGTTTCAGCTCTGTTTGACCACCTGAACATGGTCAACTCCATTTGCTTGTGGGCCCCCGGTCACTCCCAAGGCCCATTCTTGGAATTTTGCATATGTGGCTTGTTTTCACCTGTTCGGGGCCCAAACGGTGTCCAATCGCCACGAAACTTGGAGGGATGCTTCTTGACACAATTTTGAGTGTGTCACAGAAGTTTCAGCTCTGTTTGACCACCTGAACATGGTCAACTCCTTTTGCTTGTGGGCCCCCGGTCACTCCTAAGGCCCATTCTTGGAATTTTGCATATGTGGCTTGTTTCTGTCTGTTCGGGGCCCAAACGGTGTCCAATCGCCACGAAACTTGGAGGGATGCTTCTTGACACTATTTTGAGTGTGTCACAGAAGTTTCAGCTCTGTTTGACCACCTGAACATGGTCAACTTCATTTGCTTGTGGGCCCCCGGTCACTCCCAAGGCCCATTCTTGGAATTTTGCATATGTGGCTTGTTTTCACCTGTTCGGGGCCCAAACGGTGTCCAATCGCCACGAAACTTGGAGGGATGCTTCTTGACACAATTTTGAGTGTGTCACAGAAGTTTCAGCTCTGTTTGACCACCTGAACATGGTCAACTCCTTTTGCTTGTGGGCCCCCGGTCACTCCTAAGGCCCATTCTTGGAATTTTGCATATGTGGCTTGTTTCTGTCTGTTCGGGGCCCAAACGGTGTCCAATCGCCACGAAACTTGGAGGGATGCTTCTTGACACTATTTTGAGTGTGTCACAGAAGTTTCAACTCTGTTTGACCACCTGAACATGGTCAACTCCTTTGCTTGTGGGCCCCCGGTCACTCCCAAGGCCCATTCTTGAAATTTTGCATATTTGGCTTGTTTCCGCCTGTTCGGGGCCCAAACGGTGTCCAATCGCCACGAAACTTGGAGGGATGCTTCTTGACACTATTTTGAGTGTGTCACCGAAGTCTCAGCTCTGTTTGACCACCTGAACATGGTCAACTCCTTTTGCTTGTGGGCCCCCGGTCACTCCCAAGGCCCATTCTTGGAATTTTGCATATGTGGCTTGTTTCCGCCTGTTCGGGGCCCAAACGGTGTCCAATCGCCACGAAACTTGGAGGGATGCTTCTTGACACTATTTTGAGTGTGCCACAGAAGTCTTAGCTCTGTTTGACCACCTGAACATGGTCAACTCCTTTTGCTTGTGGGCCCCCGGTCACTCCCAAGGCCCATTCTTGGAATTTTGCATATGTGGCTTGTTTCCGCCTGTTCGGGGCCCAAACGGTGTCCAATCGCCACGAAAATTTGGAGGGATGCTTCTTGACACTATTTTGAGTGTGCCACAGAAGTCTTAGCTCTGTTTGACCACCTGAACATGGTCAACTCCTTTTGCTTGTGGGCCCCCGGTCACTCCCAAGGCCCATTCTTGGAATTTTGCATATGTGGCTTGTTTCCGTCTGTTCGGGGCCCAAACGGTGTCCAATCGCCACGAAACTTGGAGGGATGCTTCTTGACACTATTTTGAGTGTGTCACAGAAGTTTCAGCTTTGTTTGACCACCTGAACATGGTCAACTCCTTTTGCTTGTGGGCCCCCGGTCACTCCCAAGGCCCATTCTTGGAATTTTGCATACGTGGCTTGTTTCCGCCTGTTCGGGGCCCAAACGGTGTCCAATCGCCACGAAACATGGAGGGATGCTTCTTGACACTATTTCGAGTACGTCACAGAAGTTTCAGCTCTGTTTGACCACCTGAACATGGTCAACTCCTTTTGCTTGTGGGCCCCCGGTCACTCTCAAGGCCCATTCTTGGAATTTTGCATACGTGGCTTGTTTCCGCCTGTTCGGGGCCCAAACGGTGTCCAATCGCCACGAAACTTGGAGGGATGCTTCTTGACACTATTTTGAGTGTGTCACAGAAGTTTCAACTCTGTTTGACCACCTGAACATGGTCAACTCCTTTGCTTGTGGGCCCCCGGTCACTCCCAAGGCCCATTCTTGAAATTTTGCATATTTGGCTTGTTTCCGCCTGTTCGGGGCCCAAACGGTGTCCAATCGCCACGAAACTTGGAGGGATGCTTCTTGACACTATTTTGAGTGTGTCACAGAAGTCTCAGCTCTGTTTGACCACCTGAACATGGTCAACTCCTTTTGCTTGTGGGCCCCGGTCACTCCCAAGGCCCATTCTTGGAATTTTGCATATGTGGCTTGTTTCCGCCTGTTCGGGGCCCAAACGGTGTCCAATCGCCACGAAACTTGGAGGGATGCTTCTTGACACTATTTTGAGTGTGCCACAGAAGTCTTAGCTCTGTTTGACCACCTGAACATGGTCAACTCCTTTTGCTTGTGGGCCCCCGGTCACTCCCAAGGCCCATTCTTGGAATTTTGCATATGTGGCTTGTTTTCACCTGTTCGGGGCCGAAACGGTGTCCAATCGCCACGAAACTTGGAGGGATGCTTCTTGACACTATTTTGAGTGTGTCACAGAAGTTTCAACACTGTTTGACCACCTGAACATGGTCAACTCCTTTTGTTTGTGGGCCCCGGTCACTCCCAAGGCCCATTTTTGGAATTTTGCATATGTGGCTTGTTTCCGCCTGTTCGGGCCCAAACGGTGTCCAATCGCCACGAAACTTGGAGGGATGCTTCTTGACACTATTTTGAGTGTGTCACAGAAGTTTCAGCTCTGTTTGAAAACCTGAACATGGTCAACTCCTTTTGCTTGTGGGCCCCCGGTCACTCCCAAGGCCCATTCTTGGAATTTTGCATATGTGTCTTGTTTTCACCTGTTCGGGGCCCAAACGGAGTCCAATCGCCACGAAACTTGGAGGGATGCTTCTTGACACTATTTTGAGTGTGTCACAGAAGTTTCAGCTCTGTTTGACCACCTGAACATGGTCAACTCCTTTTGCTTGTGGGCCCCCGGTCACTCCCAAGGCCCATTCTTGGAATTTTGCATATGTGGCTTGTTTTCACCTGTTCGGGGCCCAAACGGTGTCCAATCGCCACGAAACTTGGAGGGATGCTTCTTGACACTATTTTGAGTGTGTCACAGAAGTTTCAGCTCTGTTTAACCACCTGAACATGGTCAACTCCTTTTGCTTGTGGGCCCCCGGTCACTCCCAAGGCCCATTCTTGGAATTTTGCATATGTGGCTTGTTTCCGCCTGTTCGGGGCCCAAACGGTGTCCAATCGCCACGAAACTTGGAGGGATGCTTCTTGACACTATTTTGAGTGTGTTGCAGAGGTTTCAGCTCTGTTTGACCACCTTAACATGGTCAACTCCTTTTGCTTGTGGGCCCCCGGTCACTCCCAAGGCCCATTCTTGGAATTTTGCATATGTGGCTTGTTTTCACCTGTTCGGGGCCCAAACGGTGTCCAATCGCCACGAAACTTGGAGGGATGCTTCTTGACACTATTTTGAGTGTGTCACAGAAGTTTCAGCTCTGTTTGACCACTTGAACATGGTCAACTCCTTTTGCTTGTGGGCCCCCGGTCACTCCCAAGTCTCATTGTTGGAATTTTGCATATGTGGCTTGTTTCCGCCTGTTCGGGGCCCAAACGGTGTCCAATCGCCACGAAACTTGGAGGGATGCTTCTTGACACTATTTTGAGTGTGTCACAGAAGTCTCAGCTCTGTTTGACCACCTGAACATGGTCAACTCCTTTTGCTTGTGGGCCCCCGGTCACTCCCAAGTCTCATTCTTGGAATTTTGCATATGTGGCTTGTTTCCGCCTGTTCGGGGCCCAAACGGTGTCCAATCGCCACGAAACTTGGAGGGATGATTCTTGACACTATTTTGAGTGAGTCACAGAGGTTTCAGCTCTGTTTGACCACCTGAACATGGTCAACTCCTTTTGCTTGTGGGCCCCCGGTCACTCCCAAGGCCCATTCTTGGAATTTTGCATATGTGGCTTGTATTCTCCTGTTCGGGGCCCAAACGGTGTCCAATCGCCACGAAACTTGGAGGGGTGCTTCTTGACACTATTTTGAGTGTGTCACAGAAGTTTCAGCTCTGTTTGACCACCTGAACATGGTCAACTCCTTTTGCTTGTGGGCCCCCGGTCACTCCCAAGGCCCATTCTTGGAATTTTGCATATTTGGCTTGTTTCCGTCTGTTCGGGGCCCAAATGGTGTCCAATCGCCACGAAACTTGGAGGGATGCTTCTTGACACTATTTTGAGTGTCTCCCAGAAGTCTCAGCTCTGTTTGACCACCTGAACATGGTCAACTCCTTTTGCTTGTGGGCCCCCGGTCACTCCCAAGGCCCATTCTTGGAATTTTGCATATGTGGCTTGTTTTCACCTGTTCGGGGCCGAAACGGTGTCCAATCGCCACGAAACTTGGAGGGATGCTTCTTGACACTATTTTGAGTGTGTCACAGAAGTTTCAACTCTGTTTGACCACCTGAACATGGTCAACTCCTTTTGTTTGTGGGCCCACGTCACTCCCAAGGCCCATTTTTGGAATTTTGCATATGTGGCTTGTTTCCGCCTGTTCGGGCCCAAACGGTGTCCAATCGCCACGAAACTTGGAGGGATGATTCTTGACACTATTTTGAGTGAGTCACAGAGGTTTCAGCTCTGTTTGACCACCTGAACATGGTCAACTCCTTTTGCTTGTGGGCCCCCGGTCACTCCCAAGGCCCATTCTTGGAATTTTGCATATGTGGCTTGTATTCTCCTGTTCGGGGCCCAAACGGTGTCCAATCGCCACGAAACTTGGAGGGATGCTTCTTGACACTATTTTGAGTGTGTCACAGAAGTTTCAGCTCTGTTTGACCACCTGAACATGGTCAACTCCTTTTGCTTGTGGGCCCCCGGTCACTCCCAAGTCCCATTCTTGGAATTTTGCATATGTGGCTTGTTTCCGCCTGTTCGGCGCCCAAACGGTGTCCAATCGCCACGAAACTTGGAGGGATGGTTCTTGACACTATTTTGAGTGTGTCACAGAAGTTTCAGCTCTGTTTGACCACCTGAACATGGTCAACTCCTTTTGCTTGTGGGCCCCCGGTCACTCCCAAGGCCCATTCTTGGAATTTTGCATATGTGGCTTGTTTTCACCTGTTCGGGGCCGAAAAGGTGTCCAATCGCCACGAAACTTGGAGGGATGCTTCTTGACACTATTTTGAGTGTGTCACAGAAGTTTCAACTCTGTTTGACCACCTGAACATGGTCAACTCCTTTTGTTTGTGGGCCCCGGTCACTCCCAAGGCCCATTTTTGGAATTTTGCATATGTGGCTTGTTTCCGCCTGTTCGGGCCCAAACGGTGTCCAATCGCCACGAAACTTGGAGGGATCCTTCTTGACACTATTTTGAGTGTGTCACAGAAGTTTCAGCTCTGTTTGAAAACCTGAACATGGTCAACTCCTTTTGCTTGTGGGCCCCCGGTCACTCCCAAGGCCCATTCTTGGAATTTTGCATATGTGTCTTGTTTTCACCTGTTCGGGGCCCAAACGGTGTCCAATCGCCACGAAACTTGGAGGGATGCTTCTTGACACTATTTTGAGTGTGTCACAGAAGTTTCAGCTCTGTTTGACCACCTGAACATGGTCAACTCCTTTTGCTTGTGGGCCCCCGGTCACTCCCAAGGCCCATTCTTGGAATTTTGCATATGTGGCTTGTTTTCACCTGTTCGGGGCCCAAACGGTGTCCAATCGCCACGAAACTTGGAGGGATGCTTCTTGACACTATTTTGAGTGTGTCACAGAAGTTTCAGCTCTGTTTGACCACCTGAACATGGTCAACTCCTTTTGCTTGTGGGCCCCCGGTCACTCCCAAGTCCCATTCTTGGAATTTTGCATATGTGGCTTGTTTCCGCCTGTTCGGCGCCCAAACGGTGTCCAATCGCCACGAAACTTGGAGGGATGGTTCTTGACACTATTTTGAGTGTGTCACAGAAGTTTCAGCTCTGTTTGACCACCTGAACATGGTCAACTCCTTTTGCTTGTGGGCCCCCGGTCACTCCCAAGGCCCATTCTTGGAATTTTGCATATGTGGCTTGTTTTCACCTGTTCGGGGCCGAAAAGGTGTCCAATCGCCACGAAACTTGGAGGGATGCTTCTTGACACTATTTTGAGTGTGTCACAGAAGTTTCAACTCTGTTTGACCACCTGAACATGGTCAACTCCTTTCGTTTGTGGGCCCCGGTCACTCCCAAGGCCCATTTTTGGAATTTTGCATATGTGGCTTGTTTCCGCCTGTTCGGGCCCAAACGGTGTCCAATCGCCACGAAACTTGGAGGGATCCTTCTTGACACTATTTTGAGTGTGTCACAGAAGTTTCAGCTCTGTTTGAAAACCTGAACATGGTCAACTCCTTTTGCTTGTGGGCCCCCGGTCACTCCCAAGGCCCATTCTTGGAATTTTGCATATGTGTCTTGTTTTCACCTGTTCGGGGCCCAAACGGAGTCCAATCGCCACGAAACTTGGAGGGATGCTTCTTGACACTATTTTGAGTGTGTCACAGAAGTTTCAGCTCTGTTTGACCACCTGAACATGGTCAACTCCTTTTGCTTGTGGGCCCCCGGTCACTCCCAAGGCCCATTCTTGGAATTTTGCATATGTGGCTTGTTTTCACCTGTTCGGGGCCCAAACGGTGTCCAATCGCCACGAAACTTGGAGGGATGCTTCTTGACACTATTTTGAGTGTGTCACAGAAGTTTCAGCTCTATTTGACCACCTGAACATGGTCAACTCCTTTTGCTTGTGGGCCCCCGGTCACTCCCAAGGCCCATTCTTGGAATTTTGCATATGTGGCTTGTTTCCGCCTGTTCGGGGCCCAAACGGTGTTCAATCGCCACGAAACTTGGAGGGATGCTTCTTGACACTATTTTGAGTGTGTCGCAGAGGTTTCAGCTCTGTTTGACCACCTTAACATGGTCAACTCCTTTTGCTTGTGGGCCCCCGGTCACTCCCAAGGCCCATTCTTGGAATTTTGCATATGTGGCTTGTTTTCACCTGTTCGGGGCACAAACGGTGTCCAATCGCCACGAAACTTGGAGGGATGCTTCTTGACACTATTTTGAGTGTGTCACAGAAGTTTCAGCTCTGTTTGACCACCTGAACATGGTCAACTCCTTTTGCTTGTGGGCCCCCGGTCACTCCCAAGTCTCATTCTTGGAATTTTGCATATGTGGCTTGTTTCCGCCTGTTCGGGGCCCAAACGGTGTCCAATCGCCACGAAACTTGGAGGGATGCTTCTTGACACTATTTTGAGTGTGTCACAGAAGTCTCAGCTCTGTTTGACCACCTGAACATGGTCAACTCCTCTTGCTTGTGGGCCCCCGGTCACTCCCAAGGCCCATTCTTGGAATTTTGCATATTTGGCTTGTTTCCTCCTGTTCGGGGCCCAAACGGTGTCCAATCGCCACGAAACTTGGAGGGATGCTTCTTGACACTATTTTGAGTGTGTCACAGAAGTTTCAGCTCTGTTTGACCACCTGAACATGGTCAACTCCTTTTGTTTGTGGGCCCCCGGTCACTCCCAACGCCCATTCTTGGAATTTTGCATATGTGGCTTGTTTTCACCTGTTCGGGGCCGAAACGGTGTCCAATCGCCACGAAACTTGGAGGGATGCTTCTTGACACTATTTTGAGTGTGTCACAGAAGTTTCAACTCTGTTTGACCACCTGAACATGGTCAACTCCTTTTGTTTGTGGGCCCCGGTCACTCCCAAGGCCCATTTTTGGAATTTTGCATATGTGGATTGTTTCCGCCTGTTCGGGCCCAAACGGTGTCCAATCGCAACGAAACTTGGAGGGATGCTTCTTGACACTATTTTGAGTGTGTCACAGAAGTTTCAGCTCTGTTTGAAAACCTGAACATGGTCAACTCCTTTTGCTTGTGGGCCCCCGGTCACTCCCAAGGCCCATTCTTGGAATTTTGCATATTTGGCTTGTTTCCGTCTGTGCGGGGCCCAAATGGTGTCCAATCGCCACGAAACTTGGAGGGATGCTTCTTGACACTATTTTGAGTGTGTCCCAGAAGTCTCAGCTCTGTTTGAAAACCTGAACATGGTCAACTCCTTTTGCTTGTGGGCCCCCGGTTACTCCCAAGGCCCATTCTTGGAATTTTGCATATGTGGCTTGTTTTCACCTGTTCGGGGCCGAAACGGTGTCCAATCGCCACGAAACTTGGAGGGATGCTTCTTGACACTATTTTGAGTGTGTCACAGAAGTTTCAACTCTGTTTGACAACCTGAACATGGTCAACTCCTTTTGTTTGTGGGCCCCGGTCACTCCCAAGGCCCATTTTTGGAATTTTGCAAATGTGGCTTGTTTCCGCCTGTTCGGGGCCCAAACGGTGTCCAATCGCCACGAAACTTGGAGGGATGCTTCTTGACACTATTTTGAGTGTGTCACTGAAGTTTCAGCTCTGTTTGACCACCTGAACATGGTCAACTCCTTTTGATTGTGGGCCCCCGGTCACTCCCAAGTCCCATTCTTGGAATTTTGCATATGTGGCTTGTTTCCGCCTGTTCGGGGCCCAAACGGTGTCCAATCGCCACGAAACTTGGAGGGTTGGTTCTTGACACTATTTTGAGTGTGTCACAGAAGTTTCAGCTCTGTTTGACCACTTGAACATGGTCAACTCCTTTTGTTTGTGGGCCCCCGGTCACTCCCAAGGCCCATTCTTGGAATTTTGCATATGTGGCTTGTTTTCACCTGTTCGGGGCCCAAACGGTGTCCAATCGCCACGAAACTTGGAGGGATGCTTCTTGACACTATTTTGAGTGTGTCACAGAAGTTTCAGCTCTGTTTGACCACCTGAACATGGTCAACTCCTTTTGCTTGTGGGCCCCCGGTCACTCCCAAGGCCCATTCTTGGAATTTTGCATATGTGGCTTGTTTTCACCTGTTCGGGGCCGAAACGGTGTCCAATCGCCACGAAACTTGGAGGGATGCTTCTTGACACTATTTTGAGTGTGTCACAGAAGTTTCAACTCTGTTTGACCACCTGAACATGGTCAACTCCTTTTGTTTGTGGGCCCCGGTCACTCCCAAGGCCCATTTTTGGAATTTTGCATATGTGGCTTGTTTCCGCCTGTTCGGGCCCAAACGGTGTCCAATCGCCACGAAACATGGAGGGATGCTTCTTGACACTATTTTGAGTGTGTCACAGAAGTTTCAGCTCTGTTTGACCACCTGAACATGGTCAACTCCTTTTGCTTGTGGGCCCCCGGTCACTCCCAAGGCCCATTCTTGGAATTTTGCATATTTGGCTTGTTTCCGTCTGTTCGGGGACCAAATGGTGTCCAATCGCCACGAAACTTGGAGGGATGCTTCTTGACACTATTTTGACTGTGTCCCAGAAGTCTTAGCTCTGTTTGACCACCTGAACATGGTCAACTCCTTTTGCTTGTGGGCCCCCGGTCACTCCCAAGGCCCATTCTTGGAATTTTGCATATTTGGCTTGTTTCCGTCTGTTCGGGGCCCAAACGGTGTCCAATCGCCACGAAACTTGGAGGGATGCTTCTTGACACTATTTTGAGTGTGTCACAGAAGTTTCAGCTCTGTTTGACCACCTGAACATGGTCAACTCCTTTTGCTTGTGGGCCCCCGGTCACTCCCAAGGCCCATTCTTGGAATTTTGCATATTTGGCTTGTTTCCGTCTGTTCGGGGCCCAAACGGTGTCCAATCGCCACGAAACTTGGAGGGATGCTTCTTGACACTATTTTGAGTGTGTCACAGAAGTTTCAACTCTGTTTGACCACCTGAACATGGTCAACTCCTTTTGTTTGTGGGCCCCGGTCACTCCCAAGGCCCATTTTTGGAATTTTGCATATGTGGCTTGTTTCCGCCTGTTCGGGGCCCAAACGGTGTCCAATCGCCACGAAAATTGGAGGGATGCTTCTTGACACTATTTTGAGTGTATCACAGAAGGCTCAGCTCTGTTTGGCCACCTGAACATGGTCAACTCCTTTTGCTTGTGGGCCCCCGGTCACTCCCAAGGCCCATTCTTGGAATTTTGCATATGTGTCTTGTTTCCGCCTGTTCGGGGCCCAAACGGTGTCCAATCGCCACGAAACTTGGAGGGATGATTCTTGACACTATTTTGAGTGTGTCACAGAGGTCTCAGCTCTGTTTGACCACCTGAACATGGTCAACTCCTTTTGCTTGTGGGCCCCGGTCACTCCCAAGGCCCATTTTTGGAATTTTGCATATGTGGCTTGTTTCCGCCTGTTCGGGGCCCAAACGGTGTCCAATCGCCACGAAACTTGGAGGGATGCTTCTTGACACTATTTTGAGTGTGTCACTGAAGTTCCAGCTCTGTTTGACCACCTGAACATGGTCAACTCCTTTTGCTTGTGGGCCCCCGGTCACTCCCAAGTCCCATTCTTGGAATTTTGCATATGTGGCTTGTTTCCGCCTGTTCGGGGCCCAAACGGTGTCCAATCGCCACGAAACTTGGAGGGATGGTTCTTGACACTATTTTGAGTGTGTCACAGAAGTTTCAGCTCTGTTTGACCACTTGAACATGGTCAACTCCTTTTGTTTGTGGGCCCCCGGTCACTCCCAAGGCCCATTGTTGGAATTTTGCATATGTGGCTTGTTTTCACCTGTTCGGGGCCCAAACGGTGTCCAATCGCCACGAAACTTGGAGGGATGCTTCTTGACACTATTTTGAGTGTGTCACAGAAGTTTCAGCTCTGTTTGACCACCTGAACATGGTCAACTCCTTTTGCTTGTGGGCCCCCGGTCACTCCCAAGGCCCATTCTTGGAATTTTGCATATGTGGCTTGTTTTCACCTGTTCGGGGCCGAAACGGTGTCCAATCGCCACGAAACTTGGAGGGATGCTTCTTGACACTATTTTGAGTGTGTCACAGAAGTTTCAACTATGTTTGACCACCTGAACATGGTCAACTCCTTTTGTTTGTGGGCCCCGGTCACTCCCAAGGCCCATTTTTGGAATTTTGCATATGTGGCTTGTTTCCGCCTGTTCGGGCCCAAACGGTGTCCAATCGCCACGAAACATGGAGGGATGCTTCTTGACACTATTTTGAGTGTGTCACAGAGGTTTCAGCTCTGTTTGACCACCTGAACATGGTCAACTCCTTTTGCTTGTGGGCCCCCGGTCACTCCCAAGGCCCATTCTTGGAATTTTGCATATGTGGCTTGTTTTCACCTGTTCGGGGCCCAAACGGTGTCCAATCGCCACGAAACTTGGAGGGATACTTCTTGACACTATTTTGAGTGTGTCACAGAAGTTTCAACTCTGTTTGACCACCTGAACATGGTCAACTCCTTTTGTTTGTGGGCCCCGGTCACTCCCAAGGCCCATTTTTGGAATTTTGCATATGTGGCTTGTTTCCGCCTGTTCGGGCCCAAACGGTGTCCAATCGCCACGAAACATGGAGGGATGCTTCTTGACACTATTTTGAGTGTGTCACAGAAGTTTCAGCTCTGTTTGACCACCTGAACATGGTCAACTCCTTTTGCTTGTGGGCCCCCGGTCACTCCCAAGGCCCATTCTTGGAATTTTGCATATTTGGCTTGTTTCCGTCTGTTCGGGGACCAAATGGTGTCCAATCGCCACGAAACTTGGAGGGATGCTTCTTGACACTATTTTGACTGTGTCCCAGAAGTCTTAGCTCTGTTTGACCACCTGAACATGGTCAACTCCTTTTGCTTGTGGGCCCCCGGTCACTCCCAAGGCCCATTCTTGGAATTTTGCATATTTGGCTTGTTTCCGTCTGTTCGGGGCCCAAACGGTGTCCAATCGCCACGAAACTTGGAGGGATGCTTCTTGACACTATTTTGAGTGTGTCACAGAAGTTTCAGCTCTGTTTGACCACCTGAACATGGTCAACTCCTTTTGCTTGTGGGCCCCCGGTCACTCCCAAGGCCCATTCTTGGAATTTTGCATATTTGGCTTGTTTCCGTCTGTTCGGGGCCCAAACGGTGTCCAATCGCCACGAAACTTGGAGGGATGCTTCTTGACACTATTTTGAGTGTGTCACAGAAGTTTCAACTCTGTTTGACCACCTGAACATGGTCAACTCCTTTTGTTTGTGGGCCCCGGTCACTCCCAAGGCCCATTTTTGGAATTTTGCATATGTGGCTTGTTTCCGCCTGTTCGGGGCCCAAACGGTGTCCAATCGCCACGAAAATTGGAGGGATGCTTCTTGACACTATTTTGAGTGTATCACAGAAGGCTCAGCTCTGTTTGGCCACCTGAACATGGTCAACTCCTTTTGCTTGTGGGCCCCCGGTCACTCCCAAGGCCCATTCTTGGAATTTTGCATATGTGTCTTGTTTCCGCCTGTTCGGGGCCCAAACGGTGTCCAATCGCCACGAAACTTGGAGGGATGATTCTTGACACTATTTTGAGTGTGTCACAGAGGTCTCAGCTCTGTTTGACCACCTGAACATGGTCAACTCCTTTTGCTTGTGGGCCCCGGTCACTCCCAAGGCCCATTTTTGGAATTTTGCATATGTGGCTTGTTTCCGCCTGTTCGGGGCCCAAACGGTGTCCAATCGCCACGAAACTTGGAGGGATGCTTCTTGACACTATTTTGAGTGTGTCACTGAAGTTCCAGCTCTGTTTGACCACCTGAACATGGTCAACTCCTTTTGCTTGTGGGCCCCCGGTCACTCCCAAGTCCCATTCTTGGAATTTTGCATATGTGGCTTGTTTCCGCCTGTTCGGGGCCCAAACGGTGTCCAATCGCCACGAAACTTGGAGGGATGGTTCTTGACACTATTTTGAGTGTGTCACAGAAGTTTCAGCTCTGTTTGACCACTTGAACATGGTCAACTCCTTTTGTTTGTGGGCCCCCGGTCACTCCCAAGGCCCATTGTTGGAATTTTGCATATGTGGCTTGTTTTCACCTGTTCGGGGCCCAAACGGTGTCCAATCGCCACGAAACTTGGAGGGATGCTTCTTGACACTATTTTGAGTGTGTCACAGAAGTTTCAGCTCTGTTTGACCACCTGAACATGGTCAACTCCTTTTGCTTGTGGGCCCCCGGTCACTCCCAAGGCCCATTCTTGGAATTTTGCATATGTGGCTTGTTTTCACCTGTTCGGGGCCGAAACGGTGTCCAATCGCCACGAAACTTGGAGGGATGCTTCTTGACACTATTTTGAGTGTGTCACAGAAGTTTCAACTATGTTTGACCACCTGAACATGGTCAACTCCTTTTGTTTGTGGGCCCCGGTCACTCCCAAGGCCCATTTTTGGAATTTTGCATATGTGGCTTGTTTCCGCCTGTTCGGGCCCAAACGGTGTCCAATCGCCACGAAACATGGAGGGATGCTTCTTGACACTATTTTGAGTGTGTCACAGAGGTTTCAGCTCTGTTTGACCACCTGAACATGGTCAACTCCTTTTGCTTGTGGGCCCCCGGTCACTCCCAAGGCCCATTCTTGGAATTTTGCATATGTGGCTTGTTTTCACCTGTTCGGGGCCCAAACGGTGTCCAATCGCCACGAAACTTGGAGGGATACTTCTTGACACTATTTTGAGTGTGTCACAGAAGTTTCAGCTCTGTTTGACCACCTGAACATGGTCAACTCCTTTTGCTTGTGGGCCCCCGGTCACTCCCAAGGCCCATTCTTGGAATTTTGCATATTTGGCTTGTTTCCGTCTGTTCGGGGCCCAAACGGTGTCCAATCGCCACGAAACTTGGAGGGATGCTTCTTGACACTATTTTGAGTGTGTCACAGAAGTTTCAGCTCTGTTTGACCACCTGACCATGGTCAACTCCTTTTGCTTGTGGGCCCCCGGTCACTCCCAAGGCCCATTCTTTGAATTTTGCATATGTGGCTTGTTTCCGCCTGTTCGGGGCCCAAACGGTGTCCAATCGCCACGAAACTTGGAGGGATGCTTCTTGACACTATTTTGAGTGTGTCACAGAAGTTTCAGCTCTGTTTGACCACCTGAACATGGTCAACTCCTTTTGCTTGTGGGCCCCCGGTCACTCCCAAGGCCCATTCTTGGAATTTTGCATATTTGGCTTGTTTCCGTCTGTTCGGGGCCCAAACGGTGTCCAATCGCCACGAAACTTGGAGGGATGCTTCTTGACACTATTTTGAGTGTGTCACAGAAGTTTCAGCTCTGTTTGACCACCTGAACATGGTCAACTCCTTTTGCTTGTGGGCCCCCGGTCACTCCCAAGGCCCATTCTTGGAATTTTGCATATGTGGCTTGTTTTCACCTGTTCGGGGCCGAAACGGTGTCCAATCGCCACGAAACTTGGAGGGATGCTTCTTGACACTATTTTGAGTGTGTCACAGAAGTTTCAACTCTGTTTGACCACCTGAACATGGTCAACTCCTTTTGTTTGTGGGCCCCGGTCACTCCCAAGGCCCATTTTTGGAATTTTGCATATGTGGCTTGTTTCCGCCTGTTCGGGGCCCAAACGGTGTCCAATCGCCACGAAACTTGGAGGGATGCTTCTTGACACTATTTTGAGTGTGTCACAGAAGGCTCAGCTCTGTTTGGCCACCTGAACATGGTCAACTCCTTTTGCTTGTGGGCCCCCGGTCACTCCCAAGGCCCATTCTTGGAATTTTGCATATGTGTCTTGTTTCCGCCTGTTCGGGGCCCAAACGGTGTCCAATCGCCACGAAACTTGGAGGGATGATTCTTGACACTATTTTGAGTGTGTCACAGAGGTCTCAGCTCTGTTTGACCACCTGAACATGGTCAACTCCTTTTGCTTGTGGGCCCCGGTCACTCCCAAGGCCCATTTTTGGAATTTTGCATATGTGGCTTGTTTCCGCCTGTTCGGGCCCAAACGGTGTCCAATCGCCACGAAACATGGAGGGATGCTTCTTGACACTATTTTGAGTGTGTCACAGAAGTTTCAGCTCTGTTTGACCACCTGAACATGGTCAACTCCTTTTGCTTGTGGGCCCCCGGTCACTCCCAAGGCCCATTCTTGGAATTTTGCATATTTGGCTTGTTTCCGTCTGTTCGGGGACCAAATGGTGTCCAATCGCCACGAAACTTGGAGGGATGCTTCTTGACACTATTTTGACTCTGTCCCAGAAGTCTCAGCTCTGTTTGACCACCTGAACATGGTCAACTCCTTTTGCTTGTGGGCCCCCGGTCACTCCCAAGGCCCATTCTTGGAATTTTGCATATGTGACTTGTTTTCACCTGTTCGGGGCCGAAACGGTGTCCAATCGCCACGAAACTTGGAGGGATGCTTCTTGACACTATTTTGAGTGTGTCACAGAAGTTTCAGCTCTGTTTGACCACCTGAACATGGTCAACTCCTTTTGCTTGTGGGCCCCCGGTCACTCCCAAGGCCCATTCTTGGAATTTTGCATATGTGGCTTGTTTTCACCTGTTCGGGGCCGAAACGGTGTCCAATCGCCACGAAACTTGGAGGGATGCTTCTTGACACTATTTTGAGTGTGTCACAGAAGTTTCAACTCTGTTTGACCACCTGAACATGGTCAACTCCTTTTGTTTGTGGGCCCCGGTCACTCCCAAGGCCCATTTTTGGAATTTTGCATATGTGGCTTGTTTCCGCCTGTTCGGGCCCAAACGGTGTCCAATCGCCACGAAACATGGAGGGATGCTTCTTGACACTATTTTGAGTGTGTCACAGAAGTTTCAGCTCTGTTTGACCACCTGAACATGGTCAACTCCTTTTGCTTGTGGGCCCCCGGTCACTCCCAAGGCCCATTCTTGGAATTTTGCATATTTGGCTTGTTTCCGTCTGTTCGGGGACCAAATGGTGTCCAATCGCCACGAAACTTGGAGGGATGCTTCTTGACACTATTTTGACTGTGTCCCAGAAGTCTCAGCTCTGTTTGACCACCTGAACATGGTCAACTCCTTTTGCTTGTGGGCCCCCGGTCACTCCCAAGGCCCATTCTTGGAATTTTGCATATGTGGCTTGTTTTCACCTGTTCGGGGCCGAAACGGTGTCCAATCGCCACGAAACTTGGAGGGATGCTTCTTGACACTATTTTGAGTGTGTCACAGAAGTTTCAACTCTGTTTGACCACCTGAACATGGTCAACTCCTTTTGCTTGTGGGCCCCCGGTCACTCCCAAGGCCCATTCTTGGAATTTTGCATATGTGTCTTGTTTCCGCCTGTTCGGGGCCCAAACGGTGTCCAATCGCCACGAAACTTGGAGGGATGATTCTTGACACTATTCTGAGTGTGTCACAGAGGTCTCAGCTCTGTTTGACCACCTGAACATGGTCAACTCCTTTTGCTTGTGGGCCCCGGTCACTCCCAACGCCCATTTTTGGAATTTTGCATATGTGGCTTGTTTCCGCCTGTTCGGGGCCCAAACGGTGTCCAATCGCCACGAAACTTGGAGGGATGCTTCTTGACACTATTTTGAGTGTGTCACAGAAGTTTCAGCTCTGTTTGACCACCTGAACATGGTCAACTCCTTTTGCTTGTGGGCCCCCGGTCACTCCCAAGGCCCATTCTTGGAATTTTGCATATTTGGCTTGTTTCCGTCTGTTCGGGGCCCAAACGGTGTCCAATCGCCACGAAACTTGGAGGGATGCTTCTTGACACTATTTTGAGTGTGTCACAGAAGTTTCAGCTCTGTTTGACCACCTGAACGTGGTCAACTCCTTTTGCTTGTGGGCCCCCGGTCACTCCCAAGGCCCATTCTTTGAATTTTGCATATGTGGCTTGTTTCCGCCTGTTCGGGGCCCAAACGGTGTCCAATCGCCACGAAACTTGGAGGGATGCTTCTTGACACTATTTTGACTGTGTCCCAGAAGTCTCAGCTCTGTTTGACCACCTGAACATGGTCAACTCCTTTTGCTTGTGGGCCCCCGGTCACTCCCAAGGCCCATTCTTGGAATTTTGCATATGTGGCTTGTTTTCACCTGTTCGGGGCCGAAACGGTGTCCAATCGCCACGAAACTTGGAGGGATGCTTCTTGACACTATTTTGAGTGTGTCACAGAAGTTTCAACTCTGTTTGACCACCTGAACATGGTCAACTCCTTTTGTTTGTGGGCCCCGGTCACTCCCAAGGCCCATTTTTGGAATTTTGCATATGTGGCTTGTTTCCGCCTGTTCGGGCCCAAACGGTGTCCAATCGCCACGAAACTTGGAGGGATGCTTCTTGACACTATTTTGAGTGTGTCACGGAAGTTTCAGCTCTGTTTGACCACCTGAACATGGTCAACTCCTTTTGCTTGTGGGCCCCCGGTCACTCCCAAGGCCCATTCTTGGAATTTTGCATATGTGGCTTGTTTTCACCTGTTCGGGGCCGAAACGGTGTCCAATCGCCACGAAACTTGGAGGGATGCTTCTTGACACTATTTTGAGTGTGTCACAGAAGTTTCAACTCTGTTTGACCACCTGAACATGGTCAACTCCTTTTGTTTGTGGGCCCCGGTCACTCCCAAGGCCCATTTTTGGAATTTTGCATATGTGGCTTGTTTCCGCCTGTTCGGGCCCAAACGGTGTCCAATCGCCACGAAACTTGGAGGGATGCTTCTTGACACTATTTTGAGTGTGTCACAGAAGTTTCAGCTCTGTTTGACCACCTGAACATGGTCAACTCCTTTTGCTTGTGGGCCCCCGGTCACTCCCAAGGCCCATTCTTGGAATTTTGCATATTTGGCTTGTTCCCGTCTGTTCGGGGCCCAAATGGTGTCCAATCGCCACGAAACTTGGAGGGATGCTTCTTGACACTATTTTGAGTGTGTCCCAGAAGTCTCAACTCTGTTTGACCACCTGAACATGGTCAACTCCTTTTGCTTGTGGGCCCCCGGTCACTCCCAAGGCCCATTCTTTGAATTTTGCATATGTGGCTTGTTTCCGCCTGTTCGGGGCCCAAACGGTGTCCAATTGCCACGAAACTTGGAGGGATGCTTCTTGACACTATTTTGAGTGTGTCACAGAAGTTTCAGCTCTGTTTGACCACCTGAACATGGTCAACTCCTTTTGCTTGTGGGCCCCCGGTCACTCCCAAGGCCCATTGTTGGAATTTTGCATATGTGGCTTGTTTTCTCCTGTTCGGGGCCGAAACGGTGTCCAATCGCCACGAAACTTGGAGGGATGCTTCTTGACACTATTTTGAGTGTGTCACAGAAGTTTCAACTCTGTTTGACCACCTGAACATGGTCAACTCCTTTTGTTTGTGGGCCCCGGTCACTCCCAAGGCCCATTTTTGGAATTTTGCATATGTGGCTTGTTTCCGCCTGTTCGGGCCCAAACGGTGTCCAATCGCCACGAAACTTGGAGGGATGCTTCTTGACACAATTTTGAGTGTGTCACAGAAGTTTCAGCTCTGTTTGACCACCTGAACATGGTCAACTCCTTTTGCTTGTGGGCCCCCGGTCACTCCCAAGGCCCATTCTTGGAATTTTGCATATGTGGCTTGTTTTCACCTGTTCGGGGCCGAAACGGTGTCCAATCGCCACGAAACTTGGAGGGATGCTTCTTGACACTATTTTGAGTGTGTCACAGAAGTTTCAACTCTGTTTGACCACCTGAACATGGTCAACTCCTTTTGTTTGTGGGCCCCGGTCACTCCCAAGGCCCATTTTTGGAATTTTGCATATGTGGCTTGTTTCCGCCTGTTCGGGGCCCAAACGGTGTCCAATCGCCACGAAACTTGGAGGGATGCTTCTTGACACAATTTTGAGTGTGTCACAGAAGGCTCAGCTCTGTTTGGCCACCTGAACATGGTCAACTCCTTTTGCTTGTGGGCCCCCGGTCACTCCCAAGGCCCATTCTTGGAATTTTGCATATGTGTCTTGTTTCCGCCTGTTCGGGGCCCAAACGGTGTCCAATCGCCACGAAACTTGGAGGGATGATTCTTGACACTATTTTGAGTGTGTCACAGAGGTCTCAGCTCTGTTTGACCACCTGAACATGGTCAACTCCTTTTGCTTGTGGGCCCCGGTCACTCCCAAGGCCCATTTTTGGAATTTTGCATATGTGGCTTGTTTCCGCCTGTTCGGGGCCCAAACGGTGTCCAATCGCCACGAAACTTGGAGGGATGCTTCTTGACACTATTTTGAGTGTGTCACTGAAGTTTCAGCTCTGTTTGACCACCTGAACATGGTCAACTCCTTTTGCTTGTGGGCCCCCGGTCACTCCCAAGTCCCATTCTTGGAATTTTGCATATGTGGCTTGTTTCCGCCTGTTCGGGGCCCAAACGGTGTCCAATCGCCACGAAACTTGGAGGGATGGTTCTTGACACTATTTTGAGTGTGTCACAGAAGTTTCAGCTCTGTTTGACCACTTGAACATGGTCAACTCCTTTTGTTTGTGGGCCCCCGGTCACTCCCAAGGCCCATTCTTGGAATTTTGCATATGTGGCTTGTTTTCACCTGTTCGGGGCCCAAACGGTGTCCAATCGCCACGAAACTTGGAGGGATGCTTCTTGACACTATTTTGAGTGTGTCACAGAAGTTTCAGCTCTGTTTGACCACCTGAACATGGTCAACTCCTTTTGCTTGTGGGTCCCCGGTCACTCCCAAGGCCCATTCTTGGAATTTTGCATATGTGGCTTGTTTTCACCTGTTCGGGGCCGAAACGGTGTCCAATCGCCACGAAACTTGGAGGGATGCTTCTTGACACTATTTTGAGTGTGTCACAGAAGTTTCAACGATGTTTGACCACCTGAACATGGTCAACTCCTTTTGTTTGTGGGCCCCGGTCACTCCCAAGGCCCATTTTTGGAATTTTGCATATGTGGCTTGTTTCCGCCTGTTCGGGCCCAAACGGTGTCCAATCGCCACGAAACATGGAGGGATGCTTCTTGACACTATTTTGAGTGTGTCACAGAAGTTTCAGCTCTGTTTGACCACCTGAACATGGTCAACTCCTTTTGCTTGTGGGCCCCCGGTCACTCCCAAGGCCCATTCTTGGAATTTTGCATATTTGGCTTGTTTCCGTCTGTTCGGGGACCAAATGGTG
Organism: Sextonia rubra; assembly: GCA_037013555.1. Classification (NCBI taxonomy): domain Eukaryota; kingdom Viridiplantae; phylum Streptophyta; class Magnoliopsida; order Laurales; family Lauraceae; genus Sextonia; species Sextonia rubra. Next base: position 523,794 of record JASUAD010000028.1, on the reverse strand, counting down.
TCCAATCGCCACGAAACTTGGAGGGATGCTTCTTGACACTATTTTAACTGTGTCCCAGAAGTCTCAGCTCTGTTTGACCACCTGAACATGGTCAACTCCTTTTGCTTGTGGGCCCCCGGTCACTCCCAAGGCCCATTCTTGGAATTTTGCATATGTGGCTTGTTTTCACCTGTTCGGGGCCGAAACGGTGTCCAATCGCCACGAAACTTGGAGGGATGCTTCTTGACACTATTTTGAGTGTGTCACAGAAGTTTCAACTCTGTTTGACCACCTGAACATGGTCAACTCCTTTTGTTTGTGGGCCCCGGTCACTCCCAAGGCCCATTTTTGGAATTTTGCATATGTGGCTTGTTTCCGCCTGTTCGGGGCCCAAACGGTGTCCAATCGCCACGAAACTTGGAGGGATGCTTCTTGACACTATTTTGAGTGTGTCACAGAAGGTTCAGCTCTGTTTGGCCACCTGAACATGGTCAACTCCTTTTGCTTGTGGGCCCCCGGTCACTCCCAAGGCCCATTCTTGGAATTTTGCATATGTGTCTTGTTTCCGCCTGTTCGGGGCCCAAACGGTGTCCAATCGCCACGAAACTTGGAGGGATGATTCTTGACACTATTTTGAGTGTGTCACAGAGGTCTCAGCTCTGTTTGACCACCTGAACATGGTCAACTCCTTTTGTTTGTGGGCCCCGGTCACTCCCAAGGCCCATTTTTGGAATTTTGCATATGTGGCTTGTTTTCACCTGTTCGGGGCCGAAACGGTGTCCAATCGCCACGAAACTTGGAGGGATGCTTCTTGACACTATTTTGAGTGTGTCACAGAAGTTTCAACTCTGTTTGACCACCTGAACATGGTCAACTCCTTTTGTTTGTGGGCCCCGGTCACTCCCAAGGCCCATTTTTGGAATTTTGCATATGTGGCTTGTTTCCGCCTGTTCGGGGCCCAAACGGTGTCCAATCGCCACGAAACTTGGAGGGATGCTTCTTGACACTATTTTGAGTGTGTCACAGAAGGTTCAGCTCTGTTTGGCCACCTGAACATGGTCAACTCCTTTTGCTTGTGGGCCCCCGGTCACTCCCAAGGCCCATTCTTGGAATTTTGCATATGTGTCTTGTTTCCGCCTGTTCGGGGCCCAAACGGTGTCCAATCGCCACGAAACTTGGAGGGATGATTCTTGACACTATTTTGAGTGTGTCACAGAGGTCTTAGCTCTGTTTGACCACCTGAACATGGTCAACTCCTTTTGTTTGTGGGCCCCGGTCACTCCCAAGGCCCATTTTTGGAATTTTGCATATGTGGCTTGTTTCCGCCTGTTCGGGGCCCAAACGGTGTCCAATCGCCACGAAACTTGGAGGGATGCTTCTTGACACTATTTTGAGTGTGTCACAGAAGGTTCAGCTCTGTTTGGCCACCTGAACATGGTCAACTCCTTTTGCTTGTGGGCCCCCGGTCACTCCCAAGGCCCATTCTTGGAATTTTGCATATGTGTCTTGTTTCCGCCTGTTCGGGGCCCAAACGGTGTCCAATCGCCACGAAACTTGGAGGGATGCTTCTTGACACTATTTTGAGTGTGTCACAGAAGTTTCAACTCTGTTTGACCACCTGAACATGGTCAACTCCTTTTGTTTGTGGGCCCCGGTCACTCCCAAGGCCCATTTTTGGAATTTTGCATATGTGGCTTGTTTCCGCCTGTTCGGGCCCAAACGGTGTCCAATCGCCACGAAACTTGGAGGGATGCTTCTTGACACAATTTTGAGTGTGTCACAGAAGTTTCAGCTCTGTTTGACCACCTGAACATGGTCAACTCCTTTTGCTTGTGGGCCCCCGGTCACTCCCAAGGCCCATTCTTGGAATTTTGCATATGTGGCTTGTTTTCACCTGTTCGGGGCCGAAACGGTGTCCAATCGCCACGAAACTTGGAGGGATGCTTCTTGACACTATTTTGAGTGTGTCACAGAAGTTTCAACTCTGTTTGACCACCTGAACATGGTCAACTCCTTTTGTTTGTGGGCCCCGGTCACTCCCAAGGCCCATTTTTGGAATTTTGCATATGTGGCTTGTTTCCGCCTGTTCGGGGCCCAAACGGTGTCCAATCGCCACGAAACTTGGAGGGATGCTTCTTGACACAATTTTGAGTGTGTCACAGAAGGCTCAGCTCTGTTTGGCCACCTGAACATGGTCAACTCCTATTGCTTGTGGGCCCCCGGTCACTCCCAAGGCCCATTCTTGGAATTTTGCATATGTGTCTTGTTTCCGCCTGTTCGGGGCCCAAACGGTGTCCAATCGCCACGAAACTTGGAGGGATGATTCTTGACACTATTTTGAGTGTGTCACAGAGGTCTCAGCTCTGTTTGACCACCTGAACATGGTCAACTCCTTTTGCTTGTGGGCCCCGGTCACTCCCAAGGCCCATTTTTGGAATTTTGCATATGTGGCTTGTTTCCGCCTGTTCGGGGCCCAAACGGTGTCCAATCGCCACGAAACTTGGAGGGATGCTTCTTGACACTATTTTGAGTGTGTCACTGAAGTTTCAGCTCTGTTTGACCACCTGAACATGGTCAACTCCTTTTGCTTGTGGGCCCCCGGTCACTCCCAAGTCCCATTCTTGGAATTTTGCATATGTGGCTTGTTTCCGCCTGTTCGGGGCCCAAACGGTGTCCAATCGCCACGAAACTTGGAGGGATGGTTCTTGACACTATTTTGAGTGTGTCACAGAAGTTTCAGCTCTGTTTGACCACTTGAACATGGTCAACTCCTTTTGTTTGTGGGCCCCCGGTCACTCCCAAGGCCCATTCTTGGAATTTTGCATATGTGGCTTGTTTTCACCTGTTCGGGGCCCAAACGGTGTCCAATCGCCACGAAACTTGGAGGGATGCTTCTTGACACTATTTTGAGTGTGTCACAGAAGTTTCAGCTCTGTTTGACCACCTGAACATGGTCAACTCCTTTTGCTTGTGGGCCCCCGGTCACTCCCAAGGCCCATTCTTGGAATTTTGCATATGTGGATTGTTTTCACCTGTTCGGGGCCGAAACGGTGTCCAATCCCCACGAAACTTGGAGGGATGCTTCTTGACACTATTTTGAGTGTGTCACAGAAGTTTCAACTATGTTTGACCACCTGAACATGGTCAACTCCTTTTGTTTGTGGGCCCCGGTCACTCCCAAGGCCCATTTTTGGAATTTTGCATATGTGGCTTGTTTCCGCCTGTTCGGGCCCAAACGGTGTCCAATCGCCACGAAACATGGAGGGATGCTTCTTGACACTATTTTGAGTGTGTCACAGAAGTTTCAGCTCTGTTTGACCACCTGAACATGGTCAACTCCTTTTGCTTGTGGGCCCCCGGTCACTCCCAAGGCCCATTCTTGGAATTTTGCATATTTGGCTTGTTTCCGTCTGTTCGGGGACCAAATGGTGTCCAATCGCCACGAAACTTGGAGGGATGCTTCTTGACACTATTTTAACTGTGTCCCAGAAGTCTCAGCTCTGTTTGACCACCTGAACATGGTCAACTCCTTTTGCTTGCGGGCCCCCGGTCACTCCCAAGGCCCATTCTTGGAATTTTGCATATGTGGCTTGTTTTCACCTGTTCGGGGCCGAAACGGTGTCCAATCGCCACGAAACTTGGAGGGATGCTTCTTGACACTATTTTGAGTGTGTCACAGAAGTTTCAACTCTGTTTGACCACCTGAACATGGTCAACTCCTTTTGTTTGTGGGCCCCGGTCACTCCCAAGGCCCATTTTTGGAATTTTGCATATGTGGCTTGTTTCCGCCTGTTCGGGGCCCAAACGGTGTCCAATCGCCACGAAACTTGGAGGGATGCTTCTTGACACTATTTTGAGTGTGTCACAGAAGGTTCAGCTCTGTTTGGCCACCTGAACATGGTCAACTCCTTTTGCTTGTGGGCCCCCGGTCACTCCCAAGGCCCATTCTTGGAATTTTGCATATGTGTCTTGTTTCCGCCTGTTCGGGGCCCAAACGGTGTCCAATCGCCACGAAACTTGGAGGGATGATTCTTGACACTATTTTGAGTGTGTCACAGAGGTCTCAGCTCTGTTTGACCACCTGAACATGGTCAACTCCTTTTGTTTGTGGGCCCCGGTCACTCCCAAGGCCCATTTTTGGAATTTTGCATATGTGGCTTGTTTCCGCCTGTTCGGGCCCAAACGGTGTCCAATCGCCACGAAACTTGGAGGGATGCTTCTTGACACTATTTTGAGTGTGTCACAGAAGTTTCAGCTCTGTTTGACCACCTGAACATGGTCAACTCCTTTTGCTTGTGGGCCCCCGGTCACTCCCAAGGCCCATTCTTGGAATTTTGCATATGTGGCTTGTTTTCACCTGTTCGGGGCCGAAACGGTGTCCAATCCCCACGAAACTTGGAGGGATGCTTCTTGACACTATTTTGAGTGTGTCACAGAAGTTTCAACTCTGTTTGACCACCTGAACATGGTCAACTCCTTTTGTTTGTGGGCCCCGGTCACTCCCAAGGCCCATTTTTGGAATTTTGCATATGTGGCTTGTTTCCGCCTGTTCGGGCCCAAACGGTGTCCAATCGCCACGAAACTTGGAGGGATGCTTCTTGACACTATTTTGAGTGTGTCACAGAAGTTTCAGCTCTGTTTGACCACCTGAACATGGTCAACTCCTTTTGCTTGTGGGCCCCCGGTCACTCCCAAGGCCCATTCTTGGAATTTTGCATATGTGGCTTGTTTTCACCTGTTCGGGGCCGAAACGGTGTCCAATCGCCACGAAACTTGGAGGGATGCTTCTTGACACTATTTTGAGTGTGTCACAGAAGTTTCAACTCTGTTTGACCACCTGAACATGGTCAACTCCTTTTGTTTGTGGGCCCCGGTCACTCCCAAGGCCCATTTTTGGAATTTTGCATATGTGGCTTGTTTCCGCCTGTTCGGGCCCAAACGGTGTCCAATCGCCACGAAACTTGGAGGGATGCTTCTTGACACTATTTTGAGTGTGTCACAGAAGTTTCAGCTCTGTTTGACCACCTGAACATGGTCAACTCCTTTTGCTTGTGGGCCCCCGGTCACTCCCAAGGCCCATTGTTGGAATTTTGCATATGTGGCTTGTTTTCACCTGTTCGGGGCCGAAACGGTGTCCAATCGCCACGAAACTTGGAGGGATGCTTCTTGACACTATTTTGAGTGTGTCACAGAAGTTTCAGCTCTGTTTGACCACCTGAACATGGTCAACTCCTTTTGCTTGTGGGCCCCCGGTCACTCCCAAGGCCCATTCTTGGAATTTTGCATATGTGGCTTGTTTTCACCTGTTCGGGGCCGAAACGGTGTCCAATCACCACGAAACTTGGAGGGATGCTTCTTGACACTATTTTGAGTGTGTCACAGAAGTTTCAACTCTGTTTGACCACCTGAACATGGTCAACTCCTTTTGCTTGTGGGCCCCCGGTCACTCCCAAGGCCCATTCTTGGAATTTTGCATATTTGGCTTGTTTCCGTCTGTTCGGGGACCAAATGGTGTCCAATCGCCACGAAACTTGGAGGGATGCTTCTTGACACTATTTTGACTGTGTCCCAGAAGTCTCAGCTCTGTTTGACCACCTGAACATGGTCAACTCCTTTTGCTTGTGGGCCCCCGGTCACTCCCAAGGCCCATTCTTGGAATTTTGCATATGTGGCTTGTTTTCACCTGTTCGGGGCCGAAACGGTGTCCAATCGCCACGAAACTTGGAGGGATGCTTCTTGACACTATTTTGAGTGTGTCACAGAAGTTTCAACTCTGTTTGACCACCTGAACATGGTCAACTCCTTTTGTTTGTGGGCCCCGGTCACTCCGAAGGCCCATTTTTGGAATTTTGCATATGTGGCTTGTTTCCGCCTGTTCGGGGCCCAAACGGTGTCCAATCGACACGAAACTTGGAGGGATGCTTCTTGACACTATTTTGAGTGTGTCACAGAAGGTTCAGCTCTGTTTGGCCACCTGAACATGGTCAACTCCTTTTGCTTGTGGGCCCCCGGTCACTCCCAAGGCCCATTCTTGGAATTTTGCATATGTGTCTTGTTTCCGCCTGTTCGGGGCCCAAACGGTGTCCAATCGCCACGAAACTTGGAGGGATGATTCTTGACACTATTTTGAGTGTGTCACAGATGTCTCAGCTCTGTTTGACCACCTGAACATGGTCAACTCCTTTTGCTTGTGGGCCCCGGTCACTCCCAAGGCCCATTTTTGGAATTTTGCATATGTGGCTTGTTTCCGCCTGTTCGGGGCCCAAACGGTGTCCAATCGCCACGAAACTTGGAGGGATGCTTCTTGACACTATTTTGAGTGTGTCACAGAAGTTTCAGCTCTGTTTGACCACCTGAACATGGTCAACTCCTTTTGCTTGTGGGCCCCCGGTCACTCCCAAGGCCCATTCTTGGAATTTTGCATATTTGGCTTGTTTCCGTCTGTTCGGGGCCCAAACGGTGTCCAATCGCCACGAAACTTGGAGGGATGCTTCTTGACACTATTTTGAGTGTGTCACAGAAGTTTCAGCTCTGTTTGACCACCTGAACGTGGTCAACTCCTTTTGCTTGTGGGCCCCCGGTCACTCCCAAGGCCCATTCTTTGAATTTTGCATATGTGGCTTGTTTCCGCCTGTTCGGGGCCCAAACGGTGTCCAATCGCCACGAAACTTGGAGGGATGCTTCTTGACACTATTTTGACTGTGTCCCAGAAGTCTCAGCTCTGTTTGACCACCTGAACATGGTCAACTCCTTTTGCTTGTGGGCCCCCGGTCACTCCCAAGGCCCATTCTTGGAATTTTGCATATGTGGCTTGTTTTCACCTGTTCGGGGCCGAAACGGTGTCCAATCGCCACGAAACTTGGAGGGATGCTTCTTGACACTATTTTGAGTGTGTCACAGAAGTTTCAACTCTGTTTGACCACCTGAACATGGTCAACTCCTTTTGTTTGTGGGCCCCGGTCACTCCCAAGGCCCATTTTTGGAATTTTGCATATGTGGCTTGTTTCCGCCTGTTCGGGCCCAAACGGTGTCCAATCGCCACGAAACTTGGAGGGATGCTTCTTGACACTATTTTGAGTGTGTCACAGAAGTTTCAGCTCTGTTTGACCACCTGAACATGGTCAACTCCTTTTGCTTGTGGGCCCCCGGTCACTCCCAAGGCCCATTCTTGGAATTTTGCATATTTGGCTTGTTTCCGTCTGTTCGGGGCCCAAATGGTGTCCAATCGCCACGAAACTTGGAGGGATGCTTCTTGACACTATTTTGAGTGTGTCCCAGAAGTCTCAGCTATGTTTGACCACCTGAACATGGTCAACTCCTTTTGCTTGTGGGCCCCCGGTCACTCCCAAGGCCCATTCTTGGAATTTTGCATATGTGGCTTGTTTTCACCTGTTCGGGGCCGAAACGGTGTCCAATCGCCACGAAACTTGGAGGGATGCTTCTTGACACTATTTTGAGTGTGTCACAGAAGTTTCAACTCTGTTTGACCACCTGAACATGGTCAACTCCTTTTGTCTGTGGGCCCCGGTCACTCCCAAGGCCCATTTTTGGAATTTTGCATATGTGGCTTGTTTCCGCCTGTTCGGGCCCAAACGGTGTCCAATCGCCACGAAACTTGGAGGGATGCTTCTTGACACTATTTTGAGTGTGTCACAGAAGTTTCAGCTCTGTTTGACCACCTGAACATGGTCAACTCCTTTTGCTTGTGGGCCCCCGGTCACTCCCAAGGCCCATTCTTGGAATTTTGCATATTTGGCTTGTTTCCGTCTGTTCGGGGCCCAAATGGTGTCCAATCGCCACGAAACTTGGAGGGATGCTTCTTGACACTATTTTGAGTGTGTCCCAGAAGTCTCAGCTCTGTTTGACCACCTGAACATGGTCAACTCCTTTTGCTTGTGGGCCCCCGGTCACTCCCAAGGCCCATTCTTTGAATTTTGCATATGTGGCTTGTTTCCGCCTGTTCGGGGCCCAAACGGTGTCCAATCGCCACGAAACTTGGAGGGATGCTTCTTGACACTATTTTGAGTGTGTCACAGAAGTTTCAGCTCTGTTTGACCACCTGAACATGGTCAACTCCTTTTGCTTGTGGGCCCCCGGTCACTCCCAAGGCCCATTGTTGGAATTTTGCATATGTGGCTTGTTTTCACCTGTTCGGGGCCGAAACGGTGTCCAATCGCCACGAAACTTGGAGGGATGCTTCTTGACACTATTTTGAGTGTGTCACAGAAGTTTCAACTCTGTTTGACCACCTGAACATGGTCAACTCCTTTTGTTTGTGGGCCCCGGTCACTCCCAAGGCCCATTTTTGGAATTTTGCATATGTGGCTTGTTTCCGCCTGTTCGGGCCCAAACGGTGTCCAATCGCCACGAAACTTGGAGGGATGCTTCTTGACACAATTTTGAGTGTGTCACAGAAGTTTCAGCTCTGTTTGACCACCTGAACATGGTCAACTCCTTTTGCTTGTGGGCCCCCGGTCACTCCCAAGGCCCATTCTTGGAATTTTGCATATGTGGCTTGTTTTCACCTGTTCGGGGCCGAAACGGTGTCCAATCGCCACGAAACTTGGAGGGATGCTTCTTGACACTATTTTGAGTGTGTCACAGAAGTTTCAACTCTGTTTGACCACCTGAACATGGTCAACTCCTTTTGTTTGTGGGCCCCGGTCACTCCCAAGGCCCATTTTTGGAATTTTGCATATGTGGCTTGTTTCCGCCTGTTCGGGGCCCAAACGGTGTCCAATCGCCACGAAACTTGGAGGGATGCTTCTTGACACTATGTTGAGTGTGTCACAGAAGGCTCAGCTCTGTTTGGCCACCTGAACATGGTCAACTCCTTTTGCTTGTGGGCCCCCGGTCACTCCCAAGGCCCATTCTTGGAATTTTGCATATGTGTTTTGTTTCCGCCTGTTCGGGGCCCAAACGGTGTCCAATCGCCACGAAACTTGGAGGGATGATTCTTGACACTATTTTGAGTGTGTCACAGAGGTCTCAGCTCTGTTTGACCACCTGAACATGGTCAACTCCTTTTGCTTGTGGGCCCCGGTCACTCCCAAGGCCCATTTTTGGAATTTTGCATATGTGGCTTGTTTCCGCCTGTTCGGGGCCCAAACGGTGTCCAATCGCCACGAAACTTGGAGGGATGCTTCTTGACACTATTTTGAGTGTGTCACTGAAGTTTCAGCTCTGTTTGACCACCTGAACATGGTCAACTCCTTTTGCTTGTGGGCCCCCGGTCACTCCCAAGTCCCATTCTTGGAATTTTGCATATGTGGCTTGTTTCCGCCTGTTCGGGGCCCAAACGGTGTCCAATCGCCACGAAACTTGGAGGGATGGTTCTTGACACTATTTTGAGTGTGTCACAGAAGTTTCAGCTCTGTTTGACCACTTGAACATGGTCAACTCCTTTTGTTTGTGGGCCCCCGGTCACTCCCAAGGCCCATTCTTGGAATTTTGCATATGTGGCTTGTTTTCACCTGTTCGGGGCCCAAACGGTGTCCAATCGCCACGAAACTTGGAGGGATGCTTCTTGACACTATTTTGAGTGTGTCACAGAAGTTTCAGCTCTGTTTGACCACCTGAACATGGTCAACTCCTTTTGCTTGTGGGCCCCCGGTCACTCCCAAGGCCCATTCTTGGAATTTTGCATATGTGGCTTGTTTTCACCTGTTCGGGGCCGAAACGGTGTCCAATCGCCACGAAACTTGGAGGGATGCTTCTTGACACTATTTTGAGTGTGTCACAGAAGTTTCAACTATGTTTGACCACCTGAACATGGTCAACTCCTTTTGTTTGTGGGCCCCGGTCACTCCCAAGGCCCATTTTTGGAATTTTGCATATGTGGCTTGTTTCCGCCTGTTCGGGCCCAAACGGTGTCCAATCGCCACGAAACATGGAGGGATGCTTCTTGACACTATTTTGAGTGTGTCACAGAAGTTTCAGCTCTGTTTGACCACCTGAACATGGTCAACTCCTTTTGCTTGTGGGCCCCCGGTCACTCCCAAGGCCCATTCTTGGAATTTTGCATATTTGGCTTGTTTCCGTCTGTTCGGGGACCAAATGGTGTCCAATCGCCACGAAACTTGGAGGGATGCTTCTTGACACTATTTTGACTGTGTCCCAGAAGTCTCAGCTCTGTTTGACCACCTGAACATGGTCAACTCCTTTTGCTTGTGGGCCCCCGGTCACTCCCAAGGCCCATTCTTGGAATTTTGCATATGTGTCTTGTTTCCGCCTGTTCGGGGCCCAAACGGTGTCCAATCGCCACGAAACTTGGAGGGATGATTCTTGACACTATTTTGAGTGTGTCACAGAGGTCTCAGCTCTGTTTGACCACCTGAACATGGTCAACTCCTTTTGTTTGTGGGCCCCGGTCACTCCCAAGGCCCATTTTTGGAATTTTGCATATGTGGCTTGTTTCCGCCTGTTCGGGCCCAAACGGTGTCCAATCGCCACGAAACTTGGAGGGATGCTTCTTGACACTATTTTGAGTGTGTCACAGAAGTTTCAGCTCTGTTTGACCACCTGAACATGGTCAACTCCTTTTGCTTGTGGGCCCCCGGTCACTCCCAAGGCCCATTCTTGGAATTTTGCATATGTGGCTTGTTTTCTCCTGTTCGGGGCCGAAACGGTGTCCAATCACCACGAAACTTGGAGGGATGCTTCTTGACACTATTTTGAGTGTGTCACAGAAGTTTCAACTCTGTTTGACCACCTGAACATGGTCAACTCCTTTTGTTTGTGGGCCCCGGTCACTCCCAAGGCCCATTTTTGGAATTTTGCATATGTGGCTTGTTTCCGCCTGTTCGGGCCCAAACGGTGTCCAATCGCCACGAAACTTGGATGGATGCTTCTTGACACTATTTTGAGTGTGTCACAGAAGTTTCAACTCTCTTTGACCACCTGAACATGGTCAACTCCTTTTGTTTGTGGGCCCCGGTCACTCCCAAGGCCCATTTTTGGAATTTTGCATATGTGGCTTGTTTCCGCCTGTTCGGGGCCCAAACGGTGTCCAATCGCCACGAAACTTGGAGGGATGCTTCTTGACACTATTTTGAGTGTGTCACAGAAGGTTCAGCTCTGTTTGGCCGCCTGAACATGGTCAACTCCTTTTGCTTGTGGGCCCCCGGTCACTCCCAAGGCCCATTCTTGGAATTTTGCATATGTGTCTTGTTTCCGCCTGTTCGGGGCCCAAACGGTGTCCAATCGCCACGAAACTTGGAGGGATGATTCTTGACACTATTTTGAGTGTGTCACAGAGGTCTCAGCTCTGTTTGACCACCTGAACATGGTCAACTCCTTTTGTTTGTGGGCCCCGGTCACTCCCAAGGCCCATTTTTGGAATTTTGCATATGTGGCTTGTTTCCGCCTGTTCGGGCCCAAACGGTGTCCAATCGCCACGAAACTTGGAGGGATGCTTCTTGACACTATTTTGAGTGTGTCACAGAAGTTTCAGCTCTGTTTGACCACCTGAACATGGTCAACTCCTTTTGCTTGTGGGCCCCCGGTCACTCCCAAGGCCCATTCTTGGAATTTTGCATATGTGGCTTGTTTTCTCCTGTTCGGGGCCGAAACGGTGTCCAATCACCACGAAACTTGGAGGGATGCTTCTTGACACTATTTTGAGTGTGTCACAGAAGTTTCAACTCTGTTTGACCACCTGAACATGGTCAACTCCTTTTGTTTGTGGGCCCCGGTCACTCCCAAGGCCCATTTTTGGAATTTTGCATATGTGGCTTGTTTCCGCCTGTTCGGGCCCAAACGGTGTCCAATCGCCACGAAACTTGGAGGGATGCTTCTTGACACTATTTTGAGTGTGTCACAGAAGGTTCAGCTCTGTTTGGCCGCCTGAACATGGTCAACTCCTTTTGCTTGTGGGCCCCCGGTCACTCCCAAGGCCCATTCTTGGAATTTTGCATATGTGTCTTGTTTCCGCCTGTTCGGGGCCCAAACGGTGTCCAATCGCCACGAAACTTGGAGGGATGATTCTTGACACTATTTTGAGTGTGTCACAGAGGTCTCAGCTCTGTTTGACCACCTGAACATGGTCAACTCCTTTTGTTTGTGGGCCCCGGTCACTCCCAAGGCCCATTTTTGGAATTTTGCATATGTGGCTTGTTTCCGCCTGTTCGGGCCCAAACGGTGTCCAATCGCCACGAAACTTGGAGGGATGCTTCTTGACACTATTTTGAGTGTGTCACAGAAGTTTCAGCTCTGTTTGACCACCTGAACATGGTCAACTCCTTTTGCTTGTGGGCCCCCGGTCACTCCCAAGGCCCATTCTTGGAATTTTGCATATGTGGCTTGTTTTCTCCTGTTCGGGGCCGAAACGGTGTCCAATCACCACGAAACTTGGAGGGATGCTTCTTGACACTATTTTGAGTGTGTCACAGAAGTTTCAACTCTGTTTGACCACCTGAACATGGTCAACTCCTTTTGTTTGTGGGCCCCGGTCACTCCCAAGGCCCATTTTTGGAATTTTTCATATGTGGCTTGTTTCCGCCTGTTCGGGCCCAAACGGTGTCCAATCGCCACGAAACTTGGAGGGATGCTTCTTGACACTATTTTGAGTGTGTCACAGAAGTTTCAGCTCTGTTTGACCACCTGAACATGGTCAACTCCTTTTGCTTGTGGGCCCCCGGTCACTCCCAAGGCCCATTCTTGGAATTTTGCATATGTGTCTTGTTTTCACCTGTTCGGGGCCGAAACGGTGTCCAATCGCCACGAAACTTGGAGGGATGCTTCTTGACACTATTTTGAGTGTGTCACAGAAGTTTCAACTCTGTTTGACCACCTGAACATGGTCAACTCCTTTTGTTTGTGGGCCCCGGTCACTCCCAAGGCCCATTTTTGGAATTTTGCATATGTGGCTTGTTTCCGCCTGTTCGGGCCCAAACGGTGTCCAATCGCCACGAAACTTGGAGGGATGCTTCTTGACACTATTTTGAGTGTGTCACAGAAGTTTCAGCTCTGTTTGACCACCTGAACATGGTCAACTCCTTTTGCTTGTGGGCCCCCGGTCACTCCCAAGGCCCATTCTTGGAATTTTGCATATGTGGCTTGTTTTCACCTGTTCGGGGCCGAAACGGTGTCCAATCGCCACGAAACTTGGAGGGATGCTTCTTGACACTATTTTGAGTGTGTCACAGAAGTTTCAACTCTGTTTGACCACCTGAACATGGTCAACTCCTTTTGTTTGTGGGCCCCGGTCACTCCCAAGGCCCATTTTTGGAATTTTGCATATGTGGCTTGTTTCCGCCTGTTCGGGGCCCAAACGGTGTCCAATCGCCACGAAACTTGGAGGGATGCTTCTTGACACTATTTTGAGTGTGTCACAGAAGGTTCAGCTCTGTTTGGCCACCTGAACATGGTCAACTCCTTTTGCTTGTGGGCCCCCGGTCACTCCCGAGGCACATTCTTGGAATTTTGCATATGTGTCTTGTTTCCGCCTGTTCGGGGCCGAAACGGTGTCCAATCGCCACGAAACTTGGAGGGATGCTTCTTGACACTATTTTGAGTGTGTCACAGAAGTTTCAACTCTGTTTGACCACCTGAACATGGTCAACTCCTTTTGTTTGTGGGCCCCGGTCACTCCCAAGGCCCATTTTTGGAATTTTGCATATGTGGCTTGTTTCCGCCTGTTCGGGGCCCAAACGGTGTCCAATCGCCACGAAACTTGGAGGGATGCTTCTTGACACTATTTTGAGTGTGTCACAGAAGGTTCAGCTCTGTTTGGCCACCTGAACATGGTCAACTCCTTTTGCTTGTGGGCCCCCGGTCACTCCCAAGGCCCATTTTTGGAATTTTGCATATGTGGCTTGTTTCCGCCTGTTCGGGGCCCAAACGGTGTCCAATCGCCACGAAACTTGGAGGGATGCTTCTTGACACTATTTTGAGTGTGTCACAGAAGGTTCAGCTCTGTTTGGCCACCTGAACATGGTCAACTCCTTTTGCTTGTGGGCCCCCGGTCACTCCCAAGGCCCATTCTTGGAATTTTGCATATGTGTCTTGTTTCCGCCTGTTCGGGGCCGAAACGGTGTCCAATCGCCACGAAACTTGGAGGGATGCTTCTTGACACTATTTTGAGTGTGTCACAGAAGTTTCAACTCTGTTTGACCACCTGAACATGGTCAACTCCTTTTGTTTGTGGGCCCCGGTCACTCCCAAGGCCCATTTTTGGAATTTTGCATATGTGGCTTGTTTCCGCCTGTTCGGGGCCCAAACGGTGTCCAATCGCCACGAAACTTGGAGGGATGCTTCTTGACACTATTTTGAGTGTGTCACAGAAGGTTCAGCTCTGTTTGGCCACCTGAACATGGTCAACTCCTTTTGCTTGTGGGCCCCCGGTCACTCCCAAGGCCCATTCTTGGAATTTTGCATATGTGTCTTGTTTCCGCCTGTTCGGGGCCCAAACGGTGTCCAATCTCCACGAAACTTGGAGGGATGATTCTTGACACTATTTTGAGTGTGTCACAGAGGTCTCAGCTCTGTTTGACCACCTGAACATGGTCAACTCCTTTTGTTTGTGGGCCCCGGTCACTCCCAAGGCCCATTTTTGGAATTTTGCATATGTGGCTTGTTTCCGCCTGTTCGGGCCCAAACGGTGTCCAATCGCCACGAAACTTGGAGGGATGCTTCTTGACACTATTTTGAGTGTGTCACAGAAGTTTCAGCTCTGTTTGACCACCTGAACATGGTCAACTCCTTTTGCTTGTGGGCCCCCGGTCACTCCCAAGGCCCATTCTTGGAATTTTGCATATGTGGCTTGTTTTCACCTGTTCGGGGCCGAAACGGTGTCCAATCGCCACGAAACTTGGAGGGATGCTTCTTGACACTATTTTGAGTGTGTCACAGAAGTTTCAACTCTGTTTGACCACCTGAACATGGTCAACTCCTTTTGTTTGTGGGCCCCGGTCACTCCCAAGGCCCATTTTTGGAATTTTGCATATGTGGCTTGTTTCCGCCTGTTCGGGCCCAAACGGTGTCCAATCGCCACGAAACTTGGAGGGATGCTTCTTGACACTATTTTGAGTGTGTCACAGAAGTTTCAGCTCTGTTTGACCACCTGAACATGGTCAACTCCTTTTGCTTGTGGGCCCCCGGTCACTCCCAAGGCCCATTCTTGGAATTTTGCATATGTGGCTTGTTTTCACCTGTTCGGGGCCGAAACGGTGTCCAATCACCACGAAACTTGGAGGGATGCTTCTTGACACTATTTTGAGTGTGTCACAGAAGTTTCAACTCTGTTTGACCACCTGAACATGGTCAACTCCTTTTGTTTGTGGGCCCCGGTCACTCCCAAGGCCCATTTTTGGAATTTTGCATATGTGGCTTGTTTCCGCCTGTTCGGGCCCAAACGGTGTCCAATCGCCACGAAACTTGGAGGGATGCTTCTTGACACTATTTTGAGTGTGTCACAGAAGTTTCAGCTCTGTTTGACCACCTGAACATGGTCAACTCCTTTTGCTTGTGGGCCCCCGGTCACTCCCAAGGCCCATTCTTGGAATTTTGCATATGTGGCTTGTTTTCACCTGTTCGGGGCCGAAACGGTGTCCAATCGCCACGAAACTTGGAGGGATGCTTCTTGACACTATTTTGAGTGTGTCACAGAAGTTTCAACTCTGTTTGACCACCTGAACATGGTCAACTCCTTTTGTTTGTGGGCCCCGGTCACTCCCAAGGCCCATTTTTGGAATTTTGCATATGTGGCTTGTTTCCGCCTGTTCGGGGCCCAAACGGTGTCCAATCGCCACGAAACTTGGAGGGATGCTTCTTGACACTATTTTGAGTGTGTCACAGAAGGTTCAGCTCTGTTTGGCCACCTGAACATGGTCAACTCCTTTTGCTTGTGGGCCCCCGGTCACTCCCAAGGCCCATTCTTGGAATTTTGCATATGTGGCTTGTTTTCACCTGTTCGGGGCCGAAACGGTGTCCAATCGCCACGAAACTTGGAGGGATGCTTCTTGACACTATTTTGAGTGTGTCACAGAAGTTTCAACTCTGTTTGACCACCTGAACATGGTCAACTCCTTTTGTTTGTGGGCCCCGGTCACTCCCAAGGCCCATTTTTGGAATTTTGCATATGTGGCTTGTTTCCGCCTGTTCGGGGCCCAAACGGTGTCCAATCGCCACGAAACTTGGAGGGATGATTCTTGACACTATTTTGAGTGTGTCACAGAGGTCTCAGCTCTGTTTGACCACCTGAACATGGTCAACTCCTTTTGCTTGTGGGCCCCGGTCACTCCCAAGGCCCATTTTTGGAATTTTGCATATGTGGCTTGTTTCCGCCTGTTCGGGGCCCAAACGGTGTCCAATCGCCACGAAACTTGGAGGGATGCTTCTTGACACTATTTTGAGTGTGTCACAGAAGGTTCAGCTCTGTTTGGCCACCTGAACATGGTCAACTCCTTTTGCTTGTGGGCCCCCGGTCACTCCCAAGGCCCATTCTTGGAATTTTGCATATGTGTCTTGTTTCCGCCTGTTCGGGGCCCAAACGGTGTCCAATCTCCACGAAACTTGGAGGGATGATTCTTGACACTATTTTGAGTGTGTCACAGAGGTCTCAGCTCTGTTTGACCACCTGAACATGGTCAACTCCTTTTGTTTGTGGGCCCCGGTCACTCCCAAGGCCCATTTTTGGAATTTTGCATATGTGGCTTGTTTCCGCCTGTTCGGGCCCAAACGGTGTCCAATCGCCACGAAACTTGGAGGGATGCTTCTTGACACTATTTTGAGTGTGTCACAGAAGTTTCAGCTCTGTTTGACCACCTGAACATGGTCAACTCCTTTTGCTTGTGGGCCCCCGGTCACTCCCAAGGCCCATTCTTGGAATTTTGCATATGTGGCTTGTTTTCACCTGTTCGGGGCCGAAACGGTGTCCAATCACCACGAAACTTGGAGGGATGCTTCTTGACACTATTTTGAGTGTGTCACAGAAGTTTCAACTCTGTTTGACCACCTGAACATGGTCAACTCCTTTTGTTTGTGGGCCCCGGTCACTCCCAAGGCCCATTTTTGGAATTTTGCATATGTGGCTTGTTTCCGCCTGTTCGGGCCCAAACGGTGTCCAATCGCCGCGAAACTTGGAGGGATGCTTCTTGACACTATTTTGAGTGTGTCACAGAAGTTTCAGCTCTGTTTGACCACCTGAACATGGTCAACTCCTTTTGCTTGTGGGCCCCCGGTCACTCCCGAGGCCCATTCTTGGAATTTTGCATATGTGGCTTGTTTTCACCTGTTCGGGGCCGAAACGGTGTCCAATCGCCACGAAACTTGGAGGGATGCTTCTTGACACTATTTTGAGTGTGTCACAGAAGTTTCAACTCTGTTTGACCACCTGAACATGGTCAACTCCTTTTGTTTGTGGGCCCCGGTCACTCCCAAGGCCCATTTTTGGAATTTTGCATATGTGGCTTGTTTCCGCCTGTTCGGGCCCAAACGGTGTCCAATCGCCACGAAACTTGGAGGGATGCTTCTTGACACTATTTTGAGTGTGTCACAGAAGTTTCAGCTCTGTTTGACCACCTGAACATGGTCAACTCCTTTTGCTTGTGGGCCCCCGGTCACTCCCAAGGCCCATTCTTGGAATTTTGCATATGTGGCTTGTTTTCACCTATTCGGGGCCGAAACGGTGTCCAATCGCCACGAAACTTGGAGGGATGCTTCTTGACACTATTTTGAGTGTGTCACAGAAGTTTCAACTCTGTTTGACCACCTGAACATGGTCAACTCCTTTTGTTTGTGGGCCCCGGTCACTCCCAAGGCCCATTTTTGGAATTTTGCATATGTGGCTTGTTTCCGCCTGTTCGGGCCCAAACGGTGTCCAATCGCCACGAAACTTGGAGGGATGCTTCTTGACACTATTTTGAGTGTGTCACAGAAGTTTCAGCTCTGTTTGACCACCTGAACATGGTCAACTCCTTTTGCTTGTGGGCCCCCGGTCACTCCCAAGGCCCATTCTTGGAATTTTGCATATGTGGCTTGTTTTCACCTGTTCGGGGCCGAAACGGTGTCCAATCGCCACGAAACTTGGAGGGATGCTTCTTGACACTATTTTGAGTGTGTCACAAAAGTTTCAACTCTGTTTGACCACCTGAACATGGTCAACTCCTTTTGTTTGTGGGCCCCGGTCACTCCCAAGGCCCATTTTTGGAATTTTGCATATGTGGCTTGTTTCCGCCTGTTCGGGCCCAAACGGTGTCCAATCGCCACGAAACTTGGAGGGATGCTTCTTGACACTATTTTGAGTGTGTCACAGAAGTTTCAGCTCTGTTTGACCACCTGAACATGGTCAACTCCTTTTGCTTGTGGGCCCCCGGTCACTCCCAAGGCCCATTCTTGGAATTTTGCATATGTGGCTTGTTTTCACCTGTTCGGGGCCGAAACGGTGTCCAATCGCCACGAAACTTGGAGGGATGCTTCTTGACACTATTTTGAGTGTGTCACAGAAGTTTCAACTCTGTTTGACCACCTGAACATGGTCAACTCCTTTTGTTTGTGGGCCCCGGTCACTCCCAAGGCCCATTTTTGGAATTTTGCATATATGGCTTGTTTCCGCCTGTTCGGGCCCAAACGGTGTCCAATCGCCACGAAACTTGGAGGGATGCTTCTTGACACTATTTTGAGTGTGTCACAGAAGTTTCAGCTCTGTTTGACCACCTGAACATGGTCAACTCCTTTTGCTTGTGGGCCCCCGGTCACTCCCAAGGCCCATTCTTGGAATTTTGCATATGTGGCTTGTTTTCACCTGTTCGGGGCCGAAACGGTGTCCAATCGCCACGAAACTTGGAGGGATGCTTCTTGACACTATTTTGAGTGTGTCACAGAAGTTTCAACTCTGTTTGACCACCTGAACATGGTCAACTCCTTTTGTTTGTGGGCCCCGGTCACTCCCAAGGCCCATTTTTGGAATTTTGCATATGTGGCTTGTTTCCGCCTGTTCGGGGCCCAAACGGTGTCCAATCGCCACGAAACTTGGAGGGATGCTTCTTGACACTATTTTGAGTGTGTCACAGAAGGTTCAGCTCTGTTTGGCCACCTGAACATGGTCAACTCCTTTTGCTTGTGGGCCCCCGGTCACTCCCAAGGCCCATTCTTGGAATTTTGCATATGTGTCTTGTTTCCGCCTGTTCGGGGCCGAAACGGTGTCCAATCGCCACGAAACTTGGAGGGATGCTTCTTGACACTATTTTGAGTGTGTCACAGAAGTTTCAACTCTGTTTGACCACCTGAACATGGTCAACTCCTTTTGTTTGTGGGCCCCGGTCACTCCCAAGGCCCATTTTTGGAATTTTGCATATGTGGCTTGTTTCCGCCTGTTCGGGGCCCAAACGGTGTCCAATCGCCACGAAACTTGGAGGGATGATTCTTGACACTATTTTGAGTGTGTCACAGAGGTCTCAGCTCTGTTTGACCACCTGAACATGGTCAACTCCTTTTGCTTGTGGGCCCCGGTCACTCCCAAGGCCCATTTTTGGAATTTTGCATATGTGGCTTGTTTCCGCCTGTTCGGGGCCCAAACGGTGTCCAATCGCCACGAAACTTGGAGGGATGCTTCTTGACACTATTTTGAGTGTGTCACAGAAGGTTCAGCTCTGTTTGGCCACCTGAACATGGTCAACTCCATTTGCTTGTGGGCCCCCGGTCACTCCCAAGGCCCATTCTTGGAATTTTGCATATGTGTCTTGTTTCCGCCTGTTCGGGGCCGAAACGGTGTCCAATCGCCACGAAACTTGGAGGGATGATTCTTGACACTATTTTGAGTGTGTCACAGAGGTCTCAGCTCTGTTTGACCACCTGAACATGGTCAACTCCTTTTGTTTGTGGGCCCCGGTCACTCCCAAGGCCCATTTTTGGAATTTTGCATATGTGGCTTGTTTCCGCCTGTTCGGGCCCAAACGGTGTCCAATCGCCACGAAACTTGGAGGGATGCTTCTTGACACTATTTTGAGTGTGTCACAGAAGTTTCAGCTCTGTTTGACCACCTGAACATGGTCAACTCCTTTTCCTTGTGGGCCCCCGGTCACTCCCAAGGCCCATTCTTTGAATTTTGCATATGTGGCTTGTTTCCGCCTGTTCGGGGCCCAAACGGTGTCCAATCGCCACGAAACTTGGAGGGATGCTTCTTGACACTATTTTGAGTGTGTCACAGAAGTTTCAACTCTGTTTGACCACCTGAACATGGTCAACTCCTTTTGCTTGTGGGCCCCCGGTCACTCCCAAGGCCCATTCTTGGAATTTTGCATATGTGGCTTGTTTTCACCTGTTCGGGGCCGAAACGGTGTCCAATCACCACGAAACTTGGAGGGATGTTTCTTGACACTATTTTGAGTGTGTCACAGAAGTTTCAACTCTGTTTGACCACCTGAACATGGTCAACTCCTTTTGTTTTTGGGCCCCGGTCACTCCCAAGGCCCATTTTTGGAATTTTGCATATGTGGCTTGTTTCCGCTTGTTCGGGCCCAAACGGTGTCCAATCGCCACGAAACTTGGAGGGATGCTTCTTGACACTATTTTGAGTGTGTCACAGAAGTTTCAGCTCTGTTTGACCACCTGAACATGGTCAACTCCTTTTGCTTGTGGGCCCCCGGTCACTCCCAAGGCCCATTCTTGGAATTTTGCATATGTGGCTTGTTTTCACCTGTTCGGGGCCGAAACGGTGTCCAATCGCCACGAAACTTGGAGGGATGCTTCTTGACACTATTTTGAGTGTGTCACAGAAGTTTCAACTCTGTTTGACCACCTGAACATGGTCAACTCCTTTTGTTTGTGGGCCCCGGTCACTCCCAAGGCCCATTTTTGGAATTTTGCATATGTGGCTTGTTTCCGCCTGTTCGGGGCCCAAACGGTGTCCAATCGCCACGAAACTTGGAGGGATGCTTCTTGACACTATTTTGAGTGTGTCACAGAAGGCTCAGCTCTGTTTGGCCACCTGAACATGGTCAACTCCTTTTGCTTGTGGGCCCCCGGTCACTCCCAAGGCCCATTCTTGGAATTTTGCATATGTGGCTTGTTTTCACCTGTTCGGGGCCGAAACGGTGTCCAATCGCCACGAAACTTGGAGGGATGATTCTTGACACTATTTTGAGTGTGTCACAGAGGTCTCAGCTCTGTTTGACCACCTGAACATGGTCAACTCCTTTTGCTTGTGGGCCCCGGTCACTCCCAAGGCCCATTTTTGGAATTTTGCATATGTGGCTTGTTTCCGCCTGTTCGGGGCCCAAACGGTGTCCAATCGCCACGAAACTTGGAGGGATGCTTCTTGACACTATTTTGAGTGTGTCACAGAAGTTTCAGCTCTGTTTGACCACCTGAACATGGTCAACTCCTTTTGCTTGTGGGCCCCCGGTCACTCCCAAGTCCCATTCTTGGAATTTTGCATATGTGGCTTGTTTTCACCTGTTCGGGGCCGAAACGGTGTCCAATCACCACGAAACTTGGAGGGATGCTTCTTGACACTATTTTGAGTGTGTCACAGAAGTTTCAACTCTGTTTGACCACCTGAACATGGTCAACTCCTTTTGTTTGTGGGCCCCGGTCACTCCCAAGGCCCATTTTTGGAATTTTGCATATGTGGCTTGTTTCCGCCTGTTCGGGCCCAAACGGTGTCCAATCGCCACGAAACTTGGAGGGATGCTTCTTGACACTATTTTGAGTGTGTCACAGAAGTTTCAGCTCTGTTTGACCACCTGAACATGGTCAACTCCTTTTGCTTGTGGGCCCCCGGTCACTCCCAAGGCCCATTCTTGGAATTTTGCATATGTGGCTTGTTTTCACCTGTTCGGGGCCGAAACGGTGTCCAATCGCCACGAAACTTGGAGGGATGCTTCTTGACACTATTTTGAGTGTGTCACAGAAGTTTCAACTCTGTTTGACCACCTGAACATGGTCAACTCCTTTTGTTTGTGGGCCCCGGTCACTCCCAAGGCCCATTTTTGGAATTTTGCATATGTGGCTTGTTTCCGCCTGTTCGGGCCCAAACGGTGTCCAATCGCCACGAAACTTGGAGGGATGCTTCTTGACACTATTTTGAGTGTGTCACAGAAGTTTCAGCTCTGTTTGACCACCTGAACATGGTCAACTCCTTTTGCTTGTGGGCCCCCGGTCACTCCCAAGGCCCATTCTTGGAATTTTGCATATGTGGCTTGTTTTCACCTGTTCGGGGCCGAAACGGTGTCCAATCGCCACGAAACTTGGAGGGATGCTTCTTGACACTATTTTGAGTGTGTCACAGAAGTTTCAGCTCTGTTTGACCACCTGAACATGGTCAACTCCTTTTGTTTGTGGGCCCCGGTCACTCCCAAGGCCCATTTTTGGAATTTTGCATATGTGGCTTGTTTCCGCCTGTTCGGGGCCCAAACGGTGTCCAATCGCCACGAAACTTGGAGGGATGATTCTTGACACTATTTTGAGTGTGTCACAGAGGTCTCAGCTCTGTTTGACCACCTGAACATGGTCAACTCCTTTTGCTTGTGGGCCCCGGTCACTCCCAAGGCCCATTTTTGGAATTTTGCATATGTGGCTTGTTTCCGCCTGTTCGGGGCCCAAACGGTGTCCAATCGCCACGAAACTTGGAGGGATGCTTCTTGACACTATTTTGAGTGTGTCACTGAAGTTTCAGCTCTGTTTGACCACCTGAACATGGTCAACTCCTTTTGCTTGTGGGCCCCCGGTCACTCCCAAGTCCCATTCTTGGAATTTTGCATATGTGGCTTGTTTCCGCCTGTTCGGGGCCCAAACGGTGTCCAATCGCCACGAAACTTGGAGGGATGGTTCTTGACACTATTTTGAGTGTGTCACAGAAGTTTCAGCTCTGTTTGACCACTTGAACATGGTCAACTCCTTTTGCTTGTGGGCCCCGGTCACTCCCAAGGCCCATTCTTGGAATTTTGCATATTTGGCTTGTTTCCGTCTGTTCGGGGCCCAAACGGTGTCCAATCGCCACGAAACTTGGAGGGATGCTTCTTGACACTATTTTGAGTGTGTCACAGAAGTTTCAGCTCTGTTTGACCACCTGAACGTGGTCAACTCCTTTTGCTTGTGGGCCCCCGGTCACTCCCAAGGCCCATTCTTGGAATTTTGCATATGTGGCTTGTTTTCACCTGTTCGGGGCCCAAACGGTGTCCAATCGCCACGAAACTTGGAGGGATGCTTCTTGACACTATTTTGAGTGTGTCACAGAAGTTTCAGCTCTGTTTGACCACCTGAACATGGTCAACTCCTTTTGCTTGTGGGCCCCCGGTCACTCCCAAGGCCCATTCTTGGAATTTTGCATATGTGGCTTGTTTTCACCTGTTCGGGGCCGAAACGGTGTCCAATCGCCACGAAACTTGGAGGGATGCTTCTTGACACTATTTTGAGTGTGTCACAGAAGTTTCAACTATGTTTGACCACCTGAACATGGTCAACTCCTTTTGTTTGTCGGCCCCGGTCACTCCCAAGGCCCATTTTTGGAATTTTGCATATGTGGCTTGTTTCCGCCTGTTCGGGCCCAAACGGTGTCCAATCGCCACGAAACATGGAGGGATGCTTCTTGACACTATTTTGAGTGTGTCACAGATGTTTCAGCTCTATTTGACCACCTGAACATGGTCAACTCCTTTTGCTTGTGGGCCCCCGGTCACTCCCAAGGCCCATTCTTGGAATTTTGCATATTTGGCTTGTTTCCGTCTGTTCGGGGACCAAATGGTGTCCAATCGCCACGAAACTTGGAGGGATGCTTCTTGACACTATTTTGACTGTGTCCCAGAAGTCTCAGCTCTGTTTGACCACCTGAACATGGTCAACTCCTTTTGCTTGTGGGCCCCCGGTCACTCCCAAGGCCCATTCTTGGAATTTTGCATATGTGGCTTGTTTTCACCTGTTCGGGGCCGAAACGGTGTCCAATCGCCACGAAACTTGGAGGGATGCTTCTTGACACTATTTTGAGTGTGTCACAGAAGTTTCAACTCTGTTTGACCACCTGAACATGGTCAACTCCTTTTGTTTGTGGGCCCCGGTCACTCCCAAGGCCCATTTTTGGAATTTTGCATATGTGGCTTGTTTCCGCCTGTTCGGGGCCCAAACGGTGTCCAATCGCCACGAAACTTGGAGGGATGCTTCTTGACACTATTTTGAGTGTGTCACAGAAGGTTCAGCTCTGTTTGGCCACCTGAACATGGTCAACTCCTTTTGCTTGTGGGCCCCCGGTCACTCCCAAGGCCCATTCTTGGAATTTTGCATATGTGTCTTGTTTCCGCCTGTTCGGGGCCCAAACGGTGTCCAATCGCCACGAAACTTGGAGGGATGATTCTTGACACTATTTTGAGTGTGTCACAGAGGTCTCAGCTCTGTTTGACCACCTGAACATGGTCAACTCCTTTTGTTTGTGGGCCCCGGTCACTCCCAAGGCCCATTTTTGGAATTTTGCATATGTGGCTTGTTTCCGCCTGTTCGGGCCGAAACGGTGTCCAATCGCCACGAAACTTGGAGGGATGCTTCTTGACACTATTTTGAGTGTGTCACAGAAGTTTCAGCTCTGTTTGACCACCTGAACAAGGTCAACTCCTTTTGCTTGTGGGCCCCCGGTCACTCCCAAGGCCCATTCTTGGAATTTTGCATATTTGGCTTGTTTCCGTCTGTTCAGGGCCCAAATGGTGTCCAATCGCCACGAAACTTGGAGGGATGCTTCTTGACACTATTTTGAGTGTGTCCCAGAAGTCTCAGCTCTGTTTGACCACCTGAACATGGTCAACTCCTTTTGCTTGTGGGCCCCCGGTCACTCCCAAGGCCCATTCTTTGAATTTTGCATATGTGGCTTGTTTCCGCCTGTTCGGGGCCCAAACGGTGTCCAATCGCCACGAAACTTGGAGGGATGCTTCTTGACACTATTTTGAGTGTGTCACAGAAGTTTCAGCTCTGTTTGACCACCTGAACATGGTCAACTCCTTTTGCTTGTGGGCCCCCGGTCACTCCCAAGGCCCATTCTTGGAATTTTGCATATTTGGCTTGTTTCCGTCTGTTCGGGGACCAAATGGTGTCCAATCGCCACGAAACTTGGAGGGATGCTTCTTGACACTATTTTGACTGTGTCCCAGAAGTCTCAGCTCTGTTTGGCCACCTGAACATGGTCAACTCCTTTTGCTTGTGGGCCCCCGGTCACTCCCAAGGCGCATTCTTGGAATTTTGCATATGTGGCTTGTTTTCACCTGTTCGGGGCCGAAACGGTGTCCAATCGCCACGAAACTTGGAGGGATGATTCTTGACACTATTTTGAGTGTGTCACAGAGGTCTCAGCTCTGTTTGACCACCTGAACATGGTCAACTCCTTTTGCTTGTGGGCCCCGGTCACTCCCAAGGCCCATTTTTGGAATTTTGCATATGTGGCTTGTTTCCGCCTGTTCGGGGCCCAAACGGTGTCCAATCGCCACGAAACTTGGAGGGATGCTTCTTGACACTATTTTGAGTGTGTCACAGAAGTTTCAGCTCTGTTTGACCACCTGAACATGGTCAACTCCTTTTGCTTGTGGGCCCCCGGTCACTCCCAAGGCCCATTCTTGGAATTTTGCATATTTGGCTTGTTTCCGTCTGTTGGGGGCCCAAATGGTGTCCAATCGCCACGAAACTTGGAGGGATGCTTCTTGACACTATTTTGAGTGTGTCCCAGAAGTCTCAGCTCTGTTTGACCACCTGAACATGGTCAACTCCTTTTGCTTGTGGGCCCCCGGTCACTCCCAAGGCCCATTCTTGGAATTTTGCATATGTGGCTTGTTTTCACCTGTTCGGGGCCGAAACGGTGTCCAATCGCCACGAAACTTGGAGGGATGCTTCTTGACACTATTTTGAGTGTGTCACAGAAGTTTCAACTCTGTTTGACCACCTGAACATGGTCAACTCCTTTTGTTTGTGGGCCCCGGTCACTCCCAAGGCCCATTTTTGGAATTTTGCATATGTGGCTTGTTTCCGCCTGTTCGGGGCCCAAACGGTGTCCAATCGCCACGAAACTTGGAGGGATGCTTCTTGACACTATTTTGAGTGTGTCACAGAAGGCTCAGCTCGGTTTGGCCACCTGAACATGGTCAACTCCTTTTGCTTGTGGGCCCCGGTCACTCCCAAGGCCCATTTTTGGAATTTTGCATATGTGGCTTGTTTCCGCCTGTTCGGGGCCCAAACGGTGTCCAATCGCCACGAAACTTGGAGGGATGCTTCTTGACACTATTTTGAGTGTGTCACAGAAGTTTCAGCTCTGTTTGACCACCTGAACATGGTCAACTC
The DNA here is from genome assembly GCA_037013555.1 of Sextonia rubra. Lineage (NCBI taxonomy): Eukaryota > Viridiplantae > Streptophyta > Magnoliopsida > Laurales > Lauraceae > Sextonia > Sextonia rubra. The sequence continues at coordinate 497,568 of JASUAD010000028.1, read as the reverse complement.
CTTTTGCTTGTGGGCCCCCGGTCACTCCCAAGGCCCATTCTTGGAATTTTGCATATTTGGCTTGTTTCCGTCTGTTCGGGGCCCAAACGGTGTCCAATCGCCACGAAACTTGGAGGGATGCTTCTTGACACTATTTTGAGTGTGTCACAGAAGTTTCAGCTCTGTTTGACCACCTGAACATGGTCAACTCCTTTTGCTTGTGGGCCCCCGGTCACTCCCAAGGCCCATTCTTTGAATTTTGCATATGTGGCTTGTTTCCGCCTGTTCGGGGCCCAAACGGTGTCCAATCGCCACCAAACTTGGAGGGATGCTTCTTGACACTATTTTGAGTGTGTCACAGAAGTTTCACCTCTGTTTGACCACCTGAACATGGTCAACTCCTTTTGTTTGTGGGCCCCGGTCACTCCCAAGGCCCATTTTTGGAATTTTGCATATGTGGCTTGTTTCCGCCTGTTCGGGCCCAAACGGTGTCCAATCGCCACGAAACTTGGAGGGATGCTTCTTGACACTATTTTGAGTGTGTCACAGAAGTTTCAGCTCTGTTTGACCACCTGAACATGGTCAACTCCTTTTGCTTGTGGGCCCCCGGTCACTCCCAAGGCCCATTCTTGGAATTTTGCATATTTGGCTTGTTTCCGTCTGTTCGGGGCCCAAATGGTGTCCAATCGCCACGAAACTTGGAGGGATGCTTCTTGACACTATTTTGAGTGTGTCCCAGAAGTCTCAGCTCTGTTTGACCACCTGAACATGGTCAACTCCTTTTGCTTGTGGGCCCCCGGTCACTCCCAAGGCCCATTCTTGGAATTTTGCATATGTGGCTTGTTTTCACCTGTTCGGGGCCGAAACGGTGTCCAATCGCCACGAAACTTGGAGGGATGCTTCTTGACACTATTTTGAGTGTGTCACAGAAGTTTCAACTCTGTTTGACCACCTGAACATGGTCAACTCCTTTTGTTTGTGGGCCCCGGTCACTCCCAAGGCCCATTTTTGGAATTTTGCATATGTGGCTTGTTTCCGCCTGTTCGGGGCCCAAACGGTGTCCAATCGCCACGAAACTTGGAGGGATGCTTCTTGACACTATTTTGAGTGTGTCACAGAAGGCTCAGCTCGGTTTGGCCACCTGAACATGGTCAACTCCTTTTGCTTGTGGGCCCCGGTCACTCCCAAGGCCCATTTTTGGAATTTTGCATATGTGGCTTGTTTCCGCCTGTTCGGGGCCCAAACGGTGTCCAATCGCCACGAAACTTGGAGGGATGCTTCTTGACACTATTTTGAGTGTGTCACAGAAGTTTCAGCTCTGTTTGACCACCTGAACATGGTCAACTCCTTTTGCTTGTGGGCCCCCGGTCACTCCCAAGGCCCATTCTTGGAATTTTGCATATTTGGCTTGTTTCCGTCTGTTCGGGGCCCAAACGGTGTCCAATCGCCACGAAACTTGGAGGGATGCTTCTTGACACTATTTTGAGTGTGTCACAGAAGTTTCAGCTCTGTTTGACCACCTGAACATGGTCAACTCCTTTTGCTTGTGGGCCCCCGGTCACTCCCAAGGCCCATTCTTTGAATTTTGCATATGTGGCTTGTTTCCGCCTGTTCGGGGCCCAAACGGTGTCCAATCGCCACCAAACTTGGAGGGATGCTTCTTGACACTATTTTGAGTGTGTCACAGAAGTTTCAGCTCTGTTTGACCACCTGAACATGGTCAACTCCTTTTGCTTGTGGGCCCACGGTCACTCCCAAGGCCCATTCTTGGAATTTTGCATATTTGGCTTGTTTCCGTCTGTTCGGGGCCCAAACGGTGTCCAATCGCCACGAAACTTGGAGGGATGCTTCTTGACACTATTTTGAGTGTGTCACAGAAGTTTCAGCTCTGTTTGACCACCTGAACGTGGTCAACTCCTTTTGCTTGTGGGCCCCCGGTCACTCCCAAGGCCCATTCTTTGAATTTTGCATATGTGGCTTGTTTCCGCCTGTTCGGGGCCCAAACGGTGTCCAATCGCCACGAAACTTGGAGGGATGCTTCTTGACACTATTTTGAGTGTGTCACAGAAGTTTCAGCTCTGTTTGACCACCTGAACATGGTCAACTCCTTTTGCTTGTGGGCCCCCGGTCACTCCCAAGGCCCATTGTTGGAATTTTGCATATGTGGCTTGTTTTCACCTGTTCGGGGCCGAAACGGTGTCCAATCGCCACGAAACTTGGAGGGATGCTTCTTGACACTATTTTGAGTGTGTCACAGAAGTTTCAACTCTATTTGACCACCTGAACATGGTCAACTCCTTTTGTTTGTGGGCCCCGGTCACTCCCAAGGCCCATTTTTGGAATTTTGCATATGTGGCTTGTTTCCGCCTGTTCGGGCCCAAACGGTGTCCAATCGCCACGAAACTTGGAGGGATGCTTCTTGACACTATTTTGAGTGTGTCACAGAAGTTTCAGCTCTGTTTGACCACCTGAACATGGTCAACTCCTTTTGCTTGTGGGCCCCCGGTCACTCCCAAGGCCCATTCTTGGAATTTTGCATATTTAGCTTGTTTCCGTCTGTTCGGGGCCCAAATGGTGTCCAATCGCCACGAAACTTGGAGGGATGCTTCTTGACACTATTTTGAGTGTGTCCCAGAAGTCTCAGCTCTGTTTGACCACCTGAACATGATCAACTCCTTTTGCTTGTGGGCCCCCGGTCACTCCCAAGGCCCATTCTTGTAATTTTCCATATGTGGCTTGTTTTCACCTGTTCGGGGCCGAAACGGTGTCCAATCGCCACGAAACTTGGAGGGATGCTTCTTGACACTATTCTGAGTGTGTCACAGAAGTCTCAACTCTGTTTGACCACCTGAACATGGTCAACTCCTTTTGTTTGTGGGCCCCGGTCACTCCCAAGGCCCATTTTTGGAATTTTGCATATGTGGCTTGTTTCCGCCTGTTCGGGGCCCAAACGGTGTCCAATCGCCACGAAACTTGGAGGGATGCTTCTTGACACTATTTTGAGTGTGTCACAGAAGGCTCAGCTCGGTTTGGCCACCTGAACATGGTCAACTCCTTTTGCTTGTGGGCCCCGGTCACTCCCAAGGCCCATTTTTGGAATTTTGCATATGTGGCTTGTTTCCGCCTGTTCGGGGCCCAAACGGTGTCCAATCGCCACGAAACTTGGAGGGATGCTTCTTGACACTATTTTGAGTGTGTCACAGAAGTTTCAGCTCTGTTTGACCACCTGAACATGGTCAACTCCTTTTGCTTGTGGGCCCCCGGTCACTCCCAAGGCCCATTCTTGGAATTTTGCATATTTGGCTTGTTTCCGTCTGTTCGGGGCCCAAACGGTGTCCAATCGCCACGAAACTTGGAGGGATGCTTCTTGACACTATTTTGAGTGTGTCACAGAAGTTTCAGCTCTGTTTGACCACCTGAACATGGTCAACTCCTTTTGCTTGTGGGCCCCCGGTCACTCCCAAGGCCCACTCTTTGAATTTTGCATATGTGGCTTGTTTCCGCCTGTTCGGGGCCCAAACGGTGTCCAATCGCCACCAAACTTGGAGGGATGCTTCTTGACACTATTTTGAGTGTGTCACAGAAGTTTCAGCTCTGTTTGACCACCTGAACATGGTCAACTCCTTTTGCTTGTGGGCCCCCGGTCACTCCCAAGGCCCATTCTTGGAATTTTGCATATGTGGCTTGTTTTCACCTGTTCGGGGCCCAAACGGTGTCCAATGGCCACGAAACTTGGAGGGATGCTTCTTGACACTATTTTGAGTGTGTCACAGAAGTTTCAACTCTGTTTGACCACCTGAACATGGTCAACTCCTTTTGTTTGTGGGCCCCGGTCACTCCCAAGGCCCATTTTTGGAATTTTGCATATGTGGCTTGTTTCCGCCTGTTCGGGGCCCAAACGGTGTCCAATCGCCACGAAACTTGGAGGGATGCTTCTTGACACTATTTTGAGTGTGTCACAGAAGTTTCAGCTCTGTTTGACCACCTGAACATGGTCAACTCCTTTTGCTTGTGGGCCCCCGGTCACTCCCAAGGCCCATTCTTGGAATTTTGCATATTTGGCTTGTTTCCGTCTGTTCGGGGCCCAAACGGTGTCCAATCGCCACGAAACTTGGAGGGATGCTTCTTGACACGATTTTGAGTGTGTCACAGAAGTTTCAGCTCTGTTTGACCACCTGAACATGGTCAACTCCTTTTGCTTGTGGGCCCCCGGTCACTCCCAAGGCCCATTCTTGGAATTTTGCATATTTGGCTTGTTTCCGTCTGTTCGGGGCCCAAACGGTGTCCAATCGCCACGAAACTTGGAGGGATGCTTCTTGACACTATTTTGAGTGTGTCACAGAAGTCTCAGCTCTGTTTGACCACCTGAACATGGTCAACTCCTTTTGCTTGTGGGCCGCCGGTCACTCCCAAGGCCCATTCTTGGAATTTTGCATATGTGGCTTGTTTTCACCTGTTCGGGGCCCAAACGGTGTCCAATCGCCACGAAACTTGGAGGGATGCTTCTTGACACTATTTTGAGTGTGTCACAGAAGGTTCGGCTCTGTTTGGTCACCTGAACATGGTCAACTCCTTTTGTTTGTGGGCCCCCGGTCACTCCCAAGGCCCATTCTTGGAATTTTGCATATGTGGCTTGTTTTCACCTGTTCGGGGCCCAAACGGTGTCCAATCGCCACGAAACTTGGAGGGATGCTTCTTCACACTATTTTGAGTGTGTCACAGAAGTTTCAGCTCTGTTTGACCACCTGAACATGGTCAACTCCTTTTGTTTGTGGGCCCCGGTCACTCCCAAGGCCCATTTTTGGAATTTTGCATATGTGGCTTGTTTCCGCCTGTTCGGGGCCCAAACGGTGTCCAATCGCCACGAAACTTGGAGGGATGCTTCTTGACACTATTTTGAGTGTGCCACAGAAGGTTCAGCTCTGTTTGGCCACCTGAACATGGTCAACTCCTTTTGCTTGTGGGCCCCCGGTCACTCCCAAGGCCCATTCTTGAAATTTTGCATATTTGGCTTGTTTCCGCCTGTTCGGGGCCCAAACGGTGTCCAATCGCCACGAAACTTGGAGGGATGCTTCTTGACACTATTTTGAGTGTGTCACAGAGGTCTCAGCTCTGTTTGACCACCTGAACATGGTCAACTCCTTTTGCTTGTGGGCCCCCGGTCACTCCCAAGGCCCATTCTTGGAATTTTGCATATGTGGCTTGTTTTCTCCTGTTCGGGGCCCAAACGGTGTCCAATCGCCACGAAACTTGGAGGGATGCTTCTTCACACTATTTTGAGTGTGTCACAGAAGTTTCAGCTCTGTTTGACCACCTGAACATGGTCAACTCCTTTTGCTTGTGGGCCCCCGGTCACTCCCAAGTCCCATTCTTGGAATTTTGCATATGTGGCTTGTTTCCGCCTGTTCGGGGCCCAAACGGTGTCCAATCGCCACGAAACTTGGAGGGATGGTTTTTGACACTATTTTGAGTGTGTCGCAGAAGTCTCAGCTCTGTTTGACCACCTGAACATGGTCAACTCCTTTTGCTTGTGGGCCCCCGGTCACTCCCAAGGCCCATTCTTGGAATTTTGCATATGTGGCTTGTTTTCACCTGTTCGGGGCCCAAACGGTGTCCAATCGCCACGAAACTTGGGGGGATGCTTCTTGACACTATTTTGAGTGTGTCACAGAAGTTTCAGCTCTGTTTGACCACCTGAACATGGTCAACTCCTTTTGCTTGTGGGCCCCCGGTCACTCCCAAGGCCCATTCTTGGAATTTTGCATATGTGGCTTGTTTTCACCTGTTCGGGGCCCAAACGGTGTCCAATCGCCACGAAACTTGGAGGGATGCTTCTTGACACTATTTTGAGTGTGTCACAGAAGTTTCAGCTCTGTTTGACCACCTGAACATGGTCAACTCCTTTTGCTTGTGGGCCCCCGGTCACTCCCAAGGCCCATTCTTGGAATTTTGCATATGTGGCTTGTTTTCACCTGTTCGGGGCCCAAACGGTGTCCAATCGCCACGAAACTTGGAGGGATGCTTCTTGACACTATTTCGAGTGTGTCACAAAAGTTTCAGCTCAGTTTGACCACCTGAACATGGTCAACTCCTTTTGCTTGTGGGCCCCCGGTCACTCCCAAGGCCCATTCTTGGAATTTTGCATATGTGGCTTGTTTCCGTCTGTTCGGGGCCCAAACGGTGTCCAATCGCCACGAAACTTGGAGGGATGCTTCTTGACACTATTTTGAGTGTGTCACAGAAGTCTCAGCTCTGTTTGACCACCTGAACATGGTCAACTCCTTTTGCTTGTGGGCCCCCGGTCACTCCCAAGGCCCATTCTTTGAATTTTGCATATGTGGCTTGTTTCCGCCTGTTCGGGGCCCAAACGGTGTCCAATCGCCACGAAACTTGGAGGGATGCTTCTTGACACTATTTTGAGTGTGTCACAGAAGTTTCAGCTCTGTTTGACCACCTGAACATGGTCAACTCCTTTTGCTTGTGGGCCCCCGGTCACTCCCAAGGCCCATTCTTGGAATTTTGCATATGTGGCTTGTTTTCACCTGTTCGGGGCCCAAACGGTGTCCAATCGCCACGAAACTTGGAGGGATGCTTCTTGACACTATTTTGAGTGTGTCACAGAAGTGTCAGCTCTGTTTGACCACCTGAACATGGTCAACTCCTTTTGCTTGTGGGCCCCCGGTCACTCCCAAGGCCCATTCTTGGAATTTTGCATATGTGGCTTGTTTTCACCTGTTCGGGGCCCAAACGGTGTCCAATCGCCACGAAACTTGGAGGGATGCTTCTTGACACTATTTCGAGTGTGTCACAAAAGTTTCAGCTCTGTTTGACCACCTGAACATGGTCAACTCCTTTTGCTTGTGGGCCCCCGGTCACTCCCAAGGCCCATTCTTGGAATTTTGCATATATGGCTTGTTTCCGCCTGTTCGGGGCCCAAATGGTGTCCAATCGCCACGAAACTTGGAGGGATGCTTCTTGACACTATTTTTAGTGTGTCACAGAAGTTTCAACTCTGTTTGACCGCCTGAACATGGTCAACTCCTTTTGTTTGTGGGCCCCGGTCACTCCCAAGGCCCATTTTTGGAATTTTGCATATGTGGCTTGTTTCCGCCTGTTCGGGGCCCAAACGGTGTCCAATCGCCACGAAACTTGGAGGGATGCTTCTTGACACTATTTCGAGTGTGTCACAAAAGTTTCAGCTCTGTTTGACCACCTGAACATGGTCAACTCCTTTTGCTTGTGGGCCCCCGGTCACACCCAAGGCCCATTCTTGGAATTTAGCATATGTGGCTTGTTTCCGTCTGTTCGGGGCCCAAACGGTGTCCAATCGCCACGAAACTTGGAGGGATGCTTCTTGACACTATTTTGAGTGTGTCACAGAGGTTTCAGCTCTGTTTGACCACCTGAACATGGTCAACTCCTTTTGCTTGTGGGCCCCCGGTCACTCCCAAGGCCCATTCTTGGAATTTTGCATATGTGGCTTGTTTTCACCTGTTCGGGGCCCAAACGGTGTCCAATCGCCACGAAACTTGGAGGGATGCTTCTTCACACTATTTTGAGTGTGTCACAGAAGTTTCAGCTCTGTTTGACCACCTGAACATGGTCAACTCCTTTTGTTTGTGGGCCCCGGTCACTCCCAAGGCCCATTTTTGGAATTTTGCATATGTGGCTTGTTTCCGCCTGTTCGGGGCCCAAACGGTGTCCAATCGCCACGAAACTTGGAGGGATGCTTCTTGACACTATTTTGAGTGTGCCACAGAAGGTTCAGCTCTGTTTGGCCACCTGAACATGGTCAACTCCTTTTGTTTGTGGGCCCCGGTCACTCCCAAGGCCCATTTTTGGAATTTTGCATATGTGGCTTGTTTCCGCCTGTTCGGGGCCCAAACGGTGTCCAATCGCCACGAAACTTGGAGGGATGCTTCTTGACACTATTTTGAGTGTGCCACAGAAGGTTCAGCTCTGTTTGGCCACCTGAACATGGTCAACTCCTTTTGCTTGTGGGCCCCCGGTCACTCCCAAGGCCCATTCTTGAAATTTTGCATATTTGGCTTGTTTCCGCCTGTTCGGGGCTCAAACGGTGTCCAATCGCCACGAAACTTGGAGGGATGCTTCTTGACACTATTTTGAGTGTGTCACAGAGGTCTCAGCTCTGTTTGACCACCTGAACATGGTCAACTCCTTTTGCTTGTGGGCCCCCGGTCACTCCCAAGGCCCATTCTTGGAATTTTGCATATGTGGCTTGTTTTCTCCTGTTCGGGGCCCAAACGGTGTCCAATCGCCACGAAACTTGGAGGGATGCTTCTTCACACTATTTTGAGTGTGTCACAGAAGTTTCAGCTCTGTTTGACCACCTGAACATGGTCAACTCCTTTTGCTTGTGGGCCCCCGGTCACTCCCAAGTCCCATTCTTGGAATTTTGCATATGTGGCTTGTTTCCGCCTGTTCGGGGCCCAAACGGTGTCCAATCGCCACGAAACTTGGAGGGATGGTTTTTGACACTATTTTGAGTGTGTCGCAGAAGTCTCAGCTCTGTTTGACCACCTGAACATGGTCAACTCCTTTTGCTTGTGGGCCCCCGGTCACTCCCAAGGCCCATTCTTGGAATTTTGCATATGTGGCTTGTTTTCACCTGTTCGGGGCCCAAACGGTGTCCAATCGCCACGAAACTTGGGGGGATGCTTCTTGACACTATTTTGAGTGTGTCACAGAAGTTTCAGCTCTGTTTGACCACCTGAACATGGTCAACTCCTTTTGCTTGTGGGCCCCCGGTCACTCCCAAGGCCCATTCTTGGAATTTTGCATATGTGGCTTGTTTTCACCTGTTCGGGGCCCAAACGGTGTCCAATCGCCACGAAACTTGGAGGGATGCTTCTTGACACTATTTTGAGTGTGTCACAGAAGTTTCAGCTCTGTTTGACCACCTGAACATGGTCAACTCCTTTTGCTTGTGGGCCCCCGGTCACTCCCAAGGCCCATTCTTGGAATTTTGCATATGTGGCTTGTTTTCACCTGTTCGGGGCCCAAACGGTGTCCAATCGCCACGAAACTTGGAGGGATGCTTCTTGACACTATTTCGAGTGTGTCACAAAAGTTTCAGCTCAGTTTGACCACCTGAACATGGTCAACTCCTTTTGCTTGTGGGCCCCCGGTCACTCCCAAGGCCCATTCTTGGAATTTTGCATATGTGGCTTGTTTCCGTCTGTTCGGGGCCCAAACGGTGTCCAATCGCCACGAAACTTGGAGGGATGCTTCTTGACACTATTTTGAGTGTGTCACAGAAGTCTCAGCTCTGTTTGACCACCTGAACATGGTCAACTCCTTTTGCTTGTGGGCCCCCGGTCACTCCCAAGGCCCATTCTTTGAATTTTGCATATGTGGCTTGTTTCCGCCTGTTCGGGGCCCAAACGGTGTCCAATCGCCACGAAACTTGGAGGGATGCTTCTTGACACTATTCTGAGTGTGTCACAGAAGTTTCAGCTCTGTTTGACCACCTGAACATGGTCAACTCCTTTTGCTTGTGGGCCCCCGGTCACTCCCAAGGCCCATTCTTGGAATTTTGCATATGTGGCTTGTTTTCACCTGTTCGGGGCCCAAACGGTGTCCAATCGCCACGAAACTTGGAGGGATGCTTCTTGACACTATTTTGAGTGTGTCACAGAAGTGTCAGCTCTGTTTGACCACCTGAACATGGTCAACTCCTTTTGCTTGTGGGCCCCCGGTCACTCCCAAGGCCCATTCTTGGAATTTTGCATATGTGGCTTGTTTTCACCTGTTCGGGGCCCAAACGGTGTCCAATCGCCACGAAACTTGGAGGGATGCTTCTTGACACTATTTCGAGTGTGTCACAAAAGTTTCAGCTCTGTTTGACCACCTGAACATGGTCAACTCCTTTTGCTTGTGGGCCCCCGGTCACTCCCAAGGCCCATTCTTGGAATTTTGCATATATGGCTTGTTTCCGCCTGTTCGGGGCCCAAATGGTGTCCAATCGCCACGAAACTTGGAGGGATGCTTCTTGACACTATTTTTAGTGTGTCACAGAAGTTTCAACTCTGTTTGACCGCCTGAACATGGTCAACTCCTTTTGTTTGTGGGCCCCGGTCACTCCCAAGGCCCATTTTTGGAATTTTGCATATGTGGCTTGTTTCCGCCTGTTCGGGGCCCAAACGGTGTCCAATCGCCACGAAACTTGGAGGGATGCTTCTTGACACTATTTCGAGTGTGTCACAAAAGTTTCAGCTCTGTTTGACCACCTGAACATGGTCAACTCCTTTTGCTTGTGGGCCCCCGGTCACACCCAAGGCCCATTCTTGGAATTTTGCATATGTGGCTTGTTTCCGTCTGTTCGGGGCCCAAACGGTGTCCAATCGCCACGAAACTTGGAGGGATGCTTCTTGACACTATTTTGAGTGTGTCACAGAGGTTTCAGCTCTGTTTGACCACCTGAACATGGTCAACTCCTTTTGCTTGTGGGCCCCCGGTCACTCCCAAGGCCCATTCTTTGAATTTTGCATATGTGGCTTGTTTCCGCCTGTTCGGGGCCCAAACGGTGTCCAATCGCCACGAAACTTGGAGGGATGCTTCTTGACACTATTTTGAGTGTGTCACAGAAGTTTCAGCTCTGCTTGACCACCTGAACATGGTCAACTCCTTTTGCTTGTGGGCCCCCGGTCACTCCCAAGGCCCATTCTTGGAATTTTGCATATGTGGCTTGTTTTCACCTGTTCGGGGCCCAAACGGTGTCCAATCGCCACGAAACTTGGAGGGATGCTTCTTGACACTATTTTGAGTGTGTCACAGAAGTTTCAACTCTGTTTGACCACCTGAACATGGTCAACTCCTTTTGTTTGTGGGCCCCGGTCACTCCCAAGGCCCATTTTTGGAATTTTGCATATGTGGCTTGTTTCCGCCTGTTCGGGGCCCAAACGGTGTCCAATCGCCACGAAACTTGGAGGGATGCTTCTTGACACTATTTTGAGTGTGTCACAGAAGTTGCAGCTCTGTTTGACCACCTGAACATGGTCAACTCCTTTTGCTTGTGGGCCCCCGGTCACTCCCAAGGCCCATTCTTGGAATTTTGCATATTTGGCTTGTTTCCGTCTGTTCGGGGCCCAAACGGTGTCCAATCGCCACGAAACTTGGAGGGATGCTTCTTGACACTATTTTGTGTGTGTCACAGAAGTCTCAGCTCTGTTTGACCACCTGAACATGGTCAACTCCTTTTGCTTGTGGGCCCCCGGTCACTCCCAAGGCCCATTCTTGGAATTTTGCATATGTGGCTTGTTTTCACCTGTTCGTGGCCCAAACGGTGTCCAATCGCCACGAAACTTGGAGGGATGCTTCTTGACACTATTTTGAGTGTGTCACAGAAGTTTCAGCTCTGTTTGACCACCTGAACATGGTCAACTCCTTTTGTTTGTGGGCTCCGGTCACTCCCAAGGCCCATTTTTGGAATTTTGAATATGTGGCTTGTTTCCGCCTGTTCGGGGCCCAAACGGTGTCCAATCGCCACGAAACTTGGAGGGATGCTTCTTGACACGATTTTGAGTGTGTCACAGAAGTTTCAGCTCTGTTTGACCACCTGAACATGGTCAACTCCTTTTGCTTGTGGGCCCCCGGTCACTCCCAAGGCCCATTCTTGGAATTTTGCATATTTGGCTTGTTTCCGTCTGTTCGGGGCCCAAACGGTGTCCAATCGCCACGAAACTTGGAGGGATGCTTCTTGACACTATTTTGAGTGTGTCACAGAAGTCTCAGCTCTGTTTGACCACCTGAACATGGTCAACTCCTTTTGCTTGTGGGCCCCCGGTCACTCCCAAGGCCCATTCTTGGAATTTTGCATATGTGGCTTGTTTTCACCTGTTCGGGGCCCAAACGGTGTCCAATCGCCACGAAACTTGGAGGGATGCTTCTTCACACTATTTTGAGTGTGTCACAGAAGTTTCAGCTCTGTTTGACCACCTGAACATGGTCAACTCCTTTTGCTTGTGGGCCCCCGGTCACTCCCAAGGCCCATTTTTGGAATTTTGCATATGTGGCTTGTTTCCGCCTGTTCGGGGCCCAAACGGTGTCCAATCGCCACGAAACTTGGAGGGATGCTTCTTGACACGATTTTGAGTGTGTCACAGAAGTTTCAGCTCTGTTTGACCACCTGAACATGGTCAACTCCTTTTGCTTGTGGGCCCCCGGTCACTCCCAAGGCCCATTCTTGGAATTTTGCATATTTGGCTTGTTTCCGTCTGTTCGGGGCCCAAACGGTGTCCAATCGCCACGAAACTTGGAGGGATGCTTCTTGACACTATTTTGAGTGTGTCACAGAAGTCTCAGCTCTGTTTGACCACCTGAACATGGTCAACTCCTTTTGCTTGTGGGCCCCCGGTCACTCCCAAGGCCCATTCTTGGAATTTTGCATATGTGGCTTGTTTTCACCTGTTCGGGGCCCAAACGGTGTCCAATCGCCACGAAACTTGGAGGGATGCTTCTTCACACTATTTTGAGTGTGTCACAGAAGTTTCAGCTCTGTTTGACCACCTGAACATGGTCAACTCCTTTTGCTTGTGGGCCCCCGGTCACTCCCAAGTCCCATTCTTGGAATTTTGCATATGTGGCTTGTTTCCGCCTGTTCGGGGCCCAAACGGTGTCCAATCGCCACGAAACTTGGAGGGATGGTTTTTGACACTATTTTGAGTGTGTCACAGAAGTCTCAGCTCTGTTTGACCACCTGAACATGGTCAACTCCTTTTGCTTGTGGGCCCCCGGTCACTCCCAAGGCCCATTCTTGGAATTTTGCATATGTGGCTTGTTTTCACCTGTTCGGGGCCCAAACGGTGTCCAATCGCCACGAAACTTGGAGGGATGCTTCTTGACACTATTTTGAGTGTGTCACAGAAGTTTCAGCTCTGTTTGACCACCTGAACATGGTCAACTCCTTTTGCTTGTGGGCCCCCGGTCACTCCCAAGGCCCATTCTTGGAATTTTGCATATATGGCTTGTTTCCGCCTGTTCGGGGCCCAAACGGTGTCCAATCGCCACGAAACTTGGAGGGATGCTTCTTGACACTATTTTGAGTGTGTCACAGAAGTTTCAGCTCTGTTTGACCGCCTGAACATGGTCAACTCCTTTTGTTTGTGGGCCCCGGTCACTCCCAAGGCCCATTTTTGGAATTTTGCATATGTGGCTTGTTTCCGCCTGTTCGGGGCCCAAACGGTGTCCAATCGCCACGAAACTTGGAGGGATGCTTCTTGACACTATTTTGAGTGTGTCACAGAAGTTTCAGCTCTGTTTGACCACCTGAACATGGTCAACTCCTTTTGCTTGTGGGCCCCCGGTCACTCCCAAGGCCCATTCTTGAAATTTTGCATATTTGGCTTGTTTCCGCCTGTTCGGGGCCCAAACGGTGTCCAATCGCCACGAAACTTGGAGGGATGCTTCTTGACACTATTTTGAGTGTGTCACAGAAGGCTCAGCTCTGTTTGGCCACCAGAACATGGTCAACTCCTTTTGCTTGTGGGCCCCGGTCACTCCCAAGGCCCATTTTTGGAATTTTGCATATGTGGCTTGTTTCCGCCTGTTCGGGGCCCAAACGGTGTCCAATCGCCACGAAACTTAGAGGGATGCTTCTTGACACTATTTTGAGTGTGTCACAGAAGTTTCAGCTCTGTTTGACCACCTGAACGTGGTCAACTCCTTTTGCTTGTGGGCCCCCGGTCACTCCCAAGGCCCATTCTTGGAATTTTGCATATGTGGCTTATTTTCACCTGTTCGGGGCCCAAACGGTGTCCAATCGCCACGAAACTTGGAGGGATGCTTCTTGACACTATTTTGAGTGTGTCACAGAAGTTTCAGCTCTGTTTGACCACCTGAACATGGTCAACTCCTTTTGCTTGTGGGCCCCCGGTCACTCCCAAGGCCCATTCTTTGAATTTTGCATATGTGGCTTGTTTCCGCCTGTTCGGGGCCCAAACGGTGTCCAATCGCCACGAAACTTGGAGGGATGCTTCTTGACACTATTTTGAGTGTGTCACAGAAGTTTCAGCTCTGTTTGACCACCTGAACATGGTCAACTCCTTTTGCTTGTGGGCCCCCGGTCACTCCCAAGGCCCATTCTTGGAATTTTGCATATGTGGCTTTTTTTCACCTGTTCGGGGCCCAAACGGTGTCCAATCGCCACGAAACTTGGAGGGATGCTTCTTGACACTATTTTGAGTGTGTCACAGAAGTTTCAACTCTGTTTGACCACCTGAACATGGTCAACTCCTTTTGTTTGTGGGCCCCGGTCACTCCCAAGGCCCATTTTTGGAATTTTGCATATGTGGCTTGTTTCCGCCTGTTCGGGGCCCAAACGGTGTCCAATCGCCACGAAACTTGGAGGGATTCTTCTTGACACTATTTTGAGTGTGTCACAGAAGTTTCAGCTCTGTTTGACCACCTGAACATGGTCAACTCCTTTTGCTTGTGGGCCCCCGGTCACTCCCAAGGCCCATTCTTGGAATTTTGCATATTTGGCTTGTTTCCGTCTGTTCGGGGCCCAAACGGTGTCCAATCGCCACGAAACTTGGAGGGATGGTTCTTGACACTATTTTGAGTGTGTCACAGAAGTCTCAGCTCTGTTTGACCACCTGAACATGGTCAACTCCTTTTGCTTGTGGGCCCCCGGTCACTCCCAAGGCCCATTCTTGGAATTTTGCATATGTGGCTTGTTTTCACCTGTTCGGGGCCCAAACGGTGTCCAATCGCCACGAAACTTGGAGGGATGCTTCTTGACACTATTTTGAGTGTGTCACAGAAGGCTCAGCTCTGTTTGGTCACCTGAACATGGTCAACTCCTTTTGCTTGTGGGCCCCCGGTCACTCCCAAGGCCCATTCTTGGAATTTTGCATATGTGGCTTGTTTCCGCCTGTTCGGGGCCCAAACGGTGTCCAATCGCCACGAAACTTGGAGGGATGATTCTTGACACTATTTTGAGTGTGTCACAGAGGTTTCAGCTCTGTTTGACCACCTGAACATGGTCAACTCCTTTTGCTTGTGGGCCCTCGGTCACTCCCAAGGCCCATTCTTGGAATTTTGCATATGTGGCTTATTTTCACCTGTTCGGGGCCCAAACGGTGTCCAATCGCCACGAAACTTGGAGGGATGCTTCTTCACACTATTTTGAGTGTGTCACAGAAGTTTCAGCTCTGTTTGACCACCTGAACATGGTCAACTCCTTTTGCTTGTGGGCCCCCGGTCACTCCCAAGGCCCATTCTTGGAATTTTGCATATGTGGCTTATTTTCACCTGTTCGGGGCCCAAACGGTGTCCAATCGCCACGAAACTTGGAGGGATGCTTCTTCACACTATTTTGAGTGTGTCACAGAAGTTTCAGCTCTGTTTGACCACCTGAACATGGTCAACTCCTTTTGCTTGTGGGCCCCCGGTCACTCCCAAGGCCCATTCTTGGAATTTTGCATATGTGGCTTGTTTTCACCTGTTCGGGGCCCAAACGGTGTCCAATCGCCACGAAACTTGGAGGGATGCTTCTTCACACTATTTTGAGTGTGTCACAGAAGTTTCAGCTCTGTTTGACCACCTGAACATGGTCAACTCCTTTTGCTTGTGGGCCCCCGGTCACTCCCAAGGCCCATTCTTGGAATTTTGCATATGTGGCTTGTTTTCACCTGTTCGGGGCCTAAACGGTGTCCAATCGCCACGAAACTTGGAGGGATGCTTCTTGACACTATTTTGAGTGTGTCACAGAAGGTTCAGCTCTGTTTGGCCACCTGAACATGGTCAACTCCTTTTGCTTGTGGGCCCCCGGTCACTCCCAAGGCCCATTCTTGGAATTTTGCATATGTGGCTTGTTTCCGCCTGTTCGGGGCCCAAACGGTGTCCAATCGCCACGAAACTTGGAGGGATGATTCTTGACACTATTTTGAGTGTGTCACAGAAGTTTCAGCTCTGTTTGACCACCTGAACATGGTCAACTCCTTTTGCTTGTGGGCCCCCGGTCACTCCCAAGGCCCATTCTTGGAATTTTGCATATGTGGCTTATTTTCACCTGTTCGGGGCCTAAACGGTGTCCAATCGCCACGAAACTTGGAGGGATGCTTCTTGACACTATTTTGAGTGTGTCACAGAAGTTTCAGCTCTGTTTGACCACCTGAACATGGTCAACTCCTTTTGCTTGTGGGCCCCCGGTCACTCCCAAGGCCCATTCTTGAAATTTTGCATATTTGGCTTGTTTCCGCCTGTTCGGGGCCCAAACGGTGTCCAATCGCCACGAAACTTGGAGGGATGCTTCTTCACACTATTTTGACTGTGTCACAGAAGTTTCAGCTCTGTTTGACCACCTGAACATGGTCAACTCCTTTTGCTTGTGGGCCCCCGGTCACTCCCAAGGCCCATTCTTGGAATTTTGCATATGTGGCTTATTTTCACCTGTTCGGGGCCCAAACGGTGTCCAATCGCCACGAAACTTGGAGGGATGCTTCTTCACACTATTTTGAGTGTGTCACAGAAGTTTCAGCTCTGTTTGACCACCTGAACATGGTCAACTCCTTTTGCTTGTCGGCCCCCGGTCACTCCCAAGGCCCATTCTTGGAATTTTGCATATGTGGCTTGTTTTCACCTGTTCGGGGCCCAAACGGTGTCCAATCGCCACGAAACTTGGAGGGATGCTTCTTCACACTATTTTGAGTGTGTCACAGAAGTTTCAGCTCTGTTTGACCACCTGAACATGGTCAACTCCTTTTGCTTGTGGGCCCCCGGTCACTCCCAAGGCCCATTCTTGGAATTTTGCATATGTGGCTTGTTTTCACCTGTTCGGGGCCTAAACGGTGTCCAATCGCCACGAAACTTGGAGGGATGCTTCTTGACACTATTTTGAGTGTGTCACAGAAGGTTCAGCTCTGTTTGGCCACCTGAACATGGTCAACTCCTTTTGCTTGTGGGCCCCCGGTCACTCCCAAGGCCCATTCTTGGAATTTTGCATATGTGGCTTGTTTTCACCTGTTCGGGGCCCAAACGGTGTCCAATCGCCACGAAACTTGGTGGGATGATTCTTGACACTATTTTGAGTGTGTCACAGAAGTTTCAGCTCTGTTTGACCACCTGAACATGGTCAACTCCTTTTGCTTGTGGGCCCCCGGTCACTCCCAAGGCCCATTCTTGGAATTTTGCATATGTGGCTTATTTTCACCTGTTCGGGGCCTAAACGGTGTCCAATCGCCACGAAACTTGGAGGGATGCTTCTTGACACTATTTTGAGTGTGTCACAGAAGTTTCAGCTCTGTTTGACCACCTGAACATGGTCAACTCCTTTTGCTTGTGGGCCCCCGGTCACTCCCAAGGCCCATTCTTGAAATTTTGCATATTTGGTTTGTTTCCGCCTGTTCGGGGCCCAAACGGTGTCCAATCGCCACGAAACTTGGAGGGATGCTTCTTCACACTATTTTGACTGTGTCACAGAAGTTTCAGCTCTGTTTGACCACCTGAACATGGTCAACTCCTTTTGCTTGTGGGCCCCCGGTCACTCCCAAGGCCCATTCTTGGAATTTTGCATATGTGGCTTGTTTTCACCTGTTCGGGGCCTAAACGGTGTCCAATCGCCACGAAACTTGGAGGGATGCTTCTTGACACTATTTTGAGTGTGTCACAGAAGTTTCAGCTCTGTTTGACCACCTGAACATGGTCAACTCCTTTTGCTTGTGGGCCCCCGGTCACTCCCAAGGCCCATTCTTGAAATTTTGCATATTTGGCTTGTTTCCGCCTGTTCGGGGCCCAAACGGTGTCCAATCGCCACGAAACTTGGAGGGATGCTTCTTGACACTATTTTGAGTGTGTCACAGAAGTCTCAGCTCTGTTTGACCACCTGAACATGGTCAACTCCTTTTGCTTGTGGGCCCCCGGTCACTCCCAAGGCCCATTCTTGGAATTTTGCATATGTGGCTTGTTTTCACCTGTTCGGGGCCCAAACGGTGTCCAATCGCCACGAAACTTGGAGGGATGCTTCTTCACACTATTTTGAGTGTGTCACAGAAGTTTCAGCTCTGTTTGACCACCTGAACATGGTCAACTCCTTTTGCTTGTGGGCCCCCGGTCACTCCCAAGTCCCATTCTTGGAATTTTGCATATGTGGCTTGTTTCCGCCTGTTCGGGGCCCAAACGGTGTCCAATCGCCACGAAACTTGGAGGGATGGTTTTTGACACTATTTTGAGTGTGTCACAGAAGTCTCAGCTCTGTTTGACCACCTGAACATGGTCAACTCCTTTTGCTTGTGGGCCCCCGGTCACTCCCAAGGCCCATTCTTGGAATTTTGCATATGTGGCTTGTTTTCACCTGTTCGGGGCCCAAACGGTGTCCAATCGCCACGAAACTTGGAGGGATGCTTCTTGACACTATTTTGAGTGTGTCACAGAAGTTTCAGCTCTGTTTGACCACCTGAACATGGTCAACTCCTTTTGCTTGTGGGCCCCCGGTCACTCCCAAGGCCCATTCTTGGAATTTTGCATATGTGGCTTGTTTTCACCTGTTCGGGGCCCAAACGGTGTCCAATCGCCACGAAACTTGGAGGGATGCTTCTTGACACTATTTCGAGTGTGTCACAAAAGTTTCAGCTCTGTTTGACCACCTGAACATGGTCAACTCCTTTTGCTTGTGGGCCCCCGGTCACTCCCAAGGCCCATTCTTGGAATTTTGCATATGTGGCTTGTTTCCGTCTGTTCGGGGCCCAAACGGTGTCCAATCGCCACGAAACTTGGAGGGATGCTTCTTGACACTATTTTGAGTGTGTCACAGAAGTTTCAGCTCTGTTTGACCACCTGAACATGGTCAACTCCTTTTGCTTGTGGGCCCCCGGTCACTCCCAAGGCCCATTCTTGGAATTTTGCATATATGGCTTGTTTCCGCCTGTTCGGGGCCCAAACGGTGTCCAATCGCCACGAAACTTGGAGGGATGCTTCTTGACTCTATTTTGAGTGTGTCACAGAAGTTTCAGCTCTGTTTGACCGCCTGAACATGGTCAACTCCTTTTGTTTGTGGGCCCCGGTCACTCCCAAGGCCCATTTTTGGAATTTTGCATATGTGGCTTGTTTCCGCCTGTTCGGGGCCCAAACGGTGTCCAATCGCCACGAAACTTGGAGGGATGCTTCTTCACACTATTTTGAGTGTGTCACAGAAGTTTCAGCTCTGTTTGACCACCTGAACATGGTCAACTCCTTTTGCTTGTGGGCCCCCGGTCACTCCCAAGGCCCATTCTTGAAATTTTGCATATTTGGCTTGTTTCCGCCTGTTCGGGGCCCAAACGGTGTCCAATCGCCACGAAACTTGGAGGGATGCTTCTTGACACTATTTTGAGTGTGTCACAGAAGGCTCAGCTCTGTTTGGCCACCTGAACATGGTCAACTCCTTTTGCTTGTGGGCCCCGGTCACTCCCAAGGCCCATTTTTGGAATTTTGCATATGTGGCTTATTTTCACCTGTTCGGGGCCCAAACGGTGTCCAATCGCCACGAAACTTGGAGGGATGCTTCTTGACACTATTTTGAGTGTGTCACAGAAGTCTCAGCTCTGTTTGACCACCTGAACATGGTCAACTCCTTTTGCTTGTGGGCCCCCGGTCACTCCCAAGGCCCATTCTTGGAATTTTGCATATGTGGCTTGTTTTCACCTGTTCGGGGCCCAAACGGTGTCCAATCGCCACGAAACTTGGAGGGATGCTTCTTCACACTATTTTGAGTGTGTCACAGAAGTTTCAGCTCTGTTTGACCACCTGAACATGGTCAACTCCTTTTGCTTGTGGGCCCCCGGTCACTCCCAAGGCCCATTCTTGGAATTTTGCATATGTGGCTTGTTTCCGCCTGTTCGGGGCCCAAACGGTGTCCAATCGCCACGAAACTTGGAGGGATGGTTTTTGACACTATTTTGAGTGTGTCACAGAAGTCTCAGCTCTGTTTGACCACCTGAACATGGTCAACTCCTTTTGCTTGTGGGCCCCCGGTCACTCCCAAGGCCCATTCTTGGAATTTTGCATATGTGGCTTGTTTTCACCTGTTCGGGGCCCAAACGGTGTCCAATCGCCACGAAACTTGGAGGGATGCTTCTTGACACTATTTCGAGTGTGTCACAAAAGTTTCAGCTCTGTTTGACCACCTGAACATGGTCAACTCCTTTTGCTTGTGGGCCCCCGGTCACTCCCAAGGCCCATTCTTGGAATTTTGCATATGTGGCTTGTTTCCGTCTGTTCGGGGCCCAAACGGTGTCCAATCGCCACGAAACTTGGAGGGATGCTTCTTGACACTATTTTGAGTGTGTCACAGAAGTTTCAGCTCTGTTTGACCACCTGAACATGGTCAACTCCTTTTGCTTGTGGGCCCCCGGTCACTCCCAAGGCCCATTCTTGGAATTTTGCATATATGGCTTGTTTCCGCCTGTTCGGGGCCCAAACGGTGTCCAATCGCCACGAAACTTGGAGGGATGCTTCTTGACACTATTTTGAGTGTGTCACAGAAGTTTCAGCTCTGTTTGACCGCCTGAACATGGTCAACTCCTTTTGTTTGTGGGCCCCGGTCACTCCCAAGGCCCATTTTTGGAATTTTGCATATGTGGCTTGTTTCCGCCTGTTCGGGGCCCAAACGGTGTCCAATCGCCACGAAACTTGGAGGGATGCTTCTTGACACTATTTTGAGTGTGTCACAGAAGTTTCAGCTCTGTTTGACCACCTGAACATGGTCAACTCCTTTTGCTTGTGGGCCCCCGGTCACTCCCAAGGCCCATTCTTGAAATTTTGCATATTTGGCTTGTTTCCGCCTGTTCGGGGCCCAAACGGTGTCCAATCGCCACGAAACTTGGAGGGATGCTTCTTGACACTATTTTGAGTGTGTCACAGAAGGCTCAGCTCTGTTTGGCCACCTGAACATGGTCAACTCCTTTTGCTTGTGGGCCCCGGTCACTCCCAAGGCCCATTTTTGGAATTTTGCATATGTGGCTTGTTTCCGCCTGTTCGGGGCCCAAACGGTGTCCAATCGCCACGAAACTTAGAGGGATGCTTCTTGACACTATTTTGAGTGTGTCACAGAAGTTTCAGCTCTGTTTGACCACCTGAACGTGGTCAACTCCTTTTGCTTGTGGGCCCCCGGTCACTCCCAAGGCCCATTCTTGGAATTTTGCATATGTGGCTTGTTTCCGCCTGTTCGGGGACCAAACGGTGTCCAATCGCCACGAAACTTGGAGGGATGCTTCTTGACACTATTTTGAGTGTGTCACAGAAGTTTCAGCTCTGTTTGACCACCCGAACATGGTCAACTCCTTTTGCTTGTGGGCCCCCGGTCACTCCCAAGGCCCATTCTTGGAATTTTGCATATGTGGCTTGTTTCCGCCTGTTCGGGGCCCAAACGGTGTCCAATCGCCACGAAACTTGGAGGGATGATTCTTGACACTATTTTGAGTGTGTCACAGAGGTTTCAGCTCTGTTTGACCACCTGAACATGGTCAACTCCTTTTGCTTGTGGGCCCCCGGTCACTCCCAAGGCCCATTCTTGGAATTTTGCATATGTGGCTTATTTTCACCTGTTCGGGGCCCAAACGGTGTCCAATCGCCACGAAACTTGGAGGGATGCTTCTTCACACTATTTTGAGTGTGTCACAGAAGTTTCAGCTCTGTTTGACCACCTGAACATGGTCAACTCCTTTTGCTTGTGGGCCCCCGGTCACTCCCAAGGCCCATTCTTGGAATTTTGCATATGTGGCTTATTTTCACCTGTTCGGGGCCCAAACGGTGTCCAATCGCCACGAAACTTGGAGGGATGCTTCTTCACACTATTTTGAGTGTGTCACAGAAGTTTCAGCTCTGTTTGACCACCTGAACATGGTCAACTCCTTTTGCTTGTGGGCCCCCGGTCACTCCCAAGGCCCATTCTTGGAATTTTGCATATGTGGCTTGTTTTCACCTGTTCGGGGCCCAAACGGTGTCCAATCGCCACGAAACTTGGAGGGATGCTTCTTCACACTATTTTGAGTGTGTCACAGAAGTTTCAGCTCTGTTTGACCACCTGAACATGGTCAACTCCTTTTGCTTGTGGGCCCCCGGTCACTCCCAAGGCCCATTCTTGGAATTTTGCATATGTGGCTTGTTTTCACCTGTTCGGGGCCTAAACGGTGTCCAATCGCCACGAAACTTGGAGGGATGCTTCTTGACACTATTTTGAGTGTGTCACAGAAGGTTCAGCTCTGTTTGGCCACCTGAACATGGTCAACTCCTTTTGCTTGTGGGCCCCCGGTCACTCCCAAGGCCCATTCTTGGAATTTTGCATATGTGGCTTGTTTCCGCCTGTTCGGGGCCCAAACGGTGTCCAATCGCCACGAAACTTGGAGGGATGCTTCTTGACACTATTTTGAGTGTGTCACAGAAGTTTCAGCTCTGTTTGACCACCTGAACATGGTCAACTCCTTTTGCTTGTGGGCCCCCGGTCACTCCCAAGGCCCATTCTTGGAATTTTGCATATGTGGCTTGTTTCCGCCTGTTCGGGGCCCAAACGGTGTCCAATCGCCACGAAACTTGGAGGGATGATTCTTGACACTATTTTGAGTGTGTCACAGAGGTTTCAGCTCTGTTTGACCACCTGAACATGGTCAACTCCTTTTGCTTGTGGGCCCCCGGTCACTCCCAAGGCCCATTCTTGGAATTTTGCATATGTGGCTTATTTTCACCTGTTCGGGGCCCAAACGGTGTCCAATCGCCACGAAACTTGGAGGGATGCTTCTTCACACTATTTTGAGTGTGTCACAGAAGTTTCAGCTCTGTTTGACCACCTGAACATGGTCAACTCCTTTTGCTTGTGGGCCCCCGGTCACTCCCAAGGCCCATTCTTGGAATTTTGCATATGTGGCTTATTTTCACCTGTTCGGGGCCCAAACGGTGTCCAATCGCCACGAAACTTGGAGGGATGCTTCTTCACACTATTTTGAGTGTGTCACAGAAGTTTCAGCTCTGTTTGACCACCTGAACATGGTCAACTCCTTTTGCTTGTGGGCCCCCGGTCACTCCCAAGGCCCATTCTTGGAATTTTGCATATGTGGCTTGTTTTCACCTGTTCGGGGCCCAAACGGTGTCCAATCGCCACGAAACTTGGAGGGATGCTTCTTCACACTATTTTGAGTGTGTCACAGAAGTTTCAGCTCTGTTTGACCACCTGAACATGGTCAACTCCTTTTGCTTGTGGGCCCCCGGTCACTCCCAAGGCCCATTCTTGGAATTTTGCATATGTGGCCTGTTTTCACCTGTTCGGGGCCTAAACGGTGTCCAATCGCCACGAAACTTGGAGGGATGCTTCTTGACACTATTTTGAGTGTGTCACAGAAGGTTCAGCTCTGTTTGGCCACCTGAACATGGTCAACTCCTTTTGCTTGTGGGCCCCCGGTCACTCCCAAGGCCCATTCTTGGAATTTTGCATATGTGGCTTGTTTCCGCCTGTTCGGGGCCCAAACGGTGTCCAATCGCCACGAAACTTGGAGGGATGATTCTTGACACTATTTTGAGTGTGTCACAGAAGTTTCAGCTCTGTTTGACCACCTGAACATGGTCAACTCCTTTTGCTTGTGGGCCCCCGGTCACTCCCAAGGCCCATTCTTGGAATTTTGCATATGTGGCTTATTTTCACCTGTTCGGGGCCTAAACGGTGTCCAATCGCCACGAAACTTGGAGGGATGCTTCTTGACACTATTTTGAGTGTGTCACAGAAGTTTCAGCTCTGTTTGACCACCTGAACATGGTCAACTCCTTTTGCTTGTGGGCCCCCGGTCACTCCCAAGGCCCATTCTTGAAATTTTGCATATTTGGCTTGTTTCCGCCTGTTCGGGGCCCAAACGGTGTCCAATCGCCACGAAACTTGGAGGGATGCTTCTTCACACTATTTTGACTGTGTCACAGAAGTTTCAGCTCTGTTTGACCACCTGAACATGGTCAACTCCTTTTGCTTGTGGGCCCCCGGTCACTCCCAAGGCCCATTCTTGGAATTTTGCATATGTGGCTTGTTTTCACCTGTTCGGGGCCTAAACGGTGTCCAATCGCCACGAAACTTGGAGGGTTGCTTCTTGACACTATTTTGAGTGTGTCACAGAAGTTTCAGCTCTGTTTGACCACCTGAACATGGTCAACTCCTTTTGCTTGTGGGCCCCCGGTCACTCCCAAGGCCCATTCTTGAAATTTTGCATATTTGGCTTGTTTCCGCCTGTTCGGGGCCCAAACGGTGTCCAATCGCCACGAAACTTGGAGGGATGCTTCTTGACACTATTTTGAGTGTGTCACAGAAGTCTCAGCTCTGTTTGACCACCTGAACATGGTCAACTCCTTTTGCTTGTGGGCCCCCGGTCACTCCCAAGGCCCATTCTTGGAATTTTGCATATGTGGCTTGTTTTCACCTGTTCGGGGCCCAAACGATGTCCAATCGCCACGAAACTTGGAGGGATGCTTCTTCACACTATTTTGAGTGTGTCACAGAAGTTTCAGCTCTGTTTGACCACCTGAACATGGTCAACTCCTTTTGCTTGTGGGCCCCCGGTCACTCCCAAGTCCCATTCTTGGAATTTTGCATATGTGGCTTGTTTCCGCCTGTTCGGGGCCCAAACGGTGTCCAATCGCCACGAAACTTGGAGGGATGGTTCTTGACACTATTTTGAGTGTGTCACAGAAGTCTCAGCTCTGTTTGACCACCTGAACATGGTCAACTCCTTTTGCTTGTGGGCCCCCGGTCACTCCCAAGGCCCATTCTTGGAATTTTGCATATGTGGCTTGTTTTCACCTGTTCGGGGCCCAAACGGTGTCCAATCGCCACGAAACTTGGAGGGATGCTTCTTGACACTATTTTGAGTGTGTCACAGAAGTTTCAGCTCTGTTTGACCACCTGAACATGGTCAACTCCTTTTGCTTGTGGGCCCCCGGTCACTCCCAAGGCCCATTCTTGGAATTTTGCATATGTGGCTTGTTTTCACCTGTTCGGGGCCCAAACGGTGTCCAATCGCCACGAAACTTGGAGGGATGCTTCTTGACACTATTTTGAGTGTGTCACAAAAGTTTCAGCTCTGTTTGACCACCTGAACATGGTCAACTCCTTTTGCTTGTGGGCCCCCGGTCACTCCCAAGGCCCATTCTTGGAATTTTGCATATGTGGCTTGTTTCCGTCTGTTCGGGGCCCAAACGGTGTCCAATCGCCACGAAACTTGGAGGGATGCTTCTTGACACTATTTTGAGTGTGTCACAGAAGTTTCAGCTCTGTTTGACCACCTGAACATGGTCAACTCCTTTTGCTTGTGGGCCCCCGGTCACTCCCAAGGCCCATTCTTGGAATTTTGCATATATGGCTTGTTTCCGCCTGTTCGGGGCCCAAACGGTGTCCAATCGCCACGATACTTGGAGGGATGCTTCTTGACACTATTTTGAGTGTGTCACAGAAGTTTCAGCTCTGTTTGACCGCCTGAACATGGTCAACTCCTTTTGTTTGTGGGCCCCGGTCACTCCCAAGGCCCATTTTTGGAATTTTGCATATGTGGCTTGTTTCCGCCTGTTCGGGGCCCAAACGGTGTCCAATCACCACGAAACTTGGAGGGATGCTTCTTGACACTATTTTGAGTGTGTCACAGAAGTTTCAGCTCTGTTTGACCACCTGAACATGGTCAACTCCTTTTGCTTGTGGGCCCCCGGTCACTCCCAAGGCCCATTCTTGAAATTTTGCATATTTGGCTTGTTTCCGCCTGTTCGGGGCCCAAACGGTGTCCAATCGCCACGAAACTTGGAGGGATGCTTCTTCACACTATTTTGAGTGTGTCACAGAAGTTTCAGCTCTGTTTGACCACCTGAACATGGTCAACTCCTTTTGCTTGTGGGCCCCCGGTCACTCCCAAGGCCCATTCTTGGAATTTTGCATATGTGGCTTGTTTTCACCTGTTCGGGGCCTAAACGGTGTCCAATCGCCACGAAACTTGGAGGGATGCTTCTTGACACTATTTTGAGTGTGTCACAGAAGTTTCAGCTCTGTTTGACCACCTGAACATGGTCAACTCCTTTTGCTTGTGGGCCCCCGGTCACTCCCAAGGCCCATTCTTGAAATTTTGCATATTTGGCTTGTTTCCGCCTGTTCGGGGCCCAAACGGTGTCCAATCGCCACGAAACTTGGAGGGATGCTTCTTCACACTATTTTGAGTGTGTCACAGAAGTTTCAGCTCTGTTTGACCACCTGAACATGGTCAACTCCTTTTGCTTGTGGGCCCCCGGTCACTCCCAAGCCCCATTCTTGGAATTTTGCATATGTGGCTTGTTTTCACCTGTTCGGGGCCCAAACGGTGTCCAATCGCCACGAAACTTGGAGGGATGCTTCTTCACACTATTTTGAGTGTGTCACAAAAGTTTCAGCTCTGTTTGACCGCCTGAACATGGTCAACTCCTTTTGCTTGTGGGCCCCCGGTCACTCCCAAGGCCCATTCTTGGAATTTTGCATATATGGCTTGTTTCCGCCTGTTCGGGGCCCAAACGGTGTCCAATCGCCACGATATTTGGAGGGATGCTTCTTGACACTATTTTGAGTGTGTCACAGAAGTTTCAGCTCTGTTTGACCGCCTGAACATGGTCAACTCCTTTTGTTTGTGGGCCCCGGTCACTCCCAAGGCCCATTTTTGGAATTTTGCATATGTGGCTTGTTTCCGCCTGTTCGGGGCCCAAACGGTGTCCAATCGCCACGAAACTTGGAGGGATGCTTCTTGACACTATTTTGAGTGTGTCACAGAAGTTTCAGCTCTGTTTGACCACCTGAACATGGTCAACTCCTTTTGCTTGTGGGCCCCCGGTCACTCCCAAGGCCCATTCTTGAAATTTTGCATATTTGGCTTGTTTCCGCCTGTTCGGGGCCCAAACGGTGTCCAATCGCCATGAAACTTGGAGGGATGCTTCTTGACACTATTTTGAGTGTGTCACAGAAGTCTCAGCTCTGTTTGACCACCTGAACATGGTCAACTCCTTTTGCTTGTGGGCCCCCGGTCACTCCCAAGGCCCATTCTTGGAATTTTGCATATGTGGCTTGTTTCCGCCTGTTCGGGGCCCAAACGGTGTCCAATCGCCACGAAACTTGGAGGGATGCTTCTTGACACTATTTTGAGTGTGTCACAGAAGTTTCAGCTCTGTTTGACCACCTGAACATGGTCAACTCCTTTTGCTTGTGGGCCCCCGGTCACTCCCAAGGCCCATTCTTGAAATTTTGCATATTTGGCTTGTTTCCGTCTGTTCGGGGCCCAAACGGTGTCCAATCGCCACGAAACTTGGAGGGATGCTTCTTGACACTATTTTGAGTGTGTCACAGAAGTTTCAGCTCTGTTTGACCACCTGAACATGGTCAACTCCTTTTGCTTGTGGGCCCCCGGTCACTCCCAAGGCCCATTCTTTGAATTTTGCATATGTGGCTTGTTTCCGCCTGTTCGGGGCCCAAACGGTGTCCAATCGCCACGAAACTTGGAGGGATGCTTCTTGACACTATTTTGAGTGTGTCACAGAAGTTTCAGCTCTGTTTGACCACCTGAACATGGTCAACTCCTTTTGCTTGTGGGCCCCCGGTCACTCCCAAGGCCCATTCTTGGAATTTTGCATATTTGGCTTGTTTCCGCCTGTTCGGGGCCCAAACGGTGTCCAATCGCCACGAAACTTGGAGGGATGCTTCTTGACACTATTTCGAGTGTGTCACAAAAGTTCCAGCTCTGTTTGACCACCTGAACATGGTCAACTCCTTTTGCTTGTGGGCCCCCGGTCACTCCCAAGGCCCATTCTTGGAATTTTGCATATGTGGCTTGTTTTCACCTGTTCGGGGCCTAAACGGTGTCCAATCGCCACGAAACTTGGAGGGATGCTTCTTGACACTAATTTGAGTGCGTCACAGAAGTTTCAGCTCTGTTTGACCACCTGAACATGGTCAACTCCTTTTGCTTGTGGGCCCCCGGTCACTCCCAAGGCCCATTCTTGAAATTTTGCATATTTGGCTTGTTTCCGCCTGTTCGGGGCCCAAACGGTGTCCAATCGCCACGAAACATGGAGGGATGCTTCTTGACACTATTTTGAGTGTGTCACAGAAGTTTCAGCTCTGTTTGACCACCTGAACATGGTCAACTCCTTTTGCTTGTGGGCCCCCGGTCACTCCCAAGGCCCATTCTTGGAATTTTGCATATATGGCTTGTTTCCGCCTGTTCGGGGCCCAAACGGTGTCCAATCGCCACAAAACTTGGAGGGATGCTTCTTGACACTATTTTGAGTGTGTCACAGAAGTTTCAGCTCTGTTTGACCGCCTGAACATGGTCAACTCCTTTTGTTTGTGGGCCCCGGTCACTCCCAAGGCCCATTTTTGGAATTTTGCATATGTGGCTTGTTTCCGCCTGTTCGGGGCCCAAACGGTGTCCAATCGCCCCGAAACTTGGAGGGATGCTTCTTGACACTATTTTGAGTGTGTCACAGAAGTTTCAGCTCTGTTTGACCACCTGAACATGGTCAACTCCTTTTGCTTGTGGGCCCCCGGTCACTCCCAAGGCCCATTCTTGAAATTTTGCATATTTGTCTTGTTTCCGCCTGTTCGGGGCCCAAACGGTGTCCAATCGCCACGAAACTTGGAGGGATGCTTCTTGACACTATTTTGAGTGTGTCACAGAAGTCTCAGCTCTGTTTGACCACCTGAACATGGTCAACTCCTTTTGCTTGTGGGCCCCCGGTCACTCCCAAGGCCCATTCTTGGAATTTTGCATATGTGGCTTGTTTCCGCCTGTTCGGGGCCCAAACGGTGTCCAATCGCCACGAAACTTGGAGGGATGCTTCTTGACACTATTTTGAGTGTGTCACAGAAGTCTCAGCTCTGTTTGACCACCTGAACATGGTCAACTCCTTTTGCTTGTGGGCCCCCGGTCACTCCCAAGGCCCATTCTTGGAATTTTGCATATGTGGCTTGTTTCCGCCTGTTCGGGGCCCAAACGGTGTCCAATCGCCACGAAACTTGGAGGGATGCTTCTTGACACTATTTTGAGTGTGTCACAGAAGTTTCAGCTCTGTTTGACCACCTGAACATGGTCAACTCCTTTTGCTTGTGGGCCCCCGGTCACTCCCAAGGCCCATTCTTGGAATTTTGCATATTTGGCTTGTTTCCGTCTGTTCGGGGCCCAAACGGTGTCCAATCGCCACGAAACTTGGAGGGATGCTTCTTGACACTATTTTGAGTGTGTCACAGAAGTTTCAGCTCTGTTTGACCACCTGAACATGGTCAACTCCTTTTGCTTGTGGGCCCCCGGTCACTCCCAAGGCCCATTCTTTGAATTTTGCATATGTGGCTTGTTTCCGCCTGTTCGGGGCCCAAACGGTGTCCAATCGCCACGAAACTTGGAGGGATGCTTCTTGACACTATTTTGAGTGTGTCACAGAAGTTTCAGCTCTGTTTGACCACCTGAACATGGTCAACTCCTTTTGCTTGTGGGCCCCCGGTCACTCCCAAGGCCCATTCTTGGAATTTTGCATATTTGGCTTGTTTCCGCCTGTTCGGGGCCCAAACGGTGTCCAATCGCCACGAAACTTGGAGGGATGCTTCTTGACACTATTTTGAGTGTGTCGCAGAAGTCTCAGCTCTGTTTGACCACCTGAACATGGTCAACTCCTTTTGCTTGTGGGCCCCCGGTCACTCCCAAGGCCCATTCTTGGAATTTTGCATATGTGGCTTGTTTTCACCTGTTCGGGGCCCAAACGGTGTCCAATCGCCACGAAACTTGGAGGGATACTTCTTGACACTATGTTGAGTGTGTCACAGAAGTTTCAGCTCTGTTTGACCACCTGAACATGGTCAACTCCTTTTGTTTGTGGGCCCCGGTCACTCCCAAGGCCCATTTTTGGAATTTTGCATATGTGGCTTGTTTCCGCCTGTTCGGGGCCCAAACGGTGTCCAATCGCCACGAAACTTGGAGGGATGCTTCTTGACACGATTTTGAGTGTGTCACAGAAGGTTCAGCTCTGTTTGACCACCTGAACATGGTCAACTCCTTTTGCTTGTGGGCCCCCGGTCACTCCCAAGGCCCATTCTTGGAATTTTGCATATTTGGCTTGTTTCCGTCTGTTCGGGGCCCAAACGGTGTCCAATCGCCACGAAACTTGGACGGATGCTTCTTGACACTATTTTGAGTGTGTCACAGAAGTTTCAGCTCTGTTTGACCACCTGAACATGGTCAACTCCTTTTGCTTGTGGGCCCCCGGTCACTCCCAAGGCCCATTCTTGAAATTTTGCATATTTGGCTTGTTTCCGCCTCTTCGGGGCCCAAACGGTGTCCAATCGCCACGAAACTTGGAGGGATGCTTCTTGACACTATTTTGAGTGTGTCACAGAAGTCTCAGCTCTGTTTGACCACCTGAACATGGTCAACTCCTTTTGCTTGTGGGCCCCCGGTCACTCCCAAGGCCCATTCTTGGAATTTTGCATATGTGGCTTGTTTCCGCCTGTTCGGGGCCCAAACGGTGTCCAATCGCCACGATATTTGGAGGGATGCTTCTTGACACTATTTTGAGTGTGTCACAGAAGTTTCAGCTCTGTTTGACCGCCTGAACATGGTTAACTCCTTTTGTTTGTGGGCCCCGGTCACTCCAAAGGCCCATTTTTGGAATTTTGCATATGTGGCTTGTTTCCGCCTGTTCGGGGCCCAAACGGTGTCCAATCGCCACGAAACTTGGAGGGATGCTTCTTGACACTATTTTGAGTGTGTCACAGAAGTTTCAGCTCTGTTTGACCACCTGAACATGGTCAACTCCTTTTGCTTGTGGGCCCCCGGTCACTCCCAAGGCCCATTCTTGAAATTTTGCATATTTGGCTTGTTTCCGCCTGTTCGGGGCCCAAACGGTGTCCAATCGCCACGAAACTTGGAGGGATGCTTCTTGACACTATTTTGAGTGTGTCACAGAAGTCTCAGCTCTGTTTGACCACCTGAACATGGTCAACTCCTTTTGCTTGTGGGCCCCCGGTCACTCCCAAGGCCCATTCTTGGAATTTTGCATATGTGGCTTGTTTCCGCCTGTTCGGGGCCCAAACGGTGTCCAATCGCCACGAAACTTGGAGGGATGCTTCTTGACACTATTTTGAGTGTGTCACAGAAGTTTCAGCTCTGTTTGACCACCTGAACATGGTCAACTCCTTTTGCTTGTGGGCCCCCGGTCACTCCCAAGGCCCATTCTTGAAATTTTGCATATTTGGCTTGTTTCCGTCTGTTCGGGGCCCAAACGGTGTCCAATCGCCACGAAACTTGGAGGGATGCTTCTTGACACTATTTTGAGTGTTTCACAGAAGTTTCAGCTCTGTTTGACCACCTGAACATGGTCAACTCCTTTTGCTTGTGGGCCCCCGGTCACTCCCAAGGCCCATTCTTTGAATTTTGCATATGTGGCTTGTTTCCGCCTGTTCGGGGCCCAAACGGTGTCCAATCGCCACGAAACTTGGAGGGATGCTTCTGGACACTATTTTGAGTGTGTCACAGAAGTTTCAGCTCTGTTTGACCACCTGAACATGGTCAACTCCTTTTGCTTGTGGGCCCCCGGTCACTCCCAAGGCCCATTCTTGGAATTTTGCATATTTGGCTTGTTTCCGCCTGTTCGGGGCCCAAACGGTGTCCAATCGCCACGAAACTTGGAGGGATGCTTCTTGACACTATTTCGAGTGTGTCACAAAAGTTTCAGCTCTGTTTGACCACCTGAACATGGTCAACTCCTTTTGCTTGTGGGCCCCCGGTCACTCCCAAGGCCCATTCTTGGAATTTTGCATATGTGGCTTGTTTTCACCTGTTCGGGGCCTAAACGGTGTCCAATCGCCACGAAACTTGGAGGGATGCTTCTTGACACTATTTTGAGTGTGTCACAGAAGTTTCAGCTCTGTTTGACCACCTGAACATGGTCAACTCCTTTTGCTTGTGGGCCCCCGGTCACTCCCAAGGCCCATTCTTGAAATTTTGCATATTTGGCTTGTTTCCGCCTGTTCGGGGCCCAAACGGTGTCCAATCGCCACGAAACTTGGAGGGATGCTTCTTGACACTATTTTGAGTGTGTCACAGAAGTTTCAGCTCTGTTTGACCACCTGAACATGGTCAACTCCTTTTGCTTGTGGGCCCCCGGTCACTCCCAAGGCCCATTCTTGGAATTTTGCATATATGGCTTGTTTCCGCCTGTTCGGGGCCCAAACGGTGTCCAATCGCCACGAAACTTGGAGGGATGCTTCTTGACACTATTTTGAGTGTGTCACAGAAGTTTCAGCTCTGTTTGACCACCTGAACATGGTCAACTCCTTTTGTTTGTGGGCCCCGGTCACTCCCAAGGCCCATTTTTGGAATTTTGCATATGTGGCTTGTTTCCGCCTGTTCGGGGCCCAAACGGTGTCCAATCGCCCCGAAACTTGGAGGGATGCTTCTTGACACTATTTTGAGTGTGTCACAGAAGTTTCAGCTCTGTTTGACCAACTGAACATGGTCAACTCCTTTTGCTTGTGGGCCCCCGGTCACTCCCAAGGCCCATTCTTGAAATTTTGCATATTTGGCTTGTTTCCGCCTGTTCGGGGCCCAAACGGTGTCCAATCGCCACGAAACTTGTAGGGATGCTTCTTGACACTATTTTGAGTGTGTCACAGAAGTCTCAGCTCTGTTTGACCACCTGAACATGGTCAACTCCTTTTGCTTGTGGGCCCCCGGTCACTCCCAAGGCCCATTCTTGGAATTTTGCATATGTGGCTTGTTTCCGCCTGTTCGGGGCCCAAACGGTGTCCAATCGCCACGAAACTTGGAGGGATGCTTCTTGACACTATTTTGAGTGTGTCACAGAAGTTTCAGCTCTGTTTGACCACCTGAACATGGTCAACTCCTTTTGCTTGTGGGCCCCCGGTCACTCCCAAGGCCCATTCTTGGAATTTTGCATATTTGGCTTGTTTCCGTCTGTTCGGGGCCCAAACGGTGTCCAATCGCCACGAAACTTGGAGGGATGCTTCTTGACACTATTTTGAGTGTGTCACAGAAGTTTCAGCTCTGTTTGACCACCTGAACATGGTCAACTCCTTTTGCTTGTGGGCCCCCGGTCACTCCCAAGGCCCATTCTTTGAATTTTGCATATGTGGCTTGTTTCCGCCTGTTCGGGGCCCAAACGGTGTCCAATCGCCACGAAACTTGGAGGGATGCTTCTTGACACTATTTTGAGTGTGTCACAGAAGTTTCAGCTCTGTTTGACCACCTGAACATGGTCAACTCCTTTTGCTTGTGGGCCCCCGGTCACTCCCAAGGCCCATTCTTGGAATTTTGCATATTTGGCTTGTTTCCGCCTGTTCGGGGCCCAAACGGTGTCCAATCGCCACGAAACTTGGAGGGATGCTTCTTGACACTATTTTGAGTGTGTCGCAGAAGTCTCAGCTCTGTTTGACCACCTGAACATGGTCAACTCCTTTTGCTTGTGGGCCCCCGGTCACTCCCAAGGCCCATTCTTGGAATTTTGCATATGTGGCTTGTTTTCACCTGTTCGGGGCCCAAACGGTGTCCAATCGCCACGAAACTTGGAGGGATACTTCTTGACACTATGTTGAGTGTGTCACAGAAGTTTCAGCTCTGTTTGACCACCTGAACATGGTCAACTCCTTTTGTTTGTGGGCCCCGGTCACTCCCAAGGCCCATTTTTGGAATTTTGCATATGTGGCTTGTTTCCGCCTGTTCGGGGCCCAAACGGTGTCCAATCGCCACGAAACTTGGAGGGATGCTTCTTGACACGATTTTGAGTGTGTCACAGAAGGTTCAGCTCTGTTTGACCACCTGAACACGGTCAACTCCTTTTGCTTGTGGGCCCCCGGTCACTCCCAAGGCCCATTCTTGGAATTTTGCATATTTGGCTTGTTTCCGTCTGTTCGGGGCCCAAACGGTGTCCAATCGCCACGAAACTTGGACGGATGCTTCTTGACACTATTTTGAGTGTGTCACAGAAGTTTCAGCTCTGTTTGACCACCTGAACATGGTCAACTCCTTTTGCTTGTGGGCCCCCGGTCACTCCCAAGGCCCATTCTTGAAATTTTGCATATTTGGCTTGTTTCCGCCTGTTCGGGGCCCAAACGGTGTCCAATCGCCACGAAACTTGGAGGGATGCTTCTTGACACTATTTTGAGTGTGTCACAGAAGTCTCAGCTCTGTTTGACCACCTGAACATGGTCAACTCCTTTTGCTTGTGGGCCCCCGGTCACTCCCAAGGCCCATTCTTGGAATTTTGCATATGTGGCTTGTTTCCGCCTGTTCGGGGCCCAAACGGTGTCCAATCGCCACGAAACTTGGAGGGATGCTTCTTGACACTATTTTGAGTGTGTCACAGAAGTTTCAGCTCTGTTTGACCACCTGAACATGGTCAACTCATTTTGCTTGTGGGCCCCCGGTCACTCCCAAGGCCCATTCTTTGAATTTTGCATATGTGGCTTGTTTCCGCCTGTTCGGGGCCCAAACGGTGTCCAATCGCCACGAAACTTGGAGGGATGCTTCTTGACACTATTTTGAGTGTGTCACAGAAGTTTCAGCTCTGTTTGACCACCTGAACATGGTCAACTCCTTTTGCTTGTGGGCCCCCGGTCACTCCGAAGGCCCATTCTTGGAATTTTGCATATGTGGCTTGTTTTCACCTGTTCGGGGCCCAAACGGTGTCCAATCGCCACGAAACTTGGAGGGATGCTTCTTGACACTATTTTGAGTGTGTCACAGAAGTTTCAACTCTGTTTGACCACCTGAACATGGTCAACTCCTTTTGTTTGTGGGCCCCGGTCACTCCCAAGGCCCATTTTTGGAATTTTGCATATGTGGCTTGTTTCCGCCTGTTCGGGGCCCAAACGGTGTCCAATCGCCACGAAACTTGGAGGGATGCTTCTTGACACTATTTTGAGTGTGTCACAGAAGTTTCAGCTCTGTTTGACCACCTGAACATGGTCAACTCCTTTTGCTTGTGGGCCCCCGGTCACTCCCAAGGCCCATTCTTGGAATTTTGCATATTTGGCTTGTTTCCGTCTGTTCGGGGCCCAAACGGTGTCCAATCGCCACGAAACTTGGAGGGATGCTTCTTGACACTATTTTGAGTGTGTCACAGAAGTCTCAGCTCTGTTTGACCACCTGAACATGGTCAACTCCTTTTGCTTGTGGGCCCCCGGTCACTCCCAAGGCCCATTCTTGGAATTTTGCATATGTGGCTTGTTTTCACCTGTTCGGGGCCCAAACGGTGTCCAATCGCCACGAAACTTGGAGGGATACTTCTTGACACTATTTTGAGTGTGTCACAGAAGTTTCAGCTCTGTTTGACCACCTGAACATGGTCAACTCCTTTTGTTTGTGGGCCCCGGTCACTCCCAAGGCCCATTTTTGGAATTTTGCATATGTGGCTTGTTTCCGCCTGTTCGGGGCCCAAACGGTGTCCAATCGCCACGAAACTTGGAGGGATGCTTCTTGACACGATTTTGAGTGTGTCACAGAAGTTTCAGCTCTGTTTGACCATCTGAACATGGTCAACTCCTTTTGCTTGTGGGCCCCCGGTCACTCCCAAGGCCCATTCTTGGAATTTTGCATATTTGGCTTGTTTCCGTCTGTTCGGGGCCCAAACGGTGTCCAATCGCCACGAAACTTGGAGGGATGCTTCTTGACACTATTTTGAGTGTGTCACAGAACTCTCAGCTCTGTTTGACCACCTGAACATGGTCAACTCCTTTGCTTGTGGGCCCCCGGTCACTCCCAAGGCCCATTCTTGGAATTTTGCATATGCGGCTTGTTTTCACCTGTTCGGGGCCCAAACGGTGTCCAATCGCCACGAAACTTGGAGGGATGCTTCTTGACACTATTTTGAGTGTGTCACAGAAGGTTCAGCTCTGTTTGGTCACCTGAACATGGTCAACTCCTTTTGCTTGTGGGCCCCCGGTCACTCCCAAGGCCCATTCTTGGAATTTTGCATATGTGGCTTGTTTCCGCCTGTTCGGGGCCCAAACGGTGTCCAATCGTTACGAAAATTGGAGGGATGCTTCTTGACACTATTTTGAGTGTGTCACAGAAGTTTCAGCTCTGTTTGACCACCTGAACATGGTCAACTCCTTTTGCTTGTGGGCCCCCGGTCACTCCCAAGGCCCATTCTTGAAATTTTGCATATTTGGCTTGTTTCCGCCTGTTCGGGGCCCAAACGGTGTCCAATCGCCACGAAACTTGGAGGGATGCTTCTTGACACTATTTTGAGTGTGTCAAAGAAGTCTCAGCTCTGTTTGACCACCTGAACATGGTCAACTCCTTTTGCTTGTGGGCCCCCGGTCACTCCCAAGGCCCATTCTTGGAATTTTGCGTATGTGGCTTGTTTCCGCCTGTTCGGGGCCCAAACGGTGTCCAATCGCCACGAAACTTGGAGGGATGCTTCTTGACACTATTTTGAGTGTGTCACAGAAGTTTCAGCTCTGTTTGACCACCTGAACATGGTCAACTCCTTTTGCTTGTGGGCCCCCGGTCACTCCCAAGGCCCATTCTTGGAATTTTGCATATTTGGCCTGTTTCCGTCTGTTCGGGGCCCAAACGGTGTCCAATCGCCACGAAACTTGGAGGGATGCTTCTTGACACTATTTTGAGTGTGTCACAGAAGTTTCAGCTCTGTTTGACCACCTGAACATGGTCAACTCCTTTTGCTTGTGGGCCCCCGGTCACTCCCAAGGCCCATTCTTTGAATTTTGCATATGTGGCTTGTTTCCGCCTGTTCGGGGCCCAAACGGTGTCCAATCGCCACGAAACTTGGAGGGATGCTTCTTGACACTATTTTGAGTGTGTCACAGAAGGTTCAGCTCTGTTTGGCCACCTGAACATGGTCAACTCCTTTTGCTTGTGGGCCCCCGGTCACTCCCAAGGCCCATTCTTGGAATTTTGCATATGTGGCTTGTTTCCGCCTGTTCGGGGCCCAAACGGTGTCCAATCGCCACGAAACTTGGAGGGATGCTTCTTGACACTATTTTGAGTGTGTCACAGAAGTTTCAGCTCTGTTTGACCACCTGAACATGGTCAACTCCTTTTGCTTGTGGGCCCCCGGTCACTCCCAAGGCCCATTCTTGGAATTTTGCATATTTGGCCTGTTTCCGTCTGTTCGGGGCCCAAACGGTGTCCAATCGCCACGAAACTTGGAGGGATGCTTCTTGACACTATTTTGAGTGTGTCACAGAAGTTTCAGCTCTGTTTGACCACCTGAACATGGTCAACTCCTTTTGCTTGTGGGCCCCCGGTCACTCCCAAGGCCCATTCTTTGAATTTTGCATATGTGGCTTGTTTCCGCCTGTTCGGGGCCCAAACGGTGTCCAATCGCCACGAAACTTGGAGGGATGCTTCTTGACACTATTTTGAGTGTGTCACAGAAGGTTCAGCTCTGTTTGGCCACCTGAACATGGTCAACTCCTTTTGCTTGTGGGCCCCCGGTCACTTCCAAGGCCCATTCTTGGAATTTTGCATATGTGGCTTGTTTCCGCCTGTTCGGGGCCCAAACGGTGTCCAATCGCCACGAAACTTGGAGGGATGATTCTTGACACTATTTTGAGTGTGTCACAGAGGTTTCAGCTCTGTTTGACCACCTGAACATGGTCAACTCCTTTTGCTTGTGGGCCCCCGGTCACTCCCAAGGCCCATTCTTGGAATTTTGCATATGTGGCTTGTTTTCACCTGTTCGGGGCCCAAACGGTGTCCAATCGCCACGAAACTTGGAGGGATGCTTCTTCACACTATTTTGAGTGTGTCACAGAAGTTTCAGCTCTGTTTGACCACCTGAACATGGTCAACTCCTTTTGCTTGTGGGCCCCCGGTCACTCCCAAGTCCCATTCTTGGAATTTTGCATATGTGGCTTGTTTCCGCCTGTTCGGGGCCCAAACGGTGTCCAATCGCCACGAAACTTGGAGGGATGGTTCTTGACACTATTTTGAGTGTGTCACAGAAGTCTCAGCTCTGTTTGACCACCTGAACATGGTCAACTCCTTTTGCTTGTGGGCCCCCGGTCACTCCCAAGGCCCATTCTTGGAATTTTGCATATGTGGCTTGTTTTCACCTGTTCGGGGCCCAAACGGTGTCCAATCGCCACGAAAGTTGGAGGGATGCTTCTTGACACTATTTTGAGTGTGTCACAGAAGTTTCAGCTCTGTTTGACCACCTGAATATGGTCAACTCCTTTTGCTTGTGGGCCCCCGGTCACTCCCAAGGCCCATTCTTGGAATTTTGCATATGTGGCTTGTTTTCACCTGTTCGGGGCCCAAACGGTGTCCAATCGCCACGAAACTTGGAGGGATGCTTCTTGACACTATTTCGAGTGTGTCACAGAAGTTTCAGCTCTGTTTGACCACCTGAACATGGTCAACTCCTTTTGCTTGTGGGCCCCCGGTCACTCCCAAGGCCCATTCTTGGAATTTTGCATATGTGGCTTGTTTCCATCTGTTCGGGGCCCAAACGGTGTCCAATCGCCACGAAACTTGGAGGGATGCTTCTTGACACTATTTTGAGTGTGTCACAGAGGTTTCAGCTCTGTTTGACCACCTGAACATGGTCAACTCCTTTTGCTTGTGGGCCCCCGGTCACTCCCAAGGCCCATTCTTGGAATTTTGCATATGTGGCTTGTTTCCGCCTGTTCGGGGCCCAAACGGTGTCCAATCGCCACGAAACTTGGAGGGATGCTTCTTGACACTATTTCGAGTACGTCACAGAAGTTTCAGCTCTGTTTGACCACCTGAACATGGTCAACTCCTTTTGCTTGTGGGCCCCCGGTCACTCCCAAGTCCCATTCTTGGAATTTTGCATATGTGGCTTGTTTCCGCCTGTTCGGGGCCCAAACGGTGTCCAATCGCCACGAAACTTGGAGGGATGGTTCTTGACACTATTTTGAGTGTGTCACAGAAGTCTCAGCTCTGTTTGACCACCTGAACATGGTCAACTCCTTTTGCTTGTGGGCCCCCGGTCACTCCCAAGGCCCATTCTTGGAATTTTGCATATGTGGCTTGTTTTCACCTGTTCGGGGCCCAAACGGTGTCCAATCGCCACGAAAGTTGGAGGGATGCTTCTTGACACTATTTTGAGTGTGTCACAGAAGTTTCAGCTCTGTTTGACCACCTGAATATGGTCAACTCCTTTTGCTTGTGGGCCCCCGGTCACTCCCAAGGCCCATTCTTGGAATTTTGCATATGTGGCTTGTTTCCGCCTGTTCGGGGCCCAAACGGTGTCCAATCGCCACGAAACTTGGAGGGATGCTTCTTGACACTATTTTGAGTGTGTCACAGAGGTTTCAGCTCTGTTTGACCACCTGAACATGGTCAACTCCTTTTGCTTGTGGGCCCCCGGTCACTCCCAAGGCCCATTCTTGGAATTTTGCATATGTGGCTTGTTTCCGCCTGTTCGGGGCCCAAACGGTGTCCAATCGCCACGAAACTTGGAGGGATGCTTCTTGACACTATTTCGAGTACGTCACAGAAGTTTCAGCTCTGTTTGACCACCTGAACATGGTCAACTCCTTTTGCTTGTGGGCCCCCGGTCACTCCCAAGTCCCATTCTTGGAATTTTGCATATGTGGCTTGTTTCCGCCTGTTCGGGGCCCAAACGGTGTCCAATCGCCACGAAACTTGGAGGGATGCTTCTTGACACTATTTTGAGTGTGTCACAGAAGTTTCAGCTCTGTTTGACCACCTGAACATGGTCAACTCCTTTTGCTTGTGGGCCCCCGGTCACTCCCAAGGCCCATTCTTGGAATTTTGCATATTTGGCTTGTTTCCGCCTGTTCGGGGCCCAAACGGTGTCCAATCGCCACGAAACTTGGAGGGATGCTTCTTGACACTATTTTGAGTGTGTCGCAGAAGTCTCAGCTCTGTTTGACCACCTGAACATGGTCAACTCCTTTTGCTTGTGGGCCCCCGGTCACTCCCAAGGCCCATTCTTGGAATTTTGCATATGTGGCTTGTTTTCACCTGTTCGGGGCCCAAACGGTGTCCAATCGCCACGAAACTTGGAGGGATACTTCTTGACACTATGTTGAGTGTGTCACAGAAGTTTCAGCTCTGTTTGACCACCTGAACATGGTCAACTCCTTTTGTTTGTGGGCCCCGGTCACTCCCAAGGCCCATTTTTGGAATTTTGCATATGTGGCTTGTTTCCGCCTGTTCGGGGCCCAAACGGTGTCCAATCGCCACGAAACTTGGAGGGATGCTTCTTGACACGATTTTGAGTGTGTCACAGAAGGTTCAGCTCTGTTTGACCACCTGAACACGGTCAACTCCTTTTGCTTGTGGGCCCCCGGTCACTCCCAAGGCCCATTCTTGGAATTTTGCATATTTGGCTTGTTTCCGTCTGTTCGGGGCCCAAACGGTGTCCAATCGCCACGAAACTTGGACGGATGCTTCTTGACACTATTTTGAGTGTGTCACAGAAGTTTCAGCTCTGTTTGACCACCTGAACATGGTCAACTCCTTTTGCTTGTGGGCCCCCGGTCACTCCCAAGGCCCATTCTTGAAATTTTGCATATTTGGCTTGTTTCCGCCTGTTCGGGGCCCAAACGGTGTCCAATCGCCACGAAACTTGGAGGGATGCTTCTTGACACTATTTTGAGTGTGTCACAGAAGTCTCAGCTCTGTTTGACCACCTGAACATGGTCAACTCCTTTTGCTTGTGGGCCCCCGGTCACTCCCAAGGCCCATTCTTGGAATTTTGCATATGTGGCTTGTTTCCGCCTGTTCGGGGCCCAAACGGTGTCCAATCGCCACGAAACTTGGAGGGATGCTTCTTGACACTATTTTGAGTGTGTCACAGAAGTTTCAGCTCTGTTTGACCACCTGAACATGGTCAACTCATTTTGCTTGTGGGCCCCCGGTCACTCCCAAGGCCCATTCTTTGAATTTTGCATATGTGGCTTGTTTCCGCCTGTTCGGGGCCCAAACGGTGTCCAATCGCCACGAAACTTGGAGGGATGCTTCTTGACACTATTTTGAGTGTGTCACAGAAGTTTCAGCTCTGTTTGACCACCTGAACATGGTCAACTCCTTTTGCTTGTGGGCCCCCGGTCACTCCGAAGGCCCATTCTTGGAATTTTGCATATGTGGCTTGTTTTCACCTGTTCGGGGCCCAAACGGTGTCCAATCGCCACGAAACTTGGAGGGATGCTTCTTGACACTATTTTGAGTGTGTCACAGAAGTTTCAACTCTGTTTGACCACCTGAACATGGTCAACTCCTTTTGTTTGTGGGCCCCGGTCACTCCCAAGGCCCATTTTTGGAATTTTGCATATGTGGCTTGTTTCCGCCTGTTCGGGGCCCAAACGGTGTCCAATCGCCACGAAACTTGGAGGGATGCTTCTTGACACTATTTTGAGTGTGTCACAGAAGTTTCAGCTCTGTTTGACCACCTGAACATGGTCAACTCCTTTTGCTTGTGGGCCCCCGGTCACTCCCAAGGCCCATTCTTGGAATTTTGCATATTTGGCTTGTTTCCGTCTGTTCGGGGCCCAAACGGTGTCCAATCGCCACGAAACTTGGAGGGATGCTTCTTGACACTATTTTGAGTGTGTCACAGAAGTCTCAGCTCTGTTTGACCACCTGAACATGGTCAACTCCTTTTGCTTGTGGGCCCCCGGTCACTCCCAAGGCCCATTCTTGGAATTTTGCATATGTGGCTTGTTTTCACCTGTTCGGGGCCCAAACGGTGTCCAATCGCCACGAAACTTGGAGGGATACTTCTTGACACTATTTTGAGTGTGTCACAGAAGTTTCAGCTCTGTTTGACCACCTGAACATGGTCAACTCCTTTTGTTTGTGGGCCCCGGTCACTCCCAAGGCCCATTTTTGGAATTTTGCATATGTGGCTTGTTTCCGCCTGTTCGGGGCCCAAACGGTGTCCAATCGCCACGAAACTTGGAGGGATGCTTCTTGACACGATTTTGAGTGTGTCACAGAAGTTTCAGCTCTGTTTGACCACCTGAACATGGTCAACTCCTTTTGCTTGTGGGCCCCCGGTCACTCCCAAGGCCCATTCTTGGAATTTTGCATATTTGGCTTGTTTCCGTCTGTTCGGGGCCCAAACGGTGTCCAATCGCCACGAAACTTGGAGGGATGCTTCTTGACACTATTTTGAGTGTGTCACAGAACTCTCAGCTCTGTTTGACCACCTGAACATGGTCAACTCCTTTGCTTGTGGGCCCCCGGTCACTCCCAAGGCCCATTCTTGGAATTTTGCATATGCGGCTTGTTTTCACCTGTTCGGGGCCCAAACGGTGTCCAATCGCCACGAAACTTGGAGGGATGCTTCTTGACACTATTTTGAGTGTGTCACAGAAGGTTCAGCTCTGTTTGGTCACCTGAACATGGTCAACTCCTTTTGCTTGTGGGCCCCCGGTCACTCCCAAGGCCCATTCTTGGAATTTTGCATATGTGGCTTGTTTCCGCCTGTTCGGGGCCCAAACGGTGTCCAATCGTTACGAAAATTGGAGGGATGCTTCTTGACACTATTTTGAGTGTGTCACAGAAGTTTCAGCTCTGTTTGACCACCTGAACATGGTCAACTCCTTTTGCTTGTGGGCCCCCGGTCACTCCCAAGGCCCATTCTTGAAATTTTGCATATTTGGCTTGTTTCCGCCTGTTCGGGGCCCAAACGGTGTCCAATCGCCACGAAACTTGGAGGGATGCTTCTTGACACTATTTTGAGTGTGTCAAAGAAGTCTCAGCTCTGTTTGACCACCTGAACATGGTCAACTCCTTTTGCTTGTGGGCCCCCGGTCACTCCCAAGGCCCATTCTTGGAATTTTGCGTATGTGGCTTGTTTCCGCCTGTTCGGGGCCCAAACGGTGTCCAATCGCCACGAAACTTGGAGGGATGCTTCTTGACACTATTTTGAGTGTGTCACAGAAGTTTCAGCTCTGTTTGACCACCTGAACATGGTCAACTCCTTTTGCTTGTGGGCCCCCGGTCACTCCCAAGGCCCATTCTTGGAATTTTGCATATTTGGCCTGTTTCCGTCTGTTCGGGGCCCAAACGGTGTCCAATCGCCACGAAACTTGGAGGGATGCTTCTTGACACTATTTTGAGTGTGTCACAGAAGTTTCAGCTCTGTTTGACCACCTGAACATGGTCAACTCCTTTTGCTTGTGGGCCCCCGGTCACTCCCAAGGCCCATTCTTTGAATTTTGCATATGTGGCTTGTTTCCGCCTGTTCGGGGCCCAAACGGTGTCCAATCGCCACGAAACTTGGAGGGATGCTTCTTGACACTATTTTGAGTGTGTCACAGAAGGTTCAGCTCTGTTTGGCCACCTGAACATGGTCAACTCCTTTTGCTTGTGGGCCCCCGGTCACTCCCAAGGCCCATTCTTGGAATTTTGCATATGTGGCTTGTTTCCGCCTGTTCGGGGCCCAAACGGTGTCCAATCGCCACGAAACTTGGAGGGATGCTTCTTGACACTATTTTGAGTGTGTCACAGAAGTTTCAGCTCTGTTTGACCACCTGAACATGGTCAACTCCTTTTGCTTGTGGGCCCCCGGTCACTTCCAAGGCCCATTCTTGGAATTTTGCATATGTGGCTTGTTTCCGCCTGTTCGGGGCCCAAACGGTGTCCAATCGCCACGAAACTTGGAGGGATGATTCTTGACACTATTTTGAGTGTGTCACAGAGGTTTCAGCTCTGTTTGACCACCTGAACATGGTCAACTCCTTTTGCTTGTGGGCCCCCGGTCACTCCCAAGGCCCATTCTTGGAATTTTGCATATGTGGCTTGTTTTCACCTGTTCGGGGCCCAAACGGTGTCCAATCGCCACGAAACTTGGAGGGATGCTTCTTCACACTATTTTGAGTGTGTCACAGAAGTTTCAGCTCTGTTTGACCACCTGAACATGGTCAACTCCTTTTGCTTGTGGGCCCCCGGTCACTCCCAAGGCTCATTCTTGGAATTTTGCATATTTGGCCTGTTTCCGTCTGTTCGGGGCCCAAACGGTGTCCAATCGCCACGAAACTTGGAGGGATGCTTCTTGACACTGTTTTGAGTGTGTCACAGAAGTTTCAGCTCTGTTTGACCACCTGAACATGGTCAACTCCTTTTGCTTGTGGGCCCCCGGTCACTCCCAAGGCCCATTCTTTGAATTTTGCATATGTGGCTTGTTTCCGCCTGTTCGGGGCCCAAACGGTGTCCAATCGCCACGAAACTTGGAGGGATGCTTCTTGACACTATTTTGAGTGTGTCACAGAAGGTTCAGCTCTGTTTGGCCACCTGAACATGGTCAACTCCTTTTGCTTGTGGGCCCCCGGTCACTTCCAAGGCCCATTCTTGGAATTTTGCATATGTGGCTTGTTTCCGCCTGT
Organism: Sextonia rubra; assembly: GCA_037013555.1. NCBI lineage: Eukaryota > Viridiplantae > Streptophyta > Magnoliopsida > Laurales > Lauraceae > Sextonia > Sextonia rubra. The sequence continues at coordinate 453,260 of JASUAD010000028.1, read as the reverse complement.
TCGGGGCCCAAACGGTGTCCAATCGCCACGAAACTTGGAGGGATGATTCTTGACACTATTTTGAGTGTGTCACAGAGGTTTCAGCTCTGTTTGACCACCTGAACATGGTCAACTCCTTTTGCTTGTGGGCCCCCGGTCACTCCCAAGGCCCATTCTTGGAATTTTGCATATGTGGCTTGTTTTCACCTGTTCGGGGCCCAAACGGTGTCCAATCGCCACGAAACTTGGAGGGATGCTTCTTCACACTATTTTGAGTGTGTCACAGAAGTTTCAGCTCTGTTTGACCACCTGAACATGGTCAACTCCTTTTGCTTGTGGGCCCCCGGTCACTCCCAAGTCCCATTCTTGGAATTTTGCATATGTGGCTTGTTTCCGCCTGTTCGGGGCCCAAACGGTGTCCAATCGCCACGAAACTTGGAGGGATGATTCTTGACACTATTTTGAGTGTGTCACAGAGGTTTCAGCTCTGTTTGACCACCTGAACATGGTCAACTCCTTTTGCTTGTGGGCCCCCGGTCACTCCCAAGGCCCATTCTTGGAATTTTGCATATGTGGCTTGTTTTCACCTGTTCGGGGCCCAAACGGTGTCCAATCGCCACGAAACTTGGAGGGATGCTTCTTGACACTATTTCGAGTGTGTCACAGAAGTTTCAGCTCTGTTTGACCACCTGAACATGGTCAACTCCTTTTGCTTGTGGGCCCCCGGTCACTCCCAAGGCCCATTCTTGGAATTTTGCATATGTGGCTTGTTTCCGTCTGTTCGGGGCCCAAACGGTGTCCAATCGCCACGAAACTTGGAGGGATGCTTCTTGACACTATTTTGAGTGTGTCACAGAGGTCTCAGCTCTGTTTGACCACCTGAACATGGTCAACTCCTTTTGCTTGTGGGCCCCCGGTCACTCCCAAGGCCCATTCTTGGAATTTTGCATATGTGGCTTGTTTCCGCCTGTTCGGGGCCCAAACGGTGTCCAATCGCCACGAAACTTGGAGGGATGCTTCTTGACACTATTTCGAGTACGTCACAGAAGTTTCAGCTCTGTTTGACCACCTGAACATGGTCAACTCCTTTTGCTTGTGGGCCCCCGGTCACTCCCAAGTCCCATTCTTGGAATTTTGCATATGTGGCTTGTTTCCGCCTGTTCGGGGCCCAAACGGTGTCCAATCGCCACGAAACTTGGAGGGATGGTTCTTGACACTATTTTGAGTGTGTCACAGAAGTCTCAGCTCTGTTTGACCACCTGAACATGGTCAACTCCTTTTGCTTGTGGGCCCCCGGTCACTCCCAAGGCCCATTCTTGGAATTTTGCATATGTGGCTTGTTTTCACCTGTTCGGGGCCCAAACGGTGTCCAATCGCCACGAAAGTTGGAGGCATGCTTCTTGACACTATTTTGAGTGTGTCACAGAAGTTTCAGCTCTGTTTGACCACCTGAATATGGTCAACTCCTTTTGCTTGTGGGCCCCCGGTCACTCCCAAGGCCCATTCTTGGAATTTTGCATATGTGGCTTGTTTTCACCTGTTCGGGGCCCAAACGGTGTCCAATCGCCACGAAACTTGGAGGGATGCTTCTTGACACTATTTCGAGTGTGTCACAGAAGTTTCAGCTCTGTTTGACCACCTGAACATGGTCAACTCCTTTTGCTTGTGGGCCCCCGGTCACTCCCAAGGCCCATTCTTGGAATTTTGCATATGTGGCTTGTTTCCGTCTGTTCGGGGCCCAAACGGTGTCCAATCGCCACGAAACTTGGAGGGATGCTTCTTGACACTATTTTGAGTGTGTCACAGAGGTTTCAGCTCTGTTTGACCACCTGAACATGGTCAACTCCTTTTGCTTGTGGGCCCCCGGTCACTCCCAAGGCCCATTCTTGGAATTTTGCATATGTGGCTTGTTTCCGCCTGTTCGGGGCCCAAACGGTGTCCAATCACCACGAAACTTGGAGGGATGCTTCTTGACACTATTTCGAGTACGTCACAGAAGTTTCAGCTCTGTTTGACCACCTGAACATGGTCAACTCCTTTTGCTTGTGGGCCCCCGGTCACTCCCAAGGCCCATTCTTGGAATTTTGCATATGTGGCTTGTTTCCGCCTGTTCGGGGCCCAAACGGTGTCCAATCGCCACGAAACTTGGAGGGATGCTTCTTCACACTATTTTGAGTGTGTCACAGAAGTTTCAGCTCTGTTTGACCACCTGAACATGGTCAACTCCTTTTGTTTGTGGGCCCCGGTCACTCTCAAGGCCCATTTTTGGAATTTTGCATATGTGGCTTGTTTCCGCCTGTTCGGGGCCCGAACGGTGTCCAATCGCCACGAAACTTGGAGGGATGCTTCTTGACACTATTTTGAGTGTGTCACAGAAGTTTGAGCTCTGTTTGACCACCTGAACATGGTCAACTCCTTTTGCTTGTGGGCCCCCGGTCACTCCCAAGGCCCATTCTTGAAATTTTGCATATTTGGCTTGTTTCCGCCTGTTCGGGGCCCAAACGGTGTCCAATCGCCACGAAACTTGGAGGGATGCTTCTTGACACTATTTTGAGTGTGTCACAGAAGTTTCAACTCTGTTTGACCACCTGAACATGGTCAACTCCTTTTGCTTGTGGGCCCCCGGTCACTCCCAAGGCCCATTCTTTGAATTTTGCATATGTGGCTTGTTTCCGCCTGTTCGGGGCCCAAACGGTGTCCAATCGCCACGAAACTTGGAGGGATGCTTCTTGACACTATTTTGAGTGTGTCACAGAAGTTTCAGCTCTGTTTGACCACCTGAACATGGTCAACTCCTTTTGCTTGTGGGCCCCCGGTCACTCCGAAGGCCCATTCTTGGAATTTTGCATATGTGGCTTGTTTTCACCTGTTCGGGGCCCAAACGGTGTCCAATCGCCACGAAACTTGGAGGGATGCTTCTTGACACTATTTTGAGTGTGTCACAGAAGTTTCAACTCTGTTTGACCACCTGAACATGGTCAACTCCTTTTGTTTGTGGGCCCCGGTCACTCCCAAGGCCCATTTTTGGAATTTTGCATATGTGGCTTGTTTCCGCCTGTTCGGGGCCCAAACGGTGTCCAATCGCCACGAAACTTGGAGGGATGCTTCTTGACACTATTTTGAGTGTGTCACAGAAGTTTCAGCTCTGTTTGACCACCTGAACATGGTCAACTCCTTTTGCTTGTGGGCCCCCGGTTACTCCCAAGGCCCATTCTTGGAATTTTGCATATTTGGCTTGTTTCCGTCTGTTCGGGGCCCAAACGGTGTCCAATCGCCACGAAACTTGGAGGGATGCTTCTTGACACTATTTTGAGTGTGTCACAGAAGTCTCAGCTCTGTTTGACCACCTGAACATGGTCAACTCCTTTTGCTTGTGGGCCCCCGGTCACTCCCAAGGCCCATTCTTGGAATTTTGCATATGTGGCTTGTTTTCACCTGTTCGGGGCCCAAACGGTGTCCAATCGCCACGAAACTTGGAGGGATACTTCTTGACACTATTTTGAGTGTGTCACAGAAGTTTCAGCTCTGTTTGACCACCTGAACATGGTCAACTCCTTTTGTTTGTGGGCCCCGGTCACTCCCAAGGCCCATTTTTGGAATTTTGCATATGTGGCTTGTTTCCGCCTGTTCGGGGCCCAAACGGTGTCCAATCGCCACGAAACTTGGAGGGATGCTTCTTGACACGATTTTGAGTGTGTCACAGAAGTTTCAGCTCTGTTTGACCACCTGAACATGGTCAACTCCTTTTGCTTGTGGGCCCCCGGTCACTCCCAAGGCCCATTCTTGGAATTTTGCATATGTGGCTTGTTTCCGCCTGTTCGGGGCCCAAACGGTGTCCAATCGCCACGAAACTTGGAGGGATGCTTCTTGACACGATTTTGAGTGTGTCACAGAAGTTTCAGCTCTGTTTGACCACCTGAACATGGTCAACTCCTTTTGCTTGTGGGCCCCCGGTCACTCCCAAGGCCCATTCTTGGAATTTTGCATATTTGGCTTGTTTCCGTCTGTTCGGGGCCCAAACGGTGTCCAATCGCCACGAAACTTGGAGGGATGCTTCTTGACACTATTTTGAGTGTGTCACAGAAGTCTCAGCTCTGTTTGACCACCTGAACATGGTCAACTCCTTTTGCTTGTGGGCCCCCGGTCACTCCCAAGGCCCATTCTTGGAATTTTGCATATGTGGTTTGTTTTCACCTGTTCGGGGCCCAAACGGTGTCCAATCGCCACGAAACTTGGAGGGATACTTCTTGACACTATTTTGAGTGTGTCACAGAAGTTTCAGCTCTGTTTGACCACCTGAACATGGTCAACTCCTTTTGTTTGTGGGCCCCGGTCACTCCCAAGGCCCATTTTTGGAATTTTGCATATGTGGCTTGTTTCCGCCTGTTCGGGGCCCAAACGGTGTCCAATCGCCACGAAACTTGGAGGGACGCTTCTTGACACGATTTTGAGTGTGTCACAGAAGTTTCAGCTCTGTTTGACCACCTGAACATGGTCAACTCCTTTTGCTTGTGGGCCCCCGGTCACTCCCAAGGCCCATTCTTGGAATTTTGCATATTTGGCTTGTTTCCGTCTGTTCGGGGCCCAAACGGTGTCCAATCGCCACGAAACTTGGAGGGATGCTTCTTGACACTATTTTGAGTGTGTCACAGAACTCTCAGCTCTGTTTGACCACCTGAACATGGTCAACTCCTTTTGCTTGTGGGCCCCCGGTCACTCCCAAGGCCCATTCTTGGAATTTTGCGTATGTGGCTTGTTTCCGCCTGTTCGGGGCCCAAACGGTGTCCAATCGCCACGAAACTTGGAGGGATGCTTCTTGACACTATTTTGAGTGTGTCACAGAAGTTTCAGCTCTGTTTGACCACCTGAACATGGTCAACTCCTTTTGCTTGTGGGCCCCCGGTCACTCCCAAGGCCCATTCTTGGAATTTTGCATATTTGGCCTGTTTCCGTCTGTTCGGGGCCCAAACGGTGTCCAATCGCCACGAAACTTGGAGGGATGCTTCTTGACACTATTTTGAGTGTGTCACAGAAGTTTCAGCTCTGTTTGACCACCTGAACATGGTCAACTCCTTTTGCTTGTGGGCCCCCGGTCACTCCCAAGGCCCATTCTTTGAATTTTGCATATGTGGCTTGTTTCCGCCTGTTCGGGGCCCAAACGGTGTCCAATCGCCACGAAACTTGGAGGGATGCTTCTTGACACTATTTTGAGTGTGTCACAGAAGTTTCAGCTCTGTTTGCCCACCTGAACATGGTCAACTCCTTTTGCTTGTGGGCCCCCGGTCACTCCCAAGGCCCATTCTTGGAATTTTGCATATGTGGCTTGTTTCCGCCTGTTCGGGGCCCAAACGGTGTCCAATCGCCACGAAACTTGGAGGGATGATTCTTGACACTATTTTGAGTATGTCACAGAGGTTTCAGCTCTGTTTGACCACCTGAACATGGTCAACTCCTTTTGCTTGTGGGCCCCCGGTCACTCCCAAGGCCCATTCTTGGAATTTTGCATATGTGGCTTGTTTTCACCTGTTCGGGGCCCAAACGGTGTCCAATCGCCACGAAACTTGGAGGGATGCTTCTTGACACTATTTCGAGTACGTCACAGAAGTTTCAGCTCTGTTTGACCACCTGAACATGGTCAACTCCTTTTGCTTGTGGGCCCCCGGTCACTCCCAAGTCCCATTCTTGGAATTTTGCATATGTGGCTTGTTTCCGCCTGTTCGGGGCCCAAACGGTGTCCAATCGCCACGAAACTTGGAGGGATGGTTCTTGACACTATTTTGAGTGTGTCACAGAAGTCTCAGCTCTGTTTGACCACCTGAACATGGTCAACTCCTTTTGCTTGTGGGCCCCCGGTCACTCCCAAGGCCCATTCTTGGAATTTTGCATATGTGGCTTGTTTTCACCTGTTCGGGGCCCAAACGGTGTCCAATCGCCACGAAAGTTGGAGGGATGCTTCTTGACACTATTTTGAGTGTGTCACAGAAGTTTCAGCACTGTTTGACCACCTGAATATGGTCAACTCCTTTTGCTTGTGGGCCCCCGGTCACTCCCAAGGCCCATTCTTGGAATTTTGCATATGTGGCTTGTTTTCACCTGTTCGGGGCCCAAACGGTGTCCAATCGCCACGAAACTTGGAGGGATGCTTCTTGACACTATTTCGAGTGTGTCACAGAAGTTTCAGCTCTGTTTGACCACCTGAACATGGTCAACTCCTTTTGCTTGTGGGCCCCCGGTCACTCCCAAGGCCCATTCTTGGAATTTTGCATATGTGGCTTGTTTCCGTCTGTTCGGGGCCCAAACGGTGTCCAATCGCCACGAAACTTGGAGGGATGCTTCTTGACACTATTTTGAGTGTGTCACAGAGGTTTCAGCTCTGTTTGACCACCTGAACATGGTCAACTCCTTTTGCTTGTGGGCCCCCGGTCACTCCCAAGGCCCATTCTTGGAATTTTGCATATGTGGCTTGTTTCCGCCTGTTCGGGGCCCAAACGGTGTCCAATCACCACGAAACTTGGAGGGATGCTTCTTGACACTATTTCGAGTACGTCACAGAAGTTTCAGCTCTGTTTGACCACCTGAACATGGTCAACTCCTTTTGCTTGTGGGCCCCCGGTCACTCCCAAGGCCCATTCTTGGAATTTTGCATATGTGGCTTGTTTCCGCCTGTTCGGGGCCCAAACGGTGTCCAATCGCCACGAAACTTGGAGGGATGCTTCTTCACACTATTTTGAGTGTGTCACAGAAGTTTCAGCTCTGTTTGACCACCTGAACATGGTCAACTCCTTTTGTTTGTGGGCCCCGGTCACTCTCAAGGCCCATTTTTGGAATTTTGCATATGTGGCTTGTTTCCGCCTGTTCGGGGCCCAAACGGTGTCCAATCGCCACGAAACTTGGAGGGATGCTTCTTGACACTATTTTGAGTGTGTCACAGAAGTTTGAGCTCTGTTTGACCACCTGAACATGGTCAACTCCTTTTGCTTGTGGGCCCCCGGTCACTCCCAAGGCCCATTCTTGAAATTTTGCATATTTGGCTTGTTTCCGCCTGTTCGGGGCCCAAACGGTGTCCAATCGCCACGAAACTTGGAGGGATGCTTCTTGACACTATTTTGAGTGTGTCACAGAAGTTTCAACTCTGTTTGACCACCTGAACATGGTCAACTCCTTTTGCTTGTGGGCCCCCGGTCACTCCCAAGGCCCATTCTTTGAATTTTGCATATGTTGCTTGTTTCCGCCTGTTCGGGGCCCAAACGGTGTCCAATCGCCACGAAACTTGGAGGGATGCTTCTTGACACTATTTTGAGTGTGTCACAGAAGTTTCAGCTCTGTTTGACCACCTGAACATGGTCAACTCCTTTTGCTTGTGGGCCCCCGGTCACTCCGAAGGCCCATTCTTGGAATTTTGCATATGTGGCTTGTTTTCACCTGTTCGGGGCCCAAACGGTGTCCAATCGCCACGAAACTTGGAGGGATGCTTCTTGACACTATTTTGAGTGTGTCACAGAAGTTTCAACTCTGTTTGACCACCTGAACATGGTCAACTCCTTTTGTTTGTGGGCCCCGGTCACTCCCAAGGCCCATTTTTGGAATTTTGCATATGTGGCTTGTTTCCGCCTGTTCGGGGCCCAAACGGTGTCCAATCGCCACGAAACTTAGAGGGATGCTTCTTGACACTATTTTGAGTGTGTCACAGAAGTTTCAGCTCTGTTTGACCACCTGAACATGGTCAACTCCTTTTGCTTGTGGGCCCCCGGTTACTCCCAAGGCCCATTCTTGGAATTTTGCATATTTGGCTTGTTTCCGTCTGTTCGGGGCCCAAACGGTGTCCAATCGCCACGAAACTTGGAGGGATGCTTCTTGACACTATTTTGAGTGTGTCACAGAAGTCTCAGCTCTGTTTGACCACCTGAACATGGTCAACTCCTTTTGCTTGTGGGCCCCCGGTCACTCCCAAGGCCCATTCTTGGAATTTTGCATATGTGGCTTGTTTTCACCTGTTCGGGGCCCAAACGGTGTCCAATCGCCACGAAACTTGGAGGGATACTTCTTGACACTATTTTGAGTGTGTCACAGAAGTTTCAGCTCTGTTTGACCACCTGAACATGGTCAACTCCTTTTGTTTGTGGGCCCCGGTCACTCCCAAGGCCCATTTTTGGAATTTTGCATATGTGGCTTGTTTCCGCCTGTTCGGGGCCCAAACGGTGTCCAATCGCCACGAAACTTGGAGGGATGCTTCTTGACACGATTTTGAGTGTGTCACAGAAGTTTCAGCTCTGTTTGACCACCTGAACATGGTCAAGTCCTTTTGCTTGTGGGCCCCCGGTCACTCCCAAGGCCCATTCTTGGAATTTTGCATATTTGGCTTGTTTCCGTCTGTTCGGGGCCCAAACGGTGTCCAATCGCCACGAAACTTGGAGGGATGCTTCTTGACACTATTTTGAGTGTGTCACAGAACTCTCAGCTCTGTTTGACCACCTGAACATGGTCAACTCCTTTGCTTGTGGGCCCCCGGTCACTCCCAAGGCCCATTCTTGGAATTTTGCATATGCGGCTTGTTTTCACCTGTTCGGGGCCCAAACGGTGTCCAATCGCCACGAAAGTTGGAGGGATGCTTCTTGACACTATTTTGAGTGTGTCACAGAAGGTTCAGCTCTGTTTGGTCACCTGAACATGGTCAACTCCTTTTGCTTGTGGGCCCCCGGTCACTCCCAAGGCCCATTCTTGGAATTTTGCATATGTGGCTTGTTTCCGCCTGTTCGGGGCCCAAACGGTGTCCAATCGTTACGAAAATTGGAGGGATGCTTCTTGACACTATTTTGAGTGTGTCACAGAAGTTTCAGCTCTGTTTGACCACCTGAACATGGTCAACTCCTTTTGCTTGTGGGCCCCCGGTCACTCCCAAGGCCCATTCTTGAAATTTTGCATATTTGGCTTGTTTCCGCCTGTTCGGGGCCCAAACGGTGTCCAATCGCCACGAAACTTGGAGGGATGCTTCTTGACACTATTTTGAGTGTGTCAAAGAAGTCTCAGCTCTGTTTGACCACCTGAACATGGTCAACTCCTTTTGCTTGTGGGCCCCCGGTCACTCCCAAGGCCTATTCTTGGAATTTTGCGTATGTGGCTTGTTTCCGCCTGTTCGGGGCCCAAACGGTGTCCAATCGCCACGAAACTTGGAGGGATGCTTCTTGACACTATTTTGAGTGTGTCACAGAAGTTTCAGCTCTGTTTGACCACCTGAACATGGTCAACTCCTTTTGCTTGTGGGCCCCCGGTCACTCCCAAGGCCCATTCTTGGAATTTTGCATATTTGGCCTGTTTCCGTCTGTTCGGGGCCCAAACGGTGTCCAATCGCCACGAAACTTGGAGGGATGCTTCTTGACACTATTTTGAGTGTGTCACAGAAGTTTCAGCTCTGTTTGACCACCTGAACATGGTCAACTCCTTTTGCTTGTGGGCCCCCGGTCACTCCCAAGGCCCATTCTTTGAATTTTGCATATGTGGCTTGTTTCCGCCTGTTCGGGGCCCAAACGGTGTCCAATCGCCACGAAACATGGAGGGATGCTTCTTGACACTATTTTGAGTGTGTCACAGAAGGTTCAGCTCTGTTTGGCCACCTGAACATGGTCAACTCCTTTTGCTTGTGGGCCCCCGGTCACTCCCAAGGCCCATTCTTGGAATTTTGCATATGTGGCTTGTTTCCGCCTGTTCGGGGCCCAAACGGTGTCCAATCGCCACGAAACTTGGAGGGATGATTCTTGACACTATTTTGAGTGTGTCACAGAGGTTTCAGCTCTGTTTGACCACCTGAACATGGTCAACTCCTTTTGCTTGTGGGCCCCCGGTCACTCCCAAGGCCCATTCTTGGAATTTTGCATATGTGGCTTGTTTTCGCCTGTTCGGGGCCCAAACGGTGTCCAATCGCCTCGAAACTTGGAGGGATGCTTCTTCACACTATTTTGAGTGTGTCACAGAAGTTTCAGCTCTGTTTGACCACCTGAACATGGTCAACTCCTTTTGCTTGTGGGCCCCCGGTCACTCCCAAGTCCCATTCTTGGAATTTTGCATATGTGGCTTGTTTCCGCCTGTTCGGGGCCCAAACGGTGTCCAATCGCCACGAAACTTGGAGGGATGGTTCTTGACACTATTTTGAGTGTGTCACAGAAGTCTCAGCTCTGTTTGACCACCTGACCATGGTCAACTCCTTTTGCTTGTGGGCCCCCGGTCACTCCCAAGGCCCATTCTTGGAATTTTGCATATGTGGCTTGTTTTCACCTGTTCGGGGCCCAAACGGTGTCCAATCGCCACGAAACTTGGAGGGATGATTCTTGACACTATTTTGAGTGTGTCACAGAGGTTTCAGCTCTGTTTGACCACCTGAACATGGTCAACTCCTTTTGCTTGTGGGCCCCCGGTCACTCCCAAGGCCCATTCTTGGAATTTTGCATATGTGGCTTGTTTTCACCTGTTCGGGGCCCAAACGGTGTCCAATCGCCACGAAACTTGGAGGGATGCTTCTTCACACTATTTTGAGTGTGTCACAGAAGTTTCAGCTCTGTTTGACCACCTGAACATGGTCAACTCCTTTTGCTTGTGGGCCCCCGGTCACTCCCAAGTCCCATTCTTGGAATTTTGCATATGTGGCTTGTTTCCGCCTGTTCGGGGCCCAAACGGTGTCCAATCGCCACGAAACTTGGAGGGATGGTTCTTGACACTATTTTGAGTGTGTCACAGAAGTCTCAGCTCTGTTTGACCACCTGAACATGGTCAACTCCTTTTGCTTGTGGGCCCCCGGTCACTCCCAAGGCCCATTCTTGGAATTTTGCATATGTGGCTTGTTTTCACCTGTTCGGGGCCCAAACGGTGTCCAATCGCCACGAAACTTGGAGGGATGATTCTTGACACTATTTTGAGTGTGTCACAGAGGTTTCAGCTCTGTTTGACCACCTGAACATGGTCAACTCCTTTTGCTTCTGGGCCCCCGGTCACTCCCAAGGCCCATTCTTGGAATTTTGCATATGTGGCTTGTTTTCACCTGTTCGGGGCCCAAACGGTGTCCAATCGCCACGAAACTTGGAGGGATGCTTCTTCACACTATTTTGAGTGTGTCACAGAAGTTTCAGCTCTGTTTGACCACCTGAACATGGTCAACTCCTTTTGCTTGTGGGCCCCCGGTCACTCCGAAGTCCCATTCTTGGAATTTTGCATATGTGGCTTGTTTCCGCCTGTTCGGGGCCCAAACGGTGTCCAATCGCCACGAAACTTGGAGGGATGGTTCTTGACACTATTTTGAGTGTGTCACAGAAGTCTCAGCTCTGTTTGACCACCTGAACATGGTCAACTCCTTTTGCTTGTGGGTCCCCGGTCACTGCCAAGGCCCATTCTTGGAATTTTGCATATGTGGCTTGTTTTCACCTGTTCGGGGCCCAAACGGTGTCCAATCGCCACGAAACTTGGAGGGATGCTTCTTGACACTATTTTGAGTGTGTCACAGAAGTTTCAGCTCTGTTTGACCACCTGAACATGGTCAACTCCTTTTGCTTGTGGGCCCCCGGTCACTCCCAAGGCCCATTCTTGGAATTTTGCATATGTGGCTTGTTTTCACCTGTTCGGGGCCCAAACGGTGTCCAATCGCCACGAAACTTGGAGGGATGCTTCTTGACACTATTTCGAGTGTGTCACAGAAGTTTCAGCTCTGTTTGACCACCTGAACATGGTCAACTCCTTTTGCTTGTGGGCCCCCGGTCACTCCCAAGGCCCATTCTTGGAATTTTGCATATGTGGCTTGTTTCCGCCTGTTCGGGGCCCAAACGGTGTCCAATCGCCACGAAACTTGGAGGGATGCTTCTTGACACTATTTCGAGTACGTCACAGAAGTTTCAGCTCTGTTTGACCACCTGAACATGGTCAACTCCTTTTGCTTGTGGGCCCCCGGTCACTCCCAAGGCCCATTCTTGGAATTTTGCATATGTGGCTTGTTTCCGCCTGTTCGGGGCCCAAACGGTGTCCAATCGCCACGAAACTTGGAGGGATGCTTCTTGACACTATTTTGAGTGTGTCACAGAAGTTTCAGCTCTGTTTGACCACCTGAACATGGTCAACTCCTTTTGTTTGTGGGCCCCGGTCACTCCCAAGGCCCATTTTTGGAATTTTGCATATGTGGCTTGTTTCCGCCTGTTCGGGGCCCAAACGGTGTCCAATCGCCACGAAACTTGGAGGGATGCTTCTTGACACTATTTTGAGTGTGTCACAGAAGTTTCAGCTCTGTTTGACCACCTGAACATGGTCAACTCCTTTTGCTTGTGGGCCCCCGGTCACTCCCAAGGCCCATTCTTGGAATTTTGCATATGTGGCTTGTTTCCGCCTGTTCGGGGCCCAAACGGTGTCCAATCGCCACGAAACTTGGAGGGATGCTTCTTGACACTATTTTGAGTGTGTCACAGAAGTTTCAGCTCTGTTTGACCACCTGAACATGGTCAACTCCTTTTGTTTGTGGGACCCGGTCACTCCCAAGGCCCATTTTTGGAATTTTGCATATGTGGCTTGTTTCCGCCTGTTCGGGGCCCAAACGGTGTCCAATCGCCACGAAACTTGGAGGGATGCTTCTTGACACTATTTCGAGTACGTCACAGAAGTTTCAACTCTGTTTGACCACCTGAACATGGTCAACTCCTTTTGCATGTGGGCCCCCGGTCACTCCCAAGGCCCATTCTTGGAATTTTGCATATGTGGCTTGTTTCCGCCTGTTCGGGGCCCAAACGGTGTCCAATCGCCACGAAACTTGGAGGGATGCTTCTTGACACTATTTTGAGTGTGTCACAGAAGTTTCAGCTCTGTTTGACCACCTGAACATGGTCAACTCCTTTTGCTTGTGGGCCCCCGGTCACTCCCAAGGCCCATTCTTGGAATTTTGCATATGTGGCTTGTTTTCACCTGTTCGGGGCCCAAACGGTGTCCAATCGCCACGAAACTTGGAGGGATGCTTCTTGACACTATTTTGAGTGTGTCACAGAAGTTTCAACTCTGTTTGACCACCTGAACATGGTCAACTCCTATTGTTTGTGGGCCCCGGTCACTCCCAAGGCCCATTTTTGGAATTTTGCATATGTGGCTTGTTTCCGCCTGTTCGGGGCCCAAACGGTGTCCAATTGCCACGAAACTTGGAGGGATGCTTCTTGACACTATTTTGAGTGTGTCACAGAAGTTTCAGCTCTGTTTGACCACCTGAACATGGTCAACTCCTTTTGCTTGTGGACCCCCGGTCACTCCCAAGGCCCATTTTTGGAATTTTGCATATGTGGCTTGTTTCCGTCTGTTCGGGGCCCAAACGGTGTCCAATCGCCACGAAACTTGGAGGGATGCTTCTTGACACTATTTTGAGTGTGTCACAGAAGTTTCAGCTCTGTTTGACCACCTGAACATGGTCAACTCCTTTTGCTTGTGGGCCCCCGGTCACTCCCAAGGCCCATTCTTGGAATTTTGCATATGTGGCTTGTTTTCACCTGTTCGGGGCCCAAACGGTGTCCAATCGCCACGAAACTTGGAGGGATGCTTCTTGACACTATTTCGAGTGTGTCACAGAAGTTTCAGCTCTGTTTGACCACCTGAACATGGTCAACTCCTTTTGCTTGTGGGCCCCCGGTCACTCCCAAGGCCCATTCTTGGAATTTTGCATATGTGGCTTGTTTCTGCCTGTTCGGGGCCCAAACGGTGTCCAATCGCCACGAAACTTGGAGGGATGCTTCTTGACACTATTTCGAGTACGTCACAGATGTTTCAGCTCTGTTTGACCACCTGAACATGGTCAACTCCTTTTGCTTGTGGGCCCCCGGTCACTCCCAAGGCCCATTCTTGGAATTTTGCATATGTGGCTTGTTTCCGCCTGTTCGGGGCCCAAACGGTGTCCAATCGCCACGAAACTTGGAGGGATGCTTCTTGACACGATTTTGAGTGTGTCACAGAAGTTTCAGCTCTGTTTGACCACCTGAACATGGTCAACTCCTTTTGTTTGTGGGCCCCGGTCACTCCCAAGGCCCATTTTTGGAATTTTGCATATGTGGCTTGTTTCCGCCTGTTCGGGGCCCAAACGGTGTCCAATCGCCACGAAACTTGGAGGGATGCTTCTCGACACTATTTTGAGTGTGTCACAGAAGTTTCAGCTCTGTTTGACCACCTGAACATGGTCAACTCCTTTTGCTTGTGGGCCCCCGGTCACTCCCAAGGCCCATTCTTGAAATTTTGCATATTTGGCTTGTTTCCGCCTGTTCGGGGCCCAAACGGTGTCCAATCGCCACGAAACTTGGAGGGATGCTTCTTGACACTATTTTGAGTGTGTCACAGAAGTCTCAGCTCTGTTTGACCACCTGAACATGGTCAACTCCTTTTGCTTGTGGACCCCCGGTCACTCCCAAGGCCCATTTTTGGAATTTTGCATATGTGGCTTGTTTCCGCCTGTTCGGGGCCCAAACGGTGTCCAATCGCCACGAAACTTGGAGGGATGCTTCTTGACACTATTTTGAGTGTGTCACAGAAGTTTCAGCTCTGTTTGACCACCTGAACATGGTCAACTCCTTTTGCTTGTGGGCCCCCGGTCACTCCCAAGGCCCATTCTTGGAATTTTGCATATTTGGCTTGTTTCCGTCTGTTCGGGGCCCAAACGGTGTCCAATCGCCACGAAACTTGGAGGGATGCTTCTTGACACTATTTTGAGTGTGTCACAGAAGTTTCAGCTCTGTTTGACCACCTGAACATGGTCAACTCCTTTTGCTTGTGGGCCCCCGGTCACTCCCAAGGCCCATTCTTTGAATTTTGCATATGTGGCTTGTTTCCGCCTGTTCGGGGCCCAAACGGTGTCCAATCGCCACGAAACTTGGAGGGATGCTTCTTGACACTATTTTGAGTGTGTCACAGAGGTTTCAGCTCTGTTTGACCACCTGAACATGGTCAACTCCTTTTGCTTGTGGGCCCCCGGTCACTCCCAAGGCCCATTCTTGGAATTTTGCATATGTGGCTTGTTTTCACCTGTTCGGGGCCCAAACGGTGTCCAATCGCCACGAAACTTGGAGGGATGCTTCTTGACACTATTTTGAGTGTGTCACAGAAGTTTCAACTCTGTTTGACCACCTGAACATGGTCAACTCCTTTTGTTTGTGGGCCCCGGTCACTCCCAAGGCCCATTTTTGGAATTTTGCATATGTGGCTTGTTTCCGCCTGTTCGGGGCCCAAACGGTGTCCAATTGCCACGAAACTTGGAGGGATGCTTCTTGACACTATTTTGAGTGTGTCACAGAAGTTTCAGCTCTGTTTGACCACCTGAACATGGTCAACTCCTTTTGCTTGTGGGCCCCCGGTCACTCCCAAGGCCCATTCTTGGAATTTTGCATATTTGGCTTGTTTCCGTCTGTTCGGGGCCCAAACGGTGTCCAATCGCCACGAAACTTGGAGGGATGCTTCTTGACACTATTTTGAGTGTGTCACAGAAGTTTCAGCTCTGTTTGACCACCTGAACATGGTCAACTCCTTTTGCTTGTGGGCCCCCGGTCACTCCCAAGGCCCATTCTTGGAATTTTGTATATGTGGCTTGTTTTCACCTGTTCGGGGCCCAAACGGTGTCCAATCGCCACGAAACTTGGAGGGATGCTTCTTGACACTATTTCGAGTGTGTCACAGAAGTTTCAGCTCTCTTTGACCACCTGAACATGGTCAACTCCTTTTGCTTGTGGGCCCCCGGTCACTCCCAAGGCCCATTCTTGAAATTTTGCATATTTGGCTTGTTTCCGCCTGTTCGGGGCCCAAACGGTGTCCAATCGCCACGAAACTTGGAGGGAAGCTTCTTGACACTATTTTGAGTGTGTCACAGAAGTCTCAGCTCTGTTTGACCACCTGAACATGGTCAACTCCTTTTGCTTGTGGGCCCCCGGTCACTCCCAAGGCCCATTTTTGGAATTTTGCATATGTGGCTTGTTTCCGCCTGTTCGGGGCCCAAACGGTGTCCAATCGCCACGAAACTTGGAGGGATGCTTCTTGACACTATTTTGAGTGTGTCACAGATGTTTCAGCTCTGTTTGACCACCTGAACATGGTCAACTCCTTTTGCTTGTGGGCCCCCGGTCACTCCCAAGGCCCATTCTTGAAATTTTGCATATTTGGCTTGTTTCCGCCTGTTCGGGGCCCAAACGGTGTCCAATCGCCACGAAACTTGGAGGGATGCTTCTTGACACTATTTTGAGTGTGTCACAGAAGTCTCAGCTCTGTTTGACCACCTGAACATGGTCAACTCCTTTTGCTTGTGGGCCCCCGGTCACTCCCAAGGCCCATTTTTGGAATTTTGCATATGTGGCTTGTTTCCGCCTGTTCGGGGCCCAAACGGTGTCCAATCGCCACGAAACTTGGAGGGATGCTTCTTGACACTATTTTGAGTGTGTCACAGAAGTTTCAGCTCTGTTTGACCACCTGAACATGGTCAACTCCTTTTGCTTGTGGGCCCCCGGTCACTCCCAAGGCCCATTCTTGAAATTTTGCATATTTGGCTTGTTTCCGCCTGTTCGGGGCCCTAACGGTGTCCAATCGCCACGAAACTTGGAGGGATGCTTCTTGACACTATTTTGAGTGTGTCACAGAAGTTTCAGCTCTGTTTGACCACCTGAACATGGTCAACTCCTTTTGCTTGTGGGCCCCCGGTCACTCCCAAGGCCCATTCTTGAAATTTTGCATATTTGGCTTGTTTCCGCCTGTTCGGGGCCCAAACGGTGTCCAATCGCCACGAAACTTGGAGGGATGCTTCTTGACACTATTTTGAGTGTGTCACAGAAGTCTCAGCTCTGTTTGACCACCTGAACATGGTCAACTCCTTTTGCTTGTGGGCCCCCGGTCACTCCCAAGGCCCATTTTTGGAATTTTGCATATGTGGCTTGTTTCCGCCTGTTCGGGGCCCAAACGGTGTCCAATCGCCACGAAACTTGGAGGGATGCTTCTTGACACTATTTTGAGTGTGTCACAGATGTTTCAGCTCTGTTTGACCACCTGAACATGGTCAACTCCTTTTGCTTGTGGGCCCCCGGTCACTCCCAAGGCCCATTCTTGGAATTTTGCATATTTGGCTTGTTTCCGTCTGTTCGGGGCCCAAACGGTGTCCAATCGCCACGAAACTTGGAGGGATGCTTCTTGACACTATTTTGAGTGTGCCACAGAAGTCTCAGCTCTGTTTGACCACCTGAACATGGTCAACTCCTTTTGCTTGTGGGCCCCCGGTCACTCCCAAGGCCCATTCTTGGAATTTTGCATATGTGGCATGTTTCTGCCTGTTCGGGGCCCAAACGGTGTCCAATCGCCACGAAACTGGGAGGGATGCTTCTTGACACTATTTCGAGTACGTCACAGAAGTTTCAGCTCTGTTTGACCACCTGAACATGGTCAACTCCTTTTGCTTGTGGGCCCCCGGTCACTCCCAAGGCCCATTCTTGAAATTTTGCATATTTGGCTTGTTTCCGCCTGTTCGGGGCCCAAACGGTGTCCAATCGCCACGAAACTTGGAGGGATGCTTCTTGACACTATTTTGAGTGTGTCACAGAAGTCTCAGCTCTGTTTGACCACCTGAACATGGTCAACTCCTTTTGCTTGTGGGCCCCGGTCACTCCCAAGGCCCATTTTTGGAATTTTGCATATGTGGCTTGTTTCCGCCTGTTCGGGGCCCAAACGGTGTCCAATCGCCACGAAACTTGGAGGGATGCTTCTCGACACTATTTTGAGTGTGTCACAGAAGTTTCAGCTCTGTTTGACCACCTGAACATGGTCAACTCCTTTTGCTTGTGGGCCCCCGGTCACTCCCAAGGCCCATTCTTGAAATTTTGCATATTTGGCTTGTTTCCGCCTGTTCGGGGCCCAAACGGTGTCCAATCGCCACGAAACTTGGAGGGATGCTTCTTGACACTATTTTGAGTGTGTCACAGAAGTCTCAGCTCTGTTTGACCACCTGAACATGGTCAACTCCTTTTGCTTGTGGGCCCCCGGTCACTCCCAAGGCCCATTTTTGGAATTTTGCATATGTGGCTTGTTTCCGCCTGTTCGGGGCCCAAACGGTGTCCAATCGCCACGAAACTTGGAGGGATGGTTCTTGACACTATTTTGAGTGTGTCACAGAAGTTTCAGCTCTGTTTGACCACCTGAACATGGTCAACTCCTTTTGCTTGTGGGCCCCCGGTCACTCCCAAGGCCCATTCTTGAAATTTTGCATATTTGGCTTGTTTCCGCCTGTTCGGGGCCCAAACGGTGTCCAATCGCCACGAAACTTGGAGGGATGCTTCTTGACACTATTTTGAGTGTGTCACAGAAGTTTCAGCTCTGTTTGACCTCCTGAACATGGTCAACTCCTTTTACTTGTGGGCCCCCGGTCACTCCCAAGGCCCATTCTTGGAATTTTGCATATTTGGCTTGTTTCCGTCTGTTCGGGGCGCAAACGGTGTCCAATCGCCACGAAACTTGGAGGGATGCTTCTTGACACTATTTTGAGTGTGTCACAGAAGTTTCAGCTCTGTTTGACCACCTGAACATGGTCAACTCCTTTTGCTTGTGGGCCCCCGGTCACTCCCAAGGCCCATTCTTGAAATTTTGCATATTTGGCTTGTTTCCGCCTGTTCGGGGCCCAAACGGTGTCCAATCGCCACGAAACTTGGAGGGATGCTTCTTGACACTATTTTGAGTGTGTCACAGAAGTCTCAGCTCTGTTTGACCACCTGAACATGGTCAACTCCTTTTGCTTGTGGGCCCCCGGTCACTCCCAAGGCCCATTTTTGGAATTTTGCATATGTGGCTTGTTTCCGCCTGTTCGGGGCCCAAACGGTGTCCAATCGCCACGAAACTTGGAGGGATGCTTCTTGACACTATTTTGAGTGTGTCACAGATGTTTCAGCTCTGTTTGACCACCTGAACATGGTCAACTCCTTTTGTTTGTGGGCCCCGGTCACTCCCAAGGCCCATTTTTGGAATTTTGCATATGTGGCTTGTTTCCGCCTGTCGGGGCCCAAACGGTGTCCAATCGCCACGAAACTTGGAGGGATGCTTCTTGACACTATTTTGAGTGTGTCACAGAAGTCTCAGCTCTGTTTGACCACCTGAACATGGTCAACTCCTTTTGCTTGTGGGCCCCCGGTCACTCCCAAGGCCCATTTTTGGAATTTTGCATATGTGGCTTGTTTCCGCCTGTTCGGGGCCCAAACGGTGTCCAATCGCCACGAAACTTGGAGGGATGCTTCTTGACACTATTTTGAGTGTGTCACAGAAGTTTCAGCTCTGTTTGACCACCTGAACATGGTCAACTCCTTTTGCTTGTGGGCCCCCGGTCACTCCCAAGGCCCATTCTTGGAATTTTGCATATGTGGCTTGTTTCCGCCTGTTCGGGGCCCAAACGGTGTCCAATCGCCACGAAACTTGGAGGGATGCTTCTTGACACTATTTTGAGTGTGTCACAGAAGTTTCAGCTCTGTTTGACCACCTGAACATGGTCAACTCCTTTTGCTTGTGGGCCCCCGGTCACTCCCAAGGCCCATTCTTGAAATTTTGCATATGTGGCTTGTTTCCGCCTGTTCGGGGCCCAAACGGTGTCCAATCGCCACGAAACTTGGAGGGATGCTTCTTGACACTATTTTGAGTGTGTCACAGAAGTTTCAGCTCTGTTTGACCACCCGAACATGGTCAACTCCTTTTGCTTGTGTGCCCCCGGTCACTCCCAAGGCCCATTCTTGGAATTTTGCATATGTGGCTTGTTTCCGCCTGTTCGGGGCCCAAACGGTGTCCAATCGCCACGAAACTTGGAGGGATGCTTCTCGACACTATTTTGAGTGTGTCACAGAAGTTTCAGCTCTGTTTGACCACCTGAACATGGTCAACTCCTTTTGCTTGTGGGCCCCCGGTCACTCCCAAGGCCCATTCTTGAAATTTTGCATATTTGGCTTGTTTCCGCCTGTTCGGGGCCCAAACGGTGTCCAATCGCCACGAAACTTGGAGGGATGCTTCTTGACACTATTTTGAGTGTGTCACAGAAGTCTCAGCTCTGTTTGACCACCTGAACATGGTCAACTCCTTTTGCTTGTGGGCCCCCGGTCACTCCCAAGGCCCATTTTTGGAATTTTGCATATGTGGCTTGTTTCCGCCTGTTCGGGGCCCAAACGGTGTCCAATCGCCACGAAACTTGGAGGGATGCTTCTTGACACTATTTTGAGTGTGTCACAGATGTTTCAGCTCTGTTTGACCACCTGAACATGGTCAACTCCTTTTGCTTGTGGGCCCCCGGTCACTCCCAAGGCCCATTCTTGAAATTTTGCATATTTGGCTTGTTTCCGCCTGTTCGGGGCCCAAACGGTGTCCAATCGCCACGAAACTTGGAGGGATGCTTCTTGACACTATTTTGAGTGTGTCACAGAAGTTTCAGCTCTGTTTGACCTCCTGAACATGGTCAACTCCTTTTACTTGTGGGCCCCCGGTCACTCCCAAGGCCCATTCTTGGAATTTTGCATATTTGGCTTGTTTCCGTCTGTTCGGGGCGCAAACGGTGTCCAATCGCCACGAAACTTGGAGGGATGCTTCTTGACACTATTTTGAGTGTGTCACAGAAGTTTCAGCTCTGTTTGACCACCTGAACATGGTCAACTCCTTTTGCTTGTGGGCCCCCGGTCACTCCCAAGGCCCATTCTTGAAATTTTGCATATTTGGCTTGTTTCCGCCTGTTCGGGGCCCAAACGGTGTCCAATCGCCACGAAACTTGGAGGGATGCTTCTTGACACTATTTTGAGTGTGTCACAGAAGTCTCAGCTCTGTTTGACCACCTGAACATGGTCAACTCCTTTTGCTTGTGGGCCCCCGGTCACTCCCAAGGCCCATTTTTGGAATTTTGCATATGTGGCTTGTTTCCGCCTGTTCGGGGCCCAAACGGTGTCCAATCGCCACGAAACTTGGAGGGATGCTTCTTGACACTATTTTGAGTGTGTCACAGATGTTTCAGCTCTGTTTGACCACCTGAACATGGTCAACTCCTTTTGCTTGTGGGCCCCCGGTCACTCCCAAGGCCCATTCTTGGAATTTTGCATATTTGGCTTGTTTCCGTCTGTTCGGGGCCCAAACGGTGTCCAATCGCCACGAAACTTGGAGGGATGCTTCTTGACACTATTTTGAGTGTGCCACAGAAGTCTCAGCTCTGTTTGACCACCTGAACATGGTCAACTCCTTTTGCTTGTGGGCCCCCGGTCACTCCCAAGGCCCATTCTTTGAATTTTGCATATGTGGCTTGTTTCCGCCTGTTCGGGGCCCAAACGGTGTCCAATCGCCACGAAACTTGGAGGGATGCTTCTTGACACTATTTTGAGTGTGTCACAGAGGTTTCAGCTCTGTTTGACCACCTGAACATGGTCAACTCCATTTGCTTGTGGGCCCCCGGTCACTCCCAAGGCCCATTCTTGGAATTTTGCATATGTGGCTTGTTTTCACCTGTTCGGGGCCCAAACGGTGTCCAATCGCCACGAAACTTGGAGGGATGCTTCTTGACACTATTTTGAGTGTGTCACAGAAGTTTCAGCTCTGTTTGACCACCTGAACATGGTCAACTCCTTTTGTTTGTGGGCCCCGGTCACTCCCAAGGCCCATTTTTGGAATTTTGCATATGTGGCTTGTTTCCGCCTGTTCGGGGCCCAAACGGTGTCCAATCGCCACGAAACTTGGAGGGATGCTTCTTGACACTATTTTGAGTGTGTCACAGAAGTCTCAGCTCTGTTTGACCACCTGAACATGGTCAACTCCTTTTGCTTGTGGGCCCCCGGTCACTCCCAAGGCCCATTTTTGGAATTTTGCATATGTGGCTTGTTTCCGCCTGTTCGGGGCCCAAACGGTGTCCAATCGCCACGAAACTTGGAGGGATGCTTCTTGACACTATTTTGAGTGTGTCACAGAAGTTTCAGCTCTGTTTGACCACCTGAACATGGTCAACTCCTTTTGCTTGTGGGCCCCCGGTCACTCCCAAGGCCCATTCTTGAAATTTTGCATATTTGGCTTGTTTCCGCCTGTTCGGGGCCCAAACGGTGTCCAATCGCCACGAAACTTGGAGGGATGCTTCTTGACACTATTTTGAGTGTGTCACAGAAGTTTCAGCTCTGTTTGACCACCTGAACATGGTCAACTCCTTTTGCTTGTGGGCCCCCGGTCACTCCCAAGGCCCATTCTTGAAATTTTGCATATTTGGCTTGTTTCCGCCTGTTCGGGGCCCAAACGGTGTCCAATCGCCACGAAACTTGGAGGGATGCTTCTTGACACTATTTTGAGTGTGTCACAGAAGTTTCAGCTCTGTTTGACCACCTGAACATGGTCAACTCCTTTTGCTTGTGGGCCCCCGGTCACTCCCAAGGCCCATTCTTGGAATTTTGCATATTTGGCTTGTTTCCGTCTGTTCGGGGCGCAAACGGTGTCCAATCGCCACGAAACTTGGAGGGATGCTTCTTGACACTATTTTGAGTGTGTCACAGAAGTTTCAGCTCTGTTTGACCACCTGAACATGGTCAACTCCTTTTGCTTGTGGGCCCCCGGTCACTCCCAAGGCCCATTCTTGAAATTTTGCATATTTGGCTTGTTTCCGCCTGTTCGGGGCCCAAACGGTGTCCAATCGCCACGAAACTTGGAGGGATGCTTCTTGACACTATTTTGAGTGTGTCACAGAAGTCTCAGCTCTGTTTGACCACCTGAACATGGTCAACTCCTTTTGCTTGTGGGCCCCCGGTCACTCCCAAGGCCCATTTTTGGAATTTTGCATATGTGGCTTGTTTCCGCCTGTTCGGGGCCCAAACGGTGTCCAATCGCCACGAAACTTGGAGGGATGCTTCTTGACACTATTTTGAGTGTGTCACAGATGTTTCAGCTCTGTTTGACCACCTGAACATGGTCAACTCCTTTTGCTTGTGGGCCCCCGGTCACTCCCAAGGCCCATTCTTGGAATTTTGCATATTTGGCTTGTTTCCGTCTGTTCGGGGCCCAAACGGTGTCCAATCGCCACGAAACTTGGAGGGATGCTTCTTGACACTATTTTGAGTGTGCCACAGAGGTCTCAGCTCTGTTTGACCACCTGAACATGGTCAACTCCTTTTGCTTGTGGGCCCCCGGTCACTCCCAAGGCCCATTCTTTGAATTTTGCATATGTGGCTTGTTTCCGCCTGTTCGGGGCCCAAACGGTGTCCAATCGCCACGAAACTTGGAGGGATGCTTCTTGACACTATTTTGAGTGTGTCACAGAAGTTTCAGCTCTGTTTGACCACCTGAACATGGTCAACTCCTTTTGCTTGTGGGCCCCCGGTCACTCCCAAGGCCCATTCTTGGAATTTTGCATATTTGGCTTGTTTCCGTCTGTTCGGGGCGCAAACGGTGTCCAATCGGCACGAAACTTGGAGGGATGCTTCTTGACACTATTTTGAGTGTGTCACAGAAGTTTCAGCTCTGTTTGACCACCTGAACATGGTCAACTCCTTTTGCTTGTGGGCCCCCGGTCACTCCCAAGGCCCATTCTTGAAATTTTGCATATTTGGCTTGTTTCCGCCTGTTCGGGGCCCAAACGGTGTCCAATCGCCACGAAACTTGGAGGGATGCTTCTTGACACTATTTTGAGTGTGTCACAGAAGTCTCAGCTCTGTTTGACCACCTGAACATGGTCAACTCCTTTTGCTTGTGGGCCCCCGGTCACTCCCAAGGCCCATTTTTGGAATTTTGCATATGTGGCTTGTTTCCGCCTGTTCGGGGCCCAAACGGTGTCCAATCGCCACGAAACTTGGAGGGATGCTTCTTGACACTATTTTGAGTGTGTCACAGATGTTTCAGCTCTGTTTGACCACCTGAACATGGTCAACTCCTTTTGCTTGTGGGCCCCCGGTCACTCCCAAGGCCCATTCTTGAAATTTTGCATATTTGGCTTGTTTCCGCCTGTTCGGGGCCCAAACGGTGTCCAATCGCCACGAAACTTGGAGGGATGCTTCTTGACACTATTTTGAGTGTGTCACAGAAGTTTCAGCTCTGTTTGACCACCTGAACATGGTCAACTCCTTTTGTTTGTGGGCCCCGGTCACTCCCAAGGCCCATTTTTGGAATTTTGCATATGTGGCTTGTTTCCGCCTGTTCGGGGCCCAAACGGTGTCCAATCGCCACGAAACTTGGAGGGATGCTTCTTGACACTATTTTGAGTGTGTCACAGAAGTCTCAGCTCTGTTTGACCACCTGAACATGGTCAACTCCTTTTGCTTGTGGGCCCCCGGTCACTCCCAAGGCCCATTTTTGGAATTTTGCATATGTGGCTTGTTTCCGCCTGTTCGGGGCCCAAACGGTGTCCAATCGCCACGAAACTTGGAGGGATGCTTCTTGACACTATTTTGAGTGTGTCACAGAAGTTTCAGCTCTGTTTGACCACCTGAACATGGTCAACTCCTTTTGCTTGTGGGCCCCCGGTCACTCCCAAGGCCCATTCTTGGAATTTTGCATATTTGGCTTGTTTCCGTCTGTTCGGGGCCCAAACGGTGTCCAATCGCCACGAAACTTGGAGGGATGCTTCTTGACACTATTTTGAGTGTGTCACAGAAGTCTCAGCTCTGTTTGACCACCTGAACATGGTCAACTCCTTTTGCTTGTGGGCCCCCGGTCACTCCCAAGGCCCATTTTTGGAATTTTGCATATGTGGCTTGTTTCCGCCTGTTCGGGGCCCAAACGGTGTCCAATCGCCACGAAACTTGGAGGGATGCTTCTTGACACTATTTTGAGTGTGTCACAGAAGTTTCAGCTCTGTTTGACCACCTGAACATGGTCAACTCCTTTTGCTTGTGGGCCCCCGGTCACTCCCAATGCCCATTCTTGAAATTTTGCATATTTGGCTTGTTTCCGCCTGTTCGGGGCCCAAACGGTGTCCAATCGCCACGAAACTTGGAGGGATGCTTCTTGACACTATTTTGAGTGTGTCACAGAAGTCTCAGCTCTGTTTGACCACCTGAACATGGTCAACTCCTTTTGCTTGTGGGCCCCCGGTCACTCCCAAGGCCCATTTTTGGAATTTTGCATATGTGGCTTGTTTCCGCCTGTTCGGGGCCCAAACGGTGTCCAATCGCCACGAAACTTGGAGGGATGCTTCTTGACACTATTTTGAGTGTGTCACAGATGTTTCAGCTCTGTTTGACCACCTGAACATGGTCAACTCCTTTTGCTTGTGGGCCCCCGGTCACTCCCAAGGCCCATTCTTGGAATTTTGCATATTTGGCTTGTTTCCGTCTGTTCGGGGCGCAAACGGGGTCCAATCGCCACGAAACTTGGAGGGATGCTTCTTGACACTATTTTGAGTGTGTCACAGAAGTTTCAGCTCTGTTTGACCACCTGAACATGGTCAACTCCTTTTGCTTGTGGGCCCCCGGTCACTCCCAAGGCCCATTCTTGAAATTTTGCATATTTGGCTTGTTTCCGCCTGTTCGGGGCCCAAACGGTGTCCAATCGCCACGAAACTTGGAGGGATGCTTCTTGACACTATTTTGAGTGTGTCACAGAAGTCTCAGCTCTGTTTGACCACCTGAACATGGTCAACTCCTTTTGCTTGTGGGCCCCCGGTCACTCCCAAGGCCCATTTTTGGAATTTTGCATATGTGGCTTGTTTCCGCCTGTTCGGGGCCCAAACGGTGTCCAATCGCCACGAAACTTGGAGGGATGCTTCTTGACACTATTTTGAGTGTGTCACAGATGTTTCAGCTCTGTTTGACCACCTGAACATGGTCAACTCCTTTTGCTTGTGGGCCCCCGGTCACTCCCAAGGCCCATTTTTGGAATTTTGCATATGTGGCTTGTTTCCGCCTGTTCGGGGCCCAAACGGTGTCCAATCGCCACGAAACTTGGAGGGATGCTTCTTGACACTATTTTGAGTGTGTCACAGAGGTTTCAGCTCTGTTTGACCACCTGAACATGGTCAACTCCATTTGCTTGTGGGCCCCCGGTCACTCCCAAGGCCCATTCTTGGAATTTTGCATATGTGGCTTGTTTTCACCTGTTCGGGGCCCAAACGGTGTCCAATCGCCACGAACCTTGGAGGGATGCTTCTTGACACTATTTTGAGTGTGTCACAGAAGTTTCAACTCTGTTTGACCACCTGAACATGGTCAACTCCTTTTGTTTGTGGGCCCCGGTCACTCCCAAGGCCCATTTTTGGAATTTTGCATATGTGGCTTGTTTCCGCCTGTTCGGGGCCCAAACGGTGTCCAATCGCCACGAAACTTGGAGGGATGCTTCTTGACACTATTTTGAGTGTGTCACAGAAGTCTCAGCTCTGTTTGACCACCTGAACATGGTCAACTCCTTTTGCTTGTGGGCCCCCGGTCACTCCCAAGGCCCATTTTTGGAATTTTGCATATGTGGCTTGTTTCCGCCTGTTCGGGGCCCAAACGGTGTCCAATCGCCACGAAACTTGGAGGGATGCTTCTTGACACTATTTTGAGTGTGTCACAGAAGTGTCAGCTCTGTTTGACCACCTGAACATGGTCAACTCCTTTTGCTTGTGGGCCCCCGGTCACTCCCAAGGCCCATTCTTGGAATTTTGCATATTTGGCTTGTTTCCGTCTGTTCGGGGCCCAAACGGTGTCCAATCGCCACGAAACTTGGAGGGATGCTTCTTGACACTATTTTGAGTGTGTCACAGAAGTCTCAGCTCTGTTTGACCACCTGAACATGGTCAACTCCTTTTGCTTGTGGGCCCCCGGTCACTCCCAAGGCCCTTTCTTTGAATTTTGCATATGTGGCTTGTTTCCGCCTGTTCGGGGCCCAAACGGTGTCCAATCGCCACGAAACTTGGAGGGATGCTTCTTGACACTATTTTGAGTGTGTCACAGAAGGTTCAGCTCTGTTTGGCCACCTGAACATGGTCAACTCCTTTTGCTTGTGGGCCCCCGGTCACTCCCAAGGCCCATTCTTGGAATTTTGCATATGTGGCTTGTTTCCGCCTGTTCGGGGCCCAAACGGTGTCCAATCGCAACGAAACTTGGAGGGATGATTCTTGACACTATTTTGAGTGAGTCACAGAGGTTTCAGCTCTGTTTGACCACCTGAACATGGTCAACTCCTTTTGCTTGTGGGCCCCCGGTCACTCCCAAGGCCCATTCTTGGAATTTTGCATATGTGGCTTGTATTCGCCTGTTCGGGGCCCAAACGGTGTCCAATCGCCACGAAACTTGGAGGGATGCTTGCTGACACTATTTTGAGTGTGTCACAGAAGTTTCAGCTCTGTTTGACCTCCTGAACATGGTCAACTCCTTTTACTTGTGGGCCCCCGGTCACTCCCAAGGCCCATTCTTGGAATTTTGCATATTTGGCTTGTTTCCGTCTGTTCGGGGCGCAAACGGTGTCCAATCGCCACGAAACTTGGAGGGATGCTTCTTGACACTATTTTGAGTGTGTCACAGAAGTTTCAGCTCTGTTTGACCACCTGAACATGGTCAACTCCTTTTGCTTGTGGGCCCCCGGTCACTCCCAAGGCCCATTCTTGAAATTTTGCATATTTGGCTTGTTTCCGCCTGTTCGGGGCCCAAACGGTGTCCAATCGCCACGAAACTTGGAGGGATGCTTCTTGACACTATTTTGAGTGTGTCACAGAAGTCTCAGCTCTGTTTGACCACCTGAACATGGTCAACTCCTTTTGCTTGTGGGCCCCCGGTCACTCCCAAGGCCCATTTTTGGAATTTTGCATATGTGGCTTGTTTCCGCCTGTTCGGGGCCCAAACGGTGTCCAATCGCCACGAAACTTGGAGGGATGCTTCTTGACACTATTTTGAGTGTGTCACAGATGTTTCAGCTCTGTTTGACCACCTGAACATGGTCAACTCCTTTTGTTTGTGGGCCCCGGTCACTCCCAAGGCCCATTTTTGGAATTTTGCATATGTGGCTTGTTTCCGCCTGTCGGGGCCCAAACGGTGTCCAATCGCCACGAAACTTGGAGGGATGCTTCTTGACACTATTTTGAGTGTGTCACAGAAGTCTCAGCTCTGTTTGACCACCTGAACATGGTCAACTCCTTTTGCTTGTGGGCCCCCGGTCACTCCCAAGGCCCATTTTTGGAATTTTGCATATGTGGCTTGTTTCCGCCTGTTCGGGGCCCAAACGGTGTCCAATCGCCACGAAACTTGGAGGGATGCTTCTTGACACTATTTTGAGTGTGTCACAGAAGTTTCAGCTCTGTTTGACCACCTGAACATGGTCAACTCCTTTTGCTTGTGGGCCCCCGGTCACTCCCAAGGCCCATTCTTGGAATTTTGCATATGTGGCTTGTTTTCACCTGTTCGGGGCCTAAACGGTGTCCAATCGCCACGAAACTTGGAGGGATGCTTCTTGACACTATTTTGAGTGTCACAGAAGTTTCAGCTCTGTTTGACCACCCGAACATGGTCAACTCCTTTTGCTTGTGTGCCCCCGGTCACTCCCAAGGCCCATTCTTGGAATTTTGCATATGTGGCTTGTTTCCGCCTGTTCGGGGCCCAAACGGTGTCCAATCGCCACGAAACTTGGAGGGATGCTTCTCGACACTATTTTGAGTGTGTCACAGAAGTTTCAGCTCTGTTTGACCACCTGAACATGGTCAACTCCTTTTGCTTGTGGGCCCCCGGTCACTCCCAAGGCCCATTCTTGAAATTTTGCATATTTGGCTTGTTTCCGCCTGTTCGGGGCCCAAACGGTGTCCAATCGCCACGAAACTTGGAGGGATGCTTCTTGACACTATTTTGAGTGTGTCACAGAAGTCTCAGCTCTGTTTGACCACCTGAACATGGTCAACTCCTTTTGCTTGTGGGCCCCCGGTCACTCCCAAGGCCCATTTTTGGAATTTTGCATATGTGGCTTGTTTCCGCCTGTTCGGGGCCCAAACGGTGTCCAATCGCCACGAAACTTGGAGGGATGCTTCTTGACACTATTTTGAGTGTGTCACAGATGTTTCAGCTCTGTTTGACCACCTGAACATGGTCAACTCCTTTTGCTTGTGGGCCCCCGGTCACTCCCAAGGCCCATTCTTGAAATTTTGCATATTTGGCTTGTTTCCGCCTGTTCGGGGCCCAAACGGTGTCCAATCGCCACGAAACTTGGAGGGATGCTTCTTGACACTATTTTGAGTGTGTCACAGAAGTTTCAGCTCTGTTTGACCTCCTGAACATGGTCAACTCCTTTTACTTGTGGGCCCCCGGTCACTCCCAAGGCCCATTCTTGGAATTTTGCATATTTGGCTTGTTTCCGTCTGTTCGGGGCGCAAACGGTGTCCAATCGCCACGAAACTTGGAGGGATGCTTCTTGACACTATTTTGAGTGTGTCACAGAAGTTTCAGCTCTGTTTGACCACCTGAACATGGTCAACTCCTTTTGCTTGTGGGCCCCCGGTCACTCCCAAGGCCCATTCTTGAAATTTTGCATATTTGGCTTGTTTCCGCCTGTTCGGGGCCCAAACGGTGTCCAATCGCCACGAAACTTGGAGGGATGCTTCTTGACACTATTTTGAGTGTGTCACAGAAGTCTCAGCTCTGTTTGACCACCTGAACATGGTCAACTCCTTTTGCTTGTGGGCCCCCGGTCACTCCCAAGGCCCATTTTTGGAATTTTGCATATGTGGCTTGTTTCCGCCTGTTCGGGGCCCAAACGGTGTCCAATCGCCACGAAACTTGGAGGGATGCTTCTTGACACTATTTTGAGTGTGTCACAGATGTTTCAGCTCTGTTTGACCACCTGAACATGGTCAACTCCTTTTGCTTGTGGGCCCCCGGTCACTCCCAAGGCCCATTCTTGGAATTTTGCATATTTGGCTTGTTTCCGTCTGTTCGGGGCCCAAACGGTGTCCAATCGCCACGAAACTTGGAGGGATGCTTCTTGACACTATTTTGAGTGTGCCACAGAAGTCTCAGCTCTGTTTGACCACCTGAACATGGTCAACTCCTTTTGCTTGTGGGCCCCCGGTCACTCCCAAGGCCCATTCTTTGAATTTTGCATATGTGGCTTGTTTCCGCCTGTTCGGGGCCCAAACGGTGTCCAATCGCCACGAAACTTGGAGGGATGCTTCTTGACACTATTTTGAGTGTGTCACAGAGGTTTCAGCTCTGTTTGACCACCTGAACATGGTCAACTCCATTTGCTTGTGGGCCCCCGGTCACTCCCAAGGCCCATTCTTGGAATTTTGCATATGTGGCTTGTTTTCACCTGTTCGGGGCCCAAACGGTGTCCAATCGCCACGAAACTTGGAGGGATGCTTCTTGACACTATTTTGAGTGTGTCACAGAAGTTTCAGCTCTGTTTGACCACCTGAACATGGTCAACTCCTTTTGTTTGTGGGCCCCGGTCACTCCCAAGGCCCATTTTTGGAATTTTGCATATGTGGCTTGTTTCCGCCTGTTCGGGGCCCAAACGGTGTCCAATCGCCACGAAACTTGGAGGGATGCTTCTTGACACTATTTTGAGTGTGTCACAGAAGTCTCAGCTCTGTTTGACCACCTGAACATGGTCAACTCCTTTTGCTTGTGGGCCCCCGGTCACTCCCAAGGCCCATTTTTGGAATTTTGCATATGTGGCTTGTTTCCGCCTGTTCGGGGCCCAAACGGTGTCCAATCGCCACGAAACTTGGAGGGATGCTTCTTGACACTATTTTGAGTGTGTCACAGAAGTTTCAGCTCTGTTTGACCACCTGAACATGGTCAACTCCTTTTGCTTGTGGGCCCCCGGTCACTCCCAAGGCCCATTCTTGAAATTTTGCATATTTGGCTTGTTTCCGCCTGTTCGGGGCCCAAACGGTGTCCAATCGCCACGAAACTTGGAGGGATGCTTCTTGACACTATTTTGAGTGTGTCACAGATGTTTCAGCTCTGTTTGACCACCTGAACATGGTCAACTCCTTTTGCTTGTGGGCCCCCGGTCACTCCCAAGGCCCATTCTTGAAATTTTGCATATTTGGCTTGTTTCCGCCTGTTCGGGGCCCAAACGGTGTCCAATCGCCACGAAACTTGGAGGGATGCTTCTTGACACTATTTTGAGTGTGTCACAGAAGTTTCAGCTCTGTTTGACCACCTGAACATGGTCAACTCCTTTTGCTTGTGGGCCCCCGGTCACTCCCAAGGCCCATTCTTGGAATTTTGCATATTTGGCTTGTTTCCGTCTGTTCGGGGCGCAAACGGTGTCCAATCGCCACGAAACTTGGAGGGATGCTTCTTGACACTATTTTGAGTGTGTCACAGAAGTTTCAGCTCTGTTTGACCACCTGAACATGGTCAACTCCTTTTGCTTGTGGGCCCCCGGTCACTCCCAAGGCCCATTCTTGAAATTTTGCATATTTGGCTTGTTTCCGCCTGTTCGGGGCCCAAACGGTGTCCAATCGCCACGAAACTTGGAGGGATGCTTCTTGACACTATTTTGAGTGTGTCACAGAAGTCTCAGCTCTGTTTGACCACCTGAACATGGTCAACTCCTTTTGCTTGTGGGCCCCCGGTCACTCCCAAGGCCCATTTTTGGAATTTTGCATATGTGGCTTGTTTCCGCCTGTTCGGGGCCCAAACGGTGTCCAATCGCCACGAAACTTGGAGGGATGCTTCTTGACACTATTTTGAGTGTGTCACAGATGTTTCAGCTCTGTTTGACCACCTGAACATGGTCAACTCCTTTTGCTTGTGGGCCCCCGGTCACTCCCAAGGCCCATTCTTGGAATTTTGCATATTTGGCTTGTTTCCGTCTGTTCGGGGCCCAAACGGTGTCCAATCGCCACGAAACTTGGAGGGATGCTTCTTGACACTATTTTGAGTGTGCCACAGAAGTCTCAGCTCTGTTTGACCACCTGAACATGGTCAACTCCTTTTGCTTGTGGGCCCCCGGTCACTCCCAAGGCCCATTCTTTGAATTTTGCATATGTGGCTTGTTTCCGCCTGTTCGGGGCCCAAACGGTGTCCAATCGCCACGAAACTTGGAGGGATGCTTCTTGACACTATTCTGAGTGTGTCACAGAGGTTTCAGCTCTGTTTGACCACCTGAACATGGTCAACTCCATTTGCTTGTGGGCCCCCGGTCACTCCCAAGGCCCATTCTTGGAATTTTGCATATGTGGCTTGTTTTCACCTGTTCGGGGCCCAAACGGTGTCCAATCGCCACGAAACTTGGAGGGATGCTTCTTGACACTATTTTGAGTGTGTCACAGAAGTTTCAGCTCTGTTTGACCACCTGAACATGGTCAACTCCTTTTGTTTGTGGGCCCCGGTCACTCCCAAGGCCCATTTTTGGAATTTTGCATATGTGGCTTGTTTCCGCCTGTTCGGGGCCCAAACGGTGTCCAATCGCCACGAAACTTGGAGGGATGCTTCTTGACACTATTTTGAGTGTGTCACAGAAGTCTCAGCTCTGTTTGACCACCTGAACATGGTCAACTCCTTTTGCTTGTGGGCCCCCGGTCACTCCCAAGGCCCATTTTTGGAATTTTGCATATGTGGCTTGTTTCCGCCTGTTCGGGGCCCAAACGGTGTCCAATCGCCACGAAACTTAGAGGGATGCTTCTTGACACTATTTTGAGTGTGTCACAGAAGTTTCAGCTCTGTTTGACCACCTGAACATGGTCAACTCCTTTTGCTTGTGGGCCCCCGGTCACTCCCAAGGCCCATTCTTGGAATTTTGCATATTTGGCTTGTTTCCGTCTGTTCGGGGCCCAAACGGTGTCCAATCGCCACGAAACTTGGAGGGATGCTTCTTGACACTATTTTGAGTGTGTCACAGAAGTCTCAGCTCTGTTTGACCACCTGAACATGGTCAACTCCTTTTGCTTGTGGGCCCCCGGTCACTCCCAAGGCCCATTTTTGGAATTTTGCATATGTGGCTTGTTTCCGCCTGTTCGGGGCCCAAACGGTGTCCAATCGCCACGAAACTTGGAGGGATGCTTCTTGACACTATTTTGAGTGTGTCACAGAAGTTTCAGCTCTGTTTGACCACCTGAACATGGTCAACTCCTTTTGCTTGTGGGCCCCCGGTCACTCCCAATGCCCATTCTTGAAATTTTGCATATTTGGCTTGTTTCCGCCTGTTCGGGGCCCAAACGGTGTCCAATCGCCACGAAACTTGGAGGGATGCTTCTTGACACTATTTTGAGTGTGTCACAGAAGTCTCAGCTCTGTTTGACCACCTGAACATGGTCAACTCCTTTTGCTTGTGGGCCCCCGGTCACTCCCAAGGCCCATTTTTGGAATTTTGCATATGTGGCTTGTTTCCGCCTGTTCGGGGCCCAAACGGTGTCCAATCGCCACGAAACTTGGAGGGATGCTTCTTGACACTATTTTGAGTGTGTCACAGATGTTTCAGCTCTGTTTGACCACCTGAACATGGTCAACTCCTTTTGCTTGTGGGCCCCCGGTCACTCCCAAGGCCCATTCTTGGAATTTTGCATATTTGGCTTGTTTCCGTCTGTTCGGGGCGCAAACGGGGTCCAATCGCCACGAAACTTGGAGGGATGCTTCTTGACACTATTTTGAGTGTGTCACAGAAGTTTCAGCTCTGTTTGACCACCTGAACATGGTCAACTCCTTTTGCTTGTGGGCCCCCGGTCACTCCCAAGGCCCATTCTTGAAATTTTGCATATTTGGCTTGTTTCCGCCTGTTCGGGGCCCAAACGGTGTCCAATCGCCACGAAACTTGGAGGGATGCTTCTTGACACTATTTTGAGTGTGTCACAGAAGTCTCAGCTCTGTTTGACCACCTGAACATGGTCAACTCCTTTTGCTTGTGGGCCCCCGGTCACTCCCAAGGCCCATTTTTGGAATTTTGCATATGTGGCTTGTTTCCGCCTGTTCGGGGCCCAAACGGTGTCCAATCGCCACGAAACTTGGAGGGATGCTTCTTGACACTATTTTGAGTGTGTCACAGATGTTTCAGCTCTGTTTGACCACCTGAACATGGTCAACTCCTTTTGCTTGTGGGCCCCCGGTCACTCCCAAGGCCCATTTTTGGAATTTTGCATATGTGGCTTGTTTCCGCCTGTTCGGGGCCCAAACGGTGTCCAATCGCCACGAAACTTGGAGGGATGCTTCTTGACACTATTTTGAGTGTGTCACAGAGGTTTCAGCTCTGTTTGACCACCTGAACATGGTCAACTCCATTTGCTTGTGGGCCCCCGGTCACTCCCAAGGCCCATTCTTGGAATTTTGCATATGTGGCTTGTTTTCACCTGTTCGGGGCCCAAACGGTGTCCAATCGCCACGAACCTTGGAGGGATGCTTCTTGACACTATTTTGAGTGTGTCACAGAAGTTTCAACTCTGTTTGACCACCTGAACATGGTCAACTCCTTTTGTTTGTGGGCCCCGGTCACTCCCAAGGCCCATTTTTGGAATTTTGCATATGTGGCTTGTTTCCGCCTGTTCGGGGCCCAAACGGTGTCCAATCGCCACGAAACTTGGAGGGATGCTTCTTGACACTATTTTGAGTGTGTCACAGAAGTCTCAGCTCTGTTTGACCACCTGAACATGGTCAACTCCTTTTGCTTGTGGGCCCCCGGTCACTCCCAAGGCCCATTTTTGGAATTTTGCATATGTGGCTTGTTTCCGCCTGTTCGGGGCCCAAACGGTGTCCAATCGCCACGAAACTTGGAGGGATGCTTCTTGACACTATTTTGAGTGTGTCACAGAAGTGTCAGCTCTGTTTGACCACCTGAACATGGTCAACTCCTTTTGCTTGTGGGCCCCCGGTCACTCCCAAGGCCCATTCTTGGAATTTTGCATATTTGGCTTGTTTCCGTCTGTTCGGGGCCCAAACGGTGTCCAATCGCCACGAAACTTGGAGGGATGCTTCTTGACACTATTTTGAGTGTGTCACAGAAGTCTCAGCTCTGTTTGACCACCTGAACATGGTCAACTCCTTTTGCTTGTGGGCCCCCGGTCACTCCCAAGGCCCTTTCTTTGAATTTTGCATATGTGGCTTGTTTCCGCCTGTTCGGGGCCCAAACGGTGTCCAATCGCCACGAAACTTGGAGGGATGCTTCTTGACACTATTTTGAGTGTGTCACAGAAGGTTCAGCTCTGTTTGGCCACCTGAACATGGTCAACTCCTTTTGCTTGTGGGCCCCCGGTCACTCCCAAGGCCCATTCTTGGAATTTTGCATATGTGGCTTGTTTCCGCCTGTTCGGGGCCCAAACGGTGTCCAATCGCAACGAAACTTGGAGGGATGATTCTTGACACTATTTTGAGTGAGTCACAGAGGTTTCAGCTCTGTTTGACCACCTGAACATGGTCAACTCCTTTTGCTTGTGGGCCCCCGGTCACTCCCAAGGCCCATTCTTGGAATTTTGCATATGTGGCTTGTATTCGCCTGTTCGGGGCCCAAACGGTGTCCAATCGCCACGAAACTTGGAGGGATGCTTGCTGACACTATTTTGAGTGTGTCACAGAAGTTTTAGCTCTGTTTGACCACCTGAACATGGTCAACTCCTTTTGCTTGTGGGCCCCCGGTCACTCCCAAGTCCCATTCTTGGAATTTTGCATATGTGGCTTGTTTCCGCCTGTTCGGGGCCCAAACGGTGTCCAATCGCCACAAAACTTGGAGGGATGGTTCTTGACACTATTTTGAGTGTGTCACAGAAGTTTCAGCTCTGTTTGACCACCTGAAGATGGTCAACTCCTTTTGCTTGTGGGCCCCCGGTCACTCCCAAGGCCCATTCTTGGAATTTTGCATATGTGGATTGTTTCCGTCTGTTCGGGGCCCAAACGGTGTCCAATCGCCACGAAACTTGGAGGGATGCTTCTTGACACTATTTTGAGTGTGTCACAGAAGTTTCAGCTCTGTTTGACCACCTGAACATGGTCAACTCCTTTTGCTTGTGGGCCCCCGGTCACTCCCAAGGCCCATTCTTGGAATTTTGCATATGTGGCTTGTTTCCGTCTGTTCGGGGCCCAAACGGTGTCCAATCGCCACGAAACTTGGAGGGATGCTTCTTGACACTATTCTGAGTGTGTCACAGAAGTTTCAGCTCTGTTTGACCACCTGAACATGGTCAACTCCTTTTGTTTGTGGGCCCCGGTCACTCCCAAGGCCCATTTTTGGAATTTTGCATATGTGGCTTGTTTCCGCCTGTTCGGGGCCCAAACGGTGTCCAATCGCCACGAAACTTGGAGGGATGCTTCTTGACACTATTTTGAGTGTGTCACAGAAGTTTCAGCTCTGTTTGACCACCTGAACATGGTCAACTCCTTTTGTTTGTGGGCCCCGGTCACTCCCAAGGCCCATTTTTGGAATTTTGCATATGTGGCTTGTTTCCGCCTGTTCGGGGCCCAAACGGTGTCCAATCGCCACGAAACTTGGAGGGATGCTTCTTGACACTATTTTGAGTGTGTCACAGAAGTTTCAGCTCTGTTTGACCACCTGAACATGGTCAACTCCTTTTGCTTGTGGGCCCCCGGTCACTCCCAAGGCCCATTCTTGGAATTTTGGATATTTGGCTTGTTTCCGTCTGTTCGGGGCCCAAACGGTGTCCAATCGCCACGAAACTTGGAGGGACGGTTCTTGACACTATTTTGAGTGTGTCACAGAAGTTTCAGCTCTGTTTGACCACCTGAACATGGTCAACTCCTTTTGCTTGTGGGCCCCCGGTCACTCCCAAGGCCCATTCTTGGAATTTTGCATATGTGGCTTGTTTCCTCCTGTTCGGGGCCCAAACGGTGTCCAATCGCCACGAAACTTGGAGGGATGCTTCTTGACACTATTTTGAGTGTGTCACAGAAGTCTCAGCTCTGTTTGACCACCTGAACATGGTCAACTCCTTTTGCTTGTGGGCCCCCGGTCACTCCCAAGGCCCATTCTTGGAATTTTGCATATGTGGCTTGTTTTCACCTGTTCGGGGCCCAAACGGTGTCCAATCGCCACGAAACTTGGAGGGATACTTCTTGACACTATTTTGAGTGTGTCACAGAAGTTTCAGCTCTGTTTGACCACCTGAACATGGTCAACTCCTTTTGCTTGTGGGCCCCCGGTCACTCCCAAGGCCCATTCTTGGAATTTTGCATATGTGGCTTGTTTTCACCTGTTCGGGGCCCAAACGGTGTCCAATCGCCACGAAACTTGGAGGGATGCTTCTTGACACTATTTTGAGTGTGTCACAGAAGTTTCAGCTCTGTTTGACCACCTGAACATGGTCAACTCCTTTTGTTTGTGGGCCCCGGTCACTCCCAAGGCCCATTTTTGGAATTTTGCATATGTGGCTTGTTTCCGCCTGTTCGGGGCCCAAACGGTGTCCAATCGCCACGAAACTTGGAGGGATGCTTCTTGACACGATTTTGAGTGTGTCACAGAAGTTTCAGCTCTGTTTGACCACCTGAACATGGTCAACTCCTTTTGCTTGTGGGCCCCCGGTCACTCCCAAGGCCCATTCTTGGAATTTTGCATATTTGGCTTGTTTCCGTCTGTTCGGGGCCCAAACGGTGTCCAATCGCCACGAAACTTGGAGGGATGCTTCTTGACACTATTTTGAGTGTGTCACAGAAGTCTCAGCTCTGTTTGACCTCCTGAACATGGTCAACTCCTTTTGCTTGTGGGCCCCCGGTCACTCCCAAGGCCCATTCTTGGAATTTTGCATATGTGGCTTGTTTTCACCTGTTCGGGGCCCAAACGGTGTCCAATCGCCACGAAACTTGGAGGGATGCTTCTTGACACTATTTTGAGTGTGTCACAGAAGGTTCAGCTCTGTTTGGTCACCTGAACATGGTCAACTCCTTTTGCTTGTGGGCCCCCGGTCACTCCCAAGGCCCATTCTTGGAATTTTGCATATGTGGCTTGTTTCCGCCTGTTCGGGGCCCAAACGGTGTCCAATCGCCACGAAACTTGGAGGGATGATTCTTGACACTATTTTGAGTGTGTCACAGAGGTTTCAGCTCTGTTTGACCACCTGAACATGGTCAACTCCTTTTGCTTGTGGGCCCCCGGTCACTCCCAAGGCCCATTCTTGGAATTTTGCATATGTGGCTTGTTTTCACCTGTTCGGGGCCCAAACGGTGTCCAATCGCCACGAAACTTGGAGGGATGCTTCTTCACACTATTTTGAGTGTGTCACAAAAGTTTCAGCTCTGTTTGACCACCTGAACATGGTCAACTCCTTTTGCTTGTGGGCCCCCGGTCACTCCCAAGGCCCATTCTTGGAATTTTGCATATGTGGCTTGTTTTCACCTGTTCGGGGCCTAAACGGTGTCCAATCGCCACGAAACTTGGAGGGATGCTTCTTGACACTATTTTGAGTGTGTCACAGAAGGTTCAGCTCTGTTTGGCCACCTGAACATGGTCAACTCCTTTTGCTTGTGGGCCCCCGGTCACTCCCAAGGCCCATTCTTGGAATT
Source organism: Sextonia rubra (assembly GCA_037013555.1). Lineage (NCBI taxonomy): Eukaryota > Viridiplantae > Streptophyta > Magnoliopsida > Laurales > Lauraceae > Sextonia > Sextonia rubra. Next base: position 414,936 of record JASUAD010000028.1, on the reverse strand, counting down.
TTGCATATGTGGCTTGTTTCCGCCTGTTCGGGGCCCAAACGGTGTCCAATCGCCACGAAACTTGGAGGGATGATTCTTGACACTATTTTGAGTGTGTCACAGAGGTTTCAGCTCTGTTTGACTACCTGAACATGGTCAACTCCTTTTGCTTGTGGGCCCCCGGTCACTCCCAAGGCCCATTCTTGGAATTTTGCATATGTGGCTTGTTTCCGCCTGTTCGGGGCCCAAACGGTGTCCAATCGCCACGAAACTTGGAGGGATGATTCTTGACACTATTTTGACTGTGTCACAGAGGTTTCAGCTCTGTTTGACCACCTGAACATGGTCAACTCCTTTTGCTTGTGGGCCCCCGGTCACTCCCAAGGCCCATTCTTGGAATTTTGCATATGTGGCTTGTTTTCACCTGTTCGGGGCCCAAACGGTGTCCAATCGCCACGAAACTTGGAGGGATGCTTCTTCACACTATTTTGAGTGTGTCACAAAAGTTTCAGCTCTGTTTGACCACCTGAACATGGTCAACTCCTTTTGCTTGTGGGCCCCCGGTCACTCCCAAGGCCCATTCTTGGAATTTTGCATATGTGGCTTGTTTTCACCTGTTCGGGGCCTAAACGGTGTCCAATCGCCACGAAACTTGGAGGGATGCTTCTTCACACTATTTTGAGTGTGTCACAACAGTTTCAGCTCTGTTTGACCACCTGAACATGGTCAACTCCTTTTGCTTGTGGGCCCCCGGTCACTCCCAAGGCCCATTCTTGGAATTTTGCATATGTGGCTTGTTTCCGCCTGTTCGGGGCCCAAACGGTGTCCAATCGCCACGAAACTTGGAGGGATGATTCTTGACACTATTTTGAGTGTGTCACAGAGGTTTCAGCTCTGTTTGACTACCTGAACAAGGTCAACTCCTTTTGCTTGTGGGCCCCCGGTCACTCCCAAGGCCCATTCTTGGAATTTTGCATATGTGGCTTGTTTTCACCTGTTCGGGGCCCAAACGGTGTCCAATCGCCACGAAACTTGGAGGGATGATTCTTGACACTATTTTGAGTGTGTCACAGAGGTTTCAGCTCTGTTTGACTACCTGAACATGGTCAACTCCTTTTGCTTGTGGGCCCCCGGTCACTCCCAAGGCCCATTCTTGGAATTTTGCATATGTGGCTTGTTTTCACCTGTTCGGGGCCCAAACGGTGTCCAATCGCCACGAAACTTGGAGGGATGCTTCTTCACACTATTTTGAGTGTGTCACAGAGGTTTCAGCTCTGTTTGACCACCTGAACATGGTCAACTCCTTTTGCTTGTGGGCCACCGGTCACTCCCAAGGCCCATTCTTGGAATTTTGCATATGTGGCTTGTTTCCGCCTGTTCGGGGCCCAAACGGTGTCCAATCGCCACGAAACTTGGAGGGATACTTCTTGACACTATTTTGAGTACGTCACAGAAGTTTCAGCTCTGTTTGACCACCTGAACATGGTCAACTCCTTTTGCTTGTGGGCCCCCGGTCACTCCCAAGGCCCATTCTTGGAATTTTGCATATGTGGCTTGTTTTCACCTGTTCGGGGCCTAAACGGTGTCCAATCGCCACGAAACTTGGAGGGATGCTTCTTGACACTATTTTGAGTGTGTCACAGAGGTTTCAGCTCTGTTTGACCACCTGAACATGGTCAACTCCTTTTGCTTGTGGGCCCCCGGTCACTCCCAAGGCCCATTCTTGGAATTTTGCATATGTGGCTTGTTTTCACCTGTTCGGGGCCTAAACGGTGTCCAATCGCCACGAAACTTGGAGGGATGCTTCTTGACACTATTTTGAGTGTCACAGAAGTTTCAGCTCTGTTTGACCACCCGAACATGGTCAACTCCTTTTGCTTGTGTGCCCCCGGTCACTCCCAAGGCCCATTCTTGGAATTTTGCATATGTGGCTTGTTTCCGTCTGTTCGGGGCCCAAACGGTGTCCAATCGCCACGAAACTTGGAGGGATGCTTCTTGACACTATTTTGAGTGTGTCACTTTGGTTTCAGCTCTGTTTGACCACCTGAACATGGTCAACTCCTTTTGCTTGTGGGCCCCCGGTCACTCCCAAGGCCCAGTCTTGGAATTTTGCATATGTGGCTTGTTTCCGCCTGTTCGGGGCCCAAACGGTGTCCAATCGCCACGAAACTTGGAGGGATACTTCTTGACACTATTTCGAGTACGTCACAGAAGTTTCAGCTCTGTTTGACCACCTGAACATGGTCAACTCCTTTTGCTTGTGGGCCCCCGGTCACTCCCAAGGCCCATTCTTGGAATTTTGCATATGTGGCCTGTTTCTGCCTGTTCGGGGCCCAAACGGTGTCCAATCTCCACGAAACTTGGAGGGATGCTTCTTGACACTATTTTGAGTGAGTCACAGAAGTTTCAGCTCTGTTTGACCACCTGAACATGGTCAACTCCTTTTGTTTGTTGGCCCCGGTCACTCCCAAGGCCCATTTTTGGAATTTTGCATATGTGGCTTGTTTCCGCCTGTTCGGGGCCCAAACGGTGTCCAATCGCCACGAAACTTGGAGGGATGCTTCTTGACACTATTTCGAGTATGTCACAGAAGTTTCAACTCTGTTTGACCACCTGAACATGGTCAACTCCTTTTGTTTGTGGGCCCCGGTCACTCCCGAGGCCCATTTTTGGAATTTTGCATATGTGGCTTGTTTCCGCCTGTTCGGGGCCCAAACGGTGTCCAATCGCCACGAAACTTGGAGGGATGCTTCTTGACACGATTTTGAGTGTGTCACAGAAGTTTCAGCTCTGTTTGACCACCTGAACATGGTCAACTCCTTTTGCTTGTGGGCCCCCGGTCACTCCCAAGGCCCATTCTTGGAATTTTGCATATGTGGCTTGTTTTCACCTGTTCGGGGCCTAAACGGTGTCCAATCGCCACGAAACTTGGAGGGATGCTTCTTGACACTATTTTGAGTGTGTCACAGAGGTTTCAGCTCTGTTTGACCACCTGAACATGGTCAACTCCTTTTGCTTGTGGGCCCCCGGTCACTCCCAAGGCCCATTCTTGGAATTTTGCATATGTGGCTTGTTTTCACCTGTTCGGGGCCCAAACGGTGTCCAATCGCCACGAAACTTGGAGGGATGCTTCTTGACACTATTTTGAGTGTGTCACAGAAGTTTTAGCTCTGTTTGACCACCCGAACATGGTCAACTCCTTTTGCTTGTGGGCCCCCGGTCACTCCCAAGGCCCATTCTTGGAATTTTGCATATGTGGCTTGTTTCCGTCTGTTCGGGGCCCAAACGGTGTCCAATCGCCACGAAACTTGGAGGGATGCTTCTTGACACTATTTTGAGTGTGTCACAGAGGTTTCAGCTCTGTTTGACCACCTGAACATGGTCAACTCCTTTTGCTTGTGGGCCCCCGGTCACTCCCAAGGCCCATTCTTGGAATTTTGCATATGTGGCTTGTTTTCACCTGTTCGGGGCCCAAACGGTGTCCAATCGCCACGAAACTTGGAGGGATGCTTCTTCACACTATTTTGAGTGTGTCACAGAAGTTTCAGCTCTGTTTGACCACCTGAACATGGTCAACTCCTTTTGCTTGTGGGCCCCCGGTCACTCCCAAGGCCCATTCTTGGAATTTTGCATATGTGGCTTGTTTTCACCTGTTCGGGGCCTAAACGGTGTCCAATCGCCACGAAACTTGGAGGGATGCTTTTTGACACTATTTTGAGTGTGTCACAGAAGGTTCAGCTCTGTTTGGCCACCTGAACATGGTCAACTCCTTTTGCTTGTGGGCCCCCGGTCACTCCCAAGGCCCATTCTTGGAATTTTGCATATGTGGCTTGTTTCCGCCTGTTCGGGGCCCAAACGGTGTCCAATCGCCACGAAACTTGGAGGGATACTTCTTGACACTATTTTGAGTGTGTCACAGAAGTTTCAGCTCTGTTTGACCACCCGAACATGGTCAACTCCTTTTGCTTGTGGGCCCCCGGTCACTCCCAAGGCCCATTCTTGGAATTTTGCATATGTGGCTTGTTTCCGTCTGTTCGGGGCCCAAACGGTGTCCAATCGCCACGAAACTTGGAGGGATGCTTCTTGACACTATTTTGAGTGTGTCACAGAGGTTTCAGCTCTGTTTGACCACCTGAACATGGTCAACTCCTTTTGCTTGTGGGCCCCCGGTCACTCCCAAGGCCCATTCTTGGAATTTTGCATATGTGGCTTGTTTCCGCCTGTTCGGGGCCCAAACGGTGTCCAATCGCCACGAAACTTGGAGGGATACTTCTTGACACTATTTCGAGTACGTCACAGAAGTTTCAGCTCTGTTTGACCACCTGAACATGGTCAACTCCTTTTGCTTGTGGGCCCCCGGTCACTCCCAAGGCCCATTCTTGGAATTTTGCATATGTGGCCTGTTTCTGCCTGTTCGGGGCCCAAACGGTGTCCAATCGCCACGAAACTTGGAGGGATGCTTCTTGACACTATTTTGAGTGAGTCACAGAAGTTTCAGCTCTGTTTGACCACCTGAACATGGTCAACTCCTTTTGTTTGTTGGCCCCGGTCACTCCCAAGGCCCATTTTTGGAATTTTGCATATGTGGCTTGTTTCCGCCTGTTCGGGGCCCAAACGGTGTCCAATCGCCACGAAACTTGGAGGGATGCTTCTTGACACTATTTCGAGTACGTCACAGAAGTTTCAACTCTGTTTGACCACCTGAACATGGTCAACTCCTTTTGTTTGTGGGCCCCGGTCACCCCCAAGGCCCATTTTTGGAATTTTGCATATGTGGCTTGTTTCCGCCTGTTCGGGGCCCAAACGGTGTCCAATCGCCACGAAACTTGGAGGGATGCTTCTTGACACGATTTTGAGTGTGTCACAGAAGTTTCAGCTCTGTTTGACCACCTGAACATGGTCAACTCCTTTTGCTTGTGGGCCCCCGGTCACTCCCAAGGCCCATTCTTGGAATTTTGCATATTTGGCTTGTTTCCGTCTGTTCGGGGCCCAAACGGTGTCCAATCGCCACGAAACTTGGAGGGATGCTTCTTGACACTATTCTGAGTGTGTCACAGAAGTCTCAGCTCTGTTTGACCACCTGAACATGGTCAACTACTTTTGCTTGTGGGCCCCCGGTCACTCCCAAGGCCCATTCTTGGAATTTTGCATATGTGGCTTGTTTTCACCTGTTCGGGGCCCAAACGGTGTCCAATCGCCACGAAACTGGGAGGGATGCTTCTTGACACTATTTTGAGTGTGTCACAGAAGGTTCAGCTCTGTTTGGTCACCTGAACATGGTCAACTCCTTTTGCTTGTGGGCCCCCGGTCACTCCCAAGGCCCATTCTTGGAATTTTGCATATGTGGCTTGTTTCCGCCTGTTCGGGGCCCAAACGGTGTCCAATCGCCACGAAACTTGGAGGGATGATTCTTGACACTATTTTGAGTGTGTCACAGAGGTTTCAGCTCTGTTTGACCACCTGAACATGGTCAACTCCTTTTGCTTGTGGGCCCCCGGTCACTCCCAAGGCCCATTCTTGGAATTTTGCATATGTGGCTTGTTTTCACCTGTTCGGGGCCCAAACGGTGTCCAATCGCCACGAAACTTGGAGGGATGCTTCTTCACACCATTTTGAGTGTGTCACAGAAGTTTCAGCTCTGTTTGACCACCTGAACATGGTCAACTCCTTTTGCTTGTGGGCCCCCGGTCACTCCCAAGGCCCATTCTTGGAATTTTGCATATGTGGCTTGTTTTCACCTGTTCGGGGCCTAAACGGTGTCCAATCGCCACGAAACTTGGAGGGATGCTTCTTGACACTATTTTGAGTGTGTCACAGAAGGTTCAGCTCTGTTTGGCCACCTGAACATGGTCAACTCCTTTTGCTTGTGGGCCCCCGGTCACTCCCAAGGCCCATTCTTGGAATTTTGCATATGTGGCTTGTTTCCGCCTGTTCGGGGCCCAAACGGTGTCCAATCGCCACGAAACTTGGAGGGATGCTTCTTCACACTATTTTGAGTGTGTCACAGAAGTTTCAGCTCTGTTTGACCACCTGAACATGGTCAACTCCTTTTGCTTGTGGGCCCCCGGTCACTCCCAAGGCCCATTCTTGAAATTTTGCATATTTGGCTTGTTTCCGCCTGTTCGGGGCCCAAACGGTGTCCAATCGCCACGAAACTTGGAGGGATGCTTCTTGACACTATTTTGAGTGTGTCACAGAAGTCTCAGCTCTGTTTGACCACCTGAACATGGTCAACTCCTTTTGCTTGTGGGCCCCCGGTCACTCCCAAGGCCCATTCTTGGAATTTTGCATGTGTGGCTTGTTTCCGCCTGTTCGGGGCCCAAACGGTGTCCAATCGCCACGAAACTTGGAGGGATGCTTCTTGACACTATTTTGAGTGTGCCACAGAAGTCTCAGCTCTGTTTGACCACCTGAACATGGTCAACTCCTTTTGCTTGTGGGCCCCCGGTCACTCCCAAGGCCCATTCTTGGAATTTTGCATATGTGGCTTGTTTTCACCTGTTCGGGGCCCAAACGGTGTCCAATCGCCACGAAACTTGGAGGGATGCTTCTTGACACTATTTTGAGTGTGTCACAGAAGTTTCAGCTCTGTTTGACCACCTTAACATGGTCAACTCCTTTTGCTTGTGGGCCCCCGGTCACTCCCAAGGCCCATTCTTGGAATTTTGCATATGTGGCTTGTTTTCACCTGTTCGGGGCCCAAACGGTGTCCAGTCGCCACGAAACTTGGAGGGATGCTTCTTGACACTATTTTGAGTGTGTGACAGAAGGTTCAGCTCTGTTTGGCCACCTGAACATGGTCAACTCCTTTTGCTTGTGGGCCCCCGGTCACTCCTAAGGCCCATTCTTGGAATTTTGCATATGTGGCTTGTTTCCGCCTGTTCGGGGCCCAAACGGTGTCCAATCGCAACGAAACTTGGAGGGATGATTCTTGACACTATTTTGAGTGAGTCACAGAGGTTTCAGCTCTGTTTGACCACCTGAACATGGTCAACTCCTTTTGCTTGTGGGCCCCCGGTCACTCCCAAGGCCCATTCTTGGAATTTTGCATATGTGGCTTGTATTCGCCTGTTCGGGGCCCAAACGGTGTCCAATCGCCACGAAACTTGGAGGGATGCTTCTTGACACTATTTTGAGTGTGTCACAGAAGTTTCAGCTCTGTTTGACCACCTGAACATGGTCAACTCCTTTTGCTTGTGGGCCCCCGGTCACTCCCAAGTCCCATTCTTGGAATTTTGCATATGTGGCTTGTTTCCGCCTGTTCGGGGCCCAAACGGTGTCAAATCGCCACGAAACTTGGAGGGATGGTTCTTGACACTATTTTGAGTGTGTCACAGAAGTTTCAGCTCTGTTTGACCACCTGAACATGGTCAACTCCTTTTGCTTGTGGGCCCCCGGTCACTCCCAAGGCCCATTCTTGGAATTTTGCATATGTGGCTTGTTTTCACCTGTTCGGGGCCCAAACGGTGTCCAATCGCCACGAAACTTGGAGGGATGCTTCTTGACACTATTTTGAGTGTGTCACAGAAGTTTCAGCTCTGTTTGACCACCTGAACATGGTCAACTCCTTTTGCTTGTGGGCCCCCGGTCACTCCCAAGGCCCATTCTTGGAATTTTGCATATGTGGCTTGTTTCCGTCTGTTCGGGGCCCAAACGGTGTCCAATCGCCACGAGACTTGGAGGGATGCTTCTTGACACTATTTTGAGTGTGTCGCAAAAGTTTCAGCTCTGTTTGACCACGTGAACATGGTCAACTCCTTTTGTTTGTGGGCCCCGGTCACTCCCAAGGCCCATTTTTGGAATTTTGCATATGTGGCTTGTTTCCGCCTGTTCGGGGCCCAAACGGTGTCCAATCGCCACGAAACTTGGAGGGATGCTTCTTGACACTATTTTGAGTGTGTCACAGAAGTTTCAGCTCTGTTTGACCACCTGAACATGGTCAACTCCTTTTGCTTGTGGGCCCCCGGTCACTCCCAAGGCCCATTCTTGGAATTTTGCATATGTGGCTTGTTTCCGTCTGTTCGGGGCCCAAACGGTGTCCAATCGCCACGAAACTTGGAGGGACGGTTCTTGACGCTATTTTGAGAGTGTCACAGAAGTTTCAGCTCTGTTTGACCACCTGAACATGGTCAACTCCTTTTGCTTGTGGGCCCCCGGTCACTCCCAAGGCCCATTCTTGGAATTTTGCATATGTGGCTTGTTTCCGCCTGTTCGGGGCCCAAACGGTGTCCAATCGCCACGAAACTTGGAGGGATGCTTCTTGACACTATTTTGAGTGTGTCACAGAAGTCTCAGCTCTGTTTGACCACCTGAACATGGTCAACTCCTTTTGCTTGTGGGCCCCCGGTCACTCCCAAGGCCCATTCTTGGAATTTTGCATATGTGGCTTGTTTTCACCTGTTCGGGGCCCAAACGGTGTCCAATCGCCACGAAACTTGGAGGGATGCTTCTTGACACTATTTTGAGTGTGTCACAGCAGTTTCAACTCTGTTTGACCACCTGAACATGGTCAACTCCTTTTGCTTGTGGGCCCCCGGTCACTCCCAAGGCCCATTCTTGGAATTTTGCATATGTGGCTTGTTTTCACCTGTTCGAGGCCCAAACGGTGTCCAATCGCCACGAAACTTGGAGGGATGCTTCTTGACACTATTTTGAGTGTGTCACAGAAGGTTCAGCTCTGTTTGGCAACCTGAACATGGTCAACTCCTTTTGCTTGTGGGCCCCCGGTCACTCCCAAGGCCCATTCTTGGAATTTTGCATATGTGGCTTGTTTCCGCCTGTTCGGGGCCCAAACGGTGTCCAATCGCCACGAAACTTGGAGGGATGATTCTTGACACTATTTTGAGTGTGTCACAGAGGTTTCAGCTCTGTTTGACCACCTGAACATGGTCAACTCCTTTTGCTTGTGGGCCCCCGGTCACTCCCAAGGCCCATTCTTGGAATTTTGCATATGTGGCTTGTTTTCACCTGTTCGGGGCCCAAACGGTGTCCAATCGCCACGAAACTTGGAGGGATGCTTCTTGACACTATTTTGAGTGTGTCACAGAAGTTTCAGCTCTGTTTGACCACGTGAACATGGTCAACTCCTTTTGCTTGTGGGCCCCCGGTCACTCCCAAGGCCCATTCTTGGAATTTTGCATATGTGGATTGTATTCGCCTGTTCGGGGCCCAAACGGTGTCCAATCGCCACGAAACTTGGAGGGATGGTTCTTGACACTATTTTGAGTGTGTCACAGAAGTCTCAGCTCTGTTTGACCACCTGAACATGGTCAACTCCTTTTGCTTGTGGGCCCCCGGTCACTCCCAAGGCCCATTCTTGGAATTTTGCATATGTGGCTTGTTTTCACCTGTTCGGGGCCCAAACGGTGTCCAATCGCCACGAAACTTGGAGGGATGCTTCTTGACACTATTTTGAGTGTGTCACAGAAGTTTCAGCTCTGTTTGACCACCTGAACATGGTCAACTCCTTTTGCTTGTGGGCCCCCGGTCACTCCCAAGGCCCATTCTTGGAATTTTGCATATGTGGCTTGTTTCCGTCTGTTCGGGGCCCAAACGGTGTCCAATCGCCACGAAACTTGGAGGGATGCTTCTTGACACTATTTTGAGTGTGTCACAGAAGTTTCAGCACTGTTTGACCACCTGAACATGGTCAACTCCTTTTGTTTGTGGGCCCCGGTCACTCCCAAGGCCCATTTTTGGAATTTTGCATATGTGGCTTGTTTCCGCCTGTTCGGGGCCCAAACGGTGTCCAATCGCCACGAAACTTGGAGGGATGGTTCTTGACACTATTTTGAGTGTGTCACAGAGGTTTCAGCTCTGTTTGACCACCTGAACATGGTCAACTCCTTTTGCTTGTGGGCCCCCGGTCACTCCCAAAGCCCATTCTTGGAATTTTGGATATTTGGCTTGTTTCCGTCTGTTCGGGGCCCAAACGGTGTCCAATCGCCACGAAACTTGGAGGGACGGTTCTTGACGCTATTTTGAGTGTGTCACAGAAGTTTCAGCTCTGTTTGACCACCTGAACATGGTCAACTCCTTTTGCTTGTGGGCCCCCGGTCACTCCCAAGGCCCATTCTTGGAATTTTGCATATGTGGCTTGTTTCCGCCTGTTCGGGGCCCAAACGGTGTCCAATCGCCACGAAACTTGGAGGGATGCTTCTTGACACTATTTTGAGTGTGTCACAGAAGTCTCAGCTCTGTTTGACCACCTGAACATGGTCAACTCCTTTTGCTTGTGGGCCCCCGGTCACTCCCAAGGCCCATTCTTGGAATTTTGCATATGTGGCTTGTTTTCACCTGTTCGGGGCCCAAACGGTGTCCAATCGCCACGAAACTTGGAGGGATGGTTCTTGACACTATTTTGAGTGTGTCACAGAAGTTTCAGCTCTGTTTGACCACCTGAACATGGTCAACTCCTTTTGCTTGTGGGCCCCCGGTCACTCCCAAGGCCCATTCTTGGAATTTTGCATATGTGGCTTGTTTTCACCTGTTCGGGGCCCAAACGGTGTCCAATCGCCACGAAACTTGGAGGGATGCTTCTTGACACTATTTTGAGTGTGTCACAGAAGTTTCAGCTCTGTTTGACCACCTGAACATGGTCAACTCCTTTTGCTTGTGGGCCCCCGGTCACTCCCAAGGCCCATTCTTGGAATTTTGCATATGTGGCTTGTTTCCGCCTGTTCGGGGCCCAAACGGTGTCCAATCGCCACGAAACTTGGAGGGATGCTTCTTGACACTATTTTGAGTGTGTCACAGAAGTCTCAGCTCTGTTTGACCACCTGAACATGGTCAACTCCTTTTGCTTGTGGGCCCCCGGTCACTCCCAAGTCCTATTCTTGGAATTTTGCATATGTGGCTTGTTTCCGCCTGTTCGGGGCCCAAACGGTGTCAAATCGCCACGAAACTTGGAGGGATGGTTCTTGACACTATTTTGAGTGTGTCACAGAAGTTTCAGCTCTGTTTGACCACCTGAACATGGTCAACTCCTTTTGCTTGTGGGCCCCTGGTCACTCCCAAGGCCCATTCTTGGAATTTTGCGTATGTGGCTTGTTTTCACCTGTTCGGGGCCCAAACGGTGTCCAATCGCCACGAAACTTGGAGGGATGCTTCTTGACACTATTTTGAGTGTGTCACAGAAGTTTCAGCTCTGTTTGACCACCTGAACATGGTCAACTCCTTTTGCTTGTGGGCCCCCGGTCACTCCCAAGGCCCATTCTTGGAATTTTGCATATGTGGCTTGTTTCCGTCTGTTCGGGGCCCAAACGGTGTCCAATCGCCACGAAACTTGGAGGGATGCTTCTTGACACTATTTTGAGTGTGTCACAGAAGTTTCAGCTCTGTTTGACCACCTGAACATGGTCAACTCCTTTTGCTTGTGGGCCCCCGGTCACTCCCAAGGCCCATTCTTGGAATTTTGCATATGTGGCTTGTTTCCGTCTGTTCGGGGCCCAAACGGTGTCCAATCGCCACGAAACTTGGAGGGATGCTTCTTGACACTATTTTGAGTGTGTCGCAGAAGTTTCAGCTCTGTTTGACCACGTGAACATGGTCAACTCCTTTTGTTTGTGGGCCCCGGTCACTCCCAAGGCCCATTTTTGGAATTTTGCATATGTGCCTTGTTTCCGCCTGTTCGGGGCCCAAACGGTGTCCAATCGCCACGAAACTTGGAGGGATACTTCTTGACACTATTTTGAGTGTGTCATAGAAGTTTCAGCTCTGTTTGACCACCTGAACATGGTCAACTCCTTTTGTTTGTGGGCCCCGGTCACTCCCAAGGCCCATTTTTGGAATTTTGCATTTGTGGCTTGTTTCCGCCTGTTCGGGGCCCAAACGGTGTCCAATCGCCACGAAACTTGGAGGGATGCTTCTTGACACTATTTTGAGTGTGTCACAGAAGTTTTAGCTCTGTTTGACCACCTGAACATGGTCAACTCCTTTTGCTTGTGGGCCCCCGGTCACTCCCAAGGCCCATTCTTGGAATTTTGGATATTTGGCTTGTTTCCGTCTGTTCGGGGCCCAAACGGTGTCCAATCGCCACGAAACTTGGAGGGACGGTTCTTGACGCTATTTTGAGTGTGTCACAGAAGTTTCAGCTCTGTTTGACCACCTGAACATGGTCAACTCCTTTTGCTTGTGGGCCCCCGGTCACTCCCAGGGCCCATTCTTGGAATTTTGCATATGTGGCTTGTTTCCGCCTGTTCGGGGCCCAAACGGTGTCCAATCGCCACGAAACTTGGAGGGATGCTTCTTGACACTATTTTGAGTGTGTCACAGAAGTCTCAGCTCTGTTTGACCACCTGAACATGGTCAACTCCTTTTGCTTGTGGGCCCCCGGTCACTCCCAAGGCCCATTCTTGGAATTTTGCATATGTGGCTTGTTTTCACCTGTTCGGGGCCCAAACGGTGTCCAATCGCCACGAAACTTGGAGGGATGCTTCTTGACACTATTTTGAGTGTGTCACAGAAGTTTCAACTCTGTTTGACCACCTGAACATGGTCAACTCCTTTTGCTTGTGGGCCCCCGGTCACTCCCAAGGCCCATTCTTGGAATTTTGCATATGTGGCTTGTTTTCACCTGTTCGGGGCCCAAACGGTGTCCAATCGCCACGAAACTTGGAGGGATGCTTCTTGACACTATTTTGAGTGTGTCACAGAAGGTTCAGCTCTGTTTGGCCACCTGAACATGGTCAACTCCTTTTGCTTGTGGGCCCCCGGTCACTCCCAAGGCCCATTCTTGGAATTTTGCATATGTGGCTTGTTTCCGCCTGTTCGGGGCCCAAACGGTGTCCAATCGCCACGAAACTTGGAGGGATGATTCTTGACACTATTTTGAGTGTGTCACAGAGGTTTCAGCTCTGTTTGACCACCTGAACATGGTCAACTCCTTTTGCTTGTGGGCCCCCGGTCACTCCCAAGGCCCATTCTTGGAATTTTGCATATGTGGCTTGTTTTCACCTGTTCGGGGCCCAAACGGTGTCCAATCGCCACGAAACTTGGAGGGATGCTTCTTGACACTATTTTGAGTGTGTCACAGAAGTTTCAGCTCTGTTTGACCACGTGAACATGGTCAACTCCTTTTGCTTGTGGGCCCCCGGTCACTCCCAAGTCCCATTCTTGGAATTTTGCATATGTGGCTTGTTTCCGCCTGTTCGGGGCCCAAACGGTGTCCAATCGCCAGGAAACTTGGAGGGATGGTTCTTGACACTATTTTAAGTGTGTCACAGAAGTTTCAGCTCTGTTTGACCACCTGAACATGGTCAACTCCTTTTGCTTGTGGGCCCCCGGTCACTCCCAAGGCCCATTCTTGGAATTTTGCATATGTGGCTTGTTTTCACCTGTTCGGGGCCCAAACGGTGTCCAATCGCCACGAAACTTGGAGGGATGCTTCTTGACACTATTTTGAGTGTGTCACAGAAGTTTCAGCTCTGTTTGACCACCTGAACATGGTCAACTCCTTTTGCTTGTGGGCCCCCGGTCACTCCCAAGGCCCATTCTTGGAATTTTGCATATGTGGCTTGTTTCCGCCTGTTCGGGGCCCAAACGGTGTCCAATCGCCACAAAACTTGGAGGGACTGACTTCAAGAACATCTTGGAGTATTCATCCAAATTTCATGCAGTTTGGATTTGAGGAAGTAGGATTTCGAACAGTAACCTATTCATTGCATGCGTTATGTCACTATTCTCTCCACATTGAGATAGTTAGCCTGTTTTCTATCCGAACAGCCTCCCCTTGACTTGAAACTTTGGGAGAATAACTTGGGGCATTCTTTCCGCATTTGTTCCAAATTTTATCTGCTTTGGCCTTCTGGAAGTAAGATCTTAGCCGATGATCCCCAAATTCAGGATTACTGTCCTCTAAGCTGACATGTAATGAAATTTAGGCTAAACAGAGTCTTTTCATCTTGAAAATTTGCAAAGTATCTTCTGAGTATGACTGAAGCTTCGCATCTAAATTTCATTAATTTTGGACATCGGGAAGCAGGACTTTGGTCAGTGACCCCCTGGCTTGGGGGGAACTGACTTCAGGCTGACATGCTTGTGGCTTTTGAGTTCGATGATGTCTGTTCAACCCGAAATTTGAACTTCTTCTGAGAGTTCCAGCTATCTTGATCTTCATGGAATGCCGGTTCTCACAGTGATTCCCCAAGATCTGCAAATAACCTCTGTAGCCTAAATTAAGCTGAGATGAGGTGTCTTCGCTGCAGTATTTGCAATTTTTATAGGTCAACAAGTGCCCCCTCGAGGTGCAATGATTATGGTATAATAATCATTGTGCCTCGAAATAGCCAATCTGTGGGAATGATGGATGGCTTGATGAAAAGACAGTTTGTCAAGGTAGGTTGTAGGCCTAAACTTGGGATTTGAAAATTTTGATAAAAAAACCATGAAGGGTTTGATGACGGAATTCTGAAAAGACATAAGAAATCTGAATTTCTTTGGCCTATTTTCACGGATATCAAAAGTAGCATCTTCGTGGGGACTGTGGGGAACACCCACAAAGGAATCCCTTAGGTATTTAGAAAATTCAGAAGTTTATGAATTTCGTTTGGATTTTGGAAATGAATTTGATTTTCTTTTGACCTATTTTCACAGATATCCAGAGTGGCGTCTCTATGGGGATGTGGGGAACACCCACAATAAGAATCTCTGAGGTTTTAAGAAATTCAAAAGTTTTAGAGAAAATGGATTTGGGTTTGGATCTTCATGGATTTTTGGTTCATTTTCAAAGATCAAAGTTTGGGTTTGGACTTGGCTTGACATGATTTAAAATGAGATGCAATTTTGACAAAATAAGATGTAATTTTGAAAGAGATTGGCCTTTATGGGTTTTGATGAAAAACAATTTGAGACATTGGTTTGAAATCAAATTTTGACCCAAAGTTGATTTGGAAAGAGACTTCGTATCTCTCTTTTTTTTTTTTTTTTTTTTTGTATGATTTCCCTCAAAATACTCTAAAATAGGATTATTTCATTTTGTAAATTACCCCAAGTGGACCCATCATAAGAATTTCAAACAAAAGATGATCATGTTATGGATTCCATTGCTTAAAATCAAGGGACCGTAGATGAAGAGGGACGAATCCATCGAGACTTGATCAAGGTTTAGACTCCACTGATTTTCACCAAATTGTATTTGTGAGAAGGAGGGTGACGCGTCAACTACCTGAACTTGAAGGGATTCGGCAATGGGCTTCACTAATTCAAGTTTGCAATAATCGTGGGAGGAATGATCAACAGTAATTGAGGGGGAATTCTTTTTTTTTTTTTTTTTTTTTTTTGGGCTCAAGCCAACAAAGAGAAAGGGAGACTGAGCCTTTTTTTTTTTTTTTTTTTTTGAAAAACAACTGAGAAGAAGGGGGAATTCCTTTTTTTTTTTTTTTTTTTTTTTGAAAAACAACTGAGAAGAAGGGGGAGAGACCGAGAGAGAGAAATTAGGAGAGAGAGAAACCGAGCGGAGAGGAGAGACCGAGAGGAGAGAGAAAAAGAGGAACCGAGAGGAGAGAGAAAAGAGCGGGAGAGAGAGAAACCGAGCGGGAGAGAGAAAAAAAGAGAAACCGAGAGGAGAGAGAAAAGAGAGAGAGAGAAGAGCGGGAGAGAGAAAAGAGCGGGAGAGAGAGAAACCGAGCGGGAGAGAGAGAGAGAAACCGAGAGGAGATAGAAAAGAGCGGGAGAGAGAGAAACCGAGAGGAGAGAGAAAAAGAGAAGCCGAGAGGAGAGAGAAAAGAGCGGGAGAGAGAGAAACCGAGAGGGAGAGAGAGAAACCGTGAGAGAGAGAGACCAAGAGAGAGAAAAAAGAGAGAGAGACCGAGAGAGAGAAATTGGGAGAGAGAGAAAAGAGCGGGAGAGAGAGAAACCGAAAGAGAAAACAGAGAGACTGGGAGAGAGAGAAACCGTGAGGGAGAGAGAAGAGAGAGAGACCGAGAGAGAGAAATTGGGAGAGAGAGAAGAAAGAGAAAAAGAGGGATAGAGACTGAGAGAAAAAAAAACAGAGAGACTGGGAGAGAGAGAAAAGAGAGAGAGACCGAGAGAGAGAAATTAGGAGAGAGAGAAGAAAGAGAAAGAGGGAGAGAGACCGAGAGAGAGAGAAAAGAGAGAGAGACCGAGAGAGAGAAAAAAGAGAAATTGAGAGAGGGAAAACTGAGAAAGAGGGAGAGAGAAAACTGGAAGAGACCGAGAGAAAGGGTGGAAGCAGAGAGGTGCTGGGTGCATCTTCCTCTCAGTTACCAAGCAGGACTCGGGTTTCTTTCATCATCTCAAGCACAGACTATGGCTGGTAAGAATTTCCTTTTCATCTTCTCTTGTGTTTGTTCATGACTGAATCCAAGCCTGGCTTTCTGGATGCATCCCTTTTTTTTTTTTTTAAGAACTGATGTAAGATGACTTTTGTGAAATCATCTCAAGCTCATCAATCTACTGACCATATGAACTTTTCTTGGCGCATGGTGATGCCTGAATTTCATTCTCTGGTGAAGTCAGCATCGAGCAAGCTCACTGCCAAAACCACTGTATTTGAGTAGTAACATGCACACCACTGAACACGCATCTAACTTTCTGTGATCAGAGCCTCTGTGGGAATTATAGAATGCCATTTTCGTGCTTGAACACGAACCTGCTGCCCCCTGTAAAGGTCTTAAGATGCTTGAACATCTGTTTGGACCGGGAGCCTCGGTTTTGAGACTTATGTGTGCCTTTGATGCCAATTCTTGGTCTCAGAACTGAGTATTGCCTTCTCCTTTTGGCCTTATACTAAGGAGAGATGCTGCCGAAATTTTTTTTTTTTTTTTTAAGAAGAAGTTCCCTATCATTGTCACTGATACCCATCTTTCCTTTCTTTTGATTTGTTTTGCAGATAGGAAGGGTAAAGCACTTACAACTGCCACAGCTAGGGCACCAAAAAGTCGTGCCAAGGGTAAGACCACAAGAGAGCCTGATCCGAAAGATCCAAATGAAGCATCTTATGTCAACTTGTGGCTCCAGAGAGCTAAGGCTTTGTCATCGAGAAACTGGCATTTGTATTGGTGTAAGCTGGACGAGATTGACATTAGTACTGCTATCCCAGCTTATGCAAGCTACAAAGGGCACATCCTCATAGCAGAAGTACTGAATGCCAAGGGGAAACTGGAGAAGTTCCTGGACTGAGATTCTCTGCTGCACCTTCCATTTGATGGTTTTGCTTTTTCTGATTAGCCCTGAGGGCCATGTGTACATTGACTTCACTGCTTGTATTCAAACTTTAAGATGGATATCAATGGAAAAGGTTTTTCTTTCTATTTTTGTCATTGGTATGGGTGTTTGGGCTGATTTTTTGTGGAGGTTTGATATGGTTTATGTGGATGGTTTATTTGGTTTGGTTTTCTCAGACTTGTATAAAGGTGTGATTTGCGATCTGTTGAATCCACAAATCAAAAATGAGGGAGTCATATAGGTGGACGTTATCCGGTGCCCATGTGTGAGGCTTTTTCCAGGGTCCATGACTTGATCCTTTTGGTGTCGAAAGGAGTCAAACAAAGTGGATGTTATCCGGTGCCCATGTGTGAGGCTTTTCCCGGGATCCTTGACTTATTCCTTAGGACAAAGATTTGGTTTTGGTTTTTGTTTAGATTTTGGTTATACAGGGTCTGCAAAAAGACTTGTTCTATATAACCGAAGGTAGTCATATAGGGTCTGCAAAAAGACTTGTTCTATATAACTAAGGATTAGCTATATGGGGTCTGCAAAAAGACTTATTCCACATAGCTGAGTTTTGCTATACAGGGTCTGCAAAAAGACTTAATCTATATAGCAGGATGTTACAAGGGGTCTTGTAAGGACGTTATCCAAGTAACGAAAGTTTGACTAGAGGGGTCGAAGGACTTGATCCTCGCAGTCATTTTATACAAATCTGAGGGATTTTGATTACGAGTCATAGGTTGTGAGGCTCGAAACCAGAGGATTTTGATTTTGGTTAGGAGTGAGAATGTACACTGTACATGGTTTGGGTACATTGTACATGGTTTGGGTGTACCAATGACATTCAGGTATAGTATTTCTTGAGAAGTTTTCCATTGATAGGCATCATGCATCTGTCCCCTTCAAGTGTGAGGAGCGCATATGCGCCATTGGAGTAAACCTTGTCGACAACAAAAGGTCCTTCCCATTTAGGTTCGAACTTGCCTCCCGACAAGTGCGTGGAAAACATAGGTCTTCTAACTGCAAGGACTAGATCTCCCTTTTTGTAAGCTCTATACTTGACCTTTTTGTTGAAAGATGCAGCCATACGAGCTTGATACAACTCAATACTTTGTCGAGCGGCAAGTCTTTTCTCATCAAGGTTTTCTAGCTCTTGCAATCTGAGTTTGGCATTCTTTTCTTCAGTATATTTGTTTATTACAGCCACCCGAAAAGAGGGAAGTTGAATTTCCAAAGGTATTACAGCTTCACAACCATAGACCAAGGAGTACGGTGTTGATTTGGTAGGACCACGAACTGTAGTTCTGTAAGCCCATAATGCTTCAGGAAGCCTGGTACTCCAACTCTTTTTGTTGTCAGAAACCATTTTCTTCAAAATCTTGCAAATGGTTTTGTTAAAAGCCTCAGCAAGTCCGTTGGCCGCGGGGTTATACGCTGTAGATGGACAACACTGGATTCCGTATTTGTCACAGAATCTGTAAAATTTATTATTATTGAATTGCGGGCCATTGTCATGATACAGACGTTTGGGCACCCCAAAACGGCAAATGACATGAGTTTTTAAGAAGCTAAGGACTGTATCAGTTTTAACTTCTGTGAGAGGCACTGCTTCTGCCCATTTGGAGAAGTAATCGGTTGCAGCCAAAATGAATTGATGTCCACGTTCTGAAGGTGGACTAATCTTCCCCACTATATCCATTCCCCAAGATTCAAACGGCCAAGAAGTGGTCGTAGGGTGCAAATGTTCAGGAGGCTGGTGAATATAATCACCATGAATTTGGCACTCATTGCATCTTTTGGCAAAATTAATAGCGTCGGACACCATGGTAGGCCAATAATAGCCTAATCTTCGAATTTGATCATGAAGTTTTGGTCCAGCTTGGTGAGCACCACATAGGCCCGCATGAACTTCTCTGAGAACTTGTTCAGCTTCTTTCGGGGACAAACAACGAAGTAGAACTCCATCGTATGATTTGCGATAAAGAGTTTTTGAGGGCAAATCAAAATGGAATTTGAGAGCTCGCCTTTGAATACTGGTTCTATCTTTAGGATTCTCTGGTAATACTCCATGCAGAATGTAATCAATAAAAGGATCTCTCCAATCCCTGAATGAGTTTTGGAAATA
Organism: Sextonia rubra; assembly: GCA_037013555.1. Lineage (NCBI taxonomy): Eukaryota > Viridiplantae > Streptophyta > Magnoliopsida > Laurales > Lauraceae > Sextonia > Sextonia rubra. The sequence goes on along the minus strand of JASUAD010000028.1, from coordinate 395,663 downwards.
TGAAATTCGATTTTTGATTACAGTGAAGCTATCTTCTACTGCCTTGTAAGTATCGAGTGGGGGTAGAAGTCTTCTCTCAACAACTTCCAATATCATCTTGTCATTCTCAGGGATTGCCATTGAAGCTGCCAAGCTTGCTAAGGCGTCTGCTTTGACATTCTGGCTTTTAACCACGTGGTCGTGGGTTCGATCCCCACAGACGGCGCCAATCTTCTGATCGTGCTTAAAAAGTGTATAGGCGTGGAAATGAATTACGGAATCAAGGTCCGACATTCACGCACTTTAAGCGTTAAGAAGAATGGGAAAATAATTACAGTTCATCATTAATTTCCCTTTTGTTTACATGGGTTCAAGTGCCCTGACCGCGGGGATGCAGGTTGTTTACATACATTTTGAGAGTTTACAACCCCTCCCTCAAGTCTCAGATGTGATCTCAATTTGGAAAATATAAGAAAATGTACATAAGGTGGAAGACAATGTGGAAAAAGGGGAAAAAATGGGGGGTGACCGTGACCCGCGGTCACTGCCCCATTCCAGTGACCGTGACTCACCCGCGGTCACTCGGCCCTTCCAGTGACCGTGACTCACCTGCGGTCACTGGGGCCTTCCAGTGACCGTGACTCACCCGCGGTCACTGGAACCTGCCAGTGACCGGGGGTCACGGTCACTGACAGACAATGGCCTTGTGCCTCCGTTTTTTGTGTTGTTCGCGCTGGTTCTTTCTTGGAACTTCTTTCAAGTGTTGGAACTCCATTCTCATGACTTTAGAGCTGTGGACAACCATCAAGAAGATCACATTTTATCATGGAATCAATTGAAACCGCTGTAACTCATCATTCGTGCTTACGGACTGCATTTTTGTTTCAAGTCCGAAATGGGCAAATTTGAAGCCGGAGTTGTGTCATTTGAACCTATCATTTTCAAGGAACAAAATGAGGCCTAGAGAGGCTTCTTTCACAACTCTTGTAATGGCTAAGAAGCCCTACGAATGAGAGAAACAGAGGTGACAATGTCATCTTCTCAAAAATTGGCGTCGTACGAACATGGTATGGACTTTGGCCATTTCCCTTCCTTCTCTCCTTCTGAATTTTCTTGCTCACCTTTAGAACTAAGAAAAGAAGGTGGGAATGGTCGTGGAAGTGCTGCTGGAGTTTGCTTCTTGTTGCCTTAGGTGGTGCCTTTCTTCAATTTCTTCACTTTTCTTCCTTATGTGTCCTTGTTTCTTCCAAATTCCCCCTTTTTATAGACTCCCAATCAGTTTTGTGCAGTTTTGGGGAGTTAATAGCAGTTGTGGGGGGTTGGATTTCGAAGAGGAGTGGAGGGAAAGCACCCAAAATCGTGGGAAACCTCCCTTGAAGGTCCGTGACCGCAGACTGGGCCACGAACGAGGCCCAATTTCAGGTTTTTCGCGTATGTGGCCCATTTTCATTTGTTTTGGGCTCAAACGAAGTCCGATTACCACCAAACTTGGAGGGATGCTTCTTAACACTATTTTCTACATGTCATAAAAATTTCAGCCCGTTTTGACTTCAGGAAATTGGTCAACTTTTTCATTAATTGGGCCCCGGTCACGGACAAGGCCCACTTTTGGAACATTGCATATGCGATCTATTTTCCACTGTTTGAGGCCCGACTGATGTCCAATCATCACGAAACTTGGAGAGATGTTGCTTGACACCATCTTAAGTGTTTCATAGAAATCTCAGCTCTGTTTGACCACCTGAACATGGTCAACTCCTTTTGCTTGTGGGCCCCCGGTCACTCCCAAGGCCCATTCTTGGAATTTTGCATATGTGGCTTGTTTCCGTCTGTTCGGGGCCCAAACGGTGTCCAATCACCACGAAACTTGGAGGGATGCTTCTTGACACTATTTTGAGTGTGTCACAGAAGTTTCAGCTCTGTTTGACCACCTGAACATGGTCAACTCCTTTTGCTTGTGGGCCCCCGGTCACTCCCAAGGCCCATTCTTGGAATTTTGCATATGTGGCTTGTTTCCGCCTGTTCGGGGCCCAAACGGTGTCCAATCGCCACGAAACTTGGAGGGATGCTTCTTGACACTATTTTGAGTGTGTCACAGAAGTTTCAGCTCTGTTTGACCACCTGACCATGGTCAACTCCTTTTGCTTGTGGGCCCCCGGTCACTCCCAAGGCCCATTCTTGGAATTTTGCATATGTGGCTTGTTTCCGTCTGTTCGGGGCCCAAACGGTGTCCAATCGCCACGAAACTTGGAGGGATGCTTCTTGACACTATTTTGAGTGTGTCACAGAAGTTTCAGCTCTGTTTGACCACCTGAACATGGTCAACTCCTTTTGGTTGTGGGCCCCGGTCACTCCCAAGGCCCATTTTTGGAATTTTGCATATGTGGCTTGTTTCCGCCTGTTCGGGGCCCAAACGGTGTCCAATCGCCACGAAACTTGGAGGGATGCTTCTTGACACTATTTTGAGTGTGTCACAGAAGTTTCAGCTCTGTTTGACCACCTGAACATGGTCAACTCCTTTTGTTTGTGGGCCCCGGTCACTCCCAAGGCCCATTTTTGGAATTTTGCATATGTGGCTTGTTTCTGCCTGTTCGGGGCCCAAACGGTGTCCAATCGCCACGAAACTTGGAGGGATGCTTCTTGACACTATTTTGAGTGTGTCACAGAAGTCTCAGCTCTGTTTGACCACCTGAACATGGTCAACTCCTTTTGCTTGTGGGCCCCCGGTCACTCCCAAGGCCCATTCTTGGAATTTTGCATATGTGGCTTGTTTTCACCTGTTCGGGGCCCAAACGGTGTCCAATCGCCACGAAACTTGGAGGGATGCTTCTTGACACTATTTTGAGTGTGTCACAGAAGGTTCAGCTCTGTTTGACCACCTGAACATGGTCAACTCCTTTTGCTTGTGGGCCCCCGGTCACTCCCAAGGCCCATTCTTGGAATTTTGCATACGTGGCTTGTTTCCGCCTGTTCGGGGCCCAAACGGTGTCCAATCGCCACGAAACTTGGAGGGATGATTCTTGACACTATTTTGAGTGTGTCACAGAAGTTTCAGCTCTGTTTGACTGCCTGAACATGGTCAACTCCTTTTGCTTGTGGGCCCCCGGTCACTCCCAAGGCCCATTCTTGGAATTTTGCATATGTGGCTTGTTTTCACCTGTTCGGGGCCCAAACGGTGTCCAATCGCCACGAAACTTGGAGGGATGCTTCTTGACACTATTTTGAGTGTGTCACAGAAGTTTCAGCTCTGTTTGGCCGCCTGAACATGGTCAACTCCTTTTGCTTGTGGGCCCCCGGTCACTCCCAAGGCCCATTCTTGGAATTTTGCATATGTGGCTTGTTTCCGCCTGTTCGGGGCCCAAACGGTGTCCAATCACCACGAAACTTGGAGGGATGCTTCTTGACACTATTTTGAGTGTGTCACAGAAGTTTCAGCTCTGTTTGACCACCTGAACATGGTCAACTCCTTTTGGTTGTGGGCCCCCGGTCACTCCCAAGGCCCATTCTTGGAATTTTGCATATGTGGCTTGTTTTCACCTGTTCGGGGCCCAAACGGTGTCCAATCGCCACGAAACTTAGAGGGATGCTTCTTGACACTATTTTGAGTGTGTCACAGAGGTTTCAGCTCTGTTTGACCACCTGAACATGGTCAACTCCTTTTGCTTGTGGGCCCCCGGTCACTCCCAAGGCCCATTCTTGGAATTTTGCATATGTGGCTTGTTTCCGCCTGTTCGGGGCCCAAATGGTGTCCAATCGCCACCAAACTTGGAGGGACTGACTTCAAGAACATCTTTGAGTATTCATCCAAATTTCATGCAGTTTGGATTTGAGGAAGTAGGATTTCGAACAGTAACCTATTCATTGCATGCGTTAAGTCACTATTCTCTCCACATTGAGATAGTTAGCCTGTTTTCTATCCGAACAGCCTCCCCTTGACTTGAAACCTTGGGAGAATAACTTGGGGCATTCTTTCAGCATTTGTTCCAAATTTTATCTGCTTTGGCCTTCTGGAAGTAAGATCTTAGCCGATGATCCCCAAATTCAGGATTACTGTCCTCTAAGCTGACATGTAATGAAATTTAGGCCAAACAGAGTCTTTTCATCTTGAAAATTTGCAAAGTATCTTCTGAGTATGACTGAAGCTTCGCATCTAAATTTCATTAATTTTGGACATCGGGAAGCAGGACTTTGGTCAGTGACCCCCTGGCTTGGGGGGAACTGACTTCAGGCTGACATGCTTGTGGCTTTTGAGTTCGATGATGTCTGTTCAACCCGAAATTTGAACTTCTTCTGAGAGTTCCAGCTATCTTGATCTTCATGGAATGCCGGTTCTCACAGTGATTCCCCAAGATCTGCAAATAACCTCTGTAGCCTAAATTAAGCTGAGATGAGGTGTCTTCGCTGCAGTATTTGCAATTTTTATAGGTCAACAACAACATCAACTTGCAATGGTCTATGAATCTTCGTAGGCACCTCCCGTTCTTCCTCTAGAACTTTTGAGTCAAGATTTTCTCCTGCTGTTGATTCATGATGTATATTGTGTGAGTTGGTGGAACAAAAAAATCAATAAGAGGTGGATGGTCTTTTTTTTGTCTTTGCTATCATCAGGCAATAGATCCTTGCTAGTTGAGGAGTAGAAGGGAATGTCTTTATGGAAGCTAACATCCATTTTACCAAAAACATGACCATTTTTTCTTGGAGCATAACACTAATATCCTTTATGAGAACTTGCATACCACAAACATACATTTGACAACCTTTAGATCCAACTTAACCCGTTAATGCTTGGGAATATGAAAAAAGCATGTGCATCCAAACATTTTGGGTGGTACTTAAAACAATGGTTTAGTGGGACACAAGATTTCTACAAGGCTCTTTCCTCACAAGGCCTTTGAAGGCATTTGATTTTTTTTAATATACTGCTGTTAAAACTCCATTACACCAAAAAGATTTAGAGACATTCATCTCAAAGAGAAGAGCCCTTATGACTTCCAATGGGTGTCTGTTCTTATGTTTAGCATCATCATTTTGTTCTGGTGCAAATGCACATGAAGACTACGATTCATTTCTATTTTCAGCAAGATAATTTTGAAAAATATTGGAGGCTTACTCTCATCCATTGTTAGACATAAAAGCCTTAATCTTTTTTTTTCAAACTTAACTTCAATCAATTTATGATGTGTGATGTAAGATCTCATCTTTAGATTTCAAAAGATACACCCAAGTTACCCTGGTGGCATCATCAATAAATGTCACAAAATATTGATGACCATAAACAAACTGAATAAGTGCATACCAGACATCAAAATGAATCAGATAAAATGGGGAAGTACTTCTTTTATTAATATTAATTAAGTGCATAGATCCCTTATTCTTGGCAAATTGATAGTTATCACATCTCAAACTACTATCATGTTTATTTCTAAAATTCATAAATGAAATATTCCTAAGACACTGCACTGACACATGACCAAGATGACAATGCCACAAAAACACTTTATTGTCATCATTAGCTTCTATTTGTAGAACTCTTGACTCGATGTTCTTTATGTCCAAGATTTAAAGACCATTACTCTTACTACCACCACCAATCTTCTAGCCCATCTACAGATCCTGAAACACACAACGAAAGGGATAAAGGGAAACACATAAATTAAGATTCTTGGTTAGGGCATTAACAGATAAAAGATTGAAAGAAAAATTTGGAACATGTAGCACAGAGGATAAGGATAAGTTAGGTAAGACATGGATAGTTTCCTTCCCAGCTATGCGGTTATAAGAACCATCAGCAATTCTCACCCTTCCAGCAATAGTAGAAGTGTAGGACTAAAACTCATAATGGATACCAATCACATGGTTTATTGCCCCTGAATCAATCACCCAAGTAGAAGGAGAAACAGACGAAGCAAATGTAATGAGACTATGAGAAAAGGCCATACCCACTGAAGACTCCTAAGTTGCACCCTCTAATGTAGTCAATCTCTGAAGAAGAGTTATGAGTTCATCTTTCCAATTATGTGGGTCAGGCTTAACGTTGGCATCTTGTTCACTTGGGTGTTCCACCTCTGCTAAGGATGCGGATATATTTCAAAGCCGATTGCTCAGATCCCCACAATTTTCCTTAGTATGCCAGTACCTTCCACAATGAGTACAAAAAGGTTTATCACAATTGGTATTTGTTTATCTACCACTTCCTTGACCACGGCCACCATTTCCACCACCACATCCATCTTTACAATAATTTCCATGACCACGTCCTCGACCCGCACCATAACCACCATTTTTGGCATTTGATAATGTGTATACTATTAGATTTAGGAGTCATAACCGTACGTTGACTTTCTTCTCCTTGTGATAAAGCAAGTATTATACCAATGGGAGATAAAGGGTCTTGACTTGTTACTTGTGTACGAATGGATTCATACTCTAGGTTAAGACACCTAATAGCTCAAAGATATATGTTGGTCATCTAGTAATTTTGTTTATTTCTTATCACAACAAGGTTTAAGACTCATATATGACTCAAACTCTCTCCCTAGTGCCCGAAATCTAGAATAATTGTCCCCAGTAGACAGGTTGGCCTGTTGAAAGCTAGCAATTTCCATTTTTAATACTAAGATCTAGGCATGATTTCTATTCTATGCATAAGCGGCCTCAATTGACTCTCAAAGCACTTTTGCTGTATCAGAATATTAAAACTCCTCACAATTCCTTCCTCCATAGAATTGAGAATCAAGTTCATGTCACGTCCCGAACCCGAGAATTAGGGATTAGTTGTGGGTTCCGAGGAATGACACATGTACCCGTGACAATTCGTGCCATGATATACACGTACGAACTGTCACAAGGGTGATCCCACAGGTACGTGTGATGAAAACCCGCAAACACGTATTATCAACATGAGGCATTTAAGCGAAAACCTGGAGATTTCACCTGTATATATATCATAAGCATCTATAAAACATTCATTCAATCCATTAAATAACAAAATCTGTTGGTTAACTCAGCTACATGCATATGACATGAAAATCCATAAATAATACAAACGTATCAAATGCTAAGATGAACCCTAAGCCACTATATGGCTAAGCCATGACAACCCCAAAATATCCTTGTTGTGCACTGATGAGGAGGATCACGTAAAAACATCTTCTTCATTCCACTCGTTCACGTCCTGAGGTAACGTTGGGGTTCCCTCTAGAAGCGTGCTGATTGCCATGTTGGCATCGGGTTCAGTACCTATAACACTATGGTAACTTGGTTAACACCATGGTTAAGCAAAGATAAGGATACATAGGCTTAACATGATATATTAATTGAATTGAATGACGTAATAATTAAAAGAGATCAATACCGAAATCTAGGCACATATGCAATGAGTTAGCATGAATAAGAGATCATGAATAAAGTATACATCATACTAAAATGGCAACCACATTGCTACTTCCTCTCTAATAAAAGAGTAAATTGATTTGTGGAAAATCACTAGCGATCGGGCCAGGACAGACTAATTACCCTAAGAGTGTTGACTCACTCTTCTGATAACTACTGTAGTAGACAATTGATAAAATACTCCCATGTGATCCCGTTGGACCTCCAATGGCGTATAAGCTAAGTGGTGCCGACTCTACGTATGTCAGAATCAATCTGATATCAATACTTATCATATACTGATCTGTTTATACTGATACAGAAAGGTAACTCAATCTTGTTGGTGATGTTAATTAGAGAATTGCAATTAGGTAAAATACTTGTTCATCATTGATGCAACTGATATAAATACTAATGTGGAGGTCAAGGTTACTATCGATATGAATGCAATTAGATTGTAGGGTTATCAATGAGAGTTACTAGCCAACCTTATGCTAGATAATCCGGGTTTCCAAGGTCATTTAATATGGTGTATTCATAAGGCATTCAGTGTCATTGTGTTACCATTCTTAGCGTTACCTCATGTATATAGAGGACATTTTGTTTTATGCCAACACCCTTGACGTGGCATTGAAAACTAGCTGGAGAATCGGGAGGGAAGGAGTGACAGCTCAACACTCCTCCTTCTCCGTATTTAGTTACCGTTGGGCTGGTTTGGTATAGCAAGGATCCAATTCTATAGTCATATATGGTCTTGGGATGAACTTACAACCTATGGTAAAGGTGGATGGATACCTCGGTCTCTTTCAAGGTTAAAGGGAGTAACCCATAATTAGGCTATCCCATAGACTATAGAAAGTCCATAGTCAAGCGTAGAATTCATTCTGGAATACATTTCTATAAGTTACAGGTCAGGCTTATCCGACTGATCGGGTTGCTTCTAGAAAGAGAATTCGACCGGTCGGGCTCAGTGGCCTACCGGTCGGACTACCCAGGAGGCAATTCGACCGATCGGGCTTCAGGACCGACGGTCGACCCTGAAGTTCTCTATTTCGAGTGTGTTTAGTTCTAATCCATTTTCTTTTTCACTCTTTTACTCCACCTGTATTCAAACCAATATAAGAACGTCCATTCCACACTCTTGGGTTCCCTAAAGGTCCATTATCATTTTATTCATCAAAATCATCACAAATTATAAATCAATTCCATGCATCATCCATTGAGCTGTAGAAAGGGAAAATCACAAGAATCTATCAAGAATCAAGAAATAAACCAATGTATGTAAAGATAATGTATCTTTATACTTGCCTTAAGCTTGGTGCTTCACTCAAATCGATTTGTCCCTTGTTTAGAGTATGGAAAAGACTTCACAAATGAAGAATCTAACACATGCATTGAGTAAAATGAAAATGAGATGCATGCATGCCAATAGATTGGGTCTCTTGACCCTAATTGAACTTAATAATTCAATTGGAGATTGGTTTCCATACCTCAAGTCTATGTAAGCTCAAGAGAAGAAGGTGAGACTGCAAATCTTTGGAAAGAGAAGAGAAGAGGAGAAAAAGAAAGGAGAAGAGACTTTAATCCTCTTGCATGTAGCTTCAATCACCTAGAAATGGAGGCTATAGAAGGAAGAAGATGATGGGAGAAGAGAGGAGAAGAAGACATCTTGCTACAGTCGAGTACAGGAGAGCAATGTGAGAGAGGGACGATGGGTTTAGTGTTTAAATAGGTTGAGTTTCCTGAAATTGCAGGTAGGCCCTCTAGTTATGTGTATATTCTAGTTTAAATCAATTGGGCTTCAATGGGCTTAAGTGGGTCCAAATGAAATTGAACCAAATATGAAAGATGGCCCATAAGATGAAACTCACCCGATGCAACTCATATGATGCATCAATGATGCAAAACCATAAAAATGCTAGAATACAAAAGGTCCTGAACTACCTAAATAGGTTCGAACCCGACCCAACTATCTACCCATGACCCAAACCTCTTGAGATTTGGGCTCAATTAGCCTAATTTTATATTAATTAGAGTAAAACCAACTTAATTACTCTAAATCATAATTATCTAGGGTTAGGACCTTACATCCTCCCCCTCTAAAAGAACATTCGGTCCTCCGAATGCAACTTACCTCTGGCAAAAGTCCTGGATACTTCTCACGAACTTACTCTTCGAGCTCCCACGTAGTTTCTTCGGGTCCATGATGCTCCCAAAGGATATTGACCCACATGATCATCCGAGTACGAAGCACTTGATCCTTGCTGTCGATGACATGAAGAGGTCGCTCCTCATAGCTTACATCCGATTCCACTTGGATGTCATCCATCTCAAGAACGTGGGAGGGGTTCGGAAGATATTTCCTAAGCGTCGATACATGAAATACGTTATGGACTCCGGTAAGTTGAGTCCATGAAATCGGATGTCATACATGAAATTGGTAGCTCCAACCGATACACCAAATCTCCCACTCTACTCTGAATCTTGAATGGACCAATAAATCGTTGAGCAAACTTGCCTTTCTGACCAAACCTGATAGTACCTTTCATTGGAGAAACTTTCAGAAAGGCCTTATCTCCCACCTGGAACTCGAAAGGTCTTCGATGATTGTCTGCATAACTCTTCTGAAGAGACCTTGCGATCTTCAATCTGTCTTGAACTTTGCGCACCTTCTCCGCTGTATCTGCAACAATGGAAGGTCTATGAAAACTCCTAACTCCAACTTCTTCCAAACACACTGGTGTACGACACTTGCGTCCATACAAAGCTTTGAACGAAGCCATTCCAATGCTCGCATGATAGCTGTTATTATATGCGAATTCACACAAAAAGAGATGTTCGTCCCACTCTTTTCCAAAGTCTAGCACACTAGCTCGAATCATATCCTCCTAACACACTGGTGTACGACACTTGCGTCCATACAAAGCTTTGAATGAAGCCATTCCAATGCTCGCATGATAGCTGTTATTATATGCGAATTCGCACAAAAAGAGATGTTCGTCCCACTCTTTTCCAAAGTCTAGCACACTAGCTCGAATCATATCCTCCTAAGTCTGTATCGTATGCTCCGATTGTCCATCAGTCTGATGATGGTACGCTGCGATGAAGTTGAGTTGGGTACCCATGGATTCCTGAAAAGATCGCCAAAAAGAGGAAACAAATCTACTATCTTGATCTGAAACTATAGACACTGGAATACCATGCAATCGCGTAACCTCATCGATGAATATCTTGGCCATCTCAATCGTTGATTTCCTACTCAAAGCATCAGCCACCACGTTGCCTTTCCCTGGAAAATACTTGATCGGAAAATCATAGTCCTTTTTAAACTCTAGCCATCGACGCTGTCTCATATTAAGATCATGTTGAGAGAATAAGTATTGAAGACTGCAATGGTCATTATGAACCTTGAATCTCTCTCCATACAAGTAATGTCTCCATAACTTCAAAGCAAAGATGACAGTGGCTGACTCCAAATCATGGGTGGCATAGTTCTTCTCATGCTCCCTTAGCTGCCGAGATCCATATGCTATAACCTTGCCATTCTACATCAACACACATCCCAATCCAATCCTAGAAGCATCTGTATAAATAATGAATCCACCACTACCTTCTGGTAAAGACAGGATTGGGGCTGAGATCAACTTCTCCTTAAGCAATCGAAAACTCAACTCGCATTCATCCAACCAAATGAATGGTTCATTCTTCCGAGTCAATTTAGTCAATGGGGCTGCAATCTTAGAGAAGTTTTTAACAAATCTCTGATAATAAGCTGCAAGATCAACAAAGCTTCTAACTTCAGCAGCTGTCTTTGGGCTTTGCCAATTAGTTATCGTTTCAATCTTAGCTGGGTCTACTGCAAGTCCATCTTTTGAAATAATGTGTCCTAAGAAGACAACTTGTCTCAGCCAAAAATCACACTTGTCCAATTTGGCATACAATTGATGATCTCTCAATAACTGAAGTGAAGTCCTCAAATGCCCAGCATGTTTATCTTGGGTCTTGGAATATACCAATACATCATCAATGAAGATCACTACAAATCGGTCAAGATAAGGAGAAAAGATTCTGTTCATCAAAGCCATGAATGCAGCAGGGGCATTAGTTAACCCAAATGGCATAACTAAGAACTCATAATGCCCATATCTCGTTCTGAAAGCTGTCTTAGGTGTATCTTAATCTCTAACTTGCAGCTGGTGATATCCAGACCTCAAGTCAATCTTAGAGAAATATGTTACACCCTGCAATTGATCAAACAACTCATCTATTCGAGGCAGTGGATATTTATTCTTGATTGTCACCTGGTTCAACTGCCTGTAATCAATGCACATCCCAAGGGTGCCATCTTTCTTCTTCACAAAGAAAACGAGCTCCCCATTGCGATGTACTAGCATGAATAAATCCCTTGTCCAATAGATCTTGTAACTGCACCTTAAGCTCACGTAGTTCTGCAAGCGCCATTCTATACGGGGCTCTAGAAATCGGGGCTGTATCGGGCACAAGCTCTATAGAGAAATCCACTTCCCTAACTGAAGGAAGACCGGGAACTTCATCTGGAAACACATCCAGAAACTCACAAACTATCGAGATCTCCTCTAACTTCATAGGTGGCCTCTTCTCAACGATAAAAACGATGCATCCATCACAGCCACTTCGAATTAACCTTTCTGCTCAAAGTGCGGAAATTATCCAGGTGTTCGAACTCTTCTTCTCACCTTGAAAGACAACACTTGGACCAGCTTCATTAACCCTCACAGTGACAGTCTTACGGAAACAATCCAAACAAGCCATATACTTATTCAACCAGTCCATGCCTAAGATCACATCGAAATCATGCATAGGTTACACAATGAGTTCCACTAGAAAGGTCATCTCACCAATCAAGATCTTACAACTAGTGTAGTACACCTCACAAATCACTTTCTTGTCTATAGGGGTGAAAACATGCAACTCGTACAGTACCTATGCTGGTTGTTTCCGTATTCTAATAAAAAACTGAGGTGAGATAAATGAATGTGATGATCCTGAGTCAAATAGCACCTTGGCTTCTACGCCACAGATAGAGACCTTACCTACAACCTTGTGATCTACCGTTTCTGCTTCCTCTGAAGTTACTATAAATGCACGACCCTATCATTGAGGTCGGTTGGGTTGTCCTTGCTTCGATTGACTTTGTCTTGGCTGGCTCGGTCTTGATCGCAATGGCCCTTGGCTCTGCCTTGCGGGTGTTTGCTGGCATGAAGGAGCAGGTGATGCGGTCCTGGAGGACTGCGAAGATTGCTGCTGCTGCTGTGAGGTTTGTCCTGTACTACTCTTCCTTGGGCATTCAGATCTTTGATGTTCCATAGAGCCACAAATGTAGCGCGCTCCGGTCACTCTCCAACACTTATTGGTCTCATGGTTCTTCCTGCACACACTACAAACTAGCCTTGAAGAACCACTGACAGCTCCTTTATGCTTCTTGGAGTATTGCTAGCTCTTTCGCGAAGATGGGGCACTCTTCCTTGGTTCACTCAAGAACAAGCTCCTTTCGATCTCTTCCGCTGCATAGGCCCTCTCCACAACATCATCATACTTTATCGGATGCCGGAAGGCCGTAGCATGTCCCCTAATAGCTGGCCTCAATCCCTCGAGAAACCATTCAACTCTCTTTTCTTCGGTATCAATCAAATCCACAGCAAACCGAGAGAGCTGACTGAAGATATGCACATACTCCGCTACCGTCATGGTACCTTATTGCAAAAAGAGGAATTCGGCCTTCTTCTTGCAAGTGACATGCTCAGGAATAAACTTTTTCTTGAATTGCTTCTTAAAGGCATCCCAATTTGTCGCTTCAGGCATAGCCTTGATGTGATCACGGACAGTCTTCCACCAAACATCCACCACATCCCTAAACATAGAGGCTGTCAACATTACTTGCTGTGCTATTGTACAAGTCAACGATTCGAAGACTTTTTTAGTCTGCTCAAGCCATTCATCCGCTTGCAATGCGTCTTCTCTTCCCGTGAATTTAGTGGCTCCTCTCTTTCTGAACTTTTCATAGAGGGAGTTTGGGTCTCCTGCTTGATTCTATCTTTCCAACAAGGCTACTAGTTGCATTTGCATCGCTGGTTGGTTGGCATTGCTCGCCGCTACCTGATGCATCATCATCATGAAGCGTTCCTCTGTTGTATAGGTAGGATGAGGAGGTGGAGGATCAACACCCTCTATCTCTACATTATCACGGTCATCATCCCCCATATTGTTACCTGTTCCTGATCCAAAAGCCATTTACCTGCAACTATAATAGGGATTAGTCTTAATCAACACTGATATAGAAAGTAAACTATAAATCCTTATGCAAAAATCTATTCCCCAACTAAATCTATCGTAGCCTCACCACGTTTCCTAGGGTTGCTAAGTCTTTTAATTAACTTATCAATGCTCTAATACCATACTTACGTATGTCACGACTCGAACTCGAGAATTGGGGATTAGTTGTGGGCTTTGAGGAATGACACACGTACCCGTGACAATTCGTGCCATGATATACACGTACAAACTGTCACAAGGGTGATTCCACAGGTACATGTGAGGAAGATCTACAAACACTTATTATCAACATGAGGCATTTAAGTGGAAACCTGGAGATTTCACCTGTATATATATCATAAGCATCCATAAAACATTCATTCAATCCATTAAATAACAAAGTCTGTTGGTTAACTCAGCTACATGCATATGACATGAAAATCCATAAATAATACAAAAGTATCAAATGCCAAGATGAACCCTAAGCCACTATATGGCTAAGCCATGACAACCCCAAAATATCCTTGTTGCGCACTGATGAGGAGGATCACGAAAAGACATCTTCTTCATTTCACTCGTTCACATCCTGAGGCAACGTTGGGGTTCCCTCTAGAAGCGTGCTGATTGCCAAGTTGGCATCGGGTTCGGTACCTGTAACACCATGGTAACTTGGTTAACACCATGGTTAAGCAAAGATAAGGATACATAGGCTTAACATGATATATCAATTGAATTGAATGACGTAATAATTAAAAGAGATCAATACCGAAATCTAGGCACATATGCAATGAGTTAGCATGAATAAGGAATCATCAATAAAGTATACATCATACTAAAATGGCAACGACATTGCTACTTCCTCTCTAATAAAAGAGTAAACTGATCCGTAGGAAATCACTAGCGATTGGGCCAGGATCGACTAGTTACCCTAAGAGCATTGACTCACTTTTCTGATAACTACTGCAGTAGACAACTGATAAAATACTCCCATGTGATCCCGTCGGACCTCTTATGGCGTATAAGCTAAGTGGAGCTGACTCTACGCATGTTGGAATCATGGAGCTGACTCTACGCATGTTGGAATCAATCTGATATCAATACTTATCATATACTGATCTGTTTATACTGATACAGAAAGGTAATTCAATCTTGTTGGTGATGTTAATCAGAGAATTGCAATTAGGTAAAATACTTGTTCATCATTGATGCAACTGATACAAATACTCATGTGGAGGTCAAGGTTACTATCAATATGATTGCAATTAGATTGTAGAGTCATCAATGAGAGTTACTAGCTAACCTTATGCTAGATAATCCGAGTTTCTAGGGTCATTCAATATGGTGTATTCATAAGGCATTCAGTGTCATTATGTTACCATTCTCAGCATTACCTCATGTATATAGAGGACATTTCGTCTTATGCCAACACCCTTGACGTGACATTGAAAACTAACTGGAGAATCGGGAGGGAAGGAGTGACAACTCAACACTCCTCCTTCTTCGTGTTTAGTTATCGTTGGGCTGGTTTGGTATAGCAAGGATCCAATTCTATAGTCATGTATGGTCTTGTGATGAACCTACGACCTATGGTAAAGGTAGATGGATACCTCGGTCTTTTTTTAAGGTTAAAGGGAGTAACCCATAATTAGGCTATCCCATAGACTATAGAAAGTCCATAGTCAAACATAGAATTCATTATGGAACACATTTCTATAAGTTACATGTCAGGCTTACTCGGCCGATCGGGTATGGGTCCAACTGATCGGATTGCTTCTAGAAAGAGAATTCTATCGGTCGGGCTGGGTGACCGACTGGTCGGACTACCCGGGAGGCAATTCGACCGATCGGGCTTCAGGACCGACTGGTCGGTCCTGAAGCACTCTATTTCAAGTGTGTTCAGTTCCAACCCATTTTCTCTTTCACTCTTCTACTCCACCTGCATTCAAACCAACAAAAGAACATCCATTCCACACTCTTGGGTTCCCTAAAGGTCTATTATCATTTTATTCATCAAAATCATCACAATCAATTCCATGCATCATCCATTGAGCTATAGAAAGGGAAAATCACAAGAATCTATCAAGAATTAAGAAATAAACCAATGCATGAAAAGATAATGTATCCTTATACTTGCCTTAAGCTTGGTGCTTCACTCAAATCGATTTGTCCCTTGTTTAGAGGATGGAAAAGACTTCACAAATGAAGAGTCTAACACATGCATGGAGGAAAATGAAAATGAGATGCATGCATGCCAATAGATTGGGTCTCTTGACCCTTATTGAACTCAACAATCCAATTGGAGATGGGTTTCCATACCTCAAGTCTATGTAAGCTCAGTAGAAGGAGATGGGACTGCAAATCGTTGGAAGGAAAAGAGAAGAGGAGAAAGAGAGAGGAGAAGACACTCTAATCCTCTTGCATGTAGCTTTAATCACCCAGAAATGGAGGCTATAGGAGGAAGAAGATGATGGGAGAAGAGAGGAGAAGAAAACGTCTTGCTACAGTCGAGTACAAGAGAGCAATGAGAGAGAGGGACGATGGGTTTAGCGTTTAAATGGGTTGAGTTTCCTGAAATTACAGGTAGGCCCTCCTGTTATGTGTATATTCTAGTTTAAATCAATTAAGCTTCAATGGACTGAAGTGGGTCCAAATGAAATTGAACCAAACATTAAAGATGTCCCACAAGATGAAACTCACCCGATGCAACTCATATGATGCCTTAATGATGCAAAATCATGAAAATGCTAGAATACAAAAGGTCCTGAACTACCTAAATAGGTTCGAACCAGACCCAACTACCTACCCATGACCCAAACCTCTTGAGATTTGGGCTCAATTAGCCTAATTACATATTAATTAGAGTAAAACCAACTTAAACACTTTAAATCATAATTATCTAGGGTTGGGACCTTACAGTTCATGATTAACGTATTCTCTAAAATCCAATCTGAGTATTTAGGATCATCCTTTTTTGGTTCCTTGATACTACCAAAGATGTAACCAAGCCTTCTTGAACCTCCAATAGCCATCTTTATAGAATAGGCCCAATCTTTGTAATTATTCCCATTGAAAAGGCTAGGTGTCATCCTAGTTTTAGGATTAACAATATTAGGAAGAAGTAGTTGATTGGATCCTAAGGAACTTTATCTTTTGACACATTTCGGTTCATCTAGCAAAAAACCACAGAAATCCAACAAACACCCAACAAAAGAAAAAAAAAACGCAGTGACACACCAAATAATGTAATAAAACATACGAACAAACACGCTGGGGGTTGAAAGCACCTCACATGATCAACCAGAACAGCAAGATTGCTTCATATAGATTGTCAAAAATGTTGATCAAACCTTCCACATTAGCTAGTCAACTTCACAACACCAAATATCACTAAAAAAAAACTTAGAGAATCATTAAGAACTGCAAAAATCTTCGTTCAAACCTTTAGTATTAGAAAAGGTCATCTAGAACTGCAACAAACTTCATTCAAACGTGCAAAATACTTCATTTAGAATTACAGATGTGCTGGTCATCCCTTCTAGTTGTTGTGATTTTCTGACATCACCCGTTGTGCACATTTATAAATCACAAGATCAACAAGAACAAGCCACACACAAGAAGGGACACTAGATTTATGTGGTTCACCCAAACAGGGCTACATCCACGGGCACAGAGACGATCATCTTCACTATCACAAGTAAAGTACACAGAGACTCTCACTCTCTCACATCGTCTCACCTATGTGGTGTGGGAACACCACGGGCAAGAGAGCTCTCACCTCTCTTCAGCGCAGGATCTAGGGTTACAGATTATACATATATATAATCTCCGCTTTCTTGGCCACTAAAAAAGCCCCGGTAAAATTACCAAAACACCCTTACCTTAAACCAGTCCTTGGCTAACCCAGTGGACTCATCCGGCTAAACCGGAATACAAGACATATACCCAACAATCTCCACTTTGGCTTGAATTCCGCACAACTCGAACCACCAGGAGATAAAACTGGCAATGTCTTCACGTACCTTGCTGAATGGTACGTCATTGCACCAACAATACAGTATTCTTCAACATTTTGACTTGTTGAACCAGCATATGAACTTTGAACAAAGTTCATCTTCTCGTCAAACTCCACTTCGAACTTAAAGCTCGAAACCATTGACGAATCTGAGTGATATCATGAATCACTCACCATCCTGCCCCATCTTCAACATCACTTTGAAGATCCAATCACCATAAGCATGCAAGCAAAACAGATCGGGAATACAAGTCCAGATGACTTCACAACTGCAGAACAACCTCTGCCTCCGAGCGGTCAAAAAACTCCATTTGACTGGGCCTCCGATCAATCAAACACATGTTTGACAACTGCTGACGCATCAGCTCCTCCTTGCTGCTTTTCCGGCTTTGGCAAGATGAACAACATCACATGCGATCCAGAAAGCATGTGCACCCCAAACGAACAACTTTGTTTGAATCAGCAAACCCTTTGCAACTAGGCCGGCGACCCCTATTATTAGGTTTACAACAACAACCAGGTCGAGTAGACCAGATTCAAGCCTGAATCCACATCTGTTTAGATCTCCTATAGATTTCTGTATCAAGTTATAGATCTCATCGCCACGAGCATGCTGGAAGAAATGGATCTGAAATCCGACTCAGGATGGCTCCGATATCGTAGAAACAAGTTTCTACGCTCCAATCGGTCAAACCTCCTCCTTGACCATCAAACAGCCAATCAACCTCTTCCACTGCGTAGATATGCTCGAAACGAGTTCGTAGGTGCAAACGGATCTCCGATCGGACATCGGACGCTCAAGATATCGCAGAAATAATTTAAGCCGTTGAAACTAGTCAAATCTGCCTATTGACTATTGCTGACGTCACTGCCTGTTCTGCTGGGCTTCCGAAGCAGACCCGAGTCTGGTTCACCTGACCCGTAACTGAACTGAACTCTTCTCGTTGGGCTCTACGCACACGGGTCAGAACTAACCCCACCCGAGCTGGAACTGCACTTTGCTGAATACACTGCTGGGTTGGACTTCTAGTACACAAATGAGGTCGACCCGACCCGACCTGGCTTGAACCTACTGCTCATCGACTGGGCTTGCACCACGGGTTGGGCGGACCCAACCCAAAACTCGAAGATCGGATCCTGTTGACCTGGGCTTTATCTCCACGGGTCAGATCAAACTGACCCGACCCGAACCCAAACTGCCTGGGAGATCGTCTTTAACAACCGTCTCTGTGTCTCTGCTTTGCGCAGTTCTGCAACACAGTTGCAGACAGTGGCGACAGCGGAATGATCCGACGATAGCGGCTCTGGACCGGAGACGGCATACGGCAGCGGCGATCATCGACGATGGTCAACGTTTGGCAGCGGCGGCGGCTGGCGACGAATGGCGGTGACAGAGAATGGCCGACAATGCCTCTTTTTTTTTCTTTCAAAACCGGCAACAACCCCTTCTATGGCGTTTTTCTCAGTCGACGATGGTTGCCTAGAGGAGAGAGGGTCCTAAGTCCCAGCGGTTTCTCGCTAATCTCTACTTTAACGATCTCTGATTCGAAACAACATGGGGCCCACCTGTGATCTTGATCCAAACCTGATCTCTTTGCGAGAACTTCACATCTGAATCTTGAGAATTTCGAATCTGAACCTCTTTGATCTCGTCTTCTCCGATCTGCTTGAAAAAGCAAGACCCTTTCTTTTGTTTCTCTGTCATGTCGTCCCCAATTATCTTCTTCTTGGATCCGTGGCCCACAAGAGATCCATGTGCTCTGGTCTTCTCCTTCTCAGATCTGGAAAACCAGATCCTTTATTCCTAGAAATCGAACCAGCTGCGATTACTCCAAGATCTGAAAACAATGTGAATTCTTTTTCCTCCGATCCCAACCAGACCGGAAAACCCAATCTCGTCTTCTTCTTCTTCGATGGTGGCGCAACTAGAGATCACGAAACCTATCTCTCTTCTTTTCTGTTTTGAAAACTCTCTCTTCTTCTCTGTTTTGAAAACAGAGATCCGAACCCTTCGACAAGGATTCAATCAGTTAATCTACATGCGCACAACCTCCAAGCCACTGAGCGATCTCCACCTCGCTTAGAAACCGGAGGAACACCAACCTCGGCTCTGATACCAATTGTTGTGATTTTCTGACATCACTCGTTGCACACATCCATGAATCACAAGATCAACAAGAACAAGCCACACACAAGAAGAGACACGAGATTTACGTGGTTCACCCAAACAGGGCTACATCCACGGGCACAGAGACGATCATCTTCACTATCACAAGTAAAGTACACAGAGACTCTCACTCTCTCACATCATCTCACCTATGTGATGTGGGAACACCACGGGCAATAGAGCTCTCACCTCTCTTCAGCGCAAGATCTAGGATTACAAACTATACATATATATAATCTCCGCTTTCTTGGCAGCCAAGAAAGCCCCGGTACAATTACCAAAACACCCTTGACCTTAAACCAGTCCCTGGTTAACCCAGTGGACTCATCCGGCTAAACCGGAATACAAGACATATACCCAACACTAGTCATCTCCACAATGCAAAAAAAAAAAAAAAAAAAGAAAAAAAAAGCTATAGTGACCCTCTATAGCTAAGTCAAACAAAAAACAACATTCGCTTGGGATGGAACCCCTCAAACTAGCACTTTTCCTTTAATCTGAACCTTTAGCCTTGTGAATCTACCCATATACCATTTGAATGAAGTCTTTGATACCAAGTCGAAACCCTAGATTCGATTGGATTTAGGGATTTCTCTTAATTTGTCGTGGTGGAAAGGTAAAAGAAAATAAGAATGAGAGAGAAAGGAGACAGTTCTAGAGAAGGAATAGAAGAATAATCTGTCCCTCAAGGTTGCACAACCACTCCCATATAGTTATTCCACAAATTTTTAAAATTACCAAAAAGATCTTATTATATTTATATTCTAGAATTACAAATAAGTACTTCTCTAATTAATAGTTCTCTCATGTGTGGGAGTGAGAAGTTCCTTGGTTATGGTATTTATTTTGTGTTGCAATGGGTTGTGCATTTGAGGCGGTTTGTTTATTATTCACACTTTACGATAGATGTTCCAATAGGCATGTTGTACTCTTGTGAGTTGGGAGAGTACTTTCTTGTTAATCTAAAGTTCTCTATATTAACGTGGTCCGCTTGATGGTAAAGATGGATAACATCGCTCTTTTTAGCTTAATGACGTCTCCCTTTGATATTCTTGGGAGATTGGGGCTCAACCTTCCTCCTTTTGCTGTACTTCTAGTTTCATTTGGCAAGTCTACTTTTTGTGTTTATTTGACTTGAAATTGATTTGGACAAATGTTTGAGTTCTTTAGATTGTTTGAAAAGGTTTGTTTTGATGCCTAATTTAACCAGCTTTAAGACGTTTTGCCTCTTTTTCAATAAGTAACCATGAAGGCTACTTTTTCAAAAAAATATGAATATCTAAAGCAACCGTACACCTTATGCTTTTGCCTTCATAAATTTTATAATATGAAAAGTTTGCCTGTACTATTTTTTCTTTATGACAACTTTGCCTATGCAATCTATTTGATAACTTTGACCAACTTTCATGTATGAAAAGTTTGCTTTTTTTTTCTAATTGAATCAAACATACCAAATAGCCTCTTTGTGAAAAGGTCTAATTTAAAGTTGAAACATCTTGTTGAAATGGCCCCTCATATTTCGCTTGCAATAAATTTATGTAACTAGTAATAGAAGTATAATAATATTTCTCAAATTACCAATGTCTCCATATGTGGAAAGAAACCAGTTTTTTACAATTTTATTGAAGAAATTTATCTTAGATTTTTTTAATTTTTTTATCAAACTAGATTTAGTTACATGTTATCAGGAAGCTATAAAGAGCCGACCCATAATTACAAGTAATTAGGACTAATTAAGGAGTGATTAAGGGTAATTAATTATGATTATTGGTTTTTACGGGTGCATTTGAGGTGGATCAACTTAGTTTCCGGGTTAGAATGCATTTTTAATAGCTTTGGGAAGTTTCAAGAGCATTTTAGCCAAGTTACATGACTTTAGGGGCCATATTGTTAATTTGGAACATATAAGGGGTATGTGTAATTTTTGAAAATTCTTTTCCTGACTCCATTTGTAGATTTAATAATGTTCAGCAACTTTCATGTTTTGTCCAAGTCCATTCAGGGTCATTTAACCCATCATTTTATCGACATTCGCTCGCCAAAGCCTAAGTAGGTAAAACCCTCAAAATCAAGTCAAAATTTCAATTTCTCCAAACTATATCAAATTTGGGCTCATTAGAAAGAAATATTAATTTAGGAACTTTTGTCTCTTACGGCGTCACAATTTGACGTTTGGATCTCAATTTTTAAGCCTAGGAATCCAATATTTAAGTGGACCCTCCTCCACTTTATATATAAAAGGACCCTCCTCTTTTTCTTCATTTTTCATTTCCTCCCAGTTGAGATCCTGCCCATCTATAGTAGTACCTCTTCCCTCTTCTTCTAGCTCTCTCTCTCTCTCTCCTCCATTTTTCCCACCAAACTCCACCAAATTCAAGAACCCATCTCACTTATCTCTTCCTTTCATTCTCTTCTTTCCATTGTTACCATTTTCAAGTAATTCCATCAAGGGCAGCATATCAGGCCCTATATATTTTAATGTTGGGTTGCATCGGTTTATCTGGTTTAAGTTGCATTGAGAGGGTTTGATGGATGGTTAATAGGTCATTTCAGTGATTTGGATTTTTGCATGCATGGTAGTTTTATGTAGGGCCCATTGGAGATAGGCTGATTAGTCATTCTTGGGCCTTGGGCCTAAGTTATTTGACCCTTTTAAGCCAAAAGCCCTTTTCTGGAATTTTGTAAAACTCATTAAAAAACAAGGAGCCCTTTCTTGTAATCAAGAAAAACTTTTACTTAATATAACCCTAAAGGTTTTTGATTGTCTTTTCTTTGTACGCCCAATTCTTCCGTCTTTATCCTTTCCTCTGCAACCAAGTCCTAGCAGCTCTCCGAAGGAACCAAGGCTTAATCAAAGAGCTTAGGGGAACTCCATCACCCTTATCTCCTTCCTCTCCCTTTGGCTACCCTGATAGTGTTCGCAATTCTGGAAAGATTTGATTTGCAGTTTGGTTTCAGGAGTGAGGTTTGCGTACAGTTTGATCTTTAGATCTGCTTTTGGGCATCGGAATCGAGGCAAGTGGATAATTATAAATAATGTAATTTTAGTTGTTTTGATTAATATACTTAAAAATCTGATTTATTGGACTGGGTTTAAGGTTTAGCTTGAGGATTAATAATAGGGGTTGATTTTGAATTGAAAATATATAAAAAAAGGAGGGTCCCAACAGCAGCGCAGGCATTGCCTACTCAAGCCAGGCAGCGGCGCAACAGCGCTACCTGTGCATGCCAGGTGGCATTGTTGCTAGGCATGCTGAGGCAGCGGGCCTACTGGGTAGGGAGCCTGGCCCTTGGCTGGGCTCGGCTAGCTACCTGGCGAGCCTAGGGAGTGGCAGGACTGGGATGGGCTGATATCCCGATGGGCCCAATCTGATTAGAATATTAATTAGGGTCTAGAACACTAATTACAATTGGATTAGAATATTGATTAGGGTTTAATAGTGACTTGATTAGAATATGCTTTTCAGAATTTTTACACAATAGGAATAATGGATTTTTTTTAATTTTTCCTTTTTGGCATTCTAAGGTATATGTTTTCACCAAGACCATTGAAAAATTAGATCTGATTTTAGACAATTTGATTTCCAAATCAAGTAATTCCAATTGCGTAAGGTGGATAAAAGTAGTCTGTTTGCATCTCTATGAACTTACCTCGAATTACAGATTTTCAAGTCTTAATTTGAAATTCTCCCACAGTAATTTTGGTTTTTGAGACCTATTATTTTCTAAATTTTTTTTGTCATAACTGCACAGTGGCCATTTTTCCTTGAAAATCATAATGTCTGAAAAATCTGAGATGTTAACCATTGAATTTTTAAAAAATCTGAGGAGCAAGAAAAATCAATAAAATCAAGTCTTTGAAAGCATAAATGTCTAATTGGTGGTAGTCTACAAAACAAGGTCAAAGGATATGTACCAGTTGGATAGTATCTGTCTTTTTGACTTAAAGTTTTTTCCTAACAGAGCTTGGGCAGAGCCTTCCTCCCGTTCTAAAGAGTTGCAGAAATCACCTTTAGCATTATTTCTTGATCAATAAACCATTAACATTCAAATGCTTCATCTCATTGTTAAATGTTTTCTCCGCTCTTTAGTGACCAAAAGCTAAAACCTGTTTCGTGTTTTTGGTACTATCTTGGGCCAATAGTTCATCTTACACCCCTTGAAGATTGCCTTTGGTAAATGAAATCTTGAATGTAGCAAGGTGGTAACATCTTCATGGTTGTGTCGAGAGAAACAAACTCTTATGTGGACCCTGGGTCAAGAAGTGGCGTCTATGAAGAGCAAATGTTTGTTGAAGATAGTGTAGCTGTCTGACCAGTATTATCTTGATGGCCACTTCCACTTACAGATGTTTTTTTTTTCAAAATTTATGTTTCTATATTTTGATAAAATCTCACCTTTTTTGGATTCTCTGAAAATAACAAGAAGAGAAAAGAAGAGGATATGAATAATCTACAGATTGGTTGTAGGATAACAACCAAATTTAGGACAAATTTTAAGAATACCTTTTTTTTCTTTTCAATAAGGTTTCATGTCAAAATTAGATGGGAGAATGGATCGGTAAGGTTAGATTTATGCTAGGAATCTTAAGGATTTTCATATGGATTAGACTTTCAAAGTTGGGCATTATTAGAGGGAAGAATTATTGCCTAGTCTTGGTTCTTAAGAGTCTGGATTGTTTTGTCATGAATGGGATATCGTATAATGTATTCTAAGATACTTCTCTTTTCATGCTCGTTGGAATGAATTTGGGCTAGTGTAGGATAGTTTTATTCTTCAAATTTTGTGCATTTAAGTTGGTCCAATCTCTCTACATTTAGGGCTTTGATTTGCATTCTCATAGAGAAGACTTATCAGTAGGCACTTTCACTTGAAATTTTCTAAATGAAGCAACAATCATTTGAACAATCCGTGTTAGGGGGCTCCCTCTAGGCTTCTAGTGCCGGTACAATCGTGTACCAGAGAAGAAGCTTACTATTGCAATTGCCATTACCACTGCTGGGACACCTAGTCCCCATCCATAGCCCACGTGCACTTGTAACCATACCAACATAGAACTAACAAGGAGGGCACCAACATTGATTGAAAGATTTATGTCTTTCAAATTGAAGACAGTGGATTCTTGGGAACATGATTTTGAGACCTTAAGAAGAACTCCAACCAACATGCTTGCATTTCAAGCGAACTAGACCAACAAATATGTCTATTGACCAAGGCTCAACTAGAGCTTCCTAGTAAAGACTCAACTTAGTCTTGTCTCTCTCCTTTTGATTAAGTAACTTGTAAGCAAGTTGTTTTGGAAAATACTCCTATTGGTTGTATTTTCAAGCTATTATTAAAAAATTAATATTATTAAATTTCAAGATATTTGTCATTTATACAGGTTGTACTGAGACTTAACCAATTCTTTTAGAAGATTCTGGGTTCTGGGTGGTCCAAAATTCAAGTAGATGAAGTGCTGAAATTCCCTTGTGATTATAAATATCCTTTGAGTAGGAATGGAATTCCTTTACATTCTAATAGAAGTGCAATATTCATTGTTATTCATTATTCCTCCGACAAATTATTAGTTTTCAAGAACTAAGGTCACATGGAGTTGGCTTTGTTATACTGCTTAAACCACATGACATATCATTTGAATCTGTAGATATGATTTGTGGCTCACCATGTAGCATAATTTGAAGCTTGATTGCATTTTCACTTTCTTTTTAGAATAATGTTTATTCTTAATCTATTTTCTTCTCCAACATGGCTGTCTGCAGCTCTTGAATCAAATTGAATATGAACTTCCAGCTGAGCATCCTTTGTCTGACACATATCATTGCCATTCTTTCTTTTCTACCAATTGTACAATGGAGCAGAACTTGTTGAGACTATGATTCAATTATACCCAAAGTTGATAAAGAAAAAAAGTTTTTGAAATGATTTCAAGGTCATTGTTTCTTCTTTTTTGAGCTTGAAAGATGTAGTGTGAATTAGAATTAGAGGCTAGTTTTGGCTTAGAGTGAAAGTAGTTAGAAGCAACATGTTTGATTTTAAGAAGATACATTTTTTGAGTGAGTGGAGAAGTAATACTCAAAACACTATCTAGAAAAATAGTAAAAATCAGTCTATTCATTTTGCTGAGAGATTATTATCCTATCCTTTCAAATGTCTGCTGTCTTCTTTACACATGCAGCTTACTTAAATGGTGAAATCTACCGCAAGCAGAAATCCTTGTTATAAAAAAAATCCAAAATCTTATTTGCCATTTTCAAGGGCAATTTTTTTTTATTAAAACCAGAAAAAAGCTGCTACTAAAAATGCTTTAAAAAGCACTATCCATTTAAAAAATATATATTTTTAGTGGCACATTTATATATTAATAGCGGCAGTTTTTTAACCGTCGTTATTGCTTGTTTTCTGCGGCATATACTTTTCGGCCACAAAAAGGCAAAGAGAAATAGTAACAGGGGTTTTAGTAACACAAATAGTGGCAGACATTTGTTTGCTGCAATAAGGTTTTAGCGGTAGAAAAAATCTTCCGTTATATACTCTTTTTTTTTGTAGTGTTTTCTTACATTAAGTTTGAATTCCTGCAACAATTGAAGAGTGGGACCCCTTTCTTGAACATTCTACAAGTGTGCCCCCACACATGTGAATATGTGTGTGGGACTATGAAGCCAACTTTGCAAACTTTTCTTCTTTCTTCTTTTTCTCCTCAATTCTTCTCTCCTTTTTTTTGAAAATCATTTTTTGCCTCAATTCTTTGAAAATGGGACCCATATCATCAATTTACTACAAAACAAATGTGAATTCAAGTGAAAAGATAATTTTAACTCTAAGATCACAAATGCACGAATGCAGGCCCATCTCTCATGAAATGACAATAAAAATGCACACCATTTTTCATAATTTTATATGAATGAACTAATGACGATGAAAATTCAATTTATTTCATGAGAATATAAATTTTCACAAAACTTTCTAAAAATAGACTTTCCAAAATGGCAGATTTCATGAATGTAAGAAAAAAATGTGATTTTTAAGCAAATTGTGCGGAGAAATACTAAAATGAGTTGAAAATGCTTGAAACCATTAGATCATATTAAATGAAGCTCTTTTGACTCAATAAATCCTTAAAATGGGTCAAAATGTGTATGAAAATACGCAATTTTTGAAGACTTATCACCCCTCAGACCATGCATGTGAGGGAAACATTGGGCAGACACTCTGTGGTTATTCTTATCGACTTCCTCAACCCGAAGTTGGCTAAAAAGACAGGGTTGTCAATTCAAGGGAGTGGTAATTTTGAGGTAATGGTTGCTAATGGAGAGAAATTATCAAGAACAGGTAGATATCTAGCCACCACGGTACATCGGTTTCCCTTTCACCGCAAATTTCTACCTCATATCTTTGGGAGGCTATGATATAGTGTTCGGAGCCAATTGGCTTCATACATTAGGCCCCACCTCATGGGATTTCTTTAACCTATGGGTGAGTTGCGTGATGTGTTTAAGGAACCTAAAGGCCTTCCACCTCCACGTGCCCATGATCATCGCTTTCTTTTACTGGATGGCACTCATCCAATCAGTGTCCGCCCTTATCACTAGCTACATTTCCAAAAGAATGAAATTTAAAAAATTGTAAGATAAATGTTGCAAGCTGGGATTGTGCGACCCAGCCAAAGCCCGTACTCCTCACATGTTCTTCTAATTCGTAAACGCGATGGTTGTTAGAGGTCGTTAGAGGTTATGTCATCGATGAACTGCTGGATGAATTACATGGTGCGAAGATTTTCTAGAAAGTTGATCTATGGTCTGCGTATCATAATATCAGAGTCCACCCAAGAGATATTGAAAAAAAAGTGTTCCGCACTCATGAAGGTTACTATAAATTTCTAGTCATTCCGTCTGAACTTTCCTGAGACTTATGAATGATGTATTTCGTCCTTAATCTCCGCCAATATGTGCTTCTTTTATTTGATGGATATTTTAATTCATAGCAAGTATTTGGAAGACCATATCACACATCTTTGCCTTGTCTTGGAATTATTGTGTCTTCATAAATTATATGCCAAGTGTAAGGACTTTTGTATTAGCTAATTTATGAGTTGGGACAATACTTGAAGTCCATTGGAATTGCATTTTCTGTTGCTTACGCTTTGAACTAAAGTTCGGGTCGCCAAAAGAGCTAAAGAGAAGAAATTAGAAAAACAGGAAAAAGGGGTACTAGATTGATCACTTGATAGTTCGATCAATTGAATTGGAGGTAGAGGCGATGCCCAATCAATTGAGCATCTATTCGATCGATTGGATGGCAGAAATTGACCCACCAACTTTTGTGAAATTATTTTCAGTTTGTGTCAAGATTAGAAAAATTGGGTTTTATAATGACTATCTTAATGAGACACAAATTGCGGATTATAAATAAAGGGTTCCTCTCAACCCCAAAGTACAAATCTCATTATTCTAAGTTAAGAATACTCTTTGGAGATCATCTTTCTTTTCTAACCTTCCATTGAAGAGAGTTGTTAAAGCTTCTAGTTATAGAGTTGTTGCTTCTACTTCTTTGTAGGAAATTTGTTGCTTTAACTTCATCGTAGGAGATTGTCGTCTCGGTGCGTGAGATCCATTCAGCCATACAAAATTCAGGTGGTCATCAAACATGGAGAGTAGGGAACGTGAGGCATAGTCGTGTTGTAGATTCTTACAAGAAGAACAGCATCCTGTGGTCAAGGTACAGACTGTGCAAGGTTGTGAGTATATCATGTAATTGCTTGAAATTAGTGCTTGATTAGTCGGGTGTGACTTGTGGTTTTTTCCCATATGAGTTTCTACGTAAAAGTTTGTGTCTCTTTTTCTTGTGTGGTTGATTGCTTTTTGCTTGCAAATTTACTTTATTTATTTCTTTGAATATTGTATGGCTTGCAATTTAGAAATCTGGGACCCCAATAACCTTTCAATTGGTATTAGAGAGGTTTACACTAATATTCTATATTAGATCCTTTAAGATTTTTATCATAAAATTCAACCGGGAAGGCACATCTACAACCACGCCTCCTGTTTGGATGTATCCAGTAATTATGCATACTAGAAGGTCAGAATGACTTGTTTTCTTAGATGCATAGATGAAAATGTCTGGCATATTTCTCTTCAAGGATATTCTTTACTCAGGGTTATTACTGTTGGAATATCTAGTGAAAATTTGATTGAGGAATGGACTAAAGAGGAAATACATGCTTATAATTGCAATAATAAGGCTATCAATTGAATCTAGAATGGAGTATCCTCATATGAGTTTCGTAGGATCTCCACTTGTATGACTACAAAAGTGGCTTGGGACATTTTGCAGAGAGTTCATAAGGGAACTAAATTGGTGAAAGCGACTAACTTGCAAAGTCTTACTACTACATTTGAAACCTTTAGAATGGCTGATGATAAAAAATTTGATGACTTTTATGCCATGCTAAGTGACATTGTAAATTCATATTTCAATTTAGGGGAACCAATTTCTGAAGATAGGGTCGTTAAAAAAATTCTCTGATCTCTCCGAGATGGTTTTCATGCCAAGGTAGTAGCAATTGCTGAAAAAAGTAGGATAAAACTAATCAAAGTTGATGATTTCATAGGAAACCCTCATACTGTTGAGGCGAATTTTATTACTGATTAGAAAGTTGTAAGTCAAAAGGAGTAGCCTTGAAAGCTACTAAATAATCTGTCAAGGCTACTAAAAGTGATTCATATTCATCCTCTAAGAAAATTGATCTCCAAGTGGCTACTCAGTTTATAGCGCAATTCATTTGATTTATAAAAGGAAAGAACATTAATTTTAAGATGCCAAAATCGTTTATGAAGAAGTCTTCTAAAGGCGTTCAGTGTTATGAGTGTAAAGGCTATGGGCACATTGCCAATGACTGTAGTTGTGACATCCTCAAGTCCCACATCGACTATAGAGAAGAAAATGATTGGGTTTATATAGAGAGCTTGCACCCTTTGCATGAGGCTTTTTGGTGGGTTGAGTACCACCAGAAGCAAAACCGTGAGGCTCATGAGCCAAATCAAATAATATCATGCATGCGTGTGAGGTAGGGCATTACAAATGGTTTCAGAGCTAACTCTCGACTATTTCGATGTGGGTCCCTGCCATAGTCTGATGCAAGTAGGCGAGTTCTCATATGTGCGAGCCAAGAGGGCTGGTAGACTACAGGGACAAGCAAGCTATTGCACAGGGATGTGCAACGCTAAGGGGGTAGATTGTGTCATCCTTGAGTCTCACATCGATTTAAAAAAGGAAAACTGATTGGGCTTATATAGAGAGCTTAAACCTTTACCTTACATGAGGCCTTTTGATGGGTTGAGTACAACCAAAAACAAAATTGTGAGGCCAATGGCCGAAAGCGGACAATATTATGCATGCTCGTGGGGTGGGGCGTCACAGTGGTAATAAGAAAAGTAGATGTATAGAAAGGTTCTCAATACAACTTGGGGTGATGATTCTTCCGAATAAAAGAAGGAAGAGAAAAAAGAGCCTGAGCCTGAGACGTGTCATATTGTGCATGGTAAGTATATGGCTTTCATGGAAAGAACTAACTCTATGTCTTCTTTTGTCTCCTCTAAAGCAGATTTTGAAGATTAAACTAGTAAGCTAAAGGAAGAACCTGATTGGAAAGAAGAATATCATATTTTCTTTAAAAAATCTATGAAGATGAGCAAGATGAATCAAAACGTTGCAATCAGTTGGCAACCTGTAGAAGAACAGATTTCTTCACTAAAGGTTGAATTAGATGAAGCTCACAATAAGGTAGAACTCTTTAATAATCAGAGGAATGATTTGGCCAACAAGTTGACTACTGTAGATCAAATGTAAGAGTTGCTGATGGCTAATTATAAGAATTATACTCGAGACTTGGAAGAATTGAAAAAAAGCCTCACACTTATCAAACTAAGAATTTTGACTTGAATGGTAAGTTGATGATAACACTATTAGAGTTGAATGCTTCCAAGGAATTACTTAACAAGATGAATGCTGGTTCTACAACACTTGATCACATTTTGTGCAATTAGAAATGAGCTAATGACAAACGTGGTCTTGAATATGATCAAGGAGCATCCACTTCAAAGGCTAAAGGTAAAACTGTCTCTGTTAAAAGTTCTCATTTAAATTATTTAGCACCAACTACTTTACGGACTATTTGCACAAATCATATGAGGAGTAGTACAAAGAAGAAGAATGTGTCAAGCTCAAAAGCTACACCCACATGTCATCATTGTGGTATAAAAGGACGTATTTGACCCCATTGCAATAATGTGAGAACTCTATCAAAGGATAACCAATGGAGGAAGTAGATGCCTAAGCCAATGAACAAAACTAAAGCCATTTAGGTTATGAAAGATGATTTGTCCAATGTATTGGTAGACACTGTGTTGAAACTATTAAAGACATCAGTAAAATTGTCAATTATGGACAAAAAAAAGGGAAGAATGAGGAATTCAAGAGAGTCCGAAGATAGATGGAGCCGAAGATGGATTCAAATTTTTTTACAATTAGTGTAGAGCTGATAGTACAGATTTTGTTTGCAATTCAATGTACTCAATGTAATTTTGGATTTATTTTCGAATAGAATGATTGTATAAGAAGTTTCTTCCATGAATTGCGAAAGGAGGATATTGTAAGGATTTTTGTGATGGCTAATTTATGAGTTGGACAAAACTTAAAGTCCATTGGTGTTCTAGTTTTTGTTGCTTACACTTTAGACTGAAGTTCAGGTCGCCAGAGGAGCTGAAGAGAAGAAATTCAGAAAACAAAAAAAAAAAAAAAAGGAAGGCTTGATGATTGAATTGGAGGCAGAGGTGATGCCTGATCGATCGAGTATCTGTCCGATTAATTGGATGGCAAAAATTAATCCATTGACTTTCTGTAAAATTATTTCCAATTTGTGCTAGGATTAGTAAGTTGAGTTCTTTAAGGGATATTTTGATGAGGCACGAATTGTGGATTATAAATAAAGGGTTCCTTTTAACCCTAAAGCATTGATCTCATTATTCTAAGTTGAGAATACTCTTTGAAGATCATCTTTTTTCTCTAGGCTTCCATTGGAGAGAGTTGTTAAAGCTTCTAGTTCTAAAGTTGTTGCTTCTTCTTCCCTGCAACGCATTTATTGTTTCTACTTCATTGTAAGAGATCGTCATCTTTGTGCGTGAGATCTGTTCAACCTTACGGAATTAAGGTGTTCATTAAGCACAGAGAGTAGGGCGCATAAGGCAAAGTATTGTCATCGATTTTGCAAGAAGAACAACATCCTATGGTCTAGGTACAGATTATGTAAAGTTGTGAATATATCTTGTAACTGCTTGAAATTAATGCATCATTAGTTAAGTGTGATTCCTGAGTTTCTTCTTATTGTGTCATCTTTTTGTGTGGTTGGTTGCTTTTTGCTTATAGGTTTACTTTATTCTGTTGAATAATTTTCGGATTGCAATCTAGAAATCACGGACTCCAATAACCTTTTAATTGGTATCAAAGAAGGTTACACTAATCTACTATATTAGATCCTTTAAGACTTTTATAATGGAATTCAACCGGGAAGGCACATCTATAATCAAACCTCCTCTTTTGGATGGATTCAGTAATTATGCATACGGAAGGTTAGAATGACTATTTTTCTTATATTCATAGACGAAGATGATTGGCATATTTCTTTTAAAGGATATTCTTTACTCACGGTTGTTACTGCCGGAATGTCTGGTGAAAAACTAATTGAGGAGTGTACTGAAGAGGAAATACATGCTTGTAATTGCAATCAGAAAGCTATCAATTGAATCTACAATGGAGTATCCCTATTTGAATTTTATAGGATCTCCACTTGTATGACTGTAAAAGAGGCATGAGACATCTTGCAAAGAGTTCACGAGGGAATTAAATTGGTGAAAGTGACTAAGTTGCAAAGTCTTACTATTGCCTTTGAAACCCTTAAAATGACTAATGGTGAAAAGTTTGATGACTTTTATGCCAAACAAAGTGACATTGTAAATTCATGTTTCATCTTGGGGAACCAATTCTTAAAGATAAGGTTGTTATAAAAATTCTTTGAACTCTCCTAGATAGCTTTTATGGGAAGTTAGTAGCAATTGTTGAAAACAATAGGGTAAAATCTGTTAAGGTTGATGTCTTGGTAGGAAACCCTCAGACTTTTGATGCAAATTTCATTGCAAATAGGAAAGCTAAGTCAAAACTTGCCTTGAAAGATAACAAAGAATCTATCAAGGTTACTGAAAGTGATTCAAATTTAGACCTTGAGAAAATTGATCCCCAAGTGGCTACTCAATTTAGGATGCAATTCATGCAATTTAAAAAGGGGAAGAGCACTGATTTTAAGATGCCAAAATCATTTATGAAGTCTTCTAAAGGCGTTCAATACTATGAATGTAAAGGCCATGGACACGTTGTCAATGATTGTGGTAATAAGAAAATGAAGGTGTACAGAAAGGCTCTCAATACAACTCTACTTGATGATTCTTTCGAATAAGAGAAGGTGATAAGTCCTTAAAAGTGCATCATTTCATGTATATTTTATGTTATTTTAAAGACCTTTTCATTAGAAATTTCTTCATTTAGTTAGAAATCATGTGTTTATAGATTTGAGGATCAGTGTAGTGTTTTCATGCAAAATTTATTCAAAAATCACAATTTTTTCATAAAATCATGTAACTTTCCATTTTTGGATTTTTATTTTTAGAATGTTTTTTAAAATCTTATTTTTATGATATAATTTGTCATCATCATTAGTTAAATCATGAGCAATGGTGTGAATTTAAGGTTATTATTTTATGTGAATTAGGCCTACAGTAGTGCATTTATGACTTTTAGTCAAAATTACTCTTTTAGCAAAATGTAATTTTTTTAGATGTAGGTGAATTGAAGAAAATGGACTCACATTGAAGATTTAAAGTTAAGGAATAAAATGCGAAGAAAAAAATAAAAAAAAAGAAGATTGAGCATAATATGGACCCACATACACGTGCATACAAGCTTGAATGTCAAAAGAGGGTCCCACTCTTCATATGTTGCATGAATCTATATTTGGATTTCATGAACTCAAATTCGAATGAAGAAAGAAAATCCATGGTGGAGAAAATTCATCAAAGAAGAAGAGATAAAAAATGAAATGTCAATCTCATTTTTATTTTGATAGCATGGATTAAAATAGTTATAGCTCTCAAACCAAGTGTCGGATCAGGACAATTTAGGTACCATTGAAAAGCTCTTTTTGAATAGATATCTGTAAAGCTTGGCAAGCTCTTTTCGAATAGATATCTGTAAAGCCCAAGATTGTACCAATCAGAGCTAAAACAACAAAATTATGGCCTTAGGAAGTTCGATGTATATTTTTAGGCAGGATTGTATAAAATTGAAGTCTTGTTTTGATTTTAGAAAGTGGGTACAGGGAGAAATTTGCACAAGAAAAGGAACTAAGAACCTTTCTACTTACTATTTATTTGCTAACTTTTAGCCAAAGAAGGAGATCAAACATTATAGAAAGGATTCAAGGGGGGAATTGTCCAACACATATAAGCCCTCTCTCTCTCCATCTCTCCTCCACCCAAGATGGGTTAGGCCAGCTCACCTTTGGACTCTACCATCCATCTTCTTTACCTTTGGAGCATGACTTGAAGAGAAGACAAGGAGGAATCCATTCTAAAATCTCAATAGACGTGCCTTCTTTATTGAAATCCATTCTAAAAGTCTCAATAGATTAACACACAATAACTTAGTGTGACCCGCTCTGATACCAATTGAAAAATCGTCTAATTCTAGATTTCTAGATTGCAGTTCAAAATATA
The DNA here is from genome assembly GCA_037013555.1 of Sextonia rubra. Taxonomy (NCBI): domain Eukaryota; kingdom Viridiplantae; phylum Streptophyta; class Magnoliopsida; order Laurales; family Lauraceae; genus Sextonia; species Sextonia rubra. The sequence goes on along the minus strand of JASUAD010000028.1, from coordinate 361,021 downwards.
TGAAGTGAAAAATTAAAAAAACTAGCAAATAAATCAATTACACATCATAAGAAGACGATAAGTAAATTTTTACGTGGAAAACCCTACTTGGAGAAAAACTATGAGTCCTTATCAGACCAGCAAAAACCAAGCACTAATAATGAGCAATTACCAGATATACTCACAGACACTTTCCTAATTGCAACTCAACCTAAGAACTGCTGTTCTTCTTGCCGACTACTTGCCGCTCACCGCTCAACTACACTTGAAACAACTAATCTTCAACAAGACAATCTTCTACAAGGAAGTAGAAGTAATATTCTCTAAAACTTAAAGTTTCAACACAATCTCTCCAATCGCTGCCTTGGAGAAAAAGGATATCTCCAATATGTATTCTCAACTTAGAATAAGGAGATGGATACCTTAGGGTTGAGAGAAACACCCTTTTCATAGCCCACAATTCGTGCATTATGGTTATAGTCCTTGTAGAACAAAAATTGGTAGTTTTGGTACAAATAGGAAACAATTTCATATAGGGACGTGGTTTTCTGTGAGTCAAGCACTCGAGCTAACTGAATGGGTGCTCGAGCACACTCATGTCTGCCTGGAAACTCAGCTTGGGTGCTTGAGCGTGGGTGCACAGGCACTCGAGCATGCATGAAAATTCTCCACTTGTCTGCAAACTTTCCGAAGCCATAACTTTTGTCATTTTACCTTTAATTGATGCAATCTTAAGACCTACGGATGCCTACTTGAAAAGAGCTTTCCAATGGTATGTAGCTTGCCCTAATCTGAAACTCGATTTATGAGATATGACTTTGTTAATACATATTGACCTCAGAAAAACACTTCAAAAAACTTCAATTTGCATTCTTTCTTCAATTTCTTCACTTTAGTATATCCAGTGACTCATACCATAGTCCATTCTAAAAGGAATAAAAAATTACAACTAAATGAACCTAAAGTTTTGTTCAACCCATGAATTAGCTTACACACAAATATCCAAACAATATGAGCACTAAGTTTCTTTTTAAGATGGGAAATGGAAAACGGTAAGTCCAATTTGTAGGCTATAGGACCAACCCTCTGAATGATTTTATGTGGCCCAGAAAATTTCGAGCTCAGCTTCAATACCTTGCGTAATGCAACGGAATGCTGACAATATGGTTGGAGTCGCAAAATTTCTCAATCCCCAACTCCAAATTCTCAATCAATTCGAAGTAGGTAAGTCAACTGTTTCATTCTAGCTTGGGTAGAATTGAGGTTTTCTTTTAAAAGCTCAAGAATATGGCCATGACTTTTTAATTGGTCTTCCACAGCTTACACTTGTGTGGTTCATGCAGTATATGACAAAAGGCATGGTGGGGCACACAATAAACTGCTTCAAAAGGTTCATCTTAGTGGCTACCTGGGTGCATGTGTTGTACAACCGTTCTACTAATGATAGCCACTATGCCCATTCCTTAGGGTGAGCCCCGATAAAACATCGGAGATAATTTTCAAGGTAATAGTTTACGACCTCAGATTGTCCATCCAATTGGGGGTGGTAGGTAGAACTGAGATTGAGACTGGTGCCCTGTAACCGAAACAATCCCTTTCAAAAGGCGCTTGTAAATGTAGCATCCTTGTTGGTCATAATGGACTTATAGGCATCCCATGTAATTTGAAGAATGCTCTAGAAAGAGATGGGCAATGACAGTGATAGTATAAGGATGTGATAATGGGAATACTTCGCCAATTGGACCACCACTACCATAATGGCATCTTGGCCTTGCGATCGCGAAAGCCCTTCAATGAAATCCATTATGATTTCCGTCCAATTCTACCGGAGACAAGCAGCGACTATAGCAATCTGGCGGGTGATACGTTTTCAGATTTGTTACGTTGACAAGGGTTGCACTCCCGACTGAATTGCCTTACAAAGGAACAAATGGGTTGTCAAGCAGTTGCTTTAGGATATAAGTCCGAATAGGGGAATTAGAGCTGACGCAAAGGCGCCTCTTGTAAAATTACATCCCATCATTAGTGGTGTAGTGAGTGAGATCCAACTATCCTGTTGCAACTTTTTGGGCCATGTCTTGCAATTCAGGGTCCATTGCGTACTTAGAACGGATGATATCAAGCCATGTAGGAACAGGTCTTGTGATGGCGCAGAGCTGACCCAAATCATCTTAAAGTGAAAGAGTATCTACTGCCATGTTCTCACTGCCACTCCGATATTCAACCACTCATATCCCATTAGTTTAATAAGCCATTTTTGTTGAGCTGGGGTACCAAAGCGCTGGTCCAACAAATATTTGAGGCTTTGTTGATCAGTTTGGACTGTAAAATGACGACCAAGAAGATACGGTCTCCATTTTTGAATGGCGAGGACCAATGCCAGGAGCTCCTTTTCATAAGTTGCCTATTAAAGCCTGACTCAAGAAAGCTAGAGGTTGCCCAACCTGCATCAAGTTCGCTCCTATCCCACTCCCAGACTCAATACTCCATAGTGAAGGGTTTTGAAATATCTGGGAGGGCAAGCACAGGGGGGTTTGCCAATTGCTGGATTGCTTCACGAGCCTTCTCAGACCAGGTAAAAGAGTTATTCTTAAGCAGTGTTGTCAACGCAGTTGATATTCTGCCATAATTTGGGATAAACTTTCGATGGTACCCCGTCAACCCGAGAAATCCTGGAGTGCCTTGGCAGTACTTGGGAAAGTTCATTCTAGTATGCAGGAAATCTTTGTGGGATGTGCAGCCACTCCGTTGTGAGAAATGACTCATAGCGCTTGAAAAATGGATAAAAATGAGTAACGGATTCAAGTCCAATATTCACACACTTCAAGCGTTTAAGAAGAATGGGAATTAACTACAGTTCATCATTAATTTCTCTTTTGTTTACATGGGTTTAAATGCTCTGACCGCGGGGATATAGATTGTTTACATATTTTTGAAAAGTTTTCAACCTCTCCCTCAAGTCTCAAATGTGATCTAAATTTGGAAAATACAAGAAAATATTCGAAAAATGGAAATGCAAAAAAGAAAAAAAAATTGGGGGAGTGACCGTGGGTCATAGTCACTGGCTTCCTGCCAGTGACCATGGCCGACGGTCACTGGTAGACAATGACTGAAACGTCACTGTTTTGCATGTTGTTTTGCACTGTTTCCTCTCTATAACTTCTTCAAAGTGTAGGAGCTTATTTCCTCTGAATTTTGAGTGTTGAATGGCCACCTCAAGTGCTTGATTTGGTCATGCAATCGACTTAAACCTTTTGATAATCATCACTTTTTGGTTTACGGACTATTTTTGTACAAATCCGAAGAGGGCACTGTATGAAGCCAAAGTTGTGTCATTTTGACCTGATGATTTTCAAGGGTTAGAATGAAGCTTAAAGAGGCTTGTTTATAACTTCTAGTGTGGCTCGAGACCCTTCCCAAGTAAGAAAATCAAAGAAAAATGATGTCATCCGAGCGGCCTTTGTATATGCCTTCTTTAAGTGAAATGTATGTGTCTTCCTTTCCTCTGCAATATTTCACACCTTGAATTGGTGAGAATGGGAAGAAGAAGTATGCTGGAGTAGTGAAGAATGCCTTGAGGTTTGCTTGGACTTGCTTCAAACTTTTGGAATTCAATTCAGGAACTTGTACTTGCTCTTTTCCTTCACTGTCTATCCCTATCTATGTGTTAAACCTCCCTTTTTATAGACTTCAGTAGTAGTTTGGGGAGTTATGGGGAGTTAAAAGGAGTTACAGGAAGTTAAGGTTCGAAATGAAGTAAAGGGAACCGCCGAAACCACAAGAACTACTCCACAAGTGTCAGTGACCGCAGCCACGGTCACTTCCAAGGCCCGTTTTTGGACTTTCGCATATGTGACTCGTTTTCGCTTGTTTAGGGTTCGAACGATGTCCAATCTTCATGAAACTTGGAGGAATGCTTCGTAACACTATTTGAGTGTGATATAGAAGCTTCAGCCCATTTTCACCTTTTGAAGATGGTTAACTCCCTCAGTGACCGCAGTTGCGGTCACTCCCAAGGCCCAATTTTGGACTTTTGCATATGTGAATCGTTTTTGCTGTTTGGGGCCCGAACGATGTCCAACCTTCATGAAACTTGGAGGGATGCTTTCTAATACTATTTTGAGTGTGTCATAGAAGTTTCATCCTGTTTTGAACTTCTAAAGTTAGTCAACTTCTTTAGTGACCGCAGTCGTGGTCACTCCCAAGGCCTATTTTTGCACTTTTGCATATGTGACCCGTTTTTGCTTGTTTGGGGCCTGAACGATGTCTAATCTTCACGAATCTTGGAGTGATGCTTTTTGGAACTATTTTGACTGTGTCATAGAAGTCTCAACTTACTTTGACCATCTAAAGTTGGTCAACCCCCTCAGTGACCACAGCCGCGGTCACTCTCAAGGCTCATTTTTGGATTTTTTCATATGTGACCTGTTTTCGCCTGTTTGAGACCCAAATGATGTCTGATCTTCACAGAACTTGGAGGGATGCTTCTTAGCACTATTTTGAGTACATCAAAGAAGTATAAGCTCTTTTTGACCATCTGAAGTTGGTCAAACCCCCATTGACTTTTCAGGAAAAAGGGCCCTTGTTTCCCATGTTTGAGGTCCAAATAACCTCGGTTTGACTTGAAACTTCGAAGGAATGATGTCAGGGATATCTAGGTATGTTTTCTAAATTTCATATATTTTGGATTTGTGGAAGTATGATTTCGAGCAATGACTCAGTTATTGCATATTCTAAGTCACTATTTGCCTCACATTGTGGGTAGTAAGCTTGTTTTCTACCCAAGCGATATTCAATTGACTTAAAACTTTGGGGAACTAACTTTAAACATATTTTGAATCTTTGTTCCAAATTCTATCAGATTTGCCCTCCTGAAAGTAGGATTTTGATTAGTGACCTCCATGGCTCGGGGGTCATTAACTTCTGAGCTGACATGTAATGGAAGTGGGATCGGACGAAATCCATTTAACTTGAAAATTTGTAGAACATCTTTGGAGCATGACTGAAGCTTTGTGCCCAATTTTCATCAATTTTGGGCATCAGGAAGCAGGACATTGGTCAGTGACCTCGTTGCTTGGGGGTTACTGACCCAAAGTTGACATGTTTGTAGATTTTGGGTCAATAAATGTCCGTTTGACCTGAAATTTTGTAGAACCTCCCTTGAGCATAATTTGAGCTTCCTCTAAGAGTTTCAGCTGATTTAATCTTCGCGGGGTGTCACTTTGCACAGTGACCCTGCAAAGTATAGTAGATAACCATCTGGACTAAGTTTGGATCCAAATGATGTCCAAATGCTCTAAAATTTTGAAGGATAGTCTTTGGGTGTATTTGAAGGGACTTCCCTAAGTTTGAACTTGTTTTGGTATGTAGCAATGTCAATTTTCACAGTGACCCCCAAGGAGCTAATAAACAGTCACTGAAGCTTGGTTTGAGCTGAGATGAAGTCCAAATGCTTTGAAACCTTGAAACATCATTCTCAAGTATGCTTTAGAGTTGCCACGAGAGTTTCAGCCACTTTGGTAACCTAGAAGCTTGAATTTGTTTCGTGACCCTTAGATTTGAGTCATTGAACCTCAAACTTGGTATTTGGTGAGTTGAGTAACCAAATGAAGTTCATTAACTTTGAAACTTGAATTGCTGCATTCTGAGCTCATCTAAAGTTTTCTGAGTGGATTGTATCAGCTCTGAACGTCTGGATGTAGTACTTAACCTAGCATTCCATAATCCTAGGGTTTGTGTGCCCTTTGACTTGGAATTTGCTTGTAATGTCTTCACTTCAACATATATGATTTTTTTTTTGGGTCAACAATGACATGCCCAACAAAGTCTATTTCCTAACACCCAAAATGGCATTTAGATTCCTTGGTGAAAAGTTATTGGGGTCTGGATTTTTAGATTGCAAGCTAAACAATATGCAGAGGAATAAATAAAGTAAACTTGCAACAAAAAAACAATCAACAACATAAGAAAAAGACACATATTTTTAAGTGGAAACCCCAATAGGAAAAAACCACAAGTCACACCTGACTAACGAAGTACTAATTTCAAGCAGTTACAAGTTATACTCATAACCTAACATTGTCTATACCTCGGCCACAGGATGTAGTTCTTGTTGTAAGAATCCATGACATGACTATGCCTTGCTTTCCTTGTTCTCTATACTTGATGAACACCTTAATTCCCTAAGGCTGAATAGATGTTATGCATCTTTTACAATGAAATAGAAACAACAAATGTGCTACAACTACATAGAAGCAACAACTTTAAAAGTAAAAGCTTTAGAAACTCTCTCTAAAGTAAGCTCTAGAGAAGAAGGATGATCTCCAAAGAGTATTTTTAACTTAGAATAATGGGATTTGTGCTTTTAGGGTTGAGAGGAAGCATTTATTTTTAACCTACAATTCAGGTCTTATTAAGATAGCCTTTATAGCTAACTTACTAATCTTAGCACAAATTAAAAATAATTCCACATAAAGTTGGTGGGTTAATTTCTTCTATTTGATTGATCAGACAGATGCTCGATCGATCAGGCATTGCCTCTGCCTCCAATTCAATCGATTGGGCGCACCTTTTTTTTATTCTTTGAATTTCTTTTATTTAGCTCTTTTGGCGACTCGAACTTTAGTCCAAAGTGTAAGTGTCACACCTCGAACCTGAGAATTGGGGATTAGTTGTGGGTTCCAAGGAATGACACGTAACCATGATAATTCGTGCCATGACTAGACATGTACGAACTGTCACAAGGGTGATCCCACAGGTACGTGTGAGGGAGATCCGCAGACACGTATTATCAACATAAGGAATTTAAGCGGAAACCTGGAGATTTCACCTGTAAATATATCATAAGCATCCATAAAACATTGATTCATTCCATTAAATAACAAAGTCTGTTGATTAACCTAACCACATACACCAAGTATGAAAATCCAAAAATAATACAAAAGATATCATATGCCAAGATGAACCCTAGGCCACTATATGACTAAACCATGATAACCCCAAAATATCCCTGTTGCGCACTAATGAGGAGGATCATGAAAAGACGTCTTCCTCATTCCACTCGTTTATGTCTCGAGGTAACGTTGGGGTTCCCTCTGGGATCGCGCTAACTGCCAGACCGGCGTTGGGTTCTGTACCTGTAACACCATGGTAACCAGTTAACACGACGGTTAAACAAAGATAAAGATACATGAGCTTAACATGATATAACAATTGAATTAAATGACGAAATAATTAAAAGAGATCAATACCAAAATCTGTGCACAGATGCAATGAGTTAGCGTGAATAAGGGATCCTGACTAAATTATACATCATACCAAAATGGCAACCACATTGCTACTTCCTCTCTAATAAGAGAGTAAATTGATCCATGGGAAATCACTAGCGATCGGGCCAGGACCAACTAGTTACCCTAAGAGCGTCGACTCACTCTTCTGATAACTACTGCGTAGACAACTGATAAAATACTCCTATGTGGTCCCGTCGAACCTCCTATGGGGTATAAGTTAAGTGGCGCCGACTCTATATATGTTGGAATCAATTTGATGTCAATACTTATCATATACTGATCTGTTTATACTGGTACGAAAATGAACTCAATTTTATTGGAAATATAAATCAGAGAATTGCAACTAAGTAAAATACTGTTCATCATTGATGCAACTAATATAAATACTTAAGTGGAGGTCAAGGTTACTATCAATATGAATTCAATTAGATTGTAGGGTTGTCAAGGAGAGTTACTAGCCAACCCTATGCTAGATAATCCGGATTTACAAGGTTATTCAATACGGTGTATTCATAAGGCATTCGGTGTCACTGTGTTACCATTCTTGGCGTTACACTCTACATGTAAAAGACACTTCACCTTATGCCAACACCCTTGATGTGACATTGAAAACAAACCGGAGAATCAAGAAAAAAAGAGTGAAAGCTCAACACTCCTCTTTCTCCATGTTTAGTCACCATCGGGCTAGTTTGGGGTAGCAAAGGATCCAATTCTGTGGTCCTAAATGGTCTTGGGTTGAACCTACAACCTATGGCAAAGGTGGATGGATACCTCGATCTCTTTCTAAGGTTTTTTGGAACACGTTTTTATAAGTTACAGTCCAGGCTTACCTGACCAATCGGGTGTGTCCGACCGATTGGACTGCATCCAGAAAGATAATTCGACTAGTCGGGCTGGATGGCCGACCAGTCGGACTACCCAGGAAGGCAATTCGACCGAACTGGCTTCAGGGCTGACCGGTCGGCCCTGAAGCACCCTGTTACGGGAGTGTTTAGCTTCTAATGGGTTCCCTTTTCCAATACACTATTCTAACTGCAATCAACCAACACAAGGACTTCCATTCCACACTCTTGGGTTCCCTAAAGGACCATTATCCATTTATTCATCAAAAGTATTACAAATCATACACCAATTCCATGCATTATTCATTGAGCTGTAAAATGGGTAAAATCACAAGAATCCATCAAGAATCAAAGAATAAAGCCATGCATGTAAAGAAATGTATCCTTATACTTGCCTTAAGCTTGGTGCTTCACTCAAATTGATTTCCCTCTTGGTTAGATGGAAAGTAAGGCTTCACTAATGAAGAATATAACACATGCATGAAGGAAAACGAGAATAAGATGCATGCATGCCAATAGATGGAATCCCTGGACCCTTATTAAACTCAATAACTTAAATGGAAAGGGGTTTCCTTACCTCAAGCTTCCTACAAGCAAGAAGATGAAGATGGTGCCTGGGTTTCCAAGATGAGGGCAAGAAGAATAAAGAGGAAAAAGAATAAGACTCCAACTTCTTGCATGCAACTTTAATCACCACAAAATGAGGGCTAGGTGATAAAGAAGATGATGGAAAAAGAGAGGAGAGCTCTAGCTACACAGAGATGAAGGAAGGAGAGGAAGAGAGGGTTGTTTGGGGGGTTGGTGCTTTTAAATGAATGGAATTTCTGGAATTACAAATAGGCCCTCCTGTTTTATATATATTCCAATTTGAAATAGCTGGGCTCAAAATGGGCCGAAAGAAACACGAATGAAATTGGGCCAAACATGGAAAATGTCCCACAAGATGAAACTCACCCAATGCAACTAATGTGACGCATAAAAAATGTAAAACCATGAAAATACTAAAATACAAAAGGTCTTGACTACCTAATAAGGTTCAAACCCAACCCAACTACCTATCCATGACCCAAACCTCTTAAGATTTAGGCTCAATTAGCTTAATTAAGACAAAACAAGATTAAAATAGGATTAATTAGGGTAAATCAAGATTAACCCGGGTTTGGACCTTACAGTAAGCAACAAAAAATACAACTCCAATGGATTTTAATTTTTATCTAACTCCTGAATTAGCCAAAACAAAAATCCCTACAATCTCCTCCTTTGGCAATTCATGGACAAAACTTCCTATACTATCAATCTACCCAAAAATAAAACTAAAATTACATTGAGTACATTGAATTAATAAAAAAATTTGTACTATCAGCTCTGCACTAATTGTAAAAAATTTTGAATCCATCTTCAGCTCCATTTGTCTTCAGACTCCTCCTAAATCCCTCATTCTCCCTATTTTTGCCCATAATTGACAATTTTATTGATGTCAGCATGTAGTATATCTTTCAAGTAGGATCCAACAGTAACTTCTCCTTAATTGTAATTATTGACCAATAAAAAATCACAAACATTACAAGTGTTACAGTGAAGACATTATAAGCAATTTCCAAGCTTAAGGGCACATAAACCCTAAAGTTATGGAGTATTAGGTCAAGTACTGCATCCAATTGTTTAGAGGTGATGCAACTCACTCAGAAGACTTCAGACAAGCTTAGAGTGCAATTTTTCAAATTTTAAGAGCAAATGGACTTTATTTGGTCACTTAACTCACCAAACACCAAATTCAAGGTTCATTAGCTCAAAACCATGGGGTCACTCAAATATTCAAGCTTATGGATTATTAAAGTAGTTAAAAGTCACATGGCAACTACAAAACATGCACAAGGATGATGCGCTAAAGTTTCAAAGTACTTGGACTTCATTTTAGCTCAAAACATAAGCTTCAGTGGCTGCCTCCCAGCTTCCTTGGGTCACTACGGCAATTGACACTTCCACATGTCAAGGCCATCTAAAACTCATCGGAATGTCTTTAAATAAATTCAATGACTATCCCTCAAGGTTTCAAAACATTTGGACATCGTGTTGAGTCAAACTTAGTTTTGGTGGATATTTTCCAAGCTCTTAGGGATAACTATACTAAGTCACACCTCATGAAGACCAAATAAACTAAAACTCCTGGAGAATGCTCAGGTCATATTCAGGAGTGGCTATGCAAAATTCCAAGTCAAATGGATATCATTTGACCCAAGTTTAACAAACATGTCAACTTTGGGTTAGTAACTCCCAAACCTTGGGGTCACTGACCAAAGTCCTGCTAGCAAGTGACCAAAATTGATGACATTCAGATGCAAAGCTCAAGTCATAATAAAAAATTGACTATGCAAATTTTCAAGTAAAGGGGACTTCATTTGACCCTACTTCAGCTCCATGTCAACTTAGGGGTTAGTGTCTCCCAAACCTTAGTTCACTAACCGAAGTCCTACTTGCAGAAGCAAAGCTGATGAAAATTTGATTAGAGGATCAAAATGTGCTCAAGTTCCACTCCTCAAAGTTTCAAAATAGTTAAACATCATTTGAGTGGAAAACCAATTGATTGTCAGCAATATAGGGGGACATTGACTTAAAGCATGCAACAAATGGGTCACTGATCAAAATCCTACTTTTACAAATTCAAATCAGATGAAATTTCGATGGGACATCAATTCCCCCAAGTTTCAAGTTAATTCAAGGTCACTTGGGCCTCAAACAGCTTAAACGAGGGCCCACTTTCATGAAAAGTCAAAGAGAGGATTGACCAACTTTAAAAGGTCAAAACATTGATGAAATTTCTATGATATGCTAAAAATAATTCTAGGAAATATCCCTCTAAGTTTCTTGAAGTTTGGATATTGTTCGGCTCCTAAACTGATAAAAATAGGTCACATAGGCAAAATGACCCTAAATGGGCTTGGCCCACAGTCACTGACACCTGTAAAGTGGCTTTGGATGGTTTTGGGTGGTTTTTTCACTTTAAATCCAAACTACAGCTTCCCATAAATCCCCCAACTAGACCTGAATCTTATAAAAAGCACACTTTGACTCTGAAGACAAATAAGGTTCGAAGGTTTCAAGGCTCCAAAAGAATTAAAGTAAGATTCAAATAAGCATGTGGCACTCCACAAGCATCTAAGTTCCTTTTGTTATTCTTCCCCTCACAAGCTAAAGGTGAGAAATGGTTTTGGAGAAGAAGGTATACCCTGCCAACACCTTTGAAGACTGAACTTAAAAGATATTAAGTGCAAAAGAGGTTCAAGGGGATAAAACTATGTCTTCTGTAGTTCTCCCACTTGAAGGGTTTTAGGCCATCTCCAAAGTTGTAAACAAACACTTTTAGGTTTCATTCTGCTCTTTAAAAACCATGGGATTAGAATCACACAACTCCGGCCTTATTTGCTTGCATAAAAGTAACCATTCTAGATTTGCACAAATGCGATCCGTAAAATTAAAACGGTGACTATTAAAGATCATGGATGATTCTAAGATCGAATTTGAAACTCTTGGTTGTTATTCATCACTCCAAAAAAACCCCGAAAATACAAGTTTCAGATCTTCAAAAGAACTCCAAAGGCAAACAAAAGCAAAATAAGGACCAATAGTGGCCAAAACGGCCACTATCTGTTAGCAACTGTGTCACTGGCAGGGACTCAGTGACCGTGGGCCACAGACACCACCCCCCTGCATTCATTTTTTTTTTTTTTGTGTTTTACCCCCTTTTCATGTAATTTGTCTAATTTCTCCTAATTTGGATCACATCTGAGACTAGAGGGAGGGGTTGTGACTTTCTATAATTTGTAAACAACTTGCATCCCTAAGGTTAAAGCATTGAACCCATGTAAACAAAAGGGAATTTATTAATGATATGTAATTATTTTCCCCTTTATCTGTGTGTTTGAATATGTGAATATTGAACTTAATTCTTTTGCATTTATTATCATTTCACGTGCATTAGAAGATTGGATATGGTCACTGGCAGGGGCTTAGTGACCGTGGGCCACGGTCACCACCCCCCTGCCTTCGTTTTTTTTTGGCATTTCTTCCCCCTTTTCATGTAATTTTTCTAATTTATCCTAGTTTGGATCACATCTGAGACTAAAGGGAGGGGTTGTGACTTTTTAGCATTTATAAACAACTTGTATCCTCAAGGTCAATGCATTTAACTCATGTAAATAAAAGGGAATTTTATGATGATCTGTAATTACTTTTCCATTTTTCTATGTGTTTGAACGTGTGAATGTTGGACTTATTTCCTTTGCATTCATCATCATTTCACGCGCTTCAGAAGATCGGTGCCATCTATGGAAAACTTGTGCTCTAATTTGTGATCAAACTAGGCTAAAATACATGAAAAGATGCCAAAAGCATGAAAAAGTGCTAGAAATGTGCTGAAAAATGCTACTGTGAGCCTACGATCGGGAGCTGCTGTGTAAAAAGGCCTACGATCGTGAGCCACTTTGTGAAAATGGCTGTGACCACAAGACATTATGTAAAATGGTCAGTGACCGTGGGTCTATGATCATGACTTGTTTTGGCCCTAGTTTGACCTATTTGACTATGAAAACACCTTGTTTAAGACCTTTAATGCTTATGATGGGTTTGGGAGCATCCATGGAGGAACTTTGCACCTTGAAGTCCATCAACTTGTCACCTACACAGAGGAACCCTACACCTAAGTGTGCAGAGACTAAATCAACACCCTTTACCAATTGAAAGAATGTTGATTTGGTCCAAAGGATTTACGTTATTGGCTGTACGATCAACAGTTAGTTTATTAGACCTAACAAATGTTATATTAAATCAGTAATAAGAACAAAGACATTTGCAGTTGTGCATTGTCTGGAGTTTTGCACTGATGGATCCTATGTGATCATTGTGATAGCGATGCAAGCCTGATGCTATGTGCCCTATCCTTTGATTGGGTCTGAAACTCTCTCTTTCGCTTATAAGCCTGATTATTTAGTCCTGACATGTCACCAAAATTTTGTTAGCCAGGACTGGTCAGTATCGCACAATGAAATTGAGTTTATATACTCCCTATTGCTTTTAAGTCTGATACATGGTCCCAAAATGTTGCCCAAATTCTGGTAGCTAGGACTAGTCAACATAACATGCTTCTAAGTCTAACTATATAGTCCCAAAATGTGGCAGAAATTTTGGTAGCTAGGACTAGTCAGCATAGCATAATGAGATTGAGTTTACCCTTGTTTTTTATCATTTCTATTCATTCAATAAGGAGACCATATTGGTTCAGAAGGCATTCATAAACCATTTCGACTAGTCCAAGAGGCAACTACATTGGTTATACCACTAATACAATCCTTTGGGCTTGTTCTGAAGAAAATACAAATGGGTTCTTTAATCATTATTTTTGATGAAGCTAAGGAGAGATTGTTCGAAATTTCCATGGCCCAAACTAATCCATTTGTAAGAACTTCTAAGTGGACCCGAACTGACCCCTCTACTCCTCCAATAAGGGTCTCAGTCTTTCCGAGTCTCTCTACTCCATAATGTCAATTGTTTCCTCTAGTTTGAGCTGGTCATCAATGCCAAAGCCCATCAAGAAGTCTGAATTTCTCAAGCCCTAGGTTTCCAAATATGCCCAAAACTTATTTGAGATCTTTACCAAGGTTTAGGAGGAACCTAGGCCCAAGATATAATTAGAATGCAATAGTCTTCACATCATCAAATCTTGTCTAAGGGCAAGAAAGGTCCAACTCACCAATCGAAACTCAACGATTCTTAGCAGGCTGCATACTATAGTTACCCAGGGCCCAAAATCAACATTAGCCCAATCAAAGCAGCATGTCATCAACAATCAATTGCTTCAAGCACTAGACAACCTTTGGCAGTTTATTACTCTCAAGAAAGCCCAAAAAAGATGTGTCCATTCATAGATGCAACACATGGTCACCTCAGCCACTTACTTCAAAACCCAACAAAGCTATGAACAAATTCTTAGCGTCACTTGAAGAGAACACCTTTTACTCTCTAACTCCGAAAGAGGGACAAAGGTTCCATAGAAGGCATCTACCTTCGATCATTGTAGCACCTACCCCGCCATCTTCACCTCAGCGTCTATTGTATACCATTGAACATCGGAAGAAGATTGAGTGATTGGTCATTGACAATGCAACCGATCTCTTTCACTTTAAAGAGTCGGTCCAACAAAAGAAAGAGAAATAGAAAAAGAACAAAAGAGATGTTGTTGACATCCTCTTGTTTCCCACTTCAAATCCAATGGATAGGGAACGAGTCATTGGCATTTCCAGGGGCTAGATTCAAAGACCAAACCGTAGCGACTAAACTGGCTAGTCAAATCGAAAGAAAAGCCTTGGCTCACTGTAGGGAATGAACTCAAAAGCTGTCTTAGCGCAAGATAACTCAAAAGTGGGTGGTCAAAGAAATGATCCTAACTTAACCACTTCTTACATGGCCAGGCTAGGTTCTGCTCGAAGAGTTACTCGAAGTATGGTTCAGACTCAATCACAAGGGTTTGATTCAAACACTCATTGCAGTAGGACTTCTAAAGGTCATGTCGAGACTGACTCCGAAAATGATCCTATCATAGTCTTGGATATAGAAGATAGATTGTCTATTCCTCAGACATTGATATCGTCTTATGCCCGTCAATACACTGTGTTTATGGCTGAAGAGAGTTGTAACACTACGACCCAACTTAATCTGGTTTAGCACCTAATTAATGACGAATTAGTTGTTATATGTGCTTTGATTTTGCTTTTTTTTTTTTTGTTTCGAGTCATGGATAGGTAGTTTGGTTGAGTTTAACCTAGATTAGGTAGATATGAGCCCTTTTTCATGATTTTAGCTTTTGTTAAGATTGCGTCGTTCATGCATCATCTTGGTGTCAACACGTGTATCTTGTCAAGCTCGTTGACTTTTATAACTAACTCGCTTGTCAACGACTTCATTTGCTTCTGTTGGATCATTGTTTGACTCAAACTGTAATTCTCCTAAGCCTTTGGACTTATTTATAATTTATTTCATCCTTATCTTATATATTAGAGAAGATCATGCACCGACTCAGTTTTCTCTCCTTCTCTAAATGTTTCTTCTTCTTTTCCTCTTACCTCTGTTCTTTTACGATCAAAGCTAGAACAGGGAGACCCCTTTTGCCCCCCTTTCAATGACCCATCGTGTGTGTAGCTTAAGGTAAGACTTGGATTCTTGCTTATCTTTATGGGTTTTCATTTCTTCTCACCCTTCTTATACTCTACATGCACTCAACTCCTCTTTATTCTTGCATGCATGGCTGTTAGAACTACGTTTAACGGTCAATATGAGCTAGAGGACAACTAATTCATGTGAAAAAGCTCATTTGAGACAAGTATAAGCACGTATTGGATGAACAAGTGTGCGTCCAAGTTGATTGTTATTAATCCTATTCATCTCTCATGGTTTCTATCTGTTTTAGCCCTCTTGTGTGTGATTTCACTCGTTGGTTTTCACTGTTTCTCATTTGGTTCAACTTCAGTTTCATCTGTAACAAGTTTAACCCATGACCACCTGAAGCTTACGGATAAGCCGTAGATCTTCACAACTCACTATCCAGAGAGCTGAAAATTATCACTTTATAGTATGGCTAAGCTATGGCTAGGCCGTAGGCCAGTCGTAGGTCAAGCTACGGCTTGATATCCATAGAGCAGAAAAACTAAGGGAACCTTCTACGGTCCAGCCACGGCCAAGCCGTGTGGTGTGCTACCACTAAACTGTACCCTTACCGTGGCTGAGCCATAGAATAAACACGGTCAAGCAATAAATGCGGATGAACAGTATGGGGAACCATGGTTCAGCCGTAACACATAGTATGGTTAAGCCGTCAGATCTTTACGACTAAGCCGTAGGTCTCCCACGGCTAAGCCGTAAGACCATTGAAAAGTAAGAAAAGTAAGTATAGAAAAGACCTTGTAGGGCCTTCGAGTTGGGATGTAGGAAACCCTTAACTTGCCCAATGGAATATGAGAATCGCATAAATGTCTTGAGGGTTGAGACTCATTCACATGTGCTGTCCAGTTGTTAAGCACCTCCCCATGGGTGTTGGTTTAAGGGACTCTGATACGTTATTCCGATGCAATGCAATACTTGAGAGAGACAACTATGTATTGGATAACTTAAAACTACATCATCACGCACGGTTAGAAACACTGGATGACAAGATTAGGGTTGGGTAGTAAATTATTTTGACTCTAGCAAATTGATTTGCATGGCATATTGAATGACGCTTATTGTCCTCCACTCTTATGTATGGATTGAATAATCATCGTTATGCCCCTTTCGATAGTGCATACATTTGATTTGTTTGATATGTTTGGTTATTGCCATTAACTTGAGTATTGGATGAATTGAATGTACTGTAATATTCTTTATATGAAATGCATGTTTGACTCAATAGGGTGAGGCACTATTCGGCCTCAGCCTTATGATAACCGGCAGGGTTGATTTTGGCGTCATATGTATGGTACTGTTGCAATGTGCTTATGTCTTGGGGCTTCTAGACCACAGGAACCCGAGACCCATTCCTACCCTGGCCCGGTCGATGGTGTTCTCGTTATGAAAAGATCCCTAGAGGGAGGATATGGCAAATATAATAGCCACATAGTCAAGTATATGACATGTATACCTTGATTCTTATAGCATGCTTTATTTGACTGCACAACTTGCCTAATATACGAACTTGGAGCTCTATGACTTATCAATTGTTACTTATTCTAATAGAGACAACATGTGTTAACTTTTTGTTTCTTATGTTTTGCTGAAATGCCATATTTATGAGTTGTCCATGGTATTGCAGGCTTAGATCCCGTTACCGACCCCTCGTCGGTCAGCCCGGCTCCAGAAGAGACCATAGACGCCCCGTCAGGGCTAGAGGAGTGGGTGTGATCACTCCGCCGGAGAGCGACATGACATGCATGTAGGTCTTCTTTGGTGTGGGATGTAATTGATGTGTTAACATGGCATTAATTGGTCTCTACATTTTGCATTTTGGCTCACTCTTGTACATATTGTGTTTCATGTACTCTTTTATAGATATTATTTTGCTTTAGTCTATCTCCTTTTGCTATGCAATTATACTTATAGCTTCCACGTACATGGTATTGGCACGTGTGAAATTCCCTTGTGCATGTGCACTTAGACAGGGTCTAAGTGTGTATGCACGGGAGTACGTGTGTCACTGATTAGGTTTAACCCTCATGCCCATTTGCCTGGGCTTGGGTTGTGACAAACGTATTGTTTGGTATCAGAGCATAACTTGATATAGTTGATAAGCATGTAGGCATGTAGAAACGCGGCGAGGTTACAATTTCAAATATTTGACTTTATGGTATGATATTTTGATTTGTTAGGGATATGTCGTGGGGAACACTTTGTGCTTGAGTATTAACCCTTTACATTTTGCAGGATATGGCCTCCGAATCAGGGACCAATAATAATCATGGGCACAATGAGAGTGGATCAGCTCCTCCACAACAGCCACTCAACACGGATGATCAATTTCTCATGATGTTGCAAGCGATCCAAGCGGTACATTCCCTACAAGCATAGGTAGCATCCATTGTGAACGGGCAGAGTCAAGTCTCCGTTCCACCCCACATGGAGCAACAGGGGGTCTTCCAACCTAAGGAAAGCGATCCCAATGCGCTCTACGATAAGTTTTGAAAACGTGGAGCCACTGAATTCTATGGGAATGAAGATGAATTGAAAGTGGATCAGTGGGTAAAGCATATGGAGTATCTCTTTGATATAGTTGTGTGCACTAATAAACAGAGAGTTATCCCTATTACTTCGATGTTTCACGACATAGCAAAGACTTGGTGGAAAAGTGTAAAAGAGTCTTATAAGGACATGCCGAGTGCAACAGCTTGGGGGACATTTAAGAAGAAATTCCGAAGAAAGTTCATTCCAGCCCATGTACAGAGGGCCAAGGAAGTAGAGTTCTTAGCCTTGCAATAGCAGCAAATGACAGTGGCCGAATATGTGCATAGGTTCACGCAACTGTTGCATTTTGCGGAGGACATGGTTAACAATGAAGACAAGGAAGTGAACCACTTCATCGATGGCTTGAATCCTAGATACAAGAACCATGTGACAGCCTTCAAAAGGCTAGCGACCTTGTACAATGCCATGGATAGAGCTTATGCTCAGAGGCCAACCTTCAAGAAGAAAGAGATGCTGACTCCAAGAGAATTGTGCCATTTGGTGCAAGAGGACAAGTACAGAAGAAAATGAAAGGCAGGCAAGGAACCTCCAATTTAGCCAGTGTGACTTGTGAGCATTGTGGTAGAGGCCGCAAGACAGAGCAATGATGGAGAAAGATAGGAGCTTGTTTAATTTGTAGCTCCATGGACCATTTGATGGCCAAATGTCCGAGGTACAGGTCTTCCCAACCCCAATAATCAAGACCAACAGCTTTGACAGCTCCAAGAAGATCTCAACAATCTCGCTAAGGCCAAAAGCCAACTCACTAGACCACTCGTGCTTATACTGCTACCCATGAGAGCGCAGAGTAGGCGAATGTGGTGGAAGGTACTATTTTGATTGCACAAGCTGAAGCTATAATATTGTTTGATTTGGGGTCCACGCTTTCGTACGTAGCACCTCATTTTGCTGAGCAGTTACGGAAGCCACGTAAGTCGCGTAAGCCGCTACCATATGTATTGGTGGTGTCCACTCCTATTGGTAAGAGGGTAGAGTGTAGTGTATAATACCCCCAATGCGATGTACGAATCGAAGGGCGTCAGCTTCCAGTTGACCTAATTTTGCTGTCGATGTTAGATTTCAACGTGATCCTTGGAATAGATTGGCTTACGAAATATTGTGCTTGTGTGAATTGTTACAGCAGGACGATTTTCTTCGACCTAGGCAATGGGTTCCGTTTCGAGGGTAGTCAAAAAAAATGCCCTAGGCATGTTATCTCTGCATGTAAGGCTGATCGAATTATACGCAAGGGGTGTGAAGGCTTCATTGCCTTTATTTTAGAGAAGAAAGGTCTGAAGCAACCTGGAGTGATTCCTATAGTGCGTGATTTTCCATATGTCTTCCCCGGCGAAGTTCCAGAGTTACCCCCTGTGCGAGAAGTGAAATTCACTATTGACCTTATGCCAGGCATAGCACAGATCAATAAAGCTCCATATCATATGGCCCTAGTAGAGTTGTTGGAATTGAAAAAGCAATTGCTGGATCTCTTGGATAAGGGTTTTATATGCCCAAGTGTCTCACCTTGGGGAGCCCCAGTGTTGTTTGTGAAAAAAAAGGATGGCACCTTTCGGATGTGTATTGACTATCGGCAGTTGAATAAGGTGACAATAAAGAAAAAGTATCTCCTGCCACGTATTGATGAACTGTTTGATCAACTTCAAGGCACCACATATTTTTCCAAGATTGATTTGAGGTCTGGGTATCATCAGTTAAGGGTAAAGGAAGATGACATTCCCAAAATTGCCTTCAGGACGAGGTATGGTCATTATAAATTTCTCGTGATGCCATTTGGATTAACCAATGCACCTGCTGCTTTTATGGCTTTGATGAATTGGATCTTTACTCCTTTCTTGGATCAGTTCATTGTTGTGTTCATTGATGACATTTTGGCATACTCTAAGACACTAGAGGAGCACACGGATCGCTTGAGAAAAGCTTTGAAATTATTGAGAGAACATTGACTATATGCAAAGTTAGCAAGATGTGATTTTTGGCTGGAGCAAGTGGCCTATCTCGTTCATATCATTTCACGAGAAGGATTGGCAGTTGATCCAGGGAAAGTTGAGGCAGTTGTTAATTGGCCTAGCCCAAAGTCTGTGATAGAGATGAAGGGTTTTCTTGGACTTGTAGGATATTACCGTAGATTTGTTCAAGACTTTGCTAAGATATTCGCTTCCTTGACCAAGCTGGCTCGGAAGAATGTGTCTTTCAAGTGGACTGATGAGTGTAAAGCTAATTTTCAGACCTTGAAGGAAAAATTAACTACCGCTCCAGTATTGACCCTACTGGATGGTGGTGAAGGATCGTGATTTATTCTGATGCTTCTAGAATTGGATTGGGGTGTGTATTGATGCAACATGGTAAGGTAATTGTCAATGGATCGAGACAACTCTGGGAGCATGAGAATAACTATGCCACACATGACTTGGAACTGGTAGCTATTGTGTTTGCTTTGAAGCTTTGGCGACATTATCTATATGGCGTGAAATTTGAGGTACACTCAGATCATCACAGTTTACAATACTTATTCACGCAACATGAGTTGAACATGAGGCAACATAGATGGCTTGAGTTTATGAAGGATTATGATTTTCCTATCAAGTATCATCCAGCGAAAGCAAATGTGGTGGCAGATGCGCTTAGTAGGAAGTCAGAGACTTTAAATGTTTTAGACAATTTCCTATTAGTGATGCACAATGAGCCTGTTGAAGTGAGATTGGCAGACAGCTATATGATGCTGGCAAGTACTCTTGTTTTCGAACCTAAAGTGATTCAGCAAATTAAGGACCGGTAATTTAAAGATTTGACCTTGAAGCGAATCCGAGACCATATCGAAGATTAACCCGACTTTTGACTGGGGAGTGGTATATTGTATTTTCGAAACAGATTGTGCGTACAAGCAGTTGATAACTTGAAGGAGAACTTAATGACAGAGGCACACTATGCTCGATATGTGATACACCCTAGAAGTACAAAAATGTATCAAACCCTAAAAAACCGGTTTTGGTGGAACAATATGAAAAGAGAAATCGCAAGGTTCGTCGCTAGGTGCTTGACTTGCCAGATGGTGAAAGCTGATCATCAGAGGCCTCCGGGTTCATTACACCCATCGCATATACCACAGGGGAAATGAGAACATATTATCATGGATTTTGTTGCAAGGTTACCTCCGACAAGTAAGAAAAATAATGTTATTTGGCTGATTGTGGATAGATTAACTAAGTCAGCCCATTTCTTCCATTCAGGAAAGGCATGACGTTTTCAGAAATGGCCAAGAAGTTCATTGATGAGATTGTAAGACTACATGATATGCCCATGTCAATTGTGTCTGATCGTGATAGCCACTTTGTATTATCCTTCTAGAAGGCGTTTCAAGATGCTATGGGTACTAAGTTGAATTTCAGCACAGCGTATCACCCATAAATAGACAGATGGATAATCAGAACAGACGATTTAGACCTTGGAAGACATGCTACGGGCTACTGTGTTAAGCTTTGAGAAGGAATGGGATGCACATCTCTCCTTGTGTGAATTTGCCTATAATAACAGTTTTCATGAGAGTATTGGAATGGCCCCGTATGAAGCACTGTATGGACATAAATGCCAAAGTCCGGTATGCTGGGAAGAAGTTGGAACTCAAAGTTTTCACGGACTGACTATTATCGCCAAAATTACTAAGAAAGTACAGAAGGCAATCAAAAATTTGGAGGTTGCTCAATCGAGACAGAAAAGTTATGCAAACACTCATAGAAGAGCTTGAAATTTCAAGTTGGAGATTGGGTTTTTCTAAAGGTCTCACTGATGAAGAGTACTATACGTTTGGACCAAAAGGGTAAGTTAGCTCCAAGATATATTGGGCTGTTCGAGATTAAAAGCAGGGTCGGTGATTTGGCGTACAGGTTAGCTCTTCCAGTAGAGTTCTCTTAAGTACATGATGTATTCCATGTATCGATGCTTCGCAAGTATGTCCGAGACCCTACCCATGTCATTCGGTATGACGATGTGCAAATTCAGCCAAATGCGAAATACGTTGAGCGTCTGCTCCATATTGTTGGGACAAGAAAGCAAATCTTGCATACAAGAACTATACAATGGGTCAAGGTGCTATGGGAACATCACGGTCCCGATGAAGCCACTTAGGAATTGGAAGAGCAGATGGTGCAGTAGTATCCCCACCTCTTCACGCAGGTATGTGTTCATTCCGAGGATGGAATGATTCTTTAGTGGGGGAAGATGTAACAGTCCGACCCAACATAATCTAGTTTAGCACCTAATTAATGGCGAATTAGTTGTTGTATGTGCTTTGGTTTTGTTTTTGTTTTGTTCCGGGTCATGGATAAGTAATTAGGTTAAGTTTAACCTCGATTAGGTAGATATGAGCCCTTTTTCGTAATTTTATCTTTTGTAAGATTGCATCATTCATGCATCATCTTGGTGTCAATACATGTATCTTGTCAAACTCGTCGACTTCCGTAATTGACTCGCCTGTCAACGACTTCATTTGTTTTTGTTGGATCGTTGTTTGACTCAAACTGTAATTCTCCTAAGCCTTTGAACTTATTTATAATTTATTTCATCCTTATCTTATTTATTGGAGAAGATCATGCATCGACTCAATTTTCTCTTTTTCTCTCAACGTTTTTTTTTTCTCTTCGTCTTTCCTCTCTTCTTCAACGATCAAAGCTAGAGCAGGGAGACCCCTTTTGCATCCCTTTCAACGACCCATCATGTGCGTAGCTTAAGGTAAGACTTGGGTTCTTGCTCATCTTTACGAGTTTTCATTTCTTCTTATCCTTTTTATACTCTACATGCACTCAACTCCTCTTTATTCTTGCATGCATGGTTGTTAGAGCTACGTTTAACGGTCAATTTGAGCCAGAGGACAACTAATTCATGTTAAAAAGCTCATTTGAGGCAAATATAAGCACGTATTGGATGAACACGTGTGGGTACAAGTTGATTGTTATTAATCTTATTCATCTCTCATGGTTTCTATCTGTTTCAGCCCTCTTG
Organism: Sextonia rubra; assembly: GCA_037013555.1. NCBI lineage: Eukaryota > Viridiplantae > Streptophyta > Magnoliopsida > Laurales > Lauraceae > Sextonia > Sextonia rubra. Next base: position 338,157 of record JASUAD010000028.1, on the reverse strand, counting down.
TGTGTGATTTCACTTGTTGGTTTTCTCTTTTCTCATTTGGTTTAATTTCAGTTTCATCTATAACAGGTTTAACCCATGACCACCTAAAGCTTACGGATAAGCCGTAGATCTTCACATCTCACTATCTAGAGAACTGAAAATTACGACATTATAGTACGGCTAGGCTACAGCTAAGCCATAGGCCAATTGTGACCCAACCGTAGGTCAAGCTACGGCTTGATATCCAAAGAGCAGAAAGTTGAGGGAACCTTCTACAGTCCAGCCACGACCAAGCTGTGTGGTGTGCTATGGCTAAGCTGTACCCTCACTGTAGTTAAGCCGTAGAACAAACACGGTCAAGCCGTAAATATGGATGAACAGTATGGGGAACCCTGATATAGCTGTAATGCATAGTACGATTAAGTTGTAAGATGTCTACGGCTAAGCCGTAAGCCTTCCATGGTTAAGCTGTAAGACCATTGAAAAGTAAGAAAAGTTGGTATAGAAAAGACCTTGTAGAGCCTTCGAGTTGGGATGTAGGAAACCCTTAACTTGCCCAATGGAATATGTGACTCGCATGAATGGTCTTGAGGGCTGGGACCCATTCATGTGTGTTGTCCAGTTGTTAAGCACCTCCCCATGGGTGTTGGTTTAAGGGACTCCGATACGTTATTCCGATGCAATGCAACACTTGAGAGAGACAACTGTATATCGAATAACTTAAAACTACATCATCATGCATGGTTAGAAATACTGGATGACTAGATTAAGGTTGGCTAATAAATTATCTTGACTCTAGCAAATTGATTTCCATGGCATATTAAATGACGCTTATTGTCCTCCACTCTTATGTATGGATTGAATAGTCATTGTTATGCCCCTTTCGATAGTGCATACATTTGATTTGTTTGATATGTTTGGTTATTTTCATTAACTTGAGCATTGGATGAATTGAATGTACTGTAATATTCTCTATATGAAATGCATGTTTGACTCAATAGGGTCAAGCACTATTCGGCCTCAACCTTATGATACCTGGTAAGGTCGACTTTACATAGTATGTATGGTACTGCTGCAGTGTGTTTATGTCTTGGGGCTTTCGGACCCCAGGAACATAAGACCCATTCATACCTTGACCCAGTCGATGGTGTTCTCATTATGTAAAGATCCCTAGAGGGAGGATATGGCAAATGTAGTAGCCACATAGTCAAGTACATGACATGTATACTTTGATTCTTATAGCATGCTTTATTCAACTGCATATCTTGCCTAGTATACGAACTTAGAGCTTTGTGACTTATCAGTTGTTACTTATTCTAATAGATACAACATGTGTAATAGATACAACATGTGTTAGCTTATTGTTGCTTATGCTTTGCTGAAACATCGTATTTATGAGTTGTCCTTGGTGTTGTAGGCTCAGATCCCGCTACTGACCCCTCGTCGGTCAACCAGACTCCAGAGGAGACCGTGGACACCCCGTAAAGGCTAGAGGAGTAGGTGTGATCACTCCGCCGGAGAGTGACATGACATGCATGTAGGTCTTCTTTGGTGTGGGATGTAATTGATGTGTTAACATGGCATTAGTTGGTCTCTACATTTTGCATTTTGGCTCACTCTTGTACATACTATATTTCCCGTACTCTTTTATAGATATTATTTTGCTTTAGTCTATCTCCTCTTGCTATGCAATGAAACTTATAGCTACCACGTACATGGTATTAGCACGTGTGAAATTCCCTTATGCATGTGCACTTAGACAAGGTCTAAGTGTGTATGCATGGGAGTACGTGTGTCACTAATTAGGTTTAACCCTCATCCCCGTTTGCTTGGGCTCGGGTTGTGATTCGAGTGGAACTAACAAAGATGGAAATCTAGGTGGTTCGGTCGAAGCTCAAGCAATCCTTTTTTCACCAATAGAAGGGAGTAAGCAATGATCAAGAAAAATGTAACTAAGATTGATTTGCTAATGGTTCAATTCAAATCCTTGATTGATTTGCTAATGGTTCAATTCAAATCCTTGACCAACAAGATGATGATTGCGGGTTCTTTTGGTGATCGTTCGTGAATTCAGGGGTTTTCATATAGACCCTGAAAAGCAAGTAACCTCTAAAAAGGTTAAAGAAATGCTGACAAAATCAAAGGTGGAGACCAGGATAAAAAAAGAAGGGTATCACATGAAAGTACCCTCCGGAGTTCAATCTTGTTTCATTTCCACCAGATTAAAAGCTTTTAACTTTCCAGCCATACCTTGGTCAGCTTATCACCACATTGTGTATTTCAAATCAATTCTTGGAAGCTTGCCAGAATTAGATGCATTAGAAATTAGGTTGTTTGTCAGCACATTGAAAGGAGTCCCCTTTGAATGGTATAAGCAGTTACCAGAACTCTTTTTTATGACATGGTCAATTATAGAAGAAAAATTCTTTCTCCACTTTTAGGATGGGGATTAGACAATCATCTTTTTCATGCTTAGCAGCATAAGGTAGGAAGACAATAAAACTACAGAGTCCTTTATCAATAGATGGAGAGCATTATCTTACCGATGCTTAGAACAACCATCTCAAAGGGTACCAATTGAAATATGCAAAACCAGTTTGTGACCAAAAGTCAAGCCTGTTGTACTTAGCCACAAAATTAAGTCTCTGGCCCGATTGGTTGAGGTTGTCACTGATGCAAAATTGACCCTTAAAGAGATCAGTCAAAAGAAGGCAAACTCTCAAAGAACGGAGTCATCTTCATCTTCTACAGCAAAACCAAAGAAGAAGTAGGATGTTTTTAATGTGCAGACCTACAAACCTCCTCAGAAGCTTCAAAACATAAAGAATGATAAAAAAGAAAAGAGGAATATGAGAAAAGAAAGAAAACTAAGTATCCCTTTGATGGGGAAATTGTTGAACTTCCACCGAATCATGCAATATATGACAAAAGTGTTGAAAATTTATACTAAAAGCATACTTTTATGTATTTGTCTTTGACTGTTTTACTTACTAGTAAAGTTTGCTTTTTCATCTTAATGAGAATTTGTGTAGGCATATGGTTGTATTATCATTTATTATGCATAAGTGTGTCTCTTATTCTATAAAATAGATAAATTGGTGTGTAGAGTTTAGCTTACGCACAGAAGACTTGTTTATTGGTTCTTATAGAATATAAGTTATTGTTGTTTACAATCTAGATGGAGCTAGACATACCATCGATATGATTGTAGCATGATGTTTTAGTAGGCTTGTCTTGGCTGCGAGAAACAGTATAATTTCGACTCGTTATGTTAATACGCTTTGTGTGTATTGAACATGACCATTTTTGGGTTATTTTCTTTATACTGACTATATAAGATGATTAACATCCAAATGGTTCTTATGAGTGCTTGTACTCTTAATTCTGATATAAATAATAGATACATACATTTATTGTTTGGCATTTTGATTTACAAAGGAGTGAGCCCTTTTATGGGTCGATAAACTCAGTAAATTGGATGACTACACTACGTGTATGGTGCATATTAGTTTATTGACGGAATCCATGTCCCATAACAAGGATTGATGATACTCCCTCGATGAAGCTTATAAGTTCTCAAGGAATTATAAAGATATCGATTAAATATAGGTGTCAGTAATTATTTAATCGATGGATATTTGAAATCTTAATGTGGGGAGATTAATAAGCATTTAATAATGAAGCTTGACATATTATTTTGAGAATATGGATAGGAGTGCAATTACAATTCTCTAGTGGATTGAATTGTATTTTATGGATCTAGGATTCTAATTTGGGTCGAATTAGGGTTTTCTGTTTTCACAAGAAGCCTATCTCTTATTTCCTTCTTAAGGTCCTTATTGTAGCCTATATATATGCACTATTGCTCTCTAGGAAAAACACACAAGAGAAATCTTGTTTTTGAAAGCAAGGAGAATTCGCAGAAGAGGCCCACACCCCGGTCCTAGTTCGATCATAGAGGATACAGTAGAAGGTTTTGAAATTTCGGTTTGCTGTAAGACCGAGATCAAATCAGAGAGATCTTGCAGGTATGGTTCTTGAATCATCATCATTTAAACTTATTTCCACAGTGATCTTTATGCAATATCTAGAGATTTTGGCGGATGCATCCCAACAAAAAGGCATAGTGGGGGACACAATAAACTGCTTCAAAAAGTGTCATCTTAGTGGCTGAGTGGGTGCATGTGTTGTACAACCTTTCTACTAATGATAACCACTATGCCCATTCCTTAGGTTGAGCCCTGATAAAACATCGGAGATAATTTTCAAGGTAACAATTTACGACCTTGGATTATCTATCCGATTTAGGGAGGTAGGCGGAACTGAGATTGAGACCAGTGCCCTATAACCGAAACAATTCCTTTCGAAAGGCGCTTGTAAATGTAACATCCTTGTTGGTCACAATGGACTTTGGCATCCCATGTAATTTAAAGACATGCTCTAGAAAGAGATGGGCAATGACAGTGGTAGTACAAGGATGTGATAATAAGCATACTTCGACAATCAGACCACCACTACCATAATGGCATCTTGGCCTTGTGATTGCGAAAGCCCTTCAATAAAATCCATTGTGATTTTCGTCCAAATTTACTGGAGACAAGCAGCGACTATGGCTATCCTGAGGGTGATGCATTTTCAGATTTGTTACGTTGACAAATGTCGCACTCCCGAATGAATTGCCTTACAAAGGAATGAATTACGCCCATGCCAATAAAAATCAGTTTTGAGCATCTAATGGTAACTGGAGTGAGCTGCAATTGGGTTGTCATGCAGTTGCTTTAGGATTTAAGTCTGAGTAAGGGAATTAGGCTGATGCAAAGGTGCCTCTTTAAAATAACATCCCATCATTAGTGGTGTAGCCAGTAAGATTCAACTATCCTGTTGCAAATTTTTCGGCCATGTCTTGCAATACGGGGTCCATTGCATACTTAGAACTGACGATATCAAGCCATGTAGGAACAAGTCTTATGATGGCGCAGAGCTGACCCACATCATCTTAAAGTGAAAGGGAAACTGCTACCATATTCTCACTGCCACTCCGATATTTAAGCACTCATTATATATATTAAAGCTTTAAGAACCGAGGCTTCTGGAGAGTGTCACATTAGTACCTCCTATTTTTCTTTTTCTCTAAAGTGCCACGTCAGCATCTCAAAAAATTTAAAATATCTTCCTCATTTCCTTCCTAAAATCTCTCTTCTACCATTATCATATCCACCGATCCAATCTCAATTCCAGGCCTGCCTGTGAGATTTAAGTACGAGGAGTTAGAGTCAGCAAAAAATAATTTGGACACCCAGATCAGATCAGGTGGCTTTGGATCAGTCTATAAGGGAGTAGCAAGAGGACTAGCCTAATCTCTTCCTCATTCCCCTCCTAAAATCTCTCTTTTACCATTATCATATCCACCGATACAATCTGAATTCCAAGCTTACCCGTAAGATTCAAGTATGAGAAGCTAGAATCAGCAACCAATAATTTCGACACCCAGCTCAGATCTAGGCTGCTTTGGATTGGTCCATAAGGGAACAGCAAGAGGACTAGCCTACTTGCATGGTGGGTGCGACCACAAGATCATCCATTACAACGTCAAGCCAAAAAACATTCCATTGCATGATCATTCCTAGGTGAAGATATCTGATTTCGGGCTGTCGAAGTTGATGACTCTAGAGCAATCCAATCTGTTCACCACGATAAAAGGAACTCATGGGTATCTCGTGCCCAAATGGATAACCAATTCGGCTATCTCCAACCGGACTAATGTGTACAGCTATGGAATGGTTCTGCTGGAGATCGTATGCGGAAGGAAGAACTATTCTCTCCAGGGGCAGACAAGAAACAATGGAGAGGAGAGTGGTGGGTCATCTTCCTCTCATGTGTTTGAGACTGTTTACTTCCCTCTGTTTGCTTTGGAGATGCACGAGCAAGTGAAGTATTTGGAGTTGGCAGATCCGAGGTTAGAAGGTCGGGTGGCGAGCCAGGAAGTGAAGAAGTTGGTGCAAACTGCACTTTGTTGCGTCCATGAGGAGCTGATGCTTAGACCGAGTATGGCTACTGTGGTGGCAATGTTGGTAGGTGGGTTCCCTTTGGGTGAGCCCAGGGTCGAGTCATTGAACTTTTTGAGGTTCTATGGGAGGAGGTTTACTGAGCCGGCAATGGGTGAGAGTGGTGGGGAGGATGGGTTCTTGTATAGGATTTTGGCAATGGTGCTACTTCTTTGACGAGTTCTTCAAGTGGGACGCATGCAGCCATGTCCTACTTGTCTTTGAAGATGGTCTCTGGGCTAAGGTAGTGGTCCTTTGTAGCCAAGCTTGATTTTTGGTATTGTTTAGGGAATGTAGTTAAAGTTTTGATTCATTGTTGTAAACATTATTATTATTATATATATATTAAAGCTATAAGAATAGAGGCCTCTAAAGGGTACTACATCATCATCTTCATTTTTCTTTTCTTTTTTCTAAAGCGCCACGTCAGCATCCAAAAAAGTTTTAAATCACTTCCTCATTCCCCTCCTAAAATCTCTCTTTTACCATGATCATATCCACCTAATGCTGGCCATGTGATTTAAGAAGATATTAATTTAAAATGTTAATTATTATCTCCATCTTAATTAGAGATTACGTATTGAATTTTTGGTACGCACTACCAATCAACGTGTATTTTTTATAAAAAAAGCTTCACCACTGATATGGAAGACGAGGATGGAAAATATATATATTGAAGTGGAGGATTCTTGTGTAGTTACTATTATCAATGCGGGCTCCATTGATAAATTGTTTATTATTAAAGTAGACCACTATACATTGTATTCTCATTAAATTTAAAGTATTCAAAAATAAATTTTAAAAAAACATTAGATTTCAATATTTTTTCTTAAGTGTTTCAACGTATTGTTGGTGGTTAGTCCATTGGAATTAGAACGTTAATTTATTTATTTATTTGGTTATTATCAAGTGTTGATGATTATTGCATGATACTATTAAAATAAAAGAAAAAGAATTAGCTATTACCATTCAAGTGTTTCTCAAATCAGGCATGACTTATAATTTTGTACTTTTACACATACAATTTTGTGCAAATAAAGATGTACCCATGCCATTTTAGCTATGAATATCATTATTTATAATGAACAATGATAATCAAATTTCTATTTTGCAATAAATATATTTTCTCCAAAGAATTGCTATCTAATGCTTTGGATGTAATTTTCATGATTCTTTTATATGTAGAACTATTTCAGTAAATTCTTAATTGATTTTTCAAATTCATGAATAAACTAAAATAGGCTATAGGCCAGAGATGTTACTTGCATTTCTGTAGGATTTTTTTATAGTAAATTTCAAATTTTACCACAATTTATTTTTTGGCCCGGACTTAGCACGAGCCTTGGTTGCTAGTATCCCATTAGTTTAATAAGCCTTTTTTGTTGAGCTGGGATACCAAAATGTGGTCCAACAAATTTTTGAGGCTTTGTTGATTGGTTTGGACTATAAAATGACAACCAAGAAGATATAGTCTCCATTTCTGAATGGCGACGACTAATGCCAAGAGCTCCTTTTCATAAGTTAGCTTTTAAAGCCTTACTTAAGAAAGCTAAAGGTTGCCCAACCTAGCTCAGGACCGCTCTTATCCCACTCCCCAGTTGCCTTATAATCTATAGTGTAGGGTTTTGAAAAATCTAGGAGGGCAAGCACAGTGGGGTTGCTAATTGCTGGATGCTTCACAAGCTTTCTCAAACTAGGTAAAGGAGTTATTCTTAAGTAGTGTAGTCAATGCAATTGATATTTCACCATAATTTTGAATAGACTTTTGATAGTACACAGTCAACTCGAGAAATCTTGAAGTGCCCTGGTAGTAGTTAGGAAAGTCCATTCTAGTAGTAGGAAATTTTTGTTGGATGTGTAGTCACTCTAGTGTGAGAAATGACATGTCCAACGAACTCTATTTCCTAACACCCAAACTGGCATTTAGATTCCTTGGTGAAAAGTTCTTAGGGTTCTGGACTTTTAGATTGCTAGCCAAAGAATATGCAACTAAATAAATAAAGTAAACTTGGAAGCAAAAAATAATCAACCACACAAAAAGAAGACACAAAGATTTTTACATGGAAACCCCAATGGAAAAAAACCACGAGTCACACCTAACTAATTAAGCACTAATTTCAATAAGTTACATGATATACTCACAACCTAACACAGTCTATACCTCGACCATAGGATGTTGTTTGTCTTGTAAGAATCCACGACATGACTATACCTCGTGTTCCCTCCTCTTTGTACTTGATGATCACCTTCATTCCTTAAGGCTGAGTGGATCTTATGCACGAAAACAATGATCTCTTACGATGAAATAGAAGCAATAAATGTGCTACAAAGAAGTAGAAGCAACAATTCTAGAAGTATAAACTTCGGCAACTCTCTCCAAAGGAAGCTCTGGAGAAGAAAGGATGATCGCCAAAGAGTATTTTTAACTTAGAATAATGGGATTTGTGCTTTTAGGGTTGAAAGGAACCCTTTATTTATAACCCACAATTCATGCCTCATTAAGATAGCCCTTGTAGAACCCAATTTACTAATCCTCCCACAAATTAAAAATAATTCCGCATAAAGTCGGTGAGTTAATTTCTTCCATCCAATCGATAGGATAGATGCTTGATTGATCAGGCATCACCTTGCCTATAATTTGATCGATCGATTATTCAGTTTTTCTGTTTTCTGAATTTCTTCTCTTTATCTCTTCTGGTGACTCAAACTTCAGTCTAAAGTGTAAGTAACGAAAAATACAACTCCAGTGGACTTCAAGTTTTCTTCAACTGATGAATTAACGAATATAAAAATTCTTAGAATTTCTTCCTTTGGCAATTCATGGACAAAAGTTCCTATACAATCATTCTACCAAATATAAAACCAAAATTATATTGAGTACATTGAACTACAAAAAATAAATAAATAAATAAATTTGTACTATCAGCTCTACACTAATTACAAAAAAACTTGAACCCATCTTCAGCTCCATATGTCTTCATACTCCTCTTGAATTCTTCATTCTCCCCATTTTTTTACATAATTGACAATCTTATTGATGTCAGCATGTAGCATATTTGTCAATTAGGATCTAGTAGTAGCTCCTTCTCAATTGTGACTCCCCCTTATTGATTTCCTCATTACAGCTGGGGGTGGAAGCTTGATCTTCTTGATTAGAGGCTTTTGGATTTTGTTACCTAGCATTGCGAATTTAATAGTTTCAACACAATGTGTATCAATATATTGTACAAATCATCTTTCTTAACCCAGATGACTTTAGTCTTAATCATTTGCTCAGACATCTACTTCCTCTAGTGGTTATCCTTTGATAGAGTTCTCAACTTGTTGCAATGGAGTCAAATATGTCCTTTTATATCACAATGATAACATGTGAGTGTAGCTTTTGAACTTAATACATTCTTCTTCTTTGCACTACTCTTATTATTTGTGCTAGTAGTTTGTAGAGCTGTTGGTGCTAAAGAATTTAAAGGAAAACTTTTAACAGAGACAATTTTACCTTTAGCCTTTTAAGTGGATGCAGCTTGATTATATCCAAGACTACGTTTGTTATTAGCTCGTTTCTGATTACACAATATGTCATTAAGCACTGCAGAACCAGCATTCATCTTGTCAAGCAATTCCTTTAAAGTATTCAACTCTAGCAGTGCCATTTTCAACTTGCCATTCAAGTAAACATTCTTAGTTTGACAAGTGTGAAGCTTTTTCTTCAACTCTTCCATCTCTTGAGTATAATTCTTATAATCAAAAATCAATAACTTAGATTTTTGTTCTACAGTAGTCAACTTGTTAGCCAAATCATTCTTCTAATTATTAAAGAGTTTTAACTTATTGTGAGCTTCATCCAATTCAGCCTTCAGTGAAGAAATCTATTCTTCCATAGCTTGCCAACTGATTGCAACCTTCTAATTCATCTTTTCTATCTTTATAGATTTTTTAAACTAAATATGATATTCTTACTTCAGATCAGGTCCTTCCTCTAGTTCATTAGTTTCGTCTTTAGAATCAAATTGAGAGGAGATAAGAGAAGACATAAAATTAGTCATTTCCATAGAAGCTATATATTTGTCATTCACAAAATGAGACGGGTCAGATTCAAGCTCTTTTTTCTCATCTTTCTGAAGAAGATGGTGCAGAAAGAAGACGGATGGTAGAGTCCAAAGGTGGGCTAGCCCAGCCCATCTTGGGGTGGGGAAGAGATGGAGAGAGAGAGGGCTTGTGGTGTTTTAGACAACATTTCCCTTGAATCCTTTTTATAATGTTTGGTCTTCTTCTTTAGCCAAAAGTTAGCAAATAAATAGTAAGTAGAAAGATTCTTGGTACTTTTTCTTCTGCAAATCTCTCTCCACACCCACTTTCTAATATCAAAACAAGACTTTAATTTTATACAATTCTGCTTAAAAATAAATAGCCAACTTCCCAAGGCCATAACTTTGTCGTTTTAGCTCCAATTAGTGTAATCTTGAGTCTACGGATATATTCTTGAAAAAAGCTTTCCAACGGTACCTAGATTGTCCTGATTCGACACTCGATTTGAGAGTTATAACTATTTTAATCCATGCTATCAAAATAAAAATAGAATTGACTTTTCATTTTTTATCTCTTCTTCTTTGATGAATTTTTTCCACCATGGCTTTTCTTTCTTCTTTTGAATTTGAGTCCTTGAAATCCAAATTTAGATTTCTGCAATAATTGAAGAGTGAGACCCTCCTTTGACATCCAAGCTTATATGCACATGTATGTGAGTTCATATGATCTCAATCTTCTCTTTTTTATTTCTTTCTTCGCATTTTATTTCTTGACTTCAAATCTTCAATGTGAGTCTATTTTCTTCAATTCACCTATACCCAAAAAAATAACTTTTTATTAACCTACACCCAAAAAAATTAGTTTTAATTAAAATAATAATTTTGACTAAAAGTCATAAATGCACTAATGCAAGCCTATTTCACATAAAATGATAACCTTAAATTCATGCCATTGCTCTTGATTTAGCTAATGATGATGACAAATTATATCATAAGATTTTGAAAAACCTTCTAAAAATAAAAATCCAAAAATAGAAAGTGCCATGATTTTATGAAAAAATTGTGATTTATGAATGAATTTTGCATGAGAACATTACACTAAGGCTAAAATCTATAAACACATGATTTCTAACTAAATGAAGAAATTTCTAATGAATAAGTCCTTAAAATTTGATAGAATGTATATGAAATGATGCATTTTTAATGACTTATCACTTGATTATTCACAAATCTGAAAAAAAAGTCTACAAAGAAAAACCCTATATTTGTTCAATGCTTTGAATGTAAAGGGTTTGGGCATATTACTTCTCTGTGTGCAAGTAGAAAGTTGAAACGATGTGATAAAGTTATTGCTATAATGTGGGATGATGATTCTGAAGATGCTAAAAATCTACTTCCTGACACCGCCAGTTTTATATTTGTTGCGTTCATGACAAGATTTTCACATGACACATTTGACAATATATTTAATGATGAAGTGTTAGATGATGAATTGAATTTGGAAATATAGTACAAAATATTGCTAAAGAAATTCAAGCGGATGTCAAACATTAATGAAAAGCTAGCACTCAAGCTAAAAGCCATGGAATCATAAAATTCTTCAATAACATCTGAACTAGCAGATACACAAGCAAAGGTAAACCAATTAGAAACTCAACATGCTACCTTATTTAATAAGTTAATTAATGTAGAATTCAAAAATGACTTGCTTTCAAAGCATGCTGGGAGGGCTGAAAAAGAATTACAAATGGTCAAGAGTAAAGTAACCGTTCTCAAAGCTAAAAGGGATTATTTAAATGGCAAATTAAAGATGGTTCACATGGAGTTAGAATTTACCAAAGATAGAGTAAAGCGCATGTACACTGGATCCATGACACTTGATGAAATTCTTTATAGCCAAAAGAAAGATTCTTCAAAAATTGGTATTGCCAATGAACGTGGAGTTTCAATGTCTAAAAGTAAAAGTGAATCTGTTTTTGTTAAAGGCATTGTTGTGGTTTCTATGGCATCTACTGCTCCATATACTACGTGAGTAAATTATGTTAGTAGTACAACCAAGAAGAATATGTCATGTCCTAAATCTACATCCACATGTTATCATTGTGGAATCAAAAGGTGCATTCAACTGCATTGCAATAAGCTAAGAAATATACCGAGAAACAAACAATGGAAAAAGCAACTATTTGCATCGAAGATCAAGACTGGAACCATATGGATCAGGAAATCTAACTTACCTAATGATTTGGTAAACACTGGGCTGAAAGCTTCAAAATTACAGGTGTGGGTATCAAAAATCTAAAAGCCCCTAATCAAGTTGATCAAGCTCCCACCCCAGTACTAAAAAGAAAATGACATTAACGGGGAGTTAAAATTAAGAGAGAGCTGCTGGATCTTGATTGACAAATTATTGCGTATTGATCATTCTTTGTCAATTATAAACAAAAGGGGGGAGCTATATAAGGGGAGATAGGGAGAGAGACATGTTATATGTTGAAGGTACAAATTCTTTTATATAAATGTTCAATGTGTTTTTGGTTTTATTTTTTGATAGAATATTTTTTAAGTTTAGAGAGTTTTATCCATGAATTGCCAAAGGGGGAGATTGTTAGGATATTTGTGTGTTGGCTAATTCATGGGTTAGACAAAACTTTGGGTTCATTGAGTTATAATTTTTTATTTATTTTAGAGTGGACTATGGTATGAGTCACTGGATGCACTAAAGTGAAGAAAGAACAAAAATTATAGTATTTTGAAGTGATTTTCTAAGGTCAATATATATTAAAAAAATCATATCTCATAAACCGAGCATCAGATTAGAGCAAGCTACCTACCATTGGAAAGCTCTTTTTGAGTAGATATTTTTACATTCCAAGATTATGTCAATCAAAGTTAAAACAACAAAGTTATGGCATCGGGAAGTTTATAGAAAAGTACAAAATTTTCATGCACGCTCGAGTGCTCATGCACCATGCTTGAGCACCCAAGGTAGAGTTTCTAGCCATAAACAAGTGCAGTCCAATGCCCATTCAGTTGGCTCGAGCACCCAATGCGCAAAAATCTACTTTCCTATATGGAATTGTTTCCTGTTTGTATCAAAACTGCTAGTTTTTCTTCTATAAAGACTATAACCCTATGGCACAAAAGTTTTCTCAACTCTAAGGCATCCATCTCCTTATTCTAAGTTGAGAATACATATTGGAGATATCCTTCTTTTCTAGAGCAGTCATTGGAGAGATTATGTGGAAGCTTTGAGTTCTAGAGAATATTTCTTCTACCTCCTTATAGACGATTGTCTCATTGAAGATCGGTTGTTTCAAGCGTGGTGAGCGGTGAATGGCTAGTAGTTGGCAAAAAGAACTACAGTCCTTAGGTTGAGTTGTAACTGGAAAAGGATCTGTGAGTATATGTTGTAATTGTTCATTATTAGTGCTTAGTAGGGTATTTAATGAAAAAATCTACGTTTTGTCTTCTTGTGGTGTGTGATTAATTAATTTGTAAATTCTTTTATTTTTCTGCTTCATATATTTTGAACTACAATCTAGAAATTCAAAAGTGAGACGATTTTTCACATATTCAGCCACAGAGCACGCTGCCACCAGTCAATCCCCTCGGTATCTTGCAACCAGAATCGGAAGCTATCTTGGCTGGCCGACTGGTAAAGCATGGCAATCAGGCATACAATGAGGTCTTGGTCAAATGGTAAGGTGCTGCAGAAGAAGACGCTTGGGAGCAGTACTATAGCCTCCTCCAGCATTTCCCCACTGCAAAACTTGAGGACAAGGTTGCTTGAAGCAGGGGAGAATGATACATGCAGGGCTTCACAGTGCATGTCAGTAATTCTCCTTTTAGGTCCAATAAGTTAAATGGGTCTCGGGTCCTTGTTGGTTGTATCTGGATCTGTAAGTTAAGAGTCATGTTTATGTTTACCAGCTCTTTGGGGTTGTTGAATGGTTAGAAGAGAATGTGCGTTGTGGATTGAGCTGGTGTCCAATATTGTGTAGTTGATGAGTAGAGTCATTATATTTGAGGTTTCTGGACTATTAAATGAAAGTTTATGTAGAAAATTGTTCAACTTCCATCTTAGGAGGCTTGTCTTCCCTCGAAGTAGGCTACTAATTAACACCATTCCACATTGTAGGAAAAAACATGTAACAAAGCCCTCTTCTATCTCTATTTCAGTCAGGTCTCAAGATCCGAGATCTCCTGAGTCTGGACTGTGATGATTTATAGAGCCGATCTATGTGCCCCTTCTAGATCAAGCAATCGATCACCTTTGTCCATTACGCACATAATCCAACCATAGACAAATGCTAGTCTCTAATTATCCCGAGGGATCTCCACCTCGCTCAAAACCTAAGTGATCTGGTCTCTGAAATCCAAGGATATTCAACCTCGCTTTGATACCAAGCGTTGCAAACATTCGGAAGTTCTAATACAAATTATTGTGGATCTGATGTTACCTTTTATATCAGATTTAAGGCAAACACATCAACATACACCATAGACATAGAAAAGAGGATGGAGATGCATTCAGGACATACAGATTTTATGTGGTTCGGCAAGATTGCCTACATCCATGGGCAATGAGCATTTGCTCGATTTCATTATAAAGAAATTGGGCAATTTGTTATAAAGATTTTTCACTCCTCTAACATCTGGCCTACTCGCTCTGAATAGCTCTAAGTCTTGCTCTCACAGTGTCCTACCATATCTAGTGGGTCATACTCCGAACATCACGGGATAGAGAGCTTTCACCTTTCTCACACCTATATGGATGTCCATGGTTGGTCACCACCGGAAGGAAATATGGATGTCTATGGTTGGTCACTACAGGAAGGAAAGCTCTTACTCTCTTACATGGAGTTTAGGGTTAGATTGCATCAATATATATAGTTTTTGCTTTCTTCATCCCCAAAAAAGTCACGGTACAATGACCAAAATACCGATGACCCTAAACTTGCTCATCACTAGATTAATAAACCAATCCAGCTCAACTAAAATACAAAATATAACAGAATACAAGACTTAAACCTAACACTTTCCTGTGAAGAGGGCAGCTATCATTATATATAATAATATGCAAAAGCAAATTGGTAAAGGACTCGATTTGTTTTCATTTCAAGGATCTCATTTCCTTCGCCCTTGCCACTGCCAGATTGTTTGCTGGATTTAAGGGAGATATTCTGGATTTGGGAGAGAGGTTAAGTAGCGGGAGAGTGCTTGGCTATTGTTCTTGGACTTGGACTTGTTGCTTAAGACTTGGTTTTTGAGACTTCGTGGAAAATGTGGGAGAGACATTGGACACTTAGAAGTTGGGCGAGTTAGCAATTTCCCGCATGTGTCATTAGATGGTTTTAAGGTTGGATTGGGTTGGTTTTGAGTTAAATGGGCATGAATTAGAGAAAGAGGAGGTTGAGGTGAGGAGGGTGAGGTGGGTCGAGCCACGTGGGGATCGACCCCATTGCTTTTCTTGAGATTCAAACAGGGAAAAAAAAAAGAGTGGGAATGGTTATTGATGACATGGCCATTGTTGGAGGTTAAAACAGGTTATTAGATGCGTTATTGGGTGAGTTTGAGGCAAGTTTGGCCCCCCTATTAGTGATGTGGTTTGACTCAGTCAAAGGAGGTTTAACAGGAGGATTAAAGGGCTACATGTAGACTCATGAAGGTTTAGATGTGTGACAGCTAATGTGGGACCTATGTGTTTGGCCAAGGTGAGACCGACCAATGGTTTGGGATTTTGAAGACGGGACGGTCAACATAGGGCCCAATGAAAGGCTTCTAACGTGGGGCCGAATCATGTAGCTTTGAGAGGGGCGGTCACTGAGTGGCCTATTGTTTTGACAAGATGCGGTCGACGGCTATGCTTGGGTTTTTATAAAAGGGGCCAGGTTTAGACCTGGCTTGGACTGAAATTGGGTGGAGAGAGGTCAAGAGGGCTGAGGCTGAACCCAATTTGAATTGAAAATGGCCTTGGCAAGTGGGTTTAACTTGGCTTGAAAACATTATCAGGTAGAAGTGGGCTTGGCCAAAAGCGTTGAGTTTGGTAGTTGGAGATGGACCTATGTGGGCGAACATGGGCACGGCTCATAGGTATTAGCTCAAGGCTCCTGACTTGCACCGTTGTTTCGACTTTCTTTGCTTTTTCTATTCCTTTTTTTTTTTTCAATAACGGAGGGTGTCCAAGCCCTTTGGGTCGGAATAATCCCTTTTGGTTCAAGGAGAGCGAAGTAAAATCCTCTGTAACCCCAGTGTGGTAGTGCAGTTTGAGTCCACAACTTCCAAGAGCAAATCATGGTCTTGCGCCACTGAGCTACCACTTGAGTTAACCTTTGCTAGAACCTGAATTGCTGCATCATGATAACATGTATTCATATAGGCACCAGCTGGTTGTTCTTGTGTTATGAGTTGGACTAATTCGTGGAACCCACTTCCCAGCCTTAGGGTATGTTTGGATGTGAGGTAGATTTAAGTAGAGTAAAATGAAATTTTTGAATTTTAAATTTCTCTCCTTTTTTTTAAAAAAAATCAAATTTTCTCCAATTTTTTCAAAAAAAGTCAAAACGTCATCACTAAATTATAAAAAAATCTCTACTTTTTATATCAAACAACTAAAAACAAAAGTTATCAAAAACCCATAATATATTATTGTTTTTTGATTTTTTCTTTACTCTACTTTATTTATTATACTCTATATCCAAATACACTTTTAGGGTGTGTTTAGATAGGATGTAAAGTAAATTAGAGTAAAGTTTAAATTTTAAATTTCAAATTTATTCTCTTCTTTTTCAAAAAAGTCAAAAAAGCAACCACTAAATTAGAAAAAATATCTACTTTTTATATAAAAAAAAAATCTTTATTAAACAACTAAAAATAAAAAATGATCATAATCTCATCATATATTATTCTTTTTTTATTTTTTATTTATTCTACTCTTTTTTACTTTACCCCACATCCAACAGGCCTTAGCCTCTCTTTTTGGCCTCTTTTGACTTCCACTGAAGTAGGAATTTGATGACACAAAGTGCAGTCTTCTGGTTACTATGGGGACTATTTAATGGTATAGCTTTTAGGTTTTGTACCAACCCCGATCAAAAGTCTAATTTTATGAAGCTCATTTTATGATTACTTTTGCTATATAGATCTTCATTAACACTTCAATCACAATGACTATCATTATCATCATCACCATCATCATTACACCAGCATTAACAACTGTAATAATAATAATAATAATAATAATAATAATAATAATAAATATGCTATGGTGGACCAGACAAATTGCAAAGGTCAGTCTTCTTGATAATGACAAGTGCTAATATAAGGCTTTCTGGGAATTGGGATTCTTTGACTAAATACTTGACAAAAAGTCTACTTGGACCGATATATGTTCCGATTGCAATCCCAATCTAAAGTGGATGGCAGCTGGCTCGGGTCAAGTCCTAACTTTGGATGGCAGTTGGCAGAAGTCCCAGGCACATGTGACTGTAGTAAAACAAATCAAATATAACAATAAAATTTCATTTACCTCTCATATCTGTCTGCCTAGGAGACGAAAGAGGGAAAATGCACTGAACGATCCGGAACTTTATCTCCTTAATCTTCATCATCCATCGTGCTCCCTCATCTCTCTCGCTCATCTCTCTGAAAGTGAAAGCCCCAGTGCACGCATCTGTCGCTTGATCCACTCTACCTCCGAAACCCTTTCTCGACCTCCCAGCTTCCCCTGCTTGACTACCAGCTAAAAATTTGTTCTAAGCTCGATTTACTCGCCCTCCGGCTAAAATCCCAGCACTCCCTCGTCTCTATTGCTCAGCTTCAGAAGGTAATGCAAAGCCCTTCTCTCTTCATTTGGCCTTTTTTTGTTGTTACTGGTTCTGAGAATTGATTCTTGATGTTTTGATGAAGCAGCATTGTTTGCAGTGATTTGCCTTTTGTTTCTGGGTATTTTGGTATATTTTCTGGGTTTTATCCTTATCAGATCAGACTTGCACCTTTCTCATTTTTTGATGATAGATTTGGGGGATTCTAGATCTGAGATTTCTCAACCCTCTCAATTACAGTGGCTTCCTAATAATTTTCTCACTTTACTGTTTGTTGATATGCTTTTCAATTCTATCTGTTTCCTGCTGTTTCATTCAATTCTCTCCATTTGCTGCTGTTTCTTTTAATTTTATCTATTTGTTGATGTGTTTTTTAATTCTATCTGTTTGCTGCTGTGTCTTTCAAATTTATCCGTTTGTTGCTGTGTCTTTTAATTCTATCTGTTTTCTGTTGTTTCATTCAACTCTATCCGTTTGCTGCTGTTTCTTTTAATTCTATCTGTGTGTTGATGTGTTTTTCAATTCTATCTATTTGCTGCTGTATCTTTCAATTCTATCTGTTTCCTACTGTTTCATTCAATTCTCTATGTTTGCTACTATTTTTTTTAATTCTATCTGTGTGTTGATGGCTTCCCATGTTGTGATTGATAACCCAGGCTTACAGATTGTTGGGCATAAACTGAACGGATCTAACTTCCTTCAGTGGGTGCGATTAATCCAATTGTCATTTAAGTCTAGTTCAATTTTACAATGTTTAAAGCAATTTTTAAAAGCAAAATCAGAGCTCAATCATACATGTTAACAGCTTAGAATTCGGCCCTAAACAGTGATGCGAACATAATCAAATTTAGTGTATGTGTAGGGATAGGATTACACAGAATTAAGTGATGAGTTCTAAGGATTGTTTGAGACACTTCACATCTTAGTTTTTTTTGGCACTTAACTAAATCAGCTGGCAAACTTGAAACTTATATACATGATTGGATGGGTTAAACCGCCATAAGTGGGTTGGACTAGCTTGCCCATGTCAAATCTATTCATCATCAACTGAAAAGGGAATACCATAGGTATTTTTTTTAATGTTTGAACATCATGGTTAAATAGTTAATCCATGCACTTTCAATAAATTTATATTGATTTTTTAAGATATGAGTGTTTAGTGTTTACATTCTAGTCTTCTAATACCTCTACTTTCATACTCTATTCAATTTATTTGTTTGTAGAAGCATGGAAGAGGAATTATCAAGTGATTTTGATGGAGACGGCAATGAAATGAGGTGCGAGGAATTAAACAATAGTAAGATGGAGAAGCCTTTTGAGGAAGCCCAAACTTAGAGGAGGTAGTAAGGGAACCTAATAGGGGAATGATATTTAATTCAATTGAAGAAGCATATGACTATTATGCAAGATATGCCAAGCTAATCGGTTTTTCTGTGGCAAAAAAAACCTCTAAAAAAGGACCAGATGGAAAATTAAAGTTTATAACAATTGCTTGTAGTAAGGGTAAAAAGCCGATGACAAAGGCAAACAACCCAATTAGACCTCGTCCACAATCAAGAACAAATTGCAAAGCAACAGTGAATCTTTCTTTGCAATTCGATGGGAAGTGGCTTTTGAACTCATTTGTACTCAAACATAACCATGTTATCAGTCCGAACAAAGCTCGGTATCACAAGAATAATCGGGTAATACCGCCACATGTGAAGAGGAAGATTGAGTTAAATGACAAAGCGGGAATTAGATTGAACAAGACTGTTAGCTCATGTGCAGCAAAGGCAAGGGAACATGGGAATTTGACATGGTTAAAGAAGGATGCAAAAAATTACCTGGATAAACTTAGACGCTTAGAACTCAAGGAAGGAGATGCCGAGGCAATGCTAAGCTATTTCAAAAAAATGCAGAAAGACAATGGATCATTTTTTTTTATGTCATGGATCTTGATGAAGAACATAGAGTAAGGAATGTGTTTTGGGCTGATGCAAGGAGTAGAGGGCATTCAAAGAATTTGGTGATGTCGTCACATTTGACACCACTTACCTAATTAACAAGTATGATATGCCTTCGCTCCATTTGTAGGTGTGAACCATCATGGGCAATCGGTGTTGTTAGGTTGTGGATTGATATCACGAGAGGACACCGCCACATTTGTTTGGTTGTTTCAGTCTTGGGTTGATTGCACGTATGGGTGTCCTCCTAATGCCATCATCACCGACCAAGATAAGGCCATGCAAAATGCAATAGAAATAGTGTTTCCTAATGCACGGCATCGATGGTGTTTGTGGCATATCTTGAAAAAGGTACCTAAGAAATTGAGGGGGCATAATGATTACGAATCAATTAAGTTCCATTTATTTAATATTGTCTATGATTCGATGAAAAAAGAGGAATTTGAAGAAAAATGGGCAAAGTTTATTAAGGCATATCAGTTAGAGGGCAACGAATGGCTAGCTGGCTTGTACAATGAAAGGCACCGATGGGTGCCATCATTTGTGAAATATATTTTTTGGGTGGGGATGTCGACGACCCAATGGAGTGAGAGCATGCATGCCTTCTTTGATGGATACATCAAGTCTAAGACTACATTGGAGCAATTTGTGGAGCAATATGATAATGCTTTATCTAAGAAGGTGCAACTTGAAGTTGAGGAAGATGCCCTCTGTTTCAATATATACCTTCCATGTGTGACCCCGTACGAGTTTGAGAAGCAATTTCAAGAAGCATACACACATGCTAAATTTACAGAGTGCCAAAATGAAATAGCCGATAAGATTCGATGCAATATGCCCTTTCAGATGGTAGGGGATGGCTTCTCAGAATTTGAAGTAGAGGAAGATGTCATAGTTAAAGAGAATAATTTCAAAATTGTTGCTTTTCATGGTCATGTTAATGAGGAAACAAAAGAAGCTAATTGTACTTGCCAGCTGTTTGAGTTTGGAGGGATTGTATGCAAACATGTAATCATAGTTTTCTTGAACAAGAGGATTTATCGAATGCCAAAGAAATACATTCTGGATAGGTGGAGTAAAAATGTGAGGAATAGTCACACAAAAATCAAGATCATGTATGACAATTGGGAACACACACCTGAAGGGCGTCACTACGACAATATGTTGATTATTTTCAATCGGGTTGCTGATAAGGCAATGGATTCCAAGGAAAAAACTGAAAAGGTGATAAATAAGTTACTAGAAGTGGAATCTGAAGTTTCCAATGAGGTTTGTGTAAGCAATACACCTATGTCTATAGGTGTACATAAAGTCCCAAGTTCATGTCATGATGGTAATGTTGTTGAGAAAAAATTGCCAAAACCATGTGGGTGATCCAATTAGACGTCATCAAAAAGGGCGACCACCGGAAAATAGGAGACAAACTAAAATTGAGACAATTATTAAGAAGTGTCGGCAAAGAAGCAAAAAGATCATGAATAAATATAGTCAATGTAGTACAACGACAGTGACGGTATAAAAACAAACATCTTAGTTTTTTTTTTTTAAAGATCTTACTGTCTTATTATTAGCTTTATAATCATACCTAAATATTAACTGTTTTCAAATTATGCATTTACAGGGTTCAGCAGAGGTTGGAAATGTTGATAGGAGTGTGCACGGTTCAGCAGAGGTTGATGATGGTGGGTGGCGTTGTGACTTTAATCATACTCCTTTCAACCTAGTAGATCTTGAATTAAACCTTTAATTTGGTAGAGATAGATAGACTTTGAAGGAGAATAGGTTGGTGTAGTTTTGAAGATGTATAGTTTTGGTAATGGATAGGACTTATTATGCTGGTCTTACAACGTTTTACTTCTTGTTAGTGAACATATCCTTATGTATATTTGTTATTGTAGCTGGTAATGGAGTGCATCTTAGTTATTGCAATTGGTAATGTTGTTGGTTCAGATTACACCTTACTCCATAGTGTCCAGGGCAATAAATGCAGAACCTTTGCCATTAGTCTTCTCTTTTTCTCTCACTATATCTATCTATCTCTATATCTGTTTATTGAGACTGAGAGCCTGAAGAGTCTAAGAAGCTCTGATCTGTTACACCTGGATAAGGAGAAAAGCCTAAATATGTTCCATACAACATTCTCCCCCTTGATCCTAGAAGTGCATAGCAAGCAATTATACAACTCTTTAATGTCAGATGCTATTTAAAAAAGCTACAGAGCTTTTGTATATCTGTGTGATATTGTATATGTGTAATATTTTTCTTTTCTGTTCCTTTATGTTGTCCTTCATATAATTACATGCATTTCTTTGGAAAAGATTTACTCTATGTTATATCATTAAAAAAGTGGTTGCATTCGAACTATTTATTTATAAGGTAGAGACAAAATCTGTTTAATTTAAGTAGCTAAGCTATTATTTATCTATAAGGTCGAGACAGAATCTATTTAATTTAAGTAGCTAAGCTACCTTTTTCCTTGGCAATAAACTGGTATGCTATCATGTGATATGATTGTGTCTAGTTTTTCTTATAATAGCAGGAGAATGTCCAGCTGCATCCCTGTAACGAATAATGAAGGATTGGTCTGCTGGTTAACAATGCAATGGTATGGAACAAATAAAAGCTGCAATTGAAGCTGTTCGCAACACTCGTGGTTTCCCAATAGAAGCAAATGACCTAAATTAAAAGCCTTTTGATTTACTTGACTAGCCGCAACATTGGTTTGGTTTCCAGGTAATATGACTGTCCTTTTCTCTTTTAATTTTTTGCTCTTGTGTATCATTTTCTTAAATTATTTTTTGTATGTCATTTAATTTCTTACGTTAGGAATGATTTTAGTTTAGATTACATGGATTATGTTGAATGGTGCTAATATTTGGTTTCCTCATTTATTAAAAATTTAAATTTCTATGCTTTGTTTTGTTAACTCAAACAAATCTGAAATATATTTGGTCAGAACAAATAACAGATGAAATCTAAAATCGTTAGTAAAGGAAATAGATGAAATCTCGAACTCGAGCACATATATAAACAGATGAAATCTCAAAATGGTCACACAATACACAGATGAAATATGGAATCGTTAGTAAAGGAAACGATGACATTTGGAACAAGAGCACACATATATATATATATATATCTGTTAGTATAACTGATATTTCATCTGTTTCAAGCAAGAGTATAATAGCAAACAGATGAAATCTCTATTGTGACCATTGGTATTTTATATGTTGCATTAAATAATATTATACCAAACAGATGAAATTGTTTTTAATTTTGATCTGTACAAACAAATGAAATCTATTTTCAAACCATATGTTTTACAATTGTATTTGTTAATTGTTTGACATTTCTTTATGTTTCTTTTCAATTTGATCTGTTTGCTTATGCCGTGCCGTGTTCAACTATATCTGTTAGTTGTTTTTTCTTTCTTTATATTTCTTTCAATTCTATCTGTTTGTTGTTCTGTTTTAATTTTATTTGTTTCCTGCTGTTTCATTCAATTCTATATGTTTGCTGCTGTTTTATTTAATTTTATCTATTTGCTGTTGTGTCTTTCAATTTTATCTGTTTGCTGCTGTTTCATTCAGTTATAAACTCGAGCACATATTTAAATAGATGAAATCTCAAAATGGTCACATATCAAAAAGATGAAATCTGGATCTGTTAAGGGAGAGAACAGTTGAAATCTGGAATTTGAGAAAAAATACAAACAGATGAAATATTGACTTTGTAACACAATATACAGATGAAATCTAGAATCGTCAGTAAAGGAAAATGTGTAAGCTGGAACTCAAGTACATATATAAACAGATAAAATCTCGAAATGGTCACACATCATGCAGTTGAAATCTGGATTCGTTAAGGGAGAGAACAGACAAAATCTGGAATTCTAGAAACATATACAGGCAAATGAAGTCTCGACTTTGTAACACAGTATACAGATGAAATCTAGAACCGTTAGTAAATGAAATAGAAGAAATGTCGAACTTGAGCACATATATAAACGGATGAAATCTCGAAATGGTCACACATCATACAGATCAAATTTGGTTTTTTTAAGGGAGAAAACTATCATGCCCCGATCCCGAGAATTAGGGTTAGGATGGCCCCACGGGGGGTACATACGTAATCCCATAGTAATCTGTGCATGTAAACATACACACACAAATCACTATAAGGGAGATTGCACAGGAACGTATAGAGAAGTTTCTCCAACACGTAAATTACATTCAATAGTAAGTGGAAGCCTGTGTAATACATCTGTAATGATCATAAGCAATAACAATCGAATTATCATAACATTCATAAATAAGTTTGTACTTAACCATTCTCATTTACATGATAACAAATATTTAAGCATGAACAAAATCCTAAAGTGTAAATAGGCCTAACCAAGCTTAAACACTCAACAAGTATCCCATTATCGCTCTTCGTACGACGACTAATAGAAGACGCCATCTGCATTACCCTCATCTAGTTCCCGAGGTTTAGTACCTGTAACACCAAGGGTAGCACTGTTAACACGACGGTTAAGCAAGTATATAGAGATATATAAGACATCATGCCGTATCAAATGAATTAAGAATATATATATTGATTAAAAGAAGGCAAAAATCGTGCACTAGGCATGTCGTGCATGAGTAAGCATGAGTAACGAATCATAAACAGATTATCACACAAACTAGTTGGCAACCACGAGGCTATATTCTCCCAAAAGAGAGAGAGGATCTCATTTAGAGGGAGCATACATATGCTAGGGGATCAGACTAGCTCATTGAGGAGCGCCGACAACTCCTTCATGGACTACTGCAGCAGCGACATATCATACCCAAACTGCTCGCGTCGAACCCAATAAGGGCGTAAGCTAAGTGGTGTCGACTTAACGTATCAAGACTGACTCAAATTCATATCCTTTATACATCTCGGTTATATTTGTCATACCATACATACTAGGAGTTCGGTCTTGAGATTACCTTCATTCATTTATTCATATCTGATAATCAATTCATACATATTTAATTGAGCTACATTATGTTGAGGGCATGGTTTCTTAACAATATGGATGCATTTAGATTGAGAAAGCATCGAGGATAATTACTAGCCAACCCTATGCTAGATAATCCGTGATCCCGAGGGCATTCAACATGATATATTCATAAAGCGTCCGGTGTTATTGTGTCACCAATCTTGGCGTTACATTGTGTATGCAAAGGAAACCTCTCCTTATGCCAACACCCATGACGTGACATCGGGAATTCGTCTGGAAAATCGAAGGGAACGAATGACAGCTCTACAGTTGTCCACCTTTTAATTTAATCACCATTGGGCTAATTTGGTTAGGAAATAGGTGCCATATCTAGAGCCCTACTTAGTCATTGGAAACCCTAATTTCCTAAGTTCACAGCGCTTTTACAGCTTACTTGTATATATGTTACAGCTTAGCCGAGTGGCTCAAGTTTCCTTCTTAATTCGATGCGCATTTACGGCCTGGCCGTATATTGACCTATGGCTTAGCCGTGCTAAGCTTACGGCTTGGGTACGGCGTGGCCGTAGCAAAGTTCACTGCGTAGCCGTGCGTGAGTCGTAGATAAATTCTGGGTTTTGGGGCTCTCTGGAAGGTTCACCGTAGAATAGCCTACGGCTTGGTCACGGGGTGGTTACGGCTTAGCCGTAGTTCGTTTCACGGCTTAGCCGAGTGTTAACCGTAATTCAATTTGGCTCTCTAGATTTTGAGCCGTAGAAACCTACGGCTTAGCCATAGGCTTCACCGTAAGCTTCAGAATTTCTGAAACAGATTCTGCAGCTCGGGTTCAAGTGCAAAACTCTATCATTTGAGTTCCAATGAAGGTTCTTTATGCTTCCAAACCCCATAATAGGTCTTATAGTGTTTAATATCATTAATATTGCCTAATTCAACTCATTATCACCTAATTCAACATCTATGTGTGCTTATTCAAGGGGAAATGAGCTGTAGGTTTGAACTTTGAATGATTAATCCAAGAATCAATCAATTTAAACATACATGCAGTACCATATATACTCCAATACTTGCCTTAACACGGTGCTTGACCCTACTCAACTCCTCCTAGGTGTGTGATTAGGGAAAATCCTCAACGGAAGGTGGGTTCTCTACATAAAAGACATGTAATTAGTGCATGTGATGTAAAGTGCATGCATGTCATGTAATTGAGTCTTCTTGACTCTAGCAAACACAAGGAAGTGAAATGGAGGTCAAACATTCACCTTAGAGACTGTAGCTTGGAGAAGATTGTGATTTCTAAGAAGGAGATGCCCAAAGGAAGAAGAAGAGGTTACATGGATGCTATTACCATTGCATGCAAGCTCCAAACCCTTGTTTTCAGCTCTAACGTGAAGTGGAGATGAAGAAAGGTGAAGAGAGGGGATTGGCACCAATGAACACAGTGAGAAGAAGAAGACGTTGGGTTCTCCTTATAAACTCAATTTTCCTACAGTTTTGCATGCAAGTCCACATTCTGTGGGAAAATTACAATCTAGGTCAAATGGACCTCATTTGGGCTAAGATAGATCCAAATCAAGTTGAGCCGAACATGAAAGTTGACCCACAAGATAAAATGCACATGATGCAACTGATGAGATGTCATATGATGCAAGAATAATTATAAAAAGGTCATTGACTACCTAAGTAGAGTTCGAACCCCCAACTACTTATCCAACTGAGACCCACTAAAAGCTAAAAGCAAGATAAATTACGGCCAAAATATATTAATCAATAAGAAATCGAGCTTGCTTAATTTAAATTACAATTAAGTCGGGTCGGGACCTTACATCTCACCTTACTTAAGATCATTCGGTCCTCCGAATGAAATAAACTAATAGAATCAAATACTAAACCAAATTGGGAATGCTTACCGAATCTATTTACTGCATGGATGGTACTAAGAAGTTGCTCCACGTGCGTTGCATCTGGTTCCACTTGGTCTCCCCATATTCAAGGACACAAAACGGTCTAGAATCATCTCACGAAGCCTCGTGACACGAAAGACATCAAGAATTCCTACGAATTCTTTCTCAAGATAGATTTCCTCCCTTACGAAACCTTCCATGCTACTCTAGCATCAATCTGAAACTCGAGGACATTCTAAGATTATCGGTGAAACTTCTTAGCTTGGAATGACATTCTTCAACTCTTGAATTTATGTGTCGACTCCGCTTCATTAATGACGATCGAAAACTTAAGGAACCCTATAGATCCACTTCTTCTCAAATACGAGGACGCCCACTTCATGCCTTTAGAAATTTGGATGGAAGGTCTGATTAGACATCTAACGTTGGCGGGTACTCTTGTGTTGAAACTAACACTCGCCACTAACCAATGAAGAACATCAGTCACGATAATAAGGCAACCTTCTAACCCAAGCGAACATTAATCTTACCTAGGGAGTAGTAGCCTAATCACCATACGATCTAAGATCTTTATTGAATCACTAACGATCAATAGTCATCCGACTTATTTCACCAAACAAGCCTTTAGGTTTAAATATCTTTCGGATGTTCCACGAGTGAAATGAAATCCTTATGCTTGAATAGAATTCCTCTCATACCCAACATTTCCGTAAATGATTTTAATACATCAAAATATCATCAAATGAATTGACCACCAAATAAATAGCCAAGAATCTATAATGCTCCTTCTGGTTAGGACATAGCTTCAAATCACATAGCTTTAGATGCTAAATTGATATCAACTGAACCTCAATCAATTGAAATAATATCCCTTACACGTTGATTTGATTGGGCAAATCATCAATGCTGACTGTGAATGATTGTTCTTACTAGTCACATAAGTCACATAACTCAACCATTTTTGTCTATTTGCCTTTGAATAATATGAATTCCTATCTAGGATACGCTCTCAAAAACTCCCAAGAAATGAGTCTAGAAAACCGTTTTATCAATTATGCACTCAAGGACTTTAATCAAATCTGAATCCTCAACTATCTGATTATTTCTGTTGGATTAATTCTAAGATTGCATCGTCACACAGATCTACTAATTCTCAAGAATTAAATAATTTCGCAAGACTTAGAAGTCGTACTCACATCGATCTATTCACACAAAGAATTATTCCTCTCAGTTAACAAATGAAACAACGATTCCGGAATTATCTCACAATTCTATGATAACATCTTATAAGACCACAAGGAGTATGGAATCTAGGTAACTGACTCGAACTTGCCAACTGATAATAATCTAAAATTTTCTAGATCATTTTTCATTTAACTTAAGATATGATATGACTTAAGGCCACAACTTGGTCAACTAGAAGTTACATCTCGACATTAACAAAATTAGTCAATCCTCAAGGGATAAAGAAAAGTCCTAAAAGGATTATCGTGAGCACTAACAAATTGGAACACATCTAGATATGAATGATAACTGTAATCCATAACTGATCTATGTACAAATAAGAATTCTATTCCTTATCTCACAAATACATTCGAAACATTGATTAATCCAATAATCCATCCAGAATTCCTAACATCCAAATTAGATCTTAAGAGTTGATCTTCGAGCTTAAAGTTGGAATAACCTATCCCCAATCAATTCATTTGGACACTGTCTTGAGCCCTGAAATTAATGGAACAGCTCATCAATATAAAGCAGTAATCACTTACACTCAATAACCACCGATTTAATTGCCTTGATTATTATACCTCCGAAGGTGTCAACTATATCTTAACAAATCAACAAATAACACCAAACATCCTCACAGGATCACTAGAGAGAATGATTGAAATTTCACTTAAAAACTCATATACAACAGGAGCCTCAGAACCTATCCTAGATAGTGAATCATATAGATCGTTTATACAATCTACAAGTAAAAGATCAACAGAGAATAAGGGTAGTAAGTAAAGATCACCTTTGCTGACGCTGCCTATCACTTGATTCTAATGAGATTACTTGACTGATTGCTGCTTCTAGCACATTAGGGCTTCGCTAGTGTTTTCTTCCCTGGACATTTTGCTAGCCTATGCTCCCTCGAACCACAACGGAAACACGATCTAGTCTTTCTCCAACATTCATCTGTCTCATGGCCCTTGCCACATAGATCACACACTGGTTTTCTAGAACTACAAACGTTGGTCTTCTGTTTCTTCCACTGCCCAGGGTGCTCCTCAGAGGGTGATGCATCCCTCTCGGATTTCTTCTTCAGAACATCCTGCAAACTATCCTCTACTATTGCCAAATTCCGTTGCAGTTAAGTTTGTCTTTCCATTATTGTTGCTATCTGCATTTGCATTACAGCTTGATTCTCACCAATCTTTGTTACTTGTTCTAACGTCATAACTAACATGCTTTGCATCATCAAAAGGGACTGATTATCAGCAGTCGAAGAAGGTGGAGGCACGTGATCCAAGTTCTCAACAGGAATGTCCTCTAAATCATCATTCTTGGTGTTGCTTGAGGAACCGTGACGAGTATTCTTAGCTCTTGAAGTTAGGGCCATTATTTGCAAGAAAACCATCATTATTTCAAAGCAAGGTACTAGAAAACTTAAAACATCATATGCATCCAATACAACCCGGATCCCAACGCACCTATCGTATCCTTACCACATTTCCTAAGTTTCTAAATCTTTTATTCCAGACTTATTTATGCCACAACACCATACCTTAACCGCATATTTTCCAAGATCCATGCTCTGATACCATTACTTACGTATGTCACGCCCCGATCTCGGGAATAAGGGTTAGGATGGCCCCACGGGGTGTACATACGTAATCCCGTAGTAATCTGTGCATGTAAACATACACACACAAATCACTACAAGGGAGATTGCACAGGAACGTGTAGAGAAGTTTCTCCAACACGTAAATTACATTCAATAGTAAGTGGAAGCCTGTGTAATACATCTGTAATGATCATAAGCAATAACAATCGAATTATCATAACATTCATAAATAAGTCTGTACTTAACCATTCTCATTTACATGATAACAAATATTTAAGCATGAACAAAATCCTAAAGTGTAAATAGGCCTAACCAAACTTGAACACTCAACAAGTATCCCATTGTCGCTCTTCGTACGACGACTAATAGAAGACGCCATCTGCATTACCCTCATCTAGTTCCCGAGGTTTAGTACCTGTAACACCAAGGGTAGCACTGTTAACACGATGGTTAAGCAAGTATATAGAGATACATAAGACCATCATGTCGTATCAAATGAATTAAGAATATATATATTGAGTAAAAGAAGGCAAAAATCGTACACTAGGCATGTCGTGCATGAGTAAGCATGAGTAACGAATCATAAACAGATTATCACACAAACTAGTTGGCAACTACGAGTCTATATTCTCCCAAGAGAGAGAGGATCTCATTTAGAGGGAGCATACATATGCTAGGGGATCAAACTAGCTTATTGAGGAGCGCCGACAACTTCTCCATGGATTACTGCAGGAGCAACATATCATACCCAAACTCGTCCCGTCGAACCCAATAAGGGCGTAAGCTAAGTGGTGCCGACTTAACGTATTAAGACGACTCAAATTCATATCCTTTATACATCTCGGTTATATTTGTCATACCATACATACTAGGAGTTCGGTCCTAAGATTACCTTCATTCATTCATTCATATCTAATAATCAATTCATACATACTTAATTGAGCTACATTATGTTGAGGGCATGGTTTCTTAACAATATGGATATATTTAGATTGAGTAAGCATCGAGGAAAATTACTAGCCAACCCTATGCTAGATAATCCGTGATCCCGAGGGCATTCAACACGATATATTCATAAAGCGTCCGGTGTCATTGTGTCACCAATCTTGGTGTTACATTGTGTATGTAAAGGACACCTCTCCTTATGCCAACACCCATGACGTGACATCGGGAATTCATCCAGAAAATCAAAGGGAATGAATGACAGCTCTACATTTGTCCACCTTTTAATTTAATCACCATTGGGTAATTTGGTTAGGAAATAGGTGACAAATCTAGAGCCCTACTTAGTCATTGGAAAACCTAATATCCTAAGTTCACAGTGCTTTTACAGCTTACCCGTATACTTGTTACAGTTTAGCCGAGTGGCTCAGGTTTCCTTCTTAATTCGATGCGCATTTACGGCCTGGCCGTATATTGACCTATGCTTAGCCGTGCTAAGCTTACGGCTTGGGTACAGCGTGGCTGTAGCAAAGTTCACGGCGTAGCCGTGCGTGAGACGTAGATAAATTCTGGGTTTTGGGGCCCTGGAAGGTTCACCGTAGAATAGCCTACAGCTTGGTCACGGGGTGGTTACGGCTTAGCCGTAGTTCGTTTCACGGCTTAGCCGACTGTTAGCCATAGTTCAATTTGGCTCTCTAGATTCTGAGCCGTAGAGACTTATGGCTTAGCCGTAGGCTTCACCGTAAGCTTCAGAATTTCTGAAACTGATTCTGCAACTCGGGTTCAAGTGCAGAACTCTATCATTTGGGTTCCAATGAAGGTTCTTTATGCTTCCAAACCCCATAATAGATCTTACATTGTTTAATATCATTAATATTGCCTAATTCAACTCATTATCACCTAATTCAGCATCTATGTGTGCTTATTCATGGGGAAATGAGCTGTAAGTTTAAACTTTGAATGATCAATCCAAGAATCAATCAATTTAAATATACATGCAGTACCATATATACTCCAATACTTGCCTTAACACAGTGCTTGACCCTACTCAACTCCTCCTGGGTGTGTGATTAGGGAAAATCCTCAACGGAAGGTGGGTTCTCTCATAAAAGATATGTAATTAGTGCATGTGATGTAAAGTGCATGCATGTCATGTAATTGAGTTTTCTTGACTCTAACAAACACAAGGAAGTGAAATGGAGGTAAAACATTCACCTTAGAGACTGTAGCTTGGAGAAGATTATGATTTCTAAGATGCCCAAAGGAAGAAGAAGATGTTACATGGATGCTATTACCATTGCATGCAAGCTCCAAATCCTAGTTTCCAGCTCTAACGTGAAGTGGAGATGAAGAATGGTGAAGAGAGGGGATTGGCTCCAATGAACACAGTGAGAAGAAGAAGAAGAAGAAGAAGAAGACATTGGGTTCTCCTTATAAACTCAATTTTCCTACAGTTTTGCATGCAAGTCCACATTCTGTGGGGAAATTACAATCTAGGTCAAATGGACCTCATTTGGGCTAAGATGGATCCGAATCAAGTTGAGCCCAACATGAAAGTTGACCCACAAGATGAAATGCACATGATGCAACTGATGAGATGTCCATATGATGCAAGAATAATTACAAAAAGGTCGTTGACTACCTAAGTAAAGTCCGAACCCCCAACTACTTATCCAACTGAGACCCACTAAAAGCTAAAGCCAAGATAAATTAAGGCCAAAATATATTAATTAATAAGAAATCGAGCTTGCTTAATTTAAATTACAATTAAGTCGGGTTGGGACCTTACAAAAACAATTGAAATCTGAAATTCGAGAAACAGATACAAACAGATGAAATCTTGAGTTTGCAACACAGTAACACAGTATACAGATTAAAGATCAACTAATGGACCCATGTATATTGATTAACCAAGTGCCAAAACTATAAGAAAAAGAAATTAATTCTTTAATTAGTTAGTATTTTGTAGGATTTAGTTCAAATGGTTTAATAAACGATATGTTTAAATAAACTTAAATTGAAAGAGTTATAATTTTTGGGGAGTTTTATTGCTTTCGTGCTATATGTTGAGCCCAACTTTAGTTTAATGTGGATAATACTATCACAATCTATGTAGGCTGTGAAATACGGTTTATGTTATTTATGATGTGTTGTTAGTATGAATGCTTATATGTATAATTATGTCCAATATTTTGCTTTGCTTATGCTGCGTGCTAATATAACATGTTATATTCCTTTCCCGTTCAGTATTCTACAAGCATTTGAATCATATATACCAAGGGGTGAGTCACTTTCTCATTTGTTTTGTAGGATACAATCATGGCATGCAACATCACTCATGGAGCATATTTTACTTAACTATTCCATTTGTATCTTCAAGGAGTTGCTTACATATAATTCTTGTCTCAGGTGGATACAAAATGCAAAAATGCCATGTTATCACTGCTATGTGGTGTACAGGGTTTGTCGTCCGGGCATTTATTATAATTGGGACGAATGCATTAACCAAGTCACTGGATTCTCAAATGCGAAGTTCAAGGGGTTCAACTCTGCAGAAGACACTGTCACCAGCCTAGACCGTTTTTATGCAAATGAAAGAAAGCTGATTGAACATCATCATTTAAGGGTTCCTACTTTAGTAGAGAAAATAGAGCCAACTTATATTAGGCTTGAAAAACTGTTATGCCTGCTCATTGTTCTTGTTGCTCTCATAATTGCAATCTGTGTATTGGTGATTGTCCTAGCGTTTTATGCCTGAGACAGTTATCCATATTAAGTTGCCAATGATGTATTTCACACGTATTATTGGAAGAACCTGAAGGGTGTTTTAAATGCAAAATGTTCTGTGATAAACAATATGTGTTGGTAGCTTTGGACAAGTTGGAATAATGTCATCTGTTTAGGTGTGACTCCCAAAAGTTTACAATAACAACTTCTTAAGATAGGAAACAAACTGGCCAGCCAAATTTTGCAAGACAATAGTTTCTATTTGGAATATCAGTTCGGTGGCTTTATCAGTATTTAAAGCGATAAGATGACGTCGCAATAGAATTAACAAATCCTCATATTTTGGGCATTGATATGTTACAGAATAGGATTATACTTTGTTTTGATAACTCCCATAACTATTAAGTAAATCGAGAATGCTGTCTAGCAAAATCTTGTTGATTAGAGTGGAATGAGGACTGCCACTTAAACAAAAACAATTTGGAATATATTAGGTCAGAATAGAAAAGAGATGAAATATGGAATTCAGAAAACAAATATAAATGGATGAAATCTCAACTTTGTAAGACAACAAACAGATGAAATCTCGAATAGTTAAGACAGAGAACAAATTAAATATGAAACTCATCAAATAGATGTAAACAAATGAAATCTCGAATTACTTAAACGCACTACAAATGAAATCAGGATTTGTTAAAGGAGAAAACAGAAGAAATCTGGAACTTTAGAAATAGATAAAATACCGAATTTGTAACAAAGCATACAGATGAAATCTAGAATCATTAATAAAGGAAAGAGATGAAATCTCGAATGGTACACATCATACAAATGATATCTGGAATTCGAGAAGCAAGTATAAATAGATGAAATCTCGACTTTGTAACACATCATAAAGACGAAATATGGAATCGTTAATGAAGAAAATAGATGAAGTCTAGATTTGAGAAAAAAAATATAAACAAATGAAATCTTGACTTGGTAAAACCACCAAACAAATGGAATCCGGATTTGTTAAGAGAGAAAATAGATGAAATATGGAATGTAATAAGCAAATATACACAGATGAAATCTTGTATTTGTGAAACAACATACAGATGAAATCTCGCATTTTTAAGAAAGGAATAGTTGCTGCAGATTTGATGCACTGTTCTTCTACCAAGGTTTTTTCAAGTTTTTCATCATTAACCTGAACAGAATAAATAAATAAATTTTAAAGAAATTAGTTAGTATAGAGTTAATTTTAATATGTTGTATGCAAACAGATAAGTTGTTTGAATTTGATGTAATTGAACATATGAAATTAAAAGAGCTGAGATTGAAACAAAAGAGATTGAAAGAAATAAAACAGATGTGATTGAAAT
Source organism: Sextonia rubra (assembly GCA_037013555.1). NCBI lineage: Eukaryota > Viridiplantae > Streptophyta > Magnoliopsida > Laurales > Lauraceae > Sextonia > Sextonia rubra. The sequence goes on along the minus strand of JASUAD010000028.1, from coordinate 303,589 downwards.
AGTTGAATTTGAAAGAGAGATGATTGAAAACAGATGAAATTGAAAGAACTAAAAGACATGAGATTGAAACAGATGATATTAACACAGATTAATTTAAAAATGGATGAAGTTGAAACGAATGAAACATATGAAATTAAAAGAGAGACGATTGAAACAGATGAGACTGAAAAAAATGAAACAGATGAGATTTAAAACAGATGAGATTAACACAGATTAATTTGAAAACATATGAGATTGAAAAAAATGAAACAATTGAGATTGAAACGGATGAATTTGAAAGAGAGACTATTGAAATTGATGAGATTGAAAGAATTGAAAGACAGGAGATTGAAATAGATGAAATTGAAAGAAAAGAAAGAAACAAGATTGAGAGAGATGAAATTTGAAACATATGAAATATATAATGATAAATCATTAGAAATGAAACAAATATATTCCAAACATCAAACAGATGAAAGAACATTGAAAGATAAAGAACTAAATATAAAACAGTAACGATAGATTTCTTCTATTTGATATTTACAGCAAAAAGATGAAAGTTTAACAACTAGATCTCAACAACTAGATCTCATTAAAGAAGAATTCATTTCAAAACTTGAATTTTGTGCATTTAAGATTTAAATTCAGCTCGTCATCTCACATTTTTCATATTACAATAGGAATTTTTAGAATACATCTGTTCCAATGCAATGATTCTTCAATACAATGTCTCTTGAATACAAACATCATCCCTTGTCTATGATCTCCCTTTGTCATTCAAAAATCTGCGAATCATCAAGGCTTAAATTAGATGCGTTTTTATATTATGAAGCTCTTTTGCTATTGGCTTGTTCTCAAAGAATTGTTGCATAATATAGCACACAACAACTCCACAGTCAACCCAGTAAAATAGAATTAAAAAAATAGTAATATGAAGCCAATTGTTTTTCCTTTTTCTTTTTCCTTTTTTTTTTTTGTATTGAATTGTATTGGCAAAATTGAATGTGACATGTAATTGCTAATTAATTTGTTAATTTTCTTAACTTATGATGAGGGTGGCTATTGTGGATAATTTGCAATCTTTTCCAATTTATAATTGAAATCCAGAGTTAAAAGGATTTCAAATCTTTCAGCCTGATCTTAGTTACTTCTTCTTTTCTTTTCCTAAGATGTTTGGTACATTTGACGAAAGTGATTTTCTACAAACTCTTTCTGCAAAAAAAAAAAAAAAAAAAAAATCACATTTCAAGTCATTAGTTGAAAATAGTTTTTATTTATTTTGTTGAACAAATGTTTCTTACCATTTTTTTAGCGTCATTGAAGAAATGATCTACTTTGATTTTTTACATTGCAACATTGAGTTGTAGTGTCTCCAAACTCTATCCTCGATGTCAAGCACAAGAAGTGTCCAGTGGAATGGAATATCTGTTTTTGGCTTTGTATGATTCATTGGAAAGACAACATATCTATGGCTCTTCATTACCCCATCTATAAGGTAAGAGATCATGTATTTGTCCGATCCTTCTTTGCAGCCATTCCTCACCCATGTCTGGAAAAATAAAAAAAATTAAAGCAGTTCACAACAAAATAAAAATAATTAAAACAAATCACAAAAAATTAATTTTGGAAGATGGATTTTACTTCATGGATGTTAAATAAGATGTGTACTTACCCATGCAAGGCTAGTGATGTAGAATGATTTGTCATGTACTATTTGTGCTCTTGTTTTTTTCTCCAAAAAAGTAGACTCGCTACTTTTTTTGTCATAATACAATATGCTCCGCATCCATCAATCAATTGTTTATATTATAACAGATATAATTACAATTAATAACTTACCAGCAAGTATTTAAACAATTGGCAACATGAACAGATTAAATTTTTTTATTTTAAGTTCTTATATTGCTTGAAACATCCTTGCACTTTAGCAGTTCTCTTATGTCTTCTATAGATGCAAAACCCAACCCATCAGAACTCCCTACAATTGCCCTGCACATCACACCACAAAACCAATGAATTTGAATTGAAAGAATGTTCTTTACTTTTCGTTGTTTAAATATGTTACTTACTCTTGTCCTTCTAATTCAAATATCTCATTTAATAAAATGATTTCCTCTCTCATCAAGAATTCATAAACAAGGGACTTTGAACGTAAAGGTTCTGGAGTCGCTGCAATTTTTTCTTCTATATCATCATTTGCATTTACCTCAATGATTTCATCTGTTTCAAATGGCAAATCCATCTATTTCTGCAACCTCCTTCGCTTTGGATTTTTGGTTTGATATTCATATTTAGGTTCCCTCTTTTCTTTCTTTTCCTTTTGCATCAGCTTTCTTACCATTGAACTTAGCTTTTGCCAGCTAGAGGACATAAATAAAAACAGAAACAGAGGCATATCTTAGTCTATCCAAAGAAGTGATCATCCACTCATACCTTCAAAAGATCAAGATAAAGTCCAAATTAAAAAAGTTACCAACAACATAAAAAATTCTGATGGTCTAAATTTTACAAAGCAACTATCAAAATATTTACATGTCACATGTACATTTTTTTCGCTATTCTAAGTTTCAATTACTACATTTGATTCAATACAATTACAAGAAAAATGCCATACACAACCAAAACAACTGCGAAGACTCGATATATTTGCTCAAGCTTTTCCAATTTTTTAAAAACATTTGCCAGATGAGTATCTTGTAGGGCTGGGGCATACGATAGAATATTCTAGTAAGTTAATTCATGATTAGCCACCAATCGCACATAATCATCACACCAACCGATGAAGTTGTCACATACCTATTGTTTCACTCACAAATAATGGCAAATATATGTTGTTAGTTAGCATATAAGGCTCTATATGTAAAAAAATAAAAAAAAGAAAAGCAAGCAAATATTGCATACTTACCAATAGTCGTGGGACAAGAATAATAGTGTCTACCATAATTATTCGCTGATCGCGAAACCTTGACCACACAGTTGCCCACACAGCAACGACATAAACATTGAGGCCAATTGGAATTTGATGTAGAAGAATATGATGCTATTTATTTCAATCTAAATAAATGAAATTGAATAATAGTCAATCTAAATAATCTTGAAAATAATAATGTTATAGGATATATCTGAAAAATAAGATTCATTTGCTTTAACATTATAAGTCTTGACCTCATAGTGAACCCAAAAACCTACAAAGCTGAAACAAAAGTATTTTAACATTATGATAAAATAGTAATGTGAGAAAATTATTAGGAAGCCATTTGCAATGAAACTTTCATAGAAAGACACAAATCTGGCCGAGGAAAAAAATTTCTACCTGAAACAAAGGCATCTTCTTATCCTTTATGAGCAGAAGATAAACTTGAGTTGGAAGGGTTGAACAAAAGAATCTTTATTGCAAGAAATAGTAGCAAACAAACAGAATTGAAAAACACAGTAGTAAACAAATATAATTGAAAAACACATCAACACACAGATAGAATTAAAAGAAACAGCAGCAAATGGAGAGATTTGAATGAAACAACAGGAAACGGATAGAATTGAAAGACGCAACAGCAAATAAATAGAATTGAATGAAACAACAGGAAACATATAGAATTGAAAAGCACATCAACAAACAGTAATGTGAGAAAATTATTAAGAAGCCATCTACAATTGAGAGGGCTAAGAAATCTCAGATCTAGAATCCCCCAAATCCATCATTATAAAATGAAAAAGGTGCAAGTCTGATCTGATAAGTATAAAACTCAGAAAATATATCAAAATACCCAGAAACAAAAGGCAAATCACTGCAAACAATGTTGCTTCATCAAAACGTTAAGAATCAATTCTCAGAACCGGTAACAACAAAAAAAGGTCAAATGAAGAGAGAGGGGCTTTGCATTACCTTCGGAAGCAGAGCAATAGAGACGAGGGAGTGCTGAGATTTTAGCTAAAGGGCGAGCAGATCAAGCTTGCAATGAAATTTTAGCAGGCATTCGAGTAGGGGAAGTTGAGAGGTCTAGAGGGGGTTTCGGAGGTAGAGTGGATTGAACGAGAGATGCGGTGCAGTGGAGCTTCCACTTTCAGAGAGATGAGCAAGAGAGATGAGGGAGCACGATTGATGATGAAGAATATTGAGGAGATGAAGTTTCGGATCATTCAGTGCGTTTTCTTTCTTTTGTCTCTCCGGTAGATAGATATGAGAGAGAAATAAAATTTATCATTGTATTTAATTTATTTAACTACGGTCACATGTACCCGAGACTTCTGCCGGTTACCATCCAAAGTTAAAATACGTCCAACCCATCTGCCATCCACTTTAGATTGGGATTGCAATCAGGATATATATCAGTCCTAACAGACTTGTTGAATACTGGAGATCAAATCAATGTTTGACGTGACCGGGAACGAATCACTGTACACTGGTTGGCTGTCATCGGCCAGCATTTAGTCAAATGATGCGGACTCGTCGTTAAATGTCATTCACGTATGAGATGCTTTTTAATGAACGAAACTTCCCTGTGGTTGTACAGCTCGAGTGCTTTTGGACGAGGACTTAGTCAGGCGTCTTGACTACGGCCATACCGACCGACGAGAGCACTGGCGTCCTCGGTCGTGATTTCCACTGATGTATATAGCCAACAACTAATGGCCGGTTCCTCTGCGGCTCAGTCTCACAAAAAACTCATGAGGCCAGGTAGCTGGTGGTGCACTTACTAAGAATCTTATCCAATATTTTTACTGCAAATGAGTTTTTTTGTCTTTTTTATTAATGGGGTTGACGATTGACGACAATATCATTGGCCCTTTTTAATTTTTTGGGGTGGTGGGCGGGGGCCGCAAAGGACCATCATTGGGTGATCACATATAAATTGCATAATATATATTTCAAAATTTTAAGTCTTCTATCCATTATCAATTTGATGGTGAGCCAGATGCTATTAGACTGAAAATTATCCAAAACTAATACAAGTGGGGTGCATTTATTTTGTCCAAAACTAATACAAATTTCTAATGATCTTGCTTTCTTGCTTTTCACGCGCCTGATGTTGAAAATTTGGACTGCAGATTTGATTTTGTGAACATACGTTATTGAGGCCCCTGCACTCCTTACAGAGATTAGGAGGGCTGGGTTGGACATAGACCTACATGGTGTCAATGCCGAATGCGGTTTTGTGGTCTGTAAGTGGTCTGCGTTTTAACCTCCCACCCCTCCTATTCTTTTCTGTTTTTGTTTTATCTTGGGTGGGAGGCTAAGTACAACCTCAGATACAAGGAATGAGGCCTCCACCACTGTCAACGTTTGGCCCAACCATTGAATTTTATGGGATCATTAATTTGATTAGTAGTCATCCAAGTGAGCCCTATGAGCTGTAAATTTATAGTTTGCTCATGGTAGAACGTTACCCATGACATATTTACCATACAGTTGATGAAAAATAGGATATTAAAATATAGCATATTCTAATATATTATTACATAGTAATTACATAAAATTTTTTTGATGAACTTCTTAGTTTATTTTTTCTTAATGAAATTCTTGGATCTGGATTTGATTAAAATTTTAGGTCTTTAAATGGGTAGACTAATTGGGAGTGCCTATTTTCAAATTGACAGTTGTTAAATGGAAGCACTAGGGTCTGTCTAAGGCCTACACCTATACTTAGCCTCGTTAAATTAAGGCGGTGTTTGCGCAGCATCTACAAAAATAGAAGTACTTAACCCTTAAACAAGCTTATAAATAATCAGGGTGAATCCCTGACACTACATGACCATTTGTAATTATCCCACGTTCTCTTTGCTTTTAATGTTTTATATATTCGTCAAATGTAGCCAAGGTCATCATATAAATTGACTTAGGCCTGGGGCCCTGGACAGGAAACAGATGATGAGTTGGGCCGGATTCTTTCATAATAGTTTTGATAGCCTGGATTGGGTAGATAAGTGAAAACCTCCATGATGACGTAAGAAAAGTCGAAACAGCTGGAATATAAAAAGAGTGCACTCCCCTCCTCTATTCCCAGGCAACGGACCATTGGCCGAGAGAAAATCTAATAGCAAGTAAGCCATGAGCCCATTCCTTCTCTATTTATCCTCTCTACTCCTCCTGCTCATCTTCCACATCCCAATTTCTAATGCCGAGCCTCTCAAAGTTGAATGCAACAACACATACAATGGCCTAATCTCACCAAATTACACAATCAACAGCATATTCCACACCAACCTCAAGATCCTCCTCCCTTCTCTCTCTTCCAATGTTTCTCTCACCAAAGGCTTCTACAACACCTCGATCGGACAAGGTTCCGACAGGGTCTACGGCCTCGTCCTCTGCCGTGGTGATGCCACGCCCGCCGCCTGCAGAAACTGCACCAACTTTGCGAGTGATGACATCCTTAACCGGTGCCAGAGCAGGAGTTCAGCCATATGGTATGACCTCTGCCAACTGCAGTACTCAGACACCAACTTCTTCAACCTTTCGACCACTCCATGGTGGTTTTGGGTGTGGAGCATGATTAATATGACTGACCTAGAACCGTTCAAGAAGGCTCGGGGGGATTTGATGCGTGATCTTGCTAACAAAGCTGCGTATGAGCCATGGCTTGGGATGTTTGCGACAGGAGAGTTGAACTACTCGTCGACTAATAACGTGTATGGTCTCGTGCAGTGCAAGCCTGTTATCTCTGGGGCTGCCTGCCACAGGTGTTTACAAGATGCGATCGGTTTTATTCCCACCTGCTGTGATTCGAGGATAGGAGGGAGAGTGATTGGGGAGGTTTGTAATCTGAGGTTTGAGGATAGGAATTTCTTTGGGGACTCGCTTGTTGGAGTGCCCGCTCCTTCCCCTGCTCTTCCCCCGTCGTCTACAAGTCCAACAAACGTAGGGAGAGGTAAGGAGTTTGGATTTACAGTTACCTTTGAAATCAAATTTCTCTGCTAACAAGAGTTAATCCCAAGTCACAGTGACCAGTCTCACTGTTAAACAATATGATTGATAGAGTTCAGTCAATTAAATTGCTGATCTTGATATGCCATCAAATTTAATGTCGATGTTAGATCCGTTGCGGTTCTGTTGGTGAGGATTGAGTGTGAGTGGGAATGCGCGTGTTTGAGTTCCAGTGGTTGCTAGAAATAAACAATTTTCCTAAATTATAGATATGCATAAAATTGTCCGAACTTCAATTTGGGTGTAATCCTGTCTCTTTACAGGCCCGGTTGGCGAGGCATCTATTGCTAGAAAGTTAGGTCTCGGTGATCAATTAAGGTGGCCTATTCCAGTCACTCAGAAACCAAAAATTGTTATTAAGCTGAGATATCAAATTCTGGGCTCGACTCATGTTGAGTAAACTCAGGTTGAAGTCAACCTGGGTTGAATTTAGTGGCTAGTGGAGTTTTTCTTGTACTGATATCAAGTTGGAACCAAATTGTGCAACGCTTATCTAAAAAGTTCCTCTTGCCGTAGGAGGTAGGACTGAACCCAAAAGAAAATAAAGAGGTATGGAATGTGACCCCATCATGTACAGTTATATTATTTAAGTCTATGATTAGGGAAGTTCACGGGCTGGGCCAGCCCATGTCTGACCAGGGCCCAGCCTGCATTGGGCCGGGTTTGGGCCTCATCTTACTCTGGTTGTCGGTCATGAATCTTAAATTTGGCCATCTTCGGTTGTGAGAGAAAGCCTGAAGCGTGGACCGCACGAACAGAGAATAGCCACATATTATACTTTCTTCGCATAGGGTTATTCATATATTTCTATTTGAATACGACATCTGTCACTTTTTATGTTGAGTATTAATTGGTCTTGAGGCTGATTAACTAAATAAATAGATGGGCTTATCCCTGACCTACTTGAGGCATGCTGGGCTCGAGCATGGCACTATAATCCATGTCAGATTTGGCCCATATATGGAGCTGTGTTTGGGGTCGAGCCTGGATATATACTCCTCAGCTTGGCCAGAGACCTGCGCATGATCCTCTCTAGCAATGAAATGGATGGAATCTATATAAAAGACGTGTCTGTTTTGGCTTTTCATCTGAAGGATCTAGACCTGTCAAATAGAAATGTACTAATTAATTTAATTTGATTGAAATTTGGCTGCATACTTAATCATTCTAGAGAAAGTGGATAGAGGATTCTATGAGAAATAAGTTTTGCCTAGTTCACCTGGCACTATCTAAAGGATAGATGATCAAGATATCCTTGATGATAACATTACATTGGTGCTGCATGTCCCTCCGTCCCCTAATAAAACATGAACATCAATATTTATCCAAAAAAAAAAGGCAATTGGGCACCATAATCGGAATATTTCTTTATTTAAAAATTCATAATAAAAGAAGTGCTTCGAAACTGTGTTTTTTTCTATTTATTTGGTGATTATTGTCTTACACTTCTTTTAGTCTAACAAATTTTTTTATTAAATACCTACTTAAATATTTCTAATTTGTGCAGGAAGAGACAATAACTCATCGAGAATCATCGTTATCCTAATTCCAGCAATTGTTGCAGCAATTATCTTGTTTATTATTGTTGCCTTTTTACTAATTAGGAAGAAAAAGACTTACTTGCAAAAGAAAAAGATTGACACCTCAGGCATGGGTAGCTCTCCAGCTCATACTTCTCTATTATAAAAATTATATTGAATTCCTCAAGTTCTTGAAGACAATCATGAATTTTCATTCAGATACATACTATTTGTGTAGATCAAGTAGATGGAAGTGCCATACTCTTACAAATTGATTTTGAGACAATTAGAGTTGCTACTGATGACTTTGACGACGAAAATAAGCTCGGAGAAGGTGGATTTGGAGCTGTTTACAAGGTAATAACTAATTATTGGATTATAAAGTGAAATGATCCTATTATGCTACAATTATGGTGCTGATGGCAGCTAAAAACTGGTTTGACATCAATGGTTCCACAGTTATTTGGTACAAATTAGTCATATCTGAATAGGCTATGTGAAATTTCACTCTGGTAAGAATTTAATGGACTGTTGGATTGATTATGTGTAGAAAACATAGCTAGCTATATATTTTATGCATATCATTCTAATAGTGCGAGCAACTTAACTGGAAAAGTTTTGAGTCAATATACACTGGGAGGTGCCTAACACTTGCCATTTGGATCAAATGAAGGTGCGCTCCGCCGAGATAGATCAGCTGATTTCTTGAATAAATGCCAGTTTCATGGTTAGCATACAATTATCCTCTTGAAACAGTTATCAATCTCTAATACAAGGAAAAGCAAGGGTCCACTAAGGCCAGAAAATGTTGAAGAAGATAGAGTTTTTCTCAAGTTTAAAGTTAATAATTAACTGCAATACAACCGCAAATCATGAATTTCTTAGTCATATATTTGGTATCTACCATGTCGAATGCCTACATTATAGTGATTTAAGCTACACACTACTGGTAATCTGGAAGGAATTGATCAAAACTGATCTTAAGCATCAGGAAAATGGAATTTTGAGGAATTGAGAAAAGGTCAACATTTTTCTTTTACCCAAAATTTTGTGCTAGAAGAAAATCAAGGTATTTTCTGTGGGATCCCTGAATCCTCTATTAGATTTTGTGGACTCAATCCATCAGTTGATGTAATAAATTGATTAATTTGTTTATTTATCAATAAAATCATGCTTTACTTTCATGAGATGAATGTTATTTTACTACTTCATGCACATGACCAATACGTATGACATAATGGTTCATGAGTTGAACCAGATCCCATTAGTATATTAGATGTGATATATGTGCATGGATGAGATCCACACGCGGGAGATATATGTCACAAATCTTATACTTAAAATAGCTTCACAACCAGTAATGAGATTGGGCATCTCATTTGATAAGGTTGCAGCATTTTGATCACTATGAGATAGTGTGATTTGTCTCGATCATCAGAATGCAAGATTCTAGATCATGGTGCTGGTACATTGGATGTATTGAAGGACCATGAGATGCACCTTATGGAATTCCGTCTCAATAATAAGGTATGCTCTCATAATTCCTTAGCAATAGGCTCTCAATCCTGAGACATTGACGAACTCAAGTTTCTATCTATTCATTTGCTTTGAGTCACCAATGAGTGAGGCCGACTGTAGGTTAACACCTCGGTGTCTTGGGTATGTGGTAGTAGAACTGTGGGAACGTTGAATGATTAAGATGGAATCTATCTCTATTATCCCCTTGTGCCAATTAATGGATTTGTCATTGGTAAGTGTGCACCCATCTCAATTAAGAGTTAATTGGATGGTACTGATGATTACTGTGATTAATTGGGGCTCAAGGATATTAAGATGTGGAACTTAGATTGGAAGAGACGGATTTTTTCCAATTGATCCACGGATATTGATGGAGGGGCCTACTTGTGGTAATTGGGAAGTTTAGGGTCTTCATTGTAATTTATTCCTAAGACTGGAGTGCAATTGCATTTATATAGTGGTATTATTTGCAGTTAACTGTGGGTCCGGATTGCACATGAGATGTGGGGTCGCGGTGTTCCAGTTGGAGCCAGCTTTCTAAGGAATCCCTAGTGGTCCCTACGCTAGCCCAAGTTATTGGAAAATACTAATCCGACTCGAACTCTAGAAAAAAAGGATAAGAAAGGAGAAACTTGCTAATTGCTTTGGAAGTAAGACTTCTATTTCAATTAGTCAAGGGAGAGATTTGGAAGTCTATAAAATATCCTTGGACGTCCAAAAGAGTCCCCCTCACGCCCAAAACCCTTTCGTGCAAGAGTTGCACGAGTTTCTCTCCTTCTCTCTTCTAGTTCCTTGGAGTTTCGAGTTGGGAATTTTCTCCTGAAAATTCCACTATTCTTCTCGAGAAAAGAAATCCAATTCGGGGGTCATAGCGTGGAAGGCTAAGAGGTGTTGAAGAAATCCATTAGAGCACTGCGGATCTCCAAAGGTATGATCTACTTCTTGCATGTGGTAGATTATTTTGGATGTTTAGTGCTGGTAGAATTTTTACTGTACATGGTCACGAGAGTGAGGGTAACGCATCCTGGATTGGGTTTTGGTCTTTTGGATAGTTGATCCCTGTGTCAAGTAGTTCAAAAGTTTTGAAAATCTATCCACGAGACCCACCTACTTCCTACATCCTCAGCAAGACATGAACACGTACAAAAGAACATAAACACTTTTGGTGACCAAGCATTCACTGAAATGTAAGACCCCGCAAATATCCTTCCATTAATAACAAGACATCTTGAAAGTAGAATTTTATTTTACCTTGTTTTCTTTACCATCCTTTTTGAGTTTAAAGAGGTTTTCCAAATTATTTATTTCCTAATTGCAGGGTAGTCTTCCAGATGGGAAAGAAATAGCTGTGAAGAGGTTGGCTATAAATTCAGGACAAGGTCTAGAAGAATTCATGAATGAGGTAGCGTTAGTAGCAAAGCTTCACCACAAAAATTTGGTTCGACTCTATGGATGCTGTGTGGAAGGAGAGGAGAAGTTGCTCATTTATGAATACATTCCAAACAGAAGCCTCAACTACTTTCTATTTGGTATGGCTCCATTTCCTCCATTTTTCTTTGTGGGGCGCGTTTGGGTGGGGGTGGGGGTGGGGGGAATCTATCTACTTGGCTTCACTGGGATCTTCCATCTGATGGCCTCCATAGTACATGGGCCGATCGTCTTTGTTGAAATTTCTTATCGCTATATGATAAGATAGTTGCAAGTGTGCACATCCGCATCCGAAGTAGGGATCACTTCTGGGTAGGGATGGCAATTCCTGAGACAGCTTGTCATTCCAAATTGAACCCGGCAGCCTTTTCACCTTCGGGTTGGGTTGGGGTTAGTAAATGGGTCAATATTAGATGCTTTCGACATTTAGGTTGCGATCGGATTGACATTTCCATCTCTAAAACTAATTTGTATGCGGTCAACCTGAAGTGGACCATACCCAACAGAACATGTAGCCACCACTACTTGTAGGTTGGTTGTCTTGGCTACAAATGGGGCAGTGGGTAAGACCATGGATTGTCGTAGTCCAGCTTGTTTAGTTTTGAATTTGAGGAAACCAGTTAACCCCTAATTAGCTGGTCCAGCTCAAATGCCTGAGAAGCAAGGATAGGCCGCCTATTCGAGCCTTTGGCGAAACATTTATTTTGACCAGGATCCAACCCACATGCCTGGAAGAGAGAGCATTTCACTTGGTCATGTTAACCTACAATCTGCTTCCTGCCAATTAGCTTAATCTTATTTGGGTCCATGAATTAAGCAAGGGAGGGCTCAAACCATCTAAAATGTAGCTGCTCTTTTAAGCCCATGGGCTGGCACTAGGACCGAATTTTAGGATGGGGCCTGGGCCTTTGCTTTAAGCCCAGACCAGCCCAATATCATGATGCATAGTGTTCTCATTTTTTTTTTGGGGTATTTATCTTTGATGAATTTACCTTCTAAAATCAGGCAAGCTTGTGATGTGCAGATCCAGACAAACGCTCCTCTTTAAATTGGGAATGTCGTTTTAAAATTATTGGAGGAATTGCTAGAGGGCTTCTTTATCTTCATGAAGATTCACGATTAAGAATTATTCATCGGGATTTAAAAACAAGCAATATTCTATTAGATGCAGACATGATTCCCAAGATTTCAGATTTCGGCATGGCAAGGATATTCGGAGCTGACCAAACCCGTGGCAGTACACGTAGAATTGCTGGAACATTGTAAGTCCGCTTACCTTAAAGCACTTTATCATCTTGTTTATTAGAGCTCATTATATATATACATATATATATATTAAAACTACAAGAATGGAGGCCTTTAAAGAGTGCCACATCAGTATCATGAAAAATGACATATGGCACAAAGAAATCACTAATTCCCTTAAATCTCTCCATCTATATTATCACTAAAATCTCTCACTCATCCACCTTTTTTGCACCTTTTTTTGTTGCCTAATCCTATTTGTTGCTTAAATGATAGCGTGATAATTTTTCTTGTGGGGCCTTTTTATAAAAATTTGGTACCAATCAAAATAGATGACTCCATTTTTTATAGGAGTTAGGCTCATGATCAAATTATAATGCTAATTTTTCTTGTGGGGCCTATTTATAAAGATTTAATACCAATCAAAATAGATGGCTTCATTTCTTATAGGACCATCAAATTATAAAAACTTTGTAATACTTTCAAAATATGAAAATGAGCCTCACCAAAATCATTCATAGAGAATATCTCTTGGCCACAATTAAATTATGAAAATGTCAAGTTTTTTTATAGTTATAATGAGCTCAACTTATGCTCATTTGCAATTTGGTTTGGATAAATCCAAACTCATAGCACTTACTTCTCCAATTTTATATGAAATGTTGTTTTATTTGATTTTTTTTTCTGAATGGTTTCCAAGTTAAATCGACTTTATTCAAACAACTTCAAGGAAGAAAGTTGATGTTGGATTTTTTCATATTATGAAAATGAAGCTTCTCATGTAATTTTGGTATTCTGTTACTTGCTTATTCTTATAAGACCATCAAATTATAAAAACTTTGTAATACTTTCAAAATATGGAAATGAGCATCACCAAAATCATTCATAGAGAATATGTCTCTTGGCCACCATTAAATTATGAAAATGTCAAGTTTTTTTTTTTTATAGTTATAATGAGCTCAACTTATGCTCATTTGCAATTTGGTTTGGATAAATCTAAGCTTATAGCATTTACTTCTCCAATTTTATATGAAATGTTGTTTTATCTGATTTTTTTTCTAAATGGTTCCAAGTTAAATCGACTTTATTCAAGAAACTTCAAGGAAGAAAGTTGATGTTGCATTTTTTTCATATTATGAAAATGAAGCTTCTCATGTAATTTTGGTATTCTGTTACTTGCTTATTTCTAATTGATTCTAGAGATGAGGATTTTGTGATTTTTTCCTTGGACATTTAACTTTGTGGAATAATATTTGTATAATATCTTTTAGTTTTCCTCCTTTTTTTTTCTAAGTAGGAAGTGAGCTTTTTCAGTAAAAATTTTTGGGATTTAAGTAGACTCAAACTACAAGAATTTTTTCCTTTGAAGATGTTATTTTTTAATTTTATTGAGATAAATTCTTAATAATCTTCATTATCATTTCCTTTTTCGTAAATTTTTTATCAAGTTTAAAGAAAATAACATTACTATTTCAATCTAATTCTAATAAATAAATTAGCTTGATAGATAATATATTTATTTATTATTTATTTATTTTTATCAATAATATTTTGAAGAATACAATTATATTTGATGTATTATTTTTATGCAGCAAAAACCTTTAAAATATCTATCTTGAGTAAGGACTAGTAATGCAGGCCCGTGCTTAGCCCGGACCTATATAAAAATTTAAATAGTTTATTACAAAGATTATAAAAATAATAAAAGTTCAGTTGTTTATAAAATTTAATAGACTTTTGAACTTTCTTCTTTTATTTAAACCATGAGATTCATTCAGTGGGCTACTTACATTTTCAAACATTTTCTAATTTTTATTTTATTCATTTAGTAGATGGACTTTTATAAATATCTAAAATTTTGTATTTTTATAAATTTTTAATAAACTATTTAACTTTTTTATGGAGGCCAGGGCTAAGTACAGGCCTATGTTACTAGTATTCGTTAAAAGAAAAAAAAAACCAGCCACACAAAAGTTTGTTGCATGTGTACAAACTCACTAAAAAGAGGGTTTAACACACAGGATTTCATGCATATAGTTGATATTGCTATATCATCTGTGCACTCTTTGCTTTCATTTATTAAAAAGGTTCTTAAGATTTCCAATCAATGGATATCCATAAAATGAACAAAAGGTGGAAGGCAGGATTAAAGGTGAAGATCAGTAAGAATCCATCCAACACTCTATCCTTTTAAGAGAAAATGGTACCAAATTATCATAATAGTAGTTTTTTTTTATTTGCTAAATTAAATCCTATAAAAGTGATGGTGACAAATATGAAAGAGCAAGCACCTCCAAAATTCATTTACAAGGGAACATTACTCCTACAAATTTCCCTATTACCACAAATAATAATAATTATAATAATAATAAAATCCATGAATTTTCTTATATTACAATACTGCATCAGCTAAAAAACAAACCAAACCAAATGATAGTTCCAATCATGAAAAGCTACTTGTACGGATATTTATTTGGGAAAAGCTACTCCTCTATTACATGTTCATCAACCGGTTTGCTAGAGCAACGAAGCAAGCACAACACTAATCCAAAGTGTTTGTCTCTCTCTTTTTTTTTTTCTCTTTTAGCTAGAAATCTTTGAGAACATCCTTTTTTTTGTTACCTAGGGTATCTCTCGCTAACTCAGCCTTCGAACCTTTGGCCTCCTGCTCAGGAGTTATCTGATTTTGACAAGCAAGGACTATTCCCTGAGGGATACAAACATGGTCGCACACATAGTACCCGTATAACGCAAGGGCCGGGAGTCGAGCTTGAGACCTTGGGGAGCAAACCCAAGGCTCAAACAAATAAAAAATGCTTGGATTAGAGGGTTGTTCGTGGATATGAAACCATTTGTTGGGAAACTACCCAACATCTGCGATTAACCATAGCACGCATAAATTAACACAATCAGAAGCAATCAAGCAAACAACTATGAGGAAGATAACACATAAGCAATTATATGGTTCGGCTAAGATGCCTACATCCATGGAGAAAGTTTACTCAATTCATTTCTCTCCCTGCTGTGTTCAACACAACTTCACAAAGGTTTAGGTTTACACATTACATTAATATATTTATCTTGTTTTCTTGAGCAACAAGAAAACCAATACACAATGACTAAAACAACTCTAACCCTAAACTTCAGTTATGGTTAACTCAAACGACCGATCCGGCTAAACCGGAATATAAGTACAAGACCTAATAATCTCTACCTTGGCTTGGATTTCATAAATCCCTAGAGCCACCTTGAGATATCTGGTAATATCTTCATCTTCCTATACTTTGTTGAAAGATGCACATTCGTATGCGTTATGACCAAGAGCAGCACCTACACCCCTTAGCCTTGATGTACCAACAATTTTAGCATTGTCTACTATCAATTAAGTCTAAACCGACTTGAGATTTCTCATACCTCATTGAATGGCATGCCTCCCCACCAACTACAATCTAACGCAGCTCCTGCACCCCCTTAGCTCAGGGTGCACCCACATTCTCAACAATGTGGTGCGACAATCAACTCCAAGCATGGCTTGAACTTTTCCTGCGTCAACTTTCCAAACATTTTGTCTCGGTCTTCTGAAGTGATCCAATCCATCTATTACCATCATTGCTAGCATACGTGTAACATGATGACTTCTCACCTTTATTTGGTAAAGCAAAAGTAACCCTCTTGTCGATTACACGTTTCCTTGGGCCCATGGCATTGAAGATCTTCCATATTTTGCATTTAACCTGGTGTTCCTGCGATTTTGGTCCTTTGTTAGTGGCTTTATCAGAAATGTTTGTTGTGCCATCTTCCAACTTTCCATCTAACTCCACCTTAGCTAACTTTTCCTTCTGTTTCACCTGCAATTGTGGTCCTCTGTTAATGGCCTTCTTAGAAATGTCTGTTGCACCATCTTTCAACTTACCATCTAACTCCACCTCAACTAATTTTTCATCTTCCTTGGAGATGCTCCACCTCTATTTGTAACTGTACCTTCTACTAACCTGTAGAGACCTTCAACCAACACACCCTTCATAACAACCATTGCTCCCTTAACCACCTTCATAACTCCACTTGTTATACTACACTTGCAGTCTTTAGAGTCTAAAGCCCCCAAAGAAAATAAAATTTTTTCGTAAATCCACAACATACACCACATTCGTTAGGGTCCATACCATCCTATCAAACATCTTGATTTTCACTGTTCTAACTCCAATGCACTTGGATTCCACATTATTTGCCATGAAAATAGATATTCCCTCACAAGATGTATAGGTATCAAACATGTCTCTACTATAGCATATATGACAGTCAACTAGAATCTAAAATCCAAGAACTTTCAATGTGATCCATACTTTTAATGACTGTAGCAGATCCCATCAAACATGCTACGTTGCAGTCCGAGCTTTCTGTCACACTCATACTATCTGAATTAGATTCTTCTTCCTTCTCCAAGTCCTTATTCCGCTTCAGACAATCCCTTCAGACAATCCCTCCTAATATGGCCTTCCTTATCACAGTAATACAAAACGATGACCTTGCTTTTCCCTTTTGACTTCGAGCGATTCCGATCATCTGATCCTCTATTTTTGGATCTAGAACTCTCTTTTTTTTGTTTTGAACCTGATGCTATATTAATACTTTCTCCACGAGATTCTTCACTGTCTACTTGATACAAAAGATGCAGCGACATCATTCATACTCAAAGTATCTTTCTTGTACATCAATGTTGTCACCAAGTGCTGTACGATAAGGGTAATGAAAATAAAAACAGTAGTGCTTTGTCTTTTTCCTCGAATTTAACCTAATGCTTAATAATTGCATGACGAGCTTATTGAACTCATTAAGATACTTCGACAATCATGATGTTCTACCATCTTCAGGAAATAAAAATGTTTCTTCAAAAACAGTTTGTTTGCCAAGGACTTGGATATGTATAGGTTCTCTAACTTAGTCCATAATTTCGGAGCAGTATTAATCCCCATGACTTTGTAGAGAACATCATCGTGGAGGGTAAGACGAATTGCACTCATAGCCCTTTCATCTAAATTCACTCAATCATTATCGGACATCTTCTCTGGCTTTTTTGACTTACCGTCTAAAGCCTTATTCAAACCCTTTTAAATCAAGACATCCTTGATACTTCGTTGCCAAAAACTAAAATTGTTCAACCCGGTGAACATCTCAATCTTATACTCAATACTTGATGCCATTTTGTATCTCGATTTGTGCCTCCTGAATTAACCCTTTTTTCTTCTGTCAAACAGTCAATCTCTTCCATCTATCTCGTAGATCTCTTCACCGCAAAAACGGTGGAAGAAATGGATCTGAAATCTGAATTCGGATGGCTTAGATATTGTAGAAATAGTTTTCCACGCTCCGATTTGGTCAAAGTTCCTCTTTGACCATCAAACTGTCAATCTTTTTTCTATAAATG
Organism: Sextonia rubra; assembly: GCA_037013555.1. Classification (NCBI taxonomy): domain Eukaryota; kingdom Viridiplantae; phylum Streptophyta; class Magnoliopsida; order Laurales; family Lauraceae; genus Sextonia; species Sextonia rubra. Next base: position 285,552 of record JASUAD010000028.1, on the reverse strand, counting down.
TGTAGATTTGCTTGTAACGAGTTCACAAAACAAAACAAGGCACGAATTTGAGTACGGATGACCGTAAAATTTGGAAAACAATTCTTGCTATTGAATCCTTATTAAACCTGCTTGTTAATGTCAGCCTTGCCGCTGGCAGACTGGGCTCTGTATAATCGGTCAGGTCCAACCTGACTTGACCTGCATCTGGCATTGCCCTACTGTGGGGTTGGGTTGGGTCTTCACAGGTCAATTCTGACCTAACTTGACTTACGACCTGGACTAAAACCCAGATCGATCTTCTTCTCCGTGCATTTTCTACGAAGGCTTATGTAGCTAGAAACCCCCAGCCCTATTCTCTTCCTCAGGCAGCGACTGACAGCGGTAAGCACCAGCTGGAGGGACAACAACCGGCCCAACGAGGGGCTGAAGGGTGGTGGCAGCAACGGCTACTAGCGATGCTGCTCTCTGGCGCAGATGGCAAGGGCGACAGCATAGTGTTCTATGCACAGGAAATGCCCTTGTTTCCTGTTTCTTCCTTGGCAGTGGTGAAGGCCACCGCGAGCGGTTCTAGAAAAGGTGATCGAAGAGCAGACAACAAAGAGGATCCCTTCCACGCAAGTCTTCCAGTCTTCTCCACGAAATCCGACAGCCAAAAAGAAAACCTCTACTCTTCATCTCCGAGAAAACCAAAGTAAAACATAACCCTCTGTTTTTCAATAAAAAGCTGTGGCCCACAAGAGATCAGTTGCCTGATCTCTTTCTCCTCTACAGCGACTAACAGAGATTCGGATCTCCAACTGAAATCTGATGCGTTGATCTTCTAGCACAATCCTAGGCTTTAATACTACTTGTTGGAAAATATACTCAGGATCTGCGATCAACCACGGCACACATAAATCAACACAATTACAAGCAAGCAACCACGAAGACGATGACACATAAGCAATTATACAGTTAAGCCAAAATACCTTCATCTAAAGAGAAAGCTCACTCAATTCCTTTTTATCCTTGTTGTGTTTAACACAACTCCACTAGGATTTAGGGTTACACATCACATTACTATATAGATATCATTTTCTTAATTAACAAGAAAACCCATACTATATGGACCCTAAAACAAGGTGGGTTACACATCACATTACTATATAGATATCATTTTCTTAATTAACAAGAAAACCCATACTATATGGACCCTAAAACAAGGTGGAGAGATTTGAAGGGGGAAAGAGCAAATATATTTAAGAACAAAATGATTGAGAAGGGAAAATGGAATATTGCTGTGTTCAACACAACTCCACTAGGATTTAGGGTTACACATCACATTACTTTATTGATATCATTTTCTTAATTAACAAGAAAACCCATACTATATGGACCCTAAAATAAGGTGGAGAGATTTGAAAGGGGAAAGAGCAAATATATTTAAGGATAAAATGATTGAGAAGGGAAAATGAAATATTGAAGGAGAAACTACAGTAATGTGAAATCAAATGGCTAATTGCATTAGGAATGTTGCAAAGGAGGTATTTGAAGAATCAAAAGAAAAGAGACATATTAATAAAGAAACATGGTGGTGGAGTATGGAGGTTCAGGAAGTTATTCGATAGAAGAGACATTGCTACAAAGTTTAGCAAGGGACTAAGAGTATGAAAAATTTTGAGTTGTATAAGAAGGCAAAGAAGGAAGCTAAGAAAGTAGTAAGTAATGCAAAGTTTAAAGCATATGATGAACTCTATAATAGGTTGGGAACAAGAGAAGGAGAAAAGGATATTTTTAAGCTCGCAAAAAGAAGAAAAAAGAAAAGTAGGGACTTAGATCATGTCAAATGTATTAAGGACAATGAGGAAAATATTCTGGTAAAGGACAACGATATTAAAAAAAGGTGGGAAGAATATTTTAGCAAACTTCTAAATGAAGAACATTTGGGCAATACAAGAGTTAAGGAAGATACTTCATCATTAAAGCATATTTTTCTTCGTAGAATTAGAGGGGTGGAAGTGAAGGAAGCATTGAAGCGAATGAAGACAGGAAATGCAACAAACCTAGATGGTATTCCGATAGAGGTATGAAAATGTTTTGGAGAGGTTGGGGTGAGTTGGTTATGTAGACTATTCAATAAGATACTTGTAACAAAGAAAATACCGGATGAATGGAAAAGAAGCATTGTAGTACCTATATATAAGAATAAAGGAGATATACAAAATTGTATCAACTATCGAGGGATTAAACTTATGAGTCATACTATAGAGTTATGGGAGAGAATAATGGAGCAAAGACTGAGAAAGAAGACTAGGATCTCTGAAAATCAATTTGGTTGTATGCCAGGGAGATCAACTATGGAAGCTATCTTTTCACTTAGGCAATTAATGGAAAATATCAAGCAAAGAGGAAAAATCTATATATGGTCTTTATTGATTTGGAAAAAGCTCATGATAAGGTACCGAGGAATTTAATTTGGTGGGTTTTAAAGAAAAGGAATGCCCCCAGAGGTTACATTGAAAATTTTAAGGATATATATAAAGGAGCAGTAACAAATGTGAGAACCACATGTGGTGAAATAGGTGGATTCCCCATAACTATAGGTTTATATTAAGGATCAACCTTAAGCCCTTATCTCTTTGCATTAATTATGGATGAGTTAACTGTGCATATTCAAAAAGAAGTACCATGGTGTATGTTGTTTGAAGATGATATAGTATTGGTGGATGAATCAAGATGGTGTAAATGCAAAGCTTGAGAGATAGCGGGGGGCATTAGAATCTAAAGGCTTTAAAATAAGTCGTACAAAGACAGAATATATGGATTGCAACTTCAGTGGACATATACAAAGTGTTGAAACCACTGTCAAAATTGAAACCCATGAGATACCACGTAGAGATTCTTTTCGGTATCTAGGCTCGATGATTAGTAAAGATGGGGAGATTGACGAAGATGTGGAGCATAGGATAAAAGCTGGATGGTTGAAGTAGAGACTAGCTTCTGGAGTGCTTTATGATAAACGAATGCTAGCAAAATTGAAGGGCAAATTTTACAGGACAATGGTTAGACCAGCTATGATATATGGAGCAGAATGTTGGCCAATTAAGAAGATGCATATTCATAAGATAGATGTAGCAGAAATGAGAATGCTTAGGTGGATGTGTGGTAAAACTAGGAAAGATAAGATTAGAAATGAGTGCTTTCAAGAGCATTTAGGGGTAGTACCAATAGGGGATAAAATTAGAGAAACCCGTTTAAGATGGTTTAGGCATGTTGAGCGTAGGCCAGTAATGGCACCAGTGAGAAAAAGTTTGGCTATACAGGTGGATGGCCCATTAAGAAGTAGGGGTAGGCTGAAAAAAATATTGATGGAAGTCATTAATTTAGATTTAAAGAAGTTTAACTTATCGAAGGATTTGGCTCAAAATAGAATGGAATGGAGAAACAAAATTTATGTAGCCGCCCCCAACATGGTTGGGATAAAGCTTTGATGATGATGATGAACAAGAAAACCCATACGTAATGACTAAAATACCCCTAACCCTGAACTTCGGTTCTGGCTAATCCTGACGACTATCCAAATAAACTAGAATATAAAACAAAATCCAACACCATTCCCATAGCACCCACAAGGAATCGATCCCTAGTCGGTGCCCTATCCTTTCACACTCCCGACCACTGGCCAAATCAGTGAAAAAACAAAAAAAAAATGCTTTTTGAACTGATCTTCAATTGGTCCCGTTAAGCTGGTAATTGCATGGGTAAGCTAGTGAACCACTCAAGTTAAGTAGGTACTGGTGAACCAATCGAGTGTAGGAACATCCAAATGCAAGCATAATTTTCTCATCAAAAGGGTTTCATTCTACATAGCAAAAGAACAATGGGTATCAAACTTGACGACATGATGCTCACATTTAATTGTTGGGGACTTCGGTCATAGGTCCCTATATTTTTTCCCACACTAGGATAGGGCTAGGGGCTAAATTTTTGCCACATAGATCCCTGACTTAAAAAAACCACTGTACATTTACAAAAGTGACCCTCCTTCCTTATTTATCATAAAGCCTTCTCACCAGTCTTCGCTAGCAACTAATCCATCCTGAACATCACCATCTTCACCTTCAAGTCCACTCCACCCTCCTTTCTAGCCTCTAGCTCAACTCCACCCTCCACTGCCTCGGTGCCTCCAATCGTCCTGTCCAAGCTACCATCCTCTGCATGTACGCCCAATCGTCCTCCTCTCTAATCAATGCATGTCACCTGTTCGACGAAATTCCCCAGCGGGATCGCATCCTCTGGAAAATCATCTTCCCTTGGGCTGCCATGGTTGGCGGGTTCGCAATGCATGGGTTCACCAAAGAGGCATTACATGCTTTAAAGAGAATGGAGGAAGATGGAGTGCGGCCAGATGGGGTAGTGCTTCTTGGGGCGTTAATAGCTTGTAGACAACAATTTCATCTATTGAATCTCCTCTTTTCTAATTTTTTTTAATCTATTAGTCCGTCAATGAGGTTAAACAAATAAAATTGATTTGTTCACAATGATGAACATATAAAATTGATGTCTTCTTTCAACAAATAAAATCTTTTTTCCTTTTCATGCAAATCAAATATTTTATCTTTTTCAAAAGGATCAAATCTTTTTTTTTTATCTGTTGGTACATAAATGATGCCAAAACAAATAAAATGTTGTGCTCTAGTGATGAATAAATAATTGATGTAATTTTACCTTTTAGATGATCCAACATATAAAATATTTTCAAAAGATCTCTTTTTTTGTACTCTCTCTTAAAATCCATCTGTTTCGAAAGAAAAGGAAAAAAAAACACTAAAAAATCCAACCTAACTCAAATATCACCAAGCTGAGTAACTAGATGACTATGGTCGGTCCTTGGCCAAACTTATCTCACTCGCTTGACTCTGTGATCTACAAAGTTGAGTCAACATGGGTAAGCCCAACAAGTCCGAGTGAGCTCTTCAATCATGTGCTCCTAGCCCCAGGCTCCATTGCCTATTGCTTGAACATGATAACAAATCTGCACGATCAAAATAGTAACCATTCAACCGGTGGCCCACCTTGATGAATGCGTATAAATAATAATACTATAAAAACAACAACTTCTAAGTTTGAGACACTTTGTAGTTTATGGGGGTACCCATAACCGTAAGCATCAGTTTGTGGTTCCTATACGGGCCAACGCATAGCTAGCAAAATCCAAAGCTATAAGGTGGGTGCATGTAATGTGCATACAATCATGACTTTACACCGAACCACACCAACAGATAAAATTTTAGTTACAAGCAAACAACTAAATTTATTTTTTTTGAAATTTATGTGTTGGTTGGGGAAAGTTACATGTTGGTAATTCCCATTTTCTAGCAATGAGAATTCTTTTTTTCTTTTTGTGGATGTGGTTTATTCTTTCTTCCTCTCTGTCAATTTCCAATGGATAAATGTAAATATATGAATTCATACTTGACTACTAGTAGGCAGATGAATTTATCTATTTGTTCAACAGAAAAATATCATGGATCTTGTTGTGTAGATCTTGAACAGGGATTCCATATATATAAATTTTCTTACAAATGAATAAATGTAATAAAAGTTAAAGAATTTTAAAGCTTGCAAAAAGAAAAAAGTATAGGTGACATCATTGTTCATTAGCGGAAATTACAATAGAAGAGGGGTATTTTCTTCAGTTTTTGTCCTAACTGCTAACTAAAATGACCTAATGCAATACTAAATCACTTCAGCTAGACTTGGTGGATGAAGAAAATGTAGTTGGACCTAAAAAGGTATGAAATCATTTATAAGGACCAGCCTCTAAATATCCCTTAATGGTTCTACCAAAGGTGGAGAGAGTAGGGCAATCTGGAGATGATATTGGGTGCCCCAGCAACAAAAGATGGGCACCAAACCATAGGAAAAAAGGAAAAAAAAAAAAGAAGTCGTGGATCACTTTCATTTTTGTACTTTGTTTCATTCCTACGCCCTCCCTCTCCCTCTCGCATTAGAAACTTTTTTTCGCAAACTCACAAAAAAAAAATGCACAACTTTTGATTCTTTTCCTCATGAAAAGTGTTTCCACCAAACAATAGAAAAAAAAATCTTAAATTCATTTTTTGTGATGTCTCCACATAATGCAGCTGCACAAAATGTGCTCCAAAACTAAAAGTTGTCATTTAGAAGTAGTGAGGCTTGCCTATAGAATTTCTTTTCTTCAAAAGGAGATGACCAAGGGCACATTTGTGCAATTGTGTATTTGTAGAAAGGCATAAAAAATCTAGTTGTTTTTCCGTAAGGAGCACAAAAAATCGAGTAAACTTTCTATGATTTCTAGTAAAAGTCATTCCATTGATTTTTTTTCCTCGTAGAAGAGAAGAAATTCTGTAGAAATAGTTTTCTGTGGACATACACAAACTTTCCATAACAAGGGCTTCAACATCCTCAATTGATGGATTAATTATTTTAGTTAATTTTGGCTATATTAGCAGGTGAGGCATGGGGATGATATCATTATCTAGGAAGGGATAAGGGTTATGGAGAGTGACTTGGACCACTTTGTGATGAAAAATGGATAGGAAGGGGTGGAATTGTCAACCCAACTAGCCAATACATCCCAGATTCTTAAGCTAATAGGAAGCGAAAGACAAATCTACTTAACACATCCCATCCCACCCTTTGAATGGGATAGTGTTCAAATTCATACCCCACACATGCCTACCCACATGATGCATGTTTGCCCACGCAGCCTAGGGAGCTTGCAACCTATCATTGGTTTCACACCATGTCAAGTCTGATGAGGCAACAAATCCCAAAAGGTTAAGTAGATAGAAAGTGGAAGACAAATCGACTTAACAGGAATGGCCTAAGGAGTGTGTGCGTGTGTGTGAGCGTGCACACGCGTGCGCGCGTGTGTGTTGGGTTGGGGGGCTTTAAAGTTGTAGATAGAGGCACTTTCCTATGGCGACAAAAACAATGAGAATAGCTATGTTGCAATTTCAAAAGGAATGCTTAAAAGAGGGCAATGTGGTACAAGTCTTTATGGGAAGAGAAAAGGAAGCATGTATAGTACTTTATCTCAAGGTATTAGCTGAAACTAGATTAAGGATTTCAATCAAGGTGTAGAAAGCTCTTGGTGATGCAAAGGCTAAGAAAGAGATTGAAGAATCTATCAATAGGTGGAAGAGTGGTGAAAATAGGGTGGAGATTGATAAGGCAGGAGCAATTCAAGGAAACATAACCCATCTATGCCACTCTTGGTCTTTGTATTCTCATCGTGGGATAAAGTTTTCTTTTCCTGAAAGGTATGATTTTGTATTAAAAGAAGGGAAATTAGCCCCTCAAAAGCCAAAAGGCTAAATATAAAAGCTCATCAAGGATCTAAAAAGAGTGAAAGAGTAAATAATAATAATAATAATAATGAAACCTGGATATTGTCTTCATTGATTTAAAGAAAACTTACGATAGGGTGCGTAGCTTGAGATTTAATTTTGTGGGTTTTAAATAAAAGGAATGTTCCAAGAAGCTACATTGAACTTATTAAAAATATGCATGAATGAGCGATAGCAAGTGTGAGAACTACCTGTGGAGAGACAAATGAGTTTCCAATGACCATAGGTTTACATCAAAGTTCAACCCTAAGCCCTTACCCCTTTGCATTGATTATGGATGAATTAACTACTCATATTCAAGAGAAGGTATGTTGGTATGTATTATTTGTAGTTGATATAGTGTTGGTGGATGAAACAAGAGATGGTGTGAATCCAAAACTTAAGAGATGGCAGGAGGCTATAGAATCCAAAGGTTTTAAAACAAGTTGTACAAAGAAAAACATATATGCATCGCAATTTTAGTAGGCATTTATGTAGATCCAAAATTTTCGTGAGAATTTAAGCCTAGTAGACTATTTCCATTATCCTGGCTTGATTATTAGGATGGCTAAAATATAGATTTGCTTCTGGAGTGTTTTGTGACTGATGAATGGAAATAAGGTGGACTAAAAAGCTTTACATGCCAGAGATTAGAGTAGCAATGACCTATGAAGAAGAATGTTGGCCAACCAAAAAGCAATATATGCACAAAATGGAGGTAGCAAAGATGATAATGTTGAGGTAGGTATGTGGTAAAACTAAGAAGGATAACATAAGATTTGAGTGATTTTGAGAGCATTTAGGAGTAACATTAATATGGGATAAAATTAGAGAAACTTTTTTGAGATGATTTAGGTATGCCCAACGCTGGCCAGCAACAGCACTAGTAAGAAAAAGTTTGGTTACGCAAGTTGATTGCCTATCAAGGCAAGGGGTAGGCTGAAGAGGATATAGATGGTGGTAGTAAAAATAGATTTGAAGAAGTACAACTTCTCTAAAAAAACTAGCTCAAGATAGATCATAATAGAGAAACATAATTCATATAGCTGACCCTAACATAGTTGGGATATGGTTTTGATGATGATGAGGAGGAGGAGCATAACAGAGATAAAAGAATAAGTTTGTTAGACTATAGTTGGGATATGGTTTTGATGATGAGGAGGAGGAGGAGCATAACAGAGATAAAAGAATAAGTTTGTTAGACTAAGAGGCAATCACGTAGCACTCAAAATGGGCTTAATAAAGGCTTGACTGAGAGGTAGAGACGTCCAAAAGCCTAAGCAAGAAACTAGATTTTAGTATGGTAGAAGATGTTGATGAACCTTGAAAGGTGGCATCATTCCTAGTGAACCAGATGTAAGAGATGATTTTAAAAGAAAATTATAAAAGCACATTTTCTTATAGGCTCATCTTAGCCACTCAAGAAAGCCCACCACAGAAGGCCTGTAGAAAAGGTAGAAGGAAGATGCATGTTGAAAGCATGTCAAACGCAAGACAAGAGGAGTTGTCAAAAGTCACAGTCAAAGAAGAGATGGGTATTCATTTCAGCCATGGATTTACATAAATGGTATATGGATAGTAGGTGTCCCTTCCACAGATGGTGCCTAAGATTGGGTGTAGGTTTTTCAATGGAATTGTTAGACAAAACAAGAGGCCAGAATATATAGGGCCATTCCAAACTAGAAGAACCCAGGGCACCTCAAGAGACAAAGATCTCAACTCCTCCAAAGTTTTTTTCAAAGTATGTTGGCGAGAAGAGTTGCCCACCCAGGTGAACCTATCATGAGCAGGGGCGCCTTCTGGCAAGTAAATAGAGTCAATTTGCTAAAAGAGGGGGAGAAGATAGTGGGGAGATAGGCTGGGATGTGCCATGAGTTGTTCCTAATGGTTGTGGGATAAAGTCACCTGGTTGGCTTGTAATTTTACTAGAATTTCACTTTTTTTCTTTTTTTGTGGGAAGCTGGTATTTTCTTCCTTGACTTTCTTGAGTTGTGAGCAAAGTTCACCCATCTAGTCAAAGGGTGACATCCTCTCTATAAGAGTTGGTATCGATATAAACTACCTCGCTTCTTTTCCTTTTTGGGTGAAAATGAGATCCATATGCAAAAACGGAGAAGAAAGATGTAATGCCCCAGCTCACATGCATGCATGATATTGTTCGCTTTCGGCCATGGGCCTCATGACTTTGCTTTTGGTGGACCTCAACCCACCAAAATGCCTCATACAAGGCAAGGGTGTATGCTTTACATAAAAGCCCAACAACTTTCACCTTTATCGTCAATGTGGGACTCCAAGATGTTACAATCTACCCTTTCTTAGGGCTGCACATCCTGTGCAGTAGCCTGTCAATCCCTGAAGCTTGCAAGCCCTTTTGGATTGCCCACTTCCACTAGACCATGGAAGGGACCCACACTCGAACTAGTCAAGAGTTAGCTCTGATAACATTTGTACTACCCCACCCCACTTGCATACATAATACTGTTCGCATTGGCCCATGGATCCCATGGTTTTGCTTTTAGTGGGCCTCAACTTACCAAAAGGCCTCATGCAAAGTAAGGGTGCAGGCTCTACATACAAGCCCAGTCACTTTCCTCTCTATAGTTGATGTGGGACTCCACGACATTACAATAGATGTAAAGGAGGGCAAAAATGGAGAACATAGATGTAAAAGAGAGGACCTTTCAAGAAGTAAGAAGAAATGTCCCCCAGTGTGTGCCAAAATCTAACCCTTGATTAAGATTAGAAAGACTAACATAAATGATTCAGAGACAAAGTCAAAGGGTAGGTGGCCAAGATGGCCACTAGCCACTAATGGTCCTAATCAAACTGCATTATCGATATACATTAATTTGTTTCTTTCATTGCTAGAAAGAGGAGGGCATATTTGGCAGTAGTTCTTGCTATTTTGGAAGCATTACGGATTTTTTCGTCTTCTTTCAAGGAAGGTTTACTTGTGAAAGTTGATTCTTCTAGTGCTATGAGTTGGGTGTCTTCAATAGGGAAAGGTCATAGAAAATTTCATTTCTACCTTAACAAGATTAAGGGTTTGTCTTCTTCGACTCAGGTTTCTTTCTACCATGTTTGTCTTTTAGCAAACGGTTTTGCAAACTATATGACCAAAAAGGGGCTCATAGGGTTTGGCCTTTTGCAGCTCACATTGGATAATTTGTTTTGGTTTATAGTGTTGGTACAAGGCTTATATACCATTACCTTTGCTTTTTTGTTGGTGCTATGCTTGTACTTATGTTCTTTCTTTAATTTAATTTACAGTTATGGATAAAAGAAAAAGGGGTAAAGGAACACACTCTAAGTAAAGGGGGGGTCTCTTGCAAGGTCTTTGGCATAAACCAAGATTGAAAATGGCTTTGTTTGTCAAGAGTCGGAAGAAGATAAAAAATATACTAGCAAGAGGAATGGAGCTTATGGAACTCAACCTTGAAAAAAAATGATGCAAATACTTTTATTCTCCAAGTTGTGACACTAGAAATTCATAGCTCCCCAGAGTCCCAATCTAATTTGGCCAATCGGATCTGGGATAAGCTTTTGCTAGATTAGATATGGAGATAAGCTTTTACAAACAACATAAATTTGCTATTCTTGCTCAAAAAAGATTGTTTTCTGCAAGACAGAGATGAATGCAGCCTTATTAGTGAGATTCTTAGGACTTCTAAGGTAGACCTTGATGTGAAACTTTATTTCACTTTATCTCACTTTGACCTCATTCCAAACATGCCCTAAATGATATAGCTTCTAAACTATCCACTCTAGATTTTCATGTCCTTATTCAAAGAAGTGTCATTTGCAGATGAACCTATATTGTGATCAAATGGTTTGTGCCCATAATCTAAGTGATTTTTTTTTTGACAGAAAGAATAGAACATTTCACCTAAAACTAGGATCCATCTTGCCAATTGCCTAAAGAGTGACAACTACAAATTTCTTGATAGTGAAGATTTCTCTAATATAGGATTGATTTTCTAAGTAGGTTCCTTGTGGTTAAAGGTCATTGTTGTCAAGTTGGAATAACAGTATGAGGTTTCAGGCAGTAAAGTCTATAAATCTTAAAAGGCTTGATTAGGTAAAACGATTCAAATGTAGAAGTCAAATTTGAGGGCCTAAGATTGTAATTCAAAAGGCAGTGCATGAGTAGGGACTTAAAAACATGTAGGTAGATATAAGGTTGGATGTGAAGTGAAGGTTGAAAAACTAATATTCTAGTTTGAAAAAGTGGCAGTAGTGGAAAGGTTAAATGTGAGAACTCGAATCACAAATTTTTTAAGAAAGGGAAGAGAGTGGAGGAGTAAGCAAAGATCGAGATCAAATGGATTAGTGAATGGATATTGAACAAAGAACTTATAAAGCATGCTTTTTAAACCCAACAACGAGTGTAAACAGTAAAAGAGAGAGAGAATAGGGGAAAGTCTCACATGAAGGAAACTCACTCCCTTAGTTCCCCACAAATGATTTGATTTCTTAAATAAGTCAGAGAAACAAAACACTTAAACAATCTTGTTGACATTCAAGTATCTAGTCCTAGCCCACAGAAACAAAAGAATCTTAGGCATATTCACTTTTCTTTTCTTAAGACTTTAAAGGCATATTTTGTTACTTCAGAAAATAAATAGTCAAAATGCATTTTTTCTTGAGGCATGTTTAGTTACTTATGAAAATTAATGGAAAAAAATAAAAATTCTCAATTAGATATAATGATTTATTAAATGAAATTCTCAGAAATTTTTGAGGATGGACTTTGGTTAATATTTTGTGGCACCAATCAGTGATGGGAAGGAGTAGAAAACGATATAAACTAATCCAATAGTGGAATCTTTTGGGAAATCTGTAATTATGATGATGTCTATTTCTTGGATACTTGGGATAATTGAAATTGGCATTAGATTGACTTACAGAGTAGTGCAAGCAATATGCTCCAATATGACATTTTTATATAATGGCAATTAAATTGCAATATGTATCCTATTAGACATCTCTAATGCTCCTTTCACAATAATGAAATCTAGCGGATACATGGCCCCGGAGTATGCTATGCATGGGAAATTCTCAGTTAAATCAGATGTGTTCAGCTTTGGTGTGCTACTCCTAGAAATTGTAACTGGTGAAAAGAATGCATATGAGTCAGATCGTGGTGGAGACATTCTAAGCTATGTAAGTATGATCAAGCTGTTGGAGAAATTTTTATATGCTTTAGGACCTTCAATGCACATGTAGATTTCCTCTAATTTATAGATAACTTAAGCATTGATTTGTTGTAGGTATGGAAAGCATGGAATGATGGAACTATTTTGGAGATTATTGATTCGAGCATAAGTGAGCATTGTTCAAGAAGTGAAGTCGTGCGATGCATCCACATCGGTTTACTATGTGTTCAAGAAGATGCAACTTCAAGACCCTTCATGTCTTCAGTTGTTATGATGCTGACCAGTTTTTCTCTCACAATGCCAGCACCTTCTGCACCTGCATTTTTTATTAGCAATACAGTGGAACCTACTTTTCAAGTCTCTTCACAGGAAAATCATTCGGACTCATCTTCAAGAAAGTTTCCAGCAGGGTCCGTAAATGATGTGTCAATTACTGAATTAGAACCTCGTTAATTTATATTGATATATGTATCCAAATTTGAATGTATTGGTGAATCGTACAAGATTAGGGGTCTAATATGACATTTGTTAATGTAATATTCTAGGAGATATTGGTATAAATAAACCTCACTAGTGATAAATATAATGGAAACTGTTTTAAATATGATGCTATCATCATTACTTAGACATGGAGAGTACAATGGTAAATTCAGGCCAAAAGGTAACCTCCAATAAGTCTTTAAAAGGGAAAACAACCTTATAGATCAATTTCTTTTGTAAAAAGCTGTGATATCCTGGAGTCCCACATTGACTATAGAGAGGAAAGTTATTGGGATTATATGTAGAGCTTGCATCCTTACTTTGCATGAGGCCTTCTGGTGGGGTGAAGCCTACTAAAAGTAAAACTGTGAGGCCCATGGGCTAAAGCGGATAATATCATGCATGTGTGTAGGGGTGGGGCATTACAAATAGTATCAGAGCCAACTTTCGACTAGTTCGAATGTGGGTCCCTACCATGGTTTGGTGCAAGTGGGCAGGTTCTTATGTGGGCAGGCTAAGAAGGCTGGCAGGCTATATGGACTCAAGAGCCTTGAACCATATAACATTTGTCGAATAGAGTTTACATGACCAACAAACCTACATTGGACATGTAAAAATAACCACAGCAAATGGTCATTACCTATCCGTTTCTGGCATAGGTTCCTTAGAACTTTCAACAACTCATAGCAAGCAATTCCGTCTTTCTAATGTTTATTTTGTCCCAGAATTATATGCAAACTTGATTTTGGTAGATCAACTGGTTGATAATGGGTGTTTAGTCCAATTTTCTTCTTTTGGTTGTATTATATAGACAAAACAAACTACGAAGGTGATTAGGATAAAGAGTTAGCATGGCAAGTTGTTTGTACTAGGCTAGGCATCTAGCTCTTTTTTTTTTTTTTTTTGCTTCCTCTATGTGTGCTTTAAATAATCTGTGGAACACATGGCTAGCATAGGCACCTCAGTGATTTGTACAATTCCAATTTATTGTCTTTATTTCAATCAGGTTGCTTACAATCTTCTTTCAATAAAAATGCTATTACTATCTTTGTTAAGTCTAAATGTGAAACATGTTGTCTAAGCAAAAGAATTGTGCCTCCCTTTCCAATACATTATTCACGCTTGAGTTGCCAAGCATTGTTCTTCACGAAGTATTTCACTTAGGCATGCTTATATGGAAGGCAAAGGAACTCAGCTCATCAAATTAGAGCAATTTTTTCAAATTCTAGGCATAACTTCATTAGGAATTGATCCCTTTGATTGGTTTAATGAATTTCTCAAATGGCATTCAAAGATTCTAATAGTACGCTAGAATAAATGATCTCTGTATAATCAATCCACAAACAAACGAAATGAGAGTAATAATCCTAAATGGATAAATTTCCTTGAGGGAATTGAGAGAGTTTGTGTTCCAGTTGAAACCTTTGTGCTGCAATTTCTTGATGGTAGATTCTTTTTAAGTAATCCCACATGTCCTTGGCAACCTTGTAAGGTTTAAGATTCAAGATAAATTGAGGATCAGCAGATCCTAGTATCCAAGTCATGATTTGAGCATCCTTTGTGTCCCATTTAGTGATGGCCTTATCACCAGTTCTCGGTTTAGGATCGACCCATCAATATGTCCCCACAACTCTTTCCTAATAAGGCAAATCTGAAGTTGAAATGCCTAGGATGTAAAATTTTTCCTTTAAATTTAATGATGGAGATCTCGTTTTTGTCCACTACAAATTGAAAGGATGCATATCAATAGATGCAGATCAGCAGAGATACAGCAAGAATGCAGATGGCAATCAGTATTCTAAGCAAGTAAAGGATGCAGTTCAATAAAACATCATGAAACGTTGAAACAGTGAGTAAGAAATGTCCTTATAGCAGTCTGATTTTTGATAATCACAAAAAAAACCTTTCAGATATCCCTATTTTTGGCTAAAGATGATTGATGAAGTAAAGATCTTTGACATCAGCGTTAGGAACCAAAAGCGGTGTTGGTCGACCACACAATCAACCAAACAATGCTAGCCGGCCACCAGAAAAAAAAAAAAAAGAAAAAAAAAGCCAAAACTGCTTGAGAGACCAAAAAAAAGAAAAAACAGCCAATAAAATGTTGATTGAGATCTGATGGGGTCTTGAAATCCAGATCCAATGGTAAGGATATCAAAGAACTGTTTTTAGACACCTTGCCATCGAATTTTATCAAGATCTGATTGTTGCATAAGCAGATCTAGTAGGATGACCAAAATAGTTTCTAAAAAATATCATTAAGGAAGATAGAGCAGAAATTGATTTTCAAGAGTTCAAAAAATTTGAAAAAAATTCACCAAAATTCCTAAAAAAATAGAATACTAAGGATGTATGGTATTCTGCTGCTTTTGTGGAGATCCAAGGTGGGCCACTGATGATAACATGTCACTGGGTTGTCTGGCTCCTCTCTGGCAGGATTAACAGATGTTTTTCTCCCAGATACAAATGTCTGATCTGTATGATTTGTTGGAAACCCTTTTGCTTGAATCTTTGACAACAACAAAAAAGTTCAACAACTCTATGCTCAAAATTTCCAAACTCACAATCTTCTAGGCTCTAATACCATGTCATTAATAAGAGAGAGAGTATTAATGTGAACAGAGAGGAAGTTTTGTGGGAAAATTAGATGATCCTTGTGATCCATCCTTCTCATATATATATATATATTCAATTACCAAAATTAAGGCTCTAATCACCTTAATCATAATTAATTACAATCTGTACAAATCATCTAGTGTTGTAAAACTAAAACCCTACACAAGAAGAAGAAGATGAGAGAGAGAGAAAAAGGGAGAAAGAGAATTTATTAGAATGAGAGATGTGTGTTTACTGAATAAAAGGGGAAGAGGGTCTTCTTTACAGAATAAGATTACCTTCCCCCCAAGCAACTTAATATGGTAGGACTATAACCCTAAGTTATCTCCTCATCTTAAATGGCTCACAATGTGGGCATCCACTTCTTTATAATACATCTAATACCAGTCTCCCTTGGATGACCACCATTTAATCACAGTTGCTTCGTTAAAACCTTGCAAAGAAAAACCCCAATGAGAAAAACCAAAGTGAAGAAAAAATAGTACAACGTTCTTCAAGTTAATTGAATTAGTGTAGAACGTACATGATGCTGTCTCATTAAAACCTTAGCTAGTAAAACCTAGTGGGATAAAACTTAGAAAAGGAAAAAGAGTACAGTGAAAATATGTCTAGTGTAGCAAGCTTCAAGATGCCTCCCTTGATCAATTACTCCGCCCTTACAACAACAATCTTTATAACGTTTGATGATAGACTCTATGCATTCCGATCTCATATATAACCTTCTAGAATGTTGAATTTGCAGGCTATATGACGGTTTGGCCTTTTGTAGCTCCCATTGGATAATTTATTTTGGTTTATAGTGTTGGTATAAGGCTTATATATCATTACCTTTACTTTTTTGTTGGTGCTATGCTTGTACTTATGTTCTTTTTTTAATTTAATTTATAGTTACGGATAAAAGAAAAAGGGTAAAGGAACACACTCTAAGTAAAGGGGGGTCTCTTGCAAGGTCTCAGGCATAAGCCAAGATTGAAAGTCGCTTTGTTTGTCAAGGGTCGGGAGAAGATTGAAAATATAGTAGCAGGAGGAATGGAGCTTATGGAACCCAACCTTGAAAAAAAAATGATGCAAATACTTTTATTCTTCAAGTTATGATACTAGAAATTCATAGCTCCCAAAGTCCCAATCCAATTTGGGCAATCGGATCTGGGATAAGCTTCTGCTAGATTAGATATGGAAATAAGCCTCTACAAACAAAGTAAATTTGTTATTTGTACGTTTTTAAAAAGAATTTGTATTCTGCAAGGCAGAGATGAATGCAGCCTTATTAGTGAGATTCTTAGGACTTCCAAGGTAGACCTTGATGTGAAACTTTATTTCACTATATCTCACTTTGACCTCATTCCAAACATGCCCCAAATGATATAGCTTCTAAAATATCCACTCTACATTTTCATGTCCTTAGTCAAAGAAGTGTCATTTGCAGATGAACCTATATTGTGATCAAATGGCTTTTGCCCATAATCTAAGTGATTTTTTTTGGCAAAAAGAATAGAACATTTCAGCTAAAACTAGGATCCATCTTGCCAATCGCCCAAAGAGTGACAACTACAAACTTCTTGATGGTGAAGATTTCTTTGATGTAGGATTGATTTTCTTAGTAGGTTTCTTGTGGTTAAAGGTCATTGTTGACAAGTTGGAATAACGATATGAGGTTTGAGGCAGTAAAGTTTTTAAATGTTAAAGGGCTTGATTAGGTAAAACGATTCAAATGTAGAAGTCACATTTGAGGGCCTAAGATTGTAATTCAAAACACTACAACAAATTACATTTTTGCCGACAACTTTTCCCAACGCAAACTCACAAGCATTGGGAAAAACCTTGCATTTCCCAATGCCTATGAGTTTTCATCGGCAAAAGACCCGCTTTTCCCGACACATGTGAGTTTGCGTTAGCAAAAGGCCCACTTTTCCCGAGGCGCACAAGCTTACATGCATCAGTAAAACCCCTACTTTTGTCGACAAAAACATTTTTGCATTGGGAGTACCTTGTACGTCGGGAGAAGGTATAATACTCCCAACACACAAAACCATGCGTTGGGCGAAGAATACATTCTTCTGATGAAAAAAGCCTTGCGTCGGGAGAAGCATACCTTCTACTGATGCATGACTCTCTGTGTCGCTTTGTAGCTTCCCCGATGCAGAGTGTTCATTGAGAAAATAAATTTCTAAATTGAGAATTTCTTGACCCTTTCGTGACGGTAGTCATGGTTTTGGGTCGGATTGGGCCTGGGTTTTGGCCGACCTGCTTGACCCATTTACACAAAAGTGATCTAATGAATATGGTTTTCGGCCCAAATGATGTCCAAACCTCATGAAATTTTAAGGGATGGACTATGACATCATTTTAGGGATAAAATAAAATTTTCATCAGGTTTTAAATTCGAAAAGTGGGTCACACCATCTATTGACTTTTAGTCAAAGTGGGCCCATTCTTCAATTGTTTGGGGCCTAAATGATCTCAGATGGCCACAAAATTTTGAGGGTTTGATGAGGAACCAATTTTGAGGTTTCCATCTAATTAATAAGTGATTTGGCCTTAGAGAGGTCAGACTTTGCTTCAGTGCCCCAATGGCCCAATGAGTATGTTGACTTTGGGTCAACTATGGCCAACGGACCTAAAATTTTGCAGAACTACTCTAGAGCATGACTGAGGTCTTCCATAGAAATTTCAACCAATTTAGTCTTCAGGAGGTGGAGTTTCACAGGTGTCCCCGAAACTCTAAAATGGAGCTCCTTGAATTTCAACTTGCATTCACTGGTATCTGAAAATTCCAAAATCTTGAGGGAATAACCCAGAATATATTTTAAGACTTCTTTGCAAACTTCAACTGATTTCACCATGGGGAAGTATGAGTTGCCCGAGCCTGGGGTGCCCTCCATAATTCTAAGGCTCATTTGCCCTTTTACTTTAGACCGAGCTTGGAATGTTTTACTGTAAACACTTGTGACATTTATGATTTTTTTTTATTTTTTATGAGTCAACAAGGATCAGTTGGAAGATTGATCGGTGTAAATCATGTGTTGCTTACTAATGATTTTCCCTTTTTCTAAGGTCTTTAAACAAATAAAATTTAAATAGCTTATGCCCCTATTGATTAATCTAGTAGCCAAATTAAATAAATCCCATATAATCTTAATAAGGAGTGACCCATAACATATTTTAAGACTTCCTTGTGAATTCCAACTAATTTCACCATTGGGAAGTATGAGTTGCCCGAGTGGAGGTCAAACTTTGATTTAGTGCTCCCATAGCCCCGTGGGTATGTTGACATTAGGTCAACAACAATATCCAACCGACCTGAAATTTTGCAGAACTAGTCTAAAGCATGATTGAGGCCTTTCATAAAAATTTCAGCCAATTTGGTCTTCAGGAGGTGGAGTTTCACACAGTGTCCCCAAAACTCTAGAATGGAGCTCCTTGAATTTGAACTTACATCCACTAGTATTTGAAAATTCCAAAATTTTGAGGGAATGACCCAGAACATATTTTAAGACTTCCTTGCAAATTTCAGCTAATTTCACCACCGGGAAGTATGAGTTGCCCGAGCCTGGGGTGCCCTCCATAATTCTAAGGCTTATTTGCCCTTTTACCTTAGACTGAGTTTGGAATGTTTTACTGTAAACACTTGTGACATTTGTGATTTTTTTTATTTTTTATGAGTTAACAAGGATCAGTTGGAAGATTGAGCGGTGTACATAATGTGTTGTTTACTAATAATTTCCCTTTCTTTTTAAGGTCTTTAAACAAATAAAATTTAAATAGCTTATGCCCCTCTTGATTAATCTAGTAGCAAAATTAAATAAATCCTATATAATCTTAATAAGGAAGTAAATCAAATTGGTGGAATTCTCCACCCCTAATATATATCTAGGTTTATAATCGTTCCACACTGCACATGATATATATCATCACCCCTAATATATATCTAGGTTTACAGCATCTTCACCCATAGAAATTTATCAGCAAAACAGCATCTTCTCCTGAACTCCCAATTTCAAGTTCTGGTATGTGCCCCCTATGTTTCTCTTCTTTTCTATCTAATTTATATCGATTTATATTTATGATGATAATGCTGTATTGTGATCTGTTCTTCCTGGCCTTGTCATTGTTTTTTTGTTCTTTTATAGTACGTGCTTTTCATCCCAGCACGGTAGACAAATCGAGATCCGTAGGGATCTCAAATAAACAAGGGACATAGCGTTCAACCAACTTGACACATTTACAACGAATGTTGATAAGCAAATCGACAAGAGTAGTAAATGGAAGACACACTATTGACCCAAATGGAAAACGAGTCCAAAGATGTGGACTAATTTTGCAATCGGGATAAAAAAAAAGGTAGAATCTAATCTAACTAACTTCATCCTAGCCAGAGCTCATTCTCTTTCAAGCTCAATGGAGAGGGCAGCAAAATCACCTGCTTGAAACTAGGGATATAGCAGAGAGTTGGCTACCATCCACTGTCGCTGGAGCAGCCGCAAAGGACGCCGGAGGACTAACATCATTGTCGCACAATCTCCGGCCAACCTTCCATGGCTGCATATTGCCGCAAAGAAACTCGGCCTGCAGCAAGGGTTTTGTTTTTGCAAAACCAGACCAGACGTTCGGAAGAAGATGACCCACTACCGGGTCAATTCCAATTCGATTTTAGGTTAGGCCCACCTGACCCATTCTATAGAGAAGCCCAATCAAGACTGACACTAGTAATCTCCAAGTGAATCGACAGTTGAAATTTGTGATAATAGATGTTTAGGAACTATAATTATGATTAATAGTCCACATATCAATGATAAAACCTCAAAAAATATCATCAAAGTCACTTGACATTAGGTTTTTTTTGTTTGGTCTTAGCATAAACCCATGATATTGTGGGTTTTACTTCAAAACAATGAGAAAAATATTCTTTTTCTATATCATGATTAGATTTCGGAAAAAAAATTTTACTATTAATGACTACTCATTGATATCTAAAAACCGGTTTTTCGTAATTTTAGTAGAACGTACACTTATGATATCATGGGGTTTTTAAGTAACATAGAAATAAAGTCACAATGACAAAAAAAAAAAAACTTGTTACTCTTGGAAACTTTTTACTCTTGTAAGACTTTTTAAAACTTCCAGTCCATTGAGTTCGTTAAATGGGCCATCACATTCTAATACACGTACCAAGGTTTATTCCATGCTTTCTTGATCTAGGCAAATCAATTTACTACAGTAGAAATTATGGCTATATGATCTTTTAGCTATGATGAGGACCACGATATATAGGGAACATCAAGAGGTGTTACACATTAAGAAAGTAACGAATAGAATTAGATTAAACAAAAAAAGAGAGAAACACAAACAATGTTGCCAAATATTCACCTAATACCCCATGTTGGGCCCACTTGGTAGACAACTAAGGCTACTAAATTAAGGTTGAGATATAAGTTTTTTGAATGGGCGCATGCTCATGAAAGCAATTTGGTCATAGCCTTGTGGGCCATTTGCACCCATATCAATTTATGGAAATGTAGAGAAAAAAGATCTAGATGCAACCAAAATGTTAATATTGGTTCTTCTTTTGATTGTATTATTGAGGCTATATTTCTTGGCCTTATTTATTCATTTTCTTCTTCTCCTTCTTCTTTCCCCTTGATTTAATTGGAAATATACATTACGTTATTAAGGTCTATTAGCAATACCTTTAATTTGCATTCTTCAACTGCTTGATTACTTGATTATATAGTCTTCCATGTGATTAGATATGGACAAGAGTTGGATGACGCTGGTTAATCAAAGATTAGGTCAATGATATTGAGACAGGGTGGAATCATTTATTGAATTTGCGAGGGCGAATACAGATGGGGGTACTATGACTTGGTGTCCAGGTAATAGATGCTTAAACGTTGATTGGCATGAATTTGAAACTGTGAGAGTTCATTTGGTCCGATGGGGGATTATGTTATCCTACATGACATGGCTACACCACAGAGAAAATGTAGCGAACCCACCTGATGAAGCAGATATGAATGATGATGAAAGCAACGATGAGGATCGGGACCAATATCCTCAAATGCTAGATGACCATTATAGGGGCACTTACATGGAGGGTGATAGTATCCAGAGGGAGGATGCACATAACTTTGATAAAATGTTGGAAGCTTGTCAACGTGAGTTGTACACATGCTACAAGAACTTCGCTTTGTTGGCGTTCGTCATTAAGATGTTGCAAGTGAAGGTAGATTGCAGGTGGAGCAATAAGCCGTTCAACAGGGTTTTGGAGATTTGTAAGGACCTCGTACCAGAAGGTAATTTGGTTCCTGGGTCAATCAATGATGCCAAGAAGTTATTGTGTGACTTGGGCTTAGGATACGGGCTCATCGATGCATGTCGGTATGATTGTGCACTTTTTTGGAAGGAGACCGCACTCTTGGAGAAATGTCCTATATGTGGAGAGGATAGGTACAAGATCAAAGAAGGCAAGGGGAAAAAGATCCCATACAAGGTTCTGCGTCACTTTTTGATTATACCAAGGTTGTAGAGATTGTTCATATCCAGAAAAATAGCCACAGAGATGAGATGGTACAGAGATTTTCGTAAGAATGATAGGCTAGGGAGGCATCTGACCTACTATAAGGAGTGGAAAGATTTTGATTTGAGGCATCCAGAGTTCACTAGGGAGATTCGTAACGTGAGGCTGGGCCTAGCCACTGATGGGTTCAACCCTTTCAGTAACATGAGCACTTCTTATAACATGTGGCTTGTCATATTGATGCGCTACAACTTGCCACCCTAGATGTGCATGAAAAAGCCTTTTTTCATGATTTCCTTACTTATTCCTGGACCGAAGGCATCGGGGAATAATATCGATGTTTACTTGAGGCCGTTGGTAGATGAACTGAAAGAGTTATGGCAAAATGGTGTTCTAACCTACGATGCCCATAGTGAACAGACATTCAAGATGCATGCAGCTGTAATATGGACCATAAATGACTTCCATGCATATGGTAACTTGTCCGAGTGGAGCACAAAGGGTTACAAAGCTTGTCCCCCTTGCAGCGAGGATGCTATATTGCACAATTTGATAAGTAAAATTGGGTACATAGGCCATCAAGTTTACTTGCCTGAGAGGCATCCTTGGTGTAACGACCAAAGTAGCCTACTGGCCTAATAACTCAGTGAGCTCTTCACGTGGCCCAAAATGCTTAAGCCCAAGTTATTAGCAGTAACCTACATGGTTCATTATATATTAGACTCATATTTCATTCATACGCGATGTGGGATGGGGTGTTACAATCTATCTCCCTTAAGGCCACATGTTCCCGTGTGAATCCATCTAACTACATCAGGCAATGTGGGACCGAAGCATTCCACAGCCGTGTCCCCTGCGGATTCCCCTATCTTGACTCACAGACTCGCGCACCCAAGCTCTGTCCTGATGTTGCCTCTAGGGCTTTCCTAGCACGATTGGGGGTCCCACATTTTCAGCTGGATATAGGCTCTGATACCATTTGTAACAACCCAAGTAGCCCACTAGCTCAATAACTCGGTGAGCCTTTCACGTGGCCCAAAATGCTTAAGTCCAAGTTATTAATAGTAACCTACATGGTTCATTATATATTAGACTCATATTTCATTCATAAGTGATATGGGATGGGGTGTTACAATATCATGCATTCGTGTTGGGGTGGGGCGTGACAAATGGTATCAAAGCTGACTCTCGACTAGTTCGAGTGTGGGTCCCTGCCGTGGTCTGGTGCAAGTGGGTGGGTTTCCATGTGAGCGGGCCAAGAGGGCTGGCAAGCTACTGCACAGGGACGTGCAGCCCCATTGTAATATCCTGGAGTCCCACATCGACTATAGAGAGGAAAAGTGAATGGGTTTATATATAGAGCTTGCACCCTTACCTTGCATGAGGCCTTTTGGTGGGTTGAGGCCCACCAGAAGCAAAACCGCGAGGCCCATGGGCCAAAGCAGATAATATCATGTATGCGTGTGGGGGTGGAGAGTGATAAATATTGTCCGTTTTGGCCCATGGGCCTCACGATTTTGCTTCTGGTGGGCCTCAACCCACCAAAAGGCCTCATGTAAGGTAAGGATGTAAGCTCTCTATATAAACTCATTCACTTTTCCTCTCTATAGTCGATGTGGGACTCCAGGATGTCACACTTGGAGAAGGATTAAGGCCTTTAAAGGTCACCCTGAGCATAAGTAGAAATCTTTAGAGCTATCTGTGCAAAAGGTATTGGATTAGTTGGATCGACTACTAGAAGTCAAGTTTGGGAAGCATCCGCCAACAAGAAAAGGCCCCGTGACTCCAGAGATTTGAATCGGACGAAGAAGAGCATACTGTTTGAGTTACCATACTAGAAGAACCTAAATCTCCAGCACAACCTTGATGTGATGCATATTGAGAAGAATATATGTGAAGCTATTGTTGGAATGGTCTTTGGCATAGAAACAAGAATAAGGACACAGAAAAAGCTCGTGATGATTTAGAGGATATGGGCATAAGGCCATAGTTGCATCTAAAAAGGAGTGTCGATGGCTTAGTGGTTAAGAAGCCCCGGGCGTTCTACACATTGCTCCCAAAAGAGTAAGAGGGTTTTTTGAGTTCTTGAAATCCATCAAGTACCCTGATGGTTATGTAGCTAACCTCTTGAGGTGTGTGAGTTCTAAAAATGGTAAACTGTCGGGCCTTAAAACCACAACTGTCATGTCCTTCTACAATGTCTACTTTCGATTGGCCTTCACGGTTACGTGGAAAAGGAGGTTTGCACAACACTATTTGAATTGGGTAGTTTCTTTGAGGACCTTTGCTCGAAAACATTAAAGATGAGTAATTTAGAAAAGTTGGAGGAACGCATAGTACTCATACTATGCAAATTAGATAAGATATTTCCTCTAGCTTTCTTCGATGTGATGGTTCATTTGGCGGTTCATCTACCGCGTGAGGCCACGTTTGCTGGGCCAATTCAATATCGGTGGATGTACACGATCGAGAGGTAATTGTTACCAATCAATTTGTTTAGTAATTACATACGACTCTACATGTCTTGCATATGTGATCTCAACTTTAATTGTTGTCTATGTAAAGATTTCTTGGGACTCTAAAAGGGTAAGTTACCAACCGAGCTCGCCGAGAAAGTTCATTGCTGAGGCTTACATTGTTAAAGAGTGGTTCACTTTTTGCTCAATGTATCTCAAGGGGAATGATCAAGAAGAGCGAAATTATGATGGTGGTGAACGTAGCCCTGGGATGTCACTCTTCACTCAAAGTGTTCGTCCTTTTAGACAGATCACAAGGGCCCCCGATGTGTCCCAGAAAGAGTGAAACATGGCTCGGTGGTTTCTGTTGTATAACAACTCCGAGTGTGAGCCGTATCTTGAGTATGTGGTTTAGCTGAAAGACCTATATTTATATTCATAACTTGTTGACTTTACATTTTCTTCCTATGCTTATTTGTTGTTTGGGTAGGGAACACGAGAAGATTGTACAGAATCAAAGAGGATGTGACGTAACCCGACTACAACGAGAAGAATTCCCCAGATGGTTCAAACATTGTGTAAGGTTTAACACTAACTATCATTAAACTAAAATTGATGTTAACTTAATACACTTGCACTATGTTGTCTATATATGTAGATGAATCAATTGCAAAGTGAAGGTTTGCCGGAAGCACCAATGAACTATGGTCATTAGCAAATGGTCCCGATGTTATAGTCAGTTTTTATTCAGGGTGCATTTGCAATGGTGTCAGATTCGACACTAAAGACCACAACAATTGTCGAAAGAGTCAAAATAATGGGTTGGTCGTGGAAAGGGAGCATGATGGGAAGATGATTGACTTCTATGGATATTTACACAAAGCTTGGGAAATGAAGTACCTACATAGGGTAAAGTGGTTTGTTTGAATGTGAGTGGTACAACACCAATGGTAGAAATAGAATACAATCTGATGCAAATGTCACAAGCATTAACATCACTCACAAATGGTATGAGGAGGATTCCTTTGTCCTACTAGATCAGGTGAATCAAGTCTTCTACGTTAATGATACAAAATTAGGCCCAAATTGGAAAGTCGTAGTCTAGGCAATGCATCGAGGAGTATGGGATGTACCAGTTCAGGATGATGATGTGGCTAGTGATCCGTTTCAGGAAGAAATCAGGCCTAATGATGTCTCGATCCTCGTCGAAGATGCAGATGTGTACTACTCTAGGGATGGAGTTGACACTGAGAACATACAAGATGATGAGCCAATATCGGAGCATAGTGATGATGAGGATGATAAAATGGTGGAATATTTAGATTCTAATGAAGATAACAGCATAGTCAGTCAGATCCTAATGTAAATCTTGATATGGACTAAGATATATGGCATTAGTTTTCTAATTTGTAAATCTACAAATGTTCTAAATTTATAAAATTCTTGGTTTATGTTTCATGGCATTGGTTTTCCTTTATTCGTATGTTTCTTATATATTAAATTATGCGTATTTAACTATTTAATTCACATTCTTTGTCAATTTATATATCAAAGTTGCCAAATATGCCCAAAAGGGGAAATTATGGGTCAAACCAGGGTATTTGTCCCAAAAGATGACTCAAGCCGAAAAGAGTAGGAAGATGACGATTGAGCAGAATGTGGTGAGAATGAGTGATATGGGGTTACAACACCTTGCCAGATCGGTTTTTGGTTCCTCTAAGTTAGATATTAGTATAAGGGGGTTGGAAAAATAGATAGTGGATAAAGATAATGATGATGAGAAATACAGACCCCCTGAGGGTGACGAAGGGTTAAGCTCCTCGAGTGAAGATACTGACACTAATGGTTATGATGAGTTGCTTAGGTCTCAAGGCCATAAGGTGAGTTCAAACATTATCCATTTACTTGAGTTTTTTGCATTACTCTAACAAATTATTGTGCATATCCATTTATTATAAGTTTTCCATTCATGTTATTTATTGACAAATTAAAACATGAGTTCATTTTGTGCTGTTATACCAGGTCAGAAATATGCCTCCAATGAAGAAGTTTTGAGGTTTTCTCCAAGCTTCCTCATGCCATCCTAATACTCATGCTGCCCAACCAGAGGGATCCACTGAACATCCACTTACTCGGCCGACCCAAGCAGCACAGAATGAGCCTACCCCTCCTGTGCAGTCGGGTGAGCCTATGCCTGCTACCCAGTTGGGTGCACCTCTCTTTAGTCCTCCTATGGTCACTAGCATCATAGGTAAGAAATTCATGACTAATTTTGCATATAAAATTTAGATGTGATCATTGTTTTATATATACTAATGAAAATAACATTATGTTCTTAACAGCATCAAGCCCATCCTTGGCCTTAAGACGTGTGCAAGGCAAGACCAAGGGCTATAGCACAAAGAAGTTAGTGAAGACGCTTGGTGGCCCAATCCCAATTCTGATCCCCGAGTTGAGTGGTGCACCAAAGGGAATACATGTCACTTCCTTTGTGCTCAAGCTCATAAAAAAGATTCGGCAGAGTGCACCAGTCAGGGGCATTGGATGGGATGCTATTCCTCAGGGGATTAAGGAGGCGATCCTACAGAGAGTGAAGGTGATTGTAATTAGTATGATATGGACATTATAATTTAATAAATGCTTATAGTTTTAATGTTTAATGTTTACTATTTGTGTCTTTATGATTGCATTTGCAGCAAAAGTTTGACTATGGTGATATTAATAATCCAACAATTAACGCGTGCTTAAGGGAAAAGTGTCAAAGACGGTTTAGGGATTGGAATTGTGAGTTGCATGCACACTATATTGGTTCCATGTTTGGGAGACTTAAAGTTGGAAGGTAATTTCAATTGTTTTAATTTCAATTATTGATATATGTATATATGTACATATCACCGATCCATTTTGTTATTCCTTTATTTTCCTTTCGTAGAAAAAGTTGAAGCAGGCCTGAGATAGTCGGAAGGCATTGACCACCAACCATACATGTGGGTCAAGGTTGTTCTCAGCAACCATGTCCATCATTGTAAGTGCACCTCTAAAAATCTTTAGTTCTATGTGAATTATTAATGTTCGATTGAGGTCTTTCGGTCCATGTAATATAATGACAGGTAGCAAACAGCGGGCCAACAAGACAACGGCCGACGTCATGTATGTATATTGAAATAGGTTTTGTTAAATCCAAAAACTATTTCTTTTCTTAGTTTTAATCAATCTACCTTTAAAAAATGATAGGCATAATTAGTAGAGAAGACAACCGCACAATCGCAACCCGAGGTCACATCCCCGATGACTCAAGGGGAGATAGCCGCCGATGTGCTTGGGAGGACGTCAGGCTATTTGATGGGATTTGGGGTCCGAATGAAGTCGGCATCATGTTCAAGGGCAGCCTTAAGTGCAGCTGGGGAGCTTGAAGCAATAGATAGTTGATCAAACCAAGGCACAAGCTGAACAAGCCAGCATCATAGTTGCACAGACCAGGAGACAGGCTACAATTGATGTAGTTATAGTCTAGTTAGCAGCTCAAATAGGAATAGTGGCTCCCAATCTTGATATGGCTGGAGGGAGCTCATCTGGTGGAGGTCAAAATGCGACATATCTTGGTCAGTATATGATTTTATTTTCTTCTACTTTAGTTGACATAAAAAAAAAAGTTCTTAGGACTTATAACACAAGTTGTTAGGATTTAAAATTGAAAAATAGGGTGTTTAGGGGCAAAATCATCAAATAATGATTGGAAATTCTGTAGTATGGTACAAGCACGTCGCTTGGGACGTGGAAACTTACAGGAGCTAATTGTGGCCTGACGGGACACCCGGTTTAGGAATAGGAAAAAAACACCAATTCTTTAGAGTTAGAATAGAAAACATTTAAGTAGTCTAATGACTTTTCTTTATACACGTGAACATCATATTGTAATTCATTATAAGAAACTGATAATGTATTATGTTTCTTGTCACAGGTTGACAGACTTTATGGGGCTGGTTGTACTGTGTATGCTCGATTATGAGATATAGTTGCGGTCTATGTTGATACTTTATTCTTTGTGGTTCTTAGATATTAATTGGTTCTTGGATATACTTTCTGGTTCTTGGATATTAAACTATGATATTAGTACTTTAAAACCTACATATTTTTATGAATTTTACTTGTATGGCTTCTTATATGTATTGTTTATATGGTGGAATGATTAATTTTTTAGATTGAGTTTGTTGGTTGGATGGCTTGATATTGAGATACGCATGGTTCGATTACCTAAATTGGTTGGTACAGGTTGAAAGGTCAAAATTTGTAGGAACACGAAAAAACAAATAAAATCTTTCAGATTTAAGACCTTTGCCGATGCACTATGATGTCAGTAAAAATCCTTTTTCGTAACTTGTCCTAACACAATTTATTGTCAAAAATGTTTTTTGATGGCACATTAATGTGTCGACAGAAGTCCCTTTCGACAACCTATGCTGACATCGACACAATCTTTTGTCGGCAATGGTTTTTACTGACGCATTAATGTGTCGGCACAAATCTAATATATGTTTTAAAAAAAATATATTTTCCTGATGCGTAGTGTCATCGAAAAGAGTATTGCCAATGAATAAATGTGTTAGCACAAGGCAAATATACAATTTATTAAAAAATATTTTCCCAACGCCAAATGACATCAAAAAACTTATTCACAATGCAAGGTATTGCGCTGGAAAAAAGTATTGCCGACGCAAGGCAATGTGTTGGAAAAAGCATTGCCAACGCAAGGCAATGGACCAGAAAAAGTATTGCCAACACAAGGCATTGCGTTGCAAAAGGCATTGCCTACACAAGGCATTACTTAGGAAAAAGTCACTTTAGACAATGAATTGCCAATGCAAATTCTTCCGTCGCCAAAAGTCTTTACCGACACATATGTGACTTTTCCTAATGCATTTTCGCGTCAATAAAAGTGCAGTTTGTTGTAAGTGCATGAGTAGGGAGTTAAAAACATGTGTGTGGGTAAAAGGTTGGATGTGAAGTGAAGGTTGAAAAACTAATGTTCTAGTTTGAAATGGTGACGGCAATGGAAAGGTTAAATGTGGGAAATCAAATCACAAATTTCTTGAGCAAGGGAAGAGAGTGGAGGAGTAAGAAAAGATTGAAATCAACTGGATTAGTGAATGGATATTGAACAAAGAACTTACAAAACTTTCTTTTAAATCCAACAACGAGTGTAAACTAGTAAAAGAGAGAGAGAAAAGGGGAAAGTCTCACATGAAGGAAACTCAATCCCTTAGTTCCCCACAAATGATCTGATTCTTAAATAAGTCAGAGGAAAAAAGCACTTAAACAATCTTCTTGACATTCAAGTCTCTAGTCCTAGCCCACAAAAGCGAAAGAATCTTAGGCATATTCACTTTTCTTTTTTTAAGAAATTAGAGGCATATTTTGTTACTTCAGAAAATAAATAGACAAAATGCATTTTTTTTCTTGAGGCATGTTTAGTTACTTATAAAAACAAATAGAAAAAAAATAAAAATTCTCAACTAGATATAATGACTTATTTAATGAAATTCCCAAAAATTTTTGAGGATGGACTCCGGTTAGTATTTTGTGGCACCAGTCAGTGATGGGAAGGAGTAGAAAACGATATAAACTAATCCAGTAGTGGAATCTTTTAGGAAATCTCTAATTATGATGATGTCTATTTTTTGAATACTTGGGATAATCAAAATTGGCATTAGATTGACTTATAGAGTAGTGCAAGCAATATGCTCCAATATGACATTTTTATATAATGGCAATTAAATTGCAATATGTATCCTATTAGACATCTCTAATGCTCCTTTCACAATAATGAAATCGAGTGGATACATGGCCCCGGAGTATGCCATGCATGGGAAATTCTCAATTAAATTAGATGTGTTCAAGTTTGGTGTGCTACTCCTAGATATCGTAACTAGTCAAAAGAATGCATATGAGTCAGATCGTGGTGGAGACATTCTAAGCTATGTAAGTATGATCAAGCTGTTGGAGAAATTTTTATATGCTTTAGGATCTTCAATGCACATGTAGATTTCCTCTAATTTATAGATAACTTAAGCATTGATTTGTTGTAGGTATGGAAAGCATGGAATGATGGAACTATTTTGGAGATTATTGATTCGAGCATAAGTGAGCATTGTTCAAGAAGTGAAGTCGTGCGATGCATCCACATCAGTTTACTATGTGTTCAAGAAGATGCAACTTCAAGACCCTTCATGTCTTTAGTTGTTATGATGCTGACCAGTTTTTCTCTCACAATGCCAGCACCTTCTGCACCTACATTTTTCATTAGCAATACAGTGGAACCTACTTTTCAAGTTTCTTCACAGGAAAATCATTCGTACTCATCTTCAAGAAAGTTTCCATTAGGGTCCATAAATTTTGTGACAATTACTTAATTAGAACCTTGTTAATTTATATTGATATATGTATCCTAATTTGAATGTATTGGTGAATCGTACAAGATCAAGGGTCTAATATGACATTTGTTAATGTAATATTCTAAAAGATATTGGTATAAATAAACCTTACTAGTGATAAATATAATGGGAAATGTCTTAAATATGATGCTATCATCATTACTTAGACATGGAGAGTATAATGGTAAATTCAGGCCAAAAGGTAACCTCCAATAAGTCTTTAAAAGGGAAAACAACCTTACAAATCAATTTGTTTTGTCAAACACACTGACAAAAGATTTATTGCATATATTGATTGTTTGAAGCTAAACATTGTTAGTTGTCTACAACCATAACCAAACCTTCCTCCGAATCTTCGAATTAATATCATACCTATACTTTTTTTTTCGTATTCTATTAATAACATGAAATCAACTTTCTCAAAGTTTGTGACATATTTGTTGAATTGATTAAACTCTTTTAAGACCTGATTTTTTGTAAAGTTTCAGATCCGAAACTAAATTAATTCAGCAGTGGAAATCTGATTTTTGATTGTTTAAAGGTAGCCCATTTAATTCATGCATCACACACATATACATGCCCATTCATCCACTCATTCATGTAGTTTTTTTTTTTTTTTTTTTGCATTCATACATCATAGATTACTTTAGGAAAGTTAAGTTTCAAATTTGTATTCATTTTTATGTTTATCATGCTTAGGATAGTTTTTTTTTTCATGTTTGATTTTTTGCATTCTTAAATTAGAAAGTTGCATTGTTTGGTTCATATGCATCATATGGTTTTAGAAATAGCTTAACTTAGGTTTTCTTTCCAATTTTTGTTCTTACTCACTAACTTTCAATTTTAGAATTTTATTTTAGAAAGTGTAGATTCTTAACTTAATTTTTAACTTAGAAAAGTTTTTGTTTTATTTTAATTTAGTTGAATTTGTTTCTAACTTTGTTTAGTTTTTATTTTTAGTAATTTTTTAATTTTAGTTTTTGTTTTATTGGAAGGTTTAATGTGCGTTTTGTTTTGTAGAGATTTTAGTTTTTATTTTTAGGAAATTTTAGATTTAGGAATTTTAATTTAGGAATTGTTGTTGTAATTGTCTAATTTTTGAGAATGATTGTATTTGTTAGATTTTAAATTAGGATAGTTTTATAGTTTGAATTAGGCAGGTGCCAAGTTGGAAACTTCTTTAAACAAAGCTCCCTGTGGATTCGACCCCGTATTTACTGGGATATTACTACATCGTGGTTCTGCACTTAGAACTCACGATCAGTAATCAAGAATCAGATTTCATCCTTCCAAAATTCATTTAGAGACTGGGGAGACCCTTTCATTGATTACATTCTTCATGAAGTCTTGTCAAAAAATGCTAAAGACAAAAATAGTATTCAAATACGAGCTTTAAAGTTTCACTTCAATTTGCCTTCGAAGACTCTTTACCATAAATATTATTATGGAGTTCTTCTCCATTGCTTGTCACCAAAAGAAGCAAATCAAGTACTTAAATAGGTTGATTTTCACCTATGTGGTGCTCACCAAGCTGGACCAAAGCTTCATGATCAAATTCGAAGGTTAGGATACTATTGGCCTACCATGGTGTTTGATGCTGTGTAGTTCCGTGAAAAGATGTAATGAATGCCAAATCCATGGCGATTACATCCATCAACCACGTGAATATCTACATCCTACATCCACTTTTTGGCCATTTGAGTTGTGGAGAATGGACATTGTTGGAAAAATCAATTAGCCATCAGAACGTGGTCATCAGTTCATCTTGGACGCAATGGATTACTTCTCTAAATGGGCAGAAGCAGTGCCTCTTGCAGAAGTCAAAATAGATATAGTCCTCAGCTTCTTGAAAACTCATATTACTTGTTGTTTTGGGATACCTAAACATCTACATCATGACAATGGTCCTTAATTCAACAACAACAAATTCTACAGATTCTGTGACAACTACGGAATCCAATGTTGTCTTTCCACGGCGTACAACCCTACAGCTAATGGACTTGCTAAAGCAGTTGACAAAACCATTTCCAAAATTCTAAAGAAAATGGTTTTTGACAACAAAAAAAGTTAGAGTACCAAACTTCCTAAAGCTTTGTGGGCTTACAGAACTACAATTCGAGGTCCAACAAAATCAACACCATATTCCTTGGTTTACAGTTTTGAAACTGTAATACCTTTGGAAATTCAACTTCCTTCTCTTCATGTAGTTGTGAGAAACAAATATACTAAAGAAAAGAATGCCAAACTCAAACTTTAAGAGTTAGGAAGCCTTGATGAGAAGGGGCTTGCTTCTCAGCAAAGCATCAAGTTATATCAAGCTTATATGGCTAGGTCTTTCGATAAGAAGGTCAAACACAAAGCTTACAAGAAAGGCAGTCAAGAGGCCTATGTTCTCCACACACTTGTCAAAAGGTAAGTTTGAGTCCAAATTGGAAAGACCTTTCATTGTTGACAAGGTTTACTCCAACGGTGCCTACGCACTCCTCACATTTGAAGGAGATAGATGCATGATGCCTATCAATGGAAAACTTCTAAAGAAATAATATACTTGATGTCGTTGGCATACCCAAACCATGTATAGTATACATCTCACCCTAAAACCCTTTGATTTTAAGCCTCACAACCTATGACTCCTGACCAAAATCCTTAAACTTATGCAAAATGACTACGAGGACAAAGCCCATTGGCCCCTCTAGTCAACTTTTGTTACTTGGATAATGTCCCTAGAAGACCACTTGTAACATCCTACTATATAGACCAAGTCCTTTTGTGGACCCTGTATGATAAAACTCAGCTATATGGAATAAGTCTTTTTATAGACCCCACATGGCTAACCTTCAACTATATACAATAAGTCTTTTTGTTGATCCTATATAGCTACCATCCGTTATATGGAATAAGTCTTTTTGTAGATCCCATATAACCAAAACCCAAACAAAACCAAAAACCAAATTTTTGTCCAAAAAGGATGCAGTCATGTACCCTGGAGAAAGCCTTATACATAAGCACTAGATAATGTCTATCAAACTCATTTTCTTTGTTGATTTGCAGATCCAAAAGATTACAAATCACACCCTCATACAAGTCTAAGAAAAAAAACCAAAACCATCCATACAAACCACATCAAAACATCCATACAAAATTAAACCAAATATTTCATGCCAACAACAAAATAGAGCAAAAAGAGAAGAAAAGTTTCCATTGATGTTCATTTGAAGTTCAAATACAAAGAATAGAGTTAGTGTACATGGCCATCCAGGCTAATCAAAATAAAAAGAAAATGACAAGAGAGCTAAATAAGGGCAGCGACAATGAGAATTAGTCCAATAATTTCTCCAATTGCCTCCTTGCAGTACGAACACCTTTCATAAGGATGCACCCTTTATACGTTGCATAAGCGGGTATGGTAGTATTAAACTCAATCTCATCTAGTTTGATGTTCATTTCACTCTCTAGAGACTAAACAAAATCATCTAAAGCAGTCCACTTTGCCTCTACACGCGCAAGTAGATCATCTTTGCTCTGATTGTCCTCTGAGATGGATTTCTTCAAGTCCTCAATATTATCTTTCAAAGAAGAGAGTTGTTACTACAATACAGTGATCTGCTGTTGAATATATTCA
This sequence comes from Sextonia rubra, assembly GCA_037013555.1. Lineage (NCBI taxonomy): Eukaryota > Viridiplantae > Streptophyta > Magnoliopsida > Laurales > Lauraceae > Sextonia > Sextonia rubra. Next base: position 250,940 of record JASUAD010000028.1, on the reverse strand, counting down.
CACTCAGTCATACGCTCGGGTATCTTGTGTGTCTTCTTAGCATATACTGCATTTTCCGCCCGTATCTTTTCTTTGATGCTCTTAATCTCTCCGACGCGGAAGTAGATCATCTCCATGCTGATAGTCCTCTGAAACAGGTTTCTTTAAGTGCTCAATATTATCTTTCAAAGAAGAGAGCCATTGCTGTAACACGGTGATTTGCTGTTGAATATGTTCACGCTCAATCATATGCACAGTTATCTCATGTGTCTTTTTGTCATTTACTGCACTTGCCACCCATATCTCTTCTTCGGTGCTCTTAATCTCTACGGCCAGCGGGATTCTATGCCTCAACACTTTATCTTAAAATATTTGGCATGATCAACACTTCTGTCCCAGATATCCTTTCTTCAAGCTTACAGAGGAGGACGACAAAAGCATCATGAAGACCACTCAAATTTGTTCTAGTACCAGAAGATATTAACATATCAGCTTCACACCCTGAATCTTGTTAGGGGTGAGATCCTTAAAAGAGTGTGGTTAAGATGCTATGAATCGCCATAGGGATAGATAGATTTGACTCTCGCTCTTGTGAATTTGATTTAAGTCTAAGAGCCCAAGCAGTTATCTCGTTCATTCTCAACATTTGCACCCACACCCCAATGAGTAGCTAAAGCTTCTTCATGAATAGAAGGCGAGTCATGCGGCCCATGGGAGGACAAAGTGGCGGAAGGTTCCCAATTTATGTGTGGTGTTACTGTAACATTCAATAATGTTTTCCAGGATCCTCCACCTTCAGAGTAGCAGAAGCTTTATCTGATATTTTCTATGAGCTAGGTTTTCAATTATTTTTGTTGGTAATGGTTGGTCAACCCTGAAATGCACTCTTGAAGGTGTCATAGCCGTAGGTGGCATGAAGCTGCCAGTAACTGGCGGCAAGCTACTGGCAACTTGCATCGCAGGAGTATCATCTTCCATAAGATCTGTAGCCTTGTCTTCAAAAACACAACTTCCTTTCAGTAAGAGGCTAGTCTTTGCTATAATTGGCTCCACCACAGCAATCTCCTTAGTTGGGACCATCTTAATGTCAGTTTCCTTTTCCACTATACCAACAGGTTAGATGCTTGGCTTTGTTTAAGAATGCAAAGTCGCGTCGACCCTTGGCACTTCATCAGTCTTTGGCACATCAGTAGTCGCAGAAAGTTCATTCACATGAGATCCTGAGTTTGAATCCAAACTTACCAAGGGGATCACACTTGGCATGAATGCAAGCTTACTACTGATGGGTCGTAAAATGAGTACAAATGACAACTTTGGATGATTTTTAACACTTTTGGTTTGTGAGTCTAAGGAGAAGTCTTCCACAAACCTTCGCAAGTCACTTTTCAAAGTACTATTCGGAGATGCCTTGGAGTATCCACTATGGATGGAAATATTATACAAATCAATCGAAGCTTTGAGACCCTCTCACCCTATTGGCTCTTCGATTTGTGACTAAAACGTTTTCTTTTTGAAGTGGGAGGCACCCTCAACATTGACCAGAACTTCTCCTGAATGAGATCAAATTACAATGTTGGAATAAAATTTTCAATTTCCAAATATTCAAGTCAAAAGTTATCCTCAGGAGTAGGATTTACAGTAATTCCCTCAACATTGATGAGAACTTCTCCTTCTTCCATTGAGATATTGGCAATTGGTCCCTCATAGACTTTTGATGGAATCTCTTGTTGATCTGTCCAAGGGGCAACATCTCTTTCAAAAGTAGCAACATCATTAATTTGCACTCCGCCATTGCTCATTTGCTTTGAAACTGGCTCCATGGGTACATTACTGTGGGTTGCTTTATCAAAAAAAAAAAATGGTAGCACCTGCTTTTCCACAACAATAAACTCTACCGGCATATCCACTGTAGCTGTTCTCCCAGACTCAGGCATCATTGCCTACTCAAATATGTCTTTTCAAAATCGAACTCAATGTTAATATCACTATCAGTTTGTTCTTCAATGGTGGGAGTATCAAAGCCACTTCCTTTCTCATCACCTTCATTAAAAGCATATTCTTCAACTATTTCAGCCACCTTTTGCGTGACTCCTCCGATGGTCGAAGTTTGCGTTGATAAAGTTGCAAGACAAAATATAGACATCAAAACAAAAGGGAAAGAAAAGCAAATGATGTTATATAAAGAAATAAAATGATGACAATGGTTAAAGAAATGTTACTAGCTTTTAACCTTTGGAAACGATGAGTTCTAGGGCTTTCAGCTTTCCTCTTCTTTGAATAAGCTCCTTTACTACTAGGAGATCTGGTTACACTTTTTGAACGTTTCATTTGAGACTTCTTATGATGAACTAGGCTAGCCAGAGGTTTTGTTGATGATGTAACTGGTGGCTTGGATCTTGTAGTTGCCTCTGTCGACCGTGCTACTTTTGTTGAACTTGGAATTATATGTGCCTCTGTTGGCAATGAAGTAGTAGCAGTAGTCTCCAGCAAATTTTGGTGAGAAAAGTCTACCTCGGCGGCTGCACTCGTGATGACCTACTCCTCTTCAAATTTCCTTGTCTGTTCACTGACCAAAACTTTGGTTCTAATAGAATGAGAAGCATGTGCAAAGTCTAGCGCATCTCTACTAGCTCGCCTAGTCTCAGGAAGGCTCTTTTTTTCTTGCAGGTTCTCATTGACATCCTGCTACATCCTTGCTATAGTCATATTAGGAGGACACAAATGTTCCTCATCTTCTTCACCTCTTAAAGAGCAATGAGCTTTGCAGATATCAGATCCTACCACTAAGCCTATTCACCACTCATTTCCATCATATAACCAGTTTTCAAAATTGGCTAGGATGAAGCACTCTTTTTCCACCTTCTCTCCGTTCTTGGGAATAGATGTAGTGTGCCATTTGACGCAAGGGTTGCTTATGTATGTCTCTACAATGGTAGTGGTGCATTCTGCAAACCATTGTGCAAAGCCACTAGTGTATCCAGGTTGCAAAAGACGAAGATAGCTGAAGTGAGTCCCAGTGCCAAGTGCTTGATAGAATTCCCAAGCAGTCCTAGCATCTTGGAAAGAACCAAGCCTGCCTCGGATGCGACTAGGTCCTCCCATAGCAGTTTGATGAAAATCGAATTGCTTGCAAAATCTGGGGGGCATATAAGGTTGAATGTTAATGTATGAGTTCTTCCTATTCACCTCATCTATGGGTCTCAAGCTGAATAACTAACTCTTTTCTTCATTTGACAAGCCAATATCTTGACCACCTTCTCCCACTTTGCCAATCAGTGGTTTTACTACATTTCTCATGCGAGTTGGGACTTTAATATTTAGCATAGAGGCTCAAGAAGCAACATAATTATTGAAATTATGCAAATGTTGGCGTAATGCACTCATGGTATGGGTAATAATCAAACAATTGCTGCCTACCACACCTTCCATGTAAACACTCCCTAGTGCATCACCATGCGAATGAAGTCCATTGCAGTAGTACGTGAACCAGGTGTACAACAAATGCTTAGCATAATACCAATTGAAAGCTTTCCCTTCTCTAACAGTGAAGCCAGATAGCTTCAATTCAGTTAACATATTTGCCACAATATTAGGGCTTTCCGTGAACCAGTTGTACAACAAATGCTTAGCATAATACCAATTGAAAGCTTTCCCTTCTCTAACAGTGAAGCCAGATAGCTTCAATTTAGTTAACATATTTGCCACAAAAGTAGGGCCCATTGCAAAGCTATCTCCAAATGCCATTCTAAGTGTAGGATATATGCAACCAGGCCTGAGGTTCCCCTCGGCACTTGAAAAAAGAACATCTGACGACCATGCTATAAAAAATGTAGTAAGCCATCACTTCCTCTTCAAATCTAGTTACTTGGCAAAAATATACGGCATGAAGTCTAGCTTCTCATGTAAATAATCATTGACTCCTTCTTGGGGTCTTCATGGGGGATAACCTCTTTCCATTTGTAGTATCCCTTATTTAAAAAGAAATAGTTGGTGATGGTCTTTACTCGACTTATCAATTAGGAAACTTTGCCTCATCTTTTGTTGGTTGTTTGGATCGAATTTTCAAGAGTAAAGAGGAGGTAATACATAGCTTGAAACTCATCATCCATGGTAGCCAATTCTTCATTGGGAGAAATGGTTTCATCATAAAGCTCACCATATGGTGCCAAACTGAAGATTTTCTTCACTTCCCATAAAGAAAACCCTAACTCCTTGTTCGGAGTAACGAATGTATTAGTTGCCAAGCAAAACAATTCAAGAATAGCCCTCCATATGTTTTTGTTTCCACAAGGCACATTTTGTGTAGTGGCGTTCACAGCTTTGAAGATATCGACTACTCTCAAATCCTCTTCATAATGGTGCTTGATCAGAGTCACCCACTTCTGTTAGTCTCCAATGCAGTTAAACCATCCATGAGACTAATGGCTTTCGCCAATCCAAGCACTCCCATCTTCAGTGTGGATACCAAGCCCAACTATTCTTAGTTGCGAGATCACAGCACCTACTACAGGGTTTAGGGTACACGGTTCTATTGTCTCTATATCGGATCTTGAAATCTCCATAAAATAATATGGCTGGTGGCGCATGAATTTACCAGTCTTGAAGTGGGTATGGTGCTTTATCAAGTGAGACCAAGTGCAGAACCGCGATGCAGTAATAAAACTGGTGAGACCAGGTTGATCCACAAGGAGCAATGTATTTTAAGGTTTCTTTTTCAACTTTTACCTTCCCTAAATGAAAATCTAAAACTAGCTTAATTTAAAATCTAACAAATACAAACATCCTACTTAACCAAAATTAAATTAGTTACAAACCAATAAAAGAAACTTTCCTAAAACTAAAAACCTAAATCTAAAATTCCTAAAATAAAACTAAAATTGCTACAAAACTAAAACACAAGTTAGAACTTCCAAAAATAAAAACTAAAATTAGAAACTTACTAAACTAAACAATGTTAGAAACCAAATAAACATAAGTTAGAAACTTTCCTAAGTTAGAATTTCCAAAGCTAGAAAAACTTTTCAATTTAAAATCTTCAATTAAACAAGTTGAGAAAGATATTTTAATTTTGAAAATTATCTAAAACAATAAAGAAACATAAAACTAGAAAAAAATTTAAAGTTAGAAAGTTAGTAAAATTAGTAATGCAATGCATGCCATAAGATGCTGAAAAATTCTAAGTGTAAAAAACTAGTATACTGATGCAAATTTTATGCATGATTTGAATTATTCTAATGCATCCTAAATCTAAATTTAATAGCTGGAATTTATGCTCTACTAATGCAAGAAACTAACAAAAAAAATTATAGAAATCAAAAAGGATCTAAAACAAAAAGGTTATGAATGCATGAATATGACAACTTCGCAAAATTCTGTGCAAAAATTCTGATTCGGGTTGACTGATTGGCAAAGTTTAAGCCTCTAGTTCACAAGCCTTCCAAAATTATTTTGGTCTGAAATTCTAGAGAATGAAAGACCACATCCTAAACTTTAATTTTTCTAAGTTTCAAAGACAAATACTATGATTGGACTGGTCTACCCACTTCGAACTTTTTGTCAAAAACTGTTTCTGTAGTTTGTTGAAATTGTTTTAAGTTGTGCTATTTGTGTATTAAGTCCGAATTTTATCATTAGATTCAGATATGAAGGCTTAATTTTCATCAACTTAAATATGCACAAAATCTTATGATAAGAAAATAGATGTAATGATTCCTAATCCAACCATCAAACTATACAAAAACAAAACTTAAAATCAACATAAACATAACAAGAAAAATAACAAAAGTGCAGAAAATAAAATAAAAGTGCAGGAAGTCAAAGGTGGTAAACAACTGAAGTCAAAAGCGGTAATAACAAGAATTCAAAGGCGGTAGATTGTTCCTTCAATTTCTTACCTCAATTTGGGCTAAAAAAGATTAGAAGTATTGTGCTAAGGCTTTATTCTTCATCTTAGGTCGTCAATCTAAGTGAGAATAATAAATTTTCATTCTGTGTAGAAATAAATTTCATTATTGGCCTCTAATCTTTTTTTTACTCAAACCTCTTTAACTCCATCTTGCATTGCCTCCAAACATACAATGTATCCAAAGAGACAAAGTATATTGAAAAGGTTACTAAGATGGGTTACAAGTTGTAATTCCAATTCTATCCTAATATTTAAACAAGAATAAAAAGAAACAAACTTTACTAGCATGAAATTGTTTTATAAAAGATTGAAAATAAAAAGCAAACAATTATGTACTAGGATGGATGAGAATTCCTCCTTCTAGGTGACACATCAAGGTTGATGGTGTAGCTTTAGGGTTAATCCTCCTTGATGACTTAAGATGTAGAGACGAGAGAGGGAGAGATGGAGTATAGAAATCTAGAGGTTGGAGGTAGGCAATTCTTCCATGAACGATGTGAGAGAAGGGTGCCCTATTTATACTTTTTCAAGTCTTACTCCTTCTCAAACTTTAACATCTTAAAAATAATTTACCAAATGAAAGAAAAGGGGCTCTAAACAATGAATTGGACATGCAATATCTTTGGTGATTTTTTTTCTTTTTATTTTCCTTTTCTTTCCTTGCTTGCTTTGTTTAGAAGTCCCTCTTGGATGCTTTTTTCCTCTCTTGTATGTGCCACCTTACATTAAGATCTTTTGAGATATGAAGTAGGGATAAGAATCCTCTCTTGGAATCAAACTTGGCCCACATGAGGTGTAGAACTTCCTCTTTTATCTCTTTGCATCGTCAACTTTCCTTTTTTAGAAAGTTCTCCTTGTTGGCTCCTAACTTGAAGAGATCTTTAAGCATAACCCTTTTGATTTTTTTTCCTTCTCTTTTTCAACCAAAATCTAATCCAAAATCCTCTTTTGGACGTGGAATAGCTTGCTTAGATTTTTTTTTCTTTTTTTTCAATTAAATCTTCACTTTTCTCCAAAAAGAACTCCTATGTGGCTTTCCTTGTCCATCTTTGATGATATATTCTTTAAATTCTCTTTAAAATCTCTTGCAAATGTGGAACAAATAAATGGACTCCATCTTGGATGTTTTACAAGTGTACCCCACACATGTACATGTGTGTGTGGGACCATGAAGCCAACTTTTTGCAATTTTCTTCCAATTTCTTTTTCTCTTCAATTCTTCTCTCCTTTCTCTTGAAAATCAATTCCTTGCCTCAATTCTTTACAAATGGGACCCATATAATCAATGTCTTACAAAACAAATGTGAATTTATGTGAAAAGGCAATTTTACCCCTAAATCACAGATGCATGACTGTGGGCTCATCTCTCATGACATGACAATGAAAATTCACACCATTTTTTATGATTTTATATGAATGAACTAATGATGATTAAAACTCAATTTATTTCATGAGAAAAATTATTTTCACGAAACTTTCTAATAATAGACTTTCCAATGATAGCAAGTTTCATGAATTTATGCAAAAAGTGTGATTTTTAAGCAATTTATGCAGAAAAATATAAATAAGAATTTAAAATGAATTAAACCATGATATCACACTAAATGAGACTCTTTTAAGTTAATAAGTCCTTAAAATGGGTCAAAATGTGTATGAAAAAATATATTTTTAAAGACTCATCACACCCCCAGTTTTATTATTACATCGCAGTTCTGCACTTGGAACTCACGATCAAGTTTTTGGCGCCGTTGCTAGGGCGCGCCATTTATGGTAACTTTTCTAACTTTCCTTATTTACATTGCTTTGTGAGTGTGGTTTAATTTGGCATCTCTCTAGAAATAGGAAAACATGCATGGAATGATGTGCAACCTTAATTGGAACAGGAAAGTGCATGGAATGTTAGAAAGTTGACATCACTTTGATTTTTAGAAACTTTCTAAAATTGGAAAAATTTTCTGTTTTCAACTTGTTATAACTTCTTCTGGAAAAAAGTACACCAAAAGTGATCTAATCGCTGTCCTTAATCTTCTCGGTGTCTAAGAAAGCCTTTGCTCCTATAGTGCACGACAGCTTGTCTGTTTAGGAAACTAGTCCTTCAAATGGGTCCATCTGTGACTCTAGCACTTCCTGGTGGCTAACCTATCGGGTTGGTTTCATAGGACTAGATTGGAAAACTAGAGGAAACTTTTCAACCTTAAGGAGTTATTTAGATGTTTTTGGGTTTTTATCATTTTTCAAAATTCAAAACAAAACAAAAGAAGAACAAGTGATTCCAAAAAATTGGATTGGTGGGAATCTACAAACATGAGGAGACTTAATAATGGGCAAATTAATGGGAATGGAATCAATACTGATGGCCCACCAAAGTCTTGGCGTGCCTTGTGTGAACAAGAAAGAATTGAAAAGTTACATCAAAGAAATTGTTCAGCTGGATCTTATGAATGGGAATGGGCCAATCATTATGATCATTGTTACAATAAGGAATTTGTGGAAAACTTTAATGGAATGATTAGGTTAGATGATCAACCAATAAGGGTCCCACATGATTACCCACACCCCCCAACCGAGGATGAACATTGTCCTCGATGTTTATGCATGCAAGACAGAATTGTAAAAGTAACATGAGGAAACATAAATGTAACGGAAGGTAAAAAGAAAAAGTCACCTAAAGATGTGTCTGAGCTTCTCCCTGTCCAAGGTTAGACAAAATAGAAAAACAAGAACAAAAGTACAAGAAACTACTCCAAAAGAAAATATCTACTCTAAAAAGAAAAGAAACAAAAACCTACACTACTGGATTCGAAATCATAAGGCCACCTGGATCCCAAATGAAATTTTTCTCCACACAGTTTACAAGAAGCATAGAAAAAGATGAAACCATGTGGACTGCATATTTCTGTAGGCTGTGTGAAAAAGGGACCATAAAGAAAATTTCTTCCTCTTCCCTTAAAAAAGGATCTTTGAAAGACAAGAGAGAATGCAATGAGCAACTGGGTGGCCCTAGGTCCTCCCATGCCAAAATTTTCATTAGTTCGATTTCAGAATTTCGTTTAGATATGGGCTCAAAGGATTCCAAATTGTTAGACTTGGGTGTCGGAATGGGATTATTATTATCCAATTGTGCAAGTTTTTCTGAATAACATTGAGGACCAAGAAATGCGAGGGCAATTTCTCTAAGGGTTGGATCATTAGATTTCATGAAGAGGTCAGTACATGATTCCAAAGATTCTAGATTATCTGACTCAGAAATCTGAAAAATGGAATCATCCTCCCAATTGTAATCTTCCTTTTGCGGCTCATTAGGTTCATTTGCAGTTTCCTCAATCATAGGAGCATCAAATTTGTGAAAGACTACAATGCCAAATTCATCAGAGGAATCTGAATCATAGAAAGGATTTATGTAAAAGGGCATAGATTCCTCTTTGATAAAGTGGAATAGCTGGTACTGAGAAAAAGTGGGGCACACAGGCTCATGTGATTCATCAATTGGTTCATGCATCATACCATCATCCATGTACTCATGTACACCCTTGGATATCCACTGTGTGTTTATGTGATCCATATCGACAATATCTTCAATGAATGTAGGATCATTTTCAATTCCAACGGTGGCATTTTGTTCTCTCATTTCAAGCCTTGTTTGATTAATCAAAGTCATTAGGATTTTCATGTGTTGTTCATTTTGTTGTATGGTTTGCATGGTATTTTGTGTGAACTCAACCAATTTAGCTAAAGTATCCTTCAAAGAATTCTTCAAGGGTTGGTGGTGGTTCATATGACCATTCAGGCGGTAGGGAATTATGAGCTGATATGACGAAGGAGAAGAAGGGGGTACAGATGATGTATCCTGTGAGGGGTAGTCATACAACCCATCTAGAATAAATTCTTTGGGAGGAGAGATATGATCCATGTTGGGCCCATTACGCCAATTGTTTAGTGAGTGATCATCCCAATTTGGACCACACATGCTACCCATTTCATTACGGTGATGCCATTGATTTTAACTTGATTCAGGCCGCCATTGAATTCCCACATCCATAAGAGTGAATGATTATATGGGGTATGGGTAATCATGTGGGACCCTCATTGGTTGATCATCTGACCTAATCATTCCATTAAACTTTTCCACAAATTCCTCATTGTAACAATGATCATAGTGATTGGCCCATTCCCATTCATAAGATCCAGTTGAACAATTTCTTTGATGTAACTTTTCAATTCTTTCTTGTTCACACAAGGTACGCCAAGACTTTGGTGGGCCATCAGTATTGATTCCATTCCCATTAGTTTGCCCATTATTAAGTCTCCTCATGTTTGTGGATTCCCACCAATCCAATTTTTTTGGAATCACTTGTTCTTTTTTTTTTTTTTTGTTTTGAATTTTGAAAAATGATAAAAACCAAAAAACATCTAAGTAACTCCTTAAAGTTGAAAAGTTTCCTCTAGTTCTCCAATTTGGTCCTATGAAACCAACTCGGCTAGGTTTGCCACCAGGAAGTGGTAGAGTCATAGATGGACCCGTTTAAAGGACCAGTTTCCTGAACAGACAAGCTGTCGCGCACTACAGGGGCAAAGGCTTTCTTAGACACCGAGAAGATTAAGGACAGCGATTAAATCACTTTTGGTGTACTTTTTTCCAAAAGAAGTTATAACAAGTTAAAAACAGAAACTTTTTCCAATTTTAGAAAGTTTCTAAAAATCAAAGTGATGTCAACTTTCTAACATTCCATGCACTTTCCTATTCCAATTAAGGTTGCTCATCATTCCATGCATGTTGTCCTGTTTCTAGAAAGATGGCAAAATAAAACCACACTCACAAAGCAATGTAAATAAGGAAAGTTAGAAATATTACCTTAAATGGCGCCAAAACCTTGATCGTGAGTTCCAAGTGCAGAACCACGATGTTATTAAAACTGGTGAGACCAAATTGATCCACAGGGAGTAATGTATTTTAAGGTTCCTTTTTCAACTTGTAACCTGTCCTAAATAAAAATCTACAACTAGCCTAATTTAAAATCTAACAAATACAAGCATCCTACCTGCCAAAATTAAATTAGTTATAAACCAATGAAAGAAACTTTCCTAAAACTAAAAACCTAAATCTAAAAATTCTAAAAATAAAACTAAAATTACTGTAAAACTAAAACAAAAGTTAGAACTTCCAAAAATAAAAAATAAAATTAGAAACTTACTAAACTAAACAATGTTAGAAACAAAATAAACATAAGTTAGAAACTTTCCTAAGTTAGAATTTCCAAAGCTAGAAAAACTTTTCAATTTAAAATCTTCAATTAAAACAAGTTGAGAAAGATATTTTAATTTTGGAAATTATCTAAAACAATAAAGAAACATAAAACTAGAAACAAATTTAAAGTTAGAAAGTTAGTAAAATTAGTAATGCAATGCATGCCATAAGATGCTGAAAAATTCTAAGTGTAAAAAACTAGTATACTGATGCAAATTTTATGCATGATTTGAATTATTCTAATGCATCCTAAATCTAAATTTAATGGCTGGAATTTATGCTCTACTAATGCAAGAAACTAACAAAAAAAATATAGAAATAAAAAAGGATCTAAAACAAAAAGGTTATGAATGCATGAATATGACAACTTTGCAAAATTCTGTGCAGAAATTCTGATTCAAGTTGACTGATTGGCAAAGTTTAAGCCTCTGGTTTACAAACCTTCCGAAATTATTTTTATCTGAAATTCTAGGGAATGAAAGACCACATCCCAAACTTTAATTTTCTCAAGTTTCAAAGAAAAATACTACGATTTGACTAGTCTACCCACTTTGAACTTTTTGTCAAAAATTGTTTCTACAGTTTGCTGAAACTGTTTTAAGTTATGCTGTTTGTATATTAAGTCCGAATTTTATCATTAGATTCAGATCTGAAGGCTTAATTTTTATCAACTTAAATATGCACAAAATTCTTATGATATGAAAATAGATGCAATGATTCCTAATCCATCCATCAAACTATGCAAAAACAAAACTTAAAATCAACATGGACATAATGAGAAAAATAACAAAAGTGTAGAAAAGAAAATAAAAGTGCAGGAAGTCAAAGGCGGTAAACAACTGAAGTCAAAAGCAGTAATAACAGGAAGTCAAAGGTGATAGATTGTTCCTTCAATTTCTTACCTCAATTTGGGCTAAAAAAGATTAGAAGTATTGTGCTATGTTTAAAGTCGGCGCCACTTGGCTTATACCCCATATGAGGTTCGACGGGACCCCATGGGAGTGTTTTATCAGTTGCCTACTACAGTAGTATCAGGAGAGTGAGTCGACGCTCTCACGGGTAGCTAGTCGGTCCTGGCCCGGCTGCTAATGTTTTCCCAAGGATCAGTTTACTCTCTTTTAGAGAGGAGATAATGGATGTGGTTGCCATGTTGGTGTGATATATTCTTTATTCATGATTTCATATTCATGCTAACTCATATGCATCAGTGCCTAGATTTCAATATCAATCTCTTTAATCAGTATGTCATTGTAATTCCATTGATTTATCATGTTAAGCTCATGTATCCTTATCTTTGCTTAACCGTCGTGTTAACTAGAATTACCATGGTTTATAGGTGTGGAACCCGATGCCAATCCGGCAGTCAGCGCGATTCCGGAGGGAACCCCAGTGTTACCTCGGGATGTGAATGAGTGGAACGAGGAAGACATCTTTTCGCGATTCTCCTCGATAGAGCGCAACAGAGATCATTTTTGGGATTGGACTTAGGGATCATTTTGGCACCTTGATATTTGTATTTTATCATGGACTTCCATATCTATGCATGTAGTTGGGTTAATTAACAGACTTGTCTATTTAATGAATTGAAATGAATGTTTTATGGATGCTCATGAGTTATATGCAGGTGGAATCTCCAAGTTTCCGCTTAAATGCTTGATGTTGATAATACGTGTTTGTGGATTTTCCTTACACGTACCTGTGGGATCACCCTTGTGACAGTTTGTACGTGTCATATCATGGCACAAATTGTCATGGGTACGTATGTCATTCCTCGAAACCCACAATAAATCCCCAATTCTCGGGTTCAGGGCGTGACAAGACTTGATATAAAATCTACCTGAGGACTTGCTAGTTAGATTTGAAAGTATTTGAGAAGATCCAATTATTCCTTTCCCTCCATCTATACCAAACAAAAGCAGGAAAAAGGAGTAGACTTAATGTGTGCACTCCATTATGAGCACAATACATTTGATTAATGATTGAATGAATCATCTCGAAAAGTAAAGAACAAACTAAAGGTTGAAGGTTGATCTTCAACAACAAATTTTGCCAAATGAATTTTGCATACGGGCAAGACAAAAAAATATGTGCAGTAGATTCCCAAGTGCAATTACAAAGAACACAATGAGTATCACATGACACATGGTGGCTAAGAAGAAAATCTTTGGTCTTAAGGCATCCTTGAAAATCATCCAAGTACAAAAAGTGTGCTTTTTTTGCAACCTTTAAACCAAATAAGTCTACCCAATTCAGATGGGTATGTTCATTAAGTTGACAAACCACACCATAAGTCGATTTCAAAGAGAAAGCTCCTTTTTTTTCTAAGGACCAAATCACTTCACTATCAAATTGATTTGATGGATATATCTCTCCTTCTATCTTGGACCACAATGAAAGAAACTCACTAGAAGAAGGAAAGCACGATTAGCCATTTCAATAAAAGTACTAATAAAAGGTCCAAATTCATGATTGTCAGAATCACCTATCTGATCACGAAGTCTACCATCTTTCATCCAAGGGTCAGACCAAAAATACATTTCTTTCCATTTCCAATCAAGTGACGCAGATACGAAAGAACAAACAGATGCATCTTAAGAATACATTTCCATCCCCAAGACGCATGATCAGGAATAGCAATATCCCATAATGATACATTTTTCATATATTTAACTCGAATCCAGTTATTCCAGAGAGTATCTTTATTTAGAACAATATTCCAAATTTGATGCACTGTTGCTGCCTTATTTAAACCTGCAACTGAATTAATCCCCAATCCACCAGAAGACATAGGAAGGCAAATTTTATTCCAAGCGAGAGGATACAGATAATGAGAAGCCCAAGCATTCCAAAAGAAATCCCGAATTAATCTTTCCATAGCTTGAATAACAGATTGGGGAAGAAGATATACCATACCCAAAATAAAAGAAGAGTGGGCAGAGATGATATAATTAATTCAAGACGACCTGCATAAGACAGCATCTTTGATTTCTGTCTCGCAAGCCTTTTCCTAAACTTTTTAAGCAAAGGCTAACAATCATTAAAAGTTAAGTGCTTAGAAGAGAGAGGCATACCCAAGTACCTGATAGGAAGTTTTCCAATTCGCACACCTAGATGTCAGAAAAAACTGTTAATTCCTCTTGCCCACAATTCAAAAAGAAAGTATTGCTCTTTAGCCAACTAATAGCAAGACCCGAAAAAGTATGGAAATTATCAAGGAATGTTTTTAAATTCCTAATTGCCAGCAGGATGCTGTACTAAAGATAACTACATCAGATGGTTTTTGGGTTGGGTTGGTTATGGGTCAAATGGGCATGAATTAGAGAAAGAGGTGGGTGAGTTGGGGTCAAGCCACGTGGGGATAGACCCCATTGCTTTTCTTGAGATTCAAATCAAACGAAAAAAAAAAATAGAGTGCGAATGGTCATTGATGACATGGCCATTGTTGGACTCGGTCGAAACAGGTTATTAGATGAGTTATTGGGTGAGTTTGAGGCAAGTTTGCTCCCAACCCTGCTAGTGATGACGTTTGACTCAGTGAGAGGAGGTTTAACTGGACGATTAATGGGCTAGATTTAGACCCATGAAGGTTTTGAGGTGTGACAACTAATGTGGGCCCATGTGTTTGTCCAAGGTGAGGCCCACGAATGGTGTTGGGTCTTGAAGACTGGATGGTCAACATGGGGCCTAATGCAAGACTTGGAAGGGGCGGCTAATATGGGGCCTATTCATGGAGCTTTGGGAACGGCGGCCACTGCGAGGCCTATTGTTTTGACAAGATGGGGTCCACGGCTATGCTTAGGTTTTTATGAAAGGGACCTGGGTTGGACTAAAATTGGGTGGAGACAGGTTAAGTGGATTGAGAACCCAATTTCAATTGAAAATGGCTTTGGGAAGTGGGTTTAACTTCGCTTGAAAACACGGCGTTGTAGAGGTGGGCTTGGCCAAAAGGGTTGAGTTTGGACGAGAGAAAATTGGATTTGAGATGGACCTATGTGGACGACCATGGGCACGGCTCATAGGTCTTAACACATGGCTATCATTCATGGGAGGCGGTCCATGGTTTTAGCCATGGGTTAGATTGGATGGTGACTTGAACCTTTGTTTGGACCTGAATTGCTGCATCATGATGACACGTTTTCATGTAGGCACCAGCTGGTTGTTCTTGTGTTACGAGTGGGACCAATTGGTGGAACCCAGTTCCCAGCCTTAGCCTTTATTTTTGGCGTCTTTTGACTCCATGTGGAGTCGGAATTTGATGAGACGAAAGTGCAGTCTTAAGGGTATAGATATTAGGTTTCGTACCAGCCCCGATAAAAAAATTCAATTTTATGGAGCCCACTTCATGGTGACTTGGTCTTTAATAACCCTCCAATCACTACCACCATAATTATGATCAAATTATGATCATCATCAATAATAACAACAACATCAACAATAATACTAATAAAAAATACGCTATGGATGACGGGACTGCGCAAGAAATTATGGATGGCAGACTTCATGATAATGATAAGTTGGGAACAGAAAGTGTTCTGCCTGTTTGTGAGAAAAAGTAAAGAACGGTAAAATAAAATATTTGAAATTCAAATCTCCCACTTCTTTTTTTTAAAAATTCTAAATTTTCTCCTTTTTTGAAAAAAAAAGATAAAAAGTCATGACTAAATTACAAAAAACTCTACTTTTTATAGAAAAAGTAAAAAAAATTTCATATTAAGCAACTAAAAACAAAAATTCATCATAACTCAACATATATTATTTTTTTTATTTTAAATTTATTCTACTCTACTCTACTTTACCTTACAAATAAACAAGCTAGGGTCTCCTGGACAGGTCGGAAAATTGGAAATGTCTTTTACATGTCAAATGCTTTTTCATGACCAGGTGGGGAAACTCCCATGTGGTCACAACTCTGAGTGCTTGTGGATGATAAGTTAGTCAAGCGGCTTGACGAAGACATGACTTAGCAGGAGCACATGGGTCATGATTTCAACTGATGTGAAATTTCCTCTCCCTTAAAAGAGTCCTTTTATTTGGTTGAAAATATCTCAATAGCTCTATTATGCTAAGGGAATTTATTAAGTCCAAATTAATTTTTTGATGAAAATTGTCCTATTCGTGCTACAGGAAAGGAAACTGCTATTCATGCTCTATTTCTTTGTAATCATGCGAGAGCATGGTGGTTTGGATCATATTTCGGCTTTCTATCTCAAAATTTTTTGAATCAAAACTTGAGAGAAAGGTGACTAAAATATTTTGAAAATGATTCTTTTTCCTCCCCTATTACCAATGATTACTCTAAGATGAGAATTCTAATATCTTGGTCGGTGATTTGGAAGGCAAGAAATGATTTTATTTTTAGAAATCTCAAAATAAATCCCTCTAGCTATGCGGGGAACCTTCCAAATTATAATGGTCAATAAAACCTGGTGATATTCATCCAGTTTCTTTTCCTAGGGTAATGTCATCGACATCGAAAGCTTTTGGTTTTGTGGATGCTGCCTTTAAGATTTTAGATGGGATTGCCCCTTTGGGTTTCACTATTAAATTAAATAATAGTTTTCTCCATGCAGGATCCATTCAGGGGCCCAATGTCTTTTCCGCCGAAGAAGCAAAAGTGCGGGCGATCCAACATGCCTTTATGAGAGCTAAAGATATGAATTTGGTAAAGGTCTCAATTTTGTTTGATACAAAGGAGGTAATGATAGAATTGAATGGCTTTAGTGATTGGTCCATCAATGCTATTGTTTTGGATATTCCGAGTCTATTTTTAAAATTTGAGGCAGTCAACTTTGCTTTCATCTCAAAAATACTTAAGTAGGTGGCTCATTTTTTGGCAAGAATATGTTATTCTTTAGACTGCAATGCTATCAATCTTTAACTTTATAGTTTTAGTGGGTTTTGTTTGGTTTGTTTCTATCTTTCTTTTTGTTTGGCTGTGTTTGGTGTTTTGGTCCATGTTTTTTATTGTTAGTCATTGATTTGTTCCATCTTTTTTTATAGATTGACTTTTCTCGTAACCCAAAAAATTAAAAATAAAATAAATTAATAAAAAAACTAATGTGCCAGTCTGGATCCTCTGCGGCTTAGTATCACCAAAATTCATGAGGCCAGCTAGTTGGTGGTGCATGGTGCACTGACTAAAAATCTAATCCAAAGTTTTTACTTCATTATGTGTTTTTTTTTCTTTTTTTTTTATTTGAACTTCTTTTTAATGCATTTTATTAAGGGTTGATGACAATATCATTGGCTTTTTTTGGGTAAAGGCCCATCATTGGGTGATCACATATAAATTGCATGATAAATATTTCAAAATTTTAGGTCTTCTATCCATTATCAATTTGATTGTGAGCCAGATGTTTTTACGTTGAAAATTGTCCAAAACTAATACAAGTGGGGTGCATTTATTTTGTCAGAAACTAATCCCAGTTTCTCATGCGCGTGCCTTTAGAGGTCCAATTGGCTTTGATTAAAGATTCCTCGGGACCACCCATGAGGCCCCACCCGATGTTGAAGACTTTGACCCCAGATTGGATTTTGTCAAGACACGTTATTGTGGCCCCGGCGGCCGGCACTCCTTGCACACTCAATGAGGCCCGGGTTGGACTTGGACCTACCTGGTGTGAATACCGAATGCGGTTTTTGTGGTCTTCATGTGGTCTGAGTTTTCACCTCCAACCCTTGTTATTCTTTTCTTTTTGTTTTATACCTTGGAATAGGGCCCAGGCATGGCACGATCGGCCGGTGGCCTGGTGGCCCATGATAAAGGCACGGCCGGTTCCTTATTTAGGCATATATATGCATATATATATGCATGTATATTAAAGTTTTTCTCATCATTTATAAATTAGTGTCCATATATATGCATTTATTCTATTAGTTTCAATTTTATTTCAAGATGGAAACATTAAAAGTGTATAATCTCTCCCTCAATTTATATAAAAAATATTTAAAAAATTGAAAAGGGCATGTGGGTTAACCCATGGGTAGCACGGCCCAACACGGCACAATATAAGTCATGCCCTGGGCCATGCTAGGGTGGCCTCCTAGTTGCTAGTGCCGACACGACACGGCCTGCGATCATACACAGGCTGGCACAGGCTGGCCCAAGCATGGCTGGGCTAGACAGCCGGCATGGCCCACATTTACCTGCTTACCTTAGAACTTTAAGCACAGGAGGGTAAGTACAACCTCAGATGCTAGGAATGAGACCTTCACCACTGTCAATGTTTGGCCCAGCCATGGAATTTTATGGGCTCATTAATTTGTTTGCATCGAGCTGAATACCTTAAATCTTATGAAATACACTTATATTGGAGCAGTTAAATTATTTTTTCTATACTTGAAACACAAGTAAAAATCTAAAAATGGCCTTCAAACAATATTTTCTTATGTGGGAAATGCATATAAGGATATCACCCTATTCAATCAAATTCTACATAATACGACGAGCCAACTATATCTCCAACTTTTTTTTTTTTTTTGTGGATTCCCAAACCAAGAGGGCTAGGACCTAAGAAAGCTCACAAAGTGGAAAGATAATTGGCCCCACAAGAGGAAAGAGTGGCATACAGCTAGATGACAAATAGGGTTGCCAACGAGCAGTGCAACACCTAGTTGTCAACTGACATTCTTTTCGTTAGAACCCATTTTACCATGAGTTCTTAGGAATTCGTTTGCAAAAAAATGGACATTAATAATTCTTCTATTGTAAATAATGAAGTTCATCACAACAAATGCCAGATAATTAAATTGCATAGAAATTTAAAGACTTTTCGCCACTTTTGAATGATCACTATACTAAAAATGTCCATTTGGAATGGTTTGAAACTATTCCTAAATGAATTTGGAATGGTTTCAAACTGTTTCAAAAATGGGTGTCGCAGAAATTTTGGAACGGTTTAAAATTGTTCCAGATTTCCAAATCTAGAACGGTTTTGAACCGTTCCAAATTATTCCTTAATATTTTCTTGCTATTTTTTTTGAACTTCTTTAAAATAATTTTAATAATATTTTTTTAAATCATAAGTTTTTTAAACCACTACTAATCACATATTTAAAAATAAAATAAAATAATTGTGGTATTCACATTCATATAAATGCAAACATTAAAATTCTTTTTTAACATAATAATTAAAATTTCATGTTACATTCAATAATTTCAGGCCACAAGTTGCTATTATGGTGACAAGAAAAGCAAACTCTTTTTCTTGCACAACCGTAACTTTGGTGGCATTTGATGAAACAAAGAAGCCCTCCGGATGAAGGGTTAATAAGTGAATAAAACAGAACAAGAGCAGCATCCTTATTAGCTAGAATATGCGTTGACAGCTCATAGTATCTCTCTGAGAATGCCTCAAGTGCCCCCTGTATCTTTTGTGATTCTCCAGGAAGCCGGAATGTTTCTAAGAACAGCCGCAAAGCAGTATCTAGATTCATGTCTTCAAAGTCAAAGGTCCCAGCAAATTCATGCGGCACACAGACACAAAACTCATCGTGGTTCCCTAAGAAATCACCAACAAGGTTCTTATCTAGTCCAGAGGTGTACCTAAAAAAGCACGCCACACTCTGGGGGTCATGTTTATCGGGCAAGAGATGTGTTCCTTGCAGATATTCCAGCCCTTTCTTTGGGTCTCGGTTAAAGTGATCGGCACCAATCATTAACATTCTCTTAATGTACTTCCTTCGTCGAACAAATGCAACCCAGTGATTAGGATCAGCATAGTCCTCACACTTCACTGTCCATAATGGAGTATATCCTTCAATAACTACTAGTGCTTGTTCCAAAACAGGAGATGAATTCTCAATCCTCTCAGCCATCCCTTGGATGACAGCAATCAAACCATCCAATGCAAGAATGTGCATGATCGACAGTGTACAGTTCACTGGAAATGCGCTCTTTGACAACAAGTTTGCAAGATCTTCAAAAACATTACGACAGGTTATGCCGCAGTCCAAGTTTGCATACATCTCTGCCATGAATGACTTCTGCCTGTAGAAGTCAACAAGCACCTTCATTGCAACCTCTTGTTGTTGATATGAAGCCCCATGCCTGCTTTGCGTAAGCTTCAAAATAACACATGAGAAGAAAACCTCAAGCTGTAATTTCAGATCCGTACGTAAATGGTGAAACAGATTCAGAACAAGGCTACAAACTGTAGACAGAATTAGTGGGCTCATTGACAAGCCAAAATGCATCAGATTACAGAACAGTTCATCCTGTATCAATGATAATAACTTTGGGTGCTGGTGTATTGATGGTCCTGCTAATTCAATAGCTGAATTGATCAACCCCAGAGCAAAAAGTGGCACATCTTCATCAAATACAATAGGGTTTGATCTTGAAGACATCCTAGTTTGCTTAACAACATTCAGCATGGAACACAGAAATCGAAATATCTCCACCATGCAGGGAGCCCCATATGGCTCCAATGTAAGATGCACATCATTTGCGGCTTCTTTATTGCTGACATATCCAACTGCAATTTCATCGACCAAGCCCTCCATTGAACCAGAATAATTTGACGCAAAACCAACCAAAGATGGTGGAGCATCATACGCAATACTTCCATTGCCATTGTGATAAATCAATATGATTTTCTTCCAAAAAAAAAAAAAGTTCAAAAGGAAATTAAACATTTAAACTGATAAGCCAAAAACATGGCCATCACCAAAAATGAAGTTCACATTACAAATAGAACTGCAACTCCAAAATGGTTCATAGAAGATTAAATCCACTTGCCTTGCATTTCTGAAAACAACCTATCAAACTGAACTTACAATGCCTCATACGAGCAACTCAGCTACTTTTGCAGCAACTGGGTATCGAGTAGCATCTTGACTAGCCTGAAGAAGAAAAAATAAAAGATAATACTAACAGTTTAATTGTGAGGAAAAATCATACATAAATTTGAGCTATTGCTGGATTACAAAGAAGACAAATGATTGCTACAAGTACCTCACCACTTATTAACAAAGGGTTCCTTCCTTCATCTATAAGGACCGAATCAACTTCGTCAACAATTGCAAAGTGAAATGGCTTTGGCCTGCTTATGATGTGTCAAAATGACATAACCCAAGAATAAAGAATACAACCAAATATTCTACTTGCAGTTGTACCATCTCATAACAAGGTGCCCTCTATTTCCAACAAGATTGTTACAGAGATAATCAAAACCAAGTTCCTGCAGGTCATTTCAACTGCATTCAGAATCAAATAATAACATAAAACCACAGCTCAATTTAAACAGCCATCAGAAAAGTCATGACAGCCACCTTGCAAAATCCAACCTAGCAATCATCTTGCATGCAGTTCTAAAGTATAGTTCTTAAATCTGCCACTTACTGAGTTATTTGTGTATGTTATATCACAATTATAGCTGGATCTCCTCTTTTCAGCTATCATACCCCTCTAAAATATGAATAAAATAGCAGCAAATTCAGAAAATTATGTCAGCTTCATCGCTTAAAAATGTTGCATGCAAGCATGTGCCTAGAAATTTTGGACTTACTTCGAAAGATAGTGAAATTTAAACTTTTTACTCCTTTAGGTGCATGAAATCACCTGTATAAGACCCACTGAAAGACCTAAAAAATGATGAACACGGCTGATCCACTCTGCATCATGCTGAGCCAAGTAATCATTGACTGTTACCATTGTCACGAAAAAAAAAAAAAAAGAAAAAGAAAAAAGAGCAGAATGTAGTATATGCCAGCAAACAACATGATTTACTAATTTGAAAATGGTGATCACGGCATGAGTAGCATGCAAATCCCTAGATGCATATGACTGTGTCTCAAGTGGTTGCAGGGTCAGATAAGTTGGTTCTCACATCAACCATGTCCCACTGCAGATGGAACCCCAAATAATGTGATATTCAATAGCCCAAACATAACAGAAAACATTTCTGAAACGAGAAGAAAGAATTACAACTAGTCATACACAATAATTTAACAGCACCACACCTGCAGTGTGACCAACCAATGATTCATTAAGATATCCTGGCCATGCATCCATGTAGGCCCAATCCAAGAACATTCACTAAAATATGAGCAGAAACATAACCCATGAAGAAAATTTTAACATTCACAACTCATATAATGCAAAGCCTTTATTGCATTGCTACTAATCTTACTACCATGGACTCCATTGCCAGTCAGTGCATTTAGATAAGCGGCCAACGTCGAAACAAGAGTCTTCCCCTCACTAGTCTTCATCTTGGCGATTGATCCATCATGAAGCAATGCCCCACCAATAATCTGTCATTAAAACCAGAGACACACAAAGATAAGAAGAATAAAAAATACCTCTTTTCCCAGCATACACAAGTCTAGAGATAAACCCATTTGCTTGGACATCAAAATGCCGCATTCCAAGCTTCCTTCTTGCAGCTTCTCTAACAACAGCAAATGTCTCTGCCCCAAAAACGAAAATTCAACAAAAAAAGCAACCAACCCATGAAAATATATTACAAATGTACATGTTTTGAGACAAACCAGCTTGAATATCTGCCAATGTTTCTCCTCGTCTCAGCCGCCCACGGAACTCATCCATTTTCATAGTCAACTGCCCAGTATCACTAACCACAATGAGAAAGTTCCCATTCTTACAGAAAAAAAAAAAAGCTATCTTTACCACAAACAAGCAACGTTTTCAATTGCAACTGAAGCATAGCAGATTGAAGTAAGAACCTGTTCATCAGTCAGTGGGCGAATCTGGGGCTTGAGAGAATTGACGGATTGGACGAGGCGGTAATAGTCTTGGACAACCCAGTAGTTTAAGCTTGTTAGATCACTCCAGTTTGTTTCAAATGCCCTAGATTCTCCTGCAAGAGAAAAATTCACCTTATAAGGTTCTCCACCGAAAAAAGATAAATTAATCACGAGGCAAAGAGGTTAATAGCAGAGAGATGAACAGAAGCCAGGATAATTGAAGATCAAAAGTATATGTCGATATATACAATAAATTTCCAATCAATGTTGTTTCTGCTAAACATATATATGAATGCTAAAAAAAATGAAACGGATCATCCAATTCAAGCTTAATGAGATAACTGTTGATAAAATTCCCTTTCAAGATATAAAATCCAAAGAGAAACCATGAAAACAGTGATATTGACCTTTTCCACGACATCCTTGTCTATTGAGCTCTTAAATAAATCCGTGCTTCTGCAACCAAGAGAGAGCTATTATGAATTAGGCAGTATTCTTTTTTCCTTTTATTCCTGAATGGTAGCTAAGTTTTATTAAAAGAAAGTAAACTATCTACATTTATGAGCTTCACTAAATTCTATACACCTTCAGTCTTCTTTTCTTTTATTAAGTTTCTCTAGTGCAAAAGAATATGATGTTTGATATTTTAACTTTCCAAGCACATATTGAACTCCAAGTCCTTAATCAAGTTTTCTTGACACTTCAAAATCCCAATGTCAATCAGTACAAGTCCAATTTGTAAAGTTCTCAACCAATTAATATGGTTACCAAATCGTACCACTAGATGGTCTATCTCCAAATGAAAGAGAAAGGTATAACATTCTGAGAAAGGAAAAGAACTAGAGGATGCAGAATCTCAAAAAGATGCCCCAAATACTTGCCTTCAAGTTCCATGTCATTTTCATGGGCAGCTTCTAACATAGACATTCCAATGGGAACCTTGATGAGTTTCTCATCTCCATCCTTGTCAACAAATGTCACGGATATTCTGCACAATTAACAAAAACATATGAGCATGAAGCAACTTGTTTAACATAACCTGTTACCCACTCGGCAGAACCCAAACATAAGCATAAACACAGTATAGACATGGAGATTTTTTCTCAATGGATTTCTAGTTCACTATTTTTAGAAATGGAGAGTTATCCACATGTCTTCAACATATTTTTTTTTTCATAAATGGAATTTCATTGCTCATGATTATCCAGTTGTCTTCTAATTTTTTATATAAAAACTGAGATCATAATAGAACAATTCATGCCAATCCAACATGTGAGCCCAAGACCAACACATACTGTCATTAAGACAAATAGCACACATGTTAGGGTGACTAAACAACAAATTTTTTATCCAAAAAAAAAAATTCCTATAGTGCATGGACATGATCTACTTACTTGTCTTTCTCTTGGTTTCCTTCCTTTCGGGCTTTGTCAGCAGCTGTGGTGGAAAAAGAATGCTTCTGAAACAAAACATATTTCAATCAATCAGGTATCACCCTTGAAGTGAAATATAATCTTTTAGCTATTTTCAGTATCAAGCTTAATATAATAGGAGGTGAATTTCTTAACTATCAAGCTGATCCTAAAATATATTTTCATCTAACAATTCTGAAGCAAAGATTAGATTTCATATAATTTCAAAGCTTTACTTACCCGTCTAGTTGAAGGCGATGACATTTATAGGAGTAGGAAAGGGTGGTGGATAGCAGGGTTACTGGGTTAGTATTTTTATGTCAACTGATCAAAGTAAATTTCATTTTAATTTGGCCAAAATAGCCAGAATTTTCACTTCAGGCACTAATCCAATGTAAAAACCTTTCTACTAAAGTCGTCATCCATTTAGGTTATTTGCGTGTGTTTGGCGCTTTGGCTGCCCTTTTCTAAAGTGTACTAGTGCCTTTTTCTTTGAAAAAGCAGAAAAGCCCTTAACAGATATTTTGTTATTAGATTTTTAAAAGTGCTTCTTAACAAGTCAAAATCTATTTTCGGATGAAGCAAGCCTCAATTTGCTTCGCCTTGAAAAGCCAGACTTTTTCACAGAACATACACAGAAAAGTTAAGGAGTAGCTCCTTTTTTTTCTTTTTTCTCTTTGCCTCCATTACATAAATCCTCTCTCTGACCATAGTGCTCCTCCATCTCAAGGGTCCACGCCCCTTCTGTTCAGTAGAGAAAAAACAAAACAAAAGCCACAAAAAAAAACACTCTTCCTTGCTATCATTCTTAGTTCCTGCCCCCCTCTGTCTTGTCTTGTTCCTTTCTCCTCTCTAGCTCTCTTTTCCTCTTAACTCTCTCCATACACAAACCAAAGTCTTCTAGGGTAGATTTAAATCTTCGTTATGCTTACAAAAACCAATCGAAAGAATTTAACCCCATCAAAGGAGCAGCACATTATCAACAGTCCCAATACTTAATTCTGAAGACTGTCAATACCACTCAAGACATGAAAATTTCCATTCATCATCATAAGACACCATTTGATAATTTCTAATTGCTTTCCCTTTCCCAGTATTTGTGGTACTATTTTCAGGTGATTCACTATTTTAGAGCTCTTGGCTCAATCTTTTCTTCAAACTCTCAGATGATCCATACATATCAAGAACTTAGCATGGTAATATGCTTGATGATCTAAAATGCCACTCATCAGCTCAATGCCAGTGACTTGCTGAATGGATGATACCCATCAAAAATCCTTTCAGCAACTCTATAGGCTCATAAATAACAGCCATTTGTCCTTGGAACATATCAATGTTGCAACCAGAGTCCACTAAGAATTCCTATTACATGGCACTATCCTCTGCTTCTTGGCTCGATGTTCAGATCCATTTGATCCACAGCCCCATGTTGCATTTTGCTGGATGGCAGCCGGGGGAAAATATCAAATATTGACTATTGATTTTTTTTTTTGGTGAATGGTTGATTTCAAAAAAACAAAAAGCGATCAATACAAGAGTATACTGACAAGCTAAGGAACAAAAATAAAAACAGAAAAGAACCACCAAAAAAAAAAAACATCAAAAAAGAAAAGCCACCAACTACTCTCTCTCAATGGATTATGCCTCATTTCATGGAAGCTTTCTTCTCAAAGGATTATGCCTCATTTCATGGAAGCTTTCTTGGAAAACTGGTGATTCCATCGACAATCTCAAATCTCAAAGTCAATCTATGTAATGGACTCTTCACGTTGTCACGTTCTATGGCCTATATAGCTAGAGAGGAATTAGAGAACTTTCCAAACCTCAGATGCATCTCCTCATTAAGTTGTTTTGAAAACTCAAGCTCTCATTATCTCTTGGATTTTGATAACTAAAACTTTGTTGGAGTTTCTATTAATGATCTTTGACAAAATGTCCGATAAGGTGATGCTAAACCGTTCTAGTTGTAGTTTTCTTTTTCCCTTGGCATTAAGAGGTCAGTAATTTATCTTGTTCGGTTATAGATAATTTCAGTGAGCTTTAAAAATTAAATAAAAAAATATAGCTTCAGATTGATATAATTGATCCACTGAAAACTTTCACGCAATTTGATTCTTTTCAATGCACTTACTTGATTTCTCACAAGATTAAAAATGGGGCAAAATTCATAATCACAACATTGATGTAGTCACGGGTTCAAAAAACCTACCTGCTGGCCTACTTTTGCAAATGGAGTGCTATAACAACAGTTTCTAGGATTTGTTGCCTCGAAAATACGCCAAGGAAAACAAATAACAAGCAATTTTGCAAGCTTAATCATAATCAAAGGGGATAATCCAAACAATTAAGCCAAAAACTCACAGATTAATCCCTCAAAACAAAGCCCTAAAGGAACTTTTTTCAACAAAATAGAATTTTATTGATATAGAAGACTGAACAAAAACCAAGGACTGCCCCAGCTGACCCTTATGCAGTAGATATATATTGCTAGAATCTCATAAATTTCTAAATAAACTATCATGAGACCACAACAACACTCAACCAAACAACAGCACAAACAAGTATAAAGTGCCAATATCCACATCATACATTCATCCCACTTCTCAAGTCATTTCCCCAAAACACATCACAAAGATAACAAATCACAATCCTCCAAAACCATATTCCATGATTTTCTTTGAATGGCGATTCCACAAATTACAAATTATCAACAATCGTTCTAGAAATTCATTTCAATCACACAAAACGGGCGCGCGAGAGAGGGATCATGATTCAAACAAAAACATAACAAAATCCAAAACTAACTTTTCCATTTTTACTTCAAAACCATAACTTAAAGATATCATAGGAACTTGAAACATCAGACATCTAAGAACACAATCAAACAAAAACCATAGAAACAAACCTAGATCTGGCAAATGACCTCGACGCGCTTCCTGGAGAGAGAGTCTCGAGAAGATCTGAATGTTGGAGAGAGACTTTGCAACTTGTTATGCACCAAATCGAAATCCAAAAACCAAACAATCAAAAAAAGAACAAATCAACTAGATCATCATCATCATCATTATCCAAAAATATGAAAACCCTAGAATCAAATCCGATCACCTTGTTCATACGGAGGAAATCTCTAAGAAAAACCCCCGTTTGAAAAGCTCTTGAAATAAAAAAATCTTGAGAGAAGGCGAAGAAAATTCGTTTGAGAAGACCATGAGATCAAAAAACCAGAGACGGCATTAAAAATCGACATTTCTAACGAACAGCAAGCAGTGGGAAAAGGAGAGAGTAGAAGATCAAACCCTAACATCAATGGCAAAGAAGAAAAAACCCTAACTTGCCTCTTGAGAAACGAACAGTGGGAACGGCTGAGGAAGCAGCGGGAATAGAAGATCTGTGGGAACGGCTGAGGAAGAAGATCAGGAAGAAGAAGAGAGTAGAATATCAGGAAATGCAAGAGCGGGAACAGAAGATCTGCGAAAGGCTGTGGAAAGAGTATAAGCCTAGTTTTGGAACAGCTGAGGAAAGAGTAGAGAACGGGCCTCATGCCTTTTGTGAAAACTGATCAAATGGGCCTCGTGCAGAACGAATCAAATCCGTTTCATTTTAGAAACGGCCCAAAACCGAGCCCATAATTTGTTCCTGAACCTCATTTTTGGTGTAGCATAACATAAAGAGACTTTTAAAGTGGTTGATAGCTCCCTAATTTCATTTAAATAGAATTGAAGTTTCCAAATGAACCACTTCTTATTAGACACCTAAGTGATAGCATTAGAAGAATCAGTTTCCACTAGAAGAGCGCCATCTTATCCCCTTGCAGACAACCTAAGACTTTCCAAAATAGTTAACACCACTCCTTTATTGGAGACCCAAGTCACCACATCCTTAAAGAACATAAGAACCACTTCATCCTCACAATTATGTACTCAACACACCTCCTCACAATTATGTACTCAACACACCTCCAATTCTAGTCAGCCCTGGCTTACCCCTTGAAACTTCATCCGCATTGAACTTTAAAACCCCAAAAGGAGAGGGGTAAAATAGCACAAATTCTAACAATTTTGCCTTTTAGAAATTCAATAAATCATCATTTTAAAAGAAAGTTATTTTGGCTTATTTTATTAGGCTATGTAATAAAGATTGTTCTTAGAGAGTTATTGTTTTAAGAAATTGTCAAGACTAATTTTAAACATAGGATTTTCCATAGGATGTTGTGAGAAACTTCCACAAAAGTATTCTCACGATATTTTGAATTCAGACAATATTTGGAAAATATCATTTGTGATATTTTAGAAATACTGATAAAAGTTGGATATACAGGATTTGGTGAGAAGATAAAAGAAAACCCTTAATTTCTTTTTCACTTTTAAAACTATTGGTATTTGTTTAATTTTTTAAAAAAATATTGGTATTTTGTTTTAATTTTAAAAACTTCTTTAACATTTTGTTTTTAGTTTTCAACAACCCAAATTTCAGATAATAGGCATAATGATTAAATTTTATGATTTTGGAACTGTGGCGATGAAATTTCTCTAGTCCCATAGTCAAATTTGTAGATTCAATTATTTCATAGTACATGGGTCATGGGTGGAGAAGAAGCCAAACGCACCATTTTTAGGAATAGAGACAGTCCATGTTTTGCAGGGGTCAAGATAGACCCATGCCTTTCGGACTCGTAACTAGTCGACTCACGATGGTTTGACGATGAAATGCAGAACAAGACCTGCCAAACTCTACATTGTGTTTATGTTATATGTGAGAAATGATTTCTTGTAAGCAATCTTATACGTAGTTCAGCTCTATGGGGGCCACTTCACCATTGACAGTGTAGGTCCTTGCACACGCTTATCGCTCCATCATCTAGTAATAGGTCTAATTTCACTCTCAATAAATAGTTAGCCACTTTTGGATAAAATCTCTAGAAGTTAAAGAGTTAAAGACCACCAAACTTTACGGCTGTTAAATTAACGGGAAGGATGATATGATAGGACTGATTTTTCGGTTGGCACTTATCCATATACACACCATTCCATGTACCCCATGTGTCATCCAAGTGAGCCCCATGAGCTGTACATCATATTAGAAATTTACACTTTGCTTGTGGTAGAACATTGCCCATAAAATATTTACCATACACACGATTAAAAATAGGATACTAACATATAGTGTATTCTATTAACATAGTAATTATATAAAACTTTTATGGCGAATTTGTGAGGCCCCGCTCATTTATTATATATATATTATTATTATTATTATTTTTGTGGTGTTTAGACTTGGATTAGAGGATTAGAGGTTCTTGGGATTATTTTGATCATTCCAAACCCAACCCACTTAAAATACTTAAAAGACCCACTTAAATAGGCCAAAATTTTTCTTCGTCGAAACCATGCCAAAAGTATACTCATTGGGAAGCTTATTTTATTTCATGAACGATGGTGCTTACGGTGACTCAATCCGACCTTTGGTTCACAAGTTATGGCCAAAACAATTTTTAGCCCAACTATTAAATCAATGGCAAAATGGTAAATAACTCAAAATCTATTTCCCCTTATTTCCCAGTGCTCGTCTCTCTCCCAGCGCTCGTCTCTGCTCATTTTTCTCTCCCCAGGCGGTAAATTCTCCCTCCCAGCGATCGTTTCTCTCCCCAGGCGGTAATTTCTCTCCCATTTCTCAGTCACAGGCGGGATCTCCTCTCTCTCTTTATTTCCTTTCCTTTTCTTTTCTCTTTCTCCTCCCTTAACTCCATCCAGCGACGACCCACTTTCTCATTTTTTTTTTCTCCCTCTCTGCTCTCGATCTCTGTCTCCCCTCAAGAAATCGGCAGCCACCATCAAGGATTCGGACCCCTCTTCTTCCGACGACCACGGCCACCACACTGTCATCCTTCCTTTTCCTCTTCATTTCTCTTTATTTTTCTATTTTCCCCTTTTCCTCATTTTTCCTCCTCCCTGTTGCTGTCGCCGGAATCCGTGCGGAAGACCGTCGCCGGAGGTTTTTCTTCTACCGCCATCTTCCCCCTCAAGCCTCCATCTTATCAAGGAACCCATTCTCTAAAGTTTTCCCCCAAACCAAACAAGACTTGGGTAAGGTTTTCCTCCCTCATTAGCTAGGCCATTATAGTTGTGATTTAATATAGATTTAACATGTTCAGGAGTTTTCTTCACTACATTGTAGGTTGGATTTGATTGGGTTTAGATTTATGCGATTTGGAGCTTGATTGGATTATTGGTGGGCTTTTCATTTTTTTTTTCGTCAAAGGCAAGTAGCATGTTTATAACTTCATATATGTAATTATCTTGATTGTGCTCTACATATTGATGGATTATTTAGAAAGAAACCCATCTCTAACTAAGCTCACGTCATACTTAGATGTATAGGTGGAAACCCCTTTTTAATTGCCTAAATGTATTAATGATGAGCAACTGCATACCAGTGTCTATATTGATAAATGGTTTATGATGAATGGAATGGAGAGTGGATGATGATGATTGTGTCATATTAGAAATGAATGGGTACGATTGATGGGGGACCCACCGGATGTGAAGGCATGACTGATCATGCTTAGATACTTGCATGCAAGTTGGTAAAAGAATGAGAATATAATTCTCCATTCGGAGAAGAATTTCCAGATCGCTGCTAAGCGCACGTTGCAATAAAACTTAGTAATTAGGAATAAAATGGATATTCTAAACCCAGACCTTGGACACCATTTGAATTATATCTAACCCCGACAATAGACCGTAAAACACGCCCATGTGGATTCAGGGTGTGAGCTTTGCCTTTATCCACTTGTTGTAGCATAGTAAAGTATAGAGAATGAGATGCATACCAATAGATGGATGTTTGGATCTGGATGGGGCCCAACTATTATAACACCCAACGCGTACAACCCCTACAGGTTTGGAATGTCCATCATATGGTAACTCAAGTCCTCTATAACTCGAAATGTACAACTTAACCTAGGTTTGGCTACCTTTATTATACGTTCTATTGATGGATAAAATGATATCGATCTTACATTGCTATTGTATTCTTGCCTTCCTTTTCATAGATGTTTATAAGATATTATTGCTCTTCCTTTCAATTATTTAAATGCATAAATGGTAATTGACCTAGGGTATACTTAGAGATGACCCGGGAATATGAAATGGAAATGAAAGCAATGTCTATGGCTGGGATAGCTATTCAATAGCTGTGTATACATGAGAAATTATAACATGGATGGAGACATGAAGGCATAAGTAAATACTATAATTATTACAGATGAGATCTTATACAGGGATGATCTTGCTCACGCAAGGAGCCCAGCCAGACATAGACCTACCCTTATTGATCCAGTTCTATTGGCACTTAGATCCATTCAGTTGATAGCTTAGCCTTGGGTAGGCCAACCCTTGGTAAAAGCATATTTTATAGGCCCCATGGTTGGCTGAGATCCGACGGGATTGTTTTTATATAGCTGGATGCGCGGTCCAGTGGATACTACGGTATCAAACCTATACCGAGGATTCGGAACTCTTTTCTAAAAGTCCTACGGGATGGATAATGCTGGTTTATCATACCATGTAATAGACGTTGGATGTGCCTTTTGTTTAGGTGTTGGATGATATAGATGTTACTTAACTCAATTGATTCTTATTTATCAATTCATGATCTTGTTGCCTTTGATATTGTTAACATTGACTTCATTAATTATATCGTTTCCTTTATTCTATCTTGAAATATATATGATGTTATTTACATGCCGCGTTTGCCAAGTCCTACGTGACTTGACCATATTTGCTTTGGGTGTGTAGACTGTGAGCCCGCTACCTTTACTTCGGAGGGAGAGGCGTCGGAGAAGGCCCTTGAGGTACCTCGACTAGACCAATTTACTTGGACAGCAGTTAGTGAAGAAATTTAGTCAAGCACTCGGAGATCATCGTCATTAACTGAGAGGTTGTTTATCTGGATGGTTTTCTTCTAGTTTTATTAGATGAGCTGTTTTAAGAAGTTTATAATAAATTGTAGTAATTTTGGGATTACTTGAATTTCGTAG
Source organism: Sextonia rubra (assembly GCA_037013555.1). Lineage (NCBI taxonomy): Eukaryota > Viridiplantae > Streptophyta > Magnoliopsida > Laurales > Lauraceae > Sextonia > Sextonia rubra. Next base: position 218,652 of record JASUAD010000028.1, on the reverse strand, counting down.
ATAAGACTTATACTTCCAGTACTTGTTGATTTGACCAATGTGACAGATACCATTTACTATAAGGGTCATAAATAATCAATTGCTTTTGCAGTTGTGCAAATGTTTCACTTATCCTTTTATAAAGATTGAATGTATAGAGAAGTTTTAAATTGATCCTCACTACATATTAAAGATCCTGTTTGTATCGCTCCCCAAGTACAAATTTTCGCCTTATTCGGATAGCCCGGATTTGGGGGCGTTACAGAATTTCTCAGTTTAATTTTTTCTTAATGAAATTCTTGGATCTAGATTTAAATGAAGTATTGAGTCTTTAAATGAGTACTTTTGGAACTGCCTATTTTCAAATTGACAGGAGTCAAATGGAAGTATTGGGATCCGTCAAAGCCCCTAATGCCTAGACCTACAGTTAGCCCCTTAAAATTACCAGCAATGTTTGTGTAGCATTTGCAAATAGCACTTAATCTTTTCAAACCCTTCAGCCCATAGTAGAAACTTTTTTCACAAACTTATAAGGGAGCTTCGGCCAAAGGTCCTTAGATATTTTTACCAATATATCATAGGTCCAGCGAAATCATCATAGCTAAATAGGTCCCTAAGTTAAAAAAGCAAGAGTATTTTTACAAAAAGGACCCTCCCTGCTTATTAAGTCCATCGCTCAATATTTTTCCATTTCATAAACACACTTTTCTTTCACTTTTTGCAAAGATTTAGCTTCAAGACTAAAATTTACTACTCGCATCAAGCAAATTCATTACAGCGTCCGAGCATCTTCTCCATCATTTCTTTCCGTAGATTCATTACAAGTCCGAGCATCTTCTCCATCATCTCTTTCCGAAGATTCATCAGAGGGTCAAGTATCTGAACAAATACTCAAAACTAGGGTTTTCATGTGTTTCGATTTCAACGATTTGATGATAATTAAATGATAATAGACAATTTCTAAATTAAAAATTCTAGCAATGCATATATGATTTTCTAATGTTAGATTTTATCTGTTTATTTTACCGCTTTTACAAATCATTCTGTTTCATTTTTTTAATCTTTACCTGATTATCTACTCGATGTTTGACATATGGTTCCTTTTCTTCAATTTTATCTATTTCTTTTTGTTGTTTCACCATCACATATGTTAGTTATTTGATCTTTCTATTTGTTTCTTTCAATTATATCTGTTCATTTATGATGTTTCCAATGTTTTGTTTACATATTTATCAAAAAATTAATTCATTTGTTTTTTTATAATGAATTCATCTGTACGTTTATAATTTTTTACAATTATATTTGTTTCTTTCAATTATATGTTAGAAATTATATTTGTTTCTTTTTAATTGTTTTCAATTATATCTACTACTATTTTATGTTTAGTTCTGTATCTTTCAATTTTAATATCTGTTGTCAAGTGGAAGCAACAATTATCAACTATTTTAATTTCATATGTTTGATGTTTTGAAAATATATGTTTCATTTCTAATGATTTATGGATTATAACTATTTGAAAAGTGTTCTTTGTTTAACTTATACGATATGATTTTCAAATATTTTGTTTTCAATTTCATTTGTTGTTGTTTAGTTGTTATCAAAACAAGTCATAATCCTATCTGTTTAATTTAATCTATTGAATAATTTGCAATATTCTATTTAATCTCTTAAAAATATTTGTTTCTTTCTATTGTTTTATTGAGTTTATTTGTTTGAAAACTATTCTTTGTTCATCTTTCTTCAACTTTAACACTTGTATAAGGAATTCAAAAAATAACGTTATCAATTTGTTCTATTTTTCATTATCTGATAGCAAATGGAAGTAACAATTCTCATGTGTTTTAATTCCATTTGTATAGATTTTTTTAAGTATCAGTTTCTTTCTAATTGTTTCTCAATTATATCTGTTTCAAAGTAGTTATTTGCTCATCTTAATTCTAAGTTGTAATGTATGAAGATATTTGCATATTTATCACATAATGAATTCATTTGTGCGTTTATAACTTTTTACAGTTATATCTGTTTTTGTTCTAAGTTTCTGTTTTATTCAAATTATTCTCATGTAGTTCAAATATATCTGCCAAGATTGTTCCTTTCAGTTTCATCTATTTATTTTTAGTGCTTTCCAATCATATATATTATTGTTTGAACTTAATTTTTGTTTCTTTCAATTTGATCTATTTGTTTCTACTGCTTTCCAAATTTGATCTGTTGCAAATTAGAACTATTTAATGTCATCTGTTTCAGGCAAAAATCCACGAATGTCAAGGATAAGTAGAAAGTAAACAACCAGGGGATCATGGGTGGTACCTAAACTAAATCTAACAATTGCAAGAAGTGGGAAAAACTACAAGCAGCTTGGATCAAATCTCTTGGCAATATTGAGACTTTTTGAAGATATAAAGAACAAAAGACAACTGACAAATGAACATATTGTTCATCATTAAAAGACACCATTCTGGGATATGACTGATGCCATCATAAATAACAAAGTTAACAAGAAGGCTTTCAAGAAGAATGATAATGATATGGTGGCAATCATCTTTCGATACAACCAAAAAAGATAAGCATTTAGACTTGGAAAAAAATTTGTTAAATTAACAAGCAATGACATATCATTGATTTTTGAGATTCAATTTGGTGATACTGAGAAGCAGATTAGTTATCAAAAGAAACCACATTCAAGGTTTACCAGAAAATGGTTCCAAAACAAAGAAAGATTGACAACTAAGAATATAAGGGACAAGTTGATGATAGCAGTCACAAAGAACACAGATGAAGACAAGGCTGATGTTGCAAGACTCATCACACTTTACCTATGTGATGCCCTCTTCTTGTTAAAGACAATACATACACTTACATGGTGTTTGTGACATTTGTTGAAGACCTTGCACAGACAGTCAAAAGCTATAAGTGACTATCAAATGCAAATAATAGCAAAAGATTTACAGATCTAGCAACTGTAACAAGATGCACTATAACACTATCAGTGAGCACATACTTTTATCTATTAAAAAGCAAACAAAATCCATACACATAATCTGTTGCTCTATTAAACATATTAATTCATTTAACATTCTATTTGTTTTGTAATAGTATTGGTTATGTGAGCATTCAACAATTGTAGTCCCTGTAAACACAAGCAACAACTTCCTAAGATTTTTGAAATGAAAACTTGATGATCTACGTCGAGTACTAGACAACAATTTAAAGCACTTGATATCAATAGAAACCCTTGAAGATCGAAAGGTATAACAATCAAATAGATGAAATCCATATGTCTGGCAAAAACAGAGAATGTCTTTTTGATTAACAAAAACATGAATACCAAACAAATGAAATCTATTTGTGTAGTCGTACAAATATTATATTGTTGCATGCAGAGTACATGCATTCATATGCTGGATTTACAAAATGCATCCAAAATATATTATGATATTTAAAATAGGTACAATTCTTTCTATGTTGTCCTCAAACATATAAACTTTTGATACCATGTGTAACCATATATCTGTTTGCGTACAACAGATGAAATTAACTATAATCTAACTAATTTCTTTAAAATTTCTTTTTTTTGTAGGTTAAGGATGAAAAGCCTGAAAAAACCTTGGTAGAGGAGTAGTGCATCAAATCTGGAACAATTGTTCATAAGGGGAAAAAGATGAAGCAATTTGTCATTGAAGAAGAAAGGGACTTTGAGTCAGATGAAGGAGGAAGCACACAACAAATACAAGCCAAGCCAAAAGAAAAAGTTAAACAACAAAGAAACGGCCAAGAAGAGAAAGCAAAGAAAAAGGAAACTGAGCATTCAAATAAAATTGTCTTATCCAAGAACAAGGATAAAAGGGAAAGAAAAGAAGAAAAAGAAGGAAAAGTTGTAAACAATGAAATATTATAAAAAAGGCAACAGCATGAGGAGAGTGCGGTTGGCATTAGACGGATATGATCATTTTACACTAACCATTATTTGCATACAGCTTGAAAATTAGCATCATTTGGACATTTTGGCAGATGCTATTGAAACAAAACCACCAATGCCAGAAAATTTGAAGTTGAAATCACTAACAGCATTTCAGACAGAGAAACTGGAAGACGATTTTGCAGTAAATAAAGAATTCATGAATCTCTACGTGGATTTAGAAGTTGTCAGTATGGAAGCAGTTTTCAAGATTGAGAGATTGGAGCTGAGAATAATGAGTTCGAAAAAAAATAAAGAGGGAGAAGAACTAAATAAGAGAGCTAGAAGAAAAGTTGAAAACATAATTGGAAGAACAAGAAGAAAAGCCAAGATGCTAGAGAATAAACTCCAAGAAAAGGATATTGAAATGAATGATCTGATTAACAACGTTCACATCCTTCAAAATGAAGAACAAATCTTCAATCAAGAAAGGCAAAAAGAAAAAGAACAAAAGGTGAATAATATATTGAAGGAGAAGGATGATAAAAAAAAGGAGCTGAACAACATTGTTGATCTACTTCAATCCGAAATACAAGGCTTGATTGAAGAAGATAAAGAAGCACACACAGATATTTTGGAAAAGACTATCAGAGAAAAGGATGCCAAAATTAAGGACCTAAAGAGCAAAGTTGAAATTCTTCAAACTGTAAAACAAGCTTTGAAAGAAAGGCTAGCTGCTCTGATGGTTCAAAATGAAAAATTAAACTTGAAGAAAGAGATTGTGGCAAAAGGTGTGATGACAGATGAATTTTTTGAAGACACACCTAAGATAAAGAACAATAAATCTTTAACAAAAAAGCTATCTTCAATGATAAAGAAACTAAAGAAGAAGGAGAAAAAAAGAGAAGAAGGACCTAGAATTTGAATATCAAGCCAAAAATCAAAAAGGAAAAAGTTACAAAAACAAATAGATTTGCTTCCCAAAAAGATAAAATTATTGAAGTATGGACAAATGAACATTCAACTGATATAATTACAAAAAAAACCAGAACCTCTTCCTCTAAAGTTTCCTATGTATCAATTCTTGAAAAAAGAAGAAATCAATTTATTGAAAGAAATATTTGAATTAAAAGGGGAAGGGTAAGTAACATTCTTAGAAAACAAAAAACAAAAAAATTCTTTTCATTCAATTCAATTAATTTCATGGTGTGATGTCCATTGTGTTGACCCATAAAAAATTACAAATGTTGTAGCAAAAAATTACAAGCAAATTCCAAACCAAAGGTACAAAAACTCCAAGATTATGAAAAGACAAGTCAAGTACTGCATCCAGATGTTTAGAGTTGGTGCAATCCACTCAAAAGGTTTTAGATGAGCTCAGAGTACAGCAATTCCAATTTTAGAGTTAGTGAACTTCATCTGGTCATTTGACTCACCAAACTTCATAATTAAGGTTCATTGGCTCAAATTCTAAAGGTCATTGAACACGCTTAAGCTTGGGGTTACCAAAGTGGCTGAAACTCTCATGGTAACTCCAAAGCATGTTTAGAAATGATGTTTTAAAGTTTCAAAGTATTTGAACTTCATCTCAGCTCAAACTAAACTTCAGTGACTGTCTGCTAGCTCCTTGGGGGTCACTATAGAAATTGATACTTCTACTTATCGAAACAGGCTGAAACTCGAAGCAAGGCCTTCAAATACATTTAAAGACTATCCTTCAAAGTTTCAGAGCATTTGAATATCATTTGGACCCAAACTCAGTTCAAACGGTTATCTACTAAGCTCTGTGGGGTCACTGTGTAAAATGATACCTCATGAAGATCAAATAAGTTGAAACTCTTGGAGGAAGCTTAAATGATGCTCAAGGGAGGCTTTGCAAAATCTAAGGTCAAACGGACATCATTTGACCCAAAGTCTACAAACACGTCAACTTTGGGTTAGTGACCTCTAAAGTCCTGCTTCCAAATGATCGAATTAATGAAATTTGGGCACAAGGCTTTAGTCATGCTCTCAAAAGGATTTCATTTGGGCCTACTTCAATGACATGTTAGCTAGGAGTCCGTGACTTCCGAGTTATGGGGGTCACTAACCAAAGTCCTATTTCTAGGAGGCCACAGCTGATGAAATTCGGAACAGAAATTCAAAATATATTTAAAGTTAATTCTCCAAAGTCTCAAATCAATTGAATATTGTTCGGGTAGAAAACAAGCTAACTGCCTACAATGTAAGGTGAATAGTGACTTAGAACATGCAACAAGTGGGTCGTTGCTTCATACCTTACTTCCATAATTCCAAATTGCATGAAATTTAGCTGGATGCTCCAAGATACCCCTAACATTGGTCCCTCTAAGTTTCAGACCAAACTGATGTTATTTGGCCCTCAAACACCTGAAACGAGGACTCATTTTCATAAAAAGTCAACAAGGGAGTTGACCAACTTTAGAAGTCAAACAGATTGAAATTTCTATCACACACTCAAAACAGTGTCAAAAGGCATTCCTCTAAGTTTCGTGGAGATCAGACTTCGTTCGAGCCCTAAACAAGCAAAAATGGGTCACACATGCAATAATCCAAAAATGAGCCTTGATAGTGACCGTGGCCCGTGGTCACAGACACTTATGACTTAGTCTGAAACGATTCCTAAGAGTTATTTTACATTTATTTTAAAGTGTAACTCCTTTACAACTGCTAAGAATCATCTCAACTTCCTCTAAAGCCTACAAAAAGCACACTTGAGCTCTAAAAAAAAGGTTAAAGCAAGGTTCAAATCAAGTTTAAGCAATCAAAGCAAGTTCACACTACTTACAAGCATTAAAGACCTAGTTTTAAGCATTTTTGAGGCTTCTAAGGCACTTTAGGCAATTCAAACTTACTTTTTCTTCTCTTTTTCACTAACTTAAGGTACGAAATAGTTCAGAAAAGGAGAAAAAGCATGCTTCTCACTTAAAAAATACATAAGCAATGGCCACTTGGATGAAATCTTCTTTCTTTGATTTTCTCACTTGGGAAGGGTTTTGGGCCATCCCAAAAGTTGTAAACAAGCCTCTTTAGGCTTCATTTTGTTCCTTGAAAATTATAAGTTCAGAATGACACGACTTTGGCTACATTTTTGCTTATTTAAGCACCCTTTTTGGATTTGTACAAAAATAGTCAATAACCTAAAGGTGATGATCATCAAAGGCCTAAGTTGATTCCACGGCCAAATCAATCACTTTTGGTGGTCATTCAACACTCCAAAACTTGAAGAAAACAAGTTCCAACACTCTGAAGGAGACACATAAGTGAAACAGAGAGAAAACAAAAGTAAATAGTGGCTTTTTAGCCACTGTCTGCCATTGGCCATGAGCCATGGTCACTGGCAGGGAACTAGTGACCATGGCCCATGGTCACTCCCCACTGTCTTCCCCTTTTTGTATTTTCTTCCATTTTTTCATGTGTTTTCTTGTAAATTCTAGATTAAGATCACATTTGAGACAAGAGAGAAGGGTTGTGATTTTTCAAAACTTATAAACAGCCTGTATCCCTGCTGTCAGTGCATTTGAACCCATATAAACAAAGGAAAAATAATGATGAACTGTAGTTATTTCCCATTCTTCTTAAAGATTGAAATGTGTGAATGTTAGACTTGAATCGGTTGCATTTCAGATCACGTTCAAGTGCCACTAGAAGATTGGCGTTGTCTATGGGAAAAACACATTTTTGCTCTAATTTGTGATCAAATTTGGCCAAAAGGCATGAAAATTGGCTAAAATGAATGAAAAGTACTAAAAAAAGTGCTAAAATATGCTGCTGTGAGCCAATGGCCGTAGGATGTTGTGTAAAATAGCTCATGACCACGGGATGTTGTGCAAAATGAATATGAATGTGGGAGACTATGTAAAAAATACTGTGACTGTAGGAGGTAGTGGAAAATAGACAGTGATAACGAGCCTACGGTCATTGACTTGTTTTGCTTCTAAATTGACTTGTTTGACTTCTAAGGACACCTATGCAAGACCTTGATGTCTATGAGGGGTTTGGGAGCTTAAATGAAGAAACTTTTGCACCTCGAAGTGCATCATTTTATCATTCAAATGAAGGCATTAGGCACTTTAAAGTGCATATTTTTTCCATTTAATTGAGGGAACTTTGCACCTCGATATGCATGGACCAAATCAACACCCCTGTTATGCAATAGAAGAGTGGTGCTTGAATCTAAAAGGCTTGGACCCAAATAAATGTTTTTATCAAATCAATGATAAGACCATTGACATTGCAATCATGCACTCTTAGGCGTCATGCCAATGACTGTGCCCTATGGTCACTCCCCACTGTCTTCCTTTTTTGTATTTTCTTCCATTTTTTCATGCATTTTCTTATAAATTCCAGATTTAGATCACATCTGAGACTAGAGGGAGGGGTTGTAATTTTTCAAAATTTATAAACAACCTGCATTTCTGCGGTCAGAGCATTTGAACCAATGTAAACAAAGGAAAAATAATGATGAACTGTAGTTATTTCTCATTCTTTTTAACGCTTGAAATGTGTGGATGTTGGACTCGAATCCATTGCATTTCACATCATGTTTTAAGCTCGACCAGACAGTGCAATAGTTTGGAGCTCGTATAGATTAGGCGTTGCATCGATGGATTACATTAGGATACACTTAAGAGCAAAGAGGTCTCGAGCAGTGTAAAAAACTAAAACAACATAATTTAATTTGTTCATATCGCCAACAGATAAATTTAAACTAGATGAAATTATTAACCCTGATTTTATTTGTTATAATATACATAGTTAATTGATAGATTTGGTGAAATCCTATATTCTAACCAAAAGAAAAAGGAGTTAACATATCTGAAGAAAAATCCAAGAGCCCCATTACTATTGGACAAATAATTCTATATTACAAGTTTCGCTTGGGTAAGTACACCTCCTATGTAACTTACATAAGCTAAAAATTCAACTTCCAATATATACTTAACAAGTTTGTTGTCAAATGCTTTCATTGTTTTTTTATTTTTTAAATTTTTTACAGACTTGAGTGAGGGAGAGCAATGAAACAAATATGGAGAAATACGTCCTCTATCACCTAACAAGTGAAGTGGTAAAGAGCCATAGATATCTTGTTTCTCAATGAACCATGTGAAGCCAAAAACAAAAGTTCCAAATCATTTAACACTTTTGGTGGTTGACAATGAGGATGGAATCTAGAGACATTACAACTCATTGTTGCCATGGAAAGCCAACCAACTGGATAATTGCTTCAATGATGCAAAAAAAAGGGAAGAAATATTTTTTAAACTTAAAAATAAAAAAGTATTCACCTAATGAATTTTAATGATTTTTTCATCTAGAAAGTGATTATTGAAAATCACTTTCGAAAGTCGTAAAGAGATTTAGTTGAAAATGTTTAAAAGAAAAATAAAGATGAAGGTGAACTCTTTTTACCCCAGGATTTCACTTATGAATTAGAAAAGTTTAGAAATTGTCCACAACGACCACCCTCATTGTAAGTTTAACACAAAGCAGATAAATTAGAAATTACATGTCACATTGAATTAGAACAACCACACTTAATTACCAATATTTTTCTAATCTATATTACAGGGTTGACTGTGGAGTTGTGATATACTATGTTACGTAACAGATCTTTGAGAAGAAGTCGATCACAACAGACTTTCGATCACAACAGACTTTCCTATAACACAAGCACAACAAATCTGTGTTTTGTTGATTCAAAGATCTTTGCATGACATAGGAAAATCATGGACAAAAGATGATTAAAAGATTAGGGAGATGCTGATGAAGGAGCAAACTCTTGCTATGTAAGAATTGTATTGAAGTCATTGTAATGAAATAGATGTATTCTAAATATTCATATTGTGAGATGATGAGCTGAACTTATCTCTTAAATGTACAAAATATAAGTTTTGAAATGAAATTTTCTTTAATGAAATTTCTTATGTTTAAGATTTTATTTGTTACAATAGAGAAATCCATCCGTTTGTTATTTCATGGTGTACATAAATAAATGTTAAGTTTAGGAGTTGAATTAAATTGTGTGAGTAATAAAAAAAGCAGATATCTTTTTCCAGCCAAATGGACGTGGAAAGATCCTAATTTTTTTTAAGATTATGATTTGAAAATAGAATTCATTTGTTTGATCTACAACTATTCAAAGCAACATTTAAAAAACCAAGTGTCTAAAAAATTATTTTATTCATTTGGTATAATACTATTGAGGCAATATATAAAATACCAAGAGTCTTAACAAAGATTTCATCTGTTTTGTCTTATACTCTTGCATGAAATAGATGAAAAATCAATGGTATAGATAATCATTTTATCTGTTTGGTATATTTTTCTATACAGGCAATAGATACAATTGCAAAAAATCCAAGCTGATTCGAGCTACAAACAAATCAGTAGCTCTATAGTGGGGATCATTTTGATTAATTTTGGAGAATAAACTCAACAGGTTAAGCTTAAGTAGCTCTATAATAAATACAATAGATTAATTTTGTAGATCATAATGATAAACTCTACATCTTAATTTCATCTGTTTAACTGTGAACATATCAATTTGATCTGTTTTACATATTTTCATTTGTAAAACAATTAAATTGTTGCATTTCAACTTTTTATTATAATTCCTTTGAATGCAACAGTCAGAATATTAACAGTATGGAAAATGATTTTATCTATTTGTTATACTTCTGTACAAGGTCAACAGATATAATTACAAATAGTTACAATTAGATACTTCTAAGAAAAACCAAGCTATTCATAGCTACAAATAGGTCAATTTGATCTATTTTGGAACATTGAAAGTGAAAATACATCTGTTTAATTTTAGAGAATAAAATCAACAGATTAAATTCAAGTAGCAACAGAATAAATAAAATATATTCATTTTGGAGTGTGTTAAAGGGGAAAGATGAAGAGAATCAAGAGCCCCCCTTGCTCCTTACATAATCATCAATGTTCTTATTTTTTCAATCTAATGATTGCAAAGTGTAGTAGGAAACCCTACTACAAACACTTGCTCTTTTCCATCATCCCTGACTTAAAGAGAACTCTCCCCCTCTCTCATTGCCCACTGAAAAACAACCCTCCAAACTTCCATGAATGATTGAATTCTTTTTGAATTATAGGATGCTCAGAAAAGGGTGCAAAAACATTCCAAGTAATTGATTGCTATGACAAGTCTGAAGATGGATTTCAATTTAAGGTGGAACATCTTAAAACTTCTAGTTGCAATGTGGACATTGTAAATTCTAATGTGGACATTGGACCTATAGCTGAGCAAGCTGAATTTCTAACTTTGACTTCAGTTGTTGTACAGTCTAATGATGAGTCTGAAGCTTTAGAAGAAACATCTGCTCTTTCTAGTAATATAGTAGAGAACTTGTCTCAGAATCATTGCAATGTAAGTGAGCTCAAGTCTTTGAATACTATTTATAAAGAAATTAATCCAACAAATAAAATTGTTTGCTTCTATAAAAAAAATCCTTTTATTTAAGTTTCAAAAGGATTTTGTCAAATATCATCCTACGACAACTTAAGAAAGATGTTACATATCAAAGAATACATTTGTTTTCATCTAATCACTTCCTTACATGATCTACAATTATGGTTTCATACAGAACCACATTTACCACATTTCATTTTCCTAATATTCTCTTCTCCTATAGAAGGTATTCTCTTCATCTTTGGCCAGTCAGGTTGTTTCCTAGTAATAGGAGCAGGTATTTCAACATCTATTGTGCTAAATTTAGATTTGCCAGCCGTTGCAATAGTGATTATGGCCTCGGAATATGGCTCCTTAAAACCCCAACATGGAAGTATCTATTCACAAACAAATTCAAATCATTCTTACTCTTTTAAATAGCACTAGCGGCATGTGAGCATGGGAATCCATTGAGTTGCCATTGGAAGCAACAATAGGTTGGTTTAAGAATATCAATTGAAAAAGATGGAGAGGAATAAACTTCATATATGGAATCTGCTAAACGGCCGACGCGTCATATTCTTCCTTGGTTCAATGTTTGACATAGCCTCTTATCTATCTCTGAATAGGTTGTGGATTTCACTTTATAGCTTCTTCTCTTTGTTCAGATGTTTGAACCATTATTTTCTGTCTAATGGTATCTACCAAGTTAGTAATAGGTAGATGACGGTGTAGGCGGATCCAAGAATTGAATGATTCAGTTGCATTTGAACACATCTCGCCATAGCAATTCCCTTGAAATAAGCACTGCACTATCTATTAGGAGGAAGATTATCCAAAAAATTTTCGACAGTCAAACCACCTTCTTTTCTAAAAATTTCCATTTTGTAATTCAATGTAGCCTCTGTTGGTGCATAGGTTCACTCACGTAGAAGATAGATTACATGATCTCTAAAGGAATTGCAAAATGGCCTTGAATATAATGATCTTAAATTTGTCTTCAAATAATTAATATAATATCCATGATGTGATAGAGGGAATACATGTGCAACACTACAAGTGATGCCTGGATGTCAATAAAAAATGAATGTGATAGGTCGATCATGAGCAACTATTTCATGTAATTGCTGAAGGAATCACATGCAGATATCTTCATTCTCAGTACCAACGATGCAAAAAGCAAGTGGAAACAACCCTAAGATCAAAATAATAAATAACATGTTTAGTTAAAAAAATAGAGGAATTCATCTATTTAACTGTTTGCAACAACAACAGATAAAATAAGTCCTACAAGATTAAAAATGAATAGCTATTCACAAACAAATATATTTATAAACTATTGCACAATAGGTGAATTCATCTATTTTGGAAAGACAACAGATATAAAAAAAATATTTTTGAAGAGATAAATTTCGGAAATATCCACAAATAAAATTCATATTATGTTTAAAAGGTCAATTAAATTGTATATTGCATCCAAAAGTCTATAAAATGTGATCATGTTAATTGTAAAAGACATATAAAATACATCTATTTGTACCATAAATGAATCTATCTGTTTCCAATAGTAATAGGCCGCATGTAAAAGGAAAAACATTGGAATGATAAAATTGAACAACCTAAAGCAGTAGAACTTATATAATTGTACACTATACATGAACTTATAAATATAAAGATCAATAAATTATATAGAATCAAAGAAAAGGAATCTATATACCTAATTTCTTATCTATTAAAAAGATAAGAAATATATGAATCTATTAACAAATAGATTAAATTACCCAAACATATTTAATTTCAAAGAATGAAAAAAACAAAAACATAAATTCACGTGGTCTCTATCTTTTTCTATTACAACTAGAAGCGTACCCTTGAAATGACCCTTTAGGAATGTGCCATCAATAAAAAAACATTGGACGTCAATGCTTAAAGCCATATATAGATGCATTGAAGGCAACGAATAATCTCTTGAAGAACATCAAAGAGATCCTCCTCAAGATCAAGAACAAACCTAGAAAAAGGATTTGCTTTCAAAGCAGCTCCAATGTATCACTTCAGTTGGTTAAATGAAGCCATTAGTCACCATACAATTGTTTTTTAACTTTTTCAACACCGAACCATGCATGATGATAACTAATAGCCAACCTATAATTCTTAAGAATCTATCTTTGCACATCAATGGGGGCAGTCAAAGGCTTCTAACGAATATCATTAACTAAAAGATAAGATATCAAAAACGAAGACATCCTTGGATGCTTTGAAGTCAGTTCCGTACATCCACAAGAATGTTCCTTATTTAATTTTTTTTATATAAAAACAAACCATTTGAAGCATGTTTTGATGCATGGACACGCCACATGCAACCCATAGAATGCTTCATTGCACATTCAGTAGTAACCAATAAGAAATCATTCTTGACATAATTGTACTTAAATCAAAGCTCAATTGAATACTGTTGAAGAGTAATATGAAACTCTTCTACAATACCTTCAAATTTTTGTCCTACTTCATTAATACCTTGAGATTAAGAAGCAGACAACAAAATAGTCTTCACATTAGTAGAATATTTAAGCAGCAAATCAGTTTCAATGTCGCACGTCCTCCCTTTATCAAACAACAAAATCACAGAATCACTTGGTATGGAAATGGAAAAAGTGGAGTCAATGTCTCTTTCATAGATAATCACATCAATACAATCAAATCCTTTATACAAACTTCATGCCAACATATTTTGAAAATCAAAATCATTGCCCAGCAAACACATGAGGTGTCTAGGTACAAAGTAAGATAAAGCAAGAGATCCACGAGTAAAACTATTCCACTTCTAACAAGTGATATCAAGCAAATCAAAAAACTAAAATGATTTAGCAACTTTGACAACAATTTTTAAAATGCATACTTGTACAGTAAAATCACTAGAATGCCCATCAATAATTTGTACATTTAGATTTGATATTTAGACAATAAAAAGAACACATAATTTTATCTGTTGAAAAAAATAACATATTAAAAACCAGCATTCATATAAATCTATCTATTTGGGTTAAACAAAACAATCACTGATCTATTGACAATTAAAAACAATTAAAACATCAAACTAAATTGATAATTCGACCATCTCCATATCCAACATAAATACAAACAGAAAAAATTACAAACAGATGAAATCTTTAACATGTAATAGTCAATTTGTTCTAAATATCAAACAAATGAAATCCATTTGCATATTGGAGTACATTTCATTGCACATAACAAACAATGTGTGATATTTTATCTGTCTTAACAAACACTAGCAATGTATGATCTGTTGAATATTAAATAGATATCAAACTTTGAACTTAAATACATATCTCCACAATCTACGTATATAACATATATTCAAACAGATAGAATTTCAAACACCTAAAAACAATTCATAAGTCAATCTGTTTCTTATAAATAATAAATAGATGAAATTTATTTTTGAATGTGAAACAACTTCATTTGTTTCCAAAATAACGAACCAATCTGATATCACAAAAAAAAAAAAAAAACAAATAGATGAAATTCAAAATGGGCAGTGAAGCAAATTTCATTAGTTTCAAAACTCAGGATTCAATCGGTTTGCTATTAACTCAAAAAAACAAATATTATGTTAGACATCAGATGCACGATCAAATAACAAATAGATGGAATCCAGTTTCGAATGTGAAACAACTTCATTTGTTTCCAAATAACAAATAAATTTGATATTCCATAAAATACAAACAAATGAAATTCAAAATGGGCAGCGAAACAAATTTTATTTGTTTCAAAACTCACGATTCAATCTATTTGCTATAAGCTCAAAGAACAGATATTATCTCAAACATAAGATCCATGATCAAATAACAAACAGATGGAATCCAATTTTGAATGTGAAACAGTTTCATTTGTTTCCAAAATAACAAATCAATCTAACATTACATTAAATACAAAAAGATGAAATTCAAAATGGGTAATGAAATAAATTTTTATTTGTTTCAAAAATAACGATTCAATTCGTTTGCTATAAACTGAAAGAACATAAATTATCTCAAACATAAGATCCATGATCTAGATCTAATTGTCATTATGGAAATAAACAAATTGGAACATTAAGGAACAAAATCAAAATACTATTACAAATAAATAAGATATCTAAGAATACATATATATTATGAAAGACATCAAATCCATAATCAAAACCAGGTTTGTGTCATCATCCACTATAAAAGATTTTAATTAGTGGTTTGTTTTAATCATGAAACCAAATCTATTAGTCATTTCATAAAAAAAAAAAAAAACTGGAACATTAAACAAAATCAAACTACAACTATAAAAAGATAAGATCTCCATGAACAAAATTAGATCTTCAACATCATCAACGACAAAAAATAATTCAAAAAACAAAGAACAACGAATGAAAACCAATAAAAAAAACACCCCATCATTAACAAACAAATGAAAAACAAATAGATATCATAAAGGAAGAAAATTAAGAAACAATATAAACAAAAAGAAAATGAAAGAATCAAAAAATAAAGAAGAAAGAAGAGAGAAGAAGAACATACATGCCGCCTAAAAAAAATGCAACCAGATCGCATGATTCCAATTTGAAACTAAAACGAAAATGTGATTGTAGCACCTAAATTGTGGGAATAATGAAACAAACCCATTCAAGGGTATTTTCGGTGTGAAATACCCTTAACAGAAAGATAAAGGACCTCCACTTAAAGAAAAAATTAAATTGAGGGACATAATGATTTAACACAAATTAAGTTGGATTTAACGTAGTTACAACGTGAAGATAAGGACTGGCCTCTAAATATCCCAACTTATAGCTATGGGGACTTTATCCCAAAAAACCCATTAGATGGATCTTATACTGAAAAAGACTTTATAGTTTTGGGAACACCACATTATTCCTCAAGTTTCAATTTAGTGAAAAGATTGAAAAAAGTAGAGAAGTGACATTAACATCGTTCTTTTTTTATATTACTAAAGAACGAAGTTAACGTCCCTTAAAGACATTAACGTCACTAAAAGTAACTTTTTATAGTTTAAAAGATAACATTCAAGGCAAAGATAATTTTCTATTTATAAACCCCTCATTTTTGTGTGACTGTGCAGCTGTTGTCTTTTTCCCTACTGTGATCCCCAAGCTTCTCGTCTTTTTATATTTCCACCTTTTATATTTAGATTTCCAACATCTTTGGTATATTCTAATCGAACTCATATTTTTGTCTTCCTGTTTATAACTACACATGAAGGTATATATAATGGGTGGTTGTGTTTCATCTACTTCTTTGTTTAACATTTGAATGCATGTATGTGGTTGTTTAACCATCACATGTACTTGGTTGTTTAGCCTTCTTCATTTAACCTTTTTGCATGCATGTTCATTGTTGTTTAGCAATTTCTTGTACGTGTATTTTGATATGTGGTGAATGTGTTGAATGTTGCCTGTATGGTGATGTACATATGCAATATATTGTGGAACAACTTCATTTGAATATCACCTGCTTTTGCAAACACTGAACTTTGATGAAGCAACAAATAGTATGTTGATTTGAATGCTCAAACACTGCCTTATTATTGATATAATGCTTTATCATTTTGAAGTTGGTGTATGCCAAATCCTTACATTGTTTAATTGAAATGAATGAATTGTTTTTTAGCCTTATCTATGGTGTGTAAAAATTGTAAGCAACTTGAAGTGAACTTAATTACATGCTATTTAAGGTTTAGGGTTGAATTACAAGCATAGTATTATTTGAAGTTGAGGTGAATTGAATTACATGTAATTTAGCCTTATGTATTATTTGAATTCATCAGTGTTTACAAATGACTTAATACAAACCTAAATTCATTGAATCTTCTAAGACGAGCCTGAATTCATTGAATCTTCTAATGACGAGCTGGCTTTGTTGTATGAACAAGAGAATCATGTGAGTACAATAATTGCAAATGGCATTCAGCACGGAACCTATAGAATGTTAGATACCAATGTGGATAAAGAAATTTGAGCCCTTTCATATCAACAAAAAAAATGGGTGGCTCAGTGTGGATTGGGACTTCTAATTGAGATTTGATTACATGAAGACTGACCATGCTCTCATGATGGGATTAGCAGAGATGGAGGTTGGAGACGAACACTTCTCATCTCCCTTTTGGCGAGGCAACAATTAATTTAAAATTTTTGCATATATTTATGAATTACCTATTAATGGTCCCATTGTAATGTGGTCCACGTTTCCAAAGTATACAGTTGTATCAACTTGTGAAGAGTGGCTGGGAATGGCTCCAAGGCCAGTTAGAGATACAATTAGAGTAACCATAAAATTCATATGGTTAGAGGACAACTTCAGGCCTAAGATAGAAAATTATGAGTTATTAAAGGCAAGGGCTTACTTGTTCTTCTTAGTTAATAGCCAACTAGTGGTGAGTACAAATGCTTTGAGAGAGCAACCATAGGTACTTGAACTTTTTAAAGAGTTCAAACCCAAGCGTAAGAACCAGCATGCCTTAGAGACTTGTACATAATGCTTTTAGGGACAGTTACATTATTAAGGGAAAATTAATTGAACTCAATGGATGTGGATGTGGATCTAGATATGGGTCTAGATGTGAATATAGGAAGAAAAAAGAAAGAAAAGAAAATTACTGTGCTTCATACCTTGTTAGGTCCTATTCAATTGTTATAGGTAATTAAAAGATATTATCTTTTTCTTATTTCATATTGTTTCATACCTTTTCACTTTTTGTAAACTAATGTGTTTGATAAATTATTCAAATATGAGCATATTCAAGAATGACAATTAGAAGGTGCCCCCCGCCAAATCCAAATAACATTCAATTTCCATTGTTCAAGACGTGGCAGGCACTTCTAGAATGTATGCACAAAGTCACCTCACTTAGACAGATTAAAGAGGAAATCAATGATTTTCCAAAGGATAAGGTAATCTAAGTTCAATCTTTAGTCATTTACCATAAATTAATTTCTTTTATTTATTATGTTTGTTTTCTTATATGGCTTTACTTTTCAAATGTAGTTTATTTTGCAACCTTACACCGTTTATGGGAAAATGATTCTCTTGCATGTCGTAAAGGCTAATTGTGACCTGTTTACTTCAGACATGATCCTATGTTATTTTTTTTTTTTTGATAGGCATCCCACGGGCAACATTAAGAAACAATTTGGCCTTAGACAAATTATTGCTCCTTCGATTTACCCTTTAATAAATAGTGTGGAGCAGGTTGAGTGGACGATCTTTAATTATGGAAATTTAAATGATAAACTTTAAGATATATGAGATCGGAGGAGAGAATTAGTGCTAAAGGAAAAGAAGAAAGATAATTCAAAAGGGCATAGCATAGCATGGAAAAGAAGAAAGATTATTCAAAAGGGCATAGCGCAGCATACCATGCATGGTATTGAATTAAAACACTCCTCATCATTCAAGGAATAAGGAGAGAAGTACTGCCCGTCGAACTCCAAAAGATTCAATAAGTGAGGAGAATAAGGAAGAAGGAGAAAAGAAAAAAAAAGAAAAGAATAAAGAAAAGAGATTGAAATAAAGGAAGAGGGAAATGAAATAGAAGGATTCAAAGATGAGTGAGCCCAAGTTGAAGATTCAAAGGATATTCATATATGTATTTATTTATTTGTGGGGATTTATATTTCACATTAAAGTTATCAATTGAATTCCTTTTTCTCTTCTTTAGCTTATGAAGATAATGTTTTGTATTTTCTTTGTTACATATTATTCAATTTTTGGACTGTATCGCGAGATTAACACATTGTTCAAACAAAAAGAATGTCGACTTTTTTGTGTTTGTAGCTCGTTTACAAGAGAAGATCGATGGATTCAAAGTTTCCCTATCATCTTCTTTTGTTGATTATGAAAAGGAATAATTGGAGAGTTCTCAATCAAATGTTGAGAATATGTATGTATCTTTGTTAACAATTGAGAATAAAGTGTTATCTCTTAAATCAATGAAGGAGAGGGAGAAGGCAATAAAGCAACCGATCAAAAGGAAGGCATAAGGAGTTAGTCGGCCTCCTGCAAGAGAATTCTCTTTTAAAGGGGAAGAAGTACTGTATATAATTTGACTTTGATGACATCTTCCTAGACATATTTTGTTTCTCCCCACAATCCACTAATCTATCTTCATCGTTAGTTATAATATTAGTAATACTTTCTCAATTCATCGCTTTTAATTCAAGGCAGTATGGTGGGAGCATCTGAAATGAATCTTCATATAAACAACGAACTATACTGAGTGCCATACCTTTTTCCAAACGTATCTTCCGTTAAGAGATTGCAACTTCAAACTCCATTTGATAGTCATTCATGATTTCTTTTGGCTTTAAATTATTATTTAACCGAACCTTGTCCAAGATATACTCTGTAATAAGCTTTGATGAAGCTTTTCAATGCGATGTACCCAACATTGGCTTTGACCAATGGTACATTGGATTGTATGTTTGAACTTTGAATCAGGGGCCACTTTCAACAGCAGATGCAGAAATACGGATGGACAATTCTGAGCTTTGCAACAAGCAGTTAATTTCTCCTTATTTGTCTTTATATGATGAAGTACAAAGTTATTATAAACTGCAAATTTGGCTGGAGACTTTCTAAAATATTCATAATCAGAGAAGTCACAACCAAGCCACAATCTCTAGCAGAATCATGGCCAATGTCAGTGTCAAACTCAAATAGTCTCATATTATCCTCAAACTTAACAACTGACTTGTCAGCTAACTGTTCTAGCATTTAACTTCTCACCTAATTAATTAGGAAAATGCCCAGGGATATGGTTGTTTGAACTATGATGAAAACACTTCCTCATATTTCTAATGGAAAGTGAATATCATTATCATTACCAAGGTCGGGAGTTTCGAATGGATGCAAATCTTAGTGAAGTTAGGAACGAGAACTGGCCCTTTTATCTTCATGAACATGCTAACTTATTCGATTGGGAGTTTCAAATTGATGCAATTCTGTAAAGATGTTGGGGACATAAACTGTCATGAACATGATGACCTGTATTAGGAGCCCCTTAGAAAGACTTGGCACATTCATTGGTACCTTACAATAGATAATAAGAATAAATTAGTACTGAATTAGACAAATTTATACAACATAATGAATGAATTTGATTATGAATTTCAAACTTACCTTGACTGTTTTCTAATCATATTTCCAACATTTGAATCTCCTTGATGAGTCCATAAAATAACACATTGATAGCATCATTTTATATTAATTTATACATCCATTTAGGTTAGATAAAATGATTTAAACATGAATTCATGATTTTATGCGTTGTTGCATCAAAATTTTCAATTTCACGATAAATCATCAATTTTTGCATTTCCAAGGATAAATTCATGAAGTCATTTAATTAATGAATGTTTCTTTTAATTTCCAAAACTTTGAAGAATCTTAGGTGCATTAGAATTCCCTATCATTTCTTTAAATGAGCTTAATTCAGTGTTGGGAAGTGTTAAAACTGGGACCCATGTTGAAAAAGGAAAGAAATTGGAGAAATGGGACACACACACCACATAAGCATCCATGTGTGCATCCCACATCCAAGGTGGGCCCTATTTAGCCACACTCTCTCACTATGATGGGTCCCATTGCAAAGCTAATGATATGAAATTAGATCTCCATCATCAAAAATCAAGATCAAGGCCAAGAGGATGGAATTCGAAAAGCGATAAAGATGAAGGCTATTGTTGAAATTTAATTTTTGAATTATCAAAGAGGATTCCAAGAACACATCAGCAACCCAATCTCATTCAAACTCATCTCTCAAAGTGGATAGAGAGGAAGAGTCCTTAGCACACAAGGAAAGAAAAAAAATAATAAAAAGAGGTCACCAAGGAAGATAGATGTCCACTACAGAAGCCTCCTCATCATTCCACTCTCTATCTCTCACATACCAAACCCTACCATCATATCTCTCTCCTATATATGCATAGATAACACCCTCTTTCCATTCCCATACATGTACAAAATCCATCTCCATTAGCCACGCCCATCACCATCCACCCCCTTCATCTCTCATCATTCCATCAAGTTCCAATCCAAAGGTGGGATCGGCCAACCCACCTTGGATCCATCGATTCATCTCCACGCCACTTCTTCTTCTTCGTGCTTCAAGTTTCTCCACCTCTCTTCCCCTTGGTGTATGTTGGTCAAGATTTCAAG
This sequence comes from Sextonia rubra, assembly GCA_037013555.1. NCBI lineage: Eukaryota > Viridiplantae > Streptophyta > Magnoliopsida > Laurales > Lauraceae > Sextonia > Sextonia rubra. The sequence goes on along the minus strand of JASUAD010000028.1, from coordinate 197,120 downwards.
TGATGATGTACATTGTGATGCAGATGCTCCCTTGACTTGGTGGTTATGAACCTAGAGTAGGAATTGAGTTTATTTAGATTTTCTTTCTCTACTTTCTTGTTCATGATTCTTAGTGATGTATAAAGGATTAAAGAAGGATTTGTGAGTCGTAATAATTTAATTTATTAGATCAATATAGTGTGTTTATGTGGGTTGACAAATCAAATTTGGCATTATAGTTCTAGTTGTCCTTTGGCCCTAAGTATGGAGTTTGAAAGTGGATATTGAAATTTTAAAGCCCATCATTCTCTTTCTTTTATTTTTACTATCTCTGAATTTGTATGCTTATTTCTTTTTATGTTTATTTCTTTTATTTTCATTCAATTGGTTGTTTGATGATTCTACTTGTTTTGCAGTATATAGTTTTAAGATTGTTTTAGATTAGGATTTCTAGTTTAGGTTTTTATTTGTGATTGTAATTTTAAATTTGGACTTGTAATTTAATTTTAATTTTAGTAGTTGATTTATTTTATAGAGATTTTTAATAGGCTAGTATTAGTTTTTTCAATTAGGATAGGCTTTCTGCAAATTTTAGCTCCTTGTGGATACGATCCCAGACTCATTAAGTTTAACTATGATTAATGACCTTGCATTTGGGGTCCACTCTTCAATCAAAGTTTTCGTGCCATTTCCGAGGAGCACCGTTCACAAAGGTAACTCTCCAACTTTTCCTTTTTATTCACTTTGTGGGAGTGTTCTAATTTCTTACCTGCATACTAGTCTAGGGGTATAGCATGCATGGAATGAAAGACTAGCCCATGGACTTTTACCTAGGTTTTTTTGTTATGCCCCAATCCCAGTCATTAGGAATTAGAGGGGCCCCCAGGGTGTGAATACATAATCCCGTAGAAATCCATGTCATACGAAGATACGTACGAATCACTATAAGGGAGATTCCATAGGAACATGTGAGGTAAGTCCAATAACACGTAGATTAAGATTCACCATAAAGCTGAAACCTGTGAAATACACCTGTAATAATCATAAACAATGCATAGAAAAGAATATTATACCATCATAAAATACACTTAAGTCTTTTAATTAACCATTCCCATCACATCCATAACCACAAAACCTTAAACAAATCTTATATACAATGTCCAAGTTAAACCATGTCCATACACAAGATCCAAAATCACAACTGATTAACCTAACAAAATCACTTGACGCTCTCCATAGGACGACTAGTAAAAGACGTCATCATCCTTCCATTCTTCTATGCCCCTAGTTACCATTGGCACCCTCCGGGGACACGTCGATAATCATGTTGGGGTTTGATTTTGTACCTGTAACACCATGGGTAGCACTGTTAATACGATAGTTAAGTAAATATAGAGATACATAAGACCATTATGTTGTATCAAATGAATTAAAAAATATATAGACTTAAAAAAAGGCAATAATCGTAAACTAAGCATGTTGTGCATGAATAAACATGAGTAATGAATCATAACCAAGATTTCATACATACTAGTTGGCATCTACGAGGCTATATTCTCTCAAAAGAGAGCATATCATCTAGAGAGTGTGTGAACATACATATGGGGATTATGCTAAGGGATCAAGCTAGCTTCCCGAGGAGCACCGACAACTTTTCTGTGGACTACTATAGCAGCAACATAAAAGATACCCAAACTGGTCCCGTCGAACCTAATCAGGATACAATCTAAGTGGTGCCGACTTGACATATCAAGATCGACTCCGAATCATAAACAAGATTTCATACATACTAGCTGGCATCTACGAGACTATATTCTCCCAAAAGAGAGTGTATCATCTAGAGAGAGCGTGAACATACATATGGGAATTACGCTAAGGGATCAAGCTAGCTTCCCGAGGAGCACTAATAACTCCTTTGTGGACTACTACAGTAGCAACATAAAAAATACCCAAATTGGTCCCGTCGAACCTAATCATGGTACAAACTAAGTGGTGCCAACTCGACTTATCAAGATCGACTCCAATTCATGTCTTTCATACATTTCAATCATACTTATCATATCATACATAAGGGAGTATTGGTCTTGAGATCATATTCATTCATAGAAATCGGAATTAGTAAGGTAACTGATAATTAAACAATGCATACTTTAATGAGCTAGAGAGTTCGAACTCTCTCAACCTTGGCTACCTCCATTTTGGCTAATAGGCACGCACTCAGTAGAAGCTCAAGCCTGATTCGTCTCAAGGTTCACTAGGAAGAATGGGTACATGACTAGATCATGTTTAGAGCAAAGTTTCATACAATATGAATGCATTTAAATTGAGAAGGTATCAAGGAAATTTACTAGCCAACACCCTATCCTAGATAATCCGTAATCCCGACGGCATTCAACACGATGTATTTATAAAACGTCCGGTGTCATTGTGTTACCAAATCTTGGCATTACATTATATATGCAAGGACACCTTTCTTATGCCAACACCCATGACATGACATCGGGAATTCATCCGGAAAATCGAAGGGGATAAGTGACAGCTCTACACTTGTCCTCTTTATCATTTAGTCACCATTGGGCTAATTTAATTATGGAAAAGGTGCCATATCTAAAGCCCTACAGAGTCATTTGAAATCCCTTATATCCTAATTTCACAATGTTCTTACGGCTTAGTCGTACATATGTTACGCCTTAGCTGAATGGCTTAGTTTTCCCTTAAGTTCATAGTATTTACCACTTAATCATTTATTAGCCTACGGCTAGGCTATAGTACAATCCATGACTTAGCCGTGTGTGAGCCATAGAAGAAAAATAGGACTTTAGGCTCTCAGGAAAGCTCGTCATAAAATGACTTACGGCTTGGTGACAGGATGGTTACAGTTTAGCCGTAGTTCATTCCACGGCTTAGCCGAGGGTTAGCCGTAGTACAAAAATGGGTTTTGGTATTCTCAGGATTTTGAGCTGTACACACTTACAGCTTAGCTATGGCTTCGCCGTAAGCTTTAGAAATTCTGGAAATCATTTTGAAGCTCGAGTTCAGTACAGAACTTTGAATTTGAGGCGGTCATAGTGAGCTTCCTATGGCTTCAAAATATCACATGGGTTTCACAATGCTTACACAATAACCACATTACATAGTTATACTCTAATTCATTCAATTCAATACATATATACTTAAATCAAAGAAAAAGGAGTTGTATCTTGAAATTAGAGTGATCAGTCCAAGAATAAACTATTTAGACATGCATGCAGTATCATAAGTACTCTAATACTTGCCTTTTACATAATGCTTAACCCAACCAATTTCTCCTTGGTGTGTAATTAAGGAAAGCCTCAATAAGAAGATGGGTTCTCTACATGAAAGACATGCAAATAATGAATCTAATGTAGAATGCATGCATGTGATATAATTAAGTCTTCTTGACTCTACCAAGCCCAAAGAAGTGAAATGGAGGTAGAGTTTTCACCTTAAGGAATTGTAGCTTGGAGAAGAAGGTGCTTCCAAAGAGAAAGATGTACAAGGTAAAAAGAAGATGATGAATGAAGGCTATTACTATTGCATGCAAGGCTTGAATTCCTTGTTTCTAGCTCCAAAGTTCAGTGAATGTGAAGAAAGCAGAATAGTAGAAGCAGTTCAAGTAGGATTGTAAGAGTAAAAGGGAAGAGAGAGATGTTGGCTCCCCTTTTATCTCAATTTTTCCTCAAATATACATGCAAGCCCAACATTTCTAGGAAAATTATAGTTTAGGTCAAATAGACTCAATTGAGCGAAGATGGGTTCAAATCAAGTTGAGCCCAACATAAAGGATGATCTACACGAAGAATTACAGAAGTTGCAACTAATGAGGTGTTAATATAATGCAAGAACAAATTATAAAAGGGCCCTTAACTACCTATATCAAGTTCGAACCCAACCCAACTACCTATCCATGACCCAAGCCCAAAGGGTTTAAGTTAAATTAGCCTAAACACATTTTAATTAATACAAAACAAGATTAATTAATATAAATTGAGGTTAGTTGGGATTAGGGCCTCACATTTTCTTTGCTAATTATTAATTAAAACTAGCCAGTTTCAAATTTGAAAAATCATATTTGCTAATTTTTTTTAAAAACCTACAAATTTTGAAAATTTGTCTACAAAACTAGTCCTCTTTGATAACTGGTTTAGAAAGTTTATTTTTCTTGCTGATTTGGCCTCTTTTAAGTCAATTTTAATTCATTTTATATAACTTTTAGGCTATATAAGTTTCCAAACAAATTCTAAAACCCATCTTCACAAGGCAATTCAAGAAACCCTTTTTATTTGGCATTTTCGCCAAGATACATGCCTAGAGTTCAAAAGTTTCAGAACTTTCATTAGAACCATACTTAGATTTAGAAGGACCTCTAATCCTTGCTAGATTTTTTTTTTCAAAATGAAAGGAGAGAAAAAGACAAAAAAGAAAAAAAACATAAAAATATTTTTAAAAAGAAAAAAAGGCCACCCTCCTCTCTTGACACCATCCATGTTAAATAAATGGGACTCCATGGTCAAAGGTCATCCATCGATTGTGCAAATTCTTCCACTAATATAGCTAAATCTTTAGGTGGTTACCTTTGCCCCATACTAGCATTTACTTCTTACATGGATACTTGGGGAAGTAATCAACACGTAACTAAATTATCATCTTCTAGTGATATTCTGATGAAGTCTTTATGTCACTACCTACACCCCATACCAACATTCAACCATTCTAATATAGATGTTTAGCGAAGTGACTAAAGCAACACTCAATCTTCATCCTTTAGGGATGTTTGGCAAAATGATGACATCATGGAGGTGTTGCGCGAACAAGTGAAGGAAGCAAATGTAAATCGGATGACTAGTTGGAATACAATGGGTAATACATATGCTTCTAAATAAGAAAATCACTATGGGTATGATTATAGAGAGGAGCCAACCAATGAGGATACTAATAGAATAAGTGATCAACCAAATAGGGCTTCACATAATTACCCATACCCCACAATTACTCCTTCCAATATGAATGTGTGAGGAAGTTATCAAAGAAACACCCAAACCTCTATGAATCCACATTCAAGATTGAAAACTATAGGTGTTGTAAAAATAGAAGGCCAAATCAAATGCAAATAAATGGCCTTATTCGAGTGTAATAGGTAATATGTGCAATCCAAGTTGGCAAGATTAGTTTAATTGCAATTGGCATAATGGGCCCGATGTGCACAATGCTTACATGCCTTAAGATCCTACTTTGGGTGGGTCATATGGATATTCTTTCGAGTATGATTCCTTATGCACCCCCAATATCCCCATGGTCATTTGCCCTCGATGAACCCCCTACACCCACATGGTCATATGAACCACCATCACCTCCCCCAGAGAAATCTTTGGAGGACATGCTCCCTAAATCCATTTGAAAACAAATTGAAATCCATCAATAAACAATGAGCGCTTACAAAGATGAAATCAGATCTTCATAAAGAGAATGTATTTTTCAAGTTGCAGTCCACAAGGAGTAACAAAATACTGCCCTAAGAAGAGAAAAAAAATTCCAAGTAGTGATTCAACATTCACTAAATATCATTCATCAATGGATCATATAAACACATAATTGGAATCTAAGGGTGATGATGAGTAAATTAATAGTGGTATGATAGATACGATTTTGACTTTGACATATGTATGCCTGTAGCCCCTTTCCCTCTAAGATTGAACCAAATGGTCAAGGAGAATCTGGACTTCCTCTGTGGGAATGATGATACCCTTTTTTATTTTGATTCTTGTGAGGAATCCAACATTATGGATTTCCAATAATTTCGGTTCTCATTATTGATGAAACCGCAAATGCATCCCATAAGCCACAACTAAATGATCAAAAGGGGGAGGAGGATCCAATTTTTCAGGGCTTAGAATGGAAAACTTTGGAGTCTGTGGAAAATGATGTGCCAATAAATGCTAAATTACGTAATCCCATTCTTGAAGAAACTGCCCATCCAATTCTTGACTTTTTCGAATTCCTAGAAGTGGGTGTAAAGATTTGTCTAGATGCATTCTTGGAATTAGAGGAGATTCGCATGTTTAGTCCCCCGAATCTAAGATTTTGGAATCACATTTGGCATTGTTTTCACCTTCTGATCATGAAGTTTCCAGTGAAAGTTATGAGCCTATGCTAGAGTTTTGGCAAATGCATTTCAAGGAATTATGGACATGGGAGGACTATGTATCAACCCCATTTTCTGATGCTCCCTCCTCATGTGCAATATCAAAACCCATTTAGAAGGGAGGAGTAGTTTTTCATTGTGGTCATATCTACTCATATTCACAAGGAACATGTAGTCCTCATGTTCACTGCTCTTCATGATTCAATCATTACCTCTTATCATATTATCCTTGTGGATTGAGTAGAGGAAATTTTCATTTGGGTTCTTAGTGGGTTCTAGATTTTGGATCTAATAGTGTAGATATTTTTGTTGAAGTTTTTTTTTTGTTGCTTTTGTTTTTGTGTTTTGTCTAACCATGGACAAGGCGCAAAGTCAGGTGCCATATCTTTTACTTACGCATTTGTTATTTAATTTCCTTGTTTTATTTCTTTCATTAATATATGTTCATTTAATGCATAACATCAAGGACAATGTTCATCTTAGGTTGGAGAGTTGGAACAAGCATGCTTGTTCAATTTTAAACAAAGTTTTTCAATGGTTTTTTTATTTTTAGGCAAAAAATAAATCTTAGAAAAGGAAGTTTTTCAAATAAAGGATATGATTTGACGAAATTTAGAATTCTAGAATTTCAAAATTTTTTTGATTGAAGTAAAATGAAGGTTCACTTTTTCTAACAAATAGAATTGTTCAAAGGATTGCCATTCTTGCTTTTTACAAAAACATGTTTACATCTCTCGTAATTTTCAATAGGAAGCTTTGAGGTCAGTTTCAAAGTTTTTTTTATTGTATAGGATGGCTTTTCAAAATTTAGACTTACAAGTTTTTTCAGGCAAACTTAGGTGAACATGATCCGGCGAACCTTTGTGAGTTAATTCGAGTAAAATGAGGAGGGCTCCTATTGTTTTCTTTTAATCTTAAAAAAATATCATAAATTATGGCCCAACCAAGTGTCCATAGAAATTAATGTATGGAGTATGTGAGGCAATGAACAAGGACAAGGTCTACTCCTTAGATATTAACTTTACTTATATTATGAACTCAGATATTTCTGCATAGGAAAAAGTAAGTGAGTGAAGAGTTTCTATAAGAGCTTTTCAAGGGATTGTGTGCAGAATTGCATGATGACTATGTATGCTTCCTAGGTCCCAACTCTTCTTATACCACTTAAACTTAGAAACTCTTGTGTTGGAAAAAGAATGTGAGAGAAATTTTGAATTTGGCTAGAGGAAAAAGCTACATAAGAGTATGTTAGTTACCTTTGGATCAAGGAAAAGTCTACATACTCATAAGCATAAAAGCTACGAATGAAGTATCGATTTCAAAAATAAAAAGAGGCCTTTTCAAAGTAAACAATAGTATGCCCACATCTCATAGTAACTTTGAGAGAAAAACTTAGAAGCTCCTGAATCTAGAGGGTGTGAATATTTGAGGGGAAATTTTTTTTTCAACATTGTTGCAAAGCATTGGAAAGATTGATTTGATGTATACACCTACACAAAGCACACAAGTTGGCATGAATTTTGTGAAAGTTTTTGTAATTACAAAGGTAAACTAGATTTGGGAAAGTCTGATATTTCTCTTGATTTGTTTTTTTGGGAAATTTCACTTGATTTGTTTGTTTACTTTTGTCTTACGGCAAATGAATTTTGTGGGTATATATATTCACTACAAACCCTCACAAAGCACAACTCAGCCATTAGGGGGGACCTAAGGGTTCAAGGGCTTGATGCATATGCAAATGTGGTATTTTTCTTTCTATTTTTTGCATTAGGAATTAGTTTCTTAGGTCAATTCTTTACTCTTAATCAGATATTTTACTCAAGACTAGCAAAATGCTAGTTAGGGGTGTGATGAGTTTATAAAATGACACATTCATAGCAATACTTTATATTAATTTATACACTCATTTAGGTTAGATAAACTAATTTGAACACGAATTCATGATTTTATGTATTGTCCCATCAAATTTCTAAATTTCAAGATAAATCATCAATTTTTTGCATTTCTAAGCATAAATTCTTGAAGACATTTAATTAATTTTTTTCTTTTAATTTCCAAAACTTTGAAGAATCTTAGGTGCATTAGAGTTCCCTACCAATTCTTAAAATGAGTTTAATTCTGCATAGGTAAGTGTTAAAACTAGGACCTGCATTGAAGAAAGAAAGAAATTAGAGAAATGGGACCTACACACATCATGAGCATCCCATGTGTGCATCCTATTTGTCCAAGGTGGGCTCCATTTAGCCAATCTCTCTCATCAAGATGGGACCCATTGTAAAGCTAATAACATATATGAAGATTAAATCTCCACCTTTGAAGATCAAGATCAAGCCTAAGAGGATGGAATTCCCAAAGCGATAAGGATCAAGCTTTTTGCTGAAATTTAGTTTTTGAATTATCAAAGAGGATTCCAAGCACACATAAGCGACCCAATCTCATTCAAACTCATCTCCCAAAGTGGATAGAGAGGAAGAGTCCTTTGATGCACATGAAGTGATGATGAATGCAAAGGAATTAAGCCCACATTCACACATTCAAACACATATAAGAATGGGAATAAAATTACTGATCATCATTAAATTCCCTTTGTTTACATGGATTCAGTACTCTAACCTCAGGGATGCAGGCTGTTTACAAGTTTTAGAAATTCATAGTGCCTTCCTCTGGTCTCAGATATGATCCAAACTAAGCAAAATTAAAAAAAAGTACTTGAAGCAGGGAAGAATGAAGAAAAATTTAAAAAAAAGGTGGTGACCATGGACCCACGGTCACTGACCCTTGAGCATGGTCACTGACAAACAGTGGCCCAATTGTCCACAGTTTGTCTCCTTTTCTTCTCCCTATTTACTTCTAAAGTGCCTCCAAGGTGTAGTTGTTTTTTGGTTTAGCCCTTTGAAACTTTTGAAGTGCGGCTAAGATTTGAAAATTGGATTTGGAATCATTATGATCTTTGGTAACTATCACTTAGTATGAATTAGGACTTCAACGTTTGTGTTGGTATCAAACCAGAATTGTATCAATCTAAACTTGTAGTTTTCAAAGATCAGAATGAAGTTGTGAGCACAATTTTGAGAATGGTTCATCTCATTCAAGTCAAAAATAGAAGAAATTCATAACTACATCCTTTTAACTGGCCAAATGCTTCGTGGCTTTGAGGTTTGGAGTTTCAGGATAGCGGCCATGCATATCTTCTTCCTCACAACCAAATTTTACCTTAGGTTTGTAAAGGCAAGAAGTGTGAAAGGAGTTTAAAGCCTTGCTGCATGCCAAGTGTTGAAGAAGGTTTGTTGCAGATTCTCCAAATGTTTGCCAAAGTTTTCTCAATGCCTCTGGAGCCAAAAATGATCCTTGGCAAAGGGTCAAAAGGGTGTATTTATAACCCCCTAAGAGTGGTTTGGGTGGTTTTCAGCAGTTAATTTTTGAAATAAGTGAAAAAAACCACTTAAAATCATCCACAATTGGCTACAAATGTCAAGACTGTGGGCCCACAGTCATAAACGGGCCCATTTATAGGCTTTTTGCACATGTAACCTGTTTTCATTAGTTTAAGGCTCAATTGATGTCCAAACTTCATGAAACTTGGAAGGGTGTTTTCTAGAACTATTTCTAGCATGTAAAATAAATTTCATCATTTTTTGACCTCTTGAAGCTGGTCAACCTCTTATTGACTTTTCATGAAAGTTGGCACTTGTTTTAGCTATTCAAGCTCTGAATGGCCTCCAATGGTCTTCAAACTAGGAGAAGTTAATGTCAGCAGAATTTTGAAGACATTATTTAAATTTCATATAATTTGGAATTGAGGAAGTGGGATTTTGATCAGTGACCCCGTTGTTACATGCTCTAGGTCAATGTCCCCTTATATTGCAGGCAGCCAGTTTGTTTTCCACCAAAATGATTTCCAATTATATTAGTCTATCATCCAAATTTCATCAACTTCGGCATCCTGGAAGAAGGACTTTGGTCAGTAACCCCAAGGTTTGCAGCCACTAACCACTAAGCTAACAGATGGTTGATGTAGGCTTAGATGAAGTCCCTTTGACTTGAAATTTTGAAGATTAATTTTTGAATATTACTTCAAATTTTCATCTGAATTTCATCAACTTTGGCTACCTGGAAGTAGGACTTTGGTTAGTAACTTTAAAGTTTGGGGGTCACCGACCCAAAGTTCACATGTAGCTAAATTTGAGTCAAATGACATCCATTTGGCTTGAAATTTTGCAGAAACACTCATGAATATGAATTGAATTTTCTCTAAGAGTTTTAATTGATTTGGTCTTCATGAGGTGCCACTTTACATAGTGACCTCAAAGAGCTTGAAAGATAGCCACTTGAACTAGGTTTGGGGCCAGATGATGTCCAAATTTCTAAAACTTTGAAGGATTGTCCTTGTTTGTATTTGGAAACATTCCAATGAGTTGAAGCTGGTTTCTACATGTAGAAGTGGCAGCTACCATAGTGACTCAAGGAAGGTTTGATACAACCACTGAAGCTTAAATTTGAGTTAAAATGAATTCCAATAACTCTAAAATTTGAATTGTTGTACTCTGAGTTTATATGAAGTCTTTTGAGTGAGTTACATCAGTTCTGAACATTTGGACACAGTACTTGACCTAGAATTCCATAACCTAGGGTTTATGTGCCCTTAAACTTGAAATTTGCTTATGATATCTTCAGTGTAACACTTGTAATGTTTGTAATTTTTTATTGGTCAACAAGTGCCTTCTTGAGGTCCAATGAAGAAAGAATGATGTTGGAATCATTATGCCTCAAAATAGCCAATCTGTGGGAAAGATGAATGGCGTTGTGGAAATGTAGTTTTGTCAAGGTAGGTTTTAGGCCTAGGCTTGAAGTTTTAATAAAAAAAAAAACCATGAAGGGCTTGATGATGGATTTTGGTAAAAACAAAAGGAACTTTACCCTATTTTTCATATATATCAAAAGCAGCTTCTCTTTGGGGACTGTGGGGAAAACCCACATATGAATCCCTGAGGTGTTTCAAGAGTCAAAGGTTATGACTTTCGTTTGGATTTTGAAAGTGAATTTGATTTTTTCATGATCTATTTATAACAAATATCTAAATTTTCATCTCTGTGGGGATCGTGGTGAACACCCACAAAAATAATCCCTGAGGTTTTGAGAAAATACAAGGTTTGAGATTTTGAAATGGATTTAGGTTTGGATTTCATGGATTTTGGTTTATTTTCAAAATCAAGGTTTTTAGGTTTTCACTTGGCTTGACATGAGTCAAAATAAGATGGGATTTTTAAGGAGATTGGCTTTTGTGGATTTTAATCCAAAGCAATTTGAGATGAAAATTTTGGCTCAAAATTAGGTTTGACCTAATATGAACTTGAACTTTGGGGGGTGCTGGCTTTGGGAGGAAACAATTTTAAGTGGATTCATTGTGTGTTGTGGGAAATTGTATGATCACATTTAAGAGAGTGAGCCACAAAGTAATGGGTCCCACTACTCAACACAGTAGTGTCCTCTAGTGAGGAAGGGTTCACATGCGTAAAGGGACCTAAATCACTGCTCAAAATGGCATGGGCGATAAAGCTGTGGTCCCCACTACTTAATCACATTGTGACAGTGAGAGAGGGGAAGGAGCCTCATGTCCGCACATGAAACATAGACAATGCCAGGTTCTTCCTTCCTACTCTATTCCTTTGTTTGAACCGATTGATAGCCAAGGTTCTTCTCAGCGGTCTTCTTCTTCAAGATTCAAAAGAATTTTGAATTCTCTTCTTCCTTCAAGCTCAAGCTATAGCTGGTAAGAACTTATGAAATCCATTTTCTTTGCACACTATTTATAGCCAAAATAGGTGATCTAAAATGTTTTTTTTTTCTTTTTGAGATTTCTTACGCAATTTAACATTTGGCTTGCTGTACAATATAATTTGGCTCAATGAACAACACAACACATAAGTTGTACTTCATCCTCTTCATGGGTCTATGTCCACATGAACCCAAAATCTCAAGAGCAGACCATCGCCCTTGGGATTTAGTTCACGGCAAAGTGGAAGTAGGGCTCTGCCTTTCTCCTCTTTTTTTCTCTTTTTTTGTTTTTGATACAAGAGTGTTGCTTGGGCTTCTTACGTAGTCGCTTGCTAAAATTGGGCATTGTTTGAGCAAGTCCCCATCCACATCTTGTATTGGTCGTAGAGGTCCACGATCATGGCTTGGAGTGACCCTTTTTTCTATTTTTTTTATTTTTTGTGTTTTACTTGAGGTGCTTGATTCTAGACTCAATGTGAAAAGATATCCAAGTGCACAATGCAAGTTGAATTTTAGGAAGTTTGGCCATGTCAAAGCATTTTCAAGACTCCTTCACTGTCATTGCATTTTTGGTGACTATTTTGTGTTCCCCTTCCCCTCTTTTTCTTCTTTTTTTCTTTTTGTTTAGGGTGAAATTCCAATTGATGATTTTGACACAATATTTCTCCTTAGATACAACCTCAATCCCATGACATGGTTAGGAGTAGAATTCCATGAGGTTCCCCCGAGAATTCCATGAGGTTCCACCTCACCAACAACTGATTGGGCATACCCATGGCACAACTAGGTGAACTGGATTAGGCATGAGTTTTTTTGTTTCCTCCTTTTGTCTGACTTGTAGAATAGAATCACAATCACTAAATTGGATTGCACATGACTTTTAATAGACTTGAAGTGAATAAATTCCATCTAAGGAATGCATAGATTTTGTAGAACATTAGGCTTCACCATTTCACCACTGGACATAGTGAAGGCACACCCATTTGTTCTACTTGCACACTGACACGGTCTGAGCACACATCTGATCCTTATAGTCTGTGGGAAGCATAAGGAGTTGAGCTATAGCAATTTTCCCAATCACTAGCATATTGTACACATAGGCTTTGTAATTGTAGTTTCTGTGGGAATTTCCATGGTAGGTAGACATGATTCATGGAACATCCTTCTTTTTGGATTTTGAAGAGAAGGTTACTTCCCTTAAATCTCAAAAAACATGAGAAGAAAAAATCCCATGAATGTAGGTGACCAGTATAGAAACCAAAGAAGATAGGATCACCCCCCTATCAATGATTGTAGTAAGTGATCACATGTAGGTTGAACCTGATCATTAGTGATGCTGCAATGTTGAGCTTTTCACAGTGTCTTCTTTAGCCACAACTTCAAGGCTAATTCACCCTTCCTTGTCTTTTCTAATTCCAACCCATCATATGCTATCCAAGTGAGTCCGGATGATGTCAACCGTCTTTGTGGGAAAGAAGTGGCTAAACATTGATGAAGCATTTTGCATGAATTTGAGTGTGCATCCTAAATGTGGAGTCTGTGAGATGACTTTGCTTTTAAATTGCATGATCAAACTCCCACAAAAATATTTAATGGTCCCACCATAGCAAATCACCATGGACTTTGGTTGCTGAGATAACACCCAATTAAAGTACATGTTTAAGGTACTCTGTTTGGGTTTGTGGGGAAGCCATCTTGGGAATGATTGAGTCCTTCTGTCAACTTCAACTTTGAGCAAGGAGAATAAAACAGTTTCCAATAGTTGCAGGCGAGTCTAATGAAACCACAGGAAATGACCGGGGATGGAAGCCATGAGACTATCAGCATTTACTTTCTTTCTCTTTAATGTTTGAATTGATGTTGTTCTCTTATTGAAAACATGCCGTCTATCTTTACATGCTGCGTTTTCATACATATTAAGCTTGTTTGCCCTTTGTGATGTATATAGCTGCAATACCTTACTTATGTTGTGAATGCACTTTTTGCATTGGATATTGCATCCTTTGTGCTGTGAATGCACTTTTTGCATTGGATATTGCATCCTCTATGCCAGAATGCACACCAAATTGCCACCTAAAAGGTCTTAAGGTGTTTGAACACCCCGTTTGGATTGGGGGCCTCAATTCTGAAACTTAAGTGTGCCTTAAAGCCAATTATTGGTCTCAGAATTGATCATTTTTTTCTTGTTTTGGCCTTTTGCTAAGGGGAGATGCTGCCGAAATTTCGGTGGAATTTCATGCCTTAATCATTTTTACTATCATTGAAGTTTTTCTTTTCCTTTTTTTTTCTTCAAATAGAAAAGGCAAAGCATCCACTGCTTCATCCTCTGGATTGCCAAGAAGATGCTCTAAGGGCCAATCTGAGAGTAGCTCGGACACTAGAGATCCAAATGACGTTTTTACCATAATTTAAAAAATCAACAAACCAAAGCCTTGACTGTTAGGAACGAGAACACTTATTGGTGCTTGGTTAACAATATTGACTGGGTTAACAATGAGTAAGTGAGTTTTGACAAGCACAGCTACATCTTCAGTAACGCGACACTTGAGTCTATGAAGCAGCCGAATGAAAGTGTAAGGTATTGGTACATGGACATGGTGGGGACATCTCATGAAGTGATCACCAGTCAAGCCATAAAGAGGTATCCAAGAGTGATGACAATGAGTTCGAGCATTCCATCAAGGTCCGATCCCCTTTCTTAGATAAGGCATTAGGTACATTTCAAAATTGGCATGTTCATGCACCAACATTCATACTACTACCTAGAATTCCAAGATTTGAAGTAGAAGAATTGGGCCCTTGCACTTTAAACCTTGAAGGAGGTACGTCATTTCACAACTGAGAGCAAGAGTTGGGATCCATACTGAAGATGGCAGTGCTTATATTAGCAAAAAGCATATGTCTTGAGGATGGTTTAATTGCACTGGAGAGTGGCATAACCAAACCACACTGATCACACACCATTGTGAAAGCATGTTGAAGGCAGCCGGTGTTTTTGAAGCTGTTAGTGCCACCACTCAAAAGGTTCTTTGTGAGAACAAGAACATTTATAAGGCAATTCTTGAGCTGTGCTGTCTGCTAGCAACACATTCATCACCCCAAAAAAAAGAGTAGGGCTATCTTTGTGGAAAATGAAGAGAATTTTTGGTTTATCATCCCATGGAGAGATCTATGATGAAATGATTCCAACTAATGTCTAATTGGAGACCATGGATGCTGAGTTTCAGGCTGCTTCTTATCTCCTCTTTGCTCTTGAAATTCGATTCAGATAAATAGCCAGAGCTGAGGCAAAATTGCGCTGTGGATGGAGTGAGTGACAACCACTACAAGCTCCTTTTTTCTAAATAAGGGTACTACGAATAGAGGGAGATCAATCCTGACAAGGAGTCAATGAAGTAACCAAAGTTTGTTTATCATGAGAAGCCAGACTTAGGTACTATAAATGGAGGGAGATCAATCCCAAGAAGGACCCTAAGAAGCAACTGAAGTTTGTTTATCATGAGAAGCCAGACTTGGGTACTACAAATGGGGGGAGATCAATCCCGACAAGGACCCTAAGAAGCAACCGAAGGTTGTTTATCATGAGAAGCTGGACTTCATGCCATACATTTTTGTTAAATATCAGGACATGAAGATGAAGTGTTGGCTTGCTGCATTTTTGACAGCATGGTTGTCAGATGTTCTTTTTCCAAGTGCTAAGAGTGAGATCAAACCTAGCTGCATATATCTAGCTCTCCAGATGGCATTTGGGCATAAGCTTGCCCTAGGTCTTACTTTTGTTGCATGTATGTCAATTGAGTTGAAATTGTTAACCTTCATGATTATAAAGTTAAAGCCCTTCAACTGATACTATACAGAGCATTTGTGTGTATACTTGGTTTGTGTTCCACTACAAGGGGTTTCATTTGCACAATGTTGCACCAGGTAGCATTTACATGGAAGGAGTGGCTACTGGAAGTTGTTTGATCAACACCCACTCGATTATTGAATTGCACCAGTACTTGCGCAATTTTAACAATTATATCGCTTTTCACTCTTCCATGATGAACATTGAAATTTCAAATTGCTAAGAAATGGTGTAGAGCTTCCAATTGACAGAGTTAGAGAAGCCTGTTGTGAGATTGACCTTTCAGATGAGGAACAGAGTTGGCTTCTTTATCTGAGACCTGCGGATTTGGTGTACAGGAAAAATGCATATATCAACATCTAGCCTTATGTGCCCACAAGGTTCTGCATCCAATTTGATTTCCACTAGGCTATTGTAGGAGAGTCTAGTCTGATTAGGGGTGTCATAGGCTCTCTATAGGATGCTAAGAATGCTTAGGAATTATCAGGCATTTGGTGATAGAGCCAGCTTTGGGTACCCACACCTTCCTCATGTTGGCTACATAAGTGGTTTCACACAATGGTATGCCAAGAGTATTACCGCCATTGTGGAGACCTATAAATGCAATCCTTCTGTCAAATGGCATGCTCCACCAATTCAAAATTGGTTGTTTGATGGGAACAAGTTCGGATTGGTATGGTCGCTGGTTTTGACATTTGCAAGGCCCATCACTCAATGAGAGGTGAAGAAAATGAAGAATATCTACCTCCTAATGTTACTACAATGAGGATGCAGCAGGTCATAAATGAAAACCTCAAAGAGAGAGAAAGTCTTGCAGAGGCTAGATGAGCTGGTAGAGCTCCATTAGACTTTGGATCTGGTTTTTGTTTTGCTAGGACTAAAGTGTTAGTCGGCATGCAGACAAGGAGATTTGAAGAGATAAGGGCCGTCATGCCTGTAGCTGCAAAGGCGTAAACAATTAGCCAAATTTTGTCAGAAGTTGCCACAAGTTCAGAACCAGTGAGGTAGCCACAAAGCCAAAATTTGTCAGAAGGCGCCACAAGTTCAAAACCAGTGAGGCACTTGTGGCATCAAATTTAAAAGGAAGCAGCGTAGCCAACTAAGACAGCACTAAGTCCAAGCCACCTACTATTTCATTGTCAAGACCTTCAGCTGGGCCTACTCCTCACAAGAAACTCTTGGTGGTATGCTTAAAGAGTGCATCAAAAGCCTCTAGTAGTGAGAAAATAACTCTAAACAAGAAGAAGAAAATTAAGATTCTCGAAACTTGTCTCTCACAAAAGCTGAAAGTCCTGAAACTCGTCACTCACAAACATTGAGAACTAGAGAGTTTCTTCTCTTTAGTTATGATATTTTTTCTATTGAATTTTTTAAGCTTGTTGATTTTATGGCATCTACATTTTGTTTTGCAGTTGCACAGACTCAGACTTCAGTTACTACAAGGTTTTCAGAAGGTAAGCACACGTCCTTTGTTTAGATCCCATGAATCTCTTTTGCTAAAATATTTTGACTACTGATGATACTTCTCAATCTTACAGGAGTGACCGAGATTATAAAAGAGTATGGTAAATCCATCTTCCCTTCTTTTGTATCAAAGGCTTGCATAAAGATCTTGTCTATGCTAAAAGAAATTTTGTTTTTTTTCTTTCCTTCTTTGCATGCAATTTCTAACAATGATAAAAGAGGAAGTAACCTCAACATCTCCACTACCAAGGAAATGGCCGGTAGTGATATCCATATAGAGTTTGATTATGAAAGGGATATAGCTGACCAGGCGATGATGATGCCTGAGTCTGGAAAAAAGACTATAATGGGTGTGCATGTTGAGCCAATCACTGAAAAAAGAGTTGGCGATGATGTGGGCACTACCATTAACATTGGTGAGGCAACTAGCAGTGATATAACCATGGAGCTAGCTTTGGGAGATGCAAGCGATGGTGATGCTCATATCGCTATTAACCTTGAAGCAACAATCAACACCATCAGAGTCGGTGAGCACATCTTCGAAAATGAACTATGGGGTGATGTGGACCCCATTGAACCAGAGATGCCCATCTTTGAAAAGGGGAATGTTCCCCATATATCAGTACAACAAGAGGTTGCATCAATGGTTGCTAAGAAACTGATCGCTGATATTATGATGGAGCAAGGAGAAGTTCCTATGTTGCTAAAAGAATTGTTGCAGTGCTAAATCCTGAGGTTAAGCCTTGATTTAAGTGTTGAAAGATGATTTGTCATTCATTTTCTCTTTTCTTGATCTGACTTTCTTCCCTTGGTCCCTTCTCAAGTACTTAAGTGAATCAAGATGCCCCTTTGTGCCTCTAACGCCAACAAGAATGCCATTTCAATCCCTAATTGAAAAGACATCAGAGAAAGAGAAATGAGATCTCAAAGCTCCAATTAACTTGGATAACATCTCCATTCACAGTGAGTACTTCAAGGTATCTCCAAATAGTTCATTGAAGAGAGATTTGCGAAGGGCCATGGAAGATCCCTCCTTTTTAGACTCACCAACCAGAAGCGTGAATAACAATCTGGAGCTACCATCGGCAATTGTGTTGCCACCTATCTACACCATGCCCCTTGTTGTACCAAGAGTGATTCCTTTGGTGAGTCCTGATTCAGGATCAGGATTACATGCAAGTGGATCACCTACAACTGCACATGCACTAGGGATTGATGCAACTCTCTTTGTCCAGTTAGAGTAGTATGTTGAGCCTCTTGGCACAGTTGAAGAGGAGATTAATGCTAAAGTGATTCCAATTGAGGGCATTGATGTGATAGAGCCAACCATAGCAAACATTGGCCCTCCTGTTTAAAGAAAGTTGGTACTTGGAGATGAGGTCGTAGACCCCATGGATGAAGATACTCCTATTGTTATGGCTACTGTAGCTTTACACCACCAAAGGCCATGACTTCATCCAAAGTGCATTTTGTAGAGGAGCATACAACTCCTACTAAGAGGGTTGAGGGTCTAAATGCATTGAAGATATCCGATGAAGCTTTTAATACTGCAGAGGGTGCAGGTTCCCTTACAGTACCATTGACTATTACAATGATACCACATGTAAAATGGTATCCGTCTGCCACCTTGTCTTCATAGGGATCACATGAGTTTCCTTCTTTGCATGGAGATGAACTGATTACACATGGACGTGTAGGTGTAGAGACCGAGAAGGGAGAGGATGACTGCTCGGCTGCCCAAACTCAATCAAATTCACAAGAACGAGAGTCAAATCTCTCTACTCATAAGGAGTTGAGTTTTTTCGGTGATGCCCCCAAGCCTTAGACTACCATTAAGAGCACCATGAAGATAATGATTTGAATTATCTTGGACACACTTTTCAAGGTAGAGCTCACTGCGGAAAAGATCTAGGATGCTAAAGTGTTAGCTGATATGTTGGTGTCTTCTAGTACTGTAACAAATCTAGGCAACCTCCATGATGTTTTTGTAGTCCTCCTTAGTAAACTTGAATAAAAGGATAATTAGGACAAAGATGTGGACTATACGAAAGCTTTTCAAGATAAGGTGCTAAGATAGAAAGTTTAGCTGGCTGTAGAGATTAGGAGCACCAAAGAAGAGATTCGGGTAATAGATGAAACAGACACCAAGACAGCGCATGAGATAAATGTGCATGTGATCAAACATAAGTATAAACAATAGCAGATTATTGTATTGTAGCAGCAGCTCTCTACTTTAAAAAATAATGCTCTCAGTTGCAGAACACCATTGAAGATTTAAAGAAATCTAGCTCCAAGAACCATCTGTGCAGAGATGTTCTTCTCACCAGTGTGAGGGCGAAGCGGATAGCCTTGAATGACTTTGTTAAATCTCTGGAGAGCAAGATTGACATGAATGCTACTATACCGGCCTATACAAGCTACGCATCTTAATGGAAGGCATTCTGAATGCAAGGAGGATACTTGAGAAGCTTTTGGACTAGGACTATCGCAGCTTTTGCTTCGCTCTTTTCTTTTGACTAGCCTTGATGGCCATGTATCTTTTACTTCATTTTTTGTATTAAACTTGAAATGAATATTAATGGAAATCATCTCCTTTACTCCATTTTGTCATTAGCATGGAATATATGGATCGATTTTGTTTGGGTAATGTGATGGTATGGATCTGTATGGTATGGTTTGTTTTGTTTGTTTTCTCAGATTTGTATGTAAGTGTGACTTATGATCTTTTGGATTTAGAAGTCAAAAGTAAAAAGAGTCATATAAGTGGACGTTATCTAGTGCACATGTGTGAGGCTTTCTCTAGGGTCCATGACGTATTCTTTTTGGTTGTCGAAAAGGGTCAAACAAAGTGGATGTTATCTGGTGCTCATGAGTGAGGCATTCTCCAGGATCCTTGACTTGTTCCTTAGGATAGAGATTTGGTTTTGGTTTATTTGGGTTGTGGGTATATGGGGTCTGCAAAAGACTTATTCCATACAACCAAAGGTAGCCATATAGAGCCTACAAAAAAACTTGTTCTATGCAACTAAGGTTGGCCACATGGGGTCTGCAAAAACACTTATTCTACACAATTTAGTTTTGTTATATAGGGTCCATAAAATGACTTGATCTATACAACAGCATGTTACAAGGCATCCTGTCAGGACATTATCCAAGTAACAAAGATGGACTAAAGGAGCCAGAGGACATTTTCCTCATAGTTAGTAGGTACAAGTCTGGGGGAATTTGGTTAGGAGTCATAGGCTGTGACACTAGAAACTGAAGGATTTTTGGAATGAGAATGTACACTGTACCTAGTCTGGGTATACCAATGACATTCTAGTATAGTATTTCTTTAGGAGTCTTCCATTAATAGGCATCATGCATCTATCTCCTTCGAGTGTGAGGAGTGTGTAGGTGCTATTGGACATATGTGTGGAGAACATAGGCCTCTTAACTGCATGGAATAAGTCTCCTTTCTTATAAGCTTTATATTTGACCTTCTTGTCGAAATATCTGGTCATGCGAGCTTGATATAGCTCAATGTTTTGTCTAGCAACAAGCCTCTTCTCATCAAGGATTTCCAACTCTTGGAGTCTAAGCATTGTAGCCTTTTCTTTAGTGTATTTGTTCATCACAGTTACTCAAAGAAAAAAGAAGTCGAATTTTCAAAGGTATCACAGCCTCACAGCCATAATCCAAGGTGTATGGTGTTGATGTGGTTGGACCACGGACTGTAGTTCTATTGTCCTACAAAGCGTCAAGAGTTTGGTATTCCAACTCTTGTTGTTGTCAGAGACCATGTTCTTCAAAATTTTGCAAATAGTCTTGTTGAAAGCTTCAGTAAGTTTATTTGCTACAGGGTTGTATGCCATAGAAAGACAACATTGGATTCCATACTTGTCACAAAATCTGTCAAATTTGTTGTTGTTGAACTGAGGACCATTGTCATTATATAGATGTTTAGGCACCCCAAAACGATAAATGATATGAGTCTTCATGAAGCTGAGGATTGCATTTGTTTTGACTTCTACAAAATGCACAACTTCTGCCCATTTAAAAAAGTAATTCATCACAATCAAAATGAATTGATGGCCACGTTCTAATGGTGGATTGATTTTGCCAACAATATCCATACCCCAAGCCTCAAATAACCAAGAGGTGGATGTAGGATGTAGGTATTCATGAGGTTGATGAATGTAATCGCCATGAATCTAGCATTCATTGCATCTTTTTGCAAAATTGATGTCATCAAACACCATCGTAGAACTATAGTAACCCAACCTTCGAATCTGATCGTGATGATTTGGTCTAGCTTGGTGAGCACCACATAGGCCATAATGAACATCTTTGAGTACTTGATCACTTCTTTTGGTGACAAGCAAATGAAGAAAACTTCATCAAATGACTTGTGGTAAAGAATCTTTGAAGGCAAATCAAAGTGAAACTTTAAAGCTCATCATTGAATAATGGTTCTGTCCTTAGCATTCTCTGGCAAGACTCTATGAAGAATGTAATAAAAAAAAGGGTCTCTCTAGTCTCTTAATGAGTTTTGAAAAGACAAAATCTGATTCTTGATCACATCAAAGTAGTCTGCTACTATTTTTTAGGTGTCGAGTGGAGGTAGAAGTCTTCTTTCAACCACTTCAAACTCCATTTTGTCATTCTCGGGGATTGACATTGATGTTGTCAGTCCCATTAGTGCATCCACCCTAACATTTTGATACCTTGGAATATGGTAAAATTCAATCATCATGAATCTCTCCTTGAGTTCACAGCCTTTGTTGAAGGGAAGCAAAACTAGTTTATTCACTTCATATTCAAGATTCATCTATTTGATTACGAGTTGAGAATCTCCGCAGACTCCAAGAATATTGATGCCTAATTACAAGGCTAGCGCGAGACCCATAATCTATGCTGTGTATTCTACCACATTGTTTATGCATGGCTCGATCAATGAGAAGGAGTGAGGGACGCAAAATCTTTCTACACTGTAGAAACTGATTCCTAGCCCTGAGACAAGATCTCCGAGCTCATTAGTTCTAGAAGCTCCATCAAAGTATATGATACAATGTTGGTCTGGATTGATGGTGGGTTTTCATGTTTGCTCACTGAATAAAACTAACTTGTTAGGGAGATTGTCTTTAAATTCAAAATCCTCCAAAAGTGGATGTTCTGCTAGAAAATCAACTAGAGCTTATCCTTTAACCACCTTTGCAGGAGTGTATCTAATGTCATATTGAGAGAGCAGAATGGACCACTCGGCTAGACAATCACTCAAGACACCAACTTTGTCACACATGTCTTTAATGGGTTGATACTAGAAACCAAGTACAACATTGGTGAGAATGTAGTGATGTAATTTCTGTACTGCAAATATCAATGCAAGGCATTCCTTTTCTACCGGATGATAATTATGCTCAAGACCAACTAGAATTTGTGACAAATAGTAAAGAGCTACCTCCTTACCCTCGTTATTCTTTTAAGCTAATAATGCTCCTAATGAGTGATCAAAAGCTCAGGTGTAGATAATGAAAGCTTTTCCTAGGATTGGAGCTAAGAGAACTGGTGGGCTTGTGAGATACCATTTGATATCTTGAAAGGCATCTTCACAAGCTTTATCCCACATGAATTCAACTCCTTTCTTAATGAGTTTGAAGAATGCTCTGCATTTCCTAGATAAGTTGGAGATGAACTGACGAATGTAGGCAAGCCTGCCTTGCAATCCTTTGAGTTCTTTGAGAGTTCTAGGAAAAGGCATCTCCAATATGGCTTTGACTAGATCATTTCAATGCCACCTTTTTGAACTAAAAATCCTAAGAATTTCTCAGAGGAGACTCTAAAGAAACACTTCAAAGGGATCATGTGAAGATTGAACTTCCACAACCATTTGAAGATTTGAGAAGATCAGCTAAGTGGTCTGACTTCTGTTTGCTTTTGACAGCTAAATCATCAACATAGCATTAAATAGACTTATGCTACATGTCTTTGCAAATTTTCACCATCACCCTTTGATATGTGGCTTCTAAATTCTTAAGGCCGAAGGGCATGATGATGTAGCAATACACGCCGAATAGTGTTTGGAAGGATGTGTGATTCTTGTCCTCCTTGTGCATCTTGATTTGATTGTATCCCAAAACCCATCCATGAATGACACTCTTTCAAATCTGAAAGTGTTAACAATCATGATTTATGGTATGAGTTGTAAGAAGTCATCCTTGGGGCAGGCTTTGATCAGATCTCCATA
This sequence comes from Sextonia rubra, assembly GCA_037013555.1. Classification (NCBI taxonomy): domain Eukaryota; kingdom Viridiplantae; phylum Streptophyta; class Magnoliopsida; order Laurales; family Lauraceae; genus Sextonia; species Sextonia rubra. Next base: position 173,666 of record JASUAD010000028.1, on the reverse strand, counting down.
TTCGATATAGACTCTAATATGCCCATTCTTCTTGGTGACATGAACTATGTTAGTCAGCCAATCAGGATACTGCTCTTCACGGATGAAGTGAACATCCCTGAGTTTTTTGACTTCCTTTTCTATTTTGTCCATGGTTTTTGTTTAGTCCTTCTTGTTCCTATTTCAGCGGTTTTGCATTGTCTCCTATGTTTAACTTATGAACAGCAACTTTTCGATCTAGACCCAATATTTCTACATTGATCCATGCAAAACAATCCATAAGTTCTTCCAAGAAACTCACATACAACTTAAGTTCCTTTCCTTTAATTTGAAAGCTTACAAAGGTAGAACGAGGATTTTATGTGGTACCCAAGTTCATTTCTTGTACTTGGTCCTCAGTTGGAGGTTTAAGAGGAGGTTCTTACATAGTATCTTCGGAAGTTTCTAACTCTGTGAAACCTGCCAGGGTTTCAGTTGGGGGTTTAAATCAACACCTAATCCCTTTCTATGGATTTGGTTTTTTATGCTCTTTAGCTTTTACATCATGGCTATACATTCCCAACGAGTGTGCTGAGATGAGTCCATTTTTTGATTTAGTTCAGGTGGCCAATATTCAATGACTTATGACATTGTGTTATTATCATCATTTGTCCCCTCAAGATGCTAAAAAGCAGCCCAATCAATAGGATTTTGGAAGACAGTTGTGTCTTAAGAGTCATTAGAATCATATCCCTCAGTGAAGACAACATACCTTGCTCTAAAGTTTTGAGTTGGCTTATGAACGTTGTTGTAAGAAATGTATCCTATGCACTTTCGCAGCTATTCAATTTTGCCCCCTTTTCGAAGATCTTCCTTCATTTCTGGAGTGAATACATCAAAAGGGACTTGAACTCCATTTGCACTCATTTCAAGGTCAGTGGGCATATTCAGATTGTATCCCATGTTCTTCATCATATTGCAGACCACAGGACTGTAAATATCAACCATTATCCTTCCATCATTAGTAATTTTGTCGATAGGATAAAAAGAAGAAAAGCATCTTTGGCTCGATGGAAGACTATTGAGTGGTTATGTTGAATGGACAGAGGTACAAAGAAGTAAACACCTCTGAAATCATAGATTTGAGATGGAGTAGGCCACGAAAAAGTGAAGGACCCCAATCCGTGAATAGATTTTCTTTTCTGTAGATATGGTGGAGGGCTCTATCAGATCATCATCCACAGAAGATTTGCTTGCATCTGGTTTAGTCATTGAAGGTCTTTCCTGATACATGGCTGCTTCGATGAAATAGACCTCCTTGCATTTAAATGAATTTTCGTTAGCAAAGATGCAGTGCACCTTACTCTCATCATCAATGTATTTAAGGCATTAGTGGAGAGTGGAATGCACTATGGAATAGTCGTAAAACCATCATCTCCCCAAGAGGATGTTGTAACAAGTACACATTTTTACCACATGTAAATTGGCTTCTGAAATCAAATGACCCAGTCAGAGCCAAATCTGAATCTTGCCAATCGGGTCTGAAGTTCTCCATCATAGCCTTGGATTGAAGTTTTGATAATAAATAACTTGCTTACTGGGTTGCCAAGTTCCTAAAGAGCTATAATTATGATGAGATTCAGGGTTGATCCTGAATAAACCTGAACTCTCTGAACAAGTATGTCCTTGATGTAGGATGTGAAGTAGACCGGCCTTGTATGCTTCATGTTGCCCAAGAGAAGATCATCTTTTGCAAAGGAGATGATGGCCGAAGCATTGTGAATGGAAAGACATTCCATACATTACTTTTGAGGCCTCTTAGACTTTGTTTTAAGATACTTCTTCTCTATCTGATGCACTGGCGTTACATGAGTTTGATTATTTAAATCTTGTAGAGTTCATATGAAGTTATTATGAGTCTCCTCAAACATCTACAAAAGATCAAAAATTTAAAGTCATATAGGTATGTGCCTGAGGTGTTAAATAACATTATGCGTCAATGGCTCTAATGACCCTTTATTATCATTTTGCTTCTAAAGAAGTTACATTTACATTTTGATTGTTCCTCAAAGGGTTTACATAAGAAGAATAAGAAGGCTTGTCATAGTTGACCATATAGTTGTGACCAGAGTGAGTGTCATTGTTGACTACATTGTTTTGGTCAACCTCTTGATGAGTATCTCTTCTTATGGCATTGACTTCTTTAGGTTCAACAAAGAGTTAGCTAGCTTCTTCTAAACCTACCTCTTGATTTGTATTATCAGAAGCGGCTTGAGATGTTGAAGATTCATTGGTAGAGGTGCTAATGAATATAAAGCAGATGCTAGTGGCATTTGTTCTTCTAAATCAAAAAGATCATCCTGAACTTGGAAGATTTCTTGAGGTAAACAGGACTGCTAATGCTGAGTTCATTGTGCCACTCTTGTGAATGAAGCTCACTATTTGCTTTAGGGATAATAAGTTTAGTGTTTAGTTCAAAGCTCAGCTTTAGAGAAATTGTCTCAACACTTGGTTCAAGAGAACCATTTGCTATAGAGGCCACCACCTAGGAACCAGAAAACGGTGCTTGTTGTTGTTATTTCTAATCAAATTTAACCGAAGGCAAAGGATCCAAGTGAATCTCTGGAGGCAATGGAAAAGGAGGAGGATCACTTGACCAACCATTTGCACTCTGTCTATGCAGATCATAAAAAGCCATTGACAATGTGTTGAGACCATGTATGATGTTAAGAGTACCCATTTTAGGATCAAAAGTTTATTCAAAACATTCATCCTCATCAAAGGGGTATGCATTAGCGAAGTATTCATAAATCCACTGATCATCATCAAAGTCCAAGAAGTCTAACAAGTCTTTCTCATCATCTAAATTGGGAGGTGTACCATCCCAAGATATCATGTTGCAATTGGATATTCATGGTTCTTCCTCATCTTTGGTAATTGGAATGATGAAATCAATTATGGTGAAATGACCTCTAATTGACTTAGAAGGTTCTTCTGAAGTCGAAGCTTCTATTCACCTTTTTTTTCCTTTTTGATTTGTTTTTCTTTGTATGACCAATCGGTTCTAGTTAGCTCTTAGCAAGTTTTTGAGTTGCCTTTTAATTTTCTTTCTATTTGTGGATATGGGTTTGGTTTAACCTTTTTCTAGCCTTCATCATGCACTAAGTCTGGGTGGACCCACATTTCTTTTCCTGAAGAGGTCTTGACTAGTATCAAACCTTGTTCATTATGTGCCGCATTGACAACACAGAACTCAACTATCATTGGCATTGGTGGACAAGGTACTACAACAGTTCCAAACTGACCAAAGGAGATCATGTTGATCGGAGCTGGCTTATACTTTTGGTCAAAAGTGATCACACCATTCTTCCATATCTCATTGATTGTTTCTTTTATAATGAAACACTCTTTGAGAGGATGTGAAACCATCCAGTGGTATGCACAGTAATTGGGATCGTTGATGCGATCTGCCTGTTCAAGTTTTTTCATTAGTGGAAGTTTAATTTTGTTGTTGTCCATCAATGATCAGAAAATCACTTTAATTTCTCCATCAAAGGGATAATTGTTTTCTTCCTTTTCTCATATCCCTCTTTCTTGGTTTGATCATTGTTTGTACTTTGAGGCTTTTGAGAAGGTTTGGAAGTTTGCACATTGAAAGCCCCTTATTTCTTCTTTGGTTTTGCTGAAAAAGAAGATGGCTCTGTTATTCAAGAGTTTGCCTTCTTTTCACTTATCTCTTTGAGAGTTAGTTCGCATCAGTGGCAACCTCAATCAATTGGGCCATAGCCTTAGTTTTGTGACTAAGTACAATAGCCTTGACTTCTAGTCACAGATTGGTTTACATATTTCAATTGTTGCCCTTTGAGATGGTTGTTCTAAGCATCTATAAGATAATGTTATTCATTTGTTGATAAAGGCTTAAGTAGTTTCATTATCTCCCTACCATGTACTACTGAGTATGGCAAAGGTGACCATCTGATGATCCTCCTACAAATGGAGCACGAACTTTTCTTTTATGATCGACCACATCATGAAAGAGAGTTCTGGTAGCTTCTTGTACCAATGAAATGTGACTCCTTTAGTGTGCTAACAAATAGTTTGATTTCTAATACATCCAATTCTGGAAAAATCTTCCAAGCAATGATTTGAAATGCACAATGTACTGATAAGCTAACCCATTCCCAAGCCATGATTGGAAAGTTGGAAGCTTATAATATGGTGGAAATGGAACAAGAATGAACTTCGAAGGGTACTTTGGTGTGATACCCTTCTTTATCATTCTAGTCTACCTTTGACTTTGTTAGTAATTCTTTAACCCCCTTGAAGGTTACATCCTTTTCAAGATCTGTATGAAGACCTAGAATTGATGAATGGTCTCCAAAAGAACTTGCAACTTTCATCTTGCCTATTAAGGATTTGGTTTAAGCCATCAGCAGATCAGTCTTAGTTACATTCTTCTTGATCATTGATTTGTCTTTATTGTAGGTGAAAAGAGGATTTTCTTAAGCCTCGACCAGACCACATAGCTTACCAAATAAGATTTACAATGTGACAGTTATATGGTTGATCTTGGCTCCTTGTTGCTTTACAGCATCATTGACATTATCGTCTTCATTTACATTAGCTTGCTCTTCACTTGCTTTTTCACCGCCACTGGCATCTTCGTCTTCGTCATTGTTAGTTCACTTCCCTTAGCCATAAACACAATATATTGACAGGGGTAGGATGAGGTTATTATATGAGGATTAGACAAGCTGTCTTCTATATCCAAGACTATGATAGGGTCATCTTTGGAGTCGTCTCGACATGACCTTTTAAAGTCTTCCTGGAATGAGAGTTTGAATCTGAGCCATACTCTAAGTGTCTGTACGAGCAAAACCTAGCCTAACCATGTAAGACGAGGTCAAGTCAGGATCATTTTCTTTGACCACACACCTTTGAGTGATTTTGTGATGGGACTGCTTCAGAGTCTGCTCCATGTAACGATCCAAGGCTTTTTTTTATTTGGCTAGAAGGTTTGGCCGCCAAGGTTTGGTCTTTGAATCTGGTCACCATTGGCCTAAAAATGCCAATGACTCATTCCCAATCCATTAGATCAAAAGCAGGAAATAAAAGGATGTTAATGGCATCTTTTTTCTATTTTTTTCACTCTTTCTTTTGTTGGAGCATATCTTTGAATAAAGAGAGATCAGTCGCATTGTTAATGACCAACCGCTCAATTTCCTTTTGGTGTTTAGCATGCACCAGATGCTAAGGTCAGGATGGGGTAGTAAGCATTATAATGATTGATGATAGATGCCTTCAGCCGAACTGTCATCCCTCCTTTTGAGTTAGAGCGTAGGAAGTGTTACCGTTAAGTGAAGCCAAGGGCTGGTTCTTAGCCTTGCTGTGAAGTAAGTGGCTAAGGTGACCATGTGTTGCATCTTAGAATAAACACATGCTTCTGGACCTTCTTCCGTATAAGGAACTACCAAAGGCCCTCTGATGCTTGAAGCAATTGATCGTTGATGACCCACTATTTGGGTCGAGTTGATGTTGACTTTGGGCCTTGGGTAGCCATAGCATGTAGCTTACCAAGAACCATTGAGTTTTGATCCATGAGTCAGGACCTTTCTTGCCCCTAGACGAGGCTTAATGATGTGAAGACTGCTACCTTTGCTACCTTTGATTGCATCTTGGGCTTAGGTTCCTCCTAAACCTTAGTAAAGATCCTAAATGGGTTTTGAGCATATTTGGAAACCCAGGGTTTGAGAAATTCAATCTTCTTGATGGGCTTAGGGGTCTAATGAACTGCTTAAACTAGAGCAAATAGCCGAACTGATGGGAATAGAGAGCCTCTGAAAGACTGAGACCCTTGAGGCAGGAGTAAAAGGGTTAGTCTAGGCCCACTTAGTAGTTTTTATAGATGGATTAGTTTTGAGTCATGGAGATTTTGAACAATCTCTCCTTAGCTTCATCAAAGTAATGATTAAAGAACCCATTTGTATTTTCTATAAAACAAGCCCAAAGGATTATATCAGTCTTATAACCAACATGGCTACCTCTTATGGTAGCCGAAATGGTTTATGAATGCCTTTTGAACCAACATGGTCTCTTTATTAATTGAACCGAAATGGTCAAAATTGGGCATAAACTCAATCTCATTGTGCTATGCTAACTAATCCTAACTAAAAGAATTTCAGTAGCATTTTAGGACTATATAGTCAGACTAAAAGAATTTCAGTAGCATTTTAGGACTATATATTTAGACATAAAACCAAGAGAGAGATTTGGATCCAACCAAAGGATAGGGCACACAGGATCACGCTAGCACCACTATCACAATGATTGCAAATCAGTGCAAAACTCCATGCAATGCCTGATTGCAAGTGATGTTGTTCTTATGATTGATTTTATATAAACATTTTTAGGTCTTATAAACAAACTAGTGATCTTATAGCTAGTAATGTAAAGCCTTTAGATTGAATCAACACTCTTTAAATTAATACAAGGATGTTGATTTAATCCTTGACCATAAAGGTGCAAGGTTCCTTCATGTAAGTTGAGAAGTTGATGCACTTCAAGTTGCAAAGTCCCTCCAAGAATGCTCCCATAGAAAACTGATGCAATCCCTCGTTTGAGGGTAAAATAACTTGTAAGAACTGACAGTTCATGAATAAGACTCCCGGTTAGAGAATTAGAAGCGAAAACCTAGGATTTTCCAACACTTAGGCTCGAACCGCCTATCGAGGGTCTAGAACTAGAAACAGCCCCTAAAAATCGAAAATCAGCATTAGCACTTTGCTCGAGAGTAGAGTAACTTGTACTCACTGATAGTTCATGAATTGAACTCTCGGTTAGAGAATTAGATGCAAAAGCGTAGGATTTTCAATACTTAAGCTTGAAAACCGGCCACCGAAGGTTGAAAATGGGAAACAACCCTCTGGAAAAATTGAAAACCGGCACGAGCACTTCGCTCAAGGGTAGAGTAACTTATAGGCACTGATGGTTTGCAAATAGGACTCCCAGTTAGAGAACTAGATGTAAAAACCTAGGATTTTCAGCACTTAGGCTCGAAAACCGCCTGCCTAAAGTCCAAAATGGGAAATGGCCCCTGTAAAAATTGGAAGATGGCATGAGCACCTCTCTCAAGGGTAGAGTAACTTGTAGAAGCTGATGGTTCACAAATCGGATGCCAAGTTAGAGAATTAAAAGTGAAAACCCAGGATTTTCCAACACTTAGACTCAGAAATTGCCCGTCGGGGCTCCAAAATGGGAAACGGCCTCCGAAAAAATAGAAAACCTACATGAGCACTTTGCTTAAGGGTGGAATAACTTGTAGGAGCTGACAATTCATGAATAAGACTCTTGATTAGAGAATTAGACACAAAAGCATAGGATTTCCAATACTTAGGCTCGAAAACCGGCTGCCAGGGGTCGAAAATGGGAAATAGCCCTCAAAAAAATTGAAAACCGGCATGAGCACTTTTCTCAAGGGTACAGTAACTTATAGGAACTGGTGATTCACAAATAGGACTCCTGGTTAAAGAATTAGATGTAAAAACCTAGGATGTCTAAGACTTAAGCTCGAAAACTGCCTACCAGGGGTTAAAAATGAGAAATGGCTCTTGAAAAAATCAAAAATTAGTATGAGCACTTCTCTTGAGAGTCGAGTGACTAGTAGGGATTGACAGTTCATAAATAGGTCTCCCAGTTAGAGAATTAGATGCGGAAACATAGGATTTCAACTTAAAAATCGCCTGCCGTGGGTAAAAAATGGGAATTAGCCCCCGAAAAAATTGTAAACCAGTACGAGCACTTCGCTCAAGCGTAGAGTAACTTGTACGAACTGATAGTTTGCAAATCAGACTCCCGGTTAGAGAATCAAATGCTAAAACCTAAGATTTTCAACACTTAGGATCTAAAACTAGCCGCTGGAGCTCCAAAACGGGAAACGGCGCCCGAAAAAAAATTGGAAACCAGTGCGAGCACCTAGCTTGAGTAGAAATTAACTTGTAGGAACTGATGGATTATAAGTCGGACTCCCAGTTAGAGAATTAGACCCAAAAACCTAGGATTTCTAATGCTTAATCTAAAACTGCCCACCGGGGGTCCAAAACGAGAAACGACCTTCGGAAAAATCAAAAAATGGTACTAGCACTTCACTTGAGGGTAGAGTAACTTGTAAGAGCTAATGGTTCACAAATCAGACTCCCGGTTAGAGAATTAGATGCTAAAACCTAAGATTTCCAAGACTTAGGCTTAAAAACCGCCTGCCGAGAGTCCAAAACAGGAAATGGCCCCCGAAAAAATAAAAAATCAGTACGAACACTTTGTTCGTGCATAGATTAAATTGTACGAACCGACGGTTAACAAATCGGACTCCTAGTTGGCGAATTAGATGCTAAAACCAAGGATTTTTAACACTGGGGATCTAAAATTGGCCACCGGAGGCCCAAAACGGGAAGTGGCCTCCGAAAAAATTGGAAACCAGTATGAGCACCTCGTTCTAGACTAAATTAACTGTAAGAACTAATGGCTCACAAATCGGACTCTCGGTTAGAGAATTAGACCCAAAAAACTAGGATTTCCAACACTTAGGCTCAAAAACTAATTGCCAGAGGTCCAAAATGGGAAATGGCCCCCGACAAAGTTAAAAACCGGCACAAGTACCTCGGTTGAGGCAAATTAACATGTTGAAACTGATGGCTCACAAGTGGACCCTTGGTTAGAGAATTAGACACAAAAACCTATGTTTTTTAACATTAACACTCGAAAACAGGCCACCGGAGGTCAAAAGTGGAAAATAGCCCTCAAAAAAATCAAAAACTAATAGAAGTACCTCGTTCGAGGCTAAAGTAACATGTTGGAATTAATGATTCATGAATTGGACTCCCGGTTAATGAATTAGACCTAAAAACGTTGGATTCTCAACACTTAGGCTTGAAAATAGGATGCTGAGGTCGGAAATGGGAAACGGCCTTCTGACGGCCCATAAACTGGCATGAATACCTCGCTCGAGGCCAAAGTAACTTGGAGGAATTGACGGCTCATGAATTGGAATCCCAGTTCATGAATTAGACACAAAAACCACCTGATTCTCAACACTTAAGATTGAAAACAGGCCGCCAAAAAACTTAGGAAAAGATTCTATATATACATGTTTATCTTACATTTGTAACGTAATTCATTAAAAAGATTCTAATGTTGTTTTTGTCATTGCAGATTGATGGATGCTTTAGGGTCAGTTGCAGACTTGTAGGGATGTTTTATTTTCTTTTTAGTTTATTTGTATTTTTATAATGAACATGTATATGGGAGTGTATCATTGATTGTAATATTTGTTAGATAAGATGAATGACTTGATGAAAAATGGCAATAGTTATTTGTTTATTTGGCAACTCTTGTATCCATGCATTTCTTATGTTGAATACAGATATATGAACAGGTTTATATTTAATACATGTATATAAATAGGTTTACAGGAAAATTATATTGAAAAAATAAATAATACATTTTTTTTAAAAAACAATTTTTTGCCGATGAAAAAAGCAATTTACCAACGTATTTTTCATCGATATAAGTGAATTGAAAATAATTAAAAAGGACAAATTATTTTACTTACTTTTTTTTCATTGGTAAAAATGAAACAAAAAATTTTAAAAAAATGACTTTATCGACGTTTTCAACGTCGGTAAAATTAAATTGTGAAGTTATATAAAGGGGTAATGATTTTATCGATGTTACAAAAATGTCAGTAAAAGTAATTTGAACATTTTAAAAATGGGTCGATGATTTGACCAATGTGATGAAAACATCGGTAAAATCAAAATGAGAATTTACAAATAAATTTATGAATCTACCAATGTTTCTTAACGTCGGTAAAAGTAATCTGAATATTTTTGAAAAGGGAAAATGATTTAAATGACATTTAAAAAAATTCAGTAAAAGTAAAAGGAAAATAAAAAAAGTGAAATTAATTTGCCAACTTTTTTCAACATCAGTAAAATGAAATTGAAAATTTTAAAAATAGGGATAAATTTCTACCAATGTTAAAAAATGTCGGTAAAATTAAAATTCAAATTAAAAAAAATGAAAGGAGTTACCGAAGTTATTAAATGAGACATTATCGTCAATGAAGAGGTAATTTTTGCTGACTAAATACAATTCCGTCAATAAAATCTTTTGTCCATGACTTTTTACCGACGATGGGCTGACGTAAATATTTTCATCGGTAAATGTGTATACCGACATTTTGGTCTCTTTTGGGGTTGTAAATTGTTGCAGTGGGTGTTCACACTTGGCTTGACAATCCAAGTTGTAGAACAAGGCCCTATGCTTATAATCTTAGAGATTTCTAACCCAAGTTGAGAGAAGAGATTAGAAAAGAATGGAACTCACCAGCCTTTATTTTTCATGCAAAAATCACCACCTTTTATTTTTCATGCAAAAAATTTACCAAGTTTTACTTTTATTAATGCTCTACCAACCTTTAAATTTTTTCAACTTTACCAACTTTTAAGTTCCTGCAATTTTACCACCTTTTAATTTCAGTTGTTTTAAGTTTATGCATAGTTTAGTGGCAGGATATTTAATCATGGCATGCGTCATTAGTTGCTTTTGTTCTAGCATGTTTAAGGTGGCCATTTATTCAAGTTTCAGAATGGTTTTTAATGTGGAAACTCAGATTCGATGAATGGTATTGTACCTCCAAAAGAATACATGTTGTTGGAATTTTCTTCATGACAATTAGTTCATAATAAGCATGATTTCTTATGTTTTTTTTTATGGCATGATGTGGTTCAGTTGTAATGATCTATATTGCTGAAAAGTATGGTTTTGATGATGATTTAATATGGATTTTAATTCTGGAAAATAATTTATTGCAACATACTTTTAAAAAAAATACAGCAAACCACTTAGAAAATTCTGCACCCAATCAGCAATTCTGCATGATTATGAATCAAATGTACGCGCTTGAAACTCATTGCGTATCACTTAATTCAATTTGGATAATTCATGGACTTTGAACCTTGATTGAAACCATTTTCAAATCTAAAATTTGGGCTTCAGAAGTTTACAGAAAGAGGGTATTTCAGTCGTGTTGAAAGTGCCCAGTTGGTCCACCTGTGCAGAATTTTCAATTTGGCTTGATTAGCCATTCATATCATTTCCATTTTTAAATCGTTTTTCTGTTCCATTTTTTTATTTTTCTTTTTTTTATTCATGCATCATCAAAGTTCAAATTCCATCCATTAAACTTAGATTTTAGGGTGCAATAGATTAGGAGGACAGTTTATCAAAATTTTGCACAAAATCACAACTGACACTTAGAAATTTTCTGCATGCATTCCATGCATTGTTTAAAATCTTAGTTCATGCATTGATCATCATAATTAGAAGCATATTAGGTTTAAAAATTTAACATTAAGAACTGAATTAGATTTTAGGGATTTTAATTGCATTGGAATATTAAGTTAGAGGCATAATTATACTAGGAAAACTAATCATTGCATTGTTTTAAAATCTTAAATAACTAGCACATAGGGTAGTTTTTTATTTTAGGATTCTAATTAGTTTTACATAGCTTATCAATTTTGGATTCTTTCTAAGTGGTGTTTCAAGATAAAACTTAATCTTGGGAAGTTTTCGAAACTTGGATAACATTAGAAGAGTTTTTAGCTTAGAAAGAATTTTAAATTTTGCTTACTTAGGAAAAATTCTTTCTCAATGAAAATTGATTTGAAATATCCTGAATAATTGAAAAGTTTCTAGAATTAGAGAGTCTTAGTTTAGTTTGATTTTCTAACTTAGGTAATGTTTTACTTTGATTTAGTAACTTAGTTTTAGTAGTTTTAAATTCTTAATTTTTATTTTTATCTTACGTTCAGTTGTGAGTTGGAAAGGATTTTGATTTTACTTGCTCCTTGAGGGTCGACCCTATAAACATCAAGTTTAATACTACAATCAAAGGTTTGTACTTAGGGCTTGTGAACAAGTTTTTAATGTCGTTGCTGAGGATTGCCCCAGCTTGCCCACGTGACAAGCAGGAATGCTAACTAGGTTTTTACTTCCCTATTGATTTCTTCATAATTGTTATTGAGCAAGAACGCAATTAAATGGTCAAATTTTGGTTACCTTGGGAATGCTGTTCTTGGCCATTTTCAGATGCATTGATTAATTGCCGAAATGGAAGGTTAATACTTTCTTTTGGGGACATGACTTTGGATCTCGATATTTTTAATGTGTACAACCAGCCTAGGGATAGCGAGACTGACTACCATGATGTGGATTTCACTGATACCTTAGTTGAGGATGATTTAGAGGAGTGCATTGACTCCCACATTAAGGATTTTAAAGATGACACTAGGGAAGAGGCCCATGTAGTATGAAACCCTAATTTGAGGAGTTCGGACCAACTAGTACACCAATTTTTTCATCTCAGGTCATACCTCCCAAACCCGAGTTGAAGCCCCTCCCATTGAATCTCTGATATGCATACCTGGGGCATGAGGACACCTATCCTGTTTTAGTTTCTTCGCTACTGAATGAGGATTAACAAAGTCAACTGTTGAATATGCTCAAACAACATAAGGGTGGTATAGCTTGGAATGTGGCCGACATTAAGAGAATAAGCCCTTTAGTGAGTACACATCGCATCTATTTGGAAAAAGATGCTAAATCAACTAGATAGATGAGATGCTGGCTCAATCCCACCATGCAAGAAGTGCTAGGGCTGAGGTCTTGAAACTTTTGGAAGTGGGTATCATCTATCCGATCTTGAATAGTCAATGGATCAATACTACCCAGGTTGTTCTTAAGGAAGTCAGCGTTATTGTAGTTAAAAATGAATAGGATGAACTCGTTCCAACCTGTGTACCCACGAGCTAGGGAGTATGTATGGACTATAGGAAATTGAATGCGATCACAAATAAAGATCATTTCCCTCTACCCTTCATGGACCAAATTTTGGAAAAATACTACTGTTTTCTGGATGGATATTGGCAAATTTCTTTTGGGCTTTGTAACACTCCCACAACCTTTCCACCATGTATGCTGTGCATATTCAATTACTTGATGGAGAGATTTCTCGAAGTCTTCATGGATGACTTTTCAGCTTTTGGGGATTCCTTTGAGGAATTCTTGAGCAACCTAGAAAAGATCCCAATGAGGTGCGATTAAATGAACCTTATGCTAAACTGGGAAAAATGTCATTTCACGGTTGCCAGGGAATTTTCCTTGGACACATTGTTTTGAAAAGAGGACTAGAAGTTCACAAATCAAAGATAGAATTGATTGCCCACTTGCCTACCCCTAGAACCATGCAAGACATTAGATTATTTTTGGGGCACATAGATTTTTACAAAAGGTACATCAAAGATTTCAGTTCCATATCTGGACCTCTCTGTAACCTACTTTCCAAGGAGGCAGAATTTGAATAGACTGAACCATGCCAAGAATCATTTGACAAATTAAAATGCATGCATACCGTACCACCGCTCATCCTCCTAACTAGAATTTTCCGTTTGAAATCTTGTGTGATGTAAGTGACTAAGTAGTTGGAGCAGTGCTATGACAGCGTAAGGATAAGAGCCTTACATCGTATGCTATGCAAGTAGAAGCTTAAGCAATGTGTAGATAAATTATTCGATTAATGACAAAGAACCTATGGCTGTCATCTTTGCACTGGAAAAGTTTTGGCCCTGCTTGATAGGATCCAAAATCAAAGTTTTCACAGAACATTCTGCGCCGATATAGCTTCTTTCAAAGAAAGATGCTAAGCCCAGACTCATCAAATGGATCCTCCTACTCCAAGAATTTAACTTATAGATTAAGGATAAAAAAGGAGTAGAAAATGTCATGGTTGATCATCTATCTAGGTTAGTCCTTTCCAATTCCACTAAGCCAGCACCAATCCAAGATAGTTTACTGGATGAGCACTTATTTGCTATGACTTAGTCCACTTGGTACGTGGATATCATGAATTATCTTGCTATGGGCAATACTCCAAACCATTGGACTAAGCAAGATAGGGATTATGTCATTTCTGAGGTCCACAATTTTTTCTAAGATGATCCATATTTGTTCCAACATTGCGTAGACCAAATTAGTAGGATATGTGGGTCTGATAATGAGATACACAGTGTTATCTCCTTTTCTCATTCACAAGCCTGTGGGGGCCATTTCTCTGGCAAAAAGACGCATACAAGATTATGAAATCTGGTTTCTATTGGCACTCACTATTTAAAGTTGCTCATGATTTTGTCAAGGCCTATGAATGCTACCAGAAATTGGGTAGCATTTCAAAGGAAAATGATGCCTCTGAACCCGATTGTGGTTGTTGGACTTTTTGATGTATGGGGCATCAATTTTATGGGCCCCTTTTAATGAGGGAAGGAAGCTCTACTACCAAATGATGTAGAAAGCACCAAAAAGACTAGGGTGCTCTAATACCAAATTATGTAGGAAGCACCAAGGTACTAAGGTGCTCTTATACCAAATGATGTAGGAACACTAGCAATATTGTGATTTGACCTCAAAATACTAAGGTTTAGATTCCGTATTCTATGGTTTGCTTAATAGAATACTAACCTCATAGAGATAAACACATCATCAAAAGGATAAACACAGGAGTCAAGCTCACTGCTGATTTGATATTGATTTAATATAAATAAGACATAACCTCCCTTCTCCATTGAACTCTTACAATATTTATATATAATATTCTACCTACATGCTTAATCCCAAAGATGGTTGCAATAAAGACTACAAGTTACTAGATAAATTATTACGACTTCCCACACACCTAGTAACATCAATATTACAACTTACAAAGAAGCTAGAAGCATACCCAAAACAAGTACAACTTACAAGTATAAAGCCACATAACTATGATGAGTTCCAAGACAATCAATTATGGCACAAAGAAGCCCAAAAAATTCCTACATGGAAGTGACATGGTGCCAACTAAGTAGCTACATTATTAAGAAGATGATGTGCCCTAGCTTTTCATAACTCACTCCATCATAATCCCCCTCCTCAAAAAGAATTCATCCACGAATTCAAATGCTATATCGATCATGTAAAAGAACTATGTGTAAATACACAAATCTTGTAAAAGATCTTTGTTGTTTTGGTTATTGTCAAATGGTTTACTAACACACTCCATGTATCACATCCATCCAATTAGCCCAATATTTCTTGATCTAATGTTACATAATCAAGTCTTGGATGAATGGACCATCACATCGGTATGAAGGGATTACACGAAATGGATCTTCAAAATAATGCACATCCTTTTCTCCATCTTTGCTAAATAAGGGGTGCAAATGCTTTATGATACTCTTGGTGCTAAACTCATGATCTATTGATAAGACATTGAATCATAGTGTGCATCAAAGTATCATTAACATAATCATCTTGATATGCATCAAAGATGAGTATATCATCAATATCTTCTTGATAATCATCATCGATCAAATTCTCATTGACATCAAGGGATAGTTTTAAATTATGACAGTGATCATAAATGGATAAATCACATTCATCCTCTGGATCAATGTCAAAAATTGGGGGTTTTGACCAATCAGCATAACTTTGGACAAGTTCTTGTGCCCCGTGTGAATTGTCTTCATTTATTCCTTTAACCAAAAAGAATGTTTGATATTTCATTGGTTGTACCTAAGAAAGAATTATGGATTGCCTTCAAGTCTCGCCTATTGAATACTTGGTTTCTTGAATATCATTTCACACCATTAACTTGTCGAATTCTCGATGATATTGAATTCATCACTAGAATAACCAAGGCTTTCTCTATGCTCACTACGAGCTTCTTTACAATCAAGCCGCAAGGCTAGTTCCTCGACTTGCCTCCAAAGTGCTAGTAGTTCTTCATTTGTCACATATCCCATCATTTGATTGCCACATCCACCACAACCTCTTCTTGCAGCCATAAACGAAGTTGTTAAATGGGGAATCAATCCAAGAACATCGCACAAGCTCTAATACCAAATGATGAGGGAAGGCAACTATGCTACCAAAAAATGTAGGAAGCACTAAGAGACTAAGTTCTCTGATACCAAATGATGCAGGAAACACCAAGCTACTAAAGTGCTTTTGTACCAAATGATGTTGGAACACTAGAAATTATATACTTCGAGCTCAAAATACTAAGGTTTAGATTCCGTATACGATGATTTGCTTAATTGATTACTAATCGTACAAAGATGAACACATCATTAAAATATAAACACAGGAGTCAAGCTTACTACTGATTTGATATTGATTTAACATAAACAAGACATAATATCCTTTCTCCATTGGACTCTTACAATATTTATATATAACATTCTACCTACCTGCTTAATCCCAAAGATGGTTGTAATAAAGACTACAAGGTACTAGACAGACTATTACCACTTCCCACACACCTAAATATATCAATATTCCAACTTACTAAAAAGCTAGCAGCATGCCCAAAACAAACACAACCCATAAGTACTAAACCACATAATTTCAATGAGTTCCAAGACAATCCAATATGGCACAAAGGAGCCCAAAAGACGCCCACATGGTAGTGACATGGCACCAGCTAAGCAACTACATCATTAAGAAGATGATGTGCCCTATCATTTCATACCTCACTACATCACCTTTCCTCCCAACTATGGTTTTATCTATATCTTAGTGGCTATGGACTATGTGTCCAAGTGGATAGAGGCTATTTCCTAGTAGGAGAATGTTGCAAAAACCGTGCAAAATTTCTTGAAAGAAAATAATTTTTCGTGGTATAGTACTACATGAGCCATCATAAGTGATGGGGCGCACATTTCTGCAGTCTTACCTTGGAGGCCCTAATGAAGCAAAATAGGATAACCCATAAAGTGGCCAAGCTCTATCACCTGCAGACTAATGGGCAAGTAGAGGTCTCAAACCAAAAAATTAAAAGAATTCTAGAGACAACGGTAAACCCAAATCGGAAAGTTCACCTTGTTTAAATGATGCATTGTGGGTTTACTGGACTGCTTACAAAACTCCCATAGGGATGTCTCCATACTGACTCATATATGGGAAAGCTTGCCACCTTCTGGTGGAACTGGAACACAAAGTCTATTAGGCCATCAAGCAATTCAACTTGTTATGGACAAGGCCGGGAACAAAAGAACACTTTAGATGAATGAACTGGAGGAACTACACAGGGAAGCCTATGTAAGTTCCAGAATTTACATAGAGAGGACGAAACTCTTTTATGATAAACATATTTTGAGGAAAACCTTCCTTCCTCAGCCGGAAGTCCTTTTCAATTTTAGGTTTCACTTATTCCCTGGCAAATTGAGCTCACGTTGGACCCATATTTTGTGATAGGAGTGTTCCCATATGGGACTGTTGAACTTTTTTATCCCAATGATGGCCAAAATGTTCAAAGTCAAAGGCCAAAGATTAAAGCCATTCTTGAACTTATTTAAACTGACAAGGAATTTTCAAAAATTTTAGAAGGAAGTAGAATGAAGGTTCATTTTTCCTGAAGGATGAAATCTATCAAAGGATTAGCAAACTTGTTTTTCACAAAAACATGAATACATCTTTCAAAGTTTTGGATAGGAACCTTTAATGTCATTTGCAGAAGTTTTCAAAAAAAACATGATGACATTTTGAAATTTAGCCTTATAAGTTTTCTAGTTCACCTAGGTGGATTTTAGCCTCTAAAACTAGAATGAATGAATTCAGGTGAATTAAAGAGGGCTGTCTATTGTTTAAAAAAATATAACGAAAGAAGAAAAATCGAGCACTCATAGAAATTTGTTGTGTGTGTCAAAAAAAAATTGTGCTAAATTGAGTAAGATTTGGATTTGGTTCTCAGATCTTATCCTTTCTATGATGAAAACTCAGGAATTTCTGAAAGAAGAAAACAATAAAAAGAAGAGAAAGAAAGAAAAGGGAGAAAAATACCTTTTGAAAAAACAATATTGCAAAATCCATCATAACAACTCTGAGAGGAAACTTATAATCCCTAAATCTCGAAGAATCAGAGTATTTGCTAAAGAATTTTCTTTTCACAGCATTAATGTTGAACATTTGGAAATTGATTTGACGTATACACTTGTGCAAGGCACACAAGTTTGGTATGATTTTGAGAAAATTTTTTATAATAGAATTATGAACTGGATTTCGAGAAATCCTATGCTTTGGTTTTCCGAAATTTGAAAATATCTTATCTAAGTCAATTTTCATTTGGAAAATTTTTTATATTTTTTAGGGTAAATGAATTTTGTGGGTATATTCACGGCAAACTCTAGCGAGGCATAACTCATCCACTAGAGGAAACCTGAAGGTTTTGCATACACTAAATGTAGTCGAGAGTGTTAGCAAAAGTGATGTTTTATTTTATTTTTTGTTTGCTTTTAGTGCATTAGTTTTAAGTGAGATTAGGTTAGATGGAAGCCTCATATTTCATTCATAGATTTTTCCAGGGACTACAATATTAAGTGTGATTGGTCAAGAAGGCAACTAGTTAAGTGTGGTATGTACTATAGAATTTAGCTATACAAAATCACTAGTTCTTGTAACATACCTCAAATTTTCAATCTAGCCATTTTCCATCTTTGTGAATTATGAATTTGTCTTGCTAGTGATAAACTTCCAAGGAACTCAGCACATGTTTCAAGAGCTGCCCATGAGAGCCTATAGTTAAACCACTTCTCAAAATCAAAACATTCTTCAGCACCTTGAATTCCAACCTTTACTTGTTTATGTGGAAAAAAAATCACAATATTGGAAGTTAATAGCATGCCATCAAGATGCTACCAGTGGGAGGTTTAAAATTCCATCTAGAAGATATTCTAAAATATCTCACTTTCTTGCAAAACAACCTTTATATTGAAATAATCAAGTATATGCTTGATAGAACAATCTTAAACGTATATTGAATTGTAAATAAGTTGCCAAACACAATAACACCATATTATAATATGATACTATTGTATTATGTGATAATTAAATCTTTTAATATTCAAGTATGATAATATTATATTTTGCACTAATCCAAACACTCAAAATTTGTTAGTTGGGTGAGTGTCTAAGAAGCACTGGCATTATGAAAAAAAAAAAAAGAGTGCTAAGAAGGATCCGGACTCAACAGGAAATTGCAAATCAGCTTCATGATAAGTTTAAAAGGACATAGGGTCTTCCAGATAAATGATAAAGTATATCGTGCCTAGTCATTGAATTGAGATTATATGATGGTTTGCCCAACGGTGACCATGGGTGGACTACTCACGCTCTACCACGTCACCCTTGCACAGCATGGCATGCACTTGAGTGGTCCCCACAAGTTACCTTGTAATTTGACATGTCAAATGATTTTCCATGAAGCGAAGGGCTTGTTTGGAATTGTTCCCATGTTGTTCTCAGTTTTGTAATCAAATTTGGTTGTGCTGAGATTAGGTTGTGCTGAGACTAAACTCTGCAGAACTTGTTTGGAAATATTATATTAAAATACTTTACTAAGAATATGACATACGAAACTTCTGTGATAACGGTATAAAAGATTTTCTAGAATGAGCAAAAGCAAGAGAATCATTTGATCTAAAATGTCGGACCTACTTTTTAAAGTTTGCGACACATTATTATTGGTGTATAGGGGGCCACTTGTAGAAGTTAAAACGTAGTACCCACCTTTGAAAATTAGAACATGGGGCTATATTCATAGGATTAATAAGGTGGGCCTACCTTTAAAAGAATTATAATGTAAGAACACTTTTCTAATGTAAATATTAGACCCATCTTTATAAATTACAGTATGGTACACACATTAAGAAATTAGAATATGGGCCTACATTCATAGGAGTTATAATGTAGGTCCATCTTTTATGATTGTGACTACGTGACCCACATTTAGAAATTACAAAGTGGATTGAGAATTCATAAGGTGGGTCTACCTTTATAAGAATTATAATGTAGTCCCACTTTTCTTAATATAAATATGGGACCCATCTTTATAAATTACAATGTAGTACACACGTTAGGAAATCAAAATATGGGCCAACATCATAGGATTTATAATATAGGTCCACCTTTTGTGATTGTGACTATGTGACATACAATTAGAAATTACAAAGTGGAGCCATATATATATATATATATATATTTTTTGTAATTTTGTAGATAGGACCCATAATTAGAAATTACAATGTGTCATAAAAAAAGCAAAATTACAATGTGGTGTCCCCTGTTTGAAAATTATAATAGATTATAATGTGGGGCCATCCTATTTATTTGTTATGAACACGAGACTAACTTTAAAAATTAAGTGGTACTTACCTTTAGAAATTAGAACTTATGGCCACATTCATAGGAATTACAATGTGGCTTCACCTCTTGTGATTTGTTTTAAAGATTAAATATTTTTTTGAAAGATTAATATTGTTTTGAAAGATTAAATAATTTTTTAAATTCTTTTTTGAATGATTAATTTTTTTTGAAAGATTAAGTATTTTGTTTTAAAAAATACTATTTTTTTGACCATATAACCTACATTTAAAAATTAGAACATAAGGTCCACGCTCAAAGGATTTATAATGTGGTCCCACCATTATAAGAAACTAGGAATTATAATATGAGCCACCTTTTGTGATTATCACCATGTGACTCACTTTAAAAGTTAGGTAGTAGAGTAACCTTGAAATAAGTAGGAAATAATTCTGCGAGTAAGTTGTTTAAAAAAAATGATGTATTTTGTTTCAAATTTTTTTTATGCCAATGGATTAATAATTTGAAATTTTTTTTACTGAGATCAAAATTCATAATACTGAGTTACACATTATATATATTAAAGCTACAAAAACCGAGGCCTCTGAGGGGTGCCACATTAACACCCCCTATTTTTCTTTTTTCCTAGAGCGCCATGTCAACATCCCAATTCTCCCAACTTTCCACCAACTTTCCATATTTTTTTAATCTCTTTTCTTATCACATATCCTACAAATCTTTTTTAATCACATATCCATCACACATCAACATCTCCTCCCATGGAATCAACATCACCGTCTTCGAACTCTCTTAGATTGGATTCGAAGATGAAGAACCAAGCAAATCTGAGGAAGAAGACCATCCGCGAACAGGGAGGAAAAAGACCATTGCGAACTCACTCAATCGAATCGCGGACAACATCACCGTCTATGAACTCGATCGCAGCGGATCTGAGAACAGGCTGTCGCGAAGAACCCTCCGTCGTTAGCAGCATCAACTCAATCTGCAACTCTGTTGGCTGGGATTTTTGCTCGCGGGCAAAATCAGATTTGAAAAAGAACTCTGCTGGCTAGGGTTTTTGCTCTCAAGCAAAAGCTATTAAAGTGGACGACTAATATTTTCTATATGCATAATATGAAACTATGAAACAGATTGGAATCGTGAGGCGTGATGGTTTGTTCTATTTGGGTGGATTGTTTTGGTTGCTTCTTTTATTTTTGGATCACAAGATGTTTGCAAGACAAGTTCCTCAAACACCTAGGAAAGGATCGACAAGTTTGGATCCAACCCTTATTTTTGTACATCAGAACAAATACACAAAAATCTCTCTCTCTTCTACAATTCTTTCGAGTCTCAGCCATGCCCATCTTGGTATCTGTGAAAACACTTCACAATGCCTCGCCTCTTTGAATTCTCATAGGAGGAGATGGCGATGAGATTTAGAGCCACCAAGAAGATCCAAACTTTCTAATTCGTAAATACCCTCAATCTCCACTACCTACAAGAACCCCTTCTCCTTCTCCTTCTTCTTCTTCCCATATCAAACCCCCGTGGTACCGATGAGCTTACACGTGGTGGTAGCGATCTACTGCATCTTGGGAAGGTTCTAGAAGGCAGCGCTTGTGCTCCTTCCCCGTGCCTGAAGAGGAAGGGCTGGGGTTGCAGGTTTTTGGTTGTAGAGGAGAAACGAAAAAAAGGAACTGGAGCCTGTGTCTTTTTTTAAACCCCCAACATACAAGAGTCGAATTCAACCCTCTCCTTTCAAGTGCATCTTTGATGCTCCCCTCAATGGAAACCAAAAAAAGAAAATACTGAAGTATAGTTTGGGTGAGTTTTTTTTTTTTTTTCTGTTTTGGAGTCACATATGATGATTTTTTTTTAATCCTCTGCATTGTATTATAGTAAAATATTTTTTCAAATTTTGATTATTGAATATAATTATCAGATCTGAAGGGTTTCTGCTCACGAGCAAAATGGGATCAGAAGAAGAACTCTGTGGCTAGGGTTTCTGCTCGCGGGCAAAATCGGATCTAAAGAAAAAGAATCGTGGTCAACATCTCCTCCCACAGCATCAACATCAACAACACCTTACTCGCTAACATTAGAATTGAAAAAGAAGAGTCGCCCATCACAGCAGATCTAAAGAAAAAGACCAGCGGTCATTGCAGACGCCTTCGTTAAACTCTCTCAGATTGGATTCGAAAAAGAAGAACCGAGCAGATCTGAAGAAGAAGACCGTCTACGAACCCTGCTAGCTGGGGTTTCTGTTCCTATGGCCATCAAATTTGGTGGAGATTTTTGATATGTAGTCATATTAATGCTTAATTTACAATATGTTCTCTAATGTTTTCTTCTTCTATTTTAGATTTACATGATCAATTATTCCATCATGGATGTTACATTTACATTGTGAGATTTATTTATTTTTTAAAAAATAGTTTCTATTAGTGTAGGTCCGAGTTTGTGTATTTTTTTAGGGCCCGGGCTTAGCACGGGCCTTTGTTGCTAGTTCTATATATTGAAGCTTTAAAAATGGAGGCCTTTGGAGGGTGCCACATCAGCACCTCTTATTTTTCTTTTTTTTTTCTAAAGTGCCATGTAAATATTTCACAAAATTATATGTGGCGTAGCTTCCCTAAAATCTCTCCTTCATCAACTAAAGCCACCCTAAAATCTCTCCCCCATAATTTCAAAGCCTCTTTCTCATCCCCTAAAATCTCTCTTCCTCATCCCTAAAATCTCTCCCTCTATTCATTTTTTAAAAACAATTCCTAAATCTCATCGGTTCCTCAACTCATAATCCATACTAACTTAATTCCTTTCATTTCTCTTTATAGCATCTTTTTTTTATTTATTATAATTATAATTCTTAAAATTTCAATGTTGGCTCCGAGCTTAGAATCATTTGTTGATTTTTTTTTTGGAGTGTCATGTCAACTTTTACAAAATGGGACATAATAGAAATCACTGAAATCTCTATTTCATTTTATTCCCCTTACCCACAAGTAATTGACAATATTAATGCACCCACAGCTTTTTGTTCACAATTCAAAATACCCCTAAAATCTCACCCACATCAGTTCAATTTATACTAACGCCCTCCAACGGGATATAGTTTTTTTCTCTTTTCCTTTTTCCTTTTTCTTTTTTCATCTTTGACTGGTATAGTTTTTAACCTTTTGCTTCCATTTGATTTTATTTCTCTTTCATTGGTAATTTCAACCCATACATTTTTTTTATTTACAGAGCTTTCATAGGTGCGATATTATAGTTTTTATATCAAGATGAAATAAAAGATATCTAATCTTATTAATATTTTTCATCTCTGCCTTTTTATATGATTATTTTTATACCCTATCCTAGGAGACTGTGGACCCAAAAGAGCCCACACAAATGGGGGGAGGAAGTCAAAAGGAGAGCCCATACAAGTTATATATATATATATAACATATATATAATTTTATCATGCTTTATTAGTTAACAAAATCTATGTTTTTTTTTTCTTCATTTCCTTTATCCTTTCTTATATAATTTGATAAAATTATCAAATAAGCCCACTTTAGCATCAATAGGGCCTCTTAATTTACTTTTCAATTAGAAAATGCCACTAAATAACAATGATGATCCTTATTTTTAGGAATATAGCCAAATAAATGTAGATCATATCAATTTTTTTTTTTTTGAAACAAGTATCACAGGCCCAACTATTTTAATCTTTTTCATTAATAAGGTAGCAAAAGACGGACACTAAGATCTCTCTAAAAATCATCATTAAAATACTAAATATCAAAAAGTTATTACAAAGAGGAAAATCGCGATGGACTTTGACATAAACAATATTTATTATTTTTATTATTGTTTTGAACTCAAGCTTAGCACGGCCTTTGTTGCTAGTACTAAATATATACCCTACATATAATAGAATTATTTTGTGAAAACATGAAAACATCGTGCCAAAACTTTCTCCCAATGGCCACAACTTTGAGTACCTCTTACGTTGAGTTAGTCAGGCGTCTTGACTGGGAGAAGACCCAGAGAAAGCGGGGTAGGCAGTGATTTCCACTGACGTTGTATCTAACCAGTAGCCACTAATGTCCCATCCCCTCGGTTCCGTCTCTCCCCAAATACTCATGACGCCAGCTGCTGGGGTGGATCTATTAAAATTCTAATCAAAAATTTTTACTTTAATATGAGTTCTTTGTTTTCTTTTTATTGTATTTCATTAAAGGTTTGACAAGAATATCATTGCCTTTTTCGTATTCGGGGGTAAAGGACCATCATTGGGTGATCACATATAAATTGCATTGTAAATATTTCAAAATTTAACTCTTCCATCCATTATCAATTTGATGGTAAGGTAGATGTTATTAGACTGAAAATTGTCCAAAACTAATAAGTGGGGTGCATTTATTTTGTCCAAAACTAACACAATTTTCTCTCTTGCGCTTGCCTTTAGAGGTCCAATTGGCTGTGACCGAAGATTCCTCGGGACCACCTGATGTTGAAGACTTTGACCCCAGGATGGATTTTGTCAAGACACGTTATTGTGACCCCGGCACTCCTTAACACACTCCATGAGGGCTGGGACCAAGAAAGCTTGCAAAGTGGTCTGTACGTGGACCGACCTGGTCATTGTGTCAAGGGAAATTTTCAAAAAACGACGAATGTTTTGCCTAGATTTCAGCTTAGGACAAAAAAAAAAGTTTATTTTTAAAATAGGACTTAAGTTTTCCATATGCATTTCAAATCACATCCCACAATAAAAAAGATTTTCCGGTGACCTGCTTCGCCACTTTTTTTAAAATACCCTCCTCCTCCTTCTTCCTTTCTTCTTTCTTGAGGGAGGCAGACTATATTGAGTTCCGGGTCAAGTGACGGGCAGCTGCTGGTTATAGGGTGGACGAAAGTGAAGCTCGGGTTGAATGGATGTCAAGTGCAATACAGGTTCCATGAGGGTGGTCATGAAAGTGGGTGTGTTTGTTTGGGAGGTGCATTTGATAGAGATGAAGATGATGGCGAAAACCCTTGCGGGTAAACCCCGGGTTTATGTTTTAAAGTTGGCAAGTTAATTGAAGGTAAGGTTAGTGATTGGGTCAGTGGTCAATTAGCTAAGTGGGGTAGGCCAAGAGATGGGTTCATGAGAGAGACTTAAGAGAGCAAAGAGTGTGCAAAAAGCATGAGAGATGGAGGAGAAAGATGGGTGGGCTGTGTGTCTGTAAGCGGTCTGAGTTTTCACCTCCAACCCTTGCTATTCTTTTCTTTTTGTTTTATCTTGGGTGGGAGGGTTAGTACAACCTCAGATACCAGGAATGAGGCCTCCATCAATGGCAATGTTTGGCCCAACCATTGAATTTTATGGGCTCATTAATTTGATTAATAGTCATCCAAGTGGAACCTACGAGCTGTAATTTTGCAGATTGCTCATGGTAGAACACTGCCCATCATATATTTGCCATACACTTGATGAAAAATAGGATACTAAAATAAAGCATATTCTTATATATCATTACATAGTAATTACATAAAAATTTTTTGGTGAACTTCTCAGTTTATTTTTTCTTAATGAAATTCTTGGATCTGGATTTGAATGAAATATTAGGTTTTTAATTGGGTAGATTAATTGGGAATGCCTATTTTCAAATTGAAAGGTGTCAAATGCAGGCACTGGGTCTATCTAAGGCCTAAACCTACACTTAGCCCCATTAAATTAAGGCGGTGTTTGTACGGCATCTGCAAAATTAGAAGGACTTAACCCTAAACAAGCTTATAAATAACATGACACTACATGACCGCTTTTAATTATCCCACGTTCTCTCTGCTTTTAATGTTTTATATATTCGTCAAATGTAGCCAAGGTCATCATAAAATTGACTTAGGCCTGGGGCCCTGGACAGGAAACCGATGATGAGTAGGGCCGGATCCTTTCTTAATAGTTTTGATAGCCTGGATTGAGTAGTTAAGTGAAAACCTCCTTCATGATGTAAGAAAGGTCGAAACAGCTGGAATATAAAAACAGTGCACTCCCCTCACTCTATTTCCAGGCAACAAACCATTGGCGAAGAGAAAATTTATTAACAAGTAAGCCATGAGCCCATTTCTCCTCTACTTCTCTTCTCTACTCCTCCTGCTCATCTTCCACACCCCAATTTCAATTGCCGAGCCTCTCAAAGCTGAATGCAACAACACATACAATGACCTAACCTCACCAAATTACACCATCAACAGCATATTCCACACCAACCTCAAGATCCTCCTCCCTTCTCTCTCCTCCAATGTCTCTCTCACCAAAGGCTTCTACAACACCTCGATCGGACAAGGTTCCGACAGGGTCTACGGCCTCGTTCTCTGCCGGGGTGATGCAACGCCTGATGCCTGCAGAAACTGGACCAACTTTGCGAGTGATGACATCCTTAACCGGTGCCAGAGCAGGAGTTCAATCATTTGGTATGACCTCTGCCAACTGCAGTATTCAGACACCGACTTCTTCAGCTTTTCGACCACTATATGGTGGTTCTGGGTGTGGAGCCAGATTAATATGACTTACACAGAAGTAGAACCGTTCAAGGCAGCTCGGGGGCAGTTGATGCGTGATCTTGCTAACAAAGCTGCGAATGAGCCATGGCTTGGGAAGTTTGCAACAGGAGAGTTGAACTACTCGTGGACTAATAATGTGTATGGTCTTGTGCAGTGCAAGCCTCTTATATCTGGAGCTGCCTGCCACAGGTGTTTGGAAGATGCTATAGGTTTCATTCCGAGATGCTGTGATTCCAGGATAGGAGGGAGAGTGATTGGGGAAGTTTGTAATCTAAGGTTTGAGGATAGGAATTTCTTTGGGGAGTCACTTGTTGGAGGGCCGGCTCTTTCCCCTGCTCTTCCCCCGTCGCCTACAAATTCAACAAAAGAACAGAGAGGTAAGGAGTTTGGGTTTACGGTTTTAGCTTTCAAATCTAATTGTTTATGATCGTCAGACTTAAATTTCTCTGCTAACTATAGTTAATCCCAGTGTGACAGTGGCCAATCTCACTGTCAAACAATATGATTGATAGAGACCAATATTAAATTGATGATCCAATGGTTAGATTGACCCATATGAGCGTCAAATTGGGACGAATTTTTATCCTGCATGAAAATCAGTTAGCATGTGGTGATGCCAGAGTGGGCCTCCAAGCGCTTGAAGCATATAGTGATTTTCATTCACATTATTTGGTGTGGACGTCTCTCCACAAATAGGGTACAGTAGCAATCGCGTGACAAGTTAACACGGCTTGACTATCAACCCGTTTTTAATTCAGACTCTAGTGGGGTTCATATTGTGCCCATATCAAGCTGGGAACCCAAATCAATCAATCCAAGCTGTGCACCACTCAGCTTAATAACTCCCCTTGCTTTACGACTGAACCCAAAAACCTATGGCATGAAGGTTAGGAAACTCATGACTTGGACGTGACTGGTCCAATGCAAAAAATTGACGGAGTCAATGCGGAGATTTGGGAAAATTATATATATTTTAATAAATTTTAAAATATTTTAAAATAAGTGGGAACAGTTTGGTGGAGACTGGGGGGAAGATAGAGAGTGAAAAGGAAGAAGAAATGTTACAAGAGAGGGGTGCTGGGTCGTTGCTGGCTGGAATGAGGAGGAGAAATAAGAGAAAATGAAAGAAATTGAGCTTATATATTATGTCGAAGTGGGGCCCACAACATGAGTTACTTGACAGATCAAGAACTTGAAATCTATACATCAAATCGACTCGACGTAAAATACAAAAGTGCATGAAATTAAATTTATTTTCTAATGAGCTCAAATACAACGTATTCCGAGAAGATTGGAATTTTGGTCAGAATTTTTGAAAATGATAACTATACCCCTAGTTGATGAAAATTAATCAAATGAGTGATTTTGAGGCTCCGAGTTAGTTTGGACAAAAGATGAAAGTTGTAGGGGATGAATTTGACTATCAAATGGAGTTGAAACATAATTGTTATAATTACAAATAACCCCCTAAAATTTTTTGAAATTACACTTAAGCCTATAAAGGCATTTGACTTAGCTGAAACGCATACAAAACTTCTCAAAGCTATTTAAAACATATTCTAACCCCTAAACTAAGTTGGTCCACATCTAAAACAATGAGGAAAACTAATAAAGCTGATTAATTTATACTAATTACTAGTAATTACCCTGATTACATATAATTATGGTCTGAATCTTTTTGGGTGAGGGGTATATGAATGATTTAAACCAAAAGAGTGTAAAGCCCATCAGTATAAAGTTAGTAGTTTTGCCTTAGGAATTTTGGAAGTATTAGATTAGTTGAACTAGATCTGCAACAATTGTGATATTCAAATCACATTTATGGAGAAAGCAGCATTCATGGAAATCTTTTTTTTTTATTTATGAGAATTAGGTTTTGTCTAGTTCACTTTGCATGATCTAAGGATAGGATGAATACCTTGATCAAATAACTAGAAGATGGATGGTCAAGATATCCTTGATGATAACCTTACATTGGTGATGCATGTCCCTCCCTCCCCTAATCAAACATGGACATCCGTATTTACCCAAAAAAAAAAAAAAAAAAAGAAGACATGGACATCAGAATCAAATCATTTCTCTATTTAAAAGATAATAATAAAATAAGTGCTATGGGAACAAAAGGTGCTTTGAAACTATAGTTGCTTCCATTTAGTTGGTGATTATTGTCTTACATTTTTTTTTTCATCTAACAATATTTTTAAAATTCTTAAATATTTCTAATATGTGCAGAATGAGACAACAATTCTTCTAGAATCATTGTTATCCTGATTCCAGCAATTGTTGCAGCAATTGTCTTGTTTATTATTGTTGTTATTTTACGAATTAGGAAGAAAAAGAGTCCCTTGCAAAAGAAAAAGACGAAGACCTCTAGCATGGGTAGTTCTCCATCTCATACTCCTTTACTATAAGAATTATATTGACTTCCTCAATTTCTTAAAAATAATCATGAATTTTCATGCAAATGCCTGTTATTTGTGTAGATCAAGTAGATGGAAGTTCCATACTCTTACAAATTGATTTCGAGACTATTAGAGTTGCTACTAATGACTTTTCGAATGAAAATAAGCTTGAAGAAGGTGGATTTGGAGCTGTTTACAAGGGAATAACTAATTAATGTATTAAAAAGTGAAATGATCCTATTATGCTAAATTTATGGTGATGATCGCAGCTAAAACCTAATTTGACATCTATGGTTTCACAGTTATTTGGTAACAAAATACTCATATCTTATGAATAGGCTGGCTCAAGTTTCACTTTGGCAAGAGTTTAACATACTATTGGATTGATCAAAATATGGCTATCTAGTTCATGCATATATATCATTCTAATGGTACAATCAACTCAACTAGAGAAATTTGAGCTGATATACATAGGAAGGTGCCAACACTAGCCATTTGGATCAAATGAAGGTCATAAAACTTTAAAATGCCCAGGATTTATTCTAAATTGTGATTCGATTATTACTTATATGTAATGGAAAAATAAAAGCAATCAATCATGCAAAGAAGACAACACACAATTTTAACATAGAAACCCAAACGGGAAAAAACCATGAGTCCACAGTCGACAAAATTAATCGTTAACTTATGCGGCATAAGATATACTCACAACCCTACAGTCAGCCCTCAACACAAGGCATTGTAGTTATTCTTGATGGATCTCCATAGCACGCAGTCCCTTGGTGCCCCACTATTAGCGTCTTGATCTCCACAAAGAATAATTCTCTATACTTAGAGAACTATCATCTACAAGGAAATAGAAGTTATAAATCTCTTAGGAAAAAGTGGAACCATCAACTGTAAAACTTGAAGCATTCAGCCTAATCTCTTATGGAACCTCTAGACAACCCCTCCAATGGCAATCCTTAAGTCAAAATAAGGAGAGCTCTATGTGTGCGTAGGGTTGAAAGAAACCCTCTTTTTATAGCCCATAATTCATGCCTTAGGTTTAGAAACCAAATCCAAGTAAAATAGGCAGTTCTGGTACAAATTGAAAAGGTTTTCATGCAGGTTAATGGGCTTCTGCCATCCGTGTACTCAAGAACGGTCCAATGGGTGCTCAAGTGCGCTCACCATTGCCTTCGGCGCTCGAGCCTAGTCTCAGCGCTCTCGAGCACAATTGAATTTCCTGGTGCATCAGCAAACTTCCAAAGGCCATAACTTTATTATTTTTGCTTTGATTTACGTAATCTTGGACTCTGCGGATATCTACTCGAAATGAGCTTTTCAATGATAGACAGCTTGTTCATATTTGACACTAGATTTGTGAGATATGACCTTTTTAATCTATGTTGTCCTCAGAAAAAAATTTCAATTTGCATTATCTTCAATACAGCTTATCTAGCGTGCAATGGCAGTCCATTCTAAATATTCTAAATGTAAAATACAACTCAGTGGACCTACGTTTTGTCTAACCCATGAATTCGTGAATAATAAGTCCTAACAATCTTCCCATTTGGTAATTAATAGATAAAACTTCCTGTACAATCAATTTACCAAAAAATAAATCCAAAATACATTTTTTACATTAAGCAAACTAAAATTGCAAAAAAATATAATATCTTCAACTCAACAATAAATTGAAGAATAACCTTACTATATCTTTAGCTTTTGAATCACATCTTTAATCTTCAAAACTCCCTTTTAATGCTCATTCCTTGCCTTTTGTCCATAATTGATAAATTTATGGTGACAATATATAGTATGTTTGTGAATTAGGATCCAACAGTAGCTCTCCCTCAATTGTGACTCCCCCTCAATAATATATTCGTATCACCATTGGTTTGGGCTTGGCCTTCTTGATCAGGGGCTGTTGAATTCTAGTACTCACACTTTTACATTAAAAAATCTCAGCATAATGTGAACCAGAATAGATGGCAAGTCTTTCTTCTTAACCCAAATTACATAGTTTTTGTGTAAAAAATTGAGTTCTCCATTACTTAGTTTTGGCATAACTTTCAATTTATTGCAATGGGGATGGATGTGTCTTTGTATGCTATAATGGTGACATGTGGGTGCTCGTGCAATTTTAAGATATAACTAACAGTTTGATGCATAATCAACCTGTTTTTTCTATGCAGTATGCTGTACAGTAGATGCATGTACAGTGCTTTTAACAAAAACAGTATTACCTATAAATTTTGATGTAGAAGTACCATCAATATATCCAAAACCAGTCTTATCAGTATGTAGCTTCTGAATACTCAAGATGTGGTCAAATGCAGTTGAACTGACATGTATAGCAATGGAGGCATTCAGATTTGTCAATGCCATCTTCAACTTGACATTCAGATCATTAATCTCAGCCCCGTTCTTTAATACTTCTGCTTTCAAAAACTTGTTCTCTTGTTTTCCAGTAGTCAAACTCTCAAATAGAGACCCTTTATGACATTCAATGAGAATGATTTGTGCATGTGTTGCTTTTAGATTCTTTTTAACAGAAAGAACTTCAGCTTCAGCATCTTCAACTTGTTGCATGAATTTCACAGCATGCGACCCAATTTGTTGCTCTTTTTATATAAGAATTTGTACTATACTTCCTAGTCAACATTCTCATAAGACATACCTTCATCATCATTATTATCATCATAATTAGCATCAAATGGTGAAGATGTGGCCATAAAAGCCATAAAGTTTTCTTTCCCCTTTTTATCCGAATCAAGTTCAATTTCAGGGAACTCTTCCTCATTAGCAATTTCATCAACATCCCAAATGATGTTCAAAGCTTCACTACTATTGACTGTGGGCTTCTTTTTCTTATTAGGACAATCATTAGCTATATGCCTATCGCCTTGATATTCAAAGGACTTGACTCCATTTGAGGAGCTAGTCTTTCCTATTGAAACCAATTTATAACCAATATATTTTCTTATCATTAGCTTATTAAACTACTACATAAACTCAAAAAAAAATTGCATGTCCCCTTCTTCAAAATCAGATTCAAATGTAACTTCCACTTTCTTCAAACCTCTGAAAAACTTGTAATTTTTTATAATTTTCAAAGCCAGTCTAGAAGGTCTTGACTGATGGGTAATAAACTCAGTCTTAAAGGTTTATAGATTGCCAACCAACTTATCAAGTCTCAAAATATTCAGTTTATTAGATTCTGCAATTGCAATAATCTTGAGATTGAAACTAACCGAAAGAAACGTAGGAATTTTTTCACAATCTTCTCATCAAGAATAGATTCTCCTAGGTTGTGACTTGAATTGACAATATTACTCAATTTAGTATAAAAGTCATCAAACCTCTCTTCATTATTCATCCACAGTAGTTCAAAAGGAAATGATAAGCTTTGCCTCTTAGCTTCTTTTACTTTATTAGTACCCTCATGAACTATTTGAAGAATGTCCCATGCCTCTTTTGCATTCTTATAAGTAGAGATTCTATGAAATTAAATCATTGATACTCCATTGTAACTAGCATTCGTAGCCTTGTTATAATTACAAACATAGATTTCATCTTATGACCATGAAGCCATAGGCTTTTCAATAGTTTGTCCTTCAATAGTGATAATAGGTAAGGAATACCCATTCAACACTATTTTCCAATTGATCTTAAAAAGCCTATCACACGTGCGTTCCAATAAACATAATTAACAGTACCTTTCAACAAAGGAGGTTTTACAATAGAAAAGCTTTCTTCATTGTTGAATTCCATTCTAAAAAATCCCTTAGATCAACACATAATAATTTAGTGTGACCTGCTCTGATATCAATTGAAAGTTTTAGAATGCTCAGTATTTATTCTAGATTGTGATTCGATTATTATTTTTATACAGTGGAAAAATCAAAGCAATTAATCACATAAAGAAGACAGCACACAATTTTACTGTGGAAACCCAAATGGGAAAAAGCCAAGAGTCCAAAGTGGACAAATTAATCTTTAACTTCTGTTGTACAAGATATACTTACAACCCTACAGTCAGTCCCTCGACATAAGGCATTGTAGTTATTGTTGATAGATCTCTACAGCACGCAATCCCTCAATGCCCCATTATTAGTGCCTTGATCTTCATAACAAACAATTCTTTACGCTTAGAGAACTATTTTCTACAAGAAAGTAGAAGCGACAAATCTCCTATGAAGAAGTAGAAACATCAACTTTAGAACTTGAAGCCTTTAGCACAATCTCTCATGGATGCTCTGGACAATCTCTCCAATGGCAATCCCCAATTCAGTATAAGGAGAGCTCTATATGTTGTGTTGTACATAGGGTTGAGAGAAACCCTCTTTTTATAGCCCACAATTCGTGCCTTAGGTTTAGAAATCAAATTCAAGTGAAAGAGGCAATTCTAGTACAAATAAAAAAGGTTTTCATCTAGGTCTGTGGGCTTCTGCTGTCCATACGCTCGAAAACGATCCAATGGGCACTTAGGCAAGGTCGCCACTGCCTTCTGCACTCAAGCCCAGTCTCAGGTGTCACAACCCGAGCCCAGAGATCGGGGGTTAGCGAAAAGCCAAACCTGTGACACACGTACTCCCGTGCACATACATCCAAACCTAGTCCAGATGCACACACACAAAAGATCTAACACGTACGAAACAAACGAACGTGAAAGCTATAGATATCATAGCAAGCAACAAAGAAATAGCGGAAGCCAAAACAAATGCAGAACGAAAAAGACAAAGCTAAATACAATACTTGAAAACCAGATACTAGTCTGAGTACACGACAAAATCAAGATCTACAAATATACAGAGTGACAAAGTCCGAAGTACAAAATACACAGCTCCAAAAAAACAAAACCCAAAAGCCACGGAAGATATGCATGTACGCACTCGGCAGAGGTGATCAGGTCCACTCTGCCAACCCGGAGGGTGCCTCTACGCTCTGCCCTGCAGCCTCTTCGACCGCCGGGGAGCTGGGCAAGGGATCTGTGCCTGCAACACCACAGACAACGCAGTGAATACAACGATCCAGCAAATATAAGTAACAGGGACGAAACACTCATAGTATCAAATTGAATAATGACAGAATATTAATTACAGAGTTTCATATTAGTATGCTAAGCAATATGGTGCATAGAAGTAAAGCATGATAAGTGAATCAAAGCAGAGAAATACTGAACTAAGTGGCTACTACGTTAACCATATTCTCTCCAATAGAGAGCAGAGCAGAGCAGATGAGAACACCACTGACCGGGCCAAAGGTACAAGTGGGTCTCGGTTTCCTGGGTTCCGGGGTCCCAAGACAAAGCGACACTACAGTGATACAGAGATACAGAGATCTAAGTTAGAGGTAACCCCGTCGGGCATCCTAGGGCTGAGGCTGAGTAGAGCCAGACTAATACCAATCAAATCAAATCCAAAGGAAGGGAGATTATTCGCTTTGGACTCACCGATGACAAGGACCGGATCTTATCCTCACGTATTAATCTTTGGGCAGAGCCACCAGGGAATACCCAATAAATCAGAGATACACAAAGTCAGAGATATACAGAGCATAACAGAAATACAGAGTATAGCATAGATTAAGTCAAAGCACAGCATAGATCAAAGCTTAGTGCGGAACGAAGAATAAAACAGATATACAGGACGAAAGCAAAATGACCTCGTAATGCATAGACATAAATTTGCAGAACAGAGGGCAAAATTGTAAACAATATGCAATGTATCTCAGATTAATACGGAATCAAGGTTAATTACAAGCCAGCCCTAATCTAGATGGTCACTGTCACTAACCGTGCATGTTGATGTAGTTTTAAGTTATTCGATGCACCGTTGCCATCCAAGTGTTGCAAGGTAATCCTCGCGTGCACCGAAGTCCCTTAAACCAACACCCATGGGGAGGTGCTTAACAGTAAATCAACGCTCACATGAATAAGTCACAGCCTAACAAACTATTCATGTGGTCCAACGAGTCCATTGGGCAGGTTTACATGGGTGGTTAACCTGTATTTTAGCCCTACAAAGTCACACCGTTATCCTAAATTTTATTTCAGATTTTCCAGGTCTTACGGCTTAGCCATGGGTGACCTACGGCTTAGCCGTATACACTTTACGGCCTAGCCGTAACTTGCACTACGGCTTAACCGTGGTTCCCTTCAATACACAGCTAAACTGGTCATCTTCCACCTCTGATCTAATACATTTCACGGCTGAGCTACGGTGGAGTCCACGGCTTAGCCGTAGCCTCACCGTAAGAGTACTGAATTCAGAAAGTTTCGACTGATCAGGGGGATAATTCACGGTTGGGTCACGGCTACCTTACGGCTCAGCCGTAGAACAATTTACGGTCAGCCGTAGCCTAGCTGTAGAACAAAATACAAAAATTCAAGTCTCTGGAATCTGAGCCGTATAAAGTTACGGCTTAGCCGTACAATACAAAACCGAATTCGAGCTGAGTACAGAAACTGAAATCTGATACAGAATTCAGCAAAACAAGTTCCAGAGGTTCCAAAATCACAGAATTTGGCTGTAAAACACAACAGACATATATAGGATGTAATAGATGAAATCAAAGCAGTCAAACAAAATATCCATATGTGTTATACAATCCTGTACTTATACTTGCCTCAAAGTTTAGCCAAATCCACTGAGATCAATCTCTAAATCAACTAAAACCCAAGCAAAACAAAGAAAAATACAAACCATGAGCATGCAGAGAGAGAGAGATGGGAGATCCAATTAGAGAAGAAGAAGAAGACTTGGAGAGAACCCACTTACCTCAAGTACTGATAGAGATGATAGAAGAGAAAAACCCAATCGAAAAAGATGAAAAATCCCAACATCAACCAAAGAGAGAACAGAAGTGAAGAGAAGAGAAGAGAACGTGGAGACGTGGAGCTCTCCTAAAGTTGCATGCAATCGACTAAGGGAAATGAGCAAGACATCTGGCAGATGACTCAACCTATATAGGTTTTGGAGTTTAAATCAACAGCCAATGAGTTTTAGTTATTTACAATTTAAGTCACGCGAGGGTCCCACTTCTCCAATTGACTCCAAATGGGTCTGAGGCAGTTATGGAAAACAACGAGCTCAACAAAATACACGTGCTGACACCAAGATGATGCAAATACGATGCACTCAAAGCAAAAGCAAAATTACGAAAAAGGGCTTAGAACTACCTATCCCAGGTCAAAGGTTACTCAACTACCTATCCAAGACCCAAAACCAAATCCGAAAGAATTAAACAACAGAAAAGCACACTAATGAGCCCTTAATCCGGCTCAAAGGGGATCGGAATGTTACATCAGGCGTGCTTCTTGCGCGCGTTGGCAAACTTTTAAAAGTCATAACTTTATCGTTTTAGCTCTGATATATTCAATTTTGTGCTCTATGGATATCTAATCAAATTGAGCTTTTCAATGGTAGATAGCTTTCTCATATCTGATGTTTGGTTTGTGAGACATGACATTTTTAATCTATGCTGTCCTAAAAAAAATCTTCAATTTGCATTATTTTCAATACAGCTTATTCGGCGCACAACGATAGTCCATTTTAAATATTCTAAATATAAAATGCAACTCAATAAACCTAAGTTTTGTCCAACTCATGAATTTCCCAATACAAAAGTCCGAACAGTGCGCTCAGCAGAGATTAATTAAGCTGATTTCTTAAGTAAATGCCATTCATAGTTAGCATACAATTATCCTCTTGAAACAACTATCGATATCTAATACAAGGAAAAGCACGGGTCAACTTAGGCCAAAAAGGTTGAAGAAGATAGGCTCTATCTCATGCTTCAAGTTAATAACTAGTTGCACCACGACCGAAAATCATGAATTTCTTAGTCATATATTTGGTATCTACCATATGCAATGCCTACATTAGTGGTTCACGCTGTACACTACTAGTAATCTGGAAGGTATTGATCCATATGATTTCGACCTAACCTGATTATCTAATATATCTAGAATTTCGACCCCATTTCTATGATGATGTGGAAACGGATTTCTGCGGAATTGAGAAAAGTTGGTTCTACTTTTTCCTATTAGCAAAAAATTTGTTCTAGTAGAAAATAGAGGTATTTTCTATGGCATCCCTGAATGAATCCTCAACAGCACATGAACTTGTACAAAAGAAAGTAAACACTTTTGGAGATCAAGCATTCACTGAAATGTAAGACCCAGTAATTGTAAATATCCTTCCATTGACAACTGGCTTTAAAAGAAGACAACTTGAAAGTGGAATTTTATTTCGTCTCGTTTTCTTTACCATGCTTGTTGAGTTTAAAGAGGTTTTTCGAATCATTTATTTCCTATTTGCAAGGTACTCTTCCAAATGGGAAAGAAATAGCTATGAAAAAGTTGGCTATAAATTCAGGACAAGGTCTTCAAGAATTCATGAATGAGGTAGCATTAATCTCAAAGCTTCAACACAAAAATTTGGTTCGGCTCTATGGATGCTGTGTGGAAGGACAAGAGAAGTTGCTTATTTATGAATACATTCCAAACAGAAGCCTTGACTACTTTCTATTTGGTATGGCTCCATTTCCTAAATTACATCTTGCAGGTGGGGTTGGGGAGTCTAATCTAATTGGCTTCACTTGGATGTTAGAAAGGCCTAATGATCTGGATCTTCCATCTGATGGCCCCCATTCACTACAAGAAAACTGACAATTAGCGACACTTTTATAGCGGCAATTTTTAGATTCCGCCGCTAAATGTCTTCATCAGCAGCACACTCTGTTATTTGCCACTACAAGTTAAAAATTTACATCTCTACAGCAGCATAAAAAAATGTTTGCCGCTAAAGTTTCGTTTTACTCATTGCTATGGCCAATATATAGTGTATTAGCAGCAGACAGTACTGTATGCTGCTATAGTAGTGGAAAATTAATATATACAGTAGCAAGAATAATGTTTGCTGCTATAAAGGTATGTAATAGCCACTATCGATAATAGGTAAGGAGGTGTTGTTGAAGTAATTGAAAAAGCTTATATATAATAGCATAATATATTATATGCTGCTTAAAAGAGACTTAGAGAATATATATAGATGCAAAAATCATATGATTAGAATTTTAATTAGTGGATGCCTATTGAATAGTACAGTATTGAATTATTTTTTCTGCACTAGGAGGTGTTTGAAATTTATATTATTTCATTTTAAAAAACAAAAAATGCCAAGGCTCATGTACAAGATTTAAAAGAGAACGAAATGGAAAAAAAGAATTTATATAACCGTTTCTGACGTAGTTAGAATAAAGCTTTAATGATGATGATAATAATGATATTTATTTTTATTATTTTACTTCCTTTTTTATTGCTCTTCATTTCCTTTATATGTTGGGGGACACTAACAACTTACTCAGAGCATCGATCGAGCGACATAAAAAAAAATCAAATCCATCCATCTCAACTTTGGCTTGGATCAGAATCTCAAAAACTGATATTCAACAAATTATCAAACCACTAACACAGATACACCAGCTGCTATTCAAATCCAACCGATTGCCGCCCCTATTAAAAGGCTAATAACAAAAAAGTGAAGAAGTGGGTGAGCGAGCCAACAGATCACAATTTTCACGCAGATGCCACAACTATCGCCGTGTGTTTTTTTACCAGCAACAGACGACCACTGTAATCGCGAGCAAAGGTATCGTCATGCACGCAGGCGGTTGGTAAAGTGGTGTACTAGTAAAACAGAGCAGCCGCAGAGGCGCAAGGCCCGGAAACATACATGCACCACGTGTCATCGATTCAAATAAAAAAAGAAAGAGAGAGAGAGAGAGAGAAAGAGAGAGAGAGCGTTCGTTCCTTGTACTGTTAAATGACATGGCGTGCATTCGTAACTTTCCCCACAATTGCCTAAAACCTGCTCTCGTTCATCGAAATCCCTTTTCTTCTCTTCAAATTTTCTAGCTTTTGCTTGCGTATGAGATCTTCTCTCTCCCTCTCTCTCGAAAACCCTAAAATACCACTTTCAGAATCGCAGCTTCTGCAAACACTTTCTCTCCCTCTCTCGCTCTTCTCGCTAGTGGTGGATTCCTGATTTTGGAGGTATGATTGCATCATCGATGGGCCATGCATGGGAAATGTTTCAGATCATAGGATCTTGAATGTTTGAATGTTCGTTCTCCTGATTCTAACTGAAATTGTTGTGGATACTCCGATCTATCTTTGGATTTTCTCTGCTAATACTATCATCTGCTTTACTGAATGGAGTCCAGTGTGGTGGCTTTGATGCTTTTAAGTGAAAGAATCTGTTTCATTGGCCGGATTTGAGTGAGATTCTTTGAAATTCTGTGTAAGATTTTGTGTTTCTGTTGTCGTGATGTGATTTAGGTTTTGTGATGAATTTGGGATGTTTCTAGAATCTGAGATGCTCTGTCTTGCAATGTTGAAATGTTGAGGTCTGTGTTGAATGTTTCAAGATTGCAATTGCGGTGTTTGGCGGAAATCAATCCGAAGAGTTGTAAATGGGAGGTGTTTTAGAATATTTCGAATTAGTTTGCAATGTTCAAGTGTTCACGCATTTGTTGAGCATGTAGGTGAAAATTTTCACGATTGGAAACTTAAAGAGTGAGTTTTGGTGATCTGGAAATGTTTAACAATGTGATAGGAAGTCATTCACGGGGAGAGTCAGTGGGCACCTTTGGGGCGGTTTGCATACTTCCCATTGAATTCCTAGGAATTCATTTCATAGGGAGGGGCCAGCTTGGCGTTTATAAAAGGTACTAAAGAGGGTAGGAATTATCTTCTCTAAGTATGGAGTTGTTAGTTGGTGCTTCAATTCTATTGTAACTAGTAAAAGTGGAATCAGATTTAATGAAAGAATCACATATGCAATATTGTCTATTTGTAGTTGATTCTATGTGTTTGTGTGTATTTGTCGAGAAATGTACAAGGAGATGGGGATGGAGCTAGCTGTCTCAGATCTTTTGTAGTTGTTTGAAATTAACTTATATTTGAATAGCAGTTAAATCCTATTTATGGGGTAGGCAAAATGGAATGTGGGGAGGAACTTACTTTTTCATGGTCTTTCTATTTTAATCTGATGTCGTGTCTGTCACGTAATTCCTTTGATTTCGAGCATAGCATGGCTAGGCTATAGAAGTATCATAACGATTTGAGTCAGAGATTAAACTAGTACCAAGAAAACAAAATAATCATGGTGACATTGTAGTATTGTATGTTCTAATTTAAGAGTGCTGGTTGTTGAAATAATGATTCTGTTGGACTGTTGCATCTATACAATTTTAAAGAGATCATGCACGTGAAGAGGAGGAAAGTACAATCAGGTGGAAATTGGAATTCATAACACATGTATCCATGATGCGGTTGCTGCTCCTATCAACTCATAACTCAGGTAGTTCATGTGGTTAATTGTGACTTATGTCCTCCTATTTCTCTGTCTCGTTTTTTCGAATCCCCTAGAATACTCATCAATACATTTAAATTGTTTTGCAGTTGTGTTATTCGGTTCCAGGGAGCACGCAAATTGCAGTCCACAGCCAGGATATGTTCGAGCTCACATCGAGAGTAATTCTCATGATATCTGTTTTGTTTTTAATTATTAGATATGAAATCCTTTTAAATTTGAATTTGTAAATTGTAATGCTTCATTGGCATCAATGTAACTACTTTCATAATTTTAATGTTTAAGTACAGCACCTTATGCAGATTGATCTTAAGGGCTGGGCTGTAGGTTACTTTCCATCATTTCAACAACATTGTCTTCTTCAAATGTTGAATAGTGTTGCTGGTTAGTGTCTTGCATCTTTTCTCTTTTTAGAGTTGATTTAAGTTCTACTGCAAACTGAATAGCACTTTTATGCTTGGTATACATCTTTGTAGTGGCAAATGGTGCCCATGCTATGCATGGGCAGGAAAACGGTGACTTTTGCAGCATATATAAATAGAGATTTGTAAAGAAAGACTACATGTGATGCAATCAATTGTGCATATAAATTGCTATTTGCTAAACAAGACATTCTACAGTACAATTCATCCTGAATATTCAAGAAAATTATTTTTCAAATTAAGTTCAACAATCACGACAATAGAGTTAATTAGATTAATTATAACATTTTAGATGGCAATAATCCACTAGTATCGTCCCTTCTATTATAGTGATGAATCTATTAAATGAATAACATCTATACATTAGTTTTCAAAAGGTGATGTGTTGTGAATTCAATTTTTCTTACATACACTTTATTAAAATGTATATAAATCAATTTTCAATTATACTATTTTAAAATAGAATTTGCGTATATGAGGATTTGGTTCAAGCTAGATTGAAATGGAGAAATAGAATTCATGTAATTGACCTCAAAACAGTTGGAACAAGCCTTTAATGATGCTTTGATGATGTTTTGATGCTGATGAATTATAAAATTTTAGAATGAAAAAAGTTACAAGTATCAAACCGAACCCAACCTGTTTGTTCTTGCCATGGGCTAGGCTTTGTAATTATAAGCCTGGTTTAGGCAACCACATTGCAATCCTTAGTTTTCTTCGGCAATCCACATTTTTAGCGGCAGACACTTCTCCACTGCAAAAAGGTAGTGAGAAATAGCGACAGAGGGTATTAGTGACAAAAATAGTGGCAGATAAATGTCTTCCGCAATAAAGTTTTAGTGGCAAATTTTATCTTTTAGCAGCAGAAAAAAACTGCCGTTA
This sequence comes from Sextonia rubra, assembly GCA_037013555.1. Taxonomy (NCBI): domain Eukaryota; kingdom Viridiplantae; phylum Streptophyta; class Magnoliopsida; order Laurales; family Lauraceae; genus Sextonia; species Sextonia rubra. The sequence continues at coordinate 131,876 of JASUAD010000028.1, read as the reverse complement.
TATGTGTCTTTTTTTGTAGTGATTGTACATGGGCCAATTATCTTTAATGATATGATATAGTTACAAGTATGCACATCCGCAGTAGGGACCATTTCTAGGTAGGGATTACAATTCCTTAACCTGATATGAACTAATTAGGTTTTTAAATGAGCCTTTTAACTTTCGGATCCTTATGTGGTTGAGATTTCTATCTGGGTTGGTAAATGGGTCAATATTAGGTGTTTTGGATATTTAGGTTTGGATCCGATTGACATTTTCTATGTCCATTACTAATTGGGCTGCCGTCAACCTAATATGAACCAGACCCAAATGAACATGTTACCACCCTTCTACTTATAGAAAGGTTGTCTTGGCTGCAAAGGGGCTAGTGGGTTTTCGTCATCCTGCTTGTTTAGCTTTTAATTTGAGGAAACATTAGTCTAGCTCAATGTTTTTGATATATTTTGTCTTGGATCTAGCATACATGCCTGGGACCTTAGCTCATTTCTTTTTGAGCACTTGGTGCTAACCAGCAATCTTCTTTTAGGCCTATGCGCTGGAACTTGGATCAAATTATGGGATGGGTGGCCTGGGCCTTTTCTTAAAGGCTCAAACTGGCCCGATATCATGGTGCAGAATTTTCACTTTTTCTTGTCTTTTTTTTTTCTTTTATTTTTCTTTTAAATTTTGGTTGTGGTTTGGGTGTTTAACTTTGATGAATTACCTTCTAAAATCGTGTAATTTTGGGATGTACAGATCCAGACAAACGCCCCTCTTTAAATTGGGAATGTCGTTTTAAAATTATTGGAAGAATTGTGAGAGGTCTTCTTTATCTTCACGAAGATTCACAATTAAGAATTATTCATTGTAATATCAAAGCAAGCAATATTCTCTTAGATGCAAACTTGATCCCCAAGATTTCAGATTTCGGCTTGGCAAGGATATTTGGAGATGACCAACCCCATGCTAGTACAAATAGAATTGCTAGAACAGTGTATAAGTCCACATACCTTGAAGAATTTTCTCATCTAGTTTACAAATGCTAATATTCTTTACTTAAAAAAAAAAAAACACCTGCGCCACAAAAGTCTGATGCATGTGTACACACACACACACATACACACACACAAAAGAAAAGAAAAAAAGAAATAAGAAAGAAAAAGAGGGTTTAACACCCAAAAATTCATGCATATATTGATATGGTTATGGGCGGACCTACACACATCCACGTGGGGGTAAGCGCATTCGTTAGACCTCGACCTGCTTTTAAAATTATAGTGAAAATTCTGCTTTTGCTTTGAAAATTTACATAAAAATCCCACGTCCACCCCTAAAACTCACATGAAAATTTTGTATTTATTCTAAAAACACAATTCTCTACTTGAATCTGCACCCCTCAAACAAAAAGTCTTGATCTGCCGCTGTCATATAGCAATATCATTTGTGCACTCTTTGCCCTCATGTATTCAAAATTCCCAATCAATGGATTTCCATCAAATGATAACAAATGGAATGGAGGATTAAAGGTAAGAACCCATAAGGAGCCATCCAACAGTCCATCCGTTGAAGAGAAAATGGTACCAAATTATCATATTAGTAATGTTTTTATTTGCTAAATTAAATACTATGAAAGTTACAGTGACAGATATGAAAAGCAAGTACCTACAAAATCCAACGTCAAAGGTGTTGGCCATGTGGGTCCAGACCATTAGTGGGTTCAGTAACTGGGGTGGTTTCCCTAATGATATTAGGAATTTCCTGTTTTGTCAAACAGTAGTTTTCTAATAGGTTAGGACTTTCCTTTTTTCTGAGATGGAGTTCTTGGGGGATAAGGATGTAATGATTATATATATGATGTAATCTGTAACCCTAGAGTGAGGTTGAGAGTGGCTGAGATTCCAAGGCGGTGGTTTCACAGATCGGAGGAGAACCTAGTGGAAATTGGTTTTCCGTGGACGTAGGCATCTTTGCCGAACCACGTAAATCTGTTGTCTTTTTATGTGGTGATTGTTGATCTTGATTGCCTTTGCACACACGCGCACAACAAAAGGAGCATGACCTCTGCAAGTTTCCTTTTTACCACAAATAATAATAATAATAAAAAAGTCCTAGAAGTAAAATAATAATAAAAAAAAGTCCTAGAAGTTTCTTATATTACAATACTGCATGAGCAAAGGTGTGGATATATATATGCATCCCTATGTGCAGAAGAAGAAAAATCAAATCAAGTGAAAGTCTAAAACATGGAAAGCTCTCTCTCACTCTCTCTTAATCATGAAAAGCTCTCTCTCTCTCTCTTTCTCTCTCTCTCTCTCTCTCTCTCTCTCTCGTTTTGTAAGTCAGAAATCTTTGAGGAAAAAAAAAGTAGGAATGGTTTTCGAACTGATCTTCAATTGGGCCCGTTAAGCAGGTATAAGCTGGTGAACCACACCAATCGATCCAAACACCAGCATAATTGTCTCATCAAAAGGCTTTCATTCTTCATAAGAAAAGCATGGTGCGTATCAAACTTAACAACATGACACTCAAGTTTTGATTGTTCTACCAAAGGTGGATAGAGAAGGGAGATGATATTGAGTGCTCTAACAACAAAAAAAAGGGAACCAAATGATTGATAAAAATGGACGTCTGTGGACTTCGATTTTTTAAATTTGTCTCATTCCTACACCCCTCCCTAGGGCTGTCAATAGCCCCTCCCTCTCTCATTGGAAACATTTATTCACAAACTCACACAAAAAATGCACAGCTTTTTATTCTTTTTCTTTGGAAAAGAGTTTCCACCAAATACTAAAAAAAAAAAAAACGCATATCACTTTTTTGTGATGTCTCTGTTAGATTATGTGGACTCAATCCATCAGTTGATGTAATAAATTGATTAATTTCTTTATTTATCAATAATATCATGCTTTACTTTCATGAGATGAATGTTATTTTACTACTTCATGCATATGACCAATACATATAACATAATGGTTCATGAGTTGAACTGGGTCCCATTAGTATATTAGATGTGATATATGTGCATGGATGAGATCCACACGTGGGAGATATATGCCACAAATCTTTTACTTAAATAGCTTCACAACTAGTAATGAGACTGGGCATCTCATTTGATAAGGTTGCAACACTTTGATCACTATGAGATAGTGTGATTTGTCTCGATCATCAGAATGTAAGATTCTGGATCACGGTGCTGGTACATTGGATGTATTGAAGGACCATGAGATGCACCTTATGGAATTCTGTCTCAATAATAAGGTATGCTCTCATAATTCCCTAGCAATAGGCTCTCAATCCTGAGACATTGATGAACTCAAGTTTCTATCTGTTCATTTGCTTTGAGTCACCAATGAGTGAGGCCGACTGTAGGTTAACACCTCGGTGTCTTTGGTATGTGTTAGTAGAACTATGGGAATGTTGAATGATTAAGATAGAATCTATCTCTATTAGCCCCATGTGCCAATTAATGGATTTGTCATTAGTAAGTGCGCACCCATCTCAATTAAGAGTTAATTGGATGGTACTGATGATTACTGTGATTAATTGGGGCTCAAGGATAATAAGATGTGGAACTTATATTGGAAGAGACAGATTTACTCCAATTGATCCACGGATATTGATAGAGGGGCCTACTTGTGGTAATTCGGAAGTTTAGGGTCTTCATTGTAATTTAATTCCTAAGACTGGAGTGCAATTACATTTATATAGTGGTGTTATTTGCAATTAGCTGTGGGCCCGGATTGCACATGAGATATGGGGTCGCGGTGTTCCAGTTGGAGCCAGCTTTCTAAGGAATCCGTAGTGGTCCCTATGCTAACCCAAGATATTGGAAAATACTAATCCGACTTAAACTCTAGAAAGAAGGTTTTAGAAAAGAGAAAGTTGCTAATTGATTTGGAAGTAAGACTTCTATTTCAATTAAGCAAGGAAGAGATTTGAAAATATATAAAATCTCTTTAGACGTCCAATGAGACTCTCTCACGCCCAAAACCTTGTTCGTGCAAGAGTTGCACGAGTTTCTCTCTCCTTCTCTCTTCTAGTTCCTTAGAGTTTCGAGTTGGGATTTCTCCTGAAGATTCCACCAATCTTCTTAAGAAAAGAAATCCAATTCGGGTCATAGTGTGGAAGGCTAAGAGCTGTTGAAGATTCTCATCATCAAGCAGAGTCGCAACTTCTCCATTAGAGCTCTATAGATCTCCAAAGGTATGATCTACTTCTTACATGTCGTAGATTATTATGGATGTTTAGTGCTATTTGATTCTGTCTTTTAGATAGAATATTTACTGTACATGGTCACAAGATTGAGGGTAATGCATCTTGGATTGGGTTTTTGGTCTTATGGATAGTTGATCCTTGTGTCAAGTGGGTCAAAAGTTTTAAAAATCTATTCACGAGACCCACCTACTTCCAACAGTCTCCACATAATGCAGTTGCACAAAATGTGCCCTACAATTAAAAGTCTTCATTTAGAAGTATTGAGGCTCGCCAGTAGAATTCCTTTTCTCCAAAAGGAGATGACCAAGGGAACATTTGTGCGGCAATTTTTAGTAGAAAGGCATGGAAATTTTTGTTGTTTTTCCATAAGGAGTGCAAAAAATGAACTAAACTTTCTACGGCTCCTAGGAGAAATCATTCCATTGGTTCCCCCCATATGCCGGTAGAAGAAGAGAAAGCTTGCCTTGACGAGGGCTCCAACATCCTCAATTGATGGATTAGTTATTTTATTTATTGTCAGCTATATTAGCATGTGAGGCATGGAGATGATAGCATTATCTAGGAGGGGATAGGGGTTATGGAGAGTCACTATGACCACTTTGTGATGAAATATGGATAGGAAGGGGTGAAATGGTCAACTACAACTAGCCAATACATCCCAAAAGCTTAGCTAATATGAAGCAAAAGACACATCTACTTAACACGTACACCACATTCCACCCCTCGAATGGGACGTTTTTCAAATTCATAATCCACATGTGCTGCTCACATGATGCATGTCTACCCACATAACCTAGGGAAATTGCAACCTAGCATTAACTCGACACCACGTCGAGTCTAATAAGGTAATAAATCTGATAAGGTTAAGTTGATAGAAAGTGGAAGACAAATCTACTAAACAGGAATGGAATCGGGGAAGGGGGTGGTTAAGGTTGTAGAGAAAGGCCGTCTCCTATGGTTACAAAACAATGAGTGAAAACTGATCATTGATCGTGAGTTCCAAGTGCTGAACTGCAATGTAGTAAACAAAAACTGATGAGAGCAGGTTGATCTATACGGAGCAATGTATTTTAAGATTCCTTTTCAATTTATACCTATCTTAAATAAAATCTTAAACTAGCTTAAATTAAAACTAATAAATACAACCATCCTACTTTGTAAAAATAAAACAATAACAAATCAATTAAAAGAAAGTTTCCTAAATCTAAAAAACCCTAAAAACCGGAAACTCCTAACTAGAGTTGTTGAAAATCTAACACACAAATTAGAACTTCTAAAAATAGAAAGTTACTAAAAAAAATTAAATAGAATTAGAAACTAAACACTCAAACTATCAATCAAAAGTTAGAGACAATCCAAAATAACCAAAAGAAAAGAAAGCAAAACAGCTTTCTAAAAACAAAAATACCTAAGTTAGAAACTTTCTTATGTTAGAATTTTCAAGCTTAAGGAACTTTCCAATTTAAAATCTTCAATTAAAACAAGTTTAGAAAGATCTTTAATTCTGAAAATTATCTAAAACAATAAAAAACAAAAACTAGAAACTATCCCTAATGTTAGAAAGTTAATAAAGTTAGTAATGCAATGCATGCCATAACATGCTGAAAATATTCTAAGTCTAAAAAACTAGTATGCATTGCAAATCTTTATGCATGATTCACCCTAATTTAATTCATTCTAAAATTAAGTTTAATAGCTAGAATTGAAACTAGACTGGTGCATAAAACTAAAAAAATGGAAAAATCAGAAGAAAAAAACGATTCAAAATGAAAAGTTATGCATGAATGAACATGACCCACAAACAAATTTCTATGCATAATTTCTGCACACAGTTTGTCTCGCTAGCAATTTTTAAACCATTGGAAACATCTCTTCCCAAAATTATTTTGACTTGAAATTCTAGGGTTTGAAATATAAGGTAAAAGAAGAACAAGAAGCACACAATCCACACACAATAAACATGAGATTTACATGGTTTACCCGATGTGAGCTACGTCCATGGAGATTCAAGCATGTCCACTATTATAGAAATCACCACACAAGAAAAAAATCCTCTTTTTGTGATTACAAGAGTACAAAACTCTCCCTAGTGTTCTCCTTTGCAGAGCAACAACTCCCTCTCTTTCTCACCCCACTTAGAATAATATAGCCCTAATTAATAATACCTGGGCATTTATACTGTCGGATTTGGCCTTATAACAAAGGTCCAGATTAAACCCTCAAATTACGTATTTACCCCAATTAATATTGAATATACCCAAATCAGGCTTCATCAACCCATCAATCTCTTACTTGAAGACTGATCACAATGAATGGCAATAATAACAGTAGAACATGGCTTCAAATCTCAACACATTGTCTTCAAATAAGAAGTCCAACTGAAGCTGAGCACAACTTCAGTTTTTTTTATATTCACCACCTTTGTAAACATATCGGAGGGATTCTAACTTGTGAGAATCCTTTTCGGTTTCAACACCTTTTTTCCTAGAAGCCACCATACAAAGTGATATCTTATGCGAATGTGTTTGGTTTTTGGATGAAAGGCTAAATTTTTCACAAAATAAATGGCACTCTGACTCATTGTACAGCTTGCTGTCATCCTGCTTCTTACCCAATTCTTTCATTAACTCCTACAGCCAAATCATTTCCTTACTTGCTTTTGTAGCAGCAACATACTCTGCGTCTGTAGTTGAAAGTCCAACAAGATCTTGTAATTGAGATTTCCAACTGATTACTGCACTACCGAAGGTGAAGACATATCCAGTAGTACTTCTACTTCTATCAAGATCTCCTACCAAGTCTAAATCAACATAACCCTGTAGTTTGATTTTTGATCCTCCAAAACACAATGCTACATTAGTAATTATCTCTCAAATATTTGAGAATCCACTTAACTGCCTCCCAATGTATTTTCCCAGGGTTACACATAAATTTGCTTACAACTCCCACTGTATGAGCAATATCAAATCTTTTGCTCACTATAACATATATTAAGCTGCTAATAGCTAGAGCATATGGGATCTTAGACATGTCATCTTTCTCCTGTTCTGTCTTAAGGGACAACTTTTTTGAAAGTTTAAAATGGCTAGTCAGAGGAGTACTAACGAGCTTAGCACCTTGGATGTTAAACATGTGTAGGACCTTTTTAACATATTTTGCCTGAGACAACTTCAGTGTATGGTTTCATCTCTACTGATTCTCATACCGAGACTTTGATTTGTAGCACCCAAATCCTTCATTTCAAACTCCTTTGACAACTGTTTCTTCAGATTATTTATTTCTTGCATGTTCGATCCTGCAACAAGCATGTCATCTACATACAAAAGGAGAATGATATAGTAGTCATCAAAGCTTTTGTAATAACAACAATCATCCGCATGACATCTTTTGTAACTTGTGTTGTACATAAACCTGTCAAATTTAATGTATCATTGTCTTGGGGCCTGCCTCAAGCTATATAAACTCTTTTTGAGTTTACACACAATGTCCTCCTTTCCTGAGACAGCATATTCTTGTGGCCGATGTATGTAATTATCTTCTTCCAAGTCACCATGGAGAAATGCAGCTTTAACATCTAATTACTCAAGATGTAAATCATCTACCGCCACAATGCTGAATACACTTCTGATTGCATTTAATTTAACCACAGGAGAAAATAATTCAAAATAATCAATACCCTTTTTCTGCTGGAAACCTTGTGCAACTAGTCTGACTTTGTATCTCTTACTGCCATCATGTTCATCCTTCAACCTGTACACCCACTTGTTATGCAATGCTTTCTTTCCCTCGGGCAATTGAACTAAGTCCCATGTCCAATTTGATAATAAAGATTGTATCTCATCTTCTATGGCTTGCTCCCACTTAGCTCGAGTATCAACATGCAATGCTTCTTCATAATATTTTGGCTCACTACTATCAGTTAACAATAAGTAATACAATGAAGGTGAATAATGCTGTGTAGGCTTAGAAATCCTAGAGGACCTCCTTACTAGGATAGGTGTATGAGGATCCACTTATAGGTTTTCATTTTTATGTGCTTCAGGCACATCATTTTTAGAAATATTCTCTATGTCTAAGTACTCTGTATTGTCCTTTTGTACATTGTCCTTATCCTTATACATTAATTTCTCATTGAATACAACATTTCTACTTCTGATGATTTTTCTATTTTCTTTATCCCAGAAGCAATAACCAAATTCGGCAGAACCATATCCAATGAAAGTGCATTTCCTGGATTTAGGATCTAACTTGTCCCTTTTTTCAGCATCAACATAAACATAAGAGATACAACCAAATACTTTTAAGTGTGAAAGATTTACCTCTTTTTCATTCCAAGCTTTCTTTGGCAATCCACCATCCAAAGGTACTGAAAGCCCATAATTGATCAAATATGCAGCAGTATTCATTGCCTCCACCTAAAACTATTTAGGTAATCCAGTATACAGCCTCATGCTTATAGCACGCTTTACAATTGTCCTATTCATATGCTTTGCCACGCTATTTTGCTGTGGTGTATTAGGAATGGTCTTTTCTCTCCTTATCCTATTTGTGGAGCAATACTCCTCAAATTTTTTGCTGCAGTATTCTCCCCTATTATCAGATCTTAGACATTTCAGTTTCAGACTTATTTCATTATCAACTAAAACTTTTTAGTTTTTGAAAACACCAAATACATCAATCAGACTTGTGTTTCATAAGATAGACCCATAACTTTCTGGTAGCAGCATCAATAAATGTAACAAAGTAAGAAGATCCACCAAAAGAAGGTACCTGTGTTTGTCCCCACACATCCATGTGAACCAATTTCAACCGTTTTGATTTTGGTTGCCTCGCTACTTTAGAGAAAGTAACTTTCCTTTGCTTTCCAAAAACACAGTTTTCATAGAACTCTAAGTCCAAAGAGTTGAGGTCTTGCAGCTTACCTTTAGAGTAAAGAATTTTCATCCATTCCTCACTCATGTGTCCAAGTTTATAGTGCCTTGTATTTGAGTCTATACCTTTATCTGCAACTGCAATAGAATTAGTACTGCTATTAGTCAACTAAAGAGTACCTTCTTTCTTACCATGAGCAACAACCATACTCCTTTTTGTCATCTTCCATGAGTCACCTCCGAAGATTGTGACATAACCAGAGCTTATAAGTTTACCAACAGATATAAGATTTCTTCTTAGGCTCGGTACATGCCTAACATCATTCAGTTGCCATATACCTCCGTTTGGCAATTTAATCTGAAGATCTCATTTGCCAGTTATGTCACAATGCTTATCATCACCAAGATAGACTTCTCCAAAGTCACTTTTCATATAATATTTGAGATATTCTGTGTGTAGTGGCATGAATAGATGCACCAGAATCTATAACCCAAGATTCAGATTTATGATCAAAAGAGAGAATTAAAGCATCTTGAACAATATCACCTGCAATATTTGCAGAAGCATCATTATCGTTGTTATTATTACCATTCCTTTGCTTGTTTTTCTTAAGTGGAGCTCTGTAGTCTTTTTTAAGTGTCCCTTTTTTGCATAATTTTAGCATGTGAACCCACCTTTTGATGATCTTGACTTGCTTCTTGATATAGATCTTCCACAATTCTAACCTCTCTCGGTTTTCCTTCGTCTGTTTTTCACATTCAATGCACTTTCTGATGATTCACCTGAGGGTTTCCTGCAAAGTTTCTCATCGAAGATAGCACTCACAATATCATCAAACTTCAGTTTGCTTGATCTCGATGAATTACTCAGTGAAGTAACCATACCACCCCAACTGTCTAATAAAGAAGATAAGAGTAATAGTGCTCAAATGTCACCATCAAAATGTATTTTTACCGATGACAACTGGCTCATGACTGTGTTGAACTCATTTATGTGTTCAGCAACAATCCTACCTTCAAGCATCTTCAAGTTAAACATTCTTTTCATCAAATGGACCTTATTTGAAGTAGATGGTTTTTTATACATTCGTGAAAGAGCAGCCATAACATCTTCAATGGTTTGCCCTTTTGAAATATTAAATGCAATAGACTTTGTCAAAGAAAGTCAGATTGTACTTAAGGCTTTTCTATCGAGTACCTCCCAATCTGGATCTGACATAGTATAGGCTTTTTGGCTTTTCCTCCAAGCGGCAAGTAGAAATTCTTCTGGTAAAGGAGATCCTCTATCTGCCTCTGCCAAAATGCAAAATTTTGGTAATTGAATTTTTCAATTGTTTGCTTTGTGTCGGCCATCATTGCTCCCACTTAAACCGAAGCTCTATTTGCTCGATTATTTTTCTGTCAATCAAACAATCAATCTGTTTCATCTATCTCATAGATCTCGTAACTACAAGTGCACAAAAAAAAAAAAAAAAAACAAAGCACAATTTAGAGTCTGGATGACCTAAAAAAACACAATTAAACTATGATCGTTGAATCTGGTCAATTCTACTGTTGACTGACGCTGATGTCACTGCAGACATCAGCACTGCTGTTCTGTTAGGCTTCTGGAACCGATCAGGTCAAAACCTACCAGAACTTGAACCTGAGCCTGAACTAGGCTAAGATGCAAGCTGGGCTTCAACTGTGAGGTGGGTCGACCTGAACCATACCCGAACCTAAATCTTTGCTACTGGTAGATTGGGCTTTGCGTAATGGGTTAGGTATAACATGACCTGACCTGCACTGGACCTAACTATGCTGCTGTGATGGATCAGGTCTGAACAGATGCAACCTAAACCTCGAACCAACTTGCAGCTTATTTGAACTTCACTCGGCTCCATTGGTTAGGTAACCCGACCCAAAACTTGGCCTTACAAAACCAAGACCTTGTCTTTGTCTTCTTCTTCACGTTACTGGTTTCTGCGAACCAAAGGAATCGAAGAACCACTTGGCCAAGGTGGAGGTACAGCAGCAGGGGTTGACGGCAGCATGTGACCTCAGACCGGCAAGGTGATGATCAGTTGTCTTCTCCATGCACAGTAGCAACGGGACAACAGAAAAAAATAAAGAGCAGTGATCTCCCTTCTCGGCTAATGACCACTAATAGTAGCAGTGCCGATGGCACCCCTTCTCCGACGAAGATATCTAATTAGTCCAGTGAAAACCAAGAACCCAAATCCTTCCTCTTCTTTGACTGTGGCTTAGATCGACAGAACGAAGATCAAAAACTCAAATCTCCTCCTCTATTTCATGAGAACAGAGATCCAAACCTAGACAAGGATCCGATCCATTGATCCTTTAATCATAACCGTAGTAATCAACTCTGAAATCTGAACCACACCTAGCTTTGATACCAATTGTAGGCTAAAAGAAGATCAAAAAGCACACAATCCACACACAATAAACACAAGATTCACATGGTTCACCTGATGTTACGTGAACGGAGATTCAAGCCTGTCCATTATTATGAAAAACACCACATAAGAAGAACAATCCTCCTCCTGTGATTACAAGAGTACAAAACTCTCCTAGGGTTCTCCTCTGTAGAGCAACAACTCTCTCTCTTTCTCATCCTGCTCAGAATAATACAAAAGCCCTAATTAATAATACCTGGGCATTTACAACCATCGAATCGGGCCTTATAACAAAGGGTCTAGATTAAACCATCAAATTATATATTTACCCCAATAAATATTGAATATACCCAGATTAGGCTTTACCAACCCATCATGAAATACCTTCCATTAAAGTTTAAAACCCAAGTTTTAAAGAAAAATAATGTGTTTTTCCTGGAATGTGTGGATTGTGAAAGAAAAATTAAATGTGTGGTAATTGCAATGAAAATAAATGTGTGGCAAGTGTTTTCCTTTTTTTCAAAAATTTTTTCTAAGCAGGGTCATAGTTTGAATCATTCTCTTAGGGCCTTTGGGTTATCAATCCAAACACCAATAAGTAAAGAACACAAATCAAGCACCAATCACTGGAGTACAAGGAAGAAAAATTGAAAATCGAAAGTAATAGTTTTACTAATATACAAAGTCTTTACATAAGAGATAATGAATTGAAAATCAAAACAATTACATATTAGGGCAAAAAGCCTTTTTTAGATGAAAAGCCCAATGGTATAGTGTGATTTTTGAACCAAATCTCATTGAGGACTAAAATGGAGAGAGAGAGAGAGAGAGAGAGAGAGAGAGAGAGAGAGAGAGAAGTTTAGTAGTAATTCTAAAGAGAGGTGGTCTATCTTCACATGGAAAGTATGAAAGGCTAATGCCTTTAATTTATAGGAGTGAAGATGCCCAAAGCTTCCTTTCTTAATCCTTATTTGTAGCTAGCAAAGAAATCCCTAAGAAGCTTCCCTGTTTCTTTTTTACAAAAGATCCCCGACTTGGCTTCCAAGTTTGCAAGAAATTAACAAATTGTGTGAGAGATTTTTGTGGCTTTCCTTATTTAAAAATTCTCTACATACACTTCCTAATTTTAGATATCAATCAAATCAACACATCTTGGCCCCACCATTCATGAAATCTTGATGAACATAGTGTGCCCCATCTTCGGTCTTCATTGTATTTTACTTTGCATTCAATGGGCTCCACCAAGTGTGTAACATGGAAGAAATTTCCAATCTTTTTGCAATCCAGCCTAAGAAAATACAGCCAACTTCACAACGTCATAACTTTAGCGTTTCATCTCTAATTGATGTAATCTTAGATCCTATGAACATCTAATTGAAAAGATCTTTTCAACGGTAGGTAGATTGTCCAAATTAGACATTTGGTTTAAGTGTTATGACTTTCCTAAGAAAAATGGGATTGACTTTTTATTTTTGAAATATTCTTTGACTTTACTTTTCTTGAATTCTTTCTACCTTGCCTTTTTTTTTTTAATTTGAATTCTTGTAACAATTGGAGGGTGGGACTCCTCTTTAACCATCCAAGCATGTGTGCACATGTGCACCTGTGTGTGAGGTCCTCTTTCATATAAATTTTCTTTCTTGAAAATTCTTTTTCTTTCTTTTCTTTCTTTCCATTTCCTTTTCTTTACCTTGAACTGTGGTTGCGGGATCCATTTCTTCAATTTGCTACAAACAAAAAGTGACAATTTATGTAAAAAGTCAATTTTGACCAAAAGTCAAAAATGCAAAAATGTGGGTCTTTTTATGTAAAATGATAGCATGAATGCACATCACTATGCATGATTTTTCTTAAGTAAACTAATCCTGATGAAAAACCATATCTTTTCACATGAAAACCAGTTTTGACAAAACTTTCTAAAAATAGAATCCGAAAAAATAGTAGGTTTCATAAATTTAAGTGAACATGATGATTTTTGTGTAAATTATGCCAATGCACTATAATGATGTATAAATCCACAAAACCATGATTTCTATCTAAATGAAGTTTGGTTGAATTAATGATTCCTTAAAATGGTCCAAAAAATATATAAAAAATAGCATTTTTAAGGACTCATCCAAAACAACAATGCTGCAGTTTCGAAAAGAATGCATAAAAATGGGAACTACAGTACAAGTATTTATGGGTAGATATGAGGAAGCATGTAGTGCTTAAGTCCCAAGGTATCAATCGAAACTAGATTGAGGATTTCAATCGAGGTGTAGAAAGCTCTTAGTGATGCAGAGGTTAAGAAAGAGATTGAAGAATCTACCAATAGGTGGGAGAATGGTGAAAATAGGGTGGAGACTGATAAGTAGGAGTAGTTTAGAGAAACATAACCCATTTATGCCACTCTTAGTCTTCATATTCTTCTCGAGCGATAAAGTCTTTTTCTTTTCTTAAAGTTAAGATTTTGTATTAAAAGCAGAAAATTTTGCCCCCACAAAAGTCTAAAGGCTAAATATAAAAGCCCATCAAGGAGTTGAAAAGAATGGAAAAGAAGAAAAAAGCCTAGATATGGTCTTCATCGATTTAGGAAAAAACTTTGGATAAGGGTACATAGAGATTTAATTTTGTGGCTTTTAAATAGTAGGAATGTTCCAAGAGGTTGTATTGAAATTATTAAAAACATATATGAAGGAGCAGTAATAAATCTGAAAACTACTTGTGGAGAGACAGGTGAGTTTCCAGTTGTTAGGAGGCCACCGCCAGAATCCTTAGATATCGCATATAGATCACTGCGGAAATAAGTTTAAACGATAATGATTCAAGAACTATACTTGCAAGATCTCTCTGATTTGATTTCGGTCTTATAACAGCCTGAAAATCTCAAGATCTTCTACTGTATTCCTCTATGCTTGAACTCGCACCGGGGTGTGGGCCTCTTCTGCGAATTTTCCTTCCTCTAAAAAAACGAGATTTATCTTGTATATCTTTCCTAGAAAGCAATAACGTATATTTATAAGCTACAATAGGAACCTTAAGAAGGAAATAAGGAATAGGCTTCTTATAGAAATAGGAAACCCTAATTTGACCTGGATTAGAATCTTAGATCCATAAATTACAATTCAGTCTACTAAAGAATTATAATTGTACTCCTGTCCTTATTCTCAAAATAATATTTCGAGCTTCTTGTTATTAAATGCTTATTAATCTCCCCACGTTAAGATTTTAAATATCTATCGATTAAATAATTACTGACGCCTATATTTAATCGATATCTTTATAATTCCTTGAGACCTTACACTTAACTTATTTGATATGTCAGACACTAAGTCTACCTGCAGGGTTTGACATAATCAAAACTTATAAACTTCATCGAGGGGATATCATCAATCCCTATTACGGGACGTGGATTCGGTCAATAAACTAATATGCACTATACACGTAGTGTAGTCATCTAATTTATTGAGATTATTGAGCCACAAAAGGTCTCACTCCTTTGTAAATCAAAATATCAAATACTAAATGCACGTGTCTATTATTTATATCGGGATTAAGAGTACAACTTCTCATAATAACCATTTGGATGTTAATAATCTTATATGGTTAGTATAAAGACAATAACCCAAAAGTGGTCTTGTTCAATACACACACAGTGTATTAGCATAACGACTCGAAACTATACTATTTCTCGCAGCCAAGACAAGCTTACTAAAATATCATGCTACAATCGTACCGATGGTGTATCCAGCTCCATCTAGATTGTGAACAACAATAACTTATATTCTATAAGAACTGACAAATAAGTCTTCCGTGCGTAAGCTGAACTCTACACACCAACTTGTCTACTTTATAGAATAAAAGACGCACTTATGCACAGTAAATAATAATGCAACCATTTACACATATAAATCCTCATTAAAATGGAAAAAGCAAACTTTACTAATAAGTAAATCAGTCAAAGAAAAATACATAAAAGTATGCTTTTAGTATAAATTTCCAACACCAGTGATCATAGGTTTGCATCAAAAGTCAACCCTAAGCCTTTATCTCTTTGCATTGATTATGGATAAGTTAATTGCTCATATTCAAGAGGAGGTATATTGGTATATGTTGTTTGCAAATGATATAGTGTTGGTAGATAAAACAAAAGATGGTTTGAATGCAAATCTTGAAAGAGGAGGTATAATAATTATGGATGAGTTAACTGCTCATATTTAAGAGGAGGGGTGTATATAGTTTAGAGATGATATAGTATTGGTGGATGAAACAAGAGATGGTGTGAATGCAAAACTTGAGAGATGGCGTGATGCTTTACAATTCAAAAGTTTTAAAATAAGTCATACAAAGACAAAATATATGGATTGCAACTTTAATGAGCATTTACAAAAAGCAAAAATTATTGTGAGAATTGAAGCCCAATAGATTCTTTTTATTATCTTGGCTAACAAAGATTGGGAGATTGAAGCAAATATCGAACATAGAAGAAAAGTGGAATGGATGAAGTGGAGACTTACTTCTAAAGTGCTTTTTTTACTGATGAATGCCAACAAGGTGTACGAAAAATTTTTACATAGTAGCGATTTGACTAGCTATGACCTATGGAGCAGAATGTTGGCCAACAAGAAAGCAATATATACACAAAATGGAGGTATCAAAGATGAGAATGTTGATGCAAGTGTGTAGTTAAAATAGAAAAAATAAAATTAGAATTAAGCAATTTTGAGAGAGTTTAGGAGTAATATTAATAGGGGATAAAATTAGAAAATTTCATTTGAGATAATTTGGGCATGTCCAATACTAGTTGGCAATGATACTAGTAAGAAAAAGTTTGGCTACGTAAGTTGATAGCCCACAAAGGAAAGGGGTAGATTGAAGAGGTTATGGATGGTAGTAGTAAAAATAGATTTGAAGAAGTGCATCTTACCTAAAGATTTGACTCAAGATAGATAGAATAACATAATTTATGTAGATGACTCCAACATAGTTGAGACAACTTTGATGATGATGATCATTATGATAATGATGATAACAGAGATAAAAGAAAAGGGTTATTGGACTAAGAGGTAGTTAGACATCACTCAAAATGGGATTAATAAAGGTCTTTAATACAAGGATTGACTGAGAGGTAGAGAAAGGAAAAGGGTGTCTGTAGTGGAAAGGTTAAATGTGAGAAATCAGATCATAAATTTATTGAGAAAGGGAAGAGAGCGGAGGAGTACGAAAAATTGAGAGCAAATGGATTAGTGAATGGATATTGAACAAAGAACTTACAAAACTTTCTTTTAAACCCAACAACGAGTGTAAACTAGTGAGAGAGAGAGAGAGAGAGAGAGAGAGAACAGTAAACTCACTCCATTAGTTCCCCACAAATGATCTGACTCTTAAATAAGTTAGAGAAACAAAGCACTAAAACAATCTTTTCGACATTCAAGTGTCTAATCCTAGCCCATAGAAACAAAAGAATCTTAGGTATATTCATTCTTTTCTTAAGACTTGAGAGGAATGTTTTGTTACTTAAGAAAAGAAATAGACAAAATGAATTTTTTTAGGCATATTTAGTTACTTAAGAAAATAAGTAGGAAAAATAAAAAATCCCAATCAGATAGAATGACTTATAAAATGAAATTGCTGGAAATCTTTGAGGATGGTGCAATTCCTCCAAGTGGACACTGGTTAATATTTAGTGGCACTAGTTAGTGATGGAAAGGAGTAGAAAATGGTCTGACTGTTACTAGAAATGATATAAACTAATCCAATAGTAGAATTTTTCAGGAAATCTCTGATGGTTATGATGTTTATCTCTTAAATACTAGGACATTCGAAATTTGCATTACATTGACTTATAGGGCAGTGCAAAAAATATGCTCCAATATCACAATTTTATTTTAGTTGCAATTAAATTACAACACGTATCCTATTAGACATCTCTAATGCTCTTTTCACAATAATGAAATCCAGTGGATACAGGGCCGCAGAGTATGCTATTCATGGGCAAATCTCAGTGAAATTAGATGTGTTTAGCTTTGGCGTGCTAGTCCTAGAAATCGTAGGTGGTCAAAAGAATACATATGAGTCAGATCGTGGTGGGGACATTTTAAGCTATGTAAGTATGAACTCTTGAAGAAATTTTTATGTTCTTTAGATGCTTGAGTGCACATGTAGAATCCCTCTAAATTTATAGATAATTAAAGCATTGATTTGTTGTAGGTATGGAAAGCATGGAATGATGGAACTATTTTGGAGATTATAGATCCAAGCATAAGTGAGCATTGTTCAAGAAGTGAAGTCGTGAGAAGCATCCACATTGGTTTACTATGCGTTCAAGAAGACGCTACTTCAAGACCCTTAATGTCTTCTGTTGTTCTGATGCTGGAAAGTTTTTCTCTCACAATGCCTGCACCTTCGGCACCTGCATTTTTATTTAACAATATAGTGGGACCTACTTTTGAAGATTCTTCACAGCAAAATCATTCGGATCCATCTTCAAAAAAGTATCCAGTAGGGTCCAGAAATGATGTGTCAATTACTGAATTAGAAGCTCATTAATTTATATTAATGTAAATATCTAAATTTGAATGTATTGGTGAATCGTAGGTCTAATATGTGATATGTTAATGTAATATTCTAAGACATATAGGTATAATTAAATGCCAATAGTGATAACTATGATGTGAAATGTGGAAAGATGATGCTATCATCATTACTCAGACATGGAGAGTACAATGGCAAATTCACACCAAAAAGTAACATGCAATAGGTCTATACAAGGGAAAACATATAAGTTTCTTTTGTCAAAAACACTAGCAAGAGATTATTACATATATTATTTGTTTGAAGTTAAACATTGTTAGTTGTCTACAGCCACAACCAAATCTTCCTTTAAATATCCCAATTAATTCATACCAATGCTTCTTTTTTATTTTTTTTGCATTCTCTTCAAGTTCATTTAGTGAACCTTAAACCTAGTTAACCCACTAATGAACTTTCCATTACAACTCTTTTTCAAGACATTTACTATATTCGGTAATACCGGGGAATTATGCAGCGAGAAATAAAAGAGAACGGATGTGGAGGTGCAAAATGAACAATTACACACCCGCTTTTTGGTTGGATTAACCTCTTTGAGAAGATAAATAATAAAAAAAAATGTTACGCAAAGATTCTCTACTCCATACGCCTAAGATCCCATTGCCTCCCAGTACACTCACAATCTAATTTGGAAAACCCTTATGACACGTAGGGTTGCAATCAGGTATCTAATTTTCTGAGTATCTGAAGAATTTAGTTTCAAACGAAGTTGGTATCGAACCTTACAACAATCCATACACAAATGGAATGTGCTTGTCTTTGTAATTTTTATTCAGCGAAGGGATATTATCTTAGATAAACAATATAAGCAGGTGCTTCTGTTAGGTTTATGTCTTGTATTCCGGTTTAGCCGGATGAGTCCACTGGGTTAGCCAGAGACTGGTTTAAGGTCAAGGGTATTTTGGTAATTGTACCGGGGCTTTCTTGGTGGCCAAGAAAGCGGAGATTATATATTGTATAGTCTGTAACCCTAGACCTTGCAGCGGCGGCGGCAGTAGTTGCCCGTGGTGCTCCCACACCACGTAGGAGAGATGAGGTGAGAGTGTGGGAATCTCTTGTATGCTTTACTTGTCATAGTGAAGATGTTCGTCCTCCTGTGCCCGTGGATGTAGCCGGGTTTGGGTGAACCACGTAAATCTCGTGTCTCTTCTTGTGTGTGGTTGATTGTTGATCTTGTGTTCCGTGAATGCGCACAACAGGTGATTGGTATGAAAATCACAACAATTGGTATCAGAGCCGAGGTTGGTGTTCCTCGGGTTTCTGAGCGAGGTGGAGATCGCTCAGTTGGAGGTTGTGCGCATGAAGATTAACTGAGATCAGGTTCGTGATTTCTGGTTGGGCCACCATCGAAGAAGAAGAAGACGAGATTGAGTTCTCCGGTCTCGCTGGGATCGGAGGAAAAAAGGATTCACATTGGTTCAGATCTTGGAGTTGACCGCTGCATGATTGGGTTCGGATCACTGTTGAGGCTTGGCGAATTCGTTGGCTGTAACTTGTCACAGCGATCGATTGTGAGATGCGATCGATTGTGAGATAAAGGAGAAGAGATCAAGCGTGATCTCTTGTGGGCCGCTCTGCAACAGATTGGAAGCAGCCGCCGGCAGAAGCAGAGGATCTGGTTCTGGTTTCCAGATCTAAGGAGGAAAGGCCATGCCTGTCATCTGATCAGATCGGATTAGAATTGGAAGGTTAGGACGGCTGAAAGAAAGAAAAAAAAAAAATCAGCACGGGATTTTCGCAGGGACTTTCTCGGTTCAGAGAAAAACCAGGAAGAAGAAAAAAAAAAAAAAAACAAAACTCACCGAGATCTTCGCCGGACTCGCTGCCCGCCGCCGTCGCCGTCACAGTCGCTGCCGTTCCCGTCGCCGTTTGTCCTCTGCCATCGCCGACTCAGCCGTGACCGCTGCAGCTCCTTCTCTGACACTGCCGTTCGTCCGCCCGCCGATCGTCGCCGTGGCCATCGTCTGTCGCCGTTGCCGTGATAGTCGCTCCTTCACCGTCGCCGGCCCAGCCAGAAGCCAGCCGGACCAGGACACCTAAGCCGCAGCCGCCGCAAGGTCGCTGCATCTCTGCGCCAGTTGCAGACCCAGAAACAGAGGAAAGGAAGAAGGAGAAGAAGGTTCGGGCCAAGGTCAGGTCAGATCGAGTCAGGTTCGACCCGACCCGGTTGCAGCGCAAGCCCATTGGCAGAAACGGGCTCCAGGACAGGTCAGGTCAGGTTAGACCCGACCCGGTCGCACAGAAGCCCAACAGTTCAGAGGCGGTTTGGTTCCGGGTCAGGTCAGGTCCGACCCGACCCGTTATCAGCAGGTCCAGCCCAGTCAGCAAGTTCAGGCCGGGTCAGTTCAGGTCCGACCTGACCCGTGGTGCAGTAAAGCCCAGCGCACGTGCAGATCAGTTCCGGGTCAGGTGAACCCGACCCGGGTCCGCTCCAGAAGCCCAGCAGACAGTGCAGTGACGTCAGCAGTGACGTCAGCAACGGTCAACCAGCATGTTTGACCAGATTTACGGCTGAAATTGTTTCTGCGATATCTTGATCGTCCGATGTCCGATCGGAGATCCGTTTGCGCCTACGGACTCGTTTCGAGCAGATCTACGCAGTGGAAGAGGTTGATTGGCTGTTTGAAAGTCAAGGAGGAGGTTTGATCGATTGGAGCGTAGAAACTTGTTTCTACGTTATCGGGGCCATCCTGAGTCGGATTTCAGATCCGTTTCTTCCAGCGTTCTCGTGGTGACGAGATCTATAGTTTGATGCAGAAATTTGGAGGAGATCTGAACAGATGTGGATTGAGGCTTGAATCGGGTCTACTCGACCTGGTTGTTGTAGCAAACCCAATAATAGGAGTCGCCGGCCTAGTTGCAAAGGGTTTGCTGATCACATAATCGCATGTGATGATATTCATCTTGCTAGAGCCAAGCCGGAAAAGCAGCAAGGAGGAGTTGATACGTCAGCAGTAGTCAAACAGTTGTTTGATTGATTGATCGGAGGCCCGGTCAAATGGAGTTTTTGACCGCTCGGAGGCAGAGGTTGTTCTGCAATGGAGTCATCTAGACTTGTATTCCCGATCTGTTTGCTTGCATGCTTGTGGCGATTGGATCTTCACAGTGATGTTGAAGATGGGGCAAGATGGTGAGTGATTCAGATATCACTCAGATTCGTCAATGGTTTCGAGCTTTTAGTTCGAGGTGGAGATTTGACGAGGGTATGAACTTTGCTCAAAGTTCATGTGCTGGTTCAACATGTCAAAGTGTTGAAGAAGACTGCATCCCTGGTGCAGTGACGTGCCATTCAGCAGGGTACGTGGAGACATTGCCGGTTTTATCTCCTAGTAGCTCGAGTTGTACGGAGTTGTATGGAATTCAAGCCAAGGTGGAGATTGTTAGGTTTATGTCTTGTATTCCGGTTTAGCCGGATGAGTCCACTGGGTTAGCCAGGGACTGATTTAAGGTCAAGGGTATTTTGGTAATTGTACCGGGGCTTTCTTGGTGGCCAAGAAAGCGGAGATTATATATTGTATAGTCTGTAACCCTAGACCTTGCGGCGGCGGCAGTAGTTGCCCGTGGTGCTCCCACACCACGTAGGAGAGATGAGGTGAGAGTGTGGGAATCTCTTGTATGCTTTACTTGTCATAGTGAAGATGTTCGTCCTCCTGTGCCCGTGGATGTAGCCCGGTTTGGGTGAACCACGTAAATCTCGGTGTCTCTTCTTGTGTGTGGCTTGTTCGTGTTGATCTTGTGATTCCGTAGATGCGCACAACGGGTGATTATCAGAAAATCACAACAGCTTCAAGGTACCAAACTTAACAATGTTCCAGCAATTCCAGTATTGCTGCCTTGAGTTTGGTCTGCCTCTAATCTCTTTGTCGTGCTGAAGTCTGAAATTTTGGATTTCATGTCTGCAACTAACAAAATATCGCTTGCTTTGAGATCTTGATGAATAATTCTTATTGTCCTTCTCAACCGATTCATCCAGTGAACATTATTATGTGAGACAAGCCCCATGTGTACAGCCGAAATCAATGGATGTCTCAACTCAAGCATGAAACCTGAGTCAACAAACTTGCACGACAAATCTGAAAAATATTTATTTTGATACCTTCAACATGTTAGAACACAAAACTTACCACTAATGCATGCTATGATATACATTCAGCCACCAAACTATGCATATACTATAAATAGAAAGAAAGAAGAAACATCATGAGCATAAACAGAAAATAAAAAAGAGGGCAGGGAAATTAAATGTTTGGATTGTAGGAAACTAAATGTGTGGAATAACAAGGAATTTAACCAAGTGGGTTGTACAATAATTTAAATGTGTTGAGAGACAATAGTTTAAATGCGTGGAAAGACAATGAAATAAATGTGTTAGTGTATATTGTTTCCTTTCAAAAACTTTTTGCTTAAATCAGGTTAAAGTTTGCTTGAGTCATGTTTTTAGGCTCTTTGGGTTGTCAATTCTAGAGCAACAAGGACGAAAACTAAACCAAGCACCGATCACTACAATAGTAAGAAGAAGAAGAAGATAATAATAAAAAAAAATCAATATCACTTTTACTAGAATGCAAAGTTCTTTGTATAAAAGATAATGAATTAGAAAAAAATGAGAACATTACATCTAGGATGAAAGATCCTCTTCTAGATGATGCTTCAAGTTGAAGAGAGCCTTCATGAAGAGAGGAACTATGGAAAGGAGAGAGATGAAAAGAGTGGAGGAATTTGTTCTTGACAAACTTTCCTTCTTTCTTGCTTGGAATCTTCATTGTTTGGACACACTTTCTTCTTGGCCACCAAGCTATCAAAGATTTAGCAATTATAGAGATATTTATGTTTGTCATTTTTGGATATCCACTCTCTATACCCACTTGCTAAATATAGATTTGTGCTAAGTCTCCTTGAATTGGGCTCTCCACTAGTAAAAATTCATTGCATATGATAGGCCCCACCTTTGGCTTCAATCTTCTTCAATTGGAGATAAGTGGACCCGATAAAAAAGGCATGAACATGGAGTGCCTTCGCTGGCCTGAATTGGATCCCCAACATGCATGTGGTCTTCTCCTAATTTATCTCTTTTCAATGTATTCTCTCTTTATCTTGAGATATTGAAAGATCTCTTGAGATAATTGGATCAGTAATTTTTTTGGTTAGTTGCAACAAAAAATCAACTTCAAATCCATGGTATTGCTGGTCAATAATTATATGTAGATGCGCATAAATGCACACAGTTTGCACATGAGCTGATTTGGAGAGACTACTAAGCAAGTGAAGCCACAAATCTTAAACTCAGTAAAATTTAACCACTAGTCCTCTTGCTTAGTTGTCTGTCCAAACCAGCTCATGTGCATATTGTGTGCATTTATGTGTGTATACGTATAATTATTGATTGCTTGCCATCCATTGCATATATGACTCTTTCCAACTTTGTGACTTTTGACTCACATGGATAAATCTTCCGTGTCTAACTTTTTTAATTTTTCTTTAATGCAATCACTTGGAGATATCCTTGAATTGTCTCAAAAGATAATTTACATTGTGTGCCAACAAGGATGGTGTGCCATCTTTGACATCCCACACATGTGGGCAGATGCAAATGTGCATGTGAAGTCCACTTGATGATCATTTTTGCACTTTTCTTCAAAAACTTTTCATCTCTTCTTTTCTTTCTAAATTTGTGTTCCTTGCCTCAAACCTTGAGAGTGGGATCTATTTCTTCAATTTCCTACAAAACAAATGTAAATTCATGTGAAAAGACAATTTCAACTCTAAGATCACAAATGCATGAATGCGGACCATCTCACGTGAAACGATGACATGAATGCACACTATTTTATATGATTTGACTTAAATAAACTAGTGATGATAAAAATATAATTTCATTTCATAAGAAAAATAATTTTGGTAAAACTTTCCAAAAATAGCTCTTCGAAAATGGAGGGTCTCATGAATTTAAGAAAAACGTGATATTTGAGCAAATTGTACAAGAAAAACTACAATAAATTTAAAATGCATAAAAAGTATGATTTGATAATAAATGAGGCCCTTTTGAATGGGCAAGTCCTCAAAATGGTCCAAAAAATATATAAAAATATGCATTTTTAAGGACTTACCACTTATCTTTCAAAAAAAAAAAGATGAATAATTCTTTACCATGAATCTTCATGAAGACAGAGTAGCCTTCGAGATCCCACTCCAATAATTACACAATAGATCTCCCAATTTAAAGGACGTTTGGCTAGATCTATACATTTGAGGATCAAAGTAATTCATTAAATATAAATACCTAACTTACAAAGAAAAACAAAGAAACCGGTTATGTACCATGGTATTGTGCATAACAATATCTACATTCTATCCCCAACTGTAGCTCAGCTGACTAGGGAAATGGGTAGGTACGTGTGTTATAGTGTGTGAGTTTGAGTCCCTCCAATGGAGGAAAAAAAAAAAAAGAGGAACAATATCCACTCTCTTTTAAAGAAATCATCAGATTTCTTAAATCGTAGTGATTAGCTTTGCACTTTGTGATATTTGACATGAACAATGATATTACTAATTTTTAGCTAGCCTATTATTATTATTTTTAAAGAAAATGTGCAACAAAATCATACTCAATAAGCATGAATATGGTTGTTCATGGGATGGGTTTGTCTTGGCTAAATACTTTCCAAGCTGTTCCCCATTTAGTTATTGAGCACATTAAGTTAGAATTTAGGTACGTGCCTAAAAGTTAGGTCATGCATAGGGGCGGACCTAGGAACTTTTTCTTTGGGGGGCCACTATCCAGAAAAAGTTTTGGGGGGCCACATTTGAAAGATAAATATATTTTTAAAAATACGTAGGGAGTTTTCTAAAAAATTTTGGG
This sequence comes from Sextonia rubra, assembly GCA_037013555.1. Lineage (NCBI taxonomy): Eukaryota > Viridiplantae > Streptophyta > Magnoliopsida > Laurales > Lauraceae > Sextonia > Sextonia rubra. The sequence goes on along the minus strand of JASUAD010000028.1, from coordinate 106,983 downwards.
TGGGCCATATGTAAATATATTAAAAATTATTAAAAGCTTAAAAAGGTTTTGTGAAATCTTAAGGGGCCATATGTAAAAAAGGTTTAAAAAATATTAAAACCTTTAGGGGGCTTTGTGAAATCTTGAGGGGGCCATGGCCTCCCTAGGCCTACATATGGGTCTGCCCTTGGTCGTGCAAGGCCATTTAAAAAATTACACGAGTCATTGCGCAATATATATTGGATCGGTTTAGGTCCTTAATCAATGGCCCAGGATACACATACATATCAGGTGAGCAAATTAGGTCTAAAGTTCAATCACATGGCCCAAAAAACAACTATCATCTTGCCCATTGCAGGCAGTCTGGTGTTAACCTGGCTGGCCCAGCCCATGAGCATCACTAATCATACCTAACCCCCAGCTTAAGGTCCATACCTTATCCAAACAAAATAGCAGCTAGTTGGCTGAATGTTGGGCGCAAGTTAAATCAAGTCAAATGCACTATCAAATAGAATTAAGCCAAGGTTTTTAGACATAGGCTAGGTCCTGGACTAAATATATGGTCTGATAAGTAAACACAGTAGACTTGAACAAATGTTCTGCTAAAGGCCTGACAAGGTGGCCCAGCATGGATCAATTGTCTAGTCACAATGAGCATTATGAATTTATAAACAAGTTGAGCCCATACTGCCTCCCAGGAATACGAGCTACACTAGCAAACCATGCCCTAATTGGTTGCACCCAGACAGCCCTAAGTTATGATCTGACCTGCCTATCGGTGGTTAAGGCAACGTGTAGACTTGGATAGGGTTCAGATCAGTCCACCACTGTGGGGCATATTTATGGTCTCAACTCAAACCCGATCAATTTGTTGAGTCGGAAATGTCAATTGCAACCCAACCACATCAAGGGTTCTTCAATAAATCAGAATCCCAGAGGGAATGTGTGAAAAACCGAGAAAAAAAAATGCAATCTAATGGTACTTTTTATTCTAGTAGAAATCGATCTGCACAGTAGTAATCAACACAATAACTGTAACACGAAATACTACATAGCTTTCTATGTTTGCCAAGCATCTCTAACATCAACGTAGCTTAGGACATCAATGGGATAGTTCTTTTCATTGGCTGGGCTCTCTGCATCTTCAGAGATGGTAGTCTTCAATGCTGGGGACAGCATTGGATCCTTTTCTTTGCTTTCAACTTTAAGGTGTTCTTCTTCCTACTCTTAGGACCTGAGAAGATGCAGTTTTCCACTGGCTGTAAGGTCTGAATGTGTTGGCATATTCATGAAAATGGACAAAACTCAGGTTTGAATTGTTATGTATTTTACTCTTCTTTAGTTCGGACTACATTATCCTCTTCGAGAAGAAGTGAAGCCCTCAGTAGAATTGTTGCAAGTATTCAGGGGGAGCTCGAACGCACTATCAAATGTGCAGATTGAAAGATGCTAGCTGAAGTACCAGAAAGGCTCAACGTTCAAACTCAAGTGATGGTCGGTCGAACATGTCTAGGATGCATTCCAGGCAAATTTTCTAGAAAGTCTCCAAGCTCGAATGCAAATCCTATGCGGTCGAACATCTTTGAAGTTGTGATTTGTTCAGCAAAGTTCCAAAGAGGCTTAGCGGTCGAACGCAGGACATCTGTGGTCGAACAATGATTTTGTGATGAGCCCAGTCTGATTTTAGAGAGCCTCAATGGTCGAATGCAAGCAATGCATGATCGAATGATGATACTGTGATGAGACCAATCTTATTCCACAAAGCCTCAATGGTTGAACGCAAGCAATGTGCGGTTGAACATTGTGCCAGTGCCTTTCCAAGACAGACTGCTAAAGATCTCCAAAATTCAAACGATTGCTTGAGAGCTCGAACAGCATCCTACACAAAAAAGAAGAGTGTGATCGAACGTTCAAACGCATGTGGCGCACGTTTGAACGCACGGTGGATCTTTTCAATTTGAACCCATTTCCTTTTAGATCAATTCCCTTTTTGGAGCTCCACAAACCAAACCATATATATACTCTCTTTCCCTTGCCCTAATTGGCTCTTCCAACCACCTGAAACACACATAGTGCAAAAGAGGAAAATGTTGAAATCCCATGAGCACAACCTATCTTCTTCTCTAGAGCTTCCTTGTACTGAGATGAGCTGAAAGCTTCTCTAGAGATTCGACTTCCATTTCAGTCCCTTGGTGATCTCATCTTGAAGCGGCTTTGTGGTGGAACGTGGTGATTTAAGCACGGAGAAGATTAACGGTGAACAATCCGCAATAGCTTTTACAGTCCCTTAGGTTGAGACACAACTTAGGAAGGGTTGTAAGTGACTATTGTAATCTTCAATTGATAGTGCTTGGTTTTTCCTTGGACAGAGTTTCAGGATCCATGGTTTTTTCCCTAGATAGGGTTTTTCAATTATGACTATATTCTTGATTGTCTGCGCGTGTTTGCTTATTGTTCTTGATTATTGTGGTTTATTGAATTGCATATTTAAGATCTTGTTAGGGACTTTATCCCATGTAGGGGGTTCCTAATCTTCAAGTGGTATCAAAGTGGATCATGCTAACCTATTGTGTGAATTGATCTTTCATTTTACAATATTAGATCAGATCTTTCATATGGAATTTAACAAGATACCTCTACTATAAAACCTCGACCACTCGATAGATCGAACTATGCTTATTGATGATTATCTTCCTTCGATCCATCAATGATGAAGTCTGGGATAGTATTGAAGATGGATACACTAGACCCACGGTTTTTGTAGATTGTCAAATTGTTCCTAAACCAAAATGTCAATGGACAGTTGAGGAAAAGAAGGCCTCAAATTGCAACAACAAGGCGATCAATGTTGTTTTTAATAGTGTTTCTGCCTCAGAATTCCATCAAATCTCTCCACTTGCACCGCTACAAAGGATGCTTGGGACTTCCTACAAACTGTCCATGAGGGCACAAACACAGTGAAACAGACCAAACTCCAAAATCCCACCACCGCTTTTGAAACTATCAAAATGAATGACTCTGAAAATTTTGATGATTTTCATGCAAAATTGAGCTGTTATATGCACTATCTGTTGTGTGTAGGTGTTCTGCATCTTGGGATGGGCACCTAAGGGGGTATTTATAGCCTCCAAGAATTTTCTCTAGTCATTTGTGGCAAGGAGAGGATTGAACAGAATTTAGTAGGCTATTTATATGTATTTTTTTTTTCACAGTTCAACCCCCCTACTGTCTCAGATGATCAACCCTACAAAAAATAAGAGTTTACATAAGAAAAGAAAAATATAAAGAAGACTTAACCGAGGATACATGCCACCTGCTTGTATTTGAAGTCGATCAAGCAGTCTTCGAACCTATTACTTGCTTTCCTTAGATATAGAATTCTAAGTAGAGTTCTAGAATGAAGGTTCTACGGTTACGATTGCCCCCAATGGATAGCTTATAGCATTATTCCAATGGGTTGGCCATGGTTTTACCCGTTTCACCTTCAACTCCTATGTAAAGGAGAGGAAGAAAGTCTTAAAAGAATTGTCTTTTTTGAAGATCCTTTCTAACCAAGGCACTATCCTTCTAATTATTTTTAGAAGATCGAACACCCTATTACTGAAACTAAAGCCTAAAGCTTAAAGAAGTCGATTCATCGAAGTCTTCTTGAAAGGATCTAAAGAGTCCTATGCGTTATATGCACTATTTGTTGTGTGCCAGTGTGTTGTGTCTTAGAATGGGCACCCAGGGGGGTATTTATAGCCTCAAAGAGTCTTCTCCAGTCATTTGTAGTAGGGACAGGATTGAACATAATTTAATTTGGAAGGGCGGGGCCGGGGTGGGGGGGGGGGGGATGGGGATGTAGCCAACCATGCATTTGTATGGTCGGTTACCCTCTCATAGTGAACTTTGTGAGGTGGTAACCAAATCTTCGTCCCTTAACCATGTCAATCAACTCAGAATGATTTGACTAGATATTAATCAGCTACTCAACAAGCTATCAGAATTTACATCGGTCAGCTAGTCACTTTGCTTTATCGACCATAGCTTTTTAGACACTGACTTGTTTTATCAGCCAGTGTACATTCGGCCACTACTTTGTTCAGTCAGCCAGTGTATACTTTCTTCACTTTTGGAAGTATTTTGACTTGTGTTCTTCTTCAATCTTCAAGGTACCTTCTTAGGCCTTGTCCTTGAGCCATTTGTACTTTGTTTTATTGTGTTTGAGTCATGGTTGAGTCTTGACTTGACTTTTGATTTACTAAGATGCTTGTGAATTTCTTTTGAACTTTTTTGCATGCCAACAAAGGGTGCAAATTGATCCCGGGTTAGTACTCACCCTCATCACCATAACAGCTTTATAGGAGTTGGGCTTCCCAACTAGCAAACTATCTAGCACAAACACGTCAATACAAGGGTATGATGGGGAAGTTCAAAACCCAATTAGAAAAATTTGCATTAAGTTCTAGTTGGGGAACCTTAAATTTGAATCCACTCTGCACGTCATCAAGACTATAGCCTATTACAACATCTTATTAGAAAGCAATGGCTACATGATTATGCTATCATTCCTTCCACATTGCTATAGTGCCTTAAATACATCAATGATAATGGCAAAGTACACCGCATCTTCACAGACAAGCAACCTTTCAAAAGGAAGGTGATGTACTTCATGGACGTAGCCATGTATTAAGAAGAGCCTAAGGATTCAAAACCCAAGAAAAGTAGAGGGAAAAAGCCTCTAACAAGAGAATCAACTAGCACTCCTCAAAAGAAAGAAGAAAGTAAAACTCGGGGAGTCAAATTCCCGGAACAACCAACCGTGATGAAAGACAAACACAACCTATTGATCATCTTAGTAAAAGCCTTTCATGATCAGACTTTCATGATTCAAACCAAAATGTATAAAAAGTCAATCATGGTGGCAATATCACGGATACCAATCTCCATAGCCCAATTAGCCCAACCCAAGCAAGAAAACAATGAGCTAGTGCTTGACTTCATCAACAGATGGATAGAAATGGCCAAAAGGTGTAAAGATCCCTTGTCAAAACAAGTTAGTCATACTTGGTGCTGGCATGGACTCCAAAGCCGCATTCTTTTTAGAATGTTCAGAATGAAAATAGAAAACCTTGATCAATTAGCCAAAATCTCTACAAGGATTAAAAGAAATCTTCTATAACCAAGCTTACAGAGTTATCATAATGATTATGAGATAAGCGAAGGAAGAATAGCAAACAGTTAGCTTGGGGAAGTTACTCCAAGTAAAACAAGTGCAAGGAGAATCATCTCAAAGATTCATCAGCAAGTGGAAAGACTTGGTCCATCAATGTGCTGAGACACCATCATAAGAACTCATGTGGCCTTATGCCGGTGGGGACTCCATAGTTGCATCGAAAGGCTATGATAAGTATAGACTTCCAGTCATACAAAAAACCATCTTCAGTAGCTACAAACATTGAAAGAAGTGCTACCCATCCGATCGAAGGCTAAAAAGGTGCCACTTGATGAATCAAAACAAGGCACAGACGAATCCACAAAAAAGGAACCATTAAACCAACTTCAACCTCTGCATCCATGGCCAACCCTGGTCCCAATGTATAATGCTCAAGGATCCATCTTCGTGGTCGGGCTGGCCAAGCATGACCCACACTCAATTATTTTCTCCCAAGTAGATAACTATATCTTTGCACATTCCCTCAAAGAGATCACAAATCAATGACGGGTGATGTTTGACCTCTACAACTCATAATCTTATCAGATAATGAAAAAGATGGGATATGATTTCAGAAAACCAATTATGTTGGGGAACCGAGAAGGTCTCCTAGTCTCCTATGATGGAATGACGTTGAACAATGGGATAAGTACAAATAGAAGGCTGCATCGACATCGATACATATGGCCTAAGATATTTTTCTTACAGTAACATCTTCGTAGAAGCCTCCAATCTTGAAGAAACGGTTGTTGCATCCTCAAATAGATATGAGACAAATGGTTCTAAAGAAATAGTCTTGGCTTATGAACCAAATGACTGGGCTTCCTTTTAACATGATAAAGAAGGCCATGATGATGATAGTACTTTTCGGCAAGTAACATGGCCTGCAGGCGAAGAAATAAACAACTAGATCCAAGTTGGGTGGGATCATCTTGTGTTAAATGTAAAAGTCATAGGGTCAACAAAAATAAACCCTTAGAAAGGGATAAAGCAATGGTGTAAGCCTGAAAGGGATAAAACCATGGCGTAAGCCAAAACATGACTTCCCAGAGGGGTTTATGGAGTTGAAAGCTTCCTAAAAAAATGTGGAACAACCTCCTCCTAACCCTCCAACTGAGGATTGGGTCCAGGAGATCAATCAAGGGACCCGAAAAACAATCGCCCTACTTTTGTAAGTTTGAAAATAAAAGGAAAAGAGCTTGCAAAGTGTATTAGCTTCTCACGTGACTCTATGGACTGCTTTGCATGGACCTATGTAAAAATGCCCGGACTCACCCTAAAAATCACAAGTCATATGCTAAACATCACTCCAAATATAAGCCCTGTAAAAAAAAGTCAAAGGCGGACCCTGCCTAACAAGATGGACAAAATTTAAAAAGAAGCCCAAAAGCTCAGGGATGTGAATTTAATTTGTGAAGAACAACATCCGGATTGGCTAGCAAACATAGTCCTAGTCACAAAGAAAAATAGTTAGATCAGGGTCTACATCGACTTCTGAGACCTGAACATAGCATGTCCAAAAGATGATTTCCCACTACCCATTCCAGAGCTCATGATAGACAATACATCTGGATACAAAAAGATGTCATTTGTAAATGGGTTTTTAGGGTATAATTGGATAAAAATGTATCTTTAAGATGAAAAGCATACCTCTTTCCGAACACCATTCGGAATATACTACCCCACTGTCATGCCCTTTGGACTCAAGAACGTTTGGGGCCACTTATCAGAGGGCCATGATGAAAATTTTTAAAAATATGCAGCATAAGACTGTCGAATGCTATGTCAATGACCTGGTTGTCAAAATTATGAAAGTAACTAATCATCTAATAGACCTTCGCAAGGTTTTCGAACGGCTGCGAAAATTCAAGATCCGTATGAATTCGCTAAGTGCTTCTTCGGAGTTTCCTTCAGAAAATTTCTAGGGTTCTGATGAGTCTTTGAAAATGCATATTTTCATATACATTTTGGACCATTTTAAGGACTTTTTAAGCCAAAAGAGCCTCATTTAGTGTGATTAAGTAGTTTTATGCATTTATACATCATTTTAGTATTTTTTTTTTTTGCATAATTTGTTTAAAATCACACTTTTTGCATAAATTCATGCAACCTGCCATTTTTGGAAAATCCATTTTTGGAAGGTTTTGTGAAAATTTATATTCTCATGAAATAAATTTAATTTTCATCATCATTAGTTTATTCACATAAAATTATGAAAAATGGTGTGCATTTTCATTGTCATTTCATGAGAGATAGGCCCACAATCATGCATTTGTGATCTTAGGGTTAAAATTATCTTTTCGCATGAATTCACATTTGTTTTATAGAAAATTGATGATATGGGTCCCATTTGTAAAGAATTGAGGCAAAGAAATTATTTTCAAAAAAACGGAGAGAAGAATTAAAAAGAAAAAAAGGAAAGAAGAAATTTGCAAAGTTGGATTCATGGTCCCACACACATATTCACATGTGTGGGGATACACTTGTGGAATGTTCAATAAGGGGGTCCCACTCTCCAATTGTTGCAAGAATTCAAAATTAATATAAGAACAGAAAGCAAAGGTGGAGAGAATTCAAAAAAAGAAAAGTCAAAGAAGGAGAATTCAAAAATAGAAAATCAATCCCATTTTTCCTTGGACAGCATACATTAAAATGGAATAACTCTCAAATCAAGCTTCAGATTTGAACAATCTATCTACCGTTAGAAAGATCTTTTAGAGTAGGTGTCACAACCCGAGCCCAGGGTTCGGGGGTTAGCAAAAGCCAAACCTAATGACACAAGTACTCCCGTGCATGCGAACGTAGACCGAGTCTAAATGCACACGCACAAGGGAACATTCACACGTGCCAAACATGTACGCGGAAGCTGTAAATATCAGAAATATTAAACTAATAGTGCAAGAAGAGGATAACAAGAACAAACTGACATAATTACATATGAAAGTCTTACAAAAAGAACAAAATAACATATACAATCTGACATATACACAAGTCTGAGATCCTCAAAAAGAAACAACAAGAACAAGACTCCGATGCAATGCATGCCAGGAACGCTCTCCCGTGGAGTGATCACATCCACTCCTCTAGGCCTGATGGGGCCCCGGGGGTCTCATCTGGAGCCTGGCCGACCTGCGGGGGTTCGGCAGGGGGATCTGGGCCTGCAACACCAAAAACAACTGTGAATACGAAGATTCAGCAAAGTATAAACCATAGCAAGTTAACACACGCTGTGTCTAATAGAATAAAGAACATCATGTGATTAAAGAAGGCATTTTCGTATACTAGGCTGTCATGCAAGAAAGAAATATGCTGCGTGAAATCAATGAATACATGCTGTGTACATAACTAGTGGCTACTACATTACCATATGCTCCCAAAAGAGAGATCTTATAACGTGCAAAGAACACCATTGTCCGGGCTAGGGTACAATGGGTCTCGGTTTCCTGGGGTCCGGTTCCCCAAGACATATCCATACTGCAGCAGGCCATATAAACTATACCAAATTCACCCCGTCGGGATCCTAAGGCTGAGGTTAAGTAGTGCCTGACCATACCGAGTCAATCATGAAAACCCTGAGTAGATCGTGATAACATATCATACGTGCATATCTGTGAGTGAACATATCATACATGCATACTCAAGGTAAGTAATCACAATGTGAAGGTAAACGGAATACAAGTAATCATGTCAGAACATTGAGAGCAATGATCGAATGCAATATGTTATGCAACAAATCATGCGAAATCGAATCATTTTTAGTTACAAACCAATTCTAATCTAATTATCCGGTGTTTCTAACCGTGCATGATGATGTAGTTTTAAGTTATTCGATGCACCGTTGTCTAGTGTTACATTGAATCGGGCAGTGCACGAAGTCCCTTAAACCAACACCCATGGGGAGGTGCTTAACATCCGGATAACGAACATAAATGATTCGCAGCCCTCGAGACCATTCACGCGTTGTATCACATTCCGTTGGGCAAGTCTAGGTGCTCTACATTTCACCATGAAGGCCATATCGGTCTTTTCTTTACACCTATTCTCCCTTTTTATTCTAGTGTGGTTACGGCTTAGCCGTGTGTGTGCTACGGCTTAGCCGTGTGTGGTCTACGGCTTAGCCGTGTGTGGGCCGTAGAAGGTATGTCAATTGCTGACTCTCAGTTATTCCAGAAATTGCACCCTGTATTGATCTACGGCTGGGCCACGGCTGGGCTTCGGCTTAGCCGTAGGGCAATCCACGGCTTAGCCGTGCCCTAGCCGTAGAGGAAAACTGGGTTTTTCTCTTCTCTGGACTTTGAGCCGCAGGTGCTATACGGCTTAGCCGTACCTGCACGAAGCTAAATTCCTGAAACACATACAGAATGTCTGGAAACTCATCAGAGTTGCAATTCTTCCATGGAAATAGACAAGTACTGAATCAATGAGTATCAAATGGGCTGTAAACACATGTTTCCATATCAATTCATGTAAGATCAACCAAATCAAATGCATACCAACATGGGTTCTCAAAGTTATGGTTATACTTGCCTCAATTGGAATTCAATGACACACTTGTTGTCCTCAAGCCCAAACACCACCTAACACAATCAAAACCACATGCATGCATGAGGATTGGAATCATAGACACACCATGCAACAATGGAAACAAGAGGGAGAAGAACTAGAGGGAAGAGATGAGAGAAAGATGGAAGAATGTCCCACTCACCTCACATGCAAGGAACCAACCTTCTCTTGATCGATGGAGGAGAGAATTCAAGTGAAGGAGAGAGTCCACGTGCAGTGAGGAAAATTGAAAATGAGAAAGAGAACGTGAGTGTGAGCAAACTTGTCGATGGATAAGAGTATATATAAGTAATGGGTTGATCAAATTACAATAAGGGCCAAGTTAGAAATGTATTTTCAGTTAGAGTCAAATCCGGGTCCAATCGAATCACACGACATCGGTTGCAAATGACGTAGTTACGAAAGTTAACGAGCTCAACGAAAGACACGTGTTGACATCAAGATGATGCAAAAATGACCATGTCTAAAAAAAGCTAAAATTACGAAAAAGGGCTTGGTCTACTTAATCCAGGTCAAACTCAACCCAACTACCTATCCATGACCCGAAACGAAAACAAAACACAAACAAAACACGATTAACAACAAAAACAAGATTAACTAACCGCTAAACGGGGTCAAGTTGGGTCGGAGTGTTACATCCTCTCCTACTTGAGAATCATTCCGTCCTCGGAATGAACACTAACTCACTCATACCTGGGAAAACAAATCGGGTACTGTCGTGCCATCTGCTCTTCTAACTCCCAAGTAGCCTCATCGGGACTGTGATGCTCCCAAAGCACTTTGACCCATCGAATTGTCCTGGTACGGAGTATCTGCTCTCAGGTCCCCACGATACGGAGCGGTCGCTCAACGTATGCAGCACTCGGCTGAATCTGAACCTCGTCGTAACGGATGACATGGGAGGGTTCATGAACATATTTCCGAAGCATCGAAACGTGGAAAACGTTGTGCACTCCTGAAAACATCTCGGGAAGATCTAATCGATAGGCCAAATCACCAATCCGACTCTTGATCTCGAACGGTCCGACATAGCGTGGAGCTAACTTGCCTTTCTGGCCGAAACGGATCGTACCCTTCATCGGTGAGACCTTCAGAAAAACCCACTCGCCAACCTGAAACTCTAAGGGTCGTCTGCGGGTGTCTGCATAACTCTTCTGCCTCGACCGAGCAACTTTCAAGTTCTCAATGGCTTTCTGTACCTTCTCCGTAGTCTCGGCAATGATCGTCGGTCCGTGAAAACTTCGAGTTCCAACTTCTTCCCAACAAACCGGACTTCTACACTTCTTCCCGTACAATGCTTCATATGGCGCCATCCCAATGCTCTCGTGGAAACTGTTGTTGTAGGCGAACTCGCACAACGATAGGTGAAGATCCCATTCTTTCTCGTAGCTCAACACGCTGGCTCGCAACATGTCCTCCAAAGTCTGAATCGTCCGCTCTGATTGCCCATCCGTCTGTGGGTGGTATGCCGTGCTGAAACTCAACTTCGTACCCAAAGCCTCTTGGAATGCTCTCCAGAAAGATGAAACAAAACGGCTGTCACGATCGGATACAATCGACACGGGGGTACCATGGAGCCTGACGATCTTATCCACGAACTTCCTAGCCATCTCTGAAAACGTCATACCCTTCCGAAAAGGAATGAAATGGGCTGACTTCGTCAATCGATCTACAATCACCCAAATGGCGTTGTTCTTCCTGCTCGTTGGCGGTAATCCGGAAACGAAGTCCATGGTGATGTGTTCCCACTTCCACTGCGGTATATGCAAAGGATGCAACAAGCCTGGCGGTCTCTGATGATCTGCCTTCACCTTCTGGCAAGTCAAACAGCGAGCAACAAATCCTGCTACTTCTCTCTTCATGCTATTCCACCAGAAGCGATTTTTGAGATTCCGAAACATCTTGGTGCTGCCTGGATGCATCGCGTAGCGAGCGTAATGCGCTTCGTTCATCAGCTTCTCCTTGAACTCATCAACTGCTGGCACACACAACCTATTCCGAAAGTAGAGTACACCATCCTCGAGTCTGAAATCAGGTCTGTCTCTAATGTGGTCTCGAATGCGCTTCAAGGTTAGATCTTCAAACTGCCTGTCTTTAATCTGCTGAATCAACTCAAGCTGAAATACTAGCGTACTAGCCAAAGTCACGCACTCATCCACCAGTTTAACTTCAACAGGGAGACCATAGAACTCTAAGAGGAAACTGCTCAATAACTGCACTGACTCTGCTTTCCTGCTGAGCGCATCTGCCACCACATTCCCCTTTCCTGGCTGATATTTGATCGGGAAGTCATAATCCTTAATAAGCTCAAGCCATCTCCGCTGTCTCATGTTCAGCTCCAGCTGTGTGAATAAGTATTGCAAACTGTCGTGGTCAGAACGAACCTCAAACTGCACACCATACAGATAATGTCTCCACAGCTTCAATGCAAACACGATGGCTGCCAATTCCAAATCATGGGTGGCGTAATTCTTCTCATGTTCTCGCAACTGTCTCGATCCATATGCAATAACCTTCCCATGATGCATCAACACACAGCCTAGACCAACTCGAGAAGCATCTGAATAAACCACAAATCCTTCACTACCATCTGGCAAGGCTAACACTGGGACTGTAGTCAACTTCTCTTTCAAAGTCCGGAAACGGGCTTCACACTCCTCAGTCCAATCGAATGGTACATTCTTCCTGGTCAACTTCGTCAATGGAGAAGAGATCTTAGCAAAGTCCTGGACAAATCGACGATAGTAACCTGCTAGACCAAGGAAACTGCGAACCTCTGTCACTGTCTTGGGGCTAGGCCAATTCACTACTGCCTCCACTTTAGATGGATCAACTGCCAATCCTTCTCGTGAAATGATATGACCTAAAAATGCCACCTACTCAAGCCAAAAATCACACTTCGACAACTTAGCAAACAATCGATGTTCTCTCAACAACGACAAGGCTTTTCTCAAGTGCTCCCTATGCTCCTCTGCTGACTTAGAGTAGATCAGTATATCATCGATAAACACGACTATGAATTGGTCCAAGAAAGGAGCAAAGATCTGATTCATCAATGCCATAAACGCTGCAGGTGCGTTGGTTAATCCAAAAGGCATCACGAGGAATTCATAATGGCCATACGAGTCTTGAAGGCAGTCTTAGGAATATCCTCTTCTTTGACTCTCAACTGGTGATATCCAGACCTCAAATCAATCTTAGAAAAACATGCTGCACCCTGAAGTTGGTCAAACAACTCATCGATCCTGGGTAGGGGGTACTTGTTCTTGATAGTCACTTTGTTCAGCTGTCGATAGTCTATGCACATCCGAAAAGTACCATCCTTCTTCTTGACAAACAAGACTGGTGCTCCCCAAGGTGAGACGCTCGGGCGAATGAAACCCTTATCCAAAAGCTCCTGCAATTGCTTCTTCAACTCAGACAATTCGGCGGGGGCCATGCGATACGGAGCCTTGCTGATCGGTGCCGTGCCGGGAACAAGCTCAATGGCGAACTCTACATCTCGAACCGGGGGTAAGTCTGGCACATCGTCTGGAAAGATATCGGGAAAGTCACAGACCACCTGGATCTCACCTAGCTGCTTCGTCTCCTTCTTCGCTGAGATAAAGGCAATGAAACCTTCACACCCTCGGCGGATCAAACGATCTGCCTTACACGCCGAGATCACACGTCTGGGGCATCTCTGCTGACTGCCCTCGAAACGGAAACCCTTGCCTAAATCGAAGAAGATCGTCTTGTTGTAACAGTTAACACAGGCACGATATCGAGCGAGCCAAACCATACCAAGGATCACGTCGAAGTCCAGCATCGACAACAGGATCAAATCAACAGGTAACTGATGACCTGCAATCTGCACGTCGCAATGGGGGTAGTACATACTACACTCCACTCGCTTGCCAACTGGGGTGGATACAACCAACACATATGGCAACGGCTTAGACGGCTGATGTAACCGCTCGGCGAACTGAGGTGCTACGTAAGACCGTGTAGACCCCGAATCGAACAATGCTAAAGCCTCGACGCGCGAAATCAAAACAGTACCTTCAACCACCTGTGGATCCTCGGCACTCTCATGGGTAGCAGTGTAAGCATGGGCTGTCTGGCGAGGCTGTCTCGAGCCTGGACGAGCTGGCTGCGACTTGCTCGGAGCTGTAGGTGCACTGGGTCTGCTAAGAACTGCACCGGAAGTAGGACCAGATGGAGCTGCACCGGAGGTTCTATATCGAGGACAATTGGCGATCATATGCTCCCTCGAGCCGCAAATAAAACAAGCACCTGCCTTCCTCCAACAAGCTTCAGTCGCGTGACTCTTGCCACAATGCCCACAAGTCACTCCAGAAGAACTAGAAGTACTCTGCTGGCCTTTGGTCTTCTTCTGTACTTGTCCTCGTGCACTGAAAGGCGGCTGTCTCTTGGGCTCAACGGCTCTCGCAGCTTGGTGGATGGCCTCGGCAGAATAGGCCCTGTCCACTGCATCATCAAACGTAGCCAGACGCTGAAACGCAGTCACGTGGTGCATATACCGGGGATGCAGACCTTCAACAAACCGGTTCACCTTCCTCTCTTCGGTACTGATCATGTCCGGAGCAAAATGTGACAACTGCATAAACTTGTTCACATATTCTGCTACTGTCATCTGCTGCTGACGAAGAGCTAAAAACTCAACCTCCTTGGCTCGAAACACATGAGCCGGGATGAACTTTCTCCTGAACTGTTGCTTGAACATCTCCCACACCGTCGCACTAGGAATATCTCGGTATGAATCTTTCACGCTTTTCCACCAGGTTTTTGCGACGTCTCTCAACATAGAAGTTGCTAGTCCGACCTTCTGTCGGTTCGTGCACACAACGGTCTCAAAGACATCCTCCGTCTGCTCCAACCACTATTCTGCCTTCAATGGCTCTTCTGTCCCGAAAAACTCAGTAGCTCCTCGCTTGCGAAATTTACCGTAGAGGGCATTCGAGTCACTCTCTCGAGGCTGTAAGATCACCTGCTGGTCTATATGTGACTGAGCGGGGACTTGGCTTTGTCGATCTAACATGGTTGTCACTTGGGCTTGTAAGTTCTGCATTGATTGCGATTGTGCTTGTAGAGACTGAAATAGCATGAGAATGCGTTCATCTATATTCTGTGTTTGCGGTGACGGTGCGGATCCGCTCTCGTTATTTCCGACATTCTGCTGAGAACCAGAACCTGACGCCATCCTGTAAAATGGAAAGAGTCAGACACAAACACAAAACAATTGCGCCCAACAAACCCCAAAATCTAGAAAGATCACAAAGAAAATCGTATCCTCACCACGATCCTACATGCCTACATGCTTATCATCTAGAGCAAGGAATGAGCAAGGAATGCTTTGATACCATACAATACGTATGTCACAACCCGAGCCCAGGGTTCGGGGGTTAGCAAAAGCCAAACCTAATGACACACGTACTCCCGTGCATGCGCACGTAGACCGAGTCTAAATGCACACGCACAAGGGAACATTCACACGTGCCAAACATGTACGCGGAAGCTGTAAATATCAGAAACATTAAACTAACAGTGCAAGAAGAGGATACCAAGAACAAACTAACATAATTACATATGAAAGTCTTACAAAAAGAACAAAATAACATATACAATCTGACATATACACAAGTTTGAGATCCTCAAAAAGAAACAACAAGAACAAGACTCCGATGCAATGCATGCCAGGAACGCTCTCCCGTGGAGTGATCACATCCACTCCTCTAGGCCTGATAGGGCCCCGGGGGTCTCATCTGGAGCCTGGCCGACCTGCGGGGGTTCGGCAGGGGGATCTGGGCCTGCAACACCAAAAACAACTGTGAATACGAAGATTCAGCAAAGTATAAACCATAGCAAGTTAACACACGCTGTGTTTAATAGAATAAAGAACATCATGTGATTAAAGAAGGCATTTTCGTATACTAGGTTGTCATGCAAGAAAGAAATATACTGCGTGAAATCAATGAATACATGCTGTGTACATAACTAGTGGCTACTACATTACCATATGCTCCCAAAAGAGGGATCTTATAACGTGCAAAGAACACCATTGTCCGGGCCAGGGTACAATGGGTCTCGGTTTCCTGGGGTCCGGTTCCCCAAGACATATCCATACTGCAGCAGGCCATATAAACTATACCAAATTCACCCCGTCGGGATTCTAAGGCTGAGGCTAAGTAGTGCCTGACCATATCGAGTCAATCATGAAAACCCTGAGTAGATCGTGATAACATATCATACGTGCATATCTGTGAGTGAACATATCATACATGCATACTCAAGGTAAGTAATCACAATGTGAAGGTAAACGGAATACAAGTAATCATGTCAGAACATTGAGAGCAATGATCGAATGCAATATGTTATGCAACAAATCATGCGAAATCGAATCATTTTTAGTTACAAACCAATTCTAATCTAATTATCCGGTGTTTCTAACCGTGCATGATGATGTAGTTTTAAGTTATTCGATGCACCGTTGTCTAGTGTTACATTGAATCGGGCAGTGCACGAAGTCCCTTAAACCAACACCCATGGGGAGGTGCTTAACATCCGGATAACGAACATAAATGATTCGCAGCCCTCGAGATCATTCATGCGTTGTATCACATTCCGTTGGGCAAGTCTAGGTGCTCTACATTTCACCATGAAGGCCATATCGATCTTTTCTTTACACCTATTCTCCCTTTTTATTCTAGTGTGGTTACGGCTTAGCCGTGTGCGGTCTACGGCTTAGCCGTGTGTGGGCCGTAGAAGGTATGTCAATTGCTGACTCTCAGTTATTCCAGAAATTGCACCCTGTATTGATCTACGGCTGGGCCACGGCTGGGCTTCGGCTTAGCCGTAGGGCAATCCACGGCTTAGCCGTGCCCTAGCCGTAGAGGAAAACTAGGTTTTTCTCTTCTCTGGACTTTGAGCCGCAGGTGCTATACGGCTTAGCCGTACCTGCACGAAGCTAAATTCCTGAAACACATACAGAATGTCTGGAAACTCATCAGAGTTGCAATTCTTCCATGGAAATAGACAAGTACTGAATCAATGAGTATCAAATGGGCTGTAAACACATGTTTCCATATCAATTCATGTAAGATCAACCAAATCAAATGCATACCAACATGGGTTCTCAAAGTTATGGTTATACTTGCCTCAATTGGAATTCAATGACACACTTGTTGTCCTCAAGCCCAAACACCACCTAACACAATCAAAACCACATGCATGCATGAGGATTGGAATCATAGACACACCATGCAACAATGGAAACAAGAGGGAGAAGAACTAGAGGGAAAAGATGAGAGAAAGATGGAAGAATGTCCCACTCACCTCACATGCAAGGAACCAACCTCCTCTTGATCGATGGAGGAGAGAATTCAAGTGAAGGAGAGACTCCACGTGCAGTGAGGAAAATTGAAAATGAGAAAGAGAACGTGAGTGTGAGCAAACTTGTCGATGGATAAGAGTATATATAAGTAATGGGTTGATCAAATTACAATAAGGGCCAAGTTAGAAATGTATTTTCAGTTAGAGTCAAATCCGGGTCCAATCGAATCACACGACATCGGTTGCAAATGACGTAGTTACGAAAGTTAACGAGCTCAACGAAAGACACGTGTTGACATCAAGATGATGCAAAAATGACCATGTCTAAAAAAAAGCTAAAATTACGAAAAAGGGCTTGGTCTATTTAATCCAGGTCAAACTCAACCCAACTACCTATCCATGACCCGAAACGAAAACAAAACACAAACAAAACACGATTAACAACAAAAACAAGATTAACTAACCGCTAAACGGGGTCAAGCTGGGTCGGAGTGTTACAGTAGGTTCTAGAGGATACAAGATTACACCGATCGCAGTTAAAACAACAAAGATATGACCTCGGGAAGTTTACTATACATTTTTAGGCAGGATTGAAATTAACTCATCAAACGTAGGCCCTATCCTTTGGCAAGTGTTAGCTAAGAAAGATGGATACACTTAAAATTCCAGCAAGAGAAGGAATCTTATCTCATCTCAAACTTAGAAGACTTGTTGGCTAAGAAGAGAACTTATCAAAAGAAAAAAAGCCACATATGAGACCTTCTTTGAAAAGGAGTAGAAGAAAAAAAAAGGCCTAAATAAGGAACCCCTCTCCCAAACTCATCATGGAAAAAAGAGTTCCTTCTTTAGATCTCTACACTTCATTTCTTCATCTCTCTCTCCTTTCATCCTAGTCTTCAAGGAGGCTTAGCCCTAAGGCCACAGTACACCAATGGGAATTTCAATTAGAAGAGGTTCTTTTTTTTTTTCTCCATCCTAGCATGTATTGTTCTTGATTTTATTTGAAAATCTTTTGTAAGGATTTTTTACATGTTAGTATAATGTTATTCTTCTTAAAATTTTTCTTCTTTTCTTATGGTTTGTGTGGATATTTTTATTAATGCTTCTTGTACTTAGATTGACAACCCAAGATACTAGGATCATATTTGAAGAAATCATGAACCCGGTTTAAAAGAAAATTTTGAGAAGACAACTTTACTGCCTTTACTACATTTAAATTCTTGTTTACCATATTTACTTTTCTTGCAATCACTACATTTAAATTTTAGTTTTTTACTACATTTAAATTCCTGCAATTTTTCCATTAATTTTGATGTTCTTTGTGTTTTAATGTTTTATTTTATGCATAGTTTAATAGCTGGAAGTTTTGTCATAGCATGGATCACTTATTGGTGAGTTTCTTAACATGAGTAAGGTGTCAAATTAACTAAGTTTCAGAATTATTTGACTAAAAGTAAAATTCAGATATGATGATCTCTTTTGGATGACCAATATCAGCTTATGTTGAAAACAATTTCTGTTAAAAGTTTGAAAATTATTTGTTTGGTTCACATGTTCGTTGTTGGTTCAGTTGTGATATCTAAAAAGTATTAAAACACATGATTTGGAGAAGGATTTTGAACATGTTTCAGATCTGAAATCTGAGTTCTAGCACATGTAATTTAGAAATTCTGCAACATTGTATTGGTGCCTACACATGTCAAGTTCTCATGCATTTATACATTGTTTAAATTCGAAAGTTCATGGACTATAAATATTGCTGGAAGCACCTTTAAAAATTGAAACTTCATCTCAATTATGCTCAGCAGAACTTTAGTTTCAGACATGAAAATAGTCTTAGAATAGCTTATCTTTGTAGTAAAATTTTGCACTGCAGAATTTTTATAACTAGTTCATTCATTCATGCATATTTTTCTATTTTTCAACCTTTTTCTTTGCTGTTTTCTTTATTGAATTCATGCATTCATTAAGTGTGTTCTTCAGCTATTAAATTTAGGTTAGGTTTGCATTAGGTTAAATTCATATTTTTGTTAACTTTTGCGTATCATATAAATTTCTGCATTTTTTTAATGGCATGCATTGTTTTGCATTGTTGATTTTTTTTTGTTTTAATTTTCTAATTGTAGTGGAAGTTCTAACTTGTGTGTTATCTTGTAGTCACTTAGTCTTTTTTAGGAAGTTTTAGATTTAGGAGTGATAGTTTTAGTAAGTTTCTTTTATTGTAATTAATTTAATATTGGAAAGTAGGAGTAATGGTTGTAATTTTTAGGTTTTAGGCTAGTTTTAGATTTTTATTTAGGACAGGTACAAGTTGGAAACATCTTAAAATCATTGCTCTCTATGGATCGACCTGGTCTCACCAGTGTTATTACTACATTACAGCTCTGTACTTGGAGCTCAAGTTCATTGTTTAGAAAGATGGAATAGAGCTGAACCCTAGAAAAGTCAAGGTGATACTGGAAATGCCTCCACCTCGAATGCTAAAGCAAGTTAGAGGGTTGAAAGGAAGGTTGGTAAACATTAGAAGGCTCATCTCGAATCTATTAAGGAAATGCCAACCATTCTCCAAACTCATAAAGAATGGAGTCGAGTTTATATGGGATAAAGAATGTGACGATACCTTCCAAAATATTAAAAGTTATCTCACTAACTCTCATATTGTCGCAGCCCCTGTATTCAGGAAACCTTTCATCCTCTATACGAGAGCCCTAGAACACTCATTGAGGGCATTGCTTGCCTAAGAGAATGATGAAGGAAAAGAAGTCGCTCTCTACTATCTTTCTTGGATAATGATAGTAGTGGAACACAAATGTTTTCTAATCAATAAAGAATGCTTGGCACTCATGTTTGCCATCCAAAAAATATGGCACTACTTATTATCTCACAATATGCCCAATTTCTCGAGTAAATCCAATAAAAGTGTTTTTTTTTCAAAAACCAGGGATTGAAGTGATCAATAGGAAAAATGGTCATCCAATAAATGTGTTGGACCATGTTCTTTAATAGGGATTCAAGAAATAATGAGCATCATCAACTAGTAATGGGAGTTGGAATAGTTTTTTACAAAGCAAAAAAAGAAAAAAGAAAAAAACATATATACCACACTTCTTCTCAATAGCCAAGGGGTGCTCCAACAGTGAGGCAAAATATACAACCCTTATTATCAGACTAGAGCTCACTTTGGAATCTAGTATTGATATTCTAGGAGTTTACAGGGATTCTCAACTTGTCATCAGACAATGAATTTAGTATATAAAGTGAATATACCAAGTCTGTTGTCGTACCACAAACAGTCTCAATTGCTAAGGGAACAATTCACCTTAGTGGAATTCAATCATGTTCTAAGATATCAAAATGCCAAAGTAGATTCATTAGCTAGTTTAGCAGCATCACTAGTTGTACCAAAAGGCAATCAAGTTAAAATCTCAATCATCCAACAGTGGTTCCTACCTCCTTTGGAAACTGTTCCAACTCCAACATAATGCTTTAGAATAACCGAAAGTCGAATCTCCTCTTTCGAGAATTCTTTTTAGGACTAGTGGGAACTCTTCGTCGATTACATTTTGTATGGTGTCCTACTAGAAAATCTTAAGGATAGAGCAGGCATTTAAGGGCGAGCTCTCAAATTCCACTTTGACATGCCATCAAAGACATTGGACCGAAAATCCTATGATGGAGTACACCTTCATTGCTTATTTCAAAAGGAGGAAGAAGAAACCCTAAAGGAAGTACATGCAAGCCTATGTGGGGCACATTTGCCAAGACCAAAACTAATGATCAAATCCAGAGGCTAGGCTACTATTGGCCGACAATGGTCTCTGATGCCATAAAATTCGCAAAAAGGTGTAGGGAATGCCAAATTCAAGGAGATTGAATGCCAAATTCATGGAGATTATATTCATGTGCCTCTGGAAAACTTGCACTCGACTTTCGTTTCCTGGACATTTGAAGCTTGGGGAAAGGACATTATCATAAAAATCCACAACCATCAAATGGGGACATCATTTCATCCTAGCTGATATGGACTACTGCTCCAAGTGGGCCAAGGTAGTACCCTTAACCAAAGTCAAAGCAAGTAGGGTTATCAGTTTAGTAAAAACAAACATCATCTATAGGTTCAGGGTACCGAAATGGTTATACCACGACAACGGATCACAGTTCAATAATGACCCTGCAACAAATATAGGTTCTGTGATAAATATAGGATTCTATGTTGCCAATCCATCACCTATAACCCTGCAACAAAAAGCTTGGCAAAAGCATTCAACATGACGATTTGCAAAATACTAAAGAAAATAGGTTTAGGCAACAAAAAGTCATGGGTCACAAAATTGCCTGAAGCACTATGGGCCTATCAGACCAATATGCACTACCACCACTAAGTCTACATCGTACGCCTCAGTATACCATTGTGAATCAGTGGTGCCTTTAGAAATATAACTCCCCTCCTTTCGCATGGCTCTCATAGAAAAGCTCACAGAAGAAGATAATGCAAAATTAAGACTCCAAGAATTAGAGAGTCTCAACGAAAAATGACTAACAACCTGACAAAGCATTGAGCTATACCAAACTCAAATAGCCACAGCCTTTGTAAGGTCCCAAATCCCATGAATTTTGATTTACATTAATTAAGCTCGTTCTATATTAATTGAACTCGATTAAGGCTAACTTAATCCAAAAACTATTGGGTTTGGACTTTGGTTAAGTAGTTGGGTGAAGTTGAGCCTTACTTCTGCGTTTTGAGGGCCTTTTTGTAAATTGATCCTGCATCTTGTGGGCACCTCATCAATCATTCCTTCTGTAATTTTTCGTGTGGATCGTCTTTCATGTTGGGTCCGACTTGATCCGAACTTATCTTGGTCCAACTGAGGTGCATTTGGCCTAAACTGAAATTCCTAGGAAAAGGGTGGACTTGCCTGTAATTTCAGGAGAAGTTTGTTTAAAAGAAAACTCAACGTACCTCTCTCTCCTTCTTCCCTCGTTCAACTGTTGGAGCTCTCCTTTCTTCTAGGTTTCTTCTCCATCTTCCCTTCAACGTTGGAGAGCACCTAGGCTTGGGAAGGTCTTGCATGCAAGGGTAGGAATTCTTCTTCTCTTTCTCCTTCATTCTCTTCCCTTCTCCCTGTACATCTCTCTCTCTGAGAGTAATTCATCTTCCAAGCTACAGCTGTATAAGGTGAAGAATGGGTTCCTATTTCATTCTCTTAGGTATTAGGGTCATAAAGACTCCATTACTTGACATGCATGTGAATCTAAACCTCCATATTCCACACTTCATGTTTACTTGTAGATAACCCATTTCATTCCAGAGATTTTCCCTAAGCATATAGCAAGATAAGGGGCTTTGGGAGGGTTAGCATTGTTAGAAAAGGCAAGTATTGAGTTATATGCACTGCATGTATGATTAAGTGTGGATAATTTGAGCTAGCTATTTGCATTTTCCAATTCCAATCATTTCTCTTCCATTGTTTTAATTGATGCAAATGTGGTGTGAATTGAGTTAGAATGACAAGAAGGGAATAGGAGTGTATGTGAGTATGGACACTCTCAGGGACATTTTAATTGAACCTTAGAATTGCCCCACAATCAGGTTCTGTATTGATTCCGTACTGAAAATGAGCTACAGAACTGATTTCAGATTTTTTGAAGCTTACGGCGAAGCTACGGCTAAGTCGTGAGCATCTACAGCTCAAAGTCCAGAGAGCAGTAGAATGGGATTTTGTACTACAGCTTACCTACAGTTACGCCATGGATTTCACTACGGCTAAGCCGTATCTAGCCCGTACCTAAGCCGTAGGTCTTCCTACGGCGAGCTTTCCAGATAGCTCATGAAACCCAGTTCCTTTTGCGGCTTAGCTACGGCTGCACCGAGAAACACCTTACGGCTACGCCGTAACCCAACCGTGACCCAGCCGTAGGCATAGCATGGCTAAGCTGTAGGCTAATATACGGTTAAACCGTAAATATGGAGGTACTGTTGGAGGAAGCCCAAATTACTTGGCTAAGCCGTAGCGTCGTATACGGCTAAGCCGTATGACACAGTGAATTTAGGAATTCTTCATTGACCCTATAAGGCTTTAGTATTGGCACCCTCTTACCTCTACACGGGCCTGACTGTAAGGACACATTAAGAGGATAAATGAATTCCGGATGATTCCCCAAAGACAGGTCATGGATGTTGGCAAAAAAAGGGGTGTTCTTTACGCACACAAGACAATACCAAGAAGTGGCAACACATTGACACCGGACGTTTTATGAATACATCGTGTTGAATGTCCTTAGGGATCATAAGACACTACTCCATCTGAATGCATTCATATTGTTACGCTATACTACCTTCAGCATGATTGTTATCAGATTCATTTCCTCTAGCAAACCCGAGGCAATTCAGACCTGAGCTTCTAATGAGTGCGTGCCTGACAAGCCAGAGCTTCTACTAAGTGTGTGATTGTTAACCAAGGGTATAGCCGAGGTTCGAGCCTTGTAGGTCATATGCATATGCTTCGTTTAATTATTGCTGTTGTCACAATTATATTTTTGGACTGATGTTCCTTACACATGAAATAACTAGTATGATTGAAACCAAGTCGGCACCACTTAGCTTTTGCCCTTTTTGGGTATATGTATGTCACCACTGCAGTCGGTTTATGGAGGAGTTGTCAATGCTTCTCAGGAAGCTAGCTTGATCCCCTAGCGACTCATATGTATGCTCCCTTTTGGGAGAATAGAGCCCCGTGGTTGCCAATCAGTATGTATGACATTGAGTTGTAATTCTTCACTCATGCATCATATGTTCAGTTATTATTCTTGTTGGTATATTATGTTGTATTAATTTCATATGCCTTAGTACTTGCTTAACCATCGTATTAATAGTGTTACCCTTGGTATTGCAGGTACAGAACCCGGCCCCAACCCGGGTAATGACGCGCCCCCGGGGGGTACCCCAACGGTACCTCAGGGTGTAGACGAGTGGAAAGATGGCGACATCTTTTACTAACCATCCTATGGAGCGCGTCGAGTTTGGGAGATATCTTTGTCTTGTTTGGACCTTTTGTATCACACTTTTAAGTATTCTTGGGAATGTAATTAAGGACTTTAACACTATTATATGTATATATGTTTACTTATGAAAGTTAACAAACTCTGAACTTAACGTGCTCTTGATTATTACTAAGTATTTCGCAAGTTATGATGATTTGTATTCTTACGTGTGTTGATTTCCTCACACGTGACTGTGGAATCTCCCTTGTAGGAATTCGTGCATAATTCTTCAAGGCACGGGTTTCTACGGGATTACGTATCCACGCCCTGGCGGCCCACTCAATCCCTAAATTCCCGGGATCGGGGCGTGACAGCCTTCGACAAAAAGTTCATTCAAAAACAGCAACTTAGTTCTAGCTGTCAGAAGATCAATCACTTGAACTCACAAATCAAAGGAGAATTTTGAGCCAAAATGGGAAGGGCCATTCGTTGTCAACAAGGTTTGTTCCAACAGTGCCAGCACTATCCTCGCCATAGAAGGATACCGATGAATGATGCCAATCATTGGAAAATTCTTGAAGAGGTATTACTCTTAAAAGCATCGCATCTTTCATTCAAAAAGCAAACAAGAGGTCTTGCAGCATAGCATCCAAACCCTCCACAACCATCAAAGTGGAATAAATCAATGACCTTAGACAAAGTCATACACCAAGACACCGGTCAACTTCTATTCATTTGACCCCTCTCAACTAAAACAAAATGTGCAAGCCACAGATCCTAAATAAAGTCATACATTTAAACCCCAATCAAAGTCCATTCTTCACTGCTTCCATCAAACTCATGATATGCAAACACCAAACCACTCAACAAAAATAAGAGTAGCAAAGAAATCCAACAAAAAAAAGGGGAAAGTCTTTATTTCAAAAAATATTCATTACATTCTTCAAAAAAAAATTTACACAAAAAATTTCTTGATTTGCCTGAGATCTGTTGAAGATCAGGTCGTAAACATTGGTCCAAGTAAGCCATGTGAGAATGAGCACCAGGTTCAGCGTTCAGCTGCAACTTCATTGATCAACAATCCAAGGGCATCCTCCACTGATTTGATCAAAGTATTCAGCCCTGCCTCTTCATCACCTAATCTACCAGCAATACCCTCCAACTTTTTAGTTGAATGAGGGATGCATCATAATGCCTGTAGGTGGCTCAAAGATCAGACAAACTCTTCTCGGCTTACTCGATCTGTTTCCTCTAAAATGCCAAGGATCCGTCGAAGTGACTTCACTCAAGAGTATGACTGACCTTCTGTTGTTTAAGTTTCAACATCTCTTGGTCAAAAAGCCTCCTTCATGTCAAACACTTCTCTTTGATAAAAGCTCGAAGGATCCTGGCCTGCTCTCCCTAGCCATGCCTCTGCCATCTCAAAAAGCCTATCAAAAGAATAGTCAAAGGCCTCACATCCAACACAGCAGCTCCGATACTCAATGAGAAGTCCACCGCACAATGAAGAGTGCCAATTGACCTCAATTTTCCAGAAGACAAGGCTTCAAGAGGACAACTCAGCATAAGCCACATTGTCTCTTTTACCACCTCGATCAAATCTTGCTCGTCTCAGGTTGTATATTTCTTTAAAGGAGGCTCACCCTCCAAAGATTGGCCTGGGCCTACAATGACAATCCAAGTAGGGTTGGCAGTGCATTTAGAAACAGACTCTAAACGAGTCGCATGATTTGCCCTAACCTTAACAGTGGCCGTGTTTGGCACAGGAGCATCAACTGAATGCTTCCTCTTTGAAAAAATAACCTTTTTGTTTCCAAAATCCATGAAATTGGGCTAGATAATCTTACCACCCTTAGCTTGAACCACGGGGAATCGCTCAACATTAGTAACCAATGATTGTTGTTGGAACCTTACCACAATATCAACCATTAATGTCGCAATTTCAAAAAATTCTTGACCCGATCCAACCAATGGTACCAAGACATTGACATCGTGAACTACAATAGGTCACCTTTTTCTCGAAATCCCTTCGGAACAACATTAGGGCTCGAGCCAGTAGATCCTATCATTGTAACAGGATCAGCCTTCTGCTTCACGAGGCCTCCTTCAAAGATGCAAGCTTAAAAATAGCAGGGCAAACTCTTTTAATTAGGGTCACCGCCATTTCAACCTTGCCTTTAACAGCCTCCATCATTCACAAAGCTCCGGCTAGGAAGAACTTTCATCCAAGATAATCAGTTCAGTCCACACGGCTCCACCCCTTACGGGAAGTGTCTGCTTCTGCGCTACAAGTGGCTCGGATCATGACTCAACTACCAAATTAGCCATTTGTACAACCAGTACAGGCTAATCAGGCTGTAACTTTGATTTTTTAAAAAACAAACAAGGACAAGTTAGTTAAAATCAATGAAAGAATGAGAAAAAAAACCAATGAACAAATGAAAATATGATCACCTTCAACTATGGGAGTGGGTTCATGAATGGACTCCACAATATTTTCCATTAAGGCTTCCAACATCAGAAGGGCCTCCGAAATACGAAGGAGGATTTCTGCAGATCGTTGAAGGATAGTCCCTAAAATCTGACCCTATCCTCTAGAGTTTGAAACAAAAAGGAAGGAAAACAACATCAAAACAAAGGAAGGAAAATATCAATAAATATAAGAAATGAGAGGAAGGTAATACAAGTACCATAATCGTCGATGGCCACTATCACAGGGCTGGCTACCACCTCCTCTTCTAAAACAAATACTTCTATCTCTACAAAAGAAAGGATAGAAGTAATCACAAGCTATATAACAACAACAACTAAAAGAAATAAGACAAAAGAACAAAAAAACTCACACATAGCAAGCTGGGCAGACTTGTGAGTCTTCAAATGTGAAGCCTTCTTGGGCTTGACAACCCGAGGACCAGAACCATCCATCTTCTTTTTTTGCGAATGCCCAGAGACTGATTTAGTCACAACTTTGGAGGCAAGAGAAGCAAACTTTGAAAAAGGGACACCAACAGCTTGAACTGATACAGAAGATATGGATGGGGCGACAACACAAGGAGATTCCATTATCAGATACTCAAAAGCAATGAAGTTTCTTCATCGCTATTGTATCCTATTACTAAAGGCTGTTGCCCCTAAATATAAAGTTCAAAATCTCCTTTTCAAGTTGGTCCCTGTTCATCTCCACTTTTTCTAACACGGCCTTGAAACGGCTAGTTCTCTGAAGCTCTCAAAAAGCCACACAACTCTTCATATACCACTAGAAAAAAATGTGGTTACCTTGACATCCTCATCATGGGGGTATAAGAAGGTGGCACTAGTCTCTACTGCGTTATAAAATTTCCATTCATTCCTAGCATCCAATAGTGAACTACGACCACATCTTAGGCTACTAGGACTCCCCATAATGCCCTAAGAGAACCCAAGCTTCTGCTAAGTGAGACAAAACGTAGGGCTCAATCTCATTAACCTCCTATATAAAAGGACCTCGAACATGATGGAAAGCAACCATTTCCTTTCGATTCTGTTAAACAAATAGCCCTACAAGTGTGTTGAAGTGGTCGATCAGGGCTTGTGTCCCAACAATCCCTGTCCTTTGAATTTCCAAAACCACCGTCGACATCCTACAAATCCTAAAGTTGTGGTGATCCTTCAACCATCGTCACACTTCACTAATAGAAAGATGAATGCGCTGCCATTAATTATAGACCGATAGAAAGGAAAATTCTCTTGGTCAGCCAGCTCATGTAAGTTGGTGCAATGATAAACAAACCATGCATACAATAAATGCTAGGAGAAGACTCTATTTGTTGCCTTCCTTTGTCGTACCAAAAAGGCACGGATTTCAGTTCAGTACATAAATAACTGGCCAGAGCCGGAACAAGGGTGAGCCATTCACCAAAAGCCAAAATAAATGCCAAAAAAATGCAGTTGTTCCAAACTTCCTTACCCACAGCTACAAAAATAACCTCTAAAAGCCATGCAGTAAGGTACACGGCTAGCATCCAATGAGACTTTAGATCCCAATCGTCCTCTTTTGCTTCAAAAAGCTCAAGATAATCTGGTCAATTAATCAAAGTAACTGACATCTCATCAGTCTCCCGTAGGATGACTTCCCGCATCCTAAATACATCTTTGTTGGCAAAGAAGGGAGCGCCTGTATCAACATCTTTAGTAAAAGCATTTGCTACCCAAATGGCCATCTTTACCTTATTCTTGTTATCTCTTAACATCTCATATAAGGTGAACAGCTGAAAATACACTTCTTTGAATCAGTCGCTCCTTGCATTGAGGGACTCATTGTTAAGAACAATTTCCTTATACAAGCCGCCGAAGATCGGTAATCCAAAGACCTCTTGCATCTCTTGAAGAGAAAATCTCAATTCTGTGTTAAAAGTGATAAAAGTATTTGTAAGGTTCTAATCCCAACTAACCTCGATTTGTACTAATTAATCTTGTTTTACATTAATTAAAATGCATTTAGACTAATTTAACTTAAATTCTTTAGGCTTGGGTCATGGATAGGTAATCGGGTCAAGTTTGAACCTTAGTTAAGTAGTTGAGGACCCTTTTGTGATTTGTTCATGCATCATATGGACATCTCATTAATCGCGTCTTCTGTAATTCTTTGTATAGATCGTCTTTCATGTTGGGCCCGACTTGATTCGGACTCATCTTGGCCCTATTAAGGCCATATGACCTAAACCGTAAATATCCCAAAAGGCATGGATTTGCATGCATAGGCAGAAAATTTCATTTAAAGAGGATGAAACCCAATGTCCCATTTTTTTTATCTTCTTCTCAATTGCCGGAGCTTTTCTTCTCTTCTTCCTTCTTCATCTTCACCCCAATTTGGTGTTGAAACAAAGCTTGGGAGCCTTGCATGCAAGGGTGAAAGCCTTCACCCATGCTCTTCTTCTCTTTCCCTGTGCATCTCTCTCTTAGAGTACCTCTTTCTACTAGCTATAACCCATTAAGGTGAAGAACCTACTTTCTTTTCACATCTTTGGGTTTGTTAGAGTAAAAAAGACTCAATTGCATGGCATGCATACAATTCTACATCCCATTCATCATTTGCATGTCTTTCATGTAGAGGACCCACTTTTCATTGGAGGTTTTCCCTAATCATACATCAAGGAAGAACTAGTGAAGCAAGCACTGTTAAAAGGCAACTATGGGAGTATATATGGCACTGCATGTGTGATTACTTTGTTGACTCTTGGATTGATTTTATTTAAATTCTAAGTTACAGCTTCTTTCCTTGGATTTAAGCCTATATGTGTTGAATTGAATGAAACATAGTATGAGTAGGTAATGTGGGTGTTGGGTGAGCATGGGATAACCTTTAAGGATATTTTGAATCCATAGAAAGCCTACTGTAATTCCTTAAGCTAGACTCTGTGATTAACCCGAGCTTCAGAATACTCTTTAGAATTTCTGAAGCTTACGGTGAAGCTACAGCTAAGCTGTGAAAGTGTACGGCTCAAAGTCCCGAGAGCACTAAAAACCGTTCTTGTACTACGGCTAACCCACATCTACACCACGGAATGAACTACGGCTAAGCCATACCCATCCTATGACCAAGCTGTAAACCATTTTACGACGAACTTTCTCGAGATCTTGAAAATCCAACTTTCTTCTACGGCTTACACACGGCTACACCGTAGAATGCATTACGGCTAAGCCGCAACCTAGCCGTAACCTTCGCTGTAGGCTTAGCACGGTTAAGCCGTAGGCCAACATGCGGTTGAGCCGTAAATGCACATGAAATTAAGGAGAAAACCTGAGCCACTCGGCTAAGCCGTAACATGTACACGGCTAAGCTGTAAGAATACTATAAACTTAGGATATTAGGGATTCTCAATGACCTTGTAGGGCCTTAGTGATGGCACATTCTTCATAACTAAATCAGCCCAACAGTGATTAAATGATAAGGAGGATAAGTGTAGAGCTGTCACCTATCCCCTTCAATTTTCCAGATGAATTTCTAATGTCACGTCATGGGTGTTGTCATAAGAAGTGGTGTCTTTTATGTACACAATGTAATACTAAGATATGGTAACACAATGACACCGGATGTTTTATGACTACATCGTGTTGAATGAACTTAGGATCATGGATTTCTAGCATAGGGTTAGCTATTTCCCTTGATACTTACTCAATTTGAATGCATTCATATTGTTAAGATACCTAGCCCTCAACATGATTTAGTCATGTGCGCACTCTCCTGGCAAACCTTGAGACAATTAGACCTAAGCTTCTAATGAGTGCATCCCTGAGCTTCTACTGAGTGTGCACCTGTTAGTCAAATGAGTGTAGTTAAGGTTGAGAGGGTTGAGCTCTCCTAGCTTATATAAGTATGCATTGTTTAGTTATCTTGTTAACTCTGACTTTTATGATTGAATATGATTTCAAAACCCATACTCCCTTATATATGATATGATAAGTATGACTGAAATATATGAAAGATGTGAATCCAAGTCGGTCTTGATGTGTTGAGTCGGCACCACTTAGCTTGTGCCCTTTGGGTATCATTATGTCACTACTGCAGTAGCCTACGGACGAGTTGTCGGCGATCCTCGAGAAGCTAGCTTGATCCCTTAGCAACCCATATGTATGCTCTCTTTTGTGAGAATAGAGTCTCGTGGTTGCTAATTAATGTGTATGATATCTTGTTTATGATTCATCACTCATTATTTATTCATGCACAACATGCCTAGTGGACTGTCATTGTCTTCTTTAATTAGTGTATATTATCAAATTTATTAGATACATTATACTAGTTTCATATACCTCTATATTTGCTTAACCGTTGTGTTAACAGTGCTACTCTTGGTGTTACAGGTACAAAACTAAATCCCAACTCAGCTATTGATACAACCCCAAAGGTTACCCCAACGGTACCTGGGTGTAAGGTCCCGACCCGGCGTAATTATAATTTATACTAATTAAGCTTGATTTTCTTATTAATATGCATAATTAGTCTTAATTCACCTTGTATTTTAAATTATTAGTGGGTTTCAGTTGGATAGGTAGTTGGGTTCGAACTTTACTTAGGTAGTCAAGGACCTTTTCGTAATTACTCTTGCATCATATGGACATCTCATCAGTAGCATTACGTGCATTTCATCTTATGGGCCAACTTTCATGTTGGGCTTAACTTGGTTTGGACTTGTCTTGGCCCAATTGAGGCCATGTGACCTAAATTGTAAATATTCTAAAAGGGGGGACTTGCATGCAAAAGCTGTAGAAAATTTAGTATAAAGAGAACCAACGTCTCTTCCTCCCTCTGTTTTCTTCTATACTCGTTGGAGCCATCTCCTCTCTTCGCCATTCTTCATCTTCTCTTCATCTTAGAGCTGGAAACGGGGGATTTAGTGCTTGCATGCAACGGTGACAGCCTCCATCCCTCCTCTTCTTCATCCTCTTAGCATTCTCTCTCTCTCTAAGCTACAGACTCAAGAGAACCCCTCTCAGATTGGGAGCCTTCCCCTCCCCACACACCAAGGAGGAGTTACGTAGGGTCAAGCACTGTGTTAAGGCAAGTAATAGAGTATGTATGGTACTGCATGTATGTTTAGTTTGATTGATTTTTGGATTGATGATTCCATTTTCCACTTACAGCTCATTTCCTTTTAAATAAGCACACATAGGTATGGAATTAGGTAATAATGAGTATAATTAGGCAAGATTGATGATATGGAATATGTAAGACCTATTATAGAGTTTAGAAGTATAAGAACCCTCATTGGAAACCCAAATGATAGAGTTCTGTAAGTGAATTCGAACTGCAAAATCAGTTTCAGAAGTTCTGAAGCTTACGGCGAAGCCCACGGCTAAGCCGTAAGTCTCTATGGCTCAGAATCCAGAGAGCCGAATTACACTACAGCTAACACTCGGCTACGCCATGTAATGTACTACGGCTAAGCCGTAACCACCCCGTGACCAAGCCGTAGGCTATTCTACGGTGAACCTTCCAAAGAGCCCCAAACCGAGGATTTAGCTACGGCTCATTCACGGCTACGCCGTGAACTCTGTTACGACCACGCCGTACCCAAGCCGTAACCCTAGCCGTAGGCTTAGCACGGCTAAGCCGTAGGTTAATATACGGCTAAGCCGTAAATGCGCATCGAATTAAGAAGGAAACCTGAGCCATTCGGCTAAGCCGTAGCATTGTATACAGCTAAGCCGTAGGTCAATATACGGCTAAGCCGTAAATGCGCATCGAATTAAGAAGGAAACCTGAGCCATTCGACTAAGCCATAGCATTGTATACGGCTAAGCCGTAAAAACCCAGTGAATGTAGGATGTGAGGAACCTTCAAAGACTTTGTAGGGCTCTAGATATGGCACCTACTCCTTAACCAAATTAGCCCAATGGTGATCAACTAAAAGGTGGACAAGTGCAGAGCTGTCACTCATCCCCTTTGATTTTCCGGACGAATTCCTGATGTCACGTCATGGGTGTTGGCATAAAAAGAGGTGTCCTTTGCATGCACAATGTAATGCCAAGAGATGGTATCACGATGACACCGGACGTTTTATGAATACACTGTGTTGAATGCCCTCGGAATCACAGATTATATAGCATAGGGTTGGCTAGTAATTAGCCTTGATGCTTACTCAATCTGAATGCATCCATATTGTTAAGAAACCATGCCCTCAACATATGTAGCTCTATTAAATATGCATGAATTGATTATTAGACATGAATGAATGCATGAATGTAATCTCAAGACCGAACTCCTGGTATGTATGATATGACAAGTATAACTAAGACGAATAAAAGATAAGATATGCATTTGAGTCTGTCTTGATACATTAAGTCGGCACCACTTAACTACGCCCTTATTAGGTTCGACGGGACCAATTCGGGTATGATACGATATGTCGCTGCTGCAGTAGTCTTTAGAGGAGTTGTCGGCGCTTCTCAATAAGCTAGGTTGATCCCCTAGAATATGTACGCACGTTCCCTCTAGATGATATGCTCTCTCTTGGGAAATTATGTTTACGTGGTTGCCAATAAGTTTGTAAGATAATCTGTTTATGATTCGGTACTCATGCTTACTCATGCATGACATGCCTAGTGTACGATTTTTGCCTTCTTTTAATCAATATATATTTTTGCTTCATTTGATACGGCATGATAGTCTTATATACCTCTATATACTTGCTTAACCGTCGTGTTAACAGTGCTACCCTTGGTGTTACAGGTACTAAACCTCGGGAAATAGGTGAGGGTAATGCAGATGACGCCTTCTGTTAGTTATCGTACGAAGAGCGACAACGGATTACTGTCGAGTGTTTAAGTTTGGATAGGCCTGTTTACGCTTTAAGACTTTGTTCATACTTAATTAATTGTTATCTGGTAAATGAGTAATGGTTAAGTACAGACTTATTTATGAATGTTATGATAATTCGTTTGTTATTGCTTATAATCATTACAGATGTATTACACAGGCTTCCGCTTACTATTGAACGTAAATTACGTGTTGGAGAACTTTTCTACACGTTCCTGTGCAATCTCCCTTGTAGTGATTTGTGTGTGTATGTTTACATGCACAGATTACTACGGGATTACGTATGCACACCCCGTGGGGCCATCTTAACCCCAATTCTCGGGACCGGGGCGTGACACTGGGGGTATAGGAGAATGGAAGGATGACAATGTCTTTTATTAGTCGTCCTACGGAGAGCGTCCAATGTTTTGGTTGAGTGAATCGATTGTGACTATGGTCTTTTGCATGAAGATGTTTAAATTGGACCTTGTGTACCAGACATGTTTAAATTTGTGGATTTGTTATATGGGAATGTTTTAATTAAAGGACTTAAGTATATGTATATGTTGGTGAGATATGCTCTTTTATGTCTTGCTTATGATCATTATAGAGGTATTTCACAAGTGTCCGTTTTATGTTGAATTTTAACTCTATGTGTAGTTGGTTATACCTCATACGTTCTTATGGAATCTCCCTTGTAAAAATTCATGCATACCTTCTCATGGCACGGATTACTATGGATTACGTATTCATACCCTGGGGGCCCACTATAATCCCCAATTCCTGGGATCAGGGCGTGACAGTATTGGTGGCCGAGCAGAAGTTATCGATAATGGCACGATATACTTCCTTGTGGTCCTACGGCACCCAATTCCGACCAAGACGGCCTCATAAAGACCAACTACCTTCAATAAATCTCTGCATCTACAAAGGAGTACATCCATCCCTGACTACCAATCATCTAAAGGGACAACCACCCTTATGGAACATGATGCACTATCCAACTCTGCCATCATTAGAAAGAATTATTTGTCTGATAGTACGAAGCTAAGAAATTTGGCTTTGAACAAGAAAGGTGACATGGTTGGGAGCCAACATTTCAAAACCCTGTACTTCTCCTTCAGCAGAAAAAAGAGGAGTTGCACAAAAATACTCCAGTCTTGTACGAAGAAAGAGACTTCCCCCATTGTAGGTTGTCATGCCTTAATGGAATACTGGCACTCAGTTCCATCAGCAGAGGACCTTTTCTGTACTATAGCTCGATGGAAAGGTTAACCCTTCTACCCCTCAGTTGAAATAATGATGGATCAAAAAGTCCGCACTCTGATCATACTAATTCTCATCACAATCGCCAAAAATATAGTCCAACTTCCTCAGCGTATTCTACTTGTCATCTTTCCACAAGAAGTTAGCAAGAATGTCTTCATAAACCCATATATTACGAGCACCCAACAAACGATCCTCAACTAGGACAAAGTCTTGACGACATGTGCCTCCACATTCTCTTAGATATCATCAAAATGAGCCCATCTTTGGTGACCAATAGCCCTCGGAGAAGGAGGACTATTCAAATAAGAAGAACCAATGATCTTTTTCCCTTAGAGGAAGAGAAAGCGATCTTCTTGCTTTTGTCTACTAAGACAATCAAAGAAAAGCACCATGATAAGTACAAAAGTTGGTAAAATTCTACTGAAATTTTGGCAGCATCTCTCCTTAGTAAGATGGAGGTGACAAAGCCCTAGTAAAAAGGGTATACTTAACTCGGAGCCCTGGCAATGCTCAAGCGCATACATCAAGCCCAAAGATAAGGCTTCTAGGTGAAAGCAAAGCAAAGCTTACTAACGACCCTTTATGGAAGCTAGTTAGGGTTTTGGCCTGCGTGAATATATACATGAAAGGCAACAAGCTATACAATATATAAAAGAAAGCATTCAGACACTACAAAATTTAGTAAAGGTTCTAAGTGTGTGCAGAAAAGTGACCAAACTATCTCTCTCAGCCATAGAAAAAAGAAAACTACAATTGGGTAAGGCATGGGGACCATTCGGCCACCAAGAGAGGGCCTCATGATTATCTAAGGCAAAACCTCAAAAATGCCTAAGGCATATAATCCTCTCAGCCACTAAAAGTTCACCCTCAAGCCACTTAAATGTTTGGAGAAATGCTAAAGGGATCATGGTCCTTCCTACTACTTAGAAAAAAGCCATTAGTTATCAAAGGATGCATGAAAAAAGGCCTAAGGTATGGAAATCCCTTAGCCAGTTAGCATAATGAACTATCAGCCCTTCCGAAAAGGGTTTGAAAATTTTCTATGACAAATGTGCTATCGGCTACCTTAGAGGTCCATTGGACATCTATAAGCTACCCTGGGAAGACCAAAGGTCATAACACAACCATCGGCCACTCTAGGAAAACCAAAGAGCACAGCAGATCAGTAGGCATTGTAAGGCTGAAATTCGAAAATTTTCAAACTTATGGAAAATCGGTGAGATGTTGAAGAAAATTCTAATTTGTGCCCAAAACAAGCATAGTCTATCATCCCATGAAGAAAATTTGCACAAAAAAACCCTAGCAAACTTAATTACCCACTTTCGCGCATTGATAGTAGCCGATTGCGACTAAATCCGTGGTATTTGAAAAGTTTTGGGAAAATTGTGGTTGAACACATCTCGACAAAAGAGAAAATATTTTGCAGAAAGAAAAACAAAAAAAAAATGAAAAATCACTTGGCCGAGGCAAATGCGAGAAAGAAAGAAGATGAACAGTCTATCCTCTATTTCTTTTCTTTTTCAAGCATAAAGCAATCCTCAAAACCCCCATTCTCATCACCACCAAGCAAAAGAAGATGAAAAACACAAAAGCAATGCATGGAACACTCAGATTTGAAGAAAAAAGCATGCAAGATGGCAGAGCCAAACAAAGTAAACAAAAAAAAAGTGAGGAAAAAAATGACTTAACAACCATTGGAAGCCTTGGAGGATGAAAAAAAAATTGGAGAGGAAGCAAAAAAACCTTAGAAATCTTGAAGGAAATCATGGAAACCCTAACACATACATCTCGGATGCAAGAAAGGCAAATTGCAAAGTGGGAATTCGAAAAGATTGACTGCCTTTTATAAATTTGCCAATCGACTAACCAGGGTTAACACTTGCAGTAGCCAAGAGGCAATCTCTCATCATTTTTATCTCATTTTCAAAATTCAAAATTCTAAACCTTCCTTCCTTGACATTCCCCTAAAAATACCTTTGAAACAACTGACTGCATGATCAGTTTCAACTTCATTTGACCCTCCAAACCCTAAATTAATCGATTTTCCTTAAAAATTTAAGGTGGATCCATAGCTTACAGAAAAGCAATTCACTTGATGATTATAGCCTTCTGATGGTCAAGCATCTCTCTTCTTAGGCAATAAAAGTCTTCTCCGTACCCTTGATTACAAGACAACCTCAAAAACCTCGATTAAAAGTACCTTCACTTGTTCAACAACCCTTCATACTCACCAAAAGCACCTCGAAACCTGGTCAAACACCAACTCAGGGGAAATAAAAGTACAGAAACCAACCTAATTTCCATTCAAGAAAACCTTAAAAACCTTCCAGAATAACCTCAAACACTTCAAACCCTAGGAAACACCCTCATCCACAAGGAGAAAACAAAGAATTCCTGTGAAAATAGGATATAGAGGATAAAATCTCCACATTCCAACCCATTTTCCATTCTTCAAAAAAAGATCCCCTAGCCTCTACAAACCTTGGGAACCATGACAAACTAGTTCCCACAGATTACAAATGCATGTAATGCATCTATTAAATGGAGGAAGCAAGAAACAGGGAAATCATCTTTTCCAAATAATCATCTTTTGAGGCACAATATTTACAAGACAAAACCCTTCATTATTAACCTCAAGGGAGCACTTGTTGACATCCAAAAAAGTTCAGAAGAAATCCATAAGTAGTTCACAAATCAAAAGTTAGGTCAAGACTTAAACATGAACCAAACACAGTAAAACAAAGCACAGACAACTCATGGACAAAGCCTAAAGAGACACCTTGAAGCTTGAAGAAGAAAACACTTCAAAAGGTGAAAAATGTATACATTGGCCGACTGAAACAAAACAATGGCTGAATGTACACTGACCAACTGAACAAATTAGTAGCCTATGGCACACTAACCAATAAAGGAAATTGACTAGCCAACAATTATAAATTCTGACAACTCACTGAGTAGCTGATTGAGATTTCTTCAAATCATTCTGAGTTGATTTTTAGCTGATTGACATGATCGAAGGACAAGGATTTGGCTACCACCCCTCAAAGTTGATTGTGGGAGGGTAGCCGACCAAACAAATGTATCATCGGCTACACCCCCTGCGAATCAGATTTTGCTCAATCTTTTTCCTACCAATAATGACTAGAATAGACTCTTGGAGGCTATAAATACACCCTTGGGCCCCCATTCCAACACAACACACTAGCGTACAACAGATGGTGTATACAACTTACAGTAGAGACACTCCAAACTCTTTAGATTCTCTTCAAAAAGACTTTTATGCTTCAACTTCTTCAAACTCTATCTTCAACTTCAACAACAAAGTACTTGATCTTCTAAAAATAGCCAGAAGGATAGTGCCTTGGTTCGAAGGGATCTCCAAAAGAAGATAAGTCTTTCAAGACTTTCTTCGTTTCTTTCACTTAGGAGTTGAAGGTAATACGGGTAAAGCAATCCATTGGGGCTAACATGATTGCAAAACCTTCATTCTAATTCTCCTTGAAACTATACATCCAAGAAAAATGGGTGATAGCTTACGAAGACTGCTCGATTGACTTAAACATAAAAAGGCAGCATGCATTCAATACATTCTGGATCAGTCTCCTTTACTTTTTTTACTTTTAATTTCGAAATTCATCTATACTCTTATTTTTTAAGTGTTGATCATTCGAGATCGAATGGGGGGACTGTGATAAAAAATATATATACATGTAAATGGCCTGCACTTGAGAGGCTAGCATGTAAAAGAACCTATGAAAAATAACTTGAAATTGAAAAGGTTGAAAAGTTCGACATTCTTCTTGTTTCTTTTCCATGTCTTTTCCTCATCCACCAAAAGGAGAGAGTCGTGATACATTCCGCACACCTTAATTTTGTCCCTTTTTCCAGGCGAACACAAGGAATAGAGAAAAAGCAAACTTGTATTTGAAGGAGATGGTCAGATTGCATGGGGCGTTTGTCTCTATCATCTCTGACTAAGTAAGTTTTTTTCCCGATTTTGGACTTCTCTTCAGGAAGCATTGGGTATCAAGTTAAACTTTAGTATAGCTTAACACCGTCAAACTAATGGGCAGACAGAGCATACCAACCAAACTTTGGAGGACATGTTGAGGGCATGTATTATTGGTTTTAAAGCAAGTGGGGATGAGAGTTTAGCTCTATGTGAGTTTTCATACAACAATAGCTACCATTTCAGGATTTGGATGGCTCCATCCAAGGCCTCGTACGAGAGGAGATATAGGACTCAAATTGGTTAGGCAGAGTTCAGGACTTGGAGTTTCCATCGTCTATCACTGGTTAAAGAATCAACTGAAAAGGTTAAAAAGATTCAGGAGAGTTAAGGGTTGCTCATAGTTGGCAAAAGAGTTATGCATATATTAGAATAAGAGAATTTTAGTTTGAAGTGGATGACCATGTGTTTTTGAAGGTTTCTCCAATGCGTAGGACTTTACGGTTTAGGGAAAAAAGGAAGCTCTCCATGAGATATGTTGGTCCATTGGAGATTATCAATAAGATTAACGATATGGATTACCATCTAACCTTGCCACCAGTGTTATCTAGTGCTCATAATGTATTCCACGTCACCATGTTAAAGAAGTATATGGCAAACCCTTCTCATGTGTTGCAATATGAGCCATTGGAAGTTTAGGTATATACAACCTATGCTAAACAACTAGTTATGATTATTGACACCAAAAAGCAAGTGTTGCGCAACCGAATTATCCATTTCATGAAAGTACAATGGAGACATCATCGCCCGGGGGAAGCCACTTGGGAGATCAAAGATGAAGTCAAGAAGCAATAACCTCATCTTCTTCTAATGTATGTCAGTCATTCGGAGGATAAAATGTCCTTTGGGGGGTAGGATGTAACACCCCAGGCCTTAATTATGGGTCAAATTGGTTAGTGGGGGTCAAAGTAGTTTGATTTAGATGAGTGTGGCATAGACCATTTTAGGAATTGGTGTTATAGCATGCATGGAATCTCACTGTGGGACCCATCAGTGATGGGTGACCCAAGCCCGCCTTGGGCACAGCCCTTCACCCACTGGACCATTAAACCTAGACCCAAAAGCCCTTTCTTGATTATTTGTAAGACTCACTAACCAATAAAGATTCCCTTTTTTGTAACTGAGGGAGACTATTACGAACCCTATTCCTTCCGATCATTCCATCTCATTCCTCTTTCATATCTTAAGAAACCCTCCATTTTCCCTATCGTTGTTCCTCTCTATAAGCACAACTGGAGCAAACAACACCTAGGGTCCTCAAAGATCATAAGGTTCCCATGCCATCATCTATCTCTCATCTTCCCTCTCTTATACATCCATCGTAGGTAAGCCTTCCTCCTCATCTTTTATGTAGATCTTTATTAATGGTAAATCATGCATTCATTTAGGGATGTGGGTTATGTGTTTTTTATTGTAGGCTGAGGCTTTGGATTAGTTGGATCTGTTGGTGTTTGGGGTTGTGGATTTGGAAGCAAACCCTGGAATTCTATTCAAGAGATTATGTTCTGAGAATCTTAGTAAGTAGACAATTATAATGGGTGTTATCTAGGTATTTGAATTGGATTATTTATGATCTATGCTAGTCTGAATCTCTGATAAACTGATTGCATTGTAAATGATTTTAATGGGAATTTGGAATTCTAGGGTTTGTTGATTTGTAAGCTATTAAAAGTGGAACTATTGGAATTACCTTCGAAATGGATTGCAAACTTTGTTGAGGTGGGGTACAGATCACCTCTTTACCAACCAAGTGGATATGAAATTCACAATGCTCCAAGCATGCTCAAGCACAAATGTGTGTGCTGAAGCACACCCCTCTATGCTTTCAATTAAATCGAAAAAGAATTCGACACCTGTTAAACTCGCACATGTGCTCGAGCTGGGTGTCACCTACGCTCAAGCGGGGTGTCACCTAAGCTCAACAGGGTCCCCTATTCAGCCCAATTTAGGGGGGGGGGGGGGGGGGGGGGGGGTTGTTGGGGGGTTTGGGAACCCTAACTTAATATGATTCAACACCATGGGGAAAGTGGTCCATATAGGACTAACCATGGCTTAGTTCCAAAAGTGAGGCTTTTAAATAATAAGACCCATAACCTTAGCCTTATG
This sequence comes from Sextonia rubra, assembly GCA_037013555.1. Lineage (NCBI taxonomy): Eukaryota > Viridiplantae > Streptophyta > Magnoliopsida > Laurales > Lauraceae > Sextonia > Sextonia rubra. The sequence continues at coordinate 66,273 of JASUAD010000028.1, read as the reverse complement.
GCCTTGGATTCCAATAATCTGATAAGATGATGGTCCATATGTGATCTTGCTAAATGACCTTAGATTCCTTGGTTAACCAGATGCATACTATGAGTTGCTTTGGTTTATGAGTGGTCATATAGATTCTTGGGACACTTTACGCGATGGACCTGAAATAGACATAATATCACATCGTGGGCCTAGATGGTCACTGTGTAAACAGAGTGGCTTAGTGAGTATGTGTACCAGTCAACCTATGCCATAGGGTGAGGTAGGACCAACCCCTAAGCATAACAACATCAATGGGCATTGCTAGCATGGATTAGGATTAGTGCGGTTTATACATTATCACAACCTTAGTTGTATAAAATACTTTAGTTTAATAAGACACATTTAAGAAACAGCCTTTATAATAATGTAATTGAAAGTTGACATTATCCTACCACGGTAGGCTCTAGCATACATTTAATACCGACTGCAATTGGAAGGGTGACATACGCCACTAGTTTGTGCATCATATTTGACGGGATTACTCATGTCTGGGCATCATGTCTGGTGGGTTCGCTCATATCTATGCATTATCATATACTACCATTTCATTTGACTATTGTACCATATACAACTGACACATGTTATTAATAAGCATAACTGTTTAGTTGTAACACTTATTTATGTTCACCATCTTTTTGCCAGATTATGTCAATTTGACGTTGTCTCATTTGTTGCCTAAGTTTTGATGCCACGGCCAAATCGGAGGGTACGGAGACGACGGAGATTCTACCAGATAATGGACTTATTGAGTGGAGTGCAAACGACATAATTTGAGTTGTTTTAGAATGTAGTGGAATGAGACTTGAGTAATTATTTAATAAGGCCATGTTTGTTAGGGCTTGAATTTGGTGAACTTAACTTATTTAATTCCTACAATTGAATTTTATTTATGAGACTTCTAGGTTTGACCTTTCTTTATTCAATGATATTGGTGATGATGTGAATTTAATTTATACCAACTACGCAACAATTGTTTTCTTGATTCTGCATGTGTTTATGTTGCCCGATCAACATACATAACCTCATGTAAGACTTCAATCCGCCCAGAGTTGGGGCCCATAAAAACTTTTATAAGAAAATTTTTTATTGACCCCAATTTTCATACCCTGGACTTGGGCTTGGATCTGGTTTAATTTTAAGAGCGTGACACCTTTTATATTGATGTTACTCACATGCTTCTCACACGCATTTTTCTTGTGTAGTCTAGTCAGTTTTCTCGCCATATGACCGGCCCAGCCCTATTTTGACTATTTGACTTAGGTGGGTCACTCCGTAGGGTATAGTGCGCAGTGGATTGGTTGCTTCCTCCCTCTGATTGGCAAGACCCTTGGTTGTTGTTTACGTGGTGGGTGAGCACACGTAGGTTGCTGTACTGCCTTCCTCGTTCAACGAATCTTACTCGTACCCTAACCCTGTCGAGTTGGATCATTTCATGCCGAAATGTTGCCCAGCTGATTCAGCTTATTTACAGTTAGTCAATATTGTAATACCAAGTTAATCTAAGTCACAGTTACCAGATTCACAATTCAGCCAATTTGCATTCTAGTTCATAGTCCGTAAGTCGGCATTCTACCTAATTTGAAATTTTGATAGGGTACTCTTATTTGTTTCCTTTTTTGGTTCACTTAATTCAGTTCAAATTCAGCAAATTCAATGCTCTAATTCGGATATATAATTCAACATGATTATAAGTCTAATTCAAGATGTATGAAGTCTTCCCTAGTTCTTAGATCTGCAAAAGGTATTCAAGATGTATGAAGTCTACCCTAGTTCTTAGATCTGCAAAAGGTATATAAAAAATTACATTTCAAGGAAATTATACAAAATAATTAAATGAATTTAAATTCAGACAACGAAGTTCGCATCCGACCAGTACCGAAATTATGAAACAAGCATTGAAAGATTAATGGTTATTAAAAAGAGATTGATTATCAAAGCATGTTTCCTGGGCCCGCAAATGGAAGTGAGCTCTTTCAATCGTTTCACTCTCTCTAGAGACTGTCAGTTTAGAAAAGCCTCTCACTTGACCACTTTCACTCATAAGGATAGAGGGTATTTTTTTTTTTCCCCGCTGCTTCTGTGTGTGTGGAAGATAAGGGTTTTTAGGGTTGAAGATAAGGATTGAGTTAAATATGGAAGGCCTCATATTCTAATTCATCTTCATAAATTAATCATCAGGACCTATCTATAAAATCACAGCGATCCCTCCATTTATTATGTGTTTTGGACTCGATACAACATCAGATGGTGAAAATGGTCTCTTGAATATCAAAATTGGGCATAGCAAATTTATTTCATTCGGCTAAATTTATAATCTGAACAATAAGAGCATTGTCATGTAATTGCCAAACCAGTCAGCATTCCTTTTGTCAGATCCATCACTCGTCTGTTTTCTTCAATTGCGGGAGGGGAGGCAGAGAAAATCGAATGTAAGGATTTTACTTTTCGTAGAGATATGAAGGTGTCGAACTACATCGAATTTGGATCGTTGTGATTTCCAAATTGGAGCAACTCGGCTAGCGATTTGTTCGACACAAACTGTTCTGGATCGGGTATCCATGAGACCAAATAAGGTTAACTATTATCTAAGCCTGTTTGGGTTTGGGATAAGAAGCTGCTCATTGAGAACATGTTTTATTTAGTCTTGTTTGGTACAGGTAGTAGTTCGCTAAATTGGTTATTATTTCCGAGGCATAGCTCAGTTAGACCTTTTTGCTTGAATCCTAGAGTCGGCACGACTTAGTGTGGATCCTCTCTTAGTTGGACCCAGCTGATTTGGAATTTAGATTTTTCAGCACTGCTGCAGTTGGTTTTCAGTTTAGCCTCTTGATGGTCACTCCACGGCAACCAGATAAGTTAGGATTTAGCCTCTCGGCGATTACACCCAACCACGTGAACTTGACTTTTCTAGGAAGCTCTCAGCATGGTCACACCACATGCAACCATGCAATTGGGAGAATATAGCCTACTTCGTTTGCCAACTTTTAAAAGTACATGATGTTGGATTTGTCTTAATCTGATTCTATGAATTACTGTCACTATTCAAGCATAATAATGCCTAGCCGTAGTACTTCTTTGAAATTCTGCTAATTATCATCTGTCTTTACATTCAATATTGAAGCAACATATTGTGCTATTTATTTGATTACTTGCAAAGTTATTGTAAACCTGATTAGCTACACTGGTTGTTGTGGGCAATTGATCCTCTACCCTCTGCCTATGAGGTCGAGGCATCTGGGGAGGAAACACCAAGTTTGAGAGAAAGGAGAGCAAATGATGTCATCTAGACATCGGATTTCTCATGAGTTGCCTTGCTTTTGGAAGATTTTATCCCTAGGCTATTTGTTTGTGGGGTAGAGTAAAGTAGAGTAAAATAAATCCAAAATTAAGAATAAATAATATATGATGGGTTATGATGACTTTTTGTTTTTAGTTGTTTAATATAGAATCTTTTTTACTTTTTGTTTAAAAAGTAGAATTTTTTGCAATTTAGTAAGGACTTTTTGACTTTTTTAAAAAAATGAGAAAACTTTGAATTTTTAAGAAATAGAAGGGTAGAAATTTGAATTTCAAGTATTTTATTTTACTCTATTCTACTCTACCTCACAAACAAAGAGGCCTGGGGTTTATTGCAGTTATAATGACCTTGTTAGCCTTTATTTTGGGATTGTAATTAACACATATTAACATTTAATGTAAATGCATTTTGGAATTTTCTAATACTTGTCTTTAATTAATTTGCACAAGTTGAGGAATTTAACTGAGCCTCATGCGTGGAATCTTGTGGGAATCACACGAGTAGGAAAGTTCTTAATTAGTTATCACTGTTTTATTACACCGTTTTCTGCACGCATCATGCATTGAGATTGGAGCGCTTTATGGTAATTCGGTTTGGGGGTGTGACAAATGGTGCTCATTATGGAAATATAATATTGATTATGTGTTGATCTCCTCAGCAAAACGGAGCTGCAGAAAGAATAAACAGGCTACTTTTAGAAAGAGTAAGGAGTATGGGACTTCGTGCAGGGTTGTCCAAAAAGTTTTAGGCAGAAGCGGTTAATCATGCATGCTATGTAATTAATCGGTCACCATCAAGACCCCTTGATGAGAATGCAAACTGTCATATTTTTCTCCCTTAATATTTAGTCCTTTGTATCTAGTTGACGTCCAATTGCACTCATTAATCTTATATTTTGATTTAGGATGCAAATGGAGGCACTAAGTGCAAAACGAAGCAAATTGGGTGATTCTGGACAGTTTGGACAACATTTAGTAATCTGGGCATAACTCTCTCATTCAAGCTCCAATTGCGATGATTCAAGATGCTGTCGAACGCCAAGAAAAAGATCTACAACTTTCATGTTTTGAGTTTTGAGAAATACTGGCTGCATAAAGGTCGAAATTGGGCTCGAAATTACTGCTCGTACCTGATGCTAAATGGATGAAAAATCAAGATGAAGGGCATTATAGTAAATTTGAAGAAATCAGGAGTTCGTCGAAACATATCCAATGTTGGGCTCATATTGTGCAGAACGAAAAATAGTGCAACTTTAATGCTTGGGTTGAGTCCAACAGAAGCCCGAGTGAGAAGATATGGTCAAAAAGAAGATTTTCACTAAGTTAGAAATTAAGTGATTATTCTATTAATTTCCATTTCCAATTCCAACACCACCTCATCTCTCAAATCCATCGTTCCTTCTAATATCACACCAGCCACAGCCACTGCTCTATTCTAATTGTACTTGCTATCTTTTCTCTTTTCTCTCTACTTCTCATCCATCTTCACTTCTCTTTCCTATCATCCAACGATCATCTCACCTTATTTATCTCCTCTCCTCTCTTTGCCATACATTGAGTCCTAGTGGGTATCTCTCTCATCCCTAATATTTCTCACAATGACCAAGGCTTGAGGACTACTTTTTCTTTCTCCACAAAAACCACGCGTTCTCTTTCTTTTCCTCTCTAACGAAGTTCCTCTCTCTTTTTCATCATTCTTCATTCTTCTTTTCTTTTATTTTTGCAAGTCTTTATGGCCCTGCGTGGCTAATTTTTAATTGGTCGAAGGAGATTGAAGCCTCGGAATAAATACTGTGAGATCTAACTTATTTTCATTGTTCAATTTATGCTTTGAATATGGGTCGTTCTTCTATGCTTAATTTGTTATCATGATTGTTTTGTTTAATTGCTAGGATGCATACTAGTATATTTTTCATTGCAATCTACTGCTGAATTAGAAGTCAAATCCGTAATTGTTTGATCTCTCTAATTTGCGAAGCAACTGATTTTTAATAATTTACTGCGTCAGTAATTGTTATAAATTAGGAAGAACACCTGGCTAAATTAAATGCAACCGCGTGTGTTTGTGTTATTTAGGTTCATCGATCTCTCTAATTTTAATGCTGTTATTAAATTAAATCTATAGCGCTTGTCTTAGGTTGTTTAGTAATTAGGGTTAATTAGAGCGCATGTTTTCTAATTAACTAATTAAGGAGATAGGAGTTTAATTACAACGATGAGTTTTCAAAGTGTTAATTGATTTATTTTTGTATCAATGATCAGTTATGAATTTCCAACGGTGGATGTTGACTTTGACCAATGCTTGCTCATTTAATTGAATCCGTTACTTTATTGCTCTTTATTTGTTTTATTTATTTATGTTTTTTAAAAAAACCCCCATCTTTGACACAAAGCATAAAATTTGGTTAAACACTCTCCGTGGGAACGATCCTTACTCGCACTACTACATATATTTTTAAGAGTAAAGGTTTTATTATTTTTGGGTGCCTGCGACAGCACGACCAAATTTTGGCGCCGTTGCTGGGGAGTGATTCTACTTGATTTTTATGCTTTTCTAAGTGTTTTTTTTTTTTTTTGATAGCTTATGCCTATAACTCGATCGTCTAATCAAGGTGATTTGCAATACGATCCAGAAATAGAGAGAGCTTTGCGCATGTTAAGGAGGGAAACTCGGAGACATTTTGAAGAAAACAAACTAGCTCTTGATTCACTATTTGTGAGCGATTCTGATCTAGAAAAGGAGGAAGTCATGGCTGGAAATCGAACTTTGAAAGAACTCGCTGCCCCAGATTTGAACCAACAACCTTTATGCATAACTTTTCCTAACTTAGAGGCTACTACCACTTTTGAATTAAAATCTGGACTAATACATCTCTTGCCTACTGTTCATGGACTTGCAGGTGAAGATCCTCATAAACATCTTAAGGAATTTCATGTGGTATGCACAAGTATGAAACCCACGGGGGTGACTGAAGAGCAAATTAAATTAAGAGCCTTTCCGTTTTCTTTGAAGGATTTGGCTAAGGATTGGCTCTATTATCTACCCTCCGGGAGTATTACAACATGGAACGAGATGAAGAAATTATTCTTGGAGAAATATTTCCCAGCCTCAAGGGCGGCCAACATTCGAAAAGAAATTTGTGGTGTAAGGCAGCACAATGGGGAGTCCCTATATGAATACTGGGAATGTTTTAAGAAATTATGTGCAAACTGCCCCCATCATCAAATTAGTGAGCAGCTGCTTATCCAGTATTTCTATGAGGGCCTTCTACCTACTAATAGAAGCATGATTGATGCTGCTAGTGGAGGAGCTTTGGTGGATAAGACTCCCGATGCCGCGAGGAACTTGATTGCAAATATGGCAGCTAATTCTCAACAATTTGGCACTAGGCTTAACCTTCCATCTCAACATGTTAATGAGGTAAATACTTCTTCCCTTGAACAACAAATTGCTGGTTTAACTTCTCTTGTTCGTCAAATGGCTGTAGGTAATGTACAAACGGCGAAGGTTTGTGGAATCTGCTCGATAACAGGGCATTCAACAGATATGTGTCCAACTCTTCAAGAAGAGCCCATTAAGCAAGTAAATGTGGTTGGTGGTTTTCCTGGACAACCTCAAAGGAAGTATGATCCCTATTCGAACACGTATAATCCGAGATGGAGGAATCATCCAAATCTTAGCTATGGGAATCCACAAGTAAATCAACCTGCGACTCAAAACCAGCCAATTTTCCATCAATACAAGCAGCCATACATCCCTAGACAACAACCAGGCCAAACTTCTAATTCAGGTATGTCTTTAGAAGATATTGTTAAATCTCTTGCTACTAATACTTTGCAATTTCAACAGGAGACGAAACAATTTCAACACGAGGCAAGGACCAGTATTCAAAATTTGGACAATCAGATGGGTCAGATGGCAACCGCAATTAGTCGTCTGGAGGCTCAAAGTTCGGGGAAATTACCTTCTCAAACGGTGGTAAATCCAAGAGAACAAGCAAGTGCAATCGTTTTGAGAAGTGGTAAGGAGGTTGAAATTCCGGTGAAAGTAGCCCCTGCATTGCCGGAGCAAGAAAAGGAAAAAGAAGTTCCAGCAGACAAAGAAATTCCAAAGGAAGATCACACACCTAAGAGTAAGTTTTCCTCCTTTCCTGAATACAAACCAGTACCCCCTTTTCCTCAGGCTTTAGTTGAATCTAGAAAAGATGAGCAAAATAAAGAATTATATGAGACTTTTCGTAGATGCGAGGTGAATATTCCACTTTTAGATGCTATTAAACAAGTACCTCGTTATGCTAAATTCCTGAAAGAACTGTGTATAATTAAGAGGAAACAGAAACTCAAAGGCTGTGAAAAGTTGAGAGTAGGGGAAAATGTTTCTGCAGTTATTCAAAGAAAACTCCCTGCAAAATGCAAAGATCCAGGTATGTTTACTATCCCTTGTAAGATTGGTAACACTAGATTAGAGAAGGCCATGATAGACATAAGAGCTTTTATAAATGTCATGCCATATTCTATATATGCCTCTTTGAAACTTGGACCTTTGAATAATACTAGTGTGGTGATTCAATTAGCTGATAGATCTAATGCCTATCCTAGGGGTGTAGTCGAGGATGTTCTTGTGCAAGTTAATGATTTGGTTTTTCCTGCTGATTTTTATGTGCTTGATATGGAGAATGGTGGTGAAACCGCTCCTATTTTGTTAGGAAGACCATTCCTAAAGACATCCAAGACTAAGATAGATGTTCCTAGTGGCATACTTAACATGGAAGTTGATGGTAAAACTATTAAGTTCAGTATTTATGATGCAATGAAATACCCTAGCGATGACAATCTTGTTTATTCTATTGATGTGATTGATTCTTTAGCACAGGGTATTTTTGAACTGGAAGGGAAAGATGAATTGGAGGTTGCCATTAGTAAGCATCTTGGGGAAGAGAAGGAAGAGTTAACCTGGAGTACTGAATTACAGGAGACTGTTGCAGCATTGGATGATTCGCCTCAATTACAGCATCCAAGTAACTTCCCTATTACTGCATTACCGATTTCTAATGAAAGGCTTTTACCCTCTCTTGTGCAGGCCCCCTTTCCAGATTTGAAACCCCTCCCTAGTCATCTCAAATACGTATTCCTGGGAGAAGGAGAAAAGTTACCAGTGATCATATCCAGTAAACTCAGTACATAGCAAGAGGAAACACTTGTGCGGATCCTTAAGGACCATAAGATGGCTATTGGGTGGACAATTGTAGACATTAAAGGAATTAGCCCGTCTACATGCATGCATCGTATTTTTCTTGAGGAGGGAGCAAAGTCTTCGCGTCAACCGCAAAGAAGATTAAACCCGTCCATGATGGACGTAGTGAAGAAGGAGATCCTTAAACTTCTCGAAGTTGGTGTGATTTATCCTATTTCGGATAGCAGTTGGGTTAGCCCGGTTCAAGTGGTTCCTAAAAAGACTGGAATAACTGTTGTGAAAAATCAGAATGATGAGTTAGTTCCTACCCGGGTTCAAAATGGGTGGCGGGTTTGTATAGATTATAGGAAATTAAATGCTGTAACCCGCAAGGACCACTTCCCTTTACCATTTATTGATCAAATGCTTGAAAGGTTAGCTGGTCATTCTTACTATTGTTTTCTTGATGGTTATTCAGGTTACTTCCAAATTGCAATTGCACCGGAGGATCAAGAAAAGACGACTTTTACATGCCCATTCGGGACTTTTGCATATCGTCGCATGCCCTTTGGCCTTTGCAACACCCCAGCCACTTTCCAAAGGTGTATGGTTAGTATCTTTTCAGATTATATTGAACATATCATAGAAATCTTTATGGATGATTTCACAGTTTATGGAGACTCCTTTGATAATTGTTTGCATAACCTTACACTTGTTCTTCAAAGATGCATAGAAACTAACCTTGTGTTGAACTCTGAAAAATATCATTTTATGGTTGAACAAGGTATAGTTTTGGGTCATGTTGTTTCATCTCAAGGAATTGAGGTAGATAAAGCAAAAATTGATATTATTCAATCTTTACCTTATCCCACTAGTGTGTGGGAAGTTCGCTCTTTTCTTGGACATGTAGGTTTTTATCGAAGATTCATCAAAGACTTCTCCAAAATAGCATTACCTCTGTGCAAGTTGTTACAAAAAGATGTGGTTTTTACATTTGGTGAAGAATGTAAAAAGGCGTTTGATATGCTAAAACAACTGTTGACTTCTTCCCCAGTTATCCAGCCCCCTAACTGGAACTTTCCTTTTGAGATAATGTGCGACGCAAGTGATTATGCAGTTGGCGCTGTTTTGGGTCAAAGAATTGGAAAAGCGTCTCATGCCATTTATTATGCTTCAAGGACCTTGAATGATCCTCAAAGAAATCATTCTACTACTGAAAAAGAACTCTTATCTGTTGTTTTTGCTTTAGAAAAGTTTACATCTTATTTGCTTGGTACTAAAGTCATTGTTTACTCTGATCATGCAGCTCTTCGTTATCTAATGATGAAGAAAGAGGCAAAACTAAGATTAATATGATGGATACTTCTCTTGAGTGAATTTGATTTGGAGATTAAAGACAAAAAGGGACAGAAAATCATGTCGCAGATCATTTGAGTCGTTTAGTTCATGTGGAGGAAGAACTTCGTCTGCAGGAAACTTTCCCTGACGTGCAGTTGTTCTCCGCGAGTGCGACATTACCATGGTATACAAATATTGTAAATTATTTGGTTACTAACATGTTACCTCCTAATTTGTCAAAGGCTCAAAGAGATAAAATCAAGAGTGATGCCAAATACTATGTGTGGGATGACCCATACTTATGGAAGCATTGTGTAGATCAAGTGATAAGAAGGTGCGTCCCTGACAATGAAATTATTTCTATTCTCACCTTTTGTCATTCTTATGCTTGTGGAGGTCACTTTGGGGCTAAGAGGACGACTAGAAAAGTGTTAGAATGTGGTTTCTATTGGCCATCTCTATTTAGAGATTCATATCTATTTTGCAAGTCATGTGCTAATTGTCAAAAGACAGGTAACATATCCCAAAGGAGTGAGATGACACAAAACCCCATACTATTTTGTGAAATTTTTGATGTTTGGGCATCGATTTCATGGGACTGTTCCCGGTTTCTTTTGGTTATGTTTACATTTTGCTTGCTGTTGATTATGTCTCGAAATGGGTGGAAGCTAAAGCCACCAGGATTGATGATTCTAAAGTTGTTGCAGATTTTATCAAATCTAACATATTCTCTAGGTTTGGAACTCCAAGAGCCCTCATAAGTGATCGAGGCATGCACTTTTGCAATAGAACTGTGGACACTTTGCTGCGAAAGTACCATGTCACTCACAAGGTGTCCACTGCATATCACCCGCAAACAAGTGGACAAGCAGAAGTGTCAAATCGAGAAATCAAGTCCATCCTTGGAAAGACGGTCAATCCAAGTAGGAAAGATTGGAGTTTGCGCTTGGATGATGCCTTGTGGGCGTATAGGACTGCATATAAGACGCCCATTGGCATGTCACCTTATCGGTTGGTTTTTGGGAAACCATGCCACCTTCCAGTTGAATTGGAACACAAGGCGTATTGGGCTATCAAGAGTTTCAACATGAAGATGGATGATAGTGGAGAACATAGAAAGTTGCAACTACAAGAGTTAGAGGAAATTCGCAATGATGCATATGAGAGTGCCTGGATTTACAAGGAAAAGACGAAGGCTTTTCATGACAAGATGATCTCTAGGAAGGAGTTCAAAGTTGGTCAAAAAGTCCTTCTCTACCAATCAAGGCTTCATCTGTTTCCAGGTAAGTTGCATTCTCGCTGGATTGGGCCTTTTATTGTTACTAATGTTTCTCCTCATCGTGCAGTTGAAATTCAAAGTTTATGTAACACTCCGACCCGATTTGATCCGGATTAGTGGGTAATTGCGTGTGATTTTAACGTTAAGTGTGTTTTGATTTTGTTTTTCTTTGGCTTGAGTCGTAGAGAGATCGTTTGGGTTGAGTTTGACTTGGTTTAGGTAGTTCGAGTCCTTCTTCATAATTTTGACTTTTGATTGACCTTGTCAGTTTTGCGTCATTCTGACGTCATCGCGTGTATTTCGTTGAGCTTGTCGATCTTCGTAACTGTCTTGGATCCGAATGATTTCGTTTGCTCTCGTTGGACCGTCAGTTGACTTAAACTGACAATTGTGTGCACTGTTTGGACTTATATGTAATTTGGACTCAATTTAATTTATAAATATCTTACCAACTCCTTTTTTCTCTCTTGATCGTCTCTGTCTCTCTCTCAGCTCGTCTCTCTCCTGTTCAGCTCTCTTTCTCTCGTTCCTTCTTCGTTTCTGATTCGTGTGGAAGGAGGAAAGGAGCTCGATTGTGTGTGTTTCCAGTGGACTGAGCCAAAGCAACGAAGTGATTTCCATCTGTGAGGCAAGTATAAGCCCAAGTAGTATGAACACCGATTGATATGGATTTGATTGTTGTGTTTTTATTCTTCATTGTGTTTCTCAGTGTTAGACAGCCCTATTGAGCCCATTTTGCTGTTATGTTCCTGTTTTCAGTCGTTTTGTTCACTTTCTGTATGACTGTAACAGTTGCAGGAAAAATGGCTCCGTGCACTCACGGCTACACCGTGAAATGTGCTATGGCTAAGCCGTGAATTGGCTTACGGCTAAGCCAAGACCCAGCCGTAACCCTAACTGTAGAACAGTACAGACTGACATCTGAAAATAACTGAGAGTTGGCAAAATGCCATTCTTCTAAGGCCCAACCTGATCTAAGCCGTACATTGTCCTACGGCTAAGCCGTGGACCAGGATACGGCTGCACCATAGAGTAAAATACGATTGAGCCGTAAATCCGGATGGATATTTGGGGAACCTCAGCTCAGCCGCAGTGTATATTACGGCTAAGCCGTAAGATGCCTCGGCTAAGCCGTAAGGTTACCTACGGCTACACCGTGTGAACCTGGAAAAAGGAATAAAAAGGACTAGGTTTAAGAAAGAGGCCGTTATGACTTTCATGTTAGAATGTAGCTAACCTGAACATGCCCAATGGAATGTTTGAATAACATGAATGATCTCGAGGGCTGTGAATCATTCATGCTTGATATCCAGTTGTTTAGCACCTCCCCATGGGTGTTGGTTTAAGGGACTTCGGTGCACACTCCAGACACTGCAACACAAGACAATGGTGCATCGGACAACTTAAAACTACATCAACATGCACGGTGAGAAACAATGGATAATTAGTTTAGGATTGGCTTGTAATTGACCTTGATTCGTAAAGGTATCCTGATTTGTACAGCATATTGACTTCGGTTATGCCCTCTTATGTGTTCTGCGCTGGACCTCTCGATTCTGTGGGAAATGCAGCAACCCCAGAGCGAAGCCCGGGCGGAACCATTCTATTGTCGTGTTGTTATCATTGCTCCACTAGAGCACTTGCATCAGTGTTTATTTGTTGTTAGTACTTGAGTCAAAGATGAAGTATTGCTTAATTGCATTCAGTATCAGTATCAGTATCAGTATATGTGATGCACTTCCTATTGTTCGTTTAGTGTGATATGTAAGATCTGTATGTGATATGATTGAGGTGCATCATCCGATTTGATTGTGATTGGTATATGGCACTACTGAGCCTCAGCTTTAGGATACCCGACGGGGTTAACTTTGGTTTAGTTTATGTGTTTGCCTCTGCAGAGTGTTCTGTCCTGGGACTCCGGACCCCGGGAACTAGAGACCCATGCGTACCCTGGCCCGGTCGCTGGTGTTCTCATTCCGACTGCTCTCGAAAGGGAGAAGATGGCCAATGTAGTAGCCACTTTGACTGTTATCTGGTTATGATTCTGACAGCATGCTTTCATTTGCATAATTGCTTAGTATACGAACATTGATTTCTATGGATCTTGCATTGTGACTATTACTCATGATTAGACACAATTTATGTTATCTTCTTGTGGCTTATATTTTGCTAAGTCGTTGTACTTATGAGTTGTCTTGGTGTGTTGCAGGCTCAGATCCCTCTCCCGATCCTGCGTCGGTCGACCCGACTCCAGGAGAGGCTCGCGAGGCCCCCTCCGGCCTAGAGGAGTGGACTTGATCCATCCTCCAGAGTACGGTTTGCATCATTTTGTTTTCCCCATTCATTTGAGTCTGAGTCTATTGAGGGGAATTTTTTGTACTTGTACCGTGGGCTTTAAGTGATATCTGTATTTTGATTTTTGATTGGTGTAAGCCCGCTCTATTGTCATACGTTCTTGTAAATTGTTCTTGTCATCAGTTTAATGTTTTTGTAATCTCCTATGTCATTTTGGATGTTGTGGTATGCCTTGATACGTACAGCTGCCGCGTACAGTTGTTTGCACGTGTGAATGATCCCTTGTGTGTGTATGCTTGGACGGGGTTCAGGTGTGCATGCACGGGAGTACGTGTGTCATTGATTAGACTTTCTCTGACCCCCGGTCCCTGGGCTCAGGTTGTGACATACGTATTGTATGGTATCAGAGCATTGTCTCTATCTTAGTTTGTAAGCATGTAGGCATATAGGACGTGGTGAGATTCCGTAGTCCAGTCTTGGACTGTTGTGCTTGGTCCCCTCGTCTTGTGAGTCTGTGTGAGTTACCGAGTGTGATAGCAGATTGACTTTTGTGTTTTGCAGGCTATGGCATCGGGATCTGGAACACACGACAACAACAATCAGGGAGATAATGAGAGTGGATCAGCCGCTCCACAGCCACTTGTGAATTTTGACGAGCGTTTCTTGACCATGCTGCAGGCGATCCATTCATTGCAAGCACAGGTCGTTTCTCTGGTGGACCGGTAGAGTCAAGCGCCAGTTCAGCGGCCTGTAGAGCAGCAAGTGGTTTTCCAACCTAAGGAGAGCGATCCAAATGCATTGTACGATAAATTCAGGAAGCGTGGAGCCACAGAATTCTATGGAAATGAAGATGCGTTGAAGGCTGATCAGTGGCTAGAGCATACCGGGGATCTCTTCTCCACCATTGTCTGTGATGACCGACAGAAGGTTATGCTTACGACATCGATGTTCCGAGAGGTGGCAAAGACGTGGTGGAAGAGTGTCAGTGCAGCCTATCTAACCATGCCTAGTGAAACGGTGTGGGAGACGTTCCAGAAACAGTTCAGGAGAAAGTTCATCCCTGCTCATGTCCGACGTGTGAAGGAGGTTGAGTTTCTGGCCTTACAGCAGCAGCAGTTGACCGTTTCAGAGTATATTCACCGCTTCATCCAATTGTCCCATTTTGCCGAGGACATGATCAATACTGAGGAGAAGAAGGTGAATCGTTTCATCACTGGTCTGCATCCGAGATATGCAAATTTTGTGACTGCCTTTCAGAGACCCGCTACTTTTGACGATGCGGTTGATAGAGCACATGCTGCGGAAGCCAACCACCTGGCAGAGAGAGCTATGGTCTTTTAGAGGAGCGCACCAGTGGGGTCCAAGGGACAGATCCAGAAGAAATGGAAAGGGAAGCAAGGAACTTCGAATTTCTCTGGGAGTAGATGCGAGTTTTGTGGATTGGGACATCCGACGGAGAGGTGTTGGAAGAAGTCTGGAGCTTGTTTGAGTTGTGGATCCATGGAGCATAAGATAGCCCAGTGCCCGAAAGCCAGGACCTTCCAGTCCTCTAGATCTATGGGGTCATCCATGTCTCTGAGTTCTGCAGCTTCGAATAGCCCCCAGCCGTCTCGCCAGAACCAGAAGCCACAGCGTCAGACTGCCCGCGTGTATGCAGCCTCTCATGATCATGCAGAAGATGCGAATGTGGTGGAAGGTAAAGTTCTCATTGCCCGAGCTGAAGCACATGCACTATTTGATTCGGGGTCTACGCGTTCATATGTTGCACCTCGTTTTGCGGAACAGTTACCGCAACCCCCTCAGCCACTACCCTATTTGTTGGTGGTGTCCACTCCGGTGGGCAAGAGAGTGGAGTGTAGTGTATACTACCCTCAGTGAGACGTGGTGATTGAAGGTCGCCAGCTGCCAATTGATTTGATCTTGTTGTCCATGTTGGATTTCGATGTGATCCTTGGAATGGACTGGCTAGCGCGGTATCGTGCCTGTGTTAATTGTTACAACAGGACGATTTACTTCGATTTTGAGAAGGGGTTTCGTTTCGAGGGCAATCAGGAGAGATGCCCGAGGCGTGTCATCTCCGCATGCAAGGCGGATCGTTTGATACGTAGAGGTTGTGCAGGTTTTCTTGCTTTCGTCTCAGAGAAGAAGGAGGTGAAGCAGTTGGGTGAGATTCCGGTTGTACGTGAGTTCCCGGATGTATTTCCGGAGGAAGTACCCGAGTTACCCCCTGTTAGAAATGTAGAGTTCGCGATCGATTTAGTGCCCGGTACAGCACCCATTAGTTTAGCTCCTTATCGTATGGCCCCTGCTGAGTTACTCGAATTGAAGACGCAATTGCAAGATTTGTTGAAGAAGGATTTCATACGGCCGAGTGTGTCACCGTGGGGAGCTCTAGTGCTGTTTGTGAAGAAGAAGGACGGTACCTTACGAATGTGTATAGATTACCGGCGATTGAACAAAGTCACGATCAAGAAAAAATACCCATTGCCGCGTATTGACGAGTTGTTTGACCAACTACAAGGTGCCGCTTATTTTTCCAAGATTGATCTAAGATCGGGGTATCATCAACTCCGGGTGAAGGAAGAAGATATCGCGAAGACTGCTTTCAGGACACGGTATGGACACTTTGAGTTCCTCGTGATGCCATTTGGATTAACCAATGCACCTGCTGCCTTTATGGCCTTGATGAACAGGATCTTCGCTCCTTTCCTGGATCGATTTGTGGTGGTCTTTATTGATGATATTTTGGTGTATTCGAAGACCCCAGAGGAGCATGAGGAACATCTACGTCGAGCCTTGCAGTTGTTGAAAGAGCATCGCTTATATGCCAAATTGTCGAAGTGTGATTTTTGGCTCGAGCAGGTAGCTTTTCTTGGTCATACCATTTCACGAGATGGGTTGGCAGTGGATCAGACGAAAGTTGAGGTAGTGATGAATTGGCCCAGCCCGAAGACTGTGACGGAGATACGGAGTTTTCTTGGATTGGCTGGCTATTATCGTCGATTTATTCAAGATTTTGCCAAGATTTCAGCCCCGTTGACTCGCTTGACGAGGAAGAATGTTCCTTTTCTTTGGACGGATGAATGTGAGCACCATTTCCGTATGTTGAAGGAGAAGCTTACTTCGGCTCCAGTCTTGACGTTACCGGATGGGCATGAAGGATTTATGATCTACTCTGATGCTTCTCAAGTCGGTTTGGGATGTGTTTTGATGCAACATGGCAAAGTGATTGCCTATGGCTCGAGGCAACTCCGGGAGCATGAGAAGAACTATGCCACGCATGATTTAGAGTTGGCAGCCATCGTTTTTGCGTTGAAGATGTGGAGACATTATTTGTATGGCGTGACATTTGAAGTGCATTCAGATCATCATAGTCTACAGTATCTCTTCACGCAGGCTGAGTTGAATATGAGGCAACGAAGGTGGCTTGAGTTGATCAAAGACTATGACTTCCCCATTAAATATCATCCAGGGAAAGGCAACGTTGTTGCAGATGCCTTGAGTAGGAAATCAGAGATTCTTCAAGCTTTGGATAGCCTTTATTTTGTGAGGCATGCTCAGCCAGTGGAAGTGCAATTGGTGGAGAATGGTTTGACACTTGCTAGTACAGTGAGCTTTCAGCCTGACATCATTCAACGTATTAAAGACCAGCAGTTTGAGGATGCGATGTTGAAGCGAATTCGAGATAACATTGCAGATCGACCAGATTTTCGCTTGGAAGGTGATGTCTTGTATTTCAGGAGCAGATTATGTGTGCCAGCAGTAGAGGCTTTGAAGGAGAGTTTGATGACAGAAGCACACCATGCTCGTTATTCTATGCACCCTGGAAGTACGAAGATGTACCGAGCGCTCAAGGACAGATTCTGGTGGAATAATATGAAGAGAGAAATTGCTGGGTATGTTGCCAGATGTTTGACTTGCCAAAAGGTGAAAGCTGACCATCAGAGACCTCCAGGTTCCTTACATCCATTGCATATTCCCCAGTGGAAATGGGAGCACATTACGATGGACTTTGTTTCGGGTTTACCCCTGACGAGCAAGAAGAACAGTGCCATTTGGGTGATCGTGGACAGATTGACGAAGACAGCCCATTTTCTTCCATTCAAGAAAGGCATGACATTTTCCGAGATGGCGAAGAAGTTCGTTGATGAGATAGTTAGACTACATGGTACGCCTGTATCGATTGTGTCTGATCGAGATAGCCGCTTTGTTTCTTCATTTTGGAGAGCATTTCAGGAAGCCATGGGAATGAAGTTGAGCTTCAGTACGACGTATCACCCGCAGACTGATGGACAGTCAGAACGAACTATTCAGACGCTCGAAGACATGTTACGGGCCAGTGTACTGAATTTTGAGAAAGAATGGGATCTGCATCTCTCGTTGTGCGAGTTTGCGTATAACAATAGCTTCCACGAGAGTATTGGTATGGCACCCTATGAAGCTCTGTATGGACGGAAATGTAGAAGTCCTGTTTGCTGGGAAGAAGTTGGAACAAGGAGTTTCCACGGATCGACGATCATTGCTGAGACTACAGAGAAAGTTCAGAAGGTCATTGACAATTTGAAGATTGCCCGATCGAGACAGAAGAGCTATGCAGATACGCGAAGAAGAACATTAGCATTTCAGGTTGGTGATTGGGTATTTTTGAAGGTCTCACCGATGAAAGGTACGATACGGTTCGGTCAAAAAGGCAAGTTAGCGCCAAGATATGTGGGTCCATTTGAGATCAAGAGTCGGATTGGCGATTTGGCGTATAGACTGATTCTTCCCGTGGAGTTTTCTGGAGTACATGACGTCTTTCATGTGTCAATGCTTTGCAAGTATGTTCGAGATCCGACGCATGTGATTCGTTACGATGATATTCAGATGCAACCAAATGCGTCATACGTTGAGCGTCCGCTCCGTATTGTTGGGACCAGAGAACAGCTCTTGCGTACGAGGACTATCCGATGGGTTAAGGTACTCTGGGAGCATCATGGACCTGATGAAGCCACGTGGGAATTAGAAGATCAGATGGCACGTCAGTATCCTTACCTTTTCGCTCAGGTACGCGGTCATTCCGAGGACGGAATGATGTCTAAGTGGGGGAGGATGTAACACTCCGACCCGATTTGATCCGGATTAGTGGGTAATTACGTGTGATTTTAACGTTAAGTGTGTTTTGATTTTGTTTTTCTTTGGCTTGAGTCGTAGAGAGATCGTTTGGGTTGAGTTTGACTTGGTTTAGGTAGTTCGAGTCCTTTTTCGTAATTTTGACTTTTGATTGACCTTGTCAGTTTTGCGTCATTCTGACGTCATCGCGTGTATTTCGTTGAGCTTGTCGATCTTCGTAACTGTCTTGGATCCGAATGATTTCGTTTGCTCTCGTTGGACCGTCAGTTGACTCAAACTGACAATTGTGTGCACTGTTTGGACTTATATGTAATTTGGACTCAATTTAATTTATAAATATCTTACCAACTCCTTTTTTCTCTCTCAATCGTCTCTGTCTCTCTCTCAGCTCGTCTCTCTCCTGTTCAGCTCTCTTTCTCTCGTTCCTTCTTCGTTTCTGATTCGTGTGGAAGGAGGAAAGGAGCTCGATTGTGTGTGTTTCCAGTGGACTGAGCCAAAGCAACGAAGTGATTTCCATCTGTGAGGCAAGTATAAGCCCAAGTAGTATGAACACCGATTGATATGGATTTGATTGTTGTGTTTTTATTCTTCATTGTGTTTCTCAGTGTTAGACAGCCCTATTGAGCCCATTTTGCTGTTATGTTCCTGTTTTCAGTCGTTTTGTTCACTTTCTGTATGACTGTAACAGTTGCAGGAAAAATGGCTCCATGCACTCACGGCTACACCGTGAAATGTGCTACGGCTAAGCCGTGAATTGGCTTACGGCTAAGCCAAGACCCAGCCGTAACCCTAACCGTAGAACAGTACAGACTGACATCTGAAAATACTGAGAGTTGGCAAAATGCCATTCTTCTAAGGCCCAGCCTGATCTAAGCCGTACATTGTCCTACGGCTAAGCCGTGGACCAGGATACGGCTGCACCGTAGAGTAAAATACGGTTGAGCCGTAAATCCGGATGGATATTTGGGGAACCTCAGCTCAGCCGCAGTGTATATTACGGCTAAGCCGTAAGATGCCTCGGCTAAGCCGTAAGGTTACCTACGGCTACACCGTGTGAACCTGGAAAAAGGAATAAAAAGGACTAGGTTTAAGAAAGAGGCCGTTATGACTTTCATGTTAGAATGTAGCGAACCTGAACATGCCCAATGGAATGTTTGAATAACATGAATGATCTCGAGGGCTGTGAATCATTCATGCTTGATATCCAGTTGTTTAGCACCTCCCCATGGGTGTTGGTTTAAGGGACTTCGGTGCACACTCCAGACACTGCAACACAAGATAATGGTGCATCGGACAACTTAAAACTACACCAACATGCACGGTGAGACACAATGGATAATTAGTTTAGGATTGGCTTGTAATTGACCTTGATTCGTAAAGGTATCCTGATTTGTACAGCATATTGACTTCGGTTATGCCCTCTTATGTGTTCTGCGCTGGACCTCTCGATTCTGTGGGAAATGCAGCAACCCCAGAGCGAAGCCCGGGCGGAACCATTCTATTGTCGTGTTGTTATCATTGCTCCACTAGAGCACTTGCATCAGTGTTTATTTGTTGTTAGTACTTGAGTCAAAGATGAAGTATTGTTTAATTGCATTCAGTATCAGTATATGTGATGCACTTCCTATTGTTCGTTTAGTGTGATATGTAAGATCTGTATGTGATATGATTGAGGTGCATCATCCGATTTGATTGTGATTGGTATATGGCACTACTGAGCCTCAGCCTTAGGATACCCGACGGGGTTAACTTTGGTTTAGTTTATGTGTTTGCCTCTGCAGAGTGTTCTGTCCTGGGACTCCGAACCCCGGGAACTAGAGACCCATGCGTACCCTGGCCCGGTCGCTGGTGTTCTCATTCCGACTGCTCTCGAAAGGGAGAAGATGGCCAATGTAGTAGCCACTTTGACTGTTATCTGGTTATGATTCTGACAGCATGCTTTCATTTGCATAATTGCTTAGTATACGAACATTGATTTCTATGGATCTTGCATTGTGACTATTACTCATGATTAGACACAATTTGTGTTATCTTCTTGTGGCTTATATTTTGCTAAGTCGTTGTACTTACGAGTTGTCTTGGTGTGTTGCAGGCTCAGATCCCTCTCCCGATCCTGCGTCGGTAGACCCGACTCCAGGAGAGGCTCGCGAGGCCCCCTCCGGCCTAGAGGAGTGGACTTGATCCATCCTCCAGAGTACGGTTTGCATCATTTTGTTTTCCCCATTCATTTGAGTCTGAGTCTATTGAGGGGATTTTTCTGTACTTATACCGTGGGCTTTGAGTGATATCTGTATTTTGATTTTTGATTGGTGTAAGCCCGCTCTATTGTCATACGTTCTTGTAAATTGTTCTTGTCATCAGTTTAATGTTTTTGTAATCTCCTATGTCATTTTGGATGTTGTGGTATGCCTTGATACGTACAGCTTCCGCGTACAGTTGTTTGCACGTGTGAATGATCCCTTGTGTGTGTATGCTTGGACGGGGTTCAGGTGTGCATGCACGGGAGTACGTGTGTCATTGGTTAGACTTTCTCTGACCCCCGGTCCCTGGGCTCGGGTTGTGACAGTTTAGCCACTTCCAAGGTGTTCAAAGTGAATGGCCATAGACTTAAGCCTTTTTATGAAGGTTTACAAGTAGAGGAGTTGGATCAATTGGACCGTGAAGAACCAATTTATGCTGATTAAAGACAGAAGCATAGAGTCGAGCTAACGACACTAAACAAAAGCGCTGCTTGGGAGGCAACCCAAGGGGAGTTCGTTCCTTTTCTCTTTATGTTTGCAATTATATTTTGGTTATTTTTTTTTTACTTTTCTTTGCATTTTACCTTACATTGGGGACAATGTAAGTTTTACATGTAGGGGAAGGAAGCATTTTAATTTGGTATTTTCGAGAAAAAAAAATTTCATAACATGAGCAAGATTCAATTAAGCTTGAAAAATTCATAACATGATCTCCGCAATTTACAATTAATTAGTTTCCTTGAGGATGGAAATGATTAAATTTGGTAGACAAAAAGCCGGTGAGATTTTGAGCCTTTAGACTGACACATCCATATCAGTTTCCCTATTTTATTTCATGAGAGACATTCTTCCATCGATTTGTTTCTCTAGAACTTGCCTTGATTCTATTCTAGGTCACATAAATACATGCAAACATGAACATGATTAAGGCCATCTTTGTTATAAGCTAAACAAACCAAATAGCTTACCTTGAATAAAAATTTTCCTTTGTTAAACCCCTTTGAGCTTTATATTCCCGTTTATTGTAAACCCATGTTACAAGCTTTGAAACCGAAACAGGAAAACCTTTACCCAAGCCGTAGAGATGGTGGAGCATTGTGATGATATGTTTGGGTGTGCAAGAATTAAGTGTGGGGGTGTCTGCAATTGTAGTATAGCTATGGCTCATGAAATGGAGCAGGTTTTCGTCCTCGATCTGTGAGTTCATTGTTGGTATTTTCATATGCTTAAAAAAATTCATAAAAAAAATTTCATAAAAAAAAAACAAATTTGTGAAGTGATTGAGGAAATTGCTATCCATGTTCATAAATCCTCATCTTCCTAAATTTCCAAGAAGGGGTATATTTATAAGTGATGTATACACGGTGGAAGTTGTTGAAGGATTGTTCCCTTCTACAAAAGAAAAAGTGTTCTTATTGAACGATCTCTTTTTCAGTACAAGAGTTTACATGGTTTAAATGCTTTGAAGCTAAATTGAAGAAGCTGCTGAATGGAGCGACTGATTTTACATGTCTTATATGTTCAATCTTGAGTTGATTCATCTTTGCTCCACTAGTTTCGATGGCTTTTGAGCTACATTCCCAAATATTCCCCACCTTGATCCTAAACCCCATTACAACCTTTGAAAAGTCCTTTGATTCGTGTTCTACATGTGATCCCAGTGGTGGAGAATGAAAAGATATGCAAGCTTATGGTAGAACATTTCCATTGGACTGAATTTGAGTGAAATACCTACCCTTCAACTACATGAGAGTCGATTGCTTATATCCGTGAGGGTCTACGTGTTTAGTTTGCTTTATCTTCAAATGAGAATGCTTACTGATTAATTGTAAGTTGCTTAAGATTGCTTGCTCATAATATGTTATGATTTTTGAAAAGCTTGGTTGTTCTTTGTTAATGGCATTCAACCTTGGTATTTTTCAGAATTTAAAAATATATATATATAAATTTTGAGTTTTGCCTGAGGACGAGCAAAAGTTAAGTGTGGGGGAATTTGATGAGAATGCAAAATGTCATACTTTTCTCCCTTAATATTTAGTCCTTTGTATCTATTTGACGTCCAATTGCACTCATTAATCTTATATTTTGATTTAGGATGCAAATGGAGGCATTAAGTGCAAAACGAAGCAAATTGGGTGATTTTGGACAGTTTGGACAACATTTAGTAATCTGGGCATAACTCTCTCATTCGAGCTCCAATTGTGATGATTCAAGATGCTGTCGAACGCCAAGAAAAAGATCTACAACTTTCATGTTTTGAGTTTTGAGAAATACTGGCTGCATAAAGGTCGAAATTGGGCTCGAAATTACTACTCGTACTTGATGCTAAATGGATGAAAAATCAAGATGAAGGGCATTATAGTAAATTTGAAGAAATCAGGAGTTCGTCGAAACATATCTAATGTTGCGCTCATATTGTGCAGAACGAAAAATAGTGCAACTTTAATGCTTGGGTTGAGTCCAACAGAAGCCCGAGTGAGAAGATATGGTCAAAAAGAAGATTTTCACTAAGTTAGAAATTAAGTGATTATTCTATTAATTTCCATTTCCAATTCCAACACCACCTCATCTCTCAAATCCATCGTTCCTTCTAATATCATACCAGCCACAGCCACTGCTCTATTCTAATTGTACTTGCTATCTTTTCTCTTTTCTCTCTACTTCTCATCCATCTTCACTTCTCTTTCCTATCATCCAACGATCATCTCACCTTATTTATCTCCTCTCCTCTCTTTGCCATACATTGAGTCCTAGTGGGTATCTCTCTCATCCCTAATATTTCTCACAATGACCAAGGCTTGAGGACTACTTTTTCTTTCTCCACAAAAACCACACGTTCTCTTTCTTTTCCTCTCTAACGAAGTTCCTCTCTCTTTTTCATCATTCTTCATTCGTCTTTTCTTTTATTTTTGCAAGTCTTTATGGCCCTACGTGGCTAATTTTTAATTGGTTGAAGGAGATTGACGCCTCGGAATAAATACTGTGAGATCTAACTTATTTTCATTGTTCAATTTATGCTTTGAATATGGGTCATTCTTCTATGCTTAATTTGTTATCATGATTGTTTTGTTTAATTGCTAGGATGCATACTAGTATATTTTTCATTGCAATCTACTGCTGAATTAGAAGTCAAATCCGTAATTGTTTGATCTCTCTAATTTGCGAAGCAACTGATTTTTAACAATTTACTGCGTCAGTAATTGTTAGAAATTAGGAAGAACACCTGGCTAAATTAAATGCAACCGCGTGTGTTTGTGTTATTTAAGTTCATCGATCTCTCTAATTTTTATACTGTTATTAAATTAAATCTATAGCGCTTGTCTTAGGTTGTTTAGTAATTAGGGTTAATTAGAGCACGTGTTTTCTAATTAACCAATTAAGGAGATAGGAGTTTAATTACAACGATGAGTTTTCAGAGTGTTAATTGATTTATTTTTGCATCAATGATCAGTTATGAATTTCCGGTGGTGGATGTTGACTTTGACCAATGCTTGCTCATTTAATTGAATCCGTTACTTTATTGCTCTTTATTTGCTTTTATTTATTTTTTTTAAAAAAAACCCCATCTTTGACACAAAGCATAAAATTTGGTTAAACACTCTCCGTGGGAACAATCTTTACTCGCACTACTACATATATTTTTAGGAGTAAAGGTTTTATTATTTTTGGGTGCCTACGACAGCACGACCACCCCTTGACTATAAAGTTGTAAAAGAAGTGTGGACAGGTAAAGAGGTGGACTGTTCTTCTTTGAAGGTATTCGGTTGTCCAGCTTACGTATACATTCCTAGTGATGAGAGATTCAGGTTAGACTCCAAGTCACTCAAATGCATATTTCTCAGCTTTGAGAAAGGTGTAAAGGGGTATAAACTATCGGATCTAGAAAATAGGAAAAAGATCTGCAGTAGAGATGTTGTGTTTGATGAAGCTTCTATGCTAAATAGTGAACATGACAGAAAAGTGAAAGGATACAGTGCTGAAAAAGTGGTTACCCAAGTTATTCCTTTTGCAAATAATACAACCAAGGAACAAGCTCAAAGTTCATCAAAAGTTGGTACACTTGGAGGTGAGGAACAACATGAGGTTCAGCAAGAACATTCAAGTCTAACACAAAGAAGGGCAAAGAGAACCATCAAGCCACCTCAAAGGTTTGAATGGGATGAGGATAAAATACACTTTGCTCTTATTAACAGCAGTGGTGATCCGACCTCATTTCAAGAAGCTATGGAAAGCAATGAAAGACATGGTTGGATGGGTGCTATGATGGATGAGATGGAATCTCTCCAAAAGATTTCAGTCTGGGAGTTAGTTTCTAAACCCAAAAGCAGAACAACAGTTGGCTACAAATGGGTGTTTAGGAGAAAAGAAGCTTTGCAAGAAAATAAAGAGCCAAGGTTCAAGGCACATTTAGTAGTAAAGGGGTACTCACAAAAGGAAGGGGTTGATTATGATAAGATCTTTTCCCCAGTTGTAAAACACACGTCTATCAGGGTGTTGTTCGCATTGGTAGCACAGTTCGACTGGATCTCAATAACTAGATGTAAAGACAGCTTTTCTTCACGGTGACTTGAAGGAAACAATTTATATGGAGCAACATGAAAGATTCAAATAAGTCGGAAAAGAGCACCATGTGTATAAGTTGAAAAGATCATTGTATGGGCTAAAACAATCTCCAAGACAATGGTATCAGTATTTCGACTTACATATTACAAATCGGCTACCATCGATATGAGTATGATTGTTGTGTTTATTACAAAATTCTAGATGATAATTCTATTGTTATTTTGCTGCTTTATGTGGATTATATGCTGATTGCATGTAATGACATGTCAAAAGTTAATGAACTCAAATCCCAATTGAGAAAAAAGTTTGGCACGAAAGACCTTGGGGCAGCCACAAAAATGTTGGGCATGGAAATTAGGAGAGAAAAAAAGGCTAGAAAGCTATGGTTACAAAAAAAAAAGTACATCTCAAAAGTACTTGAAAAATTCAACATACTAAATGCTAAGCCTGTGTCTACTCCACTTGCAAGTCACTTTAGTTTAAGTGCCAGACAATGTCCAAGTGATGATGAGAAAATTGAAGAAATGTCTAAAATACCGTATGCAAATGCGGTGGGATGTTTGATATGTGCCATGGTTTGCACAAGACTAGATATAGCTCAAGCAGTGGGTGTAGTGAGTAAGTATATGGCGAATCCAGGAAAAGAGCATTAGAATATCATAAAGTGGATTCTAAGGTACTTGAAGGGCACCAGAGACTTTGGAATTCTGTTTGAAAGAAAACAGGGGTTAGAGTTTGTAGTTGGAATATAGATTCTGATTTTATAGGGGACCTAGACAAGAGAATATCCACTACAAGATATGTCTACACATTGGCTAGTGGATCGATAAGTTGGAGATCGGTGTTTTAGTCTACAACTGCATTATCCACTACAAAGGCAGAAGACATAGCAGCCTCAGACGCTTCTAAGGAAGTAATCTGGTTGAGAGATTTGGTAAATGACTTGGGTATCAAACAGAAATTAATCTTGCTACACTGTGCAAGTCAAAGTGCAATATGCCTATCAAAGAATCAGGTATATCATGCAAGGACAAAACACATGGCTGTTATTTATCATAAAATTCAAGATTGAGTTGCCACAGGTGAGATCTCCATTCAGAAGATTCACACAGAAAATAATCCAGCTGAAATGCTTACCAAGCCAATGACTATAGTGAAGTTTAAGCATTGCTTGGACTTGCTCAATCTCTCCTCTTGTTAAAGAGTAAAGGTGCACCTCATCTCCATTGGGGTGCAGTCATGGTGGGATGGGGTTCCCACAAGGTATGTGTTCTAAACACATTTCAACAATCCTTCAAAGGGTCGGACATTTTTCGCCAAGGTGGAGATTGTTGGGTTTGGCTCAAAAGATCTTTATTGGGCCTGAGTGGAGGGCCCAATTAATTAGGGCTATTCTCTTACATATTCTCTTCGGTGGTTTTATTTTTTGTAACTAAGAAAGAAAGCAACAGAGTAAAGGGAACACAGAGAGATACAGTTGTAAGGGGGTTAAGAGAGATTTCTTCATAGTAAAATCTTTATGCCCGTGGACATAGGCAATCTGGCCGAACCATGTAAATCCTTGTATCTACTGTGTATGATTGTTTGTTCTTTGGTGTGCGATTGTATGTGCTTGGCCTAGATCTAGATCTAACAGAGGGAAGGAGGGATTTGCAGAGAAAAGATTCGCCTAGGTTTGGGGAATATGGGTTCGATTTTGGTGAAATCAGCTGTTTTTTTTTTCTTTTTTTTGGGCTGGGGATTCAGATCGTCTGCAATGAAAGTTGTGGGCGGTGGCTGGGTGTGCGAAGGTCATAAGAGATGAGGTGGAATGATAGAGATGAATGAAGATGGAAGGAATAGCAGCAGTAATCATGTTAATCTAATGAGAGATCGGATTTGATACCAATTGATGCAGGCGCTAGGTTAGAACTTGTAGAAAGTGCCCAAGCACATATCCGACGACACTTTGAATGTCTCCAAAAGAGACCACACACGAGGACGCACTTCAATTGGAAAAACCCAACTCAATTAATTACCAAACTTTAAATATCCATCTTTTACAATGCCATATAAATAAAAAAAGAAAATTTAGGGACTAAAAACCTAAATAATCTTGAAAACTAAATAATATGGAAATTAAATCATAATTACAATATAAAAAAGAAACTAAGGACATAAAATTAAATCCTAAAATCTATGTGGGCCCTATACATGTGGCCATGTGGTCTATCTTGCATCACCAAGCATGTTGTAGTTCTAAATCTCTCCATGGTGCTTATGACCCTATTACAACAATGAATCTTTCTCCACTGACTATTAAGACAGGATGCATGGTTGATTACAACAAACTCAAGGTAAAATCCATTCCCATTGACCTCTGCATCAGACCATATTGTTAGAGATGACCAACCTAAGTCTAAGGTTCCAACCCCTTCTCACTAGTCTCATTTCGAACAACCCCTTCTCACTAGTCTCATTTCTAACCTTCGACCAACATGTTATACATCAATGACCCCTATGAATAAGCTCAATATGCTGGGGCAGGGCAAATAACGAACCAAATAAGAGGGATGTGGAAAAGTTTGGCACTGGAGAGGGAATGAATCTACAGCTACCTCCTGAGAAATAAAATTGTTCTGAATAAAGTACAATCCAACTGTCCTGTTCGCTTTGGAACTAAGGCCAATGAGAATGAGATAACGAAGCTGGCTAGAACTATCAAATTTGACAATGTTGCTGGGTGATAGATCAGAATAGCAGCCTCTGCGCACGTTGCAGTCTTCTATTTAGTGCTTCTTTCATCCTAGTAGCCGCTAGGATCATGACAATCCACTGTGGACCACTGTAGGCCACTACAAAGTGAAGCTAACATCACCTTTTTTTTAATCTGTCAAAGGCATGCATGATGAATGCAAAGCGAGAAATAAAATAGATTTATTTTGCAACTGTTGTGAAAACTGGTGCAGTGGAATAAGCCTACGATAGAATTAATCAACCATGAAGAACACACTATCAAGCAATCACACACATAAACACAATAATTTTATATGGTTTGACAACCTTGCCTACATCTACAGAAGAGAGAAACTCATTTATCACTCTTCCATCTCAATCACCTGGGATCTAGGGTTACAATATATCAATATATATAGTTCTCGCTTTCTTGCCTAACAAGAAAACCAATACATAATGACCAAAATTACCCTAACCCTGAACATCGATTCTGACTAAAATAGATGACCGACCCGGCTAAATCTAAATACAAGACAACCCAACAATAACAACCTTGGCTTTGATTCCACAAATCTTCGAAGCCACCTTGAGACGAAACCAACAATGTCTTCGTATATATTGTTGAATGGTATGTCATTACACTGATAGCGAAGTCTTCTTTCTCTAATACTCTAACATGTTCAACCAGCACTTTTCGAAGATCACTAAAAGGTACGCTTCCACACACGCTACAACCAGATATGGCATTTAAACCTCTTAGCCCGAATGCACAAACAATCTTAGCATTGTCTAGTTTCAATCAAGTCCAAAATGACTTGAGATCTTCCACAGTTGCTTCCTTTGACCTAAACAACCCCCGTCTTGAATTTCCAAAGTGCTCTCCAATTGTTGTGATCTTTGCATGCATCCTTAAAACACAATAAACCTAACTTCTATCCATCAAGACAAAAGAGACCTTCCCGAATTCGGATTTCAGCAATACTTTTTGAATCCTTCCTTTTGTCTCCATCCTGATGCTCTTCCGATCAAACCTACAACTATCTCAGCAATGGGGTTTTTATCTTTCATACAATGACAAATCGGAACCCAATTGCCCTTCCTTTTCCAAGGAAAATCATCTTCGTTCAGGTTTTTCTAGATTTCCACTAGATGATATCATCAAAGACCCCATTAATCCATCTTTTGATGATTTTGTCACATCTAACTCCACCTGAACCATAAATTTCCTCTCCGTGTTATTTGATGTCTCCTTCACTGCTCCACCTGAAAAAGCATCCCCTATCAACCTACAGAAATTTTTTACTATCTCACTCTTTATGATGACCAATGCTCCATTTTCTACCTTCATAACTGTACTTGCTACAGTGCACTTATAGACTTTGAAGTCTAAGGCACCCAAAGAAAATAAATTCCTTTACAAACCCAGAACATCCATCACATCCGTTGGAGTCCTAACAATCTCATCATACACCTAGATCTTTACCATTCTTATCCTAATGCTCATCAATTTTGCATTGTCTTCCATAAGAACAAATCCACAATAATGAGATTTATTTCCATCAAACCAATCTCTACTTGAACATATGATAGGAAGAATCAAAATCCAAATACCATGAATCTCTACTCGAAAGTGTTTCATTGTCGTTCAAATCCGAGCTTTCTAACACTCTGTCTCCTTCTAATTCTGATTCTTTCGCTTTTCCATCTACTTTTGCATATTTGCTCCTTCCCGATCCCTTTAACACGGATCTAAGCTTTCTGTGGAATCAACTGTATGTACAAGCTTTTGAGCTTTCTCCAAAGTCCCAAGCATATGATATGGTTGCTTACGCATTGACGGCTAAGCTATCCATATATCTGAAGTCAGTGGAAGGGCAAGAAAATGGTCAATGGGCAACAACTATAGTTGAAAAGATAGAGTCTCTTTAGGATGGCAATCAGGTCATTGGATGCAAGGGGCTCTATGATAAAGACGAAGGAACTTTTAGTGCAGGTGGAGTGAAGTTTCAGTTTCCTGATCATGTATGTTATTTGGAGAAATCATTGTACAAATCGAAGTAAGCTTCTGGACAATAGTACAAGCAATTTGGTCCATTCATGATGCGATGGGTTAAAGATAAGTTCTAATCTTGCTTGGACTTCACCCATGTCACTTAGCATTGAAGAGTGAAGACTGTGCCCAGTGACAGTGGGCTTACGGATGTACCTTTCAACGAGGTACGTGGAGTTGAAGACATTGTCATTTATTCTTCTGGCAGCCCGTGTTCTACGAAATTCAAGCTAAGGTAGAGATTGTTAGGTTTATGTTATTGGATTGCTTCATTAGGTTAGCTATGGACCAGGCTTTGGGTGAGGGATATATTGGTCTTTGTACCAAGCTTTCTTAGGGGATAAGAAAGAGAGTGTTATTATATCATGTAACATGTAGCCCTAGATCTAACCAAATAAGTACAGTAGATGCAGGCACATCGCCAAACATGCGAAAACGCGAAACCTGCGATCGACAATAAAGGCACACACAAAAAAAGATACAGAGATTTACGTGGTTCACCCAATGATTGCTGCTTCCACGAGCACAGAGACGAGATCATCTTCACTATGACAAGCAAAGGCATACAAAGACACTCACTCTCTCATCGTCTCTCCAATGTGGAGTGGAAACACTACGAGGAAGAGAGTACACTCTTTTCCACATAATCTAGGGTTATGGATTATATCATATTATAATCTCCTCTTCCTTAGCCCCCTAAGAAAACCCCAGTGTAATGACCAAAATACCCTTAACTTTAATTCGGTCTTTGGCTAACCAATGGACCCATCGGTTAACCCTGAATAAAAAAAGATAAACCCAACAATCTCTACCTTTACTTGGATTTCTCATAATTAGAGCCACTAAGAGATAAAACCGGCAATGTCTTTACGTATCCTACTGAAGGGTACATCACTACACCGATGGCACAATCTTTCATTTTTCAACACTCTAACATGTTGAACCAGCAAATGAACTTTAAGCAAAGTTCATAAGACATAAACCCAACAATCGCTACCTTGGCATGAATTCATGGCTTGACTCGAGCCATTAGGAGACAAAACTGGCATTGTCCTTACATATTTCGCTGACAAGTACGTCATTGCACAAAGGTACAATCTTCTTTCTTCAACACTCTGATATGTTAAACTTGCACATGAACTTTACGCAAAGGTCATATTCTCATCAAACTCCGCCTCAAACCTGAAGATCGAATCCATTGACAAATCTGAGTGATTTTTATATCACTCACAAACAAGCCTTTAACCTACTTTGATTCTAACACCATTGTGAAGATCTTGTTACCACAGCACGCTGGAACAAAGTGATCTAAAATCTGACTCTGGATGACTATGATATCTCAGAAACAGTTTTTCATGCTCCGATTGATCAAACTTCCCCGTTGACCGTTAAACAGCCAATCCCCCTCTTCTACTGTGTAGATCTGCTCCAAATGAGTCTGTAGAACTAAACAAATATCCAATCAGACATTGAATGATCAAGCTATCAACAAAACAAGTTTCTATCATCGATCCGATGAGACTGCATTGACCTAGTCTATGATGTCACTACTAATGTCAGCACTGCACTACTGCTGCAAGCAGGTTAGGTCTAACCTAACCTAAAATCTTACTACTGAGCTTTACTGCAACCGGGTCGATAGACTTGTCCCAAAACTGACCTGGCCTGTAGCTTCTTTCTGGGCTTCGCTACAACTGGGCTAAGTTCAACCCGACCCAAACACCGACCTGGCCTGACCAGATCTGGCTCAGACGACCTTCTCCTTCCTCGTTGGTTCCTAAAACCCAAGCTGAAATACACCCAGCCCATCCCTTCTCTGGCGGCGGCAAAAGCAGCAGTGACCTCTGCTCCTCCTCTTCTTCATCGAGCGGTGAGCAGGAACAGGAAAAATGGAGCTTGGATCCTCTATCTCCAAGAAAGTCCAATCCGAAGACTCCGAACTCTATTCTATAGACAGAACCCCTGTGATTCTCCCTTCTCTAGTCTGCAACAGGGCATAAATCGAACCAGGCCACAGTCAGGGAGCGCCACTTCTCGTTTTCTCCGATGACAATCTCAACAGAGAAACACTCTAAGAACCTCTCTGTTCTTTATTTTGTAACCGAAACAGTCAGAAGAGCCTTTTCTTCTCTGATCGTCGAGCGACTACAGCAGAATCCAAAACCCAAGCCCCTTCTCTGGTCTTCTTTAGCAACTATGTGGCCCTCTTTGTGATTACTCCAGGAAACCAACACGAGTCCAGATCTGGCTCTCTGTAACAATCTAAAACCTGAGCGGAAAATCCGCTCCATGCTTAAAAAAGACAACCGAGCCCAACCTTCTCTACTCTTATCTGTTCGATTTACACAGAATCAAATTGTGGCCAACCCAGAGATCAAAGCCGATCTCTAACTTTCTGCAACCAGCCAACCACGTGCTGAAATCCAGACCTTCAAGAATATCCAATCCGATCCATCCATCATACACTGAGTTGCCCTCTGATGCCACTTGTTGGAAAAAACTGATACCACTTGTTGGAAAAAACGACAGAGGGGAATAAGCCCGCAATCGAACAAATCAACCACGATGAACATATCATTAAGCAATTAAACACATGGACATACCAATTTTACGTGGTTCAGCAACTTTGCTTATATTTACGAAGAAAAGAAACTCATTTATCATTCTCCCATTTGAAGCCCTTGGAAGTTAGGGTTACAATACCCTGCTTTTTTGCCCAATTCAGAACTTCGGTTCTAATTAAACCAGATGAACAATCCGGCTAAACCAAGATACAAGACACAACCTAATAGCAACCTTCCAAGGCATGTTTGGCAGAAAGGTAAGGTAAAGCAAGGTAAAGTAAACCCAAAATTAAGAAAGAATAATATATGATTGGATTATGATGATTTTTATTTTTAATTGTTTGATATAGAAATTTTTTGACTTTTTGTATAGAAAGTAGAGATTTTTTTGTAGTTTAATGATGACTTTTTAACTTTTAAAAAAAATAAGAGAAATTTGAATTTTTTAAAAAAAAGGAAAGTTTTGAATTTTCAAAATTTAACTTCACTCTACTTTACCCTACTCCTTTACCAAACATGCCCTAAGTGAATATAGTCAAGTTCTAAATAGATTTATAGATGAAGAGAAGCCAACAATGAATTCTTGAAATTGATGCTTTAGGAACTGCATTTCACCAGTATTTGAAATGCAATCTGACGATTTAATGGAAACTTCCATGAGAATATGGTAGATTGGAATGCTTTGAAAAAATAGCGGTTATCAAATAATGTGAAAGACAATGATTATTATGGATTGATCTAGTTTGAAAATTTCTTTGAATATTCTTCAATAGATGGCATCTACTCACCTGCAATAGTCTCTTAATAACAAACCCACCTCTTTTGTTACAAAAAAGAGATGTAAAAATTCTCTCAAACATATGAGTGGAGGCGTACAAAAGGGTGAAATGCGGAATGTTAAAACCTTCCAATAGTCAATGAAACGTGCAAAACAGTTTTTTCTTCTAATATCCAACAAAATGTAAAATTCAGGAGAGTAATGGACAAAACTCAAATTTCTTAATGGACAAAACTCATATTTCTAAGTATCTCAAAAGAGTCTTTTAACACGAAAAATTACTTCTTGTTACCCTCAAAAAGATGATGAAACATGCACTTGCATAAAGCAAATCTTTCTCCCAAGCATTATAGCATACATTTGATATGCATATATAGGTTCACGTTACATACAGCGTAAGCCAACAAGTATCAATAAATCAAACAGTACAGAGATGAAATCAGAAACCATAATAAAAAGACTGATGGGGCATTTTTTTTTTTTAATCAGACCGAGCAGTAGCATTCAAAGAAGAAGAAAAGATCTCAAGAAAAAAGATATACACAGAGACAGACTACTTGACAACTAGTTTTTTGGAGAGACTAAAGCGAGATGGATTTTTAGGAAGATAAAAGAGGAGGAAGGATTTGAGGTATGTGCACGAGGAGTGGGATTTTGATTATGAGGGTACTGATATATTAGAATTTTTAGAACGCCTTGTATTGGACAAGGAATTTAAATGGACCGCTTTTGTATTAACTGTGGGCCTTGTATTTCAATGCTTTGGATTGCTTGCACAATAAATGCTGATATATTCTATTAGTTCTTGAACAAAAATTATCTAGTGGATACTGTGCGCATGTTGTGTTGGTGCACACCTCATGGTAGAGCCCACTTGATAACCCATTTAGATGGACCATACACAAGGGACTCCTTTGAATTAGCCATTACGACATTCATCCTTTCTACACTCATCTGAATGAACTTCACCCTTGAATCAACGGGTCAATTTTTTAAGGGCTAATTGTTGTTCATTGATAAACGGGCTAGAATGATGAAGTACGAGATATTTGTATACAAGTAGGCCCTTACCCGATGAAGAGATCCCCTCCGAACCATTTCCAAGTGCGGCCCTCTAGAGGGAGGTGTGCATGAAGCTTCCATGCACATGGTGGAACTGGATAATCCTCGCGTATTTATTTATTTATTTATTGGTGAATATAATTAAAAAACATGTAAACAAACACTTGTAGACTGTACTCGGACCCAGTTCTTTAACACTTTTCATAGGTTTTCAAAAGCTCTAACACTTTATTTTATTGAGGGTATTTTTCCCATCTCGAAAAAGAAAAAGGAGATAGGTTGCCGACGTGAGTGAATTTCGCCGGGCCTCATTAATTAAATGTTTGATGGAAAACTCCAACTTAATTACAAAACACAAGTTTTTTCTCACCTTTTTGAAAAATGCCTTCTAAACTAGAAGATAACATAGTAAAATCTCTTGAAATATTATGTTTCCAAACACCAGAATATAATCTATTTACGTAAAAAGGAAGTGTTTAGATAACTTATACTTTCTCTTTCAATATTTTACTTTCTTTCAAAAACTTCAATATTAGATTATTCAATGATATTTTGTATAAAACAATCTTCTATTTAAATAAAATTTTTGAATTTTAGTAAAACCCATTTGAGAGCTCATGACCAATCATTAATTATAGTGGCCCATTATAACTTTTAGCATCAATGATTTTTTAAAGGACTGCAACTATAACTCTCAATATTAAATTGGCCCCACAATGCCTATAAGTTTAATGTATGGTCATGCAGCTATCATGATTACATAGCCTTTGTTAATTATTAATATTAGGTTGGTCCTACAAATATCGCACTAGGGCTTTTATTTTGATCGCTAACATTAGGTGGGTCACATATTGCCAAAATTAACTGGGTTCCAATTGATTACCAAGATTAAATTGTGTTATTGCAATTATTAGTTTGTCATCATTAAATGGGTCCCACTATTTGATAGCTTCTCTATTGTTAATATAACTGCTGACATCAAATGTGTCCCATAATGATTTCTAATAGATAGATTCATTAATGATGTATGGCGTTAGATAAGGTTTAGAAAAAAAATTAAATAGGGTATTTTTTATAGTAGTCATTAGATGTATTACACTATGATTACAAACTTTTGATTGACCCATCTTAATTAAAAATATTGCTTGGATCTCATGAGTTTTAACATTTAATCTTTTGAGTTTTTAACAATAGATAGGTCCTACCATGATTATTAATGCATGTAATTACTAATTAGTGGATCCTACATTGAGTCAATTGATTACTTTCTCTCCATTTATTGTTTAGTATATCATCTGTGTGTTTTTTTTTTTTTTATAAGTTTAAACCACTTCAAAGGTATATTGACATATGTGAAGATTGCCAAACACCATAAGTAACTCAATATAATAATATATCACTATTTTGTTCTATGATAATAAAATCTTTAAATATTTAAATATATTGATATTATATTCTGCATTCATCCAAACACCCCTACTAATTTTTTTGAAACTTTTCATTGCATTAAGGTTTACGGGTGTCCGATGGGTCTAGTATTTTGTGAATCCATCATCTATGAACAATGCTTCACATTCCATTGCACCCTTTAGTTGATATCCGCCAAGTTGGGTGACTTGGGTCTCATAGGCTGTACCAAACTATGAGACATGTTCCTTTGTTATAATTCCCCCCATTTTCAATATCTGATTAGTCCATCTTTTTTATAAGGATATGAAACATTAAGAGTTTTATCTCATATCTTAATTCTTCATAGATTCTGAGTAATTTATCAAAAAATCTTTTTAAAAATCCTAACCTATAGATCTAATCTTTTTTGCACTTTTGTGGGTCTCTAAGTCTGTTAAACCAATTAATATCTTCATATTAATGATAACCATCAAAATGTTTAGTTTCAAGGTTTTGAGAAAGATGTGAAAACACTAAAAAATCTAGACACATTAAAAACCTTTGGATGTACACATTTATCCATGTGAAAATAGTGAGTTTGATAAACATGGTAATGTGTTTAACACATGTGACATTTCACTATACAACATTTACTTATGTAAAACCATTTTTAATATAGGACCATGAGGATTGTACCAGAGACCTAATGGCCTACACAGTCTAGATCACCTAGCAAGCCAAGTACACCATTGCACTAGCTATCCAATTCCATCTAGTTCTAGGTCATCAAGTTACAAAGCCAATATAGTGTATAAAAAGTCCATACTGTTACTAAGGTCACTAGGTCCAACCTAGGTCCAAGGTACAAGTTCAACACATAAGGACATCAAATATGGCATTAACAATAATATGAACAAGGTTACATTATAACAAGTTAGGAAATATGTACAAGTCATGCAAGAATAAAATATAATGAGTAATGTAAATATATCATGAGTCAATACAAGGTAAACAAGAGACAAGGTCCAACCTAGGTTTTGGTTACCCATGACCAATGCCATCCAGCACTACACACCATCAAGGCCCCTAATGCTGAATTTGATTTATACCATTAGCATCTCGAAGTTAAGCAAAATCAAAGGCGCCTTCGCACACTTAACCTAACATTTACTTAAATGAATTGGGGTACTTGAAGGTGAATGTCAGCTCAAACACCACCTACAATGGTTCCACAAAAGACTAACAATAGGGATTGACATGGTTAAGGGTACCCAAGTTGGTCCAACGGTCCTAAAATTTGAATTTTGTATTTAGAGAAATCCAAGCTTACATTTAGTCATGGTTTGCATACTGCTAGCTGTGACTATTCTATAGTTAAACTTCACAGCTTGTTGCAGGTAGGCTTACGGCTAGCTAATGTAAAGTCTTATGGCTCACGAATGTATGAAAGTCTTGTGACTCAGGTCTTTGGAAAAATTCATTGTAGCTAGGTTGAACTACACTACCGTTAGTCCCATGGCTTACCGTGGTTTGTCACAAATAGCCTTGAGTTGACACAAGTTCAAAATCATGAAATTTCAACATTCTGGAATTGTAACCATTGGTCATTCATGATTAACTACCTGAAGACTTATGGTGAGTAGTGAAGGGATCTACGGCTAGCTATAAGACCCCAAATCAAAAACCCCAAAATCTGAGCTTCTAAATCTAAAAGGGATCTTTTTCAAACCACAAAATCCTATAGAATTCCATCACATAAAACACAAATGGAGTCTAATTCATCACATGCAAACCCTAATTCTACCAAATTAGCCATAAATGCCCTTAATCATGTAATTAGCATAAAAAAAACCCTAAAAGAGTTAGAAATAGGGTAGTTTAGAGTAGATCAACAATCAATCAATGAAATCAAGAATGCATGTTATGGAACTATAATTGTTTGCCAGCCTTAAATGAAATCCAAATAGGATTCTCCAAGAAATCCTCAAGAACCCTCAAGATTTCTAGCAAAACCTCCAAGAAAACCCTATCCGATCCACAACATGAGATCCTACAACAAAAACAAGGGAATTGAGGCTAAAAGATCATGCAAGCAGATATCCTAGAATGAAACCCTAAATCTGAATGAAATAGAATCTTTGGGATTGAGGAGATGCAGGAGACTTGATGAAGGAGATAATGATCACAGGCTCTATGTGCTTGGACTGACTCCTCCTCTCTTGGATTGATGAGATCTAGTTATTTCTTGGTTGAGAGAGAGAGAGAGAGAGAGAGAGAGAGAGAGAGAGAGAGTCATTGTAATTTGAGAGGGAAATGAAATTAAATGACTTGAGGGAAGACTTGTATAGTTTTAGTGAATTTATAATATTTATAAGAAAATCATTGGCTTTCATAGTTCTAGCAAATTGGTTCTTTTCATGAAATTGAGTCCAATCAAGAAGATTTAAATGCAACGCATGTTTATTAAGGATATAACGCCCAAGACCAAGATGTCTATGGCCCTCTATGATCTAGAATTACGTTAAATCCCTATACCCCACATGGCTATCACTTAGCTAGGCACCACACGTCTGCATCGAACATTGCTTCTTCCTGAAAGAGGGGAGAAATGGATTTATATCAGGTTCTCTAGTCTAGAGAAGGAGATTTGCTAATTTAAAAAAAGGCCTCTTTCACATTCTCTCATTTTTTGTGCCAAGGAAAGATATGAGTGATTGACAGTTAGCTATGACATGATTATGATTGATAGGTGCAGGTGGCATTCTCTTATGAGGATTTTCTGTATGGTCACCTTTAGTGGTGGATTTCCTTGTGCTTTCACTAAAGTTTAGCTATTTACCCATACGTTCTCCCACGTTCACCATACTAGCAATACCCATGATCAATAAAAGAGGTTTTTTTTTCTTTTTCATGATATCGCAAGATAACTTTATGAGATTTTGCATATATTTTATGTCATACCCCAAAATGGTTCCTTAAAAAGTCAACAAGGACCTTCTTGTTTATATTTTCATTTCATTCCCTGTATTCCTCTTCCATTTGTCACCGCCCCCTTCCATTTTTCTCCTCTAGTGAGGTTTATTTCTCCTACTAATCTATTTTTCTTTTATTTTGTTTTTTCCTTTTTAGGTCTTAACCAAGGTGGCTAGGATATAAGGTAGCCCACATGTTTGGGAAGAGGAGAGTGCATATGTTGGGTTACAAAGCAACTGAGCAACCCCCATGTTGTCACTCTTTTTTAATTTAAATATGCATTTTATGATATACTCTTCATTTTCTAAGTTTAAAAATTTAGTACATATGACATGTAGATAAAATGTTGTAAGAATATCTAAGTATTAATGCATTGTTATTTGGTTGTTAATGTTCTAGAAATATGTATCTTTATGTTGTTCAAAATGCCATTCTTTAGATTTTAACCTTTTAATTATTACATATATGTATGGAGTAGGATTTTATTCTATATTTCATAGTCATCAACTTTTTTTTTTTGTTTTAGTGGATCCCAAAATCATGATTTGCACCCTCATTTGCTAAAGATTTAGGGCTTGTTTAATAAATCTTATCTATTTGAAATAGATTTGCTTCAAGTGGCTCTGTTTGAAATAGATGCTTTAGAAATAATTTCATTTGGCAACACATAAAAACTGATTGAAATAAACTTTTTTAAAATCTATGGTTGAAATCTTTTTTTTTTTTTTCAAATATCTGAGATCCATGAAGAATCAAACTTTGGAATTTGACCTTATGCTCGTGTTTACCCTTCCAAAGAAATTTAACAGTTTGGATCTTATCTTTAAGTCCCACAAAATCTAGAAAAATAATATTAAATGATTCACACTCTTTTGAAAATACCTTGAGATTTGTGGTAGTTCAACAACTCACAATTGAGCCTCTATCATTTTTTGGAATAGTGCCATCAGTTTAGAACTTAGCTTACTAGTGTGAAGCCCAAGAAAAGATGAGAAAAGTAACAGATACAAACACGTTTCTACTACACTTTTTTTACATGAGCTATCCAATTTTCAACAATTTCTTAAGATCTCGACCAAATCAAAGGCTCAAATTTCGAGCCATAACCGTTTTCAGTCTTTCAAAGAGGATTAACGGTTTGAATCGTGATTATGGGGCCCATAGAAGTTCAAAAATCTAGATCATTGGTTCTGCAATTTTTTAAAAATATCTCAAGATTTTTAACAAATCAATGGCTCAAATTTGATCTTATGGCCGCGTTTGATATTCTTGAGACTACCAACAATCCACATCATAATTTGGGGTCTTGAAATTTAAAAAAAATGTAAAGAATGGTGATTTTAATATCACCGTCCCCACCGCCGCGTCTTTCCACTTTAGACCAAGAGGTTTGCTTCATTTTTCTTTTTTATTTTTAAGGCTGGGTGAAACATACATTGGAGGTTTGTTTGAGGTTTGAAAAGGATGTGGTAAGACACCCAGGGTAAGGGTGTTCATGGGCCGGGCTAAGGCATATCCAAGCCAGGCCCGCCTTTAGAAACAGTGGCCCAAGCCCGACACGAGCCGTAACAGTCAAGCCTGAGCCCGCCTATTTAATCAATTGGGCCGGGCCAAATCGGGCTTTTAATCAATTTTGTGGCCTTTTGAGTAATTGTGTGTAATAATTAAATTGAATTACATACATCTATTACATGGGTCGGGCTTTGGGCTTTCTATCACTTAATCCAAGCTTGGCCCAATTATTAAACGGGCCCTAATAACAAATCCAAGCCAGGCCCAAAACTGGCTAGGCGAGGGGGGGGGGGGGGGAGGGGGGGGGGAGCAAAAACAATAGAGGAGAAGAAAAGTTACAGATGGTAAACGAGGAAAACTGGCATAATTGGAGCTTGAAGTACGAAAAACATGGGAGAATGTTTGGGTGGTGAGGGCACCAGGAAATCCTCCATGGGCTTGTTTGGATATACAAGAAAACAAAAGAAAGTAATATCTTATAGAATATAATCTTTTATTTTCTAGAGAAAAAGAGTCTTGTGCGTTTGGTAACCCAAGAAAATTATAAAGAAAAGTTCATTTTCTTTCAAGAAACTCAATATTCTCTCCTACAAATCCCCACTAAAGAAGATTTTATACAATAGAAAAATCTTTCAAAATAAGGTTTACAAAGTAGTAAAATAAAGTGAAGTACTTTCTCCACCAAATCTATTGTGATGTATTTGTTTATATGTATAGTAAAGTAAAGAAAAGTAAATGTCAAATCATAGTAAAAGTGAGGGATAGTAAGTGTGAGATAAAGTATATGGTGAGATAAAGTGGAAGAGAGTAGTAAAGTAGTTTCTTTTTATTTGACTTTACTTTATCACAGTTTACTGCAGTTCATATGGTAATAAAAAAAAACTTGTGATAAAGTTTGTGGTAAAAAGTGGCAGCTAGATTATACTTTACCACACAACATTCTCATCTAAATATGGTGAAGGGATAATATGTCACATCTAGGTGAAGACATGTTTGTATACATGTGTGGTAAAATAAAATAAAGGTTAATGTCACATCATGATAAAGGTGAGGTAAGGTAAGGTGAGATGAAGTATGTAGTGAAATAAAGTGGGAGAGAAAGTTGTAAAAGCATTGCTTCTTATATTGACTTTACTACACTTTACCACAGTATGTGTAAGAAAAGTGGCTTATGGTAAAAAAAAAATGTGGCAATTGAATTTAACTTTACTACACTACTTTTTCATCTAAATATGGTAAATTACGTATAAATTGAAGCGTTTAATAAGAGATTATTCTAATGATGAACTTTAAGATGATCAATAATATTAATTTGTTTTTATCCACACAACTCAATTTAAAATCTGTAACATTCTTTAAAAGTTGCTAAACAATAAAAACATCATAATTTTTAATATTATAATATTCTATTCTATATTATTTTATTCTAGTAATTTTTAAATCCTTAAATATTTTATTCTGTAAAGATTGTACAGAAAAATTTTCTACTCTTATTTGTCTACTGATCACATTGTGCATGTCACACTGACTGAAGGGATTTGAACTCTTAAAATAAACATAAGGGGTGGGAGTGGGGGGTAGTCTTCTTTCGAGATCTATGATAATTAACCTACATAGAAAAAAAAAACCTCCCATAATGTAAGTAAACTCAAAAGCATAAGTTAGAAATTGTAACTGATTACGCAGGTGAGGTCCGGTTGATCCACTGGCTCTAGGGATGGAAATAGGGCAGATCATATTTGGGTCAAGGTAAACGCAAACCTGATCGGACTGGTGTTGCTACTGTACAAAACCCACCCCGACGTATTGGCTGATTTGGTAATAGTCATTCCAAATACGGCCCATGATAACCATGGGTCAAGTTGGATTTGATGGTGATTTTTTTAATAATATTTTAAAACATTATAAAAACATTCATGTGTGAGAGTTGTTTTGAAACCCATGGCCACTAGCACAGTATCCACCATTATTGCCACTTACACTACACAACTCTCATATGGTAGTAAATGCATGACGAACTATAAAAAGTTAAGATATACAGGGCGGGGCGAGTTAATGCACCTTAAAACCAAAACCCTATACAAGTTAATGCATAAAAAATCATACCTTATTTGAATCCGACAGACACCCTATAAAACCGGCCTCTAATAGAAAGAGGGTAGGATAAGTTCCTGTTTAAACTAAACTCATTGCCATTACAAATTGGGTCTGGACTTAGCATATCTAACACATTCAAACATTCAAATATGAGTTGACTCAACCCGCCTTTCCATCACAAGCTCGAGTTCGGATCCTCCGAGAAATTTCCTCTAGTACTTAACCCGCCTTCTCATCACAAGCTCGAGTCCGGATCCTCAGAGAAATTTGCTCTAAGACTGAACCCGCCTTCTCATCACAAGCTCTTCCTGCCGAGTCATGTAATCCGAATTCCGCAATCCCACTTCCTCCCCCGGCCCTTTTACTCCTTCAGCGACACGTGTACCACCGTAATATGCGCCACAAAGACGAGTAAGAGTCTTGATTTAAATCTATGATAAAAGTCGTGAAGGCGACGTGAGTTAGGGCATGACAGAAACATTCTCTCTCTTGGTGTTGACTTGACTGACGCCGCTTGATTTTGATAGGTTGTAAACGCGTTTGCGACGCAAAAAAACATTGACTTTTTGTGCTCGTCGATATCAACTGAACCCAAAGGCTAAAGGTGGAAACGGCAACATTCCAAACTGTGGCAATTCCATCAAGTGCCCAAATTTTTAAGGCTTCTGCATGTTTTGTTGGTAAATCCACTTCAATCATTTCTTTCCTTCTTTTTATCTTTTTCTACCCTTCAATTTCCACATGTGAATTGTTTTTTTCCTTCGAAGTGAACTTGCCACGAAATGCTAAGCATTGGATAAGGTGCCCCCAGTCTCCCCTGAAAATCATTGTGGGGGATGCCCATTCATGTAACTTAATCGATTCATTGTTTTTCTGATGGATGGCCATGCATGTATTCATTCAAAGTGTATCTTAGTAATTACTAGCAAATTGAAAGTTGTTTTGACTTCCTAATTGTGATAAAATGCACGGACAAATTATATAAATTGGGATAATTATGAGAAAAATTCTTAAATATCTGAAAAACTCAAGTTTAGTTCAGAAACACATGATACACCTCAGAAAAAAAGCTTCATACACCGGCTATATTTTCTGACCAAATTGCCAACCACACACGTGCACGTGAGTTACCCAATGTAATAAGATATATGCGAGTGTCTTGCGTAAGTTTAATAAAGCCATTTTAACATATCTCAGACACCTATACGCAAGACATGACGCGCGGGCTTGTCAATTTTGAGCACAGTAAAATTATTTCGCTGCCTTTTTTTTTCTACCCTTTTTTAGTACCTTTTTCCCTCTATATTCATCAGGAAGTTTTCATTTTTGCAATTATTCTCAGTTATTTTTAGGGTTTTCATTGTAATGCCCCAGGCCGAGTTGGGTAGTAGGGCTCCGGCTGGGTTTGTCGGGTTTAAAACTGGTTTGATAAGTCATTTTAAACTTTGGATTATTCCATGTAAGGCATATATGTGTGGGATCCATCCATGATGGGTAATCCAAACTCATCATGGACTCTTGGTCTTAGCCCATTAAACTATTAAGTTTTGGATCATAAGCCCTTTCTTAAAATTATATAAAACTCACTAAAAAAGCAAGAGGCCTTTTCTTATAATTTAGAAAAACTTTCTCTATAACTTAACCTCTAATCTAATATCTCTCTATCATTTTTTCTTTTACATCACAGTAAGCCCTCTTCCTTCCATTCCTTTTCCATGCAACACAACTTTCTATAAGACTCCCTAAAGGCAGAAACCTCACCACTATCATCTTTTCCGTCTTCATTTCCTTCTACAACCATTGCAACTAAGCTTTTCTTCTTATCTTTCATAAAAATTTTTGATTAA
Organism: Sextonia rubra; assembly: GCA_037013555.1. NCBI lineage: Eukaryota > Viridiplantae > Streptophyta > Magnoliopsida > Laurales > Lauraceae > Sextonia > Sextonia rubra. The sequence goes on along the minus strand of JASUAD010000028.1, from coordinate 21,959 downwards.
TGATTATATCATGCATTCATTGAGGATTTAGGTGGCGTTCGTTTGTTTATAGAAAAGGGACTCCGATTATTCGGATCTGTTGGTGTTTTGGATTGTGGTTTGAAGGCATTGTGTGTAAGGTTAAAGACAAGTAGACAGTTATAGTTGGTGTCCTTGATATTAAAATGAGGCGTATTATGAACTATGAATTGTTAATTAATTGATCATAATGGGTTACAGGATTATTAATTCGTGATAGAATGTTAGGGATTAAATGATTATCGACAATAATATTGGTTGCTTAAGAATAGATGCCTAAATTTACTTTAGGTGAGGGTTGGAAACCCTGTTGAAATTATGGGAGAACACTACCCCGCTACTAGCTAAAGCAAATCTATACAGATATACAATTTCATTAAGCACGCTCGAGACAAGTGCACACCTATTTCCATCTAGTTAAATGTTATAAAATGTGGAATTTGTTCGACATGCTCGAGCGGGCTCCCCCTATTTAGACAAATTGAGGGGAGATCCTAACTTAATATGATTCAACCTCATGAGAAAAAGGGGTCCATGTGGGACTGGCCGTGGCTTAGTTCCAAAAGTATAACTTTTGGATAATAAGACCTTCGACCTTAGGCTTATGGCATTGAACTCCAATAATCTAATAAAATGATGGTCCACATGTGATCATAATAAATGACCTTAGATTCCTTAGTTTACCAGATGCATTTTACAGGGTTGCTTTGGTTCATTAGTGGTCATATAAAATCTCGAGATGCTTTGCATGATGGGCACCAAATAGACGTAACATTGCATCATGGGTTTGAATGGTCATTGTATAAACAAAGTGGCCTAGTGAGTAGTGTATCGGCTAACCTATACCATAGGGTGACCAACCCCTAACCATAACAACATCAATAGTCATAGCTAGCATAGATTAGAATTAACGTGGTTTATACATTATCACAATTTTAGTTGCATAAGGTACCTTAGTTTAATACTACACCTCTAATGAGTAGCCTCTGTAATAATGCAATAAGGTTTGATATTATCCTAACATGGTAGGCTCTAGCATACATTAATACCAACTGTAGTTGAAAGTGGACGTAAGCCATTGGTCTATGCATTATATCTGGCAGGATTACCCGTATCTGTGCATCATATTTGACGGGTTTGTCATTCTCTGTGCATTATCATATGCTATCCATTCTGTTGACTATTGTACCATATACAACCAACACTTATTACTAATAAGCAAGATTGATTAGATGTAACACTTATTTATGTTCACCATTGTAGGTTTGACCCTGTTCTTTATTCAATGATAATGGTGATGATTTAGATTTAATTTGTACCAATTGTGCAGCAACCATTTCATTGATTCTGCATGTGTTTATATTGTCTGACCAACATATATAACATCGTGTAAGACTTCGATTCACAAGAAGTTGAGGCCTATAAATACTTTTATAAGAAAATTTTTAATTGGCCCTAATTCTCATACCCTAGACTTAGACTTGAGTTTGATTAAATTTTAGGAGCGTAACATTCATTTTCAGAACCTTTGGTTTCATTATAACTATACATTCGTTGACTACTCACAAATACAATATTTTAATGACATTCTTCTAAATGGTGCAGGTGGGTGGAATCCGAGGTTCTACAACTCGAAACCTTGTGAACAACGAGAAGTTATGTAAAAGGACGAATTCATTGCCTTCAACGATTTATCATGGCGATGACCTTCAAAAATTGAAGATACTGAAAATGTTGGAGAGAGCTTGCAAGATGACCAAAACTAAAAAATGATTTACAAAAGAGTCTTTGTTGTGCTAGTAATTGCACCTCACATGCACAAGTGTCGAGGGTAGTTTGGTCCAAAATAAAGAAACATAGGGTGTAGTACAGTAGGAGACCTTTCTAAAGTGTATCATGTATTTCAATATTAAACTCAAGGTTCCCCAACATTTGAGGATTTTTCTCATAAGAGGGCTGCTGGATAAACACAAAAAGGATCTCTTCACACACAAGAGCAAAAATAAAAAATAAAAAAAATAAAATCCCCATTTTACCCTGACCCATCTCCCTCCCTCCTCTCTCCTCTTCCTCCCCTTTCCCTCCGGATAGTGATGCAGTCTGGCTGACTGAAGGAAGGCTTTCCCTCCCTCTCTCTCTCTTTCCTTCTTCCTCTCTCTATTCCTCCTCTTCCCCTCCGCTCCCTCTTCCTCTCCCTATTCTTCTTCCTCTCCTCTCCCTCCATCTTTCTTTCTTCTCCTCCCCTCGCTCGGGATCGCCGCGTAGGCAAACCCCTACAAGCATATCGGCCTCTCACAGGTCATCGTTAGGAGGACAAACCCGCGTCAAGGCCAAGGATTGAAGGCCTGCCACTGGATCCTACCGTCGATTTGTGGAAGGTGAAGATGAATATGTACGGTAGAGATAAAGGGAGAGGAGAGGAAAAGGGAGAGGAAGAGAGAGAGAGGTAGGGAGAGCCTCCTTCCCGCTTGCTGGACTTCTTCGTCGGCCGGAGGAAAAGGGAAGTGGAGAGGAGGGACGAGGGAGAGAAATGGGTGGGGGTTAAAATGGAGATTTCAATTTAAAAAAAAAAATTTCTCCTTTATATGTATGTGGAGAGATTCTTTTTGTGTTTATCAGTTTTTTTCTCATAATTGACCCAAATAAATTTCTACCTATACCAGCAACAAGTGAAGTTTAATATGATGATGCTCGTGTGGAGCACCGCATGCGGTAAGCGCCGTGAACCACGCAACTGGGAAAACGACGGGACTTACATGTACATCCCTATTGTCAAGGACATATATTTTAAATTATGAGGCCCTTGAAAACAGTGGTAATCTGTTGGTAGAAATCTTTAAATAATTAAATTCAGCCCATACCGATACTGATTATGGGCACATAGTTTCCCAAGCATGTAACACTAATCCTTTTTTCCCTTAAAAATGTTAAAATTATGTATCACGAACTTGACATCATACAGGCTGATATGGGCTGGTATACTCTGCGTGTATGTGGGTGCTATTAGCATCCCAGGACCTGTTTGCTAGACCTGTAAAATCTCACTTTGGGTTTTTAAAATTTTTAATTTTTTATTTGTTAGACAGTAATTTATATTTGAAATTTCACTTAAGACAGCTTTTGAAAGATTTTAATTCTCTGACATAAGATTGCAAAAATTATTGAAACGAGAAAAAGGAAAAAAAAAAAAAACATGCCCTTGACTATTCCACCCAATGAAGGCTGGTTAATAAAGCACAACTCACTTTAAACAGGAGGAACCAGTGACCAGCTCCCCCACACGGTAGCAGCCATGAGCACCTTCTTCCTCTCCCTTCCCTCTCATCTCCCCTTCTTCTCCTCCCTCCTTCTCCTCCTCATCACCTTTCACATCCCAACTCCTACTGCAGCAGACCCTCTCTATGTTGTATGCGACAACACAGCTAACTACACCAACACAAGCTCATTCGGCACCAACCTCAAACTGCTCCTCCCTACTCTCTCCTCCAATTCCACCAGCAATTACAGCTTCTCCAACACATCAATCGGACAGGAACCCAACAAGGTCTACGGCCTCAACCTCTGCCGCGGGGACGCCACATCCACCCAATGCCAGAACTGCACCAAAACAGCCGGTGATGAGATCCTTAGCCGATGTCCCAGCAAAAGTGCAACAATATGGTATGATTACTGCCTCTTGCGCTATTCCAATACCACTTTCTTGGGATCTTCTAGCACTCCGGTGTGGGTTTACATGTGGAATACGCAAGATGCAACTGACCCAGATCGGTTTGAGAGAGTAGTGGGAGAACTGATGAAAAATCTTTCTACTAGAGCGGCTTATGAACCGCGGTTGCGGATGTTCGCGACTGGACAGGCCAACTTTTCTAGCTTTTGGAATGTGTATGGTCTTGTACAGTGTATAAGGGATATTTCTGCGAATGAGTGCTTCAGTTGCTTAGACGATGCTATTCGTCGAATTCCGAATTGTTGTGATAACAAACAGGGAGGAAGAGTGTTTGGGGCTGTTTGTAATGTAAGGTATGAGATTTATAGTTTCTATGGGGCCTCCACTATTGCAGCACCAGCTCCTTCCCCTCCTCCTACCGCTGTTGATGCTACACCGCCGACCAACAAAGCTCCTCCTACCAATGGAACTACCACAGGTACTTTTTTTCTCCTCATTTGTTCAGTTTGTTTCCTAATTACAAGTTTACAACACATATTAAGACCTATTGGAGAGATCAGGCTATCAGCTGGCTTGAGCCAAACATCTTTTCTACAGGGATGAAAAAAATCCCCGAAAACAGAGAGGCTATTGAATTAAAAAGATTGGGTATGTATCTATACTTTTGATCTCATATTAAATTTGGGTTCAGGTTTGGACATGGACCCTCATGGCAAGGAGATCACAGTTGATATTAAGTATATCATTGAGGAATTTGGATCTTAATTTGAGTCTGGTCCAAGCCCTTTATTAATGCCTCGATCTGCTTTTGAGTCTTTATTTTACACTGGAGCACGGACACTTCTAAGAAAATGATGTATCCGTGTCAGACACCGACACTCCTCGAGCACTCTCGGACACTTATCCAATACTATTTTAGCCGTATCCATAATTAAGAACTAAAAATCTTAATTTTGGATACTTGTTGGACACTCTTTTAGCGACATGTTCCACAATTCTTAGCTCATGTCTATTATGAAAAAATAAACAAGTGGCTGATATTTGTTAGATACTTATTAACATGTAGTTACTAATACTTGTAAACTTGATATATGACAATTTTATACATAGAAAAATGTATGATTTTTAATATTAATCATATTACAAGCAAAAGACAAATAAATCTTTTACTAAAGAATAGGCCTCGAGATTGGCTTCTTTTTTACTTTTTATATTTTTGTTTTTTTTAAGGAGGGCAAAGAGATGATCCTCCATTTTCTTTTTATGGATTGTATGGAACTATGGATATTTTATGTCTAATGATTATGAGTTATGTTTTAGTGTTGTATTGATATTTATAATTTGATATGTTTGTTAGTTGGTACTTAAATTTTTATTTTTTGATTGCTAAATATTGATTAAAAAGTCAAATGATATTAGTTTTTGGTATATGATGATATATATAAATAAATATTTATTATTAATGTGTCTCTCGACATGTCCGTGTCCTACTTTTTTTAGAAATGCTGTGTTGGCGTATCCGTGTCGTATCATATCTATGTTCCGTGTCTGTGTTCGTGCTTTTTCGGGTAATAAGAGTATATTTTAAAATGACTTGGATCAAACAAATGTGATGTGGGTTAAATGGATGGAAACTCCCATTATCTGTAATCAATATCATGAGTATATGATAGCTACGCAAAGATATACACTCTGCTATAATTATAATACACTTGAATAGCTAATATACTCCTATACACTCTCCTATCTACTCTAACGGGAACCTCTGAATAATTTCATTTTAAAATAAAAGTATTTTGACACTGTAGAAGTCCTTCTTATATTTGATGTTTGTCTTGGCTATTTTTCTTAATCTAATAGACACTTAAGCATTATTGATTAAATATTTCTAATTTATACAGGGACAGAGGGTAATTCATCTAAACTCATTCCTATTCTAGTTCCAATAATTGCTACTGTAGTTATCCTCTCTATTGGTGTTGCTCTTTTACTGGTCAAGAAGACTAGTTCAAGAAGCAAGATGACCTACAGTTTAGTCATTGGTAACTATCCATCTTTATGCTATTAAAATTATATTCATTTCTTAAGTTCTTGAAATTACTTATGGATCTTGATTAAAATGACTATTACATGTGTAGATGGACTGGATGGGAGTGAAGAATCCATTCAAATTGATTTTGACATGATTAGAGCTGCCACTAATGACTTCTCCGAAGAAAATAAGCTTGGACAAGGTGGTTTTGGTCCTGTTTACAAGGTATTAACTAACTATTTCTTGATAAAAATTATAACTTTCTTTTTCATGGAAAACCTAAGGTGTCTATCGTAAGGTAGATTTGTGACCAATGATTTCTTTGGTGAATATAAGCTTTAAGGCCAGTTTCTTTATAAGACTTCTTGGATTTTATGTTTACTGGAATTTGCAAAATTTAAGATGGTGGAATTACGAAATGCTATTGAATTCTTGTAGTCCTAAATTCTCAGTTTCTTCCATATTAGAATCCTACTTGAGAATCTCCATTCAACCGAAAACCCTCAAAAACCCATTTCCTTCCCTTTCCATCAAAACATTTCAGAAAAAAAAAATTGCACCAGTATGAGGAAAAAAATCAGATATATAAAAGTGGTGTAGAGGAAGAAGATGATTGAACTTGATTTTAATCTTGTCAGGTAGAGGAGAAGATGGCATATGATAGTTGGGGAGAGCCGGAGTTGCAATCAGAATGCCTGAACTTCCCCAGAATGCCAGTATTCAAAAATGCTAGAGTAAAGGTTAGCATTTGAGCATTCCACGTTTTTGGAATTCCAAAATGCTACTTGCCTCAAAGGGAATTCCAATAAATGAACATGGAAGTTCTGACTAGAATTTAGGAATTCCTAGATAGCCTAATAGCTTAAATTCCTGTTAGAAATCCCTGCAAAGAAACATGCCCTAAAGGTTCAAATAATAAAAGACCAACAATTTCTATATTGACAATATAGATTTGGTGTCTACCATGTGGGGGTTGATAGATAAGAGTCTTGTATCATACAACCACTCCTATATTTCGGTAACCTGGCAGGTACTGGCTCAATAGGATTTTGACTTGACCAGATTACTTAACAGGCAGTTGGGTTGGTTGAGGCTCCTATTATTTAAATAATTTTGTTGGTAGCTTGGTGAGTCACCTGTCTTCCACAAACAACTAAAGATCAATTCTTGGTTGTAGTGTTGATAGAATGAAAATTGGGTGTGTGTAAGTAGGGTGTGTGAAAACTAACCTTTAAAGAAAAAGAATAATCTTCCTTTGACGTTAAAGCCCAATGATCCAATGATTTTGTCATTAGGCAGCCGAATCCCCCATGATTTTGAATGGTCAGGGCATTATTATTCTGTCATTTAGGGTCAGTGGCTCAAATATAATTTTTGTCCATCCTTTAAGTTGGTCAGGTCAACCATAACTTTATTAATTATATTAGTGGACGACACCCACTAATATTCAATCCATACTTCGTAGAATTTGGAAATCCTCACTTGGAGACTAACATACTGAATATGAAAGTTTTGGAAGTGCTTCCAAGTATGTGATTTTCTAGATTGCAAATAAACATACAATATGCAGGAAAAAATAAAATAAATCAAACAAGTAAAAAACACAAGACGATATAATTTTTACGTGGAAACCCAAATTGAGAGAAAACCACGAGTCCATACTGAACCAACAATCAAGCACTACGAATCTTGTAATACAAGAACATATACTCACAACTCTTATCCAGCTCTTGCGCAATCTAAAGACCATGATTCTCCTTGCATCCGCCTGTTGATCTTTGCAAACAGATCCAAACCTTTCTTGACTCCTCAGACAATCTTCGACAAGTGATTAATAATATCTTTTGAACTTAGAATAGTGAGAGATGTGTCTTAGGATTGAGAGGAGAACTCTCTTTTATAACCCACAATTTGTGCTTTAGGGTTAAAGTCCTTCAAGAGGGCTTATTTTTTTGTGAGGTAGAGCAGAGTAAAGTAAAATAAAATATTTGAAATTCAAGTTGCCCCTTCTTTTTGTTAAAAATTCAAATTTTCCTCTTTTTTTTTAAAAAGTCAAAAAGTCATCACTAAATTACAAAAACTCTCTACTTTTTATACAAAAAGTAAAAAAGATTTTATATCAAGCCACTAAAAATAAAAAGTCATTATAACCCTATTATATATTATTCTTTCTTGAGCTTGAGCTTACTCTACTCTACTTGACTCTATCCCACAAACAAACATGCTAAATTAGGAAGTTTTGGCATAAATAGGAAATAAATTTGCATAGGTCGATTTGTTTTTGTTTATCAGGTGCTCGAGCAGTCAAGTGGGTGCTCAAGCGGACAAAGCCCTTCTTCCTAGCGAAATTTATCAATTTTACACTAGCACGGGATTCTCCGCTCGAGCGGGCATAGCTTCGTCCCGACTTCAATTTCCTTGCGAATTTCTTCAATTTAGCTCTTCCAGTGACACGAACCATAGTCCTTCTAAAAAGAAATATAAAATATATTACCAAAGTTTTGTCCAACCAATAAATTAGTCAATGTAAAAAAAAACATATAGAATACTAATTTTTTCTCATCTATATGTATCAACATGCATCGATGTTTTTTTTTTCAAGGCTTATGAAAATATATGCCTTTATCGGGAAGGAAATTTTTTATATAGTCCTTTAGCTTTAATCCTAGTTCTGTACTACATCAGTTATTGACAGCACTTGAGGCAATTGGGAACTTGGTCCATAAATGTATATTTGTTTCTATGGAAGGACAACTTTCTCCTACCAGCAGATGGCATGTTATTCATATGTAGCTTAGCTTGTGGGGCCCACTTAGACTATGCCTATAAGTGGGGGCGAGCGTAGATAGGAAGGTCATCTTGTAGATAAGGGTCAGCCAAAAAATCAACTCCATCATATTAGCATATCCTTTGATTTACAACCCATGAAGTTTACATGGCATTTTAACCATAACCTATTTCAAGATTCAGTCCCAGTGAATGTAAAATTGGGCATGGTACCTGACCAAGGGATGAATAAAGTGTGAAAGCGACTTCACCGATCAAGGTCTCCCCAGATGGGCCACCACCTCATAGGAAAAATTTCCCTTCCATATAGACTACATAAGAATTAATTGCAGAGGGATTTGTGGGCTAAAAATCTCTTCGAAAGGCATACTAAAGAGTAAGGAATGAAGGATCCCAGGTGAGAGGTGGAAGGATAAAAAGTAACAATATAGATGGACCTTGAGTTCTTTGAGATTTGAAACCGTTCTTCCCTTTATTCAATTTCCAGAGAATGGGACATTTGAAAGTCATTTTTTGATATTCTCCTTCTATTCTTCAATTTTATCCACTTATATATATCTTAGGAACTCAAATGAAACAAATGGGCCGGCCCATGAATACTATAATTCCCAATGAATCATCAATTCACAAATGCAAATTGCTAATTATAATATATTAAGCTCAAATGTTTTTGTTTTCAATTTTGACCTGCGGTTATGATTTTGAGAGTAAGTTATCTTTTAACTTTTTCAAAACTTCCATATTCTTGCCCCACTACTCTATATCTTGTAACTACTTTTTTTATCTCTCTTATTTTATTAAACTCCTCACCTTCACTCTCAATTTTTCTAAATTCTAGTTTTTCTCTGCAAAAACCATCTCTCCTCACCTGTTTTGTCCTCTTTCTATCCTAATTTTTCTATTGCCATTCTAAATCATTTGCTCTCGGATCACAAAAATAGGTACTTTTATATTTAATGTATGAATTTTTAATTTACAATGCATGAAATTACCTATGCTAGCATAGGTTATTGTGCTATTATAATATATTAAGTTCAAAGGTTTTTGTTTTCAATTTTGACCGGCAGTTATGATTTTGAGAGTAAGTTATCTTTTAACTTTTTCAAAACTTCCATATTCTCACTCCACTACTCCATATCTTGGTAACTAGCTTTATTTTATCTCGTTTATTTTATTAAACTCCTCACCTTCACTCTCCATTTTTTTAAATTCCACTTTTTCTCTGCAAAAAACCATCTCTCCTCACCTTTCAAAGGTTTTTATTTTCAATTTTGACCAGCAGTTATGATTTTGAGAGTAAGTTATCTTTTAACTTTTTCAAAACTTCCATATTCTCTCTCCACTATTCTATATCTTGTAACTATTTTTTTTATCTCTTTTATTTTATTAAACTCCTCACCTTCACTCTCCATTTTTTTAAATTCTACTTTCTTTTTGCAAAAACTATCTCTCCTCACCTTCACTCTCCATTTTTTTAAATTCTACTTTCTTTTTGCAAAAACTATCTCTCCTCACCTCTTATGTCCTCCTTTTATCCTAATTTTTCTATTGCCATTCTAAATCATTGCATCTCGGATCACTGATGACAGTTACTTTTATATTTAATGTATGAATTTTTAATTTACAATGCATGAAATTACCTGTGCTAAGCATAGGTTATTGTGCTAGTTCCTTTTAACCTAGTCACTTCAGAATACATAAATCCACCTTTTCTAATTCCAAGAGCATCTTGCTTATAGATGTTATGAATGAGTTTTATTCTTTATTAGTTTACTTCTTCAGATAATTAGAGTGTCTCAGTTTGTGAGATGTTGAACTTCCGCAATTGTGGGTCTCATCAAATCACAAGAGCCTAAAAGGCCCTGAATTTATAAACCTTTCCAATGTCAACTAGCTATGCTATCAAGAATTCTTGACAGCAGAATTTAATTCCCTTTTTTCTTTCTATAGTAACTTGTTTGCTTCTAATTGCAGGGTAGTCTTTCAGATGGACGAGAAATAGCTGTGAAGAGGTTGTCTATAAATTCTGGACAAGGTGTAGGGGAATTCAGGAATGAGGTAGCATTAGCAGCAAAGCTTCAACACAGGAATCTAGTTAGACTGTTTGGATGCTGTGTCGAAGGAGAGGAGAAGTTGCTCATTTATGAATACATTCCAAACAGAAGTCTGGACTTCTTTCTATTTGGTATGGCCTAATTTACACATACACAACATGCATGTGGTGGGTCTTTCGTCAAACTGTTTACATCTCCCGTCCGGTGGGCCCTGCCATCCATGGGCCGCCTGATTTCTCTGTTGAAAGTGGGCCATTTATGACATCTCTTTTCAGCCATTTCAAATTAGCAAGAGCAAACTTATAGGAATATAAAATGTTTTGACAGGTTCACATCCATTGTAGAGGCACCACTCATATGGAGGGTTGGCAATTCCTGACTCCACCTTTCGACCCAACCCAAAGCCTACTTGGTAATTCAGGGTTTTGGATGACCGTTGTCACTTTGGGTGGGGATGGGTTGACAATTTACAGCGGGCTTACCGAACAGGTTGAGTTCAGGTGTTTGACTTTGGGAGAGGCTTCTGCTGATGCTTCAAAGCAATCAATAAATTTCTTTGGTTCAAGTTGAGCCTATAAAGGATTCCAACAGTGGCCAAGACAGTCTGAACCTAACCCATACCAAACCATTCCCACCCCTAACTGTATTTAGGTCAGTGGTGTCCCATATGGGCCAGGGAAACGAGACTGAGATGTTGTCAGTGGGAATGGGTCAATCTCTTTTAGCAATTCATGGGTTGCATTGTTTCTCCAAAGTACAGGCCAAGCAAACTATGTTAAGCAATCAGCCCATATGTAATACAGGATCAGTCTGCATGCCTAAACAACCAAGCAGAAATTCAATTCATGGAGTTTGGGCTGACCTGTTCCACTTGCAAGCTGACACTCAGCTAATAAGCTGCGATTATGGTTGGATAAGACAATGGACCTTAAATGTGATGAATCAGTACGATTATGGATGCTCATGGGTTGGGCCATCCTATGGCCAACCCATCCTCCCCTGCAATGGGCTGAATGATTAATGATTTTTTGCCTGTTGGGCTGGCATGGTTCTAAATTTTAGCATGGCATCTAGATGTCCAGAACTGGGCCTTTGTTTGACGACCCATCTGGCCTGATAAGTTTTTGGACTGACATGCATATTTGTTTTGTAAATGGCTGGAGTTGGTTAGAGTTTTCAAGCCTATAGCCTAAATTGTGCATGATATTATGCCCAGTAAATAGATGGTGCAGTCTTGGACAAACTTCACCAAGGCCCAACTCAAACCTTGAACTGCCTTAGGTAGGATTCTCGTTTACTGAGGATGATTTTCAGTCAAAATTAAATTTTTTTCAAGGAAACACAGAGGCAGAAAAGACTACTTCTTTTGTACTTTGAATGGATTACTTGAAAACTTTCTTCTTTTGTACTCCTCTTTGAATGAATTACTGTTCCTTTCCATTTTATAAAATTATATAATGCAAGCTAGTCACTACCAATTTACGGGATCAGATTATTTTCTTAAGTAGAAGAAAGTGAATTTTGTTATCCAAAGTTCCATATTACGTATTTTCCTCGATGATCTTTTCTAGGATCATGTTTTATGTGTTTCATTTTGATGAATTACATTCTAAACTCTTGTTTTTTATTTTTATTTTTATTTTTTATGTATAGATCTAGCAAAATGTGTTCTTTTAAATTGGGAACGGCGTTATAAAATTATTGGAGGAGTTGCGCGAGGGCTGCTTTATCTTCATGAAGACTCACGGCTAAGAATTATTCATCGAGACCTCAAAGCTAGTAATATTTTATTAGATGCAGACATGACCCCTAAAATTTCAGACTTTGGAATGGCAAAGATACTTGGAGTGGACCAAACTCAAGGCAACACAAGCAGAATAGCTGGAACACAGTAAGTTTCACTACCTTATATCACCTTTTATATCCGTTTTATATAAGTTGACCCTCCTCACTGAGCATATGCAAACACATATTAGCTTTATGTGTGAGACATAAGTGTATACTTTACATGAGCTACATCATCGGTGGGCTCTTAGGGTCTGTTTCTTTACTAGAATTTTGAAAACTCTTGTTTGTTGAATTTTTGAATTTCGAGACAGGGTGGAATTCCTCAATGCTCCTTAATTTGTACTTCATAATTCATAAATTCCACTAAAAAGCAAAGGGGTTGGAATTTCAAAATTCTGCTAAGGCGTTTAAGACCTTTTAGGTGGTTGGGGTTTTGAAGTTCTTCTGAAGAAACAAAGGGAACACTTCACGTCCAAAAAAAAAAAAAAATCCTCAACATTTCAAGGTCTTCTTAGAAATTCTAGCAAAGAAAGGGGCTCTTAGGACCTGGTTATTTGATCAATGTTGATTTCCAGTGATTTCTATGTAACTCATTTTCTATCAAAGGGCTAAAAGTGGAGAATTAAAGATGAAGAGGTGAAGACCGGCTCAATGGTAAGAAACAACAGTTCTTACTTGGCTATCTAGAGGGGTATGCCACCTTTCTTCCCGTGTGTGTAGGCCTCCTTTCCACTTCCGTGGGCTTTCTTCCTACGTGTGCGGGCTTTCTTCCTACGTGTGCGGGCTCTCTTCCCACTTCCATGGGCTTTCTTCTAATATGTGGGCTGGATTAAAAAAAATGGTGAAGAGGTGTCAGGGGGTCATCAACTGGTCTCTCATTTGATAGGAAATAGATTCCAATTGATCATCCTAGTAGATTATATCTCAAGAAACTGATGGTCATCAAGATGAAGAAGCAACTAATTAGTACCCATCAGGGATAACATCCACCTGAAAGGGAACATAGCAATTGTAAATGTCACAGTAGACTAATTAAATTTTCCACCAGACCAATTGTCCCACACTTCATTAATGTCTCTCAAAAAAAATTTTTTTTTAAGTTAATGGTGTCCCGATTCACTAATGCACTAGCATACATATTCTCAAAAAATTTAAGTGAAGACTTACTATATAAGCATGGAAAGGCTAGTCCTGGGGGGTTCATCTAAAAATCAATCCAAACCCCTAATACTCACTACCTCTTATGAATTAGCACTGACCCACTCATTTGAGTTTTTTAAACCCTTGGACTGATTATAAAAATGTGGCACTTGTCCCCACTTTATCTAACAAGAATTTGGAAATTTTAATGCCCTCAAAATAGTATCTTTCGTGATTAGATGACTTTCCTGTTTTTCACAAAGGTAGGTCATCAGAAGACCTTTCAAATTCACTACCCTCACCTGCACATTATTTGACACTCATGCAATATTAGTAGATGCCAAAATGTTGTGGACTCAAATTGTAGTATCAGTCACATCGCTTATACAATTATGCTTTATTTTATTATTTGCAGCCATCTTGATGTGAGATATTTGATTCCTCAATTAGATGTTACTAACAATACACTCAGTGCCTGCTTATTTATTTAGAATGCATAAAATTTATGATTAAATGAGCTCCATTTTTAAAATTATTAGAGGTAAAGAGTAAAAGATATAAGGTTGCAATGCAAATGGGAACTTGACTTTCCTCTGGTTTGAGGTAACAGGGTTATAATTGGGCATTCCTTCCTTATCTTCCTTTGATTCTATCTTTACAATAGGAAAGGTCATTTGATGTTTATTTTTGGATATTCTCTTTGATCTTCACTTTTATCCACTTAGGGCATGAACTCCTATGTATTATATGCAAACAAAAGGGCCCTTCATGATTCAAATATGTAGAAATGCGCCCCTCCCCTCTCAAATATAAGTATATTTTTTGAATGTCTATGATAATTGAAATTAGCTTAGAATTTACTTGTAGAGTTGTGCAGAAATATGTTCAAACAATAAGCATTTATTGTACATCATTTGCAATTAAATCCCAATGTTTATTCTATTATACATTTCTAATGTTCTTTTCATGATGATGAAATCCAGTGGATACATGTCCCCGGAATATGCTATGAATGGGCAATTCTCAGTGAAATCAGATGTGTTCAGCTTTGGTGTATTACTCCTAGAAATTATTAGTGGTCAAAGGAATAGCACTTTCTACCAATCTAACCGTGGCCGGGACCTTCCAAGCTATGTAAGTATGAACTCTTGAAGAAAGTTTCATAATGCTTAAGCATCTAAAGAGCACATATAGAAACACTATAAACTTGTAGATAATTCAACTTTTGATGTTTTGTTGCAGGTGTGGAGAGCATGGAATGATGGAACCGTTTTACAGATCATTGATTCAACTCTAAGGGAGCATTGTTCAACAAGAGAAGCTATGAGATGCATCCACATCGGTTTATTATGTGTTCAAGAAGATGCAACAGCAAGACCCATTATGTCTTCAGTTGTTCTCATGCTCAACAGTTTCTCTGTAACACTTCCGGCACCTGCAGCACCTGCATTTTTCATTGGGAGTGTAATGGAACCAACTTTTCAAATAGATCAATCTTCACAGGCAAGTCATTCAAATCCACCACCAAAAAAGGTTTCAATAGTGTCCCAAAATGACTTGTCAATTACTGAACTGGAACCTCGTTAATTTATCGTAAGGGTATCAAAAGTTAAATGTTTTGCTAAATCATTCGAGATCAAGGATTTCATGCTACGTGTTAATTTAATATTGCAATAGAGATAGGGAGAACTATTATTGGTGAGAATTATTTGCTGTGAGAATTCTATGTTGTGAGAATGTTTGAGATATGTATTTATCCTCATTAGAGTATCCAGATGGGAATAGGAATGGTGATTCAAATGTAAAATCTAATATGGTTTGAATCAAAATTCAAAATCCATGAATCTAGACTTATGCATTAAACAATATATAATCCAATAAATTGAAAATGTACCTTGCACCATGAGTTTGTTGATGAGTGGTTTGGATCTGTTCTAAAGGCTCTCCCGCCTTGTGATCAATGACTCTTATCAAATAGGGTTTTCTCATATTTCCTTTATCTCTCACGCCTAAATATGTGAGAGTTGATTGAAACTTGTAATTATCATGAGTTAAAAGGAGTGGAAAACTAATTCTTATAGATAACCTTAGAGAGATTTCTTTCCATTAAAAATTTTATTAGAAGTAAGTTTCTTTAATTCTCTCAAAGATTAGCCAAACGAAAATCGTAAGGGATTAGGCTTCCTAAAACTGAATTTAAAATAGATTTAATCAAACTAAATGGGAAAGCATATCATAAATAATGGACTTAAAGTGGGGACTTCAAACATTAGACATGTGATTTTGATAAGAATGGTTAATTGAGGAACATGAATAACTTTTGTGGTTATATACAAGCCAAATCAACCCTAAAATCAATTTATTTGATTAAAGAAGGTGAAAAATTATTATAGCTTCTACCTTTTTTTGGCAACCAACCCATTTTTTGCATCATTCAATTGCTACTAGAGCAATGGGTTTCAATATCATTACCCTAAATCAAAGTTTGCTTTGCTGCTTGCATTTCCACTAGACCATCAATATTAGTGGAACATAGCAGAATGTAAACCTGCAAATTCAGGTATACCATATACGTTGCGAGTTTACCTTGCAATATATATATATTTTTGAACGATAACGGTCAATTAGATTAAAAACTTCAATAAGTACAAATTAAGTATAAAAATACAAAAAAAAAAAAAAAAACAAGCAAAGGTATAATATCCAAGGCATAAAAACAAGTTACAAAGAAGCAAACAAAGGAACATTTTTATCGACCCCTAACTTTGCCAAAGTATCTGCCATCCTATTTGTCGATCGAAGCACGTGAGGAAACCCAACATTCATAGATGAAGACAAAGTCTTTATTAAACCCATCCTGTTCACCACCGTAGTATACAACACTAATCTTGCATTTGCATTTTTTTGAATTTTTAATTCTTTTTGGGGTTAGGTTCCTGGTTGCCGGGTTAGGATCCTTGTATGGTGATTGGGTTGTTGAGTGTGTGAGGTTGAAGATGGTGATGAGGTTTCAAAATGGAAAAAATGATGTGAGGTTATTAAGATACTAAGTGAGCTTAGTGAAGCAGGTAGTAAGAATAGTTCTTAATTTCATTTCAGACCCCATTTCAGTGTGGCCTTCAAAATTAAATGTTTCAGTAGATTCGAAATTTTGGCAAAACATCTAAGAGTTACATTTCAAAAAAAAAAAAAAAAGGAAAATTCAAAGATATGTATATACTCGAAAAGATGAAGAGCAAAATATAAAATATAATTTATACATTTAAGTCATTATGATAAAACAACATTTAGCATATAACTACAAACTGTAAGTGCATTCTTACCATAATAATGTTTAATCACAACTTCATAACCATAAAAGTTAGCCACCTTTAAAATCGAAGCTTGGAAACATTCTCCAACGGCCATTTTGAAAGTTTTGGATATTTTAGTCATTTCTGTCAATTTTGGCCGAAATCCATCCTCTTAATCAAAATTGATCAAAAGTCAAATAGAAAAGTTCTGTAAGCCATTTCATTTCGGATTCATAGCCAAAACAAAAACAATCTCGACCATATCAGCCTGAACGAAATGAATTTGATAACAACGGCAGCAGGTCTCACTATGGGCTGAGTGGAAGATGTAATAATAGTAGCTCAACTTCATGAACCAAAATGTTATCGCTCGAGGAACCTAAAACCTCCCCTTTTATTGCTCTTCAAATTCTGAAAATCTTTTTACTTGTTGCCTCGCTTCAGTTAGGGATGACAAACAAATTGGGTTTGCTCCACAGGTGGGGTCCACTATTTGAATCCCAACCTATATCATAAGCCAGATTTTCTCAAACTGCACCTGATGTTGGTTTCCCCAACCTAGTTAACCTTGACTTGATATCTAAACCTTTTGCCCTTTTGTGTTAAATAAGTTGGTCTGCTCACGGCGCATAATTGATCAGCAAAAAAAGACTGGTAAGATTCACTCGCCGCCTGCAACCTCTATCTTTTTCTACTTCCATAAAAGAAAGTATTAGGGCTTTTGAAAGCCCCAGTGGATCTCTTTGATAAAAATGATGGATGCGGAGAAAGAAGAAAGGGGTAAGTCAGGGAAAGACGACCAATTGGGGTTTTAAAAAGCCCTAAACTTTCTTTTATTGAAGGTATTTTCACCACTTTGAAAAGCCAAAGGGCGAGAGACTGCCAGCCGTCAGTGAATCTTGCTAGACATCTATACTTGGAAGTTTGATGGAAAACTCAAATTTTGTTATGAAAATATAATGGTGCATAGGGTAGTATTATTGGGATGTTCTCATATATCTATATCTGTGAAATAAGCATGCAGAAAATATGCTTAGTATGTATAAATCATTGTTTTGAATTTTAATTTCACGAGAAGGAATATTAAAATCTTAACCCGTTAGCATAAGAAATTCGAAATAAAAAAAACTTTGTTTCTTTTAAAGAATAACTTCTTGGCACATTAATTTTTACTTTTCTCAAAGTGGTTTTATTACTTAACTTCTAAAATGAGTCATATGTTAACATTCACAAAAGGTGAGCTAATATTATGATTTTTAATTTTTTTTAATGGTGGGATCATATTATAAATCCTTTGAGTGTGAGCTTCATGTTATAATTTCTAAATGTAAGTTATATGGTCAAAAAAATTATCTTTAAAAATATATATATTTAATATTTCAAAAAAATATTTAATCATTCAAAAAAATAACCTTTCAAGAAAAAGTACTTAAAATTTCAAAAAAGAATAAATCTCTCAAAAAAAAAACTTAATATCTCAAAAAAATTAAATCTTTCAAAAAAAATTTAATCCTTCAAAAAAATTTAATATTTAAAAAAAATTTATTTTTTCAAAGATATTTAATATTTTAAAAAATATTTAATCTTAAAAAAATATTTAATCTTCCAAAAAAATTTTAAATTTTTCAAAAACCATATTTAATATTTTAAAAAAATTAGTTTTAAAAAAATCCTGATATTCTAAAAAATATTTAATCTTTCAAACTAATATTTAATCCTTGAAAAAAATATTTCCTCATTCAAAAAATATTTAATTTTTCGAAAAACATATTTAATATTTCAAAAAAATATTTAATTTTTCAAAAAAAATATTTTATCTTTCAAAAAAATTTGATCTTTTAAAAAAATAAAAAAGGTGGAGCCACATTGTAATTCACTGGAATGTGGCCTACATTTTTAATCCTATTAATGTCATCCCATGTTCTAATTTGTAAATGTGGATACCATGTGATTTTAAAGTGGAATTTCTATTTACAATTAACAAATAGGATGGTCCTACATTATAATCTCTTATAATTTCTAAAGGTGGGCACCACATTGTAATTTTTAAATGTGAGTCATATGTACAAAATTACAAAAATGTGGCTTCACTTTGTAATTTCTAAATGTGGGTTACATAGTCACAATCACAAGTGGTGATCCTACATTATAAGTGTACTATGTTGTAATTTATAAAGATGGGTCCACATATATTAAAAAAGGTCGATTGCACATTATAATCTCTTATAATTTCCAATGGTCGGCCCACAGTATAATTGTTATAAAGATAGGCCCATTTTATAAATCCTATAAATATAGGCCCCATGTTCTAATTTTTAAAGATAGACACTATGTTGTAACTTTTATGGATGGGTCCCACGTATGCCAATAATAAAGTACCACAAACATTAAAAAGTGGGCCCACATTCTAAGGGTGATTCTATTACTTTCATTCATTGGAAAATCTTTTTTACACCGTTAACAAATAAGTTCTGTATGGCATATTTTTAGCAGAGTATTTTAATACAATGTTATCAAACAAATTCTACGAAGTTTCGTCTCAGCACAACCCAATCCCAACACAATCAGACTCAAGTACAAAATTGGGAATAACAAGGGAACAATGCCAAACAGGCCATAAGTTTTTTTTATCCTTTTTTCAAAGCTGCAAATAACTTAAGAACTTTCTTAAAACTTTTTCTTCAATGAAGGTTCGCTAGTGCCAATTGCGAGCTCATCACTATGAACAATGCCCCACATTCCCATGCACCTTTTAGTTGGGATCCAACTTGCCAAACTATGAGAGTTACCCCTTAGTTATTATTTCCCATATTGATGATCTGAGTTATCCATCTTTTTTATAGGGCATTGAAACATTAAGATCTTTAATTTCATTTCTTAACTCTTCATAGATTTTGCGTAATTTGTTAAAAAACTCTAAATAATCCAACCTATAAATCTAATGTTCTACACTTTTCTGGGTCCCTAATTTATGATTCAAACCTTTTAAAATCCTCATGTTAATGATAACCATCAAGAGGTTTGGTTTCAGGATTCTTAGAAAGTTGAGACAAATAATCAAAAAGTTCAACCACATTTAAAAACATTGGATGCACACATTTTTATTTTTATTTTTTGTTAGAATTGGATATACACATTTACCCATGTGAAAATAGTGATTTGACAAATATAGTAATGTGTTTCACTTTAACATAGATAACATTTACCTATATAAAACCCATTCTTCATTCCATGTGTAGAAGGCGAATGACCCCTTTAGTGCATTTTATAAAATGTAAAATTCAGTGAAAAAGACATGGATCCCTTATCAAAACTTTGAACTCAATGACCCCACTAAATATTCACGTTTCCATATGTCCAAGTGTGGCCTATAACCTTGAACAAGTTGTGACCACACCAACAGCAACTTGTTTGCAATGAACCCACGAAATTGGACTCAACTCTAGATCCTCTTAGTCTCTGGCTTAGAGAATTTGAGTTTAAAGAGTGAAATTTTATAGCGGGGCTCACCTATTGAGAATTCAGAGTTGCTTAAAATAAGTGCTCATATTGTGTATGGAAGTCCCTAAATTTAACTCTTTTAACAGAAGTTGGCCCTAACGTATGATAGACCATATATTGATAGCATGAACAACATAAATCAGATGCCTTATTAATCATATTTTTCAATCACATTATTTATCATATAGTTAATCTCACAATAGTAAAAGCTCCAATTGGACTAAGAGTTAAAAGACATTCCATGTTTGATGAGGGCTTTAATTTTGAGTGGTTTAAATTTTTAATACGTAGGCTCGCTATCACTCCTTATGCAAGAAAGAGACCCAAGGGATTTGGACTGGCGTATGACAACTCACTCTTTGTTCGTAGAGCTCAACTTCTTCACGGAGAGAGGGGGCATGAAACCTAACCAACGTACGTACAGTGGGGAGATTTGAATTAAGTCATTAATATAATAAACGAATTCAATGAAACAAGGTTAGCATTTGGATCTGGTGACCTCCGCAGTGATTTTTGTTTGGACTGAAAAATCCAAAGCCTACATCTCTGCATTTCATTGATCCTCATCTGTTCATTGTTGGCGCCGGATCTAAACTTTTTCCCTTAAAGGCTACTATGAACAGATGTAGGGCCTACCCTAGGATGCTTCGGACGCATGCACCACATGCGCCCAGTTGAACTTTTTTATCAAATCGGGACCTTGGGAAGCTTTTTTTCCATATGGTAATTGTGATTGGACTATTGGCGGTATGTCACATTACCAGAAGATGCCTGTCATTTAAGTGGGAAGTGGTTGCCCATCTAAGAAATTTTATTTTTAGAGTGATGTGGTATACCGTACTTGGTCTACTAGAAGTTATTATGAGTCAAAAGCCTCACGGATAAAGATTTATTTTTTTCCTGATTGGCACATAGTTTCAGGGGCTCCAGTTAGGGTCCAAATTAAGGGTGTAAATATGGGCGGGCTGCCTAGGCACGGCACGGCCCAGCTAGCAAAAAGGCGGGCTATGTGCCGCCCCGCACGTTCACTTGGTCAATGGGATGGCCCAACACGGCATAGTCTCAAGACTGGGCCAGGGGGCCATGGGCCGTGGGCCAATACGACACAGCCCATTACTTATTGGGCCTTGCTGAGATAGGGTGCCTACGCCACGGGTCGTCAAGGCGCAACCCACATTAATATTATAATAAAAAATATTTATTATATATATAAATTATATATAAAATGTAAAATTATTAATATTTTTCTCTTCATTTATGAATTAGTGTCTATATTTATGTTTTTTTACTAATTTCAATTTTATTTCAAGTTGGGAACCTTAAAAATGTATAATCTCTCCCTCAGTTTACATAAAAAATATTAAAAATTTTATAAAAAAAATTAAAAGGGGCATGTGGACTGGCCCATGGGCAGCATGGCCTAGCACGGCTTGACATGAGTCATTCCTAGGCCGTGCTGGACTGGCCCCCCAGCAACCTGGGCCGGGGCCCACACAGCATGGCCTGTGATCAGATATGGGCCAGCACGGCTCGGACTAGGCACCGTTTCTCCAGCCAATGGCACGGCTCACATCTACATGCTTAATCCAGATGCATGCTATTGTGCATGAGAAAATATTACTTACCATGACATGAGTGAAATTGATAAAATCTTGAACCCTAGGTCCTTCTATGTAGGG